>JBBEEQ010000009.1:0-10000000 GCA_037950945.1 Hypolimnas misippus
AATCGTTCAAAGTAATGCAGACTTCTAATTAATGCATAGATTTAATGTTACTTTGTAAAAAAATAAATCTTTTCCTTTAATTTGTCGCTTACTATTACTTCCCAAAAGTTGATCTTTACATTGTGTGACTATTAGATGGTGCAATAATACAGATTGTATTATTTTTTTCCAAAATTAGTGGATTCTATTCCTCGCTAGAAGAATCTTTCAATCAAAAAAACTTAAAATGCTGTTTTAGATTTTTTTAAATCGGTCACGAGACTCCTTTAAATATTTTTTGCGATTCCTTATAGTTCTGGATTTGGCCTATCAAGCCCAGTTAAAAAAGTCACTCGATATATAATACAAGAACCTCAGCGATAACATACTGTTTTCAGTCCAAATTTTAAAGACTAGCACAAAACACTTTTCTTCAACATTAATAGTGAAAACCGTGGAAGAATTCCGTATCAGAGTTAGTGTCTGCTTATAAATGGACGCTGATAAGCAATACTGTCTCAAGCCACACGGACTTCGTTTTGAAAAAATGGCGTCTAAAGATGTCAAACCTATTCTTAACAAATTTGTTGGAAGACGTATATATTCATCTTTTCTTTTCTATTTTGAAAAAATATATAATGAATCAAAAGTAAATAGATAGGTTTACTTAATATGTTATCTAATAATAAGTTTTTAAATATTTGAGATTATTTTATAAATTGCAAAATATGGAACGCACCTGAAATTCGAAACATTGAGTTAAGTTATTTTTTTTCCATACTTATTTAGTTTAGATGACTTGAATTTTTTTGAATAATGTTATATAGGTGTTAAATAGATGGCGCATTATTAAAATACAATTGCTTATGTTGACACATTATTGCTTATCAGCATCCAAATACAACCAGAAACTTCCCAAATCCAAAGTAAGAAGCTTCTTTCCTGGCCCCGCAGACTACAGCCTTGCTTTGCAGGAGACATGCCAAGCACTCTGTAATCCACGCGAACGAAGTCGCGGGCACAGCTAGTATTAAATATGAATAGTATAAATCGCGAAGTTTGAAATATGTAATGTTATACACAATTGACTTCTTGTATGATAATGTATTTGTTCTATTAGTGTGCATATTGTTTAAGTGTTGATATTTTGTTTCTATATGTACATATTCTTAACGATGTAAAATAATTTTGAGTATGTGTGCAGTAATATCAATGTATTGACTACCTCGCCTGCCGTCAAATTGGCTGAAAGTTTTGTTCGTAGAATTGCGTGCGTTACGCGTCCAATTGCTTAATGGTCTAAGAATAAAACAAATATTTTATTTAACTGCCAATTTTATTGCAAAGAAAATACAATACTGCTTAAGATGAGGTGGGGCTTCTAAGGATAAAAATATATGCAAGGCGCTAAACTTCTAAACAAGTATTAAATGTTGACAGATTGTTAAGCTACGTAGTGCTAGTACTGGTTTGCAAAACATAAATTAGTACATAAAGGATTTCAAAATTTGGCGGTATTTTTGTCGTTCTTACCTATCTGTGCTTACCATTTTATTAAAAAAGTCGTATCCAAACATCATAACAAATTATCCTATATCCACTATACGTTAGCCTGCTCGCCTCCATCTTGTTCTATACCGTCGTCGTCACAACTCTGACTACTGCGTATCCCGCTCAGGATAGTGAACGCCGCTACTGTTCCGTAGCCACTGTATATACATTTAGTTGATAGCATTTCTTTCGCATGCCAAGAAAAATATGATCTGTAAAACGGTTTAGAGCGCGCTCCGGCACGCCAGCGCGCCGCGACGAGGCGCTGGTAAAATAAAACAAAGATAAATTTATTGTCCAACTGTTTATTCCTTTTATCCTCACATTTTAAATAAACAATCACTCGGTGCGTGTCCTGTACAATCATGTAACTCTTAAAACTATAAATTTTAATTTCGTACTCATCTATACAACTCATAAATATAACAAATACAAATAAAAGCAATGTACACAAACAATAATAAACTCTGCCTCCGCGCCGCGCAGGCTCGCGCCGCTTGACACATATACAATATATTCATTTATTAATACGAAACTCTCGTCGACAGCAAACGGGGACGTAGCGCGACTGGCGGGGCATCGGGGCCCGGCCGTCCCCGTTTGAATTAAAAAAATGTATCTTATATAAAAATTTTATTCAATCTATTAAAAAACGATTCATAATTTTTCTTTATAAATAAAATGTACTCGTAATTTTGGACTACATTATCTTCGACTTAGGTACCGATTTGTACGCGAGCGTCCGCCGGCGCTCTCCTCGAGCGAAGACCGAGTCACAGAAACCGTCACCGCTTAACATATATACACGACAGTCCGCCGCCACAGCCTTGCGCGAGTCTCACTCGGACAGGGGTGCGGCCCTTATCGGCCACGGTCATTTCTATACGAAAAACAAACTTAATTTACACGATTCAAACTGGTGTTTACACATAATAATTACGAACGTCGGTAACTAACGTCATGTTGCAGGTTCAACATACCGCGAGCGGGGACGAGGAGCGGATACGGAACAGCAGATGTTAGAAGTGTATCGGCGGATAGACCAGACATTAAAATACACTTGTTTAGGTTTATGTTTAAGGGTGTTATTAAATTGTAAAAAAGTTTCATAAATGAATTTTGAAAAACGTAAAATTAATTAAAAAAAGACTGTCCCGTCCCCGCCCGAGCGTCTTTGAGACGCAGTTTATAGTGGCCGCCCACTGCTATGTACAACTTCTCTAAACACTACGTTTCATTCAATTTTAACAAATTAATTGAAGCGACATCGTTTTTGCACCAATAATGGTTTACTACAATTTTTTTCTGAAAATACTTTAAATTTATTGTGATTTTTGACGCGAATTTTAAACGTCACAGGCGCGAGCTCACTCGCGTCCGCGACGGTAGTCGTCGCCGATCTGCAACATCGCGCTGCGGTTCACTAAATAATAATTCAATAAAAAATATCGGGCGAGCCCTTAACACTAATATCAACACTTAAGACGATGATTACTTTAAATTTAATGACAAACATCACAGCTTCCGCTCCGTCGCGCACACGCTCACTCTCCCACTCACTCGCTCACTCACTCGCCCACTCTCTCGCTCGCACTCGCACACTCGCCACTCGCACGCTGGCGCGAGGCACGTGCACACATTATATTTTTACACGAAATAACACTGATTCAGGAATTTCATTATTTTGGTCTCAATGCGGAATACATACACATGGCGTATCTTTTACACAAGTGAGAAGAAAAATATTGCGTTATAATTTATTATTACAATGTCCAAATACTCGTGGTTCGTGACGCAAGAAAATGTGATTGGAATATAACAATGCTTTTTAAAAAGCAAAATTAAATCAACAAAAATTGTAGATCGTTAATAACCTACTTTAACTGGTTATAAAAAATACAATAAATACAAGCGAGTCCGCCGTAAACAACTAGTTAATGTTGAAATATATAAAATGAAGCAACGGTAAAAATCAATACACGCGTCGGCGTCGACCGCGCGTCGCGTCAGACACGATATTTTATTAACGTTTAGACATATATTTATCGTTTTCTATTTTACTATTTTTTTGTAAACATATTTTTATTTTTGTGTCGTTCGTTCAAAAAAATACTTGTTCGTTCGCCGCCGCGCCGACACGCACGCCGCCGCACGTCGCGCCGCGCCGCGTCAAGTGAAGGTACAACATAACGGTTTAACCTAGCGCCGCCGACGCCGCGTCGAGGAGCCTTTGAGCGCTGGACGGGGCCGCGCCGGGCCTACGTGCGCGTGAGCGGGCCGGGCACGTCGGCGGCGGCCAGGCGCAGCGCGGCGGCCGCCAGCGGCCCGCCCGCGGCGCAGCTGGACGCGCTGGGCGCGCCGGCGCTCGAGCCGCTCTCCTCGTGGTGCAGCCCGAACTGAAACGGTTTCTTTCTGGTCAGAGATTCGTTTTCTTTTCCGAGTCAGTGGTGGATTCATCGGTTGAAATTTCGAAAAGAGAATGCCGATTGCAAATTTGAATAAAACGTTTAGATATTCTTTCCCGAGTCGTCTAGCTTCGGGGGTGCGCGAGTACGCGGTTCGCTCACCGTGGTGATGGCGTGCTTGAGCGACTCGTAGGTGAGCCAGCAGATGGCGGCGGCGGGCATCTGGTAGAGCACGCGCGCGTGCACGCCGCGGAAGAAGGCGAGCGGGCCGCCGGCGCGCAGCACGAGCGCGGCGGCGGACGCCAGCCCGTCGGCGCCCGCCTCCTGCGTGTTGAGCACGGTCTTGCACACGTCCAGCGGCGTGGTGGCGGCCGCCGCCAGCGCGCCCGCGCACGCGCCCGCCACCAGGTGTGCGCGCGGCGAGTACACGCGCCGCGGGTTCATGCGCGACTGGCACCACTCGTACGTCACGAAGTGCACCGCCTGCGGGCACACGGGAAGCGGGAAGCTTGTACGAGACCGAGGACATAACATTGTACTTACAACAGATATATGTAAAAAAACGAAATTGTCCCAATAAAAAAAAATCACGCAAGTTTGGGGATAGCACACGTGAGCCGTACCTGGAAGGGCACGTTCATGGCGACCTGCGTGCCGTAGGAGCGGTAGAAGGCGCGCAGCCCCTCGGCGCGGTACACGTGGCGCGCGCACTCCCACACGCCGCGGTACGGCGAGTTCAGCATCTGGAGCCGCTGCTTCACCACTGGAAGACAGACGGACACGATTAGCAGGAAAATACTTCAATTTGTACTTAATATTGGTATTTCATATTTGTTGCCTGTGTTAAAAATTCTGTAAAATTATGATTTTCGTTATTCCTATCTACGCGCACCAAAAAAATCTAAGCAACACATACAAATTTAAATTCTACAATGTGTTTTCGCATTATATTCTTAGTACTTTCTTACTTATGTTATTTTTAATGCTTTTTTGATAATAAACAACAATTGTTTTTTTTAATAACCTTAATTAACAATAATTACGAGTAAGTACTGTATGTACGTAGTACAAAGTATGGAACCTAATGAACTAAACTTAAACTAAAAAAAATTGCATAAATTAATACATAATGTGACATATCCTCTGTTATGGAGAACTTGCAACGATTATTCATAGAATCGATGAGACTGTTATTGTTATCCTGCGGCAATTGCTCCCAATGAAATTTTAGTAAGTCCATCAGTTTTTGGGTTGTTGTCACTTCATCCAAGTCCTTTAAAACACGTCTCTGGAGCATGTTCCATGTATGCTCGATGAGGTTGAGGTCAGGCGATTGTACAGGCCATAGCAATACCAGGATGTTTTCTCTTGCCAAGTACACCCGTATGTGTAAAGCAGTACGCGAATGCGAACTTGTCATGCATCAGCGTGAAATCGGAGCCAAGCGATTGTGCGAATGGTCGGACAGGAGGTCTTAAAACATCCTCAACGTAATTTACAGCGTTCATGTACAAAAATTCACATTTACAAAAACAAACTCAGTTCGTCTGTTCTTCATAATACCCGCCCATACTATAAGTGTTGAGCCGTTGAGGATACACTTTCTGACCGCACCTCAGTCTTTCAGTATTTTTAGGACGACGGTACACTCTTACCCTTCTAATATCAGACTTGAACCCAAATCGAGACTCATCGAAAAATACATTTTATCTCATTCTTCTCGGGTCCATGTAATGTGATCCCTACACCATTCATTTCGACGAGCGCGATTTCCGTGACGTATCGGTGAACACCTAATTGGTCGGCGTGCTCGTAGGCCATACTCATGCAGTCGATTTCGCACCATTTGGCAGCTAACACCAACACCACTTGAATTTTGTAGCCATAAATCTATCTCTCGGGCGGTTAGCATCGGCTGGCGTTTTGCAGTCAGTTGCATGTATCGATCTTGCCGTGTGGTTGTACACCTTCCTCGACCTGGGTGCTGCTCAGCAGGATCTCCCTTGTTAGTGTAACGCTGAAGAATACTGCAAATAACGCTTCTGTTGACACCAAAATACCGAGATACCTGAGATTGATTTCTTCCCGCTTGCAACATCGCTACGGCTCTTTGTATTTCATCTGAGTTCAAATGTACATCAAAAAATGTCTCAAAATCCAAATTTATTCAAAACATTTTTTAAATTATTGTTTAAATCACAGAATTGATACAGAATACTTAATTTGAACAAGCCAAGAAAACGCTATAAAATTCGATCAATTGCATTCGCTTTTGGATTTGTGAAATAAAATGATACTCGATTTTTTTTACAACTAACCAGTATGTCCTCCAAATAAAAAAAATATTACATAGGTATTACCTTATTAGTAAGATATATCATAATTTGAAATAGTATGGGTTGCTTAGAATTTTTGGGTGTATTTTTAAGTAAAATATTTTTATAACTTGAAAAAAATTAAAATTCTTTAAAGATTATTATTATTAATTTTGATTTCATTTGTGTATTTAATAAAATACTCATTAAATCAGTCCTAGCATTCTCTAGTCTTCATTGAAATATTTATTACTATAGAATTTAGGTTCTTTGAACAATTCTTTTACTTAGTAACGCCAAATTTTTTATTTTTTAGACTTGTATGGTAACATTCATTTTGCCCCTAACTGATTTTGATTAGTTTCAGAGTGATACGTTTTTTCCAATAATAATGGATATTTCATGCATACGACTCGCAAAACTTATAAATGATTATCTTTTATTGTATATTTTAATTTTGTATTTAAGACTGTCTAACGTAATTTTATATTTCAATCGAATGGCTCAAACGGGTACTTTCTTTTGGACCGAGTTGTTGAAGGTTTTAATTTGTTTGGGTAATACACAATCGTTTAGTAAAGCCCAATGAAGTCAAAATTAATTAAAAAATATACTAAAATAAAAATTTTAAAGGTGTAAAAAGGAAATTTTGATCACGACATATTTTAAAGTTTTATCCAAAAGGCGGCCATCGTCGTGGATATAACATAATTTTTATTAAATCCAGTTTCAGTGTTATATTTAGCAAGGAATATTTTCTGCGCAGGAATGTCCTTCAAGCGCTGCGCATAACCGGGGCGACGCGATCGATAGCGTCCAGTAATGTACCATGTCATATTCGCACAATAGCGACGGAAACGTATCGAAGGTCTATGAATAGTACAAAAAATATTATATAATTATTAATCACTTGACTAACTTGAACAGTAACGATCTACGTATCGTATCGTAGTATCGTATCGTAGTGTGCACATCTGACGGTAGTTAGTAATGTGTTGACCACATATAGCAGGGACAGGCAAGCGGCCCGAGAGCCGCCAGTAGCCGCGGTTCTATAATCTCGGCGCGGCAGAGTTCCTAGTTATTTAGAACCTAAACCTTCAGTTTTAGTCGTAACGTTACAGTTTTCACTTTTTAATTTGACATTAAGCCCAAATATAAACGCTGTTTTTGTAACGCTTTCGTAGCTTATATAGGCTAGACTATACCACCGATTTTTGTACATCAAACGAGACTTAACAATACTGCTATTATCACAATATCAAGAAAAAGTTAAATACAAAGTTGTAGAAAATTGAAATAGGGAAAACAATGAACATCGATAAATCGAAACTCAAAATGATATTTTAGTCATATATAAAAATTAAAAGAATGGTATTCTTAAAGAGAACAACATGAAACATATATCTTCACATCATATTCTTGTCGCGCCCTGTACAGTTGACAAGTAGGCATTGCAGGGTTCAAGGCCAACTACTAGACAATATCGTCCACAATATCAATATTACCTTTTACAACGGATTTTCTTATATTTAAGCTATATCGTTGTCTCAACTACGCGGGTAACGAATTGCAAAACCAATTGTTGTGGCCGAGCGAAGCAAAAACGACATGCTATACGTCACGACCGCGGGGGACATCACGAGGCGCAGCTAGTTTGTAATGTAAGAGAGAGTTGCATCATGCTTCAGTCACGAGTAGCTCGGCATCTCATCGCCGGATGGACCTACAAGACCGGATGATTGGGTGCTGTACTAACGCAGGAAGCGAACCAACTAGCCGATAGGTCACTTGATAATGATTGGTACTATATGAGACGCAGTTGGCGCATTGACGAGTTTTGCCAGTGCGTTGCCAAATTTGCGAATTGTAATAGCACCTTCACCGCATACTGACGAATACGGACACAAGTGCGAGTATGTATTCACCTTTCTCGCGTGCTCGCTACTCGCCTTGAATACCGCCAGTTCTTCAAGCCATGTCAAGATTTTTGCGCGCAGCAAGATATTTTTGATGAAATAAAACTATTCGTTGTGGTACTCGTTCCCGAATCATTCACGTGATGTTGAATGTGACGTAACGTTCGCTTTGCGACAAACAAATTATATTTGTCCCATTGTTACTAGACTTTTTAAGTTAAAAATCCGTACCACAGACGTTCTATTAATCTAATGTGGGTTTGTTTCAATCAATTATTCTACGTAACGTTGACGTTAGTAATCGTAATAATATTATATATAAAAACAAGACAAAAATCAATTATAATACAAAATGGCTCAATTAAATACTACTCGTAAATGATTAGTGTGTGAACAGCCAACTAATGTCATTTTTAATATACTGAGTTTCGATTTATCGATATTTATCAGTTAGTCAGAATAGTTTTAAACACATCAAAGATCACAAAGACATCAGTTGTATCTGTTCTAATCAGCAACTCCGCAGAAGACTATCGCGGTCAGACAGCCGCGGCCGGCGCGGATGTCTGCGGTCGCCGCGCTGGCGGACGTTCGTTACTTCTATGTGTACATGTGACAGGGAATGAAGTGAATATTAAATTAATAATAGATTCTCTTATTTTATGACAACACTTCACGACATACAGACAGCGATATCGGTAGATACAAACACAACTATAAACAAATACTTATTTGTTTCTAGATAAAGAAATTATTCCAGTCCAAAGAATTCCTTAGTGGTCGCGACACCGCAATGGTAATGGCTCTGTCAGTAAATTGTCAAATCTAGGCACAAAAATTCGCAAATCCCTGACAAAATAGTTGAAAAAATGTTAGAACAAAGCAGAAACAACTTTAGTTATGTAAAGATAAAGTACAAACCAAACACATTATAATAACAAAGAATAGCTGTTTGAAATAAGTTTAGTTATTGTAGTGTTGTTGTCAGAGGTAACGCGATACGCCTGTTCGAGGAAACGTGGTCGAGATGAATCAATCTCTCTGTATCTTTGAGATGATCTTACTCATAAAACAAAAAAGGAATGTCGCGCAACTTTAGAAACATTAGACGGACATCTAAACTAAGATATAGAGTGCTCAAGAGCTAGGAATTTTATTCGAAAAATTCTTTTTGCGGTAGATATTCATGTGTATTCAGAAAGTTTACTACTACAAAGCATCATTGGCCGGCCAACCGGCGCGGGTGGTAACCAGGAGTAGAAGCATCGACCACTCTAACAAGTGCCGAACTTTAATCCAGCTACCGCGAGCCACAGCTAGTTGCATATTACATAGGCAAGTTTGACTTTGACCTCAAATTAAATAGCTCTTATTAAAATTGCAGAATGTCTGCATTTCGGATGTTTGCCCTAGCTCGGGGCTTCCCATCGGGTTCCCGTTGATTCTCAGTACTATAGCATAATGAACAGTGCAGTGGCGTCATGTTGATGCGCCCGCGTCCTCGACGCTCGCGCCGTCAATCGTCGTGTAAACAGGCAGCCTCGCGGCAATAAACACGTCTGCTGTTAGTAAGCTTTATCAATCAGTTCCGGGTGCTCGGTCTATTGTCTATACGAGTACAATGTTGACAATTGTAACATATATTCATACATGCGTTTTATGTGGTAAATACAGTTACGGATGAAACAATTGAGTGACGGAATATTTGCGGGAAAATAAAACATATTTATATATTCATATATCAATTGCAGATTTACTTATTCTCCTGAACAAAATACATGAAATACACGAGTTATACGCTCACTGTTGTTGTTTGATGGTGTCTGGTCAGTGCTCAGAATACAGAGCTTCATTGGAACTCACTCTCTCTACATAGACGCCGATAGCAACATAAGCAGTAAACAGCCGACTCACGCCGCAGCCTTGAACTATGGATAGCTATCGTAACGAAGCTTCCTTATTTAATTGCATACAATTGTTAAAATATTTACGTACGCTCGATAACGCGATATCGGTGCAGTAACGACTCGAAACCTTCGAGCAGAGACGTTATTGTCGGCGAGTGAACGACCACAATCAATTAAACGCATTCGCTCGGTTCGATTACATATCGTTTAATTGCAATCTTAATTATGAATATTAGCATGTGAGACCGACTGGACGGAAAACCCATAAGGAAATGCTCACTCGTGCATAAATATATCGAAATCATTTAGAAAAACTTATAAGCTCACATCCACATCATCCACATTCTTGAGTTAGTGATATTAAAATATTAAACAATATTCTGTAACAGTTTGGTAAGTAGTACTCGAATTGTTAATTGATACTTTGAAATAGAAAAATCAGTAGCATGACGAATAAAAAACTCAATTAATTGCTGAGTACATAACATCAACCAAAAGAAACTATTTGGCACACACTAGGTAACATAGTAGTGACAACAATTAGAATTGGTAAAGACGTTATATTAATTTCTCATTGTAAATGTTCTTGGAAGAGTTTCGTATCGGGAGGAAAATGTGTCGCTTATCGGCTCTCGTTGTGTATTTGTTTAATGTAAACAACATCGCTATCGCCGACACCTGCGCAGCGGCTCGTCGTGTACATTTTATTTTTTTACACTCATATTATTTGATATATTTGCCAGATTTCACGCATATTGGAAATGGTTGGCAAGGTTTTGAAATACGTATAATGTAATTATGGGTTCATAAAATATTTAAATCAAAATATTTGCGTTCAAATTGCATTGCGATTTAACATATTATTTTGAAAAAGTTAAATTGTAGGTGTAATCAACTACATGGGAAAAAACATTTTTTTTACTGCTTATATTAGTACACGGAGCTGGTCGTGGACTTTTTTACGAACTCCAAAAAAAACATAAAAGAAGCACATGAAAAAAAATATTTACTCATCATCTCATGAATAAATCAAGCGTCGCTTAGATTAATTCGTAGCTACAAAAAGACATGATCGGCAGAACAAATAAGTTCTTACTCTTCTCGAAATCAGGCAACGTGCAGAAATCATTATTCGCAAAAAAAAGTCACTGAAAAAATACAGTACACTGGAGGCAGGCGCCGGGTCGATGTTTAGAATTACATGAAAACCAGTGAAGTCACAAATCGATACCGCGAGGCCACGGTCACATTTATTTACAAGTTAATTATGTCACAGGCCCTCATTACGCAGCGCATGCCGACGGCTAACCTTTGCCGCGGGATCAGCGTCGGCCGATAGCTCCGTCACTTCGTTATCTAAATCTTATTTTATAGCTCCATTATTATCACTAAATCTGGGATTTACTCTTACTTTTCACACATATTCATATATTAATTGATATATTATGTTTTATAATACACACATAGACATTAAATATAACTGATGACCATATATTCTGTATAATACGTTCCGCGGCTCCAGAGTTGACTTCGCACGACGCACATACAAAACTCACTTTTCCTTTATTACATTTATTTAAAACAAATAGCCTAGTCGTTTTCGCAAGATATAGATCGATTGAAATTGGTTGATTGAAAACCGAGAAGTGTAGGAAAAACCTCTTCCGTCTCCGTGTTGCGACTATCTCGCGCAGGTGATAAGGCACGTAAGACAAGCAATGTAAATTCTATTTGTATTCTATTCTATAGTGAAAAATGCTCATATAACACAGTAGTTATATCAGTGAGTTACTGACAGCATATTAAATGACGAATAATTAACTTTCTTGCATAATTATAAATAACTCGATAAAATTTTCATGCGCCTTACACATGACAATAATTTAATCGTTTTACTGGAATTTATATTAATGGAAGCTACAGAAAGTGATAGTTTAGTTTGGCACGCGGAAATTCCTGCACCGAATATATCGGTGAGTCGTAATGAGTATCTCCGAGCAGCAATCAAACACAATGCACAGGAACTGCCTCCTCGGGCAATTGAGCTCCGCTGAGAACCAGCCGCGACCTGCGACGTGCCGTCCACATCACTTCTATATACCACCAAGCTTTATTGTAGTCATCGCATAATCGATGATTATTATGGTGATGGGAGCTAATCACTCAAATTTAAAGAATCTGAGATAACGTTAGATATTATTATTACCGCATTAACGATAATAAACAAATTACACCTTGTTATCCTTATTTCATAATAACAGGCCAATTACGTTAATATAAAAATAAAGTCAACTACAACAATGTCTAATACTGAAAACCCTTTGAGGAAAATGCGCACTTGCGAGTACAAAATGTCTTACGGGAATTCTACTCGTAGCCTGAGCAATAGAAGTTCTAATAAAAAGTGACAAAGGACATAATTGAAGATTGCAAACTCGACGCGTATCGAGCACGCGTCTTGCACGACGCGACACTCGACTGCACGGAGCACTCGCCGGAGGAGTGCTACTGATAAAACAAACACGAGAAGAACGTTCCTTCCATGTGTTACCATTCTGCGATTTTTACTTTGCGTTGTAATTTATAATCTGCGTGTTGAATACAGTCAAAACTTTTGTCAGATTCGCATATACGAGAACTACGAGCAAACCTATGAATAGCTGCTAGTATTCACACTTCTAAATACGACTTTTTTCGTATAGCATGAAAATATAATATCAGTAAGGAAGTCCGACTTTATTCTATTATACTGAATTACGTCCGCCTGTACAATGACTTGCAATTCTTAAGTGATTAACTTTGATTAGATAAATAACTTTTATTGACAAGTATTTCCATGAAATTAAATTATTAAACCGTATTGTGTAAATTTAAATGTTATATTAAGATATAAATCAGACCTGCCCGGGTGTATTTAACGCTGATGCACGTCGCATGGTAATGAGCTCTTGTAATAGAGATGGCTCATGCTTGCAAGTCAATATAATAACGCGGAATGCCACCTAGCCGCGGCCCGATGCAGGAAGCGTTTGTCAGATGGGGTCTGGCGGAGCGGCACGAACGCGACAATTTAGCGCTCCTCGAGAAGTTTAATAGCCGCCAATCATGTGCTCGTTGCGACAATTTGCGGCGCGCGAGGCGTCCGCTGCAGCGCTAACGAGGTTTTAGTGCGTTTTAATAAAAGCAGTAACGAAAATAATTAGCGGTAGGTGTATCGCCTCGATTCGAGCTTCTCGGAAGAGGGCGCCGGCTTCGCGGCGCGAACTGTGTTTTACAGATGTCCTTCGCTAATTTTTAACCGACTTCCAAAAACAAATACTTTTCAATGGACAAAAGCAAATCGCTTACTATTAATGCAATCACAGAAGAGAGTACACATTAGTTTGTTGGTTCTGTAATCTCACCTTCAGCGGGATTTGAAACGGCGTCGTGGACGAGCGACGCCAAGCAGCCGGATAAACCTGCAACACCAATCATAGAGCATAAGTTCAAATATTCTCACCGAGGTCGATTATATAAGAGCCTTATTATTTCTATTTTAAATTATTATCAGCAATTTTCTCTAGCTATTGTTCGAAATTATTAAAACCATAGTGTACATAATCAAATGTATGAAGGTGATCTTTCAAACGTCATAAATGGTAAATACGTATGATGACATAAATTGGCACGACTCAGAGTAGTCTAGTCTGGTCTGGTTCACAGAACACTGTAAGCGCGGGTCTGGACACATGCGCGACCGTGGCTCGTCGCTCATTAGCTTCAAGGACGCGTCAGCTGATGCGGTCGATTTTAAACAAATCAAAGTCACTAGGCATCTGAGTGAATTTTAAAATGAAAAAATAACCGCAAACGTCATTTTATCAGTAAACATCGTTTATAAAACATGAGATGATTAATTTAATAGGTCCATTTTCCTGTTTTTGCATTTTTATTGAATTGATAGATAGAAATGCAACAATGTTTTTAAATTAAATGAAACTATGACACAGCGAACACGTTCGGATTGACGGCGCATGCGCGGTCAGATAATAATGATACTCGTAATAGGTACCAATCACACACATGCAAATGGAATGTTTTTAAAAAACAAAATGGAAAAAAAGAAAGAATAAATGGCAGCAATGTTTGCCGTTCTACAGTTTATAACAATAATGCGTTATCAAATATCTGTCACGAGAAACATTAATATAAACTAACTAAAGAAAATGAAAGGACAGTTTGTCTTGTAACTCATCTCGTGCTGCAGATGTTCATGGGCGATGGTGCCCACCAACCCCCGGAGAGCCGTCCACTCGACTGCTCGCTATTATCCTAATGATGTTGTGTTAAACGTCCTGGATATTAGCAATGACTAGAAGTAAAGGTGGTAATTTACCGTAATGTATGACATTAAAAAACTGATTTCTTCGTATCTACCTACGAACCAACATTAAAATAAGAACAAAGTTTAATTTTTTTTTTAAGAAAGTAGCCGGCGAACGAGCAGTCACTTGAAGTTCAGTGTTTCCCGCCTATGAACATTTGCAGCCCAGAGGAGACACAAATGCGTTGCCAGGTAAAAAAGGATAATAAAGGAAGAGGAAAAGAAAAGGTAAGGAAAGGAATGAGAGAAGGGGCTAGGCTTTCGGCTCTCTCACTCACCGTACGAAACGCAGCTACATGCGCTACTTCACGTTGATCTTTTGTGAGAGCGAGGTACTGCCCCCGTCGAGCCAGCCGTATTCGAGCTGTAGTCATTAGACCCTAGTAGTTTAGCCGTGACATAATGACTACAGCTCAAACCTCAATATGTACTGCGAGGGTGGTAGAGTACCCACAGACAGCGCGACGTACCGTGTGTGATGTGGTCGTGCCGGTGCCTGGTGAGCTGCGACAGCGTGTGCTTGCTCTGCTCGTAGGTGGCGAAGAAGCAGGCGTGCGCCGGGCCCGCGCCCATCACCACCGCCGACATGCCGCGGATAGGCCTGCACACAGCGACGAGTTAGCATCATCATAGCCGCGTCTTAGCAAAGGTTTTACTGTTAAGATTTCAAAAGGAAAACAGTATGTACCATAAATAGTTAAAACATATAAATTTTACTGCATTACGTTGTTTTATAAGTTTTATATTACATGCCAAGTTTACACATATTTTTATTTGATGTTACTGATAATGTTATCTTTGATGTCTTATTTATTTTTATACATATAAAATTAAACTAAATAAGACATATGACGCTGAGGTTACATCAATTTGAGTAAATATGATTCGTAAATGGTTTACGTCTGTTCGCACTTGACGTTTACTTGCATTATCATTGCCGTTGTCACGATTGCAAGTGAGTGGTTTTAATAAAGCTGCGACTAGTCTACGACCTGACTTCTGATACGAAGGTAAACATCGCAGCGACGCGGTGTATCAGCAGACGTCACGCGGCCGGGAGTTACGCAACTAACGTCGAATATCAATAACTTTCACTGCCGACCATTATGTGTGTCATCGCACGGTATTATTCATTTAAACCTCTTTAGAACCTATTTAGACTCGAGGTCAGTTGTCCACTCTTTTTTTTATTTAATACAAAATTGGTACACAATATTTATAAAAGCTAATCGATAAGTAATCAATGTATTAGAATGCAAAAGGTGTTAACGTAGATAGATTTCTGACCAGAAAGTCGGCTTTCTGTTCCTCTTCTCCTAAATGTTCAATCGCATCCTATATGAGTTAGTGCGGTGATTCGTCATTTCAGAAGTTTTTTTATTACTGTTAACTAAGATAACGAAATCTAATCAGTGTAATGCATCTCATAAGAGCACATAAGCTTTGCAAACTATACGGTAATTTAATCAAGTATCTAATTAATATTTATTGCTCTGTGGGTTACTGTATTACTGAAATAAACTTCACAGCTTATAGCGAAATATAAATACTGTTGTAGAAATAAAGAACAAAGGCTAAAGATGTGTAGAGTTTAGTAGAAGCAGTGCAGATAGTAACCGATGATAAGGAATAAGTTAAATAACAGTTATCAGCGCGACCCGCGGGGCAGCGCGCAGATACAGAAGTCGATCACACAATTGAACATATTTAAACAATACTGTTATATAGTTAATGATGTTCACCGGGTCAGCGATTTACATAATTTTAAACAAAAATTGTAACAAAATCCTTAGATATAAAAACACGCAATTTCATTTGCCTGGATGGCATACTAATTCCAGTTACTTTGTATAACTAAACCACTGAACCAATTTTGATAAAAATTCTACGAGACCAGTCTGAACAATCGCTACGAATTGAGAACCTTTCTCTTTTTTTAATTCATTTGTAGGTAAATAGAATATATGGAAGTGACTTAAGCATTTAGACTCGATTAGTCATGCCATCATCTTGCATTATTTCCATATATTACGACGAGTCCACACACGAATTCCTCAATAATTACATAAAATTATTTTGGTTGAGCTCACAACCACGACAGGTAGAACGTTAATAATCGTACGCTTCGATTGAAACCTTTCGTACTAAAAGGTAGTTTTTATTGTTTATTATGTTTATTCATTCCTTAATTTATGGCACCTTTCGTCCCAGGAAAGGAAAAGTTTCTCGGGTATACCGTATCTAAATGTCTAATCGTCATTGCAAACTAATATAATAATAAAACATAAATAAGGTATATTATATATGACTAACAGCCCGTCCTGGCTTCGCACGGGTGGACAGTTCTTGAAATTTTCATTTATGTTTAAAAAAAATACAAATCTTTCCTCTTTATATATTAGTAGATATCTTATTTGTACTTAGTTATATATTCCACTAGCAATGTCCCTAATGTACTAAATTTCAAAAAGGTCGCGTTCGCTTTGAAATGTGTGTAACAATGTAAATGATTTGTACCAATTCCATGTACGGACGAGCGTCGGCGCGCGGTCAAGGGCGACGCGGCGCGGTTCAGCCCCGCGGACGAACGGACACTATCGACATTATCTATGAATTCGTATCTACGTTTAGAAGGTACGCATAGCAAATAATTAAATAATCATGTATATTTATAAATATTTATATTTTTTTATTAACTAACAATAATATACATTTCAATTTCATAATAATTGGACGATGAGACGCAATACTACGTCGAGCCGCACGGACTCTATTTTAAGGGAATTGCATCTAAAGATGTCAAACTTATTCGTAATAAATTAGTTTCAAGAAATATATATCCAAATACTTCTTTTTTGGGTAAAGGTACCATAAAACAACGTGAAAATAAGTAATGCGTATATTGCAAAATATAGAATACTATAATATTATTTAATAAGTCTATTTCTATTTAGTTTAAAAAAAATGAAATATTTTCGAATAATGTTAAATATGTGACGCATTATCAGAATACCTAAATATCTCTAAATTCAATTTTTTGTGAGTTGATACATTTTTACTTATCAGCATTTAATGAGTAGGCGAAGTTTCACTTTTATGAATGTAACTTGAAAAACAAATGCAAATTAACGTTTTATAAAAAATGCTACATTGTAACTATTATGTGGCACCAACTTATTTATAGATATTACGTTTATATTTTGGGGCATAAAGAACCGCGATTAAGAAAGAGCCCTCCCGAGCCTTGCCCTTGCCCTGACCTACATGAAAAAAGGTAATATTGGGTCTGTAAAGTCTGTGGCTAACTCTTCCTAAAGACTTCCTACTTAATAATTAAAAGTGCTTTAGGGAGACTGTTTCAAAACACACACGCCCTGCAAAGGAGACAGTGGATCGAAAAGTTTGGTAGCTTATGACCTATTCGGCCGGCCGCTGCGCTGTCGCCGGCTGGTACTTCTGCTAGCCAAGTAAACATTTTTGTTTGATTGACGCTTCAGCGCCGCCTAGATACATGTCACTGCGATAATTCTGTGACACATAAAAATAGAGCATTATTAAAAGTGTATATTTTACGTCATACATTGGCGTCGCACTCTCAAATATTCAGCTTGCCTTACATATTAAACCCATTCGTGCTTGAGACGCTTTTACATAATAACGACAGACAGACAGCGATAAACTGTAGAAATGCTGAGTCGTAACTATTGTACTTCAAATGTTTTCACGTGTTTGTTGAATATAATATTTGAGCAAAAATATATTGGTCTATTTGAGCAAACGTTAGAAAATACTGGATGTAATCGAATGCGTTATATTACAACTATAGTAAGGTATATAAAAACTCGAATATTAAAAATACTTTTGTCTCTAAGCAATTCCACGAATGAGATACAGTCGCAGCACATTAAGTCGTGGGTAGCAACGAAACATGCGGTAACTAAGTCAATAGGAGACAGATCGCGGTAGCTCTGCATCGTGCTTGTATAAATAGCTGTCGAGATCCGAGGTACTCGTGTCGTCCGACATTGTGGTACCGTGTACACGAGACTATATTGACACTCTCTGACTAATATTTGCAAAACAGTTCGATTGCGATGACATAAATCGTCCGACAGTCCGACAGTGAACTGCCGCAAATCATAACAATGTCATCATTTTAGAATTGAGAAATGACAATATTTATTCTCAGCAGCATAAATAAATTTTGCGCAGTATAAGGCACGTGAAGCTGTAAAGCAATCAAAGTATACTTTTTTATACTTCTAATTTTTAACAAGGTAATCTTTGAAAATATTTTTATAAAGCATGCATGGTTCGTGTGAAGGTAGCGTGCGTCGGGAACACCGGCGTGCCGCGCTGCGCCCTCCGCCGGCTACGTCGATTAATTAACCAACCACACAATACACCAATGGAGATCACTATATTGCATACAACGAACGCGTTTATTGAAGTTTTTTAATATATACTATTACTGAATTCTGTGATAGGTATTTTAAAAAAATGTAATTGTAGATATTACTTTGATGAGTAGACACATACCGTCATACTACAAAAGACGCATTAAAACCATGTTGAACACGTGTCTAGCTAAACGGTGTTTAAAAATTAAACATTGCTTAAAATATTATCTAAATTGCTTAACAGCGAATAAATTCATAAAAAAACTTATTGATAAAATGTTATACGTTACATTTGACAGGTGAAATAGGTTTGAGACATCTATTAAACTCACTTACACGTATGTTAATCTATATCTAAAGCATGTTTAACTCAAAACTGTCTTTAGACGCGGATTTGTAGTATGGATTTTTATTAACACGCGTTTAACGTCTGTTTAAATCTTTTGTAGTAAGGCAGATAGTCTTTACCGACATATACATTCAATAAAAAAAGTTTATAACCTCAGGAAATTAAATAAAAACAATAAAGTAAACAAAAATTGCAACAGTAGGTAAGTATCATTCAAAGGGTCGAGTTTATTTCTTTCTACATAATGGCAGCACAAACACAAAATTTCACCGTAAATTCTGTATGAAAAAACCGTTACTAAACTAATTGAGCAATTAATAGTCATTCATCATTAACAGCGCCATTCAATTAAACGCCTCAGTGCCTCCGATCAGGCGTGTGACGTCATACTGAAGCACAGGAAAGAGCTAAGTGACTATCAAACAAATGTCCTTGAGCAGCTACATAAATGACAGTCATTCGTCTTTATTTACAAGTTTTTATCGAATGCAAATTGTTGCACTTGCAACTGTAAGCCTTGCGACGTGCCAATGTGTGGAACTTATTAATGTAATCAACCCGAAACGCGGCGCGCCCTCTTATCTAAATCTTCTTCATGTTTTGTGTTCCAAGGAAGTCATTTATTATACTTTTTAATAACATAAAATCATGGGATTTTTATTAATATAAAGAATAAAAACGTTTCAAAACACTTAAGCACAAAAAAAGCAACGCTTATGCACCTCGCAGAATACATATTGCATAGCAACAGGCACTCTGCCAAGTTTATAACTTTCCAGAAAATATCACCTAAATAAACTTTCTGCAGCTTAATATTTAAAACTGAACCATGGATATAGCCCATATATGTACAAAGATTATATGTACATAAAAAGCAAACATCACTCATTCATTCACTTTCTCAATTAACACGAAATCGCGAAAAATACTTGATTTCTTTCCTTCTACTTAATTGAATAGTTTATAGTTAAGAGGACATCTGCAGAAAATAAAATTTTAAAAATTTTACCGCTTAAGGGGGTGAAATAGAGACTTCAAAATTTTATGGAAAAATCAAACAGATCAGACGCAAGCGAAGCCACTATTATATAATTATGATTTTTTATACAAAATAGTTTTATTTTTTCAATTTCAATTAACTAGTTTAATTGTCTGTTCCTGACAATATTTATTCTCCGAGCTGGTGAACGGAACTTCTCAAACAAAGGTTGTTTGAGAAGTTCCATTTACCAGTTCGTATGAACAGCATCAACATGAGAGTAGACTATGTCCTAAACAAAAGGGTACCATTATAATGGATTTTCAATCGACAAAGACATCGTGTAGTTAATGTGCACACAAAAATATTGCCTAATTTTTTAAGTCTGATAATAATTAATTGATTACATATAATGATGAATAATTTCTGGACAACTGTGATTGCTTGTTGAAGCGTTGGTGTCTTACGGCTCGACTTCATCTCGACGTGCAGTCATTATCACACGTGTTATCCGATAACGTTCATCTCGCCAATTGCGATAACTGAACCAGTTTAAATTTCCCATATAAAAAATGAAATCAATAAACCAAAAATAAAATTCAATAAGTAATCGGAGAATCAACAAAAAACAATATACATTATTTCAGTTGCCGCGTGTGTTCCGCGGGTGTGTAATGGAAGAAATATCAATGTGGGTATTTGTTCGTGACCATTCTTATTATATATTTGCAAAACCAAAACCTAATAAATGTAGCCATTTTAAATTCAATACTCGTCATATGCTGTTTATATTTGAATGTTAGAACTATAAACAAATCAGTACAGATGTGTCTATAATTTTTGAAAAGTTCTCTGGAATTCTTCAGGATCTAATCATCAGATCCTGTATCCTTTATAAAATCAAAATCGAAAAAAAATATTCATTTTTTCCTCATTTTGAAGGCGGTTAAAAACAAGAAGCCGAATCGATCCCAATGAAAATAAATAAGAAGAGAGTTGCGAAAGAAGAGAAAAACAGAATTTTTCAGACAGCTGACTGTTATGAGAGATTATAACGCTGTTTACAAATTATTTAAATCATTCACGTTGCAGAAATACGGAGAATAATAAGCCTTTAAATATTTACACAACTAGAAGACTGATATCGTATACGTGTCTTTGCCTCCGTATTAGTAATTTAAATACGAGCTAATTTTCTTTCTACATAATATTTAATTTTGTAAATTCGGTTGTTATCGTTGTAATACCTGTTATTAGTAGTCCGTGTTTAATATCGCTCGCTGTGTTTCAACAATACGCCTGTATGTTGCCAGCCAAATGAATCTACACGTTTTTAATTACAAAACTGTAATGAACTTCGACGAACGAGGCCGGCGCGTTCGCCCGATTACTTGCAACGGCGGGGCGCCCTCCCTCGCAAGATTTGATTTATAAACGACGATCCTAAATTACTAATATTTAATAAGACACCCATTATACTCCTGCTTTATCTCCTATCAGTACATGAACTGAGAAATAAAATACTAAATTTTCATACTATATATTATATACTTAATTATCTACTCGGCCTGCACAGAACGAAATCCTGCCAATCCAAATCAC
Source organism: Hypolimnas misippus (assembly GCA_037950945.1). Lineage (NCBI taxonomy): Eukaryota > Metazoa > Arthropoda > Insecta > Lepidoptera > Nymphalidae > Hypolimnas > Hypolimnas misippus. The sequence continues at coordinate 21,773 of JBBEEQ010000009.1, forward strand.
ACTTTCAGATCGTCACTCGTAGCACACGAGCAAGGCAACTTCGGTATTAGACTAGTGAAAATATTTGCGAATTGCAAAAGATGGTCACGTCAATGGTACGCCTAAGTAATTTTATTACCGTTTCGCTAAACGTTACGAAATTCGTACTGAATATTGTTACCGTGTCGATGTGTTGTTTATGTTTAACCTTATTGGTATTTCAACAAAGATTAATATTCATATTGCTTACATTGTACCTGAATATAGCTATACGTTTGTTATATTTTACAGTTTCTTGACAGTTCAATAATTTGCAGCGAATATGTTGGTAATATGTTACTATGCGCTGGTCTTGTTGGGTGAGTGGAGCTCCAGAAATCGTAACTACGGCTAGCTTCATATCGAGACAGCACAAAAATTCTGCAAATTTTTAGATATCGAATCGTCTAGTGTCTAGATATTTGTTGCTAATGCGTTGAGTTAGCAATAAAAAACATTTCTTTCATTCTGAAATTAAAGATACTCAAGCAAACTTGAGTTGCGAATGTCGTTGATATTGAATTCTAGTACGAGTTGTGAATGGGCCGCTCACGTTCTCACAATACGCATCTTTGTAAACTACTTTACGTCAATTTTCTGTGAAAATGTAGTACTTCCAGTCAGCCTACATGCACACGTGCTGTAGTGCGGTGACTAGAGCTAGGCCGCAATATATCTCCTAGTGATTATGATAGTAACGACACAATCACAACTCACAGCGCCGCGCCCAGCCGTATCTCTCTACAGATAGTGGTATATTACAAATATCATGTATTTTTGACAAATCATCGCGTTTACAATCGAATGTCGAAAAATAGCTGATGAATGGATCAGAACCTCCTCAACGAAGCTACGCCGGGCTCTAATTACTAAAATGCATTTACAATACAGACACAGGATTGATTACTTTTCTTATTTATTAGCAAACTTATATTGGAGATGGTACACGGAAATATCATAAATTTTTAATTTAAATTTTACAAAAAAAAACTATCGAGCTAAAATATCTGCAAAATGATTCATGAAAATAATTCTTAACAAAATATTCGATAAAATCGGAGATTCGCAATATTATCTAATGTAGGAAAGTCGAGCGAGCGATCGTCCGGCGCGTTGTGCGATAACCCACTGCACTACTAACTCCAAGGACTCGTTTCGGCAGCTACCGTTCAAGGCCGTGCCCTTATCAATACGATATACCAGTGCCGCGTTGGCTTTTTCGCTGTACGCTTCTTTATTATGTTTACTTTCATAAATCAGATTGTTTTGTGCATTTAATATATTCGTCTAATGCATCACTCTATAGACTTGATCATTTTAATAGACTCAAAGAAAGAGTTTTTCATTTAGCCGATTATTTGTGAGCTCCTGCGAGTAGCTTACGTAGAATTGTCACCGATAGTGAGGAGCAGAATTACTCTTAACAACAATGAACATATATCGAGATCCTGAGCACAATCTCATTTATATTTCAACAAGATCCGGCGGATATAAGAGCTGGAGAACGGAACTCCTTAATGACAAATCGCTTGCGATTATTTCAATCAGGATAAAGAGTAAGATTACAAGTTTTTTCCTCACGTATTAATGTATAGATAAGCCGTAGCGTGATGTTTTAAAATCCTATAAGCTTATAACACCACAACAATTTGTAAAAAAAAACCACATAATTAACTCAGGGCGTATAACGAAATAGAGATTTTATAATGATCGCATTGGAAAATCAATGTAGACGATTTATCGTAATTAGAACAATTTCGTGTCGGCCGCGCACATGGACGAGTTCCGTAGCGTGACTATGAACCACGGAACAAAGCTGTCGTGTGTTGTAGGTATACTCAACCGTTTGGTCGCTGGTACATAGAAAACATTGTGTCAATAAAATATACTAATGGTAAAATATATTCCTGTTTGTTTTTTGATTTAACATTATACACTATCTGTTTAATTTAGGAGTAAGGATCCCTACGTGTCGCAAATAAACAACGGAAGGGAAGTGTTTCGGCCGTTCCGCTTCATCGACTAACAGGCAAATGCTTATTAATCATTTGTGGTACACTTATCCCATAGTGTCTTAATTCAATTCCAATGATCTAAATTTTCTGCAAGAACAACATATTTAGGCTATTAACCAAATAATTGAATTGAATTGAACCTTTTTTAAAGAAGTTTTTTTCTTTCAATAAAAATTACATCCTCAAGCAACAAAGTATTCACACTAGAATTTGTGATATTATCAACGAGATGGGTAAACACAATCAAACCTGCGATCAACACTATAATTAATCACATGAATACAACGCTCAGTCACGGTACCTAATATAAAATTGGTATTTCTGTGAACGCGGATTTGAGTCGTGTTCAAACAATTTGCGAACAAAATCAGTTGCACTATCTTATCAACTTGTTCAATGAACACCTCGTATTTGTCTTCCGCTGATATGCGGCTCTTACGCAAGACAAAATTATAAGGCAATTTGAACTATCATTTTATCAGAACTAATTAATTGTTACAGCTTAAACATAGTATTAAATTTACGTTTATTGTAAACTAATAACGATTGCGACTGTATCTGTGCGGAATTGGAACATCAAATTTATATAGCTACATTTAAATTTATTTTTATCGCTATTATTAAATATTACACTGATACGAAAATCACATTATAGATGACGTATTTAAAAAATAATATGATCGCATGCGTCTGATAAATTTGACAACAGTGTAAAAGTGTTTCGGCGTGTCACCGGTGAGACGCTTCACTCACGTACGTTGATAACGATAACAACTGATTATCATAGTACTTTAATTGTCCTATTCATGCTTTGATCTAAATTACTTTCAATTTTTTAATCATTGTAAATAGAGTTAACTGGATAGAGTAATAAGTAAATAACATTACAATTTGTAGTGTCGGACCTAATACACATTACTGAGAGGAACGGGCTCGATTCTAACAAGCAGTTTGATTCTAACAAGAAGCGGGTCTCGATAAGGTCCGCCCGAAATGCCTATAGCGTTCATATTTGTATTCACATCGCTGCACCTCGTTCTGAGGCTAACAGGAAAATCCGCAGCAAACTACGCAACGCGAGTCGAGACGAGCGCCGGAGTGCGGCCGCGCCGGGTCATTTCGGCTGCAATGAGCCGAGTCCGAGAAACGCGCACGTGGCGCGGCTCTCGTGAGCGCTTATTAATATATTATTATGTAATTACACTGTTTATTCACAATTAAAACACTTCAAGTAATTGTTCGCAGACATGAAATATTACAGACATTTCATGGCATCACGACACGCTCGATCTTACCAAACTCTCTGGTGTCTGACGTTAATTTTCTAGACTATATCAGCTCTCAATGGTCATATTTAATTTTAACACAATTTTTCCATACATTTGATTTGTTTAGACATTACTAGGTGCAAAAGAATAAAAAATCATAAACTTTGAAGTAGTTTTTAACTTTACAAAAAAAGTAATTCTTAAACGTTTCGTAAGAAATCGTCGTTTTATCTAACTGGAAAAACCCGAATAACTAGGAGACACTTTTTGACACTACGAAATATAGAAGTGGAGGAATGAGTCAACTAGTTGTATTTTTCTATTATCTATAGTAATAAAATGAAGCGAGAGGGAATTTTGTATGCAGGAAATAAATTTCGAAACCACAAAACCTATTCTAAAAAACATTGTGCCACTTATAAGGTACATTATTAGATTTAGGCCTACATTGACGCGAGCGTGCTAGTGTCATTATAAAGGTAATGAGTTACCTCAGCAGTCCCTCGCGCTGCACCATGTACCGGAAGGTCTCCGCGATGCTGCCGTTGTGTGCGGAGCGCAGCGACTGCATCCGCGTCTGCGACAAACGAACACGTCACTAGTTTCTGCGTAGCTCTCGGCGGCGACTGACAGGCTGCACCATATTTTGAACAGAGCTTATGCTACTTTATAATAAAAGAGTCGATTGATTCATAGATAATCATATAAAAACGCTCAGTTTTTATAGTTTCAACGATATTTGGATGCTGATATGCAATAATGTGTTACCCCACAAATTCGGAGATATTCATGTATTCCAATAATGCGTTTTGTATTTAACGATATACTAAAGTTTTTAAATTATCTAAACTAAATAAGTAAGAAAAAAGTTCCTTAATTTAATGTTTCGATTATTGAAGAGTTGTTCATATTTTACAATATAAAATAATCTCATGTATTAGAAAAACTAATTATTAAATAAAACTTTTCATTATACCAATATACTTTTAATTCATTATACCTTTTATCAAAATAGTCAAAAAAAAGATGGATTTATAGTACGTCTTTACATAAATATATCAAGAATAGGTTTGACATCTTTAGACGCCATTTTCTCAAAATGAAGTTTTTGTGGCTTGACACAGTATTGCTTATCAACGTCCATTTATATAACATTCCTCAATAATTATACATATTATTCATTTTGATAAATACGTGATATTTTCAAAACTACTCTCCAATCTACTTCACTAATACACATTTTAATGAAGTTATTTATTCAAATAATACACTTAAGAAGGTAACGTATTTTTTCTAGTCCGCAGTATTCGTTTAGCAAAGCATCAATTTCTGATAATAACAAGTTGCCGCGAGCTCGTCATCCTCGTATCCGCCACATGTAATTTTTTCTCATGACTATACAAGAGCGCTAAAAAAGATTACAGTCCACGAGGAAAACTCAAATAGACAGAATAAACAATATTTTTTAATCATCTGCCTGATGCCGTGAAGTGTATAATTTGGACATCGAGCTCGTAACTACCTGTGGTTAACGATGACATCGGGAAGCTCTATATAAGTAACTGAAATCACAAAAATCTACACATTTATGAAGAGAACTCCAAACTCCACTATATAAAATGGAAGGTTACTTTGGATTGTGCGTTGTTCTGACGTACTTGGCGGTAACAACGCTGGCGTTGGACGGGGAGATGGCGGAGCTCGCGAAGATGTTAAGAGACAATTGCGTCGAGGAGACCGGAGTAGACACCGGGCTAATAGATAAAGTAAACGCAGGGGCCGATCTGATGGGCGATGCCAAGCTCAAGTGCTACATCAAGTGCGTGATGGAGACGGCGGGCATGATGTCGGAGGGCGCGGTGGACGTGGAGGCGGTGATCGCGGTGCTGCCTCCGGAGCTGCAGCAACACGCGGACAAGCTGCGCGCGTGCGGCACCCAAAAGGGCGCGGACGACTGCGACACGGCCTTCCTCACGCAGTCCTGCTGGCAGAAGGCCAGCAAGGCTGACTATATCCTCATATAGAACGTCCCCAATGTAACTTTTTAAATTTTACTTCATTACTCATGTATAAAATTATCATGTATAAGTTGTTGTCAGTCCATTTTTTCCAGAGAGTTACTACTAATATTGTTAAAAAAATGTCCCCATTTGATATTATTAGTTGGTGATCAACAAACCTTGAGCCTGAACAATGAAAATATTATTTACAATAAATATGTATATTGGATACAATATGTGAATTCATCATGCTTACTTACAGGTGCAAACTGTTTACGCTATCAGAATGTAGATTTTTTGTCCACACTATGTTTAATGTGGAATAAAAGTAAACCTAAATAAATAATAATAAATATTGTGGAATAAGAATCGACTTAAATAAAGAGGAGCACATTTGTTTAATTTTTTATTTAATAAAATTTTGCAAAATTATAAGATACTCTAGACATATCATTAAGGGTGATGAATGAGCAGATTGTGATCCTCATATTAACAAATATGAACAAAAACGGTGACTCTGTTTAAAAATTTTATCTATTTTTATTTTTACACATACCCTGCGTAAACCACTTCTATATATTTTAGCAGTCATTTTTAAAAAAGTAATAAGCTTTGTATGATACCTTGAGTAGTCCTAATGGTGTGGTAGTGTCCAGAAGTGGGATTATTTACAATTTTAAATATAACTCTTTTGAATGGATTTAAATAGCATACATGAATTTTTTTATCATCCTGACTTCTCGATTACTTTATAGCGATCATGGACACAGAAAGACTAAAATAATATTTGCCTGTCAAAAACTTAAAACATTATTTTCAAATATCACTAATGATTCGTACCTACCACTATCTTAAGTGACACTCGGATGGGCAAAAGCACTAATAGTATCTTATTTTTTGTGGTTTGTTAGAATTGTGATTTTAATTTTTATATTAATTGATGTCTTCTCTATTTCTTTAGTTCACAGGAGTTATTAAATTTCAATACCCGTGCATATCATTCTGGGTATAAATCAATTTTGGAAAATGGATCAGTTTATCCAAAGCATGTTCACAAACTGCAGACTTCGAAAACCCAGAAACTGTTATTTTATCCATGTAGGCTATGTATAAGAAAATAACTCTATTTTTATAAATCTGCGATGCAGACCACCTTAATATTAAGGGCTCATATTTTAGAATACCTGTTTTGGAATCTATACAAAACTTTCAAGCAAGGTTCCAACAAGACAATTCTATTTAATTGGTCTAATATATTTATGTAAATAGCTTTATGCATCTTCTCAATGCTCTTTCTTAAACATCCTAAAGTTGGCTGGGAGATAAAGTTGCATAGTTTTAAGCTCTCTATATTTTAGATTTTTGTGTAATATATGAATAAATAAAGAAATGAAATTACAGTAATAAAGATCCTTGAGTATTAAATATAACTCTTCTAACATTGGCCAACATCAACAGTTGTAAATTAATAATACAAATTATTCAAATGATGCTTCTATCAATTTGTAGCAACTAGTGATGCACCACATAGTTAAACATATATATAGCACAGATACAGATCCGAATACAGATATTTCAGATCCACAGAAGTTGGATATGTATATTTTAATATTTTATTATTTTAGATAATTTATGTTTATCAACCACAAAGTATCCACCCCCAGGTGGATAGTCGGAATGATTGTATCCTGTCCGCTTATCACAATTTGTGATTGGTATTTAGTAACTTTGAATTATGTACAATAGGTATGGTACATCAGTATGATAATTTTTTGCACTATAAAGATGCCATATGTTTGATTTTAAGAACTCAAAAATAATCTGAATAGAATAAATTCCATTCAGATTATTCCATTCACATTTTTCATTGCTAGTAATCTATATTGAAAATTAATAGGGTAAAATATCAATTAATTTTGTTGTGCATAATAATGAATTGTATTATTTATTTCAAATTCAAAATATACTTTTTTAAATAACCGTTTTCTCAATATCACTCTTCTAAATCTACATTAGGTAATCATTTGGCTGTAATGTAGTTTCTACTGAGCACAAAACAACTGTATTAACAATGTTCTAACAAAAAAGCACAAAATCAGTGTTACTTCGGGCAAATAGGACATAAAGTCTTTCATATGATACTTGGGATCACTTGGGCAGTGCAAGACAATGATAGTTTCGTATGAAATTAAATTATCTGATTAATTGCTTTATGTGTAATAATTTATTAAAATTATTAATAAAAATTAAGTATGATAATATAATAAAAACAGTATAAACCATAAAATAATATAAGTTAACCTATAGAATATTACTAATATGAAAATCATGTTTTAAGTTAATTAGAACTATGACTATTTCTGATTTTTAAATTTTATTTCTATAACCTGTGATTTCAAAATGTTAAATTATTTTATTGTGGTTAATATAATTAGATGACTTAATCAAAATACATGTGTACATGGTATTGATATGATGTAAATCAAAATAGTTGAAACAGTATAATATCAATGGCAATTAATCAAAATGCATTTATGGTTCTTTTGTTGCAGCAAATGTTCATGGGCAGCGATGATCACTTAGCATATAGTGCCTGCCGGGTTTTTGATAGTTAATTTTATATAAAAAAACGAAATCACAAGCAGTAAGATATCTTATTAATAATAATTTTCCTGGCATGAAAAACCTTTTGACATACCAACGACAATCAAATTTTCTATAAATTTACTTTCATCTATACTGATCTATTAATGCACAACTCAAATCAAATACAAATAATTTATTTGCAAAACCGCAATACGGATTTGGGTAAAATTTAGAAAACAGATAGGTATTATTTAGTAGGGAATGGATAACAACAGATTTCTGAAAATTCACCCTCTAAAGGTATGAAACAACAATTGTTAGGTAATTATAATAAGATAGAAGAGTATGAAAATGCATTTTTAAAGCATTTTTGGCGCTTATTATAAGTATTCTTATCACTATCAATTTCATCAATCCATTTATATTTCAAGGTCGTAATACTCGAACATGCTGCTTTATAATTATTGACTACATTTATTTACATTTGCAGCGGTTACGGGAAACTAAGAAAACACGAAATTAATTTATTTGTTTCAAAATAAACTTGTTATTTTTTAATATAAACAAGAATAACATTTATATTTTTGTATTTATTGCATGTACTATGTTTTAGACTTAGAATATTTTAGACTTAGAAGTATTGAGACGATTTTATTACGAGTAATGAAGATCGAAGTGGAGTTTGGCCAATGAAATATATTAATTTCCATCTTTATTTGCCTATTATTACAAATGTCCCCTAATTGTATGATATTTTGTTAATATTAAAAACATACATTCAATAAAGTAATTACGAAATTGGAAGTAGAAAGGTTTTTATATAACTGTTAGCAGATTGGTGGCGTAATAAGACAGCCGACAGAACTATCATTGGCATGATTAGGTTAGGTTGTCAACGTCGCAGACTGGCCCCTGACCACGGCGGCATGCCGTCGTCGGCAGCTACTCGGAGCTTACCTTCACGGAATCCAAAGGGTACATTACGCAATGCTCCATCACCCCCGCTATTGCTCCGGCGGTCATGTGTGTGATGGAGCTCTGGGTCGGGAGGGTTTCATAGTCCTCAAAGTTCATAATACTCACAAAATACTAACACTTATTACAAAATAATCACAATATGAATAGGTTGGTGGGTTTTTAATTTCTACCAATATATCAATGTCATTTTCACTACACTATTTTCGTCACAGTCATCCAGAAATTTTGAACAGAACATACAATCAAAATTGATTTCGTACAGTGCGATGTGATTAGCACGCGCGATCGTCGACAGCGGGTTACCATTTGCTAAAAATAAAACAATATTCAAATATTATAGTGGTTAGTTACATGACTGTATTGCCAGGTAAAATTTTTACACAGAGTAAATATAACATAAAAAAATGAGCATGAAAATTTTAAGTTGTTATTAAAAAAAGTTACATTTTAACTTTTTGATTAGTCTACATACGCACAATATTATAATTATAATAATTCGAATCTCTATTTACACTAGTTATATTGCATAAGGTAATTTTGATGATTTATTTATTTGATAGTATACTCTATAACTCTATACTCAAAATTAGCGGGAATTTTAATTTTTACAGAGTTTTGTAATGGACGCTGATAAGCAATACTGTGTCAAGCCACACGGACTTCGTTTTGAGAAAATGGCGTCTATCTAGTAATAAGTTTGTAAATGTTTGAAATTATTTTATAAATTGCAAAATATGGAACGCACCTGAAATTCAAAGCCTTGAGTTAAGAAACTTTTTTTCATACTTAATTAGTTTAGATTACTTGAAATTTTTTTGTATAATGTTAAATAGGTGACGTAGTATGAAAATACATCAATATCTCCAAATTTGACTCTTTGTGAGTTGACACATTATTGCTTATCAGCATCCAAATATGTATTTGGTAACCAATAAGATAAAATTATTATATTACGTATTATATAATAGTATGTAATCACCGTATTTTTTTTATCGCATCACACTCAACGGCCCCCATTAAGATCGCGTGACCTTGTGTCGGGGGTCCGGAAACACTCACAACACTAACACAAACACCCAGACCACGACAAACATCCGTATGGCCAATACAGACGTTTGCCGTGAGCGGGGATCGAACCCGCCACCGTTAGCGCTTCAGTCATTTGCAGTGACCACTGCGCCAACGTGCCCGTCAAATTCCTATATAATTCATATTTAATTCATAATCGTATTGAATTCATTTGATTTCATTGTATTTTTTTACTGTTGTATCTTCATAGTTTCTCATCATTTAAACATTTAAAATTTTTTATAATGTTAGGACATAAGTAGCACGGATGCAGGCCATACTACAAGAAAAAAAAATTGGTCACAAAAACCTGTGTTTTTCTCTCAGCGCTCATTGTTTAAAAAAACTACAGCCAAAAGATAATGCTCGGGTCTGAGAATAAAGTCAAGGGTTGGTTTAAGTTTTCAGAAATTCTTAATAGTTTGTTTAAATAGAAAATTAGTAAGATAACCTCGATTCACGTAAGTATATTAGTTTGAATACGAGGCGAATCCGAACTCGCGCATGGTACAGTCGAGTAAACAAGACTTAAAACATTGAATGAATATGATATTATAAGCATATTGAATATTCATTGTAAGTCATTTATAATCTACTAGCTTTTGCCAGCGACTTCGTCCGCGTTTTCGAAAAAATGTAGCGTATGTCTTTCGTCAGGATTCAGTGGTTTTGATGTGACAGACAGATTAACCATCGTAATTTAATAGGAAAATATAATATGTTATTCCACAATACTTGATTTCTATGATTTTTTTTATTAAATAGGTAATAATGTTAACTTTTTAAAATTAGGGATGAGTGAGAGTATTATAAACGTAAGAGTAAACAAATATAATCAGAATTCTTCGAACTGCTAACCTATCAGAAGTTACCCGTGTAATTGTGAGTCAACCATAAAAGATAGACATATGCTGTTGCGGGATATTTTTTGGGAAATTTTATGTAGATAATTCTGTCCTACATGATTTCTATGTAACTTTAACCATTAAGGCTGCATACGCGACGGAAGCTTAAAAATTGGAGTAACGTCTCCCGTTTTCCCTTTATTACTCTGCTCCTATTAATTGTAACGTGATGAAAAGTATACTATAACCTGCCCAGGAGTATGAAGAATAATTGTACTAAGTTTCGTTAAAATCCGTCGAGTAGTTTTTGCTTCTATAAGGAACATACATACAGACAGACAGACAGACAGACAGACAGACAGACAGACAAAAATTTTACTGATTGCATTTTTGGCATCAGTATCGATCACTAATCATCCCCTGATAGTTATTTTGAAAATATATTTCATGTACAGAATTGACCTCTCTACAGATTTATTATAAGTATAGATTATGTTTAATTGACTTATTTGATAAATAAACATATCCATCATCCCGGAACGAAAATCATGAATTTTCTAACTATTACACTGGTTCAGCATTAATATCAAAAACCTCAAATATTAATTGCTCTAGAAACTTCTAGGTTTATGACAGTTAATTTAATAATTTTAGACTAACTATCATAATCAGTAATAAAAAGTAGTTATCAGTTAATTGAATATTGAAGGCAATAGTCACTTCTATTAGCAAATTTAATTGCCCGATCTTACGTTAAAGACGCTCGAACAAGACGAGGAAGTTATTTCATTTGTACGACCAGCAAAATGCATATGCTTCAAGTTCTAAAAACATTTGTTGGTATATATATTGTTTATGGTAAATATATTATTACTAGTATGTAATTAATAAGTTCAACTATTTTAACAATTTACTAGTCAGGACTGTGTCGGTAGGTTAGGTATAGACTTGCATTTGATTCTCAATAGACGGCGGAGAGTTAGCTCGCGGACAGCTCCTGGGCTTCAACCCGCCGCGCTACTTCCAGTACATAACGATGGACCTCGTGCATCGCGGCAGCTTCAACAACACCGACTGCGTGCGGGAACTGCTCAACTGCTGGGAGATCGTGAAGTAGGTTTGAAACGATTAAACTTTGCAAAAACTATATATGTCATTTATTCGGGGTCTCGAGATAGGTAATAGTTGAAAAGAAAATGACGTAAAAACGTAATTTATGCAAGTGCGTCATAATATACAGTCACGACCTAGATACACGTGCAAAAACAACATCAATTTTACTTACTTATATGCATAATATGTTTATATAAATAATTTTGCATTTACTTTGCAGTCTTGTGTATACATAATATACAATTCCAGTGTTTTTTTTATATTGTACGAAGAAGATCGAGAACATTAAATATTTAAGTTTAGACATTTTAACGTATTGTGCTATGTAATATCAATTTATTAGGTATTGTAGCTATATCATACGTATAAGCAATATACATCACAGCTTTACTTTACACATAATATATTCTACTTATATTTAAATTATGGGTGAATGTTATAATTACAAATCCCAAATATTTTAAAAATACAATATATTATATACTTTACGCAGAAGACAATATACATTGTCCATTAAACAATGTGCTTTGATATACATATGTATTTAATTTTGTACAAAAATAATGCGCTTAGTTGATTCAGCTCTACACATTAAATGAATGTATTCTGCTCTGTGCACTGAACATGCTGTGCTCATTTATTAATGTGGGCATTTAAAATGCTGTGCTCTGCGCCTTGCATGGCATTTAACATGCTGTGCTCTGCGCCTTGCATGGCATTTAACATGCTGTGCTCTGCGCCTTGCGTGGCATTTAACATGCTGTGCTCTGCGCCTTGCATGGCATTTAACATGCTGTGCTCTGCGCCTTGCATGGCATTTAACATGCTGTGCTCTGCGCCTTGCATGGCATTTAACATGCTGTGCTCTGCGCCTTGCGTGGCATTTAACATGCTGTGCTCTGCGCCTTGCGTGGCATTTAACATGCTGTGCTCTGCGCCTTGCATGGCATTTAACATGCTGTGCTCTGCGCCTTGCGTGGCATTTAACATGCTGTGCTCTGCGCCTTGCGTGGCATTTAACATGCTGTGCTCTGCGCCTTGCGTGGCATTTAACATGCTGTGCTCTGCGCCTTGCGTGGCATTTAACATGCTGTGCTCTGCGCCTTGCGTGGCATTTAACATGCTGTGCTCTGCGCCTTGCGTGGCATTTAACATGCTGTGCTCTGCGCCTTGCGTGGCATTTAACATGCTGTGCTCTGCGCCTTGCGTGGCATTTAACAAGCTGTGCTCTGCGCCTTGCATGGCATGTAACATGCTGTGCTCTGCGCCTTGCATGGCATTGAACATGTTGTGCTCTGCGCGTGCGTCGCGCCGCACTGTGCAGGCCGGACGTGATCTGCTCGCGCGGCGCGGTGTACGAGTCGGTGTGCGGCGCCGTACGCAACGACTGCCACGAGAAGCACGGCATGACCGACCGTGCGTACTGTAGCCGTTAAAATTATTATGATTACACAATGTCATATGTTATATCTAAGTATATCTTTATCATAAAAATCAATGTTTTTGTGTTAGTATGTTTGTCCTCTATGCGGTCTGAAACCATCAATAGGATTGTAATAAATCTGTTAAAAAATATTTATTTTTTCATACAATTTTGAATGGCGCGGTTAACAACATAACACTTATTAACGGTAGGTACAAAGTCGCTGGGTCCGCTAGTTCAAAATAAAAGTCTAGCTGTGGTGCAGAGAGTGCTAAGCTGTTGCCAAGTCACTCTGTTTACAAAAACATTAATTACTATTTGGACGCAGATAAGCAATAATGTGTCAACCCTTAAAATGTCATATGCGAAGTTATTAATGTATTCGCACTATGTGTTTATTTAACATTATTAAAAGTTTGTTAAGTAATTTGAACTAAATAAGTACGGAAAACAGTTTCTTAATTTCATGAGTCGAATTTTGAAGTGTTATTGGATACACTTACTATTAAATTTATTTGAAAAACTTTAAATTATACCAATATGTTTTAAATTCATTATACCTATAATCAAACTAGAAGATAAAATATCGATATATACTTCTTCAAATGAATTTAATAAGAATGCGTTTGACATCTTTAGACGCTATTTTCTGAAAAAAACAAATTTGAAAATCGGTCCACAAACGACCGAAATATCGATGAACAAACATAAAAAAACTACATACAGCCCAACATAGAACCTCCTCGTGTGGGTTGACATAGTGTTGCTAATCAGCGTACATTTATAAGACATTTTATTTTCTCTTGTTTTAATTCACTCAACAAACTTTTAGAGTCTCGATGATTCTACTACATTTTATGCTAAAACAATAGAAATATCAAATACATTTACCATTGTAGACGCGTATGTGAAACGTAAAAGGGACTAGACAATAAAGCCAGGCATAGTGTATAGGGTATACATGTATACAGTATAAAGCCGACTAGATCAAACCACGTCGCGTCTATCAACATTCCTTCCCATTTAACAATGACATTAAATTTTCCACATAAAATATTGTAACTTATGACTATTGCCGTATTTTCAATATTGAGCTAATAAGTGTTTCTAATTTTTTACAGGCTATGAAATGCCTATATTCGAATCATTCTGCAAGTCGCACGGATACGAGAGGCCGACTTAGTACAAGATCGCGGCTGTTTGAGGAGACACGCGACCTTCTAATCATTTATGAGGATTGTTGAATGTGAAATAAAAAAACATTTAGTCAGAAATGCAATTTTATTATTTAAAAGCATAGTCTTCGCTTTAAAAATCACTGACAAAATTGCTTTAGCTTGGTGCTCTGTTCGCAGGTTCATTACAGTTATTTCTCTCGTTTCAACAAAACACAATCAGTAGAGAAGAGTAACCAATAGAACATGTGTTATCTTTGAAGCTGTATTGAATAAAACCAAGTGCGTTAATATTGAAAACATTTGACCAGCAAAATATTTTAGATTTGACTAACTACTATGGAAAGTGTAGTTGACGTCTTTTATCCTGTATCAGTGCAGGGAAGTCAAATTGGTTACTCTTCAATATTTACAAAATGATTCACAATGCAGCACTTGGCAATAATTCATCCAAATCAAACAATCGATGGACAAATTGTTGGCAAGCTTTCTGTGAACATACACACTGACAATACACCCTTTAATACAACTTCGACAGCGCGCACCTCGTCGAGGCAAGGCGGTGTACAATATAGCGCTTACTTCTTAACGTAAAGAAGGTTAACAAAATATACACTCGAGCTCGCCGCTCCACCACCGCTGTACACGAAGCCGCACAAAATGAGAAGATACGTATAGTACATACATTACAGGTTACAAAGTCGACATTCAATATAATTTTTAGTCGACAAATGAAAAGCGAAAACATCGAATGACATCGTGCATATGAGGACACTAAAACATCCGATCGACGATCCAGTTCGACGCGAAGCTACGACCATGAAAAATTTACTCCACAAAAAACACCGATTTCGATTAGATAGTAATAATTTTAAAATTCTATCATTTATCAATTTGAAATAGCACATAAATACTCTTATCTAAAAACAATAACCGACGGAGCCGCCATATTGCAACCTTAGTCATATCTGGCTAAAATAAAATTAAAAACAATCGAAGTAATCACAAGCACGCCGCACGCACACGCACACGCACACGCACTCGCACCCGCACTCGCACTCGCACTCGCACTCGCACACGCGCGCGCCCACGCGCGCCGGCGCCGTCGCGGGGCGTCTATGTACAAGTCCCCGTCGCGCTACGACACGATAGGCCCGCTACACTTCGCGTGCGCAGCGACACATCCATCTACAGCCCGACTTAAACCTAACGCGAAATATGCTTCCCCCTACGAATAATAATCGATATATTTGGTTCTCACTAAAGTAAACGGAGGTCACGCTCGCACTCGGCCATATATCTCTTCTATACATATACATACAAGGCATCGATATATTATTAGTTACATCTATGTAATTGTGTACCTACTAGGCGTTACTACGTAACTGCGCGGCCTCCGGCCTCGCGCTGCGGCTCCAGCCGCCGGTGCGGGGGGTTTGTAAGAAATAATTAATAAAATATTTTTTTTCAAGAAATTAATCTTTTCAGAAAAACAAAATTTGAATAAAAGAAAGTGAAAGATATTATAAACTTGCAATACTCGAATGTTTTCGAATTACAAACAGCACCATAAATTGAAAACATCGCTCTCTAGCAGTGCACTCGGCGAGGCCGGAGCCCGCCGCTCGCGAAGAGACTGCCGAATATTCCAAACGGAAGGTAGTCCGACAAGTTCTATGAACTCTCGCATCCACGAACATACCAGTGAATCACACCGCACTTAAAAATTAAATATTATGTGAAAAATCTTTATAATATCAATATATTATTATTCTTAAACACGAACAGTTGAAGCGCTGCATCGGCCGCTCCGGGCGACCGCCGCGCCTCCCCGGGCGGTGACGATGTCATACAATAAATAACTTAGATGACACACTCCAAAGTGAAAGGGGACAAGAATGAGAGCGGGAGATGATAGAGGCGAGGATGAGAAAGAAGGGACAGGAATGAAAGGGAGATGGAGAGCGGGAGTGTGGGAGTGGGAAGGGGCCGGGGGCTCAGAAGAGGCGCGCGCGTCGCTTGAGCTCGTTGCGGCGCCACTGCGGCAGGCGGTAGAAGTCCTGGCGCCCGATCTGCAGGATGGCCTCGAACTCCGCGTCCGACAGGTGCCGCTGGAAGGCGACACATTACATTAAACCTACCATCCTATTTGCATTTCTCGTAGATATTGTTATTTTCAAATAAATCAAGTGTTAGTTGTTGTAGCAACCAGGAGCGGTCGCAGCCCGAAATTTTGGAGGGGATCACTAATACTAAAATATAAAATATAAATTGGACTTTACTGTTTGCTCTCGACCAAGTCTTTACACGCTTAAGCGTAAAAAATTGATCTCTCTGACATCGCACTCCTTACGAAGGGTTGGTAGAATTTTCATATTAGAATGCAACACTCATAAAGGGGTCAGTAAACTAATTTTTTAGAAGTTTTTTCAACTTAGCGTGAATGATTTGATGAGGAGAAACATAATGATGTTTTGATTTCAACTTAATACATCCCAGATCCGATATACATTTATAATCTCGTGTCTTCTTCATAAACGCAAAACCATTACCGGCATCGACAAAGAAATACATTACATTGCGGTGGAGCTTAGCTATAGCCCAATGACTACAGCTCGTATAAGGACTGGCTCGACCGGGGCAGTATCTCACTCTCACAGAAGGTCGGCGTGAAGTAGCTCATGTAGCTGCGTTTCGTACGAAGAGAGAGCGTAACCACTTAGCCTCAGACGCCCACGCCTGCGGCCGCCACGCGCGCTCACCTCGAGGTTGAGGCGGTCGACGTCGGGCGGCAGGCGGTAGTTGGTGATGAGCAGCAGGTGGTAGGGGTAGAGCTTGGCGGGCTCGTGCAGCAGGTGCGACGTGGCCATGTTGGGCAGCGAGCGCCGCACGCCGCCGCCGCGCGCGCCCACGCCGCCCGCCGCCGCCGCGCCGCCGCGCGCCGCGCCGCCGTCCGTCGTCTGCGGGCGGACGGGGGTTAGGCCGCTTCGGAGGGGAGCTCCGAGAAATGTTGACAGAAAACTCGATTCGAAGGCCTAGCTTTACACATACAAATTTAATGTGTTTCGTTAAATATCGCGTGGTGATCTACACGATTTTTCTATATTTATTTATCAACAATTACAACTCGTTTGCTAAACATGCTAAGCTGCTAACTCCATTTTTGGCGAAAATGAGTTTTATATACTGCTAGATAGAGGAAAAAATAACGCATAGATGGATTTAAAAATAAAATTCCAAGATGCAATAGTTTATGAAAAATCGTGCAAGAAGAAAATTGGACAACTCCATACATTTACATACTTTTTCACATCTGTTTAAAATATTAGAGCAAAGGTGAAATTTAAGTTTCAAAATTAGGTTTTGGAAGGCTAATTAGAAATTGAAACAAAAAAAACATCCATTATATAAAAATATTTTTAGTGAAGATTTTAGATTTTAATAAAAATATTTTTAGAACAATTTCTAAAAAATGTCGCAGCTTGAGACTTGATTATAATGAAAATAAGATGCAAACAGGGTATTAGGGTAGCTGTGACCATGAAAAACGTTAAATTTTCACAACACATTAAAGTTATGTAACTATGTTATTTTAATGACATTCATTCATTCATAGTATAATAAATTTGGAGTAGATTAGACCAAAAGAAATTGCTGAGATTTTTCATCAACTAGAAAAGAGCTGTTCACGTTCAAAAGGTGTAAACAGATTTTCATACATTTTAGCTAAGAACCACCCTAATTATATCAGCTTTCAAACAAAAATTGTGAAATTGACAATACTTTTGTCAACCATGAACACAGTTCACTTTTAAAATCATATGTTCTACCTCTGGATTCACTCGTTATGCTTCCTACTGACGAAACTGAAGTTGAACATCTGGTCTTAGGAATGCGAGACAATGTTTCAGCAGGAGAGGATCATATAACAAGCGAAATCGTAAAACGCTACATTCACAAACTTGTTCCACCTTTAACACACATTTGTAACCTCTCCATCTCTACAGGTGTCTTTCCTCAAGCCTTTAAAGTTGCACTTGTAAAACCAATTTACAAAAGCGGTGATAAAGAGTGTGTAAATAATTATAGGCCAATATCTCTTCTGCCAATTATGTCCAAAATTCTAGAACGTATCATGAACAAACGCCTCATTAACTTCTTAGAGAATAATAAACTCCTCTCACCATCTCAATTTGGCTTTAGACCTGGAAAGTCGACAAGTGAAGCTGTTCATGAACTCACAGAACTAATTGTGAAAGGCCTCGATGATAAATGGAAGTGTCTTACTATATTTATTGATTTAGCGAAGGCATTTGACACAGTATCAATCCGTTTGCTTTTACGTAAATTGGAAAGAATTGGCGTAAGAGGTATGCCTTTAAAGTTGTTCTCAGATTATCTGAATAATAAAAAACAAAAGGTTAGAATAGGTAACTGGATAAGCAGTGAACTTCCAATTCAATTCGGTGTACCGCAGGGTAGTATATTGGCTCCTACGCTCTTCCTGATCTACATAAATGATCTTTGCCGTTTCCAGCTCCTTAATGGCTCTGTGCTCTCTTTTGCCGATGACACAGGTCTCTTTTTCAGAGGAAAAACATGGGAAGAAACCTTCCATAGTGCGCAGAACCGATTTGACGAAGTCTGTCATTGGTTAAGATGTAACAAACTGACCCTTAATGTTAATAAAACCAAGTACGTTGCTTTTGCTCCGAAAAGAAACTTACTTCCTCCAACTACATTGTCTATTACAGCCCATTCATGTAATATATTAGCAAAATCATCAGTAACTTGTTCTTGCTCAACTCTTGAACGAAGTGAAACTATAAGATATCTGGGTGTACCTGTAGATCAAACTCTTACATTCAAGCCACACGTTGAAATGATCGTAACCAGACTTCGGAAATTAATATATATTTTTAAAAATTTAAAGCAAGTAGCAGATCGACGTATAATCAAAATTGTGTATTATGCTGTCGCCCATTCATTAATAAGTTACTGCATTACATCATGGGGTGGCGCAGCTAAGGGTCACCTTATTGAGGCAGAAAGAGCGCAAAGATGTCTTTTAAAGGCTGCTGCTGGACTTCCATTTCTTTTTTCAACAAAAAAATTATATAAAACCTGGGACATTTTGACTATTAAACAAACTTTTATACAGAACATAATTCTTAAAAAACATTCACAAACAGTTTATCAACCAAAACTAGAAAATGATAAACGTAGGAAAGGCAATGTCTGTCAAATTGAAACCTTCAACTTAAAGCTTTCCAATAGATTTTATTGCTTCTGGGTAGTGTTCTTTATAATAAATTAAATAAAGATTTACGAATATATTCACTAAATAAGTCGGCTTGCAAACAAAAAGTAGATGAATGGTTAAAAACATTAGACTATGATGATACCGAAAATCTTTTAATTTTTGATTTATAACCCTATTCTTATACAGTGAGGGATTATCTCACTCATTTCAAGTAGGCACTTATTAATACACACTTAACACACACTCACATACACACACACACACACACACATACACACACTCACACACACACACACACATACACTCTAACACACACAAACAATCTCTCCAACATACATACAACAATTTAATGTAATGAGCACACCTTGTTAATAAGGCGGTGTGGGGACCTGGAGACCTGTAATACAGGTATTCTTATACCCATCACGGGCTCCAGTCTCTCACAAATGTCTTCTTATGTAAGATGTCTATTTTGTATTAACTATTTTTGTGATGAGAGAGAATAAATGGCTTATTATTATTATTATTATTATTATTAAAAAAATGTATCTTAATTGACGCATTAATTAGGGAGCTACGATGCCACAGATACATACAGACACATACGTTAACCTATGTGTCTGTGAATCTTATACTATGTGTTTGTGTATCTTATCTGTGTACTTATAACACTCCTTTTTTGGTCGGTGGTTAAATATAACAATTTCCACATTAAAAAAATCCATTTATATGGTAATTTATAATTTAAAGTATTTTCTTTTATATTTTATAACGACTGAAAATATTTACTTAAGAAATTAGTGGATTTGTCTTAATACGCATTGTTGCTAATTCCCAAAATATAATGCTAAATTCATAATGTGTAAACTAGAAAAATGGACAACTCCTTATTTTTGACATATTTTAAAATATATAATAAAATTGATTTTAATATATTCAAAACGGATATTTTAATCGATTTGTATCATTTTTTATAATAAAATGTTTAATGATGAATTTTAAAGAAACTTTTACGCTCTCCTGAAAAATCGTCATTTTGGAGTTAGCAGCTTAGCGCTTTCAGCTAACGAGCTGAATTGTAAAGCCGTACATCAGTTTTGAGAGATAACAAGTCACTATTGATATTTGAATATGATGAATATTAAAATCGTGTAATGTTTATATATAAATGACTGACTGATGCGGGCATAGCTAGGTGCATTTTTGTGTCAAAAACTATTTCCGTCCAAAAAAAGTGCAGAGTGTAAGCCAACGACTGTCCCCGGAATCTCAAGTCGTCAATTTCTCGGAGCGAGCGCGAGAATTATATTATATTCTGTCCACTACATTCGTACTCACCACAGCACTTCTATCCACGTCCGTGATAGAGCCGGCAGAAACTGAAAATATAAATAACATAACTTAACTTTGCTGTGTAAATTAGGTACACATACTCTTGAAATATTTATATTATTAAAGCGTGTTAACCCACACGCGTGGAATTAATATTAAACTTTAAACATTAAATCAATTGCGACAAAACGAGATCGCACCTGCACTCCTGTAGGCCGCAGAGCAACCGGCATGGGTTGCAGGAAGACACGAACTCGATTCCCGCTATGTTGCAACTATTTATTTGATATTAAAGTTTAATACTTCTAAAATATTAAGAAAATACAATTGTTTAGAAGCTAAGCGCGCATGCTGTGAGGTTCAAATGATGGAGTAAAGCTCGCGCCGCTTCCTCGCCGGGATCGAGAGGAGAGCATGAATGTCTTGATGATTTGCCAAGTGTGAGTGCGCACTGGAGTACCAGCTCAATGCTACGACTCCCGGCTTCGAACTACTGCCTCGCATAATAAATATGAATAAACGAACAACATTACTGCGTAGCAAGTCGGGAGTAAGACATAAAGTGCCGGAGGAGTGACGGTCCAGGCGCGAGCGGCGGCGGTACTTACGGCAGAGCTCCGTCCGCACTGGGCGCACAAAACCAACAATACCTCGTTATATGTACTGCTTGTGCACCGCGTGCTTGTAATGTATTGCATTTACTTTAAATATTAATACGAAATATAGTCATTTGATAAAAACCTAAAACGAATACGGAGACTTTCATTATTTTAAGAAAATTTAAAATCATAAAAGTGCGGTAATACTTATAACAATACAGAAACAATGAATAAGAATATTTATTTTCCGTCACATTTATATTATAATGATAGTATGTAATGGTAACGTAGTCTGTAATTGTTGGCGCCCGAACTGGGGCAGAGTTTTTAAACTAGAAAATATATACTTTATACGAATAAATAGATCTAGGAACCTATAAATATTTCTGGAAACCTATGAAATAGTAAAATGTCAGGGAGGCTCACTGTCTGACTTGCCGCTGCTGAAGTCGGTGCTGTGCGTCTTGTCGCCGAGCCCGCTGAATGTGAAGTCACCCTGGAACACCACACGCACACATCACATGTTACTTTTCATCTGTATATTTTGTTACAAAATAGAAGTAGAGATATGAGTAAAGCTCTTTTTGATCAACTGACGCGTCTTTTAATGGTGGCCATGTTCATTTAATTATGGTCGAAGATACCACGAACAGTATTTCAATTGGATAATACTTAGACGTGATGTTTCTTATAACGGGAAACATATTTCATGCTTATATTTCATGATTACTTGTCGATTAATTAATTTCAAAAGATGATAATCGTATCTTCAAATCAAATCTGCAATATTTTGAATGAGTTTACAGCTGTAGGCGAGAATTACGCTTGTAAGTTTCATATTATACTACATTAGATATGATTTATTTACCTTAATTATAACCCATTTTCAGGTTGATATATAATACATAAGGTAGGTAGGTTACTTGTGCTTTTTTTGAAATGTCGAACTTATTGTTTATACTGACCTTAAAAGTGGAACATAGCTTGATGTTAGGATATTCGGTAGCATCATTTGGGGAACGGTACCTTAACAGTGGAGGTCATTCAACTCTCAGTCAAACATGTACTCTTTCTTAGAAATGAAACGTTGAGAAGAAAATATGCGTATCGTCGCACAAGAGGCAACGTGGCAGAAGTCTGAAGTCAGATGACTGCAACGGAACGGCAAGAGAACAACCGGCCCGCTGGACACTCACCGCCGTGCTGGAGGAGAAGGTGTGCGAGCGCGCCGCCAGGCCGTAGCCGGGCCGCGGCGCCGCGCGCAGCGACGACACCACTGCAACACTCGCGCTTTACCTCGCGCTCACTGGCGCTCTACCCTACGCGGCGACCGCCTGCCGCGGCCGGCGGGCGGTCGCCGCGGTGCGGGGGGCGGGGCGGGGGCGGGGCGGGGCGGTGGGGCGGGGCGGCCGCGGCGCGTGCGGTACTCACGTTGCAGGCGCGCAGGCCGGCGGGCAGCGTGCTGGAGCGCAGGCCGTAGCCGGGCCGCGGCGGCGCGTGCATGACTACGACACACGCACGGTCACTACTCGCGCTACGCGCGCTACACGCGCTACGCGACGCGCGCTGTCCGCTCCGACGGGCGCCCGTTCAGGGGAAAAGCGCTACACGTATCAATTATTTAAAGCGAAAATTTTATATTGATGGGCGTTTAGTGGATAATAAAAAAGAAGAAGTTTTTCTACTGCTACTGGAGCTTTGTTTAAACATTTGTTAAATTATTTTAATTTTATCTAGGGTTGTTAACGAGCCTCAATAAAAATTTTCACTGTAAATATATAATACACTTATGTACTTTTCCCGTGAACTCGCATACATACATACTGACGTATCATTTTTACAGATTTTTTTTGTTTGAAAACTATCGGAGCTGGACAGAGAGTGTCGGGTCACAACACGGTGTGCACGCCAGTAATGTTGAGCCTTCAGTTCAGACTACTTTTAGCAAAACGAACAAATATTGATTTTGAGTTTTCTCACAAATATGTTAAAATTTAGAGAAGTGATAAACATTACTGTTGCGACATCCGTTTCGAAGGACCATATAATATTATTTAAGTTTAGACTAAAAAATTACAATTATCAACATTATATGATCCTTTAATACTCATGCTAATATATATTTAACACAGACCAGCGGACAAAACATTCTATTCAAAGAGATACAGTTGTAATTACCATTATTTATACTTTTTCTCGCACCGATACATATAAAATACATATAATATTATTATATAATATGATACGGCATATTTATACACATACTTATAAATATTACTTATGAATATATAAGCGTATCTGTTGAAGCGCATGCTTTAATCAGTAACAAACAGTGCAATCAGTTCGCAGACATTCCAATACATATATATACTTTATTACGATAACATAAACACTATTTTACAAGGAAGCATGAATCGACAGTAACTTACTATGCCAACACGATCGCCACGCGACAAACAACGAAGCGAGGCACAAACAAGACGTCACGAAGATTGCCCCAAACCCGTTCAGACAACAATGCATTCATCATATAGTTAATTCCTCTTTACTTGTCTTCGTTTGGTAACGACGCCCCGAACGAAAATCACGACTGTTTCGAACAATTTATTTCTCATTATAACTTTGTATTATAAAAAATGATGCAGTTCAATCATTCAATCGATACTTTCTTATCTAACTCTCACGTGCGGATAGAACTACGCCATACGACAAGTAAAGAAAAATAGTGTATACAATTTGTATTTTAAAGCTCTTTAAAATGATGCGTACACGGTAAACCCTCTCACGCCGCCCGCCGGCGCGGCGCGCTGCGGCGCCTCCGCCACACCGCCTCGACACTACAGTTCCATACTTAGCGTAGCGGTATCGCCCGTTTAACTTCGATGTTATACGAAATGATGTACTCTACGCGACAGTAATGTATGAGACGAACTGTTGTGTCGGAATCCTTTCGCGAATACCCACAATGTAATGGAATGCGATCGACAAAGCCTAGACTAAATACTTGAATTTTAGTTTGATATATGATAGAAGGTGCCGATGAATAAAATAAACGCGTTGATTTAACTAAGCGAGATAATTTGAACGTCATGACGTAGGTCAGAGAACTCACCGTCGTTCAAATAGTAAGTAAAGACTGAAAGCAGGATAAAGTTAACATTAGTCTACGCTCTGTCCTCGGCATCGCGACCTTACGTTGCGCCTGGCGAATATCCGACGTCGAACATCGGTCAAATAAATAATAGAACCAAAGTGCTCAGTATCAGATGTTACGTTATAATTAAAAATATTATATCCATAAAAACATAAACATTTTGTCATTATGGCTGCCTCTCTTCGCCATATTACATATTTTTTATGACGTCTTTAATATTAAGAATTGACATCTAAGTATTTTTTCAATGGTTTATAATTACAACTACACTAAAATAGATAAATAATCATTTGTAATATCTGATCCTGTACATTGATGCAATAAGTTAGTCCCGGAGGACATTCAATGGGTTTAGACTCGGTGCGTTAGTTTTGTTATATAAAAGGGGAAATTGCTAAAATTCACCCAATGTATTAATATTATATGCTGCAAATTATGTTAAACAATAATTACAATAGAGTTATTAGTAAAAAAATATTATTTAAAAACTTAAAAACTAAATTGTGCCTGAAAGTTACTCTCACTGTCAATGTGTATACGTGGGATGACAAGGATGTAGTACGGTGGGCAGCTGGCCGGTAAAATTTGATATGGAGAGAAAAGGGTGCCTTCTTTTTGGGATAAATAATCGTAGTGGAGTAACCATAATATTGTCGAGCGCTGTGTATAGACTTTTATATAAAAATTTACTGACGAGCAGACAGGCCACTTGCTTTTGTGACAACCGTCGCCCATGGACAATTACAGAAACAACAAACTAAGGAATGGGGGATGAAGGGAAAATAGGACGTAAGGAACGAAATGGCAGAGAGGTTGAGACTCGTTAGTTTATTGTATGGGTAAATATAGAATGGTGACAAGTTTTATGTTATTTATATAAAACATTTTGTGTTAACAAAATAGATTAATTCGTTATTGTATATGAACGAACAGTTTGTTAGGCTCGCGGCCTCCTGGCGTGTGGCAGGGAGGTGCGCTGTGTTGACATAGTGTGACGGCAGGGAGACGGAGATGCGTAGAGACGCATCTGTGTGGGGACGGCTGGACGAATAGAAGTGTAGCTAGTTGTAGTGGAAGTGTATACTGGTGAGCTAATGTGCTGGTGTAACGTAGTGTTGTGAGGTATGGTGCATGGTGTGTGGTGGGGTGATGTAGTGTGGTTTGGACGAGTAATGCGGTCTGTACTGGTGTGGTAGTGTAGTTGAGTAATAGTTTAGTAGTTGTGTGTTCTGGTTTGGTGTGGTGCGGGCGGTGCTCACCGTTGTAGGAGGGTACGTGGTGGTGCGCCGTGTAGGCGGGGTCGTGGTGGCGCGGGTGGTAGGGAGGTGCGTGTGGTGTGTGTGGTGTGGTGCGGGCGGTGCTCACCGTTGTAGGAGGGCACGTGGTGGTGCGCCGTGTAGGCGGGGTCGTGGTGGCGCGGGTGGTAGGGAGGTGTGTGTGGTGTGTGTGGTGTGGTGCGGGCGGTGCTCACCGTTGTAGGAGGGCACGTGGTGGTGCGCCGTGTAGGCGGGGTCGTGGTGGCGCGGGTGGTAGGGAGGTGCGTGTGGTGTGTGTGGTGTGGTGCGGGCGGTGCTCACCGTTGTAGGAGGGCACGTGGTGGTGCGCCGTGTAGGCGGGGTCGTGGTGGCGCGGGTGGTAGGGAGGTGCGTGTGGTGTGTGTGGTGTGGTGCGGGCGGTGCTCACCGTTGTAGGAGGGCACGTGGTGGTGCGCCGTGTAGGCGGGGTCGTGGTGGCGCGGGTGGTAGGGAGGTGTGTGTGGTGTGTGTGGTGTGGTGCGGGCGGTGCTCACCGTTGTAGGAGGGCACGTGGTGGTGCGCCGTGTAGGCGGGGTCGTGGTGGCGCGGGTGGTAGGGAGGTGTGTGTGGTGTGTGTGGTGTGGTGCGGGCGGTGCTCACCGTTGTAGGAGGGTACGTGGTGGTGCGCCGTGTAGGCGGGGTCGTGGTGGCGCGGGTGGTAGGGAGGTGTGTGTGGTGTGTGTGGTGTGGTGCGGGCGGTGCTCACCGTTGTAGGAGGGCACGTGGTGGTGCGCCGTGTAGGCGGGGTCGTGGTGGCGCGGGTGGTAGGGAGGTGTGTGTGGTGTGTGTGGTGTGGTGCGGGCGGTGCTCACCGTTGTAGGAGGGCACGTGGTGGTGCGCCGTGTAGGCGGGGTCGTGGTGGCGCGGGTGGTAGGGAGGTGTGTGTGGTGTGTGTGGTGTGGTGCGGGCGGTGCTCACCGTTGTAGGAGGGCACGTGGTGGTGCGCCGTGTAGGCGGGGTCGTGGTGGCGCGGGTGGTAGGGAGGTGTGTGTGGTGTGTGTGGTGTGGTGCGGGCGGTGCTCACCGTTGTAGGAGGGCACGTGGTGGTGCGCCGTGTAGGCGGGGTCGTGGTGGCGCGGGTGGTAGGGAGGTGTGTGTGGTGTGTGTGGTGTGGTGCGGGCGGTGCTCACCGTTGTAGGAGGGCACGTGGTGGTGCGCCGTGTAGGCGGGGTCGTGGTGGCGCGGGTGGTAGGGAGGTGTGTGTGGTGTGTGTGGTGTGGTGCGGGCGGTGCTCACCGTTGTAGGAGGGCACGTGGTGGTGCGCCGTGTAGGCGGGGTCGTGGTGGCGCGGGTGGTAGGGAGGTGTGTGTGGTGTGTGTGGTGTGGTGCGGGCGGTGCTCACCGTTGTAGGAGGGCACGTGGTGGTGCGCCGTGTAGGCGGGGTCGTGGTGGCGCGGGTGGTAGGGAGGTGTGTGTGGTGTGTGTGGTGTGGTGCGGGCGGTGCTCACCGTTGTAGGAGGGCACGTGGTGGTGCGCCGTGTAGGCGGGATCGTGGTGGCGCGGGTGGTAGGGAGGTGTGTGTGGTGTGTGTGGTGTGGTGCGGGCGGTGCTCACCGTTGTAGGAGGGCACGTGGTGGTGCGCCGTGTAGGCGGGGTCGTGGTGGCGCGGGTGGTAGGGAGGTGTGTGTGGTGTGTGTGGTGTGGTGCGGGCGGTGCTCACCGTTGTAGGAGGGCACGTGGTGGTGCGCCGTGTAGGCGGGATCGTGGTGGCGCGGGTGGTAGGGAGGTGTGTGTGGTGTGTGTGGTGTGGTGCGGGCGGTGCTCACCGTTGTAGGAGGGCACGTGGTGGTGCGCCGTGTAGGCGGGGTCGTGGTGGCGCGGGTGGTAGGGAGGTGTGTGTGGTGTGTGTGGTGTGGTGCGGGCGGTGCTCACCGTTGTAGGAGGGCACGTGGTGGTGCGCCGTGTAGGCGGGGTCGTGGTGGCGCGGGTGGTAGGGAGGTGTGTGTGGTGTGTGTGGTGTGGTGCGGGCGGTGCTCACCGTTGTAGGAGGGCACGTGGTGGTGCGCCGTGTAGGCGGGGTCGTGGTGGCGCGGGTGGTAGGGAGGTGTGTGTGGTGTGTGTGGTGTGGTGCGGGCGGTGCTCACCGTTGTAGGAGGGCACGTGGTGGTGCGCCGTGTAGGCGGGGTCGTGGTGGCGCGGGTGGTAGGGAGGTGTGTGTGGTGTGTGTGGTGTGGTGCGGGCGGTGCTCACCGTTGTAGGAGGGCACGTGGTGGTGCGCCGTGTAGGCGGGGTCGTGGTGGCGCGGGTGGTCGAGCGAGCGCGAGGGCGAGGCGCCGACGGGCGACGAGTAGCGCAGCCGCGCGCCCGCCTCCCGCGCCGCGCTCGGCGTCCTGAAACCACGACCAGGATATACTGTAGCATACTACATCAGAGGAGAAGATATCTATGTCAAAACTTATACATGGTCTGTTTAATTCCTGGCTGGTAAAATGAATTAAAAAAAAAAATAATGATGCCGCTTTAGTTTTTATCAAAATCGGCACCACGAGTTCTTGTAGTGTTTTTCGCTATTCTTTATACTTACCTACCAAGTCCAGTTAAAAAAACTTATCCTGTATATGCCGAATGCACTAAGCTTCAACACCGATATTAATTGTTGACGGATTATGTCGAGATATGTAGTGATAGCCATATATTCGAATTAGATTGAATTGATTATTGATGTGCTGAATAATTAAAACTACATACACGCGGATGCGGATCCGAAAACGGATGTTTGGGGTCATTCTTTTGTTCTATTTATAGTTTTACAAATTTACATTCATATATTTTGAAAAAACTATGCCAGTACTAATCCAGTATGCCAGTATTAATCCGCAAGATATAGAAACCGTACCTGCTGGCATTTCTGGGGTCGAGGTTCTGTTTCTTCCACTGCTGAAGTTTCTCGCGTTCCTTCACTTCTTTCAGAAACACCTGCAAAAGCAAAGCCGTGACATCTATACAAATAAATAAAATTTAAGTGCCTGTTAGTAGTTTTAAATAAGCAGATTTTCACTAAATGGATATGACAGGCTTTACGGTACTTACATTAAAAATACGATTATTTAATTTTTTTATTTGTCAGTCTGTTTGTTTATTCTCGGTAATATCTGAAACGGCTGGACCGATTTTGATGAAACTTTTACACGCTTATGTTATAAGGACTAACTTAGATTACTTTTATTTTAGAGATTTCATTAATTTCAAATAAAAAAGGTTAGTCGAAAACAAAGCGCAGAGAGACACGCGCGCACGACGCTACGGAAGGCAGAGTCGTGCGCGCGTGTCCGGTGCGCGTGTCCGGTGCGCGTGTCCGGCGCGCGTGTCCGGTGCGCGTACCTGCGCGATGCCGCTCTCGATCTTGGCGAGCTCCTGCTCCTCCTTGCGCAGCTGCGGGTCGACGTCTCCGTTGAGCCCGTTGACGCGCTCGCCCTCGTCGTCGCTGTCCGCCACGCCCTTGTACGTGTCCGACCAGCGCCGGCGCCGCTCTGCGCGACGCCACACGGTTAATGTAGACTTTTATGCATTTAGTTCCAAATAGAAGAACGTGTTTATGGAGAAAATGTTAAATATTATAAAAATACTATAAACAAATTGTATGAAAATTATTTTCATTTTTAACATTAATTATTTGCTATAATAAAATACTACAAAATTTTATTTCACAAATTAAGAAATATTAAATCTTATCTATACTTATAAATAAATCTATTTTTTATCTATACTAATTAAAAAATACACGCGCAAACAACATAGAATCCAATGAAACAGTGGCCGCTGCCGGGGAGGAGCAGGCGCAGCGCGCACCTGGGTCGGTGTAGGGGTAGGGCGGCGCCGGGAAGTCGTCGCGCTCGATCTTGGGCTTGGTGCCGGGCGGCGGCTTGTAGGCCGACGGGTAGTGCGACAGCTCGATGGGCTCCTGCCACAACAAAGGGTCACACTTGTTCAAGCCCTTTTTATACTATTTTAATTATAAATTGCAACAAGTGTTCTGTGCTGTATAGCATTCCTCTTACGAGAAACAAGAATGATAACTAAGTAAATTATTTGAATTAAATAATAAATAAATAATAAACGCATCACATTCAACGGCCCCCATTAAGATCTTATGACCTTGTGTCAGAGGTACGGAAACATATACAACTCTAAGAGAAACATCCAGACTACGACATACATTCGTACGGCCAATATAGACATTTTCCGTGAGCGGGGATCGAACCCGCGACCGTTAGCGTTACAGTCAGTTGCAGTGACCACTGCGCCAACTGCGCGGTGCCAATCATCCAGTCGGGCCAGCGGCCGGGCGCTCACCTCGTTGTTCATGTGCGGCGACTTGGGGCGCGGCGTCTCGGAGCGGATGGAGTCGACGAGCGCGCGCATGCCGGGCCGCGACGACGCCTTGCTGCCGGCGCGCGACGACGCGCGCGTGCTCGCCGACGCTGCGGCAGCGGCGCGTTAGTGGGGCTGCCGGGGCGCAGAGTGCGAGCGGGTGGGGACTGTCGCGGTTTATCGTAACGTGGGGGGCGCCGCGGTGTACGTGCCCATATACAGGGTGTCAACTGAGCATATGTTGTACAAGGTACCAGCATTGGCAGAATGTATATTTAAAAGTAAATAACTGGTCAAGTGCGAGTAGGACTCGCGCACCGAGGGTTCCGTACAAACTTATAGAAATCTATATAAGACTAACCCATCTACGCCATTTGTGGTCTTTATCATCAGTTCCAACATAAGATACTATCAAAAATACCTAAATCGGTATAGGCTTGCCTATAATATTTGAGGAGTTCCCTCAATTTCTCCAGGATCCCATCATCTGATCC
This sequence comes from Hypolimnas misippus, assembly GCA_037950945.1. Taxonomy (NCBI): domain Eukaryota; kingdom Metazoa; phylum Arthropoda; class Insecta; order Lepidoptera; family Nymphalidae; genus Hypolimnas; species Hypolimnas misippus. The sequence continues at coordinate 52,710 of JBBEEQ010000009.1, forward strand.
TGAGCTGAAGACAATGGGACCACCTTGGAAGTATACCTTTTCAAACAAAAAAAAATTTAGAAAATCGGTACACCATTGGCGGCGTAATCGGCGAACAAACATAAAAAAAAATTAAATACAAGGTCGAATTGAAAACACTCCTTTTTAGAAGTCGCTTAAATATAATCAAATATTATGTAAATATGGATCACGTCCCAAAAACTATTTTGAAACTACTTAGGAGCACTTTAATTTAAAACACGATCATGGATGCAATCCATGGAAACACAAAATTTTATTTTAAGTACTAATACACCTTATACTTTCAAAAAGGCAAAGTTATAGCGCGGTTCAGGATACACCTAGCGCCATCTCTTGACAATTTCAATGAACTAACTTGTTGACTTTGACATTAACAACATAATTATATTATATTTTATTCTCGTTTTATTTTTATTTATATTGTACTACACTCCACTACCCCTGCACTACGTTCGTAAAATATTTAGATTAACATCATCAATCAAAATATCAAAATATATATTAGTGTTGCCAAGACGAAAGTAAGTAGTTCTTAATTCGAACAAAACTAATTGTTTATTGATAAATTACTAATTATATTACCAATAACCAGAAGACTTATATGTGTAGACAAAGAAGTAAATTAAATAACTCGATCTGTTTGAATTTAATTTTAAAATTTTCGTACTAAGTCAATACGAGTACTTAAATCAAATCGCGTGAAGCTCTTATATTGAATGTTAATTACGTAATGACGTTATAAATCGACGATAAAACTTTTAAATGAAAAGTTTATTTTATTATTTTTAGCGCGTTTAAATAATAATTAAAATAAAAAAATTTATTAATCGAGCAGAATTATATCACAGTTAATGTCATAATGTTGTAATAGATGGCATTAGCTGTACGCTGATCGCGCTATCATTTTGTTAGCTGCGATATATAGATTGCATTGCGTTGTTTATAAAGGTTTGCTGCTTTTTAATGTTTTCGTATTGATACAAATTTCTTCTCAGTGTTTGTAAAATTGTTTTTTAACCATGGTCAACTTCTATGTTAATTTGTTACAAGTACATATAATTTTAATTCTAAGATTAATATATTTTCCGCTTGATCAATTTACAACTTGAAACATTTACGCGTTCCTGAGAAAAAGGTTGAAAGACAGACGTACAGACTGACAGACACACGAACAGAAATTTACAGTTTTCGGATTTTTTCTATATAAGATCTTACTTCTTGCCAAATTTCAATGGGTCAATGGGCAGTACCCTATAGGTTTTGATTCCCTTATGAAAACGCTAAAATGGTCAATCTATACGACATATTTTCCATTATCTTTTGATTGCGTTGACTTAGAACTTTAATATTTTCACGGCCGCATGTCATCGTAGACTTGAGTATATGATATTAATTTCAGCATGATACGTCTACGCATTTCTGAGAAAAAAGGGTTGACATCCCGACAAACAGACAGACAGACAGACAGACAGACAGACAGACAGACAGACAGACAGACAGACAGACAGACAGACAGACGGACAGACGGACAGACGGACAGACGGACAGACGGACAGACGGACAGACGGACAGACGGACAGACGGACAGACGGACAGACAGACAGACGGACAGACAGACAGACAAACAGACAGACAGACGGACAACAAAGTGATCCTATAAGGGTTCCGTTTTTCCTTTTAAGGTACGGAACCCTAAAAACCGAGTTAATATTTTTTTATATCAAAAAAAATTGAAGCTTTGTATCTTGTAGGCTCGTACAGTACAGACATAATTGAATAAAGACTTTAGTTTTCCATATCGATTCAGGGAAAGCGGGCACATCGCACTCACAGGGCGGGCGGTGGAAGTGCGGCGAGGCGGGCGGGCGGTCGTAGGGCTGCACGCAGCGGCGCAGCGTGGCGGGCTCGCCGGCCAGGTACGAGTACGTGGTGATGCGGTGCGGCGAGCACGCGTCGTCGCGGTACTCGCGCAGCGCCAGCCCCGGCGACACGGCGCGGTAGCCGTACTGCGGCCACGCGCACAACATGCTTGAGTAGGCGTCTAGTGGTGCTAGCCATAGTGCAGCGACTTAACGACATCGACTAGGGAGAGGGCGACGCGCTCACATGCGATGCGGGTGGGGGGCGCCTCGGGCGACGTTTATTAAATTTACGTTTAACTACATTGGGCTCTATTTACAAAAACATATTGCAATCTGCAAATGTGTCAAATAAAAATAAACAATTGTTCTTTTAAATAGATTAATTTAAAATACACAGAATTTAAAATATTACAATTAAAAAAACGGCCCTTTTAATTTTTTTTATAGAGGAAAAAAATCTCAAACTAATTTAACAACAAAAATTAGTCTAACAAAAAGCACAAATGAACTAAAATAATGCAAAAAAAAAAATAATACACGGACCTTCCTGGTCAAGCTACTGTAGGGACTGCAGTAGGAGCCGTTGACGCTGGGCGTGCGCGAGCGCAGCGAGAACTGTCACAACAACAACTGTCAACGACGGCGCCTGTCTAATGCACTACACAACTAGAGCTTCCACAGTATAAAGTTATATGCAATAAATATGTATGTTCAAATAAGGAATTTCGGTAATTTAAATATATGTTACGGTACTGTGTACTGTGAAACGCTCAGCGGGTACAAAACAGCCACTAAATTATAACAAATAATAACTATTAAAAAATTAAATCAACTTATGGAAAAGGCAACGACAGTAGCGACATGCAATTTTATCTGGTGCAATGTACATCGTGACGGTGAACGATACGTCACATGTGGTGTGAATCATTACACAATTATGGTACTATTAACAATATGAGAGATTATGTTTTGGGTAGTTCTAAATCTAATTATCATATTTGGTAACTGAGTGACCATTTCAGAAAAAACTTATAAATTTCAATAATCATTATATACATTAATGTAAATTTTAATTGTATTGCAGTAACCTGTGAATAAAGACAATATTTATGTGTATTAAGAGACCGAATTATGCGTAATGTAAATAATAAAATACTAATGGGTATACAGAAAGCATAAGTAATCAGTTTCCAAATACAGTCGCATAGTGTTGGTTCGTAGTAGTATTGTAGTGTAGTGTAGAACGTACTCTACGTGTGTTGTGTAGAGTTTAGATTAGTTTTGTGTAATGTAGAGCATAAAGTAATATGTTGGGTAGAGTTTAGTGCAATGAAGTGTAGAGCGTAGAGTAGTGTGTTGTGTAGAGTTTAGATTAGTTTTGTGTAATGTAGAGCATAAAGTAATATGTTGGGTAGAGTTTAGTGCAATGAAGTGTAGAGCGTAGAGTAGTGTGTTGTATATATTTTAGTTGAGCGTAGTGAAGTACACTTTAGTATAACTTAGTGTAGAGCGTAAAGAAATGTACAGTATAGAGTATAGTATAGAGCAGAGCTTAGAGTAGAGTATAATATAAAGTTTAGTGTAGTACAGAATTTAGTGTAGTATCGCAATAAATGTAACGTCATGTAGCGCAGGTGGCCCGCGGGCGCAGTGCAGCGCGCTCACCTGCAGCTCGGAGGAGGCGCGCTCCAGGTCGAGCGGGTTGAGCGGCGCGTGCGGCGCCGGCCCGCAGCGCGGGTGCCAGATGGCGGCGCCCTGCAGGAACATCTCCTCGCCGTCGCCGAACGGGTCGCCGCACTTGCTGCAGCGCGCGCACGTCGGGTGGAAGTGGTGGTTCTCGCCCGCCTGGCGGAGGAGTGCCGCGGTTACTAATTGTTCATACGTTACGAAATGACCCGCTCTGTTCTAGTTGTGAACTGAATCAAAATATACAAAGTTACACGCGTAAAAGAGCAGTCAAATGGTAATGAGTAGGTACGTATATTAAATCCCACGAGGTTCGATTTCGTTTTTTTATTTGTCGAAACTATCGTGATAGTTAGAAGAAATTATCTTATGCGGTAAGAAATGATAATAATGAAAGTAATGCGGCGATCGGCGCTGAGATTGATGGGTGATAGCGGCTCAATGAAAAGGCATCGACCAACAAAGACGTAATGAGTATGAGTGCACGCGCTTTGTTGCGCCGCGAGAGTCCTCGTACGGCGCGAGTGACATAAATCCTACGTTTGCAGGAGTTCACTCTAATATTGTGCTTCCGCGCTTCAAATAGAATTTACTTTGGCGTGACAGATAAGTACGAGTTACCGCAGAAAGCTACAACTACTTACACGATACGAATGCTGTATTGTTTACAGGAATGTGAATCATCGGAGCAGCTGTTCGACTCCATTTGGACATATCTCGTAAGTTTAACTGATAGCTATTTGTGCGAAGACATCAACACCGCAATTTATTACTATCACGATATGCATTGAAAACTGATTTCAATTGCAAGCAAATTGGGTTCCACGATCCCATTCGAGAGAACACTTTGTTGTGATATATAATGTCTATTTATATATTATATAACATTCTGATAAGTTATTCGTAATAAAAATGAGCGTGTTTCATTTAAGTCTATTTAAAATAAAGTTATAGTGGCAATAACTAATGTCACATAAATGGCAATTTATTTATTCGTGCCGCTGGCAGTCGCTCGCGCTCACCTGCAGCACCTTCCCGGAGATGTACCGCTGGCAGTAGGCGCAGCGCACGCCGTACAGCCGCTGGTAGTCGCGCTCGCAGTAGGGCACGCCGGCGCGGCCCATGTACTCGCCCTGCAGCACGGCGCCGCACTCGCCGCACGCGAAGCACCACGTGTGCCACTGCCGCTCCAGCGCCACCAGCGCCTGCCCCTCCGACAGCTCCTGCCCGCAGCCCGCGCACTCTGCACACGCGATACACTCCCCTTGACATGACACTCGAGTTACATTCTACGAGTATATTTGACTATGAGTCTTCTTTTTTTGAACTAGCTCCTCTGGTGTTGCAAATGTTTATAGGCGATGGTGATCAGTTCCCATCAAGTTACCTGCCTGTTCGTTTCAAGCTATTCATTAAAAAAAGTTATCATGACTCTAAAAATATCGCAGACCTGTTTCGCGGCGTGCAAAATAATCAAAATGATAGGCGGTCGTGTTAAGGAACAAAGGTCGACGACAACGACAACGCTACAGAAATAGAATGCAAAATATATTATTTCTTTTATTCGAAGCATATAAAAAAAGATGATGTGCAAATACGACTCAGCGACACGGAATGATACGCCGAGTTGTAATTATAATTAGATTACTATTGAAATTACTTTAGATGATTATTCTCAATGAGCCATTGGTATTTTAGAATATTCGAGACAAAAACGAAGACATTTTTTGGATAAGTAAATTGAATGGGAAGTTTTGTTCAAATAATAGCTATATTGTGGTTTTTACAATCTACAGACATTACACACGTCCCAGTGAGTGGTGATTCAAGTAGACTCTGACCTAATTCAAACATTATATTCATCTCCGCGTGTTCTATGAGCATTTATTGTAACTCAGCGTTAGAAGCCATTCTAAGGAAACTTGACTTAAATTTGGCGTAGTAGAGTGAACCGAAATGGCCTAGAGGTTAGATCATGTCGATCTCAATCTTTAATTGCGAAACCCCGGCTAGCAATGCTGAGTTTTTAAGTGCTAGTGCTTAGAAACATCTCGAGCTCGGTGTTGAAGGAAAATCCAACCGCGAATTTAAGCTCTTAACAGTCTTATTCTATTTGAAGAGGTATTTGCCCAGCAGGATTTACAATCGGTAGAAAGAGTTTATTTGATATATATAAATTATATATGCGTCTGAAAAGTAACATCAAATTTACCACCCTTTGAATATAAGCACTACAAATTGCAGCAATTTGTAATCGATCTGTACAGTTTCAAAAGAAATTAAAAACGAGCGAAATTGGTGTTCGTACGTCAAGTATAATCTTTCAATATTGGGGATTTGAGGAGGGTGAGCGAGCGAATGGACATTACTGGTAGTCATTTCGCACTCGATTGACTTCAGCGCGGGGACAGGATTGAAATCGTACGGGCAATATATGTACGTACGTATGGAATACAATGTTATATCCCTACTCGACACTAGACGGGGATTGGTTAACGAAAGCTGTGGTTGACTTATCCAAAATGAATATCCAAAGTGAGAGGTGAGATTAATTTAAAGTTATTCAAAACTTCTCAGTATGTTTAAAATTAATCAGTTTAAAAACTATATTATGCAAAAATTCGGTCAATTCGAATTTAGGTCGAGAAAGGTGCTTGAAGAGCATAGAGTGAGCTGAAACTACTGCCGAGTTGTTTAATGAATGCCGATTCATACTAGCGTAAGCACTCGAGATATGTACATATAAACTCTTAGAATTGTACACTGTATAGCTTCTACATATCGTAAACAAGGATCATGGAACTATTTGACTGGTTCATGTAGCACATTTATACATCAAGCAGACGTGGACAAGTGCTTGACCACAACTTCATCTTAGAGCACAGTCGACGATCTGGTCGAAGATGGAACGCAATTGTCTAGAAGCCTATTTACTCTCAATTTAAAGATATCAGACTCGTCGACCGCCGAAACATTAAGAGTGTCCGTCTGTCTAAAATTGATCAATTTGTAATAATCGAGCAATCACAACAAAATAAAACAAAAATGTCGAATATAACAATATAATATAACAATGGCGGTATTGCGCCGTATGGCTTGGCGCAATCCCTCTATTGTTATGAACCGCAGAATAGTAAAAAATGTGGGAATATTTAGTGCTGAAAACTGATACATTCGGACTCACCATTAGGGTCGGGCTGGCGCTGCTGCCGCTCGCGGTCGGACACGGGCGAGGCGAGCGAGGCGGGCGAGGCGGGCGACACGGGCGAGGCGGGCGTGGGCGGCGAGGCGGTGGGCGAGCGCGCCGCCCGCGCCGTGTGCTTCTGCGGCGCGCTCGTGCACGCCGCGCACACCACCTCGCTGCCCGTGTACGTCACCTTCTCGCCCGACGGGAACGCGCGCCTGCAGGGTGACGCTAGACCGTTACGGACCTCCGATTTTTGCTTATACACGTGATTCACTTAGAGGGGTCATTAAGAGGAAAATTGAAGCTATGAGAGTTAAAGAAAATAGCCGAAGGAACTATCCTACAGATTAGGTTACAGAGAAGTTAAGAAAAATTGCATTAAAAATTTTCCAAAAAAACTCTTTACAACTCTACAAACAGCTACTCTTTACAGCTCTACTCGTCTTCACGTACTTTAAAAAAACTTATTTTGTCACTTCTTGTTGCTGAATATAATGAAGTACGTTATGAGGAATAAATATTAGTATGTCCTTGGTATTTGATATGTATACTTAATTAGATTATTAACATGTGATCGAGTTCAGGGGTGGTCTGCGAAAACTAGATAAATTTAATTTTGAACTAGCATTTTAGTTTATGCCAAGTTCTTAGTAATATGTAAATAATTAATTCAAACTTAAACTTATTATAAAGGACCAAAAGTCTTTTAAAAGTGTTAGCACGTTGTATACTCCTACAACTACAAGTTAAAACTTTTATGAGTGAAGTCGATAACCGCATCCTGTATTATTCTCCTTATAAAACTTAGCTCCCAAATTCACATTCACATATATACTAAATGGATTGCTTCAAAAATAACAGAATGAAGACGGTCACATGTACGTACTTGCATCTAGCGCAAGTGAAACATTTCTGATGGTAAGTGTTCCCGAGCGCGGAGACCACCTCGCCCTCTACGTACTGGTTACAAGCCGCGCACCTCGTGCCGAACGCACGCTGGTAGTCCTGCAAACAACAGTACAAGAATAATAAATAAATCAATTCCTGGAATATACTATATCGATACCTCCCACGTAAGTTATTGTAAGCCACAAAATTGCCGTTAGCGTTTTTACTGAATACTACACGAATTTGCATTGCTTAATGCATTCAAAGTGAAAAAATACCAAAAATTTTTTTTTTCAAGGAAACTTACAACAAAATACGCCTGAAAAAAGGCGTATTTTGTTGTAACTTTCAAACTAAAACGGATTAAAAGTGCTCTACTGTAAAATTGTAATTTTGGGGTTACAACAACTTACGTGGGAGGTATCGATATGTATTATTCACATGAGATCATTAAAGAATAAAGTGCCATAGATTCAACAATCATCTCGGTGCCTAGATGGCAGAGGGAGGGTTAGCAGTAGGTACCTGTGGGCAATAGTAGTGTCCATCCTTGCAGAAGAAGCCGCCGCGCGCGAGCGAGGCGGAGCACGTGCGACACGTGAAGCACGCCATGTGGAAGTACTTGTCCGACACGCGCAGCACCTCGCCGCTGCACTTGCCGCCGCAGGCGCCGCACACCACCTTGCCTGGTAACAACGCGACTTCGAGTTCATTTAACACCGTTTAGCGTCCGTATTATTACTTTAGTGTTAAGGAAATTACTGCAATAAAAAGATTCACCAAATTCCATCAAGTTATAATTCTGTTTAAGCCAAAAACGATTAAGACGCTACCGTCGGCCGTCTAGACATTCATTAAAGTTGAATTCTAGAGTTTCTACGGAGAAAATCTATATTTGTCATAACCATCTCCCATATTTTCTAATTATAGAATGCGATAGAGCCTAAACACAAATAGTCGCAGTAGGGCGCGCGTCTGGTGGCTGCATATTTCTGCGCCGGCGGATAATTCGTTTGATTGAAGAGAACGAGCCGCCGCGCCCCGCTGCGCTCGCGCCGCCCTGCGCCCTGTACGATATGCTCGGTATTTGATTAGCCGCACGTGCTGAGACCGCGGATGTTATTTGGAATTTATTTTCAGTTTTATATTACTTATGTTCCTGTTCAATTGAAAACTGACTGACTTTAACAAATCAAAATAGTTATCTTTGAAATGCATTCTTCTCAGTAAAAATGAAAGAAAACCATTTGATTATATTAATAAACAGTTCATATTATAATCAAGCCATACAGTTTGAAGGATTCTAAGATATTTATGAAATCAATTTACTTCAAAGAAACCCGTCACGATGTCACAATGGAAAACTTGCTATACACGAAGTGTAATATTAGTAGCTTACAGGCGTACTCACAACCAACAAGCGAGATAAAAGGGCTTGTCTGCAATTTAATAAACGGCCGTAACTATGAAAAATAAAAACCATGAAATTGGACATAAACTTTTTACTGCCTGTTTAACGGTTTAAACAGTGGTCCGGGTTATCGCGGTCTTGAAATAAGGAAACTTTCTATAAAGGAACAACTCAACTATGCTACATGCTGTAAATTAATATTGGGTACAATAGAAGACAAATATATAAGGAAAAATATACAGAAGTATAGGAAATAGAGAAACGAATAAAATATCGGTATAGCCGAGATTCGAGATATAAGGTTGTCAAGTAAAATATCCATCTACAGAGATGAATAGTGGTAATCCTAATATAAAGGCAATCATCTGTTCGAATCGTGCGGCGTCCGTCCCGCGAGTCACGAGGACGGGACGGTCACGATCCCGCGCCTTCGGTCCCGGCAGCGGTCTGCTGCGGGACGTGACTTTCATTAGGAAGACCTTTGATTAAGTTACTATTGATCAGAATAAATGGACTAAAATATAAACTCAATTTAGTCGCTTTAACGAAGTTTCCGATAGGTATAATCAAATCATAATAGGATTGCGCCCGTACATGACATCTTTACTGTAAATCAATACTAGTGGACAATATCATTGCCAATCCCAGGTCGACCTAAAATACGGTTTAATATAATTAAGACCTAAATAAACGCAACCGACTTCAAAAGAAGAATACGCATTCTTATACGAGGACGACTAATTAATGTGAAAGTATCCTTTCCTAAAAAAAATATTTCTTTAAATCTGTTAAGAAATGGCGGAGTTCTAAGGTAAGGAAACTAAAAAATTATACACAACGAATTAAGAACCTTCTCCTTTTTGAAGTCTTTTAAAAATAGGTACAAGATCTCTTTTCACCACTTCGTGGGTATTAATATAACTGAGTACATATACCTATAGTAATAAGCTTACCTCCACTCACTACTACACTAACTTCAGATATTTCATTCATGATAACAATATCGTAGACAAAACCTCTGACATTGACGTAATGATAACTTGCCTAATTTTAGTGAAATTAATTTTCCGCACTGTTCCCATTAGTGCTATAGAATTTTGACAAATTTTCATAAACCCAAAAACAACTTTTAGTTGTATTTGAGTTAATAGTTAAACAGTTTATTTCGTTTGTAAAATATTGTTTACATGTCGCGAGTTGATAACGCATACCTCACCTTTACCAACCGAGATATAAGTTATCGAACGTAAGTCTCGTCTTATCTAAATCCTATTCCCATTTTACAACTCGCTTATATGAAAATGTTTCTATGACATAACGGAGATGAATTTTGCGGTTATATTCGGTATTGCGTTTGATATTCAAACGTCTTTTTCATTTAGCGCTTTTATATTGAACAATTCTTGGATATGAACTGGAGCCTCTTGCATAATTTCAATGAATTTAGGTATGAAATTTGCTTTTCTAAAAGTATTACATTAACAAAACCATATTGACAAATGATGGTAATCCCTGAACTATGGTTAGGTCGCACGCGATGTAGTCGGAGTACGCGTTCCGACAGTGTCGGGCGCACGTGCCGCCTAACAAAGGATTTAATTGTCCGATGCCCACGCTGTTCGTATTTGATACTTTATCGAGAAATGAATGAGGTCGATCTCCGTTTTCTAAAAGTGATATTATATCTTGTATCACACGAGATATAAATATGAGTGTATGACTTCACTATTTTGATACTGTTTTCTAATTTGTAAACGTAACTTGAACCACTTATAGGTTAATTAATTTTGTAAACTTTTGTACTAAATTACTGTAATTTATGTTTAAATTTTATTTCAATTAGCTTACAAATGACGATAGACTTAAAAATGCATACAAACCACTGTATAAAATAATTACTGCTTGGAATGCAAGTAGGAATGCAAACAGCATTTCAATCAGTGGAAGCATTGCCGAACCAATATTATTTTAGCACAAATATCTGCAGCGCTTTACAAACATTTTTATATCCTTATTTTTAAAAGTTTAAAGCAGAAGCAATAAATTACCATTAATGAGAGTCAATTCACCTGCCAGTGCGATAGACACAATTTTTTCTCGTTTGTGACTCACGCGTCCCATGAGACTGGTTTTTGTTTCAACTTTTTGCGCGGCTCCCGATCTTCGAAAACGTGATCGATGGTTCGTCCACGGTGCTATGATTTAATAGCGTTTAATAGCAGCGTGGCGAATGTTATGTATTCCTTTCTCACTATAAAGTTTTACGACTCTCGATATGGTTATTGTTATTGCAAATATTTGCAGCAAATATTAGAGTTTTATATGAACAGAGAGTGGCGAAAGAAATGGTTGTCAGTTTTAAAATAAGAAAGTGATGAAATGTGTTATTGGTAAATGGATACAATGTAGTATCCCAGTCTCCGAGCACTAGCGTCCTGATCCCCGCACGGAATGCGGCGCTGGAATTCCAGCTGGCGTGCGGCCAAATCCTCTCGCTATATTTAGAGCATTCCGTCTGCGGATCGCAGCTTAACTCCGGGATCCCCTTTATGTTCACATTTTAGATAAGACACTGAATGCAGAAATTATTATAGGAAACACACATTACTGGCTATCCACTTACATTTATAGCTTTTAAACTTTGAATGAACACTAAAATAATTATGCAAAGCGTTTGATTTTAAAGCAAAATTTCCCTATGTACAGAAGCAAATAGTGAAAGTAACATCGGTTTCGCTTCAAGGTGGATAATTTATATCGCCCTCCGCAGTTTTACGACTCGGCGATACGACGGGTCGGTTTTGCCGTAATAAAGCGCGACGAGGCCCGAGGGACCGCATTGTACTGGATATTACGTAGCGGCCCTTGGGATGACATTCAAGGATTCGCGCTGTGGCAATCTCGATGAGATGGCTTCTCTACGCCCTGTTTACTTTTACTTTCCCATTGCAACCATATATCTCATCATAGAAAAAAAATCCTCCCATACCACATCTAATAATATCAGCAATGCTCTCATCAAAAATAATTTAAGCCATCTACTGCTACAGATCACATTGAAACAGGCTGTGCCAAAGCTAAATCACATGTCAATACTTATTTGGAAGATTGTTCCATTATAACAAGCCTATCTGTTGTTCATTTGCAAGTTCTTGTATAAGTAGGTATTCTAATTACGAAGACGCCAATTACACGGACAATAGGTTCAGGACGTCCAAGTAATTATGATCTCATGCAAACATAATGAATCGATTACGATTACTCGTGTGTTGCGTTATTATTCTACGGCGTAAGACGCGAGTCGCTGGTGTATTGTGCGGTTTAATTGGATGCTGACTCATCCGATGTTATCGATTTTGACAACATTTAAATCGTATGTTAATCTAATGAACGTAATCATTGCGATACGTTGCGAATGGGCTATGTATACCTCCGTAATATAATATGTACACTTTAGGAATTATAGTAACAATTTATGTTGTTGAGAATAATGAGAACCTTTTATTCAAAAGAAACAATTTTATTATTTCTTATAAGACGTGTGATGTGAAAAAATTAAAAAATATATATAATATATATGGGTACGCTAAAGCTTAATTATTGGTGTGAACTAAAACAAACAAATGTCAATGATTCGTAAAAAACGAAGTGACATATTAATTAAAGTAGTATTTTTTGTCTTAGAATTTAGCGAGATAAACAGTCTCAGTAGATTGAGATAAGATTGAGTAATTGACAGCTCGCTCGCGGCGACAAGGCAGCTCTCGCTCGCTCGTAAGGCGACACCGGCATAGTTTTTGAAACACTTTTTAGCCCTCAAATTTGTAAGTGAATACCATTTCAAAATAAATTTACTAGGCGTACTATCTAATAAAGCTACTAAAATTACAAATTGCTTTATCTTCGATTTTTTACATGATATCGGAAGATTTTGATAAGATATAGACGTATTTATTTATAGCATTTTACATGATACTGGATGTTTGTTGGTTATCGTGTATTTCGAAAACGATTCAGTAATTGATATTGGATTTCCTCACATTCTTACATTGATCTTGTGAAAAATCGTAGAATATTTATTATTCCAATAACTAAATTGATAGCAGAGCACTCTTATGACGCAGACGAAACCATTGAGAAACAAAAGCTAGTAAATACATATTTAATAGCAAGATCTTATATTCAAAAGTCATTTAAAATTCTTTAGAGTTAGTTATGACACTATATTACGCGAGAAGCCGGCGAGCTCCTCGGAAATTACTCCTTTCAGTGCAAAATTTACTTTATTTAATATTGAAATCCCATTTCCGTACGAATCGCTTGAAGGTCTAGTTATCCTACAGAAATTTGTATTGAAATTCTACAAACTTTTCATGATGTCGGTATTCAAAAGTTTCATTTTTTAATTTTTATAACCGTACTAATATAATTTTCCTTAGATATAACTTATTTGCAATTAAAAATAATAAACAGAATGATATTACGCTTTCTTATAAAATAAAACTCTTAAAACCGACGGTCGGTCAAATCGATTACAACAATAAAATTCTGATATTGAACGAACTGAAACAGATTTAGAAGCAGATAAAAAGAAATGAAACGGTAAAGTGAAAAGCAACAGTTAATTGAGTGCCAATCTCGCGTCAATCGTAAAAAGATGTCTGAAACGCGGGCCGCCAGCCCAGCGCCGCGGCTTTCATTGGCTACATTCACCATTGATAACAGATTGTGGCACATACTAAACAGAAGACGATAAAATTAAGAACTATTCGCAGCTGGAAACAAATAGTATAGAAATACTCAAAAAGAAGCAAAGAACCATATAAAGACACTTAAATAATGCTTTTTCTGGCAAATCAAATATTACGTAATACATATAAATACAAGATTTTCCACTTTAACTAGCAACTCCCTACCCAAATAGTTTGTGGTTGTTCAATTGTATGTATTAAAATTCAAAACGAAATATACTGTAGAGAATTAGATGTGATAATGCGTTACATCTATTTTAGGTTCAAGTAAGTCCACCGCTAGAATGATTACAATTTCAATAATTTCCCTGTCAAAACTATAAATCGAATTGCATATTCTATTTGACGTAAGATACTAAAAAGCAGATCACTCTGCATTGGTATGAGATAATTCAAATCACACAGACGCGCTCGATGTGCTCCGTTTTTTACACATAGCGCTTGTTAATGAGTCGCATTGCGAGTACGTACGAGTGGGTATCAGTGTCCGCATCAGATAAGGCGTCAGTGATATTATCAGCCTTCTGCGTTACCGTTACCTCCAGCGCTGAGCTAACGCTCGCAGCGCAGATCAGCGGAGTACGAGATGGGATTACAACTACGTCAATTCGAAATCATGAATTGGCATATTACGTTTGGATATCTTACTAAGTTATTATTATTGGTTTTGGGTCTATTGACCTTGACGGTGTCACGGAAGGGGTGAAACGCGTAAAAAAGGGGTCTTTAAAAGCCAGTAACTTTATAGAATCAACAGTGAAAAATGTCTGCCTGTTTGAAAAAAATAAATAAATAAAATAATAATAAGTAATTGGAGACGTTTATTCTTCATAGACCAGTAATAATAACTCACTTTAATTATTTGTGCTTAAACACAATCGTTTATTCTGTTGTATAAAACTAATTATCTCTGTTAGCGACAAACGGACACAAAACGTTTAGATAGATTGCTTGCCATATAAAAGCAACTAATTTAAGTACAATAGAAAGTATCTGACACTTAATATGGGCTAATTGTAAGTTAGAATGGTTATAACAGAGTGCAATAATAATTGCCTACGAATCGTGAAGTGTCTGTCCGACGCCAACAATTAACAAAGGCAAATAAATTACCCTAATTAGTGCTTGGCTTAAGACGATACTTTCACTATCCTATACTTGTGAACACTTTATATGTACGTATTCTAAATATTAGTTAAAATCTACAGTTCTATAATCAAAATACAATGTGATTTTAACGAGACCATAACTCAATGAGCATTTACATTTTTTAGTTGTCGTGGAAGTTAATATTTATATTTCACTGCTAATAATCCAGTTACAAAAAAAAAGCTGAAAATAAATTTTAACGTTTGTCATTTGTTTAAAATTAACTGCGCGTAATTTTATTTTAAAACTTTAATGTTAACGCTTCGAATCTCTTTTGCGACTACATTTAACAAGCCTTACTAATAATTTAGGTCTCTTTATTTTTATAATAACAAGGCCAATTCAAACTCTATTTATGTGGTTTCATAGTGATTAATGTTGATTTTAGACGCAATGATAACAAACATTAGGATAACAACAATGCTGCCTTCAAACCTACGCAAGCAGTCCGCACGGAGGCGTTGGAATGCAATATTGTCTGTATTTACCGATCGCGGCCGACAACGTCAACATTAGCGAGACCTCAAGTCACGTCGCGCGTGTCGAAGGCTTTAGTTCGACCCATCATCCATCATAGTGGAGAAACCTGCGACAAATTGTGATGTCAATCAAATAATGGCCTTTGCTTTCTACGACACCCCACGGGCACGATCGTATGACCTTTAGCATTTAATCTATACGAAGATTATAAAGGTGAAGAGTTTGTTTGTTTGTTTGAATTTTCTTATTTCAGAAACTATCAGTATTACTATAGTAATCTTGTTTGTGTTAAGAAATCCACCTTTTAACCTCTAACACAAATTACATTAATACTAAATTGTAAACAATGTAATAATAAGCAAAACACCAGCAAACATTTCCATAAACCTGTTCAATAAAAGTGAAGATTTACACACGGCAAATATTAAAATGGCAAAATATACGGTACTAAATTACCGAGACGTCAGAGTGATTGATGGCGCACCGAGCAGAGAGATCGGACGTCGTCTATTGTTGTCATCGTTGTGAGTAAACTTGACGCCTTCTTGTACGAGCCCGATGCATTACCATTCGTTGACGATACGACATCAAAGAACGCGAGGACATTAAGCCGGTGAAAAAGTGTTACGAGACTAATGAGCTAGGAGTGGCCCGATGTCTTAATCCTTTAACGAATGAGAAACTTGAACCTATTCAGAGACGATTTACGGCGAGAGAATCGTTTCACACACGGTTTTACCACAAAGTTTTATGGACACGGTTATAAGTTATAAAGATTTTTCTAATTAAGCATTGAATTCATTAAATAGGAAAGAGAACCGCGAGGTGGATGTTCTAAGTAGATATCGTCCTCTTTAAACAAACGACATCAACAGTTAGAAATATTGTATTGTCTTCAGAAAAGGCAAATCTTCTAGTATATTAAAGGATACAATTTCAATATTTTGAATTTGTATTGTTGCTACATTTACTACACTTCCTAATCCACGTGAACTGTAGCTCACAATTCATTGACATTGGTAGGGTCAAAATATAAATCATCAGTAACATAAATTTCAATTTATCGACAGCTAGAAAATTCTTACTATTGAAGCAATAAAAGTAATTATCGAAGTACATGACCTATAATTCAAGTGAGGCGGTGCAGGCGACAGAGGTCAATTAGCTATTACAGCAATTCTAACGGTATATAGGTCGGAGCTCGCGTCGTGGGCGGCTTCGCGGTAACACGACTTAATGCGGCGGAGCGGATAGATAATGTCTATTTGTTCAAGAAATAATGCCCGCAAAATACATTTCAGACAATCTGAATCTTGAATAATGTATCCGAATGCACGGGCAATGGTGAATTTATGACCAGCGGAAGTTCGTTGCGGGCTATCTCGACAACACATCGTTCGGTTTGAATTACGTTCGCAGGGCAATCGCAGCATCAAAGGAGATACAAGTTTAGATCGGCTACTAGTTTCAATCAACAATAGGCTGAGTTATAAGACATAAACATGTCTGTAGTTACCTAGATGTTCCATGAAGCATATCTTATTTGCATATTATAAATAACAAAAGACTGCATTATTATAAGGAAATAAAGATTTAATGGAAATAATCAGAAAAAAGTAAATGGCAGTTGCATACAGGAACTGCATTCGAGGAGAATTGCGCCCTCCTGCTGCTACACGCATGTGGCATACTCATTGCAACGTGGTAGCACGTGTATCAAGTTCCTAGTAAGGGCATCCTAGTTACATAATTAAAACGCGCGTGCCGACAACATTCCTTGATTTCTCTACAAACCTGCACATGTCCGTATTTAATTCACCACTAATTAATCAAAATGTACAGTTGGGAAATTAAAATTCTTAACTTCAATTACAAAACTTTAAGACTTTCGTTACCTTTTATATTGCACTTTTATTGGAATTCGTAAATATTATTATTTATTTTGTTGCGAGTGGCAGGCGAGGGCTGCGAGGAGAGGAAGCGAGATAATTATCAGTTAGGATCAGACCGGCTTTCTCTGTGCGTAGAAAGCGCTGTGAGGTTTTCCAGGACAGCGGAACAGAAGTTTTTAAACTGTGTGAGACGTATGGACCATCGACTATAAATAGTTTTTGTTATATATAAATAGTTATGGTAGAACATAAAAACACTCAATTAAAGAAAGTGAACGAAAGCACAGATTGCAAGTATTTTTTAATATCGATAAATTTATGTAGCTTTTTATTGTGTTAAAACGTTCTGTGTTTATAAAGGCAAGTAGCCTTTTGATTTTAACAGAACCCGTTTAAGCCAGTTAAGGGCATGGGAAGAGTTATAACAGAAACCTGTTTAATTCTGGATCAGTAACTTGCAGTTTTAAATAGCGTTTACCAAAATCACTTCATAAGAGAGATGGGACCGGCACTTCAACTTTTGACGATGTAATCCATTAAAGCACATCATCTGAAACTGGTACGAGCTATTTCTAGGAAGCTGTGTAACCGGGTAATCTATCACGAAGTCGGTGAGACTAGCAAATACTGATTATGTAACTAAAAAACTAGTTTTCAATGGTTGGCTAATGAGCATATTAGATAGATATGTCAACTTTTTGCGACACTCTCGTATGATAACGATCTTGTCTCTCAGCAAGCCATTTCAACTGTAATAGCTTTATACACACATACGGGAGTATTTTCAATCCTGTTATAGCTATAGGATGATGACTTCTCTATTAGCATTAAAGATACGACATATTTATATGATTTTTTAAGAACAATACAATAAGAATTAAAAATTTTAAACCATATGGGTATTCGAATCTGCTTATACAATGACTTTTGATTTTTGCAAGGTTAGTGTCAGTCCAACGTGTTGCTAAAAATTCCACTTTAACATTTAGTTTTAGCGGTCCGCCTCTACCCAAAGTCAGTGTACCCAACAACAATTACGTAAAATGCCTAACCAGAGTACCTACATCACGAAGGTAAAGGAGTCTATACATGTAAAAGCGAAAATTCACTCACTTATACACTCATCACGAAATTTCAAAAACTATAAGTGCTAGGAATTTCAAATTTTGCATGGTGGTTCTATTCAAGACGTAGGTGGTCACTAGGACGGGATTTTGCAAAATTCGAACCCTGAGAGGATAACGTTTTACCCCCTCAGGGGTCCAATTTTTGGGTTTGGAAATTTGTATAAAAGTTTTATGTTAAACGCGAAATACGTGAAACTAGGTTGTTTATAAAATTGAAAATTTTTGTTTTTATTCAGGGATAACACTATTATCATTCAAGCTAAAGCGCCGGTAAGTTTACTTTACACCATGTCGATGGTATGAATGTTTACACAGACCAGTGCGTAATGAAATACCTTTTAATCAACGAAGGGATATTGGAGCTTACTTATGAGCTACGATTCATAGTATTTTTATACATTTCCAGTAATGTAAACAAAAAATAGTAAACATACGACTCCACGGAATGTGCAATTCCTTCGGCGGCCTACATTATTAGATTACAGCGCTTTCTCAAGTCATTTGCTGTACCGCGATTAAAGAGTAATTTTAACTTTTTATTGACTACCAAGACCTACGGTACCTAATCGGTAGGTGTTCTAATGAGTATAACTCTAACACTGGCAGAGAACACAGCCTTGGCAGGTGATTTTAGGTTTTTTTTTTTATATAACGAAGTAATAATAAAAGGATTTTCTTCATCTTATAAGAAGGAAAGTTTACAGAATGAAAATTTGGTGGAAAGCTAAAAATATAAAAGTTGTTCTGTTGTAGTAAGATAGTATATTAAGATGTCAATGGTGGTCGTGTGACTACAAATCTCCTTCTTCCCGTATCAACAAAATATTAACACTTTAATAAACATGAAGCAATAAATGGAAGTAGCGACACTTACATGCATCCTCATAGCAGCGTGACATATCTCGAACAGTTTGTTTAATGTACAGTTCAGATTATTGAGGAAAATATTATTTTTACTTTCAAATCAGGAACTGCATTTACGTGATTTTATAAAATATAGATGGTACTACATTTTTTAGAGTAGTTTTCTTATTAGGGTATACTTTTTACTGACCCGGTATTAAATGCCGATCATGAAGGGCCGACAGCCCAGCACCAAAGCCCTACAGCATTATCGCTCCCAAATAAATTCACCGCAAAAAATAGAAAGCCGATATCGACACGTGCAAGTAAGATGCAATCACAGGCGGCGCGGCGCTTACTGCCTTTCACTGCAGCCCCATTGCGAGCTATAGTTAAACCATATTCATCTCGCGACGGGAGAATTCTTATCAAAATATATTTGTTTCTTTTGGAATTAAATTGTTAATAGTTTGAGGCCTCGCTGCAAAGTTTCGCCGGCGCGGCGCCACGAGCATATAACCTATTATCCTTAATCTGTGATATCAACGTCACTAAAGTAAGTTCTGACAGCGGCTTATGTGAAAGCATCGATACTATGAATTAGATATTTCATATAGCTTAACTAAAACAAAACTTGAATCGAGATAGATATTCCGTGATTGTTGAAATATTAAATTAATTCTAATCATCTCTCTGAGCTGCTTTTCGCGCGTTCCTCATTGACGAAAAACAAATTCCTTATCTAATCACAATACACATTTGTTTCAGTAAACAAAACTTTAAAATGTAATTCTGCTCTGGTTGGAATTATTCTGATAAGGACCGGCAAGAAAATAGGTGCAAATTTTTAAATTAATGTAACCTAATATACGATTTTTATTATTGCCTATATTAAAGCAAATATTTTTCCATCAATACAATTAGTGATAGTGTCTTTCACTACAAAAACACCGTCTGATATTATTCAGCGCATAATGGACTAAAACATCTGTCATTTCTCCATTTACCATCTTAAATGTGCTCGAAACGAGATCGCATCACGATAGCTAATATTCCCGGAACGAATTCCAGCGGAAACAATAACACGGTATTTTATATGCTCATGTCAGTGCGGAGCTGACGCGACGCGGAGTCATTACGAGCAAAAAAAACCCATCGAGGCGGTCAGACTTTCTTCCACATAATAACTACTGCGCGAATTGTAATACATCATTCGGACACAAACTAAGTATAATTGGCTTTCGGTGCAAACGGTAATAATAGTTCAATTTTACGCGGTAAAATTACTTGTTAAATAAAATGGAAAGTGTTACAAAAGCAATCAAGAGGAGTGAGATTAATTGTAATTTCTTCAACTTTCAAGCGTGACTCCGTCCTCTAGGCTTTCGTAGAGCTCAGGGGACTTACGACTCTTCTGCTACTAACTGTGAAGTGGTTGAGAGTTTCATACCTGAAAACAAGAAATATTTTTTCAATTATTAAAATTCAATTAGACACGGAACTACACGTATATGTAAATATTATTTCAGAAGTTTGAATATTATAATGTTAAAAGTGGCACTTTGACATATTAATAAGTTGCATATTCTTCAAAGTAATAACTATAATATTGTCGCTCATTTGATACTTATTCGTAACAAAATATCAGTTTAAACGAGTTTTTGAAGAGTGCAAACAACACCCAAATATAGTAATTCATAGTTGTACTTGAAGGTAAACATATTGTTTTACACAATATAACAATTTATTGCAATTATGCAGTTGATGCTAAAGATAAGTTCTAGCCCTACACTTGCTAAAGTGAGTGCAAGCAATATCGCTAACGCTGAGCACAAAGCGGTTTATGCTTCGAGTGACATAAGATTTTCCTTATACGATCTCGCGCGGCCAAGGCCGACCGCTCTTGGACCTTACTTGAGATTTTACTGCATCTTAAAACTATACTAGAAGGTCAGACTACGACATTGTAAATAAAATTAATTTTATGAACACTTTTGAAACGATTTTAATATAATAACTTCGATTGTGAAGTGACCTTAGATTCTTATTTTTAGCGCTTGTGCGCGACAAAAAAAACGTGGACCTTAGTCCATGTATATTTTTTTAACATTAACAAATTGTTGAGTTGTTTCTCCATGCCCATGTCTCAAAGCGAAACATACGATTTAAAGATGCGAAAAATGTGTACACCTGAAATTTAAACATATCAATATTACTGATGAAATATGGCGAATAATACTTGAATGTGTTGCTTTGATTGCGAAAACAAATACCTTGTTTGGTCGACGGTTATAAACCAGTGCCTATACAAATAATTCTCAAATAAACATTATACGATTATTCCCAGCAATCTTCGAAGAAAGCTACGAATACATTTAGCGTCGGATTTGCTGAAACGTTCCTCAAATAGAATTCATGTGAAAATGAATGGGAAAAGAATGTTTTTACGAAACATAAACGAGGCGAAGTTCAAACAGATGTGGCGTCTACCGCCGTCGTGCTTAAGATCCGAATTAGCTCGGTCCGCAGTCTCAAATGTTTTATCGGCTCAGCGGATGTGATGTAAAGAGTATTTGCGTGCGCGAGTGCACCTCATTCATACGTGCTGTGACCAAAAAAGCTAGAAACATAAATTAGAATTCGATTTACAAATGTTTTCAATAAAACTTTTTTTTAAATATGCAACTTTGTTCTTCATAAGTAAAATTAAACGCGTTTTTATCATGTCTAAAAAAAGTATAGAATTAAATTATTTAGCTAAAGAAATGTTTACGTAATATAACCTGTATAACCGTTACTGTGTAGCGGTTTAAAGTATACAAATATATATTTTTCTTTTTTAATGTATTTAGCTATACACCTTTTATTTACTTAAAGACTGGTCGTTTATTAACAAATCTGTGGTTTTTCACATCATCGATATAATTTTCAATAACCTACATGGAGTCTACTGAGATAGAACCCACTGTAGCCCACTGCACTGAACAGGCTGGCTCGTCCGGGGCAGTCCGTCCTGTGAGCTGGCCAGCTATTACTGGTACATGAACTCAAAGACATACTAAAGTCAGTCGTAATTACCGGACAGTTTGGTCACCTCGAGCGAGCTCAATCAGAGCGGCACTATCGGCCGATCGCGCGGACCACGTTACATATGATATATTTTGTTTTTATATACGACATTGTGTAATGTTAACCGGAAATATAGGTGTTCATGACCTATATAATACGCCAATTCGTATGTGTGTACATATGTAACGGGGATTATGTATTGAATGACGCAATATTTCAACTTATGTACGAGTTCTGCTCGCGGGTTTGCTCGCTTGGATCTAAGACATTGTAAAATTACTACGTAGTGTCGAATTTTAAGCCCTCAATACACTAAAATCAGTTTAGTCGCGAAAACTTAAAAGATGAACAACGTTGATTTCGCATTTTTCATACTAGGTATGAATATTTTTTTTGTCTAGCGAATATTAACTTTATTCGAGATATTAAACATCAAACAATTTCGACCGACATCAAGATAACCGCAGATAATTCGATAGGCTAATATATTTGGCTTTGAATATACTTTATTCAATGATAAGTCTGTGTAAAAGCCTTAAACAAGAAAGTAATGTGTTCATACAAAAAAACCTACATTTTTTGCTAATTAGGAACAGGAAGACAAGCAAATGAACCACGCCTGACCCCACCTCTATCCATTAGCAATGTTTTTCTATGCTTATCACGCTTATTTCCTACTTATTTTTACACTACATATTCACGGGTAGCGTTCATGATATCTAGTTTTAGCGTGATACTTTATAGCCTATCCAACTATACTGAATAAACGGGCTACCTGACGTAAAAATAATTTAAAAAATTGACCTCCTATTCTTATAAAAAAAATCGTAGAATCTAAGATATTACATTGTTATTACCATACAAATATGAGCATTTTAAAATAAACTTCATTTAGTGACATTCTAAAAACTGAACCACGTCCACGCAATAAAAGGCAGTGTCTTCGTAAACCCAAGGTCAATTACACGATTTGACGTCATGATCGATCATTTTTGAGTCTGTATTTTAAGAGCACTCGACTTAAGTGTATTGCGATTTTGAATATCGGAAGCGAGTCCACCCGACCGTGACCTTTATTAGCAAAAATAAACTGTGACTCGAGTGAAAACATCCCGTGTATTTATAAACGTGCTTTTTATACCAATTAATTTGGACTTTAACTTTATAGCCGGATGCTTTCATTGAAGTTTTTATAGTTCAAGGCCCTCGCGTTCTGAAATTAGTTTATATTTTAATATAATTCCGTCTACAAAGCTGTTGCGGAATCAAGGCAGTCATCAGTTAGACCCGCAAACTAGTCACTAAGGTGACGTCGCACAGGAATCTCGCCGATTAATTATTCGACTATACAATGCCTAAGGGTTAATCGCTGTAGATGGAAACATTAGGAGTAGTAGCATGTGCTACACTTTGTTTGGTCGATTTATGTTTTTGAAACTTTATTTTTGTATTTAATTACGTAAGTATTTTATTTGACAATTTAGCTGGAGTTTACTATTTAAATGACATAGGCGTAACCGGGTAAATGCTGTGCACAGTCCGCCCCGAAAACTAGATTGAGGTGTCGAAAAAGTGAAAAAGTGCAGTGCGAAATTGTAAGAAAAACAAATATTCTCTAGGGGTATTAAAGTCAATCAATATTAAAAATAGACACAGTACCGCGTCCGCGGCGAGTAGAGCCCAATCTATTGGCAAAGACAGATCTGTGTCAATGTTAGACAATCATTCATTCAGCTCTATACAATTGTATTCAACAAAAACCAACACAATAGAGTAAAGAAATGCAACGCCGTCACGAAGCGTTAGGACTTAGCTGGAAACTAAATGAAAAATATTTTTAGCGTCACATTAACTTCTTTTTTATTTATAAATCAATCAAAAGTGTATCTAAACAATACATATTTGCCGATAATCCGATATTTTTTCGGGAATTTTAAACAATTCACCTATCTCTTTTTAGAACTTTACAAATTACAATTAAAATAAAATTATTTCAAGACAACGGTATTTCTAAATTCTAATAATTTAATGCTCACATCTTGCATCTATTGATATTGCGTTTGACAATATATTATTTTGTCACTTCTCAAGCGCAAGCAAGATTTCAAAGTTGTTTTTCCAATTTAACAACATACCCATATTTATTAATTACAACTTAGTAAGAGATTTGGAGCAGATGCTTCTACAAATAGTAGTGAACGCAGGCGCTCGGTCACGGCCACGGCGGCGACCATTTGGCAAACACCGCCGTTATTCCGCCCATTGTTGAGCGCTCATTCATGATCACCTCACTCGCATTAATGCCGTCGTATTCGACTACACGTGTTTCATCATTAAATACAAATATCCCCAGTCTCTCTGCTTGATTGTTTTACACCTAAAAGGAATTACTTGGAATATACGATTTACCGTTTACTACAAAGTATCCTAAATGTTTGTGCTTGATTCCGATATCGTCTAAAATATGTTAAGTAGTTGAACTTTGTTTTTTGCATAAGGTTAAAGAGTAATTAAAAAAATATACCTAATAACAGTTTGATATAATACTTTCCGTACGCACACTGTAGACGACTGATATAGGCTACAAGTCATACATAATCGGAGCATATTGAATTTTGTTTGTTGCTATCTTGCAAGATGAATTCTAATCCACTTTAACAGTATATACAAACTATTATTATTTTACAGCATTAGAATCACACACTTCACTTCACTGTTGCGATGACCAGTCGTAAAGTTTTTAACGCTACGAACGTCGTAGGATTCATATCATCCATCATCATTTAGAGAGATTGACTGAAACATCGAAGTAAGGTAAGCTTCTCATACAATATTTACATACGACACTATTTGTATAATTTACTTAAAATCTTTTGTCCGAGGAATCCGAGGATTGACAAATTTTTATTACGAAAACCTTTCCTTGTTGTAAAAAAAAGTAGCATAATATGCGTATTATCTAGATGTGCTTTGAACATTAATATTATAGCTCACTAGCTCTTCCTCGCGGTTTCAGTCGCGTTCATAGTTACTGCTTCGCTCTTATGCGTCGAGCGTGATGAAATATAAAAAGATTTTTTAATTCGAACCAGTAGTTCTTGAGATTAGCGCATTCAAACGAACAAACAAAAAACTCTTCCGCTTTGTAATATTAGTATAGATGATAAGAGTTCCATTTTCAAATAAGAGTTACTTACTCACGCACGTATATAAAAAATATGTATTCTCAAACTCAATATTCTCACAGAGATATCCTTCCATAAATCAAATTTGTAAATTCAAATCAGAGTTCGAAGGATAAGGCATTTTTATTCAGATAGAAAAAATGCTAATTTCATGGAGGAACATTTGCGATGCATAGAAATTGAACTGACGCCACATTCGCGCTGCGCAGACTTTCGAGTAAACAAAATCGTTAAATCTACTTATAAATATAATACAAGCGTAACGAGGCCGCGTTGTGTGAAACATTTTTGTAAAGATCAATTACAGATGAATAAAGTAATTTTCGAAATTATTTTTTATCTGTGACCTACGCTGAATATACAACACTTCAAATATATCAAGGGAGTCCCCGGGAGAGAACAATAAACAATTTGCATATCGACAACCGCGGATGAGCGAGAAACATCTGGTGTAAAAATATTGCAGTAAACTAGCGAGACTAATTCATACACGTAGAATGCTTTGCTTCGTCGTTTCGTATGTCGAGTTTATATTTTTCACTTCTATTCAAATTATCAAATACGTTGACGCAATGCTGCCTGAAAAAGATCAGCATTCATTTGCAAAACAGATCAGAATAACCGATGGCATCTACCCTTGTCGTCTTAGTTGGACGTCAAGAGATATTCAAAAAAACTTCATATTTGTATCAACGTCCGTGCGATAGAGGTCGAATAATAAAGTGATATATGTTATGTGTAGCTGCGCACAGTGTATATTACCATTTTCCAACTACATTTTATTAAGGTTGGTCCTAATCATTTTTTTTTTTATATCAAAGGCAATTTGAAATTGTAATTTTCACAAATTAAACACTCATTTAAGCGTCAATGGAGCGTTTCGATGTTAATTTGGCGCGCTTCAAATTGTTGTTATCATACTGTTATTTGGACACCGTGACCGTGTTTGGTATTATTGCAAGATTCCGTGGTGAAAAGTAATTTAATTATCACTTCAAAGAAGGTAAATTATCAACTAATTTAAAAAAGGAGTAGGTTTTTAATTCATAATGTTGTTTTGTTACCTAAAAAGACCGTAATTTATTAACCGATTTAAAAGAATTGTTCATCATGTTAAGTCTGTCAAATAGTATTGGTATTTTATTAACTAGATACAAAGTAGAACATATATTGTTGATGAGCTAAAATAAGAACAAATGCAGTTTCAAATCCTTCGTATAACGTATATCCTCACGGAGCGATGATCTCACGCGTTACAGCAACCTGTGGGTGTCTTCATATAATCGCATCAGTCTCGTGCACAAGGTAAAACCGTTTGGAAATTCAAAAGGTATTGAAATCTGGACGAAATCGCAATGTGTATAAAATTGTGATTTTAATGATATCATTTTGTTGATGGCAACATTTACTGGTATTTTTTAATCCAAAGTGTTTGGAGTCGTGTTTACTCTTCTGGGCTTCTACACAGGGTCCCAATAATGTTCAATATGATATATTTTACAAGAAAAAACACGGAATGATTTTATAATAATATTGATTATTCACTTTTCTTTATCTTTTAATAAAAATAAAGGTGAGTCAAACTGTTTATCATATATGGATTACTGCATATCAGGAGCGACCCACCCAAAACCAAATAGCAACCACAGACTGCTCTTCCATATTTACGAAATATGAACTTATTTTAAGACATTGATTATTTTACCAGATTGTCTGATAGTTTCTTCAGATCTCTGTTACCTAAATGGCTGTATGAATATTTATATAGAAGATATTTATATACTGTTGAAGCGACAAATTATGTAATATTTATATATGAAAAAAGAAATAAAATGGAAGATTACATCATTTTTCAAATTTCAGTTTTCAATAGGGTTTTTTTATAAATAACTTGTCTTATTTTGCAACGAAACCGAAAGGCGGTGTAGTCTCAAGTGAGGCTATGTCGCAACAGACGAGGCCCGCACATGTGAACTACAGCAACGTAAAACTTTTCAGGGCCATTTACGTATTATGACATCAGCGGTCGCGCGCTGAGCAGAACACCGATAAAAATGGCAGCAAAAAAATATTTGCTTTATTTTAACACTAATTACACCTACATAAAGCCATCTTCATGTCTGAGAACTGTTTACAATGGGTGTTTTTTTTTGTGACTTCTGTGTTAGCACTTCGAACAATGTTTAAGTCAAGGTTTTCCTTGTAATAAATTTTTTTTTGGGAAAATTTACGTCTTTTTTAATACGTCTTTTAACGTTTAAATACCAATAACCCGACAATTGAAATTAGTTCCTTCACAGAAAATTTGAAAACTTTTATATAGCCTACGTGCCCCGGACTATTATAACGAATCTATAGACACACATTTATTAAAATCGATTTAGTAGTTTAGGCGCTATGGTGGAACATACACACATAGAGTGCCAAAATGATAACCCTTTTCTTTGGCTATGCCGCAGTTAGGAAAAAAATAATGGAATCATAACAATAAATTTTTCACGCAACAAATAAATATCTAAACACGTGCAAAGATACCGCGTGCAAAATCAGGCCAAGAATAGTGCCCAAATTTATGCAAAGATGAACTTAAGCAAAACATATCAGATATAATTATTAATTTCTAGCGCATGCTCAATCAATTATCCATCAAATGGATCGTGAACACATATTAATCGAGCCAGCCCGTCAGACGGAGCGCCGCGCGCCCACGGTGCCGTTGCCATCGCGACGCAGGCGATGAACTGCGACCTTCGAGATGAAACAACAAGTGTTCTTGTAGACGGATTATGGCTGTGGGGCGGTAGGCGTTCGACTCTCTCATTGTACTTGGAAATCTTCGTTTTGAAATTAATGCATTACTGAATAGTATTGTTCAAATTACCTATGAATAGATACATGCCGGGACTTTACCGGCATTCAATTTAGGTATTTTCAGACCGATCGATGTTCATGTTTAATAAATAACTAGTTCCTACGAGTCTACTAGTGTTTACTTATTTAAAAATAATTTTATGTCGTCTCTAAGATTAACGCTTTCCAACAAACATACTACATACTTCTATCAAAAAAAAAATTGAGAGAAATTATTCAGTTTTATCACATCGACAATAAAAATATCATAACACCGATATAATCTCCAAAACCACAACATCGACATACCTAAACAAAATGCTATAATGAGTCAGTTTCCTTCACTGTTTCGCCGGGGTCTATAAGCCGCTACGATCGTCCGTGTCTAGAAAATAGTATCGCAAGTTAGTATGCATCGCGCGGCGCCCGCTGCGGCGAGTCGCTGTAGGTGATGTCACCGCGCTGATAGCAGTAATAATGCCAAGGGCACTCGCGTCACGCGGCCGCCGGCGCGGGCGCCCCTAGCGTCTGAGCCGGACCGCACGTTGCAAGAAGTTGCTATTGGGAGATTCTCATGCGGCCCAGACAGCTACTCACAAGGATAGAAACAAATCTATACGATCCACAGTTATAACTGTTACTAGCCAAACGTGATGTCAGCCAAAATTCCCTCTGACTCCGACAATATTTTTCTGACAATGATTAGGGTCTACTACAAAACGTATAAACAGAGCTCGGTTCGCGTTTTAATTTTCTAACAAAACAGTGTTTCTTACAGTGCGCGGCCAAGCTTACACGTCTCCTACACTACAATATAACTCGATATTGTTTTGTTTAAGACGAACTGTGATCGCAGAGCGGTGACTCACTGAATAGCTCTAACACTTGTCACATTAGATTATCTCGCGAGTTGTCGACCAACTAGTAAATAATAGCCATTTACAATAACTTACCTATCTTCAGATTTTCTTACTAGCGGTAGAATTTTGCCATAATTTGTATGGAGCGTATGTGAAAATATGTTTACTAGTGGACACAGATATGTAGATAGTTTATAAATGGTCGTGCGTCATGTACTTGTACATTTGTTTTAAATTCCATTTCTCTTAAAAATCATTCAGTAAAAATAACACAACCGGAGATATCACGAGCTGACGCAACGACTAATAGAATCGCGTCCAATAACCTTAAAACAAA
Source organism: Hypolimnas misippus (assembly GCA_037950945.1). Lineage (NCBI taxonomy): Eukaryota > Metazoa > Arthropoda > Insecta > Lepidoptera > Nymphalidae > Hypolimnas > Hypolimnas misippus. Next base: position 82,308 of record JBBEEQ010000009.1, read on the forward strand.
TACTATACTCGCAAGTTCGAAATGAATTACAGATTGTAAGAGTTATCACAATGACTGAAAATAGTATGAAAACAACATGTCATCCGCTAAAAATAATGATGATGAGACTGTACTTGTTCCAAGCTCTGTGTTCAGAGCAATCGCTGAACAACTAAAAAACACGATACGTAAATAGACGCCGGCTATCGCAGTGACATTTAATATGTACCTACCTAATCATTTAGTCTCAACACATTACAAATTATAATACCTAGTTTTACAAATGAAAACAAGAATTAGTTATTTCAAAATAAACTTATAGTCAGTTTAATTTCTTTACCTTACATGTAAAGAAAAATTAAGGCTTAAAAAACTGACTTCGACAGGAAAAACCAAATTTCTTTTACGTAAATCACTTACTTCCAGTTATATTGATTTAAAAACCAAACTAATTAACCGATTTTGATGAAAATTGAATGGAACCAATTTAATTTCCCTTTTAAATAAAACAGGATTTTTTGAAATCCTGTAATTTTTTATTTAAACTCCATCAATTAGTAACCATTGATGGAGTTTAAATAAAAAAATCATTAAAAAAAAACATACACTACGAATTGAAAATCTCCTGTTTCGAGTCGGTTCGAAACTATGACAAAAATTATGTCAAAATTTTCATTTAAATTCTTGTTTTGGTGGCTTTGATTGTCATATGAGCATTTATTCATTACACATTATTTCGTCAATATTCTGCAGGATGGGGAAGACACGAAGGCGATTGTTCGGTGCGGTCGAAAATATGATTAAATTTTGAAAACTTAAGAAATAGTAGTCAATTTTTTTACCACTAATGTGAAACAGCACAGACAGATAAACTGAAATTTATGGACAATTATTATTAAATTTTAATAGCATATACCTGCCACTAGCAGGTTACAAACCGTTTAAATGCTGTTAATTTCTACGCCGTCTTACAACAACCTTTTATTATAACTTCCGCCTCGACCCAGTTAAAACACACACGCAACAATTAGTAATGGCTTTACTGATAGTAACTTAATATTATTTAAGAGCACTAATGACGTAATTTATAACAAATATATTATTTTTGAACTATCACCATTAATTATTTTATAATTAGCAAGCACATTAGAGACATTATATTTGTGTGATTCATAAAAATACATTGCCGCAATAATAAATATAACGTCACGATGAAAAGTATCTGACTGTAAGCATCCTATAGGAAGGCGTATGTATGTTTCTTTATGTACTTCGACGAGCCTGGTTTATGCGTTAAAACTTTAATATGAAAATTTCAAACCCCGAGCATTTTTAATTGCAAACATAAATTAACCACTTAAAGACTCGAAGCCGCTGGCTGATGAATGAGTCATCTAGGATCTGTCACAACACAGTGATAGTTGATTAAAATTCATAATACAAAATTCTCTGTTGTGGTTTTTTCCATTTCTCGCGAGTTTTTTTCCGAGAGGCTGTGACGGTGAGACGAGACTTGAGTGCGATAGTAGCAATGAGCTCAGCTATCGACAAACGAAGCATGCACGTAGTGTCGCGAACTCGGTGGAATATTCTCCGTCTGTATTTACAGGACCAATTATAACTTAGCTGGCGTATTGTCCTGTAGGTGTACAATCACCTGGTCTATATCAATATGCTTTATAACTTACATGTTCATAAAACTGCATGTATTACTTAATAATAAATCATCAGTAGTTAAAATACCACCATTAATACTGAAATCTGTTTTATTTAGTAAAGTTTCAGCAAAGCAAGACGATCTATCGTAATTTGTATCAGTGAAACCGAATCGGGAAGTGTTTATTTATCTCGACACAGAATCCCTCTTATGAGGCCGAGTCCCCATCACACGAACCATTTAGTGCGTATCCATTGCTTATATTGGAACCTATCCAACCATTAAAACGTCACTTGAATTCGTCAAAAAAGGTACAATACAATACATATATACATATATTTTCTGCACTTCATCGAGCAAAAAATCTAGACAAAAACATTTGTTCCACGTTTGCATCTTCTGCCAATTAAACAGCAACGTTAACGCGTCTTACTGGTTCTACTGTTAGGTGATTTCCAACGCATAATTCAAAAGCTAACGCATCCAATAATAATTCCATTATATATAACCAAAAACGACTTCCTATTCTATGGCGAATGATTTAGTGAATAAAAGCAAAAGTCGCAAGATGGTCGGAGCAGCTGTGTCGCTGCGCGCAGTCACGTCGCGGGTCGTCGGCCGCGGTACAATGAGCTGTGCCTACATTCAGGCGCAAAAGTCGCTCACCATGGGGTTCTATAGATATTAGGAAAACAAATTAACGATTGAATCACAAACGATCATGAGATTGATGACCTTTTTAATACTAATTCACCGAAATTACATTGTTATCAAAATTAAACCAACATGTATTTTATTGAGAATTCCTTATTGTTATCGTGCTTTTAATTAAATGTTATTAAAATTAAGGTAACACCTAATTTCGGTCAGATTTATCGCCTTGGAATAGCAATTTCTTTACACAAGCGCAAAGTCTGCCTGATATGTGATAAATAGATGCTTTTACGGCACCTTAGGAATTACTTGTTAGATTAGTACCTAAATATAGTGTATGTAAAACGTCCCCTCCACTTGAACAAAGAAGGCAGCCTTTGCCCAACAGAGGGCCATTAGTAAGCTAATACTTATTTTCTTTTATAACTTTCAGTAATGGAACTTTTACGAGTAAATTTGTATCTCAAGTACCAAATTTCAACGACCAAGTAAAGTTAGTCAAAGATCTGTTGATAAGTGCAAAGGTCTCAGCGGTTATCTTGCAGCTAAATTCATTGCTCCTTTGGCATCTCAATGTGCACATTACACCGTCTGCACGCGAACTGACGGCATACGGCTTTCATGGGAAACCGTCACATTAATTGAGTTCGTCGCCCCATAAAATGAACGAAGCACGCTATAAACACAGCCCGTCTCTCGCTCGTTTAAACTGTCGCCTCTCCCGCGTCATTAGATACAGCGTTAGAAGACATGATAATATTAGCTTAGACTAAAGCTGAGACACAAGTTTTATCTGTGCCATCAGCTATAATGATTAGATTTCACATAATGTCAGATAACATCCACGGAATGAATATCATCTGAGATTTCATACAATTGTAAAAATGAAACTAACAATTTAAACACGATTGTTTCTAACAACCCGATACCACTTTTTATTAATTTTATTTGATGTTTGCCTTTTAGAGTACTACATACAGTCCGTTTTTGCTTTAAACAATTTAACAAAAGTATTAATTAAATATTAAAAATATCGTCGCAATAATTCTATCGACGTGGAAGTAAAAAATCTTTAATTTTTGAAACTTCTTTGTTTTTGTGTATAGACATAGCATGATTCAATGTATGTATGTAATTGCAAGAGTAACTAAAATTGTTTATCCGTAAATATGTTCCGTACAAATAAAAACACGACTATGTCTCGTATTCAACTATATTATTACGAATGAGTTACGTTGATGTACGACTCCCAAGGGAACTATGACCTGCTGGCAGGTGCGACGCATAATCACGGCAAATACGCGTTTATGAAAAACTGAAATAGCGAAAACACGTGGATTGATTAGTTAATTAATGGGTATCTACTTATTAGTATCAATTTGCTCACAATTAAAACCGTCTTCACAATGTTCTCAAATTATGTATGCTTTATTTATTACGAGAAAATTATTACAATATACAAGCACCGTGTGCTATAAAAACGTGTTTGTTAAAAAAAATATTTGCACAGATTTTACGATTAAGGCACCTCATTTTTAATTTCATTTGCCGTCATGAAATTCAATGTGTAGATTTCATTCAAGTCTCAAGCGAATAATGAAATAGGTCAGGTCAGCTTAACGACTTGCAGGCAGCTGCAATTTACGTCTCTAAAAATATGGTAACGCAATTATTCCGTACCACTATTTTTCAACAGAAGCCTTTGCAATATGTATTTTTATTTTAACAAAGCACATTTTAGAAATTTATCTCAGTGTCACGGTTCTGTTTGCTGACACTAGACAACACAAGGCTATATTAATATGTACCAACACGGAAACAAAATATTATTCACAATCAGACAAACACTGAAATCATTTATCAAGGATCTATTTGAAATGACGGTATTTGTCTATTCTATTATTTTTTAAATAATGGTTTTGTAACAATATGTGTTAGTTTTTTTTCTATGTTAAAATGTCCGATTGACCCGGAAACCGATTTCTCTGATTATGCAAGCACTGCGCTATCTCAACCCTGAACCGATATGTTCTTGCTATCAGTGACACTAAGATACGTTTGCAATAAAATGACTAAAAACTTAGAAATAATCGATTAAAGATATCGTAATGCCGGATTAAGATATATGCAGATATTCAATATTATTATATTAACTTATAAATTCAATTTCAATTTTATGAATTCTAGATGATGGCTTCTTCCTCTTTTCAATAAGGGACGCCTCATCCGCTTAGCAGTGTCATATTTACTGCCTGCTACAGCACAAAATTAACTTTCTATCGATTTAGAATGGTGAAAATCACTGCACAGGAATGTTTACATTGATATAAAGTGCCGCTACAGTATTTAAATAATTCAAACAAACACACAACAAAATAGAGGAAGTGTCAGTGGAGCGTCCAAGAAGCGAGTAATGTGCAACAGCCGGTCACGCGCGGCGCTTCCTCGCGGCGCACGCGCCTTCCGGAACACTACGCAGGAATAGCCCCGTTAATCTATTAGCAACAGTGCCAGTGGAAACAGGGGTCGCTTGACGAAAGGACAAATCTAAAACAGAACTAGATTAACTTTGAAATTTTAATTTATGAAAACAAGCTTCGACAATGAAAGTTGCAACTTCGCTTAATAGAAAAAAATCTTACTCTATTTACACCTAATGAATAGTCTTGATATGTTCCCTTATTCCAAACCATTTATTTTTCGCATTCTACCGTCAATTTTGCAGCAATAAAGATAAATCTAGGAGAGCGCTGCACTTTATCTTTATAATCTTAAAACACAACATCCCCGACAGTAATTTATTTGACACGTAAACATATTACTGTTTACTGAAATAAATGGGCTTGAATGGATAAGCAAAATAAACATAGAAGTACAACACAGGTATATTCGAGAAGGTATGCATGACGAATATACCACACGCTGCCTGTATCTAATCGCATTTTATAAAAAAATTGAACATAGCTATATTACCACTATATTTATTGAACATAGAAAATTAAAATATTTGAAGGCAATATTTTAAGACTATTTAGAAATACAATAAATTGAACCCCAAATTGGTTAATATTTGGCGCAGCGCCAGATAGTCAGTATTCATAACGTACTCGCAACAGGTGGACTTTGGGCCGAAAATTACTTATTTCTTACACTTTTATACAAGTTCATGAAACTTTTGTTGGTATATAGATATGTTATTTTAAGAAATTTACTTGAATTTACTTTTACATTTAATTTTATGAACTTTATTTTTATTGGAAGATTATTCAAGATCTCTGACTCAGGTTTATTGCATCGACCCGCAAATGAAAATGCAAACAAAAGAGAAAGTAACCTTATCATTTATGAAAAGGCCCCAGTACATCTGATAAGCGCGACCATTAACTCGAAGTTGGAACAATTTATATGTACTCAGTAATGACGTCGAGTAAATTTAGAGAGTGATATCACCTCTGTATAGATGAAGATGAGATAAAAATCAATTGCAGAATATTTAAAAAAAAGATTAAAAACGGTGAATAAAAAATGCAATATAAAATAAAAGCAATATCAGAAGTCATTATAATATCAAAGTTAATCCTAATAAAAGAGTATCTACTTTATTCTAGTCATATGGCTGAGCGTTGGATCCAGCTAACGAATGGAGTAATTAGGTAATGAGATGTTAGCGCAGCAGAGATTCTTTAGAAAATTGCTAATTCCCCAGAGTGAACTTCACTTAATTTCCAAAACTAGGCTATTTTCCACGAAAACAATTTTGAAGTTCCTACGAATAATCCTTTAGATTTTGTTACAAACGTAACTTTTCCAGAAATTGCATTAACGGATTCAAATTATTTTGACCTTATCTGATTCCAACAAAATGAGAAATAGTTACTCTAAAGAAAATAATTTGTCAGTTGTGAACGTAATATGTTTATCTTGCATAGAAAAGATTTTTTTAAAACCTTAACAAATTGTATATAGGTAAGTACTTCGAATATTTCAAGCGATGATCTCAACATAATATTTCAACTAGTATAAACGTGCATAATGATGTTAATGAGCAGTAATACTAAATACCGCAAATCGATTAATTTCCTCCGATACTATTAGCATGGATTAAATATAAAATTTCCTCCCTAATATATTTTACCGCAGTGTTGTGAAATACAATCAGCACTGAGTAAATAAGTTTCGATTTCAATACAAAAACCAAACAAGTGGAATTCAGTGTGGACTAGAACCGAACGGACAATGTAAACAGTGAGAGCGGTTACATAACTCGTCCAATTGACCCGGATGACGCGCGATGGGAGCGACCGTCGCGGGGCGTTATGGCGACTGCGGGCACTAACTCTTCATTAAAGTCTCTCGGACCAGTGCACTCGCACGATCGGTTTGAAATGCCGACTCATCTAAAAGCCGCCGCTCCGCTTTGAACGATTACTGCACCGCTATGCATAATTCCACTGAAACCGGCGGAAGCGCACCGCAAATTATATGTTCTCTGAGCACATTACCTGATTAGATCTACTCATAGGAGATTACTCAACAGGACGATCAGAATATCGTTTAATTTCACCCTAAGTTTTGCCATACAGGATACAAGGGATTATGTTCGTTATGAATTTTCCATTAAATTTAATTTACCGGAAGCTTTTCGCGAAGTTTACTCAACCATTATTCGAAGTGTAGAAAATAATTTTAATACAAATAGACAAAACTATAATAATATATTTGTGATACTAAACTTACTTTCAATCGACCAATAAGGATATGTAACTTAAGCTACGGGTATTATATAAAACGCTACATTGTGCAAACGAAGTATTGCTTAACAGTAGATAAAGATTATACAATTAGATTATTGGATTGATATTCCGAGTTATGTATTAAATAGATGAAAGTAAACTATTCTTATATAAGTATCATAACTATATCGACTAACGGAAACTGCTTATGACAAGTTCATTATTCTCATCTTAAGAGCTATAGGAAACAAGTTCACTGAAGTGTGTTTGTTTACATCTATTATGTATTCATTAATGACAAAGTAAAATAAATCTTTAAAATGCTTTTTGTAGGGGTAAGAATGCTTGTAAATGCTCGCGAATTAGAAACATTTTATACAAATTGAACCACAAGAACTTTATAAGTAAATAATACATGTATCATAAATAATATTTGTTACGATCCAAAATATGAGTAATATGATCATTAAGTGCAATTTTTACAATAATACAACACACGGACTTATATTTCATTTATCACGGATTGATTTGGTTGTGATATATATTTTTTTCTTTACAGATTGAATGGGATAAGAAATAATTACTGCATATTAGCAAGTTTCAGTGGTTATTATTTAATCTTAGCTGTTATACATACATATAGCAAAGGAGTTCAGTCCAACCTACATTCGTTACAACCACTTCCTTGTTAAGATCGCAAAATTTAACAAGGCGTAATTTTGGGTCCGCAACTATTCCCATATGATACAGTTGATCAAAATAAATTACTTGTAATATCTTCTTTTGGAATTCACATTTTCCTTAAGACATGAAACAACTAATACATTATATATATCCACAAATAATGACAAATATGTTCTAAATTAAATATTTTCAAAAATAGAGTCTAAGATAGTGGCCAGCACCAATGATATTTTTCTACATCTAACGAGATATCAACTAGTGCTATTTATTCAGCATCAATACAATGTCAATACGGTGTCATTAAAACTGACTAGCGTGCATGATCGTATTTTGAATGAATTGGAAGACGAAAAAGGCAGGAAATAAAGCTACACCGTGTAGATGATGCACTGCGAGCACGCACAGACGCGCCGACGACAGACGTAAGCCAGATATAGCATTCCATGGGATGCTACTAATGTAAATATTTTGCACATTCCTTAAACGTTGTCTAAGTAACCGTGGTTAACCTGTACAAGGCAAGGCTGTTTATAAAACATCCCAATTCAATGTACGTATACTCTTACATTTCAATCATATTTATTATATTACAAGATTTTTTTAATTTACAGACCCAACTTCAAAATTAAAACACGTTATTTTGTTTACTTGGATGACATACTTATTCCAGTTATTTTGCTTTTAAAATAAATAAAAAAAATTAATAAGTCATCAGTTTTCGAGCAAAAGTCGCCGACGAATTGAAAATTGAAGAGACAAACTGAAGAGAACCTCCTCATTTTGGATGCCGGTTTAAATAGATTATATTTCAAGTAATGAATAATAATGTAAGGTAATATAAATAATTGTGTGTAAAATTTATATATAGATTCAAACAGCTACAAAGTTTGTTGATACATTATATAATTATATTGCAGTTTTGATGTAGTAGATATACAACATATATACATGTACTTTACCTGAAATACATGTAATTGGACTATAATTTTATTTCAACATAGTAACTAATTTTATCACCATGTTACATGTAGCTACCAAATAAAGTCAGTGCGCGACAGTAAACGGGAAGTTTAATACGGACAGCCAATTAGACTAGACCGTGTTCTAGGTCGAAGGAATTAGACGAGGGGAACGCTTACCGCTTCCTCCCGCCGAGACAATCGCAAGGTCGCTTTCAGCGAAGGTTAGCAATACCGGTTACTATTTACTGGCCAATTTCAATAACACAATTTTTAAATTTACTTTCGATAAGTTGAAAATGTTATTAATTTCTTATTATAGACCCACCTGACAGCCAGATAATATCTAATTATTATTATTAAATATTTTAAATATAAAATAATACCCTAATGTAATAACCAAAGGTAATAACCAATATATTGGTTCGTAGCAGTACGTCTAGCTACAGAATATTCCATAAAAATTCAACCGTAATATCAGTCTTGATTTGTGTGAGCAATTTAATTGCATATACGAGACGCATTGTTGTGTGATGCCATTGCTTTAAATTACGAAACAGTTCAAGATTAACAATACAGTACAGAACTCAGGTTGTGAATTCAATCAATACGTTATTTTTACTTGATTAAAATAAGTACATAATATCCACAGATTAGCACGTATCAGAGTTAGGAATGCGATACCAATTTTAATAGTGATAATAAAATCTAAATTGCCTTATTCCAATTTTCCTGCACGTGGTGAAAACATTGTTATCGCAGATCCAGCTCGCGATAGCACCGCTGCACCGCTGTTACGCAACGGGAGCCGTGTAATGTTTTTATTACCGCACCGGTCGTAACTGTAGCTACATTTATGAATCCTGTATCTATAAATCAAGTTATCATATAAATCACATGTGGCCTTACAAACTACATTTTCACTACATTATCAGCAAATACGTATGTAGATAATGAACTAATAATTACGACCACTACGGTCTTGACATATTTCACCAATACGCGTTCAATAAATAATTCGCTAACAAAAAACAAATACATATTTTAAATTTTTTAAAAAATCTTGCAAAAAACATTTTACATATTAACTCCCATTAAAATAGCCATTGCATCAATCAAATCTTTTTTACACTTTAAACTTAATGTAATTGAGAAATATTATAAATAAAATTAAGTTTTTGTTGTTCATATAAAGAATTCCAGTCTGGGATCTGGGCGAGCGCAGTTGCACGATCAATTTATTACATGGCGTTATAAAGTACAGGTAATTGATAAAAAAACAGACGGTATTAAATATTTTAAAATCACGTTTAATTGAAGCGGAAACACATCGTGTTTTTTTGTTAATTATAATCGAACTCGGTCTCGTATAAAGCGGTGGGTCTTCGAGGGATCTATAATGCGTTCATTGACTAATATTAATATATTTGTTATTAATTGAAGACCTGTTTTTTTAAACATCATGTAGAAAAAGATTCGCTACAAAAATAGATGGCAATTCAGATACTTGATAAATCGCTAACGTATATAACCCACGTGTTAATACATAAAACTACATGCAACAATTTCCTTCAAATGAACACATTTGAAAACTAAACCAAAATTAAGACACCTAAGTGTTACAAATGCTTACAGATAATTAAAAATATTTTAATATAAACAAGATGTATCATTGTAAATAATAAAAAAAAATGAAACAAAGCTAATTACACGCTTCGGATTGTACACAAATGACTCTTAATCTGTGCATTTAATCTACCTCCGCCAGCGTTACTATGAGCCGCGGTACAAACAGTAATAAATAAAAAAAAAGACTAATTTATTTTAACAAATTATACTGTGATTTAATTATCTAGTCCTCGAATAGATAAATGAAGCGCCTCTCACAATAATAAGCTATCAGTACAAGTGTCCAGTCATTCGATAACCAAACACCCTTCACCTATTTGTTAAAGTTTTGTAATAAATTCCTTAATGTTTACAAGTAATTTATAAGCTTAAAAATTTAATACAAGTATATTTATAAGCTTAAAAAATGCTGTTCGTCGTCATTGCTCATTGCGCTGTTAACTCTCAAAGCTGTTAGTCCGATGCGACCGTGCGAGTGGTCGTAGAGAGCGCTACCCGCCCTAGTTTACGATGCAAACGGATTCATCGCGTGCAACTGCTGTAGGTTCTGCATTATCTTCCGGTGCAAGCGTATCGCTATCACTTTCAGATTTGCTGACTGCGGTAAACACACTGCAATCGTTTTACATACAATTACAATTTTTATTTTATCAAGTTCAAAATTGATATAAAAAAGTTAATTCCTAAAATTATATTTCTCTTAATTTTGTAATTTTAAACTCAACTACTTCGTTAAATTCCAATCCTTATACCCGATTCAAAATAAAGTAAACGTCACCAGTGGCACGACAAAGGCAATAAATTAACGTGCTTATTTCGTTCGTCGACAAAAAGACCAGTAGAAACAGCACAAGTGACTTCTCTCGCTACGGAACTGTAAACACGGGGCAAGGTGACTTCTGCTGACGTCATTAACCTTGACTCGAGACCATCATATTCATATTAATTATTACCATATGATTATGTATTCAAAATAATCGCTTCAAAAGGTAGATACAGGTTTATATCAACAAAAAATTTTACAGTGTCCGTACAGCTTTGCATAATAAAGTTTATAATCCGATTAGTAAATTACACATCAGTGTATCAGCGATGAAGTTAATATCGAGATGTCTGAGTCACCTCTGCCTTGACCTTGTCGAAATCTGATTGCAGAAACGTGAAGGTCAACGCGTTGTTTCTGTTGTATTTACAAATAAGTATTATAAGAAAGACACAATTAAAAGATTTATACAAAACTAAATTATCATACTGTCCAAGATACACCGTTGAATAAAAGAGCAGTGTGAATTTATATCATAAGTATTAATAAATACAATATAATCAAATCAAACTTTATATCATGTGTTTGAGTCATCCTCCTAATCATCGATTGTGTAGTAACAGCACACACTGATAAGTAACGACTCGTTTGATGTGCGAGTGCTTGACAATTGACTTTCACGATTAGCTCCTTAATGGTTTCTGTATCACCATCAATATAACGGAAGCATCGGTAAATTCAGCAACTACGAGAACAAACTAACAGGAAAAGACAAATTACACCTTCACAAGAAATTTTTTTCCTAAAAATCATATCCCTATTTCTATTAAGGTAAACAGAAGAGGAAAAATTACACCACGTAATCGACATTGATTATTATTTATTATTTTTTCAAGCAAATATGGTAATCACGGCTATACTTTTGAAATTGGTGATGAGTGTGCGTACATTTATATGCCGCCCAGAAACAATAATCTGAATTGTTGTGTTCCGGTAGAAAAGGTGAGTGAACTGATGTCGCTACAGTTAAATGACTAAACCTAAGTTCTCTAACATTTGCAACGTTTAATTTTATGTCACGAGGTAATACTTGAAATAAAAACTACATTAAGTAAATATCAGGTAAGTAAAAAATAAAATGTATTTAAGAGGAAAATAATAAGCCAGAAAAACATGAGAATGAAACGTTTTATTCAGTGTTAGCGTTCATGAATATTCTAATAGATACTGATGTGTGTCTGTGAAAATGTTATCATGTGATAACTTACGCATAGCGCTGGAGCTATAATGAGCTCCAATGCCACGACCAGACAATTATTGCCGCGAACAATTGGTTCACACAACTACAATTAGGTTACGACCTCTCAACGGCTCTATCAGTATCTGTACTCAGTTGAAATAACTATTAGATGAGATTGAGGAAGACAAAGTTTTCGTAACGAATTGATTTCATGGGATCACCGTTTTTTTTCGAAAAGAAATCGTATCTAATTGGTATTGAAGACCTTGATATCGTGACAAAGTTATCTTCTTGTTACTGCCCAGTGAGAAATTTCGATAACCAGAGAAAACTTCATTAGGGCGCCAGCCCCAAATCAAGCCCCTTCTGAGATGAATTTTCAAAAATCTTCTCTTATATTAGTAATGTGTTAAAATGATATGTTTTTAGAACACACGAAGGGACTGGGTATATTATTTGACAATCAGTTAAATGTTACCATTTTCTTCTTAAATTATTCAAAAACAAATCTTATGGCTTATAATGTGCCATTAAAAGTTAAATTCGAAGATATTGATGTATTAATAAGTTACATTTTTAACATTATTCAAAACATTTTTAAGTAATCTTCACTAAATACGAAAACAAGTAACTTAATTTAATGTTTCGATTTTCAAGTGCGTTCCACATTTTACAACTTATAAAATAAACTCATATTTCGCAGCAGCAAGCAGACTAATATACAATAAATATATCAATCTGCTTTTTAATTATAATAGAAAAGATGGATACATATTTCTTTATACAGATTATATTAATTAATACAATATTGCTTATTAGCGGCCATACAATATTATGAGAACAGGACATGTTACGAAAATAATCTTCCACGTGGTATCGCGAACTAGAGCAAAGGGAGCGATTGAAAAGCTCCTCGTATCAATTATGTCGCAATCAATGAATGACACCTCAATGTCGACAGTTCGTTATCGTCGGCGAGCTGCGACGGTTCGATGATAATGTTTGCTCCAACAAAACAGACCCGCTGTTTGTTTTAAACTTAATCTTGTCCATTTTCCCAACATTGGATTCGGAAGAATTAAGTATTCAGGGATATTTAAAACGTGGTTATCGTGAAAGTTATAATTAAAAACAACAACAAATTTCTCCACTTTTTCGTAAAAGGGCAAGAATCAAAATAATTATTCCATATACGAAATTCTTTTTAGTGTCATTCTCTTTACGAGCACGTGCTTACAGTTCCGATCTGTCTATAAATAAACTAGAACTTACGCACAGGATGTCTATCCTCCCTTCTCTCGCACCTGGTACAAACAACCTCCGACCCTTCGTCTAAAAATATCAAACATCACACACCCGACGAAAATAGTTCATCATAATGACTTTGAATGACTAACAGAACTGTTAAATCTTAAGATATATTATATGGACCACTTTAAATCGTCTTAAGAGAGATATAAAATTATAATGAACGCACGAGACACACAAGTCATAAATCAAACGCACATAAAAACAATATGTAAAAGCAAAAGATCAAATCGCGTCTTATCAATTTAATGAAATGACCAAAACGAAATGAGAAATTAAATGCCAGTCAAATTATATTAGAGGACATTAATCGTAACCGTTTTAATTTTGAATTTGCATAATAGCAATGCTCTTATAAATAACACTGCTCGTAGTGGTATAAAATTTCAAATAAAAAAGTAATCTTCCTTAGTATTCTATTTCAGTTAAATATTGAATCGATCTTCTTCAATTTCTAAATCTAACACCGTAGCAGTATCGTAGCATTACTAATTAGAGCATCCGGCTATTAGCACCTACGTCGCGGCGTCTTATACAATTTATCTGTTACATTTGGAACTCTCTACGAATAGATATTATCCTTTTCATCACATCTAAAAACTCAAATTTCTGTTCAGCTATAATTTATTATTATTATTTATTATTTCCATTATGTTGTTTTAACTACTCATCGATATAAAAGTATGAAGGAACGAAATGACTTCATTTAAAAGACAAAATATGGCCTGCATAACGTAGTTTCCCACACAGTTTTCCAAAGTTAGGTATTCTGCCTTAAGCGATAACTCGTCACGTAGATATTACCAACAATAAGGAAAAGCGAAGAACATCATTAGACAAATAGAAATCAGCATAAAGAAAAAAATAATTGGTTGCTAAATAGTTTCATCGTTCTTCGCGTGTTAACTTTACATTACTAACAAAGGTTTTCTCTGTGTTTTCAATTTCTTGTTTAATATTCTATATATTTTGAGTATATATGCTTTATCTTTGTATTCACACATATTCATGCTTCTTGAAATTAGGCGCAAACAACACTTGAACTGTTACTCTGTACTTGTGTTTTTTTAATATATACGTTTCATGATTTAGTAATAAAAGTAGTTAACTCAGTGTGCCTTTTAATAGTCCAAACACAGCATTCAACAGGCAATAAGTCTGTAATGTCATCGACAGTAACTGTTCATCTGTAATAGTCATTGCCAGTCCGGTCACGCTTCGGCTTCGCGGCCGAGTGATTGATGTCGCCTATGAAAACACCACAAGAACAACATACTCGCTACAGGTAACAAATGTAAGGTGAATTGATAAAAAAATGTACGGATGTAATATGATCTTGCTATCTTAGAAGTAAGTACTAATGATATAACGAATAAAATACCCTCAAACACCTCCGAGATAAATATCAGACGAGAAAAACAAAATGTTGGATCAAAAAAAGCCCAACAAAAGAACCGCTTGTCATGAATTGGGTAACCGGCTATACCAAAATAACTAAAATAAAATAAAAAACTAAAATCCAAATTCATACGATAATTCAACCGTATTACTAAAATCTTTAAAAACAAAAATAGTACAAACTAATTAATTCTATTTAATTATTAAGAAAATGAAAGGATTAAGAAAACATCAATTACGTAAAGATACCAATAAACTCTTCAACCCAGTTACGATACGACAAAATTAAGCGCGATAATTTAAAAAAAATATTGTGAAACATAAAACAATGAGAACGTTGTGAAAATTTTCACCGCGCGGTGTGCAGCAGAGGCACAGAAGACGGAAAAGGCACCGTGCACTCCGACACGGCGCGCAGGAAATGAAAGGGCGTGTCGGTTCGAAACGAAAGCTGCTCCGCTTGCAGTGACCAGCGCCGCAACTGCTCGACCAAGACGGTAATTTCTCGAGCGATTTATACGAGCGTGACGGCCTAACTTTTGTATGCAAAATAAAGCATAAATCCCGTTCTACTATTTAGCGATTCCACTGCAACATGCCCGTACAGTCACGCGCCGATTGAATGGAGCCAGTATTCGTAAACAATAATGAATGCAGTTATTGAAAGAGAAACATGAGTATTTTCATTGTGAAGCGGTTATGTTTTGTTTTTGCATAACTCATAAATGCGTTTATGCTCGTTATTTTTAATTGGGACATTTTAGGATTTTACTCTCACGAGGAAAAAACGTATTGTTATAGTCAGAGAATCCTACTATGCACGTTTAAATATGTATTTGCAGAAGTATTGTCTCGTCTTAAATAAGAAATTGAATACCCTTCAAGTTTTCAAGAAAACAATTCAGTGTGATTACTAATACACATAGAGCATTGACTAATTAACATTATATTCAAACAGTTCATTTGTTAACGGCGAACATTTAACGCTGCGCTATTATACACGCTCCAATTTAAAACAAACGGCTTCTTAGAATAAGAGTAAATTAATTTTGGGAAACCAGATAACATTAGAATGTTATATTTCTTAGAAGAAATATACTAGGCTGTGTGCCAGAATGTCAACATGTTTTAACTGACATTTTGTATTAAATACGATTCAAATTACTATAACTTATTAAGACAATGAGATGCAACTACATTCCAGTAGCTATTAGTTCATGTTGAATTTTAGATGACGTAGAATAAATTAGTAAAATAAAAGTTCCGCTTCCAAAATTACATGAAGTTCTTATTATTATTACAACCAAATTTTTAACTTTATTTCAAACCTGTTTTAATAATTTTCAATGTGAAGTATTCAGATTTACTAATCATCGTTGAAATATTGATAACGTTATTGATATAAGAACACATTGTCTACGTATACTAAAAGGTTTTGCACACAAGTCTTTATTATCTTTCGCTGATAAGGACAGCATTAATAAAATATGTACGAAAGAAAAAAATTTGATAAATTGAGTATTGCCAAGGTCGCTTATGATGTAATGCCAACAACAATAGATTTAAATTGTGAGAACTGAAAATGGTGAGAGAATTTTATTGCCTCGCAGTCGTCATACGGGCTCGGAGTAACCTCTATAATTGAACGAGATGACATCACGATAGCGCAACACGTTGATAAGACCTGTTTCTAGCATTATATTATAATCGCATATTTATAAATCTAACCTTTTTTCGCTTGCTTTTCGCGCTCCTTCTCCTTTTCCCTAGCCTTCTTTTCCCGTTTCTCTCTCTCCTGCTTTTCCTTTTCGAGTTTTTTCATCTCCTTCTTCATTTCCTTCTCACTTTTCTTGGACTTAGTGTCGTCGATTTTTTCGGATAGAATGAAAGTCCCCGTTTGGACCTTCGTATCCACCTCCTCCTTGGACTTCATCTTCTACGTCAGTTCGGATCCACACAGATAATTCACACGAGGATAATGTAATAATAGCAACAGAATCCCGTGTAAAAGCACTCCGTTATTACCGGGACGCTCGGTCGCCGTGAAAAATTTCGATTCGGCACGGATCGACGGCGTGCTGATAGTTTATCGTTTACGTACAACAGCCGGCCGCGATTGGCGGAACAGTATCGGAATTATCACAAACACCTTAGTATTCGAGACTGCGAACCGCGATAAATCGGAGATCGATAGACGCGTAGGCGGTCGCTGCGCGGAGCACCGGTCGCGACGGAACCTCGGCTAGCACTGCGGCCGCCAGCCTCGCCCTCGGCACTGAGCGGAGCGGCGACGGTGCGCAAGCGACGCATGCGATCGTCAAACTCTATAAATAAAGCTTAACTTCCTATACCATTATATAGAATCAGAAGACGATTTATGGCCATTGAACTCATGAAAGCTTTTCGCGATGAGTAACCGAACGAAGTTTTCGCGTTAGAATTTGATCTAGGTTCTATTTACATAAGATTAGATCCAGTGTCAAGGTCAAGTGTCTACATGCCGTTGATTTATTTTATCAAAGCTAAATACAATAATAAAAAATAAAGAAACTGTAAGTTGTAACTCTTATGTATATTTTTTAAATTTGTATATCTTTTTAAGTAGCACTTTTCCACGTTGAAAGTACCCAAACATGGCAATGTTGAATGAGGTAAACAAAAAGTTGTTTCGGAAATTTATCCATCGACAGTCGGAGTCGGGACCAATAGCGATGCCACGGCGGACTACAGGGACGTCCGGCTTAAAATCAATATGAAGCAGTTATGATCTCACATTCAAAATTTATTGATTTTATTTTCCTTTCGACTTTTTTTTTGCCATATACGACTCAACGTCAGAAATTTAAAGAGCCTATTATACCTATAGAATTATAAATAAGTTAGAGAAACATTTACATAAATAAACCATGTTTACTTCAACATAATGAAATTTTCTTACGGTTAGAGCTCTCAAGAAATTCCAAACCATTTTCAATACGCTACCGATCGTAAACCTAATTATTATGTTTTACGCCTGAAATTGAATAATACAATAAAATTGTTGTCAATAGAAATTTTAATAATATAAAATTATCCAAAGAAAATATGTATGCTAATAAAAAATAAAAAAAAGTTGGATGTTATTGTCACAAGCGTAATTGGACATAGATAAAAAAATAATATCAACTTGACTTTCTCGTTACCTAATGAAACTATACTCCTACAGGTCCAGGTATTGGATATGCAATTTAATTATAACCTTTAGCAAGAAGACATACAAACCTTTAGCAAAAAGGTTAAGAACTTCGGTAGACAGACGGCAAACCAAAAGACCCATTAGAGGTTAGCCTTTTAATTTAAGTTACAGAATTTTTACACGTTAAATGATGGAACGAGTTGCCAAAACTTAAGAACCGGTCGTTTTGAAAAACAACCGTGGCAGACGTATCGGGAGTCGAAACAAGAGCGAACAAAAAACAGTTTCTCAAGGGCCGGTGACGCGTGACGCAACGCTCGGCCGCGTTCTGACCGCCCTGAGAAAGTGCATCTTATGGAAGCTTCTGCATTTTCACTGGAAGGATACAACGTATTGAGTTGATCCATTGAGACGTTAACACATTATACGGTGACAAGATTTTTTGCAATACAAAAACAATACTGCTAAGTTTTCAAGAAAAAAATATAAAGTGGAACAGTTGACGTATTTGTTATGAGTTAGAGAACTATTTCTAATTAAAATGTTTGGAGAGACAATAGTAGTTATGACTCAGATAATCATTTTTAATTTACCGGTTTCTATAAGGTAAAATGGTACAATTATATGTGCTTGACAGAACTTTACACACAGATGAAAACTTGTATGGAGCTATAATTCAACCAGCCCGTTTCTTACTGCAGGAACTTCCTGCTTTCCAATTTATATCTACCATATTTTCCATAATGGTATTAGCCCATTATAATTGAAGAATTTACCGGAAGTAGTCGCATGAAAGTTATGAAAGGGTAACCTGACAGGCTCAGTCACTTCCCGGTGTTGCGGGAACTGATGTGCGAGAACCTGACGCTGACCGCGTAATTATTATTGACGGAAATGAAAGTAATTTACCGCCATACACTCAAGAGAATACAAAATCTTGCGGCGAAGCGACCGGACTGAAGTGGGTCCAAAATATCAGTTTACGGGGCAAAGAAACGCAGGGTTATTTGATAGCACCATATATCAATTTAATTATGATGTTTTGGTGCTTAATTCAATGAACGTGAATTGACTTTAATTATAATATTTTTGGAGGACGCGTACGCTCTAATGAAATGTTGTTGGCAATAATACAACTCTTATAATATTAATTATTATGATAATGTTGAACAAACGACATTTTCAATAAAGCCTGTTAGTTCAGCAAAATTAAACTTATTTTACCAACGGTATTTTTATTTTTACCAACGGTATGATATATTGCTAAAACAGGCGTAAAGCATTAACCTCTTTGAAGGCATTAAACACATTGAAACTAAGCTGTATGTATGCTGACGTAATTCGGAAAGACGCATCTGCTCATCACAGTTAAAGTAACGCCAGTTCCACAGTTATTTAGCTTATTGAAACCAGGCAACATACGCAATGGTTTGTTTATACATACACTTATATCACTATCGATGTTGTCTCTTTTAAGCCTTTAAATATTTTGTTTCAATGCATAAAAAATCCTTAAAAGCTGATAACGCATGCTAATTAACTGCGTATACTTTAACATCTACTCCGTTTGGTTTGACCCGTGTTAACGGATGTCACTCGCGCCGTCACCCTATATACGGTCACTTCCGGGATCGCCGACCGGTGAGTCCCGGCACATTTAATGACATCACTTCGGTTTCAGGTCACTAAAGAACTGTCACAGAATCTAGATATTGAATATCCGATTCACCTGCGGTTGAAGATGTTAATTTATTGAAACTAATTGCTCGGTCGTGCGTCCATCAAACCTACTTTCTGAAAACGAAAGTACAGATTCTGCGAAGGAAAACAATAAATATGGAACATTATACACTTCAAACATTCTACGATGAAAGAGAAAATCAAGTAAATAGTAGCCTGACATTAACAAATACGCTACCAATTAAGAACCTCTTCTTTTTTTGAGTCGGTTGAAAATAGTCTTCATTTAAAACAGTTTAAAACAGAAAATATTATATATATTATTGCTAATAAATAGTGTTTACTAAGAAAAGTAATCAAACATCAATTAATTATAAACAGGGATTTAATTAGAAGCAAAATGACTCAAAACGATATTGATTTGTGTCGTTTGTCATGTCTGTTGACCCGGTCATGACATCAACTGGCACACATTCTGTAATCACAATATCCAACGCAGATTATGTTGACAGTCGTGACGCGAGACGAATGCATATCCGCAATGTAGCGAATCCGCGTAAGTAGAGCTATCGAGTTCCATAGTCAGCTGGTTCTGGTAAATTCCAAGTCATTATCTTATCGCCTAGTGTCGTAGGACAGATTGCGATGCGACCAATCGCAGGCGTCATTAAATGTTAAGATCCCATTAAAAGGTGTTACGGCTCAATAAAATGGTATTGCTCTAACGAAATCACTGGAGTGACAATATTCTATGAATAAAAAGAAACGTTTTAGCTAACGGTCTGTAAATAATGTCTTTGTGGTTTAGGTGATAATTTTCACGCTTTCAAATTAAAAACCTAATCCCACGCTGAGAGTCTAAATGAAATGATCATCTGACCGCAATTCTATTAACAATTAGAAGCGCCGAGCAAAAAGGTTGCATCGCTTACATCGGTGTACCGTTTTATCTAAATTATTTTCAAAAACATTAAATACGATTTAAAAAAGTACCACTCTTCGGATATTTGTTAATATGTTTAAAAGTACTTTTTCGTTATTAAAATAAAACACTATTAAGCTAATTCAGATACCGATATTCGATCGCAATTCTACGAGTTAAAATATTCATTCGTGGAAGTGGAATGTCTTATGGTTTTCGGTCATTATTCGATTCGTCTAGACGAAACTAATTTTATAAGGTTACGATAGCGGGTATCTAGAGCACCAACTGTAGTTGAACAAGTTTTTGCCAAAAAAAATAAAATATATGTATTTACTAATTCCCAATATCGAAAACAAATCAAGTATCGGATATAAATCGAACGTTAATTAGGCCATAGTTTTTTAACAATAAGAACAATACAAAGGTCAATGTTATTAATCGATTAAATATAATTAGTATATTAAATGAAGACGCCCGCAAGATCCAGACAGGGGATCAATTCTGATCGAGCCAATAATTCACCCGATTCTTATAAGTAGGTAGGTAATATAACTCGACTCGGTTATTCATTTAAGTCGATTATTTTTTTAGAAAATTTAAATAGCGATTAAAATTAGATACTGATAAGCAATTATGTGTCAACCCACAAAAAGTCTGATAATGTGTCATGTATTTAACATTATTTAAAAAAAATCATAAATATATAAACGAAATATGTACGGAAAAAAGTTTCTTAATTTAATATCCATATTTGGCAATATAAAATAATCTCAAATATTTGCAAAATTTATTATTAGATAAAACTTTTTATTATTTAATATTTTTCATTATAACTTTTATTAAAATAGTAAAGAAAAGATGGATATATGTTTCTTAAAATAAAATTTATTGAGAATCAATCAGACATATTTAGACGTCATTTTCTTAAAATGAAGTGTGGTTTGATATAGTATTGTTTATCAGCGTCCAATTGGGGTAACAGATTCGGGGATGGAAAAGTTCGTATTTCAATAATATGTAGAAAAGTACAAGAGTAGGTACATTAGTAGTAGTTAAGAGTAGTTTTTAGGTTTTCCACTACGCTGAAGACCACCGGTACACTTCGATTAAGGCCATTCATGTATGACACAATCGCAGCCCTGCAGCCCAGCATTATAATACACAAATAGGTATTTATACGCTCATAGCATTGTGTAGGCCCACGTGAGTTGCACAACGGAGCGTGACCGAATTCGTATTAGAACGAATCAATAATCGATACTGAACGATAACTTACAAGTAATTAAGGCGACTGTGGTATTTATCGCCAAATTTGGTGTGATATTTAAAAATTGGGTGAATGTAATTTGGAAACAGAATAAAAGACTGCCTCTTAGTCTATCTGAAAACGTATGCAAATTTTACACTTGTGTGCTTTTAAATTGTTTTATTTCTATATTTTCAGCATTATTAATATAATAAATAGTCAAATTTCACGCATTCTTAAAGATAACACTCAATTTTTTTCTAATAATATACGAACGTACATAGGAAAATAATTCCCGTAGGTCTGATCCAAACTAGAAAATCACTCATCAGTGATATTCGTTATAAAAACGAATGTGAATACTAGAATAATCCAAAACAATTTAGTCTTTCAAAAACACTTTAATGACAACATTAATCATACGAGCATCGTATCCATCGATGACTTAATTAATTCCACAACAGCCGATGTATCAAAATTAATATGAAACCGATACAAATTATAAATTTACAACATTCCATAAACTATGCGGTCCCCACATTTTGGCAATTTGTATTAATCACAAGCGTTATTAATAGCTGCGATATATAACCGGTACATTGCTGAGCAGGCGCCGGCTCGCCTTCACCCACTTATTGGATTCGTTAGCATCTGACTCATCAGCGCCCAGCCCACCGGCGACCGAACAGTTTCGTTGACCGATAAAAGCAATAACTATTAAGAGACCTCGCAGACTGGAGACTTTATTTCCACCGATAACATGTAGACGTTGCGTCGTAGTCTGAGAGCTCGTATTGTGTGTGGTCCTAATCCCCGACACAAGATCACTTCCGAGTTAAATCTGTGGCGAACTGAGTCAGTCGCCTAAATAAGCGAGTGTATGCTTGGAAGAGCACCGTAGTTAATGATTAAAACTAATCGATAATTGACAATTAAATTTGAAAAATCAAACTTAGTTGCCAAATATCGTAGTAATGTGGGCAATTGCATACACCATACTAATTGATAATTTGACTAAAACAGAATTTGGTAAGGAAGTCTGTCGTCTGCGGAGGCTGCAGGTTGTATGTAACACGGGTTGCATAATACGGAAGCTGTAAGTTATCGAAATGTGAAATAGATTTTGGCAATCATTAGCCAAGTGTATTGCTCTACTTATTGGTCTGTAATGTTATATTAGGTTACATATTATAGAAAGTAATGAAATATTATACATATAAAAACTAGGTTATGGGATGAACATGTAATATTTTAAACAAGAAAATGTCTCTTTCACAACATTAGTATTGATACAAGTGCAGTCTTATTAAGTGAAACTTCTTGGCAGGTTGAGCGTTTTTTGGCAGAAAAAAATCTTGTGGATTCGCGTCACCATCGCGCTAATGTTAGGCCTATTTTTAAGGATTCTTTAATATTGTATTTTATGCCGAAATCTTAGTAACTTAACAGCTGCTGAGTGGCAGTAATTATTATCCTTTAGAAGACAATAATTAATAAACGCTAAGTCGGCCGAACAATACTACTGTTTCGTCTTAATTCCAAATTAAATATTTTTTGCAGATAAATCGCTCGGATTTTCAGTCAGCAATGAATAAAAAATAAAATATTTAACTCGCTCCGATGGCTGAACTAGTGACAGCGGAATTCAATTTTCACTCGACGATCGAAATTGCAATTCAACTGAGAAATGTTACCAGCATTATCGCCACCTTTCGATATTATATATTTTTTAACTTAAATTTGTATATATTTTAGTGGGTAAGAAATTGTAATATGCAAATGCAACGTCATCTAATATTTTAATTTTGATGCTAAAAAGATCATAAAACTATTATAAATGGTTTTGAAGATATAAAAATAGGCAATTCTTCCTTTCTTTTATACCATATCACCTGAAAGTAAATAATTGTCTTATATGCATTATGTAAAATTGAAAAGATATAAGATTGTCGTATCTCTATTTAGAAATCAGAAATTTTTAAATAAAGTATACTAGTGTAGAAAAATCGATATCAGAGTGATTCTGTCACCCACAAATAATAATTAAAACAGTCGTGTTACAATTAATCGTTGTTATCTGAACAGTCACTCGTTAAAAACCAGATGGTTACATGTATTTCACCCTATATTTCATATCTGTAGAATTTATTAATTACGAGTCGTAATTACTTCACTCTATCCTACTAAAGATATAATTAATTAATTACTATACCATTATTTTCCTGAATAATTTGTAAGTATAAATTCTATAATGGCAATGTATTATCAACTAACTTCAAAAAGGAGCAAGTTCTCAATTTATAGTGTATGTTTTTTATTAGTAGTTGTTCATCAGAACTCCGTCGTTTCAAAAATATATGTACTTTTAGATTGGTCTCTTACAATTTTTATCAAAATCGGTTGAGTAGTATGGTTGTAAAATCAAAATAACTGAAATGTCATCCAAGTAAACGAAATTGCTTATTTTGTTTTTGAAGTTAGTTGTTTTTGTTTAAGTCCATCCAATATTTTCCGGTAGACGCGTGCACGCCCTGGCGCACGGCACAGACGCAGCTCCGTTACATTTTTATTGACACCAATATAATCAAGTTTTTCCTACGTTTAATCGAAATTATCTTATGCATCTTATTGCGTAAGGTAACAATTTTATAAGATAGCGTAGCGAAGCGAAACCTACACAGGCGAAGTTGAGGGCAATATCTAGTAATACTTGGAAAGTTATAAATATTCCACACAGACAATGCTACTGTGACATGGCAATAAACATACCAACCCGAGCGTCGTGTCGCGATGACCACACCGCGCCGCAGTCGCGGTGGCGTTGCGACAGACCGTTACGACACTCTTACCAAACAACAACCCCGAGTTAATGCACTTTGTGGAACATTCCGAGAAAGCACTTCAACGACCTTGCCGACTGTTACATTTTGATACAATTACAACGAATTGTAAAATATACCCAGTCAATGTTATGAATGCGAATGTCAGTTTGTTTGTTACGTTTTCACACGTTAACTACTAAACCCATCATCATGAAATTTTGCATACGTTGTCAGGGGTACTGAGAAGGAGATAAGGTAAAAAAACCTTCCGAGGGCAAGATAAATAACTTTCAGGCAGTTGTTCAGCATAACAAAATCTACATTAACGACAGCGAAGTCGCGGACAAGAGCTTACAGCTAACCCGCCTTGCGGTTTTGTTCAATAAATTTCTTACTAATCAACTACCCGTTGGGTGTGATATGTCCTATATTCATTGTGAATACAAATAAACTCATCAGCTTTATATATCAGCTTAGAATATATGTATATTAAATTAGTAAAAAAACTAACAATGTATGTACTAATGTAATAATACGTGCATTAAACAACATTTGCAAATATGTGTTTATCCGAGATGACCTCTCATTATGAGATCGAGCTCGTTACTATTAATGATCTCAAACAACAGTATAATTTATATTTCTATGACAAGAAAGAACGAGAAAAATATCGAATCGCTAACGCACGAAACACCCAAGAAACAGATTCGACAAACATGTAATAGGTAGTGGACTCATGCTCCAGCTTTATGACAACAGACCGAGAAGTTGGTAGGCCATTTTAAATCTAACGAAAACATATTAGACAGAGCCATTAACTTATTTTTTTTTTTTAATATGACTAAAGCCATTTTTACATTCGCAGTCTGATATTATAAAATTTCGAAATACATTTCGCCAACAACCAGTTACGAGTTTAGCAGTGTAACAATACACTGCGCACTCGACACCCGCCACCCGACACCGTGCCGCGCCGCCGCGCCGATATTACTGATACCTTACGCCATGACTTATGGGCTGCAGCTCCTTACGAGCAACACGTGACCCACGTAGAGACCAGCGGCACCCTCACCGATTAATAGCAATTAAAGAGTATTGCTTCGTATTGCTTTTTCAATATATAATTGACAGTTAGTATAGTTGGGTAGCGTGACAATTTACTATCAGCTCTATAGACTTTCTTGGATAGGATTTTATTAATTCCAATAAGAGTAATCTTTTGTTTTCTTTTATCGTCGGGAACAATGTTTTCATATTTTTCTAGTTACTTGAAGCATCAAAATCTTTTTCGCGTCACCTTCCATATATTTTTATGGTGAGAATTACACTTTCAAGTTTGGTGACAAACTTTCATAAGGATTTAAATAATTGGTTTCTTATTGCTTTATACATATGTATCTGAAAGAATTTAGTGCGTCTTATTTTAACGAGAAGTAACGAGAGTAAACCTTACAAATGTAATTCTCGCCTAACAATAACTTGTTCTTGTATTCAAATTTCGGAATCTGTTCTTTTGTCTGAATTCTTATTATATCAAACACTTTAAAGGAAAAAATAATTGGAGATGAGCCAGATGTGAAGTTTGAATAGAGTAAGAGCAGCATTCTATTATTCATGTAGCTCGTAGACGTCGAACATGTGTACGAGAATATCCACATGACACACAATCGATTACTGTCTGACCTTTGGCCTAAATTCTCCGAAACATTTATTAAACAAGAATCTATTTAAAAATAAAACGAAATTTGTGGGCATCCTGTTCAATCAATTTATTTCTAATATTTATACTTCTCTTAATTCTCTATTTTTTTATTGCTGTAAAATATCACATAACATATATTAAATAGGAATTTAAGTAATCAGTTATAGCAGATAAAAACCCACAACCGTGTACACCAAGACGTACTAATGCTACTGTACTCTCGTAAAGGTTTCACTAGCGAGCTACTACGAGCGGCATGACATCGTCACCTGTGATGGCGACCGTGCTATGCGGGTCACAGGTGCCCGAGCAACGCGCTCCGCGGCCGACCGCTCTGTGGTAGATTCCGGTAATCGCACACCGACATCGCAGGGACAGCCGCGTTAGCCAACGGCCTGCGGTCAAAACAGGCGTTAGGCTGGACAGCGTTACAAGCGTGTAGAAAGACTAACAACATTGTAAGAGCAACACAACAGTGTTCTTCCCTTCTCTGCATCTATTTTGTATAATTTCGAAAGGACGGTCATGATTATTTAGTTTGACTAAAATAATTAGTCGTAGTATCAATGATTCGAGTATTTAGGACTATTATGATATCTTGTGCAATCTACCTCATTGCCACAGAAGTAGGATAAAATACATGAATTCATATTATGAAAGTAAGCTTATGTTTGGCGCCTCTTGACAGGAAATCAAATTAGATTCATCTTTTTTCTTCTATATTCCAATTATTCAAGAATATAATAAAATATAAATGTATGATACACAGAAGCGCATGGTACTTGTAGCTGGACGTAAAATATATCATTTATAATTAGAGAAACAGGCGACATGGTGATTTTAGCAAAGTTCACGTTTCGACCATAATGTATTTCTCACGCTTATGAAGTCCGAATACAAATTAAAATATTTGTTTGTAGTTCAGGTTATATAAAACATGATGTTTATTTCCAACAAATTCCGTTTAATCTGCACTTTACCGGAAAAGTTCAGTCCAATCTACCCCGGATTAGCTGGGTTTCCATCCACCTATCTACTTAAATTAACCAGAGCCCTATCTCAAATAATGTATATTTGGAAGTGTAAGTAATCGGGCGAGTGTTTTTGAGATTACCAAACAGACACCCTCTGGGTATGTTATTACAAACATAGTAAGTAGTGTTGGACGATGGTTATCGTTGTAGTTCATGTTGAACGATGGAAATTCCGAATCGTTAACAGGAGTAATGAGGTTTAGGACAATGACTTTGTGATATACTTTGTATTAAAAATGTATCTACAAGTTTTTTAATATAATTATGTGGATCAAATGTTTAGTGATTTTAAAATTCAAAACTTTGTCACTTACCTAATTGTCACAGAAGGAAAGTATTGTATTTCAATTACGTGTATTCGTATTAAGTATGTAAGCATATACACGTAAGGTGCCAAAGAATGGTCTTTGACACCTTCTGTAGCCTAAATAGCTTGATAGGGGTACGTGAGATGTCTTTTAACTTGTTTTAATTAGAATGACATAAGACAAGTTTAAGTAGCCATAAGACATGTTTAAGTAACCTGATAATCGTTTTCTGTATTTTTTACTTTACTTCTATATTCAATACATAATTTTTTACAATACTGGCACATCTTTATAGCTAAACTAAAATTGCGTGTTGAGCCGCATGCAAGTTTGTATAATAATACTTTGTCTTAAATAAGAAATTGATAAAACATGCAACAGCTGCGTAGACATACATATACATCTTATCAGTCGGCGTCCGACCGTCTGATTGAAATGTGGTCGGCCATATGGTAAGAATGGCTACGAACTTACTGCACGATTTACACACACACGCACACTAGTGCCCTACATAGGAATTTATTACTTTCACAACGCTATTAAATCATTACGACTTTATTTTGTTTATACATAAATATGTTTTGATAGACATGACTAAAAAAAATCTAAGCATTTTTCGTTAATTGAGATGAATTTCTTGGGATAAAAATAGAGACTTTCTATATGGGCAGTTAGTCGTTACTTTTGAAAAACGTAGACTTTATTATTTAGGTTTATAAAGAATTGCCGGTGAAGTATATTCGGATACGACTAGCCCTTACGTTATAGGTATAGTTCTAAGCCGCAGGTTTTAGCACTCACTAACGACAGTAATGAGACTAAAATTAACGCAACTCCGTCGCCGGCGCGTCGCCCCGGCTAATACTAATCCAATAAAATATACGATCTTTTCACCCCAAAATTATCCAGTTGCGAAATGTCGAGGGGAATTTGTACGGTTCTGAAGCCCTCCTCGTTGTCGAAATAATCGATGCTATCTAGTATTTGCAACGTGGAGAAACTACGCGATACAATAATAACGTCGCGTCGTGTCCGACACATTACAATTCTTTGAAAATTCTAATCGTGGCGTATTTTATTATTTCTCTTCTATATTATGAATAATATGTGTTTGTACAATAAATTTTGTACAATAAATTCCTGGGCTAATGTTTTAGAACTTTCATGGCATGTATTTAAAAAAAGAATCGAAACAAGTATTTCCAGCATAGCAACTCCATTACTCGAATATATAGAGCCGTTGTGAAACAGATCACAGTGCGTGTATAAATGATAAAATTAATTAAATTATAATATCAGAGCTAAATGAAAAGAAAAAGATTGAATTTTTTGTTTTTTATCATGATACATGTGACCTTTACGTCATATAAACTTAGTTTAAAAAATTTAAAGCATTATTATGATCGTAAAAGTAGGTATTTCAACTGGTGATCAAATTCGCCATGAACACGACAAACAATGACGGTGTACGAACGTCAACAAACGGCAAAAAGGCACACATTTACATCGCAGACTAAACTTTATTACTTACAGCCGCCACGAGCGTGCTTGCGACCACTGCTTGTTGTGAAACTTATTACGTAACTTTAGGTACAAATTGTTATTTGTATTACTGCTAGCCACTCAGTACAAATAAGTAGAAGACTCAGGGTTTTAATAAAAACTTCATTAGACTACCAATAATAACGAGTGTAAAACGTATATTGAGGCAAGATTGAAAAATATATTGGTATTATTTTAAAAATAAATACCTAAAATTTAACTCTTCATAGACCAGGACTAGTTTCCTATAACTTCGTCTTTAATGTTTACAAAAAAATATTATATAATAATCTGTGATAACGTAAGGATTTACCGCGCTGTCATTACCACAAACATCGAACGTGTTAGCATTCGAGTCACGAATTCAACATGGCAATGCAATAAAAAAGATATACATATTATATTTTACATTCATTACTATCGCACTAAGACATGAAATTAAAATCATGAGTCACTACTATTACTTATAAACAGTAACTTTACAATTACTGCCGGGTGTTAAAGATAGAATTTATATTCCAAACCGGTCATAGCTTTACGTAGACGTAGAGAATAACGCGTCAAAATAAAAACTGCTTGCAAAACCCTACTTCATTAACGAATAGTATAATTAAAAATATGAACATAGTAAGAATTTTTCGTTACTAGTAAATTACGAGGAAACATTTATGGAGATCGCCCATAGCGAAATTTTGAAGCGCAACAGACGCGCAGCTCACGAACGCGCGTCGGCCTCGGGACCGAATCTCGACAGCATCACGTCTAACATCAGTCACCGTGAGCGAATTCTTTTAAAGTTTTACGAAGTTAGTAATTAATAATCATTTACATAAATATTAAATATTGGTAATTTTATCAAGTCATATCGATGCTATCGTAATACAATTTTAAGCAGACTTCAGTCACGCGAGGCATTTAACCCCAACTAATGTCATTGATATGTCTAGTTGCAGTCTGAAATGAATTTGCATTAATTACTAAAGTGACCTACTTCGGCCGCCCGGCGCAGCGCCGCGAATTACTGCAGTCGCCATAAAGCTTGTCCGCTCCTATCAGATTATCAAATTGTTAAGGATAATTTATGTATTTTATGTAGATATCGTTTTATTAAAACTTTTAAAAAATTTACATAATTTAGCACTTCGTACATCGATATAAATTATATAACTTGGTAAGTTAGTTTGATAAAATAGTAAACAATTGATTGTATATATGCAGTTCTTACTAACTTCCAAAATAAGTGGAGATTTACAGTTCATCGGGGACATTTTTAAAGTGTATGTTCACTAATTACTTGAAAATGGGTTGACTAATATTGTCAATTATAATTTCATTAAAAAGGATATAAACATGTCATTGAAATAAACAAAACCACATATTTATTCATCCCTGCTTCCCCTCTTTATATTATATTTAATATAATATCCAAAATTCTAAATGACATGTTAAGTATTATAAGATGTAAAAATTATCTGAATAACAACCTCATAAAATAAATGGATACAATTTATCAAGGAGGGAGCGACACCAGTGATAACTGATTAAAATAATGATAACAATAATTATTACTTGGCAGTTTAACACTGAACAGCAATTTATATAAAACATAGCATTTAATTGATAATAACAAGTAATCTATGTTCACATTTAAGTGCCTAAAATGCGAGTTGGTTAAGCAATAATGCAAAATAATATAACGTCTTACATTTATATATAAACATAAATTTTTTATTGTTTTTTTTTTTTGGCTAACAACACTAGAGCAAGAACTTATATAGTTATATTTAAAATGTCCGTAATAATTGTGTTATTTTGATGGCCGCACATAGGTATTATTTATTAGTGGATTTTATATAAAAGAATTAAAGGGCCTAGGAATCTAAAGTAAAAGATTATCATTTTACATGTCTAAATTTTTTTTTTCGTATATTAAATAATAAAATGAATTATTTCTTAATTTCAGCTTGTAAATTAAGTTGGTCAAATAAAAGTTATATCTCAGTAATATATGTGTATATTATCAATTAAAAAATTTTAAGATATCTCTAAGTTTGTAGAACATTTTAACAAATTACAAGAATAAATGGACAACAATGTAAGTAAATTAGCTTCGTAGTGACAATGCCTCAAGGACAAAACTATTAGTAAAATACGTAAGTATTAGTAAGTGGCATAATCACCTGACGCTCTTCTACTAATCACTTCACATGCTCTCACTAATTATATGTGACTTATTGTCAAACTTGTCGTATGTCGCAAAAATTGCGTCAAATTCCCTGATCACATTGCAATAACATATATATTAATGCATAAAATTATACACTGTTTTCATTTTCTCAGTCGCAATTTATTGTAGCAATTAAGTGTCCACATTAAGTTGTTAGTAAATTATAGAATAACTTCAATATTCAAGGCTATTAAAATTACGAGAGTTACGGATTGATTACATCCTGTTTTATCCGACGTATTAAAATGATAGACGAAATATAAAAAGAATTATTGATGTCATTAAATAAAATTAATATCACTCTTCCTAGGAAGCATGAGAAAAATCGATATTTTCAACAAAACAAATTACCGCCAGTAAAGCATGTCAAACGTTTCTAATAGGAAATATAAAAATAACTTAAAATATTTTAATTTTTAACTTACAAAGCGTTTTTATACGTATAATTTTCACGTAAAAAAATAAAAAAGTTAGATGCCGGTGTACTCACCCATTTTAATAGAGTTGCTCTCTTTGCACTGCAAACCAACGACTTGCTAAAAATGTTTCTTTTGCTTCATCACAAAATACAAATATTTACACATATATTAGCACTTGTCTTCTTAGATTATTTAACATATAACTCAGAAAACTCTCATTTAATATTTGTAAAAACGGCAGAGCAACACTCCTCTCTTTATCACAGCAGCTGTCATAAAGCGCGCGTGCGTTCGGAAGTTGTGCTACGCGACGATTAGAATACGTTCATTTTCTTATCATTAAAAATTCATTAGGCTTCGACATTGTGCAAACTTTAACGTTGTATAGCTATAAATTATAAAATATTTTTTACATTGAAAAAATACTGTATTTTTTTAATGTAACAAATTGTTAATGATTAAACGTCTTATGTAGTCCATAAAACTAGAAGATAAATATTATTTCTTTCCAATATAAAATTATTTCCATTTAAAAATTGTTTATAATGTAAACTATACGCGATTTGTTATTGTTAAACAATTCATTATAAAAATTACTTGTTTTTTTTTTTTAATATTGCTTGTGATCTATAAAAAATAATATTATATATTTATATATATTTTGATTAATCGATATTTAGTGATCGTTACATTTATTGCTATCAAACTACACGTTAAAATAATAAAAGTCCTATAGACTATTATATATATTTGACTATAGGTAAAGTTATATTTTTGATGCATAAAGGATTTCACAGTTTTCCAAATATTGTAGTTTTGTTTTGGTCGAAAGTGGAATGTTTTCTATATTATTCATGCAGCTCTAACAAAAACTAATTTATCTTGATCGATCGAGATCGACAAACAAACAACCTTGGTTTGGTAAATTGCTTTAATTATCTGTAACGTGACATGTCGATTTCATTCAAATTTTACTAATCGAAAATCTTTCGAGCTACAAATGAAAAAAGGGATAATAAAAAACATATAAACGCTTCATAAAATAAGTGCTTTATTGATTAATTTTTGTAGGTAATATAGGTACATAATTTAAAATTAAATTGTACGTGTTTTGTTAAGAAAAAATAAACCTGCTGTATTTCTAGGAAATAAAATCACCCACAAACCTATTTACAATTTTGGAAAAAAAAAACAACAAAACTTATGAATTAGGAAAATATCAACGACTCTATGTTTATCCGCTATAGCTTGTTAATTTAAGTGTATCTGCTACGCTGTAAAAGTAAATTCTATGCAATGAACGGAGCATTCTCGTGACTATTTCAAAACCAACAAATTATTTCAACAAAACCGTAGACATATGTGACGATATTATTAACCTTATAATGTATATCTATTACAGTATTTTTTATTTAATAATAAGATTTTTTTTTAATAGCAAGTCTTGTATACATAAATATATCAAACACGTAAAGGTTTTCATACATAATGTTCGAAATAGCCGTGTGAAGACATAATAAAAGTGCAAAAAAAATCTAACGAGTACAATACACTTTATTATGAGCAAATATGTAATTTTAAGTATATTGCCTTCGTTTCGACCAATTCATGAGCCTCGTGATCGTCACATATGCCTAAGTCGCGAGCCCAGTACTGACCTCCATCTCCCGAGGCGACGCCTATGTACTAAGTAGCGAGACAATCTATTCGTATTATATAGAATCAATATACACAGATCGTTTTATATATTTACATAACCGAAAATACAATAAATATTAGACCTTATACTCTCTGTACAGTATCGTAAAATATTTACTTTAATAGACTCTGCTTTCCTTATTTTTAATTTTGCTATCATTAGAAAAATTCCATATTTATTATCAATTTAAATCAATTACATAGAGAGTACCGAGTCATCCTAACCGAAGTAAAAGCGTTGAGTTAGAACTTAGCTTAGGATTAAATACAAGGTTAGTATGACAGGGTGCTGTCTGTACGTTGACTGTCACATATTTAAGTACGCACTTTGCAACCACTGGCTCCCCGTGAGAATACTCTACTAAACGTTACATGAAGGCATTTCTTTCACATAATAAGTTGCGGCTTATTAACAATATTGAGCCCTAACTTCCTAGCCTAGCGTTGCATCTCATAGCGGACGCAATATCTAGTAAAAATTATTTGACTTCACAATATCAAAAACGTTATTGAGGAAGTAACGCTATATTGTTGCTACAAGTAACGATTGGGTGTCGTCATTCGACGCAATACAGCGAACGTTAAATTACGGTCCCAGCCGTCCTAGGAAATTTGAGCTTTACTAATAAAATTTTATCCACTATGAAGTGACGTCGTGTCTAAAATTTTATTGGTAAGAGTTTAATAAATGTTACCTTGCATTGATGTCTATATTAAATACTGTTATATTCTGTACTCATTGCGCATTAACTGCGTTACATTATATTTTATTGTATTAGTGTTATTATTAGATCGAAGTAGATAAGAAATAAGTCGCAAAGTGTTATAGCAGATTAAATACATCGTTAGGAAAGTTTATTAACCGGTAGAATGCCGAGAACGCCCGACACTACGCTAAGTTATCGAATTCGGAAGCTATTTTAAATGTAAGAGTTACGGCGTTCTCAGCATTGCACCTCTATAATTATTATTTTATTTTTCAAAGTTTTAAGGCGTCCGGCGCGTGTTACTTAGTCAAAATTTGTTAACACCAAAAACGCTTAGAACGAATAGAATAAAAAATTTTTTTTTCGATATTCTACAATTTGAAATTTTTATAGATGGCAACACTAGATATTATGTCAGCAATAGAACTGCCATCATTATAAGTAAAAGCCACAAAACAAAGAATTGAATTGATTGTTATTATAATATACACAAATCATGAAAGTGAAATCAAAAGAAGAATGTGTTATTTGTTTAAGCTAAAATTAGATGCATAATTTGGTATTTTATTATTAAATGTCGATATTTCTTGTAAAAATAAATTGAACTAAGGAACACGCCTGTGTGAATGGTAATTGACTGAGCGATAACAATATCAATGTCGCAGTGAAACATTTAGTTTTTCATTACATTTTAACTTTTACCATTGTACAAAAATTATTGCTATCATTATTACGTTCCACGTTAGAAGCGATGGAAAATAAACTATGTTGGAAAAATTTAATTAAACGCTCGTTAATTTTAATCGAGACTCCGTTTACCCTAGAATTGAGAATAAACATATGTTATAACTTGTTACAATAGCGCTGCCGGAGCGCAGCCGACAGCGGCTTCAGTGAGACCGTGCGGTCACACGCCCGTGGGCCAACCTGGACTGCACGCTAACACGCCGCGTAAATCTAGCGGCACACTAGGGGAGTATCGACGCTCCTTTTTCTCATATTTCATAGAAAAAATGAGCAAATATCACATATTATAGAGATTTTACAGAATCATTACGTCCAGCCGCGACGCTCGGGCGAGCCGAAGCTAATATTGCCGTCTACCTATGTACATCGCATCGCAATAAGTGCTATCGAAAACGAAATACTAGCATCGTACATACGAAAATTTAAATAATACGCCACCAAAACGATTCAGTCAAAACGGAAATAATTTACACACTAGACCGACCGGAGCAGCGGGACAAGTGAAGGGTACACCGCGCTTCGCGTAGGCGTGTGGTCCGAACGACGCGCATGTCGAGCGCAGACCACTACGTTAGACACCAGGACAGCCGTTAAGACATTTCTTTAATTTTAATTAATAAATACTTCATATATAATTATATATGTCTAATGTATTTAAATCATTAATTAATAGCAGTTTTTAGTGAAATTTATATTAGATATATTTCTCAAATAGTTGAAAACATTAATATTGAAGAAGTGTAATTATTCAAAAATTCGTGATTTACGCTCCGAGATGTGTTTATTTACTGAATTAGTCAAGAAAAATATATAATAAATCATAAATGTCTTTTAACGGCTGAGAATATACCCCAAGTGCATAACAAAATCATACATAAAATGTTTTAAACGTCGCTCAGTCGACTGCGCCGCGCCTCGGCTCCGGACCGCTCGCGCGCGGCTACTCGTCGTCGCTGTCCGCGTCGCTGGAGAACTCGGCGCCGTGCAGCCGCGGGGGGAAGGGGCCGCGCGTCTGCTGCCTGCAACGGGCGCGGCGTGAGGCGAGCGTGTGGACCACATGGGTGCAGTGTGGGTGTGGTGGTGCGGTGGTGCGGTGGAGCGGTGGAGGGCGCATAGTTACGCGAGGCGGCGGTAGTGGTTGAGCCACTCCTCCAGCATCTGCGCCTGCAGCAGCGGGCGCGCGTGTGTGTGGCGGTGTGGTGGTGCGGTGATGCGGTGGTGCGGTGGAGGGAGCATAGTTACGCGAGGCGGCGGTAGTGGTTGAGCCACTCCTCCAGCATCTGCGCCTGCAGCAGCGGGCGCGCGTGTGTGTGGCGGTGTGGTGGTGCGGTGGTGCGGTGGTGCGGTGGAGGGAGCATAGTTACGCGAGGCGGCGGTAGTGGTTGAGCCACTCCTCCAGCATCTGCGCCTGCAGCAGCGGGCGCGCGTGTGTGTGGCGGTGTGGTGGTGCGGTGGTGCGGTGGTGCGGTGGAGGGAGCATAGTTACGCGAGGCGGCGGTAGTGGTTGAGCCACTCCTCCAGCATCTGCGCCTGCAGCAGCGGGCGCGCGTGTGTGTGGCGGTGTGGTGGTGCGGTGGTGCGGTGGAGGGCGCATAGTTACGCGAGGCGGCGGTAGTGGTTGAGCCACTCCTCCAGCATCTGCGCCTGCAGCAGCGGGCGCGCGTGTGTGTGGCGGTGTGGTGGTGCGGTGGTGCGGTGGTGCGGTGGAGGGAGCATAGTTACGCGAGGCGGCGGTAGTGGTTGAGCCACTCCTCCAGCATCTGCGCCTGCAGCAGCGGGCGCGCGTGTGTGTGGCGGTGTGGTGGTGCGGTGGTGCGGTGGAGGGCGCATAGTTACGCGAGGCGGCGGTAGTGGTTGAGCCACTCCTCCAGCATCTGCGCCTGCAGCAGCGGGCGCGCGTGTGTGTGGCGGTGTGGTGGTGCGGTGGTGCGGTGGTGCGGTGGAGGGAGCATAGTTACGCGAGGCGGCGGTAGTGGTTGAGCCACTCCTCCAGCATCTGCGCCTGCAGCAGCGGGCGCGCGTGTGTGTGGCGGTGTGGTGGTGCGGTGGTGCGGTGGTGCGGTGGAGGGAGCATAGTTACGCGAGGCGGCGGTAGTGGTTGAGCCACTCCTCCAGCATCTGCGCCTGCAGCAGCGGGCGCGCGTGTGTGTGGCGGTGTGGTGGTGCGGTGGTGCGGTGGAGGGCGCATAGTTACGCGAGGCGGCGGTAGTGGTTGAGCCACTCCTCCAGCATCTGCGCCTGCAGCAGCGGGCGCGCGTGTGTGTGGCGGTGTGGTGGTGCGGTGGTGCGGTGGTGCGGTGGAGGGAGCATAGTTACGCGAGGCGGCGGTAGTGGTTGAGCCACTCCTCCAGCATCTGCGCCTGCAGCAGCGGGCGCGCGTGTGTGTGGCGGTGTGGTGGTGCGGTGGTGCGGTGGTGCGGTGGAGGGAGCATAGTTACGCGAGGCGGCGGTAGTGGTTGAGCCACTCCTCCAGCATCTGCGCCTGCAGCAGCGGGCGCGCGTGTGTGTGGCGGTGTGGTGGTGCGGTGGTGCGGTGGTGCGGTGGAGGGAGCATAGTTACGCGAGGCGGCGGTAGTGGTTGAGCCACTCCTCCAGCATCTGCGCCTGCAGCAGCGGGCGCGCGTGTGTGTGGCGGTGTGGTGGTGCGGTGGTGCGGTGGAGGGCGCATAGTTACGCGAGGCGGCGGTAGTGGTTGAGCCACTCCTCCAGCATCTGCGCCTGCAGCAGCGGGCGCGCGTGTGTGTGGCGGTGTGGTGGTGCGGTGGTGCGGTGGTGCGGTGGAGGGAGCATAGTTACGCGAGGCGGCGGTAGTGGTTGAGCCACTCCTCCAGCATCTGCGCCTGCAGCAGCGGGCGCGCGTGTGTGTGGCGGTGTGGTGGTGCGGTGGTGCGGTGGAGGGCGCATAGTTACGCGAGGCGGCGGTAGTGGTTGAGCCACTCCTCCAGCATCTGCGCCTGCAGCAGCGGGCGCGCGTGTGTGTGGCGGTGTGGTGGTGCGGTGGTGCGGTGGTGCGGTGGAGGGAGCATAGTTACGCGAGGCGGCGGTAGTGGTTGAGCCACTCCTCCAGCATCTGCGCCTGCAGCAGCGGGCGCGCGTGTGTGTGGCGGTGTGGTGGTGCGGTGGTGCGGTGGTGCGGTGGAGGGAGCATAGTTACGCGAGGCGGCGGTAGTGGTTGAGCCACTCCTCCAGCATCTGCGCCTGCAGCAGCGGGCGCGCGTGTGTGTGGCGGTGTGGTGGTGCGGTGGTGCGGTGGAGGGCGCATAGTTACGCGAGGCGGCGGTAGTGGTTGAGCCACTCCTCCAGCATCTGCGCCTGCAGCAGCGGGCGCGCGTGTGTGTGGCGGTGTGGTGGTGCGGTGGTGCGGTGGTGCGGTGGAGGGAGCATAGTTACGCGAGGCGGCGGTAGTGGTTGAGCCACTCCTCCAGCATCTGCGCCTGCAGCAGCGGGCGCGCGTGTGTGTGGCGGTGTGGTGGTGCGGTGGTGCGGTGGTGCGGTGGAGGGAGCATAGTTACGCGAGGCGGCGGTAGTGGTTGAGCCACTCCTCCAGCATCTGCGCCTGCAGCAGCGGGCGCGCGTGTGTGTGGCGGTGTGGTGGTGCGGTGGTGCGGTGGTGCGGTGGAGGGAGCATAGTTACGCGAGGCGGCGGTAGTGGTTGAGCCACTCCTCCAGCATCTGCGCCTGCAGCAGCGGGCGCGCGTGTGTGTGGCGGTGTGGTGGTGCGGTGGTGCGGTGGTGCGGTGGAGGGAGCATAGTTACGCGAGGCGGCGGTAGTGGTTGAGCCACTCCTCCAGCATCTGCGCCTGCAGCAGCGGGCGCGCGTGTGTGTGGCGGTGTGGTGGTGCGGTGGTGCGGTGGTGCGGTGGAGGGAGCATAGTTACGCGAGGCGGCGGTAGTGGTTGAGCCACTCCTCCAGCATCTGCGCCTGCAGCAGCGGGCGCGCGTGTGTGTGGCGGTGTGGTGGTGCGGTGGTGCGGTGGTGCGGTGGAGGGAGCATAGTTACGCGAGGCGGCGGTAGTGGTTGAGCCACTCCTCCAGCATCTGCGCCTGCAGCAGCGGGCGCGCGTGTGTGTGGCGGTGTGGTGGTGCGGTGGTGCGGTGGTGCGGTGGAGGGAGCATAGTTACGCGAGGCGGCGGTAGTGGTTGAGCCACTCCTCCAGCATCTGCGCCTGCAGCAGCGGGCGCGCGTGTGTGTGGCGGTGTGGTGGTGCGGTGGTGCGGTGGTGCGGTGGAAGGAGCATAGTTACGCGAGGCGGCGGTAGTGGTTGAGCCACTCCTCCAGCATCTGCGCCTGCAGCAGCGGGCGCGCGTGTGTGTGGCGGTGTGGTGGTGCGGTGGTGCGGTGGTGCGGTGGAGGGAGCATAGTTACGCGAGGCGGCGGTAGTGGTTGAGCCACTCCTCCAGCATCTGCGCCTGCAGCAGCGGGCGCGCGTGTGTGTGGCGGTGTGGTGGTGCGGTGGTGCGGTGGTGCGGTGGAGGGAGCATAGTTACGCGAGGCGGCGGTAGTGGTTGAGCCACTCCTCCAGCATCTGCGCCTGCAGCAGCGGGCGCGCGTGTGTGTGGCGGTGTGGTGGTGTGGTGGTGCGGTGGAGGGAGCATAGTTACGCGAGGCGGCGGTAGTGGTTGAGCCACTCCTCCAGCATCTGCGCCTGCAGCAGCGGGCGCGCGTGTGTGTGGCGGTGTGGTGGTGCGGTGGTGCGGTGGAGGGAGCATAGTTACGCGAGGCGGCGGTAGTGGTTGAGCCACTCCTCCAGCATCTGCGCCTGCAGCAGCGGGCGCGCGTGTGTGTGGCGGTGTGGTGGTGCGGTGGTGCGGTGGTGCGGTGGAGGGAGCATAGTTACGCGAGGCGGCGGTAGTGGTTGAGCCACTCCTCCAGCATCTGCGCCTGCAGCAGCGGGCGCGCGTGTGTGTGGCGGTGTGGTGGTGCGGTGGTGCGGTGGAGGGAGCATAGTTACGCGAGGCGGCGGTAGTGGTTGAGCCACTCCTCCAGCATCTGCGCCTGCAGCAGCGGGCGCGCGTGTGTGTGGCGGTGTGGTGGTGTGGTGGTGCGGTGGAGGGAGCATAGTTACGCGAGGCGGCGGTAGTGGTTGAGCCACTCCTCCAGCATCTGCGCCTACAGCAGCGGGCGCGCGTGTGTGTGGCGGTGTGGTGGTGCGGTGGTGCGGTGGTGCGGTGGAGGGAGCATAGTTACGCGAGGCGGCGGTAGTGGTTGAGCCACTCCTCCAGCATCTGCGCCTGCAGCAGCGGGCGCGCGTGTGTGTGGCGGTGTGGTGGTGTGGTGGTGCGGTGGAGGGAGCATAGTTACGCGAGGCGGCGGTAGTGGTTGAGCCACTCCTCCAGCATCTGCGCCTACAGCAGCGGGCGCGCGTGTGTGTGGCGGTGTGGTGGTGCGGTGGTGCGGTGGTGCGGTGGAGGGAGCATAGTTACGCGAGGCGGCGGTAGTGGTTGAGCCACTCCTCCAGCATCTGCGCCTGCAGCAGCGGGCGCGCGTGTGTGTGGCGGTGTGGTGGTGTGGTGGTGCGGTGGAGGGAGCATAGTTACGCGAGGCGGCGGTAGTGGTTGAGCCACTCCTCCAGCATCTGCGCCTACAGCAGCGGGCGCGCGTGTGTGTGGCGGTGTGGTGGTGCGGTGGTGCGGTGGTGCGGTGGAGGGAGCATAGTTACGCGAGGCGGCGGTAGTGGTTGAGCCACTCCTCCAGCATCTGCGCCTGCAGCAGCGGGCGCGCGTGTGTATGGCGGTGTGGTGGTGCGGTGGTGCGGTGGTGCGGTGGAGGGAGCATAGTTACGCGAGGCGGCGGTAGTGGTTGAGCCACTCCTCCAGCATCTGCGCCTGCAGCAGCGGGCGCGCGTGTGTGTGGCGGTGTGGTGGTGCGGTGGTGCGGTGGAGGGAGCATAGTTACGCGAGGCGGCGGTAGTGGTTGAGCCACTCCTCCAGCATCTGCGCCTGCAGCAGCGGGCGCGCGTGTGTGTGGCGGTGTGGTGGTGCGGTGGTGCGGTGGAGGGAGCATAGTTACGCGAGGCGGCGGTAGTGGTTGAGCCACTCCTCCAGCATCTGCGCCTGCAGCAGCGGGCGCGCGTGTGTATGGCGGTGTGGTGGTGCGGTGGTGCGGTGGTGCGGTGGAGGGAGCATAGTTACGCGAGGCGGCGGTAGTGGTTGAGCCACTCCTCCAGCATCTGCGCCTGCAGCAGCGGGCGCGCGTGTGTGTGGCGGTGTGGTGGTGCGGTGGTGCGGTGGA
Organism: Hypolimnas misippus; assembly: GCA_037950945.1. Lineage (NCBI taxonomy): Eukaryota > Metazoa > Arthropoda > Insecta > Lepidoptera > Nymphalidae > Hypolimnas > Hypolimnas misippus. The sequence goes on from JBBEEQ010000009.1 coordinate 123,776, forward strand.
GGGAGCATAGTTACGCGAGGCGGCGGTAGTGGTTGAGCCACTCCTCCAGCATCTGCGCCTGCAGCAGCGGGCGCGCGTGTGTATGGCGGTGTGGTGGTGCGGTGGTGCGGTGGTGCGGTGGAGGGAGCATAGTTACGCGAGGCGGCGGTAGTGGTTGAGCCACTCCTCCAGCATCTGCGCCTGCAGCAGCGGGCGCGCGTGCAGTCGCTGCGCGGCGGTGAGCGCTCCGCCGCACACGCGCGCGCACACCCAACGTCGCACCACCGCCTCCTCCTCCGCCACCTGCAACGGAACAGAGACTTTCGTGACTACAACTTATAAACTCTTACGGAGGAAGACTGGAAGTACGCGTTAAGTTTTAATACAATTAATTTACTTTGAACACTACAATTTTATCGATAGCAGGTAATCTACTGATGTAGAAAGCTCGCGCACATCTTAACCTTGATGAACTTGACACTCGCAAAACAAAAACTTATACAAAGCTTATTTTTATGATATCGCCATAGCCATCAGGGTGTACCATCACAATGAACCATCGTGTAGTAGGCAGTAGTGTCATAGTGATAATGGAAGTAATTACCGCCACTGTAAGATTTGGAGCACTAGAAGAATAAATTCGTTGCTGCCTTAAAGAGGAATGAGAAACGAAAGGGAGTAGGACATAACAAAGGAGATTGGTGGTTAGGCGGCTACGGTTCTCTCAGCCGCCGTACGTGCCGCAGCTACATCGTCTGATGTAGCTTCTTCGCGTGATTGTCATGCTTTCGTGGTCGAGCAAGCTCATGTACAAACTGTTACAGATGGGCTCTGCCATACTACAATAATTACCGCTACACCGCTGGTGTGACTTATCTGAGGCATTCTTAGTTACAACGATGTGAATGCAGGATAAACTTCCTTAGTTAAATTATTCTAAAAGTTAAATTTTTAATAAGCATTGAGCAAGGGTCAGTTTTAGGTTCCATTTTATTTCTTACTCGTGTTAATACGCTCGTTACTTTTAAACTATTCCTTTATTATTTTCCAATCTATTTAGATTCGATTATTTGAACAAAATAATAGTTAATACATAAATTCATATAACTATAGTTATGAATTCAGATACGCTGTTAATAATAATATAAAAATTGCTTTAAAAATGAGTAATTTATTAATTTTAAAAACTTTAGAATCTTTCCATAGAACCATCATTTTGCTTGCCAGTTCACACAGCACTGTGGCATACAGTAAAGTTATACAATTTACTGACATTGACACGGGTAAAAACATGACTTTGTTATTTTAAGAATGTCATACGACATCCCTTACTGAAAGTTGTCTATAGACACTATAAGAACCCGTCACATAAATCATTGTTGTTTTAGATTTACAATACTTAAAATATTGTTATATTATTAAAATACAAACAGCTGTTACACACTTAAACAGATATTGTGTTTAGTGAATTTACCTGAGATCTAGGAGATTACCTAGTAAAACTCCTACATTTTTGCTACTATAACATTTTTTTATATAAGTATATTGAGGTTAAAGTTGTAATCCTTTATATCTAATTGAATTTTAAATACATTCTTTATACCTTATTATTACAGTAGGATTTGTATTATATGAATAAGGTAATCCCTAACAGTTTCAATGAAATGGAATAGAAACATTCAAAAGCCGGACTAAAAACAAACAATTTTATTATCGATTAAACTAACCTCGTCACAGGTAAGGAAATGAACGGGCAGTAGTTTCCCATCGGAATCAGTCAACGGCAGGTACGTCGTGTCTTCACCATCTTCTTGTTGCTCCCTGCAATCATAACCGAAACTCTATCATTAATGTTTTTGTAAGGGATACGCTTTAAACGGAAGATAATCCCACTAACCGGCAGATGTAATCGTGTCGGTGCGAGTAAGGCTCGATAGGTACAAGCGCGGAGAAGTGTCCGCGCGTGTAGCCCAGGCACAGCGGTGACTTGGAACAGAATTCCGCCTCCCACAGCAGCGGCAAGTAGATACCTGATAACGATCAAATTTTTCCAAACGATATTAAATTTTTAATGTAGTATTTAATATTACAAAGACACTTATGTGATCTGTAGTCACCCTGAAAACGCGCGTATCCTAGCGCCTCCCCTCGGAAGGAGTTGACCACGTCGACTCCGTACACGAAGATCGGCCTTCGCATGACGTGCGCCAGCGCGAACACGTGCAACTGAGAACAACGTCTGTCTTAATGCCATTTCACATGATTTGATAAAGCTAAAACGAGAATATTTGAAGTCCGAAGTATGGGCGGTGCAGGTGGGGGTGGGGGGTGTACCTGGTGCAGCGCGGTGCCGGTGGGGGGTGTGTGTACCTGGTGCAGCTCGGTGCCGGTGGAGGGGGTTTGCCTAGTGCAGCGCGGTGTCGGTGGGGGGGTGTACCTGGTGCAGCGCGGTGCCGGTGGGGGGGTGTGTACCTGATGCAGCACGGTGCCGGTGGGGGGTGTACCTGGCGCAGCGCGGTGCCGGTGGAGGGGGGTGTACCTGGTGCAGCACGGTGCCGGTGGGGGGGGGTGTACCTGGTGCAGCGCGGTGCCGGTGGAGGGGGTGTACCTAATGCAGCACGGTGCCGGTGGGGGGGTGTACCTGGTGCAGCGCGGTGCCGGTGGGGGGTGTACCTGGTGCAGCGCGGTGCCGGTGGGGGGGTGTACCTGGTGCAGCGCGGTGCCGGTGGGGGGGTGTGTACCTGATGCAGCACGGTGCCGGTGGGGGGGTGTACCTGGTGCAGCGCGGTGCCGGTGGGGGGTGTACCTGGTGCAGCGCGGTGCCGGTGGGGGGGGTGTACCTGGTGCAGCGCGGTGCCGGTGGGGGGGTGTACCTGGTGCAGCGCGGTGCCGGTGGGGGGTGTACCTGGTGCAGCACGGTGCCGGTGGGGGGTGTACCTGGTGCAGCGCGGTGCCGGTGGGGGGGTGTACCTGGTGCAGCGCGGTGCCGGTGGGGGGGTGTGTACCTGATGCAGCACGGTGCCGGTGGGGGGTGTACCTGGTGCAGCACGGTGCCGGTGGGGGGGTGTACCTGGTGCAGCGCGGTGCCGGTGGGGGGTGTACCTGGTGCAGCGCGGTGCCGGTGGGGGGGTGTGTACCTGATGCAGCACGGTGCCGGTGGGGGGTGTACCTGGTGCAGCACGGTGCCGGTGGGGGGGTGTACCTGGTGCAGCGCGGTGCCGGTGGGGGGTGTACCTGGTGCAGCGCGGTGCCGGTGGGAGGGTGTACCTGGTGCAGCGCGGTGCCGGTGGGGGGGTGTACCTGGTGCAGCGCGGTGCCGGTGGGGGGTGTACCTGGTGCAGCGCGGTGCCGGTGGGGGGGTGTACCTGGTGCAGCGCGGTGCCGGTGGGGGTGTACCTGGTGCAGCACGGTGCCGGTGGGGGGTGTACCTGGTGCAGCACGGTGCCGGTGGGGGGGTGTACCTGGTGCAGCGCGGTGCCGGTGGGAGGGTGTACCTGGTGCAGCGCGGTGCCGGTGGGGGGGGTGTACCTGGTGCAGCGCGGTGCCGGTGGGGGGGTGTACCTGGTGCAGCGCGGTGCCGGTGGGGGGTGTACCTGGTGCAGCACGGTGCCGGTGGGGGGTGTACCTGGTGTAGCACGGTGCCGGTGGGGGGGTGTACCTGGTGCAGCGCGGTGCCGGTGGGAGGGTGTACCTGGTGCAGCGCGGTGCCGGGCCGCGCGGCGGCGGCCACGAGGCGCGCCCACTCGGCGCGCAGCTGCGTCTCCTCGGGCTGGTAGTGCAGCTGCGCGGCCTGCAGGCGCTCCCAGGCGGTCCAGCGCGAGTAGAAGCTGCGGTGCGCGTGGTGCAGCGTGTCGGCCAGCGCGGCGCGCAGCACGTTGGCGCGGTCGAACACGCCGTACGCCGCCTGGCACACCGCGTCCGGCAGGCAGTCGCCCGCCGAGCGGTTCCACAGCGCGTACAGCCTCGACCCTGCGGCGACACGTCCCGACTAGCTTTATTATTAGGACCTGACATCGCACGTTTGTTATTAAACTTCGTAAGAGATATACATAAATATGAAGATGTGTATAAGGTCTATGCATGTTGTGAGGACGTGTGTAGTATATGAAGATGCGTGTAGGCTGTTAAGATTTGTACAGGGTATCACGACGTGTGTAACACCTAAGGATAAATGTAGGTCGTCGATATGTGTGTAGAATGAGAGGAGGCATGTAGGGCGTTTGTATGTATGGTGCATACCGAGCGTGACGGTGAGGTGCAGGCTCCAGTTGATGAGCGGCGGCTCCTCCAGCGTGTGCTGCGCGTCGCGGTCCAGCAGCTCTGAGAACAGCTGCTCTTGGATAGCGCCCGGGAGCTCTTCAATCTCTGCCGACATATTTCAATTTTTCCAACCTTTTTATATACAGCCTGATAAAAAACAAGAGTATGTATCTGATGCACATAAGAAATCCAACAATTTGTGGTCTTTCCATTAGAGATCGTGCATAAATATAATACTTATTAAAACGCTCACCTGCTGGTAACGAAAATGTACAAAACTCATTGATGTACCGACACGGGAAGCTGCCCTTCTTGTGCCGGATGCAGTTTGCGATGTGACGTCTGATTGCAGTCGCAAGGTCCGGCGCTAGCACCACAAATAAAATATATTTAATCATTTATTTCATTTTGTCCCTGAACCATTAACTGTATTCACATTACTCAATTGTTTAAAAAAATAATTTCCACCTACCCACGTATGAAGGCGATCTCTTCAGCCCGGGCCCGCCGCCTGATATCCGAGAGAGTAGAGTCGATAAAATTTCTTGTCTTTGAAACCTGTAAACACAATTTACTGTGACAACTTTATACTAATAAATAAATTTAAGTGTCTGTTTGTAATTTCAAATTAACAGCATTTTACTTAATTAATATGAATTTTTTGTCTCTGTTCGTCTGTCTGTTTGTTTGTTTCAGCTTATCTCTGAAAGGGCTGGGCCGACGTTGATGAAACTTTCATTAGACGGATATACATTTTTTAGAACAATACAAGGCGCACGTGGAGCGCGTGGAGCGCGTGCAGCGCGTACCGGATGGCGAGGTGCACGAGCGTGTGGCCGGGGTCGAAGGCGGAGGCGCGGTCCAGCAGCGCCACCTCGTGCGCCGTGAGCGCGCGCGCCGGGTCGCCGCCCGCCGCCAGGTAGGCCTGCACGCAGCGCGCGTCGCCCTCCACCACGCCTGCGGGGCGAGTGGACAGTTACTACTGGACAGATGGTCCTTCGAGCCACTCCGTTTCAAAAAGCTTCTCAAAGGACTGCGATTGGTTTCTATTTTATTTTTTCATTCTGTTTAAAACGTTTTAATCGTTTACCTAAACAAGCCTGCAACCAGACCCAATCGGTGTTGCGTCGTTTGGATCGGCGGCCATTAGACTCCACTTCGTGCAGCGATGCGTTTTGACTATTGCATATATCATTAAGACCTGAAACGAAAATATTATCTAATCATCATCACCATGTGTATGTTCCAATTACCTACAATTATTAGTAACAATTTGTCTGCATTTGTAGGTTATGTTCCAAACACACATGGTGGCATACAGTTATGTTTCTGGTCGTTTGTGACTCACCAGCAGGATGGGGCGCACTGGTCCCGCACATGGCACACTTAAGTGCTCGTGGCCAGTTCTCATATGTACATGTCTGTAACAAATATGACTAATAATACATACTATTTTAATATAAGTATAATATATAAAATAATAGGAATTCATAAATATTTTTTAAGAGAAACAATTGAGTTTCTCGCTGGTTCTTCTTGCTAGAATCTATCTTCTGAACCAATGGCAGGTTGCCATTAATAATTTATTTTTTAAAGATTCAATTCTTACAAATTATACAAATTTTGATTTTAACCCTTAATAGCCTAGAGTTTCAATTTTGATACCAATCTTTTAAACCAAATGTTCACATTACTATTAGTTTTAGCCTAGGTATATCTAATTTATATATGGCCTTAATGCCTGAAGTATCAAAATTGATACCTGTAATTTTTCTAAATAAATATGTAAAATTAATATTGTGATTATTTAACTATTTTTCTTTCATCTAAACCTTCAAGCAAACAGTATTTAAAAATCAAACACTTTCGTAAATCAGGCTATTAAGGGTTAACTTATAAAGATAAGCGTATCTTACTGCACAAGGCCATTTTGCTAAGGACGACGCGCCGGCCTGCCCCTGGGGAGATGATATCCTTAAAGGTTTAAGTCTCTCTGCAACCGCGTCTGCTCCTGAAATGAATGTTAAGTGTCAAATTAATATAATAATAAGCAATAAATTAAGTTTCACACACGTGGAAAGTAACATGAAACTATACCACAATACCTACCACAGACATCCTGTGTTGGAAGGGCACTAGCTCCATCTTGTAATTTAAAAATGTCCTCTCCAAGAGAAGGTTTGAGGCTACGACACATGGTACACTGAAATAATATAGACTTTAAAATTTTACCATATCATGTTTTAAAATGAAAACTTTTCCTCTTCTAACTTATAACTTGGTTAAATGGACAATTAAATGGTTTGACAGACACGTTGGCGCAGTGCTCACTGCAATTGACTGTAGCGCGATCGCGGGTTCGATGCCCTCTCACGGCAAATGTCTGTATTGGCTATACGGATGTTTGTCGCGGTCTGGGTGTTTGTGTTAGTGTTGTGTATGTTTCCGGACCCCTGACACAAGGTCGCAAGATCTTAATGGGGGCCGTTGAGTGTGATGCGTTTATTTGAGTGGGATGCGTTTATGGGAGGAAAATTGCATGGGTTAAAGTTAAAGTATATAAGTGTATGCAAAAATGAAACTTCTATTTTAAAATTCTTACCCATGAATTTGTACATGCAAAACTCATAATTCATAATTAGTACTTAAGCTGTTTTTAAGATATTTTATTGCTTTAATACATAAATAATGCCAAATTTTATAAGTCCAAAGATGTCCAAAGCTTATTTGTATATTTGCAGAGAGTAGCTTGGATATTCCATTTTTACGAAAGTAAGATATTAAATGTGAACACACAAACTAGTGAAACTTCATACAAAGTATCAACGTGTCATAGTAAATTATGGCAGAAATAAGTGTATCAAATATCACACTTTGTGAAATAGTGAAATTATACAACTTATATCTAATTTACAATTCAATGAGCTCAAATATCTAGCATTCAGTCTTTTTCTGCAGATCTTGTATTATAGCAGCGCATAATTATTTAAGTTACATTACTACAAAGCCTAGAGGTGTCCATCACATTTTGACATGAGTTTATAGTTTTACTCCTATGCCATGTAATACGATTTATAATATATATCAATGAATAGGCTAATTAACACTAAAAGGATTTATCAAAAGATTTTCCATCTTGCACTATTATCTTATGTAGACTTATAAAATATGTTGTATTTAGTTACCTTTGATATTATTAAATTCTACATTTATTTAATTATTATTTTAAAATCGAAATGATACAGTGTGAGTTTTTGTAAAATTATTATTTAAGAAAAAGTATAAATTATTATCTTAGAAAGTTATTTCAAAATATTATAATGGAGAATTATGTAAATAAGACATAGAAAATAATCCTTATTTTTATAATGTTCATGATTCCAATTTCATTTAGCTTAAGTTTGGCCAAAGAACTACACAAAAATTTTGTTTGTTACAATTACTTCTAAGATAGTTTCCCTTTTTTTCATGTAGCTTTCATTTCCTCATAATGTTAAAAAATACACTGTACATATTTAAAAAATAAATTAATGCTATTGCGCATTCCAGAAATATTAAAATGACTTATACAAAGATCACTTTAAATTAAAATTAACCAGGAATGGGTGATAACACTAAAAGTTAATCTAAAATAATTATTATAATTTTAACATATGAGTTACAAATACAGCAATGATTTGTAATTGTTCAACGGTCCTAATTTATACACAATGATAAAAAGTCACACAGGTCATTAATATAAAGACGCTTGTAGTAGTTACGCATGTATAATAGAAATAAAAACACAGATAAAAGAAACAACAATACCTTACGAGAAAGTGGAAAATTCTCATATGTACACATCTCACACTTCCACTTATTAGTACTATCGGCGGGGGCGGAGCTCGCTGTCATCTGAAATACAATCCTTTTAATATAATATTGTCTAAAGCACAGTAAGAGTTAAATTTAACTCTTAATGTAACTGTCACAGACCCTGAAACATATACCTAATTATATAATTGTTTTTTGAATATTGAACAATTTTTTCTTGAGGTTTATTTTATGGTTCAAATAAAGTTTTTTATATGATCTTGATCAAAATTAGATGTGTCATGTTCTATAAAAGTGGGATCATTCAAAATATATGAAGTCATTAATGACAAGATATCAATAAAACAACATAACAAGAAAGTAAAACTAACCACACTACAAATGAATTAATAATACGAATAATGAAGTCTACTCAACATAGCAGTTATGTGACAAATGATTTTATATCTTTATTGAATTACTTCTAACTGTGTTTAATGTAAGTTATTGTATAAAAAAAGTATTAAACTTGTTGCTATTCTCTTTTATCCTCATAAAGTATAATGCATGATGTCATCATCTTCTACTTTAGCTTAAAACACTTTGTATACTGAATGCAAAGAACATTTTTTTTATTAATTTTGGGCTGTAATGAAAATAGTAATGAAAATATCACAAATTCACAATTCAAATTATCTAATATTGCGTATTTACAATGCCTTTACTTCAAAACATAGCTATGTTGATATAACATTGCATCAAACAACTAAGTGAAAAAAGTAAGATTTCTTTGAAACTACACAGATTTTTAATGAAATGATTTGTTTAAGCATTCACCTGTGCAGTGTTAGTGTGTGTGGTGTGAGTAGCGGCATCGACCTGTGCTCCGCATTCTTCTCCTTGCAACCCTGCTTCGTTAGGTGCAGCCAATGATGAACTCTTTTTGCTGCCATCATTTTGCAAGTCCTCACTCATTGTACCATAGAATATACTGTGTGATTAAGTACCACTACTATCACTATGAGGTTCGCATCTTACGAGATTCCATTCATTTGTCTCAATATGTATGGTTGCACTTTTAACACTAATGTATTGTTTATCGAACCTCACTTCATTTATTGGTCACGTTACACTAGTTGCAGGTGCCCTAAAAATAAAAGTTCATTATTAGATTACTAATCTTAATATGCGTGATCTCCTTCACGACTAAAATTAACTTACACGAATTAATTCAGCAACGAGGTAAAATGCAACAATAAGCACTATTCGATACGTATATTCTAATAAGAAATTTTGACAGATCTCGAATGAAGTATCCGCGGAAGTGGCGGATTAATTTACACCTTCAATAAATACCTAACGATACGAAACTTGGCATCGCTCGTCTCTGATTTTTGGCGTTGTTACACAACAAAAATGCATCGAAGCACGGATGGCCTAAGGTCAAGAACGTAATGCTAGTAATACAATTCACTCACTCGACGTTACAATACAAATAGTATTGAGTGACAATTTAATGTTTAAATTTTCGGAAGCGAATTTCTTAGTGAAAAAGACAAAACAAACCGGGGTAGACAGGAGAAAAAATAAGAGAAACAATGGAGATAAAGGCAATTATGTTTATACGGTATTTTGACAAATAAATTTGTGTCAAATCGAAGAGGTGGCTGGCTGAGTGTTCAATGAAGTATATTTTTTTATTGTTGTATTGGTGTTTAATAAAAACTATTTTCAATTCTAGCCAATTACTGTATAACAGCACTTTGGTGAACCAATCACAGTGTTCTAACTATGTTTTTGATGCGAAATTTGGCGAAATGGCGAACGTTTCAAAAATGTAGATTATACAAACCTATATTACTTTTCATCTGTAAATTACTGTAACGAAAAATAATGTTTGGACCCCCTTAATTTTTACTTATTGCCAACGATATTATTGGCAATAAGTAAAAATTAATTATCTGTATATATATATAAGAGCCCATTGATTTTGGCACCAAGAATGCCATCCATTTCGGACGACGTTGCATAGCAACTTAGTATGATAGGTGAGAGTATCAATAATAAATAAATAAATTATTATTTTTAATAATAACTAGCAATTCCTCGCAGCGTTGCCCGCGTATACTTTAATACTCCTTAGCCCAACTATAAGGGATGATTTTTGAAATCGGGGATATAAATATTTATTTATTCATTCTAAAGAATATTTTTGCTAAGTTTAAGGATAATCGGCCAAAAGAATACATTTTACCGACAGAGAGCCTCTCCGTACACTTAAAGGTTCTAAATCGTCTTGGAGTTTGGGATCGTCGACGATACGTTTACGTTTGAACGCGCCAAACTCAGGAACTACTATTACGAATTGAAAAATACTTATTGTGTTAGTTTTTTTTATTGAGGAATAATGATGCGAAATTATTTCCAGTTTTTATTTTTTTTAATGTATTAACTTATTTTATAAACTTTGTAAAAATGTAATTGAAATTTAAGTTTCAGAACTGCTGACATTTTGTGTATAGAAAATATCTTTTGTTCATTTTCGAAATAAAACTACATTGGACGCTTTTTATTATTTTTAAGTGTTACGTCATTAAAAGAAATCGACGCATTTAAAGGAGTAGGAACGTTAATAAAATAATAAAGTTGAGAAAAAAAAATATGAAATTAAATATTAGACCATTAAGCATGTCTAATAATTAAATAAATGAATTGAAAACTTAGATAAAATACGCAAATTTTTTGTTGCACGAAAACATATGATGGCACGGTCTATAGCGAGAACAGGTTAATAGATTTATATAGATATATGAAAACAATATTTTTAGGAAGTTGATATTATACTAACTGTACCCGACATGTGTTGCAATGCCACATATATATAGATTTTATTGTACCAGGAACCCACGTGGGCGTCTCCAGAACAGCACCCCAAATCTCAATAAAAGCCGTACGAAGCCTGGACATGTAGCTAGTGTTACTGTAAAATAAAACAAATTTTTTTTTTAATGAAATATTGTAGTAATAGTATACAATATACGAGATTGAAGCCTTTCAGGGCTACTTTTAACTTGTACAATTGTTCCAAACTTTTAAAGGCACTCACGTTTTTAAACCATATTTTCTTTAGGCCTTTTTAGTTATATTGACTTCTTCTGCGACTTTACCACTTGAATTTAATAGGTGTTACTAACCGACTTCAAAAAAGGAGGCGAAGAAGGACTTCACAATGACGTTTTAACTAAAGTAGCGAAGTACGTTCAAAATACGAATTTGAATTTGAAATCAGTGGAAAACCTTAAAAATTATAGTTTCACACGGATGATTCCAATTCGAAATTGAATTGAAGATTAATAAAATCCTAAAGATATAGGCTATACTTTTTTTATGTATAAACGACATTTAAATAATCTTTAAAGTTATAAACTTATCTGCCTTAATTTAGATACTAACTAAAATATATATTCACACTTTAAGCATTACGCAACAGAAGCTCTCAAAAGAAATATTTTTTCCCATTTTTGCAATATTTTTCATCGATGCTCTGCTTCGTAGCGTGCTGTTCTATAGTCTTCCAGGAGATATGGACTATCCAACAAAAAATGTTTTTTTTTCGATTCGAACTATTATAATATTATACGTAATATTATTATTTACTTTTTATTTTAATATTAAAAAAAGGATTTTTTGTTGATTTAAATTTAACTTATAAATGAATGTCCATTATACAGTTGAAGTGTAGATCCTGCGTAATACTTTTCTAGTCACAGTAGATAAAAAAAAATTGCAATGACTTGTTTATTGATAAACTGCAAGTGGCAACACTGATCCCAGATTTGTGTGCGCCGGCATCGCACGTGAACGTGTCGCAAAAATCTCAATAAATTAGTGAAATCACTATGTCGGACGAATATTTCTATGGTAAGTAATATTCTTAATAATATTTCGAATTATGTTATAATATTATTTACGTATTTGTATTTGTACTTCACTTCTGTAAAGGGGTTTAAATTCGCTTATAGCTTTGACACCCGGCTACTTCGCCATTTTATTTCACAATGCAATTTTATTGATAGCAATAAATAATTAGAGTTTTTACGTTTTTAAGTGATGTAGATGCATTTAGTTTTCTTTAGTTATATACCAGTATCTTAGATTTTTGATATATTTATTGCCGCCATTTCCCATATTGATAATTTTAAAGTAAATTCACAGCTTATAGAAAAAGCGTGTTGTTTAAATATTATATTTCCTATTACCAGATAAGTTTCACACTTGAGTCTTAAAAGTATTGATTCGCATAACAAGTATATGATATCACGAACGTGCGTTGTAGGGAGTCGGCCCAGTTGGGCGCGTAATTTAAAAGTATGGCGTCCAAGCGTCTTAAAGTGACGGTTTACTTTTTGTACTTGTTGTCGCTAAACTTATCTTTTGTAATCGTTTAGTAAATAATAGAGTGAATTAGTAAATATTGAAGTGATTTGAGTTTTGGAGGTTATCTTATTAATGTTTGCGAATCAAACAAGTTGTATATATAGTGCGACCGCCATGTTTCAGGTGTCACCCTATCATCTTCACATAAATCGGAAACATGGGATCCGGAGGCGAAGGCGGAATACCCTCGTAGTAATAAGTTGCTCATTCGCCAGGCGCTACTTGGTCCCGACGCGGAGCCGGATGAGTTAAATGTTGTACAGGTACTTACTCTCATTAACCTTAAAACTTTGACAGTTAAAAATTTGGTCAGAACAATTGATACGTCTGTGGTAAAACTATATAAAGTGCTTATGATATCAATATGATGAACAATCAACCAAGCTTTTTTGAATGGCTCTGCAACATCGTTTTGGTGGTGCCTTGCCTACTTTGATTGCTTGAGGCATTTGTCTGATTGATACTAAAAAGCAGCAGCTGACCAATGTTGCTTGTGAATTAAGCAAACCTAGCTGATTTTTTATTATTGATTAGTATGAAGTTGTAGTCCAGTATAATGCATTGGTATAAATTAAATAAATTTCTCAGAAAAATATGTTTCTTCTTAAATGCATTGTTTCAATGGAAAATGTTTTAATATGATGTGACTCACAAAAAACACTAAATTTGTAATTAAAATAATTATGTACTTTACACACTTTACCTTGTTAACATAAAGATTAAATGTATGAAGAATTTTTAACCAATTTTCCTCTTGTAGGTGGAGACAATGTGTCTCCAGGAGTCTATCAAAATTCCAGTGGCCATCCTCAAAGTGGGAGAGACAAGGCAAGCACGTCTTGACATTGAATTCCCAGATGCGCCTGTCACCTTCACACTCATACAAGTATGTATTTGTATAATAATTTAAACATCGAAATTAAATTATATTACGTTCACAAACTATAATGTAAGGTATTTTTTGGCAAGTTAATTTAATAATTAGGTATGTTGTAGTTAGTGAATGGCATTTCTATTTTTTATGTGGAAAGGAATAACAATGATCGTTAAGAAGCTTTGTATTATGCTAAATTGTAAATATTTATCTTATATGTGTTAGGAAATTTATTACTGTTATGTAGAAATTAGTACTGTTTTTTACTTTTAAGATAAGATAAATTGTGAGTATAGATAGGGTGATGAAACAGCAGTTTTCCTAAAATTTAGGATTCTTTATGTTTATGTAGCTTGAGATAGCAGACATATTAGAGTTTGGGTTAATAGTTTAAAAACAATCTTGTTTTAAATTTATAAAGTATGTTAAACAATATTTATAAATAGTTTACTCACCCTAAATAATCAAAGTACTATTTTTGATGTGAAGGTTTATAAGGAAGGATAGATGTTTGTTGCTCTTTTGGGCAAAAATGGCTGTACAGATTTTGATGAAACTTTACATTAACAAAACTTATATACATCAGAATAACACAGGCTAATTTACTCAATATATCATGCAGGTTAAGTTAGTGTTATGATTTCCATAACAATATGTTACCCTGCATAGTAAAATGATGATAAAAACAACCATTACAAATGAGAAGTGTGTTGAATCGTTTTGATGAGACACTACTTTTAGGTGATTTTTTCGAGGCATTTGGCTGATTAATTCTTAACTAAACAATGAAACCACAATAGTTAAACTTGAATAACCAGAAATTGTATCACCCAGGGTTCAGGGCCTGTACACTTGATTGGACAGCATCTACTCGGTGCACTGGTGGAGGAGTTTGAAGATATGGAGGAGATGGAAGAGGAGATGTTAGACGAAGAGGAGGGAGAAGATGCGCAGTTCAAGGTCTTTTAATACTCACTATTATGTTCTCTTTTCTTGTCCAGTCTCCGAAACTAATTTTTCATTCATTTCCTATGCTTTATGAAAATAATATATAAAAGCATGATGGTTTTTTTTATGTAATATTTTATTTTTCATAGCCATCTTGATGTATGTTATACATAATTTGGCATAGTTTTGCAACATTTTTATTTATCACATGTTGCAATTAATTATTCAGTAGATTACTAAATTTACAGGAAGATGAGAATAAACGGAAAGCACCATCAGGCAAACGCAAGACGAATGAGGTACTGAAAACCTTCAACTTTTAAACTCTTGACTTCACATGTCTAACAGAGGGAAAAGGGCCTGAGGCCCAATATTGCAAAATTATGGCAGCAAGTACCAAAATAAATTACGTATTTCTACTTTGATTCATACTGCTGTCATATTTTGGTATGAGTGGGCCACTATTTCAAAATTTTAATGTTCTCAAAAACATAAAATGCAATTGGCTGTAGGTTTTCTGTACTCATTCAATGCCCCCTTTACCTTCTGATAGCTTGAATATTAAAAAGGTGATAAGACACTGTCATCCACCAACTGCTTAATAAATTGAAACTTTTATACATTCTTTGTTTTTTAATAGTTTAATTAAGTATTTATAGCGTCCAATATTTATTCCAGGATGAAGATGACGAGGAGGGTGAAGGACCAAAGGGTAAGAAGGCGAAAATGTCAAACAATGCCAAAGGCAAAGCGCCGTCGCCCAAGAAGAACGCTAAGAAGTGAACCGCCTGCGCCCCCGCCCCGCCCGCGCCTCCAGCAGATAGATCAATTCCACAAAGACTGACAATTCACCCTTGATTTTATATCCATTCTAGGTAATCCGTGTCTCGTGCCCTTCGGATTATATTTCGTTGTCCATAGCCCGGCCGCCGCGGGCGGGGCGGCGTCTCCGTTAGTTGTAACTACATAGTGTGGTAATTCAGTCTAGGTTAGCGTTGTATCGACTCGCGTGATTGAGAGAGTGGACGTGTGTACATGTGAATGTTTTACCGGTCGAGGTATCTGCGACTATTGAACCGACCGTGGTTACTTACGATCGAGTGTGATTTCTATTTTTTTTTTTTCTGAACTTAATTTTTTTTCATTCCTTACTGTGGTATAGTGTTATTGATGTCAAATTTATTGATAAGTAAATTCACAGATGTATTTTTAAGTTAAGACGTAAGCGTAAGCAGTGTATGTTTAGACATTGATCATTTTGTATCGAGTAGCTGCCGGTCACCATGTAATTGAATTGCTAACGATTTCTCATTTCAGAATGAAAACTGAATAATCTATTATAGTTTGTTTGTACATATACATATAAAAGCATAAGAACGGTAATAATAAAATAAAACCATTTCTAAACATTCTCTTTCTGATTTTTCATTCCCTCCAAAATCCTCACAATGTATAATTATTTCCAAGATAAAGATATTTCTTATTGTAAGTAATAAATTAGTAATGCTTATTGTAATTTCACATTTACACTTTTTACATTGTATAATATACAAATTAAAAACCTGTATAATATGAAAGTTCTAAACTGATAAGTAATACAATTATCACAATGTTACATTTTTCGTGCATACTCATTATAGTTCCATTAAACTTTATGAATTTAACATGATCATACA
Organism: Hypolimnas misippus; assembly: GCA_037950945.1. NCBI lineage: Eukaryota > Metazoa > Arthropoda > Insecta > Lepidoptera > Nymphalidae > Hypolimnas > Hypolimnas misippus. The sequence goes on from JBBEEQ010000009.1 coordinate 139,742, forward strand.
AATTTACCCTCCTTTTGGTGTCAACATGGAAGGGTAGAGCAGACCCTGTCATTTCCTGTCGAGCAAAGCTTGTAATATTCTATTCCTCTCCCTCTGTATACTGTTGGCGTCCTCAATAACGCTCACAAGCTTTTCAAATTTATCCTTATCTCTATTATCCTGATTACGAACTAGATTTCTTATGTCTGATAAGGTCATGTTGTCTATATTGCATTTGTGACTACATTCTTTCTTTGTTAGCTTTGGTTCATCATAAATCTGTTCAAAGTATGAGTAATATGGCCAGCCATTATCTTTACCAGTGTCTTTCTTCTTTTCAGCTAATCTAATGAATGTCTGCTTCAGGTTTCTAAATTTTTTATCACACTCCTCTGCAGACAATCCTAATTTTGGCCCAATTTGTTTCCACAAAGATCTCTTCTTAATCAATGGGTCTTTAAATTTCTGTTTATTGTCAATATAAAAAGTAAGTAGTTGCTTCACATAGTCCTGTTCAAAAGGTTTATATACAACATCTTGCCTGTCATCATTCATTGGATAAGAATCCCTTTCAAAAATTGAAACAAAATCCTTATAATATCGCCATTTCGTCATAGATCTGCCGGAGTCTGCTCTCATCTTTAGTCTAATGTATGTTTGCTTTAAATTCCTAAACTTCCTATCACAGTTGCTTGAGGTTTCTCCAATTTTTCTGGAAATTTCTTTCCATAATTCCTTTTTTTGGTACTTAGGACTTTTAAACTTATGTGCTATTTCTGAATATGCATTTATGAGTTGCCTAATCTTATTTCTGTCCCAGGGCCCTATGTCAGGGCTGTAGTTGTAAAATATTCTTTCAAAGTAAAGGTGATAGGGCCATTTTATTAGCTTCCCCTCTCGACTTCTCTCTACCCAATTAAAATATGTTCTTTTTAAATTCTTAAACTTATGATAACAATTATATTCCGTAGTATTCAATTGAGAGGCTATATCCTTCCAAACATCTTTTTGTAAACAATCTGGACTTCTAAACTTGTTGATATTTTCAATATAAAGAGTGAGGAGCCTGCGGACCTTAGAATCTTCCCATGGTTCAAGAACAGCTGGAGATAATGACTTACAATCTCTGAAGACATCCTCACATATGTTATAGTGAATCCACTTTATTTCTTTTCCCAACCTTTTCTTTTTAAACAGTCTTATATATGTTCTCCGAAGGTTCTTATACTTCTTGTCACATTCCTCGGGAGTTGTTCCAACAAGGATAGCTACTTCATTCCAAAGCATTTTATCATTATTGGGACATTTAAATCTGTTTTCTAGACATAGAGTGAGTAGGAGCTTGATTTTATTTCTGTCCCAAAAATTATCATCGTCCTTAGTCAAAATACTTTCTTTATCTTTAGTACAGCTTTTCTGGACGTCTTCTTGTACTGCAGCTTGTACATTGTCTACATGGATATACTGTCTGTTATCAACTGTGTCTACAATATATCTGGCTTCCTGACCTGCAACTATTACAGAATAGTCCTTTTTTTTTTCAAGTAAATAAATTCAATTGAATTATAAATTAAACGTTAATCAGACATTATATACAAATAATAGAATAGAAGAACACTTACTCTGCGGGTTTTGAATAGTAAAGTTATTACTACTAAATATAACATTACTCTGATCTTCTCTTACGACGAACCAGTAGCTTTGGTTATGTTGATTATTAACTTCCATTGTAATATCACTTGTAAATAAAAAGTTAATATTAACAAATGTATCGAATTTCAACTTCTTGATGAGTGGTTTCTTAAGTAAACAATAAACATAAACATCAAAATGAAAAATTTGCGTTGAAAAGCGCTTTCCAGCTATTTTTGCTATATTCGACAGAGTGACAAATAATATCAGTGTTGCCGCACAGAATTTTGAAATCAATAGAAAGCATTTATTTGAAAAAAAAATACAAAACATGTATGTATTTCTTTGAGGTTTTATTCAAAGAGTATAAAAAACTAGTTTTATTCGCTTATATAGATATTGATCAGCCCTCAAGCCTTCTATGCATGATACGGCTTTTTTCAATAAATGCAATTCTAAAATGAATTTTGAAATTGTACTGGCAAATCCTGAAATTACTGCTTTCAAATAAGGTTTAAATAAATGTAACTATTTGAATATATTTGTATGTTAAATAAAAAAATCCTTCTCCGGGTAATAATAACAAATGCCTACTACATTAAGAGTTATTTTAAAATAATTAAAATATACATTTCAAACAACGACATGGATCTACAACGTTAAAAATCTGGAATCGGATATTGTTCAATATTTCATTGGTTTCAATTTTGTTTTCGCATATATTTTTTTGAAATTCGTTAGTACAAAATAAAATAAATAAAATTGTAAAATAAAATTAGCCTAAGTTATTGCTTGTACAACTAGCTATCTGTCAATAAAAGTCTCGTCAAAATCAGTCCAGCCGTTTCAGTGACTAGCCAGAAAAAATATACAGACAAAAAAATTAAACAATTGTATTTTTTTATGTAATTACCATGAACTCTTTCATATACATTTAGTTAAACTTAAAAGCTGTTAATTTTTTATTACAAGCAGACACATTAAATTTATGTATTTGTTTAGATAAATTGTAATTGAATATTGATGTTGGTTTGTTAAAATATATTCATTATTGGAAACAGGTTTTATTTTTAGAATAATGTTGACATAGATCGTAAATAAATTTTTTTTAGCCCTTAAATGCGCACTGCGGTTTTTAAACAACGTAATAACAGTTATATATATAGTATGAAATATACTATTGGTTGGTTTAAAAATTACGTTATCATACTATAGTTGTAAAATTAGTAATAAAACAAATAAATTGATTGGCAATACCGATTTATTTATTTTTTTCTAGACAAACAATATAATTAAATTTTTCTAACGAAATATAAATCACGCGTTTAAGGGTAAATTGAAAATTATAGAAAATTAAAATCAAAATTATTATAAATGTTTGCTGGTATGAGTATCCATTTATGTGGTGTGCAAGAAGTTGGCATTTTGACCGGCCGCCATTAAAAGCGCCATATTGGTTAAGTTTGCTTTGCTTTTGTTTGATTGTCAAGTACAGCGAGGCAAGTGACGCCATTTACGTTTGTGTTATAGAAAAAGCGAATTTAATTTGATATTCTGTTTATATGACATTTTTCAGTGCAAAAGGAACAATATTTTTTTATAATTTTTGTATTTTGATTATGTTTGTTTTTCTGAACTTGAACATTTGACATCGGTAAGTTATAAACGATGCTGACCCGGCTCTATAATTTTTGTAGTGCGTAGGTGTCAATTGTGTAGGTTTTAGCTCTCAATTTATCATAATTTTTATACACATCTATTTAGGTATTATCGTGAGTACCACTTTTGTAATTTTATTTTTCTATTACAAGTGGCGGGAAATAGTAGTCTGACATTATAGCGCAACAATCGGAAACGTACTTAGTGCGTTCAGAAATGAAAACAATTTTTATACATTATATATTATTTATTATTCATTCAATCTATAATAAATTCATTTAAAATATAAAGCATTCTCTATCTTAAAATTTATAGTGGCAAATTATATTTAAAGTTAAATTTTAACTCGATTTCTGATTCTGAGAATTAAATCAAGTAAGAAATATGATTGGTGAGACATTTATAGTTAAAAACTAAAAATTCATACACATGTTTTTAAGATAATTTCACTTACATATGTATAATAAAAAATATAAAAACCACTAACTTCACCAAACAAGTGCAATGCAGCAAAATTTTTTATTGAAATTTTTAACAATCCTCTGATAAAATTTATTATTTTGCAATAAGTATACTTAAAATAACTTTTTTTTACTTACAATTTTATAAGAAAGACTCATAATCTGAAGTATATTTTATAGAAATGTCAGGCGGCCGGTTGGTCGTTCTAGACCGCCTGGGGCGGGATGTGAAGGCTTACCCCCTGGAAGAGGGGCTGGCGACCATCGGAAGTGACCCCGTGTGTGACATCAGGGTGATGCTGCCCACTGTCAGTCCTCATCATGCCACTGTTGTTGTTCACACTAATCAGGTATAGTATGTTAATTATGTTATTTACTTTTATTTTACAAACAAGTACATTTTTATAATTTTTTAAAAATATTTAAGTTATAAGTATTGGTAAAAGTCTTAAATATTTAACTGTGTCACTTAGATTATAAAATAATTTGTTTTGACATTTTATATTGATATTAGATTTAGTTTACAATGTTCTTTTTAATAAATAAATGACCCTTCAACTCAACGACTCCCAATAGGTTTCAATATTGTAATGGTGAAAAGGAGACATAATACAAATATTCAGTGAGATCCAGTAGCCTTACAGCCTCCTCCATTGTTTTCTTGCTTACAAGAGGGATGTGCCTCGTGTGAGGTTTTTAATAAATACTCAATGCAATATTGTGTAAATTTTATTAATGTTAACTAATTTATGTACCAATTTGTTGCTTGCACTCATAAAATATAAGATACAACCAATCACATGTGCTTTTGTTTCAATCCACCAATCACTTCCACTTGCTATATTCACTAATTAGTACCCCTAATAATAGGAGATGATGCTGATTCAATTCTCCATTTACTCTAATGCAATTGAATATTTAGAAAAACTCACTCTGGGCCCACAAGTGCTCGCACGGTTTTTAAGCAATTATTATTAAAACAAACTTCACATAGCTGTACTACTACACTTCGATTTATGTCCATTAGGTGAGTTTAAACTCGCGCATGATACTGTCGACTAAACAAGACTTAAAACATTGATTGTATTATTATAAACTAATTTGATATTGGCAGTTCCTATAAGACATCTATTTGTCTTTACTTGATTCATTCGATAAACAAACACAATTCGGAATGAAAAAGTGTCGTTCACTCGACTGTACCATGCGCGGGCTCAGATGGCCTCGCTCAGAGCGACCCGTGTCGTGTGCAGACGGTGGTGCGCAGCGTGTCGGCGGGCGAGACGCTGGTGAACGGCGCGGCGGTGAGCGTGGCGGCGCTGCGCCACCGCGACGTGCTGAGCGTGGGCGGGCGCGCGCTGCGCTGGGAGTACGCGCAGCCGGCGCGCCCGCGCCCGCTGGCGCCGCTGCCCGGTATGAGCTTTATAAACCCATTGTTTGCGTATAATATGCTTAATAGGCATTTTATACAGGTCTGTCGATTAGGCATGCGCTGGACGTTTTACCAGTGTTACTAGAACCTATATATAAAAGTGAAAAACTGATTTTTTTTTCATCAATGATGCCTATATTGTACTAGCCTACAAGACTAACGTTACAATTAAAAAAAAATTGTTTTTTCAATTAAAAAAAATATAATTTGGTTTTTATTTTTAAATATTGATTTAACTACCGCTGGTAAAATGTCCAACATTTGGCCATTTGAGACCATGTATATGCTCAGATTTTTTTTTTGTGAAGTGAATAATGACTGTTTTTAGAGTTTTATGCATCAGCTCCATTATTTACCTAGATTTTTTTCGGTTTTATCAGGTTTACTTATTGTTCTTGTCCATCTTAACAAGTTACCGATTTTTACACAATGGCAATCATCTGACCCTCGCAACCTAGTAGTGATTTTCCTACTAAGAATAACGTTCATTATAAGCTGATTGAGATAACAACCGGGACCGACAGCTTTACGTGGTCTCTGAGGCAGGGGAGGACAAATATCGGATGTAGAATCAAATATTCATATAGCATAAATATCTGGCCGCAGCGCTGGCGCGGCGCGCGGCGCGGCCCCGCGCGCGGCGGCGCGGCAGCGAGCCGGCGGCGCGCGGCGTGCTGGTGCCGGCGCAGCGCGCCTCCATGCCCGGTGAGCGACCTGTTCTGATATCGCACCAAGTGCTTAACATTGTTGAACATTTTTTAAATCATCTGAACTAAATTAGTACCTAAATGACCTTTTAATGTGATGCGTTTTTTATTTATTTTTTCCATAAAATATCCATATATTCATAAATAATTTCATAAATTAGAATATCATTTCAATATGCAGAAAATATAAAATTTTATGAAACAAATATGTATTTATTTATTATCATATACATAAATAAATTCACATATAGGACGTGTTATTACTTACACTTTAATATAAATAAATATATAAAAATTAATTTCTTTTTAAACAGCTTCATCTGGTGGAAAACAAGTAGCGATTGTGCAGCCACAACGCAGAGACACTAACGAGCAGACTGGTTGGTCTATCAATATCACTACAGTGGCTCCTTTTAATACAATTGTACTACAGTTATCTATAATAGATTTATTTTATATGTTAGAAGTTTCGAGATCAAATGCAAAGACGAGCAGCAAGCGTCAGCGTTCCAGTAGACACGATGAGCAGGACTCCCTCACTGACACTGAAAGCTCCACCAGGTATGTTTATTTATTTCTTAAAAATGTAACCAAATTCCATAATTTGTTAATATTTTTTAAATATTTTCTCTCTATTATTGATATGCGTTTTCATAAATTACTAAGCTACTCTGTAAATAAAAAATCCCAACTAAAACATAAATGTGAAATAAGAGCCAAATTCAATATTATGACATATGCCTCGGTTGTTGACTTCAATGATAAAAGAACTGAGATCTTAACGGGCGCCAAGTTGAATGGTTCGTCCAGAAATTTATTTATAACAACTTAAATTCTTTATAACAACTATCGTTTATTATTATAACTCAGTAAAATATATTGAAATCGAAGGTCTGACTTGGCTAGTTTTCATATACGAATTATTTTATGACACATGTCAATATTGAACTTGGCTCTCATTTCACATTGTATGTTTTTGATGATATCATTACTTATTGTACAGAAATTATATGTAGGTATTCATTCATAATAAAATTAATAAAAATCTTCTTCTCTTTTGTGGTCTTTTTTGTGGTATTTTATATATTTTCTTTTTCTTTATAAATTTTGATTTTGCGTAACGCTCTTTTTTATTAATTAAAATAAATAAAATTTCTAAAATAATAGTGATCTAAGTTGCTTCTTATAATATTTGCTATCTGCGAGTGAAAGACCTGTCAAAATTGATCCAGTCGTTTCAGACAGTAACTAGATTAAACAGACATACAGACAGACAAACATTATAATTTCTTATGCATTTACTAAAAAAAAGCTGTTAATTTGAAAGTTCAGACATATTAAATTTTTTAATTTGTATGGATATATACACTATTGATGTGCGCTAAATATTGTAATGATGATTAATACCGAATACTGGTTAGTAATGTATTAAATATGAAAGTCGAATACTTTTGATTATTTTGTAAATAAGGAAGAGACATTTTCTTTTCATTCTTTATTTTAATCAACGAGGAGTTTTACAAAGCCACCTGTCGTGAACCTATTATAGTTTGTCGATGTCTAATCTATCCAAATCTATAGTTATTACGGGCATAAGATCAGCTATATTCTAACTTCTTCTCTCTATCTTCAGTCTTCCAACCAAGCAGTTACAGAAATATTTTATCATTCTTGCGATAACAGACATATTAATTTCTATTTATGAACAATACAACAAGTGGTAAAATCGTTATGCGGTCAAATGTTGTTGTCAATAACAGACAGCAACAAATTCAAAATCAAATCAAAAAACATTTTATTCTAGTAGGCTCTTACGAGCACTTTTGAATCGTCATACATGAAAATAACAAAAAAAAATTACATAAATAATGAAGCTACCACCGGTTCGGAACGCAGATTCTACCGAGAAGAACCGGCAAGAAACTCGATAGTTACTTTTTTAAAATATTGTAAATACAACACAGTTTATGATTACAAATTAATTATTTATCCTGTACGAAATTCAGCATATACGCATCTTTATCGTCAACGTAATCTTGTATAGAGTAATATGCTTTAGCTATCAAAGACTTTTTAACATATGATTTAAATCTATTCATCGAAAACTGCAAACATTTCTGCGGGATTTTATTATAAAAACGAAAGATATTTGTCAGGCGGACTGACGTCAAATGTCACGTACATTTTTCTCTTGGCGTTGTTGTCTTACATGATATATGTTTAAAAAAATGTATATAAAAACACAGCCTCGGGAGTAGATATGATATTATATGGTAACACAAATTCTTAAGAGAAAAAATTATTTTGAACACTGAAAACAAGTATATTAATTAGTTTATTAAATTTCGAAAATAAACAAATATTTTCGCAGACTTGAATAGGATATAATATGAAAAAATGAAGAATTTAACATATTTATATTTGTATTGATACCATTTGTAAACGCATAATATTTCCTTCGACATTTTTCGCCGTGATTCAAATTAAAATATAATAAAATGATAAAAATTTATTAATTTCTGACTTTTTTCTTTGTATTAACCCAACTGGGTCATCTGAAAGGGGGTTAGAATTTAGACTTATAAGTCAGTCAGAGACGAACGAGATAATATTTAAAAAACCGTTTGATGTACATATGTTCATGTAGTTTCGCCCACATATGTGTCTCGCAAGTCTCAAAATATGAGCCAAATTTGTTAACGTGAAATAGTTTTTAAATTTGGCTCCATACCATATGTGTAATATGTGTGTGCTACTCGCCTTTTCTTGAACTTGGCTTTGAGACGCTACCGCGTGTTTAGAAAAGTAGGGTTGAATTATGATTGGTATTTTTTTTATTTAGATTCTTTTTGAGTTGGAAAACAAAAACAACTTAAGTAAATGTTTATGAAAGTGTGTGATTCTCGCCTTAAAGTAAAAAAAAAAAGATTTCTCGTAAGCCAAAATTAACAGTTTTAAAGGAAAGAGGAAAAAACTGCAGAATCTTCCACAGACCTTGGATAATTTTTAAATTTTTAACTTCCTATACTTCAAATAAGATTTATTGTTGATTCCTAAAGGTATCTAAGTAAATTTATGTGATAGTCGGAAGTGCCACACTACCTCCATTTTCTTATTTTCTATTCCTTTTTTTATAAAAAAAAGTTGCCAAATGAGCAGTCGGGTTATCTGATGTTATGTGCTTACCGCCGACTAAGAACATACGCAGCACCGGAGGAACCACAATTGTTGTTAACTTAAAAAGAGATACAGTATGGAAGGGGACAGTAAATGGGGAAAGGAATTGGGGAGCGGGTAGGCTTTCTCACTCACCGCACGAAACGCAGCTACTTCACGCTGATCTTCTGAGTGCAGTCAATTGGCTACAACTAGGCTTTACCTCAATCAAAATCAGTTTTATTCCATATTTCTTTTCAAGTTGGCAACAAATTTGTGTTTCCTCTGGTGCTGCAAATGTCCACGTGTGTTTGACCACTTGACACCAGGGGTCCTGCCTGCTCGTTTGTCCGCTCTCTTTCGAACGTGGTATACCTTGAGCTCTGTCCGCAGCAGGCAGGCCAGCCCGCTGCACACGAAGGCGTCGCAGTGGATCGAGTCGCGCCGCACGCCGCTGCGCCTCACCGCGCTGCGCGCCGCGCACCGCGCCAGGCACGTCGCCAAGATACGCGCTCCGGCGGAGATAGGTCGGTAGTAGAGCAGTAGAGCAGCAGAGCAGTAGAGCAGTAGAGTAGTAGAGCAGCAGAGCAGCAGAGCAGCGCAGCAGGCAGGCCAGCCCGCTGCACACGAAGGCGTCGCAGTGGATCGTGCTTCGAACAAGGTCATCCTGAGAACACCTCGGACTTGGGGTGTTCAGCGGTTGACGATAGTAGAGAAGATTAGGTCTGTACTCGGTCGTTTAGGTCAAGAAACGGCCCGGAATGCTGACCTTCAGATTGATGCAGGTGCCGGACGTAGATGTTCTGGAAAGTACTTGCGTCAAATGGCAAGGAGGGAGGTATCCATTATCTGTCACTCTGAGGAGGTATGCCGCCTGGAGATCCCAGTGCCATGGTGGAGGTCCCTCGTTGCCAAGTGTTATTCATGCCTTGCTCCTTTACACTCTGGTATTTCGCTAAAGGAAACTAGAATGGAAAGGAAGTGGACGCTCTCGCTGACCCGATTCGTAAAAGACGACTCCATAAATCCATTTTTCAGCGCTAAAATAAAAATAGAGCAATCAAAACAAGTACTTGTATATGAATAGACAACAGACATGGACATATCAGTATCCTGCTGTTAGGTATTATCTTCTCTCTAGAAGAAGAAATAGTTCAAGGATCTTGTAACAAAGTTTTCGTTTGTCGTGCCGTGTTGTGCATGCACGGTTAACAGCATAAATTTTAGAGAATCTGTGATAGAAATACAAAAAAATCTGTAAGAAATATTACGCAACCGATGTGACCTACACCACTCACCAGCAAGCCCTCGTATGACCGTTGCAAACATTTTGCATGAGTTGATCGTTGTCTCCGTCGTCAGCAATGTGGCCGTTGCATTAAAAAGACGACAAATTTACTTACGATACAAAACGATTACTACTACAGAAACGTTTTTTTGTTCATATTTTAAAATATATCACAAGGAATTTTATAATATATATTTTTTGTAAGCAAAAATATTAATAATATTGTGATATAAATATATGTTTAATATATTATGAAAAAAAAGTTGAAATCTTTTAATACTTGTAACTCGCGTGAAACGAGAAATATGATTATGCTATCAAGAATGTAAAAGTTTGTGTTGTTGTCTATCACTATTTCGCGCACAGACTGCTGAACGGTTTTGACGAATTTCCCCACCATTAAACTTTATGCAATATCAGATGGCTATAATTTATAAATAAATAGAAAATATTCTTCAAATTGAAACGATCAATGTCAAGTAAGTCGGTAAAATATCGAACAGACGGAGTCGCGAGAGGCTGCTAGTGTAACAAAGACAATTAAAACCGCTGTTAATGCTTAATTATCAAATGTTACCGCACGAAGCGGGTTATTGACCTTCATGCAATCGCACAGACGGTACTCGCGCGCAAAAAACATTGCACGCCGAAATCGTGATATGCAAAAAGACGTGAAAATGTTTTATTGTTAAAGAACATTACTTCATTTTAAGTAACAATTTCTTTACGTTGCACCCGTCGGACGGACGTGTCGAATTATATTTTAAATACTCATTTACTCATAGATATTACTCAAAGTATACATTCTTTAAAATTACATTACGCTTGATAATAAATTTTAATAGACTTATTTTATTTATATCAATATAACCGTATATTAAATAAACAGTATAATGTTCCTACACTATTTAAAAACGCTGAAAGACTACATCATTTCGTCCCTAGATCACACGAAGCAGGCAGCCATTATGTTAATGACGGGACACACGCCTAAATCCAAGCAAAGTCCAAAAACGAAACAGCCGTCATTTGTGGTAAAAAAACCAAGTCCAGTGAGGAAGACGCCAAAGCAAAAGAAACCAAGTCCGGCGAAGAAGACGCCTAAAGGCAAGAAGTCGAGTGTTGTAGGAGTGAGTCCGAAGCGAGTGTCGGGCTCTCCTGCCACAAGGGCCAGTGCGAGGACATCGGACCATACTGTGAGTTACATTTGAGTTTTATCGAGTGTTAGCGAGTTAAAATAATCAATGAGTGGTATGTGATAATGGTATATTTGTATATCTTTTGCAGCGCGTGTTTTTAAGTCAAATTATAGACTTGTTCCGTATATTACTGATTAATAACACTTGCGATTGTGCCTAGTAGTGGTACATATTAATATAAAGTTGATACAAATTATGTTAAAATTATGATCAGAGGCAGGATGTAGTCAAATCGTAAAGTTTTGAAACTTATTTCATTACTGATTTTTAGGCGATTATATTAACATAGTCTTGTCTGAAAAAAAAACCTTATGTTATACATTAAATAGTGGGAATAAACTTTTAGTTGAACGAATGTGTTTAGTTGAACGAAAAAATGAAACATATTATATTTAATTGACAAAATTATGTTGCTTCAGGCATTATGTATAAACTATTAATCTAATAAAATTGCTGAAACTATACTTTTTCACTGAATCAGCTCATAAATTTTGCACTGTTATCGCTTACGCCTGCATAATTAAAGGCTGTTAAGATTTCAAGTTCCCGTCGACTGATATGTGTTTATTGCTCTTTAAAGTATTTTTGTTATTTTTCATTACTTAAAGTTTGAAAACGTATTATCTACTTAACACATTATAAAACAACATTGATTATTTTTGGTTCTGATTAATTACTCTGTTTAATTTTTTTTTTCAGGGATCAATATTAGAAATTACTGACTCAGATTCACAAACAATACGCGGTAGTAACACGTCTGGTCGTTCTGCACGAAAAAGTACCTTGAGATCACCAGTCCTCCCAACGCCCAAAAAATCCGCACTTAAAGACCCTTCGTCTAAGAAAAGTGCTAGAAAAACCGAGTCAATTAAATTCGATCTGAGCAACTTAGAAAGTAACCCACAAGACCGTTCATCGGATATCTTATTTATTACGGAAACTACGAAAGATAACTCGTACAACAGCGTGTCAGGCGATGATTTGTCGCTGCATTATTCGGACACGTCTGGCACTCAATCGCCTTCACCCAGAAAGTCTATTCATTCGAGAAGTAGCCGTATTCTAGAAAAATCCTTGGGAACAACATTCACGTACAATACACCTACACAAGAAAACAGCACGTTGACTCCAGTATCACCTCGTAGTAGAAAATCTTTACGAGGCAGTTTAATCGTTCAAAAGGCTCTAGAAAGTTCGAATTTGGAATCTTCAAGATACTCTCGAAGAACTACAAAATCTCTTACGTCAAATCAGAGCTATAACACAACCGTCGCGTCTGCTCGTAAAACAAAAACGTTAAGCCCGAGATCTTCAAATCAAAATTTAGAATCATATTCAATTGTTGATTTAGTATCCATTGATTCTAACGAATCTGGAAGATCAGTGTATAACTCCGCCGATTCCAATAACAGTACGGTGACATTTGATACTCCTCAAACAATAGCCAGTAGAAAAACGAGGTCAAACAATCCATCGTTGCTGGGTTCCAGTACTCCATATTTAAATAGAACATCGTCACCGAAACCTAGTCCAGACAATAAACGTAGTTCTAGAATACGCGTGTCCAATATAACAACTAGGAGATCAGCTTCAGTGACGACACCAGAAAATGCAACAAAACATACCTCCTTCAATAGCACTAGGATTTCTAAAGCGTCTCGAAGTCGTTCTCGAATTAACGATAGCGACATGCTACTGGTGGATAATGAAGATGATGATGCATCACCGAAATCTTCAAGGCGTATTAGTAAGACAGGTCTTGCTAGTCCAATAGTACGGAAAAATATTTCCATAACAGTCACGCCTTCTCACAGTCCTGCAAATGGAACAATAACTCCGACAAATCGACATAGTCCTGAAGAAGCGACTACGCCAGTACTCAGCATTCAAAGTCTTTTAGACCAAAGTGCATTAAGCCAGAGTTCTTCAACGTCTCAACAATCTCAAACTAGAACAAGATCAGCAAATCTGAAGAGAAAAACTATAGGAGCTAATGTTTCGCAGCCCAAAAAGATAAGAACTGGTATTAAGTCAAGATCACTAAATTTAAGTAGCCGAAGGTCTATGCGAGCTAGGAAAACGTCGCCCGATTCCATTAACTCGCGTAATCAATTGTCAACTCAAGAAAACCAAAAAGTTGAAACACCAAAGAGTGCTGTCAAGTTAGTACAAGAAGGCGTAAAAAATAAGCATTCGACTGCAAAGAAACCTACTTCAAAACGCTCAATCATTGACAATCTCGACGAATCCGATTTCGTTAAACAATTATTTAATAGTCCAGTGAAAAGAAAGTTATCGCAAAGTATGACAGAGTTTTCCAGAAAACAACTTTTCGATGACGATAACTTGCCTCCTTCAAGACCGACTAGAAAGACGACAGCGTTAACAGGAAGGACACCAGATAATTCCTTACTTAATCAATCGCAAGCATTTCCACCGGAAGTGTTCGTGAGTCCACTGAGCACTCCTGGCAACAGTCCCAACATGTCTGGAATAAAACGTCTATTCGCTAAAAATACACCAGAAAATGACTTGACAAACGTGAGGGGAGTCAAGTCATTGCTCCGAACTCCTCGAGTTAGGAAATCCATTAGAAACGACCTCAGTAATGTGTCAGGAGTGAAGAAAGTGTTCGCGAGATCACCGAGGAATCGTTTGAGTGATGTTAGAGTTAAAGAAGTCTTCGCTGCATCTCCTAAAAATGACCTACGGCATGTATCAGGAGTTAAATCTCTTTTTCAATCGACGAGAAAAACCAAATCACCGAAAAATGCTTTGGAAGATGTGAGGGGCGTAAAGAATCTGTTCCAAAAATCTCCTTCAAACGACCTTCGACGTGTGTCAGGCGTGAAGAAAGCCTTACGGGTCAATTCACCAAGAAATGATTTGAGAGACGTGAGAGGTGTGAAGCAATTATATAGAGATAAAGAAGTGCGGAACGATTTGAGTGATCTCAGCGGAGTTGAGGAACTATTCCACGAACCGCACGATCTTGACAGCACCTTCGATCAATTGATAGGGAAACCACGCGTGAGATCATACACGAAATCTAAAAGTATGACTAACGTCAATAAACGCACAAAGCAAACACGTAATGTGAAATCTCTGCATGACTCAATCAGTCTCATAACGAATAACGTTGAAGAATGGCTGGAGAATGAATTAAAAAAGCGAGTTCATAAACCTAACGAATCTATAACTCCGAGGAAGTCTATGAGCAAGTCGAATCTTACCCGGGAATTACAGAAACTAACGACGGATACAATAGAAGGGAGCCTTCCCATACGTACTTCGAGAGTACGAAACAGTACTTTGACGAGAAATGCAGCGGAGGTACTGGCGCCTCAGAAATCTGCCTCAGAATTGTACAGCGCACATACACTGCCGATTAAAAAGAGGTCACTAGTGGAGGCCGTGAACAGAAGCGGAAATGAAAGTAAGAATAGGTTGCCGATAAAGAAGCGTATGGTGGTTCACTCTACTCCCGTGAAGGGCAGAGTCAACGTGACGATGAACGCCTCCGAGCTGGGCCGCGTGTCGCCCATCGCCGCCGCCGGCGAGCCCCGGCTCGGCGGCTCTACTGCGGGGTGAGTGCTTGTCAAAATCAATATTTTTGTTCTTTTCAGAGAATATTGTTTTTAAAGAGAAATCTTGTAAATTCATTTTGGTTATTTACATTGTAGTATATAAAATTGTTACAATAGTAATACTCGAATGAGGATTTTGTCATTTTATCGTTCATCCTAATTTTTTCAGACAAACTCAACCTGTAAAGCAATCGCCAAAAGCAAAACCAACAAAAGCTAGAAATACAAAACTACCACCTGTTCCTGTTGTCGAAGAGGTGACAAAACCATCGCCAAGAAAAACACGCGCGAAAGTGTCGGTACAAAACAGTCCTCAACAAGCTAGAGCCACACGAGGAAGAAAGACGAAGGATCCTCCAGTAACTAACGCGAAGAAGAGACGATCTTCAATAGTCATTACCAAGAAACCACCCGTCATGAGCCCCAAACCTAAACCGAAAGCAAGCAAAGCTAAAGAAATTGAAATCAGTAAAAGTCCAAAGAAAACTAGAACTGTGAGACAGAAATCTCAAGTTGAAGAGAAAATCAAAACTCCGAGAAAGACGAGAGCAAAAATAAATGTAAAAACAGTATCAATCACCAAGCCATCTCCGCAATTGAAGGGCAAGACGAGACAAGCTAAAGTTGCTCCAGAACCAGCTAAAACTAATGAAATCAAGGAAACGAGGCGGGGAAAGAAAACTGTTAATAATAAAACTAAAGAAAAAGTAGAGGAACCAAAACCCGAACAGGGAATACGAACTCGAAAGGCTACAAATGTAGATGAACCAATAACCAAAACTCGAAAGGCAGTTACTGAAAAGCAAGCGCCAGCCAAAAGAAATCGAAAAAATGTTACAGTAGAGGTTCAAAATGACACATCCCAAAACAAACGGTCACGAGTTACTAAAAATAAACTTGAGAAACAATCGAGCGTACAATCAGAACCCGCGAGACCGACAAGAGGACGCAAGACTAAAGATAGCACTATTATTCCAGAAACTAGCAAAAGACAGAGGAAAGTAACTATAGTCGAAGATCCTAAACCTACAAAAGTCAATAGCGTTGAAATAGCACCAAGAAAAAGCAGACGCGGTACCAAAGCACCAGAAATCATAGAACCGCCAGTTAAGACGGTGAATAAGAAAGCTGCGAGTGATACAAGTGACGTTAAAAAAGCAAGAGGAAGAAAAAATGTAGTCGAGAAAGAAGTTGAAGCTCCGCCGGCGCCAGGTGGAAGGAGAAGTAAGAAAACTACGAATGAAGAGAGTGAAGCTAAACCTGCTAGGGGGAGAAAGGTAGGCATTCAGTATACACTTTTATACTATGCATACATAAAGCAATAACTCTTTAAATTATGAAGTTGGAATATTTTCATACGTTAATTCTTATGTTTGTTTTATTAATGAAAACATATACAAAAATATGTAAATAAATGAATGAATATCTCGAAAATTGACTCTTCTGAGGAATACTCAAACATCTGTAATGTTGGTAGCGATAATAACAAAAAGTTAATTAAAGAACATGCACATAAAAATTAAATAATTGACACTTGACATTATGTATTCTATACAATAAATAACTAAACTGTGCTACTGAGCTTTCTTAAAATATATTCAGTGCGGATAAAACATCAATTTTTTATGGCTAGCATATCGGTTATAACAGCAATGTTACATTTTATTTCAGTCCGCAGTGACCACTGCGGAAGTGCCGAAGCCCGCTCGGAAGCGGAAGGCGAAGCGCGAGCAGTCGGCGGAAGGTAGGCAATGGTGTCGCCTCCCAGCGCCCGCGCGCCCGCGTCGAGCACTCTCACCGTTTTATGGCGACGGATTGTTATGGACTTGTTGAATATTACAAAATCACATTAACAGTTTTTATTTTAAATCTTTTATATAAAAACGATTTTATATATTTCTAACATTATATATTAAAGTTTATTATCTAAACGACTGTCCTGATAATAATTAAAAATAATTTAGTGTTCTGCGCAGCGCAATTCGCGTAGTTCAGACCATTCGACTTACGTGAATCAATGTAAACCATTGTAATTTGTAGGGATTGGATAGCTTATCTTGTTATTAAATGAAAAAGTCCATACTTTCCATAGCTTCGTTTATTACTCACAACTAAGATTAAGTTTTCACCGTCATGACGTGTGTTCATTACCTAAGGCATGTTCTTCCTGTCCCCCAGACGCGGCGCCGCAGCGCAAGAGGAGGCGCTCGGCGCGCGCCGCGCAGCCGGAAGGTGCGTAGCTTCACGGCACCAGCTGTAGCCCGCGGTGTTGCTTGCGTTTTTTTAATAGATTTTTTTTTATTCCGGACAAACCTCTAAAGTTGTTTTTCTATCCGATAAAATCATTAGTAATTTGTAGACGAAAGGTAGTTTATGTTATTTTCTGTGACTAATGAAAAATTTGACTGTGATTAGTTTAGATGTAGACGAACAAAGAAACGAAACTGTTATTAGCAATCTATACTAATAATAAAATTCTAGCGGGTCGCTGTCTGTACATGGAAGATATACGAAAAAAAATATTATAGGGGGCCTATACCAACGCAATAGAACCCAAAACAATGATTTTTAGAATTCTTATCTGTTTGTCTGTTTGTCTGTTTGTCTGTTTATCTGTGCGTTTGTGCACGCTAATCTCAGAAACGGCTTATCCGATTTAGATGCGGTTTTCACTGATATATTGTAGTAAGCTTCACTTAACATTTAGGGTTTATTTCATGTCAATCGGTCCATAAATAAAAAAGTTATGTCAATTTAAGGAATCACGTTGAACATTTTTTGTGCCTATCACTAAATACATGAAAGTATATACAGTACATACATCAAAAAATACATTTTTAATTTTTTGTCTGTCAGTCTGTCCGTCTATCTGTTTGTTCCGATTAATCTCTGAAACGACTTAACCGGTTCTGATGGTACTTTTTGCAGTTAGCAAATGTTATAAGGAGTGACTTGGAGTTACTTCTATTTTAGATATTTTTAAATCTATATATATGAAAAAAATTCTAGCGGGTCGCCGTCTGTACATGTAAGATATATGAAAAAAAATTATTGGAGGCCTTTACCTACGCAATAGAACCCAAAACAAAATTTGTTAGAATTTTTGTCTGTTTGTCTGTTTATCTGTGCGTTTGTGCCCGCTAAAAAAGATATGTCAATTTATGGGGTCACGTCGAACATTATTTTGTGATTTTCACTAAATGCATAAAAGTACTTACATCAAGTACTGTCAGTCTGTTTTTTACGACTAATCTCTGAAACAGCTGAATCAAATTTGATGGGACTTTCACTCGCAGTTAGAGGATGTCCATTAATCACGTGAGGCCCAGAGAAGGGAGTGGAAATGGAAGAAAACAATCACAAAATATCACAAAGTCTAAAAAGTTCTTAAAAACATTACAGCAGCCCCTATAGCTAATATTATAAGAATTAAATTAGGCTGCTTATATTAAAAAAAATATATTTATTTTAATCAATAAGTAAAAAAGAGAATTACACGATAACAAAATATTGGAGAAACCAATAAAATAGTAAACATTATCCGATTTAAGAAGGGAAGGTATACATCTATACAAATAAATAAAATTGATGTATTTGTAATTGATTTGTAATTTTAAATAAATGCATATGAAAGTATACACGGTACTTACAACAAAATTACCAATTTTAAAATTTTTGTCTGTCTATCTGTCACTATGTTTGTTTCGGCTAATATCTGCAACAGCTGGACCGATTTTGATGAAACTTTCACTAGCAGAAAGCTAATTTTGTAAGGAACAAAATTGAAACCAATGAAATAGTGAATAATATCTGATTCAAATAGGGAAGATATATGTATATTATATTAATATAATCATTTAAAAAAATTATATATTTACTGGGTAATTTTTTTACTGGATATGATAGAACAAAACCGAAACTATAAACAAAAGCGAAAAATAATTAAAGTCACAGAGCCGATTTTGATTAAAACTAAAACTGCATTATTAGTTTTTTGAAAAATAAGTTTTCCTAGCCAGAAACGAACACGTTGATTTTGCAAAAAAATAACATTCTGTAGTATTGCACCATCTGATACCTTCACACATTATAAAGATCAACTTTAGTGAGGTAATACTATACAGTAAACTGCAACAAAAAGAAAAGGCTATTTTTTTTAAAAAATTCTATCAAATTCTTATATTAATTAAATCTTTAGTAACGGGATGTTGTAACGCTAATAGCGGGTGAGTACAATAGCCGAGTCCAGTGAAATGTGTAGGTAACTGAGTAGATGACGGGGACCAAAACAAACGTGACATTCTATCAACTTTGTATAACTCACATAGAAAAAAAAGACAAACATAAAAGAAGTCACTGTGAGTAATTCATTTTATATACTTTCGATTGTATTGTTAATACTCTTCCTCACTTTAATAGGTGACTAGCATTTTGATGCAATTTATAAACAAATCGTTCGAAGTAACGCACATTTTTTTTCTAAACTTACCTGAACCCATGATTTAACCCATATATTTGATTATGTCTATGTAGAATCGAATACTTAACTTAATTAATGTATTAGATTTAATGATATTTTGTTAAAAAAAATCTTTTACTTTAATTTGCCGCTTACTATTACTACTATTACTTTCCAAAAGTTGATTTTTACAAGTGACACTATTAGGTGGTGCAATAATACAGAATGTATTCTTTTTAATAAGTGGGTTCAATTTCTGGCCAGGAAAATCATGAAATAAAAAAAAATATGATGCAGTTTTAGATTTTTCAAAATCGGACACGAGACTCCATTATATTTATCCATTTAGTGAAAACCGTGGAGGAATACCATATCTGAGTTAGTGTCTGTTTATAAATACAACCAGAAAGTTCCCAGATTCAAAGTAAAAAGCTCCTTTTTTGAGCAGCACTGCAGACTATTATAACCTTGCTTTGCAGGAGACATGCCAAGCATTCTGTAATCCACGCGAACGAAGTCGCGGGCACAGCTAGTTATTAATATAAATTTATATTTTGAGGGCAATAAGTACATAAATTATTATAGGTACTCGTAATTTTGATACATCAAAGTCAATGGGCTTGAACAAGAGACCAGTTTCACATTAATATATTTTTTAATAAACATAATTATTTGCAGCTACTCAGAAGACCTCCAGCCGAAGCCGCCGAAGATAACAGTGTATATACGGGTCGCACACAGAGTACAAATTTGATTATTAAGGTGAGCTAATAAAGACGTTTACAACAAACGTTTGTTTGCAATATTATTAAATCTAAAAATGTTTTCTTCAAATTGCCTTGCATCGCATATTGTTATAAATCCTTCTTCACATGTTTTCTATTATTTTTCAGGTCCATAGAAGATACTTAGTATTTGAGAAGATTTTGTCTTTTACATAGATTTACGACATGCTTTGATAAGAATTTAATATACTAACGTTTTTCGGGAGTTATGAGAATATATCAAATAATAGTATTTAATGTGAGGTGCTCTTGAGAGATGCCAAAATTCGTGGAAGGTCTTAGACATAATCATCGACATATTTATAAATCTAGATTTCAAATATTTTTCTACACCTTGTGACGCCTGAGCCAGGCTTACCGTAAGGCGCAGCGCTCAGCGCATATGTTCTCATACTTTATATATATTTTTCGTTTAATTTCTGTAAAAACATTATATTTTACATGTTTTGACATTTTTTGTTTACATTTTGTAAAAATTCGACTGATTTTGTAGTTTTTGGTTATGTATCACTTATTTCGAATTTCCTACAAATCTCGGTGCCCTTTTCTCATTTTCACGCTTAGTGATTAGTTTTGTTATCGTAAGGTCTCTGTAGTAAAGTTTGAAGTATGTATAATGATAGTTTTTAATTTTATTTTAACGTAATATATGAGTTGCTCTGTTAATGTAGATGCAGAAAAACAGATTGACATAGTTGGACGCTGATAAGCAATACTGTGTCAAGCCACATGGACTTCATTTTGAGAAAATGGCGTCTAAAGATGTCATATCTTTTATTAATCATTATGTTTGAAGAAGTGTATATCCATATTTTCTTTTATTTTTTGATAAAAGGTATGATGAATTAAAATCAGACTGATACATTTAATATATTATCTAATAAAAAAATGTTAAGTATTAAAGATTATTGTATAAATTGCAAAATATGAAACGCACTCGAAATTCGAACCAATTAATTAAGAAACTTGTTTCCGTAGTTTATACGACTTCAAATTTTTTTAATAATGTTAAATAGATGATGCAGCATCAAAATACATCAATATCTCGGAATTTGACTTTTCGTGGGTTGACACATTATTGCTTATCAGCATCCAGTTAAACTACACTCTGATTTAGGTTAGACAAATGTTGCAGGAATATCATCGTCTGTCGAATGTTAAAGCATATTTTGTTCCTATACTTTCTGCTAGCTGTGTACGAGCTGCGACCGCAGTCGTGATCTGGAGTGAGGTTGCGAATTGGATACTTGTACCCTCTGCGTTTTAAGATTTAGCCTGAAAAAAATAAAGCACCATCTACCACATAAACGATTGGCGCTGTTTGAGTACTTAATCCTTAAACGCAAAGAAAACAGTATACAGCTTGCAAATTCACACTAGACTTTTAAGTAAATAAAAGTATTTTTTACTTAACTTCCGGCGGTAGTTTAAATTAGACACCTGGAAACACAGAGTAAGCCCATTAAAACAAAAAACATCTTGTTATTCAAATAACAACGAAGTTTGTTTATAAAAAGTAATCAAAATATGTATTTTTAATCCTTCTGGTGCTTTTTATATTTAAAATACTTTTCCTGCATCTAGCCGAAACTAGTTCCAAATTGTTAAAGGTAGGTTTTTGTGTGGAATTAAAACTTGTTAAAAGATAACGATTTATGAGTGACAATAATATAAATAATATACTGTCTACGCGCGGTTGTAAACTTTTCATTGTGTATTTTAATAAAAAAAGTAATCATTTAATTTTTATTAATATTATCTATATTTCTAATACAAAACGCTGTCAAGTGTGTATGCCTCATTCATTGAGGAAGTCCTCATGTATACAATATTTTAATACATTCATATCGTGTTTGTAGTTTTTAAATAGCATTGACCGTATTTAATTTTTATTTTTATAAATATTGTTAAAGAGACTAACAGATAGGCGTGTAACAGCTTGTTGTATCTGTACCGTTGCATGGTCGTGACTTAGTATTAAACAATAAACAACGGCAGGACATGAACGCTGAAAATTATATGTAATTTTTATGTGATTAAAGAAAATATCTATCTCGATTGAAATATATATCATATTATTTAAGGAGTATTACATGATGATAATTTACCTAAGAAATTTTGGATTCAAATTATATTTAAAAAAAAAAACATATATTTTATTGCAATTTGTGGGAAGTTAATGCAAAGTAAAAAAAGAAATGGTGAGAATAATGTTACAACGTTTACATTTCTTTTATGTTTCATTTTGTTGCCAATTTACCATTTTGTGAAAAACTAAATTCATTCAAGTTTTTCAGAAAAATTACTTTTAAAATAATTAAGTTATTTTTTTTTAATGAACATCGAAGTAGACTGCTACACTTGTGCTTAAAAAGATTTAAAATAATATAGACAAACGAATTGTTTTTTTGTTTAGAATGTTGCATAACTCTATAAATGTGTATGTTTTTAGTAAATCACCAAGTTGTTAATAGCAGATGAAGCAAACAATGTATCGTAAATGCTTCTTTATTGTAATAAATAATATCATGGCGACGATTTTACTTCGATAATTTGATATAACTCTGTAATTTAATTACACGGGAACAATACACTGCGTTCATTGAGAATCGACTACAATTAATATTAAAATTAGAATTAGGATTTTCGATATTTTATAGCCATTGAAATAAGCATTGCAAATTTAAAATGTTGAATATCTTTTAATAAATATGTGATTATGTACACGATTTTTATTTATACACCTTATATTTATTTATAATTAATCATAATTAATAAAATAATTTTTCATTAAAAAAAGATTTTGAATAAAAATATCTATAAATGACAAAAAAATAAAAAAAAATGACAATCTTCTTTTTTAATGACTAAGCGTACACAGTTCGTTTCATACGATAAATATATTTCGTTGAGACGCGACGGCGCGCTAGGCGGCTCGCGAGCGCGCGCGCACGGGCCCCGCCACGCGGAAGATGGTCGGCAGCAGCGCGGCGAGCTGCGCGAACAGCGCGGGGCTGATGGCGGCGGGCAGCGCGGCGGTGAGCGTGCGCAGCGCCGCGCCGCCGCCGCCGCTCGCCTCCAGCACGAAGCCCTTCACGCACTTCAGCACCAGCTCCGCGCGCCGCATGCACCACGCGGCCGTCATCTCCTAGAGGTTGGAGACAGTTGCATGGGTTGCTTTCGTCTCGCGCACGCGACGCATAGCGATCGCAGTGTCATGTAGTTCTGCGACGTTTATGCTGAAGACTACGCATAAACCTAGCGGGCCTCATAAAGAATCTGGGGTCATGGCAGTGCACCGCCAAGTCGAGCAAAAAAAGCGGCACGGCCGTAACACTCTTTTCTCGATGCAATTCGGGCCATTATCGACCCGTTATAACTTAGTTGTGGATAAAACTACAAGGCTGAATTTTTAGTAACCACACAGGCTTTGATTTTTTAGGAAACACGGTGTATTTAAAATTTCATTTAATTTAAACCAGTACTTTGAGAATTATAACTACTCAAAGTTTCTACACTTTGTCACTCACTGACTGACCGATTTATAAATTTTTACATTACAAAGTTGTAGTTGCAGTTAACTAACCAGTTTACTTGTATATATATAGTATATAAAGAGCATATTTTGACTAAACAGTAATACATAATACTCGTATTAATTGAAACCAACGTATGACAACCCAGTTTGCATTAAATAATTCTTTAAAAGAAGACCTTGAGCCAAAATTTCTTTTTTTTTAATTTATTCAACTGGCAACCTATGTATGCATGTATGTAACTATGTTTGTTCGGGCGGAATCTCAATTTTGAAGCAGATATCTTCGACCGATTGAGCTGAAATTTTTTATACACGTTCAAACTTATAGAATGATTGACCCAACATGGCGGAATACCGAAGATGGCGGACTAGTTATTTTTAATGCATTTCTACAATATGGGTATTAAATGAACGGGCTTCGTTAGAATAACTCGAAAAATATAATGACGTCACGCTAAATCAATATGGCGAACTTTTAAAGATGGTGGACTAAGTATTTTAATGCTTTTCTATAGTATGGGTATCAAATGAAAGAGCTTGCTGGCAATAACTCGAAAAAAAAGTGACTTCACTCTTAATCCAATATGGCGAACTACGTTTTTTATGCTTTTCTACAATATGGGTATGAAATTAAAGGACTTGGTAACGTCAAAATGAAAAAACTGAACTAACAATCTAATTTACTATAATGTATTACTTGTGAGATACAAAGTGCTTTCATGCGATGGTCCAGTCAATCTATTAATTTAAATTGTAAAAGGTTTTTGATGTTGATTTGGTTATTATAAGATGTTGTCAGATTAGCTAATTACGTAATAACCTAAGAGAGAAGAAATATATTAACCGACTTGGTATGACATGGATCTCACAACTTTTAACGGTAGAATATCTGAGTTGCGAGACTTGGGCATTTTTTACAAGTTATGTTTTTTATGGCATTATCTTTACTATAATACAAAAATGAATAACTAGCATGTTTTCGGTTAAATATTCTAGAAATTTGTTTTGAGCACTCTGCGTGTAGTGGCCCACGAGTATTTGTACTACTTCATATGTGATATTTTTCACTACCCTAAAAGTACAACACAATTAATCGAGTATCCAAAATGGCAAAATTTCTATGAGAGGAAATAATTAGTATAGACAGCGTACTGATTTACCTCTACTAACATTTTATGAGGGATATTTGACCATGTCGTCATAAACGCATGACCGCACGCTCACCTCCGTCAGCTCGTGGCGCAGCAGCAGCGGGAGGGCGACGGCGGTGACGTCGTTGCAGCACGCCGCCTTCAGCACGTTGCGCAGGCCCAGGATGGCGGGGTGGCGGGACGTGATGTCGCCTGGCGAATGTCGATAGGGATTTCACTTTTATTTGCGCGATTCAAGTGAAAACTAACTCTTAGCGAGGATGGTTTAACCTGAATCTAGAGGTCACCGGCTGGAGGGGTCCCTTATAATTAAAATTGTTAGCCCTCTGGACTTGTGCATCTCATAAATCGATAATTCTTATCGATTATTATTTATCGATCCCTGAAATTATCACTTACAACCTGGTAATCAATGCAAAACTACCTGTTTAATAGAGAATAGGTAAAAGCATTACAATCACATCTGGTAAAGTTAATATGTATGTAGTCAAAGATGAAGCACACTTACCAAGAAAATGTCTATTCATTATTCAATTTGGAGGTTCAAATTACCAAAAATATCGATTTCGGAAGCGTATAGGACGATAGCCGTGAATATCGACGGCACAGGGGACACAGGGGGATTATATTTATTAGATTGTTTTAGCCTTGTCGACTTCGTATTACGCTAAGGAATCGCTCACGCATGCTACTATGACACCGCAATGGTTAGTCCGCTAATGCGAGCCACCTTCCTCCTGTTCACAGGTACCGAGAACTCTCGCGGTCTAGACTAGAGGAAAGTTTGTCTCTCAGACTACGACGGAGGAAGGAAGTTCGCATAGCGCGAAGGGGACACAGGGGCGCAGAGGCTTACCAGATTTGAGCGAGTCGTCGTCCACCACGAGGTGGAACACGACGTGCGCGTCGGCCAGGTTGCTGTGGCGCGTCACCAGCACGTCGCCGGGCGCCAGCGCGCGCCGCGGCTTGGCGAGCCCCTGCCGCTGGCGCTCCGCGTTGCGACGCTCCGCCTGCAGCACGGTATAGGTCAAATGCGCTGGATCCTCTTCGACGTATTGGAGGTCTTGGTGACGAAAACACTAGACCAACACAGTACGGAAGCATTTCTCGACGCATGCAGGTACACTCACGGGCAACTCCACGGCCTCGGCGATGCGGCGCAGCTGCGCGTCCAGGTCGGGGAAGTGGTGCTCGGTGGCGGCGGGCGGCAGCTGCGGGCGCGCGCGCGCGTCCACGGCCAGCACGGCGCCGCTCAGCTCGCTGGAGTACAGCGCCAGCGCCGGCTGCACGCGCGCCCACGAGCCGCTGCGGCCGGCGGAGCGTTAGCGCGCTATGACTACGATTGTAGTAATATGAAGGCTCGAAGGACCAATAAGGTAAAAGTGTTCCCGTAGTTGCCCGTCACAATATGTGAACTTCTATAACTTAACATAGCCGACTCGACGGAGGTAGTACCTCACTCACTTACAGAAGATTGGCGTGCAGTAGCTAATATAGCATATTGTTGGGTGAGTGAGGGAAAAACAAGCCTAACATCCTCCCCAATTCCTTTCCTCATTTTCAATTTCTTTTTATCTCTGATACCTTGTTAAGCTCCTCTGGTCTGCCATGAGCGGTGGTGACCACAAGTGGTAAGTACATAAGACTTCCCGGTTTGCCTTTTATTTTTTAATAAAAAAAAAATTAATAAAACATGTTTTATAAAATTCTTAATTTCACATTTACTATGTATATTTTGGCGATTACTTTAACGTTTAACTTTTTGCGTATATGTTAACGCACATTTTCATGTTCACATTAACATATATTTTTGATTTTACATTAAAATTTACTTTCGCATATTTACGTTTTATTTGCGCATTTACGCTGCATTACGCGCGTTACTTTTGCGTTTACAAAATTTCAATAAAATCTAGTGTTTATACAACAAGCTCACCCATCACCCCGCTCTCCCGAACAGAGGTCCATCATATCCATAGCGACGAGTCGTATGTTGTGCGTCTGCTTCAGCTGCGAGCCGAGGTGTATGGTGAAGCTCTCCTCCAAGCGAGGCGCGAGGGGCGCCAACAGAGGCTCCGGGGGCAGCGAGCACAGCGGCGATGTGCTAGAGAGTTATTTATAAGATCCACCACTAGCATATACACAATTACATTTGTACATACATTTATTTTACTGTGCATACAGTACAGAAATTTTATTTGTTACCGTCATATAAAACATTTAAATGGGGAATAGTGCAAAACCACTTAACTAGCAAATGTTAATTTTATTTCTAAAATTAATACTTAACAGAAATACATTTTGAAATGTTTTCGGTGACACTATAAACAATATACATTGTATAATAAAACATCTCTATTAGGCCCTATTTTCAACAATAATGTAATTTAATATTTGGTTCAAATTTAGACTTTATAGACTAGATATGCGGTTTTGCAGTATCCCTGATGATATACAACATTTCTTACACAACAACACAAAGTAGAAAGATAAGATGAGTCTAAAAACTAAATAACTGAAATATATATTTTATGTATATAAATAAAGGGAAAATATGAATAAAAGCAAAAATTAATAAAGATCTTTAATAAAACTTACAATTATTTTAATTAATACTAAACAAGGTCAAATAAAAGATTTTATCTTAATAACTGAAAACATTTTGCTTTTTAAATATACATAGGTAACAGAGATAGGTGGTTGACTTAAAGATTGATCATAATATTAATTGCATTGTTACTTTCAGTAATTAGTTGTAGGTGGCCTTCAGTGAAAATCGGTCTAAATTAGCATTGTCAGTATAAAGTGGACCTATTTATAAATAGTCTTGGGCCTAACCGGTCACCACAGAGAGCGCTCAATTTAGTTCATAATCCAAGGATGAACTAGTTCGCTCTATTAGTTCATTAGTTCTTTTTTTGAAATAATTTAATAAGAACAATAAATACAGAAAAAAATATAGTTATGATTATTGCAAGTTTTGTTTATTTTTAACGTCCATTTATGTAATATGAAATTTTTTATTTAAATAATGAAAAATAAAATAATTTATATTAATGATTAGTCAACAGTTAGGCTAGTTCCTAGTATAATGGGTAATTATATTAGAATACTTAAAAAGTATAAACTTTTACAATTAAAGTTGACTTTTTTTGAGCTAAAAGAAATATAAAAAGAACTAAGAGCGGGATTTTCAATGAACTAGTTCGCATAGTTCACCTAAAGGAGCGCTCTTCCCACCTAGGTCGTTCGCGAACTACCCAAGCCTATTTATAAACAAAAGAGGTCTTCCTTTTTTAATTTAAGAAATAATTCTACTATTTACCTTGGAGTAACTCTCTCGTCAGTCTGATACTCATTAATGGCAGTCATGAGCCAGGCCCTGTGCGTGGCTCTCTGTGTATGTCTCAATGCATCCAGCTGAGAATCCCATCGCCCCGCCGCTAAGCTTTGTTGCTCAAAATGTAGAGTTGCTAATGCATTGATTTCCTCTTCAGTTGTCGATACATTTAGAAGTCTCATTTTTTCTTCCATTTCTTCTGTTTGTCTGAATATTTTTTACATGATATTTAGCACTAATATATGTATATAAAAATTATATATAACTATTTCATGCACTCTTTTTTTACTTTATAATCTTAAAGCCTTAAGTACAAGTTAAAAGAAATTGTTTCAAAATTTTTGATATTTATTGTTAAATATTTGATAAAATAATAAGAAAGGTAGAATGAAGATATGTATTGCATTTATCATATTTATGAACAAATCAAAACTTACGTTTGAGTAAGTTTCTGAATGTCTTCATCTCGGTTCTTCAACATATTCATAACAGTCTTGGCATAGGAGCTTTCCACTTGCATAATAGTTTCCAAGGCTGGTGAGTGTACCAGCTTGTGGTAAGCAGCTGCAAATACTTCTTCATCAGATGTGCCTTTCTGCTCAGCAAAGTCCACAACATTCTCTTTGAATTGTTTCTCCCAATTCTTTATTATGCTCTCTACATTCAGCTCACTGTTCTTGAACTGGTTGATTAATTTAGCATCTCTCTCATTGTGAAAGTTCTTTGTTTCTTCCTCTACAAATTGTGCTAATTTTTCATTGAGTTCTGCGGCAAATCAATTTAACGATAAACAGTTAAAATAAAATGAAAATGAATTCTTTAAGATAAAAAAAAAAATATATGGAAGACAAAATCAACAGATTCTATTATTTTCTAGTAAATAATTAACAAACTCATTATTTGAAATATTTATTTACAATCCTACTATGTGTGAGCCATTTTAAGGACTTGTGTTGTGTTGTGTTGTTAGATCTGATGACTTAATCCTACTTTTCATAAAAATCATATCAATTATATTATCATATCATGTAATTGAATTAAATTATTAACTCACCATCCTCCAAGTACACCGGTATGTGAAACATTTTTAAAACTCTTTGTACAAGTTCTCGTGTCGACCCATCGTATGGGATCTGTACAGGCACCTCCAGTTTGTAAAGCAATTCCTCGTTTGTACATGTTGGAAAGGAGAATTCAAACGTTTTAGAAGTATTTTGTATTGTTTCTGTAGTCATTTTGGTAACGAAAACACAACACCTACATTTTTTGACAGCTACGTCAAATTGACATTATTGACAAATTGGTTCGTTCATGCGGAACACAGTGTCATATCCAAGCGACTCTTGACTCCTTGTATGAACACAGTATCTTAAGAAAGAACATTTACACAACATAGTATTTTTCTGTAGTTCAAAATTTAACTGAATAGAATTTATACAATTCGATTGCTTAATTTTCTTAGAATAAATGTTTAAAAGTCTTGTTATTAAAGATTCTATCAACCTTAATAATTTATGATGTTTCATGTCTGGTTGTTTTTTTTCACGAACTATAAAACTACCAAACTCGGATCACTCATAGCCATATGCAATTCAATTTCTTGAAGGATTTATTCTAACTATAATTATATAGTTTTCATTTATTTATAAAAAAAAAAAACAATCTATTTTTGGCTGTATAAATGATTTCTTTTTTTGTCACAAATACCGACCAGGTTTATTGGCGCCAAAACTAAAACGATGATGTGAAATTTGCTGAACGTAAATACAATTATGCATCACGGACTTGATTAAAACTTATTAATAAATATTCCTTAATACAGATTATTGAAGTGAACCTAGGTTGTTGTAATCTATATTACTGCAAAAAACACCTCCACATGTAAGGTAAGTAAACGTTTTAAAATATTAAACATACAAGATGTTTTATACTTTGCAAAATAAATATATCAATTACGTAATTTTTATCCTGGCCATTAAAATTGTGTATTATAATAAACTATGTTAGCTAGTCTTACTAATTGTTTTTATGTTTATTCAAATAAATGTCTCTAGTAGTATCATAGATTTTAGAATTCCTAAAAATACATTACCTAAATAGTTTTAGTATTAAATTTCTCTACTTCTGAACATAACTATGAGTATTATCAAGAGTTTGTCTTTCTATAATAACCCATCCAATGCGAAGCACCCCGATCGGCGTATTTTAGATTCAAGAAAAACGCGGTTAAGGCCGCGGAACGTAACTTCTTTATAATTTTTCGAAGTTCTAGTGTATTAGTCTTTCGTATATCCTGACGAGGCGCCGATCTCGGCGAACAATTTATGTATGGAAAATGCGTTTAATTATTTTGCTGATGCATCGAAGGTTAACAGTTCTACAGGTGCAATTTAATGTAGTCTTTGTATTAATATCTAGTATTGTCTTACTTGTCTCTACATAAAAATAGAAAACTGTTTTTAAGTTTCTACTCCTTTAATTTTTTTTCCATGAAAAAATGTATAAGTTAGATATTCTTAATAATAATGTGTTTATGATGGTGTGTAATGAGAAGTCCAGGTTACTTAAGACATGGCCTCGTGAGACCTTATTTTACTCAGACTTGATTTAAATCTTTATTTCAACAGAAAAAATATGAATACATAGTATTCCTTACATATCCCTCGGCTTCTGCCATTTGACTCAACAAACACCCGAACTAGGGACAGTTGTACACGATATTGGTATAGTAAAACTATATTTTCATTATATATAAATTAAAAAAATGGAAACAATAAATTACATAGAGATTTTAAATAAAAAATTGTTCGGTTCTCATCGTGTTTAATCCGATGTGATCCGTGCGGGCCAGGTGGTAGCCACCTCCATGTTCTAGCTCCTCAAGCGTTCCGATGGAATTACGCAGCCTCGCCGCCCTCCTCTTCCTCGGCGCTGGCGGTCAGCATGGTGATCAGCTTGGTGGTGTCGATGAAACCTTTGTCGTCGATTTCCATCTGGTCGTACGCCTCGTCGACTTCGTCGGCAGAGAACTTGTCGCCCCAGGTCATGAGGGCGTGCCTCAGCCTCTCGGAGTCGATCTTGCCGTCGTTGTCGAAGGTCTTGAAGGCGTTGATGACGACGTCGTCATCGTCGGAGCCACCGGACATGCGGCTCGCGAACAGTGTGAGGAGCTGGGTGAAGTTGATGGGGCCGGGGGCCTCGCTGACCATCTCGTCGAGCTCCTTCTCGGTGGCGAGCCTGCCGAGGGAGTCGAAGGTGGCGCGGAGGTCGTTCTTGCCGATGATACCGTCCTTGTCGTGGTCCATTAGCTGGAAGGCCTAAAAATAAAGAGTAAATCGTTAGCTTCTTCAACTTTAAAACCTGAATAAAAAATGTGTCAGGTATATATGACTAATAACTTTTTTTGTAATTCTCCTAATTGAATAATGTTACTGTAACTTCAAATATTTATACCATAGCTTCTCTTGTTTATAAAACAAGGTACTGCGCACGAGCTAAACAAATTAGTGAGATAATAGGTTTACGTGATTCTATTCATTAAATATTGTTTAAGTTGCTGAGTTTTATGGAAGTTTAGTTACTTTGTACCTTACGTTAAAATTTGGTCAAAAAGATTTTGCGTATAGATTTTTAGGATATATAACATAAAAAAGTGAGATGTTTACCTCCTTGAATTCGGCGACCTGCTTCTGGGAGAACATGGAGAAGACATTGGAGCCGGTGCGCTTGGCCTTGCGGCTTCCACGCGAAGACTGCCTCTCACCGCCGGCGGCGGCGGCGGGCGCTGCGGCCGGAGCCTCTTCAGCGGGCGCGTCTTCCTTCGCCTTCTTCTTCTTGATCTTCTTTTCTTTGTCCGCCTGAAGAAGAGGAAGATATTATTATAATGTTTGATGTTTTGAGTTGTGTATTAAGCTTAAAAAACGTAAGGTTTAGATATACCAGTAGGGAAGAATGTCCTTGTATATCGCGTCATCTTCGATTATGTTTTACTATAGTATTATTTTATCGGAGTCCATTGACAGCTTTTTATATTTGATGGGAGAAATTGAGATTAGGCTAGCGAGTTAAATCACGCGATTGCATCTAAACGGATTTTATTAGCGTTATAAATATTTACTAAGTCTATCGGTGACCGTAAAAACGATTTATTGTTGGATCCGAAAACGATTTGGCTTTAGCTTTATAAATTCCAACATCAATTTCTCTGCCAGTAATTGATCTATTATTGAATTTCATTTGGTTCCCGATTAGGCGGCGCGAGAGTGGTGGAAGGTGTCTTTATATTTAGATCAAACAGAATCTGCTTCCAGGCGCGCGGAGCATTGCGTTACGTGAAACAAACGGAAATAGAATCTTGTGCCAGTTTTGTTCACAGGTCTGCTTTAACTATTTTAAGATTATTTTCTATTAAAGATGGTTAAAACACGTTGAACTGGTTTAACCAAAACCTCAAGTTCTTATGTTTTAATGTTGTATTTAAATCGGATTTTTTTTAATCGATAAACTATAAGATTTTTTTTGTTTAATTTATGTAGATATAATTTTATCAATTGGTATTTATTATGATTTTCTTTTTCATATTTATATTCGTATTCGGTACATTGTATTGATACCTCATTTATTTAATAGAATAGCAAGTAAAGAATAATTAAGTTAAATACTTCCGTATTTTGTTTATTTATCATTCTAAAGTAATTGATTCAGTATTCCGCAAATCCCGTTACGCGCAGAGAAATCGTTATCTATTGGAAAATCTTTATCAACGCATGGATCCTGTCCATCATTACGACCGGCACTCGCACGAACATTTTCAAAATCACCAATTCCACTGATCACTTCAGTATTTCTTTACACTTCACTGGACTTACCATTTTGTTTAGTTTGTTGGTTCGACGGAAGAGAGACTGTACCGCTCGGCAGTCCCACCCTGACTCCGAGATATCGTTCCCGACCCAGCATCCAAGAGTGTCCCCCCTCCCTCCCGCGATTCGATTCCTGCGCACGATCCCATATATAGTTCGCAAAATAATATCTCAACCGGGAACGCATCACAACTCTTTCGTACGCTCGGAGGTTCGGCTGTGCTCAATGATTTAAAAATAATATCAGCTACCAGCTAGCGGAGATTATTGATTTTACTGTGTTTTATTTTGAGCGATATTTCAACTATTTCTACTTTGAAGAAACTTTAACAATTGACACTTAATATTTGTTTTGATCGACTTAAAAAATGGGGGACGTCAATTTTGTGTGGTATGAGAAATCTTCGTTGATTGTAAACTGATTATCACGATTTTTTCTAAGAACCTCAATGGTGGTTCTATATAGAAACAACAAAAAATGGACAAAATCCACAACATTCGTTTTCTTCTCTTCCTATTATATAAAAAAGGGAACTTAATTTCGGTTTAACAAAAATTTCCTACTTCTCTACAATTATCTTAATACGAAATTGTAGAGCCACGTTATGTCAGGATGGAAACTTGATAACATCTAGATATATTATTCTTGAAAATTATTTTCATTCGACGTCATCGAATCGAATCCGAGCACTAAATAAAAATTCAAAATGTTATAATTTTTAACATCTATGGAAAAGGGACAGACTAATTTAATTGAATTCAAAGGTCAACGTGTATACGGTATAAAATAATTTTTAATTCGTAATAAAATTAATTTAAATGAGTATAGTTTACTCACTAGGTTATACTAGGGTCATTACGCATTACCCAGGAATTTTTTTATTGGCAAGCAGATGTCAGATTGATATAAATTCGGTTTTGTTCACAATTTTGTTTTTATTAAAAACAAAAAGTTTTCAATAAAATTAGACCTAAATAAGAGAAAATGATTTTTAATGTAAGTATATTCTGGAAAGGCTGATGTATTAGGTTAGGTTGCTTGCCAGTTAAGACCTTCCGCATAATTACTTGACCTGTAAAGAGTTCTCGTAAGATTATGCGCCTCTTATATGAATATTTCATTCAGCTGATTATAGATCATCTATGTTGTCATATAGAATGGTTGAGCTATTATCATTGGGCATAAAGGGAATAATAATTCAGATTATTCGGTGGGCACGTTGGCAATGTGGGTCACGATTGCTCTTAACTTTATCCACATTTGTGAGCAGCCGTGATCATTCTTCATCAGCTGTCTCATCTGCTCTGACCGAATCTTCTAATATTAGTCATATTAACGATAGAATATTTTTACATAATTTGGATTGTTTGATGTTTGATTGTTTTAAACCCGTTAAACTTCATTGTCGTCAATATCACAAATAGTTATTGAAAGTAAGAATTACTTTAAAATATATAGAATTATTAATACACTACATTTATAAAATTTTAAAGTCTGTGCCTATTCGGATATAATCTTTATTTAGCAGTGAAGAAATCCCCAGGCTTTTGTCAGATGAAGTCCAATTATTGTTAGATCTAAAATTGAAATCTAATTCACAATGTTACTATATCAAGATTATCAAATAATATCAAATTTCTTCTACAATTATAAAAAATACTAATTCCTTACTTAATTATTTAGATAAAATAGCGTAACAATTATAGTTAAGAGAGTTATTGTACAAGATATTCTATGACAATAGATATATATGATATTATAAGCTCATGGATTTTGTCTCCGAGAATGTTGACCACTTTGGACGACGTTGCCTAGCAACCAGCTAGCGACTTAGTATGACAGGCGAGAGTATCTGTGTATCAAAAGAATTTAAGAGCTTGTCAACATGGAAATTGGGTACAGATTTTTAATGTCAAATAGTATGAATGTAACATATCTATAGTTTTATAAAATAACTATCCTTTTTTTTTAATAAAGAAATCAAACACTATTCATCGTTCAAACAAAACAAGCATATAGAGGTAAGTAGCTGAAAATTTCTAGTACTGTAAGGTACTGAAAACATCCCACTACTTGGCAAAGGTCTCCTCTCTTATTTAAGGGAAGGTTAAGACCTCAATTCACCACGATGCAGGTTGGCGGATATATGTACATATATCAGAATTTCTCCCGGCGGAAGCAGGTATCCTCACGATGTTGAGTACAAAATGTATGCTAAGTAAATAAGTGATGTTCAGGCGAATTAGCAATTTAGGCCTAGCGGTGACGGACGAGAGTTAGGGAGCTATTCAGGGCGATCCGCGGGGCGGTACGAGTTATTTTCGTACCCGGACCAGTTAGTCACGCGACCAGGAATAACCTCATTGTAATCCACACCGATAACATCTATATAACGAAATTGTAGTAGTTTTTGCGCATTTTATTTATTTTTACTTATTAAGTACTAGCTGGACCCGGCAAGCGTTCAAATATAAATAAAGTATAAAGAATAAAGGTTTTTTTGCGCCAGCAAATTTCTTTTGCGTTCCCAGACCTACCAAAGTCTTATCATAATACGAGCAATGGTTTCAGAAAGCATCAAGGATAATATAGATTTATTTATTAAAAAAATACAATAATTTTTTAGTCTTTAGAGTTACATAAATCACCATTGATTTTTCCGTTGAATTTTTTGATATTTTTAGCATAAAATGTCCAATTTTACGTCCGACCAAAAACGAGGGGTTTATAAATGTGACATGTGTATGTGTATGGACAAATAGCGGGGCCACGAACAGACACATAGCTCTAGCGCATAGATCGACTTTGATGCGGTTTTATTTATTTGAAAGCTAATATTATCGAGATAATTCTTAGCTATAATATAAAGATTCGTTCCAACCTTTAAAGGTTATCAGTTTTTTTATGGTTGTTGTAAGTATCTGAGCGAATTCTACTGGTCTGTGTCGAATCGAAATTTACTACACTGTGACTTCAATGATACTAAAGTAACATAGTTACGTGACCTTGTCCTGATGCTGCAGCATCAGCAGGATACATCAACCTACCGCAGACATATTGTCTCGGGGCTCGTTGAAATTATTTTAGATCTTATAACAAGTGTAAAGTATAAATAAAACAAAAATAAATCAATAATGAAAATAGAGCAGCTTACATATTGCACGTATCATGCCTATTTAATATATGTAGTCAATATAATTAATTGTTATTGTATGTATTTGTATTTGTAAAGAACTAAAATAGCTAAACTCATCGAATCTTTCAAGTGTCTGTCTAATATACTTTAATGTAATTATTTGTTTGTTCGAATATCAAGCAAGTAGTACTAAATAGATTTTGATGAAAGAATTTAAAAGGGATTTAGATTTAATGATTTTTTCTTTGTAGGCATTTTTCATCAATGAATTCAGAATAAGCAAATATCGTTTATATAATAGTACTTAACGTAAATTATACTACATTTTGTGCATTAAAAAACGATTTATTGCTCATAAAGAAAAAAAAATATTTTTAGAAAATTTATTAATGAGTGAACCCTTAGTTAATTAAGCGAGTGTAATATATATTTATGTGTCCCAAAATTTTAAAAATAGGTTTTGTGGTTATGAGGCTTATATTAGGACATACAAAATTAGCTTTCTATTTATTATATTAGTATTAATATAGAT
The DNA here is from genome assembly GCA_037950945.1 of Hypolimnas misippus. NCBI lineage: Eukaryota > Metazoa > Arthropoda > Insecta > Lepidoptera > Nymphalidae > Hypolimnas > Hypolimnas misippus. Next base: position 176,646 of record JBBEEQ010000009.1, read on the forward strand.
GATAGGCAACAGACATTAGTTCTTCTAATTCATACAATCACAGAATCGGATGAGAGAAAAGATTAACAAATTGAATATTGAGGAATTCGTTTGAAATTGTAATAATTTCCCGCTATTATTGTATAAACATACAAATACTTAACATTCATAACCAGTACTATGTTACGTTATCTGCTGTCTCTTTCTAACATGTATCCGTCTCTCCTCAAGTTGTGACCATACTTGGTTCAGTGCCTTTCACTTTGAGAGTGGAACAGTATGGTGACTATAACTTAAGAAATAAGTTTGCGACTAAAATGTAAAGACTTTAAATAAAATGTGTAACAAACATAGTCATCTACCAAAGTTTTCGTGCTTAGTTTTCTTAGTGATTTTTTTGACGGGTTTGTATCACAAAGTTTTGCGTTATTTGTTAGAAAAACACATGTTTTTTTTCCGGAACTGACCATTGTCAAAATAACTTTTGACTTTTAGGCTGATACAATAAGAGCGATTTTTAGTTTTGTTCAAGATGTATGATATCGTTTTCTTAGTGTTATTCATTCATATCTACCTATAATTGTTAAGGCTTTATTAAGTAAAAGTTGTCGTGATACGATTTCTAATTAGAACTTAAGTTATTATTTTTACGAAGAAGTAATATGTAAGATTTAGTAATAAAAGAAATATTTTTATGCTATTACGTATTATTTTGCTATTTAAAGATCGAGGTTTATTTGCGTTTAAGTGAATTGTGTTAATTTAAAATATTAACGTACAGTTTAATTTAGTATACTGTAGAGTTCTCAAATAAAACCACTCAAATACAAATTTGTACTTTGATTATTTTATTAAGCAACGAAGTGAATCAATTTTTAAATAACAGAATAATATAAAACTAAACGAGTATAATAAAAAAATGCTTAGATTAGATTTCGTTATATTTCGTAAAATCCTTTCTGTTTAGGTTCCTAAATGAACAACATTATTATCAAACAGAATTTATTCAGGGAGTAATATGTATTGTTACAGATGTAAACGCTCTCGTGCTCCGAGCGTATATTTCACAACATGGCCTGCACGGAGAAATCGAGTTCTCCAGCAAGAACGATACACTCATTAGCATCAGAACCAACTTGCAACCCACGCTACAATATCCCGACGGAGTTTGGAAATGGACAATACACGAGTTCCCAGTCGACTACAGAGATATATCAAATGAAAGATGTTCGGAAACCAACCTTGGTAAAGAATTGATCGACCTCACAGAGGAACTAGGTTTCTTGATAATTCCCGGCAAAGATCAGGCGGAATTCGAGAGCAAAAATACTCTGATTGGCCCTAATGGACTCTGGGGACGGAGTATTCTTCTAGAAACAGCAGAAAGGGAGAGAGTCATCTGCGCTTCTATTTTCTCTACTGATATGATGCACGAGAAGCATGCCATCGCAAGATTTACTTCACCCATAGCTGGTACCTTAGATTTTAGGTGGTTAGCGACACGTGAATACGATGAGGCAGATTCCTACATACAAGCTGACCTTTATCACACTAAAGTTGTAAAAAGTCATCTCGGTTATACCGAACATAAATGGAAATTGTTCGTGACCGACATTTTTGATTCAGATAAGGGTAGCCATGAAGATAATTGTAATGTTCTACAACTGGTATTCGATCCTGAGAATGATGGTGAAGGAATGAGTGTGGGGGATCTGGACAATCGGTTAGGTCTCATCAAGGTGGCAACTGAAGCAACTGATAAGAAAATGAAGAAGTTGTACAAGAACGAAGTCCTAAATATTCTGAAGACTGAAATGGAAACCACGAAGAGGAATCTTTACGTGGTGATATTTGATACGAGACATACTGACAGCTTCTTGGCTTGTGCGAAGTTGAGATCAATTCAGCCAAAAAGTACTAAGTAAGTACTATTTACAGGTGCCATTTTTCAGCGTAGTCTATTTTCGGGGCCAATTGAAAGTAAATTAAATATATATAGTCTTTTATTGGCAAAATTCTTTACGTTTTATTATTTCCTTTACTTTTGTCGACAACCACTTTTACGATCTTGTCTCACTTAAATATACATTACAATATTTTTTATTTGTAAAATAAATATAGCGGACCTTAACGTAATCGTCAGTCCTTTTAAAGTGTACTTTTTACTGCGACTGCAATAGTCGCAATTTGCTATCGTTGTTAAAGGAATTGTATGATTTACATTGATTTTATTAGATTTTAATAGCGTTTAAATAAAACTTATATATTAATTATATAAAGAAAAAAAATAAAAATCGGTTTATAATCGGTAAAAATATCGTGTAATATATTTGTATACACAAAAACTAGTCAAATTGAAACATTCTCCTATCTTTAACTTTACCAAAATCATATTATTTGTAGAGCTCTCATCAACATGGACGGCATCAGGGGCACCGTAGAATTCACCCAGCGGTCTCCATTCGACCCGACATGGGCGAACTTTCAGCTAGGTACTTCAGATCAGGACTATGAGTCTAATCTTAGATTCGTCAGTTCCATGCTCCAGTACAGCATCAGAGAGCTACCGCCAAAATTTGTAGATGCTACCACGTGGATTGAAGTTTGCAATACTACGGGAAAATTATATAATCCTACTGAAATCGACATGAAGGATTTACCACCTCCAGGTTCGTAATTTTATTTGCTTTTTTTAAATTAAATTAATGACGAATTTCAATATCCCATTCGTAATTGTATCTTTATCGTTAAATCTCCTAGAAACAATTCTACCCTTAGCCGTAGGCAGATATAATTAAAATTTTAATGTAGAAAAAATAATAATTGACGAAGAAAAAGTGACAGTTTGTATGTGACCTAACTTCTGACGCTTCCGTAATATTTCACTATTTTTACTTCTCGTGTAACATTTGGCAAAGTTCACAAGAGACGCTCTGCTTGTAAAATTTTCCATTTTTTTGTTAATTATGAAAAAATCTGTTATTTGCTTAAACAACAAACTCATTGTTCAGAATATTAAATGTGCAACGAGATCTTTTAATACATTTTAGGGACAATTATTTCCATTTACATATTGCGTTAAAATTTTAAACCTATTACGTTCACATTTGTGAATTAATATTAAGATCTGGTTAACATCTAAATTGGTATGTAGGTGACTAACATCCCGATCTCTCAGAAGCTGGCGCGCATCCAGTTTGAGATTGTTTACTTCGTCATACAATACGAGCCATGGTATTCGGATGTTACCTAGAAATATTTTGCTTGTTGTTAATTATGTCATCATTTATGTAATAACGATGCTATAGACATTTGAACGTGTGACTATTACTTATGTGCATCTGACTGTATTTTGTGTTTTACACACGTTTTTTCGGTATTTAAGCTTTTATGGTTCCTTCTTCGATCCTATTTTTCGTAACGTGATATTTTAATCATTTCAAAGAAACATCTAACAGACTATCTAATGCAAAAAGATTTTCTTAAAACGAACTGGTTGTTGCTGATATTAGTCTGTTCAGAAAGAAAAACTCTTTAAGTTATATTTTTGGAACGATAAACGTAAAATATAGATCATTGCAAAGATTTCAATAAATGATTAAGCTTATAAGCCAATACAGCAATAAAATATGTTTTCAATTCTGAAGACAATTACAAATATGTAGGTATTTAACGATCAGATTATTATAGTTCGATAGATACTTATACTGACGTAATTTCCTAAATCCGTACCACATTATTCACTTCTAAGAATTTAATATGGCTTAAAGTACAATCAACGGAGGCACGTGGTGGAAACATCACTGAACTTGACCCACTTACATGACGTCTATTGAATTTCACGTATTTCATTTGTTAAGTTAAATAACCTTAGGAACGCGCTTTCCTATTTTGTTTTGTTAATAGTATTAAAGGCAATAATCCTGAGTCATAGGCAGATTAAATAAATGAAGATTAGTTTTAAATTTGGAATTGCAGCTTAAAGTTAACATGTGCTAAGTTGTAAATGAAAACATTGTAAGGATACTTGCACGCATTGGGAGAAATATTAACATAGTATTTTCTAAGATTTTCGCGATAATGAACATTGAAATAAAACAATAACGATCGTGATGGTGCTAAGATGTTCGTAACGTCAGCATGATAAAAAAAATTATATGCGATTGAAATCCCTGACAGCTTTCTCCTATAAGTAAAATTATCTATAAATATCTTAACGTTACCTGTAAATATCTTAACGATTCCTGTAAATATATTAATATTACCTGTAAAAGTCTCAAACTATACAGGTAATTTTACTTTTTATATGTATTCAGGAATGGGAACAATGGACCAGTACCCAGTGGGTGACCTGTTCGGTAAGTACAAGGGTCGCACGGAATACCTGAACCACAAGTACTTGCTGCCAGGCCTCGTCAACGAGCTCAGCGGGGCCTACTGGGACGTCTTCCTGCCGCTCAGTGGCAAGCACAGCGTCTTGCACAGAGCTGTGGTTTTGACGAGGTGAGCACTATGTATATATAAAGTAAAGTAACAGCCTGTTATGATCCCACTGCTGGGCTAAGGCCTCCTCTCCTATTAAGGAGAAGGATTAGAGCTTAATCCACCACGCTGCTCCACTGCGGGTTGGCGGATATACATGTTTCAGAATTTCTCCCGGCACATGCAGGTTTCCTTACGATGATTTCCTTCACCGCCGAGCTCGAGATGAATTTTAAACACTAAATTAGCACTTGAAAATTCAGTGGTGCTAGCCGGGGTTTGAACCCGCGATTTTCGGTTGAGATCGACGTGTTCTAACCAGTAGGCCATCTCGGCTATATATAAAGCTATAATAAATTATTATGTAGCTGTATCTGGCATGCGATGCAATTTTACCTAAAGCTACCTAAAGTTTATACTTTTTGTGCTAGGAAGCCTCGTTGGTTACCCAAAACACTCTACCAAAGTTTCATCATAACCAAATTAATGGTTTCGGAACGCGTAGAGGACAAACATACAATAAATGTTCACATTAACCGATAAAATGCGACAACTTACGAACGATTACATCAATGTTATATGTACACTAATTTAAGGCATAAAGGACGCGAACAGTTAGACATGCTACGTAATAATGCAGATTCCCAGCTGAGCAGTAATGAAAGTCTAAAATTAGTAGTGTTTCGAAACAAAACGCCTTTGTAAATTTTAGTTTCCAATATATACGTATGTGCTATTATTTATTAACAGGCGTTTTTGTTATATCCATGTAGTAAACTAATATTTAGACGATTAAGTAGGTTACAGGTTTTTAAGCGAACCACTAGATTATAGATAACGATATAAATGAGCTCATTATTCAATATTAGTGGTTGTGTTGTCTAAAGCGCCAATGTTTTATAATTCTGTCATAGGAGCGCGGGCGTAGCTATAGCTATTACATGGGAGGGGTCCGTCCAAGGGAAGGGTCCGAAGAGGATATTCACATACATATCATTTCAACCGATAATCTTGCCACAATGATTGAAAAAGCTTTATGTTTCAAAATGTTAATAGCTCAATATAAACTAGGATAAGGTTAAGTTTTTGGTCTCTTAGCCTATATTGCCAACATAATAATAATGTTATATATTTTAATTTCTTACTTCTTGTTAATAGGAGACCACCAAAACATGAACTCTGTGCTACAATCCTTCCTTACGAATATGGCACGGAGTATCAGACGCAGATGTTTTCCGCGCAGGTTGTGTTCCGCTACCCCATCGTCGGTAGAGTTATATTCAGACAACCCTTGGAGCGACCATGGGAGGACACCACTATTATCATTGAGAGTATGGTAAATATTTTACTGTCAATATAGGAGTACTTCTTAAGTTTTGATCCTTGAAATTTCCTATTCCAAGTTGACTTTGGTAGAACTTGATTATAACTGAACATTATGTTATAAAAGGTGTCTCACCAACTTTTAAGGGTTCCCTAGAATACATAGTTCTGGAGAATTATTAATGAGTTAGTGAATCAATGAATAATATTACTACTTTGTGTAAATGTGAATTATGAATGAGTCGATACCCTGATGTTGAGTTCCCTCTGCCTCTTTATCATATATCGTGATATTTATTAATAAACATTTCATACAGTTTTTGAACATTTTTTATTGACCCAAAAAGTGAGTGTTATAAGTTTGACGTGTCTGTGGCATCGTTACTGCATAACAAACGGACCAATTTTGGTGCCGCCTCTTTTGAAAGCTTCGAGATGGTTCTCGGCTATAATTTATTAAGATCTGTTCAGACGTTTGAAAGTAGCTCTTTTCTAGAAGATGAAAGGATCTGAGCAACTTTTACTAGTCTAGTCGACTTGTTGAAATGGTGTTAATGAGTAGTTTTTTAATTTCTATTTATTGGACAACCTGTAGCAAGACTTCAATTCTATAAGCAATCTTTCCTCACCCAGGTACACGCAGACGGTGCAAGTATCAACAACACATTCGAGCACCGCTGGGCGGTCCACGAGAACCCTCCAGGCGGAGACTATTACAACTGGACGGCGAGGTGTCTCAGCGCCGGGCGCGTTCTCCAGCAGAAAGACTTGGATGTGGACGCTAGAAACCCTGAACGCTCGTGCTCGTCTGCACACGAGGGTTTATGTCGTTTGGGGGACTTTACGACTAGGTATGCTTATTGTTATAACTTTGAGATAATATTAGTGCATATATTCGTAGACTGTATAACTAGGATTACGAGAAGTTCCTCAAGAAAGAACGGTGGGAAAATGAATAAATCATCATTAAGTTACCAAACTTTCAGCCTTCGAGTCAAATTTACTTGCGGTTTCCTTCTTTACATTTCTTATGATTTCACAGTTCTTTTTATTTTCAAATTTTCTGTGCATTTGTTGGAACAAGTTTTTTTTACTTAAATTTCCTACTAAATTTGCTTAAGTTAGATGGAAGCTACATCCGAACGTTCAACTTTACTTTTACTGTGTTTCAAATTAGAAGGTCATTGTTACAGTTTCTAGCGTTATTCTTAATGATATTATTAGACCAGCATGGGTCTTCTAATGGGTAATAAAATGAAGATGATAATTCTCCAAGGCACGGCATGTTGTCCATCGCGGGGAAGAAGGTAGACAGCGCTCGGCTCACGCGCCGCGTGTTCACGGACGGCCTCGTAGCGTTGTCCGGCGCGCGCTCTGTGCTCAGGCGCGCGCTGGTGCTGTACGACGACCACGGGCCGGTCGCGAGGGGCGAGCGGATGGCGTGCTCCGTGTGAGTGTGTGCCGGTGGAGGGAGGGTTGTTAGAGTTGAGAAACTACTTGTCAGTACTGCAGTGCTATGAGAATTGTTCTTGATAATAATGCTTTAGATTTTGAATTATTGAATTTGGTTATTTATATAATTTTTAACCTACTTAAGAAAGGAGGAGATTCTCAATTCATAACCTTTTTGTATTGATTACATAAATAAATAAATTTGTTTGAAAACCTTTCAGATGGGTCTAATGGAATTTTTATCAAAATTGGTTAATTAAATTGGTTTTAAAATCAAAATAACTGGAATAAGAATAAGATCCACGTAAACTAAATGACGTATTTCGCTTTTAAAGTCGGTTGCTTTTTTTTAATTTTACTAATTTGTTCTGTTCTGTGGTCAATAAAAATAGAAATAAATGTACAAAGTACTTAAACGATGATTTCTTCTTAGATAGCGTGTACAGTTGGATGCTGATAAGCAATTATGTGTCAATCCACAAAAAATCTAATTTGGAAATTTTTATTTAAAGTATATAAATATGGAAAAAAGTTTCTTAATTGAATGTTTCGAATTGCAAGTGCGTTTCATATTTTACAATTTATACAACAACCTCATTTATTTGAAAAACTTATTATTAGATAAAACTTTTCGTTATACTACTCTGCTTGTAATTCATTACACCTTTAATCTAAATGGGTGAGAAAAGGTGGATATATACGTCTTTTAAAAAATTGAATAGGAATAGATTAGACATCTTCAGAAGCCATTTTCTCAAAATGGATTCCATGTGGGTTAACATAGTATTGCTTATCTGCGTCCAATTATGATCATTTACGTAACTAGGTAGGGTAGTGATGGGTAAAGGTAGTGGGTGATGGATTACCTGGTTTCTATCGCAAGTCCGCGAACAGATATTTAATCGCGCACGTGCATCCACTTTACGCCAACCTTTCGGTTTTCATTGGATTTGTATGTTTGTTTGTTGATTCACTCGAACGCCGTATACTTGGTGGCGTGATTCCACACCGATAAAGTTGTAGACAAACTAGTTAGCACGTATTTTCGGAGGGAGCTTTAAGAGCTCGACCCGACGCGTTGGTTGACGTTGTAGCAACGTTTTTACCATCTACCCTCTAGGTATTGAAGACAAGGATTGTAGGATGGATGTTAAAGGTGCGTTCAGAAATACCTAACAGTTACGAAGCAAACTCTTGCAAAAAGGCAGTTACTATCCCTACATGTGCATCAAAATGTATACTCATACACTCGTCAATTCCAATAACAAAATCACGACTAAGCCTAATGATTATTTATTAGGTCACTAGCAGTTGATATATTTATATTTTGGAATTTCAGTTAAATAAATCTACCAGCGAAATTGTTACCTTTCCAGGATTTAATACCCCCTAGCGTCACTATAAGGGAGATTTTGAAATTCTGGAATACATACTTTTAGTTATTCTCCCTAAGTAAAGTTTGTGCTGAATTTAAGGATAATCGGCCAAAAAGATACATTTTCTCCATACAAACTTTACAACCTCCTTGCACCCTAGTGTGGAATAATAGTAGCCTGTTTTCTATTTTACATTTCATAACTATCACCCAGAAGTATGTGTATTAAGTTTAAAGTTAATACGACCACGGAATAAGATTTTGCATACAAACGTTTTTACCCCTTTTCACCTTAGGGATGAATAATCAAAAAATCCTTACTTATTGGATGCCTTCAACTTAAAAGGCACCTACAGCCAAAATTTCAAGTTCGTAGCCCCAGCGGTTTAGACTCTGCGTTGATGAATCAGTCAGGACAAGTAATTTTATATGTATAGATAGATTGAAAAATTTTCCAACGACCAACAGTAATAATCCTTTTTAGAGTGAATGGTCTTCATCGTCGAAAAGCAGTAATCCAAGATTGGTTCGGTAACGGGAACCCAGTGGGGTTGAAGGGAAAGTTGGAGTTAACTCAGCAGTCTGAGTACGACATCACCAATGTCCAAGTGACTTTGGAAGGTTTGGACGAAGATGTTAGGAACTACAAGATACATATGGTGAGTTCTTTTTCTATCATTTTCTCTCTTACAGAGTTTATGTTAGTTAAAGAAGAGCGAGTCCTGATACAGGTTATCATAACTTATGAAGAGGTTCCTTGTAGAGTAGACTAAAAGAAGAAATGAATAGATGTTGAAAATCTTCTATCTTAGTTTTAAATTTTTAAATTTATACTTTGTGTTTCAAAGTTGTTAAAATTATTACATTAGTTTTAGGCAGACATCTGATTAATGATGAGATTTGATCAGGCAATTTGATGACAGAACAATTTCTGAAATTAATTAATAATACTTAAAAATATACTGTAATGTTTATTTTCCAGACTCCAATAGAGAAAGAATTAGAGTTTCCGTGCGAGAAGACGACCATTTACGACACTTATAACCCATTCCACGTGAACAAGTCGCTCAGCCCCCCACCTACCAAAGGTTTGGAGACAACACTATTCAAATATTTTCCTTAAATATTTTTTATAGTTATTGCTCTCCTTGTATGCGACTTTTTAAAATCCTAGTGGTAGATTTTGAATCGAACGAGTTTGAGATTTATTTTAATTGACTGATTTTCTGTAAGAATGTGTTCTGCAACTAGACGAGTCCAAAAACGAGCTGGAGTCATTTGGCTACAGAGATATAATAGTCGGTATTCTTTGATATAGGTGATATATTTTATTTTTACAGGCACAGCTGATCAGTATGAACTCGGTGACTTGGGAGAAAAATATGGTCTTTTAGATGGTTTAAGAACATTCACCACTTACTACAATGAGACGCAGCTGTCTCTGTACGGCCCTCACAGTATTTTGGGACGATCTGTCGCTTTACATAGAAAGGTATAAAAAATTAATGAATTAAGCTAGGTCATTTGAGTTGAAACTCAATTTTTTGACTCATTTATAATTAATTAATTTAAAAAATTGTTGTCGATTTATAGTTTTGCTGTGTTCGCTTACTAGTGCAATGCAAATAATGCAATTGACAAGGTAGAGCCCAGCTGAAGCCGACCGGGGCAGTACTTCACTCTCACAGAAGATGAGCTTGAAGTGTAGCTCGACTAAGAGAGCCGAAAGCCTAATTTCCTACCCCATTCATACCCTTTTGGTGCTGCAAATGTCTATAGAAGCTGATGATCACTTAATATCAAGTGTCCCACAAGCTCCTTCGCTAGCCATTAAAAAGAAACAAGGTCCCATAGTCCCGCCCCGCAGGCCAGGGACCGGCGCTGGGCGTGCTCCACGGTGGAGCGCGGCTACAGCCCCTCCGAGGCGCGCGAGATCCGCGCCATCGCCTCCTTCCACCACCCCGGCGGCTTCGCGCACGGCTACGTGCGCATGACGCAGCTCGTGCACAGCGACGGCAGCGCCAGCGACACCGTGCTCGAGGTCAAGCTGCGGCACCCCGGCGTCAGGGACACCAACATCGTGAGTTGCATCACATTGCTGCTTGAGCCGTGGAAGAGTAACAATAGTTAATATACGCGATTTAAATCCGTTTAAAATAGCTTTATTTCAATGAGTAATAATCGCGAAAATCTAAGACGATGGTAGCACCAGTTGACATCCTGGTGTCAGGTTTAGTATTGCTATTTACATGTCGTCAATTCATTATAGTGGTAATACGGAGAAGAAGTTAAGGGTAACGATCACTTAACAACAGATGAAGTAATAAACTTATGTGTTATAATGGTTTTAGATAGTTTTGACCACTAGAAAAAAATATCGTTTTGTATATTTTTGGTACGCTCGTTTATTATGAATAAACAAAGCTCCTAAGCCCAGCCCCTCTGTGCGACAGACCCACCAGCACCGCTGGGAGATCTTCGTGAACCCGGTGGGCGTGGACGCGGCGGTGAAGGTGGCGGGCACGCGCTGCGTCGCCGGCGGCTACCGCTGGAACCCCTACTTCACGCAGCTGGCCGACCCGCTCAATGTGCGTGAGTGAACCCGGCGGGACTGATGTGATGAATGTTTGAATGACTTTCTTAGTGTTAGTTTTACTATCATTTAAAATTTATATGCCAAGATGTTGGATATAACGATGTCTATTGATTGTCTTAGTCTGGTTATATACATATTATGTGCTATGGAGACATAAACAATCATTTAACATTAAGCTATAATTTCTTATAATGACCAGGTTTTCTTATATATAATTTGTACCTTACAGCACGATCTCTACAACCAAGAGTGTGGTGCTGACAACCCTCTGAGATGTGACGTGGGTGACTTGACGGCGAGATTGGGAACAATTAGTTAGTATATTTATATGTTACAAAAGAAAGATAAATTACCACAAACGGGACAGTAATTATCTAAAAAATAATTGAATCAAACTTAAACTCACCAAAAATTCAATGATGGAACATTCTTCAAACGGTTGCGAACTGTATCCGCTTTAAGTTATTCCATCATCATATTGGTTTTTTTTCAATTGTTAGTAAAGTATTAAAGCATTACAATTGCAATCCTTATCTGTAAGTCACAAAAAATGATTTTCATTTATCCTTCAATTCTCAAATTATCTTGTAATTTTATTTTCAAATTAGCGGAGTTGTTAGTAAACCTCATATTTTTAAGTCACCAGAAATAGAATGCTTTGTCCGACCAGTTGTGGTCAGGAAATAAGTGGTCAGAGCCAAATTTTTATGGATAGCAATTTACCGCTAGAAGGAACTGTGTCCCGCTATGACTCGTTCTATCGTCAGATTTGACGCTAAAAGATCTTAGATCACTGAAAACACAATTAATTTCCAAAATCTCTCAATTCTCGAATAATTGAATCATCTCCTGAGTTCAACTTAAAGCGCCCCGAAGTGTAAGTAAATATAATACGGCGAAGTCACTACAATACGGCAGCCGTGGGCGGGCGGCGCCAGGTGTTCGTGGACAGCAACCTGCCGCTGGAGGGCGCCGTGTCGGCGCTGCGGCGCTCGCTCGTGCTGTTCGCGCCCGGCGGCGGCGCCGAGCGCTTCGCGTGCGCCAACCTCCTGCCCGACAAGGACATCATCAAGTTCGTCAACATCATGAAGCCGCCGAGATTTGTTCTGTAAGTTTTACTCTGGCCAACTTTTTGGATGATATTTCTACAATAAGTTTGACGTTTGTATCTATCTATGGCATCCTAACGAATGGATCGATTTTGATGCAATTTTTTATTTGAAAGATGATGTGGTGTAATTTTAATAATTCTTAGATATATGTTACGAAGATCTGAGGTTATCAGTTCTTTTATGATTGTTGAAAGGATCTAAGCAACTTCTATTGGTCTTAATTAGAATTTATTTTACTGCTATTGTAATAATATGTAAATCATAGTTCATAGTTACGTAACCTTGATCTGATGCTGCAGTATTATCTGGAATACGAGACAGATGGTGGCCAGATTGACGAAAGTAAATAGTTTGCCCACTAGAGTCTAGGGTAGTCTCTGTACCATTACGGCGAGCCAGGCACGTCTGTCGTCGTCCTGGTCACGAGGGTTGTGCCGCAGGGGCCAGTTCCTGGCGGAGGTGCGGCGCGTGCTGGGCGTGCCGGAGTGGATGGTGGGCGTGGACTCGCGGCGCACGCGCGTGCTGCACGCCGGCGCCTGCGTGCAGCTGCTGCTGCACTTCAGCGGGCCCGACGCCAACAGGATCGAGCTGGACTTCACCAGGTGCGGCTCCATTTCTAGACCATCGCAGGGGTTTTCGTGCGTATGAATCTCCACTTAACTCGAACACCCCCAGGATTCCGGTGTTTGTGAAGATTTATCCTGCGTAAAAAATATACATATCTATACTTCCGCGGTAATGAGTTCCAAGCCGAGATGGAAATGTTCTTCAGTGTTCTGCAGTCAGGTCAGTCATTTTGAAGCATCCTCACATGACGAATGTACTCAATTTTAACAGTATTTGTTCTATAACTGCTGCTGATTGTTTGTAAAGTTATTAAATACAATATTTGAAAGAGATTTTTTTAATTGGTCTTCCTGTTGTAACGTTTTCACAGCTTAACCAATTGTTATTAATTTCGATACAGATACTGATTCATTTAAGAAGGATATATGTAGGTTAACTTTATCAGATGTAGAAAATGTGTGCAATAAAAAAGTAACTAAGAATGTTTCCAGGCTGCTAGCATCAGGGCGATTGGACTCTCCATCAATCTTCATCCCCGGCTTCGTGGACACCAAGCGCAAGAAAACCATCTCCTACCGACAGTGCGGCGTCACCGACCCCAACGAGAAGAAGAGTGAGTCTCACAATTGTGACCAGTACTTCATAAAATATGTATTCGAGAATTGGCATTCCTTCGCACACCCTCCACCCCCCGCGCCCCCGCACACTCATACTCTTTTGTTTATCTTTAAAGTCTATGGTCAATCTTGAAATCGGTGGTAAATTTAATGAACTCCGACCGACTCGCTTTCACACATACCCTTTATATGGTAGTATAGTTTAATTCTAATGTGTAAGCGATATCTTTCTTCTCCAGAGACCTCGTTCTTCTTCTCGCCCAGTTCTTCAGCTCCCGCACAGACGATGAGCGTCAGCGTGTTTACATTCCTCTACATCGTTAGATGTTTGTTTGTTTAATATAAGTGTATATAATTTATTCATAATTTAGTACAATAAATGTTTTTTTTAATTAAAACTTAGTATTTTATTATTTCCTTAATAATAAAAATTACATAATATCTACATGAAATGTTTTTAAAGTCCACAAACCCCTCAATCCCGTTCGTTACTCCCTTTTCTCTTTCATCCCTTTTTCAAATTCAAAATATACTTTATTCAAATAGGCCTTTAAAGCACTTTTGAATCAAGGAATAAATTAGTCTTTTAAATATAAAACTACCTTCATCTTTTCTAACCTAGCAACCCATTTGGTGCCACTTTGCTGCTGCAAATGTTTATCGGATGTGATCAACGTTAGGTGACGCGCATACACATTTGACTGCAATTATGATAAGAGAAAGAATATATTTATAAAAAACTATACAAGCTGGCTTGTCAGAGGACCTCACTCTCGCAGAAGATCGGCGTGAAGTGGCTAACATAGTTGCTTTTCGTAAGTTGAGAGAGAGAAAGTGTCGAAAGCCTCCTGCCATTACTTTCCTTAGGTTCTATTCCGATCAACCCTCTCTTCTTGCCATCTGGCAATGCATTTGTAACGCCTTTGGTACTGGTAATGTCAAATGTCCCGCCTATATGGTTGCCAAAAAAAGTAACTTCTGGGTAATAATGTAGAAGCTTAGTTTAATCTGATATAAGCTATTAGTTGTCCCTCGCGGCTGTGGCTATTGATTCGCTGCTGACTCGTAGCGTGATGTAATATAGCCTCAACTTTCCACAGTAAATGGGTTATCTAACAAAAAAATGTTTTTCAAATCTAACTTTGGTGCTTTTGAGGTAATCGTTAGTCAGTTTGTATGTAAAGAATATATAATAAATTACTGATTCGATATGAAAAACTTTACAGATTTATTTATACTTATTATTATTTCTTCAAAATATGTTTAGAACTACTTTCGTCAAAGAGGATCAAAGAAAGCATCCATCCATCACAAAATGTCTCATTTATTGTATTAGTAACATTATTCTGCTATATAATAATTGTTATTTGAAATAAATAAAAAAAAAACAACTTAAAATATAATAAAAGGTACCGAAATTGCATTTAAAAACAACCCTTATTTTAACGCGACGGTTAATACGCATGCGCGAAGCAAAATCAATACACACACTCCCAAAACACCATTCGGGCGAAGTCCATCAACGAATATGCGATTAGAAACAATTTTCTTTCTCTCACTATGCTACATTTGCAACGCAAATTTAGAAGGCCCATTCCTATTCTTTGGACCAAAGTCGTTGGAAAAATACAAACGCCCGGCCCTTAAGTCCTTGGACCAGGATGACTTGATGAAGATCTATGGGGAGCAGGCGGCGATTGTGGTGTTTAATAACCAGGACTCTGTGCCTCTGTCTAGTGGAAACTTTCCAAGATTGAGGAAGATGTTAGAGGGACAGACTACGCTGGTTCTCCCGCAGGACTTTTTGGATGTGCATCCGGACTATATTAGTAATGAGACTCAGGTATGTAATAAAACAATATAAATGTTATGAAAAAATGTTCTGTATTTTTTAGAATTTTTAACTGAGGGATTAACGCAGGAGTTTTATACTGACGAATTTTTGTAATAATATTCTGTAATAAATACTTACAAATATACATAATTATATGTGAATGAATGAAATCGCACTCAAATGACCTAATTTAAAAAAAGTAAAACAAAAATACATAACTTGCTAGCAAAATGTTTAATGTGATAACGAAAAGTTTTAAATAATGGAACTTCAATTTATTAATTGTTTCTAATTTAATTTCTTTTTTCATATACAATTATAGATTATTTTATAACACATTATAAATAGTTCTTTCTTAATTCCATAAAAATATTAATTACTTTTACAATTTTTGAAATTGGATTAGGCCTGTTAAAAATATTAGGTCCGGTAGGATTGATTTTCAAAAATATCTTTTCCTATAGCAATAATTTAGTAATAATATTTAAATATTTTAATTAACACTTCTCATTAGGTGCTAACATTGCAAGGGCCGTGGTCGGAGCGCGACGCGCAGATGACTGAGACTTTTGCCAGACTTCAAGACATTTATGGCGCCGGTCGTGTCTTGGGAGTTTTAGGTAAATATTTCTTTAAAATATATGTAATATATTGTTTGCGTTAACACAATGTGCAGTTAATTAGTCTCATGCATTGATGTACCAAGCAGACTATAAAGACGGAAATATTCGAGTCACAGAGTTGATGCTAGATACTAACCAATCGAAATATCAATTTTATATTCCTTTATGAAATTAAAAAGTTTTGCTTATTTTCATTGTAAATCTATTTTTTTAAATTAAAACAGCAATGAATTTCAAAAATAAACTTCAAAGCTTATGTTTCTTTTTCTCAATTATTGAAATATGGCTATCAGCCAAGGCTCATTTGGCACAACTAAATATTGAGAATTTAATTTATTTGAAATTGGATACAAAATCAGTTTGAATCATATTCTATTTACAATTTTTTTTATTTGCATATAATATAATTTACATGATGTCAGTATGAAACGAATCAAACAAGGGTTGGTTATGCACTAGTTTATTATCTGTTGGCACTAGGTATTCATAAGAAATATAATGGCCCCATATACACATATGTAACACATGATATATTATGGGGATATGTAGTCTTAGGCGAGAAATACACTTATAACTTTAGCTTTTAAGCTTTTACAAAAATTAACATAAGGTTTTTGCCATTGCTGTGAAAGAATTTACTGCCCGTGTCTTATTTTTACTATTCATAGCTTTCGTAACTATTTGCGGACTATCAGTTACTATGATACAGAGTTTGTCTTATATAAGTTACGGGAGTAAAACATAATAATAAAATAAACATAACAAGTGTGATTCTCGGCTTATACCGTTGTCAAAAAGAGAATATAATATAAGGAATATTCAACTGTACATGTGTGAAACGGTAAAAATAAGGTACTAGTAGTATCTATTGATATAATTAGCACTGATACGAAAATGTAAAGACATGAATTTATTAAGCCTATGATGAACATAATTTCTATCTTCTATTTTGTTAAAAACATCAACAATATAAATTCATAATAATTAATGATCGCAATAAAATGCTTTAGGAAGTTCCCTTTATTTACGTTCTCATCGTAAACTACAGGGAATTCAGTATCCCAAAGCCAGCCATCAGATTACGACGGCGAATGGGTGCGCGTTCGTCGCCAGGCTAAAGATTTGAGCACCAGTACCGCTACTCCCACTGTCGAGGACGAGAAACCTGCCCGGACGTTGCCCAAATACGCCCTTTATAATGCTACAGGTTAGAATAATGTATAAGTATGTAATAATAAAACCAGCTAAGCAGGGCTCCGCATCAAGTGTTCACTACCATTGAAATCCGATTTACTCTTGACTCAGTGTGATCGTTGTTTGTTATTTTATGATTTGAACTATAATAACATTATCATAGAGAAATAACTGGTCAAGTGCGAGTAGGACTCGCGCACCGAGGGTTCCGTACAAACTTATAGAAATCTATATAAGACTAACCCATCTACGCCATTTGTGGTCTTCATCATCAGTTCCAACATAATTTACTATCAAAAATACCTAAATTGGTATAGGCTTGCCTATAATATTTGAGGAGTTCCCTCAATTTCTCCAGGATCCCATCATCTGATCCTGACCTGAAGACAATGGGACCACCTTGGAAGTATACCTTTTCAAACAAAAAAAAAATTTGAAAATCGGTACACAAATGGCGGCGTAATCGGCGAACAAACATAAAAAAAAATTAAATACAAGGTCGAATTGAAAACACTCCTTTTTTAGAAGTCGCTTAATCAAATATTATGTAAACATGGATCACGCCCCAAAAACTATTTTGAAACTACTTAGGAGCACTTTAATTTAAAACACAATCATGGATGCAATCCATGGAAACACAAAATTTTATTTTAAGTACTAATACACCTTATACTTTCAAAAAAGCAAAGTTATAGCGCGATTCAGGATACACCCAGCGCCATCTCTTGACAATTTCAATGAACTAACTTGTTCACTTTGACATTAACAACATAATTATATTATATACGTTATAAATCGACGATAAAACTTTTAAATGAAAAGTTAATTTTATTATTTTTAGCGCGTTTAAATAATAATTAAAATAAAAAAAAATATATTAATCGAGCAGAATTATATCACAGTTAATGTCATAATGTTGTAATAGATGGCATTAGCTGTACGCTGCATCGCGCTATCATTTTGTTAGCTGCGATATATAGATTGCATTGCGTTGTTTATAAAGGTTTGCTGCTTTTTAATGTTTTCGTATTGATACAAATTTCTTCTCCGTGTTTGTAAAATTGTTTTTTTGACCATGGTCAACTTCTATGTTAATTTGTTACAAGTACATATAATTTTAATTCTAAGATTAATATATTTTCCGCTTGATCAATTTACAACTTGATACATTTACGCGTTCCTGAGAAAAAGGTTGAAAGACAGACGTACAGACTGACAGACACACGAACAGAAATTTACAGTTTTCGGATTTTTTCCTTTATGTATACTAAAGGACCTTGCTCCTGGCCAAATTTCATAATGCTTGGTCAATGGGAAGTACCCTATAGGTTTTGATTCCCTTGCGAAAACGTTAAAAACGCTATCATACTTAAAATATGTGATATAAATGACCGTATCTTTTGATTGCGTTAACTTAGAAGTTTGATTTTTTCACAGCTCTTAGTAATTACAACTCTGAGTACTTGACGTTGATAAAAATTTGTTACCTTCACGCGTTTCTGAGAAAAAGGTTGAAAGACAAAGTTACAAACAGACAAACATACGTACAAAAATTTACAGTTTTCAGATTTTTTCCTTTATTTGTACCATAAGATCTTACTTCTTGCCAAATTTCATTGTGCTAGGTCAATGGGAAGTACCCTATAGGTTTTGATTCCCTTGCGAAAACGCTAAAATGGTCAAAATATACGACATATTTTCCATTATCTTTTGATTGCGTTGACTTAGAACTTTAATATTTTCACGGCCGCATGTCATCGTAGACTTGAGTATATGATATTAATTTCAACATGATACGTCTAGGCATTTCTGAGAAAAAAGGGTTGACATCCCGACAGACAGACAGACAGACAGACAGACAGACAGACAGACAGACAGACAGACAGACAGACAGACAGACAGACAGACGGACAACAAAGTGATCCTATAAGGGTTCCGTTTTTCCTTTTAAGGTACGGAACCCTAAAAAAAACAAAAAAAAATGTTGAAAACTGAAACAATAAGTAATAGCAAATACAAAATTAATCAAAATCATAATATGCTTTATTTAAATACACTTTCACTAGCGCTTCGGAAATGTCAATACAGAAAAAATTATACCGAAAAGAACCAGCAAGAATCTATAGATACTCTTTTTAAATTACGTCAATAGAATTTTTTATGAATTACAAATATATTAAACAGAATATAGAAGTCAGCGTATACTGACGATAAAGAAGCGGGTTGCTTCTTTATCGTCAAATAAAAAAAGATGTAATGGTCATTTACAGGTCCCCCAGGAAAAGGGGCTCTCTTGTACTCGTCGGGATGGCCGGAACTGACGTGGCCAGACGGCTCGGTGACGGTGCTGGACACGCCGGTGGGCGAGCCCACGGTGAAGCCCACTCGCCTGTATACCATCCTGGTCGTTCGCTTCGCTGACGGGGACAATACTAGGGACAAGGTAATGGCTGAATTTCAATATTTCAGTGTTCATTTCAATTTCCAACCGACTTCCAACAAGTAGGTTGGAGGTCTTTTTATGTATGTTCATTGATTACTCAAAAGATGGCTCAGCTTTTCAAATTGGATGGAAATATACATCCATCTGTTCTATTCACTGAAAGCAGATTAGTTATAAGTTCATGTGACGCATAATAAGAATCTTTCCCCTTGCAGATCACCGTGGAGTTCTCGTTCAAGCAGGCGGCGGGCTGGTGGGCGGCGGTGGGCGCGGAGGTGACGCGCGGGCTGGACAGCGCGGGGCTGAGCCTGCAGGCGCCCGCCGCGCCCGACGCGCCGGCCGCCGTGCTGGGCCGCGCCTACCACTGCTCGCAGCCGCTGGTGTACGCGTCCGACGAGGCCAGCCTCGTGCTGCCCGACGTGCAGGTACTGCTCATCGATGGTGTGCATGCATGACTTAGGATTTTTATGACATTTAGCACGATGATTGAGTTTTGGGGAGAATGTAGCCCTGCATTAATTATAGCAATCATTATAAATAACTTTAAAGAGAGTCGGGTGAAATTATCATAAAACATATAAAAGTGAAATTTTTAAGTGTTAGCTAGTAGAAAATGATGACTGAAGGTGTATTAAAAGTAACCTAATTTGTTATTTTTCCAGATGCAGCCCTTTATGGACAGCACGGAAAAATTTGCAGATGCATTTGATTGTATCACGTTCACAACTGTCCCCATTTGGTAAGCTTTGTATCGCAGTCGCTCGTAGCGTCGCCCGCGTGAAGTTTAGAATTTGACAAATACGATTTAAAGAATTTTAAAATCACCATCTATTTAGTATTGATGTGAACTTTATTGATGTGATTGCCATACAAACTTTCATCCCTTATTTTAACCATTTTCAACCCTTCCATTTTTCGCATTATAATATAACTTATTTCCTGTATAGTAATCACTTTAGTATCGAAGCGAACAAATCAAACTATGTTTCTAATATATAGTCTTATAATTGCCCAACAACGCCAGGTCCGGTCTGATGGTGACGTTCCTGATGCTGGGCGTGCTGGGGATATCCATTTCGATGATCATGGACATCAAGACGATGGACCGCTTCGAGACCAACAAGGCGCGCCAGCTCACCATCACCGTCAGCGACTGAATAGCCTCTAGATACTTCAAGTTGAAATATTAGAAAATGCGAAATAAAATGAATATGAAGTAGACACGTTAATTACATATTTAATACATTGTATGAAATTGCATCATATCTATACTAATATTATAAAGCTGAAAAGTTTGTGTGTTTGATTGTTTGCTTGAACGCACTAATCTCATAAACTACTGGTCCGATTTCAAAAATCTTTCAGTGTGAGATAGCCCATTTATCAAGAAAGGGTATAGGCTATATATTATCACGCTAAGACCAAAAGGAGCGGAGCACCAATGAAGAATGTTTCAAAATCGGGGGATACTTTCCTATTGAGAGAGCTTACGCTGCGTGCGCTGCGTAAACGGTTAAAGTTTCGCAAAAATCATGTACAACAGAAATGTTCCCTTTTAAAAGTTCTAAAAAAAAAATCCGCGACAGCATATGTCTATCTTGTAAGGTTAGCTCACTGTAACCTTTTTTATGCTAACCAAATTTGTTCCAAAATAATGCATTATTAGCCCAAAGTAACTATTCCTAGCGGACGAAGTCGCGGGCGCAAGATAGTCTAATAATATAAATACGATGTTAAGATTGTCTTTTTATGTTCTTTCCCGTGAAGTTGTTTCAGATAACAAAATTGAACATAATAGAACGGTATGTTTGTTTGTCCACATTCCAAACCGCTAATAGTTTCATATTTAAAAGACTAATTAGTTAATTGACGACTTAAAAGCGCTTTAAAAAGCGTATTGAGTTTGAAATTGTTTAATATCAAGGTTTAATAAAGTGATAATATGACACATTAAGACAATGTAATTTAATTTGATTTTCTAGACAGAATGAATCAAAAATATTATATGTATGTATATTATATAAATGCCGTCGTAAAGCTAAAATATAATTAGTGCCTGTTTATAATTTAAAATAGGCACTTAATATAGTGTTATTCTTACCTGCAAAGGAAACAACCTTTAGGTACAATGTTAAACTAATGATAACTTGTATATAACAACTGTTTCAACGTTCAAACAAATAAAGTTACGTACATATCAATAGTGAATTTTTATTTACATCATTTTTAATTTTAAAGTTACCTTTCATGTTTTTTTTTTGTAATGAAGAGATCACTTGATTTTGCTGCGTGGTATATATATTTGATTCTTCATTTTATTATATTAAAATTTAATAAAAAAAACTTTTAGTACTTTTTGCGTAAACTCACTAACTTTTTTATTTATAATAATAGTAATATTATATATTTCGATGAATTCTTAAATCTTTTACCCTGATTTTTTCAATAGGGAATCTATATACCTAATATAACCGTAGTTTTTTGGGTTCAGTTTAAAGGATGTCAACGGGACCCCATGACTGCCCACGTGCGTTGCCCGCTGTCGTCATCGTTACGTCACATCCGTCCTTTTAAAAAACTTTACCTTTTGATTCGTTGTTATGGCCGAGTTATTAACGAAAATAATAAATAAAACAAGACTTTTAAAAGGTCTTGAAATGCATACTTTATATGTATAATTTCGTTTACTTGAATGACATACTAATTTCAATTATTTTGATTTTAAAACCAAAGTACTTCCTTCTTTTTTGGAAGCCGGTTAAAACCGGCTCGGTGTGAATCGGGTGTCTATGGTATAGTACTATCGATGCGTGGGTTTGACTCGCATTTTAAATTATAGGTTTATTAAATCTACGAAAATGTTTTCTAATTAGATATTCATTTAAATACAGATTTCTCCTGAAAGTATCTATAGAAATGCTCAACGATTCTTCTAATAAAAACACAGATTATTCACATCGTCTGTCTGCCTGACATTTCTAAATGTCAACTATTAAAAGTCTGCAAAAACATACTTTATTACTGAATAAAGAATTTGAAAAAACTTTTCTATACAAAACTGCAATCGTTTTACAAGCAAAAGCTTATTCCATTCACATACAAAACCTTATAAAGCTATAATTCCAAAGATAAATCCTCAACAATACACGCAAGAGTGAGACGTGTGCGATTATTAGAATATTATGGTATTAATAAATTTCAGAGGAATGTAGGCAGCGGGGTCAGGCTTTCTACAGCTCCTCGCAGATGTTAGCTAACTAGTTCCTTGTTATCATGAGATCTTGTATGTATTTTACATGAATCTTGTTCTTTGATACAGTAATAATTAAAAAAAAAACTAATTCAAAAGCAAAATATGCCATGTCATTCATTTGGATGATATGATTCCAGATATTTCTATTTAAAAATCATACCTCTGAACCGATTTTACTAAAAATACAAATTATGACTAATTGACGCTATAATCGTAAATGTTGCAATCATTAAAAATAAATACTCTTTGAATATGAACCTATTGTGAAGTCGGTTAAAAATAATCTTCCCCTTAGATTGTTTTTTTGAATTTTGATTTGGCTTTGTTATTGTTTTGTTGTATTCCACACATGGAGAAATAATATTTATAAATAGTACTATGTATATGATGCGCCACTTCACCATTAGTGCTCTACTAATGGAGTCGCACACTCTAAGCTATAATTGGATGCTGATAAGTGTAAGCCAAAAATGTGTCAACCCACAAAAAGTCAAAATACGAGATATTGATGTATTTTGATAATGCGTCACCTATTTAACATTATTAAAATAATTTCAAGTCATCTAACGTAAATAAGTACGGAAAAAAAGATTTTTAATTTAATGTCTCGAATTTCAAGGGCGTTCTATATTTTGCAATTTATACAATAACCTGAAATATTTGAAAAACTTATTATTAGATAACACATAAAATATATCAATGTGCTTCTAATTCATTATACCTTTTATCAAAATAGAAAAGAAAACATAGATATATATTTCTTCAAAGAAATCGATTAAGAATAGGTTTGACATCTTTAGGCGCTACTTTTTCAGAATGAAGACCGTGTGGCTTGACACAGTATTGCTTATCACCGTCTAATGAATAGTCAAATGATCAAGAAGTTTTGAACCAATCCGATAGATATCATATAAAGTTAAAAAGAGTCATTAACTTGAACACAAATAGTCTTTCAAACTTTATAATCGGGGTATTTTAATATATACTTAAAGGAACAAACGAAAAATATTTATGTATGTGTGCAGTGAAATAATTGATCAAACATTTTTTTTAATAAATCTCTTCACTTTCTTCTTGGACAAACAGCCACCCACGTGCACTGAGCAGCTTCTACAATTACACATTTATGTAGAACTTACTTAAATAGTATTACCAATTCACACTTGTCTGTACAAATAAATATAATTGAATCGTCTGTTTGTAATTTCAAATTAACAGCTTTTAGCTTAATGCATATGAAAGTATTTACGGTACGTACAACAAAAACACAATTTTTAAAATTTTTGTCTGTCTGTACGTTTTTTCCGGCTGATCTCTGAAAAAGCTGGACCGATTTTGACGGGACTTCCACTCACAGATAGTTAATGTTGGAGTAATTCAGGTTACGATTATTTAAAAAAAAATATATTTAATTAATTAATTAATAAAAAAGTAGGTTACGGGAAAACAACTGGAGAACTGCTTCACAGTAAAAATCATAGAGTAAGTCATAAAAAATCATACGCAAGAGTCAATGAACTTCACAGCTCAGACCTTGTGGAGATGAAGCAAAAGCAATAGTTACGGAATAGCATGGCATAGTGATCTTAAAGCCGCTGTCACACGGTTTGAATAAGCTGAGCTGAGTGACTGCGATGTAGAAGCGTTAATAAGGCGAGAATTACACTTGGAAGTTTTGCTCATTGAATTATACAATATTAACATAAATTATTTATGTTTTAAATGGTTGCATGGATTAAGCCCTTAAACTTAATAGGAGGCATTTGTCTTGTTAGAACAGTTACAGTCTGTTACAGTTTATGATTGCTTTTACACCTGAAAGAACTTACTTTCGGCGATATATTTATTGACATTTATTACTTATACGTAAATTGTTACTAGGTTACAAAGTTTATTTTTATATCAGTTATGAGAGTAAAACTTATAAGTGTAATTCACGCCTAACAGGTAAGGGAACTTTCGATTTGATTTTATTTTTTTCAATTTGGTTTACATTGTAAAAAAATAATAATAATTCTTTATTATAATAGGTATGTTTTATACATATAAACCTTCCTCCTGAATCACTCTTTTTATTTATAAAAACCACAATAAAATCCGTTGCGTACATTAAAAGATTTAAGCGCACAGACGGCGGGATGCGACTTTATTTTATCCTATGTTGAGATTAACATTAAATGTAGGTTAATTAGCATAACTTTAGGTAGATAAAATTCATTCGATCCGTCTTGCATGTTATTAGCGGCAAGATCTACATTTGAGCGCATATTTTATCACATAGAAATTCATAATGCATTTCTGAATTTCACCTACATTTTAATAACAATTCAGAAATGTCAAAAAAGAAAATAAATATCGTAAACAATGTTATATATGTCGAAAATTAACATATCTTTGTAAATTATTGTTATTGTAATAGATTTTTTTCATTTTGTAAATCGAAATTATTTTATTAAGCTTTAAATTTTCTGCAGAGAATGCAAAACAAGTTTTACACAGCATTATAAGTTTGGATTATATTCATATTATAATTATAAAGAGGTAAAATTTTTTTGTATGTTTTTATGTAGAAGGTAATTTTTGAAACTATTGATCCGATTAAAAAAACATTTTTGAGTTGGATAGCCCCTTTTTTGAGGAAGGTTATTGACTATACATCACTCTACGTAAAGCAGTAACGTACAGCACAGTAAATCGCGGGAGGCAGCTAGTCTATACGTACAAATAAATAAAATTGAAGTGTATATTTGTAATATCAAATTACCAGCTTTTCCATAATGCATTTGAAAGTATATACGGCTCTTAGATCGAAAGATCTGCTTTTAAATTTTTTGTCCGTGTCCTGTGTAACAGACACACAGCTGTTCTGGTTAATCTCTGAAACGGTTACAGCGATTCTGACGGGACTTTTACTTGCAGATATCTAATTTTTAAGGTAGTAACTTAGGCTATTTTTATTTTAATATTCATTTTAATTAATAAATAAAGAAGAGGGTAACGCGAAAACATGGTTAAAAACCAATGAAACAGTGAACAATATCCCATTCAAATTAACGCAAACGTCGTATATAAAACTTTTGTGAACCAAATAGTCTAATTAATTGATGGATTGTTAATACTAACACTATGTTGTAAGCTGCCGAATTTTAGACAGACAAAAGGAATATTTATCGTCAACGCGAGAAAACTCGCACATGCGAAAGATATTGGTCCGACTTAAGTATAAACTTCCCCAATAAACGGGTTAACAACAGAAAATATATATCTTCATGTTTATTTTGTGGCATTTTACATAATCGCATTCATATAAACAAAGCTTTATACATCAATAAAGATAATATGAATTCACATCTAATGATAATCACGTACAAGATTTTTCAACCGATTGGAACAACGCGTGTCCGTTATAAGAGACTTTCACTCATAGCGGCGATTGTTGAGCATTTTATTGACACATCATGTCACTGCTCACTGGGCCACTGGTGCCTTCCACCATTCCTTAATTAGTCCAATATTTTTATTCCTCAAGTCGGATGATTTTGTTTATCGACCCTTAAATATCCGCCCTAAGAGGGATATTGGAATGCTGGATAAATGGAATATCATTTTATTGCTCTTCCGATTTTCCACCCTAGGGTTTAGTGAGGTATTAAATATATTTTAATAGAATTTTGTGTAACATAAATAATCAATTTTTTTAATAACGATACATATATTGAAAAATTAAATTATTCGTGTTATTCATTGTACATAGTCGAGGGGAAGATAAATATACGAATTCCGTTTATCCACTGTGGCCGTGGTGGCCAAACGGACGGATTCCGAATCCCCTTTAGGGTGAATAAACGGAATCGTCCTTCAGGTCTTATTTAAAATATATAAAGTTTAAAATCTATAAATTCATATTTTTTCACTATGAAATGAAATAGGATGTATGGAAGTAAAACGTAAGTAAGTTACAGGCTATAAATGTACCACTACTGGGCAAAGGTAGCTTCTCTATCATTAAGGAAACGGTTAAGAGCTTAGTCCACCACGCTCTGATGAGGGGCGGTTATACTTGTGACAGAATTCCTTCCGGCACTTGTAGACTTCCTCGTGACGTTTTTCTTCACCGCAGACTCTGAGATGAATTTAAACTCTTCAGCATATAAAAACTCATCAAATGTGTTTTAATCACTAGCTTTTTCGGTATAAATAGATTAAAATCTAATGTCGATACCACCTGTATATTTATATGGGTTAATCCTTGACGTGCCAGCCTGTCAGTTAGCTACAACCAACGCTATTTTCTCTTACATTTAGACTTTACAATGGTCAATATGGAGTCAGGGAGTATTTAAAATATCAAATTATTTGAGTTTCTAATGTTACAACTGAGAAAGGAAAATTCTCACGCTTGCGTCGATAAGTAATTTTATCAAGATGAGGTCACAAATTTAAAAATACAAAAGTATTTAACAATATAGTAGCTATGAAAGTATTTACCAATAAAATAACGAGGCGTATAATATTCCCACAGTATGAAGCAATTATAAGGAAAGTGGCCAATTATATCATCGGAGTGGCCGGACAGACAGACGTGTATCAAGATTGATTGATTTATTGTATTGTGTTGAATGAGGGATTATAGCCTATTAGATTAACCTATACCTTTAATATTCACCAACGCTAAAGTAAGTCTGTGCTACATTTTCATTTCAAAACCGTTGAATCAAAATGGCATTTACTATGAATATGGCTTGAATTCCGAGGAAGGTTATAGAAGCTTTAGCGTGTAGATCAAGTGCAAGGTTATTGGACGGTTGGTGCCCTGGCACTAGTATTGTATATTATATATTGTATTGCAAATTGAATGAATTGAAGCAAAAGAATTGTTTGAAGGAAGGTGTTTTTGCCACCACTCCGCACGGCCATTATCTTTTTAGTAAATTTTAGGCGAAAAATTCACTTTTAAGTTTTGCTTTCGTAATTGATATAAAACAATTCTGTAACTTTGTAATAGTTACCTAGGTAACGTTACGAAAGCGTAAGTATCAAAAAAAAGTCACGGACAGTAAATTCTTTATAGTGTACAAATAAATGAATGAATGAATGAATAATAAATATATTATACATATATCTTATGAAAATCTGCAAGCATAACTTATTATTTCTTTCCTTATTAATTGCTAGTAAGAGCCGAAATGGCCTAGTGGTTAGAACACGTCGATCTTAACTGATGATCGCGGCTTCGAACCCCGGATAGCAACGCTCATTTTTCAAGTGCTAAATTTGTGTTTAAATGCGCTCGGCGGTGAAGGAAAACATCGTGAGGAAAGCTGCATGTGCCGGGAGAAATTCTGACTCATGTATATCCGCCAACCCGCAGTAGAGCAACGTGGTGGATTAAGCTCTAAAACCTTCTTCTTAATAGGAGAGGAGGCCTTTGCCCAGCGGTGGGACATTTACAGGCTGTTACTTTACTTACTTTAATTGCTAATGTTTAAGTTAATGTTTTCTTATAAAACAAACATGTCAATATCAATTGTTACAATCAAAAAAATCGCACCTAAAAGTGCGATATATTTGATTTTAAGCAAAAATGTAGATGAGGAAAAGACCTAGATATTTCTTATTAAAAACTGTGACGATGACTTCCGTCTTTTTAATACGAATTAAAATGCAAAAATAAATTATGCGATCGCTTTCACTGGCATCCGAAACCTGTTATTGGTTTATTTATAAAAAACGCGCGTCGCTGATTGGTGCGTCATATAATTTTGAGATTTAATTAATGATTATTTTCTTCGTAAACGATATTATATCTGTAGAATCTTGGGATGATTGGAGACTGTCAAATTGTATTAAAATGGAGTGTATTGTGTAATTACTTTGACTAGTAAGGTCCGATAGAGCTAAATTTTAATGTTTGTTTTTTAATCAGTAAAGAACTCCAGCATCCACAACTGTTCGCAGTCTTTACATTTCGTGCCGCGCCGCACCGTGCCTTGTGTGTTTATGTAACGTAGGCCACTTCAATTTATAGGTGTCACTGTTTTTTTTTTCTTTCGGACCGCGCCGCGCCGCATCGCATTCTCTCGTTGTACCGTATTTTGATATCTGGATACATACGTCAAATCTTTTATTATACTATTTCATGACTTCTAACGTGAGAAGGCCTATAATAAACAAATTCAACTAGGTTATTTTTTTGTGCAAATAATCAAAATTGCGATTCAAAGGGAAATGCTACTAGCATTCTTGCCACCATTCCGAGCGGATGATTTGTACAGTAATTACTTTAAATGTCATACTTAGGTATATGTTTAGATAAGAGTTTTTTTGATAATTACTTTTCTGTCTGTCTGAAACATTCTTATCATTTGACAATTTTAATGAAAATTAGTATGGTGATGGTTGGATGTCACGAAAAGTACAGAAACGATTACTTAATATATATATATATATATATATATATATATATATATATATATATATATATATATATATATATATATATATATATATATTTTAGCTTATATGAACTAGAAGTCAATAGCTTTAAAAAAAAATCCATATTCTCAAAATCCATATTCTGAAAACATTTTGATACAAATTAAATATTTTTACATACATATATGTACACTGTCTTAAATAACACATACAGGCGTAGTCACGGGCTGTTGCTAGTCTTTCATATATATGTTAAAAATTTTGATAAAAAAGTGATTATAAAATTGATTATTAATACGCCAGTGGCACAATTCTTAAGCAGGTTAGAGTATTACGTCATCTTGGTATAGAAAGTGTGTAAAATTATAAAAAAAGCACACATGAGTATATATATGTATATATATACCTACTTTTTTTCCGAATGTGACCCAATTTATTTGAACTGTTGGATGTTACTAAAATGAGTACCGACTAAATACATTAATTTTTTCATTAAGAAGTGCATTATTGGTATGCCAGCGTTCCTTAAGGAATTCCAATGTCTAACTTGACTGGTTTACGGATAAATGCCGGCAGGGAATGCAATGGCACCTATTTGGCATGAAGTAACATCTCCAATTATTTAAAATCAATTAAAATACACCAGCATATGTATATAAAAAAATTGGTAACCATATCCCCATTTTAATACAACCCCATCGTCATCCGGAATCTTGGTTGAAATACAATTTAGCAGATGAGGAGAGTCGAACCGAATTACAGATGTTAAATGTCGGAACAGAAGACGCTTACGTTGATTGTCAACTGTCTTGCCGTAGGCTTACACATGGGCTTGGTTGACATTTTTTACTCACTATTACGTCATTTTAATGTAGAAAGTATGTAAATTGATTAAAAATACACATTAACATAGTTTATAACCGACATTCACGTTTAAGGAATTTGGTGATACATTTTATATAAACACAGAGAGTAAACGGTTTTGATTTTTTTACAGGTTCAACAATACAATTTAGAACATATTCTAGATATACATATATAAGTATATACAAATCTAATATATTTAGAATTTTTATTTATTCAGTTTAATATTCCAATTGTGTTAGTGCATATTGTACACACTTCAATATAATAATAATTATTCAATATTATAAATACGTGATGCTTTATTAGAATACATCAGCATCTCCGAATTCGACTTTTTATGGGTTAACACATTATAGCTTATCTGCGTCCAGTTTTGATGTACATCTTATACAAGTTCTTAGTAACTAAAATTTCTAAACAGAGTTCACGATATATCAGACACATTATTTCAGTACGTCGTGACATGATTAAACATATCTAATTGTAAGTCTAGTCTTCTTCGCGGAGTTTGTTTAATTCCTAAATAATTTAAATAAGAAATTACATTTTTATAATCAGAGAAAGTCTGTCGTGCATCATGATTGAGGTGAACGTGTTTTAACATAAGATCCTTTGACATATTCACTTGAGATTATTATTTAAACTCAAAGATACGTAATGTGAAATTGACAATACGATAGCTATAAGCCGCCATGTTAGATTTGTGGTGACGTCATTAGTCATTGTGGAATTTTTGCTCATAGATGTATGGAATGGGTATAAGCCTCCAAAATTTGATAAACTCAGTAGAAAGAGCTGAAAGGAATGTAATGAGACGACCTATCTTTTTCTCTTGTCTAGGATGGGTGAATGAGAATTCTGGAAAGAGATAACCAGAGTCATCGTATTTGTTACAGTCTTTCGTACACTCTCGACCAATTCTTTTAACAGCTCTTTACGGATCGCCTAATCCATAAATCTTTGTCCATGATTTTGGCTCTGAATCCAATTAATTCATCTGTATGGAATTAGTTTTAAATTTTAAAGTTAAAAGAACAACTGCGACAATCTTCTTTCACATTTAAATGCATTTCCGTTAAGGTATGTGTTGCGTACTCAGAGCGTTAAAATTCTTCATAAGATGAATAAATCTCTTCGATGACCGTCGTTTCATACCGTAGTGTAGCGATTGTGCTGTCATTGTTCTACTAGAGACTTCACAGTGTTGGGCACTATTTGGTGTATCATGGTATCACCGAAGATCGCTTTCAGAGAGAAGCTGCCCGGGTAATATGCGAAGGCTTAAAAGCCTGGTTAGACCTCGGTCTGGCAGGATGGGTCACATTGTAACTCATTTCACAGACTTTATGATGGTTCTAGTCTATTGTACATATAAATGTTAATACCGTCGTTCTATAAAAATATCCTCAAAAAGTGATTTAAATGATTGAAAGAGAGATTCATTGCAAAGCTAACAAGCTCGAGATGACAGTTGATGACTTGACATTAAGAATTCATTTATTCTTAAATAAACATATGAACATTTTTTCACAGTATTTGCCTTGGTCAACGATAACCTTACATAAGATAAGTTAAGGAATCCAATGTATATTAGAAAGTGTATCCGGAACACGCGTGCTCTTAAAATTTTATGTCAACACTATTATTTACTGATGGTCTTGTTTATTAGTACCTATGGCTGTTCTCGTATGTTCTTGTGTTTAGGGTAAAGATAGTGAACCAAGTGGTCATTATAGTCAATCCATGTGTTAAACCAGTGTCATAACCGATAGTCAAGTCAGCTAGTAAGCGGTAGTGACGTCATTTGACAGAGTAACAGAAATATTATCTTCTACGCAATGATGTTTTGTAACTATAGGTAAGTTATAAGCTCATGCCTTTGTCATCCACTTTGGAAAATGACAGGCGAGAGTATCTTTGGGCCAACAAGACAATTGATGAGCTCTTTAAAGTAAGAAATGGATACAGATTTTTGACGTCAAATAGAATGAAGATAACACATCTATAGATATAAATTGTCATTAGTTGTATGATTTGAAATTACTGTGCTGCGATTGTTTTGTACTTTATTAAAGTATTCAATTATATAAAAAGTTTGATTATTTATTTGCAAATAATCAAAAGTTTCTACCTACCTAATATCCTCCTGTTTTACTGTATAGCTCCTAGAACACTACTTCCTTCGGATCTATGTATGAACACAGGATCTATCGATACCTTCCACGTAAGTTGTTGTAACCCCAAAATTACAATTTTACAGTAGAGCACTTTTAATCCGTTTTAGTTTGAAAGTTACAACAAAATACGCCTTTTTTAGGGATTTTTTTAAAGATTTTCAATTAAAAATTATAATACTTTTATGATAAGAAAGAAATTACTATTATAGCTCTACTTGATTTTTCCAATGCCTTTAATACTGTTGACCATGACATTCTCTTAACTATTCTTGATTCTTTAAATTTCTCTTCCAGTGCTGTTTCTTGGTTTCAGTCTTATCTTTCAAATCGTCAACAGCGTGTTTTTGTTGACGGTAAGTGTTCCTCCTGTTGCTATCTCAAGGCGGGTGTCCCACAAGGTGGTGTTCTGTCTCCTCTCCTTTTCTCAATCTTTATAAATTCTGTCACTAAACATCTTTCTGTTTCTTTTCACCTCTATGCTGATGATTTACAGGTTTATTTGACGACTCCTGTTGAGAACATCGCTAATGCTATCGATCTTATGAATAATAACCTTAAATCGATTAGTGAGTGGAGCAAGTCATATGGATTATCGTTAAATGCCAGTAAATCACAGTTAGCTATAGTTGGCAATCCAAAACAGCTTGCGAAACTTAATCAAGTTAATGTTCCTCCCGTAGTGTTTGATGGTACAACTTTGATCAACAATAATACTGTTACTAACTTAGGTCTTATAATAGATGATAAATTTTCTTGGGCAGCGCAAGTGTCACATCTAAGTCGGAAAATGTTTGCAGCTTTCGGCTCGTTAAGAAGGTGGAAGAAGTTGTTGCCAATCAAAACTAAAATTTCTCTTTCTAATGCACTTCTTCTTCCCATCCTAGACTACGCAGATGTTAGCTACTTAGGTCTATCCGAGGAGCTACTTGACAAGCTTGAAAGGTTGCAAAACATGTGTATACGGTTCATTTTTGGATTGAAAAAGTTCGACCACATCTCCGAATATCGTACCCGACTTGGATGGCTTACAGTCAGACAAAGACGTAATTTGCACGCCCTTTCTCTCCTTTACACTATTCTTTTCTTTCCCCAAACTCCAATTTACCTCAAAGAACGTTTTTCCTTTCTTGGCTCTAATTCTTCTCTTCATCTTAATCTTCGTTCTCTATCGGACAACAAACTACAGCTGCCTCTTAGCCACACACACTGTTATAATGAGTCTTTTACTGTCAAATCGATTAAATTATGGAATGCGCTCCCACATGACATTAGGATGTCACAGTCCTTAAATATATTTAAAAGTCGAGTCAAACATCATTATATGTCTTCGTAACTACTTTTTTTTTTTTTTTTATATTTATATGTATGTATGTAGGTATGTATGTATATATGTATGTATGTACAAGTATTGGCATGTATGTTTATTTTACGTTTTCTTTATATGTAATTTTATATTAAATCAAATATCCACTGTATATGTATGCATCATAATGTAATATGCACTACCCTCTTTACAGAATATGTTGTCCTTATCTGTTGGGTTGCCTGTAAGAGATCGCTTTTAGTGATAAGGCCGCCCTTGCCTTCAATTTTCTGTAATGAACCATTTTATATGTACTGTTATTTTATATGTTATTGAGTGCAATAAAGTTTTTATCTATCTATCTATCTATCTATCTACTTTATTAAACTTTTTTTTTTATTTTAAAAGTGCTTTTTTTTAATACAAAGTTTACATAGGTAATGATTTAGGTATTCGTTTAGCTAAGGCGTGGCATTTTTCTCACAGCCCCAAGGCGGCACTTAGGATAAATTCGGTCCCGCATCCATCCGTTCTGCCTCTCGCGTCTCAGCTCTCGATGAGGCTAGGATGACAAGTTGGTTTGAAGATAAGACGAGCTAACTGTTTGAGAGCAATACAAACAAACTTTCTTTTGTAATATTAGCAAACATTACACAACACCGCGTCGTTGTTAAATTAGAAAGCAATTATTTTAATGGGCGTGTAATATTTCTCTGTGTTAAATAATTTGTATTTGTGTACCTAGTATATGTTTTTTGTCGATTTGTTTAAGAAAGAGTTAAAAAGCATGGACGTTATTTTAATATTATATTTGAATATGTTGTATAATACTAATGGAAAATTATTATAAAAATAAGAATATGAAATAGAATTAAAAAAAACCGAAATCTATATTGTGTATATCAATATTTTTCGCACGAAACATGTAAATAAGTGATGATAAAGTAATAATAATTATTTTATGTCTTTCTTTTGAATGGGCGTTGTTTACAATAATAAATTTTGTTCTCAGACTTCCATAAAGATTTACATAAATTGTTTATCATTGTTTAAAACCTGAAAGAACTAACAGGCAATGCCTTTAATTTTGACAGTCACAGCTTTCGTAAGGTCGTCTAGGTAATCGTTACCAGACAACAGAGTTGTTTATGTCAATTACGAAAGTAAAAATTACAAATATAATTCTCGTGTAAGATAAATTAAATGAAACAAACGCTATAAACAACTGACGTGTTCTTAACGAACGAACGAAAATCTTAACGAAGACGACGGACTGATAAACTCTCGTACTTTTTCATTCGCCATGATTTTTTCCTGTCAGTAACGATCTAAGAGTTATTCAATCAAAGCCAATCTTTCCAAGTAGATTTCGAATACACTATCAAAACGTCAATATGCTATCATTAATATCAATAATAGCATCTAGTCTAAGAGCTAGCGATGTTTAACTATGTGATAATGATGAGAATACCAACACGACAAAGGAGCAAGTGAGCCATCTGCTGGCTAATAACGCGGAGGTATAGCTTTTACAACGCGATACATTTCTACAGTAGTTTTTATTTGTTTTAGTATAAAAATCAGAAATCAATTGTCATAAAGGGCCACTTTGTAATAGCGATAGCTACCGTAATTTGCTTGCTAATGTTAAGTGACCACAATATAAGATTTTTTAAATGTTTGCTACCTCAGAATTTCGGTTCTTATTAACTGATTTTGATATATATTTTTTATTTGAGACTATACTTTCAGATTGATTTTATAAAATGTTCATTAAAATCGGTTCAGTAATTTGGTTTTTAATCAAAATATTTAAAATTAATATGTCATCCACGCAAACGAAATCGCGTATTTTGTTTTTGAAATCCTTTTATTGAAAAAGTCTCGTTAAGCGGCGCTAGTTCTTAGATTAATTTAGCTGAAAGATTTAATCATTTGGTACTGAGCTAATCTCATTCAATCATCAATGGTAATTAGGCTTACGTGTTAAACTATTACGCTGTGTGCATTTATGTAAAACGAAATTTAAATAAAGTCTCTATGAGATTGGTTTCTTAAATAATTACTTTCAAATTGTTGTTTTAGTTTATTAAGTCAGTCCTACGTAATTTGTGACCAGTTTGTATTATGGATTCTACCGAGAAGAACCCATCTGTAAGTTATAGATATTTTATCGTTTGTATAATTGAATCAGGTGTTACTTTGCGGAATTCCGATCAGCTCTTGAAGAGGCTTTGGTGTCGGAGTGAAACGTGCGTAGATGGACTGTGTTGTGTCTTGTGGTGTCGCTTGCCTGATTGTGTGTTTGTTGATATAATAATATAAAATAGTTTTAATACATCAATGAATCTTGAGGTGGCTAAACGTAATCAACCCAAGTAAATTTAGGTAAAAAAAAATTAAAGATATCTGAAATGCTTAAAATACAATATTAATGTATTTTACATTTTAATGAAATATAAATAAATCATTGAAAAGTTCCGTACTTCTAAAACGTGTATAATAATCATGGCGTTAGATAATAATATTTTTTACATTCATTTAATTAATTTCCACATAAACGGATACAGGAAACACATATGTTTATACAACAATAAATAATATACATACAGTAAAATCGTAGTTATTTTGTCTGTATATGAAAATTTTTTACACGTCATTTTTAAACGTTTCCATACACAACGCATCTGCACTTTTTAGCGTCAATATTTGAATTAATTTAACATCCTTGAAATTTAATATCACTATATTTGTTCGCGGGTTCGTTCATATTATTGTATTATATTATGCTATAGGTACCACCGTCCAAAACCTATTTTTTTACAAGACTTCGCGAAGCAAAATAGTGTAATGTGTTTATCAGCCTATGTATGTATGTACCTTTGTGCCATTATTTATACCAAACGCGTCAGCCGATTTTTAAAATTACTCTTTTTTTGATTCGTCATGGCGTCGCGAGTGTCATAGAAAGCAAAAAAAAAATTTGAAAAATCAAAAAGGTCGATTTTGGCCGCAAGAACGTGAAAGACAAAAATGAAAATCGACGAACATTGTCAAGTTAGGTATTGTTGATAGGTATTTAAAAATAATTTTTAAGTTTCGCATAACGTTTTTCAATTAGAATTGCCGTTTAGGATCTATAACGATTTAAAGCTGGTTAGTGACGATTCGATGACGATTGTATTACATGTATATATTAATATTATAAGGGAATCAGTTAATTTTTCTGAACCTTGTTCCGTCAAACTGTCAAATAGATTGTAAATTTGATTTTCCTTTGCCCGGGACAGCGCATGAGACGAATTGGCGCATCACTGTTATAATGTGGTAGAAATATTCACAAACCAGAAGTTAATAAAAGGGTTCTATGATTAATTCTTAATAAATTTGATGTTTTTGTTAATAATTTTTATGAAAAGTTATTTCTTTTTATTTATAATATAATATTTATATATAATATACCTAAATAAAACATCCAAGTCAAGCAATTTTTTTTTTCAAAATTGTTCAAAAATTTTTTCTAAGATATTAAGGTACTATATTACCTTATCTTTATAACATTAAAACTTTTTACAAAAAAATTAAATCGAATTCAAAAACGAATTTAATAGATACAAATGAACTAAAAGTCAAACAAAAAAAATATTTTGTACAATATTTTGAATTCAAACAAAAACAAAATAATTTTGAAAATCGGTCCACAATCGGCGGAATAATCGGTAAATATAAAACCTCCTTTTTGTAAGTCGGTTAAAAATTCACGCGAACAAACCCACGGGCAGGCGTTTATAACAATTATACTTATCACTGCGATCGATCGTTAACCTCGAAGTGAGGTTACGATATGATTTTTATTTTTAATTTAAATTAACACACTCGTAATATTTTAATTGAATTAACTCATACGATACTGTTACTAAATTATATAATTTAAAATAAGGGCAAATGATTTTGTTTTGTGTTGATGACGAAATAAAGGAATGAAGCAAATCATACATTAATAATTTATTTACAAAGTATACAAGTATTATGTACTTATTATACAACTTTTTATTGGTGAAAGAAATTTTGAAATGGCATAAGTATAACGCTCTCACGTTTCTCGTGTAATTCTTAGTTGTATTGAAATTCTCAAAAATTAATATAGTCTATATAGTTCGAAGATGAATTTAATACGTCCTTTACAGGTGTCCGTCAATAGATTTAGGCTGTGGAATTGTTTTCGTAGAAATATAATCGACTTCAAATAGAACTCTTGTTGTACATAGACACTATATTGAACAGTTTCGATGTCTATCGCTAAACATCTTTATTAGATCTTACTACATTACACACTAAACCCTTATTTAATATTAATATGTATTTTAATGGCGATGGCCCCATTGAAATCAGATCTGTAGTTTTTGAGCAAATCGTGGCCATATAAATTCATAAACATAAATATCAAATACAGAACCACTTCTTTAAAGTCGGTTAAAAATTAGCACAATCATACATATGAATTCTCCTATAAATATCAAATAAGACTTAAAAGTACGTTTTTTATGTATAATGTCATTGAAATGTGAATATTCTATGGTATAATCTAAGTAATGGATCATGAGAATTGCTCAATCTGGGAATCAAACCGCAACTGGGGGCAGACAGTGTGGCGAATGGACGATCTGTACACCTGTTTGTGGAAGGTTTTAAGCGAGATGAAGCCAAATTAAATTTTAAACGACATGTTTTATATGATGTTATATTTAAATCGATACTACATTTAGATTATGTTTCTTTTAATTAGTTTTTGTATTTAAAATGATGTAAATTTAAAGGTATTTAAAAATATATTTTAAAATCAAATGTTATACAAATTGTCATGTTAAATATACAGTATACTTTTAAGTTTTCGTTTTATATTTACATTTTAACATCGCTATAATATATAATAATATCGAATACAATGTTATGTGCAAAACGGCAACGTTAAAGGTTAACTTAAAATATATACGATCAAATATTACAATATCTTGATAATTAAAATATTTTTTTAATCTTTTCCGGACTTCAAGCTGTCATTATTCTTAATTTTTTTGCGAAAACACCATAGAAAAGTTACTAATTGTAATTAAATACCATAATTTATATATAAAAAACATATATTCTATGAGCTTAGTCTTTGTAATACATATATGTTTTCTTTTTATTATGGTTATAAATAATTATAAATAAATCATATAATTAAAATATTAGCCTCCAATCTCTCGCATGACACCGTCAGCAAGCTTTCACGGTGCTTGGATGTAAGCTCAGTCAACTCACTCGTCGGGCACGCGACGCGCGCTGCACACGTGCTGTGTACCTACACAAGTGCGCCTTGTGTTTGTGGACAGTGATAGATTGTGCTTGTTGTGTTTTGTTTGGATTGGCTTTTGATATAACGTAAGTTTTTTGTTGTTGTGTTTTTGGGTTAATATTGTATGTTAAAGACAAAAATTACTTACATATTTTTATTAATTTTAATTGTTTGTTGTATATAGATTTCTTCGATCTTTAACCGACTTCAAAAAGGAGGTGGTTCTCAGTTCGTTGATATTTTTATGTATAACTAGAAAACGGCTTGACCGATTTTAATAATTAAATTTTTTGTTTTAAAGTATTGCTATTATACAGATATTATATCTCATATCCTTTTATTTATATTTCATAAGTACATAACTTAGAATTAACTTGAGTCTCTAAGGTATATTTAGATATATATTTAAATTTGATATTTCTTTACACATTGATTTTAAGTTACCCTTTAAGATTCTTTAAGTAGTTAAAATGAAGTATTCATATTTGCTTTGACGGAATTAAAAATTATCATATTTGATACGAGCCAGAAGTTTTGATTGTAATGGTTCTATAATCATGAGGAAGTTTTTAGTAATATTTATTTATTTATTTTCTTTATTTGGGAAACAAACAATTTTTAAATCACCTTAATGTTAAAAACTAAAATAAAACATAAATCAACGAAGTTTCTATATAAAACTAATACAGAAAACATATAAACATAAAATAAAAATAAAAACAGTAAGCACAATATTAATAAAAAACTGGTCAAGTGCGAGTAGGACTCGCGCACCGAGGGTTCCGTACAAACTTATAGAAATCTATATAAGGCTAACCCATCTACGCCATTTGTGGTCTTCATCATCAGTTCCAACATAAGTTACTATCAAAAATACCTAAATCGGTATACGCTTGCCTATAATATTTGAGGAGTTCCCTCAATTTCTCCAGGATCCCATCATCTGATCCTGACCTGAAGACAATGGGACCACCTTGGAAGTATACCTTTTCAAACAAAAAAAAAAAATTTGAAAATCGGTATCCAAATGGCGGCGTAATCGGCGAACAAACATAAAAAAAAATTAAATACAAGGTCGAATTGAAAACACTCCTTTTTAGAAGTCGCTTAAATATAATCAAATATTATGTAAATATGGATCACGTCCCAAAAACTATTTTGAAAATACTTAGGAGCACTTTAATTTAAAACACGATCATGGATGCAGTCCATGGAAACACAAAGTTTTATTTTAAGTACTAATACACCTTATACTTTCAAAAAAAAAGTTATAGCGCGATTCAGGATACACCTAGCGCCATCTCTTGACAATTTCAATGAACTAACTTGTTGACTTTGACATTAACAACATAATTATATTATATTTTATTCTCGTTTTATTTTTATTTATATTCTACTACACTCCACTACTCCTGCACTACGTTCGAAAAATATTTAGATTTACATTATCAATCAAAATATCGAAATATATATTAGTGTTGCCAAGACGAAAATAATTAGTCCTTAATTCGAACAAAACTAATTGTTTATTTATAAATAACTAATTATATTACTAATAACCAGAAGACTTATATGTGTAGATAAATAAGTAAATTAAATAACTCGATCTGTTTGAATTTAATTTTAAAATTTTCGTACTAAGTCAATACGAGTACTTAAATCAAATCGCGTGAAGCTCTTATATTGAATGTTAATTACGTAATGACGTTATAAATCGACGATAAAACTTTTAAATGAAAAGTTTATTTTATAATTTTTAGCGCGTTTAAATAATAATTAAAATAAAAAATTTTATTAATCGAGCAGAATTATATCACAGTTAATGTCATAATGTTGTAATAGATGGCATTAGCTGTACGCTGCATCGCGCTATCATTTTGTTAGCTGCGATATATAGATTGCATTGCGTTGTTTATAAAGGTTTGCTGCTTTTTAATGTTTTCGTATTGATACAAATTTCTTCTCAGTGTTTGTATAATTGTTTTTTTGACCATGGTCAACTTCTATGTTAATTTGTTACAAGTACATATAATTTTAATTCTAAGATTAATATATTTTCCGCTTGATCAATTTACAACTTGATACATTTACGCGTTCCTGAGAAAAAGGTTGAAAGACAGACGTACAGACTGACAGACACACGAACAGAAATTTACAGTTTTCGGATTTTTTCCTTTATGTATACTAAAGGACCTTGCTCCTGGCCAAATTTCATAATGCTTGGTCAATGGGAAGTACCCTATAGGTTTTGATTCCCTTGCGAAAACGTTAAAAACGCTATCATACTTAAAATATGTGATATAAATGACCGTATCTTTTGATTGCGTTAACTTAGAAGTTTGATTTTTTCACAGCTCTTAGTAATAACAACTCTGAGTACTTGACGTTGATAAAAATTTGTTACCTTTACGCGTTTCTGAGAAAAAGGTTAAAAGACAAACTTACAAACAGACAAACATACATACAAAAATTTACAGTTTTCAGATTTTTTCCTTTATTTGTACCATAAGATCTTACTTCTTGCCAAATTTCATCGTGCTAGGTCAATGGGAAGTACCCTATAGGTTTTGATTCCCTTGCGAAAACGCTAAAATGGTCAAAATATACGACATATTTTCCATTATCTTTTGATTGCGTTGACTTAGAACTTTAATATTTTCACGGCCGCATGTCATCGTAGA
Organism: Hypolimnas misippus; assembly: GCA_037950945.1. Lineage (NCBI taxonomy): Eukaryota > Metazoa > Arthropoda > Insecta > Lepidoptera > Nymphalidae > Hypolimnas > Hypolimnas misippus. The sequence goes on from JBBEEQ010000009.1 coordinate 218,297, forward strand.
TTTGAGTATATGATATTAATTTCAACATGATACGTCTATGCATTTCTGAGAAAAAAGGGTTGACATCCCGACAGACAGACAGACAGACAGACAGACAGACAGACAGACAGACAGACAGACAGACAGACAGACAGACAGACAGACAGACGGACAACAAAGTGATCCTATAAGGGTTCCGTTTTTCCTTTTAAGGTACGGAACCCTAAAAACCATAAAAAAACAAAAACAAAACAAAAATTAGCAATTCAGCATTTCAAGATAATACGAAGTTCTCTTTATAATTTACCTATTTTAAAATTAAAAATAATACAATAAGAAAATGATTATTTAAAATAATTGTATTAATTATGTATTTATTCGTTGCTTAATTAATACAATACAATTTATGCAAATGTTAATATCTAATCTATGGAAATAGGTTTAAACTATTCTGGTCCTAAATGTCGATAATTAACACACATTGCAATTAGAAAATGACATACATAAAACAGTCATTCAAACAGCATTTTTGTAAATTAAAAACTACTTGGAAATGGGAGATAAATTAAAATTCAACATTATTCAATTCATAATAACAAAAACAAAATAAAATTGAATGTTTCGACGTCCTTTTGTTTTTCTTTATTTATTATTATGAGAAAATATTATCACTTTACACATTGAGATTAGATTAATTAGTCGTAAGTAATTACAATAAGAGTTATGTTTTTAATAGAAACTTAATAAATAAGTAACTTTAAGCACTTATTTAATACTAGCTTTTGCCTGCGACTTTGTCCGCGTTTCCGTCATTTTTCGAAAAAAAGTAGCGTATTTCCTTCCTCAGGGTTCAGTGGTTTTTATGTGACAGACAGATAACTATCGTAATTTAATAGGGAAATATAATATGTCAATCCACAATACTTGATTTCTATGATTTTTTATTGAATAGGTAATAATGTTAACTTTTTTAAATTAGAGATGAGTAAACGTAAGAGTAAACAAATTGTAACGTGATGGAACTATAACCTGCCCAGGAATATGAAGAATAATTGTACTAAGTTTCGTTAAAATCCGTCGAGCAGTTTTTGTTTCTATAAGGAACATATATACAGACAGACAGACAGACAGACAGACAGACAGACAAAAATTTTACTGATTGCATTTTTGGCATCAGTATCGATCACTAATCACCCCCTGATAGTTATTTTGAAAATATATTTCATGTACAGAATTGACCTCTCTACAGATTTATTATAAGTATAGAAGATAATATATATTTGTCCTGTAGTGACATATCTATACGCGTTGTATAAATAATAATGTCTTATATATAAAGCAAGAATTACATTCGTAAGTTTTCATTCTCGTATTGGATATAAAACAACTCAACTGATACGTATTATGTAGTTATGTAAGTTAGGAATGTCAAAAATAAGACACTGACAGTAAGTTCTTCTGTTCAATTCTTTGGTTAATGGCTAGTGAGTAAGTTCTTATAGGAGTAATTTAATGATAAATAACTTTTGTGACTTTATCCAAGCCTGCCAGCAAAACTTATAAGTATATTTATTACCTGAAAATCAATATATTTTATATGCTAAAGAATTACGGACGTGTATAATTAGTTTTATTAACATATAATAATATTTTAAACTAATCAAAATGTACATACTTGAAATGTACGTACTTGTAAGTTCTACTCTTGTAGCTGATAAAAGACAACTCTGTAATCTGGTAACAGTTAGTTTGGAAACATAACGAATGCTACGAAAAATAATGCACTAACAGCAATTTCTTTTGGGTGTAAAAGCAATAATAAACGATGTGTGCAAATCTTTAAAAAGGTCTGTGAGCAAAACTTATAAGTGTAAATCTTTTCAAATACAAGACTTCATTCATACCATCTTATAAGGTAAACAAAAGCCATTACCAACAAAATGCTTGCACCAGATACATTCAAACCCAATCGGAACTCAGTTAAAAAATCAAAAGAAAGTTAAAACATAAGATTTAATATAAAAACAAGCATGACCCGAGCCGAGATAGAAAGTCAAGACCGGTTGATGGACTGCACCATAAAGGCACCATGCTCGATGGCTTGTTTACTCTTGATGGGTTTTATTTTATAGGGAGAGAAAGTGTAAAAGAATTCACACCTACGCCGATGGTCCTTTTTACCCACGGAAAGTTATGGTATGTTGCCTCATAATTATAAAACTACGACAATTACCTGCTTAAAAAGTTTACTATAGCTTGTAAAAATCTTCGAGTGTACTAATTTTATCTTACTTCAATAGTAGTCAATAGTAAATGCGAAAGTTTGGAAGAAAAATTCTACTCATACGCAGACAAAGTTCGGGGTGTCTGCTAGTCTTTACATTGGTAAAATACTTAAGCTGAAAATCAGCAGAAAAACTCAAACTACACTTAAAGCACCTTCGAATCGTCAAGTTACAAGTCATTTTTTTATTTTAGATTTGTATAAAGCTACCACAGGTTCGGAATGTAGTTTCTATCGAGAAGAACCGGCAAGAAACGCGATAGTAACTGTTTTAAAATCATTTATACATAGTGTATTTGTATTACAGTTTAATTTCGTTATCCGGATTGAAAATCAACGCTAAACAAAATATTTTTATATATTATAACATGCTTTATCTATTAAAGATTTTTTAATATAGGCTTTGCAGAACCTCATAGTCTGAGCGGTCTGCTTTTGACAGCACGCAAGGCTAATATTTTTTTTAAATTTTTTATATACATTTGTGTTTAATTTAATCTTTCTTTCATTTGTTATTTTTATGAATTTCTTTTTGAGTAGTCTGTGTCAATATATATTTTTTCTTTTATATTATAAAGAGGTAAACTTGGTTTGGAAGTTCTGTTGGTCTGATTTGATATGTTCATTCTGCATTAAATAGTACATTTATTGAGAAAGGTTTTATGCTATGTTACATCATGTTATGACTTTTAAGAGCGAAGCAATGACCATAAGCACGAGTAAGAATGCGTGAGGCCTAGTATTGTTAGAATCTGATAAGATTTTAACATTACCGTTGATTTTGGGAATTAATATAACATTTTATCATAATTGAATTCAATGAACGTAATTATTTCAACACAGTTGCGTAAGTATACAACGCTTATCCTACGAATCGCATCCCGTTTTGTTATAAACTGAAACCATTAACAGCTTTGCTTCATGCTTCAAAGCCCATGGGCCAAGTTCATTGACTGGTCAATGTAGTCAATTCTGGATAATTTAAATCACGAACATTTTATTTTTGTATTAATTTTTTTTCTTTTTGCGCGTATGATCCTACCTTTATATACACCTTACTACAAAAGATTTAAACAGACGTTAAACGAGTGTTTAAAAAAATCCGTACTACAAATCCGCGTCTAAGCACAGTTTTGAGTTAAACATGCTTTAGATATAGAGTAACTTACGTTTAAGTGAATTTAATAGATGTCTAAAACCTATTTCAGCTGTCAAATGTAACGTTTAACATTTTATCAATAAGTTTTTTTATGAGTTTATTCGCTGTTAAGCAATTTAGATAATATTTTAAGCAATGTTTAATTTTTAAACACTGTTTAGCTAGACATGTGTTCAACATGGTTTTAATGCGTCTTTTGTAGCATGACAGAAAGATTTTTTAATTATAGTTTTAGCGTTTAACTAAGTGCTCACACAATTAGGTTTCAGAGCTTATCTTTATGAGTTATGAGAGTTAAACTATGTAATTCTTGCATTAGCGTGACGTGAATAATTAATTTGTACAGCCTATTTCTTTAAGAAATTGTAGATTCGTCGTAAACACTATCATAACCTATTTCATCCCTTGAATGTTTTGTTTTCGCGATAAAAAGTAGTCCGATCTATATTAACTCCAAAATTCATCATAATTTGTTAAGCGGTTTAGTCGTAAACTGAAAATGAACAGCCAGACCGAGTTACTTACACATATATAACAGTAGTATGAATGTGGTTTAATTTCCTTAATAAAGTGGCTATTAAATAAAAAAGTCCTTTTTTACGACATTAAAAAAAACTTCTTAACTTTAAACGCACTACTACACTTTGATTTTGAAAAAATCAAAACCTTCGTATCAAAGACGCGAGCAGTCACTTATATACAAATATACATAAAATACTCGTACACTATCATAAGAAAAGAACTTTCTACAAACTATTAAATAATTTATACGAATGTAGATTACTTTGCGCCGACAGAATTATGTTAAAGAAGAGTATGCAGTTCGAGTCAAAAAGAATAGAGAGCGGAGAAAATAACGTTACAAGTGTAAACTCGTATAACGAGTGTTCCGGCTTCCTTTCATATTTATGTAAACTTCTCTAGACGACTTCGAGACTGAACATCCTATACGTGTAGTCGTGTTTATCAATTCGAGGACAAATTATCGTCGTGAGTATCTATATAAATATTCACTTGTCCTGATTAACTGATTCGTCAACGCAGAGCCGAGTCGCTAGGGTTACAAACTTAAAATATTGGCAGTACGTGCCTTTTGGGTTGTATGCATTGATTAAGAAACAGGTTTTCGATATTCCACCCCTTAAAGGGTGAAAAAGGGTAACAACTTTTTTACAGAAACTAAAAAAGAAGTTTTTAAAAAGAACTTTTTGATGAAAATAGACAAAACTTAAATTAAAAAATGTAGTATTTTACCAGAAATTTTCTAAATCGCTTCTATTAATTCCCAAATATACGCAGACGAAGCCGCGAGGTATTCTTAATTATAAACCACGGGTTCCGACTCTAGATTCTACAGTGAAGAACAGGCAAGAAATTCGATATGTACTCTTTTAAATTCTATTTATACATAGTGTATTTTCAATTACAGTTTATTTTATATATATATATATATATATATATATATATTACAGCTTATTTTATATATCAAAAATAAGAAAGTAAATCGAGGTCATTTATATTTTTCTACTCTCTCTATATAACTCTAAGGTACGGTAAGGTAAGGTACATTTGTAAGTTTTATTCTCAATAGCGATGTAAAACAACTCTGTAAGTTCTATAACCAACTCACAGATACGTCGTAAGTAGGTGGTTACGAAAACCGTTAATGTCAAAAATAAGGCACAGTAAATTCTTTCAGATGTAAAGCAATGAAAAATAACTTACGTAAATTTTTATGAAAGTCTGACGGCAAAACTTATAAGTGTAATTCTCGCCTAAAAATATTAAATTCCTCACGTAGTCAGATAATAGAGTCTAAATACGTCTATAATAACTTGACCCCGAACTTAACATTAGATTAAAATAGTTACGTGACGAACAGAGGATAAATTACGGTTATCACAAAAACTTGGGATCATCACTGGCGTCGATTGTCCATTCATTCATTTCAACTCTTGCAATAATAGAAACAGTTATGGCATCTAACGTCACAAGTCAGGACCGTCCAAGCAATAGGCTGAATTAATGTATGTATTTATATTTTATTAAAAAATATTAAAAAATAAGTAAGATACTATGATAAGATACTAACTAAAAAAAAGCAACCAACTTCACACAACATAATTTCGTTTATTTAAATGACATAATACTCAGTTATTTTATTTTAATATTTTGATAAAAAGTCATTCAAATAATAAAATAATTTTCAAATTCAGTTAAGAAATGACGAAGCTCTGAGGAAATTTGTCGTAGTTAGTTAGGTTTTAGTTATCAATTTTTTCGTGTACTTGTACCACGGCACGACGGTGCAATGGATCGTCTTAACAGTCGCAACGTAATACTAGCGATTGTAATGAAATAGTTTTAATATTAGTACAACGATTATGACTTGTTTGCATTATTTCATACAATAATTAAAATAAAAAAATAACTGATTTTTATTTTATTATATTTATCTAATCAATAATTTAATAATTATCTAATATGGATTATATAAATAAGTATACATAAAAGTTATAATCTAAACGTTTTGGACTAGGAAGAAGCTATTTTATTATATATTTATTTATTTTGTTTCACAAAGACTAAAAAGGGACTTGTCACTGCACTCCATGGACGCAAAGGGGGCTACTGAAAATCAGTTATTGGGTTATTATACTCATCTTGCTGAGTGGCAGTTTTGGGACATAAGTTTGTTAGGTCTGAATCCGTGTTAGGTATCTTTTTGATTTGATTGTTGTATTTTTTATTATTACTTTTTAATTGTAAATGTGTTTATGTCCCAAAAAAGATTTACTTACTTTAAAACTAAAGTACGCAATTTTGTTTATGGACGGTAAACTTATATCATTATTATTTAGTTATTTCGATTTTACTTTTAAAAAAGCTGTGTAAATGTAGTAAAAATATTATCGTATGCGGGGATTTTAATGTAGATATATTGAAAGACACAACAATTAGTACTCGACTGATTAGCTTATTTAAGTCATTTAATTTATGTCACAGATATTGTGAACCGACTCGAATAACTAGCCTGTCTTCTACGTGTATTGACAATGTATTTTGTTACTGTGAGATTTTTGAAAAGTCAATTATTAATAATTTAACTTCTGACCACTGTGGTCAAAAATTTTCACTTAAAGACAATGTAACTATAAATAGACAGAAAATAACTTGTAGACCAATAACTGTGAATAGAATAAATTGTTTTAGGGATATTGTGGCATCTAAAGTATGTAAATTAGATTTGACTGCACATGATCCAGACATACTTTATGGTTCACTTTTTAAATTAATTTTAAATGAGTTCAGTAAAATTTTTAAAACTAAAACTTTTTATAATATTGCGGGCTTGAAATTCAGGGACTGGGCTACTCCTGGTATTTATAAAAGTAGAAACAAATTATATGAATTGTACAGTATGAAGCAGTGGAATCATGAAGCATCTTTTTTGGAACATGTAAAGCGATATTCAAAAACTTTTAAGGCAGTATGTATTTGTGCTAAATCAAATCACATAAAAGGGAAAATTTTTAATTCTGACGACAAAATCAGGGCTACATGGGACGTCATTAACCGTGTTTGTGGAAAATCTAATAAACAGTCTCTGTCCATTGAGCTGAACTTAAATAATAAAAAAGTAAGTTCAGAATTAGAAGTCGCAAATATCTTTGAAAAATTCTTTGATACAATCGCTACTGATATAACATCGCACTTAAATTCATCTTCATCAGACGCAACCATGTTTCTTGTTAATCATGTACCTAAATGCAATGTTAAATTCTCTTTCCAGCAAATAACTTCAGTAGATATTATAAAAACATTTAAATCTCTTAATATTAAGAAAACGAATGATCTATGGGGTATTTCGGTTAAATTAATTAATACTATTATTGAGGATATTGCTCCATATGTAGCTTTAATTTTTAACAAAAGCCTTGAGACTGGATCATTTCCGAATTTATTGAAATGTAGTAAAATTTTACATCTTTTCAAAAAAGGGAGCAAAGATGATCCCAGTAATTATAGACCTATTTCTATCCTACCGTCCATAAGTAAAATATTTGAAAAAAATATCTTAAATCAACTCATTGATCGTTGATTATGACGATGTAAGCAATGCATTATCACGGATACATGGTTGGTTTACCACTAATAATCTAGTTTTAAATACTAAAAAAACTAAATGTCTAGTGTTTACATTACCTAATGTAAAACAACAAACTTATAATTTAATATTAAATGGTGAGATCCTTGATGTTAGCGATACAACAGTATTTTTGGGAATTACCTTGGATATGAAGCTTCAGTGGAATTCCCATTTGGCATCTCTTACGGGAAGACTCAGCTCCGCAGCATACGCGGTTAGGAAAGTTCGTCAACTAACCGACGTTGATACAGCTCGATTGGTATATTTTGGTTATTTTCATAGCCTCATGTCTTATGGATTGATGTTATGGGGTAACGCTACAGATATTAATACTGTATTCATTTTGCAAAAGAGAGCTGTTCGTGGTATTTATAATCTAGGAGCTCGAGATTCCCTTCGAGATGTTTTTAATAAAGTTGGTATACTTACGGTTGCATCGCAGTACATTTACAATAATATTATGTATATTCACAACAACATTGATTCTTTTGATAAAAACAGTAACAGGCATTGTATTAACACGAGAAGAAAGGATAAACTTATAACGCCGAAGTTTCGACTCCGCAAAGTCAATGTTACCTTTTTGGGGCGAGGTATTCGTTTTTATAATAAAATTCCGCAAAAAGTGTTACAGTTTACGAAAAATAAATTTAAAGTACATATTAAAAAATCCTTAGTAGCTAAAGCATATTATTCTGTTCAAAATTATATAGATGATAAACATGCATGGATTTAGTATAAGCTGGATTCACACAGGGTATTTAATAATGTTTGTAACTCATAAATGTATGTACCCATCGTAAAACTTTTAAAAAGAGTAACTATCGAGTTTCTTGCCGGTTCTTCTCGGTAGAATCTACATTCCGAACCGGTGGTAAATTAATTAATTAATTAGTGTTTAGTTTTCTTTTGTTTTTGTATTGACGATTCAAAAGTGCTTGTAAAAGCCTACTTGAATAAAGCATATTTTGATTTGATTTGATTTGATTTGATTTAAAGCCAAACGACTGAACCGATTTTAATACAAATTAATTGACTAACCTGAAAGTATACCTATATGGACGCTGATAAGCAATACTATATCAAGTCATACAGACTTCATTTTGAGAAAATGGCGTCTAAAGATGACAAACCTATTCTTAATAAATCTGTTTGAAGACGTTTATATCCATCTTTTCTTTTCTTTTTTGATGAAGGGTATAATTAATTAAAAGCAGATTGATATATTGAATATATTATCTAATAAAAAGTTTTTCAAATATTTGAGATGATTGTATAAATTGCAAAATATGGAACGCACTCGAAATTTGAAACAATTAATTAAAAAACTTTTTTCCGTACTAATTTAATGCATATGACTTGATTTTTTTTTAATAATGTTAAATAGGTTATGTAGTATCAAAATACATCAATTTCTCCGAATTTGACTTTTTGTGGATTGACACATTATTGCTTTTTAGCATCCATATAAGCCATAAGAGTTGTTTTACATATTGTATACTACACATGTATTGAGCGGTCTAAGGAAAGTAGGTTTAGATTAAGTTGTGCCAGTGATATTACTGGGTCACTTTTCTAACCCTTTGGCGATAGAATAATCGATGAGTGGGCAGAAACAGGCTTCATTGAGCTCTAATATTAATAAAACTTCGACGCTTCTCTGTTGTGATACTTCAGTTGGAATTCATACTAATATTATAAACGCGAAAGTAGATCTTGGTTTGATTTAGTTAGAGAAGAGACAGCCTTTTACTCTCCAACCAAAAAATAGTAGTGTTATAATTTTGACGGGTGCATCTGTGTCTGTCTGTGGGATCTTAGCTCTCCAATGGACCGATTTTGATGCGGTTTTTATTAGTTTAATAGCTGATGTAATCGGGATGGTTCTTAGCAATAATTTATGAAGATCTGTTGAAATATTTGTAGGTTATGTTGTATTAGCTCTTTTATTGTTGTTACAAGGATGTGTGCAACTTCTAGTGGTCTGAACGAATCGAAATTTAATATACCATGACTTCCATGATACTAAGACAGCAAAGTTACGTAACCTTAACCTCCAGCATCATCTGGAATCAGCAGACGCAACTCTTCCCCAACTTACAGCAGAAGTATTGGAGCTAATTGATGTGGTCTCAATAAAAGATTGTTGGTTTTTTTTTTTAAATTTTCAATTATTTGTTTAGAGATAAACAGCCTTGGAGAATAGGCTATTTTGTGGCGCGGAAATAAAACGTGACGTGTAATAGGAGATGAAAGTATTTGACAGTCTCGTTGGCGCAGTGGTCACTGCAACTGGCTGAAGCGCTAACGGTCGCGGGTTCGATACCCACTCACGGCAAACGTCTGTATTGGCCATACGGATGTTTGTCGTGGTCTGGGTGTTTGTGTTAGTGTTGTGTGTGATTCCGGACTTCCGACACAAGACCATTAGATCATAATGGGGAGTTGAGTGTGAAGCGTTTATTTATAATTATTTTACTTTACTTTTTCAAAAGTGGTTGTACACATGGTTTTTATTTTTGCTGTTGGATATGGAAATCGAGATTATTGTTTGTATATTTGTAAGTTTGTTTGAAGGGTGTAATCTTTGAAATTTCTGATTCGATTTGAAACACTTTTACTACTACTGACACTCCGGGAAAAATACGAATTTAATGACACCAAACATTTCAAAATTTGTCAAGCCGATTAGGTTACACGAGGTCAGACGGAACGGACATGCTTGTAATACATATATACATAATATGTATTACAAGCATGCTATAAATATCTGCTAGTGAAAGTCCCGTCAAAATCGGTCCAGCCGTTTCAAACATTAGCCGGAACAAACAGATTGACAGACGAAAATTTAAAAAAAATTGATGTCAGTAAAAAGCTGTTAATTTAACATACAAACAGACATTTTAATTTTATTTATTAGTTTGGATTATATACATACATCATGCCCGCGAAAAACAATACTCTTCTTCTAGGTCAGTCGGATAACAAGTTTTCATTGTGTGAGTTTTTATACATATGTTAGTGTACACTGTGTAGGAATATACTGTTAAATGATGTGATACTTCATATCTAATATCATTATTTTCTTACAAGTAACTCTATTATCATAATGAGGGCTAACAGTTCAGTAAACGCCCGTTAGATGTCGTTAGCGGGTGAATCCAGGTCGGGTATTAGGAAATTATAGTGTCATTATTACTAGTCCATCATTTATTACGAGCACGGTTATATAACTGTTTAATAAATATATAAAATAGAGAATATTTCAACAAACACTTGGAAATTTTGTTTAGATATTACGTTATAAATTGTTAAAAGATTTCAATGTTTTTTTTTACGAGTTTGAAACGGCTTGCAATGGTTTTCGTCAAGTTTATTTAAATTTTATCGCATTCAGTTGAACGGTATATGATTGCAGCGCATATGATTATTTCTATTTTCAATTATTTTTTTAACGGCATCTAATAAAAGGAGCAGGTACTCAATTCGTCGGAGACTTTTTTCGTTAAAATCTGTTTAATATTCTTGTCCAGATATTGACTAGTTAGCATTCGCTGAGGATAAGGCAATCTATACTAATATTATAAAGCTGAAGAGTTTGTTTGTTTGAACGCGCTAATCTCCTTAACTAGTGGTTTGAATTTAAAAAAAAATATTTAAAAAATATTTTCGTGTTATGTAGTATATTTATTGAGGAAAGCTATAGGCTATATTACATCAGGCTACGACTCATAGGAGCGAAGCAGTAACCATAAACGCGAGAGACACCGCAAGGGGTAGCTAGTATAAGTATAAATATTATTAAAAAAATGCTCATTTCCTTCGCCATTTATCTTTCAACAAGCTTTAAAAAATTTGCATTCTAATCTCATACGAAGATTCCGTTAACATAAGAAATATATTGATTTCATCTCAATACTCATTGTCGCGATAAAAAATAATGACGATACGTTCCCGTTAGCATTATCTGTGGCATGGGACCGTGACGAGGCAAACACGGTGTCACAGCGACATGAGAAATTACGGTGTATTAGTTTTTTGTGATCCCATTATGATGGGTTCATGAGTTTAGGCTTTTTTACTTTGTATTAAACGGCTGTAAGAAGAAGGTAGTTCTTAATTCGTCGGGGACTTTTTTATGTCCCACAATTACAAGATTTGGTCAAGAAACAATTTGTTAAATCGTTTGTTCAGAAGGTTATACTTTCCGGTTGGTCGTGTAGAATTTTTATCAGAATCGATTTAGTGGTTTGATTTTTTAATCATAAGACATCATCTAAGTAAACAAAATTGCGTACTTTGATTGGTTCGTTTTTTAGTTAAAAAGTTATTGTAATATGTAATTATTTTCTTAATTATTTACCTGCATATTTTACGTAATATTTTTCTAATTACAATTATTAATCATCAAATTTTTGTTACAGTTAAACAATCCAAAAATCAGCAATATAATGGGCTAGCCCTACCAAGGGAACTCGAAAATGAATGAGAGTCGCGAGCGTATTCGGCGTGAGAGGGAGAGAGAGAAGAACACATATACCTCTCCTCGTCTCGCGTTACGTCGCGTGCTGCTATTGGCTGAAGGACGTCAGTTCCGGGAAGCAGCGGCCATTGTGTCGAGACTCGGGCCCGGTGTGCTGCAGAGCGTAGCGTCTGATCTGCCAGTCGATATATTAATAGAAGCGTTGCCTCATTCGGCTCATCTTATAGAAACTTTATTAAACAGGTAAGAAAAAGTTAAGAGAATAATAATTTTAATGATGATTTTTGATTGCATCTGTACTTTGTGCCTTCTCATCTATACTAATATTATCAAGTTGAAGTTTTTTTTGTTGGTTCGAACGCGCTAATCTCAAGAACTACTGCTTCGAATTGAAAAAGTCTTTTTGTGTTGGATAGTTTATTTATTGAGGAAGCGTTTTAGCTATATTACATCACACTACGACTCATAGGAGCAAAGCAGTAACCATAAACGCGAGAGACACCGCGAGGGGCATCTAGTTCATATGGTGCATCAAGACTAACTAAAATGTTATAAAACTTTAGCTATATAATATGTATTTGTTGTAACTTTATTCAATATTGTTTAATAAAATGTTAACATTAAACTTGATTGTACCTGCACTAACAAACAAATTATCAATATTAATGAAACATGTTAAGTGTTTTTTAGTTATTCCATTTTCAATGTTGATTTGATTCAAAATATATATTAGTATCAATATTATAACAAATAGTACAATTAGTTGACACGCTCGAAAGTATAGTAAGGTCATTGTTTAAATACCAGTAAAGTACACCTTTACTGTTTATTAAGAGTATTAAACATATTTTACTTAATATCAAATTATGTAAGAAAAAACTATGACAAAACATAATATAAGAAAAATTTACATTTATTAAAATACTTATATAATACGGCCATTACTACAACACAAAACGCCCAAAGCAATAAGGCGAATTTGCTGTTCATGAAATTATAAATGACACAATTAACCAAGAAAAGTTATCGTACTTTTATATAATATGAACGATTTCTTCAAAGAAAGCGTTGATACATTTATTTAAGGCTAATAATGTTACTAACAAAAAATTATCAAGTGTACATGAAAAGAAATACAATTACTATTGTTTATAAACATTTATTTCACACGAATCGCTCGTTTTTTACCATTCGAGATCGAGATGTTAATGAGAGCATGTAGTAGCGGTTGATTGAGATTACATTAAGTTTAAAAATGCGAACGTTATACCTCAATTATCATAAAATATTAACAAATTTACAATTTCTAAGTAATTAATTTTTGTTGTGACCTAAAATTATTGCAATTATTTAGAACTGATTTTTTAAAATTGAAACATTAATTCTAAGATATTTTTTTAATTTTCGTCATTGGTGCGATAAATAATTCAACATGGCGTTTCCAACATTAATATTAATGCAGTATTAAGGGATATATGGACGCTAATAAGCTATACTATGTCAAGCTACACGGACTTCCTTTTGAAAAAATGGCGTCTAAAGATGTCAAACCTATTTTTAGCGAATTTGTTTGCGGACGTATATCCATCTTTCTTCAGGTATAATTAATTAAAAGCAGGTTGTAATAGATAATAAGTTTTTCGGATATATGAGGTTATTACATATTTCAAAATGTGGAATACACTTCAATATTCTATACATTAAATTAAGAGACTTTTTTTCGTACGTATTTAATTTAAATGACTTGAAACATTTTTGAATAATGTTAAATATGTTACGCAATATAAGGCGACACCAATGTCTCCGAATGTAACTTTTTGTGGGTTGACACATTATTGCTTATCAGTTTCCGTATTTAACTCAGATATAAGTACTTTTTATTATTTTAGAACTATAGCAGTATTTGGATAACTTTTTTCGTTGTCTTTTGAGGAATATTATATTTATTCTTTTTATTTATTCTTAGATAAATCTAATCGATTTGCATAGCCCCGGGCAAGATTATAATGTTCCTTATAAAACATGGTTAAATGTAGTGCTTAAATCGCTTAGTATTATAGTGACCAAAATCAAAATTTGTTTAAAACGACTTAGCTGAGTGAAATTAAGTGTCATTTAAGTCTGTGGTTCACAATATGTATATTAAAAAAATAATAATAACAATTTTATTAACATTTTGTGACATTAAAGTCTTAATAAACGGCCGTATATGTAATATGTGATACTTTGAATTCAGCCACTAATACTAAGTGCAATATGATATTTTGAAAAAAAGTAATATTTTCAAAAATAAATATTATAAGAACTCACTTATTACGACTAACTTAATAAAGAAAGTGACAGTTTTTATCTTAAATGCTTCGAAATTAATAGACTAGGCACTTCGCCCAGGAAACCTACTTCCACAGCATCAATAAATCAAATTACACCTTGACAGTCTAAAATTAGCAATTTTCAACCTTATACTAAATGCAATAAGGTTCAAAAGAACTGCAAAACTTAATATAGTTCACCTGTTGCAGAAGAGACTTTATTTAATATGATGTCAAAGTAATTTGGACGTTATCTTTATTGAAATAGAGTAGATATCAATTTGTAGTTATCGCATTAATAGATAGGACATGATGAAAGTAATTCTGACCGGTTGTCCGTCGACTTTCTCAGTGTAAAGTAATTTATACATGAAATATGTGATCGTTATTCAATAAACGTATAACAGACAGATTGGCGGAGCGACAGAGACACCCGGTGTCTGCGTTTGCGCTGAAAATTAACGTGACTTCGATCACCGTTCATTGTGCCTAGTCCTGAACGTCTTTAACATATTGGAGGCTCTGAGCACATTAGGATAATGGAGCCCCTATGGCTGTGACTGAAGACTAATTTGATTAAATATTAATTATTAATAATGGAAGCAAAAACTTTGTACCCCCTTTTCACGAAAATTGCGCTGGCAAGGAGTATAAAATTTCGCACAATTATATAGTTTATATAGAGAAGGAAAGAACTACCATGTATTTGACACACACACATATATACTCTTTTGTTTATTGTTAAAGTCTGTGGTCAAATTGAGAATAGATTATCTGTGGTCTATCCTGAAATCAGTAGAAAATTTAATGAACTACTCTCGAATCCCGACTGCTAGGCGACAATTAGTAAACAGTATATAAGCAACCTTCTACAATTATTTAACTGTTAGTTTTGTTTTCTTCACTGTTACAATAAACGTATAGATAATAAAATATGTATTACATATAATATTTACAGAAAATACATATTAGTTGCCCTTCTAATGTTAGGGGCCAAATCATAAATCTAATGAATAATGAAGCAGGAACTATGGGGCCCTCATCGATCTCGGGGCCTGTAACTAGTGCGAGTTTTTCGATAAAAACTCGAATAAAATTTGCTAATATCAACTATTTAACGTACCAAATTTGTCGTTCGCACTATTAACTTTCTTGTCACTTCTTCACAGTAGATAGTTAAATAAAAACACTTTTTTAATATATACTTTATATTTTGACAACCGGACCATACATCACTAGTTGACAAGAGGAAAGAGGATGCGATGAATGTTACCATAACATACATATGTGAAATATTTTATATAAAATACTGTTGTCACATACAGAATTCAGACTTCTGTAGCAGCATATAGGCATATGGCATGGTTGATTTGAAAGTACATAATAATATTACATTGAATTAATATAAATCTTGAATTCGGCGCTGCGGGCAGTGATTATCTGCGGCATCTATTGTAGCAACTTATTATATTTTTTGCTCTTCAGAGACGTGCCTGTCATCACATGCACATGTGTCAATATCGAGTAACAGAATATTATATAAGAAGTACCGTCTTAGATAATATAAAGGAAATACCTTTCATGTATATGATTGATGATAATAAATAAATAATTAGCAATAACTGTAAGAGTATTTATATTATGTAATATCGGTAAATATTTAAAACATTATGGAGTAATTGAGAAATTTAAGTCGTTCGTTAGAATTGTTTAGTGATTGAAACATGCGATTTTTTTAATTGTGATTCTTTTTAGAGCAATCTGCCTTAAAATATTCATATTATCTCTATATCAAAATTATGTTTTATATTATATGTAAATCGATATTAGTCTTCTAACTTGAGAAGTTATCGCTATGTCTATCATTAGTTAAATTACATTAAAGTAATTTATTAAACATACACAATATTATTTCCATAAAGTCTGTTTTTTATTGACTACTTACGAAGTATACTTTGCAATTATAACCACGTCAAACTTTGTAAAAAACCATTGAAGATATTTTTGTCGATAAAGATGAAAACAGTATTTATTAATCAGGATTTATGGAAACAGAGTTGCCTATATTTCATAAATCTACGCTAATATTATACAGAGGAGAGATTTGTATTTTTGTATGTTTGTAATGAATAAACTCAAAAACTACTGTACCGATTTTAAAAATTCTTTCACCATTGAAAATCATTAAAGATGGAAAAGATTAGGAATCCTTACTAAAATACAAAAATAACACAACAAAAAAAACATAATGAAAGTTAAAAAGATTTTAAGAACTTTGTCCACCCGTTCGAAGCCGGGGGAGATCACAAATTCTCATAGCGACAACTCCTCAACAGATAACTGAAAATGGTTTGCGAAGAGTTAACAGTTAAAAATCTAAATATTTAATACCGAAATGTCATTCATTCACTGAATTAATCACGAAATTTTAATATTATTTATGTTGGGCTCATAAAATTAAATTGGATACTTGAATAATGATGAAGAATTTATCTGATTGGATTGATGTATGAGTCTCTATGAAAGGGTGCTTGAAGAACAATGTTATTTATCCTCTTAAAATGTAAGTTATTCTGAGGCGAGAATTATACTATATAAAGATTTTTTCATTCCAGAATATAAATATTATTCCATTGATATCGTTTCGAGCATAGTTGGAAGGTGATAGTTACACTCATAAGTTTTTCGCTCAACCTCTCATATAAAGATTTACATAAGTTTTTTTTTACTTTCACAGCTTCCGTAATCACTTGCGACCAATCTCTTACTAGGTTACACAATTATTGTATATCACTATCGTAA
Organism: Hypolimnas misippus; assembly: GCA_037950945.1. Classification (NCBI taxonomy): domain Eukaryota; kingdom Metazoa; phylum Arthropoda; class Insecta; order Lepidoptera; family Nymphalidae; genus Hypolimnas; species Hypolimnas misippus. Next base: position 235,466 of record JBBEEQ010000009.1, read on the forward strand.
GTAAAACGTACAAATGTTTTTCTCGCCTAAGATAGAAAAGGGATCTTCTTTTTTCTCATTCTCATGCGTACGTCACTGGTTTTATAACAGATCGTTTATAATATCCGTATATCTAGCTGGTTCAATTTCATTACTTAATACGCAATGGCGTGTAGTATGAGTAATACACGTAAAATTTCGTCACCACAAGGGCTGGTGAAAGTGGTCAGGTCGTCGGGCAGTCTGGTGGATCGGTTTTTTGTAAACCCGTTTGGGTGATAGTGAACGGAAAGCACTTGGGTGGGATTTTGGTAACATTTTTAAAAAGTTATTTTTTTAAGACAGGCTATCAAAGATTGGATTAAAATTTCAATTTGTATTTGTGGTTTGTAATATTAAATAATTTGTATAGTTTATATAGATGCTGATAAGCAATAATGTTTCAACTGACAAAAAGTTGAATTTGGAGATGTGATGCATTGTGATCACACATCATATATTTAACATTATTCAATATTATTTTATTTTGCAATATGCAATAATCGAATGTATTTGAAAAAGTTATTATTATGTAAAACTTTTTATCATACTAATCTGCTTAATAGAAGAGCGAAGATGGATATAGGTCTTCAAATAAAATTGTTAAGAATAAGTTTGATATTTTTAAAGGCCATTTTCTCAAAATGAAATTCGTGTGGCTTGACATAGTATTGCTTATCGCCATCCATAAAAGATAGATATACAAAAATAATAATTCAAATTAAATCTATATTTAATGTAAACTTTAGAGATTTAAAAGTTTTAAAAACAAATCAATTTCTTTATCCCAAAGATTGAAATTGAACACATGAAATAATGATTAAATACCTATAGATTTCATGTACAAGAGTTTTTAATGTATTGCATTAGTAAGAAAAGCTTAAGCAGTTATCAATGCTAAGTAAGAGGTTTTCATAACTAATAACACACAGTAAGTAATGATAAAAAGTTATTTTACATTATAGTCTCAGTCCCACAGTGGATGCTATCACACCGTTATACGATGAACATGAACCAATACAATTGTCAAGTTATGATGGAATTTTTTTCTTTCCTATTGTCATTTGGAACGGTGTAATTAAAAGCAGTATTAGATGGTATTGTTTGGACAAATACACTTCAATTAACAATTATAATGATGGGATCTGATATCATTAGCATTACATGAAGATTTTATAGACATGACGTCTTTCTACTTAATTCTTCTGCTTGCTTTCGTAATCGTCTCTTCTTTAAGGTGTTCATGGAGTTATTAAAGATGGTAACAGTTAGGAAGTTGAGTTCTTCAGTATTGCTTAAAGAAGATAATAATAAATATGGATTTTTTAATATAGTTGGTAATATTTGAATGAAGTTGGCTATTTAACCCTGAATTCTATACGAATATTATAAAGCTGAAGAGTTTGTTTGTTTGTTTGAACGCGCTGATTTTGTCTTTTTGTGTTAGATAGTTTATTGAGGAAAGCTAGAGGCTCACAGGAGCGTAGCAGGAACCATAAATTCGAATGGAACCACAAGGGACACCTTGTTTATTATAATTTGAGAATTATCAATAATATTTAAATGGATCATCGTAGGTAAATACTTCCATATTTTCTATAAGACTTTGTAAAATTTTTGGTAATTTTAATATTTATTATTTTATTTTGAAATTAGAATCCTTATCATTAATCATTAGCCGATAGGTTAGGCGAGTTTTTATTATACTAAAATTATACCAAATGGGACTGATATCAAAACATAATTTTTTGCTTACTTACATTGATAACGAACACGACTATTAGCGGTTAGAAAGTGTGTGATCTGCGGGGGTTATTAGTATAAGGCAATCTTTCAATTAATCATATTTTATTGCTATAAATGAAACGCTTATGTATTAAACTAGATGTGCCTCGAGGTTTCACATGCGTTAATATAAGGAAAAATTATATTATATAATGCTTACCTTCCTTGCTTGAATCGGATATTGTTTACTATTTCATTGGTTAAAACTTTGTTTTGACTTAATTCTTTTAATTATATTTTATTTATTAATTATAACAAATAAATACTTTAATGTAAAAGTAAAGTGGCCTAAGTTATTCCTTATAACAGTATCTGTCAATGAAAGTCTAGTCAAAATCGGTCCAGCCGTTATAGAGATTAGCCGGAACAGACAGATAGATAATTAAAAATATTAAAAAATTTTGATGTGAGTACCGCGTATACTTCCAAACGCAGTTAGTTAGGAGCTATTAACCTGATATTACAAACAGACACTTCAATTTTATTTATTTGTATAGACCTGACCACTATTTTAACATATTAATATTAAAATCATGTTTTCTTTTAAGGTTGTTATCCTTGGAGATCGTTCCAAGGCCAGAGCTACAATGCGAGGCTGTCGCGTGGCGCCTCGTTGGTCTGCTCGGAGTAGACCAGGGGTCTGGTCTAAGGGCCAGGACTGCCCGCTTGGCGAACGCTCTGGTGCACTACAGTCCTGATGCGAGGGATGCAGTGGACAATAGGCGGAGACAGCTGGATGCAGCTGTTCAAGGTAAGACTGTATTTTCTTGGTTTTGGGGATTATTGCATTATACACTTTGATAAAACTTTTTCCACTTTTAGTCATCCTGTAGCGGATAATTTGAACACTTTTGTGTGATGGTTAACTTGGACCTGTGGAAGTTACTAAGTTATTACGAAAGTTTGTGCAATCGAGTCTCTACTCGAGGTTTTAAATCTTAATCTAAATCTAAATTTCAATATTTCCTGTAGATACAAATCGGAAATGGGATTAATTTATATTTTTGCCGTTTGACATTGTTTTTCGAGTCTATGGCATATTTATTACATTTTGTGGGACCCATTCTTCGCCACATTCGCAGCATTAACATAAACAACTCAAAGATTTGTTGTTCAGATGTCGATATACTGTTGGTAAAAAAAGTTCCCGATAAAAATAAACCTCTTTTGGATGTCGGTTAAAAATATTATGAGGTTATTATGACGTAGGCAACCGCTAAGACAAAATTCACGCTCCAAGGGGTTGAAATGCTTACCAAAGTTTGTATTTAACGGAAGCCAAGCCACGTGCATAAACTAGTTGAAAATAAAAATGACTTTGAAATTTAAATGAAATAATAATAAATGTAGGAGTTACATATTATGAAATTTCTCAACGGTAGCGGTCCGCGTGGGTTGCTCTTAGGAATTACAATTAGCGTATATAGAAATATTTGTGGCACAATGGAATTGTAACTTTAGGTAACTTGGCCTTGAAGCTCGAAGTGCTAAAATAATTACTGCTTTCGCAATAACCAAGCATCGTCAATTCAATCGCTCTAAACGTGTTGAAATTGTCATAATTTTTCTTCTCTATCGAGTTCTTTCATAGTATTGTCTTAGGTTTTCACGATTATTACATACTTTATGAAACGGTTTCAAATGAACATAACTCAAACTCAAACTCAAAATATACTTTATTCAAATGGGCTTTCACTTTCGAATCGTCAAGTTACGTGCCATATTTTCATTTTAGATTTTTATAAAGCTACCACCGGTTCGGAATGTAGACTACCGAGAGGAACCGGCAAGAAACTCGATAGTAACTCTTTTAAAATCATTTATACATAATGTATTTTTATTACATTTTTAATTATGTTATCTGGATAGAAAATCAACACTTGTCAAATCCACGCCTCTTTGTCGTCAAAATATTCTTGTATGGTATAATGTGCTTTATTTATTAAAGATTTTTAACGCAGGCTTATTAAGTGGCAAATGTTATACTGTTTGCGGGATTTTATTATAGATGCGAATACCAAACCCCAGAAACGATGAACTGACTTTATGAAGACGAAAGTTTGGTATGAAAAGTTAATTTTTTCTTCTAGTGTTTACACAATGCCTGTCACTGTTCTTAGGAAAACCATCACATAACTATGTTATGTCGCAGCACAATACGGTACAAAATTAATAGGGCATGGAATTTGACATAATTATGTATGGAGACACATGCCTGTGTTGCGATGTATGTAGCTCTTTACTTGTTCATACCGAATACAAAAGCTCTGCGTCGTGCTATGGGAAACTGTGTCATCCACGTTACAGCATAAACTTTTCATAAACTTTTCAAACTCATACTGTTTCAAGCTACACGGAATTCATATTTAGAAAATGGCATCAAACCTATTCTTGATAAATTTGTTTGAAGAAGTTTATATTCATCTTTTAATTTCTATTTTGATAAAGGGTATAATCTATTGAAAACAGCTACATAAGTTTTAATGAAATGTTGTATTTAATAATAAGTTTTACTTATACATGAGATTATTTTATACAACTCATCTATATTCGAAACATTAAATTAAGAACATTTCTTCGTACTTATTTTGTTTAGATGTCTTTAAAATTTTTTGAATATTGTTAAAAACGTAACGCATTAGCCGAATATACCAATATCTCCGAATTTGACTTTTTGTGGGTTAACACATTGTTGCTTATAAGCATCCAATTTATGTGTATTATATAAATAACACATGATTTAAAATTCATATAACTTTAATTATAGAGTTATTTAGATAGAATTAAAACAAATTAATAACGTAAAGATAAGATGGCTACTAGTAATTTTTGGGAATGAAAACTTACGTAGTTGTTATTTTATAGATTTATTTATATAAATATAAAAACAAGAAAACACGATACTTCACAATACTTTTCACACATAAGAAAAATCTTATTCTTATTCATATTATCTTTTGGCTCTAGATGACCTAAAAGATAATATGAATAAAAATCCATGTCATATTAATAATGACCTCGTTCGAAGGTCAACAGAAAATGGTCCAAGCGATGATTCTGAAAAGCGTGACGAACGTGGAAGTGTGGCTAATACCTTATTTCCTCAAACGCCGGATGAAAATAAGCAAAATGGAGGATAAGTTAGAATCACGTGATTTCCTTCTGATTTAGATCTTTATACCTTTGTTGGTAAAACAAATTATGGAAACTCATATTTTGATAAGATGTTAATTGAGATGAACACACGTATGAATATAACAAAAAAGTAGTGAAGGAAGGATTCATACATGCGTCATCTTTGTTATGATTTACTTCGAATGTAGTTTTTTTTTATATTCGTTTCAAGAACAATCAATAAATTAATTATTTTCTATCTTCATCTCCATATTTATTTCACACGAAAAGTATAAATCCTAAAGTCCTTCTGACTAAATACTCTGAGTTACTGGTAATGTTTAGTATGGAAATAGATCAAACTTGAACATTTGGACAAACTCGAACACACTCTGTCAAAAACGCGGGCAGAAACTAAATTGAAATCGTTTATCTCCAATAACATATTAAGCTCTTATTAAGTATATACAAATAAGTAGTAATAAAAATATCAAGTGGATTAGGTATTTTCATTGAGTTTTTTGTCTCAGGTTTAGGGACTCACGGCCTGACGGCTGACGCTTCAGGGTCGCTGATCTCACTTCACGTGGCGATGAAGAACGAGCTGCAACGACACGTGGAGGTTTATAAGCAGGCGCTGCACAAGCTGGAAGAACTGGTAAGCGATGAGACCTTAAGCATCATGGGAGACTATGGGCCTCATACGAACAAACTAAATCAAAAATTACTTTAAGTTGCAATTACATTGCTGGGCTGTTCGGTTCCGTTTAAGAATGATAATATTGTAAACTATATCATTGATCGAGAAATAAGTAGAAGTTTGATAAAATTATATAAGAATCGGTTATTTGGTTACGTACCTACATATGTATGTAATTAATAAATAATAATTTGTATCTTAAGATGATCACATGTGTAATCGAATTTTTAATACGTTATTTTGAATCATTTTGACTTGCATACAAAAGTATTCGCCAATCATTACATAACTTTGTCCAAATTCATTAGTGCAGAATATTCTTTTACGAAATTAAGAACTATACTTTTATTCCGTTTGCTTTTGGGTTATTAAATATATTATTTAACTATGCAGTTCAAGTATTAATTTACTACAACAGGTATTAACAAATAAATACTTAATATTCTTGGTGGTCTTTTAAAGCATTAACACCACAAGATTATTGCAGATACAAACTAATATCTCTGAATTTACTTCAGTTTTTCGATTAGTTATTTTCCAATTTAACTGAAAAAGAATATAATTTTGTCTTCGTTTCCAGTCATCAGTGACAGTGAACCAAGACCCAGCATCTTCATCCCACCAGCGTTTACTGGCGCTATCCCACGCTGATGTTGAACGGCGGCTCATCGACAACAAGTCACTCTTGACGATTGTCGATAAACCCGCGTTACGCCAGTTGCCAACACTAGTGGCGTCCTTAGCAGCTAGGGTTGAAAGCGACAAGGCTGTTCTTGCTTGTGTCGGGCAAATCAAGAGAAGCGACCCAACCCTGGATTTGAGTGACACGAGGTAGGAATTGTTATTATTATTTTTACTTCATTTTGTTCCTGACAGAGTGATGGTGGTTGGACATTGGATCGTCTAATAATGGGGACTGGATGATACTGATAATTAGTCTTTCTCATGTACTTATGTAAACGGCGTATCTATCATAGGTCCTATGTTATACCCTGCCATTAGTGCATTTGAGTTTCTCTTGATTAATCGATAGCTACAAATGTTAATATTAATAAGAAAGGTAATTAGATGACTGATAAGGATTACAATTGCTTTGCCTAATGCATGTATTTTGTCGGATTTAAAAGCCTAGGATTAAACCAAACAAACCAAACCAAACAATGTTATACTACTGTAGTTGACCCTTAAAGATAACAAAGTCTAAATTATTGAAATATCTTCGAAGAGTTTTTGATCGCTCTATCCTTTTGAATGATACATAATTATCTCAAAGAAAATAATATTAATGATCTCAAATCGTAGTGCCTATTGTTATAAAGATATTTTCGATAAATATCGTATAGTAAAAAGATAAGGATTTTAGTTACAGTCACTACCAGAGAAACAATTACATCTGCGTATATTTTTTGGGTATTAGAAGGCAAGCTTTCTAATTTCTTAGAACGCACGTAACTAATAATTAATTATAATACATCAAAGTTAGATACCGACCTTGCATTAGAGGTTCACGAAGGCAATAACTTCGTAATAACCTTATGTAACGCACTCTTTAATTTTGTACATTAATGATTGGCCGTCAAAATATTATGATTCTAATTCCTCATAGGATGTTGAAGATGTTATCTGTGGAGGAAGGGGAAATGGTTTTTACGGGTTTGTTTGTTATGATTAACCGACGTAGAAAATAGATATTTAGTTGTGTATTGTTAAGAAACTACACTACACTAAACTGTCAAGTAGACCAGTTATTTGTGTTTTACTATTATGGTTTTTTGTGTATACGCAATATTTGTTCTAATTTTTAAAGCCATTTTTGATGTCATAAATATAAAATGAGAAGGAATACAGTCAAGATATTCGCGATGATCTAACTACGCCTTTACTTACTTTAATAGGCACATATTTCTTGAAGTGATCCGCTTTTTATTGAAAATCGCTACTATTGCTATATTTTTGTATGAAATGTATCTGTAGATATAAAATATAACTTTTACCGACTAAATAATAACTCACCGCTCAAACCACAGAAGCGGTTGAAATTAAGCATGGAGATTTAACCTCTAAAAGGGGTGAAATGGGATTTTATGTTTGTTGCAGAAATTAAATATAACGCGAAGCTGCGAGCAAAATCTATTTAAATATAAAACATATGACTTACTAACTTATTACTAATTAAATAAGGAATAAATTGTTACCTACATATGCTAATGAGTAGTCAAAATGGACTATCTGTATTATTACCAACTTGAAGACTGATTTTACGCAATCTCAAACTTTCTTCACTACAAGGAAGTAAAAACAATGAAAAAAAATATTTAAATGGTAAAAACATAACGATTGCAAATCCAATATTTGTTCAAGTTAATCCAACGCTCATCTTAAAGCAATATCAATATTGACACGTTGTATAAATTGAATTGCATTCATCATTCGTTTCTCTGTTACGCAACCGGCGAAAGTCGAAAAAAATAGCATGATTGTAAATTATTATATAATATTTATATACAAGATTATGTTATGATTGTGCATGTGCAAACCAGTATGTACGAAATTATAATTTCACAATTAACGATGAAAAAAAATATTAGGCACATGTGTCTATGAAAAGGCATGTGTTAAGGGAGATCAACACAAGCTGGTAAATCTGATAGACCCTAATAAATGGGGGCACTCTTTAAATAGTTTATTTTGTACATCGCATGCTTATTACTGTTATGTTATCACTGGGGTTCTAGTCAGTAGTTTACTTGTAATTATGTATATATTTATGAGAGTGATGACAAGCGAACTATCCTACAGAAAGGGGGTCGCGTACTGACGATATAGTCACTAACTGATCATAGAGTTTTCATAGACAAAATACGGTCTATATTTATTAATGGTAACAATTACTAAAGTGACTGAATTAAAATTTTCACAATTTTTTGGCAAAAAACGCAAAATATGTTTACACTTTAGGACTTCGGCCATTCATTTAGAATTTAATGCCACAAAATGATGATAGATTAGTTATTTAGTTATTACAAAATCATAGATTATAAACCACAGAATTATATGAAACTAAATTTTAATTACTAACTTAGTTACTTACTATTGAATTCGGTTAAATTGAAAGCATTGAATAAAGGAGATTTAGTTCATGGTACAAATGTACATTTGAGATTTTGATTGGAATTGGTTTCCGCGCATATGAGGAACAGATTTAAAAGTTATGGCTTGATTAGAGATTAACTTTGTTAGAAACTTGTTCTCACATTAAAATATATGTGCATTAAAGGAAAGAACGTTCGTTTGTCTCTTAACGTTGATTGTTAATCATGAAGAGAACATAAACATTGACACTGCAATTTTATCACAATTACGACGCAGAAATGTAATGATTTTGCAAACATTTGAACGAAGAAATTAGATATATACCTAATTATTTTGTTAATACATGTATATAATTATAAAATAAAACATAATATTATACTGATTATCACTACATGAAAAATTATTTTATATAAAAAATCTTATATTGAATTAATTTGAATGTTTTCTTAACAAAAACGACACCGATATTCTTAACCAAATATATGCAAATGAGAATTAACTTTTATCAATTAAAAATAACGTTACGTTAACTAAATAACGTTAATAAAACTGGTTTTTGTGTAAGTGTAAATGTGAGATAAAAACTGACAAACACATTTTAAACGTTACATGATTCCGAAACCTGCCTATCGGTGATGTAACCACCTTTCTCGGGTAACGGTTATTAATAACAGCAACCTGTAATTTTAACTCTTTACATTAAATGTTTCCGTTTTGGCGAAATTATAGGGTTATTGAATTATTAGTAGATAGTGAAATGGTGACGTTTATGGCTTAATAAATTCTTAGTGCAGATGTTTATTAAATAACTTTCATGTTAGCTTTGTGTTTGGGAGCTTTTCGTATATATTTCGATCAAGTCGATATTTAATTAAACAGGTATAAAATATATTTTATTCAGTTTAGCAGTTAGTAGGTATTATGTTAAAGGATTGCTTACTTAACTCTCGTTCGAAAGAGGCGTCTTATAAGTTTGATATGTGTGCCCGTGTGTCTTTCTGTGGCTTCGTAGCTTGCAAAGGAATGGATAAATTTTAATGCGATTTTTTTAGTAGAACGCTGAGCTAGTTTATAGATATAATTAACGAAGATCTCTTTAGAAAGTTGATGATTATCTCTTATCTAGTTGTTAAAAATATCCGAACATCTTCTACTAGCCTAATCGAAATTTACAATACTACGAATCTTATTGTAATAACATAGTTGGGTAACGTTGACCCGATGCTACAGAGTCATCTGGAATCAGACAACTGAAAAATTTACATTATAAGTGGATGCTGATAAGCAATAATGTGTTAACCCACAAAAAGTCAAATTCGGAGATATTGATGTATTTTGATAGTGTGTTACCTATTTAGCAATATAAAAAACAATTTTAGGTTATATAAACTAAATAAGTAAGGAAAAAGCGTCTTAATTTAATGTATCGAGTTTTAAGTACGTTCCATATTTTGCAATTTATACAATAATCTCAAATATTAAAAAAACTTATTATTAGATAACACGTTAAATATATCAATCTGATTTTAATTCATTACACCTTTTATCAAAATAGAAAATAAAAGATGGATGTATACGTCTTCAAACAAATTGATTAAGAATAGGTTTGACATCTTTAGACGCCATTTTCTCAAAATAAAGTCCGTATGGCTTGACACAGTATTGCATATCAGCGTCCAAGTAATGTGTGAGGTTCGTTGAAATGTGCTCAATCAAGAGATTATGGAGGTTTTAAGGATAAAATAATAATTTAATCTTTTTATGACGTAACAGTTTGACAAATAAATATGAAAGAGCTTACTAAGCGTTAGATTCCTAAAGTTACCGTTCGAAGTAATAAAATTTCGCGTTGCAACATTCCCATACATACTCACACATACTGCGTGTTTATTGCTATTGTTGAATAACTGGAGTTTCTCTCCATTCATATTTTACGTTATTTATGTAGAATAACAACTGCATCTAATTTTATTGTTCGCAATTGCTTGCTTTGTTTATGATGTATGGCATTTTAGCAACTTTATCTTTTTTTAAAGAAGAGTCTGGCATGTGTGTGAATCTATCAGCTTATAGAACTGTATTTCTTTCGAGCATTATAAAGAACTACTCGATCTTTTTTTATATTATTAGATTTTGTGTTTCAAACTCTATGATTAGTTTTATTAACTTATGTGTTGAATCTTGGTGTATCAATCTTCGATTCGATTTAGATTGAACGCACTAGAATCGATTCTTAATAAATCGAGCATTAAACGACCGGTTTGAAAATATTGGTATAACCGATTCGAGGGATTTGTAGATCGATTGAGTAATAGTTTGAAGCGATAAAAAAAATCGATTTCTCGATTCATCAAGGAACCAAATACATGACAATAAAATAGTTTAATCTAAACCTTTAACTGGGCAGAAGATAATTTATATTAATATTATAAAGAGTAATCTCTAAAACTACGGATCTTATTAAAAGAAATATTTTTGAGTTGGATGTCCTGAAGATTTAGGAAGGTAATAGGCTATTAATACAACAAGCTTTCTGAATCTCAGGAAAGTAACCATAAACGCGAGTGAAACCTCAAGGGGCAGCATCTAATAGTGTAAACAAACAACGATCAATACAAAAAAGGTCTATAAATAATTTTTCCAATGAAAGCTTTGGAAATCGTATCTTTCCAACAAATCGTTGAGGAGTCCGTTTTCTCTGGAAAGCGGCTGTAGGTCTGTGCTGTTGCTCTCTGAAATGCGTGTTTACTTGTTAATCTCGTTTGTCATATTTTTTACGTTAGAATGTTTATGAGACCAGTCCGTGTCTTCTTAGAATAAAACTAAATAGGAAAACTTATAAGTTACCTATGAGTATTTTTAACTGGCTTAGGAGAGATAGTTTTCAATTGAGTTGAATGCTATTTAAAATACTAGTTTAGAACTTGTATTTGATATTACTTGTTCTAATGCAGTTTTGTCTACTTTTGTTATCGAGTGATTTTCAAAAGTTTCTATTTAATGTTTTATGTATATTTGTTTTACCTTTAAAGGTACTCCCATTTAATTTGGTTGAGTAGTTTGATTATAAAATTAAAATAATTGCAATAAGTGTGTTATACAAGTAAATGAAATTATGTATTTTGCTTTTAAAGTCGGTTAACTTTTTAAAGTCTTTAATAGGCTTCTTTAATAAAAAATCCCTTCTTTGGGCTTATCTTAGTTTTAATAATGTTATCTTAAAATCTATGGATTATGCTTGAAACTGGAAAATTAACATCGATTCACAATCAAAAAAGAAATGTCTTTTATTTTTTTTACGTCGAAACACACCGTTTGCACCGTTTGTTAATCAAGGCATACGTAAATATAATGTTGAAACAGTTTTTGGATAATTATTACTATTTGAAATCTGTCGGTGACTTACGATATCAAATTAAATAATTAGTGATTGCGTCCTTTGATGTTATCAAAGGATATATCGTCATTTTGGATTTCTTTTAGTATTAGTGGGAAGGTAATTAGGTAATTTGCTTGCCTGCTAATAAATGTCCGTGTTTTGATTTCAATTTACTACCGTAAAGATATTTCTATGATCTTAGAATTATTCATGTAATTACCGCAACTTATTATTTTGTAATTCAGTATACAATAAATATTAATTAGGTATATTGAACTTTATTAAATAAATGATTTATTTGTATTCGATTTTAGAAGCGCTTCGGAAGTATTCGTTTTTAAATTGACTATATTTTTGCATGCCCCTTAGTGCAATGAATGAAAAATAAAACTTAGTTAAAAAAAAACCTTTATAAATAGTGCAGTTTTATAAATAAACTTAAACAAAACTGTTTTCTGATGTCATATGATATGATTATTTTCAATACAGATAAATAAAATTAAAGTGTCTGATTGTAATATCAAATTAACAGTTTTTAACTAAATGTATATATAAATGTATATACGGTATTAACACCAAAAATACATTTATTTTTTATTAAGTTTGTCTGTCTATCTGTCTGTTTGTTGAAGTGGAGAGGCCTAGGGATCGCTTGCGCATGCGCATCCGCTGTCCTAACCGTGTGACGCTCCACTCGTGGCTTGTGCAGCTCGTCTCAGGAGGGCAAAGTGTGGTGTTGCCCTCGCCGCTCCGTTTGCTGGCGCGTACGGCAGTTCGGCTGCCGTCCTGCTCGGGGCCGTATGAAAACAGATGCGTGGGATCCCATCTCACGCACCCCCGGCCCGAGGGCGCGCCCTATTTATTCTGTCCCGGACGTTAGTGGGGCTAATAGAATAGAAGCTATGCTACTTTTAACATGAAAAGTAATTAGCTACGAGCTATCACCATGCGGAATGTGAATAGCTTCTGTGAATTTTTAAATTAAAAAGTTAATTAAGTATAACACCTGTCTCAATACGAAAAGAAATGAGACTTTCTTAATTCTAACATTTTCGTATTAATTACAATATGACTGAGACTTCATTCTAAAAAGAATTACATAAAACTTTCATTCCCAAGAGTATGGGAGAGATTATATCACAGCTTTGTTCTGAGCTAGTTCGTTACGCGAATTATCACCGCGCATTGTTCTCGTTCTAATTGTCGTTGTTTATGTATATTATAATAGCTGATATACTTAGAAGTACGCTCGCGAAAATTATAAAAAACTTAGAAATCATATTTATAAAAAAAATTGAACGTATATAAGCGAATAACTTTTAAACGATGTACGTATTTGGTTAATTCTTTTAGATTAAAACAAAAATTTTAAGAATCGTAGTAAAAAATAATTAATCGGGTTTATATATCTCTATATATATAAAGAGTGAGTACCTAAGGCTTTAAGTACCCGAGCGAAGTAAGGGCGGGTAGTTTTACAAATAAACTTAAACCAAAGCTTCCAGAAATATGATAATAAATATCAATAATATGAACTGTGTTCTGCGGTTTTGTGTGCTCTTAAGTCATCGGTTACTGCGCCGCTCCTATTGGTCGTGCGTTATACTGGTAAATTAGAATCGAACGAACTGTTAAGGAATATTTAAATCAAGAATAATGAGAAAATGAATGGGTCTATTATCCTACTACACACTAGTTATATTATTATATGTATATAAAATAATTAACAAAAATTTTCTTCCAGGCCGGTAGCGGGCGTGCTGATGAGCTACTCTCGCGGCTGCGCAGCCGTCTTGTCGCAGATGAGCGAGGGCCAGCTGGCGGCGGAGACGACGCCTCGCTCACCGACCGACTCAGCCAGCGACGGCTACCATTCAGACAGTGATGATGCACAGCAGCATCCTGATAGGTGAGAAACTAAGACCAACTGTGGTCCCTACGGTATACTATATACTACTGACTTCAACTCTTTATCGGTCTGGTGCGATCGGAGCAGTACCACTTACAGATAACCTGCGTGGTGTAGCCAAAACCATATTTCGTACAGTGAGTAGGTGAGGCAGTGTATGAACTCCTTCTCCCATTCCTTTCTATCCTCCCTATTTTCCTTTATCGCTTAATCCTTTTTCAACTGGTGATGCATTTTTGACTTCTCTGGTGCTGCGTGTGTTCATAGATGGACGTAGTGACTTAACACCAGGTGTCGCGCCTGCTCGTTTACTAGTTATTTTTATTAAAAAAACCCTAATTATGGTATGCACATTTTTAGTATTGTTAACAAGTTGGTTTTCTATATATTTATTGCTCTATTTTATTTTACAGGAGTAAGCTGGTATCTCAATACGCGGCGGTGTGGGCGCGCGCGGCGGATGAAACTTTGCCAGCGTTAGCAGCACTTGAACCACTTAAACCTACCCCCAATTTGAAGTACAAGATTGTCTTCTCTGTTGTTGTTGTAAGTTATATAATAGTCTGTTATATGTTCTTCTTGTTATAATGTTGGTTAAATTATTTAGCAGATTTAAATTTTCTGAGCAATCATCGTAATTGCTATTAATTTCACGTAGGCTCTAATATTTCATAGCGATTTTAAAGCTAAATTTAGACTAGCGATTTGATGATTGTAGAACTGTATGCCAAAGATTAGTTAACGTTCTGATATAAAACATCAATTTAATTTTTAAAACACATAAATACATTATCTTAAATATGTCTACAATCTTATCTTATTTTAATCATTATATCGCTTCAGACATTGTATTTAATTTTTTTAAATATTGACACAAATCTTTTAAATGAAGTAAACAATAGAATAATTTTGATCATATCATATTGTTATTATTTTTTTTTACTTTAAAACAGTTGACTTAAAATGTATCAGTTAAAAGATAAGTTATATTTAGTTAAATAATAGTATGAAGTCGAGGGTGGTTTACGCTCCAGTGATTCTTCAACAGTTCTTGCGTGAAAAAGTAACTAACGTTATACATTCATCCACACGAACTTTCCCATTTATATAGATATAGTACCTGGATGAGCAATTTTTGCTTGCATTGCTCGGTATAGACACGGATAAAACAACGATAAAATAATAATTTGTTTTTATTATAAAAAGTAGCAAACGAACAGGCGGGACACCTTGAGTGACCATCGCCGCCCATGGACATTGCAGCACCAGTGATATGTTTAATGCGTTATCAGTTTAAAATAGGAGGGATAAAAGCAAATAGGAAGTATGAAAGGTATCTCCATTGGGAAGGGGTTAGGCTTCGAGATATTCGGTAACTCTCGCTGATCCTCTGTGTTAGTGAGGTATTACACCCGGACGATCCAGTCCGTATAGGAGCTGTAGTCAGTGGACTCCAGCTAGGCTCTACATCAGTCATAGATACCAATTCTATATATCAATTCAATTATTCTCAGCTTTCCTTCCGAGCGGCGATCAGTCTGCGGGACAAGCGGCTCAGCGAAGTGAAGGCGCTGCTGGGCTGTGAGTCGGACGCGACGCCGGGCGCCAGTCAACTTTCAGCTGCCGCGTTGCGCCTCTTGCGGAGCACAGCGCACGCCTTCCCATTGGGAGAAGCGGAGCGTACTGTTATTAATCAAGTTAGTTTTAGTTGTTTTTTAACCGATAAGCAGAACGTTCCCAATGTGTAGCATTTTCTAATGTTTATTACGTCCGTTTCTTGAAGATTTCAAAACCGTTTCAGTCGTTTGATTTTTAAACAAAATAACTGGTCATCTAAGCTAACGAAATTGCGTATTTTGTTTTTGAAATTAGTTAAATTGTTTATAAAATGCAATTATATTATACATATAACTATTGATATGTTATAAGCTCATGGAGTTTGGCACCAATAATGCGGCACTTTGGACGACTTTGTCAGCGAATGACAGAATGTAACAACGAGAGTATCTTTGAGTCAACATGTAAAGTTCGAGCTAGTTAAAGTTGGAAATGAGTACAGATTTTAACAGCAAATATAAATAACGTAATTAACGTAACATATAAAGTTATTAAAAATCATTGATAAAGTATCTAGTATTATTTGTTTGTTTGTTTGAACGCGGTAATCTCAGAAGCTACAGCTACTGATTCAAATTGAAAAATTGTTTTTGTGTCAGATAGTTTATTTATTAAGGAAGGTTTATACTATATTACATCACGCTACGACCCATAATAGAAAAGCAGTAACCGTAAACGCGAGTGAAATCGCGAGGGGCAGCTAGTTAATATATAAAGTGAAAGTGGTCGTTTGACTGCGCTCATTAAGGAATCTAATCTGAAAAATTCTCTGAAAAATCTTATTTAATAATAATAATAGTTTATTCAAAATATATATTATTTAAAAAGATAAAAGCTATCTAATAGCTGGATGCTGATAAGCAATAATATGTTAACACACAAAAAGTCAAATTAAAGATATAGTAAGGAAAAAGTTTCTTAATTAATCGATTCTAATTTCAAGTGCGTTCCATTTTTTGCGATTTATACAATAATCTCAAATTTTTGAAAAACTTTTTACTATACATATAGTATATTAAATGTATCTGTCTGATTTAAATTCATTATATCTTTTATCAAAAATTAAAATAAAAGATGGATATATACTTCTTCAAACATATTTGTTAAGAATAGGCTTGACATCTTTAGACGCCATTTTCTCAAAATGAAGTCCGTGTGGCTTGACACAGTATTGCTTATCAGCGTCCAGCTATATCTTTAGTATTTCAAAATTATGAGTCACTAAAGATAAAGGCTTTCTTAGTGAGTCATAGTTGTACATATCCGTTTCATAGTCCGTTGCACTTATTTAGTTATTTGCGTTTGGAAATGTTCTAGCCTGCCTCAACACATATTGACAATTGACAGATCTGTTGTAATTCAGTTCTTTTATATATTTTTTCTGCTGATAACTTCAACAAACCAACTTATTTTGAAACATTGTTTATGATACTTGAAACATAAAATAGCTGTGAGATTTTTAGCAATTCGAGTATATCCTATAGATATATTAAAATTTTAAAGAAAGATACAAAAAACTTTTCACTAACAGAATACAAAAATGTGATCCTGCGAAACGGAAAACCACTCAGCTTATGTTAAGGCCGACTGAGATCAATTCCATACTAAATATGAATAGCTAAGCTAGCTATTCGTATTCGCTGCCATTCGTAGCGCATTGTAATATAGCCTAAGACCTTCTTAAATAAACGGGCTATCTAATACTAAAAGATTTTTTCGAATTAGATCTGGAATTACTTTCAGAAAGTACCCTACATACAAACTAAACAAACAAATTTAAGATCTTCGTATAGACAAACCCTTCACACTCAACTGCCCAGATTAGGATCTCATGATTCTGTGCCGAGGGTCCAGAAACACCCAGACCATGACAAATATACCTATGGCGAGACGTTTGCCATCAGCGGAGACCGAAGCAGCGACCATTATTGTTTCAGTCGCTTTCAGTGATCACTGAACCATCCTGTACCTTTTCAATGGTTACCATGGATCAATGAATATATTTTAAACTTTCGCGATTTATACTATTCATATTTAATATAACGGGTTTTAACTACCATTAGTTATCGCGATAAGCGATAACTAATGGTAGTAATATCTTTTTATTGCCCGACGTTTCGACGAAGTTACATTTGCCGTGGTCACGAGCTGACTTGTACCGCGCGACTCCGGCGACGAGTGCGCGAGTTTTCTTCGGCTACCCTCACAATATTAATATTGTCTTTACCGTTATTATAATGCTGGGAGCACACTACACTAACACAATCGGTTCGCGCGAACATTGTTCGAGGTACATAACTAATGGTATTACTACCATTAGTTATCGCGATAAGACCCGTTATATTAAATATGAATGAATCAATGTGTCTCCAGGTAGCGAGTACGTTGCGGGAGTACCCGTGTCTGTCCACGTGCGGAGCGCTGCACGCGTTGGCTGCGGCTGCCTGTCGAGCTGCGTGGGCCCTCGCACTGCACTCACCGCCGCTCCGTATTGACACGGACTTTACACCGGGTAATTATCACTATCAATTTACTTTAGTGATCGTTTAAAATTTCTCTTTTCAACTTTTTTTTGCCTTACAAAAATTTGGATTAAACCATCAAACAATGGAACATCGTACGCTTTTAATAATTTTAAATCACGTACAATTTTGTATTCAGTTTTGATATCGTAATCTTAAACAAAATTAAATAATGCATTTTTTACTGTGAAGACAGCTTATTTATATTAGCAAAATATATCAAGATACATAGATGGTGTTACAAATACAACTAAATAATAAAGGTTTCACAAAATTCTCGATGGATATATGGTTATTACTAAAACTAAAACAATTCCTAACAAATTTCATTTTGAGAACACAACACATAAAACAACATTATAAAAAGCACTAAAGGTGTAAACACAAACTCATTTGACTTAACATGATATCATTCAATTTTCAGTTGTGATGAACCCAGATAAACACGTGCGCTACTCGCTGGGCGACGCGCGCGAGAGGCGCTCCGACCTCATCAAGTCGTTCGTGTGGCCGGCGCTGATGGACGGGAACAGATGTGTCTTCAGAGCCGTTGTATTGACTTAGCATTTAAGTTCATTGATATAATATCTTTAAGACTGGAGCGATACTAAAAGGCCGATCACGGTTCGTTCGCGGTCCGATCTCGGTCTGGTAAAATCTATAATACGTGAAGCAAAAACTTTTTATATAAATTGCGCGGACGGAGAAGAATGAAATTTCGCACTCTCATAATTTAATAATATATACTTTTTTAATTATGCATAAAAAAAATTAATTCCATCAAAAAAACATTATAACCACTTTCATGTGTTTATTACACACGTATATACCATTTTGTTAAAGTCTTGGTTAAATTGAGAATAGATTATCTGTGGTCAATCATGGTCAATCGGTTGGTGATTTAATAAACTGAGGTCAAATTCCGACCGCTAAATGATCACTAGTATTATTAGAACTTAAGGGTGACCGTCGGTCAACCAAACTCACATCCATATTGGACTCATGCAATCTTCGCATTTTACCGCTTGCAGCCACTCACCATCCACACGATGCACCTAACAGTCTTTTAGACTTAATAATAGCGTCCAATGCCGAATTAGTTTCAAAGTTTGGACAATTCCCCGCACCAGAATTTTCGCTTCATGACCTAATTTTTTCCTCCCTTAAATTGAGAACGCCGAAGCCTAAACCTATAATGCTGTTGCTTCGAAGCTATCGTAACCTTGACCTTGACAGATTATTAGACGATGCGTCACGCATTATTTGGTCACAGATAGAGGACATTACGACGATAGATGAGAAGTTAGATTTCTTGTGCACAAATGTGACTGAACTGTTTGACCGACACTCGCCTGTCCGACTGGTTAAAATTAAAAACCACTCCAATCTTTGGTTTAACGAAGACCTAAGAAAAGCTAGAGTTAATAGGGACAAAGCTTTCCGGAGGTATAAAAAAGATCGTTCTGCAACCAACTGGTCGGCTTATAAGGCTGCAAGGAATCGCTGCAACCAGATATGTAGGAAGCTTAAACGCCGATTCATCTTCGATAAACTGCGTGGTTCTTCTCCCGAGGAGGCTTTAAAGTTCTTAAGCACTCTCGGTATTGGCAAGCTTCAAACTTCTCCTGATCCATCACAATTCGATTTAAACAATTTAAATGTCCATTTTTCTTCTCCTCAGGTACTTGATTTCCAAACTAAAATTAATACTCTTTCTGAAATACATGGCTTGCCTAGAATTAACTCTACGACATTCAATTTCACTCCAGTCACGCAGAACGTTGTTAGGAAAACCATTGTTGCTATTAAATCGAAAGCGGTTGGGTGTGATGGGATAAGTCGCTTTATGATCACCCTTATGCTTAATCTCCTTATTCCCTCCATAACCCATATTGTAAATTTTTCCTTTGCTTCAAGTATATTCCCTGAGATGTGGCGCAAGGCTTTTGTTCTCCCACTCCCTAAAATAGCAAATCCTTCGCTACCTACTCACTATCGTCCAATAACGATCCTTCCATTTTTATCTAAAATCCTGGAGTCTATTGCTCACCAGCAAATTTCTGACTACCTTCATAAATGTGACTTGTTCAATCCATTCCAGTCCGGCTTTCGATCTGGCCACAGCACAACTACGGCTTTATTAAAGGTCACTGATGACATTCGTGTTGCCATGGAGAACAAGCAACTCACAGTGCTAGTTCTACTTGATTTCAGCAATGCCTTCAATGCAGTTGACCATGACCTCCTTCTTGCCTTTCTCTCCCAGGCTAACTTATCAGATTCTGCCATTGAATGGTTTTCCTGCTATCTTCGAGGGCGTCGGCAATCCATTCGGGTTGGTCAGACACAGTCTGACTGGTGCGATGTGAATGCTGGTGTTCCTCAAGGCGGTATATTATCTCCTTTGCTATTTTCAGTTTTTATTAACTCCATCACGACAATTTTGACCTCGCACTACCATCTGTACGCCGATGACTTACAGCTTTATGAGCACTCCTATGTCAATGATCTTGCCGCGGTCATAAATTCACTCAATAACAATCTTCATCGAATATCACTTTGGTCTGCTAAATATGGCATTTTTGTCAACCCGTCAAAGTGTCAAGCCATCATCATTGGCAGTCCGAGACAACTGGCTAAATTAGATGGATTGACTATTCCTAACCTACTCTACAATAATACACCCATAAAATTCAGCAGCAGTGTCAAAGACCTCGGCATTATCATTGACAGTAAGCTCAGTTGGAACGAACATGTCAAAGAAGTCGCTCGTAAATTTTATTCTCGCATGCACTCCATGATGCGATTAAAAAATTTCTTACCTATAGCAACTAAAATCCAACTTGTCACTACGCTCTTGATTCCCATACTCGACTACGGCGACTCGTGCTATCTGGATTTGTCGGAAGAACACTTAAATAAGCTCGACCGTCTGCTAAATTCTGGCATTCGGTTTATCTTCGGATTACGCAAGTTCGATCGAGTTTCCCGTTATAGGGATCAGCTGCGCTGGCTCTCTATACGGGAACGTAGAAATACTCGCATACTCTGCCTTCTTTACTCCATACTTACTGATCCTAACGCTCCTACCTATTTATCTTCCAAATTTTCCCTTCTATCTTCTACTCATGATAAACCACTACGATCTTCTCACTCACTTACTCTCTTCATTCCCTCCCACAAATCCGGCTTCGTATCCAACTCCTTTGCCCTTGTTGCTGCCCGACTTTGGAATGCTCTGCCTGAGTCCATTCGAAAAGCTCCATCGCGTGACTCTTTTAAGCGTCAAGTAAAGGAGTACTACCACAGTGACAACAATGTAATGTGAAATGTTCTGTCGTCAATGAATTCATATTTTTCTATATACTATATAATATGTTATTTACCTATTATTGTATATATATTTAATTTATTTTATATTTGTTTAATTATATTTATGTATGTATAGTTTAATGTAATATATGTATTATATCTTTTTATTTATTTTAAAATAATTTACGTATCTGTTGTTATTTATTTATTTTACATATATCACTAAATGTGCACGCCTACTAAAAATTTCTCTTGTACATTTCTGGGTTGGCTGGCAGAAAATGCTGTAGTAGCGTTAAGTCCGCCCTTTGTACACTGTTATCTTTGTGCAATAAAGAATAATAATAATAATAATAATAATAGTATTATTAAATGAAAATAAATGTGTGTATTCAAGCTACGAGTCAAGTTGCGGTCGAATCCCATTCCAGTCACGATAAGTCTCGAAAAAATATTGTTTAAGCGAGATTAAATTTGTCACGATGTCATTAATTAAATGACGATATTATTCTCCATCCATTTTTCGTTGCTGTAAACTTGAATGCATCCACGTTCTTTTCCTTGTTTCATGTTTTATTCTTGTATTGATAATACATCTTCTTCATCAAGGGTAAAAGAAATAATAGCTAATTCTTCAAGTTCTATGATATTTTTCGTCGCCAATATTATAAGCAATTAAATACTTTAGACCGCGCAGGAACCATGATCGAACTTATAGTGTTGATCCAGCTTAACTAGTACTTGATAAACTAGAACCTAATTATAACTCAGATTTTTATAACAATGAGATCGAAAATTTAGACCTGCTATGCGCTAAAAACTGGTATGGTCGTCTGAATTGAGTTAAAAGCGTTTAGTATTAAGAGAAGGGTGCATAGTCGGAAATATCCGACAAGGCTTTACTGGTCGAATGAGAATTATTCGCATCAAAATTATAAGTAACCAGAAAAATTCAACAATTTTTTTCTATAAGAGAAAATGTTAACCAAAATAAGGAATCAGTTTAAAATATATTTAACATATATTAATTGTTAGAGTTCAACGATTCGTAGCTATAAATAACTTGTGAAGAGTATTCCTTTAAATTCTAAGAATTTCACTTTATATTAAATTGTATTGGATCTTTGATTCCACTAACGAATTGTACATTTTAGTCGTCAAGTAAATAAATGGACAATTTTATGATATTCCATTTGTACAAAATATTCTATTTCTATCTTGAAATTTGCAAACAATTAGATTTACGTTAAAATTGTATTATTATTAGGAGTCGGATGTTTATTTATTTTAATTATTTTTAATCCTAAGTATCGTGCTAAGATTTTATGCAAATATATTTTTTGAATATATTTATTTCTTTCATTTTGTCACAAACGTTTTAATCATTTTTACTTTTTTGTATGTATCGTAAAAACTTTTACGAATACTACGCTTTCTTCATAAACGAAACCATTAAAAATAGTATTTTTGTCTACTTTAAATGTAACAGAAATTAAATAAAGTAATTCTATGTATGTACGAAGTCAATTACATAAGTAATCTCAAAATGTATAATTTGAGCAAATGCCTTTCTTCTTATTATTGACAAAGATATGAGCTATATCAAAACACACTGCTCCACTGTGAATTGGTAGTCAAACATATCTTAAATTTCTTTCAGACTCATGAAGGGTTTCTCACGATATGTACCTTCACCATTAAAAACAAGATAATTATAATAATGACACTCGAGGAACTCAAAGTCACTTAGTCCGGATTTATTATCGTTGGCCAAATGACCACATTGCATCATAACAAATGATTTCGTCAGATTTTCGGTTGAGTCATTTCAATTAGCAATGGACTATATAGACTAAAATCAGTGAAACAATTTCGCGACAAATCGAGAATTTTTTTTAGCTCAGAAATGACTAACGAAAACAAATGATTCATTTCACCTATCAAGTTTATCAATTTATTGATGATAAGATTAACTGCAAACAATATAAGCCATGACCCAATACACCTGATAGTGATTACACAAAGTACCATCGAATTGGAAACAGTGATTCAAGATATAATATCCAAAGAAGTTAGTGTTTTTGTATAGAAAATAACTACAGTTATCTTGTGAAGATGAGCTACCCACCTCCATACGGACCTCCACCTCCCCCATACGGACAGCCAGGATGGCAACCACCTCCCCCTTCCAACCCATACCCACCTTCAGATTTCGGCCAAGTTACACCACAATATCCTCCTATGCCTATCTACGTTCCTGGTACTATGATGGTACCTGTACCTATGATGCCACAAATGCCACAGCCACCTCCACAACCAGACAAGAATCAATCAACATATGTCACCAATGTCTTCTATCCAGGAGAACCTTCGGGGTCTGAACAAGTACAAATATCTGAATCCGCTGGAGATTACGATTGGGTGCCATCAACTTCAACGACTGCTAAAACTAGTTTGGCTGGTAAGGCTGTGGTAGGTGGCAGGGAAGGTTGGGATGGGAGTCCCCTATGGGTGATTCGAGCTTGGCATAATGGAGATTTGATACCAGGGAAGTTGTCATCAAGACACAATTCAGCATCGGTTATGTATAATGGTAAAGAGATTCCTGTTCAGAATATCGAAGTTTTGTGCGCTAAACCTGAGTCCCTGAGATGGGTGCCAGCTGCAAATGGAAATATTCCGCCAGGAGCGATCGCTGGTGGAAGAACAGCATCCGGAGAGACCCTGTACGTTGGAAGAGCGAGACATCAGCTGTCTCTTACACCTGGAAAGGTTCATCGGTCGCATAATACGTGCTACATCGGATTTGGAGGTGCTGAAATTGCTTATAAAAATTACGATGTTCTTTGCAGAATCAGTTAGATGAGATATAGATGTTAATTGACATTGTGACGTTTAAGCAAATTATGTAACAGACATTTTAGTGAACAAAAATAGCACATTACAACAATAAAATGTTAATGTTTACTTTGATAGACTTATTTAGTATATAAAATATTAGTAACACTAATATTAAGGGATATATTTTTATTTGAAAAAAGTTTTGTATAAATAAATATGCACTTTAAATATTGTGAAATCATGACGTGTTTGGACTTATTCTTTATCCTCAATTGATACATTATCAGCAAGCGAATAAAGATAAGATTAAAACATATTTTCTTTATTTGAATTCTTGCAAATGTACCTTATTTTAAAATTATGTTATCTACCTTTGTGTTATTACCTGATAACGAAACAAAAATGGATATCATATTGTTTAAGATTAAAATAAATCAAATAAAAAAGTATGTTATTATTATATTTGTGTTTTGTTTTTGATTCTTAAGTTTTAAGTAGTTGATGAAATGTGAAATATTAAAAAGCTTGACTAAGATTTTTTCCGATTCAACAAATACACATTTAAAACCCGTAGTAAGTAGTTTCTGCCTACTTAAATTTGCTATACGAACATATAAAAAAAAAATTAAGAATATAATGAAGTTATGGGTTTTTTTTGTTAGATGCGATTATTTTATGAACTATGTGTAATTTGATTTGACACAGTCACGTTGAGTTAAGTAGCTGAGCAATATGCGTTATAATTAATCTATTTTAAGGGAGAGATAACTGCGATTTATTTATATAAGATGACGGGCAAGCAAGGATGCGAGTCAGCTCAAGTTAAGTGATCACCATGTTCATGAGCACGAAAAACCAAAGCAGGCACAAATGGGTTGCTAGCTAGGAACGAAGGGTGACGGGGAAAAGAAAAGAAATGGAAGAAGAAATGGTTAGGCGACGATGATAACATTTTTAACTTACGCTTTAGGATATTAACGGGTTATTACAGACCTATTAGGTAGAAGATTTTCATAAGTGGCAGAATGATCGTATTTCATATTTAAAGATCAAATCCCAACCGAATAATTTAAATTAATCCTTGGCAGTTAATTAATTTTAACAATAAAATATTCAGACAGCAATATTTCAATGAATGTGTCACGTTTGTATTATGCCTGACATCGGATGACATCATCTTTTAATTGACTCGTGTCGCAAGTGTAATGCACTCGTTGGTATATTAATGTCTAAGTTGGCTTAGATACAAGATTTATGTTAGGGAGAAGAGAAATTTCGGATAATTAACCGACTCAAATAAGGAGATCCTGTATTCGACCGTATGTTGACTCTTGATCCAACTTGTCTTGACTTGTCATATATTTTTCAAGAAAGCTTTAGTATATAATATGTTTGGACCTGATGAATATCTTCAAAGGTGAAGAAATGAACTCTTTAAGAACTAACAGGGAATTACTCGCGACTGATGTGATCGTATGTCTATGTATAATTGTATACAACAGTTCTGTTTGAAGTCAGTTATATTTTTATACGAAAATGTTTATTATGTATGATGATGGTATCAAAAACTTCCTTAGGTATTTCGTATGTATCGTCTAATTTTTTTTTCAAATCTAACACATATTACTTTTATGAAGTTATTTGAATGAAAAAAAAAGAACTTTAAGACGTGTTTTGTTGGTCCTGAATTTTTTATATTTATTTTTTCATAGCGAACCGTCCCGTTTACGCATGGATAGATATAGGTATTTAACAAAAAAATTATAAATTTCTATAGCCTATGTTCATCAGGGATCACGTAGGATCAATGGTAAAAAAATCAAATTAGTCTATTAGTTTTGGAGCCTATTCAATGCATTCAAACAATCAAATCTTGTCGCTTTATAATATTAGTATAAATATAAGCTTTTACAAATAACGAAATGCACCGCCTGCAGCAAAGAAAAAGCAAATTTGCTTTTAAACATCTTTGCTACTCAAATATCTAGAAACTGGGTTTATCTACTATAAACCGTTTATTGATTTATTACTTTTTATATTTCAAAGAGTCAAGTTTTAGTATGGTATGCAGTTATAATATTGCAATTAGGATTATCCAAGCCTAACGATTTCTTTTAAGTACATGTAAAGAAAAATGAAATGATTATAAAAATAGTTTCACATATGATTTAATGGAGATATGTTTCAAATATAGTCGAATAAACATTTAAATTGAAACTTCGTACAGGAATATTCTATAACAAAATTTCATCTTTTATTCTCTCTTCGTTAAGGAATCTAAATTTACCGAAACTTTGTTCAATGTAAGACATGGGTTTGAGAAACGTGTAGTTTTAATTAAATTAGTTTTTACAAGTGATTTCACTTATATGGAATGTATTTTACTTATTATTTCCAGAATAACTGCGCCTCACAGATTCAATTGCGTTAAAAATGTGACTTTCCTGTCATGTAATTGACCCATTTTACTGCGGTAGAGCCTGGCTATAAGCATACGTAATACAGCTACAGCTAGCGGCACATATATAGGATGACTCGGCCAGGGCATTACCACACTTCCGTAGAAGAAAATGGCAAGAAAGAAGGACTTAAACAGCTAATATAGCTGAGTTTAGTACTAACAGTGAGTAACTGAGCTGAAAGTCGAACCTCTCCTTTATTAATTTCCTTACTTTCTATTCCTTTTCACATCTCATTTTTTGTATAGTTATATGATATCATTGATACCAACCATACCAATAATTGATGGCATAAAATCATTTTACCTTTTTATTTTAATTTACAAATTGATTTCAAGACAAAATTAACTTTTTAATTAATAATCAGTACGAAAAAGTCCTTGTCTGGGATATCTTATGCAAATTGGCCCAACTTTCGTTGAAAGTAATTGCTGCTAAAGTTACAAATTCAATATTGAATATTAATTGGGCGCTGGCATTTTGATGGATAATTGTATTTATTATGCTAATAGCGATGACTGACGGATCGCGATGAAAATTTCGTGTTTTATTAAAGTGTAAATATTGCTACGAATCTTGTTCGAGAGTCGCATTTAATTGGTAGCTTATATTTTTGTTACGACCTATGATTAAATTATAAAATATTATTAAGGCAGCGAAGAGAATGTTTCAAAAATAAAAGCAATTTTTGAGTACAGTTTTTTTGCTATGTATTTTTAATCAGGCGTTGAAATTTTAACTTAATTACAGTGTAGCTAGACTACTTTCATTACGAGATAAGAAATTTAATAAATATAGAATTTGCTTATTTTTTTTATATTCCTTATCTAACATTCTAGAATAAAATTAAGCTTATTATTTTATTTTATATTGTATTTTTTTTATTTATACATCTGTAAATATTACTTCGTTTTATGATAAAGATAACATGCCTTATTCCCTATAAACATACGTATTAGGCATATGTGCTATATCCCGTATTTATCCGTTGTTTATTTATATGTTTCAGATATTATTATTTTCTATCCATATATTATTTGACAACTTTTACTTATTTTAGAAGTTGAAGCGCATATGACAGTGCTATGCACTACGAATAAACGATATTTCAAGCGAAAATCGACTTGAAACTCATCATCCAAGCCAACACTTATGCTTGTAGGTATCTTTCAATTTAGCTAATTAAGCTCTTCAATCCGCACATTGCTTTGAAGTTTCTTTGCTGCAACGTTGTGCTGTATCATAAAAAATGTTAGAATTTTTGATGTGTGTGTTTGATATTTGAAAATAAAATTTTATTCATAGTTGTGTGAAGAAAATACGACTGTGTGTGTAAATATTACGTGCGAGGAATATCTTATTTAATTAATAATTTTGATTTACTAAGCGAAAAAGTGTAGGTTGATAATTTAAATATAAAATAGCAATACTAATAATTGTTTGTTTTTTTTCTAATTATTATAAAGTTTAAAATTATTTATTTTAAAGAGAAAAATTGAATTTGTGAATGATGATGTTTGGATAGTCAATTTAAAATTTAAAATTTTGTAACTTGTATTTTAAAAAACTTCGATAGTAAAATTGCCGTGACCTTTATATGTATGTAAATTATATTATATTAGAAACTATAGTGGTTAGTGTTATTTTACCAATTAACATCTTCAGATCTGAGTCTGTTGTTTAAACAAGAATTGTAGCGTTCATAAAATTCATTGCGAAAGAAATCATCATACACAACACGTGAAGTATTAATATTAAGTAGGCCAAAACAATAAAACTTAAATAAAAATCATGAAAAAACAAAGCATTCAGCTATATCCACTATCACATCTTACATAATTTTGAGTCTATTTCGTTTATCCCGTGATTGGTGTAAATATATTTAAGAAAAATGTTGTTAACGATACATAAGTCTAATTAGAAAAAAATAGTGTAAAAAATAATGTAGACGTGTGACTTTAAAAAATACATAATCCTTTTGTTAGTGTGAAAATATAGTAAAAATGGCTTTAAAAGTTCAAAGTTTAAGCGTAGCAGATGTTGTGAAGGTAGTAAAGAGCAGCGACGTGAAAGAATTTGTTGACTTCGTGAAAGAAAAAGACGTGAACGGTGAAAAATTGTTGGTGAGTTCTAAAATACAAGCATTTCTGCGATTTTTTTAAAGAATAATACTTATTAATATAACATAAGGTATAAAAAATAAAAACGATTAGTTAAAAGTCGTTATTAATAAAAAATAACTCTGTAACCCGGTAACAGTTACCTAGGTAACCTTATGTAAGCCGTGAGAGTCAGAAATAAGGCAGTGATAATCCATACTGATAAAGAAAATCGAAGTGTCTGTTTTTAATTTCAAATTAACAGCTTTTTACTAAATGCATATGAAAATATATACGGTACTAACACAAAAAAAAAAAAAAACAAAAAAAAAAAAACAATTTATAAAAATTTTTGTCTGTCTGTTTGTTCCGGCTTATATTTGAAACGGCTGGACCGATTTTGACGGGACTTCCACTAATGTTATACGGAGTAACTTAGTCCAAGTTTTTTATTACTTATTTTTACTTATTTTTGAAATTTTGTTTATTTTAATTTTTCGGAGAAGAAGACGGGAGAACCAACTAGTAATCAATAGATTTTATGAAAATCTGTTAGCTAAACTCAGAACTGTAACTCTTGCATTATTTTCAGACAAAGATTAATATATTTTCAGTCAAATGTACAAGTGGCTTAAATTATAAAAATTAAATCTACTGATACATTTAGAATTTTACGATTATGTTGAGCAAAAGTACCAGTTATACTTAATGTGAATATCGAATGTAAAACCACATACAGTAGAGAATATTATTTTTCTGCTACAAAATAAAGACATGTAATAAAAAAAATACTTTACGTTTTAGTGTTAGCATAGACAGGAAGCTCCTCGTATGTAATATATTTTTATGTAAACTTGTCAAAATGATAATAATAAAAAAATTCGTGAAAAAAATTTTAAGTCATTGCCATAACTTTTTTTAACGACCGACGCAAAAAACGGGGTGTTATAAGTTTAACCGTTATGTCTGTTTGTATGTGGCACCGTAGCTCCTAATCGGGAAACGATTTGGATGCGTTTTTTTTATTAGAAAGCGGGTTTTCAAGCGATGGTTCTTAGACATGTTCTACCAAAATCGGTCCAGTCATTTCAAGATTTCAAGAAGAAGGCTTTTGTGTTGATTCTTTTTTATTTTATAAGTTAAATTATCTTATTCTTCCTCTTTAATAACATACTATTAATGTAAATGTAAAGTCTTCTCCCTCTCTCTTGCATGTAATCCCAACGAGTTACGAAGGTAATAAATATATATCACTTCGCTTATCAACATTATCAATAACTCCAATATTATAGTAACCCTGTAAATTAACTCGAGCGAATAAATTTACCAAGTTCCTTAACTTGGAAACTTGGTCACTTATCTGCGCCGTAATTTACAGGCAGTTTCCGAAGGGCTCGTGAAACTATGGCGCCCGAACGTCGATGCGAAGAAATTTATAACATTCATACAAGATTTGAGGAATAATCCTCAAAAATACTTAAGTTGTTTGAATGAAGATATTATCACGATAAAGGAGACGAACTTGTGCAGCGAGAACCAGTACCAAACAGTTAGTGTACGCAAAATAAGTCAACAGGAGACCAACAATTTTAGCACTGTTGAGGAGATTTTGAAGAAAATAACAGCACCCAAAAGTTTCTTGTACAGAAATCATCCAAAAAAACTGGAGAGATCCTCTTATGTACCCATGGATGCTGGTACAGGGAAGAAAACTAAGAAATTTTTCCGATTAAGCTCATACGAGTACCCCATTTTCGATCTTAAGTCCCGTTTCTCTAAGACTGAAAATACTGATAGAGGTTATTACTCTGTCAAGACGGATAACAAATTTTACATACAGAAGACATGTAAGAAGACTGAATCGAGAAAATACAAATCTCTGACCACGCCAGAAGAATTAAATGACAAAATTACAGAAGATCACTTTTACGAAGATTTGTGTTACAATGACATTGATGACGAAAAGGATAAAAATAAAAACTTAAGTCAAATCCAAAGCACTCCAGTGAAACCTTGCATTGTTAAGATACAAGAGCTGTTCCAATCTTTCAAGATACCGTTCTTTAGGAAGACAGAAGAAGTAAGAGAGAAAGAGGAAAAAGATGCAAATGTAGAACAAAATGTAGCGATAGAGAGAGAAGGCAATATATACGAAAATAGCTCGAATGATATGTACGATTCGATACATATAGTTAGAGAAAGTGACACAGAAAAGGATAAAAACAGAGTAAGTTACAATCCTTTTTTCATGCCTTAATTTGAGTAATGTTTACCAAATATTAAGGGGGTTTATGCATTTCTGCTTTATAATAGAAATCAACCCATTTTAACTATGTCTAAAAAAACCGACTTCACAAGCAAAATACACAATTTCGTTTGCTTAATTGAAATACAAATTCCAGTTATTTTGATTTAAAATCGGAAAAATAAAATTGAAAATTGGTTAAAAAATGACAGAGTCCCGAGGTAACAAACATAAAAAACGTACGCTACGAATTAAGAAGAAATGAAGTCGTTTAAAAATACCAAGCAACATATCAAATTTCAAAAACCTAAAACAAAAACAAAATGCAAAGTATATTCTTTTCTCGTTCCGCCCACACCCGTGCTCAGAACATTGAATATTAATCAAGTTTTGAGAATTAAAATCGTTTAACCTTTATTCTACTGTCTTAAAGTTGTTTTTTTAAGTACTCTTCTCCAGAATTTCGGATACCTTCATGCTAAATACGTTTTGAAAACAGATTGAGAAATCAGACATTCCTTTTATAATAAACTAGCTTCCGCCCGCGACTTCGTTCGCGTGGAATAGTTACTTTGGGCTAATGCATTATTTTAGAACAAATTTGGTTAGAATAAAAAAGTTTATAGTGAGCTAACCTTAAAAGATAGACATATGCTGTCGCGGACTTTTTTTTAGAACTTTTCAAGGAGAATAATTCTGTCATACTTGATATTTGCGAAATTTTAGCCGTTCACGCAGCGCACGTAGTGTAAGCTCTTTCAATAGGAAAATATGGGGGATATTTTCCTGATCCTGATTTTGAAACATTCTTCATTGGTGCTCCGCTCCTTTTGGTCTTAACGCGATAATATATAGCCTATAGTCTTCCTCGATAAATGGGCTATCTAACACTGAAAGAATTTTTCAAATCGGACCAGTAGTTTCTGAGATTACCTCACAATCAGTTTGATGCTTGAACAGCAAACAATCTAACAAACAAACAAACAACCAAACAAACAAACTCTTTAGCTTTATAATATTAGTATAGATGTATGAAATTTTAACCTTGATGGACAGACGAACGAGGTTTTATACTTCGTGTATGTAGATATAAAGTATTTGTGTTTTAATGTCAGCTTTACAGCATAATTTGATAAACAGAAAGAATTAAATTACTAGATGAGTCGGGGTCAGGAGTTTAATCCAATTGAATTATCCTAGGTTTTCTGTTTGAAGAATTAATGTTATTTTGTCTTGCGTAAGACTGCTAATTTGATTTAACGAACTGAATAAGTGTTTTTTGTATATTTTTGTATGTATTTTCTTTTGGATAGACATTTTTTACTTTACTATGTGTTTGGAAATTCCCTCTCCAAACAAATCAATTAATAGTCGTGATATACATTGTCTAAGCATTAGAAAAAAATATATAAATTTGTAATAAAAAATTTCGTTTTGTAAAGTTAATGCATTTTTTTCGATTAGGTTTTAAATTGAACAGTTTTAAAATAACCACTTCCTTAGATTAAAGCCGATATAAAATATGAATACATAAAGCTTTACATTGTACAAGATTATTTGAATAATAAAATGGCGTGGATCGTTTTGTACGTTGGTTTTGGACAAGATATCAAAAACTAGCTGTTTTTTTTGCGGTTTTATTCGCGTTTATGGTAACTGCTTCGCTCCTATGAGCCGTAGCGTGATGTAATATATCCTGTAGCCTTCCTCAATAAATGAACTGTCAAACAGAAAAATTGGTTTCATGTTCAAACAAACAAACTCTTTAGATTTATAATATTAGTATAGATAATCAAACTCGAAATATACTTTAATCAAATAGGCCTTTACAAGCTCTTTTGAAACGTCAATTTACAAGTTTGTGATAACAGTTCCACGTGAAGCTACCACCGGCTCGGAGTGTGGACTCTACTGAGAAGAGCCGGCGAGAAACTCAGTAGTTACTCTTTTAAAAATATTTTTGTACAATATTGTTTGGTACAATTAGCTACAGTTATCCTGCGAGAATGTCAACGCCCTATTATTCCACGCGGTTTTATCTTTAATGTAATCATATACTGAATAGTGTGCTTTTTTTATTCATGATTTTTTTTTATATACACTTTAAATTTGCGAAGTGGCAAATTTAATATTGTTTCCGGGATTTTATTATAGAAGCGTATACTTTGCCCCATAAAGGACATTTTAACTTTGCGTAGTCTAAAACTCGGAATTGTTAGCTTATCTTTATTTCGTAATTTTAAAAATATACAATTAAATGTAACTATTTTTAATGCATTTTGGTATAGAGTTTAATTGAAGGTTAAAGAAGGACAGATTATTTTTTTTCGTGAAAAGAAAATGTGCAGAGGGTGAATTAGGGGAAAGTTTAGCAGAGAAAGTTACGAGGGCCAACTTGTAACTACACAATTATGTTTAATCAACCCTTGATGCTTCATTACCAGTTGCCTTTAGGAGAAGTAGACAGAACTTAATCCACCATCTGCCCAGGGGATTAGGTCCTTGTTTTAGAATTTTTTCTGTTATAATTATGCAAGGATCGTTTCAAGGTTTTATGTGAATGCGCAACCGGAATTTATTTTTAAACGCAATATTAAAAAAAAACTTGCTTTTTTTAATTTGTGATAATCGTTTAAGACTAAGCTGAATAATATTAATGTAAAACAAATAAAACAGTTATTGAGATAATATTTAGTATTATTAGGTAGTTATTGAATCAGTAAAAATAGCTAATATTATATTTATTGGAAAAATAGTATTAAAGTAACTGAAATAATATTTTAGCACTTTTGAGATTTTTTAAAGTTTCCTTTGTCTTTCCAGGGTTCATGGTCTCTTCACCCTAATCAGTAAATTCAGTTGCTTAGTCAATATTTAAAATTTTGTAATTTCATTTACGTGGATATAGTGTACTGGTTATCTCGACCTAAACTACTGAATCGATTTTGATAAAAATTGCTTGGATTCAATTTTAAAGTATCTGTTTTCAAATGAAAAATAATTTTTAAAGTCGGTTAAGAATTGACTGTAAAAAAACATGCGTTATAAATTAAGAATCTCGTCCTTTTTAAGCCGGTTAAAAGACGTATGTCATACGGATTTATTAATTCGCTTACCTGATATATTCTAAGTTAAAAATCAATAAAAATTAACTCTTCTAGATAAAAATAGTTCCATTTCTGATGCAGTTTTGAATTAAATTATGTTAACGATGTTTGTATTAACTGCAGTGCTTGCAATGAAATAAACTAACTTTTTGAATCAACTTTGTATATGACAAAATTTTCTAAAGCATTTTCAACTCCACTTTTACAAATTCATTACTCCTATGTGGCACTTGCTTTAGAATTATAGATAGATTTTATCATCTGAATTATTTGGTTGTTTGAAATTAATTTTAATAACTTTATTCAAAGCCAATATTTTACTATTACATAACGCGAAATATTTGTGAGCTTGGGTGGGTGTTAATTTAATTAAAACAGCTATACTATAAATAATAATATATTATATGCTGCCTAGTTGAACTTCATTTTGTGGTTAACAATCTATAATTAAAAAAAAAAATAACTGTACTATCAACATCAGGATAAAAAGACCATCTGCAGTCAGCAGTAACAATATCAGTTGTCTAAAAGCCTATAAGTGAGAATAGTTACTAAATTATAATCGTTTTAAATCCTAAACGGTAATTCTGATTTAAAAACGATATAACAAAACAAGAAATGAATTTTAAATATTTATTCAGCAACACCCCACTATGTTAATAGTTCGTAGAATTTCATTTTTTCTTTTTGTCATTTTGACTTTTTCAAATTTTAACGCTTTCTATGACATTCGTGCCGTCGTGACAAACGACGTAATAGTTAATAAAGTAAATTTCGGCCGATATTAGACGCCAAAATGAGAATATTAGAATATGTTGCACTGAACGCTGCTTTTCGACGGTAAATGCACGGGTTGTTGTAGAAACACAAAAACCGATCGGTACATAATATTTAATCCAATTCAACTCTTAGGTTTATTAACAAAACATTCAAGATTATTGTCAAAAAAAAAAATCCCGCCTGGCCCTGTCTATCTTTTTTTTCTTTTTTTTTTAGTTGACAGCCGTCTGTCATTTTTTAGGTGTTGCCAATTCAGCTTCAAAATAGTTTAATTTGACAAAATATTTAAAAAGGTTAACATAATAAAATAAAATAATAAAAACGCTAACAACTAAAACAAATGAAAATCGAGAAATTGTATCAAATGGGGTGTCATTGAATAGGTATTTAAAATTATTTATATATATGATTCTTAAATCGTTCTTCAATCAGAATTATCGTTTAGGATCTATAACGATTTAAAGTTGGTTAGTAACGATTCTCACTGCAGATGGTCTTGTAATACAGTCGGGTTTTTGACTTTTTAAATTAATTACTAGTTTAAATGTGCATGTTTTAATTTTAGCCCGAGACGGCGGTCGAAGATTACTTGGAGCCGGTGCAAGTGAGCAAGGATTATTGCGACGTGTGCCTGAAGCAGCGAGATGATTCCTTACTAGGGTTTATTATGAACTACTTCGAGACTCGGCTCGGAATCAGACGAGGTGAGAAAAAAATAACTCGTATGAAAATAAAAATCTGCCGAAAGATTTTAAGTTTTTTTAAGATTAAGGTCCGTCAATTATGGACGCATTGATGTCATATAAACACTATGAACTGTCAAACTGTTAAAATACGATTTTCAGAAAAGCGTAACATACTATTTTCAGTAAATGATTCATTGATGTTATTGTTAGGAACATATCAAAAAAGTAAATATAGACCGTATTTTGTCTATGTAAAACTCTTTCAGTTAGTAACTATATATTGTCAGAATGCACCCTCTCTCTCTAGCACAGATAACTCGTCGTCACTCATAAATGTATCAATAATATAAAAGACTAAAGACAATAATCCAAAGCAATGATATATAACTTATTTAAAGACATAAAGCGACAGCTAAATGGCACGCAACGTCGTCATAGGAAACCAAAGCTACAGACCCTAGAAATATAACACATTTTCTTAAGATGCATTTATCATAATTTAATGCTGATTTTCTAGAGAGTGTAGTAGTACCCATACTACCCCGCCCGAGGTGTACGAGCTGTAATCCTTGACTATGCCTAAGATCTATAACATATACATATGTATTGTATGTATTTATATATTGTATTAAATTGTATTTTCTTCTTTTACGTACATTTAAGTATAACGTTGTCTTAGATTTTACGCGATTATTACTCATTGAAATAAAACTATTTTAAACGGATTTAAATCGCGTATATTAACTATTTTTTGACGTATTTAGACTGAGTCTACCCGTGACCACAAACGCTAAAAGGGCTCGAAACGTCGGGATGATATATATATATATATATATAGTTGGTTGTATCAATTTCTCGCATACAGAATTTGTGTTGACTATGGAAGAGCGAGGCCTTGTGATGCAGGTTTTCTTATTTACTAGAAGGTTCTCAACCATGTACATTAAGTAAGAAAGAAACGAGACAATACCACCAATATCGCAAAATAAAATCCTATCTACATTAATAATTCTACGTGTAATCCATCTCACATCACTTATCACACCCTGAATTAGGGATATCGACTTAGAAGTCGTTTCACGTTTAAGTCACACGTGCGAACTCATCTCCGATTTAGGCTGTCTCGGAAATGACGACAATAATGTATAATCTCGTTCCATATCATTTCCGATGCTTAAACGTGTGAAACGTTGAGTTACATACCTGCATCAATATTTAATCTAAGTATTAATACGTGTAGCAAAAACTGTGTACCCATTTTTATGAAAATTGCGCTTACGTAGGAGTATGAAATTTTGCACACTTATCTAAACTAATATTATAAAGCTGAAGAGTTTGTTTGATTGTTTGCTTGAACGTGCTAATCTCGGTAACTACTGGTCCGATTTGAAAAATTCTTTCAGTGTTAGATAGCTCATTTATCGAGGAAGGCTATATATAGGCTATATATTATCACGCTAAGACAAAAAGGAGCGGAGCACCAATGAAGAATGTTTCAAAATCGAGGAATATTTTCCTATTGAGAGAGCTTACGCTGCGTGCGCTGCGTAAACGGTTAAAGTTTCGCAAAAATCATGTATGACAGAATTGTTCCCCTTTAAAAGTTCTAAAAAATGTAAGTCTAACTTTTAAGGTTAGCTCACTATAACCGTTTTTATGCTAATCAAATTTGTTCTAAAATTATGCATTAGCCCAAAGTAACTATTCCACGCGAACGAAGTCACGGGCCGAAGCTAGTTTATTATAAAAGGAATGTCTATTATTTATTTTTTGTATATATATATATATAATCTAGTTTAAAAATATGGTCTGTATATTTTGCATTACAAGTTAATGCTAAAACCTTTATCGCTCCGTAATTCAGGTGAATCTACTGAAAGTAATACAAGTTACATAACACAGGGAACACGAACGAGCGTTCGCGCAATGAAATAAGCGAATCTAATAAAGGAAAGCCGTCGAGTCGCGATTGATGTATTAATTATTCATGAGCACTCATTGGCTGACATTTTTATAAGCGCTGCGATGGAGCCGATACCCAGACTGCCTACTAGCATCCGTTCACGGCTTTGACCGCGTGGTTTATGAGTAAACTGTTGAGGTAGAGCCTCGTAGCCCACTGACTCAGCTTGTATATAGGCTCAACCGGGGCAGTACCTCACTCTTACCGAAGATAGGCATGAAATAGTTGTTAATGCATCACACTCAACGGTCCCTATTAAGATCTCATGGCTTTGTGTCGCGGATTCGAAAACTCTCACAACACAAACACAACAAGAACGAACTGACAACACCCGTACGGCCAATATAAACGTTTTGCCGTGAGAGGGGATCTAACCAGCGACCGTTAGCGCTTCAGTCAGTTGCAGTGAACACAGCGCCAACGTGTCTGTCATTTTTGTATTAACTGCGTTTTTTACGATGAGTGAGAGAGCCGGAAGCCTTACTCCCCCATTTATTTTCTTACTTTCTATATTCCTTCATCTCACTTTACTTATTAAGCTGACAAGTCCATATAAGGATTTCAGCCACTTGACTAAAGCTAGACTCTATTACAGTATAATTCATATCTCAAAATTTTAAACCATGCAGATTTTTAGGGTTCCGTACCTTAAAGGGAAAAACAGAACCCTTATTTTCACTATAATATAAGTTAAATTGCAGATTCATTTTATATATCGTCGGTCTAGATGTGATAGCTCGTAGCTACATGTAAACTGCCGAACTTTACAGGAGAGACAAAAAACTTCTTTTAAAGCTAACTGTAATAAATATGCTTACATTTTAAAACAATTTAGACTTTAGATATTGTAGGCAATAATATTATATAAAAATAAATTATTTGAATGTCGTTTTCACTGAGAAAATCCATTTCTACCAAAATTGTTAGTTATAAGTGGTCACATATAGAGCGACGATAAATTAAGAGCTACGAATTATCATTTTCGTCGTATTTATTTCTTAGGCGGATTTGAACCCGTGAATGATTAATATTCACATGTTTTATTCACTAAACCATTTCGACTTTTTTTATTATTTATATTTTAAAATAATAGCTTTGTCTCAAATAGACTCATTTCTTTCACTTTCTCATGGATTTTTATTTTTTATTTCGATACAACTCTGTCATGTGGAGAACATGTGGCTAGGGATGCGACAGTCTTATCGATATCGTTTTTAAGCTTATTTGTCGATGTTTTTATTTTGTTCTGTGTCTTATACAACTGTTTAAAAATATATCATATTTTTGGTATATACACGTACGTGGGTGAATTTAACACAATTTCTAGTGTGTCTAATACGATCTGAGTAAACTAATATCCGCTGGTTTTATAACAATGATGTATCGTATGTGTTATATTGTTATGTGTTATAATGATTATAGGTAGTTTTTTGCTTATGTACAATTGTATAATTTTGCAGCAAAGAACCAATCGGATATTAATAAATAAAATATGCAACCAGAAATCAGAAAAGAAGTCAAATAAAATTAACCCAGCTATATCGATACTTCGATTAAAAGTTCACATTACTAATAATTTTAAAATAAATGTCGACAAAGTAAAAAAAATATATCAATGTGAAACACTTTTAGTATTGTTTCAGTGTCTGTGAAGTGCGTTACGATTGATATTAATAATTAAAAACGTAATCATATGACAATATAATAAAAAAGTTACTAGTGAGTTAAACGAATATGCGGTAGAAAAACGATTCGATATTTTTTATTAAAATAAATTTTGTTATTAAGTATAAAAATATAACTTTAACTTAAGTAAGTAATACGTGCGAATATTTTACAATGTTAATACTTAATCGGTAACGTCATAATTTTTTAACTAATTTTTAATAAAACATTAATTTAGAATTTTGATTTAAGTAATTTTCGTCGTTAGAACGGAAAATTAAATAAATAAATAAATAAATAATCCTTAAAAGTGGCGTAAAAATATTTATATTAATTTTTTATTAAGTGAGATACTTTATACCGATATAAATTTAATTTATAAATAGTATTTTATATAAATTTACAAGTGTAAAAAAGTATAAACAGATATCAATATAACATTAAAATGAAAATTGTAAAATTAATCTATAAAAGTATTTTAATAATTTAACAAAAACAAATCAAACAATAATAAAACTAAACTTTCTTGACGACAACATTAAATATTAAATAAACTTTCTTTTAATATAAAATCCTGTATATGTTTTCAAAGTAAAAAGTAGAGATAAACATATTTTAGATTTCAAAAGGAAATAACCAGTTTCATAATGATAAAATATTTTCTTATTTAAAATTAGTCTTTTCAGATTAATCAAAACATAAAAATAGAAGTGAACATCTTGAACATTATATTTTTAATTAATATTGCGAACGCAGACGTAGTCCCGGAAGGCTGTTGAAATATTTAAAACTAGGTACCCGTCGTGGTTTCACTCGAGTTTATGGTTACTGCTGCGTTCCTGTGAGTAGTAGCGTGATCTAATATAGCCTATGGCCTTTATCAATAAACAGGTTATCTAACACAAAAATAATTTACTAAATCAGGTCAGTAATTTCAGAGATTATCCCCTTCATCCAAACTTACAAACATACAAACAAACTTTACCATATAATATTAGAAAAAAGTATAGATTTATTCTATCCCATGGTATTCTTCTAGATATTTTTATAAATACGAAGCTCCTAAGGATTTTAAGATGTTTGTTGCTTTTTCAACCGAAAACTACTAAATAGATTTAACTAAAATTTTATAGTAACACATCAGAATAACGAATAGGTTACTTTTTACTCGACCGCGCAACGCAAAGGAGGATAATGTGTTTATCAGTTTATATATGTATGTACCTTTGTGGCACTATTTAGACCTAACGCGTGGGTGAATTTTTGGACGTGGTTGATTCGTCATAACAGCGCGAATATTATAAACAGCATTAAAATTTCGAAAAATGAAAATGGCCGATTTTGGTAGCTTTCTATTTAAAAGAATAATTAGTAAATTGGCGTTTTAAAAGTAAAGCATTTTACAAAAATATAAAATATAAAAGTCTATTTTAATAAATTTTATTTTGAATTAGACTTTGAATGAGTTAACAAAGTTTTATCCTATAAAGGATAAGGAAGCGCAATAAACAACCAGACATTAATATTTATAAGATTTCAACTGGCCAATATTAATAGTATTTACTAGAACTAAAAATCAATAACAAAATGAAGTCTACAAGACGTGACTCAAAAGTGACTCAGTGAAGTGGCTCGTCTACAAATTAACTTTGATTAAACCATTTAGCGCGGAGCGCGGCGTGACCTAATATGACATGTACCTTCATAAACTGTTATATATATGAAGGTATTCGCTTGCTGTTTCGCCTGCGATATTCAGCTGTGTTCTTTCACTATCAATATGTTATATTTAACAACTGTGTGCCGCGGGTTTAACCCGCGTTACTTTGAGGGAAAATTATATTTATTTAAGGTTTACCTTCCTTACTTGAATCAGACATTGTTTACCATTTCATTGGTTTCAATTTTGTTTTCATGTATTTATTTATTTTTAAAGTAGCCTAAGTTACTTCTTGTAGCATTAATTATCAGTGAGTGAAAGTGAAAGTCCTGTCAAAATCGGTCCAGTCTTTTCAGAGATTAGCTGGAACAAACAGACAGACAGACAGGCAGACATACCGACAGACAGACAGTGTCTTTCAAATACATTTAGTTAAAAGATGTTAAATTGAAATAACAAACATTATACACAAATATAGATATTATTATATATAGACTCTAGTTGGCGCAGTGGTCACTGCAAATGATTGAAACACTAATGGTCACGGGTTCGATCCCTGAGCGTAGCAGTAACCGTAAACGTAAGTGTAACCGCGATAGGCAGCTAGTTTTATATATAAATCTAAATCAAAATATACTTTATTCAAGAAAAGCACTTTTGAATCATCAATACAAACAATTATATATATATATATATATATATATATATATATATATATATATATATATATATATATATATATATATACATATATTAATAAAGAGCTACCACCGATCGGTTCGGGATGTAGATCCTTTCAAGAAGAAACGGCAAGAAACCCGATACTGTTTTAAAATCGTCAGTACATAGATAATAATTACATAAAAATGTAATTTATTACAAAAATGTGTTGGTGGCTGAAAGTGAGTGTGCCGCTAGTGTATAATTTGGGCGTGAGAGTCAGCGATGGGGTACTTGATATGTTCTACAGCATCTTTCACTGTCTCACCGACGTCATTGCTGGTAAGTGTGAGAGAGATAGAGTATATGTTAATGTAGAGTAGGTGGGTTTATGACTACAAAATCAAAAATCAAAATCAAAATAATTTTATTCAAAATAGGAATTTACATTCTCTTTTTGAACGTCAAGAAAATGAATCTACCACGGTTTCGGAAAAGTATAACCTCAGGCCTGAGAAGAAACCGCGAAAGAAACTCAGCGGGACTTTTTTTTTTTGTTAGTTTTTTTTTTAACAACGACAAAATATTACTATCAAAATACACAATGTCACGTAGGCCTTTAAAGCGTTTTGAATAGTCAATTTACAAATTAGTTATTTATATATGAAGCTACTATCGGTTCGCAATGTAGATTCCATCAAGAAGAACCTACAAGTCACTTGATAGTAATAGTTATCAAAACTTAATGTTCTTTTTTTAAGTCCGCTATAAATCTGAAGTTAACTGTCAGAATGTACCATGATAGCGACAGCTTCATAAATTTGGGCTCAGGGCATTTAAAAATACTATTTAACACGTGAAATTCATTCTAATCGTAAGAACAGTGTTTAAGAAAAAAATCCGAAGTTGAAATATGATTTTCAAATATGACTTCTTTAATATTATGTTACTAAGCTATAATTTTATCAATTTAAATGAGGATGTTAAGATGGCCGATCAAATCCTTTATAAACTATGGTCGGTTATTGACAATTAATTGAGAATGCGTCGCAAAAGTACATTCGGATATGCATAGTCACGTATTGGCAAGTGATCTAGTTGCATTTGATTATAATATCGAGTCTGGAAACAAACAGACGCGTTTGCGCAATGGTACCTGCAACTGACTAAAGCGCTAACGGTCGCGGGTTCGATCCCCGCTCACGGCAAACGTGTGTATTGGCCATACGGATGTTTGTCGTGGTCTGGGTGTTTGTGTTAGTGTTGTGAGTGTTTCCGGACCCCCGACACAAGGTCATGAGATCTTAATGGGGGCCGTTGAGTGTGATGCTTTATATATTTATAAACATGTCAAATATTTAGATCATTATGAAATCAATAATATATTTATAGGCTGTATTTATTATAGTTATTATATATATTTGTTATGGGCGTTAAGTTTAATGACTCTAGAAAAATATTAAATTAAGCATGATTTCATTAAGTTAGAGCCAGGTGCAGTCCGAAAGGGAGGGTCATAGAGGACATGACCCTCCCCCCAAAATCGACCACATAAAGTTAAAAAATTTACGAATTTGATAAATATATATAATATAAAATATGCATATAATATAAAATATATGGATAGTTCCAAAGTCTACAAAGGACAAAGGTAGAAACAACTCTGCGTGGTATATCATATTTGTATAGATAACATATTCTTAAGTTTTTGTGTTGATTGTTTGTATTATTTTAACTAAATTATCTTCAAATAAGTTACAAATTGGTTCTTCACGTTTTTAGGTTTTTTCCCCTTCCTACATTTGTTTTGTTCTGTGACAAAAACAAACCAAAACTTTACGGCGACCGCGCCTGGTAAGAGCCTAGCCTTTCTATACGG
The DNA here is from genome assembly GCA_037950945.1 of Hypolimnas misippus. NCBI lineage: Eukaryota > Metazoa > Arthropoda > Insecta > Lepidoptera > Nymphalidae > Hypolimnas > Hypolimnas misippus. The sequence continues at coordinate 278,959 of JBBEEQ010000009.1, forward strand.
ACTGGATCGACCGGGGCAGTACTTCACTCTTAGAATTTAATACAATGAGTGAGAGAGCCGGAAGCCTAACCTCCTTCTCCATTCCTTTCCTAAATTCTATGCCATATCATCTTATATTCCTTTCTAAATGCTGGCTACGCATTTGTGGAATATTTAGTGCTGAATTTGTCAATAAGTGGCGGCGATAACTTAACATCAGGTGACCTGCCTGCTTGTTTGCCAACTATTTTTACAAAAAAATATTTACATATTTTCTTAAATGAAATTGAATGTGCCATTATATTATCAAATCTTTGTTTAATAATTGTGTGAAGCATTTATTTAATAAATGATTTGTAAAAAATATGCTCTAATAACTTAATCTTAACAATTTCAGAGACCAATGACATCACACAATCAGAGGAATCAGAAACGGAACCATCTTGTGAAAAAGAATGGGAGCGGAACAACATGGCGGCTCGGCCGCTTCCGGTGCCGGTGGAGAACGAGCCCTATTACATGAGCATTGACAGGACTGAGGCGGAGAATCTGTTGATGGGACACCCAGATGGGACCTTCATATTGAGGCCTTCGAGTCAGGTACTTGTTTCTACCCATATAGTATATATCATTACTTGTTCTGACTGAATGATTAATTCGTCAACGTAGAGCAAATTGAAATTCTGGTAGTGGATAGGTTACCTTTTATGTTGCAAGCATCTATTAAGAAAAGATTTTTGAAAATTTCACGCTTAAGAGGGTAAAATAAGATATCAACGTCTGTATGAACGCCTATTTGTAAAGTAATAAACACAAAATTTCATATAATTACTTTTGGTTAGAGAAAGCCCATATGTATTGGCATTTTTCAAAGTTTTATTCCGTCGAACATGGGGTTAAAAATCTTTATGGAACACGAGCGAAATCTTTGGTTTTTTAAAATTAGTAATTTTCTATTTGGACGTCAAGCAAATGCGGTTTCGGAAAAGCTAAACATCAGACCTGAGAAGAAACCGCAAAAGAAACTCAGAGGGACTGTTTTTTCTTTTAACGTCAATTTTTTCTACAAATTATAAAATTTATTGAGATAGCTTGGTAGTGTGTTAGTAGTGATAGCTTGATGACCGAGATGGCCAAGAGGTTAAAACTCATCGATCTCAACCGATGATCGCGCGTTCAAACCCCTGCTAGCACCGCTGAGTTTTCAATTATTAAATTTGTGTTTAAATTCATCTCGAGCTCGGAACCCGCACAGGATCAACGTGGTGGATTAAGCTATAAACCTTCTCCTTAATAGGAAAGGAGGCCTTTGCCCAGTAGTGGAACATTTATAGGCTGAGACTATACTTTTACAAGAGTTTCCTTGATAGTATATATTTTGCTACTGGGTCACCTGATGTTAATTTGCAACCGTTGCACATGAACATTTGAAGCACGAGAGCAATTAATTTGTGCCAGCTGTTCCGGAAGCAAGGGAAGGGGTAAAGACATTGGGCTTCCGTGTCTTTCGCTAAGCATAAAGCACAACTGAATAAAATTATCTCTTCAGTAAACATTTCTTAATTAATTTACGAGTACGTTTTTGTAAACGGTCTGCTTTTTGAAATAACATATTCTACACTCGTCTACAAATACATAGAATCGAAACTAATCAAATTTTTTGTCTATTTTCAAAGCTTAGATAGCTTTCAAGTCATTCAGTCATGCTTATTGCGAAATGAATCCAACATTTTCGGTAATTTATATCCACTCTTGCGTTTTGATTTGTAATCACATTAATTGGAAATTTATTCCAATTCAGATACCAATTATGTATATCTTCCAATTTTTTAGTTTTGTTTAAATTATACAATATTCAAATTGGTAATAAAATGAATAATCTATGTTTATAAATATAGAGCAAACAGTTGATTTGATTGAAAATGTTGATTTCAAAGACTACCATTCCGGTTAAAATAAATATTGCACTTTAATAGGAGCCAAACAGCACTAAACCATTAATATCAACCAACCTGGCCAATACCCAAAATTCGAGAAACACTGTGAAGTGTCTCGTATCCATTACTCTGTTATGTGATACTTTTCATAACGCCAAAAATTCTGATTATTTTCAGTCAAACCACGCCTACACACTCAGTGTATCTTGTGCCAATTCAGTTCATAATGTTGGTGTTCGTCGCCGGCCAGACGGGCGCCTGGCTCTTGGCTTCGCTCGTCGTGGTGAAAGGAGCTTCACTAGCGTGACGTCACTGTTACGTCACCACAAGAAAAAGAGGCTATTGCTGGTTGCGGGAGGAGAACTGATAGGAGCGACTACGCTTAATGAAACGCCGCAGTATTACCAGACTCCGAGCAGTCTGCCAGTTATGCGTTGAAAACCGCAGCAGGATGCAAGAGTATGTGCTTGTACTTCTTCGAGCATGAAAGAAATATGATATTATTTCTATAATTACAAGGACTTAAAAAATAATGCATCTTGTACCCATTGTATAGTTAAAAACTATATAGAAAAATATATATGGTAAATGCTTTTCTGGTGGTATGGATCCTGTCAGCCCATACTTGAGGATACATAGAAATAGTAATTGTGGCGATTATGTATTAGTTTATAAAGGATGTGTTGCAAAATATAATACTGTATAAGCTTGACTTTTCTAAGAACACGGTGCCCATCATTTAGCGGCTACTTTATAACGTTGTCTATAAAACAAAAAGTTATAGCCTTTTTAGAGCGTTTTTTTGACTAACTGTGCTAAAATATAAAATATCAAATAAGACAATTTTTAACTACAGAATGTTGCGCCTTTTCTTGGGAAACCAGAGCTATACTCGTCACTGCCAATATGTCAAAGCACTAGACCATGAGATCACTGTATTTCGAAATGTGATTAACACTAGCTCGAATTAGTTGGCTCTCAGTTGGGTTACAATTCCTAATACAATGCAAGTCTAACTACGAATATGTCTGAATCTACTGGCTAAAATAATACTTAGTATTTTATTACAATCTATTGGATATAAGCTTAGCAATAAAAACCATTGTTTAAGAATTAAAAGACCAAATAATAACGACACTCGATTTATTTTAATTTTGTTCCATTTTATACTTTCCCCACAGGAAATAGGTAAAGGTATTACACGTACAGCCAAGTCTTTTGATGATTCATATTTAATTTAATTGTATGGCTTCTATTTAATTAAAATGATTTAACTTATACAACAATTATATATTTTAAATTATGAATGAAAAATAATATTCGGTCATTGAAATTTTGTTGAACAAAATAGGCATAGAGAGGAATTTTCTCTGCCAAAAAATAAGATAAATCTATACTTATAATAAATCTGTAGAGAGGTCAATTCTGTACATGAAATATATTATAAAATAACTATCAGGGGGTGATTAGCGATCGTTACTTACGCCAAAAATGGAATCAGTAAAATTTTTGTCTGTCTGTCTGTCTGCCTGTATGTTCCTTATAGAAACAAAAACTACTCGACGGATTTTAACGAAACTTAGTACAATTATTCTTTATACTCCTGGGCAGGTTATAGTATACTTTATATCACGTAACAATCAATAGGAGCAGAGTAGTGAAGGTAAATTTTGGGAAAACGGGAGACGTTACTCCAATTTTTAAGCTTCCGTCGCGTATGCAGCATTAATGGTCAAAGTTACATACAAAAAATATCCCGGAACAGCACGTGTCTATCTTTTATGGCTGACTCACGATGAACGGGTACCTCCTGATAGCTTAGCAGTTCGGAGCATTCTGATTATATTTGTTCACTCTTACGTTTATAATACTCTCACTCATCCCTAATTGAAAAAAGTTAACATTATTACCTATTTAATAAAAAAAAATCATAGAAATCAAGTATCCACTATACTATTGACATATTATATTTCCCTATTAAATACGATAGTTAATTTGTCTGTCACATCAAAAGCACTGAACCCTGAGGAAGGAAATACGCTACTTTTTTCGATAAACGACGAAAGCGCGGACGAAGTCTCAGGCAAAAGCTAGGATAATAAAGCTACTTGAGTATAGTAAATAGCCATATAGAACAGTTTACATAGAATAGATCAAAGAAACTAAATAATATTTTGCATTTGTTTAACGTAGATGATGAAATTTTATTACATTTTTGTTATATTAGATATAGATATTACATATACATTACATAGATATTTTGACTTTATTTATCTTTATACCAACGTTTAGCAAGAAGAAGAATACATTTCATCAAAATCACTTTAGCCATTTTAAAGTCCTTAGAGAACATGTATAAGTACACACATCAGTCGTTATATTTTATATAAATTTTACAAATGAATTATACCATTCACGCTAATACATTCGCTAAATAGCGTTAAAGAACGATGTATTTTATAATTTCGCGATGATTTCATATTTAAATATGTAAATCTATTTTAGACGAATTTAAATCGCGAATATTGAGTGTAAAAGTGACCACGTTGGAAAAAAAATGTTCGAAATCTCACGATTATAAAAAAAATAATATAGGCGATTTAAATTCATTTCAAATAGTTATAATTCAACAATATTGATTCTTTATTTTCTCGCAAGTTTATTTTCATTAGCAGACGTGTCATATCCCACACGAATCTGTAAGACAGTCTGTCGTAACATGAATGGCTCCTTTATAGTCTATTTTTCTTTACTTGTACTTTTGGTAATAATCCCCAACGAAAATCACGAAAATTCGAACATTTTATTTTTCATTATAAAAAACAGTTCTGTTCAATCATTCACTCGATAATTTCTTATCACTTCTGCTAGATATACGCCATATTTGCCTGCTAAATAAAATAGTAAAGAAAAATATACTATAAATGGTGAATGATTGTACTAATTAATATAAATGTTTTAATAAACGTTTCTAAACGTGACTTATTAGTTATTTTGCTCGTAATTATTATAATTTCAAACGATTAATCGAAGTAAGAGGATAATGCTTTTCTACCTTGAATAATTTAATGTATTCTTAAGAAAGAAAATAATAACTGATTTTTGTCATATCTAGCGGCTCGCCTCTGCTTCGTACGGGTGTAGTTTTTCACGACATTAAATTAAAAATCTCTGAAATTCTCGGCTTTTCTCTACTGTAATATCCATGCATTATACATATAAACCTTCCTCTTAAACCACTTTGTTTATTGGTGAAAACTGCATTAAAATCTGTTACATAGTTTATAAGATAGCGTACGGACGGCGGTAAGCCACTTTGTTTTATATTATTTAAAGATTTATAAAAATATTAAACTACACTAAGACTTTTTTTCATATAAATCATCGGCTTCAAAAGAAAAATATGTTATTTCGTTCCGGAAAATTTTATGGAAAAAATCTGAAAACCTTTAAAACATAAAAAAAATAAAATCGGTTAAGAAATTTCGGAGTTTTTTATTAGCAAGTTTATGTACACAATGCAAGGTATACATGAAATGAATACTGCTAGGGCGAAGCAAATGTTAGATGAACGGATGTTCCATCATACTAATTTCATTTAAATATTAGTCGTAAGGGAGGGTAATGTGTTTATCAGTTTTATATGTATTTATTTATCTAGTTACCAAATACGTGACCGATTTTAACGATTTACACTTCATTTGATTCTTCAAACGGCGCGAATATCGGTATAATAATTTGGAAATATCAAAAAGAGCGATTTTGGACGCTGTAATGTTAAGAAAAAAAAATTAAAATCGGCGAGAATTTTTTATTTCTCAATTAATTACTTGTTATAAGGAACTGTTTAACGGAACAGATTTCCGAGGTTCATTAAAATTATACACTACAAATCCAGAACCTCATTTTTTTGAATTCGAAAATATTTTCACTCTGTGTCAAAGACTATAGCGATAAGACCGCTGCTGAGAATTGTGAATTATATGAAAAGCCGTTATATTTTTTGTTTGATTTCAAATAAAATGTCCTCATTCAATGAAACAAAGAGCTCTAATTAGCAATTTCAAAGGCAATACTGGAAGTCAAAAGGCTTAATACCGCTAATGATCGCTATCTGAGCTTGTTGCTTTGTTCCAGAACCTCGATGTCTAAGAAAAGGACTTGAATGAATTCGATAGATATCTGGAATTGCTTTTGGTGGAATAATTTGTCAGTTAATTGAGATGTGAAACCAATTTCGGTAGTTTAAATGAGTTTAATGACTGCCATGGATAATATTTTTTTCTTTTGTTTTTCTACAGTAATATAATGGGAAGATTTTACTGTTTGTTAGTTTTCGGGCGAAAAAATATTTTTGTGTTGGTTATCCCGTTTATTGAGGAAAGTTACAGACTATATTATATCCCGCTATGGCTAATAAGAGCGAAGCAGTAACCACAAACGTGAGTAAAATGCAATGGAGAAGGAGAGAATAAGAGGAATTTTCAATACGTTGCCATTTTGGAATGGGCGACGAAGGGGAATAGGAAGCAAGGAATAATGGGGAAAGTGGTTTAGCTTTTGAATATCTCAAACACTGTACGAAACGAAGCTATTTTAACTAATTCACGATAGTGTGAGACTGTGGTACGGCCTTGTTTAGAATATGATGGTAAACTAGAGCACCGAGTTACAGGGGTGTGTAGGGGCAAAATTTGAATAGCTTACCGTCAGCAAAGAATAGCGTATAAGAGAATATTGTGTAAATTCGCCACTGGTGGTAACCCTATCCGTTACGGCATGCATTTAGCACAAGTAAAACTGAGTAGCACAACTAGTCATAACATGGATATCAAAAAAAGATATTAATATATAACGTTAATAAAACGAAAAGAAACGACTTGTTATTTTCAAAGATTTTTAACAAAAATCTTGATGTTTAATTTTGTTTGAAAAGTCAATGTAACTTGGCTCTTAAGACGCAAAGACGTTAATTGCATAAAAATAATAAAAAAGTCCTTTTTATTTCAATTCGGATTCGTTTTAATGACGAAATTGGAAAACATCTCGTTTCTATAAAGGTGCGTTTAAACCAAACGAACAAAAAGAGAGCTATACAGAGTATTAGATCTTGATCTTTTATTACCGAAGCTCGTTTTCACAGAATACACTGTAATATTAACGAATAAGAATGAGTATTAAGAATTAGAATTCTGGCACAATAGACGCACAGCCGCGCGAATGCTCAGCCGAATTAATCCCTAGGACAATTTTAATGAGGTAGAGCCTGGTTGTAGCCTAATGACTACAGCTCGTATACGGGCTGGCTCCACCGAGGCAGTACCTCACTCTCTCAGAAAATTGGCTTAAAGTAGCTCATGTAGAGTGAGAGAACCGGAAGCCCAATCTCTTCCCCCTATTCCTTTCCTTACTTGCTATTCCCTTTTATACCTTATTATTTTTTTAGCTGGCAATGCATTTGGGGCTCCTCTGGGTAGTAAATGTCCACGGGAAGCGGTAAACACTAACATTAGGTATCCCGCCTGCTCGTTTGAAAAATGTTTTTAAAAAACGAACGCTTTGAAGAAACCGCATCCGGGACCGAGCACGCCCAAGCTCATAAGAACGCTCTAAGCAACTGTTCGTATGTTCGAGTGCCGTTTACACCTGACGAGCGAACATATTTAGAATATTATATAGATTAACGTAGACTAAACTACTAAATAATACTCTACGAATGTTTACAGTTAACAATTTAATAGAGTGGGGATAGAATGAGCATTCGCTCATCTAATATAAATTGGCCTTGACAAGTTTCTTGTTTTATTTTTATTTTGTGGTAACACGCGACCTAGCAGATTTTGTCCTGTCTAAGAATACGTTACGTATGGTTATTTTTGTCACTGTTTATGATATTATATATGTATTCAACAATACTTTTTTCTGTATAACTATATGTACCGCTACATCTGACTCGATGTGTTGGTTACACCAGGTAGCCCGTGCCAAAGTCCAGAAACTTAAGGAACGATAAGCGGGCAACACACACGCGGTTGGCGACGTAGCAGGCTCCTTTCAGTGAGTCTCAGAGCTCAAACGGGTATATAAAGAGGACGTCGAACATGCGTTAGGTCCTTGGAAAGTAGTGAAAAGTACGTGCACACGAGGGTCAATCGTAGGGGGGCCCACCCTCACCACTTTACAGCTACACTACACAAGTAATGCGTATAATATTATATTTTTTATAAATTAGTTAATATTATTGGTGCGTTAAACTGTGTCAATGTTTAACTTACAAGAAGCGCGCGCGTCGCAGGAGCTCCAAACGAAGACTGCCCTTTGATAAGCGTTAAAACGGATAACACCTCTAGCTTTCCACTACTTCATTAGAGAGAGATAGGCATAAAAACGTGTGAGTGTGAAGGAGAGGGGTTGGTGCGTGAATTCGCCACCATATGGAACAGAGAAAGATAGATAAAAAAGTTGTGTGTGTGAAAAGGACAGGAATAGAGTAGTCGTACTAGAGTATTCTAGACTTATTTGGCCCGAACAAAAATTCTAATTTTATTTGGAATGTACATTATTCTTGATAGTCATAGGTTATGTTTTATGTATATGTATGCGTTTGTATGTATATAATTAAACCAAAATCATCTTAAACGCGACCGAAGTCGAGAGAAATATTTAGTAGGTAATTTATATTTTCCTCTCGTGAGTATTTGATTCTAGGTGCTTTATATGGTAATGCTACGCGCGAGTAACAGCCAGTACATTAAATGCAAATCACTGGAATCAATCAAACGCGGTGTATCGGAAGCGGTGATTAATGACGGCGATAACGCGAGCTTTCGACGACATTTATACAAATAAACGAGGATACAGGGTGTTCAGAATGTACAGATATTGCTTTTATGTTTCTCACATTTAACATTTACTTTATTCTTTCTTAATTATTTATGATAAGTTAATTTAAAAATGTTTTTAACGTTAAATAATATCACATATGGCGGTAAAGCCTAGATGTAGTTCACAGACTAGAATGATCTACCTCCTGAGGTTTTCCCAGAACAATATAATTTGGGGGTTTTCAAGCGTCGAGTGTGTAGACAACTTTGACAACCCGTAATGCCTCTGGTGTTGCAGATGTCCATGGGCGATGGTAACCACTTAACATCAGGTGGTACTACTTGCTCATTTGCCCCTGTGTTTTATATATATACAAAAATACTACAGCTTATATATGGGCTGGTTCGACTGGGGCTGCACCACACTTTCACAGAAGACCGGCGTAGAGTAGCTAATAAACCTACGTTTCGCGCGGCGAGCCGGAAAGTTAACCTATTCCTTTTCATCCTTCATGGCTATATAAAGCTCCTTTTGTGCTGTAAATTTTCATAAATGGATCACTTAACATCATGCGCCCCTCTTAAAAAAATTTAAACAAATTTAATATTAGGTAGCTGAGTAAGATAATTTCCATTAAAACCTGTTATGCACGATTTACTTTATATAGGATGTGATATATTAGCTCTATATGAACGCTGATAAGCAATACTATGTCAAGTCATATAGATTTCATTTTGAGAAAATGGCGTCTAAAGGTGCCAAACCTATTATCAATAAATTTGTTTGAAGAAGTATATATCCATCTTTTCTTTTCTGTTTTGATAAAAGTTATAATTAATTAAAAGCAGATAGAGTTTTTCAAATATTTGAGATTATTGTATAATTTTCAAAATATGGACTATATACTTATTTAGTTTAGATTACTTGAAATTATTTTTAATAATGTTAAATAGGTTACGCATTATCAAAATACATCAATATCTCCGAATTTAACTTTTTGTTGGTTGATACATTATTACTTATCAGCATCCATATAACATTTAATTAATAGAAATTCAGTTTACTTACGATCATTCTATATACTTACGATACAAACGTCGTAATATAGTATTGGTAGCGATCTCTCCAAACTCGAGCAAAACGTCAATCATGGTTATTATATCTAAGGGCGCTGCCTCACCAAGAGTATTTGCTTTTCAATGTAATAGATCGGATTCGAGCAATATGGTGACGACTGACTCACGTTATACGTCACGATATTCGTGGCGAGCTTAATAAATTATTGCATTGGTTGACTGAGCGGTTCGGCTCGCTGTATATGGTGTATAATAGAAGGAAGGTAGAAAAACTGTTTATTAACATTCACACAAATAAAAAAAAAAATAAAACGAAGATTAAATTAAAAGAAATATTAGCCTTCAGTGCTGTCAATAGGACCACTCAGGCTGAAAATCAGCTGATGTTCTATGGACCCTCTGCTGAATATCAGATGTGGCTCGTGGCTGTATTCTGACCACGCAACGACAGTGTAAACTGATACATATATCGATACCTCCCACGTAAGTTATTGTAAGCCACAAAATTTTAGCCGTTAGCGTTTTTACTGAATACTACACGAATTTGCATTGCTTAATGCATTCAAAATGAAAAATTACCAAAAATCTTTTTTTTTTTCAAGGAAAGTTACAACAAAATACGCCTGAAAAAAAGGCGTATTTTGTTGTAACTTTCAAACTAAAACGGATTAAAAGTGCTCTACTGTAAAATTGTAATTTTGGGGTTACAACAACTTACGTGGGAGGTATCGATATTTTTTATATTATTGTATCGAAAAGTATCATAACAAATACCATTTATATTAGGTCAGTATTCTTCCATACATTAAGCCACATAGAAATTCTCGCTTTAGTAGTAGTAGTCAATATAGGCAAAATTAGTTAAAAAAATCCGATAGAAAAGTAAAATTTATTCATTGAAATCTATCACAACTCGTTTTATAGGTACTGAGTTCACATCATAACTTGCTACTTAAGTTAAAATGATTCGATGATGTTGGGCTAGTATCAGTGGGTGAATAGAACTGAGCATGACAGTGACGACTCATAATAATAGAACGTGTAACATCACCACCATATGATGTGACCGCTACGTTTCATAGAGTAAAAGTAGGTGATTCAACTGTAGATATGTGCTCAAAATCGAATTTGGATTATTACATTACAAGCGAATACTCGTCAATCAGTGTAGTATTGTAACGCAAAGTATTGTTACACTCCCGGTGAGGGAACGCCTTAAGAGTGTTTCATTAGCTGAAACCTATACGTATGTTTTTAGTTGGTCTGATAATTCCGATGATTAGCACGATCAAACATTATAATATTAATACACTTTATTGTTCATCAAGACAACATTTATACAGACAGGAAAAAGAAATAAATATAACAATATAATGTATGGCACAACAGGCGGTTAGCACGATCAAACATATAAAAAGAGATTTACAAAATTTTCAGCTTTGTAATATTACTGTTATTACAAGTTTAGAATAAAATAACACACAAAAATGCATGTCACTGCTGAATAGTTTTGATGAAACTTATTACACTTACTTAACTATTATACATTAATGTATAAAATACTTATCCTAATATAAAATAGAACAGTTTAGTTTTAAAAACTACATCTTCATATTCAACTGTCACGTCAGTGTTGTCACGAGCATAAAAGAATTTTTAAAGATTTTCTTTCCTTTTCCAACTTAAATACATTCTATTAGGATAGATAGAGAGGATATATTTCTAGTGTTGGAAATAGCGATAGGAAACGATTCAAAACGTAACTTCCCGACTAATACATTTTCTCTGCGCGTCCGAAACGCGGCTTGAGTTATAAATATGTGACTCGTCAAAGAATATAAATATGTAGACAAAATATTTTTAATCGACTCCGTAGTAGATAAACATACCAGTGTATATAACCTATTTATATGGATTGTTGGATATAAACTAACTTCTATTCTTTTGGTCTTACTAGCATTACTTATATATTTACTATATATTCATACGCAGGCTTTGACTGGCAGCCTCGCTCGCGTTGATGACTCTGTGATGCCGCACGATAGTATTATTCGTATGATGTATGACCAATTTATTTTTTTAATTCTCCCTGTAGAACTAACGTGTCATTTACTTTAAGAAAATTGTACTATGCCTATAATCAACTTGCAAGTTCAAACAATAAGTCCACCAAAAAATTATCGCAAATAGAAAAAATGTCCACACAATATGTGTTTGTTTGTATTTTGTACGATTGTTAAATAATGTTACGACTCAATAATCTTTTAGGGGATATAGTAATCTAATGTAATGATTTTTTATCTGTACGCGGCCTTACTCTTGAGCTATTTCTATATATATTTGACTTTTAAACAATGATCACAGTTCACATAACTGTTTCAACAAAATAAAATTGAAAACTTTTAAAAAATCGGCAACAATCATTAATATAATTATGACGATCCCCAACACGATGCTGTAATTGGATGAGGAATTGAGTATTTCACTGATTTCAGATGATGCTGCAGCAGGTTATATAACTATTATATTTTGAATTTAAAATCGATTAAACAAGTAAAAGTTGATCAGATCTTTCCAACAACTAGAAAAGAGCTAATAATCTTGGAACGTTTGAATAGATCTTAATAAATTATAGCTAAGATCCATCCCAATTACATTAGCTTTCAAACGAAATAACTGAATTAATAACTGGTCAAGTGCGAGTAGGACTCGCGCACCGAGGGTTCCGTACAAACTTATAGAAATCTATATAAGACTAACCCATCTACGTCATTTGTGGTCTTCATCATCAGTTCCAACATAAGTTACTATCAAAAATACCTAAATCGGTATACGCTTGCCTATAATATTTGAGGAGTTCCCTCAATTTCTCCAGAATCCCATCATCTGATCCTGACCTGAAGACAATGGGACCACCTTGGAAGTATACCTTTTCAAACAAAAAAAAAATTTTGAAAATCGGTACAAAAATGGCGGCGTAATCGGCGAACTCCTTTTTAAAAGTTGCTTAAATATAATCAAATATTATGTAAATATGGATCACGTCCCAAAAACTATTTTGAAACTACTTAGGAGCACTTTAATTTAAAACACGATCATGGATGCAATTCATGGAAACACAAAATTTTATTTTAAGTACTAATACACCTTATACTTTCAAAAAAAAAGTTATAGCGCGATTCAGGATACACCTAGCGCCATCTCTTGACAATTTCAATGAACAAACTTGTTGACTTTGACATTAACAACATAATTATATAATATTTTATTCTCGTTTTATTTTTATTTATATTCTACTACACTCCACTACCCCTGCACTACGTTCGTAAAATATTTAGATTTACATTATCAATCAAAATATCGAAATATATATTAGTGTTGCCAAGACGAAAATAATTAGTCCTTAATTCGAACAAAACTAATTGTTTATTTATAAATAACTAATTATATTACTACTAACCAGAAGACTTATATGTATAGATAAATAAGTAAATTAAATAACTCGATCGGTTTGAATTTAATTTTAAAATTTTCCTACTAAGTCAATACGAGTACTTAAATCAAATCGCGTGAAGCTCTTATATTGAATGTTAATTACGTAACGACGTTATAAATCGACGATAAAACTTTTAAATGAAAAGTTTATTTTATAATTTTTAGCGCGTTTAAATAATAATTAAAATAAAAATTTTTATTAATCGAGCAGAATTATATCACAGTTAATGTCATAATGTTGTAATAGATGGCATTAGCTGTACGCTGCATCGCGCTATCATTTTGTTAGCTGCGATATATAGATTGCATTGCGTTGTTAATAAAGGTTTGCTGCTTTTGAATGTTTTCGTATTGATACAAATTTCTTCTCAGTGTTTGTAAAATTGTTTTTTTGACCATGGTCAACTTCTATGTTAATTTGTTACAAGTACATATAATTTTAATTCTAAGATTAATATATTTTCCGCTTGATCAATTTACAACTTGATACATTTAAGCGTTCCTGAGAAAAAGGTTGAAAGACAGACGTACAGACTAACAGACACACGAACAGAAATTTACAGTTTTCAGATTTTTTCCTTTATTTGTACCATAAGATCTTACTTCTTGCCAAATTTCATCGTGCTAGGTCAATGGGAAGTACCCTATAGGTTTTGATTCCCTTGCGAAAACGCTAAAATGATCAAAATATACGACATATTTTCCATTATCTTTTGATTGCGTTGACTTAGAACTTTAATATTTTCACGGCCGCATGTCATCGTAGACTTGAGTATATGATATTAATTTCAACATGATACGTCTATGCATTTCTGAGAAAAAAGGGTTGACATCCCGACAGACAGACAGACAGACAGACAGACAGACAGACAGACAGACAGACAGACGGACAACAAAGTGATCCTATAAGGGTTCCGTTTTTCCTTTTAAGGTACGGAACCCTAAAAATGGTCCATTTGTTAAGGGTCTACGACACACATAAAAACACGTCAAACTAACATCCTCATTAACATCCCTCTTTTTGAAAGGTAAAGATTTAATTGTAATAACTTGAGTAATTAGAAATACGGCAATAATATTTATCAAAATACATAAAAAGTACGCACTTTTCCTTTAATGAGTAACGCCACATCTGCGCTACATAATCATTGACATCCAAATTCCAATATCCATTGAATCTTGTCCGGGGCGGGTGTAAAGATCTGTTTTATGTTCTTCCCCCATTTCCTTACAATCGCAAGCTATTCATGATCACGTGACTCTTATGTAGGGGGCCATAAAGACGATAATGGCGTGACTTATTAAATACAGTCATAAAGTTGAGCGTCACGCTGTGTTTCGTTACCGCTAGTTTGGGATAGATTTGTTGAACGGCTTTAGAAAATTGTGTCCTTTGATACATTAAATAGGAAAAGTGTAGTAACTGCCCCATTCTCCATGTTAAGCTTAAGCGCATATGCCAGACGGGATCCAAAAAAGAATTATTGTATTTATTAATAGTAAATCATTAACTATATTCTAAATAAATTACGTTTCAATGATTTTTTAGATACTTTAAGGAGTCTTAAATTACGTGGGTCTGAAAGGCTTATGACGGCTAGGACTTCCTCTAATGTCGGGTACGTGCCGGCCGACGTCCTTAGTGAATATCTTTGTGGCTATTGTATCTCTTTGTAATATAAATATTGTATACAATTCTTACTTCCTTACGAATACTATAAATGCGAAAGTAACATTGACTTTGTGTAAAATCACGCCTAAACTATTGAAGCGATTTAAATTAATTTGTTGCAGAATTAGTCTAGATTTTGAGAAAGGATTTTTAATACGAAAAAAGGCAAAAAATATTAAGGATTGAAATAACGTCATTTTTAAAGGCTTCTGCCTTGAACTTGAAAAGATAATGATTTTCTAGTTTTTTAAATCGCATCTGACAAATTTTAAACTTTACGCGGGCGATAGCGCGGCGACAGCTAGGATTCAATAAAATTGCGGACACAATATGATGGACGTCGATAAACTTTGCACCCTCAGAGAAAAGATGAAGAGAATGGCCTCCGGCTCTCAAAAGGATGAGGGAGGAGGTAAGGCTTCAAGCCGATTTTCTCTGAGAGTGTGGTACTTGCCTGTCGAGTAAGCCCAGCTTAAGTCAATAGGCTACAGCTAGGCCACAGACCTGTGTCACCAATATCTACAGTTGAGATAAATGTTTTATTTCTTCACGAATATGACAAAGAAACTTTAATATTCATGCTATTAAAAACTGTCCATGAGTCTTCCACTAGTATAAGAAAATCCTCTCAACCGCTAGCCTTATCTGTCAAAGGCCTGACAGCAAAAAAGTTATTCTTTCATAAAGATAATCCGATTACATGAATTCTTATCAGTACCTTTGAAAATTGGTGGCTTATTACGATCTCGTGGAGCTGATTTCGTTTAGTCTTATAGTTAGTACCTACAACGCTGTGGCTTTATTTTTTTTATTAATATGATTGTGACTTTTTAATATTTTTTTTAAATAAAAATAAAGAATAAAACAAACCAACTTCAAAATTATAATAGGTACAAATGAACTACAATAAAAGCCAAAAAATAAATGTTTTCTACAACATTTCGAAGTCAGGGCCAGTAAATACGCGCAAAAGTTTATACTTGGCACCGACTAATCATACTTTATCCACCGACTACTAATATTTATTTCTGTGTAAATGATACGTCGCCGTCGTTAGATTTGTTATGATTCATGATGATGCAAATGTCATAGAAAGCATTAAAATTTCGAAAAATCAAAATGGCCGATTTATGACGCTATAGTGTGTAGAGAAAATAACATTAAAATCGACGAACTATCGTCGAGTCGAGTCGAGTCGGGGTATCGTTCAATAGGAATTAAAAAATCATTTTTATG
The DNA here is from genome assembly GCA_037950945.1 of Hypolimnas misippus. Classification (NCBI taxonomy): domain Eukaryota; kingdom Metazoa; phylum Arthropoda; class Insecta; order Lepidoptera; family Nymphalidae; genus Hypolimnas; species Hypolimnas misippus. The sequence continues at coordinate 295,179 of JBBEEQ010000009.1, forward strand.
TTTCTTATACCGTCTTTTAATTTGGTTAGTAACGATTCTCATTTGTAGGTTTTTAGACAGATCTGATATAAACAGATGGTCTTGATCGGGTTTAGGGTTTTTTAAAATAAATTTATGTTGTTTTCTGTGAAAATTGTAACCAGTTACGGGTTATGAGATACAGCAAGATTAACGAAGCCCCAGAATTTGGGCAAGTAAATTTACAAGTATACAAACAAAGATCAAAGTTCTCAATAATTCAAGAGTATCTAAATACCGGATGGAAGTCACTATCGCCTCCTTCAGTCGAGGACGCCATAAAAGTTCCGTGGAACAAAACACAAGTGCTATAAATACATAACTTTGTCCGGGATTGTGCACCATTCATACGACGAAAGTTATGCACTTATTACGAGAGAAAGGTGTAGATATGAGAAATAACAACGGTATTATTGTGAGGTTTCGGGACATTGTTATTATAATATCACTAAGCCAACGTCGTCCGTTCTACCTTTAAAGGTCTCAATTTTGAATTAATATATATCCTGTTGAAGCTTGACAATAAATCTATTTAATCTATGTGTATATTAATAAATGTCTGTTTGTTATTTAAAATTAGAGCTATTCAGTAAATGCATATGAAACCATTTTTGACTTACATCAAAAAATCAATATCAAAAATAGAAATGTTATTTATTTTAATATTTTGGGAACGAAGACGCAGGCACCAACTAGTATATACTAATATAAATTAGTGAGAGCGAATTTTGTAGGTGTGAAGTAAATTTTCAAAATTATGGCAACATTGTCTATGCTATGTGTTATATGCGTTTTATTTTAAAACAAAATTCGGAGTTTGGTTCTCGTACTTGTTCCTATAAGAAGGATCGCTCTCGAGCACTATACGCCGACTGCAACTAATAAAATATGGGAAAATAAGGGTATAGGCAGATATGAGCCCATGGATGAATCTTTAGTTAATATACATATATGTCGCAGACAAGTAGCTAAATAAGCCGTTCAAGTAACAGCCTTACAGCTCCGGTCAACTAGCCTGATTCATTTAATTAGTTAGCTAGGCAAATTACTTGGATTGATAAAATTTATCTACGTGTATTTTTTCATTTATTATTCATCCTTTCACTACCTGTCTAGCTTATTCGTTTAAATATAAGTCCTTGAGGTATGGGTGGCTAAAATTTATAAAAGGTTTTTTAATAGCAGTTAGGGTTTTTACGTCTCCGGCGTTGCGGGATGAGAACCCCTTTTCTTTACGCAGGGGAAATCTTCTGATTCCTGGGGGGGGGGGGGGGGGGGGAAGGAATCGATGGTAAAATCAATGATCGGGGATCGCTTGTGCATGCTCATCCGTTTTACCTGCCGTGCGATGTTAATCAGCATTGACGTGACAAAACACAAGCATCCATGCTCGTCGTCATCATATTCTCTTCAATTTTAGTTCGTCCCTGATAAAGTCGTGTCGAGTATATGGTTCTTAATGCCTGGTATATGGTTCAGAATGAGATTTAAACGATATTAAAAAAAAATTACATAAGCATGTTGACAAAGTTAACAACGGAAATGCATCTAGATAACAGCAATGTTTCGGGTCAAGACACGATCACTAGACTAAACATGCCTAATGATCAATTAGTTCATCTCAATTAAACGTTATCGATGTCGTATCGAATGATCATTCATTCAAGATTAAATATTAAGACAATTTAATTCTAATTATTTACAGTTGCGCGAGTAAATATGCTGAGAAGCAATAATGTGTCAACCCACAACAAGTCAAAGTCCTCATAATGCATCACATGTTTAACATTATTCAATAAAATTCTAGTCATCTAAACTAAAAAAGTAAAAAAAAACTCAATTTATTGTCTTGAATATCATTATTTATGCATATTGCAAAATATGGAATACGAAGTGTGTTGTGTTGTGTGAAAAATTATTAAGAATAGATTTGAAATGTGTAGTCGCCTTAATCATAAAATAAACTCCGTGTGGCTTGACATACTATTGCTTATCTGCGTCCATATTTCATTGTGATAAGTTTAAGTGTTGAAATATATATTTATTTGAACTAATAGTCGCCTAGCGGACGGAATTCGACCGCAGTTCATTAAATTATCAACCGATTTTAAGATTGATTACAAATAATCTATTCTCAATTTGACCACAGATTATGTCAATAAACAAAAGACGTGTGTGACGATGTACGCGTGTCAAATAGATGGCAGTGTGTGTAATGTTTTTTATTGATTTAATGTATTTTTATGCATGATTAGAAACAATATTAGCATTCTGCACTTCTCTATATAAACTATGAGTATGCGACATTTCTTACTTTAGGAGTACGTAATTTTACACTTAATTAATTTCGCAATTTAAGTGAAAAGGGTTGCAAAGTTTTTGCTTCACGTATTAACATATTGATTGATTGGGCAATTAAGATTAAAATAACCTTAAGATGACTGAACGCGGACGTGACGCGTCGCATGTACACTCAAATCATAAGTGATTTAATACCAATATTAATAACTAGCGTTTAACCGTGGATTTGATACAAGATAAAAAAGTGTTTTTTTTTTTATATATAAAATGGCGGGTGTTTTTTTCAACATAGTAGTAACAGATATCGATTGTTTTTATAACAATATTTAATATCATCGTTGTGACTTTCTTTAGCCTCTGTTTCAATAAACATTTTATTTATCAGTGAAGAAGATAAATCGTTTTTTAAAATTGAATTAGGTTTAGGTATTTATTTATGTGATAATTTTACATATAATATATTTATTGTAATATATATTAACGTATATTTCTATTAATATTTTTATGTACGATTACGTTTTAAAAACAACCTTTGTGCCAGTCTCTTCGTCTGTCTTTGGTTTGCTTAGAAACAATTTTCATTTGACGATTAAATCAACAAAATATAAGACGTGTTATATTTTTTTGAATCTTTGAAAAAAAAAATATCGAGGTATAATGATAACTAGAAAAAATATTTTGAGGATATTTTCTAAGTTGTTATGTTAAATGCTTTATTAAGCACTAGCATTTGCTCGCGGCTTCGCCCGCGTAAATTTTGGAATTTGATAGAAGCATTTAAAAAAAACGGGTAAAACACCATCCTTGAAGGGATTTAATTACTAAATATAATTAATATTTAATCTAGAGTTTTTTTTTTCAAATATGTAAACTAAACTACCCCATTGCACCTCTGTGGGTTGGGGTTGATATTGATACGATGATTTTGTGTTTTATATTTCATTATTAGCATAAAGAAGAATGAGTATTCAGTTTTAAGTAAAAATGACCACAGGATAACATTTTGCATACAAACGTTTTTACCCCAATTGCACCCGTTTTGGGGTGAAATGTCGAAAAGCTCTTTTTTAATACATCCCTTTGTCTTGATAGAAATACGCTGTAAAAGGTTCAGCTAAATAAATCTACCGGCGAAATTATTACCGTTCCAGGATTTAATACCCCCTAGCATCACTATAAGGGATGATTTTGAAATTCTGGGATACATGTATTTAGTTATTCTGCCTAAGTAATGTTTATGCTGAATTTAAGGATAATCGGCCAAAAAAATAAATTTTCTCCATACAAACTTTACAACCCCCTTGCACCCCAGTGTGGAATAATAGTACCCTGTTTTCTATTTAACATTTCATTACTATCACCCAGAAGTATGTGTATTAAGTTCTAAGTTAATAAGACCACGGAATAAGATTTTGCATACAAATGTTTTTACCCCTTTTCACCCTCTTAGGGGTGAATAATCAAAAAACCCTTTCTTAGTGGATGCCTACAACCTAAAAGCCACCTACTGCCAAAATTTCAAGTTCGTAACCCCAGCGGTTTAGGCTCTGCGTTGATGAATCAGTCACCCCCAAGTGATTTTATAGATATAGATTGTTTGATCACCATTTTAATTTTATTAGTTATACACATTTAACACGTAGGATATATTAAAAATTTTAATATGGCACCAAAAACTTGCAAAGCTGTAGAATTTAAACCAGCACCTTCCAACAATTCGGTGTAGATGTTCTTCAATTGATACATATAAACTTACTTGTCCTGACTGACGGATTCATCAAAGCAAAGCCTAAACCGCAGGGGCTACAAACTTGAAATTTTGAGAGTAGGTGCTTTTAGGGTTTAAGCATTCATTAAGAAAGGGTTTATCGATTTTTCACCCCAAAAAGAATTAAAATTTAAAAACGTTTGTATGGAAAATACACATACTACTGAATGATTAAAATGTACGAATATCATCGCCTATTGGACTGCAAGGTTTATAAATACAATATTTTGCCAAAACTTTTTGACATATCTTTTGCCTTAAAATATGAAAGGATTTGCTCATTATGAGTGATTCTGTGACTCCTATCAGAGCGTGCAGTTTACAATGAAAACAATGCATTTTGATCCTAAACTATCATCTCCGTTATCACAGGAAGGATGCTGAGATAGCAGTCCAGATGAAATGTAAAAGGACTTTTGACTTTGCTCAGTAGTAACTTTTAATTGAATGAGTAAACAACTAAATTAACATTACAATTGTACAGTTCCAAGCAACAGTATCAAAGTTAAAATATATTTTCATGTTCATATAGAAATTTAGCGATGAGAGTAATTTTAGTGAACTTTATACCAGGAATATTGAGAGCCGGTTCTGATGAAGGATGTGAGTGTTTTATATTATTAGTTCGATCGAGTATTGAGTTTCTTGCCGGTTCTTCTTGGTAAAATCTACTCCCCGAAAACCGCTGATTCGGGAAGTAGATATAGCTTTACATTTAAAAGATTAATTTGTAACTTACTGATTGAAAAGCTTAATTGAATATAGTTTGTTTTAAATTTTTGTGTTTAAATTCATCTCGTGCTCGGCGATGAAAGAAAATATTATGAGGAATCCTGCATGTGCCGGGAAAAATTCTGACGGATGTATGTACAGATGAGCATCGTGGCGGATGAAGCTCTAAAACCTTGTCCTTAATAGAATAAGAGGCCTTTGCCCAGCAGTGGAACATTTACAGGATGTTGTCTACTACTACTAATTAATTACTAAAAATATCTATAGCTTTAATCTTTTAAAATTATAGTTATGATTTGAGGTATAAATACGATTTAACAGTTTCAATAAACGGTGCACTGTACATGGTAAAGTTGGCATAAAAAGCTTGAATTTAACGGTCCATAAATTTTCTACTTGTCCGACAATTAAAAATGTTACTGTAATACCAGTCAGTGTCAGGTGCCGCCAAACTTCTTACGAGTCTAAGAATTACGTTGCAAAATCAATAAGACATTCTTACTTTACTTCCTACAAAGAGTTAGGACCTTATTGAGAGACACTTATGCGTCTATTGTAATATACTTATAGTAACGTCTCCTAACATTATATCGCACGTTTACTTTTAGACTACAACCCAAATTCAAACTCAAACTCAAACTCAAAATATACTTTATTCAAATGGGCTTTTAAAGCACTTTCGAATCGTAAAGTTACATGTCATATTTTCATTTTAGATTTTTATAAAGCTACCACCGATTCGGAATGTAGTCTCTACCGAGAAGAACCGGCAAGAAACTCGATAGTAACTCTTTTAAAATCATTTATACATAATGTATTTTTATTTCATTTTAATTATGTTATCCGGATAGAAAATCAACGCTTGTCAAATCCACGCCACTTTGTCGTCAAAATATTCTCGTATGGTATTATTATAACATTATTTGGACGCTGATATGCAATACTGTGTCAAGCCACACGGACTTCATTTTCAGAAAATGGCGTCTAAAGATGTCAAACCTATTCTTAACAAATATGTTTGAAGAAGTAAATATCCACCTTTTCTTTTATTTTTTGATAAAAGGCATGATGAATTAAAAGCAGATTGATATATTTAATATATTATCAAATAAAAAGTTCTTCAAATATATAAGATTATTGTATAAATTGCAAAATATTGAACGCACTGGAAATTCGAACCAATTAATTAAGAAACTTTTTTCCGTACTTTTTTAGTTTATATGACTTCATTTTTTTAATAATGTTAAATAGGTGATGCAGTATCAAAATACATCAATATCTCCGAATATGACTTTTTGTGGGTTGACACATTATTGCTTATCAGCATCCATTTATTAAAGATTTTTTAACGTAGGCTTTAAACTTATTAAGTGGCAAATGTAAAACTGTTTGCGGGATTTTATTATAGATGCGAATATATATACACTTAAAGGTTTAACTTTCGTAAGTGATGTAAAACAATTCTATATCCTTAGTTATAAAAGTTGTGAACGTCAAAAATAAGGCACCGGCAGTAAATTCTTTCAGGTGTACAGCAAAGATAAACAACTTAAGTTAGTTTTTATGAAAGTCGGAGAGCAAAACTTACAAGTTTAATTCTCGCCTTAACATGACCGAATACAACATTAAAATTTTTAGGTAATCGCAAAAACGTTTTGCATTTGGTCCTTCGGCCGTTTATTTAGACTTTAATGTCACAAGATCGAACAGTTATTTCTTTTATCATAAAAATAGATTGTGAACCACAGAATTATATGAAACTTGAGTACACATGAAGCAGTTTAGCTGTGTCAGAGACGTTTCTAAATCAGTCACTTTAATACTAAACTGTAATGTAAATTACTTAATTTTAGTTGTTTCGGATGGGAGGTTTTAAAAACAAGGTTGGAATTCAATTGTATACATTGTTTTTAAAAATAGCAAAATTGTTCTAATACATTTTGTTTACCTAATAGGTTGTAAATGTACCACTGTAGGGCGAGTGCTTTTTTCATAATAGGCTGAAGAGCAGATTTGATCCACCACGTTGCTTCACTGTATATTGGACCATAAAAATGTAAGAATATTTCAAAGTCACACACACCAATTCCATTAGATCTTTCACTATTCTCTACTAAATCGTACTAAAATAGTTCATAGCAAACTAAAATAGGTCTAAGTCTTTTGGATTTAGTTAATAGACCTTAAAACTTCAGTGTAAACCGCATAACAGTACCAAGGAAATTTGAACCTTATTCCATTTCATTAACGTTCAAACTTGTTATAACATGGCCTAACATCCCCAGCTATTCTCTTTATCTGGCGCTGTCACATCGTAAACTGTGTTCGCGTCACTGTTTTCTTTTATCACTCATAGACCGTTTTTTTATTATTTAAGATAGGAGCTGCGTAAAAAATTACCAAGGGTATAGTACGTTTGAAGAGAATTTGGGAAGGAAATGGTCAAATAACTTTGTGATTCAGTGCTATGAATAGTTTCTTTGAGAGGGTAAATATTTTGAATTCAAATTTAGTATGATTGTAAGTAAATTACTGTTTTGAGTAACTTCGAAGGACAATTTTTTTGGTTGATTATTTTGTATAGGTTAAGTTGGCAATACATTTGTGTCTCCATGATGCCCATCATGGTGCCTGCTTCTTTGCTCATGTCCATGTTTATATATATGCCATTAGTTCCAATGAAAGAAGCAAAATTATAATTAATAACACGGTTTTTTAAGAACGACCATTAAATCGTTCTAAACATTTCTTATCCGTACTTATAATATCTCAGCGTTCGGGGTTAAACATAAAGGTAGATAATAATTATTAAATTGCTTCGAGACATGTCGACAGAAATCTCAGCTTATATAACAAATGCATTCATTATTTATAAAATTGATATTATCAGCTCCATAGACAGAAAAATAAACCATTATCAATGTCTGTACGTCCAAACAACAAAGTTTAATTTCGACATAATCGGTTCATTTCAATTTGAATCTTAATATTGTAGATATAAGACTTGATATTGTGTGCATAATTATGTTTATGTTTGGGATACTGTGTTGTATTGTACAGCTTTGAGTCTAGGGTTGTGACACAGTGGAAAGGTTATCGGGACAGGGCTGGTCAATAATGAGATTTAATAACATTAATTTTACTTCAAATCTGATATTCTGTTAAGAATTTAATTATGTAACTTTGGTAGTTATTACCTTTTTCAAGGTCATTTATGTAAAATTGAGTAATTTCTAAAACATTATAGCTCTTTGGAGAAGGAAATCTGGTTTTTTATTATTTGGACTGTGAAAGAAGTTTAGTGTTTTCGGGACTCAGGTATATTTAATTGAATATGCGAACGCGACCATAGTTTGTAAGATGTTAGTTCTGTTTTCGAAACAAAATCCACATTACAGTCCCAGAGCTAATGACACCTAGTGAATTCTGCGTTGATACAAATTGTTGTGAGGATTGATATAAATTAATACCAAGCTTCAAAATTGCCTAAAACAGATAAACAGGTTAAAATACAGTACAACCTTGCGATATATCATCGTAGTACGTTACGATGAAACATTACGGCGTCGCGTCGTGAAAATCTACGACGATAATTGTAAAAAATTCTATACGAATTTTGGACGTTTCACGATATCGTAACGTACCACGACGCGCGACGTTGCATTGTGTTTTGCCATGCGAAACGTTTCCTGTCAATTTATTTGAAGCACTTGACATTTTCTTCAACTAAGAAACGTGGGCTGAACCGTTATACATCTAAACTCTGTGAGTTCAGGGAAACTATAAATACGGGTTTATTTGCATTGCGTCAAGCAAACAAGCTAGTTTGTTTCGTAAACAGAGACAGATTATCTCTGTTGTTCTTACGTACGTTATGTTTCATGAATATGTTAAAATGTTGGGTTTAAATGCTGGCATAACATGTAAAGCTTCTTCTAATATTAACTAAATTCTCAAGTAGGTATTTAATTCAGTTCAAGGTTCTGTAGACAAAGTGTTTTAGAAATACACTAAAGCTAAACTCACTTCGCCAAATAATAAAAACAAAAAATAAATATTTACAAAAATTTGCATGTTTTAGCGAGTTTCGTTTGAATCGATTTCCCATTAAGCTGCTCAAGATGAGCTAATTGCAAATCAGACTTAACAGTATGAAACTGTTAAGTGATCACATCATATCATTTGCAGCACCATAGTAGTCAAAAATGCATGCATTGGATTGAAGAGGAATAAGGGTAGAAGGAAACGATAAAAGCCGGTTCCTTTTATTTTAAGTCCTACAATTAGTTATTAATATCTAACCATTTATAGCCTCCACTGGTGAGTGGAGGGTTGGCGCATTTTTTACCAAGATAACCGGATTTGCGAAACAAAAGAATATGTTTTATAATTATTATATAATTATTATGCTTTGTAAATATTTTAATTTATTTTCTCAATAAATGTACCTTAAATATAAGATTATTAACATCAAAAATCTTCCGTATTGTCGATCTTTTAGTTATATTTTAAGAACTTCCCATACATGTTCAATGGAGAGTGAAATTTTATTTCACGCCATCGAGCGCGGTGGTTTTGAAAAGGTCTTTAAAAATTCAGTTGAAGTTTCCTTATGATATTTCCTGTTTAACCTACTTAAAAATAACGTGTTTTTCATTTATCTGTTAATGTATGTATGTTGCAGTGTCTTCGTCGAATGTAAAGTAGTTTCGACGACTCTTGTTTTATTTGGGTGATAGCTAGGTGGTTCTATCTGAATTTGAACAATTCAGATCCATATGAACCTATGTAATTTGAAGAAAATGCGAGGCTTATTGTTTGCAATTAATGCCATCGAAGTAAAGATAACGTATTTTTCTTAATGTAATAGAATTTGAAGGAAAAAAATATGATAATTTTTATTTTATTATTAAGAAATTTCCCTTTCTAAAAGTATAAAATTATGTAAGCATTTATAAACATTCGCGAATTTTCAAGAATTTTCAACACATGTAATAAGAATATAAAGACCTAACAAACTTTTTAACTCTTGTTATTCAACTATATAAATTCAGTCATTCCTATGACAGGATGTGTGCTCAAAAACAGGATTCCAGAAATGTTTAAAAAGTATAAAATTTTTGATGGTATTACAAGAAAGTTTATTATAATATTATTTTTTGCTTGCGGCTTCGCTCGCGTTGATATAGGCATTGTTATCCAGAATGGTCGTCTAAAACTTATTTTTTATCTGTTCGGTGAGACACACGCGCCACCTACTGGAAGCTAATTGAAAGCAGATTGGTGTAATAAAAAGTTTCATCATATAATAAGATTTCTAATATATTATTATTATTGGATATCGCAAAATATTGATTACACTTCAATATTCGAAACAATAAATTAAAACAAATTTTTTTCGTACTTATTTAGTTTAGATAACGTGAAATTTTCAATAATGTTAAATATACATATGATGCATTATCAGAATACATCAATATCTCCGAATTTGACGTTTTGTGGGGTGACACATTATTGCTTATCAGCATCCGTTTATTCATTGAATTTATCAATAAATGACCACCGTTCAGGTCGTCCTGAATAGGATCTTTTGACCATAAAGGTTTTGACCTTGATCTGTCAATCTAAATCACTCTGCCAATAAATTCCAATTATCCGGCTCGAATTACCAATGTTTAAAGTAATGAATTAAATTGATGAATGATGAATGCTTTCATTCATTGCTTTGATAACTTTCCATTTAACTTGTATGTATAATTAATAGAAAATATCTTACCAGATTTTACATCAATTGATTGCCACCTTGACTTTATTAACTAGGAGCTCAAATATCTTCACCTGCGTATACTTATGAGATCGATATCTAAAAAAATTTCAACTCTCTTTTTAACCCGTTAGGGTATGAATTTTCAAAAATCATTTCTCAGTGCACACTTACGTTATGTAAAATTTCATGTTGCTAGACCTAGCAGTTTTACGCAGACTGCGTTGATCGATCAGTCAGTGAATATGTCAGCCAGTCAGTATTGATATATATATATATATATATTTACTTTGATTTAGAATCATTTGTGTAAATTGAATTGAATGTATAATATGGTAATGAGAATTTTGTACCGTTTTATCCGTATCGTGTGGGTTTGTCCGTTTGTCCGTCTATCTGCCTGTTCGTGGCTTAACTCAGAGATTCCTAGAATTCTCTGAGCGACCATTAGTTTGCATGAATTTAGTCAGTAAAAATGTAACTTCAAAAGCGACCGGTATTTGAGCAGCCCTGTAAACAAGCTGACTCTAATCATGATAACGTTCCCGGGACGGACAGTCAATCTCGTAGCGTTGAGACTCTCGCTTTATTTCATTTAGCTTATAAAAAAAAGTTTTTTCTCACCATCCGATAAGTTTGAGATTGGCGCTCGTCATCAAGTGTGAAAAGTATGTAGCTTATTATTAAACTTAATTGAATTTTTTCGATTGAGTTTTTTTTTTATTTTTCAGAATTGTTTGTGCGTATCGTTTGTGCGTGTATTTTTACTTTTAAGATATATATGTTTTCCCCATTGGGATGTACTGATTTGTAAAACTTTTTAATTTACTGAATATATTAAAACTTAACTTCAAACTCGAATTGGTATTAACACTTTTGTGTTTATTAAGTAATTAAGTAAAATTAAGTTATTAATTTTATAAACATAAGTGGATCTTGGGTAGGTTATTTTATTCATAGAGAAATTTGTAACGAAAATTAGTAAAGTGTTTGAAGATTTTTAGTTACAGTCGCAAAAGGTATTAAATAAACACGCTATTTAAAACCGCACCACCGAAGGTTTTTCTTGAAAAGTCATAATTATCTTACTTTGGAGAAAAGTTGTTTTGTCAATATGTTAAATTGTGAAGTAATACATACGTTTAGAAAACTTTTGTTTGAGACTATTTTGCTATGTATAGCATGTTTTATTTAAGGTTTGTTATAACTTTCTACAGGGATAATATTTTGGTTTAACCCAACATGTTATCTCGTAGTTGGCTTACGGATAAAACGAATAAGAAACAAACAATATAAAGTATAGGTGTGTCTACTGGATAAAAGGATAATAATAATACCATTTTTAATATAATTCCTCTTGGGAAACAACGAGTAGTTAGAATGTATAAAATCGATCAACGCATTTAAGTCATCTCAAGTCGTTTCCATTCTTTGATTTTTTTCTTACTTTATATAAGTTTGTTTTACGCAGGTACCTCTTTCAACCGCTAATAAAAATCCACAATTGATTAAGTACAGAAAAATTCTTTTTCTCATATTGTTTTTGGTTGATAATAAGAAATTATCTCTGAGTTGCCCAAGAATCGTACGATGCTATATTTAAATGATACTTAAACTTGACTCATTAATGCGTCCGAAGTATTTGTTTATCTATATGTGTCGCCTCTTACTCGACATAAATCTCTGAATTGGAACAATAAAATTAATTAGTCTAGACTGGTAATTCATTGCTATGATTACTATTATTTATTTTTAATGAAGTACATTGTTATTTATATTGTTTTTATCACTTTTAAGAGTTTTATTATCACGTTTGTCTGATGATTCATTATGTCTGTCTCCTCTTTTAACTTCTCTTTCTGCACGTTTATAATTACCTAGTGTAGTGGTTCCTACATTTGCTATTAACGCATTCTTACCGCATCAATTTAAACTTGAATTATTAGTATTTCCTTACTTTCTACATGTATTTTCTATTTTTAAGTTGATTAAGGCTTCAGTTCCGGGTGATTTTAGAAATGAAAATGATTGTTATTGAATTTTGACCATATTTGTACAAACCATACGCTAGGGTATGGGTGTTTGAGTTTAGTGTGTCAAACCCTTCAATACTCCTGTAGTAATCCTTTACTAAGGTCATTTTGAGGATCGAAACTGTTCAACTGTTCTCTTAAAAGTAACTGTGTTAGATGAATCTGATAATGTTTAAAAAAAGAAGATCTAGTTATGCGTTAGTTTATGTTATTAAAATAAGATATGAAAGCACAATTGTTTATGTTATTGTTCGTTGCGTAACATCGCTCACGGGTCATCTAGCTACATGTAAACAGTTTTATGTGTTCATTTCTCCTTAATTATTACTGAGTTATCTTGATTTTAAGCTAATTACTGCTTTGGCTGATAGATTGACTGTTATCAGTTTATGCTGGTATCCAAATTTCAATTATTAGTGCTGTAGTGTTCATTCTATTATAATTATTAGGTTTTGGCTCGTTATGTCACCAGCAGCTAGAGATTACACGTCCGTTCCTTTCAATGGCTCGCGCGTGACATTCCCCCCCGCTACCCGTGCACTCGAGACAAGTATACAAACACTACAAGTGCTATTCCTTAACTCATCGTACAATTTATTTTTTCCCAATTTTTTCTTCACATTGAAGTTTTGAATCATTTGACTACAAGCCTCAAGCCATCGCTTGGGAATTGGGAACTCGTCAAAAGTGGGTAGTTTTGTAAATAGTTAAATCCTTAAAACCTCAATACATTTTAGATGTTTATCGACTATTTAGGATATATATCAATAAGAATCCATTTTTAGGACGTTAAATAGGCATATTTTCTTAAGTCAGTTGGAAAAAAATCCGATAGTAATATAATTTCTTGCCTTTTGTGGTTTTCTATTAATCAAAGAAGCTATTTGAATCGAAATATACTTTATTCGAGTAGGTATTTACATTTTAATCGTCAAAACAAACAAAAATTTTTAAATTAATGAAAAGCTACAACCGGAATATACGGAATGTAAATTCTACCGCCAAAAACTCGATAGTGAGTAACTATAAAATATTTTACAATACACATTGTAGTGTTACTTGTAGTGTTCATTCTATTATAATTATTAGGTTTTGGCTCGTTATATCACCAGCAGCTAGAGATTACACGTCCGCTCCTTTCAATGGCTCGCGCGTGACAGTCCCCCCGCTACCCGTGCACTCGAGACAAGTACACAAACACTACACACATATTTAAGGTTTACAAATATATTAAATACCCTGTGTGAATCCAGCTATAATAAATCCAAGCATCTTTATCATCTATATAATCTCGTATAGAATAATATGCTTTCGCTATTAAGGACTTTATATATGTACTTTAAATTTATTATTTGTAAACTGTAGCACTTTTGACGGGATTATATTGTAAAAAAAATATCAATATTAATTTGTTTCAGTGGACGAACAGAATGGATCAGTTGATCCAGAAGCAGGCGCGTCGCATTCAGAAATATCAGACAACAAAAACGGACATTCTAAGATACTACGTCGGCTGGAGACAGTTCCGGATATTAAACGAGACACCTCAGGAATTACTACACAGTACATTGCCACGGGTATAGGTAATTATAAGGAAATTTTTGTTTTTATTGGTTTTTGGGCTGAAATGAATGAAAATGTTCGTATAGATATAAGATCATAAATGTAATAAATCAATTATAATGGGTAAACTTTGATCATGAACTAAAAATATAACATAATAAAAACCGGGACAATGAGATCAATAGATTAAATGATGATCGGTAAAAAATTAAACAGAGTTACTAATGATTGATACATTGTACTAGCTGCTCGCAGTTTCACTCGCATTTATGCTAAGCTCCTGTGGTCGTAGCGTGATGTAATAATCAGTAAATTTGGAGATTATTCCCTATATACAAACTTACAAACAAATTTTAGTATAGATTAGTTACGTGACCATGTACAATTATTGCATATTTTGACTAATTTACAAATGATTTTTTTTTTAATTCACATAACGTTGTCTACTTCCGCCAAGAATTAATTGTTGTTTTATCTATCAAAACATTATGACGAAAAAGATGTAAAAACCGAAAAGAAATCAAATGGATTGAAGAATAAAAGTAGCGATATAAGAAAACCGATAAATCATGTCGTTTATGGGTTGTGTGGAAGTCATTGATGTTGATACAGACAGGCTAACCTCCTTAGATAAAATAGGTCAAGAACTATCTATCATCAAAGCGATGGCGCCACTTACACTTAATAGAAATTCTACAATCTTATCATAGGTTACTAGTTAAAGTCAAAACAATAAACAGAAGGGATACAAAAATTGTGTCATGAAATTCGAAACCATTTACCTACTAAAAATTTCAACAAAAAAAGCACTTTTGCATCGTCAAAACCAACATATAGTACTTAAATTAAAAAAAAAAACGCTACCACCGGAAGATTCTATAAAAAAGAACCAGCGAGAAACTCAATAGGTACTCTTTTAAAATTGTGTTAATAAATACATACACTTAAAAATTACAAAGGCATATATTAAACATCCCGTATGAAATTCAGATATACTAAATCCGCGCATAATTATCATCTATATAATCTTGTAGAGAATTATATGCTTTAGCTCTTTATTAAAGACTTTTTAATAAACATTTTAAACTTATTTATTGAAAACTGCAAACAAATCAAAACAATATGATGTTATGTTATAATAAAAGTGCGTGTCGGGCCACGCACAATGTAGGGTTCCGTAGTTGTCAGAATTGTCAAGATCGGTCAAGCAATCTTCGAGTACCTATTTTCGTAAAAATGTTTGAATGTGAATTATACTAACGATTTTGAACATTAAATGTTCGTCGATTATTTATTATTCTAACACTTGTAAAATATACTTAGCGCCGATAATTTTCCTTCCTGATTAGCGCCTATGAAATCTATGGTGATTTGGTTGAAAACTTCATAAGCGCGATTCAGAATCACTCGCGACATGTTTTATTGAGACATTGTTTTATACCTTATTTTATATTTTATTTTAATTTAAAATTATTTATATTTACATAATGTGATGTGAACAGTTCGTCGTTCGGAAAAATGGTTTTCCCACACCTATAACATTTTTAAAAGACCTATCTAACGATACCCCACAACATGGGATAAATGAGAAAAAAAATTTTTGGTCTCTCTTAACACATAGGGAAGACACCCTGAAAAAAAAATATTTTAAAGATTTTATTGTACGACTTTCTCGGCGTAATTCATATGTATACTCATACCGAATTACAGCTTTCTGGTATTAAGGGTTTCGGAGCAAAGCCGCGGACAGACAGACAGACAGACGGACATGGCGAAACTATAAGGGTTCCGTTTTTTACTATGGAACCCTAAAAATGGACATATTGCCCAAGAAGGGAAACATTTTTCTGCGAAGTCGAAAACTTGGCGTTATGAGTTTAGCCTTTCTACTTATATTAATACTATGCGAGTCACTATTTATCTCAAAAAATCAATAATATTATGGTTACAGATACAACTCGCGCTATGTATTAAAACTATCTTTATCGTAACACAACTACATTCCGAAAGTAATTATTTTGATTCCATTCACAATACTGTAAAGCAGGAGTAATCTATACTAATATTATTAAAATGTTTGTTTGTATAGAGGGTAATAAAGCAGTAACCGTAAATACAAGTAAACCCGTGAGGAGCCACTAGTCTGTTATACTGTAGCATGTTTTAACAGAGATAGTGTTTGAAAATGAATCCATTGAACCTGAATTGTTGTATAGTTGTTTGACAGACACGTTAGCGTAGTGGTCACTGCAACTGACTAAAGCGTTAACGGTTACAGGTTCGATCATGGCAAACGCCTGTATTGCCCATACGAATTTGTCGTGGTTTGGGTGTGTGTGTTTGCGTTGTGTGTGTTTCCGGACCCCGAAGGTCATGAGATCTTAATGTGGGTCGTTGAGTGTGATGCTTTTATTAAATTATACTAAGTTACATTATGTTTATGCAATAAATAATTAAATTCATGATTATTACATCTGAATAGCAATCGAATTGAGTCAGAAATCGACCGGTGATATGAAAACGTCCGTTTATTTGTTACAGTAAATCTCGGAGCATTCGCTGCTGGCGTTTGTGTTGCTTGGTCTTCGTCTGCACTGCCATTGTTTACATCGGGACAGGTTGATGTGAGTATATTGATTAATATATTGAAGGTAAATTCTTAAATAAAGTTGGTATCGTTATATAATATAGTATAATCTATATACAATGAATTGCTGTTCGTTTGTCTAAAACACGAGAATGGTTGTACAGATTTGACTAATTTTGATATTGCAACATTTGTGTAAGTTCAGGGGAGGTGGAACTGTGAAAACTTTAACTGTGTAAATAGAAGTAAATAATGAGTAACGAAATACAGAAAATGATTGTTCAATTTAAGGTTTAATGACTTTTACTTGTGCCATATGAGCACGGTTTATTTCGCCAATGTCACGTAAAATGGAGAAGTCACGAAGGAGATTGTTCGGTGCGGTTGAGATTAAAATGATAGTTTAATTTCCCAATATAAACTGATTTGTCACTTGGTTGTCAAATATTTATTGGTGCGTTCAGAAGTTTGTCTATATGAATACGAAGCTCACCGGGTCATCTAGTTGTTATCATAATATAAAATATCTCGTGTTGTCTTAATTTCCAAAGAAATTACAAAATTTTCAGCATTTTCTTCCAGTGGAAGTTTTTACTCAATTAAAACTTTGTTTATTTAATTTATTAGCTAACATAAATCTTGATTGGTTTTTTCTTCGACTTCGAATCATTAATGAACACAACATTTTTTAAATAAAAACTCGTATCTATAATAACCAAAAAAAATATTGAGTTGGAAGACTTGCCTGTGCCGGGAGAAATTTTGACACATGTATGTATATCCGCCCCACATTGGAACATCGTAGTGGATTAAGCTTCTAAACCTAAATATGTGTTAGGAATATATCATTAATAAATATAGACCGTATTTTGTCTATGAAAACTCTTTGATCAGTTAGTAACCATATATCGGCTGTACGCACCCTCCCTCTCTCTAGGATAGATCGCTCGTCTTCACTCTCACAAACATATACATAACTAGCTTTCACGCGCGACTTCGTCCAGGTGGAATAGTAAATGTAAATCCAAGATATAAGGCATCTTCATTTAAAATTTCAGTCCAATCGGTTCACTACTTTCTTAGTGAGTTATTCCTGTGGGAACTTCAAATCTTTTCGGGCCTGTAATGTAGCCTATGTGTTAATCCAAGATATAAGGCATCTTCATTTCTAATTCCGTTAAATCGCTTCAGTAGTTTTTGCGTGAAAGAGTAACAAACATACATCCATCCATCCACACATACAAACTTTCACATTTATAATATTAGTAGGATTACAAGTAGATAGAGAGTAGAACCCCAGAGATCACTTAACACAGAGGTTGCCTTTGCCCAGCAGTGGGACATTTACAGACTGTTATTTTATTTTACTTTTATAATATCTAAAATAACAAAGCTATTAAAATGTGCATTGCACAATGCTTGGGTTGAGATTGACATTGCTATTAAAATATCTAGAGATGAAAATATATTATTCAACATATGTTATAACTTTTATGAAATTATATTTATTTTGAAGGCAGACATTTTTGGTAAAACAATTTAAATGAATATTTATATAAGAAAAGTTATTTAAAACGATTGTGAATTTTAATTCTGTGCGGTTCGGAATAATATTACTCGGAAAGTAATAAATAATATTTTCATAACCCACCCAATAAATAATAAGCCGACTGGGAAAGTGTTTTCATTCTACAGACGAGCGTTTTATTTAATTAAAATTTATTCAAATTTCGAGTTTACATTCTCGTTTCCCCAACGTTAAGCTAACCGCCTAAATGAAAACGCGAAAGAAACTCAGCAGGTCTTTTTTTTGTTTATTTTTTTTCTATAATACCAAGATTAGTTACAGAATTATATTATAGAATTATTATTTTTGATATAAATACATATCTACTGTCCCGTTTTGGTACTAAGACCATCTCGTTTTTTCTAACACTAAACAACATTAGGACACATGCCATCGTGCCCTCTCAACACCGTCGCTCCGTTGTGTGTGGATTTGTGGAAGTAATATACACTTCAGTATCTCCCTACGTGTGAGTTGGGTACTGCGTATGCCTTTTCAAAATCTTTTATTTAACAATTTTATTGACTTTCATTCATTTTAACAGAACATTATAAATGATATACGGGACTTAATAAATTCTGTCATCAAAGAGAATTTGTCCTAAAGCTTAGTGCACAGTCTGTTTGATTGAGATTGAAATCTTTTCTATTTATTTTTTTATTTTAAATTTTCCTTTGCTTCTTCTACATAAGACCAGACCATTATTGTCCAGTTTAAGCAATAGTTTAAACTGTCACAATGCTGGATCAAAACGTTTCTGCATTTCTCGTTTGGTCGTTTTAAAACGTTCGTCTGCAGTGAAACAAAAGTAACCTCGGTATCCCCAAGACAAAGATTACTTACGGAGTTGATGAATCTTAACTAAGGGGTGTGTATTTAGTGGGTCTTAGAGTTGGCTAAATTGAATTAAGTTGAGACTATGGGATAGTTTGACACAGTTTGCTTGGAGAAAAATTCAACTGGAAACTTCGCATGGGCAAAGTATTCTTAGATTACATACAATACATTATAATATATACATTTTTAGAACGATTGTCTCTCTACTAGCCGGGCCGGATTTCAAGATTTTGAAACAATAATACAAGAAGTACCCTAAATATTTTCCGAATAAAATATAATAATAATAATAAAAACAAAAAACAATTTTTATTTATACATATCGAATGGATATATTGTTTATAATATTTAAGAACGGGATAAAATATTAAAAAAAAAATAATATGAAAAAAAAAAATAATTAAAAAATTGCGACATTTGGTTTCGAACCATACCTGCAATCCGTGGCAGATGCTCTTTATGGTCAACACTCTCTCCATGTCGAAATTCTTGATATGTTTTTTATATTAAGGGAGTAAAAAAATTCATAAAACCTAAAAAACGCTGGTGACGAAATGTGATTGTTTTTGCTTAAAAATCTCTATTCGAGCAATAGCTTTCTTTCTTCTTGTTTCCAGAAGCTGTATCTAGGTATCCTACCTTAAAATCGGTCCCTGCTAGACAACTCAACACTTACACAACAACGACTTAACACACTTTAGACTAGAATCATTTTCTGTCAGAAATAAAAACTGGTATTTTTGAATTTGCGCGTTCTATGAAGCATAATTGAAAGACACAGTTATTGACATCTGGACATTGTACCTAAATAGATAAGAAGAAAACCCCAGCAAAGCAAGATGAAATTTGTTAGGAAAAAGAAAAGTGTTTGCAACGTAATTCACATTTCTATACAATCTTCCAAGTTTTATGAAATTTAAAATGATTATTATAATAAAATGGTAGTCGAGTGTTCTCGAAATTTCTAATAAGGAGAGTGAAGTTCGTGTATTCTATTGTTGTAAAAACTTTATAATTTCAGTGTCTTTGTTATTTAAATGCGGTTGAACTAACTCTCGGGTATGTCTAAGAACTTGTATGGACTTCAATTTGTATGTACTTTCTTGAAAAAGTTTTTCGTGGAAGAGTAATAATCAGACTTTACCGATTATTTTATTTCTTCTGTCTATATATTTAAAGCCTACATTTGGACGCTGATAAGCAATACTGTGTCAAGCCACATGGACTTTATTTTTAAAAAATGGCGTTTAAAATGTCAAGCTATTCTTAACAACGCTATTGAAACACTAAACACTTACGATATTTAAGGAATCTTTGCAAAATTTCATGTTTCCCAGATTTCAGCTTTCCGTTGATTTATCAGTCAGTAAATATGTAAGCCTTTCATATAAACATACATACATACATTATTAATTATACATATATTCCCCAAAGATACTGTCTTTGTTACACTCAGTCACTAGCTAGTTGCTAGGCAACATCGTCCAAAATGCTCAACATTCTTTTTGTCAAAATCCATGAGCCTATATCGTATCTATAGTTATATAATATTGTTATACATTGATTTAGACTGATAAAAAGTTTTTTTTCATTATTTATGATTGGAAATATACTCTTTGTTATAGAAAATTAAAAACAAAATTTCAGTCGATAACAATCGACGATGTTTGAAGTTAATGCACTCTGAATTTGTAAAGGCTAATGCGCACAAAATGTGTTATTTGGCGGTGCATAGTAGGTACCTATTGTTGAATTTGATATCTATGTCTTTCGTTCGTTTTGTTTTAAAATAATACACTTATACATAAACTCAAACTATACATTATTCAAATAGGCCTTTACAAGCTCTTTTGAATCGTCAATTTACAAGTTTGTGATGTCAGTTCCACGTGAAGCTACCGCCGGCTCGAAGTGTGGACTCTACTGAGAAGAGCCGGCGAGAAACTCAGTAGTGACTCTTTTAAAAATATTTTTGTACAATATTGTTGGATACAATTAGCTACAGTTGTCCTGCGAGAATGTCAACGCCCTTTTATTCCACACGGTTTTATCATTAATGTAGTCATATACTGAATAGTGTGCTTTTTCTTTTAATTATTTTTTTATATAAACTTTAAATTTGCGAAGTGGCAAATTTAATATTGTTTCCGGGATTTTATTATTATGTATGTTACTAGCCCCTCCCGTTTTCACTTGCGTTTATGGTTACTGCTAATATATTATATATATCGTGCATCGTTCAGTGTGCATTAGCCTTTACAGTTCAAAAATATTTTTATATAAATCTTAAAATTACTTTCTGAAGTCTGATTTGAGAGTAACATTTGATTAGATTATTTATTTTTTAACGGTCATGTAGTTTACTATCTAATTCTGTTTTCTCTTTGCGTGGGTTTAGGGCATATTGTTCAAATCATTCAACCCATATTTTTGAACCCTTGTCCTTGAATTAAGCTATTTTCATTTTATACTTTATCAAATCGGGTCATTGATTTTGTGTTAAACAAAGTTACATTTTTAAATTTTAATTTATACTGTCAGATGTTCCTCTTCTCACTTAAGGTTCGCAAATAATAGGCCGGAGTCATCATTTGATGATCCTGATCTAAGATTTTGAAGTTAAAAATTTAGAAATTGATTTTTGTTACTTATAGGCGAAGGCAAATCCCATTAGAAACACATCGCATGACAGACACGGTCGCAGTGGTCACTGAAATTGACTGAAGCGCTAATGGTCACGGGTTTGATCCCCGCTCACGGCAAGCGTCTATATTGGCCAAATGGATGTTTGTCGTAGTTTGGGTGTTTGTGTTTATGGACCCCGACACAAGTCTATGAGATCTTATTCTGGCTCTTGAGTGTGATGCGGTTATTTATTTATAACTAAAAACTAGTAATCAATAAATTGAATTAAATCATTAAAATTCTTAAAAACGTGAATAACGGTTTATTATTTTAACCTTGTAAAGCATTTATGCTCCCTCTATGTACTTGGATAGCGTTGATCATTTTATATCAAGTGATCCGTCTAAAAAAAGAAACCAAATCAGCAATGTTTTATAACAAATATTAAAATATATTTTTTGAATTATTTCTTAATATTTTCGGCAACGAAAACTTATAAAAATTGTATGATATCGCTAAGAGTGGAAATGATAATTTGGAAGTTAAATTGAAGTCGTAACAGGTTCGTATAATCTGTTGAAGTAATATAACTTGCGAGGGCTTTAAATAAACCTATTGTGAGTCCCTTCATTATAATTATTAGGGCTAGCGATGTGTTGTGACAAAAGTTTTAATACATGTATGGACGCTGATAAGGAATACTGTGTCAAGCCACACGGACTTCATTTTGAGAAAATGGCGTCTAGAGATGTCACACCTATTCTTAATAAATTAGTTTGAAGACGTTTATATCCATCTTTTACTTTCTATTTTGATAAAAGGTATGAATTAGAAGCAGCTGTATTTAATAACTTATCTAATAATAAGTTTTTCAAATATTTGAGATCATTGACAGACACGTTGGCGCAGTGGTCAGTGCAATTGACTGTAGCGCTAACGGTCGCGGGTTCGATCCCCGCTCACGGCAAATGTCTGTATTGGCCATACGGATGTTTGTCGTGGTCTGGGTGTTTGTGTTAGTGCTGTGTATGTTTCCGGACCCCCGACACAAGGTCACAAGATCTTAATGGGGGCTGTTGAGTGTGATACGTTTATTTATTTATTTATTTATTTATTTATTTATTTATTGTATAAATTGCAAAATATGAGACGCACTTGAAATTCGAAACATTAAATTATGAAACTTTTTTCCGTACTTATTCAGTTTAGATGACTTGGTTTTTTTAATAATGTTAAATAGGTAACACAGTATTAAAATACATCAAAATCTAAAATTTGACTTTTTGTGGGTTAACACATTATTGCTTATCAGCGTCCATATACAAATACTAGCTGCTCCTCGCGGTTTCGCTCCCGTTCGTGGTTCCTGCTTCGCTGTTATGAGTTATAGCTTGATGTAATATAAGAAAAAATGAAAGTTTTTATTTCGGATAAAAACTGCAGATAGAAATGTAAAAAGTAAAACTAGTCACAAAAATATTAAAATATTATTTCTCAATAAACGGGCTATCTAACTTAAAAAGAATTTTTCAAGTTAGTTCAGTAAATTCAGAGATTACCTCTACATACAAACTGACAAACTAATTTTACGTCTTTATAATTATTTTTTTATCTTCAAAGATCTTCATCTGATCGTAATATATTATATATTATACCTTCCTTGAAAAACAGGCATTTAAATAGCTTAAACTATATCAAAATCATATAAGTAGCTTTTGATAAAATCACGACCATATACATTTACATACAAACATATATACCCACAGATATATCCATACGTATCTAACACAGTATCTCTTTTTTTGAAATCGGTAAAAAAATAAACAAAATCAACAAATTTAACACATAGTTTAGCATTAGAGTCACGCATCCCTTTGAAACGAGATGACTTAATGAAATACGTGGTTGATTTTGAACATAATGTTATTAATAGTTAAATAAATTATCATTTGTTAATTTCATATTTTAATTATGAAAAACATTGTAATAAACATTGTAGTGATTAAGAAAAAAATACTTTTTGAATTAGTCTTTTAAAAGTACTTTTGAATCGTTATAACAAACCTTATTGTCTGCCTTAGGTACTACTAAAGATTTAAACAGGCGTTAAACGCGTGTGTAAAAAAATCCATACTACAAAATCCGCGTCTAAAGACTGTTTTAAGTTAAATATGCTTTAGATATAGATTAATATACGTTTAAGTGAGTTTAATAGATGTTTAAAACTATTTTAGCTGTCAAATGTAACGTATAACATTTTATCAATAAGTTTTTTTATGAGTTTATTCGCTGTTAAGCAATTTAGATAATATTTTAAGCAATGTCTAATTTTTAAACACTATTTAGCTAGACACGTGTTCCAACATGGTTTTAATGCGTCTTTTGTACTATGACAGTATATGCTTAAATAAATGTACCACCAACTAACACCGTTTTGGAATGTAGATTCTACCGAAAAGATCCAGTATAATACTCGATAAGTACTATTTTCAAATTTACTCAATATTTAATTTATCTTGCATTGCTATAAGGTGAAAAATGAATCGTAAAGTGTTATTTTTACTTAAAATAGGTTGACAACCCTAAATATGAATGAACTATTTGATATTCACACTAAATGTAATAAGCTTAATAATATCTTAGCCGGCTTTGGGCAATAGATTTATACCTACATACATCGATATATGGACGCTGATAAGCAATACTGTGTCAAGTTACACAGGCTTCATTTTGAGAAAATGTTGTCTAAAAATGTCAAACCAACTCTTAAAAAATATCTTTTAAGAATTATATATTCATCTTTTCATTTATATTTTGATAAAAAGTATAATTAATTAAAAACAGATTGGTAGTCAAGAGTTTTATCAAAATAATATGTTTTTCAAATCTTACACACTTCAATATTCTAAACATTAGATTTGAACTATTTTTTTGTATTTATTTAATTCACATGACTAGAATTTTTTTAATAACGTTAAATATATGATGAATTACCAGAAAAGGTCAATATCTCTAAATTTGGGTTTTGGGTCGACTCAATATCGCTTATCAGTATTCATATGATAATTGATTAAAAATGTAATTTTAAAAGGCCCCCATCAATCTTTTTATTGAGACCATTTCACAGAGCCCTAACACGATACGTATGATGTAAGCTTTTTAACAAAAAAAAACTGCATTAAATTGTTCTTTTCGTTAGCTCCCTAACATACGCACAGATACACACATAAACAATGTAAATACCCCTCTTTAAAGGTCGGGAGTTAAAAATAAACTTTATCGATATGACAACAAGAAATCCTATCTCTGATGAACATAATTATTAATTTAGAAGATTTTAAATATATATTTTGACAGACGAAAAAAAAGGATATTCTTTGTTATTTTTGTTTACGAAATTTTCATCAATTGTGTATTGATTCTATAAAATCTTTTTTTAAATTGAAATGGCATCCCATTTTTACGAAAATAGAGTCTTAGGAAAAGTCTTAGAGAAATCGAGGAAAGTCCTTTAAAAATTATATTTTTGAACAGATTTCGACGAAGTTCCCATGATGTCAGGTATTGTTTTTTTTAAATTTAAATAAGATAATTAAATGTATCTTTCTTTTCAGCTACCGTCTGCGAGGTCTGAGGGTTTTCCGACCAATGGCACACATCCAAAACTTGTCGTAAGTACTTTTAAAGATTTCCGAATTTACAGACATTAAATTTATAGTCCTCGTCTTAGTATCCAACTCTCGTAATAATACATCGCCATGTTCTCTCTTGTCGTCAACAGCTTGCTGCTACCCACCTATACCCTATATCCTACCTATATCACTCTGTCAGTTCCATCAAAAGTGCATGTCCATATCAATATTATAAATGGATACTGATAGGCAATAGTCTGTCAGCCCGCAAATATCTTTTTTGATATCTTTTATAAAAATAGAAAAGAAACAATGGATATACACTTTTTCCAAGAGATTTATTAAGAGTAGTTTTGACATTTTTATACGCGAGTTTTTCGAAGTAAAGTCCGTGTTGCTTGTCAGCGTTCTGATGTAATATTGGCTCTGTTTGTGTATCTGTAACGTTTACGTGCTCAAGCCGCTGAACCAATTATGACTTTTGTTAAGATTGGACATTAAATTGGACCTTGAAACCTGTGTCCTTCACGCAGGTTACTTACAGTTGAGAAATTAACACTAGTAGGTAAAATAAAGGGTGAAGGTGTATATGGAAAACGCATAATATCTCAAAGGAATAGGGTACTTAAAATAATTATTTTATGCAGACGAAGTCGGGGGAATCAACTAGTCTCCACTAATGTTATAAAGATGAATTGATCGTTTGTTTGTTTGCATTGAATTTGATCTGAAACTACTAGACCGATTTGAAAAATTATATTTTCGTTAATTAACATGTTTCTTGGGGAAGGTTATAAGCTATATTACATCACGCTACAACTCATAGGAAGCAGTTAACATTAACTCGAGTGAAACCGTGAAAGACAGCTAGTTCTCTTTAAAAACAAGTCACAAAGTACAAGTCACAAAAACATTTTGCATTTGATATGACAGCCATTTCAATTTAACTCCAGACTTCTTAGAGAGTTATATTCTCAGAAGACGTATGTGATCCATTGTGCATTCGCTAAATAAACTGAATTTTATTTAAATATCCAATATCTTTATAAATAGCTCGTGATTTGAATACCTATCTAATAGGCTAAGATCCTAATATCGCTAGGTGAATGCTATTTTCTCAAAATTTGCTTATTTGAATTAGTTTAGGAACTGCGATAACAAAAAATATTTTTGCGTGAGATAAGCCGTTTATAGAAGAAGGTTATCTGCTGAAATATATAAAAGTTAATGTTTGTTCGTATTTTATGTCCTGCCATATCGGATTGCGATAAAATTTTAACAACTTATTGTTTGCATTTGCGTGATTACAGACGTAATGCGATAAACGTACAGTAGGTGGCGTGGCGGCCAGACAGAAAAATAAGTTCAAGACGGTCGTCCGACATAACAAAATCTATTTATTAACGCGAGCTAAGCCTCGAGCAAACGCGTATAGCCTATAAAAAATCACACTGTGACCAACGAGAGTTGACCAGTAACCTACAGGTACTTTTTTGAACCATTACATTCTTTGAACCGACAACAATGAACAAAAAAGTGAAAATATTATCAATGATTACTATAACCTCACACGTGGCAATGGAGTAACACAAAATGGAAACCTTGACCTTTGAAACTTTGAGCATTATGTTAACACACAGACATGCATTCGCATATAATGTAACAAATGAAACTTGATTTTGAGCACTCGCCCGCACATGCATAAGTTGTTTTTACAATGTCGGACGAAGCGGTCACACTGGTAAATGCGCATTGATGTTACATATTGTATCACGAGCGTTACAAATTGTATCACTAGTGGTTATGTAATGTAATGCTCGAATCTAAGCCGTTACATTACAGACGAATATTCGCAGCATATTTTAAAAGGACGTTAGTCTGAGAGCGCTTGGATCTTGAACTGTAGAGTTTATCGCTCTATCGAAATAAAAACGAAAATGTTCTTCGTAAATAAATATCAATTAAATTTTAGTAAACAACCGAATTCAATAACAAGAGTTTTCAGTTTCCACTTAAACAAAACCTAAACAAACATTAATTATTTGTGTCGTATAAAATAGGAATTCGGTTAGAAATGGTTAGGGTTTTCAATATTTTATATAGCTAGCTTTTACTCGCGGCTTCACTTGCCTTAGTGTTGATTTTGTTTTAAAATAATAGGCACTTTTATCCACCATCTATAAATAATAAAAATAAAGTCTAATTCGGAGATATTGATGTATTCTGATAATGCATCGTGTATTAAGCATTAAAAATAAATCAAGTTATTTAAACCAAAGGAGTGCGAAAAAAAAATCTTAATGTTTCGAATATTTAAGTGTGTGCAAAATTTTGCAAAATGTAAGAAACTGATATGTTTAAAAAACTTACGTTATTAGTTAAATCTTTTATACAAATCTGCTTTTAATTAATTATTCTTTTTTCAAAGGAGAAAAGGAAAGTATGATATATAAATCTTCGAATAAATTTATTGAGAATGGTGTCATAAAAGTCAGTGTAGCTTGTCATAGTATTGTTTATCAGCGTCTAATTTAGCAGAAAGTATAGATAAAACGGAATTAATCAAATTGGTCCAGCCGTTTTTAAGCAATTGGTGAAAAAGTCCCCGACGAATTGAGAGCTTACTTATTTGGAAGTCGGAAAAAGAAATATTTTTATACAAAAATCATTCAGGCATAATTTCTGAATTTCTTTATCCTAGCTCACTGAATCCGAAGCATCATGGGTGGCATCTCTTCTGTGTCTTGGTGCGCTATGGGGAGCAGTTCCAGCAGGTCTCATCTCCGAACACTTCGGGAGGAAGAAGACTCTGCTTTACCTTGCTCTGCCATTAGTCGTGTCTTGGATCCTCGTTGCTTCTAGGTATGATTAAATGATATTTATGAAGACATCTTGAACACATCTTTAGGCAAATTGAACTATTTTGCTAGAAAAAAATCTCATGGTTTCACATCACGCTAATTAAATTAATTATTTTTTATTATTTCACTATAATAGTTTGAAGCTTTTACTTCTAACAGTAGTCTCTATGACTGCCTATTTTATATAATGGACAAAAGAGTCACAAAAGAGGACAAAAGACGATGTTAAGTGATCACCACCGCCTATGAACATTTGCAGAACCAGAGGAGTCACAAATGCTTTTCCAGATTAAAACATTTTCAATTCTAATGCAAAAATTGTTAAATGTAAAAATTATAATGTGCATGTTTTTATTAAATTAATATTAATAATTAAATTATATTTTAATATTCCTGGTTTGTTTGCACAGCCCAAATGTATATGGTCTTTACGTTGGTCGCTTCGTCGGCGGCATGGCAGTGGGTGCCTTTAGTGTCGGCATCCCTCCTTACGTCGAAGACATCGCTGAAAAACATATTCTGCCAGCTCTCGTCAATTTCTATCACGTTCATTTCGCTTGTGGTGTTCTCTTTGGCTATATTATTGGTAAGTTGGTATTTTTTAGTGGAACCGAGATAAGTAGACCTGTGATGCTAAAAACATTAGATTCGAGAATCTAATCTTTAACATACCGACAAAAACACTTTATATGCTTTAAATGCAGCACGTCGATCTTAGCATCCTGTTGGCTTCGATAATTTGTGTTTAAATTCATCTCGTACTCAGTGGTGAAGAAATGTGTCGTAAGAAATTCTGTGAAAAGTATATTCGCCACCTTGCAGGCAACGTCATGAAATATGCTTCGATTCTATTTAATATTAGGGGCTTTATTTAGCATTGAGATATTAACAAGATGTTGGAAATTTAGGTATAGAAGTGAATTGCAAATGGAACAAAAAATGAGATAATTTTTCACATGACCTAATTTAAAATAATGGAATATCAAATATGAAAAAAATGTAGAACAAAAAAACGTATATTATCTATGTTACAACAACCTGTTACCAAGAAAATCTCGTTAGCACTTCACGAAAATTGTAAGATGAAGAAACGACATAATATGATTTCGCACAGAAATTTTTGGGCCAGACGAAGCCGTCCGTGCGAATATTAGGAGTTGATGTGGTACCCTTTTTAGTATTCCTGAACCTGCCCTGTAGCGTTCTCGTAATAATTTATATTTATTTTATAGCCACTTCAACCCTCGTAACAATTTTTCGCACGTCCCTCGTTCTGATGCTTGTACAAGATTGCCCGCGATACATGCTTGACGCGAAAAATAGTTTCTATAGAATATGTAATCAAGTGACTTATTATGGCAGGGACTGGACAATCAATAAAATATTTATAAGTTTAAGTAGTTAGTTAAGTAGTAAAGTAAAGTTGTAATACAGCCTGTTAATATCTCACTACTGGGCAAAGGCCTCCACTCCTATTAAGGAGAAGGTTTAGAGCTTAATCCACCACGGTGCTCCACTGCGGGTTGGCGGATATACATGTGTCAGAATTTCTCCCGGCACATGCAGGTTTTCTCACGATCTTTCCCTTCACCGCCGAGCTCGAGATGAATTTAAACACTGATTTAGCACTTGAAAATCAGTGGTGCTAGCCGGGGTTTGAACCCGCGATAATCGGTTGTGATCGACGTGTTCTAACCACAAGGCCATCTCGGCTCGGCTTCAGTAGTTAATTATTCACATATATCTAACGTAATAATAGTAAACAATGTAGATTAAATTTCGCATTATTCAAAGTTGCAATCAAGGTTAACTAGGAACTGAAATGAGTGCATACAGACGATATTGCATTCACAATAAATACCAATAAAAACACCAAAATCACTAATAAATATCGTGGGGTGTATGCCTTTACGTAAACATTTCAACCTGTTATTACGAAGATTTATTAAGACCAAAAAAAACCGTAATAGTTAAAATGATAGTTTAATAACTTTTTGGTCTATTTCAGGTATGGTCCAAAGCACATCCTGGCTTTCAGTACTTTGCGCGAGTATTCCTGTTGCGTTTTTCATCGCGTTCATCTTTCTACCTGAATCTCCTGCTTATCTCATGTCACAAGGAAAACAAGGCGAAGCCAAAGCAGCTTTGAGATATTTCCGAGGCATTGACAACGATATAGATGCAGAAATCAAAGCCTTGAAGGAACAATTGAGAAGTTATGCCAAGAACAGAGTCACATTCAAAGAATTGTTCAGGACAAGAGCAACGTTTAAAGCGCTGATTGTCTCATTTGGATTAATGATATTCCAGCAAATGAGCGGCATATATCCTGTTCTTTTCTACGCTGAGAAAATTTTCAAGACGTTTGCTATTTCGTTAAATCCCCCTGGAGCTGCTATAATTCTTGGCTTCTGTTTGGTTTCTTCTACATACTTCTCAACGATGTTTTTGAAAAAAGTTAGACGTCGCGTTTTACTCTTAATATCGTTCACGGCCATGGCAATAAGTTTAGGATGTTTAGCAATATATTACCATTTGAAAGCATCAAATTTATCAGCTAATAATACTTGGGTACCCTTATTCACTATGTGCATATTCGTTTCTGTGTATGCAGCTGGAGTTGGTCCAATACCCTGGTTGATGTTAAGAGAAATCTTCCCACCAAACGTAAGGCGGCGAGCAACAGCCATCACGGCTGGTTTTCATTGGTTTTTAGCTTTCGGAGTGACGAAGTTATACCAGAATTTAGTAGACATGGTGAGACCTGGTTGGACGCTGTGGCATTTCGCCGTCACTTGCGTAATAGGAATTGTTTTCGTCTATTTCTTCGTACCTGAAACCAAGGGTAGGACATTAGAAGAGATTCAGAACGAATTCGATGGGATACATAAAAGAAGAAAACATACACACGTGATAGAAGTAGAAACAGTTTCAGGGCATTAGTTTAGGTAACGAATATGCGGCTATATATTTGGAAATATAGTATCAGTATTTAAAACAAATTGAAAAATCAGAACTTCTTGCAATTTTACTTAAATCGTGTCTTCTAGGTTGCATTTTGTTTTTAATTAAATCATCTTTTTTTTCTTTTTATGTAATAAGCAATGATGTTTTATAACTATAGATATGTTACGTTCATTCTATTAAAAGTTTAAATCTATCCATTTTCAACTTTGACAAGATCATCAATTGCCCAGTTAGCATCAAGAGGTTTCTAGGCAACGTCGTCCAAATTTGTTGCCATTCTGGGTGTAAATATATGTACTTATTACATACATACATATCTATATTTATATAATATCATTGGTAGTAGGGGTTGCAGTGGACTTTAAATAGATGTGTGCATGTATTTATTTATAATTTAATAGTAATTAAACTAATTTAATACGACGCTTTCGTGTTATTTGATTTAGATTAAGTTTCTGTCGAGACGTCAAAGTAAAACTTGACAAGACACCGCAAAACTAAGTTATTATTAAGTTTGGACTTGTCTAAGGATTACATTGAGTGAATAACATTTATAAGATATTGAGTATTTTCATTGTTTACTTTGTCTTTTGGTCCTGCTTTTGTTTTAGTTAAGTCTAATATCATACAATAAACTAAACGGTAGTTTATTCTCGCGGCTTTGCTCGCATTTTTTTTAACCGACGAAACGAGGAGGATCTTAATTCGTCGGGGGTTTAGGAAGTTTATAGGTTATATTATTGTTCATCATGACTCATAGAAGCGAAGCAGTTACAACAAACATGAGAGAAACCGCAAGAAATACCAAGTATATAGCAGTAAATTTTAAACAAAGTACATTTTTATTTTTTTCGTAAAAGATCAACAAGCATCCATCCATTGTTGAAAACATTCGCATGTATAAAATCCTATCGTAGTGAGTACCTACGTCTTTAAAATAAACCCCTCGCAAAATTGAAAACTCTTAGCACTTGTAGTTTCTTAGATTTCGTGATGAGCGAGTGAGTATATAGATTATAAAACTAGTACTAAGTAAAATTAGATTACTACAATAAATTATATATATATATATATATATATATATATATATATATATATATATATATATATATATATATATATATATATAACACTGTAACAATAATGTTATTTGAAATAGATTAAAAAAAATAATAAAATTTTTTTATACAATTTTATAAAAAATGGTTACTGTAAAAAGCCAATTACCCGACCTGGTTATACCCAAACGTGTTGGATCAAATTGTTGATCGTTTATCTAAAACTTTGCAGGAAATGTTGTGGCTTTCGAAATAGTTAGTCGAAAGTATTTTCAATCCCAACTTTATGACAGAGTAACTGAAATTGAAAATTAAACCTCTTGTCCTTTTGAAGGAGATTGATGCGGAAACTTTGGAGCATTGTTGATGTAGACGTATTTTTATTTTTAGAATATGGAAATCTGAAAAAAAATTTTCAAATAAATACAAACTTCTAAACCACAAGAGATGAAACAAAACCTTGTTTAATACTTGTTTAAAAATTAATCGATGCTTAAAATCTAGGCTAAATTACCTTTATGCGAATAAAATCATGAAATACTTATTAATAATATGTCACACGTTATATTTGATTATTACATATACTATTAAACTCACTTAAGACTTGTTTATAAATAAATAAACTATGTCTAAAGAATGTTTAATTCAAAATTATCGTTAGACGCGGATTTGTAGTACGAATTTTTTCTAAACATGCGTTTAACGTCTGTTTAAATCTTTTGTTGTAAGGCAGAAAAAGTTTTATAACCGAATAAATACAAAAAATAATACAGATTAAAGATTATGAAAGAGATACAAGATTACGAAAAACATTTAAGATAAAATGTATTAATGATCCTACCAAGTCTTTCTGCTTCATCCAATATATGATATTTGGTATGTCTTTTGCTCGCATAAGTACGCAGTTGTACAAATAATTAATAACTCTAAAAGGCTGTAATTACATCTGTAAAATAACTATTACTTAGGCGTTTCTGTTATTAGATTACAACTCAAGTTCGAGAGAAAAAGATGCATTTCTCGCCTAAGGAATATTATGTAAAATTGCACATAAATGAGTTTACTATACTGTCATTTTTACTGTGGTAAAGCCAAACTGTACAGTAACACACTCACTATATGTTGAAACGGGCTGGCTCGACCAAGGCAGTACTACACTCTCACATAAATACCCCTTGGCTCCTTTTCTTACTTCCTCTTCCCTTTTATTCCTTATTCCTTTTTAAGCTGTCCATTTGTGTCTCTTCTGGTGCTGCAAATGTCCATAGGGGTGACCACCTAGCATCAGCCTGTCCCACTTGCTATTTTGATAGTTAAAATGCTTAAAAAGACATAGGCTATATAATATCAGTAAATTAAAACCTGAAGGAGATATGGACGCTGATAAACTGAACTGTGTCTAGCCACAAGGACCTCATTTTGAAAAAATGGAGTCTAAAGATGTCAAATCTATTCTTAATGCATTTGTTTGAAGAAGACAATATTCATCTATATATATAAAATCACTTGGGGGTGACTGATTCATCAACGCAGAGCCTAAACCGCTGGGGCTACGAACTTGAAATTTTGGCAGTAGGTGGCTTTTAGGTTGTAGGCATCCACTAAGAAAGGGTTTTTTGATTATTCACCCCTAAGAGGGTAAAAAGGGGTAAAAACCTTTGTATGCAAAATTTTATTCCGTGGTCGTATTAACTTAAAACTTAATACACATACTTCTGGATGATAGTCATGAAATGTTAAATAGAAAACAGGGTACTATTATTCCACACTGGGGTGCAAGGGGGTTGTAAAGTTTGTATGGAGAAAATTTATTTTTTTGACCGATTATCCTTAAATTCAGCATAAACATTACTTAGGCAGAATAACTAAATACATGTATCCCAGAATTTCAAAATCATCCCTTATAGTGATGCTAGGGGGTATTAAATCCTGGAACGGTAATAATTTCGCCGGTAGATTTATTTAGCTGAAACTTTTACAGCGTATTTCTATCAAGACAAAGGGATGTATTAAAAAAGAGCTTTTCGATATTCCACCCCAAAACGGGTGCAATGGGGTAAAAACGTTTGTATGCAAAATGTTATCCTGTGGTCATATTTACTTAAAACTGAATACTCATTCTTCTTTATGCTAATAATGAAATATAAAACACAAAATCATCGTATCAATATCAACCCCAACCCACAGAGGTGCAATGGGGTAGTTTAGTTTACATATTTGAAAAAAAAAAACTCTAAATTAAATATTTATTATATATACGCGTTTAGTAATTAAATCCCTTCAAGGATGGTGTTTTACCCGTTTTTTTTAATTGCTTCTATCAAATTCCAAAATTTACGCGGGCGAAGCCGCGAGCAAATGCTAGTATATAATATAACGGGTCTTATCAAGATAACTAATGGTGGTAATACCTTTTTATTGTTACGTTTCGACGAAGTTGCATTCGTCGTGGTCATAGGTTGACAGTCAGGTATTACTACTATTAGTTATCGCAATAAGACCCGTTATATTAAATATGAATACTATAAATCGCGAAAGTTTAAAATATATAAGAAAATATCCATCTTTTAATTCCTATTTTGATAAAAAGTTCAAAAATTTTGATAAAAATTAATTAAAATCAGATTGGTATAGTAAAGAGTTTTTAGTTTACGTGACATAATTTTTATCAATAATGTTATATGTGATGTATTATCAGAATATCTCCAAATTTAACTTTTTGAGGGTAGACATATTATTTTTTATGAGCATCCAAATAGAGGATGAAAATTTTTTTGAATAAAAAACAAATTGAATCTAACTCATTTGAGTCTATGTATAAAGTGAACATATACTTTTACATTCCCCGTCTTCAGAAGTTGGTCAGAAAACTGAAACTAAGTGTAAGCGAAAAGTACGTGAGCCACATCGGAAAAATTCGATTGTCGACATTCGGCATGAAAATATGATTCCTTAAGAAATCCACCACAATATTTTTTAAGGAAAGCGGTCGTTATAAAGGTAAAAATTGCCGAGTTACCTCAGGACTGGGGGTAATCAGGGCGATAACATTCAAACGGGTGTTCGTGACGTGTGAAGAATTCCTATGAACTTATTTCGAATTCCACGGACGCCGCGCCCTTCGTTATTTGATCGGTTACCTTGGGTAAGGTAAAGATGTACGTTATTTTACTAAAGGAACACAATAAAAGTCACTGGCGTTGGTAATTTAATTTGTGCATTGGTAATGTTTTAAAGAAAGGATTGTTTTTTGGTCGTATCTGTTTAGTATATACTATTAAATTTGATTGCCGTTTTGTTGATGTCAATTTTTTATTATAACGTGTCTCGCTATTTGCTAGAAAAAATATTCAATTAATTAATTTATCTTACTAGTGGTGTCTTTTTAAAAATCCAAAAAAATGACATGAAACTCACGATTCGAAAGTGCTTTATGAAGCCCATTTGCATAAAGTAAATTTTGAATTTGAATTTGGGTGTGAGTTAATATTAAAAGCGATTGGATCCATGTATGTATGTTTGTTAATCTTTCTCAAAAACTACTGAATTAATTTTAGTAAAACTATACTATACTAATAATATAAAGTTAAAGAGTTTGTTTGAACGAACTAACCTCAGGAACTTTTGGTTCGAATTAAAAATATATTTTTGTATTAGGTAGTTTATTTATTGAGGAAGGTTATAGACTATATCACATCATGCTACGACTCATAAGAGCGAAGCAGTAACAGGACAGCTAGTTTTGGTATAAAGATAGATAAGACCTTGACGAAGAAGATTTGTTACTCGAAGTACTAATCCTGCGTAGACGAAGTCGCGTTCACCAGCTCGTTTATTCATATTGTTGACTTCATTTTTTTTATCAAATATATTTTATATCAATATTATTATATTTAAAAACTCTTTACAATGTGTATAACGATAATAACTGCATATATTTACCACACAGTAACAAAAGTATTTCAATTCGAATATCATAAGCCTACAATAATACTAAACTACGCTAAAAGTTTGAAATAATATTTAAAACTTTGATAGTGTTACAAAACGTGTTTATACAGTGAACTAGTTACTATCACACACGGAAACAGTTTCGCCAATATGTACATTTGTGGGGAACCAATCATAAATCATAAACTGTGTTGTATTTACAATATTTTAAAAGAGTAACTATCGAGTTTCTTGCCGGTTCTTCTCGGTAGAATCTGCGTTCCGAGCCGGTAGTAGCTTCATTATTTATGTTGTTGTTTTATTTTGTCATTTTCATGTATGACGATTCAAAAGTGCTCGTAAAAGCCTACTTGAAAAAAGTATTTTTTTATTTGA
The DNA here is from genome assembly GCA_037950945.1 of Hypolimnas misippus. Lineage (NCBI taxonomy): Eukaryota > Metazoa > Arthropoda > Insecta > Lepidoptera > Nymphalidae > Hypolimnas > Hypolimnas misippus. The sequence continues at coordinate 331,818 of JBBEEQ010000009.1, forward strand.
TTTTGATTTGATTTGCTGTATAACTAAATATATATTTTTAAGCTCATGGATTTTAGCAACCAGAATGCCACTGGACGACGTTGCGTAGCAACAGCTAGCGAGTATGATAGGTAGTATCTTAGGGAGAACAAATCAATCGACAAGTTAGTTGGAAGGAGTTTTTAACGTAATTATAAAATAATCTCATATGTCAAAAAAACTTTTTTTTATACATATAAAAAAGGGGCAAACGAGCAAATAGTACCACTTGATGTCAAGTGGTTACCATCGTCCATGGACATCTGCTACCTTAGGGGCGTTGAGGAGGCGTTGCCGGCCTTTGATGGAAAGGTGTCTATACATTCGACGCTTCAAAACCCTTAAATTAAAGCGCTCTAAGAAAACCTCAGAAGGTAGATCTTCCACAGCTTGCACGGACGCGGGAAAAAACATCGTGAAGCCCGCACATTGGGTACCGACCATGCATCCAAGTGGTGTCGATGATATCGATTCCTGAGGTGAAGGTGAGTAAAAGCAAGACGATGGCACCAGGTAAAAAGTTCATCAGAACACTCCCCATTGTACAGACGGTAAAAAAACACACAGAGAGCTCACGTCTCTCCGTACATTTAAAGGTTCTAAACCGTCTGTGAGTTTGGGATCGTCGACGATACGAACTGCCCGGCGTTAGATGGAGTAAAAAACTTATTATTTAAATAAATAAAAAAAAATTATTAAAAAAACTTTCGATTATACCATGGATAAAAACAAATGTATTAACAACACGTTCGACACTTTTAGATGCCATTTTCTCAAAATCAAGCCCGTGTGGCTTGACACAGTATTGCATATCTGTGTCCATCTTTGAGTATGTACAAGCAGTACTTTATATGAGGATGACATGAGGGTTGGTGCCCTTATTCACAATCCATATTGAATAGAACGAAAGGGCACTTAACCAATGGCTGGGGGATTTAAACCCAGCATCTCTGTTTTCTAAGTGCTTAATTAGTATTTCAATTCGTGCTCTGCGGTAAAGGAAAATTTCGTTACGAATTTCACAGTTCCTGGTAGAATTCGTACGACTCGTTCGCTTGTCAACTATAATGAATTTGAATAGTGGTTTGTGCTCTGAATTTTTTTATGAATACAATTATTTTTTGTTGCATCTGACATGTGAGATTTTATAAGTTCATTTTGTGTGTCATTACTATATGTCCAAGATGGGCGTTGGATCTAAACTGACTAGTGGTTGCCTTTAGTTGGAATTCGACTGTAGATCATTATAATTTTCAACCGATTTCATGATTGACCACAGTTAATCTAATCTCGGTTTGACCACAGACTAACATTAAACAAATGAGTATATATGCGTTTGTGTGTCAAAACATGATAGAGTGTGTAATGGTTTATTCGTTGATTTAATTTATTAAAAAAAAAAAAACTTAAATAATATCTCTCCTCGATGTAAAGTGTAAGTGTGCGAAATTTCATACTCCTCCGAGCGTCCAATTTTCGTAAAAAGAGATACAAAGTTTTTGCTACCCGTATAAAGAGGTAAATTTTGTTTGTAAGTTTGTAGTAACCATAAACGCGAGTGGAACCGAGGGGCAGCTAGATTATTTTATACTAGGGGATCTTTGCGGTTTCACGTTTTGGCTACCGATTCGCTTTTCATTAGTCGTAGCCTGATATAATATAGCAGATAGCCTTTCTCAATAAACGAAGTATCTAGCATAAAACGAATTTCTCAAATCAGCTCAGTTTTATCAACGATTGCCCCCTTACATACTATCTTACAAACAAACTCTACATTTTTATAATATTAGTCTATATAATTAATAAATATGCTTAACCGTTAAAAGCGCTAGTAGAAATGTTTTTACGCCAATGACTGTCTACAATCCATCAACTATCTATCAACAAAAACATAAATTTAAACTTTCTATTGCAAATTTTTGTTAGACAAAAATTATCATCAAAACATCTGCTCTCGTAACTCGTACTAATATAAAACAATTATGTAACCTATTAACAGTTATCTAGGAAAACTAACGTAATGTTGAGGACAAGTCACCTAGAGTCAATTCTTGCAGATCTAAAAGTAATACGTAACAATTTATGTAAATCTTATTACAGTCTGTAAGCTAATTTTACAAGTGCAATTTTCGACGTATTAGTGGTCTAATTGTTAAGTACTATCGTAAACAAAACAAACCATAATGGTATCATTAACCAAAAAATTGAATTCAATGCGTCAATTCAATTCAATTCTTCGGTTAATGGCAAAACATGCATTAATTCTGTGAGTTAATAGAGAATTGTGGCGTTTTAGTATAAAATATTGAAACTGTCATAATATTTCTTAGCATGTTTTGATCAGGGTGTTATAGCTTTACATAACCAAGAATAATACTAAATTGAGTGACTATGTTTTTAGCAAATAATACAAAAAATATACATTTTTATTTAATAAAATCATTACATATAATGACTTAAATTATTGTACTACATTGGGCTTCTAGGGTTAAAGAGAAGAAATTGCTGCTTACCCGATGTACATCTTTTACATATTGGCAAATATCCATGTCTCAGAATTTCTCCAAATACGAGTACATGCAGATTTCCTCAGGATGTTTTTCTTTAGCGTGGAGCATGACATGAATTTTAAAGACACTTGAAAACTCAGTGCTTCAAGCCCCGATTCGCATCGATTAAGATTGAGATCAACATCTTCATTTAATTAAGTAATCAGTAATAATTAATAAAAGGTATAGGTTTACAAGTAAAACGTAATGGTTATATTTTTAATTTTTGATGTGTTATTATTAGTTTAAAATTATCACTTTTGAGTTTTAAATATTTTTTTGTAGATTTGACTATTTAAGGTCTAATAAATATATTATATAATAAATATATATGAATTTAATATGGTTCTTATAAATTTATTATTAAATATGAATTAGTATCGTTTTGGAAATAATAAGCATTTTCCTTTACTTTGCCGTAACCTATTACTTACATATAATTTATTTTTTTAAAATCTAATGAAGGAGGTTTTTATCGAAGTGCGATACTCCTTAATGTATTTTTTCGCTATTCCATGTAGTTTCGTATATTTCCACCCATGTCTAGTTAATAAATTCACTCTATATGTTTGCCAAATTTTATGTCAAAACCTTATCATAATGAAAGGCAAAAAACATAATTTATACACCATTGCACTCAAATGTATTAGGCTATAAAAGTATCCCGTCCGCTATAAAAATACCAATAACTCAAAAACCCAATAATTTCACTAAAATGAAGTAGCGAGTAAGATTACAGGGTACATCGCTTTTATTTACAGATACGACCTTGGTACGTGTTTACGTGTAGACTTAATTAGATTCAGTTTCGACTTATTTGAAATAAAAGTCTAATATGAAAAAAAATGTTTTTTTTTCTTTGAGCGTATTGTAGACAGAGGCCCGTAACATATAATCGACGGTGACTTAGAGTTGCAATAGTTTGAGGCATTGTATGCCGTAATTGGCTAATAAAATTATAATTTATTTATATATATTTATTTTATAATATTGGTACACCTCCATGCCGCTTTATTTAATTTCATGTCCTGTACCCAAAGGTTGTCTGGAAGAGATCGCTATTTTAGCGATAAGACCGCCTTTTGTGCATTATTTTCTCTTCACCATTTTTTGTGTAATTAACTCTGTATATTCTTGTACAATAAAGCATATTTGTATTTGTATATAACTGTGTGAACTATACTTTTAAGAATAAAATTTTGCTCTAAGTGATCTGACGTCCGACAAGAATATGTCTCCTGTGAAATTGACACGTCCAAACTCAACGTCCGTCACGGTGTACAATAATTAAGTCACGTCCAATAGTCCTGTCCAATAATATGTTTCAGGCTTTCGTTCTCCTTTAGATGCGTATAGATTTAATACTTCATTTTAAATCATTACGCACGAAAGACCATAACAAATACGAAATGAGAAATAGTTAATAGTAAAATAGAGATTCAGGTCTAAGAAAATCAGCGTGGAACGTAAAATTTCGTTAGATCGCTGTACGCATACAAATGAGTCCAAACTTTGCGTTGGGATGTGATTGGAACGAAACTCGGTTAGCATCGAGATGAGATATTTCAAACGCTTGGAATCAGTGTCAGATTTGTAGGTATCACTGTAAAACGTGCTGGAGTTTAAAATAGAAAAATGATAGATTTTATTTCATAGAATGCTTCTATAAAAAAAAAATACTGTCGTGTTTTAAAACGGAACCAAATGTTATTATAGTGCAAACTGTTATAATACAATTTCGTTTTTAATTCGAATGTCGCCTGTAAAAATAAAATAGCTATAAACGACAATGCGTGTATATGCGTGTAATGATTAATTAATATACCCCTACATATTTTTATTAGCAAAAGCAACTCTCGTTAAATTGCTATTTTAATTTTACATTATATTAAAATAAAATTTTACATATTTTATTTTTATCTTATTCGGCTCTACAATAGTATTTTTTTTTAGCTAAAGTACATTGTATTAATAATCGAAAAAGTTATAAATCTGTTTTATCGTAAAAACCATATAAACCATTTATTGAATTTTTAAACTACCCCAAACACATAGAGTGCTTCGAGCACTTTATTTTCAATAGTCCGTAAATACTTGTTCGGCAAAACTGTATAATATATTGGGATTTTATTTAACTTTGGTTTTTAGTGATTGTTTTCCTCGATAATAAATCAATCACTTTGAATTCTAATTGTAAGTAACGGTTGTAATTCTTAAATCATCTTCCGATTTTAAAATTAAAAAACGCTTTTTGCCAATGATCAACTTAAGTAAAGATATATTTATTGTTATGCTAAAGATAATAGCTGGAAAGAAGAAAAAACAATCAAATATGAACGTTTTTTTACGATAAATTATACACCGAAAACTATCTATTGATATCTGAAACAAAAATAATGAAATATTATGTTTTTTAAATATTAAATCACATTCGTATATGGAAAACAGCATTTATGAAATTCGTGTACGATGTCATATTACTTTTATCTCGAAATCTGAATTACACAGTTTAAAACAAATATATATGTACAGATTAACAGAATGTTATAAGCTGTTCATCGATCCTAATTTAGGCATAGTTTAGAATTTGCACACTCCGAAAATATAACATGAAAATGAATCTTAACTAAATGTCAATAGAGTTGAAATTTATATTACGTCCATAAATTTAATGGGAGCCAATTTTGGTACTCCTATAATTTCTGATTTGGAAATTTAGTTTTACGGCTTCCAGTGTTAATGACGATGAACTTAATACAGTTATTTAGGTTTGTAACTTTGATTTAATTTTGAAAACTAATTATTTCTTATGAGATTTAAACCACAGCTTGGCTCGCGTTCGTTTGTGTTTATCTAATGATAAAATGTAGAAATGATTGTAAAATTGACATGAGGTACTAATTTTCCGATATTAAATTAGTTTTTACCATTGTTCATATGTTTTGGTACAATCCATGCTCCTTTTAGAAACTTTTCTCCAAATATAACTAAAAGCTCTTAGGTTCTAGTTATATTTACATTGTTGCCTAACAGTGAAAACGCGACAGACAAAGACATTGACTTTTGCACTTATAATTTATTATATTCGTGAGGGTTGATCTATGATAAATGTTAAGTCAATTTCATGGATCTTAACACAGCGGTCGTGAGTTCAAAACGGTACACTCACCTTGAGTTTTAAAGTGTTTAAATTTTCGACATCGTCTGATTTCTTTTGAAAGACGAGTGCAGAATTAACCAGACAAGTGCTGCTAAGAGATTATATCGATATAGAAGATTATTTTTTTACTATTAGATCTTCCAGTGGCTTCGTTAACTTTTACAGTTTTCATTAGGATTTGACTACTAATTTTTTAACACTGCCCTTATTATCTTGAAATCATTAAGACAATGATGGTAAATTATTTCATTTTAAATCCTTTATTAATATATTGCATGAAACCTTTTCATATTTTGTTTTACTTATGTACCATCAATTTGGTAATTGTATTAGTTAGTTATAATGTTAATTAAAAGTATTTTTCATTTTTATTTATTGGACCCTAGATTAGATCGTCTTTTGAATGGTGTTACTTGTGAGAGTGTTGTCTTCTGGAGTGTGATAAGTGGGAATAATGAAACTATTGGTAGATATATTATATATTGCAATTTTTTTTTGTCAGGAGTCTAATACATTAATAAGCGAAGTAACGGGAGAAAAAGTTAATTTCTACTAATGGGATTATTAGCAGGGAACGAATTTTTTATATGTGTATTATACATAAGAACCATTGTAGTACATATACCTAAGAACTATTAAACATGTTTTAAAAATTATTGTACCATTCGAAAGGTACATAATTTCAGAATTTAATCGTCATAGAATCCGTTTTTATTATATACCATGCATCAATGACTGCATCAATTTGGCAGCCTGACAGCCTTCGAGATTGGGTTGAGGAGGAAGCGACGAACCACATTTCGACTTACGAAGTTAGTTACCGGTCACGGCTCTTTTGAAAAATACCTGTGTAAGATCGGACGTGAGGCGGCGGCAGTTTACCACATAGCGGGGCGGATCAAGCCCATCAAACGCTGACCGCTGAGAGGTCTTAGTCCAGGAGATCGGGCGAGATCTCTTCCTGCGAGCAGTTGTATCGGGGATGGGAAGGTCTTCTTCTGTGAGACCGTCATAGTCCAGAAGGCGATAGCAGGGGTTTCGGAGAGAGCCAATCTCGCCCGACGAGAACAACTGAGGCGTTATCCCTTTTGGCCTTTTAGCCCACAAAAACCCGAGAAAGAGTAAGAAGTACGTGTAAAAGTAGCAAAGGACCGCGATGATCATGATGTTTTTTTAAAACTGAATGAAACTAATTGACGAATCCTGTTCTAGATGGTAATACGTTTATTTTATATACTCGTATATGTATGTATATGCGTTTTATAAAAAAAAAATCACTAACGAACGAAGCCGCGAGTAAAACCAAACATATTAAAAAACACTAGACAGAAGCAAATGTGAGTAATATTATGGAAATGAATGGAAACAGCAATGTCGTTTAGAACATGTGTAGCAATCATTATGCCGAGTATGCATTAGGCTCTTGCGGAAGGTCGTTAACTATTTTTTGTTAAGCTTGTTTTCGGCCTTTGTCTTTATGCACTTTTTTATAACGCAAACCAAAAATTTTATGAAGCAAAAACTAAATTTTGAAGTTCTGCCCTCAATATTTTATTAAGATTTCCATAATAATTTACTGATAGATTTTATTGTCAGTGCCTTTTTTATACCAATAGCTTTCCTAAGGTTACCTAGGCAGCTTTAACTAGGTTACAAAGATGTTTTATGTCAGTAATAAGAGTAAAACATATTAAATCTCGCCTGACTATCGTATTACCTCTAAAATTTATTTGACGATATCCGTGTCCGTTTTTAACACAGACAACTGAACTTTTAACCAATAGCTGACAATGAAACTCAAACTAAACTTAAAATGTAGGTTATTCTAAGGACAGAATTACATGTGTATGTCTCACTCTCATGAGCGATATCAAACAATTTTGTAACCTAGCAACATAAATGTCGTAAGTAGTTATGAAAGTTGTGAATGTTGAAATTATGGCATTGACTGTAATTTATTATAGGTGTAGTGCAATGCGAAATAACTGTAAGTCTTTGTGAAAATTTAAGAACAAAACTTATGAGGGTAAATCTCGCCTTTTATAATCGCCTCTTTCGAATCATCAAGTTCCATCATATAAAGTTAAACAAAAACAAACAATAAATGACCTTAAAAGAGGAAAATGATTATTTCGATTCAAGTCTACGTAAACAATTGTTAATATTTTTTTCTTTAGATAATGTTGTATATATATCAATATCATTATAATTTTCATAATATTATTCTCATATTCAATCCACAACATTATTTGATTCTAAAAAAGGAAATACGGAATTCTCGGAACACAGCTTTCGCGCTGAAGCGTGAAGAAGAAACACAAACAATTTACGTTTTCATATAACACTCGAGATCACAAACGAAAGGAGACGTGGAAAGTATTTGCATGTAATGAAATGAAAATACATCTTTTCGTGTACGCGTATATGGACGCTGATAAGCAATACTATGTCAACCCACATGGACTTCATTTTGAGAAAATGGCGTTCAAACATGTCAAGCTTGTCTTAACAAATTTGTTTTAAGACGTATACGATCAATGTGATTGATCTTTTCTTTTTTATGTAATAATTTTTACTTATTTAAATAAGTTTTTCAGATATGTATTATATTTGTATATATTAAAATATTTTTTGCGGTACTTATTTAGTTGTTGACTTGAAAATTTTTGGAATATTGTTAAATACATAACGCATTACCAGAATATATCTTTGAATTTCACTTTTTGTGGGTTGATACATTATTCTCTAAGACAACGATATGATATATTATTGCTTATCGGCATCTATATATTTGTTGGTATATGTATATCGCACGTTTAGTTCCAAAGTGGCCAAATTCAAAAACTCAGTTTCAGACACAAAATGCAAAAAAAAACGTATTACACTCGGAACGTCGGCCATTTTTGTGACATTTTAAAATGATGACATTAAATGATAATTTTAACAAATGTTGATGGAATAGTTATTTGTTTTTTAAAACTAAACTCAAATTAGCTTGCGACATATTTTTGAATTGTAATGCTGCCTTTAGTCCATCGTGTGGAGAACGCCGTGCCATAATGGCTGCCATGATGGCCTATGAAGACATCAGTTTGTCTTGACGGTTTTTCATCAAAGGATAGGTAGCAGATTCTTTAATTGATGGCCGTCATCGAGATAGCCACTTGGATGACCCATCGTGTACTGATGCTATAAGGTGTCATTCGATTCATATTCTTTCCTGAAGTGTCCCACACTATGCGACGTCAGCTAAAAACCAACATGGCGGACTTAAACTGTCAAAACTGTTGTGACTTCATGTAACCTAAATAGTTTGATCAGTTTTGAAGTGCGAAGTATTATTATTTGGCAGTTGGGTTTTTTATCAACCTTCCAAAAACGGAGGAAGATAAAATAAATGTTTTCTACGACATTTTGAAGTCGGCTGTAAAAACATGAAAAAGGTTTTACTTGAAATGTATTGTGATATGTGTAATATGTGATTTCGAATGTTTTACTGGGCACCGACTTTTTAATGTTGTAGAAAACATTTTTTTATGGCTTTTAGTTTATTTGTATCCCTTAGGTTCATTTTTGAAGTCGGTTATATTTTTGAAAAAAAAAATCACTTAGCAACGGACGAACGAATTGCTCTGACAAAGCGTAAAAAACAAACAAACTTACAGTCTCATTTATAGTATTAGTAGTAGATATATAAAAAATTCTGTTTATACATTTTGTTAATACGAGACCCTTGGGGGTTTTAATGAATATTAGTATGGAAATGGCTTGAAGTAGGATGGTACAGTGAAGGCATAAACGTTTATGCTTCTTAAAAGCCTCTAAGCGGAAGGAATATTGAACAGAAATCATAATTAAGTTTAAATTGTATTCTATTAACGTATGCAAACAGAAATTAACACGAGTATAGTACAGGCATACGCTAGTCCACACGTCCGTCCTAATTCTATTTTTTATATAAAAATAACAAGTAAATGACGGATGAAAGGCAATAAGGAAGGATTGGTTATATGATATCTCATATCGTTAAGTTGGACACAATTTTATTTCCAATCTATACTAAAAACATGCAGCTCCATGCGATTTCACTCGCGTTTACGGGTACTGCTTCGCTCCTATGAGTCTGTAGCAGCACTTCATTTGCCGCCAAATAAAACAACATATAGATGCCACATGCGCGACGTAATTATTTATTAACACAAATATGCGTTATGCAAGCGACGTCATTTGAAACATGATATGCATAACACAAGAGCAACGTCATCGTTCTTAGAAACAGGATTTGCATGCCGCAAGCGTGACGTCAGCATTTTGAAACATTGAAGTTCTGATAAGAACTATTTAAGACGCGTTTTTATGAAACAGAAGCAGCATGCAAGATTGCCATCGCTCTGAAAAGTGCAACGACAAAGTAGTTCTGAAAAGAACTGTTTTGTTTAATTATCTTCAATCTTCAAATCTTCATCGGGTGACGTCACACACACAACACAACTGTATCACTATATATGGCGAGTCGACACGGCGGTAATGCAGACGTCTTCACTTTGCGCGGCGCTGGAACCAAATGGCCGGCGCGACGCGCGCGGGCCATCTTTATAGTTCAACGGCAGTAAACGATTTCGCGTAAACAAGATTTACGCGGCGAATTGTCTGCACCAATAAGAAGGCCCAGACTAAAAGTGGGACTTGCTATTGGAATCTGTTTTTACTATTTTTGTACATATTTTATTTCCTATTTTTTTATTGGTTGTTTACTTTTAGATTTTTTGTATATATACTAGAACATTTTTAATAAATTCATTCATTCCTTCGTCAACATCAAGAAGTCTTTTATTCAGCAGCCTCGACACGCTCGCCTCCAAAGTGGTGACCCCGAAGAAGAACATCCCGAACAAGAACATCCCGAACAAGAACATCTGGAAGAAAAGAATACAGCAAGCAAGAAAAATCTCTGCCCGGCTACATTCCGAAAATCTCTGCCGGTGAATCCCTGCTCGACGAATCCCTGCTCGACGGATCCCTGCTCGACGCATCCCTGCTCGACGGATCCCTGCTCGACGAAACCCTGCTCGACGGATCCCTGCTCGACGAATCTCTGCCCGAGGAACCCTTGCTCGACGAAGAAAAATGGAGGACCAGAGCCAAGCCCAGCCACAAGCCTTCGCACCCACACCAGAAGTAGCGAGCATCGCGCTGTCCATGCGCATCCCTACTTTCTGGCGCGAAAACCCACGGCTGTGGTTTATTAGCTTCGAGGCCGCGACCGAAGAATTGAAACGGAGTCAAGCTCAACTCACACAGATGGTACTGGTACAACTCGATAAACCGGATATCGAACAAATATCCGATATCCTGTTCAACGTACCGAAAGAACAACAATACCAGGCTATTAAAGAACGACTCATCTCCGTCTACGAGGAATCTGACAGTCGTCAATTTCAAAAGCTTCTTGCTGAGATGGAGCTAGGCGATCAGAAGCCTACACAATTACTACGTCGCATGCAAAACCTCGCAAGAGACAAGGTTTCTGACACAACACTACGCATGATGTGGTCTAAGCTACTACCAGCTCACGTTCGCTCAGTCCTAGCCGTCAGCGAAACCTTCAGCTCGAAGACCACGCTTGAAGAACTGGCGCTGCTCGCTGACAAAATGCTTGAGCAAACCCAGGAGGTAGCAACCGTCTCAACACAACCACCTACAACACCAGCGACGACTACGAATCAATCCGATACACAATTCCTCATCAATGAAATAAGAAAATTATCAATTGAAATCGCCGAATTAAAAGCAAGACCGCCACAACACTATCATCGTCAACGTTTCCGATCTCGAAGTCCATCTCAACACCGATCCCGCACACGCAGCGACAATTCATCGTCATCCCACTGCTACTACCACCGTCGTTTCGGTAGTCAAGCGAGACGCTGTACAACACCCTGCAGCTACAAAAATAAGTCATCGGAAAACTAGACCGAACGTTGGCTGCGGCGGAATCCGGCGTTCCTCATACATCATACCGCCTATTTGTAACAGACAAGAAAACAAGACTATCTTTCTTAGTAGATACCGGTGCAAACATATCCGTCCTACCGAGAAAGCAAGGCAAGACAACAACGCCGCTACCATTCAAACTATATGCAGCGAACAATACTACTATATCAACATATGGCGAGAAAACATTAGAACTCGATCTTAACCTACGACGACCGTACAAATGGATGTTCATCGTTGCCGACGTGTCAAAACCTATACTAGGCGCCGATTTTTTAAATCACCATCAACTCATCGTAGATATGAAAAATCGAAGATTAATTGATGCCGTAACAAATTTAAAAATCAACGCTCCAGTGACATCCACAACTACGCCTACAGTACGCAGTATAGACATAAACAACTCGTACCACGAAATTCTATCCGAATTCCCCGGTACTACGAGACTAACAGCGATGCAACTCGAAGCAAAAATCAAGGTCGAACATTATATCGAAACACAAGGCCCGCCTATACATTGCCGTGCAAGACCGATACCGCCACATCGTTACGAAAAAGTAAAAAAAGAATTCGAAAACATGATCCAACAAGGACTATGCAGACCCAGTAAAAGTCCATGGTCATCGCCACTACACATAGTACCGAAGAAAAACGGCGATATAAGAGTATGCGGCGATTATCGACGACTTAATTCAATAACAAAACCCGACCGCTACCCCGTCCCGCGCGTCAAGGACTTTACACACCACCTGAGCGGGAAAACAATTTTTTCTACTATCGACCTCAACCGAGCTTATCAACAACTAAGCGTTCGAGATGAAGACATAGAAAAAACCGCAATCATAACACCTATGGGTTTATTCGAATTTCCCCGTATGTGTCCCGGTCTAAAAAACGCGGGACAAACATTTCAACGCTTCATACATGAAGTACTCCGAGGACTAGACTACGTGTTTCCGTTCATAGACGATGTTCTTATTGCCTCATCAAACGAGACCGAACATCGTGAACACCTAAGAACCGTACTACGAAGACTTGAAGAAAATGGCATTACTATCAATCCCGCCAAATGCAACCTAGGCCAGTCACAAGTCAAATTCCTCGGATACATAGTTTCACAAGAAGGTATTAAACCGCCTGAAGAAAAAGTAAAGGCAATAATAGACTACTCAAAACCTAAAACCATTGAAGAATTACGAAGATTTCTCGGTATGTTAAACTTCTATCGCGATCACATACCGAACGCCGCAACAATACAAGCACCGTTAAATGCGTATTTACACAACGTAAAAAAGCGAGACAAAACATTAATTGAATGGAATGACGAAGCGACTCAAGCATTCGAAGCGTGTAAGAAAAGCATCACCGAAGCTACCTTACTCGCTCACCCATCACATCAAGCTACTCTCGCTATATTCTCTGACGCATCCGACAACTCAGCAGGAGCCGTACTACAACAATACATCGACAATAAATGGCAACCACTCGGCTACTTCTCAAAAAAATTCTCAGATGCACAAAAGAAGTATTCAACATATGACCGTGAACTCCTAGCTATCTACATGGCCGTGAAACATTTCCGCAAAACATTTGAAGGACGCCAACTAATAATATTCACCGATCATAAACCGCTAACATTCGCTATGAATAAAACTCAAACATCGAGCGAAACGCCACGACGAACACGGCAGCTATTGTTTATAAGCGAATTTACTACCGACATACGTCACGTGAGTGGAAAAAACAACATCGTCGCCGACGCATTAAGCCGCATAGAAACAATAACATGCCCGTCTACAATAAACTACAGCGAGATAGCTAACGCGCAAGAGAGAGACAGCAACATTCATCAATTACTGCAACAAAATAATTTATCATTCAAGAAAGTCAATATACCGAATACCAATACAGAAATATACTGCGAAATATCTACATCTCATATACGACCTTATATACCCGAAGAATATCGACGCGAAGTCTACAACAGCGTACATAACATAAGTCATCCCGGAACACGAACAACGCGCAAGCTACTTACAAAAAAATTCTTTTGGCCTTCAATGAACTCCGACATCGCTAAATGGACAAAAGTTGTATTAACTGCCAGAAAAGCAAAATACAACGGCATACATCAAGCGAACTACAATCATTCCCGCCAACCGACCGCTTTCAACACATACATATAGACATAGTCGGACCGCTGCCTACTACCGCGCAAGGACATCGCTATCTACTAACAATGATAGATAGACATACTCGCTGGCCAGAGGCGATACCTATAGCCGACATATCAGCTGAGACAGTCGCACAAGTCATCTATACACATTGGATAACACGATTCGGATGTCCCGCCACACTAACAAGCGATCAAGGTCGACAGTTTGAAAGCAGTCTATTCAATAATTTAATGAAAATACTAGGAATAAATAAAATCCGTACTACGCCATACCACCCGCAAAGCAACGGAATCGTTGAACGCTGGCATCGTTCATTGAAGACTGCACTGCGCGCGAAACTATCGAACACCTGTTCGTGGAGCAATGAACTCGCTACAGTATTATTAGGACTGAGAGCCGCACTACGCACCGACACCGGCGTAAGCGCAGCCGAATTAACCTACGGCTACAATCTACGACTGCCTGGCGATTTTTTTGACGCAAGCACATCCACGTCTACTATGGATTATACGTACGTCGAAAAACTACGCGCAAACATCGCAGAAAATAGACCTCAGCCCTATAATACCCATCGAAACAATAAACACATCTTCGTGCATCAAGACCTACGCACATGCAGCCACGTGTTTATTAGAATCGACGCAGTTAGAACACCATTGCAAACACCATATGAAGGTCCATATCGAGTTGTAAAACGAACAGACAAAGTTTTTACAATTCAATTACCCGAACGTCAAACAAACATATCTATAGACCGATTAAAACCTGCATATGTGTTACAAGAAATAGAAAACCATACTGAACCTGTTACCAACCTTACCGTACCTTACCTCAAGAAAACCGTTACCGTTGAAGAAACCAAGTTACCTGAAACCACGAACAACTTGAAGTCACAGCCTGTTAACAACAAAACAACACGATTAGGCCGCAACATCAAGTTGCCGGTACGTTTCACTTGAGGGGGACTCCTGTAGCAGCACTTCATTTGCCGCCAAATAAAACAACATATAGATGCCACATGCGCGACGTAATTATTTATTAACACAAATATGCGTTATGCAAGCGACGTCATTTGAAACATGATATGCATAACACAAGAGCAACGTCATCGTTCTTAGAAACAGGATTTGCATGCCGCAAGCGTGACGTCAGCATTTTGAAACATTGAAGTTCTGATAAAAACTATTTAAGACGCGTTTTTATGAAACAGAAGCAGCATGCAAGATTGCCATCGCTCTGAAAAGTGCAACGACAAAGTAGTTCTGAAAAGAACTGTTTTGTTTAATTATCTTCAATCTTCAAATCTTCATCGGGTGACGTCACACACACAACACAACTGTATCACTATATATGGCGAGTCGACACGGCGGTAATGCAGACGTCTTCACTTCGCGCGGCGCTGGAACCAAATGGCCGGCGCGACGCGCGCGGGCCATCTTTATAGTTCAACGGCAGTAAACGATTTCGCGTAAACAAGATTTACGCGGCGAATTGTCTGCACCAATAAGAAGGCCCAGACTAAAAGTGGGACTTGCTATTGGAATCTGTTTTTACTATTTTTGTACATATTTTATTTCCTATTTTTTTATTGGTTGTTTACTTTTAGATTTTTTGTATATATACTAGAACATTTTTAATAAATTCATTCATTCCTTCGTCAACATCAAGAAGTCTTTTATTCAGCAGCCTCGACACGCTCGCCTCCAAAAGTCGTAGCGTGATGTAATATAGCCTATCGCCTTCCTCAATAAATAAACAATCTAACACAAATCATTTTTTAATTCGAACCAGTAGTTCCTGAGATTAGCGCGTTCAAACAAGCAAACTCTTCAGCTTTACAATATTAGAATAGATTATATTGTATATATGTAGAGGATAATCTCTGAAACTACTGATCCGATTTGAAAAAATTTTTGTGTTGAATAGCTCGTTTATCAAAGAAAGTTATAGGCTATATGACATCGCGCTACGGCTCACAGCATCAAATTAGTCGCTATAAACGAAAGTGTAGTATATTTCGCTTTATAAATAAACTGCCCGTGAAATATTATTTCCAAATGCGTCATGATACGTTATTAAAGTCGTCCCGTGTGACAGGTGACGTGACGTTACGTCGAAGCGGACGTAATATCCGTTTATAACTCCGTACCTATGACGCTTGCTTAAATATCATTTTTTATATAACACCATTGTAGTTTTTAAACGATGTTATTTAGCTTGTGTGGTTTGATTTTTTTTGTGTGAAATCTAGTAGAGGATCAAATTGTTTATTATTTTACAAGCTGTGCTAGGAAACATCATCATCATCATCTACCTAGCATTTTTCCTGGTTATACCAGGCTCTGCTTTCTATTCTAGTTCAGATATTGACGAGTTACTGATTTTTACACAGAGCGACTGCCATCTCCGCAACCCCTGAGGACAAGCCAGTAACCATTTACACTAGAATAATTTCCCTACTAGGAGTAACGATCATTATCAGGTGATTGTGATAACAACCGGGACCGACAGCTTTACGTGCTCTCTGAGGTACGGTGGGGAGATCCACAAGGACAAACACCCAGACCTAGGAACAAATATTTATACAACTATAAATATCTGCCCCGAGCGGGGATCGAACCGGCAACCGTCGGCATTAGAGGTACATTCAGCACCACTACACCAGAGCGGTCGTCTGTGCTAGGAAACATGATATTTATATAATGTACTTCCCTACTTGAATCGGATATTATTCACTATAACATTGGTTTCAATTTTGTTTTCGCGTAACCCTCTTTTTTCTTATTAATTAAAATAAATATAATCATATTTTCTTTTTATAAAAATAGCCTTAGTTACTCCGTATAACATTACCTATATGTAAGTGAAAGTCCTGTCAAAATCGGCCCCGCCGTTTTATATTAGCCAGAATAAACAGACGGACAAACAAACAATTAAAAAAAATGTGTTTTTGATATAAGTACCGTATACTTTCATATGCATTTAAACAAACAATTTTATGTATTAAATTAAATATAGAGATAGATTGCGTGTTATTGTGCACGTTGTGAATTTTAACTTAAAATATTATATCGAAAATTCCAACTGCGTCACAAATTTCGGTTTGATGATTCAAATTAGTAATTATAATTTTCCCGCCTTTCTGTTGACCGATTGATGTGAAATTTGATAAAAAAGTTAAAACGTGGGGCGCATAAAACTGTCCAGAAAATTATGTTTTCAAAAACATTTCAAATTCGCGAAACTTTTTTATTTTGTTTTGTTAAAAGTTTGAGACCATGGAATCTCGAAAAGGTCCAGATTCGTGTTCCAATTTTTCTAGTTTTTGCTACGGCTGATGATTTAATATAAAACCATTTAACTTATTTTTAATAAGCGTTAAGAGAGAAAAACGAAAAAAATATTTTGTTTGTTTTTAACTTTAAACACGAGTCGAATTTTCAGCGAAATATTGCGCGTGAAATTATTCCTGTGTCATCATTATGTGTTATAAATGCATTTTAAGTCTAAATCTATAATCGTAAAATTGTTGGTGCCGTCATAAATTAAAATTAAAATTCAATATATACTTTTTTGCCTCATCGAGTTACAGGCCAATTGATGTTATTTTTATAACGCTAACACCGGTTCGAAATATAGTCCAAATTATTAAAAAAAAAAAAAAAACAAATTAATACCACTAATTACGTAATGAAACTTCAAATAAAGAATCACCGAATGTTTATTACATTTGTTTCCACCTTTTTACATCATAAAAAAAACAAAACATGCAACATTTTAGCCGGCATAATCATTATCTTTCGTTTTATATATGCGACATCTTTGCGCCCCCAGTAGCACTGGCTAATGGTGTTTGTTTCGGGCGTTGCGGTCGTTACGAGTAATGGCGTATGAAAATGACTGCAATCAGACCGATAAGCTTTTTGAAACAATTTTATCAATGGCCGCTGTAATTTGACGGCGTGTAGATGAGATGATACGCTTATCATGTATTGATATTAAGCCTTCGATGTCAATCACACTTAAAACCGAATTTACATTACGAAATTAGTTGTACGTAATTAATATATTGACGTGAAATTCATCAGGTTTAGACGTCAACTTGTATTTATTGATTTTATGACGCTGAAATAATTTACGCTATGATCAACTTTTTGATATGGTGTCATCTCGCTTCTGCCATCGCACTCACGCTCAGGACTCGATAACATCTACACCACGTGGATGAATGGTCGGTATCCAATTTGCGGCACACTAAGTTTAAAATTTTACGAAAATTGTCTGCCTTACTACAAAATATTTAAACAGACGTTAAACGCGCGTCTAAGACAGTTTTGAGTTAAACATGCTTTAGACATAGATTAATATACGTTTAACTGAGTTTAATAGATGTTTAAAACCTATTTTTGCTGTCAAATGTAACGTATAACATTTTATCAATAAGTTTTTTATGAGTTTATTCGCTGTTAAGCAATTTAGATAATATTTTAAGCAATGTTTAAATCTTAAACACTGTTTAGCTAGACACAGTATATGTGTATGTCGGAGAGTCAAGTCCGATTACCGAACGCAAGCGTGACGTCATGACAGACAAGTCGAATCTGTCATGCTTGGACGCGGCCGTTGAGGGAACTGGCATTCTACATTCAGAGTTCGTGCTGAACGGATGTGTCTGTTCTACTACTTGTGCTTGAGACATACCCACTGTCTGTACCTGGTGAAAATACGTGCCCACTAAGTCCCGTCTTCCATGACAGCGACATGTATATAACCATTAACTTAGCCGGATGCATTTCATCTGATTACCTCTCTTTTACCGCTCTTCATTTTAAACTTATAACACATCGGCATACTGATACTATAAAAAAGTAACAATGCATTTAAACACATCTAAAACCATCCATTTTAATATTTTAAAAATTTTCATAAAACCAATTACGAGGACATCGGTTTACTGATCCGATTTGAAAAAAATATTTTCGCGTAACTTCTGTTTATTGAGGATGGTTATATTCCATCACGCTACGACTCTTAGGAGCGAATCATTAACCGAGTGAAACCGTGAGGAGTAGCTAGTAATTTAATATATGTAAAGGTTTTAGTATTGTTTCTTTGATATCTGTATTCTCTTGATTTCAATCTTATAATGGATAGGTATAGTCAGAATTTATACACAGCGTCAATAAATTTAATAATATTTATACCCAAATTTTAGGGATCTTTGAAGACAGTCATAAAACAGTACCTCTATTACGAAAGACTATGCGATATCGCGGGAGCTGCTCGTAAATTATATAAGTATAATAAAAAAAAACAAATTTTATTTTATGTAATTTTACAGCCGAGCCGAGATGACTCAGTAAGATAAAATGTATGGATTTTTGGCTTGAAATATACTAAATTTCATAAGAGTATCTGTGTATATATATATTATAAGTATATAAGACAACCATTACTGACTGATAGATCTGTCAATACAGCTCCAACTACTGAACGGTTTAGTTGATTCTATAAATCCACCTCAAAGTATCCACCCTAAATGGGATAACCGGTATGGCGAGTCCGTTACATCCTGGCTAGGGTGGATAAATAAATGACATGATGAAACAAGGTATAAAGTTTAAAAAACTATAATGCCAGTACTCACTAAGACAAATAAATGTAACCCGGACCATTATTATGAATATAATGACACATCACTTATTAAAATCGCTTTAGAAGTTGAGACGCTACGGTGGAACGTACATACATATAGACTAGACTGATACATACTGATAAAATCATTACCTTCCAATTGTTCTCACCGTAGCTAGGTAAATGGCGAGAGTGAAACCGCGAGCAAAACCTAGTTCTATTGTAAGAAGACGTGAAATAAATTGGGGTTTAACGTTTGCAGCTCAATTTTCTTTTAATCAGGCGCCGATCTGGGGGAAGAGTGTAAAAGGGGCAATTCCCCACCTCCGTGGGTCATAACTTTTATTTTGACCACCATAATCAATTTTAAATTATATTAAAGATATGAATATATTTTTTCCAAAAACTCGACGTAGCATACATTAAGTCGACACGTATTATCAATTTTTTTATTTAGAAATATAACCTGAACCATACAAAAATTCTTTTTAACCCCTTAGGGGATGATTTTTCAAAAATCCTTTTTAGTGCACACTTGCGTTAGGATCGTTTGTGCAAAATTTCACGTTTCTAGATCCAGCAGTTTCAGCGCTGCGTTGATCGATCAGTCAGTGATCATATCATCCAGTATATTTAGATTTTTGTATGTATAGATTGATATAATATTATACAATTTCTCATATTCAATTCGGGCAAGGTAAATAAAATATAAATCACAATAAATCCGTAACGCAAATATTTTTATCATTCCATACCAATAAAAATACGAAAATTTGTCTATCTATCTACATTTAGCCGTAGAGCGTGCCAAAGAAATATACATACATATAAAATCTAGAAAAACACAACTCTCCTGCAGTCGGATAATATGTGTCTATAATTAAGACATAAAAAAGTGACTTTAAAAGCAAAATAAGTGGGTAATTCGTTTACGAAGACACTTATACCAATTATGTTGGTTTTAAAACAAATTTAATGAATCGATTTTGATGAAAATACTATGAGACTAATCTGAAAGTATTATAAGAATTTTTTAAATCGGGTAAGAAGTGATCGAGTTCTGAGATAACAAAAATTAAAAAAAAAATATACGCTACAAATTAAGAACATTTTTAAAGTTGGTTACACATCATTCATCATGATAAGACTACAAATTTTAGAATACCCATTCCCTTTGGAACCTTTACCTTTTGATAGTTATAGCTATCCATAAATTTACCATAAATACTTTTTTTTTCGTATTGACGAATTAAAATTAAAATTAAAAGTGCTCGTGAGTGTCTACTTGAATAAAATATATTTTGATTTTGATACAGGTAGAGCCGAAACAGAAGCTAGTTAAAATAAAGGTTCATAAATCTATGATGTGAAAAGGGATAAGGTGTAAAAGGGTCAAAGGTAAAACAAAGATCCAAAACCAACAAGCGTGAACCGTGTGATTTGTGTATCTGGCTTTTAAAGGTATTTTTAGTGTTCAGTACCCGAAATATAATATTTCGGGTACTGAACATTTTATTTTGTGGCGAGCATAACACTAAGACGTTTTGCTCTCAGACTTTAATAAAGATTTAAATAAGTTATTTTTCCTTTTACACCGGAAGGAATTTTCTGTTAGTTGCCTTATTTTTGACATTCATGACTTTCGTATGGTCCCGCTATTAATTATTTGCGTCTTAAGCTCCATCACACACGCAGTATTATTTCTAAACACAATAGTCTAATTCTTATATATATATATATATATATATTGACCTTTCGCATATATATATATATATATATATATATATATATATATATGCGAAAGGTCAATAACGTACTCATCACGAAATCTCAGACACTAAGTGTTAGGAGTTTCAATTTTTGCTTTGGAGTTCTTTCCAGGACGAAGTTGCTCTATAAGACGAGATTCGACCCCTAAGAAGGTAAACCGGGATTGAAAGTTTGTATGAAAGTCCTATATTTAGCGCGAGTGAGACCGCTAGTAATAATATAAAATTGAAAATTTTAACCCGACAAAATAATAATAACAATAATAACGCATCACACTCAACGGCCCCCATTAAGATCTCATGACCTTGTGTCGGGGGTCCGGAAACACTCACAACACTAACACAAACACCCAGACCACGACAAACATCCGTATGGCCAATACACACGTTTGCCGTGAGCGGGGATCGAACCCGCGACCGTTAGCGCTTTAGTCAGTTGCAGTGACCATTGCGCCAACGCGTTTGTCAAAAAAGAACGTTACCTGTGTATTTGTGGTGAAAGCTCATGTAGTCGTGATTGTGTTTAAACGTTTTAAAGTCATCAGCTCCTTTCTGGTGTTTAAAAGGATCTGAGTAATTTTAACTTATCTAATTGACTCAACATTTACTGTACTATCTAAGATATGAAATAACATAATTACAGCATCAACTGGAACCATTGGGATACACATTTCCTCTCCAATTTACAGCAGAAGTATCGTGTTAGGGGCTCGTTAAAATGATCTTAATCAGTCCATTGTCGTTTTTTTAATTTTTTAATTTTATCAATTATTTTATTAGTAATTTGTCGATTAATAAGAGAAAACCGTGTCAAAAAGCTTATTCCAAATTAACAGAGAAAGATATTATTATAATGCCCGAGTGGATGAATTAGGTAATTTAATTGCGAAGGAAGTTATACCATTTTAGCGTTATTGACCTCATTCTAAAGAACGTTAGTTGAAATGATTAAGAATCATATCAAAAGTTTTGGTCCATTGTTCTAAGGATTATTCTTGTATTTTATATCTACACAAGCGATGCGCACTGGTTTTCCCGGATTACATATAGATTTTACAACTCCTATTCCACCCTATTAGGGGTAAAATTTTCAATAAACATCGGTATACATGTGCGTTTATTTCTAACTAGGAAACTTTGAAAATGAAGATCTTCCATAAAAACGTTCATACCCACTTAGATATAACCCCTAAGGGGCTAAAATAAGATGATTTCCAAAAATTCTTTCTTAGTGGATACTTACGACATAAAAGGTCATTAACTGCCAAAATTTAATACGTGTAGCCTCAGACGTTTAGGCTCTGTGTTGATGAATCAGTCAGTCAGTCAGTCAGGACAAGTGATTATGTATCTTTTCGTTTTATTCATAGTATTTGTATACAATGTATAAAACGAAATCGCTTTTCGCGACTTTTTTTATATTATCCTCTATCATAAACCACGTTAGTCAGGAATTGAACCCGTTTATTTTGAAAAATAATCAGCATGTATTATTACAGCTACCGATAATGATACTGGTAATAAGGAATGTTTTTTTTTTTCAAAAAATTAATGATATATATTTAGTTAATGTCGAAATCAACTTTTAAATACGAGAATCCTTTAAATACGTTTTGTTTAACCTATACGTTCACAATTGTCCATCGCCATACGCCCAGTTAAATAATTCAAAGTATATAAGTCGGTTAAGAGCCGAGATGGGCTAGTGGTTAGAACAGATCGATCTCAATCGTTGATCGCGGGCTCAAACTCAGCGGTGCTAGAGTTTTCAAATGCTAAATTTGTATTTTAACTACTCTCGAGCACGGTGGTGAAGGAAAACATTGTGATAAAACCTGCACGTGCCGGATGAAATTTAGGCATATGTGTATCCACCAACCCGGAGTGGAGCAGCGTAGTGGAATAAGCTCTAAACCTTCTCCTTAATAGGAGAGGGGGCCTTTGCCTAGCAGTGGGACATTTACAGGATGTTACTTTACTTTTACTTTTAAGTCGGTTAAAACAGAATAATATCCTAAAGATAATTTAAAAATAAATTAGGTGTAAGAGGCGCCAAAAGCGATCTCTTTTTACAATTCTCTTGTTATTGAAAATAAAATCTAATAATAAATAGTGTCTTGTCTTCGAGTGTTACATTTAAATTGAAAGTAGATTTACATTGTATTATTATTTATTTCTGAACCTAATGATTGTATTTAAATAAACACTTAGCATAGCGAATGCTGATCGAATAAAATTCTATTTTAGATAACAATTGGACGAAAAGAAGATATTTTTTCAAGATTGTCGCTGACGCTACCCCTGTAGATAAGGTATACTGTAGAGACTAACATAATGTTTTAACATAAGGGGTGAGTAATAATGGTGTATTTTTGTTTTGTTGTGTACGTGTATGTGTTTGTGAATTTTTTGTTATTGTTTTAATTAATTTATGTGACTTAATTTGTAATGTTGTTTTTATGACGAAATATTAGCATAATTTACCTATTATTGAAATTAAAGACTATTATTGATTATTGAAATATGTATTTAATCTAGTATTCTAAAATTTGTTTGAATATTATCTTATTAATATATTGTAACAGGATGTAAAAATTATTACGAATTTCATGGTTTCTTTAAAATAGCTGTAAATTAAGGTTTACATTAATTTGTAAAATTAAATTGAATCGTATAACGAAATGTAACGACTGCTAGCACTCCTTAATAAATAAATAAAGTCTGTGGTTACATTGAGAACAGACTGTCTGTGTGTCAATCTTAAAATCGAAAATTTAATAAACATCGGTTGAATTCGCAACACAAGCCGACCACTAGATAGTACAAATTATTAGAAACTACGAAATTAAATAAAAGATAAAAAATACAACATCTGTTATTTAAATGTAATTCTCTGTAACTGTTAAATCTGTGTTTCCTGAAGGACTGTTACGTTAGCGAATTGTGATCGCTGAGGCTGACGGCTCTCATTTAAGACAGGTGGCGCAGGAACAAAGCGCAGGGATGAACGAGTATAATCAACTTCATATTTAAATGATAATAATTCTTACTCGAGAATGCTACAGTTGACGAGCTTTTAGGAATATTGAGAGCTCCTTTAGGCTGCCTTTGTACTAATTACCCGACCAGGCTTCACACGGGTGCAATGTAGTTTTTTATATCACAATAAAAATCTTTGAAATACTCGGATGTTATCTACTATAATACTATACTTTACTATGTATACAAGAGGAAAGAATTGATTGATTGTTTGTTTGCATTGAAAGGGCTTCGAAATAACTGATCCGATTTGAAATTTCTTTCACCATTAGAATCCTACATGATTCCTGATGAACATAGGCTATATAAATTTATATATATTTTTTTGTTCAATTCCTATACCGAGCGTGAGGGGAGGTAAAAAATTAAAATATAAAGTCAACGATTATCAATACAATCTATATATACAAATAAATAAATTTGAAATGTCTGTTTGTTATTTCGAATGAACAGATTTTAACTAATGCATAAAAATATATCGCGGTATAAGAGTCAGATGAACGTATCTACGTTTTAAAAATTTTACTTTTTCCTAATTTAGTATAGTATAGTATCTAGTATTCGTAATATAGTATTTTTTTGGTTCTATAGAAAAGTGGTTCTAATAATAAATATAATGTTTTTTCGGAATTAATGAAATCTTAAATTACGTTGTTTTGCCATTTCATAGAAAACATTTTCAACGGTTTTAGTTAAAAAAAAGATTTTCGATATTTTGTAGATACGTTCATCTGGTTTTTATACCGCGATATACAGTATTTACATATAAAAAATATATGCACCCAGTACTATTTTTCCGGCTAAACTCTGAAACGGCTGGACCGATTTTTATGGGACTTTCACTCACGTATATTTAAAAATATATATTTATTTTAATTATTAAATAAAAAAAAAGCTTACGCAAAAAATTGAAACCAATGAAATTGTGAACAATATTCGATTTATGTAGGGAACGTTAACAATATATAAGTATAATTTCTCTCAAATTAACGCGAGTAAGACCGCGGGGCACAGCCAGTTCGTTACATAATTCAACTTCAGAACCAACGCATTTTGACTAAGAACACCGTATTACACAAGACACTACCAATATTTTACCTTGGTGACACGAGATATGGCTCGAAAAAAATATTCTCCTGCAGTGCGTGAGATATGAGATGTATTAACATAACATTAGGTTTTGAGAAGGCCATTCACGATCTTCGCGCGAAGGTAGCTAAGTGATAAATAGGTGAATTATATACGACGTTATATACGTCGAGGAGTCTCATGTGGAATAGCAACAGGTTTTAAAGTTGTGATGTGTTTAAATCGAAGAATATTATATATGGACGCTGATAAGCAATACTATAATCAAGCCATACAGACTTCATTTTGAGAAAATGGCGTCTAAAGATGGCAAACCTATTCTTAATGAATCTGTTTGAAGACGTATATATCCATCTTTTCTTTTCTTTTTTGATGAAGGGTATAATGAATTTAAAGCAGATTGATATATTGAATATATTATCTAATAAAAAGTTTTTCAAACATTTGTATAAATTGCAAAATATGGGAGGCAATCGAAATTCGAAACAATTAATTAAGAAACTTATTTCCGTACTTATTTAGTGTATATGACTTGATTTTTTTTAATATTGTTAAATAAGTTATCTAGTATCAAAATACATCAATATATCCGAATTTGACTTTTAGTGGGTTGACACGTTATTGCTTATCAGCATATATTCTCGTGTTACAATTACAAACGGATTTACTGATTTTTACCAAATATTATATGAATATTCAGTTGGTCTGAGAATCGGCTACTATCTATTTTTCAATCCCCTAAGTGGTAAGAGCTTTTCACCCATATATTTTTTTTAATTTTTGAATGAATTTTTTTTTGTTTTTATTACTAAGAAGAAAAGAGCTCATGATCTTGAAGTGGCTGGCTGCAGAACATATTGAAGAACCATCGCTAGAAAACCTTCTTTTAAATAAAAAAGCCGCATCTAAATCGGTTTACCCATTTAGGAGCTACGGTGCCACAGACAGACACACAGACACACATAGCAGTCAAACTTATAACACCTACCTTTATCGTGGAAGATATGACATTATTCAAAAATTAGCCGATTTTTACAAATGTACATATATTTGTATGATTCGCAATATTCACCTTATGAATGTCAAAAATGTAAGCCGCAAAATGAACCATTTGATCGAATTTTTACTGCCATGCAAGTATTTATACTGATTTAAATAAATAAATAAACAAATAAACCTATCACACTCAACGGCCCCCATTAAGATCTTGTGACCTTGTGTCGGGGGTCTGGAAACATACACAACACTAACACAAACACCCAGACCACGACAAACATCCGTATGGCCAATACAGACATTTGCCGTGAGCGGGGATCGAACCCGCGACCGTTAGCACTACAGTCAGTTGCAGTGACCACTGCGCCAACGTGTCTGTCAAATCAAACATGTCAAAATAATATTCAAGCAAGGGCATACACCTTTATATTATTGCCTATTCAATTTTGAGTAATATATATTTTTTCTTTCTTGAGGGTCATTCCTTTTCGGGGATATTATTATTACACAGTCATTTGCTAAAAGCGGTTATATTTTTCATGATTTTTTTTTATATGTATCGATTTATTTCCTTCTTTTTCTCCTTAACATATATTGTTTTTATTTTATCTGTAGTCCGTAGGCATTAAGTTTGAAAATTGTTCTCTATTTTTATTTTCTTGTTTCAGTATATGTATCCGAATGAATTTATTCTATTTTATTTGAACTTTTCAAAATATAACTTGTTGCAATACGAAAGTACACACCGTCTTCCAATGAATGGATGCTTTTAGATTATGTTAAACTTCGCTTAGTTCGGTATAAACTTGTAATGTAGATACTACATATGCATTAGATGAGTACTTCTTCGCGTGTGCTAGTGTATTGTACATAAGTTGGATTTTATCGTTTCTTATTTCAGAATTGTTTTGAACTTGGAAGTTGTATTCAGACTCATCTCGTGAAGGAAATCATTGTCAGGAAGCCTGCACGAGTTGGGAGAATTTTTGACACATTCCCATCACCTTAATAGCAGGAGGCTTTTGTCCACCAGTAAGATATTTACAAGCTGTTACGACTTTGAGTGATGTATATGTTACTACTATAGTGATAGCATTACTACTATAGTCATTAATTAGCTGTCTATCATGATTTCATCTGTGATTATAAATTGTCGTCTATGGGTCGTAGAGAGATATAATATAGCCTAAAACCATTCTCAAAATACTAACGCAAAAATAATTTTTCAACTCGGTTACATCAGTAGTTCACAGATTTACAAAATTTCTTTAGCTTTTACTCGTAGCAGTAATGTATCTATGACTACCATAATAATTAGACTTTTAAATGGTACCAAAATTTTAAAAAATTGGTTTAGGGCACGTTTGTTTGACAGACACGTTGGTTGGCGCAGTGTACTGTAACTGACTAAAACGCTAACGGTCGCGGGTTCGATCTTCGCTCACGGCAAACATCTATATCAACCATACGGATGTTTGTCGTTATCTGGGTGTTTGTGTTGTGTGTTTCCGGACCCCTGGCACAGGATCATAAGACCCTAATACCGTTAAGCGTAATGCGTTTGTTTTTATTTTATTTTAAAAGCACATACAAAATTCTCTCTCTCTTTAGTATCGTATATTATTTAATATACAAAATATTTGGGAAGGAAGTCATTGCGCATGCCCAAGCGATCCTGCGGCTTCTGTATTTATGCTAATGACGGCAATGGCAGGGGTTTTAAAAGGTAAAAATCTGCCCCGGATTACCCGAACTTTTGAAGATTTCCGTCACATTACGAAATTAGTGATATTAAAATAAATTAATGTTAATTTAACGTATAAACATCAAGTTTTACAATGCATAGATTTAATTCATGACACTAGAATCATTTCACGCTATGCGCAAGATTTTGTTTTAACTTTTAACATATAATCGCTCTATATGCGATAACTCGTAACTAACAATTTTGGTAAAAGTGAATTTTCTCAGTGAAAACGGTATTCAAACTTTAATAGTAATATTTCTTACAATATCTTAAGTCTCAATCATTTAAAAGGTAAACGTATTTATAACAGTTAGCGTTAAAAGATTTTTTTTTATATCTTCTGTAAAGTTCGGCAGTTTACATATAGGAGCTATAACATCTAAACCGACGGTATTGTCATCAAGATATTTCACCATGAAATTGGAACGTGAATCTATAGTATACTACTATAATGTTGACCCCATAATGATAGATTTTATGCTACTATTATTTTACGAAATAATTTACACAACTAGGAACTAAATTTTGATTTACTCGTTATCAATTGTGATCGCGTCATGCTCGACAGTGAAGGATGCTGGTCGGCCATGATTTCTTTCGTATAGAGGCCCTTATGGCGCTAAAAATGGCCGCGAAGAGATACTGAGAGGCGGAAGCTCTCGCTGCTCCAACCACAGATTACGACCAGGCGGAAGAAGATGGACGCCAACTTTCTTCCTCCGCCATAAACAAGCCCAAGTAGGAATTTTACTATTCTCTTTCACCACTAGAGAAGAAGAATGCTTTCGATGTCCGTGAGTTCAGTTTAAGGAGGTTCGCACAGACAGGCCGATCGTCAGGGCGCCACGGTAGCAGAGCTAAGCGATCCCAAGGTGCTCAACTACGACGATAAGGGCATCGCAGGGTTTAAGTGGGTATTCTGGTGCGTGTGTTCGATTCGGAAGTCCCACATACCCGCCTTGAAATCTTCGGTGAGATGCATAATTACATTTCTCAGCGTTAAAAATGAGTATACATTTTCTTTAATGAATCTATCATTCATGACACCAATTTCGTAAAGTGAAATTGGATTCAAATTCGTTTGCCAAAGGTAAGAAGATAATAGACTTGTGTTATGACATGTGACATCACAAAGAAAAGGGTACGAGGCAACGTTGTTTTAAATATTATATATATTAGATTTTGTTTTATTGGAGATATCAATTTAATATAATATTGTAGGCAAAAAGCGGTATTTTACTTAGAAAATAAAATAACTTATGATTTTCTAATAAATAAAATTATAAATAACAAATTCAATATTAAGGGAAAGTATAAAATACATCTATTCTATACTAATAATAAATCTGTAGAGAGGTCAATTCTGTACATGAAATATATTTTCAAAATAACTATCAGGGGGTGATTAGTGATCGATACTGATGCCAAAAATGCAATCAGTTACATTTTTGTCTGTCTGTCTATCTGTCTGTATGTTCCTTATAGAAACTAAAACTACTCGACGGATTTTAACGAAACTTAGTACAATTATTCTTCATACTCCTGGGCAGGTTATAGTATACTTTTCATCACATTACAATCAATAGTTGCAGAGTAGTGAAGGGAAGCTTTGGGAAAACGGGAGACATTACTCCAATTTTTAAGCTTCCGTCGCGTATGCAGCCTTAATGGTTAAAGTTATATAGAAATCATGTCTGACAGAAATATTCAACATAAAATTTTCTAAAAAATATCCCGCAAAAGCATATGTCTATCTTTTATGTTTGACTTACAATAACACGTGTAACTCCTGATAGCTTAGCAGTTCGGAGCATTCTTATTATATTTGTTTACTCTTATGTTTATAAGACTCTCACTCATCCCTAATTTAAAAAAGTTAACATTATTACCTATTCAATAAAAAAATCAATCAAAGAAATCAAGTATTGTGGATTGACATATTATATTTCCCTATTAAATTACGATAGTTAATCTGACTGTCACATCAAAACCACTGAACTCTGAGGAAGGAAATACGCTACTTTTTTTACGAAAAACGACGAAAACGAGGACGAAGTCGCAGGCAAAAGCTAGTCAATTAAATAAAGGTCTCGTCAACGTCCGTCAGTTCCGAGTGCTCAAGCAAAAGTGCCCAATCTACGTTTGTGTTGCTCTTTTATAATGCCATGATACTAAGACACGTGACTATAACTCCTACAACTTTTTACCGCTAATAATATTGAAAAATATTTTTGTTATTGAAATGAAACTATTTTAAACGGATTTAAATCGCGTATATTAATTATTTTTATCATCCCGACGTTTCGAGCACTTTGCAGCGTTCGTGGTCACGGGTAGACTAAGGTGACATTTGTCTATTTGAGATTTTAGAAAATATTATTTACAACTACCGCCAACGGTTTCTTAAATAATATCTTGAATAACGTTCCGGTTGCATCCGAACATCCGAACTTTAATAGAGAAGATGGTTGGAGACTTTCAAACACCTGGGATCCACTTATTAAAATTTAAAAT
Organism: Hypolimnas misippus; assembly: GCA_037950945.1. Classification (NCBI taxonomy): domain Eukaryota; kingdom Metazoa; phylum Arthropoda; class Insecta; order Lepidoptera; family Nymphalidae; genus Hypolimnas; species Hypolimnas misippus. Next base: position 362,504 of record JBBEEQ010000009.1, read on the forward strand.
CCCAAGTCCAACAGACTGCCAGACCAAAAGACACAGTTAGTGCCTTCTGCGTGCAACCGGAACGTTATTCAAGATATCATTTAAGAAACCGTTGGCGGTAGTTGTAAATAATATTTCCTAAAATCTCAAATAGACAAATGTCACCTTAGTCTACCCGTGACCACGAACGCTGCAAAGTACTCGAAACGTCGGGATGATAAAAATAATTAATATACGTGATTTAAATCCGCTTAAAATAGTTTCATTTCAATGAATAATAATCGCGAAAATCTAAGACAACGATATGTGAACCAGTACGGACTGGAAATATCAAATAAAATTCGCCGGTTGGAGTATTTGAAAACGAAACATGCAAGATACGTAACGTCCATTAACTTCCTTAAAAGATGCCGTGACAATAATTTAATTCCGGTTTGTGTAATGATCGCGCCTAAGAAGGACATAAAGCATGGTGATAAAATACTTAACCAGGCAAGTAAGAAATTGTTATTACAACTAATCCGGGAACATCGGTTTGAAGCGCGACGGTTAAACGACCAAATTGACAGCTTAAGTAAAGAACTCGAGTTAAGTTTATCAAAAACAGATTGGCAAAAATGCTACGATTTTACTAATAAACGAGCCGCTATAAAATATAATAATCTAAAATTAAAACAGATAAATAAGTTTGAAAAACTTAGCGGAGTGAAATCGAATTCGAATAAATTTAACAATGGCAACACCGGGGAAATTAAAAACCAACCTGCGCGTACGTCACTTGTCAATCTGTCAAAACAAACTTTAGATAAATCAACCATTACGGTATTAAATAAAGGCTTAAATTTTGCACCGGCTCCATCCAAAATACCGTTTGAAGACATTATTTGCCACGTAGAGGAGTGTCTTTTTAAGAATAATGTCACGAAGGAAGACTCGAAAGCAATTCGACAGGACATTTCGAGTGTTTTACGTCGAAGCCGGCCACCGAAAAGAAACCTTACTCGTGATAAATCTATTGCACTGAAGAACTTACGCAATAATAAAGACATTACAGTCCTCCGGGCAGATAAAGGAAACGCGACCGTTGTGATGGATACGTGTGACTATAACCAGAAAATTACCGCGATCTTATCGGATGAAAAAACTTATAAAAAAGTAACAAAAGACCCTACTAATACTATTCTCAAAAAGACATCCGCGTTAATAACTAAACATCAAGAAAAGTTAAATCTGGATAAAAAATCACTCGTGCCTACATGTGCTAAGCCCCCAAAATTGTATGGGTTACCTAAAATATACAAAACTGGTGCTCCGTTGCGTCCTATAGCCAAATCGATACTCCAACATATAGATTGGCTCAACACATAGCAAGGATATTATCACCACTCCGAGGACACACGGAAGCTTATGTGAAGGATTCTTACCAGTTTGTTGGTGAAATCAAAGATCTCAAATTAGCCAACAATGAGACAATGGTTAGTTTTGATGTCCAATCATTGTTTACCAACCTACCCATGCAAGACTGCATCGAAATTGTCAAAAGGAAGCTACAAACAAAAAACATGCCTATTGAGTATGCAGAGCTGTTACATCACTGCCTGACATCTGGATATTTATTGTGGAATGATGAATTCTATGTGCAAGTCGACGGAGTTGCAATGGGTTCTCCAGTATCCCCCGTGGTCGCCGATTTATTCATGGAAGACCTGGAGGAGAGGGCTCTTCACTCCGGACCAATCACACCTCGGTTTTACAAGCGGTACGTAGATGACACTTTCACAATATTACCTAGTGATATGACGTCTGCATTTTTACAACATCTTAATTCTATTAATAATAACATTCAATTTATTATGGAATTAGAGGCAAATAATGTTTTAGCTTTTCTTGACATTCTTATTATCAAGAATCCTGACAACACATTAAGTCACACAGTTTATAGGAAACCCACACACACTAATAAATACCTCAATGGTGACTCACACCACCACCCTAGTCAGTTAGCTACCGTTGGCAAATCTTTGTTTCAGAGAGCCCACCATCTCTGCGATGCTGAACACCTAGAGGACGAGCTACACCACGTCAAGCTTGCACTCCACCAGAACAAGCTGCCCGTGCCTCGCCAGCATCGTAGAAGCCGTATCAAGCCACCCACAGTTGAGCGACAACCTGCATTTCTACCATATGTGAAGGGAGTTACAGACAGAATTGGCAACATCTTGAAGCGAGCTTCGATTAAAACCATCTACAAGCCTCATAAGAAAGTGAGCCAGTTCTTGAGACCTATCAAGAGTAATATTCCTTTACAGACTGCGGGAGTATACAAACTCGAATGTGAGTGTGGTTTATCTTACATAGGCCAAACAAAAAGAAGCATCGGTACTAGGGTCAAGGAACACATAGGAGATGTCAAGAATAGGCGTTCTTCAAAGTTTGCAGTTTGTGAACATGCCTTGGATAAACCTAACCATTTCATCCGATTTGATAAACCACAGATCCTCGCTAGAGAACACAGATTCATTCCTAGAATGATACGCGAGGCTATTGAAATTCAAAAACATCCGAACTTCAATAGAGAAGATGGTTAGAGACTTTCAAACACCTGGGATCCACTTATTAAAAATTTAAAATCCCAAGTCCAACAGACTGCCAGACCAAAAGATACAGTTAGTGCCTTCTGCGTGCAACCGGAACGTTATTCAAGATATCATTTAAGAAACCGTTGGCGGTAGTTGTAAATAATATTTTCTAAAATCTCAAATAGACAAATGTCACCTTAGTCTACCCGTGACCACGAACGCTGCAAAGTGCTCGAAACGTCGGGATGATAAAAATAATTAATATACGTGATTTAAATCCGTTTAAAATAGTTTCATTTCAATGAATAATAATCGCGAAAATCTAAGACAACGATATATTTTTGTTACTTTAAATGTTAATTTTCGCAAAAGTTACAAGGTGTCACGTTATAATAATTTCGGCGATTTTCAAGAAATGTCTCGAAAGTTGGCAAGAGAGGGTTTCTTGTCATTGCTGTCACGTCGCTTGAAATCTAAATCAAATTATGCACTCCAAAGCCAATCTGATAATTTCTCTTATATAAGCGATTCGCGGCAAAGTAATAATCATAACTTAAATTACTACTAAAGTAAAAAGCAGATAGATAGATTAAAAACTTGATTGCAGTCAATTATTCAGGATCACTTTTAAAAAATATTATTCTAGGGAATGAACAATTGTAGGCAAGGGTTCGTCACAAAAAGCGATCTTTATAGACAACCCAAATTGCAAGGATATTAACATCTTTAAGAGCGTTCTCTTAAAGATGTTACTGGTACTGTTTATGTATAAATAAGACATAATTTAATGTGGCGAAATCAGCAACTTCCTTTTTAGGCGATAGCAGAACATAGACTTAGCGCGTTCGCGATAAGGTATGCAACACAAAAATATATAAATAATATTACAAATAATACCATAAATATCAAAATGCATAAATATTAATAGATAAATTAGCAAAACAGATATATAGATACTCTTTTATTGTCCACCAGACACGATAAAAAAATATAACGAATAAAAAAATAACAATAAAAAAATATGATTTGACAATAAGGCGGCCTTATAGCTTACTAGCGCCCCGCCCCGGCTTCGCACGGGTACATACATTCACACACACGCAGGCACGCACGCACGCACGCACGCACGCACACATACATACATACATCCTTCTTTTTTGCGTCGGGTTTCAAAAAAAAGTAAAATTATAAAGGAAGTTTGAATTTTTTTTAATGAATTTTTTTATTCATAGTTTTTATTAATGTACTCGCGGCACTTTATTTTATTACATTACATTGACTCCCCCCGCCGTACCCCAGTGACGATTGGGTTACATTATTAGAGTTTTAGTAAGGATCCCTAATTTTTTTTAAATATAATAATGCCTATGTTATTCGGGGATAATATAGCTTTCCAAAGGTGAAAGAATTTTCGAAATCGGTCCAATAGTTTCGGAGCCTATTCATTACAAACAAACAAATCTTTCCTCTTTATAATATTAGTATAGAATAGCGATTTCTTCAAGGCAACCTTACGGTTAGAAATTTGTGAAGAAGAGATAGGTAGGTGGTGTATGATTGAATGAATATATATAAAAATACATATAAAATATTATAAAAACATATGAGTACCTATTGAGACTTATTACAATATTTAACACGAAGCAGGTTAAAATACAAATCACATCTCAGTTACATTTATTAGCATAAAACGAAATAAGTACTCAAGTGAACTCTTTAGTACTTTATTTAAAATATAAGCTTAAATCATGACATCACCCCGTGTTTCACAGGTGGCGTCGGTAGAAGCAACAAATATTGACTTAGCCGGTTCGTACAAATAAACTCGAATTTGCTGCGGGGTACGTGAACCGAATGTCTTTTGGGAATAATTGTTTTCGTACAAAAATATGACAACAATATAAATAAATAAAAACGTTTAAAAAAAACAAACCGACTTCGAAACTGAAACAAATAAAAAGTAAAAAATAAATATTTTCTACTACATTTTGAAGTCAAAGTAATCTACCAAAATCGCGTCAGCCTTTTCAATATCAAGAGCTCTTTTCTTCTTAGCCGCTGTAGGAATCTTAGATGCACCTAACCTAGTATGACCTAAAATTTTAAACACTTATGCATCCAACATAACGATGCAAAATTATTAAATTCTTGGTTTAATACTACAAGCCAGGATCGCCAAGATACACAACTCCTCACCAACTTACAGCAGAGTTACTGTTGTCGCTTATTGAAATCATCTCAATGAATAGATTGTCGGGGTTTTTTAAAATTTTAAATATTAGTCAATTATTCAAACATTGCCACCGGCGTCAACCGCAGTACCTTCTGCCATTGGTAACATACTGTTCGTGTATATGAGCCTTAAGAAGAGCATGAGGTGCCCATTTGTATTCACTTTTATGACACTTTGATCTGTATCTGAATGTATATGAAGAAAATTTGATCTGTATATGAAGAAAATATTTCCATCCTGATTTTAGCTGGTTTTGTTTAAGAGAAAATAATTCTATTTCATTCTTTAAATTCTTGATGTCATAATTTATGATAAATTGTCATCTGCTATTTAAATCTGTTACTAGTTCCAAGTTAGCATAATTAATATAAGACATATAATATTTAATGTTGGATCAATATGTTGACCAAAATTTGCTCTAATGCCAATATTTTAATAGCCTTAGAATAAAGCAGCCATTAGGAATTGTATTGGTATCGTTGGACGCAAATATTGGAGACTGTTTGCGTGCCGTCGGGCCTGTGGGCATAACATAAATTCATAGCTTATCGTGTTGGTGCCAATATGTGAGCCAATTTCGGTATTTGTCTAATTTTCTTATGATTCTTCTTGATTTGCAAAAATTATTTCTTTTTATTCTTGGATATATAATTGGTTTTCAGACTATAAATAAAAAATGATTAAACATTCCTAACCAACAACACAGATAACTAAAAAACAGTATATATTTTATAGCAGGTAACTTGATGTTAAATGATCACCGCCGCCAATAGACATTTGCAGTATCAGATGAGTCACAAATGGATTACCAACTTAAAGAGAAACAATGGATGAATTCCATCATATCTTTCTTTAATTCGTAACCCCGACAGGAAGTAAGGGAAGGGACGCGGAGTTGCGCTCTTTCTCTCTTTCTTACCGTACGAAACGCAGCAATTACGAGAATAAAACTTACAAACGTAATTCTCCCCATACAGACAAACTTATGGTCCGAGGAATTCATTTGTTAGAGTGTATAATTTAGTATTGCGTCCAGAGGTAGCTCTGATTTGTGACGACGTAGGTATTTGTTGTACTGACTTATCCATTAACTCAATTTTCTTTCACTAATTTATCAAATTGTCAGCTAACTTCCATTTTATCCGATATATAAGTAAATATATGTAAATAAAAATAATAAGCTACTCGTGGTAAATTCTAAAATTACAGATAAATAACAGGTAAATTCCATCAGTTCCTCTTACAAAGGGATCCGTACAATACTGTAAACTTACTACTGTACTGTTAAATAGTTTTGTAAAAAGAAACAGAGAAGTGACATAATAATAGGTAATAAAAGTCTTTACTCGCGCTTGATCGGTTTTTTTCCGACTGCGCAAGACAAAGGAGGATAATGTGTTTATTAGCCTATAAATGTATGTATGTATGACTGTGGGTATGTGTACCTTTGTGGCACTATTTAGACCAAATGCGTGTATCGATTTTGATAATTGATACGTCGTTCGATCCGTCATGATGGCGCGAGTGTCGCAGAAAGCATAAGCTACGAACTATGTCAAGTGGGGTATCGTTTTTTATCGTTTTTCAATCAGAATTACCGTTTAGGATCTATAACGATTTAAAGTTGGTTAGTAACGATTCTCACTTAAATACTTTGAGACCGAACTGATATTGATACGGTACTGGTGACTGCAGATGGTCTTTTTTTTCCTTTTATTTATCCTAGGAGTTTAATCACCACTTTGACTATGTCACCCCCGTACAAGAAAATACAACATTATTCTTAATAAAAGTACATAACTATTTAAAAATACTAAATACATTTAACAAATAACTTGGTCGAGTTTATATACCCATTTTCAATAATATTTTAGCTTCAGTGGACGATGGCGCGGTCAGCCAGCTATTACATATACGCAGATGGTCTTGTTAAGCTGTCGGGTTTTGGATTGTTTAAAATTACTTGTTATTTTTAGTCATAATACTGTCGATAGAAATCCTGAGAACATTTTAACTCTCTACCTATCCAGACCGACAGACGGACAGCGAAACGGAACCCTAACTTGACGACAAAACGTTATGACCTTTTACTGCTACTAATGTGACATGACATGGGTCGGTGTCTTGATCGTCCTCGATAAATATTTAATCGATATTCAAATCTATACTTAGTAAATAAGTATGGCGGTCAGCGCTTCACGATAACCTCTTTGTATACCTTACACGGGCGTAGCATTAGTTTTCATATGGGAAGGGTCCGTCTGAAGGAAGAGTTCAAAGAAGGAGGAGTTGTAAGTCCAAAATGAACATAATAAAACTAGTTTCTACACGGGTATTATGCAGTAAGATTCTAATGGTTAATTTCATTTATTTAGAAATTATATAAACCAAACCATTACATTATTATAAGGAATATAACAAAAGCAACAAACCTATGCACAAAAACTTACAATACGAACGACTTGGAAGGGCCCACAAGGCAAACAAAATAGAGGCAGACCCATAACACGCTGGGAAGACGATATCACGAGAATAGCCGGCGCCCATTGGACCATAGTAGCACAAGATAGAGACGCATGGAAATCTTTGGAGGAGGCCTTTACCCGAAAAGGGGTTCTTACAAAATACAATTCGACTACCAAAAATAATAATAACAACATTAATTACTAACATTTTTATAAAATAATAATATTTTTTAATACTAAAAAGCTCAAATAAGAAACAATTAAACTGTAATTGTAAGAAATAAACGGCTTTTTTATTTTATTTATTATTTTATAAACCAAACCAAAAACTAACAACACCATAATAAAGTATACGTAAGTCAGGGGGTTCTGACCCCCTAAACACCCCCCTTACAATCCGTGATCCCTTATAAACATAACGTCTGATCAGTGATGATTCTCTCAACGTAATTTTCTGCCATTGTAATGTAAATGCAATTCAATAAATTATTAAGTTATATATTTTATTAATTTTAAAAGGCATTGAAGAAATTGAAAGTCACCTTAAAGGATCTCAATTGTATACTTGGAAATTAATAGATCTTATTCTATTTCTTCTAGTTATTACTTAGTATCTTATATTCTAATTCAAGTAATTTATATGCTGTCTAGATCAAATTTACCACATTTTTTTTTATAACCAAATCCCAATCGGATAATATATCGTAATGAATTGTAAAGTAAAAAAAAGTAAAGTAACAGCCTGTATATGTCCCACCGCTGGGCTAAGGCCTATTAAGGAGAAGGTCTAGAGCTTAATCCACCACGCTGCTCCACTGCGGGGCGGATATACATGTGTCAGAATTTCTTCCGACACATGCAGGTTTTCCTCACGATGTTTTCCTTCACCGCCGAGCTCGAGATGAATTTAAACACAAATTTAGCGCTTCGCGTTAAATCAGCGGTGCTACCCAGGGTTTGAACATCTCGCCATCTCGGCTCAACAATGAATTGCATAATCACCGATTCATTTCAAAGTAACATTTAACAGAAAACGTTAAGAAGATTTAATATTCTTAAAGAAGATATTTAAGACTCGAATGAAATAAGCCCAACCCAATCTCCAGTAATACTAAAACCCTTAGCTTAGCGGGGTTTAGTTCCTTGTTTTTTTAAGCTCTTTAATTCAATCGGAGAGGCCTCAATAATTCATGTCTCTTCAGTTCTGAATGGAAAGCAGAGCCATTTGTCTTCCCTACCGTCAGCAGATTTTTATTGGCCGTAACAAAGTTGTGTGGAAAACATTATTTAATACTACCCTCAGTCCGCGGATTTGATGAAAAGTAATCTATGTGTTATTCTGGTGCATAAGATATATATCTTAAACTTTCCTGATTTATATTATTCATATTTTATATAACGGGTCTTATTTTATCTATTCAACGATACCTTAATCGATTTATCGATTTTAATTTTCTACTTTTTCAAATTATGGCGCCCAAAATCGGCCATTTTGATTTTTACATATTTATATGCTTTCTATGACATTCGCAGCTACAATAAATAAATATCTAAATCCTCGAATTCGAAAATCGTTCCTTATTGTTGTGCTAGGGAGTATTAAAGTATACGCGAGCAACGCTCCGAGGAACTGCTAGCCAAACATTTTTATCGATATTCGAATTTTTTCTGCTATCTCTACACGAAGACCGTTGATCGGATTGTACCTAGAGTGAAATATGTCTTTATTTTTGTTTCATACGTATACATTGTTTTCTAACGACCGACGTGGAAAACTAAAAGTAACTTACATATAACATAAGGTAAATTGTATTGTAACATTTTCCGACGTAAACCTCTTATTGAAAATAACGCGAAATGTACCGATGTTGTTTATTTATTTGATCTTCTAAATATTAAGAATAAAATAAATATTAAATAAACGCATTACACGGCCCCCATGGAGATCTCATGGTCTTGTGTTGGAGGTCCGGACACACACAACGCTAATACAAACACCCACACCACGACAAACATTCGTATCTGTATGAGAAGTAAGTTGCTTTAAGTTTTAATTATAATAATAAGGATAAAAAAGTAAAAAATAATAAAAAAAATATAGAAAAAAAAGAGAATAATAAATACGTTAATAAAATCTGGAATAAAAATTACCGTGTCATATTTATAAAAATATATCATGACCATAAATTTAAGAAAGGAAAATGCAGTTGAAATCAATTCGATTATATGAAGAGAATTTTCAATAATTCATCGGTGCATCGAATGAGCGAAATGGAACATAATCGTACGGTAATACAAATATCAATTTAGAAGAACGTATAAAGGGTACCGTAGTTTTGAAGACCATCTAGGTTTTTCTATTTTTATTATAAGGCAAGAATTACATTTGTAAGTTTGCTCACAGACTTTAATGAATATTTATATAAGTCGTTTGTAACTGTTTTTCACCTGAAAGAATTGTCTGTCAGTAACTTTATTTTTGACAGCCACGGCTTTCGTAAGGTTATTTACGTAAATATTGTCAGGTTACAGATTTGTTTCACATTAATTACGAGAGTAAAACTTACAAATATAATTCTCGCCTAAAGATATACATGATACATTTCTCACTTCTTTACACGCGAAAGATTTTAATGTATTTAATATTTTAGACTTATTTTAGTCATTCAGTTTTTGTAACGACTTACAATGTACTAGGTTACAGAGTTGTCTTATATCGCTCTCGAGAGTAAAACTTCTAAATGTAATTCTCGCCTAATATTTTGGTCGCATTTCGCTCGTATTAAATTTGATTTCTCTATACAAACATTGGATCCCCGTTTCATACCCTATAGGGGGTATATTTTGAATTTTTTTACTTAGCAGATGCTTACTTCATATATTATAACTATCTGTGTGCCGTTCGAGATCCGTATATAATACATCAGTCAGTAAGTAATGGTTCCGTTTTATATATACAGATGAGAAAGTAATTCTTAGCTTAATAAAAAAAAAATTGAAAATAAAACGCCATTCATTTCCGTGTTGCAATTTCTATTTTAATTTTATTACGCAATAATACTTTAATATTTCAAACGTTTCCTACTTTAGATTTTCCTTGTTTCAAGAATTTTAAATATCCGAAAAATAATAAAATAATTTGAGATTCTGACGGTTTTAGTCATTACGATACGACAACGATACGATTTTGTTTCAAATAGCTGGCAAACGAGCAGGTGGGTCACTTGATGTTAAGTGATCACCATCGCTCATGGAAATGTGTCGCAAGCTTAAAAAGTAATGAGAGATAAATAGGAAGGAAGTAAAGGATTTGCGGTTGCCACCGTACAAAACACAGCTATATTAGCGGCCTCCCGTGGTTTACCGTGTGGTGGTGGTGGTAGGACTTTAATACATACTTCCAACCCCCGTTTTAGCCCCTTAGTGTTTGAATTTTGCAAAATCCCGTCTTATTGAGCACCTACGTCCTAAAATAACCCCAATGCAAAATTTGAAACATCTAACACTTGCAGTTTCTGAGATTTCGTGATGAGTGAGTGAGTGATCTTTCGCTTTTATATATAGCTATATATACCCCGATCTTTCACCGTAATCTTCTGTGATCGTGTAGTACTGTCGAACTAGTCCTTCCCCTTTTATCTCTTCCCCTAATTTCTATTCCCTTTCACTTATTTTTTTTGGCTGGCGATAAATTTGCGGCTCCTTTGTAAATTTTCATGGGCGGCGGTGATCAGTTTATATCAGGCTTCAAATGCAAGAAGTGTAAAGCTTTCCAAGGTTCAGCATCAGATTAAAAAAGAGATTAATAAAACTTCATCAAATAAAATTTTATTTTCTGTTTGCAAGGCCTGTGGATGTGCCCAGTTAGCACAGATTATTATGTAGATGGCACATGGGAATGCAGAATGTGGTTATGTACTTCGAATGGATGCCGAATCGCAATAGTCGATGTCGTTAGTAGACGTATAAAAAATATCAATTCAAAAAGTCATTAGCTCTGTACAGTTTAACGTTGTATGTATTTTCACTAAGAACCTGCACTGACTTTGTACGGTACGGATGTACGGTACATCCGTACCGTACAAAGTCAGTGCAGGTTCTTAGTGAAGCTTAGATATTTAGAACGACTTTGTAAAATATTGTCTTTTTTTAGTTACAAAAACTTATTTAATTTTATTTTATATGTAAGTTTATAAAAAGTATCGAAATGTTGGTGAACCGCATTAAAATCTGTCCCACGGCTCAGGAGGAGTTAGCGGATAAACAAAGAGACACGAAAAGCCCTTTATAATATAATTATACTATGTAGATTACGAATGTCGTTAGGTGTAAATGAATATAAAAAATCCAGCAAGTCAGTGAAGAGAAGTTGGCGAATTTCACGGCTGCGTTAAATAAGTTCCTGATTTGTTGAACACTGAAATTAAATTTTATGAAGCTGCTTTGTTTTGTATAAGGTAAAAAATTTAAAGAATACTTCGCGAAGACTTTTAAGTTTGTAGCAAAATACTTTGAAGAATACTTTCTAAATTTTCTTGGAGATAATTACGATTTTGCTTTATGAAGCCCCCTTTTTATTGAAATACCTGGAAGTTAAGAAGAGTTATGTAGTATCTGATCAAAGCCAAGCTTCAGCTGTACCTTCAGTAATGGGTCAAAAATCAGCTTAAGTTTCGGCCGAAGCTGAGGGTAAAGCCGAAGTCTAAATCTTTCAATAGGTATTTAAAATCGTATGAGCCGTATACACGATGAAACAACAGTGTAACATTCTTATTATAAAAAATAAAAAAAGAATACCAATAAAGTTACCACCTATAATAAGTTCATTAAGAGAAAAAAAATATAAAATTATTCAATTAGATACGATGGCAAGGAGTCATCTAAAGCCCTGTCATGGTTTGAGAAAGTTAAAAGGACTTTTTTACTATAAAGTATTATAAATGCGAAGAGTAAGTGAATGAGTATATTTCTTAGTTCTTCACACAACAATAGCTTAACATATTTAAATAAAATGGTTAATCGATGCATACAAAAGTCAAAACTGATAGCTGACATAATCACTGACTGATCGATCTATGCACAACCTAAACCGCTGGGTCTAGAAACATTTCTTTCGCACAAACGTTCCTTGCATATTAAAAAAAAAAGATTTTTAAATATCCATTCCCTAAGGGGTTACTAAGAGGGTTGAAAGTTAGTAAAGTATAAATAAAGAAATAATTTGACGATTACATATTATTAGAGAAACTCTTCACATCTAGTCTCTATTATTTTACACAAATATCACAAAAGCGTTATCTGCATTTTTAGGCCCATCTTCATATTATAAAGAGGTAGAATTTCTAAGTTTGTATGTAGGGGGTAATATCTACACTACTGATCCGATTTGAAAATTATTTTTTGTGTTAGATAGCTCGTTTATTACGTAAGGTTACATAGGCTATTTTACATCGCACTACGTCTCACAGGAGCGAAGCAGTAACTATAAACGCGAGTGAAACCGGGAAGGACAGCTAGTGAAAGATAAATTGCTTTATAATTTATTTATTACAACGCATGTTGCTTATAATTTATATTCTGAAGTGAATTTTATAACAAAATTTCACGCATTACTTGCAAAATGTGTACGAAAAATAATATCAATTTTGAATGATGGACATCATTGTTCCTTGAACGACGAAACTTTAATTAAATTTATACACCATATTAATAAATAAAATTGAAGTGTCTGTTTGTAATTTTAAATGAATATTCTACTATTTTAACTATCAATGGAACAGCTGGATCGATTACGTTGAGTTTCACTCGTAGATAGCTAATGTTATAAAGACTAACTTAGACTAATTTTCAGAAATTTCATTTATTTTTTGAAATAAAACTATTTTAAACGGATTTAAATCGCGTATATTAAATATTTTTATCATCCCGACGTTTCAACCACTTTGCAGCGTTCGTGGTCACGGGTAGACTAAGGTGACATTTGTCTATTTGAGGTTTTAGAACATATTATTTAGAACTACCGCCAACGGTTTCTTAGTTGGTATCTTGAATAACGTTCCGGTTGCACGCAGAAGGCACTAACTGTATCTTTGGGTCTTGCAGTCTGTTGGGCTTGGGATTTAAAATTTCTAATAAGTGGATCCCAGGTGTTCGAAAGTCACCATCTTCTCTATTGAAGTTCGGATGTTTTTGAATTTCAATAGCCTCGCGTATCATTCTAGGAATGAATCTGTGTTCTCTAGCGAGGATCTGTGGTTTATCAAATCGGATAAAATGGTTAGGTTTATCCAAGGCATGTTCACAAACTGCAGACTTTGAAGAACGCCTATTTTTGACATCTCCTATGTGTTCCTTGACCCTAGTACCGATGCTTCCGTTGTTTGGCCTATGTAAGATTTGTTTATTTTCTTTTTTCGCAGACGAAGTCGCGGGCGTCAGTATAACATGAAACAAAGAAATATATAATTAAGCCAAATTGTTGGAAGTTTATAATCTGTCAAAACTGTGACAGTTTTTACTTAACTTTTTAATTGTTTAATAAAGTATTTAATAATTTTAACATGTTTGTTAATATGTTTTAGAAGTTATGTTAAAATAAGTTTTTAACGGAACGACGAAAACTTAAAATGGATTGTTCATATAATTTAATTAAACAATTTTGCCGTCAAAGCCAAGTTTCCTTTGAAGTGGGAAAAATCATAATATTAAATCCAGTGTGTGGTTGCGGGACTCAGAACAAAGAGAAAGTTGGAAATGGTTTAAATGTGATTATATTGCAATTTGTATACGGACACATGTTATGTGGGGATAAATTCCTTCAAGTTAGCCATGCGTTCATGGATCTTTTTGTGGTGCTAATTTTTGCAAATTTGCTTGATAATATATTTAGACGTCATTTATTTATTATTATTACAAAATAAGACTATTTTAAGTTATTTATCGACGACATTTTGAACACATCTCTCTCTCAGCAAAATCTGTACCCCAAATCGGATTTTCAATAATTTATATATTTATTCTTTATGTTTTGATAATTCACAGGTTATGAGAGGTTAGTTAGTCATAGTTTTTGTAGATAATTTTCTTCATGGACATTACGCAGTAAGATATGACTCTAAATGTTAATCTCAGTTATTTAAAATTATATAAACCATTGTCATTGCCATTTTCTCAATATACTAAGTAATACTAAGTCGTATACTAAAGGGGGTCCTTGCCCCCTCCACCCTTATATACAAGTATGCAAATATTTATATATGCCATATCTGTTTAAGCGCTGTTCTATTTCAAGGAGTGTGTAAGACAAGTCAGCGCGCTCAAAGGCGTTAAAGAAACCCGCGCAATTGAACTGTTAAGACGAAGTTTATTTATATTTGTACTAGGTTATAGATTGGGTCTTTTTACCCGACTGCGTGTTATAAAGAAGGTAATGTTTATTAGCCTATGTAAGTATGTGGAATTATACCTTTGAGGCGCTATTAAGACCAAACACGTGGGCCGATTTTGGACGACGTGATGAGAAAAAGACAAATCGCTGCTTTTCAAGAATATCGATGTAACTAAAACTGATGAATTTTGGGGAATGGGGTTTTTAAATTTTTTTATTAATGTGTTTGTGCATAGCTCGATCCCTTGATGTTATAACTTTATTGATTTAAAGAAAATTCATCGTCGCAAATCTTTTCATGATAAAACATCAAAGATTTATGGTCTCTTGACATACTTAGTTCTATGTTTTAGAATTTTGAATTACTACGATGTTCTTGCGAAGCAGCGAAATATGAAAATCGACGAACTTTATCAAACAGGGTATGTTTGAATATTTTAATAAAATGTCTGTTTGTAATAAATTAACGGCATTTAACCAAATGCATATGGAAGTATAGACGGTACTAACAACAAAAAAACAATTTTAAAAATTTTTGTCTGTCTGTTTGTTTGTTCTGGTTAATCTCTGAAGCGACTTGACCGATTTTGACGGGACTTACACATAGCTAATATTATAACGAGTAACTTAGGCTTTAGGATTACTTTTATTTTAAAAATTGTAATTATATTACGCGAAAACAAAATTTAAAACAATAAAATATTGAACAATATTCGATTCAAGTAGGAAAGGTAATTATATAAATATAATTCTATAAATAATGTCTTATGTAATTGGGACTTACCCTTAATAAGTCTTAAGTTAATTACTCAGAAGAAATGTTACTCTAACATATAGGCGCTATTTAATACAAAGCTTTCCATTTCAACCGAGTCTGCGGTTCGCATAATTAATTGAATCTTAAATGGTAAAACACTTGAACGAGTATGAGTACACTCTCGCATTTCAGCTCGTCAGGTCAACTGGCAATTATGATGGCTTTTTAAATGTACATTTAATCAATTATATTACATTTACTTTGAAACGATTATTTTTAAAAAAGGGAACTTCAAAAGCAAATAATAAATAATCATAATATTATAGAAATATCAAATGAAAGTCGTCAATAATAAAGAGAGAATCGAAAATCGAATTTTGTATGAACAAAAGTAAACATCGGGACAGCTGAATTTAAAAATTATGATACCATTTGAAAGGTATGTCATTCTAGATGGATATTATTTTACGTCGTCTTTTTTTTTTAAAAAGAGAAACCAATTTCAAAACTCTCCATTATTCCTTACTAGCTACCTCTCGCGGTTTTATTCGCGTTTATGGTTACTGTTTCGCTCCTAGGAGTTGTAGCGAGATGTAATATAGCCTACCTCAATAAACAGGCTGGCCAACACAAACATAACTTTCAGATCAGTACTTTCAGTCATACATACAAACTTACAAACAAATTTTACCTCTTTATAATATTTACAAAAGCTACTCCAAAAATATTTTGATTTACGATATCCGATTTACCCACTGGAAGTTTATTGTACTATGTTTTTCGCGTAATTGAAAATAACTTGAAAAGTTTCATTGTTATCAGACGAACAGACACCGAACGCCATGGTAGTACATAAGTTACGCACAAACAAACAGAAAATATCTTTATGTATATAAAACGAGGTCGGGTTAGTTATACCATTTATAACTCAAGAACGGCTGGACCGATTTTTATGATTCTCAATTTATTTTTCCTCCAAATAAAACTAACTTAAACGTTGGGAATGCACAAAAAAAATCATAGGGTCATATTTAATTAGTAAGTTAATACAATATTTACTCATCTAAGGCAGTACGAAGTTAGCTGCGTCAGCTAGTATTTAGATACTCAAAAGGATAAGAAATATGAATATTCCATGGTAACTTGATTCATCTCACATTGCTTGAGAAATTTCTCTATTTTAAGGACTTTATTCTTTTGTTAAGAATTTAACTTTTCATTAAATTTCATCTTATTTCTGTTATTCTTATAAAGGTTTAGGGTAAGTGTATATATTTCACCAATAATTTTTGTATTAGTCACCGGTTTCTTGATTGTCTTGCTTTCCAGCATAGGCCTCCCAAGTGTTCTCCACAAAGATCTATCTCTGGCTTTCCTCACCCAAGTCGTTCCTGTCACTACGATAATGTTTACCAGGAAAGGTAGGTTTTATTTATAACTAAGGCACCATTCCGTTGCTTTTTTGCTCCATTTCTCTGTTTTACTTATTATTAGATGTCCAGCCCATATCCACTTTAGTTATTTGATTTGATATTTTATGTTAATAATCTTTGTTCGTTTTTTTATAATTTTTAAATCAACGATCGAAACAAAAAAGTACTTATTAAATAAAAAAAATATGATCTACTACCCTGAAACCAACACATTTTAAAACGAATGAAAAAATCTCATACATCAAATCTGTCTACCTAATATCTAAAAATACCACTCGCATTTCAACGCAGTCCACGAAAACTTAAAACCACGATATTTACATCCATCGCTTTCTACATTAGAATTCACATCAAGGCTTTTGTTATAAGCCTTCAATGGACGCTTTACAACGATTTTGTTTAGATTATGACTGAGGGCAAACGAAAAATATTCCATGGAGTGTTCACAAATTATCCGCAGATGTGGCAAAACGGATTTTCGTCATAAAATTGGACAGCGTGAAATATTTTCAAATCATTTTTAAGAATAAACGTTATTGTGTGCTATTTTGTTTTAAAGCAATTTACAAAATTTACTGTTTAACGGTGCTAAAATAACATAGTTATGTAACCTTGACCTGATGTTGCAGCATCATCTAGAACCAACAGGATACATAACTCCTCGCCATCTTACAGCAGAAATATCACGTTAAAATTATCTCAATTAATATATTGTTAAAGGTTTTAAAATTTTTCCATTTTAGCCTTGCTTATACTTTTTAACATCGATTCTGGTAACGTAAAATGTCCAAGATATGCCTAATTGACATTCTGTATAGTGATCACTAAAAATAGTATATTTTAACCAACTTTCAATCAAGGAGGAGGTTCTCATTCGTCGGAGACTTTTATCGTATTGATCTCATAGAATTTTCATTGAAATAGATTCTATAGTTTGGTATTAAAATAAAAACAAATAAGTATAATATAAGGAACAAGTACATATCCAAATGAACAAAATGACGTATTTTGCTTTTAAAATCATTTTGCTTTAAAAAAAGTTTTGTATACATTAAATACAAATTAAACACACGAAATGTGTCCTGAATACATACCATTCACTTTCCATTACGGTAAAAAAAATCCCGCTTAAAACACCATTCAGAAGAATCGTGAAAATGGGAAATCATAAATCATTTTAGAGATACGCCATGCTTTCAATCTCCGTTTACATTTCCATGTTTGTTTGTGTTATGAGTGCCATAAAAAGATATACGATATTTACAGTCTCTCTCTTATGTATTTTATGAGTTAAGTTTTGTTGTTATCGCCTGTGTGAGAACGTTGTTTTTGTGTAAAAATGTTTCTACGACTAGCGGCCTTTCTTGGTTTCACTTGCGTTTAACATAGGACTTTTATACACAGTTCCCCCGTTTTACTCCCTTAGGGGTCAAATTTTGCAAAATCCCGTCTTAGTGTGTCTGATCGATTCAAAATTAATTTGATGTCTGTTGTTGGTTAAAAATATACCAATAACATACGACTTTATTTGACTGAGGTATTAATACCTACTGCACGGAGTTTAATCAATTAATTACACCTATGAACCTTTAATAATGCTACATACTTATATGTATGTATTTGAAGGTATTTTTCATGAAAATTAATCTACCACGGTTTCGAAAAAGTAGAACCTCAAATCTGAGAAGAAACCGCGAAAGAAACTCAGAGGAACTTTTTTTTTCTTTTTTTAACAATGTAAAATATATTAAGACAGCCTGGAAGCGATCGCCTTATTCCCATGGGAATAAGGCGATGCATCCTTGAGTATCCTCAAGGGCATAACTTGGAGCGTTTTGGAAAAGCACGTACCACTAATTGGGAACCACAGTTCTAATGCAATATTTTTTTGCTATCGAACCAGTCTCTGAAGTAAATTGGTATTAGAAATTATCCATTTACTTGCAAATGCTAACAATTTTCGATAGCGATAAAACATATCAGCGTCCCATTATTCCATATGACGCAGAGCGTGTTTCTTTAAGATTTGGCTTATTATGCCGTTAGCTATGCTTTGTTATATTAAAATAGTCTCCTCTGAGGTTGTTTGAATGTGTCCTTATTATTAATACTTGATTAGGGCGATATATAGTTTTTAACTTAATACATTGACAGACATGACAGACACGTTGGCGCAGTGGTCACTGCAACTGATTTAAGCGCTGACGCGGGTTCGATCCCCGCTCACAGCAAATGTCTGCATTGGCCATACGGATGTTTGTCGTGGTCTCGGTGTTTGTGTTTGTGTTGCGAGTGGTTCCGGACCCCTGACACAAGGTCACACGATCTTAATGAGGGCCGTTGAGTGTGATGCGTTTATTTATTTATTTACATTGTATAAACACTAGAACTAAAAATCAACTTGTATCACCTAGTGCTCGTCTTCATAAAGTCAGTGTATCGTTTTTGGGCTTTGGTATTTGTATCAATAATAAAATACCGCAAACAATTTTACATTTGCTACTTAATAAGTTTCAAGCCTATACAAGATTATGTAGACGATAAAGAGGCATGGATATCAAAAATAAATTGTGATAAAAATCCATTATGTTTGAATGACTTCAAAAGAGTACCTATCGAGTGTCTTGCCGGTACTTCTTTGTAGAGACTAGGTTCGGAATGTAGTCTGTTTTCGGAGTCGGTGGTAGCTTAAAAAATCTATAACCAGTTGACCTGTAACTTAACGATTCAAAAGTGCTTTAAAAAGCCTATTTGAATAAAGTAAAATTTGAATTTGAATTTAAAGATAAAGAAAAAAAAACAGATTTCATGTTTGATTATTATTATAAACCAGCTGTTAACCACGGGTTCTCATGAGTGTACTAATTAAGATTTCTTTTTAATGTTAATAAATTATTTGGAGACATTTTAAGCTATTCGTTTTTCTGTAAGAGTTTTCAAATATTGTCCTTAATGCAAACCTTGTCCTTACAATGAAAATACATTAAAAAATAATTACCGGAATATGTGTACCTGTTCTGAAATTATACGCATACATTCTATTTGGCAATTCTTTTTTATTTATATAAATTTGATTTGTTAAAATTTAGATGTTTTTTATTTAAAACCGACAAAAGTACCAATTATTTATTATATTAACCAATTTCAGTGAATTAAAACAACTTTGTATTTTGGACGTAATAAATAGGACAGCCTTTTAATCATACAAGTATAATGTATAAAAATATGTATATTTTTAGAATCACTTAAACAAAGTAATTGTTTTCTCATGAAAGTGAAACGAGTTTTGGCCATACATTATCGTCTGGACCGGATCAGACTGCTTTCAGTTGGATTGCTGGCGCCACTACGTCTCACACGATATCTTACTAACTAGACAAACACGCTCTGTTTATTCATAATTTATTCATCTATATACATAAAAGCGAAAGGTCACTGACTCACTCATCATGAAATCTCAGAAACTATAGTGTTAGGTGTTTCAAATTTTGCATTGATTTGAAGTATCTTTTTATGCATAATAAAAAAATTATAGTAGTCTTGTCTTCTTCTTCTCTGTATGCAATTTTCGTAAAAAGTGTACAAAGTTTGTTTCAAGTAAATTTATTATTAAGCCCGTCGTTCTAAGAAACCCGATCTTGAGTACATGTGTCACGGGACATATCACGGTTCCGGACAACATTAAGACTCAAATAAGGTTTGATCGTATTAAGATTTTTTTTGGTGGAAACCACTTAATTTCCACGCTCGTAAACCATTAAAGTCGGGTGAAGTTTTTCCAAAGTTTCCGTCGGTGCGGCGGCATGGAAAATTCGTTTTTCTAACTTCCCAGCCCCGATACGTATTTGAGCGTTTCGGGTTTTAACTAGTTTTTCGACTTTGACGTTTGTGGTTTTATCGGTGGATCAGTTGAAGATGTTCTGAAGAAATAGGTTGGAAGTAGGTTGTCAAAATCAAAATCAAAATGATTCAAAACTAACTCACCCGGCAAACTTCATACTGCTTATCTATCGAGTTTTTAATTTTATTTTTTAATACTTGTTGGGCTATTCGAGAATAAAAAAGAAAGTTAATAAGTCAACAATTACATCATGTCAAAAAATAAAAAAAAATAACCAATAAAAAATCTTGTGTATGGGAATATATAAAAGTGCTGTTAGAATATTTCAGGCAATTTTTGAAATATTTCTCGCCGTAATCATCCTCGTACTTCAAGGAATATTATAAGAAAATAATTAGCGAAATCGTTTCTACTCGCTCTCGAGATTTGCGGTTAGCAACATTCAGCGATTATTTTTTTATTATAGATATTTTTAGTATAGATTAGGAATTTACATTCTCTTATTGAACGTCAACCAAATAAATCTACCACGGTTTCGGAAAACTTCAACCTTAAACCTGAGATGAAACTGCGAAAGAAACTCGGCGGGAAAACTTTTCTTCTTTGTTGATTTTTTTTTTTCAACACCGTCAATTTTCTTTACAAATTATAAAAATTTATTGAGGCAGCTTGACAGCAGTTGTTTTTACGCTATCAGTGTTCCGTAGTGAAATTTAAAATATGGTTCCTTATCCATAGAGATAGTATATCTATTTGTTCTGTTTTTACCACTAAATCTTTAAAAAGATTTTGATGAATTTTGGTATATAGATAGATTGGGCCAGGGAGCAATGTCGTGTCACGTGAAATTGAGAGAAAAATACTTTTAAAGAGTGTATAAGTAATTATGAATAAGACATACCCAATATCCAATATCATAGTCCAACTTTTTATTTTCCGATTCTTGTAATCGTCATGTTGTCTCTTGACAAAAAAAAAGTCACGTACACCCCAGTCTAATTAACAGTAAAATTATTTAAATACATTTTAGAAAAATAACTTTTTCAATAAGCTATCACCAGCTACCAAGTCACTTTAATCTAGTTTAAACCAGTCCTAAGCAGTTCGATCCGGTGCTTCAGGTCTAAAAAAATCAAATTAATAGTCCAAGTCTTATATTTATCTCGTTATATTTTATTAGGGCAGGGTCAAGACTGCTATTAATGGCTCATTTTCATTCAGAACCGCCAAGTATGGAGGCGGAGTGGGGACGTGATCAGGGGCTCAACTATTGAGACGAATACAGAATCGTCTCAATGTTACTCTATTCTCAAAGGAATAGGAAAAACTTAGTTTTTGAAGTGTATTCTTTCTGTTTTGGGGTTTTTGTTAGATATATTTTGTTGTTTGTGATATTGAAAACTAAGAGTCCCCTGCAGCTTCGCCTGATACTTAGGAATTTGATACTTTAAAACGTTCCTTACGTTTGAGCAAGAGCGGTTTCAGCTCTGCGTTGATGAATCAGTCAGGACAAGTGATTTTATTTATATGTATGTATGTGTTAGGAATATATCATTAATAAATATAGACTTTATTTTGTCTATGAAAACTCTTTGATTAGTTAGTAACTATATATTGTTAGTATGCACACTCCCTCTCTCTAGGATAGATCGCTTGTCTTCACTCTCATAAATATATACATAATTACAAGTAGTGACATGAACCCTGAAGATAACTTAACAGTATGTATGTGGGTTTGCACATCGGCACTATTTAGACCAAACACGTGGGCCGATTTCGATAAATGACTCGTCGTTTCATGTGTCATAAGGGCGCGAATGTCATAGAAAGTATAATAATTAGGAAGGATGAAAATAGCTGATTTTGAACGCCATAATGTGAAAATGTAAAAAAATGAAAAACGATGAACTGTGTTGAGTGAGGTATTTTTGAATAGGTGTTTAAAAATCATTTTTAGGTTTCTTATATCATTTTTGAATCAGAACTACCATTTAGAATCTATAACGATTATTTATGTTGTTGTTACGCAGTCGGGTATTATATTTTCATGCGGGTCACTTTATGTTATACTAGCAGTTGCTCGCGGCTACGCCCGCGTATATTTTGGAATTTCAGCTAAAAAAAAATTACTAGCGAAATTGTGACCGTTCCAGGATTTATTACCCCGTAGCGACATTTTAAGCGATGATTTTGAAATTCACGGATACATATATTTAATTATTTCCTCTAAGAAATGTGTTGTGTGTGTGTGTTGTGCGTAATTTAAGGATAATCGGTCAAAAAAATATATTTTCTCTATACAAACTTACTAAACTACCCCCTTGCACCCCAGTGTGGAATAATAGAACCCCGTTTTCTATTTTATATTTCATTAATATCACCCAGAAGTATGTGCATTAAGTTTTAAGTTAATACGACCACGGAATAAGATTTGCATACAAACGTTTTTACCCCTTTTCACCCTCTTAGGGGTGAATAATCAAAAAACCCCTTCTTAGTGGATGCCTGCAACCTAAAAGCCACCTACTGCCAAAATTTCAAGTTCATAGACCCAGCGGCTTAGGCTCTGCATTGATGAATCAGTCAGGACAAATTATTTTATATACATAGATGAACACACCTGTCCATGATCATTTGCAGTACCTACATGACCAATAATAGCGTCGGCAGCTTAAAAAGAAAAAAAGGGACGAAAGGGAATACGAAGTAAGGAAAGGAATGGGGGAGGGAGTTATGCTTCCAGCTCTCTCACTCACGGTACTTCACTTACTATCTTCTGTAAGAGTGAGGTACGGTCCCAGTCGAGCCAGCCGTATACTAACTGTAGTCAGGCTCACAGTAAAAGTTATATAGTGATCAGTAAATAACATTTTAAAATTAGCAATAAGTAATAATAATATTAAAAAATGTTATCTAAATTACGATAGCCATTTCCACACCAACTTAACTTTGCCATATAACATTTAGATAACATATTTAGTATGAACCTTATTTACAGAATATAAAGCTGAGTTTACAATGACATAGAGACATCTTCTAATTCCAGTAGGCACTTTAGAACCCTTAGACCAAAGTTGAAAGTGAACCATCGTTATAAAACGTCTGTTACAAGTCTCGACTTAATATTGAAATGACTGAAAAATACTATTTAAACAATCGTAATATTAAATTATACACTGAAAGTAACATTATTGTTTGAGTATAACGTATTCTCAATGCTTTCTTATAATATTGAATGCCCGTTCCAAGAATTGTCATCTATTTTAAAAGTGACATCAGCCAGCTCTCGCGTCTATATTACAGTCAATACTCGTTTCCTAATCGCGCCTCTTTGCAATATACATATATAATATTTTAGTTATTAATAATGATGTGTGAACTAGGCTTAGTGGAGAATATTACCGGCGGCGAGTGCGCGATCGCGATGACGTATTTAAATTGTCGGCCGCTTGGAACCCGGTGATGTATAAATGTAGCAAAAGTGAAGTACTTCCAACAATGTTAGCGCGAACCGATTGTGTTAGTGTAGTGTGCTCCCAGCATTATAATAACGGTAAAGACAATATTAATATTGTGAGGGTAGGCGAAGAAAACTCGCGCACTCGCCGCGCGAGGGCGCGCTGTACACCAGTCACCTCGTGACCACGACGAATGCAACTTCGTCGAAACGTCGGGTAGTAAAAAGGTATTACTACCATTAGTTATCGCGATAACACCCGTTATACTAAATATGAATAGAATCGCGATAGTTTAAAATATATAATGTACTAAAGTTTTATAAAAATACCGACTTCAAAAACAAAATACGTAAATTCGTTTACTTGAATGACTTTCTTCAGTTATTTTGATGTTTGAACCAAAATACTGAACCGATTTTAGTGAAAACTATAGATAAATCAAAAGGATAGTATATGCATTTAAATAAATAAAATAATCCAAGCGTTTTCGAGTAATCGGCGAACATATTCGTACATAAAATAAAATAAAAAGTCAAGTCAGAGCCTATAAACGTTACACTGCTGGGCAAAGGCCTCCTTCTATTAAGGAGAAGCTGAAGAGCTTAATCCACCACGCGGCTCCACTGTGGGTTGAAAGATATACGCGTGTCAGAATTTCTCCCGTCACATGCAGGTTTTCTCACGATATTTTCCTTACCTCCGAGCTCGAGATTAATTTAAACACTTCAGCACTTGAAACTCATCAGTACTTGCTGGAGTTTGAACCCACAATCGGTGGTTAATATCAACGTTTTCTAACCACTAGACTATGTCAGCTCAAACTAAAATAAAGTCAACGGTAATTGATTTATGAAATATAGTGCACAGATTTCAATAGCGATCGACAACCAAACGATTGGCCTAAATTACCACTTAATTGACATGTGTGGGTCAAGATGAAAAGCCAGTGTTCTAATGAAAATACTGATATATATATATATATAGAATACTTGTCTACTAATATTATATAGATATGTATTTTTGTATGTTTGTAATGAAAAATTCAAAAATAACTGGGTTGATTTAATAACTTCTTTCACCATTAACAAGGTACATTCACGCTAACTAACATAGGCTATATTTAATGCTAGAAAAAAAAATAGGGATCCTTACTGAAATTTAAAAATAATACAACAAAAAAAACATACATGAAAATTAAAAAGATTTCAAGAAATTTGTCCACCTGGGAAGACGGGACGCGCCGCTAGTATATATTATATTATATATGTATATCCAGTTGACCTCAGTCACGTGGCAGTGACACAGAAGCGATATAATAGTAAGCTTAAGCCTAAGTTACATTACAAAACTTGTGATATGAAATTTGAGATTTAAAAAAAAACAAATCGAGGCAACAAAACGAAAAAAGCAAACAAGAAATATTTTCTACACTTTGAAGTTGGCGACAAATAAAATCTTTTACGTGCTATTTACTGGACGATACATTTACATCAATTATTTTGATTTAAAAACCAAACAATTAAATTTATTTGGACAAAAATGTGGACTAATCTAAAAGTATACCTTTTTTTAATAAAAAAAATGGATTTTTAAAATCGGTTAAGAAATCACAGAGTTATGTAACAAACATTAATACTTACATGCAACAAGTTACAAGAGTACTATAGCTGTAAAAATATTATGAAGAGGTAAAATTTGTTTATATGTTTGTATGTGGGGGGTAATCTTTGAAAATATTGATCCAATTTAAAAAATTATATTTGTGTTATATAGCCTGTTTATTGAGAAAGGTTTTAGGCTATATTACAACACGCTACGACTCATAGGAGCGAAGTGGTAACCATAAATGCGAGTAAAGCCGCGAAAGGCAGCTAGTATTGCATAAAATTAAATGACTAATATTATTTTTTAGCTTTGTGTTTATTTATTTAAAAGTTAATTGTAAAAATATAATTGATAAAACCACAGACAGCCTTGTATATAATTAAATTAAATTAATTTCCTAATGTAAAACCGGCTTTATGTAAAACTCGTGCAGAACTTGCCGCTAAAAACAGCAATGCTGGAAAAGTCGCGCCGGACTGTCGAGAAAACGATTCACCTATTCAAAGACTTATATGCTTTTAATACTTGAGAAGTTATATAAATAAAATAATAGATATAGATTATATGGACACTGATAAACAATAATGTGTCAACCCACAAATATCAAATTCGGAGATATTGATTTATTCTGAAAATACGTATTTAGCATTATTTTAATATTTTTCACTTAATCTAAGGTTAATAAGTACGGAAAAAAGTTATTAAATTTAATGTTTTGAGTATTAACATGTGTTTCACATTGAAAACACAATAATCTCATTATCTATATATCTGAAAAATTTATAACTAGATAAAAGTTTTCATTACATCAATCTGCTTTTAATTAATTACAATATATATAATATATGTATATATATTTCTCCAAACAAATATATTAAAAATAGGTTTGACATTTTTCTAGACGCCATTTACACAAAATAAAGTCCGTGTGGCTTGACATATTTAGTTTATATGACTTCAATTTTTTTTAATAATGTTATATAGGTGATGTTATATCAAAATACATCAATATCTCGGAATTCGATTCTTTTTGTGGGTTGACACATTATTGCTTATCAGCATCCATATGTAAATAAAGATTATATCTATCTATCTATGTAACCAAACGGGTCACTTGATTGTCATACATTGCTTGATTCTGAAAGGGGTTCAATTAACCTATTTTTAAAGTCCTTATTTACCTTATAGCTGCGTTTCGTAGTGAGTGAGTGAGCTGGAAGCCCAAACCCTTCCCGCAATGCATTTATGGTTCCTAAATGTCGATCAGCGGCGGAGATCACTGAATATCAGGTAATCTGCCTCGTTTGATAATTATTTAAAAAAAAACGTTATTTCGTTTTTGTAAAGACAGTTTAAGACCTGCAAGATTATTAAGAAAATTGTATTTTTCAGAGACGCACACGTTATTTCATATAGGTATTGCGCCTTTCAGTGTAATACAATGCGTTATGAGCTGAAACTGTAAGCTGTTACACTGTATTTTACTGCCTAATTAACGCCCAATTTACTTGAGGAAACTGTTATTGTTTTGCTGAAGTAGTCCTGCTAAGAGATACCGAACTACCCATATTAGTATTAAATCGCGAATGTTAACTCTATACGAAGGAAATAAGGTCTACATTGATATGTACCTGCTATTGGGAATATTAGCTAGCGAGTGTGTTTATGGCCATCGTTTTCGTCGTAAATATGAGTGATTCTATTGCGTTGTTTTAAGTTTTCCGTTTTACGCTTATGTTGGATCAAATGTTGGTAGTGTTGGAAATGTTCTTTCCAATATGAAATACGTTTTTCTTTTCGAGCAGATTTTTTAAATGACATTAGTAGGTGAGCGTCTTTAAAGTATGTTTTTTGTCAATAGAACGTAATAATGTTCAAACTTATAATTTAAATTAATTTTGGTCAAATTTCGTCTTCTGGGCGACCGATGAATTGATTATGATTTTAAAGATGTCTAATATAATTAACTAGCTTTCAAATTTTACTCGTGTCGCTTATGTTACACTCGCGTTTATGGGTACTGCTTCGCTCTTATGAGTCGTAACGTGATATAGCCTATATTTCCTCAATAAATAAACTATCTAAAACAAAAATATTTTTTCAATTCGAACCAGTAGTTCCTGAGATTAGCGCGTTCAAACAAACAAAGTCTTCAGCTTTATAATGTTGGTATAGATTTGATAAAGACATATTTTTAAACGAATTTCTATGACAACGAAAAGATAAATATTTCACATACTTCGTACCGATGGATAAAACCTAGTTAACACAATAATTAAAAGTATTAACACAAATTAAACGTTTAACAAAGTTAAATTTGAAAACGTTCGTAATCCCGTAGCGGGACTAATAAATATTAACATAAACCTAATTGGGATGAGAAATTTAAATAAGCACAATAAGGCGAAATGCTAATTTGTCTGTCAGTAAACGCAGACGGAGCCGAGATTGCTACTGATCGTCTTCAACCGATCATCGCGGGTTCAAACGCTGACTAGTACCACTGACTTTTTAAGCGCTTTTTTGTTCTAGTTCTTCCGGTCGGCGGTGAAGAAAATATTGTGAAAACACCTGCATCTATCTGGAGAAATTAGGAAGAAACTAGACTCTACGTCAATTAAAATTTACTTACAAAGTTATGGATTTATAATTTTCATTTATTAACCTTTCTTAAAGACGGACCAATCTGAGGCGAAAATAATTGGTAAATTGGACTCACTAATAATTTCTGAAACTGGCGTGTTCAAACGAGTAAAACTCTCAATCTTTATTTATTTATTATAAACATATATCGCTTAAAAAGTTCGTTGAAATCTATAATGATAGTATAAATAAGACGCAAAGCAGCTCTTTCTATCTGCTGTTTATTTCATTATTTCTTATGTTGCCACGCCTTTTGATATAAATAGATATAGTTTGATCCTTATAAAAGAACATAGCTACTATCTGTCGCAAAAATAAAACATGAAATTGATGAGGAAAGTTCCTACGTAGATAATGTCACAAGCAAGCAAACATCGCTCGCCCTCCCATATAAGCATAACGCACTTGCAGCACAAGCAAGCAAGAACCACCCGCCCTCCCACATATGCACACGCACATGCAGCACAAGCAAGTAAGCACCGCTCGCCCTACCACATATGCATACGCACATGCAGTACAAGCAAGCAAGCTCCGCCCGTCCTTCCACATATGTACACGCACATGCAGCACAAGCAAGCAAGCACCGCCCACCCTCCCACATATGTACACGCACATGCAGCACAAGCAAGCAAGGACCGGCCACCCCACACATATGCACACGGACAAAGACACAAGCGTCGAAATCCCAAGACACCGCGCATATACTCGAAATCCTCAGAACCAGGTATTCAGCTAGTCTTTCATAAATCTTTTATGTATTCGCTAAAGACTTTGATCGTTTAAATGTCTGGAATTAGTGGCTTGAAATAAATACGATTTTGCAAATATTCGGCATTAAACCGTCTTTGTTTTTGGCTGACAAAAACCTACAAATTATGCTGAGAAGAAATAATTTAACACTGAGCTCAGTAGATCCGGTGCTTTGAAAATGAACTTTATCACTAACGAGCAAGATTTAATTTTGAATACTGATAATATATTTGATATAAATTGAAACAACGTGTCAAGAATTTCAAGTTGAAAATTAGAAGTCTTTTCAAACAAAGATAACATTTTATTGCAAATCATTCGGTTTTAGTTACGTGTTGTATCGATTTTATACACCAGCAGGCCAATTACGGTGAGCTAACGCTATGACAATGCAATACATTTAGATAGTTAACTTCTGGAGGGCTATTCAAAATCAAAATTAAAATATGCTTTCTTCAAGTAGGCTTTTACAAGCACTTTTGAATCGTCAATACAGAAACAAAAGAAAACAAAACACTAATTAATTTACCACCGGTTCGGAATATAGATTCTACCGAGAAGAACCGGTAAGAAACTCGATAGTTACTTTTTTTTAAAGTTTTATGATGGGTACATACATTTATCCCTTCTTCTTGTGTTAATACAATGCCTGTTACTGATTTTATCAAAAGAATCAATGTTGTTGTGAATATACATAATATTATTGTAAATGTACTGCGATGCAACCGTAAGTATACCAACTTCATTAAAAACATCTCGAAGGGAATCTCGAGCTCCTAGATTATAAATACCACGAACAGCTCTCTTTTGCAAAATGAATACAGAATTAATATCTGTAGCGTGTGTATTGTGTGAGCTAACGCTATTTCTGTATACTTTTTTTTTTACAAAAATAAAACAAATCAACTCTCAAAATGTATCGTCGTTGCGATACCGATAGAGCGCTTGTAAGTACCCTGCTGATTCTTGTACTAAAACAAAACAACTCAATTGTCAAAATATAACGGATTACGATTGCGGTAACTCCCCATAATACTTTCTGCTATGATCGCAGTTTTACTCACGTTTATAGTTAATTCTTCATTCTTATAGATCGTAGCTTAACATATTCACTGCCACCGACACGCCTGGAGTGTCCATTTATTTCATAGCCGACTAGTGGTTATATAAAGCTAAGCAACACACATTTGTGAACAAAAACAAAATTAATTTATTGTAATTAAGGGAAAAGTTGTGGTGCTTAAATTCTTGTTTTTGTAATTTAGTTATTTATTTTTTATGTTTCTATTTTTTTAAGGGTTCCATTAGTTATTAACTGAAACAGATTTATGTTTTAAAGCAAATATTACACTCACAAACCTTGCTCTCTTCCATAATCATTTATATAAACTGTTTCTCATTCCTGAAAGAACGCCTGAAAGAATTTTCTGTCAGCGCCTTATTTTTAATATTCACAGTTTTTGTAATTTCTTACGACGTATCTGTTGTTTTATATTGCCGTAGAGAGTAAAACTAACAAATGTAACTTTCGCCTTATAAATAGCTAATGTAGAAAGCATTTTATATATATTCTATATTATATTTTTAGCACTGGGTTTGACATCTTATCTACAGATTTTACTGAACTTTTAATGCGGAAGTTTAATTTATAATACAATTATTGGTATTAATTTTACTCCAAGAAATTATCAATAATTTATAACACACTAACTGGTGCTCGCGACTTCGTCTGCGAAAAATTGGAATAAATTAATAAAAGTACTCTAAGTTACGTCTTATAACATTAGCCATCTGTGAGTGAATATCTCGACAAAATCGGTTCAGAGATAAACAGACGGACAGACGGACAGACAAAAAGGCAGATAAAAAAAATTAAAATTGAGTTTTTGATGTAAGTATCGTGTATAGTCACCTTTCATATTAATTTAATGAAAATCTGTTGAAATTACGAACAGACACTTCAAATGTATTTAATATAGAGGATATTAATGCATGCATATAAAACTTGATGTTTACGCGGGAATTTTTAATTGAACGCTGAAAATTACTGACATTAAATTAAATAATATCACTTATTTCGCAACGAAAATGAGATTAAAGTTTATTAATAAATCTGTTAATTTCAAGAGTAATTCATCAATTTGAATAAATCTTCGTTCCGTTTTCTTCACTTTGACGATTGACTAATGATACTGGTTTAATTTTTCAACATTATATATTTCCTACAAGTATAATCCCTAGTTATATTATAAATTCGAAAGTAACTTTATGTGTTATGCAATAACGTCTAAACTACTGAATGGATTTAAATGAAATTAGGTACAAATATAGTCTAGAGAAAAGACAAAAGCTACTTTTCATTTTTTTCATAAAAAAATTTTTTTTTCATAAAAAAAAAGCTGTAAGAGATTGAAAAAGAAGGGTATATAATACTGTTCAGGCGAAGTCGCAGGCACTGTCTAATACATAATAAATTGAAAATAAACCCTATTTTTAAAATATAGGCTAACAATATATTTGCTTTTCCTTTGACCAGTCAGGTCCAAGCAAATAGTTGAACCTCTTAAAGGACAAAACAAGTAAATGTCGTTATAAAACACAAAGACTGCTCCGAGTCGATAAGGAGCTTCTTTCACGTGCAAACCGAGGCGATACATTGCGGTCATACACAGCGACATATAAATGAGTGCTGGATATCGTGATAAAATATACAAAAACTAGCTTTCACCCGCGACTTCGTCCGCGTGGAATAGTAAATGTAAATCCAAGATATAAGCCATCCTCATTTCAAATTTCAGTCAAATCGGTTCGGTACTTTCTTAATGAGTTATTCGTTTGGGAACTTCAATTTTTTTCGGGATAAAATGTAGTCTATGTGTTAATCCAAGATATAACCTATTTTCATTTCAAATTTCAGCCAAATCGGTTCAGTAGTTTTTGTGTAAAAGAGTAAAAAGTACTGTTTATATTATTCCTGTGGAAACTTCAAATTTTTTTGGGATAAAATGTAGCCTATGTGTTAATCCAAGATATAAGCCATCTTCGTTTCAAATTTCAGCCAAATCGGTTCAGTAGTTTTTGCTTGAAAGAGTAACAAACATCCAACCATCCATCCATTCATACACACATACAAACTTTCACATTTATAATATTAGTAGGATGTTATACGTAACATTTTGTAGGTAATAAATTTGAAAATTAAAAACAAAACACCCATTGAGACCATTTCAACGAGCTCCAATAATATTTTTGCAGTAAGTTGGTGATCCTACTAATTGCACATGGTGCTGCAACATCAAGTTTATGGTTATGGAATCGTAGCGTGATGAAATATAGCCTATAACAATTCCAATAAAAAGGCTATCCAATGCAATAATAATTCTTCAAATCGAATTACCACCTACAATTTTTCCCTCTTTATAACATTAGTATATATTAATATGTAAAGTTAAGTTTGATGGTAAAAATTATCATAGCTTTTTCCTAGTACAGTGGTAGGTTACCAGACTTAACTTTAAGAAGAATTCTAAAGAATCTACTTTTACAGATCTCGTTGGAACATTGTTTAAAATATAAGAATTTGTTTCTTTGTGCCTTACACAAAGGATTCTAAAAGATAATTATCTGTTAAATAAAAACAGACGGAAGAGTATAACAGTTATTCATAATGATTAAATATTTATTCATAGAAAATGTTATTTTTACGAATATAATAATAATGTCTGTCTGTTTGTTCATTAGGTTTTTACGCCTAAACCGCTGAAGCAATGTTGATGTAAAAAGATGATTAAGCTCTGAGACTTTCATAAACATTTTAGAAAGTTATTTCTTATAGCTCTATACCTGAAGGAATTTGTTGTCAGTGCCTTATTTTTAACATTCGCAGCATTCGTAACTGGATACTGATAAGCAACAATGTGTCAACCCACGGAAAGTCAAATTCGGAGATATTATTCTAAAAATACATCATATATTTAACATTATTCAAAAAAAAAAAATCATCTAAACAGAATAAGTACCAAAAAAGTTTCTTAATGCCGAGGGTGCGTGAGATGGGGGTCCCACGCATTCGTTTTCGCACGGCCCCGAGGAGGACGGCAGTCGGGATGTCCTCAAACTGCCGTACGCACCAGCGAGGAGTGCGGGGAGGCCAAGTCTAGACTTTGCGCTCCTGAGACGAGCTCCGCCAGCCACGAGAGGAGAGTCCCACGGGAGGGGCAACGGATGCGCATGCGCAAGCGATTCCGCGGCCTCTCCATTTCCGTGCTAAGGGCGTCGTAGGGGTTGAGTGGGTATAAATCTCCATATAACCCGATCTTTCCTTCAGGAATCGGGTATCTTTTCGAAGATTTCCTCTTCAAAACAAAAAAAAGACCATTTATCAAAATAGAAAAGAAAAGATGGATTTATACTTTTTCAAACAAATAATTGAAGAATACGTTTGACATCTTTAAACGCTAGTTTCTCAAAATTAAGTCCGTGTGGCTTGACATAGTATTGTTTATCACCATCCAACTATATACGACGGATCCGTTACTAAGTTACAAAGTAGTTTTATATTGCATTCGAGAGTAAAAGGTACAGATGTAACTCTTACCTACCAGGAGTGATCTTTTTTCTCTTTGGAATATTTACAACGTGTTAATTTTAAGTTTATTAGTAGGTATATTGTTCATCAGGTAAACCAATGAATAAGTTACCTCAATTAAACTACTAACGCTAATGTTCGTTTCTCATAACTCTAATTCATGTATGCCTGTTCAGTTGCAGTAATGGCTGTGAAGATTGTAGTATAATTATATTATAACTGGATGCTGATAAGCAATATTGTGTCAACCCACAAAAAGTAAGATTTGGAGATATTGATGTATTTTGGTACTACGTTACCTACTTAACATTATTCAAAAAAAATTCAACCATCTAATCTAAATAAGAATGAAAACGGTTTCTTAACTCAGTGCTTCGAATTTCAGGTGCGTTCCATATTTTGCAATTTATAAAATTATCTTAAATATTTAAAAAGCTTTTATTAGATAACATATTAAATAAATTTATCTGCTTTCGATTAATTATACATTTTATCAAAATAGAAAAGAAAAAATGAATATATACGTCTTCAAACAAATTTATTAAGAATAGGTTTGACATCTTTAGACGTCGTTTTCTCAAAACGAAGTTCGTGTGGCTTGACACAGTATTGCTTATCAGCGTCCAACTGGGATTATAAGGATTATAATTAAGACTCTCAAATAATTAAGACTTCATACTTCAAAAGCAAATTTGGTTTACTTGGATGCCATACTTGTTACAATTTTTTTTAAACCATATGGGACCAATCGAAAAGTGTGTGCTTCCAAACAATCTCCCAAATTAGTCAATAAATGATAGACTTATGTGGCAACATACAAAAAACACATACGTTATAAATAAAGAATCTTCTCTTTTTTTGAAGTCAATTGATAAACAGAAATACATAATTAATGATATCTCGAAACCCGACAATTTCGGTTAAAATTGACGATTTATATCGAATGTTTCATCCTTCTTATCCCTTATCAGGTACTATTTTTTATTTTGCACCTTGACCCTTAATTTGGCAAAGTATAAAATACAGTGAGAAGCTTTTTTGTTGTAATTGTAATTAATACACGTAAAACTATCGTAAAAAAAATAATTAAAAAAATCTGAAAGCTTAGTTTTCTTGAAAACTTATGTATGCTATAACATATGTACATTGCCAGTTATTATACGTTATATATTTTTTTTTAATTTCATACCAGGGCATACATAGTCTAATTAAGGGTTAAAAAAAAAAAACTGAATTAGTTTTTATAAACTTATAAACGGGTTTCTTAAATTTTACCGCACATGTTAATGGTCGGTGATCATTTAGTATTGAGTGATATTTCTGCTTGCTTGCCTTATAAATTCGTTGAAAAATATTTATTTAGGAAAAATGCTGACACATCTACACACAGTGGAGCACTAAAGTAGATTATGCTCCATATTTTTCTTTAATACTAGAAAGCTCTTTGCACAGTACCAAGGAATTTAGAGGCCATTACGCTACTGTATTGTAAAGTAGGCTTGTTATGATAATAAGCTCTCCAATACACATATATAGAATGGACAATGGACAATCAAGGAGTATCGATTCCTATTGTGTGAGTTGATCCTCTTATCGGTTTAGCTCAGAAACGTCTGGGCCAATAAATCTGTACTAACAATAAAATTGACGACACTGTTTTGTTTGTGGAAAAATAAATAATATGTATACTGACTTATTTTGTTTTTGTAGGTTTGAGTAGGTATATGATTATATTATCTACCTGGTTAGTGTTTTCTTACACTAAAATTACTCTTATAAGTTTTGCTCTTAGACTTTCATAAAGATTTTCACAAGTTGTTAGACATTGCTTTACACCTAAAAAAATTACTATTTACGAACTGTTTACCCGATTACCCGGGTAACTGTTTCCAGGTTGTAGAATTGTTTTATGTCAATTAAGAGAGAAAAACTTACAAATGTAATTCTCGCCTCCGATTTTTACGATTATTATAGACGAGATGGTTCAAGCTAGTGTAGTAAAAAGTTTCATCTTAATCAATTCCTTCAAGTTACATTTTAGTAACACAAAGTAACCTATGTTACAAGGCCCAATCTATTGGAATATAAAAATTTATTGAATTAGTTCACTGATTTAGGCATGGAAATGTACTCTTCGTAACTGATTCTTGTTTATTTTCTATGACTTTGCGATTGACTATTGTAGGCTATATTACAGGAAGATGCTCTGGTATCGGATTGAAACATGCGTAGTCTCTTGTGGTTTTGATGCTTGCTTGTTTGTGCTGTGTATCTGCGGAAAGGGTGCTTGTCTGCTTGTGGAACATGCGCCACAAACTGGCAAGCACCAAAACAATGTAAGCAAGTATATATGGATGCTGATAAGCAATAATATGTCAACCCGCAAAAAGTCAAATTTAGAGATGTTGATGTATTCTGAACTAAATAAGTACCGAAAAAAGTTTCTTAATCAAATGTTTAGAATATTGAAGTGAGTTCCATATTTTGGATTATGCAATAATTTTATATATTTGAAAAACTTATTATTAGATAAAACTCTTTACTAGCCTATCCGCTATTTATTAATTATACTTTTTATCAAAATAGAAAAGAAAAGATGGATATATGCTTCTTTAAACAGATGTGTTCAGAATAGGTTCGACATCTTTAGATGCCATTTTCTCAAAATGAAGTTCGTGTGGCTTGACATAGTATTGCATATCAGCGTCCATATATGGGAAGGCGGGTGGTGCTTTCCTGCTTGTGGTGCATATGCGTATGTATATGTGGGAGGGTGAGCAGTGCTTGCTTGCTAATGCTATTTGCGTGTGCATATGTGAGAGAGTGAGAAGTGCTTGCTTGCTTATGCTATACTTGCGTCTGTATATGTGGGAGGGTAAGCGGTGCTTGCTTGTTTGTGCTAAATGTGCATGTGCATAGGTGGGAGGGTGAGCGGTGCTTGCTCACTTGTGCTGCATGTGTGTGTGCATAGGCGGGGCTTGTAGTGATCATGCGGCAATGTACGAGGCAAATATTTGCTGTTTTTATAGCAAAATAATTTCGTTATTATTTTGGAAATAAAAGTTTTTACGCATATGTTGTCACTGACCATTTTGTATTTCATGCATATGTATTTAAGCAATAATCATTAAGATGTCGGAATTAAAAAAAAAGTAGTTCAAACAAATATTTGTCCATAAAGTATACGGATAATTACTCAACGAATCATGTGCGCGTGGAATGGTAGCAAGAATGCTAACAGCATTCATTCGCAATTCCGATTACCCGGGCGACAAATGTACCATCCCTGACGCCACTGTAGGCAATGGAATGAGGAGTTAAATCTTTTATGTGAGGTTAATTTTCCCCAACTGCGCAAAGCAAGGTAGGGTAATGAGTTTATCGTATATATACGTATGTATGGGTTTATACTTTGGAGCGGTATATAGACCAGACGCGTGAGCCGATTTTGATAAGTGACACCTCGTTTGATTCGTCAAAACGGCGCAAATCTCATAAAAAGTATATTTATTTTAAAAAATCTAAATAGCCGATTTTTTAATATTGTATGAATTGCAAAATATGGAACGCACTTGGAAATTGAAACAATTAAGAGACTTTTTCCGTACTTATTTAGTTTATATGACTTGATATGATATGACTTGAAATTTTTTAATTAATAATAAATAAGTGATGCAGTATCAAAAATACATCAATATCTACGAATTTGACTTTTTATGGGTTGACACATTATTGCTTATCAACATCAATATATTTACGAGTAACAAGATTTAGACTATACAGAAAAACATTACCCAATAAATTACAATGTCCTATTTTGTCTTCTGTCCTCAAAAACCAATTTATTTCTTATGAATAATAAAGTCTCTCATTTCTGACTTTCTTCGAATAAAGTCAAAACAACATTCGATGCGTCTTTTAAAAATTTCATCTAAGGTAGTCCTGGAAGCTCCCTATTTCAACTACGTAATACTCCAGTAATTGCTTTCCGGTACTCTAAGGGCATTAAAAACGTCTCGAAATACTTTTGATCGAAATGGCTTAGGTTAATATATTTATTTTTTTGTTTTCTACAGTTTCGATTGCTTCTCGGAATTTATATTTTTAATTGAATTAGAAATAGGATATAGCTTTTGTATTAGAATAATAAAATTAAAAAAAAAACTCGAACTCTGCCTCTATTCTGTCGTGGTTAAATACGAGTAAGTACTTAATCAACCGCCAGTTTAACTCAGTAGTTAGCAGATTATATGGACGATGATAAGCAATACTGTGTCTTGACAAAGTATTGCTTGCCACACGAACTTCATTTTGAGAAAATGGCGTCTAAAAATGTCAAATACGTTTAAAGAAGTATATATCCATCTTTTCTTTTCTTCTTTGATATAATTATTCAATATATATATAACTAGCAGTTGCTTGCGGCCAGGCCCGCGTATGTTTTTGAATTTCAGCTAAATAAATCTCCTAGCGAAATTGTGACCTTTCCAGGATTTATTACCCCTAGCGTCATTTCAAGGGATGATTTTGAAATTCTGGAATACAAACATATATTTAATTATTTCCTCTAAGTAATGTTTGTGCTGAATTTAAGGATAATCAGCCAAAAAAATACATTTCCTCCTTACAAACTTTACTACCCCCTTGCACACGACCACGGAATAAGATTTTGCATAAAAACGTTTTTATTCGTTTTAACCCTCTTAGGGGTGAATAATCGAAAAACCCTTTCTAAGTGGATGCCTGCAACCTAAAAGCCACCTACTGCCAAAATATCAAGTTCGTAGCGTCTGCGGTTTAGGTAACAAACAGACAAAAATAAATAAAATCTATACTATATTTCATTTCAAAATAAGTACAAAGTCTCTCGAAAATAAGTGTAATCTTTCCACTACATTAGGACAACGGAAATTTAAGGGCGAAAAGATCGGCGCAGCAGATATCAGAAGCGAAGGGATAGACGAAATGTTCGAGCGAACTCTTTGTAATTTATGTTCTCCTGGTACATGATTGATAGACGTTTTATAAATTTTATGGTATTTTGTATGAAAAAAAAAATTATATGGATGCTGATAAGCAATAATGTGTTAACCCACAATAAGTCAAATTCTGACACATTGATGTATTTTTGATACTACATCACCTATTTAACGCTGTTAAATATATAACAATATATTTTGCAATTTATACAATAATCTTAAATATTTCAAAACCTTTTTATTAGATAATATATTAAATATAGCGATCTGCTTTTAATTAATCTATGTATATATATAAAATCACTTGTCCTGACTGATTCATCAACGCAGAGCTTAAACCGCTGGACTTACAAATTTGAAATTGGCTGTATGTGCCTTTTAGGTCGTAAGCATCCACTAAGAAAAGGTTTTTCTATTTTCCACCCCTAAGAGGGTTAAAAGGGGTAAAAACATTTTTATTGAAAATCTTATTCCGTTGTCATATTAACTTAAAAATTAATACACTTACTTCTTGATGATAGTACTGAAATTTGAACCATAAAACGCACGAATATCATCCCCCATTGAACTGAAAGGGGGTGATGAAGTTCGTATGGATAAAAATTTTTTGACCGATTATCCTTAAACTTAGCATAAATATTCCTTAGGGTAAATAAATAAACATCTATATCCCCGAATTCAAAAATTATCCCTTATAGTTGTGTTAGGGGTATTAAATTATACGCGGGCAACGCCGCGAGGAACTGTTAGTATATTATAAATTATAGCCTAATGTTATTCTTAAAAATAAGAGATATTATTGTGAAATTTTATTGAAATCCATTCATTACTTTACATTAGAATATTTGCGTTGCTATAAACGCGAAGTTAAAATAAGGATAAACTAAATCGTTTAACGTAATTACTAACTTCTGTAAGAAAATAAAGAATAAGCAAAACTAATTTAAGCAGGCATAAGTTTAAACATCATTAACGGAATCGGCATCTTCGGTATTATTTATCTTTGACGTAACAAATCTTAAGGCTGGGTTCACACAGGTATTACATCGCATGTTTTTATACTGACTTTAAATGGACCCTGAAAAGCAATATAATTTCAAGATGCACGGACTTCATTATGAGAAAATGGCGTCTAAAGGTGTCCACCCTATCCTTAATAAATTAGTTTGAAGAAATATATATCCATCTTTTCTTTTCTATATAGATAAAAGGTATACTAAATTAAAAGTAGATTGATATAATGTAAAGTTTTATCTTTTAATAAGTTTTTCAAATATTTCAGATTATTTTATATTGCAAAATATGTAGCACACAAACTTTTTTCAGTACTTATGTAGTTTAGATGACTTGATATTTTTATGAGTAATGTTGATTATTTGATGCATTATCAGAATACATCAATGTATCCAAATATGTTTTTTTGTGGGTTGACACATTATTACTTATCAGTATCCAAATATGGATGCTTATAAGCAATATTGCTTTTTTTGATTTCGCAGTGGAAATCTTCGAAAAGATTCGAAGTTTGAAAAAGTAAAAATCCATCTTTTCTTTTCTATTTTGATAAAGGGTCTTTTTTTGTTTTCGAAGAGGAAATCTTCGAAAAGATACCCGATTCCTGGGGGGGGGGGGGAGGGGGGGATCGAGTTATGTGGAAATACCCCTGCGATGGTCTTCCTTAGCATGTAAATGGAGAGGCCACGGGATCGCTTGCGCATTCGCATACGCAGCCTCTCCCGTGCGACGCTCTGCTTGTGGCGTTCGGAGCTCGTCAAAGGAGGGCAAAGTGTGGTCTTACCCTCCCCACATCCCTCGCTGGTGCGTACGGAAGTTCGAGGTCATCCCGGCTGCCGTCCTCCTTGGGGACATATGAAAACGGATGCGTGGGACCCCCATCTCAAGCACCCACGGCCCAAGGGCGCACTTATTTATTGTGCCCCGGGCGCTGGTGGGGCTAAAGCAATATTGCTGTAAGCTAAATGACAATCACTGCTGTATTATGTAAATAAAACTTACGCTCGATGATGTTGATTTTTTTGAAAAACAGTAATACTTGTTTCAATCATTGGATTTCTTAGATTTTATGGGAATGTAAAATTAATTAGTAAGTACTAATTTTTACATAATTCTGAATTGAATGCTGATAAGCAATAATGT
The DNA here is from genome assembly GCA_037950945.1 of Hypolimnas misippus. NCBI lineage: Eukaryota > Metazoa > Arthropoda > Insecta > Lepidoptera > Nymphalidae > Hypolimnas > Hypolimnas misippus. The sequence continues at coordinate 403,358 of JBBEEQ010000009.1, forward strand.
GTTAACCCACAATAAGTTTAATTTGCACTCAAAAAGTCCACCTTGAAATAACGTATAACTTTTTGCTAAGTAAATCCCATAGCGAAAGTGTTTTCCAATATGTAATATGAAGCCCTAAGTTTGTATTTTTCGTCGATGTTCAACCATAACTTTTTATTGGGTCTGCCAATTTGAACGACTCTTATTTCATATGTAATGCTTTTAGGGAAGAACAATAAATTTTTTTTCAAGATTCGTTTGGCAATTTTCTAAGTGGATTATGGACGATAGCAGATCGATGCCAATTAATGAAAACTTTCAAAAGTATCTGTAAGTCAGACAATTCATTGCTAGAATTTTAATTTTATTGTCAGTGTGCATATAATCAATATAAACTAAGTATTAAAAAAAGGAATCTTCGAAAGGAAAATACGCAATTTATTCGTGTAATCGTTTTCCATGTTTTATTTTTTTTTTGTTTTTATTCGTGAATATTTTTTTCCTATTTTTCGACGTCTATGTCAGTTTTTTATTTTTTTGTAGATATGTCAATTTGTAGTGTTAATCTAAATAAATATTCAATCTATCAATTATTTTGGTGTAGAATAAAATATGTTTATATTTATATTTTCATTTAAAAGCCAAACAATTGAACCAATCCTATGAGACCAATCTGAAATTATATTCATTAAAAAAATAAATTTTATCAAAATTAATTTAGTACTTTGGTTAATAAATCAAAATAACTGGAACAAGGAAGTCATTTAAATTTATGAAATTACGATTTTATTTGTTAAAATAAGAAATAAATAAAATAAAAATGTGGAATACGATGTCATGTGTACATAGCTTAAGTCGAATTTAATTTTGTTTCGTCTAACTTTTGAAAATTTGTATCAATACCGAAATGTTGTTTATTTTCAACAAATCAACTGTTGAAAGATAGAAAGATCGGTTAAATTTCGACGATGAATTGTATAAAACTTTGTAATTAGGAAACCTTATTCACGAAGATTGATAAAATTAATTTTGGTGATACAAAATAATAGTCGAATCCGAACAGTAAAATTATATAGCTATAGATCTAAATATATTTAACTCAAAGGTGACTGACTGATTGACTGACATGCTGATCTATTAACGCCCAGCCCAGACTACTGGACGGATCGAGCTGAAATTTGGCATGCAGGTAGATGTTATGTATATTGGCATCTGCTAAGAAAGGTTTTTGATTAACTCTACCCCTATTTTGAAAGTTTGTATGAAACTTTGTCAATTTTAAACCAATGCATAAAGCCACTATGACATAGGCATCCCTTAAGAAATTTTTTTAATAAATTCCAGTTAATTGTACGAAATATAAAGATAGATGTCACATAAGTAGAAAAAAATCTTGCAATCTGCAAGCTATTCTGGCATGCGCTGCAAAAACCGTTTTACACCTATGTAATGTACAATGAAAATGTTTATCATAAATATTCCCACAAAATAGCCGTTACAGTATACATCCTTTATGCGTGAGCCATTATCGTCAAAATTATTCCTGCGCAGACGAAGTAGCGAGCACTAGTATGCAATAAGTTCATGGATTTTGGCACTCAGAATGCCGATCAATTTGGATGATGTTGCTTAGCAACCAGCTAGTGACTACGGGTTACAGGCGAGATTATCTTTGGGCTAATAAGTCAATGGATGAACTAGTCAAAGTTGGAAATGGATACAGATTTTTAACGTTTTTAGCTCAATCGATTGAAGATATCTGCTTCAAAATTGAATTGCTAAATTCCACCCGAACAAACATATTTTAAGCTTTCGCGATTTATACTATATATATTTATATGACGAAGAGCTGACTCTCGGTATATATTTATACGACGAAGAGCTGACTCTCCGTCAGCTCGTGACCACGACTGATGCAACTTCGTCGAAACAACGGGCAATAAGAAGGTCTTACTACCATCAGTTATCGCGATACGACCCGTTATATAAAATGCGAACAAACATAGTTACATACATTGCAAGTTAAATGAAAACTTGTAAAATATCTTCGTTTCGTAACAAAGAATATATTAAAGTTGAAAATAAATTATAATTTAATTACATATTATACATGGATAATCATATTTTTCCTTTGCAATATTTTTAGGCGTTTTCGGTGATTTATTTCATAAATTTCGCTGTAACAAAGTACTTCAAGGATGCGTACCCAATTTATGGCGCCCTCAAACATTTCGACACTTCAGCTGGTCCGACTTTTAATAATGTACCGAGGGTTATTGAATAACAATATTATGCCTAACGACTTCTTATTATTTTGTAACGAAATTTAAATAAAACTCGTTAGGTTGAGTCATTTGGGATTTTATTTTCGATTTGTCACGAAAATCTTGTTAATATAAATTTTGTTTATATTATTAAGCCACGACGAAAAATGAGGAGTGTTAAAAGTTGGACTCGTGTATCTGTGGCGTCGTAGCTCCCTAATTAATGAGCCGATTTGCAGCTTTTTTTGAAAGCTAATTTAATCAGGAACCTGTTCACAAGTTTAAACGTCTTTCAACAGTTCTTTCATCGTCGTAAACAAGATCTGATCTTCTACTGGTCTGATCGAATCGAAATTTACTATACAATAACTTCAATGATATTAAAATAACTGTAACCTTAATATGAACGTAGCAAATCCCTCATGCTGCGGTATCATCTGGAATCAGCAGCAAACAGAACTTCTCACTAACTTACAGTAAAAATAACGTTGGCTCGTTAAATGGTCTCAATGAATGGATTGTCGAGTCTTAAAAACTTTAGTTGTCTGTAGATCCTTGTCATGGGTATGGGATCTCTATATCAGGGACAGTTATATATGGGGTTATTATTCAAGCAATTTCAAATATTCTTTTAATAAAAGATGGAAGCGTCCTAAAATATGTTAAAAGTTTTAAAGTAATATTTGGCCAGAACTTTTGAGTCATCAGTCCTATGTGAAAACAAATCTTTCTACGTTATATGTATGGCCTACTTATTTACGATATTTATAGACTACAAAATTAAGACAAAAGTAACGTAGGGCGAGTGGGGGGAAGATGAAAAACGGAGCAAGACAAAAAGTTGTCCAAAACGACTGATTTTGGACTATTATTCCCAGAGTCACTAGCCGCTTCGAGTACGTGGTTGCATAGAATATGCAAATGTTTGCCGGTGTGACTTTTTTGCAAGTCAGACAAGTCCTTTCATCTTACCCCATATCTTTGATTAAATAGTAGATACAATTAAGTTTTTGGAATACCTTATCATTTCTTTTAATTCTTAACTCTGTCAATACATGTAAATATGATTATTTAAGGATTTATTGGAACTTTTTATCTTCGCCCAAATTAATGCGGTGACATAAACATGTAAAAGTTTCGATCCTAACTCGTTTTCAAAATTCATACTAAAATTCAGATGTTCACAAACCCTTCGACCCTTTTGATCTTCCCTTATAATTGTCTCCTCGTGATTATGTTGCTTGTTTGTTGTTGTTTTGAAAAGCTCTTCTTTCTTCTTCCCCCGATGGGGTAAGATAGAAATACTAAAAATAAATAGTTTGTAATATTTTCGTTTTCTGGAGGTATTTAGACACGAATGTCATATCTAAGTTATACGGGTACTATAAGCTATATCTTAGTGACTTTCAACAACTTCTAAGACTCATCTGAAAGATTTTAGAAAATATTTCGACCTTTCCCCGTCCCACTTCCATCTTTCCCCTGTGTTTGTACATTGAAAAGAATGTTATCAATATTATTCTGTTATTTTTCTTTACTCATGAGAAATATTATATCTGTATGAACGAAATTATGGGTTTAGATCCCCGTGTCTAAGATTGTATATTTGTGTATATATAGGTTTATTATTCAAGCAATTTCAAATATTATTTTAATAAAAGAAGGAGGCATTCTAAAATATGTGAAAAGTTCGAGTTCGAATAAAAGTACAGTTTGAAAGTAATATTTGACCAGAACTTTCGAGTGATCAGTCCTATTTGAAAAAAAGTCTTTACACATCGTTGTCTTAGATTTTCGCGATTATTATTCATTAAAATAAAACTATTTTAAACGGATTAATCGCGTATATTAGTAGACCGTCCACCAGTCTATCCGTGACCACGAACGCTGCAAAATGCTTGAAACGTCGGAATGATAAAAATACCAGTTAATATACGCGATTTAAATCCGTTTAAAATAGTTTTATTTCAAGTCTTTATACGTTATATGGCATCTTTATTTACGAAATTTATAGACTACAAAATTAAGAACAAAAAAAAACGAACAGATTTCAAAAACATAACACTTCATTTCGAGTACTGAAGCCTACCTTTTTTGAAGTCAGAAAACATAACACCATAACCCATAAGCGCAGAGTACTAACGATGAACACGAATAAAACCGCAGGGGACTGTCCGTCTTAAACTAACATTGAACAAGTCCTAGCATGTTCGTACAAGTCACTTCATAGAAACGACATATGTAAGTGAAAACTTTCGACTGTAAGAGACGAAGTTCCTTGAAGTAAATCGAATGAAGCGACTAACGTACAAACTTGAATGTCTTCTTGAAATTGATTTAAAGTGGTGGAAAATCTGGTTACTTCGCAACTAGTCTAAGTGGTTAAGTAGCTATGGTCTGTGTGTTAGTATTCGTCGTAACGAGTGGAACGATCAACATGAAATGCCAAATATATAAACAATCTAGCTTTCCCTCGCGGTTTATTTGCTATTTGGACGTTGATGAGCAATACTGTGTCAAGCCACACGGACTTCATTTTGAAAAAATGGCGTTATAACCTATTCTTGATAAATCTGTTTGAAGAAGAATATATCCAACTTTTCTTTTAGATTGCAATAAAAAATATAATGAATGAAAAGCAGATAGTTATAGTAAAGATTTTTCGATAATGCAAAATATGGAACCCACTTCAACATTCTAAACATTTGATTAAGTAACTTTTTTCCATACTTGTTTAGTTGAGACGACTTGAAATTTTTTTGAATAATGTTAAATACGTGATTAATTATTAGAATGCATCAATATCTTTAAATTTGACTTTTTGTGGGTTAACACATTTTTGCTTATCAGTGTCCACATTATCCTAAAGTTTCATCAAAATCTATTCACTAGTTATTATACGAAAGTGCAACAAGCATGCACCCAAACGTCCACCCATAATCAAGAAATTTTCGCCTTTCTAATAGTAGTACGATAGTAAAATAATTTTTTAAAGGTCGTTAAAGGTCAGATGTTAATAGGTACATTAAAATTTCTATATTCTTCTGAGGGTAGTATATATATATTTTTGGGCATGTATGTGGAATTTTGACCTCCTTTGGGCATAGATTTATTAATCACATTTGATAGGTATTCAGTACTAAAAAAATACATATAATTTGTTGACTTGACGATAACGACCTTGAAGCATTTGTTGGCACAATGCATAGTTCCACCTAATATTTGGATGCTGATAAGCAATAATGTGTCAACCCACAAAAAGTGAAATTCGGAGATATTGATGTATTTTGACACTGCATCACCTATTTAACATTATTAAAATAAATTGAAGTCATGAAAATTAAATAAGTACGGAAAAAAGTTTTTTAATTAATTTGTTCGATTTTCAAGTGCGTTCCATATTTTGCAATTTATACAATAACCTCAAATATTTAATAAACTTTTTATTAGATAATATATTAAATATATTAGTCTAATTTATTATACCTTTTATCAAAAAATAAAAGAAAAGATATATATGTACTTCTTCAAACAAATTTGTTAATAAATCAGCCAAGTGCGTGTCGGGCCACGCACAATGTAGGGTTCCGTAGTTGTCAGAATTGTCAAGATCGGTCAAGCAATCTTCGAGTACCTATTTTCGTAAAAATGTTTGTATGTGTATTATACTAACGATTTTGAACATTAAATGTTCGTCGATTATTTATTATTCTAACACTTGTAAAATATACTTAGCACCGATAATTTTCCTTCCTGATTAGCGCCTATGAAATCTATGGAGATTTGGTTGAAAACTTCATAAGCGCGATTCAGAATCACTCGCGACATGTTTTATTGAGACATTGTTTTATACCTTATTTTAATTTAAACTTATTAAATATTTATTTATTTATTCATTTAAATTCATATATTAATTTAAAATTATTAATCTTTACATAATGTGATGCTTTAAAAAGTGAAATATTTATTTTTACTTAGATCATCTATATCTCGATAACCATAAGAACCCACATAGCCATGATAATTTTCCTTTTATATTCATTATATGTACCACTATCGTGAATTTTTTCAGATTTTTAGACGCAGCAGTTTAGTGGGTAGAGGGGGGGGGACACTTGACTCTAAGAAAAATTGACACTTCAAAGCTTAATATTTCGGAAACAGTTCGTCGTTCGGAAAAATGGTTTTCCCACACCTATAACATTTTTAGAAGACCTATCTAACGATACCCCACAACATGGGATAAATGAGAAAAAAAATTTTTGGTCTCTCTTAACACATAGGGAAGACACCCTGAAAAAAAAATATTTTTAAGATTTTATTGTACGAATTTCTCGGCGTAATTCATATGTATACTCATACCGAATTACAGCTTTCTGGTATTAAGGGTTTCGGAGCAAAGCCGCGGACAGACAGACAGACAGACGGACATGGCGAAACTATAAGGGTTCCGTTTTTTACTACGGAACTCTGAAAATGGATTTGACATCTTTAGACGCCATTTTCTCAAAATGAAGTCCGTGTGGCTTAACACAGTATTACTTATCAGCGTCCATTTATTGGTTTAAAAATCAAAATAACTGCAATAATTTTGTCATTCAAATAAACGTTATTACGTAATTTGCTATTAAAGACGGTTTTTTTTAAGTTTTGTTAATTAAACGCAAAGCCACATTCAAAACCTAGCTATCTTCAGATTAACAAAAAGAATCATTATATTTCAAATCATAATAAGCATTCCGTAAATAAAGATATCGTATTAAAGAAATTTTAACGATCAAAACGTTTGAAACAGAGCCGAGTTTAACGCTAATTGTTTGTGTTGAGATTCTAAGTGGGAGAATTGTATTTATTCTGTAAAAGGATTCAAATTTATATTTACGTTTACGACGTTTAAGGTTAAATTGATACTTATGTTTTGCAAAGTGTAAATAAAAAAGTAGGTTTTGTTCGAACATAATTCCTCGTCCGAAAATAAATTTTTACGAGATACAACTTATGGTACAACCCACGGGTAGGGCATGGATGGTTCCAGGAGATGCAGGGGAGGTTAATAGTAGTTAAAATTCATACTTTTTTTTTTCATTATCATTTTACGCAGCTTTAAATTATGTTTTGTCTTTCTGTGACTTTATAGAAAAGAAGAGTACTTATATATTTTTTTCTATCATACAATGTATTTTTTTTCAAAGCATATTAAACTGAAAATTTGTTAGGTATTCGGATTTTAAGGCAGGCATCCCTCAGTTCACCTCAGAACAACCCGTTTACTGAGAAGGTTATTAGTACAGTCATTATTTTCATAAACGCTCCACACTCAACGGCCAACACACATTAAGATCACATGACACACAACACAAACTCAAACACCCAGACCATGACATCCAATTGGCCAATACAGATGTTTGTCGGGCCGGGAGAAGCGACCGTTAGCGCATCAGTTAATTGTAGTGACCACTGCGCTAACTTATCGTCAATTTTGATTTTTTGTTCAGATGGGTGCTCAAAAGTGGATAGTTTTTACATGACATGTTCTTTCCGAACGCGCCGCCATATTGGGCAATGACGCCAAAAAATGTTTTTTTTTTGACAATATCTCTTGTCCTGTTCATTTTTTGGTGATAATTTAATAAATGACAATATAAAAAGAACTTGCAATTTATGTTAAAAATTATTTTTGTATAGATAACTTATAGTTTTAATTTACGAGTTCCGCAAAGTCGTCTCAACGAGCGTTTCGTTTATTGTGTCGTTACCTGCCATTCGCTGTTTCACTCGCGTTTATGGTTACTGCTTTGCTCTTGTGAAAATGATGTAATGTAGCCTATTTCAATCAATAAACAAGCTGTTGAAAAAGAACTTTTCATAGCGGATCGGTAGTTTCAGAGATATCTGCAATTTTAGAAACAAATTCCTTTTTTTAATAACAAGTCTCGAACGATGATCACAGGTACAAACCCTGGCTAGTACCGTTGTGTTTTCAAGTGATAAATTTGTGTTTAAATTCATCTCGTGTTCGGTGGTGAAGGAAACCTGCACCTGCGTGAAGTAATTCTGGCACATATATATCCGCAATGGAGCAACGAGGTGGATTAAGCTAAAGCTTCTCCTTGATAGGAGAGGGCCATTGCCCAGCAGTGGGACGGGCTGATACTTTATTTTATTTTTACCTTTTTCCTTATATTGTTAGCAGAGATAAGAGATTTTTTATGACGATAGCATGCTGACGCTATAAAAAGAAGTTGTCAGATATTCGATGATGACTTTGTTGGGCTTCAGACAGTGCGGAAACTCAATCCAACTTTCATTTTGCTAACTTCATTATTTTTTATAATCAAAATTAGTCGAGAACGTGTATTGATTTGTTAATACATATAATTAAATGTTTACTTTTGTTTCCTCCTTAATCGTAATCCTTTCTTTTAATCTACCTACTTCTGATTTCTTAACAATATTATCATTATACTCAAATTTTTACGCTTCATGCGATATTAGTATTTACTAAATAATATTTTTTCTTGTTATATTTCGTTAAACAGATTGTACTGGAATTAGGTGTGATTGCTCGAATGTCGTATATTTGACCATGACAATAATAAAATAAATAAATTTGGTTATCTGTGCTCTCAAATATTCCAACTTTCTTCCGCTCTTGGCTTTTCGGCTTGTAAGAAAAAAAAACACAATAAAAAAGCCACTTACATGAGGGCAAATAATAAAATGATTTTGAGATTGAGAGCAATATATGTTTTATTTTCTCGAATTAATAAATATAGATAAACAAAAGATAAACTCGTGAACTTTATTGATGACGAATATTATTATAATAATTATCAGTAATAGGTTTGTGGCATAATTAATAATCATATTAATTAGCTCGCTATAATAAAACCTTTCATCCATCATAAATTATTCACGTATTTTATTTGTCCCGCTCGAGACGGTATTAAAAAAATATAAGAATAAGCTTAGTACTAACTAGAACATTAGTATTATATAATTACTTATATAATTAAAATAACTATGAGTTAATGGCACTAGGAAATAAAGATTAAAAACAATATAAACATTACTGTCATAGTATACATAATAAAATGTATATTTTACACAACATAATAAGATACACACAAAATGTAAGCTTATTGCAACAGAGTAGAAGCATTCTCTAAGAGAATTCGTTATGGATTTGAATGAAGAGGAGCTATTTTTAAACCTTCACCTTTAAGTAAGAAAATCAAGAATTTTATTAGAATAAGTTAAATACGTAATATACTCATAAGACATACTTTTTGTTAAATTCGATTTTAAAACCAAATTACTAACGAAATTTCTATTGGACCAATCTGAGAGCGTACCTTTTCAAAGAAAAAAAGAATGAACTAAATTGGTCAAGCCGTTTTCAAGTTATCAACGACGAAATAATATTTTTAAAATACGAAATTGATATGTGATGTATTTTGTTTGAAAATCTATCAAATTACTTTAAACTATCTACTTAAATAGTTGAAAACCCTTTTCGCATTATTGCCTTTCTCATAAAATCGGTTTAGAGAACGTCAGGTAGTTTCAAAGTCTATGAAGGACGGACGAACTTTTGTGTAGTATAAGGTTATAACCGTAACATATTCTTAACTTTTTGCGTTGATTATTTTTGTTATTTTAACTAAATTTTATCATAATAAGTTAAAATTGATTCTTCGCGTGTTTTGGATTTCCTGTCACCCTCTCTCCCCCACTCGTCTTCATTTGTTTTGTTATGTGTGCAATAAAATCTAAAATTTATTATTAGTGAACCCCCCCTTCCCCCCCAAAAAAAACTTAAGGCTTCGAAACCTAGCCAGGTTATCATACATAAAAAAGTCCCCAACGAATTGAGAACCTCCTTTTTTGGAAGTCGGTTAATGAATAAGATATCTTCATGACAAGAACCTTTTAAATAAGAACATTCATTTGCGCTCACAAATGAGACGCCAAATAAAAACTTTTCGTGGATAATGTGAATGAAAAAAAATCTCATTCCATAGAATTTATAAAAATCAAACAATACACAGACTCGTAAATGTTAAAAGCCAGATTCATTGAATGAAACCACGCATGTCTGCCGGCTTTCAAACCTCAGTATACGGTCAACTGTCGGGAGAGACGCGCGTCCTGTATCACACATTGTGTAAAGTTTACGAACAATTTTATACCGCGTAAAAAAATTCAATTATACACTGTGTAAAAATTGTGCACACGTGATTTAGTGGAGTGTTTTGTTTTTTTGATTTGTGAAGTTTATTAACGGTGATTTGTATTGTGGTAAGTTTTTCAACCGTTTTTTTAAATTGCTATTAAGTTAATAATATCTGATTTCGTATTGGGATTTATTTAAGAAAAATGTTTCATTTTTTAATTATGTATAAGAAAGTATATTTTAAATTTTCGTAATTAACTTTATGTATAATAGTTCTAATTGCGGTTGAGTGGTGGATTATATTTTAATTTTTGCGACTTGACCCGTTAAAATACAAACGAAGATGCATAAAACTCGGATATACATTTTCGTTTGTATTTTAAATGGGTCAAGTAGCAAAGGTATTCTTAAAATCTTTTATTTAAAATTTATTATTATTCATTAATTAGTTTGATATAAATGATTATTCTGCAATAATTACTACGTAGATTGTATCCTCTTGTTTGATCACAATTTTGACTAATTATGAGTTTCGTATACCATAATTGTAGGAAGTTATCTAAAATTGAAAAAATAATACCGAAATATTTTAAAATTTTTAAATGTATAACGAACGAAATTCAATATCAACATTAATAATTCAAAATGAATATTCTACGCCTTTTATCTTTAAATATTTTTAATTATTTTGCGTATTAAAATTCTTACCTCTACGGTAAACGTACCGGCTAGCAATACGAATCCCGAAATTGCTATCCTGGCATCCAGGGTCATACCTACAAACTTAATGCTATAAAATTGACATATGGTCAAAAGCACTCTTCTTAAAATCTTTGTTAAAGATAGCTTTGAAATTTTTTTTTACTCATGTATAATATTAAACGGTTCACACCAAATTACTAATAAATTTCCATGATCTTTTGTTGGAGGTCTGGAAACATCACAACTCTAATACCAAGACCCAGACCAAGATACACATTCTACCGAAAAAGATATTTGCCATAAGTCCGAATCTGCGAACGTAGGCGTTTCAGTCAGTTGCAATAACCATTGCGTAAATCCATCGAAAGCATTTGGATATAGTCTAGTTTGGTAGATACACGTTATAAAATTTCTTTGGACTCATGATTTCTTTAAGATATATCCTTTTATCGTCGAGCATAAGATGAACTTTAAACTTTATTTTTTGACCAGTTTTCTATTTCGTTCATTATTGTTAGGTTAGTCTTTTCCATCAATTTTGTGGCATCTTGGCTCAATTTCAATAAAGCACAATTTTAGTTGTAAACGTCTATATAATAGACTAGCAGTTGTTCGCGACGACGACCGCGTATATTTGGGAATTTTAGCTAAATAAATCTACCAGCGAAATTGTGACCGTTTCAGGATTTATTACCCCCTAGCGTCATTTAAAGGGATGATTTTAAAATTCTGGGATACATATATTTAATTATTCTCCCTAAGTAATGTTTGCGCTGAATATAAGGATAATCGGTCAAAAAAATACATTTTCTCCATACAAACTTTACAGTGTGGAATAATAGTATCCGGTTTTCTATTTTATAGTTCATTACTATCATCCAGAAGTACATATGTGTATTAAGTTTAAAGCTAATACGACCACGGAATAAGATTTTGCATACAAACGTTTTTACCTCTTTTGACCTTCTTAGGGGTGAATAATCGAAAAACCCTTTCTTAGTGGATGTTTACAACCTAAAAGCCACCTACTGCCAAATTTCAAGTTCGTAGCTCCAGCAGTGTAGGCTCTGCGTTGATGAATCAATCAGGACAAGTTATTTTATATATATAGATTTCTGGCAAAGTACTATTATTCCAAAATTTTCTACATTATTTCTATAGGAAAAATGGAGTAAACGGACTGCAAAAGAGCAGTTCCATTTGATGATAAGTGGTTACTATCGTCTATGGACATCTGCAGCTTAAGTGCGTGGATGCGTTGCCACCTTTCAGGAATAAGTATCTTTACACTCGACACTTGATAACCCCCAAATCGTTCTAGTATTAGGTTTTCTTCCTGTTAATTTTGGACTTGTAGTATTCATAAAATTATTAGTGTAATATTATAGGATAAAAAGATAATAATCTATTTTTAAGGTGATTTGTCATATCACCTATTCTGACACCAATATAAACTAAGGATTCTTAAATTTTTTTCTCAAATTAAATAGCTTGGATATATTTTATGCAATGGGAATATAAAATTTTCATTTGTACCAAATCGACGAGTGATGCGCTTGCCAAAAAGACAAAAATAATCTGTTGTTCTGATTGCTTCCGAACTTCACAGAGAGAACCAGACGGGCTAATCTGAAGATTGCCTAAACATTCAAATCGCTATAGTCGTTTTATAATTTTGTGTATTTCATAATACTATTCCCCACCATATTTATATCCTCTACCAAAAGTTGCCTAGAAGAGATCGCTGCTTTAGCCTACATTGTACATTGCTAAGTAGCAATCAAAAGTTCGGTTAAAGAGTATTCATTCAATACATTGATTTTTATATATTTTAGATTCTTGCGAATTTTGCTGACACTACTAAGGTTTTTTTTTTTAAAGAAGGAGGTGGAAACTTGCTTTTATTGGGAGGAATTTTTAGACATAATTATTTTTGCGAATCGCAGTGGAGTAAGGTGATGTATTAAACTCTATTTTCTTCCCGTACACGAGAAGAATCCATTCACATGACATTTAAAAGAAAGTTTTTATTAGTGAAACTTATAGGGATATGTCCTGGAACTCTGCCAGGATATAATGACCTATGCGGCAAAAATGAATTAATATACAAGTATATAATGGATAGTTCACCTCGGGTTGGTTTTTTGCCAAAACATAAAGAATCCTTGATACAGAGATGAATCGCCAAGTTTTCGAGACACGTTGGCGCGTAGTTTTAATATCTCATCTAAGATTGGATACCTTCCAAGGATATCTTTAAGACTTAGTTGGAATTTTTTCATATACATTCTTGGCAAGAATTTATATAAAAAATTATTTATATTATAAGATTTATTAGATCGAAGAATATATGTACATATACCTAAAATGATGCGTCGCGCTGTCTACAAACGCACTATGTAAATACTACCAGTCATCAAGATATTTCATACTGCTTAAATTCAATACAATTTGATCAGTATATTATAAAAAAAAACTTTTTAGTAGTTGAATTAAACATTATAGTATCAAATTAATATTTTAATTGCTAGTGAATGTGGTTTTCATTCCAAGGGTAAAGCGGAAACGGGGGAGGAAAATTTACAGTATGGTGTAAAATACAGTGGTATACTTGAAGGTTTTTGGTCACCTTAAATCTCTTCATATCTTGGTCACAAAGTTATGCCAAGTTCCGCAATTGATTGTCAAAAACGGGGTTAAAATTTCCATGAGTTGACTCTTACATAATGACAGGCATTAAACATAACAAGCCAGAAATATTTTAAGTTAATTCAAATAGTTTTTTTAAGAAAATCGGAACTGACTTTAAGAGTAACATGGAAATCTACATTTTTTCTATTTTGTTCATGAAGATGCATTTACTTCTATAATATACTTTATTTTTCTATTTATTACATTTTCAAACAAAAAAGAATTACTCAAATCGGTCAAGCCATGTTCAAGTAATCCGAGAACATAAAAAAGTCCTCGATGAATTGACAACATCCTTTTTTTGTGAATTCAGTTAACAAATACCTCTGACTCAGCGTATCGTAAAAGATATACATGGCTGGAAATTTCCAAGGACCGTAATAGAGGGTGAAAATTAAAAATAGACATGTATAAAAATCAAATTCATCATTCGATACGGAGTGGGTACATAATTAAACCAATTCGTCAATGTTTCGTGTTGGCCCACAATTTTAGGCACACCTTAGTATATTAACGCTTGTAGATTAATATTGATATAGAGAATTCGTTACACAATATGTTTTAAACAGTGTAGGGCCTATACTCTTCTAGAACGTATCCCACTGACTACAACACTTACAGAAGAATTACGCTCTAACAGAATATTGGTGTAAAGTAGCTAATATAGCTGAATTTCGTACGGTGAGTGAGTGAGCGAGAAGCGTAACATCTCCCCCATCTCTTCTTTTACTCCCAGTTGCCCTTTGTCTTATACTGTGGTTTAAGTTGGCAATGAATTTGTGGTGCTGAAAACAATAGGCGGCAGTGATCACTTTCAAACGAATTACCTGCTTGAGTGATTATTCTGAAGATTTTTTTTAAATCAGTTAAATCAAGAGGTAAGCTTGTATTGTACTCCTTTCAAAAATGTAAAACGTTTCGGGTTCATTATTATTGAACATGGTCATTTGTAATGGAGTTCATATAATCATAAAACAAAAGTAGCTTGTGAATACCTGCTGGCCAAATCTTCTTGTATTTAAGAAAATAAATAAATAATAAATAACGCATCACACTCAACGGCCCCCATTAAGATCTCATGATCTTGGGTCGAGGGTCCGGAAACACTCACAACACTAACACAAACACCCAGACCACGACAAACATCTGTATGGCCAATACACACGTTTGCCGTGAGCGGGGATCGAACCCGCGACCGTTAGCGCTTTAGTCAGTTGCAGTGACCATTGCGCCAACGCGTCTGTCGATGAGTTAGTAATCAAAATTTTGTCATAATTTTTAGTCTGAAATCAGTATTTGAGTAATAGAAACAAATTTTGCGATTCTAAAAATAATAGATATTAGTAAAAAAGCTGAGTAGTCAAATTTTTCAATAACTTTAAACCTTCTAAACATAAGCAACAAGTATATAATTAAAAAAGTGATGAACCCGACTTTACTAATCAATTTAAAATCGTTGTAGATTCTAAACTGTAAATCTAATTGAAAAAAAGATATGAGTATCGTAGTTCGTCAATTTTCATTTTTTATTATCAAATTTTATCGTCCACAATCAACGATTTAGATTTTTTTAAATTGTTGTGCATTCTATATTTTCACTTTGATCTAAATAGTTACCATAAAGGTACCCACATACTTACGTAGATATCTTTGTATCTACATATATACATACTTATAGAGTCTGATAAACCTTCCTTTGCGTAGCGCAGTCGGTTAAAAATACCAATTTTTTATCAACTAGCTGCCCCTGAACAAGCTACTCTGTAGACAGGGGTATCGACACGCACACACTAAATTATGGACGCCTAAATTAACTTAAATATTACCTTTATTTCAAATATAAATAAGGTTTATTGTCTCTTGTAAAAATATTTCATTGATTCAGTAGTCAAGTCCGGCGTGTAGTGTGATTCTAACTTGAAATAACGCCTCAAAGATTGGTCAATTTAATTAGTGATTAAACGTCTAGTAATGTTCCTCGACACTAATTATTGTAATACATGATTTGTAAAATGATTAAAACTAAAATTACTAAAATTTTTAATATAGACTACGCTTTCTTAGGTGTTTTCGGAGTGTCAAAGCTTTTATATTTAATAAAAGCGCATTCGGGTGTATGAAAGTGAAATATACCAAACCAGACTGTCACTTCCTGTAATGGATGCTCATAAGTAATATAGTAAGTTTCACGTAAGTGTGTAGTTCTGAACTAAGCGCATTACGCTGCTACTAAACTAAGCACCAGGATAGTCGCTCAGACATTTAATTTTAATTATTAAATACATCTTATACATTTATGTCAAATTAATGTGTTTAAATAATTATTTAATTGTGGCTTTTTTTAGTTCAATTCACACCGAATGCGTTTCTCAAATAGTTTAAAACATTAATACTGAATCTATGTAATTGCTCGAAAAAACGTGATTTTCGTGACGCGATTTATCAAAAACGAACGGCTGAAAATATTCATTAAGATTATATAGTCAAATCATATACATTCAATATTTTAAGTCTTGTTTACTCGGCTGTACTATGAGTTCGGACTCGCCTCGTGTTCAGACCGACACACTTACGTGAAACAAGGTATACTATGCCATGCTATACATACTTCCTTTTGAGAAAATGGCTTCTAAAAATGTCAAACCTATTCTTAATACATTTGTTTAATGACGTATAACAATGACGTATGCATAATATAGAACACACTTCAATATCCTAAACATTAAATTAAGACTCTATTGTATATTTATTCAGTTTAGATGACTTCAATTTTTTGAATAATGTTAAATACGTGACGCATTACCATTACACATTAATATCTTCGAATTTGACTTTATTTGAGCATCAGCATCCAAATTCAGTAAAAAAGTAATTATTTCCTTATAGTAAAAGCGGGTGACCTGATGTTAAGTGATCACCGCCTTCCCTGGACATTTCCATCACCTGGTAAGCCATAAATGCGTTGCCAGCTTGAAAATAAGTTAGGGATGAATTGACATAGGAAGTAAGCAATGAAAGGAAGGATTCAGCTACCAGTACCCGCATATATAAAACGCAGATTAGGTTCTTCAAGCTGAATTTCTGTAAGAAGACACTATAACACTTTTTAGGCAGTTGGGTTTTTTAATTTTTTTATAATAATTAGGTCTTCTATTATCGATGTTGACCGCTATATGTGTCTTTCTGTGTGTCTATTTGTGGCACCGTAGCTTCTAAACGGATGAACCGCTTTGGATGCGGTTTTTTATTTGAAAGAAGCTTTCCAGTGATAGTTCATAGATATGTTCTACCAAAATCAAAAGCATTCTTAGATGAACAATAAATTTTTGATTTACTTTTAAACATTTATGTGACGTAAAATCTTAAACTTTGCATGCAACGTAACTATGCAAAATTATGGAGTTCTTGGTCTGATGCTGCAGCCAGGATCAGCTGGATTCACAACTCCTCACCAACTTACAGTAGTGGTCTCAGTGTATAAATTGTCGGAGGTTTTATTAAATTTTTAACTTTAATCAATTATCTTTTATGATTCAGCCAAGGCCTAGTTACTCATTCATAAATTATTACGAAACGTCGAAGAAAACAACGACGTAGTAAATTTTATAGAAGCACGGAAACCGTTTTTGAAATCATTAAAAATGATGAATCGGATGACGTCACACTACTTAACCGAATATAGCCTCGCTAACCGGCACTTATGACCAGTAGTATACTTGTTTGCTATAATCAATACTACTTGAGTTCCGTGGTTTCTTTTTTACCGACCGAAAAGTGGGTGTTATAAGTTTGACTGTATCTATGTGTCTCTGTGTGGCATGGCTCTTTAACGAATGGACCGATTTCAATGCGGTTCTATTTGTTTGACAGCTGATGTAATTTATGATTCTTAGCTATAATTCTTGATTTATTTAGACATTTAAAGGTTCAGGTCTGAGCAACTTCTACTGCTGTTATCTACTCGAAATTTACTATACTGTAGTTGTTATCAAAATTACAAATTTACGTTGTTAGTTGACATGATGCGTCAGCTTCTTCTCCTACTCCATTACCCACACCATCTTACAAAGTACGTTAAAATGTTTTTGGTTCATTATAAAATCGGCTCGTTAAAGTCAAAATCGAATGTGAAATGGGTCTTATCTAGCTTGCAAGATTTTATTACGGACATATACAAAAAATCAAATTAAATAAAAGTATGTAACTAAATAACCATTTCATTAGCACGTTAATTCTTTTTTTTTATTATTTATTAATTACAAATACGTTATTTTTTACTTTTCTAGCTTAATGTTTACAGTGTCATAAAAACCATTGCTGCTTTTCCGTACACAGGATTTCATCTTAACTTATAATTACATAGTTGACATATCAACATTTTGTGGTTAATGAAAGATATAATAAACTAACCAAAAGCAAGCAAATCTATTTAAAAAAAAGAATAGTGATAAAAAAATTAACAAAAACGAAATTGCAATAAAAACCTAATCTTTTAAAGAGGTAATGCTGCCAGTGTTTCGGGCACCTTGCCTCACTGTGACATCGATAGTTACTTAGGTTTAATATAGTTATTTTTAATTTCTCTTTCTTTTCTTTCTTTTTATTTTTAATAGAATTATTTGTTTTTGTTAATGCTAATTATATGATTAAAAAAAAAATAAAAATAAATATTTTATTAAATGCAAACATGACTATAAATTTAAAAATTTAATCGCATACATGTACAACGTACACATATATTTTTACGATAAAACATATCAACCCTTAGCTACAGGAAGTTCGGAACGCGACTGTTAGACGTGAAAGTTGTGTCCGAAGCGAAAGTTATTCTTGCTTAGTTCTAATGAATAATGAAAGTGAAATAAATGAATTGTGTTATGAATAAACTAGATATCCACACCTTCACATTAACTAATCTATACTAAATCATAATCTAATATTCTGTAAAAGTCCTGATCCGATTTGTAAATTTCTTTTAGCGTTAGATAGCCAATTTATTTAGCAAGGTTATAGACTATATTACATTACGACTCATAGGAGCGAGGCAGTAACCATAAACTTAGACGAAACCGCGAGGGACAGATCAACATACTCACAGAATCGATCAACGCCTTAATCGCTGAGTCTAGAAACATGCAATTTTGCGCAAACGTTCTTTAAATGTCGTAAGTGTGCACTTAGAAAGGATTTGAAAATCCTTACCCTAAGGCGTTAAAAAAGAGGGTTGAAAGTTTGTTAGATGTTAAATTCATAAATATACGCGGGCGAAGCTGCGGGAACAGCTAATATCTTATAAATCCCTTTTAAGTATCCTTTAATACTCATTAGGAACTGACAAAACGAAAAATATAGATATAAATGTCATCTGAACTATTTCCTTCCTCACTAAGCTGGTTAACCCACACAACAATATTTTTTCAAATTAGTCTAGAAATTTCGAAGCCTTTTCAATGCAAGCAAACAAACCAATATTTCCTCTTTATAGTATTATATATGCAGACTAGGGTAAGTAGAACAATTATCAATTAGCATATTTTCTACTTGGTATCCCTTGGAACGAACTTGTACATAAGCGTCACGCAAGCTGCTTCACCGACAGAAACCTTCTGCCTACATACCATATAAAATAGGGTTCTCACTTGTCATATTTATTATTATTTTTGATTGAAAAGAACTGAAAATTAATATCAAACCAATCATTAAAAATATGCTTAATTCGAGCTTTTACAAGCTCTTTTGAATCAATACAGTAACAAAAAAAATTAAATTGATGAATCTACAACCGGTTAGATCTACCGAGAAGAATCGGCAAGACACTCGATAAACTCTTTTAAAATTTTGTTAATACATACATTTATAAATTACAAATATGTATATTAAACATATGAAATTCAGCTATACTACTCATCAACGTATCATGTATCATGTCGGTGCTCCTTGAAATGGTCTCAATGAATGGATTGTCGTTTTTTTTATTTTTCAGTTTTAGTAAATAAATTTTAAATTAATTTCCTTAATATACGTACTCTGGCAACCCTGCGAGTGACCGGCTTCGTACTCTTCCACTGATTGATTATACTTATTTACATTAATTTATCTTTTCCTTTATTTTACGCCGATAAGCAATACTATGTTAAGCCACACGGACTTCATTTTAAGAAAATGGCGTCTAAACATGTCGAATCTATTCTAAATAAATCCGTTTGAAAAAGTATAAATCCTTCTTTTCTTTTACATTTTGATAAAAGTATAATTAATTAATAGTAGATAGCCTAGATTTATCTAATAAAAAGTTTTTCAAGTATATAAAATTATTGCATACTCCAAAATATGGAACTCATCATATTCTAAATATTTGATAAAGAAACTTTTTTCCGTACTTATTTAGTTCAGATAACTTGAAAAAAAATTTTTAAGTTAAATACGAAATGCATTATCAAAATACATCAATATCTCTTAATTTATCTATTTTCGTGGGTTGACACATTATTGCTTAACAGCATTCATATATCTTAGATATCAATATTAAAAAAAATCATTAACTAAAAAATTGTTAGCCAGCGATGACATTGTATTTTTTACGAGTATGCTGCTTATGAATAAGAAATATAAAATCAATAAATTAAAACTAATATACCATTGATAATACACATGCAAAAGTTGGCGAAATTAACACGATGAATTTATTAGGCTTTAGTTTCTAAACACAGGAACTACAATCGACATCGCTGTCTGGTACAAAGAGGTAATTTTCTAAGGCAGTGCACATCTGGGCACCACGCCAGCCTCAATGCGGGCTATCTTATTATGAGTTTTTTAGACTACAGAATTAGATAATCAAATTCACTAAATTAACTTTAAACCAAACAATAAAACGTTAAACACGTGTCTATAAAATCCTGTACTACAAATCCTCGTCTAACAATAGTTTTAAGATAAACAAGGTTTAGATAATTACTGCCTTACTACAAAAGATTCAAACAGACGTTAAACGCGTGTTTAAAAAAATCCGTACTACAAATCCGCGTCTAAGCTTAGTTTTGAGGTTAACATGCTTTAGATATAGATTAACATACGTGTAAGTGAGTTTAATAGATGTCTAAAACCTATTTCAGATGTCAAATGTAACGCATAACATTTTATCAATAAGTTTTTTTATGAGTTTATTCGCTGTTAAGTAATTTAGATAATATTTTAAGCAATTTTTAATTTTTATACACTGTTTAACTAGACACGTGTTGAACATGGTTTTAATGCGTCTTTTGTAGTATGATAGTTATAGTTTAACTATGTATACGCTTAGGCGTTTTTGATAAATGCTCAAAACCTATTTTAGCTGTTGATTAACGTGGGTTATTTTATTGATAAGTTTCTTTATAGATTAACGCGCAGTATAGCAATTGAAACAACATTTTAAACACTGTTTAGCAAGACACGTATTGTACGTGGTTTTATTTCATCTTTTGTTGTGAAGCAGTTTAAATTTATGCTCCTTAAATATTACTAGTAGCCCCTTGCGGTCCCATTACTACTGCTTCGCTGCTATGAGTCGTAGTGTATGTAATGTAGCCTTTAACTAACCTAATAAATGGACTATATAAACCAAAAATAATTTTCAAATTGGATCAGTAGTTTCTTAGATTATCTTTTACTTCAAAATTACTAGTAAATTTTACCTCTTTATATTATTAGTATAGACTACGTGCGTCCGCGACATCGTTCGCATGGATGACAGGGTGGTTGGCATTCCGCATGCCAAGCAAGGAAATTTTAAATTTCAATATTTATAATATTTTTTAATAAAAATAGCCTAAGTTACTATTTAGAACATTGGCTATCTCTGAGTGAAGGTAAAATAAACAATAAACGCATCACATTCAACGGCTCCCATTAAGATCTCATGGTCTTGTGTCGGGAGTCCGGAAACACACAGAACACTAACACAGACACCCAGACTACGACAAACATCCATATGGCCAATACAGACGTTTGCCGTGAGCGGGGATCGAACCCGCGACCGTTAGCGCTTCAGTCAGTTGCAGTGACCACTGCGCTAACGTGTCTGTCAGGTCCCGTCAAAATCGGTCTAACCGTTTCAGACATTAGTCTTAGCACTCACAGATATTGAACGTTATAAAGAGTAGCTTAGGCTACTTTTATTTAAATAATTAAAAAATTTTATTTAATAAATAAAATAGTGAACAATATCCGATTCAAGTAGGAAAGGTAAACATTATATAAATATATTGTTTCTTCAAAGAAACGCGGGTGAAACTGCGGGGCACAGCTAGTACCTACTAGTCAAACGAGACTGTTTCGTTTCTACTGTAATAATATGCTATGGGTTATTGTCTTGCAATAAACATGCAATTAATCATTCCTGATATTAGGAAAAACAAATAAACGGACGCTGATAAGCAATACTGTGTCAAGCCACACGGACTTTATTTGGAGAAAATGGCGTCTAAAGATGTCAAACTTATTCTTATTGAATCTGTTTAAAGAAGTATATGTCCATATAAATTGCAAAATATGGAACATTTTTCCGTATTTATTTAGTTTATATGACTTGAAAGTTTTTTGAATTATGTTATATAGGCGATGTAGTATCAAAATACATCAATATCTCCAATTTTAACTTTTTGTGGGTTAACACATTATTGCTTATCAGCATCCAAATATAGTGACCAATTTTATACTAGTAGATGTGTTGTATTATCTGTAATTAAGACATTTAAAAAAATACAACTAACTTCATAAGCAAAATACGTAATTTCGATTTCATGGATGACTTAACCGATTTTGATAAAAATTCTTTCGGACCAATCTAAAAGTGTTTGAAAAAAGATTTCTTTAAATCAGTTAAGAACTGACGGAGCTCTGAGGTAACAAACATTGAAGGTACACTTAGAATTGAGACCTTCTTTATTTTTGAAGTCAGTTGAAAACTGATAAAATGGTACAAAATATATACAAAAGGTATTCTTACCGTCTCCACAGCACCAATTTTGCTTCCCGAAATTCAGTTAGACTTTTCGTTTCTAGGTAGTGGAGTATGCAAATTAGTTCCTTGAAAATACGTTTTTATTCCATTTTTCTAAGGTTGAATTGTTTTAACTACAGCACTGAAATATAATTAAAATTAAGCACAAATATCCTCTTTCGGACGCTTCGTAATTAATTTATTTAATTATTTTCTTTCGTCGAAAGCCGGAAGATCTTAATTATGTTAACTTTTTTTAGTGTTGTTTAAAATGTTTTCAATTAACCGTATAAACTTTATTAACTTCTAAAATTATGCGAATTGCTTTGATAAAAATAACTTTCAAGGATCATTTACTTCTTTATTTACTACCTGCTAGATGCGGCTATAATTTAAAATAACTTTAACTTCGGATAAACTGATGTCGATAAGCAATAATTTGCCAACCCACATAAAATGTTCCATATTTAGCAGTATTCCATAATAGCATATTAAAAAAAATTTATTAGCACTTTTAATTTTAATATATCAATTTGCTTTTAATTCATTACAACTTTTAAATAAATGATGGATATAATATTTCTTAAGAAATAAATCATACACTAGATATGAACCCGCCCGAAATACTCATAAATTCAATCCCATTAAGATGAAATATAAATTTTAATTTTTTCATCTTAAAAAATAATACCTTAATTAGCTTAGAGAAGCTCTTTTAAATGGGTTTATTAAGACGTCTCCAATCCTGAAGTCGGATCGGATTCTTTCATTCAGCCTTGAGGCGCAACGAAGTACAGGCCTCGAGGCTTAGGTTTATGGACGTTTTCATAAGAATAAAGTTTACCTAAAATAAGACATAATAGAAATGCTGAAAAGGTCAAGCAAAATATGTAAAATATATTGGAAAAAATATTATTATAAAAAATATTGTTGTCCTTCAAAAGAAGAGAAATTCTGCAAATATTTCTCATTTTACGATTGTTTTATTATTCTATTTAGCTTTTATTTAAACGCGCTAAAAAAATAAAATAAACTTTTCCTTTAAAAGTTTTATATTAACTTATAACGTCATTACACTATTTATACTTTAAAGCTTGACGTGAGATTTAAGTACTCGTATTTACTTTGATAATTTTAAAAATTAAAATCAAACAGATCAAGTTATTTAACTTACTTATTTATCTACACAGATATATTGTAGGAATTCATTAAAATAACTATTCCGCCATCTTGGGTGAACACCGCCATGTTGGATTTAGTGTGACGTCACTTTATTTTTCGAGTTCTCAGCATGCCCGTTCATTAGATACTCATTTTTTTTGGAATACATCAAAAAAAACTAGTTCGCCATTTTGGGTGTTCCGCCATGTTGAATTCAGGGGGACGTCGATAGCTAATTATGTATGGGTAATACGTAACGTAATGTGTAAACTGAATCGGTTGAACATATCTGCTTCAAAATTGAGTTACAAGATTCCACTCGAAGAAACATACATACATACATGCATACACACATTGCAAGTTAAATAAAAGCTTTTAATCATAAACTTGTATATCATAATATTTATATAAATATTATAAATAGGTAGCATTTATTTGTATGTTTGTATGTAGAGGTCTCTTTTTTAAGCGCTTAAGACTTAAGGCCGTCCGGAGACACACACAGCATAAATACAAATACCCAGACCACGACAAA
Organism: Hypolimnas misippus; assembly: GCA_037950945.1. Classification (NCBI taxonomy): domain Eukaryota; kingdom Metazoa; phylum Arthropoda; class Insecta; order Lepidoptera; family Nymphalidae; genus Hypolimnas; species Hypolimnas misippus. The sequence continues at coordinate 427,849 of JBBEEQ010000009.1, forward strand.
CATCCATATGCTTAACACAGATGTTTGACATGAGCGGGGATCGAACCCGCGACCGTTAGCGCTTTGCTCAGCTGCAGTGACTACTGCGCTAACTGTTTTCATTTGATTTTTTTTTTGTGTTGGATTGAGAAAGGTTATAGGCTATAATACATCACGCCACGACTCACAGAAGCAGTCAGCAACCTTAAATGCAAGTCAAAACGCGAGGTTAGTAGAGGTAACTAGTACCTTAATAATTTGGCTAACGTAAAAATAATTTAAAAAGTACGTGAGATGTTCAGAAATTTCTGAGAATAACAAATGAAAGAAAACTTTGCGAAAGGTGACGTAATTTTTTTTTAGCTATAAATACCATAAAGGCAAGTTAGCTTTCATAGATTATGCTGCTACGTTAGCTACACTATAAATAAGACTTGAGTTATATCGCATGATTAGTATTAAAGTAATCGAATTCAAAACGTGAAACGAGATAGTTAAGTTAGTAATTAAAATTTAGTTTTTTAAAAAGAATAAATAAATTTTTATGACTTTAAAATCTAAATAAATGACGAAGTTTACACTAAAACGTTTTTAGCGTTTCGTCCTCAAATATTTGATTTTTTAAATTCGATATGATGTTTTTATTCATTTTAATGGTTTTTATTTCGATTTCTTAAAAATCAAGGAACTCAATTAAGTGTTTGAACGCGTATTTATAACAGTAGTCACGAGCAGGCTGAGATTACGTTCGCCTCTCAAGAAGAAAAGTTATAAAAGATTATTTTTACAATATCTATGTTAGTATCTGAAATAACGTTCTTGGTGAACGTAGATCTATTTGAAAGCTTTGCAAATGCATGTATTCTAAGTATGTATTAGAAAGCTCTGAACAATTGTTCTATTGAATTTCAGATGTTTTTGAACTTCGAGCTTCATATATTATTTAAAGAAAGATTCTTCGTCTTTAGGGATACTTGCTGGTCTATCATCACGAGATACTTTGTGTATATTTACTTTTAAAATATCAGATCTCTGTATAACGAGAATTACTCCCAGTAAGTAAGATTTATATACATTGTTTTTTTAATTACCGTTATCTTTAATCCTGGAAGAATTCACTGTCAGTGGTTGGTTTCGTTTTCTTAGTCAGTGTATTTACAAAAAAAATTGGTTATTTACAGTTTATGTTACGTTATTTAGAAAACTGATAACAGACTACAGAGTTCATCCTTAGTAGTTACGAGCAGAGGCGTAATTATATAATCTGGGGCCCGTGACAAACTCTTTAGATGGGGACTCCAAGTAAAAATCAGCACGTTATAGCTTAATTTTAATGAACCACTTAATTAGTTCACCCAAACCTATTAATAATATTGTGTGCATTTTAGTTAACTATATGATAAGTTTTATTTTCCAGAGCATATGTTTTTAAACGTATATTTATAATAAAATAACAATTTACTTTTAATAAGATTTTGCTAAATTAAATTCATTAAGCCGGGGCCTCTCGGGCCAGGGGCCTTTTGCCAGCCCTGCCTCCCTATAGTTACGCCCCTGGCATACTTAGAATTATTATTCTCTTAATAATCATCACTGACTTTATTTGCTTTTCTATTCAATTCACATTAAAAATATTACAAGTTCGAAATAATATATATTTATGAAATTTTATTTCAATAATTTTAAAAACACAATATAAAGACACGGCCTTGGTACGTTTTATTTTATGCACAGACACTGCAATAAGTCATTGTGACCGACTTTCAGCCGAGCTCAAACCGCGTTTAAACAGAATGGTAACTAATATTTTAAGAAAATGGTCATATTTATAACGACCTTGACCTATATAATGATTGCGTAAGAGCACTATTTACTAATCGTTGGTTTGCAAGAATATCGTAATAATTCAAAATTCTAACAAATAGAACTAAGTATGTCAAAAGACCATAAATATTTAATGTTTTATCATGAAAAGAGTTGCGACGATGAATTTTCTTTAAGTCAATAAAGTTATAACATCAAGTGATTGTTTAAATTTCGCAGCTATGCATCAACACATTAATGAAGAAATTTAAAAACCCCATTCCCTATAATTCATCATTTTTAGTTGCATCGATATTCTTGAAAAGCAGCGTAATGTCTTGTATACAAACTTCACTTGTATCGCCTACTGTTTATGTTTACGTACTTATCTCAATAATATATATTATATATATGTATGTATGTATATATTGTAATAATTTAATATATTTAAAAAAAGAAACTATTAGATAAATCTTTTTATACTCATCTCCTTTTCATTTATTATACCTTTTATCAAAATAGAAAAAAAGAATAGTTTTGACATCTTTAGACTCCATTTTCTCGAAACAAGGTCCGTGTGGCTTAACATAGTATTGCTTATCAGCGTCCAGTAAACTTAGGTAAGTAGCGCACGGGTCGTACCAGCCCGAAAGTAAGTTTAAGACAGTCGTCTGGTATTACTAAGTGTACACGAGCGAAGTTGCGAGCAAACGTTAGTAATTTATAAAAACGAATGTGTACCAAGTCAACTTATATGACGGCGCATTCGTAGCGCCAATACTTAAATTACGTCAGAACTACGAATCTAGTAAATAAATAATAAATAAATAAATAAACGTATCACACTCAACGGCCCCCATTAAGATCTTGTGACCTTGTGTCGGGGGTCCGGAAACACACAACACACTAACACAAAAACCCAGACCACGACAAACATCCGTATGGCCAATACAGATATTTGCCGTGAGCGGGGATCGAACCCGCGACCGTTAGCGCTACAGTCAGTTACAGTGACTACTGCGCCATCGTGTCTGTCAAGTTTCGAATTACGAAACAACGACTCGTATCCGTCTACATCTAGCGGAGCGTCGTGTCCATGGTTAACGCGGCCATATTGGCGGCACACGGCTTGTAACCGTCATCATGCGCGTGCCACGAATTCCACGCTTTTGTTCCGTGTAAGGTTTTAGTTAATTACTATTGATTTGTGTAAGTGAAAAGTTATTAGGCAATTCATTTTGAAGTTCTATCCTGTTCTCCGATGCACCCACGAGATAAAAATCGTGGCTAAACCTGACAAAGGTGATATTTCGCCTGTATATATTTAATTCGCCCTAGGTGTAGCCCACTTACTTCAATGTACGAGTACATTGGGGTAAGTGGGCTACACCTAGGGCGAATTAATCTCACAAAAGATCAGTGGGAAGTAGCTATTATAACTGCGTTTCGTACGGTGAGTGAGTCGGAAGACTCAATTCTCCCACATTCCTTTCCTTACTTCCGATTCTCTTTAATCCCTTATTATATTTAGTCTGGCAATTTGTAGCTCATCTGGTGCTTCGAATGTCCATGAGCGACGGTGATCACTTAACAACAGGTGTCTCGCCTGCTCGTTTGCCTGCGATTTTTATAATATTATATATAGTATAGCTGGATTTTATACAGTATGTTTAATATAAACATTTATTATTTTTAAATGTACATACTTAATAACACAATTTTAAAAGAGTACCTATCGAGTTTCTTGCCGGTTCTTCTCGGTAGAATCTACATTCCGAATCAGTGATCTTTTACTTAATTTAAATTCTTTTTGTTTGTTTAGACGATTCAAAAGTGATTTTAAAAGCCTACTTGAATAAAGTATTTTTTGATTTTGATTTTGATTTATTGTAGATACTAACTTCATATCGCTACGCTCGCCTTTTATACCAATACGAAACGATTCTACCAATCTTGGATCTCAATATACTGTTTTGCAATACAATAACAGGTGAAATCAGTATCCCAAATCTTTCGCAGATAGAAATAGCAAACACCCATTATTGTTCTCATTCGGCAGCCTCGTAGAGAACAATGTGTTGATTCCCAGACCACGATAAACACATTCGTGCGGTCTGTAAATATTTGCGATCAGCAGGAACTGAACTTCCATCCTTTGACATAAATATTGACCTTAGCGAAAAGGTCTTATTCGCTTGTGAATAAATCATTTTCCATTCGCGTTACAAAGGACAAAGTTAGAATGGATATTAAAAAAGTACTTTTTGGTTTTTTTAAGTTATCGTAAATTTTCTTTTATTAATTTTTTTTTTCGTTTCTCGTTTGTAATTTGTGGAAAAGGACTTTCTGCAAATATTACTGAGATGTTGTCAAAGTTCTAAGAAACTTTTACGAATCAGTGGAAGATATTTCAAAGTATTTTACTAGTTTTGCGATGACTAACATAGATTGAATAACAAATGGGTATTGTGTTTAATCATTATTATTTTTAATATCCCGAAATTTGTTATCTTCTGAAGTCAACGATCTGCCTCATATAGCCGAAATATGTAGATTCATATTATGGATTGAGAAAACATGGAATTGTATTCAAATTAACTATCCTACTCGTTGATCCTGATTTTTTTCTAGACTATTATTTGCTAATTTTTATTCGATAACCGAGATAATCAATATGAAATATGAATACAGACAGACATTTTGAAATAGTGAGATGTCAAAAATCCATTACCAATAAACAACGAGATAAAGAGGTACTTTATATCGCGGTGTAACAACTAGATGAACGTAACGACAAAAAAATCGAAAATCTTGACAATGTCCACTATGAAAAAGCAAAACAACGTAATTTCACATTTCATTAATTAAAAAAACAATATACTTAGTATTAGAACCACTTTTCTATAAAACCAAAACACGTATTATGAGTACGGCCAAATTAGGAAAAAGATAAATTTTTAAAACGTAGATACGTTCATGTGACACCGAGATATAAATGCACTAATTTCAGGAGCATCGATTTAAAATGTTTCACACGAATACTACAGCGACAGCTCTGTAAAAAGAGAACAATACAATTCTATGGAGTAATAGTTGAAAATGATGCAGATGCAATAATTAAGTTCTTCATTTTTTGTTCAATTGTTTATGAGTTTGGCAAACAAAAGCCACTAAAGAGTGAAACTTCCAAACTAGAGTTGAATTACGGGTAGTTTTCAGCTGCAGGACCAAGACCGTATTTATAGTGGCTCCATTATGCCAAAGTTGAATGTTATATAGAATAGGAGCAATTATAATTAGTAGGCGACTTGTTTTCAGTGGCTCAAGTATTTTATTATTTTCTGGGCTCTATATCTGAAGGGTTTCAACGGAACCCTATTTCTAAGCCTTCGCTTTTATATAATAGGTACAAAGGTTTTAAATATTTAATACTATCTGGTGCTTTTTTGCGGAATCCCATGATAAATAGTCACAAAATTCTGTGCTATTATCCGCATAAACAATGACACTGCAACATATATACATGCACATGTAGCACAAGTAAACAAGCACCGCCCGCCCTCACACATACTCGTACGCACACACACATGCTGTACAAGAACCGTCCGCTTACCCACACATGCACACGTTTATCCACCACAAGTAAGCAAATACCGATTACCTTCCCATGATTGAACATGCACATGCAACAGTAGCTTGAAACGTTGAAGAATTCAGTCATATTTTTCATTAAAAACAAATATGATATATGGACGCTGATATGCAATACTGTGTCAAGCCACACGGACTTTATTTTGAGAAAATGGCGTCTAAAGATGTCAAACCTATTCTTAATCAATTTGCTTGAAGACGTATATTATATATCCATCTTTTCTTTTCTTTTTTAATAAAAGGTGTAATGTATTAAAAGCAGATCGGTATACTTAATGTGTTATCTAATAATAAGTTTTTCAAGTATTTGAGATTATTGTATAAATTGCAAAATATGGAACGCACTTGAAATTTGAGACATTAAGACACTTTTTCCGTACTTATTTAGTTTATAAAACGTATTTTACGTTATATAAACTAAATATATTTAACATTGTTAAATGGATGACACACCATCAAAATACATCAATATTCCGATTTTGTGGGTTGAAACATTAATAATAATCCATATAAAACTTCGTGTTAATCAAACGAAGACTACGTCATACAAAAGAAAATGCCGTAAGGAAATATGATACGTCATAAATGTTATATTGACGACACATGACCTCACAAGCAGACTAAAAAAGTGTCGGTAGACGAACGAACGTCACAGCCATGACGATATAAAATATATTTACGAGTGTATGTATATTGTCAATGACACGTTCGATCGTAGTGACCTTTAACGCAAATTTTCTTTTTTATCACAATAATCTAGGCTTTGTTGGGGTGATGTCTTTATTTAGCTTATATAAATCGATCGTTTTGACTAGACAGACGTAATTGTGACTTGTAATTACGAACAAAACACAATCACGTCGCGATAACGAGCCGTTATACGATACGACGTCGTACAAAATTTCGACCAGTGATGGATTTATACCAGCTAACTAAGTAGAATAAAAGACTGGAAGAAAACTTCCAAGAAAAGAGGTGATTCACAATTCGTCGGAAATATTTTTTTTAATGTATGTTCACCGATTATTTGAAAACGATTTGATCGATGATATTTATTACTTGTAAGGTTTTGATATTCTCACATTGTTCCCATAAAATTTTCATCAAAATTGGTTCAGTAGATTCGTGTTTATAATAATTGGAATAAGTATGATATATAAGAAAACTTATATGCGTATTTTGTCCTAGGAACGTCGTAAATACGAAACTATTTATAGTAATAAATTTATACTATTAAAAATGCAAAAATTTAGAAAACCCTCATCACAAAAACTTGAAAAGGTAGAGAAAAGAGCTCACGATCTTGAAATAACGAGACGTTACTGACTGAGAACTAAGGCTTCCGGTGTCGTTACATTTACGATTCCCGGAAAAAAATCGAGACTTGGGCCAGTTTCGAAATTCTCGGAAAAAACGAGCCTTTCGAGACTATTTCAAAATCGGTTTTTATACTTATAGGTTAGAAATTTACGTAATCAAAAATCTAGTACAACTTTTCAATATAGTTCTTTATTAATAATACTATTAAAAATAAGTGGAATTAAATCTTTTTGAGAGATTTTTTTTTTCATTTTTATAGTGATCTCGTGTAAAAAAAAACACAGCTTTTAATGCCATTTCAGACAGAGACGAACTGATTTAACCGAACGATCATAAAATGAAATGCTCATACGGCCTGGCTTGGCTGGAGTAGTGGCACTCCTTCAAAGGAAATCGGAGTTTCGGAGCTATAAGTTCACTACTATTTTTCTCTTTTAATATTCGCCACCCCACCTTGTTCATTTTTTTTAATAAAAATTAGCTCTTAGAGCCTATCTGAAGGCCAATTATTACAGGTCGTGTACGAGGTACTATAGTTGCATTTCCTATAGTGAATGAGAGAGCCGGAGGCCTAATCCCTTACCCCATTCCTGGCGTTATTTCCTATCCCATATTTCTTTTAAGCAATGCATTGCAAATTGATGGCAATAAATTAATTAATAATAAGCCTAAATTGAAAGCGGATTAGAAAATACTGCTAGGTTTGGGTGAGTAGGTTGTTGAAAAATCTAAGCTATTTAAAGTCTCAAGTCTCGATATTCCCGAGATTACAGGTAGATTTCTCGAATCTCGAACGCTCAAATAAATTGTCGAGACTCTCAAAATTTACGAAGCCGAGAGTCGCGTGATGGAAGCTCTACTAAGAAGCATCGCTAGAAAACCTCTTTCAAATAAAAAAACCGCATCCAAATCGGTCTAGCTGTTAAAAAGCTGCGGTGCCACAGACAGACACACATAGTGGTCAAACTTATAACACCACTCCTGCGTCGGAGGTTAAATTGTAAAAATAAACAAAGTTTTCCATAAATGTGAAATAAAAGTTATGCTTAGTATTCTCTATATAACGTTAAAAAGTTTAAAGCTTACTAAACGCTTTTACGTGAGCTTAACAAACGAATGAAAAACATTTAATCTTTTGTAACGTGTGTTTTGTGTAGAAAAATACTTGTTTTAATAAAAACCACGAGCTTTGCTTTGCGTCGTGTAAACTGATAAGACATTTGCATGTAAAAATGTAACGTCACCGGTGGCCTTTGAATTGAATGTTTTTGTTTACTAGTTCATGTTATTGCGTGGGATATATAGGTATTTTTAACCGACTTCGAAAAGGAGGTTCACTGTTCGGCTGTATGTATTTTGTTTTGTTATCATTTACTAGCTATGCCCCGTGGTTTTGTGGGCGTTAATTTGAGATTTTTTAAATAAAAGTAGCTTAAGTCACTTCTTATAACATTAACAATCTGTGTGTGAAAGTTCCGTCATAAGCAGTTCAACCATTCCAGAGAGTAGCCGGAATAAACAGACAGAAATATTTTTAAATTTGTGTTTTTGATGAAAGTATATACTTTCATAAACGTTTAGTTAGAGCTGTTAATTTGAAATTACAAACAGACACTTCAATTTTTTTTATTTGTTTACAGATTTCTCCGCAAATTTTGAACGGATTTTGAATTTTTATTAGTTTTAAAGGTTTCTAAGTTGGTCCCATTGTCATCAAGTCAGGATCTGATGGATCTTGAGGAAATCCAGGAAACTCTTCAAATGTAATAGGCATATTTATATTAACTGTTTGATATTAAGTTGTGATTTTTTTATATTTATTATTTTTATATTGGAAAGCCATGTTTGGTGAAGTGGAAATGATGATCAAGATAGTTTCACTTGGCATATTTATTTATTTTTTTATTTTCAAAGTCGGCTAATTTTTTTTTGAGGTAGTACCAACTGGCTACATTTCGTATAAGGACCGGCTTAAACGGAACAGTATCTCATTCTCAGAAAACATTCTCCAAGATTCAATTCATATCTATACCAAAATCGATCAAAATTAATTCGGCGGTTTAATTGTGAAAATATAACAAACACACAGACACACATAGTTAATATATATAGTATTAATACGTATAACGTCAAGTAACAATCATCTATATTCTACACAATACTCTCTGAGATACCATAAGTTTTCCATTTTTCACTATAGAGCAATCCTTACTAATATTACAAATGCGAAAGTCACTCCGTCTGTGTGTTAAGCAACTGAACCGATTAAAAATGAAGAATATTCAAGAAATGAATAAAAGTACAGAGATAGTCTAGAGCCTGAGAAAGGATATAGGCTACTTTTTGATGCATAAAGTTTATTATTATAGGGTGGGTTATATGGGTTTCAAATAGGGAATGAAAGTTTGCATTGAATTACTTCATTTTTAAAGCTAGAAACTTAAACTTATTATGAGATTTTCCATTTTTCTAAACCGCATTTGTGAAATTCTAAACTTTACACGTGCGAATGCACGTGCAACTTCTAGTAAAAAAATAATTCTTGTTATATAACTTTCAAATCGCCAGTTTCACCAGAGACCACAACTCCAACATCCTTGGCAAACTCATTTCTAACTGAAGTACTTTATCTCCATCCATCTTCCTGTATTATGCAGACAACTGTTTATCATCGAGATAAAACTTTTCAACTGTGTATAAATCATTATTGACTTTTTTTGATCCGATTCTAAAATGATACTCTTTTTGTAGTTAAGTTATTATTTTGTTGGGATGAGAATTTGGTATTACAAAAGAATTTCAATCAAAATTATAAAGTGATCATCGCCGTCCGTGAACATTTCTAGCACCTCAATAGCCACAATTCCATTGCTATCTTAAAGAGGAATGTGGGTTATAAGAAAATAGAATGTAAGGAATAGAATCGTAGAGGGGGTTAGGCTTCCGGCTCTCTCACTCACCGTACGAAATGCAGCGTCAGCAACTTCACACCGATCTTCTTTGAGAGGGGGGTACTGCTCCGGTAAAGCCAGCTCGATAAGGGCTGTGGTCATTAGGCTGCAACTGGACTCTACCTGACTTAATAATTCATTCCTATCAACATTCATACCTCTTTCTTTTAAGCACAATAACAAAAAGGACCATCTATCTACTAATTAAACCAATCAACGAGCACACGATACTTCTGCTGTTAATTGGTTAGGAGTTGTGTGTTCTACTGATTACAAATATTGCAGCATCCGGTCAAGGTTACGTAACTATGTTGCATTGTTATCATTGAAGTCATAGTGTAGTAAATTATTTCGATTCGATCAGACCAGCATAAGTTGCTTAGATACTTTCAGCAATCGCAAACGAACTGATGGTAATGATAACGTTTAAACGTCTGGATAGATCTTCATAATTTACAGCTAAGAATCATCCCGATTACATCAGCTTTCAAACATTGCATTTGTTTAAGAAGCTACAATTCCACAAACTGACAGAAATATATATACACGATAATTTATTTAAAAAATATTGAAACGTATTATATAAAATGCGTTTACTCGTTATTTTTATTATCCCAAAGTTTCTTTACTCGAGGCCATGATCGTTGGAATTTTTTTATTAAAATATGAAATAGTTTTATTTCAATTATAATTCTTGGTAATTCTAGTCTGTTTTTATAAAGCCCTTTATTTTTTATTACTTTTCGGTATTATCTGAGCTTACGTTGATTTTAAATAAGTATACATTAATTATTTTTATTATTATTTTTCTCTTTTGTTTTTAATTGACTTCCAAAAGAGGAGGTCTCTTGATCACTTGGCTCATTTGAACAATTCTTTTTTGTGGTTCCAATGTGTATACTTTTCCATTAGACCCATAGAATTTTTATCAAAATTCGGTTAGTAGTTTGATTTTAAAATAAAATTTATTAGAATAAGTATGTCATCCGAATAAAAGAAATTGCGTATTTTGTTTTTGCAGTGTTGAAAAGCCTTGTGCTATTAATTTATGATTAGGTTAGATAGGAGCAGGTTTATTTTTATTATACCTCGTTTCATGTAAGTGTGTCGGTCTGAACGATGCGCATGTCGCTGCACAGAACACTAAACTAGGCACCAGGACTGTCGTTTAGACATTTCTTTAATTTTAATTATTCAATAGTTATAATAAACTTATATGTGTCAAATTAATGTATTTAAATTATTAATGATATTAGTTTTTAGTGCATTTTATATCGGATATATTTTTGTAATCGTTGAAAACATAAATATTTAAAATTCGTGATTTTCGTTCCGCGATGTATTTATTTACTTAATAAGTTAAGTGATGATACAGTAAATTATTAATGTCTTTTAACTGCTGAGAATATTCAATAACTTTATAACAATCATATACATGAAATGTTTCAAGTCATGTTTACTCGACTGTACCGTGCGCGAGTTCGGACTCGCCTCGTGTTCAGACCGCCACACTTACGTGAAACGAAGTATGCATGCTTTAGATATGTCTTTTCAGATTAATAAGCACACAGATAAAACAGAGAAATTATTTGATGACGAAGAACATTTTAAAAGTGAAAATTAATAAATTAATTCAACTCTTAAACTCTATTCGAACTTTACATAATCTGTGAAAATTCAATGCATTGTTCGGATAAATTGCTAACGCTTGGTAGTCCAACGAAAGTTTGTTCTACAGACTCTTTACAGAGCTTGTTAATAGAGTTGATAGTGGAAAAGAGACAAAGAGTTTTCAAAGAGAAGTATGTATGGCCTATTCCATCAATGACACAGTTACATTAACATAGGCAATGAATTTTATAATCATATCCAACATTGATTAACTCATTAATTAACTTGTTAAAGGTATGTCTGACATTGTTATTTGCTGATGGTACTTTACTTACACAGATCCTGGATTTTATTAAAGGAGACAGGGGGAGAGGGGGAGGGATTGTTGTGGGATTTATATTTCAGAAAATGAATTTAAAATTAAAAAAATACTATAATAATACTTTTCGAGGAGGGGGTGAGGGTGGTAAATACTACGGCGAGCTTTTGATTGAAAAATAGAGGATGAATGGTTTCAGTTATGAACAAGAGGGACGGGGCAATTGCCCCTTTTGCCTCCCCCCACCCCTGGATCCGCGCCTGTGACGATGTAAGCAATACATTATTGCTCATACAACCCTTTACAACTGATAAAGCAAAAGTAAAGTAACAGTCTATAAATGTCCCACTGCTAGGCAAAGACGAGGTTTACAGTTTAATCCACAACGCTGCTCCACTGCGGACAAAGCCTAGTGTTATAAAAATAAAGACAAAACATTTTTTTTGTTCAATATATTGGTTATAAAGGTCAAAGTAATTAATAACATTTTAAAAGGTATATTTCATTATTTTGACATTAATTTCATTGATCATTAAATAAGAGGGGCATTAGTGAGCGCTTACGTTAAATATTAAACTACGAACGAAAAGCTTTCTACAAAAATTTTATAAAATAAAAAATCTAAACTTTTAGGACTTATACAGGTGAATGACTTTTATGGCCTATTTTAACCTCTTTTAACCGATTTTAAAACAAGAGCATCGGTATTTAATACGTTTATGTAGGAACTAGCTATGTCCCCCGGTTTTACGTGCTTTAACTTGAGGACAAGTGATATTTATGTATAATGTATACCTTCCCTACTTGAATCGAATATTGTTCACTGTTTCATTGGTTTCAATTTTGTTTTCGCGTAACTCTTTTTTATTTGTTAGTTATAAAAATATATATTTTTCAATTAAAGTAGCCGAAATAACTCTTTATAACGTTAGCTATCTGTGAGTGAACGTTTCAGAGATTAGCCGATACAAAGATAGACACGTTGGCGCAATGGTCACTGCGGCTGACTGTAGCGCTTTACGATGTTTTAGTATGAAAAATATATTGTCTCATTAAAATCTTCTGAGATAAACACTGGAACTTTTCAATAAAAATTAGGCATAATTAGGTGTAAATAGTAAACTCTCGCTCTGTGTAAAAATCAGTAACTTGCCAATAATTGAACTAGAGTAATAAGCAGACACTAGTATAACCGGGAAAATGCTAGATAGATGGTGATGTTGAGTCTGGTTTAACTTCTGTGTCCGGAAGTCCCACATAACCGCCTGTGAATATACTTGCGGGATACATAACTATATTTACCAACAATAAATAAGGGGTAAATAGTAAAATTCTAATAATAATTTATTTCCATTAGTTGTTGTTAGATACTTATACAATGTGCATTTATTCTTTATGTTTTTTTAATTTGTCATTAGCCCAGATAGAGTGCTACGCAACGTAGCGTGGCGCTACGTTGTCGTAGGACGCGTAGCTTTGTTTTTCTTTACAAGAGCTCACTATATAGAAAATATTACGTGCAAATATTTTTTTATTATCAATCGACATCAAAAAGAAGGAGGTTTTTAAATCGTAATGTTTGTTTTTTTCAACCGATTAGGAAAATTTGTTTTGGTTGAAAATATATTTCAATTTACAATACACATTTATCCCAGTCAATATAGGTGCATAAATGTCGAATTGAGGAACCTCCCCTTTTTTAAGTTATTTAAAATGTTATAGTATGAAATATACACATTTGTATTTGACTCAAATTAACAATTAAAAAACCCCGACAATCTATTCATTGAGACAATTTCAACATTCATCAACACGATAACTCTGCTTTAAATTAATGAGGAGTTGTATACTGCAGCTAAGAGGAAAATAGCTCATAATCTTGAAATGGCTGAACCGATTTTGGTAAAACATATCTGAAAACTATCACTAGAAAACCCTTTTTTAATTAAAAAAAAACCCTATCCAAATCTGCTAACCCATTTAGGAGCTACAGTCCCATAGACACATAGCGGTCAAACTTATAACCTCTTTTTCGGGGGTTAAAAACCCAAATTACTTTAACCTTGTACCAAACTCAACAGCTGTAACAATTCGGGTCATTAACGTACCACCGATTTGTACCAATTATTAACCGTCACTTGCAAACAATCCATAATTTAGACGATATACATATAATATGCTCGAAGTTCCAACCAATCTGGTATTAGAATTTAATGTTCTTCGAATATTGTTTCCTTTGTGTATATATAGTATTTTATTAAACGATGTGAGAATTATGTCAATTTAAGGTAATTCGTGATGGAGTTCAGATGTTTTATTAATTAATTATAAGAAAATATTCAGTTAATCGAGTTTTTAAAAATGGTAGTGTAATTCAATGTTTTGAGTATTTTTATATTGCCTTAAGCAATGAGACCACTTTTGGACGTTTTACTAAATAAAAAAAATTACTGATTTTTACACAGAGTGCCAACTGATCTCCGCATTTATTTTATTTTTTCTTTGTTGTTTTTTTTTTCATTTTTATTTATTCAAACACAATAACGTCAATTTTAAATGCCAATTTTAAGATGATCGGTTGAGTACTGAAGGCGTAAAAGCATATCAATGAAACAAAGTGTCATTCGTATTTATAAGGCGACAATTATATTTGTAAGTTTTACTCTCGATAGCGATATAAAACAACTCTGTAACCTACTAACAGATACATCGTTACTCGTTACGTAAGCTGTGATTATCATAAATAAGGCACTCACCGTAAATTCTTTCAAGTGTAAAGCAAAGAAGAATAACTTATGAAAGTCTGAGAGCAAAACTTATACTATCGTTTAATGATTAAATACATATATAATTATTTGACTTGACTGACTGACTAATTCATTAACGTAAAGCCTAAACCGCAGATTCTACAAACTTGAAATTTTGGCAGTAAGTGCTTTTTATGTAGTTAATATCTAGTAAGCAAAGATTTTTCGATATTTCATCCCTAATAGGGTGAAAGGGGGTATAAACATTTGTATGGAAAATCTTATTCCTTGGTCGTTATAACTTAAAACTTATTACGCACACTTACTGATGATATTAATGAAATATATAAAAAAAAATCGTACTATTTTATCAGTTTTCTAAAGCGCTTCTAACAAAATTCCGCAAGAATTCGAGTGAAATCGCGAGAGTTAGCCAGTGACGCAATAAAGGAAATTAGAACATTAAAAAAACCAATACAGCTGAATAACCACAAAAAAGAATCGTAATTCATAAAAGAGTTTCAAGCAGATAAAAGGTTTGCGGAAAATAAACATCGTTACCGAACAAAAAGTATCGATTTTACGAGGGAATTGGAAGAATTCTTGATCGCTGACAAAGGGGAAACAGTGGGTACTAATCTTTGCTAAAAATATAAATGGAAACGTTTGTCTGTTGCGTTTTATAGCTAATCCGTGAACTGATTTTATATAGTGGTGAAACTCGAGCTAGATTTATGCACTGAGGAAATTCTAACACTAACTGTTGTTTGGTTGTTTAATTATATATATATAAAAATATTTTTTTATATAAAAATAGCGGACGAACGAGCAGAAAGTTACGTAAACGAGCGTTATCAGCTTAAAAGAAACGAGGGGGAAAAGGGAAAAGGAAGCAAGGAAAAGGATAAGAAGAGGGTGTTTAACTTTTAGGTTCACGCTACTGTACAAAACTCAGCTGCGTTAATATCACAAGATCGTGAAGTAGCTAATATAGCGAATCTTCTGTGAGCACGAAATACAGCCCCGGTTGAACCAGTTTGTATGGTTATGGGCTTACAGGCTCTACTTTAATAAATATCTCTTCAATATCTTAGGATATTTATCATAACAACACATATTCTGTGATAATTGAAACTGGATTTTATTACGGTTCAAAAGATCAACCTTTTCAAGGTCTGACCCAGACAGTCGGATTAATGGAAGGACATCTGACATATGGTTAGTAATAGAAGCCCGTTGACACCCTTTGAGTGAAGAATCTTCACAAGTATACAAACATTTATAAGTTTTTAAAAGGATAGGATTATTAAAAAAAATATCGCCATAGGTGAATTTCCTGTAGGTTAATGAGCTTAAGAGTTAATTCACCACAATGGTCTTGACGGGTGATTTCTGAATTTTATATTAAAACGACACCTCTAAGTATCAAAATCTGGCACATTCAATAGCGATAGTTTAACAATTTTTAATTATGTAGAAATCGACAAATTTCAATTCATTTGCGATTTTTGACGATAATATAGCTATCACACACTTCGAGTAAACCGCAGCTGTACTGGTCAATTATAACATAATATGACTGAATTACTTCCAAGAAAAGACATGGACAGAGGCTATTAATAAAGTAAATTGACCTCAATTTTACAGTACATTTTCAATAATTATTTCACGATATTATCTCCTGATATTAAAAAAGGTACGCCATTAAATAATATCGGTCCATTTTCATGATTTACCGTTACCGCAACAGTGGCTTTTTAACGTTGACTGCACGATTTTAAATCGATCCTTTTGGCATGCTGATACGTAAAATATACACTTTGTCTAAAAGAACAATCGATTTTTTTTAATTATGTTGTGGTACCCGGGAGTTACTCTGCGTAAAATATTTTGAATAGTCTGTTTTGATACACTAATGATGGGTACCACATATAAATTTTCATTTCTTTTTTCACACGCTTCAATAATTATCATATCCTTTTATTTTCACCCAAAACCCCTCGCATCTTTTACATCATATTCATCTACTTCCCTTATTCTATATATAGCTAAAGATACATTTATGGCTTATCTGATGCTGACAATTTTCACAGACAGTGTTTGTTAAGTAAATCATTATAAGTTTATTAAAATATTAATGTACTCGTAACATCATAATTCCCGACGCTTCTTTAGAAATAATGTGAATTTAGTTCGCTTCAAAAGTTTCTCGTAGTTCGTTATATTTTGCACTTCTTACAATTAATTACCGTCATTTTCTTAATTGTATAAGTAGTAAATTACGCTTGCAATGACTTTGCATGGATTTAAGATGAGGAGATACTATTTCTTCCTTTGCCCTTTAATTTACCGTGACAAGGCTATGGCAAGATATTTTACTATGATTAGAGAACTAAAAGACATTATTCTTATTATCTCTTTTCTTACTTACCGAGGGGTGAGTTCTCCCTTAATTTTTATATTATATAAGCATTTATATAAATTACATGAAAAATATATAGATAAATAGGTAGAGAGTTTTTCACAATCGATTAAGCTTGAACTTAGAACGCTAAGAAGGCAGTAATTCCCAACTGGATAGCGATGCTAATTTAACATTTATTTTAGTCTAATTTTCATAAAAATCAGGTTAAATGTACGCTCATAATTTCGATTCACCTTAAAAACTCTGCAAACATTAATTTCCAAGTTCAAGAGGAAAAAAACAAAATTAAAAAGCGACAATTTTTTATGTTTTAATTTAACTAATTCCATTTTGCTTTCTTTATTTCTGTCGCAAAGAAAAATGTAGGCATAATCTAAATCAACGTAGGAACTTATTATTCGAGTCGCTGGAGCGAATTTTAGGAAGATGTTATTATTTCTAACTTGTCACCGAATACTTGAAAACAAAGTGGAAAGGGTTGGATTTTTATGAGTGTTACGAAATTCTTGATTTTAATAGATCTAGTAGATTTTAACTAGAAGTTACGTTAAAATTCGAACGAACTTCGCAATATTATGTTCACATAAGGTTAAAACTGAACTAAATACATATAAATAAAACAAAATTGTAATTTCAACAAGTGTTTGTTATCTTAAATTACAAGAAGAATTCCTCATCAGCATTTAATGGCAGTCGGCGTTTTCAATATCAAAAATTTCACGAAATCAAACAAAAGTAATTCTTATATCAAAGCTATAATGGCGTAAAATTGCGTACGAATCCAACAAACCAAGAATTTCGAGTGATTTAGTAGCAAAACCCGACCGTGTCTTTGTCTCAGTAAATTGATGCGAAACTTCTGACACCGCGTGGGTTAAGTCACAGAAGAAAAGTTTAATAATATCTCAATGTTTAAAATTTATCACTTACATTATAATATGGAATTATTTATTTCTTAATATTATTTAATGGTTATGCTCGGAGAAAATGAGATAAAGATTTTAGTGAAGCTTTTGATATCCTACTTCAAGTTATTTTAAATCAATTTTGATTGTCAACATCTTTTTACAACCGATTAATCAATATCAAACAAAACCTTAAAATATAATTTATTCAAATAAGTTTTTATATGCATTTTCGAATCTTCAATTCACAAGTTTGCCATGTCACTTCCGCGTAAAGCTATCATCGGCTCGGAATGTGGATTCTACTGAGAAGAGCTGGTGAGAAACTCAGTCAAATCAATCTACTTTTTTTTTTAATAAATAGATAACTTGATGCGACCTATTTGATTGAAATACGACGGAAAATAAACGACAGCAAGAAAAAAAAGTGTTTGTAATTATAGAAACTATAAAAGGTGTACCTCTGGGTTATATAATGGTACTTATATTTTAAATTACGTTCATAATTCAACTTATTTAAATTATATTCAAATCAGGTTGGGTCGAACATTTCACAAGCAAATAAAGTTATTATATAAAATTTATTAGCCTAGTCATACTAATATTATAAAGAGACGAATATTTTTGCATATTCGGGATTCACGCGAAACTACTTATCCAAATAATATGACTTTCAGATATTAAAAGATATTTGAAAGAACGTTGAAGAGAAATGTGTAGAGCATGTTGTAAAATGTGTTAGTAATGGCTGAGAACGGGTGCAAAATCGCTTAACGATTTTCCAATTGTTTTAAGATAACTCGTTCGAGACGTTATAACCTAAAAATTTCATCGAAAACGATAACTTTTGTATTATACATATAAATTATAATATATTTAATTTTATTTCATACGTGTTGCCCCTCGCGGTTACACCGCTTCACTTCTATAAGTCATAGCGTGATGTAATATAGGCTGTAAATTTTTCATAATTACCGAGCTATCAAACGCAAAAATAATTTTTCAAATCACATCAGTAGTTTCAGATATTACCCCTATATACAAATTAACACATAATTTTTACCTCTTATATAATATTATATATTATAGATAAATGGAGCTTCATATTTGTGCCGTTTGCCGTTAAAACCATGGGATACCGGGGCGAGGGAACAAACAAGTTTTGTAAAGGCTGTCTTCCTGCCTCGTCGAATCTTCAAGTCACTGAAGGGCTGGTGGCTACCTTGGCCAGCATATCAGTCTGGCTATTCAAAGATGTACTGCCTCCAGCATTTTGGGCATCTTGACATCATAAGTTATTTAGTCCTAATATATTTATTTTGAATTATATTTTTTCCTTTTTTTAATATTATTTTTGTATATATTGTACATACTTGATAATAAATAAACGCATTACACTCAACGGCCCCCATTAAGTTCATGACCTTGCGTGGGGGTTTCGAAAACACACACAACACCAGCACAAATACCCAGACCAGGACAAACATCCGTATGGCCAATCCAGACGTTTGCCGTGAGCGGGGATCGAACCCGCGACTGTTAGCGCTTTAGTCAGTTGCAGTGACCACTGCGCCAACTTGTCTGTCACAGTTAATATTTTTGTAAATCTTTAAAATTCTGTTTTATATGTATATTTGTATATAAAAAGTAAAGATCATCTAATCTTCAGCTTGTAACATGTCCTAAAAATCTAGCTCCAACAAAATTTATCTACAAGTCGACGTTGTATAAAAACCGGCCAAGCGCGAAATGGCTGGGATCATACAACAGTTGACACCGTCGAGTTATTTATTCGCTATTATATTTTATGCGACGTCAGATAAGTGGAATGTTAAAGGATTCGAATACACTAAAATATTTATTTGTATTAGTGTCGCTCTTTTTTCGTATTTCGACTAGGATCATTATTGAGCAGTGATGTTTTATAACTGGGTACTGATGAGCAATAATGTGTCAACCCACAAAAAGAGTAATTCGGGGATACTGTATTCTGATAAGGCGTCAAGTATTCAAATATTTTTAAAAAGTAATGTTTAGAATTTAAGCGTGTTCCATATTTTTCAATAAGCAATAATCCCATATATTTGTTAAACTTATTAGTTGATAAAATTCTTTGTTATACCAATCTGCTTTTAATACTTTTTATCAAAACAAAAAAGAAAAGACGGATAGTTATTTCTTCAAACATTTTTTAAAGAATATGTTTGACATCTTCAGACGCCATTTTCTTAAAATGAAGTCCGTGTGGCCTGACATAGTATTGCTTATCAACGTCCTATATACATGTTATAAGGTTATGGATGTACTCACAATGCCTATCACTTTGAACGAAGTTGCCTAGCAATCAACTACTGAGTATAACGGGCGAGAATACTTTTGAGTCAACTCGTCAATTGATGAGTTTTAGAAATGGCTACAGATTTTTATCGTCAAATTTAATAGTATAAAGACAAAGCTGGCAAAGGAAAATAGCTGGCAATTGAGCTGGCCAATAATGCGTTGCCAGCTATAAAAGTAGTACAATGGAATAGAAAGTGAATAGGGGGGTTAGGCTTCCGACTCTCTCACTCACCCCACGAATCCGTAGCTGCGATAAAATAAATAGTTTTATGCACTTCAAATTAACATTAATAAAGCAGTTGATTATATAATAATTATAAATAATAATTTTATTAATAAGCCTAAAGTTGTCTCTAGTTATTAAAAAAAAAGATAATCGTTTTTATCACAGATAATAAAGAGACGCTCAGAACTGTTGTCTTAGCTATTCATAAACAAAATAAAAACACTTTTTTTTTAATTTTGTAAATGTAAGAAATATTTCGCTGAAATAACCGCAAGGACTGTAAGAATTTCGAGCGAGGGAAAATAAATTTCCATATATTTCCAATCTTCGAACGGAAGTACGAAATCGTAAATTTAAATTCGGCGAGGATTTTTGCACTTGTAAATATGAATCTTTCAGGGAGCAAAGCACTGTTTATTGTCCAATTTGTACTTTTGAATCGATGATTCTGAATGTTAATTTTTTTCGCTAAATGGCAAAAGGATATATATTATTTTATTATGCTTAATAATGTATTATGTTTTTATTTTTATTTAATTTTAGGATCTCCTACAAAAGATACACACAATTCGTTAAAAAATACAATTTTACTTAACACAATATGTGTGCTCCTTCAATTACAGAAGACCACGACTTGCTTATATGAATTATTAACATTATAAGATGTGACGCATTTGTAATTTACATGAAAAATGGATATGAATATGAATTATGATTTATCATAATATATAGATCTCACTCGTAATGTAGAAAGTCTTGACATGGTTTTTTTAATCAGTCTAAGGCAAGCGTGGTGATATTTAAAGTTTAATTTCCTCGCATGTGAATTAACAAATGGATGCTGATAAGCAATAATGTGTCAACCCATAAAAAGTGAAATTCGGAGATATTGATGTATTCTGATTCTGCATCACCTAACATTATCCAAGAAAAAATAAAATCACATAAACTAAATAAAAGCGGAAAAAAGTTTCATATTTAACTGTTTCGAATTTCAAGGTCGTTTCATTTTATGTAACTTATACAATAATCTCATATATTTAAAAAACTTTTTATTAGATAATATATTAAATATAACAATCCACTTTTAATTCATTAAACCTTTTATTAAAAAAGAAAATATAGATAAATACTTATTCAAACTTTATTAAGAATAGGTTTGACATCTTAAGACTCCATTGTCCCAAAATGAAGTTCGTATGGCTTGACACAGTATTGCTTATCATCGTCCAAATAATAATAGTCCAAGCGGTGCTATTGTAAAAGGTGGGGATACATAATAAGGACAAAACAATATTTTATCACTTTTTGGATACAAGTTAAATAATAAGTCACCGGCCTGGTTGTCTATAAATTTACCAATTTTTTTAATCCTTATTATTGTAAATGTCTTTAACCTTTAATTAACCAATGAATATAATTTTCATCTTATATTGCTACAGTTAAACGACAAAAAGCAGTAGTACAATAGGACTTTGTACATTTCTACAACAAAAAAATTAAATACTTAGATTAGAAAATACATAATACATTTTCATAACATAATAAATTTTCAAGAAAATAAAAAAAAATATTAGTGACACTATCAGATGTTGCAATAATACTGGCTGCGTTTTTTTTTTGCAAAATAAACAGGTCCGCAACAGCGGCTCTTAGACTATAAGAAAACGTTTTTTGAGCAATCTTCAGATTAGCTCCGCGAGTAATCCTATGAAGTTTGATGGCGGTCAGACTAACACAATCATGTGTTTTTTTTATATAATATTGAAAAAAATGTCTTTTATAAAAATTGAATTCTGCATACCAGTGAATTTCGTTAAGTAATGACTGCTTTCAAAAAGAATTTCTGAACTAACATTTATATGATTATAGTAATACATTTATGAGAATGATTTTTCGTTTATTTTTTTTATCCTTTAACAAACAATTAACAGTCTAAAACGTTCATAGTTTTATTTTCTTCGTCATCTTAGATATAATAAGCATTAAAATTCTGTTCAGACATTTCTGGACATCTCCCAGTCATCAGGCCCTGTCAAGCAATGCTTGTTACAGTACAAAGGCTGAGCCTGCCGGCGTAATAATATGTAGATTGGACATAGGGACTTAGGTTCACGTTCGAGAGAAAATTAGGAAAAGCTACCGACATGTACTGGCAAGTCACCACTTATAATTGGATGCTAATAAGCAACAATGTGTTAACCTTCAAAAAGTCAAATTCTGAGATATTGATCTATTTTAGTACTCCGTAACTTATTTAACATTAATAAAAGTCATCTAAAGTAAATAAGTACGGAAGAAAATATTTAATTTAATGTTTCGAATTTCAAGTTCCTTCTATATTTTGCAATTAATATAATCTCAAATACTTGGACAACTTATTATCAGATAACACATTAAATATATCAATCTGATCTTAATTAAGTATACCTTTTATCAAAATAAGAAACAAAATATGGATATATACGTCTTTAAACAAATTGATTAAGAATACGTTTGACAACTTTAGACGCCATTTTCTCAACATGAAGTCCGTGATGCTTTACACAGATGCATGTCAGCGTCCAATTACAACTTAGAACAAAACTATTTTCAACCAACTTCGAAAAGTTTTAATTCGGTAGTGTATTTTTTTATGTTTGTTAGCTCATAATTCTCTCATTTAAATGATTTTGAAAAATCGTTTTTGTTTAAAAGGAGATTCTTTTGATATTGGTCTCATACCTAGATTTATTTTTAAATCGAAATAATTGCTAAAAGGGTTTCATGTAATTAACGACATCGCTAATTTTGCTTTTAGAGTCTGTCTGTCTATCAAAAAAGTGTTATTTAATATTTTAAAATGGCTTGTTAAGAGTTGCAGACATGGTAGGTACTTATATTATGTGCCGATAATTCGAGAATTTTTAAATGTCGTTTGTAATTCTGATTGAAATATTAATATTCGACACGTTGGCGCAGTGTCCACTGCAACTAACTAAAGCGCTAACGGTCGCGGGTTCGATCCCCGCTCACGGCAAACGTCTGTATTGGCCAGACGGATGTTTGTCGTGGTCTGGGTGTTTGTGTTAGTGTTGGCTGTGTCTCCGGACCCCCGACTCAAGGCCACGAGATTTTAATGGAGGAACTTGTGTGTGATGCGTTTACTTATTTATTTATTGATTTATGTCTTTAAATACATAAGCAAAAATGTTTATTTGTAATGAAATAATTTTATTAATCAAAATCGAATAGTAATTTATTCACGTAGGCTTTTACAAGCACTTTAAAATCATCGATAGAGAAACAAAAAAAAAATGTTGAATCTACCATTGATTCGGAATATAGATTCTACCGAAAAAGAAAAACCCAATAGTAACACTTTTTAAAATTTTTACAACATATTTAAGAGTTACAAATATATTAAATACCCTGTGTGAGTCCAGCTTGTACGAAATTTAAGCATTTTTATAATATGAATAATATTATCAAGATAAGTGAAAACTTACCACAAACATACTCCCTGTGGAAGTGAAATAAAAGTTTAGAATACTTTGCTTTTGCTGTGACTAAAACGAGAATTCCATTTGTAACTTTTACTTTCAAGAGCGATTTAAAAAACTCTGTAACTTAGTAACAGATACGACGTAAGTACTATAGTTACGAAAGCAGTGAATGTTAAAAATAAGGCACTGATAGTAAATTCTTTCAGGTGTTAATCAATGACAAACAACTTAGGTAAATTTTTATGAAAGTTTAAGAGCAAAACTTATAAGTGTAATTCTCGCCTAAAGCTAGTAACAGATATACCTATGTTACAATAGTTCTGTAGTCAACTGACTTCCAATTCAATCACATATTTTACGTATGAGGATACGCAGAGTCACAATTTTTATATAAAGGGTAGCGTGTGTTAAGCTTGTGTAAATATTATTAGGGTTGGAACACACCATCGGAGATAAGTCGAATGGGAGCGACCGTGACCCAGAATCGTTTATGAAGCTACAATCACACCGGCTTATGGTGTTTTACTTCCTTGTATGAAGTAATATACCGTCGGTCTTTACGTGATACCTCGTAACTAAAAATTTTGGTAAAAAATGATTTTATCAGTGAAAACGGTATTGAAATAATTTACGTTTACAATAATAATATTTCTTATAATACTTAAATTTAAATCTTTTAAAAATTTAAACATATTTCTTACAGTTAGCTCTAAAAGAAGTTTTTTCTCCTGTAAAGTTCGGCAGTTCGAATTATCACATCTAGACTGACGATATATATTTTTGTTTTTGTCTTCACTTGTGTTACGGCAATTAAAAATCAATTAAGATATTACAATAATAGTTTTAATAACAAATTTCAACAAAGAATAAGTTAATAATTGGTAACATTGAAAAAAAACCTGTTTTGTAACGAGCCCCAATAGGATACTTTTGCTGTGAGTTGATTAGTTTTTATATCCTGCTGATTTCAGATGATGCTGTAGCATCAGGTCAAGGTTACGCAACTAAAAAAGTAAAAAAAAAGTTTAGTAACAGCCTGTAAATATACTGCTGAGAAAAGGCCTCCTCTCCTATTAGGGAGAAGGTTTAGAGCTTAATCCACCACGCGGATCCACTGCGGGTGGGCGGATATTTTTAGGTTTCCTCACGATGTTTTTCTTCACCGCCGAGCTCGAGATGAATTTAAACACTAATTTAGCACTTGAAAAAGCAGTAATGCTAGCCGGGGTTTGAACCCGCGATAATCGGTTGAGATCGACGCGTTCTAACCGCTAAGCTATCTCGGCTCAACTATGTTATCACAGCATAGTAGATTTCAAATCGATTAGAAAGACAGAAATTGCTCAGAACCTTTCAACGAAGAGCTGATAACTTTGACACGTCCGAACAGATCTTTATAAATTATAGCTAAGAACCATCTCAATTGTATCAGGTACAAAGATACATTATCCCTGAATGCCATAGGTTAGGTTAGGTAAATTATTTCTGTATCATGTATATTAGCTGAGCTATTACAGTTTTTGTCTAGCGAGTTATAGAAAAAATACATCTTAAAAAAGATTATAAATTATTTGCATGCACTGCCTCATAATTAAAAACAATGCATAAAATCGGGTTCTTTTTAACTAATTCTTCAAAAAAGTCCTTTGAGTACACATAGCAGTTTCAATCATATATATATTACATGAAAGATCACGTAATCTCAGAAACTACAAGTGCTAGGAGTTTAAAATTTTGCATAGTGGCTCATTTTAGGACGTAGGTGCTCACTATGACGGGATTTTGCAAAATTTGACCCCTAAGTGGATAAAACGAGGGTTGGAAGTTTGTTTGAAAGTCCTATGTTAAACGCGAGTGAAATCGCGAGGGGCCGCTAGTATGTTGCCTTTTTTCTTGGTCTAATGCTCTCTTTTGGGATATGTATTTTTGTATTTTATGACTTCATTTCTGAGCAGATAAGATTGCGGTCACATAAGTAATACAACAGAATGTTAAGTCGCCTATGCTTCGCTTTGTCACGAGTATGTTCGGTCCTTAAAGATTATAGTATTAGGGTGGTTCGTAGCGGGCGTGAGATGAAATTTGATAAGCTAAGGATATTATCTTGAGGCCTTTATGTGATAGGTAAAGATTTTGTGTAGGAATTTTTAGGTAAAAATAATTTTATTAATATTTTATAAAGGATTCTGCTTTAGTCTGTGTAATATAAACGGTATATGTATAGTAATTTTATAAAGAGGTTTTGTTGGTAAGTTTGTATCTGCTGATCAGATTAGAAAACTTATTTTCGTGAATAGCCCGATTTAGGAACGTTATAGGTTAACATACACGCGTGTGCAACCGTGAGGGGCAGTAACTACTTAAAACTAAATTACTAATATTTTTTTACATCCTTAGTTTTAATAAATTTAATCATTAAAATATAACAAGCAAATTGTATACAGCGTGGTTTTTAATATTAACATCAACTAGCTGTCCCTCGGAATTTCACTCGCGTTTGTGCTTACCGCTTTGCTCTCATAAGTCGTAGAGTGATGTATAGCCTATAAACTTGCTCAGTAAACAAAGTACCCAACTCAAAAATACATTTAAAAATCGGATCAGTAGTTTTAGAGATTACCCGCTGCATACAAAGTCATAACATTACAAACAAATTTTAACTCTTTATAGTATAAGTATGTTTAATATTAAACCTGTTTGAAAGCCGATAAGAATTAATAACGTTGAAAATCCCTGACAATCTAGTCAATAAGGCTGAACTAATTTTGGTAAAACATGTCTAGGAACCAATGCTGGAAAACTTTCAAATAAAAAATCGGTTCTCCCGTTTAGGATCTATGATTCCATAGACAGACACACAGCACACATAGCGATCAAACTTATAATACCACTCTTTTTGCGTTGCCTTAATAAAATATAAAGTGTAATATAATGTACTCGTATTACCTTTCATTCAAAATAAGATAGCAGTTGTTAGGAAAACATCCAAAACTGCACAAAATATTCCAATTAAAAGTGAGTTTATATGTATCAAAGAAATACAACACATAAATAAATAATTCAATTCTTTGGTTAATGGCTTTTAGTTGTGCCTATCTATACCAATATTATAAAGCTGAAGAGATTGCTTGTTTGTTTGTTTGATTATTTGCTTGAACGCGCTAATCTCAGGAACTACTGGTCCGATTGGAAAAATTCTTTCAGTGTTGGATAGCACATTTATCGAGGAAGGCTATATATTGTCACGCTAAGACCAAAAGGAACGGAGGACCAATGAATAATGTTTCAAAATCGGGGGATATTTTCCTATTGAGAGAGCAGACGCTGCGTGCGCTGCATAAACGGTTAGTTTCGTAAAAATCATGTATGACAGAATTGTTTCCCTTTAAAAGTTCTAAAAAAAAGTCCACGACAGCATGTGTCTATCTTTAAAGGTTAGCTCACTATAACCTTTTTCATGCTAAGCAAATTTTTTCTAAAATAATGCATTAGTAGCCCAAAATACGTATTCCACGCGGACGAAGTCGCGGGCGGAAGCTAGTTAGAAATATGTTATTTCGCCAATGTCACGTGGAAATAAATATACATTTAAGCAATAAGAAAAACAAGAGAAAAAAAAAACAACCGGCATTAAAAAAATACAAAAACATCATTTAAATAAAACTTCCACTTTAAAAATTGAGTCTTTAATAAAAAAATAATACTAGCAAACTATACCCAATGAGCGTAGTTTCCGCTTGTCAAATTTACTAGAAGGATTTCAATTGAAAACTCGAATTGAGTATTGTTAAAACTTTCGTTAACGATCGCCTCGCTTCACGGCGAAACTGTTAAGTGTTCAACTTTGTAAATAATGTTCCAATAATTATAGTTCCGTAGACAAACGTGGCATCGAAATAGCGTTGGGTTTGCGTTTGGTTGTTATTACGTTTTCACTTCATTACAGTTTGAGTCATTTCAGAGAGTTTCTGAGTTTTAAGTTTTTGTTGAGTTTTTAGCTCTTAAAATCCTCAATGGACTACTTTACTTTTAAACTGTTTCGAAGTTTATTTTTATTTATTCTGCCCCTCGCGGTTTCACTCGCGTTTATGGTTATTGCTTCGCAGTTATGAGTCGTAGTCGTGATGAAATATAGCCTATAATATAACTTAATATTTGGACTATCTAAAGTAAGCAGAATTTTTAAAATTGGATATGTAGTTTCAGAGATTACCGTAGATATAAAAGTAAGGTAAAGTAACAGCCAGCAAATGTCCTACATCTGGGCAAAGGTCTCCTCTCCTATTAAGGAGAACGTTTAGAGCTTAATCCATAATGCTGCTTCACTGCGGGTTGGATATATTTCCATAGGGGTTGACTTTAATAGTATAAGTCTTATCCAAACAACTATTATTTTCATTAAAAAATCTTAAAAATAGTGTCAGACATCACATTCGTTGTGTAAATTTGAAACTATTATTCACACTAATCTGCCTGTCTGTCTCATATGTTCACAAAACTGCACCCAAGAATGATTCTTTTAAATCTATTTAATATTAATCTATTATATACGAGTACAATATTAAGAATCTAAGTTATATATTAATCTAAAGTTATAAAAAGGCTTAAGATAGTGTGTGAAAAGACTCAAGTTTAAGTTTTGACGTGTATTTCAAGGAATTATGAAGCTAAATTCATTTAATTAAGAGTGAATGCAAGAAGACGGTAATATTATATAGATACTGAGAACATAATGAAAACTTTACTAAACTGTTACATGATCTTCTTAAGTATATATTATAATAAGGACTCCAAGACTAAAAAAATTAAGCCCATTATTTAAACTTATGTAGAAAATAGTCACCGAAATTAAAAAAAGTCGGTATTTATTGCATGATTAAAAAAAAATATTGCAACGGAAGTTTTTCAAGTCTTTCGTTCATTACAATATTATTTGCAAATTTAAATATTGATATTCAACTCTATAAAGAATTTATTTCAAGCGGTGGATATTTTCAGCCAGCGCCGCGGTGCAGCTGCCGCGCGGATTTTCGGTGTTAAATTAAAATGATAAATGGATGCTGATTAACAATAATGTGCCAACCCGCAAAGAGTCAAATTCATAAATATTGATATATTCTGATGCGTCACGTTCTTGACAAGAAAAAAAATTTAAGTCATCTGAACTAAAAAGCGACGAAAAAAGTTTTTAATGAAATGGGAATGTTTCGAATATAGAAGTGGGTTCTTTATTTAGCAATAAACAATGATCTCATATATTTTAAAAAGATGTTATTAGATAAAACTTTTTCTTATACTAATTTGCCTTTAATTCATTACTCCTTTTAACAAAATAAAAAAGAAATATATATACTTCTTATAACAAATTTATTAAGAATAGGTTTGACACCATTTGACGCCATTTTTCCAAAATTAAGTCCGTGTGGCTTGACATAGTATTGTTTATCAGCGCCTAAATAACAAAGGCAGTTCTGGGTGCTAAAACTTTTATTACAGATTATGGCATCCAAAATCAGAAATTTTCATTTTTCAAAATTGTATGTAAGGTTATATAGAAGATAATAATTCATGGATTTAATATAGCTGGATTTCATACAGGATGTTTATTATATACATTTGTAATTTTTAAATGTATATACTTAACAACATAATTTTAAAAGAGTACCAATCGAGTTTCTTGCCGGTTCTTCTCGGTAGAATCTACATTCCGAATCGGTGGTAGCATTTCCTTAATTTAAGTAACTTTTATTTGTTTTGACGATTCAAAAGTTCTTCTAAAAGCCTACTTGAACAAAGTATTTTTTGATTGATTGATTGATTAACTGATAAAAACACTACCCTTCTTTGCTTTGCGCAGTCGGGTAAAAAAGCACATTGATTCGAAACGATTTGATCGATAGTCGTATCGTTATTTCCGAAAACAATGACGTAATTTTCGTCTATGACGTTACCGCAAGCATCAGTTAAAGGCTTGTTCACATTATCGAGAGCACTCGACGGTTCCGTACGTGCACTTTCACAGTGACTGACGATTAAATCGAGTCCAATAACTGTAATCCATTTACAATCTACAGACCAATTAATAGAGCATTAAAAATAGCTCCACCTTGTATTTTGTATGGGATTTTAACCTACTTTCAAAAAGGAGGATGTTCTTTGCAGACATTTTTTATGTATATTTGTATGTCCTCTCATTTTGGTTTCTTATATCTACATACATTTCTTCATCAAGCTTTAATTCAATATAATAATAAAATAAAAAACTCTATCTGAATATTTCTTACATTTTCATGCTCAATCGGCAAAGCCAATTTTGATAAATTTTGGTATAGATATAGATTTGCCCGAATGAAAAATATAACAAAACTTGAAATATGCTAAACACGAATTTTTTTTATAAACGCATCACAGTCAACGGCTCCCATTAAGATCTCATGGTCTTGTGTCGGGAGTCCGGAAACACACACAACACTAACACAGACACCCAGACCACGACAAACATACGTATGGCCAATACACACGTTTGCCGTGAGCGGGGATCGAACCCGCGACCGTTAGCGCTTCAGTCAGTTGCAGTGACCACAGCGCCAACGTGTCTGTCAAATTAATATTCAGTAATCATAAATTCCCAAATTAATTAGCTATTCACAATAATCATTCTACGCAGACGAAGTCGCAAGAAACAACCAGTTATTGAACAAACAATCACTCATTCTTCTAAATCGGATAGGCTTTAGAAATGTAAGTCAATTAGGCGTGAATTACTTTGGTAATTGTATAAGTATTTGTTTTTCTTTCGTAATTGCTATAACACAATTCTGTAACCTGATAACAGTTATCTGATGAAGACTGTCAAAAATAAAGGCACTGAAAATAAATTCTTTCAGGTGTAAAGCAATGACAAATTTCCCAAAATGTAATACTACTTACTAACTGTCCCTCGCAGTTCCAATCGCGTTTTTGGTTCCTCAATTAATAAATTATTTAACACAAATATAATTTTTCAGTTTAAAGCAATAGTTCCTGAAATTAGCGCGTTCAAACAAACAAACTCTTCAGATTTATAATATTAGTATAGATTGAAATATTCATTAATTTTCATCCAAATTTTACAATTTAATTAAATATCATTTCACGTGAAAATTATATAAGTATTTGTTTTTCTTCCGTAATTGCTATAACACAATTCTGTAACCTGATAACAGTTATCTGACGAAGGCTGTCAAAAATAAAGGCACTGACAACAAATTCTTTCAGGTGTAAAGCAACGACAATCTCATGTAAATATGTAAAGTCTAGCAAGTAGCAAGACTTTTTCTTCTTCTTCTTCCTGCCCTGTTCCCACTCTTATGTGGGATCGGCCCAACATGTCCTTCTTTTCCACCCTCTCTATCAGCCGTTATCTCAGTAGTTACACCTTTCGTATTCATATCAATTTTCACACAATCCATCCAAGAAGAAGAGATTTCTTTTGGATGTCTACCTTCTTTCTTTTGGATACCTCGACCAACATCAACACTCATATGTGGACGCTGATAAGCAATACTGTGTCAAGCCACACGAACACGGAAAAGCAGATTGATTTATTTAATGTGTTACCTAATAATAAGTGTTTAAAATATTTCAGATTGTTGTATAAATTTCAAAATATAGAACGACCTCGAAATTGGAGACATTACATCAAATAACTTTTATCCGTACTTATTTAGTTTAGATAACTTTAAATTATTTTTCATAATGTCGTATAGGTGACGCATTATCAAAATACATCAATGTCTCCAAATTTGACATTCTTTGGGTTGACACATTATTGCTTATCAGCATCCATGTAACACTCTTCTCGTCACATGGCATTCATTCCTCCACATAACATGCCCATACAACGCTAATCTGTTACTCTTCAATTGGTCTGCCACAGGCGCTACTCTGAGACCAAGACTAAGTTTAATTGTTACCTTATAATACAACTGCGAGAGACATGCACAGACAAGCTCATTCATGTTATTATTAGCAACATATTCAAACAATGTAACATGAAGCAACAAGTTGAAACTTGCTACGTTGTGACAAGTTGTAAGCAAGAGATTCCACAACACGTGTATTAAAGTAGAAACTTTATAATACAATTTACGAACTAATAATGCAACAGTTTCTCGCAAATAAGGGCTACTTTGTAAGTAAAATCGTTAAAATTCTAGATATTGTTCTTGTTCGATAACTCATTAGAGAGTTCGTTTTATAAACATTAAATAAATAGTAAAACTTTACGTCCATAACTCATTTTGAAAACAATAACTTAAAAATCAACATATATTTTTCACGTTCCAAATTTTGTAAAGAAAAAATAAGTAATCGCGGACAGTGGCATAAAGAAATAAATTGTACATTTCATAAATCCTACGATCTATGATCCTAACAGAACTTTTCAGAGGCTTACCTGATGCTAAGTGATCACCGCTACCGACTAGGAAGAGTAGCATCAGAGAAGTCACCAATGCGTTCTTGACTAAGAAAAGAAGAGGAATAGGAATGAAATAAAAGAGAGGGGAAGGGGTAAGCATATGGGTTTAAGGATTAACGCAACAATTAACTACTTTACGGTGGTACTTGATAATGGTGGTGAGCGAGAGCTGTATATGGGTTGAGTAAGCCACAACTAGACAACCACAATATATATTTGATACTTAAGATAATTTATTATAAGCTTGGTTAGTAAGACTGGTAATTTTAACTTCTTTAACGATTCCATTTATGAACAAGCAATTTACTATTGTCTGTTAAGAAGTAAATCTGGCGAAATCTTCTACTTCAATATTATCTAAATTTAGGTGAATTTTCATATTTTATACAATTTCTTTTCCCATCTTCACGAGACCAAACGAACGTTGCCAAAAAAAAACAGCCGGAAAAAACTTCAATAGGAGAATAAATAAATTATTTCTGTTCGTGAATTTCGATATCATGAAACCAATTCCGTTGGAACTTTTCAAACAATGGCCGTATTAAATTTATATTGGATCGAATCCGTTTCATTGTAACCGATATTTTCAATAACAGCAATAAAATCATTGTTTGGAAAGACTTTAAAATTCCCAAAATGTAATACTACTAACTATCCCTTGTGGTTTCACTCGCGTTTTTGGTTCCTCAATTAATAAACTATCTAACACAAATATAATTTTTCAGTTTAAAGCAATAGTTCCTGAAATTAGCGCGTTCAAACAAACAAACTCTTCAGCTTTATAATATTAGTATAGATTGAAATATTCGTTTATTTTCATCCAAATTTTACAATTTAATTTAATATCATTTCACATGAAAATTATTATTGAATGGATATAATCGAAATTTTAATCAGTTCCTGTGAGATAACGAGACAGAAAATATTGACGAGGTCTAAATATAGGTTAAGATTTCTGTTTCTGAATCAGGCTTACATTGTGTTCAAACGAAAATTATATAAGCTTGCGTTAACTAAAATATGTAATCATCTTATCAAAATACTTTGTGATCTTTGATCTGTGGGTATTATTTCCTGCTGTCTAATCTTTCTTCGACAAGGTCACGATCTCATAAATAACTTGTATCTCGACGGCAGTTCCATCAGATTAAAATAGAATAGAAATAGAAAAGGGGGCTACCCCTTTTCTATCCAAGGGTCCACCGTTGTAGGTACGATGATACCCACAACCCTAATGGATTTGTGACGTCATGCAAAACACATTCATGCCTTAGTAATATATTTAAAAAAGTATTGTGCGTGAGTGATTCAGACTTAGTTTTGGCAATATTTTCATCCTTCAATTCTGAATATATATTGTAACATACTCCCATTGGCTGATTTTTGGGTGGCTGTGTCTACACCCTTTTTAAGGCCTGAATCCGAACCTGTCTCTAACTTTTTCTCCCTCTCTCTCAAAACCTACTCGACTATGGATGGTAACGAAACCGCAGGAGATTTCACATCAACGGTCTTAGACAAATAAGCCCGTTAAGACTTAAAGGATACGCTAACCCAAGCAATACAATTTTTTGTGTTAATAAGTGTCACGAGATAACAAGAGTTTCAGCTTCAGTTCGGTTGTTTACATTCTCAATAGAATTTGCGTAATGACTACCGCGCATTGTCGAGATATTTCTATATGCTGGTGTCTTTTAATTACTGACCATCGTGAAATGAAATTTTTACTTATGCAAGAGTAACGAATTGCCTTCACATTGGAACCGTCTTTACAGCAATAAATTGTGCACTAATTAAATATGTATGTTGTCCATGCGGATGTCTCGTCCACTAAGTGATGTTGTCCCTGTAGGTTACTTTACTCAACCCCGGAGAACAAATAGTACCAACAGCCCGTGTTGTAATCAAACATTCTAATAAACTAGCTCGTGGTTTTGCTTTCCTTGCATTAATTTCGATATGTTGAAAAACGTTTTGTTTGTTTCCAAAATATGCAAATAAACTTCTGTACTTTTTGGGTTCTGTTAAAATTCTAGTAAGGTCCGTTCGTTTTCAGATCCAGAAAAACAATAGGATGGAAAAAATCAAATTAGGCTTTTTTTAGTAACAATAATATACCAACAAATCCATATACATATCTCGATTTGAAATTAGTTCAAAATTAATAATTTTATGTATAAAAATCTCAAATTTCTCTCCATTGATCTACATCGATAGCCATTGACCCATACATTCGGAAGCTATCAATGGAGCACATACCATGACTCGTAACAATAGTATACCACAAATGGACCATGAACGTTCGAGCGGAGGTAATCAAGTGAATACTCTGATAATATCTATGATATTAGGCGAGAATTATATGTGTAAGTTTTACTCTCGAGAGCGACATCAAACAATAAGTAAGTCGTAAGCAGTTACGAAAGCCGTAAGTGCCAAAAAAAAGTACTTGCAGTGATCTTGCTAATGAAGTAACTTATGTAAATCCTTATCAAAGTCTGAACCAAAAACCTTTAAGTGTCATACTCGATTAATAATAGTTGTTAGTAGATATATTTGAAGCAAATTTTTCGATTGTAAATTTTATGCTGCGCGACATATTATTTTTAAAAAGAATTAAATTTTTTATTTAAATTATTTTTAATAAACAAATATTATAAAAAAACATTATTTTTATTAAAATAATTTTATTTTTTTTTTCCATTGTCTAGAAGAGATACCTTGTGATTAAGAGAACAACAACTGTAATTGAAAAGTACACAAAATAATAATAAAAAATACGTAGATCACAATGTGGAGTCCTTTATTCTTCATATCATGTTACTTCTTTACTTTGGTGAAGTCTAGCTGTAGATATTCTAAGTGGCTGACTCCATCGGAGCAGTACCAAACTCCTACAGAAGATGGGCGTAATGTAGCTGATACAGCTACGTTTCGTCCTGTATGTGAGAGAACCGGAAGCTTAAACCTCTCCCCAATTCCTTTTCTCACTTCCTATTCCATTTCATCATTTATTCGTTTTTAAGCTGGCAACGCATTTCAGGCTACTTTGTTGCAAATGTCCACCGACCGTGATGATGACTTAACAATAGGTATTTTGCCTGCTTTTTCCAGTTTTTATTTATAAAAAAAAGAACAAATGATTTTATAATAATACCAAAACGAAATATATATGTAGACAAATGCCCAAACCATAACAAATATTTTATTGTTAAACTTATTAATATTCACGACCAGTTTCATCAAAGTTAAAAGACGTCTGACAGGAGAAAGAATGGTCTACTGTCTCTAGGGACAATCTTCCGGAGCTCTGTTTAGAAGTTACTTTAAAGAATAACTATTATATAAATAAAAAAGTGTACGTATCGTGTTGAATAATGGATTCAAATAGTTGATTATGGAAGGCCGTACTACCAATACATCTACAATTTTACATACACATACACAATACACTCGAATTAAAAAAAAATTGTTTCCATCATAAAAATTTATATTATTATTGAAGTATATAAGCAATACAGACATATTTTGATACTCGCAAGGAAATAAAAACCTATAGGGTAATTCTTGTTGACCTACAGTCGTAAATCCTGTCAAACGAAAAACCTATAGACCTATTGTCATGAAATTTGGCAAGAAGTAATGCCTTATAGTAAAAGTATAACAAAAAATCCGAAAACCTAAATTTGTGGTTACAATATAACACTTCTTCCCCGGTGTGCGAGTCCGACTCGAGCTTGTCTGGTTATACTAACTTTTGTTTAACCCACAGTGTATGTTTTATTTAACCGTGCTAGTGTAGTTGTAAATAATGTGCCTCTAACGCCATCGGTTGCGCGTCCGATCCCCGCTCGGGGCAAATACTAATATTTGTATTAATATTTGTTTCTATGGGTTTTGGGTCTCCCCACTGTGCCTCGGAGAACACGTAAAGCTGTCGGTCCCAGTTGTTATCACAATCACCTGAAAATGATCATTACTCTTAGTAGGGCCATTTTTCTAGTCTAAACGGTTACAAGCTTGTCCTCACGGGTTGCGGAAGTCTAATGGCAGTAGCTCTGTGTAAAAATCAGTAACTTGTCAATATTGACTAGAATAATAATCATGATATGACCGGGAAAAATGCTAGGTACATGATGAGTGTATGCATAAGTTATTACTAATACATTTACTATAGAAACCTACACAATTAAAGCCATTCTGGTTAATTTTTTATGTAGAATATTCAGTCTAAAAATATAGAAAGGACAATAGTTTAAA
This sequence comes from Hypolimnas misippus, assembly GCA_037950945.1. NCBI lineage: Eukaryota > Metazoa > Arthropoda > Insecta > Lepidoptera > Nymphalidae > Hypolimnas > Hypolimnas misippus. Next base: position 464,332 of record JBBEEQ010000009.1, read on the forward strand.
AATATACCATATGATACCGCTTACAAAAATTCCATGTATTTCAAACGAATATTTCATTTCGAATGTCTATACTATCATCTGGTATGAATATAGCTCTAGAATTTGATTTGTAGCTTTACATATCAACTAAAGCCACGCAGTTTTACCTACGAGATGAAAGTGTTTTAAAATTCTATCTAGCATACTGGCCAGAATTTGTGACATCTCAAATTCGCAATCGTATTCATTTACCTACGACGCCAATGTATACTTTGATTTGATTTTATTCGAAGGTGTCATTACGATCAGCATGCTGAATTCTGTTTCGGTTTATATCCTAACAGTGTCATCCTATGTGTTAATATAAGCAGCAGAACAAACATATACATTTACAAACTTTTGTGTTTCTTATGGTTGTTTATCAATTGCTAATATGAGAAAATTTATCCACAATAAAATTTCGTTATTTGAGGCAGACTTTTGTAAAATTGCCGCTCAAAGAGCAAAGTAATATGTTAATATAAGGTTATTATAAAATATTATATTCTGGCAGTTGATTTTTGATTTATCATTTATAAGCTTTTGAGTATTATAAATTAATTTGGTGCAAGCACTGTTTAAAGAAATAAGAACTGAGAAAAAAATGTTAATGACAAAATTAAAGTACAATAGTATTGAAAAAGGACGAATATTTAGCGTTTTTTAAATTGTAGAAGTGAGCTGATACGAAATAATTGGCATCAGTTTGATCACAAACGGCACTGAACTGAGTTCGCTTGTATGAAAAATCAACAGTTCGCAAACGAAACTAGAACCAGAAACACTTTTGGAAAACGAGAAACGTAAAATCCTAGCATCATGTGTACACACGTCGTACTTCATGATCAATGGGTATGGATTCTTGAATATTTACGAATACAAGACTTTATTTTAGACTAAACATGTCAAATTTAAGTACTTATTTAAAATTCTGTTTGCTTATAAAGCTTTTGGGCGCGGTTTCTTCCGTGCGAGAAACCTATTGAACAATGATAGGAAGACTATATGCCACTAGCATTCCGCCCGTGACTTCGTCCGCGTTTGATTAGATTATATCGCGCTCCCGTTTATGTCGCATTTATAGAGCCAGCGTTATCGGGATTAAAAGTAGCTTTATGTCCTTTCTCAGGCTCTAGATTATGTTAGCACCACATTTCATTTAAATCCGTTCAGAAGATTAGGCGTGATTGCACAATTGTACACACAGAGTTATATAATATTAAGTAAGGATTAAAGGATAATGTATCTATCTGTTAGCTGGTACAAACTTATGACTGATTTACGGCAAGGAAGTTTTGAGGTAACTCTAATAGATGGCATTAGTGTGCAACGGATGGAGGACCAAAAGCCAATGGGATTGTCAATCGAAAGGTATCAATAAGATACAAGCAGTACAAAGCGACGGTATTTTATAAAACACGAAGGAAGGCACATCAAGATGAGATAATATAGAATCTGAAGATTATAGTAATTATGCGCTATATGTAGAAAAATGATTGAAGGTTATAAAAGTACTAAAAAATTAAGTTCTATTCTATCAGTCGAAAAATCATCAAAATCTGGTATCAAGTTCCAGAAGAAACCATTTACAAACGTAAAAATTTACGTCTTTATAGTAAAATAGAACATGAAAATGTAAAACTCAAAAGCTAAAAAATTCACGCCAAGTCTTTCTGGATTAGCGCCAATAATTAATTATGGAAGTACTTACTTTTTATTTTATCTCTCATTATAAAATTTTACATTTAAATGTATTTTCTGTTGAGTGTAATTAAAATCGAGTATCAAAAGAAATATCTGAAGCTGATGCAAAATTGGATTTAAAAGGTCTATCTGTGGAAATAAATGATTTTCTTTCAAAGCAAATGTGAAAATCCAAAACATTAGATCGCGTATAGATTGTACTTAAATAAAATGGATCTAAATACGTCAGTTCAAAATATGAAAGAAACAATTGATTGTCACATTTCAACCCGACTAATCTACAAGTTTAAGCAAATACGGGAAATCTTTAGTTACATTTAGAAAAGTAATCGGTTGAAAAGGTCCAGTAGATGAATGGAACTGTACTTTGCAGCGTAATTGAGTTCAAATTAGGGCAAGTAAACTTGGATCCTTTGAGCGTTAAACTGCCTTAAACTCAGACTTATGGTACAAAAATATAGTGAGGAAACCTAAATGTGAGCCAAATATATCTAACTATTTGGTGTAAAAATAGCATCTCTTATTTCGTATCCTTCCATTTCACAGGAAAGACTTTTTTAAAACGTTACCGTGATCAAGAAGAATAAGTCAAATTGGTTTTTTTATAGCTAGCAAACAAGCAGGTGATGTTAAGTGATCATTGACACTTTTCAACAGCGGAGCTACAAATGCGTTGCAAACTTAAAACGAGAAGAAAGGATATACGGAAATAGGAGTTAAGGAAAGGAACAAAAAAAGGGTTGGGCTTCCGGTTCTCTTACAGTAAAAAACACAGCTATACCAGCAACATTATGCCAATCTTTCGTGAGATTGAAATACTGCCCCGGTCGAGCCAGCTCACATACGAGCTATAGTCAGTGGACTACAGCTAAGTAATTCTTGACGAAATGAATTTATAAATAAATCCACTCTGCATTAAAAGAACCATCGGTTCCAAATATAATTTCTCCAAACACCTGGGAATTTGATTAAAATTCAAAGAGTGTAGAAGGTATAAATATTATACAGCCCTAATAATCGAATTTCTGAGAGGTTTTAATGCTCATGTTTAAAATAAAATCCGACTGAGGGAAAAGGAATTTAAATTGCTAGCTTAAGACCAAATGAATGCATCACTAATCGCTTACTTGAATTTGCAGTGGGGGTAGTTAAAAAAATAATTATAGTAGAATTCTGTTGAACTGGTAGTTAACTGCGGCTAGTCGACAGCTGGCTCCACTGATACTGGTAGAAGTAAAGCAGAAATAATGTTTTCTAGAAAGCATAAGCTTCTTTTCCTTCAATAAACTCTATAAATAAATTCCTTCAAAAGCTCTATAAACCGAGACTGCTCTTTAGTGGATCTACTCTGCGAGTGACCACTTAACACCTGGACACGTCAGCTCGTTTGTCTGTTACTTTCATGAAAAATAAACTTGAAATGGTACAAATGATCGAATGCGAAAAAAAATGACTGAGAATCGCGAATGTTCAATAGTTGTGAAGTTGTTTTGAAAGTTGGTAGAATCAACAATAGCTCAACTTGCACTGGACAGCAAGAGGATTAATACAAGCAATTTGCCCATCTATTCAGCGTACGACAAACTGAGACTACGCTTGAGATACTCCAGATTGATCTCTCAATTCCATTTAAATAAAAATAAACCTTAAAAATACTTTACTAGAGTCGCTTTTCCGAAATATGTTCCTTTACAATTTTCAGCACATATTGGGTGTATGAAAAATATTCGAAATGAAAAATTGAGTATTGAAATCGGCTAGTCCGTGCTATCTATTTTCTCATTTATATTTCTATAATTTTTTGCTGCGTGGGATTTTATCACGTTTAGAGTTTTTTACGTACGTTTTTTAATTGAAATCCAAGAGATACATTTTTTAAATTTACGTTGTAAAATGTAATGGTGATTTTTATCGTAGTTATTAGGCTTGTTTGAATGCGCTAAACTCAGAAACTACTTATCCGATTTTGAAAAATCATTTAGCGTTTAATAGCTTGTTTATTACGAAAAGTTATAGCTCATAAATCCTGCCTCTATAACTAATAGACGTGGAGCAGAAACCATAAACGTTAACTAATCTGAGAGGCACTAATCGCTATTTAACGCTGCTGAAAGATCTTTACTATTAAACTTTTCACTTCTTTGTCTGTACAAAGTAAAGAAAGGCTTATGATAACATTTTTTTTTCGTTTGTAGACTATTTATTGATTATAACCAAGGCACTTCAGAAATTAGCTGTCATAATCGTAATAGATAGAGCCACAATAAGTAGAGCATAAGTGTAACCCACTAACTACCACTCGTATACATGCTGGCTCGACCAGGGCAGTTTCTCACTCTCACAGATGAGCGTAGCTATTATAACTGCGTTTAGTGCGGTAAGTGAGAGAGTCGGAAGTTCAACTTCCATTCCGTTCTTTACTTCCCTTGCATCTTTTGGGGAGGCAACGTATTTGTATCTTAATATTGTATCCTTTTATGCTGAAAGTGTCCATGGGCAGCGATGATTACTTAACATCAGGTGTATCGCCTGTTCGTTTGTCAGTTATTTTTATTAAAAAAAATAATAACGCAGCATTTTCTTAGCGAAAGTTTAGGTGAGTTTAACACATTTAATTTTTCCTGATCGATTTTTATAAAATTTTCAAAAATTGATTTTAAAGTTAAAATTATTTTTGGGAAAGGTTATACGCTATATGAGATGGTCTAGTGGTTAGAACACGTCGATCTCAATCGATTATCGTGGGTTCAAACCCCGGCTAGCATCGCTGATTTTTCAAGTGCTAAATTAGTGTTTAAATTCACCTCGAGCTCGGCGGTGATGGAAAACATCGTGAGGAAACCTGCATGTGTCAGAAGAAATTCTGACACATGTATATCCGCTAACCCGCAGTGGAGCAGCGTGGTGGATTAAGCTTTAAAACCTTCTCCTTAATAGGAGAGGAGGCCTTTGCCTAGCAGTGGGATATTTACAGGCTGTTACTTTACTTACTTTTTTATAGGCTATATGCTATTACGTTATGACTCATAGAAAGGAAGTAATAACAATAAACGCGAAACCGCGAGGGACAACAAGCGTCAAATATTTTCGTAACAAAACAATATTATATTGGATGAACTGTAATATGAGTTAACCTTTTTCCTTAAGAACATTCCAGAGGGATTCACGCGTTACAATATTATAGTTTGAAGAGTTATTTTTACAATGCCCAAAAGGAGTTTCATGTTTTCGAGTTCTCATATTATGTGGGTGATTTATTTTTGTTCTTTCACTTAAAAACACTTAAATTAGTTTAATGCATGTGGTTTCGGTATTATTATATTCATAATTATTATACCATACGATATGTCGCTGTGAGAACTAAAGTATTATACTGATTGGACGGTATATGTCTTAGTATATAACGCGAAGACGCAAGTGACACAGTTTTCGCAACAAATGGCACATGTGTAAAAGGTGAACCTATAAACAAGTGCGTCTGCTGTGACTCAGACTCACTCGTAATCTACGAGTATAAAGATGTAAAGGGCTGTCCATTAATCACGTTTTTTAGAAACTTAATAGACCCCTGTGATATGTGGTGAGATTTGGAGTTGAGTTTTTTATAGTGTTGAAAAAAATAGAGTATACAAAATAACATATATGTGGTATCTTATTTTTTTTTTATATAACTCGTTTTAAAAGTGAAATAATTTTGGTAAAGAGAATATTGGTGGTCAAAATAAAAGGGGGGGGAGCAATTGCTCTTTCCCCCCTTCCCCTGGATCCGCGCGTACTTAGCTTCAATATCGCTTGATAGTCTAACTTTTCTAACCGCTGTGGAGTTTTCTCGCAAGCGGTGACAAATGAGTTTGTATTAACATGAACTTCGATTGCCTATATCTTACACCACAGGCTATAGATTTTCTATTGGCTATGTACTCGACAATTCCGTCACCTAACGTTAACAAGATTTAAATTATTAATAAATTATTTAAATTTTCCTTGGTTTATAGAAGAAAAGATTGCTTGACATATAGTCTTGTCTGAAAGTAAACTCTTTCAAACAAAAAAATATCAATAACTGTTGACTAATTTATGAAGTAACAAACATTAAAAAAACACAAGAAAAAAGCTACACTATTGACCTTTAATGAAATCAGTTGACAATATTTAATATATTATATTGGGAATTTTACCTGCGTTACTACAATGTACCCTGTATCGCCGAAAAAACTTCGTTCGGTATATCGAGGATAGACTTAACGATCATTCAAACTCAAACTCAAACTCAAAAATATACTTTATTCAAATGGGCTTTTAAAGCACTTTCGAATCGTCAAGTTACATGCCATATTTTAATTTTAGAATTTTATGAAGCTACCATCGGTTCGGAATGTAGTCTCTACCGAGAAGAACCGGCAAGAAACTCGATAGTAACTCTTTTAAAATCATTTATACATAATGTATCTTTATTACATTTTAATTATGTTATCCGGATAGAAAATCAACGCGTATCAAATCCTTTGTCGTCAAAATAATCTAGTATGGTATGCTTTATTTATTACTACATAAAAAATGTAATCTCATTTCAACTCTCAAAATATTAGTCAAATAAATTTATAAGTTATTAATAACAACATAAACATGAAGTTATTAATTAAGAGAGTACATTTCGTTTCATTTCGTTGTGTTCTGTAACTTTGGTTGAACATTATTTGAAATGTTTTGAAATAGTTATGAGTATAAAAGTTATGGGAGCTCCAAGCAAAAGTATTAAGTATAGTACCTTTATACAGGTGCATATGCTGATGAAAGATGTCTGAATTTAGTATATATTGGCCTTAATATTTATTTAAAATGATTTGCTACCATCTATTCAAAACCATTTCTTTTTTCAAAATCGCAACAACAATCTCTTTGTGAAAACGAGCTTAACGAGGAGACAGTCTCCTGTAAAGCGAGGGGCGCAACCTGTGACCATTTATAGCACCAGAGGAGACACAAATGCGTTGCCTTAAAAAAATGAGGGATATTGGAAGTAAGGAAAGGAATGGGGGGAAAGGTTGGGCTTCCAGCTCACTCACTCACCGTACGAAATGCAGCTACATTAGCTACTTTATGCAGATTTTCTGTTGAGTATACGAGTTTATGCAGTTTGCTACAGCTAGGTGCTACAGTTACAAGTAATTAATAAAAAAAATCAAAAACCCGACTGCGTAAGATCACCTTCAGTCAACAATACTATATCAATATCAAATCTGTTAAAAGCCTATAAGTGAGAATCGTTACTAACCAACTTTAAATCGCCATAGCTCCTAAACGGTATCTGATTGTAAAACTATACGAGAAACCTAAAAATCATTTTTAAATGCCTATTCAAAGGTTGTCACTTGACATAGTTCGTCGATTTTAATTTTTTTTCTTTTTCATATTACGGCATCAAAATCGGCTATTTTAATTTTTCCAACTTTTAATACTACGGTACTCGTATCGTTATACCGAATCAAACGATGTATAAAATTCAAAAACGACCCACGCGTTTTATCTAAATAGTGCCACAAAGGTACGAACCCACATACATATGTACATAGCCTATTTCTCTTTACTTTTCTTTATTTAGTAACAATACCCCCAAAAGAAAATCACGAATTTTCGACCAATTTTTAGGGTTCCGTAGTAAAAAACGGAACCCTTATAGTTTCGCCATGTCCGTCGGTCTGTCTGTCTGTCTGTCTGTCCGCGGCTTTGCTCCGAAACCCTTAATACCAGAAAGCTGTAATTCGGTATGAGTATACATATAAATTGCGCCGAGAAAGTCGTACAATAAAATCTTAAAAGTATTTTTTTTTCAGGGTGTCTTCCCTATGTGTTAAGAGAGACCAAAAAATTTTTTTCTCATTTATTTATAGGTATTATAATTTGGGATTGTAAAAAAATTATTTAGTTTAATCGTTCAAAACATAATTTCTTATCTATCGTTGTCTTATATTTTCGCTTTTTTCGATTATTATTCATTGAAATAAAACTATATGAAACGGATTTAAATCGCGTATATTAATTTAAATATAATATAAATAAATAAATAAATAACGCATCACACTCAACGGCCCATTAAGATCTCATGACCTTGTGTCGGGGGTCCGGAAACACTCACAACACTAACACGAACACCCAGACCACGACAAACATCTGTATGGCCAATACACACGTTTGCCGTGAGCGGGGATCGAACCCGCGACCGTTAGCGCTTTAGTCAGTTGCAGTGACCAATGCGCCAACGCGTCTGTCATATACGTCAATATGTTAATTATTTCGTGGTCACGGATAGACGAACGCTGCAAAGTTCTCGAAACATGGGGATGATAAAAATAGTTAATATACGCGATTTAAATCCGTTTAAAATAGTTTTATTTCAATTTCTTATCTAACATAAAAGTGGCTAGAAATACTCCACATTTGTCTGCTAAATAATGCAGTCTTGCAGTCGTGTAAAAACATATTTAAAAATGTCACCCCTCTTGTACGTATTCGGTTAACATACATACTTATTAAGCCAAACATTTATCAAGGAAATGAGTAACACAAAAATATATGAAATGGAAAAATATGAGAAATATTCCCGCTGGAACGATATTGTAATGTATACGTTTCTTCGTATGAATTAATCAGGAAAACGATACGCTGAGAGGATGTGATCCTAATTATTTCTTATATAGCTTTCGCATCTTAGTATATAGTAATGTATATGATTAATAACGGAAGGTTTGGCTTCATATGTATACTTTGTGTATAATGTACTAATATTTAAGAACGACACTGTTATATACAATAACATTATAAAGAGGAACCATTTTATTGTTTGTTTGTTTGTATTAAATTGTTGGGAAACTACTCGATCAATTTAAAAGTTCTTTAACCATTAAAATCCTACATTATCCCTGATGATCTTAGTCTGTAAAAATTTATAAATATTTTTGTTACATACATATAAATATATTATTTATTATGATTAAGATTTCTAATGAGTTAAATTTTATTTAGTTATTTAGTATATTGACCGTGCCAAAGAGACAGAGACAGAGATAGAGATAGAGACACTTATACCGAAAATACATTTTCCTCCTATTGGGAAAGCCGAATAAAATGCATAAAATAATATATTTTAGTGTATAACATGACCCTTTAAAAAAAGGAGAACCGACTTTAAAAGCAAAATGTAAATTCGTTTACTTGAACGAAACACTTTTTCAGTTATATTGATTTGAGTGATTGTAAAACTAAACCACAGAATCGATTTTGATGAAAATTGAAATTGAAAAGATGAACAGGACAACCTTTCAAACAAAAAAAAAGGAATAAACCAAATTAGTCAAGCTGTTTTCGATTAATCGTCGAACACTCATAAATCCATAAAAAATGAGAGCACCTTTTGTGTAAGTCGGTTAAAAGCGCTACCATTATATTCGCCGCAGTCAAAAGTAACAGCGTAAATACGGTTCTTGTTGAACGACACCGCTGATTTTTGCCACAGGGCTGACGATATTATGAGAATTCAAGTTAAAATGAAAACATAAATAGTATACACATACTAATATTTAACATTTCCTGGTCTTTTTAACTTCCGATCCGAAAGGGTATTATATGTTTGATAAGTGTATTTGTCTGTCTGTGACATCATAGTGAAGGAACCAATTTTGATGTTTTTTTTTTATTTGTTTGAAATCTTATGTAAATGTATGCGTATGAACTAGCTGTTACAGTTTCACTCGCGTTTATGGTTACTGCTTTTCCATTATGTTTCGTAACGTGATGTAATATAGCATATAGCCTTTTTTAATAAATAAATTATCTAACCCAAAAAGAATTTTTCAATTCGAACCAGTAGTCCTCGAGATTAGCGCGTTCAAACAAACATACTCTTCAGCTTTATAATTTTAGTATAGATTGAAATATTCGTTAATTTTGACCGAAATTTTACAATTTACTTAAATATCTTTCACTTGACAATTATTCATGAATGGATATAATCGAAATTTTAATCAGTTAGTTCCTGTAACGTAACGAGAAAGATAATATTGACAAGGTCGAAATATAGGTTAAGATTTCTTCTTCTGATTAAACCCTGGTCTACACTGTGACTAATGCGTCCAATATAGGACATCCGACAGCCCTACTGTTAAACCTTATCAAACACAACGCTTTAATCTACACGACTATCACTTCATTACCTCTGGTTTCGAATCAACTGCGCGAATATTACTGATTGTGTACTTACTATGTTAAAATGGAAATAATTAATTATGTGCAGTGGGAAATTCATACGTTGTTAATTTTAAAAGATTTTCTATAAATAAATAGCCTTTAATATTAAAACCTACTTTAAATTTATTTTTGAATGTGTTCGTTGATGTTTGCTTGTATTTATGTGAGTTTGTATCATTGTGGCACTATTTAGACCAAACGTGTAGCCGATTTTGATAATGAGGGTGGATAATAACATCGTCGAAATGTACTAAGTGCCGTATCATTGAATAGGTATTTAAAATCATTTCTAATATGTACGCTGATAAGCAATACTGTGTCAAGCCACACGGACTTCGTTTTGAGAAAATGGCGTCTAAAGATGTCAAACCTTAATAAATTTGTTTGAAGTCGTTTATATTCATTTTTTCTTTTCTATTTTGATAAAATGTATAATGAATCAAAAGAAGATAGGTTTATTTAATATGTTATCTAATAATAAGTTTTTAAATATTTTATATTATTTTATAAATTGCAAAATATGGAACGCATCTGAAATTCGAAACATTGAGTTAAGAAACTTTTTCCATTCTTATTTAGTTTAGATGACTTGAATTTTTTTAATAATGTTATGTAGGTAACGTAGTATCAAAATATATTAATATCTACAAATTTGACTTTTTGTGGGTTGACACATTATTGCTTATCAGCGTCCATATAATGTTTCAATCAAAATTACCATTTAGAATCTATAACGATTTAAGGTTGGTTAACATCGATTCTCGATGGTTTTATTACACAGTCGGGTTTTTGTTTTTTTTTTTTTTTTTAATTAATTATTTGTTAAGAAGAAGGTTATATCTATACAAATAAATAATATTTGAAGTGTCTACTTGGAATTTCTGTTTAACAGCTTTTAACTAAATGAATATTAAAAAAATGAGTACTTATTTCAAAAACATAATTTTTAAAATTTTTGCCTGTCTTTCAATCTTTATGTCTTTTGTCTTTTCGACTTTCCGTTTTTCTGTCATTCTGTCTTTTTCTCTGTCAGACTGTCTGCGTGTTTATTTCGGCTAACTTAGGATAGAATTATTCTACTTGGGCCAGAATGTTCCGATATTCAGGTTGCCTCGATGGTTTCTTTACCGCCAAATGTGGTCAATTTTAGCATTTTTAGACTTAGCAATAGTAGCCTACGCATTGGAACCACCTGAAAATTGCCATGAATTAGCTGTAAAACAATTACTTGCATTGATCTGTTTCACATTAAGATCTTATAGAATCGTTCACAATGACATTTGTCACACAATAGCCGTTTTGTATAAGACTAAACAATGCGTTAAACAGCTTAACAATTTATCACCGTGAAGCAAACAGTAATGGCAGAGTTCAAAACTAATCTTTGCTTGAACAATACAATGGAAAAGGTGAGAAATTTAAATGAACATAAAATACATGAACACTTATAAAGTAACTAACTAACTCTTAGGTAAATAAAAAAAAAATAAAAAATCCGACTGCCCAAAATAAGAAATACAAATATTATATTCCTACTCGCTGGTGCCCGCGATTTCGTCTGCGAAAAATTAAAATAAATAAAAATTCTAAAAAAAGTAGCCTAAGTTAATCATTTTGATATTAGCTATCTACTAGTTAAAGTCCCGTCAAAATCGGTTAAGCCGTTTCAAATATTAGCCGCAACAAACAGAAGGACAGACGGACATACAAATATTTTAAAAATTGAATTTTTATGCTAGTATTGTACATACTTTCATATGCATTTAGTTAAAAGCTGTTTTCGAATTATAAATAGACACTTCGATGTTATTTATCAATATGGATTACGTAAGTTTAGTAAAAGAAATTTTGAAATCGGGTGAGTAGTATTAAAGATCTGAGTCTTTTCCGTTATTCCAGTTCCCATCGATGTTTCGGGAAACTATACTCTATGTTATTCTCACAATTTTCAAACTAAAAATTCAAGCTAAATAAGTAAAGAAAAAAGGTTTCTTAATATGACAGACGCGTTGGCGCAATGGTCACTGCAACTGACTAAAGCGCTAACGGTCGCGGGTTCGATCCCCGCTCGCGGCAAACGTGTGTATTGGCCATACAGATGTTTGTCGTGGTCTGGGTGTTTGTGTTAGTGTTGTGAGTGTTTCCGGACCCCCGACACAAGGTCATAAGATCTTAATGGGGGCCGTTGAGTGTGATGCGTTATTATTTATTTATTTATTTATATAATGTTCGAATATTGAAGTCTGCTAAATATTTAGTAATATGCAAATATCTAACATATTTAAATAACTTATTAATAGATCAAAAATTTTATTACGCCAATCTGCTTTTAATAAATTACACCTTTTACCAAAACAGAAAAGAAAAGATAGATTTATACGTCTTTAAAGAAATTTGCCATTCTCTCAAAATTAAATGCATGTGGCTTGACACAGTTTTGCTTATCGACGTCCATATATGCTCGACAAACGTAATCTTTAGTCGATTATATTTTTCTAGAAAAACAAATTATTTTATCATCTCGACGTTTCGAAATAAAAATTAAATTTATTAATGTCCTTCAATACTCGTTGAAACACAATTATCGAACCGCGTACGATTCATTATAAATTTAAACCTTCGCTTTGACATTGCAACCGTTGTAGCTAAAAATATACCCGGAATAATATTCCAACAATATTACAAGTAGTTATTTTTAAATGGTTTATATTTAAATCTACCTATCCTTTGTGGTTTCACTCGCGTATATAGTTACTGCTTCGCTCGTATGAGTCGTAGTGTGATGTAATATAGCCTATAGCCTTCTTCAATAAATAAACTATCTAACACAAAAATAATTTTTCAATTCGAACCTGTAGTTCCTGAGATTAGCGCGTCCAGATAAACTCTTCAGTTTTATAATATTAGTATAGATGGCTGACAATATTATTATTCCTTAAGAGATTTAAGCTTTTATTATTTCTTCATTAGTGTACTTGCTTTCGGTCGCAATAAGTTTAATTTCTGCTCCCATTTCATCACCGTTTGGGAGTGAGTTTTAGGAAATACTGACGGATTTTTGATGAATTGAGAACCTGCTTTGTTTTGGAAATCGTCTTAAAATAACTCATCGTCATTTTAGGATCCCACAGTCAACTAAACACTAAATTTTTTTTTAACTTTTTTTTACCACATTGTCGGTGTAACCAATATGTATAATTGTATAGCCATGCTTAATTGCAACTTCTTATTATTAAGAATATATGCTACGTCATAGACAAAAAGATTCCCAGTTAACTACGAAATTCTGAAAAAAAATCTTTGAATGATCGTAATAGCTGAAAACATTTTATTTTAAAAATATGTCTATGAATTTTTATTGGACTAATTGAAATATGAGAAAATATGTAGTAAAAAGCTCGAAATTATTTAATCCAAGATACTCCGTGACTTTGCCTATAAAATTTAATCCTCTATTTAATCCTATTCACTTTTTATTTTATTACAAAAAGTAGACATCGCATTTAAAATCTATATCTATACTAATAAATAAAATTGAAGTATCACTTTGTTTGTTTTAACTAAATGCTTATGAATCATAATACATGAAAAGCACATTTTTCTATCCGCCAATCCGCAGTGGAGCAGCGTGGTGAACTAAGCTCTAAACCTTGTCCTTCTATTAGGAGAGGAGGCATTTGCCTAGCAGTGGGACATTTACAGGCTGTTACTTTACTACTTTTAACATTTTATTTTTATTTTTATCTGTCTGTTTGTCTGTCTACTTGTTCCGGTTAATCTCTGAAATTTGAATCTGAAAGTATATATCTGTAAATGAATTAAAAGCAGATTGATATATTATCTAACCCAACGCAGTATTGAAATGCATTTTGTGGGTTGACATATTATTGCTTATCAGCGTCCATATATCGTTGAACCGTTATTACACTGTCTAGTCTCAGTATTCACGTAAGTAATCCGTTTGTCAATAAGTCACTAACGAAGCGGTTTGAAAATGTATTTTCACTCACCGCAAATATTATCTATACAATGTCGTGGTTCTAAGTGAATACGTTAAGGTGAGTACTCACTGACATGTTGGAGCTTTTATTGTTAGGCGTTTCGCAAATGTCATTAATATTACAAATGCAATCGCTACAAAATTTTTGCCATGGTGTCAATTTTCAATTCAATTCAATTCTTTGGTTAATGTCTTTTAGTTGTGCCAATTAGACACATGTCATTTCGCCAATGTCACGTGGAATGGAGAAGACACGATGGAGATTGATCGGTGGGGTGTCAATTTTTTATGCATGATTCGTCAGATGCATTTGACATTTGTAAATATTAATTGACTAAAATTGAAAATTCCCGACAATCTATTCGTTGGGATTATTTCAACGAGCACCAGATCAAGAATTCCATAATTTTGCACAGCTGTTTTGCATGCATAATTGCTTAGGTGTATAAAATTTAGGTCACACATTAGTTTAAAAGTAAATAAAATACTTATTATGCATCTAAGATTCCTACTGCAGCGAAGAAGAAAAGATGATCTTGAAATCTTGAAATGGCTTGATCGATTTTGGTAAAACATATCTAAGAATCTTCTAGAAACTCTCTTCTTCTTGGCTCAAAAATACCGTCTCTGTCGCTAGCTGGTAGCTAGCCAACGAAAAAGCCAAAAAACAGTTGGCATTTTGAGTGCTAAAATCCATTCGTTTATAACACATCATTGCTCGTAACGCTTACAATGTCTAATGCGATATACATATAAGTTTTGCTCACAGACTTACATAAAGTCTTACATTACTTTTTGTCATCGCGTCACACCTGAAAGAATTTACTGTTTGTGACTTATTTTCGGCAGGGATAGCTTTCGTAAGACAAATTAAAATTTCGTAAGACAAAAAATTAAATGGTTGAGAATATTTTATAAATTGCAAAATATTGAACGCACTTCAAATTCTAAACATTGATTTAAGAAACATTTTTCAGTACTTACTTAGTTTAGATGAAAAAAAAAATTGAATAATTTCAAATAGATGACGCAGTATCAGAATACATAAATATCTCCAAATTTGACTTTTTGTGGGTTGACACATTTTTGCTTATCAGCATACAACTGTTAGCAAGTGACAGAGTTTTTATATAATTTACGAGAGTAAACTTACAAATGTAATCCTCGCTTAATAATTAAAAATATAGCCAATGAATATTAAACAAGTCAGTAAGTGTTATGTATTATTACGATATGTATAATAGAGGCTTTTTCTTGGAATTACATCGTTAAATTACCATATTCGAAATACATTTAGCACGAGTATCGCTTTAAAATTATTGTTATTAAAATTATGATTATATTTATGTAATCTACTAGTTGGGTTCCGTAACTTCATCTGTCTAGGATATCAAATAAATAAATAAATTTCACACTCAACGGTCCCTATTAGGGTCTCATGATTCTGAGTTGAGGGTCGGAAAACACACACAACACAAACACAAGCACCCAGATCTCCGATAATCATCCTTATGGCCATTACAGTTCGCCGTGGAATCAAACCCCCGATCTTCAATCAGTTGCAGTGACCTCTACGCCAAATTATCGTCCAATAGTTTATTTCTTTGAGAAATTGGTTTGTCATATTAATTTTTCATCGCCTAGTTCATTCTTTGTAGGATGAAGATCTATCGGGACCGAAACCTATAATTTGGGGGTTTTCAAGCATTCAAAGGCCGACAATGCACCCGCAACGTCCCTTATGTTGGAAATGTCCATGGGCGATAATAACCACTTAACGTTAGGTGGTATTATTTGCACGTTTGTCTACCTATTTTATACATATATAAAAAAGTTAAGAAATTAGTAAGAAAAGAAATCTGGAAATGGGTTAAGCTTCCGGCTGTCTTACTCATTTTAGGAAACGCGTCTATATTGGTTACTTCATACCAATCTTCTGTGAGAGTGAGGTACTGCCCGGTAGCCTCGATCTAAGTAAGAATCTGGTAGGTTTAAAGCTCAACCATTTAGAGTTTCATTTATAAGGACAGTATAGACGCTTGGTGATGGACGGACGTTAGTATTCGCCAATCAATGGAAATTGAAATGTCGTCATTGAAAAGCGCTTTGATTGGTCGATGACGTGCTGGACTGTTTAGGAAATGTATCTTAATGAATCCAGTTTTCAATCAATGTGTGAACCTTCGTGATAGATTTTGGAAAATTGGTGATTTTTTGGCAATTAATTTACTAAATATACGTGGTTTTTTCTGAATTTCGGTACTTCCAAGATTTATTGACATTAATGATTCCTCTGCTCCTATGAATCATAGCGTGATTTTTTATAGCCATATCAAGAAAGATGAAAAAGTTTCCTAAGATGAAAACGTTTCTACAAATTGTACTGATCGATCTTGGGATTAGTGCTTTGAAAAAAGCACTTTTCAGTTTTATTATTGGAAACTGATAAGTAACACTACGTCAAGCCACACACTGACTTCATCAAATGTTAAACCTATTCTTTACAAATTTGTTTAAAGACATATATGTATATCCATCTTCTATTTTCTATTAATGTAATTTCATTTAAGTGAGTACGGTAGTAGTAGTAATACAAAGACAGAGTTACTTTCGTATTTATAATACAAGGATTGTATGAATGTTTGTTAATTAATTACACACATTAGTGTATATAAATCAAAACAACAATGGCATAATATTCTAAATCGGAGCTATGACGTAAAAGTTATTTTTAAAGGGATGACGTCAGTTGATTTGATGTCATCATTTCTGCTTTTTAGACATTTGGACGCGGATAAGCAATACTATGTCAAGCCACACGGAATTCGTTTTGAGAAAATGGCGTCTAAACATATCAAACCTATTCTTAAAAATTGTTTAAATGCGTACATATATTTCCATCTTCTATGTTCTATTATGATAAAAGATATAATGAATTAAATTATATTTTTGCAGATGCAGATTAGTATAAACGTTTTATCTTATAATAAGTTTTTTAAATATATGAGATTATTGTATATAGCAAAATATGAAACACTCTTCAATATTCGTAACATTAAATAAAGTAACTTTTTTCCGTACTTAGTTTAGATAACTTGAATTTATTTTTGAATAATATTTACGTGACGCATCATTAGAATACGTCAACATCTCCGAATTTGACTTTTTGTGGGTTGACACATTACTGCTTATCAGCATCAAGATATACAAAAAATTGTTTAAATTTGATTCAGTGGTTTAAGTGTGACAAGGGAACAAATAAACTGATTGACATAATCAAATTTATAATGTTAGTATGGATTATTTAGTTATCCTATTTCGCGTTATTAATTTTGTGGCAGAGTCTTTAAGATCTTTGTGTCTGTTTTATTAAAAATCCAAGCTTCTTTAAGTATCAATCAAAGTCTGACCCAATAAATGAGTAATAGCGTAAGCTGAATCACACTCCTAAATTAATGACGCAATTTTAATAAAATATTTTGTATAATGGACAATTTGTTAAACATTTTCCGAAGTTTTTACAAGTTGTTAAAGGTATTTTTTTTTATTGAATTTTTATTAATTGTTTTTAATTTAAAAGTCTTTTTGTTTACTCTTTCACCAACTTCCAAAAAAGGATGTGGTTTTCACTTTGTCACGACTTTTTAATGTATGCTCGAAATTATTAATATTACTCGAAAATTGCTTAACTGGATTGGATAATTCTTTTTATATTAAGTAGTAATATCTTTTTATTATACGTTTCGACGAAGTTACATCTGATCAGCTGACTGAATATTTTTTTATTTTTATTTTTATTAATTTAATTACAAAAAAAGTACGTGTAACATGGTTTTACATTCAAGTTTTTTCGAACACCAGTGTCGTCAATTTTACATTTTACAATTATATAACTAATGCATGACACTAAAATAACTAAAGAAACAAATAAGATAAAATAAAACAAAAATATTCGATACATCTAAAATACAAGAAAAAAAAAAAAGAAAAAAGAATCTAACTACATAACATTTTATTTGTACAGTAAAATATTAACGAGGGCATATCTTGCACTTTGCAGATTACGCGATTATAGTTTAATACTGCTACCGTCGCGTCTCGTAGCAAAAACAAATACGCTGTTATACAGGCTGATATCTATTGTAGACTTTATTATTTATTTGTTAATGTAGTTATTTTTAGGTAATTTTATTTCCTTTTTGAAATATAAGTTAATTATATATTAATATTGTGTGTTTTGTGTATAAGTGTGACTGTGTGTTTTACTTAACTATATTCAATTCATTGTTTAAATAGTATTTTTTTAATTTATATTTTATATTTTTAGGTGTAAGCTCATTTTTTATGCCTATTGGCAGTTTATTTATTAAATTCGGAATGACGTATTTTAGAGTTCTCATACCATATAGGTTAGTATAGGTTGGTAGTAAAAGTTTACAATTGGAATTACTACGCAATATTCGATCTCCGGCATTTTTTAGCTGTACTTTTTTAAAGTTGTTATTAAAAAATTCTTATATAAAATATGAATACTATAAATCGCGAAAGTTTAAAATGTATAGCTCTTTTTGATTTTAAAAGGCTATACTCTCCCATTGGACTCATAGAAATACCATCGCAATCGGTTTGGTAAATCAGTTTTATAAATAAAATAACTAGAACGTATGTTCTCCAAGTATACGATATTACATCGTATCTTGCTTTCAAAGTAGGCAGAAAGAACACCAAAAAACCCAATAATTTGATGAAAGGCTAAATAACAAAACTAATGTTATTCCCTCAGGAAAGTAACGTTATATTGAAATACGCTTCATATTTACCTCTCCGTGACGTAATATGTTAAGGAACGTTATTATTCGGTTCTCGATATAATATTAGAATGTTGTTGTAATAAGGCATACTTACAGTTCCATCTCAATATATTTAGAGCAATATTTTGTACA
The DNA here is from genome assembly GCA_037950945.1 of Hypolimnas misippus. Taxonomy (NCBI): domain Eukaryota; kingdom Metazoa; phylum Arthropoda; class Insecta; order Lepidoptera; family Nymphalidae; genus Hypolimnas; species Hypolimnas misippus. The sequence continues at coordinate 483,241 of JBBEEQ010000009.1, forward strand.
TTCACTATAATATTAATAACTTTGAAAGGAACAACAAACATTGCATACATACGCGAAGCAAAGATAAGCTAAGAATTCCTAGTTTTAGACTGCGCGAAGTTGATATGTCCTTTATGGGACAAAGTATACGCTTCTATAATAAAATCCCGGAAACAATATTAAATTTGCCACTTCACAAATTTAAAGTTTATATAAAAAAATATTATAATATAAAAAGCACACTATTCAGTATATGACTGCATTAATGATAAAACCGCGTGGAATAATAGTGCGTTGATATTCTCGCAGGATAACTGTAGCTAATTGTATCAAACAATATTGTACTAAAATATTTTTAAAAGAGTAACTACTGAGTTTCTCGCCGCCTCTTCTCAGTAGAGTCCACACTCCGAGCCGGTGGTAGCTTCACATGAAACTGACATCACAAATTTGTAAATTGACGATTCAAATGAGCTTGTAAAAGCCTATTTGAATAAAGCATAGTGTGAGTTTGAGTTTGAGTTTAAGATTTTTATTATCGAGCCTACATGGCTGTAGACCATTGGTCATAGACAAGATAAATTAATTTTCAAAATTAAAAACCCGACTGTGTAACAAGACCATCTGCAGTTAACAGTACCATATCAATATCGATTCTGTCTAAAAGCCTATAAATGAGAAACGTTACTAACCAACATTAAATCGCTATAGATCCTAAATGGTAGTTCTGATTGAAAAACGATATGAGAAACCTAAAAATGATTTTGAAATACCTATTCAACGACACACCATTTTATATAGTTCGATCGATATTCTATATATTTTTTTATGGTATCTGAATTCGACCATTTTTATTTTTTCCAAATTTTCATGTATTCTACGAATCGAAATGACACGTGTCATTTATTTTTATAGTGCCACAAAGGTACAACATACATGCATAGGCTGATAAATAAATTACTATAATTATTTAAGTTATAATTTTGAACGGTAGCTATTTCAAAAATAGAATCAATTTTTTTTTAATCTTTATTTTATAAATATTATTTAAATTAAATTATAAAACTGACACATTTATGTGATTCATATGAGCTAGTTCATACTCTGACTCGCACTTGGTCGATTTTCAGGTGGCCGTGAGCACCTGTTTTAAGGTTTGGATCCGTCCCTGAATAGCCATACTACAGTCGTGTTTCTTATTTTGAAAATGATGGACTTCTATACAACCGTTCATTTCTTATACCACCAAATGTGAAATTTCTAAAAATCTTAGTGGATTCTTACAACTGAAAAGACATCAACAGCCGAAATATCAAGTTTATAGCCTCAGCAATTTTTACTCTGTGATGAATCAGAATCCATCGTTGTGGGCACGATGGGTATAACCCACAACCTTAAAAAACTTGTGACGTCACACACATACCTTAATAAAATAAATATCGTGCATTATTCAGAAACAGTTTTGGAAATAATTTAATTATATTTACAACCCTCAATCCTAAATATATATCTATACTAATATATAAAGCTGAAGAGTTTGTTTGTTTGTTCGTTTGCTTGAACGCGCTAATCTCAGGAACTTCTGGTCTGATTAGAAAAATTCTTCTTTTCCCATTTATTGAGGAAGGCTATAGACTATATATTATCACGCTGAGACCAAAAAGAGCGGAGCACCAATGAAGAATGTTTCAAAATCGGGGGATATTATCTTATTGAGAGAGCTTACGCTGCGTGCGCTGCGTAAACGGTTAAAGTTTCGCAAAAATCATGTATGACAGAATTGTTCCCATTTAAAAGTTCTAAAAAAATCCGAGACAGCATATGTCTAACTTTTAAGGTTAGATCACTATAACCTTTATTATGCTAACCAAATTTGTTCTAAAATAATGCATTCTTAGTCCAAAGTATTCCACGCGGATGAAGTCGCGGGCAGAAGCTAGTTTTACAATAATTTTTATGATAGCTATTATAAAAAATAGTATAATCTTAAAATTTTATTTGTCAGCCTTAATTAGAGTATATATGCAACAAGGGAAACTTAGGTACGTGTAAAGTGATTCATATGAGCGAATTCATACTTGGACACGCACTTGACCAATTTTCAGGCGGCTGCGACAAGAATTTTGACGACTGAATCCGTGATATGTATAGATGCGGCATAATGATTATGCGCAAAATAACTTTCTAATAATAAGAATAACGTACGAAAAGCTACGAACTAGCGTTATGTAGTAAAATTCTTTAGGCAGATGTAACGAAGTGTCTGAACCAGGTCAAGCGTGACTCCGTCGCCCTTTCCGTCATGAAATGTATGAAGCGCGAAGGTTGGAGCTTAATGCCTGATTTATATGTTTCACGAAAAAATGAGGGTGACTATCAATAGTAATTGTGAAGCTTGATGCATGTGTTTATCGATTTTAAACGACTTTTAAAAAGATGGGAAACGATTTTAAAAAGCAAAATTTATTTTAAGTTAATGATGTATTATTATTACTAAAATAATATTAAATTGTCCCAAGTCATCTAAATTGAATCAATACGGAAAAAAGTTCGTTGTGTTTAGAATTTCAACTGTGTTCCATATTTTGCAATTAATAAAATTATTACATGTAGTAGAAAAACTTATTATTAGATAACTCTGTTTATTATACCAATTTGCTTTTAATTAATTATATGTATTACATATCATCATAAATAATACATTTTATTAAGTAAATATGAAACAAAATAAACACAGAGAATAATAAGAAAAGAAATAAAAATATTAAAAGAAGAATAACAAAACTTTCTTTTTTAAGTTTTTCTTATTCAAATTAATATAATTTTAAAATTAAAATTTAAATAACATTAAAATATAGTCTTAGTTACATGCTGATAAGCAATTGTGTCAACACACAAGAAGTCGAATTCGAAGATATTGATGTATGCTGCTAATACGTCACGTATGTAACACTATTTAAAACATTTTCAAGTCATCATATACAAATAAATACGGAAAAAAGTTTCTTAATTTAACGTTTCGAATATTGAAGTGTGTTCAATATATTGCTATATACATATGTATAATAATCGTATATATTTGAAAAACTTAATACTAGTTAAAACTTTCTATTTAAACAATCTGCTTTTATTTAATGATATATTTTATCAGAATAGAAAGTAAAAGATATATACAAAGGTATATGGATGCTGATAAGCAATAATGTGTTAACCCACAAAAAGTCAAATTCGGAGATATTGATGTATTTTGATTTACCTATTTAACATTATTAAATTGAATTCATATAAACTAAATAGTACGGAAAAAAGTTGCTTAATTAACTGGTTCAAATTTCAAGTGCGTTCCATAATTTGCAATTTATACAATAACCTCAAATATTTGAAAAACTTTTTATAAGATAATATATTAAATATATTAGTCTAATTTTAATTCATTATACCTTTTATCAAAAAATAAAAGAAAAAGATGGATATATACTTTAATTAAAAAATTTGAAAATTTTTTTAATTAAAGTATGTAGTAGTTTGACATCTTTAGACGCCGTTTTCTCACAATAAAGTCCGTGTGGCTTGACACGGTATTGCTTATCAGCGTCCATATTTGAAAAACTTAATACTAGTTAAAACTTTTTATTTAACCAATCTGCTTTTATTTTATTATACATTTTATCAGAATAGAAAGTAAAAGATATATATAAAGATATATACTCCTTCAAACAAAATTAAGAATATATGGATGCTGATAAGCAATAATGTGTCAACCCACATCAAGTCAAATTCGGAGATTTTGATGTATTTTGATACTTGGTTAACTATTAAACATTATTCAAAAAAAATTTAAGTCATCTAAACTACATAAGTATGAAAAAAGTTTAATAATTTATAGCTGAGAGCTTCGAGTGCGTTCCAATATTTTGCAATTTATGCAATAATCTTATATGTTTGCAAAACTTATTTTTTGATACAATTTTCTATTACACCAATCATATTCAATTAATTATACATTTTGTCAAAATAGAAAAGAAAAGGTGGATATATACGTCTTCAAACACATTTATTAAGAAAAGCTTTGACATCTTTAGACGCCATTTTCTCAAAATGAAGTCTGTGTGGGTTGACACAGTATTGCTTATCAACGTCCATATATGGCATACTTAGACGCCATTTTATCAAAATGAAGTCCGTGTGGCTTAACATAGTATTACTTATCAACAATTACCATAAAAAAACTGGCAAAAGATCCGAGAAAATGATAAAGTAAACAAATAATGATAAACCGCTTAACGTAGGAATGTTATGAAGGAGAGTAAGTCATATAACTTGATCTCGCAGGCGACACTATGAGGGCTTAAAAGTTAAACAATTTAATACAAAACGGTAGTAACGTTCTCGACCGAGGATGTAACTGAGTAGTATAATAGGGCCGTCGCAATTCAGTCACCCTTACGAAACAATTTTAATTTAATATAAACTAGTTGTGCCCCGCGATTTTTCCCGCGTTAATTTGAGTAAAAATTATATTTATATATTTTTTTCTTTCCCTACTTAAATCGGTTATTATGCACTATTTCTTATAAATTAAAAATTAAATTTTACCTGTAATTGAATTGAATTTTAGTAATTATATGACAATAATTAAATTAAATAACATTAATGTAATTTTAATTATTTTTTAAATTAGATAACATTTTAATTTTAATTGTAATTAATTAAGTAATAATAAATGGAGCTGTTACTAACATAGGTATAAGGAAACTATTACTAAAACAATGGGTCAAAGATGCCTAAATAAATAAATTTATTATTATTATTTCGTTGGTGTCAATTTTGGCTTCGCTGTTTTATTTATAGATTAAATTGTTTTTTTTTTTTTTTAATAAAAGTTGCCTAAGTTACTCCTTATAAGATTAGATATCTGTGAGTGAGAGTCCCGTCAAAATCGGCCAAGCCGTTTTCGAGATTAGTCGGAATGAACAGACGGACAGACAGACCGACAGACAGACAAAAATTTTACATATACTCTTAGATATACGCGATTTTAATACATTACTAGTAGTTTCCCGCCGCTTCGCCTCTCATTGATACCTCACAAACTTTCAACCCTCTTTGTAACCCCTTAGGGGTTGGATTTTGAAAACTCATTTCTTAGTGCACACTTACGACATTTTAGTAAAGTTTGTGTAAAATGTTGTTCCTAGACTCAATGAAAGAAAAAAAAATTGTAAGCTTTCACCAAGTTACATTTTTTCAAATATTCGAATGCAGTTTTTTTTAACTTCAAAATTAGTGACGTGCTTAATTTCAACATACCTAACATTCATAGTTTCAAATTTCACCCTACTGACCAATCCGAATGAATCATTCTGTATTCTAAGCTATATTATTATATGGCTGTATATTGAATTTTCCTAAATTCCACTAAAGTAATAAATAATATAACACGGCAGCAGACAGCCCTATAGAAACAGGTCAAGCAGGGCGGCCACCGCTCTTTATCTTGTCACCATAACACAAAAGGTAATGTACATCCCAAAAGTTTTAGTGTACACCTCAGCTTAATCCGTAATAAATTGCCCCATACACTTACGAAATTATATTCCAACTATTATTATATATATGTGAAAACAATTTTGTATAAAAATAGCTGGAACATGAGAAGGGACACGTGATGTTAAGTCTTGCAGCACCAGAGGAACCACAATCAAATAATTGACTGAAATTGAAAATATAAAATAATAATAATAAATAAATAAACGCGTCACACTCAACGGCCTCCATTAAGATCGCGTGACCTTGTTTAGGGGGTCCGGAAACACTCACAACACTAACACAAACACCCAGACCACGACAAGCATCCGTATGGCCAATACAGACATTTATCGTGAGCGGGGATTGAACCCGTGACCATTAGCGCTTGAGTCAGTTGCAGTGACCACTGCGCCAACGTGTCAGTCATAAAATCCTCCCAACAATTTATCCATTGAGGCCATTTCAACGAGCACCAACAAGATATCACTGCTGTAAGATGGTGAGTAGTTGTAAATCCTGCTGATCCTGGCTGCAGCATCAGACCAAGAATTCCATAACTTTGCAGTTATGTTGCATGTATAGGTGTTTAAAATTTTAGTTCATACATGTGTTTGAAAGTAAATCAAATACTTATTGTGCATCTAAGATTCCTACCGCAGTCAAGAAGAAAAGAGCTCTTGATCTTGAAATGGCTGGACCGATTTTAGCATCATATGTCTAAGAATCATTACTAGAAAATCTTCTTTCAAATAAATAAAACCACTTCCAAATCGGTTCACCTGTTTAGCAGCATACAAAGCGGTCAAAGTTATTACACCCATATTTTTTTCATTGGGGGTAAATAAATAATTATAAAGGATAAAAGAGCCGTATTAACATTTTCTGTAAATCTTTAAGTGCTTTTTTTTTATTTCAAAATCAAGGACGGATGTTTCTTTTCTTTCAGTAGATCTTATAGTTTCACATCCATTCGTACTAAAATATATCGCGATAACTAAACGTGATAATAATCGACAGACACGTTGGCGCAGTGGTCACTGCAACTGACTCAAGCGCTAACGGTGGCGGGTTCGATCCCCGCTCACGGCAAACGTCTGTATTAGCCATATGAATGTTTGTCGTGGTCTGGGTGTTTGTGGTAGTGTTGTGAGTGTTTCCAGACCCCCGACACAAGGTCACGCGATCTTAATGGGGGCCGTTGAGTGTGATGCGTTTATTTATTTATTTATTTATTTATAATAACTTTATATTGCAAAGAAAACTCGCGCACTCGCTAGCGGAGGACGCGCGGTACACCAGTCAGCGCGTGAACTTAATCCTATTTTTTTTTAAATGATGTATTGACGTTTTACGAACTTATTTTAGATTAACAATCAGCTTAATCATAAAGTCATTTGTTCTCCGATACATATTTTATTTAATTTTATACTATGTAAAAAAAAACTATAAGAATGAAGATAACATTTCCACGTATCCAACATCTCTCATCTTGCAAGTCATACGTTAGAATTAATCGCGCGCGTTCATCTAGATATTATTTCATAGTGTCTTATTCGCCTTTTTAACGTGATATAAAATAAAAACCGGTCAAGTGCGAGTAAGAAACGCACATAAAGGGTTCCGTACCATCATTTAACATATAACAATGTATATAATACACAGTGTGTACGTTTGAAATGTTTTTTGAAGTAGATCCTAGCTGTAGCTTAATGATTACATACAAATGGGTTTCTTATTCTCACCGAAGATCGTGAAGTAGCTCACGTAGCTGCACTTCGTACGGTGAGTGAGAGAGCCGGAAGATTTCTGCCCTCCCCACTTTTTTTCAGAAATTTTATTTATTTTAATTTGTATGAAGTCGCGAGCACCAGTTAGTTTTCAATAAAAAATACTAATTATATAAAGAGGTAAAATTCGTTTCTAAGTTTGTATTTAGGGAAAAAATCTTTTTGAGTTGGATAGCCCGTAATATTGTAACCATATGCTCGAGTCAAACTGGGGCAGCTAGTATAAAATTATTACGTAAGATGCTGTAGTGATATACGGACAGACGGACAGACAGACGGACAACAGAGGTTTAACGATAGGGTCCCGTTTTTCACCCTTTAAAACGGAACCCTAAAAAGAAAAAGTAATATTTACGATGAGTAAGGGCCTTTCAGTTTTAAGAGTTGATTTATGATGAAGTGAAAAACTTCAGATTTCTGTTAGGTTACGCTAATGATCGTTTACATGGAGTTTGTATTAAAATAAAGTTCTTTTTGCTGTTATTTTAGATATTTTTTGTTACGTTGTATATTTTGGGATGTAAACTTGATACATTTATCTAAAATTATTGATCTGTCTGTCTAAATAATTCTGATCTATAGTCTGTTCTTAATAATGTTGCTTCTTTTTATGCGCAACGCAGGGGAGGGTAATATGTTTATCATTCTATGTTTGTTTGTATGTATGTATGTATTTATGTATGTATGTATGTATGTATGTATGTATGTATGTATGTATGTATGTATGTATGTATGTATTTATGTATGGATGTGGTTTTGTACCTTTGTAGCATAATTTAGACCAAACGCGTGAGCCGATTTTGATAAATGACATGTCGTTTGATTCGTGATAACGGCGCAAATGTCATAGAAAGTATAATAATTTGGAGAAATCAAAATGGCCAACTTCGTACGCCGTAATGTGACAAAAAATTGAAAATTGACGATCAGTTATTAGTGGGGTATCGTGGAATTGGTATTTAAAAATCATTTTTATTTTGAATAATCATTCAATATAATTAATAATTTGGAGAAATCTATACCGCCAAATTTGAATTTTTGACTTCTTGTGGGTCGATACATGCATTATATGTAATGAACCTCTTGGCTGCGATCGATTTGACATAAGCCTTTACCTATTTCGCACATAGTCAAACACCGGCCGCAATACTCCAATTATGTATTATATCGTGCTGTATTTCATCAAACGCTTAGTTTAAGCTCGCCAATAATACGATTTTGAAATAACAAGTATTGGTAGTAATTTTGTGCACGCAATAGTATTACATGTAGGTGGTGCGGTATTGTGACGTCACACGTCAATATTGAAACAAAGACGGAGAAGAATGAGAGATAGTTTTTGTTTAGATCAAACATTAATGTTAATAGTACAATTAGTCACGTAAACAGACAACTCAAATGTATATATGTATACATATATATTTATATTTTCATTTTGTTCTTTTTCATATTATGCCACCCAGAATAGGCCATTTTGATGTTTCCAACTTTTCATGTTTTCTATGGAGTATAATTTTTAAAAACGACCTACGCGTTGATTTTAAATAGTGCCACAAATCCACACATACACATATACATAGATTGTTAAACATATTACACTCCCCTGCCTCGAGCAGTCGGGTAATAATAAAAAAAGGAAAAAAAAAAACATACGCTAAGAATTGAGAAAATTCTACTTTTTTCAAGTCGTTTTTAAATCAGTTTTTGCGCTGCGCTGCTAGGAAATGTGTCACTCATCTCGAAATTTGCCTAGCGTTACACATAAACCGTCATCCTTACACAAACATTACACATAAATGTGTAATACGTAACATCTTGAAACATATTGCTTCAGGATGAATAGAAGGATGTTCATTTCCATTTCATAAGGATTTTAAATTAAAATGAATGTAAATATATTGCCGCGATGTTTCTTTGTGACAGAGATATGAGAATTTTCTTCATCTAATGAGAATCACGTATTGCGAGATCATGGCGTGGTGGTGATGAATATTGCTTTAGACGCGATTCTCATACGGGTTGTAGATTTTTGGATTGTTTATACAAGTACATAAAAATTAGTGTATTTTAGAAGATTAGTCATACTAGATTTTGTTTACTAACGGTTTTGTTCGCGTTAATGTGGATTTTGATTTAAAATAATAGGTATACAGGTTAAATTTTTTAACAGAGCGTGATAGACCAAATCCGAAATTATAAGAAATAGACAGAAATATTTAACCCCGAGAGCCGATTTTGATAAAAACTGATGTCGACAGGTTGGTGCAGTGGTCACTGCAACTGATTGAAGCGATAACTTTAATCCTTTGATCCCCGTTTACAACAAAACGTCTGTATTACCCATACGGATATTTGTCGGTGTCTGGGTGTTTGTGTTGTGTTTGTTCACGGACCCCTGACACATATTTAAATGGGGGCCGTTGAGTGTGTAGCGTTTATTTATTTCTTATTATTTAAATTGACGATTAAATTAAAAATGACTATATTTTTATTTAAGCACGACAACTATTAATATTGGAGAAATTTTCTTCTTTCATCTAATATGGTTTAAGGCTCGATTTTCATTAAAAAAAATGTACTGGTGGAAAGAGGTATTTTTATAATGTTCTGCTCCACCAACAAGCATGTAATTAAGCACTCTAGCAGTAGAAATAATACAATAGTGCATCTAGGCAGAATATACCCATCCATCAGGCATTCATAGTTATCTGCTGGACATAGGCCTTTCCTAAAACGCGTACAGCTCTCGATTCTCAGTCTTCCGCATCCAGTCTGCGACATCTTTCTTTCTAAAGTCATCGGCGGGACGCTCTCCCTTCAAATGCGCCGATGCCATGCTATACTTGCTAATTCAGGATCTCCACTCAAGGATCCGTCTGCTCCAACGGCCATTAGCCCTTTGACAGATATCACCAGCCTATATCCATTTCAGGGTGTATCGATCTTGTGGGCTATATCACTTAATTCATTAATCGGAAAAACTCTGAACATAACTCTCTCTCCATAGCAGTATAAGCGACTTTAAATCAGTGGTCCAGTTGTTAGTGTCCACGACTACCATATAAACCCAAAACTAGTTCTAGTCCATATATCCAATCCAGTATGCCACGTGATTTAATCAACTTTGTCCTCTTTTATTCGAGAAAATAACTTAAAAATACGAACCTTCGTCAAATTCAACATATTTTTTTAGGGCTGGCGGACACTCAGGTGCTCTTGTTACCTGCGTTATAATGATAGAGCACTCGTCTCCCTCAGAAAACCTTTAGAAAAATTGTTGATAACTTAAAAGCCCTTTAAGAACACTCGAAGATACTTGACCCGTATCGATGGTTTTTGCTTATAAAAATAAAATTATTACTTTAACCTTTTTAAGATGAAAGATTTCAGTAAAATGAAGTAGGAGTTTTGAATCTTGCATATTATTTGCCATGTCATTATATGTACATGTATTCATACCGACATATACTAAACATCGGCCAAGCGTAAGTCGGACTCATGTACGATAGGTTCTGTATGTTCATATAAGATATAACACTATGTAAGTACATAGTGCCAAGTGAAATAATCCGGGCCAAGCTAATTTTTTATTGGTATCGACTTTAAAATATTGTAGAAAATATTTATTTTTGATTTCTAGTTTCAAGTAAAATATTAAATTTGATATTGAAATTGGTTTATTTTCTTTTTTTAGTTGTTATTCTACATTTTTAATTATGAATATAATAAGGCTGTATATATTGGACAGTTTGTGATTTACCTAAGTTACAGTAGCCTCCTCATTTACAAAATAATGCTTCCCCGAAGCAGGACTACCAATTATTAAGGAGTTTTCAACATCAGATCTATCTTACTATATTAATATGACAAGCATTAATTGCTTAGCAATCATATTAAAGTGATCGAATCGTAACGCGTGAAATACTTGTTATTAAACAGTTCCATTATTGGTGGCCATTATTTCTTTTGTCGGAAAAACAATATTAAGATATACTCGTAGATATTTAAGAAAAAAACAAGCACATTAATTAAAATGTATCAAAGAATATAATATTAAAAAAAATGAGCACAGTCTTTAGCTCGTGTAACATTAACAAACGAAAAACTTATTAGTATAATGGAACAAAATATTTACGAGAAAAACTTTAACCTACTTTAAAATAACAAATTTTATAATATCCTAAAACAAAACTTCTTATCCAAGATTCAAAAGGTTCTTTAACATCGCAAGAAAAAACACAGCGGGGAATAATTAACATATTCTCTCGTATCTTTAAAGAACCTATTCCTAAAAAAAAGAAATAAAACGTAAGTTAGACTGGCCTACTGAGGGTTTTATACTAATTACACCTGATTCATGGATAGCTGGTTTTAATAGGTTTCTTACTTCGCTGTCCGTCAGTCTGTCTGTCTGTCGTCTATCAGTGGGTTGTATCTCATGAAACATAATAGGTGGAAAGATAAAATTTTGACAGCGAGTACATTAGGGTGTTTTATATTATTAGGCAAAAATAAATATAATATGTTAGTGATATAATATTTAGTTACCAATAACAAATTTCACGAAGATTGAAGAATATTTAGAGGTTGCACACTTTAGAAACCTTTTTCTCACATTAGAGAAATACATAATATTGAAATGTTTTCTGTGTACAGTGTGTGTACTTTTTTCAATTTTCATGTGTGTTTTTATTATTTTTAAATAAATATCATAATGTTTTTCATTCAAAATTAGGAACTTACAGTCTCTTATTAAACAGTTTTCAGAAAAGTAAAACCTCAAACCTGAGAAGAATTTCGATTGAAACTCAACGGGACTTTTTTTACAAATTATTAATTTTATTGAGATAGCCTGGAAGCGCCCCACTTCCCTTGGATCCACGTCTGCTCTATTTACAGAACTCTAGAAAACCAACGAATAATAATCTTTGAAATTTATGCCCAATCCTAGAAATAGTTTCATTAACAAATTGGTAAAGTTTATTAGAGAAATTGCGATTCTGTTCAACTTTCGGGCATTTTAATTAATTGTTAGTTATTTATAACTGATATAAATGTTACTTATTTTTTTATCCCACTGCCCCAGATCAGTAGAAAGTTGTTTTATATTATTGGCATATTTTATAACGTAAATATTTCATAAATTGTAGCAAGCTTAGTATTTAAGGGACCGAAGTCAAAATCTATATGAAACAATTAAAATTTAATTTCATATAATTCTGTGTTTCATAAGCTATGATTCATGAACAAAAACAATAATTATTCTTTAACATTTTGTAAAACGGCGTTTTTGCGTTTTGTTCTTGTGCCCAAAAGTGTAACTTTTTTAAAAATCGGTCACTGTAATATTAAACAGGCGGTATGAAATATTACATTCGTATTAATTGTGGAAAAGACAGACTTTATAAAACATTTTGGGGCAATCGGTTTAAATTGGGGATATTTATTTCTATGGAAAATATAGTTATTTTCTTTTGCTAATTATATTGAACCCATTAAAATGTTATATAATAAACTAGCTATTCCCCGTAGTTTCAGCCGCGTTAATTTGGGGAAAATTATATTTATATAATGTTTACCTTCCCTACTTGGATAGGATATTGTTCACTGTTTCATTGGTTTCAATTTTGTTTTCGCGCATTTTTTTAATAAAAGAAACTTAAGTTACTCGTTATAACTTGAGCAATCTTTAAGTAAAAGTCCCGTCAAAATCGGTCCAGCTGTTTTAGAAATTAGCCGGAACAACGGATGGACGGACAGGCATGCAGACAAAATTTTTTTTAATTGTGTTTTTAACGAAAGTACCGTGAATACTTTCATACGCATTTAGTTAAAAGCTGTTAATTTAAAATTACAAACAGATTATTTTATATTGCTAAAAATATTGAACCCATATTAATAAAACATAATAAATGCAAAAGTAACTCTATCAGTTCATATGTTTGTTTAGTTTTCACGCATACATATAAACATGTACACATACATGCATACGTGCGCATGAGAAATATAACCTTCTTTCGGCAGTCGGGTAATAAATGAAGATAGTTAATAAAATCTCTAATAACAGCAATTCTACTCATTAACGGGATGAAATCTTCACGTAAAAGACAAAGTGCTGTAATTGACTGCGGAATATTTCCTCGGAAGCGTCGAATTCTTGAACAGAATCACAACAAGATTGCGGTGGACGTGACGGTTCAGGTTATGTTGGTTATTGATAATAGTTTTATTTGATGATTATATTATTCTGGAACTATTTTTATGTATGTTAACGAATTACTCAAAAACGATTACATCGATTTGGTTATTTCTTTTTTTTTTTTGAAAGAGTATACTATCAAATTAGTTCCATAGAATTGTCATCAAAATCGGTTAAATAGTTTTAAAATCAAAGTGAAATAAGTATATATTTCAAGTAAACGTACCTATTTTGCTTTGAAGTCAATTGTCCTAAGTCAGTTTCTGTATGTAATCTTGCTAAATTTTTTTGATGTATGTACAAAATAAGAAAAAATTTTCGATTTTGTTGTTACAGGTAATTTTTTTATTCATTTTTATAGTAATAACTTTTTTGTGTGCGTTAAGTGATTTTTGTTGATAAATATGGGATAAGCATCTGTAGCATCAAAATTGTTACAGGAAAGAGATAGAAAAAGAGATTTGGCTTCCGGCCCTTTCTAGTGGATGCCTGCAACATAAAAGCCACATACTGCCAAAATTTCAAGTTCGTAGCCCCAGCGGTTTAGGCTCTGCGTTGATGAATCAGTCAGGACAAGTGATTTTATATATATAGATTTTACGCCGATCTAGCCAGCCGAGTTCTTCAAATAGTAGGCTGAAGACCGGCCCTACAAAAGCATTTTCTATTTATTCATTCATTAAAAAAAATAAACAGCTAAATTTTTTTTAAAACGTTAAATAAGTAAAGTAACAGCCTGTATTATGTCCCACTGCTGGACAAAGGCCTTCTTTCCTATTAAGGAAATGGTTTAAGAGCTTAATCCATCACACCACTCCACTGCGGGTTAGATATTTTTTGTCAGATTTTTTGTCAGAGATTTCTCATGCGGCATTTCTCATGGCACATGCGTTCCTCACGATGTTTATCTTCAGAACCGAGGTCGAGATGAATTTAAACACAAATTAAGCACTTGAAAATTCAGCGGTGCTAGCCGGGGTTTGAACCCGCGACCATCGGTTAAGATTGAAACCACTAACATTCTCTAACCACTGAGCAATCTCGGCTGGAAAACTTAAAAAGATTAAAACCAAAACAAATGTTACCCCAACTCCACCAGCATAATAAATTATTACGTATACATGAGATAAAAAATATCAACATTTCCAATAAATGTCTGAAAAAGATGCTATAATTGAAATCGTGATGTTAATTAGCATATAATTAAACTTTATTATGACTAATTGTAAAACATTTCCGCTCATTGAACTTCATTCATAAACAATTTGATGCATAATTGATAATCCTAATATTATAATGTGAAAGTGACTTTATTTGTTTGTTATGGTTTTACGTTTCTAGTATTTTATTTAGACTGTCGTCTGTCATAATTAAATGTACATTAATGCGAGCGAAATCACGAAAAAAACCTAATCATCAAATATTAGCTAGCCTAGCTAGCTAGCGAGACTAGCTGGAACAAAGAGATAGACAGACAGATAGACAAAAATTTAAAAAAAAATTGAGTTATATTCTGTTTTTTATCTAAGTACCGTATATACATTTAAATGCTTTTAGTTAAAAGCTATTATTTTGATATTGTAAAGAGAGACAGCAATTTTATTTATTTGTATAGACAAGGTCCAAAACACTGGCAGTATTGCACATTATATTATCATAATTCAACATTTAAAAACAAACAATATAGTTCATTTTAGTGTTCCTTGATACTAAATATAGATCCCTGTGATCTGCCCATCTGCCCACTTTATGATTGACTACGAAATGCATATGAATTGGATTAAGCCCAAGTACATAATGACTTATCATCTGTATGAATTTAGCTCATGATTTATTGCTTACTCCTTTGAATTGTTGCTACGAAGGTATTATTACGATCCTGTAAGTAACAAAATCCATTTCAATTTTTTAATTATGTGTCTATACTAGTATTATAAAGCAGAAGGGTTTGTTTGTGTGAACGAGCTAATCTCAGGAACTACTGGTTCGAATTGAAAAATTCTTGTTGTTTTAGATAGTTTATTTTTTGAAGAAGAGCTATACATCGCGCTACGATTCATAAGAGAATAGCAGTAACCATAAACGCCAGTGAAACCGTAACAGCGAGTATTTACATAAGATTTAAAACAAATTAAAAAAAACTTCAAAATTGATTCCTTCACTATGATGTCACAGACGGACAAATACGCTCATCACTTATTCAAAACAAAACTGCTACGCGTGACTTCGTAGGCAAGGTAAGGTTATGTTATTTTTGACTAAATTGTAAATTTCGAAACAAGAAAATGAAAATCGACGTACTGTAATAAGTGGATACCCCACGGAATACTTGAATAGATTTTTAAAATTATTATATATATTTCATTTTTAGGTTTCTTATATATTCTGTTAATTAGAATTACCGTTTAGAATCTAAAACGATTTAAACTTGTTCAGTAACGATTGTCAATGTCGCAGTAAGGTTTTTGATTTGTTGAATTAATTACGAGATGTTTTTAATAAAGTTGGTATACTTACGGTTGCATCGCAGTACATTTACAACAATATTATGTATATTCACAACAACATTGATTCTTTTGATAAAAACAGTAACAGGCATTGTATTAACACGAGAAGAAAGGATAAACTTATAACGCTGAAGTTTCGACTCCGCAAAGTCAACGTTACCTTCTTGGGGCAAGGTATTCGTTTTTATAATAAAATTCCGCAGAAAGTGTTACAGTTTACAAAAAAGAAATTTAAAGTACATATTAAAAAATCCTTAGTAGCTAAAGCATATTATTCTGTTCAAGATTATATAGATGACTAGCTGTGCCCGCGACTTCGTTCGCGTGGATTACAGAATGCTTGGCATGTCTCCTGCAATGCAAGGTTATAATAGTCTGCAGTGCTGCTCAAGAAAGGAGCTTTTTACTTTGAATCTGGGAACTTTCTGGTTGTATTTATAAGCAGACACTAACTCAGATATGGTATTTCTCCACGGTTTTCACTATAAATGTTGAAGAAAAGTTGTTTTGTGGTAGTCTTTAAAATATCGACTGCAAAACAGTAAGTTCGCACCTTGGTTCTCCTAGTATTATATATCGGGTGACTTTTTCTACTGGGCTTAATAGGCCAAATCCGGAACTATAAGGAATCGCGAAAGATACTTAATGGAGTCTCGTGTCCGATTTTGAAAAATCTAAAACTGCATCATAATTTTTTTTTATTTCATGATTTTCCTGGCCAGAAATAGAACCCACTAATTAAAAAAAATACATTCTGTATGTAGCACCTAATAGTGTCACTTGTAAAGATCAACTTTTGGAAAGTAATAGTAAGCGGCAAATTAAAGGAAAAGGTTTTTTTTTACAAAATAACATTAAATCTATACATTAATTCAGTTAAGTATTCGATTCTACATAGACATAATCAAATATGTGGGTTAAATCATGGGTTCCGGTAAGTTTAGAAAAAAAATGTGCGTTACTTCGAACGATTTGTTTATAAATTGCATCAAAATGCTAGTCACCTACTAAAGTGAGGAAGAGTGTGAACAATACAACCGAAAATATAAAAAATGATTTACTCACAGTAACTTCTTTTATGTTTGTCTTTTTTTTTCTATGTGAGTTATACAAAGTTGATAGAATGTCACGTTTGTTTTGGTCCCCGTCACCTACTCCGTTACTTATGTAGGTTTAGATAATTCTTCAAAATATGAATCAATTTGTTGAAAATCTACATTTCACTGGACTGGGCTATTGTACTCACCCGCTATTAGCGTTACAACATCCCGTTGCTAAAGATTTAATTAATGTAAAAATTCGATAGAATTTTGTAAAAAAAATAGCCTATTCTTTTTGTTGCAGTTTACTGTATAGTATTACCTCACTAAAGTTGATCTTTACAATGTGTGAAGGTATCAGATGGTGCAATACTACAGAATGTTATTTTTTTGCAAAATCAACGTGTTCGTTTCTGGCCAGGAAAACTTATTTTTCAAAAAACTAATGATGCAGTTTTAGTTTTAATCAAAATCGGCTCTGTGACTTAAATTATTTTTCGCTTTTGCTTATAGTTTCGGTTTTGTTCTATCATATCCAGTAAAAAAATTACCCAGTAAAAATATTATTTTTTAAAATGATTATATTAATATAATATATATCTTCCCTATTTGAATCAGATATTATTCACTATTTCATTGGTTTCAATTTTGTTCCTTATAAAATTGGCTTTCTGCTAGTGAAACTTTCATCAAAATCGGTCCAGCTGTTTCAGATATTAGCCGAAACAAACCGAGTGACAGATAGACAAAAATTTTCATTCCCACTCCCTTCTCTGGGCCTCACGTGATTAATGGACATCCTCTAACTGCGATTGAAAGTCCCATCAAATTTGATTCAGCTGTTTCAAAGATTAGATGTAAGAAACAGACTGACAGTACTTGATGTAAGTACTTTCATGCATTTATTGAAAAACACAAAATAATGTTCGACGTGACCCCATAACTTGACATATCTTTTTTAGCGGGCACAAACGCACAGATAAACAGACAAACAGACAAAAATTCTAACAAATTTTGTTTTGGGTTCTATTGGGTATGCCTCCAATATTTTTTTTTCATATATCTTACATGTACAGACAGCGACCCGTTAGATTTTTTTTCATATATATAGATTTAAAAATATCTTAAATAGGAGTAACCCCAAGTTACTCCTTATAACATTTGCTAACTGCAAAAAGTACCATCAGAAGCGGTTAAGTCGTTTCAGAGATTAGTCGGAACAACCAGATAGACTGACAGACTGACAGACAAAATTTTTAAAAATGTATTTTTTTATGTTAATACTGTATATACTTTCATGTATTTAGTTATAAACACAAAAAAAATGTTCAACGTGATTCCTTAAATTGACATAACTTTTTTATTTATGGACCGATTGACATGAAACAAACCCTAAATGTTAAGTGAAGCTTACTACAATATATTAGTGAAAACCGCATCTAAATCGGATAAGCCGTTTCTGAGATTAGCGTGCACAAACGCACAGATAAACAGACAAACAGACAAACAGACAAACAGACAAACAGATAAGAATTCTAAAAATCTTTGTTTTGGGTTCTATTGCGTTGGTAAAGGCCCCCAGTAAGATTTTTTTTCATATATCTTCCATGTACAGACAGCGACCCTCTAGAATTTTATTATTAGTATAGATAAACATGCTTGGATTTAGTATAAGCTGGATTCACACAGGGTATTTAATATATTTGTAACCCATAAATGTATGTACCCATCGTAAAACTTTTAACACTAGAAAGACGGGAAAATGCTTTTACCTAGAAAGACGGCGAGGGGTCATTTGACCGCAAACATTTAACCACAGTTTTAAAAAGAGAGATGAGTCGGAAAACATAAATGATAAAAAGATTATTCAAATATTTATTGT
Source organism: Hypolimnas misippus (assembly GCA_037950945.1). Lineage (NCBI taxonomy): Eukaryota > Metazoa > Arthropoda > Insecta > Lepidoptera > Nymphalidae > Hypolimnas > Hypolimnas misippus. The sequence goes on from JBBEEQ010000009.1 coordinate 502,164, forward strand.
AAACAAATTCTTTAGTATGTTTATAAATCATTATAATTATTATTTACCTACAATTTTGACAAATAAATATTTTTAATCGTTTTTGAGTGTCCACATAAAGGTTTTTCGCAAGCCTCACATATTATGTTTGATTTATTTTTACAACCAGATATAAAGCAGTGTCGTCGTTTCCTTGTATCTGCGCGTTTAGACTGCATTGGTTTAGGTGATTGGACTCGAGTTGAAGAAGTTGATGCTTCTGACATACTACTAAGTTATAGAGCTAGCTGGAGGATAAAATCCCTTCTGCGTATTTTATTGTTTGTTACCTCTTGATATAAAATCCATGCATTTATAGCAGCAAAGTCTAATATATTATAAAAAAAACTTGTACTGGCCATCTTCGGGATGCTGCTTTGACGGTGCATTTTCTAGCCATTTGGTCAACAATGTCAACGCCATATTTAGTTGAATTATAAAATGTAACAGTCTCTGGTTTTTTCTTGAAAGAATTTACATCTATTTGAATGTTGTCATGTAATGTACTAAGTAACAATACAGTTTTTGACCTTTTAGCTTGATAAACAGTCAGCGAACAGTCTTCAAAACATTTGTTTCAAATAAATTTAGTTTCATATTTGTGACATATGGAGGAATATCACGCCGTATTTTGTTTACTGTACCCACAATAGTTGTTCGTTTGGAAAGTAAGTTTTTAGCTAGCGATACAGATGTAAAAAGTTGTCAGTCGTCACATTTCTTCCTTTATTCAAAAAGGGTTCTACGAGGCTCATAACGACGTGTTCCCCAAGGCTCTGATTTTCAGGTCGAGTTTCATTTCTACCTAAATAAGGCGAAGCGTTCAACAGATATTTTGAATTTTTATTTACGCACAACCAAAATTTGATACCAAATTTATCTGGTTTATTAGACATATACTGGATAAAAGCACATCTAACTTTAGTTCCAAACAGCTGTTCGTCGACAGTCAGATTTTCACCAGGCTTGTAGCAAGTAATACAGTTATTTATGAAACGATTCCATAGGGAGTCGGTCCTGGCTGTTCACATAAAATATTGTGCCGAGCTCGTCGTCCTACTTGTCCATGTTCATTTTCAGAGACACTATGCCACAATACGCCACTCGGAGACAACGTACTGTTTCCATCAGCAGTATATGCAGCTTGTATGATGCGACTCCTGCATGTTCGTCCCCTCAGGCCTCTTCCCCTTCGTTGTTGATGGCGTTGTACAGCAGCTAAAGGAAAAAGTAAAAATAATATACAATGTTGTAAAAAAAAACAGACAGTTATAAAATTTGACTAGATATGCGGATAAATACCTAATAGCGTGTTGTCACTTGATTCACCATCATCACTACTTGAAGAGCTTGATTCGGGAGTATTGGCTTCATCTTCGATAGCATGTTGAATTTCGACATCTTCACCTTCACCGTCTGATTGGTCTTCAGGTAAAGATTGTAAAGTTTCTAATATTTGACGATCGCTAAGTCTAGACTATATATATAGAAAGCTATATAAATATTTTGATTTACCCGCAATACGATAACGTTTATGTTAGTGCCCGCTGTAGGGGTCATATGACCGGTGCCGTCTTTGTAGGTAAACAGGGTATTAACTCATTATATACTGATGTTATTATAATATGATTATCTGTATATTGAAATTTGAACTATTTTAATAAAAGTCACGAGAGGAAATAGCACAGATGTAAGTTAATGCATAAATATCTAATGTTAAACTTCAAAATGGGTCAAATGACCCCTATCCGTCTTTCTAGTGTTAAAAAGAGTAACTATCGAGTTTCTTGCCGGTTCTTCTCGGTAGAATCTACATTCCGAACCGGTGGTAAATTAATTAATTAATTAGTGTTTAGTTTCCTTTTGTTTTTGTATTGACGATTCAAAAGTGCTTGTAAAAGCCTACTTGAATAAAGCATATTTTGATTTGATTTACGTCTTTCAAAGTCTTAGTAATTTACTGTACTGTAAATAACTTAAATAAACATTAAATGATGCCTAGTCATGACTTGTTGGTGTCAAGAGAGAAGATACAGTGTTATAGTATTTACGAGACTTGGAAAATAAAGACGTGCTCAAGAATTCTAATGTCTTATTATTGTTCCCTTAAAATACATATAATTTATATAAATTATTTTCATAACTGGAATGCTTATAAGCAATAATGTGTCAACCCAGAAATTGTCGAACTCGGAGATATTGATGTATTCTTATGATACGTCGTGTATTAACGTTATTCAAAAATTATCAAGTTACTTAAACTAAATAAGTACGAAAAAAAAAGTTTCTTAATTAATTGTTTCGAATATGGAAGTGTTTTCCATATTTTGCAATATACAATAATCTAATTTATTTAAAAAACTTATTAGATAAAACTTTTTAATATACGAATCTGCTTTTAATTCATTATACATATATATCATGCCTTCATGGATATTACCCTTATCTCTACCCAACTAATTTTTTGCTAGGTCACTTAGGATTCAATTCCCTGGAAACACGACGAGCTTTTGGCCAGCTCGTTACTATTTGTAAGGTTCTCACTGGTAGAATAGATTGCATTGAGCTACATAACAAGTTGTGTTGTTTATTTGCGCCTAATAATTTTAGTCTACGGCAATGTCGCCGCCCTAAGCTCTTCTTTATCCCCTCTTGCCGCACAGTATCCCGTGCTCGATCTCCCTTACCGCGCACACTGTCTGCATTGAACACCCTTCTGACAGAGACCCCTCACTGTGACATATTTGCAGATCATTGGAACATTGTTGTCAATCAATGTTTGCAGTTTTGTGAACGATATAATTGTACTATGTTTTTAAATTGACACTCTAAAAATCAAGTGCGCTATATATTTATTATTAGTTTCATTCTGCTTTGTATTTAGTGTATGTAATTAGTGTTTTGTTTGTGCATTTATATAATTTTCTTAATTTAATAATTAATAATTAGTGTAATTGGATATTGTCCGTTCTAATTATTTCAATAAATAAATAAATAAATAATAATACTTTCTGTCAAAATAGAAAAGAGAATATGAATATACATATGCGTCTTTGAATTTTGTTAAGAATCGGTTTGACATCATTACACGAAATTTTTTCAAAACGAACTCCATGTAGTTTGACATTGTATTGCTTATCAGCGTCCAACTAATATAATAAATGTATCAGAGTTAAAGAAAATATCTCTGATCCGTAATAATAACGGTATTTATTAGTCAATAAAACTTGACCGAAAAATAACTAAAACTCAGGGTTATCTTAAAAGGTAGAGCCTAGCTCTATCTTACTACAGCTTGTATAGGTGCTGGATCGATCGGGGTAGTCCTCGTTCCTTCAGAAGATTCGCGTAAAGTGGCTACAAAAATTGTGGTTCATACGGTGAGTGAGAGAGCCAGCAGCCTAACCCACTGCCCTTTACGTTTCAATTTTCCTATTACATTTCGTGCCTTATTCATTATTAAGCTGGTAACGCATTTGTGACTCCCCTGGTATAGTGCTGCACTGGTGCGCAGATTCCCATGGGCGGCGGTGGTCACATAACATTAATCGACTTGGAAAAGGAGGGGTTTCTATGTTCGGCTGTATGTACTAATAAATAAAAAACTAAATACTGTTTATGAGGGATAGAAAAAAACATTGTTCGTCGTTAACAATAATCTACATTAACGCGAAAAAATTTGCGTACAAAAGTTAGTATATATTATATACGTCCATACTATATTTGCTATAATATTATAAATATAAAATGAACTGTCTGTCTTCTTGCTACGTTTTCATCCCCTAAACTGCTGAAGCAATTTTTATAAATTTTGATACACATATAAGATAAGCTCGACCCAACTGAAGAATGTCCTACTTTATGTCATAAATAAGTCATTCCAAATTAATCTAAACAGAAGAAGCCGCGAACCTTAACACGTTCACTGCCACTGACACGCCAGGCGTGCCCATATAGAATAAGTTAATAATAACAATAAAAAATAATAACCGCATCACATATAACGACAACTATTAAAATCTCATGGCATTGTGTCGGGGGTCCGGAAACATACCCTAACACAAACACCCAAGACAAACATTTCTTATGTCCAATACAGACGTTTGCCGTGATCCAGGAACCAGTGACCGTTAGCACTTCAGTCAGTAGTGACCACTGTGCCAACCTGTTTAAGTTGAACCCAGTGTCAGTGAATGTGTTAACGAGTAACCCACGAGGACATTTTTGTCCGAATGTGCGTCATAATCAACATTTTCTCATGGACAAAGACCTCGGCAGTATATCGATCGCGGTGCACTTCATCACGAGGAAATGAGTCTCCGTTGGTCGACTTATTAATATTTCATCGTTTACCTTATTCATGGTTACGTCAATGGTGTATTTATGGTGAGCTTCGAGTCATCTATTTTTTGTCGAAGGTAAAACTTTAAAGCTGCGGTATAGGGGTTGAAAGTTTATGTGGAAAACTATTCTTAAAAAATAGATTACTCAGAATTACACGCAATAAACTGGTTTACAAATATTTATACATGAAAATATAGAAAACTAAAACCCAACTACGACAAAAATGATAGAAATATCACAATTATCGAGTGATAACGGAAAAAGTCACGAGCAAATACTAGTAACGTATGTATTTTTGAAATGTCAATGTTGTGAAAGTCATGTACGCTCTTAAGTAATGTACGCTCTTTCCAATGATACTAAACACGGTATATTTATTTTTTAACAATGTACTTTATGCTCGCTAGAGGATGCCACGTTAGATTTAGTGACACGCCTATAGGTTATAGGAACGATTAAAACGCTTCCTTATGTGTCTAATTCCGATTAGAAATGAATATAAAAAATCAAAATATACTTTATTCAAGTAGGCTCTCGCTCACTTTTGAATCGTCGTGAAAAAATTACATTAATAAGGAAATTACACCGACAAGATACTCGATAGTTACTTTTTTAAATATATATCACATTTTTTAATATATTTTTAATTAAAATTTATTATACTCTACTAAACTTTTATCTTTATTATTAATGGTGTGCATTCATGCTGTCTAATTATATCAAAGATAAAATTTTTAATTCTGAAGATAAAATTAGGGCTACTTGGGACGTTATTAATAGTGTGTGTGGAAAATCTAATAAGCAAATTATACCAATTGAGTTAAACATAGGGAACAAAATTGTAAATTCAGAATTAGAAGTTGCAAATATATTTCAAAAATATTTTGATGAAATACCTTCAGATATAACATCTCAGTTAGAATCATCTTCATCAGCTGCAACTCAATTACTTGTAAATCATGTATCCAAATGTAATATTGAATTCTCTTTCAAGCAAGTTACTCCAATAGATGTTATAAATACGTTTAAAACTCTTAATATTAAAAAAACAAATGATCTTTGGGGTATTTCGGTAAAATTAATTAATAGTATCATCCATGACATTGCTCCACATATAGCGTTCATTTTTAATAAATGTCTTGATACCGGTTCATTTCCAGATCTATTAAAATGTAGCAAAGTATTACCACTTTTTAAAAATGGAAACAAAGATGAGCCTAGCAATTATAGGCCCATTTCTATACTACCTTCCTTAAGTAAAATTTTTGAAAAAATTATTTTAAATCAAATCCTTATTCATTGTAATGTAAATGGTATTTTTCATAGGGAACAATACGGTTTTACCAAAGGTCGTTCTACAACGGATGCAGGCATGGCGCTACTTAAACACATATATGACGCTTGGGAGAAATCACAGAATGCTATTGGTGTATTTTGTGATTTATCTAAAGCATTTGACTGTGTGGAACATGAAACGCTATTGTGTAAGCTAGAATATTACGGAGTTAAAGGGAAGGCTCTTGATCTTATTGCTTCGTACCTGTCTCAGAGAGTTCAACATGTTTCTATAAATGGAATTAAGTCATCTGGATCTGTCTTAAAAATGGGTGTTCCACAGGGATCAATTTTAGGTCCTTTATTATTTTTAATATACATCAACGATCTTCCATTCTATGTTAGAGGTGTTTGTGATATTGTATTGTTTGCTGACGATACTTCACTTATTTTCAAAGTTGACAGAAATAGAACTAATTATGAATATGTAAACAATGCATTATCACTGATACATGGTTGGTTTACAACTAATAATCTAGTTTTAAATGCCAAAAAAACGAAATGTGTGGTATTTACTTTACCTAACGTTAAACAACCTAATTATAATTTGATATTGAATAATGAGATCCTTGATGTAAGTGACACAACAGTATTCCTGGGAATAACCTTGGATACGAAGCTTCAGTGGAATTCCCATTTGTCATCTCTCACGGGAAGACTCAGCTCCGCAGCATACGCGGTTAGGAAAGTTCGTCAACTAACCGACGTTGATACAGCTCGATTAGTATATTTCGGTTATTTTCATAGTATCATCTCCTATGGTTTGATGCTATGGGGTAGCGCTTCAGATGTTAATACAGTTTTTATTTTGCAAAAAAGAGCTATTCGTAGTATTTATAATTTAGGAGCTCGGGAATCCCTTCGAGATGTTTTTAGTAAAGTAGGTATACTAACGGTTGCGTCACAGTATATTTATAACAATATTATACATATCCATACCAATATTGATTGTTTTGAGAGAAATAGTGACTCGCATTGTATTAACACAAGAAGAAAGGATAAACTCATAACACCAAGCTTTCGACTTCGCAAAGTAAATGTTTCCTTTCTGGGGCAAGGTGTCCGTTTTTATAACAAAATACCAAAGAAATTTTTGCAGTTGTCAATCAATAAGTTTAAATTGTATATTAAAAATTCTTTAATAGCTAAAGCATATTATTCTGTACAAGATTATATAGATGATAATAATGCATGGATTTAGTATAGATGAATTTCATACAGGATGTTTAATATAAACATTTGTAATTTTAAAATGTATATACTTAATAACACAATTTTAAAAGAGTACCTATCGAGTTTCTTGCCGGTTCTTCTCGGTAGAATCTACATTCCGAACCGGTGGTAGCTTTTCCTTAATTTAAGTACTTTTTGTTTATTTTGACGATTCAAAAGTGCTTTTAAAAGCTTACTTGAATAAAGTATTTTTTTGATTTTGATTTTGATTTTGAGTGCTTTTTCTACTAATAAAATATAGGTAAGAATTTAGGAAAAGGAGCCGCTTTCTTACTGTGTCTCAGGGAAGACTTTCAGGTGAATTCGGCCCTGCCTCTGTGCTGCAAATGTACTTGGACGGCGGTGATCACATAACATTAAGTGTCCCGTACGTGTACGTGTACGTTTCCCAACTATTTAAAAAGTCTTCTCTTCTCTTATTTTAAATGTACACCTCATAATACTTTATCGTCTCCAAAACTATGGGACCAATTAGAAATGTTTTTGCGTTCGTTAGCTCATATGTTGAGGATGGTTATAAGCTATATAACTTCAGGCTACATTTTAAAGAAGCGAAGCAGTAACTAAACGGGGTTAAACCGCGAGGAGGCAGGAGGTTAATTAACGAGTAATTAATTGGAAAAATCAAAACCCCGACTACGTAACAAGACCATAGAGAATCGTTACTAACCAACTTTAAATCGTTATAGATTCTTATCGGTAATTTTGATTGAAAAATGATGTTAAAAACCTAAAACTGATTTTTAAATACCTATTCAACGATACCCTATTTAATACAGTTCGACGATTGTCATATTTTTATTTTTTTCATATTATGGCGCCTAAAATCGGCCATTTTGATTTTTTTATGCCTTCTATAAGTTTTGCACCATTATGACGAATTAAACGTCGTGTCATTTATCAAATCGGTCCACGCGTTTGGTCTAAATATTGCCACAATGGCACGAACCCTAATACATACATACATAGACTGATAAACACATCACTCCTCTGCGTAGCACAGTAGTAAAAATAGAGAACGTCTCAATAAAAGCAAGTTTGTAACGAGTACATGCGCCTATAGGATAAGCCACCTTGACATATCAGGTTAGTTTGTACAAACACTAATTCTTGGAGCGATGCCAAACCGTTTGTTCCAGTAAATACGTAAAACACGCTATCCAGTGATATCATTTAATTTATTATCGTGATTTATAAGCATAATCGAGCCGTTATGTAGATAACACTAACCGCTATTGGTTCATTATTTAACTGTTCGCCGTTTAACGTTTTTATTTTAACACTAGCTTGCTCGCGACGTTGTCTGCGACGTCTGTGATGCCCACGTCATAGTAGCTTTATGCAAGCAAAGTCTCAGGCTGAATGGTTTAAAATTGACAAAGTTTCATATAAACTTTGATCCCCTATTTTATCCCCTTGGGGGTAGAATTAATCAAATTCCTTTCTTTGCGGATGCCTACGACATAACGTCTACCTGCAGTTTAAATTAAGTATCTAGTGAATTTTTTCATACAAGCATCCACTTGCGGCTTCGGCTGCATTGTACTCGTATGTTGATAAAATGTAGATTATGTGTTATTTTGATGCATAAGCTAATTACTGTAAAATTCATTAAATCTGTTTTGTACTTTTGCGTGATAGGAAATACGTTATTTTTTCATTTAATTCAAAAAGAGCTAGGACATGAGTGGACGGAACGCTTGATTTTAGGTGATCACCATCGCCCATGGACATACATATAGAAAATTCATATTTTTCAAATCGGACCAATAGTTTCAGAGAATACCGCCTATAACAAACATACAAACAAATTCACCGTTCTTTAATATTAGTATATAATAGCTAAAGCGACCCTCGGTTAATATAGTCTTCGAGGGTTCTTAGGTAGCGTGTGTTTTCACCAATTAGTTGGCTGTTTGTACCGCCTTCGATCTGGTTGTGGTAAATTATGTTCTCTGTGTAAGGGGTTGTCTGTAAGAGATTATTATCAGTGATAAGGTCTGCTTTGCACTGGAGTTTACTATCTCTATTGCTATCCTTTACGTAATTATTGTGTACAAGAAAGTGAGAATTTAATTTGCCTTTGCCTTTTAGACAGTCTAATACAGTAATCATTTCAGTATTGTAGAGTAAAAGGAAACACGGATAATAAATCTCTTAAGATTATCTTATCTACATACATCGGAAGCCGAAGATATATGTATAATTTGATGCAGATAAGCAATAATGTGTCAAGCCACAAAAAATCAAATTCGGGGATATTAATGTAGTAATAATTGGATACAGCGTCACTTATTTAACATTATTCAAAAAAAATCAAGCCATCTAAACTAAAGATAATAATTTTCTAATAGTTTTTTAATTAAATGTTTCGAAATTTAAGTGCGTTCCATATTATACAATTGACACAATCTCTCATTTATATAAAAAAGTTGTTATTCGATATAACTTTTAATAATATCAATTAACTTTTAATTCAAAATAGAAAATAAAAGATGTATATATACTTCTTCAAACGAATGTATTAACAATACGTTAGACATCTTCAGCCTGACACAGATGTCTTTCTTAAGTCATTGGCCACGCCGAAGCGTTGTATGCTTGCCAATTAGCGGTATCTCGAAAAGTGGTCTGCTCCAACGACCATCGGTCCTTCGCCACACAGGATCACTGATCAGTACTACCACTTAAGAGTTCCAATCCTCTGGGCTATGACGATCACTCGTGTTCATGTCCGGGTAGTCGTATTGCGAATCATATCCTTCAAAGAAGTTTCGTGTATATATCTCTCCATAGACTATCTTATCTTATAAAAATTATTGTTTCAATAAAATTTGGTAAACTTCGTCAAAAATATTTAAAAGTATTAATCGAACTAGTATTTTGTTTAGAGCTGGGTTTACATTGCCATCAAAATAAAATACTGGGTTGTAACATACCCGCCTTGTTTAAAAAAAATTCATACTCGTATTATCGACCGACATCATAAATAGGCGATACCAAAATACATAATAATAGAACATTTTTATTATTAGTACATGTGTATTATTTTATGTAATCATCAGGTAGAATAAGGCGCTAATGGAACCAGCTTGGGTTTAATAGTATTAAGGGTCACGAAGGGGCAGCTTGAAAATTATCGGGCCATGGCAGAATAATGTTTGGGAAACACTGATTTTAGAGTATTATATGGGTATTAATAAATAATTATGTCAACCCAAAAAAAGTCGAATTTTGATATATTGATGTATAATAATGCGCCACGAATTTCACATTATTTAAAAAATCAAGTTATCTAAACTAAATAAGTTCGGAAAAAGGTTTCTTGATTTAATGTTTCGAATATTGAAATGTGCTTAACATTTTCTAATATATTTGAAATACTTATTATTAGATAAAACATTTTATTATAGCAATCTGCTTTTAATTAATTATACCTTTTATCAAAATAGAAAATAGAAGATGGATATATGGATGCCGATATGCAATACTGCGTCAAGCCACGCGGACTTCATTTTGAGAAAATGTTTTTCTCCACTCCACGTGACATTGGCAAAATATGTGCACAATTGGCACAACTAAAAGCCACAAAACAAAATAAAGAAGGAAAGAGAAAATGGCGTCTAAAGATGTCGAACCTATTTCTTAACACATCTGTTTGAAGAAGTGTATATCCACTTTTCTTTTCTATTTTGATAAAATGTATAATTAATTAATAGCTAATAAAGATAAGGTAGTAAAGATTTTTTATCTAATAATAAGTTTTTCAAATATATGAAATTATTGCATAATCCAAAATATGGAACTCAGTTCAATATTCTAAACATTTGATTAAAAAACTTTTTGCCGTACTTAATCAGTTCAAATGACTTGAAATTTGTTTTGTATCTCTAAATTTGACTTTTTGTGGGTTGACACATATGATTATCAGCATCCATATATACGTCTTTAAATAAATTTGTAGAATAGATTTGACTTATTTAGACGCCATTTTCTCAAAATGACGTGTGGCTGGACATAATATTGCTTAATAGCGTCCATATAAAGTACCTATTTCTATAGCTTACCGGCTGCTTCGCTTACTATTTTCAATAGTGAAACAAAATAATTTCCCAAAATGACGTATTAAAAACGTCACTGGCTCTTTGACTTCGGTGAGCTTTTTTTTAAATAAAGACGCGAACGTATGCGTAAACCCCCATAATTAACCTGAAAGGATCCGCTCAGTTTATATTAAAAAGTTAGGTCTTTTTGAATGCCCGTGGATTTTATGAAAGGCTTTGAAATGCTTTTAATAACGTCAGCCATTCAGAGGAGGCTTAGCAGATAATATGTGATAAATGGAAAATGCTATGTAAATTTTGCTAGCTTACGTTGTCGGTTTCGTTCGTTGATTTTAGCTTATTGACGATGACAAAGTAATACTTATTATGTTTTTGTATAAAAAAATAGCTGGCAAACGAGCAGGCTGGACACCTAATGTTAAGTGTTTACCGCCCCCCATGGACATTTGCAATCCAAAGAAACCACAAAAGTGTTGCCAACTAAAAAAAGGAAAAAGGAAGTAAGGAAAGGAATGGAGGAGGGGTTAAGCTTCTGTATGTCGCACTTACCGTACGAAATGCAGCTACATGAGCTACTCAAACTCAAAATATACTAAATAGGCCTTTACAAGCTCTTTTGAATCGTTTATTTACAAATTTGTGATGTCAGTTCCACGTGAAGCTTTCACCGGCTCGGAGTGTAGACTCTACTGAGAAGAGCCGGCGAGAAACTCAGTAGTTACTCTTTTAAAAATATTCTTGTACAATATTGTTTGATACAATTAGCTGCAGTTATCCTGCGACTTCGCGTATCCACTTTTATTCCACGCGGTTTTATCTTTAATGTAGTCATATACTGAATAGTATGCTGTTTCTATTAATGATTTTTTTATATACTAACACCGATCTTCTGTGAGAGTGAGGAACTGCTGTAGATGTATGTAGATGCTGCAGCACTATCTGGAATCAATAGGATACACAACTCCTCTCCAACCAAAGGCAAAAGCATCGTGTTGGGGCTCGTTGAAACGGTCTCAATGAATACACAGTCGAGGGGTTATATAAAATTTTCAATTTTCCTTTATGATTAGTTTAATAAGTACGTAAGTAAATATCTAAATAGTAAATGTTATTTTGAAAACAAAAACAGACGATTCAATTTTATTTATACATATTTATATAATAAAATTGCATTACTAACATAATAATACACAAACATTGAAGATTAAATAAACATTTGCTGGAAATAATGAACTAATTCTGTATGTTAGTCAATTTGGATTTTCTGTTACCGCAAATATTTGTATATTGTTGTACTTTGATAATATATAATATTTTAATATATTACAAATAATTATTTAATATACGTATTTCTACTACTGACCCCTTTACCCTATGTATGTATATGGGTTTCTGCCTTTGGAGCACTATTTCGGCGCGTACGCACCAAACGCTTAAGCCCCAGTGCCCGGGGCGAAATAAATAGGGCACTCCCTCCGGCCGTGGGTGCGTGAGATGGGGGTCTCACGCATCCGTTTTCATACGGCCGAGAGGAGGACCGCAGTCCGGTATGGCCCCGGACTGCCGGTGTACGCACCAGCGAGGGGTGTGGGGAGGGCGAGACCATCTTCGCCCTCCTGAGAAGGGCTCCGCAAGCCACGAGCGGAGCAACGCACGGGAGAGGCCGCGGACGTACCTGCGAAAGCGATCCCGTAGCCTCTCCGTTTTCCGTGCTGTGGCGGCCATCGCAGGGGGTTTTAGTGAGTACAATCTCACATAACCCGGTCTCCCCCCCAGGAGTCGGGTATCTATGAAGATGTACCCTGCGTCAAAAAAAAAAACGCACCAAACGCTTGGGCTGATTTTGATAAATGACACGTCGATCAATTTGTCATGATGGCGCAAATGTCATAGAAAGGATAAATATTTGGAAAAATAAAAATGACTGATTTGGACGACATGTTGTAAAAAGAAAAAAAAATATATCGACGAACTACGTTAAGTGGGGTATCCTGTCCCGAGGACGGCAGCTGGGATGGCCTCGAACTGCCGTACGCACCAGCGAGGGGTGCGGGGAGGGCAAGACCACACTTTGCGATCCTAAGACGAGCTCCGCCAGCCACGAGCGGAGCGTCGCACGGGAGGGGCAGCGGATGCGCATGCGCAAGCGATCCCGAGGCCTCTCCATTTCCGTGCTGAGAAATCGCAGGGGTTTTAGTGGGTATAACCCGATCTCCCCCTCAGGAATCGGGTATCTTTTCGAAGATTTCCCCTGCGTAGACAAAAAAAAAGTGGGGTATCCTTGAATTGAATTTAAAATCAGCTCGTCAGTCAGCTCGTGACCACGATGAATGTAACTTCGTCGAAACGTCGAGCAATAAAAAGGTATTACTATCATTAGTTATCGCGATAAGACCCGTTATATTAAATATGTATAGTATAAATCGCGAAAGTTTAAAATATATAGGTATTTAAAAATCATTTTTCTTTCATAGTTAATCAGAACTACCGTTTAGGATCTATAACGATTTAAATTTAACGGTGTAAATATTTAAAGTTGCTCCTTTGCCCAATATTTTTATAAAAATTCTACAAAAAAAATATATATATATAAATATATAAAAAAATATATATATAAAATATATATATAAATATATATAATATTCAGAAAATAATCCCAAGGTTCTCCACTTCTTTTGGGGTAACTCCCGGAAGTCTTCCAAATCAAGATGCAAGCCTTAGTGTCATATCCAATTAGCAGCCTTAGCATATAACTGTATTATTAACTATAATTGTAAATTTAAAAAACCCACGACAATCGATTCATTGGGACCATTTCAACGAGCACCATCACGATACCTCTACTGACCAAGAATTCCATAATTTGGCATATTTATGTAGCATAAGTGTTTACAATTTTAGGTCACATTAATGTTTGAAAGTAAATCAAATATTTATTTTACTTTGAAGATTCCTACCGCAGCTAAGAAGAAAATAGCTCATCTTGAAATGGCTGGACCGATTTCGGTAGAACATATCTAAAAACCATTGTTAGAAAACTCAAATAAGAAAATCGCATCCATATCTGTTCACTCGTTTAGTAGCTACGGTGCGACAGACACATAGCGGTCAAACTAATAACACCTCTCTTTTTGATTTGGAACTTAAAAATCTAACAATTTCACCCAATCTGAACTATTCATCAAGCAGGTCAGTCATGTCGGTCAGCGAGAACATCCCATACAACGCAGGAGTCAAAGCGATGGGATATCGGCGGATCCATCCAAGCGTCCCTTTCATTACGGCGGTGTTAATTGAAAAGGCAATGGAAAGCGGACCCCGCTAACAGCAATCGGGGTTCTCTATGCAAATGGAGGGACCTTTTTACATGTATTGCGTTTTGAATGTATTTTAACCAAAGATATTTTATTAGTAAAGTAAAGTAACTGATTGTAAATGTCCCACGCCTGGGTAAAGGCCTCCTCTACTATTAAATGTCTGAGCTTAACATACGGACATAGCTTTCATATGGGAGACGTCCATCTAAATGAAGGGCCTGAAGTGGTGGGGTGCTCTAAGTACAAAATGTACAAAAATAAGCTAGTTTTTGTCTGGGCATTACTCAGTACGATGGATTCTTAGTTATTTAGAAATTATAAAACTAGTGTCATTGTCAAGGGCGTAACTATAGAGTGGCAGGGCTGGGTGCTGGCTGCAAGAAGCTGCGGGCCCCTGACCCCAGAGGGCCCCGGCCTAAAAGAACTTTATTAATAAAATTTTTAATTAAAGTAAATTATTATTTAATTATAAATATTATATATCTATGCTCTTAAAATAAAACTTATCAGAAATTTAACTAAAATGTGCACAATATTATTAACAGTTTTGTGTAACTACTTAAGTGGTTCATTAAAATTAAGTTAGAACGTGATGATTTTTACTGGGAGGCTCCATCCAAAGAATTTGCCACGGGCCTCAGATGGTACGCCTCTGGTCATTCGTTCAATGTACTAAATAAATGTAAGTCGTATACCAAAGGGGTGCGGTCCAGACCCCCTAAACCCCCTGCCGTATATAAAAGTCCATGACGTAACATATTTATAATTATATAATATAATACTCATGTAAATTAGCTACAGTCCAGATGTAGCGTATACAGCGTGTGAACGAATATCATAAACATATTTTATTCAAATTGTTCTAATCAGATTTATAAGCACCTATCTAGATGATGGCGCCAGTCTTATTTTTTTATAAAATAAGCTGGCAAACGAGCAGCTGGTATACATGATGTAAGTGATCACCGGCCTAGAACACTAACAAAAACCAAGGAACCACAAATTCATTGTCAGCTTAAATATGAATAAGGGATGATAGAATCGCTGGATTTGCTATAGAGGCACTAGGGACTGGGGCCAGGGTGGCAAAATTTCTAAGGCAGCAAATTTGGGATGTGAGAGTTTTTTTTAAAGATTTTCTTTTAAAATTTATTATCCTATACTAAAACTTATTTCATTATTTTAAAAAAGTTCTTTTTCTACTACTAATTTCACATAGGTAATAATTTAAGTACTTAAGGTAAATCCAGCACTGGATGAAAGGGAATAAGAATTAGGGAAAGTAATGGATTACGGCTTTCAACTCACCGTATCTAACTCTCCTCTTCTTACAGTTCGTACACGGACTATAGTCAGAGGGCTCCAATTAGGTTAGGTTAGATTAATTCCGGCCAGAGCAAAAGACGGTTGGTTTAAGACGGTCGTCTTGCAAAACATACTTACTTACTCTAATTATTTGGATTTAAAAAATAAAACTAAACAGATTTTAGTGAAAATTTAATGTTAACAAATTTGGAAGTACATATATCCTTTCATACAAGAAAATGCTGTTTTCGAGTAATCAGTGAACATGCATAAAAAGACACCGACTTATTAAGAACCTTTTCCATTTTTAAAGTTGATTAAAATAAATTACCGATACTGTATACATGTCGCCGTCAACTACAAGCTGGTATTACTTAGGCCATTAATTCAATAAAGTAACTAAAAAAATGGGAAAAAGATGAAATAACTGTCGTTAGAAATAGTTTATACAGGTCCCGAAAGTCAACGATTAAATTGAAATGGTATATAGGCCAACCTACCACCCATGGACATTTCCAGCACCAGAGAAGCTACGAAATTTGTTGCCGGCCTTTAAACCTTCCTTAAATGTCGTAAATTTCATTAAGAAAGGATTTTGTTTTTTTTTTTTTTTATAATTAAATTACAAGTTTGTGGCAAGTCTTTGAAACTGCAGTGGGTTCTTGCTGATTCTTTAGCAAAACAAGCATTACTTATAGGAATACTAATAAATTTAAGTCCAAATTGTTCGGATATCTTAGTTAAATACAAAATAGAATGTGTTGAAAATTTTAAAGAGTATTTTGACGAAAGATCGAAGTGTAAAGGAATATGGTATAAGACTATTCAGAGTGAGCCTCCTCGTATCCCGTGGTTTTGCGATTCGGGATTGACGCGTCAACAAATTGTTATGGCTCTTAGGCTGCGTTCTGGTCACGTTCCTCTGAATAAATTTGCCTTTCTAATGAAGAAATTAAATTCTCCAAACTGTGATTTGTGTGGGATAAAGGATGACATACATAATTTCCTAGTGGAATGTGCCCGAAATGCTGTCAAGAGACAAGAGTTGACGCGTCGTTTTAGTTTAAATTTAAAGGAGCAAATGTAGGGGTTTTTCAAATTGCGTTGTCTACACCTGAATCAGAGACAGCCAAAATGATTTATCAGTTTAAATTAAAATAAGAGTAATTATAAGGTTAAGGTTAGCGGTGGTGGTAAAATTGTACTAAGGGAACGATGGGACTGACATTTAGCTTTGCCGCTAAAAGGTCCCTAAATAAAACCAGATTAAAAAAAAAAAGGATTTTTTAAAACCCATCCCCTAAAGGGTTAAAAATAGTGTTGAAAGTTTGTTAGGTTTCAAGTATACGCGAGCGAAGCAGCGGAGAATTGCTAGCTAATAATAAAAGTATAAAAAAAAAAAACAAAAAAAAAAACATTTTATTACACGGAACCAACATAAATTATTTACACGAAATAGATAGAAAAACCGCGCAGCGCGCAGTACTCAATTTATTCCTTTTACTTTTAATTACTAAAGTTACTGTTAGCGAGTCCATCAAAGTTAGTAAGCATTGGATATAGCGGATAATAGTGCTTCAACAAACTAACCTAATCCGTTTCAACCTATAACAAAAATAGCCTATAAAGTTGATGTACGCGTGACGGAGAGTGGAGAAGGGTTCTCCTTCTGCTATATTATTACAAGAGTTGGAAACAAGATTTTTAAACAAGGAATTAATTTTAAATATCTATAACCTGATGAGTAACAGGACCATCTGCAGTCAGCAGAACCGTATCAGTTCTATCTAAAAGGCTATACGTGAGAGAATCGTTACTAACCAACTTTAAATCGTTATAGATCCTAAGCGGTAATTCTCATTGAAAAACGATATGGGAAGCCCATTTTTTTTTAATTCCTATATGTATACCAACGATACCCCACTCGTAATAGTGCGTCGATTTATATATTTTTTTTTTCATATTATAACGTAAAAAATCGGCTATTTTAACGAATCTAACGACGTATCATTAAAATTCAATCAAAATTTTATCAGATCACGACTTTGGTCTAAATACTTTCACCACATACATACATCGGCTGACATACACATTACCCTTCTTTGCGTCGCGCAGTCGGTTAAAATGGGGTAACCGAATTTAAAAACCTTTGTTTTATAATCAGACAGACCTTAGGCTACAATACATTATCTTATGTTATAAGAAGATATGATATGTTATACTGTTACTTATAAATAAATTTCAGGACTGACCATTGAACTTGGCTGCCATTTGGATCTCACTTCTTTTGCCGTTGAAATCAACAACCAAGGCATTTATCATAATATTGAACTTGGTTTTCATTTCACATTTATGTTTTTGATTGGATATTATTACTTTTTGTAGGTAAGTACATATCATCTTAACCCCGTGGGTCTTTTTAAAGGGACAAATTCAAAACTAAAAGTAGACTTTATAAATATAAAACAATTGAATGAGCTACTGTATTTTCCTACGTTTACGGGATATCATTTTCTTCTCAGTGCTATTTTCTATATTTTCTTGTACCTTTGAAATATTTGAATTAATTGCCCATTCAGTATTTCGGTGCCTAAATGAATGAAAGAAAAATTGGGTGGTAGGTAGGAATCAAACTTGTTTAAGATTCACGTTAAGTTAAAAAAAATAAAAAACCAGTAAAATGGATTGTATTGTGGGCTTAGAGCTGACAACCTATCACCACTAAACACATGTTCCAACTTGCTTACCTACCTTCACAGTACTTGTCGAATGTGGCATCAAGTGGTTCTATTATCACTTAGTGGTCTGCCTAGCCCGATAGGACATATAGGCGTGATTATTTGTTAAGTGAATCCACATACCTACCACATAAAGACCGGCTGTCATGAGTTTTGATTACTTACTGATTCTTACCTCTATAGTAATTAGGTACAGGCACTAATTAGGTATTCATGTTAAACGTTCATAATAGAATCTAATTATTTAAAAATTGCCAGTTTTTTATTTATTCCTTTGTATTCATCTAATTACCTATCTGCATACCAAATTTTAACTTTCTAGGTCATCTAGAACTGGGTTTATGTTTTAGTCTATAGGTCGGTCAGTCAGTCAGTCAATGATAAAAATGAGAAGTTTTGGACATTAATATCTAAATGACTGTTAGAGATAAGCTTACGAAATTTAGAACACATATGTATCTTGCAAGTCACAATATATGATCCAAATTTGATACGTTTATGTGAAATAGTTTTTGATTTATGAGAGGGTCAAAAGTGGCTCCAAATGGTTCGTGTAATATTACACACGGTGCGGCTTGCCAGTTCTGTTTCTTGAACTTGGCTTGACACGCTACCGCGTGTCTAGATGTGCGGTCAATCTTGAAATCGGTTAAAAATTGAATGAACTAGAATCGAATCCGACCGCTAGGCGACCACTAGTTAGCTTAAAAATCTGCTAACTAAATGCAATGCATTTATCCATCGACTAATTAGGCGTTTCACGATATCTCAGTATTCAGACAACTTGGAATTTAACCTAGGAATTGCGGTAATCAATTATGCTCCAAGCGATCAAATTAAATTCATCTCATGCTATTGGGTTAATAATATAACGAGGTTTTCATGTTTCGAGATAATTTTCATTCAATAAATAGCTGACGATATTCGATAAGTTATGTTATTTATTAGGAGAGAATTACACTTTTATGTTTTACTCTTATTATATACTTATATTAAATGTTTTAAAATAACATTGTAACTTAGTACCGGTTACCTAGGCAGCTTTACGAAAGCTATATGTCAAAGTAAATGCTTTGAGGTGAAAAGCAATGATAAACAACTTATGTAAAACTTTATAAAAAATTGCGAGCAAAACTTGTAAGTTTAACTAAAGTCGATACTGATAAATAAAATTGGAATGTCTTTGGATAATTTTATTTTAGATTTTTTTCTTTCTAGCCAGGTAGCGAATGCACTACTTTTGAAAAAACTTACACACTTATATATTGTAACATTTAATAGTCACGTATAAGGATCAACTTCTGGGAAGTAAAAGTAAACGACAAACTCAAAGAAAAGGCATTTTTTGCAAATTGTATTAATTATTGCGAGTAAAATGCTCCTTTCTATAGAGGCAACACAGAGTACAGACTTGCTTTGTATGACACATGTCATCCTTAGTCCACGCGAACGTAGTCGGGGGCACAGCTATTTGTATCGACTCTCTAACCTGGTGATAGTTATCTAAGTAACCTTACGAAAGCGTATCTTAATATAAAGTATTGACAGATAATTCTTTCAGAAATGAAAGCAATGATAAAAAATTCATGTAAATCTTATTAAATCAATGAGAAAAACTGTAAGAGAGTAATCGAATTATATAAATAAACTATCCGCGCCCTTCGGTTTCTACCGCGTTAATTTGAATAAAAATTATATTTAGGTACTGTCATACTACAAAAGACCCATTAAAACCATGTCCAACACGTGTCTAGCTAAACAGTGTTTAAACATTAAACATTGCTTATAGTATTATCTAACTTGCTTAACAGCGAATAAACTCATTAAAAAACTTATTGATAAAATGTTATACGTTACATTTGACAGCTGAAATAGGTTTTATACATCTATTAAACTCACTTACACGTATGTTAATCTATATCTAAAGCATGTTTAACTCAAAACTGTGCTTAGACGCGGATTTGTAGTACGGATTTTTTTAAACACGCGTTTAACGTCTGTTTAAATCTTTTGTAGTAAGGCAGATAATGTTTACCTTCCCTACTTGAATCGGATATTGTTATATATTTCATTAGTTTCAATTTTGTATTCATGTGAATACAAAATTGAAACTTTTTATTTGTTAATTAAAATAAATTAAATGTAAAAAAAAAGTAACCTAAGTTACTCCTTATTAGCGATCTGTTAATTAAAGTCTCGTCAAAATCGGCCCAGCCGTTTCAGAGATTAGCCGGAAGAAACAGACGGACAGATAAAAATTTTTAAAATTGTGTTTTTGATGTAAGTGGCGTATATACTGTTATATGCTTTAAGTAAAAAGCGGTTACTTTGAAATTACACTTCAATTTTTTTTATCTGTGTAAGTAAATACATTTAGAATATCGAATGACAATCAATTAGCTCAGTGAATTAAGTTCTGCATTATCAAAAGTCTTCAAGAAGGAGGTTTTTTAATTCTTAGCATATTTTTTTAATGTTACCTATAACTACGTCAGATCTTAAGCGATTTCGAATAATATTTATTTGTATGAAACAATATGTTTTGAGTATGATTGCATTTCATTAACATCAGTTTAGTAATTTGATTTGAAAATCGAAATAACTGGTATAAATCTGTCGAAAGTAAAATTGAGTATTTTGAGTTTTAATTCGGTTTTCCGTTTTTGAAATCAATACAAAAGTTTGGCTAACATTAGAATAACTGAATCATTACATCATCTAAGAAAAAGAAATTTATTTTCTTTTTGTAGTTGGTTTCTTTTTTATTTTGACAAGGCTCAGTTATTACAACAATAAGAGGATAATTTCACGCTGATAAGCAATACTGTGTTAAACTACACGGATTCCATTTTGAAAAAAAAAAAGTCTAAAGATATTAAACCTATTCTTATTAATTTCATTTGAATAAATTTACGTTCATATTTTCTTTTCTATTTTGATAAAAGGTATATTGAATTTAAACGAGTTTGATATAATAAATTTTTTTTTTGTAATAAGATTTTCAAATGTATTGCATTATGCGAAATATGGTGCACACTTTAATATGAAATTGGTATTTTTATGTACTTATTTAGTTTAGAGAACTCAATTTTTATTATAATGTTAAATACGTGATGCATTTTCAGAATACATCAATATCTCTTATTATAACTTTTTGTGGGTCGACACATTATTGCTTATCAGAATCCAAATGATATCGGACTATCTAAACTATGTTCTATAAAAATAGAACATGGTTTTACTTCTCAATTCTCTCTACTATATATTTAACTGCAACGTACATCAATTATAAACATAATGTTTGCAAAACGATCTTTTCCCATGCCTTAATCCAACATTCATTCAAAATTCAACCCTTTTCACTAAGTAATAGAATATTATATCGAATCCCAGTTTATTTTTACGGTCTTGCTTTCACCCTGACATTATACAGACAGATGTAGAAAACCTACACGATTAATAATGTAGAGGTACTCTCTGAAATTAAAGAAACACGTGGAAACAACGCTTTAGTAATTAAAAGATTAGTGGATCCGTGTTTATTTATAAATAAACTAACGAAAATGGATAGCGGGTACAAGTGAAAGTTCTAGATTAATCTGAAGAATAGAGAGACAACGAAGTTTAGTGTATTAAAAAAAAATTGATTGTTTGTTTGCATTAAATAAGCTCCGAAATTACTTGATCGATTTAAAATAAATTTTGGCTTGGGTTAGCCTGTTTATTGAGAAAGGTAAGGCTATATTACCTCACAGTGACTCAAAGGGGTGAAGTAGTAACCATAAACGTAAGTGAAAACTATAATGTTTATATATTTTTCTTGTATACCTTTCGTAAACATTGATCGGGTTGTAAAGATATTTTGGGAGGATGTTCTGAGGACGCCCACGAGGTTTAGAGGCCCAAAAATTCACTATAGCTTATTTAGCATTGCAGTGCTTACTCTGTATAATATAATGGTAGTATTAGTAGTTATTATAAGTATAATAATATAATATAAGACTGAAAACCGACTTCAAAAGCTAAATACGCAATTTCGTTCGAACTACACATTTATACCAGTTATTTCGATGTTTAAACTAAATTACGAAACTATCAAAATCGATTAAGAAATAACAAAGTTATGATGAAACGAATATTATTATAAAAAATACGTATCGAATTGACTTACCTTTTTTGAAGTCGGTTGAAAATATGCAAAACCTATCACACGTGATACTAGCGATCTTTTAAGACAAATATTGACAATTAATTATTATGGCTGTATTTTTTTCGCACTTCGCACTTCGGTAATATTGAAGCAAGGAATTCGTTTATATAATAAAATTCCACAGAAAGTGTTACAGTTTACAAATAATAAATTTAAAGTACATATTAAAAAGTCCTTAGTAGCTAAAGCATATTATTCTGTTCAAGATTATATAGATGATAAAGATGCTTGGATTGAGTATTAGCTGGATTCACACAGGGTATTTAATATATTTGTTACTCATTAATGTACGTACCCATTGTAAAACCTTTTAAAACAGTAACTATCGAGTTTCTTGCCGATTCTTCTCGGTAGAATCTACATTCCGTACCGGTGATAAATAAATAAATGAATTAGTTTTTTTGTTTTCTTATTTGTTTCTGTATTGACGATTCTAGAGGCTTGTAAAATCCTACTTGAATAAAGCATATTTTGATTTTGATTTTTTGATTATTATGCCTAAAAATAAAAACCTGAAAAAAATAAAATCGACGAACTGTGCTAAGCGTATAGGTATTTATATAGGTATTTAGAAATCTATTTTCTTATAAAGTCTTGTTACGCAGTCAAGTCTTACTACAGTAAAATACTAGTTAAATATCCAATCTGAAACAAAGATACCGTTAACGCAGAGTTACTAAAAACGGGGTCGTTGTATTCTTTTGCGGATAAAATCTAGATTTCTCGCAACCCACTTTGTAACGTAAGTACGCGACACATGGGACCAGGCGCAGATCTGGCGTAATAAAGTCTATTATTAGAAAGCAAAAGACATGACCTTCGCTTGAAATAGGTAAAAAAAAACTAGACGAAGTAATATTTGGCGTGTTTCTTACGTTCGTATTAACGATAGCATCATACTTAGCACAGTTCGTCGATCTTAATGTCATAGAAAGTATAGGAAATTGAAAAAATCTAAATGGCCGATTTTGGACGCCATAATATAAAAAATAAAAAAATTAAAGTCGACGAAATATATCTTTATTTTTAGGTTTCTTATAACATTTTTTAATCTGAACTACCGTTTAAAATATATAACGATTTAAAATGGTAACGAGGTTAGTAACGATTCTCACTTATAAATAAATAACGCATCACACTCAACGGCCCCCATTAAGATCCCATGACCTTGTGTCGGGGGTCTGGAAACACTCACAACACTAACACAAACACCCAGATCACGACAGCCATCCGTATGGCCAATACACACGTTTGCCGTGAGCGGGGATCGAACCCGCGACCGTTATAGCTTTAGTCAGTTGCAGTGACCATTGCGCCAACGCGTCTATCAAGTTAAAGGCTTTTAGACAGAACTGCTGACTGCAGATGGCCTGGTTACGCAGTCGGGCTTTTGATTTTATTAATAATTTCCTTGTTTCATATTAAATAAAAACCTTTTAGTATTACAATAAAACCTTTCAGCATTGAACACTTAACAAAACAATCGTCGTTTGGATAAATTGATCGCCAGGTAGCCTCAGATAAACTAATGGTCCTCATACATCAATGGTGAAGAATAGCACACTTAAATGGCGAACCTGGTAACTTTAAATGCTCAGCAACCAATCCCCGTCACATATATTTATCCTACTCTCGAATTTAGCAGGGTGATACCGCCTTAGAACTGGGTGAATAGGACAATATATTTCATTAAGGAACTATTTGGAAGCAATTTTATGTAATCTTAAGGGACGTGTTCGTTGAGAGATTTTTGTGAGTATTTCTTTTATCGATTGATGAATAATTTTCCAATTAATTTTGATTGTGAGGAATAGTCGAAATGTCATCTTTGACATATACTTTAAAAATAAATGTTTGTGTCCTTGTTTATTGCTGTCTTATACCGTCAAGTAGTCAGTATAACAATAAGACGATGTTATACTTACGATATTGTTATACATGTGTATATATGGTATTTTTATTATGGTAGTATTAACTTTCAGTAGGTGGCGTGCGTGTCGTACTTGCTACACAGAAAAATGCGTTACAGACGGACTTCGAGTACAAAAAATGGACAAACAAAGCCACGAGATAAAACTAGCCACAAAAAAAAAAAAACAAAATTATTGTCCACATACGTATGTATACTATTACATTTAGTTACCAATAAATATGTCGATGTAAATTCTATAGAAGCAAAAGAGAAGTAAATTATACTCTTTCAAACAAAAAAGAGTCAACCAAATCAGGTCAGCAATAAGAGAGATGGTCGGCTGTTACCTCCTTCAGTGAGAATGTAATTGGTCAACTCAGTTTCTTCAGTGAGAGTGGTTAGAAGAAGACGCTATGCATTCAGTCCCCGTTCTAAGACTTTAATATTTGAATGGCAAAGTACGCCAGAGCAACACGGTGGAATTTATCTCAGCGATACCGTGACACTTTAAAGCGGCGTGGTAGGGATGTTAGTTTTAATTGGCTAGTCCTATTCGACATCTGAGTTTGGTAGTCCCACATAGCTGTCTAGGGATGTCTCTCGCCGGATGCGTAAATATATTTCGCAATATTAAAAAAGGTATTGTCAAGAAGAAAAGTAGTGAAGTAACAGCCTGTAAATGTTCTACTGCTGGACAAAGCGGTCCTGTCCTATTAAGAAGTTTTAGAGCTTAATCATTACGCTGAGCCACTGCGGATTGGATATACGTGTCTATGTGTCAGAATTTCTCCCGACACATGCAGGTTTCCTCAGAATGTATTCCTTCACCGCCGAGCTTATGAACACAAATTTAACACTTGAAAACTCAGCGGTGCTAGCCGAAGAACCCGCAATCAACGGGTGAGATCGATGTATTCTCTACACTATACCATCTCGACTTTCAAGTAATCGGGGAAATGGATTTAAAATAAATCTCCGAATAGATGAGAACCCCCTTCTTTGAAGTGAGTTGAAAAGTCAGCATAAAAACATTTTAATATTTCATCCGACTTTCAATATTCGCATTAAGAGAATCCTAAATAGTAATACATTTTCAAAGAGCGCTTTATTAATAGCCTCCGGCCGAAACTACAAAGGATTTACTATTTACCATTAAACGGGGGGGTTTTTTCCGTTTGACCTTTTTCTATACTTTTTTATCCGTTTCCACTCCGGACTGAATTCAATCGTGTTTGAGTGCAACTTGGGAGAAAATAAAAGAGATGTTCTAAGTTTAGATCGAAGTTGGAAAGCGAATTACATTTGAAATTCAGAAACCTATCAGTGATTGTTACTTAAGACGGGGGATAAAATTTGAAATCTTTATTGATAACGGCGAATTTATCTACAGTAATTATGCGGTTACATTCGGTATTTTTACAGCAAAATTACAAAATATACAAATCACAAGCTATCCCTCGCGTTTATGGTTACTACTTTACTCCTATGAGTCGTAGCGTGATGTAATATAGCCTTTCTCAATAAATAGGATATCCAACGCAAATGGAGTTTTTTTTTATCATCCACGCCGAATTCGGTTATATCGCGCCCCCGTTTACATTGCATTCCCACAGGCATCGAGCGTCTATGCGTGTGTATTATATACACAGTAGTGTGAGTAACGTTTTTTTAATTGATTTATTGTATTTTTATGAATAATAAAAAAATATATCAGCATTTCTCATTCTCTATACATCATTTCTAATTCTATTTTTTTGTAACGTTTATTTTTCGAAACGTTGTATCTTGCAGGCTCGCACAGTATATGCATCATTTATGAAAAGCAATTAAAAAAATCAAATCAGTTTTTTTTACTTTTATATAACGATTATGGTAACGCTGGCAAAGTGTCTAACACAAGCCCAGTTGACACCCTGTATAAGCTATAAGTGTGCGAAATTTCATACACCTACGTCATCGCAATTTTCGTAAAAACAAACGCTAAGAGTAGAAAGTTTTTGCTTCACGTTTACATTTTACATATTTTATATACCGCAGGCAACTAGTTTCCTAAGCCGTTTCATTAACAGTCTAGCCTTAACTATCGGCCTGAACAATATGTAGACATACCATTATTATAATATTTAATAAACGGGCTGGTTGATGCTTAGACCATTCGATCCATGGAATGTTTTACCTGGCACCGACTTCAAGATGTGGTAGAAAATATTTATTGAAATGAAACTATTTTAAACGGATTTAAATCGCGTATATTAATTATTTTTATCATCCCGACGTTTCGAGCACTTTGCAGCGTTCGTGGTCACGGGTAGACCACGAACGCTGCAAAGTGCTCGAAACGTCGGGATGATAAAAATAATTAATATACGCGATTTAAATCCGTTTAAAATAGTTTCATTTCAATGAATAATAATCGCGAAAATCTAAGACAACGATATAGAAAATATTTATTTTGTACTTTTTACTTTACTTGTTTTGGTTTCGAAGTCGGTTTGTTTTTTTTTTTAAAAGATTCACTGTCGGTCCACAAACGACGGAAAATCGGTGAACAAACATAAAAAAAATACATACAGCCGAACATAGAACCTCTTCCTTTTTGGAAAACGGTTAATAAATTATTTGTGGATGTTCACTGATTACTTCGCCAATTGTGGACCGATTCTGTTTTTTTTTTGTTTGAAATAAATAAATAAATAACGCATTACACTCAACGGCGCCCATTAAGATCTCATGACCTTGTGTCGGGGGTCCAGAAACACTCACAACACTAACACAAACACCCAGACCACGAGAAACATCCGCATGGCCACACGTTTGCCGTGAGCGGGGATCGAACCGTGACCATTGTGGAAAGGGTGTACTTCCAAAATAGTCCCATTGTCAACAGGTCGGATTTGATGCTGGGTCCTGGATAAATAGGCTCACCTATAACGAATTCGATATTATCGATATTAAAAAAAAAAACGTACAGCCTAACATAGAACCTACTCCTTTTTCGAAGTCTGTTAATAAAACTAACCTAGCCAACTCGTGTCACAGAGATATTATGCTGATAGCATTTATTTAGTTCCAAGATCACGATCAAGAATTAGCTGATCGCTTCAATTTCCCACGTGAAATTGGATTTCACGAACCACTCCGTATTGATACAGGCGTTAGCTGTAACGAAATAAACAAGGTCAATTACAACGATTTAGGCATTTCGGACTTAAAGGCTCAGAATTGAGTGGAGCAAAGTTTTCCGAAGCAATTAGAAAGGCAAACATCGAGGTCGGTTGACGGTTAATTAGAGACTGATCGTGTGGGTTTGATGATGACTGGTCTAAGCGAGAAGATTATATCTAACAAGACTTTAAAACAAGTAATCAACGAGATTATAGAGAATACTAACTAATTTTAAGTCGTTATAGATTCGAAACGTTAATTCTGATTGAAAAATGTTATAAGAAATCTAGAAATGATTTTTAAGTACTAATTCAACGATACCCCACTAATAACTGATCGTCAATTTTAATTTTTTTGTCACATTACGGCGTACGAAGTTGGCCATTTTGATTTATCCAAATTATTATACTTTCTATGACATTTGCGCCGTTATGTCGAATGAAACGATGTGTCATTTATAAAAAACGGCTCACGCGTTTGGTCTAAATGGTGCCATATACATACATATATACATAAATAAACACATACAAACTGATAAACACATTACCCTCCCTTGCGTCGCACAGTCAGGTAAGAAAGTGACCCGACTGCAAAAGCTATATACGTTATTTGGTTTACTTGCTTAACATAGTCATTTCAGTTATTTTGATTTTAAAACCGAACTAATAAACCGATTTTGATGAAAATGCTACAGGAACAATGGAAGAGTATATCGTTTCATACAAAAAAAGAATTTACTAAATCTGTCAACCCGTTTTAGAGTAATCGGAAACAAACATCGTCCCCGACGAATTGAGAACATTATAATTTTTTTGAAGTTAGTAAAACATGGAAAATGGGTATCAACCTACCAATTAAAACACCATTTCCACATCATACATTTAGAACCTAATAGTAGGATAACTTTACCTGTTACAATTTTTATACAGGCTGATTCATGAAGAATATATGTACATATATGTCAATACATAAGACATTTGTTGAATGGAACCATGATTTATCTTAAGAAAAACAGAATTAAAATATTTGCAGAAAACTTTTTACTAGACTCGAAATGGGAATTAGACTGAATTCTTAAAACAATCCTTATTTTGCAGAAATTAATAGTATAGCCTGTAAGGAATAAATTTTAGGTTTGTATGGTACCCTCGAGTTATTTTTCTATCTTACGCAATTTGAATTTCTCCCGAACCCATTTACATGAATTATTTACGTATTATAGTACCTGGTTGATAGAGTTTTGTTCGGATTTTTGTCTTTTTAATCGTATTTTTTGAAAATTATTAGTCTTTTTTCATCTAGCTTCATAGTGTAGGAAAAAATTTTTTTTCAGTTCCACTTCACTAAAAGTGATTTTCTGAAGGTAAATACATAAGTTACTATCAAAAATACCTAAATCGGTATAGGTGTGCCTATAATATTTGAGGAGTTCCCTCAATTTCTCCAAGATCCCGTCATCAGATCCTGACCTGAAGACAATGGGGCCACCTCGGAAGTATACCCTTTCAAAAAAAAAAGTATGCGGTCGAAAAAGACTCCTTTTTTTGAAGTCGCTTAAAAATATACAGTTTTTGTATGTGTTGGTGTAATTACTACTGGTGAATCTTAAATAAATAAATAAAATTATATTTAGATTTTGTATTAAAAATGTATATGGTCATGAAACGTTTGCTCTATTTTCTATCACTTGGACCAATCGTTAATCACCAAATATCCTTCCCTACCAGCAAAGGATTAAACTCACCAATTGCTTGCTGTAAATTTATTGCGGAAAATTGTGCTATTGTCCATTTAAATACAATGTACAACAGGATATAAATGTAAAAAGTAAATAATACAATTATAATTACTTATGTAGGTTCATTTGTAAGTATAATTATATGTTACTTAAAAGGATTTGTTTTCTTTAAAAGCATAATAGGCAATTTCGTTGAGTTATTTTTATATAAAGAACATATATGAAATTTCTATCAATCTAGAAATATCCTTTAAACCAAAAAAAACTTATTTTCGAAATCTTTTAATAAACGCCGGAGTTATGAGGTAACAAACATAGAAATAAAGAAATACGTTATGAATACGATTTTTTTTTGGAACGTAATATATTATACTACGTAATGTCCACAACGTGTGGACCTATTTGAATTCCTCATTGGTTCATATACATACAGATAACAAATGTCCAAATATTATCTCAAAGACTCGTTGTTGGGAAAGTAATCGCTAAAAATAACAGCTAAGAACGTATTGATAAGGTCAAGGTCATGTCTTATCACTCGAGCTTCCAGAAATAGTCACTTAGTTAGGTTTATCTTAGTTACGTATCTATTTTTACTATATATTCCTAGCTAGCTACACCCGTGCGTATAGGCCATTTACATTTTTAGCTATTTATGAGAAACAATTTTAAAAATATTATTAAATATTAAAGTAGAGCCTGTAAATGTCCCACTGCTGGGCAAAGGCTTCCTCTCCTATTAAGGAGAAGGTTTAGCACCTTATCCACCACGCCACTCGCTGGTTGGTGGATATACATGTGTGTGAATTTCTCCCGGCTCATGCAGGTTTCCTCACGATGTTTTCCTTCACCGCCGAGCTAGAGATGAACTTAAGCACAAATGTAGCACATGAAAATACAGCGGTGCTAGCCGGGGCTACCCGTGAGCTACCCGGTTAAAATCAACGAATTCTAACCACTAGCCTCCACGGCTCTTAAGTAAATATTATTTATTAATTATTATGTACATACTTACTGTGATTATGGATGACATACAGAACCACAGATCGCATTAATAGATACAGATTAATTGAAACGGTACGATTTCAATTTGTAAAGCAAATGTCAGCTTTGAACAACTAATGAAATATTCATATTATACTTCCTTTATAGTAATATCCTGGTGAATTATAATAATTTATTTAAATACACGTTAATATATATGGTTGGAGAGTTCGCTTGTGTGCTAGTCTCAGGATCTATGAGGCCCTGTTGAAAAATCTATACTAATATTATAAAGCTGAAGAGTTTGTTTCTTTAAACGCGCTAATCTCAGGAACTACTGGTTCGAATTGATTTTTTTTGTGTTAGATAGTTTATTTATTGAGGAAGGCTATAGGCTATATTAAATCAAGCTACGACTCATTGGAGCGAAGCAGTATAAACGCGAGTTTACACTTTTAAGTTACAAATAGTAAAACATTAGTATGGGATAGTGTGTGATTTATCTAAGTTACAATAAAAAGTAAGTAAAGTAACAGCCTGTAAATGTCCCACTGCTGAACAAATGCCTCATCTTCTATTAAGGAAAAGTTTAATCTATCATGTTGCTCCACTGCGGTGGAATTAGATGTACCAGAACTTCTCCCGGCACATGCAGGTTTCCTCACGATGTTTTCTTTTACTGCCAAGCACTAGGTTAAACACAAATATAGCACTTGAAAACTCAACGGTGCTAGCCCGAGGTTTGATCCCGTGTTCATTGGATTGGGGTATATCTAGGCTCTCTTTACAATAGCCTAATGTCAACTGCTTATGACTTAATACAAAATATTGCATTTTCTGATTCAGGGCTGTTAATTATTGAAGAGTTATCTTGGCATAGCATCATCAGCTCCACTTTTTTTAGTTTTCAATTTTATGTTACATTGAATGCTTGCACATGCATTGTGTTTGCAAAGATGATATTAATTAAAAATATTCCTATAATCCACTACTTAAAAGATTCCAAGGAATACAATACACGTGTATTAAATAAGAACTATCATTGTATTTAATAACTTTCTGTATATTTTAAAAAGTCACTAATTGCTAAAGCATATTACTCTATACAAGATTACGTTGACGATAAAAATGCGTGGGGTTAGTATATGCTGAATTTCGTACAGGATAAATAATTTGTAATCATAAACTGTGTTGTATTTACAATATTTTAACAGAGTAACTATCGAGTTTCTTCTTGGTAGAATCTGCGGTCCGAACCGGTGGTAGCTTCATTATTTATGTTTTTCTTTTTTTTTTTTGTTTTTTTCATGTATGACGATTCAAAAGTGCTCGTAAGAGTCTACTTGAATAAAGTATTTTTTAATTTTGATAATACGATACCTCATTTGACATATTATTCACATTATGGCGTCCAAAATTGACAATTTTGATTTATCCAAATATCTAGCTTTTCTATGCAACTCCTTTGCGTCGCGCATGATATGATATAGAAGCAGGAAGTATCAATTAGTAATGCTTTTTAATGTTTGTGACTTCATAATTCCGTAATTCTTTAACCTATTTCGAAATATCAAAAAGTGGATTTATATTTGACTGACGTGACGACACATGTCGCGCAATTTAATTGGTCGCAAAGAATTTTTATGAAAAGTAATTTCATAGTTTTAAATAAAAATAACTGCATTCGGCTCCTGTTATTTTTAAAGTCTTACACTAAATATATACTATCAAGTATCAACTAAGGAATATTTAATGATTACTTTTTTCCTTTCCAGGAATACAAGAATTAATCTCAATGCGCGCACCATAAACGCAAACGGGCGATGCGCCGCGCAACGCGCGCGCTGTCACGTGCGGGGCGCGTAACATGCGCTCGCTAAATGTGACAGCTTGCGCGGCGCTGCTTGAAGATGTGCGCTGGGACGAGCCGACCAGCGTCGCGAGTCTCGCCGTGCTCGCGCTCATCGACGTGCTGGTCATCGCAGGTAACAATACAACAGTACTGTATTTGTCTTACAAAAAATAGCTATTCGAGCAATATATAGTCTCGGAGCTCGAGACTCCCTTAGGGATGTATTTAAGAAGATAGATATTCTCACGGTTGCGTCACAATACATTTACGTTAATATTTTATATATCTTTCAAAATAGTGATGGTTTTCCTAAGAACAGTGACAGGCATTGTGTAAACACTAGAAGAAAAAATAAACTTTTCATACCAAACTTTCGTCTTCATAAAGTCAGTTCATCGTTTCCGGGGTTTGGTATTCGCATCTATAATAAAATCCCGCAAACAGTTTTACATTTGCCACTTAATAAGTTTAAAGCCTACGTTAAAAAATCTTTAATAAATAAAGCATATTATACCATACAAGAATATTTTGACGACAAAGAGGCGTGGATTTGATAAGCGTTGATTTTCTATCCGGATAACATAATGAAAATGTAATAAAAATACATTATGTATAAATGATTTTAAAAGAGTTACTATCGAGTTTCTTGCCGGTTCTTCTCGGTAGAGACTACATTCCGAACCGGTGGTAGCTTTATAAAAATCAAAAATGAAAATATGACATGTAACTTGACGATTCGAAAGTGCTGTTAAAGCCCATTTGAACTCAAACTCAATGAATAAAGTATATTTTGAGTTTGAGTTTGAGTTTGAGTGACGTCACGGTGTGGACGACATTACCGTTTGATAAGAGTCATAGCTTGCGCGGCGTAAGAAGGAGTACGATGGAATGAGCCGACCTGCGTGGCGAGTCTCGCCTTGCTCGCGCTCATCGACGTGCTGGTCATCGCAGGTAACCTTGGAACAATGATGTCACAATGTTGACGACACAAACGCTTGATATATGACGTGACATAATAGGTTTCATAATGTTACTTTAACTTTAGTCTAACTTTTTGCCGAGACCCAGCAACTTCTCCGCATTGCATTGCAGAACAAATTCACATTTATTTTTACCACAAACTGAGTGACAATACTTTGTTTTTCTTCAAGAATGTTCAAGAGTTTTCTTCGTGTACCCTCGGTTAGGTAACCAAAACCTTTAAGATATAATTATATACCCACTTATATCAGCTTGTTGCCTGTGACATTGTCTGCGTAGAGATTTTTCCCTATTTCACTCCTAAGTTTTCAACAAGAAATACCATATTTCCTACATCAATATGTATACAAAAAAGACATCCAAAATAATTTAGCTGTTAAGGACTTACCTTTGCATTTATACCATAAGTATGGATATTAATGATATAAATCACAAATTCTAAAGAAAGTAGTTAGAATACTTCACTTCATATTTCACTCGGTTTTAACATCGTTGCCTCGCGGTTATTATATTAATTCGGTACTTTCATTTGGAACATTTAGGGAATTTCGAATGCTAAGTAATTCCTTATTTGAACATTATTACCATATTCTCATACCAGCGTTAAACGGATATTCGTTGGCATTCTAAATTTTATTCATGACTGTTCTTAATTGCGTTAGAAAAGTCTTATAATAGTTATCTAAGGTATTTAACTCTTCTGTGATTAAATTGTCAGGGTTTTTGTATGAAATGTTTTCATTACTTTTAAGTCTTTTTAATCCAAAATAGCTAAAATGATCATTCCAACGAACTGCTGTGTTAATTGGCGTATTTAGTCCCTGCTTATGAAAATTTAATATATTTTCGGAGGCTTAGCTATATCAAAATCAAAATCAAAATCAAAATATGCTTTATTCAAGTAGGCTTTTACAAGCACTTTTGAATCGTCAATACAAAAACAAAAGAAAACTAAACACTAATTAATTAATTAATTTACCACCGGTTCGGAATGTAGATTCTACCGAGAAGAACCGGCAAGAAACTCGATGGTTACTCTTTTTAAAAGTTTTACGATGGGTACATACATTTATGAGTTACAAATATATTAAATACCCTGTGTGAATCCAGCTTATACTAAATCCAAGCATGTTTATGATCTATATAATCTTGAACAGAATAATATACTTTAGCTACTAAGGATTTTTTAATATGTACTTTAAATTTATTTTTCGTAAACTGTAACACTTTTTGCGGAATTTTATTATAAAAACGAATACCTTGCCCCAAGAATGTAACATTGACTTTGCGGAGTCGAAACTTCGGCGTTATAAGTTTATCCTTTCTTCTCGTGTTAATACAATGCCTGTTACTGTTTTTATCAAAAGAATCAATGTTGTTGTGAATATACATAATATTATTGTAAATGTACTGCGACGCAACCGTAAGTATACCAACTTTATTAAAAACATCTCGAAGGGAATCTCGAGCTCCTAGATTATAAATACCACGAACAGCTCTCTTTTGCAAAATGAATACAGTATTAATATCTGTAGCGTTACCCCATAACATCAATCCATAAGACATGAGGCTATGAAAATAACAAAATATACCAATCGAGCTGTATCAACGTCGGTTAGTTGACGAACTTTCCTAACCGCGTATGCTGCGGAGCTGAGTCTTCCCGTAAGAGATGCCAAATGGGAATTCCACTGAAGCTTCATATCCAAGGTAATTCCCAAAAATACTGTTGTATCGCTAACATCAAGGATCTCATCATTTAATATTAAATTATAAGTTTGTTGTTTTACATTAGGTAATGTAAACACTAGACATTTAGTTTTTTTAGTATTTAAAACTAGATTATTAGTGGTAAACCAACCATGTATCCGTGATAATGCATTGCTTACATCGTCATAATCAACTTTATTTCTATTAACTTTGAAAATAAGTGAAGTATCATCAGCAAACAATACAATGTCACAAATACTTTTTACATAAAAAGGTAGATCATTGATGTATATTAAAAATAGAAATGGACCCAGAATTGATCCCTGTGGAACACCCATTTTTAGCTCTGATCCAGAAGACTTTATTCCATTTATAAAAACATGTTGAATTCTCCCAGTCAAGTATGAAGCAATAAGATCAAGAGCTTTACCTTCAACTCCGTAATATTGAAGTTTACATAAAAGCGTTTCGTGGTTTACGCAATCAAATGCCTTAGACAAATCACAGAAAACACCGATAGCATTCTGTGATTTCTCCCACGCATCATAAATATGTTTAAGAAGCGCTATACCTGCATCCGTTGTTGAGCGACCTCTAGTGAAACCGTACTGTTCACTATGAAAAATATTATTTACATCAAAATGATCAATGAGTTGATTTAAGATAATTTTTTCAAATATTTTACTTATGGACGGTAGGATAGAAATAGGTCTATAATTACTGGGATAATCTTTGCTCCCTTTTTTGAAAAGAGGTAAAATTTTACTACATTTCAATAAATTCGGAAATGATCCAGTCTCAAGACTTTTGTTAAAAATTAAAGCTACATATGGAGCAATATCCTCAATAATAGTATTAATTAATTTAACCGAAATACCCCATAGATCATTCGTTTTCTTAATATTAAGAGATTTAAATGTTTTTATAATATCTACTGAAGTTATTTGCTGGAAAGAGAATTTAACATTGCATTTAGGTACATGATTAACAAGAAACATGGTTGTGTCTGATGAAGATGAATTTAAGTGCGATGTTATATCAGTAGCGATTGTATCAAAGAATTTTTCAAAGATATTTGCGACTTCTAATTCTGAACTTACTTTTTTATTATTTAAGTTCAGCTCAATGGACAGAGACTGTTTATTAGATTTTCCACAAACACGGTTAATGACGTCCCATGTAGCCCTGATTTTGTCGTCAGAATTAAAAAAATTCCCTTTTATGTGATTTGATTTAGCACAAATACATACTGCCTTAAAAGTTTTTGAATATCGCTTTACATGTTCCAAAAAAGATGCTTCATGATTCCACTGCTTCATACTGTACAATTCATATAATTTGTTTCTACTTTTATAAATACCAGGAGTAGCCCAGTCACTGAATTTCAAGCCCGCAATATTATAAAAAGTTTTAGTTTTAAAAATTTTACTGAACTCATTTAAAATTAATTTAAAAAGTGAACCATAAAGTATGTCTGGATCATGTGCAGTCAAATCTAATTTACATACTTTAGATGCCACAATATCCCTAAAACAATTTATTCTATTCACAGTTATTGGTCTACAAGTTATTTTCTGTCTATTTATAGTTACATTGTCTTTAAGTGAAAATTTTTGACCACAGTGGTCAGAAGTTAAATTATTAATAATTGACTTTTCAAAAATCTCACAGTAACAAAATACATTGTCAATACACGTAGAAGACAGGCTAGTTATTCGAGTCGGTTCACAATATCTGTGACATAAATTAAATGACTTAAATAAGCTAATCAGTCGAGTACTAATTGTTGTGTCTTTCAATAAATCTACATTAAAATCCCCGCATACGATTATATTTTTCCTACATTTACACAGCTTATTTAAAATGGCTTCCATAGTTGTCTCAAATAAATTAAAATCTCCTACAGGGGGGCGGTATACGAAAACTATTATGTATAGCTGAAATTCCACACAAGATAATTCAATAGTTCGCTCGATAGAGAGAGCCACAATATCATGACGACATTTATAAGATATATCATTACGAACTATATTCATAACATATGAAGTACTAATTTTAATTCTATTCCAATCTGTTCTCACCAACTCTAAACACCCATATACGGGCTGTAGTCAGTACCTCACTCTCACAGAAGCAATTACGAAAGCGATACGATACATAGCTATCGTTATTAAAATGCCACATTTTGACAGTTACAAAAATCAGAAATCAAGTGTTAAAACCCTGCTGGTGATTTTTTACTAAATCTTTAAATAAGCAATCTGTATCTCGAAAATGGCACCAAAGATTTTTATGAAATTTTATACCGAGTATTTCGGAGGCGATAAATGGATCTAGCTAGATTTCATTTTTATAAATGAATCTAATACCTTTATCCAATCCCGGTTATCCTAATATATTTAAACAAACAACAAAATAACATTTTTAACCCACGACGCAAAAAGAGGGGTGTTATAAGTTTGACCGCTATGTGTGTCTATGTGTATGCCTGTGACACCATAACTTCTAAACGGGTAAAGTGATTTAGGTGCGGTTTTTTTTATTTGAAAGGGGGTCTTCTAGCGATGCTTCTTTGACGTGTTCTATCAAAATCGGTCCAGCCATTTCATGAGCTTTATCCTCTATTTTTTAAAGGTTTTTGTTTCGAGGATTTTTTTTAATTTTCATATTATAATGTCAATAGTTACAATGATAAAATCCCTAAGCGAACAATACGAATAAATGCAGTTCAAAGAGTAGGCGTTTTCATTTCACGGGGCGCCCGCTTCCATTAGTAGATTACATCTGTTTGCGTTTCAAATGAATACTTCTATGGAGGGTTTAATTTTGATGAATTCTCTTATCTACACCTGCTCCGGAGTCCGGTGGTGACGGGTCTATATAAATATATAGGGGTGAAGTTTTTTTGCTTCTCAATTCGTAGGCTGCTGATAAGCAATAATGTGTCAACCCACAAAAAGAATTCAAATTCGAAGATATTGATGTATTTTGATACTGCATCAATTATTTAAGATTATTAAAAAAATCAAGTCATATAAACTAAATAAGTTCTGAAAAAAGTCTCTTAATTGATTGCTTCGACTTTCAATTGCGTTCCGTATTTTGCAATTTATACAATAATCTCAAGTATTTAAAAAAGTTTGTATTACATAGATTATGTATTAAATATATTAATCTGCTTTTAATTCATTATGCCTTTTATCAAAAAATAAAAAAAAGATGGATACATACTTCGTCAAACATATTTGTTAAAAAAGATTTGACATCTTTAGACGTCATTTTCTCAAAATGGAATCCGTGTGGCTTGACACAGTATTGCTTATCAGCGTCCATATGTAAGTGAGTTTGTACCATTGTGGTGATTTCGACACATGACACGTCCTTTGATTTGTCATGGTGTCATAAATATCGCAACGAACGCATAAAAATTTGGGACTCCCCATCCCATATCTTGTTTAATTGCCCCAGACATCTTCATCCCCTCTATGACGTCCTCATTCCTGAAGTCCGCCCTATAAATGTTGATTGTTTATTGATGTCTGTGTTTAGTCCACTGTGTTCCTTTCTGTGTAAATATATTAAATATAATAAAATTAAACGGTAAATAAAACATTTGATGGTCCCATTAAAATTATCTGTATTTTTGTGTTGTTCTAGGTTAAGGACTAACAATGAAATTCACCCTATTTTCGGGTGTTTTCAAAATTTAGTTAAGGTTAGATTCTTGACCCCACCAATCAATCTTTATTGTGTCTTCTCCATTCCACGTGGCATTGGCGAAATAACATGTGTCTAATTGGCACAACTAGAAGCCATTAACCAAAGAATTGAGTTGAATCAGGAATCAAGTCTCTGAAAATTTTGGGCAAATTGAAATGGCCGATTTTGGACGTCACAACATATTAAAAAAAATGACAATCGACGAACTATGTGAAGTGGGGTATCGTTAAATCGGTATTTAATAATCATTTTTAGGTTTCTCATATCGATTTTTGATCAGCATTACCGTTTATGATCTATAACGATTTAAAGTTGGTGAGTAACGATTCTCAGTTATAGGCTTTTAGACAGAACTGATATTGCTATGGTACTGCTAACTGCGGATGGTCTCGTTACGCAGTTTTTGATATTTTCAATAAAATTCTTGTTGTAATGTCTGTTGCCTCATAACTCCGTCATTTATTAATCGATTTTGATTTTTTTATTGGGAAGTATATGCATATTCTAGACTGATTCCATAAAAAAGTTTCCATAATTATCCCATATATCTTTACACCACATAATCTCAAAATATTCGGTAACCATATCTCAAAAAATTATAAGACTTAAAAACAAAAAAAAGACATCGACTTCAAATGAACAGTACGCAATTTCGTTAATTTAAACGACACACTTGAAATAATTATTTTATTTTCAAAATTTGAACGGATTTTGATAACAATTATAAGGGATCAATGAAAAATAACTAACACCATCAATCGAGCAGACACAAGACAAAAATCGTCGGGGACGATTCGAGAACTACCTACTTTTTTCTGAATTCGATTACAATAAATAAATTAAATATAGCATAATTATCTAAGACTAGTTCAGGTAAATTATAGACACGTTTTGAGGTTTCAGCACCTCATCGCAGTGGGTTAAATTGCGGGGGAGCGTTAGGAAACCCACGGTCTGCGGTTACACGGGAATTCAACGGGGGTGACGTACATCGAATTCCTCTTATATGTATATATGTACCGAGCTGAGTGATTTAGATGCAAATAAGGCGTCTTGTCATAGTGTTATAATATTAAATACTTTACCTACATATATGTTTGTACACTAAATTTCATGAAAATCGTTAAAGCCGTTACCGAGATTCGGATTATTATTACCAATTTACAAAAGTAATATATACACTAGCAATTTCTACAAAATTTACATTACAACAAAAGGGAGTCGATTTATAAATATACGTTATAAGTACACCTCCGCATCACACAGCATTGATTTTAAATTTCAAGTCTCTTACTACAAAAACAAAAATTTAATGTTACTTTCATACAAGCCCGTTTTACCCCGTTCAGGGTGGAGTTTCGTTAATTCTTAGCGTATGACTCAAAATCAAAATCAAAAAATACTTTATTCAAGTAGGCTCTAATGAGCACTTTTGAATCGTCATATATGAAAATAAATAAAAAAAAAAACATAAATAATGAAGCTACCACCGGTTCGGAACGCAGATTCTACCGAGAAGAACCGGCAAGAAACTCGATAGTTACTCTAAGTTACTTTAAAATATTGTAAATACACCATAGTTTATGATTACATATTAATTATTTATCCTGTACGAAATTCAGCATATACTAAGCCCACGCATCTTTATCGTCAACGTAATCTTGACTCTACGCTGAAAAAAAAAATCCAAATTTAAAGTTTGTACATTTTATAGTTTCTGAACTTTAGTGATTAATTGGTGTGGCGTAATTTTTTTATACGTATATATGTACATATATATAAAAGTTTGACATATTACATAGATACAATTTCGGAATATAAATCATGCTCCTTTAAAACGTTCGAAATGCTTCTACAGCAAAGTTGAAAAAATTGTAAAGAAACGTTTGTGTGTTAGAGGTTATTATAATATTAAAGATTTGATATATGATGACACACTTTGTGAATAATGCGATCGCTTCCAGGCTGTCTCCAAACTTGACGTTGTTAAAAAAAATACCAAAAATAAATGTCCCGTTGAGTTTCTTTCGCGGTTTCTTCTCAGGCCTGAGGTTATACTTTTCCGAAACCGTGGTAGATTCATTTTCTTAACGTTCGAAACGATAATGTAAATTCCTATTTTGAATAAAAATATTTTGATTATGATGCTGCCTCATTTTAACATATTTCTATTTCCATTTCTATACGTCAAATGGTCATTTTCCCATGAGACACTCGAGCAGAGCAATACGATCAAAGTGT
Source organism: Hypolimnas misippus (assembly GCA_037950945.1). Lineage (NCBI taxonomy): Eukaryota > Metazoa > Arthropoda > Insecta > Lepidoptera > Nymphalidae > Hypolimnas > Hypolimnas misippus. The sequence continues at coordinate 543,031 of JBBEEQ010000009.1, forward strand.
GTCTTTGATCTTACGCTCTTCGGCGATTGGTGGAGATCGTGTCTGAAGTGTTCGCGCTCAAGCGTTAGAAGATACAGGAATTTGATCTGAGGGGAAGATATTTTCTTATGATTTATTATGTACTAGCTGGCCCGTGCGATTTCACTTGCGTTTATGGTTATTGCTTCGATCCTATGAATCATAATGTGATGTAATTTAATCTAAAACTTTCTGAATTCTCCGATATTACCTTTTTATTTCACCTTTTTATTTTATTAGTATAGACAGTAAAGATGAAATAAGTTTTAAAACTAAACTTTAATTTCAGTGCATTTATTGTTATTTTTATTAAAGAAATCGGGTGCAATATCTATTAGCTGTGCCCGCGACTTTGTCCGCGTAGACAACACGATACTTGGCATGTCTCAAGCAAAGCAAGGACATTTGGTTTTTTATTACTTAAAATCAATAAAATTTCTAAAATAAAAGTAGCCAAGGAAAGAGTAAACTCCTTGCTAGCTGTTTCAGAGATCAACTAGAATAAACAGACAGACAGACAATAATTTTAAAGTCATGCACATTGTTCAATGCTGTTAATTTGAAATTATAAACAGTCACTTCAGTTTTACCTATTTGTATAGATAGGTTTTCTATTAGTAATAATTAAGCTAAGATGCCGCAGGCTAATGACAAACACACTCGAAGCAATTGCAAGCGAGCCAAAACATCCGAATATTATGCCATTTCAATAAAACGATTTTAAACAGATTTGAGTTCGTTTGAATATGAATTTCAGGAACTATGTATCCGACCGCTCTGGTGTAGAACTGTATATACCTCAAACGCCGTCGGTTAAGGGCTCGATCCCCGCTGCGGGAAAAATATTTATACTTGTATAAATATTAGTTTCTAGGTCTGGGTGATTGTCCTTATGGGTCTCCCCACCGTGCCTCGGTGAGTGCCGGATGTTATCACAATCACCTTATAATGATCGTGACTCGTAATAGAGAAATTATTCTAGTCTAAATGGTTACCGGCTTGCCCTCAGGGGTTGTGAAGGTTAGATGGCAATCGCTCTGTGTAAAAATCAGTAACTTTCCAATAACTGGACTAGAGTAATAAGCAGACCCTGGTGTTACCGGGAATAAGGCTAGGTGATGATGAACTTCGTTTACTGACTTGCGTTTTTGGTTACTGCTTCGCTGGTATACGTTGATGTAATAAAGCCTGTAACATTTTTCGATAAACGAGCTATCCAACGCACTATGATTTTTTCAAATCGAATCAGTAGCTTTAAAGATTACTCCCTACATACAAAATCACACCGAATGTTATTAATAATATTTAATTCAACATAAAATTCCAACATTTTCATTTCAATCATGTAATACAACACTAGTTACATGGATAAAATAAGTTTTTTTTTTCTTGTATCACATAATGAAATTCTTTCTCAGTTCAACAGAGCCCGGCCGCCTCGGTAATGGGAGCGTAACCGTGAAAAACGGGGCGATACCGCCCTAACTGGCCCCGATTTTGTTATTGGACGCTTAAAAGTTCTTTGAGATAATATTTAGACATTTATTATCTGTTATCTGATCGGATTCGTAAGGATTTACTCATTAGGACTTCGACTGTTTTGTATTCTGGTATTTTGAGGTAACGAATATCAAAAAATAATTAATTGGAAAATTCAAAAATTTCGTTATAGATGCTAAACGGTAATTCTGAATGAAAAATGATGTAAGAAAGCTAAAAATGATTTTTAAATACCTATTCAACGATATCCTATCTATCTAACCTAACCTAACACAGTTTGTCGATTTTATTTTTTTCTTATTTCCATTATAGCGTCTAAAAAAAATTGAAATCAAAATCAAAATATGCTTTATTCAAGTAGGCTTTTACAAGCACCTTTGAATCGTCAATACAAAAACAAAAGAAAACTAAACACTAATTAATTAATTAATTTACCACCGGTTCGGAATGTAGATTCTACCGAGAAGAACCGGCAAGAAACTTGATAGTTACTCTTTTTAAAAGTTTTACGATGGGTACATACATTTATGAGTTACAAATATATTAAATACCCTGTGTGAATCCAGCTTATACTAAATCCAAGCATGTTTATCATCTATATAATCTTGAACAGAATAATATGCTTTAGCTACTAAGGATTTTTTAATATGTACTTTAAATTTCTTTTTTGTAAACTATAACACTTTCTGCGGAATTTTATTATAAAAACGAATACCTTGCCCCAAGAAGGTAACATTGACTTTGCGGAGTCGAAACTTCGGCGTTATAAGTTTATCCTTTCTTCTCGTGTTAATACAATGCCTGTTACTGATTTTATCAAAAGAATCAATGTTGTTGTGAATATACATAATATTGTTGTAAATGTAAATAAAAATCGGCCATTTTGATTTTTCCAAATTATTATACTTTCTATGACCTTGGCGTCATTATAATGAAACAAGCGAGGTGTCATTTATCAAAATAGGCATATGCGTTTGGTCTAAATAGTGCCGCAAACGTACACATCCACATACAAACTGATAAACACATTACCCTCCCTTGCGTCGCGCAGTCGATTAAAAAATATAAACTACGAATTGAGAATCTCCTTTTTAAAAAATTGGTTGAAAAAAACGACGTTCTTTATACGAATTTTCGTCCCCTTTTTCACGCCCTTCTAATTTTATTTACTATTTATTTATTTAGTTATTTATTTATTTCTTTATTTAATTGAATTAGTATTGTATGTTAATATTTGTTATTCCTTAAAAATATGGCATACTAAAGAAAATTCAAGAAAACGACTAGTCTATACTATCTTAATAATATCATAAAGAGGTAAAATTTGCTGTAAGTTTATATGTAGTTAATAATCTCTGAAACTTCTTATGAGATTTGAAAAATCCCTTGCGTTGTCTAGCCTGCTTATTGAGGAAGGTTATATTGCATCACGCTACAATTCCTAGGAGCGAAGCAGTATAATAGTATATGTATTATATTTAACAAAATCTTGAATAAAATGTTTATATATTTATTCCATTTATGGCCAAATTAATAAATAATCACGGATTTTATATCCACGGGAACTTTTTACCTTTCCTGTAACTTATTGACCCTCCGTATAAATACTTTCAGGGTGATCCAATAAAAGTTTAAGGGTCACATCCCTTGTTATCCATAATCGTGTATTATCGATCTAAATAAGAGTATATTATATTACAATTTTTTTCTCCATATTGATATAGTTAGTCGTTTGTTGTTGTATTTTTTGTTTTTTTTTTTTTTTTTTTTTCACATTTTGGCGTCCATGACATGTATGACATTCGCGCCTTCATCGAATCAAATGACGTCATTAACCCAAATTAGTCCCAGCGTTTGGTCTAAATAGTGCCACAAAGGTCTAAACCTACATACCCCAGTCGGGTAAAAAATAATGTAAGTCCTTATGAAAGTCCGAGAGCAAGCCTTATAAGTCTCGCCTATAAATTATTTGTAAGATCTTTTTTGTTTATATGGGAAGCGTTGTCCAAATTGGATTTACATAAAATATACGTCATTACGTTAGCTTCTTTACGCCGATCTTCTGTAAGAGCAAGGTTATAAATACCCCGTAGAGCTAGTCCCTATACGAGCCACAGTCAACCGACTACAGCTACGTACTACCACAGTAAGTACCATAGAAAAAAACGAATCAAAATATTATCTATTTATTTAGGAACTACGTATATTAGGAACACTCCTTTTTGAATCAGCGGTTCAAGCATTACCAAACACAAACCGGATGTACATAAATCAAACAAAACCTTCACTTTCAGGCACCAAATGAACGAATGAAATTAATTTAAAAAATGAAAAATTTTTCACAATTTAATTTAAATCACGTAAAACCGTCGCTAATTCTTTTAATATGAAATCGTTGAGCTTAAAATATACAATAAAGAATAGCTTAGAATCCAACCCGAGCGGTAATGGCGTCCGTTTTGCCTTCATTCTATTTTATTCAATAGCATCGTATTTTCTCTCGTCCTGTTGCTTCGGATTTAACATTGTTACATTTAAATATTTTATTGCCTCAAAAATTTTCGCTCGTATTGGTTTATTGGGATTTCATTTATGCCCAATTTGGATTAGTTGACGAAATACATGGACTACCATGTTCGCGGATTCAAATCCAAGTAAGGTAGTTAAAATGTTTAGATCATATTATGTTCGAAAGGACAATGTAGTTAGAAAACCTGTATGTATGGGGAATTATTCTGAGACATCTATACTATTACGCTCATGTTACGGTGTTTGTTTGAACGTCCTACCCCAGGAGCTGTCAGTCTGATTATATAAAACAAAAAAAACGGACACGTTAGCGCATTGGTCACTGCAACTGACTGAAGCGCTAACGGTCGCGGGTTCGATCCCCGCTCGCGGCAAACGTCGGTATTGGCCATATGGATGTTTGTCGTGGTCTGGGTGTCTGTGTTAGTGTTGTGTGTGTTTCCGGACTCCCGACACAAGACCATGAGATCTTAATGGGAGCCGTTGAGTGTGATGCGTTTATTTATTTAAAAAACTTTTTTGCCGTTTTTTGGTGAACGTATAAAGCGTTGTCAAAGGAGCAATACAGGAGATAGTCCATAGCTGTACCTGACTACAGCTTGCATACGAGCCAAGATCATTGTAAAGCAGCTCATGTGGTTGTTGTACGGTGAATGGGAGATCTGGAAACTTAACCCCCTTTCCAATTCTTTCATTACTTCCTATACCGTTTGATTCTTCATTCCTTTTTGAACTGACGACGCGTGTGTGGCTCCTATGGTGCTGCAAATTTTCTTGACGGCGATGATCACATAACATCAGGTCTCCCGCCTGTTATTATGTCTCCGTCCAGTTATTTTTATAAAAAAGGATTCATAGTTCATTCATCTATGAAAAACACAGTTACCAATGGACAACCAACGTAAAGTGTCAGGTGAGCTGATGTGAGTTATTAGCAAGATTTAATCAAACACAAAAACAATTCTCAAGAGTATTAAAAAAGTGTACTTTAATAACACGAAGCTTACCAAGTAAAAAGGTTGATTCAAGATAAAAACGATCGGGATCAGCCACCCGGGGAGTCGTTATGACGCTGCGCAACGCTAAATTGGTAACCAGTTTAGAATCAGCTTACAAGCAAACGATTTACAAATAAATTGCTGTAATTTTATATTGTCGAATCGAATTTCTTATTAATTTGACTGGCGATATACTGGAGCTTGTAGCTAAATGTCTGGATTTTGGTAATAGCTTGGAAATATTCTAGCACTGGGCAAATGTCTCTTCTACTAATTAACAAGAATTCTATGGAGCTTAATTCACGATTAGTAATATAAGCATACATATGTACTATACAGTAACAGCCTATAAAATTTTCTACCGTTAGTTAGGCTCCTATTTCATCTCTCTTATTAAGGAGAACATTATAAGCCTAAGCAACGCTGCTCCGCTGTAGATTGAGGATATATATGTGTCAATACTTCATCAGACACATACAAGTTTCGTCAAGAGTATTTCCTTCACCTCCAAGTATGAGGTGAGTTTAAACATAAAATCATCTAAAAATGGAGCGGTGCTAGTTAAGTCTTGAAATTGATATCATCAGTAGATATCATGTTCTAACTACTATGCTATTTCAGCTTGCACACGTAAAATCCTTAACAGTGAAGTCTCAGTTTCCTCCTGATATTTTCCTTCACCGCAAAGCTGCTCACACCATAGTAAGAGAAAAGGCATGTCAGGAAAAATACCTTATTTGATAATAAATCTAAGTTCTAAGTCTTAACAATGTTGCTTCAAGTGTAGAAAAATATAACCGACTTCAAACAGAACTAGTGTTGCACCCATAAATGGACAAACGATCGCTGCTAACAGCAAATCTGTTAGTAATTGAAGAGTTCGTTTGTTTATTTCTGAAAATATTTATCAGATTCGAATATAGTATAAACTAAAACTTTCCTACAATAATACAATTACATAGCGAATACCTCATCCAAATCGGATAAATAGTTTTTGAGGAAATCGCGAACAAATTAACGTACTATTTATACATACATATAGATCGACTACAGAACCTACGTATTTGAAGTCGATTAATAAGCGTTACTACCATAATGTTCAAGCCTCTTACACGCCTATTCTCTTTCCTGGTGCCTCATCAGTAAAGTTCGTACTCTTTCTCGCAGGTAATTGCCTGGTGATCGCAGCGGTACTGTGCTCCTCGAAGCTGCGAAGCGTAACCAACCTCTTCATCGTGTCACTCGCGGTGGCAGACCTGCTGGTGGGAGTGGCTGTGCTACCGTTTTCAGCGACGAGGGAGGTGTTCAAGGTCAGGATTTTTTTTTGTAGATTAACCTTTGTTTGGTTATATGTCCAAAATCGTTTGTATCGGTGTATATATGTGTTTATTTTCATTTATAAGTTATATTTAAAACACTTTTGCTTATTTATTACCTTTTTTGTAAGTTTAACTCTCGTAATTGATATGAAACAAATCTATAAACCAGCAACGGATAGTTAGTAGTTACGAAAGCTGTGAATGTCAAAATAAGGCACTGACATAAAAAATCTTTCAGGTGTAAAGCAAATGACAAACATCTTCTGTAAATGTTTATGAAAGTCTGAGGATAACGTGTGTCTAATTGGCACAACTAAGAGCCATTAACCAAATAATTGAATTGAATTGAAAGTCTGAGAGCGAAACTTATAAGTGTAATTCTGGTCATAGGAAATATGTTTTCAAGAATTTCTTCTAAACGCTTACTTATATTATTATAGAACTTTTGTAAGTCCAGTAATTTTCATGAGTTCGTTCGTGAGTTAGTCCAGTCAATCAGTCAGTCAACTCATTTATCTTTTAATGTATATAATTGTACTGGGAATATTGGAGTAGGTAGTCTCCATTTCAATTTGTTTGCTTGAATAAAGTACGTAAAGGATACATTTTCGTGGAAAACCATTATTTTGATAGGGATAAAAGGACCCGAACATCTATTCAACCTTAGAAATATCATTATACTGCGTATCATTAAATTTTGTCAATAGTTGAGCTGCGTTCATGTAAAACATATATAGACAAACTTGAAGAAAATTACATAGTTGCAATTTTTGCCAATATTTACCCAAAATAAGAATCTTCTTCTTATTTTCAATGTCGACTATAAAGATAATAGCTAATTAATTTGTGGCGACACTCTTCTGATTGCTTAAATTGTTTAACTATAGTGCATTATTATTGAAACAATTACTTCTATACACAATATTCAATTGAGGTAGAGCCTAACTATAACTTACTGACTGCAATTCCGATATGCGCTGGCTTGAGCAGTATCTCTCTCTCACACAAGATCGACATGAAATATGGTGTGAGTGAGAGAGACGGAAGTCTTGCCCCTCTCCCTAATACCTTTCCTCATTTACGAAGAGTAACAACACAACCACAATCTTTAACACTTTTTTAAAGCATTTTTGGCTGCTCGGGTTCTGCCAATATCCATGGGTTGCAGTGATCACTTAACGTCAGGTGTCCTGTCTGCTTGTTTCCAGCTTTCTTTTAAATATTGGAAAAGAATAATATTTTATAAATAATGTTTTTGGATGTTAAAGATCGCACCATTTCAAATTTGACAAGCTGGTCAATTGGTTTGTTGGACCAAGCATACTTTCGCCTATCATAGTTAATCGCTAGCTGGCTGCTAGGCAACATCGTCCAAAGTGGTCGGCATTCTGCATACCAAAATCTTATTATATCCAAATACTTATATATCATATTATTGTTGGACGACCCCTCTGGTCTAGTGGTGCTGAATGTACCTCTAACGCCGACGGGTACGCGTTCGATCCCCGTTCGGGGCAGATATTTATATTTGTATAAATATTTGTTCCTAGGTCTGGGTGTTTGTCTTTGTGGGTACCACCGTGCCTCTGAGAGTACATAAAAGCTGTCGGTCCCGGTTGTTATCACAATCACCTTATAATGATCGTGACTCGTAATAGAGAAATTATTCTAGTTTAAATGGTTCCTGGCTTGCCCTCAGGGGTTGCGGAGGTCAGATGGCAGTCGACCTGAGTTAAAATCAGTAACTCGTCAATATCTGGACTAGAATAGAAAGCAGACCCTGGTACAAGCGGAAATAATGCTAGGTAGATGAGACAATGATGATATAATATTATTGTTGGAAATAAATAAACCAGACGCAAAAAAATGTTACAACATTTATTCAACATTTCGTTAGAGATATACACAACTTTATTTAGTCGGATTATAGCCCTCCACTACAGAACCAGTTCTTATCATTTTCGCAAAAACGTAACAGGCATATTATACCCAAAGTACCCATCATTCCTGTAATTAAACACTTTCCTGTCCACGCAACGGATGTCAGAGGACCAAATCATACTTACAGACGATTATCAACCTTATTACCACAGATTACAAACTAATATCATATAATCCTATTCATATTATGGTTCCAAATAAAGTCACAACTTTCAACTCTATGTTTAGCACAATAAGCTTCAATATCCCTTGGGGCTGTAATAGTTAAAAAAATGGAAGCATTAGTGATTTTTTGATTTCAGAATTTTGGATCGTAGGATGAAGTGTTAAGGTTTATCTTCGTTTGTGTGATTTCAAATGTGTATGAAACGATATTAAAACAAAACTGGAACAAACAGAAAGAAGTACGTAGCAGAAATTTCGAGTAGTGAACGCTGAAAGAATGGCTTTAATACACCTATGTCTGGCGCTAAATAGAAGGTGGCTTTTCAGCATTTTTAGACCGTAGAATATTCTAGAAATTGCGTACATAGAATTGATTTAATGATTTAAAAAAAGCATATTATTAAAAACAAGAAGGTTCTCAATTTAGTTGTAGTTTTTGTTAGTAAAGTAACACCCTGTAAATGTCCCACTGCTGGGCAAAAGCCTCCTCTCCAATTGAGGAGAAGGTTTTAGAGCTAAATCCATTACGCTACTCAATGCATGTTTCCTCACGATGTTTTCCTTCAACGCCAAAACATGAGATAAATTTAATTTTAAATATTACACTTAAAAATTCAGCGGTGCTAGCCGGGGCTTGAACCCGCAATAATCGCTTGAGAACCGACGTGTTCGAAACTTAAATATCGTAAGTGTGCACTAAGAAAGGATTTTTTTTATTCATTTCCTAAACTTAAAAGAGGGTTGAAAGTATACGCTGACGTTGCGGCGGGGAACTGCAGGTAAAATTTAATTTTAGTTGGAATCTCAAAGTACTTATTTCAATAACAGAATAAATTATTATTTCTACGCTGGCGTTTCTATTCAAAAATAATCCTTTGCCTATTGCTTGCTAGATGTGTATATACCCATGTAATAGAGTGCAATTGTGTGCTCTTCAATGAAAATGTAGATTTCCGCATTACTGAGTGTGTACTTAGAAGTTCTCGCGTACTAATATTGACTTGCATGTGTGGAGAACCTATTCTTGTCTGCGTATTTGAGTATGTTGTTTCCAGGAAGAGTGATATAATTAAATTATTATTTGCATTTAATCATATGTAAGTGGGCATAATTAAACTTTTCATCATAATTGCTCACGAATTTGAGTATATTTTGCACATGGAAATTCCTTTATATATACTGTTAAAAGATATTTGCATGACGTGGAGAACAGCTTCGATAATTGATCTAATGTTTTATTAGTATACTCTTTTGGATCCTTGAAAAGTACATCTAATAGATTTAAACCAACGGTTGGGTGCTGATAAGTAATAATGTGTCAACCCACAAAAAGTGAAAATCGGTGATATTTATGTGTTCTGATAAAGCGTGACGTATTTAACTTTATTCAAAAAAAATCCAATCCAATAACGAGTATAGTTGTTTTAAAAAATTATATTTAATTCAAGTTTTAAGGTTAATTGTCAGTTAGACACATTTTATTCGCCAATGTTACATGGAATGGAGAAAACACGATGAAGATAGATAAGAATTGTGGGGATAAGAATCTAACCTTAAGTAAATTATGTTTCGAATGTGTTCCATATTTTGCAATATTTAACATATATTTGAAAAATTTATAACTAGATAAAACTATTCTTTATACCAATCTGGTTTTAATTCATTATACTTCCATATATATACTCCTCCAAACAAATTCATTAAGAATAAGTTACTTCTTTTACGCCACCATTTTCACGCCATTTTCTCAAAATGAAGTCCGTGTGGCCTGACATAGTATTGCTTATCAGTGTGTATATATAATAGGATTCTCGGAAATGGCTCAAACGATTTTCATGAAATATAATATGTAAATGGTTTCAAGGCGATAAATCGATCTAGCTAGGTTTCATTTTTTAGAAAATGTTTCATCTGTGTTTTTAAGATCGAAAAGTACTATTCATATATAACCTGTATGTAATTCGAATCTAAATATATTTTTCCAAAAAACGCATTTTACCAAAAAAAAAATAACAAGTAAAGGTCGGACATCCGATTACTAATATATTACTTTTCGGTAATTATTACATAGAAAAAGTTTTTGTGGTATTAACTCAATAAATAAACACAGAAAATAGTAACTTACTAAAATTTTAAATTAAAAAAAAAAACAACAATCTATTCATTACGACCATTTCAACAACACGATATCTCTGCTGTAATATGGTGAGGAGTTGTGTATCCTGCTGGTCCTGGCTGCAGCAGCAGACCAAGAATTCCATAACTTTGCTGTTATGTTGCATGTATAGGTGTTTAAAATTTTAGGTCACACATATGTTCGAAAGTAAATCAAATACTTATTGTGCATTTAAGATTCCTACCGCAGCTAGACTCGTCCGATTTTGGCAGATCATGTCTAAGAATCATCGCTAGAACACCCTCTATCAAATTAAATATTTGAAACTTTCGCGATTTATACTATTCATATTCAATATAACGGACCTTATCGCGATAACTAATGTTAGTAATACCTTTTTTATTGAACGACGTTTCGACGAAGTTGCAATCATCGTGATCAGCTCGTGATTAAATAGCTCTATCAAATAATAAAACATCGCATCCAAATCGGTTCATCCGTAAAAGTTACGGTGCTACAGACACACATAGCAGTTTAACTTATAACACCCCTTTTTTGCGTCGCGTGTTAATAAAAACAGTAGTTCACGAAACGTGACCACATACCCGAATGGTGTCGAGAATGCAGCATATATCCGTCGAATCGCAATTCCGACTCCCGACAAATTAAACCACCCGTCACCAGTTAGGCAATAAAATTGGCGGTAAAGTACAAATAGTGTTATACAATTTAGAGATTCTTTCTAATACTAGCAGTTGCTCGCAGCATCGCCCGCATAACTTTTGGAATTTGACAGATGCGATTCACAAACTGGATAATCACAAAATGACGTAATTTCATCCCCTTACCGTCCTTTCTTGGATTAAAAAATTCTATGTCCTTTCTCTTGCTCTAATCTATCTCTGTAAAGAAAGAAAGAAACATAGTATACTTTATTGTACACCGAGAGCACAAACATACAATAAAATACAATAACAAGTATAAGTACAATTGGCGGCCTTATCGCTAAACAGCGATCTCTGCCAGGCAACCATGTTGCTGAGGATATTATAACCCTCTGGTTATATGGATAAAAGGGTGTAGTGTACACTTATACTGTATATACTTATAACAAAAATGGTTCGATATAAAAAATTAAATTAAAAAAGTACTTATATAATATAAATATATAAATCAGTTTGGTAGTTTAAAGGTTATTTTCGCATTTATAACATTAGTAAGGATATTTCGTATATAATACTATTTGACATTAAAATCTATATCTATTTCCAACTTCGACAAGCTCGTCATGACTTGTGGTACAAAATTATCGCTTCACGTATTAATATATAAATTTATAACACCACAGATTAAATACCACTAAAAAATCACGCACGAAAAGCACCAGAAAATGTTCAGCTTATTCATAAACAGCTAAGTACCAACTAGGTCAGTATTAATGACTTTTATATTGATAGCATCTACACAATGGACCAGCTTCGGAACCCTAATAGCGTGGAACATTAATCGCTCAAGTTAACTAACGCGTAATGGACCGAAAACTGTAATACTTTATCGTGCAGCTGAACAACAATAGTTGAAAAATAAATACCTACATATACTGAGAATATGGCCATGACTGCGTCATAAGATACACTTGCTGTGCACCGTGATTATATCTGTACGTGGAAATATAATCATTCTTACACCTGAATTAAATTTTTAAGTTTTGTTGCCAGACTTTCATAAAGATTTACATAATTTATTTCTCATAGCTTTAGATGAGAATTACATTCGTAAGTTGGTACTCTTTTATCTGATAAAACAACTTTGTAACCTAGTAACAGATACGTTGTAAGTAGATACGAAAGCTGTGAATGTAAAAAATAAGGCACCGAATGATAACTCCAATTCTATGTATGTACATATGTATCCTACTAATATTATAAATGTGGAAGTTTGTATGTGTGGATGGATGGATGTCTGTTACTCTTTCACGCAAAAACTACTGAACCGATTTGGCTGAAGTTTAAACTGAAGATGCCTTACATCTTGAATTAACACATAGGGCATACTTTATCCCAAAAAATATGAAGTTCGTACGAGAATAATTTAAACAGGTCTTTTTACTCTTTTACACAAAAACTACTGAACCGATTTAGCTGAAATTTGAAATGCAGATGGCTTATATCTTTTTATTTATTTATTTATTTATTTAGGTTTATCAACAGTTGTTACAATATAAAACTTACTATAGACACAATTAAAATAAACAAAATATCAAACGCAATTGTACAACTAATTATAGATAAACACTGCATGCTTATTTAAAAACTTATAGACTATGTGATTAAAATACTTAAAATCAGTTAGACTATGTAAAATACAAATATAATATAGAACAATAAAGAGAAAAAAAACATAGGGAAAAAGAACAATCACTTTAAATAACGGAGACCTTACTTAATTAAAAAATATATCTTGGATTTACATCTACTATTCCACGCGGACGAAGTCGCGGATCAAAGCTAGTACTATTATAAAGAGATAAAATTAGTTTGAAATTTTGTTTGTAGGGAGTAATCCCTGGAACTACTGATCAGAATTGAAAAATTCTGCGTTATTGAAAAACGTTAAAGGCTATATTACATCACGCTTCGACTCATAGAAGCGCAAGGCAGCTATTATATTGTATTAAAAGATTATGCGCAATTAATTTTATATTTATTAAAAGGATTTCTTTATTTCTTTCTATCTTTAATATGCGACGTTATTTAGGGATGCAGTTCAAAGGAACTAATTTAAGCTTCATTTTATTTACCCTGCCCCGGTGGGAGTTAATAAAGGAAGTTCGTTTTTGTTTAATCGAAAACAATATTTATTTAGTATTTTACTCTCTTTAAAAAGTTCTTAGATAACATCAACAAGGCCCCACAGCGCAGGGGGCTTAAGGCCCCACTTAAACTACTCTTTGACGCAACTGCTTCTAATTAATTAAAAGTCTTTTCACATAGAGTATTTCTCTTTCTGTAATAGAATACTGTAAAAGTATAAAGAAATATCTAATTTCTATACAAAAGTACTACCAAATTGTCTTGTCGCTATAAGTTTTCAACTACGATAATTCACAAGGGAACAAAATTTAACTTTTTTTTGTTGCATGGAATTTTATGCCTGTTGTTTACTAATTTGAGGTCGCTGATTATAAATCTACCCTCATTTTTTCTCTAACAGCTTTTGTTTTTTATATACAGCGGTCAGACGTATTCTTTGACTAGTTACACTTTAAATACAAATCAATCGTGATATTCACAAAAAAAAATATTTTTTTAACAATTTCATCGACGAGAAATAAGTGTATAAACGATCCCATTTGTTTTTGTAACATTTGTGGTGAATACATTTAAATATTTTAGTAAAATATTTTAGATTTGTCGGAGTGCATAAAACAAGGAGTTCATAATTACTTTGGATTCCCTTTGCACACTCGTGATATGTACTAGGTCCCTCATATGGTAAGACACGTGTGGAGTCTTTGAGATTATAGGCAAATAAGAAAAGACTCCATTTTAAGCATCAAACACCAATTTTTTTGGCGGGAACCTACCAATCATTAAGATAATTGTTAATATTAACGGAATTAACAAAAAAACAGTCGAAATGGTGTTACTCTAATTTGTTATCTGTTACCTGACTCGTCCTGTACTCTGGAGATGCACCAGTAGCTTCTTTTGGCTCATGAAACAATTTGTCAAAGCTCTGAACAAGGATGGCGATTGTTTCAAATACATCTCTAACAAGTTCCATAATTTGAGCACAGATAAAATAAAAGTCGGAATTTTCGATGGTCCACAAATAAGACGGATGAATAAGGATGAACATTTTAGTAGTTACATGACTGATACTCAAACAAAACGCTTGGAATTAATTCGTTTGGGTTGCACAAAATTTTTTGGGAAACAAAAAGGATGAAAACTATGCCACGAATATTAAATTGATGTTGACACATATCCAGCAGCTTGGTTGTAATATGAGTATCAAGGTACACTTCCTCCACAGCAACTTTCCGTTTCCCTGAAAATCTTGGTGATCTGAGTGAAGAACAAGGGACACGTTTCACACGTTAGAACTATGGAGGAACGTTGAAAGTTTTACTTAGCACCGACTTCAAAATCTTGTAAAAAATATTTATATTCTAGTGTATTTGTAGCTATTAAATTCGTTTTCGTAACTGGGTCATTTTTAGGGTTCCGTAGTAAAAAACGGAACCCTTATAGTTTCGCCATGTCCGTCTGTCTGTCTGTCTGTCTGTCCGCGGCTTTGCTCCGAAACCCTTAATACCAGAAAGCTGTAATTCGGTATGAGTATACATATGAATTACGCCGAGAAAGTCGTACAATAAAATCTTAAAAATATTTTTTTTAGGGTGTCTTCCCTATGTGTTAAGAGAGACCAAAATTTTTTTTTCTCATTTATCCCATGTCGTGGGGTATCGTTAGATAGGTCATTTAAAAAAGTTATAGGTGTGGGAAAACCATTTTTTCGAACGACGAACTGTTTCCGAAATATTAAGCTTTGAAGTGTCAATTTTTCTTAGAGTCAAGTGTCCCCCCCCCCTCTACCCACTAAACTGCTGCGTCTAAAAATATGAAAAAATTCACGATAGTGGTACATATAATGAATTTAAAAGGAAAATTATCACGGCTATGTGGGTTCTTATGGTTATCGAGTTATAGATGATCTAAGTAAAAATAAATATTTCACTTTTTAAAGCATCACATTATGTAAATATTAATAATTTTAAATTAATATATGAATTTAAATGAATAAATAAATAAATATTTTATAAGTTTAAAATAAACTAAAATATAAAATAAGGTATAAAACAATGTCTCAATTAAATATTAGCTCCGTATTTACCTACGGCATTATAGCGAAAGAGCGAGTTAACAATCAACAAACGAATTCACTTTGGCATTTATGGTATAATATAAAAGATACGGATTACGTACCTATCTCTTATTCTCTTCTTATCTAATAAAAGGTTTAAAATTGTAAGTACGTATATTGTATAAACTGACTTAAAAAAAGGAAATTCCCAGTTCGTCGTAAACGCTTGACCGATCTTGAAAATTCTGACAACTACGGAACCCTACATTGTGCGTGGCCCGACACGCACTTGGCTGATTTATTATTTAAAAAAATATTTAAAAAGGGCAAACGATTTCGCAAGCAAAACACGTGATTTCCTTTATGTGAATAACTTAAGTAATTTCAATATAAAAACCAAACTACTTTATCGATTTTGAGGAAAATTCTACAGGACCAATCTGAAAGTATACCCTTTTGAGTGTTGGAATTAAATCCAAATCACTCTAGCCGTTCTCGAATAATCGGTTGAGAACCTCTTTTTTGGATGTCAGTTAAAAGATAAATCGTTGAAAATAAATTTTCTATTATAGAGGTCAGGGGTTTTAGGGTCCAAAGGGCCACCGGAAGTTCGGGCTTTTGTGGCATAAATATGCGCGCAATGATTTATTTATTACGAGTATCCGAATTTAAGAGGGCCTCGGTCGTTAATGTGATCTCTTTTTATACGTATTTTTATTTTGTATTAAAAAATTATAGTCAGTGTTACCAATTCCCAAAAATATTTACCCCTAAAACTAAACAAAGACTTCACAATTACGTGAACAAGACATAATGCCTAAAAACGTACGAGTATAACCGGACACCGACTTCAAAATTTTGTAGAAAATATTTACTTTTTGCTTTTTTCTTTCCTTGTTTCGTTTTTGAAGAAGTTTTTAAATATATATATATATATATATATATATATATATATATATATATATATATATATATATATATATATATATATATATATATATAACTTTCACGGTAACCACTGATTATCGGCATTGGAGTAAGTAGTAGAAATTTTTTGCGTTTTTGAGCATCAACATAAATCGTGTGGTTTTCCGTTTGGATCACATCCTTGGAAATATATTTTCAAATTATTAATTCGGTTCTCCTCCAATGTGTACTAATCATTTAACAAAATACGTCTTATATATTAAGCGTACTAGATATAACACTGTGTACTTTGAAAATAATCACATATGTAAAGGAAACAAGATACAACAATATGAGTATAACACACCATGAGAATCCAAATCGCACTTGGCCGGCTTTTATTATTTATCGCTTCAGTAATAACACAATACGTCAATAAAAATTAAAAGAAAAAATGTTATAATTAATCCGATTTCATTTACGTATTGTTAATAAAAAGATTTCTCTATCTTTCTAATGAAAGTAATTTTGTAAAAAGAACGTGTCTTAACGAAGTATGTTCATAAAAAGTCTTTCAATGTAAGTTATACTATATAAGATCTCTTACTTAAAGGGCTTAAGGGCAGGGGTCGGATGGAGATTCAAAAGAAGTGTCTCGTGACGCCCTGGGCACGAGTATTTACGCTTAGTTGGACGGGTAAAAAAGGAAATCCTTCTACGTGGTTTTAGTACGTTCACATAATAAATAAATGGACGCTGATAAGCAATACTGTGTCTAGCCTCTCGGACTTCATTTTGAGAAAATTGCATCTAAAGATGTCAAACCTATTCTTAATACATTTGTTTGACGAAGCACATATTTTTTTTGTATTTTGATAAAATGTATAATGAATTAAACGCAGATTGACTTTTTCAAATATTTGAGATTATTGTATTAATTGCAAAATATGGTACGCAATTGAAACTCGAAACAATTAATTAAGAAACGTTTCCGTACTTATTTAGCTTATGACTTATATTTTAATAATGTTAAATAGGTGATGCGTTGTCTGAATACATCAATATCTCCGAAATTGACTTTTGTGGGTTGACACATTATTGCATCCATATAGAATTGAAATGTCGGTCTGTGGTTTCAAATTAATTGACTGTTATTAGATATAGATACTGGAAATATGTTAAAACAAAAAAATAGATATGGTTTTATAGTATGTTATTCGGCTTTCGCGATAACTACGCATTGATATATGAGACATAAAAAGTAACCTTTTAAAAAGTTACGTAATGTCGATTACTAAACGTTTTAAGCGTTTTAAACTAAACTACTGAACTGATTTTGATGAAAATTTTGTTTATTTTAATTGTATTTATTTATTTTTAATCGACTTGCAAAAAGGAGGAGGTGCTCCATTCGTCGGAGACATTTCTTTTAATTAAAGAAAAAGAAAGATATAGTCAAATCGGTTGAGCCATCTTCGAGTAATCAAGGAACATTGAAATAAAACTATTTTAAACAGATTTAAATCGCGTATATTAATTATTTTTATCATCCCGACGTTTCGAGCACTTTACAGCGTTCGTGATCACGGATAGACTGTTAACACGTGTAAAAATAGTTAATATACGCGATTTAAATCTGTTTAAAATAGTTTTATTTCAATGAATAATTATCGCGAAAATCTAAGACAACGATAATCAAGGAACATTTATAAAAAGTCACCGACGAACTGAAAATCTACCTCATTTTTAATTATCTTTGAATTTTATTCAATAGCCACACCAGAAACGTGGGTATACATAAAGTATTTTTAAACACACTATTTATAGGCGACATTATTATGAGGAAAATGTATGATAATATTGGTAAATATCAGCATGTTTACGGACTTTGCAAAAATAAACGGATTTAAACAGCGCTATTTATTTTAAACAAGATTTTTTTGAAAAATTAACCGACTTAAAAGCAAAATAAGTAATGAACATTCATAATCCTCAATAAACTAAGAACCTTGCACCCTATGAAGTCGGTTAAAAACAGAAGGTTCCCATGAGAAAAAAGGCAATTCCAAGGTCTGAACGTACTTAATAACTCTCGTAAGAAATTAAAACCAAAGTTATGCTGAAGAACTTCCATCGATGGATGCGGAAGCGATTATCCATAGGAATATTCAAGCTACAGGAGAAACTTAATCGGTCGAAAAGATTAGCGGTGGTGCAACTTGAGGCTGTCAGCGATTTAAAGAAATTTTCACTGACTGAAGTGTTAACGGTGGCCGGTGCTGTCCCTGCTCAGGACAAACATCTGCATGAGACATACGAATACGTGGTGGACACAGGACCATGGAATCTTAATAGGAGTCGCTGAATGTGAAGTGACGTTCAATGAGCCGATCAAGACCGAATCAGAGTCGCGCGTCAAGCGTTTTGTACAGCTGAGACGACTAGCACTTGGCCAAGATTTTATTTATTTGTCAATATCAAAAAGATATGTAGTTTATAAGATACAGTTTCCAAACGGTCGTACACACAGACGACGTTTAGTAAGAAGATCCCTTGATAACGTTAGGCAAGAATTTTAAAAATTAAAAGGCAGAAAAACTTAAAAACATGTGGGATACGACGACGATTCCTATGCGCTCTTACCGAATTTCGGTACACAATATCTCTTTTACAAAAACAAGGTATTTACTTCAATTACAGAAAATGTTGTCTTTTTTAATTAATTATATAACTATTTTCATCGAAAAATGGGTCGATAAAGAGATATTATATATTTTAAACTTTCGCGATTTATATTATTCATATTATATGTACCTAACGGCTTTTATCACGATAACTGGATGCTGATAAGCAATAATGTGTCAACCCACAAAAAGTCAAATTCTGAGATATTGATGTATTTTGATACTGCATCACCTATTTAACATTATTCAAAAAAATGTAAGGTTATATAAACTAAAAAACTACGGAAAAAGTTTCCTAATTAATTGTTTTGAATTTCAAGTGCGTTCCATATTTTGCAATTTATATGATAATCTTATATATTTGTAAAACTTTTTACTACATAATATATTAAATATATCAATGTGCCTTTAATTCATTATACCTTTTATCAAAAAATAAAAGGAAAGGTGGATATATACTTCTTCAAACATATTTGTTAAGAATAGGTTTGACACCTTCAGATGCCATTTTCTCAAAACGAAGTCCTTGTGGCTTGACACAGTATTGCATATCAGCGTCCAACTAATGGTAGTAATACCTTTTTATTGCCCGATCCGAAGTTGCATCTGTCATGGTCACGAGTTGACCACCAGTCAAGGTATTACTACTATTAGTTACCGCGATAAGACACGTTTATAAAATATGAAAAGAGATATTTTAACAAAACTGTTTTGTGATATTTTTCCAATATGGCGGTGCGTCCGGAAAGATATTAGGTGGCAAAGTAGATATTCGAAAAGAGCATATCAAAAGCTATATAATTACCTATATTCAAAACTCTCCGAAAACCTCTCTTTCCAGGTAAAACTACCTAATGACTGTACTAGAATACTACTATGATTGTTCCAATGTAAATGGGTCCTACAGACATAGGTCATATTCTAAAAGCTCGATTGTAAACCCATGACCTTGAACATATGATTAGTAATGAAATTCATACAATCGATTTCCATACGACCACAGTCAATTAAACCATCGACCAATATAACCTGAATCGTCCCTGCGTTTTATACATATGGTGTGAGCTAATTTATAATGTCGTTAAGTTAAATTATGACCCGCACTCGTGACTTGTGCCAACAGCAATACATTTCGAATCAGCTAGTTCGATAAAATACACTCAGTGCAATACGCAGAGGAATTAATGTACCGTTACATTATTGGTGCAGTTACGTAAATAAGATTTAATCAATTTTAGTAAAGCTCTAAAGAAATAGATTAATTTCATATTTTCACTTCTGGTTTCGTGTTTAGTGTGTCAAGTGATACGGATTACGGTGTGGTACTAATCTGGAAGCATATAACCCTTTCTTTCCCTACCCCCTATTCTCCGTGGTACCTCATTCCTTTTTAAGCTAAAATTTGTAGCTCGTCTGGCGTAAATTTCCAAGTGATCATTTAACATCAGACTATATTATTTGAAAAGAGCCGAGATGGCCAAGTGGTTAGAACACGTCGATCTCAACTGATGATCGCGGGTTCAAACCCCGGCTAGCACCACTGATTTTTCAAGTGCTAAATTTTTGTTTAAATTCATCTCGAGCTCGGCGGTGAAAGAAATTCTGACACATGTATATCCGCCAACCCGCAGTGGAGCAGCGTGGTGGATTAAGCTCTAAACCTTCTCCTTAATAGGAGAGGAGGCTTTTGCCCAGCAGTGGAATATTAACAGGCTGTTACTTTACTTTTACATTACTATAATTTGCTCGTTTGCCCCACCTTTTTTAATAAAAAGGTGATCCTATTCGTTTGACCTCTAATGTAATTAAAAAACACAAACTCAAAGTCCTAACAGCAGCATCTTTAGTCGATAGTGATAAGCTGGCGACCTAAAAATATAGAAATCGGCGACAGCAGTCACACTAACTTTAACGTTGAAAAATATAGCACAAGAAACACTAGCAATAAAATAGTAATTTTTTAAATCCGATCAGAATTGCCCGAGACATCGCAAAACAAAATAACTTTCAAATGAATTGAGAAGTTCCAATGCCCTTTTTACGAAGTCGGTTAAAAAATATGCACAAACAGAATGATAAAAACCGGCTTCGAAGTTATACCACTCGATTTTTTCCTGACGACATTTGAAAAGACTCATGCTTTTTGAAAAAAAAGGAAACTAAAGCGTACCGCACTTTTCCAATATTTTTTTCCAGTGAAATGGTTTTATTGAAGCCATCAAACGCCCTAGGCGATCGAAATATAACGATAACTGTAAATATACTTTTAAAACCGCATATAAACAAAAACTTTTATAAATTCTCCTAAAGTTCTGAACCTTTTATCTATGTCCAGTTTAGTTGAACCGTAATAAAATTGTCTCATAGAACTTAAAATATTAATTAATTAATATTGATTATTATAACCTGGGGTCTATCTTGAAAATTTTCTTTACGAAAACATGCTACATTCTGAGGCTTCATTCCTGATTCAACTCAATTCTTTGGTTCACGGCTTTTAGTTGTGCTAATTAAAAACATGTTAGTTCGCCAATGTCACGAGGTGAAGAGAAAACACGATAGAGATTGACCGGTAGAGTCGAGAATCCAATTTTAATTAAATTTTGGAAACACCCTAAAATAGTGTGATGTGATGTTAATCCTCAACCTAAAACAGCACAAAAATATTTATAAACATTATATAGTTTATTTACGGTTTTTGTACTAAAACATCTAATTTGACTGTAATTTTTGACAGTGATTGTCTAACACAATTAAAGCCCCTAAAACATGAAACAAAAAAGAAAAAATGTACAGGTAGTTTTTATGAAAAGAAATATGTACAATTTTGGTTTTTTTCTAGAAACCAACTTTCACGCTCATATCCGTATCCAAAAAAATTTGAGAAAAATTTTAGCTACATATATTTTTTAAAATATAGTAATTATGGGAAAATCCGAAAATGTACATGTGTATTTTTGATTAAACTTTATGTACAGTTGTTGATTTTGGATTTTTTTTTTTATTTATTGCGATTCAAAACTTCTAGCGTATATAATCAAAATTGCAAAAATTTACATGTTAACAATTGAAAATTAATATAAAGTACAAGTTTTTGAGTAATTATATTGATCCAGTACTTTTAGAGCCCAAAAGTAATTTTTTACTACAATTTTTTTTTGACAGATGAAAAAAAAATTCCAATTTTGTATATGTAGATATTTTGACCCCAAACAACACCATATGCTTTTATTACTCCTAGCGCCATTCCCGTTCTTCATATTCGTATCCAAAAATATTTTTGTAGGCTGTGTGCCAAAGTCATTCTAAAACACATTAAATAAAATTTTATTTGTCAAAATCAATTGTATTAATAATATGAATGTACATAAACATTTTACAATGATTTTACTATAAACAGCACTATAGTCGCTTAAGACATTATTGATTTACCAATAAATAGTTATCATAATTGCATTTTCTTCGACAAAGTTTAATTTTTTGGCAAGGTACCAAGCATGATACGTGTCACAGGACTTGAAGCTACACCCCTTGGCAACAGGCCGGCTGCTCCACTCTTAAGCAATTCTCAGGCCCGCGCCGTCCATACGTGCAAAGTCCGAAAGGCGCCCGGCCTAAGCGATCCTTAAAGAAAGATTCCATATGAAAAAAATACTTTAAGAAAAACCAATGTTACTCTTCCTTATAGCTGTAATACGGTACGAGTACCTACCCATTCAACGAGATTCCACTTGATACATAACATAGATACATAGACTGATAACCACATTACCCTCCTTTGCGTCGCGCAGTTGGGTAAAAAAGGCGCATATTAGACTGTCGCACGACGGCGCCAATCAGGCTTGGCGCAGGTCTGGCAATTCTTTATCTGTGACAAGTCTGAATATGATCTAGTTATTGACTCTCAATAATAATATAATAATTAGTATTTGATTCATCCTAAATGTTCTCATTTCAAACCTCTTCATTATGTCTATAAATGGAATTGTTTCGACAATTTCACGTGTATTCCTGTCTGTTTCCGAACAGACGGGCCGACGTAACAATATTCATTATTATTACTGTAATTGAATTTAATCTCGACGCCATCTGATGTTTCCGTTGAACCCCTACTCTTGGATTTCGAAGACTGGAACTTGAACAATCTAGATAAGTTTATATTATGACATATATTTTCTAATTTTATTTGACTATTAGTCCAGCCCGATGATTCATACAATTTCCATCATTCAGTGGATATTTAACAAAACATTCCATATCAAAAAATGGCTTTAAAGGATGAAGTCTTTTGTGTATATAATCTGAATCTCGAAAACGGCTCTAAACATTTTTATTTATTTATTTATTTATTTATTGATTCTGAAACACCATCGGCATAATCCCAAATCACATAGAAATAAAAGAAACTTAAAATCTAGTACTGTGTGATACACCATTATAGGTATTTTCAATTTTCACATATTATAAAAAATACTAAAACTAAACATTACACTTTCACATTTTATAAAAAAAAAAAAACATTATATGTCTTTTGGTATGGTTGGTTTCGGGGAGGATAAATATATCTTTTGGAAAATGTCGTTTTATCCCTGTTTGCAGTCAAACAAAAACTGCTACTTTTTTATTTACTAGTAAAACTAAATATAATTACCAAAAAGACACGATTTACAAAAAAAAAAAACCCGGACAAAGCTCAGTTGTCGTGGAATTATTTTGAATATAGCACCGAAAATGTCAACTAGGATTTAAGGCCTCATCCTTTGGGCATCGGGCTTATGTTGTTCCGCCAATTTAGTTGTGTCCAATTTCCTGCAGTGCAACTTTTATGATGCTTCTATTATAACTTAACCGACCGTGATCCCCTTGGGCGACATTTAGTTTTCGTAGCATAGGAAGCCAAGTGGTGTGTCGCAGTATGACATTACGCATCGCAATCATATATTATCCCAGATTCTAAGGTCGCACGTTTTCTAATACCACTTTTATTTAACCGAAATTTCTTTTACTTTCTTTTTCCAATTGCGCGATGCGTGCAGGGTATGTTTATCAGTTATGTACGTATGTGGGTTTGTATATTTGTGACACTATTTAGAAGCGTGTTCCGATTTTGATGGCGCGAATCCCTTAAATAGCATGGCCAATAGCAAAATAGCCGATTATGGACGCTATAACTATATCAAGTGTGATGTCAATTAATAGGTATCTAAAATCATTTATAAGCTTCTCATATCGTTTTCAATCTCTAAACTGTTTAGGATCTGTAACAATATAGTTTGTTAGTAACGATACTCATTTACAGGCTTTTAAACAGAACTGATATACATATGGTATTGCTGACTGCAATGGTCTTGTAATGCAGTCGGATTTTTGATTTTTTAAATTAATTACTGGTTTACAAAGTGCCGAGATAGCCTAGTGGTTAGAACACGTTGATCACAACCGATGATCGCGAGTTCAAACCCCGGCTAGCACCACTGATTTTTCAAGTGCTAAATTACTGTTTAAATTCATCTCGAGCTCGGCGGAGAAGAAAAACATCGTGAGGAAACCTGCATGTGCCGGGAGAAATTCTGACACTTGTATATCCAACCCGCAGTGGAGCAGCGTGGTGGATTAAGCTCTAAACCTTCTCCTTAATAGGAGTGGAGGCCTTTGCCCAGCAGTGGGATATTAACAGGCTGTTACTTTACTTTTATAAAGGTCAATATGTTTAAATATTTACTCTTTTAACTTCAATAGATTTTTACAATCGTCTATAGTTTTTTTTCAAACAAGCGGACCCGACAAACGTTATCAATTGAATTGCGCATAGTTTTATTCAATCCCTCGAGAACAATACTTTTTCTGAATGAAAGCCACTCTTATCATTTTCTCTATACCTGACAATGTGTATGAAAAATGTTATACTGGTCGGTTATGTATAACGTTAGTTAGGATAGAGTTGCTTGATGATGTAGAATTAACTGAGAAAAATAATCAAAAAATGCTAGTTGTCGTTTTAGAAAAATCTTTATATGATATAATAAAGTTTTAAAAAATTGATTTAAACAGCCCATTTATTACGGACTAGCTGTTCTCCGCGGTTTTACCTGTATTATTTAAGGAAAAATTATATTAAATATAATGCTTACCTTCCCCACTTGAATCGGGTATTGATCACTATTTCATTGGTTTAAATTTTGATTTCCCGTTTTGTTTTTTAATTTTCTTAATAATTAACATAAATAAATATTTTAAAAATATGGTCCAGTTGAGTTCGTTTTAGATATTAGTCGGAACAAATAGACTGACAGACAGATTGACAAAGAGACGAAAATTTTAAAAATTGTGTTCTTGGTGTAAGTACTGTGTATACTTTCGTATAGATTTAGTTAAAAGCTGTTAATTTAATATTACAAAGAGACACTTCAATGTTATTCATTTGCATAGATGATTAGACTACAATTTTATGTATATTACGGAGTTGAAGGTAAAGCTCTTGATCTTATTGCTTCATACTTGACTAGGAGAATTCAACATGTTTTAATAAATGGAATAAAGTCTTCTGGATCAGAGCTAAAAATGGGTGTTCCACAGGGATCAATTCTGGGTCCATTTCTATTTTTAATATACATCAATGATCTACCTTTTTATGTAAAAAGTATTTGTGACATTGTATTGTTTGCTGATGATACTTCACTTATTTTCAAAGTTAATAGAAATAAAGTTGATTATGACGATGTAAGCAATGCATTATCACGGATACATGGTTGGTTTACCACTAATAATCTAGTTTTAAATACTAAAAAAACTAAATGTCTAGTGTTTACATTACCTAATGTAAAACAACAAACTTATAATTTAATATTAAATGGTGAGATCCTTGATGTTAGCGATACAACAGTATTTTTGGGAATTACCTTGGATATGAAGCTTCAGTGGAATTCCCATTTGGCATCTCTTACGGGAAGACTCAGCTCCGCTGCATACGCGGTTAGGAAAGTTCGTCAACTAACCGACGTTGATACAGCTCGATTGGTATATTTTGGTTATTTTCATAGCCTCATGTCTTATGGATTGATGTTATGGGGTAACGCTACAGATATTAATACTGTATTCATTTTGCAAAAGAGAGCTGTTCGTGGTATTTATAATCTAGGAGCTCGAGATTCCCTTCGAGATGTTTTTAATAAAGTTGGTATACTTACGGTTGCATCGCAGTACATTTACAATAATATTATGTATATTCACAACAACATTGATTCTTTTGATAAAAACAGTAACAGGCATTGTATTAACACGAGAAGAAAGGATAAACTTATAACGCCAAAGTTTCGACTCCGCAAAGTCAATGTTACCTTCTTGGGGCAAGGTATTCGTTTTTATAATAAAATTCCGCAAAAAGTGTTACAGTTTACGAAAAATAAATTTAAAGTACATATTAAAAAATCCTTAGTAGCTAAAGCATATTATTCTGTTCAAGATTATATAGATGATAAACATGCTTGGATTTAGTATAAGCTGGATTCACACAGGGTATTTAATATATTTGTAACTCATAAATGTATGTACCCATCGTAAAACTTTTAAAAAGAGTAACTATCGAGTTTCTTGCCGGTTCTTCTCGGTAGAATCTACATTCCGAACCGGTGGTAAATTAATTAATTAATTAGTGTTTAGTTTTCTTTTGTTTTTGTATTGACGATTCAAAAGTGCTTGTAAAAGCCTACTTGAATAAAGCATATTTTGATTTTGATTTTGATTTTGATATCAACTATCATCATTTTAAAAGTATCTCAGACTCAGTAAATTGTTTCTGTTAGCGTTGAAAATCTATCAGTAAACAAGCAATCGAAAGGTTTTTCTTTACAAATAAAACCAAAGTGTTCATTACGGAATGGATGCAGAAGAGCAATGAGTGTAAAGAAAATGCTATTAAGAGTTTTCCACTAACGAGTTCGATGCTGTATTCGAACGTTTTTATCGCAGCTACAAGTATCGCCCGCGACTTCATATACTTGATAAGAGATACGGCATCTCAAATGTAATTTATTCTAAAAAAGGAAAAAGCTGCATCGGCAATACGGCGCTAATAATCGTCACTTATTTCAAATTATATATTTGTGTAATAAAACACTAGAAGGAGTAGTAGTGAAAAAAAAAATTAAAAGATATTACTTCGCGTCTTATTCTCTCCACTGGTGACATATTGTAATTTTATTTTCAATAGAAACGAGATATGTAAAAAAATTAATAGATTTTTACGAGTATATTTAAATCGTCACTTTACAAATCTGTGGTGAAAAAATTATGAAGGTTAAGCTCCCCTCTGTTGGGAATGTAAATTCTACCTGAAGTAGCTATTAGAGCTACGTTGAGTGAGAGAGTCCGAAGTGCAGTCCATAGTTCCTTCTCCTTTTGGTCCGTCGTGCACTACAATTGGGACTCTTCTGGTGCTTCAACTGTTCATTTGTCAAAATTGTCTACTTGTGTGAAAATTGTCTACAACAATTATTAATTTAAAAAAGTTATTTCACCTTCAGACAGGGTTAATTTTAGTTGGTATAAGTATAAATTTCCAGCACGTAACTATTCGTTAAAGTTCTAAGTGCCTGGTTTGTTTCCAACTTCATACAAGTAACTAAGATTTCGTTTTTTTTTTTTTAACTTTACATTTGAACTCGATAAATAAAAATAAACATTTAAATTTTCACTTAAAAAAATTACTACTTTTACTAAATAAAATATTACTAATTTATTACACTGTATTAGTAGTAGTAGTAGTAGTCTAGTTAAGTACTTTAGTAAGAGAAACAAGATAGATAATAAGGGAGAATTACACTTATAATTTTGCTCTCAGACCAGAAGATTTACATAAGTTGTTTTTCATTGATTTAAACCCGAAGAAGTTGGCTGTCAGTGACCTTATTTTTGCTATAGCTTTCATAAGGTTTCTTATATAATTTTTTCCTCCACTGATGACAGAGGGCGCATTTTCGCCCAGAGAATCGAAATTGCGATTCAAAGGGGAAACGCTGCTAGCGTTCTTGCCACAATTACGTGCGGACATGATTTATACAGCAATTAGTATTATTTGGATACTGATAAGCAATAATGTGTCAACCCACATATGTCATATAAACTAAATAAATACGGAAAAAAGTTTCTCAATTGCTTCGAATTTCAAGTGCATTCCTTATTTTTCAATTTATACAATAATCTCAAACATTTAAAAAACTTTTTATTAGATAATATATTAAATATATCAATCTAATTTTTATTCATTATACCTTTTATCAAAAAATAAAAGAAAAGATGGATATATATGTACTGCTTCAAAACAAATATGTTGTTAAGAATAGGTTTGTCATATTTAGACGTCAGTTTCTCAAAATGACGTTCGTGTGGCTTAACACAGTATTGCTTATCAGCGTCCATTTGTAAATAGTTAAGTTTATCTTTTTTTGAATATTTAACATATTGTAATTTTATTTTATATAATAAAATAACAATAATTTAAAGCCTTTTTTACATAAAGTTAACGTTATACAACCAATCATTATTGAAATCAATTTTTTTTGGTCTTTTTGCAGACAAATTCTTGTGACATTTGTGCTAATTTGGCTATTTTATATGTGCTAATTTGGTTTTAGAAAATAATTTATTTTACATAGTAGGGGTATGCCCTGATTGAACGTTTGCTTATCTTCCTATGTATGCACATGGTAACATATTATATACTGTACCTCTGAGCTACATATTTGCTTGTGCATCTTACGCTAACTACTTTGAAATCTTGAACGTCGATTCCGATATAGATTTATCGAGATATTTATTAAATGTTATTTGCTTTCGTTCTTTGAACTTTAACGTTTAAGATTATTAACTATCTTTTAGACATTTTCAATGATTTTTGTAACGTTGGTTGTGGGAATATTATGAGTACATATCGTCGCTTTATATTACGAGATACCTCATAATTAACAATTTTGGTAAAAATTTATTTTCTCAGTGAAAATGGTAATCGAATAATTTAGTTTTATAATAATGAAATTTCTTACAATGTCTTAATCTTAAATCATTTAAAAATGGTATCATATTTATTACAGTTAGCTTTAAAAGAAATTTTTTGTCTCTCCTGTAAAGTTCGGCAGTTTGCACATATCACATCTAGACCGACGATATACGGAAACTATAAAAACTGAATAATTTTGTGATTGTTAAAGCTAAAATTTTGTAATATTATACATTTAATTATCTATTCATCTATTGTCCTACGTATCACGTTCATAGAGAAACTGTTTAATAAGCTACCAGAGAATCTTGTGTCTTCAACAGATGCCATTAGGTGAAATATTCCGTTTTAGATTCAGACTGATCAATTACCTGGAACTGACAAGCTTTCCTTCCTCACAATACAATTTCGGAAATAGAAATCGAGCTCGATCTGAAGTTCAGACCTTGAAATGAGCTATTTATAGCTATTTGTAAGAACTACATATATAATAACTACACATTAATATTTGTTCAAACACATGATTGACTGACAATATGTGGAATCGGAACGTAGTATTTTTCGATCAATTTCAAAAAAATAGATTCAAGTTCATTAAATTAGTAAGATTCAATAAATTAGTTTTTAAATCAAAATTATTAATTAATATGTCATCCAAGCATATGATATTATATATGTATTTGGCTTAGTCAAAAAAGTCAGTTTTACTTATATTTGACAAATAAAAGACCTTACGTATCCAAGACTAGTACTCACATCGATTGGGATTTCGGGCGTTTATGTAGACTTTATGTCACAAGATATTGAGAGAATATTAAATTTTCTTTTACAAAATCGTAAATTCTGCAGAGTGAAACTAGATTAGATACTTTAAAACTATTCATTCAAAATGGTCCAAATACAAATTCAAAATATACTTTATTCAAATAGGCTTTTTAAAGGACTTTCGAATCGTCAAGCTATAGGTCAATTGGTTATAATTTTTTTTAAAGTTACCATCTCCCCCTCCCTCAAGGTCTCATATCAATAAAAAGTTAAGAATCTCTGGTTTGTACCGATAATCTCTGACGTGTATTCTTCTTTCAGATCTGGATATTCGGGGACGTCTGGTGCTCAGTATGGCTTGCTGTAGACGTCTGGATGTGCACCGCGTCTATCCTGAATCTCTGCGCGATATCCCTGGACCGCTACGTGGCTGTGACCAGGCCGGTCAGCTATCCTAGCATCATGAGCAGGAAGAGGGCTAAGGTGCTGATAGCTGGGTTATGGGTACTCTCTTTCGTCATCTGTTTCCCGCCACTCGTGGGATGGAAGGATAAGAAGGTGAGTTTGGTATGTACTAGTCAGTTCTCCCAATATTGTCTGATTTTTCCAAAAATATAGTAGGTATAGAAATACATGACTAAATTTTTTAAACATTATTAAAATACATAAAAATAAAATACGCGTTTATTACTGTCTTCTTTCTTACAATGACTAAATTTATAAATACAGTATTAGCGGCCCCCCGGGGTTTCCCTCGCGCTTGATATAGGCCTTTCATGCAAACTTCCAACCCCCACTTTAACTTCTTAATGGACGAATTTTGCAAAATCCCGTTACAGTGAGTACCTAAGTTAAAATTAGAATTAAACCTAAAATTAGAAACTCCTAGTACTTGTAGTTCATTAGATTTAGTGATGAGTGAGTGAGTGACCGTTCGCTTTTATATACATAGACAAAGAAGTAATTTAACAGCCCACCGATTGGCAAAAAAGAATTCTTCTCATATTAATAAGAATGTTTATAGTATTCTAGGCCTTTATGTAAAAAACAACTCCTAATTCACCCTCTGAGGAAGAAAATTTTGAAAAACGCCGATATTTGTGTGCATTTATTTCTAACCAGAAGTAGACATACTAAATTGATTATTTCTGACTTAAAAAATGACGGACTTACATATATAACCATTATACATCGTTTATTTAACCACTTAATAGTGAGATTTCCAAAAATCCTTTCTCAGTAGATGCTTATAATATTAAAGGTTTGCTACCCTTATAGCCTCAGCAGCTTAGGATATACGTGAATGAATCAGTTAGTCAGAAAAAATACCTATATACGTATAGATAATTATATTTAATTTAAATATCATAAATTGAACTTAATAGCTCGGTCACCAAAGTGCTGGCGGCTACCTTGTCCAGCATATCAGTCTGGCCATACACAGAGGTAACGTCGCCAGTGTTTTGGGCATCTTGCCTCACAGTGACATCGATAGTTACTTAGGCTTAATATATTGTAGTTATTTTTAATTTTTATTTTTATTTTTAATAGAATTATTAGTTTATATTAATACCTTAACTTTACTAATTAAATTAAAAAGTTTAATAGCTACATTGATTTGATTTAATTTTTTTAGTTATAAGGCGTTAATTTTATATCTTGTTTTACTACTAATTCTTGTCTTTTAAATAGCATATGTCGTTGAATTCC
Source organism: Hypolimnas misippus (assembly GCA_037950945.1). Taxonomy (NCBI): domain Eukaryota; kingdom Metazoa; phylum Arthropoda; class Insecta; order Lepidoptera; family Nymphalidae; genus Hypolimnas; species Hypolimnas misippus. Next base: position 574,545 of record JBBEEQ010000009.1, read on the forward strand.
TTTAATATTTACTACTTTTGCATGTATAATTAGCGTGGCTGTGATCCTTTAATTGAATAAATTAGAAATCTGCGTTACCAGTTTTCATTTACTTTCGACTCATTGCTTTCTGCACTTTCCACATAATAAAACACTAATCCTTATTAAATTTTATGATTCTCATTTAACTTTAAATGAACGTAGCTGACTCAGTGGATTCTACACGTGCAATAACTAAAGGTCGAGAGTTCAAATGTAGAAAACCATTATGACCTTCCCGAATGTTTAATTTTTGTTCGATAATCACACAGTGAAAGGAAATTTTATGAGAAATATAAAAATTGTCATTGACATATGTAGACTTTTACCAAAAGTATCGGACTTCAAAAGCTGAATAACGAAATAATGTAAATTTAGCTACTGGAATGAGATATTTATTTCAGATATTTCGATTTTTTAATTAAACTACTATATTATATATTTTAAACTTTCGCGATGAATACTAATCATATTTAATATAACGGGTCTTATCGCGATAACTAATGGTAGTAATACCTCGTCATATAAAGCTCGTCACCGGAGGACGCGCGGCACACCAGTGAGGTCGTGATCACGACGGATGCAACTTGGTTGAAACGTCGGGCAATAAAAAGGTATTACTACCATTAGTTATCGCGATAAGACTCGTTATATTAAATATGAATAAACTATGACAGGATTTTAATGAAAATATTCTATGAATAAACTATAATTTAATGAGAAAGTATACTCTTTGAAATACAAAAAAAAAACAATCAATTCAGCCAAGCCGTTTTCGAAAAATCGAGGAACATTCTTTAAGAAATAAACAAGTGCCCGACCAATTAAACATCTTTTGAGCGTCAGTTAAAAAGTACTTACAAAAAATTAATGCAATTTGAATTGGTTATACTCTTATATATGTTATCATACAGTTTTATGTATAAACCCAGCATTACTAATTATACTTAACAGACAAAAAATTAAGGAACTCATATTTTTATTTTTTATCCGGGCTTTGCAGAAATAGCCAGAAATATATATTTAATTAGACTTATATAATAAAGACTATGTAAACTATATGCTACTTATAAGGCGAGAATTACATTTATAATTTTTACTGACGTTATCGACATAAAACAACTCTTGGTAACAGTTATCTAGGTAAGCTTACGAATGGTGTGTGTCAAAAAGAAAAGCGTTATTATAAGCAGTAATATTTCTTCAATTCAATTCAATTCTTTGGTTAATGGATTTTAGTTGTGCCAATTAAACTCATTTTATTTCGCCAATGTCACGTGGAATAGAGAAAACATGATGGAGATATGTTTCTTTCAGGTGTAAAGCAATGACACTTATGTAAATCTTTACGGAAGTCTAACAGCAAAACTTATAAGTGTAATTCTCGCCTAAAATTACCTTTAAGCTTAGGAGAACATTTTAAATATATTTGTAAAATAAATTAAACGCCGGCCACCCTTAGGCGTAATTTAGAGGTTTAATAAAATACATAATGCTTTAACCTTTTAACTGCCCACTACTTTCTCAGAAACACCTATTTCAGATTTTTTAAAACCTTTTTGAGCTTCAACAATGAAAATATTATTTTTTATTATTATGATTTATTTTTTTATGTAATATGATATTATCGTTCTCTTTCATTTTTGTAATTGAATTCTTTTGAAACGTATTAAGGTAATACTTTTTCAAAATGTAATAAAATCACATTGTTATCTTTTGTTTATTTTTTTTAATATAAATATTTTAGATATATTTTTTTTGTCCTATATTTAAAATGTCTGTTGTTTCTTAGTTTATTCTTTCGACAGACGCGTTGGCGCAATGGTCACTGCAACTGTCTAAAGCGCTTACGGTCGCGGGTTCGATCCACGCTCACGAAAAACGTGTGTATTGGCCATACAGATGTTTGTCGTGGTCTGGGTGTTTGTGTTAGTATTGTGAGTGTTTCCGGACCCCCGAACCAAGGTCATGAGATCTTAATGGGGGCCGTTGAGTGTGATGTGTTATTCTAGCGTCTTTTATTAAGGTTTCGTATAAAAATATTTTTTCATTATACTATAGAGTATGTTATGTACCTACTCGATATCTTTGGCAATGAATTTTGTTAGACTAGCTTTTGCTCGGGACTACGCTCGCATTAAGTTGATTTCTCCTTACAAACTGCTTGACCCCGTTTCAACTCCTTTAGGGAGTGAATTTTGTAAATCGTTTCTTAGCGGATGCGTCCTTAATCTAACTATCTCAGTGTCTTTCAGCAATCCGTTCAGTGATTTGAACTGTGTTGATAGATCAATCAGTCAGTAACTGTTGAATTTTTATCTGAATACGTGACGCAAAGGCTGTACTGTGTTTATCAGCCTATGTATGTGTGTATGTGAGTTTGTACCTTTGTGGCACTGTGTAGACCAAACGCGAGGGTCGACTTTAACAAATGATACGTCATTAGATTTATCATGACGGCGCAAATATCAAAAAGGATAAAAATTTGGCAAAATCAAAATGGACGCCATGATGTGTATGAAAAAAAAATTAAAATCGACGAGTTATGACTAATAGGGTATCATTGAATAGGTATTTCAAAATCTTTTTAAGGTTCCTCGTAACTTTTTTTAATCAGAATTATTGTTTAGGCTCTATAACGAAATTGGTTAGTAACGATTTTAAATTAAAGTTGGTTATAAAATTTAAAAATGAAAGTTGGTTAGTAACGTTTCTCACTTATAGGCTTTTAGACAGAACTGATACTGATATGGTACTGACTGCGGATGGTCCGGTTACACATCAGGTTTTTGATTTTTAAAATCAATGACTTGTTTAAAAATCTTGTTTTCCAACTCTTGAAATAATACAGCATGTTTTCCCTTCTCAAACAAATTTATTAAGAATAGGTTTGATATCTTTAGACTCTTTTTTCTCAAAATGTAGTCCGTAAGGCTTGACATTGAATTGCTTATCAGTATCTAATTATGGTGTTGAGAATTTTGATATTCCCGTTTTGAAAAGCATAGCTTTAACTGCATATGACTATGCGTATAATTTTATGATATAACATAAAGTCAAAATCAACATCACCCAAGCGAAGGCTATTTTACATATGCCCTCTGGCCAATGTACTAGTGAAGTAAGTATGCAACTCGAATCGTTTACAATCGTGTCAGAAGAGACAAATAAATCGAATCCGTTTTACTCGAGTTTTCAAGCCAAATCGATAGGAACAAATGGTAGATCCATTTGCTCAGCAAAACTCATGAATGCCTTGTAAGTGTCCTACAGTTGCATACTCTATACAATAAAAAAAGAAATCCTTGTTTTGCTTTTTTACACTAAAATTATAAAGAAAAAAAAATTGTTTTTTGTTTGCATTGAATAGGCTCCGAAACTACTAGACAGATTTGGGAAATTATTATTGGTTGCGCGTTGCGTTGGCCCGCTAATTGGTTAATGCTCCACAGCTGGGCAAAGGTCTCATTTAACCCATTAGGGAGACGGTTTAGAGCTTAACACACCACGCATTTACATGCGTCAGAATCTCCCGGCACATGCAAGTTTCCACAAAATGTTTTCCTTCACCGAGCACGAGATGAATTTAAACATAAATTTAGCCCTTATAAAACTCACAGGTGCTAGCCGGGGTTTAAAACCGCGATCATCGATTGAGATCGACGTGTTCTAATCGCTAGGCCATCTCGGCTCGATCGGGGAAGGCTGAAGGCTATATATTATCTCGCTACGACTAATATGAGTGAAGTAGTAACCATAAATGCGAGTGACACTGCGAGGGGCAGCTAGTGTATACTAAAATTATTCTTATACTTAGTTTATCTCATTAATACGGTTTAACCCGAGTGATCTAAAAACTCAAGTACCTACATATAATTAAAAAAATAATCGAATTGTTCGAATTCGAATAAAATTATAATCGAATCGCATCACTACATTATACGCACAGTTCGGTTATAATTAGAGTTGTTTGGTTTGTAATAGAGTACTCTGCGGAAATATTACTTGGCGGGGCATAATAATTTTGTATCTCGGTTAGGAAACACAAATTCAACATGATTATGTTTTATTCCTGAAGCCAGACGTAGCAGGTATCTATGATAATGCTCATTCTTTCAACAAAACGTAATACCAATTCTAAATGAGCTTATTTTATTCCCAAAACCACAAGTAGCACATGTCCATGACACTGGTCAATATTTTACTTGGCATTTTTAAATGGTCTTGTTTTATTTCTACAACCAAAAGTAGCAAATGTCAAAAAAGACGAGTCAAACTCTTAAAGGAACTCAATACCAATTTCAAATGAGCCCGATTTTATCCTACACTCAAAAGTAACAAATGTCTGTGAAACTGGTTATTAAATTAATTTAACTTACCAATTTTAAATGGACTTGTTTTATTCCTAAAGTGAGAAGAAGCAAATGCCAAAAAAATTAATCACTCAACTGAACTCAATGTCAATATAAAAAACCAAAAGTAGAAAGTTTCCATGAAACTAGTGATTCAATTAATTTAACTTACCAATTTTAAATGGACTTGTTTTATTCCTAAAACGAGAATAAGCAAATGTTAAAAAAGACTATTTAATCTATCAACTGAACTCAATGTCAATTTTAAATAAGCTTAATTTCTTCCAACAGCCAGAAGAAGCAGATGTCAAAGAGGATTTGTCTCTCAACCCGCCCTGTCCATGGACGTGTGAGCTTACCAACGATGCTGGCTACGTCGTGTATTCAGCTCTCGGCTCCTTCTATATCCCCATGTTTGTGATGCTGTTCTTCTATTGGAGGATATACAAAGCAGCTGTGAGAACTACTAAGGCGATTAATCAAGGATTCCGGACAACCAAAGGTAAGGTCTAGAGCTCATAACTGGACGCTGATAAGCAATACTATGATAAGCCACACGGACTTCATTTTGAGAAAATGGCGTCTAAAGATGTCAAACCTATTCTACAAATTTGTTTGAAGACGTATATATCCATCTTATCTTTTCTCTTTTGATAAAATGTATAATAATTCAAAACAGATTGGTATAATAAAAGTGTAATCTAATATTAGGTTTTTTAAATATATTAGATTATTGTTTATTGCAAAATATAGAGAAACATTAAATTAAGAAACTTTTTCGTAATTATTTTGTTTTGATGACTTGAAAACTTTTCGAATAATGTTCAATAATTGATGAATTATCAAAATACATAAATATCTCAGAATTCGACTTTTTGTGGGTCGACACATTATTGCTTATCGTCATCCAACTAAATATTTTTTTATCTAAAAATACCTGGTAAACGAGCAACCGGGACACCAGATGAGACACAAGTGCTTTGCCAACTTAAAAAGAAATAGGGAATGACTGGGGAAGCAGATTAGGCTTCCGGCATTCCCATTCACCATACGAAATGCAGCTATATTACCTACTTCACGCCGGTCTTCAGTAAGAGTGAGGGACTGTCCCGGTCGAGCTAGCCAGGCTTTACTTTAATTCTCATGTCTATCTCTTGTTTTGTATGTTTTTTTTAAGTATGACTTCTGGTAGTCATTTTATTGTAAGTGGTCCATATTTTCATTTGTTTTCTATTCATGTAAACATTCAGTAATGTTTTTGAGAACTTAAATTTAAAGTAAATTTAAACGACTCAAACCGAGAAACCGTAGAAAATTTTCATTGTATGCATGTAGGTTTTGTTGCGCTACAAGTACGTTTTAGTTAAATGTGTCTTTCGGACACTAGCAGATCTAGAGAGAGGCTTAGGGCTTCAAGACCTTAAAATGCGCTGCTAAGTTAAGTGCTAATTTGTGTTTAAATTCACCTGCATGTGCTGGGAGAAATTCTGACACATGTATATCTTCTAACCCGCAGCGGGGCAGCATGGTGGATTAAGCTTGGAACCTTGTCCTTAAATGGAAACCAGGCCTTTGCTCGGCAGTATGACGTATACAGGCTGTTACATTACTTTACTTTACTTTTTTTTAATATTCACTGCCATAGTACAAAAGAAAAAATAAATTGAAATAAAACTATTTTAAAAAGACAACGATAGAAGAAATAAAACCATGGTGAACACGTGTCAAACTAAACAGTGTTTAAAAATGAAACGTTGCATAAAAAGTTGTCTAACTGCTAACGGCGAGTGAAATCATAAAAAACTTATTTAAAAAATGTCACACGTAACCTTTAATAGCTGAAATAGGTATTAAAAATCTGTAAAACTTACTTAAGCGTTAATTTAACTTAAAGTCAAAAGCATGTTTAACTCCAAATCGTCCTTAGACGTGCAATTGTAGTAAAGATTTTTTATAAACACGCGTTTAACGTATGTTTAAACTTGTAGTAAGGCAGACAGTGTTTATCTTAACGAAGCGCATCTTTCTATCTAACTTTGCAAACGAGGATACAATACATGACATTGTCTTAACAGGTTTATCTAAAAATGTCGCGTAGGTTTCTTGATAACATATGCTAAATGAGTTAGTCTAAAGTCGAGCGCAGTAATATCATACTTAAGTTTCTCTAGGAAAACTTAGCTTGTATACTTTATTAATAAACGTGATTCTCTAGTTTAGTAACTCGATATTATTTTATATTCAATTTAAAAGCTTATAAATGTTATGAGCGTAAGTTTGCGTATTGCGATCGTCGCTACGTTTACTGGTGAAGGTATATGTTTGGGATTTTTATTGCAACTTGTAGTAAGATTGATATATATTTGTATATAGACTTTGTAAAAATAATTCTTAGCTTGAAATTATCTCTTTAGTTCGTAACGCGGTGTATATATGTTTTAAATTAAAAAATTACTTGTAAAAAAATAACTTCAAAAGATTATGCAATAATATTTTATGCTAAAATTATGGTATACTAAATATAAAAGATAAAACGACATCAAAAGTGTTTATACTTTTATATATTCCAAATTTAAAAATTAAAAAAAAACCGACATTCTATTCATCGAGATCATTCCTACGAGCCCCAATGCGACACTTCTGCTGTAAGTTGCTGAGAAGTCCTGCTGATTGCAGATGATGCTACCTCATCAAGTCAAGATTACGTAACTTTGGTATTTAATATCATTGTCAGTCACAGTATAGTAAATTTTGATTCGAGTAGACAAATAGAATTTGGTCAAATCTTTTCAACAACCATAAAAGAGCTGATAACGTTCAAACGTCTGATTCTCATAACTTATAGCTCTGAACCTTCCGGATGACATTAGGTTTTTCACACGTAACGATGAAGAGCAGCGATGCGACAGACAGACAGACAGATACATATTTCAAACTTATAATACCCCTCTTTTTGGTCTAGGGTTAAAAATAGAAACCCCTGAAACTATGATTCGGAAGCAAATGTTGTACAAAGTCAACCTTTTAATGTACGACAAGACTACGTCTCGCAAGACTTTCTGACTGATCATCTGTGACAAGTGAACCCATGTTAATAGAATTTATATAATTAATAAAAATCAATATTGTCCTCTATTTATTCCGGAACCATTGATCGGATTGTTATATAACTTTGGTAGGGTTTCTTCCAAAAACCCTGATTGGCGTTCTGAGGGTTACAGGCCCAAACAATTTATAATTATACTTTATATATGCCACCTCCATCGCAACACATACACAGCTGGTATTTTATAATTTAAAAAAAACACATTATGGGTATATTTTAATTCTTACGTTTTCAAACAAAACAAATTCAGAACAATTATCTTAAAAAAACGATGTTAAGATACTTAAAAAATGGCGTTTAATTTAACAAAAAACGTAAATGTAATTACTTTTATATTTAGAAAAATATTTAAGAAGTAAAGGTCGTAAATTTTCCATTGTACGGTAAAAGCATTCGCGCCTGTTGAGGAAAATTCCGGGTTTAATCCACGGGGTTCACTTGCTTGCACGATTTATGTCTTAAACCGTTTACGGACTGGGCGTTTTCTGGTACGCGTGGTTGAGTACGCGTACTTTAAAACGCCCTTTTCGTGTCCAAAACCGCATGTATACATTATAATCACGTACCAACAAGAAAAACGGAACCAACTTCAAAAGCAAAATTTTCGTAATTTCGTTTTCTTTATTTTGATGAAAATGCTACAGTCGTCTCGCGAATAGAAACAGTGCGATTCGCAGCAGTCTATTCAAAACCGAAAATGTTTTACGTCTATTTATATTACTATGGCGCCGATATGACCTAATGGTTAGAACATGTCAATCTTAACTGACAATCGCGAATTCAAACCACGGCTAACACCGCTGAGTTTTCAAGTGCTAAATTTGTGTTAAAATTCATCTCGTGCTGGGTGGTGAAGGAGCAAATTGTAAGGAAATCTGCATGTGCCCGGAAAAATTTTGACACATGTATATCCGCCAACCAGCAGTGGAGCTCCTTAATAGAAGAGCAGGCCTTTGCCAAGCAGTGACACAGGCTGTTATTTTATTATTTATGTACGTGTTCAGTAAAGCAGATTAGGAATACACCAGAACGCCAAGTCGGTAACAGGCCTTAGATTTTCTGCCGCGTCATCTAAATATCTTAATGTCTATAGGAATTATATAGTTATTTCAGCTTATGTTTCCCTTTTGTGGCATGTATGTATACAATGGCGTGCACAGCGTTTTTAGGCAGGGTAGGCAGAGTATTTTGAAAGCATACTTATCAAAAATATTCACTGCATTTATAGCAAAAATGGTCGTTAGTTGTGCGTTTGTAATTATTTGTAAATTATACGCCTATATTTCAGTAAGAATAATATGAATCATAATGTTTTTATTAAATTTACGATTGACTTAACCTTTAGTTCATATTAATTACAAATCAATCACTTGGCCTCGATCACTTTTATCATCACTGAAAAATAATTTTAAGAACTCAAAACTTTTTATTTTCTGTACACACACACCTGAAAAACTTTCACAGATCACATATTCTATTTTTCCGACTATTTTCAAAATTAAAATGTTAAATGCTTTAGACCGCAAAACGAACACAAACGATAATAATGGCGACTTCTAAGAACTCGCGTCCAAAGGAAAAAAATATGCGACCAAAATTAATAGTCCTTTACTTATGCGGTAATCAAATGAAATATAAAGCTTTTCAAAATAGTTGCATTACCTTCCTCGGCAATTTTCCTCATTCATCGTCTAATAATGTAAAAAAGACAGTGCCTTTTTTTCTCTTTGTGTGCGTAATATTATCGTTGTGTGTCAAATATTTATAAGAACGCACACATAAATATATTCGCATAACTACGAGTCCGTCATGCTGCAAATATTCACGCAATAAGACATCACTAGTTTGTGCCTATACCGCTAGTAGCGCGAGTGTGCAGCCCAAGAAATACGAACACGGGAATTATCGATGATACATCGTGCTACCACCGTAATTTGATAGATGGCGTTAGTGGTATAATATTCGACGTCAATATAAAATATTAAAATAAAATACTGTTTTCCTTGTGTATGATTTAAATAAATAAATAAGATAATGCAATATACGTTTATCTGAGTCACTTAGAGTAGGCAGTGTCTTTTTGTCTTTATGAACCGCACGCCACTGTATGTATCTACCTAGAAATGAAGTTCATATATTAAATACGAGTAATTTTAGTTTGTTTATTTTATTCGAGTAAAAGTAGGTTAGTAATATATAATAAAATAATGCAAATGTTATAGAATAATTTAATTTAATATTTTATTTAAAAAGAGTTCTCGAGATTAATACTTAACCCTTAATGCATGGTGTATCAAAAATTAAACGCTTAGTTTAATGTATTTAATTAATGTTCTTTTAAAAAAAAATACAGCCAGGGTTTTTAGGGTTCCGTAGTAAAAAACGGAACCCTTATAGTTTCGCCATGTTCGTCTGTCTGTCTGTCTGTCTGTCTGTCTGTCTGTCCGCGGCTTTGCTCCAAAACCCTTAATACCAGAAAGCTGTAATTCGGTATGAGTATACATATGAATTACGCCGAGAAAGTCGTACAATAAAATCTTAAAAATATTTTTTTTCAGGGTGTCTTCCCTATGTGTTAAGAGAGACCAAAAATATTTTTTCTCCTTTATCCCATGTTGTGGGGTATCGTTAGATAGGTCTTTTAAAAATGTTATAGGTGTGGGAAAACTATTTTTCCGAACGACGAACTGTTTCCGAAATATTAAGCTTTGAAGTGTCAATTTTTCTTAGAGTCAAGTGTCCCCCCCCCCCTCTACGCACTAAACTGCTGCGTCTAAAAATATGAAAAAATTCACGATAGTGGTACATATAATGAATTTAAAAGGAAAATTATCACGGCTATGTGGGTTCTTATGGTTATCGAGTTATAGATGATCTAAGTAAAAATAAATATTTCACGTTTTAAAGCATCACATTATGTAAATATTAATAATTTTAAATTAATATATAAATTTAAATGAATAAATAAATAAATATTTAATAAGTTTAAATTAAATAAAATATAAAATAAGGTATAAAACAATGTCTCAATAAAACATGTCGCGAGTGATTCTGAATCGCGCTTATGAAGTTTTCAACCAAATCTCCATAGATTTCATAGGCGCTAATCAGGAAGGAAAATTATCGGCGCTAAGTATATTTTACAAGTGTTAGAATAACAAATAATCGACGAACATATAAAGTTCAAAATCGTTAGTATAATTCACATTCAAACATTCATTTTACATTAAAAATATTTTAGTCTCGAAATATAAAGAGAAATTAAAAATCATTTTATAATAATAAAAGGTTTAAAATTGTAAGTACGTATATTGTATAAACTGACTTAAAAAAGGAAATTCCCAGTTCGTCGTAAACTTTTTTACGAAAATAGGTACTCGAAGATTGCTTGACCGATCTTGACAATTCTGACAAATACGGAACCCTACATTGTGCGTGGCCCGACACGCACTTGGCTGATTTATTATGTTTAACACGACCTGGCATTAAGGGTTAAACTTATAAATATATACAAGATGTTTTTCTTGTATCTGCATATATTTAAAATATTTAACAAGATATCATCGGGTCAGTGTCTTGAATCAAATATTTAATATAATAATTGATATAAACAAGTTAAGTAAAAATTATAAAATCGACATTAGTAAAATAATCACTTAATATATATATATATATATATATATATATATATATATATATATATATATATTAATATATATATATATATATATATATATATATATATATATATATATATATATATATATATATATATATATATATATATATATATAAATTTTGACATATTGTCGGTGACACTAAAAATCCAATAGATCGCGTAATAGAAAATATAAATAATAATACCTTATTTTTATCAATAATGTAAATTTTATATATCAAATTTAGACTTTAATAGCAAAAGGTAGATACGCGGTTTTGCAGTATTCCCGATGACATGTACTATACATGGGATACGTACAAGATGACGAATTTGTTTTTTTAAATCGGCACTAAATAGTGACTTACAAAGTCGAGGTGTACAGCTAGTTAATATATAAAAAAAAAGAAAAAAGAACGATCTCATTGAAATATACCTATAAAAATAAAAACAAAACAAAAACCATTACCATTTTCCGCTAAACTTCAAACTTTATCGTGAAAGTTTGGCCGTTTTGGAGTTCTTTTTGTTTAACTCTCAAAACTTCTGTACAAATGGATCATATTTTGACAGAATATCGATGACCATCACGATAATTGGATAACCATTAAATAATTCGTATAATCTATACCAATATTATAAAGTTGAAGAGTTTGTTTGAACGTGCTAATAAAGGAACTACTAGTTCGAATTTAAAACTTATTTTTTGTTAAATAAACTATTTATTTATCGAGGAAGGCTCATAAGAACGAAGCAGTAACCATAAACGAGAGTCTAATATATAAAAATCAAGCGCTGAATGTGTTGCTAAGCGCAAATCTCGAAAGCAGCTGAACCGATTTCGATAATTCTTTTCTTATAATTTTCCTTGAACGAGCATGGTTCTTATAGCGAGAAAAATAAAAAAAAAATGCTAAAAAAGTCTAAAAATAACACTTTACTGTATTCTCCCATACAGAAGATTTGTAATAATTTTAAGTGTTACATACTTTTTATTTTTTGACATAATGTAATTGTTGACTTATTAATTTTCTTTTTTATTTTACTAGTTCACCAGGGTCCCGAATAGCAGAATTAATATTTATTTATATGTTATATTAAAAAACGTAAACAATCGACTGTTACACGGTACGAAGTTCGAAACTAGTATTTAATAAAATAAACTTAACTAATATAATTTTAAAACTAGCTGTGCCCGTGACTCCGTCCGCGTGGACCATAAACTCAAACACAAACTCAAATTCATTCATTAATAGCATTTTGTAAAAAATTGCCTTTTCTTTTTGCCGTATACTATTACTTCCCAGCAGCTGATCCTTATACGTGACACTATTAGATGGTGTGAAATTACAAAAAGACACTTTAATTTTATAGATAAATTCTCGAATCAAAGCTTAAGACCACTTATAGCCGGTATATAGGTACATAATATAGAAATCATAAGTCTATAATACGACATTTTGATCTATTTTTACGTAAATTTATACTTGGACCTTAAAGGCCTATACCCTGAATGGTATACTAATAGCTACAAGCCATCAAAATTGATCAGTAAATGGAATGCGAGTAACTAACCGATATATGTATACCATGTCTGTAATTATCCCGTATGTTCAAATATTCTTTTTGGTACTATTTTCACTCTATCGCCACGCCACCGGTGGCATGCCAAAACCAATAGTTGGTTAGAACCGAGCGATCCATTCACCATGGACGGCGATCCACCACAAACGGTTCGCAACTAGGAGCGAACATCAACTTATACGCTATGATAGCGTGCGTCTTGTTCACACCCCCTCTTAAGATCGCGCTCCTACCGCGTGCGATCGGAGCGTGATGGAGTGTCCGGTGTGAAACCGACCGATCAATCCTTTTACTAGAGCTTAGCTTGAACCCATTGACTACAGTATCTCACTCTTATAGAAAATCGTTTTGAAGTTGCTAATATAGGCGTTTCGTTTAGTAAGTGGGGGAGCCGGATGCCTAACCTCCTTTCGCATGAGTAATACGACTTCCTTTCTTGGCATTACTGCCTATAACTTTTCATGTCTTGCTCCTTTTATGGTAACGCGTTATTGGCTGCTCTGGTGTTGCAAATGCCCATGGAGGACCATGATCAGCTGCTTTTTGCATACTGCTAACATGATAACGAGATGTATAATACGTATATCCAGCTTAAGCCTTTGGATGGACACTTCTCCATCTAGCACTTGTACTAGACTTATTGTGGATCTTTCACTTTAATGAATTAATTAAATTGTGTTATAATAACAGGTAGAGGTCTTGGCAGCAGGTTTGATGACAACCGTTTGACGTTGCGGATACACAGAGGCAGAGGGTCTGCCAGACCCCACGGATCACCACTCTCTACCGCCTCTAACCATTCGACCAGTACCTCGCTTAGTGCTTCACCGGAAAGATTGAGGAGGTTACTAAATTGTTTTATACCTTTATATTTATGACACGGGATATTAGAATAGAAAAAAACTTATTGGATTAAGTTATCCCAAATTCTTATCTCGTCCTCATTTATAGTGTTCTGAATTATTACTTAAGGTTAAGATACAAAAGTCGTGATATTTTGAAATTAATTTAATTTTACCTCCAGAATATGTATATACTAATATTGGTCTTTGTAATGTTTTAATTACCAATTTTGGTACACTTACGAGTAGTTCTCGTGATCTTAAAGTGTTATTAATTAGTACCAAGTATCAATAAGACGAAGATATTATTACATAACTTATAATTTAGATTTTTCAATACTCTCCGATATTAAAACCGCCGTTTAAACCACAAAGGGATATAGATTAATAAATTGTTATCGCACTTTTATAAGAAATAAGTGGGAAAGGTCAAGTACTCCCGAGTAATACTTGATCTTGGTCTCCGAGCAAATTGGAAATTTATAATTTATTTTAAGTATATTGCGTTAAGCGATCTAAAGACGTTATTCTAGATGTTACTTCTTTAAAAATTTAAAATTATTATTAGTTAGCATCTGTAATACTAGTCATGTAATAAATAAATAAACGCATCACACCTAACGACCCCCATTAAGATCGCGTGACCTTGTGTCGGGAGTCAGGAGTAACAACACTACCACAAACACCCAGACCACGACAAACATCCGTATGGCCAATACAGACATTTGTCATGAACGGGATCGAACCCGCGACCGTTACTGCTTGAGTCAGTTGCAGTGACCACTGCGCCAACGTGTCTGTCTATATAATGGAGTCTTTCGACTTAATTTTGATTAACTTTTACGTTTTTATAAATTTAAATAAAGTCGAAGTCTTAGTTCGCGATATGTAGTATTTTTTATTCACTTAAATTATTTTTAACAATCCTCTATACTTTCGGAAAACCTTTTCAGGCATTCCAGTGCAAGACGCGCTCACGAAAAGGTCAAAATATCCGTATCCTATCCATCGTCAGAACAGATTTGCCCAGCTCATGAGAACTCCAGGTCACCCAGTAGATCTCCAAGCCCGTCGCTCTACGCAGTTCATTATGAAAGAGATGGGAGAGAATTGACAGAAAGTCGACTGAGGGTCAGACCCTCACATCACCTGTCACCGGCACCGCTGTATGATGAATATGATGATAAGCCAAGGACGAGGAGAATGGGAAAGAGAAATATAAAGGCACAGGTGATGAAAGACAAGAATTTAGATGTATTGACCTTATTTATTAGTATTAAAACTTTGTGCTATCAGTGTGCCTATTGCGAGTTTTTTGATAAAGATTCAGTGGAATTTTGTGTAAAATTAACTAACTTTAATTCTTTATTCGAAATATAAAAATACACTAACTTTATTCAAAATATAAAAATAGTTTTGGAATGAGGTTTTATTTTTAAATTACAAGCCTAATTTAATAAGGCGAAACATAGAACTACTTTTTTTTGTACATAACAAATGTTTCTGCAAATAAATTAGTAAATTTTAGTAAGAGAGTCAATTTTTAAAAATAATTCCTCTTAAATTTTAGGTGAAACGTTTCCGAATGGAGACCAAAGCGGCTAAGACCCTGGGCATCATAGTCGGCGGTTTCGTCTTCTGCTGGTTGCCCTTCTTCAGTGTGTACGTCGTCCGCGCTTTCTGTGGAGATTGCGTGACACCTATCGTCTTCTCTGTGCTCTTTTGGCTCGGCTACTGCAATTCTGCTATCAATCCATTGATATACGCATTGTTTTCTAAGGACTTTAGGTATGGTTATATGATTTAATTTTTATTTTCACTTGTTAAAAAATGAAGTTTTTGGACATCATATCAATGCGAAGGCTTAAAGAATCTATCCTTAAATAATATATTTTTCTGTATGTCTTTCAATCTGTGTTATTTTTATTGATTTTAAAGCTTATTTTAATAAGTTTTCAACGACTAGTCCCACAAAAAACCACCTTTGTACATTCAACTTGCATTTAAACAATGTAATGCTTGTAAGATTTAAAAAAAATACATAAAAATACATACAGCCGAATATAGAACGTCCTTCTTTTTCGAAGTCAATTAAAACCCGAATTCAAAAGCAAAATACGTAATTTCTTTTATTTAATGACACTTATTCCAATTATTTTTATTTTAAAATAACCGTACCAACAAGTACTGAACCGATTTTGATGAAAATTCTATAGGAGAACCTTCTTTTTAGTAGTCGGTAAAAATCTTTACCAATAATATTTACGCCAAAAATTCATATTTAATATATGATATTAATCAGTCATGACATGAGTCAGTTATCTCGTGACCACGACGAATGCAACTTCGTCGAAACGTCGGGCAATAAAAGGTATAACTACCATTAGTTATCGCGATAAGACCCGTTATATTAAATATGAATAGTATAAATCGCCAAAGTTTAAAATATAGAGGCCAAAATTATTTTAATGTGAAACTATTCAATCCTATAGTGCAAGCTCAAAGGCAACATTGTACTTTCCAGGTTCGCCTTCAAGCGTATTATATGCAAATGCTTCTGCGCTGGCGACGGCTCTAGAAGAGAGTCCGGTGCTGAAGAAGTCACTCGCCGCCGGCCACCTCACACACACTCTCACTCGCATTCGCTAGAAGAGGAAAGCTCGATACATAATACTAGTACTGATAGGTTAGTTATTTATAACGTTATTTAGTAACGATAACGGTTGTTATGGTAAACGATATTATAAACGTTTTTTTGTATATATGTTTATACGATAAAGTATACGATAAACGTTATTATATAACGTTATTTTGTAATATGTTATAAAAAAGTTTTTTTTTCTTGTAGTTTAATTGACATGAGGTGGCTTATTTAATACTCTGAGCTTGTAATACAATGTTGGCGTAAACTAAAAATGAATAAACATATTAAGATATCTTAATATCGATATATGGTTTACGAAATATTCTGTAATCGTGAAAATATTGAATTTTATATTTTAACGGATAATATATTATCCATATTAGTGATCTCTGAATATATTTTATTACCTTCGGTTTTAAGTTTTTTTAGAAACATACGTATACATGATGTTTTTTTTTGTCTAAAATATGTAATTTTTATGCTTTTCAGGTGACGGCAAGCCTTGCGGCGGCAAAATGCACAGTTTCAGGCGACCGTCGCATGTGTTTAACAGTATCGTTATAAATAAAATAAAACAAAAGACTCTTTCAAATATTCTATCTAAATGTGTGTAAAAATATATGTTGTAAAATAATTAAATTTTAATACTTAATGGATGAAATAAGACAATTTGAATGTAAATGTATTAAATGTATAAAAAAGGGACATCTGTTACCAGTAACACATTATCGTAATAATATAATAACCCATATTAACCCACCAATTTATTACTGAAGATATGAACGGATGAAGGTGATCAAACTTAAAAATTTTACTTTACCGCAAAAAACGTATTAAATGCGTTTATGAAAAAATCGTGTAAAAAAAGCCTCAAAAGCAGTTGTTTTATGGTTTAAAATTGTTTGTTTATTTTTCTTTACTTTTGTTATTTGGTTGGTTAACAATAGCAGAAACGAAAATTTTCGAACATTTTTTCAATTATAGTTTTTCAGTATTAAATATGATTCAGTTCAATCATTCGATCGATAATTTACGATCTTAAACTTTTATGTGTCATTAGAAGTACGCTATATATTTTTTTTTGCTAAATAAGACAAATAAATAAAAATAGACTATATTTATCCATAAATAGAACTGCGAAAATTCCGAAATGCGAAATATCGCTTTCTTCCATTCACGTCCTCAATTTATATGCATATACTATTTTTTTTTCAAGTACTAAATATTGAAAACTCATTTACTTATTGTAATTAGTAAATAGACAAAACAAGCAGGTCATTGTCCTAAATTTAATATTTGATATTAGTTGGATCCCGCTACTTTATCGTAGAACAAGTATTTTGAAAAATGTATATATTTGAGAAATGAGTTCTCTATACCATTTTAAGTTTAGTTTAATTTCCCTTGCAAAATGTAACTTATGTCCTTTTCTCCAATGTATCCAATCTATATCTTCATCAGAATATGTAGGTTCAACGGCTCAAACGTGAAAGTATAATAAACAAACACATAGACAGACTGAAAGACTTTCAGATTTATTGCAATATTACTAAAAGTAATAGAAAACATTTTGCATTATGTGTTTGCTTCATTATTAATTGTTTACCAGTTGTTCTAGTCAGTTTGTTATATATATTTAGATGTGTTTAATTTACTAACATATTAATGTTGTTTTATAACTGTAGATATGTCACATTCCTACCATTTGACGTTAAAAATTTGTACCCATTTTCAACTTTGACAAACCTATTGTCTCAGTCGCTAGCTGGTTGCGTCGCTGGTGACGTCGTGCAAAGTGGTTGTCATTTTGGGTGCCAAAATTCATGAGCTTATAACATATTATGTCATAAGCACATTGATTTTAGCTAAAGCATATCTAGAGTTATATAATGTCATAGACGTATATATTTATATTGTCATAATAATAATGATTTTTTGAAAAGACTGTTCTAAAATAATTTAAAAAAATAATCTATAATTAATGTATTGATTATAATGTAATTATTAATTCTATTTGAACATAATGAGCTTGAACGTTGAAAAATACAGTTAAATTAAATATGTTACTTTTAAAAAGTACGCTGTAATTTCTGTTTGATAATATTCATTAGAATACCATCTTTTATTGGTTTCCTTGCAATGAGACAACGTGATGTAATCCTTAAAAATAAACACGATAAGAAGATACTTATTATTATTAGATTAATTTCTTTCAGAGTTTCTCAATTTAGATTTTAAGAATAATATGATTCTTACTTGAAATTAGTTTTGCAAGCCTTAGCGTGGACGCGCTAAGGCTATTTATTTTTTAAGTGAAAAATATTAATAATTATGTATTTTTTGTTAATGAAAACGCCAAAGATGTTATTAAATAAATTGTACTTTCTAATCTCTTTGTCTCGCTTACAATGAATAACAAATCAACCAAAGAGCATTTTTATTATCTATCTAAATATATATTAAACCAGAGCTTACATAAGATTTCTGATAACATGCAAAACTTTAAGTATAAGGTAGGTGTATTTGTAACTAAGAGAATTTCTTAATAAACAATCTTCCCTAAATGTATCTATGTACTAACTTCTCTTAAATATGTACTCTTATATATTTACACTTTGATTAATGTGAAAACAGTTGTCTTATGTTGCTATGGCTTTGATTTCTACCCTATGAACTATGTTAAACTTTTTACTGTGGTATAGCTTAGGTCCACTACTAATTACAGCTCACATATAACCCGGCTCCACTATAAAATACCACACTCTCGCAGAAAAATCAACATGAAATAGCTAATATAGCTGTTTCATACTATGAATAAGTGATCACTTAACATCCGATGACCTGAATGATCGTTTGCCTAGTATTGTTATAAAAAAAGTAATAGAAGTCATAGTAATATTAATTACCTTAAGAAATTTAATTGCTCTTATTCGTCATTCTTGCGTATTTGCTTTTAAATAACAATCTTTTTCACTGTACTTGATACTTATTTATAAAAAATAACTACTACAAAAGTCAAATATAATAAAAACAAATGCATATAATAGTCAGATTAGACATAGGTGGACTTCATTACGACTTAAGGCAACTGAACAGCAACTTTTCGAACATTGTAATATTACTAAACTCTCAAGTCTCAATGAATAATTGCAGTAATCACTAATCAAAGTGTAAATAAGACTTTACCTACCTCATTTGCTATAAAATTCGCTAGTCAAAAATATTATTTGAATGGTAAAAATATAGCTAATCAGTTTTTTATTATAAGTATATTAAAAAAAATACCTTAAAAACTTGTTATTTTTTAATTTTTTTTTACATTTCCGTTTTAAAAAGGTTCGATTTAAATGGCAAATTCAATTATTGCTATTACGTATATAGGGCGATCATCTTTAAATAAGGTCCTTCATATAGGGGTTCTATTAGTGTAACACATCAAAATTCGATTAAAATATGCGATTTTTTTATTTACTTATAAAATAGTTCAGTATCTAAATCACTACTGACTACACTTGTGGCTCGTACAATCCAGAACAAGTTAAGTTTACATTTATATCGAAATCAAGTAGAAAAAAAAAACAAACACTTTCTAATGAACACAGAAGTAACTACACACTTTGATTGCACGTTAAAACATAAGCAAACTAAATTTCAAAAAAAATCTGTTTTTTTTTTAATAAGGAAAATGAAGATTAGGCTTATAGTACCCCCCATTTGAGGGACAATGATTAAAGTCGAACAGCCTGTATATTTAAAACCAATATGTGTATGTATTAATTTCGGTACTATATTACATTACACTATTACACGATATTACGCTTTATTTCATATAAAAAAAATCTTCCTTCAATTAAAATTATATGTTATTCTTATAAATTGTATGAAACATGCATAATATTTCAACTTTAATACGCAAAAACCAAAGATCTCAACGTTCCTGAAAGTAATTTGTCAGTGTGTTCGATGTTTTATTATTATTGTCCGTTAGTCGGACATTGTATATTATGTGTCGAAGATATAAATGTTATGTACAAATATATAATATGTTGCAAACACTTGTGGTTTTATTTTTAAATTCCATTACCTGACGATTTAGTAAGAAAGTTACATAAGACAGATAAAAGGTAGAGAACATCTTTAAAATTTATAATGAATAATTATGATACCTATTATACCAGTCAGGTGTGGTCCGAAAGTGGCGGTCAAAGGACATACACAAAGGACATGATCCCCCCTACACAAAATCATCATAAAAAATTCTAAACCCCTTTTTTTAGTAAACCCTTTTGGTTTGATAACCCACTCAAGAGTCTTGAAAAATTTGTCCTTTACGATTCTGGTTATAGTTCTTGGCTACACCAAAATGTAAAGAGTATACAATCACTACGTTACACCCAGACTTATCACCCGATAAGAAGACTTCTATGTGTGCAATAAAGTCTGATTCCCACCCCAAGTATATTTTATTAATAAATAATAGGAACCCAAAATTTTAAGCTGCGACCACATCTGATACCAGTAATATTATTTCCAACAGTACATATTTCTGAAATACGCTTATTATATATATTTTTTTATAAAAATATGTACAACAATCCGAGTTATAAGGTTTCTAGTCGAACTAAATATATTTCAATCAGTTAAGACGGCTATAAACATAAGTTATTGGAAAAGAAGCCTAAAAACATCACCCTTTTTTCTATAAATCGAGTAATAAATATAATTAATGGAGTATCACTTTACGTTATTTGTGTTAAAAATGTATTACAACAAACAAAAAACTAAATGCTTATATTTTAAGCGTATATAAGAATAAACATATTAATGTTACATTAAAATATATTTAACTATAACATACACAAATAACATTTCATTAATGAAATGGCTTTTATTTGTGCCCATTAATGAAAGACAAAAACAAATCTTTCATAAAATAACGTGAAACACTATAAGAAAAAACGTTAAAAAACCGTTATCGGCTAAATAACGTTATTACGCTCACTACAGAAACGACATAATCTGTGCGCGAGCTGTCAAAACGAAATTGACAACGAAACTTCAACACGGTTCAGTAATCAGTTGCTTTAGCGTTGTCGTGGCATGGTGGTGTGTACAAAATAGACACGTATTGTTATCATTTCTCCGCAAAATAGTGTTTTATATTGACGTCCACTCTCTAACAATTAACAATATTATGGATTCCATGTACTTCGGCGGAGTTGAAGGGTGAGTTTTTTTATATGAAAAGGAGAAAGGTTTACCTTGCATTTTGTTTCGAAACGTAATTTGGAGTGAAGTACTGTAATGAACGTTTCATAATTGTTAAATGTATGAATACAATTAATATTTCGGGTCAATTACAATAGCAGTGTCGCGTTTTTTTTATTTATTTTTATTTATAAATTATTTGACTAGGATATTTTGTTTCCCTTACCACAGGCCATGCCATATTGTTTGGTATAAGAAAACAAATAAGCCGGGAATTTTCACAATTGATTATATACTTTATTGTGTTCGTGGTAGGAATTTTTATGCATTGGTTAAACGAAATATGCGCGGAATTTGCATTGGTTGACAACCTTGGACGTTTTTTTACCTTTACTTTTCTATATCATTGAAAAAAATAAATTGTCTGTGCGTACACTGACATTTATATATAAATATTATGGAAAAAAATTAAAGAGTGAATTATTCATAATATATTTATTTTATGATATCTTTGCGCCTTTTTGTAGGAGGATTCGTTGCATATAAATTTTTATTATAATTAAACCAACATAATAAAATCCAAATAATATTGTTAGGCTTAAATCCTTGTCATATCGAATTAATTTTTTGTATTAAATAAAACCAGTACTGTAACTTAAATTTTGTAAATTAATAATTTATTTCTGTAACCTCGACATATTAATAAACGAAAATAAATTCGTTTCAAAATATTATCATTATCTGTGTAGTAAGTAATTTCGAATTAAAAAAAATATTACAAAAATGTTTGAGAATTTCACACTGAAAACAAAATTTGTTACATGTAAAACAAAAAAAAAACATTGAAAAAAGTTCACAAACGTTTCATTGTAATAAATGCTATAGAAGATAACGAAATAATGAACCTCTTCACATGGAACCTGATAATTACGATATAAAACAATACACTTCAATGACCTAAAAAGGTTATATTAACAACTAATTCCCATAGTGCGTTAAGAAATTTTCATATATTTCGTACACACATGACAAAAACCTATTAAAAAAATAACAAAACTGGTTAAGTGCGAGTCGTAGTCTCACAAGAAGGTTTTCGTACCATCCAATAAAATATAACACTATATGCTTTTTTAAAACACTTTTTTAATAGTAATAAACAAAAGCGATATAATATTGTGTAAAAATTAAATTTAAAATCAAAATCAAAATATACTTTATTTATGTAGGCTTTTACACGAGCTTTTGAATCGTCAAAAGAAACAAAAAACAAATAAAGTCTATGATGGGCTCCTCTTAAGAAGAAGGAGAGCACAATCTACCAAACTGATTCATTTCGAATTGACGGATAAACACATTTCAAACATTTTTCCGTGATCCATTTTTTCTCGCGTTGCTTTAACCCTTAAATGCATGGCCCAAAATGAAACGCTTATTAAAAGTCCACTATCAACTAAAAATTTTACTAAACATCTAACTTAGCTGTATGTGTATATTTGCCATGTCCTGTAATACAATAATAGATACTGATTTTTTTTACTATTCCATAAATCTACTGGTTAATCTGTTTACGTAAATTGTTTTTATCCTGATTAAATAAATAAAAATCATTCATTTAAGGGTTAATTCAAGTCTCGCCTGAGATGAATTTTAAAACATTTTTTTTATAAAAAATTCTGGATGCTAGTCTGGATATTAGCCCACGATCATCGTTATGGCGACAGAGATACAAATTACTCGAGCATACCACATACTTATTAATTCAAATTAAAAATATACTTAATTCAAGTACCTTTAAAGCGCTTTTGAAGTATAATGTTACCACTGCAAGTCATTTAATCATACATTAGCTGCCCCTAGCGATTTCATTCGCGTTTATGGTCACTGCTTCGCTCCTATAAGTCGTAGCGTGATGTAATATAGCCTATAACCTTCCTCAATAAACAGGCTATCTATGCAAAATAGTTTTTCAAACCGGATCTGTAGTTTCATAGATAACCCTCTAGATAAAAACTTACAAACATACAAATTTAGAAACAAAATCTCGTAATAATATTATTATAGACTAGCTGCCTTTCCCGGCTAAACTCGCGTTAAAGGTTACTGCTTCGCTCCTGTGAGTTGTAGGCTAATGTAATACAGCCCATATCCTTCCTCAATAAACGAGCTATCGAACGCATAAAACTTGAAATCAGATCAGACAATAGTTGTCTAGATTACGCCCCTTCATACAAACTTACAAACAAATTAACCTCTTTGTAATATTAGTATGTTAGTTAAAAACTCAAATATTTTGCTATTACTGTTTTTTTAAATACCTTCTACTATTAAATACTATATAAAATACTTTAAAATATCTACAAAACAAATAAAAATATAATACTATAAAATAATTTTAGTATCTATTTATTTTTTAATTTTATTATCTACTTGCAACTGTCTCAATATATGGAACACGGGTTCTTGAAGTTTAAAACTATAGTCGTATACCAACCATATCAAAATACTGGCAGTAGGAGTCGAGATGGCCCAGTTAGAACAAGTCAATCTCAACCGATGATCGTTCAAACCCCGCCTAGCACCGCAGAATTTTCAAGTGCTAAATTTGTGTTTAAAGTGCCGGAAGAAATTCTGACACATGTATATCCACAAACCCGCAATGGAGCAGTGTGGTGGATTAAGCTCTAAACCTTCTCCTTAATAGAAGAGGAGGTCTTCGCCCTACAGTGGGATATTGGAATATTTACAGGCTGTTACGTTGCTTTATTTAAATGTTATAGTGCTTTAAACTCACCCAAACACAGTCATCAAAAACATAACACTTATTTTAAGCAGTCGTGTAAATAATCACACATACGTCATTCTAGTTCCGTAGAATAAACGATGTATAGATTTACGTACCGTCTGTTCATAACTGTTTAACGAGTATTTGTAACTGTCGATCGTGACTTTCTCTGAGTAAAAGTGTGAACACCTACGATACAAGAGCGTGTAATGAGTTTTTTATAGCGTAGTCCAAAAGGAAAGACGACTTGCTAGTAAAAAAAACAATTACCAGTAGGTACTTTACTATAATTATTTTAACAACTTGAATTCTCCATCCATTGATTCAAGCAAATTTTTAAAGTTATATGAATTCAACATAAAGCTAACGCCATTTCTAAATGTGCATTCTACCGCGAAGATGCGGCAAAACTCATTATCTCAGCTAATCAACGACTCAGTTATTGTCTTGCCTTTCTTCCTTCGTAATACTTACATTATAAAACATTATTAAGACTTAACAGTTAGTATCAAACATAGACGCTATCACGAATTTTTATATTATGTTTTTTATCCCACGGGTCATGTAATCGAGATTGTGCTAAGGTATACCTTAATAACATTTCTTTAAACGTTTGGACGTCATCAGCTCTTTTCTATTTGTTGAAAAGATTAAGTAACTCCTTCTTATCTAATTGACGACGAATTTACGGATAAACACATTTCAAACATTTTTCCGTGACCCATTTTTCCTCACGTTGCTTTCATTCATTCAAAGTCTCGCCTGAGATGTATTTAAAAACATTTTTTTTAATCAAAAATTCTGGATGCTAGTCTGGATATTAGCCTGCGATCATCGGCAAGGATGGACATGTTCTATTCGCTCAAGAGGTTCGGTAATTGAATCCTAGGGTCCACGATCATCGTCACGGCGACAGATACAAATTACTAATTATATAGATAATTGATTCGAATTGTACTATACTGTGAATGATATTAAAATAGCATGCTTGCGTAATCTTGACCCAATGATGATATGTATCCTGCTGATTTAAGGTGATGCTCTTCTCTCAAATCACAATCTCAATCTGAAATCAGCAGGATCATTCGTAAGTTGGTATTACGGCAGAATTATCGTGAGGCTCGCTGAAATGATCTCAGTGAATAGATTGTTTTAATTTTATATTTTGTATTGTACAAAATAATCTCATTAACTGACAGAATTTTGATATTGGATAGTGTTAGTATTCGTTTTCCTAGGTAGGCGTATACTCCAGCCATTATTATCACATATCCTGTCCTAATTTTAAAATTGCACAATAAACGATTATAATAGAATTTGTATCGTCCACCATGTTAAATATTAGTGACGTCATAACACTCGTTACTCGAATCAACCAATCATCATATTCGTCAAAATACTTTTTGTTTTGTTTTTGCTTAAATGCATTATGCTTTCTTACTGTGAAGTTGGTTTTAAAAAAAGCTTGCAAAACAAAAACGTATTCGCATAGAATATTAAGTACTTACCTATTGTTAGTACCAAGACAGCTAAATTATATTTCAATTTGTATTCATAAAGCAAAACGGGTAAAAGTACTAGTCTGGGTTTATTTATTCTTTAGCTATAAGTCTTGGAATTTAATTAGCCTTCATAAAATAAGAATATATTAAACAACAGAGTTAGGAACATCGTTAGAAACTTGACGACAAGATGTTTTTAAAAAAGCAGATTTCAAAAGCAATATATGTAAAATCGTTTACCTAAATGACTTATTTCCGGATATTTTGTTTTTAAAATTAATATGCTGAACCGATTTAGATGAAAATTCTATATGATCAATCGGAAAGTATGCGAAAGTACCTTTTAAAATGAAAAAGAGTTAATCGGTGAATATACATTAAAAGTGTCTCCGACGGCTTGAAAACCTCTCCTTATTTTGGAAGTCGGTTAAAAGTGTGCAATATTCTGATAATTGAATCCTGTTTTTTTTTCTTGCCCAAAAGTACCAAATTCTTAACGACAATTTTACACAAATCGATCTCTGCACCAGGCTTACACAGCAAGGTAATTTTTGGCAGCCTCGATATAATAGAAAACTCAACAAATAAACCCACATATTAACTTGTATATACATATATTTATATACACATGTATACACTTATGTATATATGTCCATTACCACTGTCCTTGAGCGCATCTAGCGTGCATAATTTTATATATAGAATTTTGTTTACATCTGTCTGACATTTAGATTTCATATGAGTGCTAAATTATTCTCCTATTTATTAAGATCCTTTCTATTATTTGTCCTTTTTATATGAACTTTTAAGTTATAAAATTGACGCGTTGTTTTTTGTTTGAACACACAAGGCTTACTAAAAAAATATTCTTGCGTAAAATAGTCCATTTACTAGAAAGTTATAGGCTATAAAACCCACGCTACGTCCCGTAGTACCGAGCGTGTTACCAGGGCCTGTACAGATGAAGGGCTTTTCTTCGTCACAAAATAATACCCGTTGTTCGGAAGAGTTGTACACAATATTTCAATTCCGTCTGCTTTCTACGATATAGCCCGTTTTCCTTTACTTGCCTTATTTGGTAACAATTGCACAAAAATAATGATATTTCGAACATTATTTTTCATTATACAAAATGCTTTAGTTCAATCATTGACAGACGCGTTGGCGCAATGGTCACTGCAAATGACTAAAGCGCTAACGGTCGCGGGTCCGCTCACGGCAAACGTGTGTATTGGCCATACAGATGTTTGTCGTGGTCTGGGTGTTTGTGTTAGTGTTGTGTTTCCGGACCCCCGACACAAGGTCATGAGATCTTAATGGGGGCCGTTGAGTGTGATGCGTTATTTATAATCATTAGATCGATGATTTCTTATCTATTTGTGGTTAGAATTATGCCCCATTTTTCTGCGAAATAAGACAATTAAGGAAAAATGGACTATACATTTCTTTACGATCTATTTCAACGGATAGAAAATGCACTGAAAATTGCTCCACCTCTGCGCTGATCTGTACCTTCAATCACTCAGACAAATACTGATTCGTCACACCGATAGGTGAAACTGCGAGGCACATCCGTCGAAATGTAAAAAAAAAGGTTAAAGGGAAATAGATTATAAAATAAATATAATTAATATATTGCTACAAAGTAAATATGTTTATTTTGCTTCTACTATGGCTAGCAGACTATAACCTTATGCACCTTTGACCTTAGATCAAGGAAAAAATAGTGTCAATATCGATCAAAGCATCCTAACGGGCTGCGCGCGCGCATGTTGTGATATAATTATGTTTTTTGCTTTAGATTACAAGTCTGCAACGTTGTTGTTTACAACTATGTAAATGAAGTATGTTTTTAATTAGAAAGTACTTAATAAATTAAGTTCGTTAAGAAGGATGAAGTGACGACTTCATTTGATCATTTACGTAAATATTCATAAATACTTTTTATGTCGAAACTTTAATATGTAATTGATTGGTACACATGTAAAATTACATTCTAACGACTATGTTCAATCATCTATACTAATATTATAAACTGAAGAGTTTGTTTGTTTGTTTGAACGTGATAATCTCAGGAACTTCTGGTTCGAATTGAATATTTTTGAGTTAAATAGTTTATTTCTTGAGGAAGGCTGTAGGCTATATTACATCACGCTACGACTCAGAAGCGAAGCAGTAACCATAAACGCGAGTGAAACCGCTAGGGACAGCTAGTATGCCTATGTAATTAGTTTTTGCATATAATATACTTTCACTTTACACGTGAAC
Organism: Hypolimnas misippus; assembly: GCA_037950945.1. Lineage (NCBI taxonomy): Eukaryota > Metazoa > Arthropoda > Insecta > Lepidoptera > Nymphalidae > Hypolimnas > Hypolimnas misippus. The sequence continues at coordinate 602,509 of JBBEEQ010000009.1, forward strand.
ATAAAATCGATAATTTTTGTTTTTTTTTTTTTTGTAATATTATCTTGTATAAAGTCAGAATGCATAAATATCAATAAAAAATAAAAACAAACGATCTACCGGTTTCTATAATTTTAATTTTAAACGGGTTTTTGTGGCGACCTTGAAATATTGAAAAATATTGATGTATGTAAATTTAAATGCCAATGATTTTGGTGCATGTACGCGTGTATGTACGTATAGATACGTAATATAATATTTTTAATTTATCACTTACTACCTACTAATTTTTTAATTTAATTTTGAATAGGCCTTTATTTGAGAAATTATGGGTCCTTCTCACTTCCATCCCATATTTTGCCAACTTCTACTTTTATTTTTGTAAAAAAATGCTTAGGTCCATTATCAGTCACTTCCATCTATAATACCAAAAGTCATCAAAATTTCTTCAGCGGACTAGCCGAGAAAGTGCTGCAAGCAAACACTCATAACATAAATTTTCAGAGCATTTCTTAGGTAACGGGGGAACTAGTTATTTTCCGCTGATTGTCCCTGAGGTTACTGAGTGTGAAATAGTCGAGCTAATCCGTATACTGGCTATTATTTAACCAACTTCAAAAGAAAGGATGTTCTCCATTATACAATTGATTGTATGTTATATTAATATTATAAAAAGATAAATTTGTATTTACGAGGTGATCTTTGAAACTATTGATCCGATTTGTTAAATTCTTTGATAGCCTGTTCATTGAGGAAGGGTATAGGCTATATTACATCACGCTACGACTTACAGGAGCGAAGCAGTAACCATAAACGCGTGTGGAACCGCGTGGGGCAGCTAGTATTCGATATATTTACTGGCTGTGTTTGTTTGTTATTTTTGTAGTCTCAAATTGATAATTGGTAATCTTCTGAAGTTTAAGTTTAGCAAATCTTTTAAAATGGATGCAGTCCGTTTAGGACACATTTATGGGCTGCGCAGTTGGGGAACTTAACACCCCAAACACAAGGTTAGCGTGACTGGATGTCCTCGTTTGTTCGTGAATCAATTTTTTTTCTACGCGGTATTTTTAATACCTCGTCTGCATTATAGGATTCAGTTCAAAACGATATATTTAAATATTCAAAACAATTGTTTTCAGACTACGGTGGCCTTGAAAAGAGATTATTAACTAAACAATTAGGTTGAAGTTTTATATATTTTTATGACTTTTTTTTGTCAATAACTTGATGCAATGATCTCTATTCATAATAAATATTAGTATAGTCTCTGGTATATTTTAGCGGTGTGCGCAGAGTTTAGAGAGTTGTCGAACTTGTTTCAAACTAGTCTATAGATAAAATAACAATCTAATTTTCCGTCAATGACTTCATTTATTTTATAGTATTTTTAACCGACTTCCGAGAAGGTGGTTCTCAATTAGTCGGCGACTTTTTTATGTATGTTCCCCGATTACTCTAAAACGGCTGGACTGATTTGGTTAATTCTTTTTTTGTTTGAAAGAGAATACTTTCAAATTGATTCCATTGATGTTTCATCAAAATCGGTTTTGTAATTCGGTTGTAAGATCAAATTAACTAAAACAAGTACGTCATTCAAGTAATCGAAATGGATATTTTGATTTTAAAGTTGGTTTCCTTTTTCTAAAATGTCTTGTTTAAGACACATGTTTGGTTGTGGTCAATTATTTGTCTTTAGATCCGAGGTCCTTTCTCGTGGATCTTCCCACCATGCACTCAAATTACGTAGTTGATTACAATTGTTGACACAAACATCTGATAATGATCATTACTCTTGGAAAGAAAATTTTTCTACTCTAAATGATTACTGGCTTACCCTCCAAGGTAACCAATATGGTAATCGCTTACCTAAAAAAAATGTGAATAAACAATATATTACTACAAGATGCGTTCCGAAATACAATTCAAAATACTTGCTAGAGATAAAAACATATCGAATCGTAGTTTTAAATGTCTATCGAGAAGTCAACTAGTGGTAGGTATACCTCGTTTCACATAATCGTGTTGTTCTGAACTATGGGATGACGCTGCGCAGAACACAAAATTAGGCACCAGGACAGTCGTTAAGACATTTCTTTAATTTTAATTTTTAAATGCTTCTTGTATAATTGTATATGTCAAATTAATGTAATAATAATAATAACGCATCACACTCAACGGCCACACATTAAGATCTCATGACCTTGTGTCGGGGGTCCGGAAACACTCACAACACTAACACAAACACCCAGACCATGACAAACATCTGTATGGCCAATACACACGTTTGCCGTGAGCGGGGATCGAACCCGCGACCGTTAGCGCTTTAGTCAGTTGCAATGACCATTGCGCCAACGCGTCTGTCATGTGTTTAAATCATTGATTGATAACTGTTTTTAGTGCAAGTTATATCGGTTATAATTCTCAAATAGTTTTCGTTCTGGGATTATTCACTAAATAAGTAATATAAAGATATAATAAATTATAAGTGTATTTTTATAAGAATATTCAATAAGTTTATACCAATATCATATACCATGAAGTTGTTACTTGACTGTACCATGCGCGAGTTCGGACTCGCCTCGTGTTCAGACCGACACACTTACGAGAAACGAGGTATACATTCATCGTTGATTCAAATTGTCATTATGATCGGTCAGCATGATTGTATTACAGAACACACACAAATCATAGTTGGATGCGGATAAGCAATAATGTGTTAACCGATAAAGTATCGAATTTGGAGATATAAGTGTATTCTCATAAGGCGTCATGTATGAAACATTATTAAAAAAAATTTCACGTCATCTAAACTAAATAAGTACGTAAAAAAGTTTCTTAAATTTTTCGAATATTGAAGTGTACTCAATATTTTGCAATTTATATCTTATATAGTTTAGTAATTTAATATTAGATAAAACTTGTTTTGCTTTTAATTCAGTATATCTTTTATCAGAATAGTTATATATAGATGTTCAAAGAAATTTATTAAGAATAGGTTCGACATCTTTAGACGCCATTTTCTCAAAACGAAGTCCGTGTGTCTTGACACAGTATTGCTTATCAGCGTCCAGTTGAAAAGCGAAAATATAACAAGATCATTTTACATTGACACAGTTAACAATCGTCTCAAGAGTGGGTGTGTCTTTGAAAGGCTGATAAAGGTTATTTCCCGTAGCGATCGCCCGCATTCCGTGCGCTTGCGCACGTGTTGAATTACAATCGCCTGCGCAGGATACAGACGCTCGTTTCGCTATAAATGCATGTGTATATGTTGCTTGTTTGGTGGGTGTGTCTGTTGTAGCCAATCGTTTTGATTATTTGAGACGGGTTTTGGATAAATTTAAGTTAAGAAGTAAAGTAACGGATATATGTGTCAGAATTTCTCTCGGCACATGCAGGTTACCTCACGATGTTTTCCTTCACCGCCGAGCTCGAGATGAATTTAAACATTTAGCACTTGAAAACTCAATGGTGTCGGGTTTTGAACCCGCGATCATCGGTTGAGATCGACGTGTTCTAACCACTAAGCCATCCTTTGAATTTTAAGTGACATAAACAAATATATTTTATAACTAATGTTATAAAGAGGTAAAATTTGTTTGTATGTTTGTATGGAGGTGGTAAATCTGAAGTTATTAATCAGATTTGAAAAAATCGTTTTGCGTTGGATAGCCCGTTTATTGAAGAAGGTATAGATACGCTTAGGTTATATTATATTACGCTACGATATGGACGTATGCAAGGGAGGGGAGGGGCTCTTGGGGTTCCGAATACCAACCCCTTAGTATTCGCCTTTCTTATACTTAATACATTGAAGAAATTCCAATGTAAATAGGTTATATAATTTCTAAATAAATGAGATTAGCATTTAGAATCATACCATCTTATACTATTTCACCCCTGTTTATGTTTACTATATATACTATAACTAGATGAATGTGTACTAATATTATAAGTTGAAGAGTTTGTTTGTTTGAACGCGCTAATCTCAGGAACTACTGGTTTGAATTGATTTTTCTTTTGTGTTAGATAGTTTATTTATTAAGAAGGCTATAATCTATATTACATCACGCTACGACTCAGGAGAAAAGCCGTCACCTAGGGCAGCTAGTTATAAAATATATTGCAAGGTCCTACTTGTCCTCGTTTTTTATAATTTGTATATTGTCACAGTAGTGTCGCGGCAAGTGATTGTAAATTCGCCGTCCAATGAATAAAACGAAAAATTAATCTGTTTTGAAAAGGTTATGTCGAAATAAACAATATTTAATACTAGTTTACGCCTTCTGTTCTAAGATATTAATTATATATATTATAACTGACTGATCGGTCTATGTTGAATATTAACATTTTTTGGGTTCCGTAACGAAAAGATGCCAATGGAACCCTATTACTCCGCTGTCCGTCTGATATGTCCGTCCATCAGCGATCTGTGTCTTATAAATGGTAAAGAGTTAAAATTTTCACAGAATGTGTATTTCTAGTGCCGCTATAAATAAGTAAACAATAATAAATAAATAAACGCATCACACTCAACGGCCCCCATTAAGATCGCGTGACCTTGTGTCGGGGGTCCGGAAAGACACAGAACACAATCAGAAACACCCAGACCACGACAAACATCCGTATGGCCAATACAGACGTTTGCCGCGAGCGGGGATCGAACCCGCGACTGTTAACGCTTCAGACGATAACATTTTAAAAACATAAAATAGTAATTATAATCTAATCAAAATTAACTAAGTTATCGTAATGAATACAGAAATTATATAATTTGAAGTAGGAATATCCTTTTGTCAATCGCCTTCTTTCCTTTCACGATAATCGTCGGTAAAAAAACTTGTGTTTAGACATGTTTTTAACCGACTTAAATAAAGGAGGAGGTTTTAAATTCATAGCGATTTTTTTAAATCTCATTCTTAGAATCATAAATTAATGCGTATTAAAGTAGATATTTTAAAAATAGAAAAGGTCATTTCACGTTATCCTTAACGAAATGTTGATTGCGAAATATTTTATCTCGGTATTTGAAGTATTTGGGTAGTTAGAAAAGGTTTTAATATACATTACAGCAATTGGACGCTGATAAGCAATACTGTGTCAAGCCACACAAACTTTATTTTGAGAAAATGGCGTCTAAACATGTCAAATATATTGGTAATAAATTTGTTTGAAGAAGGGTCCATATTTTCTTTTCTATTTCGATAAAAGGTAGAGTGAATTAAAAACAGACTGGTACAATGAAACCGTTTATCTAATAATAACTTTTCAAATATATGAGATTATTGTATAAATTGCAAAATGTAGAACGCACTTGAAATTTGAAACATTAAGTTTAGTAACTTTTTTCCATACTTATTTAGTTTAAATGACCTAATGTTAAATAGGTAACGAATTATCAAAATACATCAATACCTCTGAATTTTACTTTGTGTGGGTTAACACGTTATTGCTTATCAGCATCCAATTAGAGTTACTTCAATTCACAAGTTAATTGATCATCCTAGCAACGTATTCTAAAGCTTAGGATTTGTAGACATTTGCTACCTTACTACAAAAGATTTAAACATACGTTGAATGATAGTTTTGAGTTGAATATGATTTGGTTTAATTATGTATAAGCAATGGTTTAGTGATATATATATAAGTTTTTCGAGATTCTATTATTCAAGTAGGTTTTTACAAGCACTTTTAAATGGCCAATACAGAAACAAAAAGAAAAGAAAAAACTAATTAATTAATTAATTTACCAGCGGTTCGGAATGTAGATTCTACCGAGAAAAACCGCAAGAAACTCGATAGTCACTCTTTTAAAAAGTTTTACGATGGGTACATACATTGATGAGTTACAAATATATTAAATACCCTGTGTGAATCCAGCTTATACTAAATCCAAGCATGTTTATAATCTATATAATCTTGAACAGAATAATATGCTTTAGCTACTAAGGAATTTTTAATATGCACTTCAAATTTCTTATTTGTAAACTATAATACTTTCTGCGGAATTTTATTATAAAAACGAATACCTTGCCCCAAGAAGGTAACATTGACTTTGCGGAGTCGAAACTTTGGCGTTATGAGTTTATCCTTTCTTCTCGTGTTATTCGTATATTCAGATTAGATTTTAAACATCATAACATTATTTAGGTAGACAAGTGTTGAACATGGTTTTGTTAATGTTTTGTAGTGTAACAGTTAGTATTTAATGTGCTTGAATACATAAACCCGGCCGCACACTAAGAAATTTGTGTTAGGTTTCGTCTCATTTCTGTGGTTTAACGTTTCCAAAATCATGTTCGATTAATTTGCTCGACGTTCAAAAAGAGACTGTCAATTTACTAATTTTAAATTATATTCGGATTTCGATATTAAGTCGTTTGCTGGTTGCTAGGCAACGTCGTCCAAAATGGTCGGCATTCTGTATCCAAAATTACATATATGCAATCTATATTTATATAATATCATTAGGAAGGCCAAGTTCATGATTGGTTGATAAGTTAACAATCGATTATAACTTCAATGATTAATATTATTATGCATCTTATCATTGATAACACGTAAATAAATATTTGTGTTACGTTATCTTGGGAAGTGCAATAATTTACGACTTTATTATTATAAGTTTATCGATAAATATTTATTACTTACATGGAAATGTAATTTTATTGTTTGTTGATCGTTATAATGATATTCATTGATATCAATACAATGTTAAAATAATGACTAATATTGAGCGTATCAGAAAAATGTTGTTTATTATATTCAATAATGGTTTTAGCTTATACAGTGCTATAAAGCTATTAAAATATCAATAAAAATAAGTTATTTTTCTCTTTTACCCTAAAGCAATTGTTTTTGGTTTAATACATTGCGTTCGTTATTTGAAAATGTTCAAAATTCACGCCAAATGGTAATACCATATCAATGTTGCCATTTTTCTTATTAAATTTATCTTAAAAATATCGATTAACATTAAATTATTTAATACTAACAGTTCCCCGCAGCTTCGTCTGCGTATACTTAGGAATTTGAATACTTAGGCCTAACAAACTTTCAACCCTCATTAACCCCTTAGGGGATGGATTTAAAAGTTCAATCAATGAATAAGTTAGCCGACTGGCTGACTAGTTTATATATATATAAATATATATATATATATATATATATATCACATACATTTATATATATATTTTAATGTATTTACTTAAATCATTCAAATCATTTTTCTTTCCAGCGGGGCGACTCATTCAAACCTAGTGATTTGCGACATAACAGGCAAAGTCGTGGGCAGAGCAAAAGGGCCTGGCACCAACCACTGGACGCTTGGTATAGAAGAATGTGCCGTGAGAATCATTGATATGCTCCACGCTGCTAAAGAAGACGCTGGTATACCAGTCGACCAGCCTTTGGACTCCTTGGTAAGTCTGGAAGAAAAGTTCTTAACAGAAATACTAAATCGATTTTGATGAAAATAGAAACATTCTTTAAATCCCCTTCATCCCTTATCCCTTTTCTAAAATGGCAAAGCATTTGTGGCTCCTCTGGATGGCCATTTGGTGATGAGCATTTCAATATCTAAATTAGAATAATAAGCAGATCCTGGTAAATGCCGACTAGCGAATATATAAGTATATAGGAGCGAAGAAATTAAAAATTAATTATTTAAATATTTCAAATACCACAATCTTCTGTTTCCGCGTTAATTAGGTTTTGTCTGTTTATCGGTTATATTTTCACGGTAAATGGTTGGTGTTTTAAGTAAAATGTACGGCATGTGTAGAAAACTTAGTGCATGGGGTGGTTTTGTTCAAATCGGTTGTTAGGGGTTAAATAAAAGGTTAACGGTCTTCAGGTTATTGAACTTAATAATATCTATGTTTTTATTATATTTGTATTATTTATTGAAAAAAATAATATTATATAATACCTACGTAGTAAAATGAATTATACTAGATAGTTAATTTTGGTTTTTGTTAATTTACTAACGAATTTTTAATGTATAAAGAAGTTATAATAAAAATAAAAATATTATTTAATTTTTTATTATTTTTGACTTGCAATAAATACCGTTGGAAAGGAATGTAGATACTATTTAAATAATAATAATTGTTATAATATAAGAATAAAAAAAATAATAACTGTAAGGTTACTGAACTGCAACTAAGCATTGCGTGCTTATATAAAAATTAATTAAAAAGATTATGCGCAATAAAACGATAAAAAAAAATACCGGTCTAAGAATAATGTTATCAAAATCAAATTAGTAATGTACGTATACGATATTGATAATAATATTTCCATAATTCCCGGTACTTTTCGTTATCAGCTATTCAATTATTTAATTTATGTAGTTTAGATATATTTAAATAGAGAACATAATTTCTCAATTTACCAGAGTATCATCTAATGAGTTTACTCTGTGTCAATTGGCTTATCTACTTACAGTCCCTATATATGTACTTTTTGTTATTAAAAAAAACAAGCTTTTATTTAATACGCTAAAAAAAAAAAAAAAACAAATCCTTTAAAATTTTTACTATTTACTTAAAACAACATAACACAATTTTTATGACACTAGATGGCGCCTGCGACTTCGTCTGCGCAGGATTATTTACCCTTATTTTGTAATATTATTTTACTCTTTTTTCGATCCCTCACAACCCTTGTTTCGAATTAAAAACTAGCCTATGTTTTTTTAGTTTCTAGACTATCTACCAAATTTCATTTAAATCGGTTTAGGCGTGATTACGTTATACGCAGACAGTTACTTTCGCATTTATAATATACGTTTAATCCATTTTTCTTTATTTGGTAAAATATCCCGAACGCATCGTAAAATTTCGAACTATTTTTTTTTTCATTATAATTTTGCATTCTAAAAAATGATTCAGTTCAATCGATAATTTCTTATCAAATTTTTATGTGTGGCAATACGCCATATCTGTTTTATAAATAAGACAAGTGAAGAGAAATAGACTATAAGGACGAGTAAGGATAAGATTTAGGTGTTCCGCCATGTTGGATGACGTCACGCGTCTAACCACTCATTGTCATTCGAACTAAACGTGCATACAAAATTTCAATTCAATCGGTTGAAGATATCCGCTTCAAAATTCAGTTGGAAGATACCACCCGAGAAAATACATTACATTGCAAGCTAAAACTTGAAAAAAAAATCCCTTATAAACAATGTGTCGAATTTTTCCTTCCACAAAAACTATTTTCGCGTATAAATTATAAGATACATTAAAAGGAATTTCACTGAATGCACTTCAAGGACAATATACTTAAATCAACTCTTATTAGCTCCAATTGAAATCTCAATCAATTCAATCATAATAACAATCGCAATAAATTTCACAGGGTTTAACGCTCTCAGGGTGCGAGCAGGAAAGCAGTAACGCGGAGCTTGCGGCCCGTGTGAGAGAAAAGGACGGAGCATGCGCAGGCGCAATCTATGTAGCTTCAGATACAGCCGGATCCTTGTTCACTGGCGCTACTAATGGGGGCATGGTGCTTATTGCTGGTAAGAATCTATTCAATTCAATTCTTTGATTAGTGACTTGTGGCAATCGTGCACATGTTATTTCGCCTATGTCGCGTGGAGTTGAACACATGGAGATTGTTCGGTGGGGTCGAGAATCCAACGTTAATTAATAAGGAAAAATCATAAAATAGAGTGAATTTTATTTTTAGTCTTTGACCTAAAACAACACAACCTTAGTCCCTTATTTTTCAAAATTGCCCGGAAGGAGGAGAAGGAGCGAGAAACGCAATTTTTTAAATTATGCGCATGAATACATTAAATCACTGAAAAAATAAGAATGTATTTTACATTTAAGTACCTATAGGAAATTGTGTGTTTTGCTTTCCTGCTTTGATATAAGTATTATTCATTCAGAACGTGTATAAGGAAAAAACGTTATTCTGACTTGAGATGGTACTGGTCGAAGTATCCATCTAAATAACTTAATGTGTGGTCATGAGAAAGCAAAATTCTAACTGAAAAGAAATACTGTGTCAAGCCACACGGACTTTGAGAAAATGGCGTCCAAAGATGACATGATCTTAATCAATTTGTTTGTAGAAGTATATATTTATATTTCCTTTTCTTTTTAAAAAAAGTATAATTAGTTAAAACACAGACTGGTGTCATACAAAGTTCTATTTAATAATAAGTTTTTCAAATATAAGAGATAATTTACATATTCCAAAATATTAAGCACACTTCAATATTCGAAACATTAAATTAAGAACCTTTCTTGATGATTTGATATATTTTTAATTAATGTTAAATACATGGCGCATTATCAGAATACAACAACACATGGGTTGACACATTATTGCTTATCAGCATCGAACTAAATTTGGCGGGAATTACACTGGTAAGTTTTACTCTTGCAATTGTCATAAAACAACTCTGTAACCTGGAAACAGATACCTTACGAAAGCTGAGGCAAAAATAAAGGCACTGTCAGTAAATTCTTTCAGGTGTAAATCTTTATGAAAGTCTGAGAGCATAACTTATAGGTGCAAATGTCGATTTATAAATGTTAAGGTTTAAGTCTATAATATATTACAATCTCCTTAATATCTTCGGAAATAACAAACGGATATAAATAAATTTTTGCAAACGAAAACATTTTTTATGTACATTTTTAGGCTTTCTTGAGTAAGTACCGTGACATGAAGGTAATGATTTTTTGACTTGTCTTCATGAGCAAATAAAAACAATAAACATTAACTTATAAATAATAACAAAATCTTTTTAAAATATTTATTTTAATAAATATAATGTTATCTCCATTTCACACGTTGATCTTAAGATATAATTTAATTTAATATGTTTTTTATTAATTTTAATTTTAGATGAATTTTTTAATTAACACTTTGTACTCAAAGATATCACAATAATTAATCACAAAACTACTTAGCTGTAATCCGCGAAACTATCCCGCACCACCACCCGCCCCCCACATATGCAAACGCATATGCAGCACAAGCTGGCAAGCAGCGCCCACTCTCCCACATATATGTACACTCGCACATGCAGCACAAGCAGGCAAGCACCGCCCACCCTCCCACATATACACTCGCACATGCAGCACAAGCAGGCAAGCACCGCCCACCCTCCCACATATACACTCGCACATGCAGCACAAGCAGGCAAGCACCGCCCACCCTCCCACATATACACTTGCACATGCAGCACAAGCAGGCAAGCACGCACGTTTCACTCCGACACCGGCATCCCCAGGAGATCTAGCCTCTACAACAGTCAGTTGCAAAGAAAAGTCAATTAAATATTTAAAGATATCACAAACAAAGTCAAATAATTAGATCCTAACTATATAATATACTAGCTGTCCCTCGCAGTTTCACTCGCGCTTATGGTTACTGCTTCGCTCCTATGAGTCGTAGCGTGATGCATAATATTAATACACTATATAACCGATATAAAATAACTTGTCACCTAGTAAGAGATAAATCGTAAGTTGTTACGAAACCTTGTGAAAGTCAAAAATAAGGCACTGACGGTAAATTCTTTTAAGTGTATGTTAATTATCGTCTTATGAAAATCTGTGCGAAAAACTTACTAGTGTAATTCTTGCCTAACACAAATAAATTCGGGCTAGAGCGAAGCGTGTGACGAAAATCGCTTTATTATAATATAAAAGCCTTGTTTACATTGAACTTAAATGTGTGTCAATTGATTAATAGGGGCGTATTCATCACATTTAGGTTATCTGATGACCTAAGCCCAACCTTCTGGATAAGGATGATAGCTGGGTCTGGTGTCAATGACGTTTTGGGCTTTGTTTTTGGCCTTTAGATCTTTTAGAGTCTGAATATTTATTTTTTTATTGTTCACGTACAAATTGTGTACAAGGGCTTGATGCTTAATACCCAAAATAATTTTCTGTCAGCCAACCTTTGGGATATCTTGAGAAGACTTAAAGACGCAGATGTAATCCAAGAATTAGTAACAGATAAAACAAATGTAATAATAATGTAATGAAATAAATACTACGTAAAATATACTATATATAGAAAATTTTTAACCCTGTGTAAAAAAATCTTCCTTCCAACGTGGAATAAATAGCATTTTAGCGAAAACAAAATTTTTTTTTGCGATTGAAGGCAAAATGGCATTTTTGTATGAATGGTAGAGTAGAGTAACATAAATTGAGCACGGGTATTTCTTTTTTAATATAAAATAGCTGGCACAGAACGCCTAATGTTAAGTGATCACCACCACCGCCATGGACTATGCAGTATCTAAGGAGTTACAAATGCCAGCTTAAAAAGAAAAAAGTATGAAGGAAGAGAGGCTACCGTGTCACTCACCGTAAAAAATGCTATTATATTAGCTACTTCACGCCGATTTTATGTGAGAGTGAGGTACTGCCCCATTCGAGACAGCCCGTTTACGTATATGGGCTACATATCGACTACCTCAGTAAAATTCCATGAATTAACATAACTATATATAGATACAGAAATCACAAAAGAATTTTTAATATTTTATTTTTAATATCAAAATATTTGAAAATTATATATGTATGAGAAAAAATAACACACATTTCTTTATAATCATTTAGTTTAAAATCATTGCTTTTTGTGTTTATTTAAGACCAAAAAATTTCAAATATATATATATATGTATAAAAAGCATGTTCAATTAATTCTACTTATTAAAGTATTATATTTTGCTTCCTACCTTGACTGTCATTGAATATAAACGATTCACGAATAATTAAAAAGATGTCGACCTCATAAGTGAACTTGTTTCGTAAAAATTTGTTACGCGAATGACTTTTTGATGATAAATTGATTCGTTTATATAATATATAACATAATCAAGAATTTGTTTTGTTCGTTATTGAACGCGGAGGTGAAGATGTTTTCGTTAATCTTTAGAATATCTTTTGTTTTGGGAATGAAGAGTATAAAAAAGTATAGTAAAGTAACAGCCTGTAAATGTCCCACTGTTGAGCAAAGGCCTCCTCTCCTATTAAGGAGAAGAGATATGTATTGTTAATTAATCTATGTACTAAAAATAATTGTATTTGCATCAAGGATAGCAGAAAATAATAAGGATTATAGCTTCACAAGAAACTTTAAAAGAAGTGAAAATTATGTAAATATATATAAAAGGATATAAGTTTTAATATTCATACAATTTTTTTTAACAAAATAATTTAAAAACCAAATTACTGAACTGATTTTGATGAAACTTTTATGGAAACAATCTAAAAGTTTATTCTTTAAAATAATAAAAATCCAATTCGGTTATTAATTGGTGAAGTTCTGAGCTCATAAATATTCAAATAAAATACACTACAAAAAGCGAATCTTTTTTATGAAGTCGGTAAAACCAGAAAGATACTGTAATACCAAATTATAAGGGAAATAATCAATTAGATATAATTGTACCACCAATTAGTTTATTTATTGACTTGATAAATTACATTATGCTTAAATTGCTATTAATAAATTTACTATTCGATTATAAATTATATTAATATTAGATTTTAATAGTAGATATTAATCAATACATACGTGATTAAATTTCTGTTAGTGATTTAAAAATATCTAGTACAAAGAACCGGTTTGAATCAGTTGTAGATAAATCGTTGATTTTCATCGGAAATATTGTTTAATCATTGATAAGACACGATCAGTGTTAGAAATTAATCATTATTTATTATCTAACTATAATGTGGAATAATTAATACTATGTCTGCATTTACACTTTTAAATGACTGACTTGTTTAAAAAAAAAAAACAACCAAAATGGCACGTCACCCGCACTTTTGCAATTTTATACTTTTAAACGAGCAATTCTTGTACGTACAGGTGAGTTTTTAAGCATTTTTCACTATTCCTTATAGTTAACCATTTGGCCTACCACCACTTAAAAAACTTACCCTGTATATATGTACATATAATCTGAATCTCGAAAACAGCGTCAACGAATCTCATGAAATTTACTATTCAGGGAGTTTCGGAAGCGATACATCGATCTAGCTTCATGAGTTAGGTTTCATTTTTAGAAAATGTTGTGTTAAAAAAGAACGAGCATAGTCCATCCAGGTACTTTCATATTAAGTGATCATCGCTCTCCATGCACATGCGACAGTACTAGCGGAGTGAAAAATGCCGAATTAAAGCGAGCAAGTACTGAAGGAGAATATGAACTAATGAAAATATTGGTATAGAGTTCCGGCATTTTTGATTAATTAATTTTCCGGTGATTAAGAATCCGATTAGACTCTCAATCAATAATATATGCAGGGTTTTTTTCAATCCCAATGGTGTCTGCTAGTGAGATGTCTCGGCTTAAAGCGTCGTCTGCAAGGGTTGTACACAAAGATTATAGGCTATAGGTTTAAAAAAATTGTAAAGAAACGTTTGTGTGTTAGAGGTTATTATAATATTAAAGATCTCATAAATGATGACACGCCTTGGGAATAATGCGATCGCTTCCAGGCTGTCTCAATATATTTTACGTATTGTAACCAATCTTGACGTTTTAAAAAAAAAAAAAACTAACAAAAAAAAAGTCCCGTTGAGTTTCTTTCGCGGTTTCTTCTCAGGCCTGAAGTTATACTTTTCCGAAACTGTGGTAGATTAATTTTCTTGACGTTCAAAAAGAGAATGTTAATTCCTATTTTGAATAAAAATATTTTGATTTTGAGGTACTATCTGACCCAGCCAACTTTGATTTGTCATATTTTAGAGTTCACCCTAATTATTTAGGAACTTAGGCTTACCTAATATACACAAAAATTTCATAAAAATCGATCAAGTCGAAAATTTTCTATGTATACAGATGTTGCTAAATAAAATTCTGGTGCTTTTCAATTCAAACTTAGTAATACAGTATATTTTTTTTTTATTTTAGGTACAGGATCCAATGCACTGCTAAGGACTCCAGATGGTCAGCAGTATGGCTGTGGAGGCTGGGGATACCTCCTGGGTGATGAAGGCGGAGGTAAGTAAAGTTAACTTCGTTTTAATTTATGTCATAATATTTCGGAAATTAATCTCGCCAATATAATGCAAACGACTTACTGCCTTGAAATAAAACAAAAGATAGACAGTCTACCCGTGACCACGAACGCTGCAAAGCGCCCGAAAAGTCGGGATGATAAAAATAGTTTATATACGCGATTTAAATCCGTTTAAAATAGTTTTATTTCAATGAGTAATAATCGCGAAAATCTAAGACGACTTATTGCCTTACTACAGAAGATTTAAACATACATTAAACGCGTGTTTATCAAAATCCGTACCACAAAACCGAGTCTAAGAATATTTTTGAGTTAAACATGCTTTCGAAATTAACATACGTTTAAGTGGATTTAATAGACGTCTTAAACGTATTTGCTGTAAAATGTATCGTGTAACATTTTATTCATATTTATTTACGATTTTACTCGCTGTCAAGTAATTTAGATAATATTTTAAGCGATGTTTAATTTTTAAACACTGTTTAGCTAGACATGTGTTGAACAGTTATAGTTTTATTTATTTAAACTTTATAACACAAATGCTTAATACAAAAAAAAGTAGAAATAATAGAAAGAAAGAGCATGCAAAGATCTTATTGCTTTAAGCACTCTCATACAAACAACATTATGGTTAACGAAAATCATTTATAGATTGCGTGCAAGAAAAATACGTATTTATTATTAATTGAATAAACCTACATAAACAATACATACTAATGTAATTTAATTTTGACTTTGGGGGTC
Organism: Hypolimnas misippus; assembly: GCA_037950945.1. NCBI lineage: Eukaryota > Metazoa > Arthropoda > Insecta > Lepidoptera > Nymphalidae > Hypolimnas > Hypolimnas misippus. Next base: position 618,255 of record JBBEEQ010000009.1, read on the forward strand.
AACTAAAGACCCAAGAGCTGGCTACCTCGGTCAAAGGATCAGCTTGGCCATTCAACGGGGTAATGCTGCCAGTATTTTGGGAACTTTACCCAGATGCAGTGGCTTAGATGAGGTCCATTATCTTTTGTAATAAATTAGCCTTTTTTATTTTTTTATTAATTGACTTTAGTTTATTAAAATGTTATATTTTCTTTTTAATAAAAATGTTTTTAAAAGGAAAACAAAATAATTTAAATAATAAATATGCGACTATATACTATAATAGGATATAGTTTTCAAGCCCTGGCTTAGGGAACATGTGTTTTGTCGGGTAAATAATGTTCTAATCATCGCACTCTTCGCCTCAGGACTTGATATCATTCACACCACTTGGATGCATGGTCGGTATCCAATAGCTGCACGATCTTTTTTCCCGCGTACGCCCAGATTTCCCAGAGCGCTATAATTTGGGGGTTTTAAGCGTAGAGTGTATCCGGCCTTTCCGTCAAAAGCCGGCAACGCACCCGCGACGCCCAACGCCCCTGGTGTTGCAGATGTCCGGGCGATAGTAACCACTTAACATCCGGTGGTACAATTTGCTCGTTTGCCCCCCTTTTTTAACACGCTTTGATTAGCTTCAATTGTAACTATGTAAGAAAATCTTGAAATCTTAATTTGACCTACTTCCCGGTCTTTGATTAGGATGAAATTTTCTTTCGCTCTGAGTTCTGAAGACAATACATGACCAGCTAAGAAGCGTCATTACAATTCCAATATGGCGGCCTCCCCAAGATGGTGAACTGGCTGTTTGAAATGCACTTCCATGATATGGGTATGAAATGAAAGGGTTTGATGTCAGTAATACGAAAAAATAGTCACGTGACTCAAATCCAATATGGCGGGCTTCCTAGATGGACAGGCTATTTGAAATGCACCTCCATGATATGGGTATCAAAATGAAGGGTTTGCTGTCAGGAATACGAAAAAAATAGTCACGTGACTTATAGTAAGTTAAGTTTGAATAATAAGAGGACTAAAAAGTATAAAAATAATAGTTTAAAAAACTAAAAAACACTCTTTAATGATGAAAAAAACTAAAAAGTGGAAAATATTTTTTGTAAAAAAAGCGGGGAGGGCTTCATGTGTCAGTTCTTAAAAAGCGAAGTACTATTATTTTTATTATAACAATAAAATAAATAAAATAATTGTTAATTCAGCGTAAATATATCATTACCGTTGTTTGTCGCAGGATAATCGGTAAAAGTAGATTCGCAAACGATTAACCAATATACTACTTGTAGTGAAAGCGTTAGAATCAATTACAAGTGCTCCATTTATTTTGCTCTGCCCGTCGCGGTTTCACTCGCGTTTATGGCACGTTGGCGCAGTGGTCACTGCAACTGACTGAAGCGCTAACGGTCGCGGGTTCGATCCCCGCTCACGGCAAACGTGTGTATTGGCCATACGGATGTTTGTCGTGGTCTCGGTGGTTGTGTTAGTGTTGTGTGTGTTTTCGGACCCCCGACACAAGACCACGAGGTCTTAATGGGGGCCGTTGAGTGTGATGCGTTTATTATTATTTATTATTATGGTGACTGCTATGAGTCGTAGCGTGATATGATATAGCTTATAACCTTCCTTTGTAAATGGGTTATCCAAAGCAAAAATAATTTTTAAAATTAGATCAGTTTCAGAAATTACCCTCTATAGTATATTTTTCGTAAATTGTCTTATTTAGTAGACCAATATGGCGTACTTCTAACCAGACATGGACGCTGATAAGCAAAACTGTGTCAAGCCACACGGACTTCATTTTGAGAAAATAGCGTCTAAATATGTCACCGATTCTTAATGATTTGTTTAAGGAAGTATATCTCAATTTTTCTTTACTTTTTGATAAAAGTTAGAATGAATTAAGAACAGATTGGTACAATATTTTTTTTATCCAATAATAAGTTTTCAAATATACGAGATTATTGTATAATAATACTTAATAATAATTTGAAAAAGTTTCATACAAACTTTCAACCCCTATTTTATCCCCTTGGGGGTCAAATTACTCAAAATCCTTCTTAGCGGATGCCTACGTCATAACAGCTACCTGCATGCCAAATTTCAGCCCGATCCGTGCAGTGGTTTGGGCTGTGTGTGATAGATCACTATGTCAGTCAGTCAGTCTCATTCATTCGCACGGATGTAATGTAGTTTTTTAAAACATCGCATAAATATTAAAAATTCTCGGTTTCTTAGTAAAACATGGATGCATTACCTATATTTTAATACTTGAACCAAAAACATTGTACCACTTTTTATGAAAATTGAGCGGATAGAGGAGTATGAAATACTTATAGCTTATATGGAGAAGATGTACAGAACGCTTATATTTTTTTAAATGCAAAAGCTTAGTAAATAAATAAAACAATACATATATATATATACTACCATGTATTTAATATGCACACTCATATTTACTTGTTTATTGTTAAAGTCTGTGGTCAAATTAAGAATAGATTATCTGTGGTCAATCTTGAAATCGGTTGAAAATTTAATGAACTACGGTCAAATTCCGACCATTAGGCGACCACTAGTACATATGAACCTTCCTCTTGAATTGTTTATTGAAAAACTCATTAGAATTCGTTGTCTAGTTTAAAAGATCTAAGCGTACAGATGTCGGTGACGGACTTTGTTGTGTACTGTATCCATCGTTATCTCAATTGTTTCCACTCAGCGTTTACATTAACTGATAAAAATATTCAGATTATGAGTTAATTAAAATTGTTTTTAACAACGTTACTAGGAATAGAATATTACGGAAAATCAATACTAGTTATGTACATAAATAAAGAGCTGGTTAAGTGAATAAATAGTGGGAAGAATAGTGCGATTTTAAACTTACTTTTGTAAAAGATAGCCTGTTTTTTGACGAAGCTTATGGCTAACACAGCACGTTACAACTAGGCGTGGTGCGGACGGGAAATTATGAACTTTATGGCTTGATGGGATGGATGTTGAGATGGGTCTTAGCTGTAATTTATAACAACCTGTTCAGTCACTTGAAGGTATTTTCTAGTTGTTTAAAGGATATGAGCAACTTCTATTGGTCTAAAATAAAATAGTTGCGAGCCGAGATGGCCTACTGGTTAGAACTCGTCGATCTCAACCGATGATCGCGGATTCAAACCCCGGCTAGCACCATTGAATTTACAAGTGCTAAATTAGTGTTTAAAATTCTCGAGCTCGGCGGTGAAGGAAAACATCGTGAGAAAACCTGCATGTGCCAGGAGAAATTCTGACACATGTATATCCGCCAACCCGCAGTGGAGCAGCTTGGTGGTTTAAGCTCTAATCCTTCTCCTTAATAGGAGAGGAGGCCTTAGCCCAGCAGTGGGATAATAACAGGCTGTTACTTTACTTTTACTTTACTAAATATTTGCGTAACCTTGACCTTATGCTGCAGCATCTGAAATCAGCAGGTTACACAACTCCTCAGCAACTTACAGCAAAAGTATTCTTTTGCGGCTCTTTGGTATGGTCTCAACGAGTATATTGTAAAGTGTTTTTTAGGTATATATCACCATGTTTATTTCCTATGATTTTCATAAAAATAATAAAACTATAATTATTTCAGCATACTGGATAGCCCATCGTGCAGTGAAAACAATATTCGACGATGAAGACGGTCTCCTCCCATCACCACATCCAACTGAGAGGGTCTGGGAAGTGATCAGTGAACATTTCAAAGCCGAAACGAGATCTGACCTCTTGCCTCACGCGTATAAGAATTTTGAAAAATCACATTTCGCTGGTAAGTTCAAGCTGTTTGTTGTTTTCCTTGAAAATGTCAAAACAAATTGTACAGCGTTTTTATTGGGGTCTAATTTATCTTCAATTTAAAGTCTTTTAGAGATAAGTGTGTTTCAATGAATTTTATATAACAATATGTATAGAAAATATTAAGCAATAGTATGTCAAGCCACATGGACTTTATTTTGAGGAAATAGCGTTCTTTTTGATAAAAGGTATATTTTTAGTCTGCGGTGAAATCGAGAATACATTATCTGTGGTCAATCTTGAAATCGTTTGTAAATTGAATGAACTACAGTCGAATGCCGACAGCTAGACCACCACTACTAAAAGATATGATTAATATAAAAATATGATACAGCAGGAGTTTAAAGTGAACTCAAGTATCGGACCCGGATGGTACTCACATATTAGTTACTAGCGGTCAAGTTCTTGAAATCTTTTTATGTTTCAAATATGTTTTTTTGTTGTATTATTTTTATATTTTAGTGAGGATCCCTAAATTTTTCTAACATTAAATATAGCCTATGTTACTGTGCGTGAATGTAGCTTTTCAATGGTAAAATAATTTTTCAAATCGGCTCAGTAGTTTTTGAGTATTCATTACAAATGTGCAAATCTTTCCTCTTTATAATATATAAAGTGTAGATAGCAAGCATGATACGATGGAGGACTTGATCTCTCACCCAAGCTGTATCCGAGATATTGTTATACATTGTATATGGATGCTGATAAGCAATAATGTGTCAACCCACAAAAAAATGAAATTCGGAGATATTGATGTATTCTGATACTGCATCACATATTTAACATTATTCAATAAAAAATAAAGTCATATCAACTAAATAACTACGGAATTTTTTTTCTTAATTAATTGTTTCGAATTTCAGGGTCGTTCCATATTTTGTAATTTATACAATAATCTCATATATTTAAAAAACTTTTTATGAAATATTGAAATATTGGATATATCAAAATGCTCTTTATTCATTATACCTTTTATCAAAATACCTTTTATAAAAGAAAATATAGATAAATAATTATTCAAAGAAATTGATTAAGAATAGATTTGGCATCTTTAGACGCCATTTTCTCACAAACAAGTTCGTGTGGCTTGACACATTATTGCTTATCAGTGTCCATATGATGGTTAACTAAACCTGATGGAATCTTAATCTCCGTTGTCCGTTCGTCTGTATGTCCGTCTATCAACTCGCTGAAAGCTATGAGTCGTAATAGGTAGAAAGTTTAAGTTTTCACATAGTGTCCATAACTGCTATAATGATAAATTTTAAAAATTGGTCAAGTACGAGTCGGAACTAACAATTTTTTACATATCGTTATAGCTAAGCTGTTTTTTTATTTTTCGTATATAAAGTCTAAATATGAACCAAATATTAAATTACATTTTTGATAAAAATAAGGCCTCGTGGGCATTTTCCGTTATGCAGTGTATTGTATTTATAGTGTCAAGACGATATGTCAAAATGAATTTATGTCATGTATTAATTTTACAAATATCCATTATATAATTTTTAGCTAGCTTATTTTTTATCAATAGTTAAACTTAACATTTGATTATATAGTATATATATATATATATATATATATATATATATATATATATATATATATATATATATATATATATATATATATATATATATATATATATATACTATATATATATATATATACATATATATATATATATATACACACACCATAGGAATAAGGCGATCACTTCTAAGCTATCTTAACAAAGAATTGGGGTTGTTAAAAAAAAACTCAACAAAGGAGAAAAAAGTTAGTTTCATTCACGGTTTCTTCTCAGGTTTGAGGTTTAACTTTCCCGAAACCGCCATAGATTCATTTGCTTGACGTTCTAATAATAGAAAGTAAATTTCTAGTTTTGAATAAAAGCGAAAGCTAGTTACGCGCTTTTGTACTATCTCCGACTCTATGTATGTTCCAGGTCTAACAGCGAAGCTATCACAGTTAGCAGAGGAAGGGGATGCATTGTCTCAGCATCTATTAGCGGATGCTGGAGCGGCTCTCGCAGCTCACGTGGCGGCTTTAGCGGGGCGGGCTCATTGTGGACAGAATGGATCACTCAATCGGCTCAGAGTGGTCTGTGTTGGATCAGTTTGGAATAGCTGGGACGCATTGAAACCGGGAGTGCTGAAACAATTGGCTGATAGACGGGTAAGTGGATGAATGATTTTAGGGTTCCGTAGGTTCCAAAGGGTGCCCACGGTTGCGAAACGGAACGATGCGAATTATTAGAGCCTCTTCTGTCTGTTTATCAGCGCGCTGTATCTCATGATCCCTTAATACGTAGAGTAGAAATTTTCACAAAAATGTTGCCGCTATGGTTATTATAATAAAACATGTCAAGTGCGAGTTGGGAGTCGCAGACAAAGAATTATACATTTTTATTTTTAAAAAGGACAAAGTGCTCTTATGCAACGGTACGGAACTCTCCTTATGGGCATTTTCCATTACGCATATTTTATTTATAGTTTCACCGACTATATGTCAAAATTTATTTATGTCAAGTATTAATTTTACAAATATCGAAATTTAAAATTCATTCATGGAAGATTCTCATTGCAAAAGGTAGTTACGCAGTTTTGCGATATCCACGACGATATTTCTATTAATGTCATTATATCCTAATTTCCAGGTAAAAATTGAGCTAGAGCTCGTCCGTCTCAAAGTATCAAGCGCTATGGGAGCAGCTTGGCTTGCTGCTAAACATGTTGATTTTAACCTACCAAGAGATGATTCAGCATTCTGTGAGGTTTTCTACACGTACAGGCCAGATATCAATGGCAAAGTCAATGGGACGCATAATGGTAAACAAAATGGCGTCCAAGGCTGTGGGTGTAACGATTGGTCCTACTGGAGCTAATATGAAAATGTAATATTAAAATTGGCTAGCCAAATAAATATCATATATCTTTAGGGTATATTTTATATTGGACACGGTTTTACCAATTTTGGGAAACTTTTTCATTCAATTTTAAAACCATATTTTAGGCTAGAGTTATATTTGTAAATTTTACTCTCGTAATTGTTATATGGATGCTGATAAGCAATACTGTGTCAAGCCACATGGACTTCATTTTGAGAAAATGGCGTCTAAAGATACTAAACTTATTCTTAACAAATATATTTGAAGAAGTATATATCCATATTTTCTTTTCTTTTTGAATAAAAGGTATAATTAATTAAAAGCAGATTGATATATTTAACATATTATCTAATAAAAAGTTTTTCAAATACTTTAGATTATTGTAAAAATTGCAAAATATGGAATGCACTTGGAAATCGAAACAATTAATCAAGAGACTTTTTTCCGTACTTATTTAATTTATATGACTTGAATTTTTTTTAATAACGTCAAATAGGTGATGCAGTATCAAAATACATCAATATCTCCAAATTTGACTATTTGTGGATTGACACATTATTGCTTATCAGCGTCCATATAACAACTCTGTAATCTATAGTCCATTTTTCTTTACTTGCCTCATTCGGTAACAATATTTAGAACCACGAATTTTTAAACTTAATTTATCATTATAATTTTTCATTATTAAAAATGATTCGGTTCTATTCGATCGATAATTTCTCAACTCCAACTCTTATGTGTGGTTAGAAATACGTCACATTTATTTGAAAAATAAGACAAATAAACAAAAATAGACTTTATTACGAAATGTATGAATGTCAAAAATATTGACAGTGAATTCTTTCTGGGGTAAATTCATGAAAATTTACTTATGTATATCTTTATGAAATGATGAGTAAAAATTTTAAGTGTAATTCTTGTTTTATAGTTTATGGCAGGATTATTTTAGCATCGTATCAGTAGTATTGAAAATTATACCAACATAGATTAAAAACCCTGAATCGTCACAAAATGAAACCGTTGTTCGAGAAACTTTTGTAAGTAGGACTTTTAGTCTCCTATATGTTTTGTGATACAGTTCTAAACTATCCATTTTGATTGAAAAAAATGTATCCTGAAAATTGCTCCCCATCAGCACCTTAAAAATTACAATTTTACCTTTTCGAAATGTTAGATAGTACATCTATTATGTATTTGGTGCAGTTTTGTTGATTTTGTCATTGAAGGTTATTTACTCCCTTGAAAATTTAATGTAATAGCCGATATTATATCATGGTGTAATTTATCACCTAAATTATGATTTTTATATAAATTGTGTGATTTTTCACAAATTTCTACTTTTCTCAAAATTTAAACTTAAATACAGGATATTCTATACCATTAAAGTTGATAAATGTGTAGAAATTAATGGTTCATAAAAAACTGTAATTAATGTTAATGGTGATATAAAAAGATTTAGGTATTAATCAAGACGTTTGAAAAATGTTTATACATTATAATAATGTAAAAATTATTATAATTGTTATAATATGATTTTTATATTTATTATCTATGAACGAATGATCTGAAAGGAAAATTGATCTGAATAAAATAAATCACAATTCGATCTTTATAAAAAAAAAAAATTAAAGCTAACGCCACATCTGTGATCAAGTGTATCTACAGATGTTCTAGTCGACTAGTTGGACAGGTGATGCCGAAGCTTAAAATATTACATGTCTTTTTAAGCCAAGATGAGGTATCTTTGTTTTAAGGAACAAAACGTATATGTTTTCCACATACGACGTTTGGTCATAATGAAATATTCAAAGCATAAAAATGGCTGCCATTTTGTTCTTTGAGAAGTATGGATTTTCTGGAAACTAGAATTTTAGAAATCTGGTTCTTAGGAGGCTAAGCTTAGCGTATGCTGACAAGAACAAAGTACAGAATTCACAATTGAATGACATGTATAACCTATATACATGTCATATCAATTGTCAATTCTGTACTAAAGTTACGAGCGTATTTGCATCACATACGCAACTGATTTATACTTTACTAATTTTGGTCCGTGCTAAATTTAGCCTTAATGCTGTTAAATTTATCTTCTATTTATAATTTTCACTCGTAGAGTTTTAGGTCAGGCACAGACAAACCTTAAATTGATTATTTAAGATTTCGACTTTATTCAAGTAAAAACCGTCTATTTACTCTGTGTTACGTGTAACTGAGAAACTAAGAAGAGACTTTAAATCGAACAAATTAATAATAATATGAATCCATGGCCGTGAATGCCAAGGTTTTTTTGCATTATGCATTTTTTAAAGGTTTTCTTTGATAACTTTGTATATATAAAATTGGCGGGAATATATCACTAAATTACGTATATTAGAAAAATGTAAATATATTTGTATATGACACATATCGTAAGAATAAAATTGTACTTTATTAAATAGTTATAGTTCCTATAATGTATGATTTTACATATGAAATAAATTGTTTTATTTTTGTATAATAAGTTTTATTAGAAATAAGTAAATATGCATACACGTAGATTATAAGTGTGTTAAATATACTTTTAATGCATAATTTGTTTTATAAGTTCCTTATAAAATCATGTTTTGTGTTACAAAATGTGTGTTATTTTGTATTGAAAATTTTGCTTCGGAATCATTTTTTTTTTATTGTTTATTGAAATGTTTTGTTGTTTACGTTATTTATCATTATAATAAAACATTTGTACAAGAACGGCGTTTTTATTATGACAAATTATCGTCTGTAAGCAAAAGTTACGTCATGTAACAAAAACTAATACTTTTCTTACAAATGCATGCAGTAAAATGACCCAGGATAAGACTTCAGTTTTTTATTATTATTCATATCATATTCATGAATAGTAATTATACGCCATTTAAATTAATTATAAGAACTTTTTAACTTTATAGATTTATAACATTTATTTATTAAGAAATAAATTATTAACCACAAACGACAAATGATAACTATTTAATAATAATTAAACTACTGCAAAATAACGATACAAATAACGTTATTCTTATCGTTATTTTTTCTACTCATGTTTAATCTGTAACATTTTTTATCTGTCGCACTTTATATATCTTATCTTGACTTTATAGCCAAAGTATGTTTACCTGTCATTAAATCAGTTGTAAAAATGTCAGTTACGCGTACACTATCACGATTTTTAAATATAAAACCAATAATAAACATCAATTATAAATGTACCTGTCGTGCCGTGTCAACGTATAGAGAAAACGCGAATCGTGATAGATTCAATAATAAATATTTCTATGGCGGTATTATAGTAGCCGCGGGCATTGTAGGTTATGTTAGTGCTAAAGAAAAATTGTCAGCAGCTTCTGTGATAAGTTTATCGGGTAGAAGGGACAAATATAACTTTATAGCTGATGTTGTGGCGGTATCCGCGCCGTCCGTAGTGTATATAGAGATTAAAGATGGTAGGCGCCTTGATTTATTTACTGGTCAACCGATAACTTTATCGAATGGTTCTGGATTCATAGTTAAGGAAGATGGGTTGATACTGACGAATGCTCATGTGGTCGTAAACAAGCCCAATGCGATTGTCAGTGTGCGATTGATGGTGAGTAAAAATTCTAAATATTACATCATGGATTGTGAGTTGTACAACATAAATCGACATAGTATGAAAGCTATGTAAAGAATTTTAATAGTATTAGCTTTTATTAATCTGGATTTGCATTAATACTTCCTTGATAAAGATATATTTGACAATTTTTGATATGAATTTCAAATGTTACATCATAAAATATTGATGAAGATTTCATAATAACTCACATTTATTACTAACATTACAAATAATCTTATATAAGTCTTTCATGTTGTTTAAAAAAATAATGTAAAACACCATCAGTTATCATATGTTTTATGGCTGTTATTCTAAAAGTTATTAATTAACAACAAAGAAATTATAAAATAATTGACCATTTCTTTATATATAATTCCATTAATTAATAAATTTCAGGATGGTTCTATCCACACGGGACTCGTAGAAGATGTAGATATGAAGTCAGACTTAGCGACACTAAGGATACCTGTGAAAAACCTACCTACTATGAAGCTAGGGTCGTCTGCTGATATCAAGCCTGGCGAGTGGGTTTGTATTTTGTGATAAAAGGGGGTTAAATTTAACTAAGCTTCTATGAAAATAGTGGGAAATGACATAGCATCTGCTGTTAAGTTATTACTGCTGTCCATGCACATTTGCAGCGCTAGTGAATGTGTAACTGATCTAAAATAAATTAATAATATTTTTAAAAATGTAGATAATTCCAGTTTTGCTTCACAAAATCAAAACTTTTACGTTTATTCAAACAGTCTTTATACAAGCACTTTCCAATTATCAAAAACAAAACATTTTTACACAAACAACACAATTATCAAACACATAATCAACTTAATTTTGGGATTTACCAACAAATTAAGATAACTTTTGTATGATAATTTTTGTTTCATAAATTAATGATAAAATAAAGTATGATAAGTATTAAAATGATAATTTATTACATATTATGAGAGAATTACATTTGTAAGTTTTACCTTGTAACTGATATTAAACAACTCTGTAATGTTACACATATTACAGACAGATTTTAGTAGCTACGACAACTATGACTTTAAAAATTATTATTATGGCACTGATGATAAATTCTGTAAGGTGTAAAGCAATGACAAACAACTTATGTAAATTATTATGAAACTCTGAGAGCAAAACTTATAAGTATTTTTTGCCTTACCCATGATTCCACTGGCCTTACACAATGTCAATACTTTTGAGACTTTTAAATGACATTTATAATTTTTATCGAAAATTACACTATTTATCTAAATGTGAAAAGTTATTGTAATACTTTTTGATATATTTAAATGTATCTACACTGTGTAATTAAATTTCAGGTAGTAGCTATGGGCAGTCCTCTCGCATTAAGTAATACTGTAACAGCAGGCGTAGTGAGTTCCACACAGAGAGCTAGTGAAGAACTTGGCTTAAGAGGTTATTACACTAATTTATATATTTGTGAAAGCACTGTTTTTTTATTAGGAGTAGTAAATAGTGACTGCCAGTAAATGTCATATTGATAGGCAAAGGCCATCAATAGATGGCGTTGGTATATTTTGAGTATACATTATATATAAGTAATCAAAAGTGGCAGATACTATAAAAAATATTTTCAAATTAAAAGTATTGATGAGAACAGATTCAAAATTTTTTTATTAAATTGGTCATGCCATTCTCGAGTTATTTACGAGGCTACCGTTAACTAAAATAATCTTTTTCCTATCGTTTATGGTTACTGCTTCGCTCCTATGAGTCGTAGCGTGATGTAATATATAATATAGCCCATCACTTCCTCGAAAAATGGGCTAATGCAAAAAGAATTTTTTACTCTATATAATACAACTAAACTTCACCTCTATATAATATTACTATATAGTTATTTATGAAAATTTTATACTTTTTCAGGTAAAGACATGGTCTACATACAAACAGATGCGCCAATTACATTTGGCAATAGTGGGGGTCCTCTTGTGAATTTGGACGGTGAAGCTATTGGCATTAATAGCATGAAAGTTACATCTGGCATATCATTTGCCATACCGATAGATTATGTTAAGGAGTTTTTAGCTAAGAGTAAGTATATTTTCATTAGTCTCGATGTTATTGTCAAATTTATATTAAAAAGACAAAAATTTTTATAAATATGCTCGTATATATCTAAAAATTCAAAAGTTCCATAATAAAATTGATTACATTTCCTAGTTCCATTTTTCTGGCCATGTAGAATTCAGTTGTATAGCTTAGAATGCAGTCTTTCTGAACTTTAAAATCCCTGACATGTTTACTCAAAACAAATATTATCATAATGAATTATTCTGTATTCCTGTACGTATTTATTAAAGTTTTATAGCACGAATGAAACATATTAATCACTACCGAATAAAATTCACATTTACAAATCCAACGATAATATATTACTATGGATATGTTAAAAACATGGATTTTGGCCACCAGAACATCAAATAGTATGAACATATGAGTTGACAGACACATTAGCGCAGTGGTCATTGCAACTGAGTGAAGCGTTAACGGTCGCGGGTTTGATACCTGCTCGGATACGGACGTTTGTCGTGGTCGGTATGTTGTGTTAGTGTCATGTTTGTTTCCGGACTCCTGACACAAGGCTAAGCTTATTGGGGGCCATTGAGTGTGTTGTGTTTATTATATCCAAAGTTATATAATCTCATTTTTTAAACTCAAACCAGAAAAAAGATATAACATTAGGAAAATATATTATTTTATTGTTTTCAGGTAAAACAAAGTCACCACCAGTATCCCGAAGGTATTTAGGAATAACAATGCTCTCTCTAACACCAAATATCCTTATGGAGTTGCGGATGAGAAACCCGGAGGTGATTTTTAATGTTATTCTTTGACGTATTCATAACAATGCATTTTTAAAATAGCTGGGAAATTAATATTTAATATAACGGGTCTTGACTTCACAGAGCTGACTAAGTCAGTTTGTGACCACGAAAAATGCAACTTCGTCGAAACGTCGGGCAATAAAAAGGTATTACTACCATTAGTTATCGCGATAAGACCCGTTATATTAAATATAAAAAGTATAAATCGCGAAAGTTTAAAATAGATTGACATTTTCAGCACCAGCAGGGACACTAATGCATTGCCAAGTTAAAATGATTGACGGATGAAAGTGAATACGAAATAAAGAAAGGAATAGCCCTCCCCTTATTAGACTTCTGTCTCTCTCACTAACCATACGAAACACAGTCATATTATCTATTAGCAATTTCTCGCAGTTACGGCTCCTTATATTGGAATTTGATAGAAGCGATTTAGAAAATTGCTAAAATACGTTTTATATTTCAGTATTAGCATAAAAAAATTACATGTTTTTTACCCCTTTTCACCCTTTTAAGGGGTTGAAACACCCTGTCTTAGTGCTTACAATCTTAAAGTAATCTCAAAAACTAAGGTGTTGATGAATCAGTCAGTCAGGACAGATTATATATGTATAGATCATGCTGTAGCCAGTAAATATATACTGTGATATTTCAGATGCCGACGGACATTGAACATGGTATTCTCGTGTGGAAAGTCATTGTTGGATCGCCAGCTTACAAGTAACCTTTTTTCATATTTTTAATTGTCTACTAGTTAATCCGTGCAAATAATAGTATACGTATAAATGTATACTTCTATCAGAATATATTTAACGTTAACAAAAACAAATAATTGTATTTAAAAAAAAAGAAAGATAAATTAAAAATAACGATATTAAACCTAAGTAAGTGTTTGACAGACGCGTTGGCACAATGGTCACTGCAACTGACTAAAGCGCTAACGGTCGCGGGTTCGATCCCCGCTCACGGCAAACGTGTGTATTGGCCATACAGATGTTTGTCGTGGTCTGGGTGTTTATGTTAGTGTTGTGAGTGTTTCCGCACCCCCGACACAAGGTCATGAGATCTTAATGGGGGCCGTTGAGTGTGAAAAAAAAGTAACTATCGATGTCACAGTGAGGCAAGGTGCCCAAAACTGGCCAGACTGATATGCTGGCCAAGGTAGCCGCCAAATTAATAGTTTTAAAAGCGCTTTAAAGTAGACTTGGCGCTCGTACGCTAAAGCTATTGATTTTCTAAACAAAAAGGTTTTAACCAAAATTACAGGAAATTTTCTCTAGTACTGTAGTTTTTTTCGACCAATCCACAGTGGCTGATCAAGCTCCAAATCTTAAAAAGAGAAAATGTGTTAATAGATTACTTACAGCCAATAACAGTAGAGTAATTTGTAAAGAAATGTTCTTTTTCCTTTTAGTGGAGGTTTACAACCAGGGGACATAGTAACTAGTATCAATGGCGCTCCGGTGAGAAGTGCAAGCGATATTTACAGTGCATTAGAAACCACCCCGGGGAAATTAACCATGCAAGTGGTTAGAGGGAAAACCAGAACAACTGTTATTATAACCCCGGAAGTACATTAAAATTTGAATTTTAAACATATCAAAAATTGCATCACATAGGGGTTTGAACCCCTACTCTTCGGCATTTCTTGCTGAATGCTCTGCCAATTAAGCTAATGTAATTACATTTTCTTGTGCTTGATATACAACGGCTCCGGCAATGAAAAATATTTAAACTCGTAACTATAGAAGAGCGCGTTAAAGTTTTAAAAAATTATCAGTAAGTTCTGCAGACAATGATTTGCGGTGTTTAACTTTGCTTGGTTATTTTAATCAATTTCGATACAAGAATGAGTTATGATGTTTTTACTATGTAGGTGTGTTAATTTCATAGTCAAAAGAGGGTCGAAACCCCGTTTGTTGCAATTTTTGATATGACGTTTAAAATTTAAATATTATTACGCCATTAGTGTTAATTAACACTGAACAATAAACAAAAATAATTTGATAAATTAAGAGTATTGTTATGTATATATTATAGAAATAAATGTATTGAATTTCGTTGACTTTTATTTTAGCTAAATTGCTTATATTTTGTATTGTAAATTATATTATTTGTACGGATTGTTGTGAGTGGTTTATGTTATCACTATTTTGTACTATAAATGGGACAGATATACAAGTGACATGGACAGTTGTCTAACAACGGATTGTTAATGTCAAGAACATGGTAATATATTATTACAAGAGGTGGAAAATAAATACGTACACTATAAATCGAATGTCTTATTATTAACTTCTGAGCTCTTTAAAAGTACTCAATTAGTTTCTAAGTTTACTAAACGTTCACACTCGTTGAGTGTGATACGTTTAGTAAACTCTCGATTTCACTCGTGTTTATGGTTAGTACCTCGGTTTTGTAAGTCGTAGCGTGATGTTATACAGCCTATAACGTTCCTAAAAAAGGAACGTTCCAACGTAAAAGAGAGATTACCCCCTACATACAAACTTACAAACGAATTTTACCTCCTTATAAGTATGTATAACTTATACAGATGTAGTATAAGTTAGAAACATGTCTCTAAAATACAATAACTCATAAACAAAGCTGGGTTAATTGTAACAATTCTTTTAAAGTAAAAAGTAATTCTTGTAAAGGTATTTTATTAAAAATCATTGTGTGTTTGAACTTGAAAACGAAGTGGTGATTTAGAGAGTATATGGATTTCTTCATTATTGTCGATAGTAATAAAAATATTTAATTACAAAAATAATCGGATTTGTTGATAGCAAAAATGGGATTTGCATTAGTACTATGTTTTCAATGTTTCAGTTTATTTTTGGTGAGTTAAATTGTAATACTGAATGTACAACTAATATTGTAAAAGTGAAAGTTAGTGAGTTTATATGCTGATCCTTAATACTTTGTTTGAAATTTGGATGAAATTCGAAATGGAGATAGCTTATAATTACTGAAATCACAGATAGGCTGCTTTTTATCTCAACGAGAATACATATTTCATCATAAATCTAATTTTACTACCGTTAAATATAAACAGGAATCAGTATAAGAATCGATGGACAATTTTTTATCTTTCACGCAAAAATTACTGAACCTATTTTGATAAAAATTTACAGTAATATTGATTTTCATCAGATTAACATATGAGCTTCTTTTTATCAACGTAAAAGTCACGTGTCAAAGTTAAAAGTTACTTATTACCAGCCAATGTAACAAAAACCTTAAATAAATTATTTTTGTTAGATTTTTCTTCACTGTGCAGCAGATGGCAGCTTCAGTAAAAACTTGAGTGAGTATTATTCATTACATTATAGTAATTCTAGGGCCGGTTCGACCCACAGAAGCAACTGTCTAAAATTTTTTTTAGGGGTAAATATTTTCTGTCCTTCTACAAAAGACGCATTAAAACCATGTTGAACACGTGTCTAGCTAAACAGTGTTTAAGATTTAAACATTGCTTAAAATATTATCTAAATTGCTTAACAGCGAATAAACTCATAAAAAAACTTATTGATAAAATGCTATACGTTACATTTGACGGCAAAAATAGGTTTTAAACATCTATTAAATTCACTTAAACGTATATTAATCTATGTCTAAAGCATGTTTAACTCAAAACTTTCTTAGACGCGCGTTTATCGTCTGTTTAAATCTTTTGTAGTAAGGCAGTTAATGTCTAAATATTATATGTATTATATTAAGCGTTATGATGAAAGCAGATTAAAAACTGTAAATACGAATTTACATTACGAAATTAACTATGTATTTAAAAAAAATCTTCAAAAAGTAGGTTATAATTCGAATTGTATGCTTTGTATTTATTTATTTTTTCATATTTGATAGGTCTCATTTCTTAACTGATTTTGATTTTTTTATTCGAAAGGATATGCTAACATTCCAGATGGGTTTTAAAGAATTTCCATATAATCAGTTCAATACATTGGTTTTAAGTCGAAGTAACTGAAATAAATAAGTCGTCCGAGTAAATGAAATTGATTTTAAAGTCAGTTCTTTTTTTTTTTTTTTTGTTTACGCAGGGTAAATCTTCATAGATACCCAACTCCTGGGGGGGAGACCGGGTTATGTGAGATTGTACTCACTAAAACCCCCTGCGATGGCCGCCACAGCACGGAAAACGGAGAGGCTACGGGATCGCTTTCGCAGGCACGTCCGCGGCCTCTCCCGTGCGTTGCTCCACTCGTGGCTTGCGGAGCCCTTCTCAGGAGGGCGAAGATGGTCTCGCCCTCCCCGCACCCCTCGCTGGTGCGTATACCGGCAGTCCAGGGCCATACCGGACTGCGGTCCTCCTCTCGGCCGTATGAAAACGGATGCGTGAAACCCCCATCTCACGCACCCACGGCCGGAGGGAGTGCCCTACTTATTCCGCCCCGGGCACTGGGGCTTGGAGGCCGTGAAGGCGACCCGCAGGTCGCCTCCGCCGGGTGGGATCGGCCCTCTCCCGAGCCCGCCCTGCAGTCTCCTTCTGGACCATGACGGTCTCACAGAAGTTGACTACGGCCTCCCACGCCGATTCCCTGCGTAGCATCGCCGACACGACTGCTCGCAGGGAGAGATTTCGCCCAATTTGCTGGAACAAGACTTGCCTTTCCGCGGTCCACGCGGGACACGCCTCCAGCGTGTGTTGGGCATCGTCTTGGTCCGCCCCGCAGTGGTGGCAAACCGCCGTCGCCTCGCGTCCGATCCTACACAGGTACTCTCCAAAGCAACCGTGACCGGTCAGTACCTGTGTAAGTCGGAAGGTGACTCGTCGCTTCCGCCGCATCCAGGCCTCGAAGGCTGGCAGGATCGCACTCACGACGCGTTTGTGCGCGTACCGGTCTCCGCGGAGACGGGCGCACCACGTCGTGTGTGCCCTTCTCTGCTCCTGCCGCCTGAGCGCTTCGAGGACGCTGGCAGGGTAGGACGCACTTCCGCCGCTTTGACGGAGGGCGCGAGTCTGGTCGTAGACCCTCGCGTCCCTCTCCGCCAGGATGTCCAACGGCGGAAAGCACGCCAGAAGGGTCGCCGCCTCAAAGGATATCGTGCGATATCCCCGCACCATGCGGATGGCCACTCTCCGCTGCAGACTCAGGATCTTAGTCTTGCAGCGGCGGGTGCCCGTCAGTCGGTGTGACCAAACGGGTGCCCCATAGAGGGCCATCGATCGCACGACACCAGCATAGAGGCGGCGAACCTCCTCCCTTGGTCCCCCGAGATTAGGCAGCAGTCTGTGCAACGCACCCACTGCCTTCTCGATCCGGGGGACCAGGAGCTTGAAGTGCTCTTCAAAGCTCCAGCGACCGTCCAGGACAAGGCCCAGGTATTTCATGTACCTGGACACCTGGACGTTTGAGTCACCTACGCGAATGATCTGCGAACGGGGTGGTTCCCGGCCCACCGGCCACTTGTGGAACCATAGCGCCTCCGTCTTATGCGGCGCTATCCGAAGACCCAGTTCGCAGATTTTCGCGACGACGAGTTCGACTCCGAGCTCGGCTCGCCGTCTGGTCATCTCGAAGCTCAACCCGCATGCCAGCACCAGCGTGTCATCTGCGTAGCAGATCACGCTGACGCCTGCGGGGAGCTCGACACGCAGAACCGCGTCGTACGCGAGATTCCACAGGAGTGGTCCTAGGACCGATCCCTGTGGAACCCCGCAGTACACTTCCCTCCGGGTCCTCGTACCGTCCTGGCCCACGTACACAATGTACCTGTCGCGCAAGTAGCTCCCGACAATTGCCTGCAGGTAGAGAGGCACACGGTGGTACACCAGGGCCTCCCTGATGGCAACCCAGGGTAAAGCGTTAAAGGCGTTGACGATATCCAGGCTTATCGCCAACGCCACGCCCCCCTGAGCCACCGCCTGCTCCGTCAGGGACCGGACGCGCATGATCGCGTCAACGGTCGAACGACCCTGACGGAAGCTTAAAGTCAGTTCTAATTAATAATTAGGTATACGAGTATGAAATTTAAGTTAAATATTATTTTTTTTTCTAATAATCGTAAGCAATGCAAGATGAAAACTTTAATTCCACACAAGTGCCGTGGATAAGACACTTGCGAGCGCGTGTCGAAGACTATGTTAAGAAGTACGGATACCAGGACGCGAAGCCGCTTATTAAAAAACTTGTTGAAGGTAATGAATAAGACATCTATACTAATATTATAAAGAGATATTTGGACGCTGATAAGCAATACTGTGTCAAGCCACACGAACTTCGTTTTGAGAAAATGGCGTCTAAAGATGTCAAACCTATTCTTAACAAATATTTTTGAAGAAGTATATACCCATCTTTTATTTTATTTTTTTGATAAAAGGTATAATGCATTTAAATCAGACTGATACATTTAATATATTAACTAATAAAAAGTTATTTAAATATTTGGAATCACTCGAACCAATTAATTAAGAAACTTTTTCCGTACTTATTTGATTTAAATGACTACAATTTTTTTGAATAATGTTAAATAGGATGTAGTATCAGAATACACCAATATCTCCAAATTTGACTTTTTGTGGGTTGACACATTATTGCTTATCATCCCTTTATGTATTAATGTACCTATAAACAAATACAATATTACACATGTATATATTACAAATTTTTTTTGTGTTATGTAATTATAAAGTCAATGTAAAGGCTGTACCTACATGCTTCATCTCACACAGCTAATGTAACTCACAATCCAGGGTGTTTCTTTGTGGTGCTTTCATGTAATGATTTTTTTTTTGGTACATAAATAATAAAATAAATAAATAGAAGAGGTAAATTTTGTTTGTCAGTTTGTTTGTAGGGGGTAATATTTGAAATTAGTAATCCGATTTTTAAAATATTTTTGCGTTGGACATCCCGTGTATTGTAAAAGCCTAGGTATATTACATTACGCTACAAATCATAGTAGCGAAGCAAAACCCATAAACGTGAGTGACACCGCCAGTGTAGTAGTAATCTATTTAAAAAAAAAACAATTTCTGAATGTATAAAAATATACGTATTATTAAGTGTTCCTTAAAAATATAAAGATTTTGTTTCAGAAACAGAAAACTCTGAGAACATTCTTCTCCATGTCAAAGGTAGGTTTAATAAACTAGATTGACGTTTTTTTTTTTTTCAAAAAAAAAATTGTGACATTTTTTTTAATGATCGTAAGGTTAAAACCATTAAAAGGTTTGAGATGGTCGTAGGCTATATTATTCATAATTTAAAAAAAAATCGACATAACGTGATCGAAGCCGCGAGAAAAAGCTAGTATTAAATAAAGTATTGTCATGGTCACGAGCTGACTGACCACGATGGATGCAAATTCGTCGAAACGTCGGGCAATAAAAAGGTATTAATACCATTAGTTATCGCGACAAGACTCGTTATATAAAATATGAATACTATAAATCGCGATAGTTTAAAATATATAAGTATTAAATAATTTCGATATAGAATTAATTATTCTACATAAATATCAGATGTTTTGACATATCAGGTAACATTTTTGTATTACTATTCTGCTCTTTATTCCAGTGGCTCGCAATGGTAAGTTTTTGACTTATGACTAAGGCGCTACGCAAACGGAGACACTTGAGTCGGGCGTAGTAGGCGAGTGTTACATTTGTAAGATATACTCTCATATTTTACTTAAAATATCTCTGTAACCTGGTAACAGTTACCTAAGTAGTAGGTAAGGTTTTTCTTTTATTTCGAAACTATATTTTAGATCCGAGTTACCTACACTTGAAATTTTTACTCTCGTTATTGATATGTAATGACTTTGTAACCTTGTCACAATGGTTACGAAGGTATGAATGTCAAAAACAAGGCACTGACAGTAAATTCTTTCAGGCGTAAAACAATGACAAACAATTTATGTCAATCTTTATGAAACTCTGAGACCAAAAGTTTAATCCTCGCCTAACACAAGACAGTAAATTTTTTTTAAGCCTTCATAAGATTGGAAGAGGTTTTTAATTCGTCGGTAACTTATATATGTGTGTTCTCCGATTACTCGAAAACTCCTTAATCGATTTGTTTAATACAGACGTTTGCTGAGAGCGGGGATCGAACCCGCAACCATTAGCGCTTCAGTTAGTTGCAGTGACCACTGCGCCATTGTGTCTGTCAATCTTGATGATGATCTTTGAAAGACAGTTCCTTTCTTTCAAAAATTCTTGCTATATAATCCATACGAAATCAACCACTCCCTGCGCAGACGTAGCCACTATTTGTGTCCAGTTGCTTTCACTTGACACAAACGGATTGCCAATTGAAGAGTGTTCGGTATAGACTGGACACATAAAGTGTCAACGTTTGCGCAGAGCCTTAATGTGAAAGTTTGAAAGTTTTTCCAAGGTGAAAAGTACTGCGAAAAGACTTTATAATAGAGTTATTAATCTTTCGCCAGTTGCTATTATACGTTGCATATCATTTTAGTTTTCATTTCTAGTATTTTTCCCAGTTTTTCACCAAGGCCTGCTTATTATTGTTATTATTGTTCTTGCTTGCTTATTTTGCTTATTATTCTTGAATGAATTTGATTACTAAACAATTCTAACTTGACCTCTGGGACTCTTAATAGGAAATTCGCTATTTTCCGAGTTTTTTTTCGGTTTAGTCAGAGTTTCTTGCTGTTGCCTGATTCTCAATGCTTATTAACCGATTAAAAAACTGATATATTTGAAGTATTTATGTCAGTTTTGTGTCCTCGATTTTCCCAAAAATTTTATTTAGTACATAAATGCATATATGTTCACGAAAAGATTAAGTAGCACTTTTAGCCCGTTTTCGTTAAAAAGTTACAACAAAATACGTTGGAAAAATCCTTGAAAAAAAAATCTTTGGCATTTTTCACTTTGAATGCATAATCAATTCAAAGTAGTGTAGTATTCAGTAAAAACTCTAACGGAATTTTTGTGGCTTACAACAACTTTCGTGTGAGGTATCGGTTTATCCCTCTATGTAGTATGTATGTATGTGAAATTGTACCTTTGTACTTGACTGAGTTGCACCTTTGTTGTTGCCTGAGCGCGGGTGCCGATTTTGATGACTTGTCATTTGATTTGTTATGTGAGGGCGAATGTCATAGAAAGCATAATGATTTAGATGAATCCGAATAACGGATTTTGGATGCCATAATGTAAAAAAAAATACAAAGTGGGTTAAATTCATTCATTTCATTTTAGGTTTTTCATATCGTTTTTTAATCAGAATTACGGTTTAGGATCTATTATAATTTAAAGTTGGTTCGCAACGATTCTCTCATATAGGCTTTTAGATAGAACCGATATTCCTACGGTTTTGCTGACTGTAAATGGTCTTGTAATGCAGTCGGGTTTTTGATTTTTTAAATGAATTACCTGTTTCGATATGTACAAAAAGCCTTGTGGGCGAGTGCGACTCACACTTGACTGGTTTTTTATTGATATTTTCCAGGAACTACAAATATAGATTTTGGTCCAGTTGTAAGATCTAGTAAACAGAAAAAAGGTACTTAGAAAAATATTTGGATGTTGATAAGCAATGATTTGGCTGTACAGTGTAATACCTTTGCCTTTTTCCTCTAAGGAAAGAAAAAAGCGAAGAAAAAAATGATAAGCAATAATCTAACCTAACCCATAAAAAGTCAAATTCGCAGATATTGATGTATTTTGGTAACGTGTCACGTATTAAACGTTATATAAAAATGTTACCAGTCATCTGAACTAAATATGTATGGAAAAGAGAAGAAAGCAATCTCATATTTTGTAAAAAAATATTAGCATTTTTACTTTTTATTGCTTTTAATTAATTATAAATGTGTTGATGAATGGAAAACGATATTTTATTTTTGATTTTGATTTTGAGAATACGTTTGACATTTTTAGGTGCCATTTGCTTTGAATAGAGTCTGTGTGGCTTGACATGGTATTGCTTATCAGCGTCCATATACATATGTACATACATAAAAGTTAACCACAGCTTTACTTCTCAAATTACTTTTTAATATTATTTCCTTTTTTGTAATTTAGGAATTATTCAAGACCCGAAGAATGGTAAGTGTTGTTATATCACAGCTTCAAACTTAGGATCATCGCGGGCCCAATGTGAGATTGCAAGCCGCATACTCGTACTGTTTGCGTTTTATACTTTAGTGTGGACAAAATACAGCGACGTCGATTAAGAAAAGCTTGACATTAAACCTACAAAATTACAATTTCAAAACTATTGTTTCTTTGAAATAAAGTATTATGATAAAATTATTAACTTTAAATATCATATAGAAATTTAATTCCAAATAAAATTGCGTCAATTATTACATACATTGTCTTTTTAATATGTACATTTATATTATTTTATTGTTTTACATAAAAATATTCACGCTCTGCTTATATAGTGAATCAGCACAAAATATTCTTTAAAAAAACTGAATGTTAATATTATTATAGAACCACGGTGGATGACAGACTTCAAAGAGTTCCTACAGAACCTTATTCAGAGCTACGGACGAGAGATGAGTGATAAAATGATACAACATATGGTTAAATGTAAATTATATTTAAATTGATTTGGTAACTGTAACAGAATATTAATGTCCTTTTTTTAAGTCGAGCAGGAGCGACACCTGATTTTAAGTGATAACCCACACGTGGACATTTGTGGACAAACTAGGGACTAGAAATCCAGAGATCTCTTCTCTGGAGTTCTAGTCTCTAGTTTACTTGTAATTATGAATATATTTGTGAGAGTGAAGACGAGCGATCTATCCTAGAGAGAGGGAGGGTGCGTGGTGACAATATATAGTTACTAACTGATCAAATAGTTTTCCATAGTAAAAATATGGTTATACCAGGGTGTGCTTTCTATTCTAGTCCAGATATTGACGAGTTACTGATTTTTACACAGAGAGATTGTTATCTGACCTCCGCAACCTCGGAAGGCAAGCCAGTAACCATTTAGACTAGAATAATTTCTCTACTACGAGTAAACGATCATTATCAGGTAGTTGTGACGACAACCGGGACCGATAGCTTTACGTGCTCTCCGAGGCACGGTGGGGAGACCCACAAGGACAAACACCCAGACCTAGGAACAAATATTTATACAAATATCTGCTTCGAGCAGGGATTTCGCAACCGTCGGTGTTAGAGGTATATTCAGCACCACTACACCAGAGCGATCGTCTATATTTACGTTTATGATATATTTCTAACATATTGAAGCACCTGAGGAGACACAAATATGATTTCAGCTTAGAAAGGAATAAAGTGTAAAAGTTAATAGGAAACAAGGCAAGGCTTTCTAGGTCTTTCTCACTCACCGTACGCTGCTATCTTAGTTATTTTACACCGATCTTCTATGAGCTGTAGTCAGTAGGAGTCTACCAGAGTTAAAAAAGTTTACGTTAAATGTATTAAGATATTCGTATTATACTCAAAAGTTTTATTAGCAGACTTTCATAAAGATTTACATAAGTCGTTTTGTCGTTTACATCTGAAAGTCTTTACTGTCAGTATTTTTATTTTTGACAGCCCGAGCTTCTATAACTACTTACGACGTATCTGTTACTAGATAATAGAGTTGATTTATATTGTTCTTGAATGTAAAGTTATAAACGCAATTCTCGCCTGATATTTGCAAAAATTGTTTATTATTTAGTTTTATACCTGAAAGAATTTAATGTCGGTGACTTATTTAAGCTCATAGCTTACGTCAGGTAACCTAGGTAACTGATACCAGGTTACATGATCTTAATGGTTTTCTTTTCGTTTGTTTTCTATAACACTATTTCTTTTTCAGCATTAGAAGCTAAATATCTCATTAAAATAAAGGATATAGATGGTAAACACATTTTTTTATTAATAATTAAATTATTAATATTTAATAATTTATAAAAATGTTTTCATGGAAATAAAAAATAAATAAATTTCAGTAAATCCTTATGGTAAGTAATAAGAAATATATTATTAGTTTAAAATGTATGAAAACAAGACTTTAATTTCGTTTACTTGAATGACATACTTATTCAAGTTATTTTAAAACCCAACTAATTAGCCGATTTTAATGAACATTCTATAGATATAGGATTAGGCCCTTCAAAAAAATTAATTAAATCGGTAAAGCCATTTCCGGGTAATCGGTGAAAATACGTAAAAAATGTTCCCGATTAATTGAGAAATTTTTTTTGAAGTCGGTAGAAAATAAGCACATAATTTTTTTTTAAATTTATAATGTTTATAGGTGAAATTTTCGTGAAATACGACTACGTTCGAAAATCTGGTAAAAGGAAAAAAGGTAACTGTTTTTTATTTACATAATGTTAAAGTCTATTCCAGATGATGCTGCGGCATCAGGTCAAGATTTTTTTTCTCGCTATGTGGTACCCTTGGTGGCAAAGGTGAGTGCCCCAGACTGCCCACTTAAACCCAGCGGTGCCTTCATCGTCTCAGTGGAGCGCCTCGGGATCGCTTGCGAATGCTACCGTGACGCCCCTAATCAAGTCAAGACAACACAACTATGTTACTGTCAAAAAGTGTAGTAAATTTAAAATCGATCAGATCAGAAAAAGTTCATATCCCTTCAACAACGAGAAAACAGCTTTCAAACGGAATAAATCACAGCAATACCGGTCCATTCGTCTGAGAAACACAGACACACAGATAACTTCAAATTTATAAAACCCTTTTTACACAACGAAAGGGGATATTTTATGTATTTTTTTTTTATTCACCGATTACACTAAAACGTCTGAATCGATGTGGTTTATTCTTTTTTTGTATGAAAGATCCCGAATCCCGAAGAAGACTCTCCGATTGGTATAATAAAAATTTCCATTTACTACCGTTTGTAGTAAAAATAAAAGAAATGACGTATTTTGATTTTAAATTCGGTTCCCGTTTTTTAGAAAGTATCGTTAAGTTGTGTTTTATCTGCTGTTAGTTTTAAAATTATAAATGAATAAAATTAAAATTGTTACTTTAGGACCCCGTCATAGGTCTTCAGGGGAAAGTGAGTAATTCCTATAGAATGATCGCTCAATTTTCAAAATTTTATTATATATTTATGGTTTTACTTCAGAATTCGTTGTCTTTACCGCATGTCATTACTACGAAGTAGTAACCATAAACGCGAGTGAAACCCCGAGACACAGCTAGTCTATACTAAAATTATAAAGAGATAAAATTTGTTTGTATGTAAGTTTGTATGTAACGGGGGTAACCTGTGTAACTACTAATCCGATTTGAAATTTTTTTTTGTGTTGGATAGCCCGTTTATTAAGGAAAGTTATAGGCTATATTACATCGCACTACGACTCATAGAGGCGAAACAGTAACCGCAAGGCACAGCTATACTAGCTGTTGATTTGAAATTTTTTTTTGTGTTGGATAGCCCGTTTATTAAGGAAAGTTATAGGCTATATTACATCGACTACGACTCATAGAGGCGAAACAGTAACCGCAAGGCACAGCCAGTATCTAACGAAGTTACTTTTTTTCAGACTTAACTGTCGAAGAAGCTATACAAGATTCGAAATTCTAAAATACTCCATTGGTTAATTATATGTTATTTAATAAAAAAAGACTTTGTAGGTTTTTTGTTATCTTTTGAAAATTTGTTTTATACTGTAAAGATACATACGTATCATATGACTGAAACGGATTTGGTTGTCTATCATTTTCATTCAACGGCCTTTTCCTGTAAAAAATAGCTTGCAAATGAGAACGCAGGATACTTGATGTTAAGTATCAATACGACTTGAAATTTGTTTATTGAATTTATAGGCTATATAACATCACGCTACGACATAAGAACATAAACACAGGTGAAACTGCGGTTAACTTCCTAACTACACAGATAAATAAAATTGAAGTATCTGTTTGTAATTTGAAATTAATTGCTTTTAACTAAATCCATATAGAAGTATTTACGGTACTTACATCAAAAACACAATGTTTAAAATATTTGTATGTCTGTCTGTCTGTTTATTACGGCTAATCTCTGGAACAGCTGGACGGGACTTTCTCTAGCAGATACCTAATGTTATAAGGAGTAACTTATGTTACTTTTATTTTAGAAATTTTGTTTTCCTAGCCAGGAGTCGAATTCGCTGATTTAAAAAAATAACACATTCTGCACCATCTAATAGTGTCACGTATAAGGATGAACTTTTGACAAATAATAGTATAAGCCAAACTGAACGAAAAGTCAAAATTAAAAAAAAAATGCCATTAACTAATGCGAGTCTCCTTTCTTGAGAGGCGCTACGGGATACACCTTGCTAAGAATGAGACATGCCATCCTGTAGTCCACGCGAACGAAATCGTAGGTTCAGCTAGTGTATACATATAATTTCTTCATATTTAATATAACGGGTCTTATCGCGATAACTAATGGTAGTAATACCTTTTTATTGCCCGACGTTTCGACAAAGTTGCATTCGTCGTAGTCACGAGCTGACTCCACGACTTCACAATAGTTTAAATCGCGAAAGTTTAAAATCTATAATATAATTTCTTGTCTAGACTGACTGACGGATTCATTAACACAGTTCCTAAACCGCTGAGGGTACAAAAGTTAAACTTTGGCAGTGGCACCTTTGATTTTGTAAGCATCTACTGAAAAAGGTCTTTTGGAAATTTCATCCCTAAGGGGGTAAAACGAGGTATGAACAGTATGGAAGTCCGTCATTTTTAAAATAAGAAACGTAATTGAATATGGTTACTTTTGATAAGGAATAAATGCATGCATCGACGTTTTTCAATATTAAGTTAAGCACAGTATGGACGGTTATTTGACTTATAAACATAGCCGGGTCAAGAGTGGGGAAACTGCGGTGGCGGAACAGGGCGCCAGGGCTTACGGGGCGCCAGGCGGGTCGACTTAACTTCAACACTTTATTTAATATTAATAACTATATGTTTTAATCTAGTCAATAAGAAACATATATTTATAAAATATAATAATACAACTTAAAAACAAATAAGTATAACAATAAATGGTTGCTGATAAGCAATAATGTGTCAACCCACAAAAAGTCAATATCGGAGTTATTATATAGGGTAGGATAGGATGTTGACGTATTTTGATACTGTATCACCTATAACATTATTCAAAAACAAATTCAAGTTATATAAACTAAAGGAGTACGGAAAAAAAAAATCTTAATTAATTGTTACGAATTTCAAGTGCGTTCCATATTTTGCAATTTTAACGATAATCTTAAGTATTTGTAAAACTTTTTTTTTAGGATAATATAACAAATATTTCAATCAATAACAAATATTTTAATTCATTATGCCTTTTATCAAAAGAGAAAAGAAAAGATGGATACATGTATACTTCTTCAAACAAATTAATTAAGAATGTGTCATTTTTAGACGCCATTTTCTCAAAATGAAGGCTTGACACATATTGCTTATCAACTTCCAAATAATTAGTTAGTTTTCGGGTTAATCAGTGAACATACATAAGAAAGTACGCAGCTAATTGACCTCTTCCATTTTGAAGTCGGTTAAAAGGGCGCCAAAAGAATCACTTGTCCAGAGCGCTAAGATAGGGCCGGCCCTGGTATATAAATACGTAGAAAATATGATACTTAGGCAAACACATTACATGATGGATGTTTTCTTTACCTATCCTGTTTTGCCTTTAATTTCCATAAGTATGGATTAAGGTAATATGTTTTGTATGAGTTGTCTCCTTTACTTGCTCTAGAGGGCGTTGTTTTGAATAGAATGTAATATATGTATATAGTACGTAACCCATTTTGTAGAGTTGTTTATTGTTGTTAGAAGTATTTGTGGAATATTAATAAACATGACATAAGAAATTTAAACAACTGTTTTTTTAAAGCATTTGTAAAGTAAAAGAAAAAAATTTCGTTTGTAACAACAAACTTATTTCAATTATTCTAATTTTGAAACCGAAATTCTGAACCGATTTTGATGAAACTTCAATACGACTAATCGGAGAATATACGATTTCAAACAAAAAAAATTAAATAAATCGGTCCAGTCGTTTTTGAATAATCGTTGAACATACTTAAAAAAAATTGAATGACGTATTGAGAACCTCTTCTTTCTTAGCAGTACAAAACCATAAACGGTAATGAACCGCGCAAGTATTGAAATTAAAAGCGGGCGAAACCGCAGAGTTCTAAATTACTTTATAAATAAATAACCTCGCATTGAAATATGAATCAGCTGTAACAAATACACGAACCACGGAACCCTACCAAATATATCAAATTCGCGGTTAAGCCTGGCCGCACACTGAAAATTCTATTACATTACCTTCCCGGGAATGTAACCATGTAATGTAAAAACTAGAGATTCGAATTTTAGACTAGCTTGTATATAAACTGTAGTCAATTGGCTACAGCTAGGTTTTACCGGCGCTAACTCACCCAGAACATTCATCTGTAATGTAAAATTTAAGATTCAAGCATTACATCAGTCAGTTAGGAGAACTGAGCATTAAGTGGTGTTGTAAATTGTAATGACCCAGCACTAAGTAATGTTGCAACACTCGTGATACAGTACGCACTAAGTATAACTGTTGCGTCTGATAATATGAAATTAAAGAAAAACAACCTCTATATTAAATGGATGCTGATAAGCAATAATGTGTCAAGCCACAAAAAGTTAAATTCGTAGATATTCATGTATTTTGATACTGCATCATCTACTTAACATTATTCAAATAAATTTGAAGTCACATGAACTAAAAAGTACGGAAAAAAGTTTCTTAATTAATTGTTTCAATTTCAAGTGCGTTCCATATTTTGCAATTTATACAATAATCTTATATATTTGAAAAACTTTTTCTTAGATAAAGTATTAAATAGATCAATCGGTTTTAAATTAATTGCTCTTTTTATAAAAAAATAAAAGAAAAGGTGGATATATACTTCTTCAAACCTATTTACTAAGAATAGCTTTGACATGTTTAGACGCCATTTTCTCAAAATGGATTCCGTGTGGCTTAGCACAGTATTGCATTTATTACCAGCGTCCATTATCATATATATACATTATCAGCGTCCAGATAATCTATTCATTGAGATCATTTCACCGAGCCCCAATCCGAAACTTTTGGTGTAAGTTGAGAGGAGTTGGGTATCTTGCTGATTTCAGCTGATGCTGCAGCATTTTTAAAAACACATGATTCAATTGCGTTCTCATAGTCGAAATCGCATTTTAATTACATCACAGCCATGGGCATTCGGTCATTAGTTAGTGAGGTAATTTTGTAACGTAACGCTCAAAATAAAATGTTAAATTTTTACATTTCCAGAGAGGGAACGTCTCAACAGAAGTTACAATGTGCGGCCGTTTTGACCGACCTTTGTATTTTAGAAACTCATTGTTTTATACGATTTTAATATAACTTTATTAAACAAGGAACGTCAATTTTAATTATTTTTGCCTTTTATGATGGAGATAAATTAATGAAACAAAAGTAAACTCGAGCGGGTGTACTCACGAATTTAGGGGCTAATATTATACGTATATTATACATATGTATGTATCTTTTAGTAATAGTACCTACTCTTATGGCTCCTATTAATAAAGACAGCGAATTTAGTATGCAATGTAAACTTTGGAACCATTGTCCTATTTTAGACACTGTATATCATCTGAATATATGGATGCTGATAAGCAATAATGTTTCAACCCACAAAAAATCAAATTAGGAGATATTGATAAATAAGTACGGAAAAAAGATTCTTAATTGGTTCGAATTTCAGGTGCGTTCCATATTTTTCAATTTATACAGTAACCTCAAATATTTGAAAAACTTTTTATTAGATAATATATAAAATATATTAGTATGAATTTAATTAATTATATCTTTTATCAAAAATAAGAGAAAAGATGGATGTATACTTCTTCAAACATATTTATTAAGAATGGGTTTCACATCTTAAGACGCCATTTTCTCAAAATGAAGTCTGTGTACCTTGACATAGTATTGCATATCAGCGTCCATATATTTTATAAATGCGAAGTATATTTAAATAAAAAACTATATTTTCCAACGCGAGATAAAGCTAGTTTAAATTTTTATACTAATATTATAAATATATAATTTTTATATAGCTTATCTCTGAAAATGACGCGTGAATGGACGCTGATAAGCAGTTTGTGTCAGAAAATGGCGTCTAAAGATGTTAAACCTATTCTTAGTAAATCTCTTTGAAGAAGTATATATCCATCTTTTCGTTTCTATTTTGATAAAAAGTATAATGAATTAGAAGCAGATTAGTATAGTAAATGTTTTATCTAATAATAAGTTTTTCTAATATATGAAATTATTGCATAATCCAAAATATGGAAACACTTCAACATTCTAAACATTAGATAAGGAGACCTTCTCCGTATATATTTATGTTGAAAATGTTTGAATAATGTCTAATACGTGATGCATTATGAGAATACATCAATTCAATTCAATTCTTTGGTAAATGGCTTTTAGTCGTGCCAATTAGACATAAAACACCGATATCTCTAAATTTGACTTTTAGTGGGATGACACATTATTGCTTATCAGCATATAATAAGTTGTCAAAGTTTTATCGCAATTGAAGAATGTAGTAGTGCGTACAATATAATTCAACATTTTTTTATATAAATAAATAACGCATCACACTCAACGACCCCCATTAAGATCACATGACCTTGTGTCGGGGGTCCGGAAACACAACACTAACATAAACACCCAGACCACGACAAACATCTGTATGGCCAATACACATGTTTGCCGTGAGCGAGGATCAAACCCACGACCGTTAGCGCTTTAGTCAGTTGCAGTGACCATTGCGCGTCTGTCATATTGATTTTTATTATTAAAAGTATGTCTAATCTTAAGTAAAAGTAAATTATTCTCATTATAATTTATGAAGCTAATCAAGATATTTATTAGCTTAGAACAAGATAAGTGGTTTTCTTACAAAATTCATTATTATTTAAGAAAAGTAGCCTGTAAGAAGATAAGGCGTCGTCCAGTGACGATATCGCAGTCTATAGTTACCAAAATGTGTACAGATAGAAAATTTAAAATAAAATTATCTAAAAGAATGAAAAATATTTTATAATTCTATTTGTTTTGGTGACATAATGCTAGCTTACTTGAACATCGCTTAAATATATTTCATGAGTATAACAGGCTAACGAGCAGGCAGTTCACCTAAAGATTTCCCCTCCCTGAGACGAGCTCAGTCAGTCACAGCAAAAGTTTTGCTAATTGAAACAGGAACGAGGAAAGAAGATTAGATAGGAATTGAAAAACGTTCTCTTTTTTCATTTTATGCGTCCTTCTTTTACTTAAAGCGCGAAGTAATGATATCATAGACAGCCTGTACGAGTTTTGTAGATTACATTTAGGTTCTACCATAATTACATACATAGATGCACGTACGACAATAAAAACAAACATAATATACACACAACTCAGACACGAATTAAAGTCACAAAGTGTCTGTCCCACAATCACCTGTATATAATTGATACAATTTTTATTTGGACAGTTAGGCGCAACAGTAACATGTAATTAATAAAAAAAGTCAACAATATATAACAAGACAATCTGCAGTCAGCAGTACCGTATTAATGTCAATACCATCCAAAAGCCTATAAGTGAGAATCGTTACTAACCAACTTTAAATCGTTATAGATCCTAAACGGCAATTCCGTTTGAAAAACAATATCAGAAACCTAAAACCGCTTTTTAAGTATCTATTCAACTATACCCCACTGTACATAATTCGTCGATTCTAATTTTTATACTTACACATTATGGTTTTCGAAATGGACCATTTTAATATTTCAAATGTTTATGTTTTCTATTTTATTTGCGCTCTTATGACAAATCAAATGACGTATAATTTATGAAAATCGGCGCACGCGTTTTGTCTAAATAGTGCCATAAAGGTACAAATCCACATACGACAAAGCGTGCGTCGGCAGTCGGGTAAAAAGTCCTTTACAATAGTGCCATAAAGGTACAAATCCACATACGACAAAGCGTGCGTCGGCAGTCCGGTAAAAAGTCCTTTACAATAGTGCCATAAAGGTACAAATCCACATACGACAAAGCGTGCGTCGGCAGTCGGGTAAAAAGTCCTTTACATCTACCCTTCCCATACTTTGATTCATGAATGAGTCATAGCTCAACAGGTCACTGACATATTTTATAGCATTACATATTAATCATAGCTTATAATGGTTCACTAACTTAAAAGGTCGTTTAGGTTTTATTCAACGTTCGCCCCCCTCATTACGGGAATGTTTGATGGCACGGAACATGAAACTTGATAGAAATGTCATAAGCGATAAGTCTATGACGAGAATAAGTAGTAGTTTTGCTCTCAGACTTTCATAAAGCTGCACATCTAAAAGAATTTTGTGTCAGTGCCTTTATTTTTGACAGCAACAGCTTTCTTAGGGTTACCAAGATAACTGATATCAGGTTACAGAGTTATTTTATGACAAATAACTAAGTAAAACTTACAAATGTGATTCTTGTTTTAGATTTGGAAGACGAGCTACCAACGGTCTCTCACAGTCAAACTTTAGCAGTATCGATGAATTGTAAATGCTATATTGAAATTTGTGGTTCACTCATAGTGTTGCCAGATCGCCGGAATTTGTCTGAATTGTCCCGCCACTTAAGTCCACACTCCCGACGATATACAAAATGTCCCGACAAAACAGCTTCTGGTTAAAGATAACATGAAACGTAACCGATTTCAAAAGCAAAATACGCAATTTCTTTTACTTATACCAGTTAATACGAGTTTAAAACTAAATTACTGAACCGAATAATAAAATTTCTATGGAACCGATGTGGAAGCTTATCCTTTTAAACAAAAAAAAACATCAATTAAGAAATGACGGAGTTGCGATGTAACAAACATTTTAATAATACGCTATGAATTGAGTACCTCCTTTTTGAAATCGGTTAAAAATAACTTATGAATCAACTTAACTTTCAGAAGTGGCATGCTAAAGCTAATTCCAACTATGATTGAATAAAGCCATTCTAAGATATTCTTGAAACTTCTAATTTAGTAATTGTTCTATGTTTCACTCGAGATGTATTTTCGAGAGGAAAATATAAGGAAAATTCAAAGGTGAGAGAAATGATTAAGGGTAAGGTTTTATATTTTTATCTGTACGTATTTTGGTTATCTTGGATTTTATCGTAACAAGGTTTAAGATTTGAAAATGGCGCTACATTTTTAAAGGTTTTTTATAATTTTAGCCGACTTCCAAAAGGAGGATGTTCTCAATTTGTAGTTTATGCCTTTTTTTAAATGTTTTCTAAAGAAACTTCGTAATTTTTCAACTGATTTTGAAAATTCTTTTGTTTGAACGGGTATATTTTCGTTTTTCAAAAATAAATAGTATACATTCTAAAGATGGAAGGGTGGTAGAGTCTTAGAAACCAGCTTCTACAAATGCCTCTCGGATCATACTCGACAAATGTCAATTTTTACAAAGTCTATTTTTATCCAAGATTTATCGAGGTCAATCTACTTCCATCGTAAAAATCATCTCGATTTTGTGAGCATCAAAATTGATTAGGGAACTACGATTTCACGACAGACACACAGATACATAGATCAAACTTACAACACCCCTTTTTGGGTCGGGGGTTAAAAAGGCCGTGTTTAATAAATGAGCGCGAGCGAGACAGGCATTTGTTATATCAGTATGTGTAAAAGAGATGACGAAACATGAGATATGTAAGGCGACTCGCACCAAATCCATGTCAAGTGAGTCGAGACATCTTGAGATTAAGAATTTCTTAGAAACTTAAGAACTTAATTGACTATAATTGTACCACTAGTTTCGTTTTCGTCATTAATACTGTAATTGAAAGTGCCTATGTTTATTTGTAAATATTTTAAGTAACTAGATATTGGAAAACGTTTAGACAATATCTCAGCTTAATAATACTAAGTTGTATTATTCATGTAAATGAAAGAGCATGTGGCATCTATACATCATCATACACACTACATCATAATGCAAAAATTAAACTAATTAACAATAAACTTTAATATAATACGTCTTACTTGTGTTTTCATGTGATGGTAAAGTCAATCTATTAATTTAAAATATAAAATATTTTTAATATTGATTTGGTCATTATAAGATGTCATCAGGATAGCTTAGACAGCAGGTCCCTTAAGTAAGGACAGAATAAATTAACCGACTTGGTGTGAAATGGATCTCACAACTTTTTACGATAACTGAGTTGTGTGACTTAGGTATTTTTAAAAAGTTATGTTTTTAATGGCATATAAATAATTACTTGTAATATTGTAAAAAATAATCCTATTTTTATTTTTTGTATTTATTTTAGAGCTTGATTGATATATTGAATAATAAATTTCTTAGACGTTTAAAAAAAGGTAATCGACTTTAAAAGCTAAATATGCATAAGCATAGCGTCTTAAACCTCAGCTCAAGTCAGTATTACTTGTCCTGGTTAACTGATTAATCGAGAAGAGCCGAAATCGCTGAGGCTATAAGCTTGAAATTTTGGCAGTTTATACCTTTTATGTTGTAAGCTTCCACTAAGAAAAGATTTTTGGAAATTTCAACTCTAAGGGGGTTTATAAGGGATGAACCATTGTATAAAAGTCCGTAGAAGAAGAAGCCAGCGCACGTCGTTAGATTTTAAATATACAACAATATAAATATCTATACAAATATTATTAAGAGGTAAAATTTGTTTGTAAGTTTATATGTAGGTTTAATCTACTGATACGATTTGAAAAATTCTGTTTGTGTTTAATAGCTCGTTTATTGAGGAAGGTTATAGGCTATATTAGATAATGTTACGACTCAGAGGAGATCTTATCAGAGCCTAATCTATATATATAAAAGCGAAAGGTCACTCACTAATTCTTCGCAAAAACTCAGAAGCTACAAATGCTAGGAGTTTCAAATTTTGCATGGGTGTTCTTTTAAGGACGCAGGTGGCTACTAACATTTTGCAAAATTCGATTCTTAAAGTGGTAAAACGGGGGTTGGAAGTTTGTATACGATGTCAAGCGCAAGTGAAACCACGAGGGGCCGCTTGTATGTTGTATATCAAAATCATGCTATATATGACAAAAACCCACTCAAATCGAATTAGTAGTTTAAAATACGCTGACCTACATACATACGGGTCTAAAACAGAACCTGCTTATTTGATGTCGGTTAAAAATGCATATTTTTTTTCTCCAGAACATCTCAAATTTAGAATTTGTAATAAACAACTGTAGTTTGTTTTACACAGG
Organism: Hypolimnas misippus; assembly: GCA_037950945.1. NCBI lineage: Eukaryota > Metazoa > Arthropoda > Insecta > Lepidoptera > Nymphalidae > Hypolimnas > Hypolimnas misippus. Next base: position 654,709 of record JBBEEQ010000009.1, read on the forward strand.
AATAAGAAATTACAGCTTCATTAAAACAGCTGAGAAAGTCTATTTGATACGAAATAGCGTTCCTTTGAGAGCAATGGATTGGCCAAATTTCATTTCGCGCTAATTCGAAACTATACGGAATTCCCGAGAGTCTTGTAGCAAATATAAATTGCTTTTTGATTTTGAAATGCATTTCATTGATAACTAGCTCTTGAAGGCGGCTTTGCTCCCGTTGAAATACTTTGCAAGGCGACTTTCTAAAAATCATTTTTTTGTCGTAATCTGATGAACTATTTGGAAACGCATAAATATTAATTTTATATATGAGATATATTTTATATAATGAGATAATTTTGTAACCGTCTTCAAAAAATAAGGTTCTATATTCGGCTGTATTTTCTACAGCTTTTTAATTCAGTGCCAGTAAATAACATGTAAAGAGTTTTATATTCAAAATGTTTTTAGTAGAAAATATTAATTCTTCGATTTTGTATTAAATTCCTTTTTGGAGAGGGTTTATTTTTTTTAGATTTTATATTTTAAAGAATAGCTAACATTCAGATCAGTCCCATTGAATTTTCATTAAAATCGGTTTAGTAGTTTCGTTTTTAAATCTAAATAACTAATTATAAGTAATAAAATAAGTCATTTATGTATACGAAAATAAAAAAGATTTTTAAAGTCCGTTTCTTTTTTTAAAAAGTTCAAATGTTATTATGACTATATTATATAAACACTAATAAAAAACTGACCCTATTAATATTAGTGTGGAGCTCACCTTACATTGCTACCTCTACAATTTTTTTTTAATTTCTAATTAGCAAGACGTACTATAAAGAGGCCATGAGCGAAATGTTGAGGGAATTTTCAGCGTATTTTTTTTCAAACCGACCCTTTACGTTTCTCTCAATGGGTGTCGGGTGTGTTTAAAGATGTTTATAGAAAACAAGCTGCACCTCGCGGTTTCGCTCGCGTTTATGGTTACTGCATTTCTCCTATGAGTCGTAGCGTGACGTGATATAGCCTATAGCCTTCCTCAATGAATAAACTATTTAACACAAAAATAATTTTTCAATTCGTACCAACAGTTCCTGGGATTAGCGTTCAAAAAAATAAACTCTTTAGCTTTATAATATTACTAAGTGTCCCTTTCTGTTTCACTCGCGTTTATGGTTATTACTTCGCTCCTATGAGACGTGGCCTGATGTAATATAGCCTATAGCCTTCCTCAATAAATAAATATCTAAAACAAAATAACTAGCAAATGAGCAGGCAGGTTACCTGATATTAACTGTCATACTACAAAAGACGCATTAAAACCATGTTGAACACGTGTCTAGCTAAACAGTGTTTAAGATTTAAACATTGCTTAAAATATTATCTAAATTGCTTAACAGCGAATAAACTCATAAAAAAACTTATTGATAAAATGGTATTACTACTATTAGTTATCGCGATAAGACCCGTTATATTAAATATGAATAGTATAAATCGCGAAAGTTTAAAATATATAAAATGTTATACGTTACATTTGACAACAAAAATAGGTTTTAAACATCTATTAAACTCACTTAAGCGTATATTAATCTATGTCTAAAGCATGTTTAACTCAAAACTGTCTTAGACGCGCGTTTAACGTCTGTTTAAATCTTTTGTAGTAAGACAGTAAGTGTTTACCACTGCCTGTGGGCATTTGCAAACCAGAAGTCTCTAAAAAAGTAATAAAGGATAAAGGGGAATAGGAAGTAAGGAAAGTCATGGGGAAGGGTTAGGCTTCTGTATGTCTCACACACCGTACGAATCGCAGCTACATGAGGTACTTCACGGCGATCTTCTGTTAGAGTTAGGTACTGCCCCGGTCGAGTCATCCCGTATACGAGCTATAGTCATTAGGCTACAGCTACTACCTGAACTGTTGTTAATAAGCGTAATAAATAAATAATAAGGTGATGTTTTTGTAAAAATTGTACTGATTTATTTGAATGATGAATGAAGAAGATTATAAAAAAAATACATACAGTCTATAATCCTACTACGGGAATTATTAATATATGATCACGTCCCAAAAACTCTTTTACAATCACTTAGAAATAATTTAAAATACAACAAAAACATGGGTGCAAACCATAAAAAGATTTAACCTTATACTTTCAAAAAAACGAAGTTATCGCGCGATTCGGAATACAACTAGCGCCATCTTTTAACAATTTCAACGAACTAACTTTTGTATGAAATATTATCTCGTTGTCTTTGACATTAACAATACATTCTTATTTATATAGATAATAATCATATAAGTAACACATCACACTCAACGACCCTTATTATTATCTCATGATCCTGTGTCAGGAGTCCGGAAACAGGCCCAACACAAACACCCCGGCCACGACGAACATCTGTACGGCCAATATATGTTTGCCGTAGGCGGAATACGAACTCGCGACTGACGCACTTCAGTCAGTTGCGATGATCACTGCGCCAATCTCTCTGTAAATATAATTTATTTTTTAAATTAAAATCGAAAATGGAAAATTGCCAACATTAAATGCAGGATAAATTCCTTTTTAAGAATGACCTCCCGTTGAGTAGCAATTTCGGTTCCAATTTCATTAAACGCTTAGATGTTTTGTAATAAAAAATTAAAATTTACATTATGTTTATGTGTCTCGATTTTATATTTTTAACCGAATTAAAAAAGGTAGAGGTTCTTAATTCGTCGGGGACTTTTTATGTATGTTCACCGATCACTCGAAAACGGCTGGACCAATTTGGATAATAGTTTTTTAGTTCGAAAGTTATAGTCTCCTCGATTGGTCTCATACAATCTTCATCAAAAAAGATTCAGTGATTGCTTTTTTAAAGTCTTAATTATGAAATATAACAATTTTATAAAACGAGTAATTAATTGAAAAAATTAAAAACCCGACTGGGTAACAAGACGATAGAGAATCGTTACTAATCAATTTTAAGACGTTATAGATTCTAAACGGTAATTCTGATTGAAAAATGATTTAAGAAACATAATAATGATTTTTAAATGCCTATTCAAATACACCCTACTTAGCACAGTTTGTCGATTTTCATTTTTTTTCACTTTATAGGTCCAAAGTCGGCCATTTTGATTTTTCCAAATTATAATACTTTCTATGACATTCGCGCTGTTATGACGTATCAAACGATCATTTACCAAAATCAGTCCTCGCGTTTGGTCTAAATAGTGCCATAAAGGTACAAACCCACTTACACACATACATACACTGTTAAACACATTACCCTCACTCACGTCGCGCAGTCGGATAAAAAAAACCAGCCACATCATGAATAGATCAATTATATGACCATGACATATACATTATGCAGCTAGTGTGACACAACATCTTAATCTCCGTAAGATTCCCAGCACAGGTACATTCAGGACGCCTCAGACCATTATCCGGCTATAAATTGAATAGCAAAGATGTCTGGGGAGTGCATTGGCTATTGGATATTCTGCTTGGATGTTGTGGTATTACCAATGGTTATTTGGGTTTAACCGACTGCGGCGCTCAAACGAGGGTATTGCGTTTATCAGAGTATGTATGTTGGTTCGCCATAATTATGACGAATCAAAATCAATTCACGCGTTTGATCTAAATAGTGTCCCAAAGCTACAAACTCACATCCATAATAGGCTGATTTTGAAATGCATTTCATTGATAACTAGCTCTTGAAGGCGGCTTTGCTCCCGTTGAAATACTTTGCAAGGCGACTTTCTAAAAATCATTTTTTTGTCGTAATCTGATGAACTATTTGGAAACGCATAAATATTAATTTTATATATGAGATATATTTTATATAATGAGATAATTTTGTAACCGTCTTCAAAAAATAAGGTTCTATATTCGGCTGTATTTTCTACAGCTTTTTAATTCAGTGCCAGTAAATAACATGTAAAGAGTTTTATATTCAAAATGTTTTTAGTAGAAAATATTAATTCTTCGATTTTGTATTAAATTCCTTTTTGGAGAGGGTTTATTTTTTTTAGATTTTATATTTTAAAGAATAGCTAACATTCAGATCAGTCCCATTGAATTTTCATTAAAATCGGTTTAGTAGTTTCGTTTTTAAATCTAAATAACTAATTATAAGTAATAAAATAAGTCATTTATGTATACGAAAATAAAAAAGATTTTTAAAGTCCGTTTCTTTTTTTAAAAAGTTCAAATGTTATTATGACTATATTATATAAACACTAATAAAAAACTGACCCTATTAATATTAGTGTGGAGCTCACCTTACATTGCTACCTCTACAATTTTTTTTTAATTTCTAATTAGCAAGACGTACTATAAAGAGGCCATGAGCGAAATGTTGAGGGAATTTTCAGCGTATTTTTTTTCAAACCGACCCTTTACGTTTCTCTCAATGGGTGTCGGGTGTGTTTAAAGATGTTTATAGAAAACAAGCTGCACCTCGCGGTTTCGCTCGCGTTTATGGTTACTGCATTTCTCCTATGAGTCGTAGCGTGACGTGATATAGCCTATAGCCTTCCTCAATGAATAAACTATTTAACACAAAAATAATTTTTCAATTCGTACCAACAGTTCCTGGGATTAGCGTTCAAAAAAATAAACTCTTTAGCTTTATAATATTACTAAGTGTCCCTTTCTGTTTCACTCGCGTTTATGGTTATTACTTCGCTCCTATGAGACGTGGCCTGATGTAATATAGCCTATAGCCTTCCTCAATAAATAAATATCTAAAACAAAATAACTAGCAAATGAGCAGGCAGGTTACCTGATATTAACTGTCATACTACAAAAGACGCATTAAAACCATGTTGAACACGTGTCTAGCTAAACAGTGTTTAAGATTTAAACATTGCTTAAAATATTATCTAAATTGCTTAACAGCGAATAAACTCATAAAAAAACTTATTGATAAAATGGTATTACTACTATTAGTTATCGCGATAAGACCCGTTATATTAAATATGAATAGTATAAATCGCGAAAGTTTAAAATATATAAAATGTTATACGTTACATTTGACAACAAAAATAGGTTTTAAACATCTATTAAACTCACTTAAGCGTATATTAATCTATGTCTAAAGCATGTTTAACTCAAAACTGTCTTAGACGCGCGTTTAACGTCTGTTTAAATCTTTTGTAGTAAGACAGTAAGTGTTTACCACTGCCTGTGGGCATTTGCAAACCAGAAGTCTCTAAAAAAGTAATAAAGGATAAAGGGGAATAGGAAGTAAGGAAAGTCATGGGGAAGGGTTAGGCTTCTGTATGTCTCACACACCGTACGAATCGCAGCTACATGAGGTACTTCACGGCGATCTTCTGTTAGAGTTAGGTACTGCCCCGGTCGAGTCATCCCGTATACGAGCTATAGTCATTAGGCTACAGCTACTACCTGAACTGTTGTTAATAAGCGTAATAAATAAATAATAAGGTGATGTTTTTGTAAAAATTGTACTGATTTATTTGAATGATGAATGAAGAAGATTATAAAAAAAATACATACAGTCTATAATCCTACTACGGGAATTATTAATATATGATCACGTCCCAAAAACTCTTTTACAATCACTTAGAAATAATTTAAAATACAACAAAAACATGGGTGCAAACCATAAAAAGATTTAACCTTATACTTTCAAAAAAACGAAGTTATCGCGCGATTCGGAATACAACTAGCGCCATCTTTTAACAATTTCAACGAACTAACTTTTGTATGAAATATTATCTCGTTGTCTTTGACATTAACAATACATTCTTATTTATATAGATAATAATCATATAAGTAACACATCACACTCAACGACCCTTATTATTATCTCATGATCCTGTGTCAGGAGTCCGGAAACAGGCCCAACACAAACACCCCGGCCACGACGAACATCTGTACGGCCAATATATGTTTGCCGTAGGCGGAATACGAACTCGCGACTGACGCACTTCAGTCAGTTGCGATGATCACTGCGCCAATCTCTCTGTAAATATAATTTATTTTTTAAATTAAAATCGAAAATGGAAAATTGCCAACATTAAGTGCAGGATAAATTCCTTTTTAAGAATGACCTCCCGTTGAGTAGCAATTTCGATTCCAATTTCATTAAACGCTTAGATGTTTTGTAATAAAAAATGAAAATTTACATTATGTTTATGTGTCTCGATTTTATATTTTTAACCGAATTAAAAAAGGTAGAGGTTCTTAATTCGTCGGGGACTTTTTATGTATGTTCACCGATTACTCGAAAACGGCTGGACCGATTTGGATAATAATTTTTTAGTTCGAAAGTTATAGTCTCCGATTGGTCTCATACAATCTTCATCAAAAAAGGTTCAGTGACTTAGATTTTATCAAAATAACCGGTAGTGTCTCGTCCACGTGTATGTCGTATTTAGATTTTGAAGTTGATTGCTTTTTTAAAGTAACAAGACGTAAGAGAATCGTTACTAACCAATTTTAAGACGTTATAGATTCTAAACGCTAATTCTGATTGAAAAATGATTTAAGAAACCTAAGTATGATTTTTAAATACCTATTCAAGAACACCCTACTTAGCACAGTTTGTCGATTTTAATTTTTTTCTTTTCCATATTATGGCGCCCAAAATCAGCCATTTTGATTTTTCCAAATTATAATACTTTCTATGACATTCGCGCTGTTATGACGATCATTTACCAAAATCAGTCCTCGCGTTTGGTCTAAATAGTGCCATAAAGGTACAAACCCACTTACACACATACATAGACTGTTAAACACATTACTCTCACTCACGTCGCGTAGTCGGATAAAAAAAACCAGCCACATCATGAATAGATCAATTATATGACCATGACATATATATTATGTAGCTAGTGTGACACAACATCTTAATCTCCGTAAGATTCCAAGCACAGGTACATTCAGGACGCCTCAGACCATTATCCGGCTATAAATTGAATAGCAAAGACGTCTGGGGAGTGCATTGGCTATTGGATATTCTGCTTGGATGTTGTGGTATTATCAATGGTTATTTGGGTTTAACCGACTGCGAGGGTATTGCGTCTATCAGAGTATGTATGTTGGTTCGCCATAATTATGACGAATCAAAATCAATTCACGCGTTTGATCTAAATAGTGTCCCAAAGCTACAAACCCACATCCATAATAGGCTGATAAACACATTAGCCACTTTCGCGTGGCGCAGTTGTGTAAAAAAACTAAGTGATTAAGTATAAAAATAAACATATACAATTTCGTATTCATTATATTTAGTATTTGTAGGGACACAATAATTGTAGTAGTGTGCGTAGTGTATCATCACTACACACACTTGATAAAACGCACCTATAAAAGCGCATGCAATACGAAATGAGAGTCAGTGAGTATTCAGTTAGGTTAGTTGGTATTAGTTAGTATTAATTAGTACTAGGAAGTCTTAATGTGAATACGCCAAGAAAAACTAAAGCAACAAAATTTAGAAAGCAGAGACATGCCAATACGTATTATATGCTTAAGTAACATTGAATATAGGCGTCAGAAGTGGGTCATGTTGAAATAAAATATAAACTCGGACTTCGGCTGATCTGCAGGAAATTACATGAAAGGCTGTTTCGTGCGGGCATCGGATTGGAGTGTTATAAAACTGAGCTATTTAATTGGATTTAAGCTTATAATAAACTAACACACACGTAAATTGAATACAATATCATGTGCATTTGTTTGCTGGAACATTGTTTATTTATTTGTAACTAAACCGTTGAAAACGCTCAGACTTGTTTTCGATGAATTGATTTAAATCATATTTTAAAAATTTCCTAATAGCTAAAGCATTTTACTCTATACAAGATTACGTTGACGATAAATATGCGTGGACTTAGTAAATGCAAAATTTCGTACAGGATAAATAATCAATTTGTAAATCATAAAAAAAAATTGTATTGACAAAATTTTAAAAGAGAAACTATCGAAATCGATAGTTTCTTGCCGGTAGAAGCTACATTCCGAACCGGTGGTAGCTTCTTTATTGATGTAATTTTTTTATGTATTGACGATTCAAAAGTGCTCGTGAGAGTTTATTTGAATAAAGTATATTTTGATTTTGATTTTATGGATAATAGTTAAGCCAACTTGGGGAAGTGTGCTAATAAACAGAAAGAACCATCATTAAAATCAGTTTTAAGGTCGCGAAAATTTCACAGTTTTTCAGAGTCGGTTAATTTTTATTGAATAGAGAACTTAATTAGTTACTTTTTTATTATGATCGGTTTCAAAATGAATGTAATTTTAATTAGTAAGTCATTCAACTAAGCGAATATTTTGTTCTTAAAGTCATATCCTTCCATTAAAATTAAGCTACCTATGATATTTTAAGTTTAATTTTTGCAATCTTAGTTGCAATACATCACGTTTAAGATAAAACCCCACGGAACCCTTGGATCCTCTCGACGTATTTAAGCGTTAACGAAACAGATTTTTCCGACTCCCTCGAGATTAGGGTCGGATGTGATCTTATTTTACAAGCGACCTGCGTCAATTTAGATGTATTTATGAGCTTGGAATAATAATTTATGGGACTCGTGGCTAGGTTTGCCAGATGGCCGGAATATTCGGGAATGTCCCGGAATTTCACGTCTTGTCTTGTATTCCGTAACTAGTTATCCCATGCGTTTAAGGGTACCGCTTCGTGCGTGATGTAATATAGCCTTTAGCCTTCCTTAATAAATAAACTATCTAACACAAATATATTTTTTCAATGCGAACCAGTAGTTTCTGAGACTAGCGCGTTCAAGCAAACAAACAAACTCTACGGCTTTATAGTATTAGTATAGAGAAGACTTCTACAAATTTAAATTTGAATAAATAAAAATAATATAAGTTAAGTTTAAATCGTCAAGTTACAAGTCAGGATTTTTATAATTTAATTGGTAGTCAAAAAGTGGTTAAGTGTAATTTTGTTCTTTTTCCTGATGGTCACATTTTGCAACGGTTTCCGCTTAGACTAATACTGTCATACTAGAAAAGACGCATTAAAAAAAACGCATGTTGAACACGTGTCTAGTTAAACAGTGTTTAAAAATTAAACATTGCTTAAAATATTATTTAAATTGCTGAACAGCGAATAAAGTCATAAAAAAACTTATTGATAAAATGTTATACGTTACATTCGACATCTGAAATAGGTTTTAGACATCTATTAAACTCACTTACACGTATGTTAATCTATATCTAAAGCATGATAAACTCAAAACTGTGCTTAGACGCGGATTTGTAGTACGGTTTTTTTTAAACACGCGTTTAACGTCTGTTTAAATATTTTGTAGTAAGGCAGATATGGTTTTAAGCTCTATGCATCTACTTAATGCTCTTTCTTGCACGCCCAAAAGCTATCTGGGAGATAAGGCTGTATGGCTTTAAGCTCGCCTTTTGCTCAATGTATTTATAATAGTTGTGCAATTAACTGAACAAATATAGAATAAAGGTACTACCGGTCGAATTCCTATTCCTTTTCGGACTCCTACTAGGTTTTCATAAAGAGGGTTTTTTTTTCAATATTTACATTTATTTATATGTGCGAATAGTCATTTTTCTTTCTCGAAAAAACGTTTATAGTTTTAAGCAAATAATTTATTTATCTAAATTTTTAAAACTGTTTAACCTGTGGCTTACTGCCTCACCTAAAAATGTCCCGGAAATTATTAACCTGTGGCAACTCTACTCGTGTTTCTTATGTTCCGTCTTGTTGGTGCTTTTTTGACAATTGTTATTAATAATAAACGTATATTATATGGAGTAATGTTTTACATCTTGTAAACGGTGTACGTCTATTTATAGATTTAAAATCCACACAGCGCCATTAAATGTTACGATGTTATTTGACGTAGGTCAATCCCCTTTCTCCCTAAGCAAATGCCTGAATCCAACCCTGCATAAGTGACCTGACCTAATACCGTTTTGTGAATGGTATTTTTATTTGTTACTAGCAGTTCCCCGTAGGTTCGCCCGTGTATACTCAGGAATTTGATACCTAACAGACTTTCAACCCTCTTTTTAACCTCTAGAGGATTTTCAAAAATCCTTTCTTAGTGCACACTTACAATATGAAAGGAATGTTTGTGTCAAATTTCATGTTTCTAGACACAACGGTTTCATATGTCAATCAGTCAATTTATTTTTATATATGGATGCTGATAAGCAATACTGGGTCATGCCACACGGACTTCATTTTGAGAAAATGGTGTCTAAAGATGTCAAACCTATTCTTAATATATATGTTTGAAGAAGTATATATCCATCTTTTCTTTTATTTTTGATAAGAGGTATAATGAATTAAAGGCATATTGATATATTTAATATCTTATCTAATAAAAAGTTTTTCAAACATTTGAGATTTTAACGGACTTGAAATTCAAAACAATTAAATAAGAAACTCTTCTTCGTATTTATTTAGTTTATATGACTCCAATTTTTTTAATAATGCTAAATAGGTTATGCATTATCAAAAAAACATCAATTTCTCCTTATGTGACTTTTTGTGGGTTGACGCATTATTGCTTATCAGCATTCATATATAAATCGCTAGTCCAAATGTAACGTATGCATATTTCTTACCAGTAACAAAGTAAAGGTGTCATTTAAAGCCTATTTTTCTAATTTTAGATTTGCTACTTCATAAATTTAAAGCTTCTGTACATAATATGTTGACATTTGCGCAAGATAACAGTATCTAATTTAATAGAATTAAAATTAATCTGTATTTATGAAACAGATAAACGTTAATATTTACAATTAATTAATTATTGTACAAATGTTCGTGGCGAGTATTTTAGGAGCATCTTTTCTTTGAAATTCCGATTTTCTGGGCGAAATGCGGTAGCTCTTCTATCCTTTGTTAAGCTAGTAACACGAGAAGTAATATTTTTATAATATTCTTACACCACTATAAGCTCACTTCCAGTTCTGTATTTTGATCACAAGCGACATAAAAATATAATTTCAAATTCAAATTCAAATTCAAAATATTCTTTATTCAAATAGGCTATTTACAGCACTTTTAAATCGTCAAGTTACAGGTCCATTGGTTATAGATTTTTTTAAGCTACCACCGGTTCGGAATGTAGTCTCTACCGAGAAGAACCGGCAAGAAACTCGATAGGTACTCTTCTAAACACTTTTTATAATAAGTAATGAATATTCGCGCTGTCTTGTCGATTCAGCATTTTCCGCAGAACCTCCCATTGCCAGTAATGTGTAACAGTATTAATACCATAACATCATCTAAAGTTGAATCTCTACAGAATTCCTATAATGTAATAAAAAGAAAACAGCAAATTCTTCAAGAATTTTATAAATTAACGCTTCACTGAGAACTCTTCAAATAAAGTGCAAAATGAAGTATGATGATCATCTAAGAAATTTTTAATTTAAAGAAAATGAGATGTAAAAAATAATAGCTTAAGTTTCAAAGTCTATCAAAATTTGCGACGATGAAGTTAGTTTGAACGCTTTAGATTCGAAGTGGACTGGAATCGTCTCAGACTTGACTGCAATTAGTACAGCAGAGAAACTTCAGCTGGTACAAGAAATAATTGGTAATCGAAATTTAATAGTTTGACGGAAAAAAACATAAAGCATTAAAAGCATTTTATTATGCTTATTATGGACTAAACTATCTCGGGTACGCTAGATAAAAAAAAAAAAAAATAATAATTAAAAAATCAAAATATACTTTTTTCAAGTACGCACTTTTGAATCGTCAATACAGAAACAAAAAAGAACACAAAAATTAAAGTAATGAATTTACCACTGATTCGAAATGTAGTTTCTCTTTTAAAAAGTTTTACAGTAGGTACATTTAAAAGTTGCAAATATATTAAATACCCTGTGTCATTCCAGCTTATACTAAATCCAAGAATCTGTATTATCTATATAATCTTGAACAGAATGATATGCTTTCGCTATTAAGGACTTTTTAATATATACTGTAAATTTATTCTAATCTTCTTCTTTCTCCTGACTATTTCCCATTTAATTTGGGGTCAGTCCTCCTAGTATTTCTGCGCCACACGACTCTGTTGTGAACTGATTCAGTTATTGTGTTTATTCGTTTCAGATCTTATCAGAAGAATAGTGTTGTAAATTTATTATAATACAAAATTTAAAAAGTGCGCTTTCAATATATACTTCTCCGTTTTAAGACTAATCGTTTTGGGTATACTTAGTATATTCGTCATAGAATATTCATATCGATACCTCCCACGTAAGTTGTTGTAACCCCAAAATTACAATTTTACAGTAGAGCACTTTTAATCCGTTTTAGTTTGAAAGTTACAACAAAATACACCTTTTTTCAGGCATATTTTGTTGTAACATTCCTTGAAAAAAAAAAGATTTTTGGTATTTTTTCACTTTGAATGCATTAAGCAATGCAAATTCGTGTAGTATTCAGTAAAAACGCTAACGGCAATTTTGTGGCTTACAATAACTTACGTGGGAGGTATCGATATATAGGTCATGATGAAAGTCGTCAAAATATGTTAAATATTAGGTTCTGCTTCCGTTAATCTAGATACGTGATGGTTTATATAGTACTAGCATTCGGCCCGCGACTTCGTCTGCGTCGAATTCGGTTATATCGTGCTCCCGTTTAATATTGCATAATCAAAGGGATCGTGCATTTATCGAGATAAAAAGTAGCCTATGTTTTTTCTCTATGCTATCTTTGTTTTAAAATTAATTTTAATGAATTCAGTTTATTAGGTGTGATTGCGTAACACACAGACAGAATTACTTTCGAATTTATAATATTAGTAATTGCAGAGTGTTATTTTCGTTGGAAAGTAAGACCTTTTCTCTTTTCTATTTATGCAGTGTTTTATCTTTATTTTTAAATAAGCTCGTTCTGCTTCAGATGGTAAGGTTTATGGCAAATAAGAAATAAGGTTTAACATAAACGTCGATATTGAAATCTCTATGTCGTGTACTAAATCAGACAAGTATTTTAATAAAAAAGTCATGCTCATATAAAATCCTTAAGTGCGGAACTTATTTTTGATCCTAAAATCACAATCCCACTCACATACCTTTACGTTTATATTTTATTAATTTTTTTAAAAATAGTGACAGTTTTCCTAAGAACAGTGACAGACATTGTGTAAACACTACAAGAAAAAATAAACTTTTCATACCGAGCTTTCGTCTTCATAAAGTCAGTTCATCGTTTGCCACTTAATAAGTTTAGAGCCTACATTAAAAAATCTTTAATAAATGAAGCATATTATACCATACAAGAATAATTTGACGACAAAGAGGCGTGGATTTGGGACGCGTTGATTTTCTATCCGGATAACATAATTAAAATGTAATAAAAATACATTATGTATAAATGATTTTAGAAGAGCTACTATCGAGTTACTTGTCGGTTCTTCTCGGTAGATACTACATTCTGAAACGGTGATAGATTTATAAAAATCTAAAATAAAAATATGACGTGAAACTTCACGATTCGAAAGTTCTTTAAAGTCCATTTTAATAAAATATATTTTGAGTTTGAGTTTGAGTTTGAAATGAAAGTGATGTTTGTTTAGTTTTTCGAAAAGGTAGAAAAAAATCTAGCATTGCCATACTAACTAATTTTATTGCAATCATAATTATCATCACGTTATTAAAAAAAAAGTATTCCAAACCTATGTACCTATCATTCTATATATACAACGCTTTCTATTATGTTTTTCAAAGACAAACATTGCGCATTTTAGAGGTAAGACACGATTGGTATCTTACGTTCATATTAATCGTAACTATTTTGCTAAAAACTGGAGACTTTCATAATCAAAAATTCATGAAAGGTTGAAAATGTCTTCCAATGGGGCAGTAACCTTGCATTCTATGGGGGAAATAAGTTGAAGGCTTGAAGCCAGTCGCGTGCTACCTCCCGACTAGAGCGGACGCGTTGGCCGGTGCTGCGAAGTTTTCGTGTTTTTTAATCTGTGCTGTATTGTGATTACGCGGTAATTACACGCGGTAAGTTTTTTTTTTTGAATAATTTTTTTTTTAATCAGTTGGTGGGAGTTTTGATATTACTTTATTAAGTTTGGGTTAAAGTTAGTTTTAGGGTTGGTTTGTGGTTGAGAACAAAAAAGTTTTTTCGTGGTTAATATCGTATTTTTTATTTCGGTTAAGTTACTGTAATTGATAGCGTAATTTATTTAATGGTTATTTAAATTTTTTGGATACAATTACAATATTATGTAACTCATACGGTTATTTTTTAAGATACACGTATGTCATATATTGATAAAAAATATATAGAAAAAGTTTTTTTGTGAATTTTGTTTTAATTATAATAATATAAATTAAATATTTTAATATCTTGATAATAGATGTTTCTAAATGTTTAATTTACTAGTTAATATTGCATGTATTTTTTACATGGTTAATTTCATTTATTACAAAATATTAAAACTTGATTAAACTGAAAAATAATTCAGTTTTATTATTAGTAAAATGAAATCAATAATTAAACAATCACAATTTATTATTATTTTATATCATATTTCCTAAAACAACGCAAACAACGTAAAACAACGTAAAGTTATCTATTTAGAAATTATATCGATCAATCAAGGAGTTCACCAGCTAGGATGATTTCCATGCGACCTTGGTCTTTCTACGTAATCATTATTTAGGAAACAAACATTGATATAATTAATACAACATCAAAGAAGATACCGTAAATCTTACACTAAAACTATTTCCAATTATAAATAATTTCTATACTATATTCTTTACTATACTATACTTTAACAATAAGTATGTAATAAAATTTAACTGTTAATCATTTTTATAAATGGATGCTGATATGCAATAATGTGTCAACCCACAAATAGTGAAATTCGGAGATATTGGTGTATTTTAATACGTCATCACCTGTTTAACATTATTCAATAAAAAATAAAGTCATATAAACTAAATACGTACTGAAACCAAAACATAATTAATTGTTCCGAAATTCCAGGTCGTTCCTTATTTTGTAATTTATGCAATAATCTTATATTTTTAAATTCTTTCTATTAGATAATATATTAAATATATCAACCTGTTTTTAATTCATTACAGCTTTAATCAAAAAAGAAAAGAAAATATGGATAAATACTTATTCAAACAAACTTATTAAGAATAGGTTTGACATCTTTAGACGCCATTTTCTCAATATGAAGTTCATGTGGCTTGACACAGTATTGCATATCAGCGTCCAAATATAATATCGATTGAAGCGAATCTTTTGTTAATCGAAGCTAGATTAAAATAGCATAATTTATGAATATATTAAAGCTTTTCTGGGTATATATTTTCTTTATATTTAATTTCAAATTTCTAATGGAGAAATTAAATATATTACATTTATTAAATAATTTATTGTTTTGTTATAATAAAAAATTCACAATCAAAATATACTTTATTCAAGTAGGCTTTTACAAGCACTTTTGAATCGTCAATACAGAACAAAAAAAAAATTAAATCGATGAATTTACCACCGATTCGGAAAGTAGATTCTAGCGAGAAGAATCGGAAAGAAACTCAATAGTTACTCTTTAAAAAAATACAATAATACATATAAGAGTTAGAAATATATAAATACTAAAGTAAACTAAAAAGCGAAAAGTATTCATACATTTTTGAAGTCAGCAGAGACATCGGTGAGCAAACATCAAAAAACAACCCTTTTTCGAAGTCGGTTAAAAAGTAATTAATATCGTTTTACAATCAACGAGAGTCATCCAACGGCCGCTTGAAATCGATGGTAATTTTTTTGTTAAATTAAAATAAACCAAATAATTTTTATATGACAAACATATTAGTATGTAATTCGTATAGCGGATTAGAATTCAGACCGTTAGAAGTCGTATTAGGTATATTAATTCAAATGGTCGAAAGATACAAATACAATATCTCCGGAACAAATTCACCTCCTATTCTCCCCCTTTTAAGGCTACTTTCACGGTTAATACTGTTCTTTGAAGATCTTATGTCTATCCAGAATTTCATCAAAATTGATTCAGCGGTTTAAGCGGGTAAACGTTACAAACCGACAAACAGAATTACAGAGTTAATTACGCATTTATAATATTACTAGTGCGGAAATATGGTTACTTTTAAAATATATTGAAGTGCCTGGAAGCGATTATCTTATTTCTATGGTGTGTCATCTCCATTAATATCATGAAGAGGTAAACTTTGTTTGTACGTAGTATGTCTTTGAAAGTACTGATCTGATTAGAAAAAATGTTTATGCATTAGATAGCCCATTTATGGAAGGTTAAAGGCTATATTACATCGCGCTACGACTCACAGGATCGAAGCAGGGACTATAAACGCGAGTAAAACCGCGGGGCGGAGAGTCATCAAAACCTTTAATATCATAGTATCCTATTACACACAAACGTTTCTTTAGAATATTTTTTTTTAATTTAGCCGTTGAAGCATTTTCAATTAATATAATTCCATTTTATAAAGCTTCGTAGTACGTTTTTTCATATTATTTTCCACTCCTTTAAGGGTTAAGAACTAAATTAAAAATCTAGTATGTTGAAACGTGACGTTTAAAATTAATTAACTTGTTTTTAATTACGTTTTAATTTTCATCATGATATAAAGTAATTTATTTTCAACATTTAATTCATCTTTTTTTTTTGTTTTTGGTTGTGTTTTGTGGAAGTTATATTTGGATTTTATAGTAAAAAAAATAGTAACAGTTTTACATTGCTTGTGAACATGGATATAATGAATTGTTCTAAAGATGAAACCTAGCTAGATCGATTTATTGCCCCTGAAATACCCGACATACTATTGAAAAATACCATTCAAACAAAAAAAAATTTAAATCGGGCCAGTCGTTTTCGAGTTATCAGTTTAAATCATGTTTTTGAAAATTATATTATTTAAATTATTTGTAAATAAAAAAATAGTAGCACTTTTTCACTGCATAAAAACGTGGATACAATGACGTTTTCTATAAATAAAACCTAGCTAGATCGATGCCCCCGAAACCCCATGTATACTAAATTTCATGAAAATCGTTGGTGCCGTTTCTGAGATTATATATATATTCTAGTATACTCGAGATTATATGGACGCTGATATGCAATACTGTGTCAAGCCACACGGACTTCATTTTGAGAAAATGACGTCTAAAGATGTCAAACCTATTCTTAACAAACATGTTCGAAGAAGTATATATCCACCTTTTCTTTTATTTTTTGATAAAAGGTATAATGAATTAAGAGCAGTTTGATATATTTATTATATTATCTAATAAAAAGTTTTTCAAATATATAAGATTATTGTGTAAATTGTAAAATATGGAACGCACTTGAAATTCGAAACAATTAATCAAGAAACTTTTTTCCGTACTTATTTAGTTTATATGACTTCTATTTTTTTTTTAATTTTATGTTAATTAGGTGATGCAGTATAAAAAACAATTAATAAGGAAACTTATTCCATACTTTTTTAGTTTATATGACCTTATATTTTTTTGAATAATGTTAAATATGTAGGTGGTGCAGTATCAAAATACATCAATATCTCAGAATTTGACTTTTTGTTTAACCCACAAAATCAGCATCCATATATTTCTCGTATACAAGAATTGCTGGTTTCTTTAAAACGATATATGGACACCAATAAGCAATAATGTGTCATATAAACTAAAAAAGTATAATTTCTGAGTTATTGTGTTTTTGATACTGCATCAGCCAATTAACATAGATTAAAAAGGATAATAGAACTCACATAAACGAAATTAGTACTAAAAAAGTTGCTTAATTTAATGTTTAGAATTGCAAGTGTGTTCCATATATTAAATTAATACAATAATGCCATATATTTAGAAAAAAATATTTTTATATAAATCTTTTTATGATATCAATCTGCTTTTATTTATACTTTTTTTAAGTGGAAAAGAAAACACGGATATATACATACGTCTTCAAACAAATTTATTAAGAATAGGTTTGACATCTTTAGACGCCATTTTCCCAAAATGAAGTCAGTGTGGCTTGAGACAGTATTGCTTATCAGTGTCCATATATACTCTCGTATATTCGAGATTATATCGCGGTATAAGAGTCAGATGAACGTATCTACGTTTTAAAAATTTTACTTTTTCCTAATTTAGCAGTACTCGTAATATAGTTTTTTTTTGGTTCTATAGAAAAGTGGTTCTAATAATAAATATAACGTTTTTTTTGGAATTAGTGAAATCTTAAATTACGTTGTTTTGCCATTTCATACAAAACATTTTCAACGGTTTTAGTTAAAAAAATATTTTCGATATTTTGTAGATACGTATATCTGGTTGTTATACCGCGATATATGTATTTCTCGCATATAAGAATTGTTCCTTTCTTTAAACGTATATAACGTACCTTTGTATGAAATAGATTAATAATACGTAGAAAATCATAACCGACTTCAAATGTAACTTATTTGTTAATCTATACATATAAAATCACTTCTCCTTAATAATCATCAACACAGAGCCGAAATCGCTGGGGCTACGAACTTGAAATTTTGACAGTATGTGGCATTTAGGTTGTAGGCATTCACTGAGAAACGGTTTTTTGATTATTCACCCCTAAGAGGGTGAAAAGGGGTAAAAACGTATGTATGTAAAATCTTATTCCGTGGTCGTATTAACTGAAAACTGAATACACATTCTTCTGGGTGATAGTAATGAAATTTAAAATAGAAAACGGGTTACTATCATTTCACACTGGGGTGCAAGGGGGTAGTAAAGTTTGTAAAGAGAAAATGAATTTTTTGATTATCCTTAAATTCAGCACAAACATGACTTAGGGAGAATAAATAAATATATATAAAAAAACTTTCAAAATTATCCCTTATAGTGACGATAAGGGGGTATTAAATCCGGGAACGGTAACAATTTCGCTAATATATTTATTTAGCCAAAACCGCGTAACTAGCTTTCACAATAAGGTCAATTTTTGCGCAATAGAAAATGCCCATAAGCGTTATTTTTATCAATAATGTGATTTAGTATTTGATTCAAATTTTAACTTTATAGGAAAAGTTAGATACGCGGTTTTGAAATATCCCCGACGATTTTTACTAGTAAGTCCATCTTCATTTTTAAGAAGAAGTTAATGGAGATTAAGAAAAGGATGAAAATCATCCTTTTCTTAATCTTTGGCGTAACGTGAAGCATATATATTCTGTTTACTATCTGTGTACTGATAATATGTTTGTATTTAAGTATTTATGTGTGTACTTTTAATAGTACTTTTTAAAGGTTGAACACAGTAATATTTTTTGTACAATTTTGCCTTCTACTTTTACTTTATCTATCTACATTAATTCTGTATCGGGTATGCTGTAAGAAATCTCTTTAAGGTATAAATAAACATAAATTAATAAATAAACGCATCTCAACGAAAATTCAGGCGGGTGAGACTCCTTACAGTAACAGACGCACCAGACTACCCACTAAAACCTAGCGATGTTTTTGTCGTTTTAGTTCATGATAAGAGTTAAAAAGTAGAAAACTAAAACCCAAACAATAAGAACGACACTGAAATAGTATAGAAATATCACAATTATCGAATGAATACCGACAAAATCACAAATGCTAGTAATGTGTATACACATTGTGTATACACATTACTAGCATTTGCTTGTGATTCTGTCTGTTTTTGAAATGTACAATTAATGCCCTTTCTAATGATACCAAACACAGCATAATAATCTCATTTAGTCACACGTTATATGACTTATAATTAGCAGATGATCGAGACGCTTCTAACGATACCTCATTGGTCCAGTTCTGATTAGTAGTTTAGGAGCTGTGAGGGAACAGATGATACATATATAGCGTGGTCGAAATCATACTGGCTGACTACTTTTATAGACATATCTAAAAATATATTAGGTGAAGTAGTATCAACAATACACTTTATAGAGTTTCAATAAAAAAAAAAATACTATTGTCATTTGTTCAGATGCATTTCTATCGGAAAGCCGGATAAAAAATAAAAGGTGACAAAATAATATTTAAAATAAACACAATACTGCTGAGTTTTTAAATTCTGTTGTATGTTAAATTCGTCTCGTAGTCGGCGGCGAAGTATCGTGAGGAAACCTGCATGTGTCGGGGGATATTCCGACACATGCATATCCGTCAAACCAATTTATAGAGCAGCAGATTAAATAATCCGTATTCTAGACCTTAACAAGAGTACAGACCTTTGAGATAATATTCAAATCGAAATATCCCACTAATCATATAAAAATCTACTTATTGAGAAAAGTATTGTTCCAAGCCCACTAAAACAACTATTTTAAATTAGCATTTCCCGGTTGCTCAGGAATTTGATATCTAACAAACATTCCACACTGTTTTTAACCCTTTAGGGGATGAATTGTCAGATACCTTTTCTTAATGCACACTTACGACACTCAAGGAACGTTTTCGCAAAATTTCATGTTTCTAGACCCAGCGGCTTCAGCTCTGCGGTGATCGATCAGTTAGTCAATATGACAAACAGACAGTTTTTTTATATATAAAATATACATGTGTCCCACGTTTTTATTTTCGTCTGTTAAAATTCCGAGACCACGAAACCTTAAGTAGGTCCTAATTATTTTATAGTTCTTGGTACAGCTGATGGCTTGAAAAGAAACTTAAACGTTTTTTACTTATTTTTTTCAAATTTAAAAATAATTTTATTCATATGGGCTTATTAAAGAACTTTTGAATCATCAAGTCACAAGTCAATGTTTTAAACATTTTTTCAGCTACCAACGGTTTGGATAGTTTCCACCGATGAGCACTGACAAGAAACTCGATTTGCATTTACGAATTCTTAATTTGTTATACTTTAAAAAAACCTATATACCTCCAATTTAACATCCATTCATTGTTATTTTTAAAAAACAATCCACGTAATTCCATTAGTAAACGAAGTGAAAACTTTTGGTGGAAAAATCTCCGAAATAAACTGACAAGCGAAAACGCTTTATTTCATACATGTTTGCACAAAAAATAGAACTAAACTAATATTTATCCAACGAATTCCACTCAACATTTTTTTAACAATATTCTACACATATTCAACCGACTGCCAAAGAATGGGGAGGTTCTTAATTTGTCGGGGACTTATTGAATTCTCATCAAAATTCGTTCAGTAGTTTGGTTTTAAAGTCAGAATAATTTGAAAAAGTTTTGTCATTCAAGTAAACGAAATTACGTATTTTGAAGTCAAAACCTATTTCTCATATCATACTTACCATGAGGATGTACTGAAATAATTTTCATTTTGAATCAATCCGTGAAAACCGTTTTATAAATCATATATTCATCAATATTTTATCATAACCTTATTTTAGGTCATGTTTATTAATATTTCCCCAATACTTCTAACAAAAATAAACAACTCTACAAAATGGGTTACGTACTATACATATATTACGTTCTATTCGAAACAACGCCCTCTAGAGCAAGTAAAGGAGACAACTCATACAAAACATATTACCTAATCCATACTTATTATGGAAATTAAAGGCAAAACAGCATAGGTAAAGAACACATCCATCATAATTAACCCCTAAAAAAAGGGGTGGTATTATAAGTTTGACACGTGTGTCTGTGTATTTGTGTGTGGCATCGTAGCTCCTTAACGAATATATGTACTTATTTCGATGCGGTTTTCTTAGTTAGTAATCGGGATGGTTCTTAGCTATAATTTATGAAGATGTTTAATAGGTTAAAGGTTTCTTTTCTAGTTGTTGAAAGAATCTGAACAACTACTGATCTACCAGATGCGTTGGCGCAATGGTCACTGCAACTGACTAAAGCGCTACGGTCGCGGGTTCGATCCCCGCTCACGGCAAACGTGTGTTTTGGCCATACAGATGTTTGTCGTGGTCTGGGTGTTTGTGTTAGTATTGTGTGTGTTTCCGGACCCCCGACACAAGGTCATGAGATCTTAATGGGGGCCGTTGAGTGTGATGCGTTATTTATTTATTATTTTATTTATTTATCTAATCTTGACCTGATGCTGCAGCAACATCTGCACAATCTACTCACCAACTTATAGCAGAAGTATCGTATTGGGGCTCGTTGAAATGTTTTCTTTGAAAAGATTATCGGAATTTTTTTTAATTTTTATTTTAACATAATTTCTGTATGTGCTTTGATTATTCGAAAACGAATACTCTTCTATTCGGCCTATAGAAATATTGTTTGTGTTAAATTGTTACACAGTCGGGTTTTTGATTTTTTCAATTATTTTAATAGACTTTTTTTTAAATGATCTCCAAGCAAAATTTCATCACATATTTTACTCCCGTTAAATGATATTTTCTAGACAAAATGTTTTTTGTTCGAAATCCAATTTAATAATTATACTTTATTGTAAACTATTGATCACATGGTATAACAGTGCAGCCCTGACTCCTGAAATAGTATTAACCGTGGATCGGTATGACGTCCTTCCCAATAAAATTACAATTTTAAAAGATTTTACAAAAAGTTCTTTCATAAAAGTCGACAATATATGTGTCTGCCTGTGGCACCATATCTTCTAAACGGATGAATCGATTTGAATGCGGTTTTTTTATTTGAAAGAGATGGGTCTTAGACAATTTATACCAATAGCGGTTCAGCCTCAATAAATAGAATGTCGTTTTTTTTTTTAATTTTCAATTTTACTAAATAATATATGTAACTTTAAGTAAATCGAAAACATGTAGCCTATGTGTGCGTGTTTGTGTGTGTGTGTGTGTATGTAAGTAAAAGTGAAAATTTATATCTATACAAAATCTTTGGTTTACCGATTCTTGCGTGAAAAGGAAATAAACAGACAGACAGAGTTAATTTCAGATTTATATTAGTTTGAACTAGTATGAATAAATAGAAATTGAATCACTTTTGGACTCCGATAACTTTTAGATAGAGACGTGGCCTAGAATCTGTGAATGGTCTAGTTTAGTTTCTAGAATAGTTTGAAGAATATAGTTTTGTTTGTAATTAACTTAGCTATGAAACTTCTTCGCGTGATCTTTATATGAAATGGTAGATCTAGATTTTTTAAAACCTCTCCCTAAAACTGCTTTATCGCTTAAAATAATTGACATTTATATTCTACTACTGTTATATATGCTAATGTTTGTGGGGATGGGCTCTTTTACGCAAAAACTATTGAGCAGATTTTGATGTAGCTTTACTGAAAAACAGCCTGTAAATGTCCCACTGCTGGGCAAAGGCCTCCTTTTCTATTAAGGAGAAGGTTAAGAACTTAATCCACCATGCTGATCTACTGCGAGTTGACGGATATACACATATCGGGATTTCTCCCGGCACAGAAAGGTTTCCTCGCGATGTTTAACTTCACCGCTGAGCATGATATGAATTTAAACACAAATGTAGCACTTGAAAAACCGAGCGGTGTTAGCCAGGGTTTGAACCCGTGATCATCTTGAGATAGACGTGCTGCTTGAGATATAATTAATTACATATTTTAATTTACTTTCGCGATTTACACTATTCATATTAAATTTATACTGTCCAGTCGGTCAGCTCGTGACCACGACGAATGCAACTTGGTCGAAACGTCGGGCATTAGAAATGTATTACTACCATTTCTTATCGCGATAAGACCCGTTATATTAAATATGAATATAATTATCTAAATAATTGACTAAAATTGAAAATTTGACTTTAAATTGAGATAATTTAAACGAGTAACATGATACGTCTGTTTTATTAAACCTCACCTGTGAAGAGACCGCGAAAGAAACTCAGACTTTCATTGTTGAAGTATTTTCTTTTTAAAACGTCAAAGTTATTACGAATTATAAAATGTATTGAGATATTTGTAGCGATCGCCTTATTCCTATAGTGTGTTATCAACTTTAAAATCTTTAATATCGTAATATCCTCTAGCATAGCGTTTCTTTACAATATTTTTTAACCTTGTTATAGAAGAATTTTGAACGTTTTATGGGATCCTGTTGTAAAATCAACAAAGATTGTACATACATATTAGACATATATAGTGGTCAAACTTATAACACTCTTCTTTATGCGTCGGGGGTTAAAAACAGCCCTGTCCCTTGGCAACATAATCGCGCTAAAACGCTAGACGTAATAACGTAAAAGTCAACAATAATAAGAAATTGGGTTCGACAAATGACGCTGATTCGAAGGGAAGAACGCGCGAAAAAAATATCGGAAAACTAAATAAAGGATATAAACGGCCATTTTTTAAGGATTCGGAACATTTTGGTAAAGTCGGTCATAGATAATGCAATATATTTTTTTACTTATAAAATAAAATGTGACGTAATTTAGGAGTCACGCGCACAATTCTACGAACATAATTTTCAGTAAATTTGACGGGGGGCGAGGTAGTCAATACATTGATATTCGTGCACATATACTCAAAATTATTTTACAACATTACGAACACAAACAAAAAGAAAACATTAACACTAGTAAATAATATACACACTAATATGGATGCTGATAAGCAATAATGTGTCAACCCACAAAAAGTTAAATTCGTTGATAGTGATGTATTTTGATAATCCGTTACCTATTTAACATTATTAAAAAAAAACAAATCATTTTAACTAAATAAGTATGGAAAAAAGTTTCTTAATTGAATATTTCGAATTTTGAGTGTGTTCGGTACTTTGCAATTTATACCTTAACCTCATGTATTTGAAATACTTATTATTAGATAAAACGTACTATAACAATCTTTTTTTTAATTCACTCTACCTTTTATCAAAATAGAAAAGAAAAGATGGATATACTCGTATACTGCTTTAAACAAACTCATTAAGAATAGGTTTGACATCTTTAGATGCCATTTTCTCAAACAGAAGTCCGTGTGGCTTGACACAGTATTGCTTATATCGTTTATTATATCGTGGTGCAGATCTCGCCGATCGGCATATCTGGATGCTGATAAGCAATACTGTGTTAACCCACAAAAAGTCAAATTCGGAGATATTGATGTTTTTTGATACTGCATCACCTATTTAACATTATTAAAAAAAATTGAAGTCATATAAACAAAATAAGTACGGAAAAAAGTTTCTTAATTAATTGGTTCGAATTTCAAGTGCGTTCCATATTTGGCAATTTATACAATAACCTCAAATATTTGAAAAACTTTTTATTAGATAATATATTAAATATATTAGTCTGAATTTAATTCATGATACCTTTTATCAAAAAATAAAAGAAAAGATGGATATATACTTCTTCAAACAAATCTGTTAAAAATTGGTTTGACATCTTTAGACGCCATTTTCTCAAAATGAAGTCCGTGTGGCTTGACACAGTATTGCTTATCAGCGTCCATCTATGGAAAGATCTTTTAAAAATGTATTTAATTATTTGTAAGTAATTATTATCATTGGTTAATATCGGCATGTGTCGTTGGCTTGCCTCTGAGTTTATAACAAAATACTAGCTTCCGCCCGCGACTTCGTCCGCGTGGAATAA
Source organism: Hypolimnas misippus (assembly GCA_037950945.1). Taxonomy (NCBI): domain Eukaryota; kingdom Metazoa; phylum Arthropoda; class Insecta; order Lepidoptera; family Nymphalidae; genus Hypolimnas; species Hypolimnas misippus. The sequence continues at coordinate 680,200 of JBBEEQ010000009.1, forward strand.
TTACTTTGGGCTAATAATGAATTATTTTAGAACAAATTTGGTTAGCCTAAAAAGGTTATAATGTTTTTTTATATGTTATAAAAAAGGTTATAGTGAGCTAACCTTAAAAGATAGACATATGCTGTCGCGGACTTTTTTTAGAACTTTTAAAAGGGAACAATTCTGTCATACATGATTTTTGCGAAACTTTAATCGTTTACGCAGCACGCAGCGTAAGCTCTCTCAATAGGAAAATATCCCGCGATTTTAAAACATTCTTCATTAGTGCTCCGCTTCTTTTGGTCTTAGCGTGATAATATATAGCCTATAGCCTTCCTCTATAAATGGGCTATGTAACACTGAAAGAATTTTTCAAATCGGATCAGTAGTTCCTGAGATTAGCGCGTACAAGCAAACAATCAAACAAACAAACAAAAAAACTCTTCAGCTTTATAATATTATAATAAACTATTATATTCGCGTTGCAAAGTAAATTACCGTCTTTATCTTATAAATTGAGAAAAGGTTATATAATTATGTAGTATATAAAGAAAGATAATAAGTAAGTATACAACAAGGACACATACAATGACAATATGAAAAGCATCGAGTTACATGTATGAGTACAATTGGATGCTGATAAGCAATAATGTGTCAACCCACAAAAAGTCAAATTTGGAGATATAGATATATTCTGATAAAGCGACATGTATGTAACATTATTCAAATTTTTTTCAAGTCATATAAACTAAGTAAGTACTGAAATAAGTTTCTTAATTTAATGTTTCGAATATTGAAGTGTGCTCATTATTTCGCTATAAACAATAATGTAATATATTTGAAAAACTAAGTATTCGATAAAACTTTTCATCACACCAATGTACTTTTAATTTATTATTCATTTTTTTCAAAATAGAAAAGTGAAGATGGATATATACGTCTTCAAACATTTTTTTAAAGAATAGACTTGAGATCTTTAGACGCCATTTTCTCAAAATGGAGTCCGTGTGGCTTGGCACAGTATTGCTTATCAGCGTCCAATTGGTCTTATAGCGACATAGCCAGGCAGTGATGTTTCAGAGGATATTATGAACAGAGATAGCCTTGTGGTTAGATTACGTGAATATAAACCGATCGCAGGTTGAAATTTCGGTTAACTGTGCTAAAATTTTCGTTTAAATTTCATCTCGTGAAGAAAAACATCGTTAGGAAACCTGCATGTGTCTGGAGAAATTCTGAAACGTGTATATCCGCCACGGAGTGGAGCTGCGTGGTGGATTAAGCTCCTAAACCTGCTTAATAGAAGAGTAGGTCTTTATCTAGCTGGAAGCCATTTATATGTAATTATGTATATTTTTTGTTATATTCGTTACTAATAGCTAATCACGGTTTTACTCGCGTTTATGGTTATTGCTTCGCTCCAATGAGTCGTAGCGCAATGTAATACAGCCTATAACCTTCGTCAATAAACTGACAAGGAAGAATTATTCAATTCGGAACAGAAATTTCAGAGATTATTTCTATCTTACAATCATACAAACAAATTTTATCTCTTTATAATATTAGTATAGAGTATTGTTATTTATAATTATACACCAATTAATCGTTATTAATAATTTTATATAATGAATTGTTACCGCCATCATAATTTTCAGTTTGGCCTGAAGGTTGATCGCTAGAGAAAGCCTTTAGGCATAAAATCCTTACCCTTTTGTTCCAATTTTAATTTCGTTGGTTAATAAAGTGTTTAATGAAATAAAAACAAAAGAAAAAACTCTTTTTTAAATGGATACTAACAAAAGCATTGATAGGGTTTCCAAATCCAAATTTCAACAGTCAATTTAATCGATTTCATTAATACTGAAAGTACTGGTTCGAATAGAAAAATTATTTTTGTGTTAGATAGTTTCTTTGTTGAGGAAGGCTATAGGCTATATTACATCACGCTATGGTTCATAGGAGCGAAGCAGTAACTATAAACGCGAGTGAAACCGCGAGGGACAGCTAGTTCTTAAATATTTTTTTAAAAAGGGACTTCAAATCAAAATATATATTATATGAACACACATACAGAGAAGTCCCTGACGAATTAAAGAAGTATTTGGAAGTCGGTTTAAAAGTAGATTGAGTCAAAAACATTTTACATCGGAAATTATAGGTCAATTGTACAAAGTGTGAAATTTACTTAAAGCCTATTCAAGCCGGCAGCTATTTAGGGGTTCTTTAGGTCTTATCATAAATATTCAAGCGACGTGCCTCTGCATCCACAACACCGCCCCAGTTCCACTGACAGCCGACTTTTGTGCGGCAAAACTTTATTATTTTTGAAGATGCAGGGAGATGGGCGGCCTTAAAGCGAAATCTTACGTCTGCATTTTAAATGTCTTTTGACATAATGTTTATTTATAATGTACTTACTTAACTGGTATGTGTTTTCTTTGGCAAAGACAAATATATGTCGGGTTTGGCTCAGACATCAGAAGTAAGAACCAAGGATTACTTATAAATCAATAATTAATTCTTTGCGATATTCACATGATAATTATAATCACTAATGATGATATGATTTGAAGTTAATACGAGTCTTAATTATTAACTGCATAATTTAATAAAATTACTAATTTATTAAATGTTAAACGAATGAATTAAATTATAATTGACGTATAATAGCAAGGATGCGAAGACAGTCTAATGACAGCGGTCCGTGCAAGACGCATCCATAACAAATGCGTTCCGACTCAACAGTTCGGGGGTTTTTATCCAAGCGAGGCGATGCCGTCAAGTACAAAACGTACCGCAAACAATCGCTGTCCCTTTTTCTCTGACTACCCACAGCCTGCGTCATATATTACCTACAAGTTTTTCTTATTAAAAACTTTAAATAAAATGGAATTGTAAATTAACAAAAATAAAAACCACAATTTATGTATTGAGTATTTCAGCGTCAATAAAATACTACTGCTATAAGGTGAAGAGGAGTTATCCATCCTGCGGATGATCTTGCAGCATAATTTCAAGATTACGCAATTATGTTATTTTAATACCATTCATAGTATAGGAAATTTCAAATTGATTAGATTACTAGAAATTGCTTTTGGTCCTTTCAACAATTAGAAAAGAGCTTATACGTTGAAAGGATGGCTGAAATTAGTATTAAAACAATCTTAATATTTATTTACTGAAAGTAACAATCGTACGAGTATAACATATTCTCAATGCCTTCTTATTATATTGAATACCGTTCCACGAATTGTAATCTCTTTTAAAAGTGTCAGCAGTCAGCTTGTGCGTAATATATAACCTTACAAAAAAAAATCCGTATCAAAATCGGCCCATTCCCTAGCGGAGCTATAGAAACACACAGATTTATGTCAAACTTATAAAACCCCACTTTTTTATTAGGATAAAAAAAATGAACGGCAGTGAAATGAAGTGGCTTTATTGTATCGTTGATATTAATGGTAGTTTAAATACTTATAATCCGTTATATGGATTAGTGAATGTGTAAACAAAGATTAAATCTTAATTAACATTTCGAAATTAGTGGTATAACAATTTCACCATTAAATTTATGTGTAAACATCAAGTTTTACATTGCATATGTTAATTCCGTGTATCGTACGGCGATAATCGCATTTAAATATATTCAGCTACACCACGAAAAATGAAATAAAATGATGTTTAACACTTGTCTAGCTAAACAGTGTTTAAAATCGATGCTTAAAATCTAGTCTAAATTGTATATCTATACTAATATTATAAAGCTGAAGAGTTTGTTTGTTTGCTTCAACGCGCTAATCTCGGGAACTACTGGTCCGATTTGAAAAATTCTTTTATTGTTAGATAGCCCATTTACCGAGGAAAGCTATAGGCTATATATTATCACGCTAAGTCCAAAAGGAGCGGAGACTAATGAAGAATGTTTCAAAATCCGGGGATATTTTCCTAATGAGAGAGCTTATATACGCTGCGTGCGTTGCGTAAACGGTTAAAGTTTCGCAAAAATCATGTATCACAGAATTGTTCCTCTTTAAAAGTTCTAAAAAAAGTTCGCGACAGCATATGTCTATCTTTTTAGGTTAGCTCACTAAATCTTTTTTATGCTCACCAAATTTGTTCTTAAATAATGCATTATTAGCCCAAAGTAACTAATTCGAACGCGGACGAAGTCGCGTGCGGAAGCTAGTATAGGATTAAAATCATGAAAAATGTATTAATGAAAGGTCACACGTTACGTTCGACAGCTAAAATAGGTATATGTGGACATCTATTAAAGTAACTAAACGTTGTTTATACATAATTAAACTATGTATAAAGCATGTTTAACTCAAAACTATAATTAACAATAATTTTTATAAGCACGCGTTTAACGTATGTTTAAATCTTTTGTAGTATAGTTTTTTATGTAAACTCATAATAGTAATTCTCACCTTATAGGTACTAATTTGACTAGAAAACGAATCTAAGATATACAAATGAACTAGAAGGCATAAAATAAATGTTTTCTACTACATTGTGAAGTCGGTGCCTAGTAAAACATTCGAAGTTGGCGTCATGTAAGACCTTTTTCGTGTTATTTACTGGCATCGATTTCAAAATGTTGTAGAATATATGTATCTTATGCCTTTTAGTTCATTTGTATCTCTTAGGTTCGTTTTTGAAGTCGGTTTAATTTTTTGATTTTTTTTTATTTTATACTTTTGAGTTACGAATATAGTAAGATTAAGTGATTTACCTAAGTTACAATAGCCTAATGCCAACTGTTCATTGCCGTCAAAAATATATATCTTTTTCCGATGCAGGGCTGTTAATTATTGAGGAGTTCTCCTGGTGTTGCATCATCAGCTAATACTTTTTATTGAGTAGTTTTGGTGGCCATCTGTGGTCTTCATCATCAGTTTAATTTTACCAAAAGTGATTTTCTGAAGGTAAAAACATAAGTTACTACTAAAAATACCTAAATCGGTATAGGTGTGCCTAAAATATTTGAGGAGTTCCCTCAATTTATCCAGAATTCCATTATCAGATCCTAGTTTGAAGACAATGGGACCACCTTGGAAGTATACCCTTTCAAACAAAAAAAGAATCATTAGAAACTATTCATAATTGGCGAAGAAATCGAGTAACATACATACAAAAGAAAAAAAAACAAGGTCGAAGGTTCTCAAACCTCCTCCTTTTTGAAGTCGGTTAAAAATCTTAACGAACTAGTTTTAATTGTTGCAACTAAGTCTTTGACAACTTGCTCGTAATCGCAACCATTAAATCCAATCGTATTCAAGGTCAATAAAATTGCAGTCTCCTTGAAGAATACAATGAAAAGATAGAGCTACCGTATTGCTTTTAAACGATTCATTTTTAAAGCAACATTGTATTGAAGGTGAGTGAGGTAAATGAAAAAAGGAAAATGAAATGCTGTTGGAAAGATAAAAGATTAAATTTACTGTAGTTATAAAGTTTAATACGCCTTTGTTAACTTGTATTCAGCTAATAAGGGTAACACAAAGTTATCATGCGATATTTTTATACAAAACAAAAAGAGACTCGACTTTAAAAACAAAATACGTCGGACACTAAATGTCAAATGATAACCGACGCTCATGGATATTTGCAGCACCAGTGGAGATACTAACGCACTACCAGCTTACAAAGGAAAAAGGGATAAATAGAATAAGAAGTAAGGAAAGGAATGGTGGCGAGGACTGAGCTTCCGGCTCCTTTACTCTCCGTATCCAACCCAGCGCGGATCCAGGAATTTATTTCGGGGAGTAGGACACAGAAATATAGGTCATAATAACCATTACGTGTCCGGGGGTGAGGAGAAGAGTACCTAGAGATAGATAGGGTGAGACGACGTCGAATTTTTAAATGGTCCATATTTTTTAAAAATCGTAAAAGTGAAATAATTCTGGTAAACAGAATAATGGTCAAAATAAAAGTGTTTAGGATATGATCCAGGGGGGAGGGAGCAATTGCCGCTCCCCCTCCCTCCTTGGATCCGAACCTGTACGCAACACAGCTATATTAATTACTTCATGCTAATCTTCTGTGTGCTCGTATACGAGATGTTATCAGTGGGCTGTAGTATTACAACGCGTATTGTGATTTCTTTATTTGACTTTAACAATGTGTCTTACTAATACTTCATTGTAAGAAATTGGCGTCTTAAGATGCCCTAAGCTTATTTTTTGTAATTTTGTATATATAATTATTTAAAAGTAGACTTGGATAATAAAAATATTAACCTAATAATAAGTTTTTAAGCATATGCGATTATTATAATTCAAAAAATTAAATTAAGAAACTTCTTTCGATAATTATGTAGTTTAGTGACCTTATTTTTTATGTTAAATACGTGACTCATTTTCAGGGTACTCAAACATCAATATATCCGAATTTGACTTTTAGTGGGTTGACACATTATTGCTTATCAGCGTCCAATTAAAAAATACTGTGTTACTCAAGTTTTGTTTAGGTTATTAAAGCCTGTTCTTTACTTTTTTTTAGTTTAATTTTAATTCAAATTCTATAACTGAATGTAACTATGCAGTTTTAGCTTTATCCATATATGTGTTACGGTATTACTGCAGTTAAGACATTCTTACGAAAATGGCTGTACTGCATTTATTACCACTATATTTCACCGGATAAGAGCAGAATCGCATTTTTCAATATCGATTCGCTTTAGAATACCTAAAGCGGTATCGTTATTCTGAAATTTAATAAAAAGTTTATATGTATTAATAATGTAGTTATGTATATATTAATAGTATTAATTTCTGTGTTTCTGAGATATATGTATATCTATATAATATATAAAAGCAAAAAGTCACTCACTCACAAAATTTGCATATGGTTCTTTTTAGGTCATAGGTCTTCACTAAAAGAGGTTTTTGCAATATTCGACCCTAAGTCGGTAACGGGGGTTGGAAATATGAAAGTCCTATGTGAAACGCGACTGAAACCGCGAGGGGCCGGTAGTTGTATATATATTATTTATGTTTTTATGTAATCCTTTGTAATTTGTTGTTTAAATATATGTTCATTCGAACAAGGAGAGTTATTACGCGAATCTATCGTTATCACAACGCAATACATTTTGACACTCGATTTGTTTTGTTTTAGTACAAACATCAGAAATTAAATCGCGTGGCGATATAGTTTACCGTTAATAACCTGCGACACGATTTGACCGACGATTTGGCTTTGTCAAGATCAAAACTAAAACTAAAAACCACAGAATATTATTAACCAATGAGCAATTAAGTAGAGCGCCATAGCTCCCTTCCACTCTAGGACCGATATTGTCTTACCTATAAATATGACATTAACCGTCAAATGCATGGTGTAACAAAAATTAAACTCTTATTTTAATATCACTGTCAATTAATTTTTTTACTAAAGGTCTTTATAGGCTGTATTTTGAAGTTTTACACGACCTGTAATTACTTACTTAACTTTTAGTTAACAAATCTAAAATAATTTTAAATTGAAAAAAATTATCAAAGTTCCCAACTACCATAATTCCTAATATTATAAACGCTAAAGTTTTTATGTATAAATGTTTATTGCTATTTCGCAAAAATTACTGAATGGATTTTTATGAAACTTTATAATAGTATAGCTTATACATCAGACTAACTCTCAGACTATATATATAATTTTTAAAGATGTTGTGTGAATTGTCGAAAATATAAGTGTCAATTAAGTAGTTAAAAATTTTGCCATTTGCGAGTTATTCAGTCGTGTGCGTGAACTCGTTAAAGTTACATATGTACACAAAGTATAATGAAAATGTGTATCTTGATCAAGAATCTCTTTTAGTAACTCTGTCTGTCTGTTACGCCTTTACTAGTAATCTGCAAAAGTAATTTTGATGAAATTTGGTATAAAGATAAATTAGACCTTGGTAGTAATAATCCTGCACAGACGAAGTATCGGGTATCAGCTAGTGATGTAGAAATGATATTCACTTTGCCCGATTTGACTTGTCATTATTCAACATATACAATAAAAAGTTACAACTAAATTATCCAACATTTTGGAAATTTAAATAACACTTTGGAAATTTAAATAACCGTTTCGAACAAAGCCCATACGTCCATTTAAAATTAACTTTCAAGGATAAGTCCGACATTAGGCGTGAAATGGAAAACCCTGCATTTGCAATTTACTTCGTTGCATAAATTCTAAAGTTGTGACGTCCGTCCGTACCTAACGCTCCATTGGCACTCATCCAACCAGGTAGAGTCTGAAAGAACGCTTAGTCGTTCCAAAGTTATAACGTGCTTCGACTTACACTTCGCACTGAATCAGTAAGTCTACCGTAGTTGTGTTTCAAACGTTCATACTTTGCACAGGCTGGCCGTGGTCACTAAAATCGTAACGGTAGGGGTTCGATCTCCGCTCAACGCGAATTTGGATGGCCGAACACGTCGATCTCAACCGATGATCGCGGACCATGGCGGTGAAGGAAAACATCGTGGGGGAACCTGCATGTGCTGTGAGAAATTCTGACACATGTATATCCGCCAACCCGCAGTGGAGCAACGTCGTGGATTTAGCTCTAAACCCTCCCTAATAAGAGAAGAGTCCTTTGCCCTGCAGTGGGACATTACAGTTACTTTACTACTTTATGGTTGTTTGTGTTTGTGTTGTGTGTGTTTAATAAAGATGGCCATTAAGTGTAAGACATTTGTTATTGTTGTTATTTCTTGTATGAATAATCTCAGGAAGAACTTACTCAAAAATCAAACTTTAAATGTCAAAAAAAAAGGTTATCGTATTTAATACTATGCTCAATAATAGGACATTAGCGACACTATATCGTAGCAAAGTAGGTATTATAACTGCTTTTCTTACGTTGAGTGAGAGACCCAGTAACTTAGGTTTCTAGCTCTCTAGGTCTTACTTCCTATTTCCTATACTCCTTCACACATTCTTATTAATTTCAAGAGGACGCATTTCGAATGAAAATTTACATTATTGTGACTTCAATGATACTAAAATGAGTTGAACTTGAACTGATGCTGCAGCATCAGCTGAAATCAAGAGGATACGCAACTCCTCACCAATTTACAACAGAAGTATTAAGTTGGGGCTTGTTAAAATGGTCCTAATGAATAGATTCTCAGAGAAGTTTTTTTTTTAATTTTCCATTTTAGTATATGTGACTTATATTGTGACCTGTTTGCTTTTTACTCAAATGATAGATTAGATTCGATTTTTAAAGATATACATATATGCAACTAAAAAAATTGATTATAGTCAAAGTTTTCACTTAATTAAAATTTTTTTTATTAAATAATTAAAAAGTTCTATTTGTATATTAATATCAGTAAAGTATTTCTAATGTACACTATTTAAATGGAAACTGATAAGCAATACTGTGTCAAGCCACACGGACTTGATTTTGAGGAAATGGCACCTAAATATGTCAAACCTATTCTTAATAAATATGTTTGAAGAAGAATATATCAACTTGTACTATTCTTTATCGATAAAAAGTATAATAAATTAAAAGCAGATTGATATATTTAATATATTATCTAATAAAAAGTTCTTCAAATATTTGAGATTATTGTAGAAATAGCAAAATAAGGAACGCACATCAAATTCTAAACAATTAATTATTAAACTTTTTTCCGTACTTATTTGGTTTATATGGCTTGATTTTTTTTAATACTGTTAAATAGATAATACAGTATCAAAATACATCAATATCTCCGAATTCTACTTTTTGTTGCTTGACACATAATTGCTTATCAGCATTCAAATAATGAACAACAATAATAATCAGAGGCTGATCTATTCAGGAACAACTAGATTTGAAAGATGTTACGTACGTATTCCCATAGATACTGGCTTATATCCAAAACACGTTACGTGCTCAATACTTCTATAGAATAATAATACTCTATTAGGGCTACAATATATCCGCGATTCAATGAAAGTCTGAATATATTTTTTGGGTTATATTTTTCTGTAGCGTTTCATGGTTATGACTTTACTTGAAGAGGTAATTTAAAACATTATGCAAAAAAACAACCACTCATTTTATCTACTAATAAATGGACGCTGATAAGCAATACTGTGTCAAGCCACACAGACTTGAGAAAATGACGTTTAAATATGACAAACCTATTCTCAATTAATACGTCTGAAAAAGTATATATCTTTTCCTTTCTATTTTGATAAAAATAAAAGTGAATTAAACAGGTTGATATAAAAACATTTAGCTACTAATAACTTTTTGAAATATACGAGTTTCGAAACATTGTATTAAGAATGTTTTTCCCGTTTTTACTTAGTTTAGATGACTTAAATATTTTTTGAATTAAGTTAAATGGATGCTGATAAGCAATAATGTGTCAACCTACAGAAAAATAAATTTTGAGATATTGATGTATTTTGATACTATGTCACCTATTTAACACTATTAAAAAAAATTTTAAGTCATCTAAACTAAATAAGTATGGAAAAAAGTTTCTTAACTCAATGTTTCGAATTTGAGGTGCGTTACATATTTTGCAATTTATAAAATAATCTCAAATATTTAAAAACTTATTATTAGATAACATATTAAATAAATCTATCTGCTTTTGATTCGTTATACATTTTATCAAAATAGAAAAGAAAAGATGAATATATTCGTCTACAAACAAATTTATTAAGAATAGGTTTGACATCTTTAGACGCCATTTTCTCAAAACGAAATCAGTGTGACTTGACACAGTATTGCTTATCAGCGTCCAAATAGGGATTATCATCATCGAAATGCAGCAGCAGAAAATATTTTCAAAGCGCTACTTTCAAAGTCTTGTATTGTGTCTTGTGATTTCATTTCTTCTTTTCGTTGGTCAATTCGTTTATCGATGACAGTTATAGGCTATATAACATCATGTATCGATCCAAGGAGCGAAGCAGAGCCAGCTTCATACAGGTACCTCAGGCAAAATTTCCGAAAAAATTGTCGTCAATGATATTCTATAACTATTGATATCGTCGCTCTATATAGACGTTAATAAACAATACTGTGTCAAGCCACACGGACTACGTTTTGAGAAAATGGCGTCTAAAGATATCAAACCTATTCTTAATCAATTTGTTTGAAAGATTATACATCTATTTTTTTTTTTCTATTTTGATAAAAAGTATAATGAATGTAATGTATATTGATACAATAAAAGGTTTATCGGATAATAGATTATTTAAATGTTTGAGATTATTGTATAAATTGCAAAATATGGAACTTGCATTTCGAAACATTAAATTAAGATTCTTTTTACGTACTTGTTTAGTTTAGATAACTTAATTTTTTTAATGACGTTAAATAGGTGACACAGTATCAAAACACATCAATATCTCTGAATTCGACTTTTTGTGAGTTGACACATTATTGCTTATCAGCATCCATATGTAATACTTGTTAAATAACAATATTGTTAAAAATGGATCTCCGGTCTCCGGCTAGACGCGAAAATTTATCAGCCACATCGGTGTCACTGTGGTGAGGCAGCAGACGAATATGGACATCATGGTTTATCATGCATAAAAAGCGCAGGCCGCTTCTCCCGTCATGCTTCCTTGAACAGTGTCATTCGTCGGTCTCTTGTCACCGCTAAAATTCCGACGGTACTAGAACCTAACGGACTAGTACGCAGTGATGGCAAGAGACCTGATGGAATGATGCTTGTTCCGTGGAGGCTGGGGAGGTCGCTTGTATGGGACCTGGTACCTGTGTCGATACATTGGCTGCATCACATATACGAGGGACTTCCTTAAGGGTGGGAGCAGCGGCATCCAATGCTGAAAATGTCAAGCGGCGCAAATACGAAAACATTGAAAGGAGTTTCGTATTTGTGCCGTTTGCCGTTGAAACCATGGGGTCCTGGGGCGAGGAAGCGAAAAAGTTTTTCAAAGAGCTGTCTTCCCGCCTCGTCGAAACTACAGGTGACCGAAGGGCTGGCGGCTACCTTGGCCAGCATATCAGTCTGGCCATACAAAGAGGTAATGCTGCCAGTGTTTTGGGCACCTTGCCTCACTGTGACATCGATAGTTACTTAGGTTTAATATAGTTATTTTTAGTATTAAAATAGGTTTCGAAAATTTTATCAAATTAGTAATTAATTAAATAATAAATAAAAATTGTTTTATATAAAATGTTATTTTAAGATTCTTAAATTAACTACGTGAATAATTTGTGATTTTTGGATAGATTTCAATTCAATTCTTTTATTATTTACTGTAAAAGAAATTTATTATTCAATATATCAATCAAGCTCTAAATTAATACAAAAGATAAAAAAGGATTATTTTTTACAAACATTGTAGACCTCATCTAAGCCACTGCGTCTGGGTAAAGTTCCCAAAATACTGGCAGCATTACCCCGTTGAATGGCCAAGCTGATAATAATAATAATAATAATTCTTACAACATGTTAAGTCAATTATTTTAAAATGTAATCATATTTATTACAGTTAGTTTTAAAAGAAATGTTTGTCTCTCCTGTAAAGTTTGCCAGTTCGCATGTACGAGCTATCACATCAAGACCGACGATATGTTACGTACGTAAACAATCCATTTCCATTTTTGACAAATTCGTCATTTGACTCGTTTTGCCATATAATGATAATCTCACCTCTCATGCTCACCTGATAAGGAACGTCGTCCAAAGTAATTCGTATTATGTATGCCAAAATTCATGAACTGATAACATATGTATCTATATTAACACTGTTAACAGGTAAAATATTTTTTGCGTTGGGTAGCTAATTTGTTGAGGAAGGTTATAGGGTGTATTACATCACTACGAGCCATAGGAGCGAGGCGATAACCATAAAATCGAGAAAATCCGCGAGGGGCAGGTAGTTATATAATATCACAGAGTAAAGTGTTTTTACGTTTCTGTTTTGGTTATTTTATTATTCTAGATTAACTTCTAAATGTAGATATCATTTTATGTGAAATCTAGTATCTGTACGTTTATTAAATTCGGTTTCGAAATATCTAAGAGCTTGTTTAGATGATAGCAAACAAGATTTGGTAGCAAAATACAACGTGCTATTTGGCCAAGATCGGTTCCAGTTGGTTGTTGCCGACTTGGCGCTTCTCTTTCAATACTAGTGATTTTACTCGACTGCGCGACGCAAAGGATGTTTAAAAGTCTATGTATGTATGTATGTAGGTTTGTACATTTGTCGCACTATTTCGACTAAATGTTTAGGCTGATTTTGGTAAATGACACGTTATTTGATTCGTTATGCTGGCGCAATTGTCATAGAAAATATAAAACAATTAAAATGACTTATTGTGGACGCCATAATGTGAAAAATTAAAATGTTCAGTGAAGTATCGTCGAATTGGTATTTAAAAATATTTTTTATGTTTCTCATATAGTTTTTCAATTAGAATTACTGTTTTGGATCTATAACGATTTAAAATTGGTTACTAACGATTTTCACTTATAGGCTTTTAGACATTACCGATATTGATACGGTACTGCTGTCTGTAGGTTATTTGTTATGGAGTCGAGTTTTTGATTATTTCAATTAATTATCTTTTAAGTTTCGCATCTGCCAAGCGCCCAATCAGAGAATGAGAACCTAAAATGCTAAGAAAATACTAAAACTAGATACATAGATTCTGGACAAGTGATAAAGTTCTTGTCAAGAAACGGCAAGAAGTTTTGGCTCGAACAACGATTATGATAAAATATTCAATATGCATACAACGTGGGCGAATATCTCCGATATGGAGCGCCTCAACGGACATGAATATTATAGCTTAGATTGCGGAATATATGGAATGTAGCTTATTGTAGGCAAAACCTAAGAGATAGTAAGAGCTACATAATTGTAATAAACTAAATGAATAAAATGGGCGAGACGAGATGGCTTTGTGAATACGTCGATCTTAACCGATGATCGCGGGTTCAAACCTCGGCTAGCACCGCTGATTTTTCAAGTGCTAAATTTGTGTTTAAATTCATCTCGAGCTCGGCGGTGAAGCAAAACATCGTTTGGAAACCTGCATGTGTTCTGACACATGTATATCCGCCAATCCGCAGTGGAGCAGCTTGGTGGGTTAAGCTCTAAACCTTCTCCTTAATGGGAGAGGAGGCCTTAGCCCAGCAGGGGGATATTTACAGGCTGTTACTTTACTTTACTTTTGTTGGGAACTTATATGTTTTTATCATTTTTAGCATTGGTTTCAAATTGGTAAAGATTACATTTTGTGGAGTAGTGGAGCGTGGTCGATCAAACTCTAATCCTTGTTCTTAATAGGAGAGGAGGTCTTTGCTCAGCAGTGGGACACTTACAGGCTGTTACTTTTTACTTTACTTCTAAATGAATAAAATAGACTATACGACCATCGTGTTACCTAAAATTGATATACATTGTAACTCTTCATCAGCGACTAAAATCGAGCCAAAGTGACAATTCTAATTTTTTTTTTATATATTTGGCTGTTAGTTATTTTTTTTTCTAATTTTTCCAGTGAAAACGGTGTTTAAATAATAAACTTTTATAATAATAATATTTCTTACAATATCTTAAGTCTAAATCATTTAAGAAGAAAACATATTTATTACAGTTAGCTCTAAAAGAAGTATTTTGTTTCTCCTGTAAAGTTCGGCAGTTTACATGTACGAGCTATCACATCTAGACCGACGATATACAATTTATGTGGATAACATTTAAATTTATAGAATAGTAACATTATAGAACTTGGTGTAATTGTGATTCAAGTTTAAATTTTTATGTATTTTGGAGGTAATTTATATAGAAACCTTTTTAAATCTAGCAATAAACAATATGCTTTTTCCGATTTTTTTTTAAAATTTCGTATGAAGCTGAATTTAGTAACATCTATTTTTAAACAATATTAGCTTACAAAATGAAAGATGTTCACAATTTTAGATCTTTAGGTCGAATAATATCGAAATTATCGTGATGACAGAGTGAGTCAAAATATTATGAGTATATCTCTCTTGTATCCGAATTAACAGGCCGAGTTTAATCAATCTAGTAATTATGCCATTCGATAGTTCCGCATAACGTTTACACAAACAGAATCATATCGTTATATCCCAAAAATGTTATAATGTAGCAATTTGCAATGAAATTATTTTGTAATAATAAAGTTAATCTTTTTAAGTTTATATCATGTATTTATGGCCTGTTGCTAGTGCCGATGAACTCAATTAACCGTGATTGGGTTTGAATCTGCGAATATACTAAGAAGAAGCATTAATAATAATAAAAAAATAAGAAAGAAAAACAGCGGAGATCATCTAATCATCTATGTAAGGGCTGATGATTCTTAAATGACTGAACGGATATTGATCAAATCTAGCCTAAAGCTCTAGCCAGTGTCAAGATAGAATTGCCTTTATTTTTGTCAGCCACAGCTTCCGAAAGGTTATCGGTTACCAGGTTACAGTATTTTTTTAATATCAATTGACTAGAATAAAACTTACAAACGTAATTCTCCTCTTAGAGTATACTAAAATTGCAATGTCCAGCATCCCACAAGAGATTAAAAGCGTCGAGTTAATCTTTATTGATGAACTGCCGGGATAAATTGATGGGACGCCGGAACGGTTCTTTCATTTTAGTTTTATTTGGACAATTCCTATAATCACAGATCGTTTCGTATAATTGTGATTCTTATTGGTGTTGGTTGTGGAACTTTGGTGATTCAATCCGCTATGCATTTTGATGATTTTTGAAATGTAATTATATGGAGGGTTTTTAAAACATAGAAATAGAGAGGGTTCTTAAGTTGGATGTTTTCAATTTATAGGAAGAGAAATACTGTTTTTTTTTTCATATATGATATTTTATTTCTAAACATTTTTTATTTTGATTTCGTGTTAATTTAGATTATGGTTACAGTTTATTCCAATCTTATTCAATATCGCTTTTTATAATACGGCATTTATAAAATATGTTTCAATAATTTTATGAAATGCTCTAAAAATTTTGCCTTTTCAAAAACTAGAAGATTTATGTAAAATGGCTTTTGTCCGCAGCGGCGTCGCTCAAATTAATGTAGATTTTGTTAAGCCGGACGACCGTTTAAAACTTATTTTTCTTTCTAGTCTGTTCCACACTCGCGCCATCTAGTTGAAATTAGATTGTACTATGTCTACAATCTTCAAGTCTAAATATATCGACTATATTAAAAGTACTAACATTAAGTTGTAAATAAGACATGTGATTGTCTTAATTAAATATTATATATAATATATCTAATTATACTTGTGTTGTTTTAGGTTAAAGATTAATAAAAAATTCACGCTATTTTAAATTATTTTCCAAATTTAATTAAGGTTGGATTTTCGACTCCACCGAACTATCTCCATCGTATGACTTAGGCCACTCCACTTCATGTGACTTTCGAAATAATATGTGCATCGTCGCAGCCAATCGCAGTCTACTGCTGGACATAGGCCTCCCCAAGTTTGGGCCAAACATCCCGATCCTCCGCAACCCTCATCCAGCCCGCTCCGGCAACCTTACGTATGTCGTCAGTCTAGCGGGCCGGAGGGCGCCCTACACTACGTTTGCCAAGACGCAGTCCCCACTCCAGGACTCGTCTGCTCCAATGGCCATCGGTCCTGCGGCAGACGTGGCCGGCCCATTGCCACTACAGTTTGCTAATTTTGCGAGATATGTCGGTTACTTTTGTTCTCTCACGGATAACCTCATCCCTGATTTTATCCTTGAGAGAGACCCCGAGCATAGCTCGCTCCATAGCACGCTGAGCGACTTTAAATCTGTGGACCAGCCCCATTGTCAGTGTCCACGTCTCGGCAGCGTATGTTGGTCTTCAGGCTTTGCGTAGTAAATGCATAATGAACACAATTAAAAGCCACAAATCAAAGAATTTAATTCAATATTTTGACAATTATTTATCGCAATTGGATGAACAGAATGGTATTCGATACGAACGAACAAACAAGTATAAATTTTATATATTAAATAAAACATACCTTTCTGTAAAGAATGATGCAAAGATAGAAAAAGAGAACGTTATCTTTTATTTACCGCTGCTGTCCGTTACTGCGCCCGCATGCTCAGTTGCTACAAAAGAAATTGTAGAACTTTAAAAAATAAACGTCTGATTGTGAAACCTTTTTACGAAGATTTGCGTTTAGTGTTTTATATAATGCAAGGGCACTTACTTTATTAGGAATTAATTTTTTCTTTGGATTTTCAGATTCATTTTCTGATTAAAATCAGGACTTTGTGACATTTTACACTTAACACACAATTTATTTACTAAATTTTAAACAATGCATACAATATATACTGAGATAAGCTCAATTCAATTCAATTTCAATTAGACACATATTATTTCGCCAATGTCACGTGGAATGGAGAAAACACGATGGAGATTGATCGATAGACTCGAGAATAATAACTAAATATTGTAAACACCCTAAAATAGTGTGAATTTCTGAGATATGCTTACGACTGACGAATATGAATAGTTCAAAAATTTACAAAAATACCTACTTACACAATTACTATAAACATTATTTGGACCACAGCAGTCAAATGACTGACGCCGTCTCTGTGGGTATAGTCTATTTTTTTTGTACTTGTCTTATTGATTAGAGAAATATGTCTTATTTCTAGCTACAAATAAGAGTTAGATAAGAAATTATCGATTGAATGATTGAACTGAATCTTTTTTTTTTAATAAGTGTTTTGCGCAGTAAACAAATAAAGTTGACAGACACGTTGGCGCAGTGGTCACTGCAACTGACTGAAGCGCTAACGGTCGCGGGTTCGATCCCCGCTCATGACAAACGTCTGTATTGGCCATACGGATGTTTGTCGTGGTCTGGGTGTTTGTGTTAGTGTTGTGAGTGTTTCCGGACTCCCGACACAAGACCATGAGATCTTAATGGGAGCCGTTGACTGTGATGCGTTTATTATTATTATTATTAAAGTACGGATATTTTGGTCGTGTATTTTAAAACGTTCATTTATATACGATTAATACAAGTCACAAATTACCAGAAAGTTTTGGTAAAGAGTTTTTAAATAAAAAAAAACTTATAAGTTAAAAATTCAGTCAAATGACGTTTCCCGTCTTTCTAATGTTAAGGTAAGCCGAAGCTGTCTTTACAAATGTTACTGTTTAATTTTAAACAGATAGATAAATATTTTTTTTTCATATTTAGGATGTTGTGTGAGAATGCCTAAAAAGCAGGCCAGTAATGTTGAGAACTTAAGCCATTTCTAGAACTAGGTCGCTTCAAGTACGCTAGACCTTATATTTTTCTTTCCTAGAAAATGTTAATAAGGTACTTTATGTCTTCAAGTCCGTCTGTGGTCACATCTTCTACTATTGTTAATGATACGTTTTGCAACATGAATGTACCTCAAATGTCAGTTACGGCTTCGATCCCAGCTCGGGGCAGATATTTTTATTTGTATAAGTATTGGGTTCAGCATGTTAGTCAGCATGTAAAGCTGTCGATCCCGGTTGTTATCACAATCACTTAATAATGATCGTTACTCTTAGTAAGAAGATATTATTTCAGTCTAAATGGTTACTGGCTTGCCCTCACGGGTTACGGAGGCCAGATGGCAATCGCTCTGTTTAATATTAGTAAGTTGTCAATATCTGGATTAGAATTTTCTTTCACCAAAAAGGTCTGATTGAGGTTCTGATATAATCAGAAAATGCTAACTAAATGATGATGACAATGATGTTTTGCGACCTTATTTAGTATGATTTTTTTAAAGTGTATAGTGTCTTATATTTAATGGAATTTATTAAATAGCATATAAGAGAAAAAAGTGACTGACTGACTGATTGATGTACCAAAGCACAGATCAAACCTCCAAAGGGATCGAATTGAAAGGTACAGATAGTTATTAAAATGATAAGTATCTGCTAAGAACTGTTATTCTTGTAATTCAGCCTTCAAAAGGGTGAAACGGGCATTTAAAATATTTATGAAAGAACCCAATTTGGCGCCAGCGAAGTCGCGGTTGAAAGTAATTTACAATTAACTAGCTGCTTCTCGCGGTTTTACTCGCGTTATGGTTACTGCTTCGTTCCTGTGAGTCGTTTGTCGTTATAGTCGTCGTCGTAGTAGTCCAGTAGTTTCACATCTTATTTAATGCAAACAAACAATCAAATCTTTCCTTTTTATAGTATTATTACTATAGATACCAAATACGGAAAATAATTAAGTAAATAAAAAGAACTAAAAATTATTTCCTATATACAGTTTGTAACATCGAAACATTTGCCAAATATTTGACTAGCCAGTTAGCGTTGTTATCGAATAATAAAAAGTGCATGTGACATTGCCAAGTTTAAAGAATATTGAAAAATACAGAACATGAATTTACGATAAAATGGATGCGAGTCACATTGCAAAGTACCGAAGTCCTGTCAAGCGTTTTGAGTTGTCGTCTATATGTTTTACCCGGCTTATTTACTTTTATCTTAGGATAAATACGAAATTGTTTTTTTTTTTTTATTAAAAAGGGGACAGAGAAGCAAATAGCACCACCTGATATTAAGTGGTTACCATCGCCCCACATCTGCAACATCAAGGGCGTTGCGGATGCGTTCCCGACTTTTGACGGACGGTCTATACACTCGACGCTTGAAAACCTCCAAATGAAATCGCTCTGGGAAAACCTCAGGAGAAAAATCATTCCACAGCCTGCCCTGCAATTATTATTGATATGTTAACAATTTGGTATATTAAACATGGTTTTAGTGTGTAAATTAGTTCTCTGGTAAAAACGCTTGTTAAGTCGACTTAAACTAAAACTATTAATTTTACTATAAGAAGGTGAAGGGAATCGAATTCGCGACCGTTAGCGCTTCAGTTACTTGCAGTGACCACTCCGCCAATCAAACTGAGCCCATAGTAGTCTTTAAATAAATAAAGAAGCCATTTTGTTAGAAAAGAAAAGAAAAATGCTCCAACTTTCCTAACGTCACGTTAACAATCTGAAACATTTATGAAAAGCGCGTCACTACCAAAAAGCATTGCAAAACTCGCAGCTCGTTGACAAAAACATAAAACACCTATAAGATATGACGTTAAATCAAGTTAGACTATTTCCCTGGAGAAAATATGAGTAATCCTCCACAAAATACACCGTGCCTCGTAAATCTGAGACTCTGTCCCGAATTTTTCGAGATTCAGCTAGATTTATTCATCCCGAACGGTGTCAGTTGAAACATATCTTCGTTAATTCTGTCTTCTGAAGTGCTTGTTTTAAGAGCATCGTAAAAGTATCATCACTTTTTTAGGTATTTTTAAGCTGAATTATTATACGCATCTGATGGTTTTGAGTGAAGTAGAGCCTAGCTGTAGACTACAGCTCGTATATGGGCTGGCTCGTCAGGGGCAGAACCTCACTCTCAGAGAAGGTCAACGTGAAGTAGCTAACATGGCTGTGTTTCGTACGATGAGTGATGAAGCCAGATGCTTGACCTCTCCTTTTCTCTCCTTACTATATTTTTCCTTTTGTGCTTTATAACTTTTTGAGCTGGAATTACATTTGAACTTCCTCTTGTGCTGTAAATGTTCAAGGCGGTGATCACTTACCGTCAAGTATCCCGCCTGCATATGGCAGTTTTTTTTTTGTAAATAAAATGGATGTTTTTCAGTGCACGTGTCAAACGGTAGTGATTGATGAATGATGGACTCCATCCACGGCATTGAATGTTGTATTCGAAATGGTCGCTCTCAGAGGAGTCACGTTCAACTTATTGCAGTATCGATGACGTAGAAATGATTGTTCAATTTGAGGAACAATTTAATTGGAATTTCTATCTCATTTATTGAATTAATTGAAATATTGACTGATTTTTTTGTATCTAATTTAAAATATTCCATGTCAATATTAGTTATATAGTATAGCTATATTGTCCTCCGATGCGGCTTGACCGATTGTTATGACATTTTATCTGTAAGTTCGGTAAGACTGAGAATAGGTCATGAAGTAATTTTGTAGCGATTTTAGTATTTTGGTATAAATATCACAACGCCAACGCCAAACAGACGGACAGCTAGTTTTGGTATAGCTATAAATTGGACAGAAGGACACAGGCTTTTTGTTATGAAAACAAAACTTTAAGAGAGTGGTAAAATAGGTGATAAAAATTTGTATACAAAACCCATAATTTCTTAAAGAACCAGACAAAATAGTTGTACGCAGACGAAGTCGCGGCAACAAATTTTAGAGATTTGGCCTTGAAAACATAACGAACATAGAAACAGTTATATTCCATTTAAAACACGAATTATGTATATAAGATAAAAATATGCAATGAGAATATTTAAAACGGAACATAATTGTAAAGCTACATGCGATGTAACAGAGCATAAATGTTGCAAGATTGGTAAAAGCTCTTCAAACGAATGCATTCATTTTTAATTCATCTTGCAGCATATCCATAACAGTCTGACATTTCTCGTACCTAACGACAAGAACATATACACATGTAACGTAAAACAAAACATATACACCGGCGTCGCACTGGGTTTTTCTTGTTCTTTAAAATAATATTTTTAAACCCTGACCCAAAAAAAGGATGTTTGAAGTTTGAGTCATGTATCTGTGTATCTTTAGGGAGCTAGATGGGATAGACAAACACATAGATACAAAGGTACAAAGGTATACACGTGAAACATAATGCACCCTTCCTTTTTGGTCGGGGGTTAATAAAATACAGCCTATCGCCATTTAGAATAATATAGATTATAAATGGTACCATAATTATTAAAATAGATTTAGTATACAAAATTCGCTTTCTGTCTGTTATGTCACTGAAGTAGGTGCAGAGAAGAATCAAGAAGTTTTCGCTGTTCCACTCCGGAGAGGAATACCGGGGAAAACCGGTGGTACGCGCTCTCTCTCTTGAGGAGTCCTAGTGGAGACCACGAAGCCGGGAGATTTTTCTTTGTAGTTATGAGTGTTCCTTGATTGAAGGAGGCTCGTAAAGGCGGCCTTAAACGCTACGGTAGTCAGTGCAATCGATCTCGTGGTGACCAATTATGATGACGGGGGTGTCGTTGGGTTTTTAATAGTCTGGTATTTCACCCCAGGAGTCCCAAATACCACCTGCATGACGACGCTTGCTTTTGCCAGTTAAAAGTACTATTGATCAGTTAAGAGCTCTTAATGTAACATATCTGTCAATAACATATACATATATCAGTCATAATATATTTCATATGTATATTTGCGTCATAATTTCTTTTATCATTGAGCGTGAAAGGGAATTTTTAATATTTCGCACCTTAAAACTCAATAGTGCTAACCTTAATAAGTAAATATGCACCGGAGATCATCAGTTAAAATCTTCGAATTATCTAAATAAGAAAGAAATCTTTACTCCATATTAAAGTCTATATTTTAAACTACTTTTAAAGAGTTCAGATATAAATAAAAATAGCCCATTAGATCAATAGTCCACGTCTTTATTCTTCAACTTTTGTAATAATATCGCCATATTCTCTTTCTTGTCATCTACAGCCCCTTTCTAGGCAACTCTCCAAGTCACGTGCACATCAGTCCCATTGACACGACATATTTCTTAAAGGATGTTAAATAATTTTACGGTGTAGGAAAATATCACTGAAAATTTGGTTAGTAGAAAACTTTTGAGCAATTTGCGAAAAACGCTGCAGCGTTCAGAATCCGTTACAAATAAAGTGGAAAAGTAAAGGTAATTTACCTAGATGTGTTTTGCCTAAGGTAAGGTTCATTAATGTTGGTAACAGTTCGTAATTATGCCAAGGGTTTTTAGGTCACATCGTAACTCTGAAACGTTTCGCTGGAATCAACGAATTATTCCGATAATGAGGTAAACTTGTATGATATAATTTTTGAAACTCCTCGCGTTATTAAAATTTTACTGCTTGCGAAATATTTTTAAAGAGCACTCGTTGGAGTATTTCGTAATATATTTTAATCAAATGTATCGTTTTTTTTTGATACTTCAGGAATACAAGGAATGAAATGTAATGTTATGTACAATTAATTTTGTTTTTATCTATACTTATATAATAAAGAAAAGCACAATCTGTATGTGCGAAGAAAACTTCATTGAAACCACGGTGCCTATTTTACAAACTATGGTATTATTTTATAGTAAATAGTCACAGGTATATAAGATAAAATATACAATATAATTCCAATATACATTTGTGAAGTCTACAGTAACTTTACGCGATAATTAAACAAAGAAACAAATATTTTTAGCTACAATCTAAATATATATTTCTAAAAGGTGACTGACAGTGATCTAAACGATTGGACGGATCGGTCTGAAATTTGGCATGCAGGACGTTATGACGTAGGCATCCGCTAAGAAAGGATTTTGATTAATTCTATCCCCAAGGGAATAAAATAGGGGATGAAAGTTTGTATGAAACTTAGTTAATTTTAAACCGATTGAGCTAAGACTTTGGAGGCATCAGACATCGCAGACAAGGTCGCGAGCATCAGCTAGTTGTAAATAAGGACGCATATAAATATATGTACATATATTTAAAGTACATCCAACAAGATTTAATAACACTCTAGCGGTGTCAAGGACCACTTATTGCTCTGCGGTTGACACCAAGGCTCTGGATCTCAACGTTTCACATCTGAACTATATGTTAACGCTTTAATGAGTTTGTTAGTTAGACATCTGGTGTTAGTTAACACATTATATTAAGTGTATTTAATAATTAAGTAGTTTCAAGTTTATCCGTGGTCGAACTGGTTTCAATGGTGCTTAATTGTGCGTTTGGGTTAAGTAATTTTATTAGCAATCCTGTCTTAATTACTAATATTATAAATGAAAGTAACTCTGTCTGTCTGCCCAGTGAGATCTATGTTACTTTTAAACGTCTAAGCCGCAGAATAATGTCTAAAGATTTTGGTATTGATAAAAATTTATTGGAGAAGGAGATAGGCTTTTGTCTCGAAAATAAAACTTAAAGGGGATGAAATAGGCGATTAACATTTTATGGAGTACCCATGTAACTTAAAAAAAACCTATACTAAATAATTATTTTATACAGACAAAGTTACGGGAATCAACTAGAATTTTATTATACAAGGTTGGAAGTCGCTTCATTCTTCCTGGCACGTGATGTTTTGGATAATATATCTTTGTAAACCCTTTGGTTGAACGATTTGACGCGAGCACCAAGAGTTTCTTATCACTGATACTCGATTTACCATTGGCCGGTTATTATTCTTCGTTGTAATACTTTTTAGTTTTCAGTTAGGTTTCAGGCTCTTTCACTTATCATACCAAACGCTGATATACTAATATCTTATCGCCATTTAACAAAAAAGATAATTTTCAAAATAAGTTAATGAATTACAGAATTATGAGCGACCAAATACGCTACAAAAAGAACCTTTTCCTATTTTGAAACCTTTTGATAATACAAAGACTATTAGAACGATATAGGCTTTATTTCTGGATTCATCAAAATCAACGAAGATAACATGGGTTTTATATCTGAATTGACGTTACGAACAAGTTCGTCATAACGATTTCCGTTGAAACTGGAGGCTCATTTCAAACTGCCAGACTTGGCATCGCGCCAGTGTCATACAGATTGTCGATTTCTTTGATCCTTTTAGTTCTCGTTTCATTGATTGTTTTTATCCCCAAAAGGCTATGTTCATGGAAATGGCGCCAATTTTGTTCCTAGAATACTGTTTTTTTCCTACAAAGTTTTTTGGTCTCAATAAAAAAGTGTCTAAATTTTTTTTTGGATGTCGCTTTTTCTGACGCTTGAAACTGATGTTTTCGCCTTGTAAGTTTTATTTAAGCGTGCTAAAAATCAAATAAGAATTTGAACAATTAGAGCAGCTTCTGCACTCGGTTCTGCATTGGTTTAGGTTTTCAAACGACTTCAAAGAAAGAAGAGCTTCTCAATTTCTTTCAAATGTTAGTTACCTCAGAACTTTGACATTTCTAAACCGATTTTTAAATTTTTTTAGGGGTTATAATATGTAAAGGGTCCCAAAGAATATTTATGAAAAACGATTGATCGATGAATAGTTTGAATTAATATGTCATTCAATTCAATAAAATTGCTTATTTCACTTTTGAAGTTTAAAAAAAGTCTTAGTTCTAAAAGGAAGAACTGTAGACGCAGTCTAAAATCTAAGTGTGTAATATTATTAACTAGCTGTCCCTCACGGTATCACTTGCGTTTATAGCTACTGTTTCGCTCCTACGAGTCGTACCGTGATGTAATATAGCCTTCCTTAATTAATAAACTGTCTAACAAAAAATACTTTTTTTTCAATTCGAACCAGTACTAACAAACAAACTCTTCAGCTTTAAAATATTAATATAAATTTTAAGTTTTATTCGTGATAAGTATATTAAATCTTTATTTTATCCGTTGAAGGTTTCAAAAACTGTCCTCAAGTACAAGATATCTTCTAATTAAGTGTCGTTAAAATTACTTCAGAAGTTTGTCGTTGAAACGCGACAAAGACTTACTGTAACAAAATTTATCAGTATAGCAAACAAGACGGGACACAGTTTTGCTTCCCGTACATAAAAGTTAGCACAATCTCCTAAGAAAAGTTTGCTCTCTTTGTATCTTAATGGGCTTTTCTGGTAGCACGTCTGCTTGCTTGCAATCCATTCCGATCCGTTTTAATGCACTTTGCAACGAATTCCCATCACTTTAAGTAATTACTTCCTCGCCAAAAATCGCTCAAAACAACACCAGCAAACCGTACCAAAAGAAACCCTGTTACCTTTTAACAAAGTTTATACTCCTTTGGCATTGAAGAGGGTAGAGTGAGGTTTATTCGATTAGTAACTTTATTACTTTGGCGCAGAGATGCTTTTAGCTCGTTTCAAAGGTACAATTATCTGGTGGATGTAACGAGAGTCAGTCAAACAGCTTTGTTTGTTGTTAAGGCTGAAACGGTTCGTCTTTCGGGTCACTTTGATGGGACACTTACCAGAATGCGGCAAAGAACACAATTAGTTTCTTGGAAGTATTAAGGGGACAAGAGGATTTGATTACAATATTAGACATCTCAGTGATGGACATTAATTCGTCTCGTCGTTAAAATGTGTATCATTATAGATGTTTTATTTAAATATAATGAAAATTATTGTTCATCAAAATTAATTTAATCTTGACTTTGTTGAAATTTTGGACCATATAAAAATTGTGGAACATTTGCACGTCGCATATTGTCTTTATTCAAATTGATTTCAATTAAAATTTAATTGCTAAATCAAAACAGATTAGTTTTGATTTAGCAAATAAATTTTTGGTGTTAGGGAGTTTAGACATTAGACATTTTTGGCGCGTATAAGCACGTACTTTTAAACATCATAATGTAAGCACTTGTACGAGTGATGCGAGCGTAACGTATATTTGAGCGTAAAATAGTTCAAAAACTTATTTGGCGTCCTACGTGTCCAAACGCGATACGGCGAGGTGCGGAGCACCCCGAAAACAACAAACAGTTGACACCTATGTTGCCTACGTGACATAAGAACCCGGCCGCGGTGCGCCGCGAACTGTAGCGAACACGGCTAGTTTTTTATAAGTAAAAATAGCTAGCAAACAGGAGCCACAAATGTATTCCCGGCTTGAAAAGGAATAAGCAAGGCAATAGGAAGTAATTAAAGGAATTGGTTGGAATTCCATCTCTCTCACTCACCGTACGAAACGCTTTACTGGCTATTTTACGCCGTTCTTCTGTAGTTAGTGGGCTACAGCGAGGCTCTACCTCAGTAAAGTTATAAAAAACAGCTGGCTTGCATTAACGCATGAAGGAGTTGCTGTGCTATGTGATTGGTGATTTTAACATGATAGTGACAGTGATAAGCAGTGTTGGATTTTCTATAGAGGAACTAGGGGCCAGTGGCCAGAGCGGCAAAATGTGCGGAAGATTTTCTTAAAGAGTTCCAATTAAAATTTATTATATTCTACTAAACTTTTATATTTACTTTTAAAGAGTGCTTTTTCTACTTCTAAATTTACATAGGTAATGATTTAGTTAAAGGGGTCGCATTTCTCACTGTGCCCCAGGGCGACACTTAGGGTAAATCCGGCCCTGGTGATAAGCCGCTGCGTTGCGCCGAATTGCTACGAAGTCAGTCATTATTTCGCAATTGCGTTCGCTTTGAACTCTACGACTTCGCCTTATACATGCCCAAAATAAGCCGTGATTTTTAAACGGCTTTATAAACAATATAAAATGTTATATAATTATATATTGTAGGTAATTATATTTTAATAAATTGGGATAATCCTGCGTCAAGCGCTTTCGTCAATACCCAATTAGCACAGCACATCTGCGATGTATTTTACCCTAATGTTTTCTCCGTGTTAATTTATGCAATAAATTATATAAATTGCTTGAATTAATGATTCGATTATTTATTTATTGTATACGGAATACATTTTTTTTATTAATGATGGCGCTATGTCATATTAAGCTAATTAATCTAAAACTGTTACAACATTTTTTTTTATTTGTTATTTTTACTTGTTCGTAACTTGTAAAGGCCGTTAATTTTTTTTTAAATATACCTATATGCAGAGGCGTAACTATATCATCTGACGTCCGTAACAAATTCTTTGGATGAGGCCACCAAGTAAAAATCGTCACGTTATAACTGAATTTCAATCATTTAAGAAGTTAGCCCAAACAATTAATTATATTGTGTGTATTTTTGTATAAATTTATAAAGAAATAACAATTTACTTTTAATTATTAAAGTTTTATTAATAATAATCGCAACGAAATCATCTTTATCTCTGTTAACTTTGAAGTAACTTCTATGTAAATTTCACGCCAGTTGGATTTCCATAAATCCTTACATAAATCCATAAAAACAAAACTTACCTTATATAACATTAGAATAAAAAAGCGAAGTAAACGAGGATTTTCTTTCGTAATATAAAGCGATCCATTTTTTCAGCTACTATGTAATGGCAGCAACTGAGCTAAATCACTCTTCTTAAAACAGGTATTCAGCGAATAAAATGTATATACGTGCTTTAAATTTTCTCAAAGAACACGAAGAGTAAGCGTGATGGTAAAATGCGTAAGTGCCTTAGAATCGTGGATTGTAGAAATGAGATGTGTATTTATTTAAACCTGTTAAGTTATTATATATTTTAAACTTTCGCGATTTATACTATTCATATTTAATATAACGGGTCTTATCGCGATAACTAATGGAACCCGGTGATATATAAATTTAACAAAAGTGAAGTACCTCGAACAATGTTCGCGCGAACCGATTGTGTTAGTGTAGTGTGCTCCCAGCATTATAATAACGGTAAAGACAATATCAATATTGTGAGGGTAGGCGAAGAAAACTCGCGCACTCGCCGCCGGATGGCGAGCGGTACACCAGTCAGCTCGTGACCACGACGAATATAACTTCGTCGAAACGTCGGGCAATAAAAATGTATTAATACCATTACTTATCGCGATAAGACCCGTTATATTAAACCTGTTAAGTTATCTCTCGGGTTCTAGTTACTAGTTTACTTGTAATTATGAATATATTTGTGAGAGTGATGACGAGTGATCTATTCTAGAGGGAGGGTGCGTACTGCCGATATATAATAATAACTGATCAACGAGCTACCATAGATAAAATACAGTCTTATTTACTTTTATGATATATTCCTAACAAAACATTTTTTTAATTCCTTATCTATACACAAATATTTGATCAGTTGCTGCTTGAATTTGTTAATGTATTTGTGTGCTTTCGTGTGTGTTTGTCTAAACGGGTATAGGTCTCTCCCATTTGTTGCCATTTTAATGTCTTTCGTTACAATACGCGCCGCGTCACATAGCACTCCGCATACCTACGTCATTTCAATAATATTTGTTTTCGCACCGCACCGCGTCGCATCGCGTTCGCTCACGTAAGACACCGGGTAGGACATAGTTATGTACATGTGCCATTAAAAAGAAGCAATTGTTGTGTTCATATCTTTAATTCCATAGAACCATTTTCTTTATAATGGTTCTATCTTTATAATAAGGCTACACATGTAATTAAAACTTCTTAATTTGTAAATTATTTTATTATATTACCTAAAATTTTACCTTGACTTAATGAGAATATTACTTAGTTTTGCTTAATGTGTCTCATTTGATGAGCCTTTTCCTGTATGTAGAAAAGGCCCAAAGCAAATTTACAGGGTTTATACAAATTGTTCTAGATATGTACATAAATGAGTGAACAGATGAAAGTTGAATAACTTTTTAACCGAAAAAAAAACTCTTTTATACAACTGATGTATGGACTACAATTAAAGACATTTTGTTACGCAAAGCTTTATTAACTCCACGGTTCGGACCCTCTCAACCGCCCCGCACGTCGGGAGTTCCATAAAATTAGAATAAAAACCTAATTCCGTTTGTTATAAATTGAAAAATGTCCTTTTGAAATAATCGAGAGAAAAGGAATCACAATAGCTTTAAAATTACTAACTAATGTATATATTTTGTTGTTTGTTGTACAAAATTAAGCATATAAAATGTTTAGAAGATTTAAAAATATTATTAAAGTGATGTATGGATGATGATAAGCAATAATGTGTCAACCCACGAAGTCAAATTCGGAGATATTGATGTATACTCATAATGCGACATGTAATTAACATTATTCAAAAACTTTTAAGGTCATATAAACTAAAGAAGTCAGGAAAAAAATTTCCTTAATTTAATGTTTCGAATATTAAAGCGTGTTCCATGTTTTGAAATATAGAACTGCGGGGGATCGGTAATAATGTGGATTCATGGTAATAACCTTTAGTTATTTACAAGATATATTTACAAATTTTACATAAATTAATTAATTAAAAATGTATACTACACCGAGGCGCGCGCTGTCAACACGACGTCCGCCAACACAACGCAATACAGAATTATTGTCCGCCACACAACAATAAAACTTGTTATTAGATAAAACTTTTGATTATATCAATCTGCTTTTAATTCATTACACATTTTATCAAAATAGAAAAAAAAGATGGATATATGTATATACATACACAAACAAATTTGTTACGAATCGGTTTGACATCTTTAGACGCCATTTTCTGAAAACGGAGTCCGTGTGGCTTGAAACAGTATTGCTTATCAGCGTCCATATATAGCTAATATAAAATGATTTTGGATATATGAAGACTTTTAGTTTTTTTGGATGATAGATTCCATTAAATTAACTTTCCTTTTCATTAATTATATATAGTATCTTCCAAATTCTCATAGAAAATCGGTGTAAAATAGGTAATAGATCTTGTATAGTGATTGAGAGAGGAGAAAGCCTAACTACTCTTTATCTTAAAAAGGAATAAAAGACAAGAACAGGAAGTAGGTATACGAATAAAGAAGGGGTTAAACACCTCTGTCATTCACCGTACGAAACAAGTATAAATACCTCAATGAATTTAGTGAGAAATGTACGAAAATATTAAATAAAAAATCTAAGTGTATTGTTTGTTAAATTCAACTTAGTTACATAACCGATATTGATGTAACCGGTAGCCCAGTGAAGGGCAAGTATGACGTCATTGTAATGAATTGTGGCGAATTTACTGCAAGCCAATTTATTGATAAAATCTGAGGTATTATATAAGAGTTTACTGTACTTTTCTGTATTGTAACAGCCTGTAAATGTCCCAGTAATAAAAAAAATTCTTCCTCTCCTAATAGGAGAAAAAGGTTAAAGATAATGTTAGAAATTTATTAGGTACTGCTCTTAAGCATGACGTGTGTTAGACGCAAGATGAATTTTAAAACAAAAACTCTTGAAAATTTAGTTTTACTAGCTGGAGTCTAAATCTGTAATCCCTTGAGGTCATCTTGATGTAACCTATGTTTAATGAAATAATTAAGCAATTTACTTGAAGAATTGAGTAAATAGTGTGTAAATGACCCTTTGCAGAGCTAAGACTTTTGAAATAAAAATAGTGCCAAAACGAGCAGGCGATGTCAAGTGATCACCGCTGGCCATACCTTTTTCAGCACCCGAGGAGTCACAAATGTGTCCCTAATTGAAAAAGGAATAAAGTATAAAGAGGAATAGAAAGTAATGAAAGAAATGAGGGAGGGCTTCGAACTCTCCCAATCGTCGTACGAATCGCAGCTATATCAGCTATTACGTCAATTTTCTGTGGTAGTGTGGTACTGCCCTGATCAAGCTATACATATATAAGATCAGTGAAGTACAGTTAGACTTTACCACAAACAAACAGGCGTTATAAAATATCATTCGATTGCGCATAATTATTATGATCTAACTGTACACGCGATGTCGTTCGCGTGAACTACAGGATGCTTTGTATGAGACGAGGCTGTAGTCTGCAGTGCCTCTCAAAAAAGTTAGATACTTTAAAATTAATTAAAATAAATAAAATTTCTAAAATAAAAGTAGCCCTAGTTACTCCTTATATGTCTGCAATGTAAGGTCTGCTATCTGCTAGTGAAAGGCTCATCGAAATCGGTCCATCTATTTCAAACGGAGACAGCCACATATTTTAAAAATGGATGTTTTGGTGCAAGTACCGTATAATCTTTTATATGTAGTGAAAACGTTTTATGTTACGTTCATATTATTTCACGTTAAAAATCTGTACATATTTCCAACAAGCTCGTCAATTGGCTTGAAGATACTCTGGCCTATCATGCTTAGACGCTAACCGGTCGCTAGACAACGTCGTCCAAAGTCACCGGCATATTGCTTCCGAAATTGATGTGCTTTTAACTTGACTACAGTTATTTAAAATGAAACTGGCTGACTGATATAGTGATCTATCAACGCACAGTCCAAACCACTGGACGGGTCGGGCTGAAATTTGGCATGCAGGTAGGTGTTATGATGTTGTCATCCGCTAGAAAAGGATTTTGATTGATTCTACCCCCAAGGATATAAAATAAGGGATGAAAGTTTGTGTGAAACTTAGTTAATTTTAAACCGTTTGGGCTGAGATTTTGCATGCATAAAGCTACTATGACCTATGATACCTAAATATCACTGACATCGTACGAAATCGCGAGCACCAACCTGTATAATATAATGGAGTGATGGTATTTTTAAACATTTTAATATCTGTGAAATAGCAACGCCCAAAGTACCCTAGTCGTATGCAAGAGGAAAACTGAGCGCAGTTGGCGCAGTTCTTTCTTTCGTTTGTGTGTAATATTTTAATTAGGACAAAGAATTGTTTGTGCATTGTTTGCATTACAAGCCTGCGTAGGCACTCGCTAAAGAATATTATTTTAACTACTATTATCAGCTGCAGTTCAATGGTATAGAAGATGTAGAATTCTCGGCTTTTCTGTACTATGATATCCATGTATTATAAATATAAATCTGCCTCTTGAATCACTGTTTTTATTCATAAAAACCGCGTTATGCAACAGCAAAATGGTATCTCACAAATTTGGCGTGAAATATTGCACTAGAGTTTTTCATAATGTGTTAAAGAGCACTAAGACATTATTTTGAAAATTCATCTCCTATATTTAATTGGGAGATATTATTTTGTATTTGAATATATAACAAATTGAGTAAATATCTTGATGGAGCCTAGCTCTAATCCACTGACAACAACTCGACGAGCAGGCTAGCTCGACCGGGACAGTTCAACAGTCTCAAGCTAATATACAGTAGTGGCAATTCATACAGGAAGTGAAAGCGACGAAAGACTCATTACCTCATTCCTTTCCTTCCTTTCAAATCCTTTTAAATTGGCCAAGCATTTGTGCCTTATCTGATGCTGCAAATGTCCATAAGCGGCGGCTCAACATTATGCAATTCGTCAGCTAGTTTGCTTGACATTTTTTTTAATTAGGTTTATCATTATTGTTTATTAAGTAAAACACTTTTGGAGTTATTAACGACCAAAAAAGCAGGAGGTTCTCAAGCCTTCGAAAATATTTTATTTTCTAAAAACTTTTACCGATTACACGAGAACGGCTTGGTAGATTTGGTTAATTCTTCTTTTGTTTATGATAGTATGCTTCCAAATTGGTCCTAAAGAATTTTCATCAGAGTCAAAATAACTGAAATGAGTATGTCATTCAATTAATTGAAAAGACGTATTTATCTTAAGTTGGTTCTCTTCTTTTAAAAGATTTTTGTTTATATTTTTATGCTAGAAAAGCGATAGTAAAACATACAGTTTTATGTGAATGTCCTAATTTAAATAATAATGGTCTAACATCAGTCCAAGTCTGAGTTTCCCAACTTTTCGTCTCATGCTCTGAAGCGCAGGAAAATATCCTGAATAAATCTGCATATATATAGCTTCAGAAGTTCTGGAGCATTCGTATTCGTCGACATTGTCATGATTCATGCTCTGGTTCTTTCTCCACAAAAACAAACAGACTTTAGCTGTTGAAGTAATATTTTAGCGTGATGAATTTAATAGTCGATGACTGGGTATCAAGAGAGCAGAGTATAGCTGTGACTGACCACAGTATGGATACATACATACACGCTAACTTTAATTTTCTTCCGACTTCCAACAAGACAGAGGTTCTTAATTCATCGCAGACATTTATTTTTAAGTATCACCGATTACTCATAAATGACTAGACCGATTTGGTTATTTGTTTGTTTGAAAGGGTGTACTCTCCGATTGAATTTTCATCAAAATCGGTTCATTAGTTTGGTTTTAAAATCGAAATAACTGAATAAGTTTGTCATTCAAGTAAAGGAAATTACGTATTTTGCTTTTGAAGTCGGTTTCGCTTATTTTGAAATGTCTTTTTATAAGACGACATGTCATCATCATTATTGTGGAAACCATCAACGAAGGCGTAGTGATTTACATATAGAATTAAGAATATGCAACAAATTAAGTCAAGCTAAGTCAGTTAAAGGAACAAATCACACACAAGTGACGCTGATAAACAATACTACGTCATGCCATACAGACTTTATTTTGAGAAAATGGCGTCTAAAGATGTCGAACCTATTTTTAATAAATTTATTTGTAGAAGTATATAGCCTACTTTCTTTTCTATTTTGATAAAATGTATAATGCATGAAAAACTTTTATTCAATAATATTTTTTTCAAATATATGAGATTGTAACACATTCATATTAAACACACTTCAATATTCGAGATGTTAAATTAAGTTACTTATATCAATACTTATTTAGTTTAGATGAATTTTAAAATATATAGATAATGTGAAATACGTGACGCATAATCAGAATTCATCAATATCTCCGAATTTAACTTTTTGTGGGTTGACACATTATTGCTCATCAGCATCTTAGTATTAAACGCTCTCGTTGATGTGAATTGCCATTGTAAACAAGTTAGCAAGTTTACAATCGATTGTCGCAGTGACTATTGCGGGTAGCTCCTGCGCTAACAGATTTAGGATTGATCCTCGTTCGTGATAAATATTTATCGAGTTTTTCTGTTCATAGAATTCTTTCTATTAAATACTTATTTCAATGTCGGTGATCTATGTATTTGTGGACACATTGCTATAAAAGGTAACAAGATTTTAGAACTAGAGTTTTTAAAATAAGAAAATCCGACTTCGGAGCAAAATACGTTATTATATTTCAATGACATATTTATCCCAGTTATTTTAATGCTAAAACTAAAATAATAAGGCGATTTGGTGAAAATTCTGTGGGACCAATCTAAATGTATAGGGTATACATACTTTTAAAGGCAACTGTTTCACGCCGAATTTTCTGTAGAGAGTGACACCGTCCTCGTCAACCCTACATGTGCAGTTGGTATGGATATTAATGCTTGTATTATAAATGCGAAAGTAACCTACTACCTGTCTGTCGGTTTATGACGTTTTAATGCCTAAACTGCTAAACTAACTTTGATAAATGATTGAACGTAGCAAAATATATATAGTCTTAGAGACCAGTAGCGGAATTTAAATAAAAAAAAAACAAATCAAAATCATTTATTTTAACAAAAATAAAAAATTAAAGAATTCTAACACCCTAACAATTTTAATAAGACTTTTACAACTTTCCAAACAGGCAGAGTTTCCCCTTACACTTGTTGTCACCAGGCAAAAATTCGCCCATCTGAAGTGCACAGCGACTTTTATAGACGTTTGGTTTACCACCACTCGCCATCCCTTCCACGATGACGTAGCCTTATTATTCTTCCAACAATAGGATATAGCGCGAAAACACAAACGGGAGGGGGTAGAATGTAAATAAACGTAATTTGGCTTACATTTAAAATATAAATCCTATAATGCTCTACATTGAAAAGGATTAAGATCGACTGATCCTATGCATGTTATAGGCGATGTGCCAAATCTAGAGCATTCAGTAATGCACTGCAATTTGTAATGATCACGTTGTAACAATGATTTTATGTTAGCATCAAGATATATGTTGCAGTTAAAGTATTACGTGAGCAGGCTTACATGGTAGCAGTATCTTATGTAATATATGATCTCTTCTTTTACAGAAATATTTAGACTTAAATCAGTTGTTTTTTTATCGTATTTACAACGGTAAAGTACTTATTTCAAATCTATAACGTCGTGTAATATATAAATTATGTGCTAAATATCAACCCCTTATGTGTTAAATATCAAATTTTTATGCTATTCTCTTTAAACAAAATTAAACGAAGCAGACGAGTAACCTGCTGTGTAATGTTCGGTGAGAGTGTGGTACTGCCCTGGTAGAATAGACAAAGAAATAGCTAGAGAGTAGAACAGCTATAAATATCCATTACCAACTTCATTCAGGTATAAGATTAAGTGAAGCTTAAGTGCATTGTAATTATTAACTTTTGCTTGTTGTTAGACGCCTGTTTAATTTATTGCAGCAATTTGTCATTTATGTATGTTTTTGCTAAATTTTTATGACAGGAGATTCTACTTTTACTTTTTGGAAAGGGTCGTTTTTAATTGCGATTTACCAGAATAATCATTTTTGATTTAATTTTGAAATAAAGCTAATTGTGTAAGCCTATCTTTCAAAACATACATTTAAACATTACATTGATACATGTTGACAAAAATCAGAAAACAACAGAATGTTACGTTAAAAATATACGATACGTTTTAAAATCGTCAGTTCTACACAATTAGCCTGCCAATCTAAATGAATTATGCCTATGGTACAGTTGACACGATATTTGCATGTAGGTATTTCACATAATTCAAAAACCACTAGCCGTTGAATATTGAAATGTCGTATCAATGATGGTCGTAACTTCTAGTTTTGCATATTTTTATTGCAGACAAAATAATGTTCCACATTTTACCTGACTGCGCGACGCAAAAGAGTTTATTGTGTTTATCAGTCTCTGTTTATATGTATGTACGTAAGTTTGTACCTTTGTGGCACTTTTTAGACGAAATGCGTGGGATTAATCTTGATGGTGAAAATGTTACAGAATGCATAAAATTTGGAAAAGTCGAAATGGCTCATTTTGGACGTGAATAAGAAAAAAATTGAAATCGACGAATTATGTTAAATGAGATATTGTCAGAATCATTTTTAGGTTAGGTTAGGTTAGTTAGTTCGTTTAGGATTTATAACGATTTAAAGTTGGTTAGTAACGATTCTCACTTATACTTTGACAGAACGGTACTGCTGACTGCAGATGGTGTTTTTTCGCAAACGGGTTATTGATTTTTTAAATTAATTTATTTTATTATTGTAACGATCAAATATCCCACTCACAATTATGGAACAATACACGTCGTTACTTATAACATTGTTGATCGTATGTGACATTGCGTCGAGTATCCCTGACCAAAATAATTTGATGGATGATCCTTTATATTTTTCATCGGTTACGTAAGAAAAATATCGTATTAGGTGTCTAGTAAATGGATAAAGTTGACCATTGGATATTTCATTTTCTTATCATTAATTTTGATACTGTAATATCAATATCGTTTATTATGATTTGGAAGATTATCAAGAATTTGAGTAAGGTTAATGTTTTTGTTAACCTTATACTCGTTAACACATATCTGCCATTGACACGCCAGGTGTGAACATCTATAATACATACATTTAAAATAAATGTATTCATAAAATTAATAATATAGTTATACACTAACCAACCTAACACTCACTCATACATCTAGTTATTCGTAGATGCATGTGTGAGTGGGTGTTCCCACACATACATATAACCCGCAGTAACATGAACACGCACGAAAGCACACAGGTACATAAAAATTCCATACTTTAGTATTGAATTAATTATTAGATTAAGTAAAAGAAAGTAGCCAAGTAAGTAGTTAAGAAGAAAATGGTTGTGTATAGATAAAGAATTTGAAATAAGTCTTAAATAAAATGTTCTTGCTAATTTATGAAATAAAAACTTTAATAAATGGATTCCGAAATTAATTTTGGGAAATTATAAGACCAGTTCCATCTTTCCAGCAATACTGCGATATTATTTTTTTAACACTTTACAAACTGTGATACCTATTGAGATCCTATGATCCTGCACCATGAAATATACAGAACATAAACACAACCACTCAGATCTCAAATTTCAGTATAGCTTATACAGATGTTCGTCATGAGTAGGGATCGATTCCACGACCGTTAGCGCTTCAGTCAATTGCAATGAGCACTGTCCCAACCTATATTCTTGAAGGTTATCGCTGGTTCTTTTTAGAAGTAACAAAAAAACCTTTGTTTGTTAGACAATTGACATATGCTCATAATTAAAAGAACTAGTTGTAAAAAGTATATTTTGACTACTTTATGCCTATGGCTTTTCTTACCTTAACGTAGAATAAGTTGAGCCTTATGACCTTCTCGAAGTTAAGTACTTTTTTCTGGGTGAAATGTATGTTCTGTCCTGCTGCCCTGACAACCTGTATGAAAAATTTTAATGATTGTGGTTTGAATGGTAGAAAATTACATAAATAATTAGTAAGAATTTTGATTTATTGGAATCATATTGGAGTTGAAAATCTTTTGTTAAATATATAACCAGTAGCAGCAGATGGTCTACGCGATGGTAACTTCCGTCTAACTTTACTAATGTCCATGAACAGAGTTAGGAATGTTAAGCATGAAATTGAATCAAGGACTTTTAGGGACGATATTACTACGAGCACTTAGTTTGGAAAATGTACTTGATCTATTTTATTTATTTTTAGGATCACCAACAGAAATGACAATAGTATTACAAAGACAATGTACATAAATATATAACACTAGTGGCCCGCCCCGAATTCGCACGGGTATTATTTTATTACATTGACTTTAAATATAATATAGCCTATGTTATTCGGGGATAATGTAGCTTTCCAAAGGTGAAAGAATTTTTGAAATCGGTCCAATAGTTTCGGAGCCTATTCATTACAAACAAACAAACAAATCTTTCCTCTTTATAATATTAGTATAGACAAAAGATAATTGTATTTCTTCTTATAGGTAATCACAACATGCAATAAATACCTAGAGAGTAGAGGGGGGGGACACTTTTACTCTAAGAAAAATTGACACTTCAAAGCTTAATATTTCAGAAACAGTTCGTCGTTCGGAAAAATGGTTTTCCCACACCTATATCATTTTAAAAGACCTATCTAACGATACCCCACAACATGGGATAAATGAGAAAAAAAATTTTTGGTCTCTCTTAACACATAGGGAAGACACCCTGAAAAAAAAATATTTTTAAGATTTTATTGTACGACTTTCTCGGTGTAATTCATATGTATACTCATACCGAATTACAGCTTTCAGGTATTAAGGGTTTCGGAGCAAAGCCGCGGACAGACAGACAGACAGACAGACAGACAGACAGACAGACAGACAGACAGACAGATGGACATGGCGAAACTATAAGGGTTCTGTTTTTTACTACGGAACCCTAATTACAACGTTGTATCAATTAATAACAATAAAATGAATTGAAATTATTAAGAAAAAAAAATTAAACAAAGTCAGCATAATTAAAATTAATGAATTTTTACATTTGTATTGATGTATGTATATGATATAATATATTAATTAATTGAAGTTGATGCTACGGGTGTATCTACAATCTTAAGTCTCATTTTAATATTTAACATAATTTTTTAAGAAATTTAATTTTTAAAGGAATAATAAACTATTATTTCTTGGAAGGGGAATTTAATAATTATGTTTGCTAAAAAATATAACTGATATCAAACAGAACTGTTGTCCATGTATACAACTCATGGACAAATGATCACAGCAATGGAGGGTTTTGCTGTGTGTTACTGAAGAGATTTTTTGTTTATCTCCAAGATATTAATCAGATACTACTATTGTAAAGTGGTAAATTTTTTTTGTAAGTTTATATGTAATTAATGATCTGATTTTGATTATTTATTGCCTTTGATAGTCCGTTTATTGGTAAAGGCTTTATTACATCACGCTATGGCTCATAAGAGTGAAGCAACCATCATAAACGCGAGTGAAACCGTGAGAGGCGGCTAGGTAAATAACCCTTTTTGAAAAATAAGCATCTAAATCGCGAAAGCCCATCTAAATCGGATCAGTAGTTACATAAAAGCTTATATAAACATAGGGATTAAATACAGAATACAGAACCATCTATCCTTGAATTCGGTTAAATATATTTATTAATTCGAAAAATATATCAGACGATTAGTTTACAGTAGTCGTACTGAAACAACGACAGAAACAGTTAACCTAGATAACCTAAAAATTCAAAAATAAAAGTACTGACAGTAAATTCCTTTAGGTGTAAAGAAATGACACACTTATGGTAATATTTATGAAAGTTATAGAACAAAACTTATAAGTGTAATACTCGCCTAAAAATGTGAATTTGTTTAGAGTTTAAAAAATTATAACTTTCAATAAATAATGTTCGCTTATTCGATACTTAAGAAGATAAAGAATCGTTTTATAAAAATGCATCTTATCTTATCCAAATCATTTCGCTTAAATATATTCCGCTTCGAATATATTGTACCAGAAATTTACGTTCGTGAGTAAAACCGACCTAATTTTTGAGCAAAAAAAGGATATTGGTAAATGCCAAACGAGTACGCTTAACTTTTTTCAAGCCTCATAAAGAACTGTAAATGTGTGGCGAACCGAGAACCCGCGAAACCTTTACTAAGGCATTACGTTCAACTTTTATTTATATTAAATTGAAGCTTTTTGAATAATATATATAAAAATTTTTGAATCGTAGTTTTACATTGTAAAATATAACTCTATTCAGTATACTATATATTTTATTTAAAAAATTAAAGCGTATTAATATTTGGACGCTGATAAGTAATAGTGTGTCAAGCCACACGGACTTCATTTTGAGAAAATGGCGTCTAAAGATGTCAAGCCTTAATAATTATGTTCGAATCAGTATATACTTACCTTTTCTTTTAATTTTGATGTAAGGTATAATAAATTAAAAGCAGATTGATATATTTAATATATTATATAAAAAAAAGTTTTTCAAATATTTGAAATTATTGTAAAAAGTGCAAAATATGGAACGCACTTGAAATTCGAAACAATTAATTAAGAAACTTTTTTCCGTACTTATTTAGTTTATATGACTTCTAATTTTTTTTTTAATTTTATGCTAATTAGGTGATGCAGTATAAAAATACATCAATATCTCTGAATTTGACTTTTTGTGGGTTGAAACATTATTGCTTATCGGCATCCATTTACATAGTGTAATAAAAGCCTATACGAGGTGATACCCTGTACACCCTTGGTATATAAAAAATTAGCAATAGTTGATGTAATTTGATAGAAATTATATATTGGCCTTCGCCTTGGCGGCGAAGCTAGATCCGCCTTTGTATACAGCATAATTATAGCCCATAGCTCGTACACGAGCTGGCTCGAACGTGACAGTACTAACTTGTCACAGATAATAACTAAGACTTTAATAAAAATCGTAATTAAAAGCAAAATAATAATAATAAACGCATCACACTCAACGGCTCCCACTACGTTTGTATGATCCTATGTCGGGGGTCTTGAAACAGATACAATACAAACACAAACACCCAGACCACGACAAACATCCGTATAGCCAGTACAGATGTTTGCCGTGAGCGGGAATCGATCCCGCGACCGTTAGCACTGCAGTCAATTTGCGTAGGGTGATATACTTATTAAAGTTAGTAAAAAATCGGCTTAAGATAAGTGACTGGGTTTGTTTATGGTGAACGAAAGAGCCGGAAGCCTAACTTCTCCACCATTTCCTTCCCTTACCTAATTTATTATTAATGCCTCCGTAACTCCTCTGGTGTTTGAAATGTTGATGTCGGTAATTTTCATAAAAAAATAACGATATCGTTGTCTTAGATTTTCGCGATTATTATTCATTTAAATAAAACTATTTTAAACGGATTTAAATCGCGTATATTAATTATTTTTATCATCCCGACGTTTCGAGCACTTTACAGTGTTCGTGGTCACGGGTAGACTAAGGTGACATTTGTCTATTTGAGGTTTGAGAAAAATATTATGATAAATCACGCAGAAGGCACTAACTGTATGCAACCGGAACGTTATTCAAGATACCATCTAAGAAACCGTTGGCGGTAGTTGTAAATAATATTTTTCTCAAACCTCAAATAGACAAATGTCACCTTAGTCTACCCGTGACCACGAACACTGTAAAGTGCTCGAAACGTCGGGATGATAAAAATAATTAATATACGCGATTTAAATCCGTTTAAAATAGTTTTATTTAAAAAAATAACGATGATTAAAGTTAGACCTGGGATCATTCGACACGATCGTAATAGTCTATCGACTAGGTTTAACTATGTACTCTAAATTTTATTAGAGTTTAAACGTATTCACGGTATCAAAATAACCCGCAGCAATTATAAACCGCGACAGTTTTAAAGTGAATATTTTATTAAGAGGGTTCGAGCAAGGATGTTTAACTCAACAAAAGTGCGACTTTGTTGAAAACTCCTTATTAGGGGAATATTAAACTAAGAAGTTTTGTTCTCAAACTTTCATAAAGATTTACATAAGTTGTTTTTCTTTGCTTAACACCTGAACGAATTTACTGTCCGTGTCTTTTTTTTTTGACATTCACAACTTTCGTAATCACTTCTCGTAATCAATTGTCGCCTTACAAATTTCAATTACAGTAAATTTTGTAGACGCTCGTTTTGACGTCCAATGTATAAAAAGGTGATTTTAACGTACTTCAAAAGTTTTTATGTTTGTCACCTCAGAATTCCGTTCTTTCTTAATCGATTTTGAAAGTTCTTTTTTATACTAAAGAATATATTTACTACTCATCCGTAAAATTTATCTACTTGGTATATCAATAATAATGACTTTGCATGTTGACGTATTTGATCTATTAGTGTGCATATTATTTATTAGTGTTGATGTTTTATTTTTGTGTGCGTTCAGAATGATGTAATATCAATGTAACTTCCTCGCCTTTAATCAAATTGGCTTAAAATTTCGTTCGTAGAATTGTGTTACGCGTTAATATTCTTAAAGTTTTAAGACGACGATGCAACGAATTTACTATACTATGAATAATATTCAAATGACATAGTTAATGTAGCTTTGACTTGATGCTGCACCATCATCTGGAATCAGCAGGATACACAAATCCTCTCCAACTGACATCAGAAGTATTGTGTTAGACACCGATGAAATGGTCTCAATACAATGAATCGACTGTCGGGATTTATATTAGTACTTTTTCCGTTCCTTGCTTAAACTAATCTAATCAAATATGAATAAAAAAATCGATTTCGATACACCAATATTTTTTCTTACCAAAATAAGGATGTTTGATGACAATAAATAAATTAAATTGTTCGTTTATTCTACGGATATTGTCAAATCTATTTCCTTGTTTGCGATTAATATTTGTACAAGATCCGAGTTTCGGATTATTGAATAAGTATTTTCCGAACTCAGTTTGAAAAATATAAAAATAATTTAGTAATTATAATTTTCATTCTAATATAGTCCTACCCTAATTCCGTCTATCGGGCTTTGCCTATACTAGTACTATAAAGAAGTAAAATTAGTTGTGTTATTAAGTAGTATGATGAATTTACGTTCTTGTATATAATGACGAGGGTGACATATTCATTTAGTGAAAAAACCCTCTATAATTAATAAAGATTAAAAAATAATAATAAGAAGTAAAATTTGTTAGTAAGTTTATATATATGGTAAGTAGTTTCAAAACTAGTTATTCGATTTGAAAAATCCTTTTTGCGTTGGATACCCTGTGGATTTAGAAAGGTTTTAGGTTATATTACCTCACGTTATGACTCATTGGAGATCAGTATCCATAAACTTGGTGAATTATAATCAAATATTACAGATTTCATATTGTATAAACATCAAAGTAACTATACTGTGGCATCCCTAATTGTAAGTAGACGGTTCTACACAACGGACAGAATTAGGATTCCATGACTATACAACAATCTGAAAATATTCCACTACTGGCGAAATGCCTTTTTCCCCATAAGTAGAAGATGAAGAGCTCAACTCGGCACACTGCAAGGCGGATCAAATCAAATCAAATCAAAATATGCTTTATTCAAGTAGGCTTTTACAAGCACTTTTGAATCGTCAAATATATTACATACATATATACATGTGTCAGAATTTATCGCAATAGATAAAGGCTTTCTTTCAAAGTAGCATTTTTGCATGCCACAGAAAATGTTATATTTTCATATCGCTTACAGGTTTTTACATTTGTTAGCTTATAACTCTAATATTCTTTATCGATTTTTAATAACTCATTTTGTTCATATTTAATATAACGTTTCGAGGAAGTTGCATTCGTCGTGGTCAGCTGACTGGTATACCGCGCACTCGCCACGGAGAGTTTTCTCCGTCTTCGTTCGTGACCACGACGAATGCAACTTCGTTTAAACGTCGAGCAATAAAAAGGTATTACTACCATTAGTTATCGCGATAAGACCCGTTATATTAAATGTGAATAGTATAAATTCTTTTTGTATTAAAAACGTTTACCTACTTTCATATTGATCCCATTTAATTTCATTTATTTACTTATATATACTTTATTGTACACCACGAGAATAATGAACAGAACAATATTTAAATCTTATTCTAATTGCGTAGTACAACGGGCGGTCTTATGGCTAACTAACCATTTCTTCCAGACAACCCAATAAAAAGAGAATGTATTGAAGTTGGGTAGGTGGTGCAGTACTTTGTTATAAATAGATATAAATTTTTATCAATTAACTGGTATTAGTATGTCATTCTAGTATATTATGTACTCGTTCATATTCCAGTGGTCACAAACAATTATCTATATGTAAAATGTTTGTCATGAGCTCGGTTACATCACACATTAATCAGATAACAAAGTCAGAACAGCTGTTGGATTCCCAATAAAAGCGATCAGTTTGGCGAATTGTTATCAACGATACAGTCAAAATCATCCTTATATGATGTAAA
Source organism: Hypolimnas misippus (assembly GCA_037950945.1). Lineage (NCBI taxonomy): Eukaryota > Metazoa > Arthropoda > Insecta > Lepidoptera > Nymphalidae > Hypolimnas > Hypolimnas misippus. Next base: position 724,641 of record JBBEEQ010000009.1, read on the forward strand.
TAGAGTTCACAATCGATTGATACATTGATTGGCATATAGCCAATTGGAAATGAGAGAGGATGTAGCATTATTTCGATTGCTGGGACTTCATAAAATATGGAATAGAGGAGTCTAAATCATTGGACTGATGATGAATGATGTATGGAAAGTTAATGTTACGTGATGGTTACCTAATACTGTATTTTATATCTCACACATAAAAAAGCGCTATATGAGGTCTTTTTAATTTAAACGTGTTTCTCAAATTGATGCACGTATCAATTTGTTTAGATATGGTTCTTAGTTTTAGTTCTTAGATTAAAATATGGGTGGAATCATGAACATCTTCTCTAAGGCGAGAATTACGCTTACAAGTTTTGCTATATTAATTCGCTAAAACGATTTTGATGAATATTACTAGATACGGAATAGAACTTGTTGCAGGATATAGGCGACTTTTAACACGAAAATAAATAGGAGATAATGATTTTATATCGTCGTCATTTTTCTAAGAAGTAGGAAATATGTTAGGCTATAAAATAATTATTTTACGCAGATAAAGTCGAAGGAATCGACTAGTATCTTATCAAACGTGCCCCATAATCTATATGTATTTAGAAACTATAAGAGACCATGATACCATGACGTGGAAGTTCCACATTAATTGGATTACTAGTTTTGGCGCGAACCGGAAAAACAACCGAAAGTTTCCTCCTCATAGTATTTGTATGATTACTGTTTTCTATTTTCTCTCCAATTAAGCGTAATGCTTGTGGGAAACGGAACGAATCAGTTACTTCTATAATTGTTCTTGTACATACTTCGGAACACTATTTAATCTGTAGTTAGCTATCCGAAACTTATAATAATATAAATGATTTTTCATTGAAAAATTTCAAACGCACCTATCTACTCTTATGTTACGAGATTAATGGTAAGTCATTAATAGCTTGACATTAGTTACGTCAGTGATTTCATGAAGTACAATGCATTGAAAATTTGAAGTTTATGCATAAAACTGTTGGTGAAAGTAACGTCATAAAATTCATTTTATGCCATTCATTTATTAATGCAAAAAAGACTTTATTATGAAAAACTGCCATCAAAATAAGGTAGACTCTAAATCTGAATCTGAACGCTTATTCTGGACGATGCTGTCAGGTCAAGGTTACGTAAGTTATTTTAATATCTTTAAAGCCAGTATAGTAAATTTCGATTCGATCAGACCGAAGGAAGTTGTTTAGATCCTTTCAACAACCATAAAAGAGCTGATCTTTCAATGTTTGAACAGATCTTCATCAATTATAGCTAACCATCCTGATTACATCAGCTTTCAAATAAAAAACCACATTAAACTGTCCATTCTTTAAAAAACACATCACACTCAACGCATCACACTCAACGGCCCCCATTAAGATCTTGTGACCTTGTGTCGGGGGTCCGGAAACATACACAAGACTAACACAAACACCCAGACCACGACAAACATCCGTATGGCCAATACAGACATTTGCCGTGAGCGGGAATCGAACCCGCAACCGTTAGCGCTACAGTCAGTTGCAGTGACCACTGCGCCAACGTGTCTGTCATTCAGCAGCTACGATGTCATCGACAGACACCCAGATACACATGTACACACGTTAAGTTTATAGCACTCTTGTGTTTTGGTCGAGGGTTAAAAACCATTAATCAAATGACTTCATTTAGATATACATTGTGTAACATAGAAACAAAAAGTCGACTGGATATATTTCAAATACAACAATGGACTCTTCCATTTAATTGTTAGGTACATCTTCAAGTATAATCTATTTGTAGACAATTAAGATATTTTAAGATATCTTAATTTGAAATTTGCATTATTATTTCTTATGAGTTTTGAGCGTTTTAATGAAAATGCGTGTCTGTTATTCTTGTTTACTCTAGAATCACCTAAAATATTAGTCAAATTTTACGATTTTGTATTTTTAAGATAAAAACAAAGGTATTATGTAAATAATATTTTATGAAGCCCTAAACTTTATGATCTTACACAGTAACGGAAATATTTTAAATATGAGAATATAAAAATACCAAGACAGTGATATTAGGTTTTATAAATATTCCACGAGTAACTGAAAAGATATGCTACCTAAGGAGAGATTTTCGTAAAAACACCCAATTTATAAGCACACACGAATAAAAACTCTTAAATTTTAAGCGTAAAGCGCAATATTTTTCCAATAATGACCACAGCGATTTATATCCGAAGCAATGCCAATTTTTCATTTGCTAAAGCACGTGAATTATTTCTCCAGCGAAACAACTAAAAATTGTCCCATTGTTACCGCGACCTTTGCCGACATCGCTGCAAAATCATAATGAAAAGAAACAATGGCCACAATTACACTTTTCATAATGCCGCTTCAATTGTCTTTAGGCCCAATTTTCTTCTACCATTTAAGTATATTTACTTTTTAAAACAACAGAGTAATAGTGTCCCACTTAAACATAAACTGTCATACTACAAAAGACGCATTAAAACCATGTTCAACACATGTTTAGCTAAACAGTGTTTTAAATTATATATTTTAAACTTTCGCGATTTATACTATTCATATTTAATATAACGGGTCTTATCGCGATAACTAATAGTAGTAATACCTTTTTATTGCCCGACATTCATTACATTCGTTACATTCGCCGTGGTCACGAGCTGACAGTCAGCTCGTGACCACGGCGAATGTAACTTCGTCGAAACGTCAGGCAATAAAAAGGTATTACTACTATCAGTGTTTTAAAATTAAACATTGCTTGATATATTATCCAAATTGCTTAACAGCGAATAAACTCATACAAAAACTTATTGATAAAATGTTATACGTTACATTCGACAGCTGAAATACGTTTTAGACATCTATTTAACTCACTTACACGTATGTTAATCTATATCTAAAGCATGTTTAACTCAAAACTGTGCTTAGACGCGGATTCGTAGTACGGATTTTTTTAAACACGCGTTCAACGTATATTTAAATTTTTTGTAGTAAGGCAGAAAATCTTTTGTAAATAGCTTCTGACTGCTCTTTATATTTCTTAAATGATAATATTATCTGTGATTATTATATTAAAAACTTTGACCAGAAAAGAGTGAGGAAGATGACCTAATTTTAACTTAATGTTGATTGGTGCTTAGTTATTAGTAACTGTACTGTAATAGACTGTCAACGTTCCACTGGATAAAGAACCTATAATAAGATTTAGACCTTGATTACTCCACCTATTAAGGTGGAGTTTAATTCACCACGCTCGTCCACTGTGTATTGGTGGCGATATACATACATTGTCTTAGTTTTTATTGTTAGCTATAGAACAAAATCAGCTAAGTTTTATATAAAGAAAAGATGTTGTTTCACTTATAGGAAAAGGCCTCTTCTAAAAAGAGAACATTATGGATTTCACTTCGTAGTTCTATGACAAAATGATGGATGTAAATAATTAAATCAGAATTTCCTTTTATATAATTATGTACGTATTTTCAAACGCTTTGCCATGGAACATTCAATTGATAAAGACAAAAGCACTCGATCAGTTTAGTGATGCTTGTACGTACAATATTCTTTTCAATGGACCATTTCGATTCACTAGTGCAGGATACTAAACCAAAGTCAACCTATATCATAATCAGTGAATAATGAACATTATCTAGTGATTTCATTAGCCTAAGAACTAACCTTGATTTTTTAGTAAGTGCTTATATAGAAATAACTTGGGGTCTTGATAAATATTTCAACATTAATTGTTTTGGTTTAATGCTTATGCGATATTAAATAAATGCAAGTGGTCGTTGAGATGGGTAATTCTTTCACGATAAAATAAGAATTTTTTACTACTTTGGAGACTACGTTTTGGTTTGATAAATCATCAGAAGCGTTTCAATTTTTTTTAATCTGCAGACTAAATACAGATTTAAAACATGTTAAAGGCTTAATACATTTAAGTTTTAGAAGTTATTTTCAAAGGGTCTTTTCCTGAAATGTCACCCAGGCTTAATAATCTTTTCTAAAAGGGCTTCCAAGTTTATTAACTACTTGGTCAGAAATTTCGTCTTTAATTAAAAGTTTGCGGCTTCTAGATATGAGTTATTTCTTATATATGCAAATCTACTAGGAGTCGAACTTTAGGCTGACACTCAGACTGGGCGCCATAAAGGGAGAAATTCATGTTTACATTTCTTGGCATCATTCTAAGAGTTCATTTCATCCAGTATCATTGGCAGAATCTTAAAGACCGTCTTAGCAGTGAGTAACTAAATAATATACCTTGATACAATATTTATTGCTGGTTCGGTAAGATTTTGAGGCAGGCTTTTATTTACATAAATATTTCTTGTATTGAGAGTGTTTGTTGAAGTCAAAATTAATTTTATTGATGTTAATGTAACCACTTGTCATATGACATAACAAGTATACTAATATATGTATTTAGGGAAAAATACGGGGAAATCAAACGATTTTTTTTTACTGATTTTTGACAGTTAAAGGAATTTTCACACAAAAGTCGACTGTCAGAATATAGCATGATTTATTAGCGATAGTTTAACTTATTAAACTTTCTGAATTGATTGAGAAAAATCTACATAAACGCGGACAAAGTCAAGAAAAATCCTATTACTTATACAGAATATTTTCCTCGAGATGTTGTTCACAAATTTTTCAGTCCAAACTTTTCTATTACCATTTTCTCTTATTCTAGCAACAATAGCTAAGGGGTTCTGAAAAATGATCGGGAGATGAAAATGATTGATTGCCTCTTAAAATGGTGACAAGCATTGTAATAGCGTCAAAGCGATTTCATACAAATACGAGTAAGAGGTAAAAATATTTAAAGAACTACTTGATAAAATCAAATGTTAAGTTTAGTGTAAAGTTTATTGAAATATTTTTAAGAAGTACTAATATATATACTTTTTGGAAATGTCTATAATAATTTTGGTATTATAACAGAATTTCTGGAATCCTACTTATGCAGAATGTAAGTTTGTAATTCACCATCGTATGGTCTTGCTTGACTGGAGAAATATAAATTAGCCATTAAGAGGTTTTCAACGAAAAAATACCGACTCAAAAGCAAAATATGCACATTAGTTTACGTGAACGGCACACATCAGTTAGTTCGATTTAAAAACTAAACTACGGCACCGATTTTGATAAAAAATCTAAGAGAGCAATCTGCAAACCTTTTAAACAAAAAAGAAATTTCGAAATCGATTAAAAATTACGGAACCTCGAAATAACTAACTAATAAACGGTTGAAAATAGCCATGTTTTGCACAGAAAATAATAATCTGAGATTCTGTGACCATTTTTAAATAGAAAATAATTTTTCCATTATTATGTACTTTATTCAAGTAGTTGTATTCTACCATAGCACAAATGTGAGTTCCATTGTTATGGCTCTTCACCCACTTGAGTCTCGAGATGAGTACGTAATCCAAATTAACCATAATATCATAATGCTGTTATATAAAAGATATTTTTTAATTATATTCTTTAGATGGAATGAGTCATAGTTTTTAAAGTTTCAAACAGGCAAACGAGTAGACGGTACATTTGATGTTAAGTGATCATCGCAGAAGGAACTATAAATGCGTTGCTAGCTTAAAAATAATAAATAATAATAAGCGCATCACACTCAACGGCCCCATAAGAGTCTCATGATTTTGTGTCGGGGGTCCGGAAACACACAGCACAAACACAAACAACCCAGACCACGACAAACACACGTATGGCCAGTGAAGATGTTTGTTGTGAGCGGGGATTGAACCCGCAAGTATTAGCGCTTCAGTCAGTTGTAGTCACTGCACTGAATGATCGATGAAAGGAAATAGGATCTAAGGAAAGGATTGGGGGAGGCGGTTAGACTTTCGGCTCTCTCACTCACCGTACAGAACGTTGCTGCTTTACGCTGATCTTCTGTGAGAGTGAGGTACTGCCCCGGTCGAGTCACCTTTTATACGAGCTGTAATCTATAAGATACAGCTAGGCTTTACATCAAGTAATCTATAGAGTTTTTAAAGAATATTCACTCATCATCATCTACCTCGTATTTTAACTGTTATACCAGGGTATTATTAATATTCTAGTCAAAATATTGAAGAGTTATTGATTTTTATACAGACCGATTGCTATGTGACCTCCGCAACCCCTAGAGGATCTTAGCTGATCTCATCAATTACTGAATCATTGCATATTTATTAGTGACGAAATGAACGTAACTTCTTTTGCGTAAAAACGTACATCTTATTTTTAAACTCCTACACGTTTTACATTTGCAACACAAAATGGCCCGTGTTTTTCTCCAAGGTCAGGCTGGTAATGCTCAAGTTTCAAATTGGTTAAGGCGATAACATAATAATTAATTTTAATAATTATGTTAATTTGCTAAAACCTTCAATTTTGATATTAATAGTGGTTTTGAGATTGATATTATCATAAAAGTGGTCTTGATCGTTAGTGACAGATTCAGTACCTTTCAAATCTATACTAATGTTATAAAGCTGAAGTGTTATTTTGTTTGAACGCGCTAATCTCAGGAACTACTGGTTTGAATTGAAAAATATTTTGGAGTTAGATAGTTTATTTATTGAAGAAGGCTAAAGGATATATAGATGCTGATAAGCAATAATGTGTCAACCCACAAAAAGAGGAATTCATATGTTAAGATAATAAATACGTCATGCATTTAACATTATTCAAAAACTTTTTAAACTAAAGAAATTTAATAAGTACGAAAAAATCTTTCTCAATTTAATGTTTTGAATTCTTAGTGCATTCCATTTACACTTTATACAATAGTCTCATAAATTTAAAAAAAAGTTTTATATAAAAAAAAAAAACCTTATAGCTTTTAATGCATTATACCTTTTATGGAAATAGAAATGAGAATCTGGAAATATACTTCTTCAAACAAATATATTAAGAATAGTTTTGACATGGGTAAACGTCATTTTCTCAAAACGACATCCGTGTGGCTTGACATAGTATTGCTTATCACCGTCCATATTATATCACACTACGACTCATAGGAGCGAAGAAGTAAGCATAAAGGGACGCTAATAAGCAATACTGTGTCAAGCCACACGGACTTCGTTTAGAGAAAATGGCGTTTAAAAATGTCAAACCTATTCTTAATAAATATATTTGAAGACGTATATATTCATGTTTTCTTTTCTATTTTGATAAAATGTATAATAAATCAAAAGCAGATAGATTTATTTAATATGTTATCCAATAATAAGTTTTTAAATATTTCAAATTATTTTATAAATTGCAAAATATGGAACGCACCTGAAATTCGAAACATTAAGTTAAGAAACTTTCTTCCATACTTATTAAGTTTAGATGACTTAAAATTTTTTTTGAATATTGTTAAATAGTTGACGGAGAATCCAAATACATCAATATCTCCAAATTTGACTTTTTGTGGGTTGACACATTATTGCTTATCAGCATCCAAAGATGCAAGGGTCAGCTAATGCTTTATACTACTTTTAAACTCTTCCATCTTTTTATACAATAAATAGTTTTCCGTTAAAATAGTTTATACTACAGATGCGATAATCGAAAAATCAACTCTTTCGATAACTTGGTTCACTCGTTAGTCATAGTTCAGTTATTATGTGGGACGCGGAACGTAAAATATTGGGAGTGTTATCGACGTAACTTCTAGAAAGTTTTTTCATATCATTAAAATGATTGAACTCATTTCTAGGCGTACTTCGGAGTTTCAAAAGCGTTAGAATTTATTTCTCGCGTGGAATTTTTAGCAACCTAAATAAACATGGTATGCAATGCGAATAACATTTTTAGTGTAAAATTAGCGTATTAACAGGAAAATAATCTTAATTATTTTTATATAAAGACAGCTTAAATTTAAATAATTAATTTTAACTATTTCTAAAAGCTTAATGATCTTATAAACTCAAATTTTTAAAGTCACTTCAAAGTTATCATAAGTTATTATGTTAAGTGGTCACTGCCTATATACATGTGGACGCTGATAAGCAATAATGTGTCAAGCCACGCGGACTTCATTTTGAGAAAATGGCGTCTAAAGATGTCAAAACATATTATTAATAAATCTGTTTGAAGAAGTATATATCTTTTCTTTTCTCTTTTGAGAAAAGGTATATTTAATGATAAGTGTAATAAAAAGTTTTACTAATATTTTTATCAAATACATGATATTATTGTATGAATTGAAAAAAATATGGAGTGCACTTGACATTGAAAACATTACATTACGAAGTTTTTTTCATATTTGTTCAGTTAAGATGACTTGAATTTTTTTAAATAATATTATATGGACGCTGATAAGCAATACTGTGTCAAGCCACACGGACTTCGTTTTGAGAAAATGGCATCTAAAGATGTCAAACCAATTCTTGATAAATTTGTTTGAAGACGTATATATTCATCTTTTCTTTTCTATTTTGATAAAATGTACGTTATCTAATAATAAGTTTTTAAATATTTGAAATTATTTTATAAATTGCAAAATATAGAACGCACCTGAATGAAACATTGCGTTAAGTCACTTTTTCCAATACTTATTTAATTTAAATGACTTGTTTTTTTTTTAATAATGTTAAATAGGCGATGCAGTGTCAAAATACATCAATATCTTCAAATTTGACTTTCCGTGGGTTGAAACATTATTGCTTATCAGCAACCAAACGTTTCCAGCTTCAAGTTTAATTGTCTTAAAAACTCATAACCATCTAACAATTAGACTTTGATTCGATGTTCATCTTCTAAAAAGCGAAACTCAAAAAAGAAAATCTTCAACGAAAAAGCTAATAAATTATTCTACTCATATATCGACAGTCCAAAATACCTTTAAAGTAATTTTAAGTAACTAACAACTAATTACAAGATGGTAGCATAGACGCGGCATTATTCAAATGAGCTATTTTCTCATTTGCTTCTTAAACTTCTACGTTAGGCCTGTCTGTGTTTACGAAACTTTTTCGCCCGCTAAAGTTTTTGTAGCCGAAATTTTTTGGACAGTCACGCTTTACCGTAGAAGAGGGTAAATTAAATATAGTTTTGCGCTTACTGAATGGCCTTTGTAATAAGTAGAAACCTTACAAATGGATGTTGATAAGCAATAATGTGTCAACCCGCAAAACGTCAGTCTGAGATATTCATATTTTCTAATATTCCGTAATGTATTTAACATTATTCAAAAAAAAAAATTCAAGTCATCTAAACTAAATAAGTACGGAATAAAGGTTTTTAATTTAATATTTCGAATATTGAAGCATGTTCTATATTTTGCAATATACAATAATCTCATATATTCTAAAAACTGATTATTTTTTTATCAAAATAGAAAAAAAAGAGACATCTTTAGACGCCATTTTCTCAAAATAAAGTCCGTGTGGTTAGACAAAGTGTTGCTTGTCAGCGTCCAAACATAAATTAAAGAAAAATGGTAACACATTAGAACGTTTTTGATTAAAATAGAGTAATTACACGAATACTCTTGATATTATTTTCAACGACGACCTCCGTAGCACAGTTTAGACTAAGAAGATGTATTACAATTATTGAAGTATCTGTTGAGATCGACGTGTTCTAACCACTGGGCCTTCACGGCTCATAACTATTCTTTAAAAATGTTCGCAGTTAGAAGAAAATTCTAAATGAAATTCCTTCCAAGAATTACTAATATTTATAAAATTCATCTTAAATAAATCACGTTTTATAGACGCTTGCTTATATTCCGTTGCGAATAAAACATTTTTAATTTGGAACATTTCTGTAACGCATTTAATAAGAAATTCTTTATAAAAAATAAATCTTTCAAACTTGTGTTTCGCGTCGTCGCTTCAATGAAAGTATTCACCAACTTTTCGGTACCTCAGACTCGACGAGTGTATTCTTAAACTTTTGACGGATTGACAAGAAAATGTACGAGCATATTTCGTAAATCTTTTAGGACGTACAAATGGTAGGCATCTTATGAATTGAACGTTAATGACTAACTTGGAATGGGGAATGAATAATCTAGACTTTAAAACTTGAAATAATATAGGACGGTTTTCAGTTGAAATATTGTAAACATTATAAATTATAAACTACCCAATATACATAATGTGACACTGCTATTTTTATATGTAAATACATATAAAAATCTCCTTTGTTCTGTTCTTCTATATATGATTTTTAATTGTACAATTTGGCGCATCATAGCAGCTGATTGAAGCGCTAATAGCCGTGGGTTCGATCCTATTAGTCATAGGGATGTTTGTCGTGGTATGGGTGCTTGTGTTGTTTGTGGCCGTTGAGTGTTTCGCGTTTATTTAAAAAAAAGACTACGATAAGACTGCCCCAAAAATTAATGGTGCAATAATATCTTATCCATCGCGATTAGACTTTAATCTTTTTATGAGTAACATTCATATTCATAACCTGAAAACACGATAAACTGAGGGTAGATTTGAAAAATAAAGAAAAAAAAAATCGAATCAATAAAACCCAGTAATTTCTGTGACCAAGTTTTCGTTTGATATGCGCTCCGTTTGTGACGAAAGCGATTAAAATATCGAATTTATTCGATTGCGATGCAAACTCTGCGCCCTTTCAGCGAGAAATCGGTAACTATTTTAATGGGATCGGCCGAGAAGCGAGCATGATATTGGATCGTTTTTAGGGTTCCGTAGATAAATCGCACCCTATTATGGCTCATTTTAAGTAAAGTGTGTTGGTGTGAACACGAGATGAGTTCGAAATCGCGCTTGATACATTCGAGTAAACCAGGCATAAACATAAGATCATAAGATCATATTAATGTATGTTGTTATAAACTTATTAAATATTATAAGTCGTTATAGGACATTTATAATTTATGTATCTTTACTTGACTTAGTTAAATAAACACATCCCGGAACTAAAATGACAAATTTTCGAATAACTTACACTTATTAATATTTACATAAATTTGACAAATACATCCCATATAAATAGCACTTAAAATGCTATTAATTAATTATATAAGCACGTTAAATTGACATATATAATTATATAAGAAGCATTTAATAATTAAAATTAAAGAAATATTTAAACGATTTGCTTGATACCTAATTTTGTGTTCTGCGCAGCGTCACGCGCATTGTTCAGACCGACACATTTATGTGAAACGAGGTATACTTAACTACGCGTTGTGTTCGTTTATCCGTCCCATATAAAAATGTAATAGGGTTTATACTTTAAGCCATAGTGGATATTCGGTTGAAATATTTAATCAGCATCTACTCATATTACAAAAAAATAAAATTTGTTTGTAAGTTCGTATGTAGGGGCTAATCTCTGAAAGTATTGATGTGACTTGAAAAGTTATTTTTGTGTTGGATAGCCCGCTTATTGAGGAAGGTTATAGGCTGTATTATATCATGCTAAGACTCATAAGAGCGAAGCAGTAACCATAAACGATAGTGAAACAAGAGAACTTATTAAAGTTTCTGTTGTGTATATGTCAAAAATATTTAAATGTACATAGTCCACATCTATTTTTTACGATGGTACGGAACTCTTTATCTGCGAATCCGTCTCACACTTGACCGGCTTTATTCTTTTTTTACTTTTCTGAATCTGAATTTCTTATAATTTGAGGAATTGAAACTTTGCTTGAAATTCTTTGAGTTTTTTATGCCATTGACATAACTTAGGCTTGCGTTACACTTGTAAGTTTTACCTCCGTAATTTACTCACGTAACTTACGTAATAATTTATTAATGTTTATTAACCTGGTTTCAGCAAAATTACGTAATATGTAAGATTAAAAATTAAGTCAGATCTATATAGGTAACGATGCGTTTAAAAAATTAAATATAAAATTAATATTATCAACTTACTAAAAATTATTTTAAAATTTTATTTTTATAGGGTGTTGAAAAAAAATTTGTACTATATGTAACATACTTTAATCTTACATAGGTCAATAAGCAAAACTTACACGTGTAATTCTCGCCTCTCGATAAGCAACAATGTTTCAACCACAAAAAGTCAACTTCAGAGATATTGATTCATTCTGATAATGCGTAACATACCGATATCTAAACAAAATAAGTATCAAAAAAAGTTTCTTAATTTAATGTTTCGAATATTGAAGTGCGTTTAAATTATTGCAATATGCAATAATCTGATATATTTTAAATTATTATTAGATAAAACTTTTATTATACCAATCTGCTATTACATCATATACATACATTTTTATCAAAATAGAAAATAGAAGGTGGATATCTTCAAACTAATTTGTTAAGAATAGGTTTAATATCTTAATGCATTGCTTAGCAGTCTATACATACTCAAATATTGTCCGGGCAACTCAGTATATGCAGTGCTCAATTAGGTTGAGACATGTATTTGGCTAATTAAGTGTTTGGGTGAATGGAGTTCATTCTTTGACAAAGAGACGTGCGAGCTCTTGAGATTGTTAGGCAAGAATTACTCTTATAAGTGTTACTTTCAGACTTTCGTAAAGATTTACATAATGTGTTTGTTATTAGTTTACACCTGAAAGAATTTAATGTCAGGTTTCGTTATGTCGTTGTTTCTTTGTTTTACGCCAATAACGAAAGCAAAACGTACAAATGTAATTCTCGCCTTATTTTTACCATAAGCTGAATATTTTTCTGATGAAATTTTTTTTTATTTAATGCAAATTATTATTGATTTTCTTTACCACTGTAATGAGTAAGATTTATTTTATATGTTTTCTTAATTTAATCAAAATTCTATCCTATCGAGTTTCTTGCCGGTTATTCTCGGTAGAATCTACATTCTGAACCGGTGGTAGCTTTTCCTTAATTTAAGTACTTTTTGTTTGTTTTGACGATTCGAAATGGTTTTAAGGCCTACTTAAATAAAGTATTTTTTGATTTTGATTCTTTAATTTAAAAATATATTATACTGTGATATCCAATATCTGATTTTATCTGATCAGATCTCAAAGGGCTAAGAAGGATCAAAACAGTTTTGTCAAAATTGTTCAGTAATTGCGTCACGAGCGAACATAGATAATTTAAACCTTTTTTGCTACGCTATGTTAAGTAAAAATTGATAACTGGGCGCTGATAAACAATACTGTGTCAAACCACACGAACTGCATTTTGAGAAAACGGTGTCTAAAAATGCCGAACCTATTCTTAACGAATTTGTTTGAATAAGTATATTTTCTGTTCTCTTTTGATAAAAGGTATAATGAATTAAACCAGGTATATGATATATTTTATATATAACGAAATAAAAAGTTTTTTTTAAACATTTAATAGTATTGTATAAATTACAAAATGGTAAACAACTTTGAAATTCGAAACAATTAATTAAGAAACTTTTTTTCGTACTTATTTAGTTTATAATACTTTATCTTTTATTAAATAATCTTAAATAGGTGATGCAGTATCAAAATACATCAATATCTTAGAATTTCACTGTTCGTGGGTTGACACATTATTGCTTATCAGCAACCAACTGTAATTACATTTCGGGCACCTTCCTGAAAAAATAATTAAAGTAAATGACTAGTAAAGTACTGAGACACGGTGATTAACTACCAATAAACGAAATAATGGATCCAATCGCGGCAGAACCACATAAATCTATTTAAAATATACATTAACGTCGCTCCTAGGCATTTGTAAGTCTAAATTCGTTAAGCCTATGCAATTTGTAACCGAGCTTAGCCTATTAGTTACTATGTAAATGCAAATAATTTAATTTCACCCCTAAACTGACTGACGATTTCTCATTTTCATTTACCTAACTGATTCCATTTGTTAGGATTATTCGGTTACCTTGATATCTTTACATTATTTGTCACTGTAGAGTGTTGAGTATAATTTGATGCTGATAAGCAATAATGTGTTAACCAATACGGTGTTCTGATAATTCATCATGTATTTAACATTATTAAAAAAAATCAAGTTATCTAAACTACATATGTTAAACTTTCGCGATTTATACTATTCATATTTAATATAACGGGTATTATCGCGTTAACTAATGGTAGTAATAGTAGCTGACTCTTCAGTCAGCTCGTGGCGACGACGAATACAACTTCGTCGAAACGTCGGGCAATAAAAAGGTATTACTATCATTAGTTATCGAGATAAGACCCGTTGTATTAAATATGAATTATCTAAACTAAATAAGTACGGAGAAAAGTTTCTTAATTTAATGTTTCTAATATTGAATTGAATTGAAATTGAGCACAACATTAAAAAATCAATGTTTTTAATGTTGTGCTCAATATTTTGCAATATGCATCTTCAATCTTAATCAATCAATCTTAAACTTTTCTTTATACCAATCTGCTCTTAATTCATTGTTCTACATTCATTGTGTAAACTGTGTTGTATTTACAATATTTCAAAAGAGTAACTATCGAGTTTCTTGCCGGTTCTTCTCGGTAGAATCTGCGTTCCGAACCGGTGGTAGCTTCATTATTTATGTATTTTTTTTTGTTATTTTCATGTATGACGATTCAAAAGTGCTCGTAAGAGCCTACTTGAATAAAGTATTTTTTGATTTTGATTGTACCTTTTATTAAAATAGGAAAGAGAAGATTGATATATACGTCTTTAAACAAATTTGTTAAGGTTTTACATCTTTAGACGCCATTTTCTCGAAATGAAGTCCCCGTGGCTTTACAAAGTCTATCAACGTCCAATTATGATAAGTAAGCTGAAGAGTATGATTGAACGCGGTATTGTTTACTGAGGTAGCTTGTTCATGGGCTGGCTCGAAAAGGACAGATCCTATCTCTCACATAAAGTTAATAACTTAACTGCGTTTCGTACATTTACTTATGGCATATTACTTTTTTTATGAAATGTGATTTTTTTTTCAAATTTGATTTCTAGTGTGTTTATTGGGTTTCTAGTAGCTATACATCTTTTAAGATTCAGTATATTTAATAACCTTAAATTTTAGATGGAATACTATTTTTAAAGACGTTTCCACGAGACTTTTCCATCTTTTCAAGTCGACTAAAGCTAGTACTTAGCTAAATTAAATCTTTTGATGCCAATAATCTGATATTTATCTTATTTAATATACTCGTCTCTCGTCCATAATTTTTCGTATAAAAGATTTTTTTTATTCAATTTTGTTTGCGGAAATGTTATAGGCACAGTACAATTGACTTAAACAGCGAAACAGGTAAACTTTTAGACGATCGTGCGGCTTGTTTAAGTGAAGTAGAGCCTAGCTTTGACCCGCTGACTACAGCTCGTATACGTACTCGCTCGACCTTACGAGCACAGTAGATCGGCGTGAAGTAGGTAATATAGCTTAAGCTAATATACGAGTAACTACGTATAGAAGAGTGAGAGAGCTGTAAGCCTACCTCTCTCCCCCATTCCTTTCCTATTCCTTTTCCTGCCTCATTCCATTTTTAAGCTGACAACTCATTTGTGGCACTTCTGCTGCTGTAAATGTCCATTGCAGAGGTGATCACTTAACAATTTTAACATCTGCTCGTTTGATAGCTATTAGTGAAACCACGAATAAAACTTGTACATAATAATTATGATTTAAAAACTCGATTATTCCCAACGCAAGATCTCAACGATAAATAATCAAAGGCCGAAATACTTCACGTTTTACATAAATGTCTATCTTGTTAGAGACGTCTTTATCTTTGAAATTAGGGAATATTCAAAGGTAAACTTTGATCGTTCAAACTCTTAAATGTTTAACAGTGAAACATTCTTCATTTATCTTTTAAATCCTTTTGAAATCTGTAATAGAATCATACCAGATATAATTTAACCTATTTACCCGACTGTCAAAAAGAGTTATGTATAGCGCGCATGTATGTAATTGTGGATATGCGTATATCTAGTTCCTTAAGAGAAATATTTTACGAGTAATTTAAGAATATTAGTGAAATTATTATTTTTAAGGCGTGAATTAGACTTTTTTATTATTACAAAAACAAACCCAAAAGTCTTCTAGCACCTTAGTGTTTTATGTGAATTATAAATAAAAATGTTTTTGACTGCACCAAAACTTGGCATCATACACTTTAACAGCCCTAGTAAAAAATTTCCACAAAATGCTCTCGAAAAGTTTGTTCAACTTAAGCACCAACTCATAAATGTATATTTCAGTCGATATGGTCCGAAGTCGGCAATTTTAAAACTCAAACGATGTTGAAAGAATCGTGTTAAAATTTCAAATGTTTCAGTTGTATGTAACGAGGACACTTGTAAGGTTGCTCACAGAATTTCATAAAGATTTACGTATATTGTTTATCATCGCTTCTGAAAGTAATTTATTGTCGGTGAAGTATTTTGTATACTCACAGATTACGTAATGTTACATAGATATCTGTATTAAATTACAGAGACGTTTTATATCAGTTAAGAGAATAAAGCTTGCAAGTGTAATTCAAGCCTTCTGTCCATGTCTTGTAATATAAGTATAAACGTTACGTACAAATAGTTGAAATGGATTATTGGATAGAATGTATGGATCGTAATCAACGGTCTAACGGTTATCCCAGCTGGAGAGTATAGGCTCGTACATGGGCTGGCTCGACTGGGGCTGTACCTCAGTTTCCCGAAGACCAGCTTGAAGTATCTTAAATAACTGCGTTTCGTACGTGTGAAGGAATAAGAGTTGGATACCTCTATCCTTTTCTTCACTCCCTTTCATCTTTATTCTTTTTTCAGCTGGCACTCCATTTGCGACGTTAATTAACTTAACATTTGGTGTTCTGCTCGTTCACCAAACATTAAAAAAAAAAATAAAAAAATGATTGACTTTTTTGAGAATTTGTTTTCTTTTCGGGTTCTTTTCAATCCTTAAAATATTAAACCCCATTAATATTATAACTGTGAAAGTGTATCTTTCTCTGTCTATCGTAAGTTACGTGTCCACGTCTAAAATATTATACATTTTAGTATCCCATGGATATGTATGTATATATCTTTCACATAGGCTATTTTTTTATTTTGAAATGTAAAAACTGTATATTAAGAACCCATTATTGTATAAAATAGGCTATTCAAAGTAATTATTCCAAGCAGACGCAACAAAATCACAAATAACGGAAACATCGCACACAGGAAAAACACATCCAGCCAAATTGAAAAATCTTCTCCGTTTCGGAAGTCAAGAAAATAATATATTATTCACGTATCGGTCGTTATTCTGGAGACGTTGACGAATGAGGCCTGTGGAGGTACCAGGGTAAAGACTACGCCTAATGTTCCCACTGAATGTTTAAGTTGAAATTCATGCCTTCAAAACCATTGCTTAATGCATTAAGTGTTTTATTTTCGACAGTTCTTAAATCTTTGATGTTCGCTTCTGTTTCGTAACTTTTTTTTGGGAAAAGTTGGATCGGATTTAGGATTCGGTTAAAACGTTTTCCATTAACGAGATGGGGATGAACAAGTAAATAAAAATAAAAGTAACGGCTTGTACCTAAACGTTTTTGTACTGTGTAAAGATCACGTTTTCTTTAAAAATAACATGTAACTGAATTTACCAGATTGTTCCATTATGAATATACTGTATACATCTTAAGAAAATCTCCCGACAGGTGCAGGCTTTCTCACGCTGTCTTTTTCCACCGCTATACGAAATTAATTTGAGCATATACTTAAGTACCTTTTGAAATAATAATATTAAAAAAATCTTTTATACAAGAAGCATTCTATTCTGTATAAGATTACATTAATGATAAAGCAGCGTAGAATAATAGTGCATTGGCCTCGCTCCTGCGAGGATGCCAATGCACAATTAATGCAATTCAATAATTCAAAATCACATTATCCTTAATTGTAGCTAAGTGTAGCCAACAATATTGTATAAAAATATTTTCAAAGTGTAACTATCGAGTTTCTCGTTGGCTCTTCTCAATAGAGTCCACATTCCAAGCCGGTGGTAGTTTGAGATTGAGTTGAAGTGTAAGGTCAGGTTGGAATCTGAGGCCAATCCAATGTGTGTGTTCTTCCATTAGCTAAGCCATATCTGTTCTTAATAAATAAAAAACTGGTCAAGTGCGAGTAGGACTCGCGCACCGAGGGTTCCGTACAAACTTATAGAAATCTATATACGACTAACCCATCTACGCCATTTGTGGTCTTCATCATCAGTTCCAACATAAGTTACTATCAAAAATACCTAAATCGGTATACGCTTGCCTATAATATTTGAGGAGTTCCCTCAATTTCTCCAGGATCCCATCATCTGATCCTGACCTGAAGACAATGGGACCACCTTGAAAGTATACCTTTTCAAACCAAAAAAAAAATTTGAAAATCGGTACCCAAATGGCGGCGTAATCGGCGAACAAATATAAAAAAAAAATTAAATACAAGGTCGAATTGAAAACACTCCGTTTTAGAAGTCGCTTAAATATAATAAAATATTATGTAAATATGGATCACGTCCCAAAAACTATTTTGAAACTACTTAGGAGCACTTTAATTTAAAACACGATCATGGATGCAATCCATGGAAACACAAAATTTTATTTTAAGTACTAATACACCTTATACTATCAAAAAAAAAGTTATAGCGCGATTCAGGATACACCTAGCGCCATCTCTTGACAATTTCAATGAACTAACTTGTTGACTTTGACATTAACAACATAATTATATTATATTTTATTCTCGTTTTATTTTTATTTATATTCTACTACACTCCACTACCCCTGCACTACGTTCGTAGAATATTTAGATTTACATTATTAATCAAAATATCGAAATATTAATTAGTGTTGCCAAGACGAAAATAATTAGTCCTTAATTCGAACAAAACTAATTGTTTATTTATAAATAACTAATTATATTACTAATAACCAGAAGACTTATATGTGTAGATAAATAAGTAAATTAAATAACTCGATCTGTTTGATTTTAATTTTAAAATTTTCGTACTAAGTCAATACGAGTACTTAAATCAAATCGCGTGAAGCTCTTATATTGAATGTTAATTACGTAATGACATTATAAATCGACGATAAAACTTTTAAATGAAAAGTTTATTTCATTATTTTTAGCGCATTTAAATAATAATTAAAATAAAAATTTTTATTAATCGAGCAGAATTATATCACACTTAATGTCATAATGTTGTAATAGATGGCATTAGCTGTACGCTGCATCGCGCTATCATTTTGTTAGCTGCGATAGATAGATTGCATTGCGTTGTTTATAAAGGTTTGCTGCTTTTTAATGTTTTCGTATTGATACAAATTTCTTCTCAGTGTTTGTAAAATTGTTTTTTTGACCATGGTCAACTTCTATGTTAATTTGTTACAAGTACATATAATTTTAATTCTAAGATGAATATATTTTCCGCTTGATCAATTTACAACTTGATACATTTACGCGTTCCTGAGAAAAAGGTTGAAAGACAGACGTACAGACTGACAGACACACGAACAGAAATTTACAGTTTTCGGATTTTTTCCCTTATGTATACTAAAGGACCTTGCTCCTGGCCAAATTTCATAATGCTTGGTCAATGGGAAGTACCCTATAGGTTTTGATTCCCTTGCGAAAACGTTAAAAACGCTATCATTCTTAAAATATGTGATATAAATGACCGTATCTTTTGATTGCGTTAACTTAGAAGTTTGATTTTTTCACAGCTATTAGTAATTACAACTCTGAGTACTTGACGTTGATAAAAATTTGTTACCTTCACGCGTTTCTGAGAAAAAGGTTAAAAGACAAACTTACAAACAGACAAACATACATACAAAAATTTACAGTTTTCAGATTTTTTTCTTTATTTGTACCATAAGATCTTACTTCTTGCCAAATTTCATCGTGCTAGAACAATGGGAAGTACCCTATAGGTTTTGATTCCCTTGCGAAAACGCTAAAATGGTCAAAATATACGACATATTTTCCATTATCTTTTGATTGCGTTGACTTAGAACTTTAATATTTTCACGGCCGCATGTCATCGTAGACTTGAGTATATGATATTAATTTCAACATGATACGTCTATGCATTTCTGAGAAAAAAGGGTTGACATCCCGACAGACAGACAGACAGACAGACAGACAGACAGACAGACAGACGGACAACAAAGTGATCCTATAAGGGTTCCGTTTTTCCTTTTAAGGTACGGAACCCTAAAAATGGTTGATTTATCGTACTCATTATAAAAACTTTTCATCTAAGCTTATATAGATAAAAGTGACCACTACAGTACAGTACATACACATGTAACGTCAAGCAATAATAAAAGATTTCAAATTTATCACAGAGTAAATGGCAATTAAATCTTAATTATGGTATACTTTTGAGCAATCAACTATAGGTATCATTCAGCTTACAAATCTAACGCCTTTTGTGTAAAAAAAACTAGCGGCCCTTTAAGGTTTCACTCGGTCTTAACATAGCATTTTCAACAAACTTCCAAACCCCATTTTGCCCCCATAGTGGTCGAATTGTGCAAAATCCCGTCTTACTGAGCACCTACGTCCTAAAAGGGACTTCCATGCAAAATTTGTTACTCTTACCATTTGTAGTTTCTGAGTTTCGTCTTTTTTCGCTTATATATATGTATTAAAAAATATAATTATCCTGATCCAATTATTCTTTACCATACAGTTACAGTCTTGTTCTACATCAATTACCAGAGTAAAAGTCTAATTCTCGTTTAAGACTTACCGGATGCCTAATTGATGAAAACTGTCGCTATAAAAACATGCTACATTCTGACATTCGATGTCTGATTTGTGTATTTAAACGCTTCGTTTAATTTCCGAAATGAGATTTCGATAGCGGTAGTGTTCGACAATTGCCTAATTGCTCTGTACACTGCATTGAATGACAATTAGTACCAATACAAATTGGTAGGATTATATTTCTGTCAAACCGCAAAGTCATTTTGGAAATTCTATCTCAATCTGCAGTGAAGCAGGGAACCATTAATCTCGGAATCCGTCTCCTTAAAAAAGGAGGATGGGTCCATAAATTGGATATCAACCAGATGTCAACTTGAGTTAAAGTTTGGGTCATAAAGAGAATCAATTGCATAAAAATTAACTGCCTTACTACAAAACATATAAACAGATGTTAAACGCGTGTTTAAAAAAATCCGTACTATAAATCCGCGTCTAAGCAGTTTTGAGTTAATCATGCTTTGAATATAGATTAACATACGTTTAAGTGAGTTTAATAGATGCCTAAAACCTATTTCAGCTGTCAAATGTAACGTATAACATTTTATCAATAAGTTTTTTTATAACTTTACTCGCTGGTAAGCAATTTAGATAATATTTTAAGCAATGTTTAATTTCTAAACACACTTCTGTTTAGCTAGAAACGTGTTGAACATGGTTTTAATACGTCTTTTGTAGTACGACAGTATATGTTTCAATTTTGGTGTATCATAAAAAAAAGATGTTTTTTTACGGAGAATTTTATATTATTACATGTATTTTTTTTAATCCGAAATGTTTTAAAGAGGTTCTTTCTCATTAAGCTATTTCATTTGAAGTTAAGCAAAATTGCATTCAAAGATTTGCAGATATTTTACATCGCTCGGTGAGACCACCTACTCTTTTAACTTCTGCGCTGTAAGAAGATGTAAGAATGGTACCTTCAGTGTACAATATCAAGAAAGCAAGGTTTTTAAAGCTTCTCTCCAACTGACAAAGCATATCAGTTGGAGAGTAATCGGTTTTAACGTATACGAAATATTAGTAGAAAAAATGTAGCTCTATCGATTCTCGTAGAATCAATCATCTACGAGAAAATTCTATTCTATGAATGAAAAATGTTCCAGCATATTTTTTATCTCATTCTAAAATATGAGGAGATTCTCAATTCATCGGGGACATTTTTTACATATGTTCAATTGTTTAGTGATTACTCGAAATCAGCTAGATCAATATGGTTAATTCTTTTTTTGTTTGAAAGTGTACTCTCCCATTGGACACATAGAATTTTTAACAAAATTACGTAAATCTTGTCAAAATAATAAAGACGTACTTTATACGTAAACAATAACAAGTAATTATTTAAAAAATCAAAAATCTGACTGCCTAACAAGGCCATAAAGAATCGTTACTAACCAACTTTAAAACGTTAAAGATTCTAAAAAGTAATTCTGACTGAAAAGTGATGTAAGAAACCTAAAAATGACTTTTAAATATCTATTTAACTTATTTCTATTTCACATTATGGTGTCTAAAATTAGCCATTTTGATTTTTCCAATTTTTTATACTTTCTATGACATCTGCGCCATTATGACAAATTAAACAACGTATCATTTATCAAAATCGATCCACGCGTTTTGTCTAAATACTGCTACAAAAGTCCAAAACCCACAAACAAACACAGAGTAATAAATAATAAAAATACATTACCCTCCCTTGCGTCTTGCAGTCGGGTAATCAATAAAATAAAACTAAAACCAATAAAAATCGTACAATAAACAATTTTAGTCGTTATATTTAAAATTGTGAAGCTATAATTAAATCCAAAAACTGGCTTCGTGGACAAAAATAACAATTGACGATGTTTTCTTTAAATCGTCGATAAAATGCCTAAATGGGATTTCAAATGGAAATAGTTCTGTCAATATTCCATCGCTTCGAACAGTCTGCCCTAAAATAGACCCTCGGAATTTAGACAACTTGCACGCTCGGGACAAATATTCGATAGCTTCAGTTTAATACGAGTAGCTCTTACTTCCTATATATTAAGGTTTATTATTTGGTTCCATGCTCTAAAAGGTTTTGGAGTCATTTAAAAGTTTGATAGGGTAGATAGAATCTCTTCAAGTTTATCAGTTCCCTTTAGTGTTTTTTACTCTTGAATTGATAATACAATTCAGAGTAGACTTTTTTGTATTTGATTTTGATTATCCCTCTTGATGCAAGTATGTACGAGTATTAACGACAACAAACAACAAATTCTTCTAAAGATCCCAATCGATACTTACAAGATATATAGACACATAAAACAACCTAAATCATCTCAAGAATTTGAAGATCATCGTTAGATCACAAATGTTCATTAGCAAGACAGACATTATTAATCATTTCTATCCCAGCTTCGGAATGTCAGCATTGATTTTTATTTAATTCCATTCTAATAATAATGGAATATATTTTCTTTTTTCGCAGAAAATGTCGAGTGCATCGCGATTGGCCATCGTTGGCATATTGCTGGCTTTCGTGGCTACAGCCGCTGGCATCAAATGTTGGCAATGCGGCCAATACAGTGACGGGGTTGGGTCCATCACACCCTGCAACAACCGGAGTGCAGCACGACTGAACCAATGTCCTCCCGACGCAAAATATTGTATCGTAAGTATTATTCCTAGCCTCTAAGAAACTATAACATCCTTATATATTTATCGATTACAGACAAATAGGTACAAAGCATTTGAATCAGTTAATAACGTATACGTGTGTGTTTGTCACTCGTCACAATTCGTTGATTCTCCTATCGATATGAGCTGTGTGACGCCAATTTACTTATTATTGGTCCAAGTGTCTGAATTACACTGTACGAGTCAGTAAAACTTATCAGCCCAAGTATTTGTTACTGCTACTATAAGTGGAAATGTTTTGTCTATATTATATACAACATCATGTTACATAGTATTTGTATCCGAATTATTAAGTGAGTTATTTATTCGATTATTCGTTTGATTATTATCTTAATGTGCATTACTTAGTTAAGAATAGGACAAGATGAGCCGAAATGGCTTACTGGTTAGAATACGTTTATCTAGGCTAGCATTTCTGAGTTTTCAAGAGCTAAATTTTTCAAATTAACCTTGTGTTCGGCGGTAAAAGAAAACATTGTGAGGAAACCAGCATATCTCAGGAGAAATTCTGACACATGTATATCCGCCAACCCGCAATGGATCAGCGTGGTTGATTAAGCTCCTAAATCTTTTCCTTAATAGCAGAGGATGCCTTTGCTTAGCAGTGGAACATTTACAGGCTGTTACTACTTACTTGAATTATTCTCAGAGTTTATTGTCAAATTATTCGTCCAAGCGTATAAACGTGACATAAGATGAAATATGAACAGATGTTGCTTTATGTGATACCGTAAAAGCTTAATAGTTCGATTTGATGGGACTTATTAATTTTATTTTTCGCTTGCTGCGAATTTTATTAAGTATGTAAAAATGTTTATTTCAGCGATAAAGGAAGCATCGTAAGAAGACTCCCACGAGTCAATTAAAAAAAGTGGAGTAATGCATTGAAACAAAAAATAAACATCTTTTCTTGACAGTATACATACAGACAATTACTTGGTATAGATATATTTTTAAAATACAGTTACATACATAAACATTTTCAATTATATTTATGTAAAGCAAAGCACTATAACATTTATAAAATTGAACAAAAATGTTTCAAAAAGGATAATAAGCATAAAAATAAAATCAGCACATTCCATGTTGTTAATTAAATAACTTCCAAATTTACAAAACAAAGGCTCCCAATTAAAACATGAACATAATGGCATAACGAAATTATCTCTAGCGCATTACAACAAACCAACGCCTAATTTTATAAAATTTACCCACACCCCCTAATTGTACACTGACGTTGGATTTGACCACACGAAGAGTTTGATACTATTTATATCTAGGATTAATGTATGAGTTTATAATTAATTTATAAGAAAAAATTAATATTAGTGTTTATAAAGGGTAAAAGACAATAATGCAAAAATTTTGCCGATTATAACAATGTCAACTGTTTTAAATGGTCTTGTGGTCTATAACACGTCGATTTCAACAGATGATCACGAGTTCAATCCCAGAATATCACCGCTGCTAAGTTTGTCTTTAAATCATTTTAATCGGGTGTATAGTAAATGATTGCTAGGAAAGCCTAAATTAACTGCCGATTTTCGGATATTTAAAAATTCTGACACTGCATGTATATTCTTCAACCCGCTGGGGAGCAGCGTGGTAGATTAAGCCCTAACTTTTTTTAAAATAGGAGAGGAGGCCTTCACCGAATTATGGGTCATTTAAAGAGTGCTGTAGTTACAATTTAATGATATACAAGTCGAGTTACGCGATTTTAGTTTTTGCGTTTTCATTTAAAGCAGCAGTACCCGGTATGCGTTGCAATCCCATCTAAATTGTATAGATTTTTTGAACTATGAACTCTCTTGGGCTTCACTAGAACGATCGATAGAATATCAATATTTCATCGCATTCAATCAATTGTTTCAAATAGAGGAGCAACGTTGTTTTTATTTATTTAGATAAGTGTTGTATTTTGGATTAAAGTGATAAATAAACAAAATGACTGCAAAAAAGAGAAACGAAGTTATTTAAGTAAAATTGTCATGAAAGGGAATTTTGGCCGTGTCGAAATTGTTTAGGTACTTCTGTACATTGTCTTCGGTAGTTATGACTAAATAAAGGTTAGTCAAGAAAATTTTCTCTGTGTAAAGTAATTTTGTTCGGAGGATAAGATTATGGTCAAATTCGCCCTGAGAGAATGAACTCGTTTAGTTTATCTTTACAAGAGCGCAGCCATCTTGTGAAGGGTCGAAAATTACAAAATGGCGGCCGTTCTTTTTCGCGCGTAAATTGGAATTTTACGCGCTCTGTTTTCTTAATCAGCGTTCACTTTATGAAATTATAGGGACTGTGAATTGCGAATTTAGTCAAAAATGTTTAGGAAAATTCCGTTGTTAAGAAAAATAGAATTGATCGTTATTTTTGAAAATGTATTGTTTGTCGATATAGCTATGTTTTGTTCGTTTTTATTACAACAATTATATTCCATCATCTACAAACCATATTCTTATGGCCAGTCAAAGAAATAAATTGTTTTAGTTCTCTATAAAATGAAATGTCGTCACAACTACAGCGAGCTTACAAATCTGCAAAATATGTAGGTACCTTACACGGAAAATTATGTTTTCGAAATACGTATATTTAGTGTGGGTGCATTTAGTTTTTAATGTCCTTTTTAAATACAATAAGTTGTTAAAGTATCCCTTACAATATTTAGGCACAGTTGGATGCTGATAAGCAATAATGTGTCAAGCCACAAAAAGTCAAATTTGGAGATATTGATGTATTTTAATACTGCGTCACCTATTTAACATTATTCATAAAAATATCAAGTTATCGAAACTAAATAAGTGTGGAAAAAAGTTTCTTAACTCAATGTTTCGAGGTTCAGGTGCGTTCTTTATTTTGCAATTTATAAATTAATCTCAAATATTTAAAACTTATTATTAGGTAACATATTAAATAAATCTATCTGCTTTTGATTCATTATATATTTTATCAAAATAGAAAAGAAAAGACAATTATATACGTCTTCAAACAAATTTATTAAGAATAGGTTTGACATCTTTAGACGCCATTTTCTTAAAACGAAGTCCGTGTGGCTTGACACAGTATTGCTTATCAGCATCCAGTTACTCATCAAAATTGACGTTATTCAAATGGCGGATTATTTAGCTGCGGACAGCGTATAATTAACTTTAAAAAAATTAGATTTTTGGTTATTAAGTAGTGGGAAGAGATTTTTAGTTATAATTACAATGAAAATATTATAAAAAGCATCTATTGAATTATTTATTTGCATTAAATCTATTTTAATATAATAGACACAGACAGAATTTTCGTTCGTGCAAAGTAAACTCCAAAAGCACGGAACCTTTTTCAAAATTTTTGGTACCAATTAAAAGATACATTATTCTAGATTGTTCCAGAATATATTTTATGTATATACATGCGTGTTATTTCATAACAAAATCTACATTAATACGAGTGAAGACGCGAGTAAAAGCTAGTCGCAAATAAACCATATAAAAATCTTCAATAATAATTACTTATATAATTAAAAGAAAAATTCAATTACAAGAAACATTGTTTTGTTTGGAAATGCAAAATGTAATTCGAAAAGAGATATCAGAGAAATGCCTGGAGGAATATTTAAGGTAATTCTGTTTTTGTGTTAAGAAAAAAATTCTCCGAACATTTCTCATTGTGTTTATGAGTTTTAAAAATGATTTTTAAAATCTTTGGAATAGCCGGTGAAACACCGTACCCTACTCGTGTTTGGCTGATTTTGATTACTTGTTTTTCCTTCAGAATTTTCACTAGCTTACCAAGATTTTCGTTTATATGTGCTACCATTTTTTCGATAAAACTAAGATTAACGTTTTAAATTTGTCATTTTATAACTACCGACCAAAAAAGGGTGTTCTTATTGAACTGTGTATTTGTGTGTCTATCTGTGGTATTGTAGCTTTCTAACGGATGGTATTTTTTGATTTGTTTAAAGACTAGTGTGACCGAAATGATTCTTAGCTGTAATTTATAAAGGTCCATTCAGACATTTGAAGATATTAACTCTTTTCTATTTTTGAAAGGATCGGAGCAATTTCTACTGGTCTAATTGACTTTGAATTTACTATAGCATGAATGATATTAAAATAACGTAGTTGCATTACCTTGGCGTGATGCTGTAGCCTTATCTAGCATCAGTAGGATGCACAACTTCTCACTAACTTACAAAAGAAGTATTGGGACTGGTCTCAATTAATAGATTATTTGTTTTTTTTTTTTATTTTATTATTTTTTTTTATTTTGGATTATATTGTTATTTTATTTTCAATAAATGTATAAATATGTGTGACCAGCAGTTCCTCGCGGCGTTGCCCGCGTATATTTTAATACCCCCTAGCACAACTATAAGGGATGATTTTTGAATTCGGGGATATAGACATTTATTTATTCACCCTAAGAAATATTTATGTTAAGTTTAAGGATAAGCGGCCAAAAAATAAAATATTTTTTGTCCATACAAACTTCTCCACCCCCTTGCAGTTCAATAGGGGATGACATACGAGCGTTTTATGGTTCATATTTTATTACTGTCATCCAGAAATATGTGTATTAAATTTTAAGTTAATATGACCACGGAATAAGATTTTCCATTCAAAAGTTTTTACCATTTTTAACCCTCTTAGAGATGGAAAATCGAAAATCCCTTTCTTATTTTTAAAAATGTCTGTCTCTCCACCTCAACTCGAACACATTCTACCAGGATATGATAGACATCTTCAATAATATTACATTTTGAGCACTTTGGGGATGATACCTTACCTACGAGATATGCTGCACAGAGATATAAAGTATAAGGTTTACTACACATGTACTTACAACAGAAGATCTAATGTTGGACGAGTCGACGATGGCTCAGCAATAGGATTCCGTTGGCACTCTGTGTATAAAACCCTATAAACGATAAATTGGCGCCCTCTCGACTGCAGATAAGCTAACGAGCTCGATTTTGATCCCCGTTTGCGACAAATGTTTGTATAAGATATACGGGAGTTCGTAGATGTCACAGGATTCTGTTATATTTGGCTGTTGTAATTACAAAATTCTAGGTGATTACTGGTCAAAGATTCTTAGCAAACTGCAAAAGGTAGGAGGTTTTTAATGGCAGATTTTTTGGCTTAAAATTTTGTTAATATGTTTCATTTTTTATCTGTATTAAAGCTTTAATTTGTATTGGCCTATTTAATAAAACGGGTCTTATCGCCATAACTTATGGTAATAATATTTTTTATTGCCCGATGTTTCGACTAAGTTCCATCCGTCGCGGTCACGAGCTGACTGATGTACCAGGCGGCCTCCAGCGGCGCGTACGCGAGTTTCCTTTACTTTTGTTCGCCTACCCTCACAGTATTTATATTGTCTTTACCGTTATTATAATGCTGGGATATATTAAATATGAAAAGTATTTAAATGAAATAAAATACTGAATTCAATTTTAATTATATTATTATTATTATTTTTTAACGTTTTAATAAATTATTGATGCATTTTTTAGTACATTTACTTTATACCAGAAAAATGACGAACGCGATTCAAAATGATTTAATCAGCGCCATCTATCAGCAATAAGTGGAAACAACAATGTAAACTTTCGCAATAAACTTTCTATTAAATGAAACGTCAAAATGTTGATATTATTTTCATTAAGTTTTTTATTTAAAAATCAATATAAATATCAAATTAAGCCCGCTTTAATATACTACGCGATATAAACACAATTATAATTCAATGTTTAGATGACCAGACTGTTGCCGCGCCGTGCAGAGCGTTGCTCGTACCGCGCACGCACGACTGCAGTACAGCTGCGGCGCGGCAACCTCGCAACAGTTAGTACGATGCTTACCAGTGAGACAAGCAAACGTCTTTATACTTTAAATTTGATAAATTATGGATGACATTAACACAGAGGAATTTATAAATGAAATAGATATGCGTCCGGCTGTGTGGAACACGAAATGTGAAACGCATAACAATCGCTTAGAAAAGAAAAGTGCCTGGGAAGGGATTTGCGAAAAAATTATCGTTGATTTTAAAAATAAAAATGCAAGCGAACGAAGTTTGACGGGTAATTAATTATTTTTCAATATCAACTGTCGCTATTTTAACTAGTCCCTATTGTAGTAGTAATTAACAATTTTGATGTGTTTCTGAATGAAAGAGCTATCCACAGTCCATACCAAAACAGTTTGAATATAAAATAATAGTTTAGCGTAATTAAAGCGTGGTGTTCTGTTATGAGCGTCCGTTAGAAAACATAGACACTAACATTTTGGGTTGTATAGTTGTCACAACTTACTTTATTATTTGTTCATTACTTTTAACACTATAACGGGTTAAACAATTTGAGTATCCGGAGTTAGCACAAAAGATAGGTTCTTTTTAACCCGTAGACGTAATCGCGGTACGGAATTAGTTTTTGTATTCATTTAACATTTGATGTCCATCGTTGCTATATTAAGTACACATAAAGTACCATCTTAAATGAACGCAAATATGTATCGTGAGTGCATGACGCACTCATATTGAAATTTAAAACACCATATAAAAAAATTACAAAACGTCGATTAAAGATCACGTGACCCAGCTATGTTTTTCGCTGTGATAAGGCTGCTGAATTGATTTAAAGCCCGCTTTATAACATTTTGTTCAATATATCGTCGGTCTAGATGTGATAGCTTGTACATGCCAACTGACGAAATTTACGCGAAATACAAAAAACTTCTTTAAAGGCTAACTGTAATAGATATGTTTATATTTTAGATCTGTTTACATTGTAAGAAATATTATTATTATAAAAGCAAATTATTTGATTACAGTTTTCACTGAGAAAATCCATTTTTAGCAAAATTGTTAGTTACGGGGTATCACATGCGAGCGATGATATGACGTTTAAAATTTCAATATCAATTCACCACGTTAAGACTAAGTAATATGTAGTATATTATCTATTATTCTAGTTAAACAGATCATGGAATTCAATTTAGTCGTGATTTAACTGCAGAAAATTCAATATTAGATTCAATTTCAGCGTCACTACTTCAAAAAAAATGGCGACACATCAGAGACTCCTATTCGCGAGAATTGAGTAAGCAACGGAAATTAAAAAGCGATTCCGCTGGAAAGAATCATCGCAAATACATGTACTTCAATCGACTCAAGTTCTTATCACAGCTTTATGAAAGGCAAAACGACCAGGACTTATCAGATTCAACTGAAGGTGTCACTCCGTCAACATCAACTGAAACTAAACTTGTAAAGGATGAAACAAACAAGATTTTGAAATTACTCGCTGAAAGGATGCAAAATAATGCTGACACATTTGAGGACGGTGATAGATATTTCCTGCTTTCTCTTTTAAACGATTTCAAAAAGATTCCGGAAAATCGGAAAATGGATGCGAAATACGACATGATTGGTGTTATTCGAAAATACGCGATAACAAATGTTGATAATTTTGATAATTCTCACTTTGAACAAAGCGTTAATTTGACAAAACAATCTCTGGAATTTAAGAGGCAAGATTATCAAACGGAGTTTCAATCTATGTCTACGGAAATACAGAAACATTCCCCTCAGTCTTTAACGGAAAATTCATCTAGTGATGATAAATTTAGGATAATTTATTACAAGGATCTCATTATG
This sequence comes from Hypolimnas misippus, assembly GCA_037950945.1. Classification (NCBI taxonomy): domain Eukaryota; kingdom Metazoa; phylum Arthropoda; class Insecta; order Lepidoptera; family Nymphalidae; genus Hypolimnas; species Hypolimnas misippus. The sequence goes on from JBBEEQ010000009.1 coordinate 755,647, forward strand.
GCCCATAGAAATATTTGACATGAGCGAGGATCGAACCGGACTGTTTACGCTTCAATCAGTTGCAGTGACCACTGCGCGAATCTCTCAGTCCAATTTATATTGTACTAGTTGCTTTTCGTGGATTCACTCGCGTTTGCGGCTACTGCTCCGCTTCTATGTGTAGTAAGGTGATGTTTTATAGCCTATCATACCTAAATAAATGACGTATTTAACGTCAAAAGATTTTCAAAACAGATTGTAGATTTGTATGAGATTTAATCAACGTCATCTCGTGGTAACAGGGAGAAACAAAACAGTGGGTATAGCGAGTCAAAGTGATAGATGGAAACAAAAGCGCGTGTGGTTGGTGATTCTGTGAATGCGAGCTACAATTTTGATACATCGAATAAGTAAAGTTAGTAAATTTAACAGACAACTCCATCGAGTATTTATCGAAAAACTCGTACTTGGTACACTGGCAAGTATATCATCTGTTTGTCGATTTCGCGGCGCGCCATATTACGTTTGCTCACATATCGCTCTTGTTAATTAACAACTTAAAATATATAATTATGTATGTAATTTAAGTCTATTTTATTTGTGTTTTTTAACATCACTTAGTATAGTGTTACATAGCAGTAATGTTACCTTAAAAGTCAATATTGTAGCAATAAAATTAAGATGTTAATAAAAATATTAATAAATCTTTTAAAAATAATTTATACTTAATTTACAAGTGATACCTATGTTATAGTTTTCGATCGTATTGTCATTGTCAAACACAATTATTGAATGAATTTGAGTCTCAAAAACTTAAAAATAATCATACCTAAAAATTTAATGAGTTTACCACGAAGCGACCATCAGTATTTCTAATTTCTATAAATATAGTCCCGTTATATAAAATATGAATAATATAAATGGCAAAAGCCTAAGGTATATATTACCTTATTTCGTACTCATCTTTTCGCTATCCATCAATTTTAACAGACTTCTAAAAAAGGATGAGGTTTTCTATTCTTCGGGGACTTTTTTCTTCTTCTTTCTCAATCAATTTACTCCTTCTCATTTCCACTTATTTATATAACTATATATCTTTATATAAGCAATAATCAAACTATTGCATTACCGTCTGCATTATCGTGATAAGTTACTATTAAACCTTATCAGGCTAAACACGAATACATTCTATGTACATCGCATGTCGATTGGTACATAATAAAATATGCAAAATTGATTTTAAAATTAGACTAAATTGTTTTTAGTTAATCGATATAGTTTTCAAGTTAAATTTTATCATGTGATTTGAATGATTAATAATTTTACCCTTTTGACTACTAAACATTATATAGTAGTGACACGTGAAGAGAAGGCATTTGCCCAGCAGTGAACCATTGTGTCTTACTTTTTTTTACTTTGTTTCCTCAACTTAAAAAAAAATACATAAACTCTGTAACCTAGTAACAGATACGTCGTTAGTAGTTACGAAAGCTGTGAATATCTAAAATAAGGCACTGACAGCAAAATCTTTTCCTGCAATAGGACCTTTAAAGGCTGTTAATTTACTTTATAATTTCATATCATATGTAAATTTAAAAATCGTATAAACTTGCTCGTAAATATCCCCTCGAGATAAAGGTATTTCGTTCTAGGTGTTCAGCCAATTAAGTTATGCGTCCAAGTGGCTAGTGGAAAATATTCCGTTACGATGCATCCATTAGGTCTTAAACGACCGTTTTGCATTTTTATGATTTGCAAATTTGAATATTGATTTTTTATATTTATAAATAACTGGCGGCTCGCACCGACTTCGCCTGGGTAACAAATAGATTTACAACAGATTAAAATGTTCTTTATTCTGTGAATTGCATTGACCAATCAGAGTCGAGCGGGGTCGAGGCGCCATCTTGACAACAATGGCGAATCGCGGGAATATGAGAATAGTTGTAGACCGAAGTGGATAAATTATTGTATTGATTTAAGACAGTTGTGGTTGAGATTAGTGTCACGAACCCGCTACTCGTATAAATAATTGTAATTCATATTCATTCATATAATTATTTTGTCTTTCTATTCAAAAGTGACCCCCAACATTGTAAAACTATAATAAAATTGTGTGAAATCGTAAAATAGTAATGTGTTGTTTTGTGCTCTAATTTAACCCTCATAATATATATATACATATATATATATATATATATATATATATATATATATATATATATATATATATATATATATATATATATATATATATATATATATGCTGTTCACAGCTAAACTCGCGTTTATGCTTATTGCTTCGCTCTTTGCGTGATCTAATATAGCTTATATACCTTTATCAATAAACAGGCTAATCAACGCAAAAAGATTTTTTCAAATTTGATCAATAGTTTCGACACATATCTCTATATATTATAAGTATATAGGTGACGTAGAGCATGTAAGGGCAGTATGAAATACTCTAGAATTCCTACATTGCATACATATCTACATTACACACATATCTACTTCCTACAAAATATAATTTCTCACAAATATTCAAACATCATCTGCTTACAAATCCAATTTTCCTAACATATTTATTTTCGAAATGAATTTTAAAAACTGAATCTCCGACGTGTATTGAGGTCAATAATATTGCAAACATAAGTTTAATATTACACCCAACATTATACACTCGTATTAGGTACTCAATATCAGAATTTTTCAGTAACTGTTAATATAAAATATGAAACGAGCATAACTTTTCATAGAGAACATAATCCGTTATTTAAATTTCTTATACACCTACAACTCCACCCATAACCCGAGATGGCCTAGTGATTAGAACACGTTAATCTCAACAGATGATCGCGAGTTTAAGCCCCGGCTAGCACCGCTGAATATCACGTTCTCATTTGTGTTATCATGTATATCCTCCAACTCGCAGAAGAGCAGCGAGGTATGGCAGGCGAATTAAGCTCTTATTCTTCTCCTTCGGACAGAAGGCCTTTGCCCAGAAGTGGGATACTTACAGACTGTTACTTTACTTTATACATACATTTTACTGCGATAGAGCTGTAGCACTGATTACAGCTCGTATTCATTTTGTCTCGATCTGGGCGGTACTACACTCTCACAGAAAATCGGCTTGAAGTAGCTAATACGTTACTTAAGTAGCGTTTCGTACAGTAAGATCCGAAAGCTTAATATTATTATATTGATAAAATTGTACGTCGACTTGGGGTCGCTTAGTACAGAGCGCAGTAGCGTTAAGCCCACGTTTTGTATACTTTTTTTGTGCAATAAAGAATAAAAATAAATAAAATTAATATGAGGCTTAATAAAACAGAATTCAAAATGTATCGATTTTAGTAGTTTCAAAACACGTCTTGTGCAGGCAGTATAACAATAGCGTCTGAAATATTCCTGTGTAGGCTTTCACGACGCATGTATGAAAATGTTTTTCCATTGTGGTAGATCCTATGCTTGAATATGGACTGACTCGACAGAGACGCTCCATACAGTCACAGAATACCGATGTGAAATAGCTAATGTGAAGCCTGACTCTGATATTCATCCTCCGATAATTCTGCAAGTATCCACGGAAAGTGTTTATCATCATTAATGTAGATAATTTTTCTGCTCGTTTGCCTACAATTTTTATAAAAAGAAATTAATAAAAACTGCATTTAACAAAACCAAGCATTTCGAATGTGAGACGTGGAAGACTATAAGCTTGACTTTTTCTCATGTTAACTAATTTAAAAACACAATAAATTGAGAATTTTCTCCTTTTTGAAAGGGCTTTTGAAATAAATGAATTCAGAACGATCGTGTAATACACATTTATACGATCAGATGGCATTCAATTGGAGAGTATTTATAAATCGAAATCAAATAACCAGATAAAACCGGAAAGGTCAAGTATAAACCAGTATATCAAGCACCCTTTTAAATGGTAAATAAGCAATTAATCTTGGCTACTGTTACACTGGTAGGAGATAGCTCATAAAAATTGATAAAACGCGATTCTGGCCCGTATAACGAGGTTCCGTATCATTCACCTGACTCACACTTGACTAATTACCTAGAAGATGAATGTGATAATATAAGATGAATATTTGTTTCGTATGAATGGGTGTATGTATAATTAGCTACATGCTGAAATTTTGAACTAGGCGTGTAGGTCTAAATCAGGAAAAGCGAAAATATTAAAGGAGGGAACAATTTCGTAAGAACCAGCATACTTCTTTTATATAAGCTTCAATTCAACTTGCAATGTATGTAACTATGTTTGTTCGGGCGAATCTTGTAACTCAATTTTAAAGCAGATATGGTTAAACGATTTTTTGTAAATACGTTTAGTTTCGATGATAATCTATGGTTAGGTGTGTCATTCTAAATTCAACATGGTAGAACACTCAAGATGGCGGACTAATTGTTTTCAACGCATTCCTACAATATGGATACCAATTTAAAGTTCTTACTGAGAATAACTTGATAAATAAAGTGACTACACTCTAAATCAAATATAACTTGTAAAGATAGAAGACTAAGCTTTTTAAACTTTCCTACGATATGGGTACCCAAAGGCTGTGCGTCGTCAGTAAAAAATCATCATGACGGAATTTTTGTTTTTCATCTATTATTTATATTTACTTTAGATTAAAATTTGTTCCATACAAAGAACATCCGTTTTAAGCATATTTTTGTAAGACTGTCCGACATAATATCATATAATGAAAATAAAAAGAATTCAGATGGATACTTATTATAGTTCAAGAAATACAGTCGTATAAAGATCAGACGAACGGACATTCGACGCTTTATTAATAGGGTCTTATACTTTTTGATTACGGAACCCTAAAATGCTATTAGACTTGGTTTACTGAAGGTATAGGTTGAAAGGTATTTGTTAAATGAAAAAGCGTTGGGTAGGAAGAACGCTAATTGAATTTTTGTGTATCCATTGAATCGTGTGTTCATTTATTGTTTTATTTAAAATGCTTTGGTGTTGTATTTCATGTTCTGGTTCTTTGAATGTTGAATAGGTCCAATGGGTTAATCACATGGATTTTCATCTATGGTTTTGGCTTCAAAGCTTAGTTCCATAATTGACCGTTTGTCGTAGTGGTTAATTGGTTGAAGTTAATTTATTTATTCACTTTATTCCATAACAATTAAAAATAAATTCAGGAAAAGGCGAACTTAAAGCTCAAGCCTTTAACTCCCAGCCAACCTTAGTACCAAAAAAAAGTGTTGAATATACATACATATGTATAAAGCCTATAAAGCAATATACATAAATATGCACATACGAAAATACATACAAACATATATGTACATTTACAGACACATACATATACATATGTATATGTACATATATTAGTTTCTTCTTCTTTATCTTATACCTACCAAACTTTCTTTTTTCTGCTTTTTATATTTTATCTGGGGGCACGGCAGTGCTTCGCCAAGTCAAACAAAAAATATAAGTCAAGCTATAAATTTAAAACAAAAAAGTATTTTAATTTTGATATTGTCACTATATATGTTGTTATGTTAGATAATCACGTAAGTTATTACGACAGAATTAGTTATTAAGACAGAAGGTCTCTTAAATAAGGACTGAATGAATTAACCAACTTGGTATTACATGGGCCTCATAACTTTTTACGATGGAAGAATTGAGCTGTGAGTCTTTTTTTTTCAAGTTATGATTTTGATTCCATTAATTATTTAAAAACAAAAAAAATACTATTTTCGTTTATATTTGATTGTTAATTGATAAGAAAAGGAGAAAGTGTGTGAGGGTTCAAAGTGTTAAGATAATAAAAAAACTTCAGAATTATATTACCAAGATTAAAATCTATTATCAACGTCCATACTTGATATTTAAATAGCTAAAATGAGGTTAAAACGTTTTACAAAGTATGCTAATCGGCTCATCTTAAAGCGCTCAAGTTAGAGTGATCTAATCTTAAAGTGATTTAGATATTAAATTGGCTAGAAATATCGAGATGCACTTGAAATGGAATATAGTTGACATTTCTCATTAAGGTATAAGGTGATAATTACATTTGTAACTATTGCACTTTTAATTGATTTAAAACAACACGTAGAAGGTGAGTTCTTACGAAAGCTTTGAATTTAAAAAATTACGCACTAGCAATAAATTTTTTTGGGTGTAAAGCAATGACAGACAATTTATGTAAATTTTTATGAAAGTCTGAGAGCAAATCTCGTAAGTATTATTCTCGCCTTATGGTAACTTCTCACATGATAAGACTTTTAAAAAAGGAAACTGAGCTCAAAAGCAAAAGTAGGTAATTTCGTTTACTTTGACGACATATTTATTCAAGTTATTTTGAATTTAAAACCAACCTCTTGAACTGACTTTGATAAAAATTTACGGAATCAAACTGAAAGTATAATTTCAATTCGATTTATAAATTACGGGGTTCTTACATAACAAGCATTACAAAAAACATACTCTACGATTATTCACCTTTTTAAAAGTCAATTAAAAAGATAGAAAGTTTTAAACTAAATCATTAGCATATTAACGTCTAAACACTAAAGTTATGCTAAGAATAATAGTTATTTACGGTACTTTCAAACACAATTTACTACGCAAATGCACTTTTTTACGAACTTTGTTTGTTCCCGCTTTAGGTACGAAATACACTTGTCCGGATAATATCGGTAAATATTTTAATATTGTTCAAGAATACACTTCTTAAAATATTGATGAGACAGATAAATAACCGACAAAGTTTAGTAATGTAGGTCAGGTTGTTAGCTCATTCGGTATAAAACTCCATATTATCAAATGCAATAATGACGTTATGAGTTAACATTTAATAATTTATAATCTCTAAATTTTCTATATTATAACGAAGTGCTTGAACGAATGTATAAGAAAAATACGAATAGTTCTGAGTGAATATAAATATTGAAAAAAAAATTATTAACTATTATAATTTTAAATATCGTTTGACAACACAGAGCCACGACAGTTATAGATACAGCCAATCGTGTGCCAAATCCGCCATTCAGCTTGGTTCTTTAGAGCACTTCAAAAATTCTTTACAAGATCTCTGTGTTTGTCCAGATCTTGGACATCTTTTTGGATTTCATCAAAATCGGTTAAGGGTAAATATTATGCTACTTTGCAACCTGACATTCCAAGACGCCCTTGGTTCTTTCTTTTTAGACGTGCTGACCGCTGGGTCACTTCCACTATTTGTCGTCTGCGTCTTGGCCATACATGTACTCCCAGTCACCTGGCTAAAATTAGAGTTCGTGACCACTCACTGTGCGAATGCGGTTTAGACGAAGGTTCCCCATCCCATATCCTGTTTAACTGTCCCAGACTTCTTCATCCCCTCTATGACGTTCTCCCTCCTAAAATCCCCCATCCTATAAATGTTGAATGTTTATTGATGTTTGTGTTTAGTCCACTGTGTTCGTTTCTGTGTAAATATATTAAATGTAATAAAATTAAGTTGTAAATAAAACATGTGATTGTCCCATTATTATTAGTTGTATTTTTATACTATATATTTATTATATTTATAACTCTTTTTTGTGTTGTTTTAGGACTCACAATGAAATTCACACTATTTTAGGGTGTTTTCAAAATTTAGTCAAGGTTGGATTCTCGACCCCACCGATCAATCTCCATCGTGTTTTCTCCATTCCACGTGACATTGGCGAAATAACATGTGTCTAATTGGCACAACTAAAAGCCATAAACCAAAGAATTGAATTGAATTAGATACAGCCAATACTGGTTACTACTACGCCAAACAATGGTCATTAATATTTACTAACATTTACTCGCGACTTCACCCGCGATATCTTACAATTTGACAGGCGATATTTTCTATTGAAAAAATAATTAATATTTTTTTGCTATCCACAGTTTGAATATGAAATTTATCATTTCTTTTATACTAATATTATAAAGAGGTAAAATTGTTTGTAACTTTGTATGTAAGAGGCAATCACTGAAATAAAAAAAAAGTTGAGAAAGGTTATTTAATATCTCGCTACGACTCATAGGAGTGAAGCATGAACCATAAATGCGATTGATATCACGAGGAGCAAGTTAAAAATATAGTCTCTACTGGCTGTTCCTTGGGGTTACACTCGCGTTACTGGTTATTGCTTCGCTCCTATGAGTCGTAGCGTGATGTAATATAACTTATAGCCTTCCTCAATAAATAAAATATCTAACACAAAAATAATTTTTCAATTCAATCCAGCAGTTCCTGAGATTAGCGCGTTCAAACAAACAAACTCTTCAGCTTTATAATAGTATAGATATAAACAGTTGCGACTACGTGTAGTTCCTCCCTTATAAAATAAACTACGAGCGTTGTATTTATCTTTAAAGCTTTTCGCTCGGCAAACGATTCCAGGATTTGTTTCCGATTCTATAGTCTCGTGTTTTTGTCGATGAGGAAAATAGATTTAACGTGATTTTAAAATATTTGTGGCAAGGATTTGCGAATTGTCATGGAGTTATCTATACTAACGTTATAAAGAAGTAAAATTTGTTTATAAGTTATGTTGGAAGTAATCTATGAAATAATTGATTTGATAAAAAAATACTGTTGCGACGGAATGCTCGTTCATTGAGAAAGGTTGTAAGCTATAGTACATATTAAAGTCCTTAGTAGCTAAAGCATATTATACTGTTCAAGATTATATAGATGATAAAGATGCTTGGATTTAGTATAAGCTGGATTCACACAGGGTATTTAATATATTTGTAACTCATAAATATGTACTTATGGTAAAACTTAAAAAAAAATTAAATTTGGAGTTTTTTGCCGGTTCTTCTCGGTAGAATCTACATTTCGCACCGGTGGTAAATTAAATTTTTTTTCTTTTCTTTTTTGTTTCTGTATTGAAGTGTGCTTGTAAAAACCTACTTGAATAAATCATATTTAGATTTGATTTGATATATTACATAACGCCTCATAGGAATGGGTAACCATAAATGCGAATGAAACCGCGTGAAACAGCAATTCAGTAATAAAATAATTGTTTCACTATAAACTTGGTTATAAAACAATTACACATACTATAACCCGTAGTAAAAACAACTGTCTAGGTGATGGATATATTGGATTGCAATCCATTACATTACGTCTAGGGTTGCCAACTCTGTGGAAGAATATTGAAACACAGAAATAGTTGGTAATTCGATTTTTATCAAACAATTGACTGCGTTATTATAGTTATTAAGAAATCAAAACTAAAAAAAAAACTTGGCTTTAATGAAATATATACGTGAAGCAAGAACTTCGAACCCCTTTTTTACAAAAATGGCGCGGACGGAGGACTATGATATTTCGCACACATTTACGTTGTTCAAGTAGAATTTTAAAAGCAATTTTGAATCGTCACAAAACAAAAAGTATTTATATTAATAAAAAGCAACCACCGAGGAGAACCGGCAAGAAACTCGATACTCGATAGGTAGTTTAAAAATTTTGTTGCTAAGTGCATACATTTAAAAATTACAAATATGTATAATCCTGTATGAAATATAGTTATACTAAATACACACATCATTATTATTATATTTATTGTTTGTTATAAACAAAAGAAAGGCCCAAGCAATGGAAGTCGTATCGTATCGTATCGTAGCATGTCTTACGTATCACGCAAAGTATCAAGTAGCGTCAACTACCTTTTAAGTAACAGAGTTAAATTAGAAATATGTTTTTAAGTATTAAATTTCAAATCCGTATCTGTATCCACGGATCTTGACTCCAAATGTCTGTTCATGGATCCGTATCCGCGGATACATATGTATATTTAACGATTCGGCAAATCACTTATTCATCTACACTGGAATTTCCTCCCCACGAGACAATCCCTTCGTCTCGTTGATTGAAGTGTAAAAGTAGGACCGGTCAAGCGTGCGTTGGATGTCTGTGGTAGATATGAAACTGATGCGCTAATCTAAATCACGTTATATTTACTTTTATGCAAAAGATAATATAGTAAGAGTAAAGAGAAATCTATGTCCAGACACAATTGATGGAACAACTGCCAAGGATGTGGAAAAAAATGTGGGTTTGAACCCCGTTGTGTTGCAGTTTATGGTTTATGTTTTTAAATTTAAATATTATGTCCCCAAAAGTAAATAAACAATTTAAAAAGTCATCTCTTTCGTCCTTAAAATACATAAAGTGTATGTAAAATACTAAAGTCCACACGAACTAAGCCGCTCGCATAAGCTTATCAATATTATAAAGAAGTAAAATTTTCTTTACATATTGGGGTAAAAGCCTGACCCGATTGAAAAACATCTTTTTGCGTTGGATGGCTTATTTATTGAGAACAGTTATAGGCCATATTACATCACACTACGACTCATAGGAGCAGACATAGAGCAGTAACTATAAACTTGAATGTAATCGCAATAGATCGTCTTGAATAAAACAGAGGTAATTTTATTAAAAACCTTATCCTAAAAACAAATAAGTCAACATTAATAAACAATTTTCTCTAGTCTTCTAAAAACAATACATTTTTCATTCCAGACAATTAAAGTCACAAGAAATAAATAATACGATTTTAAAATTCATTCCTTATCGTACAATAGTACTAAATCATTCATTCGCTTGGCGTTGTCCCTAACGGACCAGCCAATTACTTATCATCACTGTGATCGACATTCGCGTTAAAGATTAATGTTTGCAAAGAGCATTGTCATACAGACAACGGTATCATTCGTTCATTTCATTCATGTAACTAACATTTATACCCGATGGAAATTATTTCATTTGTAAATGAATATTCTTATTGCAATATGCTTGATGAATTATTTCCAATTGCTCTATTTAGCCCATTGTTTGTTTCATGCTTAATGCATTTTACACATACACTACACACATACATTATTATTCACTAAGGTAAACTTATTTTGAATTTATGTATATTCTTAGAAGTATTTTTAAATTTATGTAATTAAAAATGAATTGCACCTATTTGGCTTTTTTGTAAGTTTATAATATTGTCAAGTCAAGATTTATTTGAAAGAAAATGTTTTGAAAATCTTATGGAAAAATGAAAACTTTAGTCAAAAAAATTCCCTTTTGTTACTTTACTACCACCACGTAAAAAACATGACATCAACAATAGATTGCTAGTTTCTTAAGTTACGGGTACATAAGTCCCATTAACAATACATATGCATGTCCTTTCCATTGTGACCTCCTATTCTAAAAGGCTTGACTGATTTTGAAGTGCAAAGTGCCTTTAGATTCGTGTTCTCGTGCGGAGTGTCATAAATCATGTGACGTAAGCAAAAAATCAACATGGCTGACGTTAATTGTAAAGACTGGCATACTGTTATGCCCTCTTGTACCTAACTTATTTGACCTATTTTTAAGTGCAAGGTGTTTTAGCATTTTTTCAAGCAACCGGGTTTTTATTTTTCAACCGACTTCAAAAAAAGGGGAGGTTCTCAATTTGTAACGTATGTTTTTTTAATGTTTATTACTTCATAACTCAATCATTTTGTAACCGATTATAAAAAATTGTTATATTAGAAAGAATATAGAATATAGGTGTTTTGAAATTTACATCAAAATCGGTTCAGCAGTTTGGTTTATAAATAAAAAATAATGGCAAGCAAAAGAAGTTAGGTTTTTTTACATCGTTTTTTTTAAGTCTTAGTTTAAATAACTAATAATTACTTAAGCCCTGTTTAAGTTAATAAGGAAAATTTATTGTACTAATCCACAATAATGTCAAACTTCTGTGAACATAGATATAGTTTTATATGGGAACCAAGGATGAGGCGATGAGTGTCATTTGTAAGTGGTCACATCTGCTTCGAACATTTGCAATGTCATTAAGTTCTAGGTAATGTGTGCGGTGTTCTGAACTTTGCCAATTTGGTGTCAAACCTTAGACATCATATTTTCTATCGCTGCTTTTATGAGATCTGGGTTGTTTTTGTTCTATAGTACTTCTAATATATTCTAGGGTTAGCCTTTTATTTATTAAATGTATAGAACAATTACCATGATTTAAACAATTTGTATTAACTAGTCTTAAAGAAGATTAAATAGGCCGAGACATTTGGCGTTTTTCCAACACTAATAATTATTCGAGGTATTTGTTTTAAGGACGGTTGGCGTCCCTTTGTCTTTATTCGTTTTCTACAATAATATACAATTTCTAACAGATTCTTCTGTTCAGAATTAAAACGTAATGAATCTTAACCAGCTTTTATGTAAACCAAAAACCCAAATGAAAAATCTACATTTTTTTATATAAAAAGCATCTGTCTTTGATGAAACAGTACACTTGACCATTAAATGCAGATTGACAATTAATTCTAATGATTATCTATTTCCTGCTATATCTAAAAACAAAACCAGAACAGCTGTTCAGTATTACCGATTTAGTGTAGGTTGAAAATTTAATAACCAATTACCGAAATTTTCTTCCAAGCTGACGCCTTGCCCAATTTATACAATGGCCCAAGTAATTTGTGTACCTAGTTTTCGGTACGTGTCTGACCTCAGATTGTTGCAAGCGATATTATAAAATATTCGCCATAAAACCCGAAGGCCTGTTTGCTTAATTTTAAAATAATTTTAACTGTCATAAAATGTTACGACAAAGTTCATCGCTTTAATGCTCTCATGACTTAAACATTTTGAATACAACGAAAAAATTGGACTTGATATTTCTTGTCTGAATTTACAATCAACGTGTTTTCTGGTCACGACGCATTAAGATATTCGTGCAGAAAATTCTCGAAGAAAAATTTTACGTTCTGAATACTTTGATGCAGACGGAACTGCGGACTATATTTGTCCCTCGTAATACATCATAAATGATGAAGTGGGAAAGAGACAGACGACGGATTAGTGTCATACCACTTAAGCAGAGTTAACCCTTTCTCTTCTAATCGTATTAACACGGGAAATATGAAGGTAGAATTTATTTATATAAACGGATTATTTAAATATGTGTCCAGTGGTTTGTATTATAGCAAACTTGACATACATTTTGTTAAATGTAACAGCCTAGATATGAGCTTATTAAATGAAATGTTATTGCACGCAATGGTATAACGAGGTGATATCGGTTTATTATAAATGGTGAAGGTCAAATGATAATCGGTAAATAACTGGTAATATGGATTAGAATATTTTAATAATGCTAGATTAAAAAACACTAACGCGACTTTTATTTTATGCTATTGATATAAGCATAATTCGAATGTACTCACTAACACATTCAATAAAAGCATTTGTCTGGTCCTTTAAAATTAAGACATAAAAAGAGAACTGAAGAGAAAGACCCACGAGAGAAAGCACCCAAACAAATATGTATAAAACGGGAATATCTACTCCGAACAGGAATCGAACTTTCGACTATCAACCATATTAAACCAGAAGGATCAGCTGAAACCAATTAAAATACAAATACACCACAAGCAAGAGTCGTAACAATACGTCCCGACGGCAATGAGATGAAATTGCGTAAAGAATCAACTTTTTCAATTATAACTTCGCCGTCTGAGATATTGGCGATCAGATTTGAACATTGTTATTCTTGGATATAAAAGCCTAAGATTATATTTTATGTTTGAAGGAAATTTCAGACATATATAACTTATTTATGCGAAAACTAATTAAGTACATATAAATAGAATATAATTAACACCGTGAAAAGAAAAAAACAATAAAAATACTAAAAGAAGGATTAAACAAAGAAAAATTTAACTATATAAAACCTACAATCTGTCGATGTCATTGCAGTGAAGCAAAGTGCCCAAAACACTGGCGGCATTGCCCCTTTAAATGGCCAAACTGATATGTTGGCCAAGGTAGGCGCTTAAAAAGCCTAAGTGGATTATTTCAAGAGACAGGGGATAATTGAAATGTTCAAACACAATCCGTTGATCTAGTTACTGCTTTGACGAGAAATTTATTATTTGATTGTGATTGAGCATCACAAAAAAAATGATTCTTAAGTTATTTTTATTATTTTTCGTTATGACAGTTTGTTATAGAAATTTTCAGAGACAGGACGGTTTAATAGATAGTACACGTGGATCCTAAGAAATGGTTACAGGTTTAAAACCGAGCAAGCTAAGGTTGCCAGCTACAGATTTATTACTTTAAAAGTATTTAAAAAAATCTTTAGCTTGAGAAACTAAAAAAGACTTTTTGAGAAAAAAAATTAACTTTTTGCGACACGCCAAATAAACGGATTTTTTTAAGAACTCAGTAGGTATTCGGAATCTGGGACGGTAAAGTTAAATTACTGGACACAGGACAAGACGCAAAATTTCGGAAAATTCCTGGATTTTCCGGTCATCTGGTAAGCCACTAGGACACTAGGACAAGCACTACTATCTGTTATTTGAATTATTAAGTAAAATAGCAGGATTCCTGCATGTGAAAGGAGAAATTCTCTAATCTGCAGAAATCTGCTAATCTGCAGTGGGACAGCGTAGAGGATTAAGTTATAAACCCTTCTCTTTAACAGGAGAAAAGTCCTTTCACTCAACGTGATATTAAGGCTTTTACTTGGATATAAGTATTAATTTAAAGAAAATTGGGTCACTATATCAAGATCAGCTTTTAGGATTTCGTATCCAAAGGATACTAACGGGATTCTATAACTACGCCTACGTTGTCTGTCCGAATATTTCGCTTAGTGATTGTATCGTCACTATAACAAAAAATAATAGAAATCGGTCAAGTATTTAAAACTAGCGTTGGAATTGATCATAGACAGACGTTGACAGAGGCGTTGGAGCAATGGTCACTGCAACTGACTAAAGCGCTAACGGTCGCGGGTTCGATCCCCGCTCACGGCAAACGTGTGTATTGGCCATACAGATGTTTGTCGTAGTCTGGGTGTTTGTGTTAGTGTTGTGAGTGTTTCCGGACCCCCGACACAAGGTCGTGAGATCTTAATGGGGGCCGTTGAGTGTGATGCGTTATTTATTTATTTATAGTCGACCTCAACATAAATGATTATTCATTTTGAAGAATCACAGTTTTATGTAGTGTTAATCATTTTTTTTTCTCTTTCTTTAAAAGTACAAGTGTACTTGTATGTATGATAGTATGATCCCACTTGATAGACTGTATTTCATAACATATATAAATAACATTTACAATTTGGTGCATTAAACTAATATCGTGCATGCAGAAATTAATTAAATGGAGCTTGAAAAGGCAATTCATATAACCTTGGTCTGCAGAAATTTACTTAGTACGAACATTCTAAGTGCATAAGAGAATGAATGGCTATTTAACTTGTTTCAATTGGAAATACTCGTGCTAAGATTAGCAACACTTGTGATTTTAATGAGGGAAGAGGTACTGAAAATAACATTGTAGCAAATAATACTAGCGACGGTATAAGTATCATAACTCCATTCATTTTAGCTAGCTTGATCGTGCTGTCCGTGTATATTTATAATATTTCGTGTAACAAAAAAAAATTGGTTGTAGATGAAAATTGTCTGGGACTGTTGTAACGATTTCTCATGTTTTATGATTACAATGGACAAAACAAAATTATTTTTTTGTAATTTTGCACGGTACTACAACTACAAGGCTTTTCATTCAGATAGGCCAGTATAGAGAAATATGAAAACATCAGATGAAGAAATTTGTTGAAAGGATCCTAATAAATCCATACTAATAAAATATTATAAATGTTCAAGCTGTTTATTTGTTAGGTATTTACACCTAAACTGATGATCAAATTTTGATGAATTTTGTTAAAGATTTGGAAATTACCTTAGAGATTCAACCTTGGAGAAGGACTAGCTATGGCTTTCTTGTATTTAAAGAACCAATTTAAGTTTTTTGTATTCACTTACCAATACTCCAACGACTATCATATCGTTTTGCATTCACATTGTCGTCGGGACAGAGAAGGATATAGGGATATACCTTTTGTCCAAAAAAGAATTCTGTTTCTGTGTAACACAAAAATTACTTAGACGGTCATCTGGTAGAACGAAATAGACATTAACGCGAGCAAAGCCGCGAGCAAAATCTCGCTAACCAATTAGATAAAAATGTATTTAATTTAATCAGACTACTATACTCCATTTTTCGTTCTACTAAATTAAGTAATTTAGGTAAAACAGAAACCTTTACTTACTACATAAACTTTATGATCGCACTTTTGTTGATTGAAAGTAATAAATATAATTTTACGAGATGAGTTATAGGTGTTTGTTAGTGACATTAATTGTTGGAATAATATTACATTTTTAGTACTCATAAAATGAAATCTTTCATAAGTCAATAATTTATACTAATATATTAAATGTGTTTGTTTGAACAAGCTAATATCTGGGCTTATCTATTACAAAGATTCTCGAGGCAGATGTTTATTAAAGAAGATTATGATAAGTCCAAATTCTGTGTATTCCGATATACTTACTACTGGTCACTTAATAATTTTTCATCGAGTCAGAATTGTTCTTATAACTAAAAAAAGTTGACGCTTGGTTACATAGTGGTGAAGCTTCCATAGCCTAAAACCAGACTAAGCCGAGTGAGCTAACGTGTGATGGCAACACTTTTTATTAAAATAATAGGCAAAAGTAGCAGGCAAAGGTAGGTTACTTTAAGTTGCGTAAATAAAACTTCAAGTAGCTGAAATATAGGATAACGATTTGTATGCAGAAACCGTTATTTCTCAAAATAAATAAACTAAACAAAATAATTACTCCACGCAGAGGAAATAGCAGGACCAATTAGGTTGAAAGTAAGTAACATCCTGTAAATGTCCCACTGCTGGACAAAGGCCTCCTCATCTGTTAAGGACAAGGTTTAGAGTTTAATCCACCACGCTGCTCTATTGCGAGCCATATACATCTGTCAGAAATTTCTCCAAGCACATGTAGATTTTCTAGCGATGGTTTCACCGCCGAACACAAAATGAATTAAAACACAAATTTTGGCACTTGGAAATTCAGAGGCGTTTTATACAAATAAATAATTATGTAACGTATCTGATGTCTAAAATACCTTCCAAATTACATGCTCAGATAAAATAGTAATAAATTCACTTGACATTAATGCTTCAAGAGCTTCAGTGACATCCGCTATTGTCGCGTTAACTTCCAACAGATACAATAGGTAAATGAAATATATTTGGACCAAAAATCCAATAAAATAAGCATAATTTTAATACTGATGAGACTATCAAAAAGGAAACTACGTATAATATTAACGTCCAGTAATCTATACAAATAAATAAAATTGATGTGTCTTTTTGGAATTTCAAAATGACAGCTTTTCATTAAATGCATATGAAATTTTATGCGATACTTACATACATAAAAAAATCTATTTTTATAAATTTTTGTCTGTCTGTCTGTTGGTACGTCTGTTTGTTTCGGCTAATCTGTGAAATGGCTGGATTGATTTTGACGGAACTTTCACACAGATAGTTAAGTTATAAGGAATCACTTAGGCTATTTTCATTTTAAAAGTTTAGTTAGACGAAGTCGCAACACCAACTTGTCTATATAAATAAAAATTAATGTTTGTAGATTTGTCCTCTATACTTTCAAAGTATTGATCGGGTTTTGATGTAACTTTGAAATAGTATTCTGGAATCGTCTACGAAAGTTCCGGGCACAAAAAAATAATATACATACTTTAGGTGGCAATACAGCATGCCGGATACAGCTAGTCATAGATTATAAATAAGTAATTCATTAAAAAAATCAGAAACCCGACTGCCTAATGTCTTCCTATTTGGAGTCAGCAGTAGCCTTTGTTGATCATTTCTGTCTAAAAGTGAGAATCGTTACTAACCAACTTTAAATCCTTATAGATTCTAAACGATAATTCTGATTGAAAACCGATATGAGAAACCTAAACATCATTTTTCACAACCTATTGATCGATACACCACTTGACATAGTTCGTTGATTTTCATTTTTTTATTTTTCACATAATGGTTCATCAGCCATTTTGATTTTTTAAGATTTTAATGCTTTCTATGACATTCGCGCCGTTACGACGAATCAAACGACATATCATTTATCAAACTCAGCCCACGTGTTCGGTCTAAATAGTGCCACAAAGGTACAAACCTCTAAAGGTACTCTCCTTTACGTCGCACACTCGGGTAATAAACAAAGGATCTCTTCTAAATGTAACAATATATGACCCGTAATTGCGATCGTCTCTCTATGCGTACATAAACAGTTCTATTATATGTCGCTTATATACTTCTACGAAAACAATTATTTATTCACGTTAGTGTAAGCCTATATATCTATCTTAATTGGTAGTTCTTTGATCAATACAGATCTGTGTTTATATGCTAAGCAAACGTTTGGGCTACGGTTTGCGGACCGCTATGTACTTTGTAACCGCTTAGTTACCGAACAGGACAAGTATGCAATGTATCTTAGTTACTTACATGACGTTTATTGTCAAAGCGGGTTTCTATCGTGAGGAATTTATGGTCTGTCTCATCACCTTTTAATTTATTAAGTTATTAATAGCTGGGCAAAGGCCTCCCATTAAGGAAATGGTTTAGACCCTAATCCACGATTCACGGGTTGGCGGATATACATGTGTCAGAATTTCTCCTGGTACATATAGGTTTCCTCACGATGTTTTCCTTCACCGCCGAGCACGAGATGAATTTAAACACAAATTAAGGACTTGTAAATCAGAGCGTTAGCTAGTCTTTGAACCAGCGATCATTGGTTGAGATCGACGTGTTCTAACCACTCGGCTTTTTCATTTTACAACTATATTATTAAGTTAATAAGCCTAGGCGAATGTACATCACGAAATTAACGGTATGAAAATTAATTTACGACGTTAATTTCACCAATAATTTCATGTGCAAATTACATTAAATAATTTCATTCGTCATGCATTGGAAACTTTATGGGAAGTTGTTAGTGAAATTAATATATTAATTTTACTAATATCGTAATTTTAGTTAGGCTTTAATGTATGAACATAACTATGTTAAATTCAAATTGTTTTCAGCCTAAATGCGTTATATGTTTTACTGAAAATGTCACTGATTTACTTCAGCAAATATCGCTTTTCTAATATTTTTTAACCAGACTACGCGACGCAAAAAGCATAATGTATTTATAAACTTATGTATGTATGTACCTTTGTGGCACTATTTCGATCAAACGGGTAGGCCAATTTTGATAAATGATACAAAGTTTGATTCGTCATCACGGCGCAAAATAAATAATCATACAAACATCTGTAAGAAATATTTAAACTTAAATGTTAAGCATTATATCATGCCTAATGAAGTATTTAATTCACAGTTAATTTACAACTGACGTTAGGCGAATTTTCCACTTACAAGTTATACCCTCGTAACTGATTTAAAACAGCTCTGTAACCTAGTAACAACTGCCTAGGTAACCTTAGGTAACAAGTGAATGTTAATAAGTAAGTCATTGACAGTAAATTCTTTCAGGTGCAAAAGGAATGACAAAACTTACCAGTGTAATTCTCCCCTTAGAGAGAGGTGGAAAAAAATATATAAAACTTTGGGACTAACCTTGATACCGAAATAAATCAAAATCAAAATAATTATACTTTATTCGAGGAGGCTCTCACGAGCATTTTTTAGTCGTCAAACAAAAAAAAATTACATGAGTAATGAAGCTACCACCGGTTCGTAATGTAGATTCTACCGAGAGTAAAGAAACTCGATAATTGACATTAAAAACAAAATTTGACAGTCAGATCAAAATCTTATTCAACTATAGGGTAAGGTTGTATAGAATTTTGCTCATGACCCTTATGTCTTCCAAATTGAGCGCTGGCCATAAGGACTGGGAACAGGCCTAAACTATAAAAGAAGTTTTTACGATCGACTACTAAGTTAGCCTACAACGATAAAAGAGCAGTTTTATTATTTGCTTCAACAATCTGTTACTGTAACGAACATTAAATGGTGCAATTTATTACACAACTCCTGAAAAAAGTTATTTTTTTTTTCGAGCATATAATAATAAATGGATGCTGATAAGCAATAATGTGTTAACGCACAAAGAGCCAAATTCGGAGATATTGATGTATTTTGATACTGCGTCAACTATTTAACATTATTAAAATAAATTTAAATCATATAAACTTAATAAGTACGGAAGAAATTTTCTTAATTAATTATTTCGAATTTCAAGTGCGTTCCACATTTTGCAATTTATACTCTGCTGTTAAGATTCATGTGTTGTATACTCTCTGTATTTGGACGTTGATAAGCAATAATGTGTCAACCCACAAAAAGTCAAATTCGTAGAGATTGATGTATTCTGATTATGAGACACGTATTTAACATTATTAAAAAAAAGTAATTTAAAGAACATAAGTACAGAAAAAACGTTCTTGATATAATGTTTGGAATTTTAAGTACGTTCCATATTTTGCAATTTATACAATAATGAAATATTTGAAAAATGTATTATTAGATAAAACTGTATACTAACACAATCTGCTTTTAATTACATAAACCTTTTATTAAAATAGTAAAGAAAAGATAGATACGTCATAATATACGTCTTCAAATGAATTTATTAAGGTTTGACATGTTTAGACGCCATTTTCTCAAAATGAAGTCCGTGTGGCTTGACATAGTATTGTTTATCGTCTAATTACGATAAAAGCTTACAACACTTTAGCAAACGATGACGAGTTAAAGCACATTTAGAAAAAACAGGAAAATATACCTCTTCGAACGATTTAAATCAAGAGAGAAATAATGCCGGTCCACGGAATGTATAGCAGACTATCGCGTGACTTACGCGTGTCAATATGTCCTATATTTCTACTTGTGTGTGTGCGTGGCTGTCGAATTTTAAATAGGTATATTACCTACAAGATTTTGTCGCAAGCAAAAGCTAGAATTAAATAAATAGTTTTTAAATTCCTCAGTCTTATTAAATACTAGCTGTCCCTTGCGGTTTCACTCGCGTTTACTGCGTCGCTCCTATTAGTCGTAGCATGATGTAATATAGCCTATAGCCATTCTTAATAAATAAACTATCTAACACTAAAGGAATTTTTCAATTCAAACCAGTAGTTTTTGAGATTAGCGCGTTTAATCAACTCATATTTTTTAGCATAGCTTTACATCTCCAATGGAGTAACAGCCTTATCATGATAGCCGACATCCCATCCCGCTCCCTGCTATCTTCATATAGAATAAATACGATAACATCGTACATACATATTTTGAAACGACCTACTTTATTCCAACTCCATTTGAACTCAGTATATGAATGTTTTGTTTCATTATCTTACGGAAATCAAATTATTTTCTTACGAGATGCCTGTAGTTTCGTCTGCATAGAATCTTTCGTGTCCTATATTAACGATATTATAATTATTATTAGGCTAAATATAGTATTTTATATAGGCTGTATGTATTAAAATATATATAGTATTTTATGGAAAAAGTAAAAATAGGCGAAGAATTATGCTATCATAATATATTAGTTAATGTTAGTTCTTCTCATTACTTTAATTTTTTTTTTGTTTTTGTTTTTTGTTATTGTGTAAATTTTGTCTTTAGTTGTTTTTTGCGTCATGTTGTAAATATCTATAATTAGAGGTTCAATTAATTTTCTTTATATGTATCCTACATTGTCGGCATTTATTATTGTTGTCTCTGTTGATATTTATAATAAATAAATTAAACTAAAAAACTTAGTTCTCTCACCTGAGTTGGTCCAATTGGCTTATTAAAAGTTTGTGTGTAAATTATTTCCTTGCTAACAGTAAAAATCGAAGTCGAAACCTCAAAAACTGCAAGTGCTAGGAGTTTCAAATTTTGTATGAGGGTTCTTTTCAAGACATAGGTGCTCACTAAGATAGGATTTTGCAAAATTCAACCCCTAAGGGAGTAAAACGGGGCCGCTAGTATTCCTATATTTATCCATATAAAGCCTATTTATTCGTGTTATTCGCCAGAGGCAGCTCTAGGTAGGCCTTTATACTTTGAATTATCAATCCGAAAGGATTTAAGATGGATATTTGTGGCTTTGTACTTCATATTTCGTCTTGAACTAGTCTAAATCTACGCTTGCATTTGTGGAGAATCTTCTATCCCAGTCGAGTTATTTTGTGCCCTTGGGGAACTATTTTTTTCATTAATAAAAGACGTACTTTTTACCTAATATTATGTGTTTATCAGGAGCAGAATGCAACCAAAATAATACAGATGTTTTTGTTTAGGAATCCTCGTAGGCATTTCCACACCATAGCAAAGTCTTAGCACAATCCAATCAATGGTTTCAGAATAAATAGAATACAAACAGAAACATCGATTTTTACTTATATAGATGTATGTATATGGAGTTGTACCTTTGTGGCTCTATTAAGCCTCTTATAAGCTGACAGAACTGATATTGACGCAGTATTGCCTAATGCAGATGTTCTTGTTATGCCATCAGGTTTTGGTTTTTTTTTTATTATTTGTCTTTTTGTTATCACTGATATACTGTATGTGATAGTTTTCGATTTTAGATTATACAAGCAGTGCCCGCGACTTTGTTCGCGTGGACTACAGAATGACATGTCTCATCCAAGTAAAGTTCTACTCTGTGGTGCCTCTCAAGAAAAGAGCATTGAACTCGCATTCATTAATAGCATTTTGTAAAAAAAACCTCCCAGAATTTGATCATTATACATGACAGTATTAGATGATACAATAATACAGAATGTGTTATTTTCAAAATTAACGGATTCGATTCCTGGCTAGAAAATATTTTTTTTTAAATAAGAGTAGCCTAAGTTAGACGTTTTAAAATGAACTATCTGCTATAGACTCGTCAAAATGAGTCCAGCCGTTCCAGAGATGAGCCGAAACAAACAGACAGACAAAAATTTTTAAAAATTGCGTTTTTGATGTAAGTACCGTATATATTTTCGTAAGCATTTAGTTCAAAGTATTTGATATTACAAACATACACTTCAATTTTATGTATCTGTATAGCTATGGGTATTATTTAAAAATAATCTACAATAATGCAAGAGAAGCCTCGAACACTACTAGCTGGTAGTATGATTCCATAACGAATATATTCAGGTATTCCTCATGTATAGGCTATTTATTCTTTTCATGTTGTTTGTAGCCGGCGGCGTCACGCCTCCAGAGGGATGAGGTGGTTTTGTATCTCGAAATATTATCAATCTCAATGTATTTAGGGTGTATATTTGTGGCTTTTGGAGTATATTTGATATTTGAAATAGTTACAATTTATTTGTGTTAGGGATTTACACTAATATTATAAAGAGGATTCGATTATTTGTTTGTTTGGATTGAATAGGTTCCCAAACTACTGGACCGATTTGAAAAATTCTTTTTGTATACGTTGGCCCGTTTATGGAGGAAGTTAATGTGCTATATTACATCATGCTATGACTCATAGCAGCGAAGCAGTAACCATACTGGCGAGTGCAATAGCGAGGGACATTTTGATCTAAAATAACTCTTGTCTGTCTGTTGCTATTTTTGAGGTGTATATTTTTATGGTAATACCGTGTAAAATTATATTAAACAACTTTCCTCGATAAATGAATTTGTAATAAAGAAATATTAGTATTGCTCCTATTGATTGTAACGTGATGAAAAGTATACTCTAACCTGTCCAGGAGTATGAAGAATAATTGTACTAAGTTTCGTTAAAATCCGTCGAGTAGTTTTTGTTTCTATAAGGAACATACATACAGACAGACAGACAGAAATACAAAAATTTTACTGATTGCATTTTTGGCATCAGTATCGATCACTAATCACCCCCTGATAGTTATTTTGAAAATATATTTCATGTACAGAATTGACCTCTCTACAGATTTATTATAAGTATAGAAGATAAAAGTTTTGAGTTATAAACAATACAATGATATTTTATTACTAAAGACATTTTAGGTTCATATATCATGACGTTAAGAATCTGTACTCATTTTCATTTTCAACTTCGATAATCTCGTCAATTTCTGACCCAAAAATTCTGTCATACTCAGTCACTAGTTAAGTTAGTTAGTAAAAATACAAAGAAAATTTTATTGTAATAAAATACAGGCATATATACACACAACCTTAAAATGTATGTTGTTTCTAAAAGAGATCTTTTGTTTCAGAAATACGTGAGCGAACTCACCGTTGTGCGAGATTGTGTGCCGACTTGCAGCGAAAAAGGTACTCTTTACACTAATTACTCGATCCGAAGTCGTACGAGTTACGTTACCGTTATACCTTTATAGTATATTTTTCTTTACTTGACGTATTTAGTAAAAATACCCGGAACGAAAATCACGAACACTTTTTTTTCAATATAAAAAATTATCAATTCCATCAGTCGATAATAAATAAATAACGCATCACACTCAACGGCCCATTAAGATCTCATGACCTTGTGTCGTGGGTTCGGAAACACTCACACCACTAACACAAACACCCAGACCACAACAAACATCTGTATGACTAATAGACACGTTTGCCGTGAGCGGGGATCGAACCCGCGACCGTTAGCGGTTTAGTCAGTTGCAGTGACCATTGCGCCAACGCGTCTATCTGATAGATAATTTGGTACCTCTAATTCTTATGTGAGGTTAGAAGTACACCATATCTGTCTGCTAAATAAGACAAGAGATAAATTTCGGGTAAAACTTTTATATCTAATAAATTGTGTGACAATATAAGCTGATAGTAAAAGTTTTAAAGGAAAAGTTTATTTTATTCTTTTTAGCGCGTTAAATTTGTTTTTTTTTTAAATAAAATTTATTAAACTTACAGCTTACGTAAGATCACTTTGTAAAGCTTACGTAAGGTTTACGTAAGAAGAGTTGTTTTTCGTAAGTAACTTACATGACTAAGTTGCAATAGTAAAATTTAATTTATAATCTAACAAATAAGCTGGGCAATTGGGCATATTAGTACAAGAATAGTACCTACTTAGTTGTAACTTATTTCTAAAATAATGAGGTTAAGTAAACGAAAGTATCCAGTTTTATATATTAAAGGTATACATTGACGAAACACAATTGACGAAAGTATATTTAGTGCCGGCAGGGCAGGTAGACCCTTGGAATTGTTTGAAACAAAGGCCTGTTAATATTCTATGAGGCTGGGTTAATTGACATTTAAAATGATTCGTTTTATAATTCATAGATGGCGTTGCGTTGTTTGACCCGGCTAATTGAGCTGGGTAAATTCAATTTTTTTTTTATTATACAATATATACATATATTTGTATATCAAATGCGAATTATGTTTTTGTGTTGTATTATAAAGTTTTATTAGATTGTTGATTAAAACAATCAAAAACATTCCTTTTGGTATTTTTTTACTTTTTTCGAAATATTTGAAAAAAAAAACACTACTTTTAAATAAAAATATTTTAAACGGATTTAAATAATCGATTATATTAAATACTTCCGAAAGATCAGACTCTTATAGAAAATCATCGTAAAGTAGGGCTCCACTGGTACTGCAAATTTGCATCGGCGACGGTGATTACTTAACATCAGATGTACCGCCTGACGTTAAGGGATTTTTGACCGTAGCCTCAAGATGTCAATACGCAAGCTTGACACTAAGGTCAAGCCGCAATCCATACGTGCAAAGTCGTGCGACGCACGACGGCGTCGAGTCAAAAAGGCGTCGGCATTATACTTCATATTTGCAAATTTTTAATATTTATATTGGATTTCGTATTAAAAACTTTGCGGAAAAGACTTGTTGATTAGACTTAACCATTTTCTACTTATATCGCCACTACAAAAAAGGCGCATATAAGACAGTTGCACGACGGCGTCGATTAGGCTTGGCGCGGACCTGACTAAGGTCATTGAGGCTGAGCTCGAAATGCGTGCGGCTGGATCCGTAAATAAAAGCATTACTAGAATACAATAGGAGAAACATTACTATATAAGAACTGAGAAAGACAATTAAGTTCGGACTCACTTGCTCAGAGATCATGAGCTAGATTCTAAGGTAGTTCGAAGCTCTTTGTCACTTATAAGTATTGTACTTTGAAAATGAAAAAAATAACTGGTCAAGTGCGAGTAGGACTCGCGCACCGAGGGTTCCGTACAAACTTATAGAAATCTATATAAGACTAACCCATCTACGCCATTTGTGGTCTTTATCATCAGTTCCAATATAAGTTACTATCAAAAATACCTAAATCGGTATCCGCTTGCCTATAATATTTGAGGAGTTCCCTCAATTTCTCCAGGATCCCATCATCTGATCCTGACCTGAAGACAATGGGACCACCTTGGAAATATACCTTTTCAAACAAAAAAAAATTTTGAAAATCGGTACCCAAATGGCGGCGTAATCGGCTAACAAACATAAAAAAAATTAAATACAAGGTCGAATTGAAAACACTCCTTTTTAGAAGTCTCTTAAATATAATCAAATATTATGTAAATATGGATCACGTCCCAAAAACTATTTTGAAACTACTTAGGAGCACTTTAATTTAAAACACGATCATGGATGCGATCCATGGAAACACAAAATTTTATTTTGAGTACTAATACACCTTATACTTTCAAAAAAGCAAAGTTATAGCGCGATTCAGGATACACCTAGCGCCATCTCTTGACAATTTCAATGAACAAACTGTTGACTTTGATATTAAGAACATAATTATATTATATTTTATTCTCGTTTTATTTTTATTTATATTCTACTACACTAGTCCTTAATTCGAACAAAACTAATTGTTTATTTATAAATAACTAATTATATTACTAATAACCAGAAGACTTATATGTGTAGATAAAGAAGTAAATTAAATAACTCGATCTGTTTGAATTTAATTTTAAAATTTTCGTACTAAGTCAATACGAGTACTTAAATCAAATCGCGTGAAGCTCTTATATTGAATGTTAATTACGTAATGACGTTATAAATCGACGATAAAACTTTTAAATGAAAAGTTTATTTTGTAATTTTTAGCGCGTTTAAATAATAAACAAAATAAAAATTTTTATTAATCGAGCAGAATTATATCACAGTTAATGTCATAATGTTGTAATAGATGGCATTAGCTGTACGCTGCATCGCGCTATCATTTTGTTAGCTGCGATATATAGATTGCATTGCGTTGTTTATAAAGGTTTGCTGCTTTTTAATGTTTTCGTATTGATACAAATTTCTTCTCAGTGTTTGTAAAATTGTTTTTTTGACCATGGTCAACTTCTATGTTAATTTGTTACAAGTACATATAATTTTAATTCTAAGATTAATATATTTTCCGCTTGATCAATTTACAACTTGATACATTTACGCGTTCCTGAGAAAAAGGTTGAAAGACAGACGTACAGACTGACAGACACTCGAACAGAAATTTACAGTTTTCGGATTTTTTCCTTTATGTATACTAAAGGACCTTGCTCCTGGCCAAATTTTATAATGCTTGGTCAATGGGAAGTACCCTATAGGTTTTGATTCCCTTGCGAAAACGTTAAAAACGCTATCACACTTAAAATATGTGATATAAATGACCGTATCTTTTGATTGCGTTAACTTAGAAGTTTGATTTTTTCACAGCTCTTAGTAATTACAACTCTGAGTACTTGACGTTAATAAAAATTTGTTACCTTCACGCGTTTCTGAGAAAAAGGTTGAAAGACAAACTTACAAACAGACAAACATACATACAAAAATTTACAGTTTTCAGATTTTTTCCTTTATTTGTACCATAAGATCTTACTTCTTGCCAAATTTCATCGTGCTAGGTCAATGGGAAGTACCCTATAGGTTTTGATTCCCTTGCGAAAACGCTAAAATGGTCAAAATATACGACATATTTTCCATTATCTTTTGATTGCGTTGACTTAGAACTTTAATATTTTCACGGCCGCATGTCATCGTAGACTTGAGTATATGATATTAATTTCAACATGATACGTCTATGCATTTCTGAGAAAAAAGGGTTGACATCCCGACAGACAGACAGACAGACAGACAGACAGACAGACAGACAGACAGACAGACGGACAACAAAGTGATCCTATAAGGGTTCCGTTTTTCCTTTTAAGGTACGGAACCCTAAAAAGAATTGAAATTAAAAAAGGCATGGGCAATTGGATATATACGAGCCCATGGATGTCGTTCATTTGTATATATATGTTAAAAAAGTGATATTCGAAATAAATAAAAAATCACCTAAATTTAAAATTCATCTAGCTAACTAAAATTTCGATTAAAATACACGCATCACTAAACTAAATCGCGTACAATGCAAACATTTGTACAAACGGAAATAATTTCCACCAAACAAAAGCTTCCATCACGTATATCTCACACGTCCAGGCGAAAAATGTTATCATACCAATTCATTTGGACGATCGTTCCAATTGTCGGTCGTAATAGAGATGAATAGCATCTTAATGTCGACAATTTAACATCCCGTCGCTTGTGATAAAGGCTGCGTAATGGAATAAAGTAGACATGTTCGAGGCTTTTCACCCAGTCTTAGACGACGTGCATACTAAACGTTTAAAGAGTACGCGTACACTGGAACGCTCTTTTCGTAGTCACGAGTATATATTTAAATGTGACATATTACGTGCCTGAATGGCATGGTTACAGTGAGAACGTCAGAGCAAAGTATTTTTTTTTCTTTTTATCACGTAAACGAGATACCAATGATTGGAGAAGTAATGTTTGAAGACTTTTGATGCGTGTATTCGTTTTCTGAATATTCTAATCTGTTCCTTGTTATCACTAATCATGTTTATCATCTTAAAATAAAAAGACGACCTTAATAAATCGCTATTACGCGATAAGGCTTCTTATTGTACAATCATGTTTCCTACTGTGTTGTATATTTTTTTTAATTTTTCTGTTGTAATAAAATAATTTATCTATCTATCTATCAAGCTAAATTGTTGTTGTCGCGCTACATCGCACCCACACTAAGGTGAAGGATAACACCCGTCGCAGTCGGTACAAGACTGTCAAATACTTTACATGTACTCGGCATAACACACTATGCGTACACCAAAACGCGCAGTTTGTAGAAGGCTTTACATTCCCTATAGTCTACTCTGTATTATGTAAACATTTTTGTAAATAGTTTAGCCGGGTCTGACGATGTAATAGTTGTTGTTGATAAATAAAAGCATATTATATAATCATATTATATAATTTAAGCTTTCCCGATTTATGTTATTCATATTTGAAATAACGGATCGCAATGCAACTTTGAAATGAAAAATAAAATATGTATAAACATATTATAATTACCTATATATTATATACCTATATAATACATGCGAGCGAAAAGCATTAGCCTTCTTTAAGTCGAGTAAAATTTTCATCATCAGTATCATCGTATCACATTTTAACGTAAAAACGATTTTCCAGATCACCGCGTGTGTAACGACGTCATTTGAGTTAATCTGTCTGTTAATCTGATGTTTATGATTTATGAGTATACGTACATTTTTCAACCGACTTCATAAAAGGAGGTTTTCCATTTTCAGCGTATTTTTTTAAATGTTTTTTTTTATTATTATTAAAAAGTAGCCAAAAGAGCAAATGGTAGCACCTGATCGTAAATGGTCACTATTACCCGGACATCTGCAACATCACTAACTCTGATTCACTGAGCATCTGGGCAATTGTCCAGGGCCCCGTAGTTTCGGGCAGATTATAAAGAAGTAATTGATAAATTTAGAATACGAACCAACTATTTAATGTGACAGTAAATAAATAAAACTAAAAGCTGAATAAACCAAGAATTCCACCCATTGACTCATCTAATGTGCTCAGGCCTCCAATAGGTTAAAGACGGCCCTGAATGTCAACAACGTCCATGTTGTAGGTGCGACCGAACTTTGACGAAAAATTGTCTATACAATCGACACTTGAAAACTTCCACATTATAGCGCTCAGTTAAAAACTTAAAAGGAAGATCATTTCACAGTCTACACGTACGCGCGACAAAAGATCGCGAAGCCCGCACATGACGATCAATCATCCAGGTTGTGTGGATCGTATTGAATCCTGAGGCGAAGAGAAATGCTTATTACACTCTAACTTCATCATTTATTAACCTCTTTTGATTTGAAAGTATATGCTGTCAGATTAGTGTAGGGCGTTCAACTTTTAGGTAATAGGCCCTTGAAATCGGTTACTATTGTGGTCGTATTATTCATAGCGTGATGTAATATGGCCTATAACTTTTCTCAATAAACGGTCTAACCAATACAAAACAATAATTATTTTGATCAATCTAATAGTTTAAGAGCCTATTGAATGCAAACAAATATTTTCTTTTTATAACATTAATGTAGATAATTGCCTCTATCCTTATAAAATTGCAACATATTAAATATAACAAAGATGACGTGAACACTAAAATAAATAAAAAATATTTACAAGCTAAATAAAAATATATTTTCACATTTTCCAGTTGCTATAAAGATATGCTTTTTTAATCTTAGAGTGAAAATAACCTGAGATGGGAAGCTGTGGCCATTGTCTTGATGCAAGCGTTTTATGCGACATGAGCGTTATAGGTATTATGTAGAATTTTAGATATATTACTATAAGACCGTGTCCTCATTAGGCGAATAGAGGCTAACTGTTCGCTTCTAGTTCGTTTTCCTATAATTTTCTAAATAAAGTCAAAATCAAAATATACTTAATCAAGTAGACTTTTAAAAGCAATTTCGAATCGTCAAAGCAAACATAAAGTGCTTAAATTAAGGAAAAGCTACCACCGGTTCTCTTTTAAAAATACATTTTATGTCTGGTGGAAAAGCTAAGCATATTATAAAATAAATAATTTATGTACATCCTAATAAAGTCGGATATAACAAACATATTCTTTATTTTCTAAAAAAAATCCTAAAGCGAGAATAACACTTGTAAGTTTTGCACTTGAAATTTTACTGTCAATGCTTTTCATGGTCACAGTTTTCGTAAAGTACCTTAGGTAATTGTTATCAGGTTACAGAGTTGTTTTATATCAATAAGAAGAACACTTACAAGCGTTATTATCACGTAATAATTGTTTTCAGTTATTCACCAACTTCCAGGTACGTATTATTTATACGTAAAAGATTTTTCTTGTCATCGACTTCGAATATTTTACTTGACTATGTTGTAGAAAATATTTATTTTATGCCTTTCAGTATATTTATACCTGTTAAATTTTCTTTTGAAGTCGGTTTATTTTTATTTAAAAAATAATGTAAACTTTAATATATTCAAATACTTGAAGGTCAGACAATAGAGTTAAAATCGTATTTGGATGTTAACGCTCCACGGAATCTCAGAAATGGAGATTTCTCGCCGGAATAAATTTCACTACATCGCCCACACCTGAATATATTCGTCTATTACTTCATTTGTTATTTAAATTCCTTTATTTATTCCTGGTTTTCTATTTATTACGTTTTTTGTACTTAAGGTGTAATTAATATATGAATTTAGTTGAGTTTTTTAAAATATAATTTTCCTTTAGTTTACACATAGATGGATAAGTGGTTCGAACGCGACGATCACGGTGATCACGGGCTCAAACCCCGGCTATCACCACGGAATTTTCAAGTGCTTAATATACATTTCAAATCATCTCGTGTTCGGTGGTGAAGGAAAACATCGTAAAGAAACCTGCATATGCCGGAAGAAATGTATATGTATGTACATGTATATATATCCGCCAACCCACAGTGAAGTTGCAAGGTAGATTAGGCTCTAAAACCTTCTCCTTAATAGGAGGAGGCCCTTGCCCAGCAGTGGGACATTTACAGGCTGTTACTTACTTATAAGAAAAACACTTTATAAATCAGTGGGTTCGATTTCTGGCTAAGAAAATAATTTTTCAAAAACCTATTAATGCAGTTTTAGTTTTCGTCTAAATCGGCCTTGAGTCTTGTATTAAATTTCATTATTTTTCGCTATTTCTTAAAGTATCGGTTTTGGCTTACCACGCCCAGTTAAATAATTCATTAAAAATTCAATGCCGTATGTATGTTAGCACATGATTTCAGAATGGATGCACTTATTCGGATAATTATTTTTGATTTTGGTGTGTTGTTATGGACATAATAAGGTTTACATACATATATATAATTGAAAATGAAAAAAAAAACCGATATTCTATGGGGCCAAACATAAAGTACATTCTTTCAAATAAACAATTTCAAAATAGGTTAAGAAATGGCGGAGTTCTGAGGTAACAAACATTAAAAAAACATACCCTTCGAATTAAAAATCAAAATACGCTTTATTCAAGTAGGCTTTTACAAGCACTTTTGAATCGTCAATACAGAAACAAAAGAAAACAAATCACTAATTAATTAATTAATTTACCACCGGTTCGGAATGTAGATTCTACCGAGAAAAACCGGCAAGAAACTCGATAGTTACTCTTTTGAAAAGTTTTACAATGGGTACATTCATTTATGAGTTACAAATATATTAAATACCCTGTGTGAATCCAGCTTATACTAAATCCAAGCAAATTCATCATCTATATAATCTTGAACAGAGTAATATGCTTTAGCTACTAAGGATTTTTTAATATGTATTTTGAAAACCTCCTCCTTTTTACAAATCGTTAAAAAAGTAAAAAGTGGGTTAAAAAAAACTCCATCATTTTTTGTTAAATATAACAATAAAATACTTGAAAAACAAGCTACATTCATTAATTACCACACGTTTTAGAAACGAACAAAATCGCGACGATAACTCAGCTTTTCATACACCGATAATTTGATACAACATTCAAGTTATCGAAAATAATATCAAAATCGTTAAACAAGATTGCTTTCAGCAATACAAATGTTTTCTAACGTTTCAATATCTCGGGGTCTTTAATGGCATGTCAAACAAATACTAAAAATATATATTTTTATGTTGCAAATCGAAAACATTAAACGGAATAATTTTTAGGGTGCCGCGTACAGAAGATGGAGGTTTTAATACATAATTACATGTCTTGACTGATTGATTGACTGACTGATTCATGAATGTAGAGCTTAATCCGCTGGGGCTACAACGTAAAATTTCGGCAGTAGGTGCTTTTTAGGCTGTGAGTATCAAGTAAGAAAGGGTTTTTAATGTTTCACCCCTATAGGTTTTTATCCTGGGGTTAAAACGTTTGTATACAAAATTTTATTCTGTGGTCGTGATTACTTTAAACTTACTATTGACTTCTGTATTTCATATAGCAAATGCATACTTCTGGATGATAGTAATAAAATATAAATAACAAAACGTAGTACTTTTTTTACCCGGCTCCGCGACGCAAGGGATAGTAATGTGTTTATCAGTCTATGTATATATATACATATGTATGTAAGAGCTGAGATAGCCTAGTGGTTAGAACACGTCGATCTCAACCGATGATCGCGGGTTACCCCTGGCTAGCCTGCCTGAGCCTAGCCTGAGTTTTCAAGTGCTAAATTTTTGTTTAAATTCGTCTTGAGTGGTGATGGAAGACATTGTGAGGAAACCTGCATGTGCCGGGAGAAATTCTAACACATGTATATCCGCCAACCCGCAATGAAGCAGCGTGGTGGATTAAGCTCTATTACCTTTTCCTAAATAGGAAGCCTTTGCCCAGGCAATAAAAATGGTAAGTAAATCTTTATAAAAATCTCAAAGCAAAACTTATAAGATAATACCTATCTACTATTATAATGTTATTTAAATATATTTAAAAAATAAAAGTTTTATATACATGGTAATTCGAATGGAACTACAGTTTAAATTTAACAATGTAATTAATCTAATTTATAGCAACTAACTTTAAATTCAATAATTAAGTTAACCACTAAATTGTTCTCGATGCTCTCGTTTAGCCGAAACACAGAACGCAAAATCTAATTTAGTTTATACCTAATTTGTATTTGGGTAGGTTTAATTAGATTTAAGTATATATAACTGTGAAATTACATTTTAACTTTTGATCGCTGCTTTTTTCGCATTTTCAAACTCAAACTCAAACTCAAAATATACTTTATTCAAATAGGCCTTTACAAGCTCTTTCGAATCGTCAATTTACAAATTTGTGATGTCAGTTCTACGTGAAGCTACCACCGGCTCAGAGTGTGGACTCAACTGAGAAGAGCCGGCGAGAAACTCAGTAGTTACTCTTTTAAAAATATTTTTGTACAATACTGTTTGATACAATTAGCTACAGTTATCCTGCGAGAATGTCAATGCCCTATTATTCCACGCGGTTTTATCATTAATGTAGTCATATACTGAATAGTATGCTTTTTCTATTAATGATTTTTTTATGTAATTTATATAATAATATAATACATTAATGTAGATTATGTATTAAAATAATACGCATAAATACATAAAATATAGGTTATGACTATGAAGAATTATGTGCCTTACAAATGGTACCATAATGTTTTAAAAAGGCTTAGAGGTTCCTGATTTCACTACATCCATACAAAGTTTGCTTCCTTTATTATATTGGTACTCGCTGGCCCTCGCGGTTGGACTCGCGTTTATTGTTACTGCTTAGCTTTATAGTCGTAACGTGGTATAATATAGCTAATAACCTTCCTCAATAGATAGGCTATCCAGCCTAAAAAATAAATATTCATATCAGATTAGTAATTTCAGAAATTACCCGCTTCATACAAACTTACAAACAAATTTTAACTCTTCATAAATGGATGCTGATAAGCAATAATGTGTCAACCCACAAAAAGTCAAATTTTAAGATATTTTTGATACTACGTCACCTATTTAACATTATCCAAAGAAATTTCAAGTCATCTAAACTAAGTAAGTATGGAAAAAAGTTTCTTAACTCAATGTTTCGAATTTCAGGTGCGTTCCATATTTTGCAATTTATAAAATAATCTCAAATATTTAAAAACTTATTATTAGATAACATATTAAATAAATCTATCTGCTTTTGATTCAATATACATTTTATCAAAATAGAAAAAAAAAGATGAATATATACGTCTTCAAACTAACTTATTAAGAATAGGTTTGACATCTTTAGACGCCATTTTCTTAAAACGAAGTCCGTGTGGCTTGACACAGTATTGCTTATCAGCGTCCAAATATTAGTATAGATAGATTTCGTTACATAATCTGAACGCACTATTACTACCTATATACCTCTACCATATTATACCTATTTACTACCAGAAATATAAACGTTGTTCAGTCAAAGGCGGAATTACATATCGCTGCTTTTCAAGAATCTCGGTGCAACTAAAAATGATGAATTTGAAGAAGTGGGGTTTTTAAATTTCTTTATTAATGTGTTGGTGCATAGCTGCAAAATTTAAACGATCCCTTGATGTTATAACTTTATTGATTGCAGGAAAATTCATCATCGCAACTCTTTTCATGATAAAACATCAAAGATGGTCTTTTGACATACTTAGTTCTATTTGTTAGAATTTTGAATTACTGCGATGTTCTTGCAAACCAGCGATATATAAGTTCTAATATTGTAATTAATATAAAACAACTCTGTAACCTGGTAACATTACAAAAGCTGTAAGTGACAAAAATGAGTCATAAAATTTTTTCAGGTAAAGTATGAAAAACAAATTATGTAAATCTTTAAAAAAGTTTCAGAGCAAATGCTATAAGTGTAATTCTCACCTATTACATACGCGACTTCGTACGCGTGGAATTCGCTTACATCGCATTCCCACAAGGATCGTGCATTTTTCCGGAATAAAAAGTAGCCTTTATTCTTTCTCAGG
The DNA here is from genome assembly GCA_037950945.1 of Hypolimnas misippus. Classification (NCBI taxonomy): domain Eukaryota; kingdom Metazoa; phylum Arthropoda; class Insecta; order Lepidoptera; family Nymphalidae; genus Hypolimnas; species Hypolimnas misippus. The sequence goes on from JBBEEQ010000009.1 coordinate 791,361, forward strand.
TTCTAGACTACCTCTGTTTGTTTAAATAGGTTCAGTAGTTCAAGCGTGATTCCGTAACACACAGACGCAATTACTTTCGCATTTATAATATAGATGCTGATAAGCTATAGTGTGTCAACCCACCAAAAGAATTCTGAGATATTGATCTATTCTGAATATACGTCACGTATTTAACATTATTCATTATTCAAGTTATGAGAACTAAATAAGTAAGGAAAAACCGTTTCTTTATTTAATGTTTCGAATATTGAAGTGTGCTTAATATTTTTCAATTTGCAATAATCTTATATATTTGAAAAGCTTATTATTTGATAAAACGTTTTGTTATACCAATCTACTTTTAATTCATTACAACTTTAATCAAAATAGAAAGAGAAGATGAATACATATGTACATTGTCAAACAATTTTAATTATGAATAGTTTTGACATCTTTAGACGCCATTTTCTCAAAATGAAGTCCGTGTGGCTTGACATAGTATTGCTTATCATTGCCCACATATGGGTATAAATTTTATTACAAAGTCTGAAGATACTTTTAGGCTACTAGATATATATTACTTTGTTAAACTCTAATAAATGTTACACAGAACAATTTTCAAAGGTATTCAACTCACGACTTCGACACGCTGATCCCGAATAGATGACAATCTCTATCTGTATGTTCGTCACGTGTAACCCCGGGAACTCGTATAAAGATTTGGTGCTAAAAATTCTTTTTAACATTCACGCTATTGTAGGAGGTATCTGTAATACGTGTTGAAGCTATGTTTATAGAACGCACTAGCTATGCCACGTGGATTCACCCGCGTTAATTTGAGGAAGAATTATATTTATATAATATTTATCTTTACTTGAATCGCATATTGTTCACAATATCAATTTTGCTTTCAATTTTGATTTCGTGTATTTTTTTTTGTATTTTATTAATCAAACTATTTTTTTAATAAAAGAAGTCTTATATATAACTTACACAAAAATATGATGTTTGTGTCTGTTTCTATGGCCTCGCTTCATTTTTTTTTTAATGATGATCATTTGGATGGTGTTTTCGCTATTTAAGTGCATATTTTTCACTCGCGCTTAACATAGAACTCTCATAGAAACTTCCAATCCACGTTTTACATCCTTAGGAGTCGAATTTAGCAAAATCCTATCTCGTCTCAAAAAGAACCCCCAGACAACATTTAAAACTCCTAGCACTTATATTTGAGATTTCGTGATGAGTAAGTGAGTGACCTCTCACTTGGGTAACCCGCGATGGCTGCGATCGTTTACGAACGTTTCAAATGAAGTTAAAATATTTTTGCGAAAACAATTATTATCTGTTAAATTGTATCCGCAGTAACATAATGAAAGAAAAAGAAATTGAGAAAATCTTGTTAACTCCGACCATGTGCGGGATTGTGCTTCCCTTCGGCGTTATCAGATGATTAAATATTATATATTGTGTTACAGAGTCTTTATTTAGAGTGTTTGACTTTTAGCTAAGGTCCACATATAGGAGGTTATATATGTCTTATTTATTACATTCTATATAAAAGATCTGATTTGTTTACTTACTAATTATTAGGTTCAATTTATATATCTACATATTAATACGTTAAGCAAAAACTTGGTATACCTTTTATGTTTTGGTGTATGAAATTTCGCTTATAGTTAATATAAAGAAGAAGCAAGGAATGCTAATCTTTTTTTTTTAAATTATGTATAAATATACTTTAAAAAACGTTACACACACTACTATGTAATTAACACACATACGCATACTGTCCTGTTATGTTTATGTTCAAATTAATAATTTAAATGAATTATGGTATAATTTCTATTCTGGTGGTAGCTTTATTGTATGATGATTCAAAAGTGCTCGTGAGAACCTACTTGAATAAAGTATTTATTCATTTTGATTTTCAATCACTGGCCGATTATTATATATAAATTTCGCAAATTTAAATACAAAATGTACTTTATATAAGTATACTTGGATGCTGATAAGCAATAATGTGTCAACCCACAAAAAGTCAAATTTTAAGATATTGATGTATTTTGATACTACGTCACCTATTTAACATTATCCAAAGAAATTTCAAGTCATCTAAACTAAGTAAGTATGGAAAAAAGTTTCTTAACTCAATGTTTCGAATTTCAGGTGCGTTCCATATTTTGCAATTTATAAAATAATATCAAATATTTAAAAACTTATTATTAGATAACATATTAAATAAATCTATCTGCTTTTGATTCAATATACATTTTATTAAAAATAGAAAAAAAAGATGAATATATACGTCTTCAAACTAATTTATTAAGATTAGGTTTGACATCTTTAGATGCCATTTTCTCAAAACGAAGTCCGTGTGGCTTGACACAGTATTGCTTATCAGCGTCCACTTCTAAAGCCCTTTTAAATTATCAAGATATGTCAGTATTTTAAATCTTTCTCTATGAAGCCACCATCGCTTCGAAATGCGGCTTCTACTGAAAGAAATGATAAATAATGCATGAATGTGACCTGGGCCTGATATATGTGTGTTATTACCACTTTCAAGCTATACTCCTCATCTGATTCTGACGTAGACAGATGTAAATAGTAGGGATGTCCTATTTCATAGGCCATATGACAACGCCAGACGTAGAATATGACGATTTGTATGCGTTTATGGCAGGTCCGCGTGGGTTAAATGGGGGCAATTGCACCCTTTGCTCGAAACAAACCGGCCTGGTATCTACTTTTAACGTTTTGGATTTTTTTTTATTTTCTTAAATATTACTTTTATTCCTAATTCCACAAAATTTGCTTGAATAAAATCCGCGCTGGGTTTATGGTATACTACTGGTGTTTATCCCATTTTCAATTTACTTAAAATCAACAAATATGGAGGTTAACAATACGTAATGTATATTTTTTAATGTTTGTTACTCCAGAACTCTATTTCTGAACAGATTTTGAAAATTCATTTCTTATGTGAAAGGTCGTTTACTTTCAGATTAGTGTCCTAGAAATTGTTTATCAAAATCGGTTCAGTGGTCCGGATAATATCCTAGTAAACGCTAATCGAAATTGCTTTATGTACTACTAAATATAAATAAAATTTACAAAAAAAAAAAAAAAACATAGAGCAAAATTCGATCATCCAGTCATTTTAGATTTAATCTAATACAGTATGTTCATAATTTAAGAACACTCCAAAGACGCATGTCGTCATTAATCATTTTTTTATTCTTCAACGAGATAACCTTATTAAAAAAATATTCGTTATAATTCACACACAGAGAAACACAACTTCAAGTTAAAAATAGCTACTTTATTTATTTGTAACAAAAATCAAATTAAATATCAAAATATACTTTCAAGTGAGCTTTTACAAGCACTTACTAAATCATTCTACAAGTTACAAACCGCCACTGGTAACTAAAATTCTACCGTGCGGAAATTGAAAATAAAAAATTTACCTCATTTCAAACTTATTTCCAGTATATTTTCCAAATGCAATGAATATTATATTTAAAATATATACATAGTAAAAACAACGTAAAAAAATGCATTTTTATGTAAAACTATCTGATCCTTGCGGTTTTACTCGCGTTTATAATTACTGTTTCGCTCCTATGAGTCGTAGGGTGATGTAATAGAGCCTATAACCTTCCTCAATAAATGGATTATTTAACGCAAAAAGAATTTTTCAAATTGGATCAGTAGTTTCAGAAATTATCTCATATATAGAAACTTGGAAAAATACAAACAAATTTTATCTCTTTATAACATTAGTATAGACTAGCTGTTGCTCCGGGCTTCGCTTATATTAATGTAGAATTTCGTCATCATGTTATGGTATTTTAACTTCTTAATCCCCGACCTAAAAAAAGTAGTGTTAAAAGTTTAACGTGTGTATCTAGCTGTGTGTCTATCTGAGGCATGGTAGCTCTACAACGAGTTGACGAATTTTATTGCGATTTTTATTTAAAAGTTGATAATCGAGATGTTTTTAACTAAAATTTATTAAGATCTGTTCAAACTGTTCCCGCTAATAATCCTTAATTTTATGTAAAAAATACAATTCCTCGGTAAATAACACTAAAAATAAAGTATGTAAAAGTGAAACATTGGTGTAAGTTAAACAATCTCGTAAAACAATTATTAACACAATATTTTTTTTATCAAGCAAGTGTAAACTATGCATATTTAATTCTCGTATCAACGCAATTTACTACGGAACCATTAAATTGTAACCGCGTGACGTAATTAAGTCCGCTCGCAAACAAACCGTTTTTAAAACCGGACGCCCGGTTTAATGGAAATTCCTCTATATTTTATTATACCGCCATTTTGTGAAGAGTTATGGAGATTAAGCACCATGTAGTGACTACGTTATTAGCAATATAGCTTGTTTTTAGGGTTACATGTGTTTTCATGCTATAACTTAGAGCAAGACTGAGTAATTAGTTTTATTTAGGGTTCATTTCTAAAAATATTGTGATCGACGCGGTCTATTGCTATCTTTATACAAGATGACGCAAAAGTTATTTCACAATTTGAATTGGCTACTATTTTGTTATAAATTTAAAAAAGTGCTCTGTTTTCATCTAAAAAATTATTTGAAAGTGCATTATTAGTACATCAGTTGGAGGAAATTATATCGCTCTAATGGCCACCCCGAATTGATGCATAAACTTTTTCAAATGTTGCTCGCAAAACATTTGACGATTCTTCTTCAATGTTAACTTTCAAGTCTTGCAAGGTCCATGAGTTATTGACAATTTATTTACTATATATCCCCGACATAAATGTCAAAGCACACTGACATTTGGCACCATCTGCCAAAATTGCGTCCAATTTAAACTATGTCATTCGCCATTAACCAAAGAGTTGAATTGAATTGAACCATGACATTACTTTTGCGCCACCTGTAAAATTATTAATGCAACAAAGAATAGCCAAATAAGTGCAAACAAACGTATTCGATTATATACATTCGACAATGGACTTTTTTAATAGATTAAGTACTTGCTTTTTCTTTGTTAATTTAAAGTAAGGAAAATAATTTTGAAATAAAAAAAAATATGACAATGCCTTTGCACTTTTAAATAGTAAAATATTTTAAGCTCATTAATAACTATAATTCGCAAATGTTTTTTTTTAATTATAATGTGCATGAAAAGAGACATATATGACAGTTATTCTTTATTTAATTAACATAGACATAATATTTTATTGTGTTACTTAACAGTATTTTGGCGTGATTCTGTTTCATATGTTTTGATATATTTTCAACTACTTGCACCTGCGACTTTTGATTGTTTCACGATAAAAAGTAGCCTATGTACTTTCCAAAGTCCAATCTATCTTTATACCAAAATTAATCAAAATTGGTTTAGTGATTTAAACATTAAAACGTAACAAACAGACAGGGCTTTCACATTTACAGTATTACTATGGAACTATGGATGAGTATGTATTAAAAAAGATTTTAAATAAATCATATATAATTTTTTTTGTGAAAAATATTGACACATTCTTAAGACCGAAAATTGCCTTAAATAAAAACACATGATCATAAAGTTAATAACGGTTATGGCCGGTCCGGACAAATTTATCGCGAGCGCGGTCAGCCTTAATATTTAAATAATAGCATGAAGCCACAACCGCCTGCCAGGCAGTTTTATCACCGAAGATTTTTAAATTATTAATATACTAGTTTTTGTTTGTAGCTTCATTCTGTTATATCCTTTATACCTATATATATACGGTCTAGTCAGCGATGACACTTTCAATGTAATTTTTCCATCTTTGCGCAATGTAAATTTTAACAAATTACCTAGTTATTTTAATTAATTTTTAAAGACTGTTTGGAAGTCACGTTATAAGATGTTATTGTAAAAATCTTGGAAATAAATCGATGTTATTCAAAAGTGGTAAAAAAGGCTCGAAACACACACAATAGTTCGCCAACCAGCTATTACGTATGAAACGAACAGAATGATTTTTGATTTGGGAAGTCTTGAACCCCCTTAGATCCGCTAATACTGAACAACCATCCAAAAGTTATTTAAGAACCCTTCCGGAACATTACCTGTTCGAGATGAAACTTACTTTATATCCTTTTCTACCCCTGACAAGGTTCATGCAAAATTTCATGATGACCAGAGGAATAATTGAGGTTTGAAAGCTCTCTCACTCTCTGTAAATGCAGCCACTTTACGCCGATTTTTTGTAAAAATGTGATACTACCACGTTCGAACCAGCTGTTACCGACCTTACATGGAGCTGTAGTCACATGGCTACAGGTAAACTCTACCTCAATATCGATGACGGATTTATTGACAACCATCCATGCACTCAAGAATCCCATCATCTATATATTAATACGTGAAGAAAAAACTTAGTACCCATTTTTATGACAATATGCATGGACAGAGGAATATTTAATTTTGTACACTTATAGCTTATATAGACAAGGAGATTGGAATGATAATATTTTTTTTAAAGCATAAAAAATACACTAAATCAACAAAAACAATTACACACACTACCATATATTTGATAAATACACGTATGTATACTCTTCTGTTTATTCTTAAAGTCTATGGTCAAATTGAGAGTATATTATATGTGGTCTAAAAAACGGTTGAAAATTTAATGATCTACAGTCGAATTTCGACTGCTAGGTGACTCGTAAAAGTAGATTGCCAAACACGAATGTAGGATGTCAAATCGTGCGAGGTGAATAAAAACCGTAGTGAAACGATTCGATCAACATAAAACAGCTGTTAACGCGTAAACCCTTTATGTATTGAAGGTATATAACCACTGTGGTTTTTGTGTTTATATACAACTCGCTCTCCTTTACGGTTTCACTCGCGTTTATAGCTACTGCTTCGCTCCTATGAGTCGTAGCGTGATGTTATATGGACGCTGATAAGCAATACTGTGTCAAGCCACACGAACTACATTTTGGAGAAAATGGCGTCTAAAGATGTCAATCCTATTTTTAATAAACTTGTTTGAATAAGTTTTTATCCTTATTTATATTTTCTTTTCTTTTTTGATAAAAGGTATCATGAATTAAAAGCAGGTTGATATATTTAATATATTATCTAATAAAAAGTTTTTAAATATGTAAGACTATTGTATAAATTACAAAATAAGGAACGACCTGGAAATTCGAACCAATTAATTAAGAATTTTTTTTCCGTACTTATTTAGTTTATATGACTTTATTTTTTATTGAATAATGTTAAATCGGTAATGCATAATCAGAATACACCAATATCTCGGAATTATACTATTTGTGGGTTGACACATTATTGCTTATCAGCATCCATATAGCATATAGCCTTCCTCAACAAATAAATTATCAAACAGAAAAATATTTTTTTCAATTCGAACCAGTAGCTCCTGAGATTAGCGCGTTCAAACAAACAAGCTTTATAATATTAGTACAGATTGTGTAAAGCAGTTAATTTGTTTAAACGCGTTGATATCAGAATCCACTAAACCTATTTAAAAAAAAAAAAAACTTTTTTCTATATTATTTACATGGAAAACGAGCAGACAGCAGAACAGACACGAGCAAGTGTCTTGCACTTGATATTAAGTGATCTGCGCTGTCAATGGATGGAAAACATTAAGGAAGTGATCCAAGGAAGAAGGATTTGGCTTTTGGTTCTTTCACTGTATTATATCTATTCAATACCTTTGAACGAGCAATTAGTGTACATTCGTATAAATAATCTGAATCTTGGAAACGGCCCCAACGATTTTCATGAAATAATATGCAGAGGTTTTCGGGACCAATCAATCGATCTAGTTAGATTTCATTTTTACAAAATATCGTTTTATCCGTGTTTTTAAGCAGTGAAAAACTGCTATTAATTATTATTATTTACTACATAATATCAAGTAAGTATCATTTCTAAAAAATACGATTTACCAAAAAAATACCGAATAAAGAGGTCATCCCGGTACTTAAGTACTTCATGTGGATCTTCTGTGAGAGTGAGGTACTGCTGCGGTCGAACCTGACCGTACATAATCTATTGTCGACAGGCTTAGCTAAGTTTTGCGTTGGAAAGACCATTAATTGAGTAAGGTTATAGGAATTATCACACCTTGTTACAAATAACCTTAAATTATTTCATGCCTAAATCGCCGAAGCAGTTATTTGAAATTTATTTTAAGTATATGAAGTTTTGATGAATTGTGATATAGATATAGATGGGTCTTGGACTTAAACATATTTACTTTTGTTTCGAAAATAAAAAGAACGGTTTAAATAGGGGATGAAAGAATTAAACTTTCAAAAATTCGTTCTTAACGTTCTTAGATCAGACAGTCAAGGTTTCCTTTAATGCGAGAATTACACGAGCAGGGGCGTAGCTATGGGGTGGCAGGTCTGGCAAAAAGCCACTGGCCCCGGACCCGAGAGCGCCCCGCACTAAAATAATTTCATTAATAAAAATCTAATAATTTAAAGTAAATTGTTATTTAATTATAAACTTGTATAAACCTATGCTATGAAAATAAAACTTATCAGATATTTACCTAAAATACACATAACATTAATAATAGTTATGGGTAACTTCTTATGTAGTCCATTAAAATTAAGTTATAACGTGAAGATTTTTACTTGGAGGCCCTATCCAAAGAATTTTCCACGGACCTCAGATGGTATAGTTAAGCTCAGTACACGTGTAAGTTTTACTCTCATAATTCATATAAAACAACTTTATAACATTGACAGTTACCTCGTAACCTTCTGAAAACTGTGGCTGTCTAAATTAAAGTCACTGACAATAAATTCTTTCACGTGTTAAGCAATGAGAAACAAATATAAATCTTTATAAAAAAATTAAGAGCAAAACTTATAAATGTCGCCGTATAATTAAAACACAGTCAGCAAATTGTTCTACACAATGTCCCAATCCCGAGCATTATGACTCTAAGCCTTTATTTAATCACTCACATGAAGTTTCATTACTTTTCAATAGTTATCATGAAATGCAATTAAATTGTTATTAGCTACTTAACGCTGAAATGCATCACTGGGAAGCAATATCGCTATCGATTCTGTTTAATGTTCGAATCGAGTTCAGTTCGATGAGTACTTATTGACAACTAGCTGGTGCTCGCGACTTCGTCTGATATCTGTGATGCCTACGTCATAGTAGCTTTATGTATACAAAGTCTCAGCCCGATTGGTTTAAAATTGCCAAAGTTAAATAGAAAATCCTTTCTTAGCGGAGGCCTACGTCATAACATCTATCTGCATGTCAAATTTCAGCCCGATCCATCCAGTGGTTTGGGCTGTGCATTGATAGATGACTATGTCAATCAGTCACCTTTAAGTTGTATATATTTCGACAATCCGCCCCTCGCGATTTCACTCGCGTCGCAGTGAGATGTCTACAATCTTCTTCAATAATTTCAAAAATGCAAAAATAGATTTTCAAATCGGTGTAGTAGTTTAGGAATCTATTAAATGCAAACAAAAAATCGAATAATTCCTTACAATATTAGCATATATAAGTTTTTTTTAACTTGACATATTTAGTAACAATACCCGAAACAAAAATCACGAATTATCGAACATTATTTCTCATCTATACTAATATTATAAAGCTGAAGAGTTTGTTTGTTTGATTGTTTTCTTGAACGCGCTAATCTCAGGAACTACTGGTCCGATTTGAAAAATTCTTACAGTGTTAGATAGCCCATTTATCGTGAAAGGCATATATTATCACGCTGAGACCAAAAGGAGCGGAGCACCAATGAAGAATGTTTCAAAATTGCGGGATATTTTCCTATTGAGAGAGCTTACGCTGCGTGCGTCGCGTAAACGGTTAAAGTTTCAGCATATGTATTTATTTTTAGTCTATCTTTTAAGGTTAGTTCACTACAACCTTTTTTAGGCTAACCAAGTTTGTTCTAAAATAATACATTATTAGCCCAAAGTATTCGACGCTGACGAAGTCGCGGGCGGAAGCTAGTACAAATAATATTTAATAATAAAAATGATTCAGTGCGATCATTTCGTGGATAATTTCTAATCTCTAATAGGAATTAGAGATATGTGGTTAGAATACGCCATATTCGTCTGCTAAATAAGACTTGTAAAGAAAAACAGACTATACTTTTTTATATATTAGTATAGACTAACGCCCTGACTATGCGTTGGTATGGATAAGTTTATCCTATTAAGTGTATTTTCAAACGATCTCAAAAAGGTGGAGGTTCTCAATTTTTTCTTAAAGTTAGATAGATCCTGTAATTTTTTATTCAAATGAGTAAAATAGTTTAAATAGAAATAACTAGTAGGTATACAGGGTGAGTTTTTTAACTTGGCGTGATAGGCCAAATCCAAAACTATAAAGAATAGCGAAAATTACTTAAACCGATTTCGATAAAAACTAAAACTGCATCATTAGTTTTTTGAAAGAATATTTTTCCTTCTCCTGTTAAGGAGAAGGTTTAGAAGCATAATGCACCACACTGCTTCAATGCGGATTGGCGAATATACATGGGTCAGAATTCCTCCCGGCAAATGCATGTTTGTTCACGATATTTACAATATTAAAGAACAACGGTGCCACAAATACACAGATACATAGACACACAGATACACTGATACATAGATAAACAGACACACAGACATATAGGCATACAGACACACAGATACACTTATTTTCACCACACAACATAGACACATAAATATACACGTCATACGTAAAACATTCCTGTTTTTTTGTCTCCGATTAAAAATATATTATTTAAGACAAAAAGAAATTAAGTTACACGTATTGTTCACAGAATGGTGGGGCGCTCGCACGTTCTGCTGCGACACCGACGAGTGTAATGGCGCCTTCACACGGAGTCCCATAATCGCGCTGATCACTGTCGCGATCGTGATCGTGTTCGCGCGCTGACCGCATTAGTAATGTATTCTAGAATATATTACTTTAAGTTTCGTGTACTATTTTACATTTAATTTCACCTCTAGATGCATTTAAATCTTTTTAAATGAAGGTCTTAATTCGATTTTTAATTAAAATATGCACGTAATGTCTCTTGATTATAATGTTAAGTAAATCATGAAGTACAATTATATAACGAATATTCTAAGCGGAAGAACTTTAATTTTCATTTGATATAATATTCGCCTAATCCTTAGATAAACACAATTTTATATAAATTTCAGTATTTAAATAAGTAGTGTTAGATACTGAGTAGATCTCCGCATATAGATGAATCGTTTAATATTATAGTATTACTTTATTTACATTTGATTAAAATGGTTAAAATATTATATATAAATATTAAAATATACCGGTTGGTTATACTGTCTATGGGGTCGCACAGACCCCATGACTGACGCGATCACTGCAGATTTTAACACCCAACTTGGACATAAAATTTTCTGTATAAAAAAATCATATTTCATTGATTTTTCTGGCCATTGATGGTCGCATGACAAGAACAGATACAGATACCGATGTTTAAGGGTTAAGTACGTATGGACGCTGATAAGCAATACTATGTCAAGCCACAAAGACTTCACATTGAGAAATTGACATTTAAAGATGTCAAACCCATTCTTAATAAATTTATTCGAAGAAATATACATCCATCTAAATAGTTAAAATGAGATTGCTGTAATAAAAATGTTTGTCTAATAATATTATTTTCAAATATATATGAGACTATTGCATATTGCTAAATATGGAATAGTAATAATGATTTTATTTGAATAGTGTTAAATATGTGACGTATCATCAGAATACATCAATATTTTCGAAATTAACTTTTTGTGGATTGACACATTATTATCCATGTGTATAACGCAATGTTTTCAACAACTAAATGTAAATAGAGTCGAATGATAGGGAAACTGGAATATTACCAAAACAACATTTTATTATATAAAAAATTTAATACACTTAATCATATGAAATCAACGAAATAATTGTAAAAAGCTTTTCCATTTCGTATTTAATGGAACAATGGATACTGAAATGAATCAATCGAGTACTCCTTGAGTGGAAACCACTAGATATTATGAGAATGATTGTATAAAATTTAAATAAAATGAAGAGATTCTTAAAGAACTTATAATTATATACATTTTTTGTTTCTCTAAAATTTAATTTAAAGAAAATAATATTGAAGTTGTGGTATTACAGAAGAATATTCTCGGGGCTATCCATATGTCCAAGAAAAATTAATTTATCTGCGTTCGTTAATTTCTTCTCATTTAATCATACGATTAACAAATATAACTTTAACCCTGTAAAACCCTAAGTACTTACTCGAAAACCTAATATTAATTTCAAACATTACCACCTAAGTATGAAACTTACAATATAAACTTTTACCGGGTTAAATTACTTAAAAGTTATCGAATAATTGAAACAAAATTTTGACAATCATCATTTAGGCCCAGTCCACTCTTTTAGTATAGTTATGATAAGCATTACTGTGTCATGCTACATGGACTTCACTTTGAGAAAATGGCCTCTAAAGATGTTAAACCCATACTTAATAAATTTGTTTCAAGAAGTGTATTGGTAATATATTGTTTCTTTTCTATTTTGATAAAAGATATAATTAATTGAAAGCAGATTGGTATCACAAATAGTTTTATGTTCTTCAAATATATGAGATAATTGTGTAAATTTCAAAATATAGAATTAACTTGAAATTCGAAACATTGAATTAAAAAACTTTTTTCCGTACTAATTTAGTTTAAATGACTTGTAAAAAATTAAAATAACGTTAAATAGCTGACGCATTGTCACGATACATCAATATCTCCGAATTTGAGTTTTTGTGGGTTGACACATTATTGCTTATCAGCATCCGAATGATCACTGAAATGTGATCACACAAGACAATTATCCCCAATTTTGCAATTACAAACGTACGATATAGATGGCCCCTTACCAGTAATGGTTGAAAAATGTCAAATGTAATAGCAAAGTCTACAAATACGATATCTAGATTTAAACTTTATCTTTCGTTAAGTTGAAGCTAAAGTTGAACTAAGCGCAAAGTCAATTAAGTCGGTAAGCCGACTTTCGGAATTCAGAATTCGATTTTAACTCGGAAAATTTTTAAAACCAAGCTTAGCTGTTTGTAAACTGTTTGATCTATTATGTTTATTTAAAAAAAATATCTTGAAATATGATAATTCTTTATGCCTTAAAATGAGTATAATTATTACAAATATTTTAATATATAATATCTATGGCATTATTTAGTTAATAAGCTGAAACCCTGTAGACATTATTTATATTAAATGCATATTTAAAGTTTCAATTTCAATTAAATTAATAAGAATTCTTATAATATAATAATAATTAATAATAAAAAATTGGGTTCATAGTAGACGGACATAGTAAATATTTTAGAATAATAATATTATAGGTGATTTTTTCATTATAAATATATGTTTCAATATAATATAATGATATATTAACACTTTAAACGAAACGCTTTATAGATTTTATCACGTACGAACATCAAGAAAACTGAATTATTCTAAATTATCATTAAATATTATTAATAATATAGATAATAATTAATAATATAAGTCACTATTAATAAGGGAAGCATTATTACGACGCAATACGAATAATTTATAAATAAATAATTTTACGCTTGCATAATAAAATAGTTTATTGTTTGTTACAATATTAGTAAAAATATATTTGTTATTATTTTTTAAATTAGGGTCACGTCTTGAAAATGTTTATTAACCGTTTAAAATCATATATTATATGTAGTGTTCGCTGTCAGTTATATCAGGTAATATTTTGTTAAGTTAAATTAAATTACAGTCCTAAATCACGCTAACGTTGTTTTTCACTAAACATTAGGTTTCGTATCCATCAGAGAAGTGCAAGGAATTGAGGCGGTATACGAGAAGAAAATCCATCAATGGGATTACTTAATAAGGTCGAAAGATAGAGAAACTTGAACTGTTTTCTGCATTATATATCGCTTTATAATTCACACAGTGTTATCTAACGATACTCTATCGATAATCGTAATGTTGCTAGTTATATCGATAGTATTGATGAATTGATCGAAACGAGACAATACTATGGTCAGAGTACAATACTATCGATAGTATCGATATCTACTACCGATTTATTGATAGTTAGGCAACACTAAATTCCACGTTGTATGGATGAGTGAGTGTTACACGATAATGCAATATAGCTAAAGGTTTTAGCCCATGAGGAATAAAGCTTGAATATTTAGATTTACAATAGCAATTCGAATACGCTTACTGCACTGAGAACTTATTTCTTTAATAACTAAAGAAAAATGGTATTATTGTGAATTCACACAATGTATGTACCGTTGGGGTTTAAGATTTAGTTTGGACAAAATACAGCGCCATCTATTGCGAAAGGGTTGATACTACATTTTTGTTTTTATAAAAAGTTTTAAAACGTAATCTGTACAGTATTCATTTTGCAAATTTATGTTAAACCCTCTGGGACATTAAAATATTGTTGTAGATATTTTTTTATTGGCGGTAGTTTAAAGTAAGGTTTTGATTCTAGATTTATTTTTTATTAATAAATATTGTACGTGATTTAAATTCGTTTAAAATAGTTTTATTTCAGGAATAGTTGTTGTTTGATAACGTTCTTTTTACTAACTTTGACTGCGTTTGTTATATAATATCTATAATTTTTTTTTGTATTTATAAAATAATATAATAAAATAAATAATGTGTTGATATTCATATGAATATTTATTAAAAAATGTAATGTTTTTTTTATATATTTGTTAATCCAAACACAAAAAACCGGACGATTTTTTTTTAATTGTGTGAAGAGACATTAATGCTAACAAAGTGACCCGTTTAAGTTTTTGCTTATAAAAAAATATTCGTGGAATTGTTTAATAATAATTAGTTAGATTGTAAGTTGAATGACACACATAGGCGTAGTCAGGATATTACAATACCTCAATTTGCGTTAGATAGCGTTTATTCAGGTTACATCACGCTACGACTCAAAGGAGTGAAACAGTAATCATAAACGCGAATGCACCCGCAAAGGGCAGCTAGAGACAAATACGTGTGTCTTTGGGATAATTGTCGTAGTCTGGGTGTTGTGTTGTTTCTTCTAACACATGATTACATTTTAATCGGGACTGTGAACGTGAAGGATTTATTTATTACTTATGTACTAATTATTGACGCTGTATATGTAATACCTCGTAGCTAACAATTTTGGTAAAAATGGATTTTCTCAGTGAAAACGTTATTTAAATGATTTACTTATATAATTATGATATATGTTATAATATCTTAAGTCTAAATCATTTAAAAATGTAAACATATTTATTACAGTTAGCTTTAAAATAAGTTTTTTGTCTCGTGTAGAGTTCGGCAGTTTGCATGTACGAGTACATCTAGACCGACGATATGATATGGCACTACAGAAATATGTATAATATACAATTTATTGTTCATCAAATATAATTTAGACTGATTGTGAAGGCACATAGCTAAAGATATTCCTGGCTACGCTTATGATGTCATAGCATTACATAATTGCAAAAAAAAATTTTGTAAACACGCTGGTTTAAATTTCGTTCCTAGCTAAATAAAGACCAATTTATCCAGAATTTTCATTTTTTTATTTAATAAGCTTGTCTTTAAATAATAATTATTTCACCGTTTAATAAACTTCCAACTATTTTTTTATTAAGAGATAATATATGAAGTAAACACCTGTATAGAAAATATTATGATTAAAAAAAATATAAGTCTTTTTCTTAATTCAGTTAACAATTTAAACGTCCATTCTTTTCAATGGCAATAAATTTATAAGATAAGCTTATCGCTCCGTGGTTTTTTCTCCGATTACATTATACTTATAAAAATCACCTTTATTTTAGCGAAACAAGGAATGGTAAGTATTTTTTTATACATTATCACTAGTCATTAATACTTATACTATATAGACCCCTCTTTCATGGAGACCCCTTCAAGCGCTGTTGGGGTAAATGGAAAAAAGTAATACTATGAAGCTGAAGAGCTTGTTTGTTTGTTTGAACGCGCTAATCTCAGGAATTATTGGTTCGTATTGAAAAATTATTTTTGTGTTAGATAGTTTATTTATTGATGAAGGCTATATTACATCACTATACGACATTTTTATGTATATATAAACTACGTCACGATGATCTTCTCTGAGAGTGAGGTACTGACTTGACCAGCCAGCTAAAGCTCGGCTTTATCTCAGTTGAAATACGATTAATAAGTTCGAAATTTTGTGTAAAATCACATAAAAAGAAATAAATAGATTTTAATAATAATTTACAGTAATATAAATACTATCATGAAATTTCACCCGCGTTAATTTCGAGGAAAAATCACATTTATATAATGTTCACCTTCCGAGCTTGAATCGTGAATATTGTTTGATTTAATTGGTTTCAGTTTTGTTTTCGCGTATTTTTTTCTATTTATTAATCAAAATAAATAAAATTTTCAAAATAAAAGTAAGTTGCCTAAGTTACTCCTTATATATTATTATATATTATATTATATATATTAGCTTTATATGAATGAAAGCCCCATCAAAATCGGTCCCGCCATTTCCGTGATCAGCCGAAACAAACAGACAGATAGACTGACAATTTTAAAAATTGTGTTTTTGTACCGTGTATACTTTCATATGCATTAAGTTAAAAACTGTTAATAAGATATTTCAAACAGACACTTCAATTTATTTTTTATTTTTTTATTGAGGAACAAAACACAATTGTACAAACAAATATATAACAAAAGTGATAAACTTAAAGTGTAAAGTATAAACACCCTAACAACATCACGTTGCAATTTAAGTAAATTTAATTTACATTAATATTATTGTAAGCATATATCAATTTCGTTAAATGTTTCATTATAACCTCTCGCTAAACGATATAACGGTGCACGTTTTCCAGCATTAGTATAGAACCATTGGATGAACACATTTATTTATCATACGACGAGCGAAGCCGCAAGATTGAGCTAGTTGTTTATAATCTTGCCGCATGAACTCAGACGTCGGTACTAGGTTACAAGACAAAGAAATCCAATTTAAGTTAACCTCTCTGTATCAAGTCGTCTCTTAGTAATGAAAGGTCAAGATGAATCTCGGATTCGCTGTTCCGAAACGAATTAAAAAGAACTCTCTGGTTGTGAAATTAAGATTTAATTTCGTTTGTTTTACGTTTTCTTACATGGAGTCATTATTATGTGATACAAGACTTTGATTCAAAGTGAAAAAAACTAGCTTCCCTTCGCGATTTCATTCGCGGTTACTGCTTCGCTCCTGTGAGTCGTAGCGTGATAAATTATATGGACGCTGATAAGCAATACTATGTCAAGCCACACGGTTGTCATTTTGTGAATATGGCGTCTCAACATGTCAAACATATTCTTAATCAATTGTTTGATTAAGTATATATCCATCTTTTCTTTTCTAAATATTTTGCTAAAAAGGTATAATAAATTAAAAGCAGATTGGCATAATTTAGAGAGAATTTAGAGACTTATTTAATAATAGGTTTTTGGAATATATGTGATTATTGTATAAACTTCAAAATATGGAACACACTTAAAATTTGAAACATTAAATTAAGAAACTTTTTCCGGTGCTTATTTAGTTTAGATGACTTGATTTTTTAATACTATTAAATACGTCACTAATATCGCAATACATCAATATAACCGAATTTGACTTTTTGTAGGTTGACACACTATTGTTTATCTGCAAAATCGGTGCCAGTAAATAACACGAAAAGGTCTTACTTGACGACTATGTTTTACTAGGCACCGACTTCATAATGTTGTAGGAAACATTTATTTTATGCCTTTTAATTCATTTGAATCTGTTAGATTCGTTTTTGAAGTCGGTTTAATTTTTTGAAAAAAATTATATAAACTATTTTTTAATATATCTAAAATTATACAACAATTTGACCCCACATCTTAAGCGCAATCCCAGTCAGGTGCGACTAAGTTACAAGTTACAGTTACAAGGTTCAGTTAACTCAATAACTCGTAACTAAACTTTGTAAGCTGTTAAACAATTAAACTTCGGAATCGGTAAAGTAATTGAATTTCCATTAAGCGACGATGTTTGAAACACCCACGTTTCGATGTGTGCTATACGTGTGTTTGTTTCATTTTGTATTAGTAGTATTGTCATAGCGTAGCTAAATACTATTAATACAAAATTGGTGTGAATTTTTAAAATCAGTAGATTCGATTCCTGACAAGAAAAATAATATTTCAAAAAACTAATGGAGTACTTTTATTATTTATCAAAATCGGAACTTTGAGTATTATTCCCTATAGTTTCACATTTGGCACGCCAAGTTGAATAATTCATACTATATATTATTTCTCAAAGATAATCTCAATCGACTTCAAAACGTAATTATTAATTCGTTAAGTATTTTTAATGGTTGTTACATCAGAACTCCGTCATTTCTTAGCTGATTTTGATCATGGAATTTTTATCAAAATGGGTTTAATAATTTGTTGTTAAAATCAAAATGAGTGGAATAAGTGTGTTATCCACATAAACGGAATTAAGTATTTTGCTTTTGAATTCGGTGTCTTTTTTTAATCTTAATTATTTATCATATAATGTCGCTATGGGTGTTATGGCTTTGATGGATTTGATTTAATGTTTAAAGTTTAACATTAATTATCCACGCGTATATTAACATAGAATAATAAAATAAACACTCTGATACAGCAATGTGTTGTCTCTCGTTAAAGAATTAATAGTTATCAATTTTGAAAAGATTCCATTAGAGACAACATAATGGTCATTTTAGATCGAATATAAAAATCATCATATCAAGAATGTCGATGCGAATAGTTCAACTGGACCTGATGCAAAACGTTGCGAGTTCAATTCTCACCGTGTTGATTTTTGACCAATTTTTGATTGAACGTTTCAAATTTAAGATAATTAAGTCTTTAAACTTCAGAACACACTTTCATAAAAATGCTTCAAACAAGTTTTTTTAATGAGGAGAATTGAGAAATTCCAAAAATTATTTGTTCGATAAAAATGCGTTGGATAGCTCGATAGCTGTGGATATATTATAGACTATAAAACACCCTGTCACGGCCCGTATTAGAAGATCATCATGACCCAACCCAAGAAAATCGCAGTCATCACAAAATTAAAAAAAAACCTAATTATAATTAAAAGCAAGTAATTCACATTTCTATTATACCCAATTATATTAGTATACATTTAAATCATATAATTGAAGTCTAAGAAGCAATATTTAGTTCACACTAAGCTATCGCTAGAAGTAAGCTCGCATAAACCGTGCAATTGAACGAAGTACCTCAGTCTGTAATTTTGAAACCACAAAGCTGTCAAAGGCCGCTCGGAAAGCGAGTGTCTTGAATTGTTTAATGGGAAGTAAAGGAGCTCTCTGAATGTAATAAAATGTATTATTCCATTTTATTTGTTTATTGTTTACACTTCATTTTGTATCTGTTTATATTGTTTTCAAATGTTGCTCTACACTGCTCTGTACTGCACTGCTCTGTTATGTAGTACTCCGCACTGCTTTGTTCCTTTGTGCTCAGCACTGTTCTTGATAGAATTTTCGTAATGTTCTACAATTGTTAACCTCCAATAAAATATAATTGATATAGAATTATTAATATCGATGTTTTTGATGAAGGTCACGTGACTGATAAAATAATTAATTTTTATACATTTTAACTTGTCTGGAAATTAATTTATCAAATGTAAAATTACCTTGGTAATGGCGTCATTAAATTTAATTTTAAGTGGTTGAAATTTGTATTTGACCAGAATTTATTTTATTTTTACTAATTATATAAATTTTTGTTTATGCACTTCTTCCTTATAAACTTTAACTATTCCAATACTCAAACTTAAGTTAAGCAGTTTTTATTAGTTATAACAATATTATGATCTCAATGTTAAAAATATATCTTATTGTAATTTTATTAATATTGTGCTTACTATTATTTTTAAAACTATAGAATAATGTCGCAGTATGTTATTTGATAAGTTAAAATGTAATTTTTTTTAATCTTATATAATATTTGTAATTAATAAATAAATATGAATAAATACATTTAAAAATGTTTTGTCGTCACCCGTCCATATCACATACATTTTTTATTGTTTACTTCTATGTCACTCTAAGAATTAATTAGTGTATTTTCTGGTTCAAATTATAAATACATAAAAAGCATAAGAGAGAAGATAAAAGAAGAAGAAAGGAGAGCATGCCATCGACATTAGAATCAGTACGCTTTGTCGTCACCCAGTCGTGAGTTCACAAAACGAACTGATTCTTTAGTTGACGGATGCTTTGTCAGCGGAGAATATTGAACACTGTGGAGAAGATTTAAACTTAAATGAAGAAGCACTTGAACATTGTGGAGAAGATTTGAACTTTAATAAATGATAATTTGAACACTGTGGACTTCTCCTTCGTGGATTTGAAATTGAATGAAAAATAAATTGAACATTTTTTTATGTCTTTAAATGCTGTATATTGATCGGCAATTATTGGTATTGATAGTATTTATTTATTTGTTTGATGTTTATATGATGTGAATGGGTACTTTTAGATAATGGAGAATTATCTAATTGGGTAGTAAGTCAATAATTTCTTATTGCTCTTATCTATACTAATATTTTACGCTTATTGTTTGTCTGGACGCTTGTAGTAGTTCCTGAATAATATCAGGAACTACAATAGGTTGATTTAGAAAAAAAAATATTACATATAAAATAATCTTAGGTAATAAAACATTATGATTCGGCTTATAGGGGCAGTAACAATAATAAAAATTAAATAAGTTTGTAGTACAGTAATTTTACAAATAGAATTTAATTTTAAAAAAACAAAATGATTTGTTGTTAACATCACATAGCTTATTGGTAATACGTATAGAAAATACAAATCCAATGATAACTTAGACTTTAACATCTGGTAAGCCACTGTACGAGGTCATAATGGATTCATACGAACATACATACAGGTTTAACGCATAACCCTTCTGAGCTTCGCTAAAGTCAGCTAAAAAATGAAAATGTTGCGGTTCACTCCTATGTATCTTTGCTTGTACTCATTGTTAAACTGACTTTTTAATGTCATATACATAAGGTTATATAATAATTTTATTATATGTACAAATTTAATTGCATAATATAATATATGAAGGTGACCGCTGCGCGTCGTTGACACTGAACGTAGTGATGGGACAGTAGTTTGCTACTTATCGATATTTATCGACGCTGCTAAAAATATTTTTTTTCACGATATATATTTTATAAAACATTTTGATTTGGTTTTAATAAAGATATAGTGGAACATCAAATTAAACATTTACTATTATTGTATGGTATTGTTGTAATTTATGAAAAAAAAACAGAAGCAAGTGCAACTAATATTTTAACAGATTTTCTGTTCTTTATATAACGAGCTTTATTTAACAGAGGTTCTCGATTCGTAGAGTATGATTTTTTTTTTTTTTATTACCCCTGAACTCCATCATTTCTTATCTTTAAATGGTATAATTTCATATTAGCCCCATAGATTTTGTTTATCAAAAACGGTTCAATACTTTAGTTTCTAAAACAAAATAACTGTCCTTGGTATGTCATTCAAACAAACAAAATTGCATATTTGCTTTTGAAGTTGGCTTTTAAAGGACCTTTAGATTCGTCTCTTAGAGCTATATCTATTACAGCTATCTCATAGCAGCGGGGTTTTTTATATATTTATCGACATAAATGTAATCAAATAAATAATTTAAATGCTTTACACAGCAGCTTTAAAAGTAATTGTTAAGATTTCAGGGTTCATGTAAATATGTATGTACATACATGTGTATTATATTTCGGAGGCAACTTCAGCTAATGTTATCGTGTGCAACCCTAGCACTATCTAGTAGGCGCGTGGTCAAAATAGAATGGGTACTTACCCTATACTACTCCTCTAATGGAAGAGTAACGTGCATAATTCTATAAATTTTCTGCCAATTTTACGGGTGGCGTGGTAAACACTACTTGACTCATATATAATATGATTATACATCATTACGAACGCATAAGAAAACAACATCAATATTAGTTAAAGTATATGTAATTTCGACACTCGGCGCCCCCTAACATCCGTGTGCAGCGCCCAGCACCATAAGATAAAGCCGCCTGTGATGAATTTAATACTATTAATCAAGTTGTTTCGTAAGAAAGACAGACGCGTTGGCGCAATGGTCACAGCAACTGACTGAAGCGCTAACGGTCGCGGGTTTGATCCCAACTCACGGCAAACGTGTGTATTGGCCATACAGATGTTTGTCGTGGTCTGGGTGGTTGTGTTAGTGTTGTGTGTTTCCGGACCCCCGACACAAGGTCATGAGATCTTAATGGGGGCCGTTGAGTGTGATGCGTTATTTATTTATTAAGAAAACATATAATAATCAAATCGATACAGATAAAAAAGGACATCCCTATTTACTATCTCACAAAATTAAGTGATAATTTTGTTGCGTTACCTGCAGCCGTTCGTTGATGAGCATAATGAGCGAAACGAGCGAAAAGAGCGAAACTCGGTGTTCTGTTCCTAATGACAGCGTTTAAGCGTAATATTTTTCGCTTAATAATTCGCTCGGGTGAAAACAGCTGTTGCGGCCGCAGATGTACACTTTCAAATGTTACTATCTATGCACGTTTAAGTTAGTAGGTAATTTTATAAAGGACTTTTATTTTATCGTTGTCTTAGATTTTCGCGATTATTATTCATTGAAATAAAACTATTTTAAACGGATTCAAATCGCGTATATTAATTATTTCTATCATCCCGACGTTTCGAGCACTTTGCAGCGTTCGTCACGGGTAGACAGTTTGAGTCTACGTTTAAAATAGACTTTATTTTAATTATTAGATTTTATTTTAATAAAATAAAAAACGATTTAAATAAAATTGTAATTAACTTTTATTCAACCGACTTAAAAGGAGGAGGTTTTTTATTCGTAACATATGTTTTTTAACTCCCCACGCAAAATGAGAGGTGTTATAAGTTTGACCGTTTTGTGTGTCTTTGTTTCTGTCTGTGGCATCGTAGGTCCTAAACGGGTGAACCGATTTAAATGCAGTCTTTTTTATATGAAAGAGAATTTTCTAGAGATTCTTCTTAGATATGTTCTACCAAATTTGTCCAACCATTTCAAGATCATGAGCTCTTTTCTTCTTAGTTGCGGTAGGAATCTTAGATATAGAATAAGTTTTTGATTTACAAACACATGTGTGACTTAAAATTTGAAACACCTATGCAACATAACTATGCAAAATTATGGAATTCTTAGTCTGATGCTGCAGCCAGGATCTGCAGGATACGCAACTCCTCATCAACTAACAGCAGAGGTATGGTATTGGTGCTCGTTAAAATGATCTCATTAAATATATTGCTGGATTTTTTTTTAATTTTCAATTTTAGTCAAATATTTAATGATTGTTACTTCAGACTCCTTAATCTTAATCAGAATTTATTAATCGATTTAATTTTTTTTTAGTTTTGTGAACTTTTAGATTAATATCATAGTATTTATATCAAAATCGATTCAGGAATTTGGTTTTAAAATCAATATAACTGAAATAAATATCTAAGTTAACGGAATTGAGTATTCTACTTTTGAAGTTTATTGCTTTTTTAAAGCATATATATTAGACAGACGCGTTGGCGCAATGGTCACTGCAACTGACTAAAGCGCTAACGGTCGCGGGTTCGATCCCCGCTCTCGGCAAACGTGTGTATTGGCCATACGGATGTTTGTCGTGGTCTGGGTGTTTGTGTTAGTGTTATGAGATCTTAAGGGGGGCCGTTGAGTGTGATGCGTTATTTGTTACTAGTACGATTTGTTATATTTAATTAGGTAATTTCTACTTTAATATTTTTGTGTGCTTTTTGATATAATTAGGTATATTTTTGTCTCATTATTTTATTTTTTATGATATATTCTGAGATAGTCGCGTCATTTCTTTACCAATGAAAAGTTTTTATTATTATTATAATAGACAAATATATTTAATAATTTACTTTCCCAGCATTGTGAATCATAAATTATGTATAATGTAATGTTATTATGTCTAATTTTTTTTGTTTTTATCAAAGAACGTATTAAATGAAAGTATTCTAAAATTACCTCCTCATGTAGTTCAAGCTATTTCAATATAATAAAATCAGTTCAGCGCATTATCCATTCAAACGAAACAGACAGACAGATAAAGTTCCTGATAATGGTATTACGTTTCATTATGTAAGTAAATAATATTCAAATATATGTAATTTCACAACTGAAAATCGTCCTAACCGAGATCACACAGGAAATCCGGCACAAGATAATATTGTACCGAATATTTCGGTGCCAAATTATGGAATATTATGGATTTTGAAACTTAAAAATACTATTTTTTTTTTTGCTAACGCAGAAGAGATCTTTTAAATGGTATCATTTCGATTCCTGGGGGGGTTCGAGTTATGTGGAGATTGATACTCACTGAAACTTACGATGACTTTCCTCAGTGCGGAAATAGAGAGGCCGCGGGATCGCTTGCGCATGCGCATCCGCTGCCCCTCCCGTGCGTTGCTCTAATCGTGGCTGGTAGAGCTCGTCTCATGAGGGCAAAGCGTGGTCTTATTCTCCTCGTGCGACAGTTCGAGGCCATAACTAACTTACTATTACGTACAATGCTTACAATGAGACAATTTTTTTATGTGTAATGACAACAAAAAAAACAACAAAAAAACAGGACAGTAGCAGTACAGTACAGTACAGTAAAGTACAGTAAACTCCTTAGTATGTATAAACTAGCTGCCTCTCGGAGCGGTTTCTCGCGCGTTTATTATCACTGCTTCGCTTCTATGAGTCGTAGTGTGATGTTATACAGCCTATAACTTTCCTCAATAAACGAACTATCCCGTACAAAAAGAATTTTTCAAATCGGACTAGTATTTTCAGAAATTCCCTTACACATAAACTTATAAACAAATTTTACATTTTCATAATATTAGTACAGATTAGAATAATTACTAAACACAATATCACCCTAAAATTAATTGAAATATTATAACAAATAAACGCTTTAAAATATTTCCGTAAAGCCTTATCACATAATAGCCCAAGAATAATTTGAAATGCATGAAAATATGCTAATGAAGCTACACCGAGTTACCTCCTAATCTGGATGGGTGATCTTTACAAAACTTATATCATAACTAGAGGGCTCATGAATTTATATTGTTAAAACAACTGGATGCTGATAAGCAATAATGTGTTAACCCACATAAAGTAAAATTCGGAGATATCGATGTATTCTGATAGTGCGCCATGTATTTAATATTATTTGATAAAATTTAAAGTCATCTAAACTAAATAAGTACGTAAAAATGTTTCTTAATTTAATGTTTCTAATATCGAAGTGGGTTCCATATGTTGCAATATATAATGATCTTATATTCTATTTAAAGGACTTATTATTATCAAAACTTTTTATCATAACAAATAGCTCTTATTTAATTATACCTT
The DNA here is from genome assembly GCA_037950945.1 of Hypolimnas misippus. Classification (NCBI taxonomy): domain Eukaryota; kingdom Metazoa; phylum Arthropoda; class Insecta; order Lepidoptera; family Nymphalidae; genus Hypolimnas; species Hypolimnas misippus. The sequence goes on from JBBEEQ010000009.1 coordinate 816,973, forward strand.
TTTACCGCTTTGACATGTTTACACGCCATTTTCTCAAAATAAAGTCCGGCTTGTAATACTATTGCTTATCAGCGTCCAACTGTCTGTTTGTTCGAGCCTCATATTAAATAAATGGAGCGAATACGATTATAATTTAACTTCTTTTTTAAATAGCGGCCCAACGACTACGAGGTGTCACGTGGTGTTAAGCAACCGCCACCCGTATATTGCAATACCTCATCGAAACGTTGTATTAGCTACTTCTCGCCGATATTTTTTGAGGGTGAGGTTCTGCCCCGATCGAGCTAGCCCATATGGACACTGATGAGCTATACTGTGTCAAGCCACACGGACTTCATTTTGAGAAAATGGCGTCTAAAGATGTCAAGCCTATTGTTAATAAATATGTTTGCAGAAGTATATATCCATCTTTACTTTTCTTTTTTGATAAAAGGTACATTGAATTAAAAGCAGATTGATATATTTAATATATTATCTAATAAAAAGTTCGTCAAATACTTGAGATTATTGTCCCTATTTCGCTATTTATAATAGCAAAATAGGGACACACTTTAAATTCGAAACAATAATTTAAGAATCTTTTTTTTCGTACTTATTTAGTTTATATGTCTTGAATTTTTTTTTAATACTGTTAACTAGGTAATGCAGTATCAAAATACATAAATATTTCTGAATTTGACTTTTTGTGGGTTGACACATTATTGCTTATCAGCATCCATATACGAGCCGTAGTAGGCTAAAGATAGGTTCTACCTCAATAAAATAATAATTAATCTCTAACCATATATCCTGTATATACTACTTAAGGTTAATTAATCTATGAATAGCACAGCATATATATGTGTTTTACATAAATTTTATTTTACAGACCCCCTAAAGTTCTCCCCCCCCCTCACCCTTTATATACATCAATGCGTACACTATTACTTTCCAGAAGTTGATCCTTAGAAGAAACACTTTCGAATGATGCAATAATACAGGCTGTGTTATAATTATAATTTTTTTTAATCATCGGGTTCGATTCCTGGCTAGGACAATTAATTTTTCAATAAATTATTGTTGCAGTTTTAGTTTTCATCAAAATCGGCTTTGATGATCCTTTTAATTTTGGTTATGTTTATACTTTCTGATTTTGCCTGCCACTTAAGAATCAAGATCACCAGTTAAGAAATTCACTCTGTACATAAAGGTATGAAATTGACCTGCTTTCGACTTAAGTCATTTGTAAATTGAATAGGAAGAACACTCAACTGTCGTTAAGGTAACTACGAACCAAGTTTGAAATCAAATTATAAAATCAAACCGAATAATTGATTTATACCGCAGAACAGAGGTTATGAAAATGACACGAGATATTTATATTAAATAAACATCGTATTTGAAATTAAACATTACTTTAAACACAGTTTTATTAATAACAGCGTGTAAATGTCCCACTGCTGGGCAAAGGCCTCATCTCCTATTAAGAAGGTTTAAAGCTCGCCACCATGCTGCTTTACTGCAGGGCGGATATACATGACTCAGAATTTCTCCCGGCACATGCATTTCATTACATTTTTCTCACGAAGATTTCCTTCACAGCTGAGATCGACATGATTCATCTCGACCTCCGTCATAAACACAAATTTAACAATTAAAATTTCAGCGGTGCTAGCTGGGGTTCATGCATATATAACTTTTCTGTTTCTTTTTTTCTTCTTTGATTTATTTTTAATCATTTTAAATTGGTGAAATTGATATTGCATAAAATTGTTATTGTTTTATTTTTTAAACGAAAATGACTTTTTATATTGAACATTATATTTCGAGTTTAATACTTTTATTTTGTGTAGGTAAATATTATTTTATTAACTAAAAACTTTCATAACGATCTTGCGTTTAACAGCACTAGATTAACATATGAAAAACGCTGTCGCAAACACTCAAGCTTCAAAGTCTAACAAATATTGTCCTTTCATCTTCTTTCAAAGGCTATTTTATAGGGAATTTGATGGAAAAAAGTGTACTACAAAAATTTTGTTAAAAACACAAAGGAAAACCTAAAATTAGGCACAAACTAAAACGTTCAAAGAACGATCTAAAATTGATCTAAAAATCACCTTTTTCAGCGATAATGGTAGACTTGAAACGTGTTCACAATGATAACCGAAGGCAAATGCCACCAGGTGGCGTACCACCGGGTGGCGTGCTACCGGATGGTGTACCACCGGGTGGTGTACCACCGGGTGGCGTACCACCAGGTGATATGCCTCCAGGGGGCTTACCACCAGGTGACAGACCACCAGATCACACTGGCATGAGCACACCTCCAGCAAAGGGTGGTGGTGGACAAGCAGAAAAAGATAGGTACAGTATCATTCTAATATTATAAAGAGGGAAGGTTTTTGTTTTCTTTTTTTTACTTCTTTAGGAACGTTGAGTTCATTTTTGGAGATGAAAATTTTATTGCTTTGCGTCACTTTCGCGCAAGCAAGAATTACATTTGTAATTTTTACTTTCGTAATTCACATAAAACAATATGTAAACTAGTAACGATTACCTAGGTAACCTTACAAGTGGTTGTCGAAAATAAAGGCACTGACGGTAAATTCTTTCAGGTGTAAAATAATGATAAACAAGTTATGTAATCTTTTTGAAAGTCTGAGAGTAAAACTTATCTATGTAATTCTCGCTTAAAGGGTTTCGAACGTCTAGAAATAAGTATTTCTATAATTTATATTTAACTGTTAATCATTTAATAATATTTTCGACTCTCAATCTGGAATATAAGTATATTGTATTGTATACAGATTATAATCTACTTATCTACAAAGAATATTTCACACAAAAAATAATGGTAAAAAAAAAATACAATAAAAATATTAATGGAAGAATTAAAAACTATATAAAACGTAAAAATCTATCGATGTCATTGGTGAGGCAAAGTGCTTAAAACCGTATCAGCATTGCCTCTTTGAATGACCAAACTGAATATTTAATTTTATATTACACAGCTTGAAGTGTTCAATCTCTATGACTGTCTATACCTACTTTTTACAAAAAATACCAATTTTATTCTCCTATAACTTCTAGTGTACAACTTCTAATTATATTCCGAAATAAATAAAAACAGACATAGGCTACAATGGCTGTAGAAAGTAAACAAGATAATTAATCTTATAGATTTACTACACCGACTACAACGCAGAAGCGCTTCGCCCGGACCACCCCATTCCGTGTCACCTTCGAAGAAAGTTGTGACTATTTGGCTCATTACTGCCTTAAAGCATATAAGTATGTAGATATTTATTCAATAGATTTTGTAAAAACTTTTTTTTCATCTACCCTCCAAGATAAATATTGTAGGACAGATGTTAAAGAAGCATTCAGTCATACCTAACAAGTATCCTCTTTCAAATAATAATTTTTTTTAGTTTTTAATAACAAACATAAAAATAACATCCACTACGAATCGGGAAAGTTAAAGAGCCGAGATGGGCTAGTCGATCTCAACTGATGATTGCAGGTTCAAACGCTGGCTAGCAACGCTGAGATTTCAAGTGCTATAATTGAGATTAAATTCATCTCAAACTCGGCGGTGAAGAAAACATGCATGTGTCGAGAGAAATTCGGACACATGTACATTTACCAACCCACAGGAGCATTGTGATGGATTAAGCTATACCTTCTTCTTAATAGGAGAGCCTGTGTCCCATAATGGGACATTTATACGCTCTTACTTTTCTTTACTCTGTATTGAAATCGTCCTTCTTTTTTGGAATTTAAAAACATATTTTCAGTACCGGTAAGCTCTGTGGGAGGACGCTGTACTACACTTACCATACCTTTAAGAACTACTGTTTACTGGATTACGTCAATTGCATGGAGAGGTATGAAGGTAAGAATAAGAAAAATTTGATTTACCGGCAGTGTTAAGTGCATGTTTGGACGCTGATAAGCAAAACTATATCAAACCACACAGACTTCATTTTGAAGAAAGGGCGTGTAAGGATGTCAAATCTATACTTAAAAAAAATGTTTGAAAAAGTATATATCTATCTTTTGTTTTCTATTTTGATAAAATGTATAATGAAGTAAAAGCAGGTTGGTGTAATATCATATTATATAAATATTAATCTTTGGCAATTGGTTACAATTGATCTTAAGTAAGCGTTACGTCATGTTATGTTATAGTTAAGGTTCTTGTATATAATCATATATGTATGTATGTACTTGTTTAAATTGTCAATTAATTATTTTTCAATATCTGTTATTAATTTAAGTTTTTTGTTTGTTATTTCTTTTTATTAGTGGAACCTTGCTTGTCTATCTGTTACCATTTTTGACTACGTTCATTCTTTCTCGAGTATACTAGAAGAAATGTCTTCTAGGGTTAAGTATACCTTTTAAACTATATTTTCCTGAGACATATATGTATCTGTGTAATGTTTCTGACATGTTTAATAAGCTGTTAAGTAAATTATCCTTCTTTATGTATATTATAAATGGGAAAGTAACTCTGTCTGTGTGCTACTGAACCGATTTGAAATTAAATTTGGTACTGAGATATAGGCTAATTTTTAATGCGAAAAACAATATATATAATAGAAAAGAGAAATACATGAGTCATTTCTTTTGACACGTGCAGGTTTCTTCATGAAGGTTTCCTTCACCGTGCGAGATAAATTCAAATTTAGCACTTGAAAACTCAGCGGTGCTAGCCGGAGTTTGAACCCGCGATCATCTGTTGAGGTCAACGTGTTACACTTAACCAACTCGGTTCTTTAAAAAGTATGTTTTCGTATTTAACACACTGTCTTCCTAATACGAATCACACACCATCTGCAAATGATTTAATTAAAGTTATAAGCTTCAGTGTCTGGCGAGTGTCCAACAGTCTGCACACATTTTGGTCAGGCGTTTTTCATTAAATCGTTACGTCAACTGCGGATAATGTCGTATCAATTATTTTAATGCGGATTTAAATAAGTAAAATACTTATTGCCAGCTACAAGCACTTTTAAATCGGAATTTTATATAAGTTTTATGTTATTCGAGTTTTTTTATTTTATTGAGAGTTATAGGCTATATTACTCATCTACTACCCATAGGAGTGAAGCAATAACCATAAACGCGTGTAAAACCAAGGGGCAGTTTGTAGTTAGTAAATAAATAGTATTTTCAAGTTGAACACAAGTCACCAAATATAATAGAATTATGCCATAAATCACTTAAGACTTGTAGCGAAGTTTCACAAGGTTTGGATGTACTTTCCATAACGTCTGACTTTGCTCTCTTGAAATATAAAATGTGAACTTGACAGACAGTAAAAGTTTTCATAATTTTAGTAAAGAGTTACGAAAATAAATTCGATTGCACCAACTCGATTAAAATGTATTTTTAAATTTATTGAATTTATATATACTCTGAGGTGAGAATAACATTTGGATGCTGATAAACAATAATGTGTCAACCAATAATGTGTGTGTGTATTTTATATTATTCAAAAAATTTCAAGTCAGATGACTAAATAAATACTATGAAAAGTTTCTTAATTTAATGTTTCGAATATTGAAGTGAATAATACAACATATTTTATTTAATGTAATATTATTTATTATTTTTATATAAAACTTTATATTATACCTATCTTTTTATAATTCATTATACTTTTTATCAAAATAGAAAATACAGTTTCGATAGGTATATACTTCATCATATTGAAGAAAGTCAGATCTTTCGAAGACATTTTCTGAAAATGGAGTTCGGAGGCTTGACATAGTATTGCTTATCAGCGTCCATTTATAAGTTTTATTTCTAATAATTGACATAACACAATTTTGTAAACTGATAACAATTGCCTAGGTAGCCTTACGGAAGCTGTTACTCTTAAATTTATTTTTTTCTTTTTCACATTATTGCGAGCAAAACTAGCCATTTTTCTAATTCTTCTACTTTTTGACACATGCGCCATTATGACGGATCACTTATCAAAATCGGCCTACGCGTTGGGTCTAAATAGTGACACAAAGGTACAAACCCACATACATACATACATACGTACACATGTACATATATTGATAAACACATTACCCTACCACGCATCACGCAGTAAAGTAGAAAGTTGGACATTGATAACACTTTTCGAAATTAAATAGGACACTGACTTTAAAAGCAAAATACCAAATCATTTGACAAAGAAGCGTGTCTAGTCTTCCTATCCTATCACGTGTTACCTCACATCACACCGCGTCGCACTTACTCACATTACAACGCATGCCGGGTACAGCTAATAGACACAACAAGGCTTGCCGCTGCTGAGCACGTGCTCACATTGCCAGGTACAGCTAATAGATTATAATATTCCGTATTCCAGTATGGCAGGTAGTCCACATGGGCGAATGTTTTAACATCACTGAATTGACTGAATATTTATGTGAGTATAAATAATGTGTGTATATATTTGACTAATTTGTTGTCCCAGTCTCCTTAAACTTAAAAAGTTATTTTCATTTATTCCTTTTTTATATACAAATACAAGCAGACGAGCAGGCTGGACACTTGATGTTAAGCGATCACCCGCTGATTTTTGTAATTTACAGCACCAGAAAAATAAATCTCCTATAAACGTAGGCGCAGTGGTTACTATAACTGACTGAAGCGCTAACGGTCATGGATTATATGCTCTCTCACGGTAAACATTACAGACGTTAGCCTTACGGATGTTTGTCATGGTGTGTGTTTCCGGACCCCGACACATGATCATGAGAATGGGGCGTTGAATGTGGAGCGTTTGTTATTATTATTTCAATTATTTTTATTAATTTTTATATTGTATGTTTACAGTGTATCCTTACGATGACGATTATTTCTTGGACCAATATTACGTTATAGAAGATCACTGAACAATGTAATTTAAGGAATATAAATTAACAAATATATTTTATACCGAAACAGTTGAGTTTTGTGTTTTATTTTATATGCATTTATAAACCTACTTCCTACCCCATCCTTATATAATGAATAAATTTAAATTATATGTTAAAAATTCCTAATATCAAAAGCATATTACTCTATAAAATATTATGTTGACGATAAACAACAAATAATGCATGGATTTAATATATATGGACGCTGATAAGCAATACTGTGTCAAGCCACACGAACTTCATTTTGAGGCAATGGCGTTTAAACATATCAAACCCTTACGTCATAGCTATCTTGTCTTTTCTATTTTGGTAAAAAGTATTATAAATTAAAATTAGCCGTTGAAAAGTTTTATCTAATGATAAGTTTTTGAATTAAATTATTGTCAATTGCCAATATAGGGAACGCACTTCAATATTCGAAACTTTAAATGGAGAAAGTTATTTTCGTATTTATTATGTTTCAATTACTTAAAAAAATGGAATAATGTAATACGAGGACTTAGATAATATCAGAAAACATCAATGTCTCCGAATTTGACTTTTGTGGGTTGACACATAATTACGTACAACCGTAAAGCGGACAAATGAATTTAGGTCCTTAATTACACTAATATTTTTTTAAAGAAATTTTATTAAATATTTATGTTCAAAGTAAAGTACCTAAGTTAAACAACACGTCTGAAAAATGGCTGCAGTCTTATCCTTGGCAGCTGGTCATTCATTCCAGTCAAATTTGATTTGAGTCTTTTAGACTTCCTTTGAGGATATAAAGTACAAGATCTCGATGTATAGTAACAGTTAGTATTATATCGTCGGTCTAGATGTACTCGTAGATGCAAACTGCCGAACTGTACTGGAGAGACAAAAAACTTCTTTTAGAGCTAACTGTGATAAATATGTTTACATTTTTAAATGATTTAGACTTAAGATATAATTAGAAATTTTCGCGATTATTATTCCTTGAAATAAAACTATTTTAAACGGATTTAAATCGCGTATATTAACTATATTTATCATCCCGACGTTTCGAGCACTTTACATTATGACTTACATTATGACTTTATAATAAATAAATAACGCATCACATTCAACGGCCCCCATTAAGATCTCATGACCTTGTGTCGGGGGTCCGGGAACACACAACACTAACACAAACACCCAGACCGCGACAAACATCTGTATGGCCAATACACACGTTTGCCGGGAGCGGGAATCGAACCCACGACCGTTAGCGCTTTAGTCAGTTGCAGTGACCATTGCGCCAACGCGTCTGTCAAACTTTGCAACTTTGCAGCGTTCGTGGTCACGGGTAGACACAGTCTAATATCGGATTTAATGTACGCGATTTAAATCCGTTAAAAATAGTTTTATTTCTATTATTAGAAATATTATTATTATAAAATTAAATTATTTGAATACCGTTTTCATTGAGAAAATTCATTTTTAACAAAATTGTTAGTTACGAGGTTTTATACATACAGCGATGTGTACGAAAAACTAATTAAAATAGGAAAATTGAAATTACAATTGGACGCTAATAAGCAATACTATGTCAAACCACACGGACCTTATTTTGAGTAAATTGCGTTTAAAGATGTCAAACATATTGTTAATAAATTTGTTTGAAGAAATATATAACCACCGATCAATCTCCATCGTGTCTTCTCCATCCCACGTGACATTGGCGAAATAATGTGACTAGTTGGTACAACTAAAATCCATTAACCAAAGAATTGAATTGAATTGAAATATATATTCATCTTCTCTCATTTTAATTAAAGGTATAATGAATTAAAAGTATATTAGTATAATAAAAATTTTTATCTAATACATTTTTCATATATATGAGATTATTATATATTGCAAAATATTTAACACACGTCAATATGCGAAACATTAAATAAAGAAACTTATTTCCGTACTTATTTAATTTAGATGACTTAAAATTTTCCTGAATAATATTAAATCGCGGTATAACAACCAGATGAACGTATCTACAAAATATCGAAAATCTATTTTTTAACTAAAACCGTTGAAAATGTTTTCTATGAAATGGCAAAATAACGTAATTTAAGATTTCACTAATTCCAAAAAAACGTTATATTTATTATTAGAACCACTTTTCTATAGAACCAAAAAAAAAAACTATATTACGAGTACTGCTAAACAAGGAAAAAGTAAAATTTTTAAAACGTAGATACGTTCATCTGACTCTTATACCGCGAAATAAATAAAGCATAATCAGAATACATCAATATCTCCGAATTTGACTTGTTGTAGGTTGACACATTATTGCTTATCAGCGTCCAATTAAGGTTCTAGAAATAGAAAATAGAAACCTGCATAGTACATTAAAAGTATAACATATTGAAAAGTAACACTAACACTACTAAACACGTGTGAGAACTGCTTATGAAGTAAATATAAAAAATCTTTTGTCCTTGTCCCACTTTATGTGGGGTCTAGAGAAGTGTGCCGCATAGGGACCTCAGCGTCTTGCACTGGTGGCGGTAATAGGCGGGGATCTCTCGCTGCTGAATGTGATTCGTGCCATGCTCGGCAGCGAAGGAAGCTGGTTGGCGATGGTCTCCTTTAGCAAATCTGTTATGTCGCTAAAGGAGGCTGCAGAAAGGAAACGAAAAGCAGACGCTCTTACTAACCTTATTCGCAGAAAACGGTCAGGAAGAAGAAGACGACACTATGCGCATCTTCTCCCTCCGCTATAGAAAAACCCATGTGGGAGACGTCCACTTTCCCACATACCACCGAGGCGTAAGAGTGCATTCGGTGCCCGGAAGTACTATCTAGAAGAAGGCCACGTAGGCGGGCAAACCGTCGGAGCGTCATGGTAGCATGAGTAAGCGATCCCGTAGCGCTCCACTGAGACGATGAGAGCACCGCTGGGTTTAAGTGAGCAGTCTGGGACACTCGCCTTTGCCACCAGGAATCCCACATACCGGGCATAACATAATTATCGGGCGGGATGCATAAACGCATTCCCCAGCGAGAAATTAAAAACTTTATGTGGGGTCGACACAGCATATTCTTCTCTTGTATTCGTTCCTATCAGCCGTCACCTCAACACTCTTTTCTTACTCATGTCGCCTGTAACGCAATCCAGCCATCTATCTACATGAGCAAAAAAAATTAATTATCTAAGTGTTTACCGCTAAATCTGTGTAAACACATTTATCATTTATTTTCCGAGTTTAGGTACGATTACGTAACGCATTCGGCTTACGAGACGTATTAGAATTCTTATTTACTTTTATTACACGTAATAAAATGTTTTATTTGTTCATGTTATAGTTGGACGCTGTTAAGCAATACTGTGTCAAGCCACACAGACTTCATTTTGAGAAAATGACGTCTAAAAATGTCAAACTTATTCTTAACAAATATGTTTGAAGCAGTATATATTCACTTTTTCTTTTCTTTTTTGAAAAAAGTTAATTAAAAGCAGATTGATATATTTAATATATTATCTAATAAAAAGTTTTTCAAATATTTGAGGTTATTGTTTGAATTGCAAAATATGTAACGCACTTGAAATTCGAGACAATACATTAAGAAACTGTTTTTCCGTACTTATGTATTTAATTTATATAACTGTATCAAAATACATCAATATCTCCGAATTTGACTTTTTGTGGACACATTATTGCTTATCAGCATCCAGTTTTTTTATTCAATTTATGTGGAGAAAATTTGAACATTTCGTTTATCCACCCCAAAGTATCCACCCTAAGAGGGATAATCGGATTGCGACATTTGGATATCGAAATGCCCTGGTTTATGATTAGAAGATTCCATTTATTACTGATACAAATTGACCATTATTTGAATAATAATTATTTGTTTAGACCTTCAGTTCTTTGTTGCCCTGGTACCTCCGGAACTCTCAATGGGACCCTGCATTTACCACTTTATACAGAATAAAACAAACTATATAATTCAATCTTGTTTACTTATACACCGTCAAACGAGTCAACAAACGCGAACCGATTTAATTATTAATCTTGCACAGCTTTGTATACATTTATTAATATTCATAAAGTTTTAGGATTGATATTGATCGATCTGAAAACATGTTGTTTACTAATTCCCCGCTATGACTTTGTCCATGTTAAAATGTTAAACATTTTTTATCTTAGGATATTGTTAAATATAAATACTACGCTGAGCGTCTTTTTGTTTTATTCGTACGTAATCAGCAAAATGTACGAGCATCTAATGTGCGGGCTTCATGACCTTTTTTCCCGCATGCGTTCAGGCTCATGACCTTCCTCTTGAGGTTTTCTCTGAGCGCTGTAATGTGGGGGTTTTCAAGCGTCGAGTGTATAGACCTTTCCGTCAAAGGCCGGCAACGCACCCGCAACGTCCCTGGTGTTGCAGATGTCCGGCGGATAGCGACTACTTCACATCAGGTGGTCCTATTTGCTCGTTTGTCCCGTTTTTTATAAAAAAATACATTTGGCTCTTTTAAAGTACCTCTTTTAGTATGTATTATTCATTTAGTTGCTTTTCGATTCGCAACCTGTAAAATACTCGTTATTGAGTGGTTCGGTATAGGTGTGCCTGTAATATTTTAAGAGTTCCCTCGATTTCTCCAGGATCCCATCATCAGATCCTGACTTCATGACAATGGGACCAAACTGGAAGTGTACCCTTTAAAAAACACCCTTACAAAATCAAATTGAAAATCGGTCCAAAGACGGCGAAAAAATCGGTAAACAAAAATAAAAAAATACATACAGCCGAACATAGGACCGCCTTTTTTAAAGGTCGGTTAAAAAGGGGATGAAAGGTTATATAGACGTTACGGTAGAAGCTTGTAAGTTATTTTTTAGTCTTTTGATTAGTTATATAATCTATTTTTAAAAAGATATAACAAATACGAAAATACAAAGTTTGTAAAATCCCCTTAAAGGGGATAAATCTATCCGTCGACTTCCAAACATTACCCAACTGCTAGTTTTTAATAAATAAATAAAAAATTGCACGTAAAATATAACAAAACGAAATCCATAGGTTAATATTTCCCTAAGCGCGTAAGCATTACCCGTTATCAGTCCGCATCAATCAGAATATTTGTCAGCCTGACATAAACATAATGTGTTTACCGCATAGCCGCGTTCTCGCTATTTACGCTGTCGTTTCTGAATTTGAATGCTTTATTTTTTTATAGAACGAAGGAGCACGAGATGGCCTAGTGGTTAGGACATGTAGATCTCAACCGATGATCGTGAGATCAAACCCTGGCTACCGCTGATTTCTCAAGTGCTAAATTAGTGTTTAAATTCATCGCGCGCTCGGCGGTGAAGGAAAACATCGTGAGGAAACCTGCATGTACCGGGAGAAATTCTGACAACCCGCAGTGGAGCCGCGTGGTGGATTAAGCTCTAAACCTTCTCCTTAATAGGAGAGGAGGCCTTTGCCCAGCAGTGGGATATTTACAGGCTGTTACTTAACACCTCCTATGTTAAACGCGAGTGAATTTCAAGCGTTGGGGAATTACTAGAAGCGTTACATCACGCCGATTTTCTACACTTTTCTGGTAATTACAACACAAGTAATAAAGGTAAGTCTAAGCGGTAGGAGATAAACTCTACTATACTCTATTTTTCTTTACTTCTCCTAGTTGGTAACAATACCCGGATTGATAATCACGAATTTTCGAACAATATTTGTCATTATAAAAAATTATTCAGTTCAATCACTCGTTCGACAATTTCTCATCTCTAGCTCTTATACGTAGAAAAATAGTCTATACAGTATAGTCTATTTCACTTTAATTGTCTTATTTAGCAGACAAATGTGGCGTTTGAACCGCTCAAGAAAGATGAGAAATTATCGATAGAATGATTGAACTGATTCATATTTTATTATGTAATTTTTTTTTCGAAAATTCGTGATTTTCGTATATTGTTACCAAATATGCCAAGTAAAGTAATAAGGTTGTTTACTATGTCATTATAATCTGTTTTCACGAAATGCGATAAAGTTATTAACGATGCAATCGATTACTCACTTCACTCCCTCTCCCCTTGAATTCTCATTTCCTTAGCTACTGTTAATGTTAAAGTGTGTAGTTAAAAACCTGCCTGAAATTTCCAATTGAATTTTTCAAATCGCAAAGTTGTAATGGATCCAGTTAATAAAATAGTTCAATAGACATGGCATTTTGTATGAAACGCGAGTGCTCTCCGACATGTTGTTTCAAGTTGAAATTCAGCTTGTTTAATCGGCTAAATTAAATGTCATATTTCATTTAATGTTCGTTCGGTGTGTTTGTCGTTTTAATTTAGTTGGTTTTTAACTTTCTATTTGTTAAAGATTCAACTTTTGCTACTCTGAAAATTGTTTTTGAGTAGCAATTAAGTAACTAAGACTTCAAGGAATAATAAAATAGTAATCCTTACTTTATATTATAAAAACAAAACTGTGTGTGTAACGCAATCACATGTAAAACTATGGAACGGATTAAAATGAAATTTATTGAGAGAGATAGTGTAGAGTCTGAGAAAGGATATGGGTTACTTTTTAAAGTGAAAAAGAGCTTTAAGGATTTAAAATAGAGGTAGTAGAATAATTTAAAAAAAATCCTGCGCAGATGAAGTCGCAGGCACCAATCTAGTTTGCCGTAAATATTATGTGTTTGAAATTTTAATTTTATACTTTGTGGATGTTTTAATAAAGAATTGCACTCTATTATATTACATATTTTTCCAATTCAATATTATGTTCGTATTGAGTATTTTACTACATTTATCACGACTATTACACATTGAAATAAAGCTGTTTTGAACGGATTTAAATCGCGTATATAATAATGACGCTAATAAGCAATACTAAGTCAAGCCACACGAACTTCATTTTGATGCGTCTAAAGATGTTAAAAGTATTCTTAATAAATATGTTGGAAAAAGAACATATCCACCTTTTTTTTATTTTTTGATAAAAGGTATAATCAATTAAAAGCAGATTGATATATTTAATACATTATCTAATAAAAAGTTTTTCGAATATTTTAGATCATTGTATAAATTGCATTGGTTGACGCATTATTGCTATAAGCGTCCAATGATTGTTACCATCAAGGTTGAAATTTTTAAGGCTTCAGTTACCCGTGACCACGATCGCTTTAAATCCGTTTAACCAGTTTTTATACTTCTGATTTGAATATTTAACTATTATTTATTCCAACAATTCCATTCATGAATTTCAAATTCGCTTTCCGCTAAAAATGTGGAGCATAAAGTTTCAACTATCGGCAGGCGCCGGCTTGTGAATAATAGCAAAGTTGCACGCCCGCTGTATCTCATCCGGCGCACAGTTACGTGCAAACACCATGTTATGCTTTATGCGGAATAAAAATAATAATCTCGTGAATGCCGTAAAAGAAAAATAAAGTAAATATTTAGACCTCGTCCACGAGATGACCGCCATGTGGAGTCTGAAATCGACAATAATTGTTCCTGTATCGGAATGACCTCTTAGCGAAGAGTTTCGATCAACATCTTAAGAAACTCTCACAAGGCAGTTAGATCAAGGGTCGGATGCAGAAGGCAGTGTTGCTTGAGACGGCACGCATCGTGAGGAGGTTTCTCAGCGTGGAATCTATTCAGCCTGAATTTCTATTGGTTATATTTTTTTAAATAAAAACGAGAGTTACTATACTTTATTTATTATGTTTGTATATTGAAATCTTATGGTTACCGCCTAAATGATTTTCTGTTTGGCCTAAAGGTTGACTGGCAGAGAATGCCTTCAGGCATTAAGTCCATCTTTTGTTCCAATTTTGTTGGTCAATAAAGTATTTAAATAGATAATGTAAATAATAAATAATTTTTATTGAGGTAGATCCAAGCTGTAGACAAGCGTCTATTGCTCGTTAATCTAGTACATCAGTCTCACTGAAGATCACCGTAAAGCTGCTAACATAGCTAGGTTTTGTACGGTGAGTGAGAGAGTCAGAAGCCTAATCCCCTTTAAGTCCTATTTTCTTCACCCCCTATTTATTTTAAAGCTGGCAACGTATTTGTGGCGATGATCACTTAACATTAAGTGTTTTGCCTGCTTGATTGCATGATTAAAAAAAATAACAATACAAGTAAACTAAAACACGTTACTGCAACTAACTGTAGCACTAACGGTCGCAGGTTCGAACCCCGCTCACGGCAAATATCTGTATTGGCCATACCGTTGTTTGTCGTGGTCTGGGTGTTTGTGTTAATTTTGTGTTACCGGACCCCCGATAGAAGGTCACAAGATCTCAATGGGGGCCGTTGAGTGTGATGCGTTTATTTATATTTATAAAAAAATGGTTATGACAAAAAAAAAACTTTTAATACCTACTGTTGATATTATCGTATATCGAATGTGATATAATGTTGTATTTGTTAGTAAACATGTTTCATTTTTTGTTACATTATTCAATTTACCTGTGTCATTTTATACGCCGTCTCATCTATTATCGAATGTATGCAATCGTATGGTTTCGGAAAAGGTACACTATTCAAATTATTGTTTTACGATGATTTCGATAACCATTTTTTGTATATATAGATCTTTGTCCTCTTTCACGCCAAAACAGTGATCAGGTTTTGAGGAAACTTTACACGTATATAACTTATACATAAAAATAACACTCAGGAGCAAAGCCAAATTTAGAACCTAGTATTATACATATTTTCGTTAACAGTTCTTTATTTCCATTGCTAAATTCGTATTTTATTTTTAAAAAATTCATGCTCATAATTTTTAGGAAGGTTTTAAAATTTTTGTTGATCAAGTGGCTCTTGACCTTTCCGATATTTTTCTCAAATTTTCAGTTTAGGATTTCAATTCCCAATGAAATTTGACCTTTTCACCATAGTATGCAAATGAAAGAGGTGTACGGACGCATAGAACATAGACTAATATGGAAATGGGAAGCTCGAGTAACTTATATCACAATTCGACGGTGACTTCACAATGTTGTAGAAAACATCTTTTTTTTGCCTTTTAGTTCATTTGTATCTTTTAGGTTCGTTTTTGAAGTCGCTTTAATTAAAAAGAATCCAACAAGATAAATAAACATGACAAAGTAATAGCGATAAAAAAATTATTTCCGATTTAAAGAAAAGCTGCTAGCATTCTTGCCACCATATTAAAGTCTCCTCTTTTTGTATATAATATATTGTAATTTTATTTCAAATAAATGTACATAAAAGAGCTAAAAATAGAAATATAAATATAAACCTTACTTTTACACATTCGTTACATTGGAATAAATGAGCAAAAACAAAAAAAAATCGTCGAAGTCATTTCCGTTTTATATATGCACTCTAAGGTCGCCACGACACGAACAAAAAAGCTTGTATTTTTCGGTTCTAAAAACTGCGGTGCATGAAAACGAACAAAAAGTTTAGATTTAAAAATACTACGAAAGTGCGGTTTATGTTTTAAAATTTACAGCTTAGCGGTTTCCTTGGTCGGTGTAGAGGATTGCAAAGTTTTTAGAAACAAGGAATTAATTTATACGTGTAATTGGCTGTGCGAATTCATTCGCATGGACTTGGCATGTCTCATACAAGGCAAGGTACTCTGTGGTACCTCTCAAGATAGGAGCATTTTACTCGCATTAATTACTAGCATTTTGTAAAAAAGTCCTTTTCTTTTAGTTTGCCGTATACTATTACTTTACAGAAGTTGATATTTATACGTGACACTATTAGATGGTGCAATAATACAGAATGTGTTTTTTTTAATAAATGGGTTCGATTCTAAAAATTAAATGAAATTTAGCCTAAGTTACTCCTATAACATTAGCTGCTATTGAAAGTTCCGTCTAAATCGGTTCAGCGGTTCCAGACATTAGCCGAAACAGACAGACAGACGAACAAAACTTTTAAAAGTTGTGTTTTTCTAGGTACCGTAAATACTTTTTTATCCACTTAGTTAAAACCTTTTTATTTAAAATTACAAACGTATACTTCAATTTTATTTATCTTTATAGATAAATGCCATCAAAACATAATTTGTAAAAATACCAAGTCTCGCAACTCAGTTCTTCTACTGTAAAAAGTAGTGAAATCCATGTAATACCAAGTCGGTTGATTTATTCCGTCCTCACTTAAGGAACCTTCTGTCTTAAATTATTACGTAATTAGCTAACATAACAAAATATTATAGTGACCATATCAATATAAAACATATTTATATTCTAAATAAATTAATGGATTGGCCAGTAAATTTGTGTACTTCTATAATATTAGTTTAAATATATGAAAATAATTTCGCTAAAATTAATTTTATAACAATATTGTTTATATTTCAAAATTTATCTAAAATAAATTTTTGTTCAACGCGTTTAATAATATTTAGACAGATAATAAATAATTAATTAACAATCACCAACAATAAAAACACATATTTTGTAATACGAAATGATTTACCGTTTTTCGTAAGCAAAAATAACTTTAGGTTGATTGAAAATATTAAAAGCATAATAACTAATTAATCGTCGGATTAAATTTTAATTGAAAACAACAAAATTGTTTTTCACATAACAATGATGATTCAATTTGCCTTCAAAACAATGTGAAATGTAATTTTCCCTTAATATAAGGTGTATAATTGATTATGGTATGCTTATAAGCAATACTGTATCAAGCCACACAGACTTAATTTTGAGAAAGTGGCTTCTAAACATGTCGAACCTATTCTTAACTAATTTGTTTGAGGAAGTTGGTATATACCCATCTTATCTTATTTATTTCGGTAAAATGTATAACGAATTAAAAGCAAGTTTTATCTAATAATAAGCTTTTAAATATAAATGTGGGTTGACATATTATTGCTTATTAGCATTAAATTATGTATATCTTTGAGCGAAATGATGGGGTATCAATATCGTTAGCCAATCGCAACGCACACATGTATACTGTAAACAGGGCATGTGTTGGATATTTACTAGATTTAGCAGAATCAATATTTATAACAAAAACTGAAGTAAACATTTTTTTTAAATTCTTTGAATTTGAAAAATTGAATATTCAAAAACTTCACATTCTATTCATTGTGAGCCCTTTTACCAGAGGCCATCACGTCATTTCTGCTGTCAGTTAATGGGGACTTGTCTCTTTGCTGATTCCAAATGATGCTGCAGCATCAGGGTTGCACAACTATTTTATTTTAATATCATTCATAGTATAGTTAAATACGAGTCCATTAGACCAGTAAAAATTTCTTCATTTTAACGAAAAGAACTGATAACCTTCAAAGGACTTAATATATCTTCATCAATTCTACCTTCTCAAACTTAGTTATTTTAGTATCATTGAAGTGGTTATATGCTATATTTTATATATATTTGCATATTATTTTAAAATCTTCATCCAAGCGAAGCAGAGAGTAAAGGCCAGGGTATGAAATTTAATTTTTAGTTAAATTTTCCCATCCGTGCACCAAGATCACAAGAATTCCTGAGGGAAATTTCCGTGTTTCGGATAATGTAGAAATTTACGACAACCCAGACTTCCGTAAATTCGACTAATTATATTTTTTTCTGACGAGATATATGAAGAAACATTGCTTGGTTAGCATGATATTTCATTCATCTTTAAAGTTAATTTATCTTTAAAGTATAAGCAACAGCGGAAAATACTGAAAGTCCCTGGAGGTCGATTTTGATGAAAACTTTTTAGTTTCTTTGTGAGTGACACTTTCATATGATGTTATCCTATTATTCTATGGTGGAACTTAGGACTGCAGCGGTAGTTTTCCATGCCCTCCAATCTTTAGCTATCGCTGTGACATACGAACGACATATGGAACACTTTTAGATAGTGGAATAATATGTTTTTTTTTAAATTTCTTGGCTAACAAAATTATTTTTTCAAAAAACTAATGATGCATTTTAAGTGTTCTTCAAAATCTGTCCCCAGGGTCCTTAAAGTATTTTTCCTAACATTTTCAGATTTGGTCTACCATGACCATTCAAATCAAATCAAGTTATTCTTTAGTCAAGTAGGTTTAGTACAAACTCTTTTGAATCGTCATACAATGATTAGCTTATAATCTAAACATGTATTATGTTAATAAAATTATATAATGAAAATATTGAATAGTTTAAATGACAATTATTTTATTAAAAAAAAAATTATACATAAAATTTATACCAGGAAGTTTAGTCCACGCATTGTTGTCATTGATAAATTCATTAACAGAGTAGTAAGCTCTGTGAATTAAATTTATTTTAATATAATGTTTGAACCTATGTAAAGGTAGATCCAGTATTATCTGTGGAACTCTATTGTAGAAGCAAACACTCAACCCCATAAAGGACCTTCTTACCCTCTGTAATCTATAAAAAGGTGTTGCGAGCTTATTTTTATTTCTTGTACTGTAATTGTGTATATCTTTTCTTTTACTGTGCATAGCGATATTTTGTCGGAGAAAGAGTATATTATTATATACATATGTATTGAGAGGCTACCGTTAAAATACTAACTTCTTTAAATTTATCTCTAAGTAAATCTCGAGCTTTTAGATTATAAATAAAACGCACCGCTCTTTTTTGTAATATAAAAATACTTTCTATATCAGCAGCACCCCCAAAAAGTAAAATACCAAAAGACATCACGCAATGAAAGTAAGCGAAATAAACCAATTTGGCAGTTTCGACATCAGTGAGACGACGAATTTTCCTGATGGCATAAGCCGCCGAACCAAGTTTTCCCATCAGAGTTGTTATATGAGATCCTCACTGGAGCTTTGAATCTAAAGTTATACTTAAAATTTAAAAAACTCACTCTGTATATGCACTACCTTTCTCTAAAAGATATTAATGTCCTTGCAGGTTGGATTATCTGTAAGTGATCGCTTCTAGGACTGCCCTTGCCTACAATAGTTCATTCCTCTGAATAATATTTTTTATTGTGATCCTGAATGTCATAAAGTTTTCCATCTATCCATCGACATAAAGGCCTATTAAGATAATACATTTTGATTCATTAGTATCTCAGAAAAAAAATACGGAAAACATAAACCAAAGATGGTGAAAGAATTTATCAAATCGGTCCAGTACTTTCGCAGCCTATTCCATGCAAACAAAAAAAAATCTTTCCTCTTTATAATATTAGCGTAGACAAATTGAGAACCTCCTCCTTTTTTGGAAGTCGGCTAAATATCTAAAACCAGATCTTTAGAGTAGATCTCATAAACTACATACTCCACAATAAAATAATATAGTTTTATCAAGATCTTTAAGTTCAGTAAACAAGATTTTTCAGTCCTCTCTTTAAAATAGCCGTTCATGGTACACGAGACAGAGGTGAGTTCGCGGCTGCTGGTCGCACTACCGCCTCACTGTACCCGCACCAAAACCTCAAAATTCACACGACATTATACCGTACATTTTGGGCAGTAAATGAACGTTTAAAAACAAGCTTAGTTGCCGGTTCTCTCACTCACCATACGCATGTATCCTAGCTACTTTTTAGTTTTTTTTTTTAAAGGAAAAAGGTTTTTTTTTTAATAAACATGAAAAGCAATTATGTAACTTCATGTATTTGAATGATTAACTCATTCCTGTTATTTTGATTTTAAAACCAAACTACAAAAGTAATTTTAATGAATGCTATTGGACCAACGAACGGGAGAATATATCCTTTCAAACCAAAAATTTCGATAAATTGATGAAAAAAATATAAAAAGTACCCGACGAATTAATATAAGCTCCTCCTTTTTTGAAAGTTAGTTCAAATACGTAATTCGTTCAAACCGTACTCGATTAATTGCTGAACGTGCATAAAAAAACTGCCCCACGAACATTGCAAGTTCGATCGTTTTCATTTACAGTTATGAAGCCTCTTAAGTTTTTATTTCGTTCTTCTTAATCGGACCTTGGCTTTATAATCGAACTAGCCGCAATAGCGACAAATGTAACATTAATAGCCACTTTACATTCGATACACGAATGAATGAAAATGAAGTTTTGCGACATTTACGGACCAAATATCAGAGGACGTCTTAACAACAATATGTTATGAAATATGCTTTTATAGCAACAAAATATTGCTTTCGTTAATACTGTCTCTTGTAAACCAAACCAATAAACCGATTTTGATAAAAATATCTATGGGACTAATATAAAAGTATAAAGAATTAAAAAAATTCTAAATGGTTTAAAACATTTTTGAGGTAACAAACATTTAAACACTACACATGAGATCAGAAAATCGTTATGAAGTAACTAATATAGTGTAAAGTGGCTAATATAATGACCACAGTGTCTGTCGAAGCTTAACCTTAACACAGTGGTCACTGCAACTGACTGAAGTGCTAACAGTCGTGAGTTCCATCCCCGCTCACGGCAAACGTCTGTGTTGATCATAGGGATGTTTGGCGTGGTCTGGGTGTTTGTGTTTAAGCGGTGTGTTTCCAGACGCCTGACACGGGGTCATGAGATCCTAATGGTGGCCGTAGAGTGTGATGTGTTTATTTTTATTATATTATTAATCCCTCCCCCATTCTGTTCCTTACATCTTTTTTATCTGGCAACGCGTTTGTGATACCTCTGGTGCTGCAAATGTCCAAAGCCGATTCCGAGACGAGAAGTCGCTTTTCGTGAAAACCAAAGTTAATTGTAATTATACTATTTTCTTTCACTTTTAACAAGAAGGCTAAGAATGGCTTGGAGGCTGGGTAAGTCACTGGTATGGGATGCTACTTGTGTACACTCTAGAGAGATCACACATCCAGTCGCCGGCGTCGATGGCGGGTGCATCAGCACTAAGTGACCTAACATTCCAAGCGGTGCAAGTATGAAAGCCTCGAGGATTTATATTTGCTCCGTTGGGAGTGGAAACACTCGGTCTGTGGACTCCAGAAGCTCGCTCGCTTTATAAAGACCTCAAAGAGCCTTTGGAAGTCAACTGGGGAGCTGGCAGCTACCTCGGGCAAATGATTACTTTAATGATGTTAGATGCGATGCGATGGTTTGGATAAAGCCTACAATTTTTTGTAATAAGTTATACTTTTTTATGTTTTTTTTTTATTTATTTATTAATTTTAGTATATTGCTCAACTTGTTATTGTTAATATTTATTTTTATACCAATGCACTTCTTTTATTACAAAATTTATTAATTAAATTTGACCCGTCATTTTCAGAATGGTGGTAAATATATTTACTTTATGAATTAATATTAAGTCTACAATATGCGGTCATTGCACAGAGTATTGTAGCATTGTAGAGATGCCTCTTTTGATACAATCTGTATGTTCTGATGTAGACTCTTTGTGCGGAGTAGCCTTTGTATTCACAATACTTACCTAGATATGTTCTGAAAACTAAGTGCTATTGAGAAATGGTTGTATTCACTTATTATATTATTTTACGACAGGCTGGCTCAGTGGTCATTGCAATTGATTGAATCGTGGATTCGACGCCGCTCAAGGTGAAAATCAGTTTAGGAAATACGGATCTTTGTCGCTTTCCAAAAACGGATAAGGTTCTCTATTCCTCGGGGACTTTTTTATGTATATTCACCGATTACGAGTGAACGACTTGACCGATTTAATTCTTTTTTTTTTTTAAATACTTTACTCTCCAATTCGTCCCATAGAATTTTTATCAAAATCGGATCATCATAGGTTTTCACGACGCGATGTCACAAAACTTCACGACGCTGACGCCGTAACGTGCCATGACGCCACATCATGACATCATTAACGTATGTGTTTTTGCCTAAGTTGTTTCCATACATTTATCTAGAATGATTGTTACATAGTTTTGTATATAAACACCTAGGTCCGGATTTACCCTAAGTGCCGCCCTAGGACACATTGAAAAATGCCATCCCTTTACCTAAATCATAATCTACCTACATTAGATAGTAGAAAAAGCAGTCTTTAAAAATAAACAAAAATTTTTAGAAGAATAAAATAAATTTTAATTGAAAATCTTTATTGTAAATCTCTCACGTTCCAAATTTTGCCTCCCTAGATATTTTTCGCCCTGCTCATTGGCCTTTAGTGCCCCTTCAGCATCCAATGATGTAAACACCTCAAAGAACCGTTCCCGGTTCGTGTCAGACAAGCCTGTTGTGTGCTGAAATGACGTATTGAATCAAAATATTGTCCTGATGCGTCAGAACACGAAAAAGCTAGCCATCACGTCGTGACACGACACGTCTCGTCACGTCAGTCGAATATAAATCCGCCTTTATTATGAGAGTGACGATAACAGATGGTTAGGTAAATAATAATAAAGGGCTTTTGTTATACAATATTAAATATTAAGGATAAATTATGATAAATGTATTATTACAGAAATAAATAGCAAATAAGCCTAATAAATTTATTGTGCGCATTATTTATTTTCTCATCATATTTATTTAGTATTCTGCCTCATGGTCTCATTCGCGCTTTTGATTTGGTCCTGTGTCGTAGCGTGATGTAATATAGCCTATAATCGTCCTCAATGAACAGGCTATCCAATGAGAAAAAAAGTCTAATCAGATGAGTAATTTCTGAGATTACCCCCTACATATAGTAGGGAGTAATCTCTGAAATAGAGCTGAGATCACACCCGATGATCGCGGGTTCAAACCCCGGCGAACACCACTGATTTTTCAAGAGCTAAATTAGTGTTTAAATTCACCTCGAGCTCGGCGGTGAAGGAAAACATCGTGAGACAAATATACTCGTATACCCACTAACCCGCAGTGGATTAAGCTCTAAACCTTCTCCTTAATAGAAGTGGAGGCCTTTGCCCAGCTGTGGGATATTAACAGGCTTTTACTTTACTTTTTTTTTATAAAAACGTACAAACAAACAAATTTTACCCCTTCATTTTATTAGTATAGATTTACTATTAAGAACAAAAAGAATGTAACTCATCAGATTATAGTAATACATTGTCATTAATTATATTTATTTAGTGACTACTTTTTACTCGTGGTCTCGCCACCCACTGGAATTTAATTGTACTGTGCCTATACTTTCTTTTTTACAAGTGCAAACAATATGGTATGATACAAAAAGTATGAACGAACAAATAAAGAGACACTTACAAAATTACATATAACTGATAATAATATAAAACCAAAATTTAAAAAAAAAGACAATACACATTGAGATCATTTCAACCAGCCCCGACACAATACTACTGCTGGAAGTTGGTTAAAGTCTATCCTGCTGATTCCAGCTGATGTTGCAGAATCAGGGCAAGGTTGCATAAGTATGTTATTTTAATATGAATGAATGAATGAGTTTATCAATCAACAAGACAAAAAGAAATAAAAATATACAACAAACAACAGTAATACAAACAAGAAAAAAAAATTGGAAAATAAACTTAAGATTACAAAATTTATAATAACATATACACACACAAAGTTTATCTGGATAAAAGTAATATTTACGTATTCAATTACACTCGTGTGTCGCTAGAGCAAAAGGGTTTCAACTCAGTAATTTTTACTGACTAAAAATCTAGTAACACTGATATTCTACTAATATCATTCATAGTATAATTAATTTTGAGACGATGAGACCAGTTAAACTTCTAAGATCCTTTCTCGAAAACAGCTTATATCCTTCAAACAACTTTATAGATCTTTATAAATTCTATCTTTTCGATTGCCTCAGCTTTCAAACAGAAGACCACATCAAAATCGGTCCATTCATTAGGAAGCTACGATGACACAGACAGACAGACACACACGTCAAATTAATACCACGCCTTTTTTTGAGGCTTAAAAGTACATTCACATATTACATCCTTTCTACTCTAAAGTTGGGTCAGAAGATAATTTAATTCTTAAACTACGTCAAGGCTAAGTACCGAGTTTAATACAGAGTTATTACCCTATAAAAAGTTAAGGCTCTTTGTGAAGTATGATAATGTACCGTTATTTCATTGTCTTGTTTTTGACCGATTTCGAAGTAAGAGGTTCTCAATTCTGATGTTCTAAAATAATTACGATATTAAGTAAGTAGTTGGTGACTGCGACTTCGTTTGCGAAAAATTAAATTATATCAAATTTCTTTAAAAAAAGAGTAGCCTATGTTACTCCTTATAATATTAGCTATCTGCTAGTGAAAGTTCCGGCGAAATCGGTCTTGCAGTTTTAAAGATTAGAAACAAACGGACAGACCGACAGACAAACAAAAGTTTTAAAAATTGTATTTTTTTGTTTGGGCATCCTATATACTTTCATATGCTTTTAGTGAAAAACTGTTAATTTGAAATTAGAAACAGACACTTCAATTTTATTTATTAGCATGAACATTAATTACTGTTCGCTTCTGTAAGTCGAAGTTTGATGTAATATAGCCTACAACCTTCGTCAAAAAACGGGCTATACAAACCATATAGAATTTCAAATTTGACAGACACGTTGTCGCAGTAGTCACTGCAACTGACTCAAGCGCTAACGGTCGCGGGTTCGATTACCGCTCACGGCAAATATCTGTATTGGTCATACGGATATTTGTCGTGGTCTGGGTGTTTGTGTTAGTCTTGTGAGTGTTTCCGGACCCCGACACAAGGTCACACGAACTTAATGGGGGCCGTTGAGTGTGATGCGTTTATTATTTATTTATTATTCAGATCAGATCACTAGTTCCAAAGATTACCCCTTACATACAAACTTACAAACAAATATTACCTCTTCATAATAATAGCATAGATGATTAAAAAATACTCCTTATTTATTTATTTATTTATTTATACCACATTACAACCATCCTTACAGGCTTACCCAATACAATGGTGTAGACTTTATTTAGTAAACTTAAAATTAACTTACACAACTATGACATTTTATAACAAATTATATACAAAACATTCCTTGTGTATTCATTCAAAGTGCAATAGAATATGTCCGTGTCCTGGGATACATAGTTGAGAATGTGTAGTGCTCGCGTCATAGGCGCCTCTCTGAGTAACTTAGTCCTGCCGCTTGGAATAGCCAATAGCTGTGGTTGGCGTCTTCGCCATACGTACCTATCAGGAACAAAGAATCCTATCTGTCCGAGTACGGCCTGATTGTGCTCCGTACCCCTAAAGATGTACAACACCAGCATTAGATCCCTTCTAACTCTTAGTTAACATTATATCCGGTCATTCCTAGTACAAATAAATCTTTATATATCTCATGCGAAGCCGTAGCGGGTTGCTAGTTAAAAATATAATTATTATTTAAATATGGAACGTCAAAAGCAAAGCTGGCAAACGTTTCATTTAAATTGGAAAGAAAAAAAAAACACTAATCAAAAGCGTCTTTTAGCATATATATTATTTTAGTATTATATATTTTCTATTTCTTAATTAGTTGTGTGCATATTGTACAACTGTATACTTGTCCTATTTTTTTGATCCAGCATTCGCTTAGCTGCAAATTACCCCCAGGCGTACAGAGTAGCTTAACACATAATAATGTTTAAAATTTATTTAATGTACAGTACAAACATAAACCCAATTAGGTGTATCATCATATTTTTGTTTAAACTCTCTACAATTAACCAGTCCAGAGATCTCCAAACTTTTCAGCCTTAAGGCCAAACGTACTTTGTATATACTTTAGTAAATATCAAGGTCCAAAATCGTTGAAATTCTCCCGCAATTAGCATGTAAATATAATCAAATTAGTACCATTGTTTTTTTCTTTTCAAATTTATGTCAAAAATAAGGTAGCCGTGGTTACAGCTCGTATATAGACTGGCTCGATTGCGGTAGTACCTCACTCTCAAAGAGAATCGCCTTGAAGATGGTATGGCTGCATTTCGTACGGTAAGTGAGAGAACCGGAAACTTAACCCCTCTCCCATTTCTTTCTTCTCTTATTTAGTTTTAAGCTGGCAACGCATTTGTGCGTTCGCTAATGGCCATGGATGGCGTGATAACTCAACATCAGATGTTCCACCAGTTCGTTTGATAGCTATTTTTTATTAATCAACTTCAACAAAAGAAGGTTCTCAATTCGTTGGGGACTTTTTTATGGATGTTCACCGATTATATCCGCCGTTTGTGGATCGATTTTAATTTTTTTTTTGTTTGAAAGGGTACTTTTAGGGATACATAAACCGAAAAGGTCTTACTTGACGCCGACATCGAATATTTACTAGGCACCGACTTCATAATGTTGTAGAAAACATTCATTTTTTTCCTTTTAGTTCATTTGTATCTCTTAGGTTCGTTTTTGAAGTCCATTTATTTTTTGAAAAAACAAAATTATATATAAAAAATAAACAATCAACTATTAAATTTAGCAGGCCGAATTAACGACACTAACATGCTAGATTGGACAAATGGGTTTTACTTTGGAAACCTCTGAACTAGTGTATAGAATTAAGCATTCCGTCTCTTTCTGACCTATGAAAATAATCATTCTAACTCTCTTTATTGTTTGCTCCTGAGACGTCGGATAAGAAAGTAATTTATGACGATGTATAATAACAGAGGTTACGCTTGAATGAACGATTTAAATTGAATTTTAATAATTTACATGAAACGTATACAGTTTATACGCAAAGTTTAGTATATCGAATTTGGTTCAAACAACAGAATCAAAAACCAAGGATTACTTATAAATCATGAATTAATTAAATCTTTGAATCTTACATGGTAACTAGCTCTCGCTTGCAGTTTCACTCGCGTTTAGTTGCTGCTTCGCTCCTAAGCGTCGTAGCGTGATGTAATATAGCCTATAGCCTTCCTCAATAAATAAACTATCTAACACAAAAATATTTTTTTTAATTCGAACTAGTAGTTCCTGAAATTAGTGCATTCAAACAAGCAAACACTTCAGCTTTATAATATTAGTATAGATCATAATCAGTAATGATTTGAAGTGAATACGAGTTTTAAATGTTAAACGAATGATACAAATTATAATTGAAGTATAATGGTAAGGAAGCAAAAACAGTCTAACAGGGGTCCGTGCACCAAGACGCATCCATAAGAAATGACTCAACAGTTCAGTGGTTTTTATCCAAGCGAGGCGATGACGTCAAGTATACGTGTACCTTGTCTCACGTAAGTGTGACGGTCTGAACACGAGGCGAGTCCGATCTCGCGCATGATACAGTCAAGTACACAAGAATTAAAACATTGAATGTAAACGATATGACTATATATTGTTATAATTCTATTGAATATTTATCTTTACTTGACTTGTTTGGTAAATAACACATCCCGAAACCGGTTTGCATATGTGGGGAGGTGTGAGGAGTTTGCCTGCTCGTGCTGCATATGCGTATGCGTATGTCCTCCACATTCGGTGGGTAGTGCTCATACTGCATGATACTAGACAACTGTATATTGTTTCGCGGATAGTAGTAAAGTAGTTTTTTTATTAATTATTACACTTTAATATAATTTAATTTAATTATTACAATTAATTACTGCACATTAATGTTTGTCATAAATGTACGTAATAAATATCTACATATGTAAGCCATAATATAAAAAACATTTAAAAAAACACCACCAAAATGTTAGCTATTGTTCTACTTTTAAAATGTTAACACATCCTAAAAGCTTCACCATCATTCAAAGGAAGTGAATGGAATCTGACGGAGAGTTGTAAATGTTTTTATTTTACGCATTCACTGCAGTAAGCGTTCTGCGGGAACGCCTCGTGTGGTCTACGTCCAGTGTATGTTAGATTAAAGCGGGAATTAGATCTGTAAGATTTACTCTTGTAAGCAATTAAATCTGTAACCCAATAACTGAAACGTCCTAAGTAGTTACAAAAGCTATGTCAAAAATAAGACATTGATAGTAAAATCTTTTAGGTGTAAAGCAATGAAATAACTTATGTAAATGTTTATGAAAGTTTATGAGCAAAACTTACAAATCTTTCGCCTAAGTGTGTGAATAGTTCAAAAACGAAAGTAGGTTCACAATTCATAATTTTCTTTTATTACCTCAGAACTTCGTAAGTTCTTAGTCGATTTCGAAAAACAATTTTTTTAAGGATATTTCATTGAATTTTTATTAAAATCATTTGAGTTACGTTTTAAAAATAAAATAATTGGAAATTGCATATTTTTCTTTTAGAATTGCTTTTTTTAAACCTTAGTTATATACAATAATAGCTGTGCCTGCTCAATTGCCTGTGTTTTTTCATTGAATAAAAAAAGTAATGAAATACACTATATGGATATTGATAAGCAATACTGTTTCAAGCCACATAGTTAATTTTGAGACTATTGCGTTTTAATATCTCAAACCTATTCTTAATTGATTTATTTGAAGGCGTCTATATTCATCTATTCTTTTCTATTTTGATAAAATGTATTATGAATTAAATGTAGATTGGTTCAAAGCAAAGTTTTATTTATTAATAAGTTTTTCTACTACATGAGATTATTTTATATTGTAAAATATGAACCGTACTTCTAATATTCCAAATTTAATTAAGAAATATTTTTTCGTACTTATTTAGTTTTCGAAGACTTTTTTTTAATATTGTTTATACGCATTATTAAAATATATCAATATCACCGAAATTTACGAAAAATTTGTTAAATATAATAAACTGATTTTTAAAGTCTCGAATTTACGACCAGGTATTATGTACTTTTTTAAACAATATTGTAATCAGTAATTTCTTACTTACTAAGTTTAGTAAATAAATAAAATAAAATAAACGCATCACACTCAACGGCCCCCATTAAGATCGCGTGACCTTGTGTCGGGGATCCGGAAACACTCACAACTAACACAAACACCCAGACCACGACACACATCCGTATGACCAATACAGACATTTGCCGTGAGCGAGGATCGAACCCGCGACCGTTAGCGCTTGAGTCAGTTGCAGTGACCACTGCGCCAACGTGAGTCAGTAAGTTTACATTTTTAATGCTAGTTAGATTATCATAGCTATGCTATCAGTGGCTGATCGTCATTATCTTATTTGGCTTTGAAACACCGGCTACAGTTTGCGGCGAGGATCCGAATCCACTTTAAAATTTAGTCTGTATTTGTTTCCAAATTAAGAGCAAACTATTTCATGTTGGTTAACTTTACTAAATAATGAAATGGGTATTTATTGATTAACTTTATTTTATTTTTGAAACAAACTGTGGGTTATGGGGAGAAAGGGGTGAACAGAAGTACGTTGACTGTTTATTGATGTTTGTGTTTAGTCCAACGTGTCCGTTTTTATGTAAATATATAAAAAAGTATATTACTCAATTTTATTGAAATTAAGTTGTAAACAAAGTGTGTGATTGTCTTAATTAAATTATAAGTATTTATATAATGACATACATTATTTATTTAATTATATTCGTGTTGTTTTTGGTTTAGGACTAAATTATATTAATAATATTCACAATAAAATTAACACTATTTTAAGGTGTATTCCAAATTTTATTAAGGTTGGATAATTGACCCTATCGAACAATCTAGATCGTGTTTTTGTTCCAATTCACGTGACATTGGCGAAATGATATGTGTACAATTAGCACAACTAAAAGCTAAAAAACAAAGAATTGAATTGAAGTACCTGGTTCATGGGTTCCCGCGAACGATGTAAAGTTGCGCACGTACGCCAATCGCAACTTACTCCAACATTTAATGATTTACTGATAATTTGATGCACTATCACCCACTCTGTTCATATTAATGATTTCCGATCATGCACTTTTAATCGAAGGGAGCGCAGCTCAACCCGACGCGTCGCGTAGCGGTTGATGATGCAGAATTAATAATGTGCCTACCCTCCAGTTTGCGGATTGGATTGACAGGAAGTGGGTTTATAGATTCGTTCAGAATATTTATCCCTTACAAAAAGTATTATAATATACAAAGCTTCCTCTAATAAATAATACGAATAAAATCTAACAAAACCATTAAAACTGATAATAATAATGCCTAATACTAATGACGATTTTTACAACATTTTTAATTAAAATAATTTAATGAGGTTAAAAATAATTCGAAAAGTATTTGTTATAGCTCTTACAAGCTTGATATTTAAAATTTTATTGTCTATATTTTAGAAATTAACTTGTTACCTTTTAAATATTTACTTGAATCAGATGTTACATCCAGAATTCTGTGATAAATAATCACATAATTATTTTGTTATAGTTTGCAAAACAACGCACTGGTCTAGTATGGTGCAGCCCAAGCATCATACGCCCTCCCAGACGTGTAAATGCCCAAGAAAACAGGCGTTAACACCATAAGATAACACAAAGACATTGTATTTAAATTTATAATGATTTCGACGGTGAAGGAAAACATCGTGAACCTACATGAGCCGATAGAGATTCTGACACATATTTATCCGCTTCGCAGTGGAGCAACGTGATGGATTAAGCTCTTAACCTTCTTCTTAATTATAGATGAGGTCTTTACCCAGCTGTAGGACATTTACATTTGCTGTATTTTATTTATTTTTATTAATTTGTGTGAAACATTATAATTTATTCGCATCCATTTCCACCAAAAGTCAAATTCGGAGATATTGATGTATTCTGATAATGGTATTGAATAATGAGATCCTTGATGTAAGTGACACAACAGTATTCCTGGGAATAACTTTGGATACGAAGCTTCAGTGGAATTCCCATTTGTCATCTCTTACGGGAAGACTCAGTTCCGCAGCATACGCGGTTATATACATATATTAGATACAGCTCGATTAGTATATTTTGGTTATTTTCATAGTATCATGTCCTATGGTTTGATGTTATGGGGTAGCGCTTTGGATATTAATACAGTTTTTATTTTGCAAAAAAGAGCTAATCGTAGTATTTATAATTTAGGAGCTCGGGAATCCCTTCGAGATGTTTTTAGTAAAGTAGGTATACTAACGGTTGCGTCAATATTGTTTTTTTTTTTTTTGAGAAAAATAGTGACTCGCATTTTATTAACACAAGAAGAAAGGATAAACCAAACATAACACCAAGCTTTCGACTTCGCAAAGTAAATGTTTCCTTTCTGGGGCAAGGTGTCCGTTTTTACACAAAACACCACAGAATTTTTTGCAATTTTTAATGAATAGGTTTAAATTGTATATTAAAAAGTATTTGATAGCTAAAGCATATTATTCTATACAAGATTATATTGATATAATGCATGATTTAGTATAGCTGTATTTCATACACGATGTTTAATAAACACATTTGTAATTTTTAAATGTATATACTTAAAAACATAATTTTAAAAGAGTACCTATCGAGTTTCTTGCCGGTTCTTCTCGGTAGAATCTACATTCCGAACCGGAGTTAGCTTTTCATAAATTTAAGTAACTTTTATTTGTTTTGACGATTCAAAGGTGCTTTTAAAAGCCTACTTGAATACAGTATTTTTTTGATTTTGATTTTGAATGAATAAATAAGTGCGGAAAAAAGTTTTTAAATTTAATGTTTCAGGTATTCTATATTTTACAATATTTAATAATCGGATATATTTGAAGAACTTATTATTAGATAAAACTTTTTTATTATAAATCTCCTTTTATTTTATTGTACAGTTTATCAAAATAGAATAAACCAGATGGGTGTATACTCCTTAAAAAATAGATGGAGAATATCTTTGACATCTTTAGACGCCATTTTCTCAAAATGTAGGCAGTGTGGCTGGGCATAGTATATATAGTATTGCATAACAGCGTCCATATAACCATTAAGAAATGTAACATTCTAACTATCAGTTATTCTAAAAAGACAACATTAGCACTGATTTTATGTGGCTTCCGATGTCACTCCGTCACGTCATGTCACGTTCCAGGTCACGTATTTCCTTGAACTCATTGGTCTCTTAGCGATCATCGTTAGACAAAAAAGGAAATGAATAAATCCCCTAGAGAGATATTGTACCTTCACGATTTATATTCGAGATCGTTCAGACTAGAAACAAATTGTTTATTCCGCGAACGTGATTCGGGAATTATGAATCGGAAGAACTTTGTAGGATCCCTGATTGGTACGATAAAGGGTGGGAAAATAATTCCAACTTCTAAAAGCCAATTTGAGCGGAAAATTTTTAAACAATATTTCTATAATGCTACAAACATTATTGCTACTACTCCACATGGATATAATATTAATAATATAGCTCAAAATTTTAATCGGCTAAAATACTTTTCACTGGCAAAATCAGTCAAAAGTAATTTTAACTGCAGGTTTTGTACAGTAGCTTTGACTGAAACGGTTAGAAGTACCGTTTCAAAAACATTAAGTTTGCCAGTTTTTGCTGTTTATCATAATCATCTACTTACCATTTTTCCCGGTTATACCAGGGTCTGCTTACTATTCTAGTCCAGATATTGACGAGTTATACAGAGCGAGTGCCATCTGACCTCCGCTACCCCAGAAGGCAAGCCAGTAACCATTTACACTAGAATAATTTCCCTACTAAGGGTTCGATTATTATCAGATGGTTGTGATAGCATCCGGGACCTACAGCGTTACAAACTGTCCGAGGCACGGTGGAGACTCATAAGGACAACCACCCAGATCTGTACACTGTGACCTATTAAATATGTGTTTTGTGTAAGCCATTTTCTCAAAATGAAGTCCATGTGGCTTTACACAGTATTGCTTATCAGCGTCCAATTAATGAATCTATTCTAATATTCTTATACACACACAGGGAAAAATCTAGTATAAATTTCGCAATAAGTTCCCTATACTCAGACACTCATTAAAATAAAGAACTGAGCCATGACTGGGAGAGACATACATTTATTTTCAATGCTATTATCTGTCCTGCTTTGTACTGGAGAACCATTATTCTAAGTCCATCGCTTTGAAGATATTAAGTATTATTATAGAAAACTGGATCTTTGTTGTGGCTTCTTCTGACCCTCCCTGGCCCATACACGTATCGATCAAAAGAAATATTGGCAACAAGCAATTCTGTAGTTCTGGAAATATAGTACTACATGAGATCTTGTTGGTCATTTTCACATATAGATCACACACTGATAAGCAACATTATTTTAAAACACACGGACTTAATTTTGAGAAAATGGCGTGTAAACATGTCGAACATATTTTTCATAAATTTGTTTGAGGATATCCATCTTTTATTTTCTATTTTGATAAAATGTAAGAAATAAAAGAAGATAGGTATAATGAAAAGTTTTATATAATAATAAGTTTTACACATATATGAGATTATTGCATATTACAAAATATGAACATACAAAAATATACACGCGTATTAATATTTGAAGCATTAAACTTGAAAAATTATTGAATTACATTAAATACGTCACGTATTAAATTGTATCAAAGAATTTGACTTTTTGTGGATTGACACATTATTGCTTATAAGCATCCATATATCAATTCGAAATAGCACAGCTAATTGTTACCACCTTTCATATACAATGTTTAAACATTCTATGGATATACGGTTTTAAGATTTATGTTGAAAGATGTCACAATGGATTTAGAAATCGTTACAACAAATACTTTCTTTAAAACCTTAGAAACTGAAAACAATGAGGTTTAAAAATTAATGTGATATCATTGTTTAATTAAGTTTTTACAATGAAGTATTAAAACTATATATCGCTGGTTTGCAAGAATATCGTAGTAATTCAAAATTCTAAAAATTGAACTTATTTTGTCAAAAGACTATAAATCTTTGATGTTTTTATTACGAAAAGAGTTGCGATGATGAATTTTCTTTAAATCAATAAAGTTATAACATCAAGGGAAATCGTTTAAATTATGCAGCTATGCACCAACACATTATTAAAGAAATTTAAAAACCCCATTCCCTAAAATTCATCATTTTTAGTTGCATCGATATTCTTGAAAAGCAATGATATGTTACGTTCAAAGTATATGAAATTAAAAGTCTGTACCCATTTCTAACTTCGGCAAGCTTGTCTTGTTTCCCAAAGATCTCGACTGTCATATTCATCTAACTATTCATGCTGGACGTTCATGGATACCAAAATCCATTAACTTATAACATCCTAGCTGTCCCTTGCGGTATCACTCGCATTTATGGTTTCTGCTTCGCTCCTAAGAGTCGTAGCCTGATGTAATATTACCAAAGCCTTCGCCAATAAATAAACTATCTAACACAAAAATAATTATTCAATTTGAACCAGTAGTTAGTGGGGTCAGCGCGTTCTAATAAACAAACTCTTCAGCTCTATAATATTAGTATAGATCTATTGATGTATAATATCTGTAAGTTTATTAGTTTTAAATAATAGCCAGCATGGTAACATGGTTTTATTTACTTCACCACATAGTATAATTGCGGCAATATTGTTGACCAAATATCTATCTAACTACAATTATAAAAGAAATAATTTCTTTCTCATATTTTCGGAAGAAAACTTTAGAAATATATGCATATACTCGATGCGGTGTTTTACTATTGCAGAACAAAATACACAGTAAATACAAACCCAAAAATTGGACAAAACTCATAAGTGTTCCTTGTTCTAGACGCACAATGGGACATGTTTCTAAAGATATTTTCTATTATATAAATGGGAAAACCATTTCAAACGTTCCAGTGACAATAAAGCAAAGAAACTAAGCATGGTCGTTATACGTAGAACTCATCTTGAGGCAGCATCAATTTGGATGTTTGCCAACGTCAGGTGCATTATATGATACCCACACTGGCTAACGTAGTGTATGAATTCTTTGGCTAGGACGAAGTTTTAATTAATCGGTTAGAATAGATAAAAAATGGTAGGATGATGAATTGAGTCAGGTCGTTATGAAAAAATTTAAAATTATTGGAGCTTAAGAAATTTACTGAACATTTCATCACTTTTTAAGGTAAAATAAACAGTATTAAAAGATTTGCAGATATGTTATTAAAACGAAGATAGAAAATTTGGCTAAAGAGGCGTATTTTGACCCCCGACCAAAATGGGATGTTATAAGTATGATTTATAGAAAATAATTATTAAATTTGCTTAATAAATACCGAATACTCTGTCGTGAATAGAATATATATGAGGTCTAGACTTAATCATAAAGAGATATTAAAATGATTTCTTATTTCTTTTGCTGAGTAATACATTTGTAAGTTTTACTCTCTTAACCAGGGGGATCCAGCCCTTAGGAAGGTTGTGATCACAGCCACGAAAAATCGGCCAAGTATGATCATATGGATCACTCAACACGTAAAATGTATATTTATCTTTTAAAAATGTGTATATTTACATATTGAAGATTGAAAATATTATTAAACTTATTGCCAAAACTTGGTCTCAATCACTAATGACCCATATTTTTTTTTTACTTTCAGACATGTGTGTGATGTCACAAGCCCATTAGGGTTGTAGATATGCTCATCGTGTCCACACGTGATCCGACCTTGCTCTTAACTGATACAAAACAACTTAGTAACCTGGTAACAGTTACCCACATAAACTTACGTAAGATGTAAGTTTCAACAAATAAATCACAGACAGTATGTTCTTTTAGGTGTAAAATCAATGATAACCAATTTATATAAAACATTTCTTATGTATTAAAACTTCCAAGTGTAATTTTTGCAATAAAAAACTGACTTTAAATAAAAGAACAAAAATATACCACACTGCATTATCCTCTGTATACTTAAACACGACAAAATACTACATTCCCTTTGTCGTTCAACTATTCTGCAGCTATTGTACATTAAAAATCCATACCTACATGCCGTTTCGCAGACATTCCTACGTTGTTTACGAAAGTTCAGCTTCAAAAAACTGCGGTGTTTGTAAGCGAGCAAAATTCTTTCAGTGAAAACGGAAATAATATTAACTTTTAATGCCTGCTAACGAATACGTTATGTTTCTCATATGCAGCTGAATTCCGAAACTGTTTCGAAATGTTTTGAAAGGATTAAAATAGTTGACTGTTCGCTGTTGAAATGTTTGGAGTAATGCGGTTATTTTTTAAACTTTCATTTCTCGTTTCGTTACCTCTATTTCTATGGGAATTGGGTATTTTAATTTTCTGAGTAACATCTCAAATGTTTAACATTAAAATAAATTGAAAAACTCTTTATATATATTCATATTCGAAAGCTTTACATTATTAGCCCAGTCGAATAAAGTAGCTAGTAAGTATTTTGTATTTTTATTGAATTTGAAAATATAAAACTGAAAAGTTTCTTCGTATGAACGAGCTAATCTTTGGATTTAACATATCAATTTGAAGACTTATTTTGCATTTGATATCATTTTTAGGGTTCCGTAGTAAAAAACGGAACCCTTATAGTTTCGCCATGTCCGTCTGTCTGTCTGTCTGTCCGTCTGTCTGTCTATCTGTCTGTCCGCGGCTTTGCTCCGAAACCCTTAATACCAGAAAGCTGTAATTCGGTATGAGTATACATATGAATTACGCCGAGAAAGTCGTACAATAAAATCTTAAAAATATTTTTTTTCAGGGTGTCTTCCCTATGTGTTAAGAGAGACCAAAAATTTTTTTTCTCATTTATCCCATGTTGTGGGGTATCGTTAGATAGGTCTTTTAAAAATGTTATAGGTGTGGGAAAACCATTGTTCCGAACGACGAACTGTTTCGAAATATTAAGCTTTGAAGTGTCAATTTTTCTTAGAGTCAAGTGTCCCCCCCCCCCTCTACCCACTAAACTGCTGCGTCTAAAAATATGAAAAAATTCACGATAGCGGTACATATAATGAATTTAAAAGGAAAATTATCACGGCTATGTTGGTTCTTATGGTTATCGAGTTATAGATGATCTAAGTAAAAATAAATATTTCACTTTTTAAAGCATCACATTATGTAAATATTAATAATTTTAAATTAATATATGAATTTAAATGAATAAATAAATAAATATTTAATAAGTTTAAATTAAAATAAAATATAAAATAAAACTATTTTTAATTTCTCTTCTTAAAGAGAAATTAAAAATAGTTTTATAATAATAAAAGGTTTAAAATTGGAAGTACGTATATTGTAGAAACTGACTAAAAAGGAAATTCCCAGTTCGTCGTAAACTTTTTTACGAAAATAGGTACTCGAAGATTGCTCGACCGATCTTGACAATTCTGACAACTACGGAACCCTACATTGTGCGTGGCCCGACACGCACTTGGCTGATTTTTTAATTTTTATTAAGGAAGTATTTGGAAGGTCGTATATAATCACATGTAAATTTGCACTAAGAGTTTTAACTAGTCTATACTTCCATATACTATAAATGCAAAAGGAACTCGGCCTGTCTTTTTGTCGGTTTGTTACGATTTCACGCCTAAGCTGCTAAACCTATTTTGATCAATTTTATCACAAGAACCAACGTCTTAAATAAATCATAAAGTTAATTTAATTTAATATTTTGAATAGCGTAAAATAACATTTCGTATCGCTTATTTGTAATTCAATTTCAATTCGTCGAAAATCTGTGTGATTTTTTACAAGTGGATGATCCAAGAGCCCGTGTACGCCAAATCTGCGTCATTGTATAAAAACTATTTCTTATTGTATAAAAGTAAAATATGGCATGATCTTTCACCCTGTCTGGCACGGTGTTGGAACCATCTTGATTATATCAGCTTTTCATCCATTCTTTGGTGTGGTATGATGACACGGATACATACATACATAGATACACACACTAGACATAACACATATAGGGTTAAAAATTATTTAGTACTAACTGCCGCTCGCGATTTCACTTGCGCTTATGGTTATAGCATCTCTCCTATGAATCGTAGAGTTATGTAAGAGGCTATCTAATACAAAAATATTTTTTCAAATCTGATCAGTTGTTTCAGAGATCACCCCCTACATTCAAATCTTTGTAATATTAGTGTAGATTAACATGACGTAAGTCTAGTGTTCACGGGCTTTGGTCACCTGAGTTTGTAGTGACGAAACAGATGAGTGTTTCAAATAGTGTTGTCGTCGAGTAAATCGGAGCCGTTAGAAAATATTGGAACGCATTTTCGAAGACTGTTTGAAAATATTCTGCTACCCTGAATTGTAGTTGACGATAAACATTTTTTCTGAATCTAAAAATTTGCATATCAGGTTTTGGAAAACACTTAGGATTTTTTAATAGTTGTAAAATCTTTAAATAGAAAATTATAATTGTCTTTTTTAAATATTAGACAAAACTACTAAATTGATACAGTGAAAAATAAGTCTTTAATTCTAAGTCATTTACAATTTCAGTTCAACTGATAACAAGCGAGACATAACAGGCAAATCGCTAGAATGTGGGTAAAATTACTATAAACTATTTTATCTATCTATCAGAGAAGGATCATCTACAATACCGTTAAACGAGCAATTTTTGTATATATGTAAGTATAATCTGAGTCTCTGAAACGGCTCCAACGATTTAAAAAAAAAATTAGTACGCGGGGGTTTCGCGGGCAATAAATCGATCGCATTTCATTTCTATAAAAGGTCATTTTATCCGTGTCTTCGGACAATGAAAACTGTTTCTTATTTTATATTAAAAGTCCTATTTAGAAATATTAATATAATTAAAAAAAATACTATTTACCAAAAAATACTGACCAAAGCTCTGTCATCCAAATATTTTTAATAATATGAGATAAACATCCAAAAATCCAGTTTTCGAATAACTTCAATAATATCTGAAATAACAATTCATATTTAATATAACGGCTGAATAATATAAGGCTGACATTCAGCTCGTGACCACGACGAATGCAGCTTCGTCGAAACGTCGGGCAATAAAAAGTATATATTATTACTATCATTATTTATCGCGATAAGAACCTTTATATTAAATGAATAGTATAAATCGCGAAAGTTTAAAATATATAATCTAATATCACTCATGATATCCATTTAACCAACAATAGTAACAAATCACA
The DNA here is from genome assembly GCA_037950945.1 of Hypolimnas misippus. Classification (NCBI taxonomy): domain Eukaryota; kingdom Metazoa; phylum Arthropoda; class Insecta; order Lepidoptera; family Nymphalidae; genus Hypolimnas; species Hypolimnas misippus. The sequence goes on from JBBEEQ010000009.1 coordinate 856,686, forward strand.
AGAAATTAATAAAGACGAACAAGAAAAACAAATACCCCAATATGCGTACCGATTTCGAATCGAACTGGTGAAAATGTATCGGGAGGTAAATATTGCTGGCAGCACTAGTGGTTCAATACTGGACAACGGCCAATTTGGCAGTCGATACACTCCGTCTGCTGACTGTTGTCCATTGTCGATCAGGAAACGCTTGCAATAAATCTGATCGAGTTTCAATTGCAGTTCCTTGTGGATCAGTGATGTTCGCCTTTTTAGGACGTTCTTAATGTATCTCTGAGACTTGTGTGTACTTCAATTTGGGAGATTTATTTTTGGGTTTTTAGAGTGTGATGAACTCTGTTGTCTTCTGATGCTAAGTGATCACTGTTGATTAACATTTGCAGCACCAGAGGACCATTAATGCGTTGCCTGCTTACATGGGAATAATGGGGAGGAGATGGGGATTCCGACTCGTTTTTCATGAAAATATCTGGCAAGTAGCTTAACGATGAAAACCGGTTCATAGAGTTACGAGAACAATATTTGGACTGAAATACATTTGAGTTGTATCTATGTACTTATATTACAAAAAAAAATGTTACCTATATCTAACCTCCTATATAGCTCTATCTGTTTTAAGTTTTTCTATATCGAAATGATTTAGTATAAGTATCATCTCAGGCTTTAACCAAGGTTGGAACAACTTATATTTGGATGCCGATAAGCAATTCTGTGTCAAGTCGCAAGGATTTTGAGAAAATGGCGTCTAAAGATGTCAAACCTATTCTTAATGAAATTTTGATAGAAGGTATATAATGAATTAAAAGTAGATCAATATATTTATTGAATTATGTAATAAAAAGTTATTCAAATATTTGAGATTATTATATAAATTGCAAAAGATTGAACGAACTTAAAATTCAAAACTAAATGAAGAAACTTTTTTCTATACTTATTCAGTTTATATGACAAATTTTTTTTTGAATTATGTTTACCAGGTGACGCACTTTTAAAATACATCAATATCTCCGAATTTGACTTCTTGTGAAATATAATAAATAGATGTAAAAATAAAAAAAGGATACAGCACGAGCAGATCCATTTCTGTGTTGGGTCAACGTAGATTACTTTGGCCATGTACTTTATATCAAGCCTAGGCCTTAGTTATCATCCCAGACTTTAACCAAGGTTGTATGCAGCTGTGGGCCGAGCTTGAGAGACATTGGCGCTGGTTTGATCAACTTCTTAGGGCCCATCATCATTTTCTAAATGGGTATCCACAAAGTCATTATTTTAATGTACTCCGTAACGTGCCACGGTGCGATATCGCGTCTTAATTATGTGTTTTGGTTCTTAGTTCTGATTGAATTATGTAGTAAGCGAAAGCACATTGCTGGTATATCATTATAGTTTATGTGTTCATTTCAGTTTTGTGGAAAAAAACTATAAACCTCTATGCTTCGGGAGTTGTTAAATATGATCCGTTTTCATAACAAACTGAAGCTAAATTTCATTCATACCTAACTTAAAGTTAATTTTTGAATACGGTTATGAGGTTCTCAGCAAGTTTGTGGAAAATATTCTCGAATATAATATTCAGGATATTCCAGAGAGAGCTGTTAAACGTAAGACTTTGGTCTGTAAAGAAAATTGCATTGCAAGATTTTAGTGCGGTATTTAAATTAAAAATTTAAATAATATCATTATGTAGGTACTTATAGAATTCAGAACGGATTAATAATAAGACATTAAATATACACGTATTTATTATATAATATACACGTCTCTGTCATGTGTATATCTATATATATATATATATATATATATATATATTTATATATATATATATATATATATATATATATATATATATATATATATATATATATATTGTTTTTCATAAATATAACTGGCAAACTAGCCAGCGCGATCACCTGATGTTAAGTGATCACCACCGCATATTTGCAGCTCCAGAAGAGCTACAAATACGCTGTCAGCTTAAAAAGGAATGAAGTATGAAAGTAAATAGGACGTAAAGAAAGGGGAAAGAAGATTTAGGCTGCCAGTTCTCTCTCTTATGCCTGTTCGTTTGCAAGCTTTTTATAAAAATAAATTGGATTTTATTCAATTTTATCATAATAATATATTATAATCCTACTTTATATAACGAGTTTTATCGCGATAACTAATCTTAATAATACCTTTTTATTGCCCGACGTTTCGACGTTGCATCCGTCGTGGTCACGAGCTGACTGGTGTACCGCGCGCCCTTCGGCGGCGAGTGCACTAGTTTTCTTCGCCTACCCTCATAGTATTAATATTGTCATTATCGCTATGATAATCCTGGGAGTGTACTATCACAGTACTATACTACTAATACTTCATTACTGATCCTTTGTTTCGCTAGCGCGATTTTTAAACTACCTCCATCGAAATAAACAAACTCTATGCCCGTATCTTAAGCGTATTCGCTTATCTTTTACGATCGTATGAGACTCAAACGTATTAAATTAAAAAGTCAAGACAAAGAACTTTAACTCTTACTTTTAAATTTGTCTGATTAGAAAGCTTTATTTTTAACGAGATTTTAAAAAAAGGGGAACCGACGACGATAAGATAAACTTAATTTCGTTTACTTGAGTGACGTACTTAGTACAGTTATTTTGATTTGTAAACCAAACTACTGAACCGATATTGATGAACACAGGAGCAACGAGAAAGTGTAGATACATTTTAAAAGAAAAGATAATTAATCCAATGTTAAGACGTTTTCGAGTAATCAATGAACGTACATAAAAAAGTTTGTCGTGGTCTGGGTGTTTGTGTTTGTGTTGTGTGTCCGAACCCCCGACACAGGGTCATGAGACCTTAAAAGAGGCCTTGTAATACATTTATAGATTACTAGCGGCCCCACGCGGTTACACTCACGATTAACATAGGACTTTCATACAAACTTTCAGCCCCCATTTTATCCCCTTAGGGGTCGAATTTTGCAAATTTCCTACTTAACGAGCACCTACGTTCTGAAAAGAAAAATGTGGCACTCCTTGCATTTGTAGTTTCTATGATGCTTTTATATATGGATGCTAATAATCAATAATGTGTCAACTCAGAAAGTCGAATTTGGAGATATTGATGTATTTTGATACTACATCATTAAAAAAAAATTAAGTCATATAAACAAAATCAGTACGGAAAATTTTTTCTTAATAAATTGGTTCGAATTTCAAGTGCGTTCCATATTTTTCAATTTATAGAATAATCTCAAATAATAGAAAAACTTTTTTAAGATAATATATTAAATATATCAGTCTGATTTTAATTAATTATACCTTTTATTAAACAAGAAAAGAAACGATGGATATATGTATACGTCTACAAACAAATTTATTCAGAATAGGTTTAACATCTTTAGACGCCATTCACTCAAAATGAAGTCCGTGTGGCTTGACACAGTATTGCTTACCAGCGTCCATATATAGATTTACTTATCCTCCCAGCTAGAATTAATCACTCATACATTTTTTCTTTCATTATCTGTGTTGAGTACTTACTCTAGTTCCCAAGCGTACAGGTCACGTGGAGACAAAGACAGGAACCCTTTGAGCCTCAGAGCACGCATGAGATGATTACGACAAAGTATTCCTGCTACCGGATTTGTCTGTGATGTATGTAAAATAATTGTTAGGAAGGGTTTTATTTAAAGTGCTGGTCGTTGGGATTTTTATGAGAATTCTGCCCTGAATATGGAATTGTGCTCTGCGTGCCCCTTGTGCGAAATATTGATGCATCTGATACTGCAGCTAATTTGGACGATTTTGAACCGAAATATATTTTTTTAAAAGTTGGCTAGCCAATACCAATATTATAGTGGTAAAATTTATTTGTAAGTTTCTATGTAGGGGGTAATATCAGAAACTGATCCGATTAAAAAAAAATGCGTTGTATAACCCGTTTATTGACCCTTTATATTACATCACGCTAGGTCTCATAAGAGCAAAGCAGTAACCATAAACACGACTGAAACTGCGAGGGAAAGCTAGTATGTAATAACAAGAACTCAATAAAAGACTAGCTGCCTTACTACAAAAGATTTAAACAGACGTTAAACGCGTGTTTTAAAAAATCCGTACTACAAATCCGCGTTTAGGCACAGTTTTGAGTTAAACATGCTTTAGATATAGATTAACATATGTTTAAGTGAGTTTAATAGATGTCGAAAACCTATTTCAGCTGTCAAATGTAACGTATAACATTTTATCAATAAGTTTTTTTTATGAGTTTATTCGCTGTTAAACAATTTAGATAATATTTTAAGCAATGTTTAATTTTTAAACACTGTTTAGCTAGACACGTGTTGGACATGGTTTTAATGGGTCTTTTGTAGTATGACAGTAGATGCTCGTCGCGGTTTCATTCGCCCTAACGTTTATTGCTTCGTTATTACGAGTCTTGGCGTGATGTAATACAGCCTATAACCTTTCTGAATAAACGGGCTATCTAACGCACAAAAAAATGAAATCGTAGTTTCAGAGATTATCCCCTACAAAAAAACTTAAAAACATGCAAACAATTTTATCTCTTTACAATATTAGTATAGACTAGCTGTGCCCCGCGGTTTCGGCGTCGTTGATTTGAGGAACAATTATATTTATTTAGAGTTTATCATCCCTACTTAAACGGATATTGTTCACTATTGGTTTCAATTTTGTTTTCGCTTGTTTCTCTTTTTTATTTATTAATTAAAATAAATAAAAAATTACAGTAAAACTCGCGTAAGTCATTTCTTAAAACATTAGCTATTTTTGAGTGAAAGCAGATATTAGCCGAAAAAAAGACACAAACAAGCGCACAGACAAAATTTTACAAATTGTGTTTTTGATGTAAGTACACACGGTACTATAGTTTCATGTGCATTTAGTTAAAAACTGTTAATTTGAAATTACATATTTTATTTATTTGTGTAGATAATCATAAAATATAGTATGAATAATGAGACTGTTTTTATCTTTTAAAGTAATATGACGCAGCTGAACCGCAGTATAAAAAATACTTAATACAGTCATTACAGGGTCCAGAGGTATGCTAATCTAGTTTCAGCTCACGACCGCAACCGCAGATGGAAACACGAACGAACTGTGAATACGCACTGCGGTACCGAAGTTAAACTTAATTACTAACGAATTTTAACTGCTAGTGTTCAATTATTAAATTTTATGTATTTTTACCGCTGCGCTGTGGTGTAATTGCCGTTATATATAATTTAATAAAGAGAGACCAAATTTAGTATGTGCGAAGTATACTCCGGAACAACTGTACCTGTTTTTATCTGACTGCGCGACGCAAGAACGGGTAATGTTCATATTTAATATGACGCGTCTTATCGCGATAACTAATATAAATAACTAATAAAAACCTTTTGTATTACCCGACGTTTCGACGAAGTTATTTTCGTCGTGGTCACGAGCTGACTGGTGTAGCGAGCGCCATCCGGCGGCGAGTGCGCGAGTTTTCTTCGCCTACCCTCACAATATTGATATTGTCTTTACCACACACTACACTAACACAATTGGTTCGCGCGAACATTATTCGAGGTACTTCACTTTTGTTAAATTTATATATCACCGGGTTCTAAGCAGCCGACAATTTAAATCCGATCCGTTTATCAGTCTATGTATGTATGTATATGGCTTTGTACCTGTGTGGCAATATATAGAGGGAACGTATGAACCGATTTTAATACATCAAATGTCGTTTGATTTCAATGGCGCAAAAGTCATAGAAAGTATAAGAATTTGAGAAAATCAAAATGGCTGTATTTATACGTCATAATGTGAAAAAATAAATAAAATGAAAATTGACGAACTGTTTCAAATGGAATGTCGTTGAATAGATATTTAAAAATCATTTTCGGTTTCTTATATCATTTTTCAATCAAAATTATTGTTTCGGATCTATAACGATTTAAAGTTGTTTAGTAACGATACTCACTAATGGGCTTTTAGGCAGAATTGCAGATGGTCTTGTTACGCAATCGGGTTTTTTATTTTTTAAATTAATTACTTGTTAAATATATACTATTTTAAATATCTGCATTATTCTAGATGGCCATGGGCTATATTTTGTGTATGTGTGTGTAAAAAGAAGATATATAATATATATTTCAAATTAAATTTCATTCGTTTATAGAAAATTTAAATTAATAAGTGAAAGATTTGGATAGAAAAGATTTACTTTGCTTGTAACACCGAAAATTTTTATTTCATATCATTTTGCTTTCATGGAGTTCAGGATAATGAGTCTAATCAAATCAATCAAATAAAAATGTACTTTATTCAAGTAGGCTCTCACGAGCACTCATCATCGCCAATACAAAATATAATTATATCAAAGTGAAGCTACCACTGATTCGGAATGTAGATTCTACCGAGAAGAACCTATTAAATAATAAGTTCCAATTAAAAATCATAAACCAATATTGAGCATAATTATATTTGTAGGAATTATTGGTAGTATAATGAACATTAACAAAAACAAATAATTCTATTAAAAATAAAAAGAAAGAGAAATTAAAAATAACTATATTAAACCTAAGTAACTATCGATGTCACAGTGAGGCAAGGTGCCCAAAACACTGGCAGCATTACTTCTTTGTATGGCCAGACTGATATGCTGGCCAAGGTAGCCGCCAGCACTTCGGTCTCCTGTACTTTCGACGAGACGGGAAAACAATATTTTAACTAGTTTCCAATTCTAACCTAACTTAACTAACCCAATACATTTTTTCGAAAAAAATAAAAGATAAACAATAACAGATAACCATAAGACTGGATTTCCATTACACCCAATATCGACACCAAATCCGAGACTCCCGAAAGATCACGTGGTCTCCGTACACCGGAGGTAGATTAATTACTCCACAGCTCGTAGACGCTCGACGATATTGGACGTTGGTATTCCAATTAACAAGTGAAGAGGTCACAGTTTAATTATAACAGATCGCCTGGTACCTTTCTTGACTTTGAATTTACCAAAAATATCATTGGTGTTGTTTGGGCCCGGCCCAAAAATCCGGGTGTCACAGATTTATATATGGACGCTGATAAGCAATACTGTGTCAAGCCACACGGATAATTTTGAGAAAATGGAGTCTAATGGCGTTGGGAGAAGTATATATCCATCTTTTATTTTATTTTTTGATAAAAGGTATAATGAATTTAAATAAGACTGTTACATTTTATTTATTATATAATAAAAAAATATTTAAATTTTTGAGATTTTTGTATAAATCGCAAAAAATGTTTACCTATTTAATTTATACGACTACAATTTTTTAATGTTATATAGATGATGCACTCTCAAAATACATCAATATCTCCGAATTTGACTTTTTGTGGGTTAACACATTATTGCTTATCAGCATCTATGTATAATAATCACACCTGACATATTCACTGACTGATCGATCAACGCCGACCTGAAACCACTGTGATAATTGAAAAACGATATGAGAAACCTAAAAATGGTTTTTAACCCTTAAATGTATCTATAATGAAAAGCTTATTTCAAAGCCTATTGTCATCTAATGTTACTATTAAATTTCTTATTTGGGTGTATATTTACAATTTATATGACCTGTAATTACAATTTTTTTAATTATTATTTTCAAATAAATCTACTGGTTATTCTGTTTATGTAATTTTTTTTTATTGAAATGATGAAATAAAAGAATCATGCATTGAAACGTTAAATACCTATTCAACGATGCCCCACTTGACATAGTTCGTTCGTTTTTTTTTTAACATTCAGGTAACTAAAATTACTACTAGCCTCATTGGGAACCCTCCTTCTTGAACGTGTTTAATTTTTTTTTACAAAAAGGTGGTGGAAGAGGATGCTGATAAGCAATAACGTGTCAATCCACAAAAAGTCAAATTCGGAGATTTTGATATATTCTTATAAAGCGTCACATATTTACATTATTTAAAACTGTTTATCATAATAATGTAAAAAGTCATATAAACTAAATACGTCGAAAAAAAAATTTATAATTTAATATTCTGAATATTGAAAGGTGTTTCATATTTTGTAATATGCGATAATCTCATACATATCACAACTTATTATGAGATAAAACTTTTTCAATTTATTAGACCTTTTTATTACAATAGAAAAGAAACGATGGATATAAACTTGTTCAAACAAATAGATTAAGAATAGTTTTAACATCTTTAGACGCCATTTTCTCAAAATGAAGTCCGTGTAGCTTGACACAGAGGTTATCAGCGTACAATTATGAACAAACCAATTATTACTAAGTCCTTAGTCCCAAAAAAATAATCCTGGCCAAACCAGCAAGTCTCGAATGTATCGCTGAAAAATCCTATTAAAAATTCGATTAGGATACTTCACCTTATAGCTCTCTCCTCGTCTACAAGTGGCAATAAATCTGGTCTCAATATCCGTGAGCAAAGGACGATCCCATTTTGTACAGCTTTATATTGGCTGTATAATGTTTATTGTTATTTGTTTTAGAAGCGACGATCTATCCAAATGGTGTAATTTAAAGAAGTAGTAACAGCCTGTAAATGTCCCACTGCTGGGCAAAGATCTCTTCTATTTAGGAGAACGTTTTTAAATTTAATCCACTACGATGTTTTATTGTAGATTTTTTCTGTTGTAGCCAGGAATATTATTGCAACATTTAATCCACAAACGGAAAAATCGGTGAACAAACATAAAAAAAAAATACATACAGCCGAACATAGAACCTCTTCCTTTTTTGAAGTTAATGAAACGCTTATTTCAAAACCTACTATCAAATAAAAAAAATATTAAACTTAAATTTGGTTCTGTTTGTATTTTACATGAACTGTAATTATATATTGATTTTTTTTTTTACTATTTATCATTAATCTTTTTGTATAAATGTGTTATTTAACAAATAAAAAAACATGCATTAAAAGGTTAATAGTACGTCACGTAAAAGGATCAACTTTTGGAAAGTATTAGTATACGGCAAATTAACGGAAATGCAAGCAAAATGCTCTTTTTTGTGAGGCACCAAAGAGCATTGCTTGGTATGAGAGACCCTGAAGTGCGAATGACGTTGCGGGCACAGCTTGTATATAAATAAAACATTGGCGACCTGTATTTGAAATTCGACCGGAAAGTGTCTCAATTTCGTAGCGCCTAAACTAACGTGAAGTGTCAATTTATAATGGTATTCAGCAATTAACCTTTTTCATTATGAGCTATGTTGATCCATTCCCAAAAAACTAGATTGAAGAGCACTTTAAATAAGCCGAAGAGCACTCCCGATGCAGCCGCGAATATAAGTATTCGTATTTGAAACGAAATTGCTATTCAAAACATAATTGGATGCTGATAAGCAATAATGTGTCAACCCACACAAAGTCAAATTTGGAGATATTGATGTATTTTGCTACTACGTCAAAATTTCAAGTCTTCTAAACTAAATAAGTATGGAAAAAGTTTCTTAACTCAAGGTTTCGAATTTCACGTGCGTTCCATATTATGCAATTTATAAAATAATTTCAAATATTTAAAAACTTATTATTAGATAACATATTAAATAAATTTATCTGCTTTTGATTCCATATACATTTTATCAAAATATAAAAGAAAATATGAATATATACGTCTTAAAACAAATTTATTAATAATAGGTTTGACATCTATAGACGCCATTTTCTCAAAACGTAGTCCGTGTGACTTGACACAGTATTGCTTATCAGCGTCCAATTAACGTCTTGAAACTAGAATTAGTTACTTAAACATATTAGCTGCCCCTCGCAATTTCACTCGCGTTTATGGTCACTTTTTCTCCTCTGTGTGGTGTAGGCTGTTGTTATATAGCCTATAATTTAATAAACGAGCTATCCAACGAAAAAAAATTTTTTTTTTTAAATCGGATCAATAGTTTTGGAACCTATTCGGTGCAAACACACTTACATACATTTTGCCTCTTTATAATATAAGTATAAACTAGTTATGCCTCGCAGTTTCACCCGCATCAATTTGTCGATGAGGAATTTATATAATGTTCACCTTCCTACTTGAATCAGATATTGTTCACTATTTCATTGATTTCGATTCCTTCTTTTGCGTATTTTTTATTTCTTAATGAAAATATATTTCTTAAATAAAGTCTAAGTTACTCCTTATAACATTAGCTATCTGTGAGTGAAAGTCCCGTCAAAATCGGTCCAGCCATTTCAGAGATTAGCCGGAACAAACAGATAGACATTCGAAAATTTTAAAAATTGTGTTTTCGATGTAATTACCGTGTATGTTAATTTGAAATTACAAACAGGCACTTCAATTTTTTTTTATTTGTATAGATAATCATAACATATATTATGAACAGGGAAACTGTTTGTATTATCGTTGATATTCGTATTTTATTATATTGATGAAATGTTGGCAGTAAGTACCTCTTAGATTGTAACCATTTACTATGAAAGGGTTTTTCGATATTCCACATCTAAAAGGGTGAAAATGTGTAAACATTTTTGTATAGAAAATCTTATTCCATGGTCGTATTAACTTAAACTTTTGATCATAATAATGAAATACAAAACGTATTTTTAGTTCTCTATATCGCTTCTATAAAATTCCAAAACTTACGCAGACGAAACAGTGAGAAACAAGTCTTCTAAACAATATAAGAACATAAATTTTTTTCTTAATCTAATGGTTAGAATATAGAATCGTGTGCCATATTTTGGATTACGCAATGATAAAATTCTCTACTATACCAATCTGCTACTATACTTTTTATCAAAATAGAATTGAAAAGATAGATACATACTTCTTCAAACATATTTATTAAAAATAGGTTTAACATCTTTAGACACTCTCAAAATGTGTAATAAATTACGTGTGGCTTGACACAGTATTGCTTAGCAGCATCCATATATAAATACCAATATCTACCCCAATATATAACCCACAAATGTCTCCGTTAGAAGTACATTCAGTACCACACCAGAGCGCTAGTCAAGACATGACAATAAAATAAAATATGCAAAAATATATTCCCTAACAAGGCCCACTTAGCAAAGCTTCCTACGATTTCACGCCGCGTTAAATTGACCAACTAACTGTGAAAACAGTAACACCTTCAACTGCCCAAATAAGGGACATTACTCACGCTTGAGCTGTTACAGTGTCGGCCGAGAAAAGGGATGAACCGTTAAATTTTTTTGGGCAGAACGTGCAATGTCATGGGTCGTTTGAATTTGTGAAGAAAAAGATTACTTTTGTTTATGTACATTGAAGAGCAATTTAAGTTTTTCGTTGGCTTGGAATATTTACATGTAATAAGAAAACGGTGGATTATGTTAAATGTAAATTTGAGTTTTTGTTTTATCTAAGACTACTTAAAATTAATATTAAACATTGTGTACTAATAAAGATCTACTCATATTCATTTTTATACGGAGACTTTTTGACTCATTTATTCACTTTTCTGCGCGATATTTTAAACATTTTCATCCATACAAACATTGTTCACAAAATTGCAAAAAACGAAAAAAACAATTACCCATACATTCGGCAATTGATATATACACGAAAATATAAATAAAAAATTTAACTATAAACGTACTGTAAACATATATTTTATAATAAAACTAGGACTTAAAAAAAAACTACTTCAAAAGCAAAACACGCTATCAAATTACTATACCGATTTAGATGTAAATTGTATAGGACCAATTTGAAGGTTGACTATAAATTGAAAAACCTCCTTTTTTGAAATTCGTTTCATATGTAGTATATATTCCACGATTAGAGGCGATTCCAAATTAACTATAAAAAATTCAGAGTCAAAATGTGTTGTCTATAAACACTAAAAAACCTAACAACAGAGTACTATAACCAGCAATAATTTTCCTATATTATAAAACTGTGTCATGCCACACGAAATTTATTTTGAGAAAATGACGCTTAAAGATGTCGAACCTTTTCTTAATACATTTGTATGAAGACGTATATATCCATCTTTTCTTTTCTATTTTGATAACAGATATAATTAAAAGCCGATTGGTATAATAAAAAGTTTTGTCTAAACATATTTTTTTATTTATGTGTATGGCAAAATATTGAGCACATTTCAATATTAGAAACATTAAATTAAGAAACTTTTTTCCGTACCGTATTTTTGAATAATGTTAATTACGTGACACATCAGAATACATCAATATCTCCGAATTCGCCGTTTTGTTGCTTGACACATCATTGCTTATCAGCATCATCATACATAAATAAAATTTTGGTATAAATGCGAAAGTTTGTGTTGGACATTTGTTCCTCTTTCACGCAAAAATTACTACAGAGATTTTGATGAAACTTTACAGTCGTATAGATATACCAGAGTAACACATAGAATACTTCTTATAATATAACTAGCTGTCCCTCGCGGTTTCACTCGCGTTTATGGTTACTGCTTTTCTCCAATGAGTCGTAGCGTGATGTTATATAGCCTATAGCCTTCCTCAATAAATAAACTATCTAACACAAAAAGAATTTTTAAATTCAAACCCGTAGTTCCTGAGAATAGTGCGTTTGACAGACGCGTTGGCACAATGGTCACTGCAACTGACTAAAGCGCTAACACTTGCGGGTTCGATCCCCGCTCACGGCAAAACGTGTGTATTGGCCATATAGATGTTTGTCGTGGTCTGGGTGTTTGTATTACTGCTGTGAGTGTTTCCGGACCCCCGACACAAGGTCATGAGATCTTAATGGGGGCCGTTGAGTGTGATGCGTTATTTATTTATTTATTTATAAACAAACAAACTCTTCAGCATTATAATATTAGTATAGATTTCTATAAAAATAAATGTTCATATATTTTTTGTATAAAATGCAGAAATAAAAGCCTGGATTATTCTAGAAGTTGTTAATGGCGGAGGTAAATGATACAAATTGGATGTCTTGGACCCGCGCCAATTCACGTCTAGTGTCGCACTCTCGGCTAACGAGCCCGATGCTGGCCTTACTATGCTACTTTATATGTTTTATGTAGGCTTTTATTTTTATTTTTTATTGATTAGTTATTGTTTATACCCGACAGCTACGCAAGGGAGGGGGCTGTGTTTATCAGTCTATGTATGCATGTTGGTTTCTAACTTTGTGGAACTATTTAGGGCCGATTTTGATCAATGTCACGTAAACGCGCGAATGTCACAGAAAGTATAAGAATTTAAAATTTGAAAAACTCAAAATATCCGATTTTGTATATCATAATATGGAAATTAAAAAAAATAAAATCGACGAACTGTATCAAACTGGGTATCATTAAATAGGTATTTAAAAATCATTTTAGTTTTTTTTTTATATTATTTTTTTAATCAGAATTTCCGTTTAGAATCAAAGATTTAATGTTGGTAAGTAAAGATTCTCACTTATGCACTTTTAGTCAGAGCTATTGACTGATGGTCTGTCGTTTTGATTTCTTTAATAATGTACTAGTTACTTTCTTTCTATCCTTTTTAGATAGAAGGCAGACATGTTGGCGCAGTTATCACTGCAACCGACTGAAGCGCTTACGGTCGCGGGTTCGATCCCCGCTAACGGCAAACGTTTGTATTGGCCATACGGATGTTGTTGTCTGTGTTTGTGTAGAAGTTTAAGTATATTAAGATGTACACTTTTAAACGCCGTGTGTTGTAACAACAATAATATTTTATGCTGCCCGTATTTTTTTCGTATTTATTGTTATGTAGTTTTGTAGAATATATAATATAGTAAAAAATATAAGATGTTTATTTAACATTTCACAATATAATACCATAATCAGAGAGACAAATTCTCGTTCATTTACATAATCCGCGAAATGTAACATTTTAATGCTATGTTACTATAGCTCCGAAGACATTCATAAGATCTTAATACATTATATACTAAAACCTTCCTTGAAAAATATTCTTTTAAATAACGAAACCATAATCAAAATAGGATCAGTACTTTTTTTGAGAAAACCGGAAACATACAAACGTAAATACATATATAAATACAGACATTCGACTCGAATATAGAACCTTTTTTCAGCTAGTTAGAAATATAATAATTTACTAAAATTGAAAATAAAAAAAATCGACAATCTGTTAATTGAGAACATTTCAAAGAGCACCAACACGGTACGCGGAAAATAATTTGAAAATAATTTTTTAATTATTATGATTTAATATTAACTAAAAATATTATTTTATAGACATAAGTTTTGAAAATGTTATATCTGAGCATGCACATCAATATTATAATAGCATACAATTTAGATTAAACACATATTTTATACGATGAAACGTTTTAATGAGGAATTAAATTGCTCATAAACAAAGTCACGAGGGTCGCTTGTGTATGCATATATCTCCGCTTATTGGTAAACTGTATCTTTCATTTACATATACGTGGAATTAAGGCTCTGTAGCGTTTATTTGTATGTACGTACTACGTTAGGTTTCTTAATCCATGCTTATGTTAAGTACAACAGGAAAATAAGTTCTAAGCAACCACGTTGGCTCGGTCCAGCAGGTCAGGTCGGGATCAGGCCAGGGCCAGATTTTCCCTTATTTTTCATCAGCTCCTAATACATTATATATAAAAACCGCTGGATGAAAATGGACGCTGATAAGCAATAATGTGTCAACCCACAAAAAGTCTAATTCTTTAAACAAAAACTCAAGTCATCTGAACTAAATAAATACAAAAAAAAGGTTCCTAATCATATGTTGAGAATATTGAAGTGTGTTCAATATTTTGAATTACGCAATAATCTCACGTATTTGAAAAATTTATTAATAGAAAAAAACTTTACTATAACAATCTGCTTTTAATTCATTATACTTTTCATTAAATTAGAAAAGAAAAGTTGGATAAATACTTATTCAAACAAATTTGTTAAGAATTGGTTTGACATGTTTAGACGCCATTTTCTCAAAATGAAGTCCGTGTGGCTTGCCACAGTATTGCTTGTCATCCAATTAATAGACCAATTTTAATGAAGCTGACGACGGTTGTGGGTTCGATCCCTGCTCGGGATAGATATTTATAGTTGTATAAATATTTGTTCCTAGGTCTGGGTGTTTGTCCTTGTGGATCTCCCCACCGTGCCTCGGAGAGCACGTAAAGCTGTCGGTCCCGGTTGTTATCACAATCACTTGATAATGATCGTTAGTCGTAGTAGGGAAATTATTCTAGTCTAAATGGTTTCTGGCTTGCCCTTAGGGGTTGCGGAGGTCAGATGGCAGTTGCTCTGTGTAAAAATCAGTAACCTGTCAATATCTGAACTAGAATAGAAAGCAGACCCGGTATAACCGGGAGGAAATGCTAGGTAGATGATTATGATTTGATGAAGCTAATGTAATCGAAATGGAGCTTAGCTATAATTAGTGGAAATCTGTCCAGACACTTAACGGTCGTCAGATTTTTTCTAGTTATTAAAAGGATAGGTAGTCGGCTTTTTTTTTTAATTTTCAATCTTATCTTGTACGATATGTAAGCATAACTGCGATCGTAAGTTAGTACATATATTTTACACAATACCTCCTTAAAAAAGGAAAGTATGTTAATTTGCCTCCTCCGTATATTGATACCCACTTAAGTTTAATGTAAAATCAATTTACGATATAGACAATTCTGAGAAGAAATTCAATATAAAATTTTCTTGTTTTATATATATTGACAAATTTTGGGTATTTTACACAATTTTGTATATTTAGGTTGCGCTAATCTTACTTTTAAATTGGGCATAAATATTATTTTTATCGAAATCAATACCGGAGTTTGGTTTTTTTTCAAGATAACGGAAATTATAGTCTATTTTT
The DNA here is from genome assembly GCA_037950945.1 of Hypolimnas misippus. Taxonomy (NCBI): domain Eukaryota; kingdom Metazoa; phylum Arthropoda; class Insecta; order Lepidoptera; family Nymphalidae; genus Hypolimnas; species Hypolimnas misippus. The sequence goes on from JBBEEQ010000009.1 coordinate 872,519, forward strand.
CTTTTGTCTTTATTTGGTTACAGTACCCCGAAAGAAAATCACGAATTTTCAAACAATTTTTCATTATAATTTTTAATTATAAAAACGATCCAGTTCAAACATTCAATCGTAAAATTTCTTATCTAACTCTTATATGGACACTGATAAGCAATAATGTGTCAAGCCACACGAACTTCTTTTTGAGAAAATGGCGTCTAAAGATGCCAAATCTATTCTTAACTAGCTGTGCCCGCGACTTCGTTCGCGTGGATTACAGAATGCTTGGCATGTCTCCTGCAAAGCAAGGTTATAATAGTCTGCAGTGGTGCTCAAGAAAGGAGCTTTTTACTTTGAATTTGGGCACTTTCTGGTTGTATTTATAAGCAGACACTAACTCAGATATAGTATTCCTCCACGGTTTTCACGATAAATGTTGAAGAAAAGTTGTTTTGTGGTAGTAAAGTTCTTTAAAATATCGTCTGCAAAACAGTAAGTTCGCGCCTAGGTTCTCCTTGTATTATATATCGGGTGACTTTTTCTACTGTGCTTAATAGGCCAAATCCGGAACTATAAGGAATCGCGAAAGATTTAATGGAGTCTCGTGTCCGATTTTGAAAAAAACTGCATCATAATTTTTTTTTATTTCATGATTTTCCTGGCCAGAAATAGAACCTACTAATTAAAAAAAATACATTCTGTATTATTGCACCACCTAATAGTGTCACTTGTAAAGATCAACTTTTGGAAAGTAATAGTAAGCGGCAAATTAAAAGAAAAGGTTATTTTTTACAAAATAACATTAAATCTATACATTAATTAAGTTAAGTATTCGATTCTACACAGACATAATCAAATATGTGGGTTAAATCATGGGTTCCGGTAAGTTTAGCAAAAAATGTGCGTTACTTCGAACGATTTCTTTATAAATTCCATCAAAATGCTAGTCACCTACTAAAGTGAGAAAGAGTGTGAACAATACAATCGAAAATATAAAAAATGAATTACACACAGTAACTTCTTTTATGTTTGTCTTTTTTTTTCTATGTGAGTTATACAAAGTTGATAGAATGTCACGTTTGTTTGGGTCCTCGTCATCTACTCAGTTCCCTAGGTAGGTTTAGATAATTCTTAAAAAGATGAATCAATTTGTTGAAAATCTACATTTCACTGGACTCGGCTCTTGTACTCACCCGCTATTAGCGTTACAACATCCCGTTGCTAAAGATTTAATTAATGTAAGAATTTGATAGAATTTTGTAAATAAATAGCATTTTCTTTTTGTTGCAGTTTACTGTATAGTATTACCTCACTAAAGTTGATCTTTATAATGTGTGAAGGTATCAGATGGTGCAATACTACAGAATGTTATTTTTTGCAAAATCAACGTGTTCGTTTCTGGCTAGGAAAACTTAGTTTTCAAAAAAACTAATGATGCAGTTTTAGTTTTAATCAAAATCGGCTGTGTGACTTAAATTATTTTTCGCTTTTGTTTATAGTTTCGGTTTTGTTCTATCATATCCAGTAAAAAAATTACCCAGTAAATATATTATTTTTTAAAATGATTTTTTTAATATAATATATATCTTCTCTATTTGAATCAGATATTATTCACTATTTCATTGGTTTCAATTTTGTTCCTTATAAAATTGGCTTTTTGTTAGTGAAAGTTTCATCAAAATCGGTCCAGCTGTTTCAGATATTAGTCGAAACAAACCAAGTGACAGATAGACAGTCGAAAATTTTAAAATTGGTAATTTTGTTGTAAGTACCGTGTATACTTTCATATGCATTTATTTAAAATTACAAACAGACACATCAATTTTATTTATTTGTATTGATATATATATATATAGTAAATATATATATTATAGTATACCTTCCCTTCTTAAATCGGAAAATGGACTATTTTATTGGTTTCTCCAAATTTTGTTATCGTGTATGTCGTCTTTTTTACTTATTGATTAAAATAAATATATTTTTTTAATATAAGTAGCCTAATTTAATCCTTATAATATTAGCTATAGGGGCTGCTGTAATGTTTTTAAGAACTTTTTAGACTTTGTGATATTTTGTGATTGTTTTCTTCCATTCCCACTCCCTTCTCTGGGCCTCACGTGATTAATGGACATCCTCTAACTGCGAGTGAAAGTCCCATCAAATTTGATTCAGCTGTTTCAGAGATTAGTCGTAAGAAACAGACTGACAGTACTTGATGTAAGTACTTTCATGCATTTAGTGAAAATCACAAAATAATGTTCGACGTGACCCCATAAGTTGACATATCTTTTTTAGCGGGCACAAACGCACAGATAAACAGACAAACAGACAAAAAATATTTATGAACCGATTGAAATGAAACAATCACTAAATGTTAAGTGAAGCTTACTGCAATATATTAATGAAAACCACATCTAAATCGGATAAGCCGTTTCTGAGATTAGCGGACACAAACTCACAGATAAAGAGACAAATATCTAACAAATTATTGTTTTGGGTTCTATTGCGTAAGTAAAGACCTCCAATAATATTTTTTTTTATATATCTGTCATGTACAGACAGCGACCCGTTAGATTTTTTTTGTACGTGTCGATTAAAAATATCTAAAAAAGAAGTTAGCCTGACTTAGGCTCCTTATAACATTTGCTAACTGCACGTAAAAGTACCATCAAAATTGGTTCAGCCGTTTTAAAGATTAGTCGGAACAAACAGATAGACAGATAGACTGACAGACAAAAATTTAAAAATGTATTTTTTGATATAAGTACTGTACATACTTTCATGCATTTAGTGAAAAGTACAGAATAATGTTCGACGTGACCCCATAAGTTGACATATCTTTTTTAGCGGCCACAAACGCACACATAAACAGACAAACAGACAAAAATTCTAACAAATTTTGTTTTGGGTTCTATTGCGTAGGTAAAGGCCTCCAATATTTTTTTTTCATATATCTTCCATGTACAGACAGCGACCCGTTAGAATTTTTTTCATACATATAGATTTAAAAATATCTATATACATATAGATTTAAAATTTAATTAAGATATTTTTAAATCTATATGATTTATAAATATCTCAAATAGAAGTAGCCCCAAGTCACTCCTTATAACATTTGCTAACTGCAAAAAGTACCATCAGAACCGGTTAAGTCGTTTCAGAGATTAGTCGGAACAAACAGATAGACAGACAGACTGACAGACAAAATTTTTAAAAATGTATTTTTTTATGTAAATACTGTATATACTTTCATGTATTTAGTTATAAACACAAAAAAAATGTTCAACGTGATTCCTTAAATTGACATAACTTTTTTATTTATGGACCGATTGACATGAAACAAACCCTAAATGTTAAGTGAAGCTTACTATGATATATTAGTGAAAACCGCATCTAAATCGGATAAGCCGTTTCTGAGATTAGCGTGCACAAACGCACAGATAAACAGACAAACAGACAAACAGACAAACAGACAAACAGACAAACAGACAAACAGATAAGAATTCTAAAAATCATTGTTTTGGGTTCTATTGCGTTGGTATAGGCCCCCTATGATATTTTTTTTCATATATCTTCCATGTACAGACAGCGACCCGCTAGAATTTTATTATTAGTATAGAAGATATAGATAAACTTGTTTGAATAATTATTTATCTATATTTTCTTTTCTTTTTTGATAAAAGGTATAATGAATTAAGAGCATTTTGATATATCCAATATATTATTTAATAAAAGGTTTTTTAAATATATGACATTATTGTATTACGAACTTTGGATCAACCCTGAAATTCGAAACAAATAATTAAGATTTTTTTCCGTAGTTATTTAGTTAATATGACTTTATTTTTTATTGAATAAATACGTGATGCAGTATCAAAATACATCAATATCTCCGAATTTCATTTTTTGTGGGTTGACACATTATTGCTTATCAGCAGACATATGTGGCTATGAATACGCCACATATGTCTGTTAAATAAGAAAAGCAAAGAAATATAGACTAGTATGTCATATGAAATGCATATTTTGGTTTTGAAATGGTTCAAACTCAAACTCAAACTCAAAATATACTTTATTCAAATGGGCTTTAACAGCACTTTCGTTTCGAGGTTGTTTTTAGTCTTCGCTATTTATAAAAGATATAATATAAAGATAAATAGCTTATATTCTAGTCAGACGAAGGCGCGTATACTAACTAATAAAATATAAAATTAAAATATATAAAAATATTTGTAGGTTTTATATAGTTTAATTTTTCTTTGTTTAATTCTTATTTTAATAATTTTTTTTCTTATCACAATGTTAATTATATTTAATTATTTATATAAAATAAATTATATATATTTAGAATAATGATAAATTAAAAAAAAATCAATTTATATATTTACATTTCTGACAGACACGTTGGCGCAGTGGTCACTGCAACTGACTCATGCGCTAACGGTCGCGGGTTCGATCCCCGCTCACGGCAAATGTCTGTATTGGCCATACAGATGTTTGTCATGGTCTGGGTGTTTGTGTTAGTGTTGTGAGTGTTTCCGGACCCCCGACACAAGGTCACGCGATCTTAATGGGGGAATTGATGTGATGCGTTGAATGTGATGCGTTTATTTATTGTTTATTTATTTATTTTTATTAAATGCATACGTATATAAAAAATATTTCAATAAAATCTTAAAACAAAATCGATACGGGCCGTTGCGTACTCACTGCGGTGTTTCTAACGAAGTGTGCATTTTGCTTACGAGTGAGGTTTTCTTGTAACGTATTCCAATATTTCATTTGAAAATGTAGGTAATAATTTTTTTTTTTTTTTTTGTAAGCTATCTACATTTCGTTAAAGTTGAAAAGTCCAATTAGTTTTACTTGTATGTTTAAAAAATTAAATGTTATACAGAGCAATAATGTGTCAATCCACAAAAAATGTAATTCCGAGTATTCCGACTATTGATGTATTTTGATAGTTGGTTATGTATTTAACATTATTCAAAAAATTTCAAGTCAATTCAATTCTTGCATATTGCAAATTTTTGAGGACACTTGCAATGTTTTCCGTACTTAATTAGTTATCAAACTAATTAAGTACGGAAAACATATAATATACAAGAATTGAATATATTTGAAAAAAAAATATTATGAGATAAAACTTTTAATTATACCAATCTGCTTTTATTTAATTATACTTTTTATCAAAATAAAAAAAGAAGATGGATATATATGTATATCTTTAAACAAATTAATTGTAAGCTGATACGCAATAATCGTCAACCCACACAAAGTGAAATTCGGAGATATTGATGTATTTTGATACTGCTGTTGGAACCATTGCCTGATTCGCGGGAGGGGCGATGGCGAGTAGCGGCGGCGACGCGAATAGAACCGACACCACCGACCGACCGCGGGCCACTTCCCGTTCGGCAACCACCGTCGACGCGTCCTTATATTTTGCATTTATTAGTAATTCTGTTAAAACGGTGAATAAACCAGCTAGAAATACAGTCCACTTTTATTACGTCCCAGGACCCTAACAACTGCATCACCTATTTAACATTATGCCATAAAAATAAAGTCATATAAACTAAATAAGTACGGAAAAAAGTTTCTTAATTAATTGTTTCGAATTTCAAGGTTGTCCCATATTTTGTAATTTATACAATAATCTCATATATTGAAAAAACTTTTTATTAGATAATATATTACACATATCAACCTGCTTTTAATTAATTATACGTTATTCCAAAAAAGGAAAGAAAATGTGGATAAATACTCATTCAAACAAACTTATTACGAATAGGTTTGACATCTTTAGACGCCATTTTCTCAAAACGAAGTCCGCGTGGCTCGACATGGTATTGCTTAACAGCGGCCATATATAATTACTCGTCTTAACTGACTGACTGATTCATCAACTAAAAAAAGATTTTTCGATATTTCACCCCTAACAGGGTGAAAGGGGGTAAGAACATTTGTATAGAATATCTTATTCCGTTGTATTAACTTAAAACTTACGAAACATACTTCTTGATTTTACTAATGAAATGTAATACCTTTTTAGATTTCTGAATCACAATATTAGATACTAAAATATATGCGGGCGAAGCCGCGAGGAACTAGTAATCTACATCATGCGACAACTCATAGGAGCGAAACAGTAATCAAAAACGCGAATAAAACCGCGCGAGGCAGCTAGCTTAATATACACGAATAGTGTTCCGCATAGGAATACAGCTACAAATAGCTAGGTTCTACATCAATGTGGTTCCGTACGTCAACAGTCACATCCATGGCGGGGAATCAATACGGCGCAGTTTGTGGTAGAAGGCTTCGATTGCTAACTTTTGTAATGTTAAACGGCGTTGACAAATAGTGATTTTCTTGATTGCAATGTGATATAAATGAGGCAATCTTTGTTTAGATGTTAGAATTGAGTTTGAATTTTTTATTTCTCTCTTGAGAAATCTATACAGATTACCTGCTTTAGTAAAAGATTTAAGCATACGTTAAGTGTGTGTTTATAAAATTTAGTATTAAGGACAGTATTGAGTTAAGCATGCATTAGACAAAGCTTAACACTTAGCTGCCTTACTACAAAAGATTTAAACAGACGTTAAACGCGTGTTTAAAAAAATCCGTACTACAAATCCGCGTCTAAGCACAGTTTTGAATTAAACAAGCTTTAGATATAGATTAACATACGTGTAAGTGAGTCTAATAGATGTCTAAAACGTATTTCAGTTGTCAAATGTAACGTATAACTTTTTATTAATAACCTTTTTTTATGAGTTTATTCGCTGTTAAGCATTTAAGATAATATTTTAAGAAATGTTTAAATTTTAAACACTGTTTAGCTAGACACGCGTTCAACATGGTTTTAATGCGTCTTTTGTAGTATGACAGAGCTGTCTTACTACAAAAGATTTAAACAAACGTTAAACGCGTGTTTATAAAAATCCGTACTATAAATCCCCGTCTAAGGACAGTTTAGATTTTAACGTGCTTTAGACGTAACTTAACATACGCTTAACAGATGTCTAAACATATTTTAGTCGTCAAATGTAGTGTGTGAATTGTCACACATTACATTTAATTACTATATTGATATTAATAAGTTTTTGATGTTTTTATTATTTTTTAACCAATTTAAACGAGATTTTAAGCAATGTTTAATTTTTAAACACTGTTTAGCTAGACACATGTTGAACATGGTTTTTTTGCGTTTTTGTAGTATGACAGTAGATGTCTAAAACTTACCTTAGCTGTCAAATGTAACATATCACATGTTATTAATAACTTTTTCATTATTTTTACTCGCAGCAACGTAATTTAAACAATTTTTTAAGCAACGTTTTATTATTACACGCAATTTAACTAGACGTTACGTTACGAACGACGAGTAGTGTTAAGATTCAATGCAAAGTAACAACAATCAAATCTTTCCTTTATATAACGTTAGTATATAAAAATAAAACGAATTTTGATTGAGGTAGCGTTATTTTTAAATGGCTGGTGGCGAACAATTTTATTCCTGTTACTTTATTATGTTTCAACTAGCTGTACCCCGCGGTTTTGCTCGCAGTGATTTGAGGAAAAATATAATTATATAATGTTTACCTTCCCTACTTAAATCGGATAGTGTTCACAATTTTACTGGTTTTAATTAAATAATTTTGTATTCGTGTAACCCCTTCATTTCAAAATTTTTTTTTTTTAAATAAAATTGATCTAAGTTACTCCGGAGTGAAAGTCCCATAATCGGCCGGAACAAACGGACAGTCAAAAATTTTAAGCATTGTGTTTTTGATGTAAGTACCGTGTATACTTTCGTATGCATTTAGTTAAAAGCAATTAATTTTAAATTACATACAGACACTAAATTTATTTATTTGTACAGATTCATACAATGAATACGCTAATAAGTATAAGTAAACCAGTTTTAAGATCTACCATTGCTCAGGGCTTATTTATCTCGTGGTATGTATAGAATGGATCCTATATTGTCCCATGGGCGTCGTAGGAGACAAGAGGAAATAAATTCTGGAATGGGCAGCATCCCTCTGAGGTTATACCATAATAACGCGGTTGACGTAATTTATTTTAGGAGGCTGTGTTTGCGGCGTATATAAAGTTAATCAACTCCGCTGTGCACCAATGATAGAGCTCCGCGATAGCGTGATATTGATTAAACCAATTACAGCGAAGATCTGCATTGACGTCACATGCCGCACAAATTTCACATGTATAATTTAAAACATTTTTTATGTTTGGGAATTTTTAAACGCATTTTCCATAAAACCAACCTGAACATACTTATTCCCGATATTTTAATTTTAAAACCAAAATACTGAACCGATTTTAATAAAAAATTTATAAAACCTGTACGAAAGTATACGTCAAATAAAAAAAGAATTAACTTTTAAGGCTTTTTCGAGTAATCAGTGAACAAACATAACAGTCCTCTTTGTGAAATTAGTTAAATATTTAACCTATCACTCTTCCTCGATAAATTAGAAAGCTTTTATTAAAATTAAAATTTAATATGAAAACTATTTTCTATATTGCTTCACTTTTTGGTAAACCATTTTAATATGTATTTTGAAATATGATAGTGTAGATTGTACACTTTAATTTTTCTCTATAATGATTCACAAAATTGTATTTTTTTTATGTACCTATTAGTTAAGGCAGTTTACAATTTCACCGGCAGAATAAAAAAATACTCTGTGTTTATCCAAAGCTAGCAGTGCCTCGTGGTTTATTATTTATGACTTCTTCTATGAAACTTAGCGTTATACCAATAATAGCGAATAAAACGAGCTATCTAACGCAAAAAGAATTTTTGAAATCGGATCACTAGTTTAGACATACCCCATACATGCAAACTTAAAAACAAATTTTACCTCTTTATAATATTAGTACAGAAGTATAAATTTAATTTGCAGCCGTTATCACAATTCCATTTTTCATTATATCCATTTAGACACAAATACTAACTTTTTAAAATTCACAATAGGAATTTATGTTCTCTTTTTGAACGTTAAACAAATGAATGTACCGTGGTTTCGGAAAAGTTAAACGTCAGACCTGCGAAGAAACTGCGAAAGCTTCTCAGCGGGACTTATTGTTTTTTGTTATTTTTTTTAAAGCTTCAAGTTTGTTAACAAATACTAAGTATTGAGATAGCCTGAAAGCGATAGCTTTATTCCCATGGTGTTCCCATTTCGCATTTATAAAATTAATTTGGTGATAAGCTTTTAAATAAAGATGTTTCAATATTTGCAACGTTTTGGAGCATTTTTTTGGTAATTTTGGAATTGTCAAATTCAGAGACGTTATTATAGGTATAGAGAATAGAAATTGGTTTTATACTGTTCAGTATATTTTCTAGATTAATTCGATACTTTCTGTTACTTAATCATTATTTTTAGTACAAGAGAAAATGAAATCCAAATATTTATCTAACATCATTTTTTATACCTGTTTTTCATCATGACAATATCCGTAAAGTGCCGAACTCAGTGAAGGAAGAGATTTTTGTCCTTTCCGGTACTTAATATGGTTAAACGGAAACTGTATTTTACTGCTATAATAATAAGGATCATAGTGCAATGACCATGTATGTTTTAGTCTCTGGACATATTAATAAAGATTGTGAGATATATTCGTATTTAATAATATTTTTATTTTATTATTTTATACTCAAATTGAAATTATTACAGCAACTTTTTATATTCGTTCAAATTATCTAAATGAAAAAGGGTGGTCGAGGGTTTTTCTTTGAGTTTTCACCTTTATATTTAAGGCCCGTATTGGATTTTGTAGTTATTATTAGGTGTTCCAAGGCACGGTGGAGAGACCCACAAGGAGAAACACCCAGACCTAGGAACTCATATTTATACAAATATAATAATCTACCCCGAGCGGGGATTGAACCCGACGGCGTCAGAAGTGCATTCAGTATCACTACACCAGTCATCGTAACTGTAAACTGTTAAATGTACCATCATACGTATGCCTTTAATGATCAGATATCAGGATTCAGGTGACCCGGATTTTCATTTGCTCGCTGTTGTAAATAAAAACTCCTATTGCCACCGCTAGCAGCGTTTTACGAAATCGCTCCCGCTACCTCTCGTGAATGAAAACTACGTCTAATGCGATTGTCTCGCTTGAAAAAACTTGTAGCGAGGATTGTGGATGATGGAGAGGGTGTCGAGGGCACTAGGTTCAGGATATTTCAAGGGCAACTGACGCATGTAATACATTAGATACAAAACTGAATGAGATTTTCTTTCGTCTTTTGAGGACAGTAGACCAAATGGACGCTGATAAGCAATACTATGTCAAGCCACACGGACTTCCTTTTGAGAAAATGCTGTCTAAAATTTCAAACCTATTCTAAATAAATGTAATTGAAGACGTATATATCAATCTTTTCTTTTCTATTTTGATAAATGGAATGATGAATTAAAAGCAGATTGGTATAATTTTTTTTTAATAACAAGTTTTTCAAATATATTAGATTATTGTTTATTACAAAATATGGAACACACTTCAATATTCGAAATATTAAATTATTTTTTTTAACAATGTTTAATATATGACGCATTATCAGAATACATCAGTCTATGAATTCGATTTTTTGTGGGTTGACACAATAAAATATGGAGATGTATTTTTATTTTTTATTAATTAGGTATTTAGTAATTAGGTTATTTATATAATGAAATTTTATAAAAATAAAACGAGGAACTAAACAGTATGTCTACATATATATGACTTTTTTTTTAAATTGATGTTTGTGTATATTCTTAACACTATTTCTTAATTATTAGGAATATATTTAATTAAAAATTTCGTTAAGCTTAGTTTTTGATCATATTAAATACCAATATTTTGGACAAATCTATATTCACAACACAACTGTGGGCAAACTTTAGACTAATTTAACTATTTAAAACATAAGGCGAATATTACACTTGTAAGTTTTGCTCAGAAACTTACAGGTTACGTAAGACTGTCGAGGTAACTGTTACCAGGATACATAGTTGTTATGTACGAGCTGAGACAGTAAAACTTACAAGTGCGATTCCCGCCTAAGAATGAAATAACACAGATACAATGTTATCAAGAAACATTACGAGCATAACTGTAAAGCTAGAAGTCCAAAGTGTAGTCCTGGAACAAAGCCAGGGACGAAGCCACGCTTTACAACAAAGTGCATTTCCCATGAGGCATTCTCTCAAATGATTCAAAGTTATCCAATCTTCGGGAACCCTTGTACCGAAGCCAAGAATAGTCCACAGGGCTCAAACAACAGCAAACTTCGGCCCAATAGAAACCCTGACCCTAATTTTCCTAAAACTTTGTCCGTTTAGACCCTGGGAAATAGTTTATGGTCATTTGGTAATTTTCACGAATTGAAATGTCCGATATAAACACTATGGTACCGTATTTAAACTTAGAACTGTTGTATGTATATACCTATGTATATATAATAATCAAAACTGACTGGCTGATATATTCACTGACTGATCGATCAACGCAGAGCTGAAACCGCTGGGTCTAGAAACATGAAATTTTGCACATCACGTTCCTTAAATGTCATTAAATGCACTAAGAAAGATTTTTAGTATCCATCTCCTAAGGGTTGAATGTTTGTTAGGTGTCAAATTTCTATGTATAAGCGGGCTGACGGAGTGGAACTGTTTATTTATATATTTAATCGAAACACCACAGTATTTGAAATATAACACTTAAAACAAGAAAACAGAAAAACGACAGATACAACTTTAAACACTTAATAGGTATATACAGCATTAATATAATAGTTACGTTAGCCTCCAATAACAATTTTTAACTGTACTCTATTCAATAAATACTACAGACTGCACTAGTAACACGCTTTTTAATTATTTAACATTTAAACAATTGGTAAAAAAATAAAAATTAAATGAAGTAAAAAAAAAAAACCTAACAGTAAATACACAAGTGACAATATAAGATTCTTAGAGATAATACTATAATTCATAAAATTAAACAAAATATAACTGTTGAAAATACTTATTTGTTTATTTAGAATTTCACCCCATTTGCCGCTTTCGCCCTATGACATTTAATTTGTTATCGTTACTAATTATATCCAATGATATAAAATCCTTGATATATTATAAGCTCATGAATTTTGGTATCCAGAATACCTACCACTTTGGATGACGTCTACCAAGCAGCTAGCGACTGAGTATGATAAATGAGAGTACCTTCGGCCCAATAAGACAATTGACGAGCTTGAAAGTTTTTTTTTTTTATATTAAAATATCTGGCAAACGAACAGGCGAGAAACTCGATGTAAAGTGGACATTTGCAGCACCAGAGGACCAAAAATGCGTTACCTTATAAAGAAATAAGGGATGGCAAGGAAATAAGGAAAGGAATGGGAGCGGGAATTAGGCTTCTGGCTTCAGTCTCCGAATGAAACGCTATATTAGCTACATCACACGAATTATTTTGTGAGAGTGTGGTTCTGCCCCGTTATAGTCACTCAGTATACGAACTGTACTCAGTGGGCTAGAACATAAGTTGAAAGTTGCAAATGGGTTCGGATTTTAACGTCAAATTATATGAACGTAAAATCTTTATTTGTATAAAATATCACTGATTATTTCGACATACTCGTACATAAAATCGCTTAACATGATTTTGGCAACGGCCTCTCTTCTAGTCACCCGCCCTATAAATGTTGACTGTTTATTGATGTTTGTGTTTGTTTAGTCCAAAGTATTAGTTTTTATATAAATACAATAAATGTAATAAAATTAGGTTGCTAATAATACGTGTGATAATTAAATTATTTCTATCTCTCATTATAACGCGTAGAGGCATATTACTTATAATAATACTATTTGTGTTATTTTAGTTTAAGGACTATTTATTATCTCCATCGTATTGTATCCACTCGACGCGACATTGTCTAAATAACAAGTGCATTATTATCACAACTAAAATCGACCAATCTAAGAACTGAATTGAAATTGAATTATATTAACACCGTAGCAAATGATCATATGAATTTATGAAATCGAGTATCTCCGTAGCCAAGCATTGAGCACACAATTTTTCAAATGTGCCGAGTGGTGTTGGTATTATTACAGGCTTATGTCATTTTCGATCTTTTACCACTGCATCATATTATACATAACATCGCTTCTACCCAAAAGTTCCGTTCAAGTATAACTAAGACAAATAAAGTTATTATGGAAATGATATAAACAGAGGCGTAACGTGGCAAATTTTTTGGGTTGGGCCTCCAAGTAAAAATCGTCACGTTATGACTTCATTTTAATAAACCATTTAAGTAGTTACCCAAAACTATTAATACCATTGTGTACATTTTAGTTATATGTATAACTGATAAGTTTTATTTTCAAGAGCAGTATTTAAAATTAAATAACAATTTATATTAAATAAGATGTTTTTAGGGGCCCTCGCGGGTCAGGGGCCCGTGGATTTTTGCCAGCCATGCCACCCTACGCTCCTGGGTATAAAATACAACGATCTTTCAAATTATATTAGTTTCAGTTAAACGTTTTTAAAACGCTAATGCTTAATTAATAATTACAAGTAGAATAAAGTTTCGCTTTCGCTTCAACTGAAGTTCTATGATATTATTTTCATTATTGCATCGTCGCCATATTTACGTAATTATGTTACGTTAAAACTAAATCGGATAACGGTATACATAGAGGTGAATTTTTTTAACGAGCGTAGTAGGCTATATTGGTATTACGTAATGCAATAATATAGGATGTGTTTTATTTTCAAAATCAGCGGGTTAAAAGAAAATATTTGTTCAAAAAACTAATACTTTGATTTCAGTTTTCGTTGAAATCGACCACGATACTTCTTTAAGTATTTTTTGCTATTCCATATAGTTTCGGATTGTACTTGCCACGCTCAGTAGAACTTTAATCTGTACAAAATATATACTTAATTCTATTTTTAATAATTATAGTTAGTAATCGAGCAGACGAGACACCAGATATTTAATGATCAACGCTGTCCACAAAAACTTACATAAAAAGAAAAGATGTACAAATATTTCAAACTCATATGGTTAAATGCCGAAATTGATTTTTTTAAACTGCTTAAAGAGTCGTGTCTGGAAAAGAGAGGCTTATTATTTGTATGAAATAATGACAAAAAAGTTATGAGTTAAGACCTATACCGTTCCTAACTCCTAACAAGTTCACTCCACTGTTAATTGGATACTTAGACTTGTTATCAATTATTATTAATCTTTAATCATTGTGAAATGGCGAGTGCCCGCCTAGACGTTGTCAGGCGGCCTGTAAATGACCAATAAATTAGGACTAAATTTATAAATATCTTACGCCTTCTCATCCTTATATCAATACTAGTTGTATCTGCTTACCCTTCCTGTAGCTTTTTAATAAAACATTAAGAAAATTAATAACTTGTTCTAAGCTAATTTTACATAAGTAAATATAATTCTCATAATTGATACTTGAAAACTTCTTATTAAATAAAACTCTTGACTATACCAATCTGCTTTTAATTAATTACACTTTTTTATCAAAATAGAAAAGAAAAGATGAATATATACTTCTTCAAACATATTTGTTAAAGTCCGTGTGGCTTGACACAGTATTGCTTATCAGTGTCCACTTGTAAGTCCCCTAAAATGACTTATGCCATTTCCAACGCCTATTCTATGACAACCCACCTTCCATTCGTCATTTTCCAAAGAAACATGACGTAAAATACGAGAGCAGAGGAAAATATGGCGCCATTATTCGGTAGCTTCGGAAGCAAAATGCTATGCTATTTTCTTTTCAAACGTCTTCAAGAGAAAATGTTTCGACTTCAATCTATATATTATCTGGGAATTTTCATTTTGAATAATGTAAATAGATTGTAAATATTTCGTAGAATACAGTTGTGTTGACAGAGAATAAAACTGTTTTAATAACTACCCTCGATTCTGAAACGGGAATAAGATTTGAAGGATTTTTCTGTCTGTGTCTATACTAATATTAGAAAGAGGTACACCGATCAATCTCCTTCATGTCTTCTCTATCCCAGCTGACATTGGCGAAAAAACATGTGTCTAAATGGCACAACTAAAAGCCATTAACCAAAGAATTGAATTGAAAGAGGTAAATTTTGTTTGTAAGTTGTGTAGTTACGAAGTCATTTCTGAAAGTATTGATCCGATCAGAAAAAAAATGCGTTTATTCTGGAAGGTTGTAGACTTTATGGACGCTAATAAACAATACTATGTCGTGCCACGTGGACTTCGTTTTATGAAAATGGCGTCTAAAGATGTCAAACATATGTATTCTTAATAAATATGTTTGAAGAAGTATATCTGTTCTTTTCTATTTCGAAAAAACGTGTATGTAATAAACCAAAAGCACATTGAAATAATTTAAACTCTTATCTAATAATATATATTTCAAATCTTTAAATTTGTTATATAAATTGCAAAATATGGAACGCACTTGAAATTCGAAACATTAAATTAAGAAACATTTTTCCGTACTTATTTAGTTAAGAACTCTTTAAAAAATTTTGAATAATGTATAGGTGACGCGGTATCTCCGATTTTTACTTTTTGTGCGTCGACACATTTTTGCTTATCATCATCCATATTACATCACGCTACGATTCACGGAAGCGAAGCAGTCACAATAATCGCGAGTAATACCACGAGGAGCAACTAGTATTTAATAAATTTGTACGATTCTGTTTTTAGAGCGGCGTCGTAACACTCGAGACGCTACATGCAATTTTTATGATTGCTTTGTGTCATATGCAGAGCTACATGGAATGCTATTCCGAACTCCATCGTTGGATAGTCAAAAATGAAAGGAAATATACACTTCCCATATTTTTGGACGAATTTTTGGATGACGAATACTAAACAGAAATTTTTAAGTGTCTAGTTATAACCATTTCAATACCTTCAGTTTTACGTAAATAAAGATTTAGTGGTACCTAAAACGGTTTTTCTGTATCGCCTATAGCTAAAGATTTCCTCGAGAATTACACTTGTAATTTTTGTTCGCAGATATCCATAAGATTTTTTTATTATGTATATGTACTTATGTTTAATCATAATATTATATTTTTATATGTGTAGTATTATTCGGTTTAACATTTTTTGTCTATATTGCACTAGGTCCTTCATGCAAATATATTAAAAAACACCACACAGTTTGCCTGGTAGATATTGCTGTAAGTAATAAGGCCTTTGCACACTTCTCTGTTATCATTTGTGATAGTTTTTTAATTTAACTTTTTTATATGTATCCTTATGAGTGCAATAAAGTTGACAAATAAAAAAAAATAAGATTTACATAGCTGGTTTATCATTGTTTTTACACCTGAAAGAAAAAGAAAGAAAGAATTCTTCATTGTACACCAAGGACACATTCATATAAATAGAAGGTACAATTAGCGACTTCATCGCTAAACAGCGATCTCTACCAGGGCATTATGTTGCAAAGGATATTATGACCAATGAAAAAGGAGTTTTCTACAATATATTTTTTATTTTCTATAATATTTATTTATTATCGACGGAGAGATATTTGGTAGATCTGCAAAATCTGTTTACTATTGAGGTGATAAAATCAACATTTTCTTTTAAAATATACATAAGTATAGTATTATATCTGCTGTCGTGTTTTATGATTTCATACAATATGGCAGGCCAACGAATAAGCTGACCACCTGCTGTTAAGCAATCTGAGTAGCCGTAACTACTGAACTGATTTAAATGAATTTTGTTACAGATATAGTCTTGAGACTGCGAAAGTATATTAAAAACACATTAGGCTACTTTTTTCTACGAAAAAAGGGCTGTAAAGGGATTGAAGTTCCGGATGTTCAATAAATATGTAATACGTAAATGAATATACTAGCAATTTTTAAAAGAGTAACTATCAAGTTTCTTGCCGGTTCTTCTCGGTAGAATCTACATTCCGAACTGGTGGTTGGTTCCCATTCATGTAAATACCTTTTTTTTATTTTTTAAACTTTTGTATTGACGATTCAATAGTGCTCCTGAGAGCTTATTTGGATAAAGTATATTTTGAATAGCATCATCTATATGATAAAAAACAACAAGTTTAATCTTGTCACAACACGACTAAAAGCCCGCCACAGGCGCTGCTCCCATCCCTAAAAACAGCTAATATTTCTCAAACCTTTTCCATTAACAACAAAAATCCTAATACCCATAAAGACAAACAGCTTTGTACGTATTCCAAGCCGTGTTGTCAGACGCACCCCGAGGCACCGTGTCAGACACACTTCACTCAACGTAGAATGTTTTGAAGTTTTTCTGAACACAGAAATTTTTAATTGGAAAACACGGCGTGTTGATACGGCTGGCATATTAACATACTTTGAAAAGATTGTGCCACGCATCGCTTTTAATTAGAGACTTTGAAAGGGATTTAAGAGTTTTATCTATTACATGATTTTATGCACAGTTCGTTTTAACGCGCTATTGGGAACTACTGGTTAGATTAAACAAAGTGTTAGATTTCAATTAATTTTATTATAAAAATTTTAGTGTATTGTTATTATCTATGTACACATTTTTAATATTTTGATAGGTTTATTTTTCGTTTAAATAGTTATGAAGTAATATATGTGTAAAATTTAATAACGAATGTAAATATATATTTAATAATCTGTGACGTGAGTTATTGGCGGGAATTAGAAAAAAGATGGTGGACATGTTATTTGATTGTAATTGGAAAATTGGATTAAAATGAATAAAACTAGATTTATAGTGAATTCTTTAAATTTAAAATAATATTTTGTCTGTTTAAGTGAATATAATATACTCTTGGAGGCAAAATACTTATGGTTATGTTTAATTTGTCGTTAATAAGTAACGAATCACTTAATGTATAAACGGTAACTAATTATTGGAGTAGATATATTATTGGTATTAAAAATTTAATCTGAACATTCTAATGTTTGGTTTTACTTCGGTATTTATTTAATATGTGTATGTAATATTATAAGCAACAAGCTGCATTAAATATATAGATATTTGGACCCTCAGGAGTTCAGGAACCATCATGAGCGTCCCGAAAATACCCTATGAAAGTTTCATCACTATCCGATCAATGGGAAACACATAGAGAACGAATATACAAACATTATTTTATATAGATTTAATTAAGCAACATACATTGGAGTAAAATCCTAACATAATGAAATAATATATTCCTACATCATAAAACATTTCACATTTGTAAATGTCAATTTAATTTACAACAGAATGCTCAAAGTACTTTTTATATTAAAAATACTTTTTACTCACGTTACTAATAACGGTTTTAGAAAAAAAAACTCATTTTTAACAAAGGCACTATTATTTAAAAAGTCACAACAAAGTACACTTTTTATTTTATTAAAAATTCATTTTTATACCAGCGCGATAACAGAGCGAAATGCTTCAAACGCATTTTTAGCTCAACAAAAGTATTTTTAACGTAAAAAATTTATGTGAATGTATTTTACAACGAGATAGCATATAAAATATATAACACCGATATTATATTAGGATTATAAAACTATATTAATTTTATTTTAATAAAGTAACCAGAGTACACGCTCGCGGGTCTCTTGATGTTAAATAATCACCGCTGCCCATAGACCTTAGCAGGACTAGTGGAACCGTTAATGCGTTACTAGCTTATATAGGCATAGAAATGAGGGATAAAGGGAAAAACTTGGGGAAAGGGTAGGGTTCCCCCAAGGCACCCATAATGTCATCTGTTAGGAATATATCAGAAAAGTAAATTATACTGTATTTTGTCTATGGTATCTCTCTGTAGGATAGATCGCTCATATTTGCTCTCAGAAATAAGTTCATAACTAGCTGGTGCTCGATACTTCGTCTGGGATGTCTATGATGCCTACGTCATAGAAGCTTTATGCATGCAAAGTCTCAGCCCGATCGGTTTAAAAGTGGCAAAGTTTCATATAAACTTTCATCCCCTATTTTATCCCGTTGGGGTTCAAATTAATCAAAACCGTTTCTTGACGGATGCCTACGTTATAACATCTACCTGCATGTCAAATTTCAATCCGATCCGTCCAGTGGTTTGGTCTGTGCGTTGATAGATCACTGTGTCAGTCAGTCAGTCACCTTTGACTTCTATATATTTAGAATACAAGTAAACTAGAAACTAGAACCCATTGGGGTCCATCACTCAACATCATCCACTTTAGACGACATTGCGTACAAAAAGCGAGAATATATTTGGGTCAATAAGACAATTGACCAGCTTGTCAAAATTGGAAGTCGGTATAGATTGTAACATCAAATAGTATAACATTGACAAAAACCAAGCCTTTGTGTTGTATTCGACTAGGGCACGGCCCAAATTACTTATCCATGGCAAATATAAGGAAAGGGTTTAGAGGGACCAGACCCCACTAAGTATACCACTTACTCATACTTAGTATATTGAACGAATGACAATGATAGTGGCTTATATAATTTTAAAAAAGTTAGCATTTATCTTTATACATTTTGGACTTACAACACACACCCCCTCCCCCCTTTAAATCCTTTCCTTGGACGGACCCCTCCATATGAAAGCTATAGCTACATCCGTGGATGTATCCAACTAACTCCGGTGTCATAGATAGCATCGAATTGGCAATCAATGCTTAATTCCTTTAAAATTGGCAATATTCATGAGGGATCTCTGTTCATCAGGCTTACGGTATTCAGTATACGGCATTTTCTGTTGTAATTGGAGTAAAAAATACTATCTTGAATCGCTATTTATTTACACGAATTAAAATGGTTTTTGATGAGTGTTGGTTCTGGAAGTCATCACTGTTAGAGTAATGTTTAGTGGATCTAATGATAGATTATTGTGTATTATAAAACATGGAACACATTTTCATATTCAAAACAAAAAAATAAAAAACGTTTTCCATAGTTATTTAGTTTATATGATTTGAACCATATAACTATAATGTGAAAAATGAAAATCGATGAACTATGTCGAGTGGGACATTGTAGAATAGGTATTTAAAAAATATTTTTAGGTTTCTCATATCATTTTTCAATCAAAACTACCGTTTAGGATTTATAATGACTTAAAGTTGGTTAATACGACAGAACTGATATTTGGATGTTGATAAGCAATAATGTGTCAACCCACTAAAAGTCAAATCCGGAAATATTGATGTATTTTAATACTGCATTACTTATTTCACAGTATTTTTAAAAAAACAAGTCATATAAAGTAAACAAGTACGTGAAAAAGATTCTTAATGAATTGTTTCGAATTTCAAGTGTGTGAATACTCTGCTATTTATACAATTAACTCAAATATTTAAAGAACTTTTTAGTAGGTAATATCTTAAATATATCAATCTGCTTTTAATTAAATATACCTTTTATCTAAATAGAAAAGTAAAGATGGATATATACTTCTTCAAACATATTTATTAAGAATAGGTTTGACATGTTTAGACGCCATTTTCTCAAAATGAAGTCCGTGTAGCTTGACACAGTATTGCTTATCACCGTCCATATGTCGTCTCAAATTATAGTGACACCTCCAAACATTAACGTTTACATATACTGATAAACATTACCCTCCCTTGCGTTGCGCAATCGGGTAAGATAGACTATAAATTTCAACTTCGAACGTCATTAGATGTCCATTTATGCTGACGGCAGATGGTCTTGTTACACAGTCGGGTTTTATTTTTTTTTAATTAATTACTTATTCGATAATACGTGACGCATTATCAGAATACATTAAGAATTTTAGAATTGACATTGACTTTTTGTGAATTGACACATAATTGCTTACCAGCATTCAGATATTATCATCTCTATAAACAATAGTCTAGATTCAATTGCCAGACATAATATAAATATTAAGATAAGATGGAATGCTATTTCAGGAATTATTTTTTGTAATTGTTAATGTTAAATTAATAATATTTGGTTCGTTTAGATATTATTCGACATTTAAAGATGAATCAGAGAATTTTACATAATACCTCTTCGATTCGTAAAGGTTTCTTTAGCTTTATTTTATTTTGTAACGTTTATTTAAATAAACCAGATAATTTTTCTACCAGCTACAAAAACGAAGGGAGTTCTCAATTCGTATTCGTTTGTAATGCTTATGTATTTGTGAATTAGAAATTGTAGATTATGAATGTGTTATGTAACTTATAATAATTGAAGTAAAGTAACAGCTTCTAAATGTCCCACTGCTGCGCAATTCACCACGCTGCTCCACTGCGGGTTGGTGGATATACATGTCTAAGAATTCCTGCTGGCATATGCTGATTTCCTCGCGATACTTTCCTTAATTTATTATACTTAATTAAAACTTAAAAGCAACCGATTCCAATAGCAAAATACCCCATTTCGTATACTCGAATAACATACTTAATTCAGTAATTTTGATGTAAAAACCATACTACTTTACCGATTTTGATAAAAAATCTATGGGACAAAATTTTGTATCGAAACTATATTCTTTAAATAAAAAATAATAATTTTTAAAATCTATGAAAAAAATAACGGAGTGATAAGAAACATTAAAAAACCTATTACGATTTGAGAATCTCTTTTTTTTTAATTGAAATATAATTTATCCCTTAAAGTAACTTAATACTATCACTATATCTAAATTTAATACTCTTAATAATTATTCTTAAAGGCGAGAATTACGAGTACACTAATAATTGAGCTTCAAGACTTTGATAAAGGTTTACATGAGTTATTTGTCATTGCTTTGCTGAAAGAATTTATCGTCTGTGCCTTTATTTTTGACATCCACAGTTTCTTAATTCCGTCTACGTAACTGTTACCAGACTGTTACAGAGTTGTTTATGTAAATTACGAGAGTAAAACTTACAAATGTAATCCTCGCCTAAGAACGTAACTTATTATATATAATTCTCGCCTTAGATCTATCGACGTATCGTAAAATAATAAAGAACTTCACTTTAAAGGATCTGTCGTAACTTTTCAAAGGCCGTCAATCAAACGAGTCAGCCTGTGTTATGCGCCTATTGTAAGACTTCTCATTGATCTGATGATAAAGTAACGTCTTCTCTTCATAGTATTTTCAGAATTCATAAATAAAAATGTCACTTTGTATACCACTTTTTATGATTAAAGACATAGATTGAAAGGTTTATATGATGCGCGTACATTCATGCAGTCAGACATAAGTCAGACGATAATTCAAAAACAAAATATTTTGAATATTTGACTTGATTATTTATTTATTATACTCGTCAAGTTGTATATGGACTATGTACAGTCATCGACAGTACATACAATTTTTATAACTACAGATTTTCTACGTTCATCTCTACTGTATGACGTTAATAATAATAATCTGTACCCATTTCAAACTTTGACAAAGTCGTCAATTGACTCGTTGGCCCAATGATACTCTTGCATATCTTACTCAGTGACTTACTGGTTGCTAGTCGTCCAATGTGGTCGACATTATGGATGTTAAAATGCATAAACTTCTAACATATATATAACTATATAATATCGTTAATATATAGCTATAAATTTAAGCATATTCATTGGTCAATTAAACCCCACGATTTTAACCTGTACATCTTTACATATAGGTGGTATATAACGTCGCTCCCGTGGCCGTCCCGGTCCCGTCGCCTGTACGCTTAGTTCTTTAAAACTACGCAACACATTTAAATGAGGTTTCCATCAATAGTCATTAAGAGGAAGGTTTATATGTGGACGCTGATAAGCAAAACTGTATCATGCCACACAGACTTCATTTTGAGAAAATGGCTTCAAACTTATCCTTAACAAATATGTTTGAAGAAGTACAAATATATTCATTTTTCTTTTATTTTTGGTAAAAGGTGTAATTAATTAAAATCAGACTGATATATTTGATATACTATCTATTGAAAAGTTTTTCAAATATTCGAGATTACTATTGTATAAATTGCAAAATATGGAACGCTCTTGAAATACGAATCAAATGAATTAAGAAACTTTTTTCTGTACTTATTTAGCATACATAACTTAAATTTTTTGAATAATGTTAAATAGGTGATGCAGTATCAAAATACATCAATATCTCCTAATCTGACTTTTTATGGGTTGACACATTATTGCTTATCAGCATCAATGTATAATACATGCATATTATAATAGAGAAACACCCAGAAATTCAAAGACTTCTAATGCAATGTCAAAAAAAATTACATTACACACGTGCGAAGTTGATGCACATCGCTAGTCACTATATAAAATTTAAATACATTTCGTACGTCTATTCAAGAAGTGTGAGGATGGCGAAATAAAATATTCACTATCAAATAGCGCCTGGAAAGTGCAGAGTGCAGTTTATACACAGAGTGGAGTGAATAAGACGGCAAATATGCGACCTACACTCGAAATTCAACGGGATTCTTGATTAAAATGTTATTTGAAGCAAACGCTTTAAAGGGACTTGAGAAAAGTGATATACTTATAGTGGGTAGAAGTGAGTGTAATAAATATAATCATCTATATAAAATTAAAATAATGTTTGTATTTTTGTCCTCTGCGTTTTCTGAAAGCGTTGATCGGGTTGTGATGAAACTTTGGGTGGGTACTCTGAAAATGTCTCTGAGGGTTCCTGGCACAAAAAAACGATATAACTTAACTAGGCAACCCATGCCCGGTATAGCTTATAATAATATATTGAAAAATATATTCAAAAATTGGGACAAATCGAAACTCACGCGGACAATTGCACAGGAGAAATCATTACAATACAATTTTTTTTCTTTTATACTTATCATAAACTAGGCATTCGCCCTGGCTCCGCACGGACGTACTACTGAAGACATACTTTTTATTTGGAGATGTTTAAAGTAAAATCGTCCGACTTTTCAAATACTTTCTTTCATATAAACTTTGTTCTAACAATATTAACAACATACAAGATAAATTAATTTAAAAATAATAAACACGACTGCGTAACAAGACCATCTGCTGTCAGCGATACCGTATCAATATCAGTTCTGTCTAAAAGTCTATTACTTATAGGCTTTTAGACAGATACTGGTATTAGTTACATTAGTAGAATCGTTACTAACCAACATTCTCGAAAATCTTTGTAGATCCTAATTGGTAATTCTAATCGTAAAACGGTACTAAACCTGACAATTGTTTTAAAATACCTTTTCAAGGTATTTCACTTGATATAATTTGTCGACTTTAATGTTTTTCTTTTTCATATTATGGCGTCCGATATCAGCTACTTTTATTTCTCCCAATATTTATGACTCTCTATGATATCATTCATGACGAATCAAATGACATATCAGAATCGCTCACGCGTTTAATCTAAGTAGTGCCATAAGATACGAACCCACACTCATTCATTCATACATACATAGTTTGATAAACACATTGGGGTATAAATAAATAGCTTAATAAGTGACACCGTTTTAAAGTCATGGGCTATACAACAATCGGCAAATGATTTTTCTTTAAAAGGTAGGTATACAATTAATCGTATATCAAAAAAATTTAAGACTTTGTAAATCTTTTTGCAAATTTGCCCGCGCAAAAATCACTAAAGATTCAACATTAATCAATGATGACAACTGTGCTCAGGGTCGGCATATAACACTTTTATCCCGGGAAATAATAGGGTTCTCAGTTAGAGTTGACACACCATTAGTTATGGTTTCCTTACATCATTGTTGAGGTCCGAGGATAAGCCCCAGGGTGTTAAGCCTTACTTAGTACGGATAGTGATTTGACCGGTCTTGTGTTTAAGTCTTAGGATTTAGTGTTTAGTTTATAATATACATTGGTACTTATATAAGTATATTGTTATGTACATTTGATATTTTATAACTATTGATGTGGTAAATTCATACAGAGTGAGTTTTTTATCTGAGTGTGGTAGACCAATACGATACTATAAGGAATAGCGAAAAATACTTAAAGGAGGCCAATTAGGATGCAAACTAAAACTGCACCAATAATTTAAAAAGTAATCGTTTTTCTAGCCAAGAATCGAACCCGTAGATTTTAAATATATGTATAAAAAATGCAATTAATATAATACATTAATTAAACCTTAAGTAGTCAATACCTAAAGGATATTTTCAACATTAAAAAGTAAATAATATAAAACTGCGTGTGGGTATAATAGTCGAGATCAGTTATGTCGATTATGTATATAAATTTCCTTACTGCAATATTTAGGTATCTTTAACTTATAAGTGAACCATTTCGGCAAGTGCGTTCAAGACTCTATACTGTTACTTCATATTTGGTGAGACTTTGTTCAAACACTTATTTGATCCATAAAAACATATATGAAGCCGAATATAGAACATCCTACTTTTTCGAAGTCGGTTTAAAGGCAAGGGTACACTTAGAATATTTGATATACCGCAGTATAAGTAACTTTGCTTTTTTACGTTTTAGAAAAAGTCTTACTTTGCATACATATTATTATTTATATTATTTATGGTGTTTTAAGACCAGACAGACTTGTAATACGAGTGTTATGGTTAGTACAGCTGATCTGTCATTAAATGCCATAACATAAAATGTCAAACTTGACGCGATTATCGTAACGTCATTACGTTGACGAGTCGGTTAATCGCGGTCTTGTTGTTTTTGATAGAGTATTCTTCTTCTTCTTCTTCTTTATTTTGTTTTGTGGCTTTTAGTTTTTGATAGAGTATTATTGATCGTTTTAATTTTTTTTTTATCTACAAATTTTCACGCCATCCTATTCAATCTTTTCCTTTTTTATCTGTGCTTATACTTTCCTTAATCAACTTTGTGGAACGTTAATCTTGTTATGCATTCATACTTTTAATTAGATAAAAATCATCAAATCTTTTTATTGAATCAGTTTCGTCTAAAATTTAATTAAAATTATCTTGGAACTTCTCATTTTAAACTTACTTGTAGTTATATAAAAATAAACATATGCGAATAAAGGTCGGAGTCAACTGCAACTACAGAATAGGGAAAAAATAGCGTTATTAAGAAATTATCGATTGAATACTAATGTCAAAGCAAAAGGCAGTCGAACACAATACTTATTCAGCTATAACCATATATCTAAGTCCACATATTCTTTACACGTGCTATGAACCCTCTCTCGTGCCAAATATCATGATTCTAGGTAAACGGCAAGCGGATTTTAATGCGACAGTGACCTATATTGTTAAAATAAGAAAACACTTAGAAAGTATATTGCGTGAGTCTAAAAATATTTTAAAATCGTTATGTGATTGTAGGTTTTCGTAAAATTTATTAAATTACACTAGTAAATTTTATTCCGCTAACAGATTAAAAAAACTATGTAGCCGAGGTAATCTTACGTAAGCTGTGAGTATCAATAAATATGTCACTGACAGTAAGTTCTTTTCAGGGTAAAAACAACGGAAACAATTTATGTAAATATTACAGATCTCACAATACACATATGTGTTAGCTATTAGAAAAATATTGGTGTAATAAAACACTTATTATTTTGAAGATTGTTTACGACTTTGTTTTTAACAATTCGAGAAAAGTTTGTGCAGGTGGTCGAATGATAAACTTCATAATTCCAAATGGTGAAAAACAAAGTCAGTCGTTCCTCCTAAAATCCCCCGTATTGTATTTTTATACTATACAGGGTGTCCCGAAAGTCAACGATTAAATTGAAATGGGATATAGGCCAGGTCATAACGAGTCTGTAGACAAAAAATCGGTTTACCCTATGCAAAATTTGAAGCTTGTAGCATTTCTAGTTTATGAGATTACCTTATGAGTGAGTTAGTGACCTTTCGCTTTTATATATGTAGATATTATTCTCATATACACTAAGTAGGTGACTTTGTCTTTTTAAGAATTAATTCTTTCAACTTTGAAATATTATAAAGCTCTATAAACAAAACATACAAATATAATTCTCGCCAAAGCCAAAACTTTATACAGATAAATGAAACAAACTAAAGGATTTCATTATTTTCATTCCAATGTACATACAGGACCATAAACATAAGAGCCTTAAGCATCAACCGAAGTAAATTGTCTCTGAGAAATGGCTTCTCATAGGCAAAATGGCCGATGCAGCAATATTCGGTATGAAGAACAATCTCGTAACGTTCAAGCTGACCGGAGTATATTTTTCCGCTACATTATACACGGTTTGCGGACGAAACGATATCGAGGACAGAATACCTTGGAGACTTGCAAAAACCTTTCGGAGATTCTATTGCCATTTATTGATACCTTGCTGCCCCTCGGTTGCACTCGTATTTCCCTTCACTAGCAGAGTAGTAAAGGGAAATACCTATTGATTGTTACGTGATGAAAAGTATACTATAACCTGCCCAGAAGTATGAAGAATAATTGTACAAAGTTTCGTTAAAATCCGTCGAATAGTTTTTGTTTCTATAAGAAACATACAGACAGACAGACAGACAAACAGACAGACAGACAGACAGACAAAAATGTTACTGATTGCATTTTTGGCATCAGTATCGATCACTAATCACCCCCTGATAGTTATTTTGAAAATATATTTCAAGTACAGAATTGACCTCTCTACAGATTTATTATAAGTATAGATTACTCCTATATGTCCTAGCGTTATGTAATTTAGTCTATAGCCTTCCTCAATAAATAAATTATCTAACACAAAAATAATTTTTCGATTCGAAAAAGTACTTTCTAAAATTAGCGTGTTCAAATAAACAAACAAACTCTTCAGCTTTATAATATTAAATATAGATTAAAATTTGTAACATTGTTATTCATTTGATAATAATCTTTTAAATAAATCGCTTAAAAATAAGCAATTGTCTATGCATTTTATTTCCTCCAATCATTATTCACCCAATCACGTGACTTTTCTTAGTCTTATGTCATTTTCCATACATTTTGAGTTTTCTACAATAAATTTCGATAATCGCTAAGTATTTTGTCTAGGACCCCTGTTTAATATTTCAATGTGACCAATCTGAAAGAAATGACGGAGTTATGAAGTAGCAGATAATGAAAAATATACGTTACGAATTGAGCACTTTCTCCTTTTTTTAAGTCAATTGAAAATATACCAACTTTTTTGAATCTATAAATCTTAATTAAAATACTATTTGCCTTCGTTTGCGGATTCGCCCGCATGATATGTCTGTAAAATTAGCCTATGTATATTCTGGTATATAAGCTATGTTACTGTAAAGCTTCATCAAAATCTGTTTAGTAGTTATTTCGTAAAACGCGCGGATAGAGATTTTTATCTAAAAGGAGAGATATTTTTTTTATTATACATAAAAAAAATACATGAAATTGATAAAAATCTTTTCACACACTAGCTATCACCTATTTCATACACACACGCATATATACTCTTTGTTTATTATTAGAGTCTGTGGTCAAGTAGCGAATAGATTATCTGCAGTGAATCTTGAAATCGGTTGGAAATTTAATGAAATACGTTCGATTTCCGATCGCTAGGCGACCACTAGTAACGTTAAATGCGTCTGTATATTATGTAACGTACAAGCTGTATAAAATCATTGAAAGACCAAAAAGAAGACAATCTATGGACGTTGATAAGCAATACTGTGTCAATTTTTAATACACACATTTTTTTTTTAATAACGCAATAACGCATCACACTCCACGGCCCCCATTAAGATCACATGACCTTGTGTCGGGGGTCCGAAAACACACACAACACTAACACAAACACCCAGACCACGACAAACATCCGTATGGCCAATACACACGTTTGCCGAGAGCGGGGATCGAACCCGCGACCGTCAGCGCTTTAGTCAGTTGCAGTGACCATTGCGCCAACGCGTCTGTCTTGTCTGTATTGACTTTATTTCGAAGAAATGGCGTCTAATGGTGTCAAATATATTCTTAATGAATTTGTTTGAAGAAATATTTGCCCATATTTTCTTTTCTATTTTGATAAAAGGTATAATGAATTATAAACAGACTGATATAATTAAAAGTTTTACCTAATAATAAGTTTTTGAAATATATGAGATTATTGTTTAAATTGCAAAATATGTAACGGACTTGAAATTCGAAACATTCAATTAAGAAACATTTTTCCTATCAGTTTAGATGACTTGAATAATATTAAATAGGTGACATATGACCAAAATACATTAATATCTCCGAATTTGACGTTTTTTGGTTTGACACATTATTGCTTATCAGCATCCATATTTTATAGACTAATCTTTACAGCTAACAGACCAGCACGTTAAATAAACTTTTCATATATTACTCCAAGGATGGGAATTGGGGTAACTGTGAAGTAACAGCAAACGTTCGAGCGTCGGTCGCAGATGTCTACGGGCAACTTTCACGGACAACTTCGCTGTTAACAACTAGAATTTATACAGTATCCAGTCTAGTTTTATGATACTTATGTGGGAATTTGGATATAGGTGAAGTTTACCCCTTGTTAGGTAAACTAAATAAATGTCAAATGTATTGAAATAAATGTGTTTTCATTTGTTTTTACCCCTCCATCTAGGATTCTGGCGGTAAGTTATGTGCCTTTAATGTCTTTAATGAGTTTATTCTCGCTTGGGGACTAATGTTTGTTTCTAAATATATGTCTGTTTTTGGTTAAGTAAAGTTATTTGATGTTTTCATACCCAGTTTGTGTCTTGATTACATAATTAAACACAATAAATTCTTTCTCATTATTTAGAATTATAAAAATAATTTTATCATATATGGACGATGATAAGCAATAATGTGTCAAGCTATACGGACTTCATTCTGAGAATGCGTCTTAACATGTGAAGCCTATTCGTAATACAATTGTTTAAAGAAGTATATAGCAATGTTTTCTTTTCGATTGTGATAAAAAGTATAATTAAAGCAGATTGGCTAGTAAAAAGTTTTGTCTAATAATAAGTATTTAAAATATATGAAATTATAGCATAATCCAAAACATGGAACACACAAACATTAGATTAAAAAACTTTTTTCCTTCCTAATTTAGTTCTGATGACTTGAGAAAATATTGACACATTATTGCTTATCAGCATCCATATTTCCTGTACGGTAAATGTACTGTAAATGACTGTATGATTTTATTATATAGAACTTAATACCTCGAAGCGAGATGATATACATGGTGTCAACAAAATAAAAGTAAAAAAAAATCGAACTAATTTTTTTTTCTTAAATGCCTATACTGTAATGAGCCTACTATCCACGTAGTATATGCATATATCTATTAGAGCCTAAAGGGACCAATAATTAAATTAAAAAGGCTTTTATTTTAATTAAAAAAAAACTTTATTTCAAGTTTTTTTTCCTTTGAATATCGATTCTGCTAACGTTGGTAAAATATCCAACACATACCCAGTAGCTACTTTAAAATTTGTTTGTATGTTTGCAAGTTTGTTTATAAGGGTTATTCTCTGAAACTACTGATTCGATTTGAAAAATATTTTTTACGTTGGATGGGCCATATTACATCACGCAACTACTCACAGGAGTGAAGCAGTAACCATAAACGTAAGAGGCAGCTAGTAGTTGTATATGATCAGAAAATAATCCACTAAGTAAAAAAAAACAGAAATCAATCACCATATCCGGCTTCTAAGGACCAAACTAGCGCATCTAAACTTTCAGACGGTCGAACTTAGTGGGAGTGACAACTTTCCTCTCGCTAAATTACTCGGAAACTTGGCCCATTAACCATCTTCCTTGTTTGTCTATCACTTGTAACATGTTGAATATTATGATATTGGGTGTGACGTGTTGCCTTAACATATAGGACGAGTTACCTGTTTTGATGTCACGCGAGTTTGAAACAAGCAAAGTTTCGTCGTACAATAGATAATACTACAATAAATTATATAAACGAATGTCAATATAACTTCGGACTGCGACTTTACTTGTAGCAGTTTGTCCAAGACAGCGTAGTAGTATTGGAGTATTAACAAATGCTTAAACATAACGGAGTCTTTAGAAGTTTGTTCCCTTTTTATGTTATTTATTCTGAACGCCTAGCTCCAACACTTTCAACCTGTATCAATATACTTACTATTTCATACTTCTACTATTTTCTTTATACCGGTTTGTTTTTACTTCATTACGCTTTTTATTAAAATCGAAAAGAAAAAAATGGATATATACGTTTTCAAATAAATTTGTTAAGAATAGGTTTGACATGCTTAGACGTTATTTTCTCAAAATGAAGTCCGTGTGGCTTGACACAGTATTGCCCATCAGCGACCATACGTTCCATAATTTCTGAAAATATTTTCAAAAGTCCGAGAGTACATATAACATAAAAACTCTTGCTTTTATTCGCATCATCTGTTTACTTACACTGGGTTAGCATGGTTAACAATACAAACATTATCACTCCTAGTCGCTAATCGATCTTCAACTTTCTTATCCCTTAGATACATACTTATATACAGTCGAGTGTATAAGTATGTCTATAGTAATTCATATTTAATATAACGGGTCTTATCGCGATAACTAATGGTAGTAATACCTTTTTATTGCCCGACGTTTCGACGAAGTTAGATTCGTCGTGGTCACGAGCTGACTTCAGAGTCTTTACTACCATAATTACTACCATTAGTTATCGCGATAAGACCCGTTATATTAAATATGAATAGTATAAATCGCGAAAGTTTAAAATGTCTATAGTAATATTATAAAGAGGTAACATTTGTTTGTAAGTTTGTAGATACGTAGCGGCTAATCTCTGAAACTACTGATCTCATTTGAAAAGTTCTTTTTGCGTTCAATAACCCGTTTATTGAAGATGGCTAAGGCTATATTACATCACGCTACAACTTACATGAATAAAGCATTAACCATAAACGCGAGTGAAACCACTAATACCTCATAAACTTATAACACCCCTCTTTTAAGGGGTTTAAATCATCTTTAATGGCAATTGAGTAACAGACAAATCCACACTAATATTATAAAGCTGAAGAATTTGATTGTTTGTTTGTTTGGACGCGCTAATCTCAGGAACTACTGTTTCGAATTGATAAATACTTTTTGTGTTAGATAGTTGTTTTTTTATTGAGGAAGGCTATAGGCTATATTACTTCACGCAACGACTCATAGGAGCGAAGCAGTAACCATGTCCCTGGACAGCTAGTCTAAATATATATAACTAAAGGTATCTGACTGACTGACAGACATAGTGATATATCAACGCACAGCTGACACTGGACGTATCTGGCTGAAATTTGACATGCAGGTAGATGTTATGACGTGGAAACCCCCAAGAAAGGATTTTGATTAATACGGGTATAAAATAGGGGATGAAAGTTTGTATGAAACTTTGTCAATTTTAAACCGATCGGGCTAAGACTTGGTATGCATAAAGCTACTATGCCTAGACATCGCAGACATCGCAAATAAAGTCGCGAGCATCAGCTAGTACCTAATAAACTTTTAACACCCCTTTTTTTGGGGTTAAAACCATCTTGTATGTTAATTGAGTAACTGGCAAATATAGTACAAAGTTCTACAAAATTCTATTGTTTTACTGATTCCTCTTCTATTTAAGAGAAAGCTTACAGCTTAATATATGTATATAATATGTGTATAATTTCTCCCGGTACATGCAGATTTCCTCACGATGTTTTTCTATACCACCGAGCACGAGATGAGATGAATTTATACACAAATTTAGCACTTAAAAACTCAGCGGTGCTTGTCAGGGTTTGAGCCCGCGATTATCGGTTAGGTTCTAACCACTAAGCCATCTTGACTCGAAAAGTACAACAACTGTACATAAATATAATTGTACTAGCGGCCCGCCCCGGCTTCGCACGGGTACATACACACACACACACACACACACACACACACACACACACACACACACACACACACACACACACACACACACACACACACACACACACACACACACACACACACACACACACACACACACACACACACACACACACACACAGAAACACACACACACACACACACACACACACACACACATACACCCTTCTTTTTTGCGTCGGGTTTTAAAAAAAAGTAAAATTATAAAGGAAGTTTGAATTTTTTTTTTGATTTTTTTATTCATAGTTTTTATTAATGTACTCGCGGAACTTTATTTTATTACATTGACTCCCTCCCGTACCCCAGTGACGCTTACATGGAGCCTACATCGCATACTGGCTAGCTGAGCGCGGTGAGCGGCAACCACGCGACTTTATTCTAAAACTTGCATTTTTAAACTCGTGATATCTTCCGAATGAAATATCCGAATTGAATAATTCAAAAAGTTATAAAAAGGTATTGAACCCGTCCTGAATATAAAGTAATTTATTTATTTTGATAATGATTAATACCAAGATACAAATAAAGAGCCTTTTCAAGCGGCGGCATATGAATTAAATTTTTAGAACAAAAAACCGCTTACTGTGACATAACTATAATATTTAGACATATGCTGTCTTGACACTTTTTGTAGATAATGATGAGTTCTGCAATGTCGTAGTAAATGGTTTTGTTCTATCATCAATAGTTTTCGCAGCGCACGCGACGTAAGGACTTTTTCAGATCATTTTTTTACACCTTGGGTTATATTATTAGAGTTTTAGTAAGGATCCCTAATTTTTTTTAAATATAATATAGCCTATGTTACTCGGGGATAATGTAGCTTTCCAAAGGTGAAAAAATTTTTGAAATCGGTCCAATAGTTTCGGTTCCTATTCATTACAAACAAAGTAATCTTTCCTCTTTATAATATTAGTATAGAAGTATAGATATAGATTAATTTCTGTGTAGATTTCTCTTGTTCAACAATTCTTACGAATAACTTTCTTACTTGTAGTTTCGAGTTTGATGTCGCTTGCAGATATACAAATTTCACGGCATAAAGTTTATTCAGACGAAGAATATCCTGTACATTACAACTACTAATTTCGAAAACTTTTGGTATAAACAATGTTAACACTAGTAAAGTTTGACGGAAGAGCAGAAACAACGAACAATATTGTCAGTGTGAATTACCGCCATTTTTTATTTACTTTTTTTTTTGTTTTTAGAAACAGAAAGGTTTTCGAAAAAATGTACTCTGCCTTCTGATTTTAGTTTAAAACGATATAATAATTGTGTAACCGTATCAGCTACTTTTAAAATATTAAATGAATGTTTAATAAATCACGGTATAACTTTTAAATATATTTATAATGCTTTTCTACACTTATACATAAAATTATAAAAACTTATTATAATACTTATTATACAAAGGAAAGATGTGTATTTTTGTGTTTGTAATGAATAAACTCAAAAACTACTAGGCCGATTTTAATAATTCTGTCCATTGAAAAACTACAATCACCCCTAAGCGTGATCAATTTTTTTTAGGGATTCAAGCACTTTGTCCACCCGTGCAAAGCCTTATTATAAACTATTATAACAGTATCTGTCTCCAATAGCTTCGCTGTTTTGCAAATAAAAATATTTTAAATTTGAATTCAAATAGGTGGATTGTCAAACAGATCTTATATCTGATAAATAATTATAAGTAAAAGTTTGTCTTAAGCGAGGAATAGACAAGTTCATACCGCATATAACCTGAAATAACTTCATACAATTAATTTTCTTTTATACGCTAGACAGTGATAAAAGTTTCTCGTAAGACGGAGACCGATTTTAAACAATACTTAGCTACTAAATAAACAAAAAATGTTTTCATTAAGAAACTGTTTATTTAAAAGAAAGAAAGAAAGAAAGAAAAAACTTTTTATTAACAGAAAACATACCTACATAAGAATATGATCCTGTCAAACGGGAAACCACTCAGCTTGTGTTGAAGCTGACCGAGATCAACTCCAATGCTGGTTTTCAGTGGTCACCGTAAAAAAAAAAAAATAAATAAAACAAAAATAAAACTAAACCTAAAACTAAAATTAAAAAGTAGAAACGCCAGTGACAACTTATAATTACAAATAAAATAAAATAACTCATTTTACAATGTTTACATTTTCTTTTACTGCCTTATGTCACCCCGTCTCATTTCCATTCGGGACTCCGTGCTACCCGCATGTCCGAGCATAGCGGGAGCATAAGCAGGCATATAAACAAATAATATTTATATAAAGTTTACCCTTAACCTTTTATTTATATTAACTATTTGCATTAAAGAAGACAGCTTTATGCCATTTACATAAATAAACAATTACTAACAACTTTTCGTTTCGAGTGTGTTTTCTCTTTGCTCCTTAATTAACATATTGTCTAGTTATGTAATACATGTTCCACACTTCCACGACTAAAACTTAATAAGCATAAAATTAAATGTTTTTGTTTATTCCCTTCATTTTTCCAGTCTAGACACAGCATAAAAATAATACTGTAGAATAATTGTTAGGTACAAATTGGAAATCACTTTACGTGAGTCAATAATTTTAAGACAAATAAGATTTTCTATTTTTTTTTTAGATTCCGATTCCAATTTTCGGTTTCGATTTTATTTCAACTTAGAACCGTTTATATATAAAAAAAAAGTCTGAAAAAATAGTCTAAACTTTTCAAACGTTTTTCTCTTGAAATCGAGTTTGTAACGTAAATTTCTTCAAAGAGTGTCAAATGAAACGAATATAACGAGGAATTGATGACTCTAATGACTGAATGGCAAATGATAATGTTCTTATATTTGATCTACTTTTTTACATTATTTTTACAGTATATTTAAAATATGAGTAGTTATTTTATTCATAGTCTATAATATAAAAATACAGGAAGCTAAAACTTTATATCCCTATTTACGAAAATTGCGCGGACCGAAGTACTTGACATCTCGTACACTTATAGTTTATATAGAGAAAAAGAGGGATGCTAATATTTTTTTAATTATGCAAAAATATTATATTTATCTGTAAAAAAAACATTACACCCACTACCATGTACTTGACACACACGTGAATTTATACTCTTTTGTGTATTGTTAAAGTCTATGGTCAAATTGAGAATAGATTATCTGTGGTCAATCTTGAAATCGGTTGAAAATTTAATTAACTACGGTTGACTCCCGACCGCTATGCGACCACTACTGTTATTAAAAAGATAAGAACAACATTCGACACCAGTCAATTTTAACGACACCTTGCATCGACACCGAACTACACTATAAAAAAGACTCGTTAGAAATTAGAGATGTCAGTAGCTCTTTAGAGAAGCAGTAGATACATTGTATTGTATTTCGAAACACACCATTACCTACTTTTAAAGAAAGAATGAAGAAAGAAAAGACTTTTTATTAATAGAATACATAAATGTGATCCTACCAAACGGAAAACAACTTACTGTCTTACTACAAAAGATTTAAACAGTCGTTAAACGCGTGTTTAAAAAAAATACGTAAAAAACTAATAATTATCAACAAAAAGAAGAAACGCCAAAGACAACTTACATTTATAAAGAAATTAATGTAGAACATGTAAACTACATACATACATATAATTTACTTCTAATACTTTTTGGGTATTTTACGGCTAATGCTTTTGCGACTAATTTTTGAGTTAGGTATATAAGACACCTGAGTCATTACGCTGCCACTACTTAACAATTTTTGAGGAATAGTCAAATAAAATATACCATTTTAATCTCAAAATCAAAATAAGTTTATAAACTTTTTCACCCCAAGTTCAAAAAGTTAAATAATAAACAACGCAGCATACCGTAATTAAACCCTGAACTCAAATAAAACTCGTCACGTGAATAATGGCTGTTAGACCCGCCATTTTGAGAATCCTTTTTTCGCGGCAATATTTTGTTGACGCACGGATTATCGCGTTGAGTGCTGGTAAAATCTAAATTTATTTCCGGCATTTTAAGAGAATAAATATTTTTTTTATAAAATATATGTTTTGTCTGAAAAAATAAATTTGCAATTATACCTAACAACATTTTTGCTTTTTTAATATATCTAGCTGACAAACGGGCAAATAGGACCCAGTTAATATAACTACTCCACGCTGATCTTACTGAGGTACTGCTCCCGTCAAGCGAGCTTTTGTATGATCTGTAGTCAAGGGCGGATCTAGCTTCGCCGCCAGGGGGGGTCACCTGGTTTTGGTCAAGTCACAAGAAGTAATACTTTAAGTTTGATTATAATCGATACAGGTAAAAAGTTATCACTTGTTCTACTCGATGGGTACGTTTTTATAGACGCGGAGAAGTGCCAGTCCGTTTAAACGTTCTTCAATCATAGAAATTATATGAAATTAATTAAATATTAATGGTACTTACATACAATCTATATAGTGACAAAAAATATAAAAAAACATGTTAATCATCATCATATCTAACAATTATATGTGCTCTACCCAGGTCTTGGACCCAGCCCAGGGAGGGGGGGGGGGGGGGCATGACCATCCCCCTGGATCCGACCTTGTCTGTAGTTCTAGATTTCATGTATGCTGCAAACAAACCATTGTTCAATAAGAGTATACACGAATACCCTATATAACCGACAGGTAACGAAATACTATCAATTTACAAAAGTATATGTTGTATAATAAGGTTTACTATATTTATGTCATATATTATTAAAAAAGAGATTGACGTGACAGGCAATATTCATTAAATAAAAATGGGTCTTTAAGAGATGTTGTATTTTATTTATAAGCCTAATATTACAGTATACTTTGTTATATAAAAATAAATTTAAGTGTGGGTATACCTACTAATTTAATATTTTATTTAATGTTAGTTCGAATATTATGTACTTATGTAACTTGATGTAGCAATGGTAAACAAACGAATATAAGATAATAAAACCCGACAACATTCTATACTTTTATGGAATACCAACTTTAAAGTGATATAACACATTATATAAATCACATGAATCCGTGATTCACAACTTTTTAAATAGCGAAACGCCGTTACTTAGTAGTATGTTTCAGTAATAGCGCCATCTGTTAGCGAAGTTATAAACTTAAAAAAATCCCATGTTTTTAGTCTATTAACAAATACACTTAAATAAATATTACAATATAAACACATAAAAGATAATAATTATTTAAATTAAAATCAAAAATTAAAAAAGCATAAATCCATAGCCAATTTTCGTTCTCGATTCCGAACTTTACTCCCACCCGTCATTGCGCATCTCTACGCCCGACCATAGACAACGTGTTTTGACAAAGTTTTGACCGAGTTAAAAATGACGATCCTCACGTTTATTTAGAAAAAAATAAAAATCTAGTGATTTTTCAAATATGACTGTGTGGCGAAAACTCGACGATGATGACTGCTACGCTGTCGGTGAGTAATTGAATACGTTAATAGAAAAATAGGGAAGAAACAGTTGATTCGATATTATTCATTCCATATTTCCCTCCCGCTGAGTGAGATAAATATAAACATTGTTTCACTGCGGTAACGGCTATGAACTTCTTAATGATAGTTCGGTTATATCATATTATTAAAATATCTATCTTCGACCACTCCCACTGTAAAGTTACAATACTCTAAGATAAGTCTTCATTAATTTTTTGATGTCAAGTTCACTTGATGACGTCTTGGTTTGATTTTTTTTATCAATCATATCAATAATATTGTTTATTTATAGAGGAATACGTTATCTGCAACATTTTTGTAACTAAATATACATTTAGTAACAAGAAGTAATACAATAATTATTTTAGTAATTCTTTAGAACCGTTAATGTTGTTCATGTAAATTATATTATTCAAAACATATTAATATTTTTGAAATTAATAATAAACTTGTTAAGGAAGATTAGGAAAGTTAATAAAATAACCTCTTTCAGACTGTTTACATTTTTTGCCTTATAAATAAATATAAGATGTTCTTTAGTCTATATGATTCATTTGAAACAATATTCATCACTGAATAATACTAAATAATAAAATACAACTTGTTATAATTATGAACTAAATTAACACATTAAATATAAATCCATTTATTTTTTTGCAATTTTATATGTATTTCATTATCACATGGACTCTGCAGTATCTG
Source organism: Hypolimnas misippus (assembly GCA_037950945.1). Taxonomy (NCBI): domain Eukaryota; kingdom Metazoa; phylum Arthropoda; class Insecta; order Lepidoptera; family Nymphalidae; genus Hypolimnas; species Hypolimnas misippus. Next base: position 911,556 of record JBBEEQ010000009.1, read on the forward strand.
TATAATTATTACGATGAAATAAAATAAAATAGTATTTATTAAGTTGAAAACATGGGGTCGAAAATGACTTTTCTCATTTTTTGTATTATAATAATGATGATTTAGAATCATTACTCAATTTTTAAATGCGGAATACAGTACAAAGTATTGCTGTAATGCTATATTTAAAAATTGCATGGCAGCAAAAAAGCAGCAACTGGTGGTAAACCTCACTAAGGTCATACTTTATATGTATTAAAACCAGCTAAAAGAGCATCATATTGCATTTCATACGAAACTTGTATTTTAAACAAGCTTTAGCCGATATTATTCAAACAATTTAATTTGAGAGAAAGTTTTACGTCCATGAGTCATCCTATCAATGTTGAGTATGGCCAAATTAACTCTTGATATTTTTATGCTGTAGTTTTTTTAATCTATATGGACAGGAGAAAAAACTGATTAGATAACAGCTTACTAGGCTTAGACACCATATATGTAGTATTCTTATATATTAATATAATTAAGCACTTAAAAAGGGATTTGAAAATTCATTCTCCAAAGCAGATAAAAGTTTGTATTTGTTAATATTTGGCATCATAATGCAGTTTGTTTTTTCGGTGTAGAAAATCCAAGCAGATAAAATCGAATTTAAATTCAATGAAAGAGTACAGATGACCCATTGGATAGGACTTGTAGATCTCAATCAAAAGTCAAGGTTCAAATCTGAGCAAACATTGAGTTACTCAAGTGTTAAAATGTTTAAAATTCATGTCACACTTGACAACCAAGGAAAACAGTGTTCGGGAAGGCTAAAATGAGTCAGAAAATAATCACAGAATGTCCCAATTGTTTATAAGTTTTAGTAAGAAAGAAGACACTTACTTTGAAATGTTAGTAAAATATTTACTTTACATGTAACTAGCTACCCCATATGGTTTTGTTTGCATTAGTCGTTTAGCTCCTATAAGTCGTAACATGATGTATAACCTATAACGGTTCTCTATTAACGGGCTATCTGAGGCAAAAAATTTTTTTAAGTCAGTCTAATAGTATTGGAGCCCAATCAATGCAACAAACAACCAATGAAATCTTTCTTCTTTATAATATTTGTGTAGAATAGAGTGCCGGTAAATGGTATACAACTTATGTTAATTAGTGTTACTATTTTCGACTCCACAACTGAAAATATTGAATGACGTAATATTTCTTTTAGGACAATAAAATACATTATAAATTTCTACTAAAATTTCCATAAATTATCCACAATTAATGGCACACTTATTGAATCATCTTCATGTATATGTGACAATTTTTTAGCCGAAACTGCTTCACCCAGATGTTTGAATAAGAATTAGTAACAGTTTAATCGATTTTAGCTTTAAATTTATTATCAAACAACAACTTATACTCTTGGTAAACATTTAGAAAGTGCTATTACATAATTAAAGCAACGCCTGCATAATTTATCAAGAACTGTTCAACCATTGGTCTTGATTTATTTACCCAATAATGGTTACATGCAAACCAGTAATTATTATGGTTCATTAATCTCGAACATTGTAATTATCTAATTTGTAATGTAATCTTTCATAATAATAGGAATTTTATTATTGAATTTAAAAAATTAGAAAACAATTCATTGTAGCGGAGTCGTACTATATCCTACTGACTGGACTGGGGCAGTTTCTTATTGTCGTCGATCGTCGTAACTAACTATATAGCTACTTTCGTATAGTAAGCAAGAGAGCTGGAAATCTAGTCTTCTACCCCATTCCTTACTTCTTATTCCCTTTTATTCCTTATTGTATTTTAAGCTGGCAATGCATTTATGGCTCCTCTAGTGCTACAAATGTCATTGGGCGATCTGGTCATTTGTTAAAAAATTCTGCAATACTTTAAAAAAAACATATTGGTATTACATTTAGTTAGTGTTAAGTTATCTCCAGGGTTCTAGTCACTAGTTTATTTGTAATTATGAATATATTTCTGAGAGTAAAGACGAGCAATCTATTCTAGAAAGAGGGAGGGTGCGTACTGCCGATATATAATAATAACTAACTGATCGACGAGCTACCATAGACAAAATGCAGTATCATTTACTTTAATGATATATTCCTAACAGTTAAAACATTAAAAAGTATATAGGAATAGTAATAATCTTAAAACTTATCAAAACTAAACCCATACATTTGACAATAAAACAATATCTTTAGAACGATCGATAAGACACCGTATCAGTAACTATTAATCAATAAACAATATTATCAAAAATGTATGATCAATCAGCAGTTCCCCGCAGCGTCGCCCGCGTATACTTACGAATTTGATACGTAACAAACTGTGAACCATATCTTAACACTATAAGGGATGAATTTTCAAAAATCCTTTCTCAATGCACACTAACGATATTTAAGGAACGTACGTGTAAAATTTCGTATTGTTAGACCCAGCGGTTGATCTGCGTTGATCGATCAGTCAGTGAATAGTTCAGCCAGGCAGTTCTGATATTTATATATTTTATAAAGATTAACTGTTAAATGTTATTACAAATAGATTTTTTTATAATAAAAAGGTCAAACAAGCATATAGTTCTACCTTATGTTATGTGGTTACTATCGTCTATGGACATCTGCAAAATCATGAAAGTTGCGCCGCGTTACCAGCCTTTTGTAGAAAGGTGTCTATATACTCGACGCTTGACAAGACTTTCAAAAAAAGGAAAACCTACTTCAAAAGCATAATACGTAATTTCGTTGACTTATATACTTATTCCAGTTATTTTGATTTTAACATCGAACTCCGGAACCGAATTTAATGACAACTTTTGTGATGATTATTAATGATTTTTTTCTTGCAAATAAATTTTGAAGCACATATGTTCAACCAATTGAGCAAAAATTTCAATTTTGTATACACGTTTAGTTTGGATGACAGTGCATGATTATATATGTGACGTCATCCTAAATCCAACGTGGAGGAATACTCAAGATGTCGGATGAGTTATTTACTATTATTATAAGCGACAAGTGAATTTTTTGTAAAAACGTCATAGGGGTTCATAAATCGTTGGAAGGTAGAAGCGAATTATTATAACGAAACGCAACTTTTTCGTACCATCTGCGTCACAAGATGAATTTCCGAAGCCCGCATGAGTATTAAATTTCTTCTAAAGTGTCTTATTGGATTATGTAAACTTTGCTTCCAGTACCATTTTCTTTCGATATCTATACTAATATTACAAGCTGCACCTCGCGGTTCCACTCGCGTTTATGGTTACTGCTTCCCTGCATTGAGTCGTAGCGTGATGTAATATAGCCTATAACCCTCGTCAATAAACGGGCGATCAACCGCAAAAAGAACGTTTTAAGTCCGATCAGTAGTTTCAGAGATTACCTCCTGCAAATAAACTTACAAAAGTTTTTACCTCTTTATAATATTAGCTGAAGAGTTCGTTTGAACGCGCTAATCTCAGGAATTACTAGTTCGAATTGAATAATTCTTTGTGTGTTGAACAGATTTTTCGAGAAAGGCTGTATATGGATATTCTGGATCAAATGAAAAAAAAAAATTATATTTGAGATTCCGTTTCATAAACGATTAAATTATGAAATATGTATATTTTAGTAGGTTTTTGTCTCAAATTAACGCGATTAAATCTGCGGATCACAACTATTATATAGCATAGAAGCTCAGAAAATCGTGCCTGTCAGTAAATTATTTCAATAGCATTTTACAAAAATATCCACATAAAACAAATGGATTTATGGATCATATCCATGTCCTTGGGTGAGATATTTTAGCCTTTCTTAACCTTTAAACGCCTCAATTGAATTAGAAGATGAATTTCGATATTTGCGATATCTTTGTCGATTCACGTAAATAAACAATCCACAGCAATTAGAAGTGTTAATAAGTGCGTCAAGGATCTTAAAACTTATAGGTGTAACCTTCCTAACCAGCAACGTTTGAAAACTGATCGATTTGTTGAAGTTATCAACGGAATATCGCAGACTATTAGCTATAAGTTAATAAAGTGTTGCCTTGTTTATCTTCAGATCTTTATCAGATGATTACATATTATATACTAAAACCTTTCTTTAAAATGTGCATATAAATAGCGCGAACCCTTTTTGAGATAATCGTGACCATATTAATTTACATATGGATGCTGATAGGCAATAATGTGTCAACCCACAAAAAGGGATTTGGATCGAATTTGGAGATATTGATATATTCTGATAATGCATAATGTATTTAACATTATTTAAAAAAAAATTCAAGTCATCTAAAGTGTTATTCACTTTTATTACGGTAAAAATTTCTTTAATTTAATTAAAAATTAATTGTTTCGAATATTGAAATGTGTGCTATATTTTGCAATGTAAAATAATCTCACCAATCAAAAAAACTTATTATTCGATAAAACATTTCATTAGACCAATCTGTTTTAATAAAAAAATAAAAGATGGGAATACGTCTACAAATAAATTTGTTAAGAACTGGTTTGACATCGTTAAACGCCATTTCCTCAAAATGAAGTCCGTGTGGCTTGACACATTAATGCTTATCAGCATCCATATATACAGATTGATTATTCTAACAGAACAGAACCTTATTTTTTGCAGTCGATTAAAAAATCTAGTCTGCCCGCGCCTCCATGTAGATTTAGTTATGCCGGACGGTTATCTTAATGTTACGTTTTCTTCTCTAATACCAGTACTTTTTTCTTGATGATAGGTACCTAAGTTCTTTTCTGTATACATTACAACGTATATCCAAAATATGATGATCGGGTGATAAGTTAGGAGTGAAATCATAAGACGAGTATTACTCTTGTAATTGATGTAAAACAACTCTGTAACCTGGTAATAGGCACCTTGAAAGCTTTGAGTGTCAGAAATTGGGTACTGACAGTATGTTCTTTTAGGTGTATTTCAGCAACAACAAACAACTTATGTAAACCTTTAAAAAAACTTAAGAGCAACACTTACAAGTGTAATGCTACAAAGTCAAATTCGAATTGTGAAAAGTAGTGCAGAATATATCGATACCTCCCACGTAAGTTGTTGTAACCCCAAAATTACAATTTTACAGTAGAGCACTTTTAATCCGTTTTAGTTTGAAAGTTATAACAAAATACGCCTTTTTTCAGGCGTATTTTGTTGTATCTTTCCTTGAAAAAAAAAGATTTTGCAATGCAAATTCATTTAGTATTCAGTAAAAACGCTAACGGCAATTTTGTGGCTTACAATAACTTACGTGGGAGGTATCGATATATATATATATATATATATATATATATATATATATATATATATATATATATATGAAATTTTTTGTGCTTATCCGGTATCTATGAGAATCGGCCAACATCTATTTTTCATCCCCCTAAATGTTAGGGGTAGTCCACCCCTAAATTTTTATTTTTATTTTTTACTAGGAAATTATTTATATGGCAAAACAACGTTTGCCGGGTCAGCTAGTATATATATATATATAAATTGTGTATAATACATTAAATCAATACAAAAAATAATAACACATATTTTTTTTGACATACACACCCACATATGGATGCTGATAAGCAATACTATGTCAAGCCACACAGACTTCATTTTGTGAAAATAGCTTCTAAATATGTAAAACCTATTCTTAATAAATATGTTTGAAGACATGTATGTATATCTATCTTCTATCTTCTCTTTTATATGTTGATAAAAGGTATTATGAATGAAAAGCAGATTAATATATTGAATATATTATCTAATAGAAAGTTTTTCAAATATTTGAGATTATCGTATAAATTACACAATATGGAACGCCCTCAAAATTCGAAACAATTAATGAAGAAACTTTTTTTTCATACTTATTTAGTTTATATTACACTTGAATTTTTTTAATAATTTTAAATAGATTATGTAGTATTACAATACATCAATATGTCCGAATTTGACTTTTTGTGGGTTGACACATTATTGCTTATCAGCATCCATACAATCTAGTTCATTGTTAAAGTCTGTGGTCAAATCGAGAATAGATTATCTGTGGTCATTCTTTCAATCGATTGAAAATTTAACGAACTATGATCGAACTCCGACTGCTAGGCGACAAGTAATATTAGTTAGGTTAAGTTATAAAAATAATATTCATAGTACAATATCGTCGCCACATCGCGCTGTTTGTTTCAATAAGGAAATGTAACAGGAAACGGTATGCTCTCTGTCTGTGTGTGTGGTTTAAAACAAAGCGACTGTGTCATTATCAGCATTACTACGGTAGCTGTATGCATCATGAAACTCTTGTTTTGTATTACTTTTTAATTGTAATAAAAATCAAAATATACTTTATTCAAGTAGACTTGTACAAGCACTTTTGAATCGTCAATACAGAAACAAAAAAGAACACAAAAATTTAATTAATAAATTTACCACTGATTCGGAATGTAGATTCTACCGAAAAGGACCGGCGAGAAACTCGATAGTTACTTTTTTTAAAAGTTTTACAATAGGTACAATTAAGAGTTGCAAATATATTAAATACCCTGTGTGAAGCTTATACTAAATCCAAGAATCTGTATCATCTATATCTTGGACAGAATAATATGCTTTCGCTATTAAGGACTTTTTAATATATACTGTAAATTTATTATAATTAAAAAAAATACGAATGTACCACCGGTTCGGAATGTAGATTCTACCGAAATGAACCGGCAAGAAACTCGATAGTTACTCTTTGAATAAGTATGGTTTTGAATAACAAAAATTTATAAGGGGTTGAAGTAAGTATATAACCTACTTAATATAGGAAGATTGTGTAAGCTATGAGCGATTTACCATTGAGGGAGTTTCAATCTCCAGTTTTGTTGGATTCCATTAGATACTGATTAAAATTAAATGACATTCTCTAAGTATATATATTTGCATACTTAATAGAGAGGGATTAATACAAAATTGTAAATTTATTACATTATTTAACCCTTAATTTGACAAAGAAAAAATTTGAAAAAAGTTTTTGTTTAACAATTTGCAAAAATAACGTGGTATTATAATTGGCAATGAATGTTGTGGAATACTGAAGTTTTCAGGAAAACAAAGCTTTTCAGATTTTTTAGTTATATGTTTAGTTATAGATAGTTTTATGTGTACCAATTACAATTACAACAAAAAAAAAGGTTTTACCGCATTTTATACTTTGCCAAATTAAGGGTTAATTATATTTTTAACCGATATCAGAGGTTCTTAATTCGTCGGTGACTTTTATATGTATATCACTCTACTACGGCTTGACCGAATTTTGTATATATATATATATATATATATATATATATATATATATATATATATATATATTTTTTTTTATGTAAGATAGAGTATACTTTCCGATTAGTCCCATAGAATTTTCATCAAAATCGATTTAGCAGTTTGCCTATGAAATTAAAATAACTGGTATTAGTTTGTCATGCAAGTAAACGAAATTACATATTTTATTTTGGGTCAAAAATAATTACGTAAAAATTTGTACCCATTTTCCAATTTTAACAAGCTGGTCAACATTCGTATACAAGCTGGTTGCTAGGCAACGCCGTCTAAATTCGTTGGCATTTTGGGTGCTAAAATCCGTGAGCACATAATATATCTAAAGCTAAGTATCATTGGCATAGACACAACGACTAAATATTAATAATAATAATAAATAAATAATTATTATTGTATCTCGTGTGACGTCACGTCTGGCTTTTGTCGCTTTCATATCTCAAGTTCATGTACAATAGTTTCTTTATCATCTTATATTTTATTATTCTATATATTTACATACTTTTCTATTTTTCAATGAAAATAGCCGGTTAACGAGCAGTAAAACACCTGATGTGAAGTGTTCACCCGATATATTTAAATATAAATAACGCATCACACTCAACGGCCCCCATTAAGATCTCATGACCTTGTGTCGGGGGTCCGGAAACACTCACAACACTAACACAAACACCCAGACCACGACAAACATCTGTATGGCCAATACACACGTTTGCCGTGAGCGGGGATCGAACCCGTGACCGTTAGCGCTTTAGTCAGTTGCAGTGACCATTGCGCCAACGCGTCTGTCAAAGCAGCGCTAGAGGAGCCTTAAAAGCGTTGCAATTTAAAACGGAACAAAGGTTAAAAATTAAGTAAGAATAGTAGTTCAGATGGCTTGAAAATTTTTTTGTATCATTTTAAATATAATGAATTATCAGAATACATCAATATCTTTAACTTTGACTTTTTGTGGGTTGACACATTATTGCTTATCAGCGTCCATATATATATCTAGATTGACTATTAGATGCATATCACGAGTAAACATTTCTGTACAGATTTCAAACTGTGGGAATATTAAAGAGTGTCTTTATGTTTTTCTTTTAATACACAATATCCGGTAGCCCTATCGTGGTATCCAAATCTTAAATCAACAGATAAACAGATAAAGGGGCGGAATAGATAAGAACATGTGATAATCCTTGTGGTGCAATGTATTTTGAAGTTGAAAATTAATTTGAGTCTTATTGAAACGGCTATGACGAATTTATATGACGTTTGTCATGTTGTAGTTTCGTGTGAATTCGTTGGATCTGTGAAATGTCTATTTGTGTTTTATTAAAATGTATATTTTTTTAATGATATTTTATAGATTCATATTGTGAAATATCTATTTAAATTTAAGTAATCTATACAAATATAAAATCTATACTAATAATAAAATTCTAGAGGGTCGATGTCTGTACATGGAAGATATATGAAAAAAAATCTTACTGGGGGCCTTTACCAACCCAATAGAACCCAAAACAAAGATTTTTAGAATTCTTATCTGTTTGTCTGTTTGTCTGTTTGTCTGTTTGTCTGTTTATCTGTGCGTTTGTGCACGCTAATCTCAGAAACGGCTTATCCGATTTAGATGCGGTTTTCACTAATATATTGTAGTAAGCTTCACTTAACATTTAGGCTTTGTGTCATGTCAATCGGTTCATAAATAAAAAAGTTATGTCAATTTAAGGGTTCACGTCGAACATTATTTTGTACTTTTCACTAAATGCATTAAAGTATATACAGTACTTATATCAAAAAATACATTTTAAATTTTTGTCTGTTAGTCTGTCTATCTGTTTGTTCCGACTAATCTTTAAAACGGCTGAACCAATTTTTAATGGTACTTTTACTTGCAGTTAGCAAATGTTATAAGGAGTGACATAGGCTGACTTTTATTTTAGATATTTTTAATCGATACGTACAAAAAAAATCTAACGGGTCGTTGTCTGCACATGACAGATATATAAAAAAATATAATATTGGGGGCCTTTACCTACGCAATAGAACCCAAAACAATAATTGTTAGATATTTGTCTGCTTATCTGTGAGTTTGTGCCCGCTAATCTCAGAAACGGCTTATCCGATTTAGATGCGGTTTTCATTAATATATTGCAGTAAGCTTCACTTAACATTTAGTGATTTTTTCATTTCAATCGGTTCATAAATAAAAAAGTTATGTGAATTTAAGGGTTCACATCGAACATTATTTTGTATTTTTCACTAAATGCATGAAAGTATATGTATACAGTACTTACATCAAAAAACCCAATTTTTTAATTTTTTGTCTGTTTGTCTGCTTCTAACAACTAATCTCTGAAACAGCTGAATGAAATTTGATGGGACTTTCACTTGCAGTTAGGGAATGTCCATTAATCACGTGAGGGCCAGAGGAGGGAGAGGGGATGGAAGAAAAAAATCACGAAGTATCACAAAGTCTAAAAAGTTCTTAAAAACATTACGTGATTAATGAACAGCCACTATACCTAGCTAATATTATACGGATTAACTTAGGCTACTTTTATTAAAAAAATATATTTATTTTAATGAATAAGTAAAAAAGAGATAATTCTCTTAATATTTTGTTATTGCGTAATCGCGATAGCAAAATGTTGTAGAACACAATAAAATTGTGAACAATTTCTGATTTAAAAAGGGAAGGTTATACGTACATACAAATAAATATAATTGATGTGTCCGTTTGTAATTTTAAATAAATGCATATGAAAGTATACACGGTACTGACAACAAAATTACCAACTTTAAAATTTTTGTCTGTCTATCTGTCACTCAGTTTATTACGGCTAATATCTAAAACAGCTGGACCGATTTTGACGAAACTTTCACTGCACAGAAAGCTAATGTAATAAGGAACAAAATCGAAACCAATGAAATAGTGAACAACATCTAATTCAAATAGGGAAGATATATGTATATAATATAAATATAATAATTTGGAAAATAATATATTTACTGGGTATTTTTTTACTGGATATGATAGACCAAATCCGAAACTATAAGCAATAGCGAAAAATAGTTAAAGGAGTAACAGAGCCGATTTTAATAAAAACTAAAACTATGTCATTCGTTTTTTGAAAAATAAGTTCTTCCAGCCAGAAACGAACACGTTGATTTTGGAAAAGCTTAACATGCTGTATGATTGCATCATCTGATACTGTCACATATTATAAGAATCAACTTCAGAGTAATAGTACATATATACATAGTTAACTGCATAGTGTATAGTAATGGTATATACTTAACTGCAACAAAAAGAAAGGGCAAATTTTTTACAAAATTCTATCAAATCCATACATTAATTAAATCTTTAGTAATTCTTCAAAAAAACGATCATACCTAAAAGTGAAATTTTAATATTATAACGGGATGTAGTAACGCTAATAGCGGTGAGTACAATAGCCGAGTCCAGTGAAATGTAGATTTTCAATTAATTAATTCATCTTTTTAGGAATTATCTAAATCTACTTCGGTAACGGAGTAGGTGACGGGGACCAAAAAAAACGTCACATTCTATCAACTTTGTATAGCTCACATAGAAAAAATAGACAAACATAAAAGAAGTTACTGTGAGTTATTCATTTTTTTTATATATTTTCGATTGTATTCTTTACACTCTTCCTTACTTTAGTAGGTGACCAGCATTTTGATACAAATAAACAAATCGTTCAAGGTAATGCAGACTTTTTTTCTAAACTTACCGGGAGCCATGACTTAACCCACATATTTGATTATGCTTATTTGATATATATAGAATCGATTACTTAACTTCTAATTCATGTATAGATTTAATGTTATTTTATTAAAAAATAAATCTTTTCCTTTAATTTGTCTCTTACTTTTACTTTCCAAAAGTTAATTCTTACAAGTGACACTATTAGGTAGGTGGTGCAATAATATAGTATGTATTCTTTTTTCTTTAAATTAGTGGGTTCAGTTCCTGGCCAGGAGAATCATGAAATCAAAAAAACTTATGATGCAGTTTTTGATTTCTCAAAATTGGACACGGGACTCCTTTAAGTATTTTTCGCGATTCCTTAAAGTTCCGGATATGGCCTATTAAGCCAAGAAATTTTAAAGACCAACACCAAACACTTTTCTTCAACATTTATAGTGAAAACCGTGGAGGAATACCGTATCTGAGTTAGTGTCTGCTTATAAATATAACCAGAAAGTTCCCAAATCCAAAGTAAAAAGCTCCTTTCTGGAGCAGTACCACAGACTATTATAACCTTGCTTTGCAGGAGACATGCCAAGCATTCTGTAATCCACGCGAACGAAGTCGCGGGCACAGCTAGTATAAAAAATAAAATTGAAGTGTTTCTAATATCTAATTAACAGCTTTTAACTAAATGTATAAAAAAGATACACGATACTTATATCAAAAACACATTATTTAAAATTTTTGTTCGTCTGTCTGTTTTTTCCGGGTAATCTTTGAAATGACTGAATAATGTTTATATATAATACTAACTTAAGCAACTTGATTTTTTTGTATTTATTAATTAATTAAAAAAAAATAAAAATTACGAGAAAACAAAATTGTAAGCAATGAAATAGTGAACAATATCCGATTCAAGTAAGGAATTTTTACTCAAATTAACGCGGGTGAAGCCGCGGGGCACAGACTGTTTTATATTTATCACGACATTCTTCATCACACTTCTAACATTGTTCGTGGCTATGCCAGCGACACGACATTCCAACTAATGTAATATAATAAACGTCAGCGTAATTCTGTGTTGATCCTGGTTTTACGCCTCAATCAATTGTAATGAAATTCAGAAATCGCATAGCTAGCGGCGCCATTCCAGAGCGTTTGCATCGCAATAAAATAACTTGTTCATAATTCAAGAAAGCGAAACCAAATGGTTTTCTTTTCGTCACTTATTTACTTTAATTTAGAATATTTTGTACAGAGATTTTCTAAATGTATTTCGAATTTATAAGTCAAAGTTTTGTTTGTTGTTTTGTCTATATTTACTAAAACTAAATCAATTTTGAAACCAATTATACTCGTATTTTTGTGATACATCAATTATTACAAGTTTAATTGGAACTAAGTGAATACACCTTGTAACAACGCTGTCAAAGTCCACTCAATAAATATCGTTTCACACGTGAATCATAAATTCTTTTCACTCATCCGAATGATCATAAAAATTACATAACAATCATTTTAATGCAACGATTTGTCACCGCGTCTGTCCCATGCGTTCCCCCACCTGAGGAAGTCCAATTACCGATGTCAAAACGTGACCCGTTAATGTTGGCCAATCCGTGCCTCCAATACGTAATAAAACCGTGGAATGCGGGATCGACGTGAAAAAGGGATTAAAGAGAGATACGTGTTATATTTTTCTATAGAAGTAATTTTTGGTGTATGTGTTTTCTTATATTTTGAATTTTATTTGTAACATTTCATTATTCATAAACATTATACTATATTTATGCTGATAAGCAATACTGTGTCTATCCACACGGACTTCATTTTGAGAAAATGACATCTAAAGATGTCAAACCTATTCTTAATAAGTTTGTTTGAATAAGTATTTATCCATATTTTCTTCCCTTTTTTGATAAAAGGTATAATTAATTAAAAACAGATTGATATATTTAATATATTATCTAATAAAAAGTTTTTAAAATGTATGACATTATTGCATAAATTACAAAATATGGAACAACCTAAATTAACCATCCTAACAACCGAAATTCGAAACAATAATTTTAAAAAAAAATCCGTACTTATTTAGTTTGTCTTTAGTTTTTATTAAATTTGGTTAAATAGGTAATGCGGTATCAAAATACATCAATATCTCCGAATTTGACTTTTTGTGGGTTGACTTATCAGCATCCATTTAATATTACAAATTCAAAATATACTTTATTCGAGTAGGCTTTTAAAGCACGTTTTAATCGTCAATTTACAAATTGGTGTTTTAGATATAGAGTTACTACCTACTGGTTCTGAATGAAGATTCAAAAAAAAAACCAGCAAGAAATTCGATGGGTACGATTTGAAATGTAACAGAGCAAATTTTGCATATTATATATGCGAAGTAAATCACTTTAAACAATTATGGTATATAGGCTTTATTTTATTTATTGACGCGAGGAAAAATAATAACAGAGTATCTCTATTGCAGTAAATATTATTGCTAACATTTCTATCAATTTAAATATTTTCAAGGAAACGATACTGACAAGATTTCGTAAAGGGTTTCTATATATTTTTCTAAAGGTATGACGGAGTTCAGGACGGTATTACCAGCTAATTCAGTTTTAATTAAATATTGACACGCTAAAGTTTATAAGTTTGAAATGCTGAGATGTGGATTAGATAACTTCGTCATAGCTGCGATTTACTTTAACTTACTAATTACTTATAATGGAGGAGCGTTGGTTTTGGTTTCACCAGAAAGAAAGTGTAAAAGTACTTCAAATATTAAATGCTTAGGACAAAATTTCGAGTTCAAGTATCTATAAAACTTTTTCTAAAAATCTATACAATTTATTTTAAGTAACCCGTGTTCTTCCTCAGAGTTAAAACTGAAAACTTAACATACTTACTGAAAATCAATATAGTGTTTAACTGCGAAAATAGTAGAGATCGACAGAGTTAGTTTCAGTTAGCATTAATTATTATAGTAAAATGACCTTTTGATAATTAACTCGAGTAATTTTGGTACTCGCATTACATCTCTTCCCAAATTGTTTACCAAAATAATATAATATTTCCAATATTTTTTTGGCTAACAATAAACATATTCAATAGTAGCTCATCAGCTATAACGTTACAATATTGGGTGACAGGTGCAGAGTTAGATCGGATTCGTGGAGAGCTTCGAATCTCATAGACACCACCTGCGATGAATTGCCACTTACAGCTCAGCGTTTTACGCCTCAGCACGATTTGTTATCAGTTTTTGGATTTGGTAATAAATTTTATTGGATAATGCTGAGAGTAGCAAAGTTTGACGTGGATAATTTAAAAACACTGTATGATAAGTTAGATGCTAGTAAGATTGTTTTGTCAATAAATGATCCGATTCACTCAGTCAATATAACGGTTAATATCTCCACTGTATCCCTTTAATTTCCCCCCTTTCCTTCTAATTGTAGGCATAATTTTAATTGTATGTAGTTATTAAAGAATTAAATAGCCCGAAATATTTTCAATACTATGAAATGAAAGTTATTTAGGTACTTAATTGGGTTAAATATAAGTCACTACTATTCGACATAGTCTTTAAAAAAATATGTTAAAAAATTATGACGAACTATGTATGTCGGGATCGTTCGAATATCATTAGCGAGATGTATCATTGGCTCTTCTAATGCGTTCCTGTCTCTATTACCAATGATCAGCATTCGTACCGAGCATTCAACGGTATGTGACGTTTTCGGTGCTATGTGTTGATTCATACCCTATTGTACAGGATTAATTATCACAAACGTGAGTACAGCGGACGTTATTAATAACTTGGCAACCCAACTAAGTAATTACATGGACATCTGCTCCGTCTTGTCTTTTATTTGCTTTTCTTTTAAAATTGTTTGTTACGTTATTCGGATGTAACTCGGTGGTCTTATGGGAATGTTTCGTTCGTTTGTTATTTTTATTGGCTTTAAGAATGTGAATTATGTGGTCTAAAGAATATTCGAGTATATTTTTTACTGTATTCTTTTATCTTTACAAAGTGAGTCCTGATTTTTGTTTCGCCTATTTCTGAAAATTTTAAAAGGATATTCCTTGACAGAGGGTATTCTCTTGGCAATAAATTCAGTCGTTAGACACGAAACAGCTCAATCTGTATCCAATCTATCACTCGTTTGAATCCCTAGATTACCAAAACGGATGCAGTATTAAGAAATTTATCTTAAGATTTTTTTATATTTATTACAGTTTCCTCGTTATAATTCTTCGTTTAAGAAGCAATCTTTTAACATTTAAAGACACGAAAAGATATTTTTTTTATAATGCGATATTAATTTTATTGTTAAGAGAAAAACCCAAAAGAGGCACTTTTTATGTCTGAATGTGATAACGAAAGTAATTCGACCCTAAGTAACTTCTCCTCGTGATCGTCAAATTGTGTTCTTAATATCGGCTGACCCCAACAATATTAACGTCTAAATTAATTTAGCACTGAGAGAGACCTCATTATCCCAACACAATAATGCCATCTCTCTCTTACTACTTGTCCTGAATCACGAGATAAGGTTTTGGTCCAAATTACAGCAACATTTTATGTGGCACTGATTATATAATTGGACATAATTAGGGACAGTTGAGGTCAGAATGTATAATAAGTAATCAAAACAATTGATTTAACGTACCGAGATGGGTTTAAAATAACATGCATGTTTTTTCTTAAATTGCTGTATCTATAACTTTAATGTTATTTAATTAGAATTTCGTCTTTCAGTTTCCGAATAATGCGACTGTGCCCAAAACCCTTCGAGCCGTATTTTGGCGACACCGTGTTATTGTTATTCCAAATTAGTCCGTGGTTCCTTTATTAGTTGTTGTATCGTAACAATGACGTTAGGCTTCGCAGCATTGTGGCCCTTATCCTCTGTCACTAAATATTATAATGGGATTTTATAAAGTTCGTTTTGTCGTGATTATGTCGAAACGTTTGCGTCAGGAGCGTTGTATTTTGCTAAAGGTCAGGTGTATGAAATTGTTTTTATATAATTTTTAATGGGTTTTGTAAATTTAAAAGTGTGACTAATAAAATAAATTACTCTTGTTTTGATTTTACAGAAAATGTAATTAAAGTATTGTTTTGTCTGCTGTATAAGCGTATTGTTGTGATTTTTATTTGATTTATTTAAATTTTTAGAAAAGAATTATGTATTAATTTTCTGCAAAAAAATTGTCCTAATAAGCATTGCAACAAAACAATATTTTATTTATGCATCGATGCTTGAATCCAAATATTTTATTACAAGATATAACGTTACTTGAAATATTATTTTTTTATCTAGACGTTTTACAAAACGCCTGCCCTTACTGTTTCACTATGACAGACGCGTTGGCGCAATGGCCACTGCAACTGACTAAAGCGCGGGTTCGATCCCCGCTCACGGCAAACGTGTGTAATGGCCATACAGATGTTTGTCGTGGTCTGGGTCTTTGTGTTAGTGTTATGAGTGTTTCCGGACCGCCGACACAAGGTCGTGAGATCTTAATGGGGGCTGTTGAGTGTGATGAGTTATTTATTTATTTCTTATTTACTATACGATGTACAGGGTGGCACAAAAGTAATGTCATAATTTGAATTAGAGGCTATTTTGGCAGATGGCGCTAGATATCAGTGTGCTTTGACATTTATGATGTAGATATGTATATAGTAAATAAATTATCAATAAACCATGGACTTTTTAAGGCTTGAAAGTTAACATTGAAGAAGAAATCGCCAATTTGGAACCAGATGTTTTGCGAGCAACAATTCAAAATGCCCTAAAACGAGCGCAATTATGCATCAATTCAGGAGATGGCCATTTGAGCGATATAATTTCTTCCAACTTATGTAACCAATAATGCACTTTTTTAGATGAAAACAGCTCTTTTTACATTAATAAAACAATAGCAGCCAATTTAATCAATTATATTACTTTTGCCATCTTGTATATTTGGACGCTCATAAGCAATACTGAGTCAAGCCACACATACTTCGTTTTAAGAAAATCTTTTATTTTATTTTGCTTACTTAGTTTATATGACTTCGAATTTTTTTGTATAATGTTAAATAGGTGATGCTGTATCAAAATATATCAATATCTCCAAATGTTAGTTTTTGTGGGTTGACACATTATTGTTTATCACGTTCCATTTATGGAGGCGAGTAGCGTAATTCGTGTCATTAGCATATACTTAGTGGGGTAACGGTAATAAAAATCCTGTGTTAAGTCGGAAATGATAGCCATATTGCAAGCATTTTTTGGCGAATGCCTTGTGAGAGAACCGCTATGCGTCACACTGTAGTACTCGCACATTTATGGCGTGCAGCGAAATGGGACAGTTGATTTATTTATTTGATAGCCATGATATTATTTATCGATTTGTAATACTTAGTAATGGTCGAATGATTACAGTAAAAAAGAAATAATTATATTTATAAGTTTATTGTATAGACAGCTGTAAACTACTTTACTGTACTTAATTTTACCCCATTGTCGTTTATTACAACTATTTTATAAGGACTAAAAACAGACGCTCAAGATGAGCTTATTCAACATTAGTGCCATAAACCCAAGAATAGAATTGAATTCAACATATTAGTAGTGCAGCTGAATTATTTTTTCCATACTTTGATTTCTTTATGGCGATAGCAATAATTCAAAACGATTGACTTATCTATACTAATAATAAAATTCTAGCGGGTCGCTGTCTGTACATGGAAGATATATGAAAAAAAATATTATAGGGGGCCTATACCAACGCAATAGAACCCAAAACAATGATTTTTAGAATTCTTATCTGTTTGTCTGTTTGTCTGTTTATCTGTTTGTCTGTTTGTCTGTTTATCTGTGCGTTTGTGCACGCTAATCTCAGAAACGGCTTATCCGATTTAGATGCGGTTTTCACTAATATATTGTAGTAAGCTTCACTTAACATTTAGGGTTTGTTTCATGTCAATCGGTCCATAAATAAAAAAGTTATGTCAGTTTAAGGAATCACGCTGAACATTTTTTTTTGTGTTTATAACTAAATACATGAAAGTATATACAGTACTTACATAAAAAAATACATTTTTAAGAATTTTGTCTGTCAGTCTGTCTGTCTATCTGTTTGTTCCGACTAATCTCTGAAACGACTTAACCGGTTCTGATGGTACTTTTTTGCAGTTAGCAACTGTTATAAGGAGTGACTTGGGGTTACTTCAATTTTAGATATTTTTAAATCTATATATATGAAAAAAATTCTAACGGGTCGCTGTCTGTACATGTAAGATATATGAAAAAAAATTATTGGAGGCCTTTATCTACGCAATAGAACCGAAAACAAAATTTGTTAGAATTTTTGTCTATTTGTCTGTTTATCTGTGCGTTTGTGCCCGCTAAATAAGATATGTCAACTTATGGGGTCACATCGAACATTATTTTGTGATTTTCACTAAATGCATGAAAGTACTTACATCAAGTACTGTCAGTCTGTTTCTTACGACTAATCTCTGAAACAGCTGAATCAAATTTGATGGGACTTTCACTCGCAGTTAGAGGATGTCCATTAATCAAGTGAGGCCCAGAGAAGGGAGTGGGAATGGAAGAAAACAATCACAAAATATCACAAAGTCTAAAAAGTTTTTAAATACATTACAGCAGCCCCTATAGCTAATATTATAAGGATTAAATTAGGCTACTTATATTAAAAAATATAGTTATTTTAATCAATAAGTAAAAAAGAGAATTACACGATAACAAAATATTGGAGAAACCAATAAAATAGTGAACATTTTCCGATTCAAGAAGGGAAGGTATACATCTATACAAATAAATAAAATTGATGTGTCTATTTGTAATTTTAAATAAATGCATATGAAAGTATACACGGTACTTACAACAAAATTACCAATTTTAAAATTTTTGTCCGTCTATCTGTCACGCGGTTTGTTTCGGCTAATATCTGAAACAGCTGGACCGATTTTGATGAAACTTTCACTAGCAGAAAGAAAATTTTATAAGGAACAAAATTGAAACCAATGAAACAGTGAATAATATCTGATTCAAATAGGGAAGATATATATTATATTAATATAATCATTTTAAAAAATAATATACATATTTACTGGGTAATTTTTTTACTGGATATGATAGACCAAAACCGAAACTATAAGCAAAAGCGAAAAATAATTTAAGTCACAGAGCCGATTTTGATTAAAACTAAAACTGCATCATTAGTTTTTTGAAAATATAAGTTTTCCTAGCCAGAAACGAACACGTTGATTTTGCAAAAAAATAACATTCTGTAGTATTGCACCATCTGATACCTTCACACATTATAAAGATCAACTTTAGTGAGGTAATACTATACAGTAAACTGCAACAAAAAGAAAAGGATATTTTTTTTACAAAATTCTATCAAATTCTTACATTAATTAAATCTTTAGCAACGGGATGTTGTAACGCTAATAGCGGGAGAGTACAATACCCGAGTCCAGTGAAATGTAGATTTTTAACAAATTGATTCATCTTTTTAAGAATTATCTAAACCTACCTAGGTAACTGAGTAGATGACGGGGACCAAAACAAACGTGACATTCTATCAACTTTGTATAACTCACATAGAAAAAAAAGACAAACATAAAAGAAGTTACTGCGAGTAATTCATTTTTTATATTTTCGATTGTATTGTTCACACTCTTCCTCACTTTAGTAGGTGACTAGCATTTTGATGCAATTTATAAAGAAATCGTTAGAAGTAACGCACATTTTTTTCTAAACTTACCGGAACCCATGATTTAACCCACAAATTTGATTATGTCTATGTAGAATCGAATACTTAACTTAATTAATGTATAGATTTAATGTTATTTTGTAAAAAAAACCTTTTCCTTTAATTTGCCACTTACTTTCCAAAAGTTGATCTTAACAAGTGACACTATTAGGTGGTGCAATAATACAGAATGTATTTTTTTTAATTAGTGGGTTCTATTTCTGGTCAGGAAAATCATGAAATAAAAAAAAATTATGATGCAGTTTTAGATTTTTCAAAATCGGACACGAGACTCCATTAAGTATCTTTCGCGTTTCCTTATAGTTCCGGATTTGGCCTTTTAAGCCCAGTAGAAAAAGTCACCCGATATACATATAATACAAGGAGAACCTAGGTGCGAACTTACTTTACTAACTTTTCTTCAAGATTTATAGTGAAAACCGTGGAGGATTACCATATCTGAGTTAGTGTCTGCTTATAAATACAACCAGAAAGTTCGCAGATTCAAAGTAAAAAGCTCCTTTCTTGAGCAGCACTGCAGACTATTATAACCTTGCTTTGCAGGAGACATGCCAAGCATTCTGTAATCCACGCGAACGAAGTCGCGGGCACAGCTAGTATAGAATAAAATCAACATTATTTTTATAATCTGAAACCTTTAATCTGATCTTTTGGATTTAAAATAGCGATTATCATATATAAATTATGACATTAAATAATCTATTTCAGCTCTATATAACTTCAACTCTTCCTCATCCCTCCACTTGCCGCTGGAAGTGGGGGAGCTCGTGCACCTGGAACGGGAGACTGATGACTGGTACTGGGGCAGCAGTCTGAGGAGGGACGCTAAAGGCGCCTTCCCAAAAGCATACATCGTTATCAGAAACTGTAATGTTGACAGGTTGGTGAAGTAATTAATAATTAATGTTACTGATGTATGATTTTATAGAAGTGTTGTATAAGGATAGGACCATATTATGTGCTTATTGTAATTGAATTGTAATTAGTTCTAGTTTGAATAATAATTCATGTTCTTTGTATTTTTTTTATTACAATTAATACTTAATTAGGAACTTAACTTTGTACTATATTTGCTGTTTACTCAATTAACATTGAAGATGATTTTAACCCCCAAAAAAAGAGGGATGTTATAAAATCTATTAGCTACTAGTGGTTTCACTCGCGCTTATAGTTACTGCTGCGCTCCTATACTCGTAGTTGATTCAGCTTCAAATCGGATCAGTCGTTTTAAAGACTGACAACAACAAATTTTACCTCTTATTAATATTAGTATAGATATTATTTTTTTTTTATTGGTTCACCTCTAAAAAGTCATTTATTTGTTGAGTGAGTATTGTGTACCAGGATGTAAGCTACGGCTACGTCGTATAAGTTTTTTTGATCTATAAATTCAGACAGTACTGTAATGAGTTACTGCCTTACTACAAAAGATTTAAACAGACGTTAAACGCGCGTCTAAGACAGTTTTGAGTTAAACATGCTTTAGACATAGATTAATATACGTTTAAGTGAGTTTAATAGATTTTTAAAACCTATTTTTGCTGTCAAATGTAAAGTATAACACTTTATTAATAAGTTTTTTTATGAGTTTATTCGCTGTTAAGCAATAATATTTTAAGCAAGGTTTAAATCTTAAACACTGTTTAGCTAGACACGTGTTCAACATGGTTTTAATGCGTTTTTTGTAGTATGACAGTTAGTGTTTAGCTGTAGCCCGCTGACTGCAGCTCGTACGTGGGATGATTCGACTAGAGAAATACCTCACTGTGGCAGAAGATAAGTCAATATATAGTCAATGTACGTTCTGTACGGTGATAGAGAGAGCCGGAATCCTAATCCCCTCCCTAATTCCTTGTCTCACTTATTCCCTTTCAGTCCAAAATTTGATGCGTTTATTATTATTACACCTCATTCCATTTTAAGCTGACAAAGCACTTATGGTTCTCCTGGTGCTGCAAATGACTATGGGCTTAACATCAGGTGTCGCACCTGCTCGTTTGTCAGCTATTAAAAAAAGAAAACAGAGAAATCGTCAGTACATTTTAATAAGTCGACTATAAAAATCGATATCGTATTGCGAATATGTGCGTAAATGATGATTAATAAGCACTAAGTACATTTGCAATGCGATGTTTTGAATTCTTGAACAATGTCATATCCAATAAGTCGTATTATTCATGTTTTATTCATCGGAACGAATCGCTTATTTACGTTATTTTGCAAGGAAATATGTCACAGGTGCTTCCCGGGAATTTTTCATAAAGTCTCATTTTGTGATTTCCTGCTACACAACTAAAATTGTTTAATTTTTTAATCATAAAGTTCGTTATATTTTATTTTAAATATTCTGTTGACTTTAACTTGCCTTTATAATATTTTAATCTTTATACAGATACTTAATGTATTAAAATAATATACAACAGATTATGTATTTATTGTCTCAAATAAAAAATAAATCCAATAAATAAATATAATTACCAATACCTTTATAAAGGGAACCGACTTAAAAATCTAAATACGTCATTTCGTTCACTCGTATGACATATTCCAGTTATTTTGATTTTAAAACCATATTACTGAACCTATTTTGATGAAAATTCTATAGGACGAATTTTTTTCTATCGAAAGTATATTCTTTCATATACAAATATTATTTATAAAATAATGGAGTATCTTCTTTTAGTAAAGATTGAGAAATTCATTCAAAATGAAAATCAAAAAATACATTAGTCACGTAGGCTCTTACGAGCACTTTTGAATCGTCATACATGAAAAAAAATATTACATCAATAATTAAGCTACCACCGGTTCGGAACGTAGATTCTACCGAGAACAACCGGCAAGAAACTCGATAGTTACTCTTTTAAAATATTGTCAATACAACACAGTTTATGATTACAAATTAATTATTTACGAAATTAAGCATATACTAAGCCCACGCATCTTTATCGTCAACGTAATTTTGTATAGAGTGATATGCTTTAGCTATTAGAGACTTTTTAACATATGATTTAAATGTATTCATTGAATATTATTCTGGGGGATTTTATTATAAAAACGAATACCTTGCCCCAGAAAGGAAACATTAACTTTGTGAAGTCGAAAACAAGGTGTTGTAAGTTTATCTTTCTTTCTCGTGTTAATATTATGTTTATCTCTATTTCTTTTAAAAAGAATGAATATTTTTGTAACTTTAGTTGGCTTAACATTCTATGGGACAAATCTGGAAGTATACATTTAAAAAAATCACTGATGACACATAAAAAATCCCAGTGAATTAAGGACGTCCTCCTTTTTCAGAAGTCGGTTAATAATATATATTATTTTGTTATCGTTAACACAAATTAATTACATCGATACGAAATAAATCGGTCACATGTAATATTGTTTGACCTTTTCGTGTAGTTAAGAGAAATTCATATCGTCCTACTTAAGAACGTTTTATATCAACGTAATTAACGACCCTTTCACATCGATACACGTTAGGCGAGAAGTACACTTATAAGTTTAGCTCTCAGACTTTCGTAAGGATTTACATAAACTGTTCGTCATTGGTTTACAACTGAGGGAATTTACTGTCAGTGCCTTAATATTGACGTTCAATTTTCGTAACTTCTTACGTTATAATATCTGTTGCTAGGATACAGAGTTCTTTTATATGGCTTTCGAGAGTATAACTTACAAATGTTATTCACGCCTCAAACTTTCATATAGATTTACATAAGATGTTCGTCATTGCTTTACACCTGAAGGAATTTACTGTCAGAGCCTTAATATTGACGTTAAATTTTCGTAACTTCTTACGTTATAATATCTGTTGCTAGGATACAGAGTTGTTTTATATGGCTTTTGAGAGTATAACTTACAAACGTAATTCTTGCCACAAATTTTCATAAAGATTTTCATAAGATGTTTGTCATTGCTTTACACCCAAAGGATTTTTTTTTGACAGACACGTTGGCGCAGTGGTCACTGCAACTGACTAAAGCGCTAACGGTCGCGGGTTCGATCCCTGCTCCCGGCAAACGTCTGTATTGGGTATATAGATGTTTGTCGTGGTCTGATTGTGTTAGTGTTGTGAGTGTTTCCGGATCCCCGACATAAGGTCATGAGATTTTAATGGGGGCCGTTGAGTGTGATGCGTTTACATTACTTAAACTTACAAACAAATTTACTGTCAGTGTCTTTATCTTTAACAGCGAGCTTTCGTAAGGTTAACTAGCTAAATGTTACGAGTTTAAAACTAAAATCACTATAAAAATATGCTTTATTCAAGTAGGCTCTCTCTATTTCTCTTTATTTGTCCTGTATGGTAAAAATACCCGGAACGATAATCATGAATTTTCGAACATTATTGTCATTATAATTATTCATTATAAAAAATGATTCAGTTCAACAATTCGGTCGACCATTTTACGTCTCTAACTCCTATGTGTGGTTAGAAATACGCAATTTTTGTTTTCTAAATAAGACATGTAAACAAGAATGGACTATAAATCGATTTTCTCAATCACAATTGGACGCTGATATGCAATACTGTGTCAAGCCACACGGACTTCATTTTGAGAAAATGGCATCTAAAGATGTTGAACCTATTCTTAATAATTATGTTTGAAGAAGTAAATATCCACCTTTTCTTTTATTTTTTGATAAAAAGTATGATGAATTAAAAGCAGATTGATATATTTAATATATTATCTAAGAAAAAGTTTTTCAAATATATAAGATTATTGTATAAATTGCAAAATATGGAGCGCACTTCAAATTCGACACAATTAATTAGGCAACTTTTTCCGTACTTTTTTTGTTTATGTAACCTTACTTTTTTTTGAATAATGTTAAATAGGTAATGCAGTATCAAAATACATCAATATCTCAGTATGTGACTTTTTGTGGGTTGACACATTATTGCTTATCAGCATCCAATTAATACAGCTTCCAATCTTATAAGCGCGGGAGCAATACGGGTCAGTGACCTATTGATAATCGCGGCCAGATGAATCATATCGCGCGTCACCCATTAATTGAAATATTATCGCGTTTAAACGTTTTTTATGCTACTCGTATTTTTATTATGACGGCGGCGGGTAATATAATAACCCCTTGTAATGTAAACAGTGATGTATGTTCGTAATTATGATTGGTTAAATGTTTTGGAATTAGGGTCATCCAATTTGTAATTTAATTTTTAGAATTCCCTACCCAAAGATTAGGTACGTATCTTTTTAAATGTATATCTAAAGGGATATCTTGTATATATGTTACGGAACACTAAAATAAATACAGACGGATTACATAGAATTCATATGTCGGAAGAAATTCTGACACATGTATATCCGTCAACCCGTAGTGGAGCAGCGTGGTGGATTAAGTTCTAAACCTTTTCCTTAATAGGAGAAGATTCCTTTGTCCAGTGGAAAGTATACAGGCTGTTAATTTACTTTACTACTTTAGGCTATAGGAAAAGCTAGATATGCGGTTTTGTAGTATCCCCAACGATTTATAAATTTTAGTAATACACACTTTGCTAGATAGGACGAAATAAACTGTTGGTATCTGAAGGAAAATATTATTATAATTTAAATGGCATTCATTTAATAATGGCAATATTAATTGGTAGTGTATGTAGGATTAACATTACCTAAAGATCCCCTGTTCGTACTCATTGGGTAATATAAAAATTATGTGATTTAGATAAAAAAACTAAATTTTATCAATTTATGCTTCTTACCATTGTATAAATATAAATTACTTTAAATAAATAATCACTACTATTACAAATTATAACTGATTATATTTTTTTTAATAAATATGTTCGATGTGTGATATGCTTTAAATTATAATTTAACGATTTTTTTAAAAGAAATAATTATTAATTATATAGAAAATACTAAAAATAATTTGTTTTGTTTTAAATGAAAGTGAATAGATATAATTAACATCTCTACCTACATAATTGTATGACAACAGTCTGAAGATGATAAAAGTTCAAAGCCATCCTCTCTATTAATAACATCATGTAAAACTATTATTATATGTACCATAAGAGATAACAATATTTATAAAAAAATTGTACATATGTATATATCGATACCTCCCACGTAAGTTGTTGTAACCCCAAAATTATAATTTTACAGTAGAGCACTTTTAATCCGTTTTAATTTGAAAGTTACAACAAAATACGTCTTTTTTCAGGCGTATTTTGTTGTAACTTTCCTTGAAAAAAAAGATTTTTGGTATTTTTTCACTTTGAATGCATTAAGCAATGCAAATTCGTGTAGTATTCAGTAAAAACGCTAACGGCAATTTTGTGGCTTACAATAACTTACGTGGGAGGTATCGATATGTATTATCAAGATTTTTTATATAAAAATTAGTTAGCACATGAGCAGATATGGCCTAGCGGTTAGAACGCTTCGATCTTAACCGATGAACGCGGGTTCAAACCTTGGCTAGCACCACTGAGTTTTCAAGTGCTAAATTTGTGTTTAAATTCATGTCGAGCTCGGCGGTGAAGGAAAACATCGTGAGGAAACCTGCATGTGCCGAGAGAAATTCTGACACATGTATATCCGCCCCGCAGTGGACCAGCGTGGTGGATTATGCTCTAAAACCTTCTCCATGATAGGAGAGGAGACCTTTGCCCAGCAGTGAGACATTTATAGGCTGTTACGTTAGTTTAGTTTACTACTTTAGACTTTATAGGAAAAGCTAGATACTAGGTTTTGCAGATCCCCGATGATTTATAAATTTTAGTAATACATTTTCCTAGATAGGACGAAGCCAACATAAACTTTTGTATCTAAAGGAAAATATTATAATATAATTAGTATTAATTAAGGAAAGGGCCGTCAATGTGTATATATAACTGTATCTATTATAGGAAGTTAATGGGATTCTTCATTGGTATCAATTAATATAGGAAAGGAAAGGAATAAGGAAAAAAATTGACCGAAGCCGAAATAACTGTCTATGTCAATTACTTATGTAATATTATATGTTTTAAAACCAGTATAATAATAATTAGTCGTAAATTGAATTTCAACATTGGTGAAACGAAAATCTTTCACTGTGAAACGGCGTTAAAGCATTTCATATTACAGCTGAAAGACCTGTCCCAAAAAATCTGTTTTACAACCACTTAGGAGTGCTTTACAATAAAACAAAAACATGGGTGCGATCCATGGAAAAATCAATTTACACAATAAGTACTAAAACACTTTATACTTTCAAAAACGCAAAGGTAGAGCGCGATTCAGGATACACCCAGCGCCATCTCTTGACAATTTCAATGAACTAACTTGTTGACTTTGACATTAACACTTATATTTAACAAATATTGTTATTTTCAATTCCACTGTGTACTGCTTATGTTTATTTAAGTTTTAATTTGCTGCTTTTTCCTTATAAAATTCTTAGAATGTATTTATTTTTTGTATTTTTAACCCCCGACGCAAAAAGACGGGTGTTATAAGCTTGACCGCTATGTGTTTTTGTCTGTGGCTCCTAAACGGTTGAACTGATTTGAATGCAGTTTTTTTTATTTGAAATAGGATTTGCTAGCGATATTTCTTAGACATATTCTACACAAATCGGTTCAGCTATTTCCAGATCATGAGCTCGTTTCTTCTTAGCTGCGATATTAATCTTATATGCACAATAAATATTTGATTTAGTTTCAAACATATGTTTGACGTACTTTTAAACACCTATGTATGCAACATAACTATGCAAAATTATGGAACTTTTTGTCTGGTCCTAGTCGAAATGGTCTCAAAGTGTAGAATGTCGGATCTTTGTTTTTAATTTTAGCTTTAGTCAATTATGCATTATGTATTAGTGTATATTTTGCTATAGCGGACGACCACCTAGAACATGTTCCGTCTAGTCGATACGACACGCATGCCACCTACAGGAAGTTAATTGTACTATGCCTATATCCTCGCAAGTGCACACTGAGTTAATCATGGCATACATAAGATACGAACCAAACATTATAGATTATATGTTAGATTGGATACAAGGCAAAAGCCCAAAGAGTGGAACACATCGACTTTAAGTTGTGGATTACAGGTTCAATTCAGGATAAGCGCTAAGTTTTTTAAGTACCAAACATTTCATGTTCAACTTCATATTGTACTCTTAATTTTTTTTACTATTATATTAAATTTTTATCTCCCTACATGTAAATTAAAATTAAATAATAATATGGACAAAATGATTATTTATCAAGGTTAATTTATATACAAATTCAAATTCAAAAAATACTTTATTCAAATAGGCTTTTTACAGCACTTTCGAATCGTCAATTTACAGGTTCATTGGTTATAGATAGATACTGCTATTCTCTAGAAAATTTTCGGTCTGTTACAGGTATATAAATAAAAATACTTACAAATATTTTAAGCTCGTAATTGGCCTTCTTATGGCAGACAGGTTTCCTCACGATGTTTTCCTCCACCGCCGAGCACGGGATGAATTATAAACACAAATTTAGTACTTGAAAATTCAGCGGTGCTAACCGGGGTTTGAACTTGTGATCATCGGTTCAAATGGACGTGTTCTAACCATTAGGCCTTCTTGGCTCTTTCAGTTTTCAGTTGTTGTATTATGTATCAATTTTATTATGCTTTTTTCTTCACAGATGTGGGGAAACAGTGGTCGCGTCCGCGGGCGGCAGCGGGGTGGTACACGACATAGCTGTCACACTGCGTGAGTGGCTGCAACATTGGAAAGTTTTATATACGGTAAGAATACAATTAAGAATAAGAATAAGTTTATTTGGAACATAACTAATGAGTGCAGGCATAAATATTACAGTAAATAGACTAACAATATAAATAAAAAAATAAAATTATAACAAAATATAACTAAAAAGTAAAACTAAGACTAAAACTAACTACTATAATATCATACTCTTTCAAAGTAATATAGGTTGCACCTTAAAATAGTATTAAAAATTTGAATACTGTGTATACGCGATCACAAAACTCTGGTTACATGAGAATACTAAAAGGTACTGGGTTGAAAAAAGTTATGTCACGTTCTAGAATTACACTTGTCAGTTTTGCTCACGGACTTTCGTAAGATTTACATAAATTGTTTAAATTAATTTAAAATTGGTTTATTTATTGAAACTCACAATTTACCTATGCTTACCTAGAAGCCACCAGATTACAAAGTTGTTTTATATTACGAGTCTAAAACTGACAAATGTAGTTTACGTCCATTGATTTCTAAAATCTATGTTTTGCGAATTTCTTCACCAGACAAACGATGATCGTTTCAAATTCATGGAAGTGAGTATGCGGGCGTTATTAGAACTACGAGCGCAGGCCGCGTCTGGTGCGTTACCTCAAGACCAATTACGAAGGGTGGCCAGAACGGCTGTGTTTACCATAGATAAAGGGAATAGGTAAGTCTGATTTCAGTGACCTATGTTCCAAAATTGGATGAACTTTCAATTCTTGAAATCTCTATTTAGGCAAAGTATTAATATCATACATACTGATGATTCTCGAAACTTGTATACAGAATGTCAACTGAGGATTTTTTTTAATAAAAAAAAAACTTTAATTTAAACATTGGATCTTGAAGGCATATTTCAATTTCAAAATGGTTCATTTTTTACTTTTAAATATGGATTTCTGGTAACGATTGTAATATATCAAACACATACCCAGTTCATATTTATGTCCCAAATTTATATTCAATGTCCCAAATTCTTGATATGTTTAGGATAAAACTGACTGATGATTTACTAGACTTAATTATCCAATATTCTATTCTTGTTGGGTTCTTTTACTAATTGTTGAACTAACCTAACTTTAAAAGATCGATAGATATGAGTTTATGAAGGTTTCTTTTACTTCTTAATATTCAATTTTGACAATGAAAGTACAAAAATATAATGATCAATCTATGCGTAAGATATTAAAACCCATTGCACCTGTAAAACTATGATTAAAAATTTGTTTTTTTTTTAGAACACTTGGTATGGAATTAGCAGTAAGAACGATTAGTGGACAGCTCGTCGATCCTTTGACGACTTCCACCTTTAAATTAAACGCTTTACACGATGAAGCGAATTCGAGGATAGATAAGAATATGGTGAGTTTATATTTTCAACGAAAAGTGAATTATTCTAATTTCATTTTACCGCTCTGAATTAAATCTTCAGAGAACGAATTCTACTGTAGAGTCTAGCTGCGTCCCACTGACTACAGTTCATATACAGGCAAGCTCGACCGGGGCGGTATCTCACTCTTAAAGAAGATCGGCTTGAAGTAGTTAAGCTTTATTATCAGCATTTATGGCTCCTCTGGGGCTGCAAATGTCTCTCACCTGCTCGTATGTTATTTTATTTGCCAGATCTTTCCTTATTCTAGCTATACCACTTATATCTAAACATCGATTATCTTGACACCGTTTACTAAATCTAAACAGCGACAAACCTAAAATATTCATATCTTCAAACTCTTATCAGTCTTACACTGAAAAGCTTTAGAAATAAATCCCGAGACTTATTCTATGTAACACTGAAATTAATTTTATTCTAGGAAACAACCCCCACAAGTCGACCCACAAGTCAAACCCCCACCGCCCGAACATATACGATAGTGGTTCACATAAAGAACTTCGTTTGTCGAATGAGCGATATTGCGGAACTGTCACTAGCGTTACACGATTCTGGCGGGAACAAGATAACGGAAAACGTCTTGTTAAAATGGCCGCCAGGACATTTGGGGGCTGCTGAGTTGTTTACAGCGCCATCTGTTGTTTTTACGGTAAGTTGTTTTTAAATTAACGGCAACTGCGACGTTGTTTAATTTTATTATCTTAACCACTTCTGTCTCTGTCTCCTTTTATCACGTTTTGTTTAAGAGTGGCAGTATGAGATGTAAAAATTTAGTTTAAATTATTCTACTGTTTATTTATGAATAAAAAAAATACAATTTAACCAACATATATGTAATATATGGTGTTTTACTCCCGGATTAGGAGTTTATATGAAAACTAGAAATATGCTGATATATAAATTATTTTTAACACTTGTCAACAATCTTGCACGTCTACAAATGACTATTTTGATGACCAAAAGACCACTTTTTATAAATATTACACTTAAGCTTTATATGGATCTCTCTATATACAATTCGTATCTGTGCAATAGACAGTAGTTTGAAATAAACGTTTCATTTTCGATTCATCATTGATCACCATTTAAGGGTTAAATAAAACTAGCTAACATTACTTCAACAGGATCTAGGCAGCGATATAAAGAAAGAGAAGATATTTCTAGTCTGTCACGTGGTACGAATAGGTTCGATGGAACCCCAAAACGCGGA
The DNA here is from genome assembly GCA_037950945.1 of Hypolimnas misippus. NCBI lineage: Eukaryota > Metazoa > Arthropoda > Insecta > Lepidoptera > Nymphalidae > Hypolimnas > Hypolimnas misippus. Next base: position 942,713 of record JBBEEQ010000009.1, read on the forward strand.
AAACAGGCGTAGTACGATAGTGCCAGTCACTGGCAACACTTATGCCGGTAATATGAGGAGACCTTTCGGTCTTGCCAGCGTGGATATAACACCACATCTAGCTGCTGATAATTCGGATAAGGAGATCTTATTGCCATTTTATCCGTAAGTAACTATATAACTCTAGCTGTTTTTTGCGTTCATTGTTACTGTGTGGCTTCTGTGAGTCGCAGCGTGATGTAATATAGCCTATAACCTTAATAAATGTAAATGGGCTAACTGGGCAAAGTATCTTTTAAGGAGATGGTTTAGAGCTTAATCCACCTCGCTGGTCCTTCGAGCCGGATATACATGTAGCAGAATGTCTCTCGACACATGCAGGTTTCCTCACGATGTTTTCCTTCACCGAGAACGAAATGAATTTAAACACATATTTAGCACTTGAAAACTCGGCGGTGTTAGCTGAGGCTATCACTACTAGGCTGTCTCGTATTTTTCGAAATTAATTTTGTTATGTTATAATATTAGGGTATGTTGTTGGTAAAACATTGATGAAATAAAGTTACTGAGTAGTTTTGTATTATAATATGTAGGATATGTCATTTTTAGAAAATTAGCAGTTCCTCGCAGCTACACCCGCGTACACCCATCAATTTGATACCTAAAAAACTTTCAATCTTCTTTTTAACTTATTAGGGGATGGATTTTCAAAAATCCTTTTTTTGTGCACACTTACGATATTTAAGGAACGTTTGTGCAAAATTTCATGTTTCTAGACCCAGCGGTTTCGGCGCAGCGTTGATCGATCCGTCAGTGGATATGTCATCCAGTCATTTTTGGTTTTTATGTATATAAATATAGTTTTTACTAATATTAATATTCTTTCAGATGTGAAAAAGACAATATGGATACATTATTGAAGAAAGTGATAGCGAATCGTGAGCTCAAAGACAAACATTCGCAAGGACTGTGGGTGTTCTTGCAGATGGTTGAAGGCGATTTGAAACAGGTAAATATTGGACAAAATTCTAGAACATTCTTAGCAATGATGTTTAATGTGTATGGAAATATTAAATAGTGGTAATTTTTGACGAACTTCTATAGGTATTTTACTGATGGGCAACTAATTAACACGCGCGTGAATGTAGCAAGCTACGACTCTCAGTAAGGGTCTGTCCATTAATCACATGAATCCTTACTACAAGTCCGCGTCTAAAGAAAGTTTTGAGTTAAACATGCTTTAGATATAGATTAACATACGTGTAAGTGAGTTTAATAGATGTCGAAAACCTATTTCAGCTGTCAAATGTAACGTATAACATTTTATCAATAAGTTTTTTTATGAGTTTATTCGCTGTTAAGCAATTTATATAATATTTTAAGCAATGTTTAATTTTTAAACACTGTTTTGCTAGACAAGCCTTCAACATGGTTTTAATGCGTCTTTTGTAGTATGACAGATGATGTTTAGCAACACAAGACCCCCCCCCTCCACCCCCTAACCTATGGTGATACGTGATGAGGTTTTTATACTAAATAGACGATATATTAGAAACCTCTTGTGATATTTGGTGACCGCCCCTCTCGCCTCCTCTTTGAGTCTTAGGTGGTTAATCGATTAACCATGAATGCGAATGAAATCACAATGGCGAACCATAACGCTCGTTGTACTACATAATTATAGTGTCTTTAGTTATCTTATTTAGCAGACACTTATGTCGTATTTCTAGACACACATGAGAGTTAGATAAGACATTATCCATAGAACGATTGAACTGAATCATTTTTTACAATTAAAATTGATAATGAAATTGTTCGAAACTTCGTGATTTTCGTTCGGAGCAATATTACCAAATAAAGACAAGTTAGAAGAAAGGACTATAGTTTATATACGTAAATATTTTCCTGTACTTCATTCTTGTGGTGTAAAATAAAGTATATGACGGCGACAGCGATGGCTGAGTGATAGTCGCGTCTTCGTCTACGTTCAGTGGTACGGGGTCCATCACGATTTTGTATCAAAACTAAACTGGATGTCGGTATAACAAAAAATACTAGGTAGGTTAACCGACGTTATCGATTTGGAGGTGTAGACTGGTTCTCAAACGTAAGTGTGCATGACGCAGTACCCTACTATCCAGCAAGACTACGTCCACCTGACTCACAACAATGTCACCGCGTTTACCCGTTACTATTAAATCAGTTCAGCGACTTCTAATAAAAATTATTGTTGTTCCACGACATATATATAAAAATAATTTCAGATACGCCAAGAAAATCCCCACATGGTGGTGGGTAATACGGCGTTTGCTCGTAAAATGGGATTCCCCGAAGTGATACTACCAGACGACGCTCGTAACGACCTCTATGTGACGCTCGTAAACGGTTCGTTCTCCCGCGGCTCTGGGAAGTCGTCCGAGAGGAATGTGGAGCTGACGGCGCGTGTCGTGGATCGTTCTGGGAATGTCGTGCCGGTAAATATCCAATAAACTTTAGGTTGAGCCTAGATAGATAAGAAAGAAAACACAGTAAAAATAACAATACAAACTAATAAAAAAATCTCTTATATTCATTCATATTAAGGAATAACTATAACTGAATTGTTTTTATTCACATTAATAAATCAATGATAAAAAAAATAGAAAAAAATCAATAACGAAAAGTAAGACAGTAATTATAAAAAAACAATTTATTGCACACTTTTTTTTGTTTCAAGAAGTTAACTTTAAAATGTATGCTCTTGACATGGTGTGGAGACGTACTAACAATGTGTCGTGCGAGACCGGAGCGGATCGCTTGTAATCTCATATATTTAAAACTTTTTAATTATAATAATCTGCTTTTAATTCGGAGTACGTTTTCTTAAAATTGAAAACAATGATGGATATATACTTTATATTCCGAACGAATTCCTTAAGAATGGCTTTGATATTTTAAGACACTATTATTTCAAAATGAAGTCCGTGTGGCTTGACACAGTATTGCTTATCAGCGTCTATGTCATGAAGCGGTCTTTCAGTATACCCATTTTAAGAATTTTTGATATTAACAAATGTTTTATTTTTATTTTCCAGGGAGTGATATCAGTGGGCGCTGGTGTGCCCTTAGTAAACGAATACACTTCGATTGTGTACTACCATGAAGACCGGCCGAGATGGAATGAAGTGTTTAAGGTAATTATTATTTAATTTTAGTTCATTATATTTGACGGCGACAGCGATAGCTGAGCGATAGTAGTGTCTACGTTCGGTGGTACGGGGTCCATCACGATTTTGTATCAACACTAAACTGGATGTAGGTATAACCAAAAATACTAGGTTGGTAAACCGACAGTTTCGACTTGGAGGTGTAGACTGGTCGATTTCTCAAACGTAAGTGTGCATGACACAGTCCCCCGCTATCCAACACGTCTCTGTCCACGTCACTAACAGCAATATCACCGCGCTTACTCTTTTCTACCAGTCAGTTCAGCGACTTCTAATAAAAATTAAAGTTTTTCCACAACATATTTTTAACTAATTTCAAGATTGCCCACAGACAACCTATACTCAATTTGACCATAGACATTAACAATAACCAAAAGAGTTTGTGTGTATGTCAAATACAAGGCAATGTGTTTAATGTTTTTTTTATTGATTAATTGTATTTTGTATTCATAATTTTAATAAATACTAGCAATCACACCTTTGATTTTGATGTTGATTCTTTGATCTTCTCTATATAAACTATAAGTGAGCGAATTTAATTACTCCTCCGTATGCGCTATTTCCACAAAAACAAAAAACAATAAAAAAAAATAACGAGCAAATCTCAGCGATCCAGATACTAAATAATTACACATTTCTCGTTTTCTTTCCCAGGTGTGTCTAAACATAGACGAATTCAAGGAAGCGCATATTGTATTTCTATGCCGACATCGAAGCTCCAACGAAGCGAAAGATCGGGCTGAAAAGTATTTTGCCATGTCCTACTTGCGGCTCATGCAGAAGGACGGCACCACCACGCCCGACACGCAGCACAATTTAGCCGTTTATAAAGTTAGTCTGAGAATACTTTAATACCATTAATTATTAAGGATTTTATTTTATTAATTGTGTTTAAATTCATCTCGAGCTCGTCGATGATGGAAAACATCGTGAGGAAACCTGCATGTGCCGGGAGAAATTCTGACACATGTATATCCGCCAACCCGCAGTGGAGCAGAGTGGTGGATTAAGTTAAACCTTCTCCTTAATAGGAGAGGAGGTCTGCCCAGCAGCGGGATGTTTACAGGCTGTTACTTTACTTTACTTTTTTTATTTCGAAATTTAAAAAAAAAAGGGAAACCGACGAAAAGAATGTGCGTAATTTCGTTATTTCGAATAACAGACTTATTTCAGTTATATTGATTTAAAAAAGTAATGTACTGATTGTGATAAAATTTTTATGGTACCAATCCGAGAATTAACAAAATTGGTCATTCAATCATTCTTGAGATAAAATTTATCCAATACATAAAGAGACACGAGGTTCCCAATTTAAACGACAAATGCCGGTCTCCTCACAATTAACATGTACTATTTTCCGCAATACAGGATGTTGTTTTTTTATAAACGAGCTGTCTCTTTCGGTTTCGCTCGCGTTTGTGGTTACTGCTTCGCTCGAATGAGTCGTAGCGTGATGTAATACAGCCTATAGCCTTCCTCACTAAATACACTATCTAACACAAAAACAATTTTTCAATTCGAACTAGTAGCTCTTGAGATTAGCGCGTTCAAACAAACAAACTCTTCAGCTTTATAATATTACAGTATAAATTTGTTCAATACCACAGATCGATCACAAGAAATCCAACGGGAATCCAGAAGCAGAAGCCGCTAGTATCTGCCTGCAACTACCTTCCCGGAGAGACGAGCTCCCAGCGGGGTGTGAACGCGGCTTATCCCGCGGACCGCTGGCGCTGCTGCACCGGGACTCACTCACCGTCGCCACGAAGCTCTGTTCCACCAAGCTCACGCAACGCGGTGAGTGAGGGTAGCAGCTCCAGTTGGAAGGAGCTATCGACATTTTATTAAATATAACTATTTTCAATGGATTTATATAGTAGAGTAGTTATTTTTTTTTATTAACAAATAAAATTTCTAAAATAATAATTGCTTAAGTTACTTCTTATAAAATTAGCTATTGCGAGTTTAAGTCAACAAACAGACGGACAGACAGACAGACAAATTTAAAAATTGTGTGTTTGATATAAATACTGTAAATAATTTCATATGTTTTTAGTTAAAAACTGTTTTTGAAATTATCAACAGACACTTTAATTTTATTTGTCAGTATGGATAATGTTTTAAAATAGTTTTAATCAACTTTTTTCAGAGGAGATTCTCGGTGTATTAAAGTGGAGTGCACATCATGCGGAAGGAACATTACGGGCAGCTCTTACACGTCTCCTGCGAGTACCAAACGATGAATTAGTCAAGTTCCTACAGGATATATTAGATGCATTATTTAGTATATTAACTCAAGTAAGTTAAGGTTATAACTTCTTTTAAAGACTGATGTAACAACGCTTGTCCGCTAAATAGGATTAATTTAAAAATTAGACTTGACATTTACTTATTAATTGTTTCTATTTCCAAGTGTGTTCCATATTTTGCAATTTTTGCAATATTCTCAAATATTTGAAAAGCTTTTTATTAGATAATATATTAAATATATCAATCTACTTTTAATTCATTATACTTTTTATTTAAAAAAGAAAAGAGAAGATCGATATATACTTCTTCAAATATATTTGTTAAGAATATGTTTAACATGTTTAGACGCCATTTTCTCAAGATGAAGTCCATATGTCTTCTCAAATTATTGTGACACCTCCAAAAATTAACATTTACATATAAACATTACCCTCCGTTGCGTTGCGCAGTCGGGTAAAATAGACTATAAATTTCAGCTTCGAACGTCATTAGACGTAGTACATGTACATACATACAGGTGGAGGAGGAGGCGGAGCAGTACTCGGAGCAGAGCTACGCCGTGCTGGTGCTGGACTGCCTGCTGCAGGTCATCTCGCTGGTGGCCGACCACAAGTACCAGCACTTCCAGCCCGTGCTGCACGTCTACATCGAGAGGAGCTTCTGCGACGCGCTGGCTTACAAGTACGGTTCCTTCGCCCTCTCTAAACTTAAAAGTAGCATCAGCAGCTCGTAGTTGTTCCACTACTGGGCAAGGCCTCTTCTATTAGAGCTCGATAATCTCAACCGATGATCACGGGTTTACATCCCGGGTAGCACCATTTAGTTTTTATGTGCTAAATTTCTGTTTAAATTCATCTCGTACAGTGAAGGAAATCTTAATTTGCCGGAAGAAATTCTGACACATGTACCTCACACTGGAAAAAAAATTCAATTCCTTTAATTTACATAATAATTATTTGATATATAGTGATTTTAACTAAATAAGTACAGAATAAATGATTTTTATTTAATGTTTCGAATATTGAAGTGTGTTCTATATTTTACAATATACAATATTCTCATATATTTGAAAAACTTTTTATTATACTAATCTGCTTTTAATTTATTACACATTTTATCTAAATATAAAAGGAAAAATTAATATATACTTCTTCAAATAAATTTATTAAGAATAAATAATAAACGCATCACACTCAACGGCCCCCATTAAGATCTTATGACCTTGTGTCGGGGGTCCGGAAACACTCACAACACTAACACAAACACCCAGACCACGATAAACATCTGTATGGCCAATACAGACGTTTGCCGCGAGCGGGGATCGAACCCGCGACCGTTAGCGCTTTAGTCAGTTGCAGTGACTATTGCGCCAACAAGTCTGTCATATAGAATAGGTTTGACATGTTTTTTCTCCATCCGTGTGGCTTGACACAGTATTGCTTATGCTGATAATGACGCTGGTCCAAATAAACTTTCCTTTCCAGGAAACTCATATCAATAATGGTCTGGGCGATCAGATCAGCGGAACAAGGGGAAGTGGCGTCGAAGCGATTGCTACAGTGTATGAAGTGTCTGGAGAGTCTGTCCCGAGTGCTGGTGAGGTCCTGGCAGCTGCGCGCCGCTCTGGGCTCGAGGGCCACGGCAGTGTCGAGCGGCGGCGCGAACGGGGTCGACGAGCCTTCCTATTGTCCCGATCTACAGGTGAGTTTTGTCAGATTTGTTTCAGTTTTTGGAAATTTTGAAGACAATGTTTTTGTATGTATCGATATTCGTGGAGGTTAAATGTGTAATTTTGGAAATATTATTGTTTGTGTGTGAATGTTTGATGTCTTGGTTTGTCATTGTTTTGTTGAGCAAAAGTATAAAGTATTTTATTTATTGAATAAGTAACTGTACCAGGTATGCGTTGCAATGCTACCTAAAGAATATATATTTTTTGTGTCGGACACCAATAATTCAATCACACGATCCGATTAATGGTTTTGGGATGCATAGAGGACAAACATACATACATTGTTTTTTATTCATGAAATTGTTATGTCAGCAACAAAATAGTGCTTTCATTTAGAGAGTGAATTCTGCATGTACATATCTTGTTGGTCCTTCGAGTCGAATAACATTTTCTTGACTATACGATACGGGCCTTCAAACGTTTATCAATTATTGTATAGCCTAGATTTTAAGATCCTTGCTATATTATCTCTGAGCGAAGTGCTTAAAATTTAAATAGAAGCTTCGTCAACACATGTCAATATCCGCAGAGTCTATTAGAAGCGCTGGTGTGGCTCATGCGCTGCGGCGACCAGGCGCTCACGTGTCAGGGCTCCGCTCTCAAGTACTTGCCGCACGCCGCGCCGCACCTCATAAAAGTGTTTCCTGCCACGCAGCTCAGGTACACACGAATGATTAGTGACCGTGACACTTGTGACTTGACTGTCGGACAGGATCACACGACTGACATGATTAACCGACACACCATGTGTTCATTTCTAATACATTAAACACGTAGTCATTTTGAATGGATTAACTCTAAAGAATAGACGTATATATAAAAATGACACGAGTGTATGTTTTGCAAATGTTTGGCTTTTTCGAAAATGTTATTTCCTCTTGACATTTTTGTAGCGTTTGCTCGTTTTTACTATTATCATAATCGGAAGGTGTCAAGCAATAATGTGTCAATCTATACAAAAAAAATTTGGAGATGTTGATGTACTTTGATAATGTGTTACGTTTGTATTCAATCTTTTTGTTAAAATTAATGTATTGAATATTGATGTTCCATATTTTGCGCTATGCAATAAAATTTTATCAAAATATTAAAAAAAAAGCAGATAGCTATATACTTTTTGAAACTAATTTACTTAGAATAGATTAGTCATATACAGTTATTAAGTATCGCTCATCCGCATTCGATTATGCTAAACAAAACCGCGCCACCCGAGCATTTCCAAACGGCCCTTCGAGCCGGAGCCGCTAACGGAATGGGCCCGCAGCGAGTACGCGGTGTGGGCGCTGGAGGCGCTGCCGCGGGGCCGCCTGGCCAACCAGCGCCTGCACGCGCTGCTGGAGCTGGCGCGCGGGCCGCTGGGGCGCGCGCCGGGCCCGCGCCGCGCGCTGCTGCCGCACGTGGCCGCCTCGCTGGCCGCGCTGCTGCTGGCCCCCTGCGAGGTGCGTGTTGACAAAACAACAACTTACCTGGCTAACCGTATCAAAATAAGGGGTCCTTAGTAAATTGTTCATTGTTAATCTGTGTGAAGTCTGAGCGCTAAACTTATTACTGTAATTCTCGCTCAATAACCGACAGTGTAGAACATGTCTGTATACAGGGTGTCAATTGGTTATATGTTGGACGTTTAATAGTGTTAGTAGAATTGATATTTAAAAGTAAATTATGTTTTTTTTTTATTCGAAATGTTGAATGGTAAGCTCGTTACAGTATAGGCATTTATGTTAAAAAAAAATCTTAAAAAAACTTTTTCAATTCTTTTCTTTTAAATATCGATTCTAGTAACACTGGTTACGTGTAATACATGCCCAGTTGACACCTGTATGTAATGCTCTACATTGTCGATTATTAAGTAAATATTACATTTGTAAGTTTTAATCTCGGACTTTCATAAACATTTACATAAATTTAGGAGTATACTATCGGTGCCTTATTTTTGATAGGCTTTCGTTAGAGTTATCTAGGTAACTGTCACCAGATTACTGAATTGTTTTATATCAATTACCAGAGTGAAACTCATTTTTAGCACACAAATCTCGTTACCTACCGATGTAAGGTTACTTTGCGAGGTATACACTTACAAGATCTACACTAATTGTTATTACTTATGGACTTGGGTTAGGTATAATTAATAATAATTAGTGGTCGATAAGGTATACCCTATATACACATAAACACATATCAATTGATGTACATTTGATCGCTGACAAGCAATACTGTGTCAAGCCACATGGACTTCAGTTTGAAGAAATGGCGTCTAAAGATGTCAAATATATTCTTAATAAATTTATTTGAAGAAGTACATATATATATATTTGCTTTCCTATTTTGATAAAAGTAATAATACATTAAAAGACACCAAAACACCAATCTTTGGTGTAGTAAAAAGTTTTATCAAATTATAAGATTTTTAAATATAACACACTTCAATATTGTAAACATTAAATGAAGAAACTTTTTCAGTACTTATTTAGCTTAGATGACTTAAAATTTTTTTTGCATAATGTTAAATACGTGATGCATTATCAGAATACATCAATATCTCTAACTTTTATCGTGGGTTGACACATTATTGCTTATCAGCATCCATTTATGATTTAAGATTAATAAATGATACACACACATACAAAAACAGGCACACATACAAACACGATAAATAGCGTGTTTCTGATTGCGTTCAAATGCATCACTGTAATACATCATTCTAATAAATCATACAATAACATAACAATAACACAATTCATACAACATCAACTTAGATAATTCCTACAAAAATACAAATAAAAAAAATTATAAATGCTACAGCCTCATTCAAACACCAAATTGGGGGACTTAACAATACATAGCTTCTAATGTCATGGTAAAAACAATGGGGAAACATATACACTAGTTACATGGGAAACATTTGGTGTTAAAGCTATGGGTTTATGTGTTGAAGTCGTAAGGAATAATAATAATGTCGGTACATATCTTACACGTTGAAACACGATTAAACGATAGGAAAACACATTTTCATTTCAGGTTTATTAATTTCATTTAATTTTTATTTTAATTTAGCACTAACTTTTACAAGAAGTATTGTAAGTTAAAAAATAATTATATACCCGACTACGAAACCGCACGAATTGTCCCTATGACGAAATTTTTACATATTATTCAATTCTTTGATTAATGCCTTCTAATTGATATAACACACACTCCCAAAAACATTATTTGATCATTTCAAAAATCACAAAAATCAGACCACCTTGAATTGAGTTAAAATGTCAAAGTACTGCCCTCAATTTCTAATTATATAATAAATATAACTTCGACAAACCATAATTATCAATTATTAATCGATACATGCTTATACATACACGAAAATTCGTAATTACGTAGCAATCGCTTATGCATATTAAAATTGTTAGAAAAAAATCATAAGCGTCGAAGTACAATTGCAGATTAAAATAAGTCATTAATTTCATAAAGTCTGCAGCACTGTACCAATACAGTTCTTAAGACTATAAGTGAGAATCGTTATTAGCCAACTTTAAATCGTTATGGATGCTAAACGATAATTCTGATTTAAAAACAATATGATAAATCTAAACATGATTTTTAAATATCTATTCAACGATAATCCACTTGACATAGTTCGTCAATTTACATTTTTTTGTTTTTCTTATTATGGGGTCCAAAATCGGACATTTTTCCAATTTTTTTTTATTTTCTGTGACATTTGTGTCTAAATAGTGCCACAAAGGTACAAACCTACATACATACATAGACTGATAAACACATTACCCTCTGCGTCGCGTAGTCGGGTAAAAAGAAAATAAAATAGATAACAAATACCTTAGCATCCCCAGGTGTGACGTAGTTGGTAATACATAATTCATTTATATAAATTTGTGAAGTTAGTGCTAATGACTCCATGTTACACGGTAGCAGAATGTTCCGTACATTAACAGTGTCCGTCCGTCTAAAACACCAGTGTGGGTATGTATGCACTTGCACTATACAGCGTGATATCGAGATTACGTCGAGATTTTTTTTTTATGTAAAAATTTTATATACTTTAACGTAATTTTCTTGAACGTTCAATTGGATGATAATAACTAAGATAAAAAAAATAAAGTAACTTCAGGAACAAGATATGCATATATGATATATTGATTTTAAAACCAAAATACTATAACGATTTTGATAAAAAATTTATGGAACCAATCTATATGTATACGGTGTGTTAAATTTATTTTTCTTATTAATCGATTCTCGACCTAATCTCGTTAGTCACAAGACCACTAGTCGGCTGTTCGTTCGCGGTCGCAGGTTCGAAGGTAAGCCACGCTATGCATGTGCTTGACGCACTATACGTACACGTTGTCACTGTTAGTTTGTAACGCTAACTATAACTCCAAAACATATGATTTGATTGAAAGGTTTCACGTAGAACGCATCTCAGGGCGCTGACAACACATAACTTGGTTAAACGGAGTATATAAATAAATACTTTTATTAAAGGGAAACTTTATTTGTAGTTCTTTTGAAAAAGGGATTTTTAATTAAGCAACCTGTAGTCTCCTATTGCTTGACATAGGCCCTTTCTCTTATAAAGGAGAGGAAGAAACTGCTTAACGCATTTAGCGCCGTCGTACTCGTTTAAGTACACTCATAGTTTAGTTTTTGTAACTTTTACATACGGACGATCCAGTGAGTATGTGACCTCTACTCGTGCGAGTCCCTTCTAAAACTATAATCTATAATAATAATATCAATAAATATTTTGTATTTAAATATGTCACTAATAATTCAAAAAAAAAATAAAAGATTTGGGTTTAAAATGCTGCTATTATATCTTTTAAACTTTCGCGATTTATGCTATTCATACTTAATACAACGGGTCTTATCGCGATAACTAATGGTAGTAATACCTTACCTACCGAAGTTGCATCCGTCGTGGTCACGAGTTGAGTCAGGTCGTGACCACGACGGATGCATCTCCGTCGAAACGTCGAGCAATAAAAAGGTATAATATGAATAAAATGCTGCTAGTGCCATATTATCGCTCAATGGGTTAAGTCATTAAAAAATACGTCGTTTTAATGTGTAATTGAATATGTTCATATTTTTAAATAATGCTGAAATTAATAACAAGACATTCGTTTTATCAAGTAAACCCCACGTTTATATCTTCCAAGTAATACACCACCATTCCCTCTTCTTATCTCTTGTTTTAAAAAAAAATCAAACACTTAAGTGTATTATGTCTAGTTCACGTTATACGTTTGTGGTGCCGCCTCTGGTGAAACTTTTCATATGTTCTGTTGTGAGTTGCAAGTTTCGAGTTTGGAGTTATAGTTTTTAATGATATTTGTTCGGGTATTTCGTATTTGTGGACGATTTTATAAGCAAATGTGTATCCATTCTAGAAATGTTTAGGAATTATTTTAACCTTTTTTTTTATTATACACAAAATTTAAGTTTTTATTTTATTATTGTCCTTAATGTAAATTATTATGGTTTTTGTTGTCCACAAAGACGAATTCGATGTTCTATGTTATATCTAATAACAGCATTGGTAAACAATAACCGTTTAAGGCTTTGAAAATTAAGTTGTGTTAAATAATTAAAATGTGTCCACATAGTTAGTAAAATTTACCTTGGGATTCATTAAAACAGATTCCTTATTAAAATTAAGAAGTCAAACGATCAAAAGTGTACTAAAACTTATCAAATAGAAAAGCACTATTATTTATACTATTATTCTAAGTTTTTGTAACATACCCCATTGTTTAACCTTGACCAAGGTTTTGACAATAGGCTGTATATGTACGTTCTTTCTCTTTTATATTTCTTAAACCTATAAATCTAGATATTTTCTCTCTAGATATTAAATTTATCTCTATGCTCTTATTCGAAAATAATTCAACTCACTCCCGGCACATAATTAACTTAAATATTTAATAACATAACGCGCTATTGTGTATCAATGTTGTTCGTTCGTGATGTTCGTCCATCGCTATGGTAAGTTATAGATTAGCTAGCTTTTATACTCGTTATTAACATACACTCTCTGGTATAATCGCTTTGCATGAAATTTATTTTTATTAATATTATTATTGATCATCTCTATGTAAAATAACGAAACTAAAAATGCCAATTGTATATTCAAATCAATTGTGTTGTATTTTATGATATGCTAAATTTAAAAGTTAAGAAATAAAGTTTATTATATTAGTTTGTTGTATCTTCACAATATGATTGATTTAACGGTTTCGTCTCCATACGTAAGGATGGTCAAATCAAATATGAAAGCTTGCTTCGTTATTAACAATATGTTGTATGTAGATTTAATTAACAACTGTAATTGATGTAGAGTTAGTTTCAATCCAAAGTGTTGGCAAATGTGTAAAATAGATCACATTTTCTGTTAAGTTAGTCGGAATTATTAATGAAATATATTATTTTTGAGAGTTCGTTTTTAATAAAAATTTATGGCCAGTATGGGTTTATAATTGTCTGTTTTAATTTTTAATAATGAATTTAAATTTTTAGACAAAATAAAATACATTTTGTTAATATTCTAATAAACTAAATATTATATAATATTTGGTATATAAAATGTCCATGTTTAATATAACGGGTCTTGTCGCGATAACTAATGGTAGTAATACCGGAGTGAGCTCGTGACCACGACGGATGCAAATTCGTCGAAACGTCGGGCAATAAAAAAGGTATTACTGCCATTAGTTATCGCGATAAGACCCGTTACATTAAGTATGAATACTATAAATCGCGAAAGTTTAAAATATAAAATATAAAAAGTTGTTATTCTTGTTAGCAATTCTTACATATTGGATTGAAACTAATTATCATGCTTTTTGTAAAAAAACATGTATCAGGTTGTCAACTATATTTTATGGCATTTAAGCTGAAATTATTTGAAAATTAAAATTTATCAGTACCAATAAAAGTAATTTCTCACAATTAACTTCATATATTTTCAGACGTTCTTTCGTTTCTTCGTACGTTTTACAAAACATTTCAGCTTGAATAACGATAACCAAATTGAAATTCAATATTAACTTTTAAAATTTTAATAATAAAATTCTAAATAATTAAATTTCAATAGTAAATATTTCATGCTTTATTAGAAGCACCGGCATCGTGAGGTATGCACACAAAACGTTATCTAACAATCACGAATAAACACTATGTATCTTTAATATATAATCATTTCCAATATTTAATTCTTCGTAATTATTGTTATATGTACTATATTTTTTATATCTTTTCGTGTAACATTTTATTTTAATATATTGTTTATGTAAATAAGATACCTTATTCTAGACTATTCCTTTTTTGTGAATATTTTAATTTTAATTTTAAAAATATAATCGTTTAATTTAATGCACCATTATAAGTTCTTCCACTATTATTTATTAACATTTTAAAATGAAACTTGTTTGTAAAGTCAATTTAATTTTCAGTGCATAATTTATTAAAAGTGATATAACACCTAATTTACATAGAATTTTATCATATGTCTACCACAATCATATTCATCTAAGTTAATATATTTATATTATCTCTTTTCTCTCACTCTCCATCTCATTCTTTCACTTTTATATTTCTTACACCTCTGAAATATTTTAAGTACAAAAATGTTACATGAAAAGAACACTATCTTTATATTCCACACTTGTGTTCGTGTGTGTGCATGATTTTTCACGTGTGCAAGTTTAATTCACGAGCTTAGCTTATTTTATAGATTAAAATTTGTATACAGTTGCTACTTTTTAAATTAAGCGTATAAGTTTAAATTATCAACACGTAAGATATAAAATTGTTTTTTTTTTTAAACTAAAAATAAAATAAAATCAAATTATTCCAAATAAAAAGTATAGATAGTAGTTAACACAAAGTGGGTATTTGAGGGTAGTTTCATATACAGTAATGATTAAAAAAATATCTGTTTTTTTTTTTATTGTGATGTCCTTTAACACGTTTTGTTTTTTTTTTGTGTGTGAGTGTGCGTGTGTTTGTGTTTGTCACTTTTACTAATATGTGTTGTGTTATGTATAACTATGTTTACTATATATGTATAATTATCTACCAATGTGTAGAAAATTCATACTTACACACATATTACATCATACACATGTATAAAACAATGAAAACACATAATATACATATTTATATAATAATACATATTTTTATAATATAATCTACAAATATAACACCGATGTGTGAATTGTAAACGAACTTTTTTAAGAATAACGATTTTGATGTAACACGAACGGTTTTTGAGTTTTTTTTTTCAATTAAATAAAAAAAGAAATAACCAGCGCGCTTTCGATGTCAAACAATTGTGTGCAAACTCAAGATGTATCGCATGTAGTTGGGATCTAGAATCCTAATCGAAAAATCATTAAAAATTAACATAATAAATTGTACACGATTCTAAATCTCTGACTAAAAAATATTTGCCCACATTATTCAACGCTACTTAATTTTAAGCTTCCATTTAATCTCGCGCTATCTCTGTTCGTATTTCCTCTAAGTGTATCATGATAATTAAACGCTACTTAAAATTGAGTAGAGTTTGAGAATTTAGTTCTAAATGTTCATAGTAAAGTATGTTAATTTCTAATGATACTTAAATATTTTTGGTGTACGCTTATAACATTAAATTGAGAAGAGGCTACGCATTACTCTTTTAAGACTAAGTTTCAAAGTAGTGTGTAGATCTCTCGCTAACACCCGCTTAAGAACGCTGATCTTATATACTGAAATACTGATATAAATATATTTTTCATACGAATTATCATGGGGGTACGTGTGATTGAGGTTGACAATTTATCGTCAATTGGAATCCAAATTAAAATGATAGAAGTAGTCCTAACCTCAAAAAATCATTTAAAGCTATTCAGTCTTATAATTGATATCGTAACTAATCTGTTACTGTGAATTTCAAATTTTACATTGAAACCTTGAATACATTTCTAAAGTTGCCCGAAAAGTTTTTTTTTAAATTTACAATACATTATTTTTAATCTGAAAAGATCTTTGGTGATTACTGAATCTAAAAAAATACCAATGGCAATGGTTTCTAATAGCTATATATATAATATGTATATGTTATGATAGAAACTTAAGTAAATTGTCTTGGGGTTGATTGAATATAAGTGTATTCTTATTTACGGTGGATAGTTTTGGCGAGCAAGCTGTTTGATTAACAACACATAACAATATTAAATCACTATTTTGGTAAGATGATAAAGTTAGTCCATGTTGCACTAATTTACAAATAAGATTAAGTATACTGCTTGAAATTATCCTTAAAACACTAAATTATTATTGTGTTATATCTAAATATAATATCCGATTGCTGCAATAATTCCTATATATAATTATCTAATATGGTATTCGAAAAGAAAGCATCAAACACACGTACAACCAAAGCGATAAAGTCAGATCAGTATACCACGGTCAACGTTTACCGGTCTAGCGTTAGTATGCTAACAGCTGGACAACCACAAGTCGAGATCGGCGGGTAAAGCGGCTCGCCTACTTGGAGCCGACACGGCGAGTCTGCTCGACCACACTCAGCAGATGCAGATCGTATGTATATGATTTTTCCATCTAGATCCTGCGACGCTGTAAGTAATCACGATATCTGATCTTGGACGATCTCTGATGGTCTCAGACAGTGTCACGATACCGTGATAGAATGAAATGGAAATAGAAGATAGAATTGAATGAGTTTTTTTTTTTATTATATTTGTTTATCTAACTTTATTTATAATCCATGGTCGTTAAACTTGCGAAAGGTATTAAGAAAAGTAATCTTGACTTATAAATGAATTTGTTAAAAAAATATTTTGGAACGAGTTTTCTCATCGCTGAAAGTTAAACGAAACAAGATTGTCAAAAATGAGCAGGTTTGTTCCGAACGTTTTATAAAATGTGTATTAAAATACAATTGGAGACCTAAAACTAATATATTTAATATCCTGGAAACTAAACGAAATAATAACAACGTATATGATTTCAATGCAGCCTATACGAGATAAGAGTGGAGGTTAGTTACCATATTTTTCAAATAGCACAGTTACTATCAAGCACTATTTATTATCACTTTTCATAATCCAAATAGCCACATTCGTTATTTTCTTAAAAATGCAAGATTCTCCACCACATTGCTCACTCAATAAAGTTGTAATGTAGGTGGAGCTCTGCGTGGAAACGCTTGGCGAAGTGGTGTCGCTGCTAGCGCGAGATGATGTTGGTCCTGTGGAGGCGGATAGAGGAGAACTGGCTAGGACATTACTGCCTACTGTATTGAGGATCGCTGCAACGATGATGAAGGAGAGAAATAAGGAAGAAGGAATGCCAACTGATGATTCTTTATTGGTATGTATTTTATTTTCGGCCAAGAGTGTTATTTAATAAATAGCACAGCATTAGTATATAGACATCTTTCTACCAAAGGCCAATTCCATGGTATGTGGTAACCACTTAACATCAGGTGAAACTATATGCCAGTTTCCCCTTTTTGTATTATAAAAAGGGGGAAACTAGCAAGATGAAGAAAATTGAATAGAATAGTAATAAACATTTTAGCTTCGCTTCTTGGTAAAGTATACAATTTCTGCTAGTTCGAAGTACTTTTTCTATAGAAAAAAGTTGATTTCCAGAATAGAATAAAAGATTATTCGTTAACACAACAAACTTTATTCTCGGTTTGAGAACTTTAAGATTCGTTTGCTGTTATAAACATCATAAAGAAATTAATTACATTAATTAACCGATTAGCGCCATCTATTGTTATCAAATTCAAATCCCTTCTTTCTTTTTAGCGCAAATTAATCTGCATCCTCTTAGACATGGTACGTCAGATGTCAGAAGAGCAATACATAGTGGTAATGAAATCTTTGGACGCAGAATCTTCTGGAAGGGCGAATGTATTAGTAGCGGATGCATTGGCTTTAATGATGGCGTTATTACAACGTCCAGTGTTCCGACCTCATTGGGCTGATATGTTGCATTTACAGCATTATGTTATGCTACATGCTTTAAGGTAAGTAATTTTAAACTTCGCTTTTCGAATTATCACTTAAGTAACATATGTGGTAGTAAATATAAATAGGTAGCAGGAGTTTGCTACGAATTGTCCATCAATGGCCAATAGATGGCGGTAGTGTCTACGGCAAGGAAGCTTAACACTGAGATGACAGTAGTGTGCAACCAATAAAGCACAGTCAGTCTAAAGGTATAAATGGATGCTGATATGCAATAATGTGTCAACCCACAAAAAGTCAAATTCGGAGATATTGATGTATTTTGATACTGCATTATCTATGTAACGTTATTCGATAAAAAATAAAGCCATATAAACTAAATAAGTACGGAAAAAAGTTTCTTAATTAAATGTTTCGAATTTCAACGTCGTTCCATATTTTGTAATTTATACAATAATCTTGTGAATTTAAAAAAACTTTCTAATATATAGTATATTCAATATATCAAAAAATAAAGGAAAATATAGATAAATACATATTCAAACAAATTTATTAAGAATAGGTTTGACATCTTTAGACGCCATTTTCTCAAAATGAAGTCCGTGTGGCTTGACACAGTATTGCTTATCAGCGTCCAAAAATGACGTCTTCATCACAAGGTAATGATTGGTGGTCAATACATTGCGAATTCCTGCTTACTATTTGTATTGGCTACATGTGTGACGTTTTTGTTAATAAGCCATTTTCGGGCATTAAAAAAAAAGGAAAACTCACCAAATTCGTGAGTTTAGAAAGACTAGAATATTAAATTCTGTCATAAATGGTTTGGTTTAATGATGATAATGATTACAAATTGTGTTGTCTTAGATTGTCAGGTTAACGTAACGTAACGTCCTTTTCTCTTTCTTGTCTATAAGATTTTGTTTAAATACATTCACATAGTGTAGTATTTATTCTTGATTTTGATTAAGAACTTTTGGTAGTCATGTAATCGAAATTTTTTTTCAGGTTATTAGCCACCACCCTCCGTGATCAACTGTCAAGCATCGACGATACCGAACCAGAAATGATGGCTGTGCACAACACCCTTCAAGACTGGTTCAACACCCTCGGAGCGGTGGCGTCCTCCCCCCCAATACAGCTGGAGACGCTACCAGCCGCTAGACGGCAGAGGGCGACTATGTTGTACGGTGACATTAGACGGAAAGCCGCGTCGCTACTGGCGGATATGTGGTTTAGTTTGGGTTAGTAACCGTAATAGTTTAATATTATCTGGAGCTTTGCTTGGTATTTTTTTTTTGTTAATCGTTGTTTTTTGGTAATTATTTTTACATTTAGTAGTATAAGAAATTAGTAGTAGATTTGCCTAAAAACACGGATAAAACGACGATTTTTATAAATTAAACCTAGCTAGATCGATTTTTCGTCCTCGAAATCTCCAGCATACTAAATTTCATGAAAGCCATCAAGCATTGCTCGTTTAAAGGTATTACATGTTTTATTGTAAATAAATTAATTAGGTTATATTAGATTGAGATTTGCTTTCGTGTTTTAGTTCTTGCTTTTAGTAATTGACGTTCCAAAAATGAAATGTATTAAATTTGTGAAGTATAAATTGGTGTAGCTTTTTGTCTGTATGTTACGCATATAGACAAAAAATCTGCGTTACTACATTTACGAATACCATTACTTGTAAATCAATTTTAGGTATATATTTTGTATTGGATTTATCTCATGGTATCATTTATTTAACTATAATTAATTTAAAAACATAATTATTTCAGTGCAATTTTTTTATTCATTTGAGAATAATTGTATTTTTATAATTTGTTAACAGAGGATCATAAGCGATTCTTCATACCTCATCTCGTGGGCACATTCTTAGAAGTGAGCTTCTTAAGAGACGAAGAAGTACGGAACACTATAATACCGCTGTTTTTCGATATGATGCAGACCGAGTACAAGTTCACTTCTGAAACTGGTAAGACTTTAATATTAATTCGATTTACATTGTTTATATATTATGTTTAAAATGTAATAGTATTTTTAAATGAAAAAACTGAAGAAAAGGATATTTTGTGCCGTTAATTGTATTATAAATCAATCAAAATCAAAAAATACTTTATTCAAGTAGGCTTTTAAAAGCACTTTTGAATCGTCAAAATAAACAAAAAGTACTTAAATTAAGGAAAAGCTACCACCGGTTCGGAATGTAGATTCTACCGAGAAGAACCGGCAAGAAACTCGATAGGTACTCTTTTAAAATTGTGTTATTAAGTATATACATTTTAAAAATTACAAATGTTTATATTAAACATCCTGTATGAAATTCATCTATACTATATCCATGCATTATTATCATCTATATAATCTTGTACAGAATAATATGCTTTAGCTATTAAAGAATTTTTAATATACAATTTAAACTTATTGATTGACAACTGCAAAAATTTCTTTGGTATTTTGTTATAAAAACGGACACCTTGCCCCAGAAAGGAAACATTTACTTTGCGAAGTCGAAAGCTTGGTGTTATGAGTTTATCCTTTCTTTACAATGCGAGTCACTATTTCTCTCAAAACAATCAATATTAGTATGGATATGTATAATATTGTTATAAATATACTGTGACGCAACCGTTAGTATACCTACTTTACTAAAAACATCTCGAAGGGATTCCCGAGCTCCTAAATTATAAATACTACGAATAGCTCTTTTTTGCAAAATAAAAACTGTATTAACATCTGAAGCGCTACCCCATAGCATCAAACCATAGGAGATGATACTATGAAAATAACCGAAATATACTAATCGAGCTGTATCAACGTCGGTTAGTTGACGAACTTTCCTAACCGCGTATGCTGCGGAGCTGAGTCTTCCCGTGAGAGATGACAAATGGGAATTCCACTGAAGCTTCGTATCCAAGGTTATTCCCAGGAATACTGTTGTGTCACTTACATCAAGGATCTCATTATTCAATATCAAATTATAATTAGGTTGTTTAACGTTAGGTAAAGTAAATACCACACATTTCGTTTTTTTGGCATTTAAAACTAGATTATTAGTTGTAAACCAACCATGTATCAGTGATAATGCATTGTTTACATATTCATAATTAGTTCTATTTCTGTCAACTTTGAAAATAAGTGAAGTATCGTCAGCAAACAATACAATATCACAAACACCTCTAACATAGAATGGAAGATCGTTGATGTATATTAAAAATAATAAAGGACCTAAAATTGATCCCTGTGGAACACTCATTTTTAAGACAGATCCAGATGACTTAATTCCATTTATAGAAACATGTTGAACTCTCTGAGACAGGTACGAAGCAATAAGATCAAGAGCCTTCCCTTTAACTCCGTAATATTCTAGCTTACATAATAGCGTTTCATGTTCCACACAGTCAAATGCTTTAGATAAATCACAAAATACACCAATAGCGTTCTGTGATTTCTCCCAAGCGTCATATATGTGTTTAAGTAGCGCCATGCCTGCATCCGTTGTAGAACGACCTTTGGTAAAACCGTATTGTTCCCTATGAAAAATACCATTTACATTACAATGAATAAGGATTTGATTTAAAATAATTTTTTCAAAAATTTTACTTAAGGAAGGTAGTATAGAAATGGGCCTATAATTGCTAGGCTCATCTTTGTTTCCATTTTTAAAAAGTGGTAATACTTTGCTACATTTTAATAGATCTGGAAATGAACCTGTATCAAGACATTTATTAAAAATGAACGCTATATGTGGAGCAATGTCATGGATGATACTATTAATTAATTTTCCCGAAATACCCCAAAGATCATTTGTTTTTTTAATATTAAGAGTTTTAAACTTATTTATAACATCTATTGGAGTAACTTGCTTGAAAGAGAATTCAATATTACATTTGGATACATGATTTACAAGTAATTGAGTTGCAGCTGATGAAGATGATTCTAACTAAGATGTTATATCTGAAGGTATTTCATCAAAATATTTTTGAAATATATTTGCAACTTTTAATTCTGAATTTACAATTTTGTTCCCTATGTTTAACTCAATTGGTATAATTTGCTTATTAGGTTTTCCACACACACTATTAATAACGTCCCAAGTAGCCCTAATTTTATCTTCAGAATTAAAAATTTTATCTTTGATATAATTAGACTTAGCATGAATGCACACCGCTTTAAAGGTTTTTGAATACCGTTTGACATGTTCTATAAAATATTCCTCATGATTCCACTGCTTCATACTGTACAATTCATATAATTTATTTCTACTTTTATAAATACCAGAAGTAGCCCAGTCACTAAATTTCAAATTTGAGTTTACATAAAAAGTCTTTGTTTTAAAAATATTATTGAATTCATTTAAAATTAATTTAAAAACAGAACCATAAAGTATATCTGGATCATGTGAAGTCATATCTAATTTACATATTTTGGACGCCACAATATCTTTATAACGGTTTACTTTATTAACAGTTATCGGTCTACAAACAATTTTCCTTTCGTTTTTAATAACTTTGCCTTGTAGTGAAAATTTTTGCCCACAGTGGTCTGAGGTTAAATTATTGATTATTGATTTTTCATAAATTTCACAATTACAGAAGACATTGTCAATACACGTAGAAGAAAGGCTAGTTATACGAGTTGGTTCACAATATCTGTGCGTTAAATTAAATGATTTAAATAAGTTAATTAGTCGAGTACTAATTGTCGAATCTTTTAACAAATCTACATTGAAATCGCCGCATACAATAATATATTTACTGCCTTTACATAAATTTTTTAAAATGTCTTCCATAGTTACCTCAAACAAAGCAAAATCTCCAATAGGGGGGCGGTATACGCAAACTATAATGTATAACTGAAATTCCACACAGGACAGTTCTACAGTTCGCTCGATAGAGAGAGCCACAATATCTTGACGAGATTTACAAGCTATATCATTACGAGCTAAGATTAATGAACCTCCACGAATAGCATTCACTCTTACGAACGAAGTTAACAAAGTAAAATTATCAATATTAAATATGTCATACTGTTGAAGCCAATGTTCTGTTAAGCAGTATACATGAATATCACTACAATGTGAAAATAATTCTATTTCATGTTCCTTGCCACCTATTCCCTGCATATTTTGATGAACAATATTTATGTAAAAGGGCTTAGGCTAAAGTTAAATTAAGTTTCTAGAAGTCGTTTTTTAATTTTAATAATTTATTATATTTTAAAAGAGGAGAAGCTCAAAAATAAATAAGATGTATTTAAATAATTAAAAATTACAAATTAACAAAACAACGATAAAAATAATTCTAATATCACTAATATACGCCCATATCCATTCGCGCACCAAAAATAAAGGGATGCGCTCCTTTTTTTAATCTTTTATGTCACAAGTCACAACGGACTCTGCCAGGTTGGCATAAGTCCTGTAACGATGTCCCAACTGGCAGACCCATCAGGCGCTGGCAGCATGCGCTCGTTCGAGAACGCGCTCATAGACAAGCTGGACGTGCTGGCGGAGGCGGGGCGCGGCGACGCGGGCTGGCGCGCGCGCTTCGTGTCGCAGTGCGGCGCGCTGGCGGCCGGCGCGCGCCTGCCGGGCGGGCCGGCGCTCGTGGCGGCCGCGGCGCGCCAGCTGGACGCGCTGCTGCAGTACCGCGCCGCGCCGCCGCCGCTGCGCCTGTACCTCGTGTCGGGCGTGCTGCGCTTCTACGAGCAGATCGAGCGCCCGCACATGTACATCCGCTACGTGCACCGCCTGGCCGCGCTGCACGCGTCTGCGGGCCACATGGCGGAGGCGGGGCTCACGCTGCAGCTGCACGCCAAGCTGCTGCAGTGGAGCGACGAGGCGCTGCCGCTGCGCCTGAGGCACCCCAGCGCGCCGGATCACGCGACCCATCTGGATCTTAAGGTGACTTTTGGTTCTATTTTCGGTGAGTGTGGGACAGTGTAAAGACGAGAAGGCGAGAACAGATCTGTAGCCCTGGTAACGGTTGTCTAGTTAACCATATCGCTTGCTTACTATTCGATTATATTACTATTAAAAATAAAAGTAAAATAAGAATAAAAGAATTAAAAAAGTCACATTTTTAATAAATTGAAAAAAAAAATTCGAATTTTTGATACTAGACTTGGGCCGTTTATGTCAACTTTAATGTCACCAGATATCGATATAGTCGAAACGTTTGTAAAAGGAAAGAATCGAGAATAAGAATAGAATTGAAATGCTATATCAATTTTTAGGGTTCCGTACCTTAAAAGGAAAAACGGAACCCTTATAGGATCACTTTGTTGTCCGTCTGTCTGTCTGTCTGTCTGTCTGTCTGTCTGTCGGTCGGGATGTCAACCCTTTTTTCTCAGAAATGCATAGACGTATCATGTTGAAATTAATATCATATACTCAAGTCTACGATGACATGCGGCCGTGAAAATATTAAAGTTGTAAGTCAACGCAATCAAAAGATAATGGAAAATATGTCGTATATTTTGACCATTTTAGCGTTTTCGCAAGGGAATCAAAACCTATAGGGTACTTCCCATTGACCTAGCACGATGAAATTTGGCAAGAAGTAAGATCTTATGGTACAAATAAAGGAAAAAATCTGAAATTTGTAAATTTTTGTATGTATGTTTGTCTGTTTGTAAGTTTGTCTTTCAACCTTTTTCTCAGAAACGCGTGAAGGTAACAAATTTTTATCAACGTCAAGTACTCAGAGTTGTAATTACTAAGAGCTGTGAAAAAATCAAACTTCTAAGTTAACGCAATCTAAAGATACGGTCATTTATATCACATATTTTAAGTATGATAGCGTTTTTAACGTTTTCGCAAGAGAATCAAAACCTATAGGGTACTTCCCATTGACCAAGCATTATGAAATTTGGCCAGGAGCAAGGTCCTTTAGTATACATAAAGGAAAAAATCCGAAAACTGTAAATTTCTGTTCGTGTGTCTGTCAGTCTGTACGTCTGTCTTTCAATCTTTTTCTCAGGAACGCGTAAATGTATCAAGTTGTAAATTGATCAAGCGGAAAATATATTAATCTTAGAATTAAAATTATATGTACTTGTAACAAATTAACATAGAAGTTGACCATGGTCAAAACAACAATTTTACAAACACTGAAAAGAAATTTGTATCAATACGAAAACATTAAAAAGCAGCAAACCTTTATCAACAACGCAATGCAATCTATATATCGCAGCTAACAAAATGATAGCGCGATGCAGCGTACAGCTAATGCCATCTATTACAACATTATGACATTAACTGTGATATAATTCTGCTCGATTAATAAAAAAATTTATTTTAATTATTATTTAAACGCGCTAAAAATTATAAAATAAACTTTTCATTTAAAAGTTTTATCGTCGATTTATAACGTCATTACGTAATTAACATTCAATATAAGAGCTTCACGCGATTTGATTTAAGTACTCGTATTGACTTAGTACGAAAATTTTAAAATTAAATTCAAACAGATCGAGTTATTTAATTTACTTATTTATCTACACATATAAGTCTTCTGGTTATTAGTAATATAATTAGTTATTTATAAATAAACAATTAGTTTTGTTCGAATTAAGGACTAATTATTTTCGTCTTGGCAACACTAATATATATTTCGATATTTTGATTGATAATGTAAATCTGAATATTTTACGAACGTAGTGCAGGGGTAGTGGAGTGTAGTAGAATATAAATAAAAATAAAACGAGAGTAAAATATAATATAATTATGTTGTTAATGTCAAAGTCAACAAGTTAGTTCATTTTTTTTTTTTAATAATAATAATCGTTTATTCATTTCTGTCTTACAATCTAGTATACAAGGTTGAAAGCCTCCTAGTAAGTTAAAAAAAACCCGTGTCAGGAGGCCTCGCTCTTCCATAACTAAGACAAACTGTATGCGAGAAATTGATGTAAACATCAAACAACAAAAGAAAATTAAATGAAACTTAATTACAATACAAACAAAATAAAGAAAAATAAAAATTGCACGTGTGATTGTATGTGTGTGTCTGTGTGTGTGTGTGTGTGTCTGTGTGTGTGTGTCTGTGCGTGCGTGCGTGCGTGCGTGTGTGTGTGTGTGTGTGTGTGTGTGTGTGTGTGTGTGTGTGTGCGTGCGTGCGTGCGTGCGTGCGTGCGTGCGTGCGTGCGTGCGTGCGTGCGTGCGTGCGTGCGTGCGTGCGTGCGTGCGTGCGTGCGTGCGTGCGTGCGTGCGTGCGTGAGTGCGTGCGTGCGTGCGTGCGTGCGTGCGTGCGTGCGTGCGTGCGTGCGTGCGTGCGTGCGTGCGTGCGTGCGTGCGTGTGTGCGTGCGTGTGTGTGTGCGTGTGTGTGTGTGTGTGTCTGTGTGTGTGTCTGTGTGTGTGTGTGTGTGTGTGTGTGTGTGTGTGTGTGTGTGTGTGTGTGTGTGTGTCTGTATCTTCTTATAGCTGCATAACAATAAATTTTATATATTTATTCATTTATTATTTACTTTTTAATTAAAAATTAGTTTGCCGTTACAGCTTCCGTCTCTTCGTAACTAAGGTTTATAATCCAATCAGCAATACATTTTTTGCATTCAAAAATCTTCATTGTGTACACTTTAAGCTCTTTATTTATTTTATTATATAGATGCGATGATAATTTATTGAACTGGCGACTAGCAAACGTTGTTTTTGTTTTAGGTATAGGGGCAACATTAAAATTTGTTCTTCTATGTAGGTGTTGTGGTTCAAATTTTAGACTTCTATGAGTTTTTAAGACAGAATGAAGGATGTATAGCTTTCTAACCGATAACAACTTACAAGTAGAATACAACAATTCAGTAGAAAACCGAAGAGGCTTGAAGTACATAATTTTTATTAGATACCGTTGCGCTTTCTCAACCTCAAGTAATCTAGTCTTTGCGGCACCGCCCCAAACACAAATACAGTATGTCAAGATAGACTGCACCAAAACAATGTATATTCTTTTAAGTATAACATCTGTGGCAATGTGTCTCAGGGTTTTAAAAATCCATGATAATTTCCTTAATCTATTTGCCATTAGTTCGAGATGATAATGCCAAGAAAGATTTTGGTCTATCACAACACCTAGATATTTAACAGAAGGAACTTTACTAATACAAGAACAGTCACACTCGTTGGTTGCTGGCAGTTCACACTTATGTATCTTAATGGTAAAATCATTTCTTGGCTGTGTTGAGTTGTAAATAGAAAAACAGATAAAATTAGTTTTAGTTGAATTTAACGTTAAAAGATTATTATCAAGCCAATTAGCAACTTTAGAAAGACCAATTTCGGTCGTTTTTTGTACTTCTTCCCAAGATTGGCCACTAAATAACAATGCAGTATCATCGGCGTACGATAACACATGACCCTCGTTTAGTTTCATATTGCATAGGTCATTAATGTAAATTAGAAACAAAGTCGGCCCTAGTACACTTCCCTGCGGTACGCCATAGTCTAAATTCACCCTGTCACTTACGTACTGATCTATTTTAACACTTTGTGTTCTATTACTGAGATAGTCTCTAAAAATATTTAAAGACATACCTCGTATTCCTATACGTTCAAGTTTTTGCACAAGGAGGGGGACAGAAACGGTGTCGAACGCTTTTTTTAAATCTAGAAAAACAGCAAGGCAACGTTTGCCAGCATCAAGTTGATTAACAATTGAGGAGGAGAGACATGCAACGGCATTTTCAGTTGAAAGTCCTTGCCTAAAACCATATTGTGAGTCGGATAATATTTTATATTTTTCTAAATAGTTTATGAGTCTAATATTTATTAGCTTTTCTAAAATCTTAGATATAGCTGGCAATACAGAAATAGGTCTATAATTATTGACGTCGCTTCTGTCCCCACCCTTATGCACCGGCGTAATAATAGCGTGCTTTAAATATGATGGAAATAATCCCTTCTGAAAACAGAGGTTAGTTAAGTGGCAGAGAATGGGTATAATCTCATTTTTTGCAAGCTTAAGGAATCTAGTTGGGATGTTGTCCCATCCTGGCGCACTGTCAGATTTCATTGACATGAGAACACTATGTACCTCCTCAGGGTAAGTGTCTAACATCACAATAGACTGTGACAGTGTTTTGTCTAAAGAGTTACCTTGTATATTACCGTTAACCGGGACACTATTAGCTAATTCGTTACCAATGTTGGCGAAGAAATTATTTATATAATTTACCGAATCTTTGACGGAAGCTCTAGATTGTAGTAGTTCGACATTACCAATTCTACTTGTTTCAAAATGTGTGATTGTTTTAAATGTTTTCCAAAATGTTTTTGAATTTCTAGTCGATTTAGCTAAGTTAACTTTGTCGTAATTACGTTTTAGTTTTTTTATTAGGTTGTTACAGAAATTGCGGTACCGTTTATATGTTATTTTAAGAGTCTCATTTTCCGAATCAGATTTAAGTTTATTTTGCATTTTGTTACGGTTTTTTATGCATCGTAAAATACCAGCAGTTATCCATGGCTTAATTATGCGTTTTTTTTTAGGTATTTGAATCAAAGTTGTATTTTCTTGAAGAGATTCCCTAATATCTTTTGTTAGTTCTTCTAGGACGTATTCAGGGTCTTGACTTAGTAGGATTCTAGCTAAATCTTTCTTAACTAAGCTTTGGACTGCCAATTTATAATTAATATTTTTTTCTAATTTAGGATTCGAATTAAGATTTTTCATTTTATTTATTTGTAAAATTATCATTAAATGATCAGTTATAGTTGTATTTAGAATAAATATTTTGGCTTCTAGGTTAGGTTTGTTAAGTTTTAACATAAAATGATCTAAAGAGTTATTTTCCCGGGTTGGCAGAGTATGTCCTGGTAATATACCATGCCCTGACAATATGTTGAGGTAATTAACTCTATTGTTACGTTCATTGGTGGAATCGGTACTTTTAGATATTAAGTTTATATTAATGTCACCAGTAATTATTATGTTTTTATTTGTTTTTAAAGATTGCAAATGTTCACTTAAAGAGTATATAAATTCGTTAGCATTTAAATTAGATGGAGAGCGATAAATACCTAATACTATATTATTTTCAAGTTCAATCTGTAAACAAGATGCACCAGTTAGTCCTACTTCGCGGGCCGTATATTGAAGAGATTCCTTAACATACGCCACTACTCCGTCATTCTGATTCAACTGACAAGAAGTTCCAAAAGATGTGTATGTACCTATGTTAGGAATTATTTTATTAGAATTTAATCGGCATTCGGTGAGTATAATTATATCAACGCTACAACTAAATTGAGAAAGGTGTACCTGCAAGTCATCTATATTTTTATATACACTCCTTATATTCTGAGTAACTATAGTAAAACAATGTTTTGAGTTTGATATGTATTTCGGAAGATCATCCATATCACATTGCATGACGCGCAAAAGTGAAGCACTGTCAATTTCATTTAAATTAGTTAAACGATCATCCATTGGGAATTTTCAAAAGATCTGCAGTTTCAATCAAAAATTTGGGTATACTTGAATTTTTATACAATATAAGTTGTTTTTTTCTTATTTGGCTATTAATTTTACTATAGTTAGAATAAATACCTATAATTAAGCTATAATTGTTAATCCTTGGAAAGTAATAAATGCGTTGTTTAGTGTGACTTACTGATTTGAATGAGTTTTGACATATGGCTGTAGGTAAGTATATGTTATGTGAGTGTGAGACAATATCAGAGTAGTGAAGATAAGCTCTTGTGTTCTTATTAAGTAAATTCGTGTTTATTGTTTTGTACTTAGGTATATAAACTATAATAATAACAATAGTAAACAAAAACTTGAAAAATAGCAGTGTAAAATAATGTCGTGTTACAAAAATCACTTCTGTGCTTATTATTAGTCATATTTCATTCATTAGCTTTTGCACTTGGTATTCGTGTTTGATTAATATGACGGGTGTTTTCTCATTTTTCCTTACATAAACTCTGCCATAAGCAGTCCAACAAAATTTATAAGATTTTGCCCTAGTGAGTTCTCGAGATAGAAAATAGAGACGGGCGCCTTTGGGTGTAAGTTGTTCGGTAACATAAACAGGACAGTCTGTATTTTCTTTCAGCCCCAAATTCTTCCCACAGAGTTTTTCTTTGTGTTTGATGTTGTAAGCTTTACACATCTTGAGAGTTTCAGTTTTTTGTATACATGATGAAAGCTCGACTATTATAGATGTATTTCCTTTCCCCTCCTTCCTTTCTTGTACTCTGTATATATCCATAATATCCGTTTTCATAATTTTGCTATTTATAGTATCCGAGAGGCACATAACCATGTTTATTAAGTCTTCTTTAGGTTCCTTAGAGTTTTTAGGTACATTTTTTATTTCTACATGCGCCTTGCGACTCGCCCGTTGCATATCCTCTATTTTTTCCTCTAATAAGGAGATATACTCCTTATCCTTCTTTGCCTGTCCTTCCAATTGCTCTACTTTCTTTTTTAATTCTTCGTTTTGCGCGGTAAGAAAATTTATAGATGTTTCTATATTTGCATTTGATTTTTTAATTTCCAATAATGTAGGAGTAATTTTTTTTAATTCATTTTCCTGTGCTAACAACGATGACGTAATCATGTTTTTAATTTCTTCCTTAAAAATTTTTAATTCTGTCTCAAAGTCGTTTTCTCTTCTTCTTTTATTTCGCTGGGAGATATAGTTCGGGGGAGTGGTAATTTCTGTACATATTGCAGTAATATTTATGTTTGGATCTGACATTGACTTATCCATGTTATTACTATCCATCTGGTGATAAATACTAGGAGTAAATCAAATCGATAAGACTTTATTTTTATTCAAACGAGGCGCAATCTTCAATAGCCAATCAGTAATTATGGTGAACAATTATTTGAGCAATGACGTCGAAGTAGGCGGAGTGCTTGGAACCAATAGATAAAGAGTGGGCGTGGCTTCATTCGTAGACAATAGCATATACGCTTGCTTTTTACGCCGATATCCAGTAATTCACAAGTGGGTGTGTCCAAATCCTTATCTTATTGTCGTCACTGTGTGCGCTTGCGCCGATTTATGTAGTAGCAAGCAAAAAGATTCACAATACCTTACCAATAAGGAGGCAGCACAATGTACCAGGGGTCCAGCTATTTCTTAATGTTGTCTCTCAACACTTGCTGCATACTTATGCACTCCTATTATTTTAAGTTAATTTATTTTCAAATTATATTAATAAATTAATTTTAAAAACGCAAAATACAGTCGGAATAAACGTCTGTTCCTTGCGGAGGTCCGGGGGGAAGAGGAAATTGAAATTGTCAAGAGATGGCGCTAGGTGTATCCTGAATCGCGCTATAACTTTTTTTTTTGAAAGTATAAGGTGTATTAGTACTTAAAATAAAATTTTGTGTTTCCATGGATTGCATCCATGATTGTGTTTTAAATTAAAGTGCTCCTAAGTAGTTTCAAAATAGTTTTTGGGACGTGATCCATATTTACATAATGTTTGATTATATTTAAGCGACTTCTAAAAAGGAGTGTTTTCAATTCGACCTTGTATTTAATTTTTTTTTTATGTTTGTTCGCCGATTACGCCGCCATTTGGGTACCGATTTTCAAAAATTTTTTTTTTGTTTGAAAAGGTATACTTCCATGGTGGTCCCATTGTCTTCAGGTCAGGATCAGATAATGGGATCCTGGAGAAATTGAGGGAACTCCTCAAATATTATAGGCAAGCGTATACCGATTTAGGTATTTTTGATAGTAACTTATGTTGGAACTGATGATTAAGACCACAAATGGCGTAGATGGGTTAGTCTTATATAGATTTCTATAAGTTTGTACGGAACCCTCGGTGCGCGAGTCCTACTCGCACTTGACCAGTTTTTAGATACTATGTAGTTCAATAATAAATCACCGATCTGACAAAATGTAAACAAATAATTTTTTGTATTTAAATTTTAATATTGTTTTTAATTTTTTATTTGATAGAGATAAATTTACATAAGTTGCTTTAAACCTAAAATAACTTGCTGTGAACACCTTACATTTGACACGCACACAATTCGGTGACCTACGTGACTGTTACCGGGTCACGCTGTGCGTACAACGCAACGCCCGCAGACGGCGCTGTACGAGGAGGCGGTGCGCCTGCTGGACGCGGGCCGCCAGTGGGAGCTGGCCGTGGCGCTGGTGCAGGAGCTGGTGGCGGAGTGCGAGCGGCGCGGCGCGGGCCACGCGGCGCTGGCCGACCTGCACGAGCAGCTGGCGCGCCTGTACCGCGCGCCGCTGCGCCAGCCGCGCCCGCGCCCCGTGTACTTCCGCGTGCGCTACCTCGGCCGGGGCTTCCCGGACCACACGCGGCACCCCAAGGTGCTGCCACTGGCTCTCCGACTATTTGCTGTACTCCCCAAAACACCCCCTTGACTATACAAAATACTCCCTTAAAACTGAAGAGGCAGCGGATGCGCTTGCGCAAGCGATCGAGCTCCGTTTTCGTGCTGAGGAAAGAGTTTTAGTAGATATAAACCTCCCTATAACCAGATGTCCCCACTCTCCCAGGAATCGGGTATCTTTCTAATATTTTACACGACTGCATGACGCGAAGAAGGGTTAAGTGCTTATCAGCCTATGTATGTATGTGGAATTGTACCTTTGTGACACTATTTGAAAAAAGAAAGCGTAGGTCAACTTTAATAAATCATACTCGTTGTTTCGTTATGACGGCGCGAATGTCATAAAAAGCATAAAAATTTGAAAAAATCAAAATCAAACATCGTGGATTTTGTATATAATTTGAAATAGAAAAAAATAAAAACCAACGAACTTTACTAAGTGGGTTATCTTTGAATAGGTATATAAAACATTATGATTCTCATACAGTGTTTTAATCTGAATTACCGTTTAGGATATATAACGATTTAAAGTTGGTTCGTAACGATTCTCACTTATAACCTTTTAGACAGAACCGATATTGATACGGTACTGACTGCAGATAGTCTCGTTAGGCAGTCGGGTTTTTGATTTTTTTTAATTAATTTATCTTATTGTAATAATATGTTTCTTCTCCAGGGCTTCGTGTACCGCGGCAACGATTGCGATATGCTGCATAACTTCAAAGAACGAATGTTAGACGAATGGCCGGAAGCGGAAGTTTTACTGAAACTGGACGAGCCGGGCGAAGATATAACGGAGTCAGATGGACAGTGTATCCTTTTCAATTTCTCTTTAAGAACAACATATGAAAAAAATTAACTGGCATTAATAAGATTTTTCTCTGAAATTCACTGATTATTTTTTTGAGTGAGGTTCTCGCTATGCAATTGACTTATTTTGGCAATGTAAAACTTTCAAGAAAAGGTATTTTATTAAAACTTTTCTAATAACACACTATTTGGCGTTAAAATTTATGTCGCTGGTTGCTAGGCAACGTCGTACAAAGTGGTCGACATTTTGAGTGCCAAAATTTATAAGCTTATGATATATCTATAATTATATAATATCATTGCATACAACATAGACAAGTTAAAGGGGAGGGCGAGTTTAAAAAAATATTAAAAAATACTTTTAAACATTATTTTAATTTATTGAAATGACTGAGCAGAAGTTCATGCTACAATCATTTAAATTAATTTTTATACTATTATTCACATCAACTACGTTTTCCAAGATATGAGACAATTCGTATTACTTTCTTGTACCGTTCTCACACTTAAGCCGACATAACAACATTAATGTCCTGAATGCGAACCAGATTTACAAATAAACGCGGTAACGCCGGTAATAGACGACAAATGGAAGAACAAGTTCGGGAAATCGGTCGACGATGAAATTATTCGGTACTACGAGCACAATAACGTGAAAAAATTCGTTTTTTCTAGACCCTTCCATAGACAGGGTATGTAATTTTTACTTTATTGGAATGTATAGATTATTTTGGTTTAAAGACCCTAGTGAGTATTCCCAAAACGCTACGAGGATCTCATCACAAATTGATGCTGATAAGCAATAATGTGTCAACCCACAAAATGTCAAATTCGGGAGATATTGATGTATTTTGTTACTGCATCACGTATTTAACATCGAATAGTTTTGACATCCTTAGACGCCATTTTCTCAAAATGAAGTCAGTGTGGCTTGACACAGTATTGCTAATAAGATTCCAAATATTGTTAAAGAAAATAAAGTTTTTTTATTGATTAATTATCTGAACAATGGTTTTGGAACGCATAGAGGATAAATATGCAAACATTAATTTCTACTTATATAGATATCATCATCAATAACGGAATTTAATTTAATATTTAAATATATATTAAATGGTTAAAACTTCAACGCTAACAAGACAAGATTCTAATGTGAGTTTGTTTTGCATGTTACGCTTTCACGCCTCAACTGCTCAATCGATTATTGTGAAATTTTTCATACATGTTGTCGGAAACACAGAAAAAGACATTTTATACCAGAAAAAAGTATTGTGCGTAACAAAATCTACAGCATTATAAGTTAAAATGACTACTATTTAATCTCATGTGTAGTTTTCGGGACAAGATGTAGCTTATATCTTTCTCAAAAATCCAATCTATCTTTACACCAAAACTCATTATAACTTAGCGGTTTAGGCGTGAAAGCGTAACAGAGTTACATTGGGAGTATGTGTATTAAATTAATTTGTTACGTTTTACAGAGGATTCAATAACGGATTCAACGGATGATTTGTCTGGAGCGAATGAGTTCGCGACTCGTTGGTTAGAGAGAACTGAATTGGAGATTAGCGATACATTGCCAGGTGAGTTATAGCCAATTTCTTCTTTATATAGGTTTATTGAGTTTTTGAACAGTGATTTCAATACCTAAGCAATAACAAAAATTTTACTTGCAGTCACATTTCCCATCCTCGGTTATAATCGCGTTAACGGTTAGCGCTCCGTTCCTAAGAGTCATAGCGTGATGTAATATAGCCTATAGCCTTTTTCAATAAATAAACTATCTAACACAAAAATATTTTTTTAATTTGAACCAGTAGTTACTGAGATAAGCGCGTTCGAAACAACAAACATACTCTTTAACTTTGCCTTTTATATTCGCCAAAAGTACTTGAGTCTAATTTTGTATTTGTTTCGACATGTATATTATATCATATATAAATTTCGTAAACGTTAACACTGTACGGTCCACACTCTCGCCAGGTATCCTCCGCTGGTTCCCCGTGGTATCGACTCGAACCTACTGGGTGTGCCCGCTGGAGGTCGCCGTGGAAACCATGGAACAGACCAACAAGGAATTGAAAGCCATCATCGTGGAAGCCAAATCTCCCACAGCGCCATTACATCCCCTGACTATGAGGCTACAAGGTATCTATAATAATAAACAGGTTGATATTTTCAAGGTGTTTTGATGTCGAAATCAAACACACTTTTGAAAAATTCAATCTGTATACATCATTTAAGTATGGTGAAGACTGTTCGTATAAAGATGTAAAGCTCAGGTAGTCCCTGATTTAAATTTGAAAATAATATAAATTATGTCTATTTATGGAATATTATATGCTATATAATTATATGGATAGTGATAAGCAATAATGTGTCCACCCGCAAATAGTCAAATTCAGAGATATTGATGTATTCTGATAATGCGTTACATTATTCAAAAAAATGTCAAGTCATTTAAACTAAATAAGTATGGAAATAAGTGTCTTAATGAAATGTTTAGAGTATTAAAGCGCGACATTTCACATTTTTTTCGATATACAATACTCTCATACACCGGAAAAACTTATTACTAGATAAAACTTTTTATTACACCAATCTACATTCAATGGATATACATCTTCAAACAAATTTATTAAGATTAAGTTTGAAATTTATAGATGCCATTTTTTCAAAAACGAATTCAGTGTGGCTTGACATAGTATTGCTTATCAGCGTTCAATTATGTTTTACATCTATGCGTAAGGTTTAACACTGTCTATTAACCGATCATTTGTTTTTCTACCTTCAATCCGCCAATACAAGAACACTCATTTTTATTACTCTCCATACAGGTATCCTAGACTCGGCGGTTCAAGGCGGGCTGGTCCACTACGAGCGAGCTTTCCTTACCGCTGCGTACGAGTCTCGTCGTCCACAGCACGCGGCGCTGTTGCAGCGTTTGAGAGATCTTATAGCGGATCAAGTGCCTTTGTTGAAGTATGGTGAGTGGATATCCGGTTTGAAGGACCATTTTTATGTTTAGAGGTGGAAATGGTATGTTTTGAAGTTTTTTTATGAGTAATTACTGAGTTCTATGATGATTCATATGTACATTGTATTTGATTAAAAATATTTTATTTTTATTTTTTTTTTTGTACAAAATAGAGTACTGGAAATATTAAATAATAAATTTGTCCTTTGCAAGTATTGTTGAAAACAGTTTTGTATTGTAAATAATATTTTTTTTATCCATACTTCGTTACTAATATTATTGAGGAAGGCTATAGGCTGTATTACATCATGCTACGATTCCCAGTGTTATTTATCTTAGACTTACTCTATGTGTCAAGCAATTTTAAATGAAAATATTATATATTACTCCAGGTTTGGATGTCCATGCGTCACGAGAGCCAGTTCGTGAATTACACGCACATCTTACAGCTTGCTTCCGCCGCGTCCAGCATCACGTGCACCAGAGATACGGACGTAAGGTATGAACGCACAGATAAACACACAGCCGCGCATTGGTATAGACACACGCTTGTATGTGTATATATAATGACTCATTATCACATGTATATATTTATATTTATACGTACAGAGAATTATAATTATTATGCTTTGGCTTATTTACATCTGGCTCGAAGGACCAACTTGTAATCAAAGTGTTCAACTTTATAATATCGATAAATAAATATGTACGTTATAAAATATTCTAGAATTGTTAAATCAATTCAAATTAAAATATGCTTTATTCAAGTAGGCTTTTAAAAGCACTTTTGAATCGTCAATAAAGAAAAATTTACCACCGGTTCGGAATGTAGATTCTACCGAGAGGAACCGGCAAGAAACTCGATAGTTACTCTTTTAAAAAGTTTTACGAGGGGTACATACATTTATGAGTTACAAATATATTAAATACCCTGTGTGAATCCAGCTTATTTTATACTATTTGTTATTACATACACTGAGTCTATTAATTATTAAAATTGTAAAATTAATTTCATCACACTAATTTCGTAATGCAAATTTGGCTTAAGTATCAACACACACACATACATTATGATTCCTTTACATTGGCGTTATTAAATATGTTTTTCTGGAACAGATGGGTGAATTCGAAACGGATAGCGTGTCTACAACGCCGGAGGTCACGTTGCGGACAAATCTACGTGACAGCACGGAAATCGAACCCAGGAACCCTTCGAACCGCATATCAGATATATCTACTGGCAATGAGTAAGATTTTCAGTCATAATAGTTGTAAATATACAGGGTTTATACTGGACATGTGTCGGACATTTCAACAAGGTCTGCGTTTCTCTAAAATGTTTTAGGTTTTTTTTTTTTACTTTTAAATGGATACTGATAAACAATACTGTGTCAAGCCACACGGACTTTGTTATGAGAAAATGACGTCTAAAGATTAAATGAGTTTGTTTGTAGAAGTATGTATATCTCCATCTCTTCTATTTTAATAAAAAGTGTATTGGGATAAGAACAGTTTGGTATAATCAAAGGTTTCATCTAATAATAAGTTCTTTAAATATATAACATTATTGTATATTGTAAAATATGGAGCACACTTCAATTTTCGAAACATTAAATTGAGAAACATTTTTCCATACTTATTTAGTTTAGATGATGATTTTTTTTTTAAATAATGTTAAATACCTTAAGCTTTGATACATCAATATCTCTAAATTTGACTATTTGTCGGTTGACACATTATTGCTTATCGCTATGGTAACGCTCATAAATTGTTCAACACATTCCCAGTTGACACCCTGTATAAAATACAATTTCAATTAAATTGTTTGACAACTAATGCTGCCCATAAGATAACGATTGATATGTTATACGCTCATGGATTTTGGAAGCTAGCGTGTCGTCCATTTTGGACGACGTTGCTTAGCAACCAGTATCTGAGTATGACAGGCGAGAGTATCTTTGGGAAAACATGACAATTGACGAGCTTGTCAAAGTCGGGAATTAGTACAGATTTTCAACATAGTCATAGGACAGAAATACCATATATTTAAGTTTGTCTTTTTTCACAGAACAACACCAAAGTCGAAATTCAAATTGAATTCAGCGATTAGTTGGACAAGGTATGTTTTTTTTTTATTTAGTGTAAAATAAAGGCTGTTAAACCTTCTACTAATAAATACAGAGTTATTCATTCATACGGGTCATTAGGGAGAAATCTCAAAAAAATGTATATAAGGTCTAGAGAAATTTGTTGAAAGGAACCTGACGGTTTATCAATTTTTTTTCGTATTAAAATGATGTTTAGCTTTCATAGTTTAAGATTTCTCCCTACAGACGCGTCTGAATTAATCACCCTGTATATGTCGTACATTTTTAATTATGTTGTTACAGAAACAGCAGCAGCGGTACATTAACACCTCGGCATAAGAAAAGGAGTAGAAAGGTTTGTGAATTTATATTTACACAATAAATCAGCGATCTGTTAGTAAAAATTCCATAAAATTCTGCAAATGTATTTTTTTATACGTACTATGTGTATTCATATTCATATGTTTTAGAAGAAAATAGCTTGAAAGTGCCAAGCGTATTGTTGTAATATTGTCTACACTAATATTATGAATATGATTTTATTGTTTGTTTGCATTAAACAGGCTTCGAAACTTCTGAACCGATTTGGAAAAATATTTTGTTGTTGATTAGTGCATTGAGGAAGGTTAGAGGCTCTAATACATCACGACTCATATGAGTGAAACAGTGAACTCAAACTCGAGTGCTAGTGAGCTAGTAAAATGTACAATGCCATCTCATACGACATTTTTTTTTACATTTTAACATTATTTATTGACATAGAGATTATATTGACACTTATATGTATAGATCTTATTAGTATAGTCTATACTAATAAGATCTATATATAGTATATATTTTGGTCCTTCGAGCCGGATATAAACCAGCGACGAATGAATACTAAAGAATAATTATGGAATTTCAAACACTTTCAGAGCGAAGTCAGCCTCCAATCGAGTGGAAGTCAATGGTATACCTCCACCAGCGCCAACGGCACCATACACAGCGCCATCAACCACGCCATCAACAGCGCCTTCAACGCCACGCTCATCAA
The DNA here is from genome assembly GCA_037950945.1 of Hypolimnas misippus. Lineage (NCBI taxonomy): Eukaryota > Metazoa > Arthropoda > Insecta > Lepidoptera > Nymphalidae > Hypolimnas > Hypolimnas misippus. Next base: position 982,133 of record JBBEEQ010000009.1, read on the forward strand.
CAGCAACAACAACACCAGCGCCAACAGCACGCTGAGCAACAACAATATCAATACTCTGTGCGATACGTCGTCGTCACCTCTTAGAGAGCTACGACAGGAGGTAAGGAATGTTAGTTATTGCTTTTAACCGCGGTTTTTACATTTGCCACTTAATAAGTTTAAAGCCTACGTTAAAAAATCTTTAATAAATAAAGCATATTATACCATACAAGAATATTTTGACCACAAAGAGGCGTGGATTTGATAAGCGTTGATTTTCTATCCGGATAACATAATTTAAATGTAATAAAAATACATTATGTATAAATGCTTTTAAAAGAGTTACTATCGAGTTTCTTGCCGGTTCTTCTCGGTAGAGACTACATTCCGAACCGGTGGTAGCTTTATAAAAATTAAAAATGAAAATATGACATGTAACTTGACGATTCGAAAGTGCTGTTAAAGCCCATTTGAATAAAGTATATTTTGAGTTTGAGTTTGAGTTTATATCGGCGTGAGAACTAGGGGACTACAAATACTGATAAGCAATAATGTGTTAAGCCACACGGATTTTGTAAACATGTCAAGTCTATTCTTAATAATTCTGTTTGAAGAAGTATATATCTATATTTCCATAAATGTTCAAGCAAATTGTGTAATCCTAATTTGGTTATAGTTAAAAGGTAGATAATTTTTTTATAATATCTGATGTATATTAACTGTTGGATTACCAAATAAATAAAGAAATAAAAAGTATAATGAATTAAAAGCAGATCGGTATAGTAAAGAGTTTAATCTAATAATAAGTTTTTCAAATATATGAGATTATTACATAATCCGAAAAATGGGATTCACTTTAATATTCTAAACACTAGATTAAGAAACTTTTGTTCGCACTTATTTAGTTGAAATGACTTGAAAATTTTTGGAATAGCGTTAAATACGTGAGACTGAGAGAGATACTTCATCAGAATGCATCAATGTATCTAAGTGTGACTTTTTGTGGTTTGACACATTATTGTTTATCAACGTCAACATACAAATGTTCAAAGTTCGAGTAATATTAAAATTTCTTTGTAACTTTGTACGTATTCTCTGAAACTACTGATTCGATTGGAAAAATTATTGCGTTTGATAGCCTGTTTATTAAGGAGGGTTATAGGCTATATTACATCACGCTTCGACTAATAAGAGCGAAGCAGCAATCATAAACGCGAGTGACACCGCAAGGGACAGCTAGTAAAAGATTTACACCATTTGTATATACAAAAAAAAAGAAGTTATATTTTTTCTATGAAAACAATTATATTAATTACGTAGCACAGCGTATATACCTTTCTCTAATGTGTATATAATAATATTAACCTTATACAATTCGGCAGATTTTATGTATAAAACGTAGTTACGAATATGCCACTTCTATTCTACACACAGTATAGACTACTTTGATAGCACTAGTTATCAAAGCTTACAATTAGGTCTCAAACTAACCTAAATAGTCCTAAGAACCTGACAGTTTTTGAGTTTAATTATTTAGTATATCAATACTTTGTGAAGTATATTTTAGGTTAATATATACTTATGTAAATCGTAAATAAATAGTGCAGTAATATCTTAGGTAATTTTTTAAAAATATTAGTCAAGCTCTGGTTCTCATGGCCTAATATGTAATTATAAAGAGTAAACTTATTTTCTATGATGGTCTTGTGTCAGAGGACCAATAAAATTCATGTCGAATGTCAATCGAACAAATAATTATTGATTGAAAAGCAGCGATCATAATACTAAAATATCGCTAAAAGCAAGCTTTTTGTTAATAACACACGCTATTAAAATTATTATCGAATATTATAAATTGCAATTTTAAGATTTCAAATTCCATATCGATACCTCCCACGTAAGTTATTGTAAGCCACAAAATTGCCGTTAGCGTTTTTACTGAATGCTACACGAATTTGCATTGCATTCAAAGTGAAAAAATACCAAAAATCTTTTTTTTTTCAAGGAAAGTTACAACAAAATACGTCTTTTTTCAGGCGTATTTTGTTATAACTTTCAAACTAAAACGGATTAAAAGTGCTCTACTGTAAAATTGTAATTTTGGGGTTACAACAACTTACGTGGGAGGTATCGATATATATAATATAGAATTTGAGCCCTCATAAGAACTTGCGTATATTTTAATTTACGTTAAATCATGACCGAATTCAATGTTTATCAGTTTATATATTTTAAACTTTCGCGATTTATACTATTCATATTTAATATAACGGGTCTTATCGCGATAACTAATAGTAGTAATACCTTTTTATTGCCCGACGTTTCGACGAAGTTACATTCGCCGTGGTCACGAGCTGACAGTCAGCTCGTGACCACGGCGAATGTAACTTCGTAATAAGACCCGTTATATTAAATGTGAGTTTATCAGTTTGTGACACATTAAAGACAGACATACAATTATACATGTTAGGAAAGCTATAAATTAAATAAGTTCGAAATTCCGTCTAAGTCGCTTTGGTTTCTTTTAAGAAAATACTGTAGAAATACTATAAAAATATAATAAAACAGAACACATTTTATTATACCGTTAAGGATTTTGTTTCTAAATTATTAAATAAAGTTATTAACGAATTTAAAGATTTATATCAAACGTAACGATTGATCAACATCTAAAAGCGCTAGAAGCGATAGAAGACTAAGGTTTTTTATATTTTATCCCGAAGTTGATCAATAATTAGTTTAATTGAAACGGATATAACGTTAAAATAACGTATCAGTAAGCATTAGAAGCGTTCGGACCCGCGGTAGCACTAGCGAGAGGTAGGGGGTGCCTTGCGCCAGTACTGACGCGCGCTGCCCGCAGCTGGTGTGCGAGCGGCCGCAGCGCGCGCAGCGCGCCAGCCTCACGCCCTCCGAGCCCGCCTCCAACAGAGACTCCATGGGTCTGTCTGCGAACTCTCTCTCACTCACTATCTTCACTCACTCACTATCTGCTTTGTTTTCAACCACTCACTAGCTGCTTTCACTCACTCAGTATATACTCTAACTCACTCTATTTCTGTATTCACTAACAATTTGCTCTGCACTCGTTCACTCACTGTCTGCTTTCACTAACTCACTATGCTCGCACTAATTTCTATATTAATTGTATTGCTAATAGTATATTGATGCGTCTGTATCTGCTCTGTTCTCACTCGCGTCTCAACTCCTATTTCTCCTGTTTCAATGTTTATATATTAGCTTATTGTGATGTGTTCAAATGCAGTGAGTAGAATAGCTAGTATATGTCTGCCGCTCTGCTCTCTTTAACTCATCTTCTTTTTTATTTTTGTACAATTTATTTATTTCAAATTAAAAAAATATATAGTTTATTTCTATAATTTGCATGCCTGCATGTATGTTTTATAAGTCCAGTTATTTCTATATTTTTTCTTTATTTTCTGATTTTCTATTACTTGGTCAAAATAAATAAATTTTATATTATACAAATATTAGCATAAATTTACTGGTTTTAATGCATGGCTTTCTAAACTTCGATTATGTAATTTACCAACAATTTTTATAGCATTAGATACTTAAAATTCTAATAAAATTTTGTTAAAGAAAAAAAAATGAAAGAACGTCGAGTTCTTATATGTATAAAATAATATAATCTTTTTTTCGTGGTATTTTATCCTTTTGACACTTTAAAGCCAGCTTATCTTAAGCTGTCTTACATATCAAATTATATTATCGATTGTACATTTAAAATAATTGATTGAATTCAACCGTTTATACCACAAACCGTGCCGAAATATTTAAACAAGACTTTTAAAAAATGGCGAACTTTAGAAGCGAAATACGTAATTTCGATTACTTAAATGACAATTTTATTTGTAAAATCAAACTACTGAACCGGATTTATAGAAAATTCTATGAAATCAATCTGAAAGTATACCCTTTCTAACAAAAAAAAAAGAATTAACCAAATCGGCCAAGCCGTTTTCGAGTAATCGTTGAATATACAAACCTCTTTTTGAAGTCTATTAAAATTTACGTTACGCGTTCAATGTATTGTAAATGAACACGCCTGGCGTGTCGGCGGCAGTGAACTTGTTAAATTGATTTTGCCTATAAAATTCTAGGGACGACGGACTCGAACCAAGATGACGAAGAACCGCCCCCGTTGCCACAGAAGCAGTCTCACAGAAGTCTAGAATTAGACTCGGAGAACAACAACCAGGAATCGAACCTGCCCCTCCGACACAACTACGACCTAGTCATATCGCCTAGGAACTCCTACTTGTACCAGTCTAGGCGGCGGAATACGTGTGAACAGTTACCACCTAGTAACGAAAAAGCTCCCACTCCACCCCCTAAAAAGAGAAATCAGAACGTTTAAAGGTATTTTGTATAGTCTGTTTTTCTTTACTTCTCCTATTCAGGACGCAAATATGGCGTACTTGTAACCATAAAAAAATTATAGATGAGAAATTATTGATCGAATGATTGAACTGAATCATTTTTTACATTGAAAAGAATGTTCGAAAATTTGTGATTTTATTGGGTTTTGTTAATACATCAAGTAAAAAAAAATTGACTATATAGGGCTGTCACTTGTGTTTATCCTATTAAAAATATCGTTTATCATCATCCAAAGTGGAAATAAAAATATTTAAATGGAACTATCTACCTCTCGCGTTTATGGTTATAGCTTCACTCCTGTGAGTCGAAGTGTGATATAATATAGCCTATAACCTTCATCAATAAACGAGCTAACCACCCAAAAAATAATTTTTCAAATCGCATCAATAGTTTCAGAGATTACCCCTTACAAACTTACGAACAAATTTTACCTCTGTATAATATTAGTATATTGGAAACTTGTAAAAAATTAGATGCAAAGAAAGGGGAACTGAAAGGAAAGAAATTTTTCAGTAATGTATTTTATTAGTATTGAAGTAATAGTTTTGTAAACGATATATTTGTTTGATAATGTATTTACATTCGTAATTCTTTATATAAATTTGTAACAAGATTATACAGATGTTGATATTATAATTATTATATATGGCAAATTCATAAAACACGTGACAGCTCTATTTTAAAATTATGACAATAATTAGTGTGAACATAAAGAGTAATTAAAATATTGTCTTTTTTTCGTCATTATTATATTATATAAAAACAATATTATGTAGACACCACCAGTTCTAAACACAGCTTTACTTGAAAATAACTGCAAAATTTTCGTATAGGTATTTTATACAAATTTAATAGATATTAACAATGATATTTTTAACTATACATAAGTTACGTTCATACTAGTGCCGGATCGTTAAAAATATATCCGCGGGTCCGAATACGGATAATTGGTATCAATATCTGCGGATATGAATTCGGATACGGATCTTCACCTTCTTATTCAATCGGTGACTTGTGGCCTTTTTAGTGTGTTGTTTTGTTATCGTTTAGTGAGACACTGTGCAAATACGTAAAAATTTATCTGTCATATTACAAAAGACGCATTAAAACCATGTTGAACGCGTGTCTAGCTAAACAGTGTTTAAAAATTAAACATTGTTTAAAATATTATATTAATTGCTTAACAGCGAATAAACTGATAAAAAACTTATTGATAAAATGTTATACGTTACATTTGACAGCTGAAGTAGGTTTTAGACATCTATTTAACTCACTTACATGTATGTTAATCTATATCTAAAGCATGTTTAACTCACAACTGTGCTTAAACGCGGATTTGTAGTGCGGATTTTTTTAAACACGCGTTTAACGTCTGTTTAAATCTTTTGTAGTAGGGCAGTATGTGTTCAAAAATTATATATAAAGATCCGTATAAGATTTGCGCCAAGAAGAAACCGATACAATTTTTTTTCTCTTCCCTCGGATATCCCCGGATACGGATATCCGGCACATAACTAGTCCATACTACTGGACGTTAGAAATCTGTCCACATTTCAAAGTTTAACATCATCAATTGTGTTGTTACTTCATAGATACTCTCGCCTGTTATATTCAGTCGTTGGTTGCTAGGCAACGTCGTCCAGTGTTTATCACTGAATGTATGAGCTATATAATGTAATAGATATTACGTAATATCATTGTTAAACTATTTAATTTCAGTAAAAGTAAATAGGAACACACTTTCGACTTAATATTGTTATAGAGTTGTAGATTATTTTTCCAATATATGTAATAAAATTAAACAACTTGATAAATATATATAAAACATAAGCTTATTATGTAAATACATTCTTGTACCAAATTAATCGTTTTTGAAAATCGACATTTCGTTTAGTAGTATGTAAAATTGTTTCGAACACATAGACGCGGCTCGGTAATATAAATTTAAGTAAAAAAAAATTAATAAATTTATATTTAAATAAAAACCACCGAAAAAAATTATTACACATAATAATATTATTTTACGAAAACATTAAAAATATATTAAATTTTTTAATTCAAAAGTATTTGTTTGTGATATGAAAACAATTATGATGCCATTTTTCCAAAGAACGTATTTTCATTTTTTATTAATTAAAAAGTGTAAAGATATTAAAAATTATGTATATACCATAAAAAACATTCACTTTGATATTAATGTACATAAAAAATCGTTTTTTAATTAACTTAATTTTTTTTTTATCTTTATAAGACAATTTGCTCACATGTGTGTTTTTTCACGTTTTCTTCACTGAATCTTATTTTCGTTTAGAATAAGAGCTAATATTTACTACACTAGCGTCACCTAATGTTACCGGGACAAGTAATATAACTAACAGTTCAATATGACTTATTTACTAGCACGCGCACGCGGCTTCGCTTACGTGATATGTTATTAAAAAATAGACTGTGTGTCATTCAAATGTATAACCTGTATTCCTGTAAAGTTTCATCAAAATCCGTTCAGTAATTTTTACGTGAAAGAGTAACAAAAATCATACATCTATACTTACAAGCTTTCGCGTTTATAATATTAAATAAGTATAACTTTGAGCTTTGACGTAAATTGTATACGATTTATGTCAAAATTCTATTTGTAGTACTAAAGTCAAAGCAAAGCTTGACGTAGTTCATCCCGTTTATGTCACAGCGTGTATTGCGATTGGCTAATGATTCGATATCTCCCGTCACCTAATTCACACATAGCTAATAAGTTGCAATGAAATTAATATGGTCCTTGATTAGCTAAGGCAATGGTATGTAGCGATCGACAGTTTGAAAATAAGTCAAAATGTATGAAAATGGCACAAATGATCACGTGACTTATAAAAGATTTAGGTCGTTTACACGTATACTGTAATAGTTATTTAAAATACCAATTTAATTGAAATTTAAATTAACAACATAACAAATAACTTTCTCAAATGATATTATTTCTCACAACCATTCCAAATTGAGATAATATAATGTGGATAAGAAAAATATTCTTACGTATTGACGAAACACATACGATAATGTGAATATTATATATAGTTTTTAGGGTTCCGTGCGATATTATTGAAAAATTAAATAGTCTGATATTGTTAACCTATCTTACAATCAGTGCCATAAAAAAGTTACCAAGATTTTTTTACTTGACACAAAAAGTATACCGATTAAATTTAATAAAGAAAAAACACTTACAACGCATATAATATATGATACATGACGTAAAATCTTTAACCTAATCGATTGCAGATTTAATTTATAAATACAATTTTCTATAAACAATTTAAAAAAAAGGATCTTAATCAAAGATTGGGTTCAAATAGGAGCGATATTATACATACCCTACAGTGAAACACAGTGGTAGAAATATTTCGTATTTTTATTTTAAAAAAGATATTTGCCCAATATTGGGACATTTAAAGGGTGATAATGATATTATAAATAAAAGTCTTCCATTTAATACGAAACCACCATTTATTATGTTCAGTCATTTAGTTAGAAGCTATTTTGAACTCTATACTTAAATGGTACTTTATTTTAAGTTGCCATTAAATTAAAAAGTCCAGTGATATCTCTGTTCTTGTTATATTTAAACATTTGGGAATCACAATAAGAGTAATCATATTCTATAAATATAGATATGATACGTTCATACTATTTTATGTTCAATTCAATTCTTGTTTTTATGGCTTTTAGGAGTGCCATATCTAATTTATGTTAAAAGTCTGTACACATTCTCATCGTCTCTGGTTGCTAGGCAAAGTCGTCCAAAGTGAAATGAGCTTATAACATATCAACCCATATAATATTTTTGAACATGAGACTAAGTAATCATTACCTAAGACTTGCAAATTGAGTACCATTTGAGTGTTTAACCATATTCAATTATAGCCAATTTCGGCGTGTAATACGTTACCTAAGATTAATGTATATTTTAATATACGTACTATAAGACAAATGTAGTGCCTTATAAATTTTATTAAAATAATACTTTTTATAAATATGTAAATTATTTAAATTTAGATGTTTAATTGAAAGAGATATTTCTTAATCTGTGACCGTGTTACAGATTATAAATTGTAACGTTTTGTATAGATAGTAAATACAATTGCAATTTTTTTTTATTATAAAAATACTCTTGATTTTTGTAATGTCAGTCATTATTAATGTTTTATGATATAGTAATTATTTCACATTCATAATTACATTTCTAATAATAACATGATATTATAATTGAATGCTGATAAGCAATAATGTGTCAAGCCACACCGACTTCATTTTGAGAAAATGGCGTCTAAACATGTCAAACCTTTTCTTAACAAATATGTTTGAAGAAGTATATATCCGTCCTTTCTTTTCTATTTTGATAAAAGGTACAATGAATTAAAGCAGATTGATATATTTATTATATTATCTAATAAAAAGTTTTTCAAATATTACAGATTATTATATAAATTGAAAAATATGGAACGCACTTGGAAATCGAAACAGCTATTTAAGAAACTTTTTTCCGTACTGATTTAATTTATATGACTAGAAATTTTCAATAATGTAAAATAGGTGATGCAATATCAAAATACATCAATATCTCCGAATTTGATTTTTTGTGGGTTAACACATTATAGCTTATCAGCATCCAATTAATACGATTATAAAAATTTGAGTTATATATACAAGTAAATATTACTTGCCGTTTATTCGAGCAAACCGTAGTTTTTAAGTGTAAACAACATAAGGGACACATTGAAAAAGTGATATATATATATATATATATATCACTTTATATATATATATATATATATATATATATATATATATATATATATATATATATATATATATATATATATATATATAAACTGCAAAATTTATTCAAATTCTGTATTTATTAATATATATAAAAATATGTGTAGATTCGGTTATAATTGTATTAAATATAAAGAGAAAGAGAAATTAAAAATAACTATATTAAACCTAAGTAACTATCGATGTCACAGTGAGGCAAGGTGCCCAAAACAGCAAAATTAGATTTTATATTTTGATATTATTAATATACTAAACAAATACCGATTTATATAATAATGTATATAAGTAATTTTTTTTTTAATTTTGTAGATTTTGTGAAGATTTAAATTTTTTTTGTATTTATTATGAGTGTGAAATATATATTGTGTCATAGAATTGATTAGCATTTTAATCGTATTGTAGAAATGTACTCATTATACACAAACAGACATTGTATATAAATTATTATAGTTGTTATTTGTAATAAAGAAGTTATCCAATTTTAATTGTTTTATTATTATTTTTAGAAATAAGAATTATGAATTACTGTTCATTGTAATAATTGATTATTTAAAAATATTTTTTATTCAACTTATAAAAAAAGGTAATACCCAAAACCTAGTGTAATAAACAAGACTTAAGTAATATATTAAACTTGTCCTGAAGTAAAGCCTAGCTGTAGCCTAATGACTACGACATTCTGACTCGACCAGGGCCGCACCTCACTCTCAAAGAAAATCGTGAACTAGCAAATTATATGCCTTTTGTCGGTGAGTGAGAGAGTCGGAAGCGTAATCCACTCGAAATCGTTTCTTTACGTCCTATTCCCTTTCATCGCAAACTCCTGTTTAGGCTGGTAACGTATTTGTGGCTTCTCTGGTGCTGCAAATGTCTCACCTCGCGGATTAATTTGCGTTTATGCTTATTACATACTACATCGCTCCTTTGGGTGGTGGCGTGGTGTAATATAGCCTATAACATTCCTTTATAAATGGACTATCCAACGCAAAAAAAGTTTTCAAATCGGATCAGTAGTTTCAGAGTTAACCCCTGCATACAAACTTACAAACAAATTTTACCTCTTTATAATATTAGTATAGAAAATATTTAGTTAATAACCATGCTTAATTACTTTCGATGTAGGTATATAATTACTCAAGTTACTAAAAATAGCAACATTACTATATTTTAACCCACTTTTGGTATACAAATATTGGTTTAAATTTATTCAAACAATAACGTTAAGGCATTATTAAGTTTAAAAACTAAAGTCAGGGACTCACCTACTTAGATAATGAAAGTCAACAAATTTCATGCTGAAGCTACATGCTAAAATTAAACAATATTCATTGTAAGTATTTGAATTGCTCAACTGCTGCTCGCTTAGCGGTCGAAATTCGACCGTAGATCTATTCTAGATGATCTATACCCAATTTGACCACAGACTTACAGTAAACGAAGGAATATGCATGTGCGTGTGTCAGATTCGTCGTAGTGTGTGTAATGTTTTTTGTTTCGATTTTTTTTATGCATAATTAAAAAAATATATTAGTATTCCTCGCTCCTTCTCTATATAAATTATAAGTGTGCGAAATTTCCGTCCGCTTAATATATACATACATAGATGTATAAATCTAATATATAATTGTTTGTTGGTATCTAACGCGCTCTCATGCCATTCATTCGATGCGATGAAAGTTTGTCAAATTAACTATTGTTTGTTTACAATTAACTTCCATTAGGTGCCCTCGTGTTGTACCGTCCGGACAGAAAAATAAGTTTTAGACCATTGTCGGGCTTAAAAAAATACTCCAGTACTGCCAGCTCAAAAATTAACAAGTGATGAAAGGGAAAAAGAGATCAGGGGGCCCGTGACTTGCCAGCCCTGCCACCCTAGTTACGTCCCTGAGTACTGTCCCGGTCGAGTCAACAAATATAACTCGTACAGAGTCATATTCAGTAGTTGCAGCTCTCAGTATAACCTCTACATTTCAATGGAATGACAATCAATATATGAATAATTTAGAATTTTGTTTTAATAATCCTAAATATACATTAAAAAAATGTTATTCTTAACTCGATCTATTAGTATTCAAATATCAAATAAGTTAATTTGCAGTTCTTGCTTTAATTTTAAAGTTTGTTATAAAAACCCTTAGTACGGAGTCTTTCATTTTACCCACAAAGCCGGAAATTTGCACAATTACCTCATTATTATTTATTCAATCCATGCTAAAAAATGGAATAATGAGTTAAGATAATATTTGCTAGAAATGACAAACAAAAACTATGAATACACTTAAAAGTATACCTTCACATTTTGTTACAATAAAATTAAAAAAAAGGAAACCAAAATTCAAAAGCAAAATGCGTTATTTCGATTACTTGAATGACAAATGTATTCTAGTTATTTTGTTTTTAATATCAAACTACTGAACCGATTTTGATGTTAATTCTATGGGACAAATTTAAGAGTATTTCCTTCAAAATAATTAATAAAATCGGCCAAGTCATGCTCGAGTAATCGGTGAAAAAGTCTCTGACGTATTGATGACCTCTTCCTTTTTTGGAAATCGGTTAAAAATCGGATGCAACCATAACATAGATTTATGGTTGCATTTTCAACTATGTTCAATGTTGACTTAATTTGCCGTGTTTTTAATAAAAAAGGAGTTTTGGTATTTGATCTGTATGTATGTAAGTTTGTATGACTGAGATTTTCTCAAAAACTACTATTATGATTTGTGGGGGTTTTCGTTGTTTAAACACATAATTCTTAAGGAAGATTTTAGTATATAAAATACAAGCTGAGCCCGCGATTTCGTTCGCGTGGAATAGAAGATGCTGGGCATTCTTTTACGAAGCAAGACATTTTTATTATAATTAAAAAAATAAAATTCTAAAATTGTACCCTAAGTTATTCGTCATAATATTAGAAATCTGTGAGTAAAAGTCCCGTAAAAATCGGCCCAGAAGTTTCAGAAATTAAATTTAAACTTTTATTGTTAGATAGTTTATTTATTGAGGAAGACTATAGGCTATATTACATCACGCTACTATTTATAGGAGCGAAGCAATAACCATAAACGCAAGTGAAACCGCCAGGGACAGCTAGTAAAAGATTTACACCATCTGTATGTATAAAAAAAGGAAGTTATATTTTTTCTATGAAAACAATTATATTAATTACGTAGCACAGCGTCTATACCTTTCTCTAATGTGTATATAATAATATAAACCTTATACAATTCAACAGATTTTATGTATAAAACGTAGTTACGAGTATGCCACTTCTATTCTACACATTCTGAAGTGGTATTTAAGATTTTTTACTTTTAAGTCACATAATTTACATTTAATTGCGAACTAAATATACTTGGATTTATCCTTTAACTCCATTATATTGTTTGATTACAACGTTTTCATTTTCATTTGTATTTTATAATTTTTTACAACTTTTATAATTTTATTAAATTTTATCTATAACGTTAATGAACATAGCGAAATGTAGAAACCAGTAAATTTTAACACAACTAATCATAGATATATATTTTTAACTTTTCAAACAAAAAGTATCAACGATATCTAGATATATTTAGATTTGGTTCTAGATTTATGGTAACAAAAATGTTCATGGTCATTTTTGTCCACTTAAAGTAGATTACAGACGAGACGAGCTCCGCCAGCCACGAGCGGAGCGTCGCACGGGATGGGCAGCGGACGCGCATGCGCAAGCGATCTCGAGGCCTCATCATTTCAGTGCTGAGAAAGGCCATCGCAGAGGTTTTAGTGGGTATAAATCGCCACATAACTCGATCTCCCAACTAGGAATAGGGAATCTTTTCGAAAATTTCCCCTGCGTAAACAAAAAAAAAATAGATTACAGAATTCAGTTCGCAAATTAATCCAACATAGCACAACGAGCAGACTCTTTCAAAAAGCCCTAATACACGCTACAAAGAATTAAAGGAAGATTAAAAGTACATTTTGACAATTGCTAGTTTAAAAGCTTTTATTTAACTTACAATGTATGTATGTATGTAATTATGTTTCTTCGGATGGGATTTTGCAACTTAATTTTGAAGCAGTTATCTTCAATCGATGGAGATGAAATTTTGTATATACGTTTAGTTTGGATGTCATTGCATGATTAGGTATGTGACGTCATCCTAAATCCAACATGACGGAATACCCAAGATGGCGGACTAGATAATTGAATTATTTTTACTGGTTTCATTATCTTAGTCAAGGAGTTGCTGCCACCTAGGTGTACGCGTACCATTAATTGAGAACCACTGATCTGTCTTTAAATAAAATCAAATAAAAACCTTTATTTACAACATATAAAATAAGACAGATGTAAGGATAAAATAACAGAATATATATTACTTATTAAGTATCTATGTAGATAAGAGCAGAGAAGACCTAGTGCCACTGAGTTTTCAAGTGCTAAATGTATTTTAATTTAATTTTTCATCTTGTGCTCGGCGGTGAAGGAAAACATCGTGACGAAACCTGCAAGTTTACGGAGAAATACTGGCACATGAATCCGCCAGCCCACAGTGGAACAGCGTGGTGAATTAAGCTCTAAAATCTTCTCCATAATGAAAGAGGGGACCTTTGCAAAGCAGTGGGATATTTATAGGTTGTTACTTATGTATGCAGGTAAGACTACGACAAACATCCGTATAGCCAAAACAGACATTTGCCGTGAGCGGGGATCGAACCCGCGACCATTAGCGCTTGAATCAGTTGCAGTGACCACTGCGCCAACGTGTCAACCGTTGAGTGTGATGCGTTTATTTATTTATTTATTTTGAGGAAGAAAATGTAGACATTTTATTTTTCATATAAACAATAGCTAGCAAACAAGCAGACGGGACCTGATGTTTAGTGATTACGACCCATGGACATTTGCAGCACCAGAGAGGGATGGTTTAGGCTTCCGGTTCTCTTACTCATCGTAGCTATATTAGCTCTTCACGACAATTTCCTGTCAGTGAGGTACTACCCAGGATATTTTAGGCTTCCGGCTCTCTTGCTCATCGTAGCTATTTTAGCTATTTCACGAGAATCTCCTATCAGTGAGGTTCTTCCTCAGTCGAGCCAGCCCGTACACGAGCTGTAGACAGTGGGCTACAGCTAAGCTTTACCTCAGAATTTAAAAGAACCTCCTAAAAATTTCGAGTAACAGCCAATAGGTATGATATTAGTATAAAGTTTAGAAATAAAACGGTATCATGATCTCTTAATAATAATAATCAACCGTAATAACTCGCAGGCATCGCGCTCGTGATCTAAATCAATGTCAAGTGAGCAATGAACGAACGCAACGCTAATTGTTGTATATTAAACAAGATTTTTTTTTTTTTTATATATAAAAGTGTATTTTTTTTATTCGCAAAGCTAAAGTCTAAAGTTCATTAAATCCTCGAGATTAAACGTACCTATTTACTCTACCTAAATTAAACAATCTAAGACAACAGACCCCGAAAATATACCGAAATTCCTAAATATATATAATCTATATATATATATAAAATCACTTGGGGTGACTGATTCATCAACGCAGAGCCTATACCGCTGGGGCTACGAACTCGAAATTTTTGCAATAGGTGGCTTTTAGGTTGTAGGCATCCGCTAAGAAAGGGTTTTTTGATTATTCACCCCTAAGAGGGTGAAAAGGGATAAAAAACAGGGTACTATTATTCCACACTGGGGTGCAAGGGGGTTGTAAAGTTTGTATGGAGAAAATTTATTTTTTTGGCCGATTATCCTTAAATTCAGCATAAACATTACTTAGGGACAATAACTATATACATATATCCCAGAATTTCAAAATCATCCCTTATAGTGACGCTAGGGGGTATTAAATCCTGGAACGGTAATAATTTCGCCGGTAGATTTATTTAGCTGAAACTTTTACAACGTATTTCTATCAAGACAAAGGGATGTATTAAAAAAGAGCTTTTCGATATTTCACCCCAAAACGGGTGCAATGGGGTAAAAACGTTTGTATGCAAAATGTTATCCTGTGGTCATATTTACTTAAAACTGAATACTCATTCTTCTGTATGCTAATAATGAAATATAAAACACAAAATCATCGTATCAATATCAACCCCAACCCACAGAGGTGCAATGGGGTAGTTTAGTTTACATATTTGAAAAAAAAAAATCTTTAAATGAACTATTTATTATATATACGCGTTTAGTAATTAAATCCCTTCAAGGATGGTGTTTCCAAATTCCAAAATTCACGCGGGCGAAGCCGCGAGCAAATGCTAGTATAAAATAAAAACAATTCATTGTTTTCTGTTTGGTCAGGGGTCAATAAATATATTTTTTATTTATATTTTATGCAGTTTATCTTGCTAGTATAGATGAATTACTGAATATTACAGTACAATATCAATCAGGAAATTACATAGAAAAAAAGTATAATAATTGAGTGCAAATTATTAAAAAAAAAATACATAATAACTTTATAATATTAATTAATGATTTAATGACAAAACCACTTTGTTAATCAATTAAACTAACAGAAACATTAGTCGCTTCAGTTTCATCTAGAATGTTTGTCCTGTCAGCTATTAATAGACATAATTATTTGTGATAAGCTAGGAATCCACTATGTAGGTACAGACAACATAAAAATTTACTTTAAAAATGTTTATTATTATTTTTTCTTCGTGTGCAATAGAAGCAAAATTAGTTAATTAAATTAATAAGATAGTAATGGAAATAAAAGTCGTATGTGTGTGGTAAGAATTACACTTATAAGATTTGTTCTCAGACTTTCATGATCATGTACGTAAGTTAAGATATTTCTCCTTGATTTATACCTAAAAGAAGTTAACGTCAGTGCTTTATTTTTGACATTCACAATTTTCCTAACCACTTACGACGTATCTGTTGCTAGGTTACAGATAATTTATATCGTTCTCGAGAGTAAAACTCATAAATGTAATTATCACCTACTAAACACTCTATATTCAAGTGAACAATATATTTTTAATATGTTTCAATCTCGACAGTATAACAAGAAAATAGGTTTATATACTATTTTTGCATAATTGTAAGTCTGTAAGTTAAGTTAATAAAACATAAATCAACATTATTCATTTCATTCTTCTTCTTACAACAGTTCTTGTAATGAGAACATGCAGAGTCGGCGCATGCTCAGATTACAGTACTTTTATTACATTACTTTCTGTGTTATTACACTTATAAAAATGAGACGCTTCTATAATAAAATCCCGGAAACAAGATTAAATTTGCTATTTCACAAATTTGAAGTTTACACTAAAAAACATTGATAGAAAAAGCATACTATTCAGTATATGACTACAATAATGGCTAAGCGGCGTGGAATAATAGTGCGTTGACATTCTCGCAGGATAACTGGACGCTTATAAGCAATACTGTGTCAAGCCACACGGACTTCGTTTTGAGAAAATGGCGTCTAAAGATGTCAAACCTATTCTTAATAAATTTGTTTGAAGACGTATATATTCATCTTTTCTTTTCTATTTTCATAAAATTTATAATGAATCAAAAGTAGATAGTTTTATTTATTATATTATTTAATAATAAGTTTTTACATATTTGAGATTATTTTATAAATTGCAAAATATGGAACGCACCTGAAATTCCAAACATTGAGTTAAGAAACTTTTTTCCATACTTATTTAGTTTAGATGACTTGAAACTTTTTTTAATAATGTTAAATAGGTGATGCAATTTCAAAATACATCAATATCTACAAATTTGACTTTCTGTGGGTTGACACATTATTGCTTATCAGCATCCAACTGTAGCTAATTGTATCAAACAATATTGTACAAAAATATTTTTAAAAGAGTAACTACTGAGTTTCCCGCCGCCTCTTCGCAGTAGAGTCCACACTCCGAGCCCGTGGTAGGTTCGCGTGGAACTGACATCACAAATCTGTTGATTGACGATTCGAAAGAGCGTATATATAAATAAATTATATTTCGAGTTTGAGTTTTTTCAATCAAAATATTTTTTGTCAACGCTATCGTGTTGCACTAGTCACTTATATGTACTCCAATTGAACAGCTCACAAACAAATGCTTAATTAAATTAGCAATTAATAATTGTTTTTGTTTTCAACGTCATGTAAAGAAAAAACAATAGAAGAACATTCCATTGTATTTAGAAACGAAACAAGAATTGAATATGAAAATAATAGGCACCATTTTCATAAAATACTCATAGTTATATAAACCAGCAAAATGCGATTCAGACCCGCGCACTGAGGCACGAAAAAATGAAAAATTTTAGCCATTTAAAGAGAGGACGTTGCCTTACTAATAGAGTCCGTTCAAACCCTTTTGAGTACCGTAGAATAGTTACTTAAATGGACGCTGATAAGTAATACTGTGTCAAACCACACGGACTCCATTTTGGGAAAATGGCGTTTAAACATGACAAACTTATTCTCAATAAATCTGTGTAAAGAAGTATATATACAACCTTTCTTTACTACTTTGATAAAAAATATAATTAATTAAAAACAGATTGGTATAGTAAAGAGTTTGATCAAAAATTAGGTTTTCAAATATATGTGATTTTTGCATAATCGAAAATAGAGAACACATCAATATTGTAAACATTAGATTAAGAAATGTTTTCCCATACTTATTACGATTTTTTGTGTAATGTTAAATATTTAATAAACTATCAGAACACATCAATATTTTTAAATTTGACATTATTAGATTAACACATTATTGTTTATCAGCATTCATTACTCATACTAAGAAGATATTTATCAGATCGAAATAAAAAAAAAAACGTTCCTTTATAATACGCATTTTAATAGTACATACATACCTACGGATCGATACCTACTTTTTTTTAGTTAAAAACAATGAACTTTATTTTATTTATGTAGCATACGCGGTGTTAGAACTTGAGCGATATGTCAAGCTGTCGGTTGTTAAGCTTAGCTAAGCTGTCTCAGTAAGGCGTCATAGCTGTCAGCCCTCCCATCGAGTGTTAGTGACGTCAGCGCTACATCTGACAGACTTAAACGCTTGATATAGCGGTATTGAAGTTTATATAGAGGAAATTGTTGCTGCTTCTCGGACCTAGAATGGCTGTGATCGTAATTTAGAGCCCGATTTATAACATCAAGTATTTCATATAGAAATAATGTGATATGCTAGATAGTGTTATTTAGACACCATAAAGCCAGAGAATTCTTGACGACCGTTGTATTGCGTCAGTTTTTGTATTAACCGTCACTCTAAAGAACTTAAGCTTAAGTGCTCATTTCTAATTAATATCATGTGCACATAGCAATGTACTAAGTAATTACTTTGTTCAATTGTTTGTTCTACTTATTAATTTGCTGGCACTCTTGCCTTAACTCCACGCGGACATTATAACAAATTTGTCAACCGACTTCAATAGATAGAGGTTCTAAATTCTAAGCGCAAAAGGGCCAATCGCCTCCACCCTGGCTAATAACCGAAACACTTTTTTTAAGCAGCATTATCTATTTATCAAAATAATTTCACTTTAGTAGTATAAAAAATAAGATAAAAAAATATTATATAAACTCCTATTTTTTCATAAACTAGGTATATCGGTTACTACTCTCTATATGCTACTCGGTTGGCACTGTGTACTCGGTTCTCGGCAATTGGGGTTTTAATAAATAATAATAAAAAATAAACGCATCACACTCAACGGTCCTTAGTATCTCATGATACTGTGTCGGGGTTTCGGAAACCCACACAACACACACAAATACTCAGATTATGACACACATCTGTATGGTCAATACAAACGTTTGCTGTGAGCGGGAATCGTGCCCGCGACTGTTAGCGCTTGAGTCAATTGCAGTGGCCACTGCACCAACGTGTCTGTTTATTTTGTAATTTTTAAATTGCCTAAATCTCGTTCTGACATAATCTACCTAGCATTTTTCCCGGTTATACCAGGGTCTTCATATTATTCTAGTCCATATATTGACAAGTTACTGATTTTCACACAGAGCGACGGCCATCTGACCTCAACCATTGACGGCAAGCCAGTAACCATTTAGACTAGAATAATCTCCCCACTAAGAGTAACGATCATTATTAGGCAATTGTGATAACAACCGGGACCGACAGCTTTACGTGCTCTCCAAGGCATGGTGGGGAGACCCACAGAAAAACATTCAGACTCAAATATTTTTAAAAATATAAATATCTGCCCCGATCGGAGATTGAGCCCGCAATCGACGACGTCAAAGGTACATTCAGTACTACAACAGAGCGGTCTTTGATAGGTATCGTTATCATAAATGTAAAAATTTGCGTTAAGACTATGTATGTCTTTAACAAACGCTATTTGCGCAACTCAAGGATCCCTAATCGCACGTACGTCACGGAACTACCCACTCCCGTCATTTAGTCATCTCGACGTGTCATCTGGATGTTCAGGAATTATATGATATCACCTACATTCTTTATTTCCTAGGATTATTTTGATGAAGATATCGTCTATATTCACTAGACTCTAATCGCGGATTCACTCGCGTATATGGTTACTAATTCGCTCCTGTGAGTGATGAAATATAGCCTATTACTTTACTCAATAAACGGGCTATCCGACGAAAGAAGATTTTTTCAAATCGGATAAGTCTCAGACAGTACAAACTTACAAACAAATTTGAATTCTTTATAATCCTTACTTATATTATACATGCGAAAGTGACTCTGTCTGTGTGTTACGCAACCACGCCTAAACTACTGAACCGATGTAAATGATATTTGCTACAGAGATAGTCTGAGAAAGGGATTATTAGGGGTTAAAATAGGGGGTAAAATAATAATGATTATAAATATGGGTAATAAATCCACCAGAGACAAAGTCGCGGGCACCATTAGTATTAGTACAGATTACAAAAAGTAATCCTATCTTGATAAAGAATTAAAAGTGATATTACCAGTCGCAATCAATGTATTAATTGTTTAATTATTATTTCGTATATATTAATTCACACGTGGGGTACATTTCGTATATATTCGTGATCATAATATACAGTTTTCATCATCAAATCAAAATTGCCACACAGTTGTGATTGAGCCGGCATCGTCCTACATTCCGTGCTTAGTTCTCTACCAATTGGATGCTGATAAGCAATAATGTGTCAAACCAAATCAAAGTCGTATTCCGATATATTGGTGTATTCTAATAATGCGTCATGTATTTAAAAAATTAACATTATTCAAAATATTTAGAAGCATAGATCTATGCTAAGTAAGTACGGAAAAAAATCTAAATTTAAAGCTTCAAGTATTGTATTGTGCTTAATATTTTTTTTAAAGTTATTATTAGATAATTTTTTTATTATACTAACCTGCTTTTTATTCATTGTACCTTTTATAAAAATAGAAAAGAGAAGTTAGTTATAATAATCTTTAAACAATTTTTTAAGCATAAGTTTGACATCTTTAAATGCCATTTTCTCAAAATTAATTCCCCGTGGCTGGACATAGTGTTGGCGAAATAAAACGACTTCGGTGTCTATAGCTGTGATGCAATTTTTTCAGTTTTATAAATATTGTAGGATTCATATAACAATGAATTATTTTAGTTTGTATTTTCTGAGATTAGTACCTACATACAAAAAATTGTTCTGTTTATAATATTAGTATAGATTCATTTATAGGTACCTACATATAATTCAAATTGACGTGTCTATTTGTAATTTTAAATTAACTGCTTTTAACTAAACAAATATAAAATTATACAGCACTTATAACAAAACACAATGTTTAAAATTACTGTCTGTTTATCTATCTGTCTGTCCGACTAATCTCTCAACCGACTGGATCGATTTCGATGGGACTTTCCCTAACAGATAGCTAATGTTATTAAGAGTAACTTAGCCTACTTTTATTTTGAAAAAAAAAATATATATTCATTATTAAATACAAAAAGGATCGTGCGAAATCAAATTGAAATAAATTAAATAGTGAACAATACCCGATTCAAGTGGGGAAGGTGAACATTTAAATAAATGTAATATTCTCCCAATCGACGCAGAAAAAACCACGGTGTACAGCTAGTGTTAATAACGATTTTTAGTTATATAATATCATTACTATGCAGAGAGTCGTAGGTCATTACTCATTACCCAGTTTGTTCTAACAAGGATTGAACTCGTGACCACTGTGACAAATCGTAGCGACTGTATCATTCAATTTAACAGCAAATTAAGTAAATACGCCAATGACGGCCTTTTTCTATGCATGCGGAATTAATTGTGCGATTAGTAGCGCGTGGTCACGTGAGTAAACATTGTTTGGTTAGGCAGTTAATTTTATATAAGTCGTAAAGAAAATAAATAATAAACGTACCTCATGAAATTTCTATTTATATAAGTGTTTTTAAAGAATGCTTTAAGTATAAGATGAAATGATTTTATGAAGTTAATTTAGAGATAAGAAAACATCTATACTTATTCTGGGCTGTAGATACAGTAGCAATAGTCTTAAGTTGAATCGGCAAAATAAAAAAAAAAAAATAAAAGAATGTTTTGGTTATGTCAATGAATATGATTTTCGACAATTGCAATGCCTAGCTATAGCTCGTATGCGGCTTACCTCAACCGGGGCAGTACCACGCTCTCACAGTAAAACTTATTTGTAGCTTAACGCTTAAAATAACTTGTATTGATTTAATTAATATTTCGATACTTCCCACGTAAGTTGTTGTAACCCCAAAATTACAATTTTACAGTAGAGCACTTTTAATACGTTTTAGTTTGAAAGTTAACAACAAACTACGCCTTTTTTCAGGCGTACTTTGTTGTAACTTTCCTTGAAAAAAAAAAGATTTTTTGTATTTTCCCACTTTGAATGCATTAAGCAATGCAAATTCGTGTAGTATTCAGTAAAAACGCTAACGGCAATTTTGTGGCTTACAATAACTTACGTGGGAGGTATCGATATATGTGTAGATTGTACGGATTGAAGAATTTTTATAGATATGTGTTTTTTTTAACGTTCAGTTGGAGGTACGAAAGCCTACACCTCCCCGTCCCCTCAGCTTTTCCATTACTTCCTACATCCTATCATCCTATATTCCCTTTTAACACATCAGCGATTTAATGGCACATTATTGAAAATGGTCATGTGCGGTGATCATTTAACATCATATGACCCGATATGCTGATAAGCAATAATGTGTCAACCCACAAAAAGAAACGAATTCGGAGATATTGATGTATTTTGTTACTGCATCACTTATTTAACATTATTCAAAAAAATTGAAGTCATATAAACTAAATAAGTTTGAAAAAAGTTTCTTAACTAATTTGTTCGAATTTCAAATGCGTTCCATATTTCGCAATTTATACAATAATCTCAAACATTAAAAAAACTTTTTAATAGATAATGTATTAAATACATCGGCCTGATTTTAATTCATTATACCTATTATCAAAAAATATAAGAATAGATGGATATATACTTCTCCAAACGTATTTGTTACGAATAGGTTTGACATCTTTAGACGCCATTTTCTCAAAATGAAGTCCGTGTGGCTTGACACAGTATTGCTTAACAACGTCCATTTATCGATTGTAATAAAAAATACCCGTGTATCCTTTTTAGATATACACATATACATATGTATGACATATCTTTTTAAATTTGTAAGCGCTACACGTATAAATGTTTCATACACCAAAGTTTAGAGGGAATAAACCTTTTATGTTAAATAGAATTTGAGAGTTTTGTGTGAAGAACATTTCCTCTTAGTTGACCTAGATGCAATAAAGATATTATATCTTGATTTTAGTTATACTAGCATCTGTTTGTAGCGTTACTTGTGTAAATTTTAGTTTGTGCTAACGTAAATAAATTATTTCAAACCTTTTTACCCGACTGCGCGACGCAAAAGTAATACGTTTATCAGTCTATGTGTGTGAGTTTGTACCTTTGTGTTACTACTAAGAACAAACGCGTCAGCCGATTTTTAAAAATAGCGCAAATATTGTAGAATGTATAAGAATTAAGAAAAAAAACAAAATGGTCGAATTTGTACGCCATAATGTACAAATAAAAAAAGAAAATCGAAACTTGACATAGAAGTGGGGTATCATTGAATAGGTATCTAAAAATCATTTTAGGTGTCTCATTTCTATATATTTTAAACTTTCGCGATTTATACTATTCATATTTAATATAACGGGTCTTATTGCGATAGCTAATGGTGACTCTAGTCAGCTCGTGATCACGGCGAATGCAACTTCGTCGAAACGTCGGGCAATAAAAAGGTATTACTACCATTAGTTATCGCGATAAGACCCGTTATATTAAATATGAATAGTGTCTCATTTCGTTTTACAATCAGAATTACCGTTTAGAATCTATAACAATTTAAAGCTGGTTGCTAACGATTCTCATTTATATGCTTTTAGACAACACTGATATTGACACGGTACTGCTGGCTGGAGATTGTCGTGCAACGCAGTCAGGTTTTTAATTTTCCAAATTAATTAATCTTGTTAGATTCGATTTAGATAATACATGCTTAGTATTATAGTAACAGAATTCGAAATCTGTGTAAAACGAGTTAGCTAATAGTAATAGTTAATAATTGAAATTTAGTTTCAAATAAATGTGGTTCCTAATCTATGCCTTTGAAAAAACTATTCTACAAGTCTCAAAAGTCCCAAGTGCAAAAAGATTTGTGATTTCTCACAATTGTTAAGTTTTGATTTCACATTATTATAAAGTGTCCGATATCAGGTGTCATTAAATTATTCTTAATTTCAGTTGTGCAACGACGAACCCAAAAAAATCCTTATTTTGGCATTTCTTTTATTTGAAAAAATATATATATATATATATATATATATATAGATATTTTTATCTTCATAATAGAAGTATACGCGGTACTAACATCAAAAACCCAATTTAAAAAATTTTTGATTGTCTGTCCATCACTTTGTTTATAACGGTTAATCTCTAAAATTGGTGGACCGATTTTGACAAAATTTCTCTAACAGATAGCTAATGTTATAAGGTATAACTTAAACTGCTTTTATTTTAATTTTTGTATTTATATTAATTAATAAATAAACAAATAATAAAAAATATATGCGTAAACAAAATAAAAAAGTCAACAATATTCGATTCAAATAGGGAAGGTAAACATTATATAAATACAATTTTTCCTCAAATAAACACGAGTGACACCGCAAGGCACAGCTAGTGATTATAATATTAATGTGTAACTTTGTAATTTCTTCGACCTATTTAATACATTACTCATTGCAGTACTCATACAGATATTTGATATGATAAGACATTATTCATTGTTCCTACACTGAGAAAGACTATTTAACTAACATCACATGAGTAGTTTCTAGTACTAACGGACAACACAACCACGACGCGATCGTGTCGTAGCACGTGGCACGTTATGACGTCATGTCGTGAATACCGTGGCGCGATATGACTTTTCATTTAAAACCATACAAACAAAGTCAAATTGATAATTTAAAAAATCTTTAGGTTAAGTTTATGAAACTATGTTATTTTGATATTTTATTCAAGTTCTCATCATCATCATCATTTCAGCATTATGACGTCGATGTGTTGGACATAGGTTTCTCCTAAAAATCTCCAAAAGGACCTGATCAAAGCGGCCTGCATCCAACGCCTTCTGGCGACCTTTACAATTTCTCAGTATAAAAATTTCAAGTCGATTAGCCTAGATTCTTTCAACGAAAAGAAAAAAGTCTGATAACCTGCAAACGTATCTAGATCTTTGTAAATTACAGCCAATCACTTCGATTTTATTAGCTTTTAAACAAAAAAAATGCATCAAAATCGGTCCATTCGTTAGGGAGCTATGATGCCACATAAATACACAGATACACACTTCAAACTTATAACCTCTTTTTTAACAAGATATTCGTTTTGTGGCAATTAAAGAAACTATAACCTTATTAACAAAAAAAAAACATTATTTTGAAATCACAGACAGACAATTTAATGTTATTATTATTTTATAGATTACTAAGAAGATAATTACGTAAAACTACGTAGTTTACGTCATATAATAAAAGGGTTTTGAACTATGGAGTAATAGATTTTAGTCATCATTATCCTTATAGGCAAATACGTGTCTTGACAACGCGAAAATTTGCACATGTGTTTTCTTGTTGGCTTTTACAATTCCCAAGAATAAGTGCAGGCGAAACAAATTGAATTTATTTTTGATATACATAAAAAATATCAAACAGCACATTTTTAATGTTTGTTTCCTTTTTTTATTAACATTAATAAATTAAGTAATATTAAAAAAAAAAATTACTATTTTTTTTTTGTTCCGAAAAAATAATTCAAATACAATTTATATGTAAGTATATTGGCGCCTGAGACTTCAATTTTTTTTATTTAAAACTATAATATTGTATTGCAATTATTAAGTTTATAACAATAATAGTGTTAATGGTCTGAACTCAACTATAATTGTTCTTGTTATCGTATCGATCAATGGCCTTTTAGCGAAAAGTTTCGATCAAAATTTTAAGAAACTCCCACTAGGTAGTTGGATCAAGGGTCGGATACAAAAGCCAGTGTTGCTTGAGAGGAGGTTTCTCACTCTGGCGCCTTAGCTGCTGGTAGCCTGAGACTTACTCTGCTGCCAGTGGACTTTTTTTATATTTTTAAATGTTTTTGTATTTTTCTATATATTTTTAAGAATATACTCAATAAGAAATAAATTAATAAAATAATTTTGTAAATATAATACAAGGAAAATATTTTGATAACGTCATTTCGACGAAAACGTCGCAAGGGGAACCCATAGTTCCCATTGCGTCTAATAATTATCCGATGCAATCAATAGTGCACTTATATCAATTGATTGGATCTATTACAAGATAATAACAGATTTATGGCTTACTGTTCACTCGAATAACATAGAATGAGGGTATTTTATTAACATTACAAATGAAGATTACTCACTGATGCTCATGACTTTTTACTTCGAAGCACATTTCTTACAAGGGACAAGAAGTTTAGAACTACCTTAGAATTTAACTTACGATCTCTAAGAACGTGTGTCTGGACCTGATTGTCATTCTCAGTTCTTATATACTAATTTTTCAACTATTCTAGTAATACACCACTATATGCGGATCCAGCTTCTCATCGTATAATTTTCGAGCTCAGTTCCCATGACGTCAGTGTCACGCGTGCTTAATTACATCTTGAGGCTCTATATTGGACTCCGATGAGGTTTGTGTGACAAATCTGATGGTATCGTCACCGTCATCGATGTAGTAGACACAGATCTTGGTATGTTCTGACACCGCTACCACTGAGGGTAATGTCAGAAGGCACACTCGGGTGCAGCTATAGTTTTTATATTGGAGGAATCCGTCTAAGGGAAGGGTCCAAAGGGAGGAGGGGTTTTAAGTCCAAAATGAACAAAGATTAAATTGTTTTGTGGTATAATTATAAATGATAATTTCAGTTACTTAGAAATAATATAAATCATTGTCATTGTTATTCGTTCAATTACTAAGTATAAGTCACCTTAATCGGCCTCTCTTATATGGATGCTGATAAGCAATAATGCGTCAACCCACAAAAAGTCAAATTCGGAGCTATTGGTGTATTTTGATACAGCATCACCTATTTAACATTATTTTTAAAAAACCATGTCATCTAAACTATATTAGTAAGGAAAAAAGTGTTTTTTTAATTTAATGTATTGAATTTCAAGCGCGTTCAATATTTTGCAAATTTTACAATAATCTCAAATATTTGAAAACTTATTATTAGATTACACGTTAAATCTATCAATCTGCTTTTAATTCATTATACATTTTATCAAAATAAAAAAGAAAAGATGGATATATACGTCATCAAACAAATTTATTAAGAAAAGGTTTGACATCTTTAGACGCCATTTTCTCAAAATGAAGTCCGTGTGTTGACACAGTATTGTTTATCAGCGTCTATATAGCCGTCCATTGGCTTCACCTAGGCTTTACCTCAGTTAGAAATAAGAAATTATAATTTTGTTTATATCATCTAGGTTTAACTATGATTAATGTTTTCATCCGTTAGTTTATTTAATATCAGAGTACGACTCACTTGTGTTTGTTTAGCGAAAACCGGAAAACATTAGATAACAATGCTGATTATTTAAGAAACTTAAGATTTCATCTGTATATAATATTTTTGTTTATAACTGGCTTTTACTCGCGGCTTTGCTCGCGTTAATGTAATTTTGTTATATCCGTCTGAACTTATTTTTCTATTTGGCTGGTATGATGCGCGCCATCTACTGTAAGTTAATTGTATTATGCCTATAATTCGCAAGTGCAAAAATAAGTTGACAAAGCTTATGTCTTGCATAAGATACCATCAGACTATCATTAATTTTTATATATTGAACTAGCTGCCCTTCGCGGTGTCATCTTAGTTTACGGTTATTGTTTCGCTTCTATGAGGCGATGGCGTGATGTAATATAGCCAATAACCATCCTTAATAAACGGAATATCCAATGTAAAAATAACTTCTTTGCCAGGGTTGAGATCAATTACAAGATTAAAACAAGTCTAATACTCGTCTTAAGTTAATGTCAGATGCATGGAATTATTATGTGCATGTATACGATGGATTTCATACAGAATATTTAATATATATATTAATGTTTATTGAAAAAGGAAATTAAAAGAGAATCGAGTTTCTTGCCGGTTCTTGTCGGTAGAACTTACATTCCGAACTACTGGCGCTTGGAATGTAAATTCAATGTAAATTTACCTATTCATTTGTTTAAATATTTTCTGCATAACAACAAAAAAATTTAAATACTTTAAACGCGTGTCTATAAAATCCTGTACTACGAATCCGCGTCTAATGATAGTTTTGAGTTAAACATTGTTTAGACATAGTTTAATAACACAGACAAACGCTTAGGTATTTTTAATATATGCTTAAAACCTATTTTATCTGTAAAATATAATCTATACCATTTTATTAATATTTTTTTTTGTATAATTTTACATGCAGTACAGCAATTTAAACGACATTATAAACAATGTTTAATTTTTAAACACTGTTTAGCTAGACACGTGTTGGACATAATTTTATTTCATCTTTTGTAGTAAGGCAGTTTATGTTTAGACGATTTTAAGTGCTTGTCAAAACCATTTTGCTGTCGCTGGGAAATGTGTTCATGCATCCCGCCGGGGGAGATCAGATGGATATATGGGACTCCTGGAACCACTACTCACTAAGCCCCAGCGTTTTAAGCCTACTTGAATAAAGAATACCTAATTATTTTGATTTGTGATTTTTTATGTATTACATTTTACATTTTCGTTAATCCTAACGTGATTACAATAACCTTTCTTTTAGTTAAGGCTTACGATTGATCACTTTTTGTAGAAAACATTTTATAAGACTCTAAGAGTAAAAAATCAAGGAATGAAGATTACAGCTTGACTTGTCAACAAAAGAGTTTTTTTTTATTCTTTGCTTATTTTATCACCATCTAAATTTTTTAATTGATCGATATGAAGGTCATCCTTTGGCTCCTGACTTAGTTGCTGCCATCCCCACCAAAGCTAGTACAGCTCTTTGATCTGAGGACAATATATTCTTAAAAATCTCTCCCCATTTGTCATCTTTCTACGCCAATTGTGTTTAGTGGAATCGACTGAAGCGCCAATGGTCGCGGGTTCGATCTCTGCTTACGTCAAACGTCTGTATTGGCTATAAGGATGTTTGTGTTTGAGTGTTAGTGTTAGGATCATAAGATCCTAATGGGGGCCGTTGAGTGCGATGCGTTTATTAATTTATTATTTATGTAACTACCTTCTACTAGAATCGAGAAGTGCATCATCATTGTCTTCTTTTAAAAAAATTATAAAAGAACATAACTTTGCTTCCTAGCATTATATAAATGAATGTAATATGTATATATATATATATATATATATATATATATATAAATTCAATATAAAATAAATTCAATATATATATATATATATATATATATATATATATATATATATATATATTGAATTTATAATATTTAGATTATGTATTTAAATCCTATGTATATGTTTAATTGTTATACTTTTTATAATCTATATTCTTTGTATAGTTGTACATCCTTAACATCGATAAGCCTCCTTTTCCTACATTACTACTTTTTTGTATTAATCTTTCGGTATATGTTATGTTTGGTGTACAATAAAGAATATTCATTCGTTCAATCATTCAATTCATAAATACAAATATAAAAGAAGAATTCATGTCAGTGTAATCGGGTATTTTTTAACATAAAATCACACTTAATATTATTTCTTCGTATATAATTATAAACGAATAAAGTGCAGTGTCTTCATAATAATAATTAAAGTTAATAACGAAGAATAACTAAGACTATGTGATTATATGTTTAATGATATATTAAACTGTGAAAATCCCAAGTCGTGTTGTTTTGTGCATAATTCTTGGCAGCTTTCCTACTTTGTTCAGATTTCAATATTCCGAAGAGTCAAAAAAAAAGTTACATAGTGCTAATATAGTTTGCATAAGTATTTTTGTTGAAATAAAACTATTTTAAACGGATTTAAATCGCGTATATTAATTATATAATATTAAGTAGACTCACTCTACCCGTGACCACGAACGCTGCAAAGTGCTCGAAACGTCGGGATGATAAAAATAATTAATATACGCGATTTAAATCCGTTTAAAATAGTTTTATTTCAATGAATAATAATCGCGAAAATCTAAGACAACGATAAGTATTTTTGTTTCAAATTGAAGGGGCTGGTAATATGAAGTTTAAAGGTAGAAAGAATTAACTATGTCGGTACATAAATTGACTTATTTCATTTTCTTTATTCTAATTTTTATTAATATATATTCGTTATTGCACTGACAAAATAACAGATATTTAAAAAGAAAGTCTGTAGACTTATCTATAAAAGAGATCTCTTCCAGTCAATCTATGGAGGTGAGTGATGAGGTCCAGCGGGCCACATGAATATTACTATAACAATATAATATATATGTAATAAATACCTATAAACATACCATTTATAATATACATACATATATATTTAGGTACATATAAACTTACAAACATACAAATCAATGTTGTAATATTAAAAAAGGAAAAAAAGAAGACAGAGAAGTTATGATGAAGAGCTAATTGTGCCACTTTTTTGATTTAGGCAGTTTGTTTCACAATAATGGAGTCGGGATTTTGATTTTTGCAATTAATAAGTAGTTAATTAAAAAAATACTCGAGATGGCCTAGTGGTTAGTACACGTTGATCTCAAGCGATGATCGCGCGTTCAAACCCCGGCTAGCACCACTGAATTTTCAAGTGCTAAATTTGTGTTTAAATTCATCTCGAGCTCGGCGGTGAAGGAAAACATCGTGAGGAAACCTATGTGCTGGGAGAAATTCTGACACATGTATATCCGCCAACCCGCAGTGGAGCAGCGTGGTGAATTAAGCTCTAAACCTTCTCCTTAATAGGAGATGAGGCCTTTGCCCAGCAGTGGGACATGAACAGGCTGTTACTTTACTTTTAATTAAAAAAATCAAAAACCCGACTACGTAACAAGACTACCTGCAGTCAACAGTTCTGTTGAAAAACCTATAAGTGAGAATCGTTACTAACCAACTTTAAATTGTTATAGATTTTAAACAATAATTCTGGTTGAAAAATGATATAAGAAACCTAAAAATGATTTTTAATACCTATTCAACGATACCCCACTAGACATGGTTCGTCGATTTTAATTTTTTCAATAAAACTCGCGCAATTATGATGAATCAAACGACGCGTCTAAAAAGTACCATAAACGTACAAACCCACATACATACATATATATACTGATAAACACATTATGTCCCTTACATTGCGCAGTCAGGTAAAAAAAGCTATATTTTTGTATCTTACCAAGAGGTTTAGTGCAGTTATACCTACTATTTTTTACGTATTTTATCTGAGAGAGCGGTACTTACTCAGTCCCCAAAGCGAGCAAATTATGATAAACATGTCAAATCATCCTATTCATATACTCCAGACTGACTTTTATAATAAAAGTACGTCTTCAGGAGACATAAACGAAGTGACACTTTATTTCTTAAAAGTACAAGACAATATTGTAACAGAGGTTTTATACGTAATACATATTTTGATATAAATTAACACCCCCACTATATCAAAATAATACAAAATTCTAACACAACCCAAACTTTTACAATACCCAGCAACCTCGTAAAAATATACTGCCATGCTACAAAAGACGCATTTAAACCATGTTCAACGCGTGTCTAGCTAAACAGTGTTTAAAAGTTAAACATTGCTTAAAATGTTATTTAAATTGCATAACAGCGAGTATAATCATAAAAAAAAAAAACATAATTAAAATGTTTGACGTTACATTTGACAGCTAAAATCGGTTTTAGGCATCTTTTAAAGGCATATTAATCTATATCTAAAGCATGATTAACTCAAAACTGTGCTTAGACGCGGATTTATAGTACGGATTTTTATAAACACGCGTTTTACGTCTGTTTAAATCTTTTGTAGTAAGGCAAATAATGTTTTATATGTAATACATATTTTGATAACTAACATCTTTAATAACCTTAGTAATTATTGCAAAAACATAATTTTATACCTTAACATTAAAAATTTAACATTATTACACATCACGAAAAAAGAAACCTATCTTTTTTATTATATCTACGCCGCAGAGTATCTTTTATTTAGTGTTTCACAGGTTTAGTTCTTGAATCTTTTCTTCAGTTTTGAACCAAAACGAATCAAATTATTCAAGTAGGCTTTTACAAGCATTTTTATATCGTTAATACATAAACAAAAATAAATTAATTAATGATTTTACCACCAACCCTAAACTCGATAGGTATTCTTTTAAAATTTTTATTAATAAGCAGATACATTAATAAATTACAAATATGCATATTAAACATTCGGTATAAAATTCAGCTATACTAAATCCACGCTTCATTATTTGAGTAGGGAAACCTAAAAATAGAAATATCTTAATATAACTCAAAGGTGACTGACTGATATAGTGATCTATCAACGCACAACCCAAACCACTGGACGGATCGGGCTGAAATTTGACATGTAGGTGGATGTTATAACGCAGGCATCCGCTAAGAAAGGATTTTGATTAATTCTACCCCCCAAGGGATAAAATAGGGGATGAAAGTATGTATGAAACTTTGTCAATTTTAAACCGATTGGGCTAAAAATTTGCATACATTAAGCTACTATGACCTAGGCATCAGACATATCAGATGAAGTCACGAGCATCAGCTAGTTACAATACAAATTCTTAAAATCACATCGAACTTGTAGATCTTTAAATTAGTGCATCTTTTTATTATTTATTATATATATTTTACTAATTTTCATATATTGATATAGCACGTGCCATGTTTCTTTTATAAAAAAAGTAATTAATTGAAAAAAAAATCAATCAAATCAAGCCTAACAAGATCACAGATAATCGTTAGTAACAAAATTTAAATCGTTATAATTTATTTAATTAATTTAAATTCTATATAAAAATATAAGAAACCTAAAAATGATTTTTAAATACCTATTCAACGATACCCCACTTAACGGTTACAGTTACAGTTCGTCGATTTTATTTTTTTTCGTTTTCACATTATGGCATCCAAAATCGGCCATTTTGATTTTTCTAAATTATTAAAGTTTCTATGACAAATCAAACGATCAAACATTTATCAAAATAAGCCCACGCGTTTGGTTAAAATAGTGCCGCAAAGGTACAAACCCACGTACATCCTTACATTCATACATACATACATACATAAACTGATAAACACATTACTCTCCCTTGTGTCGCGCATTCAGGTAAATATAATTAAAAAAGTACATAGTCTTAGGAATCCTCGTGTGCAAATCCGAATCGGACTTAAACTAATTTTATATTATGAATTTTATGTGCGTTTAATTATATATTTTTATAATTTACAATAACGCACAGCATTGCATTATATTATATGTAATATTTAATTTTTGTATAAAACGTTGTGGATTGTATGTAGAGTAATATGTAGAATATGTGCAGGCTGTGAAATGATCTACCTCCTGAGGTTATCCCAGAGCGCTATAATTTGGGGGTTTTCAAGCGTCGAGTGTCCTTTTCCGTCAAAGGCCGGCAACGCACCCGCGACGCCCCTGGTGTTGCAGATGTCCAGGCGATAGTAACCACTTAACATCAGGTGGTACTATTTGCTCGTTTTTATAACAATAAAGAAGTGCTGTTATTATTGAAATTATAATAACGAAATGACACTTCTGTCAATGACATATTCCTTTATATGCAAATCCGAATCGTACTTAAACTAATTTTATGTTATGAATTTCTTTGTGTGTTTAATTATTTTTCTTGACATTAAAAAAAATACTTGTCATAATATCGTAAAATAAATATTTATTCGTATTAAAGATTTGAAGTTAATGAATCATTTCCGTGAATATGATGTAGCGCCGCTGAAGTCTCGCTTGATAATCACGCCAGATGCGAATGCTAACTATGATTACTATAAAAATCATTCATTAAGATAATAACTGCTTAGTGTCAGCGTTTTGTATCTAAGAAATATCTTTGGGATCTCATAAGCATCGGGCTATCTCAATTATAGTAAACTAACGGCCCATCACGGTTTCACTCGCGTTTATTGTTACTGCTTCGTTCTTGTGGGTCGTAGCGTAATGCAGTATAGCCTATATACATATAGGCTATACTGTAACAGGCTATAAAATGAAAAATAAAATAAAACCGGCCCAATAGTTTAGTTTTACTTTTAGAGATTATATTCTTCATATAAACTTACAAACATGTAAACAAATTTTAAATTTTTATAATAATAAATAATATTACTATAGTATAGAAGAGAGTTTTTTTTTCTTTTTTCGATTCCAATTAAATGAGTGAAAGACAAGATGTTCGGTAATTTCATTTAATTGTATTGGAAAATAATTATATAAACTATGTACAAAATAAACAAAAATTAATAAAAAAAAGAAAAATATATTAAAAATATAATATTAATGATTATAAGATTGCCTATTGATTATAAGCCAGATGTCACTGATGGTCGCGGGTTCGAACCCCACTACTGCGTTTTCAAGTGCTTTTACGTCTAAATATACATACTTCGGACTCGGTGTGGGAACACCTCGTCAGGAAAACTCCCTGTGTCAGGAAGATTTCTGACGCATATACATACATATACCCGCACACTCGCAATAGAACAGCGTAGTGAATTACGCTCTTAGCCTAAAGAGCCTTAGCCTAAAGAGGAGACCTTTAATCAGCACTGGGCCATGTAGATCAATACGGTATAGTACAGATAGGTAAAAGGTACAATCGGAGCATATCTTGTTCTAAAATATTCTCTAATTTTATGTAGTTGAAGTATAAGAAGCAAGAGATAAGTTAATCTCAATGTGCGGCAACTTGTGTTGCTCTGGATATACTAAACACCCACCTAATAACTCCTATCAAACACTGACAGCCTGGTACAAGAATAGTCTTTCAATATCCACGAAATTAAATAACAGAATATTTTTTTCATATTTGGACGCAGTTTTTACTTACAGGACACTAATTATGTGTGTTTGTATTTATCTATACTTACAAATAGTAATAAAACTGAAGAGTTTGTTTGTTTGAACGTGTTAAACGACTCTATCAATCTAATATGAAACGTTACGACATTAAGAAGACTAGCAATCGTTTCTTAAGGTGATAATTTGAAAATCATTTTCCAAGCTCACGACAAAAATTAAATAAAAAAGCATTTTTTTTAATTCACTGGCACTAATTATTTAAAAAGAACGCTAAAAAAACAATTTAAAAATGGAATCCGCCTAATTAGTCACCACACGCTATTTACAGTTATTTACAAAACGAATTTCAAATATCGTACGAAATATAAATCAGAACGCATCTAATGTTTTGCGTTCATTCATTCGCACCCCGCGCGTCGAGACGTGCGGTCGCGTCGCGTTGTTACTCGTGTCGAACGTGGATGTGAGCCAATTCATCTATTTACGGATTGCGGAACAAGTAAGATTCACTTTTGTTTATATCGTATGTATATTGAAAACAAATCATCTGTTTATTTAAAAGTGTTATTTTATTCAAGCGTTCGAGTTGTGTGTTAAGTCTAGAACGTTTTATAAGTTTGTGTTGGCGTAAATACAGCAATAAAATTGATTTTTTTTACAATAATGCGTCTACCATAATTGGAATTCCTCTGTTCATATAATGTGTATATTTTTATAATTTACAATAACGTACAACATTGCGTAATATTATATTATATAGAATATTTAATTTTTGTATAAGACGTTATAGATTGTATGTAGAGTAAAATGTAGAGTTTTGTTTTCGTTTAAATTATAATAACGAGATTGCACTTCTGTTGATGAAATTTTAAATTCAGATTAAATAGATGACTAGACGAATTATTAGCAATTTAGCTTGCAATAATCATTAATTAGTAAATGTTTAATAATATATATTTTTTATTATTGTTTGATTTGGTTTTTTAATGAAATATTTTTTCATCCTTTTTTTCCTCTTTTTGTGAATTTTTATTCGAACCAGAGAAAACTTTAGGTATGTTACATACTTTTCCGACATTCAAAAAGGAGGAGATAATTTCCCGATTTTTTGTCGATTGTTTACAAATAAATATAATTTATTTTTTTATACGATTATATAGCCTTTACGTCAAGAGTAGTCTCATAATCATTTGCTGAAAACTCGAAAAAAGTGTGGCAATAAAACGGATCTCCTTAATATGGTAAATTGCTCAAGATTTATTCATTAAATTAATAAAAGAATATCTTAATAAAATTCATAAGAAAAGTCAAATATTTCAGGCTCTGCAACTAATATTGAAAAATGCTAAATCGCTAGGCAGGGCCAGATTTACAGGTCTGAAGGCCTTGGCACAACAAAGTAGAGCATCCCTTTAATTATTATTATATAATAATGTTTGTAGAAGTATTTAAGGTAAAAACGCAAAAATACCCTAAAAAATATTCTTTGAAAAGATTTTTAAAGGTTTTTTTTTTATAAATGCCCATTCTTTGGGGCCCATTTCTTGTGGAGGCCGGTGCTGTATGAATGCTCTCCCTTAAATTTGGCCTTACTTATGTTGGGTGAGAGCAGTAAAATATGTAAAAAAACATACTAAAATAGTTCATTAAAATATGTTTAACTCTCTTCTAAATTAAGAAAAAAAAGTAAACAAAGTGTACAGTCTATAAATGTCCCACTGCTGGGCAGAGGTGGCCTCTTCTATTAAGGAGAAGATTTTAGACTTTAATCTACCACCTGCTCGACTGCGGGTTGGCGGATAAACATGTGTTAAAATTTCTCTCGGCTCAGGTTTCTTCACAATGCTTTTCCTTACCGCCGAACTCGAAATGAACTTAAACATAAATTTAGCACTTGAAAACTCAGCGGTGCTAGCCGGGGTTTAAACTCGCGATCATTGGTTGCGTTCGACGTTTTCTAACCACTAGGTCATCTCGGCTCTAAATTGAGACCTAGCTAATATATGTATAATTCCAACAAAATTAACGTAAAAATCGGTTCTGTAATATATGAAAAATTCGCGTTTGTAAATGCGATAAAAATACAAAACCTTATTTTTTATAGTCGGTTAAACATAGGAAAGAACTATAAAAGACACATCAAACTAGAATAAAGATCGTAAAACCTAATCTTAGATAATGACAATTTCCGATTCGAAATGGCAATTTTATTGCAATCGATTTTATAGTGTAGCTATGTGGTTTTTATGGTATGTTTTAATATACACTTGCCTCTGACTCTGCTCACTGTAAACATGAATTAAGTTTTGTAGAATAAAAGATTTTTTTAAGTTAACTTTTTAAGAAGAATAAGGTAAAAAGAGGTAGTCTACCCGTGAACGTCGGGATGATAAAAATAATTAATATACGCGATTTAAATCCGTTTAAAGTAGTTTTATTTCAATGAGTAAAAATCGCGAAAATCTAAGACAATGTTAAAAGGAATTATTGTTGTGCAGTCTAGCTGTATTGTGCTCCCAGCATTATAATAACGGTAAAGACAATGTTAATATTGTGAGGGTAGGCGAAGAAAACTCGCGCACTTACCGGAGGCCGCGCGGTACACCAGTCAGCTCGTGACCACGACGAATGTAACTTCGTCGAAACGTCGGGCAATAAAAAGTATTACTGCCATTAGTTATCGCGATAAGACCTGTTATATTAAATATGAATACTATAAATCGCGAAAGTTTAAATTATATAGTCTAGCTGTAGGTCTACAGATAGGCATAGGCGTTTACCGTCTGGTTCGTTCAAGGGAAGTACCACTCACAGCGTTAGCGTAAAGTTGCTAGTAACAAATACCACATGGTGACTGAGAGCTAACCTAACCTAACCTAACCACCTCCAAACCTTTACTTTGCTTCCTGAATAGGCCGTCTTTATTTTATTTTTTTAAGCTAGCAACGCATGGTGCTGTTAATGTTGATGATAGCGATGATCACTTTATATCAGGTGATGTTTTAGTCGTTTATTTATTATTTCCATTATAAATTGTTCTCATACAAAATCCCGACTTCAAGCAGAACTGTTATTGTAAACAGTAGACGAATTATCGCAGCAATTATTGAGGAGATCCATTATCTATCTCCGAATATCTTCATGAGATACTAATACATACTATGCATTTAAATAGCGACAACCCCATTCAAATTGAAATAAATATATTACATCCACAGACCCCACTAGGATCTCATGGTCCTGTGCCGGGGATCACACACACAGCAGAAACATCCAAACAACGACAAATATTCTCATGACCAATACGTTTGCCGTTAGCGGGGATCGAACTCGCGACCATTAGCGCTTCAATCAGTTGCAGTATTGCGAAAAACTGCTGTCGAATAAGAAATAGTTGTTTTAGAGAAATTCACGAAAGTATAAACTTATATAGTAACAGCCTGTAAATATCCCACTGCTGGGCTAAGGCCTCCTATCATATTAAGGAGATGGTTTCTAAACCATAAGCTCTAGCTTAATCCACCACGCTGCTCCACTGCGGGTTGGCGGATATACATTTGTGAGAACTCTCCCAACACAAGCAGGTTTCCTCACGATGTTTTCCTTCACCGCTCAGCTCTAGATGAATTTAAACACAAATTTAGCACTTGAATAATCAGCGGTGCTAGCCGGGATTTGAACCCGTGATGATCGGTAGACATCGACGTGTTCTAACCACTAAGACATCTCGGCTCATAAACTTACATATAATACAGTAATTCTTTTTGACTTAGCGAGACGAATACATAAATACGAGTATATTATGTACGTATGCGCAGACGTCACAGAAGCGATGTGATTATAGGATGGTCATCCATTTAATGGATATTTCCGTTAAGTCGTCATTTCGCGGATCTGGTTATGCATTACTCTGTTTTGTTTTTTTTTCAACAATTTTATTAAAAGAAGACAAACCTATATCCCTATTTTTGTATTTTTAACATCTATATAACAAATCCTTTGGAGATCATTAGGGGAGGCCTATGTCCAGCTGTGGACTTCCTACGGCTGAAATGATGATGATGATGATATAACAAATGTAAAAAAAATCAAGTCATCTAAACTAAATAACTAAGTAAGTAAAGTTTTTTAATTTAATGTTTCGAATTTCAAGTGCGTTTCAAATTTAGTAATTTATAGACTAATATAGAATAAACTAATATTTTTGAAAAACTTACTATTAGATAAAACTTTTAATTATACTTATATATTTTTAATTTAATGTACTTTTTATCAAAATAGAAAAGAAATGATGGATATATACTTCTTCAGCCAAAAAAGGTCATTTTCTTAAAATGAAGTTAGTGTGGCTTGACATTGCTTATCTGCGTCCAGATACTTGCCATTACTTCCTATCCTATTGCCCTGCCCGGCGTTAAGGGATCACTATTTCTTCAACCATCAGTAAACATTAACACATATTCATTACCACTATGCCTACAAGAGCCGAGTAGCCTAGTGGTAGAACACGTCGATCTCAACCGACGTGCTAAATTTGTGTTTAAATTCATCTTGAGCACGGCGGTGAAGGAAAACATCGTGAGGATGTGCCGGGAGATATTCTGATACATGTATATCAGCCAACCCGCAGTGGAGCAGCGTGGTGGATTAAGCGCTAAACCTTCTTAATAGGAGAGGAGGGCTTTTCCCAGCAGTGGGACATCTACTTTACTTTACTTTTATGCTTGTAAATCTTCTAATATCTATCAATAGCAAAATTGCGTGATATATAATGCTCGAATAAGGCTTCTAAACCGCTTAATGGATTATAATAAGACTAGACACTAAGATATTGTCACGAGGGAAGTTTTAGTGTTTATTCCTTAACCCAATTAACTAAAAATAGATGTTCTCATACGCATTTGTACATGATATTAATTGATTTTAAAAGAATACCAATCCAATTTCTTGCCGGTTCTTCTCGGTAGAATCTACATTTCGAATCGGTGGTAGTTTATATGTAAAAGACTAAATTGTAAATTGACGACACAAAAGCACTTTAAAAGCCTACTTGGATTAAGTATTTTTTGAATTAGAACAACGTACACTAAAGAATGATTTCGGAAATTAAAAACTGGGATCTAAGAAATAAAGAAAATTAGCAGAACCTTTTTTATTGTGGATCAAATAACTTGGAAGAGATCACGTTATTCCCATGGTGTCTTAAAAACTTCAATGGTACAGTATTCCTCAACGCACAAATATTTTATTTTGTTCACGTTTTTTGAGATCCTGTTGTACACAGGTTAAAGGTGGGTATAAGATTTATGTCATAGGTTCTACTCAAAATAATTTATTTGTTTCAAAACAAACGGTTAAGTGGCAAATATTGTGTGCTTTTCGAGGTGTTTAGTGTTCATGTCTGTTTATGTTTGTGTGATAAAGTCTTTACCCTATCATAATCAAGATTTAACCTGGATCAATCTTAAACCAAAACCTTTGATCAAAGTACTATTTCAAACTTTCCCAGACTCCTAGATCCGCCACTGATTACGTGTGTACAGACGTCACGCTGACTAAAACAGAGCCAATTCTGTCAAATGCCTGAATTATTTTCCGATAAAATCCGATAATATACCTAATTCTGACAGGCAACGCGCAGTCTGAACCGATGCCTTGGATCTATAAAGTATTGTACGTGATTCATAATGACGATTATTACATAAGTAACTATTTTAAAAGTATAATTCAGTCCTTAAGGCTATTTCGGGCATCAGAGTTTGTATGGAACATTTTTCATATTTCATAGGCTTCCAACAATGTATTAAGCATTTGAGTAATTTTTTAAATTGTAGATAGGGTCAGATCTTGCTTTGGGATCCTTTATATATTATGTAAACTAAAATATTATGCAATTTCGTTTACTTCGATGATATATGTGTGTCAGTTATTCTCATTTTAAAACTAAACCTTTTAATCGATTTTGATAAAAATTCTATAGGACTCATTAGAAAGTAAACACTTTAGAACAAAATAAAAAAAAAATCGGGGAAGCCTTCCTCGAGTAATCGGTGAATTATACAAAAAATACATATATAAGTCGGCGATGAACTAAGAACCTTCTCTTATATTTTTAAATTGATTAAAAATAGACTTGATTCAAACAGACTTTGCCCTATTGAATCACCGTTTTGCAAGTCTATGATATCGGTTCCAATGTCTTGCGGTTCGGACCGGAACTTCCGGGATTGAGGGTGAGTTTCCGACCTCAGGGTCGCGTCTTGATGCGGTCTAGCTATACAAATTTATATTAAGAGGCCATCTGATACATAGATAAAGATTGCTTGGGTGTACGTTTGAAAAGTACGTGTTAAATCATGTTTGCGTTTAATATAATACTTTTAAACGAGCAATTCTTGAATACATGTATGTATAAAATCGGAATCTCGGAAACGGCTCCAACGATTTTCATAAAATTTTGTGTACCGAAAACCCCGCGTTTTGGGGGCGATTAATCGATCTAGCCAGGTATCATTAGCAAACGTTCTTTTATTCGAGTTTTTTATATAATACATTTTTTTATTTACTACTAAATCTAAATATAATTTCCAAAAACACGATTCACGAAAAGGCAGCAAAGCTTGGTTATCCAGGCACTGTTAAAATAATATACTTAGTGCAAGTTTTTGAAAATGTTCATGTTTGCATTATATATAAATTTGTAACGCTCCTTTTTAAAAAAGTCTGTCAATCGAGCTGGCGTCATACCTGATGTTAAGTGATCTCCGACGCCCGTGGACATTTGCAGCACCAGAGGATCCTCAAATGCCAGCTAAAAAAGAATGAAGAGGAAGTAAAGAAAGGAATGCGGAGGGGGTTAGGGTTCCGGCTCTTCCACTCACCGGTAGTCACTTCGCGCCGATCTGTGGGAGTGAGGTACTGCCGCGTTTAAGCCAGCCCGTAGACGAGCTATATAGCTAGTAGATATATATATAATATTTTTTTAATATTTGTCGTTAATTTTAACGTAGTAGGTATATGTTTATACACGCTCAATGTATTTTATAACGTGTGATATTCACTATTTAATATTTTACAAGTAAATTTATTATAATGATATAATAATAAACGCATCACACTCAACGGCTCTCATTAAGATCGCGCGACCTTGTGTCGGGGGTCCGGAAACACTCGCAACACTAACACAAACACCCAGACCACGACAACATCCGTATGGCCAATAAAGACATTTGAAGTCAGCGGGGATTGAATCCGCGACCGTTAGCGCTTAAGTCAGTTGCAGTGACCACTGCGCCAACGTGTCTGTCAAAAATATGTTTTTATGTTTCTACTATGGCGAGAACATTTTTCCGGAAGAAAAGACTAATTTCTCAGAGGGATAATAAAGTCTAGTGGAAAGTCGTTACAATACAAAATCATTTAACCTATTTTGTTATTTAATAATTAATATTCTTATTACTTGAAATCAAAACGTGACGGGTCGTTTATCATCTTATCGTGTTGGGTCACACATTGCGTTGAATGAACTGA
The DNA here is from genome assembly GCA_037950945.1 of Hypolimnas misippus. NCBI lineage: Eukaryota > Metazoa > Arthropoda > Insecta > Lepidoptera > Nymphalidae > Hypolimnas > Hypolimnas misippus. The sequence continues at coordinate 1,024,525 of JBBEEQ010000009.1, forward strand.
AACGAAATATTACGATCTGTAGTGAATCGCAGAATTTTTATTATAATTATTGACGATTTTCTGTGTATCTATTGTCGTGACTAGCATTCCGCTCGCGATTTCGTCCGCGTCGAATTCGGTTGTATCGCGCTCCCGTTTAGTTCGTATTCGTACAAGGCCCGAGCATTTATTTGAGATTAAAAATAGCTTATGTCTTTTCTCAGGTTCTTGACTATCTCCGTACTAAATTTCATTTAAATTTGTGGAGTAGTTTAGGTGTGATTGCATAACACACAGACAGAGTTTCACAATTAAAATGTTAGTATGGATAACTAAGACTTAAAAAAATGAACCGACTTTAAAAACAAATCGGCTATTTCTTTTATTTGAATGTCAAACTAGTTTCAGTTATTTTGATTAAAAAAAACAAACCACTGAACCGATTTTGATAAAAATTCTATGAGACCAATTTGGAAGCTTAAATGAAATATTTTACAAAATCGGCTTACAAGAGACGGACTTCTGAGGTAACACATTAAAAAAACCTCCAGCTTTTTTTTGTTGTTGAAAATATGATAGTTTGCTCGTAAATAAGTTTTTGTTTACCAAGTTTTTTATGAATTCTGGACACATTTTATTGATGCAAAAATTAAAAACATAATCTTGATTTTTTTTTTTAATTTTGTTAGTTTTTCGATTTATTAACCTCTCTTTAAGGGAATTAAATATTAATGGTAATATCATATTAAAAATCCTTTTAAAAAAAAGGTTTTCTTGCGAATTGTAATTTTTTTTAATATATGTACTCAATTATATTTTTATGGCTTTAGCTATTTCATTATGTTTATATAGATATAAAATTCTCGTGTCACAGTTTTCGTTGCCATACTCCTCCGAAACGGCTTGACCGATTTTGATGAAATTTTTTGTGCTTATCCGGTATCTATGAGAATCGGCCAACATCTATTTTTCATCCCCCTAAATGTTAGGGGTAGTCCACCCCTAAATTTTTATTTTTATTTTTTACTAGGAAATTATTTATATGGCAAAACAACGTTTGCCGGGTCAGCTAGTGTTTATATAGATTTCAATTCTTAATTATTTTTATCATAGATTAGATATGAGTGCATCTATTACAATAGTGTTTTATCAGCGTTTTAATTTTGTAGGTGTAACAGTAGTGTCTATCTATATCCATAAAAATAAATAAAATTTAAGTGTCTGTTTGTAATTTAAAATTAAAAGCTTTTAACTAAATGCATATAGTACACTTACATATATCAAGAACGCAATTTTTAAAATTTGTGTTCTGTCTGTTTCTCTGTTTGTTTCGGCTAATCTGTGACACTTAAGACTTTCACTCACAGATTGCTAATTTAAAATATTTATTTTAATTAATAAATAAAAAACATACGCGAAAATAAAATTGAAACCAGTGAAATAGTGAACAATATCCGATTCAAGTAGAAAATGTAAATATCATATAAATAAAATTTTGCTTCAAATTAACGCGGCTGAAACCGACTAAACTTAGAAAGTGGCAAATGTAAAATAGTATGCGGGACTATATTATAGATGCGAATACCAAGTCCCAAAAATGATACATTGACTTTATGAAGGCTTAACATTGGAGTTACAAGTACATACTTGTAATACCAATTTTAGAGAGAGTTAGCTAGTCAGAGAGTTAGAGTATGCTTTTCAATTAGTTTTTATTAATAAGCGGCTTGATATTATCTTAGATTTTCGAGACTACTACACACTTTAATATGCGTTATATTAGGTTATTAAGTGTATCTGTTAGAGAAAGTCCTGTCGAAATCGATCTAGCCGTGTCAAAAATTACCCGGAACACAGACAGACAGACAAAAATGTAAATATTGATTTTTTATGTGAACACCGTATATGCTTTCATATGTATTTAATTAAAAGCTGCTATTTTGAAATTACAAACAGACATTTCAATTTTATTATAGATTTTTATCATCCCGATCTTTCAAATGCTTTGCAGTTTTACAGCGATTTTAGTCACGCGTAGACTATCCGTTTTAAATAGTTTTATTTTAATCGGCTTTACTTGTAGCAACAAGACGACAGATAGACAACATTATTTTTAAAACGTGTCTAATGTACCTATTCTAAATATAAACTACCCCTGACCTTTTAAACTATTGATCGGCTTAACTTGCTCGGAAATATACGTAGTGTAGTATACTAGCTGCCCCTTGGTGTTTCACTCGCGTTTATGGTTACTGCTTCTCTCCAGGAGTGATAATTAATTTTTAAAATTTAATTTTTCAAATGAATCAAGTAGTTTCGGAGCATCTTCAATGAAAACAAACAATCAAATCTTTCCTCTTTGTAGTATTAATATAGGTGAATTCTCTAAGACTGGTCTGATTACATTAGGTAGCGAAATGTAAAGACCGCTCTTTGCATGTTTTTAAGGCTATTTTACTTTAAAGGTTAAGGTAATTTAAGGTTGTTATTATTTTAATACATATTTTCTTTGTTTCATATATTTGGTTTTAGCTGCTAGTGTGTTTGTTCGATGCTTTTGAAAGAATTCAGTAATCATACTGTAGCGCACGTAATTGCGAGTAGACGGTTTAACCCCACATACAAAGGTCCCTAACTATTCACACATAAAATATAACTGAGTAAGTAATTTTTTGTGTTAGGAACGCGGAACTGATTTACCTGACGAGAAGGACACATGCCAGAACTAACCGATCAATACTTATAATGTCTTCAACGATCTGCCAAAATAACAATTTTTCATCATTTACGAATAAAATCTTACGTCTTTTATGCTCTTGCCAAAATTCGAACAAAAGATTTTATACTTTCATTCTTTGTTGACCTAAATGTGCTTAGTTTCTTGCCAATTGTCTTATACGATAAGTATATTTATAAAGATTTTAAAAATGACGTAATTTTCATACAAATTTTCATCCCCTATTTCGAGTCCTTACAGTCCTCTTTTCGCATTAAAATTACCCTATGTCCTTTCTTAGGCTCTAGACTCTACCAAATTTCATTAAATTCGGTCCTGTAGTTTACGTGTGATTCCGTAACTCACAGCATGAATTACTTTCCCATTCATATTATTAATAGCAAAGATAACTAACTCCGAATATTAATTGGACATACATTCTGGACAATATAATGATCGGTGCATCTGACGGTACTTCAAGAGTACTTAGAACATACATTCTTAACATGGCAGGTATCATCATAGAAGATGCTACAGTCTTTTCGGAAGTAAAAATGAATAATATGTTACGCTTAATTAAAAAATTCACATTGATTGGAAAACGTTTTGGACATAGGATTTCAGCCGTTTATTTAGACTTTAATATCTTAATGTGTGGAGAGAATTTATTTTTATTTTGTAAAATCAAAGAATATGAAGCACACGATTATGTAATAAAAGACTAGATGACAGTTTTGTTCACTCGTTTCATATACATTTTTTATTCAGACACTTGAATACTACGCGTGCCATATATCCATATAAAAAGTCGCATTTAAGCCATTCTGGCTCTGTGTTTTCTTTAGTTTTTAGTTGTTTTAGTTTAAATTATTATTTTTTTATTATGTTTATGTCTAAATTTGAGTTGTTTACCCCTAAACAGTTTTCAAAATAATAATCATTAGCTGTCATACTACAAAAGACGCATTAAAACCATGTTGAACGCCTTTTTTAGCTAAACAGTGTTTAAAAATTAAACATTGCTTAAAATATTATCGAAATTGCTTTACATCGAATAAACTCATAAAAAACTTATTGATAAAAAGTTATACGTTACATTTGACAGTTAAAATAGGTTCTAAACATGTATTAAACTCACTTAAACGTATGTTAATCTATATCTAAAGCATGTTTAACTCAAAACTGTGTTTAGACGCGGATTTGTAGTATGTATTTTTTTAAACACGCGTTGAACGTCTGTTTAAATCTTTTGTAGTAAGGCAATAGATTTTTAGGCAAGAAGGTTCAATACTATAGAACCCATAACCTTTTCGAGCTACGCCTATGATTCATAATAGTTTCATCCCACATAATAGCTCCCAGCCTTGAACGATCGGATCGAGCTAGAATCAACCCTGAGCAACCGAGCCTCGGCTATTCGTCGACGTTGGTCCAAACCAACCAAGGTTACTTGATGTTGGCCTAAGCCTTGGCCAGCTCTGATGAACTAAGCGGTTTTCGATGATGTCGGTAGTTAAAAATAGGATAAAGAGACTGAACAAAAAACGGAAAAGTTGCAGACCCGCCAAAATTAAATTTTTTTACTCAAAGCTTCTCTGTGATTGTCCTTGGGGCTGTAGTCCTAGACTTCACCTTCTAAATCTGCAAAGCCTCGCTTTACGGCACTCGAAACATAGATATGATAATATCGCAAGAAATAGACGTGTCAGCACAAATTATCTCACATATATAATTGAAAACGTACGGCAGTAGAGTACTGAGATATAAGAATTAGGATGTATATTTAATAATTAATTACATAAGACGTTTGCGGCCTGAGGGAACGTTTAACTTTCCTTTAGTTGATTTGGACAAATGTCACGTTAAATTTGTTACCACTACAGATACAGACAGACGCGTTGGCGCAATGGTCACTGCAACTGACTAAAGCGCTAACGGTCGCGGGCTCGATCCCCGCTCACGGCAAAAGCATGTATTGGCCATACGGATGTTTGTCGTGGACTGGGTGTTTGTGTTAGTGTTGTGAGTGTTTCCGGACCCCCGACACAAGGTCATGAGATCTTAATGGGGGCCGTTGAGTGTGATGCGTTATTAATAACTACGAAATATGTTGATTAAAAAAAATAACTCCATACTACTATATAGGATGCTAATATGCCATATTGATGTATTCTGATAACGCGTCTAGTATTAAAAAATAAAAATTTTGAAACCATCTAAAATGAATGAGTTTGGAAATACGTTAGTTGATTTAATGTTTCGAATATTGAAGTGTGCTCAATAATTTACAGTATGCAATAGTCTAATATATTTGAAACACGTTTAATTCATTATACCCTTTATCAAAATAAAGAATAAAAAAATGGATATATGTATGTATAAGTCTTCAAACAAAATTGTTCAAAATAGGTTTGACATGTTTAGACGCTATTTTCTTAAAATGAAGTCCGTGTGGCTTGACATAGTATTGCTTATCAGCGTCCAAATGTAATAAAAATAAGGTCACCATATTTTTTTTAACATTTCACAGACGTCATATTTTTCTGTCACCACACGCATAATCTATACTTATATTATAAAGAGTTTGTTTGTTTGTTTGAACGCGCTAATATCAGGAACTACTGGTTCGAATTGAGAAATTCTTTTTGTGTCATATAGTTCATTTATTTAGGAAGGCTATAGGCTATATTACATTACGCTACGACTCGTAGGAGCGAAGCAGTAACCATAAACGTGAGTGACACCGCAAGAGCCAGCTAGTATTAATCGTACACTTGAATCAATTTATTTAATAAAATTTGTCGTATTAAATTCATATGTACATAGATTTATATAGGAAAAATGGAAAATTAGAAAGGAGACAATCAAATTATTTATCAAATTATTTATTATCTGCTCATACAAACACTATCAAAGGTAATTGCCATAAATATACATCATTTCATTTTATAAATCACGTGTACACACGCTGATCGAACGTTTCACTCCTGGCGGCCTGCCAGGGTACAATCTAGGCGCCCTTATGACTAGACAATATTGAAAATACACTGTTTAAGAATACTGGCTGTTTAACCGAGTTATATGGGACTGGGATCTTTATTATTGTCCTATATTTTATGTAATTTATCGAATAAAATAAAATTCTTTATTCGTTAATTAATATAAGGTCGGGACAAATTTTCTCGGAGACAACAGCTGGGCTGATTTATCCTATGACACACTTAGTAAGTGACCGAAATTGTGACAAAAAACATAAGAAAACACAATTGGGACTTTGGTTATTTATTAGGAATTTAATGTCTTGAATGTTTATTTATTATTTTTAAAATCATAGAGCATGTGTTTTTCTAACATACATAGCGTTATGATGAAAGCTAGTGTGAAAATGTGCCTTATAATGATAAAACTTATCGAATTGTCTCTGGTCTATAATCTTTCACCCGTGTGCTTCACCTTCGGTCTCAGAAAAGATGCATGTCTTAGCTCATATAACATTTATAAATTTAGTTATATATAAATATATGTATACATATACATATACAAGATAACATATATGATGCTGATAAGCAATACTGTGTCAAGCTACACGGACCTCAATTTTAGCAAATGGCGTCTAAAGATGTCAAACATATTCTTAATCAATTTGTTCGAAGACGTACATATATACTCATATTTTGTTTTCTATTTAATAATAAAAAGTATATTGAATTAGAACAGATTGATTTATTTGATGTGTTATCTAATAATAAGTTTTTCGAGTACCTGAGATTATTGTATAATTTGCGAAATATGGAAGCACTTGAAATTCAAAACTAAGTAACATTTTTTCGTACTTATTTAGTTTAGATGACTTTATTTTTTTAAATAATGTTAAATACGTAATGCATTATAAAATTACATCAATATCTCTAAAATTGATTTTTTGTGGGTTGACACATTATTGCTTATCAACATCCATATTGCATTATCCTTAATTCACATTTTAAAATTTATTCTTAAATAATTCATATCTGGTTTTAATAAAACAGGTTTTCTCAGCTATAACTAAAAGTGTAAAATTTTTATCATACATGAATAGCTTAACTAAACCTTCATACATTAATGGTGCCTATAAATTTAATATATGGACGCTGATAAGCAATACAATGTCAAGCCATACGGACTTAATTATGAGAAAATTTCGTCTAAAGATATCAAACCAATTCTTAATAAATGTGTTTGAAAAAGTATTATTATTATTATTATTATTATTATTCTTTATTGCACAAAGATAACAGTGTACAAAGGGCGGACTTAACGCTACTACAGCATTTTCTGCCAGCCAACCCAGAAATGTACAAGAGAAATTTTTAGTAGGCGTGCACATTTAGTGATATATGTAAAATATATTATAAATAAATAACAACAGATACGTAAATTATTTTAAAATAAATAAAAAGATATAATACATATATTACAATAAACTATACATACATAAATATAATTAAACAAATATAAAATAAATTAAATATATATACAATAATAGATAAATAACATATTATATAGTATATAGAAAAATATGAATTCATTGACGACAGAACATTTCACATTACATTGTTATCACTGTGGTAGTACTCCTTCACTTGACGCTTAAAAGAGTCACGCGATGGGGCTTTTCGAATGGACTCAGGTATATATTCATCTTTTTTTTCTATTTTAATAAAAAGTAGAGTAAATTAAAAACCAATTAGTGCTATAAAAACTTTTATCTGATAATAAATTTGTCAAATATTTGATAACATTGTATAAATTGCATAATATGAAAATCGAGACATTTAATTAAGAAACTTTTTCCGTACTTATTTAGTTCCGATGACTTGAAATTTTGAATAATGTTTAATAGATAACGCATTATCAGAATACATATGTATCTCTGAAATTACATTTTTGCGGGTTGACACATTATTGCTTATCAGCATCCATATTATATAACTTCAATATTTATTTTATTACACAGACAGTAGTCCAAACCAATGGAAATGTAATGCAACTATATTGGCAATACAGACTAGAAAAATGATGTTTTTTTTTCATAGTTTCTGAAAAATGTAGTTGGACAAGATGCCATTTTTAATTTTTTTTTTTATAGAAAATAGCTGGCAAACGAGCAGCCGAGACACCTGGTGTTAAGTGTTTACCCCCGGCCGTAGACATTTGCAACGCAAAGGAGCCTTAAATGTGTTGCCAGATAATCAAATCAAATCAAATCAAATTAGCTTTATTCAAGTTGGCTTTTACAAGCACTTTTGAATCGTCAATACAGAAACAAAAAGAAAACAAAAAACGAATTAATTAATTAATTTACCACCGGTTCGGAATGTAGATTCTACCGAGAAGAACCGGCAAGAAACTCGATAACTCTTTTTAAAAGTTTTACGATGAGTACATACAATTATGAGTTACAAATATATTAAATACCTGTGTGAATCCAGCTTAAACTAAATCCAAGCATCTTTATCATCTATATAATCTTGAACAGAATAATATATTTTAGCTATTAAGGATTTTTTAATATGTACTTTAAATTTCTTATTTGTAAACTGTAACACTTTCTGCGGAATTTTATTATAAAAACGAATACCTTGCCCCAAGAAGGTAACACTGACTTTGCTGAGTCGAAACTTCGATAAACAAAAGAATAAGAAATAAAGGGTATAGGAAGTAAGGAAATGAAAAGAAAATATTGGTTATGGTGGTGTATTTAGAATAAAACCAATCTGAGATTACGTGGAGGCCATCCAGTGGCAAGATTTTTGGCAAAACTTTGAGTAGATCAGTTGGCATATAGAACTCGTTGTTACACAAATTAGCTATGTTTACATATAAGGCAATATCAATATTAAAAAAAGTTTTTTATTATTTAAGTTTTAAAACTGTCAAACACAAACAATTAGATTGACTGCTGCATATATGAGAAGATCCTCATGTTTGCCCAGTTAGGCATATTAAAAGTCTTATTATAGTTTTCAAAACTAGAAAGAACATTGACAAAAAGTCCTATTGGTAGCCTCAGAACCATGATAACAGGTTGGTTACGTAAGCAGTTTCAGCTGTTGCCTCAAGATGTTGTTTAGCGAATAGACCTGTACAGCAGATACTGAAAAAAGAAAAAAAAATATATATATAAAAATAAGATATATATATATATATATATATATATATATATATATATATATATATATATATATATATATATATATATATATATATATATATATATATATATATATATATATGTGTGTGTATGTATGTATATGAATGTATATATGTATGTATTTATTACAATTTGTAGATATATTAAAGATAATCATTAAGTTAATATTAAGACTGTACCTACATGCTTCATCTCACACAGCTACTGTAACTCACAATCCAGAGTGGCTGGAAGAGATCTCTTATAGAGATAAGCTTTCCTTTGTATTACCATGTTTCTTTGTTGTGCTTTCATGTATTTTTCTTTTGGGTACATAAATAATAAATAAATAAACAATAAATTAATATTTTTTCATTAACTTCAGTGTGAAATCGCTACGGACACATTTTATTAATATCTAAAGACTCGTAAATAATTACATATTCTGTTTCATACCATTATTTACAACTTTTATAGAATTGTACATTTTATGTTAGTATTATTATTACAATTGCTATACCTTTTCTATATATTTCTTGTGTATTTATAAATGACCAGATTTTTAATCCCACTAGCTGTAGCCCGCGGTTCCACTCGAGTTAATTTGAGAAAAATTACACTTATATACAGTTTACCTTCTCTACTTGAATCGGATATTATTCACTATTACATTGGTTTCAAAATTGTTTTTCCGTTAACCACTTTTTTATTCATTAATCAAAATTAATATTTTTCGACAGACAGACAAAATGTTAAACATTGTGTTTTTGATGTAAACACCGAGTATACTTTCATATGCATTTAGTTAAAAGCTGTTAATTTGAAATTACAAACAGACACTGTAGTGTCAATTTTATTTTTTTGTATATCAGAAGTTGTTTATTTACTATTGCTTTGTGTTTGGACGCTAATAAGCAATACTGTGTCAAGCCACACGGACTTCATTTTGAGAAAATGGCGTCTAAAGATGTCAAACACATTTTTAACAAATTTGTTTGAATATGTATATACATATATTCATCTTTTCTTTTCTTTTTTGATAAAATGTGTAATGAATTAAAAGCAGATTGATATATTTATTGTGTTATGTAATCAAAAGTTTTTCAATTATTTGAAAGTATTGTAGAAATTGCAAAAAATGGAACGCACTTGAAATTTAAAACATTAAATTAAGTAACAATTTTCCTACTTACGTAGTTTATATGACTTGCTATTTTTTTGAATAATGTAAAATATCACTCAGTATCACAATACACTTATATTTCCAAATTTGACTTTTTGTGGGTTGACACATTATTGCTTATCAGCATCCATATATTAATTTAAATGTTAAAATCTAATGAATATAATTTTCTTTAGAAATATTTTTAATAATTAATTCATCATACTGCTTGTGTTTATCACCACCAGATATAAAACAGGTATTCATTGTAACGCTGTGTTTTAGAAAACTACATAATACTACTGTTTTGCATTATAACGAAACAGGTATTATACATACATCTATATAATTAATGAAAGTCCAGTGTAAGTTTGTAATTTCAAATCAACAGCTTTTAACTAAATGCATATGAAAGTACACACGTTACTTACATCAAAAATAATATTTTAAAAATTTATGTATTAATGTTTGTTCCGACTTATCGCTAAAACGTCTGAATCGATTCCGATGGGACTTTCACTCTAGATAGCTAATGCTATGAGGAGTACCTTTGGCTACTTTTATTAAAAAATATATATATTTAATAAATAAAAAAGAAAGTTGCGTAAACAAAATTGAACCTAATAAAATAGTGGAAAATATCCGATTGATGTAGAGAATGAAAGTATTATATAAATATAATTATTCCTAAAACTAACGCAGGTGTAACCGCGAGGCGCAGTTAGTGTATAAATAAAACACTCAGCTTTCCGACGAAGAAGCTGTCACTGTTCTTAGATAACTCCACCATATTCCATGTATTCGAGTGAGATCGCACACGCATTGTGTCCATAATATTTTTTTTATTAACATTATTAATTATCTTGAACTGCCGTGACGTGTCTACTGGGTAACGTATTGATTAAAGTTGTTTTTTTATATAACAATTTATTTTTATAAAATACTAGCTGTGTCCTTCGATTTCATTCACGTTAATTTGAAGAAAAATTATATTTATGTAATGTTTACCCTTCCTACTTGAATCGGATACTGTTTAATATTTTATTGGTTTCAATTTTGTTTGTGCGTAATTTTTTTAAATAAAGTTATTCCTTATAACATTAGATATCTGTGAATGAAAGTCCCATCAAAATCGGTCCAGCCGTTCAGATGGTTCAGAGATTAATCGGAACAAACAGACAGACATGCAAAAATGTTTAAAGTTGTGTCTTTTGATGTAAGTCCGTGTGCATCTATTAAAAAGCTGTTTATTTGAAATAACAAACAGACATATAAATTATATATTTTTTATTTGTATAGATAACAGCGTGGTCAAAGGTCGAAATGTTTTCAATTTATTTTTATGTTTTTAACCTGTGGCTGTTTTATAACTATTTAATGTTTGTTCTCAATTATTTTTTCTTCAAGTACTAATTATTTCCTACTAATATTATAAGTAGATTTGTTTGTATTTCCGGATTATATAAAAAATAACTAATCTATTTAACAAGCATTATGATAATTTCTGTTATATTATATAATACTTAAATGATAGCTTCATTATATATACTTGCCTATATTCTTTATATTGAACGTGAAATTTGACTGCGTTAATGACTAGCTCTAGATCACCGACTACGGCTCGTTTACAGAAAATCGGCGTGAAGTAGCTGATATGACTTTCGTACGGTGAGTAAGAGAGTCGGAAGCGTAAACTCATACTTTATTTCTTTTCCTTCTTCCTAATTCCCTTCATTCCTCGTTCTGATTCTATCATTTTCTTATTCCTATGAACCCAAACTATGACTGGACTTTATACCTGCTAATGGGACTGATATACATGTGACTAGGAGAGAATTATAAATGATAAAATTAATATATAATTATATAATTTCATAAAAATTATCCACCTTAAATTAATGTTTTATTTAATATTTCTAAAACTAAAGTTAACGCATAAAATAGAGTTTGAAAGAAACATACTAAAAACTTTTGTGATGTCGATATGTTTAATGTGGGAAACATTTACACTTATTAAAGAAATATTGTTTGAAGCCCAAATAAATTTGGATGCTGATAAGCAATAATGTGTCAACTCACAAAAAGCCAAAATTAGGGATATTGGTGTATTCTTATAATGCATTTCGTATATATAAAAATTATACAAAAATTATTCAAATTATCTGAATTCAATAAATACGAAAAAAAGTTTTTTAATCTAATGTTTGGAATATTGAAGTGAGTTCCATATTTTGGATTATGCAATAATTTAATATGTTTGAAAAACTTATTATTAGATAAAACTCTTTACTACCCTGTCACCTATTAGTTAATTATACTTTTTATCAAAATAGAAAAGGAAAGATGGATATATGCTTCTTCAAACAGATGTGTTAAGCATAGGTTCGACATCTTTAGACGCCATTTTCTCAAAATTAAGTCCGTGTGGCTTGACACAGTATTGCATATCAGCGTGCATTTGTTCTCTTAGATTACTATTTTATACATATTTTTTCTTCTTTTACATATAACGTTTAAAACGTGCGTTGATATTTTTTTAATTTTATTTGTATTTCTTATTTTTTCGCGGCAGTTTAGTATATACTTTAGCAATTTATTTTTAACTAGTTGATAAAAGATAAAATAAATAAAATTTATTTTAAAACAAAAGTAGCCTGAGTTACCCCTTATACAATAGCTATCTTTTGATAAAAGTGTCGTCAAAATCGGTTCAGCCGTTTCACAGATTAGCCGTAACAAACAGACAGACAGACAAAAATTTTAAGCATTGATTTTTCGTACAAGTAATTTTAAAATTGCACACAGGCACAGCAATTTTATTTATCATTATGAAGTATGGATTTAAGTTTTTTTGTAAACTGTTTCTGCTTTAGTAAAGCAAAGTAAAACTAAAATAAAACGCCACAGATGGACAATAATTAAAGCACATATCCTCTTAGAAGTGTAAAATGTAAAAATTGCTCTAAATCGCTCGTTACTGTCCAATTTCATGTGTTTATATAGCGTTAAATTGTCGTCTTGTCCGCAATTATAATTATTACGCTTCTATTGTGGGAGTAATGACTACATTTAGATGTTTTTTTGTGTATTATTAAGTCTTGTAATAACAACTTTAGGTTGTGTATGAAGGGTGTATGTTATTATTTTAATGACCATAATGATATTGAAGGTTTACACATTATAATAGTTAACAAGTAATTAATTTGAAAAAAAACAAAAACTCAACTGCGTAAGCAGATCTGCATTCAGCAGTTCTGTCTAAAAGCCTATAAGTGAGAATCGTTACGAACCAAATATAAATCGTTATAAATTCTAAACGGTAATTGATTGAAAAATTTTATAAGAAACCTAAAAATGTTTTTTTTTTTTAAATATCTATTCAACGATATCCCACTTGATATAGTTCGTCGACTTTCATTTTTTTATTTTTCACATTATGGCGCCCAAAATCGCCCATTATGATTTTTCCAAATTATTATACTTTCAATCAGAATGACATGTCATTTATCAAAATCAGCTCACGCGTTCAGTCTAAATAGTGCCACAAGGTAGAAACCCACATACATAGACTGATAAACACAATACACTCACTCGCGTCGCGCAGTCTGCGGGGTTTGAACATCCACTTTTCATCTAGACAATAACATACTCCATATCCCATCCCACACTTCTAACTTTTACTCCCACTCTTTTACTGTGCACGCAGCGAGATTGTGGAATTCGTTGCCGTACACAATTCGCACTAATAAATCAATTCATATTTTCAAGAAGAAATTGAAAGAGCACTTTTTATCCCAATCTTAATTTATGGCATAATGTATATATAATTATATATGTATGTATTTATAATATGATTATATGTATGTATTTAAGTATTTGTTTAAACTGTTAATTTTTTTTTATATAATTTAAGTTTTATGATTGTTATTTCTTTTATGTGGAAACCTGCCTATCTACCTGTTACTGTTTCTGTCTACATTTATTCTTTCTCGGGTATAATGGAAGAAATCTCTTCTAGGGATAAGTATACCTTTTAATTTTTTTTTCTGTGACGTATGTATATGTATCTTTGTAATGTCTCTGGCATGTTTAATAAACTGTTAAAATAAAATAAATAAAATAAATAAATAACATCTTAAATTCCGTATGACCCCGGACGATACCGAACGTTGCATAAAGTTTTTTTTGTGACGATTCCTTGTACAGTTCTGTAACGTTAAAGAACTTTCGTTCTAAAGAAACACACAGAGTTTATTTTTGTCTAGAACGTATTTATTTATATGCTAAATTAAATATTTACAGATAAAAGTACAATTGTAAGAGGTGTACACAGAATAACTTACGAGAGTCCTCTGCCCTAGAGGTAATAAGGATTATTTATAAGAGTTATGTTGTGGGTATAATATCAATCACAACAGTAAAATAATATGTATCAAATATATGTAACTAGCAGTTCCTCGCGGCGTTGCCCGCGTATACTTTAATATCCCCTAGCAAATAAGGTATGATTTTTTAATTCGGGGATATGATATCTATTTATTCACCCTAAGGAATATTTATGCTAAGTTTAAGGATAATCAGCCAAAATAATAGATGTTGTCCATACCAACTTCACCAACCCCTTACAGTTCAATAGGGGACGTTTTATGGTTCACATTTTATTACTATCATTCAGAAGTATTAAATTTTAAGTTAATATGACGACGGAATAAGATTTTCCATACAAAAGTTTTCACTCCTTTTAACCCTCTTAGGGTTGAAAGATCGAAAAACCCTTTCTTAGTGGATGCATACACCCTAAAAGGCACCTACAGTCAAAATTTCCAGTTAGTAACCCCAGCGGTTTAGGTTATGCGTTGATGAATCAGTCAGGACAAAGTGATTTTATATATAAAGATTCTCGTTATGTATATGTATACGTTGCCATTTTCCTTAATAAAGTAAAAAAAATCCAAATTTACCCTATCTATATTTCAATTTAGGATATAAGTTATCTTAATTACTAAATTCTCAATCAGAGATTCATAAAAATCAGATAAAACATTAACGACATAAAAACCTTTTAATCTAAGCAATAAAATTTAAAATTGGCTGAACATTTCTCAGTGTAAATATCTAAACAAATGATCATTGTCGCAGTATTTATGAAACGTAACAATGCTATCATTGTTGATACCTGAACACGTGCCATTATTGTCCATTATATATTGGTTCTCAATCTTGGAGTCGCATCATATACAAATATTATTTAAAAAATCCGCTTGGATTATTCAACGATCTCGCATTTTCGTAGTCGGGAAAAATAAAGATTATTAATAATATTAATATAAATTTACCCTGAATGGAAGTTAGAGTATTATATTTAACTAAACTAACTTTTCTGTGGACTATTTTCTGATTATATAAAACACTAGCTATCCCTCGCGGTGTCACTCATGTTTATGGTTACTGCTTCGCTCCTACAATTCGTAACGTGTTGTAATATAGCCTTCCTTAATAAACAGGCTACCCGTGACCACGAACGCTGCAAAGTGCTCGAAACGTCGGGATGATAAAAATAATTAATATACGCGATTTAAATCCGTTTAAAATAGTTTTATTTCAATAAATGTTACCTCTTTATAATATTAGCATAGAAGGTTTATAAAGCTGAGCTAAATAAATGGTTACAATTAATAATATTTACTACAAAATAATAATATAATATTCGCTTGGAATGCTAGCAAGAATGCTAGCAACATTTCTTGATTTATTACACTATAATTGGATGCTGATAAGCAATAATGTGTCAACCCACAAAAAGTTGAAAGCGGAGATATTGATGTTTTTTGATACTGCATCACCTAATTAAAACTATTAAAAAAAATTGGAGTCATAGAAACTAAATAAGTACAGATAAAAGTTTTTTAATTAATTGGTTCGAATTTCAAGTGCGTTCCATATTTTGCAATTTATATAA
This sequence comes from Hypolimnas misippus, assembly GCA_037950945.1. Lineage (NCBI taxonomy): Eukaryota > Metazoa > Arthropoda > Insecta > Lepidoptera > Nymphalidae > Hypolimnas > Hypolimnas misippus. The sequence goes on from JBBEEQ010000009.1 coordinate 1,040,513, forward strand.
TAATCTCAAACATATAAAAACTATTTAATAGATAATATATTAAATATATCAGTCAGATTTTAATTAATTATACCTTTTATCAAAAAATAAAAGAAAAGTTAGACACTTACGTCTTCAAACAAATTTATTAAGAATAGGTTTGACATCTCTAGACGTCATTTTCTCAAAATGAAGTCCGTGTGGCTTGACACAGTATTGCTTATCAGCGTCTAATTAGGAATCTAATTGTGTTAAATTATCGTTTTCAAAACATACCATATTTTATTATAATATTGAAATAATACAATATTGATGAGCCGAGATGGTCTACTCGTTAGACGTCACTGGAAACACGTCGATCTCAACCGATGATCGCGGGTTAAAACCCCGGCTAGCACCGCTGAGTTTTCAAGTGCTAATTAAGCTCTAAACCTTCTCCTTAATAGGAGAGCAGGCCTTTGCCCAGCAGTGGGACATTTACAGACTGTTACTTGACTTTTGTAATATTGTTACAGATACAAAATGAATACTGGATGGTTGGCATGGGAGTGCCTTGTGTTTGGCCTGTTTGTGTGTGCGACATCCTGTGCACCCCTCTGGAGGAGAAAACGGGATGCTGCGGCGGGGGGTGACGCTAAGAGGGCGTATATATTCGCCGGCGGGGGTGTTTCCACCCTGTCTATGATACTATCAGTTGCTAGAGGGACTTTAGGCGTCCGATCGTTTTTGGGTAAGTTTTTAAAAATATTTATATAAAGAAATAGAAAGAAAGAAGAAAGAAAGTATACTTTATTGTACACCGAGGACACATATCGATACCTCCCACGTAAGTTGTTGTAACCCCAAAATTATAATTTTACAGTAGAGCACTTTTAATCCGTTTTAGTTTGAAAGTTACAACAAAATACGCCTTTTTTCAGGCGTATTTTGTTGGAACATTCCTTGAAGAAAAAAAGATTTTTGGTATTTTTTCACTTTGAATGCATTACGCAGTGCTAATTCGTGTAGTATTCAGTAAAAACGCTAACGGCAATTTTGTGGCTTACAATAACTTACGTGGGAGGTATCGATATATACAATAAAATACAATAACAAGTATAAGTACAATTGGCGGCCTTATCGCTAAACAGCGATCTCTGCCAGGCAACCATGTTGCTGAGGATATTACGACCAGAGGTAATAGGGTTATTGGGGTACACTGTATGTACTAATATAAAAAGTAAATTAAAAAAAAATACCTATACAATATTATAAATGAAGAAATAGTGCTTGTACTTATCTCTCCTTTGTAAAGATTTATTATATGTAGATAGCTCGCTTTCTCGGTCGCTTTAGATCGAGTATGAATCACAATCGGACATTGTTTGTACAGCGATTATTATGGATTATTATATTTTATTTTCTCCGTTATATATTGTAATTTTTTTAATTGTTTTCGTTAATATTTTCAAAAATATAGAATGCTCTTAATTCGTAGTGTGTTTGTTTATTGTTTGTTACAGCATAACTGCTTTTTTTGGTAATTGAATTTGAAACTTTTTTTTCGTTAAAAAGAGTATGCTTTCACATTAGTGCTATAGAATATTACATCGTAATCGGTACAGCAATTTAGTTTTAATATCGAAATAACTGATAATAGTGTGTCGAGTAATATATAACGTATTTTGTTTTTAAAGTCGTGTTTTTTGTCTTAATTGGATGCTGATAAGTAATAATGTGTTAACCCACAAAAAGTCAAATTCGGAGATGTATTCTGATAATGCGTCATATATTTAACATTATGAAAAAAAATTCAAGTTATCTAAACTAAATAAGTACGGGAAAAAGTTTCCTAATTAAATTTCAAGTGCGCTCTATCTTTTGTAATTTATACAATAATGTCTAATATATAATACTTATTATTACTACGATACGATAACACATTAAATATGTCAATCTTCTTTTAATTAATTATACCTTTTATCAAAATGGAAAAGAAAATATGGACATATACGTCTTCAAACGCATTTATTAAGAAAATGTTTGACATGTTTAAACGGCATTTTATCAAAATGAAGTCCGTGTGGCTTGACACAGTATTGCTTATTAACGTCCAGTATGGGTAGATATAGAAATGTATGGTTCAAAACTTCGTTACGTTTAATGTCAATGATTCCGCACAGGCTCACAAGGTCTCATATTGCTCAATCTAGTACATTAATTTACATATATCTATAATATTATTAAGATGTAAAATTTGTTTTCAAATTTGTATATAGGGATAATCTCTAAAATTACTGATCCGATTTTAAAAATTATTTTTGCATTAGATAGCGTATTTAGGAAGGTTATAGGCTATATTACAACACGTTACGACATATATCAGTGAAGCGGTAACTATCAACGCAAGTACAATCGCGAGGTGCAGTTAGTAATATATACTTTGCATAATGGATTATATTGTTCAGTGTGACGCTATTTTAATGAATCATTGCATACATAATTTAAATACATAATTACTATTTACGTTCTTCGATTACTCTGAATTTTAACTATTAATCATCTATTGCACATAAACTTTAACGGTAAATTAGTTTTATGTGTGTTGGGTGTATAATTAGTCGATACCAACATTTATTATCAAAATTACCATGTTTAAAGTCACTTCTAATTAATAAGAAATAAGAATAGTATTATCATGAATTTTTGCGTTTTTTATACACTAGCTATTCTTAGCGGATTCATTCACTTTTATGACTACTATTTTGCTTTGAGTTATGATTTTGATATGGAAGGTGATAAGCAATACTGTGTCAAGCCACACGGACTCCCTTTTAAGAAAATGGCGTCTAAAGATATCATATCTGTTTTTGATAAATTTGTTTGAAGACGTATGTTATCTATTTTTTCTTTACTATTTTGATAAAATGTATAATGAATTAAATACAGATAGGTTTAATGAAAAGTTTTATCTAATAATAAGTTTCCAGATATATAATATTATTGAATATCGCAAAAAATGTACCTCACTTCAATACTCAAATCAATAAATTAAGACTCTTTTTGCGTACTTATTATTATAATATTAGTATAGATTGACTGAGTTCTTAATTATTTCAAATATAATATTAGAACGATTTCTATGACAAGAAACAAATCTTGGGATAGCGCCTTTCAGCTATCCAAATTACATGATCGAGTATTAAGTTATGCGTTGCATAAAGATCCAAATCATTCATTTAATTTGATTTAGTCTAAAGCGACTAAGGTACCACACAAGGGCGGATCCAGCTTCGCCGCCAGGGCGGGGTCACCTAGTTTTGGTCAAGTCACAAGAAGTAATAATTTAAATTTGACAATAATTGATGCAGGTAAAAAGTTATCACTTCTTCTACTTCGATGGGTTTTTATGGACGTGGAGAAGTGCCAGTCCGGTTAAACGATCTTTAATCATACAAATTATATTAAATTAATTAAATATTAAAGGTACTTACATAAAATCTATATTGTGAATATAAAAATATAAAAATCATGTTAATCATTATCATGTTTAACAATTGTTAATAGTGCTCTACCTAGGTCTTGGATCCAGCCCAGGGGGTCAAGACCCCCGAGATCCCCTCTCCTGAATCCACTCTTGGTATCACTAACATATAGCTTATGTGACCAGGCAGGTCACCCGATGCTAAGTGATCACAGTGATCCATGGACATTTGCACTACCAGAGGAGCCACACATGCCAGTATTAAAAAGCCAGTTAAAAAATACATGAAACAATAAAGTTTTTTTTTAAGCCAGCAGGCTAGGTTTCCATCACTCTGATTTTAGTTAAATAAATAAATAAAGAGTAAAGTAAATTGACAGTCTCCGAATGTCCTTCTGCTGGGCAAAGCCTTATTAAGGACAAGGTTTCAACGGCCTCTATTAGAATCTAATGATCTTGTGTCAGGGGTTCGGAAACATACACAACACAAACACCCAGTCCACGACAAACATCCGTATGACCAGTAACAGCCTGTAAACATACCACTGCTGGGCAAAGGCCTTCACTCCTATTAAGTAGAAGGTTTAGAGCTTAGTCCACCACGCTGCTCCACTGCGCGTTGGCAGATATACGTGTGTCAGAATTTCTCCCGGCGCATGCAAGTTTCCTCAGGATGTTTTCTTTCACCGCCGAGCTTGAGATGAATTTAAATACTAATTTAGCACTTGAAAAATCAGTGGTGCTAGCCGGGGTTTGAACCCGCGATCATCGGTGGTGATCGGTCATCTCGGCTTGTATGACCAATACATATGAATACAAACAATAAATTTCACTGAGGTACAGTCTAGTTGTAGCACATTGACTACAATTCGAATACGAGCTGACTTGACTGGGGCAGTACCCTTCTCTCGCAAAAGATCGCCGTAAAGTATCTAATATAGCCGCGTTTTGTTCCGTGAGTGAAACGGAAACCTATATCCCTCCTTTCCATACTTCCTGTTCTCTTTCATCCTCTATTTTTTTTAAACAACTCATTAGTGTCTCTTCTGGTGTTGCAAATGTCCATGGGCGGTGATCCTTTAACACCAGGCGCCTCGCCTCGTTTTCGAGCCTTTTTTATAAAATAATAAAATATCTATAATGTTATATGGAGTTGTCATAAGCGGAGATCGAACCCGCAAGCGCTTCAATCAGTCACAGTGATCACCGCGCCATCTGTCACCAAAATTTAAATTTAATGTTGTATAAATTTTCAATATCTCCACTTTCGTCTTGTACGTTCTCGCGTATTGAGTTCTTTCTGTTTTCCTGCTGGGCAAAGGAGAAAGTTTAGAGCTTACTCTACCACGCTCCTCCATTGCGGATTAGCGGATATACATGTGTCAGAATTTCTCCCGGCACATGCTGGTGTCCTCACGATGTCTTTCACCGCAGAGCTCGAGATGAATTTAAGCACAAATTTAGCACTTGAAAATTCAGCGGCGCTAGTGGTTTGAACCCGCGGCCATCGGTTGTGAATGACGTGTTCTAACCACTACACTATCTCTTGTCTTTCTATTATTGTTAACATTTATTACAAATATATAACACAGTTACAAAGATTTAATTGTTTTATGATAACAATATAATTTCTATGATATTAATATTGGAAATCTTTCACCATGTACAATAAACGCTATATTATATATTCTAAAAACAACGTGAGATCGTTTTATATACTTACTACATATAAGTAAACGCTGATCACGACATTATAATTGTAACAACTTTACATGCATATGTAAATATGTACTAATTTAATATTTGCATAAGAAATACTGTTTATGTAATGTGTTAATATATGTTATAAATAGTATCAAAGAATTATCGTTTGTCTGTGTATTCGCAAAAAAAATTAACTTATAAATTAATTAAATCCATTTCTTAAATTTTAAAATAAAATTTTTGATTAATATAATAGAAAAATTCATATTAGTAACACATCAAAAATCTATTCGAGAAAGAGATCGCTTACTAATTTTGTATAAGTTGCCCTCCCTCTTTCTCCTCGTTTGAATAATCGCGAAAGGAGGGTCTCGAGATAAAACATGTATTTCTGTTTACGTTTCGTATCAATTTATAAGACATTTCTATCACGGTGATTTTTTTGAGACTTAAATGTTAAAGTACGTATTAATAGATAAAGCATATACTTCTGTTCAAGATTACATAGATGATAAAGATGCTTGGAATTAGTATAAGCTGGATTCACACAGGGTATTTAATATATTTGTAACTCATGTATATACCTTTTGTAAATCTTTTTAAAAGAGTAACTATCGAGTTTCTTGCCGGTTCTTTTCGGTAGAATCTACATTCCGAACCGGTGGTAAATTAATTTAATAATTTTTTTGCTTTCTATATATACTCATCACGAAATCTTAGAAACTACAAGTGCTAGCTACCAGTGCTAGTTTCTTATTTGGCATGAGGGTTCTTTTTAGGACGTAGCTGCTCACTGAGACGGGATTTTGCGAAATTCGACCCCCAAGGGATTAAAACGGGGATTGGAAGTTTGTATAAAACCTTTCTTGAAAAATATACATTAAATAACGAAAAGTCAATCCAAATTGGATCAGTAATTTTAGGGAAAATTACAGAAATACAAAAGGACGTAAATACGAATCGAACAGAACTTACTTTATTGAAGTAGGCTAAAATGTAATTGTAGGTACTCAGATTTCAATATATTCATAATTTCTTTGAAAGATATTTTCTACCAATTCGATGCAGTCGGACATTAATAGCTCAATACGTAGAATACGCAGTGATAGCAGAGGAATGTATATAGGTTCAATTTCAGTGTCGCAATGTACAATGATTTCTAAGTATTTACCTGCGCGTGTATTAAAACGAAAATAATAATACTTCATTTATATTAAATTATAAATTATTGATTGTAAATATATATACAAATAAATTAAATTGATGTGTCTGTTTGTAATTTTAAAGCTTTTAATTGAATGTATATGAAAGTATGTACGGTACTTACGTCAAAAATACAATTTCTATTTGTTTTGTCTGTCTGTTTGTTTGTTCCGGTTAATATTTATAGCGACTGAAATGATTTTGAAGGAACTCTCACTCACAGCTAGCTAATGTTATAAAAAGTCACTTAGGATATTTATATAAAAAATAATAATAAAACGCGTGGCGCAGCTAGTACATAATAAATTGAGAACTCTCTTTTGAAAGTCGGTTGAATATATTAATATTGTATATACGTAATTATAAGACATAAGGAAACCCCGACTTCATACTTTATATGAGTATTTAACCCGTAGAGGTTTGAGGAACTTTTTAACCGACTTAAAAAAAGGTAATGTTCTCAATTTATAACGTGACAATAAATTTTTTTAATTTATAGCAAAGATTACGCATGTTATAATTAAAAGATAAATATATAAGGCACACTTAGCGTTAAAGTGAACAAAGTCAAAAAATCACATTTTTGGCACAAAACGCTTTATACTCGTACTAGAGAATTCTGCCGTATAGTCTATATACATATTAATTCTCAATGTTGTTTTTTTTTCAAAATCATAGATTATTAACCACAGAATTATATGAAACAAAATTTCAATTACTTAACTAATTCTTCACACAGATTTTGAATTCGACATTAATACTAACCATGCGATATGACCCACATGAGCAAAGCATAAAAAATAAAACACAGACGAATCCATGTACAGCAGCTAGTTAAAAAAAATAACAACACTGATGTCTGCGGTCATCTATATTTAGACACGCGTACAGAATGTCCCATATCATTTTACCGAGGAGCGTCGCGTCTTCCTATCACGTGTTGGCTCACGCACGCCTCGCCGAACGTGCTCACACGCAGAAACCTCAGCAACGCGATCCTATTTACTGTTTTCAATTCATAATTTATAGTATTAATGTTGACGTGATGGGGATTGTTTAGTTATTATTTATTCACAATTGAAACCAATGAAATAGTGAACAATATCCAATTTAAGTATCCAAGTTAGTCTATACTAATACAGAGGAAAAATTTATTTATTAGTTTATATGGACGCTGATAAGCAATATTGTGCCAAGCCACACAAACTTCATTTCGAGAGAATGGTGTCTAAAGATGTCAAACCTATTCTTAATAAGTTTGATTGAATAAGTATTTATCCAGATTTTCTTTTCTTTTTTGATAAAAAGTATGATGAATTAAAAGCAGGTTGATATTATTAATATTTTATCTAATAAAAGGTTTTTAAATGTATGCGATTATTGTATAAATACAAAATAATAACGCCTATGAAATTCGAAACTATTAATTAAGAAACTTTTTTTCGTACTTATTTAGTTTATATGACTTTATTGTTAATTGAATAATGTTAAATAGCTGATGCAGTATCAAAATACATCAATATCTCCGAATTTCACTTTTTGTGGCTTGACACATTATTGCTTATCAGCATACATATGTACATTATCATTGAGAATGATGATGGGATATTGCTTAGTTATTATTTTGTGTTATTTTTAAGTGGACCGCAGCCAACTAGCTCAATAAGCCGGTCCATTAGCAGCCTCACCTAAGTAGTCTAAGCAGTCATTGATAAGATCTAATCGACTCAAATTTTACTATACTGTGAATGATATCAAACATAGTTGTGTAACCATCAGGTCATGGTTACACAACTATGCTGCATGATCATCTGGAATTAGCAGGATACAGCTCCTCGCCAAAGTAAAAGTATCGTGCTGGGTTCTATGCAAGGGTCATAATGAGTGGATTGTCCGTTTTTCTTTTCATGTTCAATTTTATCAATTATAGTACATATCATTTAGGTGGTGCTTCTAAAGGATTACACCGTGATTATTGATGGTAATAAATACGGTTTATAAATTGCTAATAACAGCAAAAAGGATAAGTATTTATTGAGCCTTGTTTTAATATATTAAAATATTCAAAAAAAAATAATAATATCGGGCACAGCGAGGTAAAAGGCCTTGGTTGATTTTTTTAATGGAATATTGTTAATAGAATAATTACGTGATATTAATTTAATTTACCTCGTAAAAGGCAATGATATTAAATAAATATAGATATATTATAAGCGGACAGACACGTTGGCGCAGTGGTCACTGCAACTGACTCAAGCGCTAATGGTCGCGGGTTCGATCCGGGTGGTTGTGTTGCGTGGAGATTGTTAAATGATCCGTTTATATTTGCGCTCCGCTTGTTTGTGAGTCATCATACACTTTGCATTATGCTTCTAAGAAATGTTATGTACAATGCCCGTTGATAAAGTTATGTAGAAATTCAACGAATTAGTTTGCAGACAAATCAGAATAAAAATGACTCGATTGTTTTGTCACCTTGTAATTAATAGGAGAGATCTTGCCTAGCAGTTTGACATTTATTAGATGTTACTACTCGTACGAACAATTTATGGTCGCTGATAAGCAAGACTGTGTCAAGCCACACGGACTTTATTTTGAGAAAATGGCGTCTAAAAATGTCAAACCTATTCCTTACAAATATGTTTGAAGAAGTATATATCCATCTTTATTATTTTTTGATAAAAGATATAATGAATTTAAATCAGACTGATACATTTAATTTATTATATAATAAAAAGTTTTTCAAACATTTGAGATTATTGTATAAATCGCAAAAAATGGAACGCACTTGAAATTCGAATCGATTAATTAAGAAACTTTTTTCCTTACTTATTTCATTTATATGACTACAATTTTTGAATAATGTTAAATAGATGATGCAGTATCAAAATACATCAATATCTCTGAATTTGACTTTATGTGGGTTAACACATTATTGCTTATCAGCATCCATATATACTATATTTTGTTAATATTATTCAAAATAAGTCAAAACTAGGGAAATTATTTCATCAGATATACGTCATTAATAAGTGAAGTAAAAGCTTTGTACTTCTATTTTACGAAAATTGTGAGAACGGAGGAATATGAAATTTCGCACACATAGTTTATATAGAGAAATATGCTCAAGAATAGTGTCTTTAATATTCTGCAATATTCAATAATCTACTATATATAAAAAAATATTATTAAATAATTTTTATTTTAAAGGAGATTCTATGTTCAGATGCAGATTTTTTTAATATGTTTATTCACCGATTTCTCCGCCATTGTAGACCGATTTTGAATTTTTTTGTATGAAAGGTGCTTCCGGATTGATTACTGAATTTTCATAAAAATCGATTCAGTAGTTTGGTTTTAAAATCCAAATAACTTAAGTATGTCATTCAAGTAAACGAAATTGCGCATTTTGTGCTAATGAAGTCATTTCTTTTTTTTTTAATTTTTGTATTATTTTAGCTCACGGTTTCGGTTTTCCTTCCAGGTTTTCCATCAGAGCTGGTGTACTTCGGATCAGCGATGTGGGAAACCTTGTATGGCATGATGCTGGCGTTTCCGCTGGTCTGCTGGATCTTTATACCAGTTTACTATCGGCTTAATACTAACTCCGTTTACGAATATCTACAGGTAAGATCAGAATCGCTGTCAAAAATACAGGGTGATTTATTCAGATGGGTCAGTGGGGAAACATCTGAAACTATGAGAGTTAGAGAAATTTGTTGAAAGGAACCATGTCACTATTTTGTAGTTAAGAAAATAAGAAAAACTGCATTCAAAGATTTGATGAAAATCTTAATATGGCTCGGGCATCGAACCTAATAGTTTAATTTTTTTTTTTTCATTTGTTACTTCTTGGCGTAGAAATAAATAGAGTAGACTATAAGAAATAAATGTTAGTATGACACTGTGTAGTACCTACTTTATAGAAAATATAAGCTTTTTCTACCTACATTTTCTATTTACATTATATAGGTCCTTAGACTTTTGATTAAGATCTTTCAAATTGTGGTTCTATACGTCTAACTCATCACGTTCTGTATAAAAGAAAGATATGTTTTTTAACAAATAAGAAAGTGAAATATTTGAGTTTTTCACTGTTTTTGCTTTTCTATTTACCATCCACGGCGCATGGCGCACAAGTGCAGTTTACTTCGCAATAAATTAGAGAAATATATAAACACTTTCTAATGAACACACAAACAACGAGTTCAATTGAACACGAATTAAAAGAGAACAAAATAAAAAGAGCATTTTTTTATTCGGAATGCAATCTTCTACATTTATAGAACTCTCCATTTGAAGGATCTTGATTGAACGAAATAAATACTATGTCAAGTCAGACGGACTTCATTTTGATAAAATGGCGTCTAAAGATGTAAAAACTATTCTTGATAAATTTGTTTGAAGAAGTATTTATTCGTTTCTATTTTGATTAAAGGTATAATGATTTAAAAGCATATTGGCATAATGAAAAGTTTTATTTAATAATAAATGAGATTATTTTATATTACAAAAATGAACCACTCTAAATATTCTAAACTATACATTAAGGAACTTTTTTTGTACTTATTTAGTTTAGATGAATTAATTTTTTTTGAATATCATTACATACATGTCCATTATCAAAATACATCAATAAATCCGAATTTATCTTCTTGTGGGTTGACACATTACTGCTTATCAGCATTCATATATTAATAAAGCGGTGAATAAATAATTACTACAAAATGACCATAAATGAATAAACTTTATGACATAAAGTATATACCAACGATATTTAAAAGAAGAATTGTCCACAATCTTGCCAATGGGAATTTAGATCACCGTCAGAACAGTTCCTTATCAGCGTCCATATTCTAGTTAATTATAAGTATTAACATTGGTGGAATTCTATTAATAATGACGCGTTATTTGCAACTATAACTAATGAAATACTAAATCTAATTTTTCCGTTTTCCTGTTAAACTAGGCTTGGTTTTTGTTATAAATGCTTTAGATATAAATGGACGGTGATAAGCAATACTGTGTCAACCCACAAAACGTCAAATTTGGAGATATTGATATATATTGATACTACGTGACCTATTTAACATTATACAAAAAAAATTCAAGTCATCTTAATTAAATAAGTATGAAAAAAAGTTTCTTAACTTAACATGGATATACAGCGTTAAAAAAACTTGTTAAAGAAATATTATGTAATATTTAACGTCATAGAAAAAAAATACAAACATTTATTGATGAATTCACATTTCTACATATTCATTATGTTTTATCTAGATAATGACTTCTAATAATTACTATATGTAATTAAAAATATCTGCTCACAACAAGTTAAAATACAAAGTACCTACATAGTTATTGCATAGCGATAAGACGATATTTTTGCCACATTTACTTATTCTTTATAATTGCCGTAATTACCTTCTGGCTGTGGATTCCCCCATATTTAAGTCAATCCATGAAAGTTTAAAAATCAATGATATTGTATAACTACCTATATATACGTATAACTTTTTATGTCATGTAACCTAAATAAGTACGGAAAAAAGTTTCTTAATTTAACGTTTCGAATATTGAAGTGTTTTGCAATATGCATTAATCTAATATATTCGAAAAACTTATCATTAAATTAAATTTTTTTCATACTAATCTGCTTTTAATTCATTTTATCAAAATAGAAAAAAGAAGATGAATACATATATAAATCAAATTAATTTGTTAAGAATAGTTGTGGCTAGTGGCTTGACTATAGAATTGCTTATCGACGTCCATTTTTGGGTTAATAAGACTATTGTCAATTGTATACTTAAATAAATATAATAATAGACAGACGGGTTGGCGCAATGGTCACTGCGACTGACTAAAGCGCTAACGGTCGCGGGTTCGATCCCCGCTCACGGCAAACGTGTGTATTGGCCATACGGATGTTTGTCGTGGTCTGGGTGTTTGTGTTAGTGTTGTGAGTGTTTCCGGACCCCCGACACAAGGTCATGAGATCTTAATGGGTGTTCCGTTGAGTGTGATGCGTTATTATTATTATTATAATAAGACAAGCCATCCGCAGTCCACGTCTTTATTTCATTATAATATCACCATGTTCTTTCACTTCATATCAACAGCCCGGTGCTATACAACTCCAAGCTATGTACATTAGTTCCTAACTCACACAAAAAAATATTTTATTCAAATAGTATTTTAATATGCTCTTTCGAATTATCAATTTACAAATCTCATAATGTCAGTTCCACGTAGACAATGGCTCGGAATGTGGACTCTACTGAAAAAGCCGGCCAGATACTCTTTTAAAAGTATCTTTGTAAAATATTGGTGGAAACAAATAGCTAGAGTTATCCTGTCAACGCACTATTATTCCACGCTGCTTTATCGTTAATGTAATCATGTACTAAATAGTATGCTTTTTCTATTAATGATTGTTTTTTGTAAGCTTTTTCGTGATGTGACAAACGTAAGTCCCATTGAGTACTCAATTCTTTCCAGATGAGGTTTGGTTCTATCTGGGTACGGCGTATGGCAGCTGCCACGTTCCTCCTCCGCCAGACCTTGAACCTTGCAGTTACGGTGTACACCCCAACTGTAGCGTTGCACGCTGTTCTGGCCCTACCGCATTGGGCGTCAGCCGCTGCGTTGACGGGTGTGGCCATCGTGTTCAACCTTCTTGGCGGCTTGGCGGCTGCTATCAGGTTAGTTGGTAGTTTTGGTCCTACTCGCCAGATATTTCTATCAGAAATATATGGATGCTGATAAGCAATAATGTGTCAACCCACAAAAAGTCACATTCGGAGATATTGATGTATTTTGATACTGCATCACCTATTTAACGTTATTAAAAAAAATTGAAGTCATATAAACTAGATAAGTACGGAAAAAAATTACTTAATTACTTGGTTCGAATTTCAAGTGCGTTCCATATTTTGCAATTTATACAATAACCTCAAATATTTGAAAAACTTTTTATTAGATAATATATTAAATATATTAGTCTGAATATAATTCATTATCAAAAAGTAAAAGAAAAGATGGATATATACTTCTTCAAATAAATTTGTTAAAAATGGGTTTGACATCTTTAGACGCTATTTTCTCAAAAGTCGGTGTGGCTTGACACAGTATTGCTAATCAGCGTCCATATGTACATATATTTAATTTGGAATTTGGCTACATTTGTGTGTTACGCGATATCATCATCAACCAATTTCAATAATGATTTTTGTATCAAATAAGTTATACTTTAAGATTTGTCTAAGTTGATGAAAACAGTTGAGCTAAGAATAAGGAAAATGAACTCCTTAATAGACGACGGATTTTTTTTGTTATCATTGTAATTGTTGAAAAGAGTACCTACATACGAGTACCTATTATGTTGTCAAGAAATAATGGTTCAATTGATGCCTAAATATATTCAGTACGTTGTAAAGTTAACAATGAAATATTCATAAATTAGATTCTTTGTCTTCTTTTATGGGAATAAATTTGTCGCAGTTTGTGTTATGTTTCCGGACACACAGAATTATGAGATGCTTATGATGCCTATGAGCGTCGAGCGTTTAAATTTAAATAAAAGAGACAAACAAATGATCTTTTCAGAGCTGATGTGATCCAAACGTTAACCATGGTGATGGTGAGCGCCGCCTTCATCATCCAAGCGACAGTGAAAGCCGGAGGTCCACAGCAAGTCTTCACGGATAACGTGGAAGGAAAGAGATTGAATTTCTTTAAGTGAGTTTGTGGAACTGTATTATTGCTATCTCTTTCTCTGTCTCTTTATAGCATTTGCCACAGATTAAACAAATTCGAATGGTTGGATTAATTATGACGTAAATACATAATTATCAATGTTTAATTTCTGTAAAGTTTGGGGGCAAGATTTTATGTAAAAGTAATAACAATAAATTAATATGGTATAATTAATATAAGGGTATTGATCTGAAATAAATAAAAAGAATACATCAATGACAGATCATTTTTAAAAATTATTTTCTTCATGAAATTAATATTTTTTTACAGTTTCACATTTGACCCGACAGTCAGAGTCGATACAATGTCTGCGTTAGTTGGCCAACTCTTCATGTCAGTATCCATTTACGGCTGCCAACAGACCTTTGTCCAGCGATACTGTTCTATGTCTAGTGAGACCAGGGTTAAAAGAACTTTGCTGGCAAATGTTCCAGCAGTATTTGTACTATTTAGGTGAGTAGACTAGAATATCTCGAGAATTTTTTTATGAAAATGAGTCGTTAAGTGATCTTTCGACCATGAAAATAAGTAGTACCGAAAAGTCCACAAATGCATTAAGAAAATTGGTCTCTCTATTATAGAAACATTGTGATAAAAATGCTTACGTTTACTTTATTTTCAATATAATAAACGCATAACACTCAACGGCTCCCATTAAGATCGCGTGACCTTGTGTCGGGGGTCCGGAAACACTCACAACACTAACACAAACACCCAGACCACGACAAACTTCCGTATGGCCAATACAGACGTTTGTCGTGAGCGGGGATCGAACCCGCGACCGTTAGCGCTTGAGTCAGTTATAGTGACCACTGCGCCAACGTGTCTGTCAAATATAGGTATAGGTTACAATTATTTTGTTACACTGACGCTGAAATTAGTGTAAGTTTTTTTTTCATTCAAAATGATGAAAATGTATGCCATTGTATGATGTTAACATGAATATATTTTTGTAAGTTTTATTAATAGATGGCAAACGAGCAGGGATATCCGATGTTAAGTGATCATCAACACATGGACATTTGTAGTATCAGATAACCACAAGTTTTGCTAGCTTAAAAATTAATGAGGTGTGAATGCCAATTGGAAGCTAGGATTTTCTCTTGATAGGCTTCTAATTCTCACACTCACTGTACAAAATTTTTCTGTAAGAGTGTCATCTCAGCTAAGTCCTACCGCAATAAATAACATTATTCGAGTCCATATTTCCTTTTCAGCTTATCCTGGGTGGTTGGTATGGCGTTATATGCTGTTTACAAGTATTGTGATCCTCTACTGTCTGGGAGAATAGTGGCACCAGACGAAGTTTTACCGTTTTACGTGCAAGATCAATTTGCATTCTTACCTGGAATGCTTGGGCTGTTTTTGGGCAGCTTGTTTAATGGGGCTTTGAGGTGAGTTTATAAAGATTTAAGGATAAGATTCAATTATAAAAAAAAATAGATACGTGACTTTATAACTGTATTGTCGATTAGTAAATTAATTTCGGTTTTCACAACATTATTAGACCATTAACATCGTGGTGATCGATCATTCCAATAATTATAATTCATTGTTTCTAGTAAATTAAATGGGAATTCAATAAAGATTCTGCTATATAAACTACGAATAGATACAACTAAGATAGAAAAAATAATTCATCGCTTGGATTTATTTATTAATAATAAATAATAACTTATTCCAGTTTCCTCGTATCGAATGTGAACTCACTATCTACTGTCACGTGGGAAGACTTCGTGTCTGCTGCGCCGGCGTTTAAAGGAATCAACGATAAACAACAGTTGACTATAATCAAAATTATTGGCATTATTTACTGTAAGTATTATAATTAACCGACCGAAAATTTCAAATCAAAATTGAGTGAGAATTACATTTCTAAGTTTTACACTCGTAATTTTCATACACAGTGGACTTTCATACGCCTGGTAACAGTTTCAACAGTTAAATTCATTCACGTTTAAATCAATGTATCATAACATATGTAAATCTTTATGAAAGTCTGAGAGCAAAAGTTATATTATTTAATTTAATTCTCGTTTTAGACTTTTGTTTTTAAATTATGAATTTATTGAATCGAAGTATTTGACGTCGTCGAAAATCTTCAATTTTAAATTGCCATTAAACCTTATGTTACGTGGTTTAATTATTTTAATGTTTTTTTTTATTGGCTTGCATGCCTTGACAATTCCGTACTAGGTACGAATTAACGTAGCAAACGTTTTACACTTTTGGATATAGAAATTTTCATTACTTATTGGTAATCTGTCATGTTCAGTTTCTTAAATTGACGCTCAATAATACTAATGATGGAAAAGCGAAACCTATCCTACAATAATAATTTTTAATCAATAACCATTACAACTCTTTCGTAATATTTTTTTATAACACTTTATTGCAAAAAGGAAATGTACAAAGATAACGTAATAACAGCAATTTCTACCAGCCAATCCAAAATCGTGTAAAAGATTTGTTAGAAGGCGTGAATAATAAAAAAGTGTATATAATAATAAAAGCATGTACATACACAAATAAATTAAAAAAGTAATATTTGGAGAAATGAGATATGTAATCTGACAATGCGTCACGTATAAATCATATTAAATAATGTTTCGAGTTGATTTAAACTAAATTTAGTTACGAAAAAAAGATTCTAAATTTAATGTTTTTGAATATTGAAGGTTGTGTCATATTTTGAAATATGTAATAATCTCATAAAGTTCCAAAACTTATTATTACAGAAGAAAAGATGGATATAATCTTCTTCAAATAATTTTACTAAAGATAGGTTTGACATCTTTAGACGCCATTTTCTCAAAACGAAGTCCGTGTGGCATGAAAAATTTTGCTTATCAGTGTCAATAGAGTAATGAAATCTAGTTATAATCTTTTTATATCTATCTTTACAGCATTAACAATAATGTGTCTGTCTCTCTGCGTGGGGATGGTGGGTGGAGTCATTGAAGGATCGCTTCTGGTCACTTCTGCAACTTCTGGCGCTTTATTAGGAGTTTTTCTTCTGGCAGCCATATTCCCCATGGCCAATGGCAAGGGGGCGTTGTGTGGGATGCTTATGTCACATTTTATTACTGGTTGGATGGCAACTGGAAGATTGTTATATGTTAATGATAATGTCGCCATGCTGCCTTTGTCGATTGAGGTAAATATGACCTAGAAATGTTTTATTGGCTTTTTTTTGCATATAACTTTTTCTTAGCTCTATAATATAAGGGATGATAAAATAAAGTTACAATGTTTTTTTGGTCCAATTTTACTTTAATTCTATATTAAGTTTAATATTAATTGATGTTATTATTATTACTTTTCATATAAATGCAATCATTTTATGTTTTCTTAATACGTCTGTTTAAGCTAGGATACCACTAAATCAAATTAATTTTTTTGAAGTTAAACAGAGCAGTGAAATTAAAGGTAAATTACAAATGTAAAAGACGTGTTTGAAATTTGATTTTTACTCAGTGTCAAGGAATATCGCGAGGAAATCTGTTTGTATAAGAATTTATTCGCAGTTGAACAATGTAAGGGATTAACATAACTTGCAAAAAGGCTAGATATCTGATGTTAAGTGATGACCTAAACATTCGTAACACCTTAAAACGAGAACAACTGATGTAATCTTCTATAATTATAAAACTGAAGAGTTTGTTTGTTTGAACGCGCTAATCTCAGGAATTAATGGATCGAATTGAAAAAATATTTTTGTGTTAGTTTACTCATTGAGGAAGGCTATAGGCTATAATACATCACACTACGATGCGCAAAGGACAGCTAGTGTAGTATAAAATAAGAAGTAAGGAAGTAACCATTCTTTGCACGGGCTCTTTTACTCACCGTTGAAACGCTGCTAGTAACTTCAATCGGATCTTTTGTAAGAGTGAGGTACTGCCTGGTGGAGTTCGTATACGAGCTGCAGTAGACTACACCTAGGCTCTACCTCAATGAAATTTCATTCAAATTAAACACCACCTTTTCACTAAGATAAAAGACCCACATGATATTGATTATTGAAACGACCGCTCTGGGGTGCTGTATGTACCTCTAACGCCGACGGTTGCGAGTTCAATCCCCGCTCGGGGCATCTGCCCCGCATTTATAGTTGTATAAATATTTGTTCCTAGGTCTGAGTGTTTGTCCTTGTGGGTCTCCCCACCGTGCCTCGGAGAGCACGTAAAGCAGTCGGTCCCAGTTGTTATAACTATCACCTGACAATGATCGTTACTCGTAGTGGGGAAATTATTCTTGTCAAAATGGTTATTGGCTTGCCCTCAGGGGTTGCGGGAGGTCAGATGGCATTCGCTCTGTGTGAAAATGAGTAACTCGTCAATATCTGGACTAGAATAGAAAGCAGACCCGGTATAACCGGGAGAAAATGCTAGGTAGATGATGATGATGATATTGATTATTGATTCAAAATTTTTTATATATTTTCTTACAGAAATGTACGAACGCTACATTGAGCGTGCTGAGCCCGAAGGCTCTACCAGTGGACGTGAATCAAACATTAGCTCGCCTCGCCCCGATGTTGCAAGAGTTAGACAGCACTCATATACCTCATAGGCGAGAAGAGTCTATTGTGTAAGTTATTAGAAGCATAAATAAATAAATAAATAACGCATCACACTCAACGGCCCCCATTAAGATCTCATGACCTTGTGTCGGGGGTCCGGAAACACTCACAACACTAACACAAACACCCAGACCACGACAAACATCCGTCTGGCCAATACACACCTTTGCCGTGAGCGGGGATCGAACCCGCGACCGTTAGCGCTTTAGTCTGTTGCAGTGACCATTACGCCAACGTGTCTGTCCAAGAATTAGAAGCATAAATAATTCTATATAGGACATTTCTTTATATAGAACCCGGATAACCAAACTTTGTGTTTTTTTTTTGGTAAACGACGTTTCCTGAAAATGAGACATAGCTAGATCGTATATTTTAAACTTTCGCGATTTTACTATTCATATTTAATATAACGGGTCGTGGACCTGACTTCAGCAGTCAGCTCGTGACCACGACGAACTTCGTCGAAACGTCGGGCAATAAAAAAGTATTATTAATAAGTAGTAGTAGATCGATTTATCGGGCCCGAAACCTGCATAGTAAATTTTATGAAAATACTTAATATGCCCGCAACTTCGTTTGCAAAAAATAAAACGAAAAAAAATTCTTAAAAAAGTAGCCTAAATTAATTCTCATCACATTAGCTAATTGCTATAGTCCCGTCAAAATCGGTCCAGCCGTTTCAAATATTAACCGGAACACACACACGGACAGACAGACAAACATTTAATTTTTTTGATGTAAGTACCGTATATACTTTCATAGGCATCTACTAAAATCTGTTAATTTGAAATTAAAAACAGACACATCAATTTTATTTTGATAAATATATACTGATGTATAGCAATGGAGATTTTGTTCCTAATTTTATCACTTCTTGTTAGCTTTTTTTTGTCGCGTGAGAAATGCAATAATTTTCTCTTAAAAATCTATTTAGTAGACTCTAGAAGCATCTATGTAAAATAAAAGGTGATGAAATTAATGACTAACATTAAAATTATTTTACAGATTCACAACACTAATGAAAATGTACTCAGTGTCGTATATGTGGTACGCTGTTATTGGCACGATCACTTGTGTGACCTTTGGCATAATAATCGGTCTTCTAACAGCCAACGAAGACGACGTCTTCGACGAGAAACTTTTACATCCATTAGTGGCGAAAATATGTCAAAAGATTCCCGGTAAAAAGCGGAAATTCAAAGTACAGATACAGGAAAAGGTGTCGGAAGAAAAGGAATCGTCGGACAAAACGGAAGAAACCGTAGTCGTTGAAGAGAACCATAAACCTCCGGTAATTCTTTTAACGAATAGTAGTAAATTGTTTGATTCCTATGAAACTTTACCCGCCAGGACGAGGCTCTGATCGAAGAAAGGTAATTTTAGGTAATTATTAATTAAATGTTGTAATACGTTTGGTAATTACCAAATTTTTGCAAAATATGACCTCTATATGACCTTTAAGGCAAAAGTATTTCAAACATGCTTTAGATTCTAATAAGTAAATTCAGAAAAGTGCTATTTAAAATGATGATCTGGTCTTAAATATTATCAAACAGATCTGGTATGTATTTTTCTGGTTTCTAAAAAGATTATATCGAATATTATGTGATATTGAAAATGATAATTGTTAAAACAGAATAATATTTATTTTGAACGAAAGAATAGGCTTTATATATTTAGCGTATTGGAGAGAAGTGTTTATTTAGAAGCCAGAAAAACCTAATAATATAAATAATATAAAATGATAAGAACTTATAAAAAGTATACATAAATTATAAAAACTTATACCAACTCACTAAACCTTGCTGGTAATTTATTACGAAATATGTTTTGTAGAATGATTATTAATATTATACATAACCGGCCAGTGCGTGGAATGTACATAAACGTGAACGTACTCAATTACGTACACTGGAACGCGTATTGTACAAGATTTATCGTCGATAAGGATTAATTTCTATGCGATGTTTTAAACTTTTTGATATTTTCAATATTATTACCATTTAATAACATTGACTAGTGTGGGTTAACAAATAGTGAATATAACGACCGCGTTTGGGTTTTATATATAAGCATTTGTACAGCTTAGTTGGAAGTATATAAAATTTGTAAGTAGAATTTAACGTGACTGGTTTAGATATCGCCAAATAATATTAACTTCCTACCAAACTCACGTTTATATTTAATTTATATGGATATTAATAGTGAGAGATTGCCTTTAAATGTGTGATATGAACTAGTTAGTATCATTTAAAAAAAATATGGCGTGACTTAGACATTTAAGTAGATACAGAAAATCTTTTCTATGAAATTTTTAAACGTTAATTAACTTAAGTTATCATTCAAAATGGTATTTTAAAGTTGAGTATCGTTTAAGAATAAGGTTGTTTCTAATATAAATAATAGCACGATTTAACCTCGGGCCCTTTTAAAAGAAGGCTTCTAAACATAAGGCTCCTAAAACAGGGGCCTTTTAGTTATATTACGCCATTGATTTGATATCGTTGTGATAGTAGCATAGTTTGTAAATAGAATAGACTAAGTAATCCGAATTTAAGCTTAAGTACAGAAAGCTAATTGGCGAAAACTATTGCCAAAAATATATCGGGGATGGTGCAAAACTGCGTAACTAGATTTTGCAATAAGGTCTATTTTGAATATTAAATATCATTATTATTCAAAACTCAAAATCAAAATCAGAACATATTTTTATCAGAATATATTTATTCAAGTAGGCTTTTACAAGCACTTTTGAATCGTCAATACAAAAACAAAAGAAAACTAAACACTAATTAATTAATTTACCACTGGTTCGGAATGTAGATTCTACCGGCAAGAAACTCGATAGTTACTCTTTTTAAAAGTTTTTTTTTTAAGTATTGTATTATATAGAAATCAAGCTAGCTAAAAAGATTATATCGCTGGTTTTCAAGAATATCGTAGTAATTCAAAATTCTAACAAATAGAACTAAGTATGTCAAAAGACCATAAATCTTTGATGTTTTATCATGAAAAGAGTTGCGATGATGAATTTTCTTTAAATAAATAAAGTTATAACATCAAGGGATCGTTTAAATTTTGCAGCTATGCAGCAACACATTAATAAAGAAATTTAAAAACCCCATTACCTAAAATTCATCATTTTAGTTGCATCATTGATATTCTTTTTTTTAATTGAAATAAACAAATAAATAAATTAATTAAAACCTAGATAAATTTTGACATATCGTCGATGACACTACAAATACAATACACTGTGTAATGGAAAATGCCCGTAAGGTATTTTTATCAATAACGTAATTTAATATTTGGTTTAAATTTAAACTTTATAGGAAAAGGTAGATACGCGGTTTTGCAGTATCCCCGATGGTATATCATTTTGACAGTTGTTATATTCTTTGTACGCCACTTTTACGGTCAAAATGTGTTACTTTAATAGCGGTAGTTTTGATCAATTAGGCCGCAGTTTTATTGAATCTTTTTAAAATGAGTAGTTAATATTATTATAACAATGTGCCTTTAGAATATCGCTTCAAAATAATTAAATTAATTATTTTGATGTTACTTTTAAATATACTATTTTAATTTTGTGTTTAATGATTGTTTTATAAAAAAATACTATATACTTTTAAGATGTAGATGAAGAAATTAATAAATATTAATAATGTTTATGAATAAGTAAAATACTAATTAATTCTGGCTAATTGTTAATCACAATTGCAATTTAGATATTTGAAACCGATTGCTTAAAGTGAAATAAGTTCCACAATTCCATTATTTCTATAAGTAATCGCTTTTAATTTAAACTTGATTGGGATTGTGACTGATGATTGCCTTGTGATAGTTAATTACATAGATATATAAAAAATATAGATTTTAATAATTGTTATTAAAAATATAAAACCAAACATGTCAACCAAATAATTGTTAAATAAGCTCCATTATTATTGATATAATTTAACAAGTACTTGTTAAATTTATTTTACGGGTCGAGTTTGGCCAGAAGTGGGAGAACACAGATTTGCACTTATTTTTAGTTATCAGTAATACATGTAATGCCATATGTACATATACATATATATTTTAGCTTTTCAATGCCAACATATCCGATTATAAATGGGTAGAGAGTCAAAATTGAACACAGCATTTCTTTCTAAGGCGAGAATTATATTTGTAAGTTTTATTCTCTTAACTAATATAAAATAACTCTGTAACCTGGTATCAGTAATTTAGGTATTCATATTTAATATAAGTTTCATTCGTATCACTACCATTAGTTATCGCGATAAGACCCGTTATATTAAATATGAAAAGTATAAATCGCGAAAGTTTAAAATATATAGTAACGTTGGTAAACCAGTAAATTCTTTCAGATGTGTAACAATAAGAAATAACTTATGTAAATCTTTATGGAAGTCTGAGAGCAAAATCTTTAAGTGTAATTCTCGCCTATTAATCTGTAAAAGCTTTTCATATACTTAACTTACTTAACAAAACTGCGAAATACAGTTATTTTTAAAAGAATGATTTTCTTTACAACATATTTTTGGTGAAATTCCATACATTATTAACCTTAAATAAAAATTTTATTAACTTTGAAATCTAAAGTTATTAATTTACACGCCATTATTAAATAGCTTAAAATACCTGTAAGTTATTATAAAGTTATGTTTAATAGTCTGAGTGTGTGATAAAGATTATTATTAAAAATATGTCGATGTACTTATGTGATGATACGAGTATAAACTTATGAAAGTTTTGAACGATATTTTTGTAGAAATTGTATTTATATTTTGTACAGTAAATAACTAAAATATACAATACTACTAAAATACTTAAAATTATTTTGTTTTCTTTTTTTTTTTTTAATTAGTCCCTTATTTTAAATTGTGTGTAACGCATTTAATGAAAAATGAACGTTTTACATTCAACGGGATCTACAGGACTATTAGGAACTCATGATCCTATGCCGGGCTTCATACAGAAGACAAACACACAGACCGCGATAAACATTCGCATGTCCAATACAGACGTTTGCCGTGTGAGCGGGGATCGAACCCGCGACCATTGTTGTTAGAGGGCCATTCAGTACCTCTACACCAGAACGGTCACCAAAATTATTATGACTCAGAGTTTGACTTAAAATAAATTGCGACAAATGAACTAAATTTTGTAACTATAGATTTTTTACGTTCATACAATTTGACGTTAAAATTCTGTACACATATTTGGATGCTGATAAGCAATAATGTGTCAACCCACAAAAAGTCACATTCTGAGATATTGATGTATTTTGATAGTTCGACATATATTTAACATTATTAAAAAAAATTCAAGTCATCAGAATTAAACAAGTTCATTAAAAAGGTTCTTAATCTTATGTTGAGAATATTGAAGGGTGATCCATATTTTCAATTATGCAATAATCTCATGTATTTGAAAAACTTATTATTAGATAAAAATCTTTACTATAACAATCTGCTTTTAATTTATTATACTTTTCATTAAAATAAAAAAGAAAAGATGGATAAATACTTATTCAAATAAATTTATTATGAATGGATCTGACATCTTTAGACGCCATTTTCTCAAAATAAAGTCCGTGTGGCTTGACACACTATTGCTTATCAGTGTCCATTTATGAATTATAAAGTACTATTATATTTAATGTAAAAAGTAAAGTAACTGCCTGTAAATGTCCCACTGTTGGGGAAAGGCTTCCTCTCCTATTGAGGGGAAGATTTAGAACTTAATCCACCACGCTGCTCCACTACGGGCTGGCGGATATACATGTGTCAGAATTTATCCCTGCACATGCAGGTTTCCTCACGATATTTTACTTCACCGCCGAACACGAGATGAATTTAAACATAAATTTAGCACTTACATACAGAGCGATGCTAGACCATCTCAGCTCACATACCTCGTTATATTTAACGATCGAAACTTTCCATTGGTTCACTTGGTTCATTGATGAAAACCGTATTAAAATCTATTGCCTAGTTTAGAAGATTCAAGCTTAGTATTTATCATCCACCACTTTGATGCATAGTCGGTATCCAATATGCGAGCTTCATGAACTTTTTCTCGCGTACGTGCAGGCAATGGAATTATCTACCTTTTGAGGTTTTCCCATTTCATAGCGCTATAATTTGGGGGTTTTCAAGCGTCGAGTGTATAGAGAGTTTCCGTCAGAGGCCGGGAACGCACCCGCAACGGCCCTGGTGTTGCAGATGTCCGGGCGATCGTAACCACTTAACATCCTGTGGTACTATTTTCTCGTTTGCCCCCTTTTTTATTTCTAAAAGCGTACGGAACCGTTGTGTTGTACAATGTAAAGAATAGTCGAATTTGACTTATGGCATCGTATAACATATCATATTTGATACAAGCTATGTTCCGCGTTAATTTTATTGTTATATTGTTCATTATTTCATTAATTTCAATTTTGTTTTCGCGTTATCCTATTTATTTATGAATTAAAATAAATACAATTTTAAAAATGAATCTAGTTGAAGTTATTCCTCATAACATTAACTAGTGAGTGAAAGTCCCATCAAAAAGGTCTAAGTCGTGTAAAAATTGATTTTTTTATGTAAGTACCGTATGTACTTTCATATGCATATAGTAAAAATCAAAATTTAGTATTACAAATACACACTTCATTTTTATTAATTAGTACAGATTAGACGTTTTAAACGAATTTTATTTAAAAGAGTTTTATAAATTAAACTCGCACACTAGTAAATTCTACATTATTTGTCCACTGTGATGTGATGTTATGGTCTCTAGAAGTTGCTAACTTAAGTTTATATTCGCAAAGTTTTCATTATACGAGCTTTTTATTACTGTGATTCCAACTTTGTCATTTTATTCTTGTACTAGGAATAATAGCGGATCAAGAATGAAACTATTTTTTTTTATTACTATTTATTTGGGTCGAGATTAAGGTATATCTATTTGTTCTGACTGCGTCGGCTTTTGATTTTGAAAAGCTTTTGATTTTTTTAAATCCTAGTTTAAACACTTATCTGTTTACGTAAAAATGCAAAATAAGTCTAATTGTAAAAATTATAAAACCCCCGACATAAAAACCTTTAAAAGTAGAGAAAAGAGCTCATGATATTGAAATGGCTGGACCGATTTTGGTAGAACATATCTAAGAACTATTGTAGAACTAATATATCTGAGAAAAACGACTGCATTCAAATTGTTTCACCCATTTAAGGACTACAGTACCACAGACAGAAACACAGGCGGTCAACTTATAACACCCCTCGTTTTGCTTCGGAGATTAAAAATACAAAAAAGAAATACATTGAAATGAAATCCTGATTATAAGGAAGAAAACAACATATTAAAAGTCAAATAAACGCAAACAGTACGCAGTGAAAATAAAAGTAATAATATTTGGTAAATATAAGTAACGCACAAGTTAGACACGTCTTTCAGCTGTAATATGAAACGCTTTAACGCCGTTTCACAGTGGAAGATTTTTGTTTCACTAACGTTGAAATTCAGTTTACGACTAATAATTATTATACTGGTTTTAAAACATATAGTATTACATAAGTGAAGTAATTTATATAGACAGTTATTTCGGATTTATATAAATACTTGGTCAAACTAACTGATTAATATATTGTTAGCATGCACTAAAAAGGATTTCTGGAAATTTCACCCTTAAGGGAGTAAAATAAGGAATGAACGTTTGTATAGAAGTTGGTCAGTTTCAAAAAGAAGAAAGTAGAAAATTATTGTGTCCCACTTCTGCTTAAAAGTAAATGCGCATGTAGTTACATACATTGGTGTTTTTCAAAATTTTACCCAAAAGTTGCTTTATTATTGGTTGTAAATTTATACATAACCCGGGCAAGTATCTTCTCTATATATATATAAAAGCGAAAGTTCACTCACTCACTCATTACGCAATCTCAGAAACTACTACTGCTAGGCGTTTCAAGTTGTGCATGGGGGTTCTTTTTAAGACGTACGTGCTCACTAAAATGGGATATTGCACAATTCGACCCCTAAGGGTGTAAAATGGGGGTTGAAAGTTAGAATGAAAGTCTTATGTTAAGTGATACCGCAAGGGGCTGCTAGTAATATATATTTTACCAATGACATCAGATTTTGATATAACTTGCATAGATTTTGCAAAGTTATAACGCCCAATGATTTCGTTAATACACTGTAAGTAAAAGCCATATAAAACAACCAGTACATAGGTTATGATGTGTGTGTACAGGAATGTCGAATGTAGGTCATGACGGCCATTAGGCGGCTTTCATTAAAGCGAGCCGACTGTCCCCAAGATTTGCATAAGACGTTTTTAGTACTTGGGCATAATGTCCACTGGACGTCTTGCGCGATATTAATATAACTATACTAGTGGTGCCTAGCGTATCAAAAACATGGTAGTGTGTGTGTATCAAGAACATGGTAGTGTGTGTAATGTTTTTTTAAAATTAATTTAATGTATTTTTATGTTTAAAAATATATATAACAGCATTCTGCATTCCTTCTTTATATAAGTTATGTGTGCGAAGTTTCATACTGACAGGTTGGCGTAGTGGTCACTACAAGTGACTAAAGCGCTAACGGTCGCGGGTTCGATCCCCGCTCACGGGAAATGTCTGTATTGGCCATACGGATGTTTGTCGTGGTCTGGGTGTTTGTGTTAGTGTTGTGTATGTTTCTGGACCCCCGACACAAAGTCACAAGATCTTAAGGGGGCCGTTGAGTGTGATGCGTTTAAAAATAAAAAAAGTTATGTTATATGTGCGAAGTTTCATACTCCTCCGTCCGCATAATTTTTGAGAAAAGGTATATAAAGTTTATGCTTCACGGTTTAAATACATATATATGTAGGTAATATACTATAAGATCATAGAGTTTGACACCTATAATGCCGACCTCTTTAGATGATGTTGCTTAGTAACCGACAAGTAACTGAATTTGACAGTCGAGTGCCGTTAGTGCTTCAGTCAATTGCAGTGACCACTGCGCCAACGTGCCTATCTGTTTATTATCATAAACATCCGTTTTGTCCATAAAAACCTATTATCCTTTAATCAATTATAACATTTTTTTCTTCAAATAAACGGTAAAATAAAATTAAAGTTAATAATATCGCTGCATTGAGTTCCTTTGTAAAATTCAGTGGAAAACACGCCCGAAACGCTTGAACCTAAAGCTCTATGACCCAAACGTTTTAAAGTTTAAACTACCGGCTCGATTTCAACCCTTGAATTCAGTAGGTTAATACTTAGATCATTACTAGAATAGGTCACGTGAACTCTATGGGTATAAACTTAACCCCTTAAGTACCAATAATTTACAATACAGAGTTAGTTTTGGAACAGCCTGTAGATGCCACAGCTGACTAAAGACATCTTATTAAGTAGAAGGTTAGAAAGTTTCACCGATTATTTCTGGAACTCTTTATATAATTAAGTATATATGGACGCTGATATGCAATACTGTGTCAAGCCACACAAACTTCATTTTGAGAAAATGCCGTTTAAAGATGTCAAACCTACTCTTAATAACTTTGAATAAGTATTTATTCATATTTTCTTTTTTTTTATTAAAGCTATGAATTAAAAACAGGTTAATATATTATCTAATAAAAAGTTTAATGAAAATTAGATTATTGTACAAATTATAAAATAAGGAACGACCTGGAATTTCGAAACAATTAATTAAGAAACTTTTTTCCGTACTTATTTAGTTTATGTGACTTTATTTTTCATTGAATAATAGACTCCTGGATTAAATAGGTGATATCGTATCAAAATACACCGATACTTCCGAATTTAACTTTTTGTGGGTCGACACATTATTGCTTATCAGTATCCATATGTAACAAATGCGCGTATCCCCCAAATGCATTTGAGTACATATTATTTGTCACTGGCGAGGGTACATAGTTCAGGCGGGTATGCGAGACTTCAAGGAATGCACCAGACTACTACAACCAGTGATACTGTGGTGTCCTTATCACCTTAGTTGGATGTCAGGGGATCGCTTAAGGTTTGGTTTCCTAGAATGTCGTGGCCTGTGATTTAGCGGTCGATGTCTTGAGATGACGTTGCTCAAAGCTTTTATACGGAAATTCTATGATACGGTTTGTTAGAAAACGTTTTCTGGCACTGTAAAGTCAAAGAGTTTTTTCGACACTTGTATTATTCTGTTCATAACTTAACAGCCTAAACTTCTAAGGAAGCAAAGTAAGCTACCGCGGCGCCCTAGGGGTGTTCTCAGGCACTCACGCACTCATTCACACCGCTGTGGAAGGATTGATCCCTATACAAATTCCTATATGCTGGAGGAAGAAGGCAAAATCTCCACCTCCTCGTCGTTTCCGGATCGGGTCAGCGAGAGTGTCCCTTTCTCGTTCCCTTTCCGCAGTCTCCTTTACCGATATAACATAATCTGTTCACTCATGATATATTTCAAACTCAGACCTCCCCCCTCCCGTACTTGGACCCGCATTGCGAGGGAGAACTTACTTTTAACGATTTTTTAACTTTATAAATCTACGTTGCGTCGCCTGTAAGCTGTAAACATTAGAAAGGCACATATCTAAATTCTTCAATATTTAAATATATTCATAAGTACTTCAGAGGTTCGCACCGTCGTTTACAGCTGACCGAAAAGGTCTGAATTATTCATTTAACGAAATATAGAGTTTTATAATTATCAATGAAAGTAATGTAATTTAATAATTCATTAACTTGTAAATAACTTACTTCTGACCCTAGGACTTACCCTAGGAGGGTAGAATGCAATATCAATAATCAAAATAATTATTTTAATATTATTGGAGAACACCCTGGAGTATGTTCTTATATACAGGCCGTTCGACTTTTAATAAGTTACTTTAAATGGGTATTTACATAAAATATCAGTTTTTTTATATATTAATAAGATTAGTTAAATATATAAGCACCACTGCTTTCGCGCTTTATATTTATTTTGTGTCCTCTTACCTCATAATAAACTACAGAAAAACATTAACATTTTCTAATGAACATACATACAACGAGTCTAATTACTCGGAAAGGATAAGCAGACAAATAAATGCGGAATGTGATGTATTAAACTTATAGAACTCATCATTTGAAGGACATTGATTAAAGTTGAACACTCTGTATATTCCAGTGTGCTGTGTAGGGTCCATACTGTCAAATCGTTCTGAAATATTCACTCCACAGAAAATATACAGAATGAATTTTTTAACTGAGCAAAGTAGGCCAAATCCGAAACTTTAATAAATAGCGAAAATAATTAAAGAACTCTTGGGACTGATGATGAAAACTAAAACTGTATCATTAGTTTATTGAAAAATTAAATATCCTACTAGCTAAGAACCAATGGAAGGAGAAACATCCTATATTATTACACCGTCTGATAGTGTTACAGATAAGAATTAACTTCTGGGAAATAATATTGGATTCATCCGGTATAAATTTTTACTGTGATAGATCTTCGACGTCCAATGACTCCTCATATATTCTGGTTCGACCGTGGTAGTAACACACTCTCAATGAACGTTAAAATATCAAAACAAAACGCATACTTAACAAGCAGGCATTTTATAACCTAAAGCCGTCATAACGTCAAACTTTTTCTTGTCAAGAAAAAAGGTATTTCGTCTCTAATGAGCGGGATGCGGATAAAAATAGCGGTCATTATTCTGTGTGAAATCGCTCGGGTCAAGGACATGTGTCTGCTTTTTGTGGTTAAGACACATAGCGATAAGTCGCTAACGAAAATCTCGTATAAAACATACTTAGCTTTACTAATAAAAGTATTTGCGAATTTTTTGCTGTTCGTCTGTGTCAATATATCTGCCAGTATTATATTTCATGAATAGGTAGGAAGTTGAACTTTTCAAAGAGTGTGTATTTATTGATGGTCGCCTAGGTCAGAATTCGATCATGGTTCATTAATTCATTGATATTAAGATTTACGATTGATACTCTATTTTGAATTTGACCACAGAATAATAAAATAGTATATGTGTGTGTATCAAGTACATGATAGTGTGCTTAATTTTTATTGTTATTCATAATTAGATTTTTTTTATCTTTTCTTCTGTACATAAACTTTAAGGGTGCGAAATTTCATACTGTGCCTTTTGCGCAATATTCGTAAAAAGGAGTACAAAGACTTTGCTTCACGTATTAATATAAATAACAAAAATAACACATTTTACATAATTTTACGTATTGTTGTAGCGCTTCTTGTTTCATTAAAAAAAATTGTTTAATTTTAAGTTTTGTTTTTGATTTGTTTTAATATAAAATTTATTGATATTATCTATACTAAGATTTTAAAGAGCAAAGATTTGACTGTTAATTTTTTACATTGAATAGGCTGCAAAACTACTGGACCGATTTGAAAAATTCTTTCAACATTAGAATCCTACACTATCTCTGATGAATATAGATTATAGAAAATTATAATTATTTTGTAAAATAGCTATATCTACCTGTACAAAGCCGCGGTTCACTAAAATTCAAAAGCACATACTGTTCTATCTTTTACAAGGGTTCATTTTCATGTCCAATTCACACTTGACCGGTTTTTTGTTTAAACTTTTTCCTTGTTATTTCCACATCTTTGTTCAGCTCAATGGTAAACATTTTTATCCATACGTCAGTTCTGTGAAGCCTTCGTTATTTTGCCCTTGTACCTAATGACTACGTACAAATAACACTTAGAACGGGCGCGAAGGATTAGCGGCTTAAACCTTTGCTAGGTCTGTTTTTTTAAGATACTGTACAAACTCAACTCAAAATATACTCTATTCAAATAGGCCTTTATAAGCTCTTTTGAATCGTCAATTTACAAGTTTGTTATGCTAGTTAAACGTGAAGCTACCACCGGCTCGGAGTGTGGACTCTACTGAGAAGAGCCGGCGAGAAACTCAGTAGTTACTCTTTTAAAAATTTGTTTGTACAATAGTGTTGGATACAATTAGCTACAGTTATCCTGCGAGAATGACAACGCACTATTCTTCCACGCAGCTTTATCATTAATGTAGTCATATACTGAATAGTATGCTTTTTCTATGAATGTTTTTTTAATGTAAACTTTAAATTTGTGAAGTGGCATATTTAATCTTGTTTCCGGGATTTTATTATAGAAGCGTATACTTTGTCCCATAAAAGACATATTAACTTCGCGCAGTCTGCTAGGAGTTATTAGCTTATCTTTACTTCGCGTGTGTATGCAATGTTTGTATCTGTTCCTTTCGAAAGTATTAATTTTTTGGAACAAAAATATTTTGAATATATTTATACAAATAAATAAAATTGAAGTTGCTGCTTGTTATATCAAATTAACAGCTTTTAACTTAATGTATATACGGTACTTACATCAAAAACACAATTTTTTAAATTTTCGTCTGTATGTCTGTCTGTTTGTTCCGGCTAACCTCTAAAACGCCTGTACCAATTTTGACAGGAATTTCACACATATGTATGTATTTTAATTATTAAATATAAACACTTTATAAAAAAATACACGAAGACAAATTAAAACCAATGAAATATTAAACAATATTCGATTCAAGCAGGGAAGGTAGACATTATATAAATTTAAATTTAACATTAATTATAAAATATAATTTATCCTCAAATAAACGCGAGTTAAACCGCGGGGCACAGACAGTTCAAAATATAATTTAAAACCTGCCCTTTGTAGTTTCACTTGCGTTTGTTACTGCTTCGCTCATATGAAGCGCAGCGTGATGTAATATAGCCTATAACGTTCAACAATAAATGGGCCATCCACCGCAAAAAGAATTTTTCAAATCGTATCAGTAGTTACAGAGATAACCCCTACATAAAATATTATAAATATTAGTATAGATTAAAATACACAAATAAAATCTATTTACATTTTCCCTACAAAAAGTCACAAAAGTTTAATATAAGAAAAGCAATATTATCCGCGTAGCCTGTCCAATATTTGATGACGAGGACGAGCGATATTATAATTTATTTTAGAGGTCATTTGTATCCCAATGCAGTGGTTCTCAATCTCTTATAGCCCGCGGCGCTTGAGTTTACCATTTTGTCACGTCGCTCTGCCATAGCTATTTGAAATAATGTTCTTTTTCTTTCTTCTATATTTTGTTTTGTGGCTTGTAGTTGTGCACATATTAAATAATAATATTAGTAGGCGGTAAAAATTGAAGCTCACCGATTTTTTTTCATTATCTTTGCTTAAATTAAAAAAAGGCAAGGTATGTGACTATTTTGATGATGATAAGCAATAATGTGTCTCTCCACAAATTCGGAAACATTGATGTATTCTGATAGTGCGTCATGTATTTAACATTATTCCAAATTTTTTAAGTCATCTAAATTAAATAAGTACGGAAAAAAAGTTTTTTACTTTAATGTTTTGAAAATCAATATTCCAAACATTGAATTGAAAAAAAAACTTTTTTTTTAGAAAGTTCAAAGTTTACTCAATATTTTGCAATATGCCATAATCTAATATCAATCTGCTTTAAATTCGTTATACCTTTTATCAAATATAAATGAGAAAATGGATGTATTCTTCATCAAACAAATTTGTTAAGAATAGTTTTGATACCTTTGGACGCCATTTTCTCAAAATGAATTCCGTGTGGCTTGACATAGAAAGGCATATCAGCATCTATTTATACATGATTATAAAATTATTGAATGTTCTCCCTATTTTCTATTGAATAATAATAATATAAAATAATGTAACTAAAATTTGTAAACGTGTGTCCTATTACTTAATATTGTTTTCGCCACATAGTTCCGATACTTGATTGAATCTAGGTATAAGTACAACACAAGGGCGCAAAATATTTTTGTTTTTTAAAGTATGAATACTTTTTTTATGTAATCAAAAAAGTGACACATTTTTTAGTTACATAATATACTCGCCAAACTGGGTAGCCATCTTGTTGGCGAGAACACGCTCACAGTCTAAATAAAATAGCATCTATGCGTCCATAGCTTATGATTTCGGATAGTGATAGAAGACCGACTTACGGCGCCCCTTACTTTCTATGGCAGAGCGCTGCACACACTTTGGAAACCTCTGCCCTAAAGCATTGGTCAAACTGCGGATGGGACAGAGACGTGACGCTGGTCACAGCGTTATATATTATAACTCTAGCACGAGCTATAGCTTTAATATGGGAGTCTAAGGGTGGGGTCTGTACGGGTATTACGCAGCATTTTGTTTATTTACTACTAGGGGGTCCGGACTCCTCCTTAGTACACGACTTATATTTAGTATATTGAACGAATGACAATGAAAATAATTTATAAAATTTCTAAATAACTAAGCTTAGCATTTAGAATTATACCATCTTACTGTACGGATAAAAACTAATTGATCTTTAT
Source organism: Hypolimnas misippus (assembly GCA_037950945.1). NCBI lineage: Eukaryota > Metazoa > Arthropoda > Insecta > Lepidoptera > Nymphalidae > Hypolimnas > Hypolimnas misippus. Next base: position 1,074,609 of record JBBEEQ010000009.1, read on the forward strand.
TTTACCCCTCCTCTTTGGATCCTTCTCTTAGACGAACCCCTCCCATATGAAAGCTATAGTTACGCCCCTGTCCTTAGTATACATCCTATTTGAGAATGTTGTATCGCTTGCGTGCCCGCTCGCACCTCGTCCCTTGTTCGACTAAAGCTATCATACTCGTCTTTTTGGGGCTAAAACTTGAATAGGAATCCTGCGTTTTATAGCATTCAATGAAAATAAATCACTTATATACTTATATATATGTACAATTTTGTTTTGTTGTTTGTACTAGCTTTTGTTTGCTTCGTTTGCATTAAGATTAGATTTGGTTATGTCGCACGACCATCTTGTTTCAATGTCTAGCTGGTACAACACGGGCATAGTTAAAATAATATTAAAGCCTTTTTATTTCCTATAAACTAGCATATATACGAAATATTTTTTTCTTAACCAAGTGTTAGTAATTGATTATAGTGTTGGTTATTATTATTTTTTAAATACATACATATATGTATATAAAGTTTAGGTATTGTTACAGGAACCCCTTTCTAGGGTATAGGTCTCTTCCAATTTCTTCCATTTTTCTCTGTGCTCACTCTCATCCAATATTTTCCCGCCACACGGGCACACTTATCGTAAGTTAATTGACTTAGACGAAAGATACGATAAGTTTTACTAAAATAATTCTGTAACCAGGTCATAGCTATTTAGGTGGCCTTACGAAAGCGTGGAACTAATACGCATTGTTTTTCTTATTTGAAATAAGAAAAAAATTAGAGTTACCATCGAGTTTCTTGTCAATTTTTCTCGGTATATAATACATTCCGAATCGATGGTAACATTATAAATGACTAAAAAATTGACATGTAACTTGACGAATCGAAAGTGCTTTAAAATACTCATTCGAATTAAGTATATTTTAAGTTATTTCAAAGGGGCAATGCCGCCAGTGTTTTGGGCACTTTGCCTCACTGCAATGACATCGACAGATTTGTAGGTTTTATATAGTTTAATTTTTCTTTGTTTAATTCTTCTTTTAATATTTTTATTATTTTTTTTTATTGAATATATTTTAATTGTAAATATTATCATAAATTAAAAAAAAATTAAGTTTGATAGTAAATTCTTTCCAGTGAAAAGCAATGTCAAACAACTTATGTAAATTTTTTGAAATTTTATAATTTTCTCGCGTATGCAAACAAAAAGCATAGAAAAGTTTTACCGCTTGGATTAATAGGATAGTAGCGTATGAAATAAGAACAAACACAAGCTACAAGCCGAAGCTTATTAAAAGCTTAGTAATATAAATAATAATAAAAAAATAGTAAGAAAAATTAGTGATATAACAGTATCTTGTAACATTTAATTATTCATAGCTGGATGCTGATAAGCAATAATGTGTCAACCCGCAAAAAGTCAAATTTAGAGATATTGGTGTATTCCGATTATGCATTTCATATTAAATATTATACAAAAAAATACTTGTCATCTGAACTAAATAAGTACTAAAAAAGGTTTCCTAATCTAATGTTATAATATTGAAGTGAGTTCCACATTTTGAGTTAATGATTAATCTCACATATTTGAAAATCGTATTATTAGATCAAAATCTTTAATAGCTAATCTACTTTTAATAATTTATACCTTTTATCAAAATAGAAAAGAAAAAATGGATATATATTTCTTCAAACAGATTTATTAAGAATGGGCTAGACATCTTTAGACGCCATTTTCTCAAAGTGAAGTCCGTGTGGGTTGAGACAGTATTGCTTATCAGCGTCCAACTGTAATACTAAATCTGTGACCAAGTTTGTTTAATTTTAAGTTACATTTGCATCAGTGGCTAGCAATTAGTGCAAAGCTAATAGGTTAATTAGAGGTACTTTGACAAAATTTATTTGTTATATAAATATTTTGATAATATTATAAAGTTATGTATAAATGTTTAAGTTATTATATGGATGCTGATAAGCAAAAATGTGTCAACCCACAAAAAGTTAAATTTAGAGATATGGAATAAAGAATTGATGTATTCTGATAATGTATTTCGTATTTTACATTATACAAAAATTTTTCAAGTCGTTTGAACTAAATAAGTACGGAAAAAAGTTTCTTAATCAAATGCTTAGAATATTGAAGTAAGTTCCATATTTTGGATTATGCAATAATTTAAAATATTTGAAAAACTTATTATTAGATAGAAATCTTATCTAGCCTATCTGCTATTAATTAATTATACTTTTTATCAAAATAGAAAAGAAAAGATGGATATATCCTTCTTCAAACATATTTGTTAAGAATAGGTTTGACATCTTTAGATGCCATTTTCTCAAAATGAAGTCCGTGTGGCTTGACACAGTATTGCATATCAGCATCCATATATTCGCTCTAGCGTATTTTATTACTTTATTTCTAATTATATATTTTAAGCTTTCGCGATTTTACATAACGGGTCTTATAGCGAAATTGAGGATCTTCAAGTCAATTAAAAACTCGCACCAGGCATTCAAATGTTCTTTCCACGCAGACGGAGTCGCGGAAATCAACTAGTAATGTATAAGGTTACTTAGGTTTTCAAATCTTATTCATGTCCAACATTTCAGGACAAGTCCTCGTCGTATCTTGCTCCTTTGTATTCATATCGTAAACCCAATAGTGTGTCAAACCCTTTGTTAGATATAATTTTGATGTGTAAGGCTCGGTACACATGAGAGACGCGACTGTCTTATTAGACAGATATTTTATTTTGTAAATATGGTTTTGTGAGTATTGTAATATAACACATTCAAAGTATACAGAAGAACTATTAGAAAATTCCGTGGTTACATAAATAGTATACGATGCTATTTATGTAACCACGGAATATATTTATTTATAATTAAGTGTAATCCATGCGTGGAAAAAATGTATTAAACTTTTAATTGTTTTTAGCTTATCTGCGAAATCACTTGCCACGAAATGCAGTATGTTGTTAATTCAATTTCCATTGTGTCGCATTTTTTTATTTGATGTTTAAAATTAAAAAACGCACACATTTTTATGAAAATTAAAGGCGTAATCAATTGATTTATGATTTTATTTCACGAAATATACTTCATTACAACTTTAATTAGGCGTTCAATTAAAACGATAACTATTTTTAATATTTATACAGACGTTTATGAATCGCCATTCAAGCTATATTAAAATTGTCTTACGGTCGTAATTTAAATAAACCTTCTCATCTCTTTTTATTAATTCATTTCAAACTAAAATATTTGTAGAATAGATGCAGTCGTAAGCTTGTAGAGCGCCTTATATTGAAATGTTTGACGGTACACGTAGGTACATACGAATACGTTCGACGTGGGTTACCGCCCGCGGCGAGATCGCAAATTTGACAATGAAATGGGTTTAATTTTGCTGTATCATGACACCGTTTCAAAAATATTAAGTTACGGAGATCCGAAATTTCAAGACTTTATTGAGCTAATGTTTTGATAATAAAATGAAGTATGACCCTTTTCAGTTTTTCCTTCATAGTTCACACTAAAATTGGTTTCATGTTTTAGATTTAAAAATTGAATTAATCAACATATAAAAGCGGTCTAAATAAATCTATTCAAATATTCAGGGGGCTAATTGTGTAAAACTATCGACGTTAAAACACGCTATATTCTAACAATTGATTTCTGTTTTTTGTACTAAAACGTCTTCTTTAACAGTAGAAATATGGCTTGTAATGATAGCGATGACTTTATACAATTAGACCCCAGGCCATACAATATATTAATATAATTTTTAATTATATTTTCACCGTATCGTTCATCAAATAACTTCCTCAATATAATTAAACCCTTTTTAATATTAAAACGTATTTTTTATTTTAATAAAGAAATATTTTAATAAAATATTTATTAAATTTTCCTCCGTATCGAAGTTTAGTATTTGGAATTTTTCATAACGCCCATGTATAATATTGAATTTATTACAAATATTAAAATAAATAAATAAGTTTTTTTATTCAAAATTAGGAATTAACGTTCTCTTTTTGAACTTCAAGCTGTTGAATCTTCAGAGTTTTGGAAAAATTAAAACTTAAAGCCCGAGAAGAAACCGCGAAAGAATCGTTGCTTCTTATATGCCGTCATTTCCACATCGAAATTATATGTCGACTTCCATAAATATGATTAATTTTTTTTTAATTATGACAACCCAAATGAGCAATGAAATCACCTGGTATGTTGTGATCATAGCTGCCCAAGAACATTTGCAGCACAAGAGGAGTAAAGAATTTTTCTACCCTAATTTAAAATTTATTATATTAAGAATTGGATGCTGATAAGCAATAATGTGTTAACCCACAAATGTCAAATTCGGAGATATTGATATATTTTGATACTGCATGAACTATTCAATATTATTAAAAAAAGTCAAGTAATATAAACTAAATAAGTACGGGTAAAAAGTGCCTTAATAATAGTTTCTTATTTCAAGTGCATTACATATTTTGCAATTTATAGAATAATCTGAAATTAAGATTTGAAAAACTTTTTATTAGGTAATATATTGAATATATCAATCTTCTTTTAATTCATTACACCTTTAAAAAAAAATAAAAGAAAATATGGATATAAACTTCTTTAAATGAAATAAGAATGGCTAAGCTTCTCAGCGTCCAATTTCGACTTTATTTTTAATATAAAAAATTTTAAATGAGTAGGAAGGAGGAGCCGCAAATGCGATGCCAATATACTAATAAATAAATTATGAAAGGGAATAGGAAGTAAACAAATGGGGGGAGGATAGCTTTCCGAGTCTCTCTGTGGGTATAGTACAGTTCGGTTCGAGCAGGCCGTATACGAAAGGCAGTCAGTACAATTAGACGCTGATAAGCTACAATCATTTTGTGAAAATGCCGTCTAAAGTTGTCAAATCTATTCTTAATAAATTTGTTTGAAGAAGAATACCTGTCCTATTTGATAAAAGGTATAATGAATTAAAAGCAGAATCGTATATTAAAAAGTTTTATCTAATTATACCTTTTTGAAAAATATGACATTATTTTATATTGCAAACTTGGAACACACTTCAATATTCGAAACATTCTAATAAATAACTTATTTCCGTACTTATTTAGTTTAGATGACTTTAAGTTTTTTGAATAATGTTACATACGTGACGCATTATCAAAATACAGGAATGTCTCTGAACTTTATGTGGGTTGACACATATTACTCATCAACATTCATTAAGTACCCACAGTAAAGTATAATAATAAAAAAATAATAATAAACGCATCACACTCAACGGCCTTCATTAAGATCGCGTGACCTTGTGTCGGGGGTCCGGAAACACTCACAACACTAACACAAACACCCAGACCACGACAAACATCCGTATGGCCAATACAGACGTTTGTCGTGAGCGGGGATCGAACCCGCGACCGTTAGCGCTTGAGTCAGTTGTAGTGACCACTGCGCCAACGCGTCTGTCGTGTATGTGCAGTACAATCGATAATATAAAAAAAGGAAAATACTACATGAAAAGGATTCCAGGGCACAGTCAATAAATTATAGCAACATAAATCTAAAGCTCAAATGAACACCGAAGCTCGTCAATCTTTACGTCCGACCTTTTTAAATTACCGCGATATAAGAAAGTAGTGAGAATCTGGATCACCCATGTCACAAAGCACTTAAACTCGTAGAAAAATATATAAAAATATCGGGCGAAACGCTCTCGAGCGCGATTGTGGAATTTGTTCAGAGGAAAGTCCGGTGTCGTCGCTTTATGGATGCGGTTAGGACGAGGTTCGAGAGGTGAGCAAGATGTAATGCTAGCGGCGAGAATTTTATTTGTAGGTTTTACCGGGAATTCTCTTATTGGATACCGCGTTTGGCGCTTTGCCAGTTCGGCTACAGGCCACAAATTCGCAATTTAGTGAGGTAGTCAATCGCTCAATCTCACAGAAGATTGACGTAGCCACTATGGTTGCGTTTCGTACAATGCGTAGAGTCTGTCCTCTCCCCAATTCCTTATCTAACTTTCTATTCACTCTGATTTCTTATTCCTTTTTAGTTAGCAACGCATTCTTGGATGCTTTAACGGTACATATGTCCACAGACAACGGTGACTTAAACTCATATCCTGTTTGCTTATTTCAACAGTATTTTCTATTAAAAAAACTCACGAAATTCTTGATATGATGAATATTATATTCGGGCGGAAAAATTTAACTAAGAATGTGGCTTGATTGGGGTCACATTGAATGTATTATATGTTACGTCCTCCTATCGTGTAGGTGCTGGGGCATGATGGGTTAAGTATTATGGAGATGTATACATTGTTGGCACCACACAGACAAACAAAATCGCTACTATCTTTAAATGTAAAAATATAACCAATGATTTCGATTCTGCCACTGTTCTTTTCGCTCGTGTTGTCAAACAATCTTGTCAAAATCTTTATCCAACATTTTTAACCCCCGAATGAAAAAGCGGTTGCACAACTAAGAGCCATAAACCAAAAAATAATTCTATTTATTTATAATCTGTAACTTACAATTTTAAATAATATGATAATGTACATCTAAATAGAATATAATTAACACTGTGAAAAGAAAAAAAACAATAAAAATATTAAAAGAAAAATTAAACAATATAAAACCTACAAATCTGTCGATGTCATTGGAATGAGACAAAGTGCCCAAAACACTGGCGGCATTGCCTCTTTGAATTGCCAAACTGATATGTTGGCCAAGGTAGCTAGCTCTCCGGTTACTTGTATACTGGACGAGGCGGGAAGATAATTCTTGGTAGAATCTTTTGGCTTCCTCGCCCCAGCACCCCATGGTTTCAACGGCAAAAAGCACAAATATGAAATCCCTTTGAATGTTTTCATATTGAAAAAGAGGTTGTTTTTTCCAAAGAATTGAATTGAATTGAAAAAGAGGTTGTCAAACAATCTTGTCAAAATCTTTATCCGACATTTTTAACCCCCGATTGCAAACGAGGGATATTATAAGTTTAACGTGTGTGTCTGTGTGCTTCTCTGCTGCATCATAGCTACCTAACGAAACGGACCAATTTTGATCTTTTTTTTTAATATGTAATGTTTTTAGTGTAGTGTAATCGGGATGGCTTAGCTATCATTTATGAAGATCAGTTCAGGCATTTAAAAGTTATCAGGTGTTTTATGGTTGTTAAAAGGGTTCTGATTCGATCGAATCGAAATTTATTATACTGTGACTTCAGTGACATAGTTACGTAACCTTTACATGAATCTGCAGTATCTTTTGAAACCAGCAGGACACAACTCTTCGCCAACTTACAGCAAAGGCGTGTTGAGTTTGAATTGGGAATAATTAAACTTTTGTTTTTTTTTTAAATTTTCAATTTGAATGAGTTATAAGTTAATAAATTTAAAAATTAATTTGAGCTATTAAGAAGTTTCAGCTCGAACCGAAGCTTTAGTCGGAAATACAAACAATGGTATAAACGAGACGTCCCCAAGGCGAAAATCATAAGTCCAATACATTGCCTTAGCGAGAGATTTGGAAGGATATCCTTAATACTTATTGAAAACAGAACATTTGTCAATAGCTTTGCCAAAGTTATCTTCAAGGCAATAACAAGTTAAGGCCAAGAGTAAACAGTATATATTTTAAATATTCGCGATTTATATTATACATACTTTATATAATGGTAATCGCGATAACTAATGGTAGTAATACCTTTTTATTGTCCGACGTTTCGACGTAGTTGCATACGTCGTTGTCACGAGCTGACTGAAATACCGCGCGCCCTCCGGCGACGAGTGGCGAGTTCTTTTCGCCTTTTCTCTTTATTTAGGTACTTTATTACATACTAGCAGTCCGCCCGCGACTTCGACCGCGTGGAATTCTGTTGCATCGCGCTCCCGTTTTCATCGCATTGCCACTGGGACCGTGCAATTTTTGGCATTAAAAAATAAATATAGTTTTCATATTTAATATAACGGGTCTTATCGCGATAACTAATAGTAATAGTAGTAACTGACTGACGTGGTCAGCTCGTCACCACGGCGAATGTAACTTCGTCGAAACGTCGGGCAATAAAAAGGTATTACTACTATTAGTTCTCGCGATAAGACCCGTTATATTAAATATGAATAGTATAAATCGCGAAAGTTTAAAATATATATATATATATATATATATATATATATATATATATATATATATATATATATATATATATATATATATATATATATATATACATATATACATATATTTAGTGTTTATGCTCTTTCAAAGTATGTAAACCACATCTCTGTTAAATTTTATAGCAGTCGGTCTATTAGTTTCTGAGTTTATTCGTTACAGATATAAATACAAAAATACCAATCTTTCCTATGTATGATATTATTATAAAAATATAGATTGTGATATCGTAAAGTTTATTTAATAATCAAAACTAGCTTTCGCTCGGCGTTAATAATTTGAATGAAGACATTCGACCGTTTATGGCGGATTTTCCCGTTTGCTACGACACGCCACCTACTGGAAATTAATTATACTATACCTTTAACATTCCCACAAACAATAAGTTAACAAACTTTTATTGCAATCGCATATCAAACCAACAAGCATAATTTTTTACTAGTGGTCCCCTAGCGTTCAGAGTTCGATCGTAGTTGATTAAAATTTTCAAGCGATATTAAAATTGACCACAGATAATCTATTCTCAATTTGACCAAAGACTAACAATAAACAAAATAGTATATGCGTGTGTGCGTCAATACATGGTAGTGTGTGTAATGTTTTTTTTATTATTGATTTAATGTATTTTTATGCATTATTAAAAATATATACATATATCACAATTCCACTCAAGGAGAGTGTATAAAATATTTCATACTCCTCCGTCCGCGCCATTTTCGTAAAATGGGGTACAGCAGGGGTAAAGTTTTTGTTCCACGTATTAATATACATTTTCAAAATAACAAATATCCCCAAATATAGATATCCTAAATCAACACAAGTTACAAGTAATTTTTATCGGAAATTGAAACAAGTCCCGGGCGGTAGTCAAATAACTCTTGTCCAGAATACATATCAGGGGCTCTCAACAGTTTGAGGATTTGCTTAGTTATTTACTGACTCGACGAACTTCGTACCACCTTAGATGTTGCTTATATTATTTGTCGTTTCATACAAAATGTATGAGAAAATAATTTTTTTCATAACTCTTCAACAAATCCGATCGATGGCGAAAATAAGTTAACTTTATATGTGTACAATTGTATGTAGATACAATTTTTTGTTCTTTCGAACACTATTGGCAATGTAAAATCTAAATAAGAATATAAAACCACAGGAAAATATGGCATTACACGTTTACATCGAATGTCTAAGTTTAATTAATATTCGAAATAATTATTATTTCTGCAACTCGTTTAACGATTCTACGAATATTCTGTTTTATTTTAGTTTATTAAGTATTTTAGGAAGTGCAAGAATTATATTAAAAAAGAAACGAAATGATATAAGAGTTTGATTTAATATAGTAGTTATTAGTATGTTTGTTGCTTGATAAAAATAAACTGAATTAGTGAACTTATTAATTGTCATCTATTGAAAGTAATCTGAAACAGGATTTTTCATATGATATTATCAACTTTGGATTTTTCCTAATATTATAAACAGGATATATAGACGCTGATAAGCAATACTTTGTCAAGCAACACTCAATAAAATTGTTTGAAGAATTATATATCTATTTTTTCTTTTATATTTTGATAAAAGGTATAATTAATTAAAAGCAGTTTGGTACAATAAAAAGTTTTACCTACTAATTATTTTTTCAAATATCGGTTTGATAAGATTCTTGCATATTACAAAATATGAAATACGCTACAGTATTCGAAACATCAAAATATGAAACAATTTTCCGTAATTATTTAGTTTTATAATTTTTTTTTTTAATAAACGCATCACGCTCAACGGCCCCCATTAAGACCACGTGGTCTTGTGTCGGGGGTCCGGAAACACACACAACACTAACACAAACACCCAGACCACGACAAACATCTTTATGGCCAATACAGACGTTTGCCGTGAGCGGGGATCGAACCCGCGACCGTTAGTGCTTCAGTCAGTTGCAGTGACCACTGCGCCAACGTGCCTGTCGAAATAAGAAAAATATTTTTTTTTAATAATTGGAAACAAGTGACGTCTTTTCTGAATACATCAATGTATCAGAATTTGACTGTTTATGGGTTGACACATTATTGCTTATCAGCATCCGTATCAGGGTTTTAGATTGATTATAAAAAAAAGGTTGAAAATCCCTGTTCTATTTGAGTGTTAGGTACTTTAAAAAAATATATCTATTTTCTCCTCCAGTTAAGCGTGAAACGGTCTGGGGTGGATCCGACAATAGCCTAGAGTCGGGATAGTAATCATATTGGCAATCGGTATATCTCGAAGTACCTACTGTTTTATAAAAAAACGTTTGTGTTTTAGGGATTATTATAATATAAAGATTTTCAGGATGTCTCCACGAATTTTATAATTTGTAACCGATCTTGACGTTGTTAAAAAAATTAAAAATAATAATCCGGCTGAGATTCTTTTGCGGTTTTTTCTCGTCGTGAAGTTAGACTTTTCCGGAACCGTGGTAGATTAATTTTGTTGACGTTCAAAAAGGAAATGTAAATTCTCATTTTAACTAAAATATTTTTTTTATTTTAATTTTACCTGACGAAGATTTGGGAAGTCTATGGCGAGAATTACAATTATAAGTTTTGCTCTCAGACTTTCATAAAGATTTACGTAACTTATTTTTTATTGCTTTACATCTGAAAGAATTTACTTTTTGACTTTTATTTTTTTTAATTCGCGGCAACAGTACTTCTTATTTTAAGTGATATATTTGTGTTTAAGTCGAGTTTCTTGGCGGTACTTCTCGGTAGAATCTACATTCCGAACCAGTAGTACCTTCATTATAAATGTATTTTTTTTGTATTGACGATTCAAAAGAGCTCATGAGCGACTATTAGAATAAAGTATATTTTGATTTAAGTGAAAATTATTTCATATCGTTGTGGGGAAATTATGACAATTGTATATCCATATACCCGCAGTGGATAAGAGTGGTGGATTAAGCTATAAACCTCTTAACAGGAGAGCAGGTTTTGCCTAGTAATGGGATATTTACTATTGCAATACGTTATTTGGATGCTGATTATTTATTTCAAAATTCAAGTCACCTAAACTAAATAAGTTCGGAAATAAGTTTCTGAATGCAATGTTACGAATTTCAAATGCGTTCCATATTTTGAATTTATACAAATATCTCATATATTCGAAAATTTATTATTAAATAAAACTTTAAATTATATCAGTCTGCTTAAGATTCATTACACCTTTTATGAAAATAGAAAAGAATAGATGGATATATGCTTCTTCAAACAAATTCATTAAGAATATGTTTGACATCTTTAGACACCATTTTCTCAAAATGAAGTCCGTGTGGCTTGACACGGTAGTGCTTATCAGCGTCCATTTGTAAAAAAGTAACAATAAACCATAATCAAATATTTTAAAAGATCATTTCAACAAGACAGATTATATATAATTTCAACTTTCTCATCAGTAATAGCGGGATTAATTTCCTCAAAGAAAGCACTCAGAGCGACAATGACGAACAGACGAACCATTACGCTGATGTATATTCCCGGTTGCTATTAATATTAAGGTGGTTCACAAATTGTCCATTGTTTGGAATGAGGATAAAAAATATTTTATTAATATACGACTTTTACTCCATTAAAATATATTTAAACTAGCGGCTCCTCGCGTTTTCACTCGCGCTTAACATAGGACTTTTTTATCCCCTTAGGGATTGAATTTTCAAAATCCTGTCTTAGTGAGCACAAAACCTAAAATAATCCCCACGCATAATTTGAAACTCCTAGCACGTAAATTTCTCAGATTTATAATAATAATATAATAATAACGCATCACACACATCGGTCCCCATTAAGATATCATGACCTTGTGTCGGGGGTCTGGAAACACTTACAACACTAACACAAACACCCAGACCACGACAAACATCTGTATGGCCAATACACACGTTTGCCGTGGGCGGGGATCGAACCCGCGACCGTTAGCGCTTTAGTCGGTTGCAGTGACCATTGCGCCAACGCGTCTGTCAAAATTTCGTGATGAGTGAGTGAGTGAACTTTCACTTTTATATAAATAGTATGATATTGTTTTCAAAATAAACTAGCTGCTCTTTACGGTTTCGCTTACGTTTATGGTTACTACTTCGCTCCTATGAATCGTAGCGTGATCTAATATAGTCTATAGCCTTCTTCAAAAAATAAACTATCTAATACAAAAAGATTTTTTAAATTCGAACTAGTAGTTTAAAGAAACAAACTCTCCAGTTTTATAACGATTAATTTGGCCATATTACTATGATTAGGGTAAAGATCTACAATATTTGTTTTCTATTTATTTGTTTTAAGTTATTTATAATATATTCGAGCTATCAAAATAATTGCTAGAAGCTTGACTCTATGCGTCCCAAAGGATAAACCAAAACAGTGAAACTCGTAATTCGTAGCGTTTGTAGCTGTGCTACGCGGACCGTAGCGCTGCTACAACTTTGCTACGATAATATATTAGAAGCGGAGTTAATTTAAGGTGATAAATTAATTATTGAATTTTAATTTAATGAAATTTTAATCAAATTTTACTTTGAAAGGATATAGGCGAACGTTTTCACCTGTCAAAGTAAATACGATTGCGATTACGATTCTTGTTTTGTTGTACTACACGCAGTAATCTGTGTATAAATCATATTATTAACCACGAAAGACACATCTTATAGAAAAACTGTAAAATTATTCCAATATCGTTTCCGCATATAGAGCCTGATAAGCAATAATATGTCAAACCATAAAAGTCAAAATTAGGCATATATTGTTGTATTTTGATACTGCATCACCTATTTAACATTATTAATAAAAGCTGTAGTCATATAAACTAAATAAGCACAGAAAGTTTTTTTAATTCACGAATTTCAAGTGCGTTCTATATTTTGCAATTTATACAATAATCTCAAATACTTGAAAAACTTTATATTAGGTAATATATTAAACATATCAGTCTGATTTATTTCATTATATCTTTTTTCAAAGATATTTGTTAAGAATATGTTTGACATGCTTAGACGTAATTTTCTTAAAATGAAGTCCCTGTGGCTTGACACAGTATTGCTTATCAGCGTCCATATATGTACTCGTTTATCTTTAACGCAATAGAGCTTTTTCTACTTCAAAAGTTCAAGCTCTTTTATAAATATTGAATCGCTTCTTTTACCTCAAATTTCAGTTTCAATAACTTTACGAGGGAATCAAAGACGAACAAACAAACGGATAAGCCGATCGTATCACAAGGGAATAAAACTCGAAATCGGTCAGCCACTAATTGGCAGGATTTAAAATTGACTATTATTCGGCTTTTAAAATAACACCCTGTATAAAAGACATAAGGTTGATATTCCCTTGTAGTCATTATGATTTTACCAATTTTAAGGCTTTGAAATTCATTGCTTTATACAGTTTCTGTATTGCTACGTTTTGTGTTTAATGTTGCTTGTATTTATTGCTGTATAAATTGTGTTTTGTGCCTTAGCTTTGTTTTTGTTTGCTAATCCGTGTTATACAGGGGTTCTTTTTTAGAGTTACACATTCGGATAACCACATACTTACGATCGATGTTAAGCTGTATTGTACAGGATGTTCTTATATATTAGGAGTTTTGTATTGAAAAATTAAATATTTAACATTTTTATTTTTTTTTTAATTTTTTTCTTTAAAAAATGAACATCTAAGCATGCATTTCCATTACTAATATTATAATGTCGTGAATGATTTTAATGTCATATAAAATTTTTGTACACCATTTTAAGAAAATTGTGCAAACGGAGGAGTATGAAATTTCGCATATTTATAGATTGTATAAAGAAGGATTTCAGAATTCTAATATTTTTTTTAAAATAAAAATAAACATTACACACACTAGCCTGTATTAGCCACATACACACACGCATATACTCTTGTTTATTGTTAAAGTCTGTGGTCAAATTGAGAATAGATTATCTGTGGTCAATCCTGAAATCAGTTGAAATTTTAATGAACTACCTGCAGTATTCGAGAACTTGTTCATATAAATAAGGAACTCTTGGAAATTTATGGCTTGATGCCGTTACCAACTTAAAAAAGAGAATCGAGCAAACTACGTAATTCCGTTTACTTTTATTTTTTACTTATTCCTGTTACTTTAATTTTAAAACTGTTGGACCTGATTTTAATGAAAACGCTAATCAGAAAGCTAACTTATCAAACGAGAAAAGATTTAATCCATGTTTTAATCTAAAAATATACATAAAAAAGTTCCTTGCGAGTTAGCTTTTTTTGAAGTTGATTAAAAATAAATAAATGTAATGTCAGCTAGTTTTAGAATTATTAAAAAGAAAAATATTTTCTCAGCGACAGCGTAGCTAGTAAAAGCATTTTCCCATAATTTGATCTCTATGCATTTTGTAGAATTTCTTTCCGTGTTAATTGAGAAAGTTTACGAGACTAAATCCGTTTAAAGGATCAATTGACGGGACGACTTTTTAACGTTGTAAAATGTGTTTGAAAAAAGGTGTTAGTATGTTTTTATGAGTAAGGATGTCTGTTTTTTTACTGAACGAAAGATTCTTTATTCGCGTTGAGAGATTTTTAATAGACTTCTAAAAAGGTGGTGGTGTTTGACCTGTATTCTAGGGTGCGATTTTTTTTTAAACTTCAAATGCGATTTAAATAGGATTTTAAAATGGAAGATTTTAAATAGTTTTGTCTTGTTTTTTTTTTTATATATGCTGTGTAATTTCTGTTTGTTGGTGTAAGTTTTTGCCAGTAAAAGTTTTTATTATTATTTAATTAACACGTATAAACATATGTATGTATATAGGTGTTAATTACATATATTACAATGAAATACTGAAACCTCATACATTTATAGTAAATATGTAGTACAATATATATCTATATATAATTATTTATCTGTGTACTCTATGTATTATATTGCAGTTATATAAATATATAAATTGCATTATATAGTAGTTATATTAATGTATAGTACCAGTGCAGTACAATTAATTATTTTTCCTACACTCAAGGATTTCTGGCAGAGATCTCTGATAGGGATAAGTAATTCCTTTTTACATTTCTGATCGTTTTTTTTATATGGTATATAAAATGAGCCGAGATGGCCTAGTGGTTAGAACACGTTGATCTCAACCGATGGTCGCGGGTTCAAATCCCGGCTAGTACCGCTGATTTTCGAATTGCTAAATTTGTGTTTAAATTTATCTCGCACTCGGCGGTGAAGGACAACATCGTGAGAAAACCTGCATGTGCCGGGAGAAATTCTGACACATGTATATGCACCAACCCGCAGTGGAGTAGCGTGGTGGATTAAGCTCTGAACCTTCTCCTTAATAGGAGAGGAGGCCTTTGCCCAGCAGTGGGACATTTACAAACTGTTACTTTTCTTTACTACTTTTATATAAAATTTTCTCCCATGGTGCAAAAATAAAAAATGAAACGAATCTTTTTTGCTTTACATATATTAGTATTAATATGAACATGTTTAAAATTAAAAAAAAAAACTTAACATGAATTTTCTTGATAAAACTTTAAAATTTCATTCATTTATTTATGAGCTAGTAAAATGAATGAATCGTAAGTGCCCTTATAATTATTTCAGCTTAGAAACGTTTCTGCTTCGCATTTACTTTATAACGGTGAAAATGTTTATTATGTAAATATATTAATATTAAAAATTTATAATCCACAAATTATTAAGTAATTTGTATGGAATAAATTATTTAAATTCTGTATTTATTTTAAAGATAGGATGTTCAATGCTTGTGATCTATATAATAATATTATAAGGAAGTAAAATTTGTTTACTGAACCGATTTGGAAAATTCTCTTTGTGTTGGATAGCCCGTTTATTGAAGGAGGTTATATATATAGCCTTTCACATAAAGTCGTGACTCAAGGAACCGAAGCAATAACCATAAACGCGAATGAAACGGCGAGGGGAAGCTAGTTTAGTTATATAGTTTATAACTGAATTAGCTATTGAGTTTTTTATAGATAACTTGGCGGCTAGGCGCCTCGTATTTTTTATTTATTTCGTGCAGTAATTTTTGCGTGGTGTGGGTACAATCATACAGACAGGCAGACATACAAAAATTCTGGAAACAATTGCTTTGACTTCTATTGCTACAACTATTTTTCTATTTATACAGGTATTATTATACTTACTAGGAGTTCTCAGCACCTTAATGTAATTTGAATATTTATTAAGCGAAATAAACTTATTATTATTATTATTATTTCAAAACATGTCTTATGTATAGACGTCGATCAGTTACAATTTTAGTATATGTAAAGATTCTATGAAGTGTACAAGACTTTTTAAAAAAAAGGGGAAACGACCTCAAAAGCAGAATGAGAATTTCGTTTGCTTGGAAGACATATTAATTCAATTATTTTTAATTAATAAAATCAAACCATTACACTGGTTTTGATATAAATTCAATCAGACCAATCTGGAAGAATACCCTTTCGAAAAAAAATCATAATAAATTGAATAATAAAAGAGTTAGTAAGAGTAGGTAATAAACTATAATATAATATAATAAATGGAGAAACTCCTCCTTTTTTAAGTCGGTCAAAAAGTTTTTTATTCTATTAAAAATAAAAAGAAGAAAGAGATATTAAAAATAACTATATTAAGCCTAAGTAACTATCGACTAATATGAATGGTCAGACTGATATGCTGGCCAAGGTAGTCCCCAGCCCTTCGGTCACCTGTAGTTGCAACGACGCGGGAAGATAGATTTTTAAAAAACTTTTTGCTTCCTCTCCCCACGACCCCATGGTTTCAACGGCAAACAGTACAAATACGAAACTCCTTTAAATGTTTCTGTATTTGCGCTGCTTGACATTTTCAGCATTGGATGTATCAGCCAGTGTATCGACACAGTAAAGAGTTAAATTCTGAACCAAAAATCCAGAGATTAATTTAGGGACTATTTAATTAAATAAGACGATCGCTCTGGTGTAGTGGTGCTGAATTTACCTCTAACGCCGACGGTTGCGGGTTCGATCCCCGCTCGGGGCAGATATTTATAGTTGTATAAATATTTGTTCCTAGGTCTGGGTGTTTGTCCTTGTGGGTCTCCCCACCGTGCCTCGGAGAGCACGTAAAGCTGTCCCGGTTGTTATCACAATCACCTGATAATGATCGTTACTCGTAGTAGGGAGATTATTCTAGTCTAAATGGTTACTGGCTTGCCCTCAGGGGTTGCGGAGGTCAGATGGCAGTCGCTCTGTGTAAAAATCAGTAACTCGTCAATATCTGGTCTAGAATAGAAAGCAGACCCTGGTATAACCGGGAAAAATGCTAGGTAGATGATGATTAATTAAATGTTTATTTTATGATATGAATTCTACGAACCTATTATATTAGAACTAAATTATATCAATTAGATCGCAAATCAAGAACGATTTTCAAATTTTACTTTATTTATCTATTAGCGTAACGTCTGACTCACAACCTGGATTGAAATTAAAATTGTCCATGATTGGATATTTCTTTACTTATTATTTACATTGCTTTTAAAGTATTACATTGTAGTCACGTGTTATAAAGAAAATCGTCAATGTATTGTGCGCAATACACTTATTTAATATTACAATACTGTTTTAATCGACAATTCCTTGTTGTCAGTAATCGGATTTCTAATTTGATTCTAAAACAAAGTAATGAATGTACCGTCTTTAGAAGATGTTGATAATTATATTTTAACTAGCCGGTGCTCGCGAATTCGTCTGCGATGTCTGTGATGTCTGTCATAGTAGTATGCATGCAAAGTCTCAGCCCAATTTAAAATTGATTAAGTTTCATACACATTTTTTATCCCCTTGGGGGTAGAATTAATCAAAATTCTTTCTTAGCTGATGGCTACGTCATAACGTCTTCTTCACTTCAGCCCGATCCGTCCAGTGGTTTGGACAGTGAGTTGATAGATTACTAACGATTAATATAGATAAGTTAGTTAGAAAAAAAATTTCCGTCTTTTCCTTTTATTTTGATGAAAAGTAAAATGAATTAAAAGCAGATTGATATATTTAATGTGTTAAGTAATATAAAGTTTTTCAAATATTTGAGATTATTGTATAAATTACAAAGTATTGATATTGAAATTCGGAACATTAAATTAAGAAACTTTTTTTCGTATTTATTTACTTTATATGACTTGATTTTTTTAATAATGTTAAATAGGTGACGTATTATCAAAATACATCAATATGGGAGAGATAATTTGACTTTTTGTGAGTTGACACATTATTGCTTATCAGCATCCATAAAAATCAAAAGACTCTGTATAAATCTAATCACGCGTTGTGTACAATGAGGTGAAATGAACATTATTGATTATATAAAATAAAACAAACAAATCTTTAGCGCAATCAATATACAAGTAATGGGTGGAAAAAGTAAACTCCGTTAAAAATGTTTTTCAGTTTTAAAACGTATTTGTACATTTTAACACCAATAAGGGTAATCTCTGAAACTCCTAATCCGATTTAAAAAAATGGGTTGAATAGCCTTTTTATCAAAGAAGGTCATAAGCTATTTTATATAACATCACACTACGACTCGTATTAGCGAAGTAGTAACCTTTCAACGGGTGTGAAACCTCGAGGACCAGTAGCGTGTTACATGGATGCAGATAAGCAATAATGTGTCAACCTACACAAAGTAAAATTAGAAAATATTTATGTATTTTGATAGTGCGTCATGTAAATAACATTATACAAAAAAAAATGAAGTCATTTAAACTAAACAAGTACGAAAAAAGTTTCTTAATTTAATGTTTCGAATTTCTAGTGCGTTGTATATTTTGCAATCTATCCAATAATCTTATATTATATTCGAAAAACTTATTGTTAGATAAAACGTTTTATTATACCATCTGTTTTTAATTCATTATACCTTTTATTAAAGTAGAAAAGAAAAGATGGAAATACTATTTTAAACAAAATTAAGAATATATTTGACATCTTTAAACGCCAATTTCTAAAAATAAATGTGTGGCTTAAGATAGTATTGCTTATCAGCGTCCATATACCAACAAAATATTAGTAAATACATTTCTAACTTTAAACTGTATCTAAGTTCTACAGCAGAATTATGTTACAAACAATAAAATTCTTGGCTCGTTCCAATCAGAACTGTAACAAAATTTTCAGTCGGTTCGATTCAACTCGCTTCGAACGATACTTTTATATTGAATTTTATATAAAGCATTATCTTGTACATCCACCGAAATATTTATACTTTCTAAATGAACAGTGACACTGTATACACACGCGAAGTAAAGATAAGCTAATAACTCCTAGTTTCAGTATGATCATTAATAGAAAAAGCATACTATTCAGTATATATCTACATTATAATAAAGCTGCGTGGAATAATAGTGCGTTGATATTCTTGCACTGTAGCTAATTGTAACAGTACTAAGTTTCTCGCCGGTGTTCGCAGTAGATTCCATATTCCGAGCCGGTGGTAGCTTTACGTGGAACTGCCATCACAAATTTGTAAATTGATTCAAATGAGCTTGTAAAGGCCTATTTGAATAAAGTATATTTTGAGTTTGAGTTTGAAAATAAAGCGATTCCTGAATTTTTATAATTTTGTATTATTATTATATACTACGTAATTTCATACGGTTTTGGTACTTATTGTTTACCCAACTGACTCAGAAGGTAAGTAAAGATTGTTATGTATTTTTTTGTTTGTAATTTGATATTATCAGGGTGGTTAGCAATTTTATAATAATAATAAACGCATCACACTCAACGGCCCCCATTAAGACCTCGTGGTCTTGTGTTGGGGGTCCGGATACACACACAACACTAACACAACCACCCAGACCACGACAAACATCAGTATGGCCAATACAGACGTTTGCCGTGAACGGGGAACGAACCCGCGACCGTTAGCGCTTCAGTCAGTTGCAGTGACCACTGCGCTAACGTGCCTGTCGAATTTGTACTTGTCGAATCGAAATTTACTATACTGTCACTTCAATGATATTAAAATAAGACAATTACGTAATCTTGACCTGATGCTGAAGCTTCTGGAATCAACAGGATACACATCTCCTCACCAACATACATAAGAAGTATCGTAGGACTCGTTGAAATGTTCATTTATTTATAGATATTCAGATGTTTCGATTTCGTTTATCAGAAGATCGAAATAGCCTTATTATTTACGATATGTCCGATAAAGTTTTTAAAGTGCTATATTTGTGTTTTAATTTATACTTGTAGGGGAAGGAAAACATCGTTCAGAAACCTCATCTTCCGTGAGAAATTCCGGTCCATGTATATTCGTCAATCTGGATAGGAGCAGTGTCGTGAATCAAGCTGCTAACCTTGTCCTACATTGGAAAGAAGGCCTTTGCGTAAGAATGGGAGATTTGTAGGTTGTTTTTAAGCACTTAATTAGTCCAGTGCAGTTTTAATATAATCCTAATTATTTACAAAAAAACGTTTGGTAAATAATTCATACTAATATTATAAATGCGAAAGTACTCTTTCTGTCTGATTGTATGTTAGGTTGTCACATCGAAATTGCTGATATAATTTTGATGCTTTTAGATATAATGACAAATGGAACCTTTATGAAGTATATATATAGCTTTTAGTAAATAAAACGCAAAAGTGGTGAAATAGAGGATGTAAATTTGCAGGACGCAGACGAAGTTGCAGGGTTATTATTGAATTCTTTAATTTGTGGCTTTTAGTTGGGTAGATGTTACATGTTAATTCGCCAAAGCGGCGTACACTGGAGAAAACACGACGTAGATTCTGCGTGGCGTCGAGAAGAACCTATTATTATAGAACATGAAATATATTTACTTATTATATTTCTATACTCAACATTTTAACTTGTAAGCCATCGAGTCTCCATTCCTCGCGTTAGATTCTCGTCTTTATACATTGTCGTGTTAAGTTTAAATTTTTATGTTAATCGTTATCCCTTTAGATCATATTTAAGACTGACCTACTGGGTAATGTACCGTCTGCGTGTGTACAAGTTGTGAATTCTCTAATTTATAAACAATATTATGGAAAATAACTCTTGTGAGTATGTGTGTGTGTGTGTGTGTGTGTGTGCGCTTCAAACAAAGTTAGCGGTAAAGTACTATTTTCTTATTACACATAGACAAGACATTCTTTTCATATTTAATATAACGGGTCTTATCGCGACATCTAATGGTAGTAATACATTTTTATTTTCCGACCACAACGAAGTTGCATCCGTCGTGGTCACGAGTTGGCTCCGTTATATAAAATATGAATAGTGTAAATAAGTGTAAAAATACATTTTTTCTTTAATTATTTGGGGCTCAGCAACAATTGGACGCTGATAAGCAATACCATATCAAGCCACACGGTCTTCATTCTGAGGGAATGGCGTCTAAAGATGTCAAACTTATTTTAGTAAATTTGTTTAAAGTAGTATTTATCCATCTTTACCTTTCTATCTATTTTGATCAAAGGTATAAAATAAAAATAAAAGGTTTTTCAAATTTAGCATGAGATTAACGTATAAATTGCAAAAAATGGAACGCACTAGAAATTTGAAACATTAAATTAAGATTTTTTAAATATTTTTCCGTAATTATGTAGTTTAAATGACTTCAAATTTTTTTTGAATGATGTTAAATAGGTGACGCATTATAAACATCTTTAAATTTAACTTCATGTGGGTTGACACATTTTTGTGGGTTGACTGTACACCATGGTGTCACTCGCGTTAATTTGAGGAAAAAAAATGGTCATCTTCCCTACTTGAATCAGATGTTGTTAACTATTACATTAGTTTCAATTTTGTTTTTATGTGACCCTATTTTTATTTAATAACTAAAATAAATAAAAGTTTCGTTTCAATATGAAATTACAAACGGACACTTCAATTTCATTCATCGGTACAGATGTATAAATCAACATTCTATCCATACCTTCAATCAAATCAAATAAAAAAATCAATTTTGAAAATTTATATCTGTCTGTCTGTCTGTCTGTTTATTTCGGCTAATCTTCGAAACGACTGGACCGATTTTGACGGGTCTTTCACTACCACATAGTTAATGATATAAGGAGTAACTTGCCTTTTTTTTTAGAAATTTTCCATATTTTAATAATTAGTGGGCATTTTGGTAGCAGATAATTTTATATGGAATATTTCATCTCTGTTTAAAACATACATATATTTTAACACAGTTATTCAATCGCAGCGAATGCAGCTAGAAGGCCGCGCTCCAAAGAACTCATTAAGTTGAAACCTTACGAGAGGGACAGTCGTTCTTTGTGTAATTAGGTCATCATATCGTACTAGCGGTTTCACTCGTTTAGGGTTACTGTTTCGTTCCTGTGAGTTGTAGCCTGATGTTATATAGCCTGTAACCTCCCTTAGTAAATGAGTTATAAACAGCAAAAAGAATTTTTCAAATCTTATCTGTAGTTTCAGAGATTACGCCCGATATATAAACCAATTTTACCTCTTTATAATATTGGTATAGACTAGCTGACCCACGCGGTTTTACTCGGGTTTATGTATACCTTTCTTATGTCTATAACCTTTTTTTAATAAACAGTCTATGCAATGCAAAAAAAAAAGGGATCCGTAGTTTTAGAGATTTTGCGTTACATAAAAACATAAAAACACATTCTATTTCCGTATAATATCAATATAGATATCTATATTATATGTAGGTTTACAACAAAATAAATTCTAAATTTCTACAAAAAAAAAAACTACCAAAAAAGATATCGAAATATTTTAATTGACTTTCTGGGTATGTTCTCAATTAAAATAACTAAAATCTCGAACCTATCTATCTTTTAGTAGTCCATGTAGTATAACGAAGTATAAGTCAAGGTGAATGAATTATTATTAAGAATTCGTTTAAAACATCAGTATAAAAACAGCTGCGAACGTTGCAAAAAAACAATAGGAGTTAACGATAAACCTTGTTTACAACCGAAACATTGTTAGACTCCAAAAGTACCTTTTAACCAGCTGTCCACTGAATTTATAGCGCTATCCAGCGCTATATCGCGCAGTTATTATTTTATTAAAAGCTATTGTTAGAATGTATTACAAAAGTAAGTGAGAACTAAAGGAACTTGAATATAATATGAATAAATTTTTAAGTGTTTTTAAATGTAGTAATTCTGACTAATTCTAAGTTAAGAGTCACGCGTACGTTTTCCTCACAGATTTTTTATGAAATTCGCATAAATTGCTTATCATTGACACGTATAGCGTACATACAAACATATTATGATTACCAATGTAACTAATACCAAGTTACAAATACGTTTCATATCAGTTACAAGTGTAAAACCCACTAGTGTAATTCTCGCTTAATGCTATGACTAATGACTAATGCTATAATTCAGTGGACGAAGACCCTAAAAGGTCAATTATAGAGACGATTACACCCACGTGCCGGTTTTATGTTGCAAGTTATGAACAAACGGAATAATAGAGTTAAGTTAGAAGATCTAACTAAGAATTCGGTTCTAAGTTAAATAGATATTGACATTAGTGAACTTACAAAATTAACTCATTATTAGTGTAAGTTTTAACTTAAACTATTACGTTTGCGTTACAGACTCATGTACACCTAATTATGTATGGACAAACACGTCCCCCTAAGGAGCTAGATCAACCCTAGGAAACCGAGCCTAAAGTCACATATCGGCCTCTCTCAATATCGGCCCAAGCCCTAACCAGCTCCTAAAATTGCTGGTAATGATGTTCATCCCCTGGTCCTGCCTTGATTAACCTAGCCTAGGCTATTTGATGCTGATGCCTTTCTTTTTTTCTCACTAAGAAATGCATTTATGTATCCCGCCTGATAACCCAGGCAGGTATGTAGGACTCCTGGTGACAGATGTACTAGACTACTAACGAAAACCCAGTGGCGCCCTCTACGTCCTAGTAAAGCGCCACGGTATCATTAAGGAATGCTACCGCCACCTTTTTCACCTAGAGAGTGCTCCTGGGTATTGAGAAGCACTCTCTGGGTGAAATAGATTGATAATTCTCCCATGGATTATTTTATAGCGGAGGGAGAAAGTGCCTATAATTTAGCCTCTTGATGCAAGCCCTAGAACAGCCGTGATCAACCGAGCCTCAGCTATTCTATGTTTGTCAAAGCCCTGGCCGACCTTGACCGAGTATAAGCCTAGGCTTTAGTTGTCTTAGATTTTGCACTGGGCCAAGATTCGGCGCAAGCTTGGTCAAACGCTGGGCCCATCGTATTTCCTACTTGAGCTGGCGTTTTGTTGGCGAATTGGCCTCGTTAATCAGTAAGGCAGCAGTGTATTTGCTCGTAAATATATATTTTAAACTTTCGCGATTTATACTATTCATATTTAGTATAACGGGTCTTATCGCGATAACTAATGGTAGTAATACTGGTGACTAATGACTGGTGTACCGCGCGCCCTCCGGCGGCGAGTGCGCGAATTTTCTTCGCCTACCCTCACAATATTAATATTGTCTTTACCGTCATTATAATGCTGGGAGCACACTACACTAACACAATCGGTACACCAGTCAGCTCGTGACCATGACGAATGTAACTTCGTCGAAACGTCGGGCAATAAAAAAGGTATTACTACCATTAGCTATCGCGATAAGACCCGTTATATTAAATATGAATTCGCTCGTGAAATCAAAATCGGCATTTTATACTTTCGCCGAAGCAAATGAGCTCGTTAAAAAAACAAACGTTTTTATATACATTTGTGAGATACGATCAAGGTGATAGGTAAATATTATTTATCCAAAATCAAATAAACAGAGTTTGATTTCATAATTTTATTTCCGGGAAATATAATCTTATTGCTTTGATATTTTCCGTCGTAATGTTAGAATTACTGTCAATGAAATTTTATGAATACTGTAGCTGTTTTTGTTAGGTATCGTCCACGTTTGTATGATTATTGAATTTGACTATTTTTTTTTCTTTACGCAGGAGTAATCTTCGAAAAGAGACCCGATTCCTGGAATGGAGCTGAGATTGGGTTATGTGGAGATTTATACCCACTAAAACCCCTGCGATGGCCTTCCTCAGCACGGAAATGGAGAGGCCAATGGATCGCTTGTGTATGTGCATCCGCTGCCTCTCCCGTGCATATGCCAGGACCAGGCCATCCCGGCTGCTGTCCTCCTTGGGCTGGATGAAAACGGATGCGCGAGACCCCCATCTCACGCACCCAGAATTTGGTTATCTAAAGGCATATACATATTTGTCTATTATTTAATAAAAGGGGAACCGACTTCAAAATTAAAACTAAGTTATTTGGTTTATTTGTTGACGTAATTATTCTAGTTATTTTGATCTTCAAACCGAACTACTGAATCGATTTTGATATAAACTCTAAGACAAAGGGAAAGTATATTCTTTCAAACAAAAAAAAAAAAAAAATCGGTCAAACCGTTTTTGAGTAATTGGTGAACATACATAAAAAAGACAACAAATGGAGAACATTATTGTTTTTTTAAAGTAATTAGAGTAAAGAGAACATGGAACGAGCAAAGTAGCAGAAAGATTTTTATTAAAAGCAATGCAATCAAGAAATTAGTGTGTAAATAAAAAAAATAATATTATTTACATACAATAGACTCCCAGAAAACGTTCCAAGTGTTTCTGTAGTAAAAATGATGTAAAGAAACGTCTGTGTGCTAAAGATGATATTTAAAGATTTTATTGATGACGCCACTCAAAATCTTTATACCAATTAGAATCATGTTACCAATCTTGACATTTTTGAAAAAAAAAAATTCACTAAAATCGACTTCGAAAACGCAACAAGTAAACTAAAAAGCGATAAACAAATATTTTCTACAAGATTTTGAAGTCGGCGCCAAGTACAATATTCGAAGTCGGCGCCAAGTAAATCCTTTTTCATGTTATTTACTGGCACCGACTACAAGTAGTCAAAAGCTTTTTATGTTATTTTTAATTATTACGTCTTAAATAGACAAGTTAGCAATCACAACACCTACTTTATAATGTACTAGCTGGTGCTCGCGACTTCGTCTGCGATGTCTGTGATGCCTACGTCATAGTAGCTTTATGCATGCAAAGTCTCAATGCGATCGGCTTAAAATTGACAAAATTTCATACAAACTTCCATCCCTTATTTTATCCCCTTTAATTCTACCTGAATTAATTAAAATCCTTTCTTAGCCCATGCCTACTTCATAACATCTACCTGCTTGCCAAATTTCAGTCCGATTCGTCCAGTGGTTTGGGCTGTGCGTTGATAGATCACTATGTCAGTCAGTCACCTTTGGATTTTATATATTTAGACTAGCTGTCCCTTGCGATTTCACTGGCGTTTATGGTTACTGCTT
This sequence comes from Hypolimnas misippus, assembly GCA_037950945.1. Classification (NCBI taxonomy): domain Eukaryota; kingdom Metazoa; phylum Arthropoda; class Insecta; order Lepidoptera; family Nymphalidae; genus Hypolimnas; species Hypolimnas misippus. The sequence continues at coordinate 1,101,145 of JBBEEQ010000009.1, forward strand.
CGCTACTATGCGTCGTAGCGTGATGTAATATAGCCTATAGCCTTCATCAATAAATAACGTATCTAACACAAAAATAATGTTTCAATACGACTACTGGTTCCTGAGATTATCGCGATCAAACAAAAAAAAGCTTTCAGATTTATAATATTAGTACAGATGAAAACATAGTTATTTCAATAGCCTTGTTAATTATTACAAAGTTCAAAATCGTGTATCTGTTATAATGATGACTATAATCAGTTTTTGTATAACCAGAGCGTAACGAGTACTATTGAATGTGGAAGCGCCCTTATGTTTCTAAAGCACGTGTATCGAATTATTTGTGTTGAGATATTAATTATTTTTAGCAAACGTTATATTTTAAGTATTAGTTATATTAGGAGTTTATAAGAGTCAATCAATTTGTTAAATGTATTTAAGGATTTGCAAAAATTTTTTCTTAGTGCACATTTACGAAATTTGATCGATCAACGCAGAGAACTTACATGGTTTATAAAAAGTAATTGAGGTTTCTTTTATCTATTGACCGATCAACGCAGCGAAATATCGTAAGTTAGCGAATATGTTAGCCAGTCAGTTTTGATTTTCATATATATATTGATAAAAGAAGCCTAAATTACTTTCTATAACATGTGAAAGCCTCTTCAAAAAATTATTCGTGTATATAAAGTTTATATTCACATTAAATAATTAAATCATCAAAATGTTAAAAGTAAATTAACAGCATGTAAATGTCCCACTCGGCAAAGGCCTCTTCTCCAATTAAGGAGAAGGTTTCAGAGCTTAATCTATCACCCTGCTCCATTGTGATACGGATATACATGCGTCAAAATTTCTCCTGGCACATTCAAATTTCCTCACGATGTTTCCTTCACCGCCGAGCTCGAGATGAATTTAAACACAAATTTAGCACATGAAAAATCAGCGGTGCTACCCGTGGTTTGAACCCATGACCATCGGTTGAGATCGACGTGTTCTAACCACAACGCTATCTCGGTTTAAATTGCTACACATCGATTTAATTGGCACTCGAATAATAATCCAATAACAATCGAAATACATTAATAATTAAACATTCGATGTTAAAACATTATAAAATTTAAATGACAATTGTCTACCAAATACAAAGCAATGAGTCGATATGAATCAATTCGAATAACGATATCGAAGCTATAAAAATTATTTACGACCATGATCGGTTTTACATCGGATCCGAATCAATAACGAGCGATTTATTCGTTTGATCGTTGGAATTATGAAAATTGATGCGCTGTATCGATTTTTAATCGTTATTCATTTGAGTGGATTATTTCGGATTGTGTTTTGGGAGTAATCGATTCTGTTACTTTTGCGTGCTTACGAGTCTTGTATGATTCATATATGGATAAGCAATAATATGTCAACCTATATAAAGATAATTCGGAGTATTCTGATACTGCGTCACTACTTAACATTATTGAAATAATTTTCAAATCATCCAAACTAAATAAGTACGGAAAAAAGTTTCTTAATTTAATGTTTCGAATTACAATAATCTCAAGTAGTCGAAAAACTTATTATTCGATAATACATTAAATATATCAATCTAGATGGAGGGAAGATCTGCTCTCTTCCACAGCTGGCGTAGCAATTGTGGAGGCGATTCGGCCCCACCTGTATCGGTAGATGAAAAGGCAGCACGGTCAGCCAACCTACAGGCTGACGCAAGTGCTTACCGGGCATGGTTGTTTCGCTAAATACCTGCATCAGGTTGTGAGAAGGGAGGCAACACCGGCTTGCCACGAGTGTGGTGCGCATGAGGACTCTGCATACCACACTCTAAGCGAGTGCACCGCGTGGGCACCCCAGCGCCATGCCTTAGTGGCGATTATAGGAGGAGATCTCTCGCTGTCGAGCGTGATAATTGCCATGCTTAACAGTGAGAGGTGCTGGTCGGCCATGGCCAAGTTCTGCGAGTCAATCATCGCATTGAAGGAGGCCGCGGAACGGGAGCGGGAGAGGGATGCTTCCACTGACGCGAACCCCAGACGGCGGCCGGGCGAAAGGAGACATCGCTATGCGAATCTCCTTCCTCAGACGTAGTCTGACAGGAAGAGACAGATTTTCTTTGTAGTCACTAGGCCGCAAGAGTGTTCTTAGTACCTGTGAACACTCTCTAGGCGAGGAGAGCTCGCATTAGCGGGCTAACCGTCGGGGCGTCACGGTAGCGTAAGCGATTCCGTGACGCCCAATGAAGACAACGAGGGTACCGCTGGGTTTTAGTGTGTAGTCTGTCACGCTATGTCGTGGCAGGAGTCTCACATATCCACCCAAATTCCTGGGTGGGTATGCACAAAGCATTTCCCGCCGACAAAAAAAATATATCAATCTGATATAATTCACTTTAACTTTTATCAAAATAGAAAAGAAAAGATGGATGTAAACGTCTTCAAACAACTTTATAAAGACTAGATTTGACATCTTTAGACGTCATTTTCTCAAAATGAAGTCTGCGTGGGTTGACACAGTATTGCTTATCAGTGTCCAAATATATTTGAATGTTGGTTATCGAAATATAGATACATTTGGACGCTGATAAGCAATACTGTGTCAAGCCACACGAACTTCATTTTGAGAAAATGGCGTCTAAAGATGTCAATTCTATTTTTAATAAACTTGTTTGAATAAGTATTTATCCATAGTTTCTTTTCTTTTTTGATAAAAGGTATCATGAATTAAAAGCAGGGTGATATATTTAATATATTATCTAATAAAAAGTTTTTAAATATTTAAGATTATTGTATAAATTACAAAATAAGGAACGAACTGGAAATTCGAACCAATTAATTAAGAATTTTTTTTTCCGTACTTATTTAGTTTATATGACTTTATTTTTTATTGAATAATGTTAAATAGGTGATGCATCATCAAAATACATCAATATCTCCGAATTTAACTTTTTGTGGGTTGACACATTATTGCTTATCAGCATCCATTTTTAAGGTACAACTAATACAGTCACTTGATAATTTATCTGTATCATTAAGTCCGCCCTCTAGCGGTAGGAATTTTAGTAGTTGAAAATTTTTTTAATTTAATTTTTTTGTTTAATGCATCACTCAACGGCCCCTATTAAGATCGCGTGACCTTGTGTCGGGGGTCCGGAAACACACCCAACACAAACACCCAGACCACGACAAACATCGACCAATACATTTCCCGTGAACGGGGATCAGTTGCAATTTTCAATCGATTTCAAGATTGACCGCAGACTTTAACAATAAACAAGAGATTTTATTTGTGGGTGTGTCCAATACTTGGTTGTCCGTGTATTTTTGTTTATTGAGTAATGTATTTTTTATACATAATAAAAATAATATTAACATTCCTCTCTCCTTCTCCATATAAACTATAAGTATGCGAAATTTCATACTCCTCCGTCTGCGCAATTTTCGTCAAAAAGGAGTACTAAGTTTTTGCTTCACGTATATTCGCGAAATCCAATCGAAGTTTATTTTTAACTCGTCGTTATCTCTTTGCCTCTCGGTTTCGATTGGGTCAATCAGTAAATGGTTTCGCTACTCTCTCTACGTTAACTGTTTGTTTTAATCAGTTAAAAGCAGCCGTTAGAATTAATTTATTAAATGACGTATCGTTTAATTTTTTTTTATCATAGGTTATGATGAATAGAATTCCTTTGTATATATAATCAAAAAAAAATCAAAATCAAAATATATTTTATTCAAGTAGGCTTTTACAAGTACTTTTGAATCGTCAATACAGAAACAAAAATTAATTTAATAAATTTACTATCGGTTTGGAATGTAGATTGTACCGAGAAGAACCGGCAAGAAACTCGATAGTTACTCTATTAAAAAGTTTACAACAGTTTTTAAAAGGTACATACATTTATGAGTTACACATATATTAAATACCCTGAGTGAATCCAGCTTATACTAAATCCTACCTTTATCATCTATGTAATCTTGAACAGAATAATATGCTTTGATTATTAAAGACTTTTTAATATGTACTTTAAATGAATACTAATACATATGCTGATAAGCAATAATTTTTCAACCTACAAAATGTCGAATTTGGAGATATTGATGTGTTCTGATAATTCATCATGTATTTTACATTACTCAAAAAATTTTCAAGTCATCTAAACTAAATAAGTAGGGAAAAAAAAATTCTTAATATGAACGCTGATATGCAATACTGTGTCAAGCCACACGCACTTTATTTTGAGAAAATGGCGTCTAAAGATGACAAACCTATTCTTAATCAATTTGTGCATGCATCTTTTCTTTTCTATTTAGATAAAAGGTGTAATTAATTAAAAGCAGATTGATATATTTAACGTGTTATCTAATTATAAGTTTTTTAAATATTTGAGATTATTGTATAAATTGCAAAATATGGAACACACTTACAACTCGAGACATTAAATTAGGATGCTTTTTCCGTACATATTTAGTTTGTATTACTTAAAATTATGTTTAATATTGTTAAATAGGTAACACAATATCAAAATACATCAATATCTCCGAATTTGACTGTTTGTGGGTTGACACATTATTGCTTATCAGCATCCATATATTGTTTCGAATATTGAAGAGTGCTCAATATTTTGCAATATACAATAATCTAATATATTTGAAAAACTTATTATACCATTCTGCTTTTAATTCATTGTACATTTTATCAAAATAGAAAAGAGAAGATGGATATACATATATGCCTTTAAAAAAATTTGTTAAGAATAGGCTTGATATATTTAGACGCCATTCTAAAATAAAGTCTGTGTGGCTTGACATAGTATTGCTTATCAGCGTCAATATTAAAAAATCAAGAGTTTGTTTGAAAAACAGTTTCGGTAACCATTTAACTAAATCAATTATTTGTCTTTAACTACCCGGCGCGGTTTCATTCGCGCTTATCATAGGACTTTCATATTAACTTTCAACCCCGTTTTACCCCCTTGGGGTCCCAAGACACCTTGTGGGTTGTAAAATCCCGTCTTAATGAGCACCTACCGTTACATTTCATTTCGTGATTAGTGATTGAGTGACCTTCCGCTTATACGCAAATTCCATTAAAATTAATGATTTAAATAATAAACGAAACGGTAACAACAGCAAGAGAAATTGTTACTTTCACATTTATAATATGACTAACGAGTTTTTTTGTAAGAGCAATTCTCAGCAACTAAAATTGAAGATAAAACATCACGCTCAACATATCTGAATGAGGCACTAACTATAAATATTAACAATCTTATATATTTTTATTCACCTGATTGAAATTGACCGATGCAGAACTATTTTATAATTAAATAACTTTCTTCTGTCTTGTTTCCACGTCAATTCACAAATAAATCAACATTTAATTACATCAAGGAAAGTAATTTAACGTAATTTAAAATCCATTAAACAGAAAAACCACTCGAAAGATATTAATGCGGCCTCGTTCCCGTATCAAGCGCCGATCAAATACCGCCCTGATACTAGAAACAGCGAGTTAAACTCATCAAATGAATAGTTGGAGACCTACACCGAATAATGTGTGACGGATGTGGCAATCTATATCCAGTCTGGCCATAAATACTGTTACATAAAATATTTTTTAATAAAAGCGTTTTTTTGTTTCAACTTTTTAATTATTTTCAATTTGGAACCACGTATATTATTTTAAAATTATCTTTCGATTCGATTCTGCGATATTTTACATATGGATGTTGACACAAACTTGTGTGTCTTGACATAGTATTGCTTTTGTGGGTTGACACATTACTTTTAGTGAAGCAATGTGTCAACCCAGAAAAAGTTAAATTTAGAGAAAATTATGTATTCTGATAATGCATTTCGTTGAAATAAAACTATTTTAAACTTACTTTACAGCTTTCGTGGTCACGGGTAGACAGTCTACCCGTGACCACGAACGCTGCAAAGTAGACAGTCTACCCGTGACCACGAACGCTGCAAAGTGCTCGAAAAGTCGGGATGATAAAAATAATTAATATACGCGATTTAAATCCGTTTAAAATAGTTTTATTTCAATGAATAATAATCGCGAAAATCTAAGACAACGAAATGCATTTCGTATTTGACAATATTAAAAAAATTTACAAGTCATATGAACTAAATAAGTTTCTTAATATAATTCTAGTTTTTAACCTAATTCTAATCTTAAGGTCGACTATGAGTGAATTTTGAGAATAATCAACGCTAAATATAATTTGCAGACGTAAATTGGGACGGATAGTCTTATACCATTCATTTTTTTGCATCCCAAATACGTTTCCAGCTTTAAAAGAAATGAAGGGTGAACAGGAATATGATGTAAGAAAAAAAATGGCGCAGCAGTTAGGCTTACAGCTCTCTCACTCACTGCATGGAACGCAGCTGTATTAGGTACTTTAATAAAAGTTTTGTTATAAGTAATATGTATTATTTACGTGTAACAAAACTTTATAAAAATGAGCCGGCTTCAAAAGCAAAATAAGTTTTTGATTTGAATGGAGAAAACCATCATAATATTTGAAAAAAAAAATATCATATAATAAATTTAAAGTAAAAAAATGTTTTAAAAACGAACCTTTATTTAAAGAATAACATAAAATTTTCCTTTAAAAGTCTTACTTTTTTCCTTTAAAACTTATTATGTTATTACATGATTTATATCATATAAAAGCTTGACGTGAGACTTAAATATGTATTTACTTTGTTTGAAAGTTGTATATTTTAAAATAAATCAAATTAGGTTTCCTTGTTTATAGACACAGGTAAATCTTTATTTTTCGAGTTGCTTTTAGCATTCCCTTTCATTTGATACTCATATTGTGGTAATGCATTAAAATACAACTAGTCCGCCATCTTGGGTGTGCTGCCATGTTGGATTTAGGATGACGTCATCATAAATTTTATATTTTAAATAGATAAAGCATATCATACCATACAAGAATATTTTGCAAGGAGGCGTGGATTTGATACCCGTTGATTTTCTTTTTGGATGACATAATTAAAATGTAATAAAAATACATTATTTATAAATGATTTTAAAAGAGTTACTATTGAGTTTCTTGCCCGTTCTTCTTGGTAGAGACTACGTTCCGAACCAGTGGTAGCTTTATAAAAATCTTTAAAAAATATATGACATGTAACTTGAAGATTCGAAAGTGATTCGAAAGCCCATTTGAATAAAGTATATTTTGAGTTTGAGTTTGAACTGTCGTCCAAACTAAACGTGTATAAAAAATTCCAACTCAATCGGTTGAAGCTAACTGGTTCAAAATGAAGTTGCAAGATTCCAGACAGACATACATACATTACAAATTAAATATGAGATTAAACAAAAGTAACATATCCAGTTAAAACTACATCGATGTTAAAGTGAACTTTGATTAAAGCTTTTACTTAAAGCTCAAACAAAAAGGGTTTATCGTCAAGTTTGTTCGTCTTAATTACCTAGCACTTACGACTCGGTTCACTATCATTTTTTTTAATGCAACTGCAGTATTTCTTTGACGAGTTTGTACAAGTTATGATTGCATTTCTCTCTTAACTACTTTGTTATTTACTTACTTCGTTTATATTAATATTATAAATGCGAAAGTACCATCTCTCTGTTTGTTACCAATAAAATAAACCAATTTTGATTAAACGGGTCTTATCACGATAACTAATGGTAGTAATACCTTTTTATTGCCCGGCGTTTCGACGAAGTTGCATCCGTCGTGGTCACGAGCTGACTCATCAGTGACAGTCTAGATCATGACACTATAAGTTGCGAAAGTTTAAATAATTTAATCTATAAATTATTACAAAGATGTAAAGTTTACGTGATATTTTGTATGCAAGGAGTAATTTCTGATTTTCTTTTTTTTAGCTAAATAACATCTTTATTGAGGAAACTTATAGTCGTAGCGATATCACTCTCATAGGATCCTATGAGTGTGATGTCGTATCAAATCAGTAGACAATAAACGCGAGAGAAACTGAAAACGTGAAAGGGTAAAGTTGGGATGGAATTTTGTATATTTATGTGCTTTGGCTATTAAATTTATTTTACAGTAACGGATTCCAACAATTTAAAAATATTAGTATTTTCATTTTTACTCGACTACGCAATAACATTCATAGGGTTATGTGTTTTATATATATATATATATATATATATATATATGTATGTATGTATGTATCTGGGATAATTACCTCAAAGTATCTCGAGTTTTAACCAATAAGGTATATCAATTAATCTAAACAATGCAATAATTTTAATCAATAAAGAATTAATAAATTCGAACACGTCGATCTCAACCAATGATCGCGGATTCAAACCCCGGCTAGCACCGCGTGTTTTCTAGTGCTAAATTTGTGTTTAAATTCATCTTGTGAAGAAAAACATCGTAAGGAAACCTGGAAAAGGGAGAAACTCTGACACTTGTATAACCGCCAACCCGCACTGGAGCAGCGTGGTGGATTAAGCTCTAAAAACCTTCTCTTAATAGGAGAGAAGGCCCTTGCCCAGCAGAGGGAGATTTAAAAGTTGTTACTTTACTTTCTTTATTTTACAATTAACTACATCATGATTAATCATCCTATAATCGGTGAACAAATATACTAGAAAGAACACATACAACCGAAAATAGAGCCTCTTTTTTATAAAGTCGGTTAAAAATGCGTTCAGCCTATCTCACATTTATATGATTATAATTCATAGTATTAATATTATAAATAGTGACTCAGGTGACTCATCACGCTCGGGTAGCACGCGTCGTAGCTATCATCGTGTTTTGTAATAGCTCATTATTAAGCTCGACGTTTACATTTAATTTCGTCGCGACACGAGATTTATAAATGTCATATCATTATGATGTATTTCGATTCCTGCAAAAACAACTTTACATGTATACAAGGTATAAGAATTTTAATATTTCGGTGAGAGCCTTTTTATAGTCTATGAGTTTTTACAATAACGAGGATGCGACTTTAAAAATAAATTTACTTTAAGTAAACTACATAAAACTTATTTTGAAAACGAAACAATTAAACTACAAAGCAAAAAATAAATTTTATCTATAACATTTTGATCTTGATATTGAATGGGCCAATTTGAGAGTATGTCTTTTAAAACACAATAAAATATCAAAATTGGTTCACAATCGGTGGAGAAATCGATGAACAAACAGAAAAATTACAGCCGAACCTTCTCCTTTTTCGAAGTTGATTAAAAACTTAAAAATAATCGGAAAGCAAAATGTGGCATACGTACTTATTTCAGTTATTTCGTTTTGATATTAAAAACATTTTTTTAATTAACCGACTTTAACACTAACATAGTAATTTTGTTTACTTGGGTGACGTATTTATTACGGTTATTTTGATTTTAAAACCAAAATTTTAGACCGATTTTGATAAAAATTCAATAGAACCCGTAAAGAATGCCCTTGGGAATAAAAAAGTAATTTTTTGAATCCATCTATATGTTGCGGAGTTATGTCTGAATATACATTGAAAATATAAACATTTGTATTGAGGTCGGTTAGAAACCAAAGTACTGAATCAATTTTGATCAGTCTACCCGTGACCACGAACGCTGCAATGTGCTCGAAACGTCGGGATGATAAAAATAATTAATATACGCGATTTAAATCCGTTTAAAATAGTTTTATTTCTATTAGGTAGTTAATTATATTAGTAAATATTTTTATCAAAGAGCTAATTTTAATTTAAATTCATTAAAACTTACGCGCTTTAAAAGATTGGAAATTGATTTAAATTGTTTAAATGTAGAAAATACTAATATGAATGTATTATTGTTTCGTGAGAACAAGCTAATTGTGATATAAAAAATGCCACATTTTGGCGTTAAAGGGCGTTTTATTACAAAAATCAGAAATGAAATGACAAAGTTTAATATTTTGTTATAGTAATTGTTTCATGTTGTAGCCCTGTTAAGGTCTTATTGTATAATATTATCGCTATCAAAACATGACACATTTTGACTAAATAAAGCATTTTAGTAAAAATAAAATAAAAAATCAGTAAATGTATAGCCTATATTTCTTTACTTGTATTTCGTAACAATACATTGAACGATAATCACGAAGTTTCGAACCTTATTTGGATGCTGATAAGCAATAATGTTTTAACCCACAAAAAAGTCAAATTCGCAGATATCGATGTATTCTGATAGTGCAGCTATTTAACAGTATTAAAAAAATTAAGTTGTATAAACTGATAAGTACGGAAAAAAGTTTCTTAATTGGGGTCATCCGCTTCGGGGGAAGCCAGTTTGTCAAGCTGGTCTAACTTGACGCACCATTCAGATGAAACTCGAAAGAGTTTACCCACATGTATGAAACTCGATGATTAATTAAGTGTTTCGAATTTCAAGTGCGTTCCATATTTTACAATTTATACAATAATCTCAAATATTTGAAAAACTTTTTATAAGAATGTATGTTAAATATATTAATGTGCTTTTAATTCATTACACCTTTTATCAAAATAGAAAAGAAAAAATTAATATATATTCTTCTTCAAACAAATTAATTAAAATTAGCTATAACATCTTTACACGCCATTTTCTCAAAATTAAGTCCGTGTGGCTTGACACAGTATTGCTTATTAGCGTCCATTTATCATTAAATTTTTTCATAATAAAAAATGATTCAGTTTAATCATTCGATCGATAATTTCTAAACTCTAATTCTTATGTGTGGCTAGAAATACGTCAAATTTGTTTGAAAAATAAGACAAGAAAAAAACATAGACTATAGTTTTGTATTATATCAATTGTTTAACGTAATTACCCCGCTGGCTTATTACTTAATTAAAATATGAATAGCTTTGTAAGTAATTTGTTTTATCTAATCGTAACAATGCTTGTCGCGGTTTTCATGTTTCAAGTTAATAAAACTTAGACGTTCGTAGTCTGGCTTTAAAGTATTTTATTTAAATAGTTATTCTAAGGTAACTGCTTCTAAGTTAGAAAATGTATTTAATTATGTTATACTATATACTATTCATATTTAATATAACGGGTCTTATCGCGATAACTAATGGTAGTAATAGCTTATTATTGCCCAACGTTTCGACGAAGTTACATTCGTCGTGGTCACGAGCGCAATATTAATATTAATAATACTATATACTAAGCCGAGATGGCCTAGTGGTTAGAACACGTCGATCTCAATCGGTGATCGCGGGTTCAAATCCCGGTTAGCACCGCTGAGTTCCTAAGTACTAAATTTGGTTCACATTCACCTTGTGCTCAACGGTGAATGAAAGCATCGTGAGAAAATCTACATGTGTCGGGGGAAGTTCTGACACATGTACATATATTCGTCCCGCAGTGGTGGTGGTGGATTAAACTCTAAAACTTCTCTTTGATATGAGAGGAGGCCTTTGCCCAGCCGTGGGGCATTTACAAGCTGTTACTTTACTTTTTATGTTATTCAAGCTTCTGACCGTGTCTTTGTTTGGAATGCGTGTAAATGAAGTATATAATTGTATGCTGATAAACAATAATGTGTCAACCCACACGGACTTTATTTTGTGAAAATGGCGTCTAAAAATGTCAAACCTGTCAGCGTCCAATTAATCGATACTACAATACTTTCAATAAAATGAACCAACTTCAAAAGCAAAAAGTATGATTTAGTTTACTTGAATGAACCGATTTTGATGAATATTTTATGAGACCAATCTTTGAAAATAAATTAATAAACGGTCAACCCGTCTTATAGGTATCGGTCAATATACATTTTAAAAAATCCGCGATAAATTGAAAAACTCCTTTTTTGGATTTCGCTTAGAAATATGGAGTTTTTTTTTATTTATTTATTTGAATACGAATTTCGTTTGTCAATCGTAAATTCACAATTTAACCGCCAGTATGTTAATGTTTAGAAGATAAAACATCTTATCCGAGCCGCCTAGCCTATGAATAAATAATGTTTTCACGCCTTTAGCTGACACACAACACTTTTAGCTTGAACAACTTTATGAACCTTATATTTTTTTTTCTATTTTAAGCTTTCGCGATTCATACTGTATATGACGGGTCTTATAGCGATAACTAATGGTAGTAATACATTTTTATTGCACGACATTTCGCCGAAGTTGCATCCGTCGTGGTCAGCTCGTGACCACGACGGATGCAACTTTATATACTTTATAAATTTTTTATTGTTGAGAATGTATTTTTTCATTTAGTACTAACTGATAGTCTGCTTTTTTACCCGACTGCGCGACACAATGTAGGGTAATGTTTTTATCAGTCTATATATGTTTGATTGTATCTTTGTGGCACTAGTTAGACTAAATACATGGGCAGATTTTGATAAATGATACGCTGTTTGATTTATCTCAACGGCGCGAATATCATAGAAAGTATAATAATTTTAAAAAATCAAAATGGCCGATTTTTGACATCATTATGTGAAAAAGAAAAAAAAAATGAAAATCGATAAACTGTGTAGTATCATTGAAAAGGTATATAAAAATTATTGTTAGGTTCTTATATCATTTTTCAATCATAACTACCGTTTAGAACTTATAACGATTTGAAGTTGGTTACAAATGATTGTCTATGGTCTTGTTACGCAGTCGGTTATTAATTTTTTCATTGAATTACTCGTGTAGTTTTCCATTTCTCACGCTTCATGTTAAATCGACCGATTCAAAAATTTACATTTTTGCCACAAAACCTATAAAAATTTTGCGTTTGAGAGTTAGACTATTTGTATGATATTTAGATGATAGAATACGTTTTTGTACATAATTACGATTGTAAAATTTATAAATGTTTTAATTATATTTGAAAAATGTTCACATTAAGATTTTGAGAAAAATATCTCAAACTATTCTTGTTAACTAAACTTGTCACCGGTGTGTTAGTCTCCGGAGACCTTGCCATTTTATAGCGCCGTCTCTGAAGGGCTATACTTCTCTGAATCCACACAGAAGGCGTTTTTATGTCTTTCGGAGCCGTGATATTTTGTACGTCCTATACATTTATATATATAAAGGTCCAAATTGTCCTACAGCGTTATAAATGATTTACGAGGTTGTAACTTGATATATTGCGTTTAAATTGACGACGAAAGTATAACTTTGTTAAGATTCAAGAGATTAGAGAGCCCTTTCGTCGAATTTAATGGTTTGTTTGAGCTGCATTAAAATTTAGTATTACAAAACGGCGTTTTAGCTGTAATGGGACTTTACGAGTTGGAGCGCCGCTGAAATGGTAATTGGCGTGTAAAGGTCATCGTAACTTTACGTTGATGTTATACAAAATCAGCAATTTTGGAATTGAGATTTAAAGGCGTTTCCACATCGGAAATATCTAATCTAATGTTAGAATTTAAGTTTCTTTTTTGAATATTACGTTACAATACTGCGTTACTGACTGAAGATCATTCGCCTATAATGTTAAAGTCAAAATATGACTATTAGTAAACTTGCTTCATTCAAAGAGGCTTTAAAAATCAATTTTATATTGTCACAATTTGTCACACGACGATTTTAAAGTCACGTCTTTAAGTGAAAGAGATGCTAATAATAAGGTTCAATATGTGGATAATGTAAAACGAGTCGGCAAGAAAATTAGTGATAATTAATGATGATGATAATGATATCATATTATGCCATCATCGAACTTAGGCTGCAGTAGTTTTTAATGCCTTCTTGTCTTTAACTTAACATGACATGGTCTCATAAAAGTCGCAACCTTTTTAGATCTACATCTCCTCCTGGATCTCCTCCTGGATCTCCTCCTGGGATAAGTCGGTGGTCCAGGTTTCCTTTGACCAATAGACTGGAACGCTAATTATGCAGCCTGTCTTCGCAAAATGTATCCGATCCTACGTCATCGCTTTAGAGCTATTCGATTGTATGCCGGAAATTGATGATATACTTCCTAAGAGATTTAGAACTTATTATATAAAATTCATTGGAATCTATACTAATATTATAAAGAGGTAGTTTTCAGTTTGTATGTAGGGAGTAAATTTAAAACTACGGATCCGATTCAAAAAATTATTTGTGCATTGGTTTGGTTGGATGATTATAGGCTATATAACAGCATGCTATGACTTTTAGGAACGAAGCACTAACAATAAATTTGAGTGAAACCGCAAGAAGAGTCAGTACATTTATATATCGCTATTTGCAAACTAATTCACACAATATAATTTTTACAAAAAAAAGTTTTTACACAAGAATTTTTATTATTAATGTACATATATATTTTACAGAGGTAATTGAATGTGAAAATACCTATAAACTCAAAAGTCCAGCATATTTGTTGACAAAGCAGTACTTGAGACCACTTTCGTTTGTACTTTGAGCTTACGATGTGAGTCCGTCCTGATTTATCTATATATGCAGCTAGACTTATAAACATCTTAGATGTGTCATCGGAATTAATTTTATTTTTGATACCTATTCAGGTATGTTCATACAAAGCTTCATACTCTATATATCCCTCTTAGGAGAGGGGTTTACAATTTCTTTTACTACTAATATAATAAAACACTAAAATAATGAAAATTCGAATCCAATCCAAATTCAATTTTCTATATGGATGCTAATAAGCAATAATGTGTCAACCCACAAAATGTCGAATTTGGAGAAAGAAAGAAAGAAAGTATACTTTATGGTACACCGAGGACACATATATACAATAAAATACAATAACAAGTATAAGTACAATTGGCGGCCTTATCGCTAAACAGCGATCTCTGCCAGGCAACCATGTTGCTGAGGATATTATGACCAGAGGTAATAGGGTTATTGGTGTGCACTGTATATACTAATATAAAAAGTAAATATAATGGAGATATTCATGTATTCTGATAGTACGTCATGTATTTAACATTATTCAAAAAATTTTCAAGTAATTTAAAGTAAATGAATACGGAAAAAGGTTATTTAATGAAACGTTTCGAATATTGAAGTGTAGGCCATATTTAGCAATATAAAATAATCTCCTGTATTAAAAAAACTTATTATTTGATAAAACTTTTCATTATACTAATCTGATTTTAATTCACTTTTGATTTCATCGAAATAGGGACGAAAAAATGGATTTATACGTCTTCAAACAAATTTGTTAAGAATTGGTTTGACATTTTTAGACGCCATTTTCTCAAAATGAAGTCCGTGTGGCTTGACACATTATTGCTTATCAGCGTCCATATGTCCAATACCTGCTATATCTTCGGAAACTGATAATAAAAATGTACTATTAAAACACTATTATTTATATATTGCAAATAATATGTATATATAATTAATTAAACACATTTACTTTACACTACATGTTAAATTGTTCGATTATTTAGAAACACGACACGACGTCAAAAATGAACATCATCTATTTCAACTGAGAGATGAATTAAAATAAGACATATTTTTAGTGCTTACATGACTCATGCTTTTAAATCTATCCCTTTAGGTTGTAATCGGTCATTGTTCCGCGAGAATTACATCTGTAAGTTTTACTTTCGTAATTGATATAAAACAACTCTGTGACTTAGTAACAGATACGTAGTAAGTAGATACGAAAGCTGAATATCAAAAATAAGGCACTGACGGTAAATTCTTTCAGATCAAAATCAAAATGAAAATATACATTTTTCAAGTAGGCTCTCACGAGGACTTTTGAATCGCCAATTTCCAAAAGGAAAATAACAAAAAATAATCATAATAACATTAATAAGGAAGCTACCACCGGTTTGGAATGTAGATTCTACAGAGAAAACCCGGTAAGAAACTCGATGGATATAACAGATCAGGCAGTGACAAAAAAATTATGTAATAAAAAACCCAAGAGCAAAATATTTTGAATTAATTAAAAAAAATTATAAATCAAATTTAATATAAGTGCCATATCTAAAAACGTTTCAGTGCAACATTTCTGACGCAAAAGGCTCTTCAAGGACTTGTCTGAATAAAGGGTAGTTTACCGGGACAGGATTCCAAGGATAAGTTTGATAGGAGTTACCCCTTTTGGATCCTTTCTGTTATGGAAGCGTCTTCCTTTCTCAATTAATTATGCTTTGAATTTGGCTTTATAAGTGTGGCTTAAATTCACCTACAAAAAATTCGTGACCATTTTCCCCCTGCATGTGCCGGGAGAAATTCTGACACATGTATATCCGCTAACCCGCAGCGGAGCAGCGTGGCGGATTAAACTCTTAACCTTTTCCTTAAAAGAAGAGGAGGCCTTTTCCCAGCAGTAGGACAAGTATATATTATTTCTATGTTACACTAGCTTCTGGCCGTGGCTTCGTTTGAAATGCGTGTAGATGCAGTACATGATAATTTATTAATATTATAAAAAGGGGGGCAAACGAGCAAATAGTACCACAGGATGTTAAGTGGTTACTATCGCCCGGACATCTGCAACACCAGGGCCGTTGCGGGTGCGTTGTCGACCTTTAAAAACTACTAAGGACTATTAAACATGTGAACGGACTTCAAAAGCAACTAACTTTATAAAAATTCTAACATGATTGCGAGTGGATGCAATAACGGTTATGTAGATTATTTATTTTAAAATAATACGCATACACACACATATATGTCGGAGGAAGACGTCAAGTTGATAGTTCTTTAAATTATATCACTAGTTATTAATTATTTACTAAAATACAATTTGTTAAAAATAATGTTCAATTTATTTAATTTTGTTTGCGTGTAAATTCTTTTTAAATGTGAATTAAATGTTTTTTATTCTGTGGATTGCATTGACCAATCAGAGCAGAGCGTAAGACTCGAGCGGGGTCGAGGCGCCATCTTGACAACAATGGCGAATCGCGGGAATATGAGAATAGTTGTAGATCGAAGTGGATAAATTATTGTATTGATTTAAGACAGTTGTGGTGGAGATATTGGTGTTGTGAGATTAGTGTCACGAACCCGCTGCTCGTATAAAATAGCTACAATTCGTATTCTAAATTATTAATCGTGAAATAATTATTTTGTCTTTCTATACAAAAGTGACCTCCTCAACATTGTAAAACTATAATAAAATTGTGTGAAATAGTAATACGTTGTTTTGTGCTCGCATTTAACCCTCATGACGCCCACTAGAACTTTGCTAATTACTGATGATGTCGATGAGAATGGTGTTTCTCCGACATATACACACATATATATATATATATATATATATATATATATATATATAGAGTATTATGCGGGGCAGAAAGTTTCTATTCCCTTTTTAAAATTGGTTTAGTGGTCCCGGATATTACTTACATATACTATATTTTCGCTCTCCTTATTACATATGTTTATAGTTGATTACAGCTAGGCTTTACTTCAGGGAAAATCTATACTAATATTATAAAGCTTATGAGTTTGTTTGTTTGTTTTAACGCGCTAATCTCAGGACCTACTGATTCGAATGGAAAAATTCTTTATGTGTTAGGTAGGTTATTTATATAGGAAGAATATAGGCTATATTACATCACGCTACGACTCATAGGAGATAAGCAGTAAACGCTAACCGCGTGTTGTAGCTAGTTTATAATATTTATATGATTTACATAAAGTAGCGAGAAAGAAATAGTGTAATACAGACAGAATCGATCGTCAGGCGAAATGGGCAATTTCTATGCAATTCATAGTAATGTGATTTGTTACGGAGACAGTTGTAACATTACCATAAATTATTCTATAGTCGTCGAATAACTTGATTTTTACCTAGCCATGGGATGGCAAGAAGTATTTCGCGTTTATATATTTAAAAAAAAAACCTGTGCATTTATATTAAGTATTCATGTAAATTATTACTTAAATTTTTTTATGCCTGTGGATCAGTTTTTAGACGACAATTTAAATTATTTTTAACCGACTTCTAAGAAAGAAGAAAGTTATCAATTCGTTTTTTTATTCGATAATGATTGGCCCGATTTGGTTAATTATTTAATTGTTTGAGAGGGTGTACTCTCTCATTAGTCCCATAAAATTTGAATTATAAGTTTGTATATATATGGGGGTAATTTTTTGGGTAGATAGCCCAAGGAATAATGACTAATTGAAAGGAAAAAGAAACTATAAACGCTTACATAAGCAATTTACGGTGAGTAAGAGAGACGGAAGCCTAAATTCTTTCTCAGTTACTTTCCTTTCGTACGTACTATATTCATATGTGGTTCGTCATACATATTGAAAATATTATTATTTTAAAAACAAACTACTGAACCGATTCTAAATGAAATTTGCTACGGAAGTCTAGAACCTGCGAAAGGGTATGCTTTTTATTGCGAATAAGGAGTGTAAGGGGTAGAAAAGGGGGATGAAATTTTGTATGAAAATGATGATAGATGCTTGAAACTTATTTTTTAAACTTTTGTTTAGATATAAATAAATACGACATTCAAAATTTGTAAAAATCTTGTATGTCGTATTGGTATAAATCAATCCGTCATTTTCTTTACGCGGGCAAAGCCGGGAACAAATGCGAGTTGTATTTAAAATATTCTTTTTTTAAACACACAAGGCAGAGTCACGTACGTCTGTGGTGGAATTGAATAATATCCTCATTTATTAGCCTCATCGGTTCACTCTCACGTTGACTAAACTGTTGACTTTGCATAAAATGTCCGAATATGCTAAAGGAATTGTTTATTTACTCATATTTTATGTTATTGGATATTTAACTCTATAGCAATTGACTTAGGGTTGATATTAAGAGGTAGGAACAAATGAAATAAACTGAACGTTTAGTCATTTTCTTTGACGTTGTATATTTGTTGTTTTGCTGTTCGTATTACCAGTATTTTGTATTCCTTTGTAAATAAATATATTGAAGTTTTACTTAATAAAGCTAATGAGATCAATGGATGCTGATAAGCCGATTTTGATGTATTTTGATAATGCGTCACGTATTTAACAATATTCAATAACGTTTCAAGTCATATAAACTAAATAAGTACGGAAAAAAGTTTCTTCATTTAATGTTTCGAATAATTGTGTGTGTCATTGCAATATGTAATAATCTTATATAGTTGCAAAACTTATTATTGGAAAAACTTTTTATTATACCGATCTACTTTTAATTCATTATACCTTCTATGGTAATAGAAATATAAGATGGATATATACTTCGTCAAACTAATTTATTAAGGTAGGTTTGACATCTTTTCTCATTTTTTTTCAAAATGAAACCTGTCTAGGTTGACATAGTATCGCCTGCCAGCGTCCAAATAGCTCAGTATTTTAGGTTTCGTCTGTTAAAGGTAAAAAACATTAGCTCAAAATGCAAATTTTTCAAAACTGTTTATGTAATCTACTAGCTGTTCCTTGTGTTACTGCTTCGTTCTTGTGAGTCATGACGTGATGTTTTATAGCCTATAACCTTTATCAATAAATGGGATATCCAACGCAAAAATGATTTGTCAAATCGAATTAGTAGTTTCAGATTTTATCCCTTATATATAAAAAAAAATTACCTCTTTATGATATTATTATAGATTGTAAAAGTGTAGTCGAGAATTATAGATAGATAACATTTAAGGTGTAGAGTTTTGTAGATTTAGAGTGAGTTAGTTTGGCTCTACATGAGATCTGATAACTTTTTGAGAGTGCATATAGTTTCGTCTGAGCAACATTTTACATGCAAATATTTTGATGTGTAATTTTTATCAAAGGGGTTTTTGTGTCCATTTTAAACTTACTAGTGGTCGCATAGTAAAAGTCTACAAATATCCCACTGCTGGTCAAAGGCCTCTTCTCCTATTAAGGAGAAGGTTTAGAGCTTAATCCACCACGCTGCTCCACTGCGGGTTGGCGGATATACATGTGTCAGAATTTCTTCTGGCACATGCAGGTTTCCTCACGATGTTTTCACCGCCGAGCTCGAGATGAATATAAACACTAATTTAGCACTTGAAAAATCAGCGGTGCTAGCCGGGGTTTGAACCAGCGATCATCAGTTGAGATCGACATGTTCTAACCACTAGGCCATCTCGGCTCTCAGTGTGTATAGTGTGTAGTGGTCGCTTAGTGGAATTCGGACGAGATTGACCACAGATAATCTATTCTCAATTTGACCATAGACTCTAAAAATAAACAAAAGAGTATAGGTGGGTGAGTGTGTCAAATGTATGGTCACTACCATACCATACGTGTAATATTATTTTTTATTTATTTAAGGGTTTTTAAGCATAATAAAAATATTAGCATCCGTCGCTCCTTCTCTGTATAAACTATAACTGTACGTAATTTCATACTCCTTCGTCCGCGCAATTTTCATAAAAATTCGTACAAAGTTTTTACTTTACGTATTAATATATAGAGTTTCCTGTGTGTGCAATAAAGACATATTATAATTATTAATAAAGAGACGTACATTAATTAAAGTTCTAACATTTATAATTAATAAGGGAGAAAGTGTATAATTGAATTCGTTATTACGAGATTGTCGGCAAAAGGTCAATATACCATCGTTGCTCGTAAGAAACCCAAAAAAGATCATAATTGAAGAAATTATATTACCCTCTATAAGCGACTTGCAAAAACCGTTATGGTACAATTTATAAAAGATAAACGTTTGAATATTTTTAAAAAATCTGTTAATGTTTTCATGCATATATTTTTTTAATTCGAATAATTCTGTCTGTTTTTTAAGTTTTCGCGTGTCGCGAAAATGAAACATAAATAGAATAGGAGATAAAATTTACTTATTTTTAAGAAGTTGTAGGAACATCTGGTTATATATATATATATATATATATATATTATGTTGTAGAAACATATTATCTATAGCTCATTACGGGTTGGCTTTAATAGTGAATGACCACACTTTTAAAGAAATTCTGTAAAGTGTAGTCAGTTTAATTCAGTAAGTGTCAAGTGAGAATGACAAGTTTTGCTTTCAGACTTTCATGAAGATTTACATAAGTTATTTTTCAGTGCTTTCCACCTGAAAGAATTTATTGTCCGTGTGTTTTCTTTTATATACTCAGCTTTACCCACCTAAACAGATGTTACCAAGTTACAGAGCTGTTTTATATTACTCACGAGAGTAAAACTTAAAAATGTGATTCTCGCCTGAAAACTACAATCGTAATCCGTACCTATCCGTTAAATAACACATACTCGTAAAATATTTTATTTGGCATCAACTACAAAATGTTGTATTTTTTGCATTTTAATTTACTTGTTATACTTATTAATTTCGTTTTTAAAGTCGGTTCATTTTTATTTATTAAAAATATGGTACTATTTGAATGGTATATCATTGTAGATGGTCATAGGCTATATGGACGCTGATGAGCAATAATGTGTCAAGCCACACGGACTTTGTTTAGAGAAAATGACGTCTAAAGATGTCAAACCTATTCTTAACCTATTCTTATTAAGAAACTTTTTTCCATACTTATTTAGTTTAGATGACTTGATTTTTTTTTAATGTTAAATAGGTGACGTAGTATCATAATACATCAATATCTACAAATTTGATTTTTTGTGGGTTAACACATTATTGCTTATCAGCATCCATATATGCGTATTATTTTTAAACAAAATCTTCATTAACGCGAACGAAGCTGCCAGCAAGCGCTAGGCTACCCTACAGAAGTCTATATACAGACGAACACACACAGAACAATTTGTTTCTTTGTTTGCATTGAATAGGCACTGAAACTTCTAGACCGATTAAAAAAAATTCTTGCGTTGGCTCGTTTATTGAAAAAATTTATACCTTATACTACATCACGCTATAACGCATAGGAGCGGAGCAGTAACCATAAACGCGAGTGAAAACGGGGGAAACTAGATTCTTAGGAGCTGTCCGTTAATCACATGAGGATCACATGTGGACAGTCTGGAAATAATCACAAAATATCACAAAGGGATTGGAGAGTTTTTAAAGATATCACATGTATTTATTAACGAAACTTTTGTAAGCTATACTTACATATACAGTTGCATAATTTTTCAGAATTCAATGCTATACCGGTTTTTAAATTAAAGCATTAAATGGATGCTGATAAGCAATAATGTGACAACCCACAAAAAGTCAAATACGGAGATATTGATGTATTTTGATACTGCTTTACCTATGTAACGTTATTCAAAAAAAATTAAGCCATATAAACTAAATTAATGCTAAAAAAAGTTTCTTAATTCAATATTTGAATAAAGTATATTTTGAATTTGAATTTGGAATTTCAAGTGCGTTCCATACTTTGCAATTTATAAAATAGTCCCAAATATTTGAAAAACTTTTTATTAAATAATACATTAAATATATCAATCTGCTTTTAATTCATTATACCTTTTATCAAAATAGAAAAGAAAATATGGCTATATATTTCTTCAAACACATTTATTAAGAATAGGTTTGACATCTTTAGACGCCATTTTCTAAAAATGAAGTTCTTGGGGCTTAACACAGTATTGCTTATGAGCGTCCAAATATTCCTACTTATAGAATACGTGCGAAAAAAATACACGTGATATTAGATGGAGGGTGTCTAAAATGTTGCTAAAACATCACGTGATTAATAGACTGACCCTTATAACTCAAACCGCGTCTTAGTTCACGGTGACATCATTATCTGCCCAACACAAGCGTGAGATTAGAGCGGACTATTTCATTATATTTTTCCGACGGATTTCTTTGAGGGGGTCAAATCTTTGACATTTAATGCGTCGATTCGACCCCTGGTTACTTGATTTGGGGTTCTGGGTTGGCGTTCTTTTGTATGGATTCTGTGGGTGTGATATTGGTATTTTCTTTAGAATACTTTTTTTTCTTATATTATTAGTTGATCTGCGACTTTTTTTGCGTGAAATAATTATTTTGAAAAGCTTATTTCTTTGAGAAAGTTCTAATCAATATCTATACCAAAAATCATCGAAATTGGTTCAACGATTTAGAAGTAAAACGGTAACTATCAAATAGCGAGACGGATTTACTTTCACATGTATAATATTATTATGGAATTATGGATTTTGGTAAAGAGTAAAGGTTTCTCAATTACCGCCCGTCAGTAAGTATCAAAAAAAAAAAGGTACCATTGAAAACCAGCATTAGGTGTCCAGCTATGAATTGCTGAATGGTATACCTGTTTAGGACACGGATTTCGGACATTTGTATCGTTACTTTTTTTTTATTGTTAATTTTATTTCTTTTTTTTTGTGTAAATGATAAGTTATTTGTACTTAAGTTATTTATTTGTTTTTTTTATTATTATTATTATTATTTTCATTTAGGTTTTTTTTTCTCGAAAATTATTTTTCGGTATTTTATTTTAAGGAGACACGGGCCTAGACCAAGTGATTCCCATTTACGGGTTCATGGTTTGGTGGTTCGCACTGCAAAAACTTCCTGACAATACGGCATGTGTTTAATATGGCTGCTTTTTGCATGAGGATGTAGGAATTATGGGATAGATCTATTGTACGTAGGGCTTGTAGAAGATGTTTAGGGATTACACCGGTACTGGAGAGCACCAGAGGCACTATGTATACTTTATTCATGTTCCAAATATTTTGTATTTCTTCCTGTAGTTCTGTGTATTTATGGATTTTTTCAGTTATTGTTTTTGTTAAATTATGAGTATTAGGAATTGATATGTCTATTAAATATGTAACTTTTTTATGTTTGTCAATTAGGGTGATATCTGGTCTGTTATGATGAATTGTTTTATCAGTCATTAAAGTTCTATCATAATATAATTTATGGCTGGTCTTCTCAAGCACAGGCTTTGGCGAATATTGATAGTATGGTACTTGTTTATTAGATAAAAGGTTATGTTTGACAGCAAGTTTTTGATGAATAATATTTACTATTTGGTTGTGTCGATGGGTATAATCATTTTGTGTAAGGCTCGGGCAAGCACCAGTTATATGCTGGATAGTTTCAGGAAATCTATGACACTTACGACATTTATCATCTTTAACTTTAGGGTCTTTAATAATATATTTTTTATAATTTTTAGTATTTATTACCTGATCTTGTATGGCGATTATAAATCCTTCAGTTTCTGGAAAAAGTGATCCCAATTTAAGCCATTTATTTGTTGCTTCTAAGTCTACGTGTGGTTGTTCTATGTCATGTATATGTCGGCCGTGCAACTCTTTCTGTCGCCAGGAAGCTAGTTTTGCCTTGTCTATGTCTGTAGTTTGTATATTAGTGTCATTTCTATTTTGTTTTAAATTAAGGGGTGTATATTTTGCATCAATTTCTACTATAGCCTTATGGATATCGCTATTTTCAGATTTCAGATAAAAAAAAACGTTTTGAGGTTATGAATTTGTGTGCTTCGTAATTTTTGTAAGTCAATTAACCCTCGCCCTCCTTTATCTCTTTTAACTGTCATTTGCTCTATAGCTGATTTTGGATGTAAATAATTATGTTTTGTAAGTGTTACGCGAGTTGCTCTTTCCAATTTCTGTAAGTCAGTTTTAGTCCATTTAATCACTCCTAACGAATAAATTAATACTGGTATAGCGTAAGTATTTATAGCCTTAAATGTATTTTTTGAATTTAGTTGTTGTTTACAAATGAGTTTTAACCGTCTGAGGTATTCTTTTGTTAAGCTACGTTTAATTTTTGTATGATCTATTATGTTCGATTGATATATACCTAAATATTTATATGTATCGTTATTGTCCATAATTCCAAAATCAGCTTCTTCGATGAATTCCGTAGTGCTGTTTTGTGTGATTTTTCCTTTTTGTAAATGAATTTTTTTACATTTATCTAGTCCAAAGGTCATATTTATGTCTTTACTGTATTGCGTGGTTATATTTATTATTTTATTTAACTCTTTTTCAGATTTAGCAAATAGTTTAATGTCATCCATGTATAAAAGATGTGTGATAGTTGCAGTATCTGTAAGTTTATATCCACAGTTGGACCTATTAAGCAAATCCGACAAAGGGTTCAGAGCAAGGCAGAACCATAAAGGACTTAAGGAGTCTCCTTGAAATATTCCAGTTTTAATTTTTATTTCCGTAGTAGTTATTGTGGTGCTGCTATTACTTAAGTATAAGGTGGTTCTCCAATCGTTCATAGTCCGTCCAAGAAACTTTATAATAATGGGATTAATTTTATATACTTGTAAAACATGTAATAGCCAAGAATGTGGAACACTATCAAATGCTTTTTTATAATCGATGTAAGCCAAATGTAAATTTCTTTTATGTAAATTCGCCTGTTTTAAAATTGTACTATCTATAATTAGCTGCTCCTTGCATCCTTTATGGTTCCGTCTACAGCCTTTTTGTTCCTCTGCCAACATTTTATTTTGCTCTAAATGTTTATTGATTTTATTTGACAAACAAGCTGTAATAAGTTTGTAAGTAGTGGGTAGGCAAGTTATAGGTCGAAACTGGGAGGGATCAGTCGTATTGTTGCTTTTAGGTACCATATAAGTAACGCCTTTTGTTAAAAAAATTGGAGGTTGAGATATACCGCATATTAAATCTGTAATTGTTTTAGCTAGGATGTCATGTCATGATGTGAATTTTTTAAACCAAAAACTATGGACTCCATCAACCCCAGGAGCTTTCCAGTTCTTCATTCTTGCAACTACAACTTCTATGTCTCTGTCTGAAATCTGAGTAAACTCCATTTCATTTACATCTCTCCACTTTCTTACTTCATCTTCTATCCAACTTGCTTGCTGATTAAAACTCACATCCTTTTGCCATAAATCTGCCCAGTAGTTTTTTAAAGCATCCTCAGTTGGTAGTTCTATGTTTTTATCGGTTTGTGCATTTAACTTTCTGTAAAATATTTTTTCATTACCTATAAAAACTTTATTATCTTCTTTCCTTTTTAGAGCTTTTTTGTAACGAGATAATCTATGTGATTTTACACTTAGCTTTTGTTTTAATGTGTCTAAGAATTCCTCTGGCCTTAAATTATCTCTTTCATGTGATGAGTGAACTTTTGTATGTCTAAATATTGAATCTACTTTAGTAACTACTTTTCGTGACTTATTACCATTTATATACTGCGTTAGTCTGCCTATATCTGCTCTTAATTTTTCTTATTATTATTTTACTTTTTATTTTGTGCCTAATTGTCATCTTGTCCCAAATAAAAGTGTTCTTTCTTTGTTTCTTTCTTTCTTTCTTTCAATTAATGAAACGCCTGGATACATAATGGTAACAGATTCAAATTCTGACACAGCACTATTAGTTTTAAAGGTATTTGTTTTTAAATGTAATCAAAAAGAAATCCATATAAATAGACAAACACATATGCTAATAGGTCCTCGTGGGCAACATTTAAGTGTAGAAATCTAAAAAGAATTATCTAGATATTTGCTTATAATGAAATTGCCTCGTCTTTATTAACGTTAAGCCTAGCTGTAGCCCAATGACTAGCCTAATGACAGCTCGTGAACGGACTGACTCGACCGGGGCAGTACCTCACTCTCACAGAAGATCGGCGTGAAGTAGCTCATGTAGCTGCGTTTCGTACGGTGAGTGAGAGAGCTGGGAACCCCCTTCTTCATTCCTTTCCTTACATCCTATTCCCTTTATCCCTTTATCCCTTTTTTAGCGTGCAACGCATTTGTGGCTCATCTGGTTGCAAATGTAAATAAATAAATAAATAAATAAACGATTCACACTCAACGGCCCCCATTAAGATCTCATGACCTTGTGTCGGGGGTCCGGAAACACACACAACACTAGCACAAACACCCAGACCACGACAAATATCCGTATGGCCAATACAGACATTTGCCGCGAGCGGGGATAGAACCCGCGACTGTTAGCGCATCAGTCAGTTGCAGTGACCACTGCGCCAACATGTCTGTCATGATGGGCATGGGCGGCGATAAATTCTTAACATCATGTGTCCCACCTGCTTGTTTTGGTAAACGAGCAGGCAGGATAGGGTTATTTTCAATTTAAAAACATATATTTTCACAAATTATAAGCTGAAATATTACCTTAAAACTTTTTTTATTTGTCTCCTCAACATAAAAAAATATAGCCATTCGTAATAATATTAATCTTGAGACAAAGTGGAGGTCTCTATTGACTCAAAGCGGCTAATACCCTCTCGAATTTAATAAATGGGATGAAACCTCTCTGAAATAGAGGATAGCAAAGGACATAATAACTGGGAAATCTGTAATGTTTTGACGACTAAATGACTTGGAACGAGATAAGATTTTTAAGTTTTTTTGTGTTCCAAATTATAAAATAACTAGCAGAAGCTAGCGGCTTTGCCTGCGTTTAAAAATTAATGTATGACGTAAACGTACAGAATTGTAAATTGCTTTTGTTTAGGTATAGATAAATACGACATACTTAATATGAATACTATAATTTTCGTACACTATAAAATTTTATATGACGTAAAACTTGTCGCGTAGTTTAAGCGTAAATTAATTTCATCCAAAATATACCAATATCTACTTGTAATTAATCAGTTTTGTCTTTCTTTAGTTAAGATGTATTCTCCACACGTCATATTACGAAAATGCATTGTCATCGGAACTGAATCAACATGATACATTTTAGCACTTAATTTTCGTCATTGGCTCGAAAAATGATCTTTAAAATGACGCAAAATATATTAACTTTGATCTGGTTTTAAAGGCGATATTTTATAAGAAAAATATCTTTGAAAAAGCTATACTATAAGATTAACCCCTACATACTAAGTTATAAACAAATTTATACCACATAAGTTTTTTATGACTTTGTATGGAGGGGTTAATCTTTGAAAGTACTACATTTAAAAATTATTTATTTTAGCGTTGGATAGCCCATTTCTTGAGGAAGGTTATAGGCTATATTACATCACTTTAGGACTCACAGAAGCGAAGCAGTGATTATAAATGAAATCGCGAAGGGAAGCTAGTAATGTATTTATGAAGACAGGTAAATAACGTGAATTCTATAATAAAAGTGTTTTAGCTTTCCGTTCTTATATTTTATGTGTTGTTAACGTAAAAATAGTAATGCGAAATAATGAAAGAGCGTTTAAACTTTATTAAAATATCTTTAGCGACCTACATTTATGTATTTTATATCTTCACGAGTTGGTTGTCCACTAGAAGCTTTTATTTTTGTATAGTTCGATATCTTTCCGTATAGTGCTTTCAAAAATCAAAATAAAATCGAAATATTCTTATTCAAATTAAGAAATTTACCTTTTTTTTATAAATGTCAAGCAAATGAATCTACCACGGTTTTAGAAAAGATTAAACCTCACACCTGAGAAGAAACTGCGCAAGAAACTCAGCGGGACTCTTTTTTTTCAACAACGTCTACCAATATGCATTTAATTTAATAACCTTTTTTTAAAATATAAAAGAAAAGATGGACATATATGTATGTCTTCAAACAAATTTATCAAAAATATGTGTTATTTTAGGACATAAAATCATTTTCTCAAAAGAATTATGTTGACTTGACATATTATTGCTTATCAGCGATTGAATAGATTTTCAGGGATTTTAAAATTATTAGTTTTATAGGTATATTATATAGGTAGATTATGATTAGTGTAATAAAAGATGAGAACAGGTAGGACGCTGGTGGTGCAGGATTGACAATTCATCGTAGACAATTTCAATACAATATGGCAAAAGCGCTCTATCAACCATAGGATTTAAATTGTTTTATTGCGAATTTTTTATCCTAGCTGACCTCGTGATTTCACTTATAGTTCTTTCTTCGTTCTCATGAGTTATAACGTATCATACCTCTTTATAATATTAATATACTATATAATTAACCATTTCTTTATCACGCACAGACGGTCGTTATACTTTAATTATATGTATAGATTTATTTCAACCCAATTGGGACTAATTCGACCCTTTTTAATTACTTTTTATACAAATATACATTTGTCCCTCCAACACATTTTCGTGTATACGAAATTAAAGTTCTTATTAACCTCTTTATAATATTAGTATAGATATAAATTAATTCCTTTAAGTAATTTCCTAAGACATAATTCATCATCCACAAACACGTACATTTATTTTTCATTTCACTCTGATAAGCAATACTACGTCAAGCCACATAGAGTTCATTTTGAGCAAACAGCGTCTAAGCATGTCAGATCCATCGTTTCTATTTTATTTTCATAAATGTTATAATGAACTAAAAAAATATTGGTACAATAAAAATTATTATCTAATAATAAGTTTTTCAAATACATGAGATTATCATATATTGCAATATATATAAAAAAAAAAAAACACTACAATATTCGAAACATTAAAATAACCTATTTTTTTTATACTTAGATCTTAACTGCCATACTACAAAAGACGAAATAAAACCATGTTCAAAACGTGTCTAGCTAAACATATTTAAAAATAAAACACTTAAAATCTCGCCTAAATTGCTTAAAAGTTAATAAAATCATGAAAAATATATTTATATAATGTCACACATTATATTTAACGGCTAAAATAGGTTTAAACATCTTGTTAGCGTAGCTACTTCCAAAGCACGTTAAAATCAAAACTGTCCTTAGACGCGGATTTATAGTACGGACGTTTATATACACACGTTTAACGTATTTTTAAATCTTTTGTACTAAGACAGTAGATGATTTGAAGTTTTTTGAATAATGTTAATCACGTGACGTATTATATATTTTAAACTTTCGCGATTTATACTATTCATATTTAATATAACGAGCTGGTCACGGCGAATGTAACTTCGTCGAAACGTCGGGCAATAAAAAGGTATTACTACTATTAGTTATCGCGATAAGACCCGTTATATTAAATATGAACGTGACGTATTATTAGAATACATCAATATTTCCAAATCTTTTTGTGGGTTGACACATTATTGCTCATCAGCACCCAATTCATCTTAATATCAATTTGTAATCATAAACTGTGTTGTGATGTATTGACAATATTTTAAAAGAGTAACTATCGAGTTTCTTGCCGGTTCTTCTCGGTAGAATCTACGTTCCGAACCGGTGGTAGTTTCATTATTTGATGTAAATTTTTTTTTGTTTTTTCATGTATTGACGATTCAAAAGTGCTTGTGAGAGCCTACTTGAATAAAGTATTTTTTGATTGATTTTAATTTTTCATCATGTTAAAGCTACGCTCTCGCAGGGGAGTGAGCTTAAAGCTTCAGTGCTATCCGCTCGCGTGTCACCACGATACGATTTATAGGGGCCTCGTCGGGAAGCGGAACATAGCTGCCTCGTTACGTAGCCTGATAAATGGAATTATTAACCGCTTTACGTCGGATAATGGGATGTATACTGATTTTTGATGTAACTTTAAAGTCTTGCATAATGTTGAATGTGGTCATTTCGATAAATTCAATATTGCTTGTAATTTTTGCAGGGGAAGAAATCATTTTTATTAACATATTAGTCAGTTTTTTGGTTATAATAACATTATAATCACTTTCTAACATGTTGACGCACTGTTATAAACAATTTTGAGCCGCCTATTTTAGTAAGTCTTTTCTTAAAGTAAAGTACAGTACAATAACAGCCTGTAAATGTCCCACTACTGGGCAAAGGCCTCCTCTTCTTTTAAGAAGGTTTAGAGCTTAATCCACCACGCTGCTCCACTGCGGGTTGGTAGATATACATATTCGTATGTCAGGATTTCTCCCGGCATATGCCGGTTTCCTTCCTTGTTTTCCCTCACCGTCGAGCTGGAGATAAATTTAAACACAAATTTACTACATGAAAAGTCAACGGTGCTAGCCGAGATTTGAACCTGCGATCATCGGATGAGATCGACGTATTCTAACCATTACCCTCTTAAAACACTATTCTAAGCACTATCCCATCTAGAACAAGTCTTATTTATGTTAAAATCACTTCGTAAAAATTATGAGTTGTTCACTCTTCTCTTAAACCATTAAGACCTAAATGCACCGTAATATAGCAGCGCAGAGCAGGTAAACCATCGGGAGGAAAGCCATAAAAACTATATTTTCAGGACAAATATTTTACAACCAAAGTTATTTCCGAAAAGCAATACTACTTTTATTGCGCCTATTAGTTGTCACACCCCTGGGAAATAAGAACGCCAGGCGACGATACATCCTGTATAAATATTACCGTTAACAAAAAAGTCATATTCGAAATTTATGACATGAAGTGTAGAAACAAAAGGCGTTCAGGTCAGTACTTCGCTTAAGATGAAATGATGGAGTTATGTCGTTTCAGCACTAATTTAACACTACACGTGTACACGTGTGATAGCTACAATCGATAATTTCCAAATCGTAATTTAACTGCCCTCGTTATGTAATATAGCCTATATAATACGTTTTCTCATCAAAATTAGCTAGCATATCTTGATAGCTATGTTTATTTTCAACCTTCGACCAAAAAGTGGGGTGTTATAAGTTTAATGAGTGTATATACATATAAAAAAGGATAATTTATTACAAAAGATTCTAGGCCTCATTCAAGCCATCTAGATAAAGTTCCCAAAATACTGGCGGTATTATAATATATACCAATGTAATATATGTTTATAATTGTATAATAAGTACACATATATAGAGACAATTATAATTAAATAAACTGAAAAAAAAAACAATATATATACATATATGTGTGTGTGTTTGTGTGTGTGTGTGTGTGTGTGTGTGTGTGTATACATACGAATATATATCTTTGTTTGTATTAAAATTTAAGAGGGTTTGAAGGTGTGCACATAAAATAATACTATACACATAATATGTGGATATTAAGTATAAAATATATATAAATAAACATAAGTATATTCGTATTTTGATATTAATATTGATGTGTCTTGTTTTTTTAATTGAATATTATATTTTAATTAAAACCTAATAAAACATTTAAAAACCTGAAAGTGTTTTTATAGAGATAAAAAATGAAAATAAATACAATTTTGTATTTTTTTAATTAGTTCGGTCAGCGCCAGCTGTGTAAGCTTACAAAGTTCTTTAGTTTTAATTAATTAAAGGTTAAAAATGTGTGCTTTTTAATGAATTGCAGTTTGTAATTACTTAAGTTAGGTAATGTGAACGAGTTACAGATAATAATTTTGGAAAACACAAAATATACAAACAATGTTTTTCAATATAAAGTTAAAAATCTTGATACAAAAATTTCGACCCGTGCTTATTGAAAAGAAACAATCTATTTGATCCGATCGCTATGAAACGTCTCACGATCACTCGCTACGTTAATTTAAAGATTGCCTAAAAATTACATCAAAATCGCTCCAGCCGTTTTAAAATCCACAAGGAACATTTAAATTTGGAATATTCCGTACATACGTTTTATATAAAAAAGTATAGCAACAGCCTGTAAATGTCCCACTGCTGGGCAAAGGCCTCCTTTCCTATTAAGGAGAATGTTTAGAGCTTAATCCACCACGCTGCTCCATTGCCGGTTGGCGGATAATCAGAATTTATACCTACACATGCAGGTTTCCTCACGATGTTTTCCTTCACCGCCGAGTTCGAATTTAAACACACATTTAGCACTTGAAAACACGTGCTAGCCGGAATTTGAACCCGCGATCATCGGTTAAGATCGACGCGTACTAACTACTACGCTATATCGGTTTAGTGTATAGTATTAACATAATTAAACACATTTTCTAACTTAGAATCAGCTGCCTTAGAATAACTATTTAAATAAAATACTTTAAAGCCAGACTACGTTAAGTTTTATTAACTTGAAACATGAAAACCGCGAGAAACATTGTTACGATTAGATAAAGCAAATTACTTACAAAGCTATTCACATTTTAATTAAATAATGAGCTAGCGGGAAAATTACGTTAAACATTTGATATAATAAAACACTATAGTCTATGTTTTTCACTTGTCTTATTTTTCAAACAAATATGACGTAATTCTAATCACACATAAGAATTACTGCCTTACTACAAAAGATTTAAACAGACGTTAAACGCGTGTTTAAAAAATCCATACTACAAATCCGCGTCTAAAGACAGTTTTGAGTTAAACACGCTTTAGCTATAGATTAATATATGTTTAAGTGAGTTTAATACATGTTTAGAACTTATTTTTGCTGTCAAATGTAACGTATAACATTTTATCAATAAGTTTTTTATGAGTTTTTTCGCTGTTAAGCAATTTATATAGTATTTTAAGCAATGTTTATTTTTAAACACTGTTTAGCTAGACACACGTTCAACATGGTTTTAATGCGTCTTTTGTAGTATGACAGTTATTAGAGTTTAGAAATTATCGATCGAATGATGAATCATTTTTTATTATGAAAAATTATAATGATAAATAAGATTAGAGAATTCGTGATTATCGTTCCATGTATTGTTACGAAATAAGGCAAGTAAAGAAATATAGACTATACATTGATAGCGATAATATTATACGATGCGATCGTCGGTTGATATCGACGAGTTCTAACCACTCACAACACAGCACCATAAGTATCTCGACTCTTATATAGACAGTTCAGACCTGTGTGCAAATACTTATATGGCTGATTAAATTATTGTTAATTCGTCATAATTCTTGTTTTAATTTTTTCCCAGGATTTTATATAATAATTTCATGTATATTTACAATAAGCTATTTGAGATTTCATACATTTTTAAGGCTAATTTGACAAAAAAAGTAGGTTTGCAAATACTTTTTTTACCCACTGTATATCATGTTTTCTAATAATTGATATGTTGCGTTCTTATATCTAGTACCCTATTTTTACCATAAAAGAACTTAAAATTGAAAAAAAAAGGAACTGATTTCAAAATTAAAATACGTAACTTTCTTTACTCAAATCATATATTTGTTCTTTTTGAAGTAAGAACCATAACAATGAACTGATTTTGATAAAAATCCTACCGGTCCAGTCTGAAAGATTGAAAGATTGAAGAGAATCTTTTCGAACAATCTACACTGATATTATAAAGAGGAAAGATTCGAAAAATTCTTTTTGCGTTGATTAGCCTGTTAATTGAAGGAGGTTATAGGCTTTATTACATCACGCTACGACTCATAAGTGCCAAGCAGTAGTAATAAACGCGAGTGAAACCGAAATGGGAGCTACCTATGCTAATATTATATTATATATATAAAATCGGTTAATATATGACGGAGTTCTGAAGTAACAAACATTAAAAAAAACTTGAAAAAGTCGGGTAGAAAATTAAAATTTTCTGCTACTTTTATATTATTATCAAAGAATAGAATTTATATTTTAAATTTAAACAAATTGAAGAAGCAATTACTCGGAACAGTCAAGAAATTGTTTTCAAATAGATTATGAGATTCGCGAGGACGTTTCTTGAATGTATAATTGATTATTTAATCCGATTCGAATGTTTCATTATTTATGAAGACAAACCAAATCTTTATTAACGGAAAACGTTCGGATTGTTCGTAATTTAAATTGAAAAGTACGTTTTATTTAAAATAACTTATCATGTTTTTATAATAGTTCATATTTATTACTTTTTAGTTTACTAAAACTTTTTAAGAAAAGAACCCAACTTCAAAAGTAAAATACTGAACCGATTTTGGTAAAAATTCTGTTACCGATCTATAAGTATACCTTTTTAAATAAGAAAATAATTATATATTTCTAAACTTTCGCGGTTTATACTATTCATATTTTATATAACGAGTATTATCGCGATAACAAATCGTAATAACATTTTTTTATTTGCCGTCGTTTCAACGAAGTTGCATTCCGTCGTGCTCAGCTGGCTTGTACTTCGTGCTCTCGGTGTGCGCGAGTTTTCTTCGCCTACCCTCAAAGTATTAATATTGCCTTTACCGTAATTGGATGGTGATAAGCAATAATGTGTCAACCCACAAAAAGTCAAATTCGGAGATATTGATGTATTTTGATAATGTCGTCACCTTTTTAACATTATAAATAATAATTTCAAGTTATATAAACTAAATAAGTTCGGAAAAAGTGTCTTATTTTTATGTCGCAAATTTCAAGTGCGTTCCATATTTTGCAATATATACAATAACCTTAAAAATATAAAAACTTATTATTAGATAACACATTATATATAGCAATCTGTTTTTTCATTCATTATAACTTTTATCAAAATAGAAAAGCAAAGATGGATATATATGTCTTCAAATAAATTGATTAAGAAAAGGTTTGCATCTTTATACGCCATTTTCTCAAAATGAAATCCGTGTGGCTTGACACTGTATTGCTTATCAGCGTCCAATTATAGTGCTGGGAACACACTACATTAACACAATCGTTCGCGCGAACATTGTTCGAGGCAGCCAACCAGCTCGTGACCACGATGTAACTTCGTCGAAACATCTGACAATAAAAAGGAAAACTTACAATCAGTTGAAGAAATTACGAAATTATCAGGTAACACACATTAAAAAACACACACCACGTATTGTGAAACTACCTACTTCTTCCTTTCTTTTTTGAAGTCGCTTGATAATAAAATTATAATAGATATAAAAAAATCAACTTGAAAAATATGTAAATAGGTTCAATAAAGACCCCATTCCGTTGAAAATTCGAAGGATTTTTATCACGATAATGAACGCCAACGAAATTCCGTTCGAGCGAAAATATATATCCATTTAGCGGCCGTAAATTAAGAGAAAGATAGATAAAAGAAAGACGAAATTAATGACGATCGTTATCTTTAATTACGCACTTCGTGATGATAATAAATCTTTATGTTTTCTTTGAATAATAATATTGCAAATTATTATGAAGCGTTTTAACGTTTCCGTTTTAAATAAATGTTAATTCGTAATTGTGCAAATTATTCTAGTACTACTACGAGCTACCTCTCGCGTTTTCTTTTCTTTCGCCTTAGCGTTATGTAATGCTTATAGTAAAGTAGTAAAGTAACAGCCTGTAAATGTCCCACTGCTGGGCAAAGGCCTCCTCTCCTATTAAGGAGAAAGGTTTAGAGCTTAATCCACCACGCTGCTTCACTGCGGGTTGGCGGATATACATGTGTCAGAATCCACTGCTGGGCAAAGGCCTCCTCTCCTATTAAGGAGAAAGGTTTAGAGCTTAATCCACCACGCTGCTTCACTGCGGGTTGGCGGATGAGTAAGAATTTCTCCCGGCACATGCAGGTTTCCTCACGATGTTTTCCTTCACCGCCGAGCTCGAGATGAATTTAAACACAAATTTAGCACTTGAAAAACCAGCGGTGCGAGCCGGGGTTTATATCTTCAATTATCAGTTGAGAACGACATGTTCTAACCACTAGACCATCTCGGGTCTTATATAGCTTACAAGCCTTCCTCAATAAGCGGACCATCTGACGCAAAAAGATTTTTTCAAAATGGATCAGTAGATTCATAGATTACCTTCCACATACAAATTCATAAGCACATTATACCAATTTACAATATTAGTATACAAGTATTGACAAACTTTTTCTTCCAATCACCTGCCGTTAATACAGAAAATTCTCAAGTTATTAAAGACTTTACGCGTACGAAACGCGCGCGTCACGTATTATACAACTTTGCACAAGTGAAAATAATAATACGTATACGTACGCAAAAATTTTAACGCAATTACAGAAGATAGTATTAAAATATTGATTTTTATAGATATATAGATATAAACCATGAACCACCATAATCATTTAGGTAAAGTATGGAATAAACAGCTTCATATTAACAAAAGAATTTACAGAATCAATCCTACAGTTTTAGAGATTGCAGAAGGATTCAACTATCTCTTTATAATATAAATAAGTTAATATTTAATAAACTATTTCTTAATCCAGAAAATTATTTTATTTCTCAAAGATGTTTTTACCCGAATAGGCGACAGAAAGGACGTTAATTTTAAATAATTGTAGATTTGTGTTAATTTTAAATAATAATTGTAGATTTGTGGCACTATTTGGACAAAATGCGTGCGTCGATTTTAATAAATGATAGGTATATGAAAGGGTAACAATTTGAAAAAAAATAGCTAATTTTTGAGTAAGGTGATATGTTTATTTAAACACGCTACGACTCACAAGAGCGAAGGAAGTAATTATAAACGCGAGTAAAACCACAAAGGACAGAAGTTCTATATATGAAAAACACTGAATAAAAAGAAACCCCTATATTAAGACGTTTATTTCTAAAAAGAGGAAAATTACAATAATAATATATTCGTCCCATTCTCACAAATGAAATATACATTCGAAATACTAACAAATTGTGTTTAATTCCAATATATTTATAAACTTTGTGAATAAACTTGTACAACTCGAGACAATTCGATTACCGAAGATGTAAATACCAACAGTTGGCAAGTCGCAACGTGTAGGAGATATCTTCGCCATAAATCCGAGTGTCGCACCGACACGTTCAGATAAAACTGAATCGATAAAGCGTCCATTCATAGTAAGACTAGCATAGAATAAAACTAGCATAGAAAAATAAAAGGAATTAAAAATTGATAATTATCATCGTGATTATAGGTATCGTTAAATGCCGTTTCTTGAATTGCCTCTTTTATAAGGACTATTGGTCACCTAGTGAGATTCGACCATATTACATTAAATTTTCAACCGATTTCAAGATTGACCACAGATAATCTACTCCCAATTTGACCACAGATTTTGAAAATAAACAGAAGGGTATATTTGTATGCGTGTGTGTCAAATAAATGGTAGAGTGTGTAGTGTTTTTTTTTTATTGATTTAATGTATTTTTATGCATAAATAAAACAAATATATTAGCATTCTGAACTTCTTTTATATATAAACAATAAATGTGCGAATCGTTGTAGTAGATTTTCGCGATTTTTGATACATTTATGCGTTCCTGAGAAAAAGGTTGAAAGACAGACGTACAGACTGACAGACACACGAACAGAAATTTACAGTTTTCGGATTTTTTCTTTTATGTATACTAAAGGACCTTGCTCCTGGCCAAATTTCATCGTGCTAGGTCAATGGGAAATACCCTATAGGTTTTGATTCCCTTGCGAAAACGCTAAAATGGTCAAAATATACGACATATTTTCCATTATCTTTTGATTGCGTTGACTTAGAACTTTAATTTTTTCACGGCCGCATGTCATCGTAGACTTGAGTATATGATATTAATTTCAACATGATACGTCCATGCATTTCTGAGAAAAAAGGGTTGACAGCCCGACAGACAGACAGACGGACAACAAAGTGATCCTATAAGGGTTCCGTTTTTCCTTTTAAGGTACGGAACCCTAAAAAATAGCATTTGTTTAAAATAAAACATTTATTGCCTGCCTTGAAAAATAAAAATGTCTTGTCTTTGAATAAAATTAAAACTTCACAGCTGAAGTTTACGTGAAATGTCGCACTTGTTTAATACAGTGTTGCAACAACGGAAAATAACAGTCCATTTCTTAACTTTATAAGCGGAGTGTTGCATTTTATGTAAATGGTAGTCCTGACATCTTCGCTTCGCGTTTTCAAATTTACGCTAATATTTCGCTGGGAATTATCTTTGCATAAATTGTATATTGTTGTGAATCAGTGACTTTCGACTTTTGATGAGACGTTATACTGATTCAAGATATAACTTAGTATTTATTACTTAGTAGCTTTGCTCGCGGCTACGATTGTGTTTCGATTTTGTTTTAAAATCATACGGATATATACATAAAATATGACTTATGATAATCTAAAATAATGTACCCTTCAAATGGTACCATAAATTTAAAATATCTTCGGTGGTTAAAATTTCAGTGAATTTTAATAAATATTTAAGTGAAAGTCAATTCTTTTAGGTGTATTCTTTCATTAAGATATACATACAATTCTCATTGTTTTACATCTGAAAGAATTTACTGTCAGTGCCTTATTGTATAAATTCTGACGTCTGAAGTCTAATCGACCCAGCCCATCAATTTCCATCTTGTTTTATGTATTCCACGTGACATAGACGAAATAACACGTGTATAATCGGTACAACTAAAAGCCATTCACCAAAGAATTGAATTGAATGAAACTTTGAAAGCAAAACTTATAAGCATAATTCTCGTGTGCCTGAGAGAAGCTTACAATTGATTCTTGCGATTTAAACATCAATTATTTACATAACTACCAAAAACAATATAAACTTAAGGAAGGCAGTCTAATTAAATTTTGCTCCACATGCAATGCTTTAGAAATAAAACTGCTGAACATTTGAGTGCAAGATCACTTGGAGATAAAAGACGGTATTGCTCGTGCCACTGCAATTGTTATACGAGATGCGTTGAAGGATTTTTCTATTCATTTATTGCTCAATTCAGTTCTTTCTATTTGAAAGAAGAAAGAAAGAAAACGAAAGATAAAAATATCTTCTTTTATATTACGTTATTGATAGTTAACAATATTGTGAAGTAAGCTTTTATTTGAATTCATTATTTCTATTGGAAAGATGTAAGAAAGGATAAAGTAGATGGCGAGAATTACATGTGTAATTTTAACCCTCGAGAGAATTTAAAACAACTCTATAACATGGTTTCTTTACTAAAATCACACAGAAAATTTCGTATTCGATGAATAGATTTAAATCACATTTTAAAAAGTCCCTAATAGCTAAAGCATATTATTCCTTACAAGACTACGTTGACTATAAAGTTTCTTGGATTTAGCATATGCCGGTTTTCATTCGAGATGTTCAATAAATTTGTAATTCGTAAACTGACAATTTTAAAAGAGTAACTATCCAGTTTCTTGCCGGTTCTTCGCGGTAGAATCTACAACTCGAACCGGTGGTAGCTTCCCATTAATGTAAATACTTTTTTCTTTTTTTTTTTTTACTTTTATATTCACGATTCAAAAGTGCTCGTGAGAGCCTACTTGAATAAAGTATATTTAGATTTTGGAGGCATACGTAGTAAGTGGTTACGAAATCTAAGATGTCAATAATAAGGCACAGAAAGTAAATTCTTGCAGATGCAAAGAATAACGAACAAAAGAAGAACAACTAATGTAAAATTTTATGGTAGTCTGAGAACGAAATTTATAAGTGTGATTTTCACCTTAGACTGATAAAAAAGGATATAATAAAATGTCTTTTATTTTTTTTTTATATAAAAAAAGGGGGACAAAGACGCAAAAAGTGCCACTTGATGTTAAGTGGTTACTATCGCCCATGGACATCTATAACACCAGAGCCGTTGCGAATGCGTTGCCGGCCTTTGACGGAAAGGTGTCTATGTTAACACTCGACGCAAGAAAACCCCCTAGTACTAAGTACTTTCTACTAATTTACCTTCGACGGTAATTCCTGGAATCCCTTAGATAATGATTAGTGGACTTAGTATAGATTCAATGTGGTCTTTTTTTTAGCATTTTGGATTCTACATTAAATGCGCCCATTTTTGAGATAACTTGCAGATTCTGTGTAGTACATTTTTTAGTGTGAGTTCTCAAAGTATAGTGATGCAAAAGACAAAAAACCTTTAAATTGAAATTCAAGTGACTTTTTTTCGCACATGATGACTTAGAACCCTGAATTTTTTTTTTTTTGATAAATACATTATTCAGCTTTAAGAAACAGTAATAACGATTGAGAAAGATTTAAATTTGTAGCCATGGCAGTCAAAAAACCTACTAAAGAAGTCATTTTTCGTACTTTTCACATAATGGCTCCTATCTCAGAAACCAAGGGACTTTTACAAAAACGATTTTTTGTCTACAGACTCGTTATGACGTGGCCTATATCCCATTTTAATTTCATCGTTGACTTTCGGGACACTCTGTATAGTATTTTATATATTTTCAACTTAGTTTTAATTTCAATGAGGAGACATGAAATGCTGTCTCGCAAAACTCTGAAACTATCAAATTCAAAGTTCGGTTTCAACTCGAACACGGTAAACGAAGATTTATGAATGCTTCGTATAGGAGATAACGGTCCAGACTCCCGGATGCTGTCGGAATTTACTTATAGATTAATTTTGATAAATTTTTGAAAATGCACTCTATTACGTCGATGTAGAATTTATATTTCAAAAACGGACAGTGAATAAGAGTGTTGATCGAATACCAAAGGATTATTTTTAGGGTTCCGTATTCCTGGGTCAATTTGAGTCTATTATGAGGTCTATGCTGTCCGTTCGACTGTCGTACGTTTAAAATATATTTTTTATATGTTAGTTGTGTGTATCTATGTCTGTGGCATTGTAGCTCCTTTACGAATAAAGGGAATTTGATACGGTTTCTTTTGTTTGGAAGTTGATTAAATCGGGGTAGTTCTTGCAATCATTTATGAAGATCTGCTTAAATAAATAAATAACGCATCACACTCAACGGCCCCCATTAAGATCTCATGACCTTGTGTCGGGGGTCCGGAAACACTCACAACACTAACATAAACACCCAGACCACGACAAACATCCGTATGGCCAATACACACGCTTGCCATGAGCGGGGATCGAACCCGCGACCGTTAGCGCTTTAGTCAGTTGCAGTGACCATTGCGCCAACGCGTCTACCTACTTATAATATTTAAAGGTTTTCTGCTCTTTTCTAAAATCTGATCTGAGCAACTTTTACGCAGGTCATCTGTGCAAATTTATAAGACTAATAAAAAAGAAACAATTCATAAAAGCAAAAAAAAATCCCGCTAAGTTTCTTTCGCGGCTTCTTCTCAGGTCTAAAGTTTTTCGAAACCGTGGTAGATTCATTTGCGTAACGTTCAAAAAGATAATGTTAATTCATAAATTTAATTGTGATATATTTATTAAATAATTGAAATTGTCCAAAATTCTATGTAAATGTAATAATTGCAAATAAATAAATGAAAACTACGGAACCCTCGACGAGTGAATAATAAAAGCGCATTGCCTTTTTTAGTTTCATAAAATTGACTAGTGCTTTCAATTTTAAAAACTGATATCGTGCTAAAGTGATTGGTTCAACAGTTTTCGTATCCGATTTTTTTTTAATTTTATCTCTTTTAAGTGAATTTTTTTAATTTATTTATGTATTTGTTTATGTTAGAATGTATTTTAAGTTTCAGTTATATGGACAGACGATTACTAGTAAAATTTCTTTATGTGTATATTACATAAATTTTGCTTGAGGTGTTACAATAAAAGGTGTTACAATAAAAGCTTATGTAAAATGACTTAATTATAACGGTGATTAAAAAAAAACAGACAAAATGTTTTTGAAAATTGTTTTTTTCTTCAAATCAGTCCCATAGAAATTACATCAAAATTGTTTCAGTGCTTTGGTTTTAAAATCAATATAACTGAAAGTTTGTCATTCAAGTAAACGAAATTTTGTACTTGGCTTTTTAAGTTAGTTCTTTTTTTTAGTCTTGTTTAATTTAATAAAAGATAACTTATCCATGGTAGTTCATTAAATATAAGTAATTAGCTGTAACCCGTTTCAGGCGCTTTAATTTGAGGGAAAATTATATTTCTATAATGTTTACATTCCCTACTTAAATCGGATATTATTTACTGTTTTATTGGTTTCAATTTTGTTTTCGCGTACCCTATATTTTATTTATTAATTAAAACAAATAAAAAATTGAAAATAATATTTGCTTAACTCACTCCTTATATTATATATTAGTTATCTGTGTGTGAAAGTCCCGTCAAAACCGGTCCAGCCATTTCAGAGATTAACCGGACAGACAGACCAAAATTTCAAAAATTGTGTTCATCTTGTACTTAAGTATCTTCTATACTTCCATGTATATTTTATTAAAGGCTGTTAATGTGATATTATTTTATTTTTATAATGTCATATTATTATATTCAATTTTATTTATTTTTATGGTCGCGAGTAGTTTTGTCCGTCTAAAGCTTCTCCAAACTAGAAATTCCACCGTTTTATTGCATCAGTTAACTTAGTAGGTTTCTCTTCAACTAAAATGTTGGTTTTGTCTAGTAACTAACACAAGTAGAAATTAACTATTCGTTAGTCTGTTTTAGCCTGTGGCAGTGTTCTTAGAATTCTAGATCTCTTAAGCCTGGTTGTCTTGAATATGCTTTAAAGCTAATCTGTGATTACGTAAAAATAAATTTGTATTTATATATGGTACTAGTAGTTCCTCGCAGCTATGTCCGGTTATACTTAGGAATATGAAACCTAAAAACTTATAACCCTATTTTTGTCCCCGTATTTTCAAAAATCCTTTGTTAATGCACACTTATGATATTTAAGGAACAAATTTTCACGTTTCGAGACAAAACAGTTTCATCTCTGCGTTGATCAATCAGAGAAGATCATAAATACATTAACCTCCTTTGCGTCGCGCAGTCGAGTAAACAGCTAGGGTAGTGGGTCTATGGTCGCATAGGAGTCTCTCATATTGGCTTCCAGTGTAAATAATTAAGTAGATTTAGAAGCCATGATCGCGGCTCAAACCCCGAGTAGTACCGCTGATTTTTCAAGTGCTAAATTTGTGTTTAAATTCATCTTGAACTCGAGAGTGTAGGAAAACATTGTAAGAAAACCTACATGTGCCTGGAGAAATTCTGACACGTGTATATCCGCCAACTCGCAGTAGAGCAGTGTGGTGGATTAAACTCTAAACCGTCTCCTTAATAGGAGATGAGGCCATTGCCCAGCTGTGGGACTGTTACTTTAGTTTTACTTTATAACCCATTTAATAGACGGATGCTGATAAGCAATAATGTGTCAAGCCACATAAACTTAAATTCGGAAATATTGATATGTTTGGATACTGCATTACCTATTTAACATTATTAAAAAACTTTTCGAGTCAAATAAAAAACTAAATAAATACGGAAGAAAGTTTCTTAATTTATTGTTTCGAATTTCAAGTGCGTTCTATATTTAGCAATTTGTACAATATTCTCAAATATTTGTAAAACTTTTTATTAGATAATATGTTAATTATATATCAATCTGATTTTAATTCATTATACCTTTTATCTAAAAATTAAAGAAAATATTGATATATACTTCTTCAAAGGTCTGACATCTTTAGACGCCATTTACTCAAAATGATGTTCATGTGGTTAGACACAGTATTGCTTATCAGCGTCCAGATCATTATGAAGATATAAAGTGTATCTAACTTAAACTCTTCATGAATACAGGAAAAACAAACACAGGCGAAGTCAAGAATAAGAGGATAGTGTCACATATCGATCGTTAAGTTCCTTTTTCACATAATATTACAACGTACCGTAATCTCGAAATATGGGTCGGGTCTCATCAGTTTTACGTTCGGGATGAAATTGATTCTGCGCCGCTTTCCGAGGCTTAATATGTAGATACAATTTTACGACGATCTCTGGTTTTTTATTTACTGAGATATAAAAGTATATTTATTGATATAAAACTAGTTCGAACGGATTTGAATCGCGTATATTAAATACGTGCTGATAAGCAATACTGTGTCAACCCGCAAAAAGTCAAACTCGGAGATATTGATGTATTTTGATACTGCATCATCAGCGAATGAAATAAATTGTAGTGTTTTTTTTATTGACTTTATGTATTTTTATGCATAATTAAAAAAAAAATTAGAATTCTGTATTCTTCTATATATGACCTACAATTATGTGCGAAATTTCATACTCCTTCGTCAAGGGTACAAAGTTTTTCTGCTCGTATTAATATATAAAATAACGTTGCGAAAAAATCGCACAGGTCACAATTCCCTGAAAATATTCGTTAACCGTATTTTAGACTTTTATATGGCTTTGTAAAACCGTCACAAACGTGCTCCCATTCTCATATTTTAACTCGCGAAATAAGACTCT
Source organism: Hypolimnas misippus (assembly GCA_037950945.1). NCBI lineage: Eukaryota > Metazoa > Arthropoda > Insecta > Lepidoptera > Nymphalidae > Hypolimnas > Hypolimnas misippus. Next base: position 1,145,785 of record JBBEEQ010000009.1, read on the forward strand.
TCACTACAAATTTTAATTTCAAATTCTGATTTAGTTTTGTAATTTTATTTTGCAACTATGCCCGAAGTGGGGCACGATTGTCGCTCTCCGCTTTCATTATTGTTTTGAACATCTCAAATTTGAATTTTTATTTCTGCTTTTAATTGATGATGAGGTAGGTTGCTTTCGTAAATTTTTGAGAGTTGACGAGTATGCTTCTTGTTCTGGGTGCCGCCATTAGGTCATTGTCGAGCGCCATGTCTAAAGTCAGGAAGGTCGACTGGCTAACAAGCATGCTTGGGTCCATCTTCACCCAGTTCCGCTAATATAAAACTATGTAATTGACGGCTGTGAATATTTTAACCGACTTGGAATAAAAAAGAATGATATTAGTAAAGAGTTAACTTTGAAACATCTGAAGTTATTGAATTGTAGCTATTAAACATATCGATTACATCAGTTTTCAAATAAAAAGGGAGAAAACTGATTCTTCCGTTAAGGGGTTACGATATCACAGACAGACATACAAATACACACTACAAACTTTTAACACTCCTCGTTTTGGATTGGGGTTTAATAAGATATATTAGAACGGCGTGTAAATTTTTATGTGAAAAATATCTCTTCAAACAACTAAAACAAATTTTAAAGGTATTTAGAGAAAACTTAAGAATCTTTTACAATTTTAAATAATAATAACAGGAGGCTAAAAGAGGTCACAATGCAACGGACATATGTGATACATGCACGCAAAAAGCATTACCCTCCTTCTAGTGTAGTCGGCTACAAAACGCTGACAAACCAAAAGATTTCAAATTACCAATAAACGATAATTTGTACAAATTAAGTTGAACCCGTTAACCAAACATCTCGTTAATATTCAAAGGGGATTCCGGTAACCACGGTCGTTACGAGAACAATTCAGAATATTCTAGAAATTCGTTTAACTATCATAACTTTTTTATTTCTGTCCCTTTGTTTCTGATTGAGTGAAAATGTTATTTTAATTGACTTTATAAAAGAGAATTTTCAATTCGGCTGTTCGTGAAATGTGAATTATTTTCGAAACGATTTTCTTTACTAGTATTATAAAGCTGGAGAGTTCGTTTGTTTGAACGCGCTTATCTTAGGAACTACTGTTTTGAATTGAAAAATTATTTTTGTGTTAGATAGTTTCTTTATTGAGCTATATTACATCATGTTACAACCCATAGAAGCGAAGCACTAACCATAAATGCGAGTGAAACCACAAGGGACAGCTAGTATTATGTAACTACAGATCTATACTAACATTATAAGGAGGTAAAATTTGTTTGTATAGTTTGTATATAGGGGGTGTTACGTACAATAGGGAAAAGAGCACTAAGCACCCACCTTGAAGCGCACCGATTTCACACATCGGCTGGGCTCAGCAGGCTTTAGGTCTTCCTTTGTGCACGTCTTCCACAGGACGCTAGTTCAAAGTCTTTACACAAGGAACACAGGCAGTGCCGTCCACACACATCAAAAAACTTTTAGAATCACAAATTTTACGGAGCGAGTAAAATATCGACCGGTCACTTCGAGATCGACGGATAGTAGTTTTTTATTTGATGAAAAGATGGCGCTAGTGTCGCGCGCATAGCCAATGAAATCGCTTGGCTTTGATTTTAGCGTTTCATACAGGAAGTACTCAGGCTTATTCCCAATTTAAAAAAAAATTAATTTAATGGAATGAAATCCTTTTCAACAAATTGTGTTGTCTTTTATTTTAAAAAGTAATAAAGAAATTTTAAGAATGTGTTCCGAGAATACCGTTCCGTACCGGACTACTGATAGTATTTGAAAATCTATTTTATCGTTGGATAGCTCGTTTATTGTCGATAGGGTATAATACTCGCTACGACTCAAAGGAGCGAAGGAGTAATCAAAAACCCGAGTGAAACTGTGAAGCGCAGTTAATATGTTATACGCTTATGGATTTTCGCACTCAAAATACTGATAATTTTGGACGACGTTGCTTAGCTAATCGCTACTAAACATTTTATACGCTACAGTATTCGAAACATTATATTAAGAAACTTTTTTCTGATTTTTTTTAGTTTAGATGACTTTAAACGTTTTTGAATAATGTTACACTAATATCTTAGAATTTGACTTTCTGCGGGTTGACACAGTATTGCTTATCAGCATCCAGTTGTAAAATATCATTGGTGAGAACTAATTATATTGTATAAATATAGATAGGTTCATATTATTTGATGTTGAAAATCTATACCTATCTTAAAGTTGGATTTAAGTACTGAGGTATCGAGAAGAATTTCAAAATCAAATTGATTTTTTAATATTAATTCTCGCCTAATAGTAATAAGATAGCAAGAAGGGTCAATACATCGTTAATATTTTTACAAATCCAAGTTAATTCAGGCAAGCGGACATACCTTTACATTCGAGTACGTAACAATATTAATTTCATTATAACGCTTCCAAAAATAGGTGCGAGCACCTTCATTAATCTAAAAAAGTAATTCATATTTAAAACAACGAAAAGATTTCTCGTATAAACATTTAATATATTACGCTTAGAGCTCATTTTCGTACCCGCGCGAATTTATCAAAGAGGCAAGTGTGAAAATTCGCATGAAAAAATCACCGTGGCGGAAAATTGAATTATACGCATAGCATTGGGAATAATTTGGCTGCCGAGTGGCGAGGTAGGTGGAATTTAGGAGAAAATGCGGTGAAAGATTTACATGTTTTTAAAAGATAAAGCGTTTATGAAAAATATATATTTTTTAGGAAAGTAGAAAAAGTACACTTATACAATTCGCTCTTAGACTTTCATAAATGGAACAAGTTTCTTTGATTTACATCAGAAAAAATTTAATGTCGGTGTCTTATTTTTGATATTTTCAGATTCGTAACTTCTAACTGCGTATTGCTAGATTGCAGAGTTATCATGTGTGAAGGTTTAATTTCAGGGGATTACATAGTCACCCTCCGTTATTTTAATTTGCATTTTATAATAGATCTAATGTAATGGCTGCAAAGTGCGTTATTTTTTTAAAGATTTTCGTAGTTTTTAAGGCTAGCCAAAATAATAATTCTACGCAAATAAAATTGCGGGTACCACTAAAATAAAATGTAAAAAAAGTGGACACGATATAATTAAGACAAAAAAAAAAACGATCGGACGTTAATAGCAAAATATACAATTTCAATTACTTGTATGTCATATTAATTCTTATTATTTTGATTTTAAAACGATGGTTTCGTTCGTAACAAATTTTCATAAAAAAAATCTATAAAAATATCGATTTAAAAGACTACCCTATTAAAAAAGGAATCGTTCTTAAAATCGATTAAGAAATTACAGTTTTAAGGTAACAAACTTAAAAAAAAAACTACGAATGGAGCACCTTTGAAGTCAGGTGGAAAATCCCTTATATAGTTCCATTTTTTATTTCCCCGTTCCTGGAAAAGATGATATTTGTCTGACTACCGATTTAGGGGTGTAATGTCGATGTCCTAACACATCCAGAGAAGGGTCAGCTTATTAATCAAATTCAGGAGTTATAAATCACTGACTTTTTACCCTTGTAACTTGAATTGGGGTATTTTTTGCTCTTAATAATAAAGAAGTTTTTCTTTGAAAATGTATGTATCTTACAAGTCTACGTTAGATATGCTTGACGATATGTTGGTCGAGGTAGACCAAAGAAAAGACGAATGAAAATTGATATGAGTAAGAAAGGAGTTCTACTGAGATGGCGAGAGAGGAAAAAAGAAAATGTTGTGCCAACCCCTCATAAGAGTGGGAACAAGGCAGAAAGAAGAAGAAGGATGAAGAAAAGTCTATCTTTACTAATATTAGATTATAACTACACTTCTAAGTTTTGCTTTCAAACTTTCAAAAAGATTTACATAAGTTATTTCTCATTGCTTAACACCTGAAGAGTTTACAGTCAGTGTCTTATTTTGCACAGCTTTCGTACCTACTTATGACGTATCTAGTTACAGAGTAGTTTAATATCGCTTTTAAGAGTAAAACTTACAAATGTAATTCTCGATTCACAATTTGTATGTTTGTTAGTTTTCAATTTGTATGTAATCAGAAGCATCTTTGAAATTAATGATTCGATTTGAAAAAGTCATTTTGCGTTAGATCTCTTGCCACCAAGGGTTCGTTGATGGTAACTCTTTAAGTCACGTGTACATCAGTCCCCTATAAAATATTTATAAAGATTAATTTCACAATTAATTCTTTGACGAGAGGTATCTTTTTATTATTTTCAAAATTATCAATTCAAATTATTTCGTCTTTAACGATAAAAATTTTAACGAATTTCCCAAGAAAATTAAACCTTCAACGGAATTATTACTTTTCAAATTTTCACCAAGATTTTAACTTTTCATAATTAGACTATAATTACAACGGAGTTTTTTGATAATTACCGACTCATAATTAACGGGGTTTCTTAAGCCCACAAATTCCTTTTGTCCGTACGGCGCTTACTTTTAAGGCCTTTCAACTTTAAGTGCTTCGAAACCTATACCGGTAATGTCTTGAGTATAATCTTATTAGACCCTAAAATGACCCTTGTAGAATCAATATGAAGTCCCTATATCTGTCTATAATTAAGTCTACGGTTTTAGGGTTCATACTCGAAGAGTAGCTTACCTATTCATAAGCCTCCTCTGTTCGTTCGTCCGTCCGTTCGTCCATTCGTCCGTTCGTAGATTCGTCCGTTCGTCCGTTCGTTGGTTCGTCCGTTCGTACATTCGTCTGTTCGTCCGTTTGTCCGTCACACCCTCTATTCATCATTATGTCATCGGGCTGCTCTTAACCTGTTTTTACTATTTAAAGGTATACAAAATTTCAATAAAGTCGATTCTCAATCATTGTTTTATACACAAAAAAATATTTAGCCCAAATTAAAAACCTTCTTATTCGAGTAAAAATAACAATTACTTTTCTCACTGTATGTATAAAAAGTATTTATAATCAAACATAATATAATATTATCGTAAAAAGTTATTCCCGTACGTAGAATGGGTATCTACCCTTAATACGTGGACTCAATGGGCCGGTATAATGAAAGAGGTGACCCAGCTAATCTTCATTAGGCCAAAACCTATAAGTCTGCACTAACTAAGAAACTGATTATTTTTCAACCGACTTCAAATAAAGGCGGTTCTCAATTCGTACTGTGTGTTTTTTTAATGACCGTCGCTTATTTGAATAAATCTTTTTTCTTTTGAGAGAATATATTTTCAATTAGTTTGGTAGTTTAAAAAAAAAGTTTTAAACTGATCATTAAAATAATAAAAAGAAACTTTGTGAGGATTTCTTTTATACTAGCTTTGCCTCGCAGTTTCACCCGTGTTAATTTGAGAGCAAATTATATTTATACAACGTTTATATTTTAGTTTCAATTTTGTTTTAGCTTAAAATCCTCTTGTTAAGAATTAAGTTCGAGTAATAAGGCGCGGGACGGGCAAGGAGCGCCCCCCACCGCGGCCAACAAGACGCAAGCGCACATCACGCATTCTCATTACCGGAGCCACCGCGCATACACAATCAATAATTTGTAACTAAACAGTTTAATAAACGAAAGTATACAGTCCATTTACAGCAGTTTGATTGAAGCAAAAACATCAGATTCACCTCTATTTTAATTATTAACTCAAGTAAACATAAAAAATAATTTAAAAATTGGCCAATGTTACTCTACTACTAGCCGAAACAAACAGACTGACAGACAGACAGACAATAATAAAAAATATTAATAATTGTGTTTTGATGTAAGTACCGTTACCGTACTTTCATATGCATTTAGTTAAAACTGTTAATTATAAATTACAAAAAGACACTTCAATTTTATTTATTTGTATATAATGTAGATTAATCTATATCTATATCTATACTAATAATAAAATTCTAGCGGGTCTTTACATGGAAGATATATGAAAAAAAATATTATAGGGAGCGCTTATCAACGCAATAGAACCCAAAACAATGATTTTTAGAATTCTTATCTGTTTGTCTATTTGTCTGTTTATCTGTGCGTTTGTGCACGCTAATCTCAGAAACGGCTTATGCGATTTAGTGCGGTTTTCACTAATATATTGTAATAAGCTTCACTTAACATTTAGGTTTTGTTTCATGTCAATCGGTCCATAAATAAAAAAGTTAAGTCAATTTAAGGAACCACGTTGAACATTTTTTTGTGCTTATCACTAAATGCATGAAAGTATATACAGTACTTACATCGAAAAATACATTTTTTTTAATTTTTTGTCTGTTAGTCTGTCTGTCTATCTGTTTGTTCCGAATAATCTCTGAAACGGCTGAACCGATTTTGATGGTACTTTTACTTGCAGTTAGCAAATGTTATAAGGAGTGACTTAGGCTTACTTCTATTTTAGATATTTTTTAATCTATGCATATAAAAAATTTCTAACGGGTCGCTGTCTGTACATGAAAGATATATGAAAAAAATATATATTATTGGGAGCCTTTACCTACGCAATAGAACCCAAAACAATAATTGTTACAATTTTTGTCAGTTTGTTTACCTGTGCGTTATCTCAGAAACGGCTTATCCGATTTAATGTGTGGTCATTAATATATTGCAGTAAGGTTCACTTAACATTTAATGTTTGTTTCATTTCAATCGGTTCATAAATAAATTACGTCGAACATTATTTTGGACTTTTCACGAAATGCATGAAAGTATATGTATACTACTTACATAAAAAAAAAAAACATTTTTAAAATTTTTGTCTATTTGTCACTCAGTTTGTTTCGGCTAATATCTGAAACAGCTGGACCGATTTTGACGAAACTTTTACTAGCAGAAAGCCAATGTAATAAGGATCAAAATTGAAACCAATGAAAAAAAAGTGAACAACATCTGATTCAAATAGGGAAGATATATATTATATAAATATAATAATTTAAAAAAATAATATATTTACTGCTTTTTTTTACTGGATTTGATTGACCAAATCCGAAACTATATAAGCAATAGCGAAAAATAATAATTAAAGGAGTCACAGAGCCGATTTAGATAAAAACTAAAACTATATCATTAGTTTTTTGAAAAATAAGTTTTCCTAGCCAGAAACGAACACGGTGATTTTGCAAAAATTAACATTCTGTATTATTGCATTATCTGATACAGTGACATATTTTAAGGATCAACTTTGGGGATGTAATGGTATAAAGTTAACTGCAACAAAAAGAAAAGGCTAATTTTTTACAAAATTCTATCAAATTCATACATTAATTAAGTCTTTAGTAGTTCATCAAAAAAACGATCATATCTAAAAATAAATTTTAAAATCATAACGGGATGTTGTAACGCTAATAGCGGGTGAGTACAATGGCTATTGAGTCCAGTGAAATGTAGATTTTCAATAAATTGATTCATCTTATTAAGAATTATCTAAACCTACCTAGGTAACGGAGTATCAAAACAAATAGCACATTCTATCACACTATTAGGTGGTAATAATGTTTTTTTTTTCATTAGTGGGTTCTATTCCTGACCAAGAGAATCATGAAATCAAAAAAACTTATGATGCAGTTTTAGACTTCTCAAAATCGGACACGAGACTCCTTTAAGTATTTTATCTGAGATATTGATGTATTTTAATAGTGCATATCCTATTTAATATAATTCAAAAAAGTTTCAATTTATCGACACGAAATGAGTACTGAATTTTTTTTAATTCAACGAATTTCAAGTGCGTTCCATATTTTGCAATTTATATAATAATCTCAAATATTTAAAAATCTTATTATTAGATAACTCATTAAATATATCAATTTGCTTTTGATTCATTATACCTTTTATCAAAATAGATAAAAAGAGATGGATATATACGTCTCAATATGACGCCATTTTCTCAAAACGAAGTCCGTGTGGCTTGACACAGTATTGCTTATCAGCGTCCATATAAGACGTCGTGTCGTGACTATGATATACCTATTTAAGATTGTCAAAAGTGACCTACGCGATAAATAATATTATTTACGTAATTATTGTTATTTATTACTGTACTGTATTTTTTGTCTTTATTTATTGTTTTTGTATTTTGAAACTTAATTGATACCGCCTTCATGATTTTCTGTTTGGCCTAAAGGTTGACTGGCAGAGAAGCCTTCAGGCATTAAGTCCACCTTTTGTTCCAATTTTGTTGGTCAATAATGTATTTAATTAAATAAATCGATACCTCCCACGTAAGTTGTTGTAACCCCAAAATTACAATTTTACAGTAGAGCACTTTTAATCCGTTTTAGTTTGAAAGTTACAACAAAATACGCCTTTTTTCAGGAGTATTTTGTTGTATCTTTCCTTAAAAAAAAAAAAGATTTTTGGTATTTTTCACTTTGAATGCATAAAGCAATGCAAATTCGTGTAGTATTCAGTAAAAACGCTAACGGCAATTTTGTGGCTTACAATAACTTACGTGGGAGGTATAGAAATATATAAAGCATATTTTGAATTGTTTATTCATATGATATAGGTTATAAATGTGTTGTTAATGTCCATGGGTAACGATTATCACTTCACGCCAGGTTTCTCGCTAGTTTGCCAGCTTTTTTTTTAATATATGGTTATATTATCCCATCTAAGACACCGGACGCTTGAATCAAGTCAACTGAATCAGAGTGCGAAAGTTTCGTAACATTACAGCTTTATGCGATCAAGCGAAAGAATTACAAAGAGGTAGAAACTAGTGATGTACAGGATATATCGATGCTGATAAGCAATAATATGTCAACACACGATATTAAAAAAAAATTAAGTCCTATAAATATTTTGCAATTTGTACAATGATCTCAAATATTTGAAAAACTTATTATAATATAATTTATTAAATATATCAATCTGCTTTTACTTCATCAGAAAAGAAAAGACGGATATATACTTCTTCAAAAAAAATTATTAAGAATAGGTTTGACATCTTTAGTCAGTGTCCATATATGCCTATATATGGCTATGCCCAGTATTAAACAAAATTACCAACACAACGAAAGAGAAACCTATGCAATGCAAGTCGCAACATGTATTGCCTATCATGCAAAGCACAAAGTGTTACCCCGCACTCTCATGTCAAAATAAAATGACAGCATTGCAAACCGTTCGTGTTTTCTCCATTCCACGTGACTTTGGCGAAATAACATGTGTCTAATTGGCACATTAATAAAAAAAATTGAAGTCATATAAACTAAATAAGTACGGAAAAAAGTTTCTTAATTAATGGCTTCGAATTTCAAGTGCGCTCCATGTTTTGCAATTTATACAATAACCTCAAATATTTGAAAAAAAAAATATTAGATAATATATTAAATGTATTAGTCTGAATTTAATTCATTATACATTTTATCAAAAAATAAAAGAAAAGATGGATGTATACTTCTTCAAACAAATTTGTTATAAATGGGTTTGACATCTTTAGACGCCATTTTCTCAATATGAAGTCCGTGTGGCTTGACATAGTATTGCTTATCAGTGTCCAACTAAAAGCCAAAGAATTGAATTAAATTGCAAAGCGTTCGTATGAAAACATCAAGCCCATCAAAACAAAAATTGAATTTGAAAATATCAACTGTTATTATCAACCTTAATGCTTATTATCAACCATCAACAAAAGAAGACGTTCTTAATTCGTTGTAAATGTTTTTTTTTTAATTTTCGTCACTTCAAAACTTCGTCATTCCTAAACCGATTTTGAATATTCATATTTAATATAACGGGTCTTATCGCGATAACTAATAGTAGTAAAACCTTTTTATTGACGGAGTCAGCTCGTGACCACGGCGAATGTAACTTCGTCGAAACGTCGGGCAATAAAAAGGTATTACTACTATTAGTTATCGCGATAAGACCCGTTATATTAAATATGAATAGTATAAATCGCGAAAGTTTAAAATATACGATTTTGAATATTCTTTTTTTAGTCGTACTTTTGTATTGGTGTCATAGAATTTTTATCAAAATTGTTTCGCGGGTTTAGTTTTTTAATCAAAATAACTGGAACTATTATGTCATGTTACTTTTGGAGTTGATTTATTTTTTGTAAATTTTAGTTATTTCAAAGCAAGTATGTTTGTTGGTCTGGGTATTTGTGTTGACTTCCGGACCGTTGATTTAGCGTTCCAGTAAGGTCCGTTGAGCGCGGGCTGTTTATTTATTAATGACGAGCTGTGCCCCGTGGTTTTACCCGTGTTAATTTGAGACTAAATTATATTCATATAATAGTTACATTCCGTACTCGAATCGGGTATTGTTCACTATTTTATTGGTTTCAATTTTATTTTTCCGTAACCTTCTTTTTATTACTTTTTTTTATAATAAAAATATAATAAGTTACTCCTTATAACTTTGTTATCTGCGAGTGAAAGTCTCATCAAAAGCGGTCAAACAAACAGACAAACAGACAAAATAAGAGAAAATACTTTTGATATAAGTTTAGTATACTTTCATATGCATTTAGTAAAAAACTGTTAATTTCAAATTACATGAGCTGCCATTCGGTGTTTCACTCGCGTTTATGATTACTGCTTCGCTCCTATAAGTCGTAGAGTGATATAATATAGCCTATAAACTTCCTCAATAAACGAGATAAAGGCAATAAGAACTTTTCGAATCGGTTCGTAGTCTCGGAGTGTATTAAATGCAAACAAACAAACAATTTAATCTTTCCTCTATATAATATTAGTGTAGTTATTCCTTTTATAAACATGATATGTATAGTATTTTGATACTTGTCTACTGTTTGTTTGGTTGATGTTTACAGCTCTGCTTCTATTTTAGGATGAGGTTTTATAGCCTACTAGCGTCCTCTCGTGAGTTGTATCGTGATGTAATAAACCTTATAGATTACCTCTATTATCTAAGCAGTTATAAAGATTAATGAGTTTATTCTTAAAAATTGGACGCTGATAAGCAATAATGTGTCAAGCCACATAGACTTTATTTTGAGAAAATGGCGTCTAAAGATGTCAAGCCTATTCTTAATAAATTAGTTTGACGAAACATATTTCGATGTTTTCTTTTCTATATCAATAAAAGGAAAAGTTAATTAAAAATAAATTTTTATAATTAAAAGTTGAATCTACTAATAAGTTTTTTAAATATATGAGAATATTGTAGCATAACATTGCAAAATATCTAACGCACTTGAAATTCGAAACAATAAACTAAGAAACTTTTTCCATACTTATTTTGTTTAAATCACTTGAAATTGTTTTGAATAATGTTAAATAGATGACGCGTTATCAAAATACATCAGTATCTTCAAATTAGACTTTTTGTGGGTTGACACATTATTGCTTATCAGCATTCAATTTATAATTTATATTAGTACTATATATGAATGCTGATAAGCAATAATGTGTCAACCTAAAAAAAGTCAAATTTGGAGATATTGATGTATTTTGATACTACGTCACTTATTTAACATTATTCAAAAAAAAATCAAGTCATCTAAACTAAATAAGTATGGAAAAAAGTTTCTCAACTCAATGTTTCGAATTTCAGGTGCGTTCCATATTTTACAATTTATAAAATAATCTCAAATATTTAAAAACTTATTATTTGATAAACCATATTAAATAAATCTATCTGCTTTTGATTTATTATACATTTTATCAAAATAGAAAAGAAAAGATGAATTTATACATCTTCAAACTAATTTATTAAGAATAGGTTTGACATCTTTAGTCGCCATTTTGTCAAAACGAAGCCCGTGCGGCTTGACACAGTATTGCTTATCAGCGTCCATATATATCTATATATATATAAAATCACTTGGGGTGACTGATTCATCAACGCAGAGCCTAAACCGCTGGGGCTAAGAACTCAAAATTTTGGCAATAGGTGGCTTTTAGGTTGTAGGCATCCACTAAGAAAGGGTTTTTTGATTATTCACCCCAAAACGGGTGCAATGGGGTAAAAACGTTTGTATGCAAAATGTTATCCTGTGGTCATATTTACTTAAAACTGAATACTCATTCTTCTTTATGCTAATAATGAAATATAAAACACAAAATCATATATCGTATCAATATCAACCCCAACCCACAGAGGTGCAATGGGGTAGTTTATTTTACATATTTGAAAAAAAAATCTTTAAATTAAATATTTATTACATATACGCGTTTAGTAATTAAATCCCTTCGAGGATGGTGTTTTACCCGTTTTTTTTAATTGCTTCTATCAAATTCCAAAATTTACGCTGGCGAAGCCGCGAGCAAATGCTAGTTTCTAATAGATATACATATGTACATAACTAAATGAATTTTGTATTATCTCAGCTTCACCATTCCAAGAGACTGACACCCTAATAAAACGCACTCGGTGTTATATATACCTTCAATTTTATACAATTTCGTTTGAATTTACACAAGCAATTGCATTATACCGCATCATAGAACATGAAATACTGTAGAAGTGGCATGTGTCAACAGCTTTAAATTTCGTCTTTAAATATAGACTACGTGCTCCTCACGGTTTCACTTTAATTTTGTGAATACTAATTCGCTTCCGTGTGCCACACGTGTGTGATGTAATATAGCCTTTCTCAATAAACGGACTATCTAATGTAAACAGAATTTTCCAAATTAGAATAGTAGTTTTAGAGATTACTCCTTGCACTTAAACATATAAATAATTTTTTCCTGGTTTGACGTATTAGTCTTAGATTTATTGATATGAAGTTATTAGATTCCTTTGGTGTTACAAAGATCCATGGACTCAATCAACGTCAGGTGAGCCGTCTACTCGTTTGCTCACTATTTTAATAATCAACACTTTAAAAAAAATCCAACCGACTTCAAAAGCACTATAAAAGATTTCGTTTGCTTGGATAACATACAATTATAAAGCTAATCTTCTAAACCGATTTGGATAAAACTTCTATGGCATCAATCTGAACGAATACCATATCGAATAAAAAAATAATTTCCAAAATCAGTTCAGAAATGACAGTGTATTGAGGTAACAAAATTAAAACAAAACATACGCTACGAATTGAGAACGTTCTCATTTTTGGAAGTCGGTTTAAAAGGAAATTATCTATACCACAAAGTTATTAAATAAAAATAAGTATTTTGTGAAGAAATGTGACACACTTTCGAATGCCGCTCAAACCTTGTCGAAAGGCCTTAGAAATGATTTTCAGTGGCAGCCAACGCCATCATGAAGGTGACAGCTTATTACCTGTCTTCTAATTTCTCCTTCCTTATTCATGTTTATTCACACATAGGAAAAATGTATATTAATGTTTTACTGAAGCCTACTATAGTTAAATAATAGTATCTACTATATAATAAAGTACTATAGTATTTACTAGCTTTTGCCGTGACTTCTTTTGAAAATATTTGAAATTAATAAAATATCTAAAAAAAGGTCTGGTCTGATCTGGTATAGTGTAACACATGCACTGTGAGTGTTGCATCATACCAAACTAGGCCAGACCTTGACCTTGACCTGAGGTAGAGAGTAGCTGTAGCCTGACTACATCTCGACTATGGGCTGGCTCGACCGGACCAAAAACTCACTCTCACAGAATATAGCGTGTTGTACGGTGAGTGAGAGAGCCAGAAGCCTAACCCTATTCCTAATTCCTTTCCGTACTTTCTATTCCTTTCATCTCTTATTTCTTTTTAAGCTGGCAACAGTTGTTGATGCCACTTCTATTGCACTCTAGTCTAAGTCCAGTTTCAATCCTTTACCTTAATTTCATTTTAAGCCCGTTTCCATGTTTATTGAATTTCAAAACGACCCCATTTGAAATTTAAATACCATGGTACCCTAATGTAGGAGGTAAAAACGGCCAATCGATTCTTCCCCGATGTCCCCTTGTATACATAATGCCATGGCAATTTGGCGAAGTAATCACTGTTTCAACTGAAGCTCTAACGGTTATGGGCTCGATTCCCGATCATGACAAACGTCTGTATAAGCCAAATGGATAGACGTGGTCTAGGTGTGACTTAAAAAAAAAACTCGTCAAGTAATTGTGTGTATATTAATAAGTTTAATATTAATGTAAAACGATTTTTGTCTAATAATGTTAATCGTTGTAGGTAAAGTAAAGTAACATCAGGTGGATGTCCCCCTGCAAAGAGCCTAATCCACCACGCTGCTCCACTGAAGGTCAGCGGATATATGTGTTGGATTTTCTCCTGGCATATGCAGGTTTCCTCACGATGTTTACCTTCAACGCCGAGCACGAAATGAATTTAAGCATAAATTAAGCATTTGAAAACTCAGCAGTGCTGTTGTTCGAGATCGATGTGTTCTAACCATTACGCCAACTCGGCTCGACAAAAAACTTATACCCACTTGGGACAAAATAACTAATACCAACAAAACCCACTTTTGAATTTTGAATAATTTCTGGCTTATAATAGGTTTATATTTTACAAATTAGTGGAAACTTTTTTTATATATGTTCTATTTTTAACGTCCGACCCAAAAAGGTACGTTATAAGTTTAACTCGTGTATCTATGTGTCTATCTGAGGCATCTTTTATTTTGTTTACGCAGGGGAAATTTTCGAAAAGATACCCGACTCCTTAAATCGGGCTATGTGGATATTTATACCCACTAAAACCGCTGCGATGGCCTTCCTCAGCGCGGAAGAGGCCTCGCGATCGCTTGCATCTGAGGCATCTTAGTTCATTAACGAATAGCCCGATTTTAATTATTTTAATTAGGGCTCGTTGACATTGTCTCAATTAATAGACTGTCGGGGACTTATTACAACATTCAATTTTAAATTATGATGTTTAGTTAATAATCTTATGAAGATGGCAGCTTATTATCTGTTTTCTAATTTCTCGTCACTTACTCTTGTATATTCATGCGTAGAGAAAATCTGTATTAATATACTAGTGATCAACCCTGGCTTCGCACGAGAGCAATGTAGTTCTTTAGGACATCCCATTGCAATTAAAGGGAATTGATTTCTAAACGTATATTATTATTACACCTCCACACCGTCTATAGAACGTTTTAAATTTCGAATCTCTTCAAAAATATACGATTTTCATACAAAATTGCAACACCCGTTTTACGCCTTTGGGGGGTGACTTTTCGGGAAATCCGTTGGCAGATGTCTCAACCCTATAGGGAACCAACCTGCCTAAATTTAAGTTTGTGGATGTTATAGATTCTAAGATTTAGTGATTTATCAGTGAGTGGTATTTCACTTTTATATATACAGAATGTCATCTCGTCATGTGTTGGATATTTTACCGGGTATATCTATTTTTTTTTTTATTAAAACTCTGGATCTTGTAGGATTTTACAGAATAGACATAATTTATAAAAAAATAATTTAATAAAAAAATTAATTAATTTTATTTTTTACTTTTAAACTAATAATCTATACTGGTAACGCTGGTATTGACAGCCTGTATATAAAACCGAAATACCACCTACTGATTAATCATGAAATATTAGAAACTGTAACACCTAAAAACTTAAAATTTGGCGAATTTCCTTATATAGAAGACATTTGCTAAGAACGAACGAAACTCCACCCATAAGGGAATAAATCGGGAATTGGAAGTTTGTATGAAAATCATATGTTTTTGAAGTACCCTGTATACAGCCATACACAATAAAATATATACCACTCCACTATAATCAATAGGAGCGAGGTTACCATAATGGTCTGCGCAGGCCTTAAGTGTCACAAAGTAAAGTTCAGCCAGTGTATGATTAATTGAGTTTCTTGTCGGTTTGTAGAAACCATATTTCGACTTTATATAGATAGAAGTATTTATATCGAACGGCTTTATATGGATTTAAAAGACTGATTTAGAAATTCACGATTTGTAACTGCTTCAAAGACGAGTTGATGATAAATTAAATAAAATAAACTAATTAATTAAAATCTAAATTTTAAGTAAATCTAAATTCAAGTTGGTTATTAAAAGCACTTTCGAATCGTGAAAATAAATATTTTTGTTTGTTTAGACGATTCAAAATGTATTGTATTAAATATCGATAAACGTATTTAAATTGATGAAAGTTACCATTGGTTCGAAGTGTAGATTCTACCGAGGAAAACCTATAAGAAAGTAAATAGGTACTCTTTTAAAATGTTGCGGAGAATTGCTTATAAGACATATGTAAAACCTTTCTAAAAAAACGGTCTAACCAACGAAAAAAAAGAAATTTTCAAATCGATATAGTTTCGAAATATTCCATGCAAACAAAAAACAATCATAACTTTCAAACTCAAACTCAAAATATACTTTATTCAAATAGGCCTTTACAAGCTTATTTGAATCGTCAATTTACAAATTTGTGATGTCAGTTCCACGTGAAGCTACCACCGGCTCGGAGTGTGGACCTGAGATGATCTACTGAGAAGAGCCGGCGAGAAACTCAGTAGCTACTCTTTTAAAAATATTTTTGTACAATATTGTTTGGTACAATTAGCTACAGTTATCCTGCGAGAATATCAACGCACTATTATTCCTCGCGGTTTTATCATTAATGTAGTCATATACTGAATAGTATGCTTTTTCTATTAATGATTTTTTTATATAAACTTTAAATTTGTGAAGTGGCAAATTTCATATTGTATTGTTGTGTTTTCATAATATTAGTATAGATATAGATATATTTAAAATTCAAAACCTTCAAACAATTAGATCCATTTAAATGTATTCAAATACACATGTCAGGGGTTAATATGGGTGTTTGTGCAAACTAATTGACGCCAGGATCCGTCATTAACCCCTTAATAGCCAACCTGTTAACATTAATTTGCCAACGAATTAACAACTAATGTTTATCATTGATTGTCATTTGTATGCTGATAAGCAATAATGTTTCAACCCACAAAAAATGAAATTCGAAGAAATTGATGTATTTTGATACTGCATCACATATTTAACATTATTCAATAAAAAATAAAGTAATATCAACTAAATAACTACGGAAAAAATTTTCTTAATTAATTGTTTCGAATTTCAGGGTCGTTCCATATTTTGTAATTTATACAATAATCTCATATATTTAAAAAACTTTTTATGAAAAAATATATTGGATATATCAAAATGCTCTTAATTCATTATACCTTTTATCAAAAAAGAAAAGAAAATATAGATAAATAATTATTCATACAAATTTATTAAGAATAGATTTGGCATCTTTAGACGCCATTTTCCCACAAACAAGTTCGTGTGGCTTGACATATTATTGCTTATCAGTGTCCATTTCTTAGTTACGTCTAGTTAGTTTCTTGTAAATTGGACGCTGATAAGCTATACTGTGTTAAGCCACACGGACTTCGTTTCGAGAAAATGGCGTCTAGATGTTAAACGTATTCTTTATAAATTTGCGTGAAGAAGGGTATATCCATGTTTTATTTTATATTTTGATAATAGGTATAATGTTATGAGGAGGAATTATTGCCACGTGACAAGAAGAGTGCTAGATATGACTGTGGACGGTTATATTACTCGAGGTGGACCAAAGAAAAGATGGAAGGATTGCGTATAAGGTGACAGTAAGAAAGGAGTGTGTGTTGAGATGACGGCTGATAGGAAGGAATGGAAGAGAAGAACATGTTGTGCCGACCCCACATGAAGTGGGACCAGGGCAAGAAGAAGAAGATAATAGGTATAATGTATTAAAAGCAGAATAGTAGAGTAAAAAGTTTCATCTAATAATAAGCTTTTTAAATATATATACAGATAATGTCATTGCAATATATGGAAGATACTTCAATATTCGAAACATTAAATTAAGAAACTTTTTTTCGTCCTTACGTAGTTTAGATGATTAAAACATTTTTTGAATAACGTTAAATAGGTGACGCGGAATCAGAATACATAAATATCTCTGAATCCGACATTTTGTGGGTTGACATATTATTGTTTAACAGCAACAATTAAGTGATTTATATGTTTTCAGAGAATCGTAGGTTAGTTATTAATTTAAAAAGTTTGTTTGCTTAAACACTTGAATGAAGATTAACATAAATTCATTTTTAATATAACGGGTCTTATCGCGATAACTAATGGTAGTAATATCTTTTTATTGCCCGACGTTTCGACGAAGCTGCATCCGTCGTGGTCACTAGCTAATTGATGCAGCTCGTGACCACGACGGACAAATATATTAAATATGAATAGTATAAAACGCGAAAGTTTAACATATATAATTAACATAAGTTGTTTGTCATTGTTTTACTGTTGAAATAATTTTACTACTATCAGTATCTTAATTTTGAATTGAACGAGCAATTCTTGTATATATAATCAGAATCTCGAAAACGATTACAATGACATTCATGAAATTTTGTATGCAGAAGGTTTCTGGGGCGATAAATCGTTCTAGCTAGGTTTCTTTTATAAACCGTCGTTCCATCCGTATTTACAAGCAAAAACTGCTATTATTTTTTTACGATTTCTAAATATAATTTCCAAATAAAACGATTTACCATAAAAAATACCGAACAGAGCGCGTTCATCAAAATTCTATTAATTACGAGAGTAAACTTTATATGTATACTTCATCTAAAGTTTACACTTTGCTTGGTGGTGAAGAAATATATTGTGACCACACTTACATGCTCGAATTCAGTGGGTCGGTGTGAATGAAGACACAGCATTCATTTCATTATGAATTTAACGTTAGCAATATTTATTCCTGATCGTATTCTAAATTGTTGGAAGTTTGTATGAAAATCTTATTTTAAGCGCGAGGGGGCGCTAGTAATACTATCTTAAGTAACAGACTGTAAATGTCCCACAGTTGGTAAAGACTCCTCTCCTATTAAGCAGAAGGTTTAAAACCGAATCCTCCACGCTGCTCCACTGCAGGGTGAAGGATATACATCAGAATTTCTCCCGGCACATGCAGGTTTTCTCACGAAGTTTACCTTCACCGACGACCATGAGATTTAAACACAAATTTAGCACTTGAAAACTCAGCAGTTAAGATCAACATGTACTAACCTAGTATGTAATAATAATGTGTTTTACTAGCTCCCTGCAATTTCACCCGTGTATGCTTAGAAATTTGATTGCTGAAAAATTTTAAACCCTCTTTTAAACCCCTTAAAATCCACCCCATTTTCAAAACTCCTTTCGTAGTGCACACTTAAGACACTTAAGGAACGATTTTGCGAAATTTCATATTTCTAGATTCAGCAATTTCAGTTCTGCGTTGATTGATCAGTTAGCGAATTCGTTTTGATTTTTATGTATATAGATTTTCAGATTACTTACGATTCTTACATTTTTATATAAACTTACAAATTAAATGTTTACAAATACATAAATCTATTTACAGAATACTCCAAAGAAACATCTTACGAATTCTAAAATAACAATCCATTGTATAATTCCTTTATCCTTCAAATACATATATACAATGTATAAAATGACGACGTTGGTTGACTGTTTAGAGTGTAAAAGGAAGGCATTTACATAATCTTTCCATTACGAATCCTAGTGAGCATGAATATTTATTAAACGACCGGTTTCACTTAAATTTCGGGTCCACAAATGGGTGACGATGGGACTTCAGGGAAGTGAAATGGATGTATGAGACGCGTAGATATTAGTCTTCTAAGGCGAGAATTACATTTGTAAGTTTTGACTGTAGTTGATATCAAACTAATGTAACCTAGTAACAGATACGTCGTAAGTAGTTATGAAAGCTGAAATGTCAAAAATAAGGCCTTGACTGTAAATTCTTTTATGTGTAAAGCAATGAGAAACAATTTATTAAAATATTTCTGTAGTCTTAGTACAAAACTTAAACTACTTGGTAGCATTAGAAACTTTTCGTCTATATTTTTGTATTTAAATTTACGATGTACATTATCTATACTGATATAATAAAGAATTTTTTTATGTTGTTTCTGTTTAAAAAGGTAGTTTTTTTAGATATTTATAAGCTATATTATTTATATGTGCTTATGCGTATTATGTTAATAAGTATAATTTGAGGAAAAATTACATTTATATAGTCTATGTTTCTAACTTATCTTATTTGGTAACTGAAAGGGAAATCAAGTATTGTCGAATAATATTTATCATTATAATTTTTCAATACCAAAAATGATTCAGTTTAATCATTCAATCGATAATTTCTCATCACTAACTCGTATGTGTGGTTAGAAATACGCCATATTTGTGTATTAAATAAGACAATTAAGGAAAAAAAGACTATATAATGTTAACCTTCCCTGCTTATTGCTCTATATATGCCTATATATGGATGCTGATAAGCAATAATGTGTCAACCCACAAAAAGTCAAATTTGTAGATATTGATGTATTTTGATACTACGTCACCTATATTACATTATTCAAAAAAAAAATCAAGTCATATAAACTAAATAAGTATGAAAAAAAGTTTCTTAATTCAATGCTTTGAATTTTAGGTGGGTTCCATATTTTGCAATTTATAAAATAATCTTAAATATTCAAAAATCTATTATTAGATAACATATTACATAAATCTATCTGCTTTTCATTCATTATACATTTTATCAAAATAGAAAATAAAAGATGGATATATACGCCTTCAAACAAATTTATTAAGAATAGGTTTGACATCTTTAGACGCCATTTTCTCAAAACGAAGTCCGTGTGGCTTGACACAGTATTGCTTATCAGGGTCCATATATACTAGTTCAGTAAAATATAAGTAACTAGCTGTGCCCCGCGGATTCACGCGCATGAATTTGAGAAAAAATTATATTTATATAATGTTTACATTGCCCACATAAATCGGATATTGTTCACTGTTTCTTTGGTTTCAATTTTGTTTTCGCGTATTTTTTTTATCTTTTGTTATTTAATTAAAATCAATTACTATTTTAAATAAAAGTAGCCTATACGTATACTTTTATATGCATTTAGTTATAAGCTGCTAATTTCAAATTACAAACAGACACACCTATTTTATTTATTTGTATAGATGTTTTATATCTAGTGAATATTTTATATAATGATGGTTTTCTTCATTTTTACGCATCCCCTTTATTTCCGGGAGAAAAGTATAAATTGATTGAATTGAGTTGACAGGATATAAGCTTCATTTCGAGTTCCATTAACATCCATTCAGAGGTTTTCGCGTGATGTGTGAACAGGCAGTCAATATTTTCAAAAGAAATCAAATGTGCTATTTTTAGGGTTTCATATTATTTTATTTGATTTTTTTATCTTAAGTTTATAAATAAGTTTATCAAAATATTTATAAAAGGCAAAAATATTACTTTTATTAAATAACTTTTAAAGCTGCCTTTCGCGGTTTTACTCCCGTTTATGTATCTTCTTCTTCTTAGCGTTTATCCCGTCTTGTGACAGGGTCCGCTTTCCTGCTATTCTTCTTCCACTTCGCTCTATCATGGACATCTTAATATGGATACAATTAAATATTTATCGACACTTTACAGACTCGTTAGAGAGATTATAATCTAACGACATATGGATGCTGATAAGCAATAATGTGTCAACCCGCAAAAAGTCAAACTTAAGCATTATTCAAAAAATGTTAAGTAAACTAAATAAGTACGGGAAAAAGTTTCTTAATTTAATGTTTCTAATATTGAAGGGTGCTCAATATTTCAATATGCAATAATCAAATATATTTGAAAAACCTATTATTAGATAAAAGATTTTATTGTACCAATCTGCTTTTAATGAATTATACACTTAATCAAAATAGAAAAGAGAAATTGGATATCGTCTTGGTATTGGACGTCTTTAAAAATTAGTTAAAAATAATCTTAACATATTTAGATGCCATTTTCTCGAAATGAACTCCGCGTGGCTTGATATTGTATTGCTTATCTGCGTCCATATTTAATTTTACGGTGACATATACATAGGTAATTATATGTAATATAAACGTGTTAAAATGCGTAACTCCGTAGGCGTAAGCTTGTATTTTAATATATCACGTGGAAAGTGACTCAGTTACTCCGCTATCTCAGCTTAGAGAAACGATATCTTCATCTCGCCGCGCAGCCTCATTTCCCGGGGACAAGGAAACTTTACTTCCTACGAGATCTTCCTTTGAATATTTAGCGTATAAAATGTTTGTCTTTAGTACGTTTCTAGTGTGAAAGTTTAATACTGGTTTTGTATTGTCTTTGTGTAATAATTTGGAATTTTATGTGAAATTATTGCTTATTACACCGTTTATGCGTTCTGCAGAGAATAAATGAATTTTCAAGAAGATTCTTAATTTGTAGCGTTTTTAAACTTTTTTTTTTTTAAATAAAACTCTGTTATTTCGAATTAAAAATCCTTTTTTCATTCGAAAGGGTTTTTTATTAGATTAATCCCGCACAACTTTATCAAAATCGGTTGAGTAGTTTAGTTTTTATCCAACTGCGCGACGCAAAAGAGTTTTATATGCATGTGGGTTTGTACATTTGTGGTACTATTTAGGCCAAACCGATTTTGATAAATGGCACATCATTTGATTTATCATGGCTGCGCGAATGTCATAGAAAGAATAAAAATTTTGAAAAATCAAAATGGCCGATTTTGGACGCCATAATGTAAAAAAGAAAAAAATTAAAATCGACAAACTATGTTGAGTGGGGCATCGTTGAATAGGTGTTTAAAAATCATGTTTAGGTTTATTATATCGTTTATCAATTAAACTTACGGCTTAGAATCAATAAAGATTTAAGGTTAGTAACGATTCTCAGATATAGGCTTAAAAGAAGCTGATATTTAACTGTGCTACTGACTGCAGATGGTCTTGTTACGCAATTCGGGAATATAGTATGTAAATATAATGGTATTTGAAGTCGGTCTAATTTTTTTATGTCCAGTCTAGTATACTATGAAAAATTATGGGACTGCTGATTTTTTTTTAGATTTAAAATATATTTTTTGTGGTTCTGAACAAAATCCAATTTCCATCGATCTGAGTGTCACTATGACCTGATCAATGGTTAAAAACTTAATATCTCGTTATGGCGAAAATTACACTTACGAGTTTTGCTCTCAGACTTTTATAAATATTTACATAAGTTGTTTGTCATTGCTCTACACCTAAAAATTTACTGTCAGTGCCTTTATTGAATCAGTGTTAATCAAATTTAATACGGAGATAGAGGACTCTTGAGGGTGAAATAGGGGTTGAAACTCAATTATCTTAAAAGCTCAATACTTCGTCACATTTAAATGTTCAATTTAAAATGTATTTCTACTTTTTCCTGGATTTATTTACCAAAAAATGAACTGCGTGAAAAAAACTACACTGCGGTTAAAAACGCTTTGATGATTAAAATGACAGAAAAATGATATAATTTAATTGGCAATACTCGTAGCAACTAAATGAAATATCTATACTAATATTATAAAGCTGAAGCTGTACTAGCTACTTCAAGCCGATCTGTGAGACTGAGGTACTGCCCTGGTCGATCCAACTCATACACAGTACAGTGTACACTGTACTGTTTTACAGTGTACACTGTACTGTGAATGAGTTGATTACAGCTAGGCTTTACTTCAGGGAAAATCTATACTAATATTATAAAGCTTATGAGTTTGTTTGTTTGTTTAAACGCACTAATCTCAGGGACTACTGGTTCGAATTGAAAAAATATTTTTGTGTTAGTAAGTTTATTTATTGAGAAAGCTTTTAGGCTATATTACATTACGATACGACTCATAGGAGAGAAACAGTAACAGTAATGACAAGGGACGGCTAGTTCAACATAAAAAATCATAATAAGTTTTAAGTATGTTTTTTAAAACAATAATCTAAGTTACAAAGTTAATTTTATATCAGTTCCCGTTAGGTGAGAATCACATTTGTAAGTTTTAGTAATTGGAAAAGCTGTAAAACCTTACGAAAGCCGCGAGTATCAAAAATTAGGCGTTGGTATACTTATAACAATCCAATGATTGTTATAAGTATATAAGTAATATTTTTTTTTTATATATTATGTTCACTTCCTGTTTAACAATTAGTGGAAACTTTATTGGCATGTGTGTAATTTAAGGTTTAATTAAGTTTTTTATGTAATATAAAATATGCTGTGTTTCACTCACAAATAAATAAATAAATAAATAAATAAAATAAATACAAATACAAATACTCTACATTTCACACCAGTTAATTTGCAAAGTACATTAAAAAAAATGAAAATAACGAAAGGCACACAGGCAGTCTTATCGCTAAGATAGCAATTTCTTACAGACAGCCTTTGAGCATAAGACATAATATAGTAAGAGCGGTAGTAGATAAACAATTTATGTTAATCTTTTTGCAAGTTAAGCAAAGCAAGAACATTAGGAAGAAACCAACATTATCATATGGATGCTGATAAGCAATAATGTGTCAACCCACAAAAAGTCAAATTTGGAGATATTGATGTATTTTGATACTACGTCACCTATTTATTCAAAAAAATTTCAAGTAATCCAAACTAAATAAGTATAGAAATTAAAATTAAAAAAATTCTTAACTCAATGTTTCGAATTTCAGGTGCGTTCCATATTTTGCAATTTATAAAATAATTTCAAATATTTAAAAACTTATTATTAGATAACGTATTAAATACATCTATCTGCTTTTATTTCAATGTATCATTTTATTAAAATAGAATAGAAAAGATGGATATATACGTGTTCAAACAAATTTATTAAGAATGGGTTTGACATCTTTAGGCGCCATTTTCTCAAAACGAAGTCCGTGTGGCTTGACACAGTATTGCTTATCAGCGTCCATATATTACATTGCCTGCTCCTCGCTTCACCCGCGTATATTTTAGAATTCGATAGAAACGATTAAGAAAACAGATCAAGTACTACGTTTTGTGTTTTATATTTGATTACTATCATCCAAACGTGTGTGTAGAAAGTTTTATGGTAATACGACCACGGAATACGATGTACCATACAAACATTTTTAACCTCTTCAGAGTGAAATATCGAAATCATTTCTTAGTGGATACATACATCCTAAAAAGAACCTACCGGCTAATATTTTAAGTTTGGAGCTCCAGTGGTTTAGGCTCTGCGTTGATAAATCATTCTGTCAGTCAGTCAAGACAAGCGATTGTATTTTAAAAAATCGTTAATAACTAAAGCATATAATTCTGTTTAAGGTTATATAGATGATACTGATGGGTGGATTTAGTGTAGTTGGATACAGGATGTTTAATATATTTATATAATATATTGTAAAAAAATTAAAAGAGTACCTATCGAGTTTCTTGTCGGTTCTTTTCGGTCGAATCTACATTCCGAATCGGTGGTGGCTTTTTATTAGTTTAATTATTTTTTTGTTTGTTTTGACGATTCAAAAATACTTGCAAAAGCCTACTTGAATAAAGCCTCTTTTGATTTTTTAATTTTTTTTTAGTGATTTATATATAAAGATATATAATTTTATTAGAATATTATGTTGCTCTGCTTCTAAGTAATTAATATTAAATAATATGAACACTGCAAATAGAATTTATCTATTAAATATTATTCACAATACTCGTAACTGAATATCTATTAGCTTACAGACTAGACATAATGAAAATAGAGCTAAAATTGTTTGCGGCCTAAATTAAATGTTATTTGCAGCACTAGTTAATAATGTTTGATGTACTAAACTTATCAAAACAAAATTGAATTAGGTATTAGGCGAGGATTGCACTTGTAAATTTTACGAAAGCGATATGAAACAATTTTGTAACGTAATTACGGATACGTCGTAAGTAGTTAGGTAAGCTAAGTGCTGTCAAAAATAGTGCCTTATTTTTGCCTAAAAATTAAATGTATATAAAATCTTTAAATAAAAAAAAATGTACAGATAAGTCTTATGAAAACAAATATGTACAATTTTGTTTTTTTTTTATTCTATTCTAGAAACAAAATTTCACGCTCATATCCGTATCCGAAAATTTGAGAAAAATTTTAGCTAGATATATTTTTAAAAATATTGTAATTAGGCGAAAATTCGAAAATGTACATGTGTATTTTTGATTGAACTTTATAGCAACAATAGTCGATTTGGATTTTTTATTTTGTTTAGGAGTTATTATCCAAAACTTCTTTATAATTAAATTATATAATCCTTATATTTCGTTAATAATCAAAATCGCAAAACTTGACATGTAAACAATTGAAAGTCAATATAAACTAAAAGTTTTTAAGTAATTAAATTGATCCAGTACTTTTAGAAAGCTCTCCAAAACTTATTTTTGGCTATAATTTTTTTTCGAGAAATGAAAAAAAAAATCCAATTTTGTACATGTAGATATTTTGACCCCAAGCAACAACATATGCTTTTAATACTCTTAGCACCATTCCCGTTCTTCATATTCGTATCCAAAAATTATTTTTGTGGTCTATGTGCCAAATTCAGGACCATGAATGAAATGTGTATTATTTTTAAACAATATGCGCGAAGAGCGAATATATATGAGCAAAGCTACAAGCAGAAGCTAGTATAACATGAAATGATTTCGCGAACCCATTCAGGTATTTGTATTTTCTCGCCAAATATACATTTCAATTTGTTTTAATACGTTGGATCCTATTCAAATACAAAAGTGCTGACGGAATTTAATTAATAACTTTCAACTTTTTACGTTGATTGCAGAATCTGTAGTGCCTATCGAGGATAATAATTAGATATACTATTAATATGAAGGTGTGAAAATTATTCGTTAGTTTGTACATATGTGGGGGGTATTCTCTGTAACTACTAAAGCGATTTAGGAAAATTCTTTTCGTGTCATATAGCCCATTTATTAAGAGAGATTATAGGCTATATTACATCACCCTACAACTTACAGAAGCGAAACAGTAGCCATAAACGAGTGAAACCAAGAGGTAGCTTATAAATCACTCGAGATATCCTACTATATAGAACACGAGGAATCTCCTAGCAGTGGCTTAACTAGTGTGTAAATGTTTCTTGTTAAATAGTGAATAGTGGATTAGGCTTGTATCCTAGGACAATCCACTAGGTATTGCACTTCGGCTTAATGGATTTATATGTTCCATAATTGCCTCGAAATCATGCAGATTTCCTTACGATGTTTCCATTTATTCACTATCTTAGTACGAGTTATCCGAAAGCGTATTTACATTCCGATTAAAAAATATATTTTTGCGATGGTTAGCTCGTTTACTGACAAGGTTATAGGCTATATTACATCACGCTACGACTCACAAAAGCGGTAACTATAAACACGAGTGAAACCGTAAGAGGTTACATTTGATGTACCATTATGTGTTATTTAACAAAATTTACATAATCCCGAACGAAGCTACCATCAAATGCTTGTAGTAAATAATAACATTATGGTCGTAAAGTAAATTCTCAGTACGGAAGCGTTCGTGGCGAATGCTGGCGAAGTTTTACTGATTCATCAAAACTTTGGTAGAGTTTTACTACACAGAATAGATTGTCTTGGTCTATAGAAATGTTCAGAATAGATAGATAACTAGCTTTTATAGATAAGTCAGAATAGCTGTTACTTATTACAATTTTAAGTTTTTCTCTCGTTATTGATACAACTCTGTAGATACAGCTCTGTAGATACAGCTCTGTAGATACCAGATGATAACAGTTACAGAACCAAAAGAAAGCTGCGAATGTCCAAACTTAGACAATGACCGTAAATTATTTTAGGTATAAAGCAATGACAAACAATTTGGGTAAATCTTTATAAAAGTCTGAAAATAAAACATTCATTCTGTAATTAACGCCTGATATAAAGAAAAATAACAAAATATATACCACTACTATTATAAATTTGAAGAGTTTGTTTGTTTGTTTGTTTGTCAGGAACTACTGGTTCGAATTGGATAATTCAACGCTGATAAGCAATAATGTGTCAACCCACAAAAAGTCAAATTCGGAGATATTGATGTATTTTGATACAGCATCACCTATTTAACGTTATTAAAAAAATTGAAATTATATAAACTAAATAAGTACGGAAAAAAGTTTCTTAATTAAACGTTTCGATTTTCAAGTGCGTTCCATACTTAGCAATTTACACAATAATCTTAAATACTTGAAAACCTTTTTATTAGACAATATATTAAATATATAAATCTATTATAATTTATTATACTTTTTATCAAAAAAATGAAAAGATAGATATATACTTCTTCAAACATATTTGTTAAGAATGGGTTTGACATCTTTTGACGCCATTTTCTCAAAATGAAGTGCGTGTGGCTTGACACATTATTGCTTATCAGCGTCCAATTATATTTGTCTCTGGTTGAATCCGGCGGACTACAGCTAGACTCAACCATATTAGAATTCGCTCCTAATTCATTTCGACAAGAACCCTCTACATATATTAAGTGTTCACATAAAATACTCCACAAGATACACAGATATGTTAAACGTTCCAGGAATGATTGCTAAAAATCACATCTGATACGAAAACTCATTACATGTAATGCGTTTGAATGTACTCGTGGGGATCGTTAGCTGATGTCGCTTAAGGCTGTCCTCGTAATGAACGAAATTATTCTGAGCGACTTCTTAGCGATTTAATGATGTAATTTTTCGGATGTTATAAATTTTTTTCTGTTACTAGCTTTTGCGTCTGACTTTGCTTTGTATATTTTGAAACTATACGCATAAACGGATATCCTTTTAAAAATAAAATCCGGTATATTTATTACATCCTATATCCTGTAGAGATGCTACGAATATTCGGCAATTAATCGATGTTCGGCCATTCGGCCAACTTCAACGATAAGACCCGTAATATATATTATATAATGTACTTTATTATATTTGAAATAAAACTCAATGTCTTGCTCCGAAAGAGAAACAACATTTAGGATATTATTCTTCTGTAAGCTTAATAACAAATCTTTCTATATTATTATTTTATATTTGAGATGATTTAATGTCATTAATTGGATGCTGATAAGCAATAATTAATATTTTACACCGACTTTCACTTTATATCTTCGTCTGTCATTCCCATCATATTTAAACGTATTTCGAATATTAAAACTGCCAGTACCAGAAATGAAGGATATAAAACTTCATTACATATATATTATATAGAATAAATCGCGAAAGTTTAAAATTTATAATTAATATAATTACATACCATCATTGCATAGCACTGTTAATCATATACACGTTAAACCTTAGTCGAGTTTCAGTTGTCAATCAAATGCGAGTTTTCGAATGAAGGTCGGCTCCGCGGTACTTACGGATAATCACTATATATCATGCGATTATATTTTACTCGTGATTTATATATTTATGGTACAAAATCTTGGTTGAGTTTTCGTATTTACTTTTACTTATTTTATATAAAACCTTTTTTATACCAATTTTCCTGTATCCGGCTTGCGTTTTAATGAAACGTAAATTATATAGATTTTGTTTTCCTCGTGTCACCAGAACAATGTGAACTGTAACTATACTAAAGTTTCATCATAATCTGATCAATTATTTCAAAACGGGTAGAGGACCAACATATAAACATTGATTTTTATTTATATACATATGTACATATATATTTAAATCATATGAAGTCATGTATATTTTAGGATGAAGAAGCGAATAATATTTTTATTTTAATTAACTCTCGTAATATAATAAATAAGCGGTGTATATTTATTTCTGAAGATATAATTTATGTTTAATTAAACAACTTAAAAAAAAAGGACCGGGCTAGAAACTCGATAGTTTTACAACACATACATTTAAGGTTTACATATATACTAAATACCCCGTGTGAATCTAGCTTACACTAAAGCATCTTTATCATCTATATAATCTTGAACAGAATTTAGCAAATCTGTACCCAAGTTTAATTATAAGGTTTTATTCGTGGTAAAAATACGGAACCCTAAAGTCATTTCGATCGATGTGCAGCCATGTGTTCTGTGCCTAACAAGCAGGCTTTACATCTGGTATGAGAGCTTCAACGTCAGACTAATGAAGGTTTTTAACGATATTTTATATAATAAAATATATGGATTAAGCTTTAAACCTTCTTCCTATTTTATATTATAAAACGAATACGAGCCGAGATGACCTAGTGGTTAGAACACGTTTATCTCAACCGATGATCGCGGGTTTAAACCCCGAGTTGCACCGCTGAGTTTTCAAGTGTTAAATTTGTGTTTAAATTCAACTCGTGATCGGCGATAAAGGAAAAAATCGTGAGGAAACCTCCATGTGGATATATATTGACATATGTATATCCGCCAACCCGCAGTGGAGCAGCGTGGTGGATTAAGCTCTAAACCTTCTTCCTAAAGGGAGAGAAGGCCTCCAGTGGGACACTTTTATGTTATAAATGCAGTAGTAGGAAATATTCTTTCTAAAATATTTCACCCGACTGCGAAAGGGGGTGTATGATTTTCTAGGGTATATTTTAGTTGGTGACTTCATCTACTTTAAAAAGCTTGTCTTTAGGAAATGATGGGTGCTCCACTCAAGCTTTCATATCCTATTACAAGTTCTTTTAAGTTTTTTTTATTTCTATTTTGACGAAATCTTTTCTTTTCTATTTTGACGAAAGGTATAATGAGTTAAAAGCAGATTGTTATATTTAATATATTATCTAATGAAAAGTTTTTCAAATATTTAAGATTATCGTATAAATTGCAAAATCCGGAATGCACTTGGAAATCGAAACAATTAATTAAGAGACTTTTTACCTCACTTATTTAGTTTATATGACTTGAATTTTTTTTAATAATGTTTAATAGGTGATGTAGTATCAAAATATATCAATATCTCAGAATTTGACTTTTTGTGGGTTGACACATTATTGCTTATCAGCATCCAATTATAAACCGATTTTGTATGAATACTTTTTTTTATTTTGAAAGGATACTTCCTTAAGGAGCCCCCCTTAATGATCAGGTCAGGATCTGATGATGGGATCCTAGGGAAATCGAGGGAACTCTTCAAGTTTTATATGATTTTAAAATGTTGTAGAAAATAATCATTTTTTACGTTTTAGTTTATTTGTACCTATTGAATTCGTTTTTGAAATCGGTACATTTATTTTAAATTTATTTTGAATTCTTATGCTTATTATTACATTTTAATGTCTATTGAGATAATAATTCTTAATTATAACTTCGTTGTTTATTAAGTCATTTTAAGTATTCATTTATGTTTTTATTTGAAAGTATATAATATGTACTCGCAGATTGGTCCAATAGGATTTAATAATAAGCAATACAGTGTCAAGCCACACGGACTTCATTTTGAGAAAATGGCGTCTACAGATGTCAAACCTATCTTGGATAAATGTGTTTTAAGAAGTATATATCCATCTTTTCCTTTCTATTTTGATAACAGGTGTAATTAATTAAAAGCAGATTAATATATTTTATGTGTTATTAAAATAAGTTTTTAAAATATATGAGGTTATTGTATAAATTGCAAAATATGAAAATTGAAATTCGAAAAATTAAATTAAGATACTTTTTTTCCGTTTTTTACTTATTTATTTTTTTAGTTTATATCTTAATTTTTTTTTAATAATGTTAAATAGGTGACTCAGTATCAAAATACATCAATATCTCCGAATTTGACTTTTTGTGGGTTGATACATTATTGCTTATCAGCATCCATTTGATAGTATGCGTATAACTTAATATTTTCGTGT
Source organism: Hypolimnas misippus (assembly GCA_037950945.1). Taxonomy (NCBI): domain Eukaryota; kingdom Metazoa; phylum Arthropoda; class Insecta; order Lepidoptera; family Nymphalidae; genus Hypolimnas; species Hypolimnas misippus. The sequence goes on from JBBEEQ010000009.1 coordinate 1,177,383, forward strand.
TTGTATCAGCTGCAAACATTTTCTGTTACCGAGATTTATATAACAAAGATCTTTTTCTGCTCCGTTAAGCGTAAATCAATATTCCGAAACTTCCTGGTCCGATCAACATGTTCAAGTGAGTGTTAATATATACTAATATTATAAAGCTGATGAGTTTGTTTGTTAGAATGCGCTAATCTCAGGAACTACTTGTTCGAATAGAAAAATTATTTTTGTGTTTGATAGTATATTTATTGGAGAGGCTATAGGCTATATTACATCACGCTACGACTCATAGGAGCGAAGCAGTAACCATAAACGCGAGTGAAACTGCAAGGGACAGCTAGTTAGTGATAAACTAAAGTATCAGCGATGGTTCATTGAAATCGTAGACGTAGAAAAATGTTGTGAAATAAACAAATTAAAATGCTTCTCAACACAAACGCCCAGACCACTACAAACATATTTATATCAGAACAGATGTTTGCCGTGAGCGGAAACCAAACCCGTCGTCAGCGCTTTAGTCAGTTGTAGTGACGACTGCGCCAACCTGTCTAGATAGTATGATATCATAGTATGAAAGCATAATATTAAAAACTGGTCAAGTGCGAGTAGGACTCGCGCACCGAGGGTTCCGTACAAACTTATAGAAATCTATATAAGACTAACCCATCTACGCCATTTGTGGTCTTCAATCATCAGTTTCAACATAAGTTACTATCAAAAATACCTAAATCGGTATACGCTTGCCTATAATATTTGAGGAGTTCCCTCAATTTCTCCAGGATCCCATCATCTGATCCTGACCTGAAGACAATGGGACCACCTTGGAAGTATACCTTTTCAAACAAAAAAAAAATTTGAAAATCGGTACCCAAATGGCGGCGTAATCGGCAAACAAACATAAAAAAAAAATTAAATACAAGGTCGAATTGAAAACACTCCTTTTTAGAAGACGCTTAAATATAATCAAATATTATGTAAATATGGATCACGTCCCAAAAACAATTTGAAACTACTTAGGAGCACTTTAATTTTAAACACGATCATGGATGCAATCCATGGAAACACAAAATTTTATTTTAAGTACTAATACACCTTATACTTTCAAAAAAAAAAAGTTATAGCGTGATTCAGGATACACCTAGCGCCATCTCTTGACAATTTCAATGAACTAACTTGTTGACTTTGACATTAACAACATAATTATATTATATTTTATTCTCGTTTTATTTTTATTTATATTCTACTACACTCCACTACCCCTGCACTACGTTAGTAAAATATTTAGATTTACATTATCAATCAAAATATCGAAATATATATTAGTGTTGCCAAGACGAAAATAATTAGTCCTTAATTCGAACAAAACTAATTGTTTATTTATAAATAACTAATTATATTACTAATAACCAGAAGACTTATATGTGTAGATAAATAAGTAAATTAAATAACTCGATCTGTTTAAATTTAATTTTAAAATTTTCGTACTAAGTCAATACGAGTACTTAAATCAAATCGCGTGAAGCTCTTATATTGAATGTTAATTACGTAATGACGTTATAAATTGACGATAAAACTTTTAAATGAAAAGTTTATTTTATAATTTTTAGCGCGTTTAAATAATAATTAAAATAAAAATGTTTATTAATCGTGCAGAAATTATATCACAGTTAATGTCATAATGTGGTAATAGATGGCATTAGCTGTACGCTGCATCGCGCTATCATTTTGTTAGCTGCGATATATAGATTGCATTGCGTTGTTTATAAAGGTTTGCTGCTTTTTAATATTTTCGTATTGATACAAATTTCTTCTCAGTGTTTGTAAAATTGTTTTTTTGACCATGGTCAACTTCTATGTTAATTTGTTACAAGTACATATAATTTTAATTCTAAGATTAATATATTTTCCGCTTGATCAATTTACAACTTGATACATTTACGCGTTCCTGAGAAAAAGGTTGAAAGACAGATATACAGAATGACAGACACACGAACAGAAATTTACAGTTTTCGGATTTTTTCCTTTATGTATACTAAGGGATCTTGCTCCTGGCCAAATTTCATAATGCTTGGTCAATGGGAAGTACCCTATAGGTTTTGATTCCCTTGCGAAAACGTTAAAAACGCTATCATACTTAAAATATGTGATATAAATGACCGTATCTTTTGATTGCGTTAACTTAGAAGTTTGATTTTTTCACAGCTCTTAGTAATTAAAACTCTGAGTACTTGACGTTGATAAAAATTTGTTACCTTCACGCGTTTCTGAAAAAAAGGTTGAAAGACAAACTTACAGGCAGACAAACATACATACAAAAATTTACAGTTTTCAGATTTTTTCCTTTATTTGTACCATAAGATCTTACTTCTTGCCGAATTTCATCTTGCTAGGTCAATGGGAAGTACCCTATAGGTTTTGATTCCCTTGCGCAAACGCTAAAATGGTCAAAATATACGACATATTTTCCATTATCTTTTGATTGCGTTGACTTAGAACTTTAATATTTTCACGGCCGCATGTCATCGTAGACTTGAGTATATGATATTAATTTCAACATGATACGTCTATGCATTTCTGAGAAAAAAGGGTTGACATCCCGACAGACAGACAGACAGACAGACAGACAGACAGACAGACAGACAGACAGACAGACGGACAGACAGACAGACGGACAACAAAGTGATCCTATAAGGGTTCCGTTTTTCCTTTTAAGGTACGGAACCCTAAAAATGACAAAAAACCCCGACAACTTATTCATTGGAACCGTTTGAACGAGTTCTAATGGAATACTACGTTAAGTAGTTCCTGAATTCATTTCATACATAAAAAATTCGCTCTTTTTCTATCTTTATTATTATACTAGCGGCCCCTTACGGTTTCACTCGTACTTAGCATATGACTTTCAAAAAAACTTCCAACCCCCCTTTAACCCTCTTAGGAGTCAAATTTTGCAAAATTCAATGAATAGCTATGTCCTTAAAAGAATCCCCATGCAAAAATTTTAATTCCTAGCACTTGGAGTTTCTGAGATTTCGCGATGAGTGAGTGAGTGACTCTTCGCTTTCATGTATATAAAATCTGCTATATCTACTAAAATATATAAAATAGATATATAATGTCAAAGACTTATTTGAAGTATACTTAAGGCGAACCAGATTGTTATAAATTGTTTTCAATTATGTGTTACTGGTTAGGAAGTGCATGCAAATAATTCTTTTTTAAGAGGTATTTTTTTCGACTTTATGATAAATCAGTTAATATGCGTGATACATAAATAATTTATAGCCTACGTATACGAGTAAAAAAAAAATTAGAATTGGACTAGTAGTTCCGGAGATTACCCCCGACATATAAACTTACGAACAAACTTTGTTTTTTATAATATTAGTATAAATTGGTATTATATACAATATACATAGATAAGAAATAAAATTTTTCAGAACAACTATTTTGAATCAACAAGATTTTAATCATTCACCCACATGACTCTATTTCACACGACATATAATTACATGATATGGTCATCTATGATTTAATAAAAGCCTTACATCACAAGTCTTGTCAAAACTTGTAATTGGACATAACTTAATATGTACCATACCGCTGCATGACGACGAAATTGAATGGTATCGAGTCAGCTCTTATTAGTTAAGGGGGCGTTGTGTCTCGCTATGATTTTGGGAGCCTAAATTTTAGTATATATTGGATATCTTGGCTGAGAAATCTACGCAAATGGTTTAGCAAGAGCACCCGTTCGCTGTTCAGAATTGAGCTAATGATCGTTGAACTTCGAAAGAAGATAACACCTAGGAAGAAGAAGAAATTTTAGTATTCGATGGTTTAGAAATAGCAAACAAAACAAGAGTCAGCTGCCAAGATAGACCCTTTACTGGGGTAGAGATTGGACTGGAGAGACTGGGGCAGCACGTCACTCTTACTGAAGATCAGCGTAAAATAGCTAATATATCTGCTATTCGTACGGTGAGTGAGAGAGCCGGAAGCCTATCACCTCCTACATTTCTTTTTTTTTACATCGTATCCTCTTTTATATCTTTTTAAGCTGGTTTTTAAGTTTGTGGTTCCTCAAGGTTGCTTATGTCAATAGGTGGCTGTGATCACTTAACATCATATGTCCTGCTCTTTTTCCAGCTACTATATGGAATCTGATAAGCAATAATGCGTCAACCCACAGAAAGTCGAATTCGGAGATTTTGATGTATTTTGATATAACGTCATCTATTTAACATTGTTGTAAAAACGGAAAAAAGTTTCTTTATTTAATGTTATGAGTTTCAATTGCATTTTATATTTTGCAATTTATACAATAATCTCAAATGTGTGAAAAACTTTTTATCAAATAATACAATAAATATTACAATCTGCTTTTAATTCATTTTAACTTTTATCAAACTAGAAAAGAAAAGATGGATATATACGTCTTCAAAAAGATTTATTAAGAATAGGTTTGACATATTTAGACGCCATTTTCTCAAAATGAAGGCCGTGTGGCTTGACACAGTATTGCTTATCAGTGTCCATATATCTGACTTCTGAAAAGCTTCAATAATATCTCTTCAGTAGGTTTTGAGTAAAAGAGAAACAAACATCCATTCACACATCCATCTAGCTTCACAAATTCGCATTTATAATAGTAACAAGATATTGCATTTCCTAGCTATTCGGTTCTCTGTAGACCATGGAATATTAATTAATGAAATGATCAAACGTTTATGGTTTCCTTCAATTTGAACGTCTTAATTTGATATTTGCAACCGCAGGTACATCTATAAATAAATTAAATATATACGATAAATACGAAGGTATATACGGTACTTACATAATAAACACTAAAAATTTTAGTCTCTCAGTCTGTCTGTTTGTTTCAGCTAAGATATGGAATGGCTGGACGGATTTTGAAGGGAATGTCACGAGATAGCAAATGTTATAAATAATAACTTAGGCTAAATTTTTTTTTTATTTATTTTCCTAGCCAGAACCTGCTAATTTTGAAAATATAACACATTCTGTATTATTTTGTAAAGAAATAGTCGAATAGAAATATACGGAAAACTCAAGGAAAAAGCATTTTTTAATGCTATTAATGAATGCGAGTAAAATGCTCCTTACTTTAGCACTACAGAGTACAGCCTCGCTTTGTATGAGACCCGCCATTCTGTAGCGCAAGCGAACAAAGTCGCGGGCACCACTAGTGTTTGAATGTAATATTAACTTATAAATATTCAATTACCTGGTGACCCATAACACTCCACTGCTTACCTAATTAATTAATGGAATTATTTAAAAATGCCTGGATTAAATTTGTAACATTGAGCTCACTTATTAACCGACTTCCATGAAAGAAGAAAGTTCTCAATTCGTCGGGGATTTTTTTTAATGTTTACCGACTACTCCGCCGATTGGGGACCAATTTTGATATTTTTTTTGTTTATACCTTTCAAACAAAAAAAAATTCTTACAAGATCTGATGCTGGGTTCCTGGAGAAATCGAGGGAATTTATTAAATATTAAACGCACACCTATTTCGGTATTTTTGATAGTAACTCCTGCATTTCCTCTCAAAAAAATACATTTGGTGAAGTGGAACTAATGATGAAGATCACAGATGACCACCGGGACTACTCAATAACAAGTGTTTCACGGGTTGCGATTCAATTACTTGACTTGATTGCCAAGCAGTTTATGCTCATCACAATATACATGGTATAGTGGAGCTGATGGTAAAACACCAGGAGAACTCCTCAATAATTACCAGCCCTGCATCGGGAAAAGCAATACTTTATTAATGGCGATAAGCAGTTGACGTTAGGCTATTGTAACTAAGGTAATTACGTACTGCCTTACTATGTTCGGAACTTAAAAGTGTAAAATAATATTTTTTTAAATATAAATGAACCGTAAATAAACAAAACACGCAAAAGGTTTTACTTGGTGCCGACTTCGAATGTTTAACTTGGCACCGACTCCAATATACTGTAGAAAATATTTATTTTTATCTTTTAATTTATTTTTACCTATTAAATTCGTTTGTGGAGTTGGTTCATTTTTATTAAAAAAATATCGTACGTTCATTTCTTTGGTATGCTTTGCAACTAATCAACATTATATACCTAATGTCATACGAGTTGAATATTCTATAAATCAAGCTATCTCAATAGAAAAAAAAATTATCGTTGACAAAAAAAAAAAAAAATCATCCGCGTGAAAAAAAAGTCACGCTGAGTTTCTTTCACGGTTGACGTTCAAAAAGAGAATGTGAATTCCTAATTTTTAATAAAAATATTTTGATATTGATTTAATAAGTCTAACATATCACATTCCTCATAAATAACTGGTCAAGTGCGAGTAGGACTCGCGCACCGAGGGTTCCGTACAGAGGGTTCTTACTTAGACCTAAAGTGCACATTTGCGATAAAAATTAGTCATCAAAGGGTCCACCAACGGACGCGACGTCTCAGCCCTCCATAAACTCAAACCATTTGTAGCCGCTTTAGCCATATTGGCTAGAAATAATAGGTATATAAATAAAAATAGTTGGTCAATTACGAAAATTAAATCTTGAAGATTTTTCCGCTTTATAATTACCTTGTGTACCTTATCGTTGTCTTAGATTTTCGCGATTATTGTTCATTGAAATAAAACTGTTTTAAACGGATTTAAATCGCGTATATTATTTATTTTTATCATCCCGACATTTCGAGCACTTTGCAGCGTTCGTGGTCACGGGTAGACTAATATCATGTTTTTCAATGGCAGTTCTCCTGGTATCGCATCATCAGCTCCACTTCACCGTATACATTGTGCCGAGAATAAATTGCTTAGCAATCATATTGAAGCAATCGAATCGCAACACGTAAAATACTCGTTATTAAGTGGTTCCGGTACCCATTTGTAATCTTCATCATCAGCTCCACCTCATCAAATGTAGCTTTTCGTGAGCAAATGCATGAGTTACTGTCAAAAATACCTAAATCGGTAAAGGTGTGCCTATAATATTTGAAGATTACCCTCAATTTCTCCAGGATTCCATCATCAGATCCTGACTTCATGACAATGGGACCAAATTGGAAGTATACCCTTTAAAACAAAAAAAAAATTCAAAATCGGTTTACAAATGACGGAAAAATCGGTGTAAAAATATAAAAAAATACATACAGCCGAACATAAAACCTCCTCCTTTTTCGAAGTCGGTTAAAAATAATCAATTATTATATACATAATTACATTTTATTTTAGTCTTGTTTTATTTTTATTTATATTCTACTACACTCCACTTCCACTATACTACGTTCGTAAAATATTTAGATTTACATTATCAATCAAAGTATATATCAGTGTTGCCAAGACGAAAATAAGTAGTCCCTAATTCGAATAAAACTAATTGTTTTTTTATAAAAAAAAAACTTATATTACTAATAACCAGAAGACTTACATGTATTATCTACACAGTAGTAAGAAGTAAATTAATTTACTCGATTTGATTGAATTTAATTTTTAAATTTTCGAACTAAGTTAATACGAGTACTTAAATCAAATCGTGTTAAGCTTTTATATTTAATGTAAATTATGTAATGACGATAAAATTAACGATAATTGATAACGAAACTTTTAAAGGAATAGTTTATTTTATTATTTTTAGCGCGTTTAAATAATATTTTTTATTTATTATTTCTTTATTTTCATATTTAGAATAATTTTAACTAACTTTTTCATGAAAACAATAAGATTAAATATTTATTTGTCAATAGGCTGTTTGCTTATTGCGAAATTAATTGTTATTTGTACTTAAAATATTTGGACAGTTTTAACTAAAATTTTAAATTTTAAAATGATGTTACCTCTAGTAACATTAATCGAGAATTTTATCTACGTAATGTCATAATATTGTCCAGAGATGGCGCTGACTGTACGCTGAATCGCGCTATCATTTTGTTAGCTGCGGCATATAGATTGCATTGCGTTGTTTATAAAGATTTGCTGCCCCTATATTTTCGTTTTGATACAAATTTCTCCTCATTGATTGTAAAATTGTTTTTTGACCGTGATCAACTTCTATGTTAATTTGTTTTAAGTACATAAAATTTTAATTCTAGGATTATATTATTTTCCGCTTGATACGCTCTAATATCTCACACACAAACTTAGTTTATTTTCCAAAAATAATGCGTTTTTAATTAATTGGATACGTATTGATTTATAATTTTGGTTTTGTTAACAGCTTCAAGTGAATGCAGCTCTGAATATTTGATATAATTTACAACTTGATACATTTACGCGTTCCTGAGAAAAAGGTTGAAAGACAGATGTACAGACTGACCGACACACAAACAGAAATTTACAGTTTTCGGATTTTTTCCATTATTTATACTATAAGACCATGCTCCTGGCCAAATTTCATGATGCTAGGTTAATGGGAAGTACCCTGTAGGTTTTGATTCCCTTGTGAAAACGTTAAAAACGCTAAAATACTTAAAATGTGCGACATAAATGACCGTATCTTTTGACTGTGTTAACTTAGAAGTCTGATTTTTTCACAGCTCTTAGTAATTATAGCTCTGAATACTTGACATTGATAAAATTTTGTTACCTTCACGCGTTCCTGAGAAAAAAGTTGAAAGACAAACTTACAAACAGACGCACATACATACAGAAATTTACAGTTTTCCGATTTTTTCCTTTATTCGTACCATAAGATCTTACTTCTTGCCAAATTCCGTCTTGCTAGGTCAATGGGAAGTACCCTATAGGTTTTGATTCCCTTGCGAAAACGCAAAAATGGTCAAAATATTCGACATATTTGCCATTATCTTTTGATTGCGTTGACTTAGAACTTTAATATTTTCACGGCCGCATGTCATCGTAGACTTGAGTATATGATATTAATTTCAACATGATACGTCCATGCATTTCTGAGAAAAAAGGGTTGACATCCCGACAGACAGACAGACAGACGGACAACAAAGTGATCCTATAAGGGTTCCGTTTTTCCTTTTAAGGTACGGAACCCTAAAAATCAGTCGAAAGTTTCCTGTCAAAAGTATTTTTGGGTAATTCAATCAGTCAAAACTCCTATTGACTAGTTAAAAGTTTTGACTGTGACATATATCTTTGATATAATTAAGGACACATAACGCCAAGCTGTACAAATAAATTAACCCATTATTCACGACCCTTGAGCCCAGCCCTCAGCCAACTATTAATCCATTAGCCCTAAAGGATCATTAACGAACCATGACACGCGGGAGCCACTCTATAATCATTGATTACTTATTGGGATGGCGCATCTCACTCTTGGTGTAATTGCTCTTCATTAAGTAAAACACTAGTAAGCTTATATGAAGCCGAGATAGTCTAGTGGTTTGAACACGTCGATCTTAACCGATGATCACGTGTTCTTCGGCTGGCAGCCCTGTGTTCAAGTGCAAAATTTGTGTTTAAATTCATCTCGTGCGCTTCTGTGAAGGTAAACATCGAGAGGAAAACTGCATGTGCTGTGAGGAATTTTGAGTATATCCCCCGCAGTGGAGCAGCCTGGTGGATTACGCTCCGAAACCTTCCCCTTAATAGAAGAGGAGGTCTTTGCTCAGCAGTGGGACTTCTACAGGCTGTTACTCTACTTTACATATATTTTACATGTAATAATAATCTTAAAGCCTGTATTAAAAATATTTAAAAGATAAAGCATACTATACTCTACAAGATTATTTAAACGACCAAGAGGCGTAGGTCTAATCTGTGTAGATTTTATAATAGGATATCAAATATAAATCTTAATAAAACAATATTATGTATGAATGGATTTAAAAGAGTACCTATCGAGTTTCTTGCTGGTTCTTCTCTGTAGATACCGGTGGTTCCAAACCGGTGGTAGCTTAAAAAAAACTACAACCAATTGACCTGTAATTTGACGATTCTAAAGTGCGTTTAAAAAGCCTATTTGAATTAAGTAGGTATATTTTAAATTTGAAGAAAATTATGGAATTCCAACACTGTGATAAACGCGTAAGTTAGTTTCATATAATTCTATGATTTTGAAAAAAAATAAATATCTATTCTATCAACGTTTTGCGATATTAAAGCCTAAACAAATAGCGGAATTCTAATTAGTATAAAATGTTTTTTGCGTTTGTGTTAAAAACTTTGAATTTTTGAAATCGGTAATTCTCATAATAAACGTGCAACATTCCGATTCAATTAATTGGATTGAAAGAAAAAAAAAACAATTTTTAATCTGTATTTAAAAATCACAACCGTTTCTCTGCCCGACAAACTATTAATTACTCGAAGTACGAGTGTTGTAACTTAATCAAAAATCGATCAACCTGTTATAACCGAGTACTGTTTTGATTGAACAACATTATACAAAGTTACAGATTTCAAAAGCCCCTGAAACTAGCGTGGGTTGCGAAGTCGTTCACGACATAGATACTGGTAAAACTTTGTGCATGGAACATTTAGAAATTTGATAAACCGTTTGCGTTATTATGTTACGTTGTTAAGGGAATAGGTTTTCGAACGTATTTTATAAATAAAAAAATATATAAGAAATTTTTATATAATATATAAAAATGTATTTTTATAATGAAGACTTAAAAATAAGCAACGACTTTCAAAAGCGAAATATTAATTTTATTTATTTATTCAACTTTATTGCACACTAAAATACATATATAAAAATATAAATTAAAAAGTATCACAAATGATAACAGAAAAGCGTGCAAAGGCCGCCTGCCTTATCAAAGGTCAAAATACGTAATTTTGTTTAATTAAATAATACATTTTTACCAGTTATTTCAATTTTAGAACCGAATTACTAAACTGATTTCGATAAGATTTTTATAACACTAATCTAAAAGTATCGTTTAACTTAAAAAATTATTTTCTAAACCGGTTAATAAATGTTTAACTTATAACTCCATAAGGTAACGAACAAAAAATATTCAATATAACGCGTCTTATCGCGATAACTAATGGTAGTAATACCGTTATTATTGCCCGACGTTTCGAAGTTGCATACGTCGTGGTCACGAACTGACATTGAGGATGACTCCGTTTAGCCACCCCAAAATATCCACCTTAAAGCGGATAATCGGAATCGAATTCCAAACGGATACGTCCATTTCGAATTCGTATATGCATCTTCTTCCGATTATCCTCCCTGGCTTTGTACAGTCAATAACGCGATCGATTTAATTTTTTCATTTGTGTAATAATATTTTTGTTTCAGCTCGTTACTTAAAGTAATTTTGTTCATTATGTCTAACGTAACGTTAATCCCCCCGACCTGGGTGGCCAAACGGACACGCGATTCCGAATATAGGGTGGAAACTTTGGGGTGGCTAAACGGAATCTTCCGAATTTGAGACACTTTACTTCGCACGTACAACATTTGCTCTTAACTTATAATATTATAGATAGTATATACAAGGAATGTAAATACTATACGCTTTCGAATAACTCGTACCGAGGTAGTGAATGAATGAAAACATCGTAAGGAAATCTGCGTGATTTCGAAGCAATTATGAAACATGTAAATCCATTAAGCCGAAGTGCAATATCTAGTGGATTGTCCTAGGATACGGAGCCTAATCCACTATTCACTATTTAACAAGAGTAAGACATTTACACACTAGTAATATAGCCTGTAAAGCCACTGCTAGACAAAGATTCCTCGTGTTCTATATAATAGGCTATCTCGGGTGATTTATTAGCTGCGTCTTGGTTTCACTCGTTTATGGTTACTGCTTCGCTCCTATGATTCGTAGCGTGATGTAATAAAGCCCATAACCATGTTTATTGAGCGGGCTGTCCAACCCAAAGATATATATTTAAATCGGTTTAGTACTTTCAGAGATTACCCCCTTCATACAAATTTATAAACAAATCTTAGCTCTTTTTAATATTACTATAGACAAGCTGGTGCCTGCGATTTTGTGTGCGAAAAAGTAAATTAAATAAAATTTTCTAAAATGAAAATGCCATAGTTACTCCTTATAACATTTGCTATCTGCGAGTGAAAATACCGTCGAAAACTGTCCAGCCGTTCGCTGTCCAAAGATTAGCCGGAACAAACAGATACATATAGAGACGAACAGACAATTATTAAAAAAAAAAGATTTTTTGATGTAAGTACTTTTATACTTTCATATCCATTTAGTAAAAAACTGTTAATTTGAAATTACAAGCAGATACTTCATTTTGTTCATTTGTATAGATGTACTCCGCTTCTTGAATGAGAAAATTTTCAATATTTTATTGGTTTCTACAATATTTTTTTTTCGCGTTATGTTCTTTTTTTATTTATTCATTAAAATAAATATATTTTTCTGCCATATCGTGCCATATTTTTGTCACTCACAGCGTTCGTAAGATAACTAACATAGGTAAGTGTTACTCGTTACATTCCATTATCAGCCTTTGTTAGTCCACTGGTCGTAGGCCTCATTGAGCACAATCTTACGCCGCTTTAAACCATCTCTTGTCTGCTACTCAAATCGTTGTGTAGTTTTTTACAGGTTACAGAGTTGTTTTATATCAGTTACGAAAGTAATACTTACTAGTGTAATTCTCGCCTAAGCTGAAAGCTGTCATAAATAAACGCTACTGATTCATGAAAACTTGTAGAATTTTACTACACAGAATAGATTGTCATGGTCTATAGAAATGTTCAGAATCGATAGAAAACTAGCTTTTATTGATAAGACAGAATAGCTGTTAGGCGAGAATTACACTTGTAAATTTCACTGTCGTAATTGATACAACTCTGTACGTGGTAACTATTACAGAACCTTAAGAAATTGGTGTGTCAAAAATAAGGCCCGACGGTAAATTATTTCAGGTGTAAAGCAATGACAAAAAAGTTATATGCATCTTTGTGAATGTGTCAGAGCAAAACTTATAAGAGTAATTCTTGTCGATTTGAATTTGATTTTAAGTAAATAAGTTATTATATATGTAGGATAAATTTGTTTTAAAGTAATATATTACAGTGAAAAGAAACGTATGAATGTAAGAATAAATGAGACTATGTGTGTGAAAGAGAGGGATGAAGGAGTTGGAAGATGGCGAGTTACAGAGTGAAAAGGTGTACGAGCGTGCTAAGGTTAAAATTGATGTAATAGTTAAGAAGACGAATAAAGTGGTTGAAGAAGTTTGGATTATTATTTTAATGAAGATAGACTGCCTCCCATCATTCAACGAGCCCATCCTATCCATTTCGATCCGTCCCTACATATATTTAAATAAAACGTAAATATTTGGATCTGTATCTATATATGGCTCTCGATGCTTCGATTCAAGGGCTTTGATTGCGTACAGGAATCGCCTGGAGGCGTAGGCTAGGAGGTGGTGGTAAAAGATAAACCTTATTTTATTTTGTATTTTTTTATCATTAATCTAACGAAGCGTAATGAAATCTGTCTGTGTATGTATATGTTGACTCTCAATGGTTTCGCTTTGATTGCGTACAGGAATCGCCCAGAGCGATAGACGAGGAGGTAGTTGTAAAAAAATATTTTTTTTTGTTTACATTATACTGTAAAAAAATTCAATAATAAAAGAGCACGATTTCACAGATAACAATGACAGTAAATTGCAATAAAATGACACTTGGAACGATTTTAATTGGGAAATAGTAATGTAGCAATAAAAAAAAAACAGTAAGACGTAAAAAACAACCAATTTTAGTTTTATTAGAGTTTCTAAATAAAATAAAAAAAACATAGCAAAAGTTTAAAAATTAAATAACAAGATATTATACAAAGTATGTAAAACTACAAAAATTATCCTATTACCAGTTTAAATATACTAATAAATACTTTATTGAAATAAACATATTTTTTTATTTCTTTTATATATATATACATATCACGGTATAAGAGTTAGATGAACATATCTATATACGTGTTAAAACTTTTACTTTGTTCTAATTTCATAATACATTTTTTTGTATGGTTCTAATATCGTTTTTTTTGAAAATCTATTCAATGTTAAATATTAAATATATAAAACTACGTTGTTTTGCCATTTCATAGACGACATTAATTAAAAAAAGATTGAAGTATGCTCCCAGCATTATAATAACGGTAAAGACAATGGTAATACTGTAAGGGTAGGCGAAGAAAACTCGCGCACTCGCTGCCGGAGGGCGCGCAGTATACCAGTCAGCTCGTGACCACAACGGATGCAACTTCGTCGAAACGTCGGGCGATAAACAGATATTTACCATTAGTGCGATAAGACATTAAATATGAAAAAAAAGATTTTCGATTGTTTTTTAAAATTGACTTTTGTAATTTTTTGCAAAAACCAAATTAATTAATTCAACCATCAGCCCCCCAACTATAAGCGACGTGATTACAAGGGATCGCAATAGCCATCGCCGCCAGACGGCGATCTGTCGCTCTATCTAATTAACTAATTGAGTTTATCCCAAGCGTTTGTGCTTGGTTATCTCGCTCTAGCAGATTGAAATAGACAAGGATAATATTATTTAGTACTCTTAGTACTATAATCGTTTACGTAGGGTTTATAAAAATGATTGAATTTTTTTTCAACGGTTTTTAAATAAGGCTGTTTTCAATTCGTACTGACGTTTCTTACCTTAGAACTCCGTTATTACCCAACATATATTTTATATCAAGGTGTATACTTTTAGTTTGATCCCATAGATTTTTACTAAAATCAGTTCAGTGTTTTGGTTTTCAAACTGTAATAAGATATTGACGTGAACGAAACAGCGTATTTTGAAGTTGGTTCCTTTTTTTAAGTCTTTTATAAATTTATTTGTAATTTAGACTACAACAACTCGAGAGTACAACTAGCTATGCCTCACGGTGTCACCCGCATTTATTTAAGGAAAAAATATATGCGTCTTTTTTTATTAATTAAAATAAATAAAAAAATTGCCGTAATATTAACTACCTGTGAGTGAAAGTCCCGCTGAAGTCAGTCAAGCCGTTTTAGAAATTAGCCACAACAAACAGAAATTTTAAATTTTTTGATGTATGTACCGTATAATATTTTCGTATGTATTTAGTTAAAAGCTGTTAATTTAAAATTACAACTTCAATTTTATTCATAGATCACTATAATGTGGCGCTATAATGTTGGGATTTTTGTTTAGTTTAATTGAATGATAAACAATAATGTGTCAACCCACAAAAAGTCGAACGGAGATATTGGTGTATTCTAATCATATATTAAACATCAGTCATAAAATTTTCAAGTCATCTATGGTAAATTAATACGGAAAAAAGTTGTTTGATTAAATGCTTCGAATATTAAAGTATCTTCATATTTGTCAATATAATAATAATAATAATAACGCATCACACTCAATGGCCCCCATTAAGATCTCATGACCTTGTGTCGGGGGTCCGGAAACACTCACAACACTAACACAAACACCCAGACCACGAAAAACATCCGTATGGCCAATACACACATTTGCCGTGAGCGGGGATCGAACCCGCGACCGTTTGCGCTTTAGTCAGTTGCAGTGACCATTGCGCCAACGCGTCTGTCATCAATATAAAATTTTGTTTTGTTATTAACTACAATAGGTATTAAAAAATATATTATTTGATAAAACTTTTCATTATACCAGTCTACTTGTAATTCATTATAAATTTTATCAAAAAAGAAAAGAAAAGATAGATATATACGTCTTCAAACAAATTTGTTAAAAATAGGTTTGACATCTTTAGACGCCATTTTCTCAAATACAAGTCCGTGTGGGTTGACACATTATTGCTTATCAGCGTCCAATTATAGATGAATAAATTAAAAAGAAAAAGAATTAAACAGATGAAATAGTGAACAATATCCGCTTCAAGTAGAGAAGGTAAACATTATATGGACGCTGATAAGCAATAATGTGTCAACCCACAAAAAAAATATAATTTTGAGATATTGATGTATTTTGATACTACGTCACCTATTTAACATTATTCAAAAAAATTTCAAGTCATCTAAAGTAAATAACTATGGAAAAAAGTTTCTTAACGCAATGTTTCGAATTTCAGGCGCATTCCATATTTTGCAATTTATAAATTAATCTCAAATATTTAAAAACTTATTATTAGATAACATATCAAATAAATCTATCTGCTTTTGATTAATTATACATTTTATCAAAATAGAAAAGAAAAGATGAATATACACGTCTTCAAACTAATTTATTAAGAATACGTTTGACATCTTTAGACGCCATTTTCTCAAAATGAAGTCTGTGTGGCTTGACACAGTATTGCTTATCAGCGTCCATATAAATATGATTATTCCTCAAATTAACCCAGGAACCGCGGGGCACAGTTAGTATACGTATTTTGTGTCACGGGTGTTATAAATTGTATACTTGAACGCTGATAAGCAATACTGTGACCAGCCACATGGACTCCATTTTGAGAAAATGGCGCCTAAAGATGTCAAACCCATTTTTAACAAATTTGTTTAAAGAAGTATATATCCATCTTTTCTTTTATTTTTTGATAAAAGGTATAATGAATTAAATTCAGACTAATATATTTAATATATTATCTTATAAAAAGTTTTTCAAATATTTGAGGTTATTGTATAAATTGCAAAATATGGAACGCACTTGGCATTCGAACCAATTAATTAAGAAACTTTTTACCGTACTTATTTAGTTTATATAATTTCAATTTTTTTTAATAACGTTAAATAGGTGATGCAGTATCAAAACACATCAATATCTCCGAATTTGACTTTTTGTGGGTTGACACATTATTGCTTATCAGCATCCAGTTACAGGTTGCGCAACGTAATGCTCAGTTGTTCTCTAACACTGATATAGTTCACGAATCAACTGTCACAGGTAAATACTCCCGGTAAGGAACCGTTTTTAGACTGTAATTGAAAAGACATAAACGCTAGGCAATAAATTCTATGATTTTCTGATTTTTTTTAACTCTTTAGCTTGTTAAATAACTGTTCTGTACACATTGTCATATTTGGATACTGATAAGCAATAATGTGTCAAGCCACACGGACTTCGTTTTGAGAAAAAGGCGTCTAAAGATGTAAAACCTATTCTTAATAAATTTGTTTGAAGTCGCATATATTCATTTTTTCTTTTCTATTTTCATAAAATGTATAATGAATCAAAAGTAAAAAGGTTTATTTAATATGTTATCTAATAATAAGTTTTTAAATATTTAATATTATTTTATAAATTGCAAAATATGGAACGCATCTGAAATTCGAAACATTGAGTTAAGAAACTTTTTTCCATACTTATTTAGTTTAGATGACTTGAATTTTTATTGAATAATGTTATATAGGTGACGTAGTATCAAAATACATAAATATCTAAAAATTTGACTTTTTGTGGGTTGACATATTAGTGTCAACCCACTAAAAGTCAAATTTCAATAATATTGCTTACCAGCATCCATTTATAATAATATTTAGACACATAATTATTTTATTATAATAAGAATTAGTTTCTGGTTTTCAAATTTAATATTTTTAGGTTGTACTGTTTGCTTTACAGCCTCTATCTATTTCATCCCCAACCCAAAGAAGGTGGTCTCTGTGTGGCATTGTAGCTCCCTAATGACTGGACCAATTTTAATGCGGTTTTTTGTTTGAAGGCTACTACAATCGGATTGGATATTAGCTAGAACTTATGAAGATCTTCTCAAATGTTTCGAGGTTATCAGCTCTTTTGTTTGAAAATATCTGACTAACTTCCAACTCTGTAGTTTTGTCTAAAATTTTAATTATTTCTTTATACATGTTTTATATTCTTTAATCGGCCTTTCGGAAATAAAGACGAGCGAAATAGCGAAAAACGTTTCTCGTAATTCTCTTTCTTATAATAAATATGTTAATTTCTCACGTTTCAAGTAATAAAAGTCGAACGATGAAAGCAGTATACTATTACGTGCGCTTTGTTAATTATTTTTTTCAATTAATTCCTATAAAAGTTCCCCGAAAGATTAGATTATTCCGATTAAATTACTTAATTGCTATTAAAAGTTTCGTTCTGGACCGTTAACGTGCCATTATTTGAGTTATCGCATTTCCTATTGTGAATTATTTTGAGAGCTTATAATTGGATGCTGATAAGCAATAATGTGTCAACCCACAAAAAACAAATTCGGAAATATTAATGTATTCTGCTAATGCATGAGATATTTGATTGAATTGAACCTATTTGAATATTGATTTTATTATTCAAAATATTTTCAAGCCATCTACCATACCAAACGGCCATTTTAAATAAGTACGGAAAAAAGTTCCTTAATTTAATGTTTCGAATATGAAGTACATCCATATTTTGCAATTTATACAATAATCTTAAATATTTGAAAAAAAAATTATTAGGTAAAACCTTAAATTACACCAATCTGCTTTTAAGTCATGATATAAAATATTTTACAATTTATATAATAATTTTAAAATTTTTATCAAATAATATATAAAATATAACAATCTGCTTTTGATTTATTACACTTTTTATCCAAATAGAAAATAAAAGGTAGATTTTTACTTCTTCAAATATCAATTTGAATTTCTTCAAATTATCAAAAAAAATTTAATTGTCTAAAAATGAAATTCGTGTGGCTTGACACAGTATTGATTATCAACGTCCAATTAGTATATGATCAACTTTATAAAAATTTGCATTTTGTTTTTTTTTTTTTTTAATGTTTCTTTTGGAATTAAAATAATAATTAGTGGTAGTCCAGCGGTCGGAATTTGATGGCAATGCATTAAATTTTTAATCGATTTTAAGATTGACCACAGATAATCCATTCTCAATTTGACCACAGACATTAACAATAAACAAAAGAGTATATATGTGAGTGTATCGGTAGCACATAGTAACATAAGTAATGTTTTTAATTCATTTAAAGTATCTTATATGCATAATAAAAAAATAACCAATCAATACTTCTTCTCTATATAAGCTATAATTGGCGAAATTTCATACTCCAAATGAAAGAAAAAAATTATGTTATACTACATCTACACGTGTCACTCAATCTTACAAGATCCTAACCCAGTCCGCGTCATCAATGTCTCCGTCTGTCCCCCTGGAGACTGCTGCTCCCGCCGCGTGACCGCCTTGAGATGCAGTTGAATTGAGAATGTAGGACGTAAGGCGAACATTCTGCACCTCAAAACAGAATTCATTCACTAGAGAGGATATATGAATTAAACTGAGCCTGCACGCTCTGAGGTATCACCTATGTATCATCTCAATCCGACAGAAAGGGATGGTGATTCACTGTGGATGCTCTCTGTCCCATCTAGGGGACATAGGATCAAAATATGTATAATTCTATACCTATAGAGTCGGGACAAGTGATTATATGTGAACGCTGATAAGCAATACTGCGTCGAGCCACACGGACTTCATTTTGAGAAAACTTCGTCAACAGATGTCAAACCTATTCTTTACAATTTTGTTTAAAGACGTACATATTCGTCTTTCTTTTATATTTAAAAGGCATAATGAATTAAAATCAGATTGGTATAGTAAAAATTTTTATCTCATATTAGTTTTTTAAATATACTGACACTACAATATTCGCAACATTAAGTATACTTTTTTGCCTCCTTATTTAGTTTAGATTACTTGCAATTTTTTGAATAATGTTAAATACATGTTGACACGTTATTGCTTATCAGCATCCATATGTATAGATTATGAATATAATAAATGATGAAATATTAGAGGCAAGGAAACGATTTTCTTTGTAAATCCCACGTATTTGCACGACCCTTAGAAATCCCAGCGCAAACAGTCTTGAAGAATTAGTCTCCAAGCTAAATAGACGAGATATTATGATGTTGTATTTCTATATTTTACTAGTTGATTGTCGCGGTTTTATCTACATTTTTCAATGTAATTCAATTATTTGGTTAATAGTTTTTAATGTACATTTTTGTCAACCGAGATAAAACTCAGATAATGACAGACGGGCTGGCGCAGTGGTCACTGCAACTGACTGGAGCTAACGGTCGCGGTTTCGATCCCTGCTCATGGCCAACGTCTGTATTGGCCATTCGGATGTTTGTCGTGGTCTGTAGAATAAACGCGTGTGAAGTGACGTGACGGGATTTCTTTTTTCACCTTTTAAATTAAAATTTACTCATCTAATTGAAATAATATTTGAGAAAAATATCTGTGGTAAACGTACATCGCGGTAATTTTATAAATATTCGTATTATATTGGCGGAACTCTAAAAACGTTATATTAAAATTTATTCAACCCTTCTGTTTTTTTCGAGTTTTCACGATTAAAATATCAATTACAATTACGTTTACATTTCTTTTAAATTATTCGAAAAAAAAACGTTATACATGAAATCGTTCTAAATAAACAAAAAACCGTTGAACCCTTGTCCGTGTGTTCAAATAAAATATCCAAATTATTCTTTACTTTGTAATCTTTTAAAAATACTGGTTAAATATTTGTATGTAAAGGGATATTTAAAATTACTTAATTAAAAACTTGACGATTTCATTTATATCTCAGTAATTATTTAAAGTTAATAAAAAATTATATGTCAAAAATGATTTCAACTTAAAAAAAATAGTTTTTAAAAGTAGGACAAAAGGTTTAAAAAATGTCGAAGCTAAAAACTCATAATATTATCAAGACTTTTAAGAAAAATGAATCGATTTCAAACTTGGATGACATAATTATTCTAGTTATCTTGATTTTAAAACAAATCTACTAAACTCATTTTGATGAAAATTTACACCCATCCGAATACTATCCTATTAAACAAAAATCTAAATAACCAAATGAATCACCTCGTCATCTAGTAATCGGTGATCATATATAAAAAGTTCCCGACGAAAGTTACCATGTTGTAACGCATGATCCACAGACACACACCGCTGACACCACAATAATGAACACAATAGAGGATTACGACATTGGAATTTACCTTATCATTGTTAGTTTAGTCTTCTCGTAGATCTTAATCAATAAAGTTATATTTAAATTTATAATTAATCTTATAATCTTTATGTACTAAATAAATAAATCTTTTTAAAATGGCTTCCACCGGTCGCCTTATCGTAACTCGAATCGAAAACCTTTTCGTTTTTTAACAGTCCCGTAAGCTTAAAGCTATATTCCTTTTTAAGCTTGCAACGCATAAGTAGCGTCTCTGGTGCTACAAATGCGCGACGGTGATCATTTAACATCAAGTCGCCCGCTCGTTTGCCGGTGCTGTGTTCATGCTGCATGATTCTAGACGGATGTAGAACAAAACAATTTTGTCATTCATCCTCAGACTATTGATTGTCTTCATAGTTATCATTATACTGGAATCGCACTACACTAACACAGTTTTACGTAAATCGATATCCCACTAGTTTACAGTACTTAGTCACCTAATAAGTGATATCATATTAGTAACTAGCTATTCCCCGCGGTTTCTCACGCGTTAATTTGAGAAAAATTATATTTATATAATAATAATAACGCATCACAACTCCCCAACAGCCCCCAATCAACGGCCCCCATTAAGATCTCATGACCTTGTGTCGGGGGTCCGGAAACACTCACAACACTACCACAAACGCCCAGACCACGACAAACATCTGTATGGCCAATACACACGTTTTGCCGTGAGCAGGGATCGAACCCGCGACCGTTAGCGCTTTTAGTCAGTTGCAGTGACCATTGCGCCAACGCGTCTGTCAATAATGTTTATCTTTCCTATTTGAATCGGATATTGTCCACTATTTCATTTCACACTTTAATAAATTCTAAAATAAAATTAGCCTAAGTTACTTCTTATAACATTATTAGTGAAAGTCTAGACAGACAGACAAAAACTTTTAAATTGTGTTTTGATGTAAGTACGATACATACTCTCATATGTATTTAGTTAATATTGTTAATTTGAAATTACAGACACTTACAATTTTATTTATTTGAATAGATTAGTCAGCTAATTTTTCTTTAAAAAATAATCATTCAGACGTTTCAAAGATTTATCGGCTGTCAGACAAAAATTTTGATAATACGTAATTTGTTTTGTAAGTATTATTGCAAACATCAATTGCATTTAGTAAAAAGCTATTATTTAAACATTACAAACAGACGGTCAAATTTCATTTATTTATATAGATAAACGATAAACTGTTACAGATATAAAAATAATGTTATGATGAAACAATGAATGAATCTATTTCGAGATGAACATTAAAAAGCCGCAGGATTCCGAACAGACAGAAAAACGTTGAAAGGCCGAATGTTATGGTGCGTCGAGATAAATTAACGTATTATAAAATTTTTAACCGACTTCCAAAAATGAGGGCTCAATTCTTTGTGGGCTTTTTTATGCATGTTCACCAACAGCTCGAAAACGATTCGATTTTGTTAATTCAATTTTGGTTTGAATATACCCTATATTCCATTGGTTTTAATTCAATTTTTTATCATAATCAGTTCAGTAATTTGATTTTAATATCGAAATAACTGGAATAAGTTTAAGAAATGTCATCCAAGTTAATGAAATTACATACACTGCTTCGCTCCTATAGTCGTAGCGTGATGTAATATAGCCTATAGCCTTCCTCAATAAATGAACTATATAACACTAAAATATTTTTTCAATTCGAACTACTAGTTCCTGAGATTAGGGCGTTTAAACAAACAAATAAAGAAACAAACAAACTCGTCAATTTTATAATATTAGAATAGATTACGTATTCCACTTTTGAAATCGTTTGCTTTTTTTCAAAAGTCACAATTATTCCTGAGATTAGCACGTCCAAACAAATAAACATTTCAGCTTTATGTATAAAGTAAATATATACTGTTATGTAAATTGAATTTTCTATACACGAAAACGAGGTGGGAGGGCAATGTATGTTTGTATAAAAAGTAATTAAAAAGGGTTGAATTTATCCCAATTGGGCCGTGGAAATAAATCTATATATATAATTGAGGCATAACGACCGACTGTACGTTATCAAGAAGAGGTCAGTCATATTAATATTATTAAGAGGCAAAATGTATACAGTTTTGCTCCTATTACTCAAAGCGTGATATAATATAGACTTCCCCAATAAATGGGCTATCTAACGCTAAAACATATTTTGACTTAGGGTCAGTAGTTTCAGAGATAACTCTACACACAAACTTACAAACAAATTTAACCTCTTTATAATATTAGTATAGATATCAATTTATAACACTTTTTAATTAAGATTCCATGACTCTATGTGGACCAGAAACACTCAACACACACAGACCACGACACACATTTTTATCATGAATGCGGATCGAACCCGCGACCGTCAGTGTAGTCACTTGTAATGATGCGCCATAATGGTTCACTACGGATTGGAAGATACATTGTGTCTGATAATGGGTTTTGGCACATGTAAGTATTCCTCCGATTTGATAGAAGAAAAGCCCTTTAGAAAAGATTCTTTGGAAAATTTAACAGTTAAATATTTATTAATATATTTAAATCATATTAATAATTATTCGATTTTTATATAAAACGCAAAAAAAATCTTTTACTTTACGACTTTAATGTTATAAATATTGATAGAATAGTTTTAGTGATATGGACACTGATAAGCAATAATTCGTGAACCTACAAAAAGTCAAATTTAGATATATTAATATTTTCAGACAATACATTTAGTATTTACATTTTCGAAAAAATTTCAAGTGATCTGAACTAAATAAGTCTGAAAATAGTGTCTTAATGTAATGTTTAGAATATTGAAGTGTGTTCCTTATTTTGGATTACGCAATAATCTCATGTATTTAAAAAAACTTATTATTTGATAAAACTATACTATACTTTATACTTTTTATCAAAATAGAAAAAAAAAGATGGATATAAACTTCTTTAAACAGATTTATTAAGAAGAGGTTTGACATCTTTAGACTCTATTTTCTCAAAATGAAATCCGTGTGGCTTGACATAGTATTGCTTATCAGAGTCCATATGAAATTAAATTTTAATTACTAACTTAGCTAAACTGTGTTACACAGATTTTGAATTCAGTCACTTTTACATTAAGCGATATTATTATATAAATGTTTACTAATTTTAAATACGGTATATATTTTTTATATATTATTTATTTTTTGTCATATTTTGTTATTATTCTTGACAAAATATTGTTTTTATTCATTTATAAGTATTATAACGAAGAAATGATACTTGAAATGAAAATTATCCATCTGCTTTTAACGTCTATTTTAGTATAATTAAAATAAGACAACTCGATTTATCTCTAAAAGGGTTTTTAAAATTAGACCCTTTTATATTTTAATAGCTGAAGTAATTGCCTTTAAATACATAAAAAAAACCTTCGTTAAAAATAAATCTAAGTTATTATCGAATTTGTAAAAAAAATACATCTCTTATTGTTAATTCGACACTATTTAATAATATACACATGATATAATTTATAACACTTCATATTTACGTATTCATTATGGCTGAATAGTTCATTTCCATATCATTCAATTACATTACAATAATCACAAATTAAAAAGTTATATTAGAATAAAACATCAAATAGTTTTCACTCCAACGACCAATTTCATGCAATAACGTGCACAGATAAAAAAAAAATTCGCGCGTTTTCTTCTTCATTTCCCGCGTTTTCCAACCAGCGTCGGTCCCGGGTCAGTCGTTCGCGGACCGCCGTCGTGTGTGCACGTCTCGCGCCGCCGCGTCACAAAATGGATGTGTAAAAATCGGATTGTCGCAAGATGACACTATTTTTGTCGCACGATCTCAAACGCTTAAGTGTATTATGAATTAATAGTGACAGTGGGGAATTTCATCGAATGTTCTAGTGTGTGTTAGTGTATTGTAAAAGATTTTTTTTTTATCGTGATCCTAATAATTCGACGGATAAGAGACGTAAGTTTTACTAATTAAACCTATTTATTCTAATTCGTTTGTTTTTTTTAGGTTTTAGAATTTGAAAAATTAGTACATAAATAATTTTATTACTATTTTGTTTAGGTCGTTCATAATTATATTAATTAAAAATTAGAGTGGCAGATTTAATATATTATGTGAGTTGTATTTTAATATTGGTTTTAAGTAAAATATTTTAAATAAATATCCTTTATTTAAATGTATCTTTAAACATAAAAAAAGGTGTTAAAAGATGTATAAACTCATAAAAGAGCGACGTTTTTGGACGTTTTATTTTACTATAGTTGTTATAATGTTTAAAAGCGGAAATAATACATTTTTATTTTATTTATGAACGAATCATATTGTGTATATATTTAGTAAATTTAATTTCGTCTTGTCTGAGAAAAATTTATGGAGCGATTTTACTTTCAAACACATAAAATACGTTGTAAATAGTTACTGTAATGATGTCTGTCGTAATTAATCATTTATTTGTATAACTAAAGACAATTTATGATTGGAGGAATAGAAAGATATTATATTATTAGTGTCTACGTAATGTAAGGATCGTATGACAAATATTTTAAGCATAATATGAATAAATACTACATCATTGTAACATACCCAATATATTTTAGCACTAGCTGTCCCTTGTGGTTTCACTCGCGTTTGTGATTATTACTTCGCTCATATGAGTTGTATCGTGATGTAATATAGCCTATATCCTTCCTTAATAAATAAACTATCTAACACAAAAATATTTTTTCAATACGAACTTTCATAGTTCCTGAGATTAGCGCGTTCAAACAAACAAACTCTTTATATTATTAGTATAGATAACATTGGAATTATTAAAATGTTAATCTTAATCTTATATAGGTCGATTGTAACATTTTTTTCTTTATAAAAATAATATTGATAATCTGAAAAAGCTATTAGCGTAAAAATCTAAATAGAATCAACCAAAATTAATTTATGTAATAAAATTAAATCAATGACAATTTTTCAGCGAAGTAGTATTCAGCTGTGGACCTGCACAAATACGTTCTAGCGACCGCGGCAGAACCATTCACAGAAAATCCACGTAAAGTAGCAACTATAGATGTTTTATACACTGACTGAATGAGCCGGAAGCTCTACTTCCTCTATCTTCCTGTAAGGGAAGGGGCCTTACTTCCTATTACCTTTCGTATGTCATTAATTTTAAGCTGGCGTTTATGGCTTCTTGGTAGCTGCTCATGGGCGTGGTGATCACTTAACATCAGTACCGATCCCACATTTGGCCGTTATTCTATAAAATTATATGGATGCTGATAAGCAATGATGTGTCAACCACCAGTCAATTTCGGAGATATTGGAGTATTCTGATGCGTCACGTATTTAACATTATTAAAAAAAATAAAGTCATCTAGTCAAAGTCAAGTCTGTTTCGAATATTGAAGTGCATTCCATATTACATACATAAAAGTATTTAGTATACCAATCTGCTTTTAATTATGACTTTTACGCATATCAAAATAAAAACTATAAGATGGATATATACTTCTTTAAACTAATTTATAAGGAATAGGTTTGACATCTTAAGACGCCATTTTCTCAAAATGAAGTCCGTGTAGCTTGACATGGAATTGATTATTAGCGTCTATACATATCGCTGGTTCGTAAGAATATCGTAGTAAATCAAAATTCTAAGAAATAGAACTAAGTATGACAAAAGATCATAAATCTTGGATGTTTTATCATGAAAAGAGTTGCGATGATGAATTTTCTTTAAATCGATAAAGTTATAACATCATGGGATCGTTTAAAATTTGCAGCTATGCACCAACAGTTTACCAGCGCGCTAAAAATTCAAAAACCTCATTTCCTAAAATTCATCATTTTTAGTTGCATCGATATACTTGAAAAGCAGCGATATGTGTAATTTTAATAGAAATTCATCGAACGTATACACCTTTATTTAAACCAATACTAAATAATAATAACCATTATGTTATACAAATTTAAATTCCGTTGTCAAGTGGTTATTACAAGAACTCACTACGTTTTAAATATAATATTTATTGCTCTATGTAGCTACAATGGTTATTAATGTAATTTCTAAAATGGACGGTGATAAGCAATACTATGTCGAGCCACACATACTTCATTTTGAGAAAATGACGTCTAAAGATGACAAACCTATTCTTAATAAATCTGTTTGAAGACGTATATATCCATCTTTTCTTTTCTTTTTTGATAAATGGTATAATGAATTAAAAGCAGATTGATATATTGAATATATTATCTAATAAAAAGTTTTTCAAATATTTAAGATTATTATATAAATTGCAAAATGTGGGACGCACTCGAAATTCGAAGAAACATTTTTCCGTACTTATTTAGTGTGTGACTTAATTTTTTTAAATATTGTTAAATAAATTAAGTAGTATCAAAATACATCAATATCTCCGAATTTAACTTTTTGTGTGTTAACACGTTATTTATCAGCATCCAATTACAACTACAAAAAAAAAGATTTAGCCACATAGTGTAGTTGTTCATAGTGTGTTGTAGTGCAGTTATTCTACAGTGACGCACTTACATACATTAGGCAATTTACTTATTTATTTATTGCTTTAGAAATACCATCGGAATATTCACAAAACATATTTAGTAAAAAAAAAACATAAAAAAGAAAACTTGTACAGAGTGATACACCATTACAGGTATTTACATTTTACACTTATGTACATGTTAACAAAGGTAACTAAACACTACACTATACATTCAATAGATTCTGTGAGGTTTATCTTTAAACAAAGTGAAGAAAAAATAACAATAATAATAATACAATAAGACAACAAACAATCATTGATAAAAAAAAGGATGTTATAATTATTTGACTTACGCTAATATTTTTAATCTTGTGGAACATTGGTGCCAATTGCTCACTAGGTATCAGATATTTTATTCTGGACGAGATATACGCAGTTAGTGCGTAGGAGAATTGGACGCTGATATAATATGTCAAGCCACAGCAAGTCAAATTCGGAAGTATTGATGTGTTTTGATACTGCGTCACGTATTTAACATTTAAAAAAAAATCAAGTCATCTAAACTAAGTAAGGATAAAAGTTACTTAATTTAATATTTCGAATTTCAAGTGCGATCCATATTTTGTAAAGTATATGAATAAGTTATTATTAGATAAGTCTTGTTATGACACCGATCAGATTTTAATTGATTATACCATTTACCAAAATAGAAAAGAAAGATAGATTTGTACGTTTACGTTTTTCGTTTTTATGACTTATGCGTCTTCAAATAAATTCGTTAAGAGTAGCTTGACATCTTTGGACGCCTTGTTCTCAAAATTAAGTCCGTGTGGCTTGACACAGTATTGCTTATCAGCGTCCAATTACACTTATAAGTTTGCGCTCAAACTTTCATACTTCATATTTCAGATACACATAAGTTATTTACCATTGCTTCAAACCTGAAAGAATTTACCGTCATTGCCTTATTTTTAACATTTACGTCTTTCCTTACTACTTACGACGTATCTGTGACTAGGTTACACATTTGTTTTATATCGCCCTCGAAAGTGTAACATATAAATGTAATTCGCCTTATGAGTATTATAAAAGCAAATAAGCAATAATAATAATAATTTTGACAGACACATTGGCGCAGTAGTCACTTTAACTGACTGAAGCGTTAACAGTCGCGGGTTCGATTCCAGCTCGCGGCAAACGTCTGTATTGGACATTCGGATGTTTATCGTGGACTGGGTGTTTGTGTTCGTGTTGTGTGTATTTCCGGATCCCCGACACAAGATCATGAGATCTTAATGGGGGCCGTTGAGTGTGATGCGTTTATTTATTTAAATAAGCATTCTTTGAATATGTTTCGATATCACGTCTAAACCACTGATGAAATTTTAATGACTTAAGGTATATAGAGAGATCGAATCTTGGAGAAGGACATAGGGTAGTTTGTGTCGCAAAAATTAAACACAAACGGGATGTAATAGGGGATGAAGGTTTCTGCCATGCTCAAGAACAAACGAGGATGGTTGGCTGTTACCTTCTTCAGCGAAGATGTAATCGCACAAAAGGAGGCCGCGGAGAGGGTCCGTGAGGCAAGTGCTTCTGCAGATTTCCCCAGGAGAGCCCAGCCGGGAAGAAGAAGGAGACGCTATGCGCATCTTTTTCCCCCGCTGTAAAACCTTTAAGATGAATTAAGTGGTTGAGCGCGCCGGAGCGACACGGTCGAATGCATCTCAGCGATCCCGTGACGCTCCAAGAGAGGCGTGGTAAGGATGTTGGTTTTTAGTGGGTAGTCCGGTTCAACGTCTGAGTCCTCCCACATACCCGCCTGAGACTATGTCTCTTACGGGATGCGTAAATGCATTTCCCAACAATAAAAAAAAATGGGGATGAAGGTTTCGACGCATACGAAGTCGCAGATATCAATCGCAGGTTTACCATTAAATAAAAATGCTCACATTGTGTTAAGTCTGAAATATATTAAAAAATATATAAATAACTAACTGCAATGATATTTTGAGATAACTCCCAAATAGAACGAAGAATTTATTTTTAACACATGAATAAATAGCTTTGAATGGATTAAGGTGAATACAATGTTACGGACAGTAAATAATAGAAAAGCGATACTTTATGTATACATGGTTTTAAAAGAGTTACTATCGAGTTTCTTGCCGGTTCTTCTCGATAGAGACTACATTCCGAACCGGTGGTAGCTTTATAAAAATGTAAAAAAAATGACATGTAACTCGACGATTCGAAAGTGCTTTCAAAGCCCATTTGAATAAAGTATATTTTGAGTTTGAATTTATAACTTTATTTTTATAAGATTAAATACGAATAAATATTTTCATTGCTCTTTTTAGTCTATAATCTTGATCAGGACATTCAGACTGAAATCAACATGTTTAATAATTAAAAAGCAAAAAAAAAAACAAAATCTCCGAAACTATAAGTGCTATGAGTTTCAAATTTTGCATGGCGTTTTTTTTAGGACGTAGATGTTAACTAAGACGGGTTATTGCAAAATTCGACCAATTCGATTGTATAGCACTCCTATGTTACGCGTGAGGGAAACCGCGAGGGGCCGCTAGTTGTGTTATATAAAAATATACAACTTAGATCACCAACAAAATTATTTAAAAAAAGGAATACGTAGTTTCCTTTACTTAGATGACATATTTATTCCAGTTATTTTGATTTTTAACTTAAACTACTGGACCGATTTTGGTAGAAATTTTTTCGACACCAATCGAAAAGAACAACCTATCGAACAAAACATAGTTAACTAAATCGGGCAAGCCGTTTTAGAGTAATCCTCACATACATGAAAAATCCCGACCAACTGAGAACCTTAATTTTTAGTGGGTTAAGTGGATACTTCCATTACATTCATTTTCGTTAAAAATGAAAAATTGTAATCCTTCGAATTTACTATATAGATAAAAAATAAAGGCTATCCATAAAACATTGAATCTTAAATAAAATTTCAATCGTTTTAATTAAAGTTTTCTTAAATTACTCCATCACGGATGACAGATCGTTTAGAAATTCTAAAATAACGCGATTAAAGAACGTTTCCACTGAGTTTAAATGAACCATTGGCTCGGAAGTTTTTCAACGAGCAATTAAAAGGTATAGTCTTTATCTATATTATTTTTATATAAAAAAGTATAAAACTGAGCAGCGGCTTAATGTCAAACATTAACCCTTTAAAAACCTAAAACAAAATCAAGTCCAAAAACGAATTAGATATACTAAAAGGCAAGAAATATTTTCGACGATATTTTAAAGTTGGGAGAAATCGGTAAACGTAGAAAGATAACATATAAAGTCGGTTACTAAAATATGATACATACTACGAACCGAGACAGTATTCTATATGCAAATAAATCAGCCAAGTGCGTGTCGGGCCACGCACAATGTAGGGTTCCGTAGTTGTCAGAATTGTCAAGATCGGTCAAGCAATCTTCGAGTACCTATTTTCGTAAAAATGTTTGAATGTGAATTATACTAACGATTTTGAACATTAAATGTACGTCGATTATTTATTATTCTAACACTTGTAAAATATACTTAGCGCCGATAAATTTCCTTCCAGATTAGCGCCTATGAAATCTATGGAGATTTGGTTGAAAACTTCATAAGCGCGATTCAGAATCACTCGCGACATGTTTTATTAAGACATTGTTTTATACCTTATTTTATATTTTATTTTAATTTAAACTTATTAAATATTTATTTATTTATTCATTTAAATTCATATAATAATTTAAAATTATTAATATTTACATAATGTGATGCTTTAAAAAGTGAAATATTTAATTTTACTTAGATCATCTATAACTCGATAACCATAAGAACCAACATAGCCGTGATAATTTTCCTTTTAAATTCATTATATGTACCGCTATCGTGAATTTTTTCATATTTTTAGACGCAGCAGTTTAGTGGGTAGAGGGGGGGGGGGACACTTGACTCTAAGAAAAATTGACACTTCAAAGCTTAATATTTCGGAAACAGTTCGTCGTTCGGAAAAATGGTTTTCCCACACCTATAACATTTTTAAAAGACCTATCTAACGATACCCCACAACATGGGATAAATGAGAAAAAAAAATTTTGGTCTCTCTTAACACATAGGGAAGACACCCTGAAAAAAAAATATTTTTAAGATTTTATTGTACGACTTTCTCGGCGTAATTCATATGTATACTCATACCGAACTACAGCTTTCTGGTATTAAGGGTTTCGGAGCAAAGCCGCGGACAGACAGACAGACAGACAGACGGACAGACAGACGGACAGACAGACAGACAGACAGACAGACGGACATGGCGAAACTATAAGGGTTCCGTTTTTTACTACGGAACCCTAAAAAGACTCAAACTGACATAAACATTTCAAATGCGGTTCAATTTTTGATTTAAAACGACGTTCGAAAAAGGAAAAGATTTTTAATGCATTGGGAACTTTTATTTATCTTCATCGTTATATCTTCTCCTATTGAATACTTCTTGAGCCATTTGGATATATTTTTTTTGGAAGGACATATGACCATCAGTCCCGTACCATATTCATAAAATTCGGTTCAGTATTTAAAATCAAAGTAACAGAATTTTAATAATTTGCTTTTGTAGTCAATTTACTTGTAAAATTCAAAATTTAAATTTTTTCAAATCGGCTTTTTAAAGCACTTTCGTTTCTTTTTAAGTTACCACAGGTCCCGAATGTAGTCTCTACAGAGAAGAACCGGCATCAAACTCGATAGGTACACTTTTAAAATCATACATTATCGATATGAATAGTCTTTTAAAACGAGTCGAGTCCGAGACCACGGAAATAAATAATTTGCATCAAATCTTTTAAGTAGTTTCTCGTGAATGAGAAATAAACATCCATGTATACATACATTATCAAAATTATCGCATTTATATCTTAATGAATAATTTTGAGACTCACAACATTCCAAAACGAACGTTCGGTATACAATCATACACAGATTTTCGTCCATGTTTTATTTTTGTTTACAATGGACGTTGGCAATGTTTGCGTCGACTGCATGACACAAGTAATGAATTAACTATTTCTCGTAAAATAAACAAACCATAAATATGCAGAGGGACAAAATTTTTGTTTACATTATTGTTTCTATCGAATTACACCTTCTGTGTTTAAATTGTTTTAAAATGGCATAACTTAACAATTTCATTGTCATCATTGTAAATAGTGAAAAAAATAAGTATATATTATAGGCACATTTATTTGATATAAAATAAGATCAATGTCTAAAACACTACCGCGTTGCGACGTCGCGTCGTGGTAGATTACGTCACGCGTGAAAATTTACGGCATCTCGCATGAAACTCTACGACGATAAATCGTGAAAGTCAACGACATCGTCGACGCCGCAACGTATCAGAACGCGCCATCGCAACGTGGTTGAATGGTTTGGCTGTTAAGTAATATAAAAAATAATTTGACTGCATACACGTTATTTGCTCCAAAAAATTTAAGCATACGTTACGCGTTAAACGCCTGTCTATAAAATCCTATACTAAAATCCGCGTCTAACGATAATTTGAGTTAAACATGGTTTAAACATAGTTTAATTATGTATAAATATCAGCTTAGGTGTTTTTAATATATGCTTGAAACTTATTTTAGCTGTCGAATGTAACGTGTGTTATATTATTGATAAGTTTTTCATAATTTTATTCGCATTCAGACAATTTAGACTGGATTTTAAGCTTCGATTAATTTTTAAGCACTGTTTATTAAGACAAGTGTCTAAAAAGGTTTTTTTTCCTTTTTAGTTTAGAAGTATTTGTTTAATGGAAATGTCTTTTCCAACGAATTACAAGGAATCTAATGATACTTCATAGGCTAGACCCATCAAGGTGTTTACGCTATAGAGCGTGCCAAAGAAATAGATAAACATAAATAGATACACTCGAGAAATCATCATCATCTTTCTGGAGTTGTTGGGAAAAATACTAACTTCTGCGAACAATTTTGTCGTTCTGGTTTGTCCGTTAAAGAGGAAACTTGTAACTACCGACTCTAAAAAAAAACGATCCAATTGATATAGATTTACTCTTGACTATTATTATTATTTTTTAATTGTTTATTTTTTAAAGATGACACATATATACACAAGAGACACATAGATATATATATATATATATATATATATATATATATATATATATATATATATATTTCGAAAAACGAATAGATAAAAAGTTTGAATCAATCAATCAATCAAAAAATACTTTATTCAAGTAGGCTCTCACGAGCACTTTTGAATCGTCAATACATGAAAAAACAAAAAAAAAATTACATCGAATAATGAAGCTACCACCGGTTCGGAACGTAGATTCTACCGAGAAGAACCGGCAAGAAACTCGATAGTTACTCTTTTAAAATATTGTCAATACATCACAACACAGTTTATATACCTAGCTGCTTTTAAATCATTATACCTTTTATCAAAATAAAAAGACACGTTCACGTACGATGTACATGTCTTAAAACACATTTATTTTCACGCCATTTTCTCAAAGTGAAGTCCATGTGGATTGACATAGTATTGCTTATAAGCGTCCATTTAGCGTTCCTTCTCTACTTACGATCAAAACACATACATAAGATGTGACGTCACGTGACACGATATCGTCGCGACATCGTAAAGACTGAGTGAAGCCTATGTGTAACTATTTTTTTTTCTTTCTCCTTTCTCCTTACAGTTTTAATTAAAAACTTCGTCCAATAGCTAATAGATGGCATTCATATCGCTTAAAATAAAATAAACACCACTATCACAGTGACATCCTAGTTTAAATGATACAATTTACAATATTTAAACTTGACAAGTCAGGAAAATTT
This sequence comes from Hypolimnas misippus, assembly GCA_037950945.1. NCBI lineage: Eukaryota > Metazoa > Arthropoda > Insecta > Lepidoptera > Nymphalidae > Hypolimnas > Hypolimnas misippus. The sequence continues at coordinate 1,211,701 of JBBEEQ010000009.1, forward strand.
CAAACTGTTTAATAAGTTAGTAACCTTACTTGAAAACTGTATCAAGTTTTATTAGAAGCATATTGCAGCGAAGCACGTCCCAACTTTAATATAAGACAGCTGGTTCCGTGGAAGTTTCTATTTGAAAATGTTTGGTAACAAATTTTAAATGGAAATTAAGAGGAAGCAGCTACCGATCTGTTTGTTGGGAGTTAATATATCCTTGAATATCGATTCAGTAATATATTAATTATTAGTCGTATTAGATGATAAATACGACTTTTAATATATATATATATATATATATATATATATATATATATATATATATATATATATATATATATATATATATACATATAAACTCGCAAACAAAATTTTAAACTCTTTGTAATATTAGTATAGTTTGTAATATTAGTTTAGTTCTTTTATTAATATTTGTTATCTCACAATCTCGTTATTTTTTAATCAATTTTGATAATTCTGTTTTCTCTTTTAAAGGAACGAAGAAAATTCTTCCAGTTTGATCTAATTTTTATTAAATTCAAATTCAAAATATACTTTATTCAAATAGGCTTTTTAATGTGCTTCCGAATCGTCAAGTTACAGGTCCACTGGTTATAGATTGTTTTAGGCTACCACTGGTTCTGAATGTAGTCTTTACCGAAAAGAACAGACAAGAAACTCGGTACTCTTTTAAAATTCATACATTATGGATTTTTATTGCAATTTTTTTTATATGTCCTGTAAGAAAATCAACGCACATTAGATCCAAGCCTCTTTATCGTCCAAATAATCTGGTATAGTATAATATGCTTTATCTAATTAGGATTTTTTAATCTAGGCTTTAAAATTAAATGGCAAATGCTAAATCGTTTAGTAGTTTCATCTATATAAAAAAGTGCGTATTTTGCTTGTGAAGTCGGTTCATTTAAAAAAGTCTTAGTTATTAAAAACAAGCTAAAAGTAACACTAGCCTAGGAAACAAAGATAAAAATATCAACCCAATATCTTTACCAGTTTTATGGAAATTAATTGAAGTGCCAGTGACTCTTAATAGATTCAAAGCGTAAAAAGATTTTCTATTTTTAGCAATTTAAAAAAGGTAGAGGTTTTCAAAAGATTGTAATCCGATTTTTGTGATACTTTTTTACTGAATAGACTTAAATTTGAAGATAAAAGTGTACATGATCGAAGTCAGGATTTTTTTATGGAAGAAGGTTTTTATATGTACACAAGACTTTTAAGGAACTGAGTTTAAAAGCATACAAAATAAGTAATTTCGTTTACATGAAAGACAAAATTATTCTAGTTATTTTAAAGAATATTTAGACGACAAAGAGGCGTGAATTTAATAAGCGTTGATTTATAAAAGGATATCAAAATTAAAATGTAATAAAAAAACATTATGTATAATATCAAAAGAGTTACTACCGAATTTTTTACCGGTTCTTCTCGGTAGAGATTACATTCGGAACCAGTGGAAAGTGCTATAAAAAGCCTATTTGAATTAACTATATTTTGATTTTCACTTTCTGTGGGACCAATTGGAGGGTATAACCATTTCAAAGAAGGTATGAATTAATCAAATAGATACGGTTGTTTTCGCGAAATCGGTGAAAGTTCCTAACGAATTGAGAACATCTTTCTTTTTAGGAAATCTGTTAAAAAAATAATTATTTATGTTATTTATTGATACATCTTGATTAGATTTAATTGTGGTACACTTACCATAGCCTACTGACTACAGCTCATATACGGATTGGCTCAACCGGCGATGTACTACACTCTCACAATCAACGCAACAACGCAGCAACCAAGCCGTTATTATAAAATTACTCATTTAAAAATAAATATGCAAAAGTCTTGCATGCATAATATCGACGATATAATTCTGTACTAACTATATGTATTAAAAAATAGTTCACTATCGTATGGAAAAAATCGCTGCTGAAATTCTACGTAGTTTCAGACACTTTTAGAAGCAATTTAAACGGCGAACGCTAGTATGGAAATCAATTTGAAACTTTCGATAACTGAAAACACATGCGATGTTTTAAAATGTTGTCAATATTGATCGTTGCGTATTTTGTTGTTTCGATAAAAAAAAATAACTCAAATAGATGCCAAAGCATTTTTCAGTAAAAATATACGCCAAGTTTTTATTTTATTTGGATTTGAATATTGATATCGAAGTTTATTATATTTCTTGTTTATTTTGATTTTAGTTAAATTTAGTTAATTTTAGAAAAGTTAGTTTTCCGCGATTTCTTCTCAGGTCATTTTTGACCAAACTGTGGTAGATTAATTTGTTCGAAATTGAAAAAGACAATTTTAATTACTATATTTATTGTATAAAATAATTTAATAGTGAGGCGATGGAATGACCATTTGCTTCTCTGTCGAAAACCGACCTTGATAGTGACGCGAACCTCTAAGTTTTTTCCTAATAATAATAAATAAATTTGCCCTTTAAAAAAAAAAACAATTGTAATTCTATCTAAATTAAGACATGAAAGATATGTTAATAATAAAGGTGTGACACTGAAACTAGTCAAAATGGCTACAGTACCTAAATTAATGTTTTAAAATCAAATCAAAAATTTCTTCAATAACATATATATTTTGTATTAAAAAAATATAAAATATATGTAAATTACGAAGACAGCGTGTGAAATGATGATTTGTTAAATTAAAAACGTTTACGGTGAAGTAACTTTTGACCCTAAAGTGAGTAAAAATTAGTATGACTACCGTAAGTCTGACTGAAATGTATTATTTTTAGACTGGTCCGAATTATGATCAAACTGTAAATTAATCATATAATTATACTGACGATCGATTTCCGAAAAGGTGAAGTTAGACAATTTGAGTGAAGCTCCTTTTATTTAAACTGTGGGCGAACAAGAAGGCGGCTCACCGGATGTCAAATTATGACCACTGTTCATGGATTTTTTAGAAGCTACCAGAGAAGTCATAATTGCCTTGCCAGGTTAAAAAGGAATGAACGATTCGAAATTAAGGATATAGGAAGTATATCGATACCTCCCACGTAAGTTGTTGTAACCCCAAAATTACAATTTTACAGTAGAGCACTTTTAATCCGTTTTAGTTTGAAAGTTACAACAAAATACGCCTTTTTTCAGGCATATTTTGTTGTAACTTTCCTTGAAAAAAAAAAAAGATTTTTGGTATTTTTTCACTTTGAATGCATTAAGCAATGCAAATTCGTGTAGTATTCAGTAAAAACGCTAACGGCAATTTTGTGGCTTACAATAACTTACGTGGGAGGTATCGATATAATTTAGGAAGTCGGTAAAGAGTGTTGAATTTCTCATCATACGAAACTAATACTAATAAAACGCTATACTAGCTAATGTGATACTTATCTTTCTGTAGTAAGTGCACTACAACAAGGCTCTCACAACAAACTTCACAATATTTACGTTAAGTCCACTCGCGACATGCAAATTGGGCCACTGAATTGCAAAATAACGATTTGTTGAAGTGGCTTACTTGAAAAACATCGTTGGAGCTAGACAAATATACTTCACGATACCGTTTCGAGACGCTAGTATACTTTAAAATGGTAGATCAACATCATCGTAAAATGCCAAATGTATGGGTGGTGCGTTAAACGTATGGGGTGCGGGCGGTTTTACATATAAAGGAAAAATAGAATGCGTCTCGTAGCAATTGAAAAGGTTTACCTCCATAGGTCATACCGGCTTGCAAATGATATAATTCTTGATTTAACAGTTCTCGATGTTTCTGAAGAAACGTAAACTGCACTGCACTGGTTTATCACTTTTTTTGCGATTCCTTGTCCTTTTTAAACCGTGTTTAGCAATTATTTAGCGGGAGCGGCGTCGACTCGTGTCGCGTTAATTTTTTAAGTTTTTGTAACTATTCGGCGCTGGCGTCGGTTCTGGCACCTAGCGTAGCGTGGCGTCCTTTTCTTCCTGAGACGCATTCGGGGAGAGGGAAAGGGATATATATATATATATATAGCAAGCGAAAATAGTGGTTGCGTAACTGAATTGCGTTATATTACAAAAAAGTCAATAAAATCTTTAAAATTAAATGGATTTATTAAAGCGCGTAAACAATGGGTGAATTTCTATGTTGATTGGGTAACCAATTGTCAATGATATTTTAAAACTATATACATTTTATGCTCATAATATTTGACGTTAAAAATCTGTATCCATTTCCAATTTTGACATGCTCGTCTTGTTAACCCAAAGATGCTCTCGTCTGTCATAAACAATCGCTGGTTGCAAACGTTGTATGCAACGTTGTCCAAAGTGATACAGTTATATAATATTGTTGAACGTCGCTATCAAAATGGCAATAAATGAATACAGTTTGACCATTAAAAGCATGTTTTAGTACAAAAAAAAAAACGATTTAAAGCATAACACGCCTTGTTCTACCTTGTAAAAGCTTTTAGTTGATTTTACGTGTGTTTTAATTTAGTCAAAAATAAAATTAAAAAGGTCTCTTATCCACTTAGATAAAGCTAAAGGGCCATGTAAAAACTTTGATCTCAAAATTATTTTATCCATTAAGGGACTACATTTTCAATAGAACCTTCTAATGGTATAGGTATAAGCAACTTTTGTACTTTAATATTTGTGATTCCAAAATAGATTCGTCAATGTAAAACTTTTTCCATTCCGTTCGATTTTTCAACGATTTTATTTCATATAAATCTTGCACTGATAATTACGATCACAACAAAAATAAATTAGCCAAATCAGTGCAGCCATTCTGAAGTGATGCGCGAAGATATTTGTATATTTGGTAATTTATTTTTATTAATATGGATATAAAATTACGAATATGATTGATATTAATATTATCTTTACTTCTAAGAATTCGAAAGTTTGAGCAAAATGTTTGTTCTTCTTTCATTTAAAAACGACTACACAGATTTTAATGAAATTTAACAGTTTTATAGACCATAGATCAGATTAACAAATACGATAAAGAATCCGCGATCCGAAGCTAGTATTACAAACGAATGAAGATCACAATTCAGCAGTATACCCCATGAAGCGTCATAAATTCGAAAACAATATACTACAAAGTCTCCTTAGTAAAATTTCCTAATAGCTATCAACCATATCCCTTTTATCCGGTCAAAGGAAAATCGGAATGGATCCGTGATTCGATCCGACAATAAAAAAAAGTAAACCTTTGTAATCCCTGCTTCATCTTATCTTTCTTATTCGGGGACTATTTTCGGACTTACGAATAAATCCTTTTTCGAATATCGGGATGATTTTTATGAAGAGCCAGTAGTAGTACCGTAACTTCGCCTGAATAGAATAATTGGATGCGGATAAGCTATAATTTTTTTTTTCAACTCTGGGAAATGCATGTATCCAGCCCGCCCGAGAATTCAGGCGTGTATGTGGGACTCCTGACACTAACAGACGCACCAGACTACCCACTAAAACCCAGCGATGCCCTCATCGTCTCGGATGGGCGCCACGGGATCGCTTACGCATGCTACCATGGCATGGTCGGGCTGATCAGCAATAATGTGTCAACCCACAAAAAGTAAAATTCGGGGATATTGATGTATTCTGATAATGCTTTATGTAATTTAAATTATTCAAAAAAACTTTAAAATCATATAAACTGAAGGAAAAAGGATCCTTAATTAAATATTTAGAATATTAAATTGTGTTCTATATTTTCCAATATATAATCTCATATATTAGAAAAATAATTACTAGAACTTTTGATCGAACCATTCTGCTTTTAATTCATTATACCTTTTATCAAAATAGAAAGATAAGATGGATAAATACTTCTTCAAACAAATGTATTAACAATAGGTTTGACATCTTTAGAAATTATTTTCTCAAAATGAAAGGGGTAAAATGATAATATAAAATAGGGGTAAAGAATTCTGTGCTGACGAAGTCGCAGGCATGATTTTAATTTTATGTACATATATATTAATATTAATAATTTTCTAAATTTCATCTTCTACAATGTTATTTTATCATTTATCAGAATTTCTCTGGCGTTAGGCTACATCGCTGACCATTAGATAAATTCGAAAACTGGCACTTTAAAATATTTATTAGGCCCATTTAAATACGAGCAACTAATTAAATTCGAGGTGTTCCTCTGAGCCATTGACTCTTTGGTATATGCAAAAAGGAGGGTAGACATAAGAAATATAGTGAAAATAATGTCAATGTTTAAACTTGCATTTTGAAATGGGAACGTCAGAATGTCACGGCTTCTACGTTTTTTTACTAAGTAGGACAGTGGAACAAAGAGAATAAAAAATTGTGCGGGTGCATTTTTTATTTACTAATGATGTTGTTCAAGTATTGAAATATGATGATTTAATTATATTGTTGAATAATTACATATGTAAGCAATTGTTTACCAATTATCGAGCTCATGTGTTAATCAAGGATGCTACTTACAGTCGTGCAGTATCCTGACATTTTAAACCTGTTTATTGAACTAAAAAGCCATCTTTAATAGTAAGGGTGTAGCATGAGAAGGATAGTGATAGACAATTAGAACTCTGGATATACGTTATCCTCATTCCTTCAACGAGAGCGCCTGGAGGCTGTTGGATAAAGGCTGTACCCCTGATGTTCTTTTCCCTCCATCCCTTATTCCATTTAACCACATTTGTGGTTCTTTAGGTGTTTCAAATATTTGGCTGCTGGTAAGCAATAATGTGTTACCCCACAAAAAGTCGAATTCGGAAATATTGATGTATTTTTTATAATTCGTTACCTATTTAACATTATTCATAAAGAATTAAAGTTATCTAAACTGAATAAGTATAGAAAAGAGTTTCTTAATTTTCATGTTTCGAATTTTAAGTGCGTTCCATGTTTTGCAATTTAAACAATAATCTAATACATTTGAAAACTTTTTACTAGATAAAAGTTTTTATTGTACCATCGGTTTTTAATTCAAACTTCCTTTTATCAAAACAGACAAGAAAAGAATCCATCTTTTCTTGTCTGTTTTGATATATATATATACTTCTTCAAACAAAGTAACAAAGAATAGGTTTGACATCTTTAGACGCCATTTTCTCAAAATTGAGTCCGTGTGGCTTGACATAATATTGCTTATCAGCGTCCATTTATGATATGTTGATCACTTAAAATCAGTTGATCCAAATTTTCGTTAGTTGGATATTATCATAATAAAAAAAAATCAAATATACTTACATACATATGCAGTTACATAGTAAATTATGACAAATATACATACTCATTAAAAAATTATCGCATGTAAAATATTTTGTTAGTATAGATAAAAGTAATGAAACAATCTAAATCTTTCCCATTATTGGACAAAAAGTTTTGGCACTGCGTGGGCATATACATGACTCACTGTCAAGATTTTTTAAATTTACATCGCCTACCACAGAGAACACGATAAATTTTTAATACTTTTATATTCAATTTAATTACGATCATAAAATGTACTAAAGCTTTTTTATATGATACTCCACGTAACCTCAAAATGCAGCATGACAACCTAAAAACGAAAAGTTAGTAGTCATTTGATAAATGTAATTGATCAACCTACTTAGCATTTTTTCAGGCAATACCAGGTCTAACCATTAGTCTAATCCAGTTAGAGTTATTGGTTTTAACACAGAGCGATTACCATCTGACCTACGCAACCTCTGAAGCCAGTAACCGTTAAGACTAGAATTACTTATCAAGAACAACGTTCATTATCATAGTGTGCTAGTGATAACAGAAGTACGTGGTCTCCGGGGCAGGTTGGGATGAACCTTGTGTGTCAAATATTTATTTATACAAATATATACTCCGAGCGGGGATGGAACCGCGACCGTCGACAATAAAGGTTACAAAACATTTAGTTCCACTACACTTCAGCAAGCGTCACTTACAAGTTGTTCACTTCAATATTTCATTATAATATAATCTAAAATTGAAAGATTAAAAGAAGCCACAATCATTGTATTCATCGAAACTATTTTTAAAGAGCCCCAACATTAAACTTCAGCTGTAAGTTTGGGAGGAGTTGTTTATACTGTTTCCAAATGATGCAGCATTAGGTCTAGGTAAAGCAACTATGTAATTTTTGTATAATCAAAGTCATAGTATAGTAAATTTCGAATCGATAAGACCAGTAGAAGGTTGATCCTTTCAGTACCCAGCTGATAACCTTTAATCATCTGAATAAATTTTCATAAATTATAGATAAGATCCATTCCAATCACATCATCTTTCAATATTTGAATAATTAGTCAATTTGTTACGAAACTACAATGTCACAGACAGACATACTGATGCACACGTCAAACTTATAACACTTATCTTTTTAGTCGGGGATTAAAAATCACCTTGGCTGTTTGGCGGTGATTAATGTTATAATTGTTATTATTTTTTGACAGACATGTTGGCGCAGTGGTCACTGCAACTGACTCAAGCGCTAACGGTCGCGTGTTCGATCCCCGCTCACGGCAAATTTGTATTGGTCACACGGATGTTTGTCGTGGTCTGGGTGTTTGTGTTAGTATTGTGAATGTTTCCGGACACAAGGTCACGCGATCTCAATGGGGGCCGCTGAGTGTGATGCGTTTATTTATTTATTTATTATAAACACATATAATTAAAGATCGACTTTAGCATAAAAATGCATCAAAGAAAAAACTTAAAACTAAATATCAATTATTCTTTAATAGGGGTTCAATTTCATTTTTTCTGATAGCACTCTTACTTCGAGATTCCAATATCGACTCTTTGTATCACGAAAGTCATTTTAATTGCAAAATCTTAAAAGCGAGTACAGTCAACGGTTCTTTACATATTCTCTAATGAAAGACAGGAAAAAAAATTACTTCAACTAGAATCCTAGCTTCCAATAAATGGGTCAAATCTTTTTTTTTCCTATTTGCAGACTTTGATGTGCAGGAATGGAGTCTAAAAGGGATTTTTTCCCCTTTTTCTCATGTCAATTCATCCTGAAACACTTAATGAAAGGTACATCTTTGAATACTAAAAAGGATGGTATTAGTTTTAGTTGGTTATTTTCGAGGGGAATTTGGTCTTCGTGCCTTGAATTTGATAGAGTAACTAATGTTTGGTGAGCTACTAGTATCTAGGTTAGGCAGTAGCTATAGTAGCTTGTAACATATTATCGGACTCATTTTACAGCCGCTACAGATATCCTGATGATGTGACGGAATATCCTTGGTTCCGAAATAGATATAAACCAGCGTTCTCGCCAGTGCTAATGACTTTTCAATTGACATTTTAAGTCATGTAATGTTTCTGAGGAAGCCTAGCTATAGCCCACTGAAGCTCGATCGTGACATTACCTCTCTTTCAATACACATACAGCAGAAATATCGTGTTGGGTATCGTTGAAATGGTATCAATGAGAAGATAGTCGGGATATGTTTTTAATTTCTTATTACGAAAATTGCGTCGACGGAGGAGTATGAAATTCCAAACACTTATAGTTTATATAGAGTAGGAGTGCAAAATGCTAATATTTATTTTGGAAATAATGCATTTGACACACACGCATACATAATTATGATCCTATGTCCCCCAGATGGGACAGAGAGCATCCACAGTGAATCATCACCCCTTTCTGTCGGATTGAGATGTGTTCGATTTGCGCTTACCCTAGCCCATAGGTGACACCTCAGTGCGTACAGGCTTAGTTTAATTCAGGTATCCTCTCTAGTGAATGAATTCTGTTTTGAGATGCAGAATGTTCGGCTTACGTCCTGCATTCTCAATTCAACTGCATCTCAAGGCGGTCACGCGGCGGTAGCAGCAGTCTCCAGAAGGACAGACGGGGACATAGATGACGCGGACTTGGTTAGGCTCTTTTAAGTTTGAGTTACACGTGTAGATGTAGTATAACATAAATTTTTTCTTTCATTTGGAGTATGAAATTTCGCCAATTATAGCTTATATAGAGAAGAAGTATAGAATGGTTAATTTTTTTTATTATGCATAAAATATACTTTAAATCAATCAAAAATATTACTTATATAAATTACTATGTATTTACGATACACCCGCATATATAATATTTTGTTTATTGTTAAAGTCTGTCGAATTGAGAATAGATTATCCGTGGTCAATCTTAATGAAAATTTCATGAGTTACGGTCGAATTGCGACCGCTATTCGATCACTAGTAATATTTAATTCTCTTGATATTCACATCCAAGCATGTATACATAAGTCCCATTAACGTTCATAAAATGGTCCCAAATAAATTTTATTAAGTTCCGATGAAGCCCATTCGAGCTGAGGAACGAAACACTTCAATCGGCAGCAAATCTCATTACTATTAATGCGATCGCAGTACACAATTTATCAGAGACGGACAGCTAAATTATTCTGTATTTTCATGCTCAGCTACTTTTATACAAATGCTTGCGACGCTTGTTAATGTAGATGTCACAACACGCTCGTCACCTATTGCAACATAATTGTTCTCTGTCTATTTCATTTTATATAAAAATATATGACAAACGAGCATGAACATCTTGTTACGTGATCACCGCCCATGAACATTTACAGAAGAGCGTTGCGAGCTAAAAAAGGAATAAGAGATATTTATATGGGTAGTAAAGAAAGGAATGGGGAAGGGGCTTAGGTTTTATCTCTCTCGCTCACCGTAAAAAACGCAGACATATGAGTTACTTTACACCGATCTTCTGTGAGAGTGAAGTGCTGCCCCGGTCGAGCCAGATTCTATACTAGCTGTAAACAGTAGGCTACAGCTAGGCTCTACATCACTTAACGTCTATATTATTTAATCTTATGAACGGTATGACAGCGTTTAAGATAAAAATAAAAAAATATGTTTTTTTTTGTATTAGATATAATACGTTTGTAAAAATAGACTTGCGAATTAAAAAATAATTGATAATGATGGTAGAAATATGAGACGTCATTTAATAATTAAGGTAAATCCATTCTTATATTATTTATTATTATTAAGCTGAAGAGTTTGTTTGTTTGTATGTTTGTTTATTTATTTGTTTGAACGCACTTATCTCGGGAACTACCTATTCGAATTAAAAAATATTTTTGTGTTGGATAGTTTATTTAGGAAGGCTATAAGCCATATTACATCACGCTACGACTCATAGGTAAAAAAGCAGTAACCATAAACGCGAGTGAAATCGTGAGCAGCTAGTAAAATAATAAACCGACTTCAAAAATATAATACGCAATTTCGTTTGTTGGATTAGGATATTAATTTCAGTTATTTTGATTTAAAAAGCAAACTACGTAACTGACATTTATAAACTTCTGTGCGACCAATCTTAAAATATACCCTTTCGAATAAAAATAGAATTTTCAATTCTATTAAGAAACGCTGGAGTTAGGAGTTAATAAATATTTTAAAAAACTCATACGCTACGAATTGAGAATATTCTTCTTTTAGAAGTTTGTCGAAAGAGATATAAGAAGTAGGTAACTAAGTATATAAGTATTTTTTTGAACAGTCTGTTCAAAAATATTTCGTATCATCTCAAATTCAATAAACCAAATGGTTCATTACGCTTCGAGACCAGAAAGCTATATTTAGAGCCATCATCTTAATTGATATTGATAAAAATAAAATTGAAAAGTGTTTTAACAGCGGTTACTATTAGCGACAAGCCTTTGGCACTAATCCCAATACTAAATTCGCTTCATACATCTATTCTGTATGTAGTGTATGGTTTATCTTTAGCGAATAGCTATTGGAGGTTCTGTGGACGTATTTATTTAGTTTCTCGTGTTTTTTTTAATTATTAGTTGTATAATTTTATTTATTTTGATATACAATTATTTTAATCATGAAAATTAAATTATATTATACTACTAGAAATGAAAATACTACTTTCAAAATTTCTATGCGGAAAAAAGAAATTTTGATTTTGATTTTATCATCAACTGTCTAGTATGCTCGTTTGCCAGCTACTTTTATAAAAAAAAAAAAAAACTATATTTTTACTCACACAATTTTATAAATGAAATAAAAAAGTTAAAAGCTAAAACAATTTGTACTTTATTTTAAAATAACTATAGAAGAAGATCCGAACATAAGAGAAAATCTAAACAGTACCCAAAACAGTATTTGCATTAAAAACAAATTGTACTTCTTTGTTAAACTAGTATTACTAAAACCGGTAAATGAGAACATTATTTGTTGGAACAGATGTGTTTCGAACGAAACGGTTACAAGATCGTAACGTGTAGAATTATTAATTAAAGGTCAAGTGATCGTGGTGAGCTCTCATCGATTTTATAAAACGAGCAGAGTTTATTATGTCAAGTGCATTTGAAATTTTAATTGTAAGAATGCGGTTCAGTTTTGAAATGTAAAATTAACAGGCTGAAGCGAGAATTTCATAAGTTTTACTTACGTTCTAATTTTTGCTCGTTGATGTTTTGGGTAAAAATTTAAAAAAAATGTTGAAAATTTTGAAAAAATTTTTTCATTCGCGGTTTTGTTCTCAGACCTAAAGTTATATTTTTCCGTAACCCTGGTAGTTTTTCTTGACTTTCAAAAAGAGAATGTAAATTCCTGTTTTGAATAAAAATACTTTCCTTTTGGAAATTTTGGTGTAAACGTTGAAAAAGAGGTTTCGTTTACACTAAGAGATCAAAAAAGAATGCTCTTGTTATAGCTCTTGTTCTTTGTTCAGAGGCGAAAATCTAAGTTTTTCTTTCGTAATTGATGTAAAACAAATATGTAATCTGATAACAACTACCAAGGTCACTTTACGAAGGTTAGCTATCGAAAATAAAGTCACTGAAAGTAAATTCTCTTAGGTGTAAAGCAATGACAACCAATTTGTGTAAATGTTTACGAAAGTCTGAGAGCAAAATTACTTACTGATACTGTCGAATATTAGCTGATACTGTAGAATAGCTGCCAGTTGACAGTTGATTTGTTTCGTTTTACTATAAAAATCATAGTCAAAAATTACGATAGCGATAAAGTACGCGTAATTGCGTTGTAGAAATTGGTATTTTTCTATCATTTCGGTGCGGAGTAATGTCATTTACGGAATAATATTTTTAAAATCATATTTAATATACCTTTTTATTGCCCGACGTTTCGACGAAGTTACGTCGTGGTCACGAGCTGACAGTCAGACGTTGGGCAATAAAAAGGAATTACCATTAGTTATCGCGATAAGACCCGTTATATTAAATATGAATAGTATTAATCGCGAAAGTTTAAAATGTTTTTTAATATTTGGCAGTTATCCCACAGCGGGTTAATTGTCGGACACAGTAGGTGCCACAATATCACATATTATCATTTTGTAATTTTAATTTTGGTATTTTCGAAGATAATCTATATATGTAAAATCACTTGGGGTGACTGATTCATCAACGCAGAGCCTAAACCGCTGGGGCTACGAACTCGAAATTTTGGCAATAGGTGGCTTTTAGGTTGTAGGCATCCACTAAGAAAGGGTTTTTTGATTATTCACCCCTAAGAGGGTGAAAAGGGGTAAAAACGTTTGTATGCAAAATCTTATTCCGTGGTCGTATTAACTTAAAACTTAATACACATACTTCTGGATGATAGTAATGAAATGTTAAATAGAAAACAGGGTACTATTATTCCACACTGGGGTGCAAGGGGGTTGTAAAGTTTGTATGGAGAAAATTTATTTTTTTGGCCGATTATCCTTAAATTCAGCATAAACATTACTTAGGGAGAATAACTTAATACATGTATCCCAGAATTTCAAAATCATCCCTTATAGTGACGCTAGGGGGTATTAAATTCTGGAACGGTAATAATTTCGCCGGTAGATTTATTTAGCTGAAACTTTTACAGCGTATTTCTACCAAGACAAAGGGATGTATTAAAAAAGAGCTTTTCGATATTTCACCCCAAAACGGGTGCAATGGGGTAAAAACGTTTGTATGCAAAATGTTATCCTGTGGTCATATTTACTTAAAACTGAATAGTCATTCTTCTGTATGCTAATAATGAAATATAAAACACAAAATCATCGTATCAATATCAACCCCAACCCACAGAGGTGCAATGGGGTAGTTTATTTTACATATTTGAAAAAAAATCTTTAAATTAAATATTTATTACATATACGCGTTTAGTAATTAAATCCCTTCAAGGATGGTGTTTTACCCGTTTTTATAATTTCTTCTATCAAATTCCAAAATTTACGCGGGCGAAGCCGCGAGCAAATGCTAGTCATCTATAAAATGTGTCATATTTTAGATAGCTACTCTATTTCGTAAAGACAAAATCAGGCGTATATAAAGCATACATGCGCACCACTTACACATTTTTGCGATTGTTCATTTTTAGGGTTCCGTAGTAAAAAACGGAACCCTTATAGTTTCGCCATGTCCGTCTGTCTGTCTGTCTGTCTGTCTGTCTGTCTGTCCGCAGCTTTGTTCCGAAACCCTTAATACCAGAAAGCTGTCATTCGGTATGAGTATACATATGAATTACGACGAGAAAGTCGTACAATAAAATCTTAAAAATATTTTTTTTGTCAGGGTGTCTTCCCTATGTGTTAAGAGAGACCAAAAAATTTTTTTTTTATTTATCCCATGTTGTGGGGTATCGTTAGATAGGTCTTTTAAAAATGTTATAGGTGTGGGAAAACCATTTTTCCGAACGACGAACTGTTTCCGAAATATTAAGCTTTGAAGTGTTAATTTTTCTTAGAGTCAAGTGTCCCCCCCCTCTACCCACTAAACTGCTGCGTCTAAAAATATGAAAAAATTCACGATAGTAGTACATATAATGAATTTAAAAGGAAAATTATCACGGCTATGTGGGTTCTTACGGTTATCGAGTTATAGATGATCTAAGTAAAAATAAATATTTCACTTTTTAAAGCATAACAGTATATAAATATTAATAATTTTAAATTAATATATGAATTTAAATGAATAAATAAATACATATTTAATAAGTTTCAATTAAAATGAAATATAAAATAAGGTATAAAACAATGTCTCAATAAAACATGTCGCGAGTGATTCTGAATCGCGCTTATGAAGTTTTCAACCAAATCTCCATAGATTTCATAGGCACTAATCAGGAAGGAAAATTGTCGGCGCTAAATATATTTTACAAGTGTTAGAATAATAAATAATCGACAAACATATAAAGTTCAAAATCGTTAGTATAATTCACATTCAAACATTCATTTTACATTAAAAATATTTTAGTCTCGAAATATAAAGAGAAATTTAAAATAATTTTATAATAATAAAAGGTTTAAAATTGTAAGTACGTATATTGTATAAACTGACTTAAAAAAGGAAATTCCCAGTTCGTCGTAAACTTTTTTACGAAAATAGGTACTCGAAGATTGCTTGACCGATCTTGACAATTCTGACAACTACGGAACCCTACATTGTGCGTGGCCCGACACGCACTTTGCTGATTTATTAATAATCATGTATGTACAGATGTAGACGAAGTCAATTTCATTAGTGAAAATGGTATACTGCCTTAAAATTTTGATATAAACTATGTCCAATAAGAAGAGATCTTTTTACAACGAAAAAAGGAATGTATATAGTCCGAAAATTCAGGTTGTCCTATTGATTATGTTCTTAAAATATATATATTTAGTTTTCTTTTTTTATATATATAAAAGGAATTGTCGAGGTCATGACATTTACTTGGTATATCGAAAATTTCGTCCAATATAAGTTTTAGCTGAAAATTCTAAACTTGAATCATTCAGTCTATTTTCGGAACATCAATAAACAAGTTTACTAATAACTTAGACAGTTAAAGTACAGTTATAATATTCCCAAAAAAACACCGACTATTCAATATAACTTTTTAGGTTTATAAATGTATCATTGCTGAGTAAATGCTTCTTGTGTTAAGGACATTTAGCTTAATGAAGGATAAAAAGCAATAGGAAGTAAGGAAAGGAATGGGAGAGGGGGTTAGACTTCCGGGTCACTCACTCACCGTAAGAAATGCAGCTATGTTAGCTACTTTAAGGCTATCTTCCGTGACAGGGAGATATTAAAAACAATGAAAGGGTTACTTGAAAGGAACAAAATTAAAATAAACATTTTATTATTATTAATAATCTAATATGGGAAATCAGTGGAGTAAATAGTGTTTTGGCATATTCTTTATCAGATGAAGCCAGAGCGCTGTACAAACTTGTCAGGCTCGGTTTGAGAATGAGATAAATATGCTTATTTTAAGAGAAGGTATGACATAGTTGCTTTTTTGTGAAAAAACTCTTTAAATAAAAAAAATCTAATATGGCGACCATTACTGGACGATACATCCGAACTACGCCGGACGGAACTATACACATCGTAATGTATCTACATGGCAATTTCATACGCGTTGGCGCAATGGTCACTGCAACTGACTAAAGCGCTAACGGTCGCGGGTTCGATCCCCGCTCACGGCAAACGTGTGTATTGGCCATACAGATGTTTGTCGTGGTCTGGGTGTTTGTGTTAGTGTTGTGAGTGTTTCCGGACCCCCGACACAAGGTCACGCGATCCTAATGGGGGCCGTTGAGTGTGATGCGTTATTTATTTATTATTATTTATTTATTGCATCGTCTGTTTTCACCGCAGAGCACCAGATGAATCTAAAATATTAGCATTAAAAATTGGTGACACTAACTCGCGGGGTATCCGCTAGGCCATCTCAGCTCTTATTTATCGAGCTTTAGGGAAAATAATGGTCAAAGATTTAGAGCATCCTATCTGAGAGTTTGAAGTGCTTTGGTAAAGTCGGTTAGCCAATTACTTTCCGAGGATGAATTTTCTTGGATTTACCGTCAAACTAAAATTCAACTAACTTTACCAGTCCTAAGTCCGCTCAACTAAATTTAAACTTAATAGTAAAACTAGCTGGTGACCGCGACTTCGTCTGCCCAGGATTAGTTATGGTGATAATGGCTTTTTGGTGGAAGTTTTTAAAATCTTATATTTTAATTTTCTGTGTCGGGGTTCGAAAACACACAAAACAAACACAAACACCCAGACCACGAGAAACCGCATGGCCAAAACAAATATTTGCTGTGATCAGGAATCAAACCCGCGACCGTTAGTGCTTCAGTCAGTTGCAGTGACTACTGCGCCAACCCGTCTATCATAAAATAAATTACAGTCTAACATAGACTGATCATTGAAACATTCTGATCTAGTATAAGCTAAATAGTAAAGATTTAATAAAATCCATTTAGTAGTTTTTGCGTGAAAGAGTAACAAACATCTATATATCCATACAAACTTCGCGATTATAATATTAGTACGGACAAACTTCGAATATTATGTTTGGACTCAGCTGATAAGTTCAGCGACTGGTTTAATTCTGGGTATCAAAATTAGTTGCGCTGCGGTGTTCTACTTTGGGGAAATGCAACCGTTGTAAATAGGTCTTTTGTCCGGTAGGAAAGACTCATTTAAGCAATATTGTAAACTGCATTTGTAGGCTTAGTAGTGCTGTAAATATTTCAAGAGATATTATTATCTGGTTCTTAGTATGATTGTTAAAATTTGCACGCTTTATTTGTGGAGATTATATTATAAGTTTTGTTCTCATACTTTCTTTAATATTTATATAAGTCGTTTGTGATTGGTTAAATCGAAAGAATTTATTGTCAGTGCCTATATCATTTGACAGACGCGTTGGCGCAATGGTCACTGCAACTGACTAAAACGCTAACGGTCGCGGGTTCGATCCCCGCTCACGGCAAACGTGTGTATTGGCCATACAGATGTTTGTCGTGGTCTGGGTGTTTGTGGTAGTGTTGTGAGTGTGTCCGGACCTCCCGACACAAGGTCATGAGATCTTAATGGGGGCCGTTGAGTGTGATGCGTTATTTATTTATTATTATTTATTTATTTATTATTTATTATTATAGTTTTGACAGAAACAGACGTAATAAGGTTACCTATGTCACTGTTAAGATGTTGCAAAGTTAATTTATGTCACTTACGAGAGTAAAACTTATATATGTAATTCTCGCTTAAGGCTATTTATATTTTTACTTGTGTTATATAAAGTAAATTAAAGCACCTACTATGTTAGTAGATCTAGGTAACTAAAGCAGATATACTAATATCTAGCTGCCTAAGAAAAAGTAATACTCTTCTAGTGTAAGTAAATATTAATTTCTCTCGCATGATTTTTAGCTTCATAAAGTTTAGTAGATTTAGCATCTGAGGTGTTCTTAAATTTATCTAGATTGTAGATGTGCCTTATTATATATAAATATGACGTCAGCAAAACAAAATGGCAGCAGAATAAAAGTTGTTTTAAATTTTGAGAGACTGCACTTTTAATGTTAACATTTTTGGGTAAGAATTTTAAATGTTATAAAACTTTCAATATATAATTAAATAAAAAAAGTTTTAGTACTTTTAATATAAGTAGTGAAAAAAATAAAAAGTTTAATTGTTTATATATACCTAATAGCATTTTGTTATATAAATATTAATACTTTTGGAGTGAGAATTTTCGTAAGACATAAGAGCCACAAAGGCCGCCCCTTAAAATGCGCTATCTACTTCTGTTGGTCCACTATAACATAGTAAGTGAAACAGATATGACTCTATATTATCATACGCCTAAAAGGATCAAGGGTAAAAGTCTGAAAGCTCTGAGTGGTCCCATCTGACGGATGTAAATGACGGTGAATCAGAAATTTCCGGAATGGTTATGAATCGTAAAGACTATGGGAGGTTGAGGAACCTTTTTTATGTGTATATTATTTTAGGAAGAGATTACGTTATAACTTTAGCTGAAGTTGTTCTATTTTATATGTCGTCGCTTAAACATAAAAATAACATATTTAAAAAAATATTATAGAAAGTATAATATGTAAACTGAATCCTCAACAAATTTTATCTTATGTGGAAATAAGACATTTTAAAATACTCTTGCATTCATACTGTACATTGTTACTTTTCTGTTAAACCGACAATGTTAAAAAAGGAGTTAAGAGGACATAGACACGGACAGAAGAAATGTAGAAAATTTATATCTAATATCCTTAGGAAGGTCTTAAAAAAATAATAAAACAACAAATTACCAAAACGTTCTAGCTACATTCAAAAGTTTCTAATATTCAGAATAAAACGAAATAAAAAATTACTAATATTATAATCGTTTCGTTGTCGAGGACGCTTCTTTTACATACATTTGTTTAAACAACAATTTATTTTGCTTTCATCTCACATTATTTTAAGTTTTAACCTACTTAGTTTAAGAATTTCAGACAACCGTTTGAAATTTACTTTTCTGTCCGACTGGTACACGAGCGTCACCTCTTGAAAGTTAATTGTACTACATTTTTGCGGGACCCATTATTAGGAACCGGATTTTTGATACATACATATATATGTACATAGGTTGAAACACATTACCTTCCTTCTTTAGCGTTGCACGATCGGGTAAAAATACGTAGTTGTGGACGGATCCGGGGTACGGACTCCCCCCACCATTTGTATACGACTGACTTAGTACATTGAACGAATGGTAATGAGCATGGTTTATATAATTTCTAAATAACTGAGATTAGCATTCAGAATCGTGACATCTTTCTGTGTAATGGTAATTACCAAAACTACAAACTTTCAAGCACTCCTTCCCCCATTCCGGACTATTACCTTGGACGAACCTCTCCTATATGAAAGCTATAACTATGTCTGCGGTTGTATAAAATTTTGGATACATTTTTACACAGCACAACGCTACGTTATACCAAGGATAAACTTATACCTATAAAGAAAGCACCCAGAATACAATAAACCCCATTTCCATAAACATTTCACGAACAAAGTTACAAACAGACACTCTCATAACGTATAATATGATAAATGTATTTTATATTTTCCTAAACAAAGAAATATCTAGCGGAGAGTTAGCCTCCCTGTCCAGTGGAGATATGCGATTTAAAGTCTAGTTTTCTTTTTAACCCTTAAATGCATGGTTGCAAAATTGAAACGCTTAGTTCAAAGTCTATTGTCATCTAAATTTGTTATTATATTTTATATTATTTTGGTGTATGTTTATATTTTATATGACCTGCAATTATAATTATTTTGTTATTATTGTCAAATAAATCTACTGGTTATACTGTTGATGTAATTTTTATTTAGATGAAATAAAAAAAAATCATGCATTTAAGGGTTAAAAAGTGATTGATTCATAGAGCATTTAGTAACAAGCTACCAAAAAGTTTTAAGAAATAACCTATATTGTTTAACTTCAAACACAAAGACGTTCGATTCTTTATACCCTCGAAAAATTCCAACGGCTTGGGTTTTAATCAATGAGATCACGATTTATCTAAAACGGCAACGTTTTCAGTTTAAATTTTGTTTTTACAAAAACAAAACGCCTTCTCGATTTTCTTTTGTCGACTGACCTAAATGATTTCTATCTTTTCTTTATTATATTAATCGCTTGCTCCGGCTTCGCTCGGGTCGATGTAGATATTTTACAAAATAATTGGACGTTGATAAGCAATACTGTGTTAAGCCACACGAACTTCATTTTGAAATGACGTGTAAAGATTTCAAACCTATACAATTAATTTGTTTCAAGACATGTATATCGACTTTTTCTATTTTATTTTGATAAAAGGTATTATGAATCAAAAACAGATAGATTTATTGAATATGTTATCTAATAATAAGTTTTTAAATATTGCGATTATTTTATAAGTTAAAACAAATTGGTATATTTAATTTGTTATCTAATAATATGTTTTTCAAATATTTGAGATTATTGTATAGATCGCAAAATATGAAGCGCACTTGAAATTCGAGACATTAAATTAAGAAACTTTTTTCCGTACTTATTTAGTTTAGATAACTTGAAATTATTTTTAATAATGTTAAATAGGTGATGCAGTATCAAAGTACATCAATATCTCCGAATTTGACTTTTTGTGGGTTGACACATTATTGCTTATCAGCGTCCATTTATAATACGTAATTGACTGTATTAAAACTAATATCGTTGTTATTGTAACGTCGCACGTTCTAACTATATAACTTTTAGTGATCTCATAACACACCTCATTACTATATGTATGCATCGTTACAATGTAACGTTATAAGTGTAATAATGTAACGGTTATCTATTGTAATAAATGTCGAGATAAAGTTACAATGCACTCGAGTATAATGCCACCTCTCCAATGGAGATATAAAGCCTTTTTTTTAAATTTTATATACGAGAGTTTCCTTCAACAAAATTAAGACTTTAAAAAAAGGAAAAAACGTTTACATTAATAGCATATTTATCCCAGTGTTTTTGATTTTAATAACAAACTAATTAACCGATTTTAATAAAAACTCTAGAGCACCAATTTAAAAGTAGACCCTTTCAAATAAATATATAATTTTCAAAATACTAACAGAGTTCTGAGGTAGTAAACATTAAAGAAACATACACTATGAATGTAGATCCTCCTTTTTTAAGTGTGTATTTACACACATATATTGATAAATTTAATTTTCGTTTTCGGACCCCCGACACAGTAACAAACCACAATAATGGGCGCCGCCAGTAATTGTAATTTACAAACTAAACCAATGATTCGACTTGATAATTCTATGAAATCAACGACTAATTTATATTATTAAGCATGAATTAAAATGTGGTTAAAAGGATTTTGTTTTAATGAACATGAATTCTTGTACTTTCTTATATTGTAAGTACGAAAGTAACTCTGTCTGTGTGTTACGCGATCACGCCTAAACTACTAAACTGATTTAAATGAAAATTAGTACAGATATAGTCTGGACCCTAAAAAACGACATAGGCTATTTTTAATAGGAAAAAAAGGGTTGTAGCTGGTTGAAATTGGGGAAATAAATAGTAATAAGAAATAGGGGTTTCCAAAAAATTTCAGACGAGATCACGAGTTCCATCTAACGTAGTTCGTAATAATTACCGTACGTCTGGGACGTATTGTTCACTATAGCAACAATTTTACATGATCAATACTCTATTGTTTTGATTTGCGAATAGCGTCTTAAAATAATGAACTTAGAATATTAACTAATATTTGTAACGTATACATATATAACGTATACATATAGTCTCGTTTTCAGATTTCGAAGCCTTACCTAAATAATGTGACGTGTAATATTTTTACCCGATTGCGAAAAGCCACTGAAGGTTTATGACGTTGACAGGTTATGTATGTACATATGTTCATCTGTTCCCGCATAGCTCCTAAACTACTCGTATTTATCAGAACTGGACAAATGAGGTATCGTTAGAAGCGTCTTGATCGTCCGCTGGTTATGAGCTATATAATGTTACTTAATTTAATGTGATGCCCTCTAGCGGGCATAGAATATATAGGAAGCTTATAGTCTGTTGTAAAAAATATGAGATATATGTACCATATTTAGTATTATTGGAAAGGGCGTTACTTGAAAGTTTTGAATATATACATTACTAGAATGTGCTCGTGACTTTGACTCTGTTTTCCAGCGTTGTTTTTGTCGTAGTTTTAGTTTCCTACTTTTCTAGTTTTAATCAATTTTTCATGACTTTACTCACTTTACAGTAAAGTAATTTAGATAAGATATTTAGCGATGTTTAATTTGTAGACACGCGTTGAATATGGTTTTATTTCATCATTCGTAGTAAAGCAATAAACATACACACTCACACACAGAAATACACTCACTACAGGTATAACTTTAATAGTAGTATTATTGTTATTAATTAATTAAAATTAATATTATGTTATGGAAGAGAGGGTCTTTTCATCACGAGTATTATTTTATACTCACTAGACGGTCCCAACCTTTAAGTATATTATGTAACCTGATAAAGAATAGATGATTTTCATTTCCAAATTTAGAAAATTATCGCTTTTAAATCATTGTAAAATGACTTAAATTTTTATTACAGACAATATTAATTATGTATAGTAAAGTAAAGTAACAGCCTGTAAATGACCCACTGCTGGGCAAAGGCCTCCTCTCCTATTAAGGACAAGGTTTAGAGCTTAATTCACCACGTTGCTCCACTGCGGGTAGGCGGATATACATGTGTCAGAATTTCTTTCGACACATGCAGGTTTCTTCACGATGTTTTCCTTTACCGCCCAGCTCGAGATGAATTTAAACACTAATTTAGCACTTGAAAAACCAGCGGTGTTAACCGGGGTTTGAACCCGCGATCATCAGTTGAGATCGACGTGTTCTATCCACTAGACCATCTCAGCTCAATTAAAAAAGAACCCTTTAAAATTAAGGACAAAGTAATTTTCGTATCGTTTTTAAACTGAAATAATTACAGCCAAAGCAGTGGGTGTAAGCTACATACGTTCTTCAATGATTAATTGATGAAACACGACACCGCTATCAATTAATGGCAAGCATTAAAATGGAGCACACTCTGTTTCCTGATCAGTCGATTGAACATATGTTAATATTATATCAACGCTTTTTAACTGACTTTAAAAAAGTAGGAGGTTCTTAATTCGTTGGGAACTTCACGAATTAGTATGGCTGATATGGCTGGACAAATTTGGTCGATTCTCTTTTTTTTTGAAAAGATATACTCTCTGATAGGTCCTTTTGATCAAAATCAGTTCAGTCGTTTGGTGTTAAAATCAAAATAACTGGTCACTGTCAAATAACAAAAAATCTGTCAAATTATTTATTTTAAACTTTCGCGATTTACACTATTCATATTTAATGTAACGGAAGACCCGTTACACGATAACAAATTCGACATTTCAGCGAAGTTGCATTCGTCGTGGTCACGAGCTGACTGACTTTGTCGAAACGTCGGGCAATAAAAAGGTATGACTACCATTTGTTATCGCGATAAGACCTGTTATATTAAATATGGAAAGTCTGTCAAAAATTAATTAATTATGAGTGCTCCGAATTTAGCGTTATTTCATGATATATTCTTAATAGATTTCATTTTGGTAGAGACTAACATACCTACTCACGACGTATTCAGACTGTCTCGAATGGCAAAGTACAAAACTCTCACAGAAAATCTGAATAAAATAGCAGATATGCGTCTATTCTACGACGAGAATCGTATCGTTCTTTTTGGAAATCGGTTAAAATACTTTTTAAGAGAGACAACGGCGCTGTAACATATTGAAGTTTCCGTCGCAAAGCCAGAAACTCCCATAGTATGGAAGCGACCGATGAAAGCAAGCGCTACTATAATTTGTTATTGAAATTTGAAATATTATAATATTATTTGACAGACGCGTTGGCGCAATGGTCACTGCAACTCACGGCAAACGTGTGTATTGGCCATACAGTTTGTCGTGGTCTGGGTGCTTGTGTTAGTGTTGTGAGTGATTCCGGACCCCCGACACAAGGTCATGAGATCTTAATGGGGGCCGTTAAGTGTGATGGGTTATTTATTATTTATTATTTTCAATTGAGTTGAGTTGAAAATGAAAACACTATCAGTGACTCATCAAACATTTTTCAACATTTGATTTCAAATAAAAACTCTTTAAAATTACTTCACGGATTCAACCCAATATCAAAATCCCTTTTGAAAGATCACTCTCAAAATACCTAATTAACCTTTATTTTTTTATGGATTAAGAAAAATTGCGAGTAAATTAAATCACAGATAAGAAAGACAACAACAAAACAACCTTAATTGCTGCCTTCGCGGAATGGCTTCCATTGCGCCAACGCGTCTGTCAAATAATATTATAATATTTCAAATTTCAATAACAAATTATAGTAGCGCTTGCTTTCATCGGTCGCTTCCATACTATGGGAGTTTCTGGCTTTGCGACGGAAACTTCAATATGTTACAGCGCCGTTGTCTCTCTTAAAAAGTATTTTAACCGATTTCCAAAAAGAACGATACGATTCTCGTCGTAGAATAGACGCATATCTGCTATTTTATTCAGATTTTCTGTGAGAGTTTTGTACTTTGCCATTCGAGACAGTCTGAATACGTCGTGAGTAGGTATGTTAGTCTCTACCAAAATGAAATCTATTAAGAATATATCATGAAATAACGCTAAATTCGGAGCACTCATAATTAATTAATTTTTGACAGACTTTCCATATTTAATATAACAGGTCTTATCGCGATAACAAATGGTAGTCATACCTTTTTATTGCCCGACGTTTCGACAAAGTCAGTCAGCTCGTGACCACGACGAATGCAACTTCGCTGAAATGTCGAATTTGTTATCGTGTAACGGGTCTTCCGTTACATTAAATATGAATAGTGTAAATCGCGAAAGTTTAAAATAAATAATTTGACAGATTTTTTGTTATTTGACAGTGACCAGTTATTTTGATTTTAACACCAAACGACTGAACTGATTTTGATCAAAAGGACCTATCAGAGAGTATATCTTTTCAAAAAAAAAGAGAATCGACCAAATTTGTCCAGCCATATCAGCCATACTAATTCGTGAAGTTCCCAACGAATTAAGAACCTCCTACTTTTTTAAAGTCAGTTAAAAAGCGTTGATATAATATTAACATATGTTCAATCGACTGATCAGGAAACAGAGTGTGCTCCATTTTAATGCTTGCCATTAATTGATAGCGGTGTCGTGTTTCATCAATTAATCATTGAAGAACGTATGTAGCTTACACCCACTGCTTTGGCTGTAATTATTTCAGTTTAAAAACGATACGAAAATTACTTTGTCCTTAATTTTAAAGGGTTCTTTTTTAATTGAGCTGAGATGGTCTAGTGGATAGAACACGTCGATCTCAACTGATGATCGCGGGTTCAAACCCCGGTTAACACCGCTGGTTTTTCAAGTGCTAAATTAGTGTTTAAATTCATCTCGAGCTGGGCGGTAAAGGAAAACATCGTGAAGAAACCTGCATGTGTCGAAAGAAATTCTGACACATGTATATCCGCCTACCCGCAGTGGAGCAACGTGGTGAATTAAGCTCTAAACCTTGTCCTTAATAGGAGAGGAGGCCTTTGCCCAGCAGTGGGTCATTTACAGGCTGTTACTTTACTTTACTATACATAATTAATATTGTCTGTAATAAAAATTTAAGTCATTTTACAATGATTTAAAAGCGATAATTTTCTAAATTTGGAAATGAAAATCATCTATTCTTTATCAGGTTACATAATATACTTAAAGGTTGGGACCGTCTAGTGAGTATAAAATAATACTCGTGATGAAAAGACCCTCTCTTCCATAACATAATATTAATTTTAATTAATTAATAACAATAATACTACTATTAAAGTTATATCTGTAGTGAGTGTATTTCTGTGTGTGAGTGTGTATGTTTATTGCTTTACTACGAATGATGAAATAAAACCATATTCAACGCGTGTCTACAAATTAAACATCGCTAAATATCTTATCTAAATTACTTTACTGTAAAGTGAGTAAAGTCATGAAAAATTGATTAAAACTAGAAAAGTAGGAAACTAAAACTACGACAAAAACAACGCTGGAAAACAGAGTCAAAGTCACGAGCACATTCTAGTAATGTATATATTCAAAACTTTCAAGTAACGCCCTTTCCAATAATACTAAATATGGTACATATATCTCATATTTTTTACAACAGACTATAAGCTTCCTATATATTCTATGCCCGCTAGAGGGCATCACATTAAATTAAGTAACATTATATAGCTCATAACCAGCGGACGATCAAGACGCTTCTAACGATACCTCATTTGTCCAGTTCTGATAAATACGAGTAGTTTAGGAGCTATGCGGGAACAGATGAACATATGTACATACATAACCTGTCAACGTCATAAACCTTCAGTGGCTTTTCGCAATCGGGTAAAAATATTACACGTCACATTATTTAGGTAAGGCTTCGAAATCTGAAAACGAGACTATATGTATACGTTATATATGTATACGTTACAAATATTAGTTAATATTCTAAGTTCATTATTTTAAGACGCTATTCGCAAATCAAAACAATAGAGTATTGATCATGTAAAATTGTTGCTATAGTGAACAATACGTCCCAGACGTACGGTAATTATTACGAACTACGTTAGATGGAACTCGTGATCTCGTCTGAAATTTTTTGGAAACCCCTATTTCTTATTACTATTTATTTCCCCAATTTCAACCAGCTACAACCCTTTTTTTCCTATTAAAAATAGCCTATGTCGTTTTTTAGGGTCCAGACTATATCTGTACTAATTTTCATTTAAATCAGTTTAGTAGTTTAGGCGTGATCGCGTAACACACAGACAGAGTTACTTTCGTACTTACAATATAAGAAAGTACAAGAATTCATGTTCATTAAAACAAAATCCTTTTAACCACATTTTAATTCATGCTTAATAATATAAATTAGTCGTTGATTTCATAGAATTATCAAGTCGAATCATTGGTTTAGTTTGTAAATTACAATTACTGGCGGCGCCCATTATTGTGGTTTGTTACTGTGTCGGGGGTCCGAAAACGAAAATTAAATTTATCAATATATGTGTGTAAATACACACTTAAAAAAGGAGGATCTACATTCATAGTGTATGTTTCTTTAATGTTTACTACCTCAGAACTCTGTTAGTATTTTGAAAATTATATATTTATTTGAAAGGGTCTACTTTTAAATTGGTGCTCTAGAGTTTTTATTAAAATCGGTTAATTAGTTTGTTATTAAAATCAAAAACACTGGGATAAATATGCTATTAATGTAAACGTTTTTTCCTTTTTTTAAAGTCTTAATTTTGTTGAAGGAAACTCTCGTATATAAAATTTAAAAAAAAGGCTTTATATCTCCATTGGAGAGGTGGCATTATACTCGAGTGCATTGTAACTTTATCTCGACATTTATTACAATAGATAACCGTTACATTATTACACTTATAACGTTACATTGTAACGATTGTGTAGTCTATTTTTTATTACTTAACTTATCTGGTAACAATATCTGGAGCGCAAATCACGCATTTTCGGTCACTATTTTTCATTATAAATAATGATTCAGTTCAAACATTCGATCGATAATTTCTCCTCTCTATCTCTTGTGCGATTTGAAGGCTATTTGTCTACTAAGTAAGACACGTAAAGTAAAATAGACCATATAGATCCAATAAGACGTTACTCCCAAATCGCGCAACTGTGCCATATTGATACAAATACTCCTCTAGTACATAGCAAGTAAAACAATAAGTAGGACGAAGTTAGTTAGAACTGTCAAGCTACCAGATATAACAGATTAGAGCTTCAAACTTCACAGGGCTACTATTATATCGCAGTAGAATAGTTACGTATTAGTTGATAAGTTAATAAGGGAAAAGTTTGCTAAAATTGAGTCCAAATATCGTAATGACAATTTGAGGTTAATTTCGTTTTTGTTATATATATATAAAAAACCTAATTACGATACTCTGAAACTTGTTCCAAATCGAATTCCATTTATTTTAAATCAAAATATGGACTTTGGACACTTTCTGAACGAGGCTAAAGAATTATCGTCATTAGTTTCTACCCATAAGTTTTGCAGTCAAGTATCGTGAGAAAATCACTGTATTTTAAATCTAAAACTTTTATATCACAAATACAAAATCGAATTAATTGATTTAATCTATACATTAAATAAGAAAGTCTGTTACAATTGAGACCATATTTTCCAAACAGGCTTTCAGCATAACATTTTTTGAGTTTGGTGTTGACAAAAGTTGTAAAACAACCTACAAGTTCAAATGGAAATCTGATTCTTGTGCATCCCAAATCCGCAATCCATTTGCTTCAGCAGAGATTTTTAAGCTATGTAAAATTTATGGTTACTTCTAACGGAGCAACGTGACCCATCAAGCTTTGAATTAATTCCCTTCCTTTACAGAGGAAGTATTTGTCCAACAAATTAAAACGTCTGCTCTAAAATTTACGTTTTGTAACATTTACCTTTTCTGAAAGTTTCTCTGAAATTAAAAGGTGCTGTTGCAAAAACAGCTTTTTGGGATCTATTTTAGAAAGAATTAAGACGGATTTTTACTAGAATGTTCGCATATGAATATTGTAGTGTACACTTATTTGGTATCTACTAAAAATCTGAGAACATTTTAGGCATGTAGAATATTGCTAAAAGCATAGTATTAATCGTAAAATAATGCCAAAAGTAAAATATGTAACTTTAAACCCTACGTTTTTTTCCTTCGCCCTAAACGAGAATTGGAACAAGAAGAAGAAGAATTGGACTTTTTTTTCTTTTTGACATACAATCGAAAGAAGGATACAGAGTACCTATCTTTGTGATAAAATTAATATTTTTTTTGGATTTTATAACTAAAAACACAATTACCTGAATTACAGACCATGAAAAAAAAACAAAGAAAACATTCCTAAAATCCCTCTAAATAAAAAATAAGCAGCTATTTCCTAAACAAACGAAACGTCAAACTTTAAAAATCACAAAATATCAAAAACGCAAGATCATTTTCACAAACACCGATTTACTATCTTACATAAGTCCGTCGAGCAATTCCAACTTATTTGCATTAAGTTATCAGACACCGATCCAAAAGGTGGTAAGTGACGTGAGAACTTCACGCGAATTTACAACTTATTATAAAATAATAGCGTAAAAATTTGTGTACGCAGAATCATTTGAGCGTTACACTTTTTGTTTTCAACGTCGAAATCGAGTGCCTGCCTCTTTCGTTACACGCTGACTAGATTTGCCTGATTTGCATGACTATGGCTCGCTGGGTTGGCCAAGATTGATTGCTTTTGTGGGAAATTTTCGATTTATTTCTAATCAGCTTTCGATGAGAGGAATTTTGTTACCTTTATATATTAGCAAGAGACTCATTTTGTACTTTCGCTTGCCTCATATCTTTTTTTTTATTTTTCTTTACTTTATTCAATTCTTATTATAATACAAGCTATGCCCCGGGGTTTCACCCGCGTCAATTTGAGGAAAAATTATATTTATATAATATTTACCTTCCCAGCTTGAATTGGATACTCTTCAATAGTTCATTGGTTTCGATTTTGTTTTCGTAAATTTTTATTTATTTATTTAAAAAATAAAATTAAAATTAAATTAGTTTAAGTTATTCCTCGTAACATTAGCGAATCTAACATTAGCTATCTGTGAGTGAAAGTTCCATTAAAATTGGTCCAGCAGTTTCAGAGATTAAATAAAAAAATAATGAAATTTCACAATTTTAAAATGATGCCTGTTGAAACATTTTTACTATTTATTTTATCGTCATTTCCCATCATATAGTGTTTTGACTAGTCCTATTATTTCATATAAAATTAGAGGCAACACATACTAGTCAAATTGTCGTTATCGGCAAGGTTACTCTAGTCTAAAGTTTAGGTGAATATATAAATAGAAACTTGAAAGTGAATTTATTGGTACATTGTCGAAAACTGCTTTCTTCCTATTAACCCCCGAAGCAAAAATGGGGTGTTATTTGTTTGACCGCTATGTGTGTTTCTATGTGGCAACGTAACTCCTATACGAGTGAATCGATTTTGATGATTTTTTGTTATTTGAAAAAGGTTTTCTGGCAATTGTTCTTAGATGTATTTTACTAAAATCGGTCCAGCCATTTCCTTTTCAAACACGAAATTTGTGTTTAAATTCCTCTCGTGTTCGACTGTGAAGGAAAACATTCAGAGGAAACCTGGATATGCCGGGAGAAATTTTAACACATCTTTATCCCGCAGTGGAGTAGCGTGTTGGCTTAAGCTAGAAACCTTAATAGGAGAGGAGGCTTTCGCCCATCAGCGGGACTCTTACAGGTTATTACTTTACATATTTAATATACACCGAAAAAAATTTAACTCGAAGCCTATTACGGCTCATGAGATGCAACCCGCCATAGACGACTCCATAACGGCTAGCCGGGCGGACCTTGAAGACTTATTAATTGGAACCCGTTGGCTCCCTTCAAAAACCTTTATGGACTATACGTATAGAAAAAAAAAGAGTTTAACTAGTTTTAGTGTTTGTACTTATAATTATATCTAAGGCGAACATTACACATGTCAGTTTTGTTTTCAGACTTTCATAAATATTTACAGAAGTTGTTTGTTATTGCTTTACACCTGAAAGAATTTACTGTGAGTGCCTTTAGTTTCGACAGCAACGGCTTTGTAAGGTTGCCTTGGCACTGTTACCAGGTAACTGTTTTATATCTCATATGGGAGTAATACTTACAAATGTAATTATAGCCTTAGGCGAAAATACAGTTCTAAATTTTACTCTCGTAATTGATATAAGGCGAGAATTACATTTGTAAGTTTTACTCTCGAGAGGGATAAACAATAATAACTTAGTAACAGATACGTTAAGGAAAGCTGTGAACGTCAAAAATAAGGCAATGACACTAAATTTAAATTCAGAGAAATAACTTATGTAAATCTTTATGAAAATTTGAGAGAAGAACTTAAAGGAGTAATTCTCGCCTTGAGCAACCTTAGGAAAGCTGTGCGTCTATCAATAATATGGCACTGATAGTAAATTATATATTTTTTTAAAGTTTGAGATATATCCATTAAATGTAATTCTCGTCTAATAGATTGAGTAAGCTAATACCTTCGATAGTTATTAATAAAATACAGCGTCGTAATAACCTACATTCTCGGCATTTTTTATTACAGAAAAATTCTTGTATCTTGCATTATGCTAATATTATCTTTGCAGCATAGCATTTTCCTATCTATTTATTACAGGATAAATAAACCGACTTCAAGAGAAAAACAACTTATTTTGTTTACTTCTGACATATTTATTCCAGTTATATTGAGTTTAAAACTAAATTATTGAATCGATTTTAATAATTAAACCAAATCGTCTGAGCGTAAGTCGTATATTCGTGTATTCGGGGAATATACATAAAAAGTCCTCAACGAAGCGAGAACCTCCTCTGATTAAAGTCGGTTAAAAACGTATCCAAAGTTATGTAAACATAGTTACAGGCTCGTATTAAAGTGTAATCTTCGTGCTTTAAGCAGCTGTGACTTGTCAAATAGGTAGCATACAAGACCTCAGTTCCGTGTCAGTTTGGTGTGCACGAGATTAGGTAATGGGCGAGAATCACACTTATAAGTTTTGCTCTTACATAAATATTTACTTAAGTTGCTGGTCATAGCTTTACACACCTTGTATATAGCCAATATAAAGTAGATCGTCAAAGATACAGTATTTGTTTCGTTATACAAAAATCAGAAACCAACTATCAAAACATATTGCGTTGTGATCGCGGTAGCTCAGCGTATTTTGTCTGCAAATCCTGATTAACATTATCAATAACGATTATGATCAAATTTCGCCCAACGTGCATAAATTCTTTTTTTGAAGGTCGCGTTGTGTTGAGATTTATACCACTAAATAGTGGTCCCTCCCGCGCTTCGCAGCGCTCGTGGCTGGCGGAGCTCAGAAAGAAAAGGTCTGGTCTAGCCTTCCCCGTGTTCTTACATAGTATTTATAAATAAAATATTTAAAAAATATGGTAAAACTCCTTTACAATTTTTTATAACGTGCGAGCTATAAAATTACAAAGTCGTTACTGCTATGTTTTCATGTGAATATCGTTTCATTGTCAAGTAAACAGCGTAATGGCCGTGAGTCCACCGTCATAGTTTTATTGTATTCAAGTGCACTGACCGTAGATATTGTACAAAACAATGAAAATTAAGCAAACGAGATGTAATACATGTATTAATATGTAAACGTTAAAATGTTATGTGTATTTAGTTTTTTATTTTGTTATTTTGTGGAAAAAAATATTTATTTATTTGTATTAGGGAAACATACAGCATTTCATATATGGACGCTGATAAGCAATACTGTGTCAAGCCACACGGACTTCATTTTGAGAAAATAGCGTCTAAACATGTCAAACCTATTCTTAAGAAATATGTTTGACGAAGTGTATATCCATCTTTTCTTTTTTATTTTGATAAAAGGTACATATAATGAATTAAAAGCAAATTAATATATATATTATATTATCTAATACAAAGTTTTCTAAATAGTTGAGATTATCGTATAAATTGCAAAATATGGAACGCACTTGGAAATCGAAACAATTCATGAAGAGACTTTTTCCGTACTTATTTAGTTTATATGACTTGACTTTTTTAAATAATGTTAAATAGGTGATGCAGTACCAAAATACACCAATATCTCGGAATTTGACTTTTTGTGGGTTGACACATTATTGCTTATCACCATCCATATTACAGGAGGAAACAAATACAAAAATATAAAACATACGCCAATTAAGTTTCCACTACTACTTTAACAAGAAAGTGAACTAATAAAATTGGTGGTGTTATATGACAGAAATATTTTATGAATTAAGTAAAATTTGGAAAATACATCCTATTATCTATTGGAGTTTTTTTTACAAAAGAAGAATATTTATCGAAGCTATTATGTTAATAATAATAATTACGAGTTACTTAAATAGAACAATTAAGATTTAATCTTTAAATATAAAAATCAATGCCACTTTTCATTGTAATTTTATAACTCAAGAACGAGCTTACGTATCCAAACCAAATGGTTAGTCTTTGCTCCTATTATTTAGTAGATGGGTTGTGTGATGCACAAAATCGGTCCAGTGGTTCTTAGTTTATCACATTTTTTGTAACGAATGAATTCAATAAATGGCTGATCATTTTGTAAATATGGATTTTGCTGTCAAATTGAAACTTTTAGCAATATTGACGGTACCAGATGTTGTTATGTCATTCATGCGGTCATTTCATTTTGGACGTGCTTCGATTAAAGCATATTGTCAGCGATTGCTTTGTGTATATATTTAAAACATATTGAGTGGATTTATACAAATCACTTAAAGAATTTAATCGAGCAGTGCAAGATTTACGTGGTAATGAACAGATTTTTGGTGGTTCCCGAAAATTCCCTAACAGTAATATCAAAAATTACTGTTAGGGAATTTTCGTCACACATTACCTGTTCTTCCTCGATCAACTCCTGCTGATGAAATAAATGCCTGTTTGAAGTCATCAGCTCTTTAGATATACGTACAAAAATTGACATTAATACGCGTATTACCCTACAAAATGATTTAATTGAATTTTTAAATTCATTGGAACCGGCGGGTATGCCACCGCGTTGCTAGAATCTGATAGTCGGTACTTTGATTATATTGTTGCGAATGAATCCATCAAAACTGTGTAATGAGACCAGTTTGGCAGTGATAAAGGCATTGCCAAATTTGATTGAAGCTACGATCTTATCTGCTATATAAAAAGTAGAAGTTTGATACCGCATATGCCTGTGATTTCAAACGATTACAATACCCCGTGCGTTTATTATTTGCGATGTCAACAAGGCCTAAGGGTAAATACTTCTCGTTTGTGGTGTGAATTTGAAGGAATCATGTTTTTCACATGGCCAACTTTATGTTACCCGTTTCAAAGTCGGTACACACTTGTTTGCTTATTAATGCTCAAAATGGAAAAATAAAAAATTATGTCTATCCAAATATTTTGGATTAAGTTTTAAAATAGCCAGCAAATTAATAAAAATATTTTTTGGTTGAAAATTTTTTTTTTTATTTCTCTATATACGTAGCGAGGCACGTACCGGGCCACTATTTGATTTATAAAATCAAAAACCCGAATGCGTAACAAGACAATCTGCATTCAGCAGTATGAAATCTAAAAGCCTATAAGTAAGATTCGTTACTAAACAACTTTAAATCGTTATAGATTCTAAACGGTAATATAATAATACATGCTTACTAAGGCTGATAAACACGTATATATTAATAAATTAAATAAAATTGAAGTGTCTGTTTGTAATATCAAATTAAAACCTTTTAACTAAATGTATATGAAAGTATACACGATGTATAAAAACACACATTTTTTAATTTTTTTTGTCTGTCTGTCAGTCTGTTTGTTTCGGCCAATCACTGAAACTGCGGTAGCGATTTTGGCGAGACTTTCAACCAGATATAGCTAATATTATAAGGAATAATTTATTATAGTAGTCAAAAATCGAACCCGCTAATTTAAAAAGAAACGTTCTGTATTACTAATATATTCTGTATAAGGACGAAGAATCTCGATAGTAGTTGTATACAACAAAATAAATGAAAAGACATTTTTTATACAAAATGATATTAAATAACGCGAGTATAAGGCTAATTTCTTGAGAGGCACAGAATACAGCCTTGTTTCGTATGAGGCATGCCATGTTGACGTACGAGCGAACGAAGTCGCGCGCACAGTTAGTAAGTAAATAAACACTGAAACCCGGGTGAAGTAGTGAGGCGTAGCCAGTAACAATGTAATGATACATTCTACTAATTTATCACCCATTGTAATACGATCATGTTTTAGTAATAAAATTTTCTTTATCTTTATATAACTTTAATTGTTTAATTATATACCTTTCGTACTACGCGACATTGAGGAGACATTTTCTTTATTCAAAGAATGGAACAGCGAGTTCATTGTAGAAAATTGTCAGGTATTTTAAAAAGTTATGCTCATGTTACTGTTTCATTGGTCTGTCCGTCTGTTTATCCGTTAGTCTGTCTGTTAACGATACAGACCTTACGAACCGTTTTCAATTTTCAATGTGTATTACTATTGGTACTACAATAACTAATAATAAATTCTGATAAGTCCGTGTCGCATTTTTCAATTTTTTTTTACATATAGGAACAGCGTCTCTTTCGTCTCTTTCACAAATCTATTTAAAAAGTACATAATGTAAGGTAGGTAAATATATTTTTTTACATATACAATATATATTACATAAACAAAATTATACACGTTAATTCTAATGAATTTATTTCAATTTACAATGCAAGTAAAGTAACTGGAATATAAATAATATAAAATCTAAAATTTCAAAAGTCTTCCGAAAATCTACATATGTATTGGGGCCTTTTAAACGAGCCCCAATATGATACTTCTGCTATAAGTTGTTGAGGAGTTGATTATCCTGATTTTAGATGCTGCAGCATCTGCCAAGGTTACGCTTCTGTGTTATTTTAATAAAATTCATTGTATAGTCAATTTCGAGGCGATTACACCAGAAAAAGATGCTCAGATCCTTTCAAAAACCGTAAAAGCTGATAACCTATAAACATTTGAACAGATTCATAAATAATAGCTAAGAACCATCCCGATAAGAGCTATCAAATAAAAAAAAACCGCATCAAAATTGGTCCATTTATTAGGGAGGTACGATGTCACAGATACATATACAGATACACTCGTCAAACTTATAACACCTCTCTTTTTGGTCGAGGGTAAAAATCCTCATACAAAAAAGTGAGTAAGTAGTTAAGTCATAATAACTTGATCCGAGCGAAGCAGCTGGTTTTATATAAAACCTTGGTTATATTTAAATGAGCCGAGATGGCGTAGTGGTTAGAACACGTCGATCTATACCGATGATCGTGGGTTCAAACCCCGACTAGCACCGCTGATTTTTCAAGTGCTAAATTTGTATATAAATTCACCTCGAGGTTCGCAGTGATAGAAAAAATCGTGAAGAAAGATCCAGCAGTGAGATATTTATAGGCTGTTACTTTTTTATATTGAAAACGTAAAGTCGATGTAAGTAGCTAGCTAACTATAATTCATCTCATTACATTCATTACGAGATACAATCAACTTTTTATGTTTAAAAACTTCCTGCTTAATTAATTCTGAGTTCGCGTTGATGGCTGTTATTATATTATGCTTCTTTGATATTTATGAATATATCTCTCCGAATTTTGCTGTTAATGACAAGTTGATTTTTAATCACGGTGACTTCGACTTTGCCTATTTATATATATATATGCTGCAGCATCATCTGGAATCAGAAGGAAAGGAAAGCTCTATTTAGTCTTGCTCCAACTTATAGCAGAATCATCTTCTTGGGGCTCGTTAATATATACTCAAATGGAGTGTCCCGCATTATTTAATTTTCAATTTCATATTATATAGTTACTTTAGTTTCATTTTTACCGACAAACAAGCAAACCTTACTTTTATACCACCATGAGGTTACTTCTTTGAAATAAAGAATCATTTAACTCAACAATTCTTAGTTTTTCCACATGTATATAGTTTTTACACGGATGATACAAAAACTTAATACAAAACGAAGTTCGTAGAAGATGAGTTTTTAATCGTCGTAATGTAAATATGTGGATTCGGTACATCTGTACTAATGGTCGTGGATTCTGTATTCGCTTTTAAAAAACATAACCGGCCATACAAATGGACACTGGCTTGTGACGGGGAAAGGATATTACAAGTGATAGTAGCTATGATCCCCCCTTTGTAAAAAGTAAAGTAACAGCCCGTAAATATCCCACTGCTGGGCAAAGGCCTCCTATTAAGGAGAAGGTTGTAGTACTTATCCACCACGCTCCTTTGCGGATTGGTGGATATACATGTGTCAGAATTTCTCTCGGCACGTGCATCTTAACTCACGATCTTTTCTTTCACCGAGCTCGGCTATGGATGAATTTAAATACAAATTTAGCACTTGAAAAATGAGCGATGCTAGCCAGGGTTTTAACTCACGATCATCGGTTAAGATCGACGTGATCTAACCACCACCATCTCTTAGTGATCTATATAAAGCATATACAAATTCTTGGTGTTGAGTAATTAGACATGATACAAGGAAATTCCAAGAAAGGATGAATTTCACACATTTAATTACATTTTCTATTCTTACTACTAAAATTATAATACACCTAGCATTCCGCCAGCGGCTTCGTCCACGTGGATCCGCAATTATTGCGTTTCCGTTTACATCATATTCCCTTAGAGAGCGCACTTTTTTCGAAATTAAAAATAGGCTCATTGAAATTGCATCAACCACATCCCTGTATTTAATTGCAATGGGTAAAGTAGTCTTTGAGTTTATTAATTACAAATAAATGGATGCTGATAAGCAATAATGTGTCAACCCACAAAAAGTGAAATTCGGAGATATTGGTGTATTTAGATACGGCATTACCTATTTAACATAATTCGATTAAAAATAAAGTCATATAAACTAAATAAGCACGGAATAAAGTTGTTTAATTAATTGTTTCGAATTTCCAGTTCGTCCCTTATTTTGTAATTTATACAATAATTTTACATTTTTAAAAACTTTTTCTTAGATAATATATTAAATATATCAACCTGCTTTTAATTCATTACAGCTTTAATCAAAAAAGAAAAGAAAATATGGATAAATACTTATTCAAAGAAACTTATTAAGAATAGGTTTGACATCTTTAGACGCCATTTTCTCAAAATGAAGTTCGTGTGGCTTAAGACAGTATTGCATATCAGCGTTCAAATAATACAAATCTTTCCTCTTTATAACATTAAGTATTATAGATATAATATTAATTAGATTTTATCAATATTAATTTATGCTATTAATGATTACGACGGTTAATAGCAATCTTAATTATTATACATAATAATAAATAAAATTGATGTTTGTTTGTAATTTCAAATTAAAAGATTTTCACTTATTATATATGAAATTATATATGGAATTTATATCATATCATCTGTTTGTTTGTTCCGTCTAATTTTTGAAACGGATGGACCGATTTTGACTTTCACTCGCAGATAGCTAATGTTAAAAGGAGTAATAGTTTTGTTTTATTTTGGAATATTTAATAATTTCAATTTTTTGCAGACGAAGTCGCGACCAGCAGCTTGTATATGATATAATACATAATTTTAAAATTATTTAATGTTCAGTTATCTGAATATCCGGGTCGTAAAACCCGGGGGAATGACGGATCAAATGACGCGGCAAGTTTTAATATTTTCAATTTGTATGCGAATATAATGTGCAATATTATTTTAAAATCCGCATAATGATTATGTAACTGATCATTGACTGAGTTTTAAAAGGAGAAGGTTCTTATCTTGTAGTGTATTTTTTTGTTTTCGTTACCTCGAAAACACTGTAATCTTTCATTTTTTTTTCGAAAAAATAGGCTGGTTTTAGGCAAAGGAGGATAATGTGTTTATCTGTCTATGTATGTTTGTATGAATGTGCGTTTGTACCTTTGTGTCACTATTTAGACCGAACGTGGAGGCCGATTTTAATATATAGCACATCGTTTAATTCGTCATAATGGCGCGAATGTCTTAGACAGTATAAAAATTAAAAAAAAAAATCATAATGGCCGAATTTGAACGGCATAACGTGAAAAAAAAAAAGAAAATCGACGAACTATATCAAGTAGAGTACCATTGAATAGGTATTTAAAAATCATGTTTAGGTTTCTTATATCATTTTTCAATCAGAATTACTGTTTAGAACGAACGATTTAAAATTGATTAGAAACGACCCTCATTTATAGGCTATTAGAAAGAACTGATATTGATATAGTACTGCTTATTGGAGATGGGCTGGTTACGCAGCCGGGTTATTTAATTTTTAAATATAATTGGATGCTGATAAGCAATACCGTGTCAACCCATACGAACTACATTTTGAATACATGGCATCTAAAGATGTCAAACATATTCTTAATACATTTGTTTGAAGAGGTATATATCCATTTTTTTTTCTATTTTGAAAAAAGATTGAATTAATTTAAAGCAGACTGGTCTAATAAATAGTTTTATCCAATAATAAGTTTTTATAATATATGAGATTATTACATATGGAACACACTTCAATATTCGACACATTAAATTAAAAAGCTATTTTCCGTACTTATTTTGTTTAGATGACTTAAATTTTTTTAATAATGTTAAATACGTATCGCATTATCAGAATACATCAATATCTCTAAATTTGACTTTCTGTGGGTTGACACATTATTGCTTATCAGCATCCAATTATAAATATGTATCTTAGCAAATAAAATTTCCATTTATCGAGTTACATTGAAAACGAAAAGACATAAATTGGACGCTGATAGGCAGTACTATGTCAAGCCACACGGACTTCATTTTGAAAAAAATGGCGTCTAAAGATATCAAACCTATTCTTAATAAATATGTTTGAAGAAGTATATATCCACCTTTTCTTTTATTTTTTTATAAAGTGTGTAATACATTAAAAGCAGATTGATATATTTAATATATTATCAAATGAAAAGTTTCTCAAATATTTGAGATCATTGTATAAATAGCAAAATATGGAACGCACTTGAAATTCGAAACAATTAATTAAGAAACTTTTTTTCCATACTTATTCTGTTTATATGACTGCAAAAGTTTTTGAATAAATAGGCGAGTATCAAAGTACATCAATATGTCCGAATTTGACTTTTTGTGGGTTGACACATTATTGCTTATCAGCATCCGATTATAACATCATAAATGACGCATTATCATACAATCTTTTATCACTAACTCATACCCGACCTAAGTCTGTGTGTGTAAAGTTTCATTCTCGTAGACCCAATGGTTTAGGATATGTGTTAGAATTCATTAAACGAACCAATTAGGTCACTTGATCACTTCTGTCTTTAGATAATTAGGATGTTTGTAACAACTAACATTATAACTGATTCTTATGAAATCAATTTAAAAGTTATAATTCTGTAAAAATCATGTCAAGGACAAAATTGCATTATCACACAAGTTTGAACTAACTGTAACACTCGAAAATAAATACACCACAACACTCAAGTGGTCTATATAAACACACCCGTAAAGATAGTCCACTAGGAACTTAATCTTACACCGAGGGTTCAAGTGAGTGGCACTTCCGAAAGACCCGACGAAATTGGATGAAGCCAATATTACACAGAGTACGTGACCAACAGAATCACTTCTCTGTCAAAAATCGTATCGACAGGGAGTGAATATTATCAGTGCGTCACTTAGAACTGATTGAACTACGACGTTCGTGGTGATTGGTTTTATAATAAGTCTGATCAAAATGTGCGATTATTTTTTTTTAAGTTAGTAATGTAAAATCAAAGTAACAGCTTGTAAATGTCCCACTGCTGAGTTTCCAAGTATATCTACACATGTTTCCGCTGCACCGCAGTAGGACAGTGGATTAAGCCTAAACTTTCTCTTTAATAGGAAAGGAAACCTTTGTACAGCAGGGGGATATTTGGACGCTGATAAGCAATACTGTGTCAAGCCGCAAGGACTTCATTTTGAGAAAATGGCGTCAAAAGATGTCAAACCTTTCCTGAATCAATTTATTTGAAGATGTATATCTCCATCTTTTCTTTTCCATTTTGATAAAAGGTATAATGAATTAAAAGCAGATTGATATATTTAATGTGTTATCTAATAATATTTTTTTTTAATATTTGACATTATTGTATAATTTACAAAAAATGGAAGGCACTTAAAATTCGTGACTTTAATTATTAAATTTACAACCTTTTTCCGTACTTATTTATTTCATTTATTTATTTCAATGCTTTATTGTACAATACAAAAGTATTAACAAAAGGCGGGCTTAATGCTACTGCATTCTCTACCAGCCAACCTTAACCTTATTTAGTTTAGATTACATTAAATTAATTTTCACAATGTGAAATAGGTGATGCATCATCAAAATACATCAATATCTCCGAATTTAACTTTCTATGGGTTGACACATTATTGCTTATCAGCATCAATTTACAGGCTGTTATTTTACTATATGCAATAAAATGTACCAATATTTATTACCTTCCTACGAGATAGTAGTTAAGTAGAAGTCAAGGCTTCGCACGTGGACTAATTAAGACTTACTCGCTTTTTGGTATGATTATTTTAACTCAATTTAATAACTTTTCCGTACGATTTTATTTTTAAAATTTCATAAATCTTATCCCAACCATAATATCAAATAATTACCTAAATAGGAGCACTCGATTTGAAGTGATGCGCTCACAAAAATTCGTGTCTAT
Organism: Hypolimnas misippus; assembly: GCA_037950945.1. Classification (NCBI taxonomy): domain Eukaryota; kingdom Metazoa; phylum Arthropoda; class Insecta; order Lepidoptera; family Nymphalidae; genus Hypolimnas; species Hypolimnas misippus. The sequence continues at coordinate 1,253,493 of JBBEEQ010000009.1, forward strand.
TTTTATGTTTTATTCGGCAGTAATAATCATAAGTATAGCTGATTAAATATATATATGTTTTAGCTATAATTCTATTTTATCTATAAAAATTCGAATTTGTATAGACTGAATAGATAAAAACCTTTATTTGTAAATAAACCGACTTCAAAAACTAAAATAAGTAACTACAAACTAAAAAGCAAAAAAACTTTATTTTTTGCAACATTTTGTAGTCGGTGCCAATAAAAACTTTTACGTGTTATTTTCTGGCACCGACTTCAAAATGTTGTATGATATATTGATGTATTGCTCTTTAAATTGTAATTACTAAAAAATACACACAGCCTAACATAAAATCTCCTCCACTTTCGAGGATTCGATTAAATATCCAATGAAGCTTATTACAAAGCTAACACACCAACTTAAGCTTCAGTGAAATTGCTATTTAAAATATGTTATTTTTTTGGTTTTAAAATTTTATCATCACATTATATTCCTACTTCAAGTTGGTTAGAAGTCATATAATTTCACGTAATCTACTCTGTGATTGTATGACACAAATTGACATCTCTCGACCTACAAGTGACGTGGGTCCGGGATCAAATTCAGTGAATATGGATTCAGTGATTTTCTGGAATTAGAAACGTAGTCCGATGCGGAAGACATGTACCGTCAGCAGATAACGTTGACGCGGAAATATTTGAAAGAGATGAAATTGACATTTTTATTAACATCAATGATATATACAGTCTGGGCATATATAAGTCAGTGACTAGGCATGTGTTGAATATTTTGGCAGCAGAATTGTTATTTAAAAGTAAAAAAAACTGAACTAATTTTTTTTATATATAAGAGCCCTCAAGATCCAATGTCCTGAAATACGTTGTATATAAAGAAAAATGAAAACTTTTTTTTATTATTGCTTATTAATATTATATTCATTTGGTTTCTTTATCGTACTTTTTGCTCGAATATTTTTTTTATTTGTGTAGTCTGTATCTTTGTCAATAAACATTCTTTATTTCTGTATTATGTAACAATATAAACGTTATAAGTTCATTGATTTTAACACCTAGAATGTTGTCCAGTAACAGGCGAGAGTATCTTTGGGCAAGACAATTGAAACAAGATTTTCAAAATTGGAAACTGGAATAAAAAGATATTTTGATTCCAAAATCCATGATCAATAAATGAATGTAAATTCTTACTTATGAAAATAAATCTTTTTTTTATTTTACTGACTAAATTTGGCGTAAAAATCTTGATGAGAAAAATCTATAAATCTTATTGATATGAAAAAAAAAAATTATCTTATACACGCAAGGAATAATTGAAAAGAATAGAGAACAAAATAAAATAATTTGCAAGAAATGTAAATTTCCTAGAAATGATTTCTTATAAATATATTATACATGAGCGTTACTAATCTATACTAATATTTAAAAAAAAAGGAAAATATATTTGTATCTTTGTAGGTTTGTACGTAAGTTGTAATATTTGAAACGACTGATCCAGTTTCGAAAAAATCACTTCCAATGTAGGTTATAGGCTATATTATATCACGTATCGTGTCCTAATATAGCCTATGACCTACCTCACTCGTAGGAGTGAAGCAACAACCATAAGCGCGTGTGACACCGCCAGGAGCAGTTAGTTTATGAATATTTAATTTACATATAACATTTACAATTTACCTGTACATAAAAAAATTATAAATTCAAACACAAGTAATTAATGTACCAAATAATTCATTCATTTCACTAACGGATATTCCGTTGCGAATATTCCGGATATTCCGTAACTAACCATGACGTTTATTATATAACTTACATTTTAATCATTATTTAACGACAGGTAATTAATAATATTCGATTATATAATATTAATATTGGTTTCCTATTCAAGTAGAATAGCCAGAATTTAACATGGAACACTTTTTATAATAATTTTAATTACTGAAATCATTAATACTATGAGGCAATCAATTCATATATTTTGTCCTCAGACTTTTATAAAGATTTTACATAAGTCTTTTGTCATTGCTTTACATATGAAATAATTAACTTTCAGTTCCTAATTTTTGACGGCCACGAATTTCGTTAGGTTATCAAGGTATATACATACATATATGTAAAACTTACAAATGTATTTCTCGTCTTAGAACGTTGTGATATATTCTTAGATCTTTGCGGTTACACATTGAAATACATGACTTAAAAAAAAGAAAGCCGAGTTTAAATCATATGACTCATCAATCACTTAATTTTTTTTACGTGGATGACGCTATTTTAAAACCAAAGTACTGGATCGATTTTGATGAAAATTGTAATACCAATGGGAGAGACCCTTTCAATACAAAGAATTAACTAAATCGATTTAGTCGTTTTCGAGTGACCGGGACACAAAGACCATTGAATTAAGAACCATGTAGTCATTACCAACCAAGAAGTAATGTAAGCTTCCATTTTGATTTCTAATTCGCATGGAAATTTCGAGGAATAATATGCCTTATGCCACTCTAACAACTGAGACGAAACTAATGGTAGTAATACCTTTTTCATTGACTGACTGAGTCAGCTCGTGACCACGACGGATGCAACTTCGTCGAAACGTCGGGTGATAAAAAAGGTATTACTACCATTAGTCGCGATAAGACCCGTTAAATTAAATATGAATAGCATCGCGAAAGATTAAAATAAAACACATATATAACTGAGACGAATTTAATGACACCTCGTATGTGGAAATCCATCAAGCGGTTTAGGCTGTAGAGCGTGCCAAATAATTAAACATACACAGTACACACGTGTAGATACATGCCATCAAAATGGAGAAGCGAAAAACATAATCTTTCTCGAGGAGTCGGATATAAGATTTTAAAAAACTTGTAAACGACATCACAGCAAAATAGATAGTTTATATATATAGTTTATTTTAATGACATTCTTATTTTAGTTATTTTTATTTCTACACAAAATTACTAAACCGATTTTGATGAAAGTTCTATGGGACTTGACATAATCGGTGCATCAAGGTATTTTTTCAAACAGAAAAGAATTATTTAAATCGGTCAAACCGTTTACTAGTATTCGGTGAACATACATAAAAAGAGTCTCCAGCGAATTGAGAACCTCGTGCTTTTTTTTATTTTTTCTATTAGAATCTGACATTTCTGTTTAAATATCTGGTATGTAACTGCGGAGTATGATTTTATATATTGTGATCGTTGTTTGTTTCAAAAATAGATAATATTTATAGTATTTATAGAATTTTCATTAAATTATTTTTCTTATTTCTTAATACTTGTGGTAAAATATAATAGAGTAAGGGAGGAAGAATAATGACTAGTATCGTAACTTCCGTGTTAAATAAATATAATTTACGTTATATGTCAGTACAGAAGCTAGAAAGAATTTTCCAAAATTCACCCCTCAAAGAAATGAAACCGAGGTTTAATAAAATTTATATAAAAAATCAAATTTGACGCAAACGAAGCCGCGAGCAAAAGCTAGTTACGAATGGAACGAAAAATCAAATACAGTTCTCTCTATTTTATTGTATATAAAACCTATAATTTAGGCGAAATGTTTCAATAAAGTCTGTGCCTATGAAGGCGTAGGCAATAAAACTGTATTCTGTATTGACCCTCTCGTGTGGAGCATATCTTAAAACCAGATATTTATACCGTAGAGAGCAATAGGGGTGAATAAGTACAAGCATTATCTAAGATTACAAATCCTAGGAAAAATTACTGTACAATTTTTCAAATATAAATAGAATATTTTTGTATGTACAATAAGCTTGAAAATATATAAAATCATATAAATTGTCGCCATCTGACCAAAATCGTGTGGAAATTGTGTCACCCAATCCAAACAAAATCTTTTCTATTTCAATTCTCACATTTTCGTATTCATCTATAGAGTTTTCTGCTATGTGACCTTTAGGTTTTTCACTCCAATATAGAGGCAAATAAGAATAGGTCTAGCGTTTTCACATTTTTGTGAATAACACACGGCAAATTATGTCTATATAATCAAATAAATTAAATTAACAGCTTCTAACTAAATCAATACGCAAGTATATACTATACTTAAACCAAAAAAAAATCAATTTTAAAATGTTTTCTCTATTTGTCAATCTGTCCGTCTGTTTGTTTCGGCTTATCTCTGAAATAGGTGGACTGATTTTGACGGGACTTTCACTTACAAATAGCTAATGAGGTGTAACTTAGGCTATCTTTCTTTTCCCTACGAATACCCGGGACATTATTCTTTTGCCATTTTTTATATAAAAAAAAGAAAATAATCTCAGTGGAAGCCTACGTAATAATAAGTATATCTGTGCCCAATCTTATAATATAAAAAAGTTGAGTACAGCTCAACTTAACAAGCGTTAATAGTCACTTACAGGGATTCCCAAACTTTTATGCCATGCGCTTCCAACGTTAAACTAAAACACCACGCCCCTCTAGGAGTCAAAATGAAAGAATTAAACAAACTATGACAATGTAAATTAACGTGTTTATTTACTTGACTAATAGGTAAGTAAGAGAGAAAATTAAAGAAAAATATACAATTACTGAGAGCACTGCAACTGATTAAATGTGTCGAAAACGAAAATTTGAAAATCTTCCTTTACTTTTTACTTTAAGCCTTCTTTACAACCAAAGACGCCGGGCCGATTACATCACCCAACGCCCCCTAGGAGGAGCGCGGCCACAGGTTGGGAATCCATGTGCTAGACCCATCATGTTAGCGAGTGCGTTACCTACCAGTTATTATTAAAAAAGTTTTTAACAGATACAATTTCCTTCAAAAAATTCATTTTACAATAGAAATACGATGATATAGTAATCTGTTCATTAATTACCACTATTATTTTGAATTCCTGGCAACGTTCCACAATCTGTTTATTATTCAAAGTCAGAACTGAAAGGTTTTTAAAAAAAATATAAGACTATTTAAAAAGCAATTACAATCTAAACTGAATGAATGGTTAGGTTTTGACTTTCGTTCTTCGAGTCGGTTTGGAAGAGTTTTTGCTTTTGCGTGAATGTTATTGCATAATCTGTATTAGTGTAACTGTAGAGTTTATCTGCCTTACTACAAGAAATTTAAACACACGTTAAACGCGTGTCTATAAAATCCTGTACTACAAGTCCGCATCTAACGATAGTTTTGAGTTAAACATGGTTTATACCTAGTTTAATTATGTAAAAACATACGCTTAGGTATTTTTAATATGGATGCTGATAAGCAATAATGTGTCAACCCACAAAAAGTCAAATTTTGAGATATTGATGTATTTTGATACTACATCACCTATTTAACATTATTCAAAAAAATTTCAAGTCATCTAAACTAAATAAGTATAGAAAAAAGTATCTTAACTCAATGTTTCGAATTTCAGGTGCGTTCCATATTTTCCAATTTATAAAATAATCTCAAATATTTAAAAACTTATTATTAGATAACATATTAAATAAATCTATCTGCTTTTGATTCAATATACATTTTATCAAAATAGAAAAGAAGAGATGAATATATACGTCTTCAAACTAATTTATTAAGAATAGGTTTGACATCTTCAGACGCCATTTTCTCAAAACGAAGTCCGTGTGGCTTGACACAGTATTGCTTATCAGCGTCCATATATGCTTAAAAACTATTTTTGCTGTCAAATATAACGTGTGACATTTTATTAACAAGTTTCTTTATAATTTGACACGCAGTACAGCAATTTCGACAACATTTTAAACAATGTCTTATTTTTAAACACTGTTTAGCTAAACACGTGTTGAATATGGTTTTATTTCATCTTTTGTAGTAAAGCTGTATGTGTTTGAATGCGCTAATCTCATTATTTATCTAACTCCGCTATGCAAAGGAGAGTAATTTGTTTATCAGCCTAGGTATGTATGTATGTGGGTTTGTCGCTTTGTGGCACTATTGAGACCAAACGCGTAGGCCGATTTTGATAACGGACACGTCCTTAATTTTGGCATGATGGCGTGAATGTCATAAGAGGAAAAAAATTAAAAAAAATCAAAATGGCCGATTTTTTACGCCATAGTGGGAAAAAGATAAAATTGAAAATCGACGAACTATGTCAAGCTTTGTTGAATGGGTAATTTAAAATCATTTTTTGGTTTCTTATTACCAGAATTACCGTTTAGGATCTATAATGATTTAAAGTTGGTTAGTAACGATTCTCACTTATGGGCTTTTAAACAGAATTGATATTCCGTACTGCTGGTTTTGTTACGCAGTTGGGCTTTTAATTTTATAAATTCATTATTTTTTTTACAAATAGATTTGAAAATTATTTTATGTAGTGCTATCGGTATTGCAACGTTATACATTTTGACAGTTTATTGTTTCGTTTTAGAACATATGTACATACATGTGTGTACATTGTATTGCATATGGCACACTGTACCGAAATTTCGGTTCATTGCGTTTCTATCAACATATCGATTTCTAAAACCATTGAAGTGGTCACAATAGAGGCACCGTATCTACATATCAGATATTATTTGACGCGGGAAATATATCACGATATTTTCTATTGTATTTTTATTCTTATGACTAGCGAGTCCGTTCTAGTTTCGCAAAGCATATATATAAAATACGTTGTTCTGAATGGTAGATGGATCAATGCACAGCCTAAACCGCTGATCGTAAATAATAGACATTTAGAGGGTGTATTCTTTGTATGACATACGCATTTGATGAGAAATTTCCCGGAATTCCATTCCTAACAGGGAGAAAATAAGGGGCAAAATTTGTATAGGACGTAATTTCTTGTTCCAATCTATTTTAAATTTTGCATAAACATTCTGTTTAAGAAATTATTAATTTATTCTTCTTTTGAAGTCAGATAACGTTAGTTTGTAAGTAAGTACTGGTGCAATACGAAATGTTTTATACATATTGGGCATGTGTTGGATATTTTACCAGCGTTAGCAGAATCGATATTTAAAAGTAAAAAAAACGGAACTAACTTTTTTTTCATTCTTTTTCTTAAATGGTAAGCTTATACGTATATCTATACAAGCCTACAAGATCCACGTTTTTTCCGAAACACCATGTATAAAAATATATGTTTTTTGTATTTATGAGCGGCCATACCATATCCGGTTTTGATACAGCTTTAACAACGTACTGTTTGCATTGCGAGAAGGTTATATGCAGAGAAATAAGTCTTAAACGGTCGTCCGGCATAACAAAATCTACATTAACGCGAGCAAAGCCGCGAAGGGTGGCTAGCATATAATGAAATTCATAAAAGTCATACCGCATGCGCTCGCGAGCAAGTCATTCTATGCTCTGACCTATTTCCCGCTGTTTCACTGCGTTTTAAGTTTCAAACGTCATTTGTAAAAGATTGAAGCGTTCATTTCATATCACATTTTCGTACTGTTTTTAACCAACGAAGAAAAGATATCGTTAATATTTGAAAGGCTTCGTTTTAGGTATTGTAGTCTGCGGTCAAAATTAAAAGTGCTATTGACTGGTTGAGAGCGTTGACTTTAACATATATGCTGATAAGCAATAATGTGTCAACCCACAAAAAAGATAGTTTCGGAGATATTGATGTATTCTAATAATGCGTCACGTATTTTATATTATTTAAAAAATTTCAACATCAGAATTAAATAAGTACGGAACAAAGTTTCTTAATTTAATGTTGCGGATTTCAAACGTCTTCCATATTTTGCAATTTATACAATAATTTTATATATTTATAATTATATTATTACATTAAACTTTTAATTTTACCAATTTGTTTTCAATTCAATATACCTTTTATAAAATAAAAAAGAAAAGATGGGTAAATACTTCTTCAAACAGATTTGTTAAGAATAAGTTTGACATGTTTAGACGCCATTTTCTCAAAATCATGTGGCTTAAAACAGTATTATTTATCAGTGTCCATATATTCTCTTGTGGAATTATCTTTTTGAGATAAACATTTCCGCCCTAAATTTTTTCATGTAACTTTAAATATTGGCGCAGCGCTTGCCGTAAAAGCTCCCAAGCGGCATGACTTTTTCCGACTGTGGTGACGACTATCATTATATTTTTAACTAGCAGTTCCTCGCAACTTTGCCCGCATATATTTTGAAATTCGATAAAAGCGATTCAGAAGACTGATAAAATACTGTGTTTTTTATCATTTTTACGTTCCAGGTTTTATTTCCCCCTAGTACATCTATAAGAGATAGATTTAGAATTCTGGGATACATCTATTTAGTTATTCACCCTAAGAAATAATTATGCTAAGTTTAAGGATAATCGGCCAAAAAAAAATTAAATTTTCTCCATACAAACTTCACCAACCCCTTTCAGCTCAAACATTTTTACCTCTTTTAAACCTTTTAGGGGTGGAATATCGAAAGACTCTTTCTTTGTGGATGCTTATACCTTTTGTAGACCCAGCGGTTTAAGTATTGCGTTGATAAATCAGTCAGTCAGTCGGTCAGGACAAGTGATCCTTTACGCGTATGTATGTAAGTTTGTATGTAAAAAAACTCCCGATTCGATTAGAATAGAGTGTTCGCTATTAAAATGCATAATTAACAAGGCATGTTTTAATATCTAAATATATATAACTCAAAGGTGACTGACTGACTGACATAGTTATCTATAAACGCACAGCCTAAACTTCCGGACGGATCAGGCGTAGGCATCAGTTAAAAAAAAGATTTTGATTAATTCTACCCCCAAGGGGACAAAATAGGCGATGAAACTTTGTCAGACGAAGTCGCGAGCACCAGCTAGTATAATTTATAAGGATTTGATGAAGGTGTTCGTAGATAAATCAAGGGACTCCTCAATGACTAATTATTAAATCAAAATCAAAATCAAAATATGCTTTATTCAAGTAGGCTTTTACAAGCACTTTTGAATCGTCAATACAAAAACAAAAGAAAACTAAACACTAATTAATTAATTAATTTACCACCGGTTCGGAATGTAGATTCTACCGAGAAGAACCGGCAAGAAACTCGATAGTTACTCTTTTTAAAAGTTTTACGATGGGTACTACATTTATGAGTTACAAATATATTAAATACCCTGTGTGAATCCAGCTTATACTAAATCCAAGCATGTTTATCATCTATATAATCTTGAACAGAATAATATGCTTTAGCTACTAAGGATTTTTTAATATGTACTGTTAGCAGACAGAAGACATTTTTATGACGGTAGCTTGCTGTCGCTATAAAAGGAAGACTTCAGTCATTCGAGCATCACTTTGCTGTTGAACTTCAGACTGCGCGGAACCTCTGCCTGGCTTTCATTTTGCTAAATTCATTATTTTCGTAATTAAAATTAGTCTAGAACGTATTTTGGTTGTATATTCGTTAACTCATGAAATTAAATGTTTACTTTTGTTTTATAATCTTTTTTTTTTAAGTCTACCTACATCTTATTTCTAACAGTACTTATAATTGTTAATGACTAACAGCAAGTCATCCGCGATCGATACGATCATCTGTCTATGCATACAGGCAATTAGTTATATACAATGACAGTTCAGTTTGAAATCGTTTATATTTTGCTACAAAAACAATTATGGTTCGATGCCGCTTCTGTAGGCTGGAGCGTGATGTTTTCGCATGTCCTACCTCACTAAACAGGTTATGCAACGTACGTAAAATATTTTTAAATTGTATTTGAAGTTCCCATCATTAGCGTGTTCAAAATACTCTATTTAGCTTTGTTTATTATCACTGGTGGACCCAATAGACGTTTTTTAGCCCAATATCAACGCCACCTACTGGTGTAACTGTGAAATAAACTATTTATGAATTCAGTCAAATACTACTACTACTACAGTCAAATACACACACGGAGAGAAGAAATAATAATATTAGCCGCCTCTCGCGGATTTACTCGCGTTTATGGTTAATGCTTCGCTTCCATGAGTCGTAGTGCGTTGCCATAGGAAGGTCATTTCTCAATTAACGAGCTATACAATGCGAAAATGTATTTTCAAATCGGATCAGTAGAGTCAAAGATTGCCTCCTACAAATAAACAAAATTTACCTCTTTATTATATTAGTATAGATAAGTTTATGATAATAGTGTAAGGAGGCGCGATTAGTAAATAAGTACTGGCTGCAATATAAACGCGCGAGCTGGCTGATGGCACTTTTTAAATAGACGACAATTCCTGGAACGGGCATTAATTATTATAAGAAAGCATCGAAAATATTGTATACTACTACATACGAGCCGAGATGGCCTAGTGGATAGAACACGTCGATATCAACCGATGATCGCGGGTTCAAACACCGGCTAGCACCTCTGAATTTTCAAGTGCTAAATTAATGTTTAAATTCATCTCGAGCTCGGCGGTCAAGGAAAACATCGTGAGGAAACCTGCATGTGCCAGGAGAAATTCTGACACATGTATATCCGCCGTCTCGCAGTGGAGCAGCGTGGTAGATTAAGCTCTAAACCTTCTCCTTAATAGGAGAGGAGGCCTTTGCCCAGCAGTGGGACATGCAGAGGCTTACTTTACTTTACTTTACTACTACAATATTGTGGCTTCCAGTAAATAACTAAACATTAATGTTTGAATAGTATTTATCAGCCATCCTTTCAATAGATAAGACAAATTTTCTTTCTATCTATCTTTATTTGAATCTGACCAATCCCAAAAACAACCTTATTCAATTTGAATTCAGAAATTTTTCCCAAATATTGTGATAAAGCAGGACTTACAATTGCACTCAGGTATGGCGCTCGGTGCCAATTTAGCCGTGTAGCAACTGCGACGAAATTCCTGATACAATGTATTGTCTGGTTTAAGCTAGGCTATTGTTGGATTACTTTGCCAGAAGGTCTGGTAACGCATACGTGTACATTTGTGTCCTTGTACGTTTGGATGCTGATAAGTAATATTGTACCTACAAAAGTAATTTTCGGAGATATTGATGTATTCTCATAATGCATCACGAATTTTACACAAAAAAATCATGTTTGTTAATATAAGGGTTCGAATATTGTAATGGGTTCCATATTATTCAATAGCATTGACTGAGTGTGGCTTAACATAGTATTGCTTATAAGCGTTTATAATGTATATTCTGACTTCATGCATGTAATAGGTACGTGCAATTTATATAGTTTTTTTGAATCTGTTGGTGGACAAAAATATTTAAATTTATGATCAGAAATCAAAATAAAAATATATTTATTCAAAATTAGGTTATTACATTTTCTTTTTGTACGTCAAGCTAATGAATCTACCGCGGATTTGGCGAAGTTGAAACCCATACCTGAGAAGAAATCGCGAAAAAAACTCAGTGGATTTTTGTTTGGTTTTAAACAGCGTCAAATTTTTTACAAATATTAAAATTTATTGAGCTAGTCTGAAAGCGATTGCCTTGTTGCCATGGTATATCATCATCTACAAAATCTTTAATATCGTAGTATCTTCTAGCACACAAACGTTTCCTATATTCTTTTTGAACCTTGATAGCGATGGGGTTCCATAATTACCTTGTATTTATGTGTTAGTAATGCAATAAATTGAGATTTAAGATAAAAGTTTTGAACTGCAACACGTTGTATAATATATTCTTACTAATACGATCACGCTGTTGTATTTAGTATTTGTAACTGACGAAAAAATATTAGAAAAGTTTATTTGGACGCTGATAAGCAATACTGTGTCAAGCCACACGGACTTTATTTTGAGAAAATGGCGTCTAAAGATGTCAAGCCTACCCTTAATTCATTTGTTTGAAGATATATATATCCATCTTTTCTTTTCTATTTCGATGAAAGGTAAAAAAAAATTAAAAGCAGATTTATATATTTAATGTGTTATCTAGTAATAAGTTTTTCGAATATTTGAGATAATTGTAAAAATTGCTAAATATGGAACGGACTTGAAATCCGAAATATTACTTTAAGAAACGTTTTCTGTATTGAGTTTAGACGACTTGAATTTATTTTCAATAATGTTTCTTAGGTAACGCATTATCAAAATACACCGATATCTCTAAATTTGTCTCTTTGTGGGTTGACACATTATTGCTTATTAGCTTCCATTTAATCGACGCGTATATTTTTTATGCATGACTTCGTATAATATTTTATAACGTAGTCTTTTTTTGGATAATTAAAATTATATAAAATGTATTTTTACAATATGCGTCATATTACAATGGTATCGGGTACGCTGAATTCAGAAAATCCTGAATATCAAAGTATCCGCTTTTTTTTCTCTGAATATATTTTATATACATATTGTGTAACAATGAAATATTAAACATGAAATTATAAATACAAATTTTGGTCCAGCATAATATGGATGCTGTTAAACTAACCCAGTAGAGACTACCTTAAAAATTATAGTACTAACTATAACATTTACCATTTGAAAGTGTTATTCAAGATGGTTACAGGCTATGTTTTGTGTATATGGGTTTTTTTTAACAAAATCTCCATCAACACAATCGAATCAGAGCAAATTTTAGTTCATAATAAATATTTACAGTACATTATCATCTACCTAGCATTTTTCCCGGTTATACCAAGGTCTGCTTTCTATTCTAGTCCAGATATTGACGAGTTACTGATTTTTACACAGAGCGACTGCCATCGTACCTTCGCAACCCCTGAGGGCAAGCCAGTAACCATTTAGATTAGAATAATTTTCTATTACGAGTAACGATCATTATCAGGTGATTGTGATAACAACTGGACCGACAGCTTTACGTGCTCTCCGAGGCACGGTGCGGAGACCCACAAGGACAAAAACCCAGATCTAGGAACAAATATTTATACAACTATAAATATCTGCGCCGAGCGGGGATCGAACCCGCAACCGTCGGCGTTGGAGGTACATTCAGCACCACTACACCAGAGCGGTCGTCAAATATTTACAGTACATATAGTTATATAAAAGCGAAATACCACCAATTGATATACGAAATTTCAGAAACTATAAGACCTATAACTTTAAATTTGATTCCCTATAGGACGTATACATCCGCTCATGGATTTTACAAAACTGAGTAAAACTAGGATTGAAAGTTTGTATGAAAGTCCTCATGTTGTTGAAATAAGAGACATGAAACTTAAAATTATATGGAGGTGGACTATGTATCTTTATAAATCAACTCTTTTTTGCTGTAATGTGATGGCGTAAATGAAAAAGAAGCGGGGCGGATTGCTAGTAATAAATAAAATATTTGATTATTTATTTTTCTGTTTCTCGTCCAATAAAATAAGCCAAACTCAGCCAATACAACTTAAATACACAGTGTAACAACTTTGATTACTTTAACAGTTTCCATACATTTGCGTGAAACATTTCGTTTGAAAACAAAAATCTTTACTGGAAATTCTATGTAAATGGACTAAAACGATCGATCATTTAATGCTTTGTGTCGCGTTTTAAAAAATTGTTAGCATAATTTAAACAACAAAGCGAACTATGCGGTGGAATTATCGGTTAAAAGCATATAATAACAGCCATTATTTTAAACGTAACATCGTCATTAATGTTAGTTCTATAGTTTCAAATGATTTTACTTTTAACTAATATTAAACATGAGTAATGATCGCCCATTGGTTGAAATTCAACACTAATTAATTATAATTATAAGTTTGAACATAAACAAAAGAATATAATATGGACGCTGATAAGCAATACTGTGTCAATCCATACGGACTCCATTTTGAGAAAATGGCGTCGATAACATATGTACGTATTCTTAATAAATTGGTTTAATTCTTAATAAATTGGTTAAATTTAATTAATTAATTGCAGATTAGAATAATAAATAAAGTTGTATCTACTAATAAGTTTTTCAGATATTCAAGAATATTGAATATCTCAAAACTTTCTTGTACTTATTATGTTTAAATGACCTGGATTTTTTTTTAATAATGTTAAACATGTAACAAATTTTAAGAATACATCAATATCTCCGAATTTGACTTTTTGTGGGTTGACACATTATGCTTATCTGCAACCATATATGCGTATGTGTTACAAATACACAGTTTTGTGTAATGTGATTTGTATGCATTATTAAAAAAATGAATATAATTTTCATACTCCTCCGTCCGTGCAATTTTCGTAAAAAGGAGTATAAAATACTTGTTACACATATATAGATATTGCAACATACACATAACACTTAATACATAGCATATTATGTATTTGTATATATTGTTAATTTGATAAATAGTTATACAGTTTAAGATCTTAATTAATTTATATACATAAATTAAAAAAAAAAATAATAAAAGAAAAGATTATACATTAAACTATTTACATCTTAATTACTATAAAAAAAGGATTATATTTTACAAAACATTGTAGACCTCATCTAAGCCACTGCATCTGGGTAAAGTTCCCAAAATACTGGCAGCATTACCCCGTTGAATGGCCATATTGTTTGTCCGCGCACAATTGAATTGAATTAGACTTCCGGCTCTATCATCGTACAAAACGAAGCTATAATGGCTACTTTACGCCGATTTTCTTTAAGAGTGTGGCACTGCCCTAGTCAACCTGCTTACGAAATTTCAGTATAGTAAGTAGAAAATCTCTAAGGGTAATTTTGCAGAATTATTCCAGTCTTCATATTTATGTACACTAACATTATAAAGAGGAAAGATTTTATTTTTTGTTTGGTTCCATTGAATAGGCTTCGAAACTAATAGACCGATTCGAAAAATTCTTCTTGCATTGGTTAGTCCGTTTATTGAGGAAGCTGATAGGCTATATTTCATCACGCTAAAATTTATATGAGCGAAACAAGAACCATAGACATGTTAGTCATTTCTAAAGTTAGTCAGTTAAAAGAATAACCCTTGTGATTCTAACTAAAACAACAAACCTAGTTAACATCAGGTGTTTCCTTCTTGATTGTATTCAACAACAAAACTAACTAAAAGAGACAACAGTTTCGCTTAAAAACAACTAACGTTCATCATTCCATTACGACGCCCAAAGTGGGGCAGCTTGTTCGAAAATGGTCTCTATTTGTAGGTGATAAGACAGTGTTGTAATGAAAGGAACGCGACCACATTGTGAAGTGAGTTTGAATCACAATAAAACCGGGACAATTGTCTGGCTTTATTGTCTGCGTAAGGATATTTTTTCCACGGCGTCATCGCGATGTTTGAGGATTGCGAAATGCATTTTAATTTTGATGCTTCTCCTTGAAAGTGGAGTTTTAGATGAGTACTGCGTTTGTGTCGGACTTTTTTCTTTCTTGTGGTAATTTTTACTATGGAGGTGTTGCTGTCTGTTGTTTGTGAACTGGAAATAGTTCTTTTGGCTGTCTGAGAAGTCTCTTTGTGTATAACTAAAACGTATAAAGAATAAACCGACTTCAAAGGGAAAATACGCAATTTCGTTCGTTTGGATGAAATACTTATAATATTTTAACTTAAAACGGAACGACTAAATCGATTTTGATAAAAGTTTTATGGGTAAAATATAAAAGTATACCTTTTCGAATAAAAAAAAAGATATTTCTGACTTAGTTAAGATTTTTTTTTGTAATTTTTAATTTACAAATAATTTTCTATAGATTAAAATATTTTCTTACCTTCATTCTAATTTTCAGGTAATTCATTCTTTGCATCCATTCACCACCGGGACTCACATTTGTAAGTACAAATATAGACGGGCTTATTCTAGAATCGTAAAAAATAAACTCATTAAATTCAGAAACAATTGTACTTGATGCTCAAACTGGGTTCGACTTTGCGGTGATCGTACTTTGAAACTATTCATTTTACAAAAAAAAGTTTAAACATACTTAATAAACAAAAAAAAAATCTAGTTTAATTTATGACAACACCTTCGAAAACCCCCGCATACTACATTCAAATTCAAAATATACTTTATTCAAATAGGCTTTTTACAGCACTTTCGAATCGTCAAGTTACAGGTCCATTAGTTATAGATTTTTTTAAGCTACCACCGGTTCGGAATGTAGTCTCTACCGAGAAGAACCGGCGAGAAACTCGATAGGTACTCTTTTAAAAATCATTCATACATTATGGTTTTTTATTACAATTTGTTTTGAAATCCTGTAAGAAAGTCAACTAGATTTCATGAAAATCGTTGGAGCCGTTTCCGAGATTCAGATTATATATATGCAATAATTTCTCGTATAAACAACGTAAAATGTATTAGATATCATTATTATATACTACAATCTGGAAATACGTATGTTTCTAATTATTTCAAATATTTCAAAAAGGGTCTTGCTGGTAAAAGTTACGAATTTCAATCAGGTATTAAAATCAATACAAAATGAGTTAGGTAACCGCTTCGAAACAATTTTCAACTTTGCTGAATCTGGTTAAACTGTCAATTTATACCGTGTTAGACGAACAATTAATAACACGGGGTTTATACATTCTCACATTTGACTAACACAATTATTTTTTAATCGACAAATTGTCTTGTTTTCTCCTAAATACTTCTGGAGGATAGGCCTTTGTTCAGCTGTAAGACATTGACAATATTATTAAAATGTAATAAAAATACATTATGTATAAATTATTTTTAAAAGAGTTACTATCGAGTTTCTTGCTGGTTCTTTTCGGTAGAGACTACATTGCGAATTAAAAAAATCTAAAGAAAATATGACATATACTTGACGATTCGAAAGTGATTTAAAAGCCCATTTGAATAAAGTATATTTTGAGTTTGAGTTTGACAGTCGGGTAGACTACCCGTGACCACGAACGCTCAAAACGTCGGGATGATAAAAATAATTAATATACGCGATTTAAATCCGTTTAAATAGTTTTATTTCAATGAGTAATAATCGCGAAAATCTAAGACAACGTTATATATCTTACGAGCTGCCCCTCACGGTTTCACTCTCGTCTATTGTTTTTCTTCTATGAGTCGTAGCGTGATGTAATTTACCCTACAGCCTTTCGAAATAAATAAACTATCAAACACAAAAATATTTTTTTAATTTGAACCAGTAGTTCCTGAGATTTGACAAACAAACAAACTCTTTAGTTTTTTATTATTAGTATTGATATACTATACACGAAAAGAAACCTTTAAGAAGTGTTTTTAACGGTAACAAAATCTTTGTGTAGAAGAACACCATTTTGCCAAGAGCATCGAATGCATAAACATTTACATTTTCCGTTAAGGGCGCTCTCTCAACGTGACAACAATGTAATATACCGATTTATGATTCGATTTTGGGTCACGATTATAATTTTCCTTCACTGCCTGATGAGCATTCTCCTGTGACGTCACAATACAAATTCAAATTTGAGTAATCGCCTGTAGACGAATCATTCATTTTTACAATGTCAGATGAACGGATCATACTGTTACCGGATCACACATATCACGGGTGTTATTAATTGTATTATTATAGATTGCGGACTGTAATGCTCGAATTAGAACTGTATTACAAGCGAATTTTTGTAGTAAATGAGCTGTAACGTACATGTAATAACTTATTTTAAAAATTATTTCCATTGAAATTGTTAGCATTTTTGAGTTTAGAATCCTATAAAATATTAACTTCTTTGTTCATGTTGAATTGAAAATTAAATCTATAGAAATGTGGGTAGAAATGTGTTTTTTCATGTAACCAAGTTGATTCAAATATGTAATTAACAGAGCCAATACAAAATGTTCGAATACAATTTAAAATAAATGTAAACGGTAAGAAAAGTCCTTTATTTCTCCAATATTTAAACCATTCATTAAATATTCCGCTCTTGACTATTGATTAAAACGTTCAATCGGGCCGAATTTAAATTTTTCGATTAATTGGTTTATGACAATTTTCAATTTGAACGCTCCGGAATCTTAAGTAATTGTCTTTGAAAAGAAAATGTTGAGGATATTGGGGTTGAGTTGAGATTGTAATTCAGAAGAAAGTGGTGTAAGGATGGGAAACTGACATTAAAATACAAATACATACATTATACACATATTTTCATATTATTCTTGACTTAGAAAATTTAAAACTCACAACGTATTTTTTATTTATTTTAAGGCACGTAGGTATATAAGGACATACGAGTACATATGTTCACGTGTCGTCGTAAAATTGTAAATTCTCCCTAGAAAGATTGTAATCTAACTTTACAGTG
The DNA here is from genome assembly GCA_037950945.1 of Hypolimnas misippus. Lineage (NCBI taxonomy): Eukaryota > Metazoa > Arthropoda > Insecta > Lepidoptera > Nymphalidae > Hypolimnas > Hypolimnas misippus. The sequence goes on from JBBEEQ010000009.1 coordinate 1,271,603, forward strand.
AAAAAAATATATAATAGGCACTAACATAAAGGTGGTCCTTCATCAGGAACGTATCATTGTAATATAATAATCCAAATTCGATTTAGATCATTCACCTAAGGTCGAATTAGTTGTTTGTACAATGTCGAACGAAGCGGTCGTACTGTTTGATGCACAATGATGTAACACATTAAACGCGCGTTACAAATTTTATCTATTGTTACATTACAGGCAAATATTTATAAGGGGAAAACAATTGGGAGTCAAATTAAATATTTCAAACGCTTGAACGCTTCACACTTAACAGCCCCCATGATCCTGTGTTGGGGGTCCGGAAACACACAACACAAATACAAACACCCAGACAGTCACAAACATCCATATAATACAACTAGCCACATGTGGGGGATCGAACTCGAAATCGTTGCCAAGTCAATTGCAATAACTACTCGTCGACTATAAAAATTCTCAGTAAAACTACTACGAAATGAAAGCCGAGATTTTGTTGCAAAAACACTTTCTCTATTACGTGCAGGTAATAGAAAGCAATGTATTAAATTTAATTTTAAACTTTCGATTTGAATAAAAAATGACCTAATATTAAGCCAAATGCATACAAATCAAAATGTAAAGTGCTAATAATGCATTTTGCTACCATTCCAGCTTTTAAATTGCAATTCCGTCTTTCCGAATGAAAAATGAACCAATTCCCTTATCTTCAGTCGAGGAAATGGGGCGGAGAGTTAAATCTATTCAATTTTTTGCACTATTACTCTAGACTAGGATTCTTAATAAACCGAGGTTGTCTAGTGGTTAAAGCTCGCAGGTTCATACCCCAGCTAGCTGAATTTCCAAGTGTTAAATTCGTGTTTGAATTTTTAACGAACTCGGCGGTGAAGGAAAAATTGTGACCTGCAGGTGTCATGACATTCTGACATATGTATATCCGCCTCGCAGTGGAACAGTGTGATTTATAAAGCTCTTAACCTTCCCCTTAATAAGAAGCCTTTCCCCTTAATAAGAAGCAGCCGAACAGTATGTTACTATGTGATTTTAGACGCAAATTTTATTTATAATTCTCGTTTCACTATTTTAGGGCTTGATTTTTCGAAAGACAGTTCTTAACGGATACTTACATCATAAATATCTGTATGTTAAATAACCTAATCCAATCAGTGATTAGGGATTTGTACCTAGATTTCTCTGTACTTACGTTATATAACATTTGTTACATTTGTGGTATGGATCAAAATTGAGGTTCTATTTATCTTTCTACCTGTGTTGATAGATCAGTCAGTCAGTCCGTTCCTTTTATTATTAGTATACTTTTTAGATTAATTTATTTCTATAAAAATAGCTGGCAAACAAGCAGGCGGGAAATCTGATATTAAGTGATCACCGCCTGTGAACATTTGCAGCACAGAGGAGCCATAAATACGTTGCAAGCCTAAAAAGAAATGGAGAATGAATGAAAATGGGAAAGGAAGAAAAGAATTGGGGAGGGTTAGGCTTCCAGCTCTCTTACTCACCGTACGAAACACAGCGGTATTAGTTACGTCACGCCGATCTTCTTTAAAAGCGAGGTACTGTGCTAGTTTAGCCAGCCGTGTACAAGCTATAGTCGCTACAGCTAGGCTCTACCTCACTAGAATTATATGTAAAATAATTCAATGTTCAACATATACGTATATTGTGTATGTAAATGTATGACTTAGCCCGACACGTTGCCCCCATTGTTATCAGCTCAATGGTTTTCCTGGAATATTAATCAATATATGTACAGAAACGCGCTGAACCGAAATTTCGGTCCTCGTGAAGCTTGAGTGTATTCATAAATCCTCAATATAGTAGTGACGATTAATATGAAGGTTAAATCTCAAATATAAAGGAGAATACATTATTTTTTAAGCAAACAATGGTCTAATAGATAGTTACTTGATATTAAGTGGAGCTCATGAGTTTTTATTGCAACTGACTGAAGCGCTAACGGTCGGGTTCGATTCACGGCACTCGTCTGTATTGGCCATACGGATGTTTGTCGTGGTCTGGATGGTTGTATCTTTGTTGTGTATATTTTTGGACCTCCATACGAATATGTATAATCATAATTACTAAAACGAGTTAATCTTTTTTTAATTATAAATTCTTATAGTGTGCTGACGGATACGGGATTTATCTTGTTATTCCCAACGAAAGACTATTTAATGATCAAAATGGATTCAAGGACAGTCAAAATGTTTTACTTTCACGTTCTTTATACATTGTAAGAGTAGAATAAAGCCGCTAGAATTTCTCAGATGTTTTATTCGAATCCTGTCTAAGTAAGCAAAGAAAGAAGGGATTATTCAAAATGGATCCAAGGAGAGCAAATGGCATGGATTGTTTAGCTTCCTGATCTTAATGGGTATAGGAAACAAGTGGATTGCTCTTCCGGCAACCGGCAGCCATTTTTCCTTCTACTCTTTTAGATCTATCGGGATATTCGTAAAGACAAAGCGAACTAGTCAAATGGGATTCAAAGGTATCAATGATGGCAAATAAGTATCTAAAGCCTGGAAAATAATTCCTTTATGAAACAAGGAGGATGTATTATCTAATTGAAAACTTTATTAGGCTGATGTATACAACATCAGCCTAATAAAGTTTTGAGAAGGAAGTTTAGTGAAACCCTACTTGCAGTTAAATAATAAATATGATTTTGGGAAAAAAATAATACTTAACTAGATTTCAATTGAACGATATTAGGTATCGATCTCTGTTGTAATGTGTACTTGACTACAACTGCATTAATAGCAAGTAATTACTGTAGTCTTTCTTGGGTTCTAGATCTTCTATTTCAACTCAAGTTTTATTTTCTCAAATAAGGAGCCTACGTCTTTCTCCAAGGTCATCACAATTGATTTAATGGTTTAGATGTGATAAAAAAGAAGAAGCCTATATCTGTTCTTTTATATTTTGATAAAAGATAAAAGTAAATTAAAACAGATTGGTTTGATAATAAGTTTTTTCTAATAATAAGTTTCACAAATATATCAAATTTATTGTATAAAAACCAAAATGTAAAAAAACATTTGAAATTTAAACATTAAATTAAAAAAACTTTTTATCCACTTATTGAGTTCAGATGACTACATTTTTTTAAAAATAATGTTAAATAGTTGATGCATTATCAAAGCACACCAATATCCGAATTTAACTTTTTGTGGGTTCGCATCCTTATTTGTCATGTTGAAAGGGTAATGAGACTACACAGACTCATTACATTTTCTACAAACAAAATTTTATAAAAAAAAATATTTAGACATTTTAGATGACTACCCTGAAATGACTATCACAATTTCATAGTCAACAGATTTAGCCATCTCCACTATCGCTAGAAATTGCATTCTTCACTTTACCAAAATATTCGCCAATATTCTTTGTAACACATTATTAAAATACCTATGTTCCAATAAAACTCAACACAGCAATACCTGAATCTGAAAATCGTTTAAATTGCAAAGTCGGAGGCATTTGTGATACACGTACAAATATAAATTCCGCAGAATTCAAATGCAAAATTACTCACTTTAATATGATACTGCAATTTTCAAGAATCTATGCATATTTCATCTAATATCACGGGGAATGGAGACGACAGAACCGAGAGAGAATTTTCATAACGAACTTTATTTTCATTGTCGCTTCTGACAGCCGCATACCTATGTATGTATATAGATAGTGTCTTCCACCCGACCTCAATTTTCTCTTAATTGTAGTATTTTCAGTAAACAATTTTAAACTAATAATATAGAGACTTTTTGAATAGTTAATTTGGTGATAAGGGATTTAGTATATTCCCTTTTTTGGTTGAAAGGTTAGGATTTTAGTGAAAAGATCTGATGCTGGGATCCTGAGGAAATCGAGGGGACTCTTTAAAAAATTTAGACACTTTGTTTTTCATTGAAACTCGTACATTTGCTCTCGGAAAGTCACATTTAGTTAAGGGATCTGATGATGAAGATCACAGATGGCAACCGGAACTACTCAATAACAAGCACTTTGCGGGTTGCGATTGGATTATCTCAATTTTATATTAATATGCTCGTCACAATGAATACGATAAAATGGAGCTAATGGTGCACTGACCAGAGAACTCCTCAAAACAGCTCTGTATCGGAAAAAGTAATATTTTATAAATGGTGATAAGCAGTTGACATTAGGCTACTGTAACTTAGGTAAATCAGAATCTGTCCCTTACTACCTTACTAGATTCATAAGTTAAAAATGTAAAATAAAAACTTATTAAATTAAATTCATTTTGAAGTCAGTTTATTTGAAACAAAATTAAAAATTCTCTTGTATATAATTCGATATAATTAGTAATCGTTCGGATGAGCGGGCACCTACCTTAATTATTACTTACACTCAAATCTATTTGATTAAATGAATCATAAGAACAAATAATCCCTAAAACTTCGTCTGCGTGAAAATTTACATCCCCTATTTATCCTCTCTTCAGGTAAACGTAGCAAACAGAGACATATGCAGAGCTACTTCTGTATTTATGATATTAGTATGAATTACTATATGCATAAACAAAATGTAATAATGGTTATTTTATTTTATAATAATAACCCATTTCAAGTCATGACCAATAACAACAGACAAAATAATAGACGAAGTACCAGAGGTTCGTATAACAATAGATCAAAAGGTCAAGATCGAACTCGAGAATTTCATATCGTTAGACATCCAGTATACTATGGAGCTATTCAGACTCCTGCATTTCGAAGAAAATCTACAAGTCTGATCATTTGAGACAGCTCATGCATATTTGTTACTAAAAACATTTTTTCTAGATTCCGTTAAGAGTTCTACAGAAAAATAAAAAGACATCCAAGTATTCTTATGTTCTTCCCCATTATGTGACACAGTCCTTGTTATTTGTTAGCAAGACCCTCAGAAACTTTGCGTAGAATTTGTCTCATTAGTGAGTAATCGGCTTTATTTCTCCATAAGTTGTTAGTTCAGCGGATATCGTGACAGCTGCGAAGAGTAAGATTTACCGCAGACGTTGTGAGTTGGTGTGTTGCTAATTTATTATTTTTTATTTAATATCTGCATAGAGTAGGTTTACGACAGAAAAATTTACGACTAGCAGTATTTAGAATTTTTCATATACAGGTTAACAAATTGATTTTCAGTCGTAGCAAATATTGTATAGTCATGCAAATGTTTGTATGTGGTTGAAACAATTGTGATTTGAATTTCAAAAATTCTTCTTGTTTTATTATCAAACTGTACGACAGGAAGGGGCATGTGTAAGGTATTTTTTTTACTATTTTCAACTTGACATTAATTAAAATTGATTCTGCAGTTTTGTAGTGAAGACAAAGTCACTTGGCCTCTCCAAGGACCTCTTTGATGATAGAATCCATTTGTTACTACCAAATGTGCATTTGAAATAAATTACTATATTAAGTGGCTATGTAGTTGGGAGAAGTTATTCACTATTCTTATACATTTTTGAAAACAAGACAATATTTTCTAAACTGTATTACAGTAACAGGCGCCTAATAACAATTAAATTTTAAAGGCGAGAACTGACCGACTTTTTGAAATATGGGTTCGAAATTGCCCACACTATGATATTTGTCAAATTAATATTTAACACACTGACACTACTTATATAATGTAATGTATTACACTGTGTAATGGAAATAGCCCATAAAGCCATATTTTTATCAACAATGTTATTAGGTAAAAATTTGGTTCAAATTTAGACTTTATATGAAAAGTTACGCGATTTTGCAATAACCCCGACAGTAAATACCTAATCTGAAAACACAAAAACTACATATTACAACATAAGCAATAAATAAGACTTGTATCGTGTATAAACACATAATTTAAAACATTTTAATATCATTTTAATAAAAATAACCTTAAAACCTTTTCTGTGTAAAACCAACCGTTCTTATTGTTTTCATTTTTTGCACAATTCATATTTTATTTGTACTCTTTGTATTGAAATGACTACGGAATATTATTATGAAAATGTATGGTCAGCGAACCAAGGAATTTTATATTATTAAGTACAAACTTTTGTTCTCGGCTTCACTCGCGTTAATGTATTTTTTTATGTAAGCAACTACACGCGCGCCACCTACTGAAAGTTAATTGTACTATGCGTAACCTACTCGCAATTACAAAATGACTTCACAAAGTTGTATTATAATCTAATAACTAAAATGGCAGCGTATAAGGTACGAACAAACGTACATTTTTATATATTAGATTAAAAATAAATAACGGGGACATTTTCATTGATGTTATAGAACTATAGAAGAACAGATTTTGATCGTGATATAGTATACTTAGAACATTACTGTCTTGCTGGATACTAGCTTGCCCTCAGAGGTGAGGGTCAGATGGCAATCGCTTTGTATAAAAATCAGTAATTTGCCAAAAACTGGACTATTGAACTATATGACTGGTTTTTTACACTAGTCCAGTTATATTATATAGTGTGGGACAGATGCTAGGTAGATGATGAGTATGAATCCTTAGCTATAAAATATCATTGATTGTTTTTGTACGTAATTTTTTAATCCCTCTTTGTTATATCGTGCTAGACCAAAGATTCGTAAATGTGACAGGAATAGAAAAGTTGGACACAGGAGGAAGTGTAAAAGATCGTGACTAACTCTAAATGAAAAGAGTATAGAGCAGGAAAAGAAGAGAAAGAAGAATACAGATATTCTTCTTTCTCTTCTTCTTTAGCCTTACCTTTTATCTGTTTTAGATTAAAATATACAAATACAGGGGCAGTTGGTTTGGGGCAAATGAGTAACACTTAATATTGGACTTGGATTGACTGTTTAATATTGGGAGTACAATGATACACTGTATAATAATACAAAGCTATCTTTTATAAAAGACAACAAAGAATAAAAGAAAAACAGAACTGCTACTTTTGTTTGTATAGACTATATGAAGATTTTCAATGAATAAGTTTAAATTGTATATTAAAAAGTCTTTAACTAAAGCATATTATTCTATACAAGATTATATTAATGATAATAATGTATGGATTAGTATAGCTGGATTTTATACAGAATGTTTAATATACACATTTGTAATTTATCGAATTAACTATCGAGTTTCTTGTCGGTTCTTCTCGGTAGAATCTACATTCCGAACTGGTGGTAGCTTTTCATTAATTTAAGTAACTTTTATTTGTTTTGACGATTCAAAGGTGCTTTTAAAAGCTTACTTGAATAAAGTATTTTTTGATTTCAATTTCGATTTTGTGGACTTTAATGCCTATCTGAATACGGCAAAGATAATAATAAAAAGAAAGACGTTAATAGGCTAGCACGCGTTAATATAATTGTACATGCAGTTACATTTTTACTAATACTGAGATAATTGTATTCCGTAGAAATCTTATAATAATTCATAAAACGAGCGATTTAGTTTTTTTGCGTTGAATTCAATTTTGCTATTATGATTAATGCTTTTTTTAGCTTTTGCTTAACTGAGCAAATAGCTCGTAACTCTTATCCTAACTTTTGGTTTATAGATATTTAGTTTCATATTGTAAAAGAGACATTTTTTTCTAATATATTAATTCAGGGCTAAATTTAAATGCTGAAGGTCATAGGCCACTTGAATAATAATCCCCAAAAGTAAACGAACGGGATACTCTGTTCTTCACTATATTATTTTTCAAAAAAATTAAAACCTCCTATAGAAGTAAAACCGATGCAATAAAAACTTCATTAAAGCTATTTATTTTATTTCTTTTTTACACTTCTTGAACTCGCTGTTCTTGGAACTCAACTCTTTCTTTTTATAACTTTTATTGTTTTTATTTTTCTTGTATGATTCAATTTAAAGAAAGTGTTATTTTTCTACTTTAATTAATGTTTTGTCTGTAGTAAATGGTGTTTGAAAATGAGTCGCTTCTTTGAACTTATGACCAGAATAGACATTTACGGGAATTACGGGAGTAAAAGATATAGCTTTGTGGTAAACTGCGTTAAGATAGGTTCATTGCTAAATAGACTGTAGTGTTTTTTAACCTGTGGTCGCCGTCTTGTCAATTGATATTAAAATAAATAAATGCCACCCAGGCTTTCAGACTTTCATAAAGATTTATATTACGTTTGTCATTACTTTCTTATGGGTTCTTCTCAGTAGAATCTACATTCGGAACCGGTGGTAGCTTCATTATTGATGTATTTTTTTATGTATTGATTCCTACTCGGATAAATTTTATTTTGCTTCTGATTTTTTTTTAAATTTTAAACCTAAAAGAGTTGTTTACTATTAGTAATAATTAACAACGAATTTAGTATCAAGTTACAGAGTTGTTTTAAATACGAGATTAAAACTTACAAACGTAATTCTCTTCTAAGATATGACTCGCTGATAATATTTTTTGGAAAACTTACATTTCGAGGGAAAAACGCTTAGTCACAGGTAACAGATAGTAACATATATCTTTTAACCCCAAGAAAAATGTGACATTTGATGTATGTGAATAGCTTTCGATACGAATGTTCGGTTTAGAATAATTGGCGCTTGACGACTTTGGCACGGCCGCTCAGTGACGCGTAATTGCTTGATTAATGCCAAACATTGGTTCGCGCTGTGATCTTATTGAATCTAATAGTATAATTGGCTATTATTAACGTAGCGGGAAGCGAAACGTTTTGATGTTTGAGCAAATTAGTGTTGAATTTTCGTATTTAGCTTATTTTGGTTACGTTTGTATAAACAGATGTTGATTTTCGTCTGGTGGATGATTACAATGTTTCTGAAAAGAGGTACTTTTTAATTCCTGACCAATAAAATGGGTATTATATGTTTTGATATGAGTATCTGTGTGTCTGTTTGTGTCATCGTAGCTCTCTAACGAATGGGTCAGTTTTGATGCTCCAGAGAAATCTACACCAAATTTATTATACTATGAATGAAATCAAAGTAACATAAACTATGTTACCTTGATCTGATGTTGGACCATCAACTGGAATCAGCAGGATAAATAACTCTTTACAGCAACTCATATATTTTAATCTTTCGCGATTTATACTATTAATATTTTATATAATAGGTCTTATCATGATAGCTAATGGTAGTAATGACTGACTCAGTCAGCTCGTGACAACGACTGATGTTACTTTGTCGAGTATAGTCAAGTTTTTGAAGTACAAAGTACAATTCTTAAAATGAAAAAGTGTTTAAGATTGAAATTGATTGATTTTTTTGTCTTTCAAATGATACATTTGTGTTTAAATTAATCTAGTGCTCTGTTTTAAATAAATTCATCGTGCGTTTTGGAATAAATCCGAAAAGCTAAACAGCAGTGTTGAAGATTAAGCTTCTATCATTCTTCCTAATAGGAGAAGAGGACTCTGCTCAGCTGTGAGATATTTATAGGATGTTAATAATTAACTTTTTTTTGCTATTAAAATATGACACTAGCTGCCTCTCGCGGTTTCACTCGCGTTTATGGTTACTTATTTTCTCCTGTGAGTCGTAGCGTGATGTAATATTGCCTATAACCTCTCTAAATAAATAAATTATCAAGAAAAAAAAAAGACTTTTCAATTCAAACCAGTAGTTCCTGAGATTAGCGCGTTCAAACAAACAAACAAACTCTTTAGCTTTATTATATTAATATAGATGTGAAACATCTATGTTAAGCTACTCTGTGGGTAGATTTAAATTCAGTGAAGAACTTGTTTGCGTTGTTAGCAGAGGTTATATAGTATTTCAAATTTTAAATACGTTATCTGGCAGTCAGTAGTACTATACATTTATTTACTTACGACCATTATTGCACATATGAGTTAATATTTATAGATAAATATATTAATTGTAGTATGTATCTGTACATAGACTAATCTGCAGATTTTATAAAAAAAAAATTGTAATGAAAAGTTATTTTGGCTGTCTGAATTGGGTTTCTTTTAGAAATGGATTACGTAAGTGAACTTTAGAAATAACATTTATAATGTCCACTATATATCTTATTTTCATGCATCTCTATATAAATTACTCTGTAGATTTTAAATCAGTTGGGAACTCGTTTGCGCTGTCAGCGTATTCATCTAGAGTGCTTTGGATGGCATTCAGAGATATTTGATTACTTTTCCACTAATGAATTGTATATAGAATGTAAATATTTATTATGGGTGTGTTCCAAAATATAAGTCAATTTATTGGCCACAGTAAAGACACCTCGATTCGATATTGTTATACGTCTAACGAAACGTCAACTAGTGCGATTCGATGTGAATTCAAGGTTATTAAGACTGACCATCCGAATTTTACCTAAGGCCTTTTAAATTAGGTTCAATAAGTATAACACAACAATCATTAACTAACAGTAATTTACTGAAAAACTTCAAAAAAGGATAAATACTCTATGTTAGGCTGTATGTTTTTTTTTTAAAGTCGCCGCCATCTTCGAATGTTAAGTAAAACATTCGAAGATGGCGACACCGACGTCAAAATGTTATAGAAAATATTTATTTTTTGCTCTTTAGTTTCCTTGTATCTCTTTCAAAGTTGGCTTATTTTTTTATAAAAACTTTATAACAAATAAATCGATTCCAATTTTATAAAATACCCCTAATAACGATAACCATTTTCCATTTCAACTCTAATCAAATTAATTTCCTTATCTTCTTTGCATAAAAAATTAACATTTTCTCCCAGCAATCATCTCCGTAAAAATTTCATTAGTTGCGAATACTAAAGTTTCTCTGACAAAGAGTATTCATCAAGAAGCTCTGATTTAATACCGCGCGACGCCGGGTGCTTTTTATTAGTTTAATTTCATCAAAGTTAGCTCAGAAGCACTTCCCATAATAATCACGTTTAGAAAGATAAGTTCAAGCGTTACGCGAGCCTTATACTTCTTAGTTTTGTTTACGGACTTACGTAAGATTAACGTAAATTATTTCTCAATGTAAAACATTTAAACAAACTTATTTCTAGTGCGTCTTAACGTGCCTAATTTTATTGAGACTTACATAAGTGGTACCTAGATAATTGTAACTAGGTTATAAAATTGGTTACGTTACTAATGAGTCTTAACTTACACAAGTAACTTACGGAAATAAATCTTACAATTAAACGCCTTAGCTGGTTGTTAACATTGTAAGTCATACTCCAGTAACTTTATTACGTAAACTTACAAATAATTCGAAATAATTTGAAATCGTAAACAAGTCTGTAATTTAGTTGCAGTTACTTAGATAGGCTTACGTAAGATCCAAATTAAAAAAGAAAAGGTATAAAAAACCACGAGTTGCATATAGAAAATAAGAATTGATTAACCTATTCTTTCACTCAAAATCAAATAAAAATTATCTTATAATTATACTACTTTATTTCTATAGTAAGATCGTTCAGGTAAAGTAACTTACGTAAATTTTACGCAAGTTCGTAACTACGTTCGCAAACAAAATATGATTATATGCAAATTGTCTGATTGGGTACGAATTTGTCGATCGTTTTCGCCAGTGACTGAATTTCATATCAGCGTTTACTAATTGTAGTTTCATTTGTGTTCCATTTTGCAGTTCGTGTTGACTGTTCAATTTAACTGGAGTAATGCAATCAACGTTATTGACGGGCAAATTCTCAAACGCTATTTAATTTCAAGCTGTCATTAATTCTTGTTTGTGTAGAGTGTTGAGCTACAAAAGGCATAGATGAAAAGAAAGTACATTCTTACATACAGAGATGAATGTTGAACGGCAAGAAATAGTTAGATGGATGTGTATAGTGACTAGAATGCATAAAATACAAATTAAAAAAAAAGAAAGGGAAAATTTGAAAGTGGCGTCAGTGACGGATAAGTTAATAATTAATAGATTAGCGAGGTTTAGGCATGTTATGAGGAGGGATGAATGTCATGTGACAAGAAGAATGTTAGATATGACTGTGGAGAGATATTTTGGTCGAGGTAGACCAAAGAAAAGATGGATTGCGTAAAACGTGACATGAGTAAGAAAGGAGTGTTGAGATGATAGGAAATGGAAGAGAAGAACATGTTCTGCCAAACCCCAATTAACGTGGGACTAGAAGAGGATTAATTCTTGTTGTTTCCGTTCTTAAACAATCATAACTTCGCGGTTACTTAATACCATAATAAAAATACTATTCTAACTTACACCCTTTAAAGGTTGGAGAGTTCAATAAACAATTTATTAATACATATTTTATAAATAGATAAAAAAGTGACCGCGCATTAATGTAGAAAAAACTCGACTTAAATGAAAGACAGATATTATAAAGATACAATTCTAGAAAAATAAGGTACATACTCGTATTCTTTACCCTTGCACGCACTACGCGAAATCTATATTGAATTAAACTTAGCATACTATTTGTAGAAAGACTTATATACTTTCTACTCTCGATAATGGTAGTATTCTACGAAAAAAATAATAACATCTATCGTCATATCCTGAATCCAAGCTAAGGAAGTCGCAAGCTCGTTCATCATACATATAAAAAGCTGACCATACATTATTCCCGGCCCTTCACATTTCCACTCATAAGCAACAAACGATACGAAATAATTTAACGACTCCCATAATGGGACTGGCGATGTTTCGACAGATCATTGTTACGATGAATTAATTCAACAATAATGATGATAAATATAGTTATAATTTTTTTTGTAGATTTATGGAAATTCGGACAATATTGTCGAGTTCAAAAAGATTGTGAAAAAACGTTTGTGTGCTAGAGGATATTATGATATTAAATATTTTGTAAATGATAACACACCATGGGAATAAGGGATCGCTTTTAAGCTATCTTAATACATTTTATAATTTTTGAAAATAATTGACGTCAAAAAAAAAATAACAAAGGAAAATCGCTTAGTTACTTTTGCGGTTTCTTCTCAGGTCTGAGGTTTAACTTTTCCGAAACCGTGGTAGATTCATTTTTTTGATGTTCAAGAGAATATTAATTCCTGATTGTGAATAAAAATATTTTACTTATGATTTTGATTTTAATGATGAATATCAAAATTCTGTGACTAGATCTCACTGGCTGTATTAGTTCTGTGTCCATTGTTTTATTTGTTATTTTTGTTTTACGAAATTCTAACTTTACGAGTAGCTTTTTGAATACGGATGCTATCAAACAGTCTATTTTATGTTTGATCTATGAGATCAATAAACGTGGAATGGTAGTGATATAGAGTGACTGTTTGCAGGCGTTTCATTTAAATTTTAGGCCTTATTTGATTAGTCATTAAAACCCTTTTTTACATAACGTTGTCTTAGATTTTCGCAATTATTACTCATTGAAATAAAACTATTTTAAACGGTCACGAGTAGACTGTCTACCCGTGACCACGAACGCTGTGAAGCGCTCGAAACGTCGGGATGATAAAAATAGTTAATATACGCGATTTAAATCCGATTAAAATAGTTTTCCTTTTTTTACAATTGCAAATGCATTTTTGATACAAATACATAATCAGAGTTCATATTTAAAATTTATAGTGACTTAGAAATAAGATTACTGAATGTAATAAAAATCACTGATACGTTTGCTTTTCTAAAAGAACCTTTTTTCTTTTAGGCGAGGCTTTTAAAAAAACAATCGTGTAACCTAGTACCAGATACGTCGTAAGCAGTTACGATAGCTGTGAGTGTCAAAAATAGGGCACTGACAGTAAATTTTTACAATGATCAACAACTTATGTAAATCTTTATGAAAGTCTAAGAGAAAAACTTATAAATGTTAACTGACCTCATACACTAAAACATAAGATAATTATGATAACTTCTACTACTATATACCTTTCTGTAAAGAAAATATTCTAAAAACGGTTGTTATATATTTAAAGCTTTCGATTTAGATTTATACTATTCATGATATTTAATATAACAGGTCTTATCGCGATTGCCCGACGTTTCGACGAAGTTGCATCCGTCGTGGTCACGAGCTGACCAGTCAGCTTTTTAGTTATAAGACCCGTTGTATTAAATATATCTAAAATGGTTGTCATATTAATTTGATTTATTTCGAAAATTTTAATTTCATTGTCGGATGTATTTGTGCATTATTTACGTCCTTTTAATACACTGTCAAAGTAAACTCAAGTTTAATCAGTAACTGTTCAAAACTTCATGTATTTTAATACAACAAATGTTCAGAAACTCGCGACAATGGTTCATCAATCATAGCAACGTCGGGCAATAAAAAGGTATCACTACCATTAGTTATCGCGATAAGACCCGTTATATTAAATATGAATAGTATAAATCGCGAAAGTTTAAAATATATAATGTTTTCCTTTATCGCCGATTAATTTAGCACTCGAAAAATCAGTGGTGCTAGCCGGGGTTTAAGACCGCGATCATCAGTTGAGATCGACGTGTTCTAACCACTAGACCATCTCGGGTCAAATCATAATACGACTAACAATTTAAATTCGAGATGTCATTAACGCTGGCCAGAATACTGGATTGCATATCAGAACTAAGGATGTTCCGTCCATCTGTAGCGGCTGTAAAATATTATACCCGCCCGATATTATGTTTCAAGCTTCCCGTGAGCATCTTTTGGCACGTATCTTGCACTGAACTTTGACATTCCGACAATCGAGATGATTGTGTAAGATGTTTGAAATGTTTACGGATGACATTCGAAACGTTTCTGCTATTCGTTTAATCTTTATTGGAATATCTCTATTTCTTATTTTTCTTCGATGTTTTCCTAAGCGATGACATCGATTGGCTACCGCAGTTGGGGGTACGGGTATTCATAAATATTGTCTGTTGTTAGTTAGATAGCGAATATCACTGTTAATATATTTATTATTAGAATTTACTTAAGAATTTATTTTATTAGAATTTAAAAGTAACTAATCAAAGAATTAAATTTAAGCATGTGACTTCAAATAGACTTTATATTTTGAAACATTTGGTATGTTTCACTATTGTATCCCGCATTCGGCAACACTATGTTCTTATTTCAAATTTTCGGTTTTGATATAATCACTTTTTTACTACGTATTTTTTGCTATTCTGTACATTCAAAATTCAGCCTTTGTACGAGTTTTTTGACATTCACTAAGAAAACTTACGTTCGTTACTTTAGCCGGTATCTTTCCAGCTCTTGATGACATATCAATTAACCTACCCTTGATTTCTAACTTATATACTATATAATCAACCCTTACATCTAATGTCTACCATAATTAAATACGAAGAAGAAAAGAGAATGGTGCAGGTTTTCATGCAGTACCAGTACCATGATATATCAGTTTACGTCTTAATCTTGAATCGATCAATTGAATTCAATCGGTTCATTAACCTCTGAAGTTTGCTGAAGGAATCAATTTCGGAGAAGGAAACAGATTCAGTGGCAGCAAAATTGTCTATCAAATACTAGCTGTCCCTTGCAGTTTCACTCGCGTTTATGGTTACTGCTTCGCTCCTATGAGTCAAAGTCGTGTCATGAGTCGTGATGTAATATATAGCCTTCCTCAATAAATAAACTATCTAAAACAAAAATAATTTTTCAATTATACCATTAGTTCTTGAGATTAGCGCGTTCAAATAAACAAACTCTTTATAAAATTAGTAGGTATAGATTTTATTAACCGATTCCAAAAAATGTGAATATTCTTAATTCGTACCGTTTATTTTTAAATGATTGTCACCTCATAACTCCATTTATAAAACAATTTTCTAAATTCTTTAAAAGACATTTCGATACCTCCCACGTAAGTTATTGTAAGCCACAAAATTGCCGTTAGCGTTTTTACTGAATACTACACGAATTTGCATTGCTTAATGCATTCAAAGTGAAAAAATACCAAAAATCTTTTTTTTTTCAAGGAAAGTTACAACAAAATACGCCTGAAAAAAGGCGTATTTTGTTGTAACTTTCAAACTAAAACAGATTAAAAGTGCTCTACTGTAAAATTGTAATTTTGGGGTTTTTTTTTATTCGACTCATACAAATTTCATCGTAAAAGTGTATCGTCAATTGTTTACGATAATTATTAACATTTAACAATAATAATTAAACCTATTAAATACTATTTTGTAAACGAATTCTGCATGTAGGCTACATATTTGTTTTAGTGCACTAACAATTAAACGGAATTCTAAAACATGAACATAATTGCTCAAATTGTTTACGGTATGTACCGTGAATTGTATAACAAGCGATCTTTGTTTATATAAATGTAACAACATAAATGTTACTTGAATGCGTTTAGAAATTTAATTTATAATTACTTTAATGTGGCTTATTGTTGTTTGTTACTAAAAATAAAAAGACGATAGTCGATCTTTTATATATTTATATGGATATATATATAGTCGACTTTATACTTATTCATGTCATTGTGTACACCTCCTAACCGTTTCTGTCAATATGTCCTTTGCCCAAACGTGCCTTGCCTGAAAATATTAAAAAATATGTATTATTAAACTAAATTGTCTAAATTATGTTACCTGTGAAAAAAAGATATAAAAAACGTAAAATTAAACTCATGTAAAATATTATATTGTCGTAATATATATCTACTTACCGCTGTGGGTAAAATACGATAAGCGTTTTATTAAATTACAAGATAAACTAAGCTCAACCATTATATGAATGTAATTTGTGTGTAGTTTTAATAAAACATCAAAAATGCGTATCTTATCGCGTTACGCGTGAAAAGATGGAGATAAGGCAGATTATTTGTGTTTTTGGTCATCCTATTTTTAACCGACTGCGTAACGTAGGGGACGCATGTTTTTATCATTATATGTACCTATGTGGGCTTTTACTTTTGTGATACTATTTAGACCGAATGTGTACGCCGATTTTAATAAATGACATGTCTTTTGATTCGTCATAACGGCGCAAATGTCTAAAAGTCAAAGAAAGTATAAAAATTTGAAAAAATTAAATTGACCAATTATGGACGCCATATATAAACCGACAGACAGACAGACAGACAGACAGACGGACAACAAAGTGATCCTATAAGGGTTCCGTTTTTCCTTTTAAGGTACGGAACCCTAAAAACAAGAAAATCGATGAACTATATAAAGTGGGATATCGTTGAATAGATATTAAAAATCATTTTTAGGTTTCTTATATTTTTCCTTATAATTATCCAATCAGAATTACCGTTTAGAATCTATAACGATTTAAAGTTGGTTAGTAACGATTCTCATTTATAAGCTTTTAGACAGAACTGTTGACTGCAGGTGGTCTAGCTACGCAGTCGGGGGGTGTATATATTTTTTTTAATAATTGTTTTTTTATATCAAATTTAATATAATAAACTTAATTTGATAAGTTGTTCGAATTTAGCTTGCAAGGTTTTCGAACGAAGAAACATTGCGAATTAAATAAAATATTATAATTTCTATATCTCGTACTGATATTATTAATGCATCATATCATATATTAATATTATAAATCATCTTTACAGGAACATCAATACATCAGCGCCATTGACGTTCGGAAGGCAGCGGTGAGTGAATGGAGATAAACTATGAAGATTGAGTGAATGGTTTATATCGTGGTCTTATTACGTGTAGGGGATAGCGATTGTTATAAGCAATTGTTTCCGTTATACTAGGTAATTTACCATATTAATAAATAAGTTAATTTTAACTTATAATTTGTTAAAATTATTTTTTTTTTACATTCAATCATTATTTTATAAGTATAGATGTTATATTGGCACCCATAGAATTATGCTAAAGTTTTTAAAATAAAAACTAATAAAAAATATAAACCGACTTCGAAAACGAAACAAGTATACTAAAAAGCAATAAATACGTAAATATTTTTGTACATTCCGAAGTCCACTTTACCAAATGTGGTTTTCACACAAAAATACCTAAATCGACATAGGTGTACCGATAATATTTAAAGAACTTTCTCGTTTACTCCAGGATCCCATCAGGCGATCCTAACCTGATAACCAGGACCAATTCGAAAATATAGCCTTTCAAAAAAAAAAAAATTTTTTTCAAAATTGCTCCATAATCAACGTGAAGTCGGTGAACTAACATAAAAAATACAGCCGAATATAGGTAGCAACTTCTTTTTCGAAGTCGGGCAAAAAGTCTTGTTTCAACAATTATTTTTTAAATCATTAACACGAGATGGATTTCGTATAAAAATAAAACACATTTGATACATTATTTATTATGCATAAATGACACAATAACAATTAAAAGAAATATTCAAATGTTAAAATGATATTAATGTCGGTATACTTTTATTATTATTTATCAAATATTCGTAAGTTTCTTTCGCCAGTTGTAGAATTTTCTTCCATCCCTTCATTGGTACGAGCATAGTACTCACACTTGTATCCTTCGCCCAAATAAAAAATAATACCTAAAAAAAATACCACTGACCGTTATACATGTAATTATACCTATTGCTTATGAAAATAAACAAAATAATTTCAAAACTCAATATTTGTTTATTATCTTCGGAATCACGTAACTAATCCGATTATTATGAAACTTTTACATTTCGACAACTACAAGCCCCCGTTGATTACAGTACTCCAGTTCTCCCTTTTATTTACCGACTGGTAGTTGCTCGCGGCTTCGTCCGTATGTTTAGGAATTTGATAGAAGCGAATTTTCTTCATAAAAAACTTACAGCTCCCTTGAACCCTGATAGGGGATGATATTGTTACATTTTGTATTTCACATTTCATAAATATCATCCAAAATTATTTCTATTAAGTTTTATGTTTATACAACAAACGGAATAAAATATTCTATACAAACATTTTTAGCGCTTTTCACTCTATTAGGGGCACAATATTGAAAAACTTTTTCTAAGTCGATATGTACAACATAAAAATAACCTACTG
This sequence comes from Hypolimnas misippus, assembly GCA_037950945.1. Taxonomy (NCBI): domain Eukaryota; kingdom Metazoa; phylum Arthropoda; class Insecta; order Lepidoptera; family Nymphalidae; genus Hypolimnas; species Hypolimnas misippus. The sequence continues at coordinate 1,290,462 of JBBEEQ010000009.1, forward strand.
CCAAAATTTCAAGTTTGTAGTCCCAACGGTTTAGGCTCTGCATTGATGAATCAGTCAGTAAGTCAGGACATGTGATTATGTTAACCGATGAGCGAACCTAAACTAGCACCGCTGAGTTTTTAAGTGCTAAATTAGTGTTTAAATTCATCGTCTCGGTGACGGAAATCATCGTGACCTGCATGTGCCGGGAGATATCCTGACACACGTATACGCTAAGCTGCAGTGGAGCAGTATGGTAGATTAAGTTCCAAACCTTCCCCCTAATAGGAGAGTAGTTCTCTGCCCAGCAGCAGGACATTAACAGGCTATTACTTAATCACTTACTTCACCCTGCCGTGCATAGGCCATAAATACAAGTACATTGTTTTATATGCTAATATTAAAAAGAGGTTAAATTTGTTTGTAAGTTGTATGTAGAAGCTAATTTCTGTAACTACTCTCCTTGCAAAAACATTTAGCGTTAGATAGCCCGTTTATTAAAGGTTACGGGCTATATTACATCACGCTTCGACTCACAGGAGTGAAGAAATGACCGTCAATGGTACTGTCCAAAATAATTGCTAAATTCAAAGATGTCCAAATACGTACGATCTTTATTGCTATTTCCATATATCCCTCTTCCAGCTTTTACCATTTCGTGGCAGTTCCACAGGTTCACCTCGCATTGGCTGAAAAACATTTTGTGTACTTTGTGTCTTACGTCATAACCGCAAACGGGATTATGATGTGTTCTGAAACAAGTCGATATATCGTCTATTTTTCTTTACTTAAGTTAAGACAAACTTGAACGATATCACGAATTTTCGTAAATTATTTTTCGCTATAATTTTTCATTATGAAAATGATTCAGTTCTATAATATGATCGATCAGTTCTTATTTTGAACTTTTATGTGTGATTAAAAGTACGCCATTGTTGCTAAATAAGTTAAGTAAAGAAAAATAGACTTTAAGCTGATAGATATAAGTTCGCCTTCTTCTTGCTGTGTTCCAATTTTTGTTATGATCCAGAAACGTTCTTCCTCTTGTATAAATAAACAAGATAACAGATACTTAAGACTTTTTAAAATATACTTCACTCACGCAAATGATCGGCGTTAAGTAGCTAACACAACGTTTCGTACGGTGCGTGAGACGGAATCTGAACCACCTCCAATTCCTTTCTTTAATTCCTGTACCCTTTTGTCCTGTATTCCTTTTTGGGCTGCTAACGCATTTGTGATTCATCTGGGCTGCAAATGTCTATGGGCGGGTGTGATCACTTAACATCAGGTATCCCACTTACTCGTTCGCCAGCTATTTCCATAACAATATATAATAGAATGTGGTTTATAATCATCATAAAGATTAAGAAACCGTTTTCAAATGTACATTTATTGCAAACAATAGGAAAGTTAGAGGCTGTTACTCTACTTAATTACATAAATTGATGTTGATACGCAATAACGTGTCAACCCACAAAAAGTAAAATTCGGTGATATTGGAAAATTCTGATCACTTGTTATCTACTTAAGATTATTCAAAAAATGTTCAAGTCATGTAAACTACATAAGTACGAAACATGTCTTTATTTAATGCTCTCTCTCATATATTGAAGTGTTTTCCATATTTTGAAATATACAGTAATCCCATGTATTTAAGAAACTGATTATTAAATAAATTAATAATAAACGCATCACACTCAACGGACCCCCATTAGGATCTTATGATCCTGTGTCGGGGATCCGGAAACACATACAATACAAGCACAAACACCCAGACCACGGCAATCATCCGTATGACCAATACAGACATTTGCCGTGAGCGGGGATCGAACCCGCGACCGTTAGCGCTTCAGTCAGTTGTAGTGACTACTACGCCAACCTGTCTGTCAAAAACCTGTTTGTAGATAAAACTTTTTTTACACTAATTTGTTTTTAATTCATAACAGTTTTGATCAAAGTAGATGAAGAAAAATTTATATATACTACTTCAAAAAAAATATTAAGAATAAGTTTAAAATCTTAAGACGTCATTTTCACAAATAAAGTTCGTGTGGTTTAAAACAGTATTGCTTATCAGCATCCAAATATAATAGATATTAAAAATCGGTGTCTATATTATGCGAAAATAATAAAGCTAACAAATTTCGTATGATCGAAGTACACATCGGAAGTACTGAACCTTTTTTAAAAATGATGGTACCATTTGAAAGGTGAAATATTCAATTATAATTTATAGTAAATAGGTGATGGTTATAGACTATATTTTATGTATAAAACCTATACAACTAATATATATAACAGTTTTACATTTGCCACTTAATAAGTTTAAAGCATATATTAAAAAATCTTTAATAGATAAAGGATATTATACCATACAGGAATATTTTCACGACAAAGAGGCGTGCGTGGATTTGATACGCGTTGATTTGAAATAAAACTATTTTAAACGGATTTAAATCGCGTGTAATTATTTTTATCATCCCGACGTTTCGAGCACTTTGCAGCGTTCGTGGTCACGGGTAGACTATCTAAGACAACGATACGCGTTGATTTTCTATCTGGATAACATAGTTAAAATGTAATAAAAATACATTATGTATAAATGATTTTATAAGAGTTACTATCGAGTTTTTTTCCGGTTCTTCTCGGTAGAGACTACATTCCGACCCGGTGGTAGCTTTATAAAAATCTAAAATGAAAATATGACATGTAACTTGACGATTCGAAAGTGCTTTAAAAGCCCATTTGAATAAAGTATATTTTGAGTTTGAGTTTGAGTATATTATGAGAGTAAAGCCACAAGCAAATACTAGTATGCTGAGATCTTCAAAGATATTGTGTGAAAGTGCTCACAAAGCCGAAGTAAAAGTTCAAATATCAAATAAAAAGCCGAATAGAAATGAAATGCCCGAATGTCCAATAAAATTCGAAACCTCGTTATGTGAGTAACAATTTTTTCATATTTGATTTTGAATATAACACATGCGAACTGAAAATAACGTTTCCGATCCGATTTTTCAAAAAAATATATTTTTTATTAATTAATTTATTTAAAAAATACAATAATTAAAAAGCGTAAAAAATATATAATACTCTTCGATCGGAAAATAACCTTTGCATTTTCACATCAATTTTTTTTTATAAAATTTTATAGAAAATAAAATTCTTCAAATAACGAACAAAAAAATGTGTACTCATTACATGAGTATACATAGACAAGTCACATCCATTCGTTGAGCCGTAATTTTCAACTGAATCCATAAATTCTTTACATAAAAGCCTTTATTTGGGCTATTTTAATATGTTTTGTCCATATTACGTAGGATGTGGAAAATGTTGTATGTAGGTCAGATACTATACACGTTATATTTCGGAGAACTCTGAGAATGCAGAAAAATCTATTATTATTTGACATATATTACAGACTAGCAGCTTCCTTGCGGCGTTGCCCGCGTTTACTTTAATACCCCCTAGCACAACTATAAGGTATGATTTTTGAATTCGGGGATATATTTATTTATTTACCCCAAAGAATATTTGGACGCTGATTAGCAATAATGTGTTAACCCACACAGACTTCATTTTGAGAAAATGGCGTCTAAAGATGTCAAACCTATTCTTACTTAATTTGTTTAAAGAAGTTTATATCCATCTTTGCTTTTCTTTTTGTTTAAAAAGTATAATGAATTAAAAGAAGATTGATATATTTAATATATTATCTAATAAAAAGTTTTTCAAATATTTCAGATTATTCTATAAATTGCAAAATATTGAACGCACTTAAAATACGAAACAATTATTAAGGCACTTTTTTCCGTACTTATTTAGTTTATGTTACTTGATTTTTTTTTGAATAATGTTGAATAGTTGATGCAGTATCAAAATACGTCAATATCTCCAAATTTGACTTTTTGTGGGTTGACACATTATTGCTTATCAGCATCCATTTATGTTAAGTTTAAGGATAGTCGGCCAAAACAATTAATTTTGTCCATACAAACTTCACCAACCCCTTACAGTTCAATAGGGGATGTATTCGTGCGTTTTATGATTCACATTTCATTACTATCATCTAGAAGTATGTGTATTAAATTTTAAGTCAATATGATTACGGAATAAGATTTCTCATAATTTTTTTTTACCAAAGATCCTACAGCCAAAATTTCAAGTTTGTAATCCTAGCGGCTTAGGCTCTGCGTTGATGAGGACAAATGATTTTATATCAAATTCAAATTCAAAATATACTTTATTCAAATAGGCTTTTCACAGCACTTTCGAATCGTCAAGTTACAGGTCCATTGGTTATAGATTTTTTTAAGCTACCACTTTTTTATATGTATAGATATTAAGGTTTAAGCAAATATGATAATAAATTACACCCATTGTTATTCTTCTTCAAAACCACGGTACATTCATTTGTTTGGAACTGAAATGAGAATGTACATTCCTTATTAGAAAAAAATTATTCTTTTATTTTAATTTTCAAGTAACTCAGACTTCAATGTTATTATATAATTTTTACATATTTATAAAAAAAGGAGGTACACGATTATAATATCTACGTCACAAGTATCCTAAATATAAAATTGTAACAAATTTACGAGTAATCTTTTTTCAATACCGCCATAGCCAAAATTGATAACGTATCCTCTGAAATATTAAAACGGAAATTAGTCGCGATTACTTTTTTTCGCAAATTATATCTTAACTTCCTAAAAGAAAATAAAAATAAATTAGAAAGAAGAAAGAAAGAAAGTATTTATTCACCACACAATATGCAAACAGTAACATGTACCATAAAAATTATATGTAAAAACTAAAAAATATATTATTACTAGTATGTATAATGGCGTGTACAGCTGTGTGGTGAAAAGGATAGTCGCTCACACTACAGCGGGCTCAGCGATGAGCTGATCCCACAGCTGATTTTCAGCGGCCTCCACTGTTCCGTCCGTGACGGCAGTGACACTCGTATACGTATATGTATAAGTATTTATTTATTTATTTATACAGTCATACTATTATATATTTAATATTATTGTAATGTATGTATTTAAAATGTATCAATATAATATGTAATGTAATATTATTATAGGTGTACATATACTAATATTTATGAATATTATAATATATATATATATATATATAAGCCCAGGACTACCTGAATATACCAATCGTTTAAAGAAAAAAATATTCGATATTATTAATTATGTAACGATACTCAAATTCCAACATCTCATATTAAAATAGTTAACAATACTTGAGTTATTTAAAAACTTAATAACACGACTGTCTAATAACAGCACCATGACGACAAAGTAGGTCAAACTGCTTAGTGAAAAGAACACATTTTGTCTGATTATATATGTTTATTTTACCTTATATTAAGTGATCATAGACGCACATAGACATCAGAGTAGACACAAATGCATTAACAGTCATTGTTATTAAAAAAGCAATAATGGATCAAAAATAATGAAAAAAAAAACGAAAAAAAAAAACCCGAGAGCTAGGCTTCCGGTTCTTTCACTCACCGGACAAAATTTCCGTCAATTTCTTTGAGAGTGTGGTACTGCCTTGGTCGAGTCAAGTCATATACGAGCTGTAGTCTTCAACTAGGCTCTACTGCAGTCAAAGCATACTCTATCTGATAGTATAGTAACTTACCTCAACCGAATACATTTATAATGTTCACTATAACAATCATTATATTCATCTCTTAAGTTATCTGGTAGCTGGTCGTAATCGATACCTTCGAATATATGTACCGGTTTCCCAATATCGGATATATCGAAATCTGTCAAATTAGGAAACGGTAGAGGTTTCCTTTGAGGCTGTCCGGAGATGTACACTGCAAATGGAATAATATAAAATTGAAAATTTAAAAAAAAAAACGCTATTTATATAGATCTCCTTAACGAGTTACTGAACTATTTCATTATAATACTGGGAAATGTCTGTTTGTAATTTTTAATTAACAGCTTATCACGGAATTCATATGAAAGTGTACTAACATAAAAAATCAATTTTTAATATTTTTGTCTGTCTGTCCATTTATTTGTTCCCGTCAATTTCAAAAACGGCAGGACCAATTTTGACAAGACTTTCACTATCAGATAGCTATTGTTACAAGGAGTAACTTAGGCTACTTTTTTTTTTAATTCGTTATTTTATTTTTCGCAGTCGAAGTCGAGCACCAGCTAGTTTAATATAAGAATCGTTAACATCAAAAGAAAAACCAGCAATAGGCCAAAACAACAAATATGTTCCAACAAAACAACAGACCATTACACAGACTAACAAAAACAACACCCATACTTTAATCTCGCAAATTGAAATGCGTTTCTCGTGAAAAAGCGGAGCTCGGTTATTGGGAACAACTGGTGTCGACTTAAATTACTAGATCTTTAATATTAATAATAAATTCATAATAAACGCATCACACTCAACGGCCCCCATTAAGATCTTGTGACCTTGTGTCGGGGGTCCGGAAACATACACAGCACTAACACAAACACCCAGACCACGACAAACATCCGTATGGCTAATACAGACATTTGCCGTGAGCGGGGATTGAACCCGCGACCGTTAGCGCTACAGTCAGTTGCACTGACCACTGCGCCAACGTGTCTGTCAAATATTAGGTGACGATTTACAATATTTAGATAATTCTTGGAGACCTTTTCCAATCGTCTTTAATAAGTTATTTATTCAAAAAATCAAAAACCCGATTACGTAACTAGACCATCCACAATCAACAGTATCGTATCAATGATAGTTCTGCCTATAAGTGAGAATCGTTACTAATCAACTTTAAATCGTTATAGATCCTAAACGGTAATTTTAATTAATAGTAATTTTGATTGAAAAACGATATGAGAAACTTAAAAATGATTTTTAAATACCTATTCAACGATACTACACTTGATATAGTTCGTTGATTTCATATTTTACTTTTCCACATTATGACGTCTATAATTGGATGCTGATAAGCAATAATGTGTCAACCCACAAAATGTCAAATTTGGAGATATTGATATATTTTGATACTACATTACCTATTTAACATTATTCGAAAAAAAAAATTCAAGTCATCTAAACTAAATAAGTATGAAAAAAAGTTTCTTAACACAATGCTTCGAATTTCAGGTGCGTTCCATATTTTGCAATTTATAACATAACCTTAAACATTTAAAAATCTATTATTACATAGAATATTAAATAAATCTATCTGCTTTTGATTCATTACACATTTTATCAAAATAGAAAAGAAAAGATGAATATACACGTCTTTAAACAAATTTGTTAAGAACAGGTTTGACATCTTTAGACCCCATTTTCTCGAAACGAAGTCTGTGTGGCTTAACACATTATTGCTTATCAGTGTCCAATTGTCCTTTAACATTTTTTGAAATATTTGTGCTTTCTATAACAGTCACGCCGTGATGACGGATCAAACGACATGTCTTTTACTAAAATCGGCCTACGCGTTTGGTCTAAATAGTGCCCCAAAGGTACAAACCCACATATATCCATACATTCATACATACATACATAGACTGATAAACACATCACCATCCTTTGCGTCGTACAGTCGGGTAAAAAAGAAGTAGGTTCTTCGCAATTAAATATAGATTTTAACTGAGATACATTTATTTAATTTGGTTTAAATATATCTAATATTTATAAAATATTTACAAAGGGACTACTCCAAAAATATTAAATATTAAAATAATTATAAATTAAGCAATAAACTAAAGTTTTAACTTATATGGAAAATATAATATGGAAATTTTTAAATAACGCCATTTACGAAAAGTCTTTTCAATGATATATACTATTTGAGTGATCGCGTGATGTAATATAGCCTGTAATATTCCTCTATAAGCAGGCTATCCAACACAAATTTAATCGGATCAGCGATTTCAGAACTTACCCCCTAAATACAAACTTACAACCAAATTTTATCTTTTTATACTTTTAGAATAGATACGAGTAAGATTATATAATAAAACACATGGACGTTTACTATGCAAACGTTTTCAATTAACGTATATCTATGCAAATGAAATTAAATTATGCAAAGCATGCTATCGTAATTATTTTAATAAAAAGAAAAATCTTAAAATAATACTTACGAAGACAACACGATAGCAATATAAATGTTACTTTTAATTTCAAAGATGACATGATATTATGCAGTTTAAATTGTAAACACGTCCTGCTCTACGTTCCTAATGTTCGAAACGAGCATCGTATTTGAATTAATAAGCTATTAAAAATTGTAATGGCGGTATAGCCACGAATAGTGTGATAATACGAGACTAATGAGAAAAAGCAATCACTTTTTACTGACTTTATAATACCGATGAGATTCTCAGTTATTTCGGACTTTGTTTTGTTGCCGATTATTTGAAAACGGCTTGAGAGATTTCGTTCATTATTTTGTTGTTTAAAAGAGTATACTTTTCAGTTAATATTGTACCATTTTTCAACAAAACCGGTTGATTAAATTGTTTTTAAAATCGATATAAATGGAAGGTGTATAAGATAATGAAAAAAGTATTTCGCTTTTAAAATCGGTTTCCATTAAAAAAAACTGTTTTAAACGAGACAATGCTTTTGGAAGTATCAGAAACACATTACCTTAGTTAAGTAGCAGATGATTCCATTTACTTATGTGGTATGTATCTTGGCTAAATTTGTTTGTAGCTAATAATTACATTTTTAACTAATAATGTTTGTAGAGTTAATTTACATTGTATGTTTATATGTTATATATTTTATGATATAGAATCCGCGGTTCATTATTATTAGATTTAGGATCAAAGAACGATCTTTATCGAAAATGTCTTTTATGTATAACTTAGGAGTAAAATTTGCTTTTGATGAATTAATCTAAAATCACCAAGCTTCTTCGATGTATAAAACCATCAGAGGATTTCAGAGAAAATTGATTTTGATATTAAATAATCTATAGATACAAAATATTGTTAATATAATTTTACGTATTCAGTATTTACTTAGGCTTAAAAATTTTCGACATTATCCTTCGTTGTATTTCATCATCACTTTTGTAAATGCCCAAATAAGTTAAATGAGGTACAATATTGTAAAATAACTAAAATATATGTAAACAGAAAATTCTAAACCGTTACGTAAAACGAGGCAAACTAATTCACACATAACTCTCGTGTTCGAAACGCCATTTATAAAGCGCTTACAAGCAATAAAAACGTTATTGAAGCTTTAAAGAAAACAAGTTACTATGCTGTCAATACATCTTTTGTTTCAACCATTCTGCGGATATTGCAGACCGAGTGCGGTTCTGTAAAGATATAGAGTGAAAGTCAACGTTTAAAAATGATAGTTGTAAAATTAAATGCGAGGAAAATTCTCATTGTGGTTTTCATGCGATGTCGACAGTTTTTTTTTTCTTCTTTTGCGTCAATTCTTTCTGCTTTATTATGGGCTGAAATAAAAAAAAAATACGTCGATGTTTATGTGCATTTATAACCATATTAAATTTCGTACTTTTTACTTTGAAAATATCGGACTTTAATATAATATTTTATTCCTTATTTCACTTTCATAGGAGTGAAATTTCCAAAAATCCTTTTTTTAGTGGATACTTACAGTATAAAGGTATTGACTGCCGAAATTTCAAGTTTGTAGCCTCAGCGGTGTATACTCTGCGTTGAGGAATCAATCAGTCAGGAAAAGTTATTATACAGTAAAAGTAACATCTATACAAGATGTTACTTTTATTGATCTTTGTAGTATTTATCTAAATCTTTTCCTTTGTTACTAAATAATAAATAACTCAAGAAGTTTTCTCATCGGAAACGTAAAAATATATGTGTGCGAGTAAAACTTATTAGTGTAATTTTCGCTTAAGATTCGTTAAGCTTACGTTACAATACTGTCTAACGAGCCTGTAATGTAACAATTCAAATTCGACTTTAAGCGTTCGCCAGCAGTCGAATATTAAACGAAACGATCATATGTTTTGTGTGCGTTTATGTTACACATTGTATTACGTCAGTGGTGTTACAAATTGTAGCATTACACGTTACATTATAACCAAATATTCGAAGTGACGAAGCACTTTTAGTTACACAATTATATGTATAAGGTATAACCTAACATCTTATAGTTATAGAATAGCTGTTAAAATAGGAAATTATAGTAATAACTTTTTCAAATATAGTGAAAATAGAATTTATGTTTTTCATTTATTTATTTACCCTGTACACGTATGTGCTTGAATCATTTCACAATGTTATATTACTATGGTGATGATGTCAGAAAATATGTTAAATGATTGTGCAGACTATTAACTTTCATATGCTTCTATATTAAACCTAGCCATTGTTAATCGTTTTTACTGCAATTTTCTGTACTAATTTTATAAAGAGGTACGTGTTTGTAAGTTTGTACGTTCCGGGTAATCTCTAAAACTACTAATCCGATTTGAAAAGTACTATTTTTGTTGGATAGCCCGTTTATTGAGGAAGGTTTAAGGCTATATTATAATACGATAAGACATACAGAAGCGAAGGAATAATAAAAAACGTGTGAAAATTGATACCTAGTTGAATTAAAAGTGCAAATTTACTATAGTCAAGATCAGATTTAACTTTCAATGAAATTGACAAAGAAACATACAATGCTTATATAAATAATATTATGGAATATTGTAATGGTCATGTCCCGTGAATATTCATCGCTGGTCCCCGTAACCGCAATATGTAAATACGTACGCGCTGTAATGAATTCATACACTAATATTTCCCTGTTGCGGCGAGTTCAGCAGATCTAGTATTATGTATCCGTCTTCCGTCTTCTGTGTCTTTGAACGTTCTATTAATTAATTACTTTTTTTATTTAATTATTAGGTTATTACTTGTTCATAGGAAAGGAGTTATTTTAGTAAAGATCACCAGCCAATTGTGTTAGCCAACAGGTGAGTTTTTAACTGCGCGTGGTAGGCTAAATCCGAAATTCCTCAGGGCCGATTTTAATGAAAACTCAAATTGCATCATTAGTTTAAAAAATCCTAGCCAGAAATCTAACTGTTTACTTTGAGAAAAAAATACAGCCTATATATTATTGCACCATCTGATGTTAATTATAAGAAAAAACTTCTGAGAAGTAATAGTGTACGGCATTTTTTTTAATTATTATATAGTATGTATATAGATGATACAAAAAATTCGTCCAGACTTTCCATGTAAGGGAGGTGTCCGAAACCATTGTTTTTTATTTTACAACTTTTTTGTCGTCGTCAATATAATATATAGTAACATAATTTAAGATTTGACGCCATTAACCCATCTAGAAGTTTCATTCTATATACTCAATTAAATTACAGCTCATAGTACTTATACAGAATCTCTAAGCTGCGGATAGAAAAACAGATAGACACACTCCCAAAACCATAAAAAATGTATGCACACATGGACGCGCTAATCTCAGCAACCACTGGTTCGAATTGAAAAATTATTTTTGTGTTAGATAGTTTATTTATCGAGGAAGGCTATAAGCTATATTATATTACGCTATGACTCATAGGCGCAGTAACTATAAACGCGAGTGAAACCGTGAGGGGCAACTAGTAGTCTATATGTTTTACGAAAATAAATAATAATATAGATATGGTTGTAAGGAAGAGGTTGATTGTATTTTGGTGGCGCCGTGGAATCTTCCGGGGTACCCTAATCCTTTTCACAGCGATTTGAGTTCTCTTTAATTTGGTTGTGTGATAAATTAATAAATGCCGATAATGTAATGTAATCTTAATAAAATATAAAGAAAATTAATTGCACCTCTAATTATAGATATTTACAACATGACACATAAAACAAAAAAAAAGAATTTAAAAATTAGTGTTGATATAACAAAGTAAGAAACAACGATAGCTATTAAGAAATATATAAGAAATATGTATTGAATAAAATTAATTATTATTTTGAATATAATTTATTTATTTTGAAATTAAAACTAAAATGGCTATCATGCAAGATGTCTAAATCATTTATCCTAGATGACAGGTCGTGATAAGTTCTGGCCAATCTATTAAATGGTGAATTTTTCCCAAGATTAGTCCAATGTTTAGAAATGTAAAAGAGAGGAATTTGTTTTCTAAAGAAGAGTTTAGAGTTTTTTAGAGTAGAGTTTATTTCTGTTTTTTGAAATATCCCAACTTAAATCCATTACTGTATCGAGCGGAATTTAAACGTATCGAACAACAATGGCGCGCAGCCGCCGACCGAACCGAATCCGAAGCGCCAAGTGACGAGTGTCCAAATAAAATGACATTATTGAAAAATGACCATAGATAAAACCGAACAGTCATATTTATATCACAATGCGTATTATATATAACATATAGTATTACAATAACGCTAGTAAAGACAATCAAAAAGCCCAATAAAAATCACAATAAACAATCTCCAGGCGACGTTTTGAATCAACGACACAACTACATACATAACATAATTTCAGTAAACGGAACCATTCAATAAATGCAATAAATCACAATCACAATCGCGATCGTGGGGCCCTATCGAACGAAATGAAAAGATTGTTCGATGGACGGAAGAATTTGTAATTGACAATCAGCGTGGCGTAACTACGAACGTGTATTGAATTTGGATGTCTCAATTTGAATATGATTTTTATTATAAATTGATTCGTCAAATCGTTTTACGGGTTAATTGTCTGTGGTCCATACCACTTATATGACTATGTGTTTGTTATGGTTTTACACTGAAAGTGTAATATCAATTTTGATGAGTTATCAAAAATAAATAAAATTATATTTATATAATGTTTACCTTCCCTATTTCAATGGGATACTGTTCTCTATTTCCTTGGTTTCAATTTGTTTTTGAGTCACTCTTTTTTACTTATTAATTATAATTAAAACATTTTTTTAATTAGCCTATATTACTTCTTATAACATTAGCTATCTGTGAGTGAAAATCCCGTCAAAATCGATCCAGCCGTTTTAGAGTTTAGCCGGAACAAACAGTTAACAAAACCGTAAAAAAGTGTATTTTACTTTCATACGCATTTAATTAATAGCTGTTAATTTAAAATTACAAACTTTATCTATAAAAATTAATACAATTGATACTTCAATTTTATTTATTTGTATAGATAAAATCCATGACGTTATCATAGGTGTCGCATCTAGCGTGAAATATATCCGATAGGATGATAGCAAAATAAATTTTGTATCGTAAATTCTCTTATCTAGATTTTATTTCTTTTTGGTACTATTTTTTTTTTTTTTTTATATAATAGGGGGGCAAACGAGCAGATAGTACCACCTGATGTTAAGCGGTCACTATCGCCCATGGACATCTGCAACACCAGGGATGTTGCGGGTGCGTTGCCGGCCTTTAGTAAAAAGATGTCTATACACTCGACGCTTGAAAACCCCCAAATTATAGCGCTCAGGGAAAACCTCAGGAGGAAGATCATTCCACAGCTTGCAAGTACGCGGGAAAAAGGACCGTGAAGCCCGCACTGTGGAAGATGACCATGCATCCAGGTGGTGTGGATGATATCGAGTCCTGAGGCGAAGGGTGCGATGGTAAAAGCGAGACGGTGGCACCATGTCAAAGAGTTCGTCAGAACACTCCCCGTTGTACAAACGGTAGAAAACACTCAGAGAGCCAACGTCTCTCCGTACATTTAAAGGTTCTAAACCGTCTGTGAGATTGGGATCGTCGACAATGCGAACTGCCCGGCGTTGGATGGAGTCAAGTGGTTGGAGCTGGTATTGGGGGGCACCTGCCCAAAGGTGGGAACAGTACTCCACATGAGGACGGACCTGAGCTTTGTAAAGCAGAAGTCGATGTCCTGATGTGAAGTACCGCCTCGCCCTGTTGAGAACCCCAAGTTTTTTGGCAGCCAGTTTGGCTTTGCTCTCCAAGTGACCCCGGAATTGGACCTCATTCGTTATGTCGACCCCAAGGATCCCAATACTCTTACTGATGTTTAGAGTCGTGTTCTGAAAACTCGGCGCTATGTTAAAGGGGGTTTTCTTAGCGGTAAACGCGCAGACTTGTGTCTTCAAGGGGTTAAATTGGACAAGGTTACGTCTTCCCCATACGGAGACCTGCTCCAGGGAAGTCTCGATTTCAGACACAAGTTGTATTCTTCGCTCTTCCACTTCCGCCCGAGAAATATTAGCCCGGCCAGTATAAAAAGCATCACCCGTACTGTCATCTGCATAGCAACGAACATTGCTGGCTTGCAACATGTCGTTAATATGCAGAATGAACAGTGTAGGTGATAGCACTGAGCCTTGGGGCACTCCAGAGTTAATGGGCATTGCATCCGAGCATACTCCGTCGACAGCGACCTTTATGCTCCGCCCATCAAGGAAACTGGTTACCCAATTGCATAATCCCTCGGGGAGGCCGTAAGATGGTAACTTCGCTAAAAGAGCTTTATGCCAGACCCGATCAAAGGCCTTTGCGATGTCTAGGCTAACTGCCATAGCTTCCCCCTTACTTTCAATGGCGGCTGCCCAGCGGTGTGTAAGGTACACTAGAAGATCGCCAGCACTGCGACCACGACGAAACCCGTATTGTCGGTCGCTGATAAGCCGGTTATCTTCTAGGTAACCATGGAGTTGCGTATTAATTACGCGCTCCATCACCTTAGAAAGTAAGGAGGTAATCGCAATAGGACGGTAGTTGGATGGGTCTGTGCTGTTACCCTTCTTGGGAATAGGGTGAACAATTGCTACTTTCCACGAAGACGGCACTATACCAGTGGTATAGGAGAGTGAGAATAAGCGCGTTAAAACCGAAGTCAATTCTGGAGCACACGTCTTAAGCACGATAGCAGGAATACCATCAGGACCACTGGATTTCTTAACGTCGAGGGAACGAAGAGCACAACGAACAGCGCTTTGAGTAAAGCGGATTTCACGCATCGTGTGCTCACACCGGGGGATGGTTGGCGGTGTTTTTCCCTCATCGTCAAGAGTTGAATTCGACGCAAAGAGAGTGCACAGGAGATCGGCTTTCTCTCTTGCGGAATGTGCCAGCGACCCATCTGGTTCGCGCAAAGATGGAAATGAAGACTTGCAGAAATTACCTTCGACAGCTTTGGCGAGAGACCAAAAGGCACGGCTTCCATTAGGAAACCCTAATAGTCTCTCGCCAATCCTGCGAATGTGTTTAAACCTTGCCTTAGCTGTTTGCTTCTTGCAGGACCTGGAGGCAGCATTGAATTTCTTCTTCAGTTCAGACGCCACTGGATCCTTCGCGGCTAGAGCCACAGTCCAAGCACGATAGCTCTCCTGCTTAGAGCTAGAGGCTCTTTTGCAGGAGACATCGAACCAGGGCTGCGACCTTCCACCGACACGGATAACACTACTGGGAATGAAACATTTCATTCCCTGCAGAATGGTATCCGTGACTGCGTCCGCGCAGACTGAGGATTCTTCCGAAGAAAAGCAAAGCCGCCCCCATGGGTAGGATGCGTAAAATTCTCGCAATCCATCCCAATCCGCTGATTTGTAGTGCCACACACGGCGACTTCCAGGTGGTCGGGAGCGTTCGGTGCGCACTACAGGTGCCTCAGAGTGCACCAGGCAATGGTCCGACGAGCCTAACGGCGCATCGACGGTCACCCGGTAACCCTCCGGGCGGGTCGTCAGCAGGAGATCCAGCAGAGAAGGAGTATGGTCCTCTATGTCGGGTATCCTGGTAAAACCCGACACTAACTGAGAGAAACCATATGCATGGGCAAGGTTGTACACGGCTCTCCCTGCGTGGTCTGTGGAACGCGATCCTAGCCAGTCAACATGATGGGCGTTGAAGTCACCCAGGATCACAACCTCCGCACAGGGATACCGCTGAAACACGTATTCTGAAGTCTTCTCGACGTGTCCGAGGAGACGATCGACTTCAGTATTACCGCTATGAGACCTGTATAGGCACGCGTAGATACGCGTGATGCCACCAAAGTCTACGCGCGCCCACAAAATAGACAGGTCTCTGACTCCGACTGACAAGCTGTCGAGCCGTTGACAACAAATATCACCCCTGACATACATACACACGCCGGCCTGCGGTATAAAGGCGTGTTCAAGGCGGTACCCAGGGTAGTGAAGGTACGATGTATCGTCAGGGGCAGATATCTTTGTCTCAGTAAGAAAAAGTAAGGCCGGCTTAGCCGTCTCAAGGTGGTGGTGGACGGCGTTCAAATTGCTATGAAGACCCCTTATGTTACAGAAGTCCACATTAAATGTGGAAAGGGGGGGAGCCGCTGTCAGACCGTTACTTTTTCTTTTTCGAGCCATTGCGAGTTGAGTGTATAGATTGGGAAAGATAGGATGAGTAAGGTAGCCTCAGCAGTCCCGTGGGCAACTAGTACACCGAGCACAGGACGATTTCGACGACGGAGAGTAGTGTGTCGCTGGCATGGGGGACGGAAGGGCCCCCAATCCGACCCGTTGACCAATCGTCGGGTTCCACACCGGTCTCCCACTCCGGCACGGCGATCAGCCAACGGGCTGTATACAGTGGCAGGGACAGCCTCCCAGACCGGGACAGCCTGGGTTCGGGTCCCTTTGGTGCCACCGGGCGGCCAGCGGACAACCGTTTCATCGGGTCTCCCTGGACCCCATGACAACGCCACACGCTCCATCGCACGAAATGCTGCGCCGCGAATGCAGGACCAGAGGCTGCCGCAGCTACCACACTCAAAAAAGGAAGGGATAGGGTGGGACGAGGGAAGCTGGCTTACATGCCATCGAACCGGAACACATCCGAGGATATTTTGCGGTTCGTCTTTGACATGATAGTGGTCGCGAGCCAGGCGGGGGAGGACCCCCTACCACCAAACATGCTGGGACACTCGCCTCTTACGAGTCGCTAACCCAGCGGCGGAGAGGAATTGTATTCTAAACCCGTCCCCTCACGGGTACTATTTAAATCCATATACTTCAAAGAAGATTTCAGTATATAATATAATAATTAATTTTATATAAGATATGTATATAGGTTTCAAGATTCCGGCACTGCAAGAGATGAAACTTGAACATCCTAAAACGCAAATAGAAACTAAGTTTA
Source organism: Hypolimnas misippus (assembly GCA_037950945.1). NCBI lineage: Eukaryota > Metazoa > Arthropoda > Insecta > Lepidoptera > Nymphalidae > Hypolimnas > Hypolimnas misippus. Next base: position 1,307,546 of record JBBEEQ010000009.1, read on the forward strand.
ACTCCAAGCCCGTTCAAATGTTTGGTTAAGAATCGCGTGCTATCCATTTCGTTATTACTCTTAATAACTACCTGAATTTAATACTTACCTTAGTTTCAATACTGAGCATGTAAATGGAGTAATTTAGTACAAGCTTTTGAATGCGATTTCACTAAATTTAAAGTAGGTTTAGTTCGAACAACTATTATAAACAAAGAATTTCTTTAACTTTATATATTAATAAATGCCTTTCCATATTTAATAGAACGGGTCTTATCGCGATATCTAATGGTAGTAATACCTTTTCATTGCCCGACGTTTCGAGGAAGTTGCATTCGTCGTGGTCACGAGCTGACTCAGAGAGTTATATTAAATATGAATAAATGCGAAAGTTTAAAGTATATAAAACTGCCAATAACGGTTTCACTCGCGTTTATGCTTAATGCTTTAGATATAATACTTAACCGACTTTTTAATTAGCTATACATGAATTTTAGACGAGCTGCCCCTTCCGGTTTCACTTACGTTTATGATCACTGTTTCGCTCCTATGAGTCGTAGCGTGATGTAATATAGCCTATAACCTGATCTGTAGTTTCAAAGATTACAATACGTACAAACTTACAAACAAACTTTATCTCTTTATAATATTAGTAAAGAATTATATGTCGTGGAACAACAATAATTTTTATTAGAAGGCGCTGAACTGATTTAATAGTAACGGGTAAACGCGGTGACATTGTTGTGAGGCAGGTGGACGTAGTCTTGTTGGATAGTGGGGTACTGTGTCATGCACACTTACGTTGGAGTCGAAAATATCGGTTTACCTACCTAGTATTTTTTGTTATACCTACATCCAGTTTAGTTTTAATATAAAAATCGTGATGGACCCCGTACCACCGAACGTAGACGCGACTATCGCTCAGCCATCGCTGTCGCCGACATATATATTACATGCTTTTGCTCGCGGTTTCGCTCGGCTTAATGTAGATTATTTTACGCTGGCATTTTTTTGTCTGACCGATACGATGACGTAAGTTAATTGCAAATAATAAGTTAACATCGGAACGGACATTATATAAACGGCATGATAAGAAACAAACAAGCAAACAAACATTAATTTTCATGTAAAGTTAGTGAGCCTCAATCCGTATGTGGGGTTAAATCGTCTACTTGCAATTACGGGCGCTACAGTATGGTTACAACTTTGATGTTTGTAAACTATAACATATTATGACTTGTACATATTATTCATTGCGAGTAGACGAGTTAACCCCACCGACGGAATTAGGCCCCCTGACTAGTGTAAATTATATCGTGCATTCCACGTGACAAGAAACACACAAACCTAGCGTCCCCTTTACGTACAAGACGGTTTTAATAAAAACTTTTTGAAAAAAAGGAATCGATTTCGAAAACGAAACAAAACGAAAAAGTAGAAAATTTAATATTTTCTACAATATTTTGAAGTCAGGTTCAGTAAACCGATTTTTTGATGAAAATTAAATAGGATTAATCTAGTAGTATATAACAACTAACCAAATCAGTCAAGTCGTTCTCCAGTAACCATATTTAAAAAATGAAAGTCCCCTACGAATTAAGACTCCTTGTTTGGAAGTCGGTTAAAATGCTCCATATAAAGTACAATTTTTATCCACACAAAATAAAGGGTTCCGAGGGACCGCGGAAGCTGTATTTCAATTACCAGAGTCCAGGAAACTGCCGCCGCGGGTACTGTTAATAGCTCATATTTTACGATGCGGTTATTTTTATTGTTTACTTTTACGAGTACTTACTTTAAACATGATTTATATTAATTTATCGCTCTTAGAACAGAGAGGCCTAGTGGTTAGAACCAGACGTAACTATACCATTTGAGGCCCTTGGCAAATTCTTTGAACCGCTTAATTTAGTTAGTTACTCAAAACTATTAACAATTTTGTGTGGGTTTCAGTTAAATATCTGATAAGTTTTATTATCAAGAGCATTATGGCAATTAACTTTCAATAAGATTTTTATTAATAAAATTCTTTTAGGCCGGGGCCCCCTCGGGTTAGGGGCCCGTGGCTTCTTGCCAGCACCACCCTATAGTTACACCCATGGTTACACTTCAATCTCAACCGATGATCCCGCGTTCAAACCTCGACTAGCACAACTGATTTTTTATTTTTTCAAGTGCTAAATTTGTGTTAAAATTCATCTCGTGCTCGACGGTGAAGTAAAACATCGTAAAGAAACCTGCATGTGACGGGATAATATTTGATACATGTATATAGGCCAACCCGCATGAAGCATCTATAATAGGAGAGGAGGCCTATGCCTAACAGTAGGATCTTTACAAGCTGGCATTGAGTTTACTTTTAATTATTGACTAAATATTGACCAATATCTGTCATCTCATTTCTCACTGTTCTTATACAGCATAATTTATTCAGATACGTTAAGTAGGGAGAAATCTAAAATTAGAAAAGTATTTAAAAATTTTGTTTAGAGGAAATATGGCACCGATTTTGGAATTAAGAAAAACTGCATTGTAATATTTGCAGAAGAACTTTTTCTTTTCTTTTTTTTTCAAAAAAAAAAAAAATATTTTTCTTTTTTTTATATCTTGTTGCAGAAGTAGAGTAAATTATGCGAAGTAAGGCAACGGATCGCGACGATTATAATATTTTTAGAAAACGTACCGCGATTAAAACTAATTGGTGACGCCTGTTCTAGATGGTCATAGGCTTATATTATGTATATATTCGTATTATTTTTAATAAATAAATAAACGCATCACACTCAATTGACCCCATTAGTGTCTCATGATGCTGTGTCGGGGGTCCGGATACATACACACAACACACATGTATCTAAACCACGACAAACATCCGTACAGCCAATACAGATGTTTGCCGTAAGCGGGGATCGAATCCGCGACGAGTAGCGCTTCACTCAATTGCAATAACCACTGCGCCAACCTGTCTGTTAATTTTAAAATTATATATACGTTAACGCGAGCGAAGCCCAAAGCAAAAGCTAGTACAATGATAAATTATATTATTTAAATATAAAATAAAGACATTTCTTTGATATTAAAGGCACCAGAAGAAGAGCTCTCAATCAAAATTATTTCGAAAGACTTTTATCAAATTTTGTCCAATAAATAAATTGGAGGACCATTATTGTTTACAGAATGGAAATTATTTTGAAAGTACGCTTAAATAATACCTTTATTATGAAATCAAAAAAGGACTAATCTAAAATTATACTCCTAAATTATTTTTTTTTCAAAATCGGTTAAAAGTAACGTACATCTGAGGTCACATACATTCAAAAAGCATACACTATAAATTAAGATCATCTTCGTTTTAAAGTCGTTTCAAAAACCTCATAATATACTAATGTATGACTTAATAGTCATATTTTAGTTGAAGTACATATGGATGCTGATAACGAATAATGTATCAACCCAAAAATGACAATTTCGGTGATATTGATGTATTCTGAAAATGCGTTACGTATTTAACAATATAAAAAATTGAAAACGAATTAAGGTTACTTCATTGAATATTTCGAATATCTTGCAATATAAAATAATCTCATTTATTACAAATACATATTATTAGATAAAACTTTTCATTATACCAATATACATTTTATCAAAACAGATAGACTTATACTTCTTTGACATCTTTAGACGCCATTTTCTTGAAATTCAGCCGCTGTGGCTTGACACAGTATTGCTTATCAGCATCCAAATAGTAATCAGCTATAACAATTCCGCAATACAATATCACAACACACGTCCATAGCACTATATAATACCAGTAGTAATGCAGAATCAGAAGACATTATCTGTCCCGACAATTGTCCCACATTGAACATTCAATGCCCATAACATAATCACAGCTTAGCATATTATTGCCATATCCATAAATTATGATTCGCAGTAACGCTTGTACATTGCGATCCTTAGAACATAATAGGAAAGGCAGTGGCATGTGACTTTGTCTATATCTTAAAGATAATATAATAAAAATATATGATAATATAATACCCAAAAAATAATAATTGACTTTGATCATAATTAATCGGAAGACATTGTTCTTTAGTGAATGTAAATTAAAATGACTTATAGTTATTAATAATGTTAAAATTATATCTTTAAAAAAACGAATACTGATACATTTACGAGTATGTAAAAGAAGTACATACCTTTTGAGTACTGTGTGGATTTCGGATAAGTTATGTAAATAACATTATCATATTCAAACATTAACTTTAAAATCGACATCATACTCGTATTCCGATGTATCCAGTTTGATTTAATGACACTTTGAATCAACGCTTAAATGTACCCAAGTGGCACGGTCGTGACAAAAAAAAATTTCAATTTGAAATATTATTGGCTTTGAGGGCTAATTTTCTAAACTTAATGCTGCTTTAGAAGTACTTTAGAATCCAACCTTAATAAAATTTTGGAAACACCCTAAAATAGTGTGAATTTTATTTTTAGGGCTTAAACTGATGTAATAAAATTTATGCATTAAAACGCTTCCACTGACAAAATGTATGTTTTGATAGCGATAATTTAACACAATTAGGCACCTGCAAGCTGATTACGCTGAGCTATCGTTATCACAAAATTAAACATCCTGACAGTTAATTTTCTGAATTTCGAACGAAAATCTCAATTATCAAAATGCACCGCGTGAAAATAGCAACGCGTCAGATCAATTTAGCGCACTGTAATAAAACATCTCAAATGTTTCGTGCGTTTCAATCGTATACCATTTCCGCACCTCATTAGTTCAGTGACAGCGACCTATATAGCGATTGTGCAGTCATCCCGTCGCATTGTGCTCATGCCCTCTGTGTTTATGAATGTGACTGGTTAATGATTTGATGATACAGTATTGTGTGGTTCCTGGTTTGGCTGCATTGCGGCGTGCTTCATACGGATTTTATTTACAAACATGTGACATTATTACCTGAATTGTATTTGTTGAAATACTAATTAATAGGCTTATTAAATGTTTATCTATCATATTATAAAGAGATAAATTTTGTTTGCATTGTTGTATGATTTTATGTAAGGGGGTAATCTCTTAAGCGACTGCTTGCAGCTCGTCTACTGAGGTTATAGGCTATATTACATCAAGCTACGACTCATAAAGCGAAACAGTAATCCTAAACGCGAGTGCAACCGAAACGGGCTAGTTAGTCTAAAATGTATGTTTAATGGTAAAGTCAACTGTATATTAATACACGTGTAAAAAACTCTGCACACATTTTCGCATATTTCGCACACAATGAAATTTAAAATTTAGAATCGTTAAATTTTAAATAGGGTGATAGTAAAGCGAAGACCTTTATGTGAAGTGTGATTCAAATTAAAATAAATTGAACCTTGATTATTTACCTTTTTACTGCCAATATTAAACACATAAAATATATCATCAAAATCTTTTAAAAAATCAAACTTAAAAATGTAATTGTTTTTTTTTTTAATTTGATGTGATTAGATCATAAGTGGGATAAGATATTGTTAACCCACGTGTGTCAAACGGATGTAGCCGTGGGAAGAAAATACTTCTTTCCTGATTCTCGTGTCATCTCAGGAAATATTTAACGTTTGAAATGATAATAATAATAAATTTTATATCTATAGATATATACGAGACTGACAGAGTTGTGTATGATTCCAGAAACAAAAATTCATTTGACTTAAGTATTTACATATTTATACTTTCTGTTTATTTATTTGATATGATTAAAATAATTTTAACCACAGTTTTATAGGCTTATGAAATAGGCCGTAGAAGATTTAAATAAAAATATTATAGGCTTTTTTAATTTTGGAAATATTAAGTAGAAAAAAATAATAAACCATTAAATTTGGAGGTGAAAATAGTCGAGTTAACCGCTATAATTTTGTCTTACATTGTCAATTAGTGTAGTACCGGTGACTGCATACCAACACCCACAAAAGGCTAGAATTAGTAACTAACCAGTAATATATACTAAATAAAGTTAATAGTAAGTAAATTTGACGTTAATATAAAAAATAAAAGAAAAAACGTCCCGCTGAGTTTCTTTCGCGGTTTCCTCTCAGGTCAGAGGTTTAACTTTTCCGAAACCGTGATAGATTAATTCGATTGACGTTCAATAAGAGAATGTAAATTCCTAATTTTGAACAATAATATTTTGATGAATAAATAATTTGATACATAAACAAATAATTCTATTAAAAATAAAAAGAAAGAGGAATTAAAACTAACTATATTAAGCCTAAGTAACTATCAACAGTGAGGCAAGGTGCCCAAAACACTGGCAGCATTACCTCTTTGTATGGCCAGACTGATATGCTGGCCAAGGTAGCCGCCAGCCCTTCGGTCACCTAGTTTCGACGAGGCGGGAAGACAGCTCTCTGAAAAACTTTTTGATTTGATTTGATTTATACTTATAGCACAAATATGTATCAAACATCAAGTGGTGCTCAGTTTGAAATGATGCAGTTCCAAGATAATTCTAAACCATGGCTGTATTTGATAAATCATATAAGCTTGACTAAATCAATGAGTATTGCACAGAAATAGCAGACTGGTATTTGGGTAAATTAGTATTGTAAGCAGAGTCGGATTTAGAGTGGAGGATCTGAGGCGACGAAGGAGATCCCTGATTATTTCAAGAATAAAATGAATACATTTTTATGTTGTAAATGAAAACTGCTTATCAGGGCTTTTGAATATATCAATGTTTGACGCATTTAGTTAAACTTCATAATGATGTTTGTACCAGTCATATAGGGAATATATTATAATGTGGCAATCCACAAAAAGTCAATGTGTTTGAAGTCATCTAAACTAAATATGTATGGAAAAAGTGTCTTAATTTATTGTTTCGAATTTCAAGTGTATTGCATATTTAGTAATATAAAATAAAATGAAATATTTGAAAAACTTATTAGATTAGCATTTTTTATAGCGTTTTGCTTTTAATTAATTATAACTTTTATCAAAATAGAAAAGATGCGATGGATATATACTTCTTCATATGTACATATTTATTAAGAATATGTTTAATATCTTTAGACGCCATTTTCTTAAAATGGAGTCCTTGTGGCTTGACACAGTATTGCTTATCAGCGTCAATCCAAGGTAATGTGGGTAGTGATGCGAGAAAAAATGAATATGTGATCAAAATCTATATCGTTGTGGCCACTCTATATTTGTAGAGGCCTCGTGCCTTCTTTCCCTTGAATTCGGCCATGACTGTAAGGCGAGAATTACATTTGTTAGTTTCACTCTCGAGAGTGATATAAAACAACACTATAACCTAGCAACAGATATATCATAAGTATACAACAGTAACACATACATAGTGTAATAATCGTATATATACGAAAAACTTATACTTATTAGATAAAACTCTTTACTAGCCGATCCACTTTCAATTGATTACACTTTTTATAAAATAAAAAAGCGAAAAATAGAGATATATACTTCTTCAAACAAATTTGTTAAGAATAGGTTTGACATCTTTAGACGCCATTTTCTAAAACGAAGTCCGTGTGGCTTGACACAGTATTGCTTATCAGCATCCAAATATTTCTTTTTATTCCATTATGTTATTCTTTTAATACTTTGTAATATAATCTAGTATTTTATTCCGACTTTTATTAGTACCTAACAAATTCTAACAGATGTTGGAACTGTAGCCAGAAGAATAAAGTACTGAAATGTATTATTAAATACACTCAATCATATTCTCGATTACGCCACGTGCTACCTTATTCAATGAGAAACAAAAATAAGTTGCCAAGGAAAAATACATAAGGAATCATATTTACTTTTGTTAGTTAAGTCAATGTTACCTTCTTGGGGCAAGGTATTCGTTTTTACAATAAAATTCAGCAGAAAGTTACAGTTTACAAATAAGAAATTTAAACTACATACTAAAAAGTCCTTAGCAACTAAAGCATATTATTATGTTTAAAATTATATAGATGATAAAGATGCTTGGATTTAGTATAAGCTGGATTCACACAGGGTATTTAATATATTTGCAACTCATAAATGTATGTATGTACCCATAGTAAAACTTTTTAAAAGAGTAACTATCGAGTTTGTTGCCGGTTATTCTCGGTAGAATCTATATTCCGAACCAGTGGTAAATTAATTAATTGATTTTTTGTAATAGCCTGCTTGAATAAAGCATACATATATTTTAATACATTACTTGTAATTTGATTGAGCCGAGATAGTGTTTAAAACATGTCGTTCTGAACCGATGACGACGATCGCGTTCAAGCACCGTTAAATTTTAATTCATCTCGTAGATCGCGGTAAAGGAAATCATCATGAGGAAAACTGCATGTGCCCGTGGAAAATCTGACACATGTATATCAGCAGTGGAGCAACGTGGTGGATTAAGCTCTTAACCTTCTCCTTAATAGAAGAGGGCCTTTGGCCATCAATGGGACATTTACAGGCTATTGTTTCACTTTTGTTTACGTGTTACTTGGCGAGATTAATTAAGTTTTACTCACGTAAATGATATAAAACAACTCTGTAACCTAGTAACATTTATCTCAGTAATCTTTCGAAAACTGTTGCTGTCAAAAAAGGTACGCAGTAAATTCTTTCAGGTGTAAAATAATGATATCTAATGTAGATCTTTATGAAAGTTTCAGAGTAAAACTTAAAAGTGTACTTTCGTTGATACACACTTAGAGAAAGTAATGTTATTATGTGACTTTCAAATGTCTCTTCTCTAAGTGATTATGTAAGAAACGGAATTTTTTTTCATCGAGGAATTGTATTTAATAAGAATTGAAAAAAAGGAACTGAATTTAAGCGCGTAATTTCATTTATTAAGATGACATACCTATTCCAGTTTTCTAAATTAAAAATCTAAGCCGCTAAAACAATTTTGATAAAAATCTGAAATCTGAAAGTACATATGAATGCTGATAAGCAATAACGTGTCAAGCTACAAAAAATTAAGTTCGAAAATATTGATGGATTTTGATAATGCTTTACCTATTTAACATTATGAAAAATAATTTTAACTAATCTTAACTAAATAAGCACGGAAAACATTTGTTATTTAATGTCTCGAATTTTAAGTGCGTTCCATATTTCGCAAATTATACAATAATGTCAAATATTTGAAAAACTTATTATCAGATAACACAATAAATATATCAATCTGATTTTAATTCATTATACCTATCACAATAAAAAAGAAAAGATGGATATATACGTCTTCAAACAAAATTGATTCAGGAAAGGTTTTACATCTTAAGACGTCATTTTCTCGAAATAAAGTCCGTGTGGCTTGACACAGTATTGCTTATCAGCGTCCATTTATTCTATCAAATGAAGTAAGAATTTTTAAAATCGGTGGTAACAAATGTTAAAAAAGCATTACGAATTGACAACCCAATCTTTTTGAAGTATGTTAAAAGTCGCTTTAAAATTTATTACAGTTATTAATATTTTGATTCCTATGTCATCAAGCGAACCACACATTTATATAATGTGGGCGTGTCCGTCGAGATGATATAAGAGTGGTCCAAATCATCTGCGTCGCTTCTCAGAAACACACGGAGATATAAATGACGTCGAAACGCGATAAATAAACGTATAAATTCGTACTACAAATCCGCGTCTAACGATAGTTTTGAGTTAAACATCCTTTAGACATTTGAAACACTAGAAAGACTGAAGCTCAGTATACATATATATCAATCAAAATGACTGCTTTAGATAAATAAATAAACGCATCACACTCAACGACCCCCATTAAGATCGCGTGACCTTGTTTCGGGGGTCCGGAAACACTCAAAACACTAACACAAACACCCAGACCGCGACAAACATCTATATGGCCAATACGACGTTTGCCGTAAGCGGGGATCGAACCCGCGACCGTTAGCGCTTGAGTCATTTGCAGTGACCACTGTACTGTGTCTGTCAATATATATAATATATGTATAAAACATAAATATATACCGAAAATGAAGAAGATGACGTAACTACAATTATCATAATTGCATTTGTACGTTACAAAATAAAAGTTACAAATTCTAAATTGTGTCATTATACACATAATTTTTTTTTTAATTGAAATTAAAAAGCTGTCAAAATGTCTTCCCTGGGAAATCTACTCGTAGATTTCATTATGTATAAATAACGCTTATTTAATGTTTAATAGATGTCCAAAACTTATTTTAACAGTCAAATGTAACGCGTGACGTATTATAAATAAGTTTTTCATGATTTTTTTCGTATATAGACAATCTAGACTAGCATCGATTAATTATTAAACATTTTTAGCTAGAGAAGTGTTGAATATGGTTTTAGTTAATCTTTTATGGTATAGTAGATACGGTTTAAATTATATTTGTAATGCTACAATTATTTTTTATTAGTAGACCTATTATTTATACAGGACTAGCTGCCCCTCGCAAATTCAGTCACGTTTATGGTAAATGCTTCGTTATTATCCTCCTTCGTTATCAACCTCAAAAATTTTCAAACTAAACAGTAAACCGATTTTGGCTTGCGATGGCAGTACCACACTCTCCCAAAATCGGCTCGAAGTATCTAATAAGACTGCGGGGATTGAGGGCGCCGAAAATTATACATATTCCACATTCCTTCCTTACTTCTACTTCCTAACACCCTTCATCCCTTAAAAAGAATTAGTAGGAAGAGGATCATCTTCAAACATCTAAACAGATCTTCATAAATTATAATTAAGAACTATCTCGATTACATGAGCTTGAAAACAAAAAAAAAAGTATGAAAATTGGTCAATTCATTAGGCTACAAAAACACAGATAATCGTTTTGGTCAAGGGCTAAAAAAACCACAGCATCGCTTCAAAACGTAATTCCGATCCGTATCTTTCTCTCACTCCCACGGAAAGCGTCGTTCACAACCCAATTGGTCAATATGATTTTAATTGTCCACTTTATACGTTCAAGTATTCTCAGTGTATTATTTATCAAGATCTTATTTTAGAATCGTCTAACTAAAATAGAAAGAACTCATTTTCAAGATAAGTAAATATGTTTGTATGTAGGATATAATCTCTGAAACTACTCCGATCCGATTTGAAAAACTCTTTTTACATGGCACTGAAACGTGGTCTCTAACTATGGGTCGCATAGAGAGGCTCAGGGTTGCTCAACGGGCCATGGAGAGGGCTATGCTCGGAATATCTCTAGACCACGGACCGGCAAGCGCAGCGTAGGACGTCCACCTACAAGATGGACAGACGACCTTATTAAGGCTAATATTTGATTTCCGTATAAAAATAGCTACTTTAATTGTCAAAAATCATATATCAATTGCCAATTAATTTTTATGTAATTACCTCCCTGGTTAAGAATATTTACGTATTTTTTTTTTTATAATCTATATGTGTATTCAATCTAACTGATTTAATATGTATACATATTTGTGAGAATATTACCAACAAATTATATTAATGCTTGATCTCTTTCCTTACAATCTATACTATAAAAATATAGTAATATCATTAATAAATTATACTTATATACTAATATTAATAATTGTTCACAACGTTTAATCACATATTATTTATATTTAGCATTATTAGGCAGAATGCATTATTATCTTGCTCAATGTCATATGAAAGAAAAAAGAAGAAAATAATTGCGCGCCATTTTCGTTGTCATTAAAATTAAAAGTGAAAATTGTAGTAATGCTTTAAAATAAAATTATTGTAAATTAATAAAAATAAGTTATTAAAGCATTTTAATTATTTACTACAATATGAAATGATATGCAAATACCCAGCCAAAACTAAAGTTCCTATACAATAATATTAATGTGATAGTAACAGTCTCTCTGTCAGTCTTGTTGCTGCATTTTCACGGCTAAATCGCTAAATCTAAAATAAATTGATTTAAAAAAAGTATCTCGAGTTTCCTACTGGTTCTCGATCCGGTTATAGCTTTATATTTGAAAGACTAATTTATAAATTGACTACTGAAAAGGCCTTTGAAGTCTACTTGAATAAAGTATATTTTGAATTTGAACCAATTTTGATATAGATACAGATTAGATTTCATTTAAAGTCTTATACTTAGGATACTTGGTATCACGAAAATGGAACATAGGGGGATAAACTCTGAAATAAAAGTTTTTATGAATATAAACTTTGAAATAAATAGGCTGTTTAAAATAAACTATTCCACGCAAATAAAGTCGCAGAGATTTACTAGTAAATATACAGCACAGAAACATATTAATCCTTAATATTATGTTCAATATTTGTTCGAAATAATCACAATAGATGTCTGAATTCTATACGATTTTATTGAATAGAGAAAATAAGAAAACTTATTTATCGATACTACGCAGGAGCTCGATGGTAATTGACTATGCTCTTTAGCCGCAGTTTCTAGTATTTCCTTATTTCCCTGGAGCGCCCGTTCCATTTAACATTGAGTTCAATTCACCGGAATAGTTGTGTAAAATCGTTTTTTTTTAATCAATCAGTTTATATCCGCAATCATTGGGAATTAATGGTTGTTGAAATTGCTACGCCTACATTTACGTGGATTTTTAATCTATAAAATTTTATCTTACCTTGAGGGCAAGTAATCTTTTGATCTAGAATATTTTTTTCATCACTGCCCATTTCTATAGCTGCCAAGTGCATTGATATATGTTTTGGCATGTCAATTCCACTCTCCCGTTACTACTGCTAAACCGTAGCGTGCAAAACGAAATCTACTTTCATGTCATCTCGATATTTGTGTATTTAATTTCACGAGTATTTTAGACTTAAAGGCTTTAGAAAATTGCTGTATAAACGTATATTTGGTTACTTTTTATAAAAACTAAAGATATGTATGTATTTAATTTGATTAGTGCAAAACGTTGTATCATTCATTAACTTATTCTAATAGAAATTCATTAAATTTACTTAAGTCACTCGAAAACTCTAACTTTGATAAGAAATGATTTAGTCTCAAAATAACAGCATTAATAAATAAATTTTGTAAATTATATTAAACGACTAAAAGGACCAAAATAAATCTTAAAATCTTTTCGAAACGACAATTATAATTTCCTAAAAATTCGATTAAGGGAAAGTAATAAGCGATTAATTAAAAATATCAAAGGCATCTCTTGTCAAAGTATTAATTATAATTTTGAGTGTTTGGGAAATTTCATAAAGATTCAGAAATAGCGCCACGCTCTAGACAAAATAAATGCGTTAAATAAAATTTTCGTTAAAGCCTTTGGGCGAGTACCTTAATTAGAACATCTCGAGGATAATCAAAATTTTTCTAGTCGAGATCTGTGAGTTTGCTTATACTTACATATCATCGTCACCTGACCACAAACTTCGCAGAGACTTTCATAAAATAAAATATTTTTTTCTATCAAGAGATCATCACAAGTTTGTGACAACAAAATAGGATCGAAAAATTGCATCTCTTTGTATCTCTCTGTAGTATGTAGAGAAATCTACTACTATACATTATCCAAACCTCTTTGTTATAACGGCATCAGAAGTTTATCTATCTCCTTCGATTTATCTCGAACTGAAGTCGAACCCGTTGGTGTTAAAGACTCGTTTATCATTTTATACCAGTCTTGTCTGAACAAAATATGAGCATTAAATAAAATATTTCCATTAAACCCATTGGATACATGAGAGTGAATCTTGACAGCGCTTTTCGAAGTATGTGAATTTAAATGACGACAATTTGTATACTAATATATTTTTGAATCTTAATTGATATTCGATAAAAAGTCGATATAGTGATTTTAATGAAGTCATATTTTCAATGGTACATAATTATATTTTAACTAGCTGGTGCTAGCGACTTTGTCTGCGATGTCTGTCGTTTCTACGTTATAGTAGCTATATACATGCAAAGTGTCAGTCCGATCGATTTAAAATTGACAAAGTTTCATACAAACTTTCATCCCCTATTTTATCCCCTTGGGGATAGAATTAATCAAATTTATTTCTTGGCGGATGCCTACGTCATAACATCTACCTGCATGCCAAATTTCAGTCCGATTCGTCCATTGAGTCCAGCCCAAAGCTGGCGTTAATAGATCACTATATAAGTCAGTCACCGTTGAGTTATATACATTTAGGTATAATATGTAACATAAAAGTTCATTTTCAGAATAAAAAAAATGTTATTTTTTTGTCACAAGAAATCATTTACTTAATTTTTTTCTACAGGATAATTAAAATAAATAATTGGTTGACTTTGCATGCGTTAGTCTTCTAAATAAAGTATCGTGGAAATATTATCACGTTATTATCACGGTATTTTATTTTATCTTAAACTTTTACAAGAGTCAATTGTGACCAAAAACCAAGTTTTTTTATTGATTAACTATTGCATGATCATATAGTGTAGTCAAGTGACTACAGCTGGTGTGTAAAGTGGCTCGACCGGAAAAGTAACAATATAGTCAGAAAATTGGGTAAAGTAGCTCACATAGCAGCGTTTAAGAAGAAGAATTGTCTCACTCCGACCCTGTGTTTCCTTTACCAACTTTTCTTCATCTCTTATTCTTCTTGAAGCTAAACTTGCATTTGTAGTTCCTATGATGATGAAAGATTTCAGCGAGCTAACATTTACAATTCTTATTAAATTACGTATGTCAATTATTCAATTCATTATTTCAATACAAGATTCTTCCAAAATATTATTTTGTTAAATGTATTTCACCAAATTTTCTTCTCAGCTCCAAATTGTTTTCTTCCAATTTATGATTATATCATTTTTTATAATGTTAATATTTGTATCTTTCCCTGCAATAAAAAAGTTTGTACGGCTGTATTATCGAGGGATCTTGTTTTCGTTGAAATAATTTGATAATCTCAAAACATTTTTTTTCGGCAAACTTTTATAAGACGCCTTAAGAAACTTAAGACGCCAGCTTAGTGTATGAAAGTTGTCCAATCTTCATAAACTTTAAAAAATCTCTAAAAAAACTTATTAATTTATTTTCTTTGAAATAATTTCTTACTGGCGTTTATTTCACAATAAAATAATTTGTTATTACGATTTAAGTGTCTGAAAAAAGTTTTCGTTCTAAATCTAAATTAAAATTACTTTTAGTGGAATAATAAAATCGTCTGAAGTTTTAAGTCTCATGAAAACTTTTGAATCGTCAATACAAATAAGAAAGTATTTACCTACATTTCAGAAAAGCTGCTACTGGAATGTAGATTCTACCAAAGAACCGGCAAGTAACTTGATAGCTACTCTTCTAAAATTCATCAGTACATGTACATATTTACGAATTATAAATTTACTGAACATCATATGGACGCTGATAAGCAATACTGTGTCAAGCCACACGGACTTCGTTTTGAGAAACTGGCGTCTGGAGATGTCAAACCTATTCTTAATAAATTTGTTTGAAGACGTATACATTCATCTTTTCTTTTCTACTTTGATAAAATGTATATTGAATAAAAGAAAAGATTTATTTACTATGTTATTTAATAAGTTTTTAAATATTTGAGATTAATTTATAAATTGCAAAATATGGAACGCACCTAAAATTCGAAACATTGAATTAAGAAACTTTTTATTGAAGTTGTTACTTTACTTTACTTTTAAAATAATAACGTTATAGTATACCATCTATATTTATCATCTCCATTGTAAGTCCTCGTTTTATAAACATAAAGAAAATATTACCTAACGTCGATGAATGGGATTCCATCTACAAGTCCTTGATGAAAAAAGCCACGCAAATTAAATATATTATACGCATATTATATATATATATATATATATATATATATATATATATATATATATATATATATATATATATATGAAATCAAAATATGATTTGATAACTTCAATCAATCCATTCAAACTCAGTGTAGTACATAATAAAAATGGTAAAATGCAAGACAGGTTTCGTACCATGGGTTCAGTATTACTGTACCAAATTTCATTCTGTGAAATTTCCAAATGCCATTCAAAAGTTACGACCGACGGACGGATAGACAAATAACGTAGGCTTAATTGGACGCTGACAAGCAATATTATTTCAAACCACACAATCTTCATTTTGACAAAATGGCGTCTAAAGATGTCGAAACTATACTTAATAAATTTCTTTGAAGATTCACATATATATACATTTTTATTTTGTATTTTAGATCTAATTCTAGATCTAGATCTAATCAATTAAAAGCAGATATAAGAAACTAAATTTAGCTAATAAGTTTTTCAAATATATGAGATTTTTAAATATTTAAAAATATGTAAAACACTTCAGTATTCGAAACATTAAATTAAAAAACCGTTTTCCGTACTTATTTAGTTTCGATAACATGACATGATGACATTAAAACGTAATGCATCATCAGAATACATCAATAGCTCCGAATTCGAAGTTTGTGACTTGATATATTATTGTTCATCAGCATCCAATATAGGAACCCATTCGGAACCTTAATAATCGAGTATTAATGTTGAACCAAACGAGAATATAATCTATGAATGAGACGCTTTAAATATTGGCTCCAACCTACGCCTTCTCACAATTGTATATAAGTAGATACGTAGAGTACATTCATGTGATTTAGGTATTTGGTCTAATTTAAAAAGTCTCCTAAATATTATCGGATTTTGTACATTTATTTTTGTAGTACTTTACTTTTATTTTATAAATACTATCTTGTAATGGGGTTTTCTTGTCTACTCTTATATGGGCGCTGATAAGCTATACTATGTCAAGCTACACGGAGAAAATGGCGTCTAAAGACGTCAAACCTATTCTTAACAAATTTGTTTGAAGACGTATATACCCATCTTATCTTTTCTATTTTGATAAAAGGTATAATGAATTAAAAGCAAATTGGTATAATGAAAAGTTTTATACAATAATATTTTTTTCAAACATATCAGATTATTGCATATTGCAAAATATTTAGCATATTACAATATTCGAAATATTAAATATGGATTTTTTTCTGTAATAATTAGTTTAGATGTCTTGATAAATTTTTAAATAATGATATATGTATACGTGACGCATTATCAGAATACATCAATATCTCCGAATTTGACATTATGTGGGTTGACACATTATTGCTTATCAGCATCTATTTAGTAGCCCGCACCAGCTTTGCCAAAAAAGAAATAGCAAAATTCTTATAACTTTCACCCGACTACAGCAAAGCCAAAGGTGGGTTATGATGTTGACGGGCTATATATGTATGTATGTTCATTAGTTCCCCCATAGCTCCTGAACTACTTATCATAACTAGACAAATGAGGTATCGTTAGAAACGTCTTGATCGTCCAATAGATGGAGTCTATAATATGATATATCACTAAATTGAACGTATCACCCTCTAGCGGCATAAAAATCATTTGTTAAAAAATTAGAAAAATATACAATGTTTGGTATCATTGGAAAGGGCGTTCTTATACATTTAAAAATATATACATTACTAGCACTTACTTGTGTCTTTGTCTGTATTTATGCGACAATTGTGATATTTGTCGTTTTAGCGTCGGTTTTGTCTTAGTAAGCTCTTAATTTCCTACTTTTTCTTGTTAGGATTCCACAGTCAACTAGGAACCCTTATAATTTCGCTATGCGCGTATTTCAGTCTGCGGCTTAACTCAAATATACTTAACATTTCGTACACATAGAATTGACATTTATTTAGATAAATAAATTAATGAACCATGTATACTTATGACAGTGTGCATATTGTCAATTTCTTTAGTCTATTCTGTGTACATTTTATACGCTTTTCTTTAAACAAAATATCTCCGAAATATCTTTACAATAACATAATAATACTCGTATTTAATTACTCGATACAATAATAGAATTCAGTGTTAGAATATTCGATAACACCCACACAAATGGACTTGACAGAGCTCTATTACTGAAACGCGTGTAAACAGAGCATTGGTAAACCAAAATTACGAGAATTTCGTCATTACGTTAAATGGGTATCAATTTTAACAGCAAATGCTAATGATTCCGCAGATTCAAATTAGGAAATACATTAGTCTACTATTACGAGTGTCCATTTACAAACAGCTGAAGCTTTTGACGAAGGTGATAGTGTTGTTGGTGATACTGGAAATTACGAATATTTTGATACCACTTACATAAACATAAACGCAACACACTCAACGGCCCCCATTAAGATCGCGTGACCTTGTGTCGGGGGTCCGGAACCACTCACAATACAAACACAAACACCCAGACCACGACAAATATCTGTATGGCCAATACAGACTTTTGCTGTGAGCGGGGATCGAACCCGCGACCGTTAGCACTTGAGTCAGTTGCAGTAACCACTGCGCCAACGTGTCTGTCAAACTTACACCTGACGATTTCGTCTGCAGGATAAAAGATAGAATATGGGTTACATTACCATAGAACCCATATTAGACATTCACATATAGACGTCGCGATGTCGTGCCGTCGCGTATTAAGACATCGTGAAATGTTTAGAATCAACATCAATGTTAATTCTAATTGAAAAATGATATTAAAATCTTAAAATGATTTTTTAAGTACCTATTTAACGATATCCCTCTTGATATAGTTCATCAATGTTTATTTTTTTTATTTTTCACATTATGGCGTATAAAACCGGAGATTTTGACTTTTCCAAATTATTATACATTTTTGGACATTGGCGTCGTCATGATACGACGTGACATTTATCAAAATCGGCCCACCCGTTTGGTCTTAATAGTGCCACAAAGGTACAAGCCCACATACATATATAACATACAAACATACAAAGACTGATAAACCCAAAAAATATGGACGCAAGGGATGGTTCCTTGCGTCCATATTTTTCGTTGACATAATTTTAATTCGCAATAATACTTGAAATGCTAAATAAAAAAGATAAAACTCTACAAATAAGATCGTAACTATATTATTTCTCATCTCAATTAGGAGAAAGATATTGCTATCTATATTATTAAGAAAGATCTAATAATATCTTAAGTATATTGAAAAAAAATCTCTTACTTAGAAGATAAATAACTGTAAGAAACTAATAACACTTAAGTAACTTTGGGTCTTATTTGAGAGTATTATAATAAGTTTTGTACAAACGAAGTAAATATTATTAGTGTCGCAAGTCTTATTTTTTTTTCGTCAAAAATACTTCAGTGCCCCAAGACGAAAGTCCTCAACCGATGTGTGTTACCAGATGACTTATGGCACTGAAACGTGGTCTCTCTGACTACGGGTCGCATAGAGAGGCTCAGGGTTGCTTAACGAGCCATGGAGAGGGCTATGCTCGGATGATGAGATCCGTAGACTGACTAAGGTAGTCGACATAGCCATAGTGCATTGGCAAGTTGAAGTGGCAATGGACAGGCCACATAGTTCGAAGAACCGATGGCCGATGGGGCAGAAAGGTTCTCGAATGGAGACCACGGGCCGGCAAGCGCAGCATAGGACGTACAAGATGGACAGATGACCTCATTAAGGTCGTCAGAAGACGCTGGATGCAGGCCGCGTCGAAAAGGTCCCCTTGGAGATCTTTTGGGGAGGCCTATGTCCAGCAGTGGACTTCCTACGGCTGAAATGATGATGATGATGAAGTCTTATTTTTTGAACAAACAAGAGGGACATCTGATCATAGGAGACAAATGCGTTGCCAGCTTAAAGGGATTATAAAATTAAGAGGAAGTAAGGAAAAGAATGGAAAAAGTTACCTTTTATTCTTCCAGATTTTACGATTTTTACTATATTTCTCGTTTCTAATGTATGTTTTAAAATAAAACAATGTATATTGTGTTGGGTTTTTTGCTTTATCATTCGGAGAAACGCAGATATATTAGCTCCATTACGGCAATTATCTGCGAGTAGTACTAGAAGTATTCCTTACCAGAGAACGTTTTTGCTTGGTTAATTCAAATATTATTCATTATTAATATTTTTGTTTTTAACGCACTCTATGAAGTTTGGCGATCATTAAGATGTCTTTCGCGGTTACACTTGCGTTTATATTAACTTCGCCTCTATGAATTGAAGCGCAATATAATTTAGCCTATAACCTTTCTCAATAAATGAGCTATCCAACGCAAAAAGAATTTTCGAATCGAATTAGTAGTTTCAGAGATTACCCTCCACAGACGTACTAACAAACAAACTTTACCTCTTTTAAATATTAGTATAGAATTTCATGTTTTTTCTCCAGTTCCAATTCACATCCAGTTATTTTTTTACGAAAACCACTTTTACCGTGTCTAAACCCAGTGAAATGTCATCGGATATTAAAAACCTGGTAATTTAACTCGACAACAGCTGTTCCCAATAACAGCGCTCCGATATTACACGAGAAACACATTTAAATTTTCAGGATTAAGGTATGGGTATTGTTTTTGCTGGATCTCTTCTGTTGTGTCACAGAGAGAACATAAATTTCCTATTTGGTTTTTTGTTCTTGGTTCTGTTTGCTTTACGGTACACTTGTATACTAAATTCGTTTACGTAGAATATTTATTTTGAGCTAGTGGTCGTGTAGGATTCAGAATTCGACAGTAGTTAAATTTTCAATCAATTTCAAGATTGACTATAGATAATCCATTCTCAATATGACCACAGAGATTAACAATAAACAATAGAGTATCGTTGTCTTAGATGTTCGCGATTGTTATTCATTGAAATAAAACTATTTTAAACGGATTTAAATCGCGAATAGACTGACCCTCTCTACTACCCGTCTACCCGTGACCACGAACGCTGCAAAGTGCTCGAAACGTCGGGATGATAAAAATAATTATACGCGATTTGAATCCGTTTAAAATAGTTTTATTTCAACAATAGAGTATTTATGCGTGTGCGCATCAAATACATGCCAGTGTGTGTAATGTTTTTCTCACTGATTAAATGGATCTTTGTATAAATAATTAAAAATAAAATAGCATTCTGCACTCCTCTATATAAAATAAGTGTGCGAAATTTCATACTCCCCCGTTCGCACAATTTTTGTAAATATGGGCACAAAGATTTTTCTTCACGTATTAATATATGTTTCTGGGGAATGATGGATCATCATATAAACTTTCATCTCCTATCATTATCCTTAACCTTATCTCGTTTTATTTGAGCGAAACACCAAGCATATATTAGGTGCATAAAAACCGACTCGTCTAGAAAATTATATCTCCAACCCTGTACAAAGGATTTGTATAATCATTTTTAAATTTATTTTAATAAAACCAATTACATTAAACCTAACCTCTTTATAAAAGAATAATAACAAAGCATCCTTTAGGATGTCCATAACATTGTCATTTTATTTGCTTCACGATAGAAGTCTTAAATCTTTTATGAAATGTTGTCGGTAACGTTGTATATTCAAAGAATCGCTTTAGAATCATCCATCTTAAGCATTATTTCCTGGTGCTCGGAGTTCGTTACATACGTGCGGGTGACGTGTCATAAGTATGATGTATTGCGCTTTGTTTTATTTACGGTTGCGGAGAAATGCTTAAAAATAAAGGATATTCACGATTCGTTCTTTTGAGTTGAGGAATGTCTTTGCTATTTGAAATACAATTTAGGTACACTGTTTTATTTGATAGGGCTAAATCTGCATACATTGCTGGTGTATCCAGTCAAGCAGTATCCAGTCTCAGCTCAGTATATTAAATTATATTTCGGGACACGCCTAAAGTTAATTAATATATGGACGCTGATAAGCAATACTGCGTCAAACCACACGGACTTCATTTTGAGAAAATGGCGTCCAAAGATGTCAAACCTATTCTTAACAAATATGTTTGAAGAAGTATTTATCGATCTTTTCTTTTCTATTTCGATAAAAGTTATAAATAATTAAAAGCGGATTGATATAATTAAAAATTTTATCTAATAATAAGTATTTCAAATATTAGACATTATTGTATAAACTGCAAAATATGGACCCACTAGAAATTCGAAACATATAAATTTAGCAACTTTTTTCGGTACTTATTTAGTTAATTTTTCGAATAATGTTAAATAGGTGATGCAGTATCAAAATATATCAATATCTCCGAATTTGACTTTTTGTGGGTTGACACATTATTGCTTATAAGCATCCATATATTCTATACTCTGAATAGGAGTGTATTGTTCTGAGGTCTGAGCATTGAGCGGTTAGTATTGATTTATGTAACGTGTCATAATAACACCACATTTTGTTGCGGGTTATGCTTCCGTTGCGTAATTTAGCTCCATACATTCGTCAATTTAGATTTTGTATATTCCGTTATGGGATGCTTTGCTTCTGCGGCTATACAATGGTACGCGTTCTGTTTTTATTATCACTTGCTGGAAATGTTTTGTTTCGAGCATCTTTTTACTATTGATAAGCAATAATGTGTTAACCGGAAAAGTTCTCCAAAATAGGCGATGTTAATGTAATCTGATAATCTGATATTTTACGAAATTAAAAAAAATATCAAGTGCTCTATTATTAATAAATCCAAAAAAAGTTTCTTAATTTCATATTTTGAACATTGAAATGTGCTCTTTATTTTACAACTAGCTTTTGCCTGCGACTTCGTCCGCGTTTTCGTCGTTTTTCGAAAAAAAGTAGCGTATGTCCTTCCTCAGGGTTCAGTGATTTTGATGTGACAGACAGATTAACTATCGTAATTTAATAGGGAAATATAATATGTCAATCCACAATACTTGATTTCTATGATTTTTTTTATTTTATAGGTAATAATGTTAACTTTTTATAAATTAGTGATGAGTGAGAGTATTATAAACGTAAGAGTAAACAAATATAATCAGAATTCTCCGAACTGCTAACCTATCAGGAGTTACACGTGTTATTGTGAGTCAACCATAAAAGATAGACATATGCTGTTGTGGGATATTTTTTAGGAAATTTTATGTAGAATATTTCCGTCATATACGATTTCTATGTAACTTTAACCATTAAGGCTGCATAGGCGACGGAAGCTTAAAAATTGGAGTAAAGTCTCCCGTTTTCCCTTTATTACTCTGCTCCTATTGATTGTAACGTGATGAAAAGTATACTATAACCTGCCCAGGAGCATGAAGAATAATTGTACTAAGTTTCGTTAAAATCCGTCCAGTAGTTTTTGTTTCTATAAGGAACATACATACAGACAGACAGACAGACAGACAAAAATTTTACTGATTGCCTTTTTGGCATCAGTATCGATCACTAATAACCCCCTGATAGTTATTTTGAAAATATATTTCATGTACAGAATTGACCTCTCTACAGCTTTATTATAAGTATAGATAGATATAATAAATAATTATACCAATTTGGTATTAACATAATACCTTCTGATGGTCAATAAAAATGGATATGCATATACTTCCTTAAACAAATTTGTTATGAATATGTTTGACATCTTTAGACGCCATTTTCTCAAAATGGAGTCCGTGTGGCTTGACTTAGTCTTGCTTATCAGAGTCGATTTATAGATTTACTGGTGTTGTGTCGGTGTTTGTAATGTGTTTGTTACTAGCTCGTTTTCCGGCTTACTCTCACGTTACACTCACGTGAATGTAGATTTTGTTAAAAGTAATATATACAAAAATTATGGTCTAAAACTCTCTAGAGTTGAATTTTAAATAGCACAACTGTTTGTAAATTTTGACAATTTACGTCCGCCATCTTGACTTTTGGCTGACGTCACATAGCCTGTAATATTTTGAAGAGAAATACGAATATAATGACATTTAACACTTCAATATTATCAAGCCGCATAGGCTATAGAAGATCATAATGTAACAGACATACAAACAATAACATACATGTGGGGTCAATAAAAAAAATATAGATTGAAGACCTGAATGGATTAGAATGATATGTTGCAAAATTGAATTCAAAGTTTTGCTTATAACTATAATACATCAATGCAAGAATGGCTTAATACTTAAATAGCCTCAAATGCATAGGTTTAAAATTGTTTGTATCCACTTTAATTAATGTATGAAACAGCGAAAAATCCGAAATGTCACATACCACCCTTTTCCACTCATCTTCAATTGAAACAACAATTGACTTTCACAAGAAAACTTTCCAAATACGATAGAGACATAATAAATCTCCATTATTGTCCATGTGAGTGTTCGCATCGGTCCTCTGAGTTTAAGATAAGCCATTCGTCCCGGTTCTTATCACAAACATTTGAGAATAATCGTGAAATCTAAGTAGAGTAGAATGGAAGGATATTTGCCTATACATATACTCGTATTTGTAGACGGACTATTTTATTTAGCAATCTATTTATACTTGTATGGGCCCAGTTTATGAAATTCGACTTAATTCATTTAAATTATATTTGACCACAGATGGACGCTAATAAGCAATACTGTGTCAAGCCACACGGACTTCATTTTGAGAAAATGGTGTCTAAGCATGTCAAAAATATTCTTAACAAATATGTTTGAAGAAGTATATAGGCATCTTTTCTTTTATTTTGTGATAAATGAATTTAGGAATTAGAAGAAGATTGATATATTTAATATATTATCTAATATAAAGTTTTTCAAATATTTGAGATTATTGTATAAATTGGAAAATATGGAACGCACTTGGAATTCGAAACAATTAATTAGGAAACTTTTTTCCGTACTTTTTTAGTTTATATGACCTTAAATTTTTTTGAATAATTTTTAATAGGTGGTGCAGTATCAAAATACATCAATATCTCAAAATTTGACTTTTTGTGGATTGACACATTATTGCTTATCAGCATCCAATTAAAAATATATATATTAGCATCCTATATACAAACTATAAGTGTACGAAATTCCATACTCTTCTATCCGCGCAATTATCGTATGAAGGGGTATAAAATTTTTGCTTTACCTATAATTATATATATACTATCTGTTTTATTTTGTTATATATTTATATGTAATTAGGTTTGTACCTATTATATCCATATTTAATATAACGGGTCTGATTGCGATAACTATTGATAGTATATATTAATAATTATACCTTTTTATTGCCCGACG
This sequence comes from Hypolimnas misippus, assembly GCA_037950945.1. Taxonomy (NCBI): domain Eukaryota; kingdom Metazoa; phylum Arthropoda; class Insecta; order Lepidoptera; family Nymphalidae; genus Hypolimnas; species Hypolimnas misippus. The sequence goes on from JBBEEQ010000009.1 coordinate 1,332,546, forward strand.
TTTCGACTGCTGTCTGGTGTACCGCGCGCCCTCCGGCGAGTGCGCGAGTTTTCTTCGCCTACCCTCAAAATATTAATATTGTCTTTACCGTTAACACAATCCGTCGTTAATTAAGTCATTATCGCGATAAGTCCCGTTATATTAAATATGAATAGTATAAATCGTGAATATTTAAAATATTTAAGTATCTCATTATATTATATAGTTATCTTGAGTTATTTCATATGTGATACCTCATAATAAACGATTTTAATAAAAGTTTCTTGCCGGTTCTTTTCGGTAAAATGTACATTCCTGTCCGGTGGTAAATTCATCGATTTAATTTTTGTTTGTTTCTGAATTGACGATTCAAAAGTGCTTGTAAAAGCTTACTCGAATAAAGTAATTTTGATTTTTTCAATTTTAAACAAAATACTCGATTTCAAATCCGATTACACAAAAGTAGAGTCATCAAAATAGTTAACGTTGCGAAGCTTTACACCGAAGTGGCGTTGGAAAAATAAATTTCAAATTATAAAATGAATAGGAATTCGTTTGCGATATTTCACATTGTTTTTTCATGTGAATATTTTATATTGATTGGCGAAATGTTGGATGTGTTCTTTTTTACTTTACAATTGTAAAAAGGATTTGATTGTTTGTTTGTTTGCATCAAATTGGCTCCGAAATTACTAGATCAATTTGAAAAATCATTTTTAAAAAGTAGCTTACTTAGGCTTTTCATAAGAACCAAATTTATACTAAGATTATACAGATGTAAAATTCGTTTTTTAATTGTATGTAATCTTTGAAACTATTAATCTGTTTTGAAAAATTATTTTTGTGCTGGATAGCCTCTTTATTGAGGAAGGCTATAGACTATATTACATCACGCTGCGCCTCAGTAGCGAAATACTAACAATAAACACGAGTGAAACTGCAAGGGGCAACTAGTGTTAAATAATTTCATTCTGTTGTATCCACTGCTGAGTTTTGTTTCGGTTATGATCCAATTGAGGCGCTTTCGCGTAGACCCTGACTGGCTTTTTCCTGTCTCTTGTTCTGGTCGTCTTTGCACTTACAAGAATAAATAAATAAATAAATAAATAACGCATCACACTCAACGGCCCCCATTAAGATTTCATGACCTTGTGTCGGGGGTCCGGAAACACTCAGAACACTAACACAAACACCCAGACCACGACAAACATCTGTATGGCCAATACACACGTTTGCCGTGAGCGGGGATTGAACCCGCGACCGTTAGCGCTTTAGTCAGTTGCAGTGACCATTGCGCCAACGCGTCTGTCAAAAAAGAAGGTTATAGGTATAGCATAATTGGTAGTGTTGCCCAAATGCAAGAACAAGACGAGACTTAGCCAGTCTTGGTCTTGGTCTTGCGCCCATACACCTGGTCTTGGTCTTGGTCTTGGTCTTGCGCTCCCGGTCTTGGTCTTGGTCTTGGTCTTGCAGCAAGAGTCTTGCAAGTCTTGCAATTACCTATTAGTCTATTACTATTTATTAAAGTTTACTTTAAATGTTAGAAAAACGTATTAGAATTGGAACTTGGAACATTGTGAGCTTGAATTAACATAGCCATAGTAAAGATCAAGCAGATTAATAAATAACTGAAGATTTGATAAGAAATTCGAAAAATCAACTGACCTATATGTCGTTTTCATGGAAGTAACTGTTTCTTAATAAACATTTATGATTTATAAGCTTACATTTGCTACAACATGTAAAAAAAAAAAATTAATTACAATAACTTGACTGTATTTTAAAGAACAATACTTATCTGTCTAGAAAGAGATTGAACCCTCAACTTATAAGAAATTTAATAAAAGAGTTTTACGATTTATCATTTATTTGAATAAAAAATAAAATACAACACAAATCAACAGCTTTATCATTAGGTTATGATACTTTATATCAATTTTTTTGACCAAGAATTAATACAAAGTAACCATCTGGCTGACTCATCACTTAACCTATTTCTATGTTTTCTAATTACTAATGATGCGTTAGAAAATAATCTCTCAGCAGGTACTGAAGTTGCCGGTATTGAGAGAAAATCACGAGCCATTTTCGATAAAATCGGATACTCTGTCTCATGCGTCCTCCACCAATCTAAAATGTCTTCCGAGCTGGCAGTTCTTGGTTTTCTCAGGTACTCCTCCAACTCGTCTATCACTAAGCCTTGAAGACAAGATCCAGATGACGTCGAGGGACATTCATAGAGTTTATCAAAGTCTATTACGTCTTCATCTTCATCACATACTTTATTTTCTTTTTCTGGTAATTCCAGAGATTTGTTCAGTGAGTGTAGACTTTTATATTCTTCATAAAGTTCATTGAACTTGCGCAGACTTTCTGTTTTAAGTTGCTTCCCCCACATTGTCAGGTCAAAAGTCTGAGCCTTATGCCTTGGGTCTAAAATTAAAGAAGTACAATAAATCCAGTTGCTCTTCTTGTAATGTTTAAGCATTTTGTCTCGAGCTGCTTGGAAAGCTAGAATGAGCCTTTCATCCACTTCAGATCGATTAGGTTTCTCATCTAACTGTTTTACCATGGATTCAATTTTATCTAGCAAGAGATTGAATGATACAATGACTAGCGGTAATGTAACATATTTGTCTCCACCAAGTTTTGTACTTAAAAGTTTAAAATTTATTAGAAATTTATGTAATTTTTCGAGTACCTGCCATTCATTAGCTGTGATTTGAAAATCATTTAATTCGGTGACAGAACTGCACAATATGTCAATGCCCGCTCTCACTTTTAAACCAAATCCAATCATATCATGTGTGGAATTCCATCTCGTTGGACAGTCAAGAATGGCATTTAGATTTGATGGCACGCCAGCTGCTTCACAAGCAGACTGAAACTTCTTCTTCACTATCTCACTTCTTTTTATTTTACTGGAAATGCTGCGTAACTTTGTTACAGATGTACGCGAGTCAGCAATATTTGGTGCAGATTCTTCATCTTCCTCATCCTCAGTTTCGTCTGCATAGTCTTCGTACTGCTGATCTTGCGCGTTAGTGTCAGACTCACAGTGTAATGCTAAGGTCTTTAATAAATCTTGTACACCAAGGTTTAAAATGTGAGCAAAGCACCGGAAATGTTGATTGTCTGAATCAAAGTGTTGCGGCAGCAGTTTGCTCAGTTCATACATAAATTTGGTATTTGCAGTTGCGTTGTCGACCGTGATACCTTGTATTTTATCAATTATGCCATATTCCAATAAACATTCATGGAAAATCGTTGCAATATCTTCCCCAGTATGTCGACCGCGTGATGGTATAAAATCAAGAACTACAGATTGATACTTCCATTCGTTGTCTATATAATGAATAGTAACCCCGTAGTAACTCCTACCAGCAATTGACGTCCACCCATCAATGGTAAAAGACATTTTAGATGATAATTGTTGAAGTCGTTCCTTGAGATTCAATTGGAGCTCTTCAAATCGCTCTTTGACTTTCCTTCTAAGTGTAGACCTTTTAGGAAACACCATATTAGGGCAAATACGTCGAAAATATACTTGTGTAGCTTCGTCATCGAAAAATGAGAAGGGAAGATATTTTTTCACCACCCAATCAACTGTAGCTGTCGTGATGTTGTCACTGCTGTTTTCCGACTGAAACAAAACAAGAAATCTTGTGTTATTATTTAAAACATACTAGGTTTGAGCGTATAAGAGGAGGAGGTTTGTTGTTGTTAAATCGAGAAAATCGTTAAATTGATATTTGTTATATTAAGGTTGCACTGTACTGTAATTTACCAAAATAAAGTACTTAGTTGTTACTGGCCGATTCAATGAAAATATGGGTGTTAGTGGTGTTTTCATCTAGAAACTTCATCTTTCATCGTTGCGACATATTAAGTATGTAATTATCGTCTAAAAAATATTTTAGACGATAATTACATACTTAATATGTCGCACCCCTAGATGAAAACACCACTAACTCAAAAATACTTACGTAAGTTAATGGCGTTTTTGAAAGTATCGCATGAATAGCTACGCGGAGTTAAAATTCTTTTAACTGTTAAAAAAATATTCTTACCTGTCCACTTCTTCCAGCGGTTACTAAAAAGCTTGTGATATCTCCACTTAATTTTGGTTTAACAGGAAGAAATATTTCTGATTCCTTTTTGTGGAAAGATATTAGATGTTTCCTTAAGCCTGAAGTGTTTCTGTTTTTCATTTTTATTTCAATCTTTTTATGTTGGCACAATTTACAGAAGGCAGTTTGGGATGCATGAATTATTTCGAAAAACTCTTCAAATTTGCTTTTGGGTCTTTTAGATCTGTGACTCAAACTCTCGTTACTCGGACTAGAATAATTTGAATCTTCGTCACTCATATTAAATTGTACACGTGATACGTTTTTAGAAAACAACGAGAATTAGTAAAAACAATTATTAAGTTAGACTCGAAGCACAGCTCAATTGGAAATGACTGGAATTAAAATAATTCCTTTATTTATAGTACGTTTCCTTGCTTTCTACCGCGCCGCCTCGCCACGTGCCGGCTCTATGAAAAGGATGCCGCCGCAAATGAAACAATGCCGCGTGCGGCGTACAAACACACACTAAATATTACCTACTTGTACAGACGCGACGCGTGAATAAAATATATGTAAAGAATTAGTGCCAATCACTATTCTTTACATATAAGTGAATGTTTTGGCGTACATCTATACTAATATTATAAAGCTAAAGAGTTCGTTTGTATGTTTGATGACAGAAGTTTTAAAATAAATAAATAAGTTCTGAACGTCACTATACCTCCAAAGTTACTATTCCTCGTGGACGAAGTCGCGGGCACAGCTAGTAAATACTTACTCTCATCATCTCTCTCAGAGATATTCGGGCTGATAAGTAATACAAAACTCTTATCGCAGGCTTTTTATTTTATTAGTAGATAAGTACCTACGCTTTTTATATTATTTTATTAATTTTGTAGAATTTTTTTACACTTTTCAAGTATATTTAAAAGCGGCTACAATATTTATTAAACGGGTTATATTTGAACACTTTTTTGCTATTTTTTCTTTTAAAAACTTAAGAAATATAATGACTAAATGTACAATAATAGTACCTAAGTAATTAGTTTAAAACCATATAAGTAATCAATATTATAATATATACTTACTAGAATGAATTAATATGACATCTACTACCTATCCTTACCATTTTATCCTAATCATAATACTACTTGCGTGATCAGTATAATGTATTCATTTTCATTCTAAGCACTCTGAAACTTATTTATTCTTTGGAACACCTGTAGGTACTCTTAAAATTCGAAATTATTTTGCATGAGTATACCTACGCCCTATGGCGGCAATCAAATAGTGTCAAATGTTATGATTTCGGCGTGGCGGCAACGATTGTTTTAGATTTCAAAAGAAGCCGCCGGCGCGTGTATCATAACCATGTACTTCCGAAAAGCGGCAAATTTCTTTGAGAAGTAAGTACAAAACCTTTGATGCCGCATTATCAAAGTGCCGATGGTTAAAACATAACTATGCATGCACTCAGTTTGATTTTAATAGATATTTTAATAGATATGTTTATGGTATTAGTCGTAATGCGCATAGGTCCAGTTTTTCATATTTTTTGATACAGTTTTTTGCGTCTCATAGAATTCCTAAGCGTACCTACCTATACACCGAACTGTTACACCTAACTACTCAGTGAAATAGCGCTAAGTCCTAGCTGCAAGACGCAAGAGTCTTGCAGGCTATGTCTTGTTCTCGCTCAAGTCTTGCACGGTCAGTCTTGGTCTTGGTCTTGCTAAAAATACGCGGTCTTGTTCTTGGTCTTGGTCTTGCAAAAACGCAAGAACAAGACCAAGACTGCAAGACCAAGACTGAATTTGGGCAACACTAATAATTGGCTTCTAATAGATGGATGGATGAATAATTTACTGCCCGTGCCTTATTTTTATACCCAATAAACTCGTAATTACTTACATCATATCTGTAAAAAGAGCTCAAAGAACTGTACTATACATGCCTAAGGCAAAAATTTCACATATAAGTTTTGCTGTCAGACTTTCATAAAGATTTACATTGCTTTACACTTGAAAGAGATTACCTTCAGTGTCTTATTTTAACATCGAACAGTTTTCGTAACTACTTACGATGTATCTGTAACTAGGATACAGATTTGTTTTATAATAATTACGAGAGTAAAACTAACAAATGTAATTCTCGTCTTAGAGATAAATTCGCTTGTAATCACGAGTAATAGATAATCGTATTACTCGCATCACTTTGTTCTCACGCCTTTGATCAAGACTTAAATAATAAGTACACATAATTAACTCGATGTTTTGATCAGCTCGTAATTGAATAGAATCTTCAAGCGTATCGACTAAACAAGTTAATTTATTCTTAAGAAGGTAGCATGGGAGATAAGCAGTAGCGAGTAATGTTTAGCTAAGTTTATATAAAATAAATTCAAACAGAAAAATTACACAGAAAAGATTTTTCAGTAAAAGAAAATAAAAAAATCTAACCGATTTATCGCTGATCTCTTCTAACAGAATTAAAAAAATAAATATACAAAAAAAAATTATGACGAACAATATATACAAAAAAATGTTATATTTATTCTTCTGTAATGTACAAAAACAATGGAAAAAATAGTTATTGCTTCATAATATTTATATTGGCTGTGTTCCAAACTACAATCCAGCATAGTGATCCCTGTTAACTACTTCTCAAAGTGACACTTTTTACATGCTTTGGCGATATTACGAGTGTCTAAAAAACTCTTTGATATAACGGTGTTAGAAAACGCCTTCGAAGGGATAGTGCCATATAAGAGTTTTAGTGACGTCATCTAAAGACACAAAACGGTTGCTAAATGACAAACAACGTCATCCTAGGAATAAGATTCGGCGTCGATACAAAGTGTTAATACCCCACCGATCAATCTCCATCGTGTTTTCTCCATTCCACGTGACATTGCCGAAATAACATGTGTCTAATTGGCACAACTAAAAGCCGTAAACCAAAGAAATGATTGTTTGACAAAGTGTTAATAAGAGTGACCAGATTGTTAGACTATATTACTATATATAGTCAATGTGTTGTTATTTATAAAAAAAAATAACAGTTTCACACTCAACAACCCATTTTAAGACCTTAACATAACCACACCCAGACTATGACAAATATTTGTGTGGCCCACAACAATGTATATCATGAGCGGGAATTCACCCGCGACCGTTTGTGCTTCAGTCAGTTACAGTGAACACTGGATGGGCTATCCTCTTGGATGTCTTGTATTAGTGGAGTTGCTAACAGTTTGATAATTTTATGCAGCTTGCATTCACGAATGCTTGACCGTTTTTTTCACGTTTCACTGTATTTTTAAAAGTAAAGTAAAGTAACAGCCTGTAAATATCCCACTGCGGGGAAAAGGCCTCCTATCCTATTCAGGAGAAGGTTTAGAGCTTAATCCACCACGCTACTCCACTGCGGGTTGGCGGTATTAATATATACGTCGTAATATTTTTTTAAAACATTCTTGCATACAAAACGTTGAATCTCTCTGATCTGTGGTATTTATCAATCCGCTTTCGCTTCCGCCTATGTAATATAATGATCACCTTATTCTTGCTGTCCCATTGTTTAAGACATTAGCATATACAGCGATCTCATTATTATCTTATGTAGTGTACAAAATAAAACATAAGAACCTTATCTTAATTTTAATGGGCTTTGCTGTAATTAATGCTATTTAACGAAATATAAGAAAATAATTTCCTTTATTAAATAGTTAATTAATTACTTCACATGACTTTATGAATTTATTTTACTTTTAATTAAAAATAAATTCTAAAACGATTTATAATTTGATGTTTAATTAAAACAGTTCAGAGCGTGTCCCTAAATTTGTTCAAGAGTAATGGAAGTTATTTTGGGAACAGGAAACATATATGGATATATGCATATATTTTATAAGGCGATAATTACAAATGTAATTTTCGCCTTATATAATATATGCATATATCTATAGATGTTAAAAATAAAGTGTTAACTCTCTCAAATGTAAATCAAAGACAAACGACTTACGTAAATCTTTAGGAAAGTTTGAGATCGAATCAAACAATACTGTATTTATTGACACACATTTTGCAAGTGATTAAGAAATAATATTTTTAATATACTTACTTATACGCTTATGTATTTATATTTATTTATTTACGCATATTGCTATGTATTATAAATATATATATTTTAGTTGTGCACCTCCAAACCGCTTTTACTATATTAGATCCTATGCACAAAGGTTGTCTGGGAGAAATCGATATATTTCAGCGATAAGACCTTTGTACATCTTTCTTTATTTTTTCAATATACTTTGCAAATTGACTGGTGAGCAATAACGAGTATTTGTACTGTATTGTAATATTTACAAAGTCAAATAAATTTAAAAAAATCAACGTTAATAATAACGAAAATGTATAAAACTATCTTTTGTTGTTTATTATACTTATACATATTTCTTACGACTACTGAAGTACTTTTATTTCATACAAATTTACGTTTTCTTATCTCCACCCTTAGTACTATTAATATTAAGTGTAACATACTCTTCACTTTACATTTGAGGTTTCCAGTATAACAAATTGCACAGGTTTGATATCAGTGGCGTTCTCAAGCATGCTCTGTAATGCTCTATAATGAACTCCCTCGAATCATGCTATATTAATGTCTAAGGCGAGAATTACTCTTGTAAGTTTTAGTTTATTTATTTAAGCATACAAACAGAATACAATCAAAAGACTCAATAATGCACACTCTTACTAAAATTTTAGCTAGATTATATTCCGAAGCATATGTACACGAGATGATCATTACAATAGTCTAGGTGGTATTTTACAGAATTTAAAAAAAAATTATAAACAATTACGATGAATTTAAAGAAATTTTGAGACAATAATGTTAATAAATTATAATAAATAAGGATAAAGAACTTTATTCTCATAAGAACATTGGTTCACTTACATGAGATTTACATACTTTTTAATATAGATAGATATATTCTGATACATGGAACTAAAAGTTGTTTATATTATTAATGACATATGATCTAAGTTTAGCCTTAAAAGATTTTATACATTTACATTGTTTAATCAAAATGATGACATTAAAATTAATTATTTAGATGTTTTCTTTGATTAATTTTTAGTCTCGCCATTATGTAAAATGACTGTATTCTGGTAGCAGTTTAAGAAGGTATCAAAAATAAGCCACTGACGGTATCACATTTCAGATCTAAACCAATGACACACTTATGTAAACTTTTATGATGAAAGAGTGAGAGAAAAACTTATAAGTGAGATTCTCGCCTAAAACAATTCGGTGAGTGTTATTTTTTAACCCTTGACCTGATCAAGGGATTACACAGTATAAAACAAACCCCGGACGGGTTTTTCTGTTTGTTTTAGCTTATCTCGCATTGTAAGGGTTAGCGGATTTTCACTACAGAAGGGATCTTTTTTCTTAAAGACATTTAAGAGTGTTGTAAAAACCGTCTTTACTGGCGGTAGGTTTGAGAGTAGATCTATATATGGACGCTGATAAGTAATACTATTCACATATAACCTAAAAAATAACGTCGAAAGATGTCAAAGTTATTCTTAAACTTTAAAAAAAAAAAGAATTTATTCATCTTTTCTTTTCTTTTAAAAAGTAAAGAATTATCAGAGTACATGGATGTCTCGGAATTTTATTTTTTGTGGGTTGAGACATAATTGCTTCGCAGCATATAGAGTTACTGTTACACCTATTCACGAGCAGTTTTATGAAGTTGTAGCTTTGGCTTGCAGTTTTAGTTTGCGCTAATTTCAATTTCTTCAGACAAACGTTGCTCTCCTTTTGGGGGTAAAGTTTAGGAAATCCTTTTTATAAATGGATGCTGATAAGCAATAATGTGTCAACTCACAAAAAGTCAAATTCGGAGATATTGATATGTTTTGATACTGCATTACCTATTTAACATTATCAAAAAGAAATTGAAATCATATCAACTAAATAAGTACGGAAAAAATTTTCTTAATTAATTGGTTCGAATTTCAAATGCGTTACATATTTTGCAATGTATACAATAATCTCCAACATTTGGAAAACTTTTTATTAGATAATATATATGTAATATATCAGTCTGATTTTAATTTATTATACCTTTTATCAAAAAATAAAAGAAAAAATGGATATATACTTCTTTAAACTTTATGTGTTAAGAATAGGTTTGATATCTTTAGACGCCATTTTCTTCCGTGTGTCTTAACACAGTATTGCATATCAGCGTCCAAATAGGAGCGTAGGAGCGATCCATTCAGGGATTTGAGCTGTGTGTTGATAAATCAGTCAGTCAGTAACAGCTATCTTTTATATATAAAGTCTAGTTTGTACCGGCGACTTTGTCTGTGTAGCAAATTTCAACCTCTATTTCAAGTCCGTTCAATCTAAGGCATACATTATTAACACTACATGACGCGTTAAACTTTTTAACATTTAAATTTACCAAATTCGGTTTTTGAGATTGTTCTGCTGTTTCTTGGAGTTCTTCCTAATTTCCCTTTTGATAAACCACTGCAGTGTTGAGGTGAACAGAAAACAGGTAATATATAAATAAAAAGATTTAGAGGTTTGATGTGTGTACTTGTCTGTTATCTGTGGCATTGTTTGAAAGTTGATGTAATCAGGATAATAATAAATAATCAGATCTAAAATGTATATAGATTTTTTAGATATTTCAAGGTTATCAGCTCTTTTCTAGTTGTTGAATTGATCTGACAACGTTTACTGGTTAAATTTACTTAAAATTTATTATACTGTGATATCAAAATAACAGAGAGGAGTGAGGAGTTGTATTAATCTGGAATCTGAATACAACACCTCACCAACTTACAGCAGAATTATCGTATCATTCCCTTGTGGTTATATGACGTCAGCAAAAATCAACATGGAGAACGTTAACTGTTAATACAGAGAGACCGTTGTGACATCTTGTATCCAAAATAGTTTCACCGATTTTGAACTGCGAGGTGTTATTTTTAGGAAATCGGTTATTTTCTTTTTATTTACCTACTTAAGTCTTGTTTTTAAAAGCTTATTACATTTACACTTAATTGAATAACCAATGTCACGTCAATAATAACCATAATCTGGAGACTCAAAATTGAATTACCGGAATTGAAAATTACTTGCAAATGTTCAAAGAAGGAATTCGGTGCTTTTAATTCTGTCACGGGAACGCGTTAAGCTGATTACAGTTTTTTATCAAGTAGAAATCCGGTTTTTTGGGCGTGAACGTAGATTACGATGAACTTTATCTATCATATATGGACGCTGATTAGCAATAATGTGTCAACCCTTAGTTTAAAATCATAAAACAAAATCAAAAAATACTTTTTTCAATTACTTTCACGAGCACTTTTGAAACGTCAATACATGAAAAAAAAAGTTACATCAATAATGGAGCTACCACCGGTTGGGAACGTAGATTCTACCGAGAAGAACCGGCAACTTGATAGTTACTCTTTTAAAATTTTATCAATACAATACAGTTTTTTATGATTACAAATTGATTATTTATCCTGTACGAAATTCAGCATATACTAAGCCCACGCATCTTTATCGTCAACGTAATCTTGTATCGAGTAATAGCTTTAGCTATTAGAGACTTTTTAACATCTATTCATCGAAAACTGTAAACATTTCTAGGGGATGTTATTATAAAAACGAATACCTTGCCCCAGAAAGGAAACATTTACTTTGTGAAGTCGAAAACAAGGTGGTTAGCTATGTATATCATTTAAGTATAATTGAAATCACAATATAATAAATTTCAAACAGAAAATGTTGCTCAGATCCTTTCAACAACCGTAAAATAGCTGAATATTCTAAAGTTTGAACAGATCTTTATGAAACATAGCTAAGAACCATCCTGATGATATCAGCTTCCAAACAATATAACCGCATCAAAAGCGATCTATTCGTTTGAGAGCTATGATGCCACATATACACACGTCAAACTTTTAACACCCCACTTTCAAACAATTGAAACTTATTTCACACAGACGAAGTCGCGGGGATCAACTATAGAATATTTTTCTATACTTAACTTATTCGGTAGCAAAAACCGTAACGAAAATGTCTTTTCATGAGCAAATGCACGAGTTACTATCAAAAATACCTAAATCGGTATACGTGTGCGCTCGATTTCTCCAGGATCCCATCATCAGCTCCTGACTTGATAACAGTATACCCTTTTAAACAAAAAAAATTTTTGAAAATCGGTCCACAAACGGCGCAAAAATCGATGAAGAACCATAAAAAAATACATATAGCCAAACTTAGAACCTCCTCCTTTTTCGAAGTCGGTTAAAAATATACAATCATATAACATAACAAATATATTATTCTATACGAGTTAAATAATTATACATTTTTGCACCCCATGCGTAGTTGAACTGTACAAATCACCACTCAACACAGCAAATGTTTCTAGGCCATCCATATAAAGCATTTGAAAGAAATATGGCGTCCGACCTGTATTTCTCGCTTCAGAGCTCTCTGGGAACTGAAGTATTTTACTGCCTATTTGTTATATTTTTATATTTTTCTAAGGCTACTCGTTCATGCCCACGGTATCGCTTGTGTGGATTTTAGTTTTTGCGATAGAAATTCTAAAAAGACTTTTTAAATAAAAACTGTTTAAAAAATTAAACAGACAGAAAATTAAAAAGTAAAAAAATATTTTTATCTACAATATTTTGAAATCAGCGACAAGTAAAACCTTTTACATGTTATTTACCATTTAAAACAAAATACCTCCTTTTTCGAAGTCGGTTAAGAAAGGGGAATCGACTTCGAAGCAAAGTTATTTCGATTACTTGAATGAAATATTCATTCCAATTATTTTGATTTTGAAACCAAAATACTGAACCGACTTTAATAAAAAATATCTGAGACCAATCTGAAAGTATACTCTTTCAAAAAGCTATTTTGAAACAATAAACTTTTGACAGACGCGTTGGCGCAATGGTCACTGCAACTGACTAAAGCGCTAACGGTCGCGGGTTCGATCCCCGCTCACGGCAAACGTGTGTATTGGCCATACAGTTTTTTGTCGTGGTCCGGGTATTTGTGTTAGTGTTATGATTGTTTCCGGACCCCGACACAAGGTCATGAAATCTTAATGGGGGCCGTTGAGTGTGATGCGTTATTATTAAAAATATTAAAACTAATGAATTGAGAACCATAATAAAACTATGGGTTGATTTTGCTTCGGGTTATTTCTGTCTAATAGCGCAGTTTAACATATACTGGTTGCTCTCAAATTTACATGCACTCTTTCCTACACGAAGAACTCCGATATGAGGTACATAGAAAGGAAGTGTGTTGTGTTGAGAGGCTCTTAACCTTCACTATAAATTACTTACCTTAACGTGACGTAAAAAAAATGAAACTATGTACCTGTTTAATATATTATTACTCGTACAGTTTTCTTGTTGTTATTTATTGAGGGAAATAAACATTAGGTGGAACAATAAAAAACAATCATCCAAAAATGAATAAACTACTAAAGTTTCCATCGTTAAGAAACAATAATCTGATGTATGTATATATTAATATAGGTAAATTTTATTGCGCGAATTCGACTTCCACGTAGACAATTAAGCTTTTTCCATCTACAAGTCAGTGAAGTAAACCTTAATTATACTTTTACTCAAACATTTATAATAAAGCCTATATAAATTAACCTATTTTATCATCTATACTATATTGTATTTGTGATCATTCGCGAAATTATTTTGTACATGTACTATATATAAAATGATAGTTTACGACAGGAAATAAATATGGCCTAATGAAAAATATTATGCCATCAAAAATAAAACTTGTTAAAAAGACCAAGTCTCGCAGCTCTGTTCTTCTATCATAAAAAGTTGTGACATCCGCGTAATACCAAGTCGGTTAATTTATTCAGTCCTTACTTAAGTGACTTTCTGTCTTAAGTTATTACATAATTAGCTAATCTGACGACATCTTATAATGACCATATAAATATTCAAAATCTTTTATGTTTTAAATAACTAGATTGACTTGGCTCGTACTTAACAATCTAAATAAATAAATAAATAAATAAATAAACGCATCACACTCAACGGCCCCCATTAAGATCGCATGACCTTGAGTCGGTCCGGAAACACTCACAACACTAACACAATATAATGTATATTGCCCTCAGATGTCGAGATTATTTAAAAAAAGATCACTATTTATTAATTGACATTTATATTCATTAAATACAACATACATACTATCATAACTATGGTGAAACTGCTGTGACGCAGTTTCACAGATTTGTCGTTAACCAATTTTGATGAATTTCAGTACAATCATAGATTGAACTTTAGAGACGGACATAGGCTACATTTAGTCGCAAAAATAAAATTCAAAGGGAGAGAAGTAGGAGATATAGGTTTCAACCCAAACACAATCATCTCGTACTAAAAGTAAAAATAAAAACAAATAATTTAAATAAACATCCATTAAAAAAACTTGATAGAAATCCCCAAGCAACATCTCTAACGTCTAAGAAAATGTTTCTATCTCCAACACAAAGCTGGGCGACGCGCCTTTAAGACAAAGCACAATGCCGCGTTTTCCGTAGTAATGAGAAAAACTTTTTTCTGTTTGAAACAACTTGTCTTCCACTGCGACCTTATTTTGATTATAAGGAAACGGATATAATAAACTTAAGAAATCACAGCTTTAAAATTTGAATAAATTCAAGGGATTTTCAAGCGCGTACGCTTATAAATAAAACAGACTTAAAAGAAGATGGACTGAGGACTTAATAGATATAGCAGGAAATGATTGGCAGATGAGAGCACTTGGAAGAAATTCGAGAGGGATCATACCCAAGATGTATTATAAGAAAACTAACCTAAATAGTATAAAAACTTACTGCACATGTTTACGATGAGATTGTTATTTAAAGGTTACCAAGCCACTACTACATGAAAACCATTACCCTCCATCTAGATCAGTCCGGTATTTTATCAAGGTTTAGGTAAGCGAGGTCAATGAACTTAAATATACCCAAAAATGTGATCACTTAAGACGAATATGGCACTGTATTCTCATAAACACTTATAAGGCCTTGTCTTTGTTATGTAATGTTTAAAAATAAAACAAAAAGCTTTAGTCAAGACGTCAGATGTAACAAGCGTTTTGTCTTTAAATCATTTTTGATTGACACGTTTCGTGCTAATATTTAAGGCAAAGTCATTTACTATCTACATTAATATTACAAAAATTCCTCTTCCTTAGATTTGAAAAAATATTTTTGCATTGGCTATCACGATTATTGCGGAAGGTTACATGCTATATTACATCACGCTACGACTCATAGAAGCGAAGCAGTAACCATAAACGCCAGTAAAACCGCGAGGGACTTTGGAAAATAACGGCTTAATTTAAAAAATTCAAGGCTGTATAGGATGTTTATTAGGGAAGATTATAGGCTATATAACATCGCGCTAACCGAGCTGATAAAAATTATAATATACAGACAGGAAGAAGGCAATAACCGTAGACGTCTCTGACAAATACCGCTTAAATGATAACATTTTAAAGACTTATCTAGAATTAGAAAAC
The DNA here is from genome assembly GCA_037950945.1 of Hypolimnas misippus. Lineage (NCBI taxonomy): Eukaryota > Metazoa > Arthropoda > Insecta > Lepidoptera > Nymphalidae > Hypolimnas > Hypolimnas misippus. Next base: position 1,348,226 of record JBBEEQ010000009.1, read on the forward strand.
TTCGCAGACGTTGGTCCTTATTAGTGATATTCTCAGATAGTGCAATAATACAGGCTGTGTTTTTTTTAATTAACGAGTTCGATGCGTGACTAGAAAAATTAAATTTTCAACACAACTAATGTTAAGGTTTTAGTTTTTATAACCCCCAAGCCCCTTTAAACATTTCACAGTTTAAAAGTTTATTTTGTATGTTATTTTTTTTCTTATAAATATTATAATAGTAACAGTAATAACGCGAAGTGAGTAATAAATATTCAAAGATTATCATCGTCAGTCTTAAATTTCAAAAGCTTGTCGCTTATTAGCACACGAAAGGGGCCAAACGCGTGAGTGAACGCATTGATGTATTTTCCTTATGGACTGATCTGGAAGGAGAGTGGCGAAGCGTGATCTGTACGATTAATGATTTAAGAATTATTTTAACAGAGATTCGAGGCGCCCGAGTGGTCAGATATCGATCTCAGATTATGGTCGGTCCTTATTAGCTCCTCTGAATTGCCATGCTAGTATTTCAATAGATCTGCTTGGTCAATAATTGTGATGAAATTCGTATTAATTGAAAGAAATTTTGAGATATATACCAACCTGATGAGATTATTGTAAAAATTGCAAAATATGCACTTGAAATTCGCACATTAAATTAGGAAACGTTTTTCCGTACTTATTTAGTTCAGATGACTTGATTTTTTTTTTCGAATAATATTAAATAGGTGATACATTATCAAAATTCACTAATATCACCGAATTTTACTTTTTTTTTACACTCACTCACTCATCACGAAATCTCAGAAACTATAACACCTACACACTTGAAAATTTTCTGGAAGGATCCTTATAGGGTTTAGACATCCGCTGAGGATTTTATGAAACTATACCCCTAACGGGGAAAAAGGATGTTGGAGTTTTGTACAAAGATGAGGCGACTGTAACCTAAGTCACCGTTTGGAAAAGAAACTGACGATACTTAAATATTCCTTATTCTATAAAGAAACGTCAAGAAAACTCAAGAAACACTTACAAAATTGAAAAATATGATCCAACACAAGAAATTTCAAAAATATATACAATAATGTTTAAAACGAAGAAAAAAGACACGGAAATCTAGTAAAAAAAATTGTCCTTCACAAAAAACCAGAAGTTATACATTTCAGATAGAATTTCCGTCTAACTTCGGCTGTCACAAAACTGATGCCGCTCAATTTTCAAACATCAAGCTTCAAATGTAACAGCGTCCATGTTAATATAACATGACACATGTCAGACTGTCAATTTTGAAACAATTCGTATATATCAAAGAATATGTCAAAGAGCGAAAAAAACTCGGCACCGAGGGTTTCGCCACTCAGACGCGAGTTACGCTTACTAAGTTTTTATTATTTACTAGCTGTGTCCCCGTTAATTTGAAGAAAAATTATATTTATAGAATGTCTACCCTCCCCAGTTGAATCGGATATTGTTCCCTATTTCATTATTTATAACTGTGCAAAAACACACAACCCTTTTTTTTGTTAATTAAAAAAAAATACAATTTTAAATTAAAAGTAGACCAAGTTACTCGTTATAATAATAATAAATCATAATAACAGACAGACAGTCATATACTTTCATATGCATTTAGTTAAAAGTTGTTAATTTGAAATTACAAACAAACACTTCAATTTTATTTATTTGTATAAAATATGTGCGCTCTACAGATTACCCTAAAATGATAAAAAGTTTGATGTTTGTATGTTTTTGTGGTATAGTCAAAAAAAAACAACAATGAAAAAAAATCTTTCTTCTTGTATGTGAACTTCCTCATTTTACTTTATGTTGTTAATAACAAAAAATAAATTTGTCCTACTGTATATTTACTAAGGTTTACAAAATAGAGCCTAATGGTAGTAAAATATAGAACTATACATATATTGTAAGCTAATGGATTTTGGCATCCAGAAAACCGACCAGTTTGGACAACATTGCCAAGCAACCAGCTAACGACTGAATATAACAGGTGAGAATATCTTTTGGAAACCATAAAAATTGACGAGCTTATCAAAGTTAGAAATGGGTATAGATTTTAAACGTCAAAAAGAATGAATGTAACATTTTTATAGTTATAAAATACCATTGATATTGCCTTGTAAAAGTAAGAGAGACTGATGACGTAGGCTTCGTAATAATGTTCCGTGAGCACCCCTTGGAACCAGAAAAACAACAAAATCAAATATAATCTACTCCTCGAAGATATTTAATGCGGGATCTGATAATACTAGTTGGCGGAAAGCCATGACCATTTTATAAGTGGACAGTTATTTCTGGAGACGATATCGTTGGCAAGGTCGTGCATCAGGGACAGACAGTGGAAGGCCAACGCACCTGTTCTATGAAGATAAATATGTAAATAGATAGATAGATATGTTATTCCCATAACATACTTTCTAAGTTGTAGGAAATAAAAAAAAATAACTTCTAAGATAAAAATTTTTGGCACCCTCGGTTTTTTATAAATATTTTAAGTAACTTGGTCAATGTGATAAAAAACGTCGTTAAACGAGTTCACTACTGGATGAGAGGACAGATAACGCGAAAAGATGATAAGAGATCAGTTATATATTCTTTCTAGCTTGAACATTATGAACCTAATTGATAAATTGAACAGTCAATTTTTTAAAGACAATAATTGACAAACTACCAAGCCATACGCCTTATGTTAAGTGATTGATGCTCATGGACATTTACAAAGTACATGAGACAATTGCGTTGCCAGAATTGAGATGGATAAAGGATGAAAGGAAATAGGAAGTAAGGATGGTCATACTAAAACATGTAGAAGTCCGTTCATCCAGAACGTCAAATGCTATTAATCTATAGTTATTTATGCAACAACATAAGACAAACCTGATGCCTGATATATGGTGTACTTAAAATAAGAGCTCTTAGAAGCAAGTCAAAAATGAACTCATTGATTATCCAGAAACTCAGCACTACGATGCTCAATGGAATCTCCGCGGGGTTTAGTTATGGTGCACCTATTTTGAGGCAGATCGTAAAATATTGAATGTGTATTTAATTCAATCAGGCGTTACTGATTGCGGAAATCTATTATAAATGACAACTAAATTATTTTACTATAATCCGCGAAATAATATAAAGTTGTATAAAATAAAGTCTGCATGAGCACCGCACGCGCTCTCACATACGCACACGCATATGCAGGACAAGCAAGTACCGCCATCTTCCCCACATATAAGCAACCCCATGTAGCACAACTAGGGAAGTACCCCCGCCCTCTATAAATGCACAAGCAGGCGTTGAAACCATAAGATACCGCACACACTACACTCGTATCCCTCCGACACAGACATGTTTTAGATACTGTCTTGTATTCTGTTCTGTTTTTATATTCTATCAAAATATTATTAATAATTTTCTGTTAATGTTAATAAAATCTCTTTCATTTTAAACTGACATATCCCGTATTGCGCTCATGAAAGCAAAAGCTTTGTGTTGACACAAAGCTGATATCAGTAAAATCATCTGTTCCGTTATATCCGACTTCGCTTGACTAGAGCGCAGCAGGGAGGTAATGGATTGGCCGTTGGGTACTGATATATTTGATTACCTATATAGATAACACAGATGTTTGATGGCTTCTACTTTATACATTGGCAATATAAAAAGGCAATTCGTATGTTTTTCAAGTTTTCAATACGGTGATATGTTTTGATGAACTTTAACGGATAAATATATTTCAAAAAAGTTATGCGCCACTTCTTGCAATGGATTAACTGTAGGGTCCAAGTGAATGTCTTTAATAAAATTGTACCAAAATCGTTACTTACCTTATCGTTAGGAGAAAAATATGCATTTCGATTTTATACTGGTAAAATTTTATAGTTCTGGACAGGAGAGACAGGAGGAGTACAGGAGATTTTATAAACAATAAATAAGCAAGTCAAAAATAGTACCCATTAGTTTTTTGTAAGTATTTTAGCTTTCACGTTCGCTAAGTCGAAATAAGCAACATTAAATTCAAAGTCTACTTTAGCGTAGCGTAATACTATTAACTAGATACTACTTCTAAGTGATCCCCTGCCTTATTGTATTTCAATATGTGAGTGAGATAATGGAATTCTTGCTACAGAGAGCTGTATACAGGGAGCTATATAACGACCTTCTAACTTAAATGCAGCTTTAACAGCTTTTACATTATTGTTCATGATCAGATTTTAGCTACAGTCTAATAGCGCTTAATTAAATCTGTAAAAGGCTCAGGTTTGTTTTTCATATATTTCTGAAGAGCTTGTTTCAACGTGCTGATCTCAATGCTCTGACCAATTTGATGGGAACTAATTTTTATGCGTTCAATTGAGGAAGGTGAAATACTATAAGCCTATATACTATTGACACACGGTCTCTAGATGCGATAACCACATACATACGTAAAATTATATGACAAGTACTACAACAAATGATTTTCAAACCAAAGACATTTTTTTTCCAACGATATTTTTTTCGATATGAAAAATCTCCCAATACTGCATCAAAGCTAATGTTTAATACGCCATTTTTGAGACCATTCTTCACTCTAATTACGAAAATTGAGCCAATTAATTAAGTAATAATCTAAAGGACTCCTGACAGATTCTGCTGTAAGTTGATAAAAAGTTGTTTATCCTGCTGGTTCCAGATAATGCTGGACCAGATCAAGATTACGCAACGATGTTATTTTCAGTGTAGTAAATTTCGAATCGACCAGACCAGTAGAAATTTCTAAGATCCTTTTATCAATCATAACGGAGTAAACTTTCAAACGTCCATCCATCCTAATTACATAACCTTTCAAACAAAATAAGCTCATCAAAATTGGTCCATTCGTTAGGAGACTTACAGCAACACACGTCAAACTAACAACGCGTTTTTCGGCCTAGGGTAAAAAAATAATTTAGTAAAAACTAATACCCGGAGTTGCTAGTATCTATACTAATATTATAAAGCTGAAGAGTTTGTTTGTTTGTTTCATTGTTTGCTTTAACGCGCTAATCTCAGGAACTACTGGTCCTATTTGAAAAATTCTTTCAGTGTTCGATAGCTCATTTATCGAGGAAGGCTATAGGCTATATATTATCATGCTAAGACCAAAAGGAGCGGAGCACCAATGGAGAATGTTTCAAAATCGGGTGATATTTTCCCATTGAGAGAGCTTACGCTGCGTGCGCTGCGTAGATGGTTAAAGTTTCGCAAAAATCATGTATGACAGAATTGTTAACTTTTAAAATTGCTAAAAAAAGTCCGCGTCAGCATATGTCTATCTTTTAAGCTTAGCTCGCTATAACTTTTTTTATGGTAACCAAATTTGTTCTAAAATAATGCATTATTAGCCCAAAGTAACTATTCCAAGTGGACGCAGTCGCGAACGGAAGCTAGTTTACTTAATAAAGATGTCACTATTACAAAATGCTTAGTACAAACGATTCGAGAATTCTCGTTAAACCATAATTAATTTTCCTCATATCCGCAATCGCTCATTCAATATCCCCAAGAACTAAAACTAATTTATCATAGAGAAAGGAAACAGAAATAAATAACTTGTTCGTACATTTTATACCGTTTGAAAACAGCAAGTAATTAATACTTGTAACTCTCATTTCGATCTCCGCAAAGTTCGTTATGCAGCTTCTTTGGTGGGAATCCTCAGTATTCTAAAGATTACAATAATGGCGTATTCTAAATAGCTCCTCGTTGGGAACGATTTTAAAAATGTTGCAAGCAAGCGCTTCTGCTATCGGCTTTTTATTTCGTACCTATTGATGTTTAGCTACGCTGCGAAGTTTATTTGCTTTTTTAAAAGCTTGTTTTAACTTGTTTTGTATTTCGTTTTTATAATTCATGATCCAATTTTTAAATTTAATTTTGACATTTGTGATATCTACTTATATTTTTGGAGTAGACATTGATAGCTGATTATATATTTTAAACTTTCTCGATTTATATCATTCATATTTTATATATCGGTACACGATAACTAATTATAATAATATATTTTCATTGCCCAACGTTTCGACCAAGGTGCATCCGTCGTGGTCACAAGCTGACCACGACGGATGCAACTTCGTTGTATAAAATGTGAACTATAGCTGGTTTGCTGATTAAGGTCAATGTCGCTTTGGTTTTTTGGTAAATATATCTAAAATAAACCTTCATTTTATTGTCTTATAATGATAACTAATCGTAATAATACATTTTTACTGCCTACGTTTCGACGAAGTTCACAGACGAAGGTCACCACGACGGATGCAACTTCGTTATATAAAATATAATCCATAGCAAGTTTTCTGATTGAGGTCAATGGCATAATAAGTCCTAGCTTGCACAATATAATCCCACTTTGTAGGTAAATATATTTGAATAAAGCCTTAATTTTATTATTTATGTCCAATCACACCACAACGTATATTAAAAAAAAAATACAATCGATTTTGTGATAGGAAAATTTAGATGTTTCAAATCTCGCAAATGATGGATTACCAGAAAATTATTTTGGCAACAGCTGCAGTTATTTCGGATAATCTGCTGTTAATATTTCTGTACATCAAAACCTACATCGTTTACTTGTTATTCTTTGATATTCCATTTTTAATCTTGAGAACCTTTTTTTGACCTACAATTCTTTAGTAATTTAAAGCAACGAAATTTTATTAATAATTCCTAACACAAAAAGGGATCTTATGAGGAAAGCCTCTTTAATTTATAGGTTATGCGTGCAATAATTGTCACTATAAATCTTCGTTGTAGAGCAATCAGGTCAAGGCTATAAGTGGAAAGATATTCTACCCTCTAGCGATGAGTGTTCTTTGTTAGTTGTGAATTATGAGTGATTTGCACCTATTGCTAGAGGTATACAGATTATTTTTTTTAACTGGGCGTGGTAGGCTAAATTTGAAACCTTAAGGAGTAGCGAATAATCCTAAAAAGACACAATCTTGCTGTCAAAGTGAAGTTCTGGTAGAGATCGCTGCTCAGCGATAAGGCCGCAAATTTTATATATAATACTGTACAATATTATATTATTATTTGAATCCTTGGTGTACAATAAATTATACTTTCTTTCTTTCTTTCGTCTGAGAAGTAATAGTATACGGCAAACTAAAAACTTTTTTTTTTTTTTTTTTTTTTTTTTTTTTTTTTTTTTTTTTTTTTTTTTTTTTTTTTTTTTTTTTTTTTTTTTTTCGGCGGGTAGGAGTAAATTAACATACACGTATTTTGTTAGCTCTATAATATAAAATATATATTTTACATGTATATTTTTACGAAATAACTTTTATTATGAAATAATTTTCATATGTGATTAACATTACCCATCGGCGATTATTATCCTTTTAAAAAATCACTTAGATTCACTTTCACTTATTGCCACATCACATACCACTATGGACAACATTAAAGAATCCCTTTCTGCAATGACGGAAATGTTCAATGCTAAAATGAATGAGTTTCAGCAAGACCTTAATAAAACTCCTTCTATGTCAACTAATTCTTTGGCAGCTGAATTTGCGACTTTCAAGTCCTTCATAATATCTGCGCTGAACACCTTGCAGAAGCAAGTTGAGTTTCTTGCTAGGGAGATTGACAATCAGGAGATGCGCAGAAGAAGACGGATGCTACTTTTTCATGGGGTCCCAGAGGAGAAATCTGAAGATACGACAACTCGCGTCACTGCTCTAATAGCTGAGCATCTGCTCCTTTCAAATTTCTCCAGTTCCAGCATCAAAAACTCCTATCGTCTGGGTCGTACATCAGATAAGAAGCCCAGACCTATTGCCATCAAATTCTGTGACGTCATCACACGGAATAAGGTTTGGTTCGCAAAAACTAAATTTAAGGGAACCGGAATCACACAATCGGAGTTTTTGACAAAAAGTAGGCACGATGTTTTTCTGGAAGCACGATCGCGATTTGGTGTTGGCAAGTGTTGGACGCGGGATGGCTGTATTTACATTATAGCTTCGGATGGATCACGGAACAAAGTTGAGTGTCTATCGGATCTCAACAACATTCATAGTCCGTCGCATGTGAAGTCTCCTGTTCAGACAAAAACTGTGGATACTAAGTCATCTGATAAGGTTACTATTCCCCGCACAAAAAGGGTTATTAAAAAGTAATTTTCTTGTCTTTTATTTTTTTTTCTTTACTTTTCTTCAATTTTATTGGATTCCTTGGTTAATAGCGTTGTTTACTTTTGTTTTTGCTTAATACCCTCTTTTTGTGTTTTTTTTTTTTTTTTTTTAAATTAATTTAAGTCAGCGTCACATTTGACAACGTTCAAGTAGTTAATAAACCATAGACAATTTAGTAAACTGTTATGACATTGCATGACTTATATTTTTATTAGGCATTATTTATTTTTTCTCTTTTTTTTTCTCAATTAAGACAACCTTTTTTTTTTATTGTTTTTTTTTTATTTACAATGTTTATTGTTTTCTTTATGATTGCATGTAAAAATGTTTCTAAATGCAAGTGTAATCAATTTTACTTTAAGCAGAATCTCTTTTCTAATCAGCTGGCGGGTAATTTGAACATGATATTATTATTATTTTGTTTTTCATTTTTTATTGCATATTGATATATTTTTTTTCATTATTATTATTATTATTTATTTATTTTTTTTTTATTTATTTATCTTATTGAGTATATATTAATATTATTATTATGGCAGTAAACGACAGCTTGAGTGATTCATTCCATTCGATAACATCCGATGAATTGAACAGTGACAGTAGCTTTCATAGTATACCTCCTTCACTTACGGACTCTCTTAATTCTCATTTTTTTAACGTTATGAATAATTTTAACATTGTTCATATTAATGCGCAGAGTATTCCAGCACATTTTTCTGACATGTTATCCACTTTTCAAAACAAGTATTTACATGCAATTTTGGTATCCGAATCATGGCTTAAGCCGTGTTTACCCTCAATCTCTTATTCTCTCCCTGGGTTTCATTTGATTCGTAATGATCGTACTGGCCGAACAGGTGGTGGTGTCGCCATCTATCTTAGATCCCACATTCCTTTTTCTGTTGTTAGTTCTTCCCAATGTCATGATGGTGGAGAGCCAGAACATCTTTTTGTTGAAGTTACCCTCGCTCACACTAAATTACTTCTGGGCGTATACTATAGTCCGTCGCAGAACATTGATTACTTTGAATCTTTAGAAAACCTGTTAGATTCACTTTCCCCTTTATACAGCCATACAGTGATGATGGGTGACTTCAACACATGCTTATTAAAAAACGATTCGCGATCATTACGCCTAAATTCCATTATTAATGGAGTAAACTTGAACTTTCTACCTCTTTCTGCAACTCACAATTTTCCAAATTGCGTCCCCTCCCTGTTAGACTTAATTATTGTCTCATCCACTGAGCATGTTGAAAAACATGGTCAATGTGATGCACCTGCTTTCTCTTACCACGATCTTCTTTTCTTGTCTTATAAAATTAAACCCCCTAAAGCGAAACCAAGAATTCTTCTGCAACGCAATTTTGGTGGAATGAATCGGGAACGACTTCAAGAGGATGCTGGTAAAATAAACTGGATGGAAGCCGTGGATGGTAAGACAGTGAATGAGCAAGTCCACATTTTTAATTCCTTATTGACTCAACTGTACGACATCCACGCTCCAATAAAACGTGTACGTATTAAACATCTACCAGCACCTTGGATTACGCCTCAAATTAGAGCTCTTCAAGAAAAGAAAAATTTAGCAAAAGCAAAATACAAGCAAAATAGTTCTGAAGACAACAAATTAATTTATAAAAAATATCGGAATCGCTGCAACAAGCTTTGTAGAGATACACATCAACGGCACATCTATAACTCTGTAGTTGAGGATGACAACACCTCAAGAGTTTGGAAATTTCTTAAATCTCTTGGAGTTGGCAAAGCACGTAATATTGATGCTTATTCAAATAACCTCGATCTCAATCAACTTAATAATCATTTTACTTTGTCAGATGCCTTTGATGGTACTACCAAATCAGATACAATTAATCTACTTTCTGCTTCATCAACTCCAGTTTATCCAGCTTTTTCTTTTCGTGAATTTACTGAATGTGATATTAAAAAGAATATTTTAGCTATAAATTCTGATGCCGTTGGTTCTGACTGCATTAGCCGTAAAATGATTTTCCCGATTATCAACTATTTGACTCCTGTCCTTACATGTATCTTTAATAATTCCGTTAAAACCAGCACCTTTCCTTCTTGCTGGAAAGACGCACAAATTATTCCTTTACCGAAAAAGAACAACCCTTCTTCTCTAGGTGATTATCGCCCTATTTCCATTCTCCCATTCCTTTCTAAAGCATTAGAGCGCCTTTTGTATCAGCAATTAGAATCCTTCCTTTATTCATTCAATCTTCTAAATCCATTTCAGTCTGGTTTCCGATCTGGTCACAGTACGGCTACTGCTTTAGTTAAGATCACTGATGATATCAGATTAGCTATGGATAAGCAGGAACTTACAGTATTGACGTTGCTAGATTTTAGTAATGCTTTCAATACTGTAGATTTTGACATATTACTGGCTATCCTAAATTCTCTTAATATATCTCCATCAGTGATTGACTGGTTTCATAGCTACTTACATGGTCGCCGACAGCGAATACGAGTCCACGATTCTTATTCTGATTGGCTGACTGTGCGTGCCGGTGTACCTCAAGGAGGAGTACTATCGCCTCTTCTTTTTTCAATTTTTATTGACACTATCACTCAACGCATTTCTTCTCTCTACCACTTGTATGCAGACGATCTCCAGATTTATGCTACCTCTAAATTAGTCGATATTCCGCAAACTATCCAATTTATAAATTCAGAATTAAATAAAATTGTTAACTGGAGTAAATCGTTTGGCTTAAAAGTTAATCCTGTGAAAAGCCAGGCTATTATCATTGGTAGTCATAAATTAATTTGTCGTTTAAATAATTCACTTTTGCCGCCTGTTATTTTTAATAACAGTATTGTTCCATACAGTACCAAAGTAAAAAATTTGGGAATATTTTTTGACCAAAATCTATCTTGGACATCTCAAATAAGTGAAGTAAGTCGCAAAATGTATTTTGCAATTAGTTCTTTTCGTAGATTACGTAATCTTCTGCCGATTCCCACCAAGATAGCGTTAGCACAAACTATCCTTCTACCAATTCTTGATTACGCTGACATCTGTTATCTCGATCTCAGGGAAGACCAATTAAATAAACTCGAGCGTATACAAAATCTCTGTATTCGGTTTATATTTGGACTTAAAAAATATGACCATATTTCTGACTTTCGTAAAAAACTCGGGTGGCTCCCAATCCGCCTTCGCAGGAATACTCACATTCTCTCTTTTCTCTACTGTATACTGTTCAGTCCTGGTACACCTTGTTATTTGAAAGAGCGTTTTAAATTTCTTACGAACACTCATGATCGTATTCTTCGCTCTGAACAAAATCTCCTACTTAAAACTCCTTCTCATTCTTCTTCTTTTTACACTAAATCTTTTTCTGTTCAAGCAGTTCGTCTTTGGAATTCCTTACCAGTTAATATAAGACGTTCTCAATCACTAGGTATTTTCAAAAATCGAATAAAATCATATTATTTGTCGTTATGAATAATAGCTGTAATTATATATTTATTTTAATTTAATTAGTATTATTATTTATATATATTATATATCATTTGTTATATATGTACATATATAAGTATAAATTTATTTATATATATATTTATTTTATAATATTGGTACACCTCCATGCCGCTTTATTTAATTTCATGTCCTGTACCCAAAGGTTGTCTGGAAGAGATCGCTATTTTAGCGATAAGACCGCCTTTTGTGCATTATTTTCTCTTCACCATTTTTGTATAATTAACTCTGTATATTGGTGTACAATAAAGCATATTTGTATTTGTATTTGTATTTGTAAAGAAAAAGGCTTATTTTTCACAAAACGCTATTAAAATCAAACATTAATTAAACCTGGAGTAGTTTTTTCAAGAAGAAGAAAAGAAATAATTAACACTCAAAAATGAAAAGACGAAATGAGAATATGATGTAGTCGCGCTAAATGCATTATTTTGTATTAAATAAATAAACGCATCACACTCAACGGATTAAGATCTTATGACCTTGTTTCGGGGGTCCGGAAACACTGACAACACTAGCACAAACACACAGACCACGACAAACCGTATGGCCGATATAGACGTTTGCTGTGAGCGGGACCGAACCCGCGACCGTTAGCGCTTGAGTCCTTTGCAGTGACCACAGCGCCAACGTGTCTGCTATTTTGAACATTTTTTTAAATGTTACGTACGTAACAAAACAATCGGAAATTTATAGCTTCAATAAGATTAACATTACTTCTTTCATCATCATGTTTGTGTATTTTTTTAATTTATTGCATTTAATCCACATGTCAGTTCAAAGTTATCAATTTGTTAACGTCGCATTTAAGTTAGTGGTTGATTTTAATTCGCTTCATGATAGTAAGACACTAGTTGTATAACATGCTTCAAAGCGAGTTAATTTCGTACATCAAGTTTAGTTAGAGACACGTTATCAACGAATTGTGTGTGGCATCGCGTTATGTTAATTCATGCACACATCTTGATCAAGTATCGTTTCAATTATTAAACAATAGTCTTAATACATCTTATTTAAAAGTTGTTTAATCAGTTACTGAATTGTTTTTTTTTCGTATAATGAAAATTTTTAATGTAAACTATAGTATCGCAAATTTTGTAATGTCCTAAAATTTTAGAATTTCATACAAATATTTGCGTGGTTACAATCAGACGTCTAATTGTATAAAACTAACGCTATTAATATACGAGTATCAACTGGTGATGTGTTGGACATATTGTCAGCGTCAGCAGTATCGATATTTAAACTGAACTGAACTGATAAAAAACTGAACTAAACTTTTTTAAAATACTTTTTCATAAATGTTAAGCCTATACGTATATCTACGAGCCTACAAGATCCAACCTACAGTACATTCTGACAGTTGATTTCTGAGTTTTGTACTTTAGTCTCCAGATCTGAGTTTTGTACTACAAAATTCGTAGGCCTGTTTTGCTCGTTTGCTTTACTGCGGATATTAATGCATGCTTCAGACTGTCCTCATACAAGTTTCATCGAGATGCTTTTCTTCACCAGCTATGAGTTGAATTTAAACACGTAACACTCAAAATTATATATAGATAAGATGCTGCGTCAGTTTAAAATCTTTGACCACAAATAAAAGTTTACTTCCTAGGTTAATATTAATCAATTTGTGAAGCAGTTGGCGTTGTCATTTTTGGCTTTGCGTTCTATTATTGCTGTATGCACTGGCAATACTTTGAAACCCTAGACAGTTCGTGATTTATGTATGCAGTCTATCTGTTTTAACTCAAAAATGAATATATTAACTTTGGATGCAAAAAATAGTTTAAAATCTTTTCTTTGTCTGTTAAATTTTTTCTGACATGGCATGGCCAAGAAGTAAACATTTTATATATTATTTTTGAAATTGAAATGATTCTTTAAATTGCTTATTTGTTCAGCTTTTAAAAAATAATCGTTTACATTATTTCCTGTTTGGTGCTGAGATTATAAAATAAATATTTGTGACACTATATTAATAATATTTCAAGCTCTATCGTCTAATTGGTCCCACCCTTTATTTTGTTAAAGTTTCATTTTTTTTCTTCTTCTTAGGAATTTTTAATAGACTTGAACGAGACGAACTTTCGTTCTCTGCTACTTATTTTCTTCTGGTTTTATTGAACGTCAAAAGTTTTATGCAGACGAAGCGGTGCCTGGGGTAAGAAACTTTGATTTGCAGTTTTAAGACTTCTTTTATTAACTGCCGTATTTTGTCTTGTTAGACTGTAATAAATGTAAACATAACTCGCAAACTTAGGTGAATTTTAAAGTTCAAATTTAAATAGTTATTTTGTAGCGATTAGACTTTCAGCGTTTTCAGTATTCCAGACTTTCATTGGGGAAATAAATCATATAAGAATAAAGTTTCTTAACGATATTACTAAACAGTATTAGGTCTATTAATTCATTGGTCGAGGTCGTCAGTTGGTAAGTTTTTTGGTCGTTTAAAAACAACCAAACGCTTACTAAAGATCTAAAATGTCAAAAATATTTTTATATAAAAATACGATGAAAATAATAAAATTTAAATAATATATTTTTCATAATCCGTTCCCTCAATACCGAAAACTATTTCATTCACAAACAAACTGGGTCACCAAAAAAACTTTGACATTACACTAAATAGAAATGTTCTCACATTTTATGTGACATTTTACGTTTAACCTTATTTTTATTACCACGTCTGAATTCAACAATACTAAAAACTTCTACCAGGATACCTTCAAACATATTACTTGGCACGAATCCATTTACTTTTTCCCAATGCAATGCCAGCTCACAGCCGGCCTATCGTTGCACCTCATGACGTCATAATCACCGCCAATAGTCATTTGGCATTGTATTGGCACATTTAGATACGATTATCGGAATACTCACATGAATGTTTGTTTTGATATAATAAATAATGTAGTTTCAGCTAAATTAATGTACGTTTCAGAATTTCTGATTTGTGGGAACGTTGCTTTGAATATTGGAGATAATCATTTTGTTATCGATGGGGTATTATCCTACGTGATGGATATTAGAATGTGTGTGCTGAAACGTATTGCTAACGAGAATTACCTAATATGTATTGAGTTGTAGGAAATTCTATAGGGACAAATATTATTTATAAATAGAATCTAATTTCGCCAAAATTTCAATTTTTTCAAACGATATTGTATTCATTAAATGTTTTAATATTACGAAATTTAAAATTTCTTAAAATTCAGAATTTTAATTTCGATATTTTAGGATTTGATTTTAATCGACTTCGAAAAACGAGGAATTTCGCCATTCGTCGGGGATGTTTTTTTATGTATGTTCACAGATTACTCAGAATGGATGTTATACTCTCCTATTGGACCCATAGAATTTATATCAAAATCGGTCCAGTAATTTGTTTTTAAAATCATAATAGCTGGAATAAGTTTATCATTCAAGTAAAGAATAAAATAAGGTTTCCCTTTTTTACAAAATTCTTGTTTTATTGTATATATCCGATTAATTAAGACGGCTCTATGGTGTAATTATATAACTTAAATTATGAGGCTAATTACGATAAATAATTGGTATGAAAACATGCCACATATTGACAGATAAATTTGATGTTTTTATACAAAAATCAAAAATCAATTATTACTATGTAAAATTGTGATAACGATTGTTAAACATAATCACTAATCACCCTGCAGTTCAGGGATTCGAAAAGTAACAAGAACATAACAGATGATGGTTTAAAAGACCCTTATAATATTTTATTTAGAAGATGTTTGTGAAATAAATAAAATATTACGAACGATTTCTTTGGTATCCTTCAAATGATGTGACTATATCACGTCGTCAAGAGATCTTTTAACAAAGTTGTTTTCTTTTTTGTATATTAACAATGTCAACGAAAATAATCTTGTTATCCAAATCGAAATTGGACATAACAGTATTTATTACACATAAGATTACCATATCATACCTGTAATTGGAATTGGATCGTAAGTCTTTGTTACAAACGATTTCAAATGTTCTAATGGGCACTTAAACTGGTCTTCAAACCTCGGAGTTCACGGAGGTATAATTTATGTAAAGCTTGAAATGTATTATAGGACGCGACCGATGTTTTTGGAGAAAATATTAAACTCATCAATTATATAATCTTACGGACCAACTCACGTATAGAATACTTTTTTTTATTTACTTCAAAATATTAGAAGGTTCTCAATACGTAGAGTTTTTTTTTATGTTACCACTAATTTTGAAAATGATTTTTTTAATTAAAGGCATATACTTTCAAAATAGAATAGAAACTTAATTTAAGTCAGTTTAGTAATTTGGTTTTCAAATCTAAATATCTGATTTAAATGTGTCATTCGATTAAACGAATTTACGTATTTTGCTTTTAAAGTCTTAGATATTGTATTCCCGCTAAGAACGTTAAATGACACAAAAAATCTTACCTTACAAAGTCACACGAAACTAAATCCTGCTAAAAAATACATCCGATAGTGTATACCAATCTTAACAGACACATTCATGCGTAACCAAATACACTAATATTTTTACGAAGAACAAACGAAGCTGATATATGAAATCGTCACGGTGTGGAAAACTAAAACCCGCTAAGAGACGTATGCTCATTTTCACACCTGTCACCCGTCAAACACAAGTGACAGCCGTCATGTTGACATTTAAAAAACGTTTCCCGCGTTCCACAGATTAGTTCGTGCGCTGTTGTTAAAGAAATTGGTTCTTTGTTCTTTTTTTCAATACAAGCCATTTATGTTTGTTTATTTTTTTGTTTTGTTTTACAAGTTGCTGATTTGTTTGCGTTTAGATGTTTGATGTGTAACCAATTATGGTACAATTTAAACTTCTCTTTTTTTTCGCTTCATAATTAAAAACGAAAAAACTTTAAATTCATTAGCTTAATTCAAAAAGAGAATGTAAATTTCTTATTTTGAATTAAAATATTTCGATTTGATTTGATTTGAATTACTTGGGAATGTTTCTTCAAACAAGTACTTACAACTGAAAAAGTAACTTGCTAAAGACAATGGTTTGGGTTGCTAACATTAAATGGTTTCGTTATTTCAATTTAACCTACATTGAAATCTACACTTTATTTCATACGATTATTAATTTCTATACCTTTTAATTCTAATTTTATATTTTCTTTCATATACTCCAGAATGAAAAACCACATAATTGTATCAATTTCTACGCCGCTAAACTATGTATTAGTGAATAAAATTGCTTTCGATTTTTCGTCTTGTGTCAAAAATTTTTCATAAATACCAATAACTCTTGAATTTTAACACTCGACTTCTTGTTATAACGTGTGTATCACATTTTATATATTATACCATCTTTTCTCTTAAATCAAATAATAATCAATCAATTTATCCCATAAATTATTACCAGTGGTAAGAGCGCGAATATGTCTACACATAATATACAAAAATATATATTTCCTCATTATAAGTTGTTCGATGTCATTGAGATTAATCTTTGAAACACCCACGGCTATTCGTGTCCCTAATTCACTATTCAACTTCGATGTAGAATGCGAATGCTCTTAACATTAAATTAGGAGAGCACTTGACCTACCTTATTTGTGAATGCTAGACTAGCTCTTCCGCAGCTTCAGGGCTAGATTCGCTCGGGTCAGCATTAGTCAAGGTTATGACTTTGTTGATATTTTGTAAGGCTATTATTTTTTTTCAACGTTTATGATGGGAGTTTTAAAGAATTTATTAGTGTTTAAAGATCTGTTATTTGTTTTGTAACAGAACATCTAATCCTGATTTAAAATCTCCGTATTTTTCGAATTTGGTAACGATTTGTACTATTCGTGAAGCAGTATTGCTAACTATTAAGATTTAAAACCGAGCACTTAACCAAACGCGTTTTCCTAGTGGTTTAGTTTTAACCAGCCATTAAAAGTACATATTTTCTGTATCTTTTAAATATAAATAAGAGTTTATTTAAAGATCATTCCCATAATACCTTAAATTCATCAATATATATAGAAACCAAAACTGACTAGCTGGCATATTCACTGACAGATCGTTCAACGCAGCGTCAATCGCTGCGTGTAGAAACATGAAATTTTGCATAAACGTTTCTTAAATATTGTAAGTGTGCACTAGGAAAGGATTTTTTAAAATCTAAGGGTTTAAAAAGAGGGTTGTAAGTTTGTTAGGTATCAAATTCTTAAGTATCCGATATAAAGGGCTTTTTCCAAACAATTAATAAGGTTGATAAGATAAATAAATTAAATAAATATACGCATCACACTCAACGGCTCCCATTAAGATCTCATAGTCTTGTTTTGGGAGTCCGGAAACACACACAACACGAACACAGACACCCAGACCACGACAAACATCCATATGGCCAATTCATTTGCCATGAGCGGGGATCGAACCCGCGACCGTTAGCGCTTCAGTCCGTTGAAGTGACCACTACGCTAACGTGTCTGTCATTTGTTTGTGTGTTTGTCAAGATTCTTCCTTAATGATGAATTTAAAAATAGGACATTCATAAATCGAAGGGACAAACAAGATGGCACTATAATTCATAAATATCAATTTTTATTCGCCATTGAATATGCTTATTTTTGGGTTTTGGCCGGTGTCCAGATGAACAACGAATCAACTGTCGCGTGTCAGGCCGGTATAAATATACAATGTGATGCTTTAGAATGTACAAGCTGTTGCCGGTGGGTTCGTTCGTATAGAATATTTATAGTCGGTGACGTGTGGAGTTTATTAGATATGGTAAACAAACGATGATACTGTAGAATTTGTATACAAATTTACATGGATCATTTACATTTGTAGAATTTATCAAAATATTTACCTATTCTTGAGTGTCAGCATAAAGTGGTCTATCGTGAGTTTTCGTTAGTTCGGATCGCTTTTGATACATCGGGTAATTCGGTTGCTTTTAAACATTCTTATAAACTTATTAGAAAGAAGAACAATGAAACTTATAGTTACAATGGTTTCCAGCTGTACGTATAATAGTATATTAAATTTCTAACAATAGTATGTTAAATTCTAACATACTTAACTTAAGTGCTCCTGCTAGCTCAAAAAAATATCAATATAAGAAATCATGCTTAGAAATCTTTCATATTATATATTTCATATATATATATATATATATATATATATATATATATATATATATATATATATATATGTAATGAAGCTCTATATCCTTCATTATGGTACTGGCAGCATTATGGTTTAATATTCGAAATACGTTTAAATATGATGGGAATGACAGAGGAAGATATGAAGTGAAAGTCGGTGTAAAATATAAAATAATAATATAGAAAGATTTGTTATATTAAGCTTACAGAAGGGAAATAATATCCTAAATTATATATATATATATATATATATATATATATATATATATATATATATATATATATATATATATATATATATATATATATATATATATATATATATATATATATATATATATATATATATATATATATATATATATATATATATATATATATATATATATATATAATTAATAGCAGACAGGCTAATCTTTAGTCTGCATAATTATTGGTTTCTTCGTCCTTCATAATAGAAATCAACAATATTTGGACTTCTTGTTTTGAAAAAAACGATAAACTGCAATTACCTATTCTTAGTAAATAAGAATAGATAATAGAGGATTCTAATTTTAATTGACTGAAGTTATTGTAACGGCCATCTTAACCAAACTTTGAAGAACCAAAATCGCTAAGATTACTAATAAATACTGCGTATACATCTTCATTCATTCTTTTAATATCAGAAGATGATATCTTGTAGTTAGTATTCATCTCCATCGCGATTTTATTCACGAAATATTTTTATTAATAATTCAACCAAGCGTCATAATTTATTACAAATGACATAAAATGTATGGCATCCGCCCACGACACCATCTATTTCTTGTATAATGAATATTTCTCGCTATTTATACGTATTTACTCACTCAGTTATTTTTATGGTATTGTACATGCGATATGAAAGTTCACAAATAAAAGTGAAATGTGCTGTAGATAGGAATTGGTTAGAAGAGGTGTTATGAGTTTAATAGTTCGTATAGAATCGGACTTGACCGGTTTTTGTTACTTTAAGCTATAGCGGTAATGTACATATATATTATATATATTTCGTTTTTTTTTTTTGTAATTTATTTAGGTATGTACTTTTACACGATTCTGGGATGGCTGGTAGAAATACAATGGCGTTATGTTTGCCAGTGTACATTACTCGTATGCTTATGTTCAATAAAGGTATATATCAAGATCAAAAAATACTTTTATTAAAGTAGGCTCTCACGAGCACTTTTGAATCGTCATACATGAAAAAACAAAAAAAAAATACACCAATAATGAAGCTACCACCGGTTCGGAACGTAGATTCTACCAGCCAACCCAGAACGTAGATCCATGAGATACAGCCTACCAGGGGAAGGGCAGACAAACGGACAGACAGAGGTAGAGGATATAGGATTTCGAGTAAGAAATTCTAAAGAAAAAAGAAAGTTTTTTATATGTACCGCGTACAAGTATCAAAACAACAATAAAACCCTTTCAAATATTTATTACACAAGTCGTTTCGCAGGAATTTACGATGAAAACATTTCCATAACAGCTAATGTATTTATATTTTAGATATTTCTATTGTCATTGCGAATTGTTTATTGTTATTTACTGTACTCTTTTGTGTCTCAGCGAAGACTTGAATCGCCTATAAAATCCTATTTAGTCTTTGTGACGAGATTTTTTTTATTAACATATATTTTTAATAAAGAAAAAATGGTACAGTTGGAAGTAGGTAGTGACGCACGAAAATATTACTTCTGGCTTTGCCCTTCGGTATTTTGATAATATGGGTTATGTATTTATTTATTATTGACAGACACGTTGACGCAATGGTCACTGCAACTGACTCAATAACGGTGCGGGTTCGATCCCCGCTTTATCAAAATCTGTTCAGTAGTTTTTGCATGAAAGAGTAACAAGGATCCTCACCAACTTTTTTATTTAAACTGTATTAATATTCTCATTTATTTTTTACCATCTTAATTATTTGAACATTTTGGCATCGTTAAGTAAATGTTAAACTTAGTATTATAATGTTTGACGAATTAAATACGTCTCTGAAACGTGCTAACTATACTGCTATACGTGTAATCTATGTTCAACATCTTGTAACATTGAAGTCTAAATAAACGGCGGAAGAACGTTTATGCGATTTCCCAAAAATGTTTAAATTCTAATTCAGTTTAATATTAAGTGTGCGATATATAATGTAACTTGTCTTATGGGTTGGTTAAGTATTTTTATAATTAATTTTCAGTCAGCAAGACCGTATAAATATAAGTTTTGCCTTTAATTGAAAATCGTTACTACAAATTTTAAAACATAGATCCCAAACGGTAACTCTAATTGAAAAACCATATGAGAAACTTAAAATCTTTTTTCAAATACCTATCGGAATCGGCCAACGCGTTTGGTCTAAATAGTGCCACGAATAAACAAACCGATCTTTACCGATGATCGCGGGTTCAACCCCGGTTAGCAGCACTGATTTTTCAAATGCTAAATTTGTGTTTAAATACATCTCGAGCTCGGCGGTGAAGAATAACATCGTGAGGAAACCTGCATGTGTATCCTCCAACCTGCAGTGGAGCAGCGTGGTGGATTAAGCTCTAAACCTTCTCCTTAATAGGAGTGGAGGTCTTAGCCCAGCAGTGGGATATTAACAGGCTGTTACTTTACTTTTTTTAGTTTCTCCTTTGTGGCTTGCAGTCGAGTAGAAATGAATATGTTACGACTTACGTTTTTCGTATTCCGCAAAGGCGATTCTATTGACGCGTACAACACGCAAGGCTACAGTCGAGATAATTATCTGCACATACATCTTTACATAGTAAACAAAACCGCTTTCCGCCGTTTGTACGCTAAGATCTTTCAATCTACGCAACGGATTTTAATGCGGTTTCCATCAACAAACAGAGTGATTCACGAGGAAGTTCTATGTGTATGACAAATGCATATTAAAGTAAGGAATTTCGGGAATTTCAAAGATTTGTAATGTGATGTCGTAAAAAATTGCATTGCTCCTATGGGAAGACGGCGCGAGTCGGTATTTCATTGCAAAGAAGCAAAATTTCATTGTGAGTTTGTTTGTCTGTTAAACTATGAATTCGTTCTGAAAAATTATTTTTGTGTTAGTCTTTTTGTTTAGCCAGATTATAGGCTATTTTCACGCTGCGAATCATAGGATAGCAGTAACCATAAACGTGAGTGACACCACGGTGCAGTTAGTATTACATATATATGTATGTAGGTACATCGTAATGCATTTACCTAATTAAAATTATATGTAGCCAATAAAAGTAGCCAAATGTATTCTGACAATGCATTTCGTATTTAACATTATACAAAAAAAAATTCAAGTCATCTGAATTAAATAAGTACGGAAAAAAGTTTCTTAATCTAATGTTTAGAATATCGAAGTAAGTTCCATATTTTGGATTATTCAATGATTACATATATTTAAAAAAACCTATTATCAGATAAAACTCTTTACTAGCCTATCATCTAATAATTAATTACACTTTGACAGGCACGTTGGCGCAGTGGTCACTGCTAACGGTCGCGGGTTCGATCCCCGCTCACGGCAAACGTCTGTATTGGCCATACGGATGTTTGTCGTGGTCTGGGTGGTTTTGTTAGTGTTGTGTGTGTCCGGACCCCCGACACAAGACCACGAGGTCTTAATGGGGACGATTGAGTGTGATGCGTTTAATTATTTTTTTATTTATTATTAAAATATAAATAAAAAGATGGATAAATGCTTCTTCAAACAAATGTATTAAGAATAGATGTCGGATCTTTAGACGCCATTTTCTTAAAATGAAGTCCGTGTGGCTTGACACATTGCATATCAGCGTCCAATTAATAAAGCGATTTCGAAACGAAATTAATCCAATAAGACATTCATATTCTTTGTACCATTATTACCTTCACCTCGCGATTTCACTCATGTTTATGGTTACCGCTTTACTCTTATAAGTCGTAGAGTAATGTAATATAGCCTATAACCTTTCTTAAGAATAGGCCATCCACCACAAAAAGTATCTTTTAAATCGGATGAGTAGTTTCAGAGATTATCCCCTACATACAAACTTAAACAAATTTTATCTCTTTATAATATAAATATAGATTTAGTACATATACACGTATTATGATAAATATTATTGTTAATATGAGAAATACTGGTATTTTCTATCTAAGCTTGTCTATATTAAATTGGGCCAATTTAATGTCATTCCCGTTTCCATGACGCAATTGAAACAACAAAAATATTTAGAAATTTTTTTTTTCTTTTCGACCGCACTATTAGTAGAAAATTTTCATCAGACTTAATGTAATTGCGAAAGCGCCATGATTTATAGCTGCCAACGTGCGCGCGCGCCGATTTTAAGAAAACTAGCGAATATAATGTGGCGCCTTTTGTTAGGTTGTTTACACACGGAGCGTGTTTTCGGCGCGTTAAAACTCATATTTTGATGTTCGTAATATGCGAGTGTCTGAAATAGGAAATCTGGTCTCCTTTGGGCGTGGTTTTATGATTTTCATAAAATGGGGGGGAAGGGGGGTTCTCAATTCGTCGGGGAGTTTTTTTTTAATGTTTGTTCCCCGATTGCTCTAATTCGTCTAAGTCGATTGGTTTTTTTTTGTTTTATATCTACCAATAATGTTTATTTTTTTTATTAAAATCAGTAGTAGTAACGCTTCAAAAATAAAATAACTGGAATATATGTCATTTAAGTAAAACTGAATTATATATTTTGCTTTTGCAGTCGGTTCCCCTGTTTTTAATAACCCGAGATTGACAATACAACCATTTTGATCGAGCGTTGTATTAGTTTAACAAAAGAATGTCAAAAATTTTCACTGATAATAAATTACACTACTCAATTATCTCGAAGCTATTGCAAGGGGCACTGTCTAGAACTACAAAGCTCACGAGGCTAACCGAGCTTGTCAAAAGTAGCGGGTTTGCTATATTCACAGAAATACTGACTTTTTTAAGACGAGAAAGAAATTTAAACTTATAAAGCCTAATTTTCGACTTCGCGAAGTAAATATGACCGCGTACCAGACTACAGGTATCCAAATATCCAATAAGTACATGGATTTAGGAAAAGAGCACATGAGTGCACGAAAACGCTTACGCGCACCGAAGAAAGTCCAGTATGTAAATGTCCTTAGCAGTGTGTAAGTAGGCGTTAGAAAATATTTGTGTTTGTGTCAATAAAAATAACACATCTAAAGCAACGTTTTTATTAGTTTGTGAATATGTCATTTAATAAAACTGTAGCGGCTATCTTTAGGTGACATAGTTTTTTAAAAATTTAATTGTTGTATACGTTATTGTACTCGCATATGTTATTGAAAACGCCGTATATTTTTCACTGCTGATATACTGATATAGTATACTTGAAGATCCATAGAAAGTTATACAGTTTAAGATCTTAATTAATTTATATACATAAATTTAAAAAAAAAAAGAAAGAAAAGATTATATATTAAACTATTTACATCTTAATTAATATAAAAAAAGGATTATATTTTACAAAACATTGTAGACCTCATCTAAGCCACTGCATCTGGGTAAAGTTCCCAAAATACTGGCAGCATTACCCCGTTGAATGGCCAAATCCAATCCATAGAATGTTTTTACAACATAAAAATTACTAATCACCAAATTTTCAAGTTTGCAGCCTCAGTACTTTCGCGCTGATGAGTCAGCTAGGACACGTCATTGTCTATGTAAATTAAAATAATAATTTTATAATAAATTTAAACATTTTTTTTCTAATATGATCTATAATAATATTATAAAGAGGTAACATTTGTTTGTAAGTTTGTATGTGGGTAATCTCTGAAACCACAAATCCGATTTTTAATTTTTTTTTTAAATAAACGCATCACACTCAACGGCCCCCATTAAGATCGCGTGACCTTGTGTCGGGGGTCCGGAAACACTCACAACACTAACACAAACACCCAGACCACGACAAACATCCGTATGGCTAATAACAAATTTGCCGTGAGCGGGGATCGAACCCGCGACCGATAGCGCTTGAGTCAGTTGCAGTGACCACTGCGCCAACGTGTCTGTCAAAAAAAAAAACTTTATGTGTTGGATAGCCTGTTAATTGAAAAAAAAAATACGCTATATTACATTACGCTGCAACTTATAAGCGCGAAGCGTTAACAATAAATGAGTGAAGTGAAGTGAATGAAAAGTGTGATTTGCGAAGTTAGTATCGTATAAAATTGGTAACACAAATTAAGGTGCTTTTTATAATTATTTGTATACCTATTTTTCTTTCATCAGTCCATAGTTTCATAGCACTAGTACCAACAATAACTACATCATTCAAGGTTACATATAAAATACCTCTTCCTTTTGTACTGACAGACATACAATGAGAATAAGTTTAAACAATGGTTAATTGGATATGCACCGCCAGTATTGGGCTCTGGTAGAATTACTAGTAGTGAGCGATTTTCGACCTTATTATGTTCGATATAGAGTACATTATAGTTAAACACTGATACTAATAGTGCAATATACATTTATTGCATAATGTGGTTTCGCGTTAATGTAGATTATGTTTTGAAATAATACACATAGATACATCAAATATAGCGTATGATTATCGAGAATACCTTTTAAATGTAACCACATATTTCCTTAATATTTTCAGTGAATCGGTAGTTTACTTTTGAGCATACGAATTTCGCCTACTCTTTTTAGTATAGCACTAGCTGCCTCTCGCGGTTTGTTTTGTATTTATGGTTATTGCTTTGTTCTTGTGAGTCGCAGCGTGATGTAATATAGCCTAGAGCCTTCCTCAATCAACGGGCTATCCAACGCAACAAGGGTTTTTCAAATCGGATTTGTAGATTCAGAGATTACGCCCTACATACAAATACATATCGTAATATAAAGTTAAAACATAGCCTATAACATTTCTCAATAAACGGGCTATCCAACGCAAAGAATTTTTTAAATCAGTTCAATAGTTTCGGTGTCTATTTTATACAAACAATCAAACATATCCTCTTTATGATATTAATATAGATGAGTATATGACGTCACTTATTTACGAATACTTGATTTCCCGGGACAGGTGCGGAGAAATGTGGACGAAAACGTATGAATTACCGTGATTTAGTCGTAAATAATTTTAAATTGATTTATAGGTTCATTAGTATTCACGTGGAGGTATATTATTTTAGGATTAATTTTAGTATATTAGGATAGTAATTTGTGTACTACATTGTACTAATTCGTATTTATATACTAATATTATAATCAACCGACTTCATAAAGGAGGTACTCAATTCGTAGCGTATTTTTTTTAATATTTTTGAACTCATACTGATCTCATTATCTTAGCCGATTTTGAAAAAATCTTTATTTAAAATGATATGAGATTGGTCCCATAGAAACTTAATCGTATAATTAAGTAAATTGCGTATTTGCTTTTGAGGTCACTTTTTTTTTTCCAGGAACATGAGATCCTACTGGTAACTGTTGGGTGTGGTGTGTTTATTTATTTATTTTGTGAAACTTAGTGAGCCGAGATGCTCTAGTGGTTAGAACACGTCGATCGCAACCGATGATTGCGGGTACCCTGGCTAGCGGCGTTGAAGGAAAACATCGTGCATGTGCCGGGAGAAATACTGACACATGTGGATATACAACCCGCAGTGGCGCAGCATAGTAAATTAAGCTCTAAACCTTCTTCTTAATAGGAGAGGAGGCCTTTGCCCAGCAGTGGGATATGTAGAGGCTGTTACTTTACTTACTTTTACTATAGATAGTTAGTTTCCATAATAAGCTATGCATGAAAAAATTTGGAAAAGAATATGGACAACTTCGATAATTTTTTCTCTGGCTTCTTTCTCAAAATATATATTATAGGTAAATTTATCAACTTATCAAAACTGTGCTTAAGCTCCAATAATATACTAAATACAAATACAAACAAATTTGTAAAAAGTATTAAATTTGATTCACCGATCCCTCGGCAGTTTATAGGAAGACTTATAAAAAAATAAAAATTAATAATTACTTTTTTTAATTTTAACATAGTATGTAAGTTAATTGTAAATACTAACAATTGGGCATTTATTGACTAAATAAATAAATTATTGTATATATAGAACAACAAAAGAAAAGATACTCTTTAAATATCTCCGTTAACACAAAGTTTACGTCAAAGGGATACTGTTCATTATTTTTAACACCATATTAAAACATTGTTCTTTAATCTTTAACCTCATAAAATAACGTGACCCAAAAATAAAATCATTACTCTAAAACGATAAATACATTTATATATAACGTTTTGTAAACAATAGCGTTCGTGATACAATTTGTATACAAACTCATGGTAACCCATTTACTATATTAAGAAATTTCATAAATAGATACAAAGCAATCGATTAATTGTTGGACGCTGATATAATAATAATAATATATTCGACTTACACATCCATCCTTTCCTTTCTATTTTAATAAATAGTATAATGAAATAAAATAAGATTGATATTTTAATGTGTTATCTAATCATAAGTTTTTAAATATTTTATAAATTACAAAATATGGAACGCACTTGAAATTCGAAACATTAAATTAAGAAACCGTTTTCCGTACTTATATAGTTTAGATGACTTCAATTTTTTTGAATTTTTTTTTTTAATTGAATTTTGAATAATGTTAAATAGGTGATGCAGTATCAAAATACACTAACATCTCCAAATTTGACTTTTTGTGGATTGACACATTATTGCTTATCAGCATCCAGTTAATTCTTAGGCAAGATTTACACTAGTTGTATTCTCGTAACTGATATAAATCATCTCTGTAACCTGGGAACATTTATCTATGTAATCTTCCGAAAGCTGGGGCTATCAAACATAAAGGTACTGACAGTAAATTCTTTCACGTGTAAAGCAATAAACGTCAAAAATCAAGTAAATAACAGCCTGTAAATATCCCACTGCGGGGCAACCACGCTGCTCCACTACGGGTAGGCGGATATACATGTGTCAGAATTCCTTCAGGCACATGCAGGTTTCCTCACGATGTTTTCCTTCACCGCCGAGCTCGAGATGAATTTATATACTAATTTAGCACTTGAAAAATCAGCGGCGCTAGCCAGGGTTTGAACCCACGATCATCGGTTGAGTTCGACGTGTTCTAACCACTAGGCCATCTCAACTCACACACTAGGCAAACTCCACGTGACGTTGGCGAAATAACATACGCCTAATTGGCACAAATAAAAGCCACAAAACAAAGAATTGAATTGAATTGTAAAGCAATGACGAATAACTTCAATCGGTCGATAATTGGCGGAGTAATCGGAATATCCATAAAATAATCGCCGACAAATTGGAAACATATTACTCTTTTAGAAGTTGGTTAAACAAAGCAACATACTTTGATTCTACTTATTTTGATACAAAAATTAAACTCAATAAGCGATTTTGATGAACATTCTATATGATCATTCTGTAAGTATAGGATTATTTCGAATAAAAACAGAATTTTCAAAATTCTTAAACGAAATGATGAAATTCTGAGGTAACAAGCATTAAAAAAAACAGACGCTATGAATTAAGAACCTCCTTCTTTTTGAAGTCGGTTGAGAATATTATCCTCTAAATAATATTATGCTCTATATCTAAAAATCTTTATTTCCGGGAAACATCTAGAAGACAACTTCTAGACAAAGTCGACCTCACTTTGTATTGAATAATACATTATTCACTATAAAAAATATGTCCCGACGAACATTTCTATTCATCGTCCGACTTTAATATCCACCACGCAAGTCGCTTGTATTCCAGAAATTCCACCCGTCTGGATTCCAACAATGAATAGAACGAAAATATTGCGATGGAATGGAAAATTCCATTCGAATATGGCTTCCAAGTAATAGATTCCCGGGAATGGCACAATTCTTTTCATAGATTGACATTATTTTTATAATACTTTAAATGTATGCTTTTTAATATCTTCTAGTCATAGTAAAGTATAAAAAATATTTTAAGTATTCGTTTCTTCTCACGACTGTCAAAAGAATAAATCTATGAGATTGTTAGAAAAAAACTTCTCAAAATTATCGAATCACATTTATATATTTCTATTGCTGTAATTGGACGCTGATTAGCAATACTATATCAAGTCACACGGCATTCATTTTGAGAAAATTGCATCTAAAGATGTCAACCCTATTCTTGATAAATTTGTTTGAAGAAGTATATATCCATCTTTTCTTTTCTATTTCGATAAAAGTTATAACGAATTAAAAGCAGATTGATATTATTAAAAGTTTTATCTAATAATAAGTATTGCATTTAATGACGTATTACACACAATACATCAATATCTCGGAATTTGACTTTTTGTGGGTTGACACATTATTGCTTATCAGCATCCAATTTATTTCAATATTATAACCACTATTACTGCATATTCAATCAAAATTTTACAAGAAATATTAAAACATTACTTGATGAGGATTCTAGAATTCTATCCATTTTAGGTAGTTAATTCGTGCCCTCTGTATGTGTGTTAATTTTCGGATAACAAAAAAAAAATTGGCTGATGATTGAAATTGTCTATCTACGGCTGTTGTAACGACTATTCATGTATCAACTTGTATGATTGCAATGGACTAGCCAAAACTTTTTTGTAATTTTGCGCGGGAAACTGTGGTAGCTACGAACATAGTGAATGATTTATTCGAGTCAGCAGAGTGAAATCTGAAACAGTAAGAGTTAGTAAAGCTTGTTTAAAGGAACCATCACCATCATCATCACCAATTTTTAAGTTAAGAAAAACTGAATACAAAGATTTTCAGAAAAACAAGAAAAGTTCGTCATAATCAGAACAGTTGGGTCTGATTAAGATGTGAACTGCTACTGCTCGTATACGTGATGGCTCGGGGGCAGTACCTCACTCTCAGAGATCGGCATGAACTAGCTCATGTACCTGCGTTTAGTACGGTGATTGAGACAGCCAGAGCTCTAACCTGTCCCCAGTATTCCTTTCCTTCCTTCCTATTCCCTTTTACTCCTTTTATAGCTGGCAACGCATTTGTGGCTCCCCTGGGTTGCAAATGTCCATGGGCGGCGGTATACACTTAACATCAGGTGTCCCGCCTGCTCGTTTGCCAGCTATTTCCTATAAAAAAAACAATGAAATTTTATGTGTCTTTATATGGGTCCCTAAGTGGTGTAGATTTATAATTGTGTTTGGTAAATTGAGCTGCTATTGGGTAGCATAGCGTTTATCGGTTTCGCTCGTAATTTGAACTGGTGACTGACTGACATAGTGATCTATCAACACCTAGCCCAAACCACTGGACGGATTGGCCGAAATTTGGCATGTAGGTAGATGTTAGGACGTAGGCATCCGCTAAGAAAGGACTTTGATTAATTCTACTCACCAGGGGGATACAATAGGGGATGAAAGTTTGTATGAAATTTTAAACCGATCAGGCTAAGACTTTGCATGCTTAAAGCTACTATGACGTAGGCATCACAGACATTGCAGGCGAAGTCGCTAACACTAACTAATTACTAATAATATACATTTCAATGCAGTATTATCAAGATATGGAGATAAAATTCTTTGAATAGTATAAAACAATATATTTAATTAATTTATGCGTGTCATGTAAATGATGCGCATATCACCCATAAATATTAGCAATGGCGGAAATTTGTCAATATTCCAAGAAAGACATTTATGTTTTCATGATGACAAATTAGTTTTTTTTAACCCCATTTGCATTTGCTAAAAAAACCACATGTCTAAGTGTATATCTATATATATATTTGTATCTGCTTTGATGTATCTGTGTATCTGAATCTGTATATATGTGTGTATTATAGCTACCTACCGAATGGAACAATTTTGATGAATATTTTTTTATTTAAAAATGGTTCTTAACTATAATTTATGACGATCTGTTCAGATATTTAAAGGTTATCAGCTCGTTATTAAACTTAACCGAACTATACCAGTTAATTTAAAATGTACTATACTGTAATTTAACGATATCAAAATAACAAAAACCTCGCCATGATGCAGCATCATCTGGAGTCAGCTGGATGCACAACGACTTACAGCTGAAGTATCGTGTTAGGGCTCGTTGAAATGGTCTCAATCGTCACTTTTTTTATTGATAAGATAGAGACGTTGGCGCAGTGGTCACGGTAACTGGTGCGGGGTTCGAACCCGTGACTGAAACGTTATATATATATATATATATATATATGTACCCATTGATCATCTATGAATGCAATAAAAACATTTCATTATTACTGTCGCGTACGAAAACTATATGTTATAACTCCATGGCCATTCATACTTCCTTAGTATCTCACATACTAACAGTACTAAGCGAAGCGAATGTTTTACGACATAAAACTCTTTTGAAAATAACTACTATCTTATGTAGGTAAAGTTGGATTATTTTAGGTGCTATATACTATTATTACGATTCAAAGAATTCTGTCACTGATAATAAGTTATTACGCGTAATTTGACTGTGATAAAAATATTTCTCGTAGATGGACGAAATCGCACGCAGAAGTCAGTAACTAATTGTAAGATACAAAATGGACTTTCTTTCGGACACATTCATGTATATGCTGCTTAGCAAAAATAATGTCCGATTTCTTAACATCAACATCTGGTAACCTCTAAAGAAGAAAACACATGCGACCTTCAACTTATGTTTTCCTAGTATTCTGCTTCTACAAACTTTGATAACCCTTGCCAATGTGGTGGTAATTTCTAGTCCACCCGTATACCCGTACTATCCCATGCTCGGAATATGCGACATCGTTGATCTTATGCCGTCCTGGTACTTTGTTGTAAACTGTAACATTATCCTGTAACAAGTTCTGCTAGCTACTAGTCCGGCTCATAGGAATATATGACTTCCTTTAGTATATGCTTCCCTGATATCCGCTATTCCGGGAGGCCTTATATGTCAAGTAAATAAATCCGTCTACCATTGGAATACGTGGACTCCCTTAATTTGTAACTTCCTGGTACCCTACTCTCATGAACTATGACTTCTGAGTATCGTCAGAGTGGGATAATAAACCTACTACGACATACAAGTTATATGGAAACTGAAGACGTATTCACGTTTGGATAAAATTTGTTAAAAATTATACTTTTCGTTATGAAATGTCTCATCATATTATTAAAGAAGAGAAAATAATGCGTTAGCTTATCTCTTATCGAATGTAGCTAGATGGTATACAAACTTATATGTGTTTAAAAAGAGATAGAAAAAAGGATTAACAGAATTAAAAAAAAAGATCCTTCCAAACAGAAAACCACTCAGCTTATGTTGATGCCGACTGAGATCAACTCCGACGTAGTCATTGTTTACCGTAAAACCAAATATACAAAAATGATTATTAAAATGATAGATATGCCTTTTTTATTCAGAAGCTTTGCTTTCTTAAGAAAATGTTAACCGTTAAGTAGCTTTTTTTGTTTTACAAAACAATTTAAATAAATATAAAAAAGCTACATACAAAGAAAGTGTGTGCTATTAAATATTACACAACATACATAATATAAAACAAAGTCTACCTTAATTAAGATTCAGGAAAAAGGTTTGTATTTATAACCTGTGCATAATATAGTAAAGAAAAGCCGATAAATTGAAAGATTTATAATGTGATATCGTAAAACACTACATTGCTCAAGCGAAACAGGGACAGTTCACTAGTTAATTATAAGCTGAAAATATATCCTAGCACCGTATAGCGCTATAAATCTGATACAAAGTCGACTTAATTCGGACGTAATATCGTTTTAACCGGTGACACATCGTCGCGAAGGTTAGCGATCTTGTCATCAAGCCAATAGCCGTAAATAGCGCGATTTGTCTCATATTATACCGCTGTTTGTGATCTTGGCCCTTACTGGTGTCATGTATATGTCGCTGTCAAACCTTACCGGTCAAAAGTAATTTTAACTAACAAAATCAGTTAA
This sequence comes from Hypolimnas misippus, assembly GCA_037950945.1. Lineage (NCBI taxonomy): Eukaryota > Metazoa > Arthropoda > Insecta > Lepidoptera > Nymphalidae > Hypolimnas > Hypolimnas misippus. Next base: position 1,381,021 of record JBBEEQ010000009.1, read on the forward strand.
AATGCTTTTGACCGCGGACTTTGGATAAAGGAACTTCAAATATAAAACTATACTAATATTATGAAGATGTAAACTTAGTTTTTACCACATCGGCGATAGTTCGATTTTGCTCCCTATTTCCCAATATATTTCTTCCCCGAGATAGCAGGGAGAAAAGGGATGATTCCGTTTAACCACCCTAAGAGGGATAAACGGAATATCGTTCTGTTTGATTTTCCAATAGTCCTTCCCAAGATATACTGAGGTATTAAATACATTTTTTTTAATGTCGTTAAACATAACAAACCAAATTATTTTCCGCTCTATTGACTATACATAGTCGGGGTGGATAATCGGAAGAAAATGGACATACGACTTCTAATGAATTAATTAAATAATGGTAAAAAAGTAATAAGCGGGAGAAAAATGTGTCATTAAATACAAATACAAATATGCTATAATGTATACCAAAAACAAACAAAATAGGGAAAAAAATTATGTATAAAAGGTCGTTCTTATCGCTAAAAATATATATAATGAAAGAAGTAAAACACGGATAAAACGGTTAGGAGATGTACAGGATAACATAATTAATATATGTATACTCATATGTAGTAGAACTAATAAAAATGATATTATCAACAAGAATGTATAAAGATTGATCATGCGCTTTTAAAATCAAGGAATTCTAAAGAAAAGGAAGTTGGAATTCCATAAGGATTTGCTAGTTTATTATTACCCTAATTAACGACTCAAATTCATCGGCCTCCATTAAAATCGCGTGACCTTATGTCGGGGGTCCAGAAACACTCACAACACTAACACAACACCCAGACCACGACAAACATCCGTATGGCCAATACAGACATTTGCCGTTAGCGGGGATTGGACCCGCGACCGTTAGTGCTTGAGTCAGTTGCAGTGACCACTGCGCCAACCTGTCTGTCGAGTTGAGAATTGTCAAGATATTAACCTGTGAGAGTAAAGTGAATTTTTATATTGTGTAAATAACCATAACTTATGACTCTTTATCATTACGTTCAAGTGGCATTAGTAAGAATAATAAAATAAGCTAAATATATATAAATATTATTATTATGTAAAAAAGTGTCCTGCCGTGTGTAACAAGTTTGAACGTGGAAGAGCGTGGAACCAGAGTTACAATAAACGAACACTAATCTATAAATTTATTTATTACTGCAAAATGTTATGGATAATATTTATTATTTTAGTTTATTTGTATTAATTAAAGTTTTTAAAGTCTGTTTATATATATGTAAATTTTTATACAAATTAACATTTAAATCCATTTTGTCAATTGTCCTCAGTTCACAAGGAACATCGGAAGAACGTTAGTTGACTTGTCATCGCGCCAAGAGAATGTTTGTGAATTAAATTAACATGTAGTATTATGGCGATTTATGTTGTGATGATACGAAATCTATTTAAAATTTTGTTTAGTTTAATTTGTTTCTATTATTTGGGTTACATTTTAATGATGACCCTCACGGTGCTATGAGTCGTATCGTGATGTAATATAGCCTTTGTAATAAACAGGCTACTTTTAGGCGAGAATCACACTTGTTAGTTTTGCTCTGAAAATTTCATAAAGATTTACATAAGTTATTTCTCATTGCTTTACACCTGAAAATATTTACTGTCAATGCCTTATTTTTTACCTACACCGATTTGCTACTGACGATGTGTCTGTTACTGTGTTGTTTTTTATTGCTTACGTGAGGAAAACTTAGAGATCTAATTCCCGCCATAGAAAAAAAAACCGAAATGATTTACCGAAATTTTGTGTGCCGGACTAGACAGGAAAATGGGGCCGAATTATCAGGAGTCCTCTGTATTAACAAAAATATTTTTAAATTTTAATTATCACTAATCTTAACTTAAATAACTTTTGTATCTAATAAGTTTTTCTATTTAATAGCTCTTAATATAACAACGCAAGGTGTAATATTTGATTTTAACTTTAAACCTGACATATAAATTTGGACTAATATTTTAGAAAAGTAAAATTTTATTATAAATATAAGGGGTAATCTCTAAAACTACTGATTTAATTTGAAAAATTCTGTTCGTGTTGGAAAACCGTTACGAATTCAGGAAGGTTATAGGCTATATTACATCACACGGTGATTCATAGGAGTGAAACAGGAGCAGCTACCCTTCGATTTTACCTAAGAAAAGATACATTTTTACGATAAAAAGCCTTTTATAATAGAAACGAAATGCAAAATAGTGTTCAAAATAGCGGAGATATTTTATGCGAATCATTCGACTGGTGACTCTAACAGAATGCGGGTCATATCAGAGTGTCGCGAACAAAGAGAACGGATTGAACATTTTTTTCTATAGAAAAGCCGTATCTTCAAAAGTTAGTGAAAATTTTATTTTTTATACCGGCTTTATCACTTTTCAGTTATTGTATTAATTAAATTTTTACGCGTCTGTTGGTTTTAAACGTATTTTAGATATAATTATTTGTATTTACTTTTTGAGGTGGTACTATGTGTTGGAGCTTACAATTATTAGATTATGACTTTAAAATATTGTGTATATGAATTGATAAGCAATACCATGTCAAACCACACGGACTTCATTTTAAGAAAATAGCGTCCAAAGATATCAAATCTATTCTTAATAAATCTGTTTGATTATGATTATAATATAATCATAGGGAATAAGTCCCATTCACAACTTAATTGTTGAAGATTATTTTTGTATATCAAAGTCATAATTTTAACAATACTAATAACTAGTCGTCCAAATTTTACTCGCGTTTATGCTTTGTCTTTGTTTTTTCTATAAGTCGCAGCGTGATGTAATATGGCCTATAACTTTCCTCAATAAATGGGTTATCAAACGAAAAAAAAAAATCGGTTCAGTAGTTTCATAGATTGTCTTTTACATACAAACAAACTTTACCTTTTTATAATATTATTTTATATGTAATCAATTTTTAGTTACAATTTTATTTAATCCCTCCATTTTTATTTGTTCAACACCAATTCTTAATTTCACTGCTATTAATATATAAAACATATTTTCTTTTTTATCTTTGAAATAACCTTTAAAAAAAGATATTCTAAATCAGTTAACAAAAGATAAGGTTCTGAGGTGACAAACATTGTAAAAATAATTAAATACGAATGAAGAACGTCATCCCTTTTTAAAGTTGAAAATGTTTGAAACTTTGAGAACTTATTTAATTATATACGTCGTTGTTATATCATTTGAAAGGTTATGTGCCTGACAATTTTGTTAACAATGTTCCATATAATACCTGTTTTAATTAAGAGGTATATTCGAGAGTTAATTGGATTTTCAAGCATAGTTAAAAAGATTAAAGTAAACAGCTTGTAAATTTCCCACTGCTGGACAAAGGTTCTTCTTTTTTACAACAACAATTTTTTTTCTACAAATTTTTAACGTAAATCTAGTTGTATCAAACGACCATCTAAAAGTTATTCTCCTGGGTAAAAGTGCTACATGTATGTAGTATGTGTAAACAATTTTTCGAAATCAAGTATACTAGTAAAGTAACAGCCTGTACATATCCCACTGCTGGGCAAAGGCCTCCTCTCCTATTAAGAGAAGATTTAGAGCTTAATCCACCACGCTGCTCCACTGCGGGTTGGCGGATATACATGTGCCAGAATTTCTTCCGGCACGTACAGGTTTCCTCACAATGTTTTCCTTCACCGCTGAACACGAGATAAATTTATACACTTTAGCACTTGAAAACTCAGCGGTATTAGCCGGCGTTTAAGCCAGCGATCATGGGTTGAGATAGACGTGTTCTAACCAATAACCTGTCTCGGTTGATATAATAATAACTAAAGTAACTATAATGTAAATATATGTATGTAATTCAAAGATGATTGATTGACATAATGATCTATCAACGTACAGCCCAAAATTTGGCGTGCAGGTAGATCTTATGACATAAGCATCCGCTAAGAAAGGATTTTGATTAATTCTACCCCCAAGGAGATAAAATAGGGGACGAAAGTTTGTATGAAACTTTGTCAATTTTAAGCCGATCTGGCTGAAACTTTGCATGCATAAAGCTCGTAATATATTAAGCCAATTTATATTTGAAGTTTCTATTTATTGAAATTTAAGCTGATTACTAAAGATATAGTAAAATTAGCCTAAATCTGCTCTCCTTGAGTGAAAAGATTTTAGATGATAAAATCAATTCTGCATAGCATAGTGATTTATTAACCGACCGAAAAAGGAGAAGGTTCTATGTTCGGCTGTTTTTTTTATGTTTGTTCACTATAACTATTTAAACGCTGAGTGTGGACCGATTTTGAAGAACATTTTTCAAGTTGGTCCTTCTAAATATGTCGACTAATTTTTTTTTTTAATTTTTATAATCTTTATGTAAAAAATCGATGTGATTATGTACTTATAATGTATAATATATAGATGGATGATGAATATGGCTGTAGTATCAAAATCTGGGAGTAAGTTAAGTTAGTAAAATTTTAACGTATACCTAAACTAAAATTACATTATTTTAATTTTTCGAAAAAATAATGTTGCAGTTCTTGCAGTTTCGGATTTGGTCCTTCATGCTGATTGAAAAATGTATCCTATACGTAAATTCAATATATTCAGCACATAATATAACTGACTAAACATTTTCCACAAGAGAAACTAAAAAAACTACAGTAATTTCCTACCGTGCGTGCTCAGAGATAATAATATCACATCGCGTGTGCCCTAATGTACTCTGTGGCTTAATATCAGCTTGAAATTCAGAATGATTGTGAAACTTACAACGGTTGATGATTTGAAATGTCATTAGTGGTTTTTTGTTGCAATTTTTTTATTATTCTTGTTTACTTTTAGCTCGTGACTTTGTTCGCGTTTAACATATTCACTGCCACTACTAAGTATATTACATTAACTTTCCCTTGCGTTGTCACTCGTGTTTATGGTTCGCTTTCATATGTTGTAGCGTGATGTAATATAGCCTATCGCCTTCATTAATAAATGAACTATCTAACACAAAAAGAATATTTCTATTCGAACCGATAGTTCCTCAGATTAGTGCGTTCAAACAAACAAACAAACTCTTTAGCTTTATAGTATAGATACTGTTTTTTTTTAACACAACCAATGTTGTATGGCACTAGATTAACTATTTTTACGAATACCGAGTTGCTGTTTACGGTATTGTTATTGTATTTACGTATAAAAGTGAAAGGTCACTAATTCACTCATCACGAAATCTTAGTACAAGTGCTAGGAGATTCAAATTTCGCATGGGTGTTTTTTTTAGGACCTAGGTGCTCACTAAGACGGGATTTTGCAGAATTCGACGCCCAAGGGGGTAAAAGTCTAAAGTTTGTATAAAAATCTTATGTTAAGCGTAAAAAAACCGCGAGGGGCCGCTAGTTAAATTTAATTATAGAAAATGTGTAATATAAAACAGACGTTGCATCGACGGCACAAAATACTTTTTTAAGGACACACACGTTGTGTCTCTGAATGTGTTAAGTAAAAGTAGCGAGAAATGTAAAGGCATAATACTGTTAACTGCCGTGTTCTGTAACAGAAAAAAACACATACATCCGACAAAAAAATCTAGATTAGAGCCGCAATGAAAAAGTAGTATAAAATTCATGTTTCTAATATCTACCATCAACCCTTTTGCGTTATTATAAATTGAATTGAACAAATTGTATAATAACCTTTTATGGAGGCTTAAGCCGCGCCATGGGATCATTTATCGATTATAAATTGTTCTGCCTCAAGTACCCCGGGAGACTGGCTCGAGAAGAGTTAGCGCGTATATTATCGCGTTTATTTTTCCTGGAATTTTGTGTATATTTCTCTGTATAAGCTATTTTAAATCGGCTTCCAAAAAAGGAAAATTTTCTCTATCTGTCTTAGACGTTTTCTCTAAAAGGGCTTGACCGATTTGGTTAAATCCTTTTTTGTTTGAAAGTAAATACAATGGGTGGTTTCATAAAATATAATTAAAAAAAATAATAAAATTTCGAAAAACCAAAATCCATAATTGTGTATTTTGGTTTCAAAGTTAACTTCCTTTAAATTTTTTTTTTAACTTTCGCGATTTATACTATTCATATATAGGCTAGTTATCGCCATAAGACCGTATATTAATTTATAACTTTTGTTACGATAGATAAAAAACAACTTAAACGTTCATATCCGTCAACTCAATTCTTAGGCGAGATTCATACTTGTAAGTTTTACCCTCGTAATTGATATTAAAAACCTCGGTAACCTGATAATTATTTTTTTTTATAATGTCAATTAATTCTTTTAGGTGTAAAGCAATGACCATAACGTGTTAAGAAATAAGAAATACATAAGTATTTCTCTAAAAAAGTCTAAAAGCTAAACGTATAAGTATAATTCTCGCCTTAAAGGAGTCGATTCGTAACTTTTACGTGTCGTAAAAACGTACAACAGATGGTAAATTTTTATCACATCTTTTATCACCCATTATTACTTCAACGTACAACGGATTGGAAGATAACACTTCAGTTTAAAATAAAAGTATGATATTGCTTTTAAAATTTTAACGCCGCCACCGTCTTATGATATCAGGGAGTAAATTAAAATTGCATTTCGCCATAATCTCGACGCTGAAGGAAGCTGGGCCATAATGGAAAAAGTATAGTACACTATACGGATTCTCAGTTTTATGTAGATATCTATAATTCTGTATATTAAAATATGAAAAAACTTTATTGCCTTTTAATGGACTTAAAAAAAAAGAGGATAAATAAGAATAAGTGAATACACCTGAATTAACAGGCGGGACCAAATAATGAATCAAACCACAATTATTCGAAATTTACTTCTATATTTAAAATTTGATCAAAAGCATTAATGTTGACTTATGCTATATATTATTAGAAGAAAATCTAGACAGCGTGATTCAGAAATATTAATTATTAGTTCAGCGCCATCTATATTTCCCTAAAGTGAACTACACATTCAACAATGAGTTTATTTAGAGCAAAGTTAACAAATATTTTAAGATCCAAAATTAGTCAAATCAGTCCAGTGATTGTCGAGTTTTAGCGAGACAAACCAACAGCATTTTTAAACGTATAAATAGAGTAGCCTTTATATTATTTTGATATATAAACTATATTACTGTTTAATCAATATTATCAACGTAGCATGGTAGATTAAGCTCAAAATATTATTTCGTGTTAACGAGAGAAACATACTTTGATATAATTATATACATACATGCATCATTACCGTTGAATTAATTAATTTCGATTATTACCTGTTTACTGTAGTTAATTGAAATCAGAGTTACAAATTAATTTCAATTAAATTAATTAATTAATCCTGATATAATTATGCTACAATTAATTGTCGTATAACACAAAACTATAAGGCAAGGTCAGGTTCTCATATGGAATATTATATAATAATTGGAATACTGTTTCAAGCCACACGGACTTCATTTTGAGGAAATGGCGTCTAAAGATGTCAAACCTATTCTTAATAAATATGTTTGAAGAAGTATATATTAACCTTTTCTTTTATTTTTTGATAAAAAGTATAATAGATTGATAGCAGATTGCTATATTTAATTATCTAATAAAAAGTTTTTCAAATGTTTGAGATTATTGTATAAATTGCAAAATATGTGACGCACTTGAAATTCGAACCAATTCAGAAACTTTTTTCCGTACTTATTTAGTTTATATGACTTCAATTTTTTAAATAATATTAAATAGGTGATGCAGTATTAAAATACATAAATATCTCCGAATTTTACTTTCTGTGGGTTGAAACATTATCGCTTACCAGCATCCAATTATGAAAATGATTATCTACGAAATGTTAATTTTACGTTTAAATTATAAACATTTAAAGAATTTTCCAAACATAATCCTTACATTATCCATTATGTCTACGACTTTGTCATCATAAAACTTATAAAACTGTTTTGAAGATTAGCATTTACAAAGCAATTAATAAACTACTTACATCAAATGGATCCATACCAGACGACCACCGCGCTACAATCGCGCGCGGCAGAAATGCGTTCAGTATGGAAGAGCCATTATACGACCTCATGCCATGTGGGAGCGGAGTCGTGTAAATAAACTATATGGGCGACGACGTTTATAGTGCTGCTCCTTGCAGCAATTGATCCGTTCGTCGTGGATCGCCAACCTTTTTGTATTTTTTGTTTTAGTAGGGGACGTTTTTGAAAGACACCCGATTCCTGATCGGGTTATTTGGTCTAATCAAATCAAAAAAATATGCTTTATTCAAGTAGGCTTTTACAAGCACTTTTGAATCTTCAATATAGAAACAAAAAACAAATTAATTAATTAATTTAATTTAATTCGGTTCTGAATGTAGATTCTACCGAGAAGAACCGGCAAGAAACATGATAGTTACTCTTTTAAAAAGGTTTAACAAAAAAAAACATCTATGAGTTACAAATGTATTAAATACCCTGTGTAAATCCAGCTTATACTAAATCCAAGCATCTTTATCAACTATATAATCTTGAACAAAATTATATGCTTTAGCTTATAACGATTTTTAATATATACTTTAAATTTCTTATTTGTAAACTGTAACACTTTCTACGGAATTTTATTATAAAAACGAATACCTTGCCTTAAAAAGGTAACATTGACTTTGCGGAGTCGAAACTTCGGCGTTATAAGATTTGTATCTACTAAAATCAATTACATACGATTCCGCTGACCATCTGGTACTGCTCGTGGATGACGGAGGTCACCACATTAGGGTAAAGTGCAGTCTTGTCCTCCCCGCACCCCTCGCTAGTGCATACGACAGTTTGAAGCCATCCTGACTGCCATACTCATCGGTGCTGTATGGAAACCGATGCACGAGACCTCATTTTACGCACTCACGGAATTGCCGAATTTAGTGTCTGGTATGAGTCAGCTATTCAGTCTGTCACCAACAGCAATATAGTTAAAGCATAACATAGAAGATAAATAAAACTCAATGATAAATGTAATGACTCGGGGCCAATAAAACACACTTTTAATTTGTATACTATAATTAACAGTATGACGTGCGCACTCGGCTATGGCAGGTGACAGATTGCCGTAACAATGTGCTTGCGCATACACTACATCCCTTCCTTATTTTTATTGATTTGAAATATTACAAAATTACAAATACGATTTTAACATTGATGTTCGAACCTAAACCAATATAATATGATTTACAATCAATTAATATTTTATTTATTTTACTTTTATTTACTTAATTTTAAATCTGTGTAACACTGATATACATATGTATGTAATAAGATTGCAAAACAATAACATAATATGTTAAACAATAGAAATTTTATGATAGCTCATCTTTTTTTGTTAAATCATTATTATTAATATTACTTTGATTAACCACAGTCCACGAATCATTAACTTTCTTTAAATGAACTACGTTTCGGCGATATTCTTTCCCGGTTTCATCGTTTCGAACACTAACATCGCCACCACTCACATCTGTTACTGTATGAGGAGTTGGATTGAAATTAGAAGTCAATTTATTATCTTTAGTTACATTTTTTACTAATACTTTTTCACCTATTTCCAAGCTACTATCTTTTGCTTTTCTCTTAAGGTCCCCATACTCTTTTCCTTTTTCCTTCATTTGAAGATCTCTATCCCTCACTTCTTCATCAATAGTTTTATATTCTATATCTGGTGCTGCCGGGATTTTGTCTCTAAATTGTCTTTTATAAAATAGTTCTGAGGGGGATTTGCCTGTAACAGAGTGAGGAGTACTGTTAAACATCATTAAATAACTGAAAATATCCTCTTTCCAGTCTCTGTTTTCAGCTTGGCAGATTTTCAGACGTTTTAAAACGTCTCGATTTTGCCTCTCAACTTCACCATTCATTTGAGGCCAATATGGGACTGTATTATACAGAATAATTCCACATTCCTTACAATAGTTCTGGAAAGCTTCACTAGTAAATTGATTACCATTATCACAGGTTAAAGTTGCTGGGTAACCTAGTCTGGAAAATATTTCTTTTAAGACCTTTATTGTATCAAGTGAAGTGATACTACGCATTACTTTAATTTCCTTATACCTACTGTAGTAATCGATGAGAATCAACAGGTAGTCGCGGCTAGGAAGAGGCCCTAAGAAGTCTAAAGCTACATCAACCCAAGGTTCGAATGGCAGAGTTCGTCTTTTCATCGGATGCGGCGGAGTAGGATTAGATACGAGTGTACAACCGCGACAGGCTTTTACTAGACGTTCAGCATCTTTGTCAATCCTAGGCCACCACACCTTTGTTCTAAGGCGAGCCTTCATCGCAACTATGCCTGGATGGCCTTCATGAGCCGCTTTCAGTACCCGTTCACGCAAATTATGGGGTATAACTATTCTAGTTCCCCGAAGGAGTATATTTTCATTAAAACATAGCTCATTTTGTATGATTTTAAAATTATTAACGGAGTCATGCCAGTCGTTATCAAATAAACCATCCTTTACTTTTAGAATTTCCTCGTCCCCAGCAGAACATTCTTTAATTTCGTTTAATGGAACTGCGATTGGTCTACTGTAGCTTACAATTTGGTTAATATAGTTTTCAGAATCAAATGGCTTGGACGAGGAAATCCTGCCAAGTCTAGAAACTGTGTCAGCTATATTGGATTTACCTGGACGGTAGATGACTTTGTACCTATATGCTTGTAATCTAAGTACCCACCGTTCTATTCTAGCACATGGTTTAGAAGATCGTCCAAAAATGGTTTCCAATGGCTTGTGATCGCTTATTAGCTCAAATTCTTTGCCAAACAGATATATTTTAAAGTGCTCCACGGCCCAAACGAGCGCTAAAGCTTCTTTTTCTGTTTGGCAATATCTTTTTTCACAATTGGTGAGAGCCTTGTGGCCAAAAGCGATCACACGTGGACCATCTTCACCAACTTGAACTAATACTGCGCCTAACCCTACAGGAGATGCATCAGCAATAACTTGAGTTTTATCCAAAGGATTATAATAACCTAAAGATTGAATATTAGATAGTCTTTTCTTTAAAATATCAAATGCCTCATCCTGTTTAGATGTCCAGAATTTATGAATATTTGCTGACTTTCCAAGGCCTAACCGTAACAATTCTCGCAAAGGTTCAGTAAGTGTAGCTACATTGGGAATCCATTTACTTACAAAATTGACTAACCCCAGAAAACTTTGAATTTCTTCAGTAGTATTTGGTATTCTAAACGTTTTAATAGCTGTCAAATATTTATCAAGCGGCCTAATTCCATTAACCGACAGTTCATGGCCGAGAAATTCTATTTTTTGAGTTTTATAAATACATTTGTTTTCATTTAATAGAACGTTATTTTCTTTTAAAACTCTTAATACCTTACTTAACCTTTCATCGTGTTCTTTTTCTGTAGCCCCATGTATAATAATATCGTCAATAAAGTTAAATGTACCTTCGCATCCTAACAGTACTTTCTCTAAAATTTTTTGAAATATCTCTGGCGCACAAGAAATTCCAAACATCAACCTTTTATACCTATATAACCCTTTACTGGTACTGAATGTGGTAATATACCTACAACCTTCATCAATTTCAAGTTGATGAAAGGCATTTTTTATGTCGAGTTTCGAAAAGTATTTAGCTCGTCGAAAGTTGGGTAGCAACTCATTCATTGTTGGTAAGGGATGATTTTCTCTCATTATTGCTTCGTTAACTCTTCTCATATCTAGACAAATACGTACCTCTTCTTGTCCTTCTTTAAGAACGGGAACCATTGGTGATACCCACGGTGAGGGTTCATTTACTTCTTCGATGATATCATCATCCTTTAGTTCCTTTAGTTTTTTGATAACTTTTTGTTCTAAAGGAATGGGAACTCGTCTATATGGTTGGACGACTGGTTTAACTGTTTGGTCAATAGGAATCTGGACCATCACTCCTTTGAACTTCGGAAATGCTTTTTCTAATTGTGTCCCATTGCTTATTTCATTAATTTGAAGTCCAATTTTTAACACTCCTAATTGAATTGCAGTCTCCTTACCCAATAAATCACGTGTGCCATTTCTGACGACATAAACAGTACATTTTATACTCTTATTATCAATGACTGATATGTCTGCGTCAAAAGATCCCATAATGTCCAATGGTTTATTACTACCATAGGAAATAAACGTCTTATTAATTTTGCGTGTCTGGTTCAGAATTTTCACACTATTGTGTTTTAGAAATTGCCATGTTCTATCAGTGATAACGTTACACTTACTTCCAGAATCTATCAACAGGTCAACAGTAACTCCCCCAATATTGCATTGTATAGTCTCGTCTTCATCAAGGTGGAAAATGTACTCTACTAGTGGCTCATCTATCTTTTCCACTCCTAATTTATCGGTCTTGTTTTTTGTATTTTCGTTTTCATCTAAGTTGAAAATGTAGTCTATTTCAGATTTATCGGCGTCTACTTTTCTATCTGATTTAGATTTCTTATTAAATGTCTCTGTCTTATTATTTGTAAACACCCTTTTTTGTCGAGTCCTACAATGTTCCCGAAAATGACCGATGAAGCCACATTTCAAACATCGTTTGTCTTTTGCTGGACATTTTGTATCTTCAGATAAATGTGAAAAGCTTCCACATCTACTGCATTTTGTGTTTAACGATTGCTGACGAAATCGTTTGTAATATTTTTTCTTATAATCTATTTTATTTATATCTGCTATTTTGAAATTGTTTGAATTAACAGTTTTATATTGTTCCAATTGTCTGGCTACGATTTCTAATGCATTTGCTTTGGCGATTATTTCTTCTAAAGTAATTGTATCCCCGCTTTCTAAAATTTTTTTCCTTAATTCGACTAGTCGACATTTTTCTGTAATTTGGTCTACTATATTTTCTTCTTTATTATTAAACTGACACTTTTCGGCTTGATTTCTTAATCTTAATAAAAATCGTTCAAATTGTTCTCCTTCTTCCTGTTTCATGAGTCGGAAAAGATATCTTTCATAAATACGACTTTGTTTCGGAGCAAAGTAATTGTCTAATTTCTTCAGGGCTATTGCATAGACATCAATATCTTCACCTTCCTCAGCATGAGCTCCCGGTAAATTATAATAAACTTCTTGAAGTGCTAGTCCCCCAACATGGAGGAGAGTAGCTCGTTTCTTTACAGCTGTGTCAATATTGGCAGCCAGTAAATAAATTTCAAGAGCCCTTTTCCATTTTTCCCAGCGGGTTCCGACCGATGTTGGATCGCCTTCACAATCAAAATGGTCTAAGTTCGGAAGTGTGGATGATGCATGAGTCATTTTGGGGCAGCCTGCAATACAAATATTGACACTTATTTTTGCGTGGCTTTTTACTGAAAATCAGTAACAGTATTACAACTGCGTAGCCCTATTATACTATAACATGTATTATAGTAACAATTACATAGACTTAATTGTGTTTTTGTTATTATGTCACACAATCACACATATATTTTATCTGAGATTCTCAATGAATCTGCATGGCCCTTTATTATTAACTACTTGCGTGGCCTTTAATAAATGTATTTTTATTGTAAGTATGATTATTTTCGTAATGTAAATCGTGCATGTATACAAACAGATAGAAACCACTTTATTATTATTATTTTTTTTTTTTCTATTAGAAAAATTATAAATGTAATCATAAGCTCAATAAATATATTTTCTATTTCTACAAAAACCAAATTGAAATATTATTATTCAAACCGTCATTTTCAAATTATGATATAAAATTTAATTTCCTAAAATAAAATAATAATTATAATACGTAAATAAACAATATTGGAATATTTGTTAACATCACTTCTATTTCATCTATAAATTGTAAACAAAAGTATGCATAAGTATAAATATTGTTGTATTATATTTAGATGTAACCAGTTGATTAGATTTGATTTGATATCGGCCCTAATCGTTATTAATGAATTATTCTAGACAACATTTAACTTTTACCTCATTGTGGGTAGTTTTAGATTAGGCACAGTTCAGTCTGCGTACGTGCACGATACTTATTATTGATATAACTTCTTTTTTATATCCAGACATCCATAGCCTTGCCTTTGCGTGGCCTTATTTTCTTTTCATCTGATTTGATGCATGGCCATTAACAATATGATAGTAGTGTGAACTTGTTTACCAGAAATTGTTTACTTATTGACTAGTGATTTCGGTTTCGATACATTTCATTATACATTTCATATAATATTAATTCATTGGTATGCAATAAATAACTATGTACTTTTTTTTTTATATAACTATGTAATTTTTTTTTTTATTATTATTATTTGTTCTTGTTTTTTTTTGTTTTTTTTTTTTTTTTTTACATATTAATATGTACTCACTTTTATCCTCGTCGCCAATTGTAATGACTCGGGGCCAATAAAACACACTTTTAATTTGTATACTATAATTAACAGTATGACGTGCGCACTCGGCTATGGCAGGTGACAGATTGCCGTAACAATGTGCTTGCGCATACACTACAATAAATATTATAATTTTGTGTTATCTTTTTGTTTCAGATTGCAGTGGACGTTTTACCTTCGAAATAACAGGTTAGAATTGTTTCTATGATATACAAGTGGCTGGCATAGGTTTCGCCTGAGTTACTTATTATATACTAGTTATGTATTATATTTACAACCCTTAATTCACCCGCTTATAGGTAAAATTAAAAAAAAATCGATGTGCGTGTAAATGCATGTGCATTTATTTCTAACTAGAAACAACCATATAAAATTTCGTGTTTATTACTTTCAAAATGACATATTCAACAGTACATCCCTTATTCCTTTAAGATTGCTAAAAATCCTTTTTTACTAAATGCTTGCACTAAAGCATCAAGTGCTAAAATTTCAAGTTTATAGCCTCAGCGGCTTAGGTTCTGGGTTTATGAATCAACCAGGGAGTTTATCAGTCAATCAATCAGTCAGTCAGTCAAGGCAAGCAATTATGTATAGATATTTCTTCTATCCATGTGTACATTACTGAGCTTTTAAGCGTCTAGATTGCTTTGTATTAATTTTCTGTTTTTTGAATAAGCCCTTTGTCAGTTTAGATTCACGATTGAATTTGGTAGGATCTGTTTTTGGACACGACAACGTCTATCTAGTGTAATTTAGAGGGACTTCATTGGAAAATTTTGTTTTTTTTTTTTTTTAATACATAAAATGAAATTAATTATTTTATATTTATTCTAATCTTATAAAGAGATCAAATTTGTTTGTACGTTTGTTAGTTTGTACGTGAAGTGAAATATCTGAATCCAGTGATTCGATTTGACTAGTTTATTTTAATTCGATAGTCCGTTTATTAAGAAAGGTTCTATTATATTACATCACGCTAGGACTCAAAGAAGAAAACCGTAACCATAAACGTGAGCAAAACCGAGTAGGACAACTAGTCATCATCTCCCTAGCATTTTTCCCGGTTATACCAGGGTCTGCTTTCTATTCTAGTCCAGCTATTGACGAGTTACTGATTTTTACACAGAGCGACTGCCATCTGACCTCCGCAACCCCTGAGGGCAAGACAGTAACCATTTAGACTAGAATAATTTCCGAGAAGGCAACTATTACTATATAAAATATTTCTAAAGAAATGTTGAATCTTTTAGGTATAAGTTTACCACTTATGAAAAAGAATAAAAAAATATTTGTAATAATATTTTTAAATATCGTTGCCTAGTTGACACATTGTATGTAGATATGATTATCATCATCATCATCAGAACATTAAAATTTCGAAACAATTTCCATATCCATGTATACATACAAGTAACAAATGCAGTGTTTGTTTTATATTACAGGTATCTTGTATTGATCAGTTAAGCTTTAACGAGGTTTAGTTAAACTATTTCGCTCTATAACGATCCTTATAACGTGGGAACGCTGGCTATACGGACTCTTATTACACCGTAGTGTGATTTATTAAGTTATTCACGAGCGAACTCAGTTCGCTTGCAGTATTCATATCCATAGAGGTCTTAGGAAATATTTTCTTCCCTATTAGAGCTACCAATATTTCATACGTAATCAACATTTCTTGGCAGATATATAAAATCTCAATCTACCTGTGAACACAATCTTGGTTAAATGTTCGAAAGGTCGGGATAAAATAAGATATTAAAAAAAAAGACAACTGACTTTAAAAAACAAAATACGTAATTTTGATTACTTAAATGACAAACTTATTTCAATAAATTTGATTTTATAACCAAACTACTAAACAGATTTTTAAAAATTCGATTAGACTAATATAGAAGTATACTCTTTCAAACAAAATAAAAAATAACCAAATCGGTCCAGCCGTTTTCGAGTAATTAATGAACATACATAACAAGTGCCCGATGTATTGAGAACGTCCCCTTTTTTGAAACTCGGTTAAATAGTAAAAATATGCAAAGTGTCTAGTAGCTTTTGCTCTTTATTTCTACAAATATTGTTACTAGTAATACCAGTAGCAACTTTAGTAGTAATTATTGAGCTTGTTATAAGTAAATATAGTATTGAAGTTTGTAAAATGAATCTTTCGTATTTAATTTAACGGGTCTTATGGCGATAACTAGCAGACTGTCAGCTTGTGACCACTACGGATGCAACTTCGTCGAAACGTCGGGCAATAAAAAGGTATTACTACCATTAGTTATCGCGATAAGACCCGTTATATTAAATATGAATACTATAAATTGCGAAGTTTAAAATATATAATGAATATTCATGAAGTTTAATTAACTTCTTTGTAATAGAGTAATCTTTAATTGATTGATAGATTTAATGAAAGATAATTCATACACAACGGTGTAAAGAAAGACAGTTTTATTAACAATGTGTTTATAGGTTGAAAGATTACGACCTCATTCATTGAGGTATTACAAGCTTTATTTATCTTTAGTGAGGTTTTTGATGTATCCGATGATGTGCAATAAGAGAAGGGTAATGTGTTTAACATTTTATGTGCGTAGTATCTTTAACCACTACTAAAATGATTTTAACATTCACCTGTTTTTTTTTTTTTTGAAAATCGTTTTATGCTTTATTTTCTTTTCCGACCTTTCGATTCTTCCTTTTATCCGTTATTCATTTTTAAGATATCAATGCATTTGTCTACACTTGCCATCAAGTCTTTTGTCTGCTCGTTTCTTACATTAAAAAAATAGTTCCCTTATCATCGCCTTTGTTAATTATATCAATATAATCAATATAAATGGACGCTGATAAGCAATACTGTGTAAAGCCACACGGACTTCATTTTGAGAAAATGGCGTCTAAACATGTCAAACCTATTCTTACCAAATATGTTTGAAGAAGTATATATTCATATTTTCTTTTCTTTTTTGCTACAAGGTATACTGAATTAAAAGCAGAACAATATATTTAATATACTTTCTAATAAAGAGTTCCTTAATTATTTGATATTATTTTATAAATTGCAAGATACGGAAGACACTTGAAATTCGAAACAATTAATTAAGAGGCTTTTTTCCGTAGTTATTGAGCTTATATGACTTGATTTTTTTTCGATACTGTTAAATAGGTAATACAGTATCAAAATACATCAATATCTCCGAATTTGACTTTTTGTGGGTTGACACATTATTGCTTATCAGCGTCCAAATAATCAATATAACCATTACTTTGACAGACACGTTGGCGCGACTGTAGCGCTAACGGTCACGGGTTCGATCGCCACTCATGGGAAACGTCTGTATTGGCCATACGGATGTTTGTCGTGGTCTGGGTGTTTGTGTTAGTGTTGTGTATGTTTCCGGACCTCCGACACAAGACCATGAAATCTTAATGGGGGCCGTGGCCGTGGGTTAAACATTGAGTTCATTATAAATCGATACATTTTTTATTTTTTTCACTGTCAGAAATATACGTACATTTCGAATAGAGGTTTATGAAAATAGATATAATTTGCAAAAGTTGTTAAGCAAAGAAACAAATAGAAGATTATGCAATTTTTCATTCGCAAATGTTGATAGTTCGTGAGATACCGCAGGTGGCGCGAATCAATAGTTCTACTTATTTAATGAGACCTTGGCTGAGGTCTGTTGTGACGTCAGATGCAGCAGAGTCTATTTTATTTTAAAAATAGATATTTTTTTTAATATGGCTATTTCTGATATACTAGTGGTTAGTAGTTCATTAAATTTTCAACCTGTTTCAAGATTGACCACAGATAATCTATTCTCAATTTGTACCTATTATTTCAATTTAGACACGTTGGCGCAGTTGTCACTTCAACTGACTGAAGCGTTAATAGTCGCGGGTTCGATTCCCGCTCGCGACAAACGTCTGTATCTCTATGTGTGTTTCCGGACCCCCAACACAAGATCATGAGATCTTAATGGGGGCCGTGGAGTGTGATGCGTTTACATTTATTTATTAATTTGACCACAGACTTCAACAATAAACAAAAAAAGGATATAGTATCAACAATAAACAAAAAAATAATGTGAAATGTTTTTTTTATTGATTTAATCAATTTTTTATGCAAATAAAAAAAATTAGCATTCTATAGTTTTTTCCCTATCTAAACTGTAAGTATACTAAATTTCATACCCCTATGTCCGTGCATTTTTCGTAAAACTGTTACAAAGTAAGTGCTTCACGTATATCGATACTCATACAGCCGAGATGGCCTAGTGATTAGAACACGTCGATCTCAACCGGTGATTACAGGTTCACACCACGTTTAGAACCGCTGAGTTTTTAAGTGCTTTTGAGTTTAAATTCATCTCGAGCTCGGCGGTGAAGGAAAATATCGTGAGAAAACCTACATGTGTCGAGGGAGATTCTGACACATGTATAACCAAAGTGAGTGCCCGCAGAGAAGCAGAGTTGTGGAATTAGCTCTAAATCTTCTATATAGGAGAGGAGACATTTTCCGAGCGGTGTAACATTTACAAGTTGTTACTTTACTACTTTATAATAATACAAATTTTTAATGTATATCTAGTTGTATTGAATGACCATCTAAAAGTTATTCTCCTGAGTAAAAGTGTTACATGTATGTAGTATGAGTATGTTTTTCGAAATCAAGTATACTAGTAAAGTAGTAGTAAAGTAACAGCCTGTATATGTCCCACTGCTGGGCTAAGGCCTCCTCTCCTATTAAGGAGAAGGTTTAGAGCTTAATCCACCACGCTGCTCCACTGCGGGTTGGCGGATATACATGTGTCAGAATTTCTACCGACACATGCAGGTTTCCTCACGATGTTTTCCTTCACCGCCGAGCTCGAGATGAATTTGAACACAAATTTAGCACATGAAAAATCAGCGGTGCTAGGTTTGAACTCGATCATCGGTAAAGATCGACGTGTTCTAACCACTAGACCATCTCGGCTCGTTCAAGTATACTAGAAGGACTTAATTATATCTCCACTTTGTATAAATTATTACACTGTGAAAATTTCATCCAAATCCGACCGATTTAAGAACGTAAAGAGGACAAACATATATTACATACTATTAATTTTCTTAATATCGTAAAAAAAATATTATTCAACCACGATAGGATAATTATCATGGTTATTTATGTCGAGCTATCCTTCGCATGTCATCGCTGAATAGAGGCAAAATGGCTAGCAGCATTTTCCCTTTTATTGGTGGAAAGTTAAAGGCT
Source organism: Hypolimnas misippus (assembly GCA_037950945.1). Taxonomy (NCBI): domain Eukaryota; kingdom Metazoa; phylum Arthropoda; class Insecta; order Lepidoptera; family Nymphalidae; genus Hypolimnas; species Hypolimnas misippus. The sequence goes on from JBBEEQ010000009.1 coordinate 1,400,671, forward strand.
ATAAACATCACGCTACGGCATGTAGTAGTGAAGCATCACCAGCCAGCAAATACTCAAGGGCTGCTAAATTTCTCTAAAAATAAATAGGCTATACTTTGGAATATACGCATTATTTCAACAATGCCAATTTGCAATAAATTCAATAAGCAGGTTATGTACTTAATCTGTATAGTCTATTTTTCTTAACTTGTCTTATTAAGAAGACTAATATGGCGTACTTCTGGCCATGCAGAATAGTTAGAGGTGAGAAATAACGACCGAATGATTTAACTGAATCAATTTTTATTATGAAAAATTATAATGAAAAATATATTGAAATAAAACTATTTTAAACGGATTTAAATGTGGTCGGCCTACCCGTGACCACGAACGCTGCAAAGTTCTCGAAACGTCGGTGATAAAAATAATTAATATACGCGATTTAAATCCGTTTAAAATAGTTTTATTTCAATGAATAATAATCGCGAAAATCTAAGACAACGATATGAAAAGTATAGTTTGAAAAGTCGTGATTTTGGTTCCGGGTATTGTTACAAAAAAGACACTGCGGTGGGTTAGATTATCATTATTATTTATAGGAAACGTTAAAACTAAATACATCTTTTTTGTTGTATGTTACCACAATGATCAAAACTAATGGTTTTATTTTACACTGTAAATATTTTAATCTCATATGGTTGCTGATAAGCAATAATGTCCTAACCAACAAAAATTCGATTACGGAGACATTAATGTATTCTAATAATGCGTCACGTATTTAACATTATTGAAAGTTATCGAAACTAAATAAGTACGAAAAAAAAAGTTTCTTAATTTAAAGTTTCCAATATTGAAGTGTGTTCAATGTTTAGCAATATGAAATAATCTAATATTGAAAAACTTATTATTGGACGAAAGTTTTTATTTTACCGATCTGTTTTTAATTAATTATACCTTTGAACAAAATAGAAATGAAAAGATATACACGACTTCAAACAAAGTCATAAAGAATAACTTTGACATCTTTAGACATTATAGTATTGCTTATCACTGTCCATATATCTACATAATTCGGTATACAGTAATACAATTTATCTGTAATTAATCTACGTGTAATTTTAATGTATGAATTGAATAATATTTTGTAAAAAATAAACCTTTTCCTTTAGTTTACCGTATACTATGACATCCCAGAAGTTAATCCTTCTAAGTAATATTATCAGATGGTGCAGTAATATAGAAAGTGTTTTATTTTAAATAAGTGATTTTTATTTATGACTAGGGAAATGCATTTTTCAAAAAACCAACGATGCAGTTTTAGTATTTATCAAAATTGGCCGTGACGGACCTTTAAGTTTTTTTGCTATTCCTTATAAATAAATAAATAAACGCATCACACTCAACGACCTCTATTAAGATCGTGTGACCTTGTGTCGGGGGTCGGAAACACACAACACTAACACAAATACGCAGACCACGACAAGCATCCGTATGGCCAATACATTTGCCGAGAGCAGGGATCGAACCCGCGACCGTTAGCGCCTCAGTCCGTTGAAGTGACCACTGCGCTAACGTGTCTGTCATTTGTTTGTGTATTTGTCAAGATTCTTCCTTAATGATGAATGAACCGTTAGTGCTTGAGTTAGTTTCAGTGACCACAGCGCCAACGTGTCTGTCAAATATTATACATTACACATACATGTATTATATAGTTTCGGATTCACCCTACATCGCCCAGGTAAAAAATTCACTTGTATACACATCTGCAATCGGCAGGCTGCGTAACTCCTCCCCAACTTACAGCAGTAGTGTCGTGGGCTTTTTGAAATAGTCTTAATTAATAATTGTCGATTTTTTGAATTTTGAATTTTAGATTATTTATGTTTTAATTTAATAGGACCGACACACGCATACATGCGCACGCACAAGCATACACACGGACACCACTTGCTTGATTTAGTTTCGATTTGTAAACAGAACGAATATAATTTTTGTCAATATCAATGGTATTACTTGTTTCGAAAATCGATTCACTAGTTTGACTGTGCAATACACAGAATTTAAGCTTTATACTCGTAATATTAGTGTAACTTTAATAATTTTATGGCAACAATAAAAGTTATAATCCGTTAAACAATAATAATTCAGCAAGATTGATAACAGTCAAATTTTAGATTAATTCCAATAAAACTTTGTATAACAATTTGAACATCAATTAAGATAGATAAGTTTAGATAGCTTATCATAATAAACCCGATTTTGTTTTTGTATCGATATTAGATAACCGAGATGGCCTAGTGGTTAGAACTCATCGATCTCAACCGATGATCGAGGGTTCAAGCCCCGGCTAGCAATGTCACAATTTAATTAACGAAATGTATCGCTTCTTTTAGAATTGTAGTGTAAAATCGCATCATCACCTTCTTGTTCTGGGCCCACTGTTATTGAGGTTTGGCACAACCTATTCTTCTCTTTCATTCTTTCATATCAGCCGTCATCTCAGTACTCACTACTTTATAATTCATGTCACGTTTTACGTAATCTATCCATATTTTCTTTGGTCTACCTTAATAAACATAACTCTCCACAGTCATATCTAACCCTCCTCTTGCCACACGGCATTCATCCCTCCTCATAACATGTCCAAACCACGCTAATCTATTACTCACCATCTTATCTGTCACTGACGCCACTTTCAAACTGCCTCTGACTCAATTATTTTTATACATATAAAATATGTATTAATAAAATTTAAATTCAACTCTTCAACGTATAAAGAACTTAAGTAATAGTATTCTCATCATGGCATTAAATGACCACGATGTAATGATTGTTTATAAACAGAAACACAACAAGAATTAATCTTCTTCTTCTTGTCCTGGTTCTATTTTTATTGGGGTTTGGCACAACATATTCTTCTCTTTCATATTCTTCCTGTCAGCCGTCGTCCAACACTTTTTTCTAACTCATGTCACCTTTTACGCAATCCATGTATCTTTGGTCTACCTTAACAAACATCCTTCCACAGTCATATCTAACACTCTTCTTGTCCATACCATATTAATATATTAGTCATTAACCTTTCTATCACTGATGCCACTTTCAAACTCCCTTTATACTTATTTCTTATCTTATCCATTCTAGTCACTCCACACATCCAACTCAACAGTAAACTCCAACCCAACAAAAGAATTACTATCTCGACAAATATTGTAACACGATTCTCTAAATTAACTGAATGTAATATAATTTTTCTTTTATTTGGATACTCCATTAGCATATCTGTTACTTGATAGACGAAGTTTTACGAGTACAAATAAACTTTTTTAATTTGGAGCTCGTAGCTACCGGCTATTTTATACAGATTTTTAAATTTGCATACTTTAATTTGTCATTGTCGCTTTTTAATTATCGAAGAGTTCGTTTTTCGAATGAGTTTTTTCTTTTAATTTTATTTACGGAGGTCGGTTTTTTATGTGTTTATTAGTCTATATATTGACAGACACATTTGCACAGTGGACATTGCAACTGATTAGAGCGCTAATGATCGCGGGTTCGATCCCCGTTCACGGCAAGCGTCTGTATTGTTCATACGGATGTCGTGGTCTGGGTCTTTGTATTAGTGTTGTGTGTGTTTCCGGATCCCCTACACAAGACCACGAGATCTTAATGGGGTGCCGTAGAGTGTGATGCGTTTATTTATTTATTATCTATGTTTGTATATATTTGGGTTTTTGCCTTTGAGGCACTATTTAGAAGAAACGCGTGGGCCGATTTTAATAATTTCTACGTCGTTTCTTTATAATGGCACAAATGTCATAGAAAGCATAAGAAACTAACTATATTAAATATTGAATACGTATATTTAAATATCATGGTTTCTCATGATGTTTTTCATGATATTTTAATCATAGATTATGAACCACATGATTATGTGAAACTAGACTCAATGTATAACAGTTAAACTGACTCGTTTAAGAGACATTTTTTATCCGGTCAGTTTAATACTAAGCGATATGATACTTGCCACAGATTAGTCATCATAATATTTTCTCTTTCGTATATAACGTCAAGTACCATTCTTAGTAGTGACATATGTTGTATCGGGAATCTCTGTGCAATATTATTTATTTTAACTTTCGCGATTTATATTTTAAATAACGTGTCTTATCGCGATAACTAATCGTAGTGTATGCCCGACGTTTCGACGAAGTTGCATCCATCGTTATTTAAACTCTGTGCAAATTTGTTTACTTAAAGAACTTATTTATTTAGCCTGACTTTCTGGCAGTTACGGTTTAATTTTTACGTAAAACTTTCCATAAATATACTTAACTCGTTATTTAAAAAACTTATATCTAATACATAGGTTTAACGAGCACGATTTAAGAGAGAGAATTAATAAGAAAAAAAATATAATTAAAATATGTAATTTCTCAATTGCAATTCCGTATATCTGTCCCGATATTAGGATCCACAAAATTGTATATAGCAAGGGAAGTGGGTGTGTGTGTGTGTATGTGTACGTACGAATATCTAACTAAATATACTACCGCTCGGGGGTAGTGGTACTGAATGAACATCTAACGCCGACGTTGTGGGTTCGATGTCTGCTCGGGGCAGGTATTTGTAATTTGTATATTTGTTTTTAGGTTTTGGTGTTTTTCCTTGTGGGTCTCCACCTGTGGCTTGGAAAGCACGTAAAGCTGTCGGTCCCGGTTGTTATCACAATCACCTGATAATTATTCTTGTCTAAGTGATTACTGGCTTGTCTTTAGAGATTGCGGAGGTCAGATGACAATCGCTCTATGTAAAAATCAGTAACTTGCCAATTACTGGACCAGGGGAATAAGCAGACTTTCGTATAACCGGCAAAAAATCTAGGTATATAATGTTATTGGATACAAAAAAATGACTAAATAAAAACAACGTTATCTTCTAAAAACTTTGTGAATTTAAATTAAGTTCCATAAAATATATATTTTGAGATAAAAGCTGCTAAGAAAATCCAATGTAAAATTTTACTTGTAAAATACGCCGTAAATTCTAATCGAATGAAACGACTAAATTCAAGAATTTACGGCTCACTTTGCCTTCGGGTATAACTGAAGTTTCGAGATAAATCTAGACGTTCAACTAATTGGCAGTAATTAACGCTATTCTCACTAGGAGACAAAATTTGAATAATTGCTCCACTTTGTGGATTTGTTACGGCATACGACTTTTGATCAATTAAAAAAAATACAATTTACAAATAGGTATATATTTTAAACTTCGCGATTTATAGTATTCATATTTGGATTCTGATAAGCAATAATGTGTTAACCCACAGAAAGTCAAATTTGTAGATATTGATGTATTTTGATACTACGTTACCTATATAACATTATTCAAAAAAAAAATTCAAGTCATCTAAACTAAATAAGTATGGAAAAAAGTTTCTTAACTCAATGTGTCGAATTTCAGATGCGTTCCATATTTTGCAATTTATAAAATAATCTCAAATATTTAAAAACTTATTATTAGATAACATATTAAATAAATCTATCTACTTTTGATTCATTACACATTTTATCAAAATAGAAAAGAAAAAATGAATACGACTTCAAACAAATTTATTAAGAATAGGTTTGACATCTTTGACGCCATTTTCTCAAAATGAAGTCCGTGTGGCTTGACACATTATTGCTTATCAGCGTCTATTTAATATAACGGGTCTTATCGCGATAAATAACGGTAGTAATACCTTTTTTATTGCCCGACGTTTCGACGAAGATGCATTCGTCGTCGGAGTTTGAAACATTGATGTATTGATATATTTTTAAGTAGTTTTCCGAATTTCGACTTTGGCACATTGTCTCTTTTTCGGACGCGCCGCCATATTGAAGCAATGGCGTCCAAAATTTGTTTCTTGACATCTACGTTCCTATTCATTTTCCAATAAAAATAGTTATGTAATAAATAAAGTATCTTTTTATTTATCTTACAATTTTTTTGTAATATTAATCGTTTTAGCGTACGCCACAAAGTCGATTCAACAAAAATTTTAATATGTATTGAAAACATTTTTCAAAAGTGACTATCTCTTTATTTCCCGGTTCTTCTCGAAAAATCTTCACTCAGAACCTCCTTTGTTTCTAAATTGACGATTCTAAAGTGCTTGTGAAAGCGTATTTGAATAAAGTATATTATGATTTGATTCGAGTGAGAGAGTGAGTGAGTGAGAGATTTGAAAGAGTTCATCTAAATCTATAAGATCATCGTTTTCAAACCTCCAGATAAAGTTTCCTGGTATATATTGTTTATGCATCAAATAACTGTAACATGACTGTACTGTACAAATAAATGTAAATAAATAAATAAAATAAATAAATAAATGTAATGTAAACTGTATAAATAAATAAAATTGAAGTGTCTGTTTGTAATATCAAATCAATAGCTTTAACTAAATGTATATGAAAGTGTACACAGTACTTACATCAAAAACACATTTTTTGTTAATTTTTGTTTATCTGTCTGTCTGTTGGCTCATCTTTGCAACAATTGGCCCGATCTTGACGGGACTTTCACTCACAGATAGCTAACGTTATAAGGATTAACTTAGACTTTTATTAAAAAAAAATACGAAAATAAAATTGAAACCATTGAAATATACAATATCCGATTCAAGCGGGGAAGTTAAACATATATAAATATATTTTTCCTTAAATTAACACGGGCGAAATCGCAGGGCAGAGCTAGTTAACAATAACACATTCACAGTATAAAGACTTAGGTATGTACTATACCTAAGTCTTTATACTGTGAATGTCTACGTAAATATATATCTCAGTTTCACATCATGAATGATCGTGTCACTGCATCAAATAACATAAGATTAATCGTAAAACACGGAACAAGTATAAAATGGAATGGATCGTAAACTCGGTACCGAGAACAGTAATAATGTTATACCTTGGAAAGCGTCCAAGTGTGTCGACTCCCTTATTAACAGCGTAATTACATGGGCTCTTTATTACGAAGTCTCATCAATAAAATTGATATTGTATGATGTTAATACTCGGAGAGCCCGAAAGTCAGACCTACGTCTTTTACATATATATACATATAAGTAAAATTTATGTGTCAGTTTGTAATTTCAAATGAATAGCTTTAACTAAATGCATATGAAAGTTTACGTAGTACTTATATCAAAAACCGAATTTTTAACATTTTTGTCTTTCTGTCTGTCCGTCTATCTGTCTGTTTGTTCCGTCTAATCTCAGATAGAGCTTGAGCCGATTTAGACGGACTTTTACTCACAGATGAAATGGTCTCAATGAAAGGATTGTCGAGGGTTGTTAAAAATTTTCAATATTTAACCGACTGAAAAAGGAGAAGGTTCTATGTTTGGCTGTTTGTTTATATGATTTCTCCACAGATTAAGGACCCAATTTGGCTTGTTTTTGCTTGAAAACGTATACTTCTAAGTTGATTCCATTGTCATCAGAGCAGGATCTGATGATGGAATCCTGGAGAAATCGAGGGAACTGTTCAAATATTATAAGCACACATATACCGGTTTGGGTGTTCTTGATAGTAACTTGTGCATTTCAAAATGTAGAAAATATTTATTTTTTTAGCCTTGTAGTTTTTTTGTTTCGTTTGATGGTGTATAATGTATAATATATAGATGTTTAATATAACGGGTCTTATCGCGATAACGAATAGTAGTAATACCTTTTTATTGCCCGGCGTGTCGACGAAGTTACATTCGTAGGGGTCACGAGCTGACTCAGCTTGAGTTGAGTTGAGCTTGAGTCAGCTCGTGACCACGGCGAATGTAACTTCGTCGAAACGTCGGGCAATAAAAATGTATTACTACTATTAGTTATCGCGATAAGACCCGTTATATTAAATATGAATAGTATAAATCGCCAAAGTTTAAAATATATAATATAGAGATGGATGGTGTATATGACAGCATTAAAGTGACAGATTACAAAATCTTTTTGAAACGAGTTAGCTAAGTTAGTTAAAAAATATATAGATTATACTATGATGTAGTTCTACCACTCACGGCTCTTGCTCTATAAGAAAAATAAACAGTACGAAAATTTTCAGCGTATTTCACATATTTTCTCAAAATATTCATCGTACAAACACAAATAGCATCTGTTTATTGTCGCTACGTTATTTGTTTTTGTATTTCAATTTTTTGATGCAATTGTTTCTTTAAAACAATAGCCTTCCAATTAATTTTTAATTAGTCTCCAAACATTACGAAAACGTAACTTTGGGTTATTTTCGATACGATGTTTTTTCTAATTAATCAAAATCAAAATATATTTTCAAAAACATTTCAATCGTCAAGGCGGAAACAAAAAATAAATAAATGTATGGATTTACCATCGATTCGGAATGTAGATTCTACTGAGAAGAACCGGCAAGGAACTCGATAGCTACTCTTTAATACGTCAAATTGTTACTAATATAATAAAATCGCAGGTAACTCTGTTATTATGTTACGTAATCACGTCTAAACTACTGAACTGATTTTAATGAAATTCGGTACAGAATCTAGAGCCTGAGAAAATACTAAAGCTACTTTTTATTCGAAAAAGGGCTGTAAGGGGTTAAAAATTGGGGTAAAATAATAATAATAATAAATAGGGGTAAATAATCCTGGCAGACGAAGTCGCGAGCATCATCTAGTGTTTTCGAAAGTGCTTTAAAAAGCTTATTTGAATAAAGTATACTTTGAATTTGAAATTACATGTTGACATAATTTCGTTTGTCTTTCTTTATATCACACATCAGTGCTATTTGGTACAAGGTCAAAATAATGAACTTAAAGGTCAGTCAGCCTACATTAAAATATACTTTATTATAATAGGTCTTAAGCACTTTTGTATCATCTAAACTAATATATGAATGCTTGTTTGCACTGAATAGTCTCCGAAACTCCGATTTAAAAATTCTTTCTGCGTTGATTAGTCCGTTTATTAAGGATCGTAGGCTGTATTTCGTCACTCTACGACTGATAGTAGCGAAGAAATAACCATAAACGCGAGTGAAACAGCGCGGGTCAGCTAGGAAATTAATAAAATTTTGTTTTTCTATGTAAATTTTCCACTGGTTTTACCAAGGCGAGGCAAGAAGTCTTTTCAGTAAATTAAGAATAGTATGATCCAAGTTAATACACAGAGCGTTTAATAAAAGTTACATTTGATGCAATTCTAAAAAAAGGCATATCAGGTGGGTTATTCCAAAAAGCTATCGCTATCGCACTGCACTACATTTTGTTTTGTTTATTACAAAAATCATATAATTTAGCTAAATAATCGGCATATAATTGTGTATATGTGTGTATAACTCGTTAAAAACGAAACTTACTTCAAAAGCAAAATACGTAGGTAATTTCATTTACTTGAATGTCATACTTATAACAGTTCTTTAAATTTTTAACAACAAACTACTAAATCTATTTTGATGAAAATTCTATGAGACCAGTGTTTAAACAAAGAATAAATTAACGAAATCGGTTAAACAGTTTTTGAGTAATTTGTAAACATACATAGAAAATACCGCGACAAATTGAGAACTACCATTTTAAAAGTCAGCTAAAAACGGGCCATACTGAATAAGCTGGCCAATATCCATCGAACTTATTAAAGGACAATCGTTAAAATTTTTGATCACTGGAACTGACATAAGCGCTAATGATCGCAGGATCGATCCCCGTTCACGGTAATCGTCCGTATTAGCCATACGGATGTTCATCATAGTCTGGGTGTTCATATCTTATTGGGGGCCGTTAAGTGTGATGTAATTTATTTATTTTTAGCTACGTCCACACTAATAAAATAGGCAACATGATTACACTGATAATGAACCTGAAGTACAAGTATCAACTAATAAAAACATGAATCAAGACTGTCACAGACTATTCCTCATTAGTACAATTTTAACAAGAGAATTTTTGGTACAAAAAACCAGCCCTGAAAAGATACTAACGGCAGTACTCTCTAATTACACTGACTGTCTGACTTAACTCCGGACTAAAAAACTTTATTCCTGACTAAAAATATTACCACATTGCTAATGAGGAATTAGTTCATAATGGCTGCGCTTAAGAATATAAATCTCTTCAATCGTGTCTTTTATTCTCTTTCTCTCTCTAACTACAATTTTCCCGTTTATAACAGGTCTTCTCGTTCTAGTCCTGGTAATAATTTACTTAATTATATAATAATTTTAATTTTGTTCACGAAACCATTGTCACCTGACCGCCCAATCCTAGAGTGGTCGTCAATAAAAAATTTTAGTAGGACGCTGATAAGCAATACTATGTTAAGCCACACGGACTTCATTTAGAGAAAATGGCGTGTAAATATGTCAAACCTATTCTAAATCAATTTGTTTAATGAAATATATATCCATCTTTCCATTTCTAATTTGACTAAAGATATAACAAACAAAATGGAGATTGGTATAATAAAACGCTTTATCTAATAATAACTTTTTCAAACATATGAGATTATTGTTAATAGCAGAATATGAAACACTTCAATATTCGAAACTTTTTTAAAAAAAATTATTCGTACTTATTTAGTTTAGATGACTTGAAAATGTTTTTGAATTATGTTAAATACGGGACGTTTTATGAGAACTCATTAATATCTTTTGACTATTTCTGGGTTGACATGTTATAGATTATCAACATACAGTAGACTTTTGACTGTAATTTAATACGGAGTTTCGTTCTTCAACTTGGATTATTTGCGTTAGATCTTATTCTAACTTAAACTGTAATATTCTAGATATTGCATGCTCTGTATTCTAAGGATCGAATTAAAAATTAATTCGAATTAGCTAAACTGCTTTATGTCTAGTATTGTCAATATTTTGAGAATATACACAATCTACATCACTTAATGCTTGAAGCAAAAATTTGTATTCATTTTTACGAAAATTGCGCAGACGGGGTATGAAATGCACACATATAGTTTAAATAGAGACAGAATATATTTTTTAATTACGTAAAAACGTAAAATAACACTGAATCAATAAAAATAATATTACACTCTTTGTTTATTGTCAAAGTTCGTGTTCAAATTGATAATAATTGCCTGTGGTCAATCTTGAAATCGGTTGAAAATTTAATGAACTACGGTCGAATTCCGACCACTAGGTGACAAGTATTGTTAAATTTAAAACATCAACTGTCCTACTACAAAAGACGCATTAAAACCATGTTGAACACGTTTCTAGCTAAACAGTGTTTAAAAATTAAACATTGCTTAAAATATTATCTAAATTGCTTAACAGCGAAGAAACTCATAAAAAAACTTATTGATAAAATGTTATACGTTACATTTGACAGCTGAAATAGGTTTCAGACATCTATTAAACTCACTTACAAGTATGTTAATCTATATCTAAATCATGTTTAACTCAAAACTGTGCTTACACGCGGATTTGAAGTACGGATTTTTATAAGCACGCGTTTAACGACTGCTTAAATCTTTTGTAGTAAGGCAGCAAGTGTTCAAGAGTTCAACAGGGGGATGTTCGTTTGCTAATATTTTTTTTATAAAAAAAATTAAGTTAAGGAACTATTTTGGCTAATTCTTCGACTAAAGACGAAGGTTTATTAGCGTCGGCAACATTACCCCTTCTAATCTTTCTCTTTACTTAACCTAATAATCTGCGCTGTAGGAAGGTATTTAGGTCCTCTACATAAATTGTATCCTTATCTGGAATTTCCAATCTTGCCAAGTTCTTGAGCAACTCAGCTAGAAAATGTAGGCTGATGGTCTAGTTTTTGTGAAATATTTAATTAAAGGTAGTTTTAGTACATTTTTTGTTTTTTTCTTTTAACTTTAATCTGAAAATGCTGTTTACTGGTTTAGGTAGTTATTTGATATTATTATCTGATTTGTTTTAAATATAATTTAAGTTATTTAAACACTTTGTAAGTTAAACAATAACTAAGTTGTGTTTCTCTTTAAGTTGTACTATTTTGGATTATGTAGTTTTACTTTATAATGACTAATTTATAATCTGTATTATATCTATACATAGTAAGTTATATATTGTGACATAAACCGAGAATTACACTTACAAGTTTTGCTCACAGGCTTTAAAAAATATTTACATAAGTTGTTTGTTAAGCTTTATACCCGAAAGAATTTACTGTGAGTACCTCTATTTTTACTCGACTGCGCGACGCAAAGTAAGGGTAATGGGTTTATCAGTGTATGCATGTATGTAGGTTTGTACCTTTTTATGTAAAGTTTGTTAGGTATTAAACTCCTAAGCGGACGAAGCTGTGATGACTACGAATACTTTATATCATATCTATAAAGTCTGCGAGAAACTACCGATTCTTGTAGGAAATTGAGACATTTGGCCTATATTGGGTCACTTGACTATACAGGGTGATATAAGGTTATTTTTCGTTCCTGAATTTCCTGTTTATCAGACGGGTTGTGATTGACCGCGTTTTCGGTTATTTATTTTTATCACCCTAAAGATTTTTATAAGGTCACTTCATCCCCCATTTCACGACTATTCGGCGCCAAGCGAAAGGTATGGGTATATATCACTTTTATGAACGGAAGGACGGGGCAATTATTATATAGGTCATGTGGTACGTGTTTTTTCTGCTCATAAATATTAGTAGAAATTGTTTTTATTAATGTTGTAGATCTGGTAGTGAGTCTTTCTGATTCAATTATGATTTTTTTTAATGTAGATTTTTTTAATGAACTTTAAAGCGATGATAATTATTTCTTAAAAAAAAAACCTTGAAGTTGAAATTCGAGTTCAAATTCTTATCAACCAAGAATATTTAATCTATAGGTATACTATGTGAAGCAAAAACTTCGTACTCCATTTTACCAAAATTGCGTTTACGGTGGAGTATTAAATTTCGTACACTTTTAGTTTACGAAGAGCAGGATTGTAGAATGCTATTTTTTTTTAAAGCTTGCATAAAAAATGCACGAAACAAAAAAAAACGATTACACACCCTGCTATGTATATGACGCACACACGCAAAGATACTTTTTTGTTCATTGTTAAAGTCTGTGGTCAAATTGAGAATATTTTATTTGTGGTTAATCTTCAAGTCTGCTGAAAATTTAATGAACTATAGTCAATCACCGATCCCTAGGTGACCACCGTGTAACCGTTCCCAACGTTGTCAAGTACGTCAATTGTCTTTGTGGCTCAAAGATTCTCTCGCCTGATATACTCTTGTTAGCTGGTTGCTAGGCAACGTCGTCGAAAGTGGTTCGCATTCTAGGACCAAAATGCACGAGCTTATAACATATCTATGGTTATATAATATGGTTATATAATATAATCTAATAAAATGAAATCCATTTTAACATCTAAATGATTCGATAAGACCAACTTAGAGAAAAATTAAATAAATGAAATACATGAAAATGTTTGAATGCACAGTACGTGATTTGATGTAATCTGAACCATCAATCATTTCATTTATCGTCATTCCTTTTATTTAAGGGTGCTGGTTAATTTGTAATGCAACGATGTAATGTCACAATGGTAACTATACAATCTGTACCAATATTATAAAGAGGTACAATTTGTTTTTCAGTTTGTATGTAGGGGGTAATCTCTGGAACTACTGATCCGATTTGAAAAATTCTTTTTGCGTTGGATAGCCCGTTTATTGAGGAAGGTTATAAACTTGATTACGTCATGCTATGACTGATAGGAGCGAAATAGTAAACATGAAGGCGAGTGAAACCGCGAGTGGCAGCTAGTTTATAACAATTGTTTATTTTACACTAGCTGATGCTCGCGACTGCGATGTCTGTGATGCCTACGTCATAGCAGCTTTATGCATGCAAAGTCTCATCTCGATCGGTTTAAAATTGACAAAGTTTCGTACAAACTTTCATCCCCTTTTTTATCCCCTTGGGGGTAGAATTCATCAAAATCCTTCTTAGCCAATTCCGACGTTATATCATCTACCTACATGCTGATTTTCAGCCCGATCCGTCCAGTGGTTTGGGCTGTGCGTTGATCACTATGTCAGTCAGTCAGTCACCTTATAATTATATATATTTAGACTAGCTTCTCCTCACGGTTTCATTCGCTCTTATGTTTATTGCTTTGCCCCTGGGAGTCTTAGCGTTATGTAACATAACTCTTAATCATCCTCAAATATCACAAAAGATTTTTTTTATCAGTTCAGTAGTTTTAGAAATTACCCTGTACATACAAACTTACAAACATACAAACAAATTTTACTTGTTGATAATATTAGTATATAAGACGTATCAGTAATTATTATGCATTGAAGGTACGATCCAGTTACTGTTCGGAAAACTATTAATTCTTAGAAAAATAAGTTAGTCTAAATTATATTAAAATAAAATATCTTATTAAGTAGTACTTTAAAAATTATATTCGTATAAGCTTATATTAAATTTATAAAATATTTTTTTTCTTAAAACTGTATTAAAATTAAACGTCTTGTATTTTTTGTGTAAGAAAATATTAAATAAATTGGTTCTATTTCGAGCTGCTTAAAGCCAAGAAGCCTTATTAAGAATTTCGAAGTATATTTCATATATTTTTCTACTAATTTTATTTAATAGAGAGGATTATGCTCCGTTTTTACCCGACTGCTCAAAAATGTAGTGTCATGTGTGCAAGGCTTATGTATGTATATGTGTTTTAGGTGTGTTAATAAAATCAATGTTTTAATCTGCAATGGATTTCAATGATTGTAGCAGCATGATGGATAAAATTCACCTTTTCCATAATAGGAGCCTGTGCAAGTAAAGGGTTTTTCATTTCACTTCAATAACTAGGACTTTTAAAAACGAAACCGTTTGCAAAAACAAATAAAACCTCAAAAAAACCGACTTCAAGAACGAAACAAGTGAACTAAAAAGTATAAAATATAAATTCTCTACAACATTTTGAAGTCGGTGCCAAGTAAATCGTTCAAAACCGTTGGCAAGTAAAATCTTTTACGTGTTATTTACTAGTAGGTATATTTACGTATTATTTCCTCTTCGTTTTCGAAGTTGGTTAACTATGCAAGTTCGTTTTAATGAATGACAAACACATTTAAGTTATTTCGATTGAAAGTCAAACTATTAAACCGATTTTGAAACAATTGAAAATATACCCTATAAAAGAACAGCTTTAATAAAAGAACATTTGAAACAAATTTAAATCTATACTAATATTATAAAGCTGAAGAGTTTGTTTGTTTGCGCTAATCTCAGGAACTATTGGTTCGAATAGAATAATTATTCTTGTGTTAGATAGTATATTTATAAAGGAAGGCTATAGGCCATATTATATTACGCTACGACTCATAGGAGCGAAGCAGTAACCATAAACGCGAGTGAAACCACAAAGGATAGCTAGTAAAATATAAATTTAAATATACTTTGATTTGAGATCCACCTTTTTTGGAATTGCTTGAAAATATCCAAAGGAGTTCTCATGTGCTGCATGCATTTAAAAAATTAACGTTTCTAAAATACATGGAATTCATAAAACGCCAACATCAGATTTTTATATAATATCAAAAAAAAGTATAAATGCGCCAAAGTAAAACCTTACATAGACTAAAAATACTAGAAACGTAAAAGCTAGAATCCCGCGCCCATCAGCCTATATTGTCTCTGCTTTCTAGGTCAACGGGTGCTCACAGGGTCGTGTAGACTTAAAGAGGCCATTCACGTTACGACAGACGTATAGAATATTGAGGAAAATCGTAGGGGTTTTAATGGTTAAAGATCCTACTTAATCCAGTCTTTTGTTTTCCTAACGTGTTTGTTCGGAAGATTTCTTGTGCTATTTGGGGCAGACATAAAATGTAAGGGTTTTATGAATTTTGCGTATACTAATTGGAGGCTGATAAGCAATACTATGTCAAGCCACACGAATATCATTTTGAGAAAATGGCGTCTAAAGATGTCAAACCTATTCTTAATAAATTGGTTTGAAGAATTAAATGTTCGTTTTTCTTTTCTATTTTAATGAAAGGTATAATGAATTAAAAGCAGATTGGTCTATTAAAAAGTTATATCTAGTAATAAGTTTTCAAATTATATGAGATTATTGCATATTACAAAATATGGGATACATTTCAATATTCAAAACATTAAACTAAGAAACTTTTTTCAGTGCTAATTTAGTTTAATGGATTTCATCATTTTTTTGAATAATGCTAAACACGCGACGCATTATTAGAATACATCAATATATCCGAATTTGACGTTTTGTGGGTTGACATATTATTGCTTATCGTCATTCAATTATGAATGGATTATAGCAGTAGTGAATTCAGCTTCATCTTCTTCCCCTTAACTGGTAAAACCTTTGCCCATAAGTGTAGCATTTGTAGTTCTTAATTTTTTCATAACACACAACAACAAGCACTGTAACAATTTTGATTGTAAAGTTACTCGTAAATAAAATTATATTTCCCATGTCATGTATTCCGAATACGTTTAATGAAACGTTTTTCGTGAAACTTGCCTTTTAACGCCATCTATCGGCTTATTGGTGTATTATTTTTATACATTAATCAGAGTTGAGTAAAACTTTCACAGTCCGCTGAAATAATTCAATTTATATTTGGTTATCCATCGCAAAAAATAGGAAGTTCATGTAACTGAAGTAAATCTTTTAAATAACGTTAAAGAATATGTTTATATAGTAATGACTTGTTTCAAAATTCGTATAAGTGCTAGAAATATATACTTTGAAATGATAAAAATTGCTTTTATCTTAATAATCATTTTTTGACATGCATTCTCCTGTGAAGTATTCAAATATCCTAGTTATCTTTAGTTTATGCTGAGGCGCAGACAATAATACGCAATTTACGAGGCATGACTACTGACGTATATACACAAACATTTTTAAACAAAAATCAAAATCAAAATATATATAATTCAAGTAGGCTTTTACAAGCACATTTGAATTGTCAATACAGAAACAAAAAAGAAAGCAAGAAAAATTCATTAAATGAATTTACGACCGGTTCGGAATGTAGACTCTACCAAGAGGAATCGGCAAGAAACTCGAAAGTTACTCATTTAAAAAGTTTTACAAAAGTTTAAAAAAAATACATCTATGAGTTACAAATGTATTAAATACCCTGTTGAATCCAGCTTTTACTACTTTTTATCCAAGCACCGTTATTATCTATGTAATATTGAACAAAATAATACGCTTTAGCTATTAAGGACTTTTAAAATGTACTTTAAATTTATTATTTGTAAACTGTCACTTTCAGCGGGATTTTATTATATAAACGAATAACCCAAGAAGGTAACATTGACTTTGCGGAGTCGAAAATTCGGCGTTATAGCAATAGAACACTACCCCAGTATGAGCTTTAATAGTTTTGATATCGTAATTTCCAATCGATATTCTTACATACACTGACCAGCCGCGGAAGCCGCCCTGGTCCAATATCTTGTTAGAGGAGTCATTGTTTAAAAAATCAGTCAAAAAATTCCAATCGAAAATTAGGTTATCGCAAATTATCACAATTCAACTCAAGCAAATACTACTGTCGTACAGTGAATGTCCTCTTTTAGGTGTAAAAGGTATTCCGTATATAGACAACGTTATATACATCAACTTTACATGTAATAAAACTGTTGCAATTCTGTACGTGATAGTATTTTGTTATTTTTTTTATAGATATAGAGGTTGGAATATATTTTTAATATTATCGGTCAGTAAAAGCATTTTGATGGTCTTTGTGGATGGACAAAAATAATACAAACCGTATACCGTATATTGTGTTTTCGTATCTGTGAATAATATAACAGTTTTGAAACAAAGAAGAGATTAAAACATTGTTTTTTTTTTTTATGAATAACTATTGACAACCAATGACAGATAACCGCTTTGGTGTACTGAATTTACTCCTAACGCCGACGGTTGCGGGTTCGATCGTATTTGTTTCTAGGTCTGGGTCTTTGTGGGTCTTTCCACCGCGGTTCGGAGAACACGTAAAGCTTTCGATCCTGGTTGTTATCACAATTACTTGGAAATTATCGTTAACTCTTAGATGGGAGATTATTCTAGTTCTAGTATTTTTATATTCTAGGCTTTCTCTTATGAGTTGCAGAGGTCAGATGACAATCGATCAGTATCTTGTCAATAACTGGGCTAAAATATTGAGACTGGGAAAAAAGTAGACGATGATGACCTATAAACAACCAATATGAATGAATAGGTTGTACTAAAAATATGAATTGGTCTTTTTATGCCTCAATTTTTTTTCGAGGGTTAATGTAAAATTTCACGTATTGTTTAGTAGTGTTAATGTTTGCGTCAATATAGATTTCGTTATAACAGAAGACCATCTTGAATTTATTTTTTGTCCATAAAGAGCACTATCTTTTTGTGAATGAAGGTACCTTCCTGATGATAGATAGATAGATAGATAAAAACTTTATTGCACACACACATTTAACAATAGAGAACAATACAGTTAAAAAAAAAAGAACAAACAAACAATGAAATACGGGTGTACAAAGGCGGTCTTATTGCTATCAGCAATCTCTTCCAGACAACCTTTTGTGAAAGAAGTTAAGTCAAGCATATATGGGTAGTGCAATAGCTGACACGAATAAATTGTTAAAAATTAACACAAATAAATAACTATATTAAATAAATAATAAAACAATCTATACATAAATACATACTAGGTATATACATATATGACTCAATTCCAATACATAAATATATATACAAATATAATTCTGTATATGTTTCAGTGTACAAATACTTTACATAAATAATAATTGAATAAACGACATCTGAAGATATTTAAAGATTCAGACTGGCGAATTTCAAAGGGGAGTGAGTTCCACAATATCACAGATTTCACTGTGAAAGAGTTATTATAGTATCGAGAATGACAGGTCGGTAACTTAAGACGATTGTCATTCCGCGAACGGAGATCAAGGTGATGTGAAGTGTCTGCGCCAAGGAAACAGAATCGTTCCTTTAAATAAGAAGGAGAGAGAGGATCGTAAAGAATACGGTAAAGAAGGAGAAGAACGTGGAAATTACGACGGAATCTTATTGGGAGCCACTTAAGTTGTGCACGAAAAGAGGAAACGTGGTCATATTTTCGTAAGCCAAAAATAAACCTAATGCACAAGTTCTGTAATCGCTCCAGTTTATCAAGTTGCGCCTCAGTCAAGTCTAGATAGCATGAATCCGCATAATCTAGGATTGGCAAGAGGAGCGCGTGGGCCAACGATTTCTTAACTTTGATGGAAAGAAGATTTTTCCATCTTTTCAGCCGCCCTATAGCTGCAAATAGTTTACGACTTACCTCTGCAATTTGTGGAGTCCAGGAAAGGGAGTTGTCAATGAGGATACCTAAGTTTTTTATGGTTGGAGAGATTTTTAGCGCAGAGAAACCAAACTTAATCGGCGGTAGGTTGTTTAAGTCGATTTTAGCTAGCTGTTTTGTGCTGCCTAAGATGGTCGCTTGTGACTTAGTCGGATTAACACAAAGTCCATACGATCTGCTCCAAGTATTAATTTTATTCAGATCACAATTTAATTTATTTATAGCTTGAAAGATATCACAAGAAGGCGTAGATATGTATAGTTGTAAATCGTCAGCATATAGGTGAAAAGAGGAAAAAAGTTTAGGAAGAGAATTAATAAATATAGCAAAAAGAAGTGGTGATAGAACGCTTCCCTGCGGAACTCCACAGGAAAGGGGGATAAAGGTAGAAAATTTATTATTAGCAGAAACACATTGCTGACGATTACATAGAAAACTGCAAAACCAGGCAATAGCGTTACCAGAAATACCCACTGATCGTAGTACAGCAAGTAGCACATCATGATCAACGGTGTTAAAAGCATTGCTGAAATCTAATAATACAATGACAGTAAGCAACCCATTGTCCATATTATATCTAACATCATCACAAACTTTTACAAGAGCTGTTACAGTGCTATGTCCAGTTCTGAAGCCAGACTGATATCGACTAAGAGTATAATTTTTGGAAAGGAAAGTACTAAGTTGGGAGAAAACAACACGTTCTAATACTTTAGACAAGAAAGGAAGTATGCTAATAGGACGAAAATGTGAGAAAAGGGTCGGATTATTGGTTTTAGGAATAGGAATAACATAAGCATTTCGCCATGCACTAGGAAAATCGTTCGAGGACAAAGAGAAATTAAACATGTAAGAAAGAATAGGGGTAATATGATCAAGGAGTAACAAGATTAATTTGCGATTGATACCATCACTGCCAGTCGCATCAGATTTGATTGATAAAATATGTTTTTTTACATCATCAGGAGTGATAGGTTGGAATTCAAAAGGAATATCAACATCAGGAGGTAAGGAATTAAGGTAATTTAGCGTAGTTGCTTTAACTTGGGATTTCAAAGTTGAGACAGTAGCAAAATATTTGTTTAATGCATCCAAACCGATATTATGTGGCAGATCATTACGTTGTCGACCAATACCTAGCGACTCCAAAAATTTCCAAATATTAGTTTGACTATTATTTTCGATGGAGTCATGTATAAATTCCCTTTGCGCGTCTCTGCAAGCTTTACTGCACCGATTGCGTAACTGCTTATACTTGTTATGGTTAGCTTCGGAAGGACTACGTTTGTACTTACATTTAGCAGTATTGCGTTTGGTCATTAACATTTTAATGTCCTGAGTTAACCAGGGTGCTGGTAGATGTTTGAGCTTCATAGGGCGAAGAGGAGCATATACATCGAATAACTCAGTTAACATTGAATTGAAAATGTTTACCTTTTCATTTATATTGGGTGCATTGTAGACCGTATCCCAGTCGATGTTATTGAGTTCTGACATAAAGCTAGAGTTGTCAAAATGCTTAAAGTTGCGACGCATAACAATCGTTGGCCTAGCCTTTGGGGGACGAATCTTATATGAAATATAGATAAGGTCATGGTACGAGAACGCTTCGGCTGGATATTGACCATGCGTATCTACATACTCAGCAGATGACACAATCTTTAAGTCAAGTGTTGAAGGCGTGCAATTCGGGAAAAAGTGTGTAGCGTTGGTTGAAAGTATTGAAAGATTGGAACTGTTAATTATATTTTCGAGACACTTGGCACGAGAATCATTCCTAAGCAAACACGTGTTAAAGTCACCCATGATGATAGTGTGATCAACAGTAGTACTATACAATTCTAGAAGATTTTCAAAGTGATGGAAATAATCAATATGGAGTGAGGGACTATAGAAGACACCTAGGAGTAATTTCTTGGGGCCAAATGCCAGTTCAATAAAGATGTGTTCGGAGAAATTCGAATACTGGGATGGCGATTTATTGATAATTGAGAAAGGAATATTGTTGCGCAAATAAATTGCAACTCCGCCGCCACCCTTTCCTACACGGTCATTACGTATAAGATGAAAATTAGGTAAGGCGTAAGAGGACGAAGGTAAATTGGGTTTTAGAAACGTTTCAGACACTAAAATTGCATGAATATTATGATTGTCGAAGGAAGATATGAGGTCTGCATAATGTGAGGGGATGCTTTGAGCGTTTATATGGACAACATTAAAGTTTTTGGGATGTGGAGAGAAGGCAGAGTTAAGAAGAGAAGAAAGAGGCACAGAAGAACTGTGGAAACTATCATCAGATGATGATGAAAAGGAAAGAAAATTGCTATCGCTGTCAGAATCATTATAATTATTGTCGTTTAAACTCATATTAGAAAATAAATAAATAACAAATAGTACATATAATAAAAATGAATAAATAGATATGATATACTTCTAAATAATATTTTTCTATTAAATGCGAATTAAACTTATAAATCAACTAGATTTTCACCTACCGGCTGCATGTAAGAGATTGTCTTAGGGTTTAAACTACAACGGAAAAGAACAACAACACATAAGTTTATCAATAAATTATAAATTAAAGAAAAGAAAAAAAAAAGAATTAACAATTAAAATGATGACACACATTTTTAGTTAAAAAAAAAAAACAAACAAACAACAGTAAAAGATATAAATAACAAAAAACCGTCACTAAATATTTCACTTTACATTATCTATATTACGTAGCATCTGTGACATTAGTTATCTATGATAATAAACAGTAAAGTCAGATGAAGCAAAAATACTTGTATCCAGAGCCAGAAAATAAATTAAAAGTAAAAGTCAAATGCAATAACAAAAAGACAATTGACCCATAACATAAGTAAAATATAAACAAACGGGAACCATTACGTAATACAAGAGGATTAGTTAATCTAGTGAATAAAGTAAGATATATGTGAAACAAAACAATGAAAATATTGGACAAACAAATTGGAGAGAAAAAAAAAACTACGATAAAAACATTACATTAATAAAAATCATTTCTTAATAACCCTCTTGGGCCGAGTGTTAACTTTAGTATCTTTATGGCTTTGACTATGCGATTGCAAACTTGGAACAGATGTGCCCGCCGCAGCAACATTTGAAGGCAAGAACTCACCGCTAGATGACGAGGATAATGCGTTGATATCAGCCATTTTGAAGATACGGTGATGTGATTTGTCAGAACCAATAACCACTATTTGGCCATCCTTCGTCCAGCACTTCGTAACCCCGAAGCGCTGTCTAGCAGCCATGAAGATGTTATGCCTTTCTTTAGTTAGGAACTCGGACATAGTTACACCTGAACCTTTAAGAGCAGTTTTAGCAAACCAGATTTTATTTCTTAGAGTAGCATCTGAGAATTTAATCAAGATTGCCCTGGGCTTATCAGCTTTTAATTTACCTAAGCGGTGGCAATGCTTCACAACATCTACACTTATTTCTGACATCTTTAGATGGTCAACAAGTGTACTGATTGCTACCGAGCAAACATTCTCGTTTTTGCTCTCTGGAATGCCATGCAACAGCAAAATTTTCCTGCGGCTTCTCATCTCCAATTCGTCATTTTTACGTGTGAGGATGTCGACCTGTTGCTGGAGCCCCTCAAGAGCAGATAGAACAAAGGTCCTGAAGATATTAAACTGCGCAGCGACATTAGAATTAGGACTGGTAGCTGGAATAGAATTCTGCAAATTTCGCTGAAACTCAGCCATTCTGGTGTTAAAGTGTTCACTCAGTTCAATAATGCTATTTTGTATGGAATCCATAATAATGAGAAATGTGTCAAATGTGATGATGTTTAACTTTCTTATAATTTATTATATGTTAAACTTCTTGTAGAGATTTATGCAGGAAACAAGGGCTGGTAGGTAAAAACCTTCAAAACATAGTCATAAATAATATATTATTGTATTATATTATTTATTAACAATTATTAATCTATTAGAATAAAAAATCTATGTGCTTATTATTTCACACCTACCCACAAAAAAAAAAGATTGATGATGAAATTTTTGAGTAAAATTTGTAATTTTGTTTACTTGAATGACGCACTTATTTCAGTTATATCGATTTGAAAACAAACTAAACCGATTTTGATAAAAAAATTCAGGGACCAAAAGAAGAATACTCTTATACATACTCCTTAAAACTAAAATCTAAAAAAGAATTAACTAAATTGAATAAGCCGTTTTTGTGTTATCGCTGAACATAAATAAATTTAAAAAGTCTCCGACGAATAAAAACCTCCTTCTTGAAAGTCGCTTAAAAATGGACACAAAACCTCATTGAGATCATAAAAATATCGTATTCCTAAATTTCACGATTCAATATCTTACGCCAATCAGCTAAAACCGCTGAAGTGAAAGAACCTAATTCATTTTCACTATAAATATTTTTCTCCCGAACTCAGCAGCGATAAGGAACATTTCGTTTCTTACATAAATTTCCAAATTACAAATTCACCATTATTACTTCCGACCCAATAATCTTTATGATCGTTCTGTACGTCTGTTAGGACAAAATATATGATTTTTTTATTGGAGAAAATTCTTTGTAAGGGGAATAATGACTTGCGGAATGTTTTATTAAATGAAAGTGTTTTACCAAGCCAAGTAGGATAATGTATTGACATTTATATATGTAACAATTTATAGAGATTTAAAAAAAATAACTTTCTAGTTTCTTGCTGGTTCTTCTCTTTAGAATAGTCAGGGTAATATCACAAATTTAAATAGATACCATTTTTTATTTAAACGATTTAAAAATACTCCTAATGCTTTTTGGAATTTTATTAAGTTTTATGTTATATTAATAAACAATGTTTAATCTAATCACTATTTTATTAAGCCTTTATTCGATCAATTCCAAAATCGGTTTAGTGAAATAATAAAGAAAATAATTGGCAGACGTAAATCTCTTATCATTATATCAGTTAATTAAATACTATATGGAGAATAATAACAATATTAACGAAATATTTCTTTTGTTATAACCTCTATTAGCTATTCATCAAAGCAAATGGAAATTCTCTTTAATATTCTTTATCGAAAGAATCAATTAATATAATAACACTAAATCAACAGCGAACCTTATATAGTTCGTGAAAAACCAGACGATAGCGTGATTCAGGATCATTACAATACGAATCAAAATGAACGGCATGTGTATCAAAAACCGTTGAAAACTGTAGCGGTTGTTTAGTTGCTAATGCCAAATTAATGTTAGAGTGTTTCACTGACTATCACACTGTAACGGTAAGGCATTTCATCACTCTGTTATTTATTGTAACGTAACAAATCGGATTCGAGGAATTTATTCTTCCTAACAGGTTTAACATCAGAACTGAGTATAACATAGCGCAAACTGTAGCAAAAATGATGAAAACTGTATTGTAGCCATTGTTTCCTTGCTAACACCAAATTAATGTTAGAGTGTTTCGCTTACTGTCATACAGGAAAGAAAAGGCATTTCGTCCCTCTATTATTTCCGGTAATGTAACGGTTTAGATTCGAACATTACATCAGTGAGGAAAAAGATAAAAATAACGCAAATTGTGTTATAATTACAATACGAATTAAAATGAATAGCATGTATATCAAAAACAATTGAAAACTATAGCTGTTATTTTGTTGCTAATTCTAAATTAATGATAGAGTGTTTCGTTGACTATCACTCTGTAACGAAAATGCACTTCGTCACTCTACTCGGTGTAATATTACAATTCAGAGTCGAACATAACATCAGTGATAGCACTAACATTATACATAATACTGTTTACAATGTATAACATCAATACGCTAAACAGTATGACCGCTTCGACCGACATTGTAAAAATAATTTATTCGATGCCTGATAAATGCTCCAATCGATTATGGATTGTAACATTACAGGCAAATCCTCGTCAATTAGTGTGAACGTAACGTAACGTTATGTTACATTACCAACCTTAATAACTTATGAACTGGAGCCTATCTCTAGTCCACTAACTACAGTTCGTACAGGCTCGAATGACGCAGTACCTCGCTCTCATAGTGGATAGGTGTGAAATAAGTAAGATCGTTTTGTACGGAGAGTGAGAGAGCCGAATGCCTAACTTCCTTTCCAATTTTATAATTTCCTATTCCTTTTCATTCCGTAGTACTTTTTGGTGACAACGCGTTTGCGCGAATTTTTGTAAGTGGCGATGATCACTTAACATCAGCTGTCCACTCGTATATAATTTGTACGTATGTAAGCATTTATATGTATACTTTTAATTGTAATTTTTAAATGTTGTATTACAGTTATTTGTTATGATTTCTTTATTCTGTAAGATTTTGACTATCTTTAACTTTTTCTGTTTACTTAAATTACTTTATTGGGTACGCTGCAAGAAATCAGATTTAGGGATAAGTATACCTTATAAACTTTGGTTTCTTTTTGACTTGTGTATGTTTCTGTATAATGTTTCTGGCAAATTTGATGAACTGTAAAATAAATAATAATATAATTAAAACAACTACTTCGCATATATAATCCACTCCAAACAAAGTGAATGGAAGCCTTGTAAGCGCCGAATTTTTGAACCACTATTATATTTTCGTGTCGCATTTTCGAGTAAAGAAAATTTTCTCGCTTTGATATTCAGAAACATGTATTTCGCAGAGCCATGTAGGAGATTACGTTCCAAATGTTTCCCCTTATAAGGCGAGAATTAGATTTGTGTGTTTTACTCGAGTAGTTTATATAAAACAATACTGTAACCTTGTAATAGTTGATTAGGCAACCAAAAAATAAGTATCAATGAAACAAGTAATTAATTTAAAATAACAAAAAAATCGACTGCGTAACCACTCTATTTGTAGTCAACAGTTACTGTCTAAAAGCCTATAAAAAAGAATCGTTGGTAATCAACTTTAAATCGTTATAGATACTAAACGGTAATTCTGATTGAAAGATGACGTCAGAAACCTAAAAATCATTTTTAAATACCCATTCAACGATACCAAACTTGACATAGGTAGTTCGTCGATTTGTTCAAATTTTTATACTTTTTATGACATTTGCGCTGTCATGACGAATCAAACGACGCGTCATTCGTCAAAATTTCCCACGCATTTAGTCTAAATAGCGCTACGAAGGTACAAACCCACATAGATACAAAGATGATTAGACATACATATCCCTCTCTTGCATCCGTAGTTTGGTAAAAATAAGGCATTATAGACATTAAATTATATCAGGTTTCACGTATTTTGTTCAATAAATTAAAATAAACCGTAATTAATGGTAATAAATGCTACAATACAATAATATATACTTACTAGTGTGTGTCTTTGTTTGTCATTGGTCGAAATTCGACCAAAATCGTTACTGCTTAAATCATTTGACAAGTCGAAATATTAAAAATACCAAGTAAAAACATGTATTATGTATTATATACATGTATTGTTAGTATTTATAAAATTTGTCCTTGCATATCAATAATATAAATAATCAATCAATCTATCTTTCTCTTATTTCAATATTTATGAAAAACTTTTACAGAAATAGTTTCTAAATACTGACTACAGCACAGGGTACACTGACGGAGGTGATACGCGGTGCGAATGCGACTCTGATTCCCAAACAATGTTACACTTACTGTTATGTCCATTGTGTGCCGACACCTGCACAATACTAAACTCTGGGCAGCCAAGGATAAGGTTTTAAGCGTGGCCAAGTACTGGGCCCGTACCATATAATAAATTGGCGATTGCCATTTAATAAATCGACTTGGCGAAGAAGAAGAGCTCGTATACGAGCTGGCTGGGTCTCGGTACCAACTCCAACAGAACTAATAAAGCGATTCCTACAATATTTGAGAAATCTAGTAGCCTAACTTCCTCACCCATTCCATTCTTTACTTCCTGATTAAGCTGGCAATACATTTGTGGCTTTTCTGGTGCAGGGAATGTCTATGGTCGACGGTAATCACGTTAAGTCCTTCTCCTTTCTTTATTATCCTCAAAATGTCATTGACGTATAAATCAAAGTGTTAACCCGTAAAAATTAAAAATTAAAATAAAATTCGGTGTGAATGAGGTTTAATAAACCGCGTGACACGCTGCGGATGTGAATCACGCTAGAATACCTGAACATTGTGGCGAAAATGTCATGCCAGCGTGCAAAAATAATGAACAAATACACGTTATGTGAAACGGTATTTATTTATGATGCCACGTGCATTCGGAGTTGCTTTTATCCATGTATATCGGAAGGTATAAGGGCAAAGTAGAAAGGAATAATTTAATATTGTCAACCATTTTTATATACATATTATAAAATCCTTAGTAGCTAAAGCATATTATTCTGTTCAAGATTATATAGATGATAAACATGCTTGGATTTAGTATAAGCTGGATTCACACAGGGTTTTTATATATTTGTAACTCATAAATGTATGTACCCATCATAAAACTTTTAAAAAGAGTAACTATCGAGTTTCTTGCCGGTTCTTCTCGGTAGAATCTACATTCCGAACCGGTGGTAAATTGATTAATTAATTAGTGTTTAGTTTTTTTTTGTTTTTGTATTGACGATTCAAAAGTGCTTGTAAAAGCCTACTTGAATAAAGCATATTCTGATTTTGATTTTGATACGTTACGGGACTAATCGTCTAAAGAGAGAATCACATTTGTAAGTTTTACTTGTAATTATCTTAAAGAAACTCTGCAACTTGGTAACAATTACCTAGGTAGCCTTACGAAAACTCTTGTTGTCAAAAATAAAGCCACTGACGGATAATTCTTTCTGATGTACAGGGATGAATAGTTTTTTATGAAAGTCAGAAAGACAAACTTTTAAGTGTAATATTTACCTAACACTGCACACACATGCTGTCAAATTATATATAAGACTTATTACATTATGTTCATATATTGTGTTGTAATGTGTATTTTATGAATTGTAGCTAAATATTACCAAAACGAAACTTAAGCCGAAAAAATCGCAAAAATAATCTAGTGTCAAAATAATGCAAATTAATATAAATATTATATTACAAAATTAAAACCGCAAGCGAAATTTTTGCCCTCGAACTAGGATGTAATCGTTGAAAAAAAATGCTAACAAAACATGCGATGATTTGACATTGAATGTAATGCCATCGCAGGAGGCATTTTAGTGATCAACTGTTAGTAACATGTTAATAAGGCTTCAAATAACTGACTAGTAGGCTTAGACGAAAATTACACTTACAAGTTTTGCTCTCAAGCTTTCATAAAGACTTACATAAGTCATTTTCCATTGCTTTACACCAGATTAAATTTACTGCCAGTGCCTTATTTTTGATTTTCATAGTTTTCGTAACTTACGAGGTTTCTGTTATTGAGTTACTGAGTTGTTTTATATTGCTCACGAGGGTTAAACTTACAAATATAATTCTCGCCGTAGACAAATTTCGTTTGTAATAAGTCAAATTGTTAGGTTATGTTCAGTCACGTGATCGCAGTATATTATTTTTACTTATTTTTATTAATATTTGGGTCTAAAAAGTTGATAAAAACCATCGTGATTAATGGACATGATTTAGTAGTCAGAAGACTACATCTGAATGCTGATAAGCAATAATGTGTCAACCCACAAAAAGTCAAATTCGGTTTATTGATGTATTCTGATACTACATAACGTATTTAACATTATTCAAAAAAATGTAGTCATATAAATTAAATAAGTACGGAAAAAAGTATCTTAATTAATTGGGTCGAATTTCAAGTGCGTTCCATTTTTTGCAATTAATACAATAATCTCAAATATTTAAATAACTTTTTATTAGATAATATATTAAATGTATCAGTCTGATTTAAATTAATAATACCATTTATCAAAAAATAAAATAAGAGATGGCTATATACTTCAAACATATTTGTTAAGAATAGGTTTGACATGTTTAGACGTCATTTTCTCAAAACGGAGTCCGTGTGGCTTAACACAGTATTGCTTATCAGCGTCCATCTGTGGGTGATCACTTAACATGAATAATCACTCGCTATTATCACACAAAAAAATCTTCTACATAAGAAATTCCAAAATCAATACCAATGAGTTATCTATTTATAAATCCTTATATACTTACCCAGCGTATATACATAGACGTTTCATACGTTATATCCATTCGCTCGTTGACCTGTTTAAGCACATTTAATCCCTTCAACGACAAACAAGTACTCGATACCTTGAAGGGTAATATTCTGAGAACCCTCAAAGAAAATATTTTTGTATGTATCCATCTATTTATCCTTCGCTTTTATTGAAGATTTGTCTGAGCGAATATTTTATGAGGTTGCTTTTTACTTAAAGCTATATTTAATCTATAAAAAAGTGACAGGTCACTCACTCACTCACTCATTACGAAATCTCAGAAACTACAAGTGCTAGGGGTTTTAAATTTTTTATGAGTATTATTTTTAGAACGTAAATGCTCACTACGACAGTATTTCGTAAAATTCGTCCTCTAAAACGGGAGTTAGAAGTTTGTATGAAAGTTAAGCGCGAGTGAAACCACGAGGCACAGATAGTTCTATATATATTGGACTAGTATTATTTGTTCGAGAACTCGGTTATATGCCACTCCCGTATATATCGCACTTTCACAGGGACTAAAAGTAGCCTATATCCTTACGACTAATGTAAACTAGATGTCTTTTAAAATCGTTGCGTTCTTATGACACGTTGGCATAGGTATCACTTGTTTAGTGTCTTCGCGTCGCACCGTGTCGCATCGGTTCGCAAGCATACCGCATAATAACTGTTATCATCCCAACAATACAAACACTTGGTGGTGGAAACTAATATACGCCATTTAAATCATTTTGAAATAGTTTTCATTTCTTTTTTAACTTTTTCGATTAAAAAAAAAAGCCTGAAAAAAGTCCGAATCTCGAACATTGCACCTCATTAACTTTTATTCTCTGAATGCGGACATAATTCGAAGGTAAAAAGCTAAAAAACTCGATTCGAGTTCTCGCTCGGTGGAATACTTTGCAAATTGTCATTTATAGTATAGAGTAGCCATTGAATAGAGAAAACGATAGCGTAATGGCTATAAGATGAAACTGCACCTTAATGTGAGTCTCAAATTCAAATCTGGATAAGTATAATACATTAATGATTTTTAAGAAAAAATCATATTAAAGATAAAAAGTTTTTGTGTCAAACGATTTGGAGTATGTGATAAAACCCGTTGCATATTAATTTAATTTAATTTTCATATTAAAGGTACATTTTTTAATATTTATAGTAAAGAAATTTTACATTAAACATTACAAAATCTATGTAGTTATGTCAATTCTCAACTTATATATCCTAAATATCGTCATTCTATATCTGATATCTTGTAACTAACAACTTTGGTGAAAATGGATTTTCTCTATGAAAACGGTATTCAAATTATTTTCTTTTATAATAATAATATTTCCTACAATATCTTAAATCTAAATAATTTAAAAATGTTAATAAAATATGTCTTAAATACAATAAATTCTCATATTAACAAAAATTTCTATCAACAATATAAAGAAGAAAGAGAAATTAAAATAACTATATTAAGCCTAAATAACTATCAATGTCACAGTGAGGCAAGGTAACAAAAAATGTAAACATGAATTGCAGTTTTAAAAGAAGTTTTTGTCTCTCCTGTAAAGTTCGGCAGTTTGTATGTACGAGCTATCATGTAGACCGACGATATATTCTAAATACTGAACATAAATCAAATAAATAAATAACGCATCACACTCAACGGCCCCCATTAAGATCTCATGACCTTGTGTCGGGGGTCCGGAAACACTCACAACACTAACACAAACACCCAGACCACGACAAACATCTGTATGGCCAAAACTCACGTTTTGCCGTGTGCGGGGATCGAACCCGCGACCGTTAGCGCTTCAGTCAGTTGCTCTGACCATTGCGCCAACGCGTCTGTCAATTCTGTCTGTTAATTCTTGTTAAAAATAAAATTAATGAATAAAAAAACCTTTTTAAAATAATATTCTCCTCGAAACAGCTCCATTCGGATTCACAAACACAAACACTATCGCAAATACCCGTGATCTTCACAAATATTTATCACAGCGATCGATCTGTCTAGTAGCGAAGAAGCTCGAAATGTCTCACTCAAACGTATATTTGTACTAATATATGGACGCTGATAACCAATACTATGTCAAGTCACGTTCGGAAGATATCTTGTAAGCCAAATAAACATAAAATGTAAGGGTTTTATGAATTTTGCCTATACTAATTGGACGCTGATAAGCTATGTCAAGCCACATGTACATAATTGTGAGAAAATGGTGTCGAAAGATGGCAAACCTATTCTTAATAATTTTTTTTGAAGAAGGATATATTCAACTTTCCTTTTCTTCTTTTATAAAAGGTATAATAAATTAATAACGGATTGGTATCATATAAAAAATACATCTAATAAAGTTATTTTTCAAATATATGGCATTATTGTATAAATTGCAAAATATGGAACACACTTGAAATTCGAAACCTTAAATTAAGAAACTTTTTTAGTACTCATTTTATTTAGATGACTTAAAATTTTTTTGAATAATTTTAAAAACATTATGCATTTGCAGAATACATCAAGCGCTTAAACACGCTGAAGAGAACGGGTCGATTGGAATAATTATCTTTTTATTAAATAGCCTAACACTGGTAGACTATAAATCATCACGTTTGGCTATAAAAACGTTTAGATTTTTGAAATAAATTTTAATTTTATGCCTTTCCAAAAGAAGTTTTGTTAATTTGACTTAGCAAGTGGCAAAAGAAATTTTGCTTGTATGATGACTGCTCGATGCAGGGGTTGCTACCTGCAACATTAACGTAAGTATCTGCCACCAAAAATTTTAACTGCTTGCAACATTGAGGTGGTCATTTTCATCTCAGTTTATGAAAAATATTTTCCAAGATCACGTGGACATTTGGCAGGAATGTTTTTATGGTGTATTTAATTACTATACAATTGGCTAAGCTCGAAGCGTCTTTTGTTATCGTTATCTACGTTATTTACATATCCATTTGTTGCATTGGTAGCGGTTTTTGACAATTAACCTATAATCTTTTGAAACAATATTTCAAATAAGCAAGCATAAAGCATTCTCTAGTTTTACTACACTCTGTGCTCAGCTCAATTATGCTTCTTTTATATTGATCAAGTTCCTCGTTTCTTTTCTAAATTTCTCAAAAAGAGTTTTCATTAGAAGAAAATTTCTTTTTTATTTCGAGTCCGGAATTATACCGCTTTGAATTAAATAAATGCGAGGTACTTTTTTATGCAGGAATATTTTATTTCTCTTGAAAAAAAATCTCCCGATATTTTCTTACTTAAAGACATAATTTATTGAATCGTTAAACGTTGTAGTAGAAAGAATTTTTTGTGAATAAAACATTTTTAAGGGTACTTTTTTAATCGCTTGTATTTCAAGTGATTGCTTTATACAAATTAAGTTGTTTATCGTTTTTTATATTGTGATTATTGTTACTCATACCAGTCTCTTTAGAATAAAAAAACTCTGTATAAGTAGTTTTTTTTTCCGATTTTATTTTTGGTCTTTGAAAATATTATTATTTTTGATAATTTTCCGATTATATACTATAATTAGCAGTTACCCGCAGCTTCGCCCCCATACTTAGGAATCAACCCTTTATAACCCTTTCAAAAATCCTTTCTTAGTGCACACCTACGACATTTAAGTAATGTTTATGCAAAATTTTACGTTTCTAAACCCAGCGGTTTCAGACTGTCAGCCAATCAGTTGTGTTAGTTATATTTTTGTTAGTTATCAAAGGCTATACTTGATCCTTATATGCGTATTATTTTAAAACAAAATTCTACATTAATGTGAGCACAGCAGCAAGCAAAAGCTAGTATACATATGTGATTTAGGCGTTAACATGGAATTCGTGCGTACGCATAATCTAGACACTGCTCGACCTAGTAACAACATATGGTATATTCGACTATATAAATTCATTTTTATTCACGTAAATAATACATTAAAACGCGAATTCATATTAAAAAAAAAAAAAAAACATTACACTTTTCTTTATCTAAAACCTAGTATGGGTGTACTTAAATGTGATTTCCGTTGCAACCTTCTTACACGTTATGATGGATTCGTAATAAAATTGTCGTAATAAAATTGAATTTTTTTACGAACAATGTAATCATTGAAACCGTTACAACGAGTCCCAACACAACATAAATAAATAATCTTTATTGCACACTAGTTATTTTGCAAGGTACATGGAAAAAAATTATACATAAACACATATGTATATCGTATCGTATATATATATATATATATATATAGCAGATCGTCTTTTAAAAAATAAGCTATATGTCAATTTATGAAATATATGTAATTTCGTAAATTCCTTCCTCAGAATTTACTCAGCGCTAATTTAATTCTTGGAGTTTAAAAGCCATCTCCCGAAAGGCTTTTAGTGTTAATAGGTCTTTCGGTCTTCTAGACTCAAAATATTTTTAATCGTTTTAGTATAATTTCTATGATGAAAAAGTTCTTTCAGGTTTTATGTTTCAAATCTTAATAAACACTTTTTCATACAATGCTTCGTTTCTTCGTTTCTTTTCGTATTTTTAAAAACCCAATTAATATAGAAAATATAATTAAATGAACATTACACATATCATTAGCTACTTATCAAATGAAGTCCGCTCGGCGGTGGTAAAATGTTAGCAGCGTTTCCCCTTTGAATCGCAATTCCGATTCTCTGCACTAAAAATGCAATTTCATCCCTATAGATTTTTTTACTACTACTCAAAGGACCACGTGTTTATATTGCAAATGCAAGATTTCATTGAAATAAGTGATAAATATTATTTTCTATTCAAATTGATGAATAATTATTTAAATTAATTCTTAATTTTACATAATTCACCATTTACATAACACAACTGTTATATAGACAATACTGTGTATTTGGATTCCGATAAGCAATAATGTGTCAACCCACAAAAGGTCAAATTTGGAGGTATTGACAAATTTATATATTGCGTTACGTATTTAATATTATTCATAAATTTTTAGATTCATCTAAACTAAATAAGTGCGGAGAAAAGTTCCTTAATTTAATATTTCGAATATTGCAGTGTGTTCCGTATTTTGCAATATACAATAATCACATATATTAAATAAAACTTTGCATAATACCAATCGGCTTTTAATTTACATTTCATTGAAAATTGAAATGAAAGAAAAGATAGATATGTATTTCTTCAAACAAATTTGTTTACAATAGTTTTGACTTCTTTAGACGCCATTTCCTCAAAATGAAGTCCGCGCGGCTTGACACAGTTTTGCTTATCAGCGTCCATTGTTTTTTTTTAAATTTTGTCGTTTTACATAGTAGGTATTTACATACATAAGTATAAAGTATGTACATGTTAATGTCACTACTAAGGAAAGGTCTCTTCTTCTTCTTCACTGCGGATTGGCAGATATATCCTGTATGAGAATTGCTTCCGGCACATGCAGGTTTCCTCACGATGTTTTCCTTCCCCGCAGAGCACGAGTATATATTTCACTTTTGAACTCTGTGGTGCTAGCCGGTTTCGAACCAGCGATCATCTGTTGAGATCGACGTGCTCTAACCACTAGCCCATTTTGACTGTACCTTTTAATAAATAAATGATGATTATTATTAAAACTAGCAGAGATCAAAGCGAGTATCTTAAAAACATTTATGTTTACGAAACAATTTGTCTTGTCATCAAAACTATTTCAGTTTAATTACTCTAGATTCTAGAACGTTCATTTAAAGCAGGGATTCCCAAATATTTCCGCATGCGGTTCTTATTAACCGACTTTAAAAAAAGGTTCTCAATTCATAGAATATTTTATTTAAAGTTAGTTACCGAAGAATTCGGTCATAATCGACTAGCTGCCCTCCGCAGTTTTACTCGTGTCGTAGCGTGATGTAATATGGCCTATAACCTTCCTCAATAAACATGCTATCTAACACAAAAAGATGTTTTGAAATCGGATCAGTTTTGATAGAGATTACACCCTACACACAAACTCACACTCTTTATAATTTTGTTATAGATATTGCAAATTGTATAAAAGCACGCATGGATTGTTCTACTACATTTTATATTTTCGTGACTTATTTTTGAAGTCGATTGATAATTATTTCGCAAGTCAAAACATGTAATCATGCGGGCCGCAGCCCTACGGGTTATAGTTTGGTAACCTCTGGTTCAAAGTCTATAATTCAAGACGAATACGAAATAGATGATGAAGTTTTAGAAAGTTAAGGAATTGTTAACGTTATCGCAATATATACTTATTTAATAACTAACTATTTTCAACGACTTTGTACGTCTAATGTGAAAGAGTATACTGTAGTATAGGGGTAAGATTTGTTTGTAAGACTGTATGTAAAGGGAACTCTTTGAAACTACTGATCCGGTTTGAAAATTTCTTTTTGCGTTGGACAGCCTGTTTATTGAGTCATCGGCTATATTACATCACGTTACGACTTTTAGGAGTTAAGCGGTAACCATAAACGCGAGTGAAACCGCAACCGATAGCTAGTTTTACGTAATTAGGCCTTAGAAGCTAATATGTTTAAAAAAATTACAATAGCAATATACCACATTATGACGAAAACGTTTATTCTTACTTATATTATAAAACCAAAAGTTACTCTGTCTGTGTGTTACGCAATCACGTCTAAACTATTGAAAAGATTTATAGAGATAGTCTAGAAACTGAGAAATGATATAGGCTACTTTTGAATGTGAAAAGGGGCCATAAAGGTTTCAAATGGGGTGAAGTTATATAACTAATAAAAACTATAATAATACTGCGCAAAAGAATTCGCAAAATACGTAATTAACATCTATCTATCTTTATTACTATTAACTTATCTATCTTTTACTATCTAACGAAAGACAAAATCCACTAATCTAACTAAATAAGGAAAACCGTGAAACACTGAGATATTTCCCGAACTAATAATCCCAAAAGACGCCATCAATTTTAATTAGTAATAGTGAAAAAAAACACCGAAAAATACACGCGAATAATTAGCCAAGATAAAGGAAACAATTTGTTAGCCGTTCGCGGTGCTACCATTTATAAGGCGCGGTGTACGGTGACCTTTCGGGTGGCGAATGATAAATTATCTAAAGCATTTGACATACTGCGCTGATAACCGTTGCGATTTTCGAAGTAATATTTTAATTTAAAAAGTAAAAAGAGGCGTGTTATAAGTTTGACGTGTCTGTTTGACGTTTTGTAGCATTGAAGCTAACGTATGGACGAATTTTGATGCGTTTTTTTTAATATAGTTTATGAAGATCTGTGCAGGTATTTCAAGGTTATCAGCTGTTTTCTTTGCAAAACTTCAGCAACTTCTAGTGGTCTAATTGACTTGAAATTTACTATGCTTTGAATGATATTAAAATAACATAGTTGCTTAACCTTTTTTTTTTGTTTACGCAGGGGAAATCTTCGATAAGATACCCGATTCCTGGGGGGGAGATCGGGTTATGTGAAGATTTATACCCACTAAAACCCCTGCGATGGCCTTTCTCAGCACGGAAATGGAGAGGCCTCGGGATCGCTTGCGCATGCGCATCCGCTGCCCCTCCCGTGCGACGCTCCGCTCGTGGCTGGCGGAGCTCGTCTCAGGAGGGCAAAGTCTAATATTGCCCTCCCCGCACCCCTCGCTGGTGCGTACGGCAGTTCGAGGCCATCCCGACTGCCGTCCTCCTCGTGGCCGTATGAAAACGGATGCGCGGGACCCCCATCTCACGCACCCACGGCCCGAGGGCGCGCCCTATTTATTCTGCCCCGGGCACTGGGGCTAGGAGACCGGAAGGACGACGCCTCGGTCGTCCTCGTCGGGCGGGATCGGCCCTCTCCCGGGCCCGCCCTGCTATCTCCTTCTGGACCATGACGGTAAGAAGGAGACGACGGCCTCCCACGCCGATTCCCTGCGGAGCATCGCCGACACGACTGCTCGCAGGGAGAGTTGCTTAACCTTAACCTGATGCTATCTCCTCATCATCTTACAACAGAAGTATGTACTAGGGCTCATTGAAATGATCTTAAAGGTCTGCAATAAGCAGATTGGAGGTTTTTAAAATTCAATTTTATATATTATTTTAATATGACGAAAATTGTTACTAAATATTATGAAAAAATGTTATGAATAAATGGCTTGAGTCTTGAACCCTCATAAGATACAAAAAAATCTCATACATTTTGTATATAATAGCTAAATTAACACAGCATTTATGTACATATTCTTACATATTCTGAGGTGATATGAAAAAGTGTATACGATTTTCTAGCTTCGCTCGTTTATGGAATGCATTAATATATCTTAAAATAATTAATATGAAATAAGTGAAAAAAAACTTCTAAACCAAGATTTTTAGAAAAAAATTTTCTATTGAAATTGTCGCGTTTCTTATCTCCGTGTGAACAAGCCTTAAATTCGCGTCATATAACTTAGTGTATACTAAATACTAATTATCTTAAGTTAGGCTTCATTAAGAATAATATCATGTTAATGACCTCCTTTGTTATAAGCTAAATTATTACCCGACGCTATTTAAGGGACGAGTCAAGTTTAGATAGATTTACATAATTTACACTAATTAAAAGCAAAATATAGAGCTAACGTTAATAAGTTTGAAAGTTTGGAATTACGGTTCTCATTTGAAAAATATGCTTTAAGTAACCAGTTTATTGAGAAAATGTGTAGGCTATATTAAGTCACGGTACGACCATAGAAGCGAAGCAGAAATCATAGCATGAATATGATTGTAAGGGCAGTTTTTAAACGCATCAAACTCAACGGCACCTAATAATGTCACCCTGTGTCGAGGGTTCTGAAACACGGACAACACAAACAAACAAAACAAAACATACAGACCACGACATAGATCCGTATGGCAAATACAGACGTTTGCCATGAGCGTGGATCAAACCCGCAACCGTTAGTGCTTCAGTCAGTTATAGTGACTACTGCGCCAACCTGCCTGTCATAGTTATCTACCTATATTATTTCTCTGTAGTATAAAATGTACATGAATAAATTCTTAATATAATACAGTCAAAATCATTAGAGTTATATGGACGCTGATATGCAATACTATGTCAAGCCACACAGACTTCATTTTGAGAAAATGGCGCCTAAAGATGTTAAACCCATTCTTAATAAATTTGTTTGAAGAATTATATATCCATCTTTTCTTTTATTTTTGATAAAAGGTATAATAAATTAAATTCAGACTAATATATTTTATAAATTATCTCATAAAAAGTTTTTAAAATATTTGAGGTTATTGTAAAAACTGCAAAATATTGAATGCACTGCAATTCGAACCACTTAATTAAGAAACCTTTTTCCGTACTTATTTAGTTTATATGACTTCTTTTTTTTTTAATAATGTTAAATAGGTGATACAGTATCAAAATACATCAATATCTCAGAATTTGAGTTTTTCGGGTTGACACATTACTGCTTATCAGCATCCATATAAGATTGTGTTTGGAGATCGCAATAAAACATAGTGAACTCTTAATTTATACGTTACATAAATACGTGTTCCTTATATACTATATCTCGAAGGGGTTTTAATCGATATGGAATTATATCTTCATTAATATCATCAAAAGTAATATATTGATGCGCCATTTTAGACACGTCATTGACGAAACGAATTAAATATATCAAAATTAATGTTCTCATTACAAAAATTATAGTTTAAAATGATTACGTAACTAATAACTAACGCGTTTAATGTTTTCGTTGAGTCAGCTCGTGACCACGACGGATGCAACTTCGTCGAAACGTCAAGCAATAAAAAAGGTATTACTACCATTAGTTTTCGCGATAAGACCCGTTATATAAAACATGAACGTTCAACTATACGCATCTATGCCTACCGTAATAAATACTGAATGTTTATTTGTGCGATTGTCTCGCGTTTTTACGTGTATACTGGAGCAATTTTTATGAAATTTATGCGTTTAAAGCTCATGATCTAGATTTAAAAATCAATTTTTTATTTCGTTACAATGACAAAAATATGGGAAATAAATATGGGAAACGTGGGTGAAGCTAAGATGGAAAAAGTATAAATACATACATTTCTCGTTTCGGTGAGTTTCTTTTGTAATTGATAAATAAGTAATGAACAAAAGCGTCACATTTTTTTTTATGTTTACCGCTGTTCGTGTGTCTTTTACTTAAATAGCTAGAAAAGGAGCAGGTGGGTAATCATCTATTTATATATACAATAATAAATAATATATTAAAATGAATATGTATGTATATGAATTTTAAACTAGATGGACCGATGTGTGATTAAATTGTTAAATAATCTCTGATTACCTCAGCGGATGAACCTGAGAAGTTCAGCAGTGGAACGTTATAACAACGTTCTTTTTTTAAGTCCCAAAATACATATTAAAGCGAGCTACGAACTAAAGCAAGTATTTAATACAAATAAACAAAGACAAAAAGATAATTGATCGCCCTCCCATCGAAATACATCAGTAATATAACAAAAACGGTAATATGATTACAACGGTAATACATATTACCAATTTGTAACATCACAGAATATTACACATATATTAATAACGAACGCGAGCTCGGTAAATTGGTTAAATTGTGAAATATTAACGTAACTGAGACGATTTATTAAAACACGCTGAGTATTTTACAGTGTTAATTGAATCCAAAATTGTTTCATTTTATTCTAGAAACATCGTTTTGTGTTCCTTGTAGCATGTTAAGTTGTATATTGTTTTATCTATACTAATATTGTGAAGAGGTAAAATTTGTTTGTAAAGTAAAGAATGTTCTCTGAAAGTACTGTTCCGATAAAAATACTTTTACGTTGAATAACCTGTTTATAGAAAAGAGGCTATATTGCACCATGGTACGACTCATAAGAATTAGTAACCGTCAACATCAGCGAAAAGGCGAGAAGTAGCTAGTAATACATATTGATTAAGGTAATACCTGGCTGTAGTATTGTCTTAAATTCAGTTGTACCTGACTCACACAGAAGGTCACCGTGTAATAACTAATACAGCTGCGTTAAGTACGGTGAGTGAGAGCTGAAAGCCTAACCTGTCCTTCATCCATTATATACATCCCATTCTCTTTTATCCCTTATATTAGTTTTTAAACTGACAATGAATTTTTTCCTTTGAGGCTGCTAAGGTCCATTGGCGGCGGTGATCACTTAACATCAGTTGTCTCGCCTGCTCGTTTGTCAGATATTTTTGTAAAAAAAATATGACAAATGAAAAATTTTAAATTCTAAAATCGTCGCCGAATCATGAGTATATGTCTTTTTTGGCATAATTTTGTTACGATTGAGTGCGTGTTGTGTTGGGTATATTTTTGTTTTGTTTGTTAATTCACTTTATCTTATTTCTGCTTATAGTTATTATTATATTTTCTTTATTGCTGTATTTTTATTTATTCTTTTGTTGTAAATGAATACTTACTAACTAAAATAAACTTTAACTGTCATACTACAAAAGACGCATTAAAACCATGTTCAACACGTGTCTAGCTAAACAGTGTTTAAAAATTAAAAATTGCTTAAAATATTATCTAAATTACTTAACAGCGAATATACTCATGAAAAATATTATCGATAAAATGTTATACGTTACATTTGACAGCTGAAATAGGTTTCAGACATCTATTAAACTAATTAAAACATGTTAATCTTGTTATATCTAAAGCATGTCTAACTCAAAACTGTGCTTAAACGCGTATTTGTAGTATGGATTTTTTAAACACGCGTTTAACGTCTGTTTAAATATTTTGTAGTAAGGCAGTAAGTCGCTATGGATAACCTAAAAATTATAAATGAAATAGGCTATTCAAAATAATTAATCTACTAGATAAAATCGCGGGAGACAACTTGTATAGTTATTAAGTAAAAACACTTTATGAGGTAGATATTTTAATATTTCTAAGATAGCCAAAGTTAAACCCGCTTTTAACTATTAAAAACTATTTTATAAATAGTTATTAAAATCTCCCAAGCATGTTCTAGCGAACCTTCATGGGAATAAGTTTAGAACTAAAGAAATTATGGGTAACAGTTGGAGTGTAACGAGTTTATGATAATTTTAAACTTGTATACAATACAATCTATACTAATATTATACAGCTGAAGAGTTTGTTTGTTTGAACGCGTGAATCCCAGGAACTACTGATACTGATGAGGAAGACTATAGGCTATATTACATCACATTACGACTCATAGGAGCGAAGCAGTAACCATAAACGCGAGTGAAATCGACGACGAGGAGCAGCTAGTGTTTAATAAGGCAATTTTATAATACATAATAATAATAAACGCATCACACTCAACGGTCTCCATTACGATCCCGTGACCTTGTGTCGGGGGTCCGGAAACACTTACAACACTAACACGAACACCCAGAACACGACAAACATCCGTATGGCCAATACAGACATTTGCCGCGAGCGGGGATCGAACCCGCGACTGTTAGCGCTTGAGTCAGTTGCAGTGACCACTACGCCAACGTGTCTGTCAACAGTATTGTTTAGTGTAAAAAGAAATCAATCCAAAATTAAAATTTATTTAAATTTCTTCATTAATAACTGCAAAATATTCTGTGGTATTTTATTATAGAAACCGACACCTTGCAATAGGAAGAAAAGATACACTTCGCGTAATCGAAAATTTGGTGTTTATCTTCTCGTGTTAATACTTTGCAAATAACTATTTCAAAAACTTTATATTATTATAAATGTATATAATATTGTTATATTCGCACCAGTTAGTATACCTACTTAACAGAACATATCTAATAGATAATACAATAGTATTGTAGTATGCACAATGGTTGTAGTAATCATGATTATCTGATAAGGTTGTAGTAGATAGTAATACATTATGTAGACAGTCAATAATATAATCTTTAATTGATTATTACTATCATCATCACTAACAGTATATAACTAAGAAATAAAAAGGAAACAACTTCAAAAGCTTTTATTTTGATTTCAATATCACTAACTGTACCGATTTTGATTAAAACTTTAAGGGATCGTACTGAGAGTATAACCTTATCCATCTAGAAAATGATGGAGTTTTGAGATAGCAAAAATTAAAAAAAAACATACCACTAATTGAACCAGAAGCCAATGCCTTGGTCCCTTTTAATCTGGCAACACATGAATGGAATCTCTATAACTATTACAAAAAAGATACCGAAACTCCAAGACATGGTGGTAATTAAAAAAAAGTAAAGTTGTACTGTTAATGTCCCACAGCTGGGCAAAGGC
The DNA here is from genome assembly GCA_037950945.1 of Hypolimnas misippus. NCBI lineage: Eukaryota > Metazoa > Arthropoda > Insecta > Lepidoptera > Nymphalidae > Hypolimnas > Hypolimnas misippus. Next base: position 1,443,404 of record JBBEEQ010000009.1, read on the forward strand.
CTCCTCTCCTATGAGAAAAAGATTTAGGTGCTTAATCCACCACGCTGTTCCACTGCGGTGCGGATATACATGTGCCAGAATCTCTCCCGGCACATGCAGGTTTCCTCAAACTATTTTCCTTCACCACCGCATGCATGATGAGTATGAGATAAAGTTGAACACTGACACATGAAAACTTAGCAGTGCTAACCGGGATTTGCACCCGTTATAATCGCTTAATATCAACATATTCTAACTATTATGCCATCTGCTCGGAACACAGTAGTATTATAACATAATTCATCACAACATAATATTCAAACATATTAAAAGACACGACGAAAATAAATTGAAAGCATATATAAACGTGCAATTTCCCAGCAAGTATCTTATCATTATTATTTGCGAGAATAACTCACAGTTCCCGGTTCCCAGAATAATAATAAAGGAAATAATATCTTCAGAAAACGGGTAAGATGTGTTATTACGTTGCATTGTTTACTGTACAAAGATTATTGGACATGTGTATAGAATTTAATAGTAAATAATTCTGATATTATGACATCAGAGATGGGCTAGTGGTTAGAAGATGTTGATATCGACAATGTCGGGGGTTGTAAGTTTTCAAGTGACAAATTTGTGTTTAAATTCCTCGAGCTTGGCGGTGAAGGAAAAACAAAAACAGCACTAGGAAACCAGCATGTACCTATACTTTCTCCCTATGAGAGAAAGCCCTTGCCCAGCTGTGGAACATTTATAACAATGAAAATTTTCTATTAAAATAATACGAATATAAACATAAAACGCCTATGACTATTAACCTTTACATGTTATCATACTTTTCAAAACAATTAAATCTTTCCTTTTTTATTATTAGTGTAGATTCTAGTATTAAAAGAAATAAAAATATTTTTATGTTTAATTATTTTACTTCGTCGTCTTTTACTTTTAAAATTCGACGACTAGCTAACACGTTTGTCGACGGTAATTGACATTATTTCGTCGCGTTGCGTTATGAGAGCTTCAATTACATGACATTTCAATTATATTAAGAGATGATTCATCTCGAGATGTATATGTTACTTGACGTGTGTGTTTTATTTACAGTGTAATGTTTACGGTTTTCGTGATTAAGTCTTAATATTAAACATTAAATGTGAATAGAAATGTAAACACAAGAGTTTGCTTTACCGAAATATATCGGAAAAAATTAACTTCAAATTGTAGATTATCTAGATTTTTTTTTTTATTCTATTCAAAGTTTTTCATACTTTTCAATCGTTATTTGCTAGCGCAAACATAATATTTATATGAAAGTATGCCCTCAGTAGATGTATAAGCTTAACACATTGTATTCCACTGTTCTACCTAAAAATTATTATTGTTCCTATATTATTTATATATTTAACTCTTAATGAGAAAAATAGACATTAGTACTAAAACATTATCTTTTCGTAACACCACAGTTTTGTAATAAATAGAAAAGTGTTTAAATAACAGATTTGAATAAAGTTAATTTCGGTTTGACCTTATTTGGTAACCAAATCAAAGTTTCATCGAAGTTTTTAGTAAATAAGAGTATATTACATGCCTTATCACATAGTATTATATACTTATATTATATCACCCAGACGCGGTAGCGTGTCAAAGCCAAGTTCAAACTAAGAGAACTGGCGAGCCGCACCGTGTATAACATTACACGAACTTTTTAGTGGCACATTTGACTCCCTCATAACTCACAAACTATTCTACGAAAACATGTCAAATTTGGCTCATAGATTGAGACTTGCGAGATACATCAGTGAGCCAAAAATTTGGTTTGCTGGTAGAAAGTAGCCATCAAACATAGGAATGTGCCATGACTGTTTTAATAGTTACTTAATAATAATTCGTATATGAAAACTAGCTAAGTCATACCTTAAGATTTAATATACTATTATCCTAAGTTGTAAGAAAAAAATATTTTTGGACTGATCATTGAACTTGGCACAAATTTAGATCTCACTTCTTTTTTCGCTGAAGTCGAAAACCAAGGCATATGTCATAATATTGAACTTGGCACTCATTTCACATTTGTTTTTCATAGGATTCTTTTTAAAATAAACACAAAATACTCGCCTAATTTTTTTGTTATATAAGTTGGTAGTAAATATAGGAATATTCAATATTCACATCTTAATTGGACTTCCGAGTGAAAGTTTTATTGGTCGAAATTCCATAGGAAATTAAAGGTTACGTCACGCCCGGGACAATTTCAGGCATAACGCTGGAAGCGACATGGCGTGATGAATATTAATAGGTCCGAAAGTATTCTAGAAACCGTTTTGGTAGATAAAAGTAAGTATAAGCAAAAGATGAAATAAAAGAAGACTGATAAAAGAGAAAGAGATTTTGATAAAAGACTGCACTATACTCTAACAGCCAGTAAACGTCTCACTGCTTGAAAAAAGTCTCCTAATTATTTTTAAGGTTCGAAACTTAATCCACTACTCTCCAATGCATTGCTCCATTGCAATACTTCGGATTAGTGAATATTCATGTATCTGTATGTTTTCCTTCACTACGGAGCACGAGATGAATTCAAACACAAAAGCGCATGAAAAATCAGCGGTGCTAGCCGGGGTTTGAACTCACAATCATCGGTTGACGGTCGAGGTGTTCTACCTACTAGGCCATCTTGACTCCAAGTAGCATTGTGTCATATTTGCTTTTGGGTTTTAAATTTAATGTTCATTTTGCTTATTTTTTAATCAATTTATTGACTTTGCGTCAAGTATGTATGTATATAGATATTTTGGATAGATACTTGAGCTTCATTGGGTAATATAGTATAGAAGTGCACCTATTATGATAAGGCTGCGTTACAATTTAAAATTAATAAGCAAAAAATCGAGCTATCCGTTTGAGTGCTCGGTGGTAAAGGTAAAAAATCGTTAGGAAATTATATCCGATTAATCTATGTAGTCTCCTTGATTAGGGACTTCTCTAGCAGTGGAACATGTACAGGCTGTTACGAAATCAAAGTCAAAAGATATTTTATAAAAGTAGGATTTCACGAGCACATTTGAATTGTGAACTAAAAATAAGAAAGTATTTAAATTCAAGGGAAGCTACCACCGGTTCGGAATGTAGATTCTACCAATAGAAATGACACTCGATTGTTACATTTTTAAAAATTCGTCAGTATATACTTTTACGAATCACAAAGTTGAACATTCTGTATGAAACTAACATGTACTAAATCCTCGCTTCTTTATCGTCTTGTATTAAATAAATAATACAGAACAAAGAATCTTGTACAGGAGTATAGAGTATTAGGCGAAAATTACATATGTAATTTTTAATCTTGTTATTGTCATAAAACAATTTTGTAACCTGGTAACGGTTACAAAGGTAACATTACGAAATCTGTGGCTGTTAAAAATAAAGGCACTGACGGTAAATTCTTTCAAGTGTAAAGCAATAACCAACTTCTGTAAATCTTTATGAAAATCTGTGAGCAAAACTTATACGTGTTATTGTCGCATTAAGAAAGATATTTGATATTTTACTTAAAACATAATAAAAAGAGTTGGTTTATTTATTGAAACGTATATCCATGTTACGTCAGAGACGTTTAATTACACCTTCCTGTAAATAGATAACTCTGTACTTTTAATTAATATTATTTGTACGTTACATTACATTCCCGCTTCGCTTTAATGATGATCGTTATTATATAAATTTTATTTTCAATTATAATAAAATATTTACGAATATTTGTAAATTCGTACGCGTGAATTTTAGTATATAGAGATATAATGTGTAAAATTAAAGTATTTGGCTTATATCCGAACGTCTATTATATTTTAGAGTGGATTGGATTTCTTGAATTTCATAATCTAAGACTTAAAATTTGTAACATTATTAAAGAATTCCTTTCTGTAATAATTACTCTTATAAAGTTTGCTCTCAGACTTTCATAAAGATTTACATAAGTTATTTCATATTGCTTTGTATCTGAAAAAAATTACGGTCAGTTTCCTATTTTTGACATTGTTAGCTTTCGTACCTACAGAGTTACAGTTACGACGTTACAGAGTTATTTTACACCACTTACGTGAGTAATACTTAAATATGTAAATTCCATCTAAAGCGAATAAACTCTTTTAATGTTAAGTTTCTTATCACTTATTTTGTGTAAATCTTTATCGTAATCTGCACGGATGTTAAAGATTTGTCAAATAATCGATTAAAAAAGATTCGTAAAATCGTCTTTATAGTAAATTACCACATTAATTTCATTCAAGACATCAAAATAATCATCGTACACAATATTCATTTAGTAAAAAATATCAAATGCAGCTCAATTTTAAGTTATCATTAAATCATCTTGTCTTCCATTCCATCATGTTCTATTTAGAGTGTCAGCTCAATTAAAAGGCTGCGAAAAATTAACCAGCGTTTCAGAATTTACCCGTTAAAGGCTCAACAAATTGATCCGTATATTAAACGAAAGTGTAAAAACAGTATCAACAATTTCCGCCGGCTTTTATTTTCGTTGCAATTTCGAAGCGATAAAGCAGAACTGTGATCCAATAAATCTGTCAGGAGCAGCCATCGTTAAGAGTTACACTTTTAGTTTAAAACAATTTATATGTGCATAGGGTTGCAATAAATTTGTTTCAAAGAGGATTTCTAAGATATCATAATGTTCATTTAAATAACAACTCTATACAATTCTAAATTTTATAACTTAAATGTCTTTGCTGTATAAAATATTCGGTTGCATCGCCTTATTAAACACTAGGTTCTCCTCGTTGTCGGTTACACTCGCGTTTATACATAGTTACCGCTTCGCTCCTGTGAGTCGCAGATATAATATAGCCTATAGCTTTCCTCAGTAGATTTTCTATTTAACGAAAATATTTTTTCGAATTCGATCAGTTGTTTCAGAAATTACCCTCAATATATGACAAAATTACGAACAAATTGACCTCTTTTTAATATTATTGTGGATAGCTTACTCCGCCTCGCTTCTCTGGTGCGGTTTAATCGATAGATGAATGGATGGTTCTTAGTAAACATATTTCGATATAACTATTGTTGATAATTCCTCTAAAATAATTCCTTGCCTATCTTACAAATATAATCTTTTGAAATTAGAATTTATTGTAGCCAATATTTGTTGTAGAATAAAGGCATTTCAGTATCATATTGTTAATTTCCCTAAAGTATATAAATCCTTGTCTATCTTTTGAATATATTCTTGTACATAAATTATGTAGGCTGACTGAACATTGATAATATTAAATTCTACCATTAATTCTCAATAGATATTCATATTGAATAAAATTTATGTGTGCCATATACACATTAAGATTCAGTCTTATCCTAAAACAGTTGTTATCTTTTTCAGATAATGTGATGGAAGGAAGCGAAGAGTAGATTGGACGAAAAACTAAAAAATGAAGTTTTTATAACTTAAAATGTATGTGAAAAGAATAGTGGAAATAACATCGGAGACAGTTAAGAAGAAAAAGATGGAGAACTTGACAAACGACTTTCTGAATTCGAATCAATAGCTGATCTAGTTAGAATGATAGTTAAAAAGGTATCTAGTGTAAGGAGCGAGGTAGTTTGTGATAATGAAACTGAAGTAAAGAAAGACAAACGAGAAAGATAAAGGTAAAATTTCACTTGATATTTTATTTTCTTTAATTTTCACTCAACGAACTTATTTTAATTGTGGATATAATACTTAGATCATAACTAAACGTGGAGTATTTAAACTCGTTTCTAGCATTATTGGATTTTAAGGGATTAATTATGAGCGTTTATTATTTTATTGAAATTGAAAAGAAAAAAAAACGTGTAAGAAACCTACTTTAAACTATCGCTATCAGACAATACTACATGCAATTGATTTCTGATTTTTGTGCTAAATTAATACAATAATCAATACAAAAAAAATCGTTCTATGAGGTCATCATGTTACTAATGGATAGCTTCAATACAATATACGAATACAAACACACTGAATTCGTAAATAAACAGTAAAATACATTTTGACTTTCATTTACTGTTAAAATGTAACGTGTTTTGTTTTTTTAACAAAACTTTATTATGATTAATTACCCTCCTAATTAACAATAAATTATAGATAACAAAGATAAGAATATATCAGAATACATAATTTGTTTGTTACATACTACGAGATATCGTAAGTATGATTTAAGAATTATATTTGTAGAACAAAAAGATTAACATGGGCTACTATGAAACCATGGATGGTGTTAATTATAATTAATACAAAAAAAATCGATCTATGAGGTGATCATGCTACTAATGGAAAGCTTCAATACAATATACGAATACAAACATACTGAATTCGTAAATAAACACTAAAATACATTTTGACCCATTTACATACGAATTTGTTAATTAATACATAACTTTGTTTAGACCTGCTAATATAAAATGGAATTCACCAACGCAAATTCGAAATTACAGACTTATGCCATTTCAATGATAAAGATTGTTTTACTTTCGTCCATTAATATATCAAATGTTGTATCTAGACTGCCCCTTATGGATCAAGTAAACGTTACCCGGAACGAGACCAGCAACGCAACGGGCGTGGAAGATCAAGAATGGACGCAGGCGGTGATGTTCAAGCTGCGGACGGCGGTACTGCTGCTCATAGTTATAATGGCTGTGCTGGGCAACCTGCTCGTCATCGTCAGTGTTATGCGACACAGGTTGGTTCTACTGAAATATAAGGAACAACTGTACACATCAAATTGCACAAAGATTGAAGAAACTTTGGTCTATATTTATTCCAAATTTTTAGAACATGTAGTTGCTGAAATATTCTTAGTGTAATCATTTAGTGAAATCAGTTCAATTTCTGCTGGTTTGCAATTATAATTGGATTCTTTAACTTAACTTCAGTTCAGGGTCAAATAGTTCGACCAATTTCGAATTTTTTTGGTTGCCTTTTTTTCTTACGTTATTTTAAGGATAATTTCTTTTCAGAAAACTTCGTGTCATAACAAACTACTTCGTGGTGTCCCTCGCATTTGCTGATATCCTCGTGGCCATGGTCGTTATGCCTTTCAACTTCAGCGTACAGTTTTACAATGAGTGGATCTTTGGCCAAGTTATCTGTGACCTCTGGAACTCCTCAGATGTATATTTCACATCAACCTCGATATTGCATCTGTGTTGCATATCAGTGGATCGATATTACGCTATAGTGAAACCTTTGAAGTATCCCATTAAAATGACGAAGAAGGTTAGTAAAATGTTTTTTTTTATATAATAATGTAAGTGAAAATTATACATGTGTTCAGAAGTATAACCCGGCTTATTATTCAGAGCCAAGATAGTGGTTAGAATACGTCGATCTCAATCGATGATCGCGATTTCAAATCCCAGCTACCGCAAAGTTTATAAATGTATATATTTTAAATTTATGTATTTTGTTTAAATAATGACATAAAACGATAGTGTTCAACAATAATATATAGTTGATCAAAAGTCTCTTTATTAAAATTGTTAGTCAGTATTAATTTAAGTTTGCAAAACATCTGAACGTTTTTTTTTTGCGTATCTTCCACGAAAATAGTTTTGATCCATTTTAAAAGTTTCTTCTAATACTAAATGGGGCTTAAATAATAAATTTCCAGCTTAGTTCATTAGAAATTTAGTAACAAAGTTCGTCTCTCAAAAATGTTATCCATTTAGGTGTATTTGTTAGAATAATCGTTTGCGCTGAAGTTTTCTTTGAAAGGATTAAAAGGGTTACTTAAGGAGGTTAACTAAAACTTCGTAAGTATTTTAAGCGTCACAAGAACTTTTACAAGCCAAATATAATAACGGTTAATAGATTTTAGCATCAAAAAGCTTTTAAAGATTCTTGAATGTTTTATTTTTAAAGGTATTACTAAATTGATTTGATCAAAACTGCGTATTATCTTAAAAATATTAGGTTTCTATTCAGGATTAAAAAATCGTGAAACTAAAAGTGACTTCTTCTTTACAGATGGCGTTTGTCATGTTAGCAGCAACGTGGCTAAGTCCTATAACAATATCATATGCCCCAATTTTTATGGGTTGGTACACAACCAGCGAATATATGAGAACCAGAGAGCTAAACCAATGTGAATTCAAAGTAAATAAGCCATATGCTGTAATATCAAGCTCGATATCGTTTTGGATACCATGTACCATCATGATATTCACCTATCTCGCGATATTCAAAGAAGCGAATCGACAAGAGAAAGCTCTTCACGCAAGAGCCGGAAACGCGATGCTAATGCATCGTCATTCGAGAGAAGTTGGTGATAAAAACGGTGCACTACACATCAACGCCACAACTCCAACCAAAGACAGGAATATTCTGAAAATGAAACGAGAACATAAAGCGGCAAGGACTTTGGGTATAATCATGGGCGCTTTCATCCTCTGCTGGCTACCATTCTTCCTGTTCTATTTGTCGACATCGTTGTGCGATTCGTGTACATATCCGGAAGTTGTGACTGTGATCATGTTTTGGACTGGGTACTTCAATTCAGCGTTAAATCCGATAATTTACGCGTATTTCAATAGAGACTTTCGTAATGCGTTCAAGAACACATTGGCTTGTGCGTTTTGTAGCTTTTGTCGACGGGGTGCATCTGACTCAGATGCGTTGGAGCGACTGGATAGAAGAGGGTCAGCTCAGTTAAGAGTCCCTATCCCTTCGAGGAGGGCATCAGATCTTGCATCTCTTTGAATATCGCCGAACTTTGATCAAGTGACAGCCGTTTGACAGGCCTAGTGTTTCAACGAAATATGTTGTATATATTCCGATAAATGACTGATATTTGAACGATGTATCGATTCTGTAAATATCGATTAAATGTATTTTTATCATAATAGTGAATTGAATATCGTCGATGTGTTATAGGATGAATCTCAAAAAAATATACATTTGAAATCCGATTTCAATTGTGTTTGGTTTTCTAATCTTTCTAATACTAGCTAGATGATTACGTATATTGAATATAATATGGTGTGTATTTTTTAAATAAATGTAAATAGGTTTTTTTATATAGATCATTTTAACAATAGTATTAATTCCAAAGATCGCCGATTCGTAGGCCTAAACGTTACGTTTCAGAAACACATGAAGAGGCCAAATGAAAATGTAAATACTAGTTTTAGAGGCTTTAATTTATAAACAAATGTATTATCATTATTTATTTTAGCAATTAATATTTATAAATGTTACCTTATAAGAGATGATTGATAGCAATAAGTAGATGAATAAAAAAATATCACACTCTAGTTTTAAAATTTTCTTTACTCAAGGTGCTTTCATATTTAAAATTCGGTATTAATTTATGTAATATATACGTCTTAGACGACTATCTATTACAGTATTTCTAAATTTTTATAATAATGAATTCAAAAACAAAACCGAAATCAAATCTCCGATATTCTTACCGAACCTAACCATATATGCCACATTCTTATTACCGTTTAAAAAACTCATCAATATAAATTCAATAGCCATCGTTGTTCGCTGTAACGAACGAATAAAACTCTTTGTTCCGTTTAAATGATTTCAATATAAGCCATTAAAAACTCTTTTCACCCGCGGATAAACGATAGGTAATAATTTTAATGAAAAAGTTTGTATAGCAGATAGCGTTAAAACGATTGTACATAAATCTTTAATTATAAATGTAGTAAATATAATAAGCGATGATAATTTATAAGATATATAAATAATTTCATTTAAACATTTATAGGGAGATATGATAATGATTATGGGGACAAATAACGCTTCAATAGAAAATTCGAGTTTAAAAGTAATTGTTGTGCTATTAACTGTAATAGTCCGATTAGATTTTGGTGTGTCAGTGTCGTGTTTTATCTGTTTACAATGTTAATAGTCCTTTAACTAACATTTACTAATTCGATGGTTAAATAACAATGGAAATTTTGAGCGAGACGCAGCGATTCGTCAAAAACTAGCTCTAGCTGACCTAGTCATATAATTAGATATTTATTAATCAATTTCAATAGATAATATTGGATCGTCTTAAATTTCCATTTTTGACTACAAATCGGTGTCATCGCTCAAAATTTTCAAAAATCTATTTTGAAAAATTACTTCGGTGTCCATCTCGATTCCTTAAATAAAATATCTGTCAGTCGGTGTCCATATAGTATCTTCGCTTGAAACTCCGCGATCTCATAAGTGTATTTGTAATTTAGTAACTGTTTAAAACACCAATTGCATCAGCAGATTTCAATAAAAAATAACTTTCTCAAAGTCATAATCATCTTACAGTGAATTGAGTAGCAAAAAATGTATTCTGCGGTGCAGTTGATGCTCTATACAGTTTTTATGAGAAATCGCACTATAAAGTCAATGTGTCTTCCTTTTAAATAAGTAATTAAGGCTCAAAATGGAATAGAATATAATTAGAAATAAACATAAACGAAATCAACACACGACTTTCAAATAGCCTGTTCTGTCTTATGTACCCAATGTATTTATTTGTGTAAAATATAAAATTGATTATAAAAAATATAATATTCGAAATGTAATGTAATAAAAGTAATAATATACGGTTGTGACTTCTCTAGATATTACAACAAAGAAATTCATATCTCATTGTTGTCGTTCTGTTTGAATTCATTGAACTGTTGTTGTGTGTTCATTTGATTGTTGTTTTTTGAATTCGTCTAAATTTTTCTTTCGATTAACCCATTTAAATTATTTACTTCGGTTCAATCCGTCCAATTTGTTTTTTGTTTTTCGATAGATCATTGAGATTTCGTTGAAAGATTCTTAATATTAAACATTAGCGTTAATCTAATTCAATATTAGTGAAAAATAAATTCGAATGTGTATATATTATATATCTAGGTACTTATGTAATAGAAAATTTTCGAATTGAAACTAACGTAGTTTTAGTTCCTTAAATGAAACAGCAATATGTAACTTTAAAAGTTATTAAGGTAGCATCAGTGTATAGAATAGACATTTTGACTTCTGAATTTTGTATTATGAATGGAAAAAAATAATAATTAGGAGATGTTTAGAGGAGTTTAACGAAAACATGTTTTATTCGCGTTTTAATAATTTAAGTTTAGCAAATTGTTCTCTGATTTTAATTGAAATTATGTGTTTCCTATATTTTAGGTCGGGCTGTGATAATTTATGTTATTCGCAATAAACTCACGAATCCTTTAGTTAATTTCAATGATTTCAGAGTACTTTTGTGATGTTATAAATAACTCAGTCGATATAATCTGACTTTAATATTTCACGTTAATTAATGTTCAAAGTTTTATTTATTTAGAATGTAATTGTCATGTTTCCTTCGTAGATTTTAATCTTGATACCAAAATAATGAACTTAAAGTATTTTCGATGTAAATATTCTTTTAATGATAGAGAATTCTATGAAATCATAATAGCGTAATTATCATTGTCATTATTATAGGGTTGTTTAAATTATTTTGAAGAATTTGTGGTCTTATTACGTATTTTTTTTTTACATATGTTATTTTTATTTCGAAGAGTTTATTAAATTTTTTTAGTTAATTGTAACACATATTTTATTAAACGAATATAAATTATATGACAAATTAAAAAAAATTAAGTAATAATTTCATATTCATGTTCATGAACATATTTCACTGAAATTTTTATAGGAAATAAACTAATAATTTCAATTTCAAAATCATCAAAATTTGTAAACAATATTGAACATCAAAGCTTATTATGTGTCTTATTTACCTAACTGTACTTTTATCGGGCAAAGATAAGTTTATTTTGTTATATTAAAATTATTTAAGTATTTTGTCAAAATATTAAATCTACATCCTAACAAACTTTTACATATTTAGAATATTAATAGTATTAAAGTATTAATTAAATTAACTATATAACATATGTAGTTCGAATTTCTGTCATACGTCATAGACTGTGGAATGGAATATACAATTAATTCGCAAATAGAAATTGCGTACGTCACATGTTACTTAACTAAGCTAACGTGACATACGCGTATACAATCAAACCTCGCATGAAGTCGGTAGTCGGTCTGGTAGTCGGCACGACCGTTCTAACTACAATTATTGGTTTCAGTTGGTGGTGGTTCAGTTGTATGTTTTATCAGCGTTAGCAGAATCGTTATTTAAATGTAAAAATAAAATAAGTAAACTTTTTTTTAAATTCTTTTTTTGTAACAGAGTAGCCCCACGTATATATAACTACAAGATCCAAGAGTATTATCGGAAATACCTTGTATAACTGGATGCTGATAAGCAATAATGTGTCAACCCACAAAAAGTGGTATTCTTAGATATTGGTGTATTTTGATACTGCATCACCTATTTACCATTATTAAAAAGAAATTGAAGTCATATAAGCTAAATAAGTACGGAAAAATGTTTCTTGATTAATTGGTTCGAATGTCAAGTGCGTCACATATTTTGCAATTTATACAATAATCTCAAACATTTGAAGAACTTTTTATTTGATAATATATGAAATATATCACTCTGATTTTAATTAATTATACCTTTTATCAAAAAAATTTAAACATATGTGTTAAGGATAGGTTTGACATCTTTAGACGCCATTTTCTCAAAATGAAGTCCGTGTGGGTTGAAACAGTATTTCTTATCAGCGTCCAACTATAGACATGTTAACAGCTCATGTATTTTATCATCCAGAAGACATTCTGAGAGGTTGACAAACCTCTTTAGACGATGTTGCACAACAATCAGCCAGGGACAGAGTATGACATAAGATAGTATCGTTTGGCCAATAAATCAATTGACGAGCTCGTCAAAGTTGGAAATACATACAGATTTTTAGAAAATATCGTTGTCTTAAATAAAAATAACATCTAAAAGTCATTTAAACATAGAGCTATCGTGCGGTCACAATGGTCACTTCTAAAATGTTCAATTGCGAATGCGTATTACTCAAAATGAACCAAAATTTTCAAGGTCGAATCATCTATTTGCGGTCATAATTGAATTTAAAGCAATACGACAGAGGAGTTGATAGAAAATGTAACGAACACTTTACACTCATTAAAACGCGTCTAATTTTTGTATACATTGAATATGCTATATTACCTGAAGCATATATTTTTTACGTTAAAATTATTATTATTTATTTATATTCTATGCGCCTAATAATTAATTTCACTAGATATTCGATATATTTATTCGAAATTCGAAATCACAATATTGTATCGAATTCAATAAATATAATGTAATGTTTAATAAAAATTGAATGAACAGCTTCTGATTCAATTACCAGCGACCCGCTCGCCCGTGCAATTTGACGGACTTGGTTTTAAAATACTATTTTTTATTCTATTTACAAAAAAAAATTACGTCAGAACATTTTGGTTCATTTTGCGAAATGCGCATTCGCAATCGAATATTATTCATATTTCATTGTAACCGCATATCAGTTTGGGCATTCAAAGAGGCAAAGCCGCCAGAATTTTGGTCACTTTGCCTCACTGCAATGACATCGACAGATTTTTAGGTTTAATATAGTTTTTAATTCTTCGATTAATATTTTTATTTTATTTTTCTTTACCTGTTATTTTTGCGTGAAATTTCAGTTAAATTGATATTATAATGTCTTATCTATAATTTCATTTTCTTATATTAATATATATAATAAAATATCTAAATGATGGTGAAAATGGTAACAAAATCCGTTGCGTAAGACGAGTTACCGGATAAAAAGTCTTTTTTTTATACCATGTAAAGAAGATATGCACCGTATTTATATGTTAAATTAATACGTAATACGACCACAGATCGCATGGTGAGATGTAATCAACGGGTAACACCTTATATGTGAGTGTATTCTGCTTTTTGCAAAATAAAAAAAAAATGTTTCGTACATAAAATTTTGATCGTTTTATTTATCGTTTCGCAAACCCATGTTAATCAGAATATAATAATATAAAATAGTATATAGCTATGAAATAAATATTATTTGTACACTGCTTTTACGAAAATTAATTCAGTAGATTTATATTATAATGCATTGTGATTTGTACGCTCACTGAAATATTATCCTTGACAATATTTTATCACAAATAATTTCTACAATTAATCAGCATTATAATCTACCAGTATTTTTAGCTATATGTATTCATTTTTTTATAACATATTATATAGAATAATGTTGATGGAAAGTGATCACTGCCGCCCACGAACACTTGCAGAGGAGTCACAAGTGCTTTACTAGCTTTAAAAATAAATGAGGACATAAAGAAAGGAATACGAGGGTGAGATTACCGGCTCTCACTAATCATACGAAACGAAGCTGTGGTAGCTACTTCACGCCGATTGTCTGTGAGAATGTAGTTCAGCCCCGGACGAGCCAGAGCTATATAAATATGTATACGAACTGTAGTCAGTTTGCTACAGCTAGGCTCTACCCTCAGTTGTGTAGAAATACATTAATTATAATAATCAAATTTGTTGGTAATAAAAAATATACCTTTGAAAAAAATGATTGAAATTATGATTCAAATCGTTAGTAAAGGCCAGCTTATAATAACGACTCTTATACTGTAGATTTACAGTTGTACAGCCTACAACTAAGCAATAGAGTGTCTACTTCACAAATTCACCACGCTGCTTAACTCTTGATTGGCGAATATGATAATGTTTCTGTCTAACAAATATGAAGTAAATTTTAACCAGGACTTGTACATTAGACCATTGGTCGAAATAAATAAATAACGCATCACACTCAATGGCCCCCATTAAGATCTCATGACCTTGTGTCGGGGGTCCGGAAACACTCACAACACTAACACAAACACCCAGACCACGACAAACATCTGTATACACACGTTTGCCGTGAAAGGGGATCGAACCCGCGACCGTTAGCGCTTTAGCAGTGACCATTGCGCCAACGCGTCTGTCAATTAAATTAAATATTTGTATAAACACTTCTTTTTACACACTTTCGTTTAGCCATCGTTTAGCCATTTCTTTAATTTAAATTATAAAATAGTAGTTATATAATTAAACACGTCAACTTAAAAATGGTACATTAAAACGACATGCAATTTCAAATTTGAATTTTATACATTTTCAAATTGTATAATAGAATATATGTAAAACAGGGGCCGATTTTATTAGAAACAACATCATTAGTTTTTCGAAAAATCCTTTTTTCTATGGAATCGAAGCCGTTGGTTTTGATAAAAAATCACACCTATATTATTGCATCATCTGATACTATTACTTATAAGGATCAACTTCTGGAAAGTATATGACAAGCTAAAGGATAAGGCTTAGTTTTTACGTAAAAAATTACGAAAATCACTATTACTTTGCAAAAATATGATTAAATTATCTCAGAGCATAAAAAGTACAACAGTTTTGCGCCACATTCATCACTTGTCAGCACCAGGATGAGTCCTATAAGATCTTCAGACCGTAAACCATAAATCATGGCGGATTTACATGAGAATTGATCTTGATAACGCTATGAACGGTATTTTTCAGATTATTTTATAAGGTACAGTTCAGTTATGGTAAAAATTTTGATGTTTCATTTTTTACTAGGTTTTATCGCGGCTTCGCTCGATGATATGTATATAGACATAAAATATAGTTGGACGCTGATAAGTAATACTGTGTCAAGCAACACGGACATCATTTTGAGAAAATGGCGTCCAAAGATGTCAAACCTATTCTTAACAAATATGTTTGAAGAAGTATATGTCCGACTTTTCTTTTCTTATTTGATAAAAGGTATAATGTATTAAAAGCAAATTGATATATTTAATATATTATCTAATAAAAAGTTATTTAAACATTTAAGACTTTTGTATAAATTGCAAAATACCGAACACACTTGGAAATCGAAACAATAAATTAAGAAACTTTTTCCGTACTTATGTAGTTTATATGACTTGATTTTTTTTAATAATGTGATGCAGTATCAAAATATATTAATATCCCCGAATTTGACTTTTTGTGGGTTGACACATTATTGCTTACCAGCATCCAGTTATGGTTATGTGGAATGATGTAGTTTTTTCCCCGTTTGTTCACCCCGGCCGGGGTGAATGCATAGACCTGCTATTCCGAGTATCCCCTTAAGGGTGGACTTTAGGGCAGCTAAACTAATCACCTAAAATAGCACTTATAACAATTTATTTTTCGGGAAACAGTTTAAAACAATAACCGACAGCAGCTAAGTCGTCGGTCACTTAAAAGCGTTTAATTTTTTTAATCAACTTTCAAAAGGGAGGAGGTAATCAACTCGTCGGTGACTTTTTTATGTACATATATATGTTTAGAGGTTACCCAAGAACGGCTAGATCGATTTGGTTATTTTTATTTGGGGATCTCTTCAATCGATCCTATTGAATTTTTATCAAAATCGGTTTAGAAAATAGGTTTTAAAATCAAAATAACATAGGTATAAATTTGTCATTTAAGTTAACGAAAAATTTGTATTTTTAAAGTCTTATTTCAATGCAAGTCGAAGATATTCATGACGCGACGTCGGTGTCGTCACGTTTCACGACGTCGTGACGTGCCACGAAGTGACTTCGAATCTATGTAATAATTGTTTTGATAACAAAATCTTACTCAATTTGTCACGAAAATAACAAGATAATGCTTTTATATATTAAATGACTGAGCTGACAAGTCAGCTCTTGACCACGACGAAGCACTTCGTCGAAACGTCGGGCTATAAAAAAGTATTACTACCATTAGTTATCGCGATAGGACCATTTATATAAAATATGAAATATTCGCGAAAGTTTAAAATATATAAGATAATGCTTATTAATAATATAATGCTTGATAAATGGTTTTACTGTAACAAATTCAGAAAATAACATTTGCATTTTAATTAATTATTGTCTATTAATTATAAACTAAATTAATCTCTTACGTAAAGTTTAAACAGACGTAAACAACATGAATTAAACAGGACGAACTGTTAACACTAATTATACTAATTTTTAAAATATTCTTTTCTATAAAAATGAATTGCCGTACGTTAGTCTATTAAGAACTCGAAAATGGCTTGATTTAAATAATTCTCTTTTTTGTTTGGTTTCCAAAAAATATACTATGACATAGGTCATCTGCTTAGGATTTTCAAAGTTCATTAGCTTGGGGGATGAAATGGGGCCCAAAGTTGCCAAAGAGCGGAGATGGCCTAGTGGTTAGAACACGTCGATCTCAACCGATGATCGCGGGTTCAAACCCCGGCTAGCACCATTGATTTTCCAAGTGCTAAATTTGTATTTAATTTCATCTCAAACTCGGCGGTGAAGGAAAACATCGTGAGGAAACCTGCATGTGTCAGGAGAAATTCTGACACATGTATATCCGCCAACCCGCAGTGGAGCAGCGTGGTGGATTAAGCTCTAAACCTTCTCCTTAATAAGAGAAGAGGCCTTTGCCCAGCAGTGGGATATTAACAGGCTGCTACTTTACTTACTACTTCAGATTAGAAATAAATGCACATGTATTGTTACACAGATGATTCTAATGAACCAGATTGTGTTAAATTTGACGCAGAAATATCATAATGTATCCGCTAAAAACTGTTTTTTTTTTTAATTCAACTAACACAGGGTTGAAATGGGAGTTAAAAAATTTCGAAGCAAAGCTTTATAACATTTCGAATGAATAAATGTTTTTATAAAATACTTCTATAATAGATTTCCTATGAGGTAAGGGTTGCTATAAAATATAGTGTTTGCGAGACCCTTTAAGGTCCGGAGAAAATGTCAACCCGTAAAATTATTAAGGGTGAAGAAAAATCTATTGAAAAAAAATAATAATGTAATGCGACCGCTTTTATATTCAAAATGGAATATTTTTCGGACAAAAGCAAAAAATACATAATTCTCATTTCGTAATGTGTAAGTTATACTCTCGTAAGTGAAAAACAATTCAGTAAAAATTCGGCTAAAATTTACGTTACGAATTAATTAGTTACGAAAGCAGTAAATGCGAAAAATAAGGCACTGATAGAAAATTGACAAAAAACTTATGTAAAGCTTTTTTAAAGTCTGAGAGAAAAATGTATAAAAATAATCAATGCTTATCGTCGTTGGAGTTACCAAGGTCACCTTACGTAAGCTGTGAATTACAATAAATAAGTCAGGTAAAGACGCGATTACAATAAGTTAAAGTTTACTTTAAGCTTTTGCGATTTATACTATTCATATTTAATATAACGAGTCTTATCGATAACTAATGGTAGTAATACCTTTTTACTACCCGACGTTTCGACGAAGTTGCATCCGTCTTGGTCACGAGCTGATAACTTTCCTCAATAAACAGGGTAACTAACGCAAAAGGAGTTTTTATTTTATTTTCGCGATAAGACCCGTTATATTAAATATAAAAAGTTAAAGCCGGGTATAAAAGTAATAGTAAAAAATTTATGTAAATTATAGGTAATTTAAAGGCGAGAATTACACTTATTAGTTTTGCTCTTAGACTTCCATAAAGATTTACATAAGGTTTATCTCATTTCTTTACATATGATAGAATTTACTGTCAGTGCCTATGTTTGATATTAACAGCTTTCGTAACTACTTACGACTTATTTGCTACTAGGTGACAGAGATGTTTTATATCGCACTCGAGAGTAAAACTTACAAACGTAAATTTCGCCTAAAACACTCCAAAAAGTAACCAACAAACCATCACAAACATTCTCATCAATATTAGTCTGATCTAAAATCAATTATTTTTATTATCGCTTCAATTATCCAATTAAACCCTAATGTATCTTCTATTTAAGCTCTTTGTGGAAAATTTAAATCTTTTAATCCCTCGAGGGTTTTCGCTCTAAAGGTGCGTTTATATGTGTACGTAACATTATTTATGTAGTTTACTATGGTAGAGAGCACACACGGAAAATCATCGTAACTAATATGGCTGAGTTTCTTACGGCGAGTGAGAGAGCCGGAAGCGTATCCGCCGTTCATTGCCTTATTTCCTACTTTTGTTCATTCCTCATCATATAAGATAATGTTATATTTTTATCATATACCAGACACAAGTTGTGTTACGTCAGATAATATGCTCGATATAAATATAACTTATAACTTTTATAACATTTGGGAATTATGTCGTTTTCTACTAGTGAGACCATTTTAGAAGTGGACCAGTAGTTTCGTAGTTTACCGACATGCAAACTTACAAAGAAAATAAACTCTTTGTTATATTAGTAATATATATAATATACAAAGTATAGAAGAAAAGACTAACTTTTGCTCTCGGCTTCGCGTTAAGTTTTATTTGTTTTTACGTTTAATTCAATTAGGTATTCGGAAAATCGTTTCTTAACAAATGCCCATGTCAAAATATCCATCAGTGTCAAATTTCAGCGCAAACCGTTCAGTAATTTGAGCTGTCTGTTTATAGTTCTGTCAGTCAATAAAGTTGCCTTCATACATACATACATACATACATATATGGATGCTGATAAGCAATAATGTGTCAACCCACAAAAGTCAATTTCTGAGATATTGATGTACTTTTGATACTGCATCACTTATTCGACATTATTAAAGAGAAATTGAAAAACACTTTCATAATTATTTGATTCGAATTTCAAGTGCGTTACATATTTAGAAATGTTTACAATAATCTCAAACATTTGAAAAACTTTTTATTAGATAATATATTTAATAAATCAGTCCGATTTTAATTCATCATTCCATTTATCAAAAAATAAAAGGAAAAAATGGATTTATACTTCTTTAAACATATGTATGTGTTAAAAATGGGTTTGATATCTTTAGACGCGATTTTCTCGAAATGAAGTCCGTGTGGCTTGACACAGAATTACTTATCAGCGTCCATATTATAAAAACAGCACCTTGCGGTTTTACTCTCGTTTATAGTTACAGCTTCGCTCCTATAGGCCGTAGCGTGATGTAATATAGCCTATAATCTTCCTCAATAACCGGGTTAAGTAAGGCAAAAATATTTTTTTTTTATTTTATACGTATTAGTAGTATCAAAGATTACAAACTTACAAACAAAATTTACCTCTTTATAAAATGAATATAGATAGATGTACTGCCCCTACCTTAAAAAACCTTTTTTTTATTAAAAAAAAAACACCTGTTTTTCACCATAATAAACTCGCCCTAACCATAACGAAGCCCAAGATTAGTGTTTCCCAGGAGTAAAATTTATTGCCAAAAGTACATATCTCCTCAAAGTTTCGATATAAATTGCCAAATTAACATTACTGTCGACTGGCAAGGGTGGAAAGGCGTTTAGGTCATAAATAGTGCAAAGTTAGAAGCACTTTGACAAGCTCTGGAACTTTCGGAAGGTAATTAGACAAATGCCAATGATATTATGTACAAGATATTCGTACATAGCTTGTATTTAACCAACTTCAATGAAGAAGTCTATACTGCTCATATTTTTATGGTATATCAATTTTGAACCAATTTTATTTTTTTAAGGTTTCGTATCGTCCGTGTCTCTTTTTTTATAGAAAATAACAGGCAAAACAGCAAGTGGGTCACGTGATGTTAAGTATCTATTGTCGCCTATGGATATTTGCAACCCAGAGGAATAGGGAAGGAATAAGGGTGAAAAGGAATAGGAAGTAAGGAAACGAAGAGGGTTAGGCTTCCGGCTCTCTCACTCACCGTACGAAACGTAACATGAGCTTCATCACGCTGATCTTCTCTGAGAGTGAGGTGCTGCCAATCGAATCAGCCCGTATACGAGCTGTAGTCATTAGGCTACAGCTAGGCTCAATGTAAATGTCTGTCAGCAGGCTGTATCTCATGAATCGTAAGAGTATATAGTGGTATATATTTTTAAAAATGGTACGGAACCCTTAGTCTGCGAGTTCAACTCTTACTTTATCGGTTTTTTGTTATGTACGTGGTAAAGCGTTTATAATTGATAAATTTTTATTAATCTATATAAAAGAATAAAATTGAAGTATCTGTTTGTAATTTCAAATTACAAACTGAATTAAATGCATATGGAAGTATACACGGTACTTACAACAAGAACACAATTTTTACACTTTTTGCGGTCTGTTTTTTGGTCTGTCTGTCTGACTGTCTGCTGTCTGTCTGTTTGTTTTTTTGTTTGTTCCGGCTAATCTCAGAAACTGCTGGACCGATTTTCACGGAACTTTCACTCACAGATAGTTAATGTTGTAAGGAGTAACTTAGGCTACTATAATTTTACCTCAAAATAACGCGCGTGAAATCGCGGAGCACAACTAGTGGAAATTAAGAAAAAAATCGATTCTAATTGTGGTAGTTTTCAATTTTAATAAATGCAGTTTCACTCGCATTTATGCTTACTGATATTTGTCGTAGCGTGATTTAATATAACCTGTACCTTTCTGAATAAACGGCCTAATAAACGTATAAACAATTTTCCAAATTATTCCATTAGTTTCCATGCCTATTCAACGCAAACAAACGAGCAATATAATCTTTCCTCTTTTTACTATTAGTTAATATGAAAACGTAACACAACGTCTTGAATTTATTAACACCAATTTATTTATAACACGTCAAAACATAGAAATACAAGAGAAAATCATTGTAGCAATAATAAATTAACGAAATTATGAAAATCTTATTAAACTAGAACGAGTCCTTTGTTAAAATATAACGAGCTCCTAACAAGATGTATACCCTTTAAGTTAAATGTACGGTTTTGTTAAAACCGCTCAAATTCATTCACCTTTAAAGGTGATTAATTTTCAAGTTTTATGTGTTTATTATTTGTAAATGTTAAGTGGAATTTAATTTTATATTTAAGTCTATTAGAAGGGGATGAAAATTACAAGTAGCTTTTATATATAACTGGTGCATGTGACTTCGTCTGCCATGTCTGTGATGTTTACGTCATAGTAGCTATATACATACATGCAAAGTCTCAGCCCGATCGGTTTAAAATTGACAAAGTTCATACAAACTTTCATCCCCTATTTTATCCCCTTGGGGGTAAAATTAATCAAAATTAGCAGATGCCTACGTCATAACATCTACCTGCATGCCAAATTTCAGCCCGATCCGTCCAGTGGTTTGGGCGGTGATAGATCACTATGTCAGTCAGTCAGTCACGTTTGAATTATATATATTTAGATAATCTTATATTGAATTATTTTCTACATGATTATAATAACATAAATTCAATGTTCTGGACTGACTGAAAATTCAATATTCTGGAACTGGCATTAATAAATTTCGATAATATTTATTTATTGAAACAGTTTTTTATTTAGATTTTTGTGAGCATTGTAGTAAGGAAGGTTTTCTTTCATCTACAATTTTAAAGAGAAATAAATAGTTTCATGATACGGGTTGGACTAGATATGTCTCTAAGTATTAACAAGATAAAATAAAAAAAAACCACGAGAAAATATGTATTGAGATAATTTCAACTAGCTCCAAAACGATACTTCTGGTTAAGTCGGGTAGGAGTTTTGTAACCTATTTGGGAACCTGCAATCAATTTAATTGTGTTTGTGTCACTTTAATATCATTAAAGTCACAATATAGGAAATTTCGGATTGATCAGACCAACATCAACAATTAGAAAAGATGACCGTCAAACGTTAACAGACATTCATAACTTATCCAAGAACCATCTCCATTAAATCAGCTTTCAAACGAAAAAACCGCAACACAATGAGACAGATATACAGATACATATCAAACTTTTCACTGTCAACATCCTTCTTTTCAGGTTGGGAGTTAAAAATAGCACGTTTTCATATTTAATATAACGGGTCTTATCGCGATAACTAATGAGTCGTCTGGAGCACACCAGTCAGCTCGTGAGCACGGCGAATGTAACTTCGTCGAAACGTCGGGCAATAAAAAGGTATTACTACTATTAGTTATCGCGATAAGACCCGTTATATTAAATATGAATAGTATAAATCGCGAAAGTTTAAAATATATAATAGCACGTTTTAACACTAGAAAGACGGATAGGGGTCATTTGACCCATTTTGAAGTTTAACATTAGATATTTATGGATTAACTTACATCTGTGCTATTTCCTCTCGTGACTTTTATTAAAATAGTTCAAATTTCAATATACAGATAATCATATTATAATAACATCAGTATATAATGAGTTAATACCCTGTTTACCTACAAAGACGGCACCGGTCATATGACCCCTACAGCGGGCACTAACATAAAAATTATCGTATTGCGGGTAAATCAAAATATTTATATAGCTTGCGTATGGCGGTGGTTGTTGGATGCATTTGTCATTGTCAAGATTAATTCCAACTATTAGTTTCGTTGCGCAATATAGTATTTTTTAGATATTTGCCATGTCTAGGCTTAGCGATCGTCAAATATTAGAAACTTTACAATCTTTACCTGAAGACCAATCGGACGGTGAAGGTGAAGATGTCGATATTCAACATGCTATCGAAGATGAAGCAAATACTCCTGAATCAAGCTCTTCAAGTAGTGATGATGGTGAATAAAGTGACAACACGCCATTAGGTATTTATCCGCATATCTAGTCAAATTTTATAACTGTCTGTTTTTTTTTGACAACATTGTATATTATTTTTACTTTTTCCTTTAACTACTGTCCAACGCCATCAACAACGAAGGGGAAATTAGATGTGCTTTTATCCAGTATATGTCTAATAAACCAGATAAATTTGGTATCAAATTTTGGTTGTGCGTAGATAAAAATTCAAAATATCACGTCGTTATGAGCCTCGTAGAACCCTTTTTGAATAAAGGAAGAAATGTGACGACTGACAACGTTTTTACATCTGTGTCGCTAGCTAAAAACTTACTTTCCAAACGAACAACAACTATTGTGGGTACAGTAAACAAAATACGGCGTGATATTCCTCCATATGTCAAAAATATGAAACTAAATTTATTGGAAACAAATGTGTTGAAGACTGATGATGATCAATGTTCGCTGGCTGTTTATCAAGCTAAAAGGTCAAAAACTGTATTGTTACTTAGTACATTACATGACAACATTCAAATAGATGTAAATTCTTTCAAGAAAAAACCAGAGACTGTTACATTTTATAATTCAACTAAAAATGGCGTTGACATTGTTGACCAAATGGCTAGGAAATACACCGTCAAAGCAGCATCCCGAAGATGGCCAGTACAAGTTTTTTATAATATATTAGACTTTGCTGCTATAAATGCATGGATTTTATATCAAGAGGTAACAAACAATAAAATACGCAGAAGGGATTTTATCCTCCAGCTAGCTCTAGAACTTAGTAGTATGTCAGAAGCACCAACTTCTTCAACTCGAGTCCAATCACCTAAACCAATGCAGTCTAAACGCGCAGATACAAGGAAACGACGACACTGCTTTATATGTGGTTGTAAAAATAAATCAAACAAAATATGTGACGCTTGCGAAAGACCTTTATGTGGACACTGTAATCAATCAAAAATATCTATTTGTCAAAATTGTAAGTAAATAATAATTATAATGATTTATAAACATACTAAAGAATTTGTTTACAATAAATATTTGCGTAATGTTTTTTATCATTTATGTTTTCCGACTCACCTCTCTTTTTAAAACTGTGGTTAAATGTTTGCGGTCAAATGACCCCTCGCCGTCTTTCTAGGTAAAAGCATTTTCCCGTCTTTCTAGTGTTAATAGTTAGTATATATAATTCCAATTGCTAACACGACATACATAAGGGCCTAATCTATGTACATTAAGATAACGGCTGTTTGATCCGAGCTCACTAAATCAACATTGAAGCCTGCTTAAACACTCGAGTCTACAACTTGTAAATAATCTTGTAGTTTCCGTTTTATATAAACAAGACAGGTGCTCATTAGCCTAATTAAATAAACCTCAGTTCACGATCCTTTACTATATTTCGTATCTAAAACAAATTATGCTAAATTATGATATGCATGCATGCGTCGAGCTGTGAACGTAAGACAGGTACGTTGGTGCGTAAAACATGCACATATTTATAAGCATGGATAATTGTGCTTGTACTTTGAATAATTTCTTTGATCGTATTTCTTTTATCGCGTCAAAACATTTGAAACTGCGCAATAACATGTAACGGCCTTACTAAAAAAGATTTAAACAGACGTTAAACGCGTGTTTAAAAAAATCCCTACTACAAATCCGCGTCTAAGCACAGTTTTGAGTTAAACATGCTTTAGATATAGATTAACATACGTGTAAATGAGTTTAATTGATGTCTAAAACCTATTTCAGCTGTCAAATGTAACGTATGACATTTTATCAATAAGTTTTTTATGAGTTTATTTGCTGTTAAGCAATGTAGATAATATTTTAAGCAATGTTTAATGTTTAAACACTGTTTAGCTAGACACGTGTTGAACATGGTTTTAATGCGTCTTTTGTAGTATGACAGTAAATGTTTAACCGAATTATGTACTTACCTGTTTGTGTGCGTGGATTTCAGCATGAAAGCGTACATTTTTATAAGTATTAAGTATAAAGGGTCCGGAAATGAATTAAATTAAACGTTAGAGTATTCAATCGTATCTACGTCTTTTCTTCCAACTCCTATAATATCATCACATCAACGCAAGCGTATATGAATACCATTAATAATAGATAATACTTTATCGATGCTATTTAAATTACTTTATTTTTATTTTTTTTTAATTGTGTTTATGGCGCATAAAGATATAATATGACAAGTTACATTTAGTTTATAATCTTTACTCAGAGATGGCGTGATTTGTACATTGAATCGCATAATCGTTATGTTATTTAACAGTTATATAGTATCTAATTAAATGGACGCTGATAATCAATACCGTGTCATGCCCCACGGACATCATTTTGAGAAAATGGCGTTTAAACATGTCAAACCTATAAGAAATATAGAAGAATATAGAAGTATATATGTATCTTTTATTTTATTGTTTGATGAAAATTATAATGAATTTAAATCAGATCGATACATTTCATTTATTATCTAATAAAATGTTATTTAAATATTTAAGATTATTGTATAAATTGCAAAAAATGGAATGCACTTGAAATTCGAACCAATTCATTAAGAAACTTCTTTCCTTATTTATTTAATTTATATGCGCACATATTTTTTGAATAATGTTAAACAGATGATGCAGTATCAAAATACATCAATATCTCCGAATTTGACTTTTTGAGGGTTGACACATTATTGGTTATAAGCATCCAAATATATTCAGTATCCCCAGAAGAATAAAGAAAGAAAAATAAGGCACAAGTCCAGTGATTATTAAATAGTGCGCTATCAATTCGCTCAATAGTTCGGAGTATAGTGCGATATAAAGCAAATTGTGTCTGAGCATCGATCCGTGATATGTATTTATGTGATCTGCTTACACATATTGCCAGTATTTTGGGAACTTTATCCAGATGCAGTGGCTTAGATGAGGTCTACAATGTTTTGTAAAAAATAATCCTTTTTTTTATTTTTTGTATTAATTAGGATGTAAATAGTTTAATATATATTTTATAATGTGAAAAAAAAATATTAAAAGTAGATTGATATAAAAAAATTAAAAGCATATTGATATATTTAATATATTATGTAATCAAAAGTTTTTCAAATATTTGAAATTATTGCATGAATTGCAAAATATGGAATGGACTTGAAATTCGTAACAATTAATTAAGAAACTTTTTTCCGTATTTATTTAGTTTATATGACTCCATGTTTTTTTTAATAATGTTAAATAGGTAAAACATTGTCAAAATACATCAATATCTCCGAATGTGACTTTTTGTGGGTTGACACATTATTCCTAATCAGCATCCAATTAATGTTACAAATATACATCTCAAGCATTTCATCTATTTACTTCGAGAATACGAAATATAGATGATTTTTATACACCATTAATAGGTAATAAAGTTTGTCCATAAAGTTTGGTTATAAACAAGCTTTACGTATGTCTGGAGTCATAAAATTAACAGGCGTCGCTTAATTCAATCATAATAAAAACTGCTATATTGTCATCTTCATGCGGAACCACTTTAGACAAGATATTTTAGTTCCTTTTTAAGCTAAAGGGTGAATTTTTATACATTACTTTCTTAATCATCAAATCAATCAAAATCAAAATATGCACTCTTCAAGTAGGCTTTTTCAAGCACTTTTGAATCGTCAATACAGAAACAAATAAGAAAACGAAAAAAAAAAACAATTAATTAATTAATTAATTTACCACCGGTTCGGAATGTAGATTTTACCGGGAAGAACCGGCAAGAAACTCGATAGGTACTCCTTTTAAAAGTTTTACAATGGGTACATGCATTTATGAGTTACAAATATATTAAATACCCTATGTAAATCAAGCTTTTACTAAATCCAAGCACCTTTATCATCTATATAATCTTGAACAGAATATTATGCTACTAAGGACTTTTTAGTATGTACTTTAAATATTATATTAAGTTATAAATTAGCTTTTATGTTATATTTTAAATGTCACGTGTTTACGTCCAATTAAGGCAATAAGTCTTTCAGTTTTACAGTTTCATTTAACATTCAGAGCCACTACGCGTTCAATATATTCATAATGATTTTTGTTTGAACACAATTACCCATGACACTAGATTAATAATTTTCACGAACATAGGATTAGTATTCACGGTATTTTCATTATATTTATTGAATATTATTTGTATTTAAAAAAAACAGAAGTTGCTTCTGCAGGACTGGTTAATATTTTTTATGGACACACACGTTGCGTCCGACACACTGAATGTGTTACGTATGTTTCTAGTTATTATTTAAAAAATATATTAATATTTTTTTATTAAAACTTAATAACAAATACCTAATACCTAATTGTAACCCCAAAACTACAATTTTATAGGAGAGCACCTTTAGTACGTTTTCGTTTGAAAATTTTTTGAAAAAAATGGTTTTTGGCATTTTTTCACTTCAAATGCATTAAGCAATGCAAATTAGTATAGCATTCAGTAAAAACGCTAACGGCATTTTCGTGGCTTACAACAACTTACGTGGGAGGAATCAACGTAAAGGAAACATTCCTTAAATAAACCACTGTATCAAAAGAAATATTGAAACATATTAATGAAACAATTTTTAAATAAAAATAGTGGACAAACGACCAGGCGGTTCATCTATATTAATATTATAATGATGTAAAATTTGTTTGTGAGTTTATATGTATTTATGCGATTTGATTGATTCTTTTTTCATTGTATAGCCCCTTTATTGAGTAAATTGTAGGCTTTATTACATAACGCTACTACTGATAGGAGCGAAGCAGTAATCATAAACGCGAGTAATACCGCGAGCGGTAGCTGTGTACAATAATCATAACCGCCTTTTTATGTATATAATATTAGAGAAGCTTAGAAGACTCCTTGGAAAGGCTGGGAAAATATTTTTTTTAATATACCAATAATGCAGTTTTATTTTTAATCAAAATCAGTCTCGATGCTCCTTTGAGTTTCAGACCATCCACGCCCGTTGAAAGCATTGAATCTGTATTAATATTATAAATGAGAAAAATTTGTTTATTTTAAGTTTTGTATGTAATTATTGAAATAATTGATCCGTTTTGATAAATTATTTTCGCGCTAGATTTTCCATTTATTGAGGCAAGTTATAGACTATGGTACATTAAATTACGATCCATAGCGGAGCAATAAACATACACTTAACATGCCCAATAAATCACGCAACGATTCGAACAGTAAAGGTGCATTTTTTATAAAAATAGCTCTCAAACGAGCAAGCAGGACACGTGACGTAAAGTGATCACCGCCACCAATGGACATTTGCCAGAAGAGCCACAAATAAAATGTTAACTTGAAAACCAATAAAGAGTGAAATGGAATAGGATGTAGATTGATGATGCGATTTCGCTTCCAACTCTCATTCACTTGATGCTATGAGTTAGCGCTACTCATACTGAGTTTATTTTAGAAAAAAAGAGTTGTTCGTAGTATTTATAATCTAGGAGCTCGAGACTCCCTTCGGGATATTTTAGTCAAGTAGGTATACTTACTGTTGCGTCACAGTAAATTTATAATAGTATAGTTTATGTTCACAAAAATATTGAGAGAGAAATAGTGATAAACATAATATTAACATGAGAAAGCAAGATAAACTTTTAACACCTCGTTTTCGACTTCACAATGTAAATGTTTACTTTCTGTGGCAAGGTATTCATTGTTATAATAATATCCCCCAGAAATGTTTGCAGTTTACGATAAATAGATTTAAATCATATGTTAAAAAGTCCTAATAGCTATACAAAAATATATTGACGATAAAGATGCGTGTGCTTAGTATATGCTAAATTTCATACAGGATACATAATTTGATTTGATTTTATTTTATTTTAGGATCTCCAACAAAAGATACACACCCACAAAATTTAAAAAAGGAACAATGTTACTTTAACACAATATGTGTGCTCCTTCAGTTATAGGAGACCACAGCTTGCTCATAGAAATAATTAACATTTTATAAATAGAAATGATAACTAATCAATTTGTAATTCATAAAAAATGTATTAACAAAATTTTAAGAAAGTAACGATCGAGTTTCTTGTCGGTTCTTCTTGGTAGAATCTACATTCCGAGCCGGTGGTAGCTTCATTATTGATGTATTTTTTTTATGTATCGATGATTCAAAAATGCTTATGAGAGCCTACTTGAATAAAGTATATGGTTTTACCTTACGAAACGGAGCTATATTAGCTACTTAACGCGGACCTTCGAGCCAGCCAGTATAAGAGCTGTAGTCAGTAGACTACTAGGCTCTAATTCACTTGGTGTAGTCAACTACGTTACCAAATTGAAATTAAACTATTTTAAACGGATTAAAATCGCGTATATTAACTATTTTTATCATGACGACGTTTCGAGAACTTTACAGCGTTCGTGGTCACGGGTAGACTAAGGTGACATGTGCCTATGTGAAGTTCTAGAAGAATATTATTTGGATGCTGATAAGCAATAATGTGTTAACCCACAAAAAGTCAAATTCGAAGATAGTGATATATTTTGATACTGCATCACCTATTTAGCATTATTAAAAAATATTCAAGTCATATAAACTAAATAAGTACGGAAAAATGTCTCTTAATTAATTGTTTAAATTTCCAAGTGTGTTCCATATTTTGCAATTAATACAATAATCTTAAATATTTGAAAAACTTTTTTTTAGATAATATGTTAAATATATCAATCTGCTTTTAATTCATTATACGTTTTATCAAAAAAGAAAAGAAAAAATGGATGTATAATTCTTCAAACATATTTGTTAAAAATAAGTTTGACATCTGTAGACGCCATTTCCTCAAAATGAAGTCCGTGTGGCTTGACTCTGTATTGCTTATCAACGTCCATTTACCGTTGGCGGTAGTTGTAAATCTAAGACAACGTTACGTTAACAAAGATGAAAGAATAAGTCTAATAAGTATAATATTATAATTTAATGTTCAATTACACCTTGAAATTCACCCTTAATTGAATCATTAATTCTCGTACCCCAATCAACTGAACCTACTTACGAAGTCAAGATGGGCCTGAGAGACTTAAGTGCTGGGTCAGTTCAACTAGAACTTTCAATGAATTTATAACTAATTCATATTCTACTAGTGGTTATTATATTTACTTAAATAGCTGTGAATTTGATAATGGAGATGATTTTTTTATATATTTAGGAGATAGGTATGTATAAAATAAGTTAATATGTAGAAGATTTTTGAGTTAAGAAGTGTTCTAATTTAAGTGAATTCTAGATTGATCTTTATATGGATGATGATAAGCAATAATGCGTCAACCCACAAATAGTTTAATTCAGAGGTACTGATGTATTCTGATAGTGCGTCATATGTTAAACATTATCCAAATTTTGTAATATATAATAATGACATATATACATATATATAGATATAAAATTTTTCTTTATCCACTTTTATTTTTTATACTTGTTATCAAAATGGAAAAGAAAAGATGGATATATACTTCTTCAAACTAAATTATTAAGAATATGTTTTACATCTTTAGACGCCATTTTCTCAAAATGAAGGTGAGCCTTATATGGTATGTCTTATCAGCGTCCATTGTATAAATCAATTATTAGTATAAATTAATTTGTAGTTATTCTTTTCATTAAATAACACGTTAAAGATTTTACTTTCCTCTGTTTTAGAATTTTTTACTTAGCATCGACTTAAAAATGTTGTAGAAAATATTTATTCTATATTTTTTAGTTAACTTGCTTCATTAAAAAGAGTTTTTATACCACACTCAAATTGGATAAAATTATACAATTTTTAAAGATATTTCTATGATAAATTTTCTGAATTAAATGAAAACGTTCACATGTGTGGGTTCATACAAAGTGCTTCATATCGTATTCATGAGCACTATATTAGGATAATCTTAATAATATTCATAACGTTCAGAATAATTTTGTTACATCTAATAAGTTATTTCCATTTAAAATTTATTTCTGAATAGTTTTATCAATTTTTTATGTTTTGTGAGCCGAAGAGATTTACTTCGTCAGTCAAAATCGCCTAATGGTTCTTGATATCTGGAAAAATATATTACGTATGGATTATGATTTTAGGAATACTGATAAGAATTGATAAATCATGGATAGGAAGATCTTTAACCTTTAAAATTATGATATTAATATAATTAAAATAAATGTTGTCATATATATATATATATATATATATATATATATATATATATATATATATATATATATATATATATATATATATATATAATCTCAATTCCAGAAACAGCTTCACCGATTTTCATGGAATTTAGTAAGCAGGGGTTTTCGTGGGCGATAAATCGATCTACCTTTTATAAATAAACGCATCACACTCAACGGCTCCCATTAAGATCTCATGACCTTGTGTCGGGGGTCCGGAAACACACACAACTCTAACACAAACACCCAGGCCATGACAAATATCTGTATGGCCAATACAGACGTTTGCCGCGAGCGGGGATCGAACCCGCGACCGTTAGCGCTTTAGTCAGTTGCAGTGACCACTGCGCCAACGAGTCTGTCGAGCTTTTATTTTAAATTTAATTTTTAAAAACGGCGTTTTATCCGTTGTTTCAGGCAATAGGAACCCGCTATTTTTTATTTACTATAATTGTAAATCAAATATAATTAAAAGTTGAGAATCATCTCAGAATAGGTGGTAGAACCTGTGCGTATTTTAACAAAAATGTACTAAATTAGTATATATGTTTTTATGTCAATATAGAGAAATATAAATAATCCATTTCGGTCCTATCCCTTTATGTCTACCTAAAACGTGTTTTCGTATGTTTGTCTTAAATAACGTGCAATACAATATGTCTCATTAAATTACAACAATTAAATCGAAAATTTAATTAGTAAAGGTTAAAACACATACATACGATACGATATCGCGTCGTAAATAGTCACGACGCAGCATCGTATCGTGTTAATATAATTTTTCATTAAATATCAAACAAAAATGTTGATGGGACATCGCGTCATTATTATTAACGATCGTAGTTTTTTTACGACGCGATATCGGAATGTTTTGTGACATCGTAACGTGCCATGGCGTATTATAGTAGCATGTGTGTTTGTGTTTTGGCCATGAGTCAACACTTTGTGGACGATAATAAGCAATACTATCAAGCCACACAGACTTCATTTTGAGAAAATGACGTTTAAAAAAGGTCTTCCTATTACTCTTAATGAATTTGTTTAAAGAATACATACATCCATCTTTTCTCTTTTATTTTAATAAAAAGTATAATGAAATAAAAGCGAATTAGTATAATAAAAAGTTTTATCTTATAATGAGTTTTAAAAAACAAATCCTTGATATTATTGCTTATTGCAAAATATGAAACACACTTCAATATTCGAAACATAAAATTAAGAAACTTTTATCCGTACTTATTTAGTTATATGATTTAAAAAGTTATTGAATAATGTTAAATGACGCATTATCAGAATACATCGATATCTCCGAATTTGACTTTCTGTGTGACACATTATTGCTTATCAGCATCCATATGTCGAAGATTTTCACGACGCGATATCGTAATGTTTCACGACGTCGTAACGTGCCACGACGTGTTATCGTGTGTTTGTGTTTGGGCTATCAATTAACTATATGTAAAATAATTTCAAAAATATTTTCAATAATATTTTCACAACCTTTTCAAAACCATGAACAAAATCTATACCATTAACTAATTAAAGAGTAACTGTAATCAAGTTATAACTTACTAATTTAAGAGCAGTTAACTGAGCTCAGCCTGAGAATAATGGCAGT
The DNA here is from genome assembly GCA_037950945.1 of Hypolimnas misippus. NCBI lineage: Eukaryota > Metazoa > Arthropoda > Insecta > Lepidoptera > Nymphalidae > Hypolimnas > Hypolimnas misippus. The sequence continues at coordinate 1,476,741 of JBBEEQ010000009.1, forward strand.
CATTATAATTTAAGATGGGACTCACGTCATAAACCGGCTCTGAGGGGATATAAGAGTTACTTAAGTGGCATTTCGTTTCGTCTACACAACTTAATTGACACTTAGTATGAGATTACATGCATAGCCTACTTTCCGCGTAATGTTTGAGATACTTTAATGAACAATTTTATTCAGGCTTCAGCTAATCTTTTAGACAAAAGGAAAATTAAAAAGTATGATGAATGTAAGAAATTAGTTTATTTATAATGTGATGCATTTTGGAGTTTAAAGAATATTCGTTTAATGAATGTATGCGTGTTTCCATTTGCGTGAAATATTTTATTTCTTATGATAAAATTTCTGATAACATCTCAAAGTCAAAAATTAAAATCAAAATATTTTTTTATTAAAAGTAATCTGAAATAGAATTTCCATGTTAAATAATCATCTTTGGGTTTTTCCTGATTGTATAAACAGGATATATGGATGCTGATAAGCAATACTGTGTCAAGCCACACTGACTTCATTTTGAGAAAATGGCGTCTAAAGATGTCAAACCTATTCTTAATCAATTTTTTTGAAGAATTTCTATTATGATAAAAGTTATAATAAATTAAAATCACATTGGTACAATAAAAAGTTTTATCTAATAAAAGATAATAACTTGAATTTTTTTATATTAAATATGTCATATATCTGCATCAAAATATATCAATATCTCCGATTTCAACTTTTTTTGGGTTGACACATTATTGCTTATCAGCATCCAATTATGATAACATTATAAGTTGTAAGAATAAATAGTAACAAAACAATGAAAATGCATCTTCAACATTATTACATCACTCCTTCAACTATCAAATGAAATGCGATTTTAACAGTGTCCGAAACTGAGTTTGCTATATTATCATCAACATATGAGTAGTTATCCTTACCCTTATGTACTTTACCTTTGATACCTAAAACACGGAAGATTCAAGTACTTGGCATTCTCTAACTTTCAATCTTTACATTAGATGCTAAAGTACGTTCCTTTGTGAGCAAGGGATCCAAAACATGAGGTACGTTTTCCGACTCCGACTGTTTATGATACATATATCTCCAATTTCGTTCGAAATTCCATGTTATTTCCAGCCTTCCTTACGATGTTTTTCTTGGCCAGACAGCAAAAGAAAAGTCACTAATATAAATATAGGACTCGGATAACTGAGTGTTGGTTCGAATTGAAACCGAGAAGGTCAATTTACTCAGCTCTTGATGTATCTCACCATTCGCCAGCCCTTATAACATATATTTGTCTCCTACAAAATTTCATTCTATACTATTATTAATAGACTATATTGTTTGTTTGAGAACGTTTAATTTACGAAACCGTTCGATTTAACTTACATAGCGTCACATTAAAGAATGAATGAAATATATAACCAGGTATTGACACAAGAAAATATAAACACAAGAAAATCATGTGGGACAAAATACACAGTATATAATTGTCGGCCTTATCGCTATAAGAAGAGCGATCTCTTCCTGGCAATCGGCTTGGCATAGGACATTGCTCATTTATTGAGTTATGTTATATGATATTAGCATCTACTCAAGACTTCGTCTGTGTATGATCAGAATTTTTCCGACTTAGTTGACTTTTTTATATAATTTTATCAAACTATTTAACATAACTACGAATTGAAGCCTTTGTGTTGTTCTGATTTATAAGATACAAGCATCCCTTCGCTGTTTCACTCGCGCTTAAAATAGGACTTTTATACAAACTTCTAACCCCTGTTTTAACCACTTAGGGGTTGAATTTAGCAAAATCTCGTCTTAGTGAGCACCTACGTCCTAAAAAGAATGCCCATGCAAAATTTGAAATTCCTAGCACTTGTAGTTTCCGAAATTTCGTGGTGAGTGATTTTTCGCTTTTAATAACAATCTAATATCTTGTATAGGAGAGAAGATATTAGATTGTGCTTCATCAAAATTATTTGCATCACCAGCGTTAAAATTCAGCTACGAGCTGACATTTGTATTTATAATAGTAGTATGATGTAACGTTATGCTACGAAAATTTATTCTCATAGGAGCGAAACAGTAAACATTATTGTCAACCCAGTTGGAAATCTAGCATAACTTTTCTATAAACAATGCACCGTTTAGTGAAACTGTTGAATAGTATTTCTACATCAAATCATATTCATAATAGTATAAATTCAAAACTATATTTTTTTTAGTATTTAGTTAGAAGTAGAGTATTAGTAACAGCCTGTAAAGTTTCCACGGCTGGGCAAAGGCCTACTCTCCTATTAAGAAAACATTTAAAGTTAATCCACAACGCTGCTTCACTACGGGTTGCAGTGAAGCACTGCGGGTGAAAGGAATACACACATACTGACACATATATATATATATATATATGGGTGTTGATAAGCAATAATGTGTCAACCCACAAAAAGTTGAAATCGGAGATATTGGTGTATTTTGATACTACATCACCTATTTAACATTATTGAATTCATATAAACCAAATAAGTTCGGAATAAAGTTTCTTGATTAATTGGTTCGAATTTCAAGTGCGTCACATATTTTGCAATTTATACAATAATCTCAAACATTTGAAAAACTTTTTATTAGATTATATATTAAAAATGCCAATCTGCTTTTAATTCATTTAATTCATTCATTTTAATTATTTTTTTATCATTTAGGTTTCCTAACAATATTTTCCTTCACCGCCGAGCACCAGATAAATTTAAACACAAATTTAGAACTTGAAAACTCAACACGTTCAAACTACTAGGCCATATCGTCTCTTCACTGTTTTAGCGAAGAGTAATTCATAGATGTTAATCTTGAGCGGCATTGATTATCTCGACTATTATCTTCTTAGGCTTACATCCAGCTCTGGGGAAATCACAGGGATGTCTACGTCCTACACATTATATTTGCCTACGCTTTGATAAAATACACAATATCCTTTAGAATTTGTCTTTACCCCTTACTATCGTACCTCGAAGTAAAGATTGAGTAAAAATGACAAACACGATCCGTATTTGAAAGTAAAATTCGAATTAAAGGCAAGAAAATTACCATTATTGTCACAGAAAAAAAAAATTGGAATAACTCGCCGGTAATTCCTTTTGAACTTGTTCAAAACATAAATCGATGTCGTCCGAGATTACTGGTCTGGAATTCGGAAATCACTTATCTATAATTATTTAATTATTATTCTGGAATAATGGAATTAGTGATCTGGAATTACTGTTTTGAAATTCAGAAATTGTGTTTTCAATTTAAATATTTCTAAGTTTATCTACCAAGTAGTACGGGCTGTCTTCAGACCTTAGTTTACCAACAATCTGTAATAGCCACACTTGTCATACACAATATGACTCAGCAAATATTAAGGCATATTCTCATTTACAAGAGAAATAGAAGTAATATTTACACTAACTTGTTCGTAGTACGAATGGTAGGCATATATTGTTATAGTAATACTACCTATTTGACAAAATTTTGTAGAAATAAAATATTTACAAATTTAAATTCAAAGAGCTATCTTCCCGCCTCGTCGAAACTACAGGTGACCGAAGGGCTGGCGGCTACCTTGGCCAGCATATCAGTCTGGCCATACAAAGAGGTAATGCTGCCAGTGTTTTGGGCACCTTGCCTCACTGTGACATCGATAGTTACTTAGGTTTAATATAGTTATTTTTAATTTCTCTTTCTTTTTATTTTTAATAGAATTATTTGTTTTTGTAAATAAAATCCTAGAGAGAGGGAGAGTACTGACAATATATAAATATTTAAGGTTTTGATATTGTAAAAAAAAAGTATCTGGCAAACGAGCATGTATCTGATGTTAAATGATCAACAACGTCTATGGACGTTTGCAGCACCAGATGAGTCATAAATACGTTGCCAGAAAAAAATAATAAGTCATGGTAAAGGGGATAAGGTTTCTTACTCTCTCACTCACCGTTCGAAACGTAGTTATGTTAAACCTTGTTTCACGTGAGTGTGTTGGTCTGAACACGAGGCGATTCCGGATTCGCGCATGGTACAGTCAAGTGAACAAGAATTAAAATATTGAATGTAAAAACAAATCTAAGTTACTTTTAAACAAATCTAAGTGCTTAAAAGACATGTATAATTTAGTGTATATTTACTTGACTTATTTAGTAAATGAACACATCCCGGAATGAAAATCACGAATTTTCGAATTATACTCGTTCAGTGTTAATGTTTTCAACTTTGAGAAATACATAGTACATCCGATGAAAATTGCACTAAAAATGTTATTAATGATCTCAACATATTAATTTGACATACATCATTATATAAGGAGCGTTTAATAATTAAAATTAATGAAATGTCTAAATAACTGTCCTGGTGGCCAATTTAGTATTCTGCGCTGCGTCATGTGCATAATTCAGACCGACACCAACGTGAATCTACCTATAACTACTTCACACCGATTATCTGTGCTCGTTTAGTACTGATCCGGTGAAGCCAGCCCGTATACGAGCTGTAGTCATTAGGCTACAGGCTCTACCTTAATAAAAGAATTGGGTATCCATTTGAGCATAGTAGCACTCATTGGTCTTTACGTGACTGAATGCTAGCTTTTGTGGTAACAACAGCAGTAGTTTACTGAGAACCTATTACCACGTTAGCTACTCGTAGTTAGCTCTATCAGCTACTATAGCTACATACGTTACGCATGGTGAATGGAAGCAAAAATGATGATATTGCTCATTTCATTAATATCCATAGAAGTAAAATGAATATTAAGGGTCTGTTTGTAATATCAAATTAATAGCTTTTAACTAAATGCATGAAAGTTTACACGGTAATTATATCGCAAATACAGTTTTTTTTAATTTTGGTCTGTCTGTCGGTTTGTCTGTTTGTCTAAAGAGACGTAGCCAATACAAATGTATTGGCTAATCTCTAAAACGGCTGGACCGATTTTGACAGTACTTTAATTCAAAGACAGCTAATGTTACAAGGACTACCTTATGCTACCAAAATTATTCATTTTAATTAATAAATAAAAAATAATTACGCGAAAAGAAAATTTAAACCAATAAAATATTTAAAATTAAACAATAATTTAATATTTTCTCAAATTAACGTGGGAGAAACGGTGGGGCACAGCTAGTCTACCATAAAACAAATAAAATGACCAAAACCTTACCAATATTCACAGCTCTAGCCTAGTCATTACCATTAGTTAATTTAGAGCAGAGCAAAGCAACCGGTAAAAATAAAAAAAATAAAAACAGTAAAGATCATTTACAAATATACACTATATAACATTTTTCCACATCTTACACCAAAAAAATATTTTACACAGTCTCGGAGAGACCTTAGAAATAATTCATAATGTGTACGTGACGTGTTTCAGAGATGTCTCTTATTTGACTAGTTTTCGTGAGGCTGCCTGCAAATGTATTCACAGATGAAATATTCCTGATGAAGAAGAGTAATCTTCGCGGCAAAATGTCGAAATTTATTCATATCTAGCTGTGTCCCCCGGTTTCACCCTCGTTTTTTATTTATTTAAATAAAATTAAAATAATAGTAGCCGTAACAAACAGATGATGACAGACAGAAAGACAAAAATTTTAAAAATTTGTGGCTTTAATGTACATAAGTGTCGTACATACGTTAATATGCATTTAGTCAAAAGCTGTAAAATAAAATTAAACGGGCGTTGGTCTTTTCGTCTTGATTTAAAAAGGTACATTTTATTATGTCTACTTTTTGATATGATACTTTGTAAAATATATTTTAATTTTTCATTACAAGTGAAACAAAAAAAAACTACTTTATATAATACTAGCAGTTGCTCGCGGCTACGCCCCCGTATATTTTGGAATTTCAGCTAAATGAATCTACCAACGAATTTGTGACCTTTCCAGGATTTATTCCTAGCGTCATTTTAAGGGATGATTTTGAATTTCTGAGATACATATATTTAATTATTCTCCCTAAGTAATGTTTGTGCTGAATTTAAGGATAATCGGTCAAAAAAATACATTTTCTCCATACAAACTTTACTACCCCCTTGCACCCCAGTGTGGAATAATAGTTCCCCGTTCTTTTATTTTATATTTCATTACTATCACCCAGAAGTATGTGTATTGCATACAAACGTTTTTACCCCTTTTCACCCTCTTAAGGGTGGAAGATCGAAAAACCCTTTCTTAGTTGATGCCTGCAACCTAAAAGCCACATACTGCCAAAATTTCGAGTTCGTAGCCCCAGCGGTTTAGGCTCTGCGTTGATGAATCAGTCAGGACAAGTGATTTTATATATATGTATAGATTAAATTTAGGTTTGTGGTGTATCACTAAAATCCTTACATTGTCCAAGGTAACACGAACTAGATAATATCAATATCATTTCGGGTTAAAGATATTTATGTTCGTCAACACATTCACATTAGAACTTACAAATTGATACTGATAAGCAATAATGTGTCAACCTACAACAAGTCCAACTTATGTATTTGGAAAATGATTATTCAAAACATTTTTAGCAATCTAAACTAAATAAATACGGTAAATCTAAATTTAATGTTTCTCATATTAAAGAGTGTTCCATATTTATAATATACAATACCTAGTAATATAAAAAAAAAAACTTATTATAAGATAAAATATTTTATTATAATAACCAGCTTTTAATTAATTTTTACTTTTATCAAAACAGAAAGGAAAAGATACCTATATACGTCATCAAACACATTAATTAAGAATAGGTTTGACATCTTTAGACGCCATTTTCTCAAAATGGAGTCCATGTGGCTTGACATAGTGCTTATCAGCGTCCAAATATAAATGTAACGATTAGTTCACATCAGCAAAACTTATTAAGAACTGGCTGCCTCTCGCGGGTGCACTCGCGTATCGTTACTGCTTGGCTCCAATAAGTCTTGGCGTGATGTAATATAGCCTTTCGACGAAACGAGCTATCCAACGTGAAAAGATTTTTTTATCGAAGAAATTACTACCAACACATAAATTTAACCTCTTTCAAATATTAGTATAGATAAATAGGTCTACAACGAATCATTTCACACAATATGCTCTTATGTACTGACCTTATTATTATGCAATACACCTAAGCATATTATTTTATTTTTCACTTGTTAAATTTCTATAAAGTTTCACTCCTAAAACACTAAAGATCTTTTTTTCAGTGACATTTACGTACTTTTCCAGTAGTATTTAAAAGAGCTATTACTTTTCACACGCAGCTTACATTCTAAAATCCGCGTGTTCTATTTACAAAATCATTTCAGCTGTTTATATATAGATAAAACATATGAAAACGCTTACAAGATATTAAAATTAGAAAACTTATAACACAACATCTTTATCACTAATATTCTCTACGCTGTCTTGGGTCTGGATATTAATCTTTATTAAAAACGTGCTACCGCAATATATAATATGTTAGTTGTTCCATTTTGTCTCTCTAACACCACGTGTTCCTATAAAACAAGATAAGATTTCAAAAATCGAAAGTAGCTCAGTCATTGACTGTTTATTACATTTTCACGCCTAAACAACTGAACTATGCTCAATAAACAGGCTGTAATACACATGACTGCTAAAATGATATAGTTTAAGTTTAGCCAATATAAGATGTAGTTTGTGTTAACATGAATACTAGAGATATAATAGACATCTTTTTTTATAAACTATAACTAAAAGTTCCTTCAAAATCATTGAAATGAACCCAAATTTTAAAGTATATCATACACTCGTGTGTTTTTGAACTATTAACATCAATAAAAAGTACTCTACTTTATATTCTACCTATTTTAAATTGCGAATCGAATAAAATTTGCCCCTACACAATTATGAGAGCAAATTCGTGAAAAATATTTTTTGCTTTTGTTTTGTTTACTGCGAATAAAGCATTAAGAGTTCTCTAATAAGGCCATTCAGAATAATGTGATTGAAATTCAATGGTCTGATAAATTACCATTGTTTCACGTCGCTCAAGTACACAGAAGTTTGTTCAAACTCGAAGGCCAATTAAATCAATTGAACTGTTATTGGTAATTAGGCACAAAAGGTATTTGATTGTTTGTAATCATATTCCGAACTAACTACTATTGTTTCGTCAGTTTATTAATTGTATTTAAATAAGGGGAAGATGTCCTAGTAATTACAACACGTTGATCTAAAATATAAATCCAAGGTTTAAGTTCTGCTTAGCATAACTGTTTTAAAGTGTGTTTCAGTTTTTCTGCTTAGCATAAGTGCTTTTATATTTAAATTAATCTGGTAGTCGGAAGTGAAGGAAATGATAATGAGAAACCTATGTCTACGTCGTGAACGTACTTCTGAGATATGTATATACGCCAATCCGCTTGTTTCACACAAGGTAGAACAGGATTAAACTCTTAACCTTCTCCTTAATAATGTTGTTGCCCAGTAGGAAAAGATATTTACATGATACTGCAGTTACAGTTACTAGAATATTAACGGCTGATGTTCGTTTGTATTTGAATGCACCTTGTTAATTACTATTATTGGACTTTTTTTCATGTTATTCTATTTAATTGGTGTACAAAAAAGAGTATTTGTTGTAATTAATTATAGTTCGATTGTCATGTAAAGTATAATAGTCAATTGGATGAGTCACAACTAGACAGTTACATAAACTAAGACTAAAAATTAAAAAAAAAAACCTCCGACAATCTAATTATAACACAATTTCAATCCCCAACACGAGACTTCTGCTGTAAGTTGATGAGCAGTCGTGTATCCCGCTAATGTTAAATGATACTAAAATAACATAAGTCTTTGGTCGAGGGTTAAAGTTATATAAAAGTGTTAATAGATCAAAGAATTTATCATCGATTTTGTATTCAGCATTATTAATAATAAAATTAAAATATTAAATTAAGTTCTAGTTGCAGACTTCGTAAATGATATTCAGTACTTTTAACACAAGTCGAGATTATAAATCATTTTGAAAATTAGACAGCAACAAATGTTATTTTACAATCGCTTGGCATTAGTTGTTTTGAGAAATGTTGTTAATTAAAATTAAAATGTCTCATAAATTTTGGCGTAGACAGCTGTGAGCGCCTTTGGCTTTTTGTAATCTTTCATCTACAAGCGATTTTGCTCATCATATTTCAGAAGGGGATGATTAATAAATGTACTTTTTATTAGAAATATCATCTTGAAACATAATCAATAATAAGAATAGAAACATACCTTTTTTAAGTTCCTTTTTTAATTTACAGTAATCTTGTAAAACAATTTGTAATAGTGATGAATCGTTTCGTTCTTCTCCTTGTATTACGAGTATAATTTATCATAAAATAAATATACCAATATATATTTTTTAAGCAATTAAATTTGACATTTAAAAATGTCAATGGCCGCTAGTTAGTCGCCCGAGCGTATTCTTGATCGTCGTCAGAATTAATTTTCTGTTTCGGTGCTCGAGTTAATTGCGCGTTTAGGCTTATTTCATACCCCAGACGCATCACAGCTGGAGGTGGTATTAATTTTGAGTTTTATGTCCATATGGACATGGTTTAAATCCTCATAGCATCGTTGACCATAAATTTTATGACAATTTGACGCGATGATCAATTCAAACGTCAACCGCAAAAGATATTTACATAACTAGTTACTGTCATTGACTTAGTCCGTCTGGAATTAATACTCGAGGAAAAGTCGGGAAATAAGAAATTTATATATTAACCAGCTGTTCATCATTTATTAAGACTTATTAATTTTTTGATACGGCGATAATTTAACTCAAATTATTTACTTTTTCGTTCGATTTTTAAATTATCTTCTTTCATACAACCATTATTACTGGTAATCACGAAAACGATAAAAAAAATAATTAGCCAAGTTGATCCAGCCGTTCTGAAGTGAGGTAGTATGCATGAAAAATATATTCAGCAATTATTTTTTTCTTATATAGATATAAAATAAGTCGTATGTAAATATAATGAAACAGAATTCCTTAAAAAAATTATTTCAGTTTACTTTTCGTTTGAAATAATCCTTATTTCTAAAAGTCACACGTGTCTAAGTTTTTATCGAAAAAACATTAATTTGTGAAATAATCATATTATATTTTCTGTTTCAACTTTTAGAAAATGTTTTTTTTTTGTTTGATTTTAAATGAAAAATCATATCATCGTATTAAGATGCGATATCACGTCCTGATTTTTTATGATTCTGAAGATTTTCATGACGTGGCGTCGGGGTCCTAACGCTTTCCGATATCGTAACGCCATACGGCAACGAGACTCTGCGAGATATCGCATAGTGGTTATATTTAGATTCTGGCACTTACAAATGGCAGGATGGTAACTCTCACATATATTATTATGGATTATGTTATGTTTCGAATTAATCAACCGTATCTTACAGTTCAAAGCTTATCCAATTTACCACAATTCGAAACCGTTTGATCTGTGACGTGGGCTAGCTTTGTGCATTAATCCTAACCGAATTATATGTATTTCTATGTATATTTGAATCCCTTATGTTCTTGATAGCTATTTAATATTGATCATAATCGAGGTTTATAACATATAGCGCTAAGATATAAAATGTATTACTGTTATCTACACTAATATAAATGACATGATTTTGATCGTTTGAATATGCAGAGAAATTTTCATTCCTTTCATTTTTCGGTAAGAATTTTGAAAGGGCCGAAAGAAAAGGCTCAAGCCTTTGGGCCTTATCAATTCTTGATATCTTTCCTAATTCCTGCTCCCTTTCATCCTATATTATTTTTAAAGCTGTTAACGCATTTGTGGCTTCTCTGGTGTTTGTGAGCGGAGCATTTAATATGAAGTGTCCAGTCTGTTCATTAACCGGACAAGAAACAAACCAAATGCTCCCATTTTCCAGTGGCTTAGTAAAACCCATCGAAAAGTTTTACTACCCACAACCTAGTTTGATCAGATCAACTCGATGGAACCAAATTACCTTATTGTCATCGGTTAACCTATTTGCAAAGTTTATAATCGATACGATTGTTGGTTAAATTCTACTTTAAAGTTTTGTTTGCACACAGCTAGTGAGTTAGAGCTAAACGACGTAAACATGACGCGATTACGTTGTGATGTAATAATATAATTTTTTATTTAAAATGAAACAACAAATTACGATGCGACATCGACTGGTTGTTTTTTTTACAATCACGTCGTAAATTTTCATGACGCGTCGTCTAACGTTATACGACGCCGTATCGTGCCATGATGCGACGTCGCTGCGTGTTGTTGTTAAAATTTAGCCAATTTCTTTAAAAAGTATGCGTTTTGACAGTAAGTTAAGGGTGAAGGTTCTAAATTCGTATAAAAACACAGGTGACAATATATAATATAAGTGAAACTCGATTTTCATTACTCATACGACAATTACGTTTAATTCAATAATGTACCGTGATGTGATTTTTGACACGGTCGCCTCAATTAACGGGCGTTGTGTTTCACTTAACGAACTGGCGTTCGTATTAATGATCGAAATTAACCCGAAAATATTATGTAAAACAATACAAATCAGTTTGTTTCTTTAACGACTGTGATATATATTAATCGTACGCTGATATTTCAAATATAATTGACACGTTTAATATTAATTTAACAATTGCATGTGTTAATTTAAATAACGCTCTGATTAAAGTAATAAAGTTCGACAGACACGTTGGCGCAGTGGTCACTGTAGCGGGTCGCGGGTTCGATTCCCGCTCGCGGCAAGCGTCTGTATTGGCCATACGGATGTTTGTCGTGGTCTTGGTGTTTGTTGTGTGTGAAACGTAAAACGTACATAAAACATAAAACGTAAACGTCATCCGCAATTGGGCTGTAAGGACGTAGTAAACTTTGTATGGAGAAAATTTATTTCATTGACCGATTATACTTAAACTTAGCAAAAATATTCCTCAGCGTGAATAATTAAATACTAGATTTCTAAAGTCATTCCTTATAGATGTGCTAAGCGGTACTAAAGGCAGTAACGGAAAAAAATTCGCTTATAATGAAACGCAAACCACAAAACGCAGTGTTTTATCAGTTTTCTAAATCGCTTCTGTCACATTCAAAGGAAAGCAAAGACGCGAGAAACTGCTAGTTAAGTTTATTTATAGGTATGTTATAAGCGAATGCATTTTGGAACCTAGAATGGCGATGCTGATACTATGTACATTGTACCCAGCAAGGAGGTAGCGTTGCTAGCGTCTGAGTATGAACGACGAAAGCATCTTATTGGAGACCTCGTCAAAGTAGGAATTTTTGACGTCAACATATATGAACGTAGTATGAACATAGTATTTGGATACTGATATGTAATAAAGTTTCATCAAGAATTCCGAGAAATGGATGTATTCTGATAATGCGTCATGTATTAACCATTATTTAAAAAAAGATTCAAGTCATCAAAACTAAATAAGTATAAGCTGGATCCACACAGGGTATTTAATATATTTGTAACTCATAAATGTATGTACCCATCGTAAATCTTTTAAAAGGAGTAACTATCGAGTTTCTTGCCGGTTCTTCTAAGTAGAATCTACATTCCGAACCGGTGGTAAATTAATTAATTAAGTAGTGTTTAGTTTTCTTTTGTTTTTGTATTGACGATTCAAAAGTGCTTGTAAAAGCCTACTTGAATAAAGTATATTTTGATTTGATTTGATTTGAAATAAGTACGGAAAAAAGATTCTTAATTTAATGCTTCGAATATTTATAATAAGTGTGCTGAATACTTTGCAATATACAATATTCTATATATTTGAATATATATATATATATATATATATATATATATATATATATATATATATATATATATATATATATATATATACAGTTTTTCAAACAAATTTATTTATATAATAGGTTTGACATCTTTAGACGCCATTTTCTCAAAATCAAATCCGTGTGGCTTGACACAGTAATTGCTTATTTGCGTCCATCTATAGTCATAAAATATCACTAATATGATCACGTAAAAACTATTGCAAGAATTTTAATAAAATCTTAGACTATTATTATTTAGTTAGAACTTTCGCTCGATATTATTTTGAACAAAAAGTAGCCATCAAATATCATACATAAAATCTTACAAATTGTCATGTTTTAGCAGTAAGTGGTAAAATAATTGAACAAAAGCTATTTTTACATAATTTAGTAGTCATCGTCGAAACTATGATCTTATATTTATTTTTATGAATATTTAACCAATATAAATATAATTGCCGAGCCGAGATAGCCTAGTGGTTAGAACACGTCGATCTCAACCTATGCTTGTGGGCTCAAACCCCGGCGAGCACCACTGATTTTTGAAGTGCTAAATTAGTGTTTAAATTCATCTCGAGCTCGGCGGTGAAGGAAAACATCGTGAGGAAACCACATGCCAGGAGAAATTCTGACACATGTATATCCGCCAACCCGCAGCGTGGTGGATTATGCTTTAAACCTTCTCCTTAATATGAGAGGAGGCCTTTGCCCAGTGGGATATTAACAGGCTGTTACTTTACTTTTTTTACTTTTATAAATATAATGTAATGTGGTGATAGCAGAACATAGTCTTAGAACGTTCGCGCTAAGGTATGTAATAATGAGCGTAAAGTTTGTATATCATTTTTACGGGACAGGGACGGATTTCGGGATATGGAGATACTATCGACAAAGAGGCGATCACTAATAATTTGTCGAGTATAATCATTTTTTTTATTCAAGTATTTCAAAAGTGAATATTGTTTTTTTTTTTTTTTTTTTTTAATATTTCTGTAATTCAAAACTTTGGGATTAAATATGCTAACGTGCTTTTTATTAAATCTCTCTCTTGCCTTTTGTCCTATTTCTCCTCTAAATCCGGCCCTGTGCAAGGGTCAAGTAGATTACATACGAATTGAATTTAGATGCCAGCGGTGGCGTAATGAAAGTGGCATGCCAAAAGACAAATCTTCAGTTCAAAGTTATATGGCAAATTACGTCAATGCCTTGCTAATCCTAGTTCGTAGCTTTCGTGCCACAGCGGACCAATTTCAGCGATATTCAGAGTTAGCTCGTTTTGGCAAGTGTCTTCGAATTACGTGAAAATGTTTCTGCGTATCGTTGAATTTGTGGTGGAAAGTTTTATTATTATATGGCGATTTAATAATCTATATATATATATATATATATATATATATAGATTATTAACTGACTAATCGATCAAAGCAGAGCTGAAACTGCTCGGTCCAGAAGCATAAAATTTTGCACAAAGGTAAAAGGATTTTTGAAAATCCATCTAATAAACTGTTAAAAAGAAGCTTGAAAGATTGTTAGATATCAAAATCAGAAATATAAGTGTTATATATATTGTTAATGTATTCTTAATTAGCTGTTCTTCATCAGCGTATATTTTGTAATTTGATAGAATCGTTTCAGAAAGCTGGAAACCAAAAGTATGTGAATCAAGTTTTAAGTTAATAAGATTTTCTATAAAAACATTTTTAACCCTTTTCACCCTTTTAGGATATCGATAAACTCATTCTTTATTGATGCTTTAAATCTAAAAGAGACCTACCTGCTTCCAAAATATCAAAGTTTTAGCCCAAGCGGCTTATGCTCTGCGTTGATGAGGTAGTCAGTCAATTAAGACAAGTGCTTATTTATGTATAGATTATAAAATTAATTCAGAGCGTCCCTTATAAAAGGTTTTAGGAAAACAGAAAATAAGCGGGTGTAAAAAATTGCGAACATTTACGAACACAAAATTTTTTTGGTTTATGGTTTTAAAATAAAACAAACTAATTCTCGTTGATCATATTGTGTTTATTATATTTCAACAGTAAGAAGCTACAAGAGTAGATGCTAGACATTCTCTTAGAATGACAACCGTGAAGCGCGCCAAAGTATAAACACTACACAGATTATATAAGCATAGTGAATTAGTCAAATTCACAACTTATTTATTGATTTTTTATATATTAATGTCATAATATCATCAACTTTTAGTTCAATCATCAAGAATTAAGTTACCTGCCAAGTTTTTAGGTATTTTGTAAATTATTAAATTGATATATTTCGAAATTATTTTTCAAATTTCTATTTTTCCATCTCGTATCTTTACCACAAACGGTTTCATATTAAGCCATCGGCTTTTCCAAAAATAAGAAAACATAATAAAATTAAAAAAAAAGACCGACACCTATTCATTGAGACCATTTTACCGATCCATAGCACAATACTTTCCACTGTTAGTCCGTGAGAAGTTGTGTATCCTGCTGATTTTAGATCGTAATGCAGTATCAGGTCAAGATCACTATGCTACTTTAATATCATTGAAGTCATAAATTAGCAGTATCAGATTTTTTCAACAAATCATATCTAAAAAGCATTTTAATTACATTAGCTTAAAAAAAACTGCATTAAAATTGGTCCAATTATTAGGCAGCTACAAAGCCACAAATATACACACACGTCCAACTTAGAACCTATCTTTTTGAGTCCCCACAATTCAATAATTCTCATACATAATTAAAGCACTAACCTACTTCAGCCACCTCAAAATTAATTTTAACTTTTTTTAGAAACATATTTTGTTCTTCTGCTTATAAAATGTACTCAGAGTCATAAAATGTACTCAGATAGTTATTTCGAAATCGCAGACTTTAAATTGAATTTTGTTTATAGTTAAAGATGGTACCAGGATTTAAAAGGCTATATTGCTTGTTCAGATGTACCGGGGATAGTATTTTCGTGTATTGTTATAGAGCGAAGCAGATGGCTACCAGCCTGCAACTATCGATTTTGTTAAGGTCCCTATCATACTAAGATACCATGACGCAATACTTTTTATTGTAGAGAAAAAAGAGCGAGACTTCAAACTATTTATTTCAAACTTGTTAAGACGATGTCAAACTTATTCTTTATCAATTTATTTGAAGACGTATAGATACATATATCCATCTTTTTTTTTCTTTTTTTTTTCTGAAATAAAAGAAGATTGGTATAATCAAAAAGTTTGATGTAATAACAAGTTTTACAAATATATTACACTAGCTTCCGCCCGCGACTTCGTCCGCGTGGAATAATTACTTTGGGCTAATAATGCATTATTTTAGAACAAATTTGGTTAGCATAAAAAAGGTTATAATGAGCTAACCTTAAAAGTTAGACGTATGCTGTCATAGCCTCTTTTTTAGAACTTTTAAAGAGGAACAATTCTATCATACATGATTTTTGCGAAACTTTAACCTTTTAGGCAGCGCACACAGCGTAAACTCTCTCAATAGTAAAATATCCCCCGATTTTGAAACATTCTTCATTGTTGCTCCGCTCCTTTTGGTCTTAGCGTGATAATATATAGCCTATAGCCTTCCTCGATAAATGGGTTATCTAACACTGAAAAAATTTTTCAAATCGGACCAGTAGTTCCTGAGATTAGTGCGTTCAAGCAAACAATCAAACAAACAAACAAACTCTTCAGCTTTATATATTAGTATTGATGGACTAGTAACAGAAACTCCGTAAGGAGTTAACAAAGCTGTGTCAAGAATTATTTACTAATAGTAAATTATTTTAAGTGTAAAGCGGTGTCGAATAACTTATGTAAATCTTTATGTAAGTCTGAGAGCAAAACTTATAAGTGTAATTCTTGCCTTACGACAAAAAAGTACCCGGAACATTGTTCCTCGTTAACACAAGCCTTAAAATGTAACAATATTCTGAATTGGGAGTTACGAGTTTCTCGAAAAACGTTACATCGAAATTCAATTAAGTATAATTTTTTATAGGACTCATGATAAAAATTCTTCAACCTACGCATATGAATTTTTACATATAAATCTCTCAACAGATGTGTGAGCTTATTTTTTTCTTAGGAACTTCGTGAAATTCTCATTTCTTTGCAATAAAGTAACTTCGAGTTTTGTATGAATTTGATGTTAAACAGTAATAAAATAAACATTAGAATCTTGTTTATAAAATATTTACTGAAGTTACGAAAAATAAGAATTTATATCAGTATCATTTAGCCATTCCATACAAAATGTATTAGAAAATCATATCTTTTCATAGGTTATTTTTAATAATTCTTTTTGATGTTCATTAAAATAAGTCCAGCCTAAATTTTGTTTACCGGGATTACATACTTATCCCATTATTTATTTTTAATTTTAAAACCAAATGACAGAATCGATTTTGATACAAATTCTATAAGACACATTTTTAAACTATAAAAATTTCTTAACGAAAACTGTCAAGCCTTTTTAACAAATTGTATATTAATAAAAGATTTAGTATAGCTGGATTTCATACAGGATGTTTAAAACACATATTTGTAATTTATAAATGTATGTACTCATAATATTTTAAAATAGTACCTATCGATCGATATTTTATATAACGGGTCTTATCGCGATAACTAATGGTAGTAATACCTTTTTATTGCCCGACGTTTCAACGAAGTTGCATCCGTCGTGGTCACGATCTGACTCTGTCAGGTGGTTACTACCATTAGTTATCGCGATAAAACCCGTTATATTAAATACTAGCTTTTGCCTGCGACTTCGTCCGCGTTTTCGTCGTTTTTCGTAAAAAAGTAGCGTATGTCCTTTCTCAGGGTTCAGTGGTTTTGATGTGACAGACAGATCGTATTTTGGTAGGGTAATATAATATGTCAATCCACAATACTTGATTTCTATGATTTTTTTATTGAATAGGTAATAATGTTAACTTTTTTAAATTAGGGATGAGTGAGAGTCTTATAAACGTAAGAGTAAACAAATATAATCAGAATGCTCCGAACTGCTAAGCTATCAGGAGTTACACGTGTTATTGTGAGTCAACCATAAAAGATAGACATATGCTGTTGCGGGATATTTTTTAGAAAATTTTATGTGGATTATTTAACTTTAACCATTAAGGCTGCATACGCTCTCTGATTAATTATATGATACTCTGATAGTTATTTTGAAAATATATTTCATGAACAGAATTGACCTCTCTACAGATTTATTATAAGTATAGATGAATAGTATAATTCGCGAAAGTTTAAAATATATAAGTACCTATCGAGTTTCTTGCTGGTTCTCGGTAGAATCAATATTGCATACCCATAACTTTTTGACGATTCAAAAGCGATTGTAAAAGTATACTTGAATAAAGTATTTTGATAGATTTTTTTGATAATCATTTATTTTAATATTGGTCACAAAAATTCCCGGCTTCCCAGTGCGATACAGTTCTGGCGTTAAATTTACACTGTACTCGGCACTATCGCAGCGAAGCGTGAAACAGCATTTACATTTAATTGTTATTGTTAAAAACTAGTTATTTACAGCGGAACCGCTCGCATATTGATGTACGGTTAAGTCGATAATTCACTTATGTACTGATATTGTGAAGGAATGTTTTTTTAGTTTTTTTTTCTGGAATAATACGGACTTCTTATTGACAAATTTAGTACTTTTAATTGACATGGTGAGGTAACCTGCATGTGCTGTGAGAAATATGCGTGTAGATTCTCCAACACGCAGTGGAGCAGCGTGGTGGATTAAGATCTAAATTCTTATCAATAGGAGCGGCCTTGCCCAGCTGTGGATATATACCCGAAAGCACCAAGTTTTCTAAAGAATTGACGGAGTTCTGAGATACCAAACATTAAGAAAAACATTTACTACGAGTTGAGAGCATCCTCTTTTTCGAAGTCGATCGATAAAAGATCGAAAAGAAAATAGGTAAAATGAAGAGAAAAGATAGAAAAAAATAGATAAAATCAAGATATCAGCAAATCCTTCGATGCGAAGCTAATTCCTCAGGTGAGAACGGTGTCACATGCAGAATCGCATTTCAATTCCAAACTTTACATTCCAATATACATATAGACGTCGAATTTTATATTTCAGCTCATACTTATGCTCTGGAACGACCGATCTGGTATAGTGGTGCTGAATGTACCTCTAACGCCGACGTTTGCGGGTTCGATCCCCGCTCGGGGCAAATATATATTTGTATAATGAATATTTGTTTCAGTACCATCAGACCAGTTCAATCGTCTATTTAAAACAAAAACAACAACAACGTCGATGACGACGATGACGACAAAAAAATAACGACGACGACAACGACAAAGACAACGACAACAAACACAACAGCAGCAACAACAACAACAGTTACTAAAAAACTATTTACCGAATAATTAATTAATAATTAGTAACAGTCGCCATTTAAACAATTAAAGCACCATTTATTTATTTTTTTTAATAATCCTTCCGATGTTTTTTTCATAAGCAAATAAATTCGAAGTTCACAAACACGAGATTCATGGCATATTTTTCCGATTTAAAAAGCCGTTAGCGAAAAATAATGAATCCGATTTAAAAAAATATATTTTGAATTGAATATAAATTTTTTTATTAAATCTTCATACAAATAAAAACTGCTGTTTCGTTAGATAACGAAATAACCGTTCATTTAAATATATTCGATATTTCATTTATTGTTGAAATTCACGTATTATGAAAGCCATTGTTAGTTGAATAAAAAAAGTTCAATAAATTTTTTTAACAGAAATGTTATCGCAGTCTATTTGATGACGTGCGAAATATTTTATTTATTTAAATGTCCCACTACAAGACATGCCATTTCTCCCGTTGACAAATACATTAAATCTACTGCGGATTTAAAACATGTCTTGATATGAAGGTTTCGTCACGTTATATCTTACCTAACTCTTAACACAGGGAGATGGGATGTCACGGGTGAAGCAGCAATGCAGCATTTCGTGACCCGGTTGCTTCATGAATATACCAGCTGCCCCTCGCAGTTTCACTCGCGCTTATGATTTCTGCTTTTCTCCTATGAGTCGTACCTATAGCTTTTCTCTATAAATAAACTATCATCATCATCTACCTAGCATTTTCCCGGTTACCAGGTTACCAGGGTCTGCTTTCTATTGTAGTCCAGATATTGACGAGTTACTGATTTTTACACAGAGCGACTGCCATCTGACCTTTGCAACCTCTGAAGGCAAGCCAGTACCCATTTAGATGAGAACAATTTCCCAACAACAAGTAAAAATCATTATCAGGTAATTGTGATAACAACCGGGACCGACAGCTTTACGTGCTCTCCGAGGCACGGTGGGGAAACAAACCCCAGACCTAGGAACAAATATTTATACAAATATAAATATCTGCCCCGAGCGGGGATTGAACCCGCAACCGTCGGTGTTAGAGGTACTTTCAACACCACTACACCGGAGCGGTATAAATAAACTATCTAACACAAAAAAAAAAATCAATTCGAACCAGTCGTTTCTGCGATTAACACGTTCAAACAAACTCTTGAGCTTTATAATATCAGTATAGATGGAAATGTAAATACGATAGTTGAAATATAAATACGGTTGAAATATTACTTGGAAAGATGAATTTGGCTAAGTGCGAGTTATTCTAACATAACTAGTGTTGCATACCGTCGGTCTAGATGTGATAGTTCGTACATGCAAACTTCCGAACTCTACACGAGAGAAAAAAAAACTTTTTTTAAAGCTATATAAATAAATTTACATTTTTAAATGATTTAGTCTTAAGATATTGTAAGACATATTATAATTGGACGCTGATAAGCAATAATGTGTCAACCCACAAAAAGTCATATTTGGAGACATTAATGTATTTTAATACTACGTCACCTATTTAACATTATTCAATACAAATTCAAGTCATCTAAACTACATATATAACTATGGAAAAAAGTTTCTTAACTCAATGTTTCGAATTTCAGGTGCGTTCCATATTTTGCAATTTATAAAATAATGTCAAATGTTTAAATAAATCTATCTGCTTTTGATTCATTATACATTAAAAAATTATATCACTCAAACGGATCTTCAATTGATGCATATTGCGCTCGTTTTACGAATTTTTTATTTATTTTATTTATTATTAAAACAAGGTTACAGTTTTATCACAATGTAAAACTATTTTGAATTGATGCTCGCAAAACATCTGGCTCCAAATTGGCGATTCTTCTTCAATGTTAGCTTCCAAGTCTTGCAAGGTCCATGGTTTATTAATAATTTGTTTACTATATCATGAATGTCAAAGCACACTGACATTTGGCGCTATCTGCCAAAATTGCGTCCGATTCAAACGACAACATTACTTTTTTACATTACAGTACAATTCGTATACGAGCTCGACGAGGATCCAATCTCTTACAGAAAATTAGCGTAAAGTAGCCAACCAGGTGCATTTCATAAAGTCAGTGAGATAACCGAAAGCAGCAAGTTTTCTCCAAATATTCTTGGTCTCTTTTTGTGCTGTAGATGCTTATAGGCGACGGATCTCATTTAATATGAGGGGACCGACATTTCAACCTCCTATAAGAAATCGTTTTGGAAAAAATACCTGACACAGACAAATAGAAAAAGACAGTCAACAATATGATTCTATAACTAATCCAAACTTTAGTATTTGACAGACACGTTGGCGCAGTGGTTACTGCAACTGACTGTAGCGCTAACGGTCGCGGGTTCGAACCCCGCTCGCGGCAAATGTCTGTATTGGCCATACGGATGTTTGTCTTGGTCTGGGTGTTTGTGTTAGTGTTGTGTATGTTTCCGGTACCCCGACACAAGGTCACTAGATCTTAATGGGGGCCGTTGAGTGTGATACGTTTATTTATTTATTTATTTATAGTGCAAACATATCTTAAATACATACGTAAATAGACATATTTGTTATTTTTAAATGTATGAATTTATTAACAAAATTGTAAAAGAGTACCTATCGAGTTTCTTTCCAGTTCTCCTCAGTAGAATCTACATTCCGAACCGGTGGTAGCTTTCATGAATTTAAATACTTTATGTTTGTTTTGACGATTCAAAAGTGATTTTAAGAGCCTTCTTGAATTAAGTATAATTTGATTTTGATAAATACAAATACAATAGTATAACAATAATAACAACATAATATGTTGCTCTTAATTCTAAATCCTAGCGAGCACAAGTAAGAAGCCTGAAAATTAAACTAAAGTAAAATATGAGTTTAATTATGAAACGAAATAAGTATTACGTGATCTTATTTCTCTATTACACTTCCTCGCGAACAGAAATCATAAAATAGTAACACAATTCACATGATTTAAAATCTGAGCACGGTTTTAAAGCATAGAGTAACTTATCGTGGTGGATATTACTTATTTTCTTTTTAGAAATATATCGATACCTCCCACGTAAGTTATTTTTAAGCCACAAAATTGCCGTTAGCGTTTTTACTGAATACTACACGAATTTGCATTGCTTAATGCATTCAAAGTGAAAAAATACCAAAAATCTGTTTTTTTTTCAAGGAAAGTTACATCAAAATATGCCTGAAAAGAGGCGTATTTTGTTGTAACTTTCAAACTAAAACGGATTAAAAGTGCTCTACTGTAAAATTGTAATTTTGGGGTTACAACAACTTACGTGGGAGGTATCGATATGCATTCAAACTGCATTCAAAGATTTACAGAAAAACGTCACAAGGCTCGGGAAATAACCCTGGTAATTCGTCTTTTTTTTTTCTTGTTGCAAAATATAGTAAACGCAACCTCAGTGTAAAATAACAAAAAGGCAAGGTTTCTACAAACTTCAAATGTAGAGCACATTTTTTTTCTACTAGCGACCCTTCGCGCTTAACATAGAATTTTCATACAAACTTCCAACCCCTGTTTTATCCCTAGATTTATTATTTATCCTTAGAGCTTGAATTTTCAAATCCTGTTTTAGTGAGCACCTACCCCCATGCAAAATTTGAAACTCCTAGAACTTGTAGTTTCTGAGATTCTGTGATGAGTGAGTGAGTGACCTTTCGCTTTTATATATAGAAGATTAAGAAGTGTGTATTAATTGCATTAAGATAAAAATCAACGAAAATGTACACAAAACAGTAATCAAAAATTACTTTTCAATAAACTTCGAAACCAAAAGTAAACCAATATCGAAAAGTTTATCCCCAAGAGAAGAAAATATTTCACATCGTTCTAATACCATTTAAACTTTTAAGGAAAACAAAATTTTTCTAAAAATATACAAGAAAATACTTATTCAAAGAGTCTTAGTATCATCTCATACATCATTTTTATTAGACGCCCCTGGCTTGTCGGCGTCTCGTGAATTTTTAACTAAAAGTAAACGTTTTACTTCAGAGCTCTTCAATAAACATTTGAGTGAAAAAGATTTTGTGATGTCGTATAAAACACGGTTTTATGATGACACGTTGAATATGTATGGAAATGAAATGTTTTAGACATGTATATTCATGTAAAAATGCCTATTTATATATAAAAATCAATGTATGTTTGCTCCCTGTGTGTTCCCAAAGTATTGATCGAACTGTGAATAATCTTTGGTAGAATATATTGGTGACCCCTACGAAGGGTCCTGGTATAAAATGTCTTTATACGTTAGGTATGGCTAAGCATGCCAACAACGCAAAGTTAATATTTTTTCATACAGTATACTGTATACAGATATACATATAAATGTACATATGTCCTTATGTAAATAAAGTATCTTGTTTGCAGTTCAATAAATAAACTTGCTCTGCTCAAAACGATTAAATACATCCTCGAAATCACCCCAGTATTGTTTTCTTTATTGTCAGAAAAAAACCCATACAAATAACTGAATTGTCCGTGAAAGTTAGTTTTAAAGTAATTTTTGATTTTTTTTCTAATCGAATAATAAGATATTTGTTGTTGTACTATATCGTATTTATTATTTTATATACTGATTTTTAAAATGAAACAAAATGTTCGAAAAGTGAATATAAAATTTTACACCCCAACGTTCTTTTTCATGTTTTATGACACAACTGGTCATAAATAAATATACAAGGAGATTTTTTTTTTAGCTAATCAATTAATGTAGCAATTTCAACATGCAAATAAAAGTTTTGTAAATATAACATACACGGTAAGCTTTTAATGTGAAATACAATATGGGATGTAACATAAAGCGTAGCGCTTCGCTCTCGCTACGAGCAGAAATGAATCCGTAGAAGAGCTACGACGCGTCTACGAATCTTGTTCAAATTAAGTAGATTAGGTAGGAAATGAGCTCTTTTATTTTAATTAATTTTTACAAATGACTTATCAAAAAGATATAACTAGATAATTATTTTTTAAAAATAATTAATTACTTATTAAAGATAAAAGAAATAAAATTATACCATGGAAAATTACTATTAATTTGTACTGATTTAAATGTAATTGTTTGAGACAAATTTATTTACATTATTAGTTACGCAGTTACACAATTCGTTACTGGATTTTCAAACTTTTTGAAATGTTAGAATTCTATGAAAATGTAATAAAGGGAGAGAAAATTTTGTATATGCAAAATAAAAATAAAATAAATCCCGAAAACAATCAACTTATGGATTTAAAAAATTGTGGTGTTTATAGGCTATATTTTATGTATGGTTCTAATACCTTTAAAAGAGCAATTCTTGTATATGTTTTCATGCAGGGGGTTTCGGGGGTGATAGGTCTCTTAGCAAGATTTCATTTTTTTAAAACCTCGTTTACAAAATAAATACTAAAAGTAAAATACGTAATTCCGTTTACTTTAATAATCTACGTATTCTAATTACTTTGATTTTAAAAGTACTAAGCCGATTTTTATGAAAATTCTATTGTCAAGTTGTTGAAAAACAAGTGAACAAACGTTATAAATAGTCCCCGGTGAATTGGGAACGTCCTTCTTTTTTGAAAGTCGGTTAAAACCAGTTTCAACGAACGTTTCCAAGGAACAATAACTTTAAAACAAAATGTAACTTTTCTAATGCGACTAAAAGAAAACCTCTTGAAGACATCTCCCAGCAGTGTTTTTAAGATTTACGGTCACATTTTTTTTTCGTTTCACCGAACATCTGCTCTTGACGTAGATTCGGACGACAGTACAGTAAAACTAAAACGATCTAAGGCGAGAATAACACTTATAAGTATTGCTCTTAGAATTTTAAAAAGATTATCATAAAGTAACAGCCTGTAAATGTCCCACTGCTGGGCAGAGGCCTTTTCTCCTATTGAGGAAAAGGCTTAGGAACTTAACCTACCACGCTGCTCCACTGCGGGTTGGATGTACATGCGTCAGAATTTCTCAGGGCTAGTGCAGGTTTTTTCAGCAACAGCTTTCGTGAGGTTATCAGAATACAGAGTTGTTTTATATCAATTACGATGGTAAAACTTAAAAATGTAATTCTTGCCTAGTACTTATCATTGCTACTTCTTAGGGACTACATTGCTACGCTTTTGTTCTAATGTCTGTCTGTCAACTAGTTTCTTATGAACTGTGAAGTGAGTTTTAATTTTGTTTTTTTGCATATTTATATTAACGTTAAAACAATAAATGATGAAATCCTATAGAGTTAATGAAATAAAGAATTGTTTATTTACTTAAGCAACACATAAATAAATAAAAGTATGCAACAGCAATATTAAAAAAATCAAGTTAAAAAATATATTAAAAAAGCTTTCATTTAAATACCCTAAAAGAAGAAAATATTTTTTGAAGTAAATACCGGTTAAATGTAATTTAATTGTCAATCAATGTTTATTTTTTGCTTATTTCGCATAAATATTTCGTCTTTGAAGTTTTTTGAAACTGTTTTAGTATTTTTAATAAAATTTGGTGCATTTTCTTGTATTCAATGAGTTGTTTTTTTTTAGGAGTTAAAATATATTTTTTAATTATTCAACATATTATCGCGTACCATCGAAGTATTTCATCGGTGGTCGTTCGGCATGAAAATCATAAAAAAGTTTTATCGAATCTTTAAACACCTTAGCTCTTAAAACAAATACCCACTTCGAAGTGTTTAAAAAATAAATTTAAAAGTTTTTTTTTTAATATTTTTAACCTACTTTCAAAAAGGAGACTACTTGACCTATGTTTACGAATTGCTCGGAAACGACTTGAACGATTTGGTTAATTTTTTTTGTTTGAAAGAAAAATTTCCCTCTATATTAGTTTCATAGAATATTCATCAAAATCGGTTTAGTAGTTTGGATTTAAAATCAAAATAACTGACACAATTATGTTATTTAAGTAAATTACATTGCCTAGCAACCAGCTAACAACTTACTGGCGAGAATATCAAGACAATTGACGAGCTTGTCAAAGCTACAAATAGGTGCAGAGTTTTAACGTCAAACAGTATGAACGTATACATCTAAAGTTATAAAAAATTCCAAAACCCACGTCACAAAATCATTTAAAAAGTAGGGAAAGGAGCTCTTGTTCTTAAAATGGCTGGACCGATATTTATAGAACCTATCTAAAAGCCATCACTAGAAAACCCTTTCAAATAAAAAGACGCATCAAAATCGGTTCACCCGTTTAGGAGCTACGGTGCCACATATATACCGATAAAACTTATAACACCTATTTTTGCATCGGGATTTAAAAATATCACTGATTTTAACACTCTTCCAAATACCTATATCCGCGTAAAAATCCATTCAAAACTCCGAATCCGATTTCAGTGAAAGACGAAGAAATACCGCTTTTAAGCTGAGATTGAAGCGAAAATTCAACTTTAAAACTATATTCCAGCTAAACCTTTAGTTCAAGCATCGCTGGTACATGCTCAAGACACTGATAAGTTAATTCTAACTTTACTGTCCAAATGTTGTCGTAATACTACCCTTTTCTGAGGTCAAGAAGTAAGTATCTTTATCATTATCTATCTAACATTTTTCTCGGTTATACGACTATTCTAGTCCACTTATTGACTAGTTACTGATTGTTAATATTATAGTCAATGTACTAATTATTTCATACAAATGTTAGTTTGTTGAAATTGTTAAAAGATGGCGCTGGCTGTTCTTTGAATCGCTGTTAAAATCGAAATTCGTATGTATTTGAATTAGTTCAAAATAACGACTTGATCGTGATAACTAATAGTAGTAATACCTTTTTATTGCCCCACGTTTTGACAAAGTTACATTCGTCGTGGTCACGAGCTAACTCAGTCAGGTAGCCCCTTATATTAAATATGAACACCTTCCATTAAAAAAGAAAATAAAAAATTTGTATCATACTAATCAAATTAAAGATAAATATTAAGATGTGACAATTGTATGAAATTATTGAATTCTGAGAACCTGTAAAAATGCCTAACGCATTATTTACCTAAAATATAATATTTATCACGTATTCCACGGGGTCGTCAAAAAAGTTTCTGAACGTGCCTCGATTTAAAATCGTCTCTCTGAGGGTAGTATGAAAAGTTTATGAACATCTAAATTTTGTCCATAGTGTATATATATTAAAAATATAAAAGTAACTGTTTGTTTGTAGGTTACATTTTCACGCTTAAAACGCTGAATTAAATTTATTATCGTGTAGATTTAAAGTAGGTCTTGGATAAGGATTTAGATATATTGTAACATTTGTACAAAAAATTTTAAGAACCTTCTAAAGCAAAATACACAGTTTCTTTTTATAAAAGTATGATGTTACTTGCTTAGTAAAGAAATCAATAAATAATCCATCCAGTTTAAAATATGCTGATAAAATTCACGTATATACTTGTTGCATCGCGTAAAATATTGTGGTATCTTGGACAGAATGGGTTTAAGGAGTAAATGAAATATTTCACACGAATTTAGACTTTATTTTTTACTCTCTAGGGCATAAAATAGCTTGTTTCTATTTACAAAATGGCATTTACAGCTCTTTCCCACTTAGGTAAAATAAGAGTATCACACTTAAGAACTTACATGAACGCGTTTTATCTAAAGCAATTTCTTAGAAAATTTTAAAATGTAACGTTGAAACTTTTTTTAATGATCCTTTTTGGACTTAAAGTTTCCTGTCAGATGTTGTAAAATGTTTTTCCATTAATTTTTTAAACTTTGTAAAAGGTAAATCCATTATGGATACTTTTTTTTAAATTTTGTTTCGAGGTATCTGCGGACGAAAAATTCTTATAATATCTATATATTAATACATGAAGCAAAAACTTTGTACCCCATTTTTCGAAAATTGTGCGGATGGAGGAGTATTAAATTTCGCACATTTATAGTTTATACAGAGAAAGAGAGAGGAATATTAATATAATAAAACATTACACAGCCTACCTTCTATTTGACACACGCACACATACATCTTTTGTTAAAGTCTGTGTTCAAATTGGGAATAGATTATCTGTGGTCAATCTTGTAATCATTTCAAAATGTATTTAACTACAGTCGAATTTGGCCGCTAGGCGACCACTAGTTTACATAAACCTGCTCGTCTATCAATCAAATAAGTGATATAAAACAGATATGTTATTAAATTAAGTCGAAGGATTTTGGCACCCAGAATGCCAATGACATATACTTTGGACGACGTTGCCTAGCAACCAGCTAGCGACTGAGTATGACAGGTATATTTGGGCTAGCAAATTGGTAAAATAGTCAAAGTTGGAAATGGGCACTGATTCTTAATGTTAAATATTATTGACGTAACATATCTACATTTTTAAAATATCCGTAGAATCGACATAAATACATCTATACTAATATTATAAAGCTGAAGAGTTTGTTTGAACGCACTCAGGAACTACAGGTTCGGATTAATATATATCGGAAAAATTCTTTTCGTGTTAGATAGCTTATTTATTGAGGAAGGCTATAGGCATTACATCACGCTACGACTCCTAGGAGCGAAGCGGTTACCATAAACACGAGTGCAAGGCAAAGCTAGTTTAATATACTTTTAATTTAATTTTTTAATTATTTGCTAACTTACGTATTAATTTAATTACACTGGTAACATTAGTGACATTTACTTTGTAGGTAGTAGGTACATTTGATTTTCGATTGAAAATTAAATCCAGTGATATTCGTGAGTGTGCGGCGCTCGCTCGATTGTCAAAGCGGAAGAAAAAATACACCTCAGAGTCGCGCACGTTGTCGTTCTCAAGCTCGAATCTATGAACTCGAATTGTCACTTAATTTATCATACAAATCATAAACTCATAGTGAGCGTGCGAAGTGATGATTTCTTGTTAATTCAGGACAGTGTCGCTGACTTCTTCAGATAAAGCAGAGACGCAGGTGAGTTAGTTGCATGGTTTTCCAACTATTTTATATATTATAGTCGTATCATAAAAATATACAGTCCACTAATAAATTCGATTACCGTACACATGCAATATCATTGGACATTACGTATAGTTTTTACATTTTACATTATTCTGACGTTGGTTTGAATTGATATTCCACGTTTTTGTTTTATATGTTTTGTGATCAATAAAATAGTCATGATGAAACTGGCATGGAATGAAATTCTATAACTAGTTTAATGTTGATATAGAGAAGCATGGTGAAATAAAATTTTATTTTTTCTCTTTAATAAGGAAAGAGACATTTGCCCAAAATATAGGATACATAGCATTAAAACATGGTTACGTTTTAATGGTATTCTATAATTCAGTAACGTTATTTAGAGCATTTTTTAAGTACCCCTTTCAAAACAATACAACGAACTGTATTAATTGATTAAAAGTACAATATTATAGAAACAATGTTAAAAGGATGTTATTCTCATAAATTATCATATAAACAAAATATTTCCTAGGAAAGTGATCGTACAAAGTTTTCCTTCTCGATATTTTTGTTAAAACGACATACATCACAGCAGCAATTTCGTACTCATCTATACTTCCAGTCTACTGAATATCAGCTCCATGTTACATCGTTGGGCCGGCTCCGCAAACTTTATATTTACTTAGATGTTACACTAACATTATGAACACACCTATCTAGAAAACGTCAAACAATTTCCATCACTACTCACTTAGCATAAGTCTGAAAATTGCTTGCAATATTAACGACGACATACGACTGCAGTACGGTGTACGTACCACAGCAACAATGGTATATACAGTCTTATTCCATTCGCCGATTTTGGTTCATATGTCAAAGGGTATACGATCCAAATTCGCTCGGACGTTTAACACGACGATTTGAGTATAAAGGTATCCTGGTTAGTTTCGCGGGTGTATCCGAAAGTTTACCGTTTAATGAGCTCGCTTCGGCCATTAGTGTCCCTTTTCGATAGATAAATAGAGCAATGTGTTTGTGTCTAGATGAACTAGTTACGAATTTACATTGTGACTAAAAAGATTAATTAAGCTGTTGGCAGACGTTTGTGCAATGGCTGGCTGAATGTCGAACATGCGGTCTTTCGTTGGGAGAGTTGAAGCAATCGGTGGCCTTTACGATGATTTGTTGGGAGAGTTGAAGCAATCGATTTGAAAATGGAATTGGATAACGCTTGATGGTTTACGTGACAGCCTTTATATAGAATAATTACTTTGAATAGACTTTGGCGAGAATTAGACTTATAAGTTTTGTTCTCAGACTTTGATAAAGATTTACATAAGCTGATTCCTTTTGCAATGTACTTAAATAATTTACTGTCAATTCAATTCATTGGTTAATGGATTTTAGTTGTGCCAATTAGTAAGGTGAAAGTAAAGTAACAGCCTGTCAATGTCCCACTGCTGGGCAAAGGCCTCCTCTCCTATTAAGGAGAAGGTTTCAGAGCTTAATCCCTACTGCTCCACTGTGGGTTGGCGGATATACATGTGTCAGAATTTCTCCCGGCACATGCAGGTTTCCTCACGATGTTTTCCTTCACCCCCGAGCTCGAGATGAATTTAAACACTAATTTAGCACTTGAATAATCAGCGGTGCTAGAAGGGGTTTGAACCCACGATCATCGGTTGAGATCGACGTGTTCTAACCACTAGGCCATCGTGCCAATTAGACACATGTTATTACGTTAATGTCACGTGGAATGGAGAAAACACGATGGAGATCGATCAGTGGGGATAATTTACTATCAATGCCCTTATTTTAACAGCAACAGTATTCTTAAGGTTACGTAAGTAACTGTTACCAGGTTATAGAATTTTATGTAAATTACGAATCTAAAACTTACGTTAATAATTAATAATACGGGTCTCTATACAAGTTTTACTCTTCCATAGTCCAATATTATATAATAAATACCAAAATTTATCAAAATTAGTTCAGCAGCTTAGGTGTGAAAATCAACCATAATAAAATACAAGAATTTTTCTCGTTATTGATATATGCTTTTACTTGGGATTACAATTAATGTTTTGTCAAAAATTTTTCGTTTAAGATTGATGAATTTATACTTATTACTTGCCTTCTTTTTCTAGATAACTGTCACCGATTTACGAGATAAATGTATTTCTAGTTGCTGTCAGATAAATAAAATAGATCTATCAAAACAACAGATAAAAATAAATGGAAATAAGATGGCGCCCGTACACGTTAAATATAATAAATAACTAATTTGAGAGTTAAATAATAATTGTTGAATTCTGAACTTAACTGAAAACAGTTTAATGCGATTAATCCTCCTAAGCTTTATTTAATTTGTGTAAGAGTTTCTTTCTGCAGTTTAGATGATCATTATCTGATCTTGAATATTTATTTATGTAACTACCCTCTAAATTAAAATTTCATAAATAGTGTCATGTGACAATTATTCTGTGAAATTAAGAATTTTTTATAAATAGTTAAAATACTTATTATTTTTAAACCGACTTTCAAAAAAGAAAAGATTGTTAACTCGTTGGGGATTTTTTTATGTATGCCCACCGATTCCTCGAAAACGGCTAGACCGATTGGGTTGATTGTTTTTTTATTTGAAAGTATATACTTTCAAAGTGGTTCCATAGAATTTTCATCAAAATCGGTTGAGTAGTTCAAATCAAAAGTAAATAAAAATACGTATTCCACTTTTGAAGTCGGTTACGCCTTTCTTAAAAAGTCTTGTCATCAATTATTATTGAGCATGAATTCCAAAATATTTCAGACTATGTTTCCTATTATAACTTGAAAAGGGACTGCTAGTTTAAGACTTATTAGTTTTGATTAACGAACTGTTACCCAGTTCCTCATATGCTTTACACTTCACAAACTACCTTTGAAATATAACCAAATAGTACGTACACACAAACACATGGTTTAATCAAAGGTACGACGCCGTGAAGAGAACCTTTCCTAGAATTAACATGGCATACATTGTATTGCAACTGTTGAATTTGGAAGTACAAAGCCGTTACATAGCTTGTATAGAACTAATTAGCCTTATTGTGTATATGAAAAGTACATTTGGGTGTAAATTAACTAATTATCAAGGTGATGTTACTTTGATATTATGCAAAGTTTTAACCGATTTTCAAGAATGTAGGAGATTCTCTAATCTTCGAGGACTTTTATACCTCCACCCATTACTCGAATGGCTGGAACGGTTTGCTTAATTTCTTTTTTGTTTGAAAGGGTATACTTTTAGATTATACCCATAGAATTTTCATCAAAATCGGTTCTGTAGCTTGGTTTTTAAAAAAAGGTATGATATTCAAGTAAACGAAAAATCATGTTCTGCTTTTAATGTCGGTTCCCCTTTTTTTAAGAAAAGTATATAACAGTATACAATATATGTAATTTTTGTCTTCATCGTATATACTTGTAATATATGATGAAGATAAAAATTACATATCTAAGTGTATATCAATAGAAATCAATTGTCTAATGTACGTAAGGCCACATGAGACTAATCTAAGGAGTAGGTCCTTTTGATGTCGATTAAAAACCCAATCCTTTTTAATACACTGAAACGTAAATACACTAACAAATTTACCCCAGAAACCGTGTGAAACTTTACTATAATACATTATTAGCGATAGATTATACAAAAGGCAATATTTTCTCAACGAGTACTGAGCTACACTCGAGAGCACGTAACTGAGCGCTTCTGAGAACGGTATGCATCACAAAAGACTTCCTCAACAAAAGGCTGTTATTCTCTTGTAGAGAATACGTACTATATATATGCACTGGTGGTTAGTTGTTTTATTACGTACTACATTTTGTATATATATAAATTTATAATAATTTTTTTTAATATATTAAACTTGCTGCCCCTCACGGCTTAACTCGCGTTAATGGTTACTGCTTCGCGGCTTTGAGTCGTACTGTGATGTTATATAGTCTATAACTTTGGTCTATCCAACACAAAAATAGTTTTTTTAATTTTCTTTTGCTCATTTATTTCTTTATAACAAAATCTCTATTATCTGCAACTAAGTCGCGAGCAAAAGCACACTACAAAATGAATACCCAACGATTAAAATTTAGTAACATAGCAAGCTCTTTATCAGGCTTTGTTAATTAACCGATGGAGTTAAATTATGGTCAAACTAAGCTGATCAAAGGCTCTTATCAACAACGAACTTGCAAACGCTTTGATCAAAAATCCTCGCCTCGATTATGTCGGCTTTGATATCGATCGGAAAATTTATTTGATTAAACTGGGTACAACTTTATAATTGTTGTCGAAATGTTCTGATTTTATAAAAAATACCTGTTACTTTTTACTTATGTACTTATTTATATATTGCTTTAAGGGATAGTTTCGTCTACAGTTTGAATGTCCTTTTCAATTTTTTTTATTTATTTATTGTATAAAGTACATTATTAATATGTATATTTTAGACTGATATAAACAATTGAAATAGTGGAGTAAAGTCCTTAATATATCACATAACTAGCGTGGATAACTTACACAATCGACTCATTTAAATTAAGTAGACGAGAAAATTTTATTTTTTTTTTACATCAAAATTTAAATAACAACAAATAATATTTTATCTATAAAGATTATTTTCGCTATTCGGTATAGTTTAGTATTTAGCTTACTACGCCCAGTTAAAAAATTCATCCTGTATATACAAATGTTAATATGTAATCATTAAATAACGAAAATTTATATTTCTAATAACACCATTCTGTCACAACATGTAAGCCGATTTGCAAATAAAATATATTCTTATTTCCCTTACTTAAAGCGAGAACTACTTACAAGTTTTGCTTTCAGACTTTTGTGACGATTTACATAAGTTATTTCTCATTGCTTTACACCAGAAAGAATTTATAGACTATTTATACCTTTACTTGGCGTATTTGGTAACAATACCCGGAACGAAAATCTCGAACTTTCAAATATAATTTATTGTTATAATTTTAAAATTAAAAAGATTCAATTCAATCATTTGATCGATAGTTTCTCATCTCTAACTCTTCTGTGAGGTTAGATGTATCTATATTTATCTGCTAAATACGACATGTAAAGAAAAATAGACTATACTTCGAAAAGAATAATAGACTACAGCGCTCTAGAAAGTAAAACTCACAAATGTAATTCTCATCTAAAAAGTACAACTAAAAATACATTTATCACATACACGTACATACAATTTCGTAACAAATATGAAAATAAATAAACAATATTATCGTGATTATATAATAACAAATATCGGATTCGCACCGCGTCCCGGCGTCGGTGTAACATGATCTAAAATAATTTTTCCTCCCAACTTTCCTAACTTTATTCCTCGAGTTCCGTTTGGATTTATTTCGCGAAACGTTTCTATTCCCCGAGCGATAACACAGAACAGTGGATGAAATGAAAATGGGATGGACTTTTTTTTCTGTGTCAGACGCAGTTGTCTTGAGGTTTTTAGTATGATAATTGTTTTCGTAGATAAACATAGAATGGACGATCGCCGCAGTCGCGGGTCATTTGCTGTTAGTAATTGAAGGTTCTTTTGTTTTTATCTGAATATATAGTATTATACCATAAAATAATATTTTGACAAAAAAACGCGTGGATTTGATACACGTTGATTTTCTAACACGATAACAAAAATAAAATGAGATAGATAAAAATATATTATGTATTTAAATGATTTTAGAAGAGTTACTATTGAGTTACTTGCCAGTTCTTTTCGATAGAGACATTCCGATCCGGTGGTAGCTTTATTAAAATCTAAAAAATGACATGTTGACGATTCGAAAGTGCTTTAAAAAGTCCATTTGATAAAACATATTTTGAGTTGAGTTGACATTACTAGGACTTTCGTTCCTTGAAAAATATGCGTTTAAATCGCTAAAACATCATCCGAATTGTATATAATAGTATTGAGAAAATCACGGACATACAGTCGTATAATATACATACATAAATACATACATTTTTTGAAGCCGGTTAAAAATAGAGGACAGACGAGCGCGCGAGAGATTTTGTAACCTTTTTCACTTCACAATCAGAAGAAAAAAATAATCAAATGGTTCCAACCGCTCTAAAGTGATACCGTTACGTACTTGGATGCTGATAAGCAATAATGTGTCTACCCACAAATAGTCGAATGCGGAGATATTGTATCCTGATAATGCGTCATGTATTTCACATTATTCAAAAACTTTTAAAATTCATATAAGTCAAATAAGTACGGAAATATGTTTCTTAATTTAATGTTTCTAATAGTGATGTGTACTTAATATTTGCAATATGCAATAATCGAATATATTTTAAAAACTTTTTATTAGATAAAACTTTTTAATATACCAATCTGCTTTGATTCATTATACATTTTATGAAAATAGAAAAGGGAAAATGGATATATATATCTTCAAACAAATTTCTTAACCCTTAATAGCCTGATTTACGAAAGTGTTTTATTTTTAATATTACTGTGTTTGCTTTAGGTTTAGATGAAGGGAAAAATAGTTAAGAAATCACAATATTAATTTTACATATTTATTTGGTAAAAAACAGGTTTCAATTTTGATACTTCAGGTATTAAGTCCATAAAGAAATTAGATATACCTAGGCTAAAACTAATAGTAATGTGAACATTTGGTTTAAAACATTGGTATCAAAATTGAAACTCTAGGCTATTAAGGGTTAAGAATAGGTTTGATATCGATAGACGCCATTTTCTCAAAATGACGTCCGTTTGGCTTGACACAATATTGCTTATCAGCGTCCATTTAGCTTTACGTAACATATATTTAATTAATAGATTATATATTTTAACTTTTTGGATTTATACTTTTCATATTTAAATAACGGGTCTCATAGCGATAACTCATGGTAGTAATACCTTTTTTATTGCCGGACGTTTCGACGAAGTTGCATCCGTCGCAGTCACCAGCCGACTGACGAGTCAAAACCGTTGTATTAAATACTAGCACTTGCTCGCAGCTACGCCCGCGTATATTTTGGAATTTCAGCTAAATAAATCTACCAGCGAAATTGTGACCATTCCAGGATTTATTACCCTCTAGCGTCATTTTAAGGGATGGTTTTGAAATTCTGGGATACATATATTTAATTATTCTTCCTAAGTGATGTTTGTGCTGAATTTAAGGATAATCGGTCAAAAAAATACATTTTCTTCATACAAAATTTACTACCCCCTTGCACCCCAGTGTGGAATAATAATACGCCGTATTCTATTTTATATTTCATTACTATCACCCAGAAGTATGTGTATTAAGTTTTAAGTTAATATGACAACGGAATTCGATTTTGCATACAAACGTTTTTACCCCTTTTCACCCTCTTAGGGGTGAATAATCGAAAAACTCTTTCTTAGTGGATGCCTACAACCTAAAAGCCACCTTTTGCCGAAATTTCAAGTTCGTAGCCCCAGTGATTTAGGCTCTGCGTTTATGAATCAGTCAGGACAAGTGATATATAGATAAATTAATAGATTGATGACAGTTCCATTATAATTTTTAAATCTAAGGTTCCAGAAACAAGTTTGATTGCTGTTATAGTTTCAGATGTCGTATCAACGTCTCTTGACATGATTTTACGGAAAAAAACTATTTTATCTCCTAAACACATTATACTCGTATTTATGTCATGTGTTTGTACTATTACCACCATTTGCTCGCGGCTTTACGTGTCAATGTATATTTTGTAAAGAACACAGTACAGTATTTTTTTCCAAGATAGAATATACCTTAAAACCTCTAAATACCAAAGTATTAAATAAAAAATCGCCGGCAAACGAGCAGGTGGGACACCTGATGTTAAGCGATTACTATTCATGGAAATTGAACAAGCGATGACTAAGCGATGACAACCAGAGAAGACAAATGCGTTGCCAGGAAAAAATATGAAAGGGTATAGGGAGAAGAATGTGGGAGAGGGACATCCGACTCTTTCACTCACTGTAACTATCTCTTTCTCTCACTAAAATAACGTAGTTGTATAACCTTGACCAAAAGCTGCATCTTCTAGAACCACCAAGATAAGCAATTACGCATCAGCTTACAGCAGAAGCACCGTCTTGGGTTCGTTGAAAAGGTCTCAATTAATAGATTTTCGTTTTTTTTTAATTTACAATGTTAGATTATTAAGGCCTCTTTATCTAATATCAATACAAACATTCATCAAAATTAACTTAGTCGTGTAGACGCGGAAAGATGGAGTTTCTTTCAGATTTATTAGAAACCTTGAATGGATGAATAAATTATTATTAATTTTATTATTTCCTTTATTTATTTGTGTTATACAAACATTTTTACGTTACAAAATTTGTTAACAGTGTAGCAAAATCCCTTTCGAGTTTATTCGTACACTTGTATTCATTGTCAGCGCTCGGAATTCATAACATATTTTTCGATAACTTGTGTGTAGTAAGTTTAGTGTAGTAGTGTGTGTAACTTGTTTGTTTACAAGAAAAAAATGAGTAGAAGATAAATGATAAATTTAAGAATAGCATCATAATATAAAACTTTCTGCGCTTCGTAGCTCGTGAAACAGGATTTGCACTGTAGTATTTTATTGGACAGCGACAGCGATGGCTGAGCGATAGTAGCGTCTTCGTCTACGTTCGGTGGTACGGGGTCCATCCCGATTTTGTATCAAAACTAAACTGGATGTAGGTATAACCAAAAATACTAGGTTGGTAAAGTTTCGACTTGGAGGTGTAGACTGATCGATTTCTCAAACGTAAGTGTGCATGACACAGTCCCCCACTATCGAACACGTCTCTGTCCACGTCACTAACAGCAATATCACCGCGCTTGCCTTTTACTACCATAGTCAGTTCAGCGACTTCCAATAAAAATTAAAGTTATTCCACGACATATATATTAACACTTACTGTCCCTTACAGTTTCACTGGGCTGGGCTGGGCATATAGCCTATAGCCTTCCTCAATAAATAAACTATCTAACACGAAACCAATTTTTCAATTCGAACCAGTAGTTCCTCAGATTAGCGCGTTCAAACAAACAAACTCTTCAACTTTATAATAATAGTATATATAATTAACATAACTTCCATATAATCGAATACAAAATATTTCATATTTCATCACATACATATTCTTGAACGTAATGAATATTAATCGCTGTTTAGTTTCAACATAATTTCTGTAAGAGCGAGGGTAACTTGTTGTGATGACAGTCTAGATTATAGGCGATACCGATTTGACGAACCTTGGCTATTTACACTCTGTGTAGAGCCTTATACAGAGTGTAAACAGACAGGCTATTAACACTCTGTTTGTAGCCTTATACAGAGTGTAATCAGGCAGGCTATTAACACTCTGTTTGTAGCCTTATACAGAGTGTAAACTGACAGGCTATTTACACTCTGTATCTACATAGAGAGTGTAAATAGCCTGTCAGTTTAAGGCTACCCTTATACAGAGTGTAAACTGGGCAAGTATTGGATATTTTATTAGCGTTAGCAGAATCGGTATTCAAGGCTAAGGTGGATTATGAGAAAGATTAAAAAAAAAAGTTTTAGTTTTTTTTTTTACTTTTTATTTATTTTTTTACTTTAGGTTAATGAAATTTTCAATTCTAAAATATATTTTTTTAACTGTATACTTTCAGATTGGCCCGGTTTAATTCATCTAAATCGTTTCAGTGGTTTAGTTTTTAAATCAAAATAACTGAAATTAGTATGTCATTAACTTAAATAAAACTGCGTATTTTACTTTTGAAGTCGGTTCCTTTTTTACTCTAACAACAATAAAAACAAAAGTCTTGATCATAACAAGATAAAGTATAAAACTTAAACCTAATTACGACAAACAACGAAAGAAAAATCACAATTATTGAATAAATACGGACAAAGTCACGAGCAAATGGTAGTAATGCATATATATTTGAAATGTAAAAGAACTTCTCTTTCGAATGATACCAAACATGATATATTTAACTCTTCTTTTACACAGTACTTTATGTCCACTGTAGGGCGCCATATTAGATTTAGTGTCACGTCATGTAGTCTATAACAAATTCAAATTCAAATTCAAAATATACTTTATTCAAAAAGGCTTTTTTACAGCACATTCGAATCGACATTGGTCCATTGGTTATAGATTTTTTTAAGCTACCACCATAACCAGCGAACGATCAAGACTCTTCTAATAAAATTTCATTTGTCCAATTCTAATAAGTAGTTTAAAAGCTATGTGGGAACAGACGAACATACATAGCCTGTCAAAATCACAACCCTCCTTTGCCGTAGTCGGGTGCAAAATAAATGATCTGTACCCCACTAACTTCTACACTTAATAAAGAACGTTTACCTACAATTTGATTATTATTACTGACGTTGAATAATAAACCTCAGTAATAGTCGTTAGCTTAAGAGGCCATTTTAAACTTAATTAGGGCTGTAAGATGATAATAGCCCTGTAGTTGTAAATTTAATTAATCATACTAGGTTTGCTACGAAGTTTATTATGATCGTAATTTGTTCCTTAATTCGAATTTTATAACAATTTTAAAATTTAAATATGATATACACTTCTTTCAGTTTATTTTTATTAGTCCTTTATATTACAAGTGTAACAAGTTTACACGAAAAAGGCAATAGTTTAGAATATAGATTAAATAAATAATATATATATATATATATATATATATATATATATATATAAATGTATATACAAGATTTTATATGGATATACTGATAATGTGGCAACCCACAAAAAGTTGAATTCGGAGACGTTGATGTATTCTGATAATGGGTTACGTATTTAACATTATTCAAATAATCTAAACTAAATAATTACCTACAAAGGTGCTCAATTCAATGTTTCAAATATTGAAATGTGTTCCATCTGATGAACTTTTTGACATGGTGCAATCGTCTCGCTTTTAACATCGCACTCTTCGTCTCATGACTCGATATCATCCACACTACTTGGATGCATGGTCGGTATCCAATGTGCGGGTTTCACGATCTTTTTTCCCGCGTACGTGTAGGCTGTCAAAAATCAAAATCAAAATATGCTTTATTCAAGTAGGCTTTTACAAACACTTTTGAATCGTCAATACAAAAACAAAAGAAAACTAAAAACTAATTAATTAATTTACCACCGATTCGGAATGTAGATTCTAACGAGAAGAACCCGCAAGAAACTCGATAGTTACTCTTTTTAAAAGTTTTACGATGGGTACATACAATTATGAGTTACAAATATATAAAATACCCTGTGTGAATCCAGCTTATACTAAATCCAAGCATGTTTATCATCTATATAATCTTGAACAGAATAATATGCTTTAGCTACTAAGGATTTTTTAATATGTACTGTGGAATGATTTACCTAATGGTCGAGTGTATATACATCTTTCGTCAAAGGCCGGCAACGCACTTGGTGTTGCAGATGTCCATGTGCGATAATGGCCACTTAACATCAGGTGGTATTTGGGTCGTTTATTTAAAAGGGGGGCACTTTTACCCGATTGTGTGCCCGAGGGGAGGGCAATGTGTTTATCACTCTGTGTGTATGTGAGTGATTTTACACATTTGCGGCACTATTTAGACCAAATGAGTCGGCTGATTTTGATAAATGACTCGTAGTTTGATTCGTCATAACGGCGCCAATGACATAGAAAGTATAATAATTTAGAAAAATCTAAATTTCCGATTTGGAACGCCATAATGTGAGAAAGAAAAAATTGGAAACCGATCAACTCTGTTAAATGCGGTATCGTTAAATTGGTATTTAAAAATCATTTTTAGGTTTCCTTTTTACATTTACAATCAGAATTACTGTTTAGAATCTACAACATTTTATAATTGGTTAGTAACGATTCTCTTTTGTCGCGCCGTCGGATTTTTGATTTTTCCAATAAAATTATTGTATATATAAAATAAAAATAATAATTTGCCCATTAGACTTGTACCACACGTACTGACGGTAAGAACTTATAAATTACGCCATCACAGCGTAACCGCATCAACATGCCAAGCAGAGAAGCAATTTCGTCAGAGTTAGTGCTTCAGTGCCAGGTTTGACTTATAACAAGCCTTACAGCAAACACAATTAAGAGTTGATAACATAATATAAAAATTCATATGTAATATAACGGGACTTATCGTGACTGCACACTGCTTACTGCTTACTACACCGTGCTGACAGTCAGCACGTGACCACGACGAATGTAACTTCGCCGAAACGTTATTACTACCATTAATTATCGCAATAAGAATTTATATTGTTATATTAAATATGAATCGTATAAATCACGAAAGTTTAAAATATATAATAATATAAAAATCCGCCATTTTGATTTTTTAAGAATTTTAAACTCGCTCTTGCAATGACGCTAAAACGTAATCTTTCTTCTACAGTCAGGTAAATATACACTAGTAAAGTAAAATAATAATCTGTAAATGTCACACTTCTGGGCAAATACCTCTCCTATTAAGGAGAAGATTTAGTGCTGCCCACCAAGCTGCTCCACTGCGGGTTGGTGGATATATGTACATGTATCAGAATTTCCGCAGGCACGTTTTCTCACGATATTTTCCTTCACCGCAGAGATCATGATGAATTTAAATACACTTTAGCACTTGAATACTCGTCGGCCACTAATTAAACGAATGCACTAATTTTAGTAGTAGTTAAAATAGATTTGTTACGCTTGACTGTCTAAAAGCTATTTTTCTATCTGTCCGGTAGAACGCACGGGAACCTATTTCTCTGTAACCTTTTCACAAGCAACGATAAGTTGAGAAACTATTAAATAATTTTCAAAATCGGTTAAAATTACGGAGTTAGGAGGTAACAAATAATTAAATAAAATTAAACTTAAATAAATTGTTAAAAAAAAATAAGCTTTTATTTAAATACTCGTACTTACTTAAAAAATTCTAAAAATCAAAATCATAATATCACCAAATTATTCGATTTTGCAAAATGCCGTTACATGAGTTACTTCACGTCCATTTTTTGTGGGAGTGAGGTTCTTCCCCGTTCGAGCCAGGCCGTATACGAGCTACTCAATACGTAAAGCTCTACATCAAAAAGTAATATAAATTGTCAATTTCAAACATAATTTATTTTTATCCAGACAATATACAATATAAATATAAAGAATATATATATACTATACAACGTAAAATATTCATTTGTTTGATCTTCGTGAAACCAATATAATTAAGTTTTCCAAAGTTTCTCTTATAGACCGAGATTCCATCGTAATTTTTGTAGCCCCATCTGTTATTTTTTAAAATACATTACATTTTTTTAAACTATTTTTCCTCGCAGCTTCGTTTGCGTTAATGTAGACTTATAAAATGTAAACTATGATTATATACAAAAATGTCCCTGTCAAAAGCTAAAATAATTTTTAACAGTGTTTCTGGAGTTACGAGCACGGTGTTTTGTTCTTTCTTTGGTTACGTTGCCACATTTACACACGCAGCCCTATTCCATCGCGTAGAGAAAGAAAAAACTTTAATTTTATATACAACTTCTGTGAATACGTTAGGTTAATTGTGTTTAATTCAATATGAGGGGGTAAAATTTGTTTGTGTTTTCTATGGGTGGTAATTTTTGAAACTCATTATCCGATTATAAAAATTATTAATGCGTTGAATGGCCAGTTTATTGAAAAAGGTTATAAATTATTGTACATCACGCTTTGTAGAAGCGAAGCAGTCGTCGTAAACGCGAGTAAAACCGCGTGCGGCAGCTAGTTTCGAATAAATAAAATGTTACGAAATTCACAATGGGATCCCGGACTATCAGAAATATTATTGAAATATTTTCTTGATTAAATATCAACAGGTCACTTGGAGTATCGTTTTCGATAACAATATAAACGAAATAAAGAGATTAAACTTTAATATTGAAATAGAGGGCTTTTTTCGCAAAGGCTTTATAAGAGTCCGTT
This sequence comes from Hypolimnas misippus, assembly GCA_037950945.1. Taxonomy (NCBI): domain Eukaryota; kingdom Metazoa; phylum Arthropoda; class Insecta; order Lepidoptera; family Nymphalidae; genus Hypolimnas; species Hypolimnas misippus. The sequence continues at coordinate 1,519,801 of JBBEEQ010000009.1, forward strand.
AATGGGATTGTTATTAACTAGCATTTAAATGTGATTTTGCTCGCGTATTTAGGGTTTTTAAAGATAATAAAGCATAATTAAAAGTATCGAAAGTATATTAATCCTTAAAAATAAAAAAGTTAGTTTTTTCGCTAATAAAAAAAAAATATTTATATAAATATTTAAATTTAAAAATATTTATGATAATGATAAGAATGGATATACGTATATGTAATTTTTACGTTTAAAAAGGACATCTGTCTGATCAGATCTTAATTTATTATATTAAATAAATATGAATTATCTGTTTTTAACTCGCTTTCAAAAAAGGTTCTTAACTCCTCGGGGACTTTTATGTTTATACCCCGATTACTCGAAAATGATCGGACTAATTTAGTAAGTCCCTTTTTTCGTTTAATAGAGTATCATTCTCCATTAGTCCCAAGACTTTTAATCAAGATCACTTGAGTACTTACGTATTAAAACAAAAATAATTAAAAACGAAATAAGTTTATCGCCTAAGTCAACGAAGTTACCTATTTTTTTTTTAACTCTGTTTCTCTATTTTCAGTCTTATTAATTAAACAATAAACTAAAGTCAATTAATACGAAAAACAAATATATATAAAAGGATAATTTATTGGAAAAGTAGACCTCATCCAAGTGACTGCATCTAGGTAAAGTTCCCAAAATACTAGCAGGATTACCCCGTCGAATGGCCAAACTGATCCTTTGACCGAGGTAGCTGCCAGCTCTTGAGTCCCCAGTTGACTCCCAAAGTCTCTTTGTGAAGTCTTTGAAAAGAGTACAAGCATCTGGACCACATGGACTAAGAGTTTCCACTCCAAACGTAGCAAAAATAAAAGCCTCGTCATAGCTTTCGTACTTGCGCCGCTTGGAATGTTCGGCTTGCTGCCGCTGCTCCCACCATCGATGCCGTCGACTGGGAATCTTACTTACTATTACTTTATATTTATTTTTATATTAAAAAAATAACGATTTCCGTCTCTGATAGGTGAGCAACGACACAACAAAAAAGTTAATACTAAAAATATGTTCCACATAAAGACACGGCATTAAAACTATTATATATAACATTATTTTATATTTTAGATCGTTACCAGGTTTTTATTATCCTTCAAATGTTTTCTCATTAAGAATAGTGCTTTTGAAATGAAAAAAAAATATAAAGTACATAATATTATTATATTTTCTGTTTTGTGAGATTAATGAATAACGAATTGTTTTATGAACTATCTTTATATTGAAGTTAAAAGTTATATTTTCCATTTTGTAATGGTTCTTAGTATAATTTTAGTGTATTGAAATAACATGAGCGGATAAGCAATAATACGTCAACCCACAGAAAGTCAAATTAAGATATATTGATGTATTTTGATAATGCGTCACGTATTTAACATTATTAAAAATATTTTCAAGTCATCTAAAGTACGAAAAAACATTTCTTAATTTAATGTTTCAAATGTCTAGTGTGTTACATATTTTGCGATTTATACAATAATCTCATATATTATAAAAACCTATTTTATAAATCTATTTTTACTTTACTTAATCTTTATCGAAATAGGAAGGAAAGTTGCTAAAAGTCGTTAAAAAGTTGCATATCGATAAAGATAGTTTCCGACAATTATCTCCCAGTCCATAAACCGTTTTCCTGTTTAATCTAAAGCCATGTAGTAACATATGTTCCCACTTATCCTACTGATATATTGTCAAATATACTCGTTTAATCCGTGTAGCGCTTGAAGCGGGAAACAGCGCTGTATCACTACGCCGCTGATTTATGTACGCTTTTATCTCGGTGGAACACGAGCGCCGGAACGCTTAATTACCCCCCGAAACTGCTTATACAGAATTAGAACGTCGTAATTGACAATATTTAAATCAAAATCTAAATCAAAATATTTTATTTAAAATTAGAAATTTAGATTCTCATTTTGAATGTCAAACCTCAGACCTAAGAAGAAGCCGCGAAAGAAACTCAACGGGACTTTTTTTTCTTTTGTTGATTTTGTTTTTCTTCATCAACGTCAATTTTCTTTACAAATTTTAAATTTATCGAGACAGCTTGGAAACGGTCGCCTTATTCCCGTGGTGTGTCATCATCTACAAAATGTTTATTATCGTAATATCCTAGCAACAAACGTTTCTTTACAATATTTTTGTACATTGCTATAGAAGAATTTTAAACGTTTTCTGGGATCCTGTTGTAAAATCTTATACATCTCCTAACAAAAGAATCTAACTAACTCGCTTAGTATTAAAGTAACCGAATTCAAAAATTCATATTTTTGGGCAGAAAACTCAAATAACATTTTCCGTTATGGAATTCGGTCTATTTAGACTTTAATGTAATGAAATGTTGGTAGAATTTTTTTTTCAAACAGATCGATTTTCAAAGAAAACTTAAGAGTAGTATTTGAATTTGTATATTCAATGCGAAACGTTTCGAAATTGTAGAAAAATCAAATCACAGTAATCGAATCCATACCTTTGCTATTAAGTTGTATGTTTGAATTCTATCTGCAATTTTAACAAAGCAAAAGACGAAAGATTCAACTGTTTCGTTATTTTCAATTATATATCTTTACTATTACATTATGCTGTGCTAAAAATTATCTTTTGTTAATAAACAATAATGTATGCGAAGTAGATGCGTACGTAAATAACTCAATAATTCTGATAAATGTAAGTTTCGTCACAATCTTTATCTTCAGCGTCGAACACAAGCACTTAATAAGATTAGTTTTAAAAACTTTACCTCATAGTCAGATAAAAGCTATGGTGCTACCCTAAATTCGACCCAAGGCTCTTAATCAAAATCCACATCTATCCGTGAATTATCCGACTTTTAATAAAAGCAAAATATAAAACGTTTTAAATAAAACCATTTACGCAGTTCTGTTTCATAGCAGACATCGTTAGTGGATACTAAACTTCGCCTATAAAGGATTCCAGTCGATAAGTTATCGATTTTCTATTATTATATTAAATAGATAACTCAGTTTAGGACGGCTTTATCTTTAGTTTATCTTTGTTATATATCTATTACTTTTCTTTTGTTTTGATAACTGAATTATATTTATATACATTTATGTAGATATATGTATATATTTATTTATTTTTGTGGGCGCCTACTACCAAATCTCGTACACCATTCTGGGCTGGTTGAAAATGCTGTAATAGCCCGCCTTTTGTCCAATGTTCTTCTTGTACAATAAAGTATAATAAAACAATTACATAAATTATCTTTTACGTATTTTTTTATATCTTTTATTACGGGTGTTTTAGAGTTGCTTTGATCGTGTAATAAAAATTGCCGATTTAATTATTACTTAAGTGGAAAAGAAAATATAAAATGACCGATTTCGGATGCCGTAATGTAAATGAAAAAGTAAAAATCGACGAACTGTGTTAATTGGGGTATCGTTGAATAGGTATTTCAAAATTATTTTTTTTAAGTTTATTATATCATTTTAAAATCAGAGCTACCGTTTAGAGCCTATAACGAAAACTTAGTAACTAGTCTCTGTGGTTTTGTTACGCAGTCGAGTTTTTATTTTTTTTTAATTACTTGTTTTAAAGTGAATATTTAACATTATCAAGTGACTTTTTTGCTCGTCCGATATCGATCTATTAATAAAAAAAACAGCCGCGAACATTATTAATAAAATTCATTACACAACTAATTCATACAAGTCGAACATCACAAATAGTTCCGAAAATGAATTTCGTAATTCAATGTTTACTAATTCTATTTCTAATTCCCATTTGTATTCTATTGTTCGAAATTCAAATTCAAACGACGGTATGCAATCAACAAAACGAATTTAATTTGTGCAAACTATAATGAACGGTTAGATTATTCAATTTCGAACCGTGATTCGAATAGGCGTTAATAACGCACAAACGGCGCCATCGACTGACGATCGGCGTATTCAGTAATCGGCCGGTATCTAATTCGAGACAATTGCAGTAATTAAAGTGACTGCACATTGTTGATTTTATGATGATCATTGAATGATAAGCAATAATGTCTCAAACCACAAAAAGTCAAACGGATATTGATGTATGGCAATGCGTCACGTATTTAACATTATTCTAAAAGTTTTCAAATCATCTAAACTAAATAAATATAGAAAAAAGTTTCTTAATTTAATATTTCAAATCTCATATATTTTAAAAACTTATAATTAGATAAAACTTTATGTAATACCAATTTGCTTTTAATTAATTATACTTTTGATTAAAATAGAAAAAAAAACATATGTATACTCAGTCAAATATTTTTTTAAAGAATCGGTTTAAAATCTATAGACGCCATTTTCACAAAATAAATTACGTGTATCTTGACATACTTAAGTTATGCTAGCTATTTCGCCAATGTCACGTGGAATGGAGAAAACACAGTGAAAAATTATGTGTGAGGTCGAGATTCCAACCCTAATAAAATATTGCAAACACTCTAAAATAGTGTGAATTTCATTGTTGGTGCCTAACTTAAAACAACACAAATACAATATACATAATAGTATAAAAATACAAATCATTTTAATGGGACCATTACATATTTACATAAAAACGAAAACAGTATAACACAAATATCAATAAACAATCATTCACTGTTAATAAAGTTAAACTAAAGTAACAGCCTGTCAATGTCCCACTGCTGGGCAAAGGCCTCCTCTCCTATTAAGGAGAAGGTTTAGAGCTTAATCCACCACGCTGCTCCACTGGAGGTTGGCGGATATACATGTTTCAGAATTTCTTCCGGCACATGCAGGTTTCACGATGTTCTCTTTCACCGCGGAGCACGAGATGAATTGAAACAAAAATTTAGCACTTGAAAACTCAGTGGTGCTAGCCAGGGTTTTAACCAGCGATCTTCTATTGAAACTAACTAAGTGTTCGTGTTTGTGTTCTAAGCCATCTCAGTAATAAATAGATAATAGATTCATGTCAAGTATGTCACATAAGTATATGTTATAAGCTTATAGACTTTGCACCCAGAATGAATGGGTTCGATCATCGCTGTGTAGCTTTATAGTGGTCTCTGTGTTTGTGTTTATGTTGTGTATATTATCGGACTTCGACACAGGATTGTGAGATCCCAACGGTTGTCCGTGATGGGTTTATTTATTTATTTATTCATATCTATAGTTAATAATAATACAATAGACAGAAGTAAACACCACCTGCTTTAAAATATAAATCAAATTATTGAATGTTATTATTTCTCATAAGGTGATGCTTATTAGTGACACTATCAGATGGTGCAATAATACAGGATGTCTTTTCGGTCGCCAATATAACCTCCATTAAGACTCCATGATCATGGTCCACCCGTAACCAAATAAATGCTTATAATATATATACCTATAGTAATGTTTGTTGAAAACAGGGTCTGAATCCGCGTCCGTTACCGCTTCAGTTGCAGTGACTTCTACGTCTACCTCATCAAAATCGTGTCATGAATAGTTAGTTTAATTGTAATTAATTTAATGATCGATTTTAAATCTATACTAATATTATAAAGCTGAAGAGTTTCCTTGTTTGTTTATTTGAACGCGTTAATCTCAGGAACAACTAGTTCGAATTGAAAAATAATTTTTGTGTTACATAGTTTATTTATTGAGGAAGGCTCTATGCTATAATAAAGACACACAAGAGCGAAGCAGTAACCATAAACACGAATGAAACCGCAAGAGACAGGCAGTGATTAAATAAATCTCCTATGTGCGGTTCAAATGGCAGTCACATGAAATGATTAAATTTTGTGACGTGTATCGGGAAATGGATGTAGTTTTTGTACCGATAGTGTCGACAATTATGAATTTCAATTTTCATTCCGTTTAGTGTATTTTCGATTCATGAAAATGATTTATCTTGATTCAAATTTTTTAACCAAATAAAATGATTCGATGTATATTTGTTCATTTTGCATTATGACTGTGAGTAGTAGCGTTTAATTTTTTGAAATTTGTATAACAATTTCATATATTTAAAAACTTTTATTAGATCAAACTCTTTATCAAAATAAACGAAAGATAATATACGAATAACGATACAAATTGATTAAGAATTGGTTGACAAGTTTAGACGCCGTTTTCTCAAAATGAAGTCGGTGTGGCTTGACATAGTATTGCTTATTAGTACCCAAAAAATGCAACGAGTTTTTAAATGCCCATATGTGCTCTTACAATGTGACAGACATTCACAGGAAACCAAATCCTAAGTGGATTAAAATATGTATTTCTCCATCACGGCTATCCCGAAGCACTCTTCCGTATTACTCATCTGTCATAATTTTTTACACTTCCAACAAAGCGTCGAAAAAGTTAGAAGTTGGAAGTAACAAATACATTCAATTCTTCATGCCATCGACACTCACTGCTATTTATTCATATTTTTTGTATTAAAAAACTAACCTTTTTAGGGTCCCGTATCTTAAAGAACCCTATTACTAAGCCTGCGCTGTTTGTCTATCTGTCTTTCAATCAGCAGGTCGTAGCTCCTGAGTCCTTATCCAGAAACGCCTTTAAGCTATTGAGGGCCCTGGACACTTTAGCAAAATAGGATCACTATGACATTGACATGGGACCATTTTGTTAAAATAGGTATAAATCATACAAGCAATTTTTTTATTTATTTAATAATTATATTAAATTATTTACTGTCTATCACATTCAATTAACAGACGCATAATACTTACAGAATAGCTATATTGATAGAAGAGGTATCCTTCAAATTTTAAGACAGGCAAAATCATCAATGACTTCTATAAGCTGATAGGCGCTATGGGGCCCCCATTGATCACGGGGCCCTGGGCAAATGCCCACAGTGCCCAGTGGGAAAGAGGGGCCTGCCCATAATAGGTAGAGAGAAGTTGACACAATGATTCTTATTGCCGATATACATCAAATAATAAAAATCAAGGCCACGTACCATCACACGAGGGATATTTTATTATATATTATTATTAGTAATAGCATTTGGTAATTTTTTAATTAAAGGATTTTTTAATTTTTTTTTAATTTTATAGAATTATAATGCTCTTCTTAAAACACTTTGTCATCTTGTTTTTCGAACGCTGCCATATTGGGGAAAGGGCGTCCAAAAATAGTTTTTGATAATAACTTCCTCTCCCACTAATTTCTTGATGAAAATAGTTATAATATATTAAACTATACTACTAAACTAACATAATAAATTAAACTAGAGAAGATTTCCTATAATTTACGTAAACATCTTCAATTGTAAAATTAATAGTTTTAGTTAACAACCACAGCAAAATCTTGTTATATCTTTTACGGAACCCTTAAATGCGAATCTGACTCGCAATCTATGAGTGTAATATCTATCAATAAAATCGATTACTACAAAAACTGCCAATGGTAAGTATCACTTTTTTAGAATAAATCGGACTTTTTAGGGTTTGGTAGTGAACTAGGAACCCTTGTAGTTTCGCGATGTGTTTTGTTTGGCTGGCCTTAACTTAGTTCAAAGTATTAGAAGACTATAATTTAAATCATGTCGACTGAGCAGTAAAGTATAATTAAAATTAAAAAAAAAAACACTGACTTCGAAAGCAGAATACGTTATTTTCTTTAGGTCGACAACATATTTAAATATACCAGTTATTTCGATTTTAATATCTATTAAACCGATTTTGATAGAAATTAAATGGGACATGAAATCTGAAAATATACCTATTTAAATAAAAGATAATTTACAAAATATGACGTAACAAACATTCAAAAATATACACTAATCAATTAAGAACTTCATCTTTTTTGAAGTTGGTGTAAAACCTTAAAAGATTTATGACAATCTTTATTGAAAGTTACATCAATAAAAATATCATATTATCATAAGAGTATTAAAATATATCACATTAAATAACAAATCCGGCTAGCACCGCTGATTTTTCAAGTGCTAAATTTGTGTTAAAATTCATCTCGTGCTCGGTGGTGAAGGAAGATATGAGGAAACCTGCATGTGCCGGGAGGAATTCTGACACAAATATATCCGCCAACTTGCAGTGGAGTAGCGTGGTGGATTAAGCTCTAAACTTTCTCGTTAATAGGACAGGAGAACTTTGCCCAGCAGTGAAACATTTACAGGCTGTTACTTAACTTTATTTTCACTTTTATTATAAACATAAGAATAGTAATGTCTTCCTTTAAAATAATTACGTTAATAAATAAAAACTTTCGTCCGACGAGCGACACTTATTAAATTAAATTTTTTCGCATTTTATTACGAGATGGATCTCATTTTTTCGCTGAAATTGTAAAATCTCGTTTCGTCGCGATCACTAATTTTTCTGGAGTTAAAATTTTTCCTTATTCTGTGGGACGGAGCTTCTTTTCATTTACATCTCGTAATAATGACCAGGACCCCAAATATGAGTTTTGATAATTTTATTGCGTTCGGTATCTTTCTATACATTGATTACTGAACTATAGTAGAATTTTCGCTAGAGGTGCTGACAGTCAATATATGTACAATAAGTCAAATAAGGTGGTTTTAAGTTTTGCTCTCAGACTTTTATAAGTTACTAGGTGTCTCTTGTGGTTTCACTCGCGTTTGTTTATTGGTTAGCTCTTATGAGTCATAGCGTGATGTAATACAGCGTTGCTCAATAAATAAACTAATTAACACAAAAATATTTTTTCAATTCGAACCAGTAGTTCCTGAGATTAGCGCTTTCAAACAAACAATATCTTCAGCTTTATATTAGTAAAGATTTCTCACCTAAAAAGAATTTATTGTCAGTGCCTTATTTTGACATTCATGGCTTTCGTAACAACTTATGATGTATCTGTTACTAGAGTAAAACTTACTAATGGACGCTGATACACAATACTGTGTCAAGCCACACGGACTTCATTTTTAAAATGGCGTCTAAAGATCGAACCTATTCTTAACACATCTGTTTAAAGAAGCATCCATCTTTTCGTTTATTTCTTGATAAAAGGTATAATGAATTAAAATCAGATCGATATATTTAATATATTATCTAATAAAAAGTTTTTCCAAAATATGAAACGCACTTGAAATTCCAAACAATTAATTAAGAAACTTTTATCCGCACTTATTTAGTTTATATAACTTCAATTTCTTTTAATAATGTTAAATAGGTAATGAATTATCAAAATACATCAATATCTCCGAATTTTACTTGTGGGTTGACACATTATTGCTAATCAGCATCCAATCGTAAATTATGTATTATTATTATTAACATGCGTATTTCCAATACATATTTAAAGTTACAGATGAGATTATTAATTTTCTATACCTATAGATTTGATATAATACGAAAACCAGCACGCTAAAAGCTAATGGAAGGATTATCAGAATAACAGTTAGGACACAGGTTCCCAAATTGGTCGGTACCGCTCCCTCTGTTAAGCGCTGTTGCGTAATTGGGGACGATAGAGGGCTTACAAATACTCAGACGATATAGCGGTAGATAATTGTTAATATGAAAATAGTTATAGAGTTATGCCATTTTTTTATATTTTCTATTAGTTTTTGCTTACTTTTATGTAGATTTTGACACATAAAATACAGCCCGTGATTATATAAAATAATGTATCTTACAAATGGTAATATAATTTTAAAAATAGGTGTAGTGGTTCTGGTTCTCCTTATTATATTCGTATAGATTTTAATTAATTTTATGTTTATAATATGCTTTTTTTTCTTTATGATTCTATTAAAATTATTTTATTATGTGTGAAATAGTTTTATATGGGAAATGGTTTAAAAATATTTGGAAACCTCTGTCTATAAGATAAAATCTAAATATTTTGATATTGAATAATCTGTAAACTTGCCTTTTCTATTTATTTATACATATAAATGAAAATAAAAAGTTTAGGGGTCTGCTTTTATATAATTTTATGTAAGATGTGTTTACTTGAGTAAAATTGTTATAAATGATATTTTTTTTTACTTTCTGTCTTAAGAGATCTATTATATTTTTAATCGACTTCAAAACTAAAGGAGGTTCTATGTTCGGCTGAATGTATTTTTTTTTGCTTAATGATTTTTATTATCGACTCGATCGATTATATTAAAAAAAACTTAAATTTATGTAAAGAACTTGTACAACGTTTTAATTAACACTGACTTCAAAAGGTTGTAGAGATTTTTTCTTTTCAGTTTACTTATATTAGATTCGTTTTTTAAGTAGGGGTTATTTTTATTTAAGTTTTTATGTTACTATATGTATGTTATAACATTTTGGATTTTGGCACCTAATTCACTTTCGCATGCATTTCGTTAAAAGCTCTTAATTTAAAATTACAAACAGACACTTCAATTTTATTTATTAAATTACCTATTATTCAGTTCAGTTTTAATCTTTTAATACTTACAATTTTTCCCGGCTATATCAGGGTCTGATTACAATCTAGTCCAGGAAGGGACTAGTTACTGATATACACAGAGCGATTATTAGCCAGTAACCATTTAGACTAGAATAATTTCCCTACCAAGATCGTTATCAGGTGATTGTGATGTGCTCCACGTGCTTTCCGGGGCACGGTGGGAAATCCATAAGAACACACACCCAGGCGTAGGAACAAATATTTTTACAAGTATAAATAATATATGTCCCGAGTGAAGATCGAACTTGCAACCGTCGGCGTTAGACGTACATTCAACACCGCTACAAAAGAGATGTCAGTTTTGACATTTAAATTAAAAAAATACATATTGCTTCACATTATAATATCATATTTATTTAACTGAATATTGTAGCAATATAAAACAAAGGATTTTTTGTACAATGTAATTAAATAATGTTATTCGCTTCCAAAAATATAAACTCCGAATTGTATTTCATAAAATTACAAATATTTATCATCGTGTTAAAACTGTTTTCGGTAAATAAAAGTCATCGCCACATATGTATGTGTAAACTTCAATAGTTGATTACCTTAGTGTGTTCCTCGTTTATACTATTTGACGTTAAAAAGATATTTTTTTTTAAACTGTCTCCTTTGTCAATTGACTTATTGGTCCAATAATTAAGACTTAAAAAAAGCAATAGACTTCAATGCAAAATCCACAATTTCGTTCAAGTAGACAACATAATTGGACGCTGATAAGCAATACTGTGTCAAGCCACATGGACTTTGTTCAGAAAATGGCGTCTAAAGGTGTCATATCTAATCTTAATCCATTTTTTTTCAAGACGTATATATCCATCTTTTCTTTTCTATTTTGATAAATAGTATAATGAATTTAAAGCAGAAAAATTTGTTATCTAATAACAAGTTTTACGAATATTTGAGATTATTGTATAAATTGCATGCATAAATAAATTGCACGCGCTTGATTTTTGAGACATAAAATTAAGAATCTTTTTTTCCGTTTTTATTTAGTTAAGATAACTTGAAATTATTTTTAATAATGGTAAATAGGTCACGCATTATCAAAATTCATCAATATCTCTGAATTTGTCTTTTTGTGGGTTGACACGTTATTGTATATCATGATGTATTCAATATTACTAGTTATTTCAATTTTAAAATCAAACTACTGAACTGATTTTAATGAAAATTCTATGGGACTAATTGGAAATCGCGGTTTCACTCGCGTTTATTGTGGATGCGCACCTATGTGTCCTAGCGTGATGTAATCTAGCCGATAACCTTTCTCGATAAACAGTGTATCTAACGCAAAAAATATTTTTTTAATCGGATCAGTGGTTTCAGAGATCAGCCCCTACATAAAAACTTATAAACATACAAACCTTACGTGGAAGAGATCGCTCTTTTAGCGATAAGGAAGCCGATTGTATGCTGTGTATTTTATCTTTATATTATTCTTTTCTAATTTCTGGAGTACAATGAAATATATTCATTCATTTAATTTCGTAGAATTTTCATTAAAATCCGGTTTATGTAACTTAATTTAAAATCAAAATGATTATTTATTTATATAAATTCGATTTCCATTTTATATTAAAAATAGACTTTCATTTACATATGTCCAATGGAAAATATAAATTCATACATTAAACAATTTATGTACGTTAATCGCTACTAGTTTGGCGTAAACTCGAGCCATCACCAAGAACCCAATTATGAATGTTTTTCATGGAAAATTCTGGTAATTTTAGATTTAAACCACCGCCGATACAACCGCATCCCAATTAAGAGGAAGCCCTGATAATAGCAGCGTCATGAATTAATGGATGCGTTAAAATATTTTTATTTTTTTAATTAAAATTCAAAATATAATTTTACTCTATGGTGCTCGCGACTTCGTCTTCGATGTTTGTGATGCCCACGTTATAGTAGCTTTATGCATGCAAAGTCTCAGCCCGATCAATTTAATATTTCATACAAAGTTTCATACAAACTTTCATCCCCTACTTAATCCCTGTGTTTGTGCTGTATGTGTTTCCGGACCCTCGACACAAGGTCATGACATCTTAATGAGGGCCGTTGAGTGTGATGCGTTTATTTCTGTTTTTATTTATTTAATCAAGTAGGCTAATAAGGCGCTTTTAATATATATATATATATGTATATAGCTATAGCCTTCCTCAATAAATAAGCGATCTAACACAAAAATAACTTTTCAATTCGAACCATTCGTTCCGGAGATTAGCGCGTACAAACAAACAAACTCTTCAGCTTTATAATATTAATATTAAAAAAATTGAGAACTTCCTCCATTTTTGGAAGAGTGGGCATAGTCGTTGCCTAAATGCCAGTAAAAAGTTATCAATTTTGAAAATAGACAAAGATTTTCAACATGTAAAATATTATTGATTTCAAGAAACAAATTATATTTTCATTTTAAATTTTAATAAGTTTTATATTGTTTTTTTTTTTTTTTTAAGTAAAGGTAATCGTAATAAATTATACTCCTGCATCATTTTGTTCCATCATTATCGTTCACAATTACACTTGGGACTTGGGACATCACTAGTATCGATTTTGAAATCAGTATCAACATATTATTTAAGATTAACATATAGAATACTAGTCATGCCGAAATAAACTTCCCAGGGGTCATTTGAAACAATGTATTTCCGTGTCCAATGTCCGACCCTCATAACCAATGTATATAAATAAATAAAATTGAAGTGTCTCTTTGTAATTTCTAATTAACTGCTCTTAACTAAATGTATATGAAAGTATACACGGTACTTACATCAAAATTGTATCTATCTGTCTGCATGCCTGTGTGTACCAGCTAATCTCGAAACGGCTTGACCGATTTTGACGGGACTTTGAGTCACAGATACCTCATGTTATAAGCTACTTTCGTTTATTATTTTAAATAATTGTTTTAATGAATAAATTAAAAAAATGCGCGAAAACTGGTAAGCCGAGTATGAGAGACGACAGTATCTTTGGGACAACAAGACAATAGACGAGCTTGGCAATGTTGAAAATGTGTACAGATTTTTAACGTCAAAATCATTATATGCTCTGTATTTCCGTTAAAAAAAAAACTATTTTTGTTTCTTTTTTCTTATTTGCTAGTTTGATTAATTTACTGAAATCTTCAATTAAGTCATTGAGTCTTTTAATTCCTAATTTATGAGTACGAAATCCATTTTTGAAATATTCTCGAAATTTTCTTTTTTCCCGAGAATTTCGAGACCAGGTCGAGTCTCGATGTTTATATCCCAGGACTCGTAACTGTGACGAGATTGGAACCAATACTACCCATAGTTAATATATCGATTTCCGTGTCCAATACAGTCACAACGAAAATCCAGGAGACAATTCGTGAAATTGCAAAACTTCTCGCCAATGCCCTCTCCGTGCGAAAGTTTCTTCGATTAAAGTTAACAATGTTCAATTTGTTAACAGTAAATTGGATGCGGTTTTGAATTGCCACGTCCCATAGTTAGCCGGATTCCGTAGACGCCATTCCTCCGCTAGAACTAGTTGCAACATCAGCATTTTAATACGTAACCTATAACGCTGAAAGGCAATAATGTGTCAACCCATAAAAAGCCAAATTAGGAGATAATGATGTATTCTGATAATGCGTCCCGTGTTAAACATTATTCCTAAACTTTTAAAAATTACAGTTAATTACGTAAAAAAGGTTTTTAATTTAATTTAACGAATATTGAAGTGCGCTGCATATTATGTAATAATCTCATTTATATATAAAAAAAATATATAAAAAACTTATCTATACTAATATAACGCTGAAGAATTTGTTTGTTTGTTTGAACGCGCTAATCTCAGGAATGGTTCGAATTGGAAACTTCTTTTTGTGTTAGGTAATTTATTTATTGAGGAAGGCTATAGGCTATTTTACATCACGCTAGGACTCATAGGAGCGAAGCAGTAACCATAGACGCGGATGAAACCGTAAAGAACAGCTAGTAAGCAATAATGTGTCAACCAATCAAAAGTCAAAATAGTAGGTATTGATGTATTTTGATGCGTCACCCATTTAACATTATTCATAACATTTACTGAACTAAATAAGTGCGACAAAAGTTTCTTAATGTAATGTTTCGAATATGAAAGTGTTATATGTAGTTCCATATTTCGGTTTATGCAATAAAATGATATATTTAAAAAAATATTATTAGATAAAACTTTTTAGTATGCCAATCTCATTTTAATTCATTATAACCTTTTGTCAAAATAGAAAAGAAGATGGATACACAAAGAGGCGTAATATCATCTGAGGCCGTGGCAAATTCTTTGGGACCTGCAAGTAAAAATCGTCACGTTATAACTTCATTTTAATGAACCACTTACAAAGTTACCCGAAACTATTAATAATATTATGTGTATTTTAGCTAAATATATGATTGATTGCGTATATTTCATTTTCAAAAGCATAAGTTTATACACATTTATAATGCAATAACAATTTACTTTTAATAAGATTTTTATTAAGAAAATTCTTTCAGGCCGGGGCCCTCTAGAGTGCGGGGCTCGTGGGTCTTACCAGCCCTGCCACCCTATACTTACACCCCTAGAAATATACTTCTCTAAGCAAATTTATTAAAAATAGGTTTGACACCTCTAGACGCCATTTTCTCAAAATAAAGTCCGTGTGAAATGTGGCTTGAAACAGTAATGCTTTTCAACGTCCATATGTTGTTTGGCAGATGATTTTCCAAATTGAAGACAGAACCAAATCAAATCTCGACAAACGAGATGAATTATGGAATCGAAAAAAATGGATGTTACAACAGTTTTCATACTTTCAGTTGGTCTTTCAAACATCGAAATGGATGGAATACATCAAATGTATCGAACAATTGTATTCCGAAACAGAATAACAGCCTATTGTCAAGAAAACAATGAAAGAAAAACGCCTTCTTATGTCCCCTGAACCGTTACTGATGTTATTTTTATATACATCTTAAAAACGTAATACCTTTTGAGGGTTCTGTACCCAGATGGTGAGATGACGACGATACACAATTTGTAATAGATTCCCAACATATTACAAATCGTGCGTCGTCTGATCGTTCGTCTTGCCTATCTTTAAAGAGTACCTTTTTAATTGTAAACGTTAAAGTTTTCGCAGATAGAACCTAGCTGAAGTCCACTGACTACAGCTTGTTTACGAGCTGGCTCGACCGTGGCAGTACCTCACTCTCACAAAAGATCTGCGTGAAATAGTTAACATAGCCGCGTTTCGTACTGTGAGTGAGTGAACCCCTCATCCTCAAAATGTCCATGGGCGGTGGTGATCTCTTAACATTAGGAGTCCCGTCCGCTCGTTTGCTAATTTTTTTTTTTTTTATAAATAAATTGGCCATGTGTGCGAAGCATGCGTTTAGCGTAAATCTTAGAAACATGGTATACCGTTGAATACGAGGCGATTGTATATTGTCTCAAACAGCCTCTGGCGGTCTCGGATACCGTTATTTTCGTGTATTTTTATAACTTTATAAGTGAGGTGAACCTGTAGCGACGAGTAATGAAAATCGGCGGGAAATAACTAAAATAGCTGTATTTCTTACGGTGAGCGAGAGAACCGGTAGCCTAACCCCTTTCTCTATTAATTTCTGTTCGTTCTATTTCGTTTTATTTGTCATTGTTTTTTAAGCTGGCAAAGCATTTCTGGCTCCTCTGGGCTGCAAATGTCCATGGACGGCGATGATCTCTCACATCCAGTAACTATAAAAAAATATTGACATTTAAATGTTTACAATTATTCTAGAAGTTTTTTACGCCTTTCTAAGACCAGAATTACACTTTAAGTTTTGCTCTTAGTCTTTCATAAAGATTTACATAAGTTATTTCTCACCCTGAAAGAATTTAATGTGAGTGTCTTATTTATGATATTCACAGATTTCGTAATGACTTACGACGTATCTGTTACTAGGTTTCAAAGTTGTTTTCTTTCGAGAGTACAACTTAAAAATTTAATTCTCGCCTATTACATATAGCGATGTGCGTCAATAAAACTTTAATATCACAAAATGCAAATCAAAATCGTCAGTGACAATGCTAATAAATAAACAAAACGAAATATACTGCAATGCCGTGATTATTTTGAATAGCAAACAAAACAATTACGCTGAAATAGATAAACATTTTTATTTTTATGAAAACAAATATTGAATTAATATTTTTTTAATGTCAAACGGAGTGTTGTTATATTTATTTAAAAAATCGGCCCGCATTTTCATTTATATTTCGTTTAATATTAAACAAGCTTTGATTGAATTTTTATCAGATGAATAATATTTGACGCCTTTATATGAGCCGAGATGGCCAAGTGGTTAGAACACCTCTATCTCAACCGATGATCGTATGTTCAAACCCCGGTTAGCACTGCTGAGTTTTTAGTGCTTATTTATGTTTAAATACATCTTGTGCTCGAGGTTAAAGGAAAACATCTTAAGGAAACTTGCATGTGCCGGGACTCAAGTACATATATTCGCCAATCCACAATGGACCAGCATGGTGAATTAAGCTCTAAAAACTCAAACTCAAATTCAAAATATACTTTATTCAAATGGGCTTTTAAAGCACTTTTGGATCGTCAAGTTACATGTCATATTTTAATTTTAGATTTTTATAAAGCTACCACCGGTTCTAATCATAATTACAATGTAATAAAAATACATTTATACATAATGTATTTTCATTACATTGTAATTATGTTATCCGCATAGAAAATCAACGCTTGTCAAATCCACGCCTCTTCATCCACGTATCTATACAAATAAACATTAAAGTCTATGTGTAATGTAAATGTAATAGCTTTTTGTTATAGTGATAAATGTTCAGACGATACTTATACAATATAAGCAATCTTTAATTATCATCCGATGTCGCAAACACAGGGATAGAAAATTACTAATTTTAGACAACATTTCGATACCTCCCACGTAAGTTGTTGTAACCCCAAAATTACA
Organism: Hypolimnas misippus; assembly: GCA_037950945.1. Lineage (NCBI taxonomy): Eukaryota > Metazoa > Arthropoda > Insecta > Lepidoptera > Nymphalidae > Hypolimnas > Hypolimnas misippus. The sequence goes on from JBBEEQ010000009.1 coordinate 1,537,187, forward strand.
ATTTTACAGTAGAGCACTTTTAATCCGTTTTAGTTTGAAGGTTACAACAAAATACGCCTTTTTTCAGGCGTATTTTGTTGTAACTTTCCTTGAAAAAAAAAAAATTTTTGGTATTTTTTCACTTTCAATGCATTAAGCAATGCAAATTCGTGTAGTATTCAGTAAAAATGCTAACGGCAATTTTGTGGCTTACAATAACTTACGTTTATTTACATTTACTTCATAGCTTGCGAATAATTGGTGGTCCATAGCTTGCGAATAGTTGGTGGTCCATAGCTTGCGAATAGTTGGTGGTCCATGGCAATACATTTATCAAATGGAAATATTACTAAAAGTGTTAGAACCACTGATCTATTGCGACAGCCAAAAAATAATCTAGAATCTATTTATTGAGATTATCTCAACGGGTACGATTTCAATTTGGTGAGAAATTGTATATCCAGCTGATTCCAGATCATTATCTGCAGCGTTAAGTCAAGATTACGTATGTTATTTTAGTATCATTAAAGTCATGATTTAGTCAATTTCAATTCGATCAGACTAGACAGAAGTTGCTCAGATCCTATCAACAAACGTCTAAATCAATCTTCATAAATTCTAATAAGAACCATCCCCATTACATTAGATTTCAAACAAAAGAAACAGATCGAAATCGGTAAATTCGTTAGGGAGTTACGAAGCCACAGACACAGATACATTATTGGTTAGGAGCTAAAAAACGAGAACATTGTCCCTCGTCTGCACAGCACTTTAGCAGTCTAGTTTGGTTCCATGTTGGATTGTATTTCAGAAAATATCCATCATATCCCAGACACTCACCTGAGATCGGACTACGAAGTCTGATCTGAAATTTCGGTTCTCAGATTTTAACTGAAATATCTATTTCAACCGCGTCTGATTACATTAGTTTATACACATGTATATCGGATCTTAAAATCGATTAGTTGGTTGAATTTTGCAATATGCTATTTAGGTTTTTTGTATTTATTTACTGTTTCGCTCACATCAGTCGTAGTATGATGTAATATAGCCTTTAATCTTTCTCAATAAACGGGCTATTCAACGGAAATATAATTTTTGAAATCGAATCAGTAGTTTCAGACATTACACCCTACACACAAACTTACAAACAAATTTGTCCTCTATATAGTATTGTAGATTGCACTTATGGCTTCGCTCACGTTCATGAAGCTTTTCTTTTAAAATGATACGTACTTATATATACATAAAATATAGCATATAATTATTTAGAATAACATATATTTTAAACTTTCGCGATTTATACTATTCGTATTTAATATGGTCTCGTGACCACGACGGATGCAACTTCGACGAAACGTCGGGCAATAAAAAAGGTATTACTACCATTAGTTATCGCGATAAGACCCATTATATTAAATATGAATAGAATAATGTATCTTTCAAATGGTACAATATTTTTCATTTCAAAAGTATATATAGATGGTGATAAGCAATATCATTTTAAGCCACACGGATTTCATTTTGAGAAAATGGCGTCTAAAGATATCAAACATATTGATACATGGTAGAGCGAATTAAAAACGGATTGTTATATTAAAAAAGTTTTATGTGAAAATAAGTTTTTCAAATATATGAGATTATTGTATAAATTGCAAAATGTGAACTCACTTGATATTCGAAACATAAAATTAAGAAACTTTTTTCCCGTACTTATTTGACTTGAAAATAGTTTGAATAATATTTAATATGCAATGCATTCTCAAAATACATCAATATATCCGAATTTAACTTTTTATGAGTTGACACATTTTGCTTATTAGCATCCACATATTATCTTTTCTGATTAGTCACATAGAATTTTCATCAAAATCGGTTCGATGTTTTAATTTTTAAAGCGAAGTAAGCTTTGAAGTCGTTAAAAAAAAATATGGTAATTTTTCTGATTTTGAGCGAGGGCGTCATGAAGTATTCACATCATTTTATTTCATAATCACAAACTAGCCCAATTCATTTATATACAGACAATATTATTATTGAAAATAGATATGTAAATTGATTTTGATTAGTTTAGTTAGTCGCCTTATGTAGTGATTAATATTCAAACTTTACAACTTCGGATCAAATATATGGTAATCATTATATCTCCAAGTGTTTATCTCACAAACGTATATTTAAATTAGCAGTAAGCCAGACGCGATGCCTTGTGTGAATTAATTATTTGGAATAACATTTTTAGGGTTCCGTAATAAAAAACGGAACCCTTATAGTTTCGCCATGTCCGTCTGTCTGTCTGTCTGTCTGTCTGTCTGTCTGTCTGTCCGCGGCTTTGCTCAGAAACCCTTAATACCAGAAAGCTGTAATTCTGTATGAGTATACATATGAATTACGCCGAGAAAGTCGTACAATAAAATCTTAAAAATATTTTTTTTTCAGGGTGTCTTCCCTATGTGTTAAGAGAGACCAAAAATTTTTTTTCTCATTTATCCCATGTTGTGGGGTATCGTTAGATAGGTCTTTCAAAAATGTTATAGGTGTGGGAAAACCATTTTTCCGAACGACGAACTATTTCCGAAATATTAAGCTTTGAAGTGTTAATTTTTCTTAGAGTCAAGTGTCCCCCCCCTCTACCCACTAAACTGCTGCGTCTAAAAATATGAAAAAATTCACGATAGTGATACATATAATGAATTTAAAAGGAAAATTATCACGGCTATCTGGGTTCTTATGGTCATCGAGTTATAGATGATCTAAGTAAAAATAAATATTTCACTTTTTAAAGCATCACATTATATAAATATTAATAATTTTAAATTAATATATGAATTTAAATGAATAAATAAATACATATTTAATAAGTTTAAATTAAAATGAAATATAAAATAAGGTATAAAACAATGTCTCAATAAAACATGTCGCGAGTGATTCTGAATCGCGCTTATGAAGTTTTCAACCAAATCTCCATAGATTTCATAGGCGCTAATCAGGAAGGAAAATTATCGACGCTAAGTATATTTTACAAGAGTTAGAATAATAAATAATCGACGAACATATAAAGTTCAAAATCGTTAGTATAATTCACATTCAAACAATCATTTTACATAAAAAATATTTTAGTCTAGAAATATAAAGAGAAATTAAAAATAATTTTATAATAATAAAAGGTTTAAAATTGTAAGTACGTATATTGTATAAACTGACTTAAAAAAAGGAAATTCCCAGATCGTCGTAAACTTTTTTACGAAAATAGGTACTCGAAGATTGCTTGACCGATCTTGATAATTCTGACAACTACGGAACCCTACATCGTGCGTGGCCTGACACGCACTTGGCTGATTTATTATTTATGAATCATTTCAGAGTCCGTAGAATACATATGTAAACTTACAAGTGTTAATATATAATAAATAAACATTCAACGGCCCCCATTAAGACCCCGTGGTCTTGTGTCGGGGGTCCAGAAACACCCACAACACTAACACATCCACCCAGACCACGAAAAACATCCGTATGACCAATACAGACGTTTGCCGTGAGCGGGGATCGAACCCGCGACCGTTAGCGCTTCAGTCAGTTGCAGTGACCACTGCGCCAACGTGCCTGTCAACGTGTGTTAGGATTCTAAATATTTCTACGTTTATTATAAAAGTGGCTATCTGCCCTTTGCGTTTATGGTTACTGCTTCGCTTCCATGAGACGTAGCGTGACGTTATATAGCCTTTAACCTTTCTCAATAAACGGGCTATTTAACTCAAAAATCTATTTTTTTATCGTATTGGATATATGGATGCTCATAAGCAATAATGTACAACCCACAAAAAGTAAATGTATTCAGATTCTGCATCACTTATTACACATTATTCAAAAAGTTTCAACTCTTCCAAATTAAATAAGTACGTAAAAAAGTCTCTTAATTTAATGCTTCGAATTTCAAGTACGTTCCATATTTTGCAATTTATAATATAATCTCAAATATTTGGAAAACTTATTATTAGATAACACATTAAATATATAAATCTACCTTTAATTAATTATACCTTTTATCAAAACAGAAAAGAAAAATGGATATATACTTCTTTAAACAAATTTTCTAAAAATAGATTTGACATATTTAGACGCTCTTTCTCGAAATTAATTCCGTGTGGCTTGACATAGTATTACTTATCAGGGTCCATATATTATATATATACGTTGTACGATGCTTTGTTAAGAATAAATGGACGCTGATAAGCAATACTGTGTCAAGCCACACGAACTTTATTTTGAGAAAATGGCGTCTTAAGGTGTCAGACCTATTCTTGATACATTTGTTTGAATAAGTATTTATCTATATTTTCTTTTCTTTTTTTGATAAAAGGTATAATGAATTAGAAGCAGGTTAATATAATTAATTATTATCTAATTAGAAGATTTTTAAATATATGAGATTATTGTATAAATTACAAAATATGGAACGACTTGAAATTCGAAACAATTAAGAAACTTTTTTCCGTACTTTTTTAGTTTATATGACTTTATTTTCTATTGAATAATGTTAAATAGCTGATGGAGTATCAAAATACATCAATATCTTCGAATTTCACTTTTTGTGGGTTGACACATTATTGCTTATCAGCATCCAAATGTGGGAACGCCATTTTCTCAAAAAGAAGTCCGTGTGGCTCAAATTGTATTGCTTATCAGCATCCATATATTAATGGGTTATTAGTGCCACTAATTACTTCATGACGCTGCTTTTCAAGAATATCGATGCAACTAAAAATGATGAATTTTAGGGAATGGGGTTTTTAAATTTCTTTATTAATGTGTTAGTGCATAGCTGCAAAATTTAAACGATCCATTGATGTTATAGCTTTATTGATTTAAAGAATCTTCATCATCGCAACTTTTTTCATAATAAAACATCAAAGATTTATGGTCTCTTGACATAGTACTTAGTTCAATTTGTTAGAATGAATTACTACGATATCCTTGCAAACCAGCGATGTGTATAATTAATGTTTTCACGGTACAATTTCTTTAAAATATAACGAAACGGAAATGTATTAATCAATCACATTAATCCCGCCACCTCGGCCCGCCCAGTCATTACTCAGCGGAAATACGATGGATCCTAGCCTCGGCACAATTATACTTTACGACTATGTTTTAATATATTTCTTAAGAATTTAAATAAGTTCATATTTCATATAACGGATCTTATCGCGATAACTAATTGCAATAATATCTGTTCATTGCCCGTTTTCGAACAAGTTGCATCCGTCGTGGTCACTAGCTGACTGTTCAGTTAGCTAGCTAGCATATTTTTACCCGACTGCGCGACGCGAGGAAGGGTAATGTGTTTATCAGTCTATGTATGTATATGGGTTTGTACCTTCATGGCACTACTTAGATCAAACACGCGGGCCAATTTTGATAAATGATACATTGTTTGATTTTTCATAACGGCGCGGATTTCGTAGAGAGGATTATAATTAAAATCAAAATGGCCAATTTTGGACGCCATAATGTGAAAAAGTAAACATCAAATTCAATGAACTATGTTAAGAGGGGTATCGTTGAATATGTATTTAAAAATCATTTTTAGGTTTCTTAAATCATTTTTCAATCAGACTTACCATTTAGAATCTATCACAACTTATTCAATTAATTACTTGTATATAACGGGTCTTCTTGACTGGCCAGTCAGCTTGTGCACGACGGATGCAACTTAATAAAAAGGTATTATTACGATTATCGCGATAAGACCCGTTATATAAAATATGAATATATAAATCGCGTAAGTTGAAAATGTATAATTCAATTTAATTCTTTGGTTTATGGCCTTTAGTTTAAAATATATACTTTACATAAGTTTTGTGTATTTGATTTGTGCTTGACAGTATTTACTGTCAGTGTCTTATTTTTGGCATTCATAGCTTTCGTAATTACTTACACACTTATCTGTTACTAGGTTACAGAGTTGTTTTACATCAATGATGAGAGTAAAACTTACAAGTGTAATTCTTGCCTTACACTAAACATTTTTTTGCGTTTTGCGGTTTCGTCTTAAATCATAACTCGAACTTTTCGGAAGACTATCAATTTCATTTTTATTTTATACTAGCTGGTGCTCGCGACTTCGTCTGCGATGTCTATGATGCCTACGTCATAGTATTTAATTAGCTTATCATTAGCTTTATGCATACAAAGTCTCAATCCGATCGGTTTAAAATTGACAAAGTTTTACACAAAATTTCATCCCCTATTTTATTCCCTAGGGATTATAATTAATCAAAATCCTTCATCTCTTCTTAGCGGATGCCTACGTCATAACATCTACGTGCATGCCAAGTTTCAGCCCGATCCGTCCAGTGGTTTGGGCTGTGCGTTGATAGATCACTATGTCAGTCAGTCACCTTTGAGTTATATATATTTAGATCGACGTATGAATTGTATATGTCGATGAGAACAAAATTTTAAGAAAGCATCACAAAAAAGAAAATAGACAAACTCTTTTAAAAAATAAGTACAAAGTGTTATATTAATAAATTGTTAGTAAATTTAAATGTAATGGTACTATATGGAACTACTGATCCAATTTTACAAAAAAAAATTACATTAGATAGCCTGTTAATTAAAGGGGGTTAAAGGCTATATTACATCACGCTATGGCTATGAGAATTAACCATAAACGCAAGTAAATCGCGCGTAGCGTCTAGTCCCTACTAATATAATAAATGCGAAAGTAACTCTGTTTGTCTGTCTGTTACGCTTTTCCGCTGAAACCTCTCAAATTTGGCATAGACAATCTTTAAACCCTAAAAAAGGACATAGGCTACCTTTAATTGCGAACAAAAGGGACGAAGAGGTTAAAATAGGGGTTGAAAATTTGTATGAAGTTGGAGATAAAATTTTGTATTTAAGCACTAAATAAGAAACAAAAAATCGTTAGTTCTAGCATTTTGAAATGTTTACAACTGTTAAACTTTTGTATGGGCGTTCGTCATTTTTGAAGATAAAACCATGATACTTGGTACGTAGGTCTCTTAGGATGTACACACGGAATTCCTGAAATTCGAACGGAACAGAACGAATTCGTAACGGGTAATATAATCCTTAATATTCAAATTAAAAGTACGCAGACGAAGTTGCGGGTACCAGCTAGTTACTCATAAAACTCAAGATAACAATCAATTGAACGAAACCTCAGGTGTGTGGCGTATAAATAAATAAGACCTTTAAGACCGACCCATAAGCATTTCTGAACGATTTTCTCGCGGGTGAGAGTAAAGTTGCGTATAATAATTTCTATACAACTTACTTCTTTACAAAACATTTTTATATAAAAATAGAAGTGTATGAAAAAGGGTCAAGTTTATCCTTTTTAGAACCTTGGGAATCCTTTCAAAACTTTATATAAGAATCTATAAATTGTTTCTATGTAGAATAAATATTGTATACAATTATATATAATTGTATAGTATGCTCTCATGGGCTCTGACACCAAACTGCCTAGCAACCAGCAACTGAGTATAACAGTTGAGAGTATTTTGCCCCAAAGATTAAAGAAGACAAGACAATTGACACGCATGTCAAAGAAAAAAATGGACACAAATTACCGTCAAATATTATGAAAGTAACATACGTATAATTACAGGTAACTGAAGGACTTGCCTTGGCCAGCTTATCATGTCAATGTAGTCAAAACTGTCAAAGAGGTAATACTGCCAGTGTTTTAGGCACCTTGCCTCACTGTGACATCGATAGCTTAGGCTTAATATTATCTTTAATTTTATCTTTATTTTTAATTATACTTATTCTTGTCTTTTCTATTAAATGTAAATTTAATGTTAATGGCATTACTATATGTTTATATTATTCTCTTTATATAAAATATAATTGATAATCTATATTACCGTAAAATTTCACCAAAACAGATTCTGTTGTTTTTTCATGAAAGGGCAACAAACATCCATCCTAGAACTATCATGAAAACAATAAGTTAACAAAGTTTTATCACAATCGAATGAACGCGAGCACAGAACCGGTAGTTTCAAAACTAACTCGAAATACAAACATTTGTATGCACCTAAATCATATAAAGTATTCGTATTTACTTTTATGACGTAAGCGTACAAACAAAATAACAGTTTCCATGTGTAAAACCGCAGTTTTAGTTATCAAATTGTTTTAAAACATTGCAACGTTGGAAATGAATCACGTAGCTGGAATAAAGAAATAAAAAACTATTCCATATCTCTATATTTAAAACATTATGTATGGCGCGTCTGTGTGTATATTTTATGGACGTTTTATCGATAGTGATACGAAATATAAATTAGAATACTAAATGGTGTTAATGAATTTGCTGTGTATTATAACGTTTTAATGTCCCTTAGCATAGTTGTCCCGATTGAGTCCAGGTTAGGTTTTCCAGGTAAGAATGGAGCAAAACTTTCGAAAGAAACTCAAATTAATACTAAAATTTCTAACTTATTTACTATTTAAATAAAAAAGATGCAATATAACAAATAAAAATTGTGACATTTAGGAATATAGGTAATAATATTTCTAGTATAGTTAGTGAAATAATTTTGGTAAATATGAAATGGACATAATAAAAGTGTTTCGGTAATGAGCCAGAGGTGGGAGTCCTTGCAACTTTTGCCCCTCCCTCCTGGATACTCCTTTGTTTGCAAGTAACTGTAAAGGCGTTGCTGGATTAAACAAGAATAAGATATGATGGGTAACAAGAAGTAAGAAAAGAAATGTAGAACTTCCACCAAACTCAGCGTACAGAAACACAGCTAATATAGCTAGATTACATTGTTTCATTGAGTGTGACACTAATATAACAGTTGTTAGTGACATACAGTTAGACTCGATCACAATATAATGTGTTCCAGACATACCCTCCGTCAACTAATAGTCTTTGGTAAAGTCGTGTGAAATTTATTAAAAACAGTATCATAAAACACCCGACCCTCGTATTGCGCAGTAAATTCCCGAGTGATCCCATTTCCTGAGGGTACTCTTAAACTCGCGAGTACCAAACGTTGGCGAAATCTGGTTTATGAAAATTTTCGAGGGAATTGAAAAATTTTAAACTACGTATAATGTTGCAACGCCGTTGTGGAGAAGAATATTTGGAACTAGCTGCGCCTTACGGTTTCTCGCGTTTATGGTTATGGCTTCGCTCCTATGAGACGTAGCGTGATGCAATATAGCCTACAGCCTTCTTTAATATATTGGCTAACCAATACGATAATAACTTACAAACATACAGACAAATTTTACCTCTTTATAATATTAGTATATGTCGTGGAACAACAATAATTTTTATTAGAAGTCGCTGAACTGATTTAATAGTAACGGGTAAACGCGGTGACATTGTTGTGAGGCAGGTGGACGTAGTCTTGCTGGATAGTAGGGTACTGCCTCCAAGTCGAAAATATCGGTTTACCTACCTAGTATTTTTTGTTATACCGACATCCAGTTTAGTTTTGATACAAAATCGTGATGGACCCCGTACCACCGAACGTAGACGTAAACGCGACTATCGCTCAGCCATCGCTGTCGCCGACATATAGAATAAGACTTAATGAGCGTGTTACGTGCTTGTTTGTGTTAACTGTTCAAAACGGTTTTCTGCGAGCCTTTGTGAGATGAAAAAATGTGACGTTTAGATTTAGATCTAGTATGTTGTGATGTCGCGCGTTTTCGCTCGTTACCGTTTGTATTATAAGCAATATGTGTCCTGAATTACGTCAATATTTGTTTTGTTTAAATAGGTTTCTCATAAAAACTTTCATCCGTTTTCCACCCCTATGACAACTAATTTTCACAACACACAATCCTAAGACTACATCATTCTTTAAATCTTATCTAAAACTTTGCCAAAATTCATCAAAGTAGTTTGACATTAACATAGACAGGGTTACGTAGTTAATAAAAGGCGGATTTATATTTGACTGACGTGTCGTGTCGTGACGAAAAAAATCGGTATCATACATTATGTAAAACAACGTTTACATTAATTTGCTGTGATATATCGTGATGTCTTCTGATGTGTCGCATCAGAACCGATCCCAGTTCGAGTTACACGAGAAGATTGCTTGGGATGCTAAAATAGCGCCATTACGACACGATATCTTACCATTTCTAGAGCCGCAGCTGTGTTGATTCAAAATATTATCCTGATGCGTTAGAACACGTCAAAATAATGTAAACGCGTCACGTCGTGACTCGACACGTCTCGTCAAATCAGTCAAATATAAATCCGTCTTTAGTATCGATTTATAAATTCAAATTTCATTTTTAGACAAAGCGCGTTATGAAATAATGAATAATAAATTTGGAAATCCACTTCAAATCTTTGTTATAAAAAAGAATATCGGATACGCGTAAAACTTTTCAGATACGCGATGAAACTTTCCAGACGCGAAAAATATAACGATTCGTTACATTTTTCGTCGTATTTCGATCAAAACAATAAATATATTTATTTATACCTAATTTATATTAATACGTTAAGCAAAAACTCTGTACCCCTTTTTACGCAAATAGCGCGGACAGAGAAGTGTGAAATCTCGTACACTTATAGTTTATATAGAGAAGTGCAGAACGAAGAAAACAATTTAGTATTTACTAAACAATTTCATAAAAGGTAATTCACAATAATACAGTAAGGTGAAATAAGAACACAATTTAATTGAAAAATTTTGTAGCAAACTCCCAAGTTCTCAATTATAACGTTACACTCCCAGCGATATTGCAATTAATTCTCGCGCAAAGGAAACATCCTCGAAGAAAATTTCAAAGTAATTTATATCAAGTGGTAACACGGGAACTTGTGATGTATTCGTGTTTGTTATCTCTCGTTATAGTCCGAGAGCCAAGTGTAAACTTCGTGTCTATTTCTTATTTATCTATACAAGTAAATAAAATTGAAGTGTCTGTTTGTGATTTCGAATTGACGGCTTTTGACTAATCGTATACGAAAGTATACGCGGTACTTTCATCAAAAACACAAATATTAAAATTTTTGTCTGTCTGTCTGTTTGTTCCGAATCTCTGGAACGGTTAGACCGATTTTCATGCGACTTTCACTCGTAAATAGCTGATAAAGAGTAACTTATGCTACTTTTATTTATTTATTTTAAATAATAAATAAAGTAGAGAGTTACGCGAGAACAAATTTAAAACCACTATTTCTATAGTGAACAACACCCGATTCTAGGAGAGAAGATAAACAAAACATAAGCAATATATTTTACTGCTGAGGTTACAAACTAGAATTTTTTACAAGTAATAACTTTTATAGTGTAAGCATCTATTAAGGACGAATTTTTGGAAATATTACCTTTAAGGGGGTATAATAAGGAGACGGTTGTATGGAAGTTAATCATATTCAAAGTAAGAAACATGAAATATGCCTTTTTCTTATTAGAAATAAATATGTATATATCGGTGGTTTTGAAATTTTTACCCCTAAGAGGGTAAATTAGAAGTTGCAAGCCTATATGAAATACGGGCGAAGCCAACTTAGCAAATTATCTGGAAGAAATTTATTTGCGCATCATGCAAAAATTAGAGCAAAAAATTCGGTGCGGCTTTCATCGTTGCATTAGTAATGATCTAACTTAAAATCTGCCTATTTTATCTTGATAAGCCGCCTTCAAATCTAGTTATATATACATAATTTTACATAGACAACTTTGAGAACACAAGCTAGTCAAATAATCAAATAATTTATAAAAATATATTAACAGATGTATGAAAAATTAGCGATATCTCTGACTATTATATTCGAGTAATGTCTAAACATGTTAAAAATTAATTTAAAAAAAAAACACCTAACTTAAATAACAGATGTATAAAAAATTAGCGATGGGATCTCGGACTATTTATTATATTCGAGTAATTTCTAAGCATGTTAAGTTAATTTTCATATTATTTGCCACTTGAAAGTTTTAGTTGCTCTTATGAAGTGTCTGTTTGAATGTCTTTCATCTAATTTATGTACGGATTAAACTGAAGCTTAAATAACATTTAAAAAGTTTGAACATGCTCTACTTAGAAAAGAAAATCCATTGAGAGGTTGACGCAGTAGTCGTTGCAACTGACTGAAGCGCTAACGGTCGCGGATTCGATCCCCGCTCGCGGCAAACGTCTGTATTGGCCATGCGGATGTTTGTTGTGGTCTGGATGTTTGTGTTTGTGTTGTGTGTGTTTCCGCACCTCCGACACAGGATAATGAGATTGCTATTGGGACCGTTGAGTGTGATGACTTTATTTACGTAATTATTGATAATTTTTTTACGTTTCATTAGCTGTTTATTCAGGAAGGCTATCTTATACTAGCTTTTTCTCGCGGCTTCGTCCAAAATAATATGAATTCCGTTTAAAAATAATACACATATATAAATATGATATAAAATATAACCTATTAGGGTCAGTGGTTGCGAAGCTTTCTTCGCTCGTATAAAATTCTCTCATACCATATTGTATTAATACTAGCTGCCTTTGCGGTTTCGCTCGTGCTTATAGTTACTGCTTCACTTCTATGAGTCGGAGCGCGATGTAATATAGCCTGTAACGTTCCTCAATAAATGGGCTTTAACACTCAAAAATAATTTTTCTAATCGGATCAGCAGTTTCACATACTCCCCCTACATACAAAATTATAAACAAATTTTACCATTATAATATTAGTATAGATGAATTATGTTTTTTTCGTACTTTATAAACTGCAATAATAAATATAAATTAAAAAAAATTACGATTTGATATTTTGTGTTTAATTAATTTTAATATCAGTTATTTTTAAAGATAAGTTAAAAAAATAGAATTTTCGTTAAATGCGTTAATTGAAATATTTTAAAACTGATACGATTTTAAAATTTTAAATCTTTTTTATTTTTTTTTTAAATGTTGTTTTGTAATTAAAAAATATAATTTTTAATCATTTTACCAGTAATCAAAATGTCGGTAAAAAAAAACTTAAACGAGAGTCAATATTCGCGCACCGTTAAACCTCAAACAATTACGGACGCTGGACAGTTTTCATTATCTATTTAAATATAAACCATAATACATATTGTGTGAAAATTTTAAAAGTATATTTATAGCCTTTAAAATGTTGTAGAAAATATTTTTACCTTTTACTTCATTTGTATTAATTTCGTTGTAGAAATCGGTTTATTTTATTGTAAATAGTTTTTATTTTTAAATAGCTTTGAGTCGCATTTAAAGAAAAACAAAAAAGGCGAGATAAACTCAATTAAAGATAAGATTAGAAGTACATTAGTATTATTTATTTTTACGTTTATATATTTCGATGCGTTTTACATTACTGTTGTGATTAATATTGTATCTGCTACTACTACATCTATACATATATGGATGCTGATAAGCAATAATGTGTCAACCCACAAAAAGTAAAATTTGGAGATATTGATGTATTTTGATACTACGTCACCTATTTAACATTATTCAAATAAATTTCAAGTAATCTAAACTGAATAAGTATGAAAAAAAGTTTCTTAACTCAATGCTTCGAATTTCAGGTGCGTTCCATATTTTCCAATTTATAAAATAATTTCAAACATTTAAATACTTATTACTAGATAACATATTAAATAAATCTATCTGCTTTTGATTCACTATACATTTTATCAAAATAGAAAAAGGAAGATGAATATATACGTCTTCAAACAAATTTATTAAGAATCCGTTTGACATGTTTAGACGCCATTTTCTCAAAACGAAGTCCGTGTGGCTTGACATAGGATTGCTTATCAGCGTCCATATAATCACTTGTCCTGACTGACTGACTGACTGATCCATCAACGCAGTGGCTCTACTTCTGTGGCTATGATCTTGAAATTTTGGCAGTGAATTTCCATGATGTAGTAAACATCTATTAAGAAAGGATTTTTGGAAATTTCATCCCTAAGAGGGTAAAATAAGGGATGAACGGCTTCATGAAAGACTGTTTCAAAATATGAAACACGAAATTTAATATGGTTAATTCTGATTAGAAGTAGATGTACATGTACTTCAGCATTTTTTTTTATTTTACATCTAAGAGTGTGAATTAGGGGTCGATAGTCTATATGTAAAATGCCAACCGTCCGAAGCCTGTGCGGGCCACTAGGCTCCTTTAAATAATCTGCATTACGTCTGGCAAAGGTCTTTATCCTGTCCAATTCTTTCACGTACAAATTTATTTGGTACATAAATAAATAAATTCGAGTAAGACAATAATACTTCTTGATGCGTGTAGACACCATCTCAAGCGATATAATCCTAATGCTAGTACACTAATACCTTGTAAACCGTAGGATCTAAATACATCCTTCGTGGATCACTCACTCTTGGGAATTTCACCATAATATGTATGGAGCAAGAGTATAATATCACTATAGATGCTAGTAGTCGCTTAGTGGTTGAAATTCGGCCATATTTAATTTAAATTATAAGTTTGAAATGAACGAAAAAGTGTGGTAGTGTGTGCGTGTGTGTATGTGTGTGTATTTAATGTATTTTTGTATTCTGCACTAATTGTCTTTGTGAACAATAAGTGTGCAAAATTTCATACTTCTCCGTCCGCGTATTTCTCGTATCTCGAGGTACAATGATTTTGCTTCACGTATGGTTTGACACCCAGAATTTTTTATATTAACCAATTATTAAAAATAAATCATGCATAATATTCTATGAATAATTTAAATAACATGCGGAATAAGAATAAAAATCTTATAAAATAACCCCAGTACTGTTTTTTTTTGTTGATTAATGTATTTTAAGCATAATTTTATAACAATATTTGCATTCTGCACTCTTTCTCTATATAATCAAGTGTGCGAAATTTAATACCTAACCGTCCGTGCATTTTTGATAAAAGTGATACAAAGTCTTTACTTAATGACGTTGCAATAAATATTAATAATGTGGTAGAGCCTGGCTGTCGTTATCTGACTACAGCTCGAATACAGGCTGGCTCGTCTGTCACAGAATTGGCGTAAAGAGCGACGCTTACAGTGAATGAGAGAGACGGAAGTCCAACTCCCACTCCCTTCCCTTACTTTTTCTCTCGTTTCTTTTTAAGCTGGCAATATATGTGTGACTCTTCTAGTGCTGCAAATGTGTTTATGGTAATAAGGTTACCTGACTATTCGTTAATTAAAATTATTTATTATCAAAACATCTGAACTATGAGTTTATTTAATCCACACGTGTAAATGTTAGCTAATGTAGAATAATATTGGGATGTTATTTTAGAACATTGTCTAATGTCTTCATCCATTTAAGACAGTCTTACAAATACAAATAAAAGTGCTATTCTAGACGGAGGGTTATTATAAAGATTGCCATTCACTTACATCGACGCAAAAACCTTTAAAAAGTAGAAAAGTGAGTTCATGATCTTAAAATGGCTGGACTGATTTTGGTAGATCGTATCTAAGAACCATTGCTAGAAAAAGGATTTTTAAAAAGTATTAATATCGGTTCACCCGTTTAGAAGCTACGGTGCCACGGATAGACTCACGTAGGGTTCAAACTTCTCTTTTTGCGTCGGGGGTTAAAAGGGAAAATACATAATTTCATTTGTTATGATGGCGTACTAATTGTAGTTATTTTGATTTTAAACCGAAATACTGAACCGATTCTGATATAGATTCTATGAAACCTAAAAGTAATGGAATAAAATATAATAGAAACATTTTTTTAAGGAATTTAAAAAGATACACGATTTTTTTTATTATTATATCGTGTTATCGTAATCGTAAGAAATTTGTTTAATTTCATTATTTAATTATTTTTTTATTAATTAAAAAAAGTGCAAAGAACAAAAGTATTTATTTGCCAATATATTGTTATAATTACGACAAAAATAAAATCCAAAACAGAGTTTTTATTTTATTAGTAATTTATTTATTGATTAGCACAACATTACTGAGGTAAATCCTAGTGTAAACATCTGACGACAGCTCGTATCCGGGCTGGCTACAGGACAGTACTTCACGAGCACAGAAGATCGTGAAGTAGTATTCTGCGTTTTGTACGATGAGTGAGAGAGCCGGAAGCCTACCTTACCTTTCCGTTCTTTAATTCCTTTTTCCTTTTTATACCTTTTTGCTTTTTAAGCTGGCAACGGATTTTTAGCGACTTCTGCGCTGCAAGTGTCCGTGGACAGCGGCACTTGTCATCAGGTTTTCCGTTTGATAACTTGCCAGTTATTTTTATAACAACATATATATATATATATATATATATATATATATATATATATATATATATATATATATATATATATATATATATATATATATATATATATATATATATATATATATATACAGTGGCCTCGGAAATTAAGTTAACTAGTTGTATGCAATATTACTTCGTAATGTTTCAATCCTTTTTCAAACAGAATAAATTTGGTCGTTTATAATTTTTGGTCGGGGGAAGTCCCTTATTTGAGTTCACGTACAAAACAGTCATTAGTTGCTGCATTTGTACGAGAGAAGTTGAACGTCTTTACGTATCGGATCAATTCGTGAATCGGAAAATAAGTTAACAGCGAATCAAAATATTTATTTATTTTTTAAAATAAATTATTTAATTGTTAATTGACACTAATAAGTTGTATATTTGCTTAAAACAAAATAAGGCTAGGTTTATTTTATATTTAAGGTATTTTTAGCTCAAAATAAATATTTAAAAATGACTAAACAGAGAGAACTGACACCCGATGAGCGAATAGCTGTGTATAACCGACGAAAACGAGGTGAGACATTAGAATCAATTGCAAAGGACTATAATTTAAGTAAAGCAGGGGTAAAAAAAATTGTCGATCGCTTAGACTCAAGAGGCAGTGCAGTGAATTTTCCGAGATCAGGAAGGAAGAGAAAAACTACTTATCGACAAGATCGGCAAATCATGAGAGAAATCTCTAAAAATCCAAATATAACAGTGCATGAGTTGAAAGAACAATTAAATTTACCAATACAGCTTACTCAGATACGGCAGCGAATACATGAACATGGATTAACAGGCAGAGTTACACGAAAGCGACCGTTTATTTCTGAGAAAAATGCGAAAAAAAGATTAAAGTTTGCAAGGGACCATAAAAACAAGCCTTTAGAATTTTGGAATAATATCATATGGAGTGATGAATCAAAATTTCAAATGAAATCACATAAACGCCGTAAATACGTATGGAGAAAAGTTGGAGAAACGTTCAAGAAAACATTGATAACTCCTACGATGAAGCATGGGAGTGCAAAAGCAGTCATGGTCTGGGGTTGTTTTAGCGCTAAAGGAGTTGGTAACCTTCATATAATTGATGGCAACCTAACGGGCATTAAATACGTTGAAATTATTAGGAAAAACTTGCTTCCTTCAGCAAAAAAATTTCAATTAAAAAATCATTTATTTTTGTACAAGACAATGACCCTAAACATAAATCTCATGTAGCCTCAGAATTTTTCGCACAACAGAGAATACAAGTGCTAGACTGGCCTCCTCAAAGTCCGGACTTAAACCCAATCGAGCACTTATGGGAACATCTTGATAGAAATATTCCGCAAAATACCCGGAACAACATTGAAACATTTAAAACGTCACTTATTAATGAATGGCATAATATAAATTCAAATATCACTTCTAAACTTGTAAATAGTATGCCAGACCGTTTGAGTGAAGTTATAAAAAACCGTGGATATCAAACTAAATATTGAAATTAAAGTTATCTTAAGAAAAAACATTGATGAATATATATTAATTTTTTGTTAACTTACTTTCCGTTTGGGCGGAAAATATATATTTTTTCTGTTATTGTATTGCCATCAAAGATTTATCTTAAATACTATGTGTGCCTATTATACAAACCATAATAAATCATTTCAAGATTAAAGATTTTTATTTCATTTCGTTAATACGCTTTTAGAAAGAAAATACTGTAAGGGGCCCTATTGTTAACTTAATTTCCGAGGCCACTGTATATATATATAAAGTTGGATTCTCGACCCCGCCGAATAATCTCCATCGTGTCTCCACTCCACGCCACATTAACGAAATAATATGTGCATAATAGGCACAACTACAAGTTACAAAACAAAGAATTGTGGATCGGATGAGGTCTACAATCTTTTGTAATTAATTATCCTTTTTTTTGTATTAATTGACTTCAGTTTATTAAAATATTATAAATTACATTGTTCAACAATTTTTAAAGTCAAGAATTAATTGATATATTGTAAGAAGTCATAAATAGGTAGACTTAAAAAACATTACAAACACAAAAGTAAATATCTAACTTAAGATTTATCAAATTCACAAACAAAATACTTTCTCAGCTAATTTTAATAACGAAAATAATTAAGTTGCAAAATGAAGGCTGAACAGAGCTTCCGCACAGAAACAGCAAAGTCCTCCTCGAATGCTTGACATTTTTTTATAGTGTCAGCAAACTACCGTCATACAGATATCTTCTCTCTGCTAACTATACATGGACGCTGATAAGCAATATTATGTCAAGCCACATGGACTTCATATTGAGTAATTGGTGTCTAAAGAGGTCAGAGGGAAGTGTATATCCATATTTTCTTTTCAATTCTAATAAAAGGTAAAATAAAATAAAATAAGACGGATAAAATCAAAAGTTTTCTCTAATAATATTTTGTTTTATTGTACGAGATTATTGTATAAATTGCAAAATATGAAAAGCACTTGAAATTCAAAACATTAAATTAAGAAACTTTTTTATCCTTATTCAGTATAGATAATTTGAATTTTTTTGAATTATGTTAAATAGGTAACGTAGTGTCGAAATACATGAATATCTCCAAATATAATAAACATTTTTGGTAACCAATTGTTAAAAAATCATGCAAAATATTCGTTAAAAAATTCAGTTAACATGTAACAAAATAAGAATAAAAGTCCCATAAAACAACCCCAGTATCATATGTCATAGTCAGTATTCCATGCTTGTTTTAATTTCCCCTTTGAAAACAGTGAAACGTATATTTTAGAAAGATTTATTGAAATATTCAATTTTAAAATACCTATAGTGCTATGCTGTGTGTGGGAATCCAAAGTTTTTTAAAGTGTGAAATATTTTAAAGCACACGTCGCAAGCATGACTGAATAAAAAAAATATTTTTATGCAAATGAAGTTGCGGTTTGTAGTTAACAAAAAAAATAGTAGTTCACAAATGGATGTTATGATAAGCAATAATGTGTCAACCTACGAAAAGTCGCATTTCAGGATATTGAAGTATTCCGATTCATTTATTTAACATTATTCAAAACACTTTCAAGTCGTCTAAACTACGTAATGGAATTAAATAAGTACGGAAAAAAGTATCTCATTTAATGCTTCAAATGTACGCAATATGTAATAATCAAATATATGTACATATTTGAATAACTTATTATTAGATAAAACTTTTTATTAAACCAATCTGGTTTGAATTCCTTACACCTTTTATCAAAAAAGAAATAAGATATATACATCTTCAAACAAAATAATTAAGAATAGATTTGATTTTGTACATTTTCCAACAATCGCACCGTTAATGGCAAGACTTATAACGAAATAATTACTTCGCTATAACCCAGCTAATTGTAAGATGTGATAGTCATTATTCTCTTAATACGAAGATCGTAATTATTACATTAGCTTTACTATCGTGTATCAATCTTACGATGTCGAACAGATTATATTGACAGTATAATATAATAGGATAGAGAAAATTAATATATTTCTATAATATATTTTATATCTTCACATGAATGATGAATTAATTTTCTACGCTTGTCGAAAAGTTATTAGCAGACGTAGATCATATGGATCTTGATAAGCAATGATGTGTCAAACCAGTAAAAGTCAAATTCGGAGATATAAATGAACGCTGATAAGCAATACTGTGTCAAGCCACAGAGACTTCATTTTGAGAAAATGTCGTCTAAAGATGTCAAACCTATTCTTAATAAATATGTTTGAAGTACTATACATCTATCTTCTCTTTCTAAATAGAAATCCAAATGGGTAAGAGGTATAATGAATTAACAGTTGGCATACTGAAAAGTTTTAACTAATAAACAGGGTAATTTAATACATTTAATATATTTGTAACTCAGAAATGTATGTACCTATTGTAAAACTTTTTAAAAGAGTAACTATCGAGTCTCAACTCACATCAAACAACTAACAAATATGAAAAAATGAATACATCCTCACGTAATATTAGTAGAATCAACATTAATGATAAAAACTCATTTTAAAACACGTGAAGTAGAAAAGGATGCCTTTTCTACTTAAACTGAAAACTTCATTAGAATAAAACTTCATAAACATCTGAAACATACTTCAAAACTATACCACAGTACAAACTTTTCGTTTTAATAATGCCCACTACGTAATGAATGCGATGCGGTGCGGTGAGTTGCTGACTAAGAGTGGACTGAGTCTTGACATGGTTATGCGAATTACTAAGGATAACGATATCCCTTCTGAGACAAGCTCCGCCAGCCAGGAAGGAAGCGTCGCACAGGTAAGACAGCAGATGCGCATGCGCAAGCGGTCCCGCAGCGTCTCCATTTCCGTGCTGATAAGGGCCATCGCAGAGGTTTCTGTTCGAAGATTTCCCCTGCGTAAACAAAATAAGGTAATCGACACGGCCCACGTGTAAAGCTCAACGCCTGATACATTGAAGACTGATGACTGACACACTGGACAATACACGGGGATTTCACTCGGGTTAATTTGAGGAATAATTTATATAAATAATATAAAGCTGAAGAATTTTATTTGTTTGTTTGATCGCGCTAATCTCAGGAACCACTGGTTCGAATTGAAAAATTTCTTTTTTGATAGTTGGTTTGACAGACGCGTTGGCGCAATGGTCACTGCAACTGACTAAAGCGCTAACGGTCGCGGGTTCGATCCCCGCTCACGGCAAACGTGTGTATTAGTCATACAGATGTTTGTTGTGGTCTGGGTGTTTGTGTCAGTGTTGTGAGTGTTTCCGGACCCCCGACACAAGGTCATGTGATCTTAATGGGGGCCGTTGGGTGTGATGCGTTATTTATTTATTTATTTATTGAGGTAGGCTATAGGCTATATTACATCACTCTACGACTCACAGGAGCGAAGTCCCGTCAAAATCGGCCCATCAATTTTAGATATTAGCTGGAACAAGCAGACACACAGACAGACAGGCAAACAATTTCCAAATTATGTTTTTGATGTAACTACTGTTAATACTATTGTATATATTTAGTTAAAAACTGCTAATTTAAAATTACAAACATACCCTCAAATTTTATTTATTTGTACACCTTTGTTCAACTATGGTTATTGCAGGCTGTGATATGAGACAATACATAGAAAAAAATCGAAGTTTGAAATTTTGTAATACAAAATTCGTTTTGAAACCGTAAACTTCACGGCGTCGCATAGGGCATTTTGTGTGTAAATATCTTAACACTAAAGATTTAATAACAGAGCCTCGGGTCGCAATATATAAGCGTATATTTCACAAAATTGTACATAATATAATACAAGTTTGAGCCTGGTTTAATAAAATGTGAAATACGGGTACAATATGGGTCTGTAAACTGGTTTAAACCCGATGTTTATGGCTATGCACCCTTTAAACTCATTGAGTTGCTTACTTTATTAGTTGTCTCTATCATACTTACAGGTGGAATAGTTCTGTCTCTTTTCAACAGATTTAGAAGTACCCGCGTTTAAGTGTAGTATTGCTTGATTTTTTTTATTGAGTCGTATAAAAGTATATAGATGTGGTTCTCGATGTGGTTGTCGTCTGTATAAAAACTTTTATCCTATTTCACCGCGTTCACGTTTTGGTAGTTTATGTAAAATAAAATAATAATAATGAACAAAGTAACTAACTTTATTTACTAAATTAACTACATATATACAAAATTCTAATTATAATTAGTAAATTGACGATTCTGAATCGCTTTAAAACCCTACTTACATAAAGTACATTTTAGATCTATATACCTATAGATCTTATCCAAGGTCAAACTCAGTTAAAACTCAGCGAAATTGATTCAACAATTTAGCCCTGAAAACGTAACAAAAAGACAGCATTACTTTTACATTTAAAATACAAATATAATATTAATATTTTATTAACGTCAATCGTTACCACTATTTTAACGTAAACTTACTCTTATCTTAAGCAAGATTAACACTTATAATTTTTACAATGAGATTTTTATAAAGATTTACGTACATATGTTGCTGATACTTCACTATAAAAAATTTACTGTCAGTTTATTTAATTTTGAAAACAACAGCTTCCGTTTACCTAGATAACTGTTACTAAGTTACACAATTGTTTTATAATGATATAATGAGTAACTATTGAGTTTCTTGTCGGTTCTTCTCGGTAGAATCTACATACCGGTGGTAAATTAATTAAATAATTACTACAAAAGATTTAAACAGACGTTAAACGCGTGTTTAAAAAAATTCATACTACAAATCCATACTACAAATACGTGTAAGTGAGTTTAATAGATGTCTAAAACCTATTTCAGCTGTTAAATGTAACGTATAACATTTTATCAATAAGTTTTTGTATGAGTTTATTCGCTGTTAAGTAATGTAGATAATATTTAAAGCAATGTTTAATTTTTAAACACTGTTTAGCTAGACACGCGTTCAACATGGTTTTAATGCGTCTTTTATAGTATGACAGTTAGTTTTTTTTTGTTCTCTCTTTTGTTTCTGTAATGACTTTGTTTTGTTATTGTATTGACTATTCAAATGTGCTTGTAGCACTTCAATACAATAAAGCCAATACTTGAATAAAGTTAATTTTGATTTTGTATTATAAGTATTATTAAAGTAAAACTTACAAATGTAATTCTCTTCATGTTGTTAGAATCGAACCCGTGACTTATATCGCTACCAAATTCATTTAAACCATTGCAGATATTTTTTCTTTTCCTTTCATAACGTTTCATGGAAGGTATACTTGAGTTTTTGTGAAATAAAAATTTAGCCATGTGTATTTCGAAATATTTCTATAAATAAAAGCTCGTAGAATTTTTAAAGAGTCTTTCTTCAAAACTTTTGTATACATTTTTAAGCTTTTAAGACATTTCTCAAGTATAAAAACTACTTGCACTCTGTAAAATTATATTTTTTATACCAAAAAGATAGTATTAAAGAATTACAATAAGTTTATTATTATTTTCCATCTTAAAAGGTTTTATTTCGTAATTTTAAACGCTTTCTCATAAAAATAGTTATTTAATGAAAACCATTAAAAATGTTTTATATACCCACATCTTCGCCTGCGTATATTTAGAAATTTCATACCTAACAAATTTTAACTTTTTAACCTTTATCGGGATATATATTTACAAAAATCTTAATCTTAGTGCACACTTACGATGTTTAAAGAACGTTCGTACAAAATCTCATGATTGGACTCAGTGGTTTAGGCTCTGTGTTAATGAATTTAAATACGAGTATATATATAGATTTCTAATAATTTTTGACAAGACGAATTTCATTAAAACAATTCCAAGATTTCTAGATAATATACAAATAGACTGTGTAGTAAAATCTACAAGTCTTAATGTAAATTAAATTAAATTTAAATTAATTTTGTTCGTGTTGATTTTAGTTGTTTTAATTTGTTTTGTAAAATATTATAATTATTTTTATTTTTTCATTTATTAATACTGTATTTTTTGTTATAATTATAAGTATAATGTGATATATAAAACGGTAATCTCCATGTTTAATGCTATTTTAAATTAACATTGTAAGAATGTTTGTAAATCGTTGGCTTCCTATTTTTAATAAATCAATAAAAAATATGAATAAATAATAAAACGCCGTGAAAAAACCCGCATTTGTCGAAGGAAATTCTGAAACACGTATCCATCTGCCAATCGTTGGCTCAGCGTGATGGATTCAGTTCCATTTCACTCTCTTTAACAAGAGATTTTACCTACCAAAAGGATATTTAGATTCTGATATGAATGTATCAATCCATGAAAACTAAAATTGTGAGATGTTGATGTATTCTGATAAAGCGTAATTTAACATTATTCAATAATGTTTCAAATCACCTGAACTTAATACCGGGAAAAAGTTTCTTAATTTAATGGAGTGTGTTCCATACAGTGTGTTCCATATGTTGCATCTATATCTACATATGTATATAAAATCACTTGTCTTGAATGATTCATCAACGCAGAAACTAAACCGCTGGAGCTACAAACTTGAAATTTTGGTAATAGGTGGCTTTTAGGTTGTAGGTATCCACTAAGAAAGAGTTTTTCGATTATTCACCCCTAAGAGGGTGAAAAGGGGTAAAAAAGTTTGTATGCAATATCTTATTCCGTGGTCGTATTAACTTAAAACTTAATACACATACTTCTGGGTGATAGGAATGAAATATAAAATAGAAAACGGGGTCCTATTATTCCACACTGGGGTTCAAGGGGGTAGTAAAGTTTGTATGAAGAAAATGTATTTTTTAACCGATTATCCTTAAACTCAGCACAAACATTACTTAGGGAGAATAACTAAATATATGTATCCCAGAATTTCAAAATCATCCCTTAAAATGACGCTAGGGTTACCCCCTAAAATACTGGAAAGATTACAATTTTGCTCGTAGATTTATTTAGCTGAAATTCCAAAATGTACGCAAGCGTAGCCACGAGCAATTGCTAGTTTCATATATTTGACAAACTTATTAGTAAATAAAACATTTTATTATTGCTACAACAGCTAAACAACAGAGGTTTATCAAAATATAAATAACATATATCCATATGTATTTCTTCAAACAAATGTATCAAGAAAAGTTTGAGATATTTAGACGCCATTTTCTGATAATAAAGAGACGTGTATTAGTTCTAATTATTTTATTTAGAAACCAAACTACTGAACCGATTTTAATATGACTACTATAACACCAATCTAAAAGCATGAAAAAAGGAATTTTCAATATTAAATAATCACGGATAATAATAAAAACAATCACACGGAATAGAATAACGAAACGAAATTCAATTCAATACAACACGAACGCAATAACATCGTACAATAAAAATAAAAATAAATTTTAAAAACGGCTACTCGAAAGGGGCGTGAAATAAAAGGGCCACGGTATTAGACCCTTGGCTCGATGGGCCTTAATTCTTTGAGGTAAGTGGGAGCAATCACGCGTAAGGACCGATCGTAAAGAGTTGTAACGCGAAACCTTTATTTCTAACGAACGGTGTTCGTAGATTTGTGTATTTGATATTTAGTTAAAATATTTAGATTTATTCGTTGCGAATATGGACGCTGATAAGCAATACTGTTTCAAGCCACACGGACTTTATTTATTTATTTATATATATTTCTTATGTATAAAATTCAAATTATGACGCATTCAATATTTAAAAAATTACATTAAGAAACTTTTGTCACTACTTATTTAGTTTAGATGACTTAAAATTGAATAATATTAAATCGAATTTGACTTTTTGTGGGTTGACACATTATTGCTTATCAGCATCCGCATATAAATGGCTTCAAACAGAAAGAATGTTGTATACGAGCGGACCGCACTGGTTCGTCTGGCTTATATATAAATTTACAAACCATAATTCACCTGCTTAGAGTAAAATTAAAAAACAGACGCCAATATTCAAGTGTCTATGTATATTTCTGGCCAGAAGTAACCGTACAAAATTTCGTGTTTCTTACTTTAAAATAACGGCCTATTGTACAACCTTTCATCCTTTATTTTACTCTCTTAGGAGTGAAGTCTTCAAAAATCCTTTTTTTAGTGGATGCTTATAAAATAAAAAGTATCAACTGCCAAAAAATATTTGTAGTCCCAGTAATTTAGGCTCTGCGTTGACAAATCAGCCAACCAGTTACACTAAATAAATCAGCGTGAAATAACTAATATAGTAGCGTTTCTTTCGGTGAGTGAGAGAGCCGGAAGCTTAACTCACTCTCCCATTTCTTTCCTTACTTCTTATTCTTCTCCATTTCTTTTTTAACCGGCAACGCATTTGTGGCTCCTCTGATCACCTAACACCATGTACCGCCTGCCCGTTTTTAGGGTTCCGTACCTTAAAAGGAAAAACGGAACCCTTATAGGATCACTTTGTTGTCCGTCTGTCTGTCTGTCTGTCTGTCTGTCTGTCGGGATGTCAACCCTTTTTTGTCAGAAATGCATAGACGTATCATGTTGAAATTAATATCATATACTCAAGTCTACGATGACATACGGCCGTGAAAATATTAAAGTTCTAAGTCAACGCAATCAAAATATAAGGGAAAATATGTCGTATATTTTGACCATTTTAGCGTTTTCGCAAGGGAATCAAAACCTATAGGGTACTTCCCATTGACCTAGCACGATGAAATTTGGCAAGAAGTAAGATTTTATGGTACAAATAAAGGAAAAAATCTGAAAACTGTAAATTTTTGTATGTATGTTTGTCTGTTTGTAAGTTTGTCTTTCAACCTTTTTCTCAGAAACGCGTGAAGGTAACAAATTTTTATCAACGTCAAGTACTCAGAGTTGTAATTACTAAGAGCTGTGAAAAAATCAAACTTCTAAGTTAACGCAATCAAAAGATACGGTCATTTATATCACATATTTTAAGTGTGATAGCGTTTTTAACGTTTTCGCAAGGGAATCAAAACCTATAGAGTACTTCCCATTGACCAAGCATTATGAAATTTGGCCAGGAGCAAGGTCCTTTAGTATACATAAAGGAAAAAATCCGAAAACTGTAAATTTCTGTTCGTGTGTCTGTCAGTCTGTACGTCTGTCTTTCAACCTTTTTCTCAGGAACGCGTAAATGTATCAAGTTGTAAATTGATCAAGCGGAAAATATATTAATCTTAGAATTAAAATTATATGTACTTGTAACAAATTAACATAGAAGTTGACCATGGTCAAAAAAACAATTTTACAAACACTGAGAAGAAATTTGTATCAATACGAAAACATTAAAAAGCAACAAATCTTTATAAACAACGCAATGCAATCTATATATCGCAGCTAACAAAATGATAGCGCGATGCAGCGTACAGCTAATGCCATCTTTTACAACATTATGACATTAACTGTGATATAATTCTGCTCGATTAATAAAAATTTTTATTTTAATTATTATTTAAACGCGCTAAAAATTATAAAATAAACTTTTCATTTAAAAGTTTTATCGTCGATTTATAACGTCATTACGTAATTAACATTCAATATAAGAGCTTCACGCGATTTGATTTAAGTACTCGTATTGACTTAGTACGAAAATTTTAAAATTAAATTCAAACAGATCGAGTTATTTAATTTACTTATTTATCTACACTTATATGTCTTCTGGTTATTAGTAATATAATTAGTTATTTATAAATAAACAATTAGTTTTGTTCGAATTAAGGACTAATTATTTTCGTCTTGGCAACACTAATATATATTTCGATATTTTGATTGATAATGTAAATCTTAATATTTTACGAACGTAGTGCAGGGGTAGTGGAGTGTAGTAGAATATAAATAAAAATAAAACGAGAATAAAATATAATATGATTATGTTGTTAATGTCAAAGTCAACAAGTTAGTTCATTGAAATTGTCAAGAGATGGCGCTAGGTGTATCCTGAATCGCGCTATAACTTTTTTTTTTAAAGTATAAGGTGTATTAGTACTTAAAATAAAATTTTGTGTTTCCATGGATTGCATCCATGATCGTGTTTTAAATTAAAGTGCTCCTAAGTAGTTTCAAAATAGTTTTAGGGACGTGATCCATATTTACATAAAATTTGATTATATTTAAGCGACTTCTAAAAAGGAGTGTTTTCAATTCGACCATGTATTTAATTTTTTTTTTATGTTTGTTCGCCGATTACGCCGCCATTTGGGTACCGATTTTCAATTTTTTTTTTTGGTTGAAAAGGTATACTTCCAAGGTGGTCCCATTGTCTTCAGGTCAGGATCAGATGATGGGATCCTGGAAAAATTGAGGGAACTCCTCAAATATTATAGGCAAGCGTATACCGATTTAGGTATTTTTGATAGTAACTTATGTTGGAACTGATGATGAAGACCACAAATGGCGTTAGTAGGTTAGTCTTATATAGATTTCTATAAGTTTGTACGGAACCCTCGGTGCGCGAGTCCTACTCGCACTTGACCAGTTATTCCCTTTTATTTTTGTTTTATTATGAAAAATCATTTCATTAAAAAAAAGTTTTAGGTTTTTTTTATCCATCAAGAGATTTTCACCTAACGCGTCCACGTATGTATATATGAAAAAAAAAATATTTTTCATAATTGCATATCGTCACTCTATATGTGATACCTCGTAACCAAGAATTTTGGTAAAATGGATTTTCTCAATGAAAACGGTATTTAAATAATTTACTTTTATAAAAATAATATTGCTTAAAATTAAGTAACTATTTGCCCTTGCGAGATTGCTGCCATGTGGAGTGTGGACTCGGCAATAATTGTTCCTATTGTCGTCTCGGTAAACGGCCTATTTGCGATGAGTTTCGACCAAAATCTTAAGAAATTCTCGCTGAGCTCCTGGATCAAGGATAGAATGCAAAAAGCAGTGTCACTTGAGACATCACGCATAGTGAGGAGGTTCTTCAGCCTGGAGCCTTAGCTGCTGGCGGCTTGGAATCATCTCCGCGGCAAGTGGTCTTATCTATTCTATATATTTTTAAATGGTTTTATATATATTTTTGTATATATGTTTAAAAATGTAGAAAATAAGTTAAAATAATAAATAAAAGAAAATATTTTTTACAATATCTTATGTCTAAATCTTTTAAAAGTGCAAATATATTTATTACTACTATTTATTACTATTATACTTATTATTGCTTTGAAAGAAGTTTTTTGCCTCTCCTGTAAAGTACGGCACTTTGTCTTTACGACTATCACATCTACATCGTCGGTCGTCATCGTCAGTTATTGGTATCATCAAAGGTACACTAAATAAATTATATGATAAACAGTTTATTATAGAATTAAAATAAAGAAAATAATTGGAATGTCTAACCGAGGAGCGCAAATGAACAAATATGGCGGTTAAGATGGCGGCTCCGGAACAACTGCTGAGCAAATAGAATCCCGAGGATTGTAAGCGGAATGCACTTAATATAGTACCATCGGTTCTCACAGAAAACGCTTTTGATTTTTTATGTTATTATCATCATTATTATATCAGATTTTGGTGATCTACTTTTGGACATAGGCTTCTTGCTTCCGTTTCTAGTCCTGCCAGTCTTATGCTATCTATATCCTGTCGTTTCGTTCTTGTCATCCGATATTGCAAGTCATCAGTTCAGCTGCCAGCCTCATGATTCCTCTGAGTATTCATTTAAACAATTTTCTAATCCAGTATGTTAAATACATTCTAGCATTGTGTTACGCCTATACAGACTTTTCCTTTTTATTTATGAATGAATGAAATATACTTTATTGTGCACCAAAAATTACAAAAGAATAACATAGAGACAGAATATACAGTTTACAATCGGTGGCTTTATCGCTATCGGCGGCCGCATTATATTATAAATAATGATAATAATTAGAGTATATGCCACAAGAGTAGAGAATTTATATGACTTTGTATTTATCAGAATATAGTAAAAAGTTTTTAGAGGCTCTTTGAAGTTTCTTTAGTGAAACTGAATGTAACCCTAACACCATCGGTTGTAGGTTCGATCCCGGATTGGGGCAGATATTTATATTTATATAAATATTTCTTCCTAAGCCTGGGTGGTTTGTAGGTCCCCTCGAGCCTCGGAGCACGTAAGGTGGTCGGTTCAAGGTATTATCATAATCACTTGAAAATGATTGTTATTCTTAGTAGGGAGATTAATATAGTCTAAATAGTTACAGGGTTGCCCTCGGGGAAGTCAGGTGACAATCGCTGTGTAAAAATCAGTAACTTGTCAATATTTGGATTAAAATAATAAGCGGACCCAGGAAAAATGTTATGTAGATGATGATGATAAAAAGTAATTTTTTAATGATGACTTAAATATTGGATGCTTGAAAGCCCATATACAATTTAAAAAAAAAACATTACGAAATTCTCAGCCGTTGGGTTATGAACAATTGCGTGTAAAATTCGAACTTTAAATCTTAAATCGAGAACTCGTAGTATTATCTCACAGATTAAACACTACAAGAGATATTCTGCGCCCATTATTTACTAAAGCGTCGAGAATGTCAGTTAGCGTTTAAAATTAATTCTAAAGTCAATAGAATGGTCTAGTTACGTTACTGACCGTTTCCTGTTTATAGTGCTGTGTGCTCAATTCAAACAGAGCGTTACGGCCTCATACGGCCATCAGTGTCTGTCTTACAAGGAAGGTATTCTCTGCTCATATTACAGTATCGCATATGATAAAAGTTGCAATTATGGATTGAAGATTACTCTTGAGAATTTAGAATTATATATTCAAAAATTTTTAAAAAGATCATCTTATGTGGAAGTACTGTGTTAAATTGTTTTTTTTTTATATTATTTACTATCGTATATGTTGATATCCTTTTAATTATTATTGTGAATAAAATTTATACTTTTTTTATTCACTATAGCTAATAAAGAAGCTATTTCGTTTGCTTGCATGACATACTAGTTCCAGGTATTTTGTTTTTAAACTAACTTTTGCGCCGATTTTGATTAAAATTCTATGGGACTAATTTAAAAGTATACTCGTTCATAAAAAGAATTATTAAAATCGATTAAGAAATTCTAAAGTAACAACCATTAAAAAGACATACTTTACACTAGTAAATGAGAACCTCCTTTTTTGAAGTCTGTTGAAAATATTCAAATTTAATACAAAATTTCAAATTCGACTCGAATTCAAAAAGATACTGAGGCAGCATAGTCGATTTCCACTCAATAAATTATACAACTTCAACCATACGGTTCGTCACGCATATTTGTTTTCAGTCTAGACTAAAAGTCACATTTCGTCTGGAATTTTTTCGTAAAAAAACCTTATTTACTGAACGAACAAAAGACAATGTGACGCGTTAAAGGCTGACCTTGTTCGCGTGTATTGTCTTAAATCTATACTAATATTATAAGGAGGTATTTTTTTGTAAAACTACTGATCCGATTTCAATTTTTTTTTTGCGTTGGGTAGCTTGTTTATTGAGGAATGTTATATATTACATCACTTAGAAGAATGAAGCAAAGACCGTAAATGTGAGTGACTGCGCGAAATCTAAATACAATGATTTTTTTAAGTGGAAACTTCTTCAGGCGCGTTGAACGATTAGGCAACCAACAAAAAAGAAAAGAAAACGAACATCATTCCGTCATTTTGAAATTACTTTTTTTTCAAAAATATCCTTTTCTTTTGACTTCGAGGACCACTATAGAATAATACTGAACAAAAAAAATTTGTTTTAACATCGAAGTAACTGGTAAATATGTCGTCAAAATAAATGAAATTGCGTATTTACCTGACTGCGCGATACAAAGAAGGTTAATGTATTTATTACCCTATGTATGTATGTATGTGGATTTGTATCTTTGAGACGCTATTTAGACCAAACGCGTAGACCAATCTTAATAAAAGACACATCGTTTAAATAGTCATAACGGCGTGAATGACATAAAAAGCATAAAATTTTGGAAAAAACGAAATAGCCATAATGTGAAAAAAGAAAAAAAAAATACGAACTATGTCAATGAATTAATCATTGAATAGATACTTAAAATAGTTTTTAAGCATCTCATATTGCTTTTTAATCAGAATTAAGGTTTGGGATCTATAACGATTTAAAGTTGGTTAGTAACGATAGGCTTTTAGGCAGAACTGATTTTGATACGGTAGAGCTGACTGCAAATGGTCTTGTTATGGAATCGGGTTTTTGATTTAGTTTTAATTAATTATTTCCTTTTGAATTTGTATCTTTTTTAAATCTGATAGCAGGGGAAAACCGTGTTGCATCACTTTCTCCTGTCTTAAAAGATCTTAATGTTTACTAAGAGGTGAAATACGCCGGGAGTGACATGGTGAAATGCACCTTAGCTCCCGTGGTGCTCCAAGATCGGCGTAGCAGGGATGTTGGTTTTTAGTGGGTAGTCCGATTCGTTTCTTGAGTCTGGGAGTCCCACGCCTGAGGATATGCCTCTTGCGGGATGCGTAAATGCATTTCCCGACAATAAAAAAGGGGGAAAACGTGTAAGTTCGCGTCACCATCGCGCTATTAAAACCCGCGAGGAGAAATTGTCAATGATTTTAATATGTATTTATTACTTCACTGTAATCTAAATATATATAATTCAAAGGTGACTAACTGACTGACTGACATAGTGAACTATCAACGCACAGCCCAAACCACTGGGCGGATCGGGCTGAAATTTGTCATACAGTTAGATGGTATGACGTATAAATAGGGGATGAAAGTTTGTATGAAATTTTGCCAATTTTAAACCGATCGGGCTGAGACTTTGTATGCATAAAGCCAATGATCTAATGAAGTACTATGGCGTAGGGTTCATAGACATCGCAGACAAAGTCATGAGCACCAGCTCGTGTACCAATAATTGCTTATTCCTACTAAGTCTTTATGATACAATTTCCTTAATAAAAGTTCACAACCATTTATATACACTAAACAAACAAACAATCGTCATAAATGTCATTGTTCCCTAAGTACCCCTTGAGTCTTCAAGGACTCATTATCAAACTCCTTATCCCTCAATAAGACTCCTATAGAGACTTAATGCTAATTATTCGCTAATGCGTCAGAAATAGCTGTAAGAGTCTCCACAGACTAAAGAATTATCTTCCGTTAAGTCGACTAAAACGATACTATTAAAGAACGTTATATAATGGCCGTGTTCCGTAACTATGTACTTTCTAGAAAGATGAAAAATAAAATCCGAAAGCACTTTTGTTAGTGTATATTTTATGTGATGCTAAAATTGTTGTTGCCGAGAAATATTATTGATAAATCATACGCGAATAATTAACAGAGATAGAATTCGAGTTTGACATTTCCAGCACCTCATTAGTCATGCTCCTTAAGTCACACTTCGCGTATTCTAACGTTAAAGACGGAACTAAATAATATTGAGTAATCTGACCGATACTTAAGTTTGATGGCATTAGTATAGTCTAGCAATCTTATTTATTTACCGATACATACATAATGGTTATTACCATATACTAATTTTTCATTACGCTCTTCTATATAAATATGTATATAGTTGGTAGGCCAAACGATCGTCTAAAAGTTATTTTACTATACCTCGTACCACAGTAGCACAGTACCACAGTACTTTTTCTAAACATATTGATAGTCATTGTTCATTGTACCTTCGATAGCATTTATGCAAAATAACATGATGATCAATTGAGAAAATTTTGATAGCTTCATCATAAGTAATAACTAAGTCCCCTAGTAATAGTCTATATGAAAACTTTTATCCGCTAATTCACTCCCTTTATATATTATTTACACTACGAAAAGTTGTCTTTGTCTTTCTCCATGATCCAATGTATATCTACACCAAAATTCATCAAAATTGCTCCAGTAATTGCGACGTCAAATCAGTTTATAAGATTAGTATAAATTTAGGATTTTCGAATTACCAATGTGACGTTAGATAGTCTATAGTCTGCGTGTAACGTTCACAATTGCATTACAAATTTAGCGTCTGTACAAAGTTGAGCGCTTCTAATCAAGGATACTGGAACAGCAAAGCTAATATAATTAAAACAGGGTGATTCGATTCAACTCAGGATGTTTGCCTAAATGTTCATTGAATCACGTTCATTGCAATTTGAATTATATAATTTCTAATAGCTTGTCTACTTGGGGAATGGCTTTATAATGTTTGTTGCTATACAATTACAATTAATATAACATCGTCATCTACCTAGCATTTTTTCTGGTTCTACCAGGGTCCGCTTGCAATTCTAGTCAAGATTTTGAGAGTTACGATTATTACACAGAGTGACTGCCATCTGAGCTCCGTAACCCCTGAAGGCAAGCTAGTAACCATTAAGACTAGAATAATTGGCTCACTAAAAGTAACAATCATTAGCAGGTGATTGTGATAATAACCGGAAACGACAGCTTTACGTGCTGTCACGGTGGAAAGACGCACAAGGAATAAAACCCAGACCTAGGAACAAATATTTATAAAAATAAATATTTGTTTCTAGATCTGTCTCGAGCGGGGATTGAACCCGCAGCCGTCGGCCGTAGAGGTGCATTCAGCACCACTACACCAGAACGGTCGTCGTTGGTTGATATACAATGAGAACAAAAAACTTGTAATATAAAGTTTAGGTACATTTTAGTGACTTTCAAAAGTCGCATCTTTTGGATACAATTAAAGACTTTAATGATACATTGTGGTAAATAAAAACAGACTGGCTGACATATTCACTGAAGAGCTCAAACCGCTGGGTCTAGAAATTAAATGTTTCACAAAAGTTGACTTAGAATGTACACAGAGAGGTAAGTATGTACTACGAAAGGATTTTTGAAAATCCATCCCCTAAGGCGTTAAAAAGAGGGTTGAAAGGTACTAGGTATAAATAAAAATATTTACTATGATCCTAGCTTTAGCACATTAACTACAAACTCGGCTCTATAGTAAATATTCTATATTAAAGTACCATAGTCTCAAAAAAAAATAGCTATTTTTATACAGTTAGTGAGAGTATTGGAAGGCTAAACAGTTCCACTTCTTTCCTTTGACAGACACGTTGTCGAAGTGTCAAAAACATGGTCATAAGAATGTTTGACGTTGTCTGGATGTTTGTGTTTGTGTTGTGTTTCTGGACCCTGACACAAGACCATGAGATCCTAATGAGGGCCGTTGAGTGTGATGCGTTATGTTGTTTATTTCCTACTAGCTACTTCTCTTGGTTTTACTGGTATTTATGGTTATTCCTTCGCTCCTATCAGTCGTAGCATGTAAATAATTAGTCATATAGCTTCCTCAATAAACGAGCTATCCAAAGTAAAAATATTTCTTTCAATTCAAATCAGTACTTTCAGAGATCACCCCTTACATATAGACGTACAAACAAATTCTATCTTTTTATAATTTTAGTAGATATTGATTCCATCATGCATTATTTATTTGTAAGCTGAGAAAGTATTTATATATCTATATTTATATCTAATACTGCAAACTTACATGGGCGACGGTGATCGCTTAACAGATGGGTCGCCTGCTCGTTTGGGAACTATCTATACTAATATTATAAAGCTGAAGAGTTTGTTTTATTGAAAGCTCTCAGAAAGTACTGGTTCGAATTGAAAAAAAAAATGTGTTTGATAGTTTATTTATTGAGGAAGACTATAGGCTACCTTACATCACGCTACGACTCTTAGAAGCGAAGCAGTAACCATAAACGCAAGTAAAACCAGGGATAGCATAATACATAAATAAATACGCAAAAGATTTGCGAAATTATCTGGACGCTATAGTTACAGCCTAATAAAAAAACCTACGCAAATTAATCAGTTAAAATTCGTAATTAAATATAATTTAAAACGTCCACGAAATACCAACGTTAAGCCGAAAATTAATTAATACGATTCATTAGCCGAATACTAACACAGAAAACACACGAGCTTCATCCCTTTTTCGCGAGCGTTTAAAAATTTAAATTACCACAATTTAATTAAAAAGCCCACATTTACGCACGTCCGAGCTGAAATTATTCGCGAAAATATGTCAAATTGTTTTTATTTTACTTAATCTACGCCATTTTGTAAAGCTCTGTTATTTGGTTTGAACTGGTTTTTACCGGTAATAACTGGTTATAACGAATGCACCAGTTTTAAATGAAATATTCTCGTATTTTATCAAATTATCTGGATTTATTTTCATATAAATTTTATGATATAAAATATTAGTATTATATTGTGATAAATACAGAAGTAAATTATGTTATATATATTTTATTATTTCGTGTTAATGTACACGTGAGAATATAATAGTTATATAGTATAAGTTGACGCAGTAGTCATTGCAACTGACTGAAGCGCTAACGGTCGCGGGTTCAATCGTCGCTCACGACAAACGTCTGCATTGGCCATAAGGATGTTTGTCATGGTCTACGTGTTTGTGTTTGTATTAAGTATTTCCGGATTTCCGATACAGGACCATGAGATCCTAACGGAGGTCGACGAGAACGTGATTAAAAATCAATATTTACTTTTAAAATGTTCATTGAATCATTATCCAACCGATTGCTCTCATCAACAAAAAATACATTATTTAACAAAATCCGTCATCGAATGAAAGCAAAATAATATAAAACGAAAACATCAAAACGCCTTTAAGTCTGATAACTTCCGAGTCATGACTTCGACACGCCGTCCGTAAGTATTGGAAAAAAGATTACTAGAATGAATAAGAAATGGATAAAGTTTTAAGTGAAGAACGTCTCCGATTCGACTTAGCTGGATCCGATTCGGAGATATTCATAATTCGATGTTCCACAGTCGAAACGATGAATTTATTATGCTAAGCATTGCCTTTTTGGTTTTCGTAAATTTTGTTTTAAAGTTGTTTAGTATTTGTGAGCAAATATTTACTACAACTTCGTCTGTGTAGAATAATTAGTTTGATTAGCCCGTATCTTTGAGAAATGGGTTAATTTTTAATAAACTTCTAAAAAAAGAAGATTCTCAACTCATCGGAGACTTTTTACTATTTGAATTGTATTTGTCACAATGTGTATGTGAGTTTGTACCTATGTGGAAATATATAAACCAAACGCGAAATGTATTCTTGGTATATTCTCACCCCCTTTCTCCGCACTATAACGGTAGCGCACTAAAGCATAGTATACATGCATGGGTATATATATTTTCAAAATATATGCGCCACTTGCTACTACAATCCTTGAGCCAAGAAGTTAATATATGCATTTGTTTACTGAGAACAAAATCATTTTATCATTAGCTCTGGCGGGATCACACTATGATTATTAACTCCCATCAAGAAAGCAGGTGTGAATAGTTTGACGTGGGTATTAGTATATCTGTGTGCTTTTTTGTGGCATCGTAGCTCCCAAATAAATGGACCGATTTTAATGCAGTTATTTTCGTTTGAAAGCTGATGTTATCGAGATGATTATTAGCTATAATTATGAAGATATCTTAAGACGTTTAAAAGTTATCAGCACTCTTCTAGTTGAAAGGATCAAAGCAACTTCTAGTGGACTAATTGACTCGAAATGTACTATATTACGTAAGGTATTAAAGTTACGTAACCTGACCTGATGCTGCAGCATCACGGGATCAGCAATATACACAACTCTTTACCAACTTACAGCAGAATTATCGTGTTGTGGCTCGTTTAAATAGTCTCAATAAGAATGAAAAAACGCATCACACTCAACG
Source organism: Hypolimnas misippus (assembly GCA_037950945.1). Taxonomy (NCBI): domain Eukaryota; kingdom Metazoa; phylum Arthropoda; class Insecta; order Lepidoptera; family Nymphalidae; genus Hypolimnas; species Hypolimnas misippus. Next base: position 1,574,592 of record JBBEEQ010000009.1, read on the forward strand.
GCCCCCATTAAGATCATGACCTTGTGTCGGGGATCCGGAAACAATCACGACACTAACACAAACAGACGTTTGCCGTGAGCGGGGATCGAACCTGTGACCGTTAGCGCATTAGTCAGTTGCAGTGACTGCGCCAACGTGTCTGTCAGAGAGTTTTCAGATGTTTTTTTTTCGCGACTGACCGATTTTGGACGCCATAATGTGAGTTAGTTGCTAAGTGGGGTATCGTTGAATAGGTGTTTTTTATTTCATTTTTCAATCAAAATTACCGTTTAGAACCTATAACGAATAAAAATTGGTTTGCAACGATTTTCTATGATCTAGTTACGCAGTCGAGTTTTTTGATTTTTTTAATTTTCAATTTTACGTTATGAAAAACGTTTTACACGTTAAAAATCTGTACCATCTAAACTCGCAATAAATACGAATAACCTCCATATACGAATAACACACGGAATATCCATAATTAGAAAATCGTATAAAGACGAACGTTAATAAAAACATTTCCATATGAACAGACACACGTAAACCTACAATGAAATTATTACATTTCACTACATTTCAATACCACGAGCTTCAAAGAGCTATAAAATCAACTGAGCTCCCTCTGCGGTTAACCACGTACAACCGTGAAAGGTTATCAAAACATTATCACCCTTATTTCTTATAAAATAAGAAGCAAAAACCCATGAATTATTAATATGTGTTGACGCGTGTACAGTGAATCTCATAATTTTACGCTCTTTGCTGTCGCAAATGTCATTATGGCATAACAAGGTTCTTTGAAAAGTGTTGTATATCATATTTTATAGAGGTCGCCTTAAGTTAATTAATAGTATGTATTAGATGCGTCCCTGATTCATTTAGATCTTCAGTTATGGTATTATCAAGGGGTAAATTTAATTTATTTATTTATTAGAAGGTGACTTTGTAACTGGTAACTCTATATAAAGAAATATTTTCAACTCAATCTTCATAAAAACTTCGTCATTTCTTTATATATTTTCAAAATTCTTTTATTTGTTTGAAAGGATATACTTTCAGATTGGTCTCATAGAAGTTTCGAGTCCTCAAGTAAAAAAAAATCCAGCTTAACGTTATTCAGAAACTGAAAAATAAGCAACAAAATAAGAATATGATATTTCGAAATTCGTCGGGCTTTGTGATATTTTGATTTTTACGGATTAAAATGAACAATACAATTATATTTGTTCACATGTTATAGTATATAATATATAAAATAATATAATATTAAGGCCCCTCTTTTGTGGAGGCCCCAAGGTTATTGAGTATCCTCCCCTAAATCCAATACTTATTACTTACGACAAAAGTTATTTTACAGCATGAGTTGCAATGCCTGCAACATAAATCACGTTGCAGTTCACAACGAGTTCTTGGTTTAGTTCAATTTTAGTTGATTCATGTTCGAAGTGGCTAATTCCTGGAAGTTAATATCCTACAGCTTCGCAAATGCCTCTTCCTTCATTAAGATGGGAAGACTTGAATCAAATATGCTGCTCCATGGAGTGGCAAATATACATACAAGTGTCTGAATTTCTCCCGACATATGCGCGGCCTTCTTTAACGTTTTGGAGGCCCTGGGCATATTAGAATTTATCTACCAAAGTTATGATGTCCCGCCCCATGACGGGTCGAGGACTATTTCGTTAAAATTCATGTAAGGATAGACAAAATTCTAAATTAATGAGTCATGAAATGAATAACTCTTACTTTTATTACTTTCCTATCACTTCAAAATAATAAAATTACGTATAGAATATTTACAGGGAATCTATATTAATACGAGAGGTATATATCTTATTTTAAGAGAGGCAATATTATCAATCACTTCTTCATAATATGTCAAGAAATATGGTGCCTTCATAGATCGCGGTATCCTGGGAACTTGCCCAGAGTGACAAGTGGGAATGAAGGGCCTTTGAACATATGTACATGCAGGTTATCTCACATTGTTTTTTTTTTTGCTAATCACGAAATGAATTTAGACATAATCACAGAAAATTTCTTTTACAACGATATTACTTTTCAACAGAGCTGGTCACTTAATCTCAGGCCCATTAATTTACCTGATACAGTATAAGACGAATACTGTTTATTGTGGACAAAAAACCTTTTGTAAAAGAGAATAAATAAGTAAGATATATAAAAAACAGCTTATCGCTAAAACAGCGAGCTCTTAACGACCCAAGAGATAACGTAGAATTGAGTGATATGATTTATATTTTTAACTGAAATATTCTTAATTCCTCGAGGACATTTTTAAGTATTTGTTTTTTTACATTATAACCGATAACTCGAAAACAGCGTTACTATTGGTTGACTATTTTGTTTGAAAGGGTATATCCTCCCATTGGTCTTGTAGAATTTTCATCGAAATCGATTCAGTAATTTAGTTTTCAAATTAAAATAACTGAAATAAGTATATCATTAAAGTCAACGGGTTTCCGTATTTTGTTTTTGAAGTCGGTTTTACTTTTTAACTTGATGGTGAGACACAAGAGAGTAATGCGTTTATCAGTCTATGTATGTATGCACTTTTATGTACCTTTGTGGCACTATTTAGACCAAATGCGTGGGCTGATTCTGAATGACACGTCATTTAATTAGTCGTAACGGCGCAAATGTCATTGAAAATATAAAGATTAAAAAAAAAAACAGAATCGCCGATTTTAGGCACCATTAGAACTGTTTACAGCGGGGTATCGTTGAATAAATATTTAAAAATCATTTTTAGGTTTTTTACATAATTTTTCAGTCATAATTACCGATTAAAATTTATAACGATTTAAATTTGGTTAGTATCTAGCCTTTTTACGCAGTCGAGTTTTTGATATTTTCAATTAATTAACAATAAAACTACGAATGAAGATTACTTATTTGGCTGTGACGTTTAGCTAATAAATAGGCTACTCTATAAATTCACAAGTCTACAGCTTTGATACAAAGGGACTGAAACGAATTGTTAGTCTTTGTTTCATTGTACTCAAAATGGTGGCATTCCATTCGTTCTTTCAAAGACATTAGACTATTTCAGGTCGAGAAATAATTAGTTAGTTTTCTATTGTTTGATCTTTTGTGGGTTCACGATTAGTCTATTGATATAGTTACAGAAAATGTTGCGAAAGCGATTGCTAGGGGAAAGTTGGAAAGGCTTTTATCTGAGCTTTTTCGGTCACATTTCTGTGATATCATTGTAAGAACTTTTTCTCTTTGATAAGTCTTTTGTTTATAATAGGATTGCGGTGAAAGAAAACTTACTTTAGGTGACCATTATTTTTAACCGACATAAAAAGTAGGTTCTCGATTCGTTATGTATGTTCACCGATTACTCGAAATCTGGACCGATTTGGTGGTGGCGGCAGTGGATTTTCCTTTTTTGGTTTGAAAGGGTATTCTCTCCGATTAATTCAATAGAATTTAAATCGAAATCGGTACAGAAGCTTGGTTTTAAAATCAAAATAGTTTAAAATTCTTAACGTCGGATTCTCTATTTTAAAAAAGTCTTTTTGGCGAGTTTATCAATATTTAATAAACACATTGTTGCCAATATTTTATTTACCTTTGGCCTGAAACTACTACAAGTCTTACTGAAATACATAGTCAGATGTTGAAACCAAGGAGAATATGAACAATTCATCTTTTATATGGCATCATCCAAAATTCGTAATCTATTGTCAGAAGGACCAATAATGATACATATATAGAAATAACAAAATAGATACATAAATGTTATATTTCTTTTAACGGGAACAGTTCTTGATAACTGGCAGAATGCCAGTATACCTCAAGGTTTCTACTTTCCAGGGTAGTAAATTTTACTGCCCTGCTTTGGTTGATTTACATGACCTGAATACTGAAATATATCTACAAAGCCTACAAAATTATAGCCCCAATAATGACTAATATAAACTACAGATTTTATTAGAAATTCTCTTAACAATAGTACGATTTGATCACATGATACCATATTAATAACACCAGTAACAAAATTCTTCTCAAGTTATAATGATTGCTTCTGTTTATGCTATCCTTGAAACAGAGCTTGATATTTTTTAAAGACTCGAATTTCATAATAATGTTTACAATAATGATTAATCCCAATCCCAGATTTCACCACAAATTATAATTAGAATAAAAACCCTGATAATGATTAGAATCAGCTTTCAATGATGGCTCTTATAAAATTTAAATTTTAAAACTATTAAGTATTCATGTTAATTGTAGGTGGAATATTTAATGTTTTCTGATCTAATGTATTGTTAAGATACAAATGACAAACACATATTAACGCTTTACTCTGGTATAATATAAGAACATATTACATGATACCATAATAGTCCAAATAACCTACTGGAAAGCTTATTACATATAATGTGATCAAAATTTGGTAACCAAATTAACAATGGTTTATCCAAATTCAACTATACATACTGAAGCATAGAGTCCATTATCGAATACAGCTGAAAGGACAACAGCCTTCACAAAGTCAATACATCAGTGATTGACTTCAGATCTGACAGCCTCGCTGTGAGTGGGAGATGACTGACGTTTATTTACGTAACTAGCATATCGCTGTGACAGCAACACAAATGGGATTAATCAAGGAATATATTGGATGCTGATAAGTAATAATGCGTCAAGAGACAAAGAGTCAAATTTGAAGATATTAGTGCAATATAATGATGCACCACGAGTCATCTATACTAAATAAGCATGGAAGAAAGTTTCTTAATTTAATGTGTCGAGTATTAAAATTTGGTCCGTATTTTGTAATATGCTATGATCACAAATTATTGGAAAACTTGTTACCATTTTCACGTTTTATTATACCAATCCGCTTTTAAATAATAGTACATTTTATCAAAATACAAAAGAACAGATGGATATATACATTTTCAAAGATTACACATCTTTAGATGCTATTTCATCAAAATAAAGTTAGTGTGATTCATAGGATTTATATCGCGTCTAAATAAGGAAAAGAGTATACGAGCTAGTCCATGCCTGCGTAAAACTATCATCCCCAATTTTACGTTTATCGTTGTCTTAGATTTTCGCGATTATACCCGTGAAGACGAATGCTGCAAAGTGCTCGAAACGTCGGAATGATAAAAATAGTTAATATACGTAATTTAAAACCGTTTAAAATAGTTTTATTTCAATTTTACGCTTTATTTTCGCAATCCGAATTAGCCTACATCCTTCTCCAATGTCCAATCTATATCTATACCAAAATTCGTCAAAATTTCAACGAATTGGTTCAGCGATATAGGTGATATAATGTAACAAACAAAGTTACCATCGCATCAACAATATTAGTATAGATTAATTAAATCATCCAAAACCATCCTAATCGCTAACAACAATCTCTTCCAAGCCTTGACGAGGGTAGGAAAGACATCAGGAATGATGTGCTATTAAATATATTAATTCAAGATAGAACGGACATTAGCCAGAAGTTTTGTTATTATCTATATCTATATTTCTATACTGATATTATAAAGACGTAAAATTTATTTGTAACTTAATATGTATGGGGTGGGCGGGAAAGTTCTTTCGGTGTCTGTAAACACTCTCCCCTATTTAAAAAGCTGGCGACATGTTTCGTAGCATCTCTGGTGCTGGAAATGTCTTTCGGCGGCAGTATTAACTTTTCATCAGGTGATCATTCAGCTCGTTTATATATCCTATTAAAAAAATCTCTCTAGGTGAAGTTTGACGCAGGCAATCGTCAAGGCGTCACGGTAGTATGCGTAAACGATCCCGTGTCGATCTATAATGAAGGTGAGGGCACTGAGTTTTAGTGGGTAGTCTGGAGCGGTTGTCACCAGGAGTCCCACATACCCGCCTGAATACACTTCAGGCGAAATACGATAATGCCTGTCCCAGCGAGAAAAATGTAGAAGTTCATCTTTGAAAATATTGACCCAATATGGTATGGTTTTTTTAGATAGTCCGTTAATTGTAGAAGGTTATACGCACTATTAGACCACGCTACGAGGAAACAGTAGCCATAAATGCGAGTGAAACTGCTAAGAGCAGCTAGTAATATATAGGTCAACTGATATAATATTATACATGCGAAAATTTGTGGAGTATGAATGTATTAGAATAGAAAATAATATAGTAAAATAAAGTAAAACCATATATATTTTAGAACTAACTTCCTTGTAGATAAACCCACCGACCGGAACAGTACCACACTCTCAAAGAAAATCTGCATAAAGTAGCTTATACTCTGAATAAAAGAACCCGAAGATTCACTCAAGCCGGTAACTCCTCTGGTGTTGTTAATGTCCATTGGCAACGCTGATCACTTTTCGTTTTCATAAGAAATAATAAAAAAACAAAACTATTATGGCCATAACAAAAACAAATAAATACATTAAAGCTAAAATTCTCTGGACAAATAAAATATTTTAGACTCTCTGTCACCGATCGAGGCGATGAGACGTAAACATTGTTTTTTGGTATAATTATCATAACGTTCAATTTTTTTTCCTTGCGAACAATACATCGTGGAATAAAGTAGATATTTATCGTTGTCAACCGTCTTCAAAAATAGGAGGAGGTTCTTAACTACATATGGACACTGATAAGCAATACTGTGTCAAGCAACACGGAAGTAATTTTGAGAAAATAGCGTCTGAAGATGTCTCACCTATTAATCAATTTGAAGAAGAATACATCCGTCTTTTCTTTTCTATTTCGATAAAAATTATAATGAATTAAAAGTAGATTAGTTTATTAAAAAAAATTATTTAATAATATTTCGTAATCCAAAATATGAAATCACACTTTATTTATTTATTTATTTATTTATTTATTTATAAAGGATTACCAACAAGACACACAATCGTTACATGGATAAAAACAAGACATCATAACATATTTATAAAAAGGCGTCTTAATTATAGGTAACACTACATTTACCATATCAACGAAATTTAATATGTAAAAAGTGACAGAATAAAATAAAATAAAATTATAGTTAATTAAATTAAAATTAAATAAGCCTAAATATTTAAAATTAAAAATATTTAAAACATTAGATTAAGGAACGTTTTTCTGTACTTATTTGATTCAGATGACTTAAAAAATTTGAATAATGTTAAATACCTAATTTATTTTTAGAATACATCAATATCTCTAATTTTTGTGGGTTAACACATTATTCCTTATCAGTATCCATATAATAATAATATTTAAAGTAAGCTTTTTAAGAAACATTCGATTTCAAAAGCAAAGTACGTAATTTCGTCTACTTGTATGATATACTCATTCCAGTCATTTTGATTTTAAATCTAAACCGATTTTGATGAAAATTGTATGGAACCAATGGGACTACGTTCTGTCAAACAATAAATTATCCAAATCTATCAAGCCGTTTCCGAGTTGAGAGAGAAATATTTCCAGTTTTCGATGAATAGATTTAAATCATATCTTAAAAAGTCCTCCGTTTCGGAAGTCGGTTAAAAGTATCCAGCATAATATCGAAACTACGTCACTGTTAAAGCTGAAACACAATAACAATTCAAACAATTGTTTAATATAATTTAATTTAAAATAATAAACGAAATATATAGGTACTTATTATTATAAAGCTGAAAAGTTTGTTTGTTTGAACGCGCTAATCTCAAGAATTACTGGTTCGAATTGAAAAATTATTTTTGTGTTGGATACTCATACTACGACCCAAAGGAGCGAAGCAGTAACCATAAACGTAGTAACCGCAAAGGACAGCCAGTTAAAAAATAAATACTATCCTATCCTACACATTTATATAAAATTTTATTCAAAATATTAATTTAATAAAAACCGTATTTCATTAAATATTAATACATTATCAATAAAGGATTTAATAACGCTAACAAATTTCCCATTTTACATCAGACGAACAGTAAATGGCTATTTGTAATAGTGCCACTGCTGGGCAAAAGCCTATTCAGGCGAAGGTTTCGCAGGTTAGAGCTTATCCACCACGCTGCTCCACTACTGGTTGGCGGATACATGTGCCAGAATCATCTCGGTTCCATATTCTGTATCTATCTATTTATCTATCTAATACATAAGTATTATATTCTTCAAAATGAGTAATTCTTGTATATAAATTCCCGAAACTAGCTTCACGGATCTTCCTGAAATTTAGTATGCAGCGGCTTTTGGGGGCAATAAATCGATCTAAGTACGACTACTACTGCGAAAAACTGCTACTAATTGTTTTTATTTACTACTAAATCAGTCAATGCGGAACTAAAATTTAAATGGTGTGTTCATAAAGCGTCTTATTTCCGCAGTTTTTCTGTATTTCGCTTGTCAAATCATTCGATGTGTACTCGCCAAAATTTTTCCATTTCAAGTGTTCGACAGATTGCCGCTAACATTAAATTAGCGACCGAAAAGCCGCTCAAATTCAACCAACAAAAAGTCAATCACTCGCATTTCTAGTGTGGACTCGGCCTTATAGGCTTTAACATAACATAATAAATATTATAAAATAAGGTATGAAATTTCATACCAGACAAAAATAGTATAAACGCATCCAAATACCAACCCTATACCTTGGTAATAAGGTATTATTCATATGTAGTCCTGTTTAAAGACAGGCTATTCATATTTTCTTTACAAATCAATTTGAAGTTCAGCTTTGTTTATTATTGAGTCATATCGGCTAATCTGTACAGTCTACTTAAAATAAAAATATGTATAATTAAATAGAAAGATAGCAAGAAAAAACATTTATTGTGAAACAAACATGCAGACTACACAAATAAACAAATGACTGCAACAAAAGTAGAATGCGAGATTTTTATTACTAAAAATAATAAATAATAATAATAATAAACGTATCACACTCAACGGCCCCCATTAAGATCTTGTGACCTTGTGTCGGGGGTCCGGAAACATACACAACACAAACACAAACACCCAGACCACGACAAACATCCCTATGGCCAATACAGGCATTTGCCGTGAGCGGGAATCGAACCCGCGGCCGTTAGCGCTACAGTCAGTTGCAGTAACCACTGCGCCAACGTGTGTTGAATAATAAAAATATCTGGCAAACGAGCAGGCGGAACACCTGATACTAATTGATCACCTCTATCTATAGATTATGCAGCACCAGAGGAATAAAAACTTGTTTTAAATACATATACCAGCGAAATTTTATACCTTTCTAAGGTAAAATAACTCACTTTCTCCGATTAGGAGAGCTATTGAAAAACCCTCTTTAATTGAACTTTATGTTCTTAAACAAATACGATGACAAATTTTCAGTCAATTAGATATAACAGTGGATGTTTTCCCTTTGGAACTTATGAAATACTTTATGTCCATAGAAACTTCATCACCCTATTGGAACCCTATGGGGAATAATATCGATTTTATCATTAGTATTAAGAAGTATGTGTCCTAAATTTTATGCAAATCTGACATCGGAAGAAGATTCTACAAACAAAAGATTTACTCGTTTTCATCCGTTTGAAGGTGGATTTTCCAAAATCCCTTTTTATCGGAGACAGCATATAAAAAATACGTTGAAAAATTTCAAGTATCATCAATTAGCTTTGGTATTGTATAAGTAAGGGACCTGCCTAAAGCTAGCAGACACCAAACCATAACCTACATAGCAGTCGGTAGACATGGCATTCAATATGAGACAGGTAGGCGTAAAAACCTCCTTCAAAACCGACGCACATACTACGAATACGTTATAAAGTGAAATGTTTCACGTCGGCACAAAGTTTGAAAGCAAATGTAAAACCAAAAACGAAAATCACGGAAAGAATTTTCAACGCGCCTTTTACCTTCATCTTGAATTCCGTCGAAAATTTTACATTCAAATTTTTTTCCGACAGTTTCAAAGTTCTAGACAAAGACGCTTAAAAATTCTCTTTCACATCATACGGTATTATTTTGAAAGATATCTAAAATCCTATTTTTCTTTCCCTTATTTAAAACGTAACCAATCTGTATGGATAAAAAAAACCGAATATATCAGAAAGAAAATTTTTAAAACTCACATGGAAGAAATCTCAAAATTTTGAGAAAAAAAATGTCCATATAAAATAGTAATTCTCCATTAGTACATCCGATCAAAGCCAGGATAGGCAGTCAGTTTATTTATTTGGCTCAAAATTTGTCGTTTTTAAAACGAATGTTACACAAGGATCTTATTGCTTATTTATTATCTACACACAATTAATTTATTCTGAGTTTGGATAGTTTAAATTTTCAAATTGCCAAATTATTGCAAGCGTCCTCCATGAACGAACACGATGCGGTGCGGCGCGGCGCGGCACGAAAATAGCAAACTGTTGACACCTATTAGGCCGTGTTCCCACTAGACAAAATGTGATCTGTATGACTGTCCACTGGCTGCATCTGAGCGGCCTATCGGTCGCTAACTCAATATCGATTATCGACGATCTGGCGAACTCTTGGGAGGGCAAAATGTATTATCGTGCATGCAAGCAAGCATAACGCCAAACATTTCTTTGCGAATCAGCTGGTCACCTAATGAGCTGCTAAAAGTGCGGAAATTATGAGCTGGATGGATACTCCATTTAAATATCATACATAGGCGACCTGGAAACAAACAGTTACCCGCTCACTATTCGACTAATGGGGACACGACCTTAAAGCTTACTCGACATAAAAACGCCGGACACGCTGCGGCGCAGCGCCAAATGAAGCAAACGCGATCACGCTTGATATTTACGCGCGAAAGAATTGCGGTACTATCATCCGTCCATGACAATTCGCCACGATTCGCGCGCACGTAGGACGAGCCGGCACATTGTACCGCATCGCATCGCCTACGTACGACATGCCTTACAGGCATTTCATATGTAAATCTTGACTAGAAATTCTCCTCCGCTTTGCTTGCAGATACTTAGGTATTTGATACCTAACAAACTTTCGAAGTTTTCAACTTTTTAACCCCTTAGGGGATGGATTTTAAAAAATCCTTCCTTAGTGCACACTTACGAAACTTAAGGAACATTTGTGCAAAATTTAATGTTTCTAAACACGATGGTTTAGACTGTACGTAGATCGATTAGTCAGCGAATATGTCAGCCAATCAGTTCGATTTATATCCATATATAACTAGCTGATGCGTGCGACTTCGTCTGCGATGTCTGTTTGTGCAATACCTAATTCATAGGAGCTTTATACATGCAAAGTCTTAGCCCGATCGGTTTAAAATTGACAAAGTTTCATACAAACTTTCATCCCCTATTTAATCTCCTTGGGGGTAGAATTAATTAAAATCCATAGAATTAATCATAACATCTACCTGCATGCCAAATTTCAGACCGATCCGTCCAGTGGTTTGTGCGTTGATAGATCACTATGTCAGTCAGCTAGTCAGTCACTTTTGAGCTATATACATTATTAGAAGATAGATAAATAGATAAACAGACACCTTATTCTAATCGCATAAGTAGATTTCCATAAATAAAATAACGGGCGTAACAATAGTTTAAACGATAATAAATCTTTCTCCGCTTCGAGAACGATCTGTTATCCTTCTGTCTGTTAAGGAAACAAAGAATTATATTTCATACACATTACCCTTATGTCATAAAAGGTATCTCATAATACATACGCTCTAATACTACCTTTTGTTCGCGATTTCGTTCGCATTAATGTAGAGTTTTTTTTATGGTGGATGACCGTATAAAACTTAACTGTCTGGGCGGTAAGATCAGGCCCCTCGTTCCTATCGGACACTCTGGGCCAGGACATAGGGCCCCACGATTGAGAGGGGCTTCATAGTTTCTGCTAAATTATGAACAAGTGACTGATAATTTTGCTGTCTTCAAATTAAATTAACTTTTTCAATTAATATCTGTGTGAACGCTTTATGTTTTACTTTTCTGTAATATAATAATTTCTGCAATAACAAATTATGTATGTAATTATCTATTCGTTTTAAGTGACAGTAAGGAAATAAAACTAAAAGCAGAATCAATCTAGAATTTTATCTATTTACTCTTTATATCTATTTTAACAAAATAGTCTTTCATTAAGGTCTTTTGACCCCATAATTCTAATGTGCCCGGGGCTTCAAATAATAGGTTTACGGCTTTACGTAAGACAACCGCGTTACTTACTAGAAGTTTATTGTATTATGTATATAAATTAATCTAAGTATTAAAGTTTTAGATACTTGTAACAAATTAACATGTTGATCACGGCCTAAAATCAAATTTTACAACTACTGAGGAGAAGTTTATACTAAAACTAAAACATGGGTGTAGCAAATTTTAATAAAATAACGCAATGTAATCTATATGCTCTAGTGAACCAAATTATAGTGCGATTTAACTTACAGCCAGCGCCATCTCTTGATAAAATAATATATTATTCTCGCAAGTGCAAACAATAAATTAACCAAGTTTAAGCAGCGCATAAGCAGCGCGAAGTACGAAAATAGCAAACAAACTTTAATTTTATATTATTTGATAACAAAGACTCATTATTGTTAGTTTATATCAAAATATGTATTACATATAAAACCTCTGTTACTATATTGTCGTGTACTTATTAAGAAGTAAAGTGTCACTTCGTTCATGTCTCTTTGAAGACGTAGTATTATTATAATTATAATATGGATACATCAGAAAAATAGGACGCTTATGAATTCACCTCAGTGTCTATTTTCATATCTATCTATCTTAGACAAAAATTACACTTATAAGTTTTGCTCTCAAACTTTCGTAAATAATTACATAAATTGTTTGTCATTGATTTACACGTAAAAGAATTTACTGTCAGTGCCTTATTTTTCACATACACAGCTTTCGTAACTACTTACGACGTATCTGCCATGTTGCAGAGTTAAAACAACTCTCACGAGAAATAAACTTACTAGTGCAATTCTCGCCTTACATGGACGATTAAAGTTCGATATATGTAGCTAGTTATAGGATGCAATTATCTAAGTACAGATATTGGAATAAAGTAAAATAACAGCCTGTAAATATCCCACGGCTGGGCAAGCTCCTCTCCTTTTAGGGAAAAGGTTAAAAGCTAAATCCACGCTGCTGATTTGATGGCGGATATAAATGTGTCATTTTTGCCGACACATCCAGATTTCCGCATGATGTTTTCCTTCTCCGCCAATATCTACATAGGTGAATTTAGACACTTTAGAACTCGAAAATTCAACGGTGCTAGCTAAGGCTCATTAATATTTGCTTTATCCCTTTTTTAATCTAAAAATACAGTTTGTTCGATTAGAACAAACTGAATTTTCAACTAAACAAGACTTGGTTTTAAAATTTAAATAATTGTTAAGATATGCCGTTTAAGTAAACGATTTGGGGGTTTTCAAACGTCGAATGTATAGACTTTCCGTCAAAGGCCGGCACCCGCAACGCCAATTATGATGCAAATCCATTGACGATAGTAACCACGTAAGATCAGGTACTATTTACTTGTATGTCCCACTTTATATATTGTTAGCAGACAGAAGACATTTGTATGACGGCAGCTTGCTATCGCTATAAAAGGAAGACGTCAGCCATTCGAGCATCACTTTCCTGTTGAACTTCAGACTGCGCAGAAGCCTGGCTTTCATTTTGCTAATTTCATTATTTTTATAATTAAAATTAGTCTAGAACGTATTTTGGTTGTAAATTCGTTAACTCAAAAAATTAAATGTTTACTTTTGTTTTATAATCTTCTTTTTAAGTCTACCTACAGCTAATTTCTTATAATATATAAAAAAAAACGATATAGCGTATAGTTATATTATCTTAACTCCTTCAAGATGATATTGACAAGTTAGATCCTAATGGGGGCCGTTGAGTGTTATGCGTTTTATTTATAAAAAAATATATTCGAATGTATTAGCTCAAGGTCACGTTTTATGGATAATATAATAAAATTTATTGCCCCTCAACGTCAGCGAATAACATCAAATTAGTTTTTCCTTTATCAATCATCTTTGATATCAGAAGATGTAGGGGTTCTTTTGTTTTTCTAGTTATGTTTTATTGGGATGTTTTTATTTATCATCGTTTCTTGTGGTAAATATTGTGAAGTACATAAATTAAGAATTTAATATGTTTATTTGATTACGCAAAAAATATTGTTTTTAGGATTCTTTTATAGGGATGTGTTATCTTATTTATTTTATTTTTTTACTATAAGTTATAGATGATTATTGATATAGATTAAATACACCATAAAGTAAAAACCTCCTCTCTTATTCAGGAGCAGGTTTAGAACCTTAATCTACCACGCTGCCCCACTGCGGATATACATTTGTCGATTTTTGTCCCGGCATGTGGAGGTTTCCTCACGATGTTTTCCTTCACCGCCGAGCAAGAGATCAGCTTAAACTTGAATTAAGAACTTAAATACACCGTTCCTAGTAGTGGTTTAAACCCGCGATCATCTATTGAGACCGACGTATTTTAACCACTAGAACATCTCGGCTTTTTTAATAACATATTAATAAATATAATACACCATAAGGTATGTGAAATTTTAAATTCAGAATTTAAAAAAGAAGGAAACAAACTTAGTTGTTTTAATTTTAAAACGACACTGCTAAATCGGTCGGACCAATCTTATAGTAATCCTTATAAACAAAAAAAGAATAACCAAATCGGTCAAACCGTTTTCGAGAAATCGACAAAATGACATAAAAAAGTCAACGACAAATTGCAAATTTCCTCCTTTTTGAAGTCAAAATTCAATTCGAAGAAATAATATGTTATATACTAGAACTTTCCTTATAAAATAATTATTTAAATGCCGAAAACACCATTCAAATCGGATTAGTTTTTAAGAAAATCGCAAACATACAAGTGACACGTGTGTCACCTTTTAGATGGTGCCCACGACTTCGTCTGCGCGGGATTATGTAGCCCTTTTTTATTATTATAATTTTACCTCTAATTCAACCGGTTGCAGCCCTTTTTAGCATATCAAAAATTATTTTTTTTAAATATTCCTTGAAGTTCAATGATGGAAAAGTCTACAAAAAATATAAAACAAAGATTCGACAGTTAGTGAAATTCACCATTTTTATCAAATTCAAATCTGTGAAGTTTACCAGGTCGGCATCACTACCGGTGAATAGACAATATTCTGAACTGCATTTTATTACCCTAAGTAAGGTATAAAATGGGTGACCCCGACGTGATATAAACGCTGTTACCATCGCCCATGGACATCTGCAACACCAAGAGCTTTACGGGTGCGTTTCCGGCCTTGACGCTTGAAAGCCCCCAAATTATAACACACTAGGAAAACCCTAGGAGGTAGATCATTCCACAGTCTGCTCGTACGCGGGAAAAAGATCATGAACCCCGTACATTGGATACCGACCCTGCATCCAAGTGGTGTGGAAGATATCGAGTCCTGAGGCGAAGAGTGCGATGGTTAAAGCGAGACGAATATAATAGGATATACTCATTAACAAAAATATAAAAACGATATTGCATTAAACTCCTAACTAGCGTAAATCAACTTAAACAACCTCAAGGCATAAATTCTCTATAAATATTTTCATCACGTCGAGAGAAACACGAAACACACGTATCGAATATCTGAAACGTGATCAAACTAACGGAAACTAACAGTTTCGAACGAGATAAACGCATTAGGAGGGTAGTTCGAAAAAATTCTGTTGAAAATAAATTTTCTATATAAATAAAAACATTTTTTATTTCGAACGTCGGTGTGATTGAATCAACGAATAGCATTTTTAGTTGATTTTATTTCAAATATTTTTTGAGATATGAAGAAGGCTTTATTATTATTGATTTATTTTCTTGGTTACGTTAAATTACTTATGTAGCTACAATGATTGAGAAATATAAATTACCAAAATTGCAAAAATCACAATGATTTTATTAAAACACTAGCTGTGCCCGCAACTTCGTTCGCGTGGATTAGAGGAAGCTTGGCATGTGTCATAAAAAGCAAGGCTGTGCTCTGTCGTGCCTTTTACTCGCATTAATTAATAGCATTTTTTAAAAAGATTGCCTTTTCCTTTAGTTTGAAGTATACTATTACTTTCCAAAAGTTGATCCTTATATATGACACTATTAGATGGTGCAATAACAGATAATGTATTTTTTTTAATCAGCGGGTTCGATCTAGGCTAGGAAAATGAAATTTCTAAAACAAAAGTAGCCTAAGCTTCTTATAATCTTAGCTCTCAGCTAGTGAAAGTCACAAATAAAAACTTGAAAAATTGTGTTTTTTGATGTAAATACCGTATATACTTTTGTATGCATTGTTAAAAGCCGTTAATTTGAAATTACAAACACATCAATTTTATTCATTTTTCATATAAGATTGTATTAGCACAGTAGGCACTGATTGTACTAGACACCACTTGTCGCAACGGTTTTATCGTCTTAGTATGATAAAACACTGAACTAAGGAACTAAAACATGAGGGTGTTAGAATTAGTTCAAAATTAACGTTTAAAAACATATCTGTGATTGGTCGTAACATGGCACGTTCCGTTATGACAAATATATATTATTCGCAGCGAACTGCCGAACAGTTATGCTTGTTTGTATGTCCGCCAATACTGTTTTCCCTCCCAAAAGTTCACCAGATTGCCACTAACTCTACATTCAGTAAGCGTCAGATATGATCTCAGCGGCGTACATTTAGTCAGCGGATAGTCAGCCGCTAACACTTCGTTTAATTGGAACTTGGCCTAAGGCAATTCGATGCGTGACGCGACGACACTGCAGCGAAATCGTCATGATATCGTGGAGATTATCCGACGGTAATATATTATGTCGTTGCAATATACTCGCTGATGGATGTAATGCCTAATTTATACATTTTTTTACTTGTTCACGAGCATTATGTAAATACTTTTTAAATGAAATTTATATATTTCTGAAACGGTCAAACTAAAATTGCAAAGAAAGGGATATCAAAGAAAAGTGTCCTCATTAAAAGTAATGACAACAAAAAAAACCTTTACATTCTATGCTTTTTGTGTGACATAGTAGTAAATTTAAAGACTAAAGCGAACTTTCAGACGTATTAAAGTAAGATTCTTCCTAGAAACTTTAAAAGAACAACGTTCCTTTGAAATCTTTTAAGTATACGACGGATCGTTAGGTTAAAAATTCTTTTACTTCGTCTTCGAGTCAAAGGGTCTTATTCTCAAAGTATACTGGACTTAAAAACTTTGTTAGTTCGACTCTGAGTTTTATATATATTATTTCACACTAGACGACTAGATATACCGTGGAACCCTCATCAGTAAAGTATGCCGGAATATATCCGTTAACAGTTAATTTAAAGTGTTAATAAAATGAATAAAAACATCACACTCAACGGATTATATAGGATATCATTATATACACACAACACATACAGAAAGAAAAACCCAGATCACGACAAACGTCTGTATTGGCCATACAAACGTATGTCGAGAGGATCGAATCCCCGTCTTCTTTTTCTTGCTTCATTCAGTTGGATGCTGATCAATAATAATAAATTTGGCGCAGTGGTCACTGCAACTGACTAAAGCGCTAACGGTCGCGGGTTCGATCCCCGCGAACGTGTGTATTGGCCATACGGATGTTTGTCGTGGACTGAGTGTTTGTGTTAGTGTTGTGAGTGTTTCCGGACACCCGACACAAGGTCATGAGATCATAATGGGGGCCGTTGAGTGTGATGCGTTGTTTATTTATGTATTTTATTTATAATATATCAACCCTTAAAAAGTTAAATT
This sequence comes from Hypolimnas misippus, assembly GCA_037950945.1. Lineage (NCBI taxonomy): Eukaryota > Metazoa > Arthropoda > Insecta > Lepidoptera > Nymphalidae > Hypolimnas > Hypolimnas misippus. The sequence goes on from JBBEEQ010000009.1 coordinate 1,592,344, forward strand.
CGGAGATATTGATGTATTTTGATAATGTATAACCTATGTAACATTATTGAAAAAAAGTTCAAGTCATCTAAATTAAATAAGGATGGAAAAAAAATCTTAATTTAACGTTTCGAATATCAAGTGTGTTTTGCAATTTATACAATGTTAATTATTGAAAAACCTATTATTATATAAAACATTTATTAAAAAATGTACTAATCTGTTTTTAATTTACTTTACCTTTTATTATAATAGAAAAGAAAAGATCGATATATAAGTCAGATCAAATAAATTTATTAAGAATAGGTTTGACATCTTACGACGCCATTTTCTCAAAATGAATTCTGTGTGGTTTGACAGAGCATTATTAGGGTTCCGTTGTATCGCTCACTGCGCGATAAAATTTCGAGTGACATGATAATAGCGTCATTTAGCCCTAGGGATTACTGTACTATCTTTTAGTGTAGTAAGTCTTCGTGTAATCAACATAAAAGTTTTATCGAAATTGAATGAGCAACTTTAAAACTATTCGCTAATATGATTAGTTAATACAATTTACGTGATTGGAAATTTTTTGTTATGTTTCGTATAAATATTATTAACAAGACTAGCTGTTCCTTGCGGTTTCACTCGCGTTTATGGTTACTACTTCTCTCCAAAGAATCTTAGCGTAATGTAATATAGCCTAACGCCTTCCGAAATAAATACACTATCTAACACAAAAATAATTTTTCAATTGAAACCAGTAGTTCCTGAGATTAGCGAGTTACAAATAATCATCAGAAGATATACGTCCATTTTGAGTAACATCTTTACTAACATGATAAGAGATAAATTATTTTGATCATCTACCCCTATTTTTTATTATTATTTTACCCTATTTCAACCCCATGCAGCCCTCTTCTGTATATAATAGTAGCCTATATCCTTTCTGAGGCTGAAGACTATCTTCGTACCAAATTTAATTTAAATCGGTTCAGCAGTTTAGGCGTGTTTGTGTAACACACAGACAGGGTTACTTTCGCATTTATAATATTATTAAGGATTAAGGAAGTAAATTACAAAACTACTGAACATTTAAAAAATAATGCTACCATTTATAAGATATATTATTATAGATTGATCACACACATACATATGTGCACAAAATACAGGCTGTATTTTGTACATATGTGTACTTTTTAGTATTATTTTACACTATCGTTGCGTGGCCACATGGAGAACAGCTGAAAATCAGCGGAGCTTCATAGAACCTCATAGTCTGAGCGATCTCTTTTGACAGCACACAAAGTCAATATTTCTTGTATTTAAAAGTTGTTTTGTTTTTTATAAATATATAATGTTGATTTAAGCTTTATTTCATTCTTTTTTCTTGTATTCACTTTGCATTACTTTTTTATATATGTAGTCTGTGTGTTTATCAATAAAGATTTTATTTCTTTTTCTTGCTTTCTATTTTAAAATAAAACCTACATTAACGCGGGCGAAGCAGCGAGCAAAAACTAGTTGCTTTTGGTTTAGTTTTTACTAACATCGTTATCATAATAAAACATGTGAAATAACTTTTTTTTACAATGTGTTTCGATGCATATTCTGGTCGCAACATAACATAACCGCGTGATTCACGGATTGCATTAATACATATAATGCTAAGCTTTATACAGCCTGCATCTCCATTCGCTATTGTCGACGATTTAATTCGTGACAGCGATACGATTTTGACACAAAATGTAACACCGACAGCTCAACACGATTCAGTTTGTACAGATTAATGTATCGTGACAGAGATATTAAGTGTAATTCATAGTTTTTGTAGGGTAAACGTTAATGTACTTTTCTACATAATTTGATACATCTGAGAGCTCTGTTACACATTCGTTTTGGTGTCGTTTAAGTGAATGATTGTTGTTACATGTATAGCAGTTAAATTGACGTATTATAAAATATCTAGGATTTTTTTTTCAAACTATTATAGAAACATTATTTTAATCGTTATCAAGTTTTTACAACTAATCTACTGATCATGTATCATCCGTTTAATGAAATCGGTAAGATTTAAGCTATACGGAATGACAGATTAATGTAATATGACAGAAAATTTCAGTGTACCAACAAAACGTCTAATGAGAATAAAAGTAAGAACGATTAAGATTGTACAGATTAATGTAACAAGACAGAGATATTCAGTGTACCTTAAATAGACCACATATAATAGGATAAAAATTTGTTACTTTGAAACATCTAATGGTATAAAATAAAATGCTACGTTCTGTTCTGTGCTGTTGTTATTTTCGTTTTAAATTTAGAAGATACGGCCTCCATTTTGAAAAAAATGATCTAAAGATGTCAAACCTATTCCTAATAATTTTGTTTGAAGCAGAAGAAAAAGAAGAAACTGATAAGCAGTATCCAATTGTTAGAGTAAGTTTTCTATAAAAGTAAATTTAGAAACAATCGTACGTGAAAAACAAATTGAGTTAAAATTTCACTTTATAAAAAGTAAGTGAGTCTTAATAGTCATACGAAGCCGGAACGGGTACTTAGTTCAAAATTCTTACTTATATTATAAATGCGAAAGCAACTTAGTTTGTTACGCAATCACGCCTAAACTACTGACCCGATTTAAATGAAATGTGGTACATAGAATTAATAGTCTAGATAGGCCATAGGCTACTTTTTAATACGAAATAAGTTGTATAAGAGGTTAAAATAGAGATCAAATAATAATGAATATGGTTAAATAATCCTACGCAGACAAAATCACGAGCACCATTTAGTTAAATATAATATAAAGTTTAAAATTAATAAATCTTATCGAAAAAGTAAAAAAGTTTGAAGAAGTAAAAATTATATCTATCTATATATAAAAGCAAACTCACTAACTCACTCATCACGAAATCTTAGTACAAGTGCTAGCAGTTTCAAATTCTGCATGGGTGTTCTTTTTAGGACGTAGGTGCTCACTAAGACGAGATTTTGCGAAATTTGTTGGATGTTTCTATGAAAGTTCTATGTTATGAGCGAAACCGCGAGAGGCCGCTAGTATTATATAGTTAGTAGCTTTTAAACTCTAACTGCATAATATTTCAGAACGCCTGTATAGAAGTGAAAAATAAACAAAATAAATTTCAAAGAGATCTCACTATCTTGGGATGGCTTTTAAAAATATTACTTTGATATTTATATTTGCTTTTAAAGAGTTCGCTACGTTTTCTATTTCCTCAATTAGTTTAACATTTTGAAATTATGGAGCAATTTATATTTCACTAGCTTTTGCTCACCATTTCGCTCGCGTTAATGTAGATTTTGTTTTAATATCGCATATCTATACAAATAAACAAAATTGAAGTGTCTGTTTGAAATTTCAAATTAACAGCTTTTAACTAAATGCATATTAAAGTATAAACGGTACCAAGATTAAAATCAAAATTTTTGTCTATTTGTCTGTCGTTTGTCCGTCTGGTTGTTTCAGCTGATCTTTGAAACTTCTGATGTGATTTTATTATTTTTTGTTGTATAGCCTAAGGGTCGAGTAAGGTTATAGGCTATATTACGTTACGCTATAACTGCAGTAACCAGTGAAACTCCTATAGGCAGTTAGTATATCATAAAAAGAATGCGAAATTTGTATGTGTAAAATAAACTTCGGAACCATTGAACATATATAAAAAAATAAAAATTATAAAAAAAATATAAAAAAAATATACCACCATTCGAAAGGTACATTATTCCAGTTGGCAATATGGTATATTTTTACATCTTTATTATATTTGTGTGGATAATCCACTTTAAACTTTTAGTATAGATATGCGAACGCTTGTGACTGTGTGCATATTTACTTTATACCATAATGGCTCAAGAAGTGTAATATTTTTTACGCACGTGTGTGCTTGTATGTGAGTTTATTAAAAATATAATAATAATTAAGATAGACATGTATGTTTATTCTGAAGAAAGAGGGGGAACATTTTTTTTTTAATTTACTAAGAATATTCCGTGTGATAAAGAAATTATCTTATTGTACAATTATGAAATAAACACTATAACCATACTTCATTCTTCGCTCAACTGATGCATACTTTTTTATATTGTGAAATATCATAAAGATAACACACATAAGAAGTCAAAAATAATCCGAATAAAAACGTAAGACGAAATCTCCTTAACGGACTTGTTCACTAGCGGCAGCACTCGCTGCCAAGACTCGATGAATAAAACATTCTCATTGCGAATTCAAAAAAACGATCTAATTCCACCTTATCTTTACCTGTTCGTAGTGACACCATGATTTATGTTAGGGAACGCTTTAACATTATCTTGAAATTAAAAACTCATTCACTTAAAAAGATTTAGACTGCTATAAAATTTAATAATTGTTAAAAGTATTCAACTCATAAGCGCCTCATAAGGAACTCAATTCATACGTGAGTGTATTATTGCTATTAAATTTTCAAAGGCGTCATGTATAATTAATTCATAAATAAATTGCTTTATACCAAAATGTTCTAATAAACTACAATAGTCCAGTGAATTTTTACGCAATCTTATGCTTTACCAATTATCGCAACAGAAACGCAAATTTCCTCAAAGGAAAATTTTAATTTTAACGTATAAACTCGGCAGTGGAATACTAAAGAAATTGATATTTTTTATCAGGAAAATATCTAACAGAAGAAGGGTCTTTTGCACCATAAATGGGCTTTAAAAAAATCTTTAATACATGTTAAAATTCCTAATACGTAAAATTGTATTTTTGCTCTTCAATTTTTCACAGGCGTCCCATACATCGAATTATGTTTTATTAAATGAAATAAGAACAATATGCTTTGATTAAAACTAAAATTAACTAAAAAAACCTAGTTATACGATAATAATATATCTAGTGATTGGGTGGATAAATAGCCAGATGAGTCCACTGAGCCCTAGCTAGCACTAGTAAAATAATATAATACGTGAAGATTTATCTATATTCTCACATAAAGCCGAGTGCTAATGGATGGGTTTAATCTTCTGAAGAGGTTATGACCTATATCGTTTTATGATAGCTCTGGCAAAATAAAATATCATTCATGACAGCGTAAGAAACAGATTATTTTAAGATTACCACTAGTGATTGACATACATTGATTTCGTAAGATGACATTGCTCATTGGATGCTGGTAAGCAATAATGTGTCAACCCACAAAAAGTCAAATTCGGTAATATTGATGTGTTCTGATACTGCGTTACATGTTAACATTATCCAAAAAAGGTTAAGTCATTTAACTAAATAAGTGGGGAAAAAAGTGCCTTAATCAACTGATTGGACTATGAAAGTGTGTTACATTTTTAGCGATATTCAATAATGTCATATATCTAAAAAAAACTTATTATTAGATAAAGCTATTTGTTATATAAATCTGAATTAAATTCATTATACTTTTTATCAAAATAGAAAAGAAAAAGTGGATACATACGTCTTCAAACAAATGTGTTAAGAATAGATATGATATCTTTAGACGCCATTTTCTCAAAATGGAGTCCGTGTGGCTTGATACAGTATTGCTTATCAGCGTCCAATTGTTTTTATAGATTCGTTTGTTTTATTTCCTGCGCTTAATTTGTAGAGTGATTAAAAATTGTAATCACGTTTTAGTATTTTGTTTTATTGTAATTTTATTTTATATATGCTATAATTCAGAATCTAATTTCTAAATTTAACTCAAATTCGTTGAACTATTCCAGCATAGAGAACTAATAAACACACAACTTTTCACACTTATGATATTAATTTGAAGCTTAACCATATGGTATCATTTATCCCAAATTTTTTCGTAAACATGGACACCGAATTCTGGAGGAATATTATGTTTTCTAAGGTTCGTAATATTTTATTAAAAAAACAACGTTTTCAACTCTTTGATAACACTCGAGGAAAGAGTTTTGTAATGGAAATCTTAATATACACAAAAACGTAACGAATTTGTCTGTATGTAAAATATTTTTTTCAAAAATACTTTTAGAATTGAAAGCGTAATATAGCTCTTAGGAAAAGATTACACTTCTAAAGATTGCTTGAAGTTTTTCAAATTCCATGTAATATTATAAAGAAGTAAAAAAAATATTTTTGCGTTCTAACGCAAACGATATCTATATCCTGGGTATTGAGATACGTTATACGCTATACGTATACCACATCACGCTATAACTCAAGGAGCGAAGCAGTAACCATAAACGCGAGTGAAACCCTGAAGGGCAGTCTATGGCTAGTCTATACTAATATTGTATAGCTGAAAAGTTTGTTTCTTTGTTTGTTTGAACGCGCTAATCTCAGGAACTACTGTTCGAATCCAAAAATTATTTTTGTGTTAGATAGTTTATTTATTGACGAACGCTATAGGCTATATTACATCACGCTACGGCTTATAGGAGCGAAGCAGTAACCATAAACGCGAGTGAAACCGTAAGAGGCAGCCTATGACTAGTCTATGTCAAGTCTATACTAATATTATAAAGCTGAAGAGTTTGTTTGAACGCGCTTATCTCAGGAATTTCTATTTCGAATTGAAAATTTCCGTTTGCGTTAAATAGTTTATTTATTGAAGAAGGTTATAGGCTATATTGCATCACGCTACGGCTCATAGGAGTGAAGCAGTAACCATAAACGCGAGTGAAGCCGCCAGGGGCAGCTAGTATAAAAGAATACCAAAGTGTTTGCACCTGAACGTTCATCGTCGCATTTAAAAGTAATAAAGTGATATTTATTTCACTTTTAAGAAGATAAATAGGTATTTCTATCATTTCGAAAACATTAATGTTTCTCTGTACCGTCTTTTTGTGGAAATTAATTGTTTTCGAAGAGGAAAACTCGAATGGAATGATAATATTTAGGGATAATTTCGATGCTGCTTTCCTGTAATTTTATTCAAGAAATTCTTATTGTTGAATATTTGTTTTTTTTTATTCACAGTGAATTTTTATTTGAAACTAGCTGTGCTCCGTGTTTCGCCTGCGTTAATTTGAGGAAAAATTGTCTTTGTATAATGTTAATTCTGCTTGAATCGGATATTGCTTATTATTATTTGGTTTCAATTTTGTTTTCATTCGTTTTAAGTAATAGTAATCTAAGTTATTTCTTATAACATTAGCTATCTGTGAGAGAAAGTTTCATCGAAATCGGTAAAGCCGTTTCAGAGATTAGCCGGATCAAACAGACGGACAGACTGAGAAATATTTTAAAAATTATATTTTTGATGTAAGTTTCGTATATATTACCGTACCGTTTATATACCGGATATTCAATTCAATTTTTTGGTTAATGACTTTTAGTTCTGCCAATTAGACACATGTTACTGAAACGAATATTGTTCACTATTTCATTGGTTTCAATTTTGCTTTCGCGTAAAGTTTTATTTATTAAAGAAAATTTCTAAACTAAAAGTAGCTTATGTTACTCCTCATGAATTAAAGTCCCGTCATAAATCAGTCCAGTTTAAGAGATTAGCCGAAAACAAACAGACATACAAACAGGCCAAAAATTTTTAATATTGTAATTTTGATGTAAGTTTCATTTCAACTTTCATATGCATTCAGTTAAAAACTGTTAGTTTGAAATTAGAAACAGATGTTTCTATTTTATTTATTTGTGTAGACTAGAATTCTTTCAGGAACATCATCATAACTCAGTAGCCGTGTGAAGTCTGAGAGCAAAACTTATAAGTAACTACCTGGTGTTCGCGACTTAGTCTGCGATATCTGTGATGCCTACTTCATAGTATATGCATACAAAGTCTAAGCCCGATCGGTTTAAATTGACAAAGTTTCATATAAACATTCATCCCCTATTTATCCCCTTGGGGGGAATAATTAATCAAAATCCTTTCTTAGCGGATGCCTCAACATAACATCTACTTGCATGCCAAGTTTCAGCCCGATCTGTCCAGTGGTTTGGACTATGCGTTGATAGATCACTATGTCAGTCAGTCACCTTTGAATTATATATATTAAGATTCTGTAAGGGTAATCCGCGCTATACACTTTACGTCACATATTTTTATGTCACGCGCCTACTGGAAGTTAGTCGTAGTCAAGGGATCCAGGCCCCCCAGAAGTAATAACTATTTCCCTGTATCGATTATTATCAAACTTAAATTATTACTTTTTGTGACTTGACTACAACTAGGTGACCCCCCCCCCCCCCTGGCGGCGAAGCTGGATCTGCCCTTGGTCGTAGTATGTTTATAACCTTCTCGCAAATGCAAACGATAACATGACAACGTTTTATCTCAATCGACTTTGGATATTTAACAAAATAATTTATTAGAGTTTTAATCAATCATAGTAAGTAATTCTGTGCTCTCATCCGTAACGTAAAGATATCACTCAAAGAAATTGTCGTAACCATCATACCGTATAAAATATTATTATCTGTTCCTTTTAATATACTTTCGAATCTCTTAGCAAAACGTTACATTATACGTTTTGCTTACAGACTTACGTAAGTTACACAATTGATCCAAATTATATCGTTAAAATAACTACGATGATTCATATGACTGACTGACCAGTCAGCTCGACCACGACGGATCCAACTTCGTCGAAACGTCGGGCAGTAAAAAGGTATTACTACCATTAGTTATCGCGATAAGACCCGTTATATTAAATATGAATAATATAAATCGCGAAAGTTTAAAATATATAACTACAATGATGACGAAAAATGAATTTAACACAATTAAACTAAAAAGCAATCAATGAATTTGCATTTATAATATATTTAATATATTACATAATAACGATACCGGCCGTACATTTGCTGATTTTCTCGCAAACTATTTCAAATAAATCTTCTTTACGAAATAATTCAGCGTTGAGTACGATACGGCGCTCTGCTCGCACTGCGAGGCTTTAAAATAACTTTTAGAAATATCATCATAACTCAGTAACCTATTCACGTATTGCGATATTTCATACACTTAAATCTTTAACACCAAGTGTTCTTTACAACACATGTAAACTTTATCATAATCGGATAAGTAGAAATAAAATTTCTAGATAATAGACAGATACTCATTATTTTCTTGTATACTAGCCGCTTTTGTAACGGACTATGTAACGCTTAAACATTTTTTCGAATCAAATCACTAATTTTAGAGAACACCCCCTAGATTCTAACTTACAAACAAATACTAGTAGTAAATATTAGTAGTACAGATTTACAGAGTTTTATAAGGCATTAACATATTGTTTTATTTTTATCGTACAACTTATTTATTTATAACATAAATGGATGCTGATAAGCCATAATGTGTCAACCCACAAAAAGTGAAATTCGGAGATAATGATGTATTTTCATTCTGCATCACCCGTTTAACATTATTCAATAAAAAATAAAATCATATAAACTAAATAAGTGCGGAAAAAAGTTTCTTAATTGATTGTTTCGAATTTCAAGGTCGTTTCATTTTTTGTAATTTATACAATAGTCTTATATATTAAAAAAAAAACTGTTTATTAGATAATATATTAAATATATCAACCTACTTTCTATTTAGTATATCTTTTATTAAAAAAGAAAAGAAAATATGGATAAATACTTATTATTATAAACAAATTCATCAAGAATAGGTTCGACATTTTTAGACGTCATTTTCTCAAAATGATATCCGTGTGGCTTGACACAGTATTGCTTATCAGCGTCCAATTATGACACATATCTTCACAAAGCTGATAAAGATCTGAGTACTAACTAAACAGTGTTTTGTAGCAAAGTTAGAAACCTCATGTACGTAGTAAACTTATGTATGTGTGCATATTTAAATAAGAATACAGACTAAGAGCTTTTAAAAGACAATCGTTTTCAAAAGCAAACACGTAATTTTACCTCGAATGACATACTAAATTCACTTATTTTGATTTTAACACCAAATTATTAAACTAATTTGATAAAAAATATATAGGACCAACCTGTAAGTGAAAATTAAAAATCTGTTGAAAATTCTTCTTTAAAATTAGTTCAGAAAAACAGAGTTCTTAGATAACAAACATTAAAAAAAAACATACACAACAAATTAAGAACTTCGTCCATTTTGAAGACGATGAAAAAGAACAAAAAACTAACATTCAAAATTTAAAAATATATGAACTAGACCAACATAGCTTTTACCCAACAAATATACTAAATAGCCTTAAAAGATATATTTTAAGTAACATTAAAACATTAATAACATCGTAAAATTCATAGTTTCTCATTATATCATAAAAAAAAATATCTTTAATATACAATGAAAGCAATTTTACTAAGGTTTCTTTACTTTACCACACTTTATATTTTATCTTACATAGGGTTGTCACTCGTTCGGATTTTTACGGATTTGTCCTAAGAGAGCATCCGCGCGGCGTCACTCCTAGTGAATTTGTATCGCGGCTCTTAAATTTTACTCAAAGAAGTAAAATGAATTTCAGCGAAACAAGGCCTAAGTGAGCCGAGATAGCCTAGTAGTTAGCAGACGTCGATCTCAATGAATGATCGCGGGTTCAACCCTAGCTAGCACCGCTGAGTTTTCAAGTGCTAAATCTGTTTTTAAATTCGTCTCGTGCTCGGCGGTGAAGGAAAACATCGTGAGGAGATCATCGCATGTACCAGGAGAAATTCTGACACATGTATATCCACCAACTCGAGCAGCGTTGTGGATTAAGCCCTAAGCTTTCTCCTTATCCTCTCCCTATCTATTATCCCCTACGGATGAGGCCGGAGGAGGAGGCTGTTACTTTACTATTTTAAGGCTTAAATAATATAAAAATTAAAAACCAGACAGCCTAAAAACAATACCTCTCCTAGTCCTAGTTTAGAGTGCGTCCTGAATAATTTGTAACGCGAGTCTAAAAGTTTATTCAAAGAAGTAAAATGAATTTAAACAATACCAGTAATTCAAAAATTAAAAACTGGCACTCTCACTCGCACATTAAAATACGTCAAACTGTTACTACAAGAGGTCTTTTCATTTTGTCCGTTTATATGTCCGACTAAGCTTCAAATCCAAAGTTAACTTACTTCTTGTCCTCTACTTTACATTACTTAATGACATTAAATAACAATTGATATGTTATAAGCTCCGAGATTTCGGTAACCACAATGTCCACCATTTTGTACGACGTTGCCCAGCAACCAGCTGTCAACAGACTAAGACGAGCGAGAATTCTTTGTGTCAACAAATCAATTGACGAACTTGCTAAAGTAAGAAATGATTTTAAAGTTAAATAATATGAACGTAATGTCTCATAATCTTTAGTTTTAAAATATTTACTTTAATTGTCCTAGTTGCTATATTTAAAGGTGGCAACCCTAATCTTACGAGATGAAAAACCTCTCAAACTTTACAAACACCCAACCAACCCGACACAATGTAGCAAGCACTTAAAATTTACAATCTCAAGCGAAAATGAACCTTATTTTTATAATTAACAAAGTCCAAAGTTGCATAGAATCTCTTTACCTAATTACGCATTTTCGTTAATGAGATGGAATTTTAAACCAGCTAAAGATAAATAGGGAGACTGATTAAAGACGCCGGTTATCGCTAAAGACGACAAAGATAGAATTTTGTCAATTAACGGATGAAGGTCGGCGCACATTACACGTGTATTCAGAACTTAAATGAGATTTTTTTTCCACCGTCCATAGACATTTGCAGCACAAATGCGTTGCTAGTTTGAAAAGAAATTAGCATGAAAGGGAATAGGAAATAAGAAAACCCCTCCCACAGTACTTAAACTACACCCCCCTGCCCCCCCCAAAAAACGCTTTATGACGTTTTCCACTGTCCGCCTAAGCGTGACCATTTTTACCTAAAAGTCACAAGCACGAAGTTGCCTAAAATTCTGTTCTTCACAAGACCCACCCCTAAATGGCGTTACGGAATACTTGAACATTCCGTTTTTACGATATAAATAGAGTTTTACGGGTAATAATTTTTCTTGCCGAGATGGCCTAGTGATTTTGACATGTCGATCATCGGTTATGATCGCGGATTCAAACCCCAGCTCGCACCGCTAGATTTCAAAGCGTTAAATTTGTGTTTAATTCTCGAGCCCGGAGACAAAGGAGAAGAGCGTGAGGAAACCTGCATGTGAAAGAAATTCTGACAGTGGACCAGCGTCGTGGATTAAGCTCTAAAATCTTCTCCTTAATAGGAGAGAAGGCCATTGCCCAGCACTGGAACATAAAGAGGCTGGTACTTTACCTTTTTTTTTCTAATTTTTCTTGTGCAATTTTAAATCAACTGTCAAGATAAATTACTGAAACGTCAACTCGAAAGTGCTTATAAAAGGGATTTAAATTAAGTTTCAAATTTGAATCTGCTGAACCTAATAATCACCTGAGGTTAGCTTAGTATTTTCAGGTCGTTTACATTAATTAAAAGATATCTGAATTCGAATTAGAATAAAAAAAGGATTGTTAATGAGAAGTTGAATAATACATATATACGAATATAATAAAAATATAATATATATATGAATACGTCAAGAAAAAATTTGTACGCCTTTTTTTGAAAATTGCGCCGATGGAAGGGTATGAAATTTCGCACACTTACTGCCTTACTACAAAAGATTTAAACAAACGTAGTACAAATCCGCGTCTAAGTACAGTTTTGAGTTAAACATGCTTAAGATATACGTTCAAATAAGTTAAATAGAAGTCTATAACCCATTTAAGCCGTCAAATGTACTGAATTATTTTATTAATATTTTTTTTTTATGATTTCACTCGCTGTTAACCAATTAAGATAACATTTGAAGCAATGTTTAATTTTTAAACACTGTTTATCTAGACACGTGTTGATAGTTTTATTGCATCTTTTGTAGTATAGCAGTTAAGCTTGATAAAATAGAGGAGTGCAGAATGCCGATTTCTTTTTTAAAATAATGTATAAAAATACGTTACATCAATTGATTAAGTCTGTGGCCAAATTGAGAATAGATTATCGGTACACGATGACGATTAAGAAAACTTACAAATCAAATCAAATCAAAAAAATACTTTATTCAAGTAGGCTTTTACGAGCACTTTTGAATCGTCATGCATGAAAATAACAAAAAAAAATAATGAAGCTACCACCGGTTCGGAACGCAGATTCTACCGAGAAGAATCGACAAGAAACTCGATAGTTACTCTTTTAAAATATTGTAAATACAACACAGTTTATGATTTTCCTCTTACAAAAAATAAGGTGCTGTCCATTAATTACGCGAAGCGCAAAGGGGGAGAGTGGTTTGGGAAAAAATCACCTAATATGACAAGGGAGATAAGGGGGTTTTCTAAGGTATTACGTGTATTTATTTTCGAAACTTTTGTACAAATATATAAAACAGCTAAATAATAATTATATACGGTTGCATAATTTTTCAGAATTCAATGCGATTAAGGCTGGTTTTAAAGGTAAGCATTGTTTTAAATATTCCTACGTAGGTAGTAGGAACAAAAAAATACACGTCATCGAGGTTTTATACTATCCCTCCCCTCCACTAATCACCACGCGGAAAGGGGGTCTAAAAAGTTGCTGAAACACATCACGTGATTAATGAAAGGCCTTAAAGAGTTCTGAGTCGTTACCTCAAAAACATTAAATAAAAAAAACATACACAAATGAATAACCTTTTCTGATGTCGGTTAAAAAGAATTCTGAATGAGCAAGTCAAGTCGACACTTGATAATATTCTCGCTTCAAATACAAAATGTTTCAACAAACAATGTGTGTCACCTTTTTGCTGAACGTAACTAACCGTGTGAGTTTCCTTTCATTCTTAACACAAAAATATATATATATTTACTGTGAAAATATTGGAGATATTCGCGTGTCTCTGTAAAAGGCCTATGTTCAAAGTCAAGTAAAGTTCAACTTGGTAAACATTATGTTATTTCGTCGCGTAATTTCTATTTATGGCGGCTCTGTGGTGAAGGAAAACATCGTGTTTCGGAGGCCATCGGAGTCTTGTTTTGGTAAGTTGTATATCCAGTTAGAGTTACTCATTTGAACGGGAGCTTAATGTTATTCCAACATATTTTACTGTAATCCGAAGTCTTGGCTGCGTTTTGCACGCGTTTTGGTTTGTTTTCCCAAAGCGTAAAGAAAATTTTGTGAATATCACAATTCCATATAAATATATGTACAATTGATTTTGTTTTATTAAAAAAGTACAAAAAAAACACTACATATATAATCTACTCGCTGTTACTCGCGACTTCGTCTGCGATATCCGATGTCTACGTCATAGTAGCTTTATGCATGCAAAGTCTTAGCCCCAAACTTTCATCCCATATTTTATCACCTCGGGTGTAGAATTAATCAAAATCCTTTCTTAGCGGATGCCTACGTCATAACATCTACCTGCATGTCAAATTTCAGCCCGATCCGTCCAGTGGTTTGGGCTGTGCGTTGATAGATCACTATGTCAGTCAGTCAGTCACCTTTGAGTTATATATACATATATTAATACGCGAAGCAAAAAACTTTTCACCCTTTTTACGAAAATTGCGATATTTCCCGCACCTATAGTTTATATCGAGGAGTGCAGAAAGTTATTGTTTTTTTTTTAATTATGCATAAAATACATTTAAACAATAAAAAACATTACAGACACTACCATGTATTTGACACACACACGCGTATAATTATAGTCTTTTGTTTAATGTTAAAGTCCCTAGTCAAGCTGAGAACAGATTATCTGTGGTCAATCTCGCTTAAAAAATGTACTACGATCGTTTTCCAATCGCTGGGCCACTATTACTTTAAAAACATACTGCATTTACTGTTAAATAAAATAATAAAAATAATAATAATAAATAATAATAAACGCATCACACTCAACGGCCCCCATTAAGATCTCATGACCTTGTGTCGGGGTCCGGAAACACACTACACTAACACAAACACCCAGACCACGACAAACATCTGTATGGCCAATACAGACGTTTGCCGCGAGCGGGGATCGAACCCGCGACCGTTAGCGCTTTAGTCAGTTGCAGTGACCATTCTGCCAACGTGTCTGTCCATAATAAAAATGAATTACAATTTGATAAAAAGGGAGATTTAATACGTATAAATAGGAATGTATTAAATTATCTAAGATCTTCTATGTCCATAACTTCGAACGCAGGGACGTTGAAAAGAAAAGATATATGTACTTTTTATTACTATCCCTAGAGAAACCTTCTCTTTTCCGATATAAAGAGAAACCTAAAAAATATTTTTATCTTATATATTATTTCTTTGTAATTAGATCTATAGATTATTTCACGACGAACGACAAGACTTACAAAATGGCAACAAACTTCAAAAGGAAAATACGTAATCGGATGCTAATAAGCAATAATGTGCCAACCAACAAAAATTAAATTCGGGGAAATGGATGAATTCTGAAAATGCATCACATATTAAACATTATTAAAAAATTTTCTAGTTATCAAAATAAAATAAGAACGGAAATAAAGTTTCTGAGTATAATGTTTAGAATATTGCAATGTGTTCCATATTTTGCAATATGCAATAATTTCATACATTTGGAAAACTTATTATTATTAGATAAAACTTTGTACCAATTTGCTTTTAATTAATAAAGCCTTTTATCAAAATAGAAAAGAAAAGGTAGATATATACTTCTTCGAATAAATCTATTAAGGATAGCTTAACTTTTCTTTATACGCCATTTTTTCGAATTGAAGTCCATGTGGCTTGACATAGCATTGCTTATCAGCGTTCATATATATACTAGCATTCCCCGCAGTTTTGCCCGCATCTACTTGGGAATTTGGTACCTAACAAACTTCCAACCCTCGGTTTAACTCCTTAGGGGATAGATTTTCAAAAATCCTTTCTTAGTGCACACGACATTAAAGGAACTTTTGTGCAAAATTTTGTGTTTTTAGACCTAGCAGTTTCAGATCTGCCTTGATGGATCTGTCAGTGAATATGCTAGCCAGTCAGTTTTGATTTTTTTATGTATTGTATAATTCGGTATATTTTTTCTTATAACATTTAGATCACACAATCAAAATAATTTTAGCTACTTCTAGTTCAAAGAGGAGCTAGTTTTCAATGAACCTATGCAATAAAGTTTGTTAACGACGTGAAAAGAATTTTCTAGAAATTCATACGATCAGTATAAAACTTTCGAAGTATCCATATTAAAATTCTACTGCGAATGAGTATGTTTATGACAATCTTAGCAAAGCCTTCGATTTTATGTAATCTGTTTGATAATGAACCTTATGTAAATGTAATAAGAGCCATCGATGCTTGAGGTGTCGACGTGTGTACTTTGCGGATATATTTCAAGTTTCAGCCATTTACCTGTTGAAAATACCGAGTACATAATATCTGCATCAGCCAGACTTTTGAAGGCGTGTATTCTGGACGGTTTATGTTATCGCTTCTATATTGTCACGAACACAAAACTTATTAAATGGACTTCAAAAGAAAATAACGTAATTTCAATTAAATAAATGACATAAGTCCTTATTACTAAGTTACTGAACCGATTTTAATGAAAATTAAATAGGAAAAAAATAGAATATAAATCTGTACTTACTTCCAAGTTTGACAAGCTTGTCAAATGACTTATTGGTCCAGATATACTGTCGTCCGTCATACTCAGTCAGCAACGTGATGAGCTTATAAAATCCATGAGCTCATAATATATTATCTTGCGGGTTCAATCCCCGCTTACGGTAAACGTCTGTTTTGGCCATACGTACGTTTGTCTTGGTCTGAGTGTTTGTGCTGTGTGTCCGGAGCCCTGAGACAAGAACATGAGAGAATGATGAATTTTTAATATATATATATATATATATATATATATATATATATATACATGTATATATCTAAAAAACGTTATGTAATCATTTTAAAATATCATCGAAGTCTTATCCCACACAGAATAAGGCCTTCAATATACAAAATGCTTTCACTATTAACTGATAAATAATGTAGGTACCCGACCGAACTTAGTGTTATGTACCATCGAAATAACTTACTTCGAGCTCCAAATTACCTCTGGTAAAGTTGTAATATTCTTGTTAGCTTCCACGCTAGTACTAAGTGTTAACATCGTTTAGTAAGCGAGCTTCATAATGGATAAGATTCCCGGTATTTTATATGAATACTAGCTGTCCCTTGCGGTTTTACACGTGTTTATGGTTACCGCTTCGCTCCTATAGACGTAACGTGATTTAATATAGCCTATAGCCTTTCTCGATAAATAAACTATCTAATACAAAAATATTTTTTCAATTCGAAGCAGTGGTTCCTGAGATTAGCGCGTTCAAACAGACAAACTCTTCAGCTTTATAATAGTAGCATAGAAGTACTATGTATACTTTCGTATGCATTTAGTTAAAAGCTGTTAAGTTGATGTTACAAACAGACACTTAAATTCTATTTATTTGTATGGATTAAAAATAAAATTAAAACTTCTGACTTCTATCCAGACAAAAATTGTTCTCTTAGACTTTCGCGATTATTACTCTCGAAATAAAACTATTTTAAACGGATTTAAATCGCGTATATTAACTATTTTTATCATCCCGATGTTTCGAGCACTTTGCAGCGTTCGTGGTCACGGGTAGACTAAGGTGACATTTGTCTATTTGAGGTTTAAGAAAAATATTATTTAAAAAAAAAACCGTTGGCGGTAGTTGTACAGTTTTATTTAAATGAAAAATTGTTCTACTCACACAGACACAGAGATGCCCACTACACAGATACACGTAAAACATATAAACCCTGCTTTGGGTCAAGGGTTAAAAATAATCGTCAAATACAACTTTTAGGGTACAAATTATTAACATATACAAGCTCCAATGCTCCCGCACATTATGTTCTTATTTTTATATCTTAATGTCAATGTACGTGAATATATAAAATGCTATTTCACGAGATTATTACGTTTCGATTTCACGTCTCTTCCAATATGTCAACGGAATTAGAATTATCCACTTTCTAAATTCAAAATCGAGATATATTTTACGAAAATAACATTACTGAGGTTGAATTTGTGTATTAATGTATCTGAACGGTTTGGTATTCGCAATTTTTCTATAAAATAATATCTATACAGGTAAATAAAATTGATGTGTCTGTGTAATTTCAAATTAGCAGCTTTTAACTAAATGCATGTGAAATTATACGCCGTAATTACATCGGAAACCCACTTTGTAAATTTTTTGTATGTCTGTCTGTTTGTTCTGGCTTATCTCTGGAACGGCTGGATCAATTTTGACGAGACTTTCACTTACAGATAACTATAGTTAAGGAGTAACTTAAGGAGGTAAGGAGTAACTTAGAACTACTTACTAGCCAGAAATCGAATATCTAATAGTATCACGTATAAGGATCAACTTCTGATCTAATTATTACATACAATAATGTAGTAAAAGAAATTGCATTTCTTTACAATACGCTTGTAAAATTCTCCTTCTTTGAGAGGCACCACGGAGTTCAGGCTTGCTTTTTATAAGACATGCCATCTTGTAGTACACGCGAATACAGCGAAACGCGAAGATAGTCCTTAGTAAAAATTGTAATTTTTTTTATCAAAATAGCTGGCAAACGAACAGGCGAGGCACGTGATAATAAGTGATAGTCGTCCATAGACATTTAGAGCACCTGAGGAATGACAAATTTGGGCTTAAACTGGTATAAGGGATGAGGAGAATAAACAGGAAGTTAGTAAAGGGATACGAAGGGGTTACACTTCGGTTTTTGTCATTCCTCATATGAAACGCTATATTAACTACACGATGATCTTCTGTGAGAGTGTACTGCCCCGGTGTAGACGTCTCGTAAACAAACTGTAGTTAATATAATCAAAAAAGAAATCAAAAATATAGGTACTTCATTCAAGTAGACTCCCACGAGCCCATTCGAATCGCCTATACAAAAAAATACATTAATAAGGAAGGTCCCACCGATTCGCAATGTAGATTCTATCTAAAGAACCGGCAAGAAAGTCGATAGTTACTCTTTTAAAATTAGGTCAATACAATTTTTATTAATTACAAATTTATTAAAATACATGTAGGCTCAACTAGATTTAAGTTTTTTTTTTGTTCTTCGTACAAAGGTTGAGTGTGCTTGAATTTTGTAGACGAATTGCCATTTATTTTTCAAAACTGTAAAGTGACACCTATAGCACCGTAGATGAATTACTTTACATGTAAAAGAAAAATAGAAAAATGGTCGGGAATTTTCTAACATAAATGTTTTTGTTTTAGTTATTACAAATATAAATAGATGGCACTTTACAGCAAAACGATATATTTATGAAAACAGTTTTTTTTAACTGTGAATAGTGACATCTATGATACAATAGCAGTGTTACATTTAAGAGTAAAATGGGAAATTAACAAGAATGTTCCAACCTCTATTTTTATTCTAGTTCATACGAGGGTTCATAGATGGCGTTACAAGCAAGAATATAAAAAATGACATTGAAAGTTTTGATAAAATAAATAATTTATTTTTAATATATATATATATATATATATATATATATATATATATATATATATATATATATATATATATATATATATATATATATATATATATATATATATATATATATATATATATATATTACATAATTTACATAATTTTATTTTTAAATTATAAATTTTCATTACTATTAAAATACATGTAGGCTCAACTCAATATAAATTTTCATTACTATTACCAAATTCTAATAAAAGCAAATAAATCTACTAACTTTTTAATTAAATGTAAGCTTTAAAAAATTACGTTATGTTTTTGAGTTAACCAAAAAATGTAACGCTGTTAAAATATCTAGATAACTTGATCAATAATTCTCAAACTCAATCTAAAAAATTACTTTATTCAAATAGGCTTTTATAGGCTCCTTTTAAAATATTATTGTACAATAATAACGAATACAATTAGCTACAGTTATTCTGCGAGAATGTCAACGCACTAATATTCCACGCTGGTTTCAAAATCAAAATAAAAAAAATACTTTATTCAAGTAGGCTCTTACGAGCACTTTTGAATCGTCATACATGACAATAACAAAAAAAAATACATATATAATAAAGCTACCACCGGTTCGGAACGCAGATTCTACCGATAAGAACCGGCAAGAAACTCGATAGTTACTCTTTTAAAATATTGTAAATACAACACAGTTTATGATTACAAATTAATTATTTATCGTGTACGAAATTCAGCATATACTAAGCCCACGCATCCTTATCGTCAACGTAATCTTGTATAGAGTAATATGCTTTAGCTATTAGTGACTTTTTAACATATGATTTAAATCTATTCATTGAAAACTGCAAACATGTCTGGGGGATTTTATTATAAAAACGAATACCTTGCCCCAGAAAGGAAACATTAACTTTGTGAAGTCGAAAACAAGGTGTTGTAAGTTTACTAATAACGTAATCATGAACTGAATAATATGTATATATTTTAAACTTTCGCGATTTATGTTATTCATATTTAATATAACGGGTCTTATCGCGAAAACTAATAATAATAATACCTAACTCGTGACCACGACGAATGCAACTTCGTCGAAACGTCGGGCAATAAAAAGGTATTTCTACCATTAGTTATCGCGATAAGACCCGTTATATTAAATCTGAATAGTACGGTTTTTCTATTCATTAAATGGCAGATGTAATCTTGTTTCCGGGATTTTAATATAAAAGCGTATATTTTGTCCTATAAAAGACATATTTTTAAGTTATGACTTAAAACATATAACTTTATTTGGAATATTAAATTGTTATTTGTATATATTATTCACAATGTCATCGAAGATACAAAGAAAAAAAATATATATAACAAAAGCACGAACTTGCAATCGATGAAGTCTCAATGACACTTCAATTTATTTCCGACCAAAAAATATAACAAACGTAAAAAAAAAAATCTTTGTACTTAAATAAAAATGTGATTTATAAAAGAAAAATGTAAATTACGGGCTTTCATCAACAATACGATTCTACTGATGATACTTACATACATTTCGCTTCGTGAAATTGTAATTTAATTGATGTTTTCTCCGCCCTTTCGATTTTCGACGCCTCCCGCGCGAATGTTCTTTTTTCGTATGGTACAAGTTTTAAGCTATAATTTCCATCTACACCAATAATATTGTATAACTGGATGCTGATAAGCAATAATGTGTTAACCCACAAAAAGTCAAATTCGGAGATATTGATGTATTTCGACACTGCATTACCTATTCAACATTAACAAAAAAAAATCTAGTAATAAAAACTAAATAAGAACGGAAAGAAGTGTCTTAATAATTGTTTCGTATTTCAAGTGCGTTCCATATTTTGTAATTTATAGAATAATCTGAAATATTTAAAAAAAAAATTATTACATAATATATTAAATATATCAATCTACTTTTGATTCATTATACTTTTAAAAAAAGAAAAGAAAAGATGGATATAAACTTCATTAAGCAAATTAGGTAAGAATAGGTTTGACATCTTTAGACGCCATTTTCTCAAAATGAAGTCCGTGTATGGAAAAATCAAAAAACTTAGATTAAAATTTTTTTGTATTAAAAAAGGAAGTAAATCTCAATAAGCATACCTGTGCGAAGCCAAAGCGTGTATGGAGTAGCTATAAAACAACTAATTAATTAAAAACAAAAACAAGACCATAGAGAATCGCTACTAACCAGCTTTAAATCGTTATAGATTCTAAACGAAAATTCTTATTGAAAAATGATATAAGGAACCTAAAAATTATTTTTAAATACCTATTCAACGATAACCCACTTAACACAGTTCTTCATGTTTTCTTTTTCAGACTATGGCGTCTAAAATCGTCTATTTTGATTTTTGCTAATTGGACGCTGATAAGCAATACTGTGTCAAGCCACACGTATTTCAATTTGAGAAAATGGCGTCCAAAGATGTTAAAGCTATTCTTAACAAATACGTTTGAAGAAGTATATATCCATGTATTGTTTTCTTTTTTGATAAAAGGTATAATAAACTAAAAGCAGATTGATATATTTAATATATTATCTAATAAAAAGTGTTTCAAATATTTAAGATTATTGTATAAATTGCAAAATATGGAACGCACTTGAAAATCGCAACAATAAATCAAGAGACTTTTTTCCGTACTTATTTAGTGTACATGACTTTAATTTTTTTTAATAATGTTAAATACGTAATGCAGTATCAAAATATATCAATATCTCCGAATTTGACTTTTTGTGGGTTGACACATTATTGCTTATCAGCATCCAACTATTACTATCTCTGTCATTTGCGTCGTCATAACATATCAAATGACGAGTCATTTATTAAAGTCGGCCAACGCGTTTGATCTAAATAGTACCACAAACCCACATATGTACATACATAGACTGATAAACATATTACCCTCAATGCGTCTCGCAGGTAAAAATCGCTTTCACTCATGAACTGTGACTCAAAGTCACATCTGCCGTCAAGGCGTTATGACCCAAATTTGCAAGAAAAAGATTTCCGAGCATCTGTTACACAGGATAAAGAAAAATTGACCTCTCCCTTTTAATTATAAGGTTCATTTTCTAATAAAAAATTATGTCTTGCGTCTCGTGAAACGATGTATTTTCTTTGAAAAGAACTATTATGCAAATAGGTTTAATATTTTAGGGATTATATGGAATCATTTTTTTGGTAGTAATAATTGAAAATTTCATGTGACAATATTTTAAAATAAAATTATAAACTACAATTGAAGAATAGTTAACAATTGTCTAATCTATATGTATATAAAATACTAGTTATCCCTTGTTTTTTGGGTTGACACATTATTGCTCATCAGCCTCCAATTATCGTATAACTTTTAGAATACGACAAAAAAGTCGTATTGTATTATTGAAAAGCCGCTCGAACACTTATGTCATATTGGAGCAGTGATTGAAAACAAATTGGATACACCCTGTGTTTCAATTAACCTAATTCATTTGCAACGCATTCGAATCCGATATGAAATTTATTTACAGACACTAACAGTGAATAACATCATTCAACGAATAGTAAAATCGATTTAATGGCTGAACGTGTGTCACATCAATCGTAGCACCGGTTCTCAAACTTTTTTACACTTACCCCCGCTTTGCATGTCATAAATTTTGCACAGAATATTCTATTATACAGAGCTTCACGCTAACCGTACTTAGGTTTCATAATTATTTTTTTGATTAAAACACTATTTTCGCGCATTCTATAGCAATAAAAACTAAAAATTATATTTTAAAGGCCTAAGAATGTTCTTACATAATTAGCTAATTTATTAGCGTCTGCCCTTAATGCGCCCTGTGAATGTTGCAATGTTACAACATTGTGTGCATTGAGGGCAGATACTTCACTATTTGAGAATTTGTGCTGTATGCGATATATGATAGATTTGAAACGTGAAATATAAACAATGCTGCCTTTTTTATATAAGCCGAGCCGATATAGTGTGTTGGATAAAATAAGGGGTTTTATTATCTATAGTCGATATTACACAAAGATATTTTTTACAGCCTGTCTGTCTGTCACGGTGTCACTCACGGTGATGCCCGCAGGGTTGATAAATTTTTTGACCCAATGAGTCGTAATCGCGTGATGAAATATAGTCTACTCATATATTTTAAGCTTTCGCGATTTATACTATTCATATTTTATATAACAATATTCACTCGATTCGATTGTGCTAGTGTAGTGTGATCCCAGCATTATAATAACGGTAAGAACAATATTAATACTGTGAGGGTAGGCGAAGAACCGCCGCCGATGGGCGCGCGGTAGAGCAGTGAACTCATGACCACGAGGGATGCAACTGCGTCAAAATCTCGGGCAATAAAAAGGTATTACTACCATTAGTTATTTTCAAGAAACGCACTACCTAATACAATAAGATTTTTTTAAACTGGACCAGTCGTTTTAGAGATTCCGTCTACATTCAAATTTCTAAACTTTAACTTTTTTATAATTTTAATGTAGATAAGGTTCAAAGCCGCGACAATTATTAGAACATAACTAGTGACGGGCTAATATTCAATTAAGTAACTCATAATTTTTACTCATTTCGCTCGCTACGAGTTAATATTAAATTTCGACCTTCGCTAATTTCATTTGTTTCGCTTCTTACTCTATACTTTTGTATACTTACTTCTCTGTAGACTTGTAATTAACTTAACTCGTTGTTTCTACTTGTAACTGGTAAATTGTACTGACTTGAACAACTGTAACTAAAATAAAATAAAACATGAGTAACGGTGGTTTAGATGATATTATATGTATGTTTTTAGCGAAAAGTTACCGATTAAAATTCCAATAAGTTACGTTTTTTAGTACTTTTCCTTATAAATATATTATATTTCTTATATGTGTTTGTATGTCACTGAACTCTTTTCAAACGGTTGGAAGGATTTTGATTTATTGTTTTTGTGTATGAGTTGAAATAAATATATGGTTCAGATCCACGAATAGAGTCAGTAAATTGCGCTGCTATTGGGCGGGATAACATCTGCTGGGTCAATCTGCTGCTGGTCACAATTTTATACGTTAAAATTTATCTTATGCAAAATCTTGTATATTTCGATGTAAATTCTGTGTCATGTTCATATGCTAATAAATTTCTATAGTTTACAAGATTTTCAAAGGACTTTCGCCTACTACAGGGTAGGCTTGGGAACTATGGGTAACGATTTCACATAACGTTAAATATTTATGTTATTGTGTCGGGATTCTAACAGAGGGTCATAGTGTATATGGAATTTTCTTATAGTTTGGGAGTCAGTGGTGTACATCTTTTACATAATATGTTAATTTATGAACCAATAAAATTTAATAACATAGTCGCTCTAAACGAAATTTACAAACTTTATCTTTCATTCTTTACTAACTTTTTTCTTTTTAAAAAAGAAAAGACGTAAATTAACGAAAACTTGGGAAGAAATAAAACTCAGAACTAATTCAGTAGCCAAACTAATTCCAGAAACTAAAACAGGGTAAAAATACCTTTTTTTTTTCGTTTAAATGAACCTTTGAGGTAATCCTTCATTGGATAGACTTTACGATTAAGAACTATTTAAAACTATACAATTTATTTTGAGATATGATATTATTTGTAATTCATAAATAGTTTTATTAACTAATATCAGAAACTAACAATGTGATTAAAAAAAATAACTGACAGAAAATAACACTCGATTGCTGAGATCTTTTGTCTATGTATACAACAACAGAAGTCTATCTGCTATGCCACAAAAGATAAAACCATGCTCAACACTTTTATAACTAAACACTGTTTAAAAAATAAACGGATGCTTAAAATCAAGTCTTAATCGCCAATGTGTTAATAATATCATGAAACACTTATTAGTAATACGTCACACGTTACCTTTAAAAGCTAGAATAGGTTTAGTACATCTAGTAAACTCACTTAAGCGTTGTGTATACATTTATCTATGTCTAAACCATGTTTAACTCAAAACTATCGTTAAATGCGGATTTGTAGTACGAGTTTTTATAGACTTTTGTAGTAAGGGAGTATATTTTTAAGTCAATTATATTTCAATTTTATAGTGGATAAAGTTAAGCTTATGTTATAGAAAATGAGCCTAAGTAATAAACCCAAGGATATTCCTTGTATAACACTGCCCTTAAAGACCTTTTAGTTCCATTTCGTGTACCCTTAACTGTGTCTAAAAAAGTAATATGTATAATTATGTCGTCAGAAACTTGTATTTATAATATCTATTTAAATAAACGATAGTAGTTGTTATACCATCAGTAATATTTCAAGGCCAAAAATTTTTTATTTTTAGATGACGTTATGCGCGCCCTAAATAATATCAGCTGCTTTTACTATTGTAATATTGAAAAACACTGGAAAAATTATAATTAATTAATATAGTAGTAGTTTTGGTTTCGGGTATAGTTACCGAATAAAAAAGTATAGTTAATTTTTTTTTTCTTGTCTTTTTTGACCGACATTTATGGCGTATTTCTAGCCTCACATAAGAGCTAGAAAAGAAATTATCCATTAAATGATTTAACTGAATCATTTTTTATATTACTAAATTATAATGAAAAATTGTTCGAAAAATTTTCGTTTGAGGTATACCAACTAAATAAAGACGAGTAAAGAAAATAGGCTATAAAGAAAAATAGTCTATATATACTTTTTAAATATTTTTGTTACAGACACAAGGAGCGAATATAATAAATATGTAAAAAATTATAAAGTCCGATTTGGATTTGACATACTTTTTACCCGAGTGCGCGACGTAAGGGAGAGTAATGTGTTTATCAGTCTATATGTGTATGTAGAATCCTTGCGAATCATCAAACACATCGTTAAACTTTTAAGCGTAATTAATTTTAGTAAAGATATAAGATACGTTTTTGAAAATGTTTTCATATGAAATTCATTTTAAATAAAACGTTGAATCTCGATCAAAAATATCAGCGGCCGCATACTTTAAAACATTGAATTCCTTTAAATAAATACCTTCTTTGTCAGAATACTGCGGTATTGTTTTTGAGTTAAAAACTTTTGGAGTATTTCCAAAACTCCAACTGATATAAGTCTTTCGATGATTTCATATTAAAATCATGATTATTTAACGCTTTGAAATTATATTAAATGTGAAAGTACATTAACGTATTTAAGAGTAATTCATTAGGTTCGTTAAAGCGTAAATCATATTATATAATACTAGCTGGTGATCGTCAGTGATGCGTCGTCATAATAGCTTTTAGCCCGATCGGTTTAAAATTGATAAAATTTCATACAAACTTTCATCCCCTATTTTATCCCCTTGGGGGTAGAATTAATCAAAATCCTTTGTTAGCGGATGCCTATATCATAATATCTACCTGCATGCCAAATTTCAGCCCGATCCGTGCAATGGTTTGGGCTGTGCGTTAATAGATCACTATGTCAGTCAGTCAGTCCGTCACCTCTGAATTATATATTAGATAATTATAATTATATATCTTTTTATTTACTATTATGTTACTATGATGGACGTTTATGAGTCTTTCAAGCAAAATTATTGAACAGTTTTTGATGAAATTTTATATCAACATACCATGTAGCAAAGCCACGAGCGGATGCTACCACATTAATAGGTACCATATAATAGGTTTCATCAAAATCTGTTTCGTAGTTTTTTTCGTGAAAGATGAACTAACATCCATCCAAACATTCAGTCATCATCGCAAACTTTCGCATATGTATTATTTGAGAGATATAAAAGGGTTGCCGTGAGTTAGTCTCCTACTAAACTCAGATTGACTCGATCGATTTGAATATTATTATTTTTTGTTTTGAAACCCCAATAAATCGAAATACCAATTTGAAATTTCATAATTTTCAATAAAAAATTATATTAAGTCAAAATAATTTTATTTATATGTTAACTTACATACGTCTAAACTTTTTTTGCTTAAAATAAAACACTATTCATTAACATTTAAGTTAATGTATTTCTCTCGTTTAAAACACAGTAATTGTCTTTAACCCATGAGACCTATAATGCGGATGAATGTCGAATTTAGTCTAGTAATTACAAACAAAAATAATTTAAATTGTAGGCCAATGGTTCCCAAACACTTATTTCTACATACCAATACAAGAACCACCCCAAAATCGGATCCCAGGATCGAGGATCGTATTGCAGGAATGGTAAATAAAGTATCTGTGTCTTTTTATTATAAATAAAACCATAAATAATTAAGAGTTGAGAAAAAAAAGTAACCCACTTCAAAAGCAAAATACGTATTTTCGTTTGTTTGGATGACATAATTATTCCAGAAATTTGATTTCGAAACCAAGCTACTCACATTTGAAAAAAAACTTATACGGGACCAATCTAAAAGTATACCCTTTCGAATAAATAAGGAATTTTCAAAATCAGTTTAGAAATAATAGAGTTCTGAGGCAACAGACATTAAAAAATCATACGCTAAGAATTGAGAACCTCCTCTGTTTTGAATTCGCTTGAAAATATCATCAGTTTACATCACTGATCAACGTCAATATATAATATTTTGAGTTTTGTGCTTATTTTTTGAGTTTAATTATCTTACTTAGTCAATTACTCCGCTGGGAGTACGCTTACCAGTTATTGGGAACCACTGTTCTCGATAGTCAAATTACAAAGAAAGGGGATGTTTTTAAACTCAGTTTTACTAACCGACTTAAATTAAAAAACGGTTTTTATTTGAGCCGTATATTTGTAAGTATATATGTTAGTTTGTATGTGAGCAATTTTCTTAAAAACTATTGGTCTAATGTTGATGAGGTTTTTACTTGATCAATTGTTTATCATAGATTAATTCTAGCGATTGCAGTGTGATATAGCTACGACCAGAATACAATTTTTTGGTCAGATATTATAAGGGCTTTCCCTTATAATATCTGACCAAAAACGACGATGGAGATCGTAAATGCATGTCAGACAATTCTAAATTGAACTAAATTGGGTTTAAATTGTCAAAAAATTAAATAACTTAATGAAGAAACTAGTCCCTAATTGATATTAGTTGATATTATTCTCCAAAATTTTGTTTATTAAATTATCACAGGCTGTTTATTAAAAGGGTTTATCAAAAGTCATTCACTGATCTCATTTTAATTGACAACAATCTCGTTTCCAATCTAAATCCATTCAAGATCACTGATCTGACGAAACCTGGGTTTAGTTTGCTGATCTAATCTTAATACAGTTGAGATAACATTAATGGAACAATTTAATAATAATATTTTAATAGATTTGTGCATTCATTTTAGGTGGATAAGCAATAATGAAGCAATCCACAAAAGACGAATTTTAAGATATTGATGTATTCTGATTAAGCGTCATGTATTTAACATTACAAAAAAACAATTCTTTTCTTAATTAAATTTTTCGAATATTATTAGATAAAATTTTTTATTATACCAGTCTGCTTTCAATTAATTATACATTATATCAAAACAGAAAGAGAAGATGGAAGAGAAGACATCTTAAAAAAATTTGTAGACGCCATTTTCTCAAATTGAAGTCCGTATGGCTTGACACAGTATTTATTGTCAGTGTCCATTTATAGCCGATATATTATGTACCTTAGCGTGGTGTTTTAAGTCACGTCGGTTGGAGGCACTAGGTATAAAACTTTGGGGATTCCTGATCTATACAAAAAAAAGTCGAGTATATGTAAGCATTAATTGAGAACGACTGCACCTATTTGAATAATTATTTTTTTTCTGTTGTCTTTATAATTTCCATAAAAAATTTAAGGAAAAGTGAAAAAGTTGGGTTAAAAATTTTCCATATAAAAAAGTGAGTTTTAATTAGTAGGCCCGTGCTAAGCCGGAGCGGGCAAATAGTTTATTAAACGACTTAAAATAGAAAGAGGTTTTCAATTCATAGTTTATGTGTTTTTTTAAATGTTGCCTAAGAACTTCGTCATTTCTTAACCAATTTTTAAAATGATGTTATAGTATGGTCCCATTGAATTTTAGAATGATTTTTAAATAGAAATTACAGGTATAAATATATTTTTTTTTCATCGTTTTCCAACGTTTTTGAATCCGTTTGTTTTTATTAGAAAGCCTTAATCCATATATTCATACTAGGAACCAAAATTGAAGTGTTTGTTTGTAATATCAAATTATCAGCTTTTAACTAAATGCATATGTAATTATATATGTAGATGCTGATAAGCAATAATGTGTTAACCCACAAAAAGTAAAAATCAGAGATATTGATGTATTTTGATACTACATCACCTATTTAACATAATTAAAAAACGTTCAAATGATTTAAAGTAAATAAGTACGGAAAAAAGTTTCTTAATTAATTGTTTCGAATTTTAAGTGTGTTCCATATTTTGCAATTTATACAATAATATCAAATATTTGAAAAACTTTTTATTACATCATACATTAAACATATCAATCTGCTTTTAATTCATTATACCTTTTATTTAAAGAGAAAAGAAAAGATGGATATATACTTCTTCAAACAGATTCATTAAGAATAGGTTTTACATCTTAAGAGACCATTTTCTCAAAATGTAGTCCGTGTGGCTTGACACAGTATTGCTTATCAGCGTCCATATACGGTACCTACATAAAAAAAAACTATTTTTTTTAATTTTTCCTGTCTCCTCGTCTGTCTGTTTGTTCTAGCTAATATCTGAAACGGCTGGACCGATTTCGACGGGACTGACATTAGCAGATATCAAATCTTGTATTAACTTAAGCTGTTTGTTTTAGAAATTTTATTTATTTTAAGTTTTCGTAGACAAAGTCGCGGGGACCAGCTAGTTATAACATAAGGATATATTGGACTCCTCAGAAGTTGACTAGTATTTTAACACAAAATACACCAGCATTGCCAACGGGAAACTTATATTAAAAGCGTAGTTGGGAACATGTTTCCTGAAGTTTTTTAATAATGAAATTTTCAATATATCTTCAACGCCAACGTCTTTTGTTCTGAGAGCATAGCGAGATCGTGTTGGTATAATTTATTGTGTAACTATGCATATTTCGGGAAGTAAAGTGAAACGATCGAGGCCGGCGGCTTTACGTGCTCTCCGAGACACGGGGAGAAGACCCACAAGAACGGACATCCAGGGCTAGGAACAAATATTTATACACATACAAACCCGTAAAATCGGCATTAGAGGTACATTCAGTACCATAACCACTACACCAAAAGTAGTAACGTAACGTCCTGTAAATGTCCCACTGCTGGGCAAACGCCTTCTCTGCTATTAAGGAGAAGGTTTAGAGCTTAATTCACCACGCTGCGCCACTGTGGTTTGGCGGGAATGATTCCGTTTATCCATCTCAAACTAACTCTAAGAGGGATAATCGGAATCGCGTGTTCGTTTGGCTATCCTGGCCGGGGTGGATCATCCGTTAGCGGATATACATGTGTCAGAATTGCAGGGCACATCTCCCGGCACATGCAGGTGGACACCACGCTTTCCTTTACCGCCGAGCACGAGATAAATTGAAACTCAAATTCAGCACAAATCTAGCGATCTTCGGTTGAGATTGACGTGTTCTAACCACTAGGCCATCTCGGTTCTTATGCTTCGGGAACGGATAAACAATACTTCAGAATATAATGTAAGACAGGATTACTAAATAATTACCAAAAGCTTTTCGCGTGTTAGTGACGTATTTTTAATCCACCCCCTAAAAAGTATCAGGTTTTCAATTCGGTATGTAAATGGTTGAACCAATTTTGTTAATTATTTTTTTATTTGAAAGAGTACACTCTCCCATTGGTCTCATAGAATTTTCATTAATATCAGATTAGTTTTTTGTTTTTGAAATCAATATAATGACATTCAAGTTAACGAATTTTGGAATTTGCTCGTGAAGCCGGTGACTTTTTTAACGGACTTCGATAAAGAAGAAGGTTCTGTTGTATAAAATATTAATTTTATGCTTTTTATTTTCATTTTTGAAGGTGGTTTATTTTTTTATTATTTTAAAAAGGTCTTGTAAAAACTTCATCCAATTTCAAAGCTGACCTTTTCAGAACTAAACTCCCTCATAAATATATATCAGAAACTAACTTTTATTTCAAACGACTCGAACTTTAAACTGTTAAAAGTTTAATGTTGATTTAGAAAAGCGTCCAACCCTCACCCTGATATTTAATTATGTGATTTATTAGAGTTGAAGCAGCATTAAGTCGGAATTTTGGCTAATTGGCCTACCTATCTTGATAAATGTGCTCTGGGATAAAACTATTTTAAAACGATTTAAACCCCGTATTCCTTTACACGCATGGTATGTTCATTCATTTATTTATAAAGGGTTACCAACAAGGCACAAAATTGTTACATAGATATAAACAAAATAAAGTATAACACATTTATAATAACTGGTCAAGTGCGAGTAGGACTCGCGCACCGAGGGTTCCGTACAGAGGGTTCTTACTTAGACCTAAAGTGCACATTTGCGATAAAAATTAGTCATCAAAGGGTCCACCAACGGACGCGACGTCTCAGCCCTCCATAAACTCAAACCATTTGTAGCCGCTTTAGCCATATTGGCTAGAAATAATAGGTATATAAATAAAAATAGTTGGTCAATTACGAAAATTAAATCTTGAAGATTTTTCCGCTTTTTAATTACGTTGTGTAAGGTACACAACGTAATTAAAAAGCGGATCGTTGTCTTAGATTTTCGGGATTATTATTCATTGAAATAAAACTGTTTTAAACGGATTTAAATCGCGTATATTATTTATTTTTATCATCCCGACATTTCGAGCACTTTGCAGCGTTCGTGGTCACGGGTAGACTAATATCATGTTTTTCAATAGCAGTTCTCCTGGTATCGCATCATCAGCTCCACTTCACCGTATACATTGTGCCGAGAATAAATTGCTTAGCAATCATATTGAAGCAATCAAATCGCAACACGTAAAATACTCGTTATTCAGTGGTTCCGGTACCCATTTGTAATCTTCATCATCAGCTCCACCTCATCAAATGTAGCTTTTCGTGAGCAAATGCATGAGTTATTGTCAAAAATACCTAAATCGGTAAAGGTGTGCCTATAATATTTGAAGATTACCCTCGATTTCTCCAGGATTCCATCATCAGATCCTGACTTCATGACAATGGGACCAAATTGGAAGTATACCCTTTAAAACAAAAAAAAAATTGAAAATCGGTT
The DNA here is from genome assembly GCA_037950945.1 of Hypolimnas misippus. Taxonomy (NCBI): domain Eukaryota; kingdom Metazoa; phylum Arthropoda; class Insecta; order Lepidoptera; family Nymphalidae; genus Hypolimnas; species Hypolimnas misippus. The sequence goes on from JBBEEQ010000009.1 coordinate 1,625,028, forward strand.
CACAAATGACGGAAAAATCGGTGTAAAAATATTAAAAAAATACATACAGCCGACCATAAAACCTCCTCCTTTTTCGAAGTCGTTTAAAAATAATCAATTATTATATACATAATTACATTTTATTTTATTCTTGTTTTATTTTTATTTATATTCTACTACACTCCACTTCCACTACAGTACGTTCGTAAAATATTTAGATTTACATTATCAATCAAAGTATATATTAGTGTTGCCAAGACGAAAATAAGTAGTCCCTAATTCGAATAAAACGAATTGTTTTTTTATAAAAAAAAACATATATAACTAATAACCAGAAAACTTACATGTATTATCTACACAGTAGTAAGAAGTAAATTAATTTACTCGATTTGATTGAATTTAATTTTTAAATTTTCGAACTAAGTTAATACGAGTACTTAAATCAAATCGTGTGAAGCTTTTATATTTAATGTAAATTATGTAATGACGATAAAATTAACGATAATTGATGATGAAACTCTTAAAGTTATTTTATTATTTTTAGCGCGTTTAAATAATATTTTTTATTTATTATTTCTTTATTTTTATATTTAGAATAATTTTAACTAACTTTTTCATGAAAACAATAAGATTAAATATTTATTTGTCAATAGGCTGTTTGCTTATTGCGAAATTAATTGTTATTTGTACTTAAAATATTTGGACAGTTTTAACTAAAATTTTAAATTTTAAAATGATGTTACCTCTAGTAACATTAATCGAGAATTTTATCTACGTAATGTCATAATATTGTCCAGAGATGGCGCTGACTGTACGCTGAATCGCGCTATCATTTTGTTAGCTGCGGCATATAGATTGCATTGCGTTGTTTATAAAGGTTTGCTGCCCCTATGTTTTCGTTTTGATACAAATTTCTCATCATTGATTGTAAAATTGTTTTTTGACCGTGATCAACTTCGATATTAATTTGTTTTTAGTACATAAAATTTTAATTCTAAGATTATATTATTTTCCGCTTGATACGCTCTATTATCTCACACACAAACTTAGTTTATTTTCCAAAAATAATGCGTTTTTAATTAATTGGATACGTATTGATTTATAATTTAGGTTTTGTTAACAGCTTCAAGTGAATGCAGCTCTGAATATTTGATATAATTTACAACTTGATACATTTACGCGTTCCTGAGAAAAAGGTTGAAAGACAGATGTACAGACTGACCGACACACGAACAGAAATTTACAGTTTTCGGATTTTTTCCATCATTTATACTAAAAGACCATGCTACTGGCCAAATTTCATGATGCTAGGTTAATGGGAAGTACCCTGTAGGTTTTGATTCCCTTGTGAAAACGTTAAAAACGCTAAAATACTTAAAATATGCGACATAAATGACCGTATCTTTTGACTGTGTTAACTTAGAAGTCTGATTTTTTCACAGCTCTTAGTAATTATAGCTCTGAATACTTGAAATTGATAAAAATTTGTTACCTTCACGCGTTCCTGAGAAAAAAGTTGAAAGACAAACTTACAAACAGACACACATACATACAGAAATTTACAGTTTTCAGATTTTTTTCTTTATTCGTACTATAAGATCTTACTTCTTGCCAAATTTCGTCTTGCTAGGTCAATGGGAAGTACCCTATAGGTTTTGATTCCCTTGCGAAAACGCAAAAATTGTCAAAATATTCGACATATTTGCCATTATCTTTTGATTGCGTTGACTTAGAACTTTAATATTTTCACGGCCGCATATCATCGTAGACTTGAGTATATGATATTAATTTCAACATGATACGTCCATGCATTTCTGAGAAAAAAGGGTTGACATCCCGACAGACAGACAGACAGACAGACAGACAGACAGACAGACAGACAGACAGACAGACAGACAGACAGACAGACAGACAGACAGACAGACAGACAGACAGACAGACAGACAGACAGACAGACAGACAGACAGACAGACAGACAGACAGACAGACAGACAGACAGACAGACGGACAACAAAGTGATCCTATAAGGGTTCCGTTTTTCCTTTTAAGGTACGGAACCCTAAAAAGGTGCCATAATTAAAGGTAACACTACATTTACCATATCAACGACAATTCTGTAAACTGACAGAACAACGTGAAATAAAATTATAGTAAATAAAATGAAATAAACCTAAATTAAGATTAAATTAAATTATATATGAAAGAAAAAAATATAAATAAAAACAATACAGACAAATATACAAATCAACTAAATTAAATAATTACTATTCATGCTTGGTCAATAATATTGATCGTAAAAAAGGTATTTGTTAATCTTATATACGAGGCAAATTATTGCGAAGTTTTATCAAAATCTGTTCAGTAGTATTTGCGTGGAACAAACATCCCTCCATCCATCTATGTTTATATGTTTGCATATTATTTTAAAACAAATTCTACATTAATGCAAGCGAAGTCGCGAGCAAAAGCTATTCTTTACTAATATTATAAAAAACTAAAATTTGTTTGTTTGTACGGGGATGATATCTGAAACTACTAATCCGATAAAAAAAATCTTTTTGAGTTGGACAGCCCGTTTATTGAGGAAGGATATAGGCTGATATATCACGAATGTATTTATGTATAAATATGTATTTATATTTTGATAAACGTAAATGTCATAGATACTATATGTATAGGTTCATACCTTTAGTATTAGTATCTATATATCCATTTATTTTTTTTTTATTAATATCTTTTTGTTACTGTTGTTTTTATGTACATCCAATACTCCTTAAGCACTGGTCATGATTTCCTTCGCAACATGGTTTCCTGGTAGAGAGACTTTCCTGTCACGCCTAATGCTTTGTTTGATAAATCGATATTATATTTGTACTGGCTGTTGGAAATATTATATGTTACATTTTCACGTTGTGCGGTCAAGCGTAAAACCATCTATACTAATTACACGGCCGCGGCCATTGCAAGATGCACAGATAAAATAAATCTATAGAAGTGTCAATAAAATGTCACATTTATAATGGCCACCTTCCAAAAAATGAAAAAGTTCTCAATTCATCCTCGACTTTTTTTTATGTATGTTCCTCGATTAATCGAAAACGTTTTGAAATATTTTGTTAGTTCTTTTTTGTTGAAATGTTATAGGTACCTTTCCATAGAATTTGCATCGTAATCAGTTTAGTTGTTTGGTTTGAAAACAAAATAAGTGGAATATGTATGTCATTCAAGTAAACGGAATTACGTAATTTTTAACTTTTAAAGTCAGTTTTAAAAAAAGCCTACTTTACCGGCTTCTATCCGCCACTTCCCTGCGTAGAAAAATAATTTTGAATAGTCTATATTTCATTGAAGAAAGAAATTATGGTCTTTTAATAGGTATATATCTATAAAATCTAAAACGAGCACCGTAAAACGTAACGCTGCGACATCGCACCGTGGCATGTTATGATGTCGTTAAAACTTTGTGACGTCAGCGTTGCGTTGTCGTGTCGTAAAAATCTACAAAACGCATCGTTAAAATAGTCACGATGTCGATGCGTACTTATATATTTTTGCAAGGATGATAAATCTATACTAATATTATAAAGAGATAAAGTCTGTTTGTATGTAAGTTTTGTACGTCGGGTAATCTCTGAAACTTTTGACCCGATTAAAATAAAAACTTTTTGTGTTAGTCTGTTTATTGAGGAAGGTTATAGACTATATCCCATCACGTTACGAGGGGCAGCTAGTCATAGATACTTATAAGAAGAATTTTGGAAATTTGATAATTTGCGATATAAACATAAAAAATAACAGCACGCTTAATCCACCACTCTAATCCACAGCGAGTTGGCGGATATACATGTGCCAGAATTTCTATTGGCACATGCAGGTTTCCTCGCGATGTTTATCTTTCACCGCTCGAGACGAATTTAAACACAAAAACACTTGAAAACTCAGCGGTGTTAGCCGGGGTTTGAACCCGACACCATCATTGAAATCGAGGTGTTCTAACCACTAAGCCAACTCGGCTCGATAATTGCGATATACCATTTTCAATTGAGTCGTTGATGCAAAACCATTGTGGGGTGTAAATAATTAATTACATATGAAACGTAGGCAAATGAATTAAGGTTGATGCTGTTGATGGAGTATTTTCGAAGTGGATCTGACAGGCGATAAACTCAACTTTACTAATATTATAAAGAGATAAACTTTGTTGGATGTATGCAAGTTTTCTTTGCAAGTACTGATACGAAAAAAAAAAATTATATTTGTATTGAATAGCCGCTTTAATAACAAAGGTTTAAAATTAAAGTTAAAGATAGTTCTTTGTGTGAGTGCGGCTTGGATGAAGGTTCAATGGACCATATGTTTTTTTCCTGTCCTAATCTTCAATATTCTTTATATGAAGTTCTTCCCCCCAAATTTCCACGCCCAGTTAACATGAAGTTTCTTTTAACATTGGTTTTCTCTCCTTTCATTAAATATTTAGTTAAATTTATCATATGCAATAAAATAAAATTATAAGTTTATGTATTTTATATAACAGTGTGTAGAGTTAAACGCTGTATTTAATTCATTTGATTTCATTGTATTTTTGTATTGTTGTAGATTTGTAGCAGTTTATCTACATAGATTCTCATCACATCATTTGGACTATCAAAATTTTTTATAACTGTTTGGACTCCTTCGTGTCTTCTCCAACATACGTGACATTGGCAGAATATTTTGCGCATAAGTAGCGCGGATGCACGCCATACTATAAGAAAAAAAAAATAACAAAGGTTATTGGCTATATTACATCATATTCATCTCACAGGATTTAGTAACAAAAAACGACAGTGAAATCGTCAGGCCGCAACTATTTATATAAAAAGAAGGTAATATATGTACATACATATATATGTATAGAAAATCGAATTCACAATAAAACAATAGACTGCCTTTACATTGTAAATTTGTTTGTAAAGTCATCTCTGAAAGTACTGATCGTATTTAAAAAAATATTTTTGCGTTGAAAAGGTAAAAGGTATTCAGGAAGGAAGAATGAATTTTATATATTTATTACTAAGTGAATAGACGTGTTGATTTAAATTGACACGGGATATCTGGGTTAAATAATGATTAAAAAAAGATCTGGGTTAACTTCAATATGACGTTTTTAAGATATCAATTTTAAGGGAAGAATACTAACCAAAAGATATTTCAATTTTATAGAACAATTCACAATAAAAATTCAAATTGCTCGTCTAACTCAATTTCTCGAGTAATAAAAACTCCAATAAAACGTTGATAACAGACATTAAAAATGTTATCACTGTTAAAACTCGCAGAATTAAAGTTTATACATTTTAAAATACTTCTTTTAAAGTTTTTAAGTGATTTACATTATTCACTACTAACTTCTGTTCGCATTTTTGCCTTCTGGGTTTATCTCAAAAATGTAAAAATTTTAAAAGTAATATTTAACGTTAAAGGCGAAGCAATATTATGTCACGCCACACAGACTTCATTTTTAGAAAATGGCGTCTAAACATGTTAATTCTTAATACATTATTTCGAAGCAGTATATATCAATCTGTTCTTTTGTATGTTGATAAAATATATATATAATTAAATAAAAATAGATTGGTAGTATAAAAAGTACTTTTTAATAATAAGTTTTTCAATAAACATATATGCGATAATTGTATATAGAAAAATATGGAACACACTTCAATATTCGAAATATTAAATTAAGATACCTTTTTCTGTACTTATTTGGTTTAGATGACTTGAAATTTTTTTGAACAAGGTTGAATACATGACGCATAATCAGAATACATCAATATCTCCAAATTTGACTTTTTGTGGGTTGACACATTATTGCTTATCAGCATTGAAATTAACACTTATAAGTTCGAAGATTTAAATAAAAAATTACGTTAGTTATTTGTCATTACTTAAAACCTGAATAAAAATATCGTGTCTTTTTTTGAAAGCCATAGCTTTCGTAAGGTTACCTAGGTAACAGTTACCAGGTTATAGTTGTTTTACATCAGCTACGAAGGTAAAACTTACAAATGTAATTCTCGCATAAGTACAGTTTGAGTTAAAAAAGCTTTAGACATTTTATTTATGTATAATTAGCGTTTAAGTGAGTTTAATTGATGTCTAAAAATTATTTTAGACGTCATATGTTAAGTGTGAAATTTTATTAAGAAGTTTTCATGATGAAATGAATGACCATGATTTTACTTACAGAAAATGCAGTTCGGACAAGATTTAAGCAATGTTTAGATTTTAAACACTGTTAAGTTTAAAACAAGTTGAGCATAGTTTCAGCTGCCCCGCCCGTGCGACGCCCCGCACGTGGCTGGCGGAGCTCGTCTCAGGAGGGCACAGTCTGATTTTGCCCTCCCCAAATAAAACTACCATTCTATTATAATACTTTTACTATATCTTTTATTACGATAGAGAAATAAAAACTTTTTTATTTCATATTGTAACGAAAAATAATAGGTGTGTTGACTACCAGTGGTTCGGTTGTATGGTGATGGACGAGGTTCGGTATATAGAGGAGAGACCGTAGCATACAATAGGCGACAATGATGTGATCGGGATATAATTGTGAAATAATTATCCTCTTGTGAGTCTTACAAATAATAAATTAAGCTGTGCTATAATTATAGATAAAAGTTGGTGATTAAATCAAGTTATTTTTCATATATATTTGTTATTTAACCGCGTTACAATATAGGCAGTAAAAATATGAGACGTTATGCATGAAAATCTGATTACAATAGGTAAAAATATCCGATGACCCAAAAGTTCGATTTACAGGTCATTCACACCGATTGTTCTCGATTGCGACCGACCCAGCATTTGAGGGTTAATTCCCTTGACATTTCTATTGCTGGGTCAACAAAATTTCAATCGGATTCTCGGCTATATTCAGGACTGTTTATTTATATCTCCAAATCGATAACGTTAAAGATTTAGAGCCAAAACGCTACCACGTTGCGTTGTCGTGACGAAACGCGTTACGACGACGTCACGCAACGTTACGCAGTCACGTCGTGAATTTACAACGAGCATCGTAAAACATTACGCGACGTCACACGTGGTTGTGTGTTTTGGTCGTTAAGGTATGCACCTTTAGTAGTAGCGACCCGTACCGGCGTCGTCCGAGTTACATAGAAATTTACAGCACCTATTTAATCGTCTTAGTGTTATTATTTTGAACATGTCCTCTTATTTCTTACCAAAGATACATTCGATTTATTGTTTCTTACTTTAAAAATAACGGATTTCCATACAACCGTCCATGTTTTATTTTACCCCCTTAGAAGTGAAATTTCCAAAATTCCTTAGTGGATGCGTATAATGGGTATCAACTGCCAAAATTTCAAGTTTATAGCATCAACGGATTAGGCTCTTCGTTGATGTATCAGTCAGTCAGTTAGGACCAGTAAATGAATTATACAGGATCAGTTTTTTTATCTGGGCGTGGTAGGAACGAATAGCGAAATATTTAAGAGACCCTGAGGGCCGATTTTGATAAAAGCTAAAACTGCATCATTGTTTGAAAAATTCCAATTTTCTAGCTCTGATCTGATCGCTGATCTTGAAAACAAAAACAACATATATAATTCCAACATCTAATAGTATTTAATATTTTTGGAAGTAGTAGTATACGACAAATTAAAGGGAAATGCTTATTTTTTACAAAATGCCATTAATCTCATACATTAATTGAACCTTAAGTATTCAATTCTTTAAGGAAATGACCACCCAGTATATGTTTCTTTAATATTTGCTTCGCGTAGATGAAAACAAAAATAATTAAACAGACGATGTCATCATTAAATTAATTAATGTAAAATGACAGTTCAAAGCGACTTATAAACAATTTGAATAAATTCTATCCGATTTGATTGATATAATTTAAAATTAATTAACGTCAATCATTAAAAGATCTTTTGATATGCGGAAATGAGCATAATGTTTTAAATGTACGTTAAAAATATCGGTATTTAAATTGTATATTAACAGGAATCTATAAAAAGTAAAAAAAGTTAAAAGTTTTTTTTTTTTTCATTTAAAAAGAACATTCATTAAATGTTATACGCAATTAAAATCATTCACATCTTTACATAAGCGTTGGTAATTTATAATTAGGTTTTAATTAGCCCTATTTGAAACTTATTCATGCGGATTTATCTTTTTTTTATGGAAAGTGCGAGCAACGAGTAGGTGGTTCGCCTGATGTTAAGTAATCATCGCTGTCCATAACCACTTGTAGCCGTTGTATAAATGCGTTATTTTATTATTATTAGAGGTAGAGCCTAGCTGCAGCCTACTGACTACAGTTCGTATATGGTCAGGCTTAACCAGTGTAGTACCTAACGTTGTCTTAGATTATCGCGATTATTACTCATTGAATATTTTAAACGGATTTAAATCGCGTATATTAACTATTTTTATCATCCCGACGTTTCGAGCAACTCTGTAAAGTGCTCGAAATGTCGAGATGATAAAATAGGTAATATACGCGATTTAAATCCGTTTAATATTGTATTATTTCAGTGTAGTACCTCCTGTCCATGACCATTTGTATAAATGCGTTATTTGATTATTATCAGAGGTAGAACTTAGCTGCAGTCTACTGACTAAGTTCGTATATGGTCAGACTTGACCGGTACCTCCCTCTAACAGAAGTAGCTCACGTGGCTGAGTTTCGTACGATTAATGAGAGCAGGACGCTTAAATTCCTTATTCATTCTTTTTAAGCGACACATTTATGGCTTCTCTGGTGCTGTAAATTTAACATGGAGTAGTAAAACTATATGTAAAAGTCTAATCTAACCTAAGCTAATCTATATGTATAAGTCTAGTATTCTTATATTATAAATTTATTATTATTTTATAATTCATATTTATTAAATTTTTCAATAGATTGCTATTATTCACACGATGTCTTCTAATACGAAAACCTGTTCAGGTTGCCTAAAGAGTATAAAAGACAGACGATTTTTACGTTGCATGATATGTTCTCAGTTCTTTGAATATGCATGTGCGAATATATCCGACAAATCTTTTTCTCTAATGGATGTCGAAAAAAAGAACCAATGGAAATGTAATAAGTGTAGAAACAAAATATCTAAATTAGATAATTCCCCTTTAAAGCCTACCCAAACATCAATTGAAACGAATGAATGTAGCAATATAACCACGCGCAGAAATAATTATAAACCTGATAGTATTGAATCTGAAAATCTCACAGAAAACTTAAATGTGATCTCACCATCTAGCTCAGTAGATAATTTGATGCCCTTGCTTAGGAAAGAAATTCAAAGTGCAGTTGCCGAGGCTGTTAAAAATGCTGTAAATTTTTATTTTACCAAAGAATTTGACTCAATAAAGAACGAACTGGCAACTTTAAAAGATCTTAAGTCTACAATTGAATTCATTAGCGCAGATTACGATAAAGTTAAAGCTGATCTAAAAACCTGTGAAAACAAAGTGAGAGCTCTTTCTGAAGAAAATAAAAAATTGTCTGATACAGTTATTAATCTGTCAAATCGCATGACGTTATTGGAACAACACTCACGAGAAAATAACATTGAAGTTAATGGTGTTCCGGAAAATAAATCAGAGAATTTAATTACGATAGTGAAGCAGCTGTGTTCTACTATTTCCGTCCCTTTAAAAGATACTGATATAGCGAACTGTGTGAGAGTGAGGAAAATGGACGAAACAAGTAGCAAGCCACGATCTATTATTGTTAAGCTTACTAGTATTAGAGCCAGAGACGAGGTGCTGGCTGCAGTTTCCAAATTCAATAAATTAAATCGGGAAAATAAATTACATAGTGGTCATCTCGGTTTTGGTACAAAGAAAAATCCTATTTATGTGTCGGAACATTTATCGCCTCAACTTAAATATTTATATGCCCGTACTAGGCAAGTAGCTCGTGAAAAGGGCATCACATATGTATGGATTCGAAACGGGCGTATCTTCGTCCGCAAAAACGAGACATCTCCAGCAAAACAGATACGTCACGTTGAAGGATTAGAGAATATTTAAAAAAAATAAATAAATAAATAAATAAATAAAAAAATCCATATACGAGTCCGTATGTAACGATTAAAATTCAATATATACTATCAAAACGTCCGCGGTTTAAAAACCAAATTACAAGAAATAAAACTAGCTTCTTTAAGAAATGACTATGATATTATAGCTGCCACTGAGACCTGGCTGGATGATTCGATAGATGACAACGAAATTTTCAATAATAATTACACGATCTATAGGAGAGATAGATCCACTACATCATTAATAGGTAAAAAGGGAGGCGGCGTTATGTTTGCAGTTTCAAGCAATTTGCAATCGAAACGAGTAAGGCACCTTGAAAGTAGCAATGAAGACTTATGGATTTCCGTTCGTTTAAGTGAAAGTGGTATCACAAAAAACGTGTTGTTTTGTATAGTGTATGTACCCCCACCTGTAACTCCTAGTGTATTAGAAAATATTTTTAATAATATAAGTAGAGTAATGGAAAGTAATTTATGTGAAACATGTATATTAGGTGATTTTAATCTGGGTTTCATAGATTGGGCGTCTAGTCCTGAAGATGGTTTTTTAAGACCATATAATAATACCAAATACTTAGGATACCTATTGGATGATTTTATGGCTTTAAATAATTTATCACAATTTAATAATGTTAAGAATAGTAATGACAGAATACTTGATTTAATTTTTGCGAATTTCTCAGGTATCACAGTAGATAACAGCTCTGATACACTTACCAAAGTTGATTTTCATCACCCACCTTTAGAGGTTCAATTAAAATTTCAAAAGTCGTGTACATTAATAGATAAAATTTTTGCTACTCACAATTTCAAAAAAGCCGATTACGCTTTAGTTAACACTAAACTTAAAGAGGTAAATTGGGAATCAGAACTGGGCTCGGCTGCTGGTGATGTCGATGACATGGTGTCAATTTTTTATAATGTATTGAAGTTAATAATTAATAATTATATACCGAAGACAAAATCAAGAAATCGAAAATTTCCTGCTTGGTTCTCATCAGCCTTACTAAAAATCATTGCCGAGAAAGAAAAAATCAGAACGAGATTCAAAAAATATGGTAATCCAAGAGATTCTTTACAACTCCAGTGTTTAAATTCTCGTGTTGCTAGGGTTACAAACACCTGTTATGCTAGGTATAAAGAAGGAATTGAAAGCGCTGTTAGCAAAAATTCGAAACAGTTTTGGTCTTTTATTAAAAATACACGTGGGACTTCTTCTAATTTTCCTAAAGAAATGAGACAAGCAGATAGTATGTCTGTTGCTAAAACTGGAGAAGAAATCTGTAACCTCTTTAAACTTAAATTTGCGTCCATATTTACTCAAAACACTTGTAATAATAATTTTAATTATAATAGTTTACCACTTTCATCTAAGAACGCTTATCATCAATATTCATTAAGTTCCGTGCATTTTGATGAACGTTCTATAAATAACATTTTAAAATCTATTGATCCCAGCAAAGGTGCCGGCCCCGATGGAATTCCTTCGATATTTATTAAAAAGACCTACAATAATCTTACGTTGCCATTGAAACTTATATTTGAAACATCTTTCAAAACCGGGATATTTCCGTCAGTTTGGAAAATTGCTAACGTGGTACCTATATTCAAGAAAGGTGACAAAGATATAGTTGATAATTACAGACCTATATCCATATTGAGTCAATTTGCGAAAGTATTTGAACGTATTATATGTCAAGCAATTGCAAACTATAGTACAAATATTATCACAAAAGATCAACACGGCTTCTGTAAAAATAAGTCCACTGTAAGTAATTTAGTAAGTTACATTACAGATATTTCCAAATATGTAGACAACGGCATCCAGGTTGACTCAATTTATACTGATTTTAGTAATGCTTTTGACAAAGTCGATCATATTATTCTATTGCAAAAACTAAAATATTATGGAATACATGGAAATTTACTGCGTTGGTTAGAGTCTTACTTAAAACATAGATTACAACAAGTAGTAATAAACGGGTTCAAATCTAAAACATATGTAGCTCATTCTGGCGTCCCGCAAGGTTCTCATCTCGGCCCTATATTATTTTTACTTTTTATAAACGACATTACAGACTACATTTGTCATAGCGAGTGTTCAATTTTTGCTGACGATTTAAAGTTATATAGACCTATTAAAACTATAAATGATGCAGAACTTCTGCAACGTGATTTAAATTCTATACAAATGTGGTGTATTGATAATAAAATGATACTCAATGTTAACAAATGTCAGTATATTAGATTTACTAAAAATAGAAACATCATTTCATTTAATTATAACATCAATAATCAATTATTAACTGAAGTTAACGAGGTCCGAGATTTGGGTGTAATTATAGACAAAAAAATACAACTAACTAAACATATAGATACAATTATTAAGAAATCCTTAAAACTAGTTGGCTTTGTTAAGAGAACTTGTCATGATTTTAAAAATATTCAAGCTATTTTAACTTTGTATTGTTCCTTGATTCGTAATGTTGTCGAATATGCATCACCTGCTTGGAGTCCTAGTTACAAAACTTACATAAAACGCCTAGAAATAGTTCAAAGGGGCTTCACCAGATTTTTGGCATATAAAGACAGTCACTGTCCATATCGAGCAGACTATGTAACCCGGCTAAAACATTTTAAACTCGATACCTTAGAGAAACGAAGGACTCTCAATGATTTAATGGTTTTACACAAAGTAATTCACGGCTCAATAGACTCTCCAAAGTTACTCTCTCAAATTAATTTATATGTTCCTAGAATTATTCCTCGTTATGCAATTAAAAATATCTTTGCTATTCCTAGATATCGTACAAATGTAGGAAAATTCTCGCCTTTGACTCGCAGTATGAGATACTATAACGATATACATTCTCATGTCATTGACATATACCACCAGAGCAAAAATAGTTTTAGAAAAAAATTAAATATAATCTTAAATTAATTTAGCAGCAGTAGTAGTAGTCTAATTAATTCCTGTTGTTCTCATTAGAATACGTGTTTTTTTTGTATAAATTGTGTTTATTTTAATGTTCTTTTTTATTTTAATTTTATTTTATAATGTTGTTTTTTTTATATAAAATGTGAAAGTGTAGTGTTTAGTTTTAGTATTTTTTATAATATGTGAAAATTGTAAATACCTGTAATGGTGTATCACACAGTACTAGATTTTAAGTTTCTTTTATTTATATGTGATTTGTGATTATGCCGATGGTGTTTCAGAATCAATAAATAAATAAATAAATAAAATAAAAGGTAAGGTTTGTTTGTAAGTTTGTATGTAATTTCCGAAATTACTAATCCGATTTGAAAAATTCTTTCTGCGTCGAATAGCCTGTTTGTATTAAGGTTATAGACTATATATGGACGCCGATAAGCAACACTGTATCAGCCCACACGGACTTCATTTTGAGAAAATGGCGTCTAAAGATGTCGAACCCGTTCTTACCAAATATGTTTGAAGAAGTATATATCTATCTTTTATTTTATTTTTTGATAAAAGGTATAATGGATTTAAATCACACTGATACATTTAATATATTATCTAATAAAAAGCTATTTAAATATTTGAGATTATTGTATAAATTTCAAAAAATGGAACGCACTTGAAATTCGAATCAATTAATTAAGAAACATTTTTCCGTGCTTATTTAATTTTATATGACTTCAATTTTTTTGAATAATTTTAAATAGGTGATGTAGTATTAAAATACATCAATATCTCCGAATTTGACTTGTGGGTTGACACATTATTGCTTATTAGCATCTACATATACATCATGCTACGACTTATAGCAGCAATAACCATAAACGCGTGTAAAACCGCGAGGGGCAACTAGTCTATACGAATAAATAAAATTGAAGTGTCCGTTTGTAATATCAAATTAACAGCTTTTAACTGAATGCGTATGAAACACGGTACTTACATCAAAACACAATTTTTTAAATTTTTGTGTCTGTTACAGCCTGTTTATTTAGGACGGTTATAGGCTACATTACATAACGCTACGACTGATCGAAGCAGTTACCATAAACGTGAGTGAGACCGCGAAATACAGCTAGTTCTTTATAAAATCGCATACGCTTACGGATCTTAAAATAAGAACACAATACACCAACAATTACCTGAAGACCAATGGCAAATGGCGTTCATTATCATAACTACAGGGTCGAACATTAGCCGGGCTCACGAAAATCCGCTTCTCCCAACTCCTGGTTATTCCATACAATTACTGTCATTAGTTTGTACGATACCACAGACTCGCTAACTTCCTTCCATAACTTTTCCCATTTACCACGGCCGTAATATATTTCGCGCTTCGGGCGCTCGCGTTGAGAAAAAATATTTATGAGCGAATTTAATTATCCGTTTCATCGCAACTTTAAATTAAAAATACTATAACTAAGATGAGAAAAAGGGGTTGAAATTGTGATTTATTCTTGATTATTAATTCATGTCGCTGCTTGAGATACGCTTTTGCTATAAATAATTTAAATTGCACTGATTACATTCTCTGAGCGAGTTGTTTTTGTTTATTGGTAGCATCTTGCTTGCTCGTAGCGTTTCCTTGGCTCACTCTCTCTCAGTATTTGGTTGCTCGCGGTGTATGTATTTTTTTTAAACGCATTACACTCAACGGCCCCCATTAAGGTCTTGTGACCTTGTATCGGGGATCCGAAAAGTCGTAAGAACGTAGCGCTTATATTCCAAACTCGTTGTTTGCTCGCTTATACATTTTGTGCGGAACATTAAAAACATGTACCAGTAATAAGTTAAGTAGAATAATTTTTTTTTTTAATTGGTAAAAGGTAAATATGTGCCTTTTAACAAAATAGTCTATTGCATCTTCTCTAAATATAAAAAGCCGTCATTATCTAGCAGTTCGTCATTTAAAGATAATCTCTGATTAAAATCTTAGTAGATATGCTATTGAAATTAGAGCTTTTTTTTATCTTTATATAGTTTACAAAGACGATTTAAACTATTTTATCTGCTGTGTGTTCTGACTATTAATAAGTTTTTCCGTTATTTTTATTTTAAAACCAAATTACTAAACCGATTTAGATAAAATTTCTATAGGACAGATCTGAAAGCATCTTTACAAAAGAAGAATACATAATATCGATTAATGAATGGCTCTTAAAAAACATTTAAATACGATACGAATCGAAAACCTCATCCTTTTTCGCAGTCGGTTAATTTACTAACTTAAGTACTTATTTTCCAATCCAATACTAATACATATATATTAACTGGCTATCCCTTGTTCCTATGAGTCGTAGTGTGATGTAATATAGCCTATATCCTTCCTCAATAAATAAACTCTTTAACACAAACAGTCCCTAAGAATAGCGCCTTCAAACAAACTCTTCAGCTTTATAATATTAGTATAAATTTATATTTAACAATTTAAATTGAGCTCGTTTTTAATAAATAATGTGGAAAATATTCTCTTCAAGTATCGGTCAGAAAGCCTAGCCAATTGTTATTCTAGTCACAAACATAGTTAATGGCCGAGTGCTGTTGAAGTCGGTTTTTATAAAGAAAAGTGTTTTTATGAAAGCCTGCCAACTATTTTGTATTGCCTGAGACTTTGGCCATTGACAATAATTTTACTAAGTGGTATAAAATATTCTTTATAAAAAAATTAATAAAAATATTTATTTTAAACTATAAACAGGTTCTCTCAACGGATAAAAAAATATATTATTGCCGCGGATTTATACTGTCAGCCGCTTTTTCTTTGTCGCTGGGAATTGCCTTTATGCATCCCGCCTGGGGGAGACCGGGCGGGTATGTGGGACTCCTGGGGCTGAGTGCACCAGATTATTCACTAAACCCCAGCGGTGCCCTCATCTGCTGCTGCTACCGTAACTCCCTGACGGTTGGCCCGCTTATACAGGCCGTCTTCACCTAAAGAGTGTTGATGAGCACCGAGAGCACTCTCTCACCCTAGTGGTGTGTGGAAGAGCTAATGTCTTCCTTATGGAGGAGGAAGAAGGTGCGCATAACGCCTTTGTCTTCCTCCCGGTCGTCGTCTGCGGATCGGATCAGCGAGAGCGTCTGCTTCTCGTTCCCTTTCCGCTGCTTCGTTCAGCGACATGACGGACTCGCTAAAGAAGATCTTGGCCGACCAGCATCTCTCGCTGTCAAGCATGGCATGAACCACGCTTAGCAGCGAGAGATGTCCTCTTACTATCGCCACCAAGGCTTGGCGCTGAGGTCCCGAGGCGGCACACTCTTCCAGGGTGTGACGTGCCGTGTCGACGGGTGCGTCACACTCATGGCAGGGGACAATAGCCTTTTTGCCATCTGGTGCAGATACTTACCGAAACATCCGTGTCTGGTAAGCAACTGCGTCAAACGGAAGGTAAGAACCCCGTGCCGCCTTTTAACCCAGCGATCCAAGTGAGGGTGGATAGCCTGAACAGTCACCAGGCCAGCCGCCGGATACTATCGAACGCTTGGAATCCGGTGATAAATAAATTGAACAAATGTGAAGTACCTCGACCCATGTTCGTTCGAACCAATTGTGTTAGTGTAGTGTGCTCCCAGCATTATAATAACGATAAAGATAATACTAATGCTGTGAAGGTAGGCAAAGAAAACTCGCGCACTCGCCGTCGGAGGGCGCGTTATACCAGTCAACTCGCGACCACTGATGTCATTTCGTATTAGTATCGCGAGAAGATACGCTGTATAAATTATGTATATGTATGTATCTATAATTACTATAATAATATTACTATTAGTACTTGTAGGTAACGAAGGTATGAAAATCAATAATTTAACTAACGCTTTAAAATTAATATTGTATTAGATTTGGTAACTCTTGTAATTGATATTTGATTGATGTAAACTTCTCAAAACTTCGAGAAAGTTTCTAAATATTCTATCGGCGAATAAATGTTATGAAGTTAAGGAATGTCCTTGACAGAACCTGTTTTTGTATAAAAAAGCTGTAATATACACTAACTCACTGTAACTTTTTTTAACTCAGTTGTGTTTTAAGCTATAGTAGAATTTACTAACATAGAGCCTAGCTGAAGTCCATCGACTTTAGCTCGTATAGAAGCTGGTTCGATTGGGACAGTACCTCGCTCTTAGCTAATATTGATATGTTTCGTACGGTGAGTGAGAGAACTAGAAGCCTAACCTGCTCATCCATTCCACTCCTTACTTCCTATTCTATTTAATCCCTTATTCCTTTTTAGAATGGCAATGTATATGATCTAGTGCTGCAGATATCTGTGGTTGCGAATATCTAATAGTTTCAGTCGGTGCCAGTAAATAACATGTAAAAGGTTTTACTTGCCACCAGTTTCAAAATGTTGTAGAAAATCTTAATTTTATACTTTTCGAAGTTATTTATTTTTTTTTTAGTTTTTATTTCATAAATAAAAAAGAAACATTGAAAGAAAATAATCATAATTTATCCGAGTGCAGCTACGTTACTTACGGTGAATAAAAGAGTCAGAAGTCTAACCCAGCCTCTCCCTTGTTTCGAATATCCCATCAACTCTTACTCATTTTTAAGCTGACAATGCGTTCTTGGCTGTCCTGGTGCTCCAAGTGTGATATGGCGAAGATCATTCTTTTATAAAAAACTAACAATAGCACGCAGCTTCGCCTACGTAAAGTTTAAAATGTGATAGATACGATTTACAAAACTGGGAAATCACAAAATAAGTTTCAATCTTCTGGCTAAAAATTGACGTAATTTCCATATAAACTTTCATCCCCTATATGAAATATTTGTCGCATTAAAAAGAAGACCATGTCCATTCTCAGGCTTTATTTCTGTACTAAATTTCATTAACATCGGTTCAGTAGTAGTAATAGACGTGATCACGGATCACACAAACAGGATGATTTTCGCATTTATAACATTAGTAAAGATAATACAAATTTACAAAATTATATACAAGTCGCCTATCCAAGTAAAATATCTGCCTGAAATGAAAACTTAATGTAGAATCAATTGTTGTTGTTGATTCAATTGACACTAACCAGAAAAGTTGACAATCGAAAGACAACGCAATTGAACCACTTAAATGGACACAACAGCAAACAACAGTTTATTAAATTATAGGGACAAAACCAACAATGTTGTGCTGAGCTCACATAAATTTGTTGACAGAGGACCTTCAGAGTTGAGAATAATAAATAAACAAATTTTGTCCTCGTTCAACTTTTACGAGATTTACGAGGTGTTTGTCGATTTGTGGTTGAAGTTTGATGGTCTTGTTTGAAACGCTCTTCGATATTGCTCGTATCTTGAAAATTTTTACTAAATATTTAGATGAAACAATTCACTATTGGTATAAAAATATTTTTAACTCGACTAAATTCGACGGGGTGGTATAAATTAGACGTGTGTATCGTGTGTCTTTCTGTGACATCGTAGCTGCAACCGATTTTGGTGCGATTTTTAAATAATGTATTACATTTAATCACATTTTTCCCAGTAATACCGGGGTATGCTTACTCTTGTCCAGTTATTGGCAACTTACTGATTTTTACACAGAGCGATTGCCTCCGCAACCTTTGAAGATAAGCCAGTAATTATTGAGAATAATCTTCCTACTAATAGTAACAATCGTTATCAGTTGATTGTGATAACAACTGGGACCGGCAGCTTTATGCGCTCTCCGTGACACGGGGAGAAGACCCACAAGGATAGACACCCAGGGTTAGAAACTAATATTTATACACATATACATACTAGTGAAGTAACAGTAGTAGGCTGTAAATGTCCCAGAGCATGGCAAAGCCCTTCTCTCCTATTAAGGAGAAGGTTAACAGCTTAACCCACCACGCTACTCCACTGGCGGATATACATATGTATGTCAGAATTTATCCCGACACACGCAGGTTTCCTTGAGATGTTTCCATTCACCGCACATGCTCGAGATGAATTTAAACACAAATAAAGCATTTGAAAACTCAGCGGTTCTAACCGGGGCTTGAACCCGCGATCATCAGTTGAGATCGTTGTGTTCTAACCAATAGGCTATCTCGGCTTTCAATATTTCATCTCTCCAAAGCGGTCGATTTATGAGATTAACATTTTTGTAATTATTTTGATAATTTGAATTCACACCGAATTCGAAAACAAGGTATACCAAGCTATATGCATTTGTAGATAGTGCTCAGAACTCAAGTAAAGGAAATTCAATTTACACTTGCCTTGTCCAACGCTTGCACTTAAGAGCACAAAAGCAATTTGGTGTTGTGTTTGAATTTTAGATGTACGACTGTATTAGCATGCGGTTGTAGCTGGCAGTAATGTATGCGGTGGCTGGCAGGTTCAACGTGGAAGAATTTTGGGTTATATTTTACTATGGAAGTTCTATGTCTGGGTGTGTCTTGTCTTAGTCCTGGTATATCTGAATGTCCAATATTTACTGAGTGATTATTAACTGATTTCCAAAAAGGTTCTCAATTAGTTGCAGATTTTTTTTAGTTATGTTTCCCGATAAATCGGAAATGTTTGGACTAATTTGGTTCTACTGTTGGTTTTTTTACTTTGGTTTAATATTTTTTTATTTTTACTTTTGAAGTCAATTTCCATTTTTTTAAACTTGTACATTTTAGATGTTTCATATCGATTTGATGTCCTAAGATATAATACTTTTTCATCCTACATTTTTGGATCGAGGTAAGCAACAATTACATTACCAGATCATACAATGAACGATGATATCATCTGATAAGGTAACTCGTGAAAAAATAAAACGAGTGAAATGAAAATTTAAAAAACCTCCGACACAAAAACCTTTAAAAAGTAGAGAAAAGAACTCATGATCTAAAAATGACTGGACCGATATTGGTAGAACATATCTAAGAATCATCGCTCTTTCAAATAAAAAAAAATTGCATCCCAATCGGTTCACTCGTTTACGAGCTACGGTGTCACAGACAGAAACACAACTCAAAATTATACACCCTCGTTTTGCATCAAGGGCTAATAATCTTGTATGAAAATGGCTATATAAAAACTGGTTGCAAAATTATCAATACCGATTCTAATAAAACACTCTAATCTTCCCTATAAATATTGTTCACGAATATATTAAAACACGCATAATTAAGCTGAAACGTAAAATTAAATTTATGACGACTAATTAATCCTAACATGCCACCGGTAATTATCTCTCACACAATACGGGGCATAGTCTTCTTTTGTTATGTTGCAGTCGAATTTAAAATATTTACCCCAATGTTATTACGCGAAGCAGGAAAAGTGATTACGATATAGTTTCTTCGGATTTAAATTGTTGTTTTTTTTTTACAGATTATCGGATATTTGATTTTCATTTAAGATTAGCTGGTGCCCGTGATTTCGTCTGTGAAAAATTCAATTAAATTATATTTCAAAAAACAGTAGCATAAGCTACTCCTTATAAGCTATCTGTGAGTGAAAGCACCGTCGAAATTGGTCCAGTTGTTATCCAGAACAAACAAATGGACAGACAGACAGACAGACAAAAAAATGGTTTTTGATTTAAGTACCGTATATATTTTTATATGCATTTAGTTAAAAGCTGACACTTAAATTTTGATTAGTTGTATAGATTTCCGCTTATTTAAACCACACTATCTCCCTTGTCCATGTCAGGCAGGCTATCTGATGTTAAATGATCACCCCGCATATGGTTTTTCGCAGCACCAGAGGCCCACAAATGCGTTTCCAATTTAAAAAGGAATGTAAGGAATAGGAAGTAACGGAAGGAATGTGATGAGAGATTTAGGCTTTTGACTTTCTCACTCACCATGAGTAACACATATTTACTATTTTACGCCAATTTTCTGTGAGAGTATGGTACAGCCCCAGTGGAGCATACATGAGTAGTAGTCAGTTGATTACAGGCTGTGCAGAAGTTTATAATTTCACCAATTATTCAATTCATTCGATTTTCAAACCAAATTGCCGAACCGATTTCGATCTATGGGATCAATGTAAAAACACATTCAAACAAAAAATAGTTGTTAAAATCGGTTTAGAAATGTCGGAGTTATGAGGTTGACGTTGAAAATAATACGCTACGAATCGAATCGAAAACTTTCTTATTCCATTTTGATTTTAAAATTAAACTATTGAATTGATTTTTAAGAAAAGTATATCGCCTCAAACAAAAAAAAACCTAAATTGTTCAAGATGTTTTGGAATTGGGGTACATACGTAAGAAAGTCATCGACGAATTGAGAATCTTTTCGTCGTTTAAAAGGAAAACAAACTTTTAGAAGTTACTAAATCCTAAATACATAAATCTCAACTGCCAATCATTGTTGTCATACAACATGTCACGGTGATGACACGATCCGTGTGACCTTACGTGAATGACCTCTTCGAGTAATAAAGCTCTCTAATTGACCTCTTTTGTCTGTTAATGAAGATCAGGCGTTCAGATCCTTTGTCCAATGGATTTCCAAAACAGATAATAACATTCTTTGTAAAAGAACCTTTTGATTCACTAATGATATCGGAATAATACGAGATTTCTCGATATTTCTGTCTACTTATTTAAAAAAAAACAATTGGTGTTTTGGTGCAATGACATTTTATATCTGAATGCTGATAATAATGTGTTAACCCACAAAAAGTCGAATTTGGAGATATTGATGTATGTATTTTGATACTGGGTCACCTATTTAACATTATTCAACAAAATCAAGTATACAAACTAAATAAGTACGGAAAAAAGTATCTTAATTTAATGTTTCGAATTTCAAGTGCGTTTCATATTTTGCAATTTATAAAATTATCTCATATATTTTAAAAATTCTTAATCAAATAATACATTAAATATATCAATCTGCTTTTAATTTATAACGCGTTTTGTCAAAATAGAAAAGAAAAGATGGATATATACTTCTTAAAACACATTTATCCAGGATAAGTTTGACATCTTTAGACGCCATTTTCTCAAAATAAAGTCCGTGTGGCTTGACACAGTATTGCTTATCAATGGTTATCTATAGATATATCTTGTTTATACTATTTGACGTTAATAATCTATATTTTTGGTCCAATTATACTCTCGCCTGTCATACTCAATCGTTCACTTGTTGCTAGGCAACGTCATCAAAATTGTTGACATTTTGGGTAGCAACATCCATTAGCTTATCTATGACATATTTATGACATTAATTTGACAGATTTTTTTGTACTGCTGTATGGTGTAGTGTGTGTGTGTGTGTGTTGCGTTCGATTTCAATTTTTAGTAGAGGTAAAAGTATTTGAACAAATATTTGTTTCTAGGCACGTAAAGATATCGATCCGGTTGTTATCACTGACATGTCTTCAGGGATTGTGGAAATCAAATGGCAATCGTTTGATGTAAAAATCCATAACCTGTCAAATCTAGAGTTAGACAATTTTATTTATTTTACATATATTTAAGAAAAAATAGAATACCTTTCAGAATTAAATCGTTTTTTAGAATCCTCTTATTCATTCAACTTCCGTAACTGAATATCATAACGAAATAAGCTTTTAGTTAAGACGAAAGATCTTGCACGACGCGAGTGAATATATACCTAAAAAATTCTAATAACTAACAAGACAACTAACAGAGCTGCATAAATTGATATTTCTAGAAACATGATATTTTGTTAAGGGCTTTACAATTTTTTTTTACGTACGTAATACAGATCGTATACGGCACTCAAATGAGGCATTACCACAATCTTACAGAAAATCAGCAGTAGCTAATATATCTGCGTTTTATACGGTGTGTGAAAGAGCCAAAGTCTCACCCCTTTCCATTTCTTTTCTTACTTCACATTCTCCTTCATCTCTTATTATTTAAAGCTGACAGGCATTTGCTCCTCTGTTGCTGTAAATGTCTATGGGCGACGGTGATCACATCAGGTAAACTGGTCGTTTGCCTGAAACTCTTATAAATAAAAGTTATTGTGTATATTTTTCGTTTTCCTTAACAAGAGACGAAACCTTTGTCCGACTGTGAGATATTTCCACGCTATCGATAAGTAATTCTACTTACCAAACAATTTGCCGATCTCATCTTGGAAAGATAACCACTTAAGATCAGGTAGATTTAAACTCCTTTATATTCAAGAAAGAACTTGGAAAATTTTCCGTCGTAATTTAAATCATAATAAGATTATACAAATGTTAGCTTCAAAGTTTTTAACTGGAATTGGAGTTGTTAAACTAATTCCGGA
The DNA here is from genome assembly GCA_037950945.1 of Hypolimnas misippus. Classification (NCBI taxonomy): domain Eukaryota; kingdom Metazoa; phylum Arthropoda; class Insecta; order Lepidoptera; family Nymphalidae; genus Hypolimnas; species Hypolimnas misippus. Next base: position 1,648,260 of record JBBEEQ010000009.1, read on the forward strand.
AAGTAGGTATTTAGCATAATGTTCGAGAATAAAATTATAGGGGTTTAGAAATGTAAGAAAAATATCTTTTAGGAGTGTGTTTTTATAAAACACTCGTTTGCGCTTTGCATTTTATGGTTTTCATCGTCGACAAAATGTAATGTATTTTTAGCTTCAATGCTCGGAGAAATTGTTACTAGACGTATTTCTTTTCCTAGACTAGCAGACCTGTTCGTTAATTATTAAAAAAAATAACATCGTCATTTTTATTATGTAATAATAGTTTTCGTTTAAAAATATAGCCGACTTCAGTATTGTTGTTGTATTACACAGACAGCCATCATTTACTATTAGTTATTAAATTGTTCCATTGTTTATCTCCAAAGATCTTTATCATGTACAAGCTGCCCCTCGCGGTGTCACTCGTGTTTATGATTACTGCTTCGCTCCTATCAGTTGTAATGCGATGTAATATCGTCTATAAGCTTTCTCATTAAACGGGCTAACCAACGCAAAAATAAATTTTCAAATCGAGCTTGTTGTTTCGCAGCGTGTTCAGTGTAAATAAACAAACAATCAAATCATTCCTCTTTATATAATATTAGTATAGATTACTAATATACTTAATCTATCGAGATCGTCTCTTCGATGGCCCAAAATCACGCTGCAGTCATAAATAATGTATTTCAATGTAAGTGTACCCATCCGTGTGTTTTGAATGCGCTCAGTCTACACAAGGATTGAAAAATATGTTTGCTGAAATACTACGGTACTTATAATAAAATCAAAATATTTGTATTCAAAATTAGGAATTTACATTCTCTTTTTGAACGTCAAGCAAACGAATGTACAAATGAAAGTCAACTGGATTTTTTTTCTTTTGTTGAATTTATTGTTTTTCCACAACGTCAAAATTTTTTACATATGATAAAATTTACTGAGATCGCTTGAAAGCGATCACCTTACTGCCATGGTGTGACATCGTCTACAAAATCTTTTATATCGTAGTATCCTCTAACACTCAAACGTTTCTTTGTAATCTTTTTAAACTTTGCTAAACAAGAATTTTTAACGTTTTCTGGGAAAAATCTTATACATCTCCGTATAGAAGAATTACTACCTCGAGATAGTCGAGTCGCAACATAGCGAGTTCGTTCCTGTTCTTCGTTTGATGAATATCATATTTTTTACAAATATAATAATATAATATCGTTATACCCTCAAAAGCGAGTTAAGCCAATCCCGTCATTATATTGTTAATTAAAATATGCACGGTCTGAACGCCGCCCGGTTGAAATTTTATTAATGGCTTCGAATAAATAATGTATTTATCCAACAAATAAGGCCTCGATGAAACATGGATGATTGGGCACGATTTATTTAAGCGTTACCCGTGTTTTATTAAAATATTAAATTTGAGATGGCATGCTTAATTGATTTTGATCATGAAATGATTATTAACATTAATATTGACTACGATTTTCGGTGTCTTTTAAACGATTTGAAAAAGGGGGGAGGAGCTTCATTATCATAGTTTCGTATTCTAGGTTTAACCCTTAAATGTATGATGTATCAAAAATGAAACGCTTTTTCAAAGCCTACTGTCAACTAAAAATTTTACTAAATGTCTAACTTAGATTTATGTTTATATTTAACATGTCCTGTAATACAATAATACATACTGATTTTTTTACTATTTTTAACTATTCCATAAATGTACCGGTTATTCTATTTAAATAAATTGTTTTTTATGCTAATGAAATAGAAAAAAATCTTAAAGGGCTTAAGATTTTTTTTTGTAGTGTTTGTCACCTTTAACATTTGTTAACCTATATAAAAGACTATTTCTGTTATTTGAAAGGGTCCCATTGAAAATTATCCTCCTTTTGAGTCAGTCGGTTAAAAACTTTTTTTTTTCAGTTTCTCAGAACATTCTTTATTCTTCATTCGCTTGATTAGCCACCCGCTCTTCAAATCAACGCAACAATCCGTCTTACGTTCAAAGAGTCAGGATAATAAAAAAGTCAATTCCGAAATCTAATTCAAGTTTCATCCGAAACTGAAGATGCTTAGTTGTAAAATGTACGAACAATAGCTGAATAATTGAGTCACGATTCCAATTACACCCGACTTCACTCGGCGCACCCCATTCCGCCCTCTCACAGCGAAACAAAGCCTTTGAAATTTCGGCATTGACAATTGCTTGTCGTTATACCATTGCATGTTTATCAAAGGCTTAACGTAGATTCTCAAAAGAGAATTTTTTAAGGCTCTGAGCTCAGAATATATGTTAGGGTGGACTAGCTTTTTCTCGTGACTTCGTTCATGTCAATGTGGATTTTGTTATATAGGACGTTCGGCTAAAATTATTGAGGCAGAGCCTAGCTGTAGCCTCGTTTACTCTCACACAAAATCGGTGAAGCTAATGTATCTACATTTCGTACGGTGATGAGAATGCCGGAAGCCTAACTCGTATTTCGTACTCTTTTCTTAGCTGGCAACGCATCTGTGGTATCTCTGGGTAGCATATGTCCATAAGCTGCGGTAGACATTTAACACCAAGTGTCCCAGCTATTTTCTATAAAAAAATCACTTTTTTGTCTAATTGGTACGATAGATGCGCCAGCTACTAGTACTATTAAGCCTATAACCTCCTGGCAAGACCGAATAATTTGTTTACAAAATATTATCATAATAAAATTAATCCATCCAATTCAATCCATTTTGTTTCTTTTTGTTCATACGAGATGGCGTTGATTCAATCCTATTTCAACTCGCACTAAGGACACTAATCGGGTATTTAAAAAAAATCTTAAAAATAAAGTTCGTGTGGCATGACACAGTGTTGCTTACCAGCGTCCATATATAATGTGAGTCTCGGAAACGGCCTTAACGATTTTCATATAGCATTTAGTATGCGGCGGATTTCGGAGGCCTTAAATCGATTTAGCTACCTAATTTATTAAAACGTCATTTTATCCGTGTTTTTAAGCAACAAATAATTGCTACTATTTTCATTTATTACCAAATCTAAATATAATTTCCAAAAATTAAATTAAATAAATTTACTTAAAAAAAACGAGCAAAGTTTCGATCTACTTTCATTTCAATATTTTACGTTTATACGTACAAATTATTTTGTATAACTTTAAAAGGAAATAGCTCGACTTACTTTACTAAATCTCTATTAAACAAAGAGCATAAATTGTTAACCCTTCATCCCAATTTCTTCCTGTTGCCTCCTTTCCACGAAAATGTATATCAAAATTACTAACAATAATGAAACCTTAGTTAATTCATTATTTATTCATCTGTCTCTTCCTAGTCTCCCCTTCCGCCCTCTGCCTGGTATTAAATTTTGGATTGACAAATGTAGTCAACTGATGCTGTAAAATACCTTATATGGAATTATCTAAAATTAACACTAGATGGCGCTACGCTAAAGATGCGAGCATCAAAAAAGGTTCTTGTATACTGTTTGGCTCGACCGGTACACAGATGTATTGTTACAATCAAATCAAAATCAAATCAAATCAAAATATGCTTTATTCAAGTAGGCTTTTACAAGCACTTTTGAATCGTCAATACAAAAACAAAAGAAAACTAAATACTAATTAATTATTTAATTTACCACCGGTTCGGAATGTAGATTCTACCGAGAAGAACCGGCAAGAAACTCGATAGTTACTCTTTTTCAAAGTTTTACGATGGGTACATACATTTATGAGTTACAAATATATTAAATACCCTGTGTGAATCCAGCTTATACTAAATCCAAGCATGTTTATCATCTATATAATCTTGAACAGAATAATATGCTTTAGCTACTAAGGATTTTTTAATATGTACTTTAAATTTATTTTTCGTAAACTGTAACACTTTTTGCGGAATTTTATTATAAAAACGAATACCTTGCCCCAAGAAGGTAACATTGACTTTGCGGAGTCGAAACTTCGGCGTTATAAGTTTATCCTTTCTTCTCGTGTTAATACAATGCCTGTTACTGTTTTTATCAAAAGAATCAATGTTGTTGTGAATATACATAATATTATTGTAAATGTACTGCGATGCAACCGTAAGTATACCAACTTTATTAAAAACGTCTCGAAGGGAATCTCGAGCTCCTAGATTATAAATACCACGAACAGCTCTCTTTTGCAAAATGAATACAGTATTAATATCTGTAGCGTTACCCCATAACATCAATCCATAAGACATGAGGCTATGAAAATAACCAAAATATACCAATCGAGCTGTATCAACGTCGGTTAGTTGACGAACTTTCTTAACCGCGTATGCTGCGGAGCTGAGTCTTCCCGTAAGAGATGCCAAATGGGAATTCCACTGAAGCTTCATATTCATATTATATAACTGTATATATGTTATGTTCATGCTTTTTAACGTAAAAAATCTGAACTCACATCCAGCTCGTCAATTGTCTTTATGGTCCAAGGGTAAATACTGTCGCCTGTCTTATTCAGTTGCCAGCTGGTTCTAGGCTCTGGCTAAACACACACAAAACTAACAACGCCCAGACCACGACAAACATCCGTATGGCCAATACAGACGTTTGCTGTGAGCGGAGATCGAACCCGAGTTAGCGCTTCAGTCAGTTGCAGTGACCACTGCGCCAACGTGTCTGTCAGTAATAACGTATCGCAATCCAATATAAGATTTTCTTTGTAATGTCATTGAACTGTTTTTGTTTTCGCAAATACTAAAGAATTTCAAGCTCAATTTCATCTACATATTAAAATGTCCGCCATTAATTTTTCACTGTCACAGCCGTTATCTCAGACGGTTTAAGCGGCTTAATATTCGAAAGACAATTTCCAAATTATTTTTCTTCGTTTCATTAAAGATAATTGTATAACATGGGACATTGATATATTACATACTACGTGAATATATTTTTATATAATTTTAGTACACAAATAAATATTTTTTACGGAAGACATAAGGTGGCTTTTTGACGTCTATGTATAAAGAAGTGCAATCCTACACGATCTGATAATGTTAAAATAAAATAAGTATTTATTCAATCAAGGTTGTAAACTGACTGTTCTTCATGAAGTTTGATATATGGAATGGATGCTGATTAGCAGTAGATTGTTAGCCCACAAAAGTTAAATTCAGAGATATAGATATATTCTTATATTATAAACATGTGCGGAAAAAGTTTTTTAATTGAATCTATCAAATTTTTGCATTAGACAAACTGAACACTGATAAGCAATACTGTCTCAATCCACACGGACTTCATGTTGAGAAAATGGCGTCTAAACATGTCATAACTATTCTTAATAAATTGGTTTGTAAAAGCATGTCTCCATCTTTTCTTTTCTATTTTGATAAAAGATATAATATAAAAGCAGATTGGTATAATGAAAAGTTTTATCTAATAATAAGTTTTTCCAATACTTGAGATTATTTTATATCGCCAAATATAGAACACATTTAATTATTGGAAATATGAAATTAAGAAACTTTTTTCCGTACTTATTTGGTTTAGAGTACTTAATTTTCTTAATGATGTTTAATACATGACACATTATCGGAATACATCAACATCTCCGAATTTGACTTTTTGTGGGTTGACACATTATTGCTAATCAGCACTCAACTATTGCTATTTAAATATAATTAGCTTCCTCGTCTATAAATCTCTTTAATCATTACATTTAGGGTCTTCCTGATGTATTTACCAAAACACTCCAGGACGAGCCTAAAAGCTTATACATGGTGTTCACTTCGTTTCCTCTCAATCGGGTATTCTTATAAATGTTTCTGCGCCTGTGAACAGCGCGCTCTTGAACTCAATCCTGAGCAAATAGCTCGAAGTGTGGTACAGTCGTCACAACAGTAATTTTACTTTTTTTTCTGCTAAAAATATACTTAAAGTAACATTTTAGTAAAAAAATTAATGTTAATTACTTTATAGTTAAAAATAAGCTCATTTTTAGTACATTTTTTGTAATAGGTGTCGAGCTTTTGTCATTAAAAGTCTTTCTCATCTTGCTAATTATGATACATTATTTTGACAGGAAAATTGTTATGTTTTTATAACAGGTTATTTTTTAAGCAACGTCTAAAAAAGTGGAAGTTCTCAATTTGTCGAGGAGTTACGGCAGCCCAATTTAAAAAAAAACAATAAGGTATTAAAAAAATGTTTAAAAAAATCAACAAAACATATCTATATAAGACTTCTCTGGAAGAAAAAATACAAAAAAAAAATGTATTTAAATGTAAAATTTATTCCGTACTATGTTTTGAAATATATTAGAAAACGGTTGGACCGATTTAATTAATTCTTAATTTTATTTGTATACATTCCAATTGGTCACATAGACAGTCATCAAAATTGGTTCAGCTTAATTTTAAAATAACTGTAACAAGTATTTCATTCTAGTAAACAAAAACACGTATTTTGCTTTGAAGTCAGTTCACAATTTTAATCCAACTGCGCAACGCAAAGGAGGGTAATGTGTTTATTAGTCTATGTACGTATGTATGTATGTGGGTTTGTACTTTTGTGGCACTATTAAGACCAAACGCGTGAACCGATTTTGATACATACATATACGTTGTTTGATTCATCATGACGACGCAAATGTCATTGAAAGTATAATCACTTGGAAAAATCAAAATGGTTGATTTTAGACGCCATAATGTAAAAAAGAAAAAAATTAAAATCGACGAACTGCGTTAAATCGGATATCGTTGAAAAAGTATTTAAAAATCATTTTTCGATTTCTTACATCATTTTTCAATCGCAATTTAAATTTAGAATCAAAATATAACGATTTAAAGTTGGTTAGTAAGGATTCTCAATGGTCTTGTTACGCAGTCGGTATTTTTTTTTTTCTTAGGCACCAGCTAGACAGAATAAAACGCTTAACAAATGTTTTGACAAAAACGTAATAGACTGAATAAATAACATAAGCATCTATACAAATATTATAAAGCAGAAGAGTTTGTTTCTTTAAACGCGCTAATCTCAGAAGTACTGATTGGAATTGAAACATTATTTTTGTATTAGAAAGTTTATTTATTGAGGAAGGCCATAGGCTATATTACATCACGCTACGACTCATAGGAGCGACGGAGTAACCATAAACGCGAGTGACACCGCAAGATTTAGCTAGTCATTTACAATATGAGAATGGAATTTCGTTAATGAATCACTTTTTTTTTCTTTGTAAAATAAAATTCTTAAGTACGAATAAAATTTAATATAATTGTGCAGTTTACTACGCTTTGCGACCAAATCGACGTGATTTACAGCCGTTATATGTAACAGTCGCCTAACCGAGTGAATAAGGATGCGATGCACTGAGCGAATTCATATAATCGTTAGAAAGGTATTATAAAAATAAATACGAAGTTGTCTTAGATTTTCGCGATTATTATTCACTGAAATAAAACTATTTTAAACGGATTGAAATCGCGTATATTAATTATTTTTATCATCCCGACGTTTCGAGCACTTTGCAGCGTTCGTGGTCACGGGTAGACTGTCTACCAATAAATACGAAGTTTTAGGAGTCGAAAATGGCTCGAACTCTTTCGAGAAAAGAGTGTTACGGCCGTGCCGCTTTCTTTTGCTCGACTTGGCGAGGGCACTACCGTGCCCTCAGATATACTGTACAGTTAGTTAGTATATAATTTACAAACTGTGCCCCGTTTCACCCGCGTTAATTTGTGGAAAAATAATATTTATATCATGTGGTAAACATTTTCGCTACTCGAATCAGATAATGTCTATTTCATTGATTTTAATTTTTTTCAATAAAAATAAAAAAGTAGCCTTAGTTAGTCTATACAACATTAGCTACCTGTGAGTGAAAGTCCCGTCAAAATCGGTCCAGCCGTTTCAGATACTAGGCGGAACAAGCAGATTTACAGACAAACAGAGGTAACGTTTTTTGTAAGTATCTTGTTTACTTATTAATTTGAAATTACAATGGGACACTTTAATTTTATTTATTAATCTAAATATAGATCTATTTCGAAATGGTGACTATTTCTTACAACAGTTTACGCCAATTTAACTTCTAGTGTTCATGATTGTACGTATACAATACGTTTATGGTAAGTATACAAGTTACATAAGTTACGTTTTCTTATCTGGCAACTTTTTCTTCTCAAATTGCGATTCCGCTCGGAATTATTTGTATAGAAATTATTGATGATCAATAAATAATTAAGTAATAATAAATCTTTTGTACATATTTTATCTTTTTGTATAATATACTTTGTTTTAATTTTATTTTCGACTAGCTTCTCTTCGCCGTTTCACTCGCGTTTATGGTTACTGTGATGTAGTGATGTAATATAGCCGACCAGTAGTTTCTGAAATTAGCGCGTTCAAACAAACAAACAAAGAAACAAACTTTATTATATTAGTATAGATAAATAATTCCTCTAACGTTTTACATATTATATGTAAAACATTTTTAAAAAATTTCAAATTGTTTACTATAAAATCGTATACCTACTATTTTAAGATAAAATAAAGTAATTTCCAGCAATCGTACTTATTGTATCGGTATCTTTATTCTTGAACTTTGCTGCTCGTAAACTAAGTAATGGCAACATATTTCTTGGTATTTTGCGTTCGATTAAAATCGTCAAAAAGTTGACTATTTGAGTATTTTTCTAGCAAAAATATTAGTAGTAAGTATTAACGTTGAATATTGAGAAAACCAGATTTTTTGTTGAGTAGATTTTTGAAATATTACGCATATATGACTTGACTACTTCAAAAAAAGGAACGGACTTCATAAGCGAATAATTAATTTAGTTTACCTGGATGACATAACTATTCAAGTTACTTTGATTTTAAACTCGAATTACTGAACTAATTTCGATGAAAAATTTACAAAACAAATCTTTAAAATCCTAGTTATAAGGAACGAACATTTAAAAAGCATAGGTAAATAGGTACACAATGAATTGACTAATTACAGCTGGCATACGGCCTGGCTCGATCGATGCAGTTCATCACTCTCACAGAAGATCGGTGGAAAGTGACTTTTATTGACTGCATTTCGTAAGGCAGTGAGAGAGCCTGACCCCTTTTCTACTTAATTTTTAAAACACTTTTTAAAACCTCTTACGAAATACACGAATGTTATGTGATAAACATTTCGCATCCATTAATATAGCTCTGATATTTGTCTAGATATTATATCGTTGACAAGACTCCAAACATTAAAAGTCTAGGCACGTAGATACCGCAGTCTAGCGCCAGTAACGAGACGATTCTGTGACCTTCATTTTGGGAATACTTTGATAGATATTTCTTTATCTGTCTTGCTCTGGCTTAATATGGAAGAGCAGGACATATAATCATTTTACAGTATTCAAACTTTCCTTTCAGGAGTGCTTTTATGTTTATATTTCTCTATCTGTCCTATTCTAGCTTAGTTGGTAAGAGCAGGGCAGGCGGTAATTTTACACAATTAATAGTAGGAGTGTAATGAAATTTACGACGTCACAAAGTGTGTATAAATTAGATATCTAGGATCTAATGGAAATCTGATTATTTTAATTAATGCGATGTGATAATTTGTAGACTTTTTTGATGAAGGGAAGGTAACATAGCTTAATTTCGTATGTTTTGTGAGAGACCCGGAAACCTAACTCCGTCCCCTAATTCTTTCTTAACGCGCTGCAAACAGTTTTGAAGCCATCATTAATATGTCACCTGTTTTGTATATATATATACGGTTTCATTTATTTTTTCGATGAATTATTCCGTATAACAAATTATTTATTATAAAAAAAACCTCAACATTTACACCATAAGAAAATTCATATGGGGATAATCAATCTTTAAATATCAAATTAATTAATTACTGCCTATAATAATTATGTGCTAATACTATACGCATATATTTTTTTAATGTTACCTTTGAGACTGTATTTTTCTATAATACTGTGTTAAAGTTTACATATGAATTCAAGACTGCTTTGATTATGTTTCAATTTAAGCTCCCTTTTAAATTTTCTATTGCTTAATTCCAAATATAATATTCTAATCTGTGCAAAATAAACCCGCCAAACGTCAATTACTCAAATGTCAAAATAGTATTCTCAAAATAACCCGACCCGCTATCATATATTTATAAATTAGAGTATAAAAATACCCTTATTAAAATAAACAATAAAACGATAAAATTACTTGACATGTTTCAAAATCTAAGTAAAATGAGAAGATTTCAAATGGAAGTTAAAAATGCGCCTATAGGCAACAGCAAAAACAATTACTCCCTATTTAAAATTCGAAACAGATTCTTAAAAACACCCCATCGCGTGTGTTTCTGTATAATTATTTAACGATAAAATAATTAGCAAGACAAATCCACAGTTTCAAGCTTTAACACAACTATAACCAGTGGTGTTCAAAATTTCTTAACATTGAAACAAAAACATTGAAATTCAGACGCTGAAGTAAAGATTTCTACTATATACTCAAAAAGAAAACCAGAAATATTGATGTCTCTAATATAACCATTACTTATTATAATAAAACAAGAAAAATATTAGAGTTTCAATTAAGAGAATCATTAGGATATAATGAAAGTGATAATATAAGTGTAGATCTACCATAACTATTAAAAAAACATTTTTCAATAATATGATATAATAGAAATTAAGAATTTGGCATGAAACGCTCTAATCAATCGAAATAAAACTATATAGCAGTATTAATTATCTTTGAAGCAAAACATGGCATTTTTAGATATAGGATATTACTCAACTTTTTCCATCCAATCTTCGGTTCTAATTGTAAGTATAATGTCTATAGATGAACTTAATATAATAATATGTATAACACATCCTATTTTCAATAACGGCCTTTTAAAATATAAGTTTTGCCTTTACTAATTGTAGATATTACAAAACAGTGATATACATAAATAAATGGTGATGAAAGATTTGGTGAAAATAGTGTAGTTAACAAGTAAGTCCTAATTTTTAAATTATAAATGTAAATATAAATTTTTTATACTTTCACACTTCAACTACACAACTGAATGTCATTAAATTTTTCCATATGCAATGCCAGGGGTACAATAAAGAATGTAGGAATAGAAAAATAACATAGACTGTGCAATATAACAAAATCTACATTAATGCATACCAATAAGCTAGTTAAATAAATAATGATGATAAGTTAAAAAAAAATACATTATGATTCATGGAAGCAAAACATTAACGATGATTGTGAGCTTTTCTGACAGTGAGACTGTTGGGTAAAGCTAGTGTTACATAATTCATAATTCACAATTCACACACACGTTGGTGCAGTGGTCACTACAACTGATTGTAGCTCTAAAGGTCGCGGGTTTGATCCCCGCTTACAGCTAATGTCTGTATTAGCCATACGGATGTTTGTTGTGGTCTGGGTGTTTGTGTTAGTGTTGTGAGTGTTTCCGGACCCCCGACATATGCTTTTTATTTTATTTATTTGATTTATTTAATATGATATGTGGTCACGAGCTGACCACAACTGATGCAACTTCGTTGAAACATTGAGCATTAAAAAAGGTATTACTACCATTAGTTATTGCAATAAGATCAGTTATATTAAATATAAATAGTATAAAATGTGAAAGTTTAAAATATATAAGTGTTACATTATGTTAAAAGAAATGACCCTCGGCTTCGCATGGATTGATATAGGTATTTAACAAAAAAAACTACAGCCTATGGTCATAAGGGATAATGTAGAATTCTAATGGTGAAAGAATTTCAAAACAGGTCCAGTAATATCAGAGAATATTTAATGCAAACATACAAACAATCTTTCCTTTTTTATAATATTAGTGTAGATGATCTGAAATTTTTTTACAGATAAAGAAGTTTTATGACAATGTGTAAAATAAGATTTAAAAAATCCTAAGAATTAGACAAGCCGTGAACTCTGTTATATAGTTTTAAGGGAGTTATATAATAAAGGCCTTAAATTGTAATATTGGAATTATTTACTTGTACAGTTATACATGCATTAAATATTATTGTAAATGAATTTTATTTTATATCTCATAATACAATTCATATAATAATGTAATCATCCAATATTTCATATAAAGTAAAATTATTTTTAAAATGTTTGTTACAAACATATTCTTGATATAATACACATTTCAAATCAATGTACTAAATACATATTAAGCTTCTAAAAGGAGTCGTGAAAGTGCGTTTCCTACTTGAATTGACTTTATTACTTAATGTAATAATTTGTTTTCGTTATCTGTTTACTTCAAAACTTTGTTATTGTAAATGGAAAGTATGTTAAGTGAAAAGTTTATATAGAAGAATAAATTTTTTCAGATTTCTTGAAGTTTTATTCAAAGTCTCAACCATACAAAGTCTATTTGGAAATATTTTGTTATTATTTTTGGAATTTTCTAATGGTAACACTTTGTTATATCTTTTTGTATGCCTATTTATTTTTAAATATGTTAATTTTGTTGCCAGTGTCGAAAAATGCAAGTTTATAAGCAAATGTAGCTAACATTTACTTATTAAGTTGCATTTTTTAACTAAATAATAATTATTATTTAGTTAAAAGTATAGTAGTAAGTTATTAGTATTTATCAAGATAAAATATACATGTAATTATTTTTACTAGATATATAAACTTTCTTTATTTACACTGTTTCTAATATTTGGTATTTGATTTATATTTTAGACCTGCTGACCCGGCACATATTGTTTTGCCATATAAATGAGATTATTACAGTACTAATATTATTAAAAATGTGGATTGGTGGTAGAAGGGGGAAAATAAGGGTTTTGAGTATTTTTATTTCCAAATTTAAAAAAAAATGAAAATAAAATTCAAAAGAATTTTTTTTAGTGCAGGCCACTCTTATCACTTTGGAGAATAAAAAATAGTTTATGATCTATCATCAGACCTACCAAATAACATAAAAAATTTCATGAAAATCGGTCAAGTTGTTTTGGAGATACATATATATAACAATACAATACTTTTATCCTGGTATAAGAAACTAGACCGCAGGGCGGATTTATATTTCTAATTATCTAAATAATTTAATCGTTAAATTAATAAGAACGAGGAATAAGTCATCAATTTTGCTTTTAATTTTATGTTCTGTTACAATTTACCTCAAAAAGAGTACCTAGCTATAAAACAAGCGTGGTGTGGTTCCTAATATAACTTAAATAATATAACTGTACCGATCTGAATTAAGCTGTTGAAAATCACGAATGTACAATCGCAATGAAGAAATTAATACAAATAAATTATTTTGTTCTTAATAATGACGAAATGTTATAATTAAATCTACAGACGCAAGCACAAATAAAATTTACATTTATATTAATCATTATTTTTTTACATGTAAGTTATGTTTAGTTCGTCTTCATCGCTATCACTTAATGATCTTTTTATTGGATCTATTTCTAAAAGTAAGTCGTTTTCGTTAGCGGTTACATCGTAATCTGAGTCGGAGCTGATGTCACTAGCGCCGTCCCCGTCGCTTTCCGATTCCGAGTTACCCTCGTTATATACAGGATATTCTTCTGTCATAGCGTCTATGGCGTGATCGCTAGATCTGTACTGATTCTCTATATGTTGTATCTTTTTACACAAGTCGATCCATTCGTCCCCCATCATGTTAACTTTTTCTTTAACCAGTTCTATAACGTGCTTTGTATTGTTGTCTTTATTTCTCTGCTCCACGTATTCTTTAATTGCTATTCCTGTTATGTCTATCGGGTTTAGGTCGGGGTGACCTGGGGGCAGACGAAGCACAAGGTGGTTATGCTCATTGAAAATTTTGTCAATAATGTAAGTTTTAACGTTACCTCCGTTCTGATATATTAACTTATGTAATTGAGGCTTTAACATGTCCTCTGTATATGGTATTTTTTCTTTATTCAACCACGATATAATATCCGCTCTCTTACTATTTGGTGTTGGGGCGGTGTTCATTACTTTAACGTTATAGCATAGCTTATTGTCAACTACAATGACCGAATTAGGTTTCAACTTGGGTAGTATTTTGTTTCTCAACCATTTCTCATAATTTTTAAAATTCATCTCAAATGCGCTTTTTTTAAGCATAACTAAGGCATTTGGGAGAAAACCGGCTTCCGATCCCGCATTCAGAACGAAAATTTGCTGTTTCGTCGATACCTTACCATTTCTAAAAGGTCTTAATATAATAGACGTTCGTCCTACGTAGACAATATCTCGTCCTTCCGTTCTATATTTATTAATATCTTCTAAAAATTCTATTCTTTTAAAACGAATCGCAGGTTTTTCAATAAGTACTCGTTGTGAGTCATCCGTTCTTCTCCACTGAAATCCCAATTCTTTTGTTATTTTACTTAAACTACCTGTGGAGCCTTTAAAATTTATATCTTTCTGGAATTTTGCTACCAATTTATTTTTAGTCGGCAATGCTTTTTCAGTGATATAGTAATTGTGTATGCATCGTTTCATGATACCTTTATCGAAATTATGAATACCGGTAGCTGGTTTCAGTCTCTTTCTCTTTTTACCCGGAGTGTCTAAAATAGACAAATTTCCATTTTTACATTCGTTTATTATTCTGGATACAGTTCGAGCAGACGTCCCTGTAGCATTAGCTGCCCGTTGATAAACCGCATTAAAATCGCTAGGACCTTCATCCTTTTCTTTTTGCATGAACTTCCACACATTGTAAACTATTAGCCTAGCCTGACTACGTAAAACTCTATTTTTTAATGATGTGTCGGACATTTTTGTACTCCGATAAGCACAACCAATTAATATATACAAACAAATTAACAAAGTAATAATATGAAATATAACACAAAACAACGCATGAATGAAGCAACTGTCTTATCGTGTGTTTACATCGATACTAAACTCCCCTCCCGTTTACCGCACCGCCATTTTGATCTAAATAAAGACAACTACGACGCGTTACGCCGCAACTTCACTTAGGCACAGTTACGATGTTCGTATATATAAGTGTAATAGTGAAGGTTAACATACGGCTATTTGTGTGCGAAGCGTAAGTATTGGAGATTTTGTAATTGTGCAAGTTTTATAAAGAGTTTATTCGGATAGGGCACTATTTAATGTTCATATTAGCAATATTAATTTATGATGATATCGTATTTAGGTTAAACAACGTTTACGGATAATATAATTTTGGATTGTTTGTGTATCGTCTAGACACCACAGCGCCATACGACGGTTGTCATGTTTTAGTACCGTTTTGGCAACTTGACATTAGCGTCATCTATGGTGTCCATGTATAGAGTTGTCAGCTTATAAATTTCTGTACGTAGTTTTTTGTATTTCTATGGCCGATCTATGTTATAATTAAGCAATCATATTGAATTTTAAATATGTTCAATAATTATCTCTAGAAATATTTATAAATTAAATTTAATTATAAAACAATAGCAATGTTTTTTTTTAAATCAAGATGTGTTTATTATTAAATCTTAACAAATTTAAATACGAAGTAATATTTGTATATTAATGACACAAAAAAAATAAGAATCAATAAGTAATTAATGTATTACAATTATAATATAATACAAATATAACCATATAAGAAAGTAATAACGTACAAACTATATACCAAGTATATAACGAACTCTTTTTTGTACCAAATTTCTCATACAATATTTACTATTGGTTATGGCCGCCATATTGTTTTTAATTACAATCACAAAATTTATGCTTAAGTAAAATATTATTTTCTGTTTAATATGTTTCTGAATTATCCTTAATATATACATATTTTTTAATTAATTTCTTTGATAAGACTATTAAACTTTGACCATCTAATTGTTTATCAAATACTTATATTTATCTATGAATGTAATAAAATAGTTTACATTTCAAATATTTATTTTAGTATACGTATAGACAACATTGTAAAATGTCGCCTTAGAAGTTTTCAAAAATTATATTAAAATAGAAATAATTAAATTTAAATAACTTGTGCATATAAAACAAAATTCTTATGGATGGAATGTAATCTACTTTGTTTTCTTCCTTTCTATAACCGACTTCCAAAAAAGGAAGACGTTCTCAAATCGTTGGGGACATTTTTATGTATGTTCACCGATTACTCCGCTGATTGTGGACCGATTTTTAAGTTTTTTTTTTTTGAAAAGGTATACTTCCAAGTATGTATGGTACCACCATTGTCATCTGGCCAGAAATCTAATAATATTTTTTACAGTAACTAACTCGTGCATTTTCTTTAGAAAAGCAACCATTAGTAACTGATGGAGAAGACCACAGATGGCCACTGAAGCTATTCAATAACAAGTATTTATTTATTATTTTTTTACGGGTTGCGATTCGATTATTTTGATATGATTGCTTAACAATTTATGCTCACCACAAGACATGAAGACAAGAAGCTGATGCCATATAATATAAAATCATATAATATATTATATAATATATAAATCACAATTTTGTAGACGGTGAAAAGTTTTCACACAAGTAGGCTTTACTTGGCGTCGACTTCTAATGTTAAAAAAAAAAAAAATAAAAAAAATAATCACAATTTTGTAGACGGTGAAAAGTTTTCACACAAGTAGGCTTTACTTGGCGTCGACTTCTAATGTTTTACTTGACTCGGGTTTCAAAATATCGTAGAAAATATTTATTTTATGCCTTTTTAATCGTCCTTCAAAAAGGAGGAGGTTCTCAATTCATCGGACTTTTTTATGGATGTTCACCGATTATTTTCCGTTTATTGTCCGATTTTGATTTTTTTTTGTTTGAAAGGGTATTCTTCCAAGATAGTCAGTAACACGTTAAAGGTTTTACTTTGTACCGACTTGAAAATGTAAAAAATATTTTTTTTAGCCTTTTAGTTCATTTGTACCAATCAATTTTTTTTTAAGTCGGTACATTTTTATTAAAAAAAACATAGTTTATTTGTGTCTATTAAATTCGTTTTTGAAGTCGTATTCTCTTTTGTAAAAAGTTTTTATATGTAAATAGTTTTTTAAATAATTTAATTTCGCAAGAGGTCGTTTTATATTATTTTGCGGGAAAAAATTTCGTAACTAGTTGCCGCGCTAAATGAGAGCGATTCGTTTCATTTTCATAAAATCTACATCTGCATTCAAAATATTTAATCATGGCGTAAATAGAAATCTAAACAAAAAAAAAAAAACGAAATTAATTAAAAAAATCAAAAACCCGACTGCGTAACTAGGCTACTTAACTTAGAACCATAATTTATAAAATATACTTACTTTGTCACTCCATTGATTTTATTGTTGTTTATTTTCTTTTAAGTGTTGTTTTTAATTATCTATAGTTTTACATTTTGTATTCTTAATTAACGGATTATTAGGTTAGTTTAGTTATCTTTATGGTCAATGCTGTTTACACCTGTAATGATTTATACACCTAGATGTAATACCTTGTGTAATTGAAAAGTCAATGTCTTAGTGATAAGTCGATGGTGTAACTTTTCCAATAAATAAATACCGTCAGCAGTACCGTATCAATATCAGTTCTGTTTAAAAGCCTATAAGAGGGAACCAATCAACTTTGCATCGTTATAGATCCTAAACGGCAATTCTGATTGAAAAATGATAATAGAAACCTGTAAATGATTTCTAAATATCTATTCAATATTACCCCATTTGACATAGACAAAATCGCCATTTTGGATTTTTTTAATTTTAATGCTTTCTATGACAATGGCTAGTCCTACAAGTTTATCTAACTAGGGCCACAAATCCATACATACATAGGCTGTTAAACTCATACCCTCATTTGCGGTGTACAATTGGATAAATTAATTTTTAAATTTATGTAAAGGAATATTTCTTTTAAAAGAATGTTTTTAAATATACATTATACGTGCAATGTACTCCCGCTGGGTGACAGCTGACTCGCAAGTAGGTACGAGCGCGGTATAACTGTGATTTATTAAAATATTTCTACATAAATAAAAGAAATTTATCGAAAGTTACTTGTACATCGGCAATAATCCTTATTTTTTTCTGTGATTATTACAAATTTGTATCGAAATCAAAATATCATAATGAAAATATGCTTTATTCAAGTAGGCTTTTACAAGCACTTTTGTATTGAACAGAAACAAAAAAAAATTGATGATTTTACTACCAATTCGGAATGTATTCGGATGTTTTACCGAAAAGAACCGGCAAGAAACTCGATAGTTGTTCTTTTAAAATGTATTTACGTTTTTAATTGTTTCACACACATTTAACAATTACAAATATATTAAATACCCTGTAGTAACTTCAGCTTATAATAAATCCAAGCATCTTTATCATCTATATAATCTTGTACAGATGTTGTAATCAACGGAATTAAATTGAATATTTAAAAAAAAATTCAAGAGAAGGGTTTAAAGGTATAATGCATGTAAATTAAAGCGTAAAGCCGTGAATTTCAAAGATTTGTAATAAGTATGATGTGGAAAAAAACATAGTCTAGGAGCCTATATAACAAACGCTGGCTAAACCTTACGAGATGTATTAAAGCAATGTACTAAGTATCTTTATATCTTAAACATATCTGCGATGGTGTATATACATCTATATCTACATATAAACATCTGTTTCTCCTAAGGATAACATTTAGTAACGATTTTTATATTTTATATACCTCAAAAATGTAATGGATTATTTACGAAACTATTTTAAATAATACAGTTTTTTATACTAATGTTTGCGTTTACGTCCATAATTTGACAGTCCTTCTTCTTAGGAAACCAATGCACGATTCTCGTACCATCAAGACGAATCTATGACGTATCATTTATCAAAATCGTACATATGATAATTACGCATCAAACTCATAACACTCTTTTGGAATTTGCTGCAGTCGGCTAATAAAATCCATATGCACTTGTCTTCTTGTTGTATAAACGAAATAATAATATCTTACGTTGACTCGAATGGTTTTAGTTTTAATCCATTTCAAAGTTTTATACGATTTCTAGTGTTCGTAGTATTTTATCTTCTTATAGCACTACCCATTACACGATACATTGAATGAAAGAAAGAAGAAAGAAAGAACATAAACCTTTAGTTACAAAGGTTTCTGTGTAAAACTATTTTACAATAGATGTTGCGAGTCGCGATAGTAAATCTATATATACTTTAATTTTCTTTAGTTATCTCATTTGGCAAACACATATGACGTATTTCTAGCACAAAAGAGTTAGATAACGTTGTTTTAGATTTTCGCAATTATTACTCATTGAAATAAAACTACTTTAAACGGATTTAAATCGCGTATATTAATTATTTTTATCATCCAGACGTTTTGAGCACTTTACAGCGTTCGTGGTCTCGGGTAGACTAAGGTGACATTTGTCTATTTGAGGTTTAAGAAAAATATTATTTACAACTACCGCCGACGGTTTCTTAGTTGGTATCTCGAATAACGTTCCGGTTGCACGCAGAAGGCACTAACTGTATCTTTGGATCTTGCTGTCTGTTGGACTTGGGATATAAAATTTTTAATAAGTACATCACAGATGTTTGAAAGTCTCCAACCATTTTTTCTATTGAAGTTCGGATGTTTTTGAATTTCAATCGCCTCGCGTATCATTCTAGGAATGAATCTGTGTTCTCTAGCGAGGAATTGTGGTTTATCGAATCGATTAAACTTGTGCGCGGACGGGTGACAAAAGTAAGAAGTAAAAAAAAGGATACAATTTTTTTTTTTTAATATTGTTTTATTTAGACTTTATTGCACAATACATAGTCTTATAATAGACATTATAAAACAAATCGAATTCTTCTATTTAAAAATAAGTACTTTCATTCACTTGGATATATTAAGTCCAGCTATTGGGATTATAAAACCAAACAAATTGACCGACTTTCATAAAAATTCTATGGAACCAATCTATATACTCTTTCAAATAAAAATAACGAAGAAATTCTAAGACAATAAAAAAAAAAGTTACATTACGAATTGAAAACCTCCTATTTTTTGAAGTCGGTTAACAATTCACCCTTATTTTGTCTTGTATTTTTATTGAACACCTTTATATCTGTACCTTAATATTTTACTAAGAAATAAGGTGTTCCATACACCGTTTACCCTTTTAGTGCGAAAAATATGGGAAATTTATCGTTCGTACAACACTTAAGATTGTCTGTGGACGTGATACCTTATAAGTAAATTTGTTTTTTTTTTTTATACCAAAATGTCAAATTATACTAGCAATATATCTCTACTAAACCTTAGGATTTCCCAAGCTTCTTTTGTTGAACATCAACGAATTATAAATATTACTTTTGTTTCCACATCTTTTTGTTTTTTATATAATAAAAAATAAATAAAAAAGTGGACCTTATATTTTTTCATACATAAAATGCCAACCTTAGGCGTTTGAAATGTTTTTTCTTCGTAAAATATTCATTACTTATCAACAAAATCGTAAATCTGTAAATAAATAGTATCAGCTAGTTAATTGATAGTTAATATTATTTTGTATTCCGTATTATCGAATATAAACTTTAAATCTAAAAGATGAGCTAATATAACTGCGTTTCGAACGGTGAGTGAGAGAGCCGGAACCCTTACTCCATTCCTCTCCTTACTTCCTGTTCCCATTGTCCCCTTATTCCTTTTTAA
This sequence comes from Hypolimnas misippus, assembly GCA_037950945.1. Taxonomy (NCBI): domain Eukaryota; kingdom Metazoa; phylum Arthropoda; class Insecta; order Lepidoptera; family Nymphalidae; genus Hypolimnas; species Hypolimnas misippus. The sequence goes on from JBBEEQ010000009.1 coordinate 1,668,877, forward strand.
TCTGAAAAGCAATTTGTAGCTCCTATGGTGCTGCAAATGTCCACGGGTGGCGGTTAAAATCGGCCCTGAAACTCCTTTAAGTATGTTCCCTTATTCCTAATAGTTTTGAATTCGGTCTACCATATTCAGTTAAAATAATCACTTGTATATATATCTTTTCGCCCTCAGGTTGACTGCCTGGTTGTACAACTAGTTACTTACAAACAACTAGTTTTTCAACTTAGTACACAATAAAGTATATATCTTAAGTCCTATGTAAGTATGAGTCCTATGTAAGTCTATGTCTTATATAAAATAACAGCAATGAATATTGCTGCTATTTCAAATAAATACTGCTCTATTTTTATAAACTCTTTAAAACATGCACAATTAAAAGAACTTCAATATTTTGCACATTTGCATACAAATATTTGCATTATCCTTCATCTCTAAACATTGTAACTGTTCTAAGTGAAGTTGCGGCGAAAGGCGTCGCAGCCATCGTTATTTAAATCAAAATGGCGGCGCGGTAAACGGAGAGAGAATTTAGTACCAACGTGAACATACAAGAAGGCGGTTGCATCACCTGTGCATTCTTCTGTGTTAAATTTTGTTTAATTGTTTATTTATATTCGTTTGTTATATCGGGGTGTAAATGTCCGATACATCATTAAAAAATAAAGTTTTACGTAGTCAAGCTAGGCTTATTGTTTATAATGTGTGGAAGTTCATGCAAAAAGAAAAGAATGAAGGCGCTAACGATGTCAATGTTAATCCGGTTTATCAACGGACAGCTAATGCTACAGGGACGTCAGCACGAACTGTACGAAGAATAATAAACGAATGTAAAAAAGGGATTTCACCCGTCTTCGATACTCCAGGCAAAAGGAGAAAAAGGTTGAAACCAGTTATCGGTATTAATAATTTCGATAAAGGTATCATGAAACGTTGCATACACAATTATCACATAACCGAAAAAGCATTGCCGACTAAACATAAATTGGTAGCGAAATTTCAGAAGGATTTAAATTTTAAAGGTTCCACGGGTAGTTTAAGCAAAATAACAAAAGAATTAGGATTTAAGTGGAGGAGAACAGATAGTACACAACGAGTACTCATTGAAAAGTCTACCATTCGTTTTAAGAGAATAGAATTTTTAGAAGGTATAAATAAATATAGAGAAGAAGGACGGAATATTGTCTACGTAGGACGATCGTCTCTTCGTTTGAAATCTTCTCGTCAAGATTCGAAGGTGAAATCGAAGAAACAGCACATTTACATTCTCAATGCGGGATCGGAAGCTGGTTTTATCCCGAACGCCTTAGTTATATTTAAATCGAGCGCATTTGAGATGAACTTCAAAAACTACGAGAACTGGTTAAGAACCAAAATACTACCCAATTTGAAACCTAACTCAGTTGTTATTGTTGACAATACGCTGTGTTATAACGTTAAATTAATGGACAACATCCCAACGCGAAATAGTAAGAGAGCGGAAATCATATCGTGGTTTAATAAAGAAAAAATACCGTATACTGATAATATGTTGAAGCCTCAATTACATAAATTAATATATCAGAACGGGGGTAACGCTAAAACTTATGTTATTGATAAAATTTTCAATGAGCATAACCACGCTGTGCTCCGTCTTCCCCCAGGTCACCCCGACCTAAACCCGATAGACATAGCAGGAACAGCAATTAAAGAATATGTAGCTCAGAGAAATAAAGACAACAATACAAATCACGTTATAGAACTGATTGAAGAAAAAGTTAACATGATAAGGGATGAATGGATCGACTTGTGTAAAAAGATTCAACATATAGAGAATCAGTACAGATCCAGCGATCTCGTCATAGACGCTATGACAGAAAAATATTCTGTAAATGATGAAGGTAACTCGGAATCTGAAAGCGATGGGGACGGCGCTGGTGACATCAGCTCCGACTCAGATTATGATCCAACCGCGAACGAAAACGACTTGCTCTCAGAAATTGACCCAATAAAAAAATCATTCAGTGATAGCGATGAAGACAAATTTAACATAACTTTTATGTAGAAATATAATTATTAAAATAAAGAAATATTTTATTTGTACTTGTATATAGTTTTATTTACAACCTTTCGTCAACAAAATAAGTTAAGTATTTCTATTTATTTCGTCATGCGATTGGACGTTCGTTTTTTTCCGCAGCTACATAATTTCAGACCGGTACAGTTATATGACTTGATTTGAATCAAGAACCAATTGTATAGATACTCATTCTACGTTCGTTTTTTGATAAAAAAAAAATAAAATTTTCAAGTTTAATATATTTTTGGTCCAAATGTGATAAAAATGAATACTTAAAAATATCTTCTGTTAGAACTGGGTCTACTTATAAGTTGTTATTGTGGTGTCAAAGCTGTAGGACCATTGTCCTTAGTTTTAGTAGAGTTCGAAAAATCCATGTTTACATTCAATTATGCAAAAATGGAAACAGATTTTTCGAACGCTTTGGGATAAAAAATATGTTCTTAATGACTTTTAGTTAGAAACAATAGCATTGAAATTATCAATAGAGTGATTTTCGAAGTTATAGTTTCTTCTTATCCGATAAAAATAATATAAAATACTGCTTACAGCATTCAGCGCTTTGATGTGAAATAACTTTGAAACGGATAGACTTAGGATTAATTTGAAATTTAAAAGAAAACAAAAACCTAATACAATTTGCATGAATGTACAACGAACATGATATTGCTGATTTCAGATGATGCTACAGCATCGGGTCTAGATGACACAAATATGTTATTATAATATAATCGTTGCACGTAAGTTTAGTTTCGATTGGACTATTAGATGTTTCTCGGATCCTTTCAACAATAAGAAAACAGATAACCTTCAAACGTCTGAATGGATGAAAATGGATCTTCATTAATTGTAAGAATCATTCTGATTACATCAGCAACAAAATTAAGGAGTTAAGGTTCCTCAGACAGACACAGAGATCCACGCGTCAAAGCTATAACACAAGTTTTTTTTTGGTCAAAGGTTCATAAAAATTCATGGTAGGACGTAAGCTAAGCACTATCACATACACTATATAAACACGTGTGAATTCCTAAGGGACTGCTTTATCATATTTTGAATGTTATTTACAGTTGCGCTGTCAAGAAAAACGTTAAGAAATATTTGATGTTTCGTGATAAATTTTCAAATAAAAAGAATCTGTACTTTTAACTGACCGAGTTGTGATGAAACTTATATAGAGTATTCTGGGGACGCCTACGATGCTTCTTAACTTAAATAATGTATATGCTTAAGTGATATCGCAATGTATGCCGGGTACAGCTAATAATTTGTCTATGTATTTATGTAAACTCAATGCGTATAATGAGCGTGCGTGTTTGTGTGCGTGTGCGTATGCGTGTATTATGTGTTTGTATTTACACGACAAATAAGAGAAAGTATATGTGTGTGTCATGTATAATTACGAATAAATATTATTTTTTATAACATCCAACATCAGCAATGTCTTAATATTCCGTCCTCGTTTAGACAGAGTCTTTTTAACCCACGGTTTTATTACTTCTCGTAGTAAAGTTAAAATAGGCGCTCTTCAGACGAACGACAAATTGCTGATGATTGCGGTAAGAGTCGCCATCGACTATTACAATTGCAGTGTTGAGCGCGCAATTTGTTGCTCTTGTTGTAGTGGTTGATTGCAATAGGTACTTCACACGTTTATGTTTAAAATAAGCATTCTATTTTGTAACTAGACTAAAATTTTGTTCTTGCTAAAATTACAAGCATATAATATTGATAGTTTTTATGAAAATAATGTAAAATCATTCGTAAATTTTGTCCTTGCTAAAAATACAAGAATTTTTGATAGTTTTTTAAATAATCATCATAATAAGTGAATTTAGTAAGAGTAAACGTTATTAACTTTGGACCAATAAAAGGTCAATACTAGTTTAGCTACAAAAACTCTTAAAAGATGTCGACCTTTGATATTTGGAAAAAAATTATAATACAATAGTTTTATGTACCCAATTTAATAAAAGTCAACTTCGCTTACCCTTATTATTTAATTTATTACATGTTTATTAATATGAAAATTTATCGAAAATTTTATATAGTCGTCCTATTGGAAATATATAAACTAATAAGTGATAAATCAATGAATTTCTTAATAAAAGTAAAAAAGTGTTTTATAATCAAACTTTTATTTAAACGCACTAAAAAGAATAAAATAATCTTTTCCTTTAAAAGTTTTACTATTAACTTATAACGTCATCACACAATCAATATTATATAAAAGCTTGATGCGAGACTTATGTAAGTACTTACATTTATTTAGTTTGAACAATTTAAAGATTAAAATCAAGGAGATCAAGTTGTTTGATTAACTTGTTCTAAATAAAATACAAATATGTAAAACTAATCCAATCATTTGATTTCGGTATGATTCTTTTGACTTGGTAAAATCTGACCCAAAGCACGTTAACGTCTAAGATAGTAAGTTCACTTTTAAGACCTACGGAACAGTATTTGCTAGTGCATTAAAAATATGTTTCATCATACTGAAATAACCGGTTTTTCGGTGAAGCAAATGCCATATCTGCTTCGAAATCAATATGAATACTGGTTGCTGTTCTAAAATTGGCACACCTAGACAAAGTTATCGACCGTCCGAATTCGTTTATAGACAAGTTAAAATGGATGCGAATAACTTAAGACGATCACGTGACTAATGAAAAGTTTAAATCATTTTGATTTATATTGAATTGTCTACAAATAAAGTTATCTAGGTATATGGAAATCGCTAGCTCGTTGATAGTTTAATGTATTTTATGGTATATATAGCTGTAGTCCACTGACTACTGCTCGTATACGGGCTGTCTCGATCGGAACACTTACAGAAATTGAAGTAAAGTTGTTAGAAGAGCTGCGTTTCGTGCAGTAAGTGGGAGAGCTAGACGCTTTATACGTATTCCCTTTTAACCAATTAACGCATAAGAACTCTGGCATTACAAACGTTTCAAAACGAAGGCGATGAACATTGAACATTAATCAGCCTGGCGATCAGACTTTTAGCGGGTATTTAAAAAAAATAGGAATGCTTTAATCGTTTTCATATATTTTAAGACAAATTAATTCATTAATGGTAACATAATTTTATATAGGCTCACAGCAACCACCAGTGTGTCTGCTGTTATCAGTGTTTTCATCGGTTGTCGTTGATTGTCACCTATTGTCGTTGATTGTCGTCGGTTGTCGTCGCTTGTCGTTGGTTGCCATTAGTCGCAGACAAAACACGACTTCTATTATCGTTATAGATAAAGTGTCGTCCGTCTGTGAGAGTACTAAACATGGTGATAAGTATAAAAAACGTTTTAGTACATTTTCGTTTTATTTTCTAATAAAATCCTTTACGTAAAAATAAAAGGTACTAGTCTACGTAATTTTAAAATTGAGCCAGGAAATCTACTGAAATTGGACTTTGTTATACTGGGTATGAATATAATTTGAAAAGTTAATCTAGAATTTGTATATTTTACTTACTTTAACTGTTAACATTATATATCCTTATTTTTTTTTAGTATCACACGAAAATTTTTACACTGGCTATTTTATAAGGTTACATTAAAAAAAATTCATTAGATAAAATAATAGAATAAAAAATTTTAGATGCTCATGACTTTATCGGCGTATAATATTTATCATAATATTTTTTATATTATTTTAACTAACATTAATTAAAATAACTTTACCTGAAAGAGAAAAAAAAGTTTAGAATATCATTTCCCTGCTGTAAACTTCATGAATCTTTCTATTTTATTATTTAATATTTTACAAGGAATTTCACTTCGTATCTTCTTCTGTAATTCCCATCATATTTAAACGTTTATCGAATATTAAAACAGCCAGTACACGTATATTAAACATCTTGTATGAAATCCCGCTATACTAAATCAGTATCATCTTATATAGATGATACTCTTTATAGACTAAGAAGCTTTATGTTAATCATTTAAACTCTCAATATACTGAACGATTAAAAGTGACTTATTTACTTGTTACACGCGTATAATTAACCTTTTCCCCGCAAACCGTTTCAGTCCGGACGTTTAATGCCTCATTTAAATGCTAAACGACAATTTTTTCTCCCCGTATGTTAATTTTATGGCTCCCACGCCCACCGATAAATTACAATTTGAGCTGTCATTGTTTGTTTTTTTTTTATCCCGGAGAAAGAAGGGATTTCGCACGCGAGTGTGTATTTTTAAGTAAATTCGAAAAAGTTAATAGTACATAGTACTGTCACTCGTGTTTGTGGTTACTGTTTCGCTCCTATGCGTCGTAGCGTAATGTAATATAGACTAAAACCTTCCTCAATAAACGAGCTATCCAATGCAAAATAATGTATCAAATCGGATCAGTAGTTTCAGAGTTTACCCCCTACATACAAACTTAAAAACAAATTTTACCTCTTTATATTATTAGTATAGATATACTTAATCTTTACATATAAATGTCTTCCCTCCGTGTAGGAGGAGGTTAGTGACTAAGCTCCTCCTGAACCACTGGACTTATTTTTAATGAAACTTTTATTATATTTGAGTAGGTATCTAGATAGTTTGATAGATTGATAATTGGACCTGAAAGGTTCCACTGCAATTGAGCAGGACTAGGAAGAAATATTATGAAGCTAAAGAGTTTGTTTGATTGTAATGGATAATATCAAGAACTACCAGTCGGATTTTATGATTTATTTTGTGTGTAAAACAAGTAATGAATTGAAAAAATCAAAATCCGACTGCGTAACAAGACCATAGATAATCGTCGCTTACCAATTTTCAATCGTTATAGATTCTAAACGGTAATTTTTACTGAAAAATGATAATATTATATATTAACACAGTTTCATTTTTTTTCACATTATGGCGTCCAAAATCGTCCATTTTGATTTTTTCAAATTTTTATAGTTTCTATGACATTAACGCCATTATGACAAATCAAACGAAGTGTCATTTATCAAAATCGGCAGATGCGTTTGGTCTAAATAGTGCCACAAAGATACACACCCACATACATAAATAGACTGATAAACACACTACCTCGCTTGCGTCGCACAGTCGGGTAAAAAAGTCCCCTTATTGAAAAAGGTTATAGGCAGAATCCAACGTATTTCATCGACAAATCAAAAAATCACGCAAGAGGCATGACTAGCAGAACCTAACAAAAACAAAGCAATTCCATTGGTCCAAACAGAAATAAACTACAGACAAAAGATGCCTATTCAAAAATTATAGCACGCATCTGTCGAGTTTAACGACAAAGGGCCATTAGCTTGGTTCTCGGTTTTATTGTACACATAAATTTTACAAACAATATCACCGAAACAAGGAGAACATATCAATGATATTATATAACTATATATATAGATATGTTATGGCTATATAAAGACGCTGATAAGCAATATTGCGTCAAGCCACACGACCTTCATTTTGAGAAAATGGCGTCAAACATAAAAATATGTCAAATTAATAAATCTATTTGAGGTATAAAGTATATATGTGTCTTTTTATTTCTATTTTGATAAAAGGTATAATGAATTAAAAGCAGATTGCTATAGTAAAGAGTTTTATCTAATTATAGGTTTTTCAAATATATGAAATTATTACATAATTCAAAATATAAAAATACTTCAATATTCTAAACATTAAATTAAGGAACTTATTTCCGTACTTAGTTCAGATGACTTAAAAAAATTGAATAATGTTAAATACGTAATTCTTTATCAGAATACATCAATATCTCCAAATTCGACTATTTGTGGGTTGACACATTATTGCTTATCAGCATTCATATATGCTATAAGATTTTTGCAGTCAGAATCAGGACCGGATGTATCCTAAATGCCGCACTAAAAATGCCGCCCCCATTACCCAAATTATTAGCTTTGTGTGTAGAAAAATCACTCTTAAAAAAAAAGAAAAAGTTCAGTAGAGATTCGGAGCATAATTTCAGTATAATTATATTTTTATTCGTAATTTTTTTGATATTAAAGATACTAAATACTTATACTACAATTTTTCATTTTTATATTAAAAATCATAAATTTCTACCAACCCTCTACAGTTTAATTATTTTTATCAGAAGAAATTTTTAAAATTACTTCAAAACCCAAATTTAGCTGCTCCTGGAAATTTTGCGGTTCTGGCCACTGGCTCCAAGTGCCCCTTTTTTAAATCCAGCGCTGGAATTTTTCCAGCCGACCACTTTGAACAACGTCACCTAGTACCCGCCTAACTAGAGTATCACAAGCTTTAATTTAAAGAGAGAGTTTTGGGTCAACAAGCAATGATATTATTTGTAAAAATCTGTAGGTACTCGTATGTTACAAGTTTTTTTTTTTTGAGAAAAATAGTGACTCGCATTGTATTAACGCAAGAAGAAAGGATAAACTCATAACACCAAGCTTTCGACTTCGCAAAGTAAATGCTTATTCCTGGGGCAAGGTGTCCGTTTTGATAACAAAATACCACAATTTTTTGCAGTTTTCAATGAATAAGTTTAAATTGTATATTAAAAAGTCTTTGATAGCTAAAGCATTACTCTGTACAAGATTATATAGATGATAACAATGCATGAATTTAGTATAGCTGGATTTCATACAGGATGTTTAATATATACATTTGTAATTTTTAAATCTATATATGTACTTAACCTAATTTTAAAAGAGCACCTATCGAGTTTCTTGCCGGTTCTTCTCGGTAGAATCTAAATTCCGAACTGGTGGTAGCTTTTCCTTAATTTATTTGTAAGTTTTATTTGTTTTGACTACTTGAATAAAGGATTTTTTGAATTTAATTTTGATTTTGAAGCATCCCATAGTCAGCACGTTTAAGTGAAGCTAATTGAAACAATTCGTCTCAGTGTCGTCTCACGCACACTACAACAAAATACATAGCAACATTTCAATACTCGTTACGTTCTCTCTCCCGTTAATTAAGATTTGCTGTATTAAGAAAATAGGCCATATGAATGATTGTCGTGGTCTTGTTTGTGTTGTGTGAGTGTGTGTTCTTTGTTTCCTGACGCAGGAATATCATGTAATGGAAGGCGTTGAGTTGATTCGTTTATTTGTAGAAAAGAATTTTTTAGGAAAGAAAAAACCCGAAATGAATTTGCAGGAACAGCTGCTCGTAAATCATGAAATTCATAACTACTTTTAAAACTTAAAACGTCAAAAGTCAAACTTTCTCACAGTTTTTTAAACTTTACTCACTTTTCTTGAATACTTATTAAGAATTTCTAGAAAGGTTGATTTTATTCTTTCTAAAAAAACTTCAATTTTTTTTAATGTGTGATAAGACATTAATTACTATTATTCATGATAAATACTTTACGAATACATAAGAAAGATAAAGAAAGATAAACTTCAACACCTTGTTTTCGACTTCACAAAGTTAATGTTTCCTTTCTGGGGCAAGGTATTCGTCTTTATAATAAAATCCCCCAAAAATGTTTTGCAGTTTTCAATGAATAGATTTAAATCATATGTTAAAAAGTCACTAATAGCTAAAGCACATTACTCTATACAAGATTACGTTGACGATAAAGATGCGTGGGCTTAGTATATGCTGAATTTCGTACAGGATAAATAATTAATTTGTAATCATAAACTGTGTTGTATTTACAATATTTTAAAAGAGTAACTATCGAGTTTCTTGCCGGTTCTTCTCGGTAGAATCTGCGTTCCGAACCGGTGGTAGCTTCATTATTATTTTTTTTTGTTATTTTCATGTATGACGATTCAAAAGTGCTCGTAAGAGCCTACTTGAATAAAGTATTTTTTGATTTTGATTTGATTTTGACTTTTATTATGATCTAGCTGCGTCTTGCGGTTTCACTCCCGTTTATGATTACTGCTTCGCTATTGTGATTCGTAGCGTGATGTAATATAGCCTATAACCGCAATAGACGGGCTACCTAATTCAAAAAGAAATTTTTAAATTGAATCAATAGCTTCAGATATTATCTCCTACATACAAACTTATAATCATAGTTTATCTCTTTACAATATAAATACTGTGCAGGACTATAAGTGGACTGTATTATGCACCTATTAGCTGGATTGGTTGTGAAGAAATAAAAGTTGCTTGTTCCGAAGTAAAATGCGAAGTGTTTTATTCAAATTATGCGGCCATATTTATACAATTCTTACAATGCACACAATAGATAACTGTAGTAACGATCATATTTGCGTATAGCGCTGTTGCTATCTCGCTCCCTTTTAGAGTTATCCTTATTACACAGTACCATCTATAGCTAATTCTTATAGTAAGTTTATATAATACAAACTCTTATTTCTATTTATTTTGATACTTACAAAGTTATTATGTAACTGTATTATGAATAACGTTGACAGAGCTGAGAGCTTTTAAAGTTACAATAAGAAAAAATACTACAAACTATAAATATTTACAATTCAAAACTTATGACTATTTTAGATGATACACAAACTTTACGAATTTTAAACACGGCATTGAATTTATACATATCTATTAAGCTCGTCGTTCTGCACAAATACATATACATATATAAATACACATACATATATATAAATACACATACATATATATTTTTGTTTGTGCCAAAAAGTATAAAGAAAGTTCTTTATGAGATAAAAGATTTTTACAATTTAGTTGAGTTAAACGTATTTCATTTTATTGTTAAAAAGGAAGTGGTCCAAAAATCGTTATGAAATAAAACAAAGCGAGTCAAATAAAGACAGTTTTACTTTAGTATATAATTATAATATTTTAACTTTGACTTCAAAACAGGATTCGTAATACACGTTTTGTTTAATGTTTGATACCTCAGAATTTGAATTTTTATCAAAATCTTTAAAAAAAAAGCTGGAAATACGAATCCTTTAAAGTTAGTGTATTTTTTCATTGTAGACATTATCAGTGTAATTTTTAATTTAGAATATATCAATAACTACTTACACTCATTTGTGTTTCTACTGTAACAGTATAAATTCGCGCGACAAATTTGTACTGATAAAATTTAAATCTGGCAGCACGCCACTTCACGGCAAAGTCGAGCAAAAAGCAGTACGACCCTACGATCCTTTTCTCGTAACTCTTCAAACTATTTTCGACTCCCCCTAGTCTACTTATTTAAAATATAAAAGATTTTAAATATTGATATGTTCATTATAAGATGTTGTTAGGTTAGCTAATTACGTAATAACTTATTTAAAACTGAATAAATTTACTGACTTGGTATTACATGGTTTTCACACGTTTATAGGGGAACTGAGTTGCGAGACGTGGTTTTTTTATAAGTTTTATGTTTGATGGAATTGCATATACACGACACAAGTATAATTAATTAAAAGGAGATTAACATAATAAAAAAAATATGTGATAATAAGTTTTTTTTAATAATCTCATTATTGTATAAATTGCAAAATATGGATCGCACTTGAAATTCAAAACATTAAATTAAGTAGCTTTTTCCATACTTATTTAGTTCAGGCGATTTTTTTGATTAATGTTAAATAGGTTGACACATTATTGTTTATCAGCATTAATGTATGACAAATGTTTGAAGGATATTTTACATATAAATGACAAAGAGGGAAATAATGGAATTGAATTTATATGTAAATAGACTCACTTCTAAAGTTTAATAAACGTAATTTAACTTATATATTTTGTCTTTGCGATTCTAATGACATTTAAACGCTGATAAGCAATACTATATCAAGCCACATAGGCTTCATTTTGAGAGAATGGCGTCTAAAGATGTCAAAACTGTTCTTAATTTTGTTTCAAGAACTATCTATCTTATCCTTATTACTTTGATAAAAGATCTTATCAATTAAAACAGATTAGATTATCAAAGATTTTATCTAATAATAAGTTTTTTAAATGTATGAGATTATTAAATATTGCAAAATATGGAACACACATCAATATTCGAAATAATAAATTAAGAAACGTTCTTCCGTACCTATGTATTTAGTTTAAACGACTTGAACATTTTTTGAATAATGTGAATACGTGACTAATTATCAGAATACATCAATATCTCCGAATTAAATTTTTTGTGGGTTGACACATTATAGCTTGTCAGCATCCAATTATACATAAACGTCTGTTAAAATTGGATTTTTGAAAATTAAACTCATAAAGTGGTGAAACGGGGGTTCTAAATAGAACATAGAAAATATTCGTTTATCATGTGATTTGCTAGACACGTGTTGAGAATGGGTTTCATTAACCCTTAAACGCATGGTGTATCAAAAATGAGTCGCATATTCCCAAGCTCACTGTCAACTAAAAATATTAGTAAACGTCTAATTTGGTTATGTGTTTATATTTTGCATGACTTGTAATTACATACATTTTTTTACTATTTTGCCATGAATCTACTGGTTAGTCTGTTTATTTAAATTGTTGGTTATTTTAATGAAAGAAAAACAAATCATGCATTCAAGGGTTAATCGTTTGTAGTAAAACAGTATCTGTCATATTACAAAAGACGCAATAAAACCATGTTGAACACGTGTCTAGCTAAACAGTGTTTAAAAATTAAACATTGCTTAAAATATTATCTAAATTGCTTAACAGCGAATAAACTCATAAAAAAAATTATTGATAAAATGTTAAACGTTACATTTGACAGCTGAAATAGGTTTAGACATCTATTAAACTCACTTAAACGTATGTTAATCTATATCTAAAGCATGTTTAACTCAAAACTGTCTTAAGACGCGGATTTTTTAGTATGGATTTTTTTAAACACGCGTTTAACGTCTGTTTAAATCTTTTGTAGCAAGGCAGTATATCTTTATCTATCATTTTAAATATTTTTAACAAAAAATCGTAACGAAATCAAAAAATCTCATCTTTCAAAACACCTCCAGTACTCATTCGTATAATTTTAATGCAGAAAGTCGGTCAGTACCAGTCCCAACTCTGAATAAGTTAGTTTCGTTCTAACTGGTTCCAATCGGAGCTAAAGTTTTAATCATGTTTGGCTATTTCGGATTCGGGTTGGAATTATTGAAAATAACTTTGATGCTTTTCCAATATTGATATGACGCCATTAAAAACGATTCAATATTTAAGTAACTTAGTAAGTAATAGCTTTTGGTTAACGTTTAATTCTAAATGATGTTTCAATTTTGTTTATTAATATAACGGAATGAAAATACCTACTAGATAGTCATTTAAATTCTATAAGTGCTAAGTCGAAATTAGCAGGTTTAAAGGACAACGAAATTATAGCATAATGCTTCATAGAGACCGTTTTGAATTACTAACAGGGTTAAAACTTCACTGACGATATGTCGTAAATTAATTGGTGTTATTCTATATATTAATAATACGTGAAGTAAAAAATTGTACTCATTTTTGAGATGAGTGCAAAATAATTGATCGAGTTTCTTGCCGGTTCTTCTCGGTAGAATCTACATTCCGAACCGGTGGTAGCTTTTCCTTAATTTAAGTACTTTTTTGTTTATTTTGACGATTCAAAAGTGCTTTTAAAAGCCTACTTGAATAAAGTATTTTTTGATTTGATTTTGATTTTAATTTGATTTAATAAATACATTAAACCATTAAAATAAACAATACACATACTACCATATATCGAATACATACACATATTTAGTTTTTTTTTTTACTATTAAATGGACGCTGATAAGCAATAATGTGTCAACCCATAAAATGTCGAATTCGGAAATATTGGTATATTTTGATAATGCGTCACCTATTGAACATTATGAAATATAATTTAAAGTAATCTGAACTAAATAAGTACGGAAAAAGTTTCTTAATTTAATGTCTCGTGTTACAAGTGCGTTCCATATTTTGCAATTTATACAATAATCTCAAATATTTTAAAAACTTATTATTAGATAACACATTAATATATCAATCTGCTGCTGAATAAAAATTAATTATACTTTTTGTCGAAATAGAAAAAAAAGATGGATATATACGTCTTCAAACAAAATGATTAAGAAAAGTTTTGACATCTTTAGACGCTATTTTCTCGAAATGAAGTCCGTGTGGCTTGACACAGTATTGCTTATCAGCGTCCAAATATCGATTCTGTTAACACTGGTAAATGTCCAACACATGCCCAGTTGCAACTCCGTACATTCTTATGTTAATGGTCACTTATAATCTAAATTAATTGTAGTCGAATTATTACCACTAGGCGATTATTATTAATGAACCCACAACAAAACACTTTTAAACCTTGAACCTTTAGAGGGGAGAAAGCTTTTGCCTAAAAAGAGAAAGAAGTAAAGAGAGATAAAATATCCAATACAAGCTTTTGTTTCCAAAGACGATAAGATAATAATAATAATGTTACAGAAAGACGAAGATATCAAGAGTTCATTATAAGAGCTTTCGCCCCAAATAAGACAATAATAGGATATTAATAGTCTTTATATAGAAAGTAAGAGATAAGATAACTGATAGACTATCTTTTACCTATAAGGCATATAGTTATAACTATTATTGATAAAACTTAAAGAGCCTATATCATCTGGGCTATAATTATGAATCTAGTGATTATTCATTAAAATCGGTTGTGTACTTTAGCTGCTACAGTGGAACATACATACATACATATACTGTCAAAATCATTACCCTTTGACCTTGGTGTAATCCGGTAAAAAGACATGTTTATCTATTACCTACGTAGAATTAATAAATAATGCGTTAACAAAAAATAAGACTTTCCAAACAAAATGTATGAAAAAAAAATTAAAAAAAAAGTTTTTTCGTGAAATTTTCCTATGTTTTAATATGATTCAGAGAAAAATCAAAGATTATAAAAATCTGTTTAGACTTTCTTGAGTTATAAATGGTGTAATTAACCAGACTTAGTTTTATGCATATAGATTAGCTGATATTTTTCATGTCACTTGCGTTTATGATTATTGCTTCGCTCGTATGAGTCGTAGCGTGATTTAATATAGCCTTTAATCTTCCTCAATAAATGGGCTAATCAACCAAACAAAAATATTTTTTTCAAGTCATATTAATAGTTTCAGTGATTACCCCTACAGATAAACTTAAAAACTATTAGTATCGATATATTAGAAATAATCGCGGACGAACAATTATAAATAGGTTAGGTTTACATATAGATCAAACCGGGAAATTCCCTTATTTGAAGTTGTTTTATAAGAAAAAAATATATACAATATAAACGTAGCCTAAATTATTCCTTGTAACAGTAGCTATTTGTGAGTGAAAGTCCCGTCAAAATCGGACCAGCTGTTACAGAGATTAGTCGGCACAAACAGACAATTTTTAAAAATTGTGTTCTTAATGTAACTACTGTAAATACTTTCATATGCATTAAGCTAAAAGCTGCTAATTCGAAATTACAAACAGACAATCCCTGCTTATATTACAAATGCGAAAGTAACTCTGTGTGTTACGCAATCACTCCTAAATTACAAGACCGATTTCGAATCGAAAGTACTTTAAAAGCTCATTTGAATGCTGTATATTATGAGTTTGAGTTCATTTGTATTTAACTAAACAAATGAATTGATACAGTCAGTGAACAATACATTAAATAGCGCATAGTCCGGCTAATTCATCCGCTTTGCTACTGTTCCGTCATTGTCCATCGAGATTAATGCAGTCGACAAAGCTACGTACTGATGTAGGATAGCAATACCTGTATTCCATGGACTTAAGTGGGTCACTGAACAAAGAATACGTTTACAATTCTCTGATGGATATTTCTTACTAGATTGTGCCTCGTCTCTGCAAGATTGTTTATTATTATTATTATTTTACTCCTATTTAAAACCTTTATAGACTTTTTTTCGTATTAAAAAGTACCCTATCTCCTTTTTCTTTATACTATCTCTGTACCAAATTTTATTGAAATCGGTCCAGTGCTTATGCGTGATTGTATAACACACAGCGTTACTTTTGAATTTATCAGTAAGGATCGTGGTGATTGGTTGATTTTGATTGTATTAAGTAATTATGTACGCGTTTTGTTTGTTAATATAATTGTTTTTGTTGAAAAATATAACTAACTCCAAACGGAATTGTTGTATAGCCTATTTTTCTTTACTTGTCCCATTTAGCAGATAAATATGGTGTATTTTATGATCACATATGGATGCTGATATGCAATACTGTGTCAAGCCACACGGACTTCATTTTGAGAAAATGGCGTCTAAAGATTTCGAACCTATTCTTAACACATCTGTTTGAAGAAGCATATATCCATTTTTTCTTTTCTATTTTGAGAAAAAGTATAATTAATTAATAGCAGATAGGCTAGTAAAGATTTTTATCTAATAATAAGTTTTTCAAATATTTTAAATTATTGCATAATCCAAAATATGGAACTCACTTCAATATTCTAAGCATTTGATTAAGAAACTTTTTTCCGTACTTATTTAGTTCAAATGACATGAAAAATTGTTGTATAATGTAAAATACGAAATACATTATCAGAATACATCAATATCTCTAAATTTGACTTTTTGTGGGTTGACACATTATTGCTTATCAGCATCCATATAAGGTTTAGAGATGAGAAATTATCGATCGAATAATTGAACTGAACCTTTATTTATAATGACCAATTATAATATAAATTATATTCGAAAATTTGTGATTTCGGTCCTGATAATGTTACCAAATAAGACAAGTAAAAAAAATAGACTATAGTACAATTCAACAAGCGATCGCACTAATAACGTGTCACCGTCGAAGATATTCATCTGGTCCTTAAATATTCATCAGATCCTATAAAGTTAGTTTGTATGGGGGTGGTAATCTCTAAACCGATAGATATGATTTGAAAAAATATTTTTGCGTTAGATAGCCTGTTTATTGAAGAAGGTTATAGGCTATATTACTCTTTAATTTTATGTAGCGAAGCAGTAATCATAACACAGGATAGCTAGGCTATACTAATATTATAAAGAAGTAAAGTTTGTTTGAATGTTTTAAAGTTTGTATGTAAGGGGTAATCTCTGAAACTACTGATCTGATTTGAATTTTTTTTTGCGTTAGATAGCCCGTTTTTTTAGAAAGGTTATAGGCTATATTAAATTACGCTTCGACTCATAAGAGCGAAGACTCATTACGCTTCTACTCATAGTATCATTTTGTAATATAGCCTATAACATTTCTCAATAAATGGGCTATCCAACGCATAAAAGATTTTTTAAAATTGGATCAGTAGTTTCAGAGCTTAAACGTTACATACATATTTACAAACAAACTTTATCTCCTTATAATATTAATATAGACGTATATAGTATTGTATAGATAAATAAAAAATACACCAATAGTATTTAGGTCAAACGTTTAACGCTTTTTAATACTACAGCGAACGAGCGTCAGAAAATCCATTTAAACCTCCATCCTGACTTCAGTTATACATCAATCACGAGACCGATACTGTTAAAGGGACCATTCACGGTGCGACAGTCGCAAACACAATCCCGACTTTGTTGCAGTAAAAATAGAAAATAAAAAAATCAAAAGTAGTACAACAGGTGCAACAAATGTGTTAAGATTAAATTACATTGCAAAATTATTGGTATAAAATTAATATCATGATTGAAATTTCACCAATAATTGCATATATATCTATCAACGCGAGAGCATCACATAGGCGTAAATTTACCATCTGCGGCCGTGACAAATTGTGTGGAAGGGGCCTTCCTGTAAAAATCGTCACGTTATACTTTAATTTTAATAAACCACTTAAGTAGTTAACCAAACTATTAATAGTATTGTGTGCATTTCTGTTAAATGTCTAATAAGTTTTGTTGACACATTATTGCTTATCAGCATCCACATATCTATAATGAAATAACAATTTATTTTTAATAAGATTTTTATGAATATTTTTTTTTTAGGGCGGGGCCTTGGTCTGGTGGCCGTGGCTTTTTGCGAGCCCTGCCACACTCTAGTTACGCCCCTGGTAGTGGGCTACATTGTAATAAATATTAAGTTTTACAATGCATATATTAATTTCACACATAATTTTATTTTAAAATTTGATTTTTAGACGTGGGCTTGTTTGTGAAACATAATATCATGAAATGAATTTCATATTGTTCGTAATATAAATTACAGAGCGTCTTCAATTAAGCGAAGGATATATTTAAGATTACTATAGTTCGCGAGTCGACATCTGTCGTAACTCGAATGGCTTTTTAACGTGTCTGCACAGTAATTGATGTATAATTGAAGTGAACAGATATACGTTCGAATAGAATTTGTAAAGCCTATACGTTGCACATAGAGAAGTTGGAAACGTTCCCATTTATGAACAAAAATGCAAATTGTTCATAACTGCTTAGGTACCTACATCAATTAAAAAAAATAATAATTCACACTATCCATATCTATACAAATAAATAAAATTGAAGTGTCTATTTGTAATATCAAATTAACAGCTTTTAACTAAATGCATATGAAAGTGTACACTTGCTTACATCAGAAACAAATAAAATATATAAAATTTGTGTCTGTCTGTTTGTTATGGCTAATCTCTGAAACCGATTTTGACGTGAATTTTACTTACAGATAGCTAATATTAAAAGGAATAGCTTAAGCTACTTGAATTGTATTTTTTTTTATTTTAATTATTAAATCAAAAAATATGAACAAAAACAAAATTGAAACTAATGAAATATTTAATATTATCCGATTCAAGCAAAAGGAAGGTAAACATTTATATAAATATAATTTTTCCGCAAATTAACGCGGGTGGAGCCGCGGGGCATAGCTAGTTAATAAGTATAAACTATCTATGTTGTGAGTTTCATTTAAACCCATTGAGACGTTAAAGCGCGTACAACACTAATATGTACATAGTTGGACATCTAACATGCAAAACCATTTGGTACTAAAAGCGCTCAATATTAAATTTATTCACGACGGTCACGTCCCCTAACGTGAGCAGGATTCTAGTTTTTTTACAACATATACATTCAACTTGTTAATCGCCTCCTTTTTGACGTCGGTTAAATATTTGACAAATTGAATCCGCGATCATTGGTTGTTCCAACCACTAGACCATCTCAGCTCATTAACTTCTTAACCTTCTCTATTATAAAACTTCCATTTAAGGTCAGAAGACACTATGTCGCCATAATTTCCTTGAAAACGTTACATGCCCTTGATACAGCCTATTAAACTATTTGTATATGCCACAGTCTCAATTATTGAAGTAAAGCCTAGCTTTAGCCTAAACCTCACTCTCACAGAAGATCAGCGTGAAATAGCTCATGTAGCTGAATTTCGTACAGTGAGTGAGAGAACCAGAATCCTAACCACCTTCCCACATCCCTTTCCTTACTTCCAATTCTCTTTTATTCCGTTTTTAGCTGGCAACGCATTTGTGTCTTCTCTTTTGTTGCAAATTTCGATACGTTTCGATGATCACTTAATATCAGGTATCTCGATTGATAGTTGGCCAGCTATATGTTACTTTACTTTATACATACATACAGGTAAAATATAGAACCTACTTTTTAAGTTAACTTAAATTACAGGAAAACGGGCATGCAAGTCATTTGATGCTGTCCATGAACATTTGAAACACCAGAGGAACTAAAAACGTAAAAAAGGATTAAGGTGTGAAAGGATATAAAGATGAGGAGTAGGGGAGGGATTTAAGCTTGGCTATATGGGAACTACACGCGTAATGTATTGTATTTGCTTTGCGTTATTTTTTTTTTATTTTTGTAGTCTGTAATTTTTAATAATGTTTGTCTTTCTTTCTTTCTAATGGGGACTATCAAATAGTTAGCAGCGAATTAAATCGAAATGTCAAATAATTTATGTTACGATGATAGCGAAAACTTGCCAAAACTACAAATTTAATAATAAAACCTGATCAAATTTCGTTAAAGATCTAAAGCATAAATTAACACAAACACACAAATACAAACATACGTACACTCACTCACATGTATCAATCAATCTTTACAAGCATGCTCATTTTGTATTTATAATTTCATGTTTAATATTTCATTGTTACGTAATAAATACATAAATTGCATTTGGAGGAGGATGAGTGGTACCCCGAGATACGGGTTTTTTCTTAATTCAGTGTACTCAATACCATTGTAATCTGAAGCATTTTATAAGATTAAATTTCATTTTATTTCATATATCGAGACAAATTAAAATCATGGCTCTCCTGGTTGCCGGAAGTAGCGTAGAGTGTTGTAACACAATGTAACAATGTAGATATTAACAAATACAGCTAAAGAACAGCGAGTGACAAGTACTGTCGTAGTTTCAATATAGTTTGAATTGGAACCAGTTTTATCAGATGGCACCAAATGTCAGAGTGCTTTGACATTTATGATGTATATATAGAGTAAGTAAATTATCATGGACCTTGGACCTTGCAAGACTTAAAAGCCAACGTTGAAAAAGAAATCGCCAATTTGGAGCTAGATGTTTTGCGAGCAACAATTAAAAATACCGTTAAACGAGCGCAATCATGCATCAATTCCGGAAGTGGTCATTTGAGATATATAATTTCTTCCAACTAATGTAACCAATAATGCACTTTGAAATAATTTTTTTGATGAAAAAGAGCAGTTTTTTTACATTTATAACAAAACAGCAGCCAATTAAAACTACGACATTAATTTTGCGCCACATTGTATAATAAGACTTAACTCTATAATACTAATTACAACAATACGACCTTCTAAACATCAAAGCCGTAATAGCTACCTAGTTTTATATTCTATGACGAGGCTCTATAAAATCGATAGCGGTGTGAATGACCTCGCTCGACCCGTGCCTTACCAAGGACGTTCATGGCATCCTATATTTTCAAGGATAGCGTCATAACGTCTATGAAGCTAGAGAAATAGTGTATAAGATTTTAATAATAGCAACTTCGTTTATTTGGACGATATCCTTATTTCAGATATTTTGATTTTAAAACTAAACTAATAAAGCGATTTTGATAAAAATGTTATAAATAAATAAAGAAGTAACTGTCATACACGCTTTTGATCTAAAATTGTTTTTAAAATCCGTGTATTTAGGGTGTCAACTGGGCCTGTGTTGGACACTTAACCAGTGTTACCAGAATCGACAATCAACAACAGAATTTAATTTTTTGCAATTATTTCCATAAATTACTATATATATTATGTATAATCCATATACTGAGTATATGAATTATACATAAAATATATATGGATGTAGATAAGCAATAATGTGTCAACCGACAAAAACTCAAATTCGAAGATATTGATGTATTGTGATACTACATCACCTATTTAACATTATTCAAAAAAATTGTGGTTTTGTAATTAAATAAATACGGATTAAGGTTTCTTAATTAAGTGGTTCGAATTTCTAGTGTGTTCCATTTTTTGTAATTAATCCAATAATCTCAAATATTTAAATAACTTTTTATTAGATAATATAATAAATATATCAATATGCTTTTAGTTCATTATAACTTTTATCAAAATGGAATAGAAAAGGTGGATATATACTTCTTCAAACATATTTGTTAATAAAAGGTTTGACATGTTTAGACGCCATTTTATCAAAATGAAGTCCGTGTGGCTTGACACAGTATTGTTTATCAGCGTCCATATAAATATCCGAATCGATAACCTCCTGCTTTTTGAAATGGGTTAAAAATCATAGGCTAGGTTGATCTGTAAAATATCGTCGCGTCGTTATTATCATCTAATTCGTAAAACACGTATCAACGGGAAACGACAGTTCGATTGACGTTGCATATATGTATATCTATATATATAAAATAACTTGTCCTGACTGATTCATCAACGCAGAGCCTAAACCGCTGGGGCTACGAACTCGAAATTTTGGCAGTAGGTGGTTTTTAGGTTGTAAACATCCACTAAGAAAGAGTTTTTTGATTATTCACCCCACCATCGAAACCCATTGACAGTTGCAGCACAAGAGAAGCCACAAATACGTTGCCAGATTAAAAAGGAATTAGGAATAAAAGGAAATAGGAAGTAAGGAAAGGAATGTGGGAAGGTGGTTAGGATTCTGGTTGTCTCACTCACTGTACGAAATGCAGCTACATGAGCTATTTCTCGCTGATCTTCTGTGAAAGTGAGGTTTAGACTAAAGCTAGGCTTTACTTCAATAATTGGCACTGTGGCATATACAAATAGTTTAATAGGCTGTATGAATGGCATGTAATTTAATTGTAAAGTAGTAAAGTAACAGTCTGTAAAATTCCCACTGCTCGACAAAGGCCTCTCCTCCTATTAAGGGGGAGGTTTACAGCTTAATCCATCACACTGGTTCACAGCGGATTGCCAGAATTTCTCCCGGCACATGTAAGTTTTCTCACGATGTTTTCCTTCAGCGCTGAGCTCTTGAAAACTCATCGACGCTAGCTGGAGTTTGAACCCGTATTCATCGGTTGAAATCGACGTGTTCTAACCACTAGGCAATTTTGGTTTTTAGTTATCCATGTAATATAGTTTCAAGGAATTGATGGCGTCATAGTGTCTTCTGACCTTAAATGGCGCACGCCAAGCGTACCGGAGATAGATTTTATCTTGTTAATCCAAGGCTGCTGAGATTAACTTGTTCCGTTGCATTGGAGAAATTTATTTTTATCTAGTTGTTTCGCTCGCGGTTTTATCCGCGTTTATGTTAACTGTTATGAGTCGTAAAAGTAAAAAAGTAAAGTAACAGCCTGTAAATTTCCCACTGCTGGGCAAAGGCCTCCTCTCCTATTAAGGAGAAGGTTTAGAGCTTAATCCACCACGCCGCTACGGGCTGACGGATGTCAGAATTGATGAATTCCTCACGTCACATGCAGATTTCCTCATGATGT
Organism: Hypolimnas misippus; assembly: GCA_037950945.1. NCBI lineage: Eukaryota > Metazoa > Arthropoda > Insecta > Lepidoptera > Nymphalidae > Hypolimnas > Hypolimnas misippus. Next base: position 1,691,744 of record JBBEEQ010000009.1, read on the forward strand.
TTTCCTTCACCACCGAGCTTGAGATGAAGTTAAACAAAATTTAGCACTTGAAAATTCAGCATTGCTAGCCGGGGTTTGAGCCCGCGATCATCGGTTATAGTCGTGTTCTAACCACTATTCCATCTTAGCTCATGAGGCTTATGAGTCGTAGCGTGCTGTTATATAGCCTATATTCCTTCTCAATAAACGTGCTATCCAGTGTAGTAATAATTTTTCAAACAGGATTAGTAGTTTCAGAGATCACCGTCTACGCACAAACTTACAAACAAAATATATACATATCTTTATAATATACATATGTACATATATAGATACTTGCATTTGTTAAAAAATATATATCTCTTGAGATAATTCACTTGCTAACTGACCCGGTGAACTTCGAACGACTTCGAATCAATAAACGTCGTGTTAACTTATTGTTAGTGGTTCCATACAAAATGTATGAGAAAAGATTTTTTTATCATAACTTTTTATTTGTGAAAATTCCGATGTTATAAAAGGTATTCTGCTATTTTAGATTAAGTAATTTTAGGCTGTGTGCCAAAAAAGGCACGAGCTAAAACTGAATACTATAAGCCCTGACTACAGCTCGTACACGGCTATAAGTTAGCTCGACCGGGGCAGTACCTCACTCTCATAGAAGATCATTGTAAATTAGCTAACATAGCTTCGTTACAGTAAGTAAAAGAGCAGGAAGCCTAATATCCCCTATTCTTTCTCTTACTCCCTATTCCCTTTCATACTCTATTCCTTTTTAAGTTGGCTCCTCTGGCACTACATTGGCGACAGCCACTTCACATCAAGTGTACCTTTTTTAAGTCTAAGTTAGATGTGAGATAGTGTGACTAAGCGTCGATTATTCTCTTATTAAGGTTCGCCTGGATTGACTTTTGGAATATATTATTTATTGGAATAGTATATACCTAATTTTTCATATTTTAAATAAAGGTTCTTATCGCGATGACTAATTATACCATTTTTATTGCCCGACGTTTTAACGAAGTTGCATCCGTCGTGGTCAGCTCGTGACGCGATAAGACCCGTTATTTAAAATATGAATAATAAAATCGCGAAAGTTTAAAATATATAATGTACTACTTTCCAACAGCCTTGGATTTTTAATTTTTTCTCAAATTCAGTTTAATTAGAGGTTTTTGACAAATTCCATTATTATTTATAATACAAAAATAAAACTGAGAATATAAGTTACATAAAAAAATTACAGAGATTATAATATTGCAATAACGTTAAAACATCATTTTTGACATTTAATTCACCACAAAAAACCAATATTTTAGACAAATTTTGATATTTACCTGGAATTGAATCCACGACTATTATTTCCGATGCATCATCTAGGTCAATATTGAAACTTTAAATTGAGATCAGCCCCAGATTGTACGAGCTGGATGTAATACTGTTCAATGCAATAGGGTCAGTAGAACTCACATTGGTGAAACATAATATTACGAACGAGAAATTCAATTTGGTCCAATATTATTAAAGAGTACCATATATGTAACTACAAGGCTATGTCCGATATTTCGTTTCAAAGTTTGATTTCTTTTTACAAATTTAGAATTCCTGTTTCACTCCTTTGGGAATAAAATTTTCAATTATTAAGTTTTTTTTCTTAAACAACCGACTTCAAAATCATTATACGTAATTTTGTTTACTTGGATCACATACTTATTCTTTTTACTTGACAGACGCGTTGGCGCAATGGTCACTGCAACTGACTAAAGCGCTAACGGTCGCGGGTTCGATCCCCGCTCACGACAAACGTGTGTATTGGCCATACGAATGTTTGTCGTGGTCTGGGTGTTTGTGATAGTGTTGTGTGTGTTTCCGGACCCCCGACACAAGGTCATGAGATCTTAATGGGGGCCGTTGAGTGTGATGCGTTATTATTATTATTATTATTATTCAAGTTGTTGTGATTTAAAAACCAAAATTCTGAAACGATTTTGGTTTCATAATAAAAAAATTCAAAGTCGGTTAAGTAATGACGGACTTCTGAGGTAACTAACAAAACAAAAATACGCTAATAATAGAGAATCTCCTTTTTTTACGACTACGTTAGCGAAATTTCTTTAAGCTCATGTGGGTTAAAACCCATTTCACCCTTTTAGGGGTTGAATTTTCTGAAGTCGGTTGCAAATTTCAACTGGATTCGTTCAGTAGTTAAAGCTGTGCGTTGATTAAGCCAGTTAGTCATTCTTTCCTTTTATATACCTTATGATATATAGATACATATAACATTGAATTTAAAATAAGATTTTTTGTATCTAACATATTATAAAATATTATAAACTTTCGCGATTTATACTATTCATATTTAATATAATGGGTCTTACCGCGATAACTAATGGTAGTTTCGACGAAGTTGCATTCGTCGTGGTCATCTCGTGACCGTCGGGCAATAAAAAGGGCATTACTAGCATCAAATATCACAATAAGACCCGTTATATTAAATATGAATATTATAAAAAAAACTTAAAAAAATAATTATACTACTGCGTTTATTATATTATTATGGATTTTGTGGTTAACTGTTGTTCGAGCCATCTGAAATACAATGAGATATATTTTTGTCTTATTTTTTATCATGTATTATGTGATAGTAGTATAATTTATTTAGTAATAAATAGTTTTTTATTTATTTATATATCACCGAATATCGAATAAACGTTAAATTGGTAACTAATACTCACTGGCATATATACATTTAAATATTAATGAAGTTACCGATAATACTACAACATTTTTAAAGTTAAGAGAAAAATTATTCTTAAGTTCACTTTTAAACTATATTTTCGTTGTATTTATTAGACATAATCTCGATGTGATGCACTAACCAGTTTGTGTAAAAGACAATTTTATTTTATAACTAAAATATTTACCAAAATAATAGGAAAAGAAAAATACAATTAAATATTAATAAACCTTAAACTCTGTCGATGTTATTACAGTGAGGCAAGTGCCCAATACACTGGCCGCATTGCCTTTTTGAATGGCCATACAATTATTTTTTAGAATGACTACCAAATCGAAGTTAGCCCAAGTAAAGCTTTTAGTCTCAACAAGTATGTAAACAAAATTTATTATCAAAATCCATTATCGTATTCTATTAAAACAAAGTGAAAGATAATTAAAGATAAAATTCGCTCAAGACTTCAAAAAGTTAAAAGACTAAAACACTAAGAAGCGCTAAGTGCAGGCTTTAAACAGCTTAGAAGCTTAAGCTGAGCTTTACCGCTGAAATCAGCACTTAAGCGGAAAGCAAAACGCTATATCCTTACAAAGATATATAAAACTACGAGAATACTCTATGTATCTTAAATCAGCTGAGTTTATAAATTGTGAAGTAAATATTGATAACTCGCTGCTCACAGTCTTCGCGCGGGTACACCAACTTAAATTTATTTTTCAAATGAAAAAAAAACTAATATTTAATTCTCAATAATAAATAAATAAACGCATCACACTCAACGACCTCCATCGTGATCCTGTGTCGGGGGTTCGGAACACTCAACACAAACACTAAGACCATAACAAACAGTATGGCCAATACATATTTGCCATGAGCGGAGTTTCCTTCGCCAATCTGTCGTTAATAATATCAGGTTTCTGCCACTAGGTGACGCCACAGCCTCACACAGCTTCAACCTTGAAAGTAATAAGCTCTCATATTTCCTCTGTCAATAGGATAAGTTAATACGAATCCGGAAAAAACAAACCAACAAATCTATGTAATATTAGTAAGTCCATGTCATAAATAAACGTACCGCTTCCTTGTTTATAATTTGACCTTCTGTCGCTCGTCGCCTCGATGTCTGACGGTATATTAAATATTTATATGGAGAAATTGCTTAATCGATTGAGAAGCTATCGGTGAGTTTTATTAACATTAAACGTTTTTGTTTAACTTTATATGTATATAATAGTACCCTGTTTTCTATTTTACATTTCATTATTATCACCCAGAAGTATGTGTATTCAGTTTTAAGGGAATACGAAAACGGAATAACATTATGCATACAAACGTTTTTACCCCTTTTCACCCACTTAGGGGTGAATAATCAAAAAAACCTTTCTAAGTGGATGCCTACAACCTAAAAGCCACCTACTGCCAAAATTTCGAGATCGTAGCCCCAGCGGTTTAGGACCTGCGTTAATGAATCTATTAAGAGAAGTGATTTTATATGTATAGATATTTATTCTTTATATAATAATACTAGCTGTTCTTTGCGGTTTCACTCGCGTTTATGGTTGCTAATTCGCTCCTGTAAGTCGTAGCGTTACATTATATAGCCTATGGTCTTCTTCAATAAATACACTATCTAACACAAAAAGATTTTTTGAATTCGAACCAGTAGTCCCTAAGATTAGCGCGTTCAAATAAACAAACAAACTCTTCAGCTTTCTAATATTAGTATAGATATGTACATAAAAATGGTTACAGATTTAACGAAAATTATTTCTCTCTAGGGGTAACTTTTCAATCAGGAAGTCTAACCAATATAATAGAAATCATTTTCCTACGCTTCAACAAACAAAATTTACTTCCACAAATACCCCATATTAACACAAAAAAACCGGGAAAATATGGCAATAAAAAAGGCGAATGACCTCGAAGGGCTAACGCTCAAGGACAGCGTTGAAGGCGAAACGCCTAAAAATAAAAAATGACATTGCATGTTTCACTCCTATTCTTTCTTGTATTTTTGTCTTTTGTAAGATAGTTCTTTGTTACATGAAATCGTCGTTTTCCGTTCTAGTTTCGCATTTATAATTCACGAGTAACTTCATCCGAGCGTACGTTGTATATATATCTATACAAACAAAATAAAATTGTGTCTGTTTGTAACTTCAATTTAAATGCTTTTAACACGGTATTTACATCGAAAATACAAACTTTTGTCTGTCTGTCTGTTTGTTTCGGCTAATTTTTGAAAAGGTTGGACCGGTTTTGATGGGACTTTCATCCACAGATAGCTAGTGTTGTTATAAGGAGTAACTTAGACTAAAATATTAAATATTAAATTTGTTTTAATTATAGTTTTAATTATAGGTTAATAATTGTAGGTTTTATATAGTTTAATTTTTCTTTGTTTAATTCTTCTTTTAATATTTTTATCGTTTTTTTTTATGAAAATATTTGAATTGTAAATATTAACATACATGTAAAACGAAAACAAAATAGAAACCAATGAAAGAATGAACAATAATCGATTAAAGTAGAGAAGATATCCATTATATAAAAATAATTTACGCATGTGAAACCACGGGGCACAGCTAGTGTATAATACATAAATTTGACTTTGCTCTTACGGTGTTTTTGTTTTGATCGGATCTAAGAAAAAGAACCCATTACCACGACACCATGTGGTATTACAGTACCTACTTTGATATTTAATTAATAACTTTAAATGAGCAATTCGTGTATGTATATAATCTGAATCTCGGAAATGGCTCCAACGATTTTCATGAATTTTAATGTACGATAAATCGATCTAGTTAGGTTTAATTTTTAGAAAACGTAATTTTCAGGAAATGTAAAAATGCTACAATATCATTCATATTTTATATAACGGGTCTTATCGCGATAACTAAACTCGACTAGCACCGCTGAGTTTTCGATTGTTTTTGTATTTAAATACATCTCGAGCTAGGCGATGAAGGAAAATACCGTGAGGAAACCTGCATTTGCCGGGAGAAATTCTGAAATGATAGAGCTTTAAACCTTCCTTAATAGAAGAGAAGGCTTTTGGCCAGCATTGGTACATTTACAGGCTGTTACTTTACTTTACTTTATTGATTACCATGCACTAAGTTACAATCATGCATGTGTTACATAAGAAACCCATGCATATTTCAATACTTCAAAGTTCACAACGTTTTATAATCGATATCCAACTACGTCAAGTCAACGCTCATTGCTTGCTCTTGACCTGAATGAAACTCGGTGTCGAACCGACTGCGAATCTCAGCCGTGATAGTTTGGCAAATTACTTTATTGCGAACATATTTAAAGTACTTTTAATGAGTTCAAGGGAATAATTATATGAAATTAGCTTCATTGTTCACGTTACTGCTTTCCAGCTGTGTTAACGATGGGAATTATGTTAGTAAAATTACGGGCAAATGCGCAGTGTCAACTGATGTGAAGTGATCACCTCCGTCCATTGATATTTGCAACATCGGATGATCCACAAATGTGTTTTTTATGAAAATTGCGGGTGATAGAGCAGGAGTGTCACCTGATGATAAGTGATCACCGCCGCCCATGGACATTTGCAGCGTCAGAGCATCCACAATAAAATGTTTTTTTTTTAAGAAAGTTGCGGGTGATAGAGCAGAAGCGTCACCCGATGTTAAGTGATCACCGCCGACCATGCACATTTGCAGCACCACACAAGTCACAAATATGTTGTCAGTTTAAAGAGGAATAAAGTATGAATGACAATACAAATTAAAGAAAAGAATGAATAGTAATGAGTAATTAGGCTTCTGACTCGTTCACCAATCGCCTTTTCTCTACTCGCTCCTCTGGTGCCGCAAATGTCCATAAATAACGTTGATCATCTAACATCAGATGACCCGTCTGCATGTTTGGCAGTTATTTTTTTATATAAAAAATTTAAAACGCACATGTCATTACCATTTTTAATACAACTAATATAATAATCACTTCATGTCACATATACACCATCTGGACGCTGATAAGTAATAATGTGTCAACCCACAAAAACTCAAATTCGGAGATATTGATGTATTATGATACTGCGTCATCGTTTTAACATTATTCAATAAAATTTTAATTAATAACAGATACGTGATAAGTACTTACGAAAGCTGTAAATATCAAAAATAAGGCACTCGCAGTAATCTTTTTCCGGTGTAAAGCTATAAGAAACGAGAAACAGTTTATGTAAATCTTTATGAAAATCTGGGAGCAAAACTTATAAGTGTAATTTTCTGTCTAACACATACAGAGAGCTGATTATAATAAATTAAATTAATTAAATTAAATTAACGCATCACACTCAACGGCCCCCATTAAGATCTCATAACCTTGTGTCGGGGATCCGGAAACAATCACAACACTAACACAACACCCAGACCACGACAAACATCCGTTGGCCAATACAGACGTTTTGTCGTGAGCGGGAATCGAACCCGCGACCGTTAGCGCTTTAGTCAGTTGCAGTCAGTGACCATTGCGCCAACGTGCCTGTCAATAATAAAACTATCGCTATCAAAACATATCATACCTTGATAATAAAATGAGGTGTTTTGCTACAAAAATCATCTGTTGGAATCTGTGATAGCGGTAGTTAAACGTAATAACTCTGCTGGTTACTGTTTTTTCCTTTACCATCTATTATTTACAAAACATAAATAATAGAGAAATATCTCCACGAACGAAAACTTCCATTAAAAAAATATTTGTCACACTACACGTCACTATTTTGTATTAAAAAACTTTGTGATTTCTAACAGATAAAATATTTGTTCTCCTAAAATTAGTTTACTTTACTTGTACCTATAGACCTTGTAAACAAAAAGCAGTAAATATTATGAAATGTCTTACAAGAATAAATATTATAAAGACAGACACGTTGGCGCAGTGGTCACTGCAACTGACTGTAGCGTTAACGGTCGCGGGTTCGATCCCCGCTCACGGTAAATGTCTGTATTGGCCATACAAATGTTTGTCGTGGTCTGGGTGTTTGTGTTAGTGTTGTGTATGTTTCCGGTACCCCGACACAAGGTCACAAGATCCTAATGGGGGCCGTTGAGTGTGATACGTTTATTTATTTATTTATCCAAAAGGGAGGTGACCAGATTCTTTCTTTGATTAAAATGCAACAGACGTCGTAACACGTTACGACGCAACGTCGTGAAATATTACGTCTCGACATCGTGAAACGTAACCACGAGATGGCGTAACTTTTCACGATATCCTACGTGCCACGACGCGAAGTCGCCACATCTGTATGCGTTACGATCATAAGAAATAAATATTTGCAGAAAAATTAGGTAATAATAATTTCTTAAAGAATAAAATGCAATATACTTGCTCTATATAATACTAGTGATTTACCCCAGCTTCGCACGAGTACAGTGTGTTTTACAACTATATATTACTAATATATAGTAGCTTCAAAAAATTATAACTAATTGATATGTAACTTGACTTGATTCGAATTGCTTTAAAAGCCTATTTGAATAAAGTACATATATTTTAAATTTGAATTGATTCATAGCATACAAATTACTTAAAGTATATAACTAAATCACTTATTTAAATTTTTATTTAGAATTTAGAGTGAAACTTTTAAAATTGTTTTTTAAATATTAAGTTCAAATTGAGCAAAAATTAAATATATATATATTAATAAATATATTAATTTAATGAAATAATATAAAATATATATACATATATTTAATATATGTGTAAATATTTCTTTATTTATTTCATTTAATTTATAATATTACTTCAATCATGGCATGTATTATACATTTAAACCTTCTTAAATAAATAAGTAAAAATCGCATTGAAATCAGTTGCATACTTTAAAAGATCTCGCCGTACAGACGGCGGGAAGTGACTTTGTTTTATTCTACATAAAGATATGCGAACATATAATAATATGGCAGTTCCCGGCGTCCGTCCGTCTCGGCTGAACGAGGTCAAGCGACAAGGTTAGCTGGCGCCAATCTATATCCGAAACTGAAGTTCAGTTAGTATTTTATGAAAGGAAAAGTATGCATTCGTTTCAATTTATGTAAATCGTTATGTACTTTAATGTTACATAAGTTATTATTAATATTTGTTAATACTAATTACTATAATACTAATTAAAAATATAAGACAAAAAATTTAAGGTATATACTAATTTTAGTATGTTTTTAAAATTAAAGGATCTTTATAACATATTTTAAATACAATTAAAATATACACTCTATACAAATAGATGTTACTTTATCATAACGTATACACTAATATATACACAAATACCTATTTAAATAAATAATTTGTTACAAACATCACATAAATAAATAAACTCTATGTACAGTATTCGTATGTTTACGTTTATTTGAACACGAAACACGAGCTTAAACTCACGCAAGCACGCATCAAAAGCTCACACGCACATTTCCATAAATGTTTTCCGATTTACGAGATTAAACCGATAAATAAACATGGCACTTTATACGTAATTAAAACCTATAAAAAGCACCACCAAGCTGATATAATAACACCAATAAAAACAAAATGAGATAACATCAAATTGCCTGAAAAAAAATCATTGAAATTATGTACCTAATAATAATACCAAAACGAAAAAGCCTTAAATAAACATTTTCATTAAAATGACTGTTTAAACTACCACTCATAAAAAATACACACAAAATAATAGCTTTTAAGGAGGCGTTCGTGTATTACGTACCGGAATTTTTTAAGATTTTTGACCCTTTTCTCCTCTTCCATGTAACGTGCCGTAAAGTTTTCCTCCCTCCCCTTAAACGTTACTCACACTTAAGTGACTATTTTTTCAGACAGTCATTGACCTAACAATACCAATAATGTTGCAAAACTTACCTAAAAGTCACGAAAATACATTTGTTTTTGTCTTAATGAAAATAAATGTAAAAAGTTACGATGCGTTACAGGGGCCCTGTAAAGCATCGTAACATTTTACAAGACACCTCTAAATTGCATTACGTAATACTTGAACGCTTCCTAACTTATAACACTTTAATGTAAATAAAATTATTTTTATGACTTTATTTTACGTACAGAAATACGCCATGTATGTAAGCACCCTTAATGTAACCTATTTTAGTGCAATAAAAGTTATAAGACATCCAAACTCAAAATTATCTCAACAACGCCAGAGCTCCCGTCCAAATACAAGTGCTATAAGTGGCATAATTTATTAGTTTCCGGCTACATCGTTCTGTCTGCCAAATCGAAAAGCACAAGGTCAAAAGCTCAAGGTCAAAGCTCAAGGTGAAACAAGTTGCCAAATGTAATTGGAAAAGTTTATCTTAACATGATAAATAATTTTAATAATAAGTGTATTGCTATTTTTGTAACTGACGTAAAAAAGTAGGTTCTTGGTTTTCGGTGTTATATTTTGCAATATCGTCGCTAAAATTATTATCAACCGACTTCAAAAAAGAGGTTTTCAATTCGTTGTGTATTTTTTTTTTTTGTTTTTTGATCCCAATCCACGTTTCCAATTTGAGTAAGATCTTAGAATATCACATGTGGGTTGCTTAGTAGTAAAGGTGAATTCTTTCACTGCTAAGCAAAAAATGAGTTCAAGACCGTCACTTAAAATCTCGGTTTTGAAGACGCGGCATAATTTAAGGTCGATGTATTTAATCTATTATGCAATCTCGGCTTATCTATACCAATATAATAGTACAGTAATAAGTAAAGTTACAGCCTGTAAATATTGCACTTCTTTTTACTTTACTTTAATGGGCAAAGGCCTCCTCTCCTATTAAGGAGAAGGAGCTTAATCAACTACGCTGGTCCATTGTGGGTTGGCGGATGTGTCAGAAATAAAACTATTTTAAACGGATTTAAATCGCGTATATTAATTATTTTTAGCATCCCGACGTTTCGAGCACTTTGCAGCGTTCGTGGTCACGGGTAGACTAAGGTGACATTTGTCTATTTGGCAACATCTTGCCTCATAAGAAAGTGAGCCAGTTCTTGAGACCTATCAAGAGTAATATTCCTTTACAGACTGCGGGAGTATACAAACTTGAGTGAAATGTGAGTGTGGTTTATCTTACATAGGCCAAACGAAGAGAAGCATCGGTACTCGGAACAAGGAACACATAGGAGATGTCAAAATTTCAATGAATAATAATCGCGAAAATCTAAGACAACGGATGTGTCAGAATTTCTCCCGGCACATGTAGATTTCCTCACGATGTTTTCCTTCACCGCCGTGCTTGAAATTAATTTAAACACAAATTAAAAGCTAAGATGGCCTAGTGGTTAAAACTCGTCGAAATCAACCAATATCGTAATGAGATAACAATTTTTTGTAACTTTGCATGTAGGGGGTAATCTCTGAAGATTACTCTCAACATAGTTGTTTCAGAACTACAGACCCGATTTAAAAAATCTTTTCGTGTTGGATAGCCCGTTTATTTACGAAAGTTAAATCCTATATTACATCTCAGTAACCATACACTCGAGTGAAACCGGACTTAAAAACAAAGCGTAGACGAAGTATGCAATAAAACAAGACTTAAGTAATACAAAAAATATCTGAATATCCAAAAAGTGTTACATATATTATGTGACTATTGTCTAACTTTCGATTATTGTAAGAAGTTTTTAAAATGAGATTAGAAGCTACACACAACTAAAACGAATTTAATGACACCTTATATATGGAAATCCTTTAAATGGCTTAGACTGCAGACTGTGCCAAAGAATACTCGTACATACACACTGTTTTAATCAAATCACAACAGGGCTAAGATGCTTGTAGTGTTCTGTAAGCGCTGCGTAAATGCAGACAATTTTGTGTTGCGCGTCAGATACATGCTACTAGACAATATTTTATTTTCATATAGGTTTGATACCACCGTGTCTCGGAGAGCACGTAAAGCTGTAAATTGGATGCTGATAAGCAATAATGTGTCAACTCACAAAAAATTCGGAGATATTGATGTATTCTGATAATACGTCATGTATTTAACATTATTCTAATATTAAATACTATTCTATATTTTGCAATATGCAATATATTTTATTATTAAAAAAAACCTTTTGTTAAATAAAACTTTTTTAACCAATTTACTTTTATTTATTTTACCTTTTATTAACCCATTCAGCGCCAATATGACTCTAGCAGCATTTTCAACCCAAATCTTTTATTTTTTTAATTATAAGTGATATATTTAAATACAAAAAGGGAAAGGTTTTTCTATTATTGATAGTTTTAGACGCGTGTACTCGCACGAGTACAGCGGTTAAAAACTAACTGAATCGTCGTCGTAAAAGTAATGTTACAAAAACTAACTGTACTCAAACGAGTACGACGGCGCTTCATGGGTTAAACTAGAAAAGAAAATTTGGATATATACTTCTTCTAACAAAATTAAGAATAGGTTTGACATCTTTAGACGCTATTTACTCAGAATGAAATCCGTGCGTCTTGGCGCAGTATTGGTTATCAGAGTCCAATTATCGTTACTCTTAGTAGAGAAATTATTCTAAATTGTTGCTAGCTTGTCCTCGTGGTTCACGCAGGTCAGCCATCTGGACTTGAATAATAAGCAGACCCTGGTATAACTAGAAAAAATGTTAGGGAAATGATGTTGACGAGGTCCTTAGGTGGACCTAGGCGGACTGACCATCGGGGGATTATGGTAGCATGCGTAAGCGATCCCGTGGTGCCCAATTAAGACAGTGAGGCCATTGCTGGGTTTTAGGAGGCAGTTTGGTGCGCCTAATCAGGAGTCAGTTTCAGGAGTCCCACATACTCATCTGAATTTCTGGAGCGGTGTGGAGAAATGCATTTCCCAGCGTAAATAAAGATGATGATAATCCATATAAAAAAATAAAAAAAGCCACTTCTTCTGCAGACGTAGCTTGAGACCAGTTGTTTCCACTTGACACAAACGGATTGCCGGTTAAAAAGTGTCCGATGTAGGAAACTGGAAATAAATGTGTTCATGCTGCAAGCGTAAGATACATTGCTTTAACAAAACCCGCACAGCCTCATCTCTTCATTATTGTATACCGTTAATTATTTTATATTATTTAGCTCTATATTCCTTACAAAGAATCTCCCGGGCGTTGCGGTTAGGGGAAAATTAATTTCTATTCGAAAAAGGTTCGTTCCAACATACCCTAATTGATTCTACCCCTCGAGAGCGAATGCGGAGAAATTGAAAAGCCTGTCCAATTTCCGATGTGCTTATATTGTGCATGGATCGATAATATTTATCTATCTACAGAAAGGACGAGGTTTTGTCTGAGGTTTCGCTCGGCTTTATGTAAATTTTTGGATTCCGTACCCAAATGATGCAAATGGGAACCTAGTACTAAAATCAAAATATAATTTATTCAATTAGGCTTTTATAACCAATTTTGAATAGTCAAAAGAAATAAAAAATATTTAAATTAATGGAAGGCGGCTGGTTCGGAGTGATGCTTCTACCAAGAATAAAAACTGGTCAAGCGCGGGCCGGACAATACGTTATACGTCACATATTGCTGTTGAAATTATTTAGTGCTATATCTTCTGCAACAATACGGAGCCCTCGTGCGAGTGCGAATCACATTTGACCGGTTTTTTTTATACGGGACGACTTTTTATGTCATATTTTTGTCTTTCGGGAGAGGATTTATTCTTCTTAATTTCTCTTCTTTTATTCTTTTCTACTCTTGAGAAAATTATGATGCTCGATTAAAGTAGTATTAAGTTGAGATATGACAAAGAAATAAAAAAAATCACAATTGCATTTATCAATTTTGTATCGCTTTTTACGAAAATTGCGCGGATGGAGGAGTATTTGCACACATTTCATTTGTATAAAGAAGAATAAAATGATAATATTTTTTTTTTATTTATGCGTAAAAACAGAATTAATCAATAAAAAAAAATCTATAAGCAATGGACCTGTAACTTGACGATTCCAAAGTGTTTTAAAAAGCCTATTTGAATAAAGTATATTTTGAATTTAAATATACATTGACACCATCTTAAGAGATCGTCGTCTGTAAATAAATATTTACAGAAATCTTAACTCCTTAATAAATTTGATTAAAATGTTTTAATATTTTTATGTCATGAGTAAATGTTTAGATAACATAAAATAACGAGCAAGTTGCTAGTACTAAATAAAAATAAATAATTTAAAACCTTATATTTTAAAATGGCAATTGACAAATAACTTTTCAATAAGTACAACCATTATTTCATGATTCAATTTATTTTTGTAAGATTTTAGTTCAATAATGTATTTTCAGTTTATCTTATTTTATTTTAACAATACATTTCTCAGATCACTATGTACTATTGCGTGCGTTCATTTGCCAGGATTTTGGCTGTACAATTTCTGACTGTCCCCTGGGAGTCCTTTAGCGTTTCAGCATAATAATTATTCTCTATGTCGTCCCAAGAGACAGGTGATTAACTTGATAACACATTTAGACAGAAAAAAAGACATAGGTACATTGCCTTACTACAACAAAATTATAACGAACCTTAAACGCGTGATTATAAAATTCTATACTACAAATCGTCGTCTTCGGAAAGTTCCGGAAACTCAAACATGCTTAGACGTAGTTTTATAACATTTAAACGTTTTGCGTAATAGAAATGTCAAACATACATTTCACATTTCTATAACGCGTATTGGTCTGCGAGACCGCCGAGAAATACATTGCCAAAAATATGTGTGTTGTATCGTTCCAAAGTTATAAAAAAAATAAACCATATATCCGTGGACGTATGTAAGTCTCCCCTCCTCCCGTTATGGTTTTTTTTTTTAATTAAATTAAATTAAATTAAATTATTTACGAATGGCAATGACAATGGTTTATATAATTTCTAAATAACTGAGATTAGCATTCAGGATCGTCTCATCTTGCTGCGTAATGCCCGGGTTAAAACTAGTATATCTTTGTACATTTTGGATTTACAACTCCCCTTTTTTCGGACGAACACCTTCCATATGAAAGTTATAGCTACGCCCGTGCGTCTATAGAACTTCCTAGAAAAAATAGTTTGAATCGCTTTTAAATTTTTTGGGCTATCTCACCGCGGGCGTTTATTTTCACACTTACATTTTTAAACTAAACAAGTGTTGAAGTTATTTAATTTAATTTATTGTAGTACAGCAGTCATAATTTAAAAAATATATATTTTCAATGGACTTCAAAAAAGTAGAAGGTTCACAATTCGACTTAGTTAGGATATCGATCTCTGATCCACTAAGAAGACTTAATTAACTTACGTTAACTTTGAATTATTTAAAACTGTCTGAGGTTAATCTATTATTTGTTACTCCTTTATCCAAAATTTACTGAACGAATTTTAATGACATTTTATAGTAATCCAGTTTATACATTTACCGCATACGTTATTAATAAATATCAATATATTTAATGATAATAATAGCTTATTCGTTATATACTCAATAATAAATTGACCAAATTATACGTATGAGTCAAAAGCCCTGTTCACTTGCAGGTAAAATCGCGGGTGGCGGCTAATATATGAGAGCAAATATTAAAAAGCAATTTCCAGAGACTTGTGTAATAAGTCCAGTTTCATTAAAAAGAACAATTTTCGTTACTATCACAACATTCTCTTCGATGATAATTAAAGAATCATTTACATTTCACAATTAAGCTATAACGTTACTAATAATAAATTCTTTTTGTGTCATCGTTTTAAATGAAAGAATTCTGTCAGAAAAAAATGGCTTAACGGGTCCTACGCGTAATATTCTCATAGAAATTCTTATAAAAAAATTCCGAATTTTCCTTTTTTTTATACTTTAAAAGTACAATGTACATTTTTCGTTACTATAAATCTACTGGTCATTAAAACATTTTTTAGAATGTAGTATGCTTAAGTTACTTATATAAGAATTGTTAAATTACGGACGCAATATTACGGGTGTCTAAAAATATTTGAACTTAGCGGTGTCAGAAAACGTTTTTGGAAATCGTGCCTTACTGGTTCCGTAGGGTTTGACTAATGTTTTTTTTTGTTTGGTAATGGAAACGCGTAAAAAGGAATTTATACATATATAACTTGTCCTGACTGAATTTAAATTTCGACAGTAGGTTCCTTTTAGGCAATAAGCACCCACTCAGAAAGGATTTTTCGATATTCCACCCCTAAAAGGGTGAAAGGGGGTAAAAACGTTTGTATGGAAAATCTTATTCCGTAGTCATAATAACTTAAAAATTACTACACGTGAATGATAGTAATCAAATATGAAACACAAAACATAGTATTTATTCAGTTTTCTGAATCGCTTCTATCAAATTTCAAAATATACGCGAGTAAAGTCACGGGGAACTGAGGGATGAAACGGGATAGGAATTAAGGAAGGGAATGGGGGGACGGGGTTAGGCTAGGAGTGTTACGACATGATACCTTTTTATTTTACTACAAAATGGGACTGCTTGCAATCGAAAACTCGGTCCTTGTTAAAATGTGTGCTTTTTACAACGATTGCATTAATCACGAGCAATTTGGAGTAATCCGTTGATAAGTCCCACTATCCAGCTCGGCTCATTGTTATTTTTTTACAAGTATTTTTTTTATTTGACTCACTTTGTAAGTCGGTATAGCAACGTGTGTAACAATTTGAAAGTAGAATAGACTTTTCTGTTATCTTATGGGGTTGTACATTTTGGTTCAGTTCTGATGATTTTACATCCAGTCGAAGACATTTCTTATGAATCAAAACTATAGAAACGAAATTCGGTATTTTAATTCAGTAAATGAAATGTGTTAATCAAAGATCTAAGATTTCTTTATTTAAAAGAAAATATAGCAAATGAGGAGACTGGATACTTGATGGTAAGTGATTACCGCCGCCAATATTATCTGTAGTACCAGAGCAGCCACAAAAGTGTTGCCAGCTTTAAAATGAATAATGGATAAAAAAAGAAGGGAATAGGATAAGGAAATAAATGAGTAAGGAGTTAGGCGTCCGGCTCTCTCACTCACCGTACGAAGCGTATCTATATTAATTACTTCACGCCTATCTTCTTCGAGAGCGATGGCAGGGCGCCATAATATCCTGGACGAGCCAGCACATGTGCTAGCCAGCTCAAGTGTAATCAGTGAGCTGTAAAATTCTATTCAACTTTCCAAATGAGGCAAATTAAAAAATACTTGTAAACTACTCCGCCGTCTTGTGTGCCTGAAGAAATTCTGATACGTGTTGTCACATTTAAACGATGTGATTGACTAAGCTTCGGTACATTCACTTTAACAGAAAAAAAATCGCTTATTGAAGATGATTCCGTTTGTCCATCCCAAAGTATCCACCCTAATCGTGATAATCGAAATCCCGTGTCCGTTTGGCCACCCCGGTCGGGGTGGAAAAACAGAATTCTTATATTAATTTTCTTCCGATTATCGGCCTTAAGGTGGGTACTTTAGGCTGGAAAAACGTAATGATTCTTATTAGTTGGATATTTCTGGAATCTAAGCTCATTAATATATTGAAACTGAGCATAAGATTGAGCGATTTTAACAAGCGTAATAGATATTTAAGAAACATTATCCATATTTGTAATTATCGTTAATATTTCGGTCGAACAATTAAAATTTGATACCGTCGTGTATTTGTTTGGAATAGGTAGCGAAATTAGATCATAACTACCACAAACCGGTTTGAATTGGATATAGGTGGTAATTCTAGTGAAATTATAATGTGAATATGACGTGCTTAGGTTAAATGAAAGTCATATTTGAATTTGGAAATTTAATGTCAATTGAAAATCTTTTGCTAATATTTTTGATTTGATTATAATAATTGGATACTGATAAACAATAATGTATCATCCCACACAAAGTCAAATTTAGAGATATTTCTGATAATTTAAAATTATACAAAAAAATTCATGTCATCTGAACTAAATAAATATTGAAAAAAGTTTCTTAATTTAATGTTTCAAATTTTGAAGTGTGTTTCATATTTTGGATTATGCAATAATATGACATAATCGAAAAACGTATTATTAGATCAACATTATTAGACTCTTTACTAGCCAATAAGCTCTTAATTAATAACCCTTTTTATTAAAATAGAATTGAAATGTGCGAAATTTCACACTCCTTCGTCGACGCAATTTCACTTTATATATAAATATATAGATATCTAATAAATACTAAAGGTTGTAAAGGGAAGAAACCAATGATAAAATACTGGTTTTAAAAAGTCAATTCTCATTTCGCTGCCATTTTTAACAGCGAGGGGTTCATCGATTGCGATGCTCATCCGCCACGCTATCTATTATTAAAGGCCTGAAATAATCCATTTTAACGCTTATCACTTGAGAGCTAAGGTCCAATTTGGGTTATAAGAATTCGGGATTCGTTTGAGATATTTTTTATTTACATTTAAGTGATAAATATATTTTTTTCGGACGCGTCTATCATGATTTATAATTGGGTCAGTCTGGTAATGTATTGATTACGTCAGTCTTTACTATTTTATGAGATATCCAAGCAATTACTTCTAATATTATAAAGATGTTAAATTGTTTATATGTTTATAAATTTGTATATAGGGGTAATCTCTGAAACTAATGATCCAATTTAGAAAATTCTTTTTGTGTTAGGTAGCCTGTTTAAGGAGGAAGGTTATAGGCTATATTACATCACGCTACGTCTCACAAAAGGGAAGCAGTAACCATAAACGTGAGGGGCAGATAGTTTTATATAACGATTGATATGTTATTAGCTCATGGATTTTAGCAACCAGAATGGCGACCACTTTGGACGAAGTTACCTAGCAACCAGCTAGCGACTGATTATGTGGGTAAAGTATATGGGCGAGTCAATTGACGTGTTTGTCAAAATTATTTATTTATTTTATTTATTTATTTCACTTTATTGCACAACAATTTAAAAAAAATACATTGAGCAAAAGGCGGACTTAAAGCTATATAGCCTTATCAACCAGCCAACCTTAAGACGTGCAAGAAAGAGCGTTGAGTAGATGCATATAAAGTCAAATAAGTATAAGTTAATCTACTTGCATACATAAACACATACATACCATACATAAATATATACATACTATACATAACTATATATGTACATTAGGAATACATATTATATAAAAAGCATATTTGAAAATAAATATACATACATACACATAATTAAATGTAACTAACACTACTAGTACAAAATAAATAATATGAATAATACAAAAATTAAAATTAAAATTAATACAGATTTTTAACGTCTTATACTATGTTATTTTTTGAATAAAACTATTTAAAACTGTCCGCCCCAGTTTTGAACGGATGTACCAATTATATTAAGATACTTTTTTATGGCGGTTATATAACCCAAATTTTTAAATTTTCCGTTAGATTTTTCAAACACTTTCGTTTATACAAACATCATCTGAAAATCTGAGTAAACTTCTACTTGTCTTATCAAATCGAAATTAATTTCACTGTGACGTCAATGATACTAAAATAGAAGTTTCATTACTCCGACATCTTCAATGATACCATAATAACATAGTTTCGTTACTTCGACCTGACGCTGCAGCGTTACATGGAATAAGCTGGATACACAACTCCTCACCAGTTCACACCAGAAGTATCATGTTGGGGATCGTTGAAATGGTCTCAATGAATAGATTACCCGTGACTTTATCTGCCTAGAATAATTATTTCGTATAGCTTGTTGCTTTGAGAAATTATGCGTTTCTCATACAAACTTCCAACTCCAACTTCGCCTTCTTAAACTTAATTTTCACGGTAAAAATAGCGTACTTCTTTTAACGTTTAGTACCTATGTACGCTAAAGTTCAGTCTATATCAAAATTGGTTAAGCGGTTGAATCGTGAAAAGAAATAGACAGACAAATATATTCACATTTATAGTATTACTATGTTTGAAATTATAATTACCGGCCGTGTATGAGTATCGCGGAACCCACAGTTCACAAGTCTGATTTGCGTTTTATTGTTTTTTTATGTATGGAACCCTAATCTGCTACTGTAGTCATGTGCAAAACTGAAATTCATGGAAAAGTCAATGTTACACCGGCAAAGACCGACATAACAAAACTTAATTGAATTCAGTTATTATTTTAACGTTTTGTACGATGTTGCAACTCTAATTCTCTCAACAATTTAATCAGTGAATAGAGATGTTTGGTGAACTTTTATATTTTAGTTAAAATAAAATATAAAAAAAATATATACCACTAGCGGCCTCTCGCGGTTTCACTGGCACTTTTATACAAACTTTTGACCCCCATTTTTAGGGTTCCGTAGTAAAAAACGGAACCCTTATAGTTTCGCCATGTCCGTCTGTCTGTCTGTCTGTCTGTCCGCGGCTTTGCTCCGAAACCCTTAATACCAGAAAGCTGTAATTCGGTATGAGTATACATATGAATTACGCCGAGAAAGTCGTACAATAAAATCTTAAAAATATTTTTTTTTTCAGGGTGTCTTCCCTTTGTGTTAAGTGAGACCAAAAATTTTTTTTCTCATTTATCCCATGTTGTGGGGTAGCGTTAGATAGGTCTTTTAAAAATGTTATAGGCGTGCGAAAACCATTTTTCTGAACGACGAACTGTTTCCGAAATATTAAGCTTTGAAGTGTCAATTTTTCTTAGAGTCAAGTGTCCCCCCCCTCTACCCACTAAGCTGCTGCGTCTAAAAATATGAAAAAATTCACGATGGCAGTACATATAATGAATTTAAAAGGAAAATTATCACGGTTATGTTGGTTCTTATGGTTATCGAGTTATAGATGATCTAAGTAAAAATAAATATTTCACTTTTTAAAGCATCACATTATGTAAATATTAATAATTTTAAATTAATATATGAATTTAAATGAATAAATAAATAAATATTTAATAAGTTTAAATTAAAATAAAATATAAAATAAGGTATAAAACAATGTCTCAATAAAACATGTCGCGAGTGATTCTGAATCGCGCTTATGAAGTTTTGAACCAAATCTCCATAGATTTCATAGGCGCTAATCAGGAAGGAAAATTATCGGCGCTAAGTATATTTTACAAGTGTTAGAATAATAAATAATCGACGAACATTTAATGTTCAAAATCGTTAGTATAATTCACATTCAAACATTTTTACGAAAATAGGTACTCGAAGATTGCTTGACCGATCTTGACAATTCTGACAACTACGGAACCCTAAATTGTGCGTGGCCCGACACGCACTTGGCTGATTTATTATTGTAACGTTTGTATACAAAATTTGAAACTCCTAGCACTTTTAGTTTTTGAGATTTCGTGATGAGTGAGTGACCTTTCGATTTTTCATTTTTCGCTATAAAAAAATAGCCTATGTCCTTTTTCAAGGTTTAAAGATTGTCTGTGCCAAATTTCATCAAAATCAGCTTAGAGGTTTATGAGCTAAAGCGTAACAGATAGACAGACAGAGTTACTTTCGCATTTACAATATTTGTAGGGGTAGGTATATTTTTTATGTTTTCAGAATAACACATTCTATAAAACTATTTTAAACAAATTAAAATCGTGCATATAAATAGTTTTGTTTATTATCATCCTGATATTTCAAAGAATTAACACTAATTATGGTCGCGATCGTAAGACACATCACACACGTGACCACGATCGAGTTCATATGATCAATAGATTGGGATACGCGATTTGAATCCGTTTAAAATAGTATTATTAGAAAAATATGTCATTTTCAAATGACCATAATTACTGTAAGTTGTGGAGAATACATGAATAAGGCGAGAATTACACTTGTAAGTATTACTATTGCAGTAAAAAAATAATACATTTGTAAGTAACAGATTCGTAGTAAGTAGTTACGAAAGTTTTGTGTCAAAAATATGGCATTGACAGTAAATTCTTTCAGGTGTAAAGTAATGGAAAACAACTTATCAAAATCAAAATATTCTTTATTCAAGTAGGCTTTTACAAGCACTTTTGAATCGTCAATACAGAAACGAATAAGAAAACAAAAAAAAAACTAATTAATTAATCAATTTGCCACCGGTTCGGAATGTAGATTCTACCGAGAAGAACCGGCAAGAAACTCGACAGTTACTCTTTTAAAAAGTGTTACAAGAGGTACATACATTTATGAGCTACAAGTATATTAAATACCCTGTGTGAATCCATTTTATACTAAATCCAAGCATCTTTACCATCAATATAATCTTGAACAGAATAATATGCTTTAGCTACTAAGGATTTTTTAATATGTTATGTAAAATATATGTTATGTATTATGTTAAATATATGTTATGTAAATCTCCATGAAAGTTTGAGAGAAAATATAGGTGTTATTCTCGTCTAAGATAAGATCTGAACTTATTATCTTAACTTACGGCTTACTAACTTTGTATGCAAGGAAACCTTGGAGGTGGAATTTCACCAACTCCTAATTGTCGATATCGTATCGCTTAATAACCAACTCCTAATTGGACACTGATAAGCTGTGTCCAGCCACACGGATTTCATTTTGAGAAAATGGCGTTTAAATATGTTAAGCCTATTCTTAACAAATATATTTGAAGACATACATATATATTCATCTTCTCTTTTCTATTTTGATAAATTGTATAACGAATTAAAAGTAGATTGATATTATAATTTTTTTTGTCTAATAATAAGTTATTTTTTTAATAAATAAACGCATCACACTCAACGGCCCCCATTAAGATCACGTGACCTTGTGTCGGGGGTCCGGAAACACAACACTAACACAAACACCCAGACCACGAAAAACATCCATATGGCCAATACAGACGTTTGCCGTGAGCGGGGATCGCCACCGTTAGCGAGTTGAGTCAATTGCAGTGACCACTGCGCCAACCATTCTTATCTATATATTAGATTATTGCATATTGCAAAACATTTAACTAACTTCAATAATTGACACATCAAATATATATTTTTAAATAATGTTTAATATATGACGCATTATCAGAATACATCAATATCTCAGAACTTTTCGTGGGTTGAGACATTATTATCAGCATCAAATTGTCGTATGAAACTATAAATGAATGTAATACCGATGGAAATGTAATGATAAAGTCACATTTTAAATATTCTTATAATGTGACGTCCATCTGCTAATGAAGAAAATATTCGCCAATGCCACTTATGTGGTAGGAGATCAAATTACATATTGTTAGGCGAGAATTACATTTTTTACATAACAACTTTGTAACGGGTGACCAGTTAGCCTTATGTCAGATGTTGCTGTTAAAAATAAAGTTAGTTACAGTATTTTTTTCAAAGGTAAAGTTAAATAATAAAGTTATGTAAATATTTATGAAAGTCTCAGAGCAGATCTCATATTAGTGTAACGTATTAATAAGTTAGTAATAAATATAAGAAAAATCTAAAACGCGACTGCATAACTAGGCCATCTGCAGTCAAAAGTACTGTTTTTTTATCATATTGTTACCAACCAATCGTTAAATCATTATAGATTCTAAAATTCTGATTGAAAAACGATATAAGAACTAAAAAAAAATATTTTTTAATATCTATTCAAAGATACTCCACGTGACACAGTTCGTTGAATTTTTTTTTCACATTACGGCGTCTAATATCGACGATTTTGATATTTTTTTTAATTTCATGGTTTCTATGAAATTCGAGCCTCTATAACAAGGACGTATCATTTAATCGGTTAAAAGGTATAAACCCACATTCATACATAGGCTGATAAACACACACACCCCTCCCTGTAGTGCAGTTCGGTAAAAATAAACGTGCATAATGTAATCTTGTTCGATAATACACAAGCATGTGTGCGAGATCCACTCACACGTGAACGATTTTCATTTATTCATCACTATTCTTTCACAAGCTGAAAAATCAATAGTGAATTATCCCACGCTATCAACCCACTGCGTATATTTCTGCAACATTGTCCATTATGGACCAAGTCCGTGGACCATAACGAATATACGCCACTACGGGCAGTCACTCTTCCGTTAAGTTTCACTGCGACAAACTGATTATTACGTGGTCCATATATTATGCTACGTTTTTCATTTGTACGTGAATGAGTTGATAAAATTAATTATACATTTTAAAACATAATAACTGGATTTTGTTTCAATTAATGTAGAATTTGTTATGCCGGACGATCATCTAAAACATCTAAAAATTAAATTATTAACATTAATAAAAGTTAATTAAATTTGAATACAAAATCTGAATGAAACGAGTTAGTTAAGCTGATTAAAATTTAGCTTCATCTAAGTTCGTGGTTCATAATCTATGATTTTGAAATAAATTAAAACTCTATCAACATTTTGTGATATCAATATATTATTTTTATTCATTTGTCGTAAAAAGTTGAAATAGGAAATATAAATTTATGTGGAGAAACCATCTCTTCTTAAAAAAGTAGATGATTCAAAATAATTATTTCATATACTTTAAACTTTCACGATTAAATAATATAATTCAAATTTGAAATAATGCGATTTTGAATATCGTTATAAGCAATCGTAACAATCCTTGTCTTTTTTAATTCCCGAAAAAATCGATTAACCAACGCGATAAAAATCGTTATTTAAAATATGAATAATTCTTTTACTAAAACGAAGTCGCGTCAACTAGTTTCCCACGCAAATCGAAACAATACCATTATATTTTATTTAAAAAGTTTCATAATAAAACGTACGAATTATCACAAAACACGAATGTGTAAAGTTAAATTTTTTAATGGCCTTTTACACATCGAGTGTGAATTTCAAAAAGTTGCGGTTTCAGAAAATTTCGAGGATTGTTTTAGAATAAAATTTAATTTTAAATTTTCACCGCATCGCGGTAGGGACGGGATCTCGCCGTGGTAAATTAAAACATGCTGTTTAATTAATTTTGTTTTCGTTTTACTTTGGAATGGTTAACTTAGTTTGGTAAATATGTTTGGAAGGTTTATGTTATTTAGAGGAATGGACTTTAATTTTAAATTTTAAAGTGTGTTTAATTATGGTAGAGTCTAGCTGTAGTCCATTAAATATAGCTCGTATACGGGCTGGCTCAACTAAGGCAGTCGCTCTTGAGCCCAAGAGTTGATATATGTATGTTTCGTACGGTGAGTGAGAGAGCCGGAGGCCTAACCTACTCTCTTACTAATTCTTTGCATTTTTTTCCCTCATTACTTTTTAAGCAGGCATTTGGAGTTCCTTTGGTGCTACAATGTCCAGGGTGAAGATGATTTAACATCAGGTGTCCCTCGCTCGTTTGTCAGATGTTTAGAAAAAATAGTGAATAGAACTTCGTTCATATCGGGTGTACCGTGATATTCTTGTTACAAGTATTTATTTATAAGATGTTCCGGCATGTGTTGCAATGCCACCTAAATTTTTGGGCCAGTTTTATTTTGATTTGGTTTTAAAACGCTTAGAGGACAAACAAACAAACATTAATGTTTTTAAATATAGTACAAAACGAGACATAAATGTTACAACTATTAATGACAGGTAATATTAATGACACGACACTTTAGATAAAATCAAGAAAACAATTTACTAAATTTTATAATCAATTCGCAGTCGCTCGCAACATTGCTCGCTTAAAGCTTCGAATTTGACAGATGCGAAAACTGGAAAATCACCAACTAGGTTTTAAGCTTCTACAGCCCTATTTTCACATAAAATATCCCTAAATACTTTGTTGGGCTCTATACAATATTTGTACCAAGTTTCATTTAAATTGGTTTAATAGTTTAGGCGTCATTTCATAACACACACACACGCAGAGTTACTTTCGCATTTTTCTTATTAGTAAGGATTGATTGCTATCAAATATGATTAAAAAAACATTCGTTTTAAAACCGCATTTCGATGTTTCCTTTAGTGAGAATTAGCGTCATAACAGAATTCCCTTTGAAAGCTTAGTGGTATCGACTGTAACTTGTTTAGGTCATTATAGGTCGGGGACTGGCTATGTTTTTATTAATGTTATGTGTTATTTTTTTCAAATTAAAATTAAAAATATACTTCATTCGAATAGCCTTTATACAGCACTTTCGAATCGTTATGTTACAGGTCCATTGGTTATAGATTTTTTTTAAGATACCACTTTTAATTTTAGATGCGCCTAAAAATAATTAAGGGGTAATTTAATTAACTTTTTAAAATTAAAAAAACGATGCTTATATATTTTTACTAGATCAGATAAAAGCTAACTGTCATACTACAAAAGACGCATTAAAACCATGTTAAACACGTGTCTAGCTAGACAGTGTTTAAGATTTAAACATTGCTTAAAATATTATCTAAATTGCTTAAGAGCGAATAAACTCATAAAAAAACTTATTGATAAAATGTTATACGTTACATTTGACAGCAAAAATAGGTTTTAAACATCTATTAAACTCTCTTAAACGTATATTAATCTATGTCTAAAGCATGTTTAACTCAAAACTGTCTTAGACGCGCGTTTAACGTCTGTTTAAATCTTTTGTAGTAAGGCAGTAAATATCTATGTATTTCTTTTTATTTAACGAGCAGTCGGGACACCTGATTTTTAAAAAAAGAATAAACGGTGATAGGGAACAGAAAGTAATTAAAGGAATGGGAAAGGATGTTGGGCTTCCGGGTCTCTTACTCACCATGCAAAACGAAACTATATTAGCATCCTCTGAAATCAACAGGATACACAACTGTTCGACAACTTACAGCAGAAGTATCGTTTAAGAGCTCATTGTAATGGTTTCAATGTGTAGTCGTTATTTTTTTAATTTCCAATTTTATCAAATATATAGGTATTATTAATACTAGACAAACCAAAATTTTAAAAAACCAAAATTTAAAAAATCGCGTATTTAAATAAGTTACAACAACGGTACTCAAGATAATACTGTACTTGTTTTATTTCTTAATACAAAAAAATGATTCATCTCAATGACATAACTATAAATGTTATCGCCTCCCTGTCTAGACCAGAAACGCGACATTTGTAATTTAGCTTTTGATGCTGCAAATGGCAACCGCGGTTGTGGTATTCACATAGCAAATGTTTGAGGGATTGAGAAAACTTTACTTTCAGACGATTCCATTATAAACATATTTAACAACTGTGAAACATTTTATATTAGAAAATATTTATTCATAAAAAATATTGAAATTCGAAGTTAGTTTGTTTAATTGTATACTATTTTTACATTATGTATTATTTAACATAATGTATATTATAGAATAGAATATCATCTAAACGACATCACATTCTTTATATATTTTATATAAGTGATTTCGTTTGAAGAATTTTAGTAGTTGTTCTTTTTGTAAAAATATTGGCGCCCAACATGGGACTTGTGGTCCCACGTTGGGTGCCAGTATATTTACATAATTTTTTTTCATCTCCATGTTGTTACGTTACACATTTTAATTAAAGAATTATATGAACAATAACTGAATTTTTCTAGGCTTTACTTTAAAATAATTACCATTTCGGCTTAATCTAAAGTACGCTGGACTCAAATACATCATTGAGATTAAGCATTTTCCCGCCGACCAAGTTAACCACAAAATGGCGTCGCAAAAAGTTTCCTTTTTACATCAATCATCGCAGTTGGCATTTGTTAAACCCTAAACTTTTGATGCTTCACGCGATTCGTAATTAATTTGTTCGAGTATTGTTGAAAAATACACGCTTGGATGTTTACAATATGTTTTTTTCTCTCCCGAATGATTATATTAATAAGATTTTAACGATAACTAAGACTTAAGATAAAAATATCTGAGTTGAAATAAAAAGTGCGCAATTTTGTTTCTTTATATATTTTTTACTTTATTACTAACTTAACCAATTTTTATGACCCTAATTTGAATACAAAGAAGTAAAGTAACACTCTTTAAACTTCTTCTTTAAGCCAGCTTTAGCGATTAAGCCACCATGCTGCTTCACTGCGGGATATATGTACATATGTCATCATTTCTGCCGACGTTATATATACATATATCAGAGTATATCCGTAAATATAAATTATACTTTGAAACCATTATATAATTCTAATAATCACATTTCCAAACCACCAAGAATAAGAATCCTAAATTGTGAACAATAATAAAATCATTCTCAAACAATAGGCGTAATTAATTCCGATTTTAATTAAATCCGCGGTGTTTTGTTTGATGTCATCTTCCGTAATTGGAGCCTCATTTAAAGTCAAAAGCGTTCAATTATCTTTTGAATTGTATGGTTTTTAAGGTTCAATGTCTTTGGTTTTTTTTGGATATAGAATTTTCTTTGGGAATTAATTTTCTGAAGAAATGATAATTTTTTTTTGATTGAAGTTATTTCCGAAATTTTAGTATTGGTAACAGCCTGTAAATGTCACCAAAAGCCACAGTTGGGCAATGACTTTTAACCAAACTCAATTTTAGCGCAGTAAGTTATACATACATACTTCAATAAATGGCTATTTAATACAAAAAGAGTTTTACAAGTTCGACTTACTGTTCCGGAAATTAGCGCCTTGGAATAATTTTTTCAGCTTTATTATTATATTCGTGTAGTGTTGTTGTATCAACTAATTTAAATAATTAAATTAATAAACAATTTAAATATATAAATAGCTCTTACTTGAAACTTCGCTTGAGTTAATGTAGATTTTGTTTTGTCAGACATCCATCTAAATCTTAATTTTCTGTCTCGCCCGACATGCGCGCCTCCTACTGGTAGTTCACAGACACTTTAGCTCAGTGGTCACTGCAACTGACTGGAGTGCTAACGATCGCGGATTCGATCTCCGCTCATGACAAACTGTATTGGCTATACGGATGTCTGTCTTGGTCTGGGTATTTGTGTTTTGTCTTATCGGAACCCCAACACAAGGCCACGAGATCTTTATTGGGGCCGTTGAGTGTGATGCGTTTATTTATTTAAGTAAATTTTATTATGCCTCGTACTATACAAATAAAAATTTGTTAATGTTCTACATATTTCAATCAGTTTGGAAACGCATAAGATACAAAAAAAAAAACACTTTTTTTGTAATAATTTCTTCAAATGTATACCAATCCGCGACTTAGACGGGCAAGGGCAAGAGAAGGGATAGAGAATTAGTCCAACTAAACTAGTCGTTAGCATTAGATTTAGCTCAGATGTGTACCGAGGGTATTCTAACAACTGTGCCTAATTCAAAATCGATAGCAAAGGTTGGGACGGAGAAAAACGTTTAGTGTTACAGCATTTTCATTTTGCACAGCGTTGAAACTGAATATATTGTGTAACAAATCATTTATTTATTATTTCGTTTTAATTCACACGTGGGATAATACTTTAAGTATCTAATAAACAATTGTGCCACAGTGGGGATTGAATCCTATACCATATTTCTTCCTGCTTGCGCTGTTAGTTGATCTACCAGTTGAGCTTTAAGTCGAACTGGCTGATTACCTGACATTATGTACACGATACTTGAAATAGTGAGGACTTCAAAAAAAGCAACTAACTTCAAGATAAATATGTAATATCGTTTACTTCGATGATATCACCTGGTTGTTTTGATTCTAAAACCAAACTACTAAAACAATTTTGATAAAAATTGTTCAGACCAATCTGATAGTATTCTCTTCCAATTTTTTAATCGGTTTATAAATTACTTCAATCTTAAATGAACAAAATATTATGAAAATATACACCACGAATTGAGATTGAGAACTTTTTCCTTTGTTAAGATAGTTGAAAATAATTATGAATTATAAAAAAAAAAACAATTATTTCACCAATAATTTAACTTGTAAACATCAAGTTTTTCAATGATTTAATGAGATCTATCTATATCTAATAAATAAAATAGAAGTGTCTGTTTGTAATTACAATTTAACAGCTTTTCACTAAATGAATATGATAAAAGAAACACTATTATTTTTTTTTCTGTTTGTCTATTTGTTTGTTGCGACTAATCTCTGAAACGGATCAATTTTGACGGGACTTTCACTCACAGATAGCTAATGTTATAAGGCGTAACTTAGAAACTTTATTTATTTTAATTTTCGTCAACAAAGCTGCGGGCACTAGCTTTTTAACAAAATAAATATAGTTCCTTGTTACTAAGTTAATTTAAAAGGAAACATTACAAAAATTAATTCCAAAAAGAAATCTACAATATATAGAGTAACAACATAGAGAAAATTGCCTAATTACATTCTTTTCAAAGTCAAACCTATTTTCAACTAAATTCAAAGGCATCAAGCGCGCTGAGTTAATTGATTTCTTACGGGAATTAGTCTGACCTTTTGTAGAAAAAAAATCCTTGAAAAAAGTTATCAACATGGTATAAAGGTCTTACATGAAACATAACCAACTATTTACCCGCCCTTAATTCACACAGATTTTGTTATTATACTAGCTTGTGGCTTCACTCGCGTTTATGGTTACTGTGTCGCTCCTATGCGTTGCAGCGTGACGTAATATAGCCTATAGCCTTCCTTAATAAATAAACTATCTAGTACAGCAAGAATTTTTCAATTCGAACCAGTAGTTCCTGAGATTAGCACGTTCAAACAAACAAACAAACTGCTCAGCTTTTTAATATTGTTATAGATAATGTATTACTCTTATAAAACAAAATACTGAGATAGAGCCTAGCTGTAGTCCGCTAACTACAGCGTATACGGCCATCGACCAAGGCGGTACAACACTCTCACAAAGGATTATCGCGAATTTATAGCTGCGTTTAATACGGTGAGTGACAGAGCCGGAAGCCTCTCTCTTCTTGCCTTTCCTTATTTCCTTTCTCCTTTTCACCCCTTATCCCGTTTTAGGCTGGCAAGGCATGAGCAGCCAAAATCCATGGGCGACGGTGATCACTTAACATCAGGCATCCCGCCTGATCACTTGCCAGGTTTTTTCAACCGATCTCAAAAATAGAGAGGTTCTTAATTCGTTGCTTATGTGTTTTTTTAATGTTTATCACCTCAGAACTCCGTCATATCATAACTTTTTAATTATTTCCATAGTTTTAAAATAAAAATAACTGGAACAGTATGTCAATTAAAAATTAAGTATTTTACTTTTGAAATCGGTTGTTTATTTTAAGTGTTAAGTGTTAATTATTATATAATCATTATACAAGAGAAACGTCACTCATTCATCACAAAATCTTAGAAACATGTGGTAACAGTTTCAAATTTTGCATGAGGGTTCTTTGTAGGACGTTGGTGCTAAGACAGGATTTTGCAAAATTCGCCCTATAAAAGTATAACGGGGGTTGGAAGATTGTATAAAAGTCGTGTGTTAAACGCACGTAAAACCGCGGGGATTCGCTACTAAAATATATTTGTTTATTTATTATTATTTTGTATTTTATGTGTTGCCATATGGCAACACACACACGATTGTATTAAAACTTTATGTACGTATTGAAGCTGAGGCTGGTAGGTAATGTTATTAATATGGTTTCCAAAACTAGGCCCTTGATTCGAAATTTAAATCACTTCGGTAATTGGATATTACAAAAATATCTAAGTTCAATAGACTTAACATATATTTTTTCCCAGAAAAACGTCTGTGACAAAAATACGTCGAGGATATTATTTTTATGTGTTTTTAAGTAAAGTAACAGCCTGTAAATATCCTAATGCTGGCCGAAGGGCTCCTATTAAGGAGAAGGTAGAGCTTAAACCACAACGCTGCTTTACTGTAGGTTGGCGGATATACGTATACGATAAATTATACACAGTAAAAACCTGATCTGCTCATCGAAGAATGATAAGAACCAATATACACCACGCTGTTACTAAAGACTCCATTAATGGAGTCAGAGATTAATTGGCTGGTAGAGAGCGCAGTAGCGTTAAGCCCGCCTTTTGTACAATTATATTTTGTGCAATAAAGTATTTAAATAAATAAAATAATGGATAAACATGCCTTAATTCTTTTTTCGGTAGACATCCAGCCGCCAAACCCTTATTTTACCCTCTTAGGGGTGAAATCTCCAAAAATCATTTTCAAATCTATGTTTAAAACATAAAAAGCCAAAATTTCAAGTTTGTAGCTTCAGCGGTTTAGGCTCTACGTTGATGAATCAGTCAGTCAGAATAAATATATGTGTAAAAAAAAAAACATAGTTTACTCAAGTCTATTAGATAGGGTAAGCGGAAACTCATTATGAAAGATTGTATCTTTACCAATACACAAAGGTTACATCGATGGCATGCAAGCATTTCACAGAAGCAATAATCTGGACATATAATATTATTTTAAAAAGCCTAACTTTACCCGATTGGTTATACTGTGACTGTTATATAAATTGATAATAAATAAATAAACGCATTGAACTCAACATTAAGATCTCATCGCCATGTGTCGGGGGTCCGGAAACACACAATACTAAAACAAACATTCGTATGGCCAATACAGATGTTTGCCGAGAGTGGGTATCGAACCCGCAACAGCGCTTCATTCAGTTACAGTGACCACTGCGTTAACGTAACCTGTCAAAAATATAGGAAGAAAAGCCAAAACACATCTATATTAGTTACTATACGCTAATTTTGCTGTGAGTGTGTGGTACTACATCAGTCGAGTCAAGAAATATACTTACTATAGCCAATAGACTAAAATTAGGCTCTTATATTGAAGAATGCAGCGATCCCGAGGCCTCTCTATTTCCGTGCTGAGAAAGGCCATCGCAGGGGTTTTAGTGGGTATAAATCGCCACATAACCCAATTCCCCCCCAGGAATCGGGTATCTTTTCGAAGATTTCCCCTGCGTAAATATAAAAAAAATACTGAAGAATGAAGCTAAATAGAGAACCAGATAAAACACAAATAGCTCGTTATTCAAAGTCAGTTAAGAACTCGTAGCATTTGCCTTACTTCTTATTCAAGTACTTAATACTTGCCAACAAATACTTCAGCGAAGCCATGAGTGAAGTAACATTGAGTTTTATTAAATCGATTGAACTTGACGCTTTGCCCTTGTGAAAAGTTTATATTGACTTTCTATTTATTTTGCTTACCGTAAGGCTTAATACTTGTAAGTTTTTCTCTTAGACTTTCATAAAAATTTACGTAAATTTGTCCTTGCTTTATGCTTGAAGTATTTTATTGTCAGTGGCAAGTATGTCTTTTATTGTGTCTTCTTTATTATTGGCACCCACAGCTTTTCTTAAGTTACCTAAGTAACCTTGACCAGGTCACATAGTTGTCCTCGGGAGTAAAAATACCCGTGACTTTTTGATGAACAAAAAAATTCCAAATTACAGTCGAAATTAATTTTATTTTTTTATTATTTGCAATACACTAATACACTTGTTCACTAAATGGAAGATTCAATAAAAATCAAACTATTTCAAACTATTTGACTACTTTAAACTATTTAAAGTATTTTGAAATAGTTGCTGTGTTTATATCAACTATTTCTGTTTCTAAAGAAATGATTATTTTTTCAGTGTTTATGTTACACTGAAAAACAGGGACATAGTATAACCCAACGAAGACCAATAGGCGTGAAATTCTTTATAATTTAAAAATATATTTCAGAATAAAGTCACAAACACATTAGCTCCTAAAACAATAAAGCGTTGAACAGCTAAAGCTCACAAAGGTCGTATCTGCATAACCAACTGATAATTAATTCTAGTTCAATAAGCAGAACTAATTTCACGTTAGAATATTGCAACGCTTCGACGAAAATAAGCGAACAAAATTTTGTACTAACAAAAGATTATTCGTGACCGCCATTTTGAATTTATTATGACGTCATAATCCTAATATTTGCATATGTAAGTAGAGGCGCATATGACATGATACGACACGACGAGTCTCAATACCGCAATATGTATACCGCAATAGCCCTTAAACGAAAATGTTTTTAATATTACAAATTTAGCAAATAATTTGAAATTTATTCAATAGGTCTCAAGACGGGCTCCGTGACATCGTACGAGATAGAAAATACCTGGCAAATGGTGGGAAACTTGATATTGTTTATTGCCGTCCATGCACACTTGCAACCCAGAGAAACCACAAAGGCGTTGCCAGCTAAAAATTAATATGAGGTAGAAGAGAATAGGAAGTAAGGACAGGATTTATTACGATTTAAAGTTGGTTAGTAACGATTCACATATAGGCTTTCAGAAAGAACTACTGACTACAGATGGTCTTGTTACGCAGTCGGGTTTTTGATTTTATCAATTATTTTCTTATTTATCTTTTACGTTCCATGAGATAATACTCAGACAGACGGACATACAGACAGACAACAGAGGCTTAATAAAAGAGTCACGTTAGCATCGTTCGGGTGCATAATCCTAAGAGTCGACTGCAATACTACGTGTGTTATATCTACTCACATATTGTACAATGTACATCCATATACTCTTATATCATAAAACACTTTTTAAGCTAACTTTTTTAATATCTTTAAACACTGGTCCCACTTCATAAATTAATTTTACTTACAAAATATCGCGATTTCCACACACTTGATGAAAAATGAAAAAAATTATAGCTTTTATTATAAAAAGACGATTTTATGAAGTTAATAAATAAAACCCGTTTAAAACATTTTTATTAAAATGCAAACTTAGATCGGACGCAAGGAAATCAGTGCGACTCACGGCTCTTTAATTACGCAATGTTAAATACTGTCAAAGGTGATTATTTATTTGACGAGAATCACATTTGTAAGTCTTACTCTCGTTAATGATATAAACTCTCCACTCGACTATGTAACCTGGTAACCAAGGTAGCCTTATGAAAACCGTGACTGTCAAAACTAAAGGCTCATAAAGTAAATTATATTTCCTGAGACGAACTTCATCAGCCACGAGCGGAGCGTCGCGCGGGAGGGGCAGCGGATGTGCATACGCAAGCGATCTAGAGGCCTCTCAATTTCCGTGCTAAGGAAGGCCATAGTAGGGGATTTAGTGGGTATAAATCGTCACTTAACCCGATCTCCGCCCCAGGAATCGGGTATCTTTTCGAAGATTTACCCTGCGTAACCAAAAACAAAATATTTTTTTTTTAGTTAACTTATGTAAATCTATATGAAAGTCTGAAAACAAAAATTGGTGTAAAAGGTAAGACTTTTATTGATAGATATCTCCGATCTTACAGAAGTATGTATATCAGAAGAATTTGAAAATACTTATATAGATAAATTTAAAAAAAATGTAAAGAAATGTTTGTGCGTACGAGATTACTATGATTTAAGATCTACGTCATGGGAAAAAGCGATTTCATCCAGGCTATCCCAATGCGTATTTTGAAAATTAAAAATAAATTCTACACAAAAAAAAACCGGCTAAGTTTTACTTTACTGTTTCTTTTGTAGATTCATTTGTTTGAAGTTTGAAAAGAGAATCTTTCTAAATTACTAAATAACAAGACTTCATATATACATATAA
Source organism: Hypolimnas misippus (assembly GCA_037950945.1). Taxonomy (NCBI): domain Eukaryota; kingdom Metazoa; phylum Arthropoda; class Insecta; order Lepidoptera; family Nymphalidae; genus Hypolimnas; species Hypolimnas misippus. The sequence continues at coordinate 1,726,854 of JBBEEQ010000009.1, forward strand.
AACAGATAAACGGGAATCAATTTCAAAGCATAATACGTAATTTGATTTATTTAGACGACATATTTATTCCAGTTATTTTGATTTTAAAACCAAATTACTGAATCGATATTGATGTAAAATATATGGAACCAATGGGAGAGTTTATCTTTTAAAACAAAAAAGAATTAACCAAATTGGTTAAGCCGTTTTTGACTAATCGGTGAAAATACATTAAAAAATCCACGACGAGTTCAGAACCTCTTTTTTTTAGAATTATTTAAAAACACTTTTAAGTTTTAATTTTGATATTTTTTCTATTGGCAGTTACTAGTATTTTGTAGATGGATACTAATATTGTCAAAAGGTAAAGTTTGTTTATAATTATCTCTCTTTTTATGTTTGTAAGTTGTATGTTAAAGTCTGTGTGGCTTAACATATTAACTGAATAGCATTATAGAGGCATTGAGTCGAGCACGCTTTTTAATAAAAAACAGTATTTAAAGTCGTCCAAACACACTAACAGTGTGTAGCAATAATGGAGTGTGCAACTTGAATATTAACTCGCTCAGGAAAATATTGTTACTTTCGCAATCTTTATATTTTAATAATACCTTAAGAAAATTGTGAAATTCTGGAACACTTTTCCTTTTACTTGCTACATTTGTTCACAGCGATATAATCTATGTATAAAAAACTAGAGTTTTCTGTGTATCAAGTAACTAATTGTAAATAACGTTTTTTTAATTATACATTTAATAAGGCCACCTTCCTCTTCTTTGCACATACTCCATAAATTAAATCAAAGAGTGTCTGGGTCTCTGTAAACTACTCAATTCGTTGGGTACCTTATTATTGTTATTTTTTGATCAATTAGTTTTTGTTTGAAAGCGTAAACCCATCCATTGTTTGCGTACAATGAAAATTACTGAAATATGTCATTTAAATAAACGAAATTACGTATTGTTTTGAAGTTGGTTTTCTTTTTTCGATTAAAAAAAAATGTACCAATTAGGGTCTTATGATCTTGAGTCAAAGGTCCGGAAATACAGACAACACAAGCGCCCAGACCGCGGCAAACATTCGTATGACCAATAAGACGTTTGCCGTGACCATTAGTGGTTTAGTCAGTTGCAGTGACCACTGCGCCAACCTGTGTGTCGATCAAATGTAAGAGTGTAGTATTAACTTTAGTATTTGTTATTCAATGTAAAAATTGTAAATACTCGTAAGGCAAGAATTACTTTTATAAATTTTGCTATTAGACTTTCATAAATCTATACTAATATTATAAAGCTGAAGAGTTTGTTCGTTTGTTTGTTTGTGTTTGATTGTTTGCTTGAACGCGCTAATCTCAGGAACTACTGGTCCGATTTGAAAAATTCTTTCAGTTTTAGATAGCCCATTTATCGACGAAGGCTATATGCTATATATTATCACGCTAAGACTAAAAGGAGCGGAGCATCAATGGAGAATGTTTCAAAAGTGGGGGATATTTTCCTATTAAGAGGGGTTTCGCTGCGTGCGCTGCGTAAATGGTTAGAGTTTCGCAAAAATCATTTGTGACAGAATTATTCCCCTTTAAAAGTTATAAAAAAAAAGTCCGCGACACCATATGTCTAACTTTTTAGCTCGCTATAACCTTTTTTATGCTAACGAAATTTGTTCCAAAATAATGCATTATTAGCGAAGTCGCGGGCGAAAGCTAGTATTTTTAAGTTATTTTAGTATTAGAAAGTTGTTTTTCATTGCTTTACAGGGTAATTTTATATAAAACAATAAAAAAGAACATTGTTTAAAATTTCGTCTAAATTGCTTTTCTGCATGTAAAATTATAAAGAAATAACTTATTAATAAAATATTACACGTTATATTTGACAGCTCAAATAGGTTTAAGCATCTGTTAAAAACACTTAAACGCGTATGTTTAAACATAATAAAACTACGGTTAAGCCATGTTTAACTTAAACGCGTATTTTGCAGTACGGGATTTTATAGTCACTCGTTTAACGTATGTATGTGTAAATTTTTTGTAGTATGACAGTAGATGTCTCATCTGTTTATTTACCAATTAATTAAAAAAATCATTAATAATAAGAAACGAATCTTTAAAATTTGTACCAAAACATTAAAAAGTAACTGTCATACTACAAAAGACGCATTAAAACCATATTAAACGAGTGTCTAGCTAAACAGTGTTTAAAAGTTAAACATTGCTTAAAATATTATCTAAATTGCTTAACAGCGAATAAACTCATAAAAAAGTCATTGATAAAATGTTATACGTTACATTTGACAGCTGAAATAGGTTTTAGACATGTATTAAACTGACTTACACGTATGTTAATCTATATCTGGACGATGATATGTAATTCTGTGTCAAGCCACACGGACTTCCTAAAGATGTCAAACTTATTCTTAACAAATATGTTTGAAGAAGTAAATATCCATCTTTTCTTTTCTAGTTTGCAAAATGTTTCGATTTCCAAGTGCGTTCCATAATTTGCAATTTTTACAATAATCTCATATATATATATATATATATATGAGATTATTATATAATTAAAAGAATTTTTACCGTACGTATTTAGTTTATATGACTTGAATTTTTTAAATAATGTTAAATAGGTGATGCAGTCTTATAATAGATGAATATCGCTGAATTTGAGTTTTTGTGGGTTGACACTCTTCTTGCTAATCAGCATCCATCTAAAGCATGTTTAACTCAAAACTGTGTTTAGACGCGGATTTGAAGTACGGATTTTTATAAACACGCGTTTAACGTCTGTTTAAATCTTTTGTAGTAAGGCAGTAAGTTTTTAAATGATAACATCGTTATCAGACACGTTTGTCATACAAGAATGTCAAACGCAAAAATTATTTTTTTTATCGGTCTAGTAATTTTAGAGCCTATTCAATTCAAACACACGAACAATCAAATTTTAATATTTCCTTCTTTATAATATTAGTGTAGACAATGTATAATGCAATGTCGTATAATGTAGCATTAACATCCCTTCACCCTCGATCTAGAATAGATTAGAATATTACCATTAGATATAATTATGCGCTCCAATAAATATGTAGATTATAAAGTGATTTATAACCGTATTAACTTAAATGGAATTGTAACATACTTTCATTAGGCGACAGTGACACTTGTAAGTTTTGCTTGCAGACTTTTACAACATTTAGATAATTTTTTTATAATTGCTTTAACCTGAAAGAATTTACTGTTAATGTTTTTATTGACATTTACAGTATAGTTACGTATGATTATGTATTCAAGTGACCAAATTATATATATGTAAAACTTCCAAGTGTAATTCACGCCTTAGCCCATAGGTGTAATTAAAAATCCACAAATCATCAATTTTCAAAGCTCCCTGAAATGTAAATGTATCTCCTTTTCATGTAAAAGTACCGAATGACCGTAGTATACGGCATAAATTACAAACAAAATATCTTGATTCTTATAATATACTAGCGACAAAATTTATAAAATTATATATATCTATAGATTATGTTCATCAGGGATAATGTAGGATTCTAAAGGTGAAAGAATTTTTCCAACACTCAATCAAAACTCTCTTCTTATCTAATATTATATATTAGTGTCGATGAAATTGCAAGTGTTCAAGGATTATTTAAAATTGGTCTCATGTACTCATAAGTACGCACATATGCATGTCTACGTATGTGTGAGTGCATCTTTATATATGTCATTATAAAGTTAAATATAAATAAAAGCAGTATAAGTGCGTTTTGACTAAATAACAAAAACCGGTTCCAAAAAAACAAATACAACTCTAATGTACTTTAAAATAAAGCTTATATTTCTTTACAATCACCCTCTCACATGTCTGTACTTTGCGCTTCCTGTTTCTATTTACTAAACTGCTTACACCGCTCTCAAATGTTTGAGGTTAGTGATGTAACATTAAAATTATATCGATAGTAAAAACGAAGACTGTAAAATATTCATTTAAAAGCAAAATACGTAATTTACTTTGATGGTATACTTATTACTGTTATTTTGATTTTAAAGTCAAATGTATACGGACCAAACTAAAATTATCCCCTTTCAAACAAAAATAAATTAAAATCGATTCAGAATATGAAATAACAAAAAATAAAATAAATCTTTCACTACGTATTAAGAACCTCCTTGCTTTTTCAAAACCAATAAATTTCGAAATAAAGCAAGTCGCCTATAAAGGACTAAGAGGAAGAAAGAATTAATATTCAAGATGACTTGCAAAAGTGATGTGTAAATTTTCACCCGTTTATGGCGAAGACAAAAGGGTATTGTTATTGTCTTATTCATTATCATGTCGTAATGTGTATTAAACACCCGATTAAATTTCAAACAATGAAATTTATGGTAATGTTAAACGTATGAAGTAATGACGTCATAAAGTAATAAAAATGGCGGACATACTTGGTTACAACAAAAAGAGTGAGAAACCATTCTTGTGGTAGTCAACTATCGCATACTTATATTTTATATAGAGAAGGAGTATAGAACGCTAATACCTATATATTTTAATAATGTGTAAAAATACATTAAATCAGTAAAAAAAACATTACACACACTAATACATATTTGACACACACAGGCATATTAATATTCTTTTGTTTATTGTAAAAGTCTGTGGTCAAATTGAGAATAGATTATCTATGGTCAATCATGACGTAGGTTGAAAATTTAATGAACCAAGGTCGAATTCCGATCACTGGGCGATCAATATTAATAATAAAATTGTATAGAATATTTATACTATTTAACGTTTATTTTATATGTTTACCATTCACTTGTACGCTATTCACAGTTCTCGTTTTTAATGCTATTTTATTTTATAAAGAATTTGAATAAACGAATGAGTGAATGGAAGAGCTTGAATGTCTGAGTATAAATAGACTGAATTTTCCACATTTAAATTAAATTGGAATTTATTAATAAATATGTTTATAATCATTTAAAGTGAATTGGATAAGTGTTCACATTTGCTCTCATAAATATTAAAACAAAAAAGGATAGAGGTTTTCAATTCGCCGGGGACTTTATTTGATATTTTATGTATTATATTCACCTTTTAAACAAAAATGGTTCGTCTGTTATAACTAATTATTTTTGTTTAAAAACGTATAAGTACGTTTGTTAATAAAGTTAAAGAAATTACGCATTTTTTATTTGAAGTCGGTTAAATAAAATCTATACTGGTATTATAAAGAAAGAGTAAATTTTACATGTATAAAGTAAACTCCGGGACCATTATGTCTAATTTTTTAAATTATGGTAGCATTTGAAAAGCATAGTTTTGTATATATTTTATGCGTTTTATATTTAAACAAAATTTACATTGACGCGAGCGAAGTCGCAAGCAAAAGCTGCCTAAAACTTATTAGCACTTAATCTTAAAATTTGGATTTTTTTTCTTTAGTGTATTAAATAATTTTGTTTGTCAAGACTAATAACTTTAAAAAAAAATATTTCAAAATAAAATTATAATTGATTCCGTGAAACGGGCTGACAGTGGATACTTTTTCTGTCATTTTTAATATCGGTTGTTTATTCCGGCCGCACACTGTAAAATATTCCTGTTAGAGAAGCGAAACCTTTCTAAATACATTCGTAACTTAATTATTTTTTTAATCTTTTGGTAGTGTTTTCATTATATTTGTAATCCTTATGCATTAGTAAAAAATTGGTCTTTATTTTGCTTTTTTTGTTTATGTACTTAAATAAAGTTATTCTATTGTAATAATAATAACAACTTTGTAAATGTATTATAGTAGCTAAGATAAGATTACCTAAGCTACAATATAAAAATAAATTAGTTGATATACTAAGATTTTTCGATTAAACAACCAAGTTTTGCGTTAAATTTACTACTAATTGAGTAACTATGAGTTATATCAAAATTGTTGCTCGCAGTCACAAAATATAATCACATGCTCGTTTTGTTCTCATTTTCACTCGCTATAATCAAAAATTTTGAATCTCCTTGTTAAAACGAGATGGCTCCAATTCAATCCTACGTAAATCTGCGTTTAATTTACCACAATTGAGTACTTAAAAAATTTCATTTCAAATTACACAAAAACATTGAATTTTTTTCTAATATAATTTTGTTAATTGTTGTAGTATATAAGTAGCTTACGCAAATCCATAAGAAGGTCCGTAAGTTAAATAAACAAGTTTAACATTTGCATAAGAAAAATTATAACGCGTACCGGAAAGCCCTCTCTTTAACTGGTAATTTTGTATTTGACGAGAAAACACTTGTAAATTTTAATTACAAACTTTCATAAATCTTACATTGATTGTTTATAATTGTTTCTACACCTGAAAGAATTTACTGTCACACATTTATTGACAGTCATACCTTTTGTTTTTACGTAGGTAACAGTTACCAACAGTTATAGAGCTGCTTTATATCAGATACGAGAGTAAATATATGTGTAATTCTCGCTTTAAATCCAGCACACTGTCTGAGTTGAATCGTTCGAACGCTTTTGGACGGCTGTCTGAATAAATATTTTACTCAAAGAAATTTCTTACAATGTGAGGCCTGGTTCAAGCATTGGGTAAATTATATCTGATACAAATTGGGTCAAATTAAGAGTGAAAGGTTAAATAAAGGTAGACAAAGGTAAAGGTAACTGAGTGTATTAAAAATACTTCTGGTTTTCAGACAGATTATACATTTTGTAAAAGATCTAAAATTAGTTAAAAATGTTACTTGATTTTTTTTATCTATATCGATTACAACTCATACGATTTGGTTAATTATTGTTGCTTAAAAGTTAATAATTTATTTCAAGGACAATTATAGCCACAAAGAATATAAAAAGGGTATATAGTCGAGATTCGTCCTATACAATTTTCTTCAAAATCGGCTCAGAAGTTTGCGCTTAAAATCGAATTAACTGGAATCAGTATGTCATTCAAGTAAAGGAAATTACGTCTTTTGCTTTTGAAATCGGTTTCCCTTTTTTAAAAAAAAGTCCTGTGTCTACAATTATAATTTCATGCTGATAAGCAATAATGTGTCAACCGTTGGGTTGAAAAAGTCAAATTTGGAAATATTAATGTATTCTGATAATGAGTTACCTATTTAATATTATTAAAAAAAATTCAAGTCATCTAAACTAAATAACTATTGAGAAAAGTTTCTTCATATAATGCGTAAATTTCAAGTGCGTTCCGTATTTTTCAATTGATACAATAATTTCATATATTTCAAAACTTAACATAATATAGACGCTGATATACTGTGCCAAGCCACACGGACTCCATTTTAAGAAAATGGCGTCTAAAGATCTCAAGTCTATTCTTTAAAAAAAATGTTTGAAGACGTATATATCCATCTTCACTTTTCTATTTTGAAAATATGAATAATAAATCAAAAGTACATTGGTGTGATGAAAAGTTTTATCGGATACTTAGTTTTTCAAATATATTATATTATTGTATATAGCGAAATAATGAGCACACTTCAATATTCGAAACATTAAATTAAGAAACTTATTTCAGCACTTATTTAGTTTATATGACTTGAAAAAATTTTGAATAATGTTACATACATGTCGCTTTATCAGAATATATCTATATCTCCAAATTTGACTTTTTGTGGGTTGACACATTATTGCTTATCAGCATCCATATAAAAGTTTTCTCTGTACTAAACTGTTTTTAATTCAATTTACTTTTCGTCACAATAGAAAAGAAAGTATGGATATACTTCATCAAACAAATATATTAAGAATAGGTTTGACATCTTAAGACGCAATTTTCTCAAAATGAAGTCCGTGTGGCTTGACATAGTATTACTTATCAGCGTCATTATATATGTGTTTGTGTGTGAACTTTTTGAAACACGCGCAAAGGCGGAGCGAAAGATAATATCACGCAATTTAAACCCATATCACAATTCCATGATGTGAAAATGTGTATTCTGAGTTAGCATTCTGAAGTTTTGAATATCTAGGGTATCTTTCGTCCAGAGTAAAGTACTGTTTTCAAAGGATAGAAATATTACTTTTTCTTATGAATAATTATTAATTATGAGCAATAATACATTATTATTTTAGCGTCGTTTCCACCAAAATCCACATTACAGCGTGGAAAGCCATGAACAAAAATTATTAAACATGATTGAAAATCCTATCTTAACTCCTGGACTATAGAACACTTTTTTAAAAACGCTTTATTTAAGTTTATCTATTTTGTAATTACAAAATAAAATCTACATTAATGCAATTTTAATTCCATAAATTTGAAAATATGTAACTAAATTTTTTAATATCAAGCACAACTTTCAATGATTTTCTTGTAAAATCGCTATAGATATTTTCAACACAGATAATAAAGTTTCGTTTGGAGTTAAATCAGAAGTTTATTTGTGTTAGTAGTTTATCAGCATCTCGGGTATTAAGCTAACTTTAATTGTGTTTTAATCTCTAATAACTTTACAAGCTATCTTGCTTTAAACAATGACCATAAAATTAAATGCGATGCCTTTTTATCCGACCGCGCGACGCAAAAGAGTAATGTGTTCATCAGCCTATGTATGAATGTATGTAAGTTTATACCTTCGTCGTACTATTTAGACTAAACGTGTGGGTGTCACCAATTTTGGACGGCATAATATGAAAATAAAAAAAATGAAATTCGGCGGACTATGTTATTTTATATCGTCGAATAAGTATTTAAAAATCATGTTTAGGTTTTGCTGTTTAGGATTTAAAACAATTTAAAGTATAGTAGTAATGATTCTCACTTATAGGCTTTAAGACAAAATTGATACGGTATTGCTGCCTGTAGATGGTCTTGTTACGCAGTCGGGTTATTAATTTTTTTTACACATTACATATACATTTTTTAAAACGTATTTGATTTCAAAGTCGGTTCCTTTTTTTATGATCTTGTAATACTACTTGGTTTTGACCGAATGTTTTGAAAGACCCCTCATCATTTCTCAAAGAAATACAGTTAAAAATAATTATTAAATGCAGACGAAGTCACAGGGATCATCTACTTTACAATATAGGCAAAATATGATTTAAGATCTATAACAGATACATAACAAACACACACAAATGATTATATAACTATGGATGTTATAAGCTTTCCACCCAGCACCCAAAATACCGACCACTTTGGACGACGTTGCCTAGCAACCAGCATCGTCAACAAGTCATTTGACGAGCTTGTCAAAGTTAGGAATGGATACAGATTTTTAACTTCAAATAGTAATGTATCTTATCTATAGTTATCTCTGTAAGAAAACTATATATTCTACTCACCATTTTAAAAATACATAAGTATATAAAATTTGACCCCAAAGTATTTACTAAAAGACGTAAAGATATTATACTGTCCCGTTCTATGACCCTCCCCGTAAAAACTAGTTTTGCTAGAAAATAATACCAACGACAAGCTTCTTATCTATACACTAAAATTAATCGAAAAGTAAACTTCTATGGTATGAACTTGTATAATTGTAAGAAAACGATAAAGGACTGGTTAAAAACATTAGATTACTATAAAACTGAAAAACTAATGGAAGTATTGGTATAAATATGACCAACAAAATATTCTACAATACATTCTAACACACGACATGCACTCATACACACGCACACTCACACATATATTCACACTCATACACATACACACATACACACATGTGTGTGTGACATTCAGACAATTTAACTATGTAGTGAATTTAATTGTTACTGTGTAAAAATATTCACGGATGAGTGAACTCTTGAAATTATTCTAAATATTCTTCTGCCTTGATCTACCTGTCTAATGTGGAAGAGCGGGGACTCCTAGCACAAGTTAATACCATTACTTAAAAGGAGCACCCCAGCTGTATCTGTTTGTATCTAGGTATAAGTTACAGAAAAAAAGAATTTTTATTTTTATTTTTTTATTTTATTTTATAGTTATACAATATTATTGACATACACATTATTATATATAATTAATTACGCTGATTAATAATTCAATGTCGGCTCAAGTCATTGAACTGGAAATTATATTAAACATTCGAATTGCTCGCTGAAAATGTTATTAGCGTGTGGGTTTATAGAAAATAGTTATTAACATCAAGCGCACTACTACGTTAATTAATAATTATTATTAATAACATAATTAATATGGTTTCTTATTTATTATTACGTTTATCATTTGTCGCTGAAACTTTGCACTTTTCAAATATAATATGTATAATTGGTATGCATATTCCTAAAACCATTTTTTATTTGTTAATTGAAAATGCCGGAGCTGAACAACCAACCCCTAGCCTCCATCCATTCCCTTACATATTAATCCTCTTCATCCATTTTTTCTTTTTAAAATTTGTATTATATATTTATTTATTAATACGTGAAGCAAAACCTTTGTTACGAGAAGGAGGAGTATGTTTCGCACACTAAATAGTTACACACATATAAATAGATTAAATCAAAAAATATTACACACACTACACAACCTTCTATTTAACACACATGCATATATGTATACGTCTTGTTAAAGTCTGTGGTCAAATTGAGAATAGATTATCTGTGGTCAATCTTGAAATATGTTGAAAATTTAATGAACTACAACGGTCGAATGACTGTTAAGCGACCACTAGTAACTACAAATATATATTTTAACCTAATCGATATATCGATACGATGAACATCACTAGCTGTACGCTTAATGAGCTCGCCTTAGATCCTCCCAACTGAAAGTTTCAGGTCGAGGAAGTTTAAGCGTTTTAAGATGACAGTCGAGTTTAAACATTTTTGTAGAAACAATAAAAACCAATAAACATAATATCATCCTTACTAATATTATAGAACTGAAAATAACTCTGTCTGTGTGCTACACAATCTCGTCTAAACTACTGAACAGATTTAAATGAAATTTGCTACAGATATAGTGTATAGCCCGAGAAAGGACATAGGGTACTTTTAATGGCGAAAAAACGTACTATCCTTATGGGAATTCGATGTAAACGGGAGCGCGATCTAACCGAATTCCACGCGGCAAAGTCACGGCTGGAATGCTATATATGGTGTTGTTATTAAAATATAATCTTGCAAATTTGCGTAGTTTTAATCCTGTAGAATCTAATTTATGAAAATACGATTATGAAAATACGATGACGATTTAAAGGCAAGACGAGACATGTCATTACGTTAGTCATAACCTAAAATACTCAAGCCTGAAGATTATATTAAACGTCGCCTATATGGCATGGCAAGGAAAATGCAATTTATGTGACACCGCAAATGTAAAATAGACATCTTTATAACCTGGAAATAGTTACGAAAGCTGTGAACGTCAAAAATAAGGCATTGACAGCAAATTATTTTAAGTGTAAAGCAATGGGTATTAACTTATGTAAGTCTTTATGTAAAATTTAAAGAGAAAACTTAGATACACAAATACAAATTTTTTTTCATAGTCAACATCAAGAAAAATCAAGATCGAAATAATCTTAGAGAGAAATTTATAAGTGTATTCCTCGTCTATGATAGTTCTTAGGCGAGAAATATAAAAATACAAATTTCCTTCATAGTTCACATCAACATTAAAATTCAAGTAGGCTTTTATAAGCACTTTTGAATGATCTATACATAAACAAATTATAGTGTTACATTCTTCTTTATCTTATTACTACAGTATAGTCCTAAATTATTATAATATTATAAAATTATAAGTAAAGTATCAAGTGGTATTTAAATTTTTATATTATGATATTGAAATCTTTACAGAAGTTCTGGAGTAAAGAAATAGAACGTTTCCTTACAAAGCAGGCTAGAGGCTGTTTCATTAAAACTTGAAAAAGATTTCATATTTTCAATTCATAACAGTGAATCAGAGCGTGGCTTGTCACTTCTTTTACGAATAAGACGTTAATTTATAAACAAAAAATATTAAGTACTCTTTAAATTAAAATATTCATACCACATTTTGATATTCGCCGAATAATGACGAATAGATACGGGTACTTATGCAACTTATTTGTATGCGTTCACACTTCGCCACGATTCTCAAGACAAAGTTAGTTTTTAATGCGAATCAGTGAATGTCCACGACTAAAATAACCATGTTGACTAAATGTATGCTGATATGCAATAATGTGTCAACCCACAAAAAGTGAAATTCGGAGATATTGGTATATTTGATACGGCATCACCAATTTAACATTATTCACTAAAAACATGTCATGTAAACTAAATAAATACGCAAAAAAATTTCTTAATTAATTGTTTCGAAATTTCAGGTAGTTCCTTATATTGTAATTTATACAATAATATTATATTTTTAAAAACTTTTTATTAGATAATATATTAAATATATCAACCTGCTTTTAATTCATTACAGCTAATAAGAAAATATGGATGAATACTTATTCAAACAAACTTATTATGAATAGGTTTGTCATCTTTAGGCATTTTCTCAAAATGAAGTTCGTGTGGCTTAACACAGTATTGCATATTAGCGTCCAAATATAAAGAACTAGCTGCCCCTTGAAGTTTCACTCGCATTTATGGTTATTGCTTCGCTCCTATAAGTCTTAGATGTAATATAGCATATAGCCTTCCTTTATAACTATCTAACACAAATATAATTTTTCATTTCAAACTAGTACTTCCTGAGATAAGCGCGTTCAAACAAACAAACTCTTCTGCTTTATAATATTAGTATAGATGTGAAATAAGTCAGCGCATTAGTTATCGAAATAGGTATACTTCCAAATGTTTAAATGTTATTATATATATATATATATATAGTCTATTTTTCCTTTATTTGTCTTATTTAGCAGAAAAATATGGCGTATTTCTAGCCACACGTGAGATATAGATAAGAAATTATCAATTGAATAATTGAACCGAATCATTTTTTATAATAAAGAAAAAAGTGAAACCATCGTATAACTTTTAAAAAGAGTAACTATCGATTTTCTTGTCGGTTCTTCTCGGTAGAATCTACATTCCGAACCGGTAATAAATTAATTAATTAATTAGTGTTTAGTTTTCTTTTGTTTTTGTGTTGACGATTCAAAAGTGCTTGTAAAAGCCTACTTGAATAAACCATATTTTGATTTTGAGTGTCCGAAAATTATCGATTTTCGTTCGGATTATTTGTTACTAAATAAAGACAAATAAAAATAGACTATAAATCTATAAGTGCTCCAAAAATTAAATGTTAAGTCAAACTTAGACACATACCAAATGCAGACAAATAGATTTAGTGGATTACTAGGCTTTACCTAAATTTAATGTTAGTACCTCAAATGCTAATTTCTACATAGCTTTGTGTAGATTAAAAGTAAGTTGATCTAAAGTGGAAACTGTTTCTCTCCGTTATTAGTCAATTCACTTTAAATCCGTTTTCATTCCACGATCGCAACAAATAAATTTCCTCGAGTCGAACACGTTTACTCGAAGTTAATAACGTTCCTTCGACTTGACACATTTTCGATAAATATTTCTCATGATTTATTATAAATTTATGATTAAATTTTATTGTGAGTGTTTACAATGTTTTATTACACTGTTATGAAGTTAAAGAATGTGTGAATATTTTAATGATTCTGATTTCATATTGATAATGATTTTATACTGATTGCATACAAAGAAAACGTTGCTACGTTCTCATGTTTTATTCGCTCAACGAATTTTGATAAAAATTGGTTTGGACTACAAAAATACCTATAGGTTTATTCACGCTTACACTGACATTTATTTTTCACAACCTATTCTATTAATATCTGCAAGATGTATCGAAATATAAAAAAAATAAGTCAACAGATTCATTTCTGAACCACATAGATTGTTTTTTTACAAAATTTTGAATAACCTGTATACAAACCTTCTAAACATTTTAAATATCGCCCGACACGTTGGCGCAGTGGACAACTGAATGAAGCGCTAACGGTCGCGGGTTCGATCCACGCTCACGGCAAATGTTTGTATTGGCCATACGGATGTTTGCCGTGGTCTGGGTGTTTTTGTTAGTATTGTGAGTGTTTCCGGACCCCCGACACAAGGTCACGCGATCTTAATGGGGGCCGTTGAGTGTGATGCGTCTATTTATTTATTTATTTATTTTAAATATCGGGTGTTAACGCGATAACTCATCGTAATAATACCTTTTAATTGTTTTCAACCACCAAACAAGAAAGGGGTGTTGTTGACATGCGTATGTGTGTGTTTGTCTGTGGCTTAATTCCCTAACCAAAGGACCAATTTCGATGGAGTTTTTTCGTGTAAAACCTGATGTAATCGGAATGGTTCGGGATAAATCAAAAATATATGTTCAGCCGTAACTCATCAACTTACAGCAGAAGTATCATGTTGAGGCTCATTAAAATGGTTTAAATAAATAGATTATCAGGATTTTTTATTTTGATTTTAGACAATTATAGTAAATATATTCAACCTTAAACTTATTATATAATGTAATACAGTGATGATATAACAGTATCGCTTCAGAGAGACGAACTGCTAGTGAAGTTATGGCTTCATAAAAATTCAAGAGGAATTTAAAAATCAATTCACTACATCTAAAGGTCACACCGTTTTTAGCTCATATGAGAGCCAATATAACCCCGTGCAGATTTCAAGTGCTAAAATATTTATAATTCATCTCGCGCTTGGGAAAGAAAAACATCGTGAGGCAATTTACAAGAATTCTGAGATCCACGAAGGTACGTATAATATACCGTGTGAGTACCGTGAGCATGTGATTGCATGCGCGTGTGTGTGCATGTAAGTGATTTGTGTGTGTGTGTGTGTGTGTGTGTGCGTGTGTGTTTGTGTGCATTATATATATGATATACTAGCATTTGCTCGCGGCTTCGCCCGCGTAAATTTTGGAATTTGATAGAAGCAATTTAAAAAAACGGGTAAAACACCATCCTTGAAGGGATTTAATTACTAAACGCGTATATATAATAAATATTTAATTTAAGGAATTTTTTTTTCAAATATGTAAACTAAACTACCCCATTGCACCTCTGTGGGTTGGGGTTGATATTGATACGATGATTTTGTGTTTTATATTTCATTATTAGCGTAAAGAAGAATGAGTATTCAGTTTTAAGTAAATATGACCACAGGATAACATTTTGCATACAAACGTTTTTACCCCATTGCACCCGTTTTGGGGTGAAATATCCAAAGCTCTTTTTTAATACATCCCTTTGTCTTGATAGAAATATGCTGTAAAAGTTTCAGCTAAATAAACCTACCGGCGAAATTATTACCGATCCAGGATTTAATACCCCCTAGCGTCACAATAAGGGATGATTTTGAAATTCTGGGATACATGTATTTAGTTATTCTCCCTAAGTAATGTTTATGCTGAATTTAAGGATAATCGGCCAAAAAAATAAATTTTCTCCATACAAACTTTACAACCCCCTTGCATCCCAGTGTGAAATAATAGTACCCTGTTTTCTATTTAACATTTCATTACTATCATCCAGAAGTATGTGTATTAAGTTTTAAGTTAATACGATCACGGAATAAGATTTTGCATACAAACGTTTTTACTCCTTTTCACCCTCTTAGGGGTGAATAATCAAAAAACCCTTTCTTAGTGGATGCTTACAACCTAAAAGCCACCTACTGCCAAAATTTCAAGTTCGTAGCCCCAGCGGTTTAGGCTCTGCGTTGATGAATCAGTCACCCCAAGTGATTTTATATATATAGATTTGTAGTAGTTTTAACTTGTACTTTTATCTTTTAATATGTAACAGTATATGGCATCTACAAATCACGATAAGGGGATTAAATGGGTGTCTAAATCTGTATGGAGAAATCATATTTACGCAAGTGAGACCGCGAACAAAATCTAGTTTTAAATATATTAAACATTTTTATATAGGTTTATATAAAACATATTAAATAATCAGAAAATCCACGCAGATATTGAACTGGGTTTAAAGATTCTTTTTATATTTTTATTGGTTAAATCTTAAACATAAATTAGTTAAGGGCAGTGAAATACTTATTGACATTTTCGATATTACATTTACTCCTCGATATAGAGTTAATAGTAATTAAGTCTGACCTTTTTAATATTTTATTTACAACACACGTTTAGTAAATAAAGTATACGAATAAAACTAAAACATAAATTCTCTATGAGCAACTGTCCCATTACACTACAATTTACCAGAGGTCAAGGTCATCTATTTTATTAAAGTCTACCGCAGGCTTATTCAAGAGTTATCTCATATTGCGTGGAGTAAATGTAACTTTTTATATATACTAGCCAGATCAAAATCTAAATATTTTTATTCAAAACAGGAATTTACTGTCAAGAAAATGAATCTACCATGGTTTCGGAAAAGCAGCATTCCCCAGCGAGGAAAAAAATGGTTTCGGAAAAGAATAACCTCAGACCTGAGAAGAAACCGCGAAAGAAACTCAGCGGGACTTTTTTTTGTATTTTTTTTTTTTTTGTAACAATGTCAAGATTGGTTACAATTAGTTAAATGTATTGAAGCAGGCTGGAAACGATCGCCGTATTCCCATCATCATCTATAAAATCTTTAATAACATAATAACCTCTAACACACAGACTTTTCTTTATAATTGTCTTGAACTTTGCTATAGAAGAATTTGGAACGTTGTCTGGGATCCTGTTGTTAAATCTTATACATCTCCCAACAAAAGAATGACTTACTCGACGTAGGCGAGTATCAGGTATAACGAGTTTTTTTGTTCCTTGTAATGATATGATGGATTTCTCAACTTTTTTGGAATGTATTAACAAGATGGTCCCCGCGACGTCTTCTGCTTACTAAATTTCATCCCCTATTCCATTTCCTTGACATTTTATTTTCGTGTCAAAAAGGTGCCAATGTCCTTCTCCATGATACAGTCTATACTCGTACCAAGATTAAGACATCAAAATGTTGTATTACGTCCTCCTCCAAGATTCAATTTTTACCCGTGCTAAAATTCAGACTTCAGAATGTTGTAGAATTTTTTTTTACTCTACGTGTTTCGTTTTGATTTTATTTAAATTAAACTTATAGATTATAAATTAGCGTTTATGCAAACTGAGGGCCAATTATATTTATATATCACTGTCGAAATCTTATCATACACAGAAGGCGTCTTAGTACAAAAATCAGAAATCAACTGTCAGAATGTAACACTTTGTGCTAGCCATAGTTTAACGTATAGTCTATTTTTTTTTATTTTGTAACAATACCCCGAACAGAAGTCACGAATTGCCGAACAATTTTTTTTTTCATTATAATTTTACATTATAAAAATGATTCAGTTCAGTAATTCAATCGATAATTTTTATCTTACTCTTATGTGTGAGTAAAAATACGCCATTTTTGTCTGCTAAATGAGACAAGTTAAGAAAAATAGACTATACAGCATTATTATATACTAAAAGTGTCTCGTGGTTTTGACCGCGTATATTTTGGAATTTGATAGAAGCCATTCCTGAAACTAGTAGTACAATCTTTTAAAGGATTGTACCACTAAAGGTGTAAAGTAAATTCTAATTATACTGAATTATTTTCCAAAGGTGAAAACTTTCAAGAAATTCTTTTATTTTACCGTTTAGGGATGAAATATTCAAAAACTCTTTTTTTAATTTATTCTTTTGCCGTTATAGAAATACGCTATCAAAATTTCAGCTAAATAGATCTAGCAGCGAATTTTTATTGATTCGTAATTTAATATCCCTAAACGACTTTTATAGAGTTTTTGGGCAATTTTTAAGAAGGCATTAACATTTTGGGATACATTTAAGTTATTCACCATAAGTAATATTTTTACTAAATTTAAGGAAACTTGGCCGAAAAAAAAACATATTCTCCATGATAAATACACTTTTGCCTTGGATAATATTAATATGTTTTGTAATTCACACTCCTTTACTATCCAGAAATATGTGTATTAAGCTTTAAGTTAATACGACCACAAAATAAAATTATGCATAGAAACGTTTTCACCCCTTTTTACCCTTTTAGCTGTAGAATATTCGAAGGCCCTTTCTTAGTGGATGCCTACAGCCAAAAAAGTGTCTACTAACATAATTTCAAGTTCGTAGCCCCAATGGTTTAAACTCTGTGTTGATGAATCAGTCAGTCATGACAAGTGATTATATAATTTGAGAGCAGCCAAGAGTTTTATATATAATGTTAGTTAATTTTTATCTCATAAATATAAAAAAAAATATATTAAATAAAAAAATAATAAACTTAAATCCTAATCAAAAATTAGGAGCAAAATAAGTTTTAGTCCTACTACAATCAAATATCAAGAGACGAAAATAATGTACTATAGTTTATAGCCCACTTTTTCAATTCCTCGGAAACTTTTTTGTGTATATTGACTGATTAGGTGAATTCTTATCTCGATTCAAAAGGTTTCATTTTCATCAAAATCTGTTCAGTACTTTTGTTTTAAAATCCAAATAACTGGAATAACAATCATCAGGAGAGAAATCATCAGAACGTATTTTGCGGTCGGTTGCACTTTTTTTTTAAATCTTGTAATTCAATATTATTTGCAGATACAAATTATTTAAGAAAGAAATTGACAAAAAAAATCTACAAATAGACAGACAAGCAAATGTCAAAACGTTACTCGTTCCGTTTTTACATTAAGATAAGATACTCTTAAAACGGCCATTCACGTTACTACGATCGCAACTACCATCACATCAATAATTTATTTATTTAGTTAACATTCAATTTTATATAACATGTAACTAAATGCATTTTTAATTAAATGGTTTAATCCTGCAAAAAAAAAAACAGTAATTAAAGTAAAACTATTAAGAGATGAGGAGAGATGGAATTCATGTGTATACACGCGCGTGTACGTACATATATATGTCTCAGGCAACTAGCTTAATAAGCGGTTCAATTAACAGCCTAGCCTCGTGACTTTACGGCACCGATCAAATACCGACCTGAATAGCATTCATCTATTTTAATTACTTAGCTAGGCAAATGACATGGATCGATAATATTTAGCTACTCGGCTAGCTTATTTATTTAAATTTAGGTCCTAGAGGTTAGGATGATACTACCTTTACATTATTAATACACTTTCATATAGTACTATTATGTCATAAGTCCCTTACAGCTGCTACAGTAGTTTTCTATGCCTTTCTCTCTTTAGCTATTGTCGTGACATGGTTCCGTGAGAGTCTCACGTTTAAGATATACTATGGATTATGCGGGTATCTTCGACCAATTGGCTGCCACGAAAACGCTATTTTCGTTGTGTTTGTAAAGTAAGGTAACAGCCTGTAAATCTCCTATTAGGGAGAAGGTTTAGAGCTTAATCCACTACGCTGCTCCACTGCGGGGCGGATATACATGTGTCAGAATTTCTCCCGACATATGCAGGTTTCCTCACGGTGTTTTCCTTCACCGCCTAGCTTGAGATGAATTTAAACACAAATTCAGCGCTTGAAAAGTCAGCGGTGCTAGCCGGGGTTTGAACCCGCGATCATCGGTAAAGATCGACGTGTTCTAACCACTAGGCCATCTCGGCTCCCTCTTGCAAAATATATCCGGTTCAACGCCATCACCATGAGTTATTTCTTCGTACATAGTGTATTTATGAGATGTTTCCCTAAAGTTCTCATTTCAGAAAATGGGGAGAATAACTCTAAAACACTTGGAAAAAATCTGGATCTTGTGGATTGGCGATTTTTAGTTGTCTTCCATGCCTCACACCCATTGAAGGGAGTAAATCAGTAAGTACCAAGATACTCTGCCACGTTGCAACATTACGAAATTTTGCCACGTTATGACGTCGCGTCGTGAAAATTTACGACGGTCATCGCATCTTTATTTTTTTGGTTATTAAAAAAAAACAAATCATCGTACCATGATGCGACATCGCGTCCTGACATCGAGAACACCCTAAACGTTGCATGACATTGTAATGCTTTATAATATCATAACGCAGCATGGCGCGACTTCGCAGCATGGTTAATTGTTGGCCGAAAGTACGCGCTAAAATCTTGTAACTTGCATCCTTGCAGCGACTTAAGCGTTAAGTGTAGTATTCATATTTAAATTAACGGATCTTATCGCGATAACTAATGGAAGTAATACCTTTTTATGGCCCGACGTTTCGACGAAGTTGCATTCGTCGTGGTCGCGAGCTGACTGGTGTACCGCGCGCACTCCGGTGGCGAGTGCGGGAGTTTTTTAATATTGCCTTTACCGTTTTTATAATGCTGGGCGCATGCGATCAATCACTGAGATTATTTTGTAACCAAATGAGGAGCATCTTCTAAATTAGCGCTTAATTTCAATTACTACAACTACAGACGACGATCAAAAGACATATATGACTACTTACATACTATGACTCTATGCTATCAAGGACATGTGTATGCGGGCTCGTGCGTGATAATCCGTTAAATTTCATATTGTCGAATGCGTAACATGAATGGTCCCTGTAATGGCCTCCACACGCGTTCAGGTTTATCTATCAGGTGTGCTTTCGCGAGCTCTGTTCGATACGGTATTCCGAAGAAGTCTCCTTTCAATATGACCTAAAATTTATATGAGATTTTAGTCTGGTCGCCATTTCAGATCAAATAAACACACTTTACCCACACACGTTCCGATTGACCTGCACACATGTAGCTGACAGATTAATCGGATCGTGCGTGGCCGCTATAAAGTCGTATTGCGACAGAACATAAAATGGAAAAATGATTTTTCATAACTGGACATTTTTCATCGTCTTGCGATATTGCCAAAAAGATTATACTCAAGGTACGCTCCAGGTTTTAATTTTGGTCATACAAAATGAAATGACAGACTTCGAGAAGATTTTTGTATGGAATTGTGATATGGGTTTAAATTGCGTGATATTATCTTTAACAAGGTGTCCGCTCCGCCTTCGCGCGTGTTTCAATAAAGTTCACACACACATATATATGGATGCTGATAAGCACTACTATGTCAAGCCACACGGACTTCATTTTGAGAAAATGGCGTCTAAACATATCAAAACTATACTTTTACATTTGTTTGAAGAAGTATATATCAATCTTTTCTTTTCTATTTGGATAAAATTAATTAAAAGCAGATTGGTAGGTATAATTCATAGATTTACCTAATAATAAGTTGTTCTACTACATGAAATGATTTTATATTGCAAAATATGGACCACTTTTCAATATTCACCATTAAATTACGAAACTTTTTTTCGTACTTATTTAGTTTGAGCGACTTTTTAAATTGTCGAATATTGTTAAATACGTAACGCTTTATCAGAATACATCAATATCTTCAAATTTGTCTTTTTGTGGGTTGACATATTATTGCTTATCAGCTTCCAAATAAACAATGATGTCTCTATAATAGTTACCTACATATATGTACGTGTATAATGTATATATCCTTTTTTTATGTAGATTTTAATGACCAAATTTATTACTTTTCTGTATATATTTTTTTTATATTTTAGTACAAACTTTTTCCTTATTATTATGAACATAACAAAGAATTTAATCTGTACAGCGTACAAGAGAAATAACTTGTGTAATTGTGAGATTATTGAACAATACAATTATGCAATCTGCCTTATAGCTTAACCTTAGGAATAATATTGACCATCATTTAGTGGCCGAATAACATCAAGTGACGTCACTTGGACGTCAACTATACATATAGGATACATTTCGGCATACAATTTGTAATCAAACCGGTCAGCCTTAATAACACCTTGCATCGACGATTTAGCTTGCATTAGCTCTGGCCTATCAATCTGGAGAGCTATTACGCGGAGTTATTGCTATATATATCGCCAAATTTTGACAGTTAATTTAATTTGTAAATTAGAAATCAACTTCGCTTTTATAAAGTCAGTGTACCATTTTGGGAGGTGTTCGTATCTATTTCATTGTTTATCCCAAACTAATACATTTACCACTTTCCTAATTGAAAATCTACCTTAAGAAATCATTAATTAATAAAGCATATTATACTGTGCAATATTACGTGAACGACAAAATTGCGTGGACATGATATGTGTTGATTTTCCAGCAGTATATTTAAATATCTAATAAGCTGAAGCTGAATTAAAAATATACTTTATATTAATTTATTTTAAAAGAGTACCTATCTGAATGACTTTCTGAACCGGTGGTAGTTTTATGCTTAAAAGACTTATTTCTAATTTAACGGTTTAAAAAAGCTTTAAAAGCCTACTTGAATAAAGTATATTTTGAAAAAAAAAGACTGTCAAAATGTATCGCGTCGCGACAGTGCTACCTCCGTAATTAGCCAGCTGTTCTATTGTGTTTCAGAATGTACTCATAATATGACATGTTTTCTCAAAAAATGTTTGATGTCGTAGAGTCAAATAGTATTTTTATATCCGCTTTGTTTATATATTATTTATATTTAATCAAATTTTAAAATAAATTATAATCTCTTGAAAATTTAAAAGGCGAAGCATATGAAATTAAAAAAAATATAAGCTATCTCTAAAGTTGAATATTTTTAACCGATATTTTTAAAACCTAAACATTTTTACTTATATTTTAAAGCGACGTCAAAAAAATGTACTTCAATCATTTTAGAAATTAAAAAAAAAAAACATTAAAAAATATACGAGATTCAAAATAAAAAAGTACCGCTTTTTTTCATAACTCTAACACACATCATTAGGAAAATAAATGACTATAACGGTAGTACATGACTAGTTGCATCGTACTAAGAATGAAATCAAATTAATCTAGCAAATATCTCCATTTTATTAATATTTTATAAGTTCAAACGTATTTAGTATAAATTATTAAATATCTTATAGTTTTTATCTAACTTAGTATATTATAAACATTTTCTTATTTATAAATATAAAAATCGTCTTAAAAATAATCATTACAATAACTTCATACTTGCCTAAGATCATATCAAAAATACACAAAGAAAAATCAGCCAAACCTTTAATTCGACTCAAACATCATTAAATATTTAATTTCAGTACTGAAATTGATAACAGAAAATATTCCAATAAATCTTAAACGGGCAAT
Source organism: Hypolimnas misippus (assembly GCA_037950945.1). NCBI lineage: Eukaryota > Metazoa > Arthropoda > Insecta > Lepidoptera > Nymphalidae > Hypolimnas > Hypolimnas misippus. Next base: position 1,749,892 of record JBBEEQ010000009.1, read on the forward strand.
AAGTCTAGACATAAACAGCCATCTTAACCCGTCACAGAAATCACACGCTCAACAAAAGAAAATTCTTAACGCCAAAACGGCAACAATGATTCCAACTCGAACCCAGCAAACATTCTACATCCACTGTATTGAGATACCGTATAACCAGACAGAGATAGATATATAAAAGACATCAAGTTAAAACGAGACACAGATAGCCCATATAGAGTCCGTAGATGGTTCGTAGCTTCATAGCTACGGCAGTAATATCTCGTAGGGCGAGCGCGTAGCACGTCTACGCGGGTTACGCTTTTTACCGTCAAGTCGTAAATATTACGGTAATGAGTGAGTACTGTATATTGTTCTGCGTGTATATTGTTATGTAAAAAGTGGATAAGTTTCTGTCTGACAAGCAAACGTACAATATCATAGTGAGAGGTAATGCGAGCGTATTCTACGGCTTGGAAGGTAAATAAAATATATATTTTTTTAATATTTAATAAAAAAATTATATCTTTTTTGAAAATTTTTAAATAAAATGTCGCATTTTTCGCTTATTAATTTTGTATATATATTTGTAAAGTGTTTAATGTTGATTGTTGTGTTAAAATTTATTGTTTATTGTTATGTGAATAATTTGAAACTTTAGAGTCGATTTTCTTTTGTTTGCTTTTTTAAATAATGAATTCTAAAATAGAAAATACGTTTATTATGTGTTGACATATTACGTAAAAATCACTTTTATTTTATTTAGTTATTTAATACTTTTATAAAATCTTTTTTTTTTTAATTTTTTTCTCAGTAAATAATTATTATTGACTATGTATTTTTATATTAATGTAGCTAATAAAGGATCTACCAGCAGATTAATTTCTTAATTACTTTTTTTTTCGAGCGTCGTTTCGACAAAGCTGCAACTATCGTGGTCATGAATGCATCATTTCGAATAATAGAGATTGCGAAACTTTACAATGTACAGTTTTATACATTATGTATATGAAATATAAATATGTGGATTTACGGCTTATGTACATTAAAATATTTGTTTATGGTGTCCAAATATTTTGATCTGAATGCCGTTCTCTACTGAAAGGTAGAAAGGGTTTTCAGATTTCGCGGTTCTGAGATAGCTTTTAGCAATAAGAGAGCTTTCGCGCATTTAAATTTTTAAAAACGTTTCCAATTTTTTTACACTTAAACGACTATGTTATAAAGATTTTATTTAAAAAAAAAACATTTAAAAAAGAAATACGCTTACTAATAGGTACTATTTTTTGAAAATTTTGTGATGTATATCACAATGTAGAAGATAGAAAGAGAATAATCTTTCAGGTGTAAACTACTGAATGGATTTTGATGACATCTTACAGTATTATAGCTTATACTTTACAATAATTAGAAATATATAGTAAATTTACCAATTTGTACCAATAAGTGTTAATTAAGTTGGAAAAAATCTTGCTCATAAAATGAAGTAACTCCTAATCTATACTGATATTATAAAGAGAGACAAACATTGTATGAGTGAAGTAAACTGCGAAGCCATTGAAACTATTTGGAAAATTATAATACCATTTAAAAGGACTATTATTCTAGATATTTATTGACTATTATTTATGTATATTACTTTACCGCGAGCAAAGCAAAATCTACTTCAATATAAACGGAATATTCGTACGTATATATTGTTTTTTCTTTCTATTTTTATGAGCACTTAATCGAGTAGACCATAATACAAGCGTCGCTGAGTTAGGTTACCTACATATGCAAATCTATGTCAGTGAAGACGTAACCTACATTGTTAGCGATTGATGAATCGTAAATAAAATATAAACACGGGTACACATTCACAATAACTGCGACTTATTTACTTATCAATAAGAGTATATTTTTCATTTTTTTTATTAATAATGAAACTGACTTTAAAAGAACAATTTACGATTTCGATACTTTGGGTTACATACTTGATCTAATTATGTTAATATAAAATTATTTTTCTGAACTGATTTTGATAAAAAATCTACGAGACCTAACTGAATGTGTACCTACCCTCTTAAAAAACATAAAATAAGTTTTAAAATAAGTCAATAAGTGACGGTGACCACAATAAGAAACACAAATTACTAATTGAGAAATTCCTTCTCTTAATATTTTTATTGCATTAATATATTATCGCTTAAAATGGCTTATTCACTAAAATGTATGACTTACTACTTATTTATAAATGTTTATTTAATAGAATACCGATTTTGTTAAAACAAAAATGTATATCAAAATTTAAATAACATAAACAGATAAAATATATATTTTAAAAAGAGCTTACAAATATTATTGAAAAAAGCTTAAATTATCACTACGTAATCATGATTTGTTATTCACAAAGCATACAAGCTTACAAGTTTAAAACTACAGCTTAATGCGTAAACATTTCATGGTTTGAAATTCGAACCAAGTAATTAAACTAAGACAATAAGACAAATAGTCTAATTCGTCAAGACCTATTGTCTGAAACAGAGACAAGACAAAATACGGATTAGTAAAACAATCTACTTGTTAAGGTACAGTGATTAAAAAAAGTTTATTTACACGACAAAATTATGAGGTTAAAAATAAATTAACCGACTTCAAAATAAAATACGCAATTTCCTCGATTGCCTGCTGTTTTTTTTATTAGCAAATAATTGTGTTTAATTTGTGCTGTACAATAAAGTGTATAAGTAAATAAATAAATAATTTCAATTATTATCAATTAAAAATCAAACTATTAAACCAATTTGACAATTGTATGGAACCAATTTTAAAGTACAGGGGCGGTCCGATACAAAGCAAAATTGGTAAAAAAAGTTTTCTTTCATCATGATAACGCGCCGGCACACATCTCCGCCATCGTCGTAGTAAAATTGGGCTACGAATTGCTGCCCCATCCACAGAGTTCTCCGGATTTGACCCCGTGCGACTTCTTTTTTTTTCAAATATGATAAAGTGTCGCCGGACAGAAATTTGAGTTGAATGAGGAGGTTATTCTTACCATGAAGGACTACTTTTCAGACCTCGAGAAAGCGTATTCTTCAGACGGGTTACTTAAATGTCTATTTATTACTGCTACACTTTTTTAATTATCCCCTGAGAATTATATCAATCTTAATACAAAAAATAAGCTAAAAACCTTTCGACAAAGTATTTCCAATTTAAGGTTGCTTTTAATTTATATACTTTTGAAAGTATTACTATTTAAAACTTTATTCCAATATAATAAAGACTATTCATATTTAATATAACGGGCTTTATCGCGAAACTTTAAAATATATAATAAAGACTAACTCATAAATAAATATTCGTTGCCGTGGATGACCTTACTTATTCCAGTTATTTTGATTTAAAAACCAAAATACTGCACCGATTAAAAATTCTATAGAACCAATCTAAAACTATAATTTTTTGAATAAAAAAAAATTACAAAATCGTTTAAGAAATATTAATAGTTTTGAAAGGAACAGTGACAAACATTGCATACACACGTGAAGTAAAGATAAGCTAAGAATTCCTAGTTTTAGACTACGCAAACTTAATATGTCCTTTATGGGGCAAAGTATACGCTTCTATAATAAAATCCCGGAAAAAATATTAAATTTGCCACTTCACAAACTTAAAGTTTATATTAAACATCATTAATAGAAAAAGCATACTATTCAGTATATGACTACATTAATGATAAAACCGCGTGGAATAATAGGGCGTTGACATTCTCGCAGGATAACTGTAGTTAATTGTATCAAACAATATTGTACAAAAACATTTTTAAGAGAGTAACTACTGAGTTTCTCGCCGGCTCTTCTCAGTAGAGTCCACACTCCGAGCCGGTGGTAGCTTCACGTGGAACTGACATCACAAATTTATAAATTGACAAAAGAGCTTGTATAGGCCTACTTGAATAAAGTATATTTTGAGTTTGAGTTTGAGAAATGTCGAAAGTCTAAGATTTGTTAGCTACATACATTAATAAAAAAATATATATAAAAATATACGCTACGAATTAAGAACCTCCTCCATTTCGAAGTCGGTTGATAATATGTCTGACAACCTTCAATGAACGCACTATAGTGCGATTAGCCGCAGGAAAATTGACTCTAAAAGCCTCCATATAAGCATCAGACGTAATTATGTGGCGTATGTTTCTATGGGCTCGGCCTCGGCTTATTAAAAAAAAACTCTTTTCTCACTAATTAAGTAAGAAGGAAAATTATAAAGTAAAACACGACTTTTTATTAAAATTGTTAAGGTAGGTTTTTATATGTTTTAATCATCATTTCAGAAGCCTGCTTAAAAGGTATTTAGGTAGAACTTATCTCAACCTCTACAGCAATATTATCTATACTAATATCATAAAGCTGAAGTTTGTTTGTTAGTTTGTCTGTTTGATTCATTGCTTGAACGCGCTAATCTCAGGAACTACTGGTCCAATTTTAAAAATTCTTTCAGCGTTAGATAGCCCGTTTCTCGAGGAAGGCTATATATTATCACGCTAAGACCAAAAGGAGCGGACCACCAATGCAGAATGTTTCAAAATCGGGGGATATTTTTCAATTGAGAGAGCTGACGCCTGGTGCACTGCATAAACGGTTAAAGTTTTGCAAAAAATATAAAAGACAGAATTGTTTCCATTTTAAATTTCTCAAAATAGTTCGCGACAGCATTTGTCTATCTTTTAAGGTTAGCTCACTACAACCTTTTTTATGCTAACCAAATTTGTTCTAAAATATAATGCATTATTTGCGAAGGTGTTTTTATAAATGGATGCTGATAAGCAATAATGTGTCAACCCGCAAAAAGTCAAATTTGGAGATATTGGTGTATTTTGTTACTGCATCACCTATTTAACATTATTAAAAAGAAATTGAAGTCATATAAACTAAATAAGTATTGTAAAAAGTTTCTTAATTAATTGGTTCGAATTTCAAGTGCGTTTCATATTTTGCAATTAATACAATAATATCAAACATTTGGTAAACTTTTTATTTGATAATATATTAAATATATCAATCTGATTTTAATTTATTATACCTTTTATCAAAAAATAAAAGAAAAAATGGATATATACTTCTTTAAACATATGTGTTAAGAATAAGTTTGACATCTTTAGACGCCATTTTCTTAAAATGAAGTCCGTGTGGCTTGACACAGTATTGCTTATCAGCGTTTAAATATGATATTAATCACTATCCAAATAAGTACATTATTCATAACAAGTATTTAATTTAAAACAAAATTACCCTGTACATCATTCGATTTAAACGAGTATCTTAGGAAATATTGTAATATTAAAATAACATCTCAGCAAAATAATGATGAGTACTGCGCGCACAATATGCAAAGTACTTTCTCACCTATACACATAAACTAAGTAGCAAGTTAAAGTCAGCGGTAGCCCAAAGTAACTATTTCACGCGGACGAACTCGCGGGCGGAAGCTAGTAAAAAGATAAAATTTATTTGTAAAGTTGTTCGTGGGTAATCTCTGAAAGTATTGACCTGATTCGAAAAATTGTATTTACGTTGTATAGCCCGGTTATTGAGAAATTTTATAGGAATTTTATAATACATCACGTAAAATAGAAGCAAATTAGTAATCACACGCGAGTAAAACCACAAGAAGCAGATAGTTCAATAAAAGATTCAATTCGTTTTACAAATTCAAACATTTTATGATCTGTGAAACAAATGACAAACAACGAAAAAAGCCCTAAAATTGGGAACTCTCCTATTTTAAGGATTAAAGAAAAAGTTTAAGCATTGCGAAAGATAAATAAAAATCGAGATCCAATAGAAAGAAAAAATAAACACCAATCGATGTTCGCGTATTCAATTGTCAAAATCATCTGGATTTTCAAGTGCGATTTGAATTTAAATTCTTGTGTTATCTTGTGTCGTAAAAAATGTGTCGGAAGAAAATATTAGACATGTTTATCCGACTGTCCGCAGATGACGAGGATGGTAGATTAAGTTACGCCAATCTAAAGTTGAGCAGGGTACTATGTATAAAGCTCCAATACTTATTCTTATATAGCTAAGGTAGCTACATATACATTATCTTTAACTAGCTGTACCTTGCGTTTATGTTACTGCTTCGCTTCTATGAGTGCTTCGGTTCTATGAGTGGTAGCGAGATGTAATATAGCCTATAGCCTTCCTTAATAAATAAACTATCTAACACAAAAAGATTTTATTAAATTCGAACCCGTAGTTTCTGAGATTAGTGCGTTCAAACAAACAAACAAACTCTTCAGCTTTATAATATTGATATAGATATTTTGCTCCTGTGAATCATAGCGTGATGTTACGAGTATATAGTGAAAGGATGGCTCAAAAACTATTTAACCAATCTGAATATTTCGATACCTCCCACGTAAGTTATTGTAAGCCACAAAATTGCCGTTAGCGTTTTTACTGAATACTACACGAATTTGCATTGCTTAATGAATTCAAAGTGAAAAAATACCAAAAATCTTTTTTTTTTTCAAGGAAAGATACAACAAAATACGCCTGAAAAAATGCGTATTTTGTTGTAACTTTCAAACTAAAACGGATTAAAAGTGCTCTACTGTAAAATTGTAATTTTGGGGTTACAACAACTTACGTGGGAGGTATCGATTTATTTACTGGAAAGTAACAGTATACTCGTACTAATATTTGGATGCTGACAAGCAATAATGTGTCAAACCACAAAAAGTATAATTCGGAGATATTGATGTATTCTGATAACGCGATAAACTAAATAAGTACGGCAAAAGGTTTTTAAGTTAATGTTTCGCATTTCAGCTGCGTTCCATATTTTGCAATTTATACAATAATCTCATAAATCTGAAAAACTTTTTGTTATAGCAATCTGCTTTTAATTCATTATACCTTTTATCAAAGCAGACAATAAAAGATGGATACTTCAAATAAATTTATTAAGAATAGGTTTCGTTGTCTTAGATTTTCGCGATTATTATTCATTGAAATAATGCAGGAACGCTGCAAAGTGCTCGAAACGTCGGGATGATAAAAATAATTATACGCGATTTAAATCCGTTTAAAATAGTTTTATTTCAAGAATAGGTTTGACATCTTTAGACGCCATTTTCTCAAAATGAAGTCCGTGTGGCTTGACACAGTATTGCTTATCAGCGTCCATATATCGCGGTATAAGAGTCAGATGAACGTATCTACGTTTTAAAAATTTTACTTTTTCCTAATTTAGCAGTACTCATAATATAGGTTTTTTTTGGTTCTATAGAAAAGTGGTTCTAATAGTAAATATAACGTTTTTTTGGAATTAGTGAAATCTTAAATTACGTTGTTTCGCCATTTCATAGAAAACATTTTCAACGGTTTTAGTTAAAAAAAAGGTTTTCGATATTTTGTAGATACGTTCATCTGGTTGTTATACCGCGATATATAGAAGCCTTTGATTTTGTGTAACATATTAAAGTAGAGATTTAAAAGCATTTTTGAATTGTTTTTACAGAAACAAAAACGTGTTCAAACAAGGAATTAATCGAAAAAATCAAAAACCCGATTGCGTAACAAGACCAAAGAGAATCGTTACAAACTAACTTTAATTTTTAATAGATTTCACACGGTAATTCTTATTGAAAAATGATATGAGAAACCTAAAAGCGATTTTTAAATACTAATCCATCGCTACCCCACTTGACACAATTCGTCGATTTTCATATTTTTTTTTTACATTATGGCATCCAAAACTATAATATTATTTTTTTTCAAATTATTATATTTTCAATGACATTTGCGCCGTTATGACGAATCAAATGACATGTCACTTATCAAGAATGGCCCACGCGTTAAGTCATACATACATACATACATACATACATACATACATACATACGTACATACATACATACATACATACATACATACATACATACATACATACATACATACATACATACATACGTACGTACATACATACATACATACATACATACATACATACATACATACATACATATATACATACATACATACATACATACATACATACAGACATACATACATAGGTTGATAAATACATTACCCGTCGCACAGTCGGGTAAAAATATGCGTTTAAATAAAGAAAACCCCATCCAAATCACTAAACCGCACTCACCCCAATTCCAACTCAACATTATCAGTAGTTTTTGAGATCAAAGAGTGGAATACACAACATACTTTTTCAAAATCGGTTATAAACAAAACTACGGAACCGATCGTACAAGAACAAATTGCAGTTCAGCTATTATTTCCCGTAACAAAGTAACGGTCTCAGTCAACAATATCTAATCCCAGTTGTAGAACAAAAATGTTGTATTTTTAAAACGCTGTCGTTACCCGATGTTCTTACAATTGATACGGACCATTTGATACGGGACCATTTAAGCTGAGATTCTAAATCGCTTTCGTACTCGGAAATTCTGAAGAATATATAGTATTCCAATTTTTAGAAGTAAAGCCTTTGTGATATTATAACATTGTGAATCTTTAGAAGTCTTTTGATATTATTATATTTTAATGATTGTGAATATTCTGAAATACAATTTAGCGTATTTGTGATGACATTTTGAATTGACATTTTTAATGGCGTTAGGTTTTTTTTTAAATAAAAATGCCTGACAAACGAGCAGTCGAAACATCTGATGTTAAGTAATCACAGCCGCCCGTGGACATTTGCAGCACCAGAGGAACAAATACGTTAACAGCTTAAAAAGGAATGGAGGATAAAGGAGAAGTGGTTAGGCTTCCAGCTCACTCACTCACCGTCATCCGTCATTTCTTAACCGATTTTGAAACTTTTTCTTTGAAAGGGTAATATTTTCAGTTTGATCTCATCGATTTTTTATCAAATGTAATAATATTAATTTCTTACATACATAGACGTCATTCATATAAACAACGTAGAAATAAATATTGTCTTAACCGACTTTTAAAAAGGTGGAGGTCAATTCGTTTTTTACCGATTACTCGAAATCCGCTGAATTTATTTGGTTTATTATTTATTTCTTTGAAAACGTAGAATTTCTGATTGGTTTCATAGAATGTTCATCAAAATCAATCGAATAGTTTGATATTCAAATCAAAATAACTGAAATAAATATGTCATGAAAGTAAACGGAATAGAAAAAAGTCTTAATTATTTTCCTAGTTAGTATTAGAATGCCATAAAAGTCATTTTCCATAAAGTCTAATGAAGCTAGATAAACTTTATACCGCTTATACCCTTTCATATAAAATCTCTACATCATCATCACTACATAGTATAAAACAAAGTCGCTATCCGCCGTCTGTCTGTCCCTATGTATGCTTAGATCTTTAAAACTACGCAACGGATTTTGATGCGATTTTTTTTAATAGATAGAGTGATTCTTAAGGAAGGTTTATATGTATAATACATGCATAATATAGTAGAGAAACGCTGATAAATTTAGAGGTTTCTAATGTGATGTCGTAAATAAGCACGTTTTTTTACGCTTATATTGCAAACGCTGGCTGAACCCTACGAGATAGACCAAAATAATGTACTACAGTATTGTCTACCTTAAAAAGTTCAACAAAAAAGTCCGCGATGGTATATGTCTATCTCTTAGGGATAACCCACCATAACCATTTTTTATCCTTTACTAAAAAATGGTTATTTACGAAGTGATTTTAAACAATACAGCATTAATCCTTATCCAATTAGGTACCTTAAATAAATTGAGCATTTATTATAGATCAATATGCTTTTTACAGCATGTAATATAAGTGAATATTTCCGAAGATATTACAAATTTAAAATGCAGGGACGTAGTTATTGCGGCGCCGCGGCGGTACCGACCCGCGGATTATCTGTTTGTCTGTTTATCTGTGCGTTTGTGCATGCTAATCTCAGAAACGGCTTATCCGATTTAGATGCGTTTTTCACTAATATATTGTAGTAAGCTTCACTTAACATTTAGGGTTTGTTTCATGTCAATCGGTCCATAAATAAAAAAGTTATGTCAATTTAAAGAATTACGTTGAACATTTTTTGTGCCTATCACTAAATACATGAAAGTATATACAGTACTTACATCAAAAAATACATTTTTTAATTTTTTGTCTGTCAGTCTGTCTGTCTATCTGTTTGTTTCGATTAATCTCTGAAACGGCTGAACCGATTTTGATGGTACTTTTACTTGCAGTTAGCAAATGTTATAAGGAGTGACTTAGGCTTACTTCTATTATAGATATTTTTAATCTATACATATAAAAAAAATTCTAACGGGTCGCTGTCTGTACATAGAAGATATATGAAAAAAACAAATTATTTGGGCCTTTACATACGCAATAGAACCCAAAACAATAATTGTTAGAATTTTTGTCTGTCTTTCTATCACTCAATTTTTTTCGGCTAATATTTGAAACAGCTGGACCGATTTTGACGAAACTTTCACTGGCAGAAAGCTAATGTAATAAGGAACAAAATTGAAACCAATGAAATTGTGAACAATATTTGATTGAAATAGGGAAGATATATATTATATAAATGTAATAATTTTAAATAATAATATATTTACTGGGTAATTTTTTTACTGGATATGATAGACCAAAACCGAAACTATAAGCGAAAAATAATTAAAGGAGTCACAGAGCTGATTTGGATAAAAACTAAAAGTGTATCATTAGATTTTTGAAAAAAAAAAAGGTTTTCCTAGCCAGAAACGAACACGTTGATTTTGCAGAAAATTAACATTCTGTATAATTGCACCATCTGAAACTGTCACATATTATAAGGATCATCAACTTCAGGAGTATACAGTTAACTCCAACAAAAAGAAAAGGCTTATTTTTCAAAATTCTATCAAATTCATATTAATTAAATCTTTAGTAATTCTTCAAAAAATGATTATACCTAAAAGTGAAATTTTAAAATTAAAACGGGATGTTATAACACTAATAGCGGGTGAGTACAATAGCCGAGTCCAGTGAAATGTAATTTTTTTAATAAATTGATCCATCTTTTTAAGAATTATCTAAACCTACCTAGGTAACGGAGTAGGTGAAGGGGACCAAAACAAACGTCACATTCTATTAACGTTGTATAGCTCACTTATAGTTGTATAGAACAAATAGACAAACATAAAATAAGTTACTCTGAGTTATTCACTTTGTATATTTTCTATTGTATTGTTCACACTCTTCCTTACTTTAGTAGGTGACTAGCATTTCGATGCAACCTATAAACAAATCGTTCGAAGTAATGCAGACTATTTTTCTAAACTTACCGGGACCCATGACTTAACCCTCATATTTGATTATGTCTGTCTAGAATCGATTACTTAACTTCTAATTAATGTATAGATTTAATGTTATGTTGTAAAAAAATAAATCTTTTCCTTTAATTTGTCGCTTACTATTAATTTCCAAAAGCTGACCCTTACAAGTGACAGTATTAGGTGGTGCAATAATACCAAATGTATTAATTTTTCAAAATTAGTGGGTTCTATTCTGGCCAGGAGAATCATGAAATCAAAAAAACTTATGATGCAAGTTTTGATTTCTCAAAATCGCACATAAAACTCTTTTAAGTATTTTTCGCGATTCCTTATTGTTCCGGATTTGGCCTATCAAGCCCAGTTAAAAAAGTCATCCGATATATAATACAAGGAGAACCTCGGCGGGAACATACTGTTTTACAGTCGAAATTTTAAAGACTCGCACAAAACACTTTTCTTCAACATTTATTGCGAAAACCGGAGAGGAATACCGTATCTGAGTTAGTGTCTGCTTATAAATAGAACCAGAAAGTTCCCAAATCCAATGTAAAAAGCTCCTTTCTTGAGCAGCACCGCAGACCATTATAACCTTGCTTTGCAGGAGACATGCCAAGCCATCTGTAATCCACGCGAACGAAGTCGCGGGCACAGCTAGTGAAAAATAAAATTTATAATATAAAATAAAACTGACCTCGGTATGATAGAAGTGGACGAGCTATATTTATATTTTAAATACGTTTTCATTTTGGATAAACTTTAAAGAAAAACGTAGAGATAGCTAGATTTTGTAGGTTAGCAATTTAAAAATTAAATAAGACGCCCGGAAATCTATTTATCAAGACTGTTATGATGAACCTCAACACGATACTTCTGTAAGTTAGTGAGGGGACGGGTGTATCCTAATTCTGCATGATGCTGCAGCATCAGGTTAAGGTAACTCAATTATGTTATTTTAATAATTGTAGTCGCAATGAAAATTTGAAGCTTAGTTCTTTCAAAAGAGAAAGAGCTGATAAATATGAACGAGTTTAAACGTCTGAACAGACTGATAAACTGATTATTTTAAAAAGAGTAATTATCGAGTTTCTCGCCGGTTCTTTTCAATAGAATCTACATTAAAAACCGGTGGTAGCTTAAATAAAAATACTTTTTCCTTTTTTTTACTTTTGTATTGACGATTCAAAACTGCTTGTGAGTATATTTTGATAAATTGTAGCTGAGAAAAAAAACGCTTTAAAATTCATTTATTTTCTATTCATGACTTACTATGCCATAAACAAATACACACGTCAAACCTATAACACTTCTCTTTAGGCTAAAAACAATCATTCATATATTGCACTTTAAAAATCATACTGAATAAAACTATCGACCCTGCTGATGAGTGCAATAAAGTATTTTTTATATTACCTACATTACAAATCTTCGAAATAATATTAAACAAGAAAAGTCTTAATCACGATCTAGTCTAGAAATATACAAGAGAGAACTACGCTATAGAGGCTATTCAGGCGTAAAAATTAAACGTAGTTTTATTCTCGTTTATGTAAAATGTGTGACCTAAATTTTATATAATAGTAGTATATTCTACCATAATGAGTTTCAATACGTGTGATGAAAGCCTTTTGAAATTAATTGTTTTAATAAATACATTTTATTTGTGTGTTAATGGTAATACATTTATTCGTGAAAAATAAATTATAGGCCGATAAAGTTAAAATGTAGCCGAGAAAGACTAGGTTCATTACAACATGAAGTCTGTATGGCTTGCATCCTGCCACACGGACTTCATTTTGAGAAAATGGCGTCTAAAGTTGTAAAACCTTAATAAATCTGTTTGAAAAAGTATACTTGTATATCTATCCTTTTCCATCCTTTTCTATTTTGAAAAAAGTATAATGAATTAAAAACAGATTAGCTAGTAACGAGTTTATCTAATATATATTTTTTTCAAATATATGAGATTATTGCATAGTCCAAAATATGGAACACACTTCAATATTTTAAACATTAGATTAAGAAACTTTTTTCGTACTTATTTAATTTAGATAACTTATTTTTTTAATAATAATAAAAACGTAATGATCAATAAGGATACATAAATATCTCTAAATTTGACGTTTTGTGGGTAGACACATTATTGCTTATCAGCATCCAACTAATAGTTGTGGGTTCACACCCGAGCTGTGTTTAAATTCATCTCATGCTCGGTGGTGAACTACTGATCCGATTCTAAAAATTCTTTTTGCGTGAGATAGCCGTATTGATCGTTTATTGAGGAAGGTTAAAACTTATATTACATCACGCTACGACTCATTGGGGAGAAGCAGTAACTTTAAACATGAGTAAAACCGAGGGGCTGCTAGTTACCTATACAAAAATTGAAGTGTCTGTATGTAATTCTAAATTAATAGCTTTTAACTTAAGATATGTGGTACTTCCATCAAAAACACGATTATAAAATTTTTTGTCTGTATCTCTATCGAACTGTCAGTCCGTCCATGTGCCTGTAGGCTAATCTTTGCTGGACCAGTTTTGACGAGACCTTCACGGGGAGTTTTGTCCTCGAATTAAGGCGCGTGAAAACGCGAGAAACAGCTAGTACGTATGTACATAAATTACATATCTGTTTACTAATCTAAAGCGAATGTCCGATTCATACTCGATTACACATTAGCCGATTCGCTTGATTTCAACAACTATTTGATCGAAATACCCTTACATCATGTGCTGTCAGAATTTAATTTATGTTACATATATATATATATATATATATATATATATATATATATATATATATATATATATATATATGTGTATTCATATATATATATATATATATATATATATGTAACATAAACTGATAAACAGAGACTGATAAACACATTACCCTCCCTCGTGTCCGCGCAGTCGGGTAAAAATCACCTGACTGCCTAATAATAACACTACCCGCTTCAAAATCGTTCAAATTCTTTTTGTTTTGAATTGTCATAATGTTACATATTTTTATGTAACAAAAAAAAACTAGTTTTTTACTTTACGATATGTGCATATATGTATGTCTTTTACATGTCTGCGATTTTCTCAAAAACTACTGATTTAATTTGGATGGTGTTTTCGCTATTTAAATGTCTATTTTTTAAGAAAAGTTTTGGTATATAATATGTTAGGATCTGATTACATTAGCGTATGTAACAATAATAACTAGTTGTCACCCAGCGGGCGAAATTCGACCGTAGTTCATTAAATTTTAAACCAATTTCAAGATTGACCACAGATAATCTATTCTCAATTTAACTTCAGACGATAACAATAAACAAAATATACTCTATATATGCGTGCGTGTGTGTTGTTTGTAATGTTTTTTTGGCGATTTAATGTATTTTTATGCATAATTTGAAAATATATTAGCATTATTTTCCTCCTCTATTTGAACTATAAGTGTTGACATTTCATATTCGTCCACGCAATTTTCGTAAAAAGGGGTATCAAATATTTGCTTCACGTATAATATAGATTCTACCAGTCTTTCCATCCATCTTATCAACCGTGAAATTTACATTAACATATTCAGAAAAATTGTGACACACGTTCAACATAAAGCCATCAGAATCAATGTAACAGATTTTTTTATTTCACCCGACCGAAATCCGATTAAGGTTCACCCGACACGGAGTAATAATTGAAATCGAAAAAACGTTTTATCCATTGCTTTATATTTCTTTTATTCATTTTAAACTTAAGTATTAACTTTTTATATTGTACATAGCTTACTTTTGATATAAAAAAGTCACATATAATTAAGTATTTCAATAATCATTAATAAAAATTAAATGCCGAGCGTATCAAATCAAAATCTAAATATTTTTATTTAAAAATAGGAATTTAATTTCCCTTTTTAAACGTTTCGGAAAAGTCAAACCTCAGACCTGAAGAAACCACGAAAGAATCAACGCGGGACTTATTCTTTTCCTTTGTTTTTTTTAACAACATCTAATATTTTACTATTTTTAAAATCTACTTGAATTGGCAACAGCCTGAAAGTGGTCATCTTATTTACATGGCATCTCAAAATCTTCAATACCCTAGCATCCTAAAGTCACGTCTGTGACGTTTCTTTACAATTTTTGAACTTTGCTATAGAAGAATTTTAAACGTTTTCTGGGATCCTGTTCTAAAATCCTATACATCTCCGAACAAAAGGATTATTGCTAACTCGATATAGTCGGGTATAGCGAATTTGTTACCGTTCCTCTATATAATAAATATATATATCGACTAAATGTTTTATGTACATACATTTTTACAATTATTTTAAGAAGCAGTCACTACGTTGATTTAAATTTTTCTCGTAATGATTCTTTAAGGCCAAGGTAAACCAGTTGGTTTATTTATTATTCGTGTTTTACGCGAATAGCTCATTTCCGCAGAACAAAAATTGTGTTAATATCTGCCTCATAGTAGTATGCCATAAGACATTTAAGGTACTATCGCTGAAGTAAGAACTAAGCGTGACGTTTCGACATTCGTTAATAGGTACATATGTTATTAGGTATCCGGTGGTTGATTCATCAATTTTTTTTTTTTTTTGTATTGACAATTCAAAAGTACTTGTAAACGTCTACTTGAATAAAGTATGTTTTGGTTTGTTTTTACGAATAGGCTATGTTCTGTAGTTTTTGAATACATATATTATAAAAAAATAGAAAATTAACAAAATCAAAATATCCTTTATTCAAGTACTCTTGAATCGTCAATTCAGAAACAAAAAAAAATTGATAAATTTACCACCGGTTCCTAATGTAGATTCTGCCGAGAAGAACCGACCAGAAACTCGATAGACGCTTTTTTAAAATGGTTTACAATACACACATTTAAGAGTTACAAATATATTAAATAACCTGCGTGAATTCAGCTCATACTAAATCCAATCATTTATATAATCTTCATTCATCATAAGTTAAATTCGCTGTGGTCACGAGCTGACTAGTTTACCGCGCGCCCTCCGGCGACGAGTGCGCGAGTTTTCTTCGCCTACCCTCACAATATTAATATTGTATAAAGAAAACTCGCAGTGTAACTTCGTCGAAACGTCGGGCAATAAAAAGGTATTACTACCATTTATCGCGATAAGACCCGTTATATTAAATATGAATAGTATAAATCGCAAAAGTTTAAAAAATCTATATAATCTTGACCAGAATAGTATGCTTTCGCTATTAAGGACTTTTTAATGTATACTTTAAATTTATTATTTGTAAATTGTAGCACATGCTGCGGAGCGCGCTTACAAACAGAATGTGTCACGTACATACACCCTTATGTATACACCCTTAAGTTCAGCGAAAATACCCGTTCGACTCGGTAAATAACTTAACAGTCAAGATTAAGGCTGTTTAACCGAATGACCTTTGATAAGGCTCTGATATTCGATGTGATTCGTTTTCAGGGCGTTTTAGCGAAGATCGTTAAATTAAAACGCTTGTGACTTTTGTATTTTGAGTTCTGTATGCGAAACGTTTGTTATTATTATACAGTTTTAATGTGATTATCATTTTAAATAATATAATTTTTTTTATAATACGTTTGGCCAGTCGTATTGAAATTTATTTATTTTATTATCTACTAGCTATCTCTCGCGGTTTCACTCGCGTTTACTGCTTTGCTTCTATGACTCGTAGCGTGATGTTATATAGCCTACTTTCCTCAATGATCAGGTTATCGAACTGATTTTTTAATTAGATCAATGGTTTCAGAGAGTACCACCTACATAAAACAAATTTTACGTCGTTGTAAGATTAGTATAGACTAGCTTTTGCTCAAGACTTTGCTCTTGTTAATTTAGATTTCGTTTAGAAATAATATGCATATATACATCAAATACAGATTATGACCATCCGGAATAATGTACTTTTCAAATGGTACCTTAATTTTTGAAATAAATCAGTGGTTCTAGTGTTTTCTTCGCATAAAAAAACCCTCTCGAGAAATGAATAATTTCTCATAATATTTATATATAAGCATCATATAATTTTTTCTAGTAATTTTGTTATTTCTTGCGTAATGCAATAATGTGAAAAAAGTCAGAAAATTTGCAGATTGGAAAATTCGTTAAAACACATATGTACATAATTATAAACAGCAGGGTTTTACAACTTTAAACCATTTATAAAATGCTTAAACTTTCTCAAGAGGTTCATATTTCGATAGCGATACTTCATCAAAATCAAAATCAACCCCCACATGACGTTACAAAAACTCAGTTTAAAATGCTTAATACGCGTATTTAAAAACAAAAACACCTAAAAAAATCACCCCAGTTGTAAAGAAACTAAGCGTGATTTGTTTTTATTGTCAACGTATATGTATGTTTGTCGTTTTGTTCGTGAATGAAAAGGCCTCGAAGCGATCGCTCCATTCACTGCTGCGCCATCAGCTATGAAGTCATTTATTGTAATAAACCGTTCATACAAACGTTTCTTAAGTTTTTTTTTTAATATTACAATACACGTATTTTAAGTGTTTTTTTTTTATTTACTTATATTATGCACTAGTCTTAGCTCAAGTCTTCATTCGTGTCAATGCAAAGGCTTTCTACTTAAAACTTACAAAATAATATTCTTAAAAAAACGATATACTTTAATTATTCAATAATTAACTATTTGATATGTTTTCTTTAGCATTATAATGATATTGTTATTCATACTAATATTTTTTTCATTATAATGAAATCTAGTAAATACGTGTATTTTAAATATTGAGGGGGTGATATTATAAAATTTGGGAACCTGTGGTTTCTGTTAATAGAAAGTTCTAGTGACATTTAATTTTCAACGAGTAATCTTAACTTTGATACTACGCCTTGGTTACGAACGAGAGTTTAATTTTCTTTATTATCACCTTATGAGTAATATCGGCACAGCATGCACATGTACTCGTATGAGTACATATACATTGCAAAAGTTAATTAAAAATATAAACTAAAGTTTTTATTAAAGATTACAAAGCCCTCGTATCATATATGTGGTTTTATTTAAAGATGTAGCCTAAATTATTTCATTTTGTATGCTATTTAACTTTATTTATAATATCAAACAGGCAGAAGAGATAAAAGAAAAATAGGGAGTAGGGGTTCCTTAATCCCTGATACTCTTTATGGGTTAATCTTCCAGTTCACTTACTCACTTTACAAAACGCAGCTGTATTAGCTATTTAACAGCGACTTTCTGTATATTATTATTATGCCATGTACATCCATTTTAATCTATGAAGTATATAATAAGTAACGTTAAACGTGTTTTACGTGTCAACAACATAATTTACCTTAGACAGGCAGTCACAGCACGTGTTTCGCGTGAATGGCTTTTCTATACATTATTCATGAATGTGATCATGGGGATACAAGATTATTTTATCTAATGTCATTTTCTCTGTATATCTGTGCCATCTAAAGCCATCTAAAAGGCTGCGAATAAATCCTTCTGTTTTTTAATCATCGTTATCTTAAACAAACATCCATCTATCGTCACAAACTTTGCACTAATAATAGTAATAGGATATGATGTTGTATGGATTTATGTATAAATATCAATAAAAATAAATATAATAACTAATTTTATGCTAATAAATAGTGGTTTCTTATTTGGACACACTGTTTCACAATTTGGACAAGACTTTAATTAGTTACTTAGTAATATAATAAATGTAAAAGTAGCTCTGTCTATTTATGTCTTTATGTCTGTATACTCGTTACTCTAGACTGCATTTTAAGAAAAATAATTTTGCAGCTTTTTGTGAAATAGAAGTAGAAGTGAGCTGTTTAAAATACATTTTCAACGCAGACGAAGCCACGGGAATCAACTGGTATAGATATAAATTTCAATTTAGGCATATAATATCAAGCGAAAATAACAGAGATAGTGCTTTCTTATTTTGACACACTGTATCGCAATTTAGACTTGCATTTCAAGACCAAACAGAATGTGTTGAAATACTGCTTGCTGCTACATTTTTAATTTATCCCCGGGGAAGCTGGTACGAATTTTAACCTAAATAATAAAACCTTTGTATTTTTGTTTGTTTCCGTGGGTATAAGAGAAATAAACTTTGAGAACATGTGCCCAAGAGTCATTTTCGCCTGCAATAAAATAATTTAGAAAGATTGCGATACAAGTTAATTTTGTCGTCTTTGTTGAAATACAAATTCATATTTACTGTGGTTTGTGTTTTAAACGCGTGTTTAATTATAATATGTTTTTGGGATTACGTAAGTTAAAAATGAGATTCTGTGATTGCGATTCTGTTTGTGACACGGTAATTTTATTTTCCGAGATTAAAAAAATTCCAGTATATAATAGTGACACAAGATATGAAATATTTATTAGGAAACATTTTTCTATTGTATTTAAAATTCTAGAATACAATACATATGCGTTTTGTCAAATGTCGCGTCGTCACAATTAAAATACATAATTTAAATCCATTAAAATAGTTATATTTCAACTCGTAATTTTCCGTTGCTTTGCCCACTTATATATAGAAATTTAATACCGAACAAAAGATCAAGACTTTCAAAAATTCGTTCTTAGTGCAAAATTTCAAAATTTCTAGAAACACTAGACCCGTCCGTTTAGACTCTGCGTTGGTCAGTCAGTGAATATGTCAGCAAGCCAGTTTTGATTTATGTATATAAATTCATCTAACTTCTGTCCGTAGTAATTATAGTTAGTATTCAAAAAATAAATTAAAAATAAATATTTTTTAGTTCAAAACAATTATACGTACTTTTTAAATGAATTTACATCCATAATATTTATACAATAAAGTGATGAAAAAAACATGACCCTTAAGTGGGACAAAACTATTTAAAACTTCTCCCTAGATAAAACCTCTAAATTATAACATATATGACACGAACTTCTCCCGACAATTCTTCATATACTTCATAAATATTTGGAATAGTTAGCTAAGGTTTTGTTAAGTTAGAAGCAGACGTGACTCAATAGAACTTTGTGAGTTGAGTCGAGTGAACTAGTTCATACATGTTCAAATAACTTCGAACGTTATTTGGCTTCTATATAGTTTGTCTTCGAGACGATTTTTATTGGAAAGAAATATTGAATCGATATCTCATTCGTGTTATCGAATATAATCAGTGCATCGAATACGACCGCTGTAGTCTTGTGGTGTTGAAAGTACCTCTAACGCCGACGATTGCGGGTTCGATCCCCGCTCGGGACAGATATTTATATTTGTATTATTATTTGTTGTTGTTTGTATTTTTGTTTGTTAAGTCTGGGTGTTTTTCCTTGTGGGTCTCACCACCATGCCTCGGAGAGCACGTAAAGCTGTCGGTCCCGGTTATTATCACAAACGCCGGATAATGATCGTTACTCGTAATAGTTACTGGCTTGCATTCAGGGATTGCGAAGGTCAGATGGCAATCGCTCTGTGTAAAAATCAGTAACTCATCAATAGCTAAATAATAGAAAGCAGACCCTGGTGTTGACGCATTGCACGTACTAGCAAAAAGCGAACACATGCAACGGCAACACCGAGCGTAAAAAAAAAACAGCGCGTCTTTCCGGTAGGAACGCTCTGTCACTTATCCTGTCTTTAGTCATTAAGCCAACTCATTGTTAATATTAAATTATACCATTATAATTAAGCATAAAGTTGTTTTAACAATCGACCACGCCGCCACGAAGCCATTGCCGATACCTGAGTTCAAACACCTGGTATTACCGGGGAAAATGAAAGAGCTAGGTAGATGAGATGATGATGATGATCGCATAGAACCGTACACACATTACATGACACAGATTATAAATTAAACATGCGTTTGTAAATAAACACTTTGATGTAGGTACTATTATTATGTAGCATTTAAATGTAAAATAGTTATCTTTTAACCCGACTTGTGATGTGTTATTCTGATGTATAAGCTTTATAAATATATCTATTGTAAAGTTTTATTAAAATCCATTCGGAAGTTTTTGCTTGAAAGGGTTAAAAAAAATCTATACATATATACAAACTTTCACGTTTATACTCGTAATATTGATAAGGTAGAAGGTACATATATAAATATAAGATATTGACTGGTGTCTTGTGTTCGACACACAACACAAAAGTGTTCCTTGCGCAGCGTCTACAGGACGTTACAAGCTCGGCCCTTTCGTGATATATATATATATATTAATGCGCGAAACAAAACTTTGTACCATTTTTTACGCAAATTACGCGGACGGAGCACTATGAAATTTCGAACACTTACAGTTTTTATAGGGAAGGAATAAGGAATGCTATTTTTTTTAAATTATGCAATAAAAATACATTAAATCAATAAAAAAAATTACACACTCTACCATGTATTTAACCACCTTCTCTTTTCTTTCTTGTTAAAGTCTGTAGTCTAATAGAGATTAAATTATCTGTGGTCAATCATGAAATCGGTTGAAAATTAAAACGAACTACGGTCGAGTTTCGACCACTAGTTTGATTAAAATAGTGTGTATATATACGTATGTCTTCAGTGTAAACTGTTTGACGGATTTCATCTCATGAGTTTTTATATTCAAGTTTCAGTTACGGAAATTACATATATAAGGTACATTATTTTTCGAAATTTCCATAAAGATGAGAATTGAGCGGCAAACACCGTTCACCAAAACTTAATCCGTTTCTAAAACTTCTATTACTATTTCAAAACTCGAGTAAAAAGAAAATAATGTGAAAATTGACTCAAACGTGATTCGTACTCAAGTTGTCTCATCTACGTTTTCAGTTCATTGGTTACATGGAATGAGAGGTGTTACTATTGCTATTTTTGTTGATTAAAATTCCCTTTGACTTCAACGAACGGTAAAAATAAAGATTATAATTGAAAAAAAACCCCTGTATCACCCCTGTATCCATTTCAAGAAAAAAGAATTGTAGAAGTATGGATCTAACACAGCGCCATCTATAACGAAACGGTTTGCAATGTATATTGTTCATATTAAATCTTAAAACACAAACTATACAGTTATATTATGCAAACTCGCACTATGTCATCAGTTACAGTTACGCCTATACGTACAGATAAGGAATGCATAAACGAGGATCAACGTTCCGGGTTCTTTTTTGGTTGTCTTAACAGAACATATTATCGGGAATAATGCAAAACCTCGTAACTAGCTTTTGCAATAAGGTCCATCTTTAAATCAGATGTTAAATCTCACATTGATAAAAACATGCTACCTAAAAAAATATATAATCGATATTTGACAGTTGAAATACAATATACTGGGTAAAGGAAAATCCCCATAAAGCTTTATTTTACCAATGGTGTAATTTAATCTATACTTCAAGTTCAGACTTTATCAGAAACGCTATATACTCGGTTTTGGCAGTATGTCAGACGATATAACTCATTTTAACAGTTGGTTTCTGACACTTGTACTCCAACTATCAAAATCTGATACCGGTAGTTAATCTATCACAAAGCGATTCATTTTGACAGTTGATTTCGGATTTTCGTACTAAAACAAAACAAATCAACTGTCAAAATGTACTTTACGACAGCGCTAGCTCACGCTAATAACCCTCCAGTTCAGTTTCCGCATTACAATTTCATTACCTAACAAATATATTCATTGGATGCTGATAAGCAATAACGTGTTAATCCACAAAAAGTCAAATTCGGAGATATTGATGTATTTTGATACTGCATCACCTATTCAACATTATTCAAAGAAAAATCAAGTAATATAAACTAAATAAGTACCGAAAAAAGTTTCTTAATTAATAATTTAATGTCTCGTATTTCAAGTGCGTTCAATATTTTGTAATTTATAGAATAATCTGAAATATTTGAAAATCTTTTTATTAAATAATATATTAAATATATCAATCTACTTTTAATTCATTATACCTTTAAAAAAAAAGAAAAGAAAAGATGGATAAAAACTTCATTAAATAAATTAAGTAAGAATAGGTTTGACATATTTAGACGCCATTTTCGCAAAATGAAGTCCGTGTGGCTTGACACAGTATTGCTTATCAGCATCCAATTATCAGCTCAATATCATTATTTAAATCCCCTTTTTCTCCATCCACTGATATATTTAAAGGCGTTATTGAGTCTCAATTCTATCTTCTAAGGCGAATAGCGTAGCACCCAATTGATCCAAGCGATGGGTTTTCCACCCGGGGGAGATTGCTTCCTCTAGTAACTTGGTTTTACATGATTTTCGTAATATCGCTTTTATCGTTTTCGTATCAATTTTATTTATAATATAAATATATATTGTAACGTGAGTATATAAATGGTATTATGTTTAGGGTTCGTGTTTGTGGGTAAAAATATATCTAGATAGTTTTCCATAATTTTTAAATTAACAGATTTATAAATTGACTTTAGTGGTTTCCATTGGTCCGAACGATGCCAGATTTTAAGAGGTTACCTGCTAGGCTGAATATTGACTAAATATTCCATCAAAATCGCAACAGCCGTTTTGGACAGAATGTTTCAATGTTTTAGTAAATATATTAACTGACTTCAATGATTGAAATAACTTCAAGTCATTCTACTTCTTGGTATATTTTTATATTTCACTGATCAAACTATGAGTGATTCAAGAAATATATACTTGAAAAATGATATCAAAATATTTACCTTTTGATAGTTACCATTTTACATATATATATATAACAGCTTACGATCTCCTTAATCGGTAAAGAATAGAAGATTTCACCTTGTTTGGCTTCTCTCAGATCTTGCCAAAGAACCATACTGAAGGTACAACCTACTACTACTTTTACCCGCGGCTTCGTTTGCGTTGCGTAGATTTTATTTTAATTTTTATTTTAACGGTAAAGAATTGAAGATTTCAGTTCACTTGGCCTCTCTCAGATCTTGCTCCAAAGGACCATCCTCAAGGTATAATCTACAACTACTTTCACCCGCGGATTCGTTCGCGTTACGTCGGTTTTATTTAAGCGGGACGGATTTCTTATGTAGAGCCTAACTGTAGGCCACTAACTAAGCAATACAACACATCTTTTAAAACACTATTTAAGTGTCTTAAAAAAAAGGTTTTTTTTTTTTAATTCGACTTGTTTTTACGTTTGTACGTATTATCATCGTTCATTAGTATTTTTTCACTAATTGTAATTATTTATTATTTCTTTATAGGTTAGGTAGCTTTAATTTCATCAATAGCTATTGGAAATCTTTCGAGTTGAAGAGCGGAACTCAACGGAATGACGGAAATAGTTCACAGTTAATGCAATCACATTAATTCATTGAAGTTGGTCTTATTACTTTACACTGGTCACAGGAAATTATTTTTCTCGAATATTCCTTACTGTGAAAGTACCTATACTGATACAGAGTCGTTGAAATTAAATTCGTTAAACAAAAATCAGAAATTATGAGTTACGAGATTTAAAAAAAAATGGGTGAACCTCTTTACAAGCAAAACGTGTATTCTTTAACTTGAATAACAAACTTGTTCCAGATATTTTGATTTTAAAACCAAACAACTCATTTTGATAAAAATTCTATGAGACCCATCGAAAGTATACAAACAAATATCCTTCAAACAAATATAATTATTTAAATCGATCCAGTCGTTTTCAAGTAATCGGTGAACGTACATTAAAAAAATCCCCGACGAATTGAAAACCTCTCCCGTTTTGGAAATCGTTTCAAAACATTTTTCTTATTAAGTCATTATTTACCGAAAAAAGTCTTTAAAAAATAGACATGTGTGGTCTTATAAATATTTAGTTTTTTTACTTTCAAAAGTATAGAACGGGAAATTAATATTTAATAAAAAATACAATTTATCAGCCTTAAAATACAGAGTACTAACATTCTATTAATGTCCCACATACGGCCAAAAAATTTTTTTCTTTTAAACAGTGTTATCTATGAAGATTTAATTTGTAAAAAGATAATTGTTTTGTTTAGAAAAATATAAATTAAAACAGAACTTTTGTTGTATACATATATAAGTACATAAACAAATGATTGGAGCAATCACGGGTCAATTGCTGTTAGTTATTGAAGTTACACTTTTAATATCCGAAATTCTACATCAGATCTTGATATAACATACTAAACCTATCCTGAAAAATATGCATTTAAATAACGAAAGTCTGATTCAAATCGGATCAGTGGTTTACAAAAAAATCTTATAGATACAAAATAAACTTATATACAAATATGAATACCTAAATACGAAAAATGAAACGTCGTTTTTTGAAGTCAATTAAAAATAGATTAATAATATATAAAGCTATTAACTCAAACCGTAAAGAATCAAGAGTTCTTTCTAAAAAAGGTCGTGTAACATTTTGTAACAAATCACCACGCCACGAGATAAAACATACCCTCTTCATTCGCAGTTGGATAATCTTGAACATAATAAATCTTGTTCCTTCTGCCCTACTGATGACAAATTACCGCTATTAGTCCATAAAAACAAACCGTATCACCAGGAATTAAAGTCCAGATTAGGTTGGCAGAATGTTAAAAAGTTCACCGCGTTTTTGCTCACTTCTCCCTTAAAAAGTAATTTCACGGCCACAGTCGATAACAGCTGCGTTCCGACTTACTTTGTTAAAGTTTAGCATTTAGTCAATTTCCGGGAAAATTCTTTGAGTATTTTGATAAGGAGCTCTCTCACCGTTGTGAGAATGCATATGAATATAACAATCTTAGATTCAATGTAAAGCATTGTGTTACCCTACCTATAATTCGCTTATATATCAAATCCAATTAGATTTTTAAAATGTGCCTGCAGTCGAATCAATTGTTTTTACAATATAAAACAAAGCATACTCTTTGGTGCGCAATAATATGAACAAAAAAAATATATAATTGCATAAAAAGTTTTATCTAAAAATAGTTGTATAATATATTAGATTATTGTTCATTGCAAAATGAAATACCTACACTTTTATATTCGAGACATTATTAATTATGGTTGTAATTTTTTTTTTATTTTTGGAAACCTGCCTGGTACTGTTTCTGTCTACGTTTGTTTTTTCTCGGGTATACCCGGAAGAGATCTCTTCTAGAGATAAGTATACCTTTTAAACTTTTCCTGTGAGATCTACGTATCTGTGTCATTTTTCTGGCATGTTTAATAAACTGTTAAATAAAAAAATAAATTAAGAACCTTTTTAACGTATTCTTGTCGTTTAGATGACTTGAAACATTTTTAAATAATGTTAAAGACTTGATATAATACTAGAATACTTTAATATCTCCGAATTTGACTTTTTGTAGGTTTACACATATTATATATGGACGCTGATAAGTAATACTATGTCAAGCCACACAGACTTAATTTTGAGAAAATGGCGTCTAAAGATGTCAAACCTATTCTGAATAAAGTTCTTTAGAGAAGTACATATATATCCATTTTTTCATAAAATATAGAATGAATTGGAAGCAGATTAGTATATTATAAAAATCATCTAATATCTCTATTATAAAAATCGCAAAATATGGAACGCACTTAAAACTCGAAATATTAAGTTAAGAAACTTTTTTCCATATTTATTTAGTTTAGGTGACTTGTTATTATCAGAATACATCTCCGAATTTTACTTTTTGTGGGTTGACACATTATTGCTTATCAACATCCATATATATATCAGCATCCATATTCAAATTGAAATTAAACTTTATATGGTAGTAGATTTTTAAATGATTTCCGCGTCATCAATTAACCAATCGATTTTTGAGATGAGAAGTTATCACTGGTTAACATATTTTGTAACAAGAATTAACACAATTTCTATAAGTATGCATACCATGCATTATCATGAAATAATAAACGATCAATCAATCAATCAAAAACCCGACTGCGTAACAAGACAATAGAGAATCGTTACTAACCAACTTCAAATCAACTACAGATATTAGTACTGTATTTATTTTACAAAAAAGAGCTGTTCGTGGTATTTATAATCTAGGAGCTCGAGACTCCCTTCGGAATATTTTTAGTAAAGTAGGTATACTTACTGTTGCGTCACAATACATTTATAACAATATAGTATACATTCATAAAAATATTCATTATTTTGAAAGAAATAGAGATAAACATAATATTAACACGAGAAAGAAAGATAAACTTATAACACCTTGTTTTCGACTTCACAAAGTAAATGTTTCCTTTCTGGGGCAAGGTATACATTTTTATAATAAAATCCCCCAGAAATATTTGCAGTTTTCCATGAATAGATTTAAATCATATGTTAAAAAGTCTCTAATAGCTAAAGCACATTACTCTATACAAGATTACGTTGACGATAAAGATGCGTGGGCTTAGTATATGCTGAATTTCGTACAGGATAAATAATCAATTTGTAATCATAAACTGTGTTGTGATATATTGACAATATTTTAAAAGAGTAACTATCGAGTTTCTTGCCGGTTCTTCTCGGTAGAATCTACGTTCCGAACCGGTGGTAGCTTCATTATTTGATGTAATTTTTTTTTGTTTTTTCATGTATTGACGATTCAAAAGTGCTCGTGAGAGCCTACTTGAATAAAGTATTTTTTGATTTGATTTTGATTTGAATCATTATAGAGTCTAAACGGTAGTTCTGATTGAAAAATGATATAAGAAATATAAAAATGATTTTATCATCAAACAGCATGTACTTTTGCAAAATCGGGCTACGCGTTTGATCTCGATAGTGCTACAAAGATACAAACATACTACATGCATATGTACATTACATACATAGCTACATAAATAGACTGATAAACACATCACCCTCCTTTGCGTCGCGCAATCGGGTAAATAAATAAAGGACGGCGTACAGCAGACAATAGAACAAAAATAAACCACGTAACACGAACAACTAAAACAGCCAAATCGAAACGGATAAGCCCTTTACGGCGGTTTCAAATTCTAATTACAATTCGATTGGAATCATATTGAAAGGATTTGTATTATCTTTCGTACGTTCATTCAATAATAATGATATTATTATCTTTTGTTGAAATGTTATTACGTTTAATATAATTGTATTGAATGTAGGTATGTCCGTTTCATTATGACGTCCTGTAGCCAAAATTGCTTGTATGATTTTAAAGTGTACGTATCATTCGATTCGACGCGAAATAACATAGACTATTTGGATGCTGATAAGCAATAATGTGTCAACCCACAAAATGTCAAATTTAGGGATATTGATGTGTCCTGATAATGCATTTCGTATTTAACATAATACAAAAATTTTTCAAATTATTTGAACTAAATAAGTACGGAAAAAAGTTTCTTGATCAAATGTTTAGAATATCGAAGTGAGTTCCATATTTTCCATTATGCAATCATTTCATATATTTGAAAAACTTATTATTAGATAAAAATCTTTACTAGCCTATCTGCTATTAATTAATTATACTTTTTATCAAAATAGAAAAGGAAAGATGGAAATATGCTTCTTCAAACAGATGTGTTAAGAATAGGTTAGACATCTTTAGACGCCATTTTTTCAAAATGAAGTTCGTGAGGCTTGACACAGTATTGCATATCAGCAATCATTTAATACAGTAAAAATAAAATCAACATGGCGGTTGTGACTAAAATCCATTATCCTAAATAATTGAATTAAACATGGCGGACGTAAACTGTCAAAACTGCCAAATTATTGTGACCTATTGTAACCTAAACAGTTTAATTAATTTTGGTAAATCAAATGGTGTTAATAGGCAGTCGGGTTAGTAAGTTTTAAATTACTTAATATCTATATATGGACGCTGATAAGCAATACTGTGTCAAGCCACACGAAAGCTTGAATTATTTTTGAATAATGTTAAATATCTAACGCATTATCAGAATCAATATCTCCGAATTTGACTTTATGTGGGTTAACACTTTATTGCTTATTATCAGTCATATATGGACGCTGATAAGCAAAACTGTGTCAAGCCACATGAACTTCATTTTAAGAAAATGACGTCTAAAGATGTCACACCTATTCTTAATAAATATGTTTAAAGAAGTATATATCCATCTTTTATTTTTTTTTTTTGATACAACGTATAACGAATTTAAATCAGATTGACACTTTTAATATATTATCTAATAAAAATTTATTTAAATATTTGAGATTATTGTATAAATTGCAAAAAATAGAATGCACTTGAAATTCGAAATAATTAATTAAGAAACTTTTTTTACTTACTCATTTAATTTATATGACTACATTTTTTTGAATAATGTTAAATAGATGATGCAGTATCAAAATACATCAATATCTCCGAGTTTGGCATTTTGTGGGTTGACACATTTTGCTTATCAGCATTCATATAGTGTCTTCATAAGATAAAGGAGCATTCACAAATGCCAGTAATATTATTTGTTATATTATAATTATATCATACATGTTCTGGGTATGTAATCTCAATCTATACTAATATTAATATTATAAATCTAAAGAGTTTGTTTGTTTGAACGCGATAATCTCACGAACTACTGGTTCGAATTGAAAAAATATTTTTGTGTTAGGTAGTTTATTTATTGAGGAAGGCTATAGTTTATATTACATCACGCTACGACTCATAGGAGCGAAGCAGTAACCATAAATACAAATGAAACTGCAAGGGACAACTAGTATTTAATTAAAGTATTTGCCTATGGCTGCGCGGTTACAGTTTTATAACTTTTTTTAAAGGTTCAATAACCAAATCATTCAAAACTTAGTAACAAAAACTTAAGGTCCTTCTACATTTTCTCTGTTTAAACGAAAACTAGTGTCGTAAGTTATGCATATATGGATGCTGATACGCAATACTGTGTCAAGTCACACGGACTTCATTTTGAGAAAATGGCGTCTAAAGATGTTGAACCTATTCTTAACACATCTATTTGAAGAAGCATATATCCATCTTTTCATTTCTATTTTGATAAAAAGTATAATTAATTAATAGCAAATAGGCTAGTAAAGATTTATATCTAATAATATGTTTTTCAAATATATGAAATTATTTCATAATCCAAAATATGGAACTCACTTCAATATTCTAAGCACTTGATTAAGAAACTTTTTTCCGTGCTTATTTAGTTCAAATTACTTGAATTATTTTGTATAATGTTAAACACGAAATGTATTATCAGAATAGATTAATATTTCTAAATTTGACTTTTTGTGGGTTGACATATTATTGCTTATCAGCATCCATATAGTAACAGAGTAATTACATTAAGCTATCGACACCGCAATTCGCTTCTTTCTGGCATTTAATTTCTCGTAGTGTTGCCCAAATTCAGTCTTGGTCTTGCAGTCTTGGTCTTGTTCTTGCGTTTTTGCAAGACCAAGACCAAGAACAAGACCGCGTATTTTTAGCAAGACCAAGACCAAGACTGACCGTGCAAGACTTGAGCGAGAACAAGACATAGCCTGCAAGACTCTTGCGTCTTGCAGCTAGGACTTAGCGCTATTTCACTGAGTAGTTAGGTGTAACAGTTCGGTGTATAGGTAGGTACGCTTAGGAATTCTATGAGACGCAAAAAACTGTATCAAAAAATATGAAAAACTGGACCTATGCGCATTACGACTAATACCATAAACATATCTATTAAAATATCTATTAAAATCAAACTGAGTGCATGCATAGTTATGTTTTAACCATCGGCACTTTGATAATGCGGCATCAAAGGTTTTGTACTTACTTCTCAAAGAAATTTGCCGCTTTTCGGAAGTACATGGTTATGATACACGCGCCGGCGGCTTCTTTTGAAATCTAAAACAATCGTTGCCGCCACGCCGAAATCATAACATTTGACACTATTTGATTGCCGCCATAGGGCGTAGGTATACTCATGCAAAATAATTTCGAATTTTAAGAGTACCTACAGGTGTTCCAAAGAATAAATAAGTTTCAGAGTGCTTAGAATGAAAATGAATACATTATACTGATCACGCAAGTAGTATTATGATTAGGATAAAATGGTAAGGATAGGTAGTAGATGTCATATTAATTCATTCTAGTAAGTATATATTATAATATTGATTACTTATATGGTTTTAAACTAATTACTTAGGTACTATTATTGTACATTTAGTCATTATATTTCTTAAGTTTTTAAAAGAAAAAATAGCAAAAAAGTGTTCAAATATCACCCGTTTAATAAATATTGTAGCCGCTTTTAAATATACTTGAAACGTGTAAAAAAATTCTGCAAAACTAATAAAATAATATAAAAAGCGTAGGTACTTATCTACTAATAAAATAAAAAGCCTGCGATAAGAGTTTTGTATTACTTATCAGCCCGAATATCTCTGAGAGAGATGATGAGAGTAAGTATTTACTAGCTGTGCCCGCGACTTCGTCCACGAGGAATAGTAACTTTGGAGGTATAGTGACGTTCAGAACTTATTTATTTATTTTAAAACTTCTGTCATCAAACATACAAACGAACTCTTTAGCTTTATAATATTAGTATAGATGTACGCCAAAACATTCACTTATATGTAAAGAATAGTGATTGGCACTAATTCTTTACATATATTTTATTCACGCGTCGCGTCTGTACAAGTAGGTAATATTTAGTGTGTGTTTGTACGCCGCACGCGGCATTGTTTCATTTGCGGCGGCATCCTTTTCATAGAGCCGGCACGTGGCGAGGCGGCGCGGTAGAAAGCAAGGAAACGTACTATAAATAAAGGAATTATTTTAATTCCAGTCATTTCCAATTGAGCTGTGCTTCGAGTCTAACTTAATAATTGTTTTTACTAATTCTCGTTGTTTTCTAAAAACGTATCACGTGTACAATTTAATATGAGTGACGAAGATTCAAATTATTCTAGTCCGAGTAACGAGAGTTTGAGTCACAGATCTAAAAGACCCAAAAGCAAATTTGAAGAGTTTTTCGAAATAATTCATGCATCCCAAACTGCCTTCTGTAAATTGTGCCAACATAAAAAGATTGAAATAAAAATGAAAAACAGAAACACTTCAGGCTTAAGGAAACATCTAATATCTTTCCACAAAAAGGAATCAGAAATATTTCTTCCTGTTAAACCAAAATTAAGTGGAGATATCACAAGCTTTTTAGTAACCGCTGGAAGAAGTGGACAGGTAAGAATATTTTTTTAACAGTTAAAAGAATTTTAACTCCGCGTAGCTATTCATGCGATACTTTCAAAAACGCCATTAACTTACGTAAGTATTTTTGAGTTAGTGGTGTTTTCATCTAGGGGTGCGACATATTAAGTATGTAATTATCGTCTAAAATATTTTTTAGACGATAATTACATACTTAATATGTCGCAACGATGAAAGATGAAGTTTCTAGATGAAAACACCACTAACACCCATATTTTCATTGAATCGGCCAGTAACAACTAAGTACTTTATTTTGGTAAATTACAGTACAGTGCAACCTTAATATAACAAATATCAATTTAACGATTTTCTCGATTTAACAACAACAAACCTCCTCCTCTTATACGCTCAAACCTAGTATGTTTTAAATAATAACACAAGATTTCTTGTTTTGTTTCAGTCGGAAAACAGCAGTGACAACATCACGACAGCTACAGTTGATTGGGTGGTGAAAAAATATCTTCCCTTCTCATTTTTCGATGACGAAGCTACACAAGTATATTTTCGACGTATTTGCCCTAATATGGTGTTTCCTAAAAGGTCTACACTTAGAAGGAAAGTCAAAGAGCGATTTGAAGAGCTCCAATTGAATCTCAAGGAACGACTTCAACAATTATCATCTAAAATGTCTTTTACCATTGATGGGTGGACGTCAATTGCTGGTAGGAGTTACTACGGGGTTACTATTCATTATATAGACAACGAATGGAAGTATCAATCTGTAGTTCTTGATTTTATACCATCACGCGGTCGACATACTGGGGAAGATATTGCAACGATTTTCCATGAATGTTTATTGGAATATGGCATAATTGATAAAATACAAGGTATCACGGTCGACAACGCAACTGCAAATACCAAATTTATGTATGAACTGAGCAAACTGCTGCCGCAACACTTTGATTCAGACAATCAACATTTCCGGTGCTTTGCTCACATTTTAAACCTTGGTGTACAAGATTTATTAAAGACCTTAGCATTACACTGTGAGTCTGACACTAACGCGCAAGATCAGCAGTACGAAGACTATGCAGACGAAACTGAGGATGAGGAAGATGAAGAATCTGCACCAAATATTGCTGACTCGCGTACATCTGTAACAAAGTTACGCAGCATTTCCAGTAAAATAAAAAGAAGTGAGATAGTGAAGAAGAAGTTTCAGTCTGCTTGTGAAGCAGCTGGCGTGCCATCAAATCTAAATGCCATTCTTGACTGTCCAACGAGATGGAATTCCACACATGATATGATTGGATTTGGTTTAAAAGTGAGAGCGGGCATTGACATATTGTGCAGTTCTGTCACCGAATTAAATGATTTTCAAATCACAGCTAATGAATGGCAGGTACTCGAAAAATTACATAAATTTCTAATAAATTTTAAACTTTTAAGTACAAAACTTGGTGGAGACAAATATGTTACATTACCGCTAGTCATTGTATCATTCAATCTCTTGCTAGATAAAATTGAATCCATGGTAAAACAGTTAGATGAGAAACCTAATCGATCTGAAGTGGATGAAAGGCTCATTCTAGCTTTCCAAGCAGCTCGAGACAAAATGCTTAAACATTACAAGAAGAGCAACTGGATTTATTGTACTTCTTTAATTTTAGACCCAAGGCATAAGGCTCAGACTTTTGACCTGACAATGTGGGGGAAGCAACTTAAAACAGAAAGTCTGCGCAAGTTCAATGAACTTTATGAAGAATATAAAAGTCTACACTCACTGAACAAATCTCTGGAATTACCAGAAAAAGAAAATAAAGTATGTGATGAAGATGAAGACGTAATAGACTTTGATAAACTCTATGAATGTCCCTCGACGTCATCTGGATCTTGTCTTCAAGGCTTAGTGATAGACGAGTTGGAGGAGTACCTGAGAAAACCAAGAACTGCCAGCTCGGAAGACATTTTAGATTGGTGGAGGACGCATGAGACAGAGTATCCGATTTTATCGAAAATGGCTCGTGATTTTCTCTCAATACCGGCAACTTCAGTACCTGCTGAGAGATTATTTTCTAACGCATCATTAGTAATTAGAAAACATAGAAATAGGTTAAGTGATGAGTCAGCCAGATGGTTACTTTGTATTAATTCTTGGTCAAAAAAATTGATATAAAGTATCATAACCTAATGATAAAGCTGTTGATTTGTGTTGTATTTTATTTTTTATTCAAATAAATGATAAATCGTAAAACTCTTTTATTAAATTTCTTATAAGTTGAGGGTTCAATCTCTTTCTAGACAGATAAGTATTGTTCTTTAAAATACAGTCAAGTTATTGTAATTAATTTTTTTTTTTTACATGTTGTAGCAAATGTAAGCTTATAAATCATAAATGTTTATTAAGAAACAGTTACTTCCATGAAAACGACATATAGGTCAGTTGATTTTTCGAATTTCTTATCAAATCTTCAGTTATTTATTAATCTGCTTGATCTTTACTATGGCTATGTTAATTCAAGCTCACAATGTTCCAAGTTCCAATTCTAATACGTTTTTCTAACATTTAAAGTAAACTTTAATAAATAGTAATAGACTAATAGGTAATTGCAAGACTTGCAAGACTCTTGCTGCAAGACCAAGACCAAGACCAAGACCGGGAGCGCAAGACCAAGACCAAGACCAAGACCAGGTGTATGGGCGCAAGACCAAGACCAAGACTGGCTAAGTCTCGTCTTGTTCTTGCATTTGGGCAACACTAATTTCTCGCTATTGTACTAAAATGTCTATTTTGATTGTAAAAATGTTTTGATAGTGATGGTCTTTCATAATAACCCCTATCAATACAAAACCATATTTGTATTGACGAATCTATGTAACGTGGGTCGACCTTTAATCGAACAATCACGACCGCAAATTTTTTTATACATTTCGAATTCACATCAGCCAAATATTTTTCATGCGTAATAATGACAATGATAATCTGTCATTATTCTCATCATTTGTCATTATTCTCATCATTAATCAAAGGATTAAACCACTGTCTTGTTAGTAATTTATCAAATAAAAATGTCAGCTGGCGTCTTTATAGGCTTAACATTACTTCTGGCCTTGAAATGACGTCTTTATTCGATTTGAAGAAAAGCTGTGAAGTATTTTTATGTTTGTTTATATTTAAGTAATTAAACAAATTTTAATTTTTTAAATAATTTTATTTATTAATTTAAAAAAATTTAACACGTTGATTATAATAGAATTAACCAATTTACTTAAATAAAACTCCCAAATTAAGATCAATTTGTATTTCAAAAATAAAATATTATTTATGTAGTAGATATTCTTAGTTTTGATTGCGCTTAAATTTCTCTTTTTAATCGAATAGTATAAATGTGAAAATAATCTATATCTGTTTTTTTTTGTTTGTCTGTCTGTTACCTAAACTAATTATGATGATTATTTGGTATAGGGATAGATTAGGACTTGGAAAAAGGCTTAGACAATTTGTGTCGCGACAATAAAACGCGAAGGAATGTAAAAGTTAATGAAAGTTTTTACGCAGACGGAGGCGCGGGGAGCTCGTTATCTAAAATCAGCAATATTTCGTCACTGATAAGCAATACTGTATCAAGCCACATGGACTTCAATTTGAGAAAATGGCGTCTAAAGATGTCAAACCCATTCTTAACAAATATGTTTGAAGAAGTATATATCCATCTTTTCTTTTATTTTTTGAATAAACGTATAATGAATTAAAATTTGATTTTTTTAACGCGTCACACTTAACGGCCCCCATTAAAATCGCGTGACCTTGTGTTGGGGGTCCGGGAACATTCACAACACTAACACAAACACCCAGACCACGACAAACATCCGTATGACCAATACAGACGTTTGCCGTGAGCGGGAATCGAACCCGGGTTAGCGCTTCAGTCAGTTGCAGTGACCACTGCGCTAACGTGTCTGTCTATCAGATTGATATATTTAATATATTATCTGATAAAAGTTTTTTTTATATATTTTAGATTTATTGTATAAACTGCAAAATATGAAACGCGCTTGAAACAATAAATTTAAAAAAATCAGTACTTTTTAATTTATATAACTTAAATTATATTGAATGTTGTTAAATAGGTGATGCAGTAGCAAAATACATTAATATCTCCGTTAGACTTTTTGTGGGTTAACACATTATTGCTTAACAGCATCCAGTTATACAATACAAAATCTTTAAAAAAACTTCGATTACGAAACAAGTAAACTAATCAGCAAAAAATAAATATTTTCTACATTTTGTGATGATTAAGTTATACTTCTGTTTCTGTTTAAAACAAAAAAAAATCGAAATCCGTCCACATTCATAAGCAATCGGTAAAGAAACAAAAAAAAGCCGAACATCAGAACCTCAACTTTTTCAAAGTCCATTAAAAATGACCATCTACCTAATAAAAACTTATAAATACTTCATCATTAATTTATAAATTACAGTTGTAAAGACCATTTTTTCACGGTCAAATGAAAACCATGATCGAAACACCATACGAAAGTTTAAACCGCCACGAAGTCAAGGCCAAGCTTCAAGGGCGTCGCGTGCGAGGCCGGTGAAGTCTCGTGCTTAACTATTTTTGTATAATCTTCTAACTATAAATAGAACTGTTTATGTTAGATTTATTTTAAACTAATTTTTAAGCTATTCATATTTAATATAACGGGTCTTATCGCGATAACTAATAGTAGTAATACCTTTTTATTACCCGACGTTT
This sequence comes from Hypolimnas misippus, assembly GCA_037950945.1. Lineage (NCBI taxonomy): Eukaryota > Metazoa > Arthropoda > Insecta > Lepidoptera > Nymphalidae > Hypolimnas > Hypolimnas misippus. Next base: position 1,786,964 of record JBBEEQ010000009.1, read on the forward strand.
CGACGAAGTTACATTCGCCGTGGTCACGAGCTGAATCCGCGCGCCCTCCGGCGACCAGTGCGCGAGTTTCCTTCGAGGCGATTAAATATGAATAGTATAAATCGCGAAAGCTTAAAATATATAATTTTTAAACTAATTGTTCTCAGATGAAACAAAAAAAATATTTACAAAATCAAATACTCAAAGCGTAACAAAAACATCTGCAGTGAGAATCGTTACGAACAATTCAATACAAATATTCACTAAAACAAAAAAAAAAAACAATAGATAATAAATAAAATATAGAAATAAAAAAAGCGGTCAAAAAGGCAAAAGGCGGTCGCTAAAACAACGATCTCTTCCAGACAACCTTTGGGTAAAGGACATAAGATTGAATAAAACGGTTAGGAGGTGTACGGAAATTAGTAAAAAATTAATTAATGTATATAAAATGAATAGCATAAATTAATATATAAATATACTACATATACAATTATACATAAATACGAATTTATATACATATACATGTTTTATATAAATATAAAATAAAAATAATAAGCGACAAGAACAACACCAACTTTAAATTGTTATAGATCCTAAACTGTAATTTTGATTGAAAAGCGATATGAGAATCCTATAAATGATTTTTGATCCTATTCAACGATATCGAAATCGGTAATTTTGATTTTTTTTTAATTTTTAGGCTTTATGTGACATTTGCACCGTCATCACATAAAACACATAATTTTTAAAATTGTTGTCTGTCTGTTTGTTTGTTCCAGCTAATCTCTGAAACGTCTGGACCAATTTTGCCGGAGATAGGAGTAGCTTGGCTATTTCTAATTAAAAAAAATATTTATTTTAATTATTAAATAAAAAAGAAGAACATGAAAACAAAATTGAAATCAATGAAATAGCGAACAATATCCAATTCAAGTCGGGAAGGTAAACATTATATAAATATATTTTTTCCTCAAATTAACACGATTAAAACCGCGGGGCACAGCTAGGATATATTGAAAATAATATAAATAAAAAATGTTTTTTTATGCACGCTATGCGATATCCTAAGTAATTGTGAACCGACTTTTATAAACCTTTTAGGTTATCCAAAGTGTGTTTTCACACATAAAATAACATAACTCATTTAAATCGCCATTATCACTAAAAAGTTAGGTAATTAACAATTTCCAATCAAGCTTATATCAGGAAAACACTAAATTAAGGGAACTTCAGATGAGAATTGCCTCGCAAGCGATAGCGCTAAATATTGGACCGAAATTTCAATTTGAAGTCGATACTTCATTGTTCAAAGTCTATTCAAGTTGCGCCATTAATTCTAGATATAGCACATTACTAACTAGATTCTAGCCTAACCGCTTATAATATACGAGCTGGTGCCCGTGTCTTTATCTGCGAAAATTTAAAATAAATTAAATTTTTTTTGCGAAAATTTAGAATAAAAAATTACTGAACGAAATTAACCTAAGTTACTCGTTATAACATTAGCTATTTGCAAGTGAAAGTCTCGTCAAAATTGGTCTATCCGTTTCAAAGATTAGCGGAACAAACAGACGGACAGATAAAATTTTGAAAAATTGTGTTTTTAATGTAAGTACCATGGTACTTACATTAAAAACACAATTTTTATACTTTCCTATGCATTTATTAAAAAACTGGTAATTTGATATTACAAACAGATATCTCAATTTTATTTATCTGTATAGATAGAGAAGAAGAGAGGAATGATAATATCTTTTTTTTTAATTACACATAACAAACACATTAAATAGATAAAAACACACTACACAAAAATATGTATTGGACACTTAGCATGAATGCTTTTTAGTTCATTGTTAAAGTCCATAATTGCACACAGCGCCCAATAGCACAGAAAAGAGTTTATTCTTTTCTGTGCTCATATCAAGGTCAATTGATTCATAATTATCTGTGATCAAAAATTAAAATCATATATACTTTATTCAAGTAGCTTTTTACAAGCACTTTTGAATCGGCAATACAGAATAAATAAATAAATTGATAAATTTACCACCGGTTCGGAATGTAGATTCTACGGAAAAGAACCTCTTTTAAAATGTTTTACAATACATGTGAGTTACAAATATATTAAATACCCTAAGTAAATTCCACCTTATACTAGATCCAAGCATTTTTATCAACTATATAATATTGTACAGAATAATATGCTTTCGCTATTAAGGGCTTTTTAATATATACTTTGATATTTTTTGATTGATTGATCAATCTTGAAATCGTTTAAAAATTTAATGAACTACGATCGAATTCTTACGACCATAAGTAATATTAAACGTGGATTATTATCTCGTAACGAAAACCACGATTTATGAGATTAACGCGTATTTCCGCGTTTACTTTCATGAAAACGATTAATAAGATCGCGTGTTCATACCCTCACTGTTTTTTTATTTCTTTCTCGTGCTCTTCAAACATGCGACTATTTTGAATGGAAAACGTAAAACTTTAAGTTGAATGGAAATACCCTAAAAGTATTTAAAAGGTAACATTTGAGTCCGACTCAAAATTAACTGTTTTTACCTGACTGCGCGACGTAAAGAAGGTTAATGGGCTTATCAGCTTATGTACGTATGCCACAAGGGTAGGCACTATTTACACTAAACGCTAAATTCGTCACGATGGTTCGGATGTCATAGAAAAAAAATGAGGAAAAATCAAAAGTGCCGATTCTGGACGCCACATTGTACAAAAGGAAAATATAAAAATCAACTAACTATATTAAGTGAGTTATCGTTAAATAGGTATTTAAAATTCATTTATTAGGTATCTCATATCGTGTTTCAATTAGAATTACCGTGTAGGATCCATAACGATTTAAATTTGGCTAGTAACGATTCACACTTATATTCTTTAGACAGAACTAATATTATTCATATTTCATATTCATAAATCGAAATAACTAATGGTAATAATATCTTTTTATTACGTTTCGATAAAGTTGCATCCGTCGTTGTCACAAGCTGACTACTGACTCAGCTATAAATCGCGAAAATTTAAAATATATCAATCTTCCTCTCAATCTTCCAACCCAGCTGGTCACCTTGGAACAAAATGACTACAACCCTTCAAACATCATCCCAAAGACAAGAAATAAAATATAAATAAATAAATAAACGCATCACACTCAACGGCTCCCATTAAGATCTCATGGTCTTGTGTCGGGAGTCCGGAAACACACACAACACTAACACAGACACCCAGACCGCGACAAACATCCATATGGCCAATACAGACGTTTGCCGTGAGCGGGGATCGAACCCGCGACCGTTAGCGCTTCAGTCAGTTACAGTGACCACTGCGCTAACGTCACTATATATAAGAACTAATATTAATACGGAATTTTTGACTGCAGTCGGGTTTTTAATTAATTAATCTTGTTTTAAATTAAGAAAAATATTGTTCACATAGACGAAGTCTTACAAGTTTCTTTAGAGTTTCTTGCTACTTCTTCTCGGTAAAATCCACATTACGATCTCTTGGTAACTTTATATTTACACTAATTAAAAGTAAAAGTCTACGTAAATAGATATTTTATTAGTTTTTTATAACGTCTGTTGTTCGTCTCATGTGTTTTAGTGTGTAAATTATTGAATCGATCTTTATGAAGTTATGGAAATGGCTTGGTGTGTCGATGCATCTAAAAATATAAAAAAGAGATATTGTTGATCTTGAAACTCAAAAATGTATAAGGTAATAATATATAGACAGACGCGTTGGCGCAATGGTCACTGCAACTGACTAAAGCGCTAACGGTCGCGGGTTCGATCCCCGCTCACGGCAAACGTGTGTATTGACCATACAGATGTTTGTCCTGGTCTGGGTGTTTGTGTTAGTGTTGTGAGTGTTTCCGGACCCCCGACACAAGGTCATGAGATCTTAACGGGGGCCGTTGAGTGTGATGCGTTATTATTGTACAGTAAGGATATAGACGTAAGTATAGGGTATATGTTTCCGTCTCTCTCACCCATTGAACGAAACGCAGCTAAATTACGCCTATCTTTTGAAGAATGAGGTACTGCCCTGGTCGAGCCTCTACATGAGCCGTTGTCAATAGGCTAGGCTCTACCTTAGAAAATAACTGGAAATTGAACTGGCATAGACAAATTCGTCATCAGCTAAAAACGAATAAGGAATAGAAGAAATAAAGGGGAAAGAACAAATAGGAAGTAAGGAAACGAATGGGGGGGGTAGGCTTCCGACTCTCTCACACACCGGACGAAACGCAGTTATCTAAGCAAGCTACTTTGCGCCGATCTATCGTCTATATCTATGTATTTATCATCTGTGATAGTAACATACTGTTATGATTGAGCCAGTGCTTATATAAACTGTAGTGTGACGTGTAGCTAGAGCTAGGCTTTACTTCACTGAACAGTATATAATGTACAAATAAAAACACTGTACATTTACCGTAACGCCCGAGTACGTGGTTAAACCCGACACACGGAATTAGGTCCCCTGACTATAGTACTAAAGTTACGAAACGAAAAAAAAAACTAAAACCGAACTACGACAAAAAACGACGCTGAAATCGCATTATCACAATTGTCGAATGAATACGGACAAAGTCAAGTCACTAAAATGTAAAAGTAACGACCTTTCTAATGAAACCAAATATTATATTATTATCCCATTTATTGTTTTAACAGAGTATTTACGTCATGTGGATGCTGATTAGCAATAATGTGTCAATCCACAAAAAGTCAAGTTCAAAGATAAAAAATTCATTGTACCAATTTGCTTTTAATTTATCACACCTTTTATAAAAATAGTAAGGAAAAGGAGGATAAAGTTGACTTTAAACAAATTTATTAAGAATAGGTTTGACATCTTTAGACGGCATTTTCTCAAAATGAAGTCCGTGTGGCTTGACACAGTATTGCTTATCACATTCCATAAAGCCTATAACCAGCGGACGATCAAGATTCTTACGATACATATTTTATAAAGCGGGCCTTGTCCTAAGTAGTACCTTTTTTATTGCCCGGCGTTTCGACGAAGTTGCATCCGTTGTGGTTACAAGCTAACTTCTAACGATACTATTTATCTAGGTCTATTAAGTAGTTTAAGAGCTATGAGAGAACAGATGAACAAACATACGTAGCCTGTCAAAATATAATATCGAAATATTGAAATCCTTTTTCAAATTCTCAATAAAGTAATATATTCATTACTCTGTTATATAAAGTAATTGAAATTTATTATAATTTAGTATTTGGTATATTCGTAAGCTTAGCCATCTGATATTGTATATCGATAATAAAATTTGATTTGCTTTATATTCCTTGGCTAATAATTTTATTTCTTTTTAGGGATCCTTGTCCGAAGGTCACCGACGGAATCATTTATATTCGATTGAGGTCTAAGCCTATTTCAATAAAGTATATTTTGAGATTGTGTTTACTAATATTATAAACAGGAAAGATTTGATTGTTTGTTTTTACATTGAATAGATTCCGAAACTACTAAACCAATTTGAGAAAATATTTTTGCGTTGGTTAGTCCATTTATTGAGATGGGTTAGGCTATATTACATCACGTAAGGACTTGTAGGAGCGAAGCAGTAACCATAAACGCGAGTTAAACTGTAAAGTGCTGTGAATGTGTAATATTATATTTAAACGGTTAACTTTACCAAGCGAAACTAGCACAGAAATTCATAAAATTTACTTTAAAAGATAAGTTTTTAAAATATTTTCAATAAAGCAGGAAGCAATGCGGACTCCGCTCGGAATTATCATAAATTTCGCTTGCAGGTGCTACGCGGTGGAATTTGGCGAAATAAATAAAGCGTTAGCAAAAATAACTGTTTTATTAACTGTGGGTATGAAAATGCAAAATGTTGAAATGTAAGTTATGTACTTTTTGTTAGACGAGAATTACACTTATAAGTTTTGCTGTAATATTTCACTAAAGATTTACATCAGTTGTGTGGACATTGCATTATATCCATAAGATTTTACCGTCAGCGCCTTTGATTTGGATAACATCAGTTTTCGTAACATTACTTAGGTAATAGCTACCGATTTAGACGAGAATCTGTAACCTGTTAATAGTCACTTAGGTAATCTAACTAAAGCTGTTAGTGTCAACAATAAGGTACTGAGAGTCGATTCTTTCCGGTGTAAAGCAAACATAAACAACTTACGTAAATCTTTATGAAAGTCTAAAAGTTAAAAACGTATGTAATACAATATATTAAGCTTTCTTTCCATTACGAAATTAGTCGTATAGAACCATTTTACGACGTTAATTCCACGTGTAAACATTAATGTTTATACACGATATTTAATGATAAAATTAATATCATAAAGATAATTTTATAATGACTAACTATAAATAATTTCGTAACGTAATTTAAGCTATATTTATAAACAATACAAAGACAGGTATTACAAAACTATGTTGAAAGATTTTTATATTTGATCTAAAAAAATGTTATTTTTAAATTTTAAAATTTAGTATCAAAATCAAAATATACTTTATTCAAGTAGGGTCTCACGAGTACTTCTGAATCGTCAATACAAAAAAAATACATTAATAAGGAACCTCCCACCGGTTTGGAATGTAGATTCTACCCAGAAGAACCAAGAAACTCGACAGTTACTCTTTTAAAATAGGTCAATACAATTTTTGTATTAATTAGAAATTTATTAAACATCCTGTATGATCTGCGTTTACTAAACCCACGCATCTCTATCGTCAACGTAATCTTGTATAGAATAATATGCTTTAGCTATTAGGGTCTTTTAAGCATATCAATTAAATCTATTCATTGAAATCTGCTAACATATCGATATCTACTTTGACGTAACCATAAAAATTAAAGCATTAAAAAGAAGATTGTAATTTTATTTTCAAGACAGTCGTATCATCTAGATGAGAACCTTCCATGAGAATGGCAGGCAAACGAGCTGGTAGGCCACCTGGTGTGAAGTGATTACCGACGCTCATTAGCATTTGTAGCACTAGAGTTACGAACTCGTTGCTCGCTTAAAAAATAAAAGGCGAGAATTACTCTAGTAAGTTTTACTCATTTTACATGATTTTTATATTTTCTTGTCACGATATAGATTTTATGTAAGTACCTTTAAAATTAAATAATTTAATATAATTTGTATGATTTAAGAACGTTTAACCGGACTTGCAATGCTCCACGTCCATAAAAGCGTACCCATCGAAGTAGAAGAAGTGATAACTTTTACTTGTATCGATTATTATCAATCTTAAATTATTACTTCTTGTGACTTGAACACAACTATGTGACCACCCCCTGGCGGCTAACCTGGATCCGCTCTTGGTTCTGTATTATTCACACACGTATAACGCATAATCATTGATGTATGTAAGAGGGAAGTTAGGGAGTTCAGACCACTCCCCCCCCCCCTAGTGTACGACTTACTCATACATAACACATTAAACGAATGGCAATGGCAATGGTTTACATAATTTCTAAATATCTGAAATGAGCATTTAGAACATACCATCTTACTGTGTAATTCACGGATTAAAAGTATATCTTTGTACCCTTCCCTTGAACGGATCCCTTCAATATAAAAGCTATAGCTACGCCCGTGCGCAAAATAACATAAAAGTAAAGTCAGAAGATAACGAGCAGTATAACAGAACAAGGAGAAAGTAACAGTCGTGGTAGAAACTAATAAAGACAAAAGTCTCGAAAATTATAGATAAAACTGGAGTACAATTAAATAATGAGTAGCTACGCAAATTGCATCGAACGTAATAGATCGACTGTTCGTCGACGCAGTAAACAGGAGCCGACTTTCACAATTTTGTTTACTTGGTGACTTGTTCTAGTTATTTTGATTTAAAATATAAAGCTACAGAATCGATATTGATGAAAGTTCTAAGGAACAAATCTGAAAGTATTTTTAATAAGTAAAAAATGAAAATCGATTAATATAAAGAACAGTGTTTGAGGTATCGAGCAATGAAACACTATGAATTTAGAACCTTATCCCTTTTCTCTGAAGGCGGTTGATTAATAAAAATAGCCACTATAAAATAAAAAGCAAGCTCGTTAATACAATAGTATAAGATATAGTATACGAAAGATTTAACCACTTATAGATAAATATTAGAATTGGACGCTAATAAGCCATACTATGTACCACACGGACACCATGTTGAGAAAATGTCGTCTGAGGATGTCAAACCAATTTTGTTAGACGAAGTATTTCATCTTTTCTTTTTTATTGCGATATGAGGTGTAATGAATCTAAATCAGTTTGGTATAATGATAAGTTTTTTAAATATATTAGATTATTGTATATTTCAAATTATGAAACACACATCAATATTCGAAATGTTTTATTTACCGTACGTACATATGTACTTACGTACGTAAGTATTTAGTTTAGATGGCTTGACGAGATGCTTTATCAGATTACATAAATATCTTCGAATCAGACTTTTTTGAGGAAGGAGAGCAGGAGGATGAATCCAATTAGAGTTCCTTATTCAATTTAAATTTTTTAAAAATGGCCGTAAATACAAAGGTTTCGAAGGCACGTGTTCCGTAGCTTACGTTACCCGTGACCTGTTACACAACGGACCCCTGGCTGGCGGCCATGGCACGCTGCCAAGAACGGATTAGATAATGACCTTCAACAGTGCCAAATCAATAAACAGATTAGCTTATGATCAATGCACTTTGAAATTCGGTACGAAATGATTACATTGTATATTTGACTTTAGTTGAGTTTAGTTTTAATATGGAAACTATATCAAAAAATAAAAATTTGTGTTCTTTTAGGTTCTTTATTATTATTTTTAAATGTTTAATAAAGCTAATATTTCTTATTTTAATATTGTTTAATTTAATCTTTATTTCGTTTGCTTTCTTTTTGTATTCATTTTTTATTTGTGTAATCTAGTAGAAAAGATCTTCTCTTTCCTTATTAAATCTACCCCGCTCGTTGTAAATGGTTTTTCATCATGGGACGAAGTTTTTTTAGCATTATTATGTACGGATGGAACTGATCGTAACGTATTTTTTTTTCGTTAAGCTACAATTTCTCCTGTCACCTCTCATTCAAGCTGCGTAAAGAAAATACATTTAAAAATATAAAACTTATTAACTAATAACAGCGGGTAAAAGTCCCACTGCTGAGCTGTGTGCTTCATATTTTGAACAGCCTCCTCTCATGTTAAGAAGAAGGTGCGAAGCTTTATCCACCACTAACCTGAAAAAATTCTAACTCATATGCCATACACATAACCAACATTACAACCAACAATATACGAAACCAAAAATGTGATAAAAATAATGAACTACAATTATTGTACAACAAAATAAAAAATTGGTCATAAATAAATGGAACATATATAGGAATACATACTAACATAAGTTCAAAAGAGTAATTACTAAGTTTCTCGCTGACTCATCTCGGTTGAATCAACATTGGCTACTACTGGCGGTAGTTTCACGTTGAACAGTCTAGATACGAGTACATTTCGTTAGTAAAGTTCTAACAGTGCGTAAGTCAAAATTAACAGGTTTAAATGACAACGAAAAAACTGCATTTCATAAACGCCATTTCGAATCAATAATACATCATAATTTTAAATGATATATTTTTTACTTCACGTAGAATAAATTTTATTTGTTATTGATTTATAATGATGTATATTATGCAGTTTATTCGCTGCCCTTAAAGCTGTAAAATTTTGAGTTAAAAATTCAGTGACCTTAGAAACACCGAACTTATTTAAAGGCACTGGTATTATTAGCAAATTATTCTATGCTAGCAGTCCCTTGCAGTTTCACTCGCATTTATGGTTACTGCTTCGCTGGTATACAGGGTGCCAGGCGGGTCGATGCAAACTTTTGGAGACGTGATAGAAGAGGTAATTTAGAGTGTATTTAACGTCATTTACCTTACTATAGTAGTATAGTCGTAGCGCGATATTATATTTAGCTTTCTTCAATAAATAATCTAACACAAAAATAATTTTTCAACCCGAACCAGTAGTTCCTGAGATTAGCGCGCTTAAACAAACAAACAAACAAACTCTTCAGCTTTATAATATTAAGTATAGATTGTCACAATTTATATTTTATTTATACGCACTAATTATAAAACAAAATCTACACCACTACAAGCAAAGTCGCGAGCCAAAGCTAATAATATTATAAATATGACAATAATTTTGACCCTATTTGATACATTATCACGCCTAAATCGCTAAACCAATTTTTATAAATTTAAGTATAGATAATGAAACTTGGAGGAGTACATATGAAATAAAACTTGAAAATAGAGGATGAAAGTTTTTACGAAGCCATTTCGTTTTGACATAAATAAATTATTGCGATAAAAAAAACAACGGCAAAAATTGTTTCACTTCCCAAGTCATAACATAAAGTTTTTATTATCAATTCTCGTTAGAATCCATATTTCAAGTCCAAACTTGAAGACGAACTGTCATAGTTCCAAACTACTTGAAACGAACATTAATAAAAAATGATATTTAATGAGGTACTTCAAGGAGTTTTTGATGTAATCAGCTCTGCTTTGCATAATAAATGTATTTTTAGTGCATTCGGAATTCAATTGGACATTTTAGCAGCGTTACCAGAATCGATATCTAAATTCCTGAAACTTATATATTTATGTAAACAAGTTGATTTTTTTTCCAAAAAACGACTCGGCCTCGGGACTTCTTTAAGTATTTTTCGTTATTCCTTATAGTTTCTGATTGTCTGTTTGTTCTGGCTAATATCGGAAACAGCTTCTTTATTTTCACTCACAGATAAGTAATGTCATAAAGAGTAACTTTAATTAATAAATAAAAAAAACACGTGGAAACGAAATTGAAACCAATGAAAGTTTGAACAATATCCGATTCAAGCATAGAAGGTAAACGTTTTATAAAGATACTTTTTTCCCAAATTACCGCGGTTAAAGCCGCGGGGACCAGCTAAAACTAAAATCAAGTTTAACGAAAGTAAATCTACGAGTACAAGCTAGTGGGCAATAATTTTATAAGCCCGACTTCTTCGCGTGGGTGTTGAAAACACGATATTAATAATTATCCCTCGGGAACCTCTAAAGTTTATTTCCCGGATTTAAGTATCTCACATACTCTCTGTAGAAGCTACGATGTTGAGGATCAATATATACGGTTTGTGATTTGAAATATTAATTTTTAACCATAATAATGTTCGTTACAGAGAAAATACAATTCATACTCCGATATAGTCCTATTCTCTATACTAATATTATAAAGAGGTAAAATTTGTTTCTAAGTTTTTATGGAGCGGGTAATCTCAGAAACTACTAAACCGATAAAAAAAAATCACGTTGGATAGCCTGTTTATTGAGGCAGGTTATAGGCTACATTACATCACACTGCGCGAGTGAAACCGTGAAGGGCAACTAGTTGTTAGTAAAAATAAAATCATGTAATAAAGGAGATTGGGCAAATTACTATGGCGCTCGGTTGCGTTACTCTTAACACAGTATAGCAGCGAAAATTGGAAGTAAATAGGGAGGATTCATCTACTTTAAAACAAGATCAAATACGAATTAATATTATGTGGGGTTTTTGAAAAAAAAAAACAAAATTGAAAAAAAAGTATTGAGGTTATGTTATATGTCGAAACAATGTCGTTTTGTAACCGTCGAGGAACATATTTACATGGTTCTATTATTTATTATTATTTTGGGTTTATTTATATATATTGGTACATCTTTATTGTTTGGTTTAAATACATAAATAGGTTTATTATAAATAATTCCTAATGCATTTATAGAAAAGCAATAATAATCGCTTTTAAAATGATTTTATAAGTTATAGGCAGTATATATATTTTTTGTATAGTTTCTAATCTGGTTAGTCGATCGATTATTTTTAAGAAAAAAAAAGACTTCATTATAGTGACAAATGACATAATTATTTAATTAATTATATTACAAATACAATACTAGTTAGATTGAAAATATAAAACCCACAATTGATTTGAATGAATTTCATTTATAAAACATTTAAAATAATAAATATTCATTATACATTTACTTCAATGGCTATACGCGTATAAAAGTGAAACCAAAAACGCCCAATCTCCTTTGCATTTGTCTAAGAATAACTTTTATCTTTGCATCACACTCAACGGTCCTTTAAGATCACATGACCTTGTATCGGGGGTCCGGAAACACACACAACACAAACACAAACACCTAGACCATGACAAACATCTGTATGGCCAATACAGACACACACGCGAACGTTAGTACTTCAGTCAGATACAATGAAGCCAGCGAATGTGTCTATCAATTCAAAACATTAAATTCAATTTTCTCGAAATTAGAATTTTGCGACCTACATAAAACCTTTATCCATTAATGTCTTCAGTTTTTAAAATAAAACGTCTCTCCATCCTTTACAACGTATTCAAAAACGCCCCTATACTTAGACAAGTCCTTTGTAGATTGAACTTGAGCAAATATAATACCTGTGATTCGAAATTACGACCTCTTTTGTAGAATACGTAATGAAGGAATATTTATAACCATAGATATGCGTTCATACAACCAGTTTTTGACGTTATATATCTGTACCCATTTCTAACTTTTGACATGCTTGTTAATTGACTTTTTGATATTTAGACCGTTAAACCACTGGACGAGTTACGCACACAATTTTACGAACTTAATTTTCAGCCAATGACTAGAGGCGAGGTAATCACTACATTGACTTTACTGCACACATACTTAAAATCTTTTTACATCAATACGAATGCACACAAAAAGAAAACATCAACACCAGTAAATAATATGCACACTGATATGTCAAATACACAAAAGTTGTATACTATAAACATAAAAATGATTTTTTATTTTATTTTATAGAAGATTAGAGGAGTTCGTCCTATTCTTGCAATAGCTAACTGCACAGATTGGCATTTTTACATTTCATATTTTAATTTTACGACATTAGCATTTTAAATTTTTTTTTAAAGAATACATTCAAATATACACTACGAATAGAAAATGTCGTAGAAACACAAAACCAATTAAAGAATGAATGTTTAAGTACTAAAGACTTTCCGCGATTGAATTCCACAGAAGCGAACTCCAGATGGGGGTATTTAGTAAAATTGTTTCTTTTAAAAAATGGACGAAGAGGACAAACGACTTTAATGAATACGTTCTGTTTCATTTTGTGTTCTACAAAACCTAATAAAATTTTGAAACCCCGACACAAAATCCTTTCAAAAGTAGAGAAAAGAGTTCATGCTTTAGAAATGGCTGGACCGATTTTGGTAGGATATGTCTAAGAACAATTGCTAGGAAACCCTCTTTCGAATATAAAAATTTAACCCAAATCGGTTCACCCATATAGAAGCTACGGTGCCAAAGAGGGACACACATTGCGGTCTAATTTATATGACCCCTTTTTTGCGTCGGGGGTTTCACAATTATTTTGATTTTAAGGCCAAAATACTAAATAAACTTTGATAAAAATTCTATAAAATCAATCTGAAAGTAATAAAAACTTTATGATAAAAATCAAAACGACTATGAACCGTAACCAGAAGACTAAAAAGTTAAATATGAATATTTTCTAAAACCTTTTTTTTGTTATTAGGTATAGAACATCCTCGTTTTTCGAAGTCGGTTAAAAAGTATAGTAATCTTTATGAAGGTTTGAAAGCAAAACTTATACGTGTAATTCTCGACGAAAGCGTAGGCGCACACGCAGTAGACATTATTTTATATTCATCACCTACCTAGCACACGGTCTGCTTACTAGTCTAGTCAAGATATTGACGAGTTAATGATTTTTACAAAAAGCGATTGCCTTCTGACCTCCACAACCCCTAAAGGCAAACCAGTAACCATTTATACTAGAATAATTTCCCTACTATGAGTAACGATTATTATCAGGGGATTGTGATAACGACCGGGATCAATGGCTTTACGTGTTCTTCGAGGCACGGTGGGGACCTACAAGGACAAACACCCAGACCCGGAAATATTCATGCAGATATAAGTAATTGTTCCGAGTGGGGATCGAATCTGCAACAGTCGGTCTTAGAGGTACATTCAGTACCACTATGTCAGAGCGGTCGTCTGTAGACATTATTTTATATATGAATGCTGATAAGCAATAATATGTCAACCTACAAAAATCAAATCATCAAATTCGGAGATACGTATTTAACATTATTAAAAAAAACAAACTCAATAAGTACCGAAAAAGTTTCCTTATCTATTGTTTCGAATTTAAAATGTGTTCCATATTTAGGTTTTCTTCAGTATTCACATATATTTGAAAAACTTATTATTAAATGCATCTTTTTATTATTCCAATTTACTTTTAATTAATTTTACCTTTCATCATAGTAGAAAATAAAAGATGTATTTATACATCTTTAAACAAATTTATTAAGAATGGGTTTGACTTTTTAGACGTCATTTTCTCAAAATGGAGTCCGAGTGGCTTGACACAGTATTGCTTATCAGCGTCCATATATTTAAAATAAACAAATAATTCGAAACCGGCAACTCCGACTCCAATATAACTCGTTATTTTGATACCGTTCTATTTGCATCGTCGGAATGGCCCCGGGCACTACATGAATTTTTCATGAAGACTATCTTTTGATCTAGCTTCTGCCAAATGGACTTGCACTTCACTTTGAAAGTGAAGAAAGACTTTAAGTTAGTCTTCGTGACAAAGAATTATGAATGATACGAATTGTTTCTTTTTTCTACATCCGTATACATACTAGTAAATAAAATTTAAGTGTCTGTTTGTAATTTCAAATTGACAGCTTTTCATTAAATGCATATGAAAGTATAAAATAATTGCTTCAAAAAATCAATTTTAATTTTGATTTTGACGATACTTTCACCCCCAGGGTACCTTTATTTAGAAATTTTATTTATTTTAAATTTTTCCAAGACGAAGTCGCGGGTACCAGTTAGTGATTAATATTTTTATCGCTCTTTCGATAGTTGATTGTTGATGATGGAGTGTTTGAATACGTGTTTAATATAGAGTGATTTTTTTACTGGCGAGGATTGTATAATCCGAAACTAGAAGAAATAAAGAAAAGTGCTTAAAGAGCTGGACCGATTTTGGTAAAAACTAAAACTGCATCAGTAGATTTTTGAGAAATTAATTTTCATAGCCAGGAATCGAAGACACTAATTTTGATAATGTACACAACCCATATTATTGCACCATTTTCAATCTTGTCTCGTGTCAATTATATGGACCAACTTCTGGGAAGTAATAGTATATGGAAAATTAAAAGAAAAGACTTATTTTTTACCAAATGCTAAAGTAATACATTCACTAAACTTTAAATCGTCATTTCTTTAATGAAATGATCAAAACTCTAATGTAAGTTATACACATTGGGGTATCTAAATTTTTTGTTAATCTATTAGATAAAAGGAATCAACTTAACAAAATCGTGGTTCACTATCATTTTGAGTGAATAAAGTTTTCATTGACGTTGTTTTCGATTTGCGTTATGTTTTTCGTATTATCCATTAAAAGCAAACTCTTTATTCTAATATGCCTAATTATGGTTTTACGACCATAGTTGTTTTTATTTATATAAAAATAGCGGTCAAAAAAGTAGGTAGATCATATATTTTAAACTTTCCCGATTTATACTATTCATATTTAATATAACGGGTCTTATCGCAATAACTAATGGTAGTGATACCTTATTTATAAACCGACGTTTCGACGTCCGTCGTGGTCACGAACTGACTCAACCAGTCCATGGGTATATCACATGATGTAAAGTCATTTATTGTCGCCGTCCGTGGACATCTGTAGGAGGCAAGCCCCGTTCCTGGATTTTATTCAGGACTGAACAATTTTTGTGTGTTTTAGGGATATGGGTAATATTTCCGAAAATTAATTAAAAAAAAAACAATACGTGTGTCGGGGGTGGATAGTGGATATTGCGTCGAGTTTTGTTTCATTTAAGAGCCAAGGGGGCAATTGCCCTTTTTGCTACCCCCTTGGATCCACACCTTACCGTTGGAACTATAAAGGGAACAGGAAGTAATGAAAGGAAAGGGGAAGGCGTTAGGCTTCAGGACTCTCACTCAACGTATGTTAGCTAAATGCGATCTTCTATGAGAAACCCGGCCGAATCAGCCCGTATTCGAGCTGCAGTCAGTGTGCTACTGCTAGACTCTATAAAAATATAGGTAGCTAGTAAAATAAGTCTCAGAAGTTTTCGCAAAATCAACAAGTTTCCTCGGAATATATTCCTTCATCGCCGAACATGAAATGAGTTAAGAAAGAAAAGCATTTGTTAACTCTGAGATTTATGATATTTTCTGAGTAATCTTGATTTCGGCAAAATATTATGAATATTTAAATAATCGAATTAAGCACAAAACGTATCAAAATTATTATTACCGTGCGTAATATGTATTAAGATTTTTTAAAGAAATAACTGCACGATCAAAATACTCGATTTTGTTTACTTAGATACCATACCCATTCTGGTTGTTTTACGGTCTCCTTTTTTTAGTAGTCGGTTAAACACCAAATTACTGAACCAATTTTGGTGAACTGAACAAACTAAACAAATTCTAATAGACCGATTTTGTCAAAAATTCTATGAAACCAAATTGAACGTATATACACTATCAAATAAGTATTATAAATATTTAAAACATACCACCTCTTCCATTTTCGAAGTCGGTTAAAATAGAATATTTATATTCAAACGAATTGTTCTTTATAAGTAGCCAGTTCACCTTCCTTGCCATCTTGACCTTCACAGTGACATGTGAAGTGGGCTATTTATAAAGTATAAAGTTAACTTAAAACTTATACTTGACATATCTAGTTGAAACTTAACATGAAATATACTTAATTTTAACATTTACTAGCGCGCGCGGCTTTGTTCGTTTTAAAGTAGAATTTTAAACATCAAGAAAGAATTTCTATTCGTTACGTTTTTTTTTATCAAGAACATTAATTTTTCAAAGAAATACTTTAACATTAAAAGAATTATCATCAATATCGGTTCAGTATTTTGGTTTTAAAATCGATGTAACTGGTATAAACGAGTAATTGGGTATTTTGCTTTTGAAGTCGGTTATTTTTTTTGTCGTTTTTGAAGTACTTATTATAATGTAATTGTAATCGTATAAAAATTTAACAGACTTCGAATTTAATTATTTTATATACAAATGCTATAGGATATTAAAGAGTTCCATTATTTATATAGAAGATATTTATCAGATTCCCATAAAATCCTTCTTTACAAACACGTGTTAAATGCAGAAACTTTGGAGTCCGTTAAAAATAAAATCTATGGTAGCTGTTTTGAAAACTAAATAAGAATCACCTTTCAATTTTATTCCGTTCTAACTGGTGCCCGCGGCATCGTCTACAATAAATTAATATGAAGAAAAAAATTATAACATAACAAGCTTAAGTTACTTCTTATAACATTAGCTATTTGCTAGTGTAAGACCCGTGAAAATCGGTCCAGCCGTTTAATTACCCGGAACAAACAGACAGACACAAAAATTTTAAAAATTGAATTGAACTCAATATATTTTTGCTATAAATACCGTAAATACTTTCATATGCATTTAGTTAAAAGCTGTTAATTTGATATTACAAACAGCCACGTCAATTTTATTTATTCATACAGATAATCTTAATAATTCTATCGTCAATTGATTAACCACGCAATAGTAAAACATATTGAGTTGGCACAGCTGAAGGTCATTATCTCGCCCCCGCTTGGCACCGAGCCATGGCCGAGTGCCCGTGGCACATTATGTAACCGGTCACGGTAATTTAAGTTACAATTTGCTTATATTTTAATCCGTTTGCCTTTATTAAGGCGAGAATTTCTTTTTTTTTTAATTTATTATAAAGACTATATAAACATTAACAATGTAATCTTAAAAGCTAAGGGTACATACATTTTAATGAGATCAGGAGCGTTTATAACAGGCTAATTATACATCGTTTTAAAACATTTAAACATGCTATACTAGACATAAATATTAAAGTTAGTTGTATTCATTACTTACAAAGTAGACACACGTAAGAAACATAGGCTTATTTTTTTGAGATATTAAACCTATATACAACTAAAACTCATTAACGAAAGTGTTTAATTTAATTTAACAACTTAAAAAAAAAACTTTACGAAAGTCTGAAATCACTCATAAGCGTAATACTCGTAATGGATTTATTTAGCTATTGTAATTATTCACAAAAAGCGTCAAAATGGTACAACTAAAAATTTAATTTTATTGAACAACTTAAGAAAAACTTAATGAAAGACTGCAAGCAACACTTATAAGTGTAATCCTCGTAATGGATGTATTTTGCTATTGTAATTGGATGCTGATAAGCAATAATGTGTCAACCCACAAAAAGTCAAATTTTAAGATATTGAGGTATTTTGATACTACGTCACCTATTTAACATTATCCAAACAAATTTTAAGTCATCTAAACTAAATAAGTATGAAAAAAAGTTTCTTAACTCAATGTTTCATATTTCGGGTGCGTTCCATATTTTGCAATTTATAAAATAATCTCAAATATTTAAAAACTTATTATTATATAACATATTAAATAAATCTATCTGCTTTTGATTCAATATACATTTTATCAAAATAGAAAAAAAAAAGATGAATATATACGTCTTCAAACTAATTTATTAAGAATAGGTTTGACATCTTTAGACGCCATTTTCTCAAAACGAAGTCCGTGTGGCTTGACACAGTATTGCTTATCAGCGTCCAATTATTCACACTTTTCTAATTCAAACAACTATTCTAAACGCGTAAATTACTCTGTATTTATTTATTTTTATTTTAACAGGTTTTTAATAATTTACCAATTTCAATTAATAATATCAAAAGAGAAATAACAAGGAATTATTTTTTAAATTACGAATGCCTCAAAAATCATTAATATGAACAGACAGACCACTCGACAGCTAGTCTATGCTCTAGCCAATATTACGTACTATTGTGCTTCGATGTAAGGACGAGGGAGCCAATATTATTACAGGTACAATGAAAGCGACGGTACCTCTTAAGGCTCTCAGACTGTATTGCATGTCAGGAAAACCTTAATGTCAGCCACATATAATTAATTTATCGAGATCCCATCATTAATTTCTGCGTTTCTTACTATTATTATTTTATTAATTTATGTGCTATTTATTAAAAATACTTTTTTATGAATAACTGCAAACGCGTCAAGTTTAATATTTCTATACAAATTTTAAGTCCCTGTTTCATACCCTCAAGGGGTGAATTTTAGGATTTTTTTTCTTAGCCTACATTATCTAGACACGCGGTAGCGTGGCTAAGTCAAGTTCAAGCTAAGAGAACTGATGATTCGCACCATGTGTAATCTTACATGAATCATTTAGCGCCACTTTTCTTACGTTCGATGGCTAGTTTCTACCAAATTATCACAATAATAAAATAAGAGCTTACAACTTTAGAACTCGCGAAGGCAATAATATTATTCATTTTAATAATATAATTCGAAAACTAGCCAAGTTAGACCTTAAACTTCAATATATCCTAAGTTGTAAGATGAAATGATATTTTAACTTGTTATAAAATATTTTATGTTGTTATAATAATTTTTGGACTTATCATTGAACTTGGCACCCATTTAGTAGATCTCACTTCTTTTGTCACTGAAGTCAACAACCAAGACATGTATCATAAACTGAACTTGACTCTCGTTTCACATTTATGGTTTTGATGAGATAATAGCTATCTAGGTGCCAATTTTCAGCGCAATCCGTTTTTTAAGAAGTCCGTTAAAATTTTGTATTGATAAATAACTCAGTCAGTAAAGGTTGCCTGTTACATATACTAATTATGTATAGGAGAATATGTCCTTGCAGGGTTGCCTTTTAACATTTGATGGCTGCGTCATTTCCACAATTCAAATGAATGTCACAATACCTGATATGTTGAAATCCCTCAAACAATTGAGGCTGTACAGCGTTTCAAAAATTTAGCATATTATACAGGTCGTTCGACTTTTAAATAAGAGCAGATAGCGTTAAATAGAGGTTTCCATAAATCTCATACATCCCATTCTTCACCAGAGTTTTTGTTATTTATTTATAAAATAGATAATATTTGAGCACCACCACTTTTACCTCTACTATCTAGTAAACTGTGTTGTTTCAGACATATAAAACCTTTATTTGAAGAACCTTTATAAAAGACAAAAACACGTTCAAAAAACATAATTCTCCTTCGTTAGTCGGGGAAAAAGGATTCCATCCTATTAGCCCATTCAAACAAATAAGAAGGAAATGTATTCTCGATCGATTTAAGAAAAATGGATGATGTTGATGGATTTTAGTTTTTTTTTTTTTGTGTATATGTTTAGATTAGTGGTTTTTTTATTAAACTAGTTTAGTAGTCAATTGTTAAATAAAAATAACTCGCATAAATGGACGCTGATACACAATACCATGTCAAACCACACGGACTTCATTTTGAGAAAATGGCGTCTAAAGATATCACACCTATTCTTAGTAAATTTGTTTAAAGACTTATATATCAATCTTTTCTTTTCTACTTTGGTAAAATGTTTAATGTATTAAAAGCAAATTGGTATCATAATAAGATTTATCTAATAATAAATCTTTCAAATATGGCATTATAGTATAAATTGTAAAATATGGGAGACACTTGAAATTCGAAACATTAAATAAATAAACGTTTTGAGACTTATTTTGTTTAAATAAATGACTTGAATATTTTTGAATGATGTTAAATACATGCATTATCATAATTCATAAATATCTCAAAATTTTATTTTGTGTAGGTTGACACATTATTGCTTATCAGCATCCAAAAATGTGATTGAAGTTAACGAAATTGTGTGTTCTATTTGCTTCTGAAATCAGTTTCTTTTAGTTTTAGTTATCTTAAAATCCATGTAACAATTTCACGTAAACATAATAGCATTAAAACACTCACTAAAGTTACAGTTTTACACATGAGTTTAAACTTGATTGCTTGTTTAAGTAACACTAAGTTAAACAACAGAACCAATTCACGAACATTTGAAATTCAGTCCATTTAGATGTGTTTAATAGTCGTTCAATGGCGTAGCGCTACGTTAATTCGTAGCTATTTATAGCTACGTTATCGTAGCGGCTCTACGTTGTTTGAAACAGTTGTAACAAAGATAGCACGCATTTTTTTATAAGGCGGGACTTACACTTGTAAATTTTATTCTCGTAACTTTTTGAAACAACTCTATATCTTGGTATCAGTTACTTAAGTACTTACGAAATCTTTCAATGCAAAACTAAGGCCCTGACAGTAAAAACGATGATAAACATTTTATGTAAAATAATGAAAATCTGTAAGGAAAACTTAAAAGTGTAATTCTCGCCTTATGAGTAAATATAGACATAATGTACGTTATACACATAATCATGTTATTACAAACATAATTATATCGTATTTGTGAATGAACATTGTTTGGTATTATTTCGTCTGTTTGTGTAAGCGAATAAAAATAAATAGAAAACATTTTATTAAACTTTCAAAAAAGCCTTGATACCTGCCATTTCGATTTTTATTCAACTGCCCCAGAAAATAATATTTACGAGTATTTCCTATGTAGGATTAGTTAATATACACAATATATATCTAAGTCTAATTGTGTATCACGCACTGTAGCCCAAACAATGGATTTTAACATATCAAAAGACTTTTACATTAATCTTAAATATTAAAGAGTATATATAATTATTCAGTATACCGGCTAAAATTTTAAAATAAAAAGGTGTATTAAAAACATATATATTTTTCGTTTTCAATACTTATAGCCGGATTATTCAAATAATCTCATTCCTTTTAAAATAATTGAAGCTTGCTGGCTGATTTAAACAATGAAGTATAAAATAAATAATGGCATATTGTGCTTAAATTAAGGCACAATGGCGAACGGGAATTCGTTGGTAATTTAGTTTCAGTGGATTCAAAGTGGAGTGCGAGTCAATATAATCGTTCATTCCGTAACTTTACAATTGCACCAATTAAATGTTTATCCATTAATCAATGAATTCATGTCGGTATAAATTACTATATATTTTAATTGTATGGAGTCGAGAAATGCCGAAGGTCGCATGTTTAAGCTTCAGTATTTCTAGATCTAATGTAAATTACATAGCTGGATGCTGATAAGCAATAATTTATCAACCCACAAAAATTCAGAGTGAATAGATCAAAGTATACTTTATTCAAGTTCTCACGAACACTTTTGAATCGTCAATACAGAAAGAATTACATCAATAATGAAGCTACCACAGATTCAGAATGTTGATTCTACCGAACCGGCAAGAAACTCGATAGTTACTCTTTTAAATTTTGTCAATACAATTTTTGAATGATGAATTACAAATTGATCATTTATATTATTGATATTTATGTATTCTGATGATTCTTGCATTAAACATTATTCAAACAGTTTTCAAGTCATCTAAACTAAGTCAGTATAGGAAGAAGTTCCTTAATTGAATGTTTCGAATACTGTAGTATATTCCATATTTTTCAACATGCAATAATTTGATATATTTGAAAACTTATTATCCGATAAAATTTATTATTATAAAAATAAGCTTTTAATTAATTACATATTTTATCAAAATAGGAAAGACAAGATATATAAGTCTTCGAAATTTGTTAAGAATATGCTTGCAATCTTTAGACGCCATTTTCTCAAAATGAAGTCCGTGTGGCTTGACAGTGTCCAGCTGATGTAAGCGATATTTGTTACTACTGACAAAAGTAGTATCATGTAAGGGTTTGTTGAAATGTTTTCACTGAATAGAATATCAGAGCTTTATTTAATTTTCAATGTCATCTTGTTCTGCTTTCGAATGATAATTTCAATATGCATGAAACATTTGCTCACGAAAAGTATACACGTAATGATTTATTTTCTGCTGATAGAATGGTTCTTTAAAAATTAATAAAATAACACAAATTTTAGTAAAAAACGCATGTATTTATTTCTAGATATAAAAGTCACATCAAACGGTCGTTGATTGTTTTTTTTTTTGTACTTAAAATCTTTCGATATCATTGTCTTAGATTTTCGCGATTATTATTCATTGAAATAAAACTATTTTAAACGGATTTAAATCGGTAGACGGGGTCAACCCGTGACCACGAACGCTGCAAAGTGCTCGAAACGTCGGGATGATAAAAATAATTAATATACGCGATTTAAATCCCTTTTAAAAAGTTATATTTCAATCTTTCGATATTTTGAACAAAATTGTATAAATGTAAGTATTTTGAATAGCCTATTCTTTGATAAACGATGAGTAGGTACTCCATACAAACTTTTCATTTTCTAGTTCAACTACCTCAAGTTTAATTTCCGCAACAAAAAAAAACCTTATAACTTTTAACCGACTTCGAAAAGAAAACAAAGAAGGTGCTTTATTCGCAGAATGCCTTTTTTAATTTTCGTCACTTCAGAACTCCGTAATTTCTTAACCGATTTTGAAATTTTTTTTTATACTTTTAGATAGGTCCAGTAGAAATTTTATCAAAATCGGTCGAATGATTTGTTTTTTAAGTATAAAATAACTTAAATTAGTGTGCTATCTAAGCAAATCAAATTTTTATTAAGTAGGTTTACTTTTCTTAATTATCTAAGATCAAACCTGTATTTATACTAAAGGCTTCTTTTTGTCACAAAAATAAAACTTAAAAAGAGTATACTAGGGAATAAAACTGGAAGGAAGGAAGAAAGTATAGGCGATTATCTCATCTATATAATATATAAAAATCAAAACTGATTGGTTGACATATTTACTGACTGATCCATCAACGCAGAGCCTAAACCGCTGGGTCTAGAAATATAAAGTTTTGTACAAACGTTCTTTAAATATCGTAAGTTTTCACTGAGAAAGGTTTTTTTCCAATATGGGGTTAAAAAGAGGGTTGAAAGTTTGTCAAATTTCTAAGAATACGCGGCCGAAATAGTTTTAGCTCAAAAATAAAATAACTCTAATTAGCTAATTACATTACCACACAATAAAAAGCATTTTCCAAAATTAATGAAACTATTACAAGACCAATATAGTTACCTCAGAAAAGGTTCTTTCATTTGGTTACAATACATATGTAAGTATGTTTATTGCGTAGGACCTTAAAGGTGCTAATGAATTTGTATTCATGAGATGGATTAATGTTGGCCTGTAGGTATCTTTAACTGTAGTAATAACCGTACATATAGATAAAATGGTTTTGCCAGTGATTTAAGATTAGTTGAACTTTCTTGACAATATAACTTACACACAAGCCGCTTGATAAAGCTTTTTCCCCACGAGGCTATTCGCGAGCTATGTGACTGAGATTTTTTATATATAAGAAATATCAAAGGGTATATATAATATATATGTAACTGGCAAACGAGCAGGCGGGACACCTAATGTTAAGTGATAACCGCTGCCCATGGAATTTGAAGCACTCGTAAAACCACGAATGTATTGCTGACTTAAAAAGAAATATGGGATGACAGGAAATAGGATGTAAGGAAAGGATTTAGGGAGCGGATTAGGTTTTCGGCTCTCTCACTTACCACACGCAGCTATTTTAGCTACATAACACCAATCTTCTATGAGAGTAAAGTACTGCCCCGGCCGTACCATTCTGTATACCAGCTGTAGTCAGTAGGCTACAGCTACGCTTTACCTCAGTAAATTATTTGAAACATAGACATCCTGATTGAGGCTGATAAAGAAATATTAAACGTAGAGCTGGCGGGATAAATAGTTTCATATATTTATAGAATGTCAAAAAAAATCTATGTCATTTTTATTCGATGCGTATTCTCGTACTCGCGTCGCGAGCGACTAGCATGATTAGTAAGTAGTATGCGACTGATGTGACGCGTAGTCGACGCGTCGCGTCGTGTTCGGAACATAACAAAAAAGTTTGCGGCTACTAGCGCAACTAATAGAATGTGCGTATAAAACGCAAATCGCTAGGCTATAATCTCAGCAGATAGGCCTTAGGAAATAATTTTATTTGTAAGTTTTAACACCAGAATGTCGACCACTTTTGACGACGTTACAAAGCAACCAGCTATCGGCCGAGAGGCGAAAGTATCTTTGGGACGAGACAATAAACGACGCTAAATAACGACGCTTGTCAAAGATCGAAATATGTACAGATTTTTAAAGTCAAATACTATAATGTAACATACCTATACTAATAAAATATTACCTTTACCGTTACCGCCCTAGTAGTTAGAACACGTCGATCTCAACCGATAATCGCTGGTTCAAACCACGGCCAGTATCGCAGTTTTCAAGTGCTAAATTATGTTTATATACATTTCGACCTAAGCGTGTTACGTTGAGCATGAGAACTCCAAATCAAACAGGAACAAAATATTTATTTGCAAAAGTCAAATTTCTGCAGCTTATTCAGAAAACAGACTTCAGGGCCGGGTCCGTAGTGTCTCGTTAAAGAATCTTCTCACCAAGTCTACGCAGTCAGCTAGTAAGGCTTTTGTGTCGTTCTTTATAGTAACTCGACGGCAGATCATGTAGTGACACGGAAGTCAGTTGTTGCACAACACGAGTATGTAGCTATCTACGTATAACACACAGCAACCTATATTATTTTTAAATCAAAAATTAAAGATGAAAATCAACGTCTCTCCTTAGACATCCAGACGTCACCCCTCCTTATTTTTTTTAAAACAAACACACTAGCCACTTAAATAATATACTAAAACAAAAAGGTTTTATAACACAACATACTCAATTGCAGAGAGAGCTAACCATAATAAAATATTAAATAAATAAAGATATATTTAAAAAAATTATCACGTTAGTCGTGACAAGCGGTGAAGAAAAACATCGTAAGGAAACCTGCATGTGCCGGGAGAAATTTTGACACAAGTACCGTCAACCCGCAGTGGAGCGGCGTGATGGATTAAGCTAAACCTTCTAATAGGAGAGGAGGCCTTTGCCCAGCCGTGGGACATTTAGGGGCTGTTACTCTACTTACTCTTACTACTTATTTACACAGGATATATCACTAGATGTAAACGCGACCTCAAACATTATATTGTCTGTCTTTTTTTAATGAAATTCCTTCGATACTTCGCACAAAATTGTATAAATTTAATTAAATCCGGCTAAGGCCGGCAACGCACCCGCAACATCCCTGGTGTTGCAGATGTCCATGGGCGACCACTATAGTGACCACTTAACATCAGGTGGTACTGTCTGCTCGTTTGCCCCCCTATTATATATATATAAAAAATCTTAACTGCTACGCGCTTTTTTCACCAAAATGTATTCTCTCGGTTTATTTATCATATGAAAATAACTTATTTTACCTATATTACCCTAGTAAGCAAATTTTACATGCACATTGAAGTTGACAACTTTTTGTTAAAAAATAATAAATAACCTACCGTTATTAAGAAGAAAAGAGCTCATGATCTTGAAAGGATTTGACCAATTTTGGTAGAACATATCTAAGAACCATTGGTAGAAAATTTCTTTCAAATAAAAACATTGCATCTAAATTATTTTACCTATTTTCGAGCTACGGTGCTTCAGACAAACACACAGACCGTACGTAATAATAATTACGTACGTAATTAAAAAAGGTCTATTTAAAAAGATCCATAAACAACACCCAAAATCCCGATTATAATTCAACCATTGAATAAATTTAAAAAGCTTTTTATTATACAAAATAAATTGATCAGAAATTTCCAATGCTGCAAGTTTCACACATTTACTTAAATTAATGACTATTTTAAATCAATACAGTAGCAAAATGTAATAAATGTAAAGCGATATTCGTACTGTACATGGGCGGTCAAAAGAGGCCACTTAGGGCGCTGAGATTCAGAGGGCGCCAAAACGAAGACGACGAAAAATTTTACTACACGGATCAAAGCGCCATTACACTTAATCGCCTAGGGCGCTAAAATAGATAGAGCTGCTACTGGTACTGTGCGTTCTTTGGTACGCGTAATTGAATACGGTACGTTGAACACATGAACTGCTGATACACAATAATGTGGCAACCCACAAAAAGTCAAATTCGGAGATATATCCTGACAACGTGTCACGTATTTAACATTATTGAAAATTTTTTAGTCATATTAACAAAATAAGTATGAAAAAAGCTTTCTTGATTTAATGCTTCGAATATTGGAGTATGTTCCACATTTTGAAATATACAATAATAAAAAATATTAAAAAAACTTATTATTAGATAAAACTTTTGGTTATATCGCCGCCATTTCCTCGCCAAGCCAATTTCCTCAAAATAAAATCGTGTGGCTTGACACAGTGTTACTTATCAGCGTCAGTTTGACGGGCAGGGTTGTGACAAAACTGAAAGCAAGGCATGCGGTCTCAATGCATATGTAAGCTTTTCAATTTACTATTATTAATTATTCGAAGTGTCAAAATAATCGCTATAATATCACATACATTTTTACTGAGCCTGGTTATAGATTCATGAGTACAGTTCGTAGACTGGCTGGCTCGATTGGGGCCGTACCTCACTTACACTGAGGATCGACATAAAATACCTAATATAGCTATGTACAACGGTGAACAAGAGAGCCGGAAACCTAACCCCATTCTCCATTCTTTTCCTTACATCCAATTCGCGGGAAACGAAACCGTAACCGTCGGCTTTAACGTACATTCAGCACCACTACACAAGAGCAAACTCACTATACTCACTATTTTTTTTTATCCTTATTAACACGAGATGGCACTGATTTAATCCCTTATAAATCGCAGTTCACTTTACCGCAGTCGAGTAGTTTAAAAAAACTTGCATAGCAGCGCCTCTAATTAAAATTTCGCCAAAAGCGCCAGTAGTCGATATATCTAAGGCGAGAATTATACTTACAAGTTTTGCTCTCAGACTTTTATGAATATTTACATAATTATTTAATTATTTGTCATTTTTAGGGTTCCGTACCTTAAAAGGAAAAACGGAACCCTTATAGGATCACTTTGTTGTCCGTCTGTCTGTCTGTCTGTCTGTCTGTCTGTCTGTCTGTCTGTCTGTCTGTCTGTCGGGATGTCAACCCTTTTTTCTCAGAAATGCATAGACGTATCATGTTGAAATTAATATTATATACTCAAGTCTACGATGACATGCGGCCGTGAAAATATTAAAGTTCTAAGTCAACGCAATCAAAAGATAATGGAAAATATGTCGTATATTTTGACCATTTTAGCGTTTTCGCAAGGGAATCAAAACCTATAGGGTACTTCCCATTGACCTAGCACGATGAAATTTGGCAAGAAGTAAGATCTTATGGTACAAATAAAGGAAAAAATCTGAAAACTGTAAATTTTTGTATGTACGTTTGTCTGTTTGTAAGTTTGTCTTTCAACCTTTTTCTCAGAAACGCGTGAAGGTAACAAATTTTTATCAACGTCAAGTACTCAGAGTTGTAATTACTAAGAGCTGTGAAAAAATCAAACTTCTAAGTTAACGCAATCAAAAGATACGGTCATTTATGTCACATATTTTAAGTATGATAGCGTTTTTAACGTTTTCGCAAGGGAATCAAAACCTATAGGGTACTTCCCATTGATCAAGCATTATGAAATTTGGCCAGGAGCAAGGTCCTTTAGTATACATAAAGGAAAAAATCCGAAAACTGTAAATTTCTGTTCGTGTGTCTGTCAGTCTGTACGACTGTCTTTCAACCTTTTTCTCAGGAACGCGTAAATGTATCAAGTTGTAAATTGATCAAGCGGAAAATATATTAATCTTAGAATTAAAATTATATGTACTTGTAACAAATTAACATAGAAGTTGACCATGGTCAAAAAAACAATTTTACAAACACTGAGAAGAAATTTGTATCATTACGAAAACATTAAAAAGCAGCAAACCTTTATAAACAACGCAATGCAATCTATATATCGCAGCTAACAAAATGATAGCGCGATTCAGCATACAGCGAATGCCATCTATTACAACATTATGACATTAACTGTGATATAATTCTGCTCGATTAATAAAAATTTTTATTTTAATTATTATTTAAACGCGCTAAAAATTATAAAATAAACTTTTCATTTAAAAGTTTTATCGTCGATTAATAACGTCATTACGTAATTAACATTCAATATAAGAGCTTCACGCGATTTGATTTAAGTACTCGTATTGACTTAGTACGAAAATTTTAAAATTAAATTCGAACAGATCGAGTTATTTAATTTACTTATTTATCTACACATTTAAGTCTTCTGGTTATTAGTAATATAATTAGTTATTTATAAATAAACAATTAGTTTTGTTCGAATTAAGGACTAATTATTTTCGTCTTGGCAACACTAATATATATTTCGATATTTTGATTGATAATGTAAATCTAAATATTTTACGAACGTAGTGCAGGGGTAGTGGAGTGTAGTAGAATATAAATAAAAATAAAACGAGAATAAAATATAATATAATTATGTTGATAATGTCAAAGTCAACAAGTTAGTTCATTGAAATTGTCAAGAGATGGCGCTAGGTGTATCCTGAATCGCGCTATAACTTTTTTTTTTTGAAAGTATAAGGTGTATTAGTACTTAAAATAAAATTTTGTGTTTCCATGGATTGCATCCATGATCGTGTTTTAGATTAAAGTGCTCCTAAGTAGTTTCAAAATAGTTTTTGGGATGTGATCCATATTTACATAATATTTTATTATATTTAAGCGACTTCTAAAAAGGAGTGTTTTCAATTCGACCTTGTATTTAATTTTTTTTATGTTTGTTCGCCGATTACGCCGCCATTTGGGCACCGATTTTCAATTTTTTTTTTGTTTGAAAA
This sequence comes from Hypolimnas misippus, assembly GCA_037950945.1. NCBI lineage: Eukaryota > Metazoa > Arthropoda > Insecta > Lepidoptera > Nymphalidae > Hypolimnas > Hypolimnas misippus. The sequence goes on from JBBEEQ010000009.1 coordinate 1,816,878, forward strand.
GGTATACTTCCAAGGTGGTCCCATTGTCTTCTTCAGGTCAGGATCAGATGATGGGATCCTGGAGAAATTGAGGGAACTCCTCAAATATTATAGGCAAGCGTATACCGATTTAGGTATTTTTGATAGTTACTTATGTTGGAACTGATGATGAAGACCACAAATGGCGTAGATGGGTTAGTCTTATATAGATTTCTATAAGTTTGTACGGAACCCTCGGTGCGCGAGTCCTACTCGCACTTGAGCAGTTTTTTTTATACTTGAAATAATTTACTATCAGTGCCTTTATTTTTGTTAGCTTTCGTGAGCTAGGTAACTGTTACTAGGTTTCAGAGTTATGTTAACTTAAAAATATAATTTTCGTTTAAGAAAGCAGAACAAAAATAACGTTGTCGAAAACTATACAAAAATCATATTCTAACGCATTTCAGAGAACATGTCCTTAATGTGCATAACAGAACACACAGTCCGTAAATAACTTAACGGCAATTCATGTATTTTAATTACATTTTTCGATTAATAAATTCTGTGTATACAAAGGAATATTTGGTGTAACGAATGACGAGTTTAATAACGGACGGTATGAGTATAACGGTGATAGCAATATGGGCTTGTTAATTGGTACAAGTATTGTCAATAACGGCTTGGACATACTATCGATACTGTGTATGTATATAAATAAAACTCAATTGTCAAATGGTCGCTGATAAGCAATACTATGTTAAGCCACGTGTACTTCATTTTGAGAAAATGGCGTCAAGACATGTCAAACCAATATTAATGAATTTGTTTGAAGAAGTACATCTCAATTTTTCTTTACTATTTTGTTAAAAGGTAAATTGAATTAAGAACAGATTGGTACAATAATTATTTTATCTTATAATAATTTTTCAAATTTACGTCATTATTGTATAAATTACAAAATATGGAACGCACTTGAAATTCGATACATTAAATTAACAACTTATACTTATTTAGTTTAGATGACTTGAATTTTTTTTAATCATGTTAAATAGCTCATGTATTATCAAAATACATCAATATCTCCGAATTTGACTTTTTGTGGGTTGACACATTATTGCTTATCAGCATCCAAATACGTATATTATTTTTCACAAGGTTTTCATGAAATAAAATATTTGAAAAATCATGGTACTGTAAAATGAAAAATTTAAGTAAAATTCCCGTGGAAATTCGGTGCGGTATGAGATAGTTTTTTTTTTAACTATTTTTCTTCTTTATTATTCAAATATTTCTATAAGATATGTGTATGTGGCTATTTATTTATCATGCTGTATAGCTTGACGATTTTTAATTGTTTATTGGTCTTCATATTTATTACATGGACTACATTACAATATGCGTTAATTTTAGTTTCATTGGAAAATAAGTCTACTTATAATAATAATAATAAAAAATCTTTATTGGTGAATATGGCACTACATCAAGAATCAATACCTACAAACTATAATTAAGAAAAAGAAAGCTAAACAAAAAAATAAAAGAAAAAACAGTAATAATAATTGCAAAAAATAGAAAATAAAAAAAAATTAATTTTGCTGCAGTGCAATAAAACCAAATGGAGATCAGCTCGGTAATGGAAGAGGCATCAGTGATGCTTCTATACTGATTTTCAGCGGTCTCTTTTACATTTGAATTAATATTTTAGTTAGAACTAGCTGCTCCTCACGGTTTCACTCGCGCTAATGGTTATTGCTTCACTCCTATGAGTTATAGAGTGATGTAACATAGCCTATAACCTCCCTTAATAAATGGGCTATCTAACGTATTAATAATTTTTCAAATCCGATCAGCAGTTTCAGAGATGAACCCCAACATACAAACAAATAACTTTGCCTCTTTATAATTTGTATATATGTATATATATCCATATTATCTAACTGGTTAATGCAAATCAAATCTATTTATACTTTTCAATCCATTAATCGAAAACATTAACACTACAAGTTTAAAAAAAACTTCAGAACGATTGGCACTTGTCCTCGATCATAGAAATGGAACTCCAATATTCGTTTTCATATTCAGTTCTGAACTGAATTTCAGTTGAAATATTCTCCAAACAGGCAAAAGCCTGAAACTTTCGTAAAAAATCCGCAAACGTTACATTTTACCTTTTTTCGATTCTGTATTCAAAATTTCACTATTGGTGTAAAATAAGTAAAGCTTCAGACTGAAAATTCACAGCACTTTATCAGGATTAAAAGCTCTCTAAGTTGTTGAAAGCTTTGCGGTCGAATAGTCAGCTTTTTGGTAGCTTTGTAGGTAAAAAATACTATAGAAATAAGTTGTTCGAGTTTAAAAATTCACTAAAGTTTATGCTTGAATAAGTTTATTGTAGGTGAGATAAAATGCAAATCGGGCTCGAAGGACCAGAATGAAAAGTTTTGCATTACTTCACAAATTATCTTGTTGAATATTCCTGTATATTAAAACTTAGTTCATTATTACTGATTTGGATGCTGATAAGCAATAATGTGTCAACCCACCGCATACAGCATCATCTACTTCAAAAACTATAAAAAAAATTAAGTCATATAAACTTAATAAGAACGGAAAATAAGTCTTAATTAATTGTTTATTTCAAGTGAGTTCAATATTTTGCCATTTATACAGTGATCTCAAATATTTGATAAACTTTTTATTAGAAAAATAAAAGAAAATGTGGATATACACTTCTTCAAACATATTTATTAAGAATAGGTTTGACATCTTTAGACGCCATTTTCTCAAAATGAAGTTCGTGTGGCTTGACACAGTATTCCTTATCAGCGTCGATTTATTATTGAGTGGACTATTTGTGACGTCATATTTCTTTATATTAAAAAGGGTAATTTAATTTTGTTTAAACTCTTTTTTTGTCTGTTTTGCTATTACATTACATTTTTTTTTGTTCCAAGTCGACGTCAGTTTAAGTGCACAGTCTAGTTTTATTTTTTTTTAATTCTTAAGCCTTATTTAGTTAACTGTAAATTATTTTGATGTTGATGTTTTCCTATTATTTCATGGTGGAACATAGGGCTGCAGTAGTAGTTTTCCATGCCCCCCTGTCTTTAGCTATCGCCGTGACATATTTCCACGAGAATCCCACCCTTCTAAGATCCGCTTCAATGGATCTCCAGGGTGATCATCCAGGTCTTCTTCGGCCAACAGGCTACCACTGAAATGCTTTTTGCGCAGCGTTTCCCTTTTCTCTTCACAAAATATGGCCTACCCAACGCTAGTGCCAACCCTCACCAATCTGCTTGTGTGCCGGGAGTAATGACATGCTTCCCACAAGTTATTTTAATTAGTACTTATTTTTTTCTCTTCAAAGTTAAAGCACCTTAGTTCGAATAGTGCAAGACGACCGCTCTGGTGTAGTGATGCTGAAGTGACCTCTAACACCAACGGTTGCGGATTCGATCCCCCGCGCGGGACAGATATTTATATTTGTATAAATATTTCTTCCTAGGTCTGGGTGTTTATCCTTGTGGGTCTCCCCACCGTGCCTCGGAGAGCACGTATAGCTTTCGGTCTCAATTGTTATCACAATCAAGTGATAATGATCGTTCCTCTTAATAGGGAGGTTATTCTAGTCTAAATGGTTACTGGCTTGGCTTCAGGGGTTGCGAAGGTCAGATGGCATTCGCTCTATGTAAAAATTAGTAACTCGTCATTATCTGGCCTAGAATAGAAGGCAAACCCTGGTATAACCTGGAAAATGTTAGGTAGATGATGAGTTCTAATAGTGTAAAAAATCTAAGCTATGGAAAAGGTTCTCCTTTTCCTTTTTTGAAGTCCATTGAAAATATTATACGGTCGTTATATTAAAAAAAAACTGTCCACATTCATAAAATCTCCTTATTTATGCGAGTAAAGTTCCCGTTGAAAAAAAAATTATACAAAACGTATGTCATTAACATAAGCCTCGAGATCTAGGTCTCAAGTGGGTCTCATAACGTCTGTATAATGAACGCTACGGACAGACATTAGTTACTACTTTTATTTATATTTTTTTATTAAATTAATATTTTGTAGGTTATTTATATTTATAAGCAGATGATGGGTTTGAATATGATTGAATGATATAATAGGAAAGATATTATATAAGATAAAAATATAAGCTGATATGGATACTGAATATAAATTTATAGATGCGAAAAATTTCTTTCATCATATTTTTCAACCTAAAAAGAGGGGGTGTTATGAGTTTGACGTGTGTATCTCTGTATCTGTACGTCTGTCTGTGGCATCGCAGTTCTTTAATGAATGGACCAATTGTGATGCGTTTTTTGATGATGTAATTGGGATGGTTCTTAGCTATAATTTATGAAGATCTCTTCAGAGGGATTAAGGTCATCAGCTCTTTCTAGTTGTTGAAAGGATCTTACAAACTTCTACTGGCCTAGTCGATTTTTAATTTACTATACTGTGATGATAGTTACGTAACTTTGACCTGATGCTGCAACAACATCGGGAATTACCTGGATACAAAACTCCTTACCAACTTACAAGGGAAGTATTGTGTTGGAGCTCTTTGAAATGGTCTCAAGGAGTCGATTGTCGGGAGTATTTTTTTATATCCAATTTTTTGTTATAATATCATAAAAATACAAATAAGAAGTAAAACAAAAATAAAAATATTAAACAAACTCAATATATTACATATAGGACTACGTATAAAAGGCGTGCAATTTTTAATAAAGTCCTTCAAATGTGGGATTCTATAGTTCAAACACATCACATTCCACATTTAAGAAATCTGATTTTATTGTGTACTTACAAATTAATTAAATAATTTAGGGTTTGAGCTCTCGGGTCTCGTGCTATTCACGTCGCGCACCACACAAGTTGAGTTTATTTTTATCTCGTAATAAATTAGCGAAAATAACGTAAATATTTTCTAGTGAACATACAAGTAACGAGTCAAATTCCACGCGAAAGATAAGCTTACGGAAAAAGAAAATGTTAATGAAAATAGTACGTAAATAATAAGTATGTGTTATATGCCTGAGCCTGGTATGTAGACTATTTCTTTGCATTAAAAAGAAGTAATATTCTTTAATTTTATATAATAATAACAAATAAGATTCTTTAAGGCAGTAGGATACCCGTCTTTTGGAGGAGTTGCGTAAAAATGGAATCTTAATAAAATTTACTAAAAGGAATAATGAGATTTTAAAATATGCGAAATTAAAAACCCTCCAGTTTAGTCGAAACATTCCTAACGCACAAACCCAAGACGTTTCTGACGAGTGTCTACTCTCCCCGGAGACCCTCATTAAAACTTGCTCTACATGAAATTTGAGTTTCCTTTGTGAGCTCTTTTATAAGTATCTTATTATTTATTTGCCCTTTTATGAAACTTTAGACGTCAGTATGATGTTTATTTACACTTATGAAATTTAGGTTGATTACGTTTAAATTTCAGTAATTAAGGCTTTTAATTTTATCGTTTTTGTTGAATACTCTTATAGAATCGTTTTGGAGTGTGTCGGTGTGGTATTGTGCAAAACGTAAGATACGACATTACGTATTATTTAAAAAGTATATAATTGTGTATATTTTTTTAATATGTGCTGGAGCTGAAGTAATAATAATGATTGTGCTATTCAGCGTTAACAGTTGCAAGTTATATTTACAATTGGGTGCAAGTATTTTGTATAAAAGAAATGCGTCTGGGTGTCCGGTGTATTTACGGCAAAAATTTAATAAAAATTATTATATTTCGAAGTCGAATTATTCCAGTATTAATAATTTTGTTCATAAAATTCACTCCGTATAAAATAATCAATGTAATAGATGAAGACAAAATTAATAAGCAGAACTAGTAAAGAGGTCTGGAAATAATGTTAGAAGAGCATAGTTTCTTAATTGGATTCGTTGTCAACAGATGGCGCTCTACGAGGGGAGGTAGACGCGCGCGGGCGCGGCACGGAGCCAGCGTTACTCCACGAGCTCCACTCAACGCTGCCGCCTGCCGCGCCCGAAACCTGGCACACTATTTCCCTCGTTCTCAAGGGGCTCGTCTTTATCACAATCATCCTTGGAGCACTCCTCGGGAATGCTCTCGTCATCATATCTGTCCACCGTCATCGCAAGCTACGTGTCATCACCAACTACTACGTCGTCAGCCTCGCGGTTGCCGATATGCTGGTCGCTTTGTGCGCGATGACTTTCAACGCTAGTGCTGAACTAACTGATACCTGGCTCTTTGGGCCTCTCGTCTGTGATATCTTCAATTCCCTGGACGTGTATTTCTCAAGCGCATCCATTCTCCACTTATGCTGCATATCCGTCGACAGATACTATGCTATCGTTCGACCCTTAGAATATCCAGTAACCATGACGCACAGAACTGTCTGCTTTATGCTCGCAAATGTCTGGCTGTGGCCGGCGTTCATAAGTTTTGTTCCTATTTTCATGGGATGGTACACGACAGAACAGCATCGTCAATTAAGAAAAGAGCATCCTGACGTATGTATATTCAAAACAAATATGGTTTACGCCCTAATATCGTCGAGCGTTTCATTTTGGATACCAAGCCTCGTCATGATATCAATGTATTGTAAGATATTTAGAGAAGCTATAAGACAAAGAGAAGCGTTGACACGGACTTCATCAAATATTTTGCTCAATTCTGTACACATGAAGCATACATCACACAGCGCACATCATTCACATTATCTGCATCCTGATAGAAGACCTTCAGATATCAGTCCTAACTACAGCACGTTCACGGAAGTAGGTCCAGAAGAGACAGAATTTGGAGGGGAAGTAGTAATGGCTTTGGGCGATATTTGTCCGAGCAAAGAGGCGAGTCCGAGAAAATCAGTGAACATTAGTTGTGATACAGCAAGCTCTGGATACTGTTCTGGAGGTTCTAACAAGAGGTCATCAAGTGGACAGCCACCTCTTGGATGGAGGCCAAGCTGTACATCAGCGGTGGCAAACAGAGAATTAGCGAAAGCTGCCACAGAGCTGAATTCTCAAGGTAAATGTCTTATTCTTTACTTTTTATTTATAGCCGCTAGAAGTTCATGATGAGTCTGTATTCTTTTATTAGATTTATCTTTACTGTAATAAAAGAAAAATACGAAAACTCAATATAAAATTGACGTTTCTACCAGTCCATTATCCAATTTAAATAAATATCTCCCTAAAAACAAGGTAACAAGACAAACAGCCATTAAATACAAAAAAAAAGAAATACATTTGTAACCAAATGACAAGTCTTTTCATTCTATTCAAATCTTAAAGCTTACAATTTACCTGAAAAAGACCACAGATTTTAAAATTAAAACAGATTCCATCACGTTAAACATTCAGTAAGTAATGAGAGATTATAAATGAAGATAACTGTCGAACAACGAACGGTGATGATGAAACCCTGACATTTTGGTATCAGATAAGTGGCTCTTTGACATTTGTTAGTGTATAGTTGACGAGATTGTTATCTTTTTATGACTATGGAAGACTTGATTAAACTCATATGTAAATTTTGTTACTTTTCCCTTTTATCTAAATGTAATTATATGGGATGATTGTAATAATAGCCCGGGGATTCCAAGTTATCTCAATGCCACATTCATTCAAAACCAACATTTTAGTCAAGATATAACTTTCTGTCGGGAAGATTGATTTCCTAGTTTATATTAGCCTAAGATCCTACAGCAAATTTCTACATTAATCTGCTATTACTTTAAAGTATGTTCATTTTATGATTACATATGATATGATATACATATCGTACGCTTAGGATTAAAGTGACCGAATTCAAAATATATGTTATACGAGTCAGCAAAGTATTTTCTGTGGTTCTGTGGTTCCGAATCTATAATTTAAAAAAATAATTATTCTATACGCATTTTTTGATATTAAATATTCATTGCCGAATTCCTGAATGTAAGACGTTGTTTGCGTTTTGAGCCCAAAAATTTTTGAATTCAATCACTTTAATACTAAACTTGCAATACGTAAACATGTTATTTCAGTGCATATAAAAATTTGGTAGCAAGTAACATGAAAAAAAAGAACAAACTGCTCTCACTTAATAGTCATTATTTCTCAAAGAAATAGTATAATCAACATAATTAACCTACACAGACGAAGTTGCAGGGACCAACTAGTTATACATATGGGCTGACCAATTTCCTAGGAACCTTGAAATTCAAAGCATGTATCACATAACCTGATTGGCTGTTACTAACGCATATTATACCAAGCGGCCTTCCGTGTTGTCATATAACCACTTGACAATTACCATATTTCTATCACAGTGAGATAAGATAGTAAATATAGCTTTTTTCTGAGTAAAAGGTACCTAGTGTCCTTATCTGGATCCGTGACAACGTGTATGCAATACTTCATGATGATTGGTTGAATATTTGAAGCGTGAAATGATAACAAACAAAGTCCTATGAGCATTTATAATACGAGTTGATATTTGCAATTTCGTCTGTATAAAGATTTCCATTCTCTACTTTAGCCTTTAGTGTCGTATTATAATATGAAATGATCCCTACAACTCTCGTCTGCAGGAAGATTTTGATTATCTATATTAAACTTTGTTTGCTTGAAGATTTTCATTCTTTATTTTAGCCTATACATGCTTTAGCTTCGCGTTATAATACTAGATGATTCCCGCAACTTTGTCTGCATGAAGATTTCATTCTCTGTTTTAACCTGTTCTTAATTAATTTCGCATTATAAATACGAGATGATGCCCGTAACTGCATCTGCTGAAAGATTTTCATTCTCTATTGTAGCTTCTTTATGCTTTAATTTCGCGTTATAATACGAGATGATCCCCGCATCTTCGTGTGTTGGAAGATTTTCATTCCCTGTTTTAGTCTCTTCGTGCTTTAATTTCACGTTATACTATGAGATAATATGTTATACATAACTGCTTAGATTCCATGGCTGCTGTATTAAGGCAATAGCCAAAACAGTTACCATAACAGAATTCTAAGAAATGAAATAATTTGCTCGTTTGTTGTTTGTAATTGTATTGGCCACATGGGTGTTTATGTTGTGTGTTGCTGTACCCTTGACACAGGATCAGGAGTTCCGAATGGGGGTCGTTTAAAATTAAATTACAATTTAGGGCATTATCACTGTCAAATTTTATTATATTCTTTTAAATGTCAAACCACAATTTAATGATCCGTGATCGACCCGACCGAGCTTGACGTCAAATCGAGCAGGATAACCAATTCAACGGAACCATTTCGAGCATGATGATTCAGTTTCTTTAAGGCCGAGCACACGAGTAACAATCTTTGGAGTACATTTTTGCCCATTTTAATAGAACGTTTGGAACTCTATAGCATAACGCTCATGAGAAACTAAGCGTACCGCGTAAAAAGTGTCCTGAATTAGGGGTTTGTTTTGTGTCGATTGTTTGTATCGAATACGTAGTGTATTCCGAAAAGAGCTGCTTTATAAAAATCTAAATAAATTGGATTGTAACCAGATAATTGGAAAGTACTGTATGCCTATTCGAATAAAGTATATTTTGAATTTGAATTTACCCGTGAAAAGTCCCGCGAAAAAAGTATTCTTGTAATGGTCTGCAGACGATTAGTAATTTTCAGAGTATGAAGATGCGCCTAAAAAAAAATTTGATATCAAAAATAAAATTAACTCTAAATAAATCAAACTCAATATTACCATTGTTTAATCAAAGAGAAGTCTCCAAAACAACGTTTTGTTATAACAATATTACGTTCCATACATATACAACAAACTTGCGAGGGTTCGCTTGTATTACAGAAAACTGTCAAACTGATTCTATCCGACCAAATGAATACCGATATTGTAACTTTTCAATCCTTACCCTTGAAAAGGCTTTCAAATGAAAATCAACTTTATCACCATATAAATAAAGTTGCAATTTGACCATCTTAATGCTAGACATATTTTTATATTTTAAGATATGAATTCCCGTTGGGAAAATATCTTATGTTCAAACTTCTGTGGCTTTTGGGAGAAAGAAGGATTTAGTGAGAATTTAAATTGAGAAATGTATTATGTAGATTATTTTATCTATATCTATTACTAGCCTTTGTTCGCGGCTTTGCTCGCATATATATAGATTTTGTTTATAGACATTTTAAAGAGATATAATTCCATATACATTACAGTAAGAGCCTTTAAATAAGAGTCCTACTGTTGGCAGGTTGGAGAATATACATGTGTCAGAATTTCTCCCGGCATATGCAGGTTTCATGACGATGTTTTCCTTTACCGCACGTTATTTTTATGTAATTCTATTGGTTTACGCGACTCACTTTAGTAAAGCTTCCCGTTGATATGATTTTTTAACATTTTAAACAATCATACAATATAAACATACAAGAGGATTTGGATAGACTTGCGATATGGTGCGATCAAAATAATTTAAAATTAAATCATTTAAAATGCTATAATATCACCTTTAGTAGAAAGGTAAAAAATATCGACTTCAATTACATCATTAATTCGAATATTCTGACTAAAGTCAACCAAATAAGTGATCTTGGGATTATTCTAGATCAAAAACTTAGTTTTATACCACATTTAGATAATTTAATTGGAAAATCTTTAAAACTATTGGGATTTATTATAAGAACTACAAAGGAATTTAAAAGGTCTTCAACTAAAATAACCCTGTTTAACTCGATGATACGAAGTAGACTCGAATATTGTTCTACTGCATGGAGTCCTCACTATCAATTACATAAAGATAGAATAGAAAGGGTACAAAAGAAATTTTTACGTCATTTGGCTTACAAAGATAATATCCTAAAACAGAATAAAAGTTATATTAATTGCCTAAAAATATATAAAACTCTTTCACTATCTAATCGTAGAGACTTAATAGATCTATGTTTCCTACACAATATTATAAATGGAGGTATTGACTGTCCAAATTTACTAAACAGGGTGAGATTGGCAGTGCCAAGGCATAACGCCAGATGCCACGTTAAAATTAAGCAAACTTTTAGGCAACGATTTGCAAAGAGTAACCTAGGCACGGCCGCCCCTCTTAATAGAATAGTCGTTTTGTATAATAATTTATTCCAAAAAGCTGGCTTGGATATCTTTCAACTATCCGCCTCATCTTTTAAACGTAAAGTAAAAAAATATCTGTCCACTTAGCATTGTCTCTATATATTTTATTTATCTATTTTTAATTTTTTACCTATTTGTGAATGATTTTTTGTGATAAACAGTATTTTAGGTCATACAAACATTTTCACTTATACTTTAGTTTATTTATTATTAGTATTATTATTTTGATAGAATTTTTAGATGTATTCTTTTTCATTAACCCTAGTATTATAATTATTTTTATTTAGGTAAATTGTTAAAATTATTAGTTTAAAGTTTTTAATTAAAGTCTATTGTTCGTCGACTTAGTTATGCATGTCAAGTTAGCCTTTAAGTGAGGTATGCAATTTTTATTATATATTATTTAAAGTGTGTTTTTAGAATAAGGAACAAAATTGTATACAGCGTTGGCTTCCTATTTAATAAATAAATAAATAAATAAATAAATCATTGTCATATTTCGGCCAATATTCACAAAACCTTAATTGATTATATATCTTAACCTTAATCATGAGCCACTTCCTGCTTATTGAAAACTGTATAATAAATAAAAAAACGCTCGACACTCAACGGCCCCCATTAGAATCTCATGACCCTGTGTTGGAAACAACCAGATCACAAACATATGGCTAATACAGATGTTTACCATGAGTGAATATCAAACCCGCGACCATTAACGCTTCAAACACTTGCAGTGACCACAGAGACCACTGCCCACCTGTCGTCATGAAATCATTATGTCCGTATGAGAGATCGTTTAGTAATTTTTGAGTTAATCGCGTTCAGATAAATAGACGAGGAGCACCTTTGTCTCATAATATACTTTATGTAATAAAATTGTAAAGCTCACGATGTCAGTATTAAGGATATATTGAAATATATTTAAGTGCGAGATTATGAGGCGAGAATTACATTTGTTTGTTTAATTCCCGTAAGCGATATAATACAAATTTGTACCCTACAAAACGATACGTCGTAAGAAGTTAGTAAATTCTTACAGGTGTAAAGCAATGAGAAATAACTTATGTAAATCTTTATGAATGTCTGAGACCGAAATTATAAGGGTAAAATTCGCCTAATATTTACATATTTAAATAAATAATTGTTTACCTAGTAATAGTTAAGCTGCGATTGTGAAAAATACGACACTGACAATTCTTTCAGGTGTAAAACAATGAGAAATAACTTATGTAAATATTATGAAAGTGTACAAGAAAAGGTTTTAAATGTAATTCTCGCCAAATAGATAAAATATAGGCACTCTCGATGAAGTAGTACAAAGTCAATCGATATGCAAAATGAAATACAACGTAATTTTCTGTCTGCATTTAGAATAGAACTAGTCGATAGTCGTTCCGTTTCCTAGAATCCAATTTCTTTATTACTGGTTTGAGTTGTGGGTTCTTCGGTAACTGGATTTACATTCAAATATGACTGTGTGAATTCATTCTTACTTGTTTTATTTTGCATACTAGCGTACCGTTCCGGCTTTACACGAGTGCAATATAGTATTTTATGACATCACATTATAAATATTTAAAATGCTCGGCTTTTCTCTACTATAATATGCATGTATTATACGTATAAACTCTTGAATCATTTTGTTTATTTATTAAACCCGTTTTAAAATGTTTGCTTAATTTAAAAGATCTACGCGTCCATCGACGGGAAGCGAGTTTGTTTTATACCATGTAAAGATAATGCGAAAATGTGTGTGTGTTTAAAGGTATGTGTGTGACTTTATCTGCATGACCTTGAAAAATATTCAAACAACGTTTAAAGTTTTGTTATTTTATATGTATATATTAAACTTTTTTATTAAAAAAAATTGCTGTCGAACGAGTAAGCGGGACATCTGATGACAAGTTAACATTTATTTATTTATTTATTTATTTATTGGAAAAGTTACACCATCGACTTATCACTAAGACATTGACTTTTCAATTACACAAGGTATTACATCTAGGTGTATAAATCATTACATTGCCGTCTATAATAATATATAAGGATTTTGGCATCCATAATGCCGACTATTTCAGACAATATTGCAGAAGATAAAATAAAATAATGTTCAACACGTGTCTAGCTAAACATTGTTTCAAAATGACACATTGCTTAAAATCTTGTTTGAATTGCTTAACAGCGAGTAAAATCATAAAAAAACTTGTTCATAATATGACCCACGTTACCTTTGACAGCTAAAATAGATTTTGGACATCGATTAAACTCATTTAAGCGTTGTTTATTCATAATTCAACTATGTCTAAAGTATGTTTAACTCAAAACTGTCTTCAGACGCGGTTTTGTAGTACGAATTTTTATAAACACGCGATTAACGTCCGTTTGATTTTTTTTTTGTAAGGCAGTTAGTGTCACGGACGAGGGTATCTTTGGACCAACAATTCAGTTGACGAGATCATTATATTCTCAATCAAAGTCTCTAATAGCTAAAGCATATTACTCTATACAAGATTACGTTGGTTGGTTGGTTGGTAAAGATGCGTGGGCTTAGTATATGCTGAATTTCGTACAGGATTAATAATCAATTTGTAATCATAAACTGTGTTGTATTGACAATATTTTAAACGAGTAACTATCGAGTTTCTTGCCGGTTCTTCCCGTTAGAATCTGCATTCCGAACCGGTGGTAGCTTCATTATTGATGTAATTTTTTTTTTTGTTTTTTTCATGTATGACGATTCAAAAGTGCTCGTAAGAGCCTACTTGAATAAAGTATTTTTTGATTTTTGATATTTGGAAAGACTACATATTAATGGGGCTGTCCACTAATCACGTGATGTTTTTTAACAACGATCACGTGTATTTTTTTAACATACCACAAAAGTAGGAAGGAATTTAAAAAATAATTATTAATATATAATATATTTTTTTGTATCCCTCGTTTCCTTGTAACTTCTCCCGAAGAACTTTATCTTTCAAAGTCATCAAGAAGCTAAAAGGAATTAACTATTCAAAACTAATTCCCCGACAGGCGCATCGTTACGCGCGGCGGGGAAGTCTTGGCGTGCTGAGCATAAGGCCGCTCGGACCCTTGGCATCATAGTCGGCGCGTTTTTATTGTGCTGGCTACCATTTTTTCTTTGGTAAGTATTACAAGTACTGTTCTTCTTTATAGGGTAGATAACTTTTTACGCAACTTATATATATTTTTTTCTGTATGAAGTTTTTCAAGTTAAATTAAGTTATATGTTCAAGATGATCTGTATTATTGAAAAATGTTTACCCATAATCTGATTTGGTGATTTAAATAATGTGTTTAAATATATATTTATTGAATTTTAGAATATAATAGAATATACTCATACATATGACGATTTCAAAGACCTTTACTTCGAAGAGGATATATTTTTATTTTTAATCAGTCATCTATTTCTCTTTTGAAATATTATTATATTATTAGTTTTAATGAATAAATTTAAATAAAATAAAGGAGCCGAGATGACCTAATGGCTCGATCTCATTGATCTCAATCGATAATCGGGTTCAAACCCCGGCTAGCACTGCTGAGTTTTTAAGTGCTAAATTTGTATTTAAATTTATCTCGAGCTCGGCGATGAAGGAAAACATCGTGAGGAAACCTGCATGTGCTGGGAGAATTTTTAACACATGACTAAACAAACCGGCAGTGTAGCAGCGTGGTGGATTAAGCGCTAAACCTTTTCCTTAATAGGAGAGGAGGTCTTTGCCCAGCAGTGATATATGTACAGGCTGTAACTTTTACTTTACGTTTTTCATTGATTTTAACTTTTTCTATATAAATAAACATTTGTTTCACAGGTATGTTACAACAAACGTTTGCGGCGAACCGTGCGAAACACCATCAGTAGTCGTTGGCGTGTTATTCTGGATAGGATACTTCAATTCCGCGCTGAATCCGTTAATATACGCGTATTTTAACCGCGATTTTCGAGACGCGTTTAAAAACACGCTAATGTGTGCGCTGCCTTGCTGTTTCAGCTGTTGGAAGGACACGGGTACAGCGTCCTTCGTCTGATAAACGAGCAAGTCCTCTATATTTCATGTATAAATGTTACTTTTTTAATTTATATGGGGACTTTTTTATTACTAATAAATTAATTTTCATATCGTTAAAATTAGCGTCAATAAAATCCTGAATATTTGATATAGTCCAGCAAATATGATACTATATTACAATTAAATAAAAATCACAACGAATTTTTAACACATTAAAAATACCATTACCATTAGAACAAATATCGCATTGGTGATGGCATGTGCATGTCAAAAACATGCTCAAAAGTGATTGATATATTTATATAATATATTGATATCCATGATACTTCTATTGCATTTCCTGTTCTAAGATAAGAGGCGTGTAAAAAATTAGATTAATGAATATTAAAAAAGCAATAATTTTATTAGGCAGTCATTATTAATATTTAACTCTTTGTAAATAGTTTGTTAAAACATTTTAATGTAAATAAGGTTTGCTATACACTGAACTGTTATTTGTTAAAAATAGTTTTACAGTGGTCAATACATATGTATTAGTGCCACTCTCTTTCTCTAGTTATTTCTTTAGGACTTCCCTTTAGCTCCATTTTAAAAGTATCAATGGAACACGCTCTTTTACCCTTATCGTTACGTACGGTTTACGATTACTTACTTGGACGTTACGCTGAAAAGCAATACAGTGTCAAGCCACACGGACTTCATTTTGAGAAAATGGCGTCTAAAGATTCAAAGGTATTCTTAACAAATATTTTGAAAAATATACATATATGTACGTATATAAACGACTTTCCTTTTTGTTTTGATAAAAGGTATAATGAATTGAAACAAGATTGGTGTAATAAATCGTTTTATCTAGTAATAATTTTATTAAATATTACAAGATTTGAAATACACGTCAATATTCGAAATATTAAATTAAGAAACTTTTTCTTCTTACATGTTTAGTTAAGATGACTTGAAAATGTTTTGAATAAAATTTAATGTTAAATACATCTACATGATGTATTTTCAGAATACATCAATATCTCCGGATTCGACTTTTTGTGGGTTAACACGTTATTGCTTATCAGCATCCATATATTAATTATTTAATTTAAATTAATTTACCTATAAATATTAATTATACACGACACAACCAAGTTTTGCCTATTATACATTATTAGTATCTTCTCTATTTCTTCTATGTATTAATGTATAATTCGGATAAAATAGTGTATAGCGAACTTTAATCACAATAATACCGATTATATAGTTATATTAGGAAATTATATTATTATATATTGTATAAAATGTTAGTTATTATTATAAGTAATAAAAATTCTGTATAAATTCTACGTTATGTATAATGTA
This sequence comes from Hypolimnas misippus, assembly GCA_037950945.1. NCBI lineage: Eukaryota > Metazoa > Arthropoda > Insecta > Lepidoptera > Nymphalidae > Hypolimnas > Hypolimnas misippus. Next base: position 1,833,314 of record JBBEEQ010000009.1, read on the forward strand.
AGTAACTTAAGTATTTTAGTCATTCGGCAATAATGTAAGGATTTGAAGTTAGTTAAAATATAAATATGTATGTATATAATTATTTATTGAGTAACAGTATTTTTATGCAAGATTATAGTGGATTATATTATAATTATTCACAATCGTTCTCTTGTAACGTAAAATATTACAAAGTGCTGGTTTCTTTTCGTATTATTAATAGCGACGATTATAATATTCGTTACTTTTTATATAATTTTCAATATAATAATTGAAATATAAACTTATTTCTTAAGTTTTATAATTTAATGTATTTTTTATAATATATTCTTTATAAGTTTTATAACATAGAATATTTATTATAAGCATCTAATCAAGCGTCAAATATGTAGCACGTAGTGAACAAAAAACAGCTTAAATTTTACGTGTTAGCGCCATCTATTGAACACAAAAATAAACTAAATAACGAGACGAACTTTGACCAAATTCATTTATCTTACTTTGTTAATAGATGCTATGTATAAATTGTTATTATATTAAGCGAGAATTACATTTGTAAGTTTTACTCTCAAGAGCGACATAAAACAACTCTGTAATCTAGTAACAGATACGTCGTAAGTAGTTACGAAAGCTGTGAATGTTAAAAATAGAGCACAATACAATGTAATTACGATGAGAAATAACTTATGTTAATCTTTATGAAACTCTGAGAGCAAAACTTTTAACTGTAATTCTCGCCTTACACTAGTTGGTTTTCATAATCTTATTTACGTAGAATTCATCTCCTGATTCATTGAAAGAGTTTTCTAGCGTTGGTTCTTAGACATGTTTAACCAAAATCGATCCAGCCATTTCAGGACCTAACTCTTTTTTCTAATTTTTAAAGGATTTTTGTCGTTTTTTTTTCTACAATGTCATCATGAATAGCTCTAAGCTCGAGCGTTCCCCTATTTTTTTTCTCATCGACACGATCCTTTCTTTCATTTCTGAGAGTGAGAGCGCACTCTCCACAATATATTCTACCAAATATTTATCCTTTTAATTACAAAACCACAACAATGATATTTTACAACGAATAAAAATTTTCAATTAAATCAAATTCTTTGGTTAATGGCTTTTAGTTGTGCCAATTAGACACATGTAACTTCGACCTTAAAAATCTGTACCCATTTCGAACTTTGACAAGCTTATTTTTGACTGACTTATTGGCACAAATATACACGCGTCTGTCATTCTCAGTCACTAGCTGGTTGCTAGGCAACGTGGTCCAAAGCGGTCGGCATTCTGGGCGCCAAAATCCATGAGCACACACCACATATATAATTATTTAATATCATGGCCACTTAAACATATAAATTCTATTAAAATATTCGAATTATTTTACTAAAGCTGTATCTCTTCAAAGAAATATTTTTATCACGATGAATTTAGCTTTAAACATACTGAAATCTCTGTCTGTTTTGGTAACTATTCAACGTGATTAAACCTAGATAACGTGGTATCAAGATTCAAAAGGTGGCTTACATTGGGTCGATAGATGGGTTCCTTTTATCCCGTGAAATAAAAGATTTCCCACGGGACAACTAAAGTAACGTTCCATTTTAAGAAAAGGTTTTTAACAAAAAAAAACCGTTCCGTTTTTTCGAAATTTCGAGAATACTAAAAACAATGGAAGTTGTTGTTTTATTTGTGGATGTGATGCGTTAAATTTATAGATGTTAAATTTACATTTTTATCTACATATGGATGCTGATAAGCAATAATGTGTCAACCCACAAAATGTCGAATTTGGAGATATTGACGTATTCTGATAGTGCATCATGTATTTAACATTATTCAAAATATTTTCAAGTCATCTATAGTCAATAAATACGGAAAAAAGTTATTTAATGAAACCTTTCGAATATGGAAGTGCGGGCCATATTTTGCGATATAAAATAATCTCCTGTATTAGAAAAAAATATTATTTGATAAAACTTTTCATTATACCAATCTACTTTTAATTCACTATAGATTTTATCGAAATAGACAAGAAAAGTTGGATTTATACGTCTTCAAACAAATTTGTTACGAATTGGTTTGACATCTTTAGACGCCATTTTCTCAAAATGAAGTCCGTGTGGGTTGACACATTATTGCTTATCAGCGTCCATATATCAAAAGGCGTTTTTTGAGTGATTATAAAATATCTCTCTTAACACTCAAAATTATAATTATTTACTGTAATGACAAAATATACGAAAAAAATAACATATACAGAATACAAATAAAGTATACAGAAAAAATAACAAAATATAATAAAATTAATATCTTCATAGAAATTATTAGATAACTAATTACTAACGGTACGAAGTATTCACACGCGTCACCTAGTCATCGAATAATGGTCACTGGCGTGCTTCGACGTCAATTCAGACGTCAAAAAGACTAACCAGTGACCATATGGGTTATGTCACCTAAACACAAATAGAATCGTTATAATTACGAACATACTGTATAGTATATACATCATACGGCCAATAAAATCGCTAGATATTGTTTATTTTAGTGGAATCTTCTGTCCGCCTTCGGAGCTAGATATTCCCTTTTCTAGATTCCAATATCAATAAACCTTATCAACTGTATCTACTCAATATCTATGCTAACAATATTGATGTTACAGTAACGTTAATAAAGCCAGAATAACATTTGTAAGTTTTACTCTCGTAATTGACATGAACGAACTCTGTAACCTTGTAACAGTTACTTAGATAACGTTACGAATGCCGTGGCTGTGAAAAAAAAACGCACTGCTAATTATTTCAGATGAAGAAATGGAAAGCAATTTATATAAATCTTTTCCCTAAAGACTTGTAAATGTAATTCTTGCCTTATCATTACGAGGTAAATTTTTTTTTTCGTACTATTTAGTTGAGATTACTACAAAAAATTTTAAATAGTGTTAAATATGTTAACCATTATCAGAATATATCAATATTTCCAAATTGGACTTTTTGAGGGTTGACACATTATTGCTTATCAGAGTCCAAATATTAAAACGTTCGTAATTAGTTACTTTAATTAATGTTTCATTACCATCAGTATAATAAATTAATTGTTACTTAAAATAAAACGTCACAAAGTTCATCATCATTTCCGGATAGTTACTTAAAAAAAAGAAATAAAATTCCAACAATCCAATTAATCCATCGGTCACGGAACTCGTGTGACCGAAATGACGTTAACTGAGGTTTAACTGTCGATTAACATGCGATATCACGTGCTATATGAAATAAAAAATAATAATAAATTTGCTCGTGTAATTCTGTTAACAACTGTATAATTTTTTTTTTAATATTTGATTTGATCGAATCGTTTAACAAATTATACATGGCCATTAAGATATGTTATTTATAAAACATGAGTTATTTAGTATATAATAAATAAATATACATACAAGTTGATAAGAACATACGATATATAAGCATTATATATTAAAATAATGTTTATTAAAAATAGATTAAGAAAATTTGGATTTTGTCGAGTTTTATTTTAACAATAAGAAGTGTCCTCTGTACCCAGTTTACCGTTATGGCAAATAATGTTTAGAATAAACATGTTTATACTAATATTTAACAAAACAGTAAGTAGTTACAATGACGATGATGACTCAAATTCGTTGCCGCATCATCATTATCATCAGTATGTCAAGGATCAAGGGATTTGTTCAATTTTTGTGGGATTTAGGAATGTACGTAATATTTCACAAAATTTATAAAAAAAAAAAAAAATTACTTATCAAATTTGGGGGAGATGGTTTTAGTGGATACTGCACCGAGTTTTTGAAAAAAAATTAGTATAAAAATCATCATGATTTTGTTATTAAAATATATATATTTGGTAAATAGACATTGGTGGTCTACATAAAATTAACTCGACGGATGCGGTTTCACTCGTTTCTCTCTCATGAATCGTAGTGTGATGTAATATAGCCTATAGCCTTCCTCAATAATAATAACAAAAAAAAATTTTCATTTTGAACTAGTAGTCTCTGAGATAAGCGCGTTCAAACTAACAAACAAACAAACTCTTCAGCTTTATAGTAAAATAAATAGATATTTCCGTGAAATTTTCCAACAAGAAAGTATAAATATTCTTACAACTATATTCTTATTACTGTTTCATAAAGATAACTCGAACATGCAGTTAGATATCTACATGTTTTATAATATATAATGTGAATAAAAAATGTTATCTATTAAATAATTACATTTAGATAATTAAGCTATGAATAGATTGTGATATAGATAGTTCGTAAATTTGTGAAAGTTTGATATTTTATTTTGTATTAGATTTTATTCTAAATACTTTATCGTTAATTTGTAGTATAGTTGTAGTTTTAAGGCCATTTATTTGCAAAGGGGAAAACAAAGACGTATTTGTTAAGTTAGTAGACTTTATTGTAGTGTCTAAATTGGATGTATATAATTATATAAAATAAGCATTTATTTATCTATGAAATATATCTTATATTATTTTTATAATTTCATTTGCTTTGTAAGTAATTAAATTTAGTTAAACCAAGGTTAAAAATATTGTGTAACTTGACGATATTTAAATAAAAAATACAAAAGTTAGAGGATTTAGTGAAGTTGCAAATTGTTTAGTTACCATTTGCGTTATAAGATTTGAAGACGTGAATGAGTGAAGGTGTGTCGCAAAATTTTAATTTAGAGAAAATTAAATTCAAAGTTTTGCTTAAATATTTACAGCCTTACTACAAAAGATTTAAACAGACGTTAAACGCGCGTCTAAGACAGTTTTGAGTTAAACATGCTTTAGACATAGATTAATATACGTTTAAGTGAGTTTAATAGATGTTTAAAACCTATTTTTGTTGTCAAATGTAACATATAACATTTTATCAATAAGTTTTTTTTATGAGTTTATTCGCTGTTAAGCAATTTAGATAATATTTTAAGCAATGTTTGAATCTTAAACACTGTTTAGCTAGACAAATGTTCAACATGGTTTTAATGCGTCTTTTGTAGTATGACAGTTACTGTCTTACTACGAAAAATTTAAACACACGTTAAACGCGTGTATATAAAATCCTGTACTACATCCGCATCTAACGATAGTTTTGAGTTAAATATGGTTTAGGCATAGTTTAATTATGTACGAACATACGCTTAGGTATTTTTAATATATGCTTAAAAAATATTTTAGCTGACAAAAATAACGCGTGACATTTTATTAATAAGTTTCTTTATAATTTGACACGCAGTACAGCAATTTTGACAACATTTCAAACAATGACTTATTTTTAAACACTGTTTAGCTAGACACGTGTTGAACATAGTTTTATTTCATCTTTTGTAGTAAAGCAGTTAAAGAAAAACGCGTAACACCTTCATCAAATAGTGTATTTCTTAAATAGTCTCAAACGCGAATAATTTAAAGTTCAAAATTGTTTGTAAACAGATAACACTTTTATCTACAAATACGAAATGCGACATGTCACTTTCTCATATATCTTTTTTTTAGTACAGACTAAATAAAGCGTCAACCGTTTTATAGATGGCGCTGTATTTTGTCCGTACTAAATTTTAAAATGCAAACACTAAGGTGCATAGTCCGTACCCTTGCCAGATGTTTTAACGTAAACTATCACGTTATCGTTGAAGGATGTGTTATAAAATGTATTCTCTTAAACTCAGGCAATACGAGCACTTATAAGCGCTTCTAGCAGAAAGTATGGAAAAGAAAACTTTTTAAATTTATTTGCTTTCACACTTTACTTTAGATGTCGTTACTACGTAGCTACTACTTTAGTTGTATAGGGTATATTCCGAAATACAATCCGACATTCAATTATTTAATTAGTGGCTTTTAGTTCAAACTATGCACTTTATTACGCCAATTTCGCGTGGAGTGGAGAAAACACGATGATGATTTTTCGGTCAACACCCTAAAATACTGTAATTTAATATTAATCCTTAACCTATAAACCAACATTCAGATCAGAGTTGATAATATCCCGAATCGACATTTGTCTATATCTGACGAGATGTCAATTAGTGCGGTTCGACGTCGACGCGACGTGTCATTGAAGTTTCAGTCTCCTAGTATGACGTTCCCTGTCATTTATCACCCGGTCTATATCTTGATGTGACGTCATTCAAACCTTATATATGGTTACCTACAATGTACTTTTTCTGACACCGTATGGTCAAAGAGTTTTTTAGACACTCGTAATAGTGCGACCATAATTTTCCAATCCGCTAAAAAACATAAGACTGACCAGCATGCAAGTATTTCGAAACACAAAAAATGTATACCAAACTATTTCATAAGGAGATACCAGGGTCGCTATTCATGTCTTCCTACAGATTTTCTTACATAAATTTGTAGGATCTCAAAATTTTCGCAAAATGACTTATAATATAAACACACGCACGATGCGACGTCGCATCGAGGCACGATTCGACGTATATATCTACGACGTGCTTCGTAAATAACCACGACGCAATATCACTTCCAGGTACGAACGTAAACAAAAATTAACGTTGTGATGTCGCATCGCGAAGTTTTTACGATGCATGTTGTAGATTTTGATGACGCAACTCACGATATCGTAACATACCACGACGTAACATTGTAACGAGTATTATATATACTTCAGACCCATTGTAATAGAAATGTAACGTTTCTAATTAATAATGACCAGCATACAAAATGACTATAAAGAATAATTTATAATAATACTCAAAGGAGTCTTGGAAATTATCGGTAAAAATAATCAAATTCTGTTAACCAATGAAATTCTAACACATTATACCCAAAAAATACTTCAGGTTATTAAATTATCGTTGCAGTACTGAAGGAAACACAAATATGTTTGAGAAATTAAGCATAATAGTAATAAATAAATGGAAAGAGGAGTTTCGTTACTAAGTGGGTATAAGTTATAGTACCATAGTTAAATCTGCAACTACAGAATGTATGGTCGTTGCAGCACCAGGGAAACTACAAATACGTTTGAGGAATAAAGAGGGATATTTAAAAAAATGGAGAGGGGAGTTAAGCTTCTTCGTTTCTAAGTGGGAATAAAATATAGTACCATAATTAAATTTGAAACTACGGAATGTATGATCCGGAATTGAGTCTATCTTGGTTCTCTTGTTTAACCGCTTATGTGTATTAGATCTCTGAGTTGAGTATTTGTATTTGAGTTATCTGAACTTGAACATATAGTATTGAAGTACGTTATAATTAAATTGTGTCCGTTTGACAAATTGCTACATTTGATTCAATGTTTACTTGGTGGTGAGATCGGGCTTTTTATGTTTTGGTTTCTTAAGCAGCTTGAAGATAATATTGAGTGATGCTATAAATCCGTCTTTATACAGAAGCCAACTAAGAAACCAAAGCTTTAGTTACAATAATATAAAATAGCAGCATTGAGATCGTATGGTCTGTTACAAAAAAAAAAAAAATAAGAATAAACAAATTTATTTTCAATACTAGAATCATTAAATAAAAAAGCATATTATGCAATTTAAATTATTGATATAATAAAAATTATACAATCAGTATTAATGTTGACATGCAAAACTAAGAATTTTGTTTATATAATTGTTAATTACATTTTAAGTAGTTAAAATATTTCACACTTGGCGTATTTTTGGCGAGTAGACGTGTTTTCGTAGACTCAACGCGTGATTTACCCACAACCAAACTTTGACTTCAAGCGCTAGGCTACGATTGGGCTACTCTAAGCTTGGCTCGTGTATCCCTGAAAGTTCGCACATGAAATCGTACGGGTTTGCGATAAAATTTATTTATTTGTACCGAACAAATGTTACTTCTTCCTAACTTATATTGATTATAAACTCAAATATTTTGCTACTACTTTTTGAGGGAAGGGGTGGCCTTGAACCCATAAGTTTGACTATCCCTGGGCTAGGATATAAGCTCTTATTGCGCACATATAGAACGAGAATTACATTTGTATAGTCTTTTTTTCTTTACTCGTCTTATTAGCAGACGATCAAGGCGTACTTCTAACCATACATAAGAGTTGAGAAATTATCGATCGAATGGTTCAACCGAATCATTTTTTATAATGAAAAATAAATTTCGAAAATTCGTGATCTTCGGTCCAGGTATTGTTACCTAATAGGACAATTAAAGAAAAATAGGCTATAAATTCTACTTTCGAGAGCGCTATAAAACAACCCCGTAATCTAGTATCACATACCTCGTAAGTAACCAAAGCTGAACGTCAAAAACGAGTTACTGACGGTAAATTACTTCATATGTAAAGCAATAAGAAATAACTTATGTAAATCTTAAACTTACTAATGTTCGCCTAATACAAACGTCAAAAGTACGAGCTCATCGGCGTCAAAAATACGCCGCGTATAAAAAAGATAATATGCTTAATATCTATAGCAATAAGATATGTAATAAAAATAGTATAATATGTAAAATTGTTTAAGATTGTAAATATTGTAAAAAAAAATGAAAAATTAAGAGCAATAATAATTCAATCGCATTAAGCTTTATAGTATTCCTGTATATTGGTATTTAATTTTTTAAATTTTCCGTCTTGTTGCAATATTGTATTGTCGTATTGTAGATATTGCGTAAAAGTTATAATAAACGGTTAAAATGCAATACTGTATTTTTATTTCTCAACTATCCACGCTTATGAAGGTATTGGAATGGATGTTTTACAGATTATTTTTATTTTAATTAAATTCAAAGTGGGTTGTTAGTAGGCAATTATGTCATAGAAGTTTTGAAGATAGATTGAGATATTTAAAAGTACTACTTTTTAGTAAACGCTGGTAATTTAGTGATATGAGTAATTTTATTAGGTGAGGTGGAATCTAGCTGTAGACCACTGACTATAGCTCGTATATGGGATAACGGACGGAAGCTGTACCTTACAAGGAAAGAAGATCGAAGTGTAGTTAACATGGCTATTTTTCCCACAGTGCATGAGAAAGTCTAAACCCCTTCATTCCTTTCTTTACGTAGTACTTCCTTTCATCCCTATAGGCCCTGAAAATTTCCACGGATGGCAGTGAAAAGTAAAATTACAATTAATACATTAAATCTTTCCAAAATTTTAGGGAAGTTTTTTTATAGTATGGCGTGCATCCACGCTACTTATGAGCAAAATATTATGCCAATGTCACGTATGATGGAAAATACACTAAGGAGTCCAAAAGGTTATAAAAAAATTTAGAAAATCCAAATGATACTAGAGACCTTCAACAATACAGAAATACAAAGATACAAGAAATCAAATTAATTAAATACAGCGTTTAAATACATACCATTATATAATATACATAATATTATAATTTTATCTATTTGCATATGATAAATTTAGCTAAATATTTCATGAATGGAGAGAAAACCAATGTTAAAAGAAACTTCATGTTAACTGGGCGTTGAATTTTGAGGGGAAGAACTTCAGAAAGTTATTTTTATCAAATAAGGCACTGACAGTAAGTACCCTCAGATGGAAAATAATGACAAATAATAAATGTAAATCTTTATAAAAATCTGTGCCAGATACTATTTATAAATTATAGCCTAAATATTAATATTATATAAGCCTTAACATTATATAAAATAAATAATTACATTATTATTGATATTAAAAATATGTAACGTACAGAAAGACAAGTTGGCGCAGTGGTCACTGCAACTGACTGAAGCGCTAACGGTCGAGGGTTCGATCCCCGCTCATGGCAAGCGTTTGTATTGGCCTTACAGATGTTTATCGTGGTCTGGGTATTTGTGTTTGTGCTGTGTGTTTCCGAACCCTCGACGCAAGATCATGAGATCTTAATGGGGGTCGTTGAGTGTGATGCATTTATTTATTTATTATTATTTAGTGAAATCAATGATATTATATATCGTTGTCTTAGATTTTCGCGATTATTATTCATTAAAATAAAACTATTTTAAACGGATTTAAATCGCGTATATTAATTATTTTTATCATCCCGACGTTTCGAGCACTTTGCAGCGTTCGTGGTCACGGGTAGACTAAGGTGACATTTGTCTATTTGAGATTTTAGAAAATATTATTTACAACTACCGCCAACGGTTTCTTAGATGGTATCTTGGATAACGTTCCGGTTGCACGCAGAAGGCACTAACTGTATCTTTTGGTCTTGCAGTCTGTTGGACTTGGGATTTTAAATTTTTAATAAGTGGATCCCAGGATATTATATAACTAGTAGATATGTTATGTTCTTGATAATTCAATTTAAAATACCCATTTCCTGTTATGCCCAACCGCTAGCTGGTTGCTAGGCAACGTCGTCCAAACAGGATGCCCAAATCTATGATCCTCATATCTATAGTTACACAATACCATTGATGTTTTGTTTCGAAATCGTTAGTTTCGAATTGCGATTCACATTCGCCGTTGTGACGTCACAAAAAAAATTGAGGTCGGAGCCTCTGTAATACTGTATGTTAAAAAAAGCTAAACGTCAAACAGAAACCTTTGTGTTACCATTCATTTGAAAAAGCCATAGTTTTATGATAAAACATTTTGTATTTTAGTCAACTATTGCTTTCATTTTTCTGTTATGTAGATTTTAAAATGTATTTGTCATTTTCAGGGTTCCGTACCCAGAGGCTCCCAGCAGAACCCTATTACTAAGGCACCGCTGTCTGTCCGTCTGTCCGTCCGTCTGTCAGCGAACTGTAGCTCATGAACTGTAATAAGTAGCGGGTTAAAATTTTCACAAAATGTGTATTTCTATTACCACTAAATAATAAACAATAAAAACCGATCGTAAAACATTAAAATATTAAATAATGTAAAATGTTCAGTTGTCTTACTGGTGGATAAAATTGAAAATTTTAAAGACACCCGACTATCTACTCATTAAGACCATTTCAACGAGACCCAACACGGTACTTCTGCTGTTAGTTGGTGAGGAGTTGTGTATCTTGCTGATTCCAGATGATGCTGCAGCAGCAGATCATAATATAGTAATCTCCGAGTCGATTGGACCAAAAGAAGCTGCTGAGATCATTTCAAAAACTAGAAAAGAGCCGATAATCTTTAAACGTTCGAACGAATCTTCATAAATTATATACGAAACCATCCTGATTATATCAGATTTCAAAATCGGATTATTAATAAGATAGCTACGATGCAACAAAAAGATACTCAAACACACGACAAATTTATAACAACCCTCTTTTTTGGTTGGAGCTTAATAAAATATTAAAAGGAAGTCTATATGTTATTCTTGTATATAATTTATATTCCTGTAAAATATAATCAAGCTTGAAATTAACAAAAAAATGTACAAAAAATTGGATGATTTTTTATTTTTCACATACTTTCGCATTTAAAATAATAGAAGTAAGTAAGTAGGCCAAATTTTTAAATGCTACTTAATTTTATGTAGCACTTAAGTCATTCTCAAAGAGAACGTTGTTAATAAAAATATTTTCAAAAGGCTATGTTTTCTGAGGATATTTACTTTAACTCCAGAGCGAATTAATTAAAAATACAAATCCTTTGAAATACCTAGAGGTTGTTTCAATCTGTGTGAACTTTTCTATTTTGTCATGTGTGTCGTCGAAAAATATTAAGATCTCTATACACTAAACGCTGTGAGTTATGCCGCGTTATAATTAGAGGATGGGCCCTGATTTTCTATGATACGTAAACGACAGTGTAACGAGTTTGTTGAAATTATCTGCTTAAAACTTTAGAAGTGTTAAGATTCATTTTATAAGTTTCATATTTTCTGTGTGCTTTTGTAAACTGTAAAAGAGTGGGGGGTGTCGTTTTCACTTATATTGTACTAGCGATCCGCTCCGGTTTTGTACGGTATGTAGTTTTTTTACACATTACAAAAAAATAAGGTTGATTTCTAAAGATATGTGTAGAGTACACCTCCACACCATACAATACATATGTACATTTTAATTAATACATTTTAAATTTCAAGTCTCTTACTTCAAAAACAGGACTTTCATACAAACTTCTAACCTATGTTTTACACTTTTAATGTTTGGTAAAATCCACTCTATAACGAATGTCTACACTATATAAAAACCTACCTCCCAAATTTTAATTTTGTTTATATTATAGTTTCTGAGATTTCGTGATTAATCATTTTCGCTTCGCTTTTATATAAGAGTATATAGATTATGAATTACGTTTTTGCTATAGAGAATCAGAACCTGTTATATCAAATTATATAAACGGCTAAAAGTTTACATAAAATACATGATTATAAAAATCTGTAAACCAAACTTACAAGTGCGATTCGCGCCTTAGCGAATCTTACCGTATCGCTTTCCGTGTAAATAAGCCATATCCGAGTAAAACTATTAGTCGAATTTAAACATGTTTTATTATTCATCATGAGGTCTGTGATTATTTCTGAAATCGTTTCTGAACTTATGTATTATGCAAGCGGTTAATCTTATTTGAATATTACTGGAAATCTCACTTAAAGCGGCTGTTCACGTTACGACGGACGCACGGATATATTTTGTCGATTTTAAGGCTGCTGCAGGATAGGATAGGATAGGATTTGTCTTCTGTGTCTTCTAGATATATTCTTTATAGAATAGTGTAAATATTACTATTTCGCATAATTTTCATAATTATATCTTATGTTACAGACTTTTTCTTTCATTACTTTTAGTGGCTCTTTCAATACCTAATCAAATCAATCAAAAATCAAAATCAAAATATGCTTTATTCAAGTAGGCTTTTACAAGCACTTTTGAATCGTCAATACAAAAACAAAAGAAAACTAAACACTAATTAATTAATTAATTTACCACCGGTTCGGAATGTAGATTCTACCGAGAAGAACCGGCAAGAAACTCGATAGTTACTCTTTTTAAAAGTTTTACGATGGGTACATACATTTATGAGTTACAAACATATTAAATACCCTGTGTGAATCCAGCTTATACTAAATCCATGCATGTTTATCATCTATATAATCTTGAACAGAATAATATGCTTTAGCTACTAAGGATTTTTTAATATGTACTTTAAATTTATTTTTCGTAAACTGTAACACTTTTTGCGGAATTTTATTATAAAAACGAATACCTTGCCCCAAAAAGATAACATTGACTTTGCGGAGTCGAAACTTCGGCGTTATAAGTTTATCCTTTCTTCTCGTGTTAATACAATGCCTGTTACTGTTTTTATCAAAAGAATCAATGTTGTTGTGAATATACATAATATTATTGTAAATGTACTGCGATGCAACCGTAAGTATACCAACTTTATTAAAAACATCTCGAAGGGAATCTCGAGCTCCTAGATTATAAATACCACGAACAGCTCTCTTTTGCAAAATGAATACAGTATTAATATCTGTAGCGTTACCCCATAACATCAATCCATAAGACATGAGGCTATGAAAATAACCAAAATATACCAATCGAGCTGTATCAACGTCGGTTAGTTGACGAACTTTCCTAACCGCGTATGCTGCGGAGCTGAGTCTTCCCGTAAGAGATGCCAAATGGGAATTCCACTGAAGCTTCATATCCAAGGTAATTCCCAAAAATACTGTTGTATCGCTAACATCAAGGATCTCACCATTTAATATTAAATTATAAGTTTGTTGTTTTACATTAGGTAATGTAAACACTAGACATTTAGTTTTTTTAGTATTTAAAACTAGATTATTAGTGGTAAACCAACCATGTATCCGTGATAATGCATTGCTTACATCGTCATAATCAACTTTATTTCTATTAACTTTGAAAATAAGTGAAGTGAATGTTATGAAAGAACCGAAAGACACATTTTTTAATAAATATTTTGTTGATTTTTTTATAGTTTTTATGGTTTAATCGTTTACTTACTAATTACTAACTTTAATAAATAAATAATAATTGAAGACAAAAAATCATCATTTCTTTCATTACAAGTATATTTTTTGTTCTATTTAGTAAACTGGGTCTTTCATGGCACTTCCTTGTATGATGCTGAAAAATCCATACAGATAAATAAAATTGAAGTATCTGTTTGTAATTACAAATTCAGAGCTTTTAACTAAATGCATATCAAAGTATATACGATAATGAAAACACACAATCTGACGATATTTAAAAATTGACGGTGATGTATACAATCTAAAACACGTTTTCCGCGATCACCTTAACGTGAATAGCAATTTATATTTTATTATTTTTATTTATTTCTTCATAAACTAGAAAACCATAGCTTAGTCACAAGAGTTTTAAGTTAATTTAAAAAATTATCTACGACAATATTATAAAGAGGTAAAATTTAATTATAAGTAGGGGGTAAAGACTGAAAATACTGATCAGATTTAAAAAATTCTTTTAGCGTTGGATAGCCCATTTAATAAAGACAATTATAGGCTATATAACATCATGATACGGCTCATAGGAACGAAGCGAAAACAATAAAAGCGCGTGAAGCTATATACATATTTGTATAAACCATAACATTAATCCCCCTTAAACTAAAACGAATAAGCACTGAGAATATTTGGACGCCGATAAGCAGTACTGTATCAACCCACATGGACTTCATTATAAGATAATGGCGTCTAAAGATGTCGAACCTATTCTTAACAAATATGTTTGAAGAAGTATATATCTATTTTTTATTTTATTTTTTGATAAAAGGTATAATGAATTTAAATGAGACTGATACATTTAATGTATTATCTAATAAAAATTTATTTAAATATTTGAGATTATTGTATAAATTGCAAAAAAATGGAACGCACTTGAAATTCGAATCAATTAATTAAGAAACATTTTTCCGCACTTATTTAATTTTATATGACTTCAATTTTTTGAATAATTTTAAATAGGTGATGTAGTATTAAAATACATCAATATCTCCGAATTTGACTTTTTTGTGGGTTGACACATTATTGCTTATCAGCATCCATTTAAGAATTTCACAACATCTACAATCATACCCCTTTTACGATAAATAATGAGCAACGCCGCTAGAGACAAAAATGTTTACGACACAGAATGCGTACAGAACAAATATTACATTTCAATCCCCAGGCACGCCAGACAAGTGACATACGAAAATCAGCAATTCCGAAGGTAGCCTTCACAATGTCCCAGCGGAGAGACGCGTATCATTGGATATATGCTAATATTGTTTGTGTACTAAAGAACATGATCTGTTTACTTATATCTTAACCAGATGCCCGTCGCGGATACCTGAGTCGGATATATGGATGCTGATAAGCAATAATGTGTCAACCCACAAAATGTCGAATTCGGAGATATTGATGTATTCTGATAGTACATCATGTATTTAACATTATTAAAAAAAATCACATCTAAAGTAAGTAAATAAATACGGAAAAAGTTCTTTAATTATTTATTTCGAATATTGAAGTGTGTGCAAAATAATCTCATCTATAAAAAAACCTTATTATTTGATAACACTTTTCATTAGACCAATCTGTTTTTAAATTATTATACATTTTATCAAAATAGAAAAGAAAAAATGGAAATATACGTCTTCAAACAGATTTGTTAAGAATAGATTTGACATCTTTAGACGCCATTTTCTCAAAATGGAGTCCGTGTGCCACACATTATTACTTATTAGCGTCCATATATACTCAGTTAATATTGTTGACGATTTCAATTTTGATTTTAAAACACTTTTTCATTAATTAATTAATTAATTAATGAAAAATTATTTCATTTATTTGTTAATTTTTTGTATTAATTTAGATCTTGATTGATATATTGAATAATACCAAGAATGTGTTAAATTTTTTTGTGAGTTTAAATCAAATCTAATTTTAATCATATCTATGTACTTTTTATTTATTAATTAAAATAACTTTTAATGCTATATATAATATATACAATTTCGGACACTTCCAATCAACACCAAACTGACTGACTGACATATTCACTGACAGATCGTTCAGCGCAGAGCTGAAACCGTTACGTCTTGGAACATGAAAAATTCCTTCAATGTCGTAAATGTGTATTAAGAAAGAATTTATAAAAATAAGGGTTTAAAAAGTGTGTTATATTTTTGTTAGGTATTAAATTCACAAGAATAGGCGATCGAAAATTTAGGTAACTGTTAGTAATTTTATAAATTAACCCATTAATGCCTGGTCTATCAAAAATGAAACGCTTACATCAACTACAAATTTGGTTACATGTTTTATACTATATTTTACTATATTCATATATTAATTTGGTTGATAAAATTATTGTTAATTTAACATAATTCTTATTTTTTATTTTTTTCCATGATTTTTATATGATAATTTAGGGTATATTTACAAATAAGCTATCGAATATAAAAGCTACTTTAAAGTTAAGTATATATTATACATTTTTTAGGCAAATTTGACACAAAAACTAGGTGTGCAAATACTTTTTTTACCCTCTACATATATTTTATTTCATGAATCAGTTTCATTTGATAGTAGGGTTTGAAAAGAACGTTTCGTTTTTAAGTGATAAAGAAACATAATAAGAACGAATCAGAGTCGCGTCGCACCTAATGACATCAATCTTAGCTAAGTGTCTTAACAACACCAATTATGCTGCAAAAGTATCTCGCTTAATGAAATAAATGTACTCTTATATATTGGCACAGAGTGATTTCGTTAATTTTGGTAATAAAGAATGAAGAAAGTCGACGTAAAAAATGGCAGTGTAAGATATAATAATGAAGTATCGTTTTAGTTTTAGTTATAGAGATAACATTTTTAGAAGTTTATTCTATGTTATTAGTGAAGATAATTAAGTTATCTTGACTTATCTTTGGTACGCACAATTGACAAGAATAAGTCTACGGGATGTTTAATAATCTAGATATTTATCGTTTTCTTAGATTTTCGCGATTATTATTCATTGAAACAAAACTATTTTAAACGGATTTAAATCGCGTATATTAATTATTTTTATCATCCCGACGTTTCGAGCACTTTGCAGCGTTCGTGGTCACGGGTAGACTAAGGTGACATTTGTCTATTTGAGGTTTTAGAAAATATTATTTACAAGTACCGCCAATGGTTTCTTAGTTGGTATCTTGAATAACGTTATTCATATCATTCGTTATATTTTTAAACTGTAAAAATCCAATAAGTCAAATAATAGCATACATTTTGATAGCCCGTATAGTCAGGAAGGATATAGGCTATATTTCATCACGATACGAATCATAGGAGTGAAGCAGTAACCATAAACACAACTGAAATCGCATCGAGCTAGTAGGCTATAATGTTGATTTTAGTGCCCGGAATACCGATAAAATTGGAGGACGTTGCCTTGCAACCAGCTCGCGACCGACATTACAAACATTATATGAAGATAATTTTACTCGTATTTATTTCATTTAAATGACTTGATTATTTACAAAAATGTTAAATTCGTAACGCTTTACCAGAATACGTCAATTTATCCGAATTTGACTTTTTGTGTCTTAAAAAATCAAAAATCAATTTTCAAGTTATAGCATTATTTGATAGCCATAGTTCATCATAATTACCCTAGTCGACATTATGGAAACATATAAATTGTCAATTAGTCTTACCCATAACTTTGAACGTATGGACGACGAGAAACGTTCTCCAAAAACACATCCGAACAAGAAATCCGTCACGATGACCAAATTATTAAAGTCACCTCCATAAGTCGCAATAATGATTCAAATTTAAAATCACTATTCGTGGGTTGACATGCTATTGCTAATGAGTATCCAAATATAAATACATAATATATTATTAACCATAGTATTTCTTGCAAAATTTAACCATGAATAACTGTTAATTAAAATGCCATACTAAAAATTATTTCATTACAATAACAACATAATTTATATGATTTATAAATAAAACTTAAGTAAATTTGAATAGCACAGTTTTATTTAATCGTTCTATTGCAACACAGTTCATATGAAGCACTTTATTCAATGAAAGTTCGTAAAAGTTACAATTACGTTCAGCACGAGGAAGCAATTAGTGAAATATTTTGTTCAACGATTAAATTGACGACATTTTTTAATTTTTATAACAAGAAAACGAGACTTGGTGAGTGTTGGACTACGTGGTACATGAGACCAAGCTTTGATCTTCTGTATTTACGTCTCAATATTCTGGCCAAGGACATTCGATTTTAAAATGAGGTAGAGCCTGGCTGTAGCCTAACGACCATCAATGGTCTCTCACAGAAGATCGGTCAGCCGTGTTTTTACGGTGAGCGAGAGAGACGGAAATCACTTTCCCCCTATTACTATTTTCTATTACTTTCACTTTTCTAACATCCCTTTTTCCTTTTGGTTCACCTGTTGGTATCTCTTATTGTTATTGTTTGAAACTATTTTTACATTAAAAAAATCTAAATCTTTGTTTAAACTCAAACAGCAGTGATAGCAGTCGCACATTATGTAGAAATTTTGGGGGCAAATTATCAACAGACGGTTTTCTGAGTTTCGTCAGAGTTAAAAAGTATAACTATAAGAGTCTTAAAATCTCAGAAATCAAATTTCAACATTATTTGCTAGCCATAGTTTATCATAATTCTTCTAGTCGACAACATAGAAAGGTATAAATTACCAATTAGTCTTACACATAACGTATGGACGTATGATGAGAACATAAAAGATAAGGTATTGTAAATCCTTTCAGGTTTTTAGCCTTTAATACTCAAACTCAACTCAAACTCAAAATATACTTTATTCAAATAGGCCTTTGCAAGCTCTTTCGAATCGTCAATTTACAAATTTGTGATGTCAGTTCTACGTGAAGCTACCACCGGCTCGGAGTGTGGACTCTACTGAGAAGAGCCGGCGAGAAACTCAGTAGTTACTCTTTTAAAAATATTTTTGTACAATACTGTTTGATACAATTAGCTACAGTTATCCTGCGAGAATATCAACGCCCTATTATTACGCGCGGTTTTATCATTAATGTAGTCATATACTGAATAGTATGCTTTTTCTATTAATGATTTTTTTATGTAAACTTTAAATTTGAGAAGTGGCAAATTTAATATTGTTTCGTCCATTAAACCATTGTTGATTCGACCTTTTTAATTCTTAACCACCCAAAAAATTCAAAGTTCAACCACAACGTTCCATTCATAACGCAAAGTAAACAAGCGTTCACGTAAACCAACGAAGCATTATATTACTTGCAAAACTTTTAATACGCAAAGTTACACAGGACCATCATTTAGTCATTCCCCTGGCTGCCTCAGCTGTTTCCACTGGAGATACCGCTCATTGCAGAATATCCAGTGGAAAGAGCTGAGGCAGCGCGTATTAAAATTTAGTATCCATAATTTTCGGTCGGCTTACTATCGATGCTGATAAATAAAATTCGTCTTTACCTTACGAAAAATGTTTTGTCTTGCGTATATTATTATTTAATTGGGTTTTCGTTTGATAAATGAGTTTGGAAGATTTTCCACAAGAGTTTCTTATGTAACGTTGTTGAGTATCTAGAAAATATTTTTAAAAATTCATCTCCCATGAAAATCTTGACTTGTTTAACCAAACAAGGAATAAAAAATTTTTGACATCCGTTTATCAAAAAACTTTAAGGGTAGTCCCCTTGTATTGTACCACAAATATCACATTTTGACGGTTAAAAGAGACGTTTTTCATTTTTATGTGAAAATATCATATAAGAACCGGATCGGAATATAGAATGTTTTGATAGCGATAGACTTACACAATTAGGGCTCACCTGTATCAGATATTTCAAAGTTAATTCCCAAGGCAAGAATTATACTTATAAGTTCTGCTTTCAGACTTTCATAAATATTTACGTAAGCTGTTTGGTTGGTCGTTCCTACTTACGACGTGTCTGTTACTAGGTTACAGAGTTGTTTTATATCGCTCTTGAGAGTAAAACTTACTAATGTAATTCTCACCAAAGGCCTCTTTCAAAAAAGGGGACGGAAGTTTGTGTGGTAAGTAAAGTTCTGAAGTTAAAAAAATTTTGATATACCTATATAAATAATCGACGGCTGTTTCCGTTTATCCACCACAAATTATCCATTCTAAGAGGGATAATCGGAATCATGAAAATCGAAAATAGAAAATCCCATTTGGAATGTTTAGTATTAAAAAATATGTTGATTTTCTACTTCGCCAGCTATTTTAACATCAAATCGAACTTACCCAAATCTATCACATAAAAGGCGTTCAAAAGGGTTCACTAAAAGCCTTACCCTTGTGGTAAATCGTTTCATCATCAGACAACGAAGTCTCCGTGACCCTTATTACCCTTAACCATTTAACCAAAGGCCACAAAAGACTTCCAATGCGTATTTTCGAATTGACAGTATTTTGAATCAATTGAAATCGAATGTTAGGACTCTTTAATTCATTATACCCAATATACCCAAGACTTAAGTCAACATAACATATTCTTGCTACACTTTAGACTGATTATCGCAAAAGATAAATTTCTGGCTTTAGCTCGCGACTTCGCTCGCGTTGAATTTGATTTTTTATGCCAGACGATCTTATTTTTCGTAAAAATAGCAGGCAAATGAGCAGGCGTAACCTGATATTAAGGGCTTACCGCCGTCCATGGACATTTGTATTATATTTTAAAAATAAGAAGTAAAGAAAAGAATGAAGAAGCAGATTATGCTTCCGACTCTCTCACTCACCGTGCTCAGCTATATTAGCTACTTTATTTACGCGGATTTTCTGTGAGAGTTTCGTACTGTCATAGTCGCGTGTATCAGTAGGCTAATATAAATCGCGAAAGTTTATAATACATAACCATATAAAATTTCATGTTTCATACTTTGACAATGACGGACTTTGATAATCTTAAAAATAATCTCGCACAAATCAAATTTTGCCGCCCTGGCAATTTTGTGCTTAGCGCTGTTCTCCATACAAACTCTCATTCCAAATTTCACCACATTAAAATTCTATTTCACAAAGTGTAGTCTATGTCCTTCTCCTATATCAACATAACAATTCATCAAAGTTGATTCAGCGGATTTTTCGACGTTACGGCATAAGAAACAGACTCAGACTTATTATCATACCTTTGGAATATACCTTTTATATTACACGTAAAAACGCCAAGTTCAAATATACTAATCGCAAATTTCGATATCGTTTTTCGATAATCATAAATTTTGGATAAAAATTGTTACACGTTCCTTCTATTACCTCCAATCTCTTACTCGTGAAAAAACATCTGCCCTGTGAAAATATGAAGCCAGAGTTATTCGAATATGTCAAATTTTAATAGAAAATGTTAAGAAAAAGTATCTAAATTATTCAATCATAGCTATAAACCGCATATGAATATCTCGAGGGGTTTTCCAAATCCTTCATCTTGCAATTTATTATGTGTACTCTTGAAGTTAATACAAAATTATAAATTTATTCGTTATTTTTCACTCATCTAAACTTCTCATCTTTTGTTTTTTTTTATGCCATATTAGTGTTATAAATGTGAAAACAACTCTGCATGTCATTCTGTTTGTTATATTTTTACTCGTAAATTCTAAACTAAATTTGATTAATTTTGTTGTATAGAAGTTTAACTTTTTCGAAACTGTTGTAGATTTGTTTGTTTTGTTTGACGTTGAAAAAGAGAATGTAAATTCGTTATTTTCAATTCAAATCTTTTGACTTTTTTTTAATGCGACAGTTGGTTTGGATGGATGTATCTTTTTTTTTGTATACTGGGGAGATCGGGTTATGTAATGATTTATACCAACTAAAACCCCTGCCATGGCCTTTCTCAGCACGGAAATGGAGAGGCCTTGGGATCGCTTGCGCATGGGCATCCGCTGCCCCTCCCGTGCGAAGGATGGATGGATGTATGATTCTCTTTCACGCAAAAACTACTTAACAGATTTTGATGAAACTACTGTAACTAATATATCAGAATAACATATAAGCTATAAATCAACAAACGGTCAAATCCGCGGTCGGAGGCTAGTTAATTTAAGTCACGTAGTATTCAAACAAAAGCTAAATTCATCTTCATATCACGCGAAAGGTTTACGATTCTCGTAAAAGTTTTTCGTTGCACTAGTTTCGGGGAAGCTAATAAAACGGGTATCTGCCGTTGTAACCGTAATCCCGCTTTCGTTTTATTAGGCGTTTATTTTGTACTTCTTTTGTTTCTTATATCTGTTGCTTTAATTAAGACCCTTAACTCATTTTTTTATACAATTACAAATAACCTACCCTTACTAAAGCTTGGACCTTTTTTTATATTAAAAATATATAGTGTAGTGAATGACAGACGCGTTGGCGCAATGGTCACTCCAAACGACTAAAACGCTAATGGTCGCGGGTTCGATCCCCGCTCACGGCAAAGGTGTGTATCGACCATACAGATGTTTGTCGTGGTCTGGGTGTTTGTGTTAGTGTTGTGAATGTTTCCGGACCCCCGACACAAGGTCATGAGATCTTAATGGGGGCCGTTAAGTGTGATGCGTTTATTTATTTATTAAGTTTTAAGAGTGTGTAAAAAAAAATATAGTAAATTAAATGTATACATTAATAAAATAATACAGTAGTGAAAAATTCTTATTATATTTTGTTGTAAAGAAATAAATATATTCAAATTATTAGAAGAATTTAGTAAAAGACTGTGTATTGGTATAATATAGATTATAGAAATTATATAATTGTAGTTAAGTTATATCATATGAATTAAAACTTGGATTATAAAAATTTTAAAAAAAATGTTTATTAAATGAAATGCATGACTTATGAAAATTGTATACTTTATTCATTCTTATGTTTGAGAAGCAAAATGAATTATAAATAAATTAATGTGAAATGAACAAAATTGTAATAATATGGTAGAATAAAGGCTTATTTTATTTTATTTTATTTAAGAGTGTGTAAATCAAAATGATTACAGAATTACACTTATAACTTTTGCTCTCAGACTTACATAAAGATTTACATAAGTCGTTTGTCATTGTTTTACTCGTGTATGAATTTTCCATTATTATCATTTCATTTGTGACGGCCACAGTTTTCGTAATATCGTCGTTTCGTTGTTTTATGTCAATTACGAAAATAAAACTTACAGATGTAATTCTGGCCTATGACAGAGTGAAAAAACTAGGTGATATTACACAGACACTATTATGAATCATTAATAAATGTTAACTACATGATGTAAAAAATATTATATTTAAAATGATATATTATTAACAAAAATAATAGTGCTATGATCAATTATACAGTTTTTAATTATCCTTTTAAGCTTCTTATTTTGACTTAAGCAGTGTTAAAACTTATCTAGAATATGAATCTACATTTCAAATGCATCTTTAATTTTCAAAATAGATTCAGTGGTTCCGGAGGTTATTTCGCACAAACTAAATTAGGTCTCCTATTTAATTATTTTAGTATAGATTATACTAAAATTTACTTATGGAACACTAAAAACTATACAACCAAAAACTCAAAGGCACTTAAATTATATGTAGCTTTTAAGTTTACACTGTCTCAGACACAGAACGTGACAAACAGAAATAGTTTAAGGCAACTTAAAATTAAGGAGACTTTAAGTATTTTGCCGTAAACTAAACATTTACAATAATATTGTGAATCTATTCGAACGAACACAAACAAACGTTTGTAAGTAATTACGTAACAAGTAAAACTAAAACATACTTGATCTAACATAAACACAACATAACATTACACACATGAATCAGAGTAAATCGATCATTGTCTAACCATTAAAGTAAGAGAAATAATAATAGCTGATTAATAAATATCAAATTAATAAAAATGTACATTTAAATTTAAAACAAAAATAAAAGACCCTACCCAATAAACTGTTTAGACTACAAGTCACAACGGATCACGAGTTGTAACGACCACCATGTTGAGTTTTTGCTGACGTCACATATTTTATAACACTATGGAGGAGAATACGAACATAATGGACACCTTATAATCGTTCAAGCCGGTTAGATTAAAAGTAAAGTAACAGCCTGTAAATGTCCCACTGCTGGGCCAAGTAAGTCTCCCTTAAGAAGAAGGTTTAGGAGCTTAATCCACCACGCCGCTCCACTGCCGGTTGGCGGATATACATGTCTCAGAATTTCTCCCGGCACATGCAGGTTTCCTCACGATGTTCACCGCCGAGCTCGAGATGAATTTAAACACAAATTTAGCACTTGAAAAATCAGCGGTGTTAGCCGGGGTTTGAACCCGCGATTATCGGTAATGATCGACGTGTCTTAACCACTAGGCCATCTCGGTTAGATTAAGGGAAGTGACAATAGAACATACATACCCACATAAAGTCATTATCCTGCTTTTGCTTCAGTCGGGTAAAAAGACTTTAATTTCATTTATACATAAAAATTCCTACACAAAAAAATGTCGCAAACTTACATTCAATAGAATGTCATCTTAAATATTACATAATTGCGAAAACAAAAAAAAAAAAACCTAAATCAGACTCCAGTACTAATGGTTCCGTATAAATCATACTCGATTTACGCTTATTTGGAGAAATTTTAATACATTCCAAATACAATTGTGCATATATGGCAGTCAAAATGTCAAAAGTAAGATGTCACGGACGGATAGACGACGTAGCCTTATTTGGACGCTGATAAGCAATACTGTGTCAAGCCACATGGACTTCATTTTGAGAAAATGGCGTTTAATGATGTCAAACTATTCTTAATAAATCTATTTGAAGAAGTCTACATCCATATTTTCTTTTCTATTTTGATAAAAATTATAATTAATTAAAACCAGATTAGTATATAGTATATTATTAAACTACTATATTAGTATATAGTAATAAAGAGTTTTATCTAGTAATGAGTGTTTCAAACATATGAGATTATTGCATAATCCAAACTATGGAACGGACTTTAATATTCTCATTACATTAAGAAACTTTTTTCCATGCTTATTTAGTCCAGATGACTTGAAATTTTTGTGAATAATGTTAAATATGAAATAATCTATCAGAATACATGATTATCACTAAATTTGACTTTTTGTGGGTTAACACATTATTGCTTATCAGCATCCATTTAGAAGGTATAATAATTTAAAAAATCAAAAACTCGACTCCGTAACAAGACCATCTGCATTCAGTATCACCGTATCAATATCAGTTCAGTCTAAAAGCCTGTAAGTGAGAATCGTTAATAACCAACTTTAATTCGTTATAGGTCCCTAATTGTGATTGAAAAGCGATATGTAAACCTAAAAATGATTTTTAAATGCCTATTCAACGATATCCCTCTTGGCATATATCGTCGATTTTTTATTCTTTTTCACGGTATGGCGTCTTAAATCAGCTACATTAATTTATCCAAATCTTTATGCTTTCAATGACATTCGCGCTGTCATAACGAATCACATGACGTCTCATTTATCAACATCGGCCTAGCCGTTTGGTTCAGGTAAAAAGGAGCCGTTGACAACCTTGAATACGGAACCCAAAAATATATCATTGTAATATTTTCAGACGAAAACAAATAACGTTTCGCAGCTGCGTCACGATTTCAACGCGACGGCTTATCGCGATTAATGTTATCTAAAAAAATATAACATTCGCATTAGTTTTATAAAAAGGTTTCAGGTATTATGAATAAGACATTATACAATCTGCTTGGATGGGAATAGAAAATATTATATGGACCCGGATAAGTAATACTGTGTCAAGCCACACGGACTTCATTTTGAGAAAATGGCGTCCAAAGATGTCAAACCTATTCTTAACAAATATGTTGGAAGAAGTATATATCCATCTTTTATTTTATATTTTGATGAATTTAAATCAGACTGTTACCTTTAATTTATTATATTATAAAAAGTTATTTAAATATTTGGGATTATTGTATAAATCACAAAAAAAGGAACGCACTTGAAATTCGAACCGAATAATTAAGAATTTTTTTTCCTTACTTATTTAACTTATATGACTACAATTTTTTTTATAATGTTAAATAGATGATGCAGTATCAAAATACATCAATATCTCCGAATTTGGCTTTTTGTGGGTTAACACATTATTGATTATCAGCATCCATATAAGCTATAGCTTTAGCTCGCGACATTGTTCACGTAATGTATTTTTTGTTATGCCAGATGACCGTCTCAAACTTATTTTTTTTGCCTGGCCAATATGACACTCGACACAGACAGACAGTTAATTGTACTATGCCCAATAATCTTCTCGTCAGTGCAAACAATAAGTTGATGGAGTTTTATCGCAATAGAACGAACGGTACATGAGTTAGATATTAATTTAAATTATAATTCATAAAAATATTAAATAAACATCTACTTCATTGTTGCATAAGTTTTCCTCTGAGACTTTCATAAAGGTTTTCATAAGTTGTTTGCCATAACTTTACACCTCACAGTTTTACTGATAGTTCCTTATATTGAAATTTATAGCTTTCGTAACTGTTTACAGCGTATCTGTTACGTTACAGACTTGTTTTATATAACATACGAGAGTAAAACTCACAAGTGTAACGCTCGCCTTGGAGCGAAAAATTTTCATATTAAGCATTGATTTTAATGCGATATTAGGCGTAATATTTTATGCCAACATAATCACCTTTGAGAAATAATTATACATATGTATCTCGGTACATAAGTCCTTAGAAGCCGAGATGGCCTAGTATAGATTTAATGAAACCTTACACTTATATAGCTATAATATATATAATACATAATAGTAACACATGGTCGCTTTTTATCAGCACACCATGACACCATGCGGATAAAATTGCGGACGGTAACAATAAAAAAATAAAGGTGTAATTCAATGTATTACAATATATAATCTGTAGAAATATTTTAAATAAAGACTAACACTATATACCATTTTTGTAAACTGTATTATATTCCCAAGAGTTTGTCGCGAAATCCATTTCACATATCACTTATTCTCTTCCATTGCCAAAATAATACATCACTTATGACGTCATTTAATAATGAACTGTAATGCGATATAATAAGGTGACTTTTTCCTTAAAATGTATTTATGTTATGTGTTTATCGTCGTTCTGAAATCAGATTAAAATACGAAACTTGCTCAGTTCATGTCCAAGCACATCTGTGTATTGTAGAATGAATTTCGAAATTATAGAGTTTCAAAGTAATTTAAATTGTAAATACGGATATATTTTAACCGAAAATATTAATATATGTTTTCTTCCAAAAAGAAAGAGGTTTTAAATGCGTCGACTTTTCTAATATCGATCGATTATTCGAAAATGCCTCTTTTTTGTATCAAAGTGCATACCTTTCCATGTGACCCATATAAATTTCATCAAAATTGGTTTAGGAGTTTGGTTTTAAAATCAAAATAATGTGTATGTTCAAGTTATCACTTCGCGAGTCATTACTATAACCCTCTTCAAATTAATCGTTTACTTTTGGGAATGTCTAAATATATATAATACAAAGATGACTGACTGACATAGTGATCTATCAATGCACAGCCCAAACCACTGAACGGATCGGGCTGAACTTCGGCATGCAGGAAGATGTAATGATGTAGGCATCCGCTAAGAAAGGATTTTGATTAATTTTACCCCCAAGGGAATAAAATAGGGGATGAAAGTTTATATGAAACTTTGTCAATTTTAAATCGATCGGGCTGAGACGTAAGCACCACAGATGTCGCAGACGACGTCGCGAGCACCAGCTAGTTTATTATATAGAAGTAAAAAATGTTTGTTTGTAAATTTGTATGTATGGGGTAATCTTTAAAACTACTGATCCGATTAGAAAAATTATTATCGCGTTACATAGTTCGTTTATGGAAGAAAAATATAGGCTATATTACAGCACAGACTGCTAGGAGTCAAGCAATAACTGGAAGTGAAATCGCAATCGAATCGAGGTTCAAGTCGGGTAAAGACTCTGAACCACTTACAATGTAACTTCAAACGAACCAATCGACAGCCGACTAAATCTTTCAAAGGGCGAGAATCGAAGCATAGAAGTGAATTCAACCGCTTATAAATCTTTGTCTGTGAAAACTTTACTTTTTTCCATTTCGGATATATATATTAATATATTTTGAATTTCCACGATTTATACTATTCATATTTAATATCCGTTATATTAATCCGTCTTATCGCGATAACTAATGGTAGTAATACCTTTGTATTGCCCGACGTTTCGACGAAGTTGCATCCGTCGTGGTCGCAAACTGACTATATTTATATAGGTATTACTACCATTAATTATCGCGATAAGACCCGTTATATTAAATGGATGCTGATAAGCAATAATGTGTCAATCCACAAAAAGTCAAAATCGGAGATATTGATTTATTCCGATAATGCGTTTCGTATTTAACATTATGCAAAAACTTGTAAAGTGATCCAAACTAAATAAGTACGGAAAATAGAGTATTCATTTATTGTTTAGAAATTGAAGTGTGTTTCCATGTTTTGCAATTTATACAATAACCTCATATATTTTTAAAACTTATTGTTACATAAAACCTTTAACTGCATATATCAATCTACTTTTAATTCATTATACTTTATATTAAAATAGAAAAGAAAAATGCATATATATACTTCTTCAAATAAATATATTAAGAATGGGTTTGACATGTTTAGACGCCATATTCTTAAAATGAAGTCCGTGTGGCTTGACATAGTATTGCTTATCAGCGTCCAAATATAAATATATAATAATAGTACGGATAACACCTGACATGTTTTCTCTCTTTATAACACATACACCTTCATATATATCTATCTCTCTCACTCTTAGCTATACGAATTTGCATCCGAACAATCTATGAATATTAAAATTGTGCGCCACTAGAAGATTTTGACAGCTACCGCTATCAAAGTGAAAAATGGTCATGAGCGTCTGAAGTAAATATACATACTATAGTAAAAAAAAGAAAAAAGGAACTGTCACTGTCACTGTTAAAAAAATTGCTCTCTCGTATTTTTCGATATTTTATTGTTTAAAATATATTTTAACAGTTCAAAAAGTGATATTTTACTAAGGTTACATATAAAAGCTACTTTACATAAGTAATTGTGGCTCTATTGTTCATATTTGTACAATAATTGCACTCAACTGTTGGCTCTACAACTTCTCCAAGGGATTTTTCTCTCACATTACAAATAATAAATTTTATATAATCCAAATACAATGGCACGAGTGGAGGACATACTAGAAGTTCACAAAAGCATAGCTGAATCACTTGGTAAGCGGATGACAGAATTTGAGAAACAATTAAAAATAACAAATAGCACTGAGTCCAATAAGAACACCTTAGATAAACTTGCAAATGAGTTCAAAGAGTTTAAGTCTTCAGTGTGGAATATTCTGAGTCTCCTAAGATCACTTGTCACAAATTTATCCTCTCAAATTGATAACATTGACAACACATCAAGAAGAAATGCTCTGCTCTTCGGTGGTATTCAGGAAGCAGAAGGTGAAAACTTGGTTTCAACGATTCTAGGTACAATTCAGGTATTGATGGGTATGCCTGATGTTCAGCCGGGTGAGATCCAATACTGCCATCGTATCGGGAGCAAGTCAGAAAAGGGCCCTCGGCCCATTGTTGTTCGATTCAATGATTTAAAATTAAAAAGTCTCATATGGAGTAATAAAAAGAAATTAAAATCATCTCCAGTCATCTTAAGTGAATTCTTAACTAAAACTCGTCAGTCGATATTCACAAAGGCAAGAAAAAGATTTGGCATCACTAACACCTGGACCCTCAATGGCAATATTTATATCAAATTGCCAAATAATGAACGCAGGCGTGTCACAACACAGGAAGACTTCGATGAATGTCTCAAGATGTTTCCTAGTTCACCTCCTTCATTGCATCCCGCTGATAAGCCCGTCAGTTCCGAGCGGCCTAGGGTTAGTCCTGCTGCTCTTCCTGATGCCAATAAAAGGCCCCTGACGCGACGAAACTTGGTGAAGAAACAATACTGACAGTTGTTGACAGCTGAGTTGGTAAAACAAGACAAAAATAGTGTTGGGATCCGCTGTCAAACATCAGTAACTTAGAAGAAGGTGTTTTGTTATCTAATTCCTATCTACGTTAGATTTTAAAATAATTTAATAAATTACTTTTTATCTAAAATTATATTTTAAAATTATGTCATTTCCCTGTATCTTTTTTTTATGAGATGTTACATGTGATGATTTCATTTGATTTATTTTTAAATCACTCTTGTAGCCAGAATTCAATCTAGATATACATACCTACCTATATTCAAAATCAATGTATCTATTTAAGTGTTTAATAAATAACAATGCTTTCAGCGCTTCTTATATTTTCTATTAAATAGTATCTTAGTCTTAAGTTGTGTAACGTACGCTACTTTTTTACGATAATCAGATGTATATTGTACTTCTTTCTTACCTGTTTATCCAACATCTATACTGTGTATTTGGGATGAGTAGATATAGTCATAGTTATTTTCTTTTTATTTTTTCACATAATTTAGTTGACACTTTCAAAACTTATTTTTAAGTTTTTCGATACCAATTGTACCGTTTTGTGACATTGTCTTGTTATATTGTATAATATTGTAAGTGAATTGTATTTGGGCCAACAGAATGTGCATGATTAGATTATTTAGATTATTTATTAC
Source organism: Hypolimnas misippus (assembly GCA_037950945.1). Classification (NCBI taxonomy): domain Eukaryota; kingdom Metazoa; phylum Arthropoda; class Insecta; order Lepidoptera; family Nymphalidae; genus Hypolimnas; species Hypolimnas misippus. The sequence continues at coordinate 1,863,923 of JBBEEQ010000009.1, forward strand.
TTTCTTTATTTTATTATAGTTTAATTCGTAAAAATTAATAATACTTAGTTATATATTTGTTATAATTATATAAAATAGTATATTGTCATTTATATAAATTAAATATATTATTTTTTTATTATTATTTATAGAAAATTATAGTAAATTGTATGAGTACTATGAGTTCATGCTCTGACTCGTTTCATTCTGCTATTGATGATGATGACATTTCTTTTCATAGCATTGATGAGAGTTTTCTATCACTTGGTGATTCGCTATCCCATGAATTTTCATCTTTTCGAAAGAATTTAAATGTATGCCACATTAATGCGCAGAGCGTTCCAAGCCATTTTTCTGATATCTATACTACGTTTAACCAGGCTACCATTCACGCTGTTCTCATTTCCGAGACCTGGTTAAAGCCGTCTCTTTCTTCCACCTCTTTCTCTATCCCTAATTACGTTTTAGTCAGGAACGATCGGATCGGAAAAAGCGGCGGGGGAGTTGCGATGTATTTAAAAAGTCATATTCCATACAGACTTATCTCCCAGTCAGCTTCACAATACAGTGCATCCCCCGAATATCTATTCATCGAGATAGATGTAGGCATTAAACTAGCCCTTGGCGTGATCTATTGCCCTCCCAGTATCAATTATTTTGCCTCATTGGAACTCATCTTCGAAGATCTGATGTCTAACTATACCAATATACTTGTAATGGGAGACATCAACACCTGCCTGCTTAAGGGTGACCGTCGGTCAACCAAACTCACATCCATATTGGACTCATGCAATCTTCGCATTTTACCGCTTGCAGCCACTCACCATCCACACGATGCACCTGACAGTCTTTTAGACTTAATAATAGCGTCCAATGCCGAATTAGTTTCAAAGTTTGGACAATTCCCCGCACCAGAATTTTCGCTTCATGACCTAATTTTTTCCTCCCTTAAATTGAGAACGCCGAAGCCTAAACCTATAATGCTGTTGCTTCGAAGCTATCGTAACCTTGACCTTGACAGATTATTAGACGATGCGTCACGCATTATTTGGTCACAGATAGAGGACATTACGACGATAGATGAGAAGTTAGATTTCTTGTGCACAAATGTGACTGAACTGTTTGACCGACACTCGCCTGTCCGACTGGTTAAAATTAAAAACCACTCCAATCTTTGGTTTAACGAAGACCTAAGAAAAGCTAGAGTTAATAGGGACAAAGCTTTCCGGAGGTATAAAAAAGATCGTTCTGCAACCAACTGGTCGGCTTATAAGGCTGCAAGGAATCGCTGCAACCAGATATGTAGGAAGCTTAAACGCCGATTCATCTTCGATAAACTGCGTGGTTCTTCTCCCGAGGAGGCTTTAAAGTTCTTAAGCACTCTCGGTATTGGCAAGCTTCAAACTTCTCCTGATCCATCACAATTCGATTTAAACAATTTAAATGTCCATTTTTCTTCTCCTCAGGTACTTGATTTCCAAACTAAAATTAATACTCTTTCTGAAATACATGGCTTGCCTAGAATTAACTCTACGACATTCAATTTCTCTCCAGTCACGCAGAACGTTGTTAGGAAAACCATTGTTGCTATTAAATCGAAAGCGGTTGGGTGTGATGGGATAAGTCGCTTTATGATCACCCTTATGCTTAATCTCCTTATTCCCTCCATAACCCATATTGTAAATTTTTCCTTTGCTTCAAGTATATTCCCTGAGATGTGGCGCAAGGCTTTTGTTCTCCCACTCCCTAAAATAGCAAATCCTTCGCTACCTACTCACTATCGTCCAATAACGATCCTTCCATTTTTATCTAAAATCCTGGAGTCTATTGCTCACCAGCAAATTTCTGACTACCTTCATAAATGTGACTTGTTCAATCCATTCCAGTCCGGCTTTCGATCTGGCCACAGCACAACTACGGCTTTATTAAAGGTCACTGATGACATTCGTGTTGCCATGGAGAACAAGCAACTCACAGTGCTAGTTCTACTTGATTTCAGCAATGCCTTCAATGCAGTTGACCATGACCTCCTTCTTGCCTTTCTCTCCCAGGCTAACTTATCAGATTCTGCCATTGAATGGTTTTCCTGCTATCTTCGAGGGCGTCGGCAATCCATTCGGGTTGGTCAGACACAGTCTGACTGGTGCGATGTGAATGCTGGTGTTCCTCAAGGCGGTATATTATCTCCTTTGCTATTTTCAGTTTTTATTAACTCCATCACGACAATTTTGACCTCGCACTACCATCTGTACGCCGATGACTTGCAGCTTTATGAGCACTCCTCTGTCAATGATCTTGCCGCGGTCATAAATTCACTCAATAACAATCTTCATCGAATATCACTTTGGTCTGCTAAATATGGCATTTTTGTCAACCCGTCAAAGTGTCAAGCCATCATCATTGGTAGTCCGAGACAACTGGCTAAATTGGATGGATTGACTATTCCTAACCTACTCTACAATAATACACCCATAAAATTCAGCAGCAGTGTCAAAGACCTCGGCATTATCATTGACAGTAAGCTCAGTTGGAACGAACATGTCAAAGAAGTCGCTCGTAAATTTTATTCTCGCATGCACTCCATGATGCGATTAAAAAATTTCTTACCTATAGCAACTAAAATCCAACTTGTCACTACGCTCTTGATTCCCATACTCGACTACGGCGACTCGTGCTATCTGGATTTGTCGGAAGAACACTTAAATAAGCTCGACCGTCTGCTAAATTCTGGCATTCGGTTTATCTTCGGATTACGCAAGTTCGATCGAGTTTCCCGTTATAGGGATCAGCTGCGCTGGCTCTCTATACGGGAACGTAGAAATACTCGCATACTCTGCCTTCTTCACTCCATACTTACTGATCCTAACGCTCCTACCTATTTATCTTCCAAATTTTCCCTTCTATCTTCTACTCATGATAAACCACTACGATCTTCTCACTCACTTACTCTCTTCATTCCCTCCCACAAATCCGGCTTCGTATCCAACTCCTTTGCCCTTGTTGCTGCCCGACTTTGGAATGCTCTGCCTGAGTCCATTCGAAAAGCTCCATCGCGTGACTCTTTTAAGCGTCAAGTAAAGGAGTACTACCACAGTGACAACAATGTAATGTGAAATGTTCTGTCGTCAATGAATTCATATTTTTCTATATACTATATAATATGTTATTTATCTATTATTGTATATATATTTAATTTATTTTATATTTGTTTAATTATATTTATGTATGTATAGTTTAATGTAATATATGTATTATATCTTTTTATTTATTTTAAAATAATTTACGTATCTGTTGTTATTTATTTATTTTACATATATCACTAAATGTGCACGCCTACTAAAAATTTCTCTTGTACATTTCTGGGTTGGCTGGCAGAAAATGCTGTAGTAGCGTTAAGTCCGCCCTTTGTACACTGCTATCTTTGTGCAATAAAGAATAATAATAATAATAATAATATATATAAGTGGCGTAAATCTATACTAATATTATAAACCTGAAGAATTTATTTATTTGTTCGAACGCGGGAACTATTGGTTCGAATCGATAAATTATATTTGCGTTAGATAGTTTATTTATCAAAAAAGGTTATATAACGCTACGACTCATAGAAGAAAAGCAGTAACCATAAACGCGAGTTAAACCGCGAGGGGCAGTTAGTTTGATATAACATTCATTCTTAATTTTAAATATATATAATTCAAACGTGACCGACCGACTGACATAGTGATCTATCAACGCACAGCCCAAACCACTGGACGGATCGGGTTGAAATTTGGCAAGCAGGTAGATGTTATGACATAGATCCGATAAGAAAGGCTTTTCATTAATTCTAGCCTCCAGGGGATAAAATAGGGCGTTGAAAGCAATATGAAACTTTGTCAATTTTAAACCGATCGGGCTGAGACTTTGCATGCATAAAGCTATAATGACATAGGCGAAAGTATCTGTGTATGTGTTACGCAATCACGCATGAACTATTGAACGAATTGAAATGAAATTTGGTACAAAGATAGCCTAGAGCCTGAGAAAGACTACTACATTTTAATGCAATAAAAGGGCTGTAAGGGTTTGAAATAGGGGTAGAATAATAACAATAAAAAATACAGGTAAATAATCCTGCGCAGATGAACCATCTAGTTTTTAATATTTATGTTTTTGACTGTAGATAACAGACCAGAAAGTTCATAGCTTCGGCGTCGGAATTTTCAAACTTTTATCAAGTAACTTTTATTATTAAATAGCAGACTTACTTATAATGATAATACATTTTGAAAATTAAGCAATGATATTTTAGAACTATAGATAAGCTACGTTCATAATATTTGCCGTTAAAAATCAGTTCCCATGTCCAACATTGACAAGCTCATATTTAATATAACGACGACGAATACAACTTCGTCGAAACATCGGGCAATAAAAAAACTATTACTATCATTAGTTATCGCGGTAAGACCCGTTATATTAAATATGAATATTATAAATCGCGAAAGTTTAAAAAATACAATTTACAAGCTCGTCAATTATCTCGTTAGGCCAAAGATACTCTCGCCTATCATACTTAGTCGGTAACTGGTTGCTAGGCAACGTCGTCCAATGTGGTCAACATTCTGGGTGCCAAAATCCATGTTATAAAATTTGTATAGTTATATAATATCATTGCAGTTGAGATCGTATTTCGTTAGATATGACAAAAAGTGAATTACTAAACGAAAATTTGCGGTAATGACTGTATTTGTTAATTAACCTGTACTTTTCCAATATTTTATGTAAATTTAGTTGGCAGTACCATACGTACATAATGTATTTTAGTGAAATAGACTTTCTATAATGAAGGCTTAAAAAAACGATTTCAGAAGCAAAATAAGCAAATTCGTTTTCATTGATTACTAATTCCAAATATTTTGATTTAAAAAACAAACTATTAAACCGATTTTATAAAAATAATATGGAACTAATCTAAATATACACTGTTTCGAATAAAAACGATATTTTAATATCGGTTAACAAATTATCGAGTGATGTTGTAGCAAACATTAATAAAAAAGCACACGCATCGAGTTGAGAACGCCCTAATTTTTTGTTAGTCGATTAAAAAAATATGTTAAATTAATGTCTAAAAGTAAAATCACTATCCTTTTAGTATAGATTCCATCAAAGCACCTACGAGAAGTTAATCCTTACACGTCTATATCACGGTTTCTGCACTATGAAGCTGATAGTTTTTCCAATAAGCCCTTTCATCGTCATCTGCTTTATCGTTAACTGACAGCACTAGAGCATTGAATAGTCTACGGCTTACTTAAAGTCGAGTGGACTTGGATCTTCCGCAAACGAAGCGATTCGTTGTCTTTACATTGATAGAAGTTTTATGCTCTTGACATGATGAGATGTTGAATTTGTTAGCTTACAAACTGATGACTTTAGTTTACGAAGAAGTTTTACGTAACAATAATAGATGGCGGTAGTGTGCAACGGATTGAAAACTAATAGCAGATATCGTGGATAAATATAAATAAAATGAAAGCAACACAAGGTGGCATTATTCAATAAACTTTATATTACTGACGATGGTCAGATGCAGTGGCAAAACTATAGGATGGCAGGGCTGGAAAAAAGCCACAGGCCCCGGACCCGAAGGGGCCCCGGTCTGAAATAATTTTATTAATAATAATCTTATTAAAATTAAATTGTTATTTTAATAAATACATATGTACAAATCTATGCTGTGAAAATAAAACTTATCAGATATTAACCTAAAATGCTCATAATTTTTTAATAGTTTTGGGTAACTACTTCAGTTGTCTATTAAAATTAAGTCATAACGTGACGATTTTTACTGAGAGGCCCCATTTATACATGGCCACGGGCCTCAGATGGTATATTCACACCTCTGATGAGATGGCCAGTCAGCTCGTGACCACGACAGATGTAACTTCGTCAAAACGTGCAAGAAAAAAGTATTATTGCGAATAGTTATCGTAATAAGACCCGTTATATAAAGTATTAATAATATATGTCGCAAATGTTTAAAATTTATTATAATTATTCAACAAATCACGAACAACGGCAGATCATTATAAAATAAAATATGATCAGAATTTTACAGTAGTTATATGCTGTATATGTAAATAACCAAAGGTTATATAAGTTAAAGTTCTACAATAAGCTAATTTAGTAAGATGTTGCCATAAATAAAAGAACAGACAATGAAATATAATCAATATATATTTTTTTCTTTTAATTATATTCGTATATAATATAAGTAACCACGGGAACCAGCGATCCGCAACCATCGTCAATTACATAATCACATTACCTTTTAATAATGTTTGATATTGTATTTTTGAAATAAAACTATTTTAAACGGATTTAAATCGCGTATATTAACTACTTTTATCATCCCTATACAGCGTACGTACGCTTTAAAGTGCTCGAAAGATAATGAGTGATGAGAAATAAAGGATTATTAAGGGTTCCGTATCTAATAAAAGAAAATGGAACCCATATCACTTTGTTTTAGTATTAACTAGCTGTGACCCGCGGTTTCAACCGCATTAATTTGAGGAAAAATTATATTTTTATAATGTTTACCTTTCACTTCTTGAATCGGATATTGTTCACTATTTCAACTTGGATTGCGCTCTTTTTTTATTTACTATTTAAAATTAAAAAGTATTTTAAAAATAAAAGTAATCTACGTTAATCCTTATAACATTAACTGTGAGTGAAAGTCCCGTCAAAATAGATCCAACCATTTCAGATTAGCCGTCACAGGAAAACAAATAAAAATTTTAAAAATTGTGTTATGATTTAAGTACCGTGTATAATTTTATGCATAGTTAAAAGCTATAAATTTGAAATTACAAACAGACACTCCAAATTTATTCATTTGTATAGATTTAAATAACGATACTAATATTTAAGATTACATTAAGTATTTAAGTATAATGGATAAATTCTATTAACCATAAATTATATTTTATAGCTAAATTTAGCGGCATAGAATTCGAACACAAATCTGTCCTGGTATCTAACAGTTATCTGAAAGGCAATTCTGAATAATCTACTACTGATATCTAGCTTCAAGATATTTAATGATCCTTAAAGGATACTGGTATTCTAAAACAACCCTTATGTTTTTAGAAATTAGGTTTATAGTCCTCTAACATTCGAATATGTCTTAGTATTGCTCATTTTCTTCATGGGTTGTTAAATTTTATTGGTACAAGTAAAATCTATAATTTTCGGAAATTATAAGGATTTTAGCATTTGATATATATAAAGTAGTAATGAGAATAATGTTCAAGATTGGATTTATTATAGTAGTTGTGATAATATTACCTTATTTATACATATGTAATTTCCTGTCTTAATTAAAAAAAATACGCTACGACTTTTGAACCTGCTATCCTTCTTGAAGTCGGTTGAAATGTCAAGACACTTACCAAAAATGTACGCAAACATTAACTAGCGATAACGTCAACATCAAAAGTAAAACGTGAAGCAAGTTTTGTGGTAAAAAGTTTTTCGAGGGTAAACAGACAGACACGTTGGTGCAGTGGTCACTGAAACTGACTGAAGCGCTAACGGTCGCGGGTTCGATCCCCGCTCGCGGCAAACGTCTGTATTGGCCATACGGGTGTCGTGGTCTGGGTGTTTGTGTTAGTGTTGTGTGTTTCCGGACCCCCGACACAAGGTCAATGAGATCTTAATGGGGGCTGTCGGGTTAAAAAAAAAAAAAAAAAAAACTAGTGAAGTAAAAGTACGAACTACTAAAACGTCAAAGGCGGTTATGTTAACTAATCGTACTCTTAAGTGAGATTTATAAGTTTTGCTCTCAGACTTTCATAAAGGTTTACATAAGTTATTTCTTATGGTTTCACACCTGAAAAAATATTTTTAACAAGGCACTGAGTTTTATTTGTGACTTTCGCAGCTTTCGTAACTACTTACGAACATTTTGTTACCAGGTTACAGTGTCGTTTTATATCGCCCTCGAGAGTAAAACTTACAAATTTTATTCTGGCCTTACACACGAAACTTTACTTTACATGCGAATGCATTGACTTAAATTTATTGACATATGATTCATGTCTTTAAAAATATTAACTAAAATAATTGATTCATTAGTATATACAATTATTATTAATAAAAACAAATGATTCTATTAAAAATAAAAAGAAACAGAAATTAAAAATAACTATATTAAACCTAAATAACTATCGATGTCACAGTGAGGCAAGGTGCCCAAAACACTGGCAGCATTACCTCTTTGTATGGCCAGACTGATATGCCGGCCAAGATAGCCGCCAGCCCTTCGCTCACCTGTAGTTTCAACGAGGCGGGAAGACAACTCTTTGAAAAACTTATTTGCTTCCACGCCCCAGGACCCCATGGTTTCAACGGCAAATGGCAAAAATACGTAACTCCTTTCAATGTTTTCGTATTTGAGCCGCTTGGAATTTTCAACATTGGATGCCGCTGCTCCCACCGTTAAGGAAGTCCCTCGTATACATATGATTATTCATTTAATGCGAAATTTGATTTTATTGTCTCCAACATTTGTTATTGCTATCTACTCGATATTTACAAGAAAAATACATAAAAAATAAATTAGACTGTCGTTTAACAGCTAGACCTACTGATAAGACAACTTAAGGGGCCAATTTGACGGTGATTAGCAATACTATTTCGAGCCACACGGACTTCGTTTAGAGAAAATGACGTATAAACAAATACATTTTTAACCATGTCTTAAGAAGTATATATCCATCTTTGATTTTCTATTTTATATAATAAAATGTTGTATTTAATAATAAGTTATTTATTAAATACTTATTTTATATTACAAAATATGGAACACACTGTACTGGTAACAATTAAGAAACGTTTTCCGTAATTAGATAAGATGATTTGAATTTTTTTAATAATATTACATGTGTCGCATTATCAGAATATATTAATTTCTTCGAATTCGGCTTTTTGTGGGTTGACACACTATTGCTTAGCAGTATGTTAATGAACAATAAGTATCATAACATGCCATATTTTGCCAAAATCAGAAATCAAATGTCAGAATGTAGCATTTTGAAATCATTGACAAAATCTACAATACATTAATACGAGCGATGTCGCGGGCAAAACGCCAGTACTCTATATTTTAGTTCCATTAACCGTTTTTATGTTTAAAAATATCGAGCTCATTTAGCATGATTTATTAAACCGTAATAATCCTTATCAAAATAAATGACACAGTAATTTGAAGCTCTTCTGTGAATAAAAATTTCCTTTTAAATATTATGCTCTGGTCGAGTAGTTTCAGTGATATAAAATGAGATTGAAATATGTAAGGGAATAGCGTAGTGAACGCTGAGATATATAAACGATAAATTCCAATGATATTATATCTATATATTATTACGCGAAGCAAAAAAAAAATGTCCCCTTTTTATGAAAATTGCGTAGACAGAAGAGTATGACTTTTCGCATATTTATAGTTCATATAGAGATGTAGCGTATGTTTTTTTTTTTAATTTGGAATAATAGTAATGGACAAAGGTCTCCTCTCCTGTTAAGGTGAAGGCTTAGAGCTTAATTCACCACGCTGTTCCACTGCGGATTGGCGAATATACATGTCTCAGTATTTCTCCCGACACCGTCAGGTTTCCTCACGATGTTTTCTTTCACCGCCAAACTCGATATGAATTTAAATTTACGTTTGAACCCGCGATCATCGGTTGAGATCGACATGTTCTAACCAGTAGGCTATCTCGGCTCTAATCTTATGTCAAAGTTGGAAATAGTTCTAGATTTTTAACGTGAAATAGTATAAGCGTAACATATATATAACTAGCTGCCCCTCGCGGTTTTACTCATGTTTATGGTTACCGCTTCGCTCATATGAGTTGTAGCGTGATGTAATATAGCCTATAACCATCCTTAATAAACAGGATATCCAACGAATAAAGAATTCTTCAAAACGGATCAGTAGTTACAGAGTTTCCCCTCTACATAAATACTTACAAGCAAATTTTAAATCTTTATATTATTAGTATGGATTATAAAATATAATTGGCTGTAGCATAAACTCTGAAATATTGCTGGTCAAAGTATAGAAAACCCATACCTTGCATGGATGAAAAATTACAACCTTAACGTCTTAAAATGTGGTCAATGTGGACATTACCTTACTTGGGGTAATTATGAAATAAACTCAACATATAAATAATATACCGCATCTATTTAATGGCAGTGGAGTTGAACGATTGGTCAAAATTTTTTATTTAAATTTTGTTCCAAATATCGGGGTACAAGTTATAAAAATATGTATACAACCCATGGTCAAAATAATCTGAAACGTCGTAGGCTTTCTAATATCCTATAAAAAATATTCATTAAATTCTGTGAACGTCTGTGACCCTGTGCGTTTCTATAATAAAATCCCGCAGAAAATTTTGCAATTTTCAATGAATAGATTTAAATCATATGTTAAAAAGTCCCCAAAGCATATTATTCCATACAAGATTACGTTGACGATAACGATGCGTGTATTTAGTATACGCTGGTTTAATTCAAAATGTTAAATAATTTTTTACTTCGTAAATGTATACGTATATACTGACAATCTTTAAAAGAATAACTGGGCGCTGATATGCAATACTGAGTCAAGCCACACGGCCTTCATTTTGAGAAAATGGCATGTAAAGTTGTCAAACCTATTCTTAACGAATATATTTGAAGAAGTATATATCCACCTTTTCTTTTATTTTTTGATAAAAGGTATAATGAATCACGAGCAGATTGATATATTTTATATATTATCTAATAAAAAGTTTTTCGAATATTTGTGATTATTGTATAAATTGCAAAATATGGAACGCACTTGAAATTCGAAACAATTAATTAGGAAACTTTTTCCGTACTGTTTATATGACCTTAAATTTTTTTGAATAATGTTAAATAGGTGATACAGTATCAAAATACATCAATATCTCCGAATTTGACATTTTGTGGGTTGACATATTATTGCTTACCACCAACTATCGAGTCTTGTCGGTTCCTCTGAGTAGAAATCTACATTAATTTCCATTAATGTAAATACCATTTTTCTTTTTTTTAGCTTTTGTATCGATATTGAATAAAGTATATTTCATATATATGTATATTTTTGTATATATGTGTTTATGTATTGATGTATTTTTTTTATATATTCAAATTTGATACATATTACTTTATTGTGATTGATATTGTACTTACACCATCTAATAAATAATCTCTATTACATCTAGGGTATCTCATGTAGACTTTCTTTTTTTCCATGTATACTTTTGTCTGTACAAATTTTATTTGGTACATAAATAAATAAATACATTTTGATTTATATTTAGTTTTTAACACCATTATCATGTCCTAACCGCCATCATATTTGGATGATAATAAGCAATAATTTGTCAACCCACAGAAGGTCAAATTCGGAGATATTGATGTATTTTGATACTGCATCGCCTATTTAACATTATTAAAAATTGAAGTTATATAAACTAAATATGTACGGAAAAAAGTTTCTTAATTATTTATTTATTTATTATTTATTTATTTATTTATTTAATATGGAACTCCAACACAGGCACATATGTAATGCAAAGAAATACAAGTTTAGACAATAAAATTTTAAATGTACCTCCAATTAATGTCAAGTTCCATATTTTGCAATTTATACAGTAATCTCAAATATTTAAAAAACTTTTTATCAGATTATATATTCAATATATAATTCTCATTTTAATTCATTATACCTTTTATCAAAAAATAAAAGAACAGATGGATATATACTTCTTCAAAGATATTTATTAAAAATAAGTTTGACATCTTTAAACGCCATTTTCTCAAAATGAAGTCCGTGTTGACGCAGTATTGCTAATAAATATAATTTATTAGCAATACTGTGTCAATATTTTCATGAGCTATAATATAATATATATAAGATTATTTCAGAAGGATGGTTGGTTTTACCAACCAAACTTTTATATATATACAAGTGGATGCAATATGCAATGTTTGATATTTAACAATATAAATAAATAAATAAACGCATCACACTCAACGGCCCCCATTAAGACCTCGTGGTCTTGTGTCGGGGTTCCGGAAACACACACAACACTAACACAACCACCCAGACCACGACAAACATCTGTATGGCCAATACAGACGTTGACCGTTAACGCTTCAATCACTTGCAGTGACCACTGCGCCAACGTGCCTGTCAAATAATCAAGATATTATGTTTGTCGGTGAAATAAAACATCATGAGAAAATCCACATGTATTGATTGCAATTCAGAAATATAATTGTATCGAAGAGCGTGGTCATTAAAGCTTGTATATATATTAAACATATTATACTGTCACACCATGTATATGACCACAGCTAAGCAAAACATTCTAATATAAATAATAAAAATAGTTACAACAGAAACAAAGAATATTTGAATGAATGAAGCTACTAGTCGGTGCTGGTCTGTTCTGAAGTAATGTAACTAGAAGATTAATTAGTTTTATTAATTTAAAAAATCAAATTCCCGACTGCGTGACATCTACAGTCAGTACCGAATAGTATAAAAGTGACAATCGTTATTAATCAATTTTAAATCATTATAGATCCTAAACGACAATTCTGATTATAAAACGATATGAGAAACCTAAACATATTTTTTAAATACCTATTCGTCGATTTTCAATTTTATTTCACATTATGGCGGCCAAAATCAGCCATTTTAATTTTTCCAAATTTGTATGCTTTCTATGACTTTCGCGCCGACATGATGAATCAAACGACGAATCATTTCTCAAAATCCACCCACGCGATTGGTCTAAATAGTGACATGATAAACTCATTAACCTCTTTTGCGTCGCGCAGTCGGATAAAAATTTAGTCCAGATTTGTATCGGACTAAATTCAATACACGTATCAGTATTTTTCCAGCCACATGCAGTTTTCCTCACAATGTTTTCCGTTACCGCCGAACACGAGATGTATTAACGTTGCATTATATAATATGACTATATAAATCATTACATAATTATTTGATCATCCTATAAATATCGATCAAAGTCAATAAACTGCTTAATATAAATCGCAACGGTGGCTGTCTGCTCTTAATGTTGATTTATGTTTGGAGAAACTCAGACTTGCAACTGAAACGCGACACTGTTATGATGTTACAATCGAAACTTTTAACTGGTGTTTATAACTGGCAAAGTTAATCAGAAGGACTTTCGACCGCAGGCTTACTTAGATACTATTCTACCGACTTTAAAATAGAGGAAGTTCTCAATTCATAGTTTTTAATATTTGTTACTTCAAAACTCCGTTATTTTTTCCAGTTTCTAAAATTTCTTTTTTTATTCGAAAGGGCATAGTTTTAGATTATTATATAGGCTTTAATTGGGGACATCCATAATGTCCATGTGTATAACTGGTTAATTTTAATAAAAGTAATAACAAAAAAATAAAAACATCTTATCTATATCTATACTAATAATAAAATTCTAGCGGGTCGCTGTCTGTACATGGAAGATATATGAAAAAAAATATTATAACTTTATCAACGCAGTAGAACCCAAAACAATGATTTTTAGAATTCTTATCTGTTTGTCTGTTTGTCTGTTTATCTGTGCGTTTGTGCACTCTAATCTCAGAAACGGCGCATCCGATTTAGATGCGGTTTTCACTAATATATTGTAGTAAGCTTCACTTAACATTTAGGCTTTGTTTTATGTCAATCGGTCCATAAATAAAAAAGTTATGTCACTTTAAGGAATCCCGTGGAACATTTTTCAGTGCTTATCACTAAATGCATGAAAGTATAGACAGTACTTACATCAAAAAATACATTTTTTAATTTTTTGTCTGTCAGTCTTTCTGTCAATCTGTTATTTCCGACTAATCTCTGAAACGGCTGAGCCGATTTTGATGGTACTTTTACTCGCACTTAGCAAATGTTATAAGGAGTGACTTAGGCTTACTTTTATTTAAGATTATTATTAGTATAGATATTTTTTAATCTATACATATAAAAAAAATTCTAACGGGTCGCTGTCTGTACATGAAAGATATATGAAAAAAAAAATATTGGGGGCCTTTTACCTACGCAATAGAACCCAAAACAATAACTGTTAGAATTTTTGTCACTTTGTTTATCTGTGCGTTATCTCAAAAACGGCTTATCCGATTTAGATGTGTGGTCATTAATATAATGCAGTAAGCTTCACTTAACATTTAGTGTTTGTTTCATTTAAATCGGTTCATAACTAAAAAAGTTGTCAATTTAAGGGTTCACCTTAAACATTATTTTGGACTTTTCACGAAATGCATGAAAGTATATACAGTACTTACATAAAAAAATCCATTTTTTAAATTTTTGTCTATCAGTCTGTTTCTTACGACTAATCCCTGAAACAGATGAATCAAGTTTGATGGGACTTTCGATCGCAGTTAGGGGATGTCCATTAATCCCATATTAATGAGGCCCAAAGGTGGAAGAGGAGATGGAAGGAAAAAATCACGAAATATTACAAAGTCTAAAAAGTTCTTTAAAACATTACGTATTTAATGGACAGCTAATATAATAAAGATTAACTTGGGCTACTTTTATTAAAAAATATGTATTTATTTGAATGAATAAGTAAAACAGAGAATTACGCGATAACAAAATATTGTAGAAACCAATAAAATATCGAACAATTTCCGATTCCGAAATTGATATGTCTGTTTGAAATTTTAAATTAATGCATATGAAAGTATACTATACTGAAAGTATACTGACAACAAAATTACGAAAATTTTAAAATTTTTGTCTATTTGTCACTCAGTTTGTTTCGGCTAATATCTGAAACAGCTGGACCGATTTTGACGAAACTGACTACTATTCACTAGCAGAAAGCCAATGTAATAAGGAACAAAATTGAAACCAATGCAGTAGTGAACAACATCTAATTCAAATAGGGAAGATATATATTATATAAATATATATAATAATTTTAAAATATAATACATTTACTGGGTATTTTTTTACTGGATATGATAGACCAAATCCGAAACTATAAGCAATAGCAAAAAATAATAATTAAAGGAGTCACAGCGCCGATTTAGATAAAAACTAAAACTATATCATTAATTTTTTGAAAAATAAGTTTTCCTAGCCAGAAACGAACACCATGATTTTGCAAAAATTAACATTCTGTATTATCGCATCATCTGATACTGTGACAGATTATAAGGATCAACTTTAGTGAGGTAATAGTATACAGTTAAATGCAATAAAAAGAAAAGACTAATTTTTACAAAATTCTATCAAATTCATACATTAATTAAATCTTTAGTAATTCTTCAAAAAAGAAAACGATCATACCCAAAAGTTAAATATTAAAATATAACGTGATGTTGTTACGCTAATAGTAGGTGAGTACAATAGCCGAGTGAAGTGAAATGTAGATTTTCAATAAATTGATTAACCTTTTTAAGAATTATCTAAACCTTAGGTAGGTGACGGGGACCAAAACAAACGTCACATTCTATCATTTGTATAGCTCACATAGAATAAATAGACAACATAAAAGAAGTTACTGTGAGTTATTCATTTTATATATTTTCGATTGTCACACTCTCCTTCCTTACTTTAGTAGGTGACTAGCATTTTGATGCAACCTATAAACAAATCGTTCGAAGTAATGCTTACTTTTTTCTAAACTTACCGGGACCCATTACTTAACCCACATATTTGATTATGTCTGTGTAGAATCGATTACTTAACTTCTAATTCATGTATAGATTTAATGTTATTTTGTATAAAAATAAATCTTTTCCTTTTATTTTATATGTTTTCGATTGTCACACTCTCCTTCCTTACTTTAGTAGGTGACTAGCATTTTGATGCAACAAATCGTTCGAAGTAATGCTTACTTTTTTCTAAACTTACCGGGACCCATGACTTAACCCACATATTTGATTATGTCTGTGTAGAATCGATTACTTAACTTCTAATTCATGTATAGATTTAATGTTATTTTGTATAAAAATAAATCTTTTCCTTTTATTTTTCGCTTACTATTTCTTTCCTAAAGTTGATTCTTACAGGTGACCCTATTAGGTGGTGCAATAATATAGAATGAATTTTTTTTTTCAAAATTAGTGGGCTCTATTCCTGGCCAGGAGAATCATGAAATCAAAAAAACTTATGGTGCAGTTTTAGATTTCTCAAAATCGGACACGAGACTCCTTTAAGTATTTTAGGCGATTCCTTATAGTTCCAGATTTGGCCTATTAAAAGTCCAGTTAAAAAAGTCACCCGATATATAATAGAAAGGAGAACCTCGGCGGGAACATACTGTTTTACAGTCGAAATTTTAAAGACTAACACCAAACTCTTTTCTTCAACATTTATAGTGAAAACCGTGGAGGAATACCGTATCTGAGTTAGTGTCTGCTTATAAATACAACCAGAAAGTTCCCAAATCCAAAGTAAAAGGCTTTCTTTTCTTGACCGCAGGCTATTATAACTTTGCTTTGCAGGAGACATGCCAAGCATTCTGTTATCCACGCGAACGAAGTCGCGGGCACAGCTAGTCGGTAATAAAGTTACGTTAATAAGATAAAAAGATATCTTATTTTATCAAGAAGTGCTTAAAAATATTCAACTAGAATTTATCTCAAATAAAACAGAAAGCATCTATGTAAAAAAGAGAAAAAAAAATCAAATATCGTTGTCTTAGATTTTCGCGATTATTATTCATTGAAATAAAACTATTTTAAACGGATTTAAATCGCGTATATTAATTATTTTTATCATCCCGACGTTTCGAGCACTTTGCAGCGTTCGTGGTCACGGGTAGATTTAAATCCGTTTAAAATAGTTTTATTTCAAAAAAATCAAACATAATAAAACATAAAAAGTTGAGCAGCAGTGTAATATCACCAAAAGGAGGTTCAATCAGTATTCATAGAAACAATATTATTCCTACACTGATTTTCAGTTGTCTCCTGGTATTAGTAAGTAAAGCGATGACCATTTAAAGGCGAAAGATCGCCTTTGTCAGGATCAGCCATGATTATCATGTTGTGGGTGCAATCGGAAAACAAGATAGCACTTCGAAATTAATTGCGTAATGAGAGGCGTGGCAAATTCTTTGGACGGGGCCTCCTTGGGCGGGGACTTCTTAGGCCTTTTTTGATAAAAGGTATAATGAATTAAATGAATGATATATGTATTTAACATATTATCTAGTAAAAAGTTTTTAAAAACACACTTGGATATCGAAACAATTAATTAAGAAACTTTTTACCGTACTTATTAAGTTTATACGACTTGATTTTTTTTTAATAATGTTAAATAAGTGATGTAGTATCAAAATATATCAATATCTCCGAATTTGACTTTTTGTGATTTGACACACTATTGGTTATTAGCATCCAACTGTCTCTTTATCTGCAGATCATAAAAAAACTACAGAATATGAAAAATTAAAAAAAGTGTTAAATATTTTTTATTGATTTAATATATTTTTTTATGCATGATAAAATTTTTACATTCCTCGCTCTATATAAATTGTAAGTGTGCGAAATTTCATACTTCTCCGTCCGCGTAATTTTAAAAGTGATACATAATTTTTTCTTCACGTATTAATACATAAAAATATACAATACAAAAAAGTAGATTAAACTATACAATATAATGTTACACAAAGTTGCAAGTCTGCATCAACCATTTATTACTTACACCCTTGTCCCACTAACACGTGCACCGAATGTTTAATCTACTACTGCATTTCCAAAAGATAAATGCATGAGAATTCCAACCTTATTCCCATGATAACAAGAGCTACATAAGTTCAAAGGTCCCTAAATTTCAACGTACAGTGATAAATAGTCACAAAACACGTGTAAACGATATTGATCGTTATGCCCCTGTTTACATTTGATGTAAAGCCCATTATTGCTTGTATTTCGGACGGGTTACTGCGTGTATGAATGTGTATTGAATTTTCTACAATCTCAATATTGTTGATGTTGAGTCTACCTCAACATGGCCAATATTAGGATCCATTAGAGGATTTTCATTCCATTCATTCTGTATCCATTAGTGTATTCTAATTGGGAGAGGAAAATAAATTAGAATGTTATATATTTTATACCTTTGCGATGTATACTATTCATATTTAATATAACGGGTCTTATCGCGATAACTAATGGTAACCTTACCGTCGTGGTCACGAGCTGAATCAGCTGATGGTATTTATTTATTTATTTATTTATTTATTTAAGTATTACATATGGCACACAAGACAGGTAATAACTGATATGAAATATCTAAATAATAAATTACAAAGTTCGAAAATTAGTTGAACCCTAATATTTGTGTACACATCAAGCAAGAATACATGAATTCACAGTTAACAAAGGCTGAAGCTGTTACAAGTAAACATTAAAGAAATAAAAAAATCACACGACTATTAGTTATCACGATAAGACATACTACATACATACACATATTACTACATATTACTACCATTAGTTATCACGATAAGGTTCGTTATATTAAATATGAATAATTGGAATATTATTTGAATAAGACTTTCGATGTATAAAGCAGGGGATAATTAATACTTTGATTTCCTAGAATGTCTAGTGAAAGATCTAATGGTAAGAAAACTTCGATCTCCACTGTACGTTGAACTCAAACTCTATTCACGATTGTTTTGTTTCTGGTATGTGTTTGCAAAATGTTTACTTATTGTACCGTTTGCGTTTTAAGATGGACAAAATACAGCAACTTCTATCGCAAAAGCAATATAGCCTAATGTTTTAAACCATCGATCTTAACGGTGATCAATAGTTCAAACTTCGACTGACACCGCTGAGTTTCTTTTTTAAATCATCTCGCGCTTGGCGTTCAAGAAAAACATCGCGAAGGATCCTACTTGTGCCGGGAGAATTTTTGACACATGTTTATCCGTAATGAAGTAGCGTGGTAGCTCTAAAACCTTCTCCTTAATAGGAGAGCCTATGCCTAGCAGTTCGGTGTTATAAACGCTTTCTAACAAACCATGCCATACTATCTCCAAAACGTTTAAATGACATCATCAAAGAACATGAACTGGCTACTAAATGATAAACAAGTGATTCTACGAAACCAAAAATTTAGTGATTTTATTTGTCTTCCAAAAGACATCATCTTCCATATTCAGATTCATTACACCTTCTTCTAATTATGTCTTCAATCGTTAAGTTACCTTATTGTCCGACAAGCAAGCAAGTTGTTTGTAAATGTGCACACCACACGCCACCACACTAGTAGGGTGTACTATTGGTCATTTAACCAAAGTGTACATTACAAATGAGCCAAATGGAACAGCTAATTATGTGGCTGTCTCTCTAATTACTAACTCAATCGCTCACTACATCCCGAGAGCTCTTGAACCTTTACATAGTTCGTCCCAAAAACCAAATTAGTGGAAACTGTCGCTACCGAAACATTCTGGATGTTGATTTCTGATTTTTTTACTAAATCTTTAACTGTCAAAATTGTTTCATACTAGCTAGTGCCTGTGACTTCTAAAAGAAGCAAGTTTGACAAAATAATGTTTAAATAAATTATATTATTTAGGGTTGTACAGATCTTTTATTTTTCTAAATATCTAACATTTGAAATTGGTAGCAGAGCGTTTATAAAAAGTCACGGAGGTTAAAAGAATTATCCTATAGAAGAAAAATAGAAAAAAAATTGCTATCAGCTATAAAACTCGTAGTAGTTTGGATGGGACAATTTGCAATACATGGTAATACAAAATACAGATGTTTTATAGATCTTTTATTTTTCTTTGTATCTCACACTTTAATTACTTTATCTGCGCAAGATTAGTACTACGAGTGGCTTATTCTCTTCCCCCAAGTCATATCTATCTTTACACCAAAATTCATCACACCAAGTTTCATTAAAATCAAGAGTACCAAACATTATTACATCAATAAATAGAAACTTTCGCATAATCATTAGATATTAAGCAGAAAAACCTCGATTTTTAACCGACTTCGAAAAAGGATGTTCTACGTAATATAATTTATATAATTTTTTTTTTCATATAACTCTAGTTGGATGCTGATAAGCAATAATGTGTCAAGCCACATGGACTTCATCTTGAGAAAATGGCGTTTAAAGATGTCAAACCAATTCTTTAAAAAATTGTTTGGAGACGTATATATCGATCTTTTCGTTTCAATTTGAAAAAAAATGTATAATGAATTAAATAAATTTTTCAATGCATGAGATTATTTTATATTGCAAAATATTGCGCGGATGTCAATATTAATAACATTTAATTAAAGAACTTTTTTCTGCATTTAATTACTTTAGATGACTTGAAATTTTTTTAATAATGTTAAATACATGATGCACTATAAGATTACATCAATAGCTCAGAATTCGCTTTTTGTGGGTTGACACATTATTGCTTATCAGCATCCAGTTATTCTATACAATATATAAAAGAAATCGTCACTAATAGCTACGTAGAAAGCAATGGTATCACTCAACGTTGGCGGAACCCTCAATATTATTTACAGGTAAATATTACCTATATTAAATACTTTATAGAATGTCAAAGATCACCATCGTTTTACATATTGTACTTTACTACTTAGATTGTTAAATCAACTGCTTATGCCTCATATAGAATAGATTCTTTACTTCTTCATGACAATGGCTATATAATAACATTTAAAATGTAAAATGTTTTAATTTAGTTTATACTTTATACTAAACTAATGGATTCTCGCAAATTCATCTGCGTGGTAATTCATACACTATTTTTCGTTAATATATAATAATTCTTCACATTAATATTCGCAAAAAATGAACTCTATATTCTTTTCCATAGTCCAAACTACTCCCATACCCATTCATCAACACTAGTTTAGGCATAAAAACGTAACAATCCCACAGAGAGACAGCTTTCTTACATTTTATAATATTAGTACGAAATAACGAATTAAAAAAAATACCATGTCATCCATCTGTATTTATAAGCAAAATCTTTTTATCATAATTTAATTTAGGTGATTGATTTTTAACGTGCAATACTGTCACCTAACAGGTCATATTCTATACCTTAAATACTTTGAACTATTTCTATAGATTTGTGTTTCCAGAAAGACCATTATATGCAAGGTTCAAGAGCTCTCCAGCTGCTACTCTCTACTCGTTACTACAGCTCAATCAACAGACCGCATTGTTGACTGACAATCACACTGAAAGTACTAAATGTCAATTCATACTAACGTTTTCAAATACTTTGCTTTGCTATTTTTCATTTTTATTTAACTCATTTAAAATTACGCATAACCAAATTTTCAAAAGCTTTCACTGCACGTTAAAATATAAGAATTTAAAGCGGATTTTTGCGTATATCATTCTGGTATTTTAAGCATTTTGAATTTACATAATTACGGACGCTTAAAAGCAATACTGTGTCAAACCACACGGATATTATTTTAAGAAAATGGCGTCTAAGGATGTCAAAACTATTCCTAAGATATTTGTTGGAAGACATTTATATCTATTTATCTTCTGTTTTCTATTTTGATAAAAGATAGAATGGATTACAAACAGATTGTCATAACAAAAAGTTTTATTTAATAATATTCAATAATATAATATATTATTATATTTATTTTATTCAATAATATAATATATTATTGCAATTTTCAAACTATTGAGCACACTTCAATGTTCAAAAAATTAAATTAATTTTTTTCCATACTTAATAAATTTAAATGACTTATTTTTATTAATGTTAAATAAATGATACATTATTAGAATAGATCAATATCACTGAATTTGACTTTTTGTTGGTTGACACATTATTGATTATCAGCATCCAAATATGTAATGAGTAATGTACTACTGCAGTCTACTACGGTCTTTTAAAGTAGAAGACATTCTGGTGTCAAAATTCTTGCATTAATAACATATGTATATTTATAGAATGTTATTTATCAAATCAGAAGTCTTAAGTCAAATTGAAAATCGGAAAGCATTTAATCGATTATATTAAATCGATAGCCGTCAAAATTGAACAAGTAAAAAATCAGTCGAAAACGCTATACATTTAAATCTTTGTTTGTTATTGTCGCTTGATTACCGAAGTCGACTGTACGATTCGAATTTACAATAACAACGAAAATATTCGGAACATTCGCGATGTATCGAATACTTTTTGCAAACAGCCAATCAGAATGTTTTCGCAACGTTTCCCTATTTTTCGAACGATTTCGTTCTATTTTTAAAATCACATAACCCTAAGTGAAAAATTTTACTATTTCTTTATGCAATGGCGTAATCTAATATTGGTTTGTATCGTTCCATTTCCTTCGCGGTTTCACTCGCGTTTATGGTTACTGCTTCGCTGCTATGAGTCGTAGCGGGTTGTAATATCGCCTATAGCCTTCCTCGATAAACAGGCTAACCAACGCATAAAAATTTCATAACGGTCTAATAGTTTCTGACCCAATGCCAACAAACAAACAATCAAATTTTTCCTCTTCCATTAATTTGCATTCGAACCAGTAGTTCCTGAGATTAAGACGTTCAAACAAACAAACAAACTCTTCAGCTTTATAATATTAGTATAGATATAAAACAACTCTGTAACCTAGGTAATAAGCTATGCTGTCAAACAATTTAGGTAAATCTTCATGAAAATCTGCAAGCAAAACTTAAGGCTTAGCGAATGTCAAAGCAAAGATTAAAATGATTTGTCCCATAAATTATGTCGCAGCGGTGTAGTTACCATCAATTTGACAACCATGGGAATTGTCGTGTGGAGAGTTAATTATGTTAAAGCTTCACTATAAAAATATACCACATTTTGACATTTAAAGGAGTCGTTTTCGTACAAAAATCAAAAATCAACTATTAAAACGTAACAAGTATTCAAAGCAATATTTTTCAACGAGAGGTCTCAGTTTTCAAATTTATATCACAGACGTTTAATAAGGAGCATTTTTATTCATTTCTCCTAATTAGCCTAAAACAATATCGATATCGCTCTTTTTATTATGGACTTCGTAGTGCATTTTGTTTTTATAACGCATCACACTCAACGGCCCCCATTAAGATCTCATGATCTTGTGTCGGGGGTCCGGAAACACTCACAACACTAGCACCAGACCACGACAAACATCTGTATGGCCAATACACACGTTTGCCTTGAACGGGGATCGAACCCGCGACCGTTAGCGCTTTAGTCAGTTGCAGTGACCATTGCACCAACGCGTTTGTTAAGTATTCATACTATAAGATTTTGAAAATTCATTACTCGTAAGGGTACGCTTTCGGATTAGTCCCATGGGTTTTATATAGGAAGAATTGAATGAATTTATAAGCTGGGAGTGAGTAAAAAAATGTTTTAATTGCATACTGAGTTAGTCAGTAATTGTAATGTACTTCGTAACAATATCTTATATTGTATAATACGATTTTTAATTTTAAAAATTTAAATTTAAATACATTATGCTGGCTTCCTATATAATAAATAAATAAATTGGTTTTTAAATCAGAATAACTAATATAAGTATACCATCTAAGCAAACAAAATTGCGAATTTTTAACTGATTTCGATAAAGAAAGAGGTTTTGTGTTTGGCTGTATGTATTTTGCTTGTGAAGTCGGTTTTTTTAAGTCTTGGTTATTCCAGTAAAACGTCGAAAAACGGCAAAAATACCATCAATTAACTACGAAAGGTCTCGCTAAAAATATCACTTTAAGTACAAGTACTCCAGACCACTTTATTATATTAAAAGGTACTCAGAAAACATTGTATGCATTAATATTACTTCAAAACTCCAGTGCAGCGTAATGTCAAAGTTACAACGTTATTTTTTTATACTTAGATGTGGAGACTGAAGCTCTGGTTATCTGAAATAGCGGTGACCGCCATATTGTATCGGTACTATTGCTAGGTTTATTACAAATCCGCAGTGATATATATCAGCAGTGAGAGTTGAAAGAAGATAAGTGTCCCTGTTTTAGAAGTGTCCCTGCCAATGTTGCTCACTGACCGCCCCACCCTGATTTGGCGGTGTTTCGAGCGTTAGTAAAAGAAGTGACAACAATTTCCACTTCAAATTTGCCTGTTGCACAATAAATAAATAATATTAATAAAGAAATGATCTGGGTATAAGCCTTTTATTTATTATTATTTCATTTATAATGTAAAATCTATACAAATAAATAAAATTGAAGTGTCTGTTTGTTATTTTTATTTGTATATACGATATTTATATAAAAAGGCAATTGTTAAAATTGTTGTCTGTCCGTTTGTCTGTTTCTTTGTTCCGGCTAATCGTTAAAACGGCTGGACCAATTTTGACGGGACTTTCACTCACAGATAGCTAATATTATAAAAAAAAACTTAGACTACTTTTATTTTAAAAATTGTCTTTATTTTAATTAATAAATAAAAATAATACACCAAGACAAAATTGAATCCAATGAAACAGTGAACAACATGCGATTCAAATAGGGAAGGAAATCATTATATAAATATAGTTTTCCCTTAAACAAACGAGAGTGAAACCACGGTGAATAGCTAGTTAATAATAAAAGTTGACAGACGCGTTGGCGCAATGGTCACTGCAGCTGACTAAAGCGCTAAAGGTCGCGGGTTCGATCCCCGCTCACGGCAAACGTGTGTATTGGCCGTACGGATGTTTGTCGTGGTCTGGGTGTTTGTGTTAGTGTTGTGAGTGTTTCCGGACCCCCGACACAAGGTCATGAGATCTTAATGGGACCGTTGAGTGTGATGCGTTATGATGCATTATAAAACGTTATGTAAGTAACGGGCAAACGTTATGTAAGTAAAGCAGCGCAAATAACGGGAGAAATTGCTAATATAAATAAACGCCTATAAAAGCATCACTTGAACGTTTTATATGAAAGCAATACGCCGTTCCGCAAAAATCATTTTTCGAAACCGTATTAAAGTTTTACGTCCGTCATAATACGTCCGCTACACGACAATCCGCCATCCTGAGAAACCAGAGCCTTAATGTGAGTTTAAGAAAGTGTTAAAACTTGGTAGCTACAAACTTAGTTCAACACGAGATCGCAATTCTTTCCAAGAATCTATGGGTCATGAAACGAGAATGGATTCTTCTCTTGAAACAGGGTTATACCACGGCTTTCCCTGAGTTTTAGTGTGGTTTTCATACTTAAGAATTAAACTTTAGACATCAAATTAAAAATTGTCACACAGCGGGAATTGAACCTGCACCTTCCTGAATACTGTACCAGATGCGTGCCAGTTGAGGTTTTCGTTTTATATAAAATTGCTGGCATACGAGCAGACAGGACACCAGATGTTAAGATCATTGCCGTCCATGGACATTTACAGCACCAGAAGAGCCAATTCAAAAAAAGTAAAGAAAGAAATGGGGGTTTTAGGTTTCTAGGTCTCTCGTACAGAAGGCTTATATTAGCTACTTTTAAGCTGTGAGAGTGAGGTACCGCCCCGATCGAGCCAGTCCATATACGAGCTTTAAATGTGGGCTACACTTAGGCTCTACCTCATGAAAAGCTCAGATATCAACAGTCAGCAGTGCCGTGTCAATATCAGTTCTATCTAAGAGCCTATACGTGAGAATCGTTACTAAGCAAGTTTAAATCGTTATAGATCCTAAACGGTAATTTTGATTGAAAAACGATATGAGAAACGTAAAAATATTTTTTAAATACCTATTCGACGATACCCCCTGGACAAAGTGGTCGATTTAAATTTTTTTTACACATTCTGACGTCCAAAATCGGTCATCTTTATTATTCCAATTTTCTATATATTCTATAACATTTACGCCGTCATGACGAATCTAACGACGTTAGTCCAAATATTCCACAAAGTTACAAACCCACATACATAACCGATAAACACGAACTGAAATGTAAACATGAAATTTTGCACAAACATTCCTTAAATATCGTAAGAGGGTTGAAAGTTTGTTAGGTAACAAATTTCTTAGTATACGCGGCCGAAGCGGTGGGGAAAAGCTAGTCAAATATAAATTCAATAAACTCGTACCTTCGTACCGCTAGTAATTAGTTCGTTGACTTCATTTTCGTCATTGTAGCGAAAATTATTAATTAGAAGTATTATTAGTTTAATGCAGTATTAAGTAGATATTTCATATTGAACAGCCTAAAGGAATGGCGGGAAATAGGAATTAATTAATGTGGGAGTTTAGGGAGGGGTTAAACTTTGTTAGTACTCCGATATCAATACTCACAGTATTATAATTACGTCTTATATGAAATCTACGTCTTTTCTTTGTTTTCGCAGGGCAAATCTTTGAAAAGATACCTGATTCCTAGGGGGCAGATCGGGTTATGTGGAGGTTTGTCCCCAATAAAAACCCCTGCGATCGCCTTCCTCAGCACGGAAATGGAGAGGCCTCGGGATCGCTTGCGCATGCGCATCCGCTGCTCCTCCCGTGCGCCGCTCCGCTCGTGGCTAGCGGAGCTTGTCTCAGGAGACCAAGGTGTGTTGCCCTCCCCGCACCCCTCGCTGGTGTGTACGGTAGTTCAAGGACATCACGACTGTCGTCTTTCTCGGAGCCGCATGAAAACGGATGCGTGGAACCCCCATCTTATATACCCACGGTCCGAGGGCGCGACCTATTTATTCTACCTCGCGCTAAAAACCTGTCTTATATGACTACCGTCAAGTATAAAAATAATAAAGAAAGCATTAAATTATGAATACAGACAAGACAACATATGTAGTGAGACTAAAAACCCTCGATTTATTCGTTGAGACATTTAAACGATCCCCAAAACGATACTTCTGCTGCAAGTTGTTGAGAAGTTGGGTATCCCGCTGCCGCAACAGGTCAAGATTATGCAATTATCCTCGAAACCACAGTATAGTAAATGTCGATCAATCGATCAGATCAAAAAAGTTGTTCAAATCCTTTCGACAACCATAAAAGAGCTGATAATCTTCAAACATCTGAACAGATCTTCATAAATTATAACTAAGGACTTTAATTACATCAATTTTGATACAAAAAACCTCATCAAAATTAGTTCATAGGGAGCTACAATGCCGCAGACATACACTCGACAAACTCACACCGCTGTTTTTGAGTGGAGTGTTAATAAAAATAATTTAAACAAACAATACAGATAAAAAATAACATACGAAACGCATTAATTTGCTTATTATATACATTTTCAATTGAATTTAATTAAAATACCTATTCTTATAAGAAATTATTATAGATTCTGACAACTTTTATCCCCATATCCTACTCCATAGACTAATCTTTATCTAAATAAAAATTCATCGTAATATGTTCAGTCATTGTACAGTTTTCAGTTGTTTTAGGAGTGAAAAGGTAATAGACAGATAGACATTTTTATAATTAGTACATAAGTATGGGAACCTTCGGTTGGCGGTTTCATACCGTGCTTTACCATTTTGATTTAGTCATATTTACCTTCAATCCTTCTTAACTCTGCGTTTCATCGGGCGTCAATATTTGTGCAGACTCTAAACATGCTTCCTCGTGGCTCTAAGCTTTATAAGGCATTAAACCAATTTATATCAGTAGATTTTATCCGTGGCTTCGCTCGTAACAAGTTTGATTATTCCATACAAATATAATTTAATAAATTCGTTATTCGGAATAAACTTTTTAGAATCGTGATGCGAAAATTTTTATTAAGATTTACGTAAGTTTTTTCTCATTGCTTTACACTTAAATTGACAGTCAGTGTCTTAGTCAGTGCCTTATTTTGACATATACAATATTTTTGGCTTTCGTAACTACTTACAACGTTACTAGGTTACAGAGTTGCTTTATATCATAATAATAACGCATCACACTCAACGGCCCCCATTAAGATCTCATGACCTTGTGTCGGGGGTCCGGAAACACTCACAACACTAACACAAACACCCAGACCACGACAAACATCCGTAAGGCCAATACACATGTTTGTCGCGAGCGGGGATCGAACCCGCGACCGTTAGCGCTTTAGTCAGTTGCAGTGACCATTGCGCCAACGCGTCTGTCTCTTTATATGTTTATATCAGTTACGAAAATAAAACTTACAAATGTAATGTTCGTCTTACATTTATGACTCGTATAAAAACATAATATGTTAATTTG
The DNA here is from genome assembly GCA_037950945.1 of Hypolimnas misippus. NCBI lineage: Eukaryota > Metazoa > Arthropoda > Insecta > Lepidoptera > Nymphalidae > Hypolimnas > Hypolimnas misippus. Next base: position 1,892,120 of record JBBEEQ010000009.1, read on the forward strand.
TTTGTTTATTATTTCGCGTTAATCCACAAGTAGGGAAATAACATTAAACTTTAAACATTAAATCAAAAATTGCAACACAACGGCGCATGAACTCACATTTTACTGCATACCGAGCTGGTGTTCTGCCACTTGAGCTATGGCCTCAAACTCGCAATGCTAAATTTTAAAAAATATTTCTGAGTAAGATAGCCTATTTCTTGGAGAAGCTTAAGAGCTATAATACGAATCACAAGAGTGAAATAGTAGTCATAAATGCATGCGAAACCGCAAGGTGCAGCTAGTGAATAATAAAATATCATAAATTAAATTTATAAACGTTTCTCAAAAATTTATTACTATATTAGGGACTTGAAAGGTATTTCGAATTGAAGGCGAAAGATACTCTTAATCGGGAAAAACAGGAAAGCTATGCGTTAGAAGCAATAACGACGGGACTGAGCTAACTCGTAATGCAAACGCAAACGAAGCCTGTCCCATACGTATGTAATTGAACAACGTAGGGTAGACCGGGTACAAATGGAACATTTTGTTACAATTTTTTCTTGCAAATGTATTATTAATCCCCGAGCGAAAAAGGGTGTAATTAGTTTGTGCGTCTGTCTGTGGCATCGTAGCTCCCTAACGAATGGACCGATTTTGATGCGGTTTTTCTTTGGGACGATTTTTAGCTATAATATACTTTATATATATACATATATATAGTATGGAAAAAAATTTCTTAACTCAATGTTTCGAATTTCAGGTGGGTTCCATATTTTGCAATTTATAAAATTATATCTATCGTATTAAATAAATCTATCTGCTTTTGATTCACTATACATTTTATCAAAATAGAAAAGGTGAATTTATACGTCTTCAAACAAATTTATTAAAAATCTGTTTGATATCTTTAGACGCCATTTTCTCAAAACGAAGTCCGTGTGGCTTGACACAGTATTGCTTATCATCGTCCATAAATATAAAATCGGTTACTTTGCAATACACTAGATAATACTAGTGTTATTTGGTGTTGCTTATTCTGTAATACAAATGATACTGATCCACTCTCGATACATCATTGTTTTTATAAGCCTATGCTTACCCCCACTGGTAGGAAACAAACAAGTCAGTACAAGAATTATGATCGTTAATCACTAAACTCTAATCCAGTTATAATAATTAGTAACTTAGTAATTATTATGTTTCTTAATACACTACAGATCTCAGACATTTACAGATGATCAACTGTTTTTTAATTGCTGAAAGGTTCTGAGAAACTTCTAGTGGCCTAAATCACTCGAATATACAATACTTTGAAAAATTATAACACCTTTCTTTGCTGTTGGCGGTTAAAAAAACATTCTACGAATTAAGAACCTCACTGAAAAATAAGTAAAAAAAAATTACACCAATATTTCAAACGAAATATGCAACGCTCTTTTCGTATTTTTCGTGGAAATACAGCACCATTATTTTAAGATGGCCATTTCTCAGTATGTAATATTTCAGTTTCAACGGGGCGAGTGCAATTGAGTGTAATACGGTACTTTTCAGAAGGATTTCACTCAACATATTATATCCATTGTTTAACCGATTACGGGAGATAAAGTGAGTAACGTTAGGATTTTTGTTTCAATAAAAACAAATTTTTTATCGCGATTCAAATGGGAAAACATAGCAATGTATCTTGCCACCATTCTCTGCTCACATTAATTAAATTATCATTACGATTTCTAATATTATATCTATACTAATATTATAAACCTGAAGAATTTGTTTGTTTGAACGCGCTAATCTCAATAACAACTTGTTCTAATTGAAGAATTATTTTTGTGTTAAATAGTTTATTTATTGATGAAGGCTATTTTACATCACGCTAAGACTAAAAGGAGCTAAACAGTAAAAAATATAACAGACTTCAAACAGAACATTGTTGTAACCATACATAGATAAATGCTGTTAATTGATAAGTATATAATATTTTTCCTATTCCATTTTACCCCTTACTCCCTTTTTAGCGACGCATTTGTGACTCCTCGTGCTGCATCCATGGGCAGCGGTGATCATTTATAAGTTTTGTTAGTTGCTTTACAAAATTGTTTGCTTTACACTTGAAAGAATTTACTGTTCAATTCAATTCTTTGGTTTATGGCTTTTAGTTGTGCATTATTTTCGATACACAAAACTTTCGTAACTACTTATGACGTATCTGTTAATAGGTTACACAGATGTGTTATATCAATTACGAGAGTAAAACTTACGAATGTAATTCTCACCTAATTAGGTTTTATTAAAGAAATAAAGTTATTCTTATTATATAAAATATTCTATTTTTTCTTCGTTTGTTTCTATAAAATATTGTTTTTATTTTCTTTTATAGTAAATTAATGAGAGTTGTAACAGACTGCATAATGGTCTATCATCTAGGTTCTAAAATATTCAGAGACATTGTTAGAGTTTACTTCGTTTTAAATTTAAAATCTGGCGTTAGTTTTACATTGAAAACCGGTCAGCTTGTGGGTATTCTGAGGTAGAATAATCCTTAGAACTGAATTAATTTTGAATTGACGATTATATCTATACAAATTTATGTAAGTAAAGTAAAATAACAGCCTGTAAATGTACTGTACATGAGACACTGCTGGGCTAAGGCCTCCTCTCCTATTAAGGAGAAGGTTTAGAGCTTAATCCACCACGCTGCTTTACTGCGGGTTGGCGGATATACATGTGACAGAATGTCTCCCGGCACATGCAGGTTTCCTCACGATGTTTTCCTTCACCGCCGAGCTCGAGATGAATTTAAACACAAATTTAGCACTTGAAAAATCAGCGGTGCTAGCAGGGGTTTGAACCCACGATCATCGGTAAAGATCGACGTGTTCTAACCAGTAGGCCATATAGGCTCTCGGCAAATTATGTATAAAACTTAAGAGTTTGTTTTGAAGAATACCGAATAATTTTAAGAGATATATACCAAAACATTGTATGTGGTAATTTTACTTATTACAAACTAACTCGTTCACGTGGACTACAGAATGGCATGTCTCATACAAAGCAAGCCCGTGTGTTGGTTTTCAAGAAAGGAGCATTTTACTCGCATTAATTAATAGCATTTTTTTTTAACTTTTGGTATTTCCTTTAGTTTGCCGCATACTATTACTTCCCAGAAGTTGATCCTTATACGTGACACTATTAGATGGTGCAATAATACAGAATGTGTTATATTTTTGTAATTAGCGAGTTCGATTCCTGGATAAGAAAATAAAATTTATTAAATAAAGTAGCCTAAGTTAAACCTTATAACATAAGCTATCTGCTAGTGAAAGTTGCGTCAAAATCGGTCCGCCGTAGAGATTTGCCGGAATAAACAGACAGACAGCCAAGCATGAAATGAATTTAAATTAAATATAATTTTGGCACTTGAAAATTCTGCGAGGCTAACAGGGGTTCGAACGTGTGATAACCACTAGGCCAACTCGGTTCTGTTAACATTTCTGATTCTGGGATGGTATAAAGTTAGCCGGGTCAGATAGTAATAAATAAAAAATAATTTATGCGTCTCGACACATTATCTGAGAAACCTTTGCGTTAACAAACTTGGAGAAACTTTCACGAGACAAAGTTCCAGAGTTAAAAACTATGTTAACTCCGTAACTCAACTAGCTGAAGACGGCGAAGTTTTATTAATAGCGTTAATTTAAACTGAGTTTAAATATTTTCAGTTTTAATAGCAAAGAAATAGTCCTTAATTGCTTCCGATCTTACAAGAGTTCGCTTTTGTGAGAATAATTAATGATTTTAATTAGTGTTGCGAAGTGTGCTATGTCTTTAATTAAGAATAGTTATAATATATACATAACTGTAATAAAAATATATATATTAATTATGTTTTGCCTACTCACTTAACATTCACTATTTAGTTAAATCAATTACTAACTAAGTCTTATATACTGAGCTATTGAATGACTCTCATTTTATTTCATTTTATATATACATATTATTTCTCGTTATGCAATTAAAAATATCTTTGCTATTCCTAGATATCGACAGACGCGTTGACGCAATGGTCACTGCAACGGTAGCGCTAACGATAGCGGGTTCGATCCCCGCTCACGGCAAAACGTGTGTATTGGCCATTCAGATGTTTATCGTGGTCTGGGTGTTTGTATTAGTGTTATGAGTGTTTCCGGACCCCCGACACAAGGTCATGAGATCTTAATGGGGGCCGTTGAGTGTGATGCGTTATTTATTATTTATTTATTTATGTAGGAAAATTCACGCCTTTGATTCGCAGTATGAGATACTATAACTATATACATTCTCATGTCATCAACATATACAAAGAAAAAAATTAATTATAATCTTAAATTAATTTATCAGCAGTAGCAATTTTTTTTATTGTATAAATTGTGTTTATTTTATTGTTTTTTTTGTATATTTATTTTTTTTTTTTTGTTTTTTTATTACATGTGAAAGTGTAGTGTTTAGTTTTATTATTTTTATATCTAAAAATTGTAAATACCTATAATGGTGTATCACGTACTAGATTTTAAGCTGATGGTGTTTCAGAATCAATAAATAAATAAAATAATTTAAAAAATCTATTTGAAATTCGTCCACATTCTATCGGGCCCTGGCAGATTTACCAGCGTTGTGGTGATCTCCCACAACATATGCTGAGTAAAAGCCTTTTTACAGACACAATATGCCTAATGTTTTATTCGATTGCTTAGTTCAAAATTATGAATATATGCATAGTGGTTGTGAATAAATTATGCTATCTATCTATCTAATTATATTTTAATGGCTGACCTGGCGAGTTTCCTACCGCCTTAGAATTTACTGGGACAAAATGAAAAAAAAATTGCGCTCAGAAATGTAATCCTTACGTATCACGCAATCGTCTAAACTACTGAACGAATTTAAATGAAATTTGGTACAGAGATTTTGGACATAGGGTAATTTTAATGTGAAAAAAAGTAAGGCTGTAAGGGTTTAAAATGGGGGTAGACTAATAATAATAATAAATAGGGGTAAATAATCCTGTACTGTACTGAAATCGAGTATATCTAAACAAATAAATAAAATTTAAGTGTTTGTTTGTAATATCTAATTAACGGCTTTTAACTAAATGCATATGAAAGAACCTACATCATAATACAATTTTTAAATTTTTGTCTGTCTGTGTGACTGACTGTCTAGTTGTTTCGGCTAATTTCCGAAACGTCTGGATTTATTTTAACAACACTTTCACTCATAGATAACTAATGTTATAAGGAGTAACTCATACCGCTTTTTTAAAATATTTATTTATGTTAATTAATTAATAAAAAAAAGCAAAAACAAAATTAAAACCACTGAAATATTGAATAATATCCGATTCAAGCCGAGAATGTTTACCACATTGTATTAATATAATATTTCCTTAAACTAACGCAGGCGAAACCGCGGGGCAAAACTATATACATATATACATACACAATATTGAACCAAACATTACAATTATTTCACATTAACACAATCCTCACATAATTACTCATAAACTCATTAATTATGAAGGCTTTCAATTACGTAATACTCAATTGATTCCCTCTTTTCAATTCAGCGGTATTGAGAGATCAATAAACGCGGTTCAATATTAATGTAAGTAATACGTACTTATAAGTACTAATTACTGATCTAACATAATTGCTGCTTGACCTGACTTTACACGAGTTTTTAGGGTTATCGTAACACTTCGGTGTTGATGTTCGTCAACCTTGTTCTTAACAATCTAAACTAAGAACTTAGTTAGTCTTAATTCTCTATTTAACGAGACTTTTTAAAAAGGTCAAACCGACTTCAAATGCAAAATTTGTCATTTCGTTTATATTAATGAGTTTTTTTTTTTTATTTCAAAAACAAACTTCTGGGCCGATAAGAACCTTCTCCTTTATCGAAGTCCGTTAAAAAATTAAAAACCCGTACATAGTAAGCTGTCATATTAAAGCGCATAAAATCCGCCATTTTATTTTTAAAGAATTTTTTAACGATCGCGCTATCAAGCTAATATAATGACGTATCACTTATGAAAATCAATCAAGACGTTGAGTAGTTACGAATAAACATAGAAACGGACATACATACAGGTTAAGGTATATATAAATTAGCTTATGTTCTTTTTTCTTCTACCATATTACTATTATTAATTAAAATCAATTTAACGGCTCAGCCATGAGCAAGAGAAACATACATAATTAGTGTCTGAAATAAAGTAATTATACTAAAAATATATTATTTGTCTTCTTTAATCCTCAATACCTTATAATTAATTACCTTAATTGGACGCTGATAAGCAATACTGTGTCAAGCCACACGGATTTCGTTTTGAGAAGATGTCAAACCCATTCTTAATAAATTTGTTTGAAGACGTGTATATTCATCTTTTCTATTCTATTTTGATAGAATTTATAATGAATCCAAAGAAGATAGGTTTATTTAATATTTTATCTAATAATGAGTTTTTAAATATTTCAGATTATTTTATAAATTGCAAAATATGAAGCACACCTGAAATTCGAAACATTGAGTTTAGAACCTTTTTTTCATACTTATTTATTTTAGATGACTTGAATTTTTTTTAAATAATGTTATATAGGTGACGTAGTATCAAAATACATAAATATCTCCAAATTTTACTTTTTGTTGGTTGACACATTATTGCTTATCAGCATCCGATTAATTAAATAATTACCTTAATTACGTAATTACCTTACCGAAACAGTCATTCTTGTCTTGTCACTATAAACTTTATATTAATATTTTTTTCGTTCATTACTATTTTAACCGACTTCCAAAGAATGTGGAGGTTTGTAATTTGTCGGGGATTTTTTTCTTGACCGATTGGTCGAACGGCTTGACCGATTTGGTTAATTCTTTATTTGTTTGATAGGATATACTCTTATTAGCCACAGAATTTTCATCAAAATCGGTTTAGCAGTTTGATTTTAAAATCGAAATACTCGTTACTGGCATAATAATGTCATTCACTGTAAACGAAACAGATACCGTATGTCAGAATTCTTTCATAAATTTGATTTTTTTTTATTTAGGTGTTTTCATTTTTTTTTCTAATATGGCAGTCTAATTCGTATTCGAATCTTCCTCAATTATAAGTTAGGTGTTGACCTTTTTGATTTTTATTTGATATTTGTAAATAATATCGATTCGCAAGTGCTTTAAAAGCCTATTTTTGAATAAAGTATATTTTGAGTTTGAGTTGAGTTTGAGTTTGAATAAGCGAAATGTCCTTTATTTTGTGGTGAACTATTACTTCGCAGAATTGATCCTTATGAGTACCACTATCAGATGGTGCAATAATATAGGATGTGTTTTTTTTTAATCAACTGGTTCGATTCCTGGTTGGGAAAATAAGTATTAAAAAAATCAATGATGCAATTTTAGTTTTCATCATCGGCCCCCAGGATCCTTTAACTATTTTTGGCTTTGCCTTATAGTTTCGGATTTGCCTACCACGCTCAGTTAAAAACTTATTCTGTATATAAATAAACACATATTTCACTTAAAAGCTGTAAGAAATGACTCATTTACCGAATCCTCCAAAATTTACCAATATGTCGCTGGCTGCTTTGCGAAATAAATCATAGCAGAAAATTTTTCAAATTTATATATAAGATATCATTGTAGATTACATAAATAATAATATAGACAATACATCTTTTATGCATTTTTATTATGCATTAAACAACTATGTAAATCAGCTCGGGTCCAATTTAAACCTTGTTAAAATTTCATTCATCGAATTTAAGACCGCAGGCTTTCTAGGGTCAAATGGAAATTGTGTTTCTCGTTAAAATACAGGGATATTGTAGCTTAACCTGTATTTCTATTAGTATCAATTTATTACAATAATATTTACACAATTAACTGATCAATATACAGTAATTATTACATTGGTATTATTATTGGATATAATTAATTATTCTTGATAAATTAATTTTGTTTTCTTTCTTTTTTATTTATATATATTTTTGTCTCTTCTTTATACATCTATAATAATATTGTAAAGCAGAAGAGTTTATTTGTTTGTTTGTTTGATTGATTGTTTGCTTAAACGCTCTAATCTCAGGAACTACCAGTCCGATTTGAAAAATTCTTTCAGTGTTAGATAGCCCATTTATCGAGGAAGGCTATAGGCTATATATTATCACACTAAGACCACCAGTGAAGAATATTCCAATATCGGGGGATATTTTCCTATTGAGAGAGCTTACGCTGCGTGCGCTGAGTAAACGGTTAAAGTTTCGCAAAAATCATGTATGACAAAATTTTTCTCATTTAAAAGTTCTAAAAAAAGTCCGCAACAGCATATGTCTATCTTTTAATGTTAGCTCACTATAACCTTTTTTATGCTAACTAAATTTTGTTCTAAAATAATGCATTAACAATCAGCCCAAAGTAGCTATCTAGTATAATAATAAAATAGGTAACAAATATTTAGAATAATACAATTCACGTTTACATCTTAAAATAATGTCTATTTAAAAATTGAATCTTCCAAAGTTGTTATGATGTTATTATTTTTAAACTAACCAAACACGTAAAAAATGTAATCGATTAAACTTCACATAAGAATCTCATGATCCTGTGTCTGGAAACACACAACACAAGACCAAGCTATGAGCCGAACCCGAGATCTTTAACGCTTCAGTCAGTTGCAAAGTCAACTGCGCTAACCTTTCGTCGCTTAATTTAAATTTATTTAAAACTAACTAATACTATAGAGTCTGTATCAAAATGCTAGTATAAGAGCCCTCCTTAAGAAACCTCCTTAAGTATAAGAGTTGTCGCGCACAGGCGACTTTTGTCAAGCTGTCAAAAAAGTTTTCGTCACTATCACGTGACGTCCCCAGAGCAGAATTCGCTTATCACAGCTTTGTTCGCGGGTCGGCGGACAAAAAAGTCACGCAGTTGTCATATTGTAATGTGTCCATACGTATCGAAATACTTGACCATAGTGACGAAAATCACGATGACAAAACTTCCCAGAGCGTGCCTTACCTAAGGTTGAGGAGGACAAAGTAAACACAATGTAACTTAAACGCTCCTTCGTCATCACTTATTTTCCTTTAATAGAAGCTTATATTTATATTGAACAGATCCTGCTTCGTAACTGCAGGTGACAATCATTTTGAAGTATTATAGATTAGTCTTATAGTACTTAATATTTTTTATAGATTGCTAAAGAGAATATTATTATAGTAACAATATTAAAAAATACAATATTCCAGTTCAAAAGTCTGTCTAAACATCGATTAAATCCTTATTAGTATAAACTATATTTATTTTTAAAATACCAATTTTTTCTGAATTAAAAAATACATGCAAAATAACAAATGCGTTATACAATTAAGTTAAGAAAATTATAATTATAGTCATTAAGTTCTATTGATGGCAGCTTGCTAACTAATTAAGCTTTCGAGCAAATATTTGCAAGAGACAAATATTGTCATCGGATAAGCTTCTGACGTCAGTTACTGACAGTCATATTTGTCTTGTGTACCCATACTGTACTCATGATTCATCTGTTTGTATATGATTTATGAAGATGTATCACTGGTTAATCTGAGTCTATGAGGAATAGTTTGTTGACTGGAACCATGTCTCGGATCTATGTTAAGAAAAACTGCACACAAAGATTTGCAAAGACTCTACAAGGCTTAAAATAAAACCTTAGAACTAAAAACAATTGTACTTTCTTAATTCTTTTTACAGGAATTAATAGAGTAGATCATATGGAATAGATACTAGTATGGCACACTCAGTATACTGTATAGTAACAATGGTAATATGAAAAGAAATGGACGGAGTTAAGCTTTCTGCTGTCTAGCTTCCAGTTATCTTACTCACTCACTGTACGAAAGAACTATGGCTTCACGTTAAGTCAATCTATATACACTGTACTTATCTACAGCTGGTATTGTATTTCAAAAAGGAGTTATCAAACAAGCAAACAACAAACACACAAACAAAGCAATATTACCCAAAACATTTTGAATTTTTAATACTAATATACAGGAATAAAATTTTATATGCATATAGTGTTTGCTTGTAAATGATTTTACATACTCTTTGCATGATCTTATACGTTAAAGTCAAATGTAAAAACCGCTAGCAAACCTAATAAATAAATTAATAAAAACTCTGCTCATTTATTAATTTGGCTAAAGACAAATTAATTAATCTATACCATAAACTATATTATGTAAAAAAACAAATCTAAAAAACGTCTACAAAAAGTCCACGACATATTTTACTTTTATAGATCAAAGTAATTGAAAACTGGAAGAATCGATGCGGTGGCTGGGTACGGATGGAGATCGGTTGACGCGGGACGCCGATTGTGTTACAGAATTTGTATACCTATTTCAAATATCTAGGCTGTTTTTGTAACTAGACAAGTTTATAACGTCTATGTTATGTATTTGTTTAATATACTAGCTGTATGTATTGCAATATCACGTAAAATATATATGTAGGTATAACCAAAAATTTCTTATTTGCAAATCACAATTCAAGGTACTGGGTAGGTAAACCGACAGTTTCGCCTTGGAGGTGCATGACACAGTCCCCCAGTATCCAACACGACTCTGTCAACTACTCACAACAATGTCACCGCGTTTACCCGTTAGTACTGAAATCATTTCAGCCACTTTTAATAAAAATATTGTTGGTCCACGACATATGTTATAGGGCCCGAAATTCTTATGTGCGATAAATGGACAAACATTAAAATGGATCAGAGATCACAAACATGATTTTTATTTATATTATAGACTACATTCCGAACCGGTGGTAGCTTTATAAAAATCTAAAATTAAAATATGACATGTAACTTGACGATTCGAAAGTGCTTCAAAAGCCCTTTTGAATGGAGTATATTTTGAGTTTGAGTTGAGTTTGAATTATATATATTTAATCATAGATATTTATAAAATAGCGGACGGACAGGTTGGCGCAGTGCCCACAACATACGTCTATATTGTCCATACAGACGTTTGTCGAGGACTGGATGTTACCTTTTGTGTTGTGTGTTTCCGGATCCCCGACGCAATATCATGAGATCGTAATGGGGTAATTTAATGTGATGCGTTTATCCTGTATGTAAATGGTTTGCATTCGGAATTTCACTCAAATCCGTTGAGTCATAAACATGTAAAGTGAAAAAGTAACAAATATATGTACACGCTCGCTTACAAACATTTGCATTTTTATTATTGTGTAGTTCATAATTACCGTAGATGTTAATGCATTACAACGACATACCATATCGAAAGTAAATTCTTAATTTGTTTTCTGGACTCTTTATTAAGATTTATATATAAATGAGTCTAATTAATCACACTACAGATTATTTTGTAACATATAAAAAATTTAAAATGTTAAAAATATTACAGAAACCTTTGCTACATTTACAAGCAAGATATTGATCATAAAATAAAACTTTAGCAATTTTTTTTTTTTCAAAAAAATAAACCGCTTTCAAAACTGAACCCAAAATATATAAATGAACTAAAAAGCAAAAAATAAATATTTTTCAAAACATTTTGAAGTCGTTGCCAGTAAATAACACGTAAAAGGTCTCCTACGAATTTAGAATCTCCTCCTTTTTGGAAGTCTATTAAAAAGGACGCTGATGCCGATTTTTTCAAAGATATAATTTTAACACTGACACCTTAATAAATACACCTTTAATAAATTTAAGTTTTCCGATACTAAGTATATATAAGCAGCAGACGAAAAGACAGATTGGCAGACGAACTTAGCAAAACTATATGGATTCCTAAACTTAGATTCTTAAATTGAGATGCAGGACTTTCGAGGCCTTGTTTTTAAAGGTTACTTTTTTGTAAAACTTGAATGGTACTCTAGTAAGATCGAAATAGTGTAGTATTTCTGAAGAGCATCGGAGAGTACTTTGGTATTTTGAAGCCCTAATTTAAATGCGTAGGCTTTCGCAAGGTAAAAAGGCTTCGTAGAATATATTGTATTGTGGTAGGTATTATATTTCATCGGTCTCTCTTATTGTTGAGAAATTATAAAGAAGATATTGTGTTCTTAGTTTACGTGGGCGATTGGAGGTACAGACATTAACTTCTTAGAAGTATTGCTTCTTGGAATCGTTAGGAAACCTTGGAAGAACGATAAAACCCATCTTAGGATGTGATCGAAGATGTTAACAACAGTTACCCTGAATGCCTTCCTTGGACACCGTAAAAATGCCACCCCTTCACCCAAATCATTAATTATGTAAATTTAGTAGTTGAAAGCACTCTTAAAAAAAAACACTATATTAGAGAAGGAAATTTTTTATTAAAAATTTAAAAAACCAATCTCTCGCATCCTCAATTTTACCACCCTGGCCACTGGCCCTTATGTTCTTATAGCAAATCCAGCGTTATTATATATTTTAAACCTTCGCGATTTATACCATTCATATTTAATATAACGGGTCTTATCGCGATAACTAATAGTAGTAATACCTTTTTATTGCCCGACCTTTCGACGAAGTTGCATCCGCCGTGGTCACGAGCTGACTCTAAAAAAGGTATTACTACCATTAGTCGTCGCGATAAGACCCGTTTTATTAAATATAATTCCAGCGTTATGTAATACATACAATAGATAATTTGCTTTGTAGTAGTATTTTAGGGTACTACAATGACATCGCAAAGATTTAGAAGTGGTTACAGAAGTTACCAGTTATTTACGCGTAAAAGTTTACATCCCTTATTTCGCCTTCTACTACACCGCTTTATTTTAACGAAGCCTATATCCTTCTCCAATACCCTATCTGCGGTTATACCAAAATTCATCAAATTTGGTTCAACGGTCTAGGCGTGATAATGTAATAAAAACCATAGGAAGACGGTCTGTCTATACCAGTAAACCTTAAGATAACCGCGTTCAACCAAACAAACAAATTTTTCAGTATTATAATATTAGTATAGAATGGCTGTGTCCCGTGGTTTCGCCTGCGTTAATTTGAGGAAAAATTGTATTTATATATTGTTTTCCTTCTCTACTTGAATTTGATGTTGTTCACTATATCATACTCTATATAACTTTAACTACTCATCTACTCTTTATAACATTAACTATGGATGAATTAAAGTTCTATTAAAATCGCTCAAGTGGTTTCGGAGATTAGCCGGAAGAAAAAACAGACAGTCATACAGACCGACTAAGAAACAAAAATTTTAAAAATTGTGTGTTGTAAAGTAAGTATCGTGTATTCTTTCATATGTATTTTAAAAGCTGTTAATTTGAAATTACAGCAGACATTTTAATTTAATTTATTTGTAGGTATAAATAGTAAAAGATTCACCATTTCCCCTCTCCCAAATAACAAATGGAGTTTCTTGCTACTTTAAATGTATTCGTAGTTTTATATTTCTGTACTAGCTGATGCCCGCGACTACGTCTGCATAAAATTAAAATAAAAAATAGCCTAAGTTACTCTATATAACATTAGCTATCTGCGAGTGAAAGTTCTGAAAAAAAACGGTCAAACCGTTTCAAAGGTTAGCCGGGACAAACAGACGGACAGACAGACTGACAAAAATTTTTTTTATTCCTTTTTGATGTAAGTATCGTATATTCTTTCCAAAGGACAAAACCAATAGGGGTCGCTTTTTAATAATCTTACAGTATATTAAATACCTATACGCCAAAAATATGTATAACTCAGAATAGGTATTACCTTATTACGAATTTTATAAATAAATAAATAACGCATCACACTCAACGGCCTCCATTAAGATCTCATGACCTTGTGTCGGGGGTCCGGAAACACACACAACACTAACACAATCACCCAGACCACGACAAACATCTGTATGGCCAATACACACGTTTGCCTCGAGCGGGGATCGAACCCGCGATCGTTAGCGTTTTAGTCAGTTGCAGTGACCATTGCGCCAACGCGTCTGTCAACGAATTCGTATCAAGCAAATAAAATGAAAGAGACAATTTATTACATACTACCCGCCTCTCGCTGTTTCACTCGTTTTTATCGTTACCGTCTTCAATAAATTAGCTATCCAACGCAAAAAGATTTTTTCAAATTAGACCAGTAGTTTTAGAGATTACCCCTTTCATACAAACTTACAAACTTTAACCCTTGTAGGTATTTACCTAATGTTTCCTGGTAGGTATTTACCTAATAATAGTTGAGAATATAAATTTTTTATAAGAAATAGCACTCGTATATTAATGAATACAAAATTACGGAGACTAAGAAAGTCGACCGCCAAATAGAAATGTAAAAAAAGATAGATTTGCCGTCGAAATTTGCATAATTTCTTTTTTATCACTCACTATATTTATTATCTATGGTCGTCAAAGTGCGCTCGGAAACACATACCACATGAGTTCAATAAAATAACGTGAACGTGGTATGTATACATTTGGCAACAAGATGCATTTAAGGGTTAAGCTCTTTATAATATTAGTATAGAAAAACCGTTACTGCTTCGCTCCTATAAGTCGTAGCGTAATATAATATAGCCTATAACCTTCCTTAGTAAATGGGCAATCCACTACAAGGAGTTTTTTTAATCGGATCAGTAGTTTTAGAGATTACCGCCTACATATAAACTTACAAATAAATTTTACGTGTTTATATTGTACTGGAACACGCCACCTACTTCAAATCACTTATACTTTGTCTAAAACCTTCTCACAAGTACAAACAATAATATATGAATGGACTTAAAAACAAGGATTCTTTTTTATGTCTTAGATTTTTATTGCTCGTAGAGTTTTATGAAAAAAAAATATGAAACGCATATTTACTTTTCCGTATGAATTGTTTTATTTTATTCACAACATAAAACGTAATATATTTTATTGTTTTACTTAAAGGATCTTCAACATTATTACTTTCATATAAAAAATATACTTAAAAAAACGTCCAGGAATATTACATTATGACATAACATGGCAAAAGGAAATAATAACAATTTGGAAGTTTATTGCGTTACATACAAGGAAAACAGTTTAATAGAACAATTTATTATTAAGAGAAATTATGACAATCTTCTTTATTTCAATTTGATTAAAAAATGTATTTATATAAAAATTTCGACTACAATAATCAATTACATAGTCAATTAAATATAATTTTGTTTTCAAACTGAGAACAAAAATTGACAGCATTATTACCGGCTTAATGATAAATAAAAAAAATTAAAGCTTTTTTTTATAAAAACAGAATGAGAAATTACAAAAATGTAGAGTCGCCTTTTCGTCTCTTTGTAAGTAGTAGTAATAATCGCCTCTTAGATAATTATATTGTAAAACTATAGTTATGTTATAAATTCATGGATTTTGGCTTCCAGAATATCGTTCACTTTGGACGACGTTATCTAACAAACAGTTCAAAATTAATTATAACAAGCGAAAGAATCTTTGGACCAAAGAGTTAATTTGTCATAGTAACATAAATACTCTCTTCTTGTACACCACACACGATAAAAAAACTGCTGTTATTATACTACTAAAAATAGGATATATAGTTTGAACAGTTAATTTAATACGACAGATGAAAAAAAAATACAATACAATAAATATCAAATATAGAACAACGGTACAAAGGAGGTTTGAACACATATAAAAATGGCCAGTGTCACAAGTGGATCATGTACTAAATAATTATGCTTAAAAAAATTACAATACAAAAAAAAAACATGATTCTACAATAAGGTAGTCTTATCGCTTAGATAGTGATAAGAGAGATTTCTTCTAACCCTGAGGTTAAAAATGGGAAGAAGAGGTAAGTGAGATAATGATTGAATTAATACATTTTGTATGTATTAATTCAATCATTATCTTACATATTAATACATAAAATAATTATGGTATGATGATAATGTTACGGAGACGTTGCATCCGTATCCATAACAAATAGAAGATATTTGTATATGGATGCTGATACGCAATAATGCGTCAACCCACAAAAAGGAATTCGGAGATATTAATGTATTTTGATACTGCACCACCTATTTAACATTATTCAAATAATTTTGAAATCATAAACTCAAAATGAAGTACGTGTGGCTTGACACAGTATTCCTTATCAGCGTTCAGTTATAAAATATTGCAATACAGTAGTGTGCACATAAAATCACAGAATGACGGATTTGGTGTGTTAAATCTGCAGAAAATCCTTTTAAAATGAACGCGTTTTAACCACATACATTACATAACACAGTTCGGACAAAACGCTACGAAATTGTGAGGAAAATCTGGCTAATTCAGACCTAGATAAATGAGATCTTTTTGTAACTGGGATGAATGAGATTCCTTTGAAATTTTCATATAAAAAAAAAATTTAGCTTCAGCTAAATAATTATGTCCTGCTAGAATTTTATTTTTAATCTGTATTCTAGATGATGTGTTTGGATTTAAGATATTTAGTACGTATAAAACGATATACATATAAGTACATACATACTGCGTCACCACTTGAGTACACTATTTATCTGTACTATCTATACATAAATTATTACATGAAGCAAAAACATTGTACGCTTTTTTACAAAAATTGCTGACGGAGACTTACATATAAAATTTCGCACACCCATAGTTTATCTAAAGAAGGAGAGAGGAATGTTTTTAATTAATTAAATCGATAAAAAAAACAACCACTATAACAACAATACACGGTGTATTTTACACACACACATATATATACTCTTTTGTTTATTATTAAAGTCTGTGGTCAAATTGAAAATAGATTATCTGTGTTCAATCTTGAAATCATTTGAAATTTTAATCAACTACAGTCGAATTCCGAACGCTAAGCGACCACCAGTACCTTTAAATGAGCAATTCTTGTATATATAAAATGAATCTTGGAAACGGCTTCAACGATTTTCAAGAAATTTAGTATAAATGGGGTTTCAGGGACGATAAATCGATCTAGCTTTTTTTTTGAACGTCGTTTTATTCATTAAACAGCTAAGGCTCAGTTATCCAGGTACTTAAAGGTATACGAAATGAGCTACATCGTGTTTTATTTGTGTCCTATACTTAGTCATACTAAATAGTATTTTGCCCGCAGCTTCTTTCCCATGAATATAGATTTTGGCAATACAGCGACGAACTTTTAATAGTTCTGTTTTATTATTAAAGAAAAGTACTTGTTCTATGATGATGACGCTCTTTGTCATTGTCTAACTCCCAGACAATGTGTATGCAAAATTAAATACTCAGAAGAGCCTAGCTAAAGCCTACTTCAGCTCGTGTACAGGCTTGCATGACCTTGGCAGTATCTCACTCTCAGAAGATCGGCGTAAAGTAGCTGAAATAGCTGCATTTCGCACGGTGAGTGAGAGAGCTAGAAAACTAATGCCCCCCCTAAATCATTTCCTTACGTCTTTTTTATCCCACAGTCCTTTTTACTGGCAAACTCATTTGTGGCTTCTTTGGTGCTGCAAATGTTCATGGGCGGCGATGATCATTTAACTGGTGTCCCGTCTGCTTGTTTGCCAAGTTTTTTTTTTTTTATATAAATACAATATACTAATATATATAACTGCCGGTTTCACTCGCGTTTATGGTTACTGATTTATACCTGTGAGTCGTTGCGTGATGTTATATAGCCTGTAACCTTCCTCGATAAACAGAATATCCAACGTTATAATACATACATAATGATCTTCGATTGAGTAGTAGAGGATTGAATGCGAAGAGACAGTCACTTTCGCATTGAAAATATTAGAATGTAAAATGTGTTATGTCTACTGGTTTTGCCTTCAAAATGAACATATTTTAAGTGCATACAGTTTATAACATGGCTTGGACAAACCACGACGAAATTGTTACAAAAATCTGGCTGATTCAGACGTAGAAAAATGATATCTTTTTGTAACTAGAATGAATGAGGATCCTTTGAAAATTTCATGCTTAAATACAGAATTTTAGCTCCAGCCACATAATTATGTCCTGGCAGAATTATATTTTTAATCAAGATGATTTAAAGTCTCGTTAAATAAATTCTAAAATACATTTTTTTTTTATTCTTTAACATTTTTTACCTAACTTTCCGAGAAACGAAATATGATTACAAATGAAAATATTAATTTCACGGTTCTGAATTTCGAATAAAGTTTAATTCGATGTGAAAAAATCGGTTTTAATGATTCAGATAAAATTACCGTAGTTATATGATTATAAAAAGATTTATTGATTTTAATTTTTTATTCTAAAATAAAAAGTGTACATTTTAATTTTTTTTTTTAATTTTGATTCGGTAAATTATTACCAGCATGCTTTATAAGGAACTAGCTGCCCCTAACGGTTTCACTCGCATTTATAGTTACTGTTACACTCTTATGAGTCGTAGCGTGATGCAATATAGCCTATAACTATCCTCAATAAACAGGCTATCCAACACAAAAACAATTTTTCAAATCAGATCATTACTTTCAGAGATTACCCACTACGTACAAACTTACAAGCAAGCTGGAAAATTTCTTAAGTCCTTATAAAATTAGTATTCATTTATGTAATTGACTATTCTTGAATAACAATATTCATAAATTTATTTGAATATTTTTTCATATATGTTTTTTTTAATGAAAATCGTAGACATATGTATGTAGTAATTGTATATATATACATATATATATATATATATATATATATATATATATATATATATATATATATATATATATATATATATATATATATATATATATATTTTATAAGTCTATATATCTATTTTTCATATATATGTAATTTTTATTTCTTTATGTATATGTTTATACGTGTATATTATTTATGTATTTATTTATTTATTTTTTTGTTGATTATTTTCTTTTATTATATATGTATTTATTTTTGTGCATGCCTACTCTCAACTATCGTACACCATTCTGTGTTGGCTGGTAGAAAATACTGTAATAGCGTTAAGTCCGTCCTTTGTACATTGTTCTTTTTGTGCAAAAAAGTATAAAAAAAATCGCTGGGTTAAGGCATCTAGCGTTAAGTGAAGTGAAGTGAGTGAGTGCCAAAGCCTAAAAACATAACAGATAGGCAGAGCTACATTAACATTTATAGCATTAGAATGGAAGCATGGACTACAATGGATTACGTCATGACAGCGCTAGCAAACACATAAAGTGACTATGCAGGCTACAATATAAACACGCCTAATCTTATGTACAGTTATGTACACAGCGTGTTCCATTAAAGCGTTGACAAAAGGACGATGTCCAATAATTGATGTAATACTGACACATGGATATTAGAATTATTCTATTCATATTTTAAATTAAAAATATACTGTATTAAAAATAGGTTTTTAAAGCCCCTATCTCAAATAAAAAATAACCTTTCTCAAACTCTAGATTATCTCTATAGCAAATTTCATTCAATCGATTCTGTTGTGTAATTGTTTGGGTCACACATAGAGAGGATTACTTTCACATTTATAATACAAGCAAGGATTACACGCGTCCCTCTCAATCTATTTCCAATCAATATACAAATCCAATATCCAACAATGACAAACAAAAACTTTCTCCAATAATACCTAACAAAATGATCAAATTCAAAATAAATAAAAAAACATTTCCCGCTTCAATAATATTTCAAATAACTCGGACCCTAAACTTTACCCCAAGTTTTGGGTCCAATCGTTTATTTCCTATTAGGTGAAACAGATAACTGAATTACTTTTGACTCAAAATAAATGTTAAGCTAAATTGAACTTTATCATGCTACATTAAGGTATATTTTCATTTGATATTGAAAATGTAAATCGCGATCGCTAATAAATTTACGGAAATCATATGGTGCGTGTCTTTATTAGGTCGTATTGAAAACTGAACGCTCTGCGGCTTACAATATGAAGACATTAATTTCCAATTAAATAACTCAGGTAGAGCTTTGCTGTAATCCACTGACTGAAGCTCGTATGCTGGCTGGCTCGATCGGGTTCGTTCTCTGTTATACAAGATATATATAGGAAGCTGATAAGCAATAATGTGTCAATACACACAAGGACAAATTTAGGGATTTTAATATATTCTAATAATGCATTACGTATTTAACATTATTCAATAATTTCTCAAGCCATCAGTACTAAATTAGTACGGAAAAAAGTTTTTTAACATTTAGATAGGAATAGAAAAGAAAAGATGGATATTTATTGGCAGACAGGTTGGCGTAGTGGTCACTACAACTGACTGAAGCGCCAACGGTTGCGAATTCGATCCCCACTCACGGCAAACGTCTGTATTGGTCATACGGATGTTTGCCGTGGTCTGGGTGTTTGTTCTCGTATTGTATGTGTTTTCGGATCCCCGACACAGGATCATAAGATCCTAATGGGGGTCCGTTGAGTGTGATGCGTTTATTTATTTATATATACTTCTTCAAACATATTTATTAAGAACAGGTTTGACATCTTAAGACGCTATTTTCTCAAAATTACACGTGTGGCTTGACACATTATTGCTTATCAGCGTACATATATTGTTGCAGATTGCATTTATTTGTATGACAATTATTATTCAACTTTGCATGAGTTGGATATCTTACCAACGTCACCAGAATCGATATTTAAATTTACAAAAAAAAAAAAAAACTGAATTATCTTTTAAATTCTTATGATGCGTATACGTATATCCAACCAAACTACTAAACTGATTTTGATGAAAATTCTATAGAACTAATGGTTCACCCTTTTATACAAAAACATAATTAACCAAATCAGTCCAGCCATTTTCTATGAATCAGTGAACATACATAATAAAAATTCCCGACGAATTAAGAATCTCCTCCTTTTTTGGAAGTCCGTTAAAACATCGTTCGTATATCCCTATTGGCCTTTACTAGGCATTATTAACATTGCGCGTAACCCTTGTCCTCAATATACCAAATCCTGGCTAGTTGGGGATGAAGAAGATTTATAGTAATTGAAAATTAATGGGACATGAATAATTCAAATTCGTAAATCGTATGAAACTGTGATTATGTTATACAGTACTTATGATTTTGTTTGAGTTACATGGCAAGGATATTATAATTCGTTGCGTTTAAAATCGTTGTTTGTTTGTTCGTATCTTACGCACAACCATTCCTTTCACCCGGTTCTGTCATCAACTTAATAATATAATAAACCTAATTAACCTCACTGCTGAGCAAAGGCCTCCTATTAAGGATTATTCGTTAATTTAGAATTTAATCCACTGCGCTACTCCATTGCGGGTTGGCGGATATACATATGTCAGAATATATAGACTTATATGCCGGGAAGAATAAATAAATAAATAATAAATAAACGCATCACACTCAACGGCCCCCATTAAGATCTCATGACCTTGTGTCGGGGGTCCGGAAACACTCACAACACTAACACAAACACCCAGACCACGACAAACATCTGTATGGCCAATACACACGTTTGCCGTGAGCGGGGATCGAACCCGCGACCGTTAGTGCTTTAGTCAGTTGCAGTGACCATTGCGCCAACGTGTCTGTCAAAGGAAGTCAAAGGAAGGAAGTCTATACCTCCCGTATTTTCGCCGAGCTCGAGATGAATTTGAACGTACTAGCCGCTGGTTCAACCCACGATTATCTGTTCAGATCGTGCTCTAACGACTAGGCCATCTTGACTCATAGAAGATATGAATAACTTCATTTAAAACACAAGCAAAAACCGACCGGGATCTGTTTTTTTAAATTATCGCCACAATCGGTTGCTACGCCGACTTTACACAGAACTCTTACTATACACATTTGCTGTCAGTTATTGAGGAGTTCTATTGTCTATCTCTAGAGATTATTCTATGATTTTAATATATTTTATCCTAATTCGTTAGCTTCCTCAAAAAATATCCGTTCAAATAGCGAAAATCCCATTAAGTTGGGTAGTTCTTAGGGAAATCGCAGCCATACAAAATACGATCGAATATAGAATCTTCTCTTTTTGTATATTGTTAAAAATCTATATCTACTAATATTAAAAGGTTTTTTTCTTATTTTGTATGTAGGGGAATTAAAGAGATTACTCTGAAATTCCTAATCCGATTTCAAAATAATTATTATTACGTTGGATATCCTGTTTATCGATGTAGCTTACAGGCTATATAACATCACGCTACGACTCATAGTCATAAAGCAGTAACCATAAACGCGAGTGAAACCGGCAGTTTTATATATTACTATATTTTATCTTATATATAAATAACTGGCAAACGAGCAGACGGGACCTGATGTTAAGTGATCACCACCACCCATTGACATTTACAGCACTGGAGAAACTACACATGCGTGGCCAGCTTAAAAAGCAATGTAGGATGAAAGGGACTAGGACATAAAGAAAGGATTTGGAGAGTGCATTAGGCTTAAATACATAAGTACATATTTAACTTAAGTGTAAACATATTAACACGACATCACTTGGCATCAATTTCTCTACTCGCACTCGAGGTTGACTTCAAATACATTGTAGGACTGAAGAGGACCATCTGAAAGAATGTCGTAAGATAAATTGATGTAATATCAAGGAGAGCTCAGATAAGGAGCTAGACAGAGTAGGAATTGACGTATTCATAGATAAAGTAAAACGAAGTATTTTTGCATATATTTTTTAATGGTTAGTAACAGCCTGTAAATATCCCACTGCTGGGCAAAGGCCTCCTCTCCTATTAAGGAGAAGGTTTAGAGCTTAATCCACCACGCTGCTCCACTGCGGATTGGCGGATATACATGTATCAGAATTTCTCCCGATACATGCAGGTTTCCTCACGATGTTTTCCTTCACCGCCGAGCTCGAGATGAATTTAAACACAAATTTAGCACTTGAAATATCAGCGGTGCTAGCCGGGGTTTGAACCCACGATCATCGGTAAAGATCGACGCGTTCTAACCACTAGGCCATCTCGGCTCGAATTCGAAATCGAAATTTTAATGGTTATTACCTCTTAACTCCACCATTTATTAGGCGATTTTTTAAGGATTAGTCCCATAGAAATTTTATCGAAACCAATTCAGTAATTTAGTTTTAAAATCTAAATAAATAGTAAAAACATGTCGAGTTATAAACAAAAATTTTGCAATACAAAAAAAGGACTGCAAACATATTACTGACTAGCAGTTCCTCGCGGCGTTGCCTGCGTATACTTTCATACCCCCCTAGCACAACTATAAGGGATGATTTTCGAATTCGGGGATATAGATATTTATTTATTCACCCTAAAGAATATTTATGCTAAGTTTAGAGATAATCGGCCAAAACATAAATTTTGTCGATACAAACTTCACCACCCCCTTGCAGTTCAAGAGGGGATGATATTCGTGCGTTTTATAGTTCACATTGCTATTATCCAGAAGTATGTATGTGTATTAAATTTTAAGTTAATATGACCACGAAATAATATTTTTTCATACGAAGATTTTAACCCTTGTTAACTCTCTTAGGAGTGAAAAATCGATGTTTATAAAAGACACTTACATCCAAAATTTCAATTATGTAACCCCAGCGGTTTAAGCTCTGCGTTGATGAATCAGTCAGGACAATTCATTTTATATGTATTTATAGATAGAATCCAAGCAGGTATACATCTACCCTGTCCTAACCTTATAAATACAATAATGCTTAGTAATCTTTCGATAGAACCAATTTAGATGAAATTTTATGACTTTACGGACGATTACGCTGAATCCGCCTTTACAGTCGAAAAACCTACTTTAAATAAATTTTTATCCTTAATCGGATAACACACGGTAGTAAATTACACGCGCATTGCTTAACAAATGTTAAAGCTGTTAAGCTATTAAGCCCCGTGTGAAAGGATGGAATAATTTATTGCGTAATTTATTGGAAGCAATTTTGTCTATATCACTTTGTGCTGTGGAGGTACGAAAATGGTTATCGATTTTTGAACGATTCATACTGATAAATGCTGTGTCAAGCCGCACGGATATTTTTACAAATGTCAAACGGATGCTGATAAGCAATAATGTGTCAACCCACAAAAAGTCAAATTCGGAGATATTGATGTACTTTGATACTGCATCATCTATTTAACATTATACAAAAAAAATTGTAGTCATATAAATTAAATAAGTACGGAAAAAAGTTTCTCAATTAGTTGGTTCGAATTTCAAGTGCGTTCCATTTTTTGCATTTATTACAATGATCTCAAATATTTAAATAACTTTTTATAAAATAATATATTAAATGTATCAGTCAGAATTCAATTTATTATAGTTTTTATTAAATAATAAAGTAAAACACGGATATATACTTCTTCAATCATATTTGTTAAGAATAGGTTGGACATCTTTAGACGTCATTTTCTCAAAATGAAGTCCGTGTGGCTTGACACATTATTGCTTATCAGCGTACCTATTCTTAATAACCGTCAACCTATTCTTAATAAATTTGTTTAAAGACGTGTATATCCATCTTCTCTTTTCTATTTGATAAAAAAAGTATATTTAATTAAAAACAGATTGGTGTAATAAAAAGATTTCTCTATTAAAAAGTTTTATACGTGATTATTCATATTACAAAATATGGAACACACTGCAATATTTAAAACATAAAATTCAGAAACTTTTCCGTACTTTGTTTAAATGATTTGATTTTTTTAAATAATGTTAATTACTTGACTCATTATCAGAATTAAAATAATTCAGAATCCAAATAAAATTGAAATATCTGTTTGTAATTTTAAATTACCAGCTTATCACTAAATGCATATTACAGTATAATTATACGGAAGTCACATAAAAAAGTCAAATTTTTAAAATTTTGTTTGTTATTCTGTTTGTGCCGTCTAATCTTTGTAACGGCTGGACCGATTTTGAGTGAACTTTCATTAACAGATGGCTAATGTTATACGGAGTAACTTAGGCTGCTTTTTTTAGTAATTGTCTTCATTTTTTGCAGTCATTGTCACGGGCACTAGTTGGTTCCGAAGTAGTGTTGACGGTAGATAGTAGATTTTAATTCGTAAAATTTTTAATGTGTATTGATGGAATTTGTATGAATAGGTATTACTTTATTTATCTTTTGTGGTATAGCTGTTCGACAGATTTTGAGGTAATATTTTATATAATATAGTTTTTTTTAATATTAAAATAGCACATATACTTTATATAAGCTAGGTACTTCTAACTGATGGAATTGTCGGGAAAAAACAGACAGACCTGTTATCTGAGACAACCGAACACGGCGATAGGCATGCGACTTCAATTTTCAACTAAGCAATCGAGACATGGGCGTATATAAGGGGAGGGTTTATTGTTTTTGGAGCATCCCCCCCTTTAGGATACGACTTACATATTGGACGAATTACAATGATTTATGTTATTTATAAATAACTGGCATTTGGTCAAGGTCAAGATGATTATCTTATTATATGATACCCGGATAAAAACTAGTTTAAAAAAAGATCTCTCCCAGGTAAAAGCTAGAATTACGCCCGTGAATCAAAACGTGGTACCTGGAGCCGACCTTTCCAGGATTATCTTAATAAAATATTTACAATACGTAAATGATTCAAATTTAATGTATATCTATTAAACTAGGCTTAGGCTTGTTACCACTCGAAACCACTAGTTATATATTTAAAATCCTTAACAAACCACAATACCTAAATGGATATTGATGACCAATAATGTGTAAACCCACAAATAGTCAAATTCGGAGATATTGAACAATTTTGATACTGCATCACCTATTTAACATTATTCAAAATATTCAAATCATTTAAACTAAAAAAGTACGGAAAAAAGTATCTTAATTTAATGTTTAGAAGTATTTGGAAAACTAATTATTACATAAAACTCTTTATATTACAACTCTAAATATTTACAACTCTTTCATTGGTCCATAGTAAAAAGCAGTAGGAGAGGAAATTGAATCGAAACAAGATTTATGTAATTAAAAAAAACTAAAAACTCCTAAAAACAACAACAACAAAAACAACAACAACAACAAAAACAACATCAACAACAACGTAACAACACGTCGCACTTAAAAATCGGTCAATCTATTTAGGTTATAAGAGGTAACAATGGTACGCAAGTTTTGACAGTTTACGTCCGCCATTTTGACTTTTGCTGACGTCACATAACCTATTACATGCCAAGGAAAAATCCAAATCTATATCTATCTTTGTGTTGTCTTCAGGTCTAACAATAAAATTTTCACTATTTTAGGGTGTTTACGAAATTTAGTTATAGTTGTATTCTCGACCCCATCGATCAATCTCCATCGTGTTTTCTCCATTCCACGTGACATTGGTGAAATGACATTTGTCTAATTGGCACAACTTAAAGCCATTAAACAAAGAATTTAATTGAATTGAGAATCCAAATCTAATGGCACATTACATTTCAAAATAGGTCAAAACGCTTAAATTAGAGGAGGTCACAATAAAACGTAGTACATATATACAAGCGCGTAAAAAACATTACCGTCCTTATGTTTAAATGAAGCAAATTAATACAAACGTTTCACGTCCATATTTTCATAACTCTCAGTGACTAACACAGTAAAGTGATATCCTACGGAAAACCAAATAGCCGAAATTCGTGATATGGCAATGAAAAATCAACTCTAAACTAAAGGTAAAAGGCTCAAAATTGTCTAATAGTAAATTTCCAATCACACAACTGATAAATCACTTTGATCTCCATAAATGATATCAAATGTTATGTAGCGAATTGAAGTGTAGTAAGTCAACGCCAATATATGCTATGTAACTCTATCTTTTGCCAGCGATTCTGTTTATATGGGTATTGATTTGAAAAAGATTTTGCATCTGTATTTATATATGAATGCTGATAAGCAATAATGTGTCAACCCACAAACAGTCAAATTTTAAGATATTGATGTATTTTGATACTGCGTCACCTATTTAACATTATCCAAACAAATGTCAAGTCATCTAAACTAAATAAGTATGGAAAAAAAGTTTCTTAACTCAATGTTTCGTATTTCAGGTGCGTTCCATATTTTGCAATTTATAAAATAATCTCAAATATTTAAAAACTTATTATTATATAACATATTAAATAAATCTATCTGCTTTTGATTCAATATACATTTTATCAAAATAGGAAAAAAAGATGAATATATACGTCTTCAAACTAATTTATTAAGAATAGGTTTGACATTTTTAGACGCCATTTTCTCAAAACGAAGTCCGTTTGGCTTGACACAGTATTGCTTATCAGCGTCCATATATATTTCAGGTTTATATCAGTTCTCAACTGTAGATCGCGAGTTCAAACCTCAGCTATAACCACTGAGTTTTTAAGTGCTAAATTTGTATTTAAATTCGTTTCATGCTGATAAAGGAAAACATCGTGAGGAAACCTGCATATACCGGGAGAAAATTCTGACACATGTAAATCCCTTAACCCTCAGAGACGAAGTGTTGTGGATTAAGTCCTAAACCTTCTTCTAAACAACATTTGCTATTACTTTCTACACATATTTTCAAACTGTTTAAGAACCAGGCTAAATAACTGTAGTCTGCAAACTTTAAAGAACCATCAAAGCTACGCACAAGTGCACCATATACTTCTAGACGCAGACGGCACTTGGGTGTGAAAACTTCAGATTAATTAACAAGACACGAACACTATCCAAGGGTCTCATACACAGGTGAATACGCTTTGAAAATGTCGCTTTAGCAACAAGAGAAAATAGCGATAGTTACTAGGATTCTTCCTTGAGAATACCTATGTAATTAAGCAATTGTACTGCAAAGACGAATATTTTGTAATATTGATTACGATTTCAATAGAAATTAAGTCAGTGTTATTTAGACTGAAAATGTAATTTATACTTTATTCCTGTTTTTATTGTTGTTATACTAGTGTAATTATTAAAACTGACACGATAATACATACAAGATCAAGAAGAGGTCGCCCAGTAGTCGAAATTCAACAATCATTAATTTAAATTATAAGTTTGAGCATAAACTAAAGAATAATAATGTGTGTGTGTGTGTGTGTGTGTGTGTGTGTGTGTGTGTGTGTGTGTGTGTGTGTGTAATATATCTCTATCTATACCAAATAGTGGGCGATTAGCGGTCGGAATTCGACCGTAATTTAATTCAATTCAATTCATTGGTTTATGGCTTTTAGTTGTGCTAATTAGGCACATGTTATTTCGCCAACATCACGTGGAATGGAGAAAACACGATGGAGATTGATCGGTGGGGTCGAGAATCCAAACTTGACTAAATTTTGAAAACACCCTAAAATAGTGTGAATTTCATTGTTAGTTCTAAAACAAAAAAGGTTATAAATATAATAAATATATAGTATAAAAATACAACTAATATTGACCATAATTTTTTAAATTTTCAACCGATTTCAAGATTCACCGTAGACTGTCAATAAACAAGAGTACTCTGTGTCAAATGCATGGTAGTGTGAGTAATGTTTTTTTTTTTATTGATTTTTTATACATAATTACAAAATATATATTAGCATTCTGTACTTCTTCTCTACAAATGTGCGAAATATCGTACTCCTGCGTTCCCGCAATTTTCGTAAAGAGATACAGAATTGAAATGAAACTATTTTAAACGGATTTAAATCGCGTATAATTATTTTTATCATCCCGACGTTCACTTTGGAGCGTTCGTGGTCACGGGTAGACTGACAGTCTAACTGATTTAAATCCGTTTAAAATAGTTTCATTTCAATGAATAATAATCG
The DNA here is from genome assembly GCA_037950945.1 of Hypolimnas misippus. NCBI lineage: Eukaryota > Metazoa > Arthropoda > Insecta > Lepidoptera > Nymphalidae > Hypolimnas > Hypolimnas misippus. Next base: position 1,920,863 of record JBBEEQ010000009.1, read on the forward strand.
CGAAAATCTAAGACAACGAGATACAGAATTTTTGCTTCACGTATTATTATATAAATATAAAAAGTGAAAAGTAATAAGCAATTTCGTTTACTTGAATGATATATAAATACTAGTTATATTAATTTTAAAACCCAAATTACTAAATTATCAAAATCAATAAAATTCAATTAGTCTAATCTATTTTCAAAATCGGTTAAGAAGTTCTTAATTAACAAACATTAAAAACATATTCTACAAATTGAAAGCCTCCTTCTTTTTTCAAATCAGTTGTAAATAAAACAAAACCATAATAAATAGAACTCTTGAACTTCAATAAAACATAGCATTACAAGTTGAAACTCATTTAACGATAAACATTTCAAACTCAACAAGCACAGAATTAGTCGATCCATATTATGTTGGGAGACGTGACTCCACTTTAAAATTGAGGTAGACTACAGACGGTCACATTTGTGCTAATGTAATATTTAATACTTTAATATGTTAAATAATTTTATCTTACATTTTACTTAAAATGAAACAGAGAAGTTTGGGTTTGAGAATTATTATAAGTTGCAGAAAAGTCATTATCAGTATTTCTCATTCATATTATAAGTAGGTTTAGTTATCTTCTGAAATTTCAGTGATAAATACAAATAAAAATGATATTTCTTTTTAGTTTTTTTCAAAGAAACTTTGTTTGATTTCATACGAAATAATATTTACGTACTAAAGAATTTTTAAAATCTAAGATAAATAAGATTACATACGCTGCAAATTGAGAACGTTCTTATTTTTTAAGTCGGTTAAATATGATACGATTAACTACAAAATATAATATGCCTATTGTACATTTACACAAAAAAAAATGAAACGATTTTATTTTAAAAACAATATTTCAAAGATTTTTTTGTTAATTTCGGCATTACTATCCATTGAAATGAAAAATCCCCGACACAAAAATCGCATCTAAGACTCCTACCGCATGATATTGAAATGGCTGGACCGATTTTGTTACAACATATCTAAGAATCATCGCTAGAAAACCTTCTTTCAAATAAAAAAAAAACCGTACCTAACCAAATCGGTTCACCCGTTTAGCCAGAGACACCTAGCGGTCAAAATTATGTCTCCCCTCATTTTGCGTTGGGGGTTTAAAATACACGTCAAAGCGGAGACACAATTAATCTATAGCGTACGTGTGTAATAAACCTATACAGGATAATAAAGCCTCGAGCACATCACGTAACCAGACGAGTCTTGTGAATTATGGATTTTACTAGTTTTCCTTACGGCTATAAGCACGTGTAAGGGAACATATGGTACATTGTTTATGTACAGTAATGGATGCCACGGTGTTTACACTTAAACAGCGATAATTTCGTTTAATTGGATAACAAACTACTTACAAAAAAATTAATTGATGTTGATTTTAATACTAAACTATAGAAACGATTTTGATAAACATAATATGAAACCATTAAGAAATTCTACGTTTTCAAAGAAAAAAATAATTAATCAAATTAATCCAGCGGTTTTCAAATAATTTATAAAAAAGAACGAATTTTGCTTCTCCTTTTTAAAAGTCGGTTTATATGAATGACGTCTGTGTATGTAAGAATTTAATATTATTAGAACATATATAGTAATATTAGAAATTGTATGTTAAATAATAATCTATAAGGGTTCCGTACAAGATATAACACAATGTGCTTTTTAAAAACTTTTGTAAAAGAAACAAGATAGGCACTAAAAAAATGCACAAGATGGACGCTGATAAGCAATACTATCTCAAGCCACGTGGGCTTCATTTTAAGAAAATGGCGTATAAAGATGTCAAACCTGTTCTTAATAAAATTGTTTGAAGAAGTATATATTGTGTTTCTCTATCTTTTCATTTCTATTTCGATAAAAGGTAAAATGAATTAAAAGCTGATTAGCGTAATAAAATATTTTATCTAATTATAAGTTTTTTAAATATATGAGATTATTCCATAGAACATTCTTCAATATTCGAAATATTAAATAAAGAGAAGTAAAAAAGAAAGAAAGAAACTTTATTCCGTACTTATTTAGATAAAAAAATGAATTATATAAAATACGTGACGCATCATTAGAATACATCAATATATCATAATTTACCTTTTTGTGAGTTGACACATTATTGTTTATCAACATTCATATATAAATCGTCACGAACAGAAATCAACTGTCAGTTTATTCAATTCAATTCTTTGGTTTATGGCTTTTAGTTGTGCCAATTAGACACATGTTATTTCGCCAATGTCACGTGGAATGGAGAAAACACGATGGAGATTGATCGGTGGGGTCGAGAATCCAACCTTGACTAAATTTTGAAAACACCCTAAAATAGTGTGAATTTCATTGTTAGTCCTAAAACAACACAAAAAAGAGTTATAAATATAATAAATATATAGTATAAAAATACAACTAATAATAATGGGACAATCACATGTTTTATTTACAACTTAATTTTATTACATTTAATATATTTACACAGAAACGAACACAGTGGACTAAACACAAACGTCAATAAACATTCAACATTTATAGGACGGGGGATTTTAGGAGGGAGAACGTCATAGAGGGGATGAAGAAGTCTGGGACAGTTAAACAGGATATGGGATGAAGAACCTTCGTCTAAACCGCATTCGCACAGTGAGTGGTCACGAACTCTAATTTTAGCCAGGTGACTGGGAGTACATGTATGGCCAAGACGCAGACGACAAATAGTGGAAGTGACCCAGCGGTCAGCACGTCTAAAAAGAAAGAACCAAGGGCGTCTTGGAATGTCAGGTTGCAAAGTAGCATAATATTTACCCTTAACCGATTTTGATGAAATCCAAAAAGATGTCCAAGATTTGGACAAACGAGTATTCGCAACAGCACAGAGATCTTGTGAAGAATTTTTGAAGTGCTCTAAAGAACCAAGCTGAATGGCGGATTTGGCGCACGAATCAGCAGTTTCGTTGCCAGGGATTCCGGAATGACTGTCAGTTTATAAAGTGATTTGATAGCGATAGTTAAACATAATTAGGCCCAGATATGTATGGTTTTGACGTACACGATACTGACGTTAAACTTTAATGACAATATGGAAATTATGTATTTGTAATTGTTTTAGACAAATGGACGCTGATATGCAATACTGTGTCAAGCCACAAGGACTTCGTTTTGTGAAAATGGCGTCTGAAGATGTCAAAATTATTCTTAACAAATATGTTTGAAGAAGTATATATCTACCTTTTCTTTTATTTTTCGATAAAAGTTATAATTAATTAAAAGCAGAGTGATATATTTAATATATTATCTAATAAAAAGTTTTTCAAATATATAAGATTATTGTATAAATTGCCAACTAAGGAACGCACTTGAAATTCGAAACAAATAATTAGGAAATTCGAAACTTTTTCCGTAGTTTTTTAGTTTATATGACCTTACATTTTCTTGTATAATGTTAAATAGGTGATGCAGTATCAAAATACATCAATATCTCTGAATTTGACTTTTTGTGGGTTGACACATTATTGCTTATCAGCATCCAAATAGCCTTTGCTTTTTATTGTGATGAAAATAATATAATTAAAAAAATAAGTTCCGGCTTCAAAAGCAAAATACGTAATTTTTTTTTACTTAGATGATATACATATTACAGCTTTTTTGATTTTGAAAACTAACTACTGAACCGATTTTGATAAAAATTCTATGAAAAAATAAAAAATTCTATCTCTTATGAAAAATTATAACTCGGAAGAGACTACATTCCGAACCGACGGTATCTTTATAAAAATCTAAAAAGGACATGTAACTTGACGATTCGACAGTGCTTTAAAAGCCCATTTGGATAAAGTATATTTTAAGTTTGAGCTTCAGTATGGGACAATCTGAAAAATCAATCTTAAAATCGATTTAAAAATGACTAGTTCTGAGACTAAATAACGTTTAACAAAATACACTAAGAATTATGAATCTCTTATCTTTTCAAATCGTTTGATAAAAATAATACGTTAACCTTAAAAATTTTGTTATAGAAATCCTGTGTTGTTTGATTAATTTTTAACCGATTTCCAAAAAAGAAGGAGGTTTTCGATTCGTCGGGGACTTTATTATGTATGTTCACCAATCACTCGAAGACGTCTTGACTGATTTGGTTATTTCTTTTTTGTTTAAAATGATATAGAGGTATGGTAAAAGAGTATACTTCTGTTACGTAATTTGGTTTTAAAATAAAAATATCTGTTATTTGACAGACATGTTGGCGCAATGGTCACTGCAACTGACTAAAGCGCTAACGGTCGCGGGTTCGATCCCCGCTCACGGCAAACGTGTGTATTGGCTATACAGATGTCTGTCGTGGTCTGGGTGTTTGTGTTAATGTTGTGAGTGTTTCCCGACCCCCGACACAAGGTCATGAGATCTTAATGGGGGCCGTTGAGTGTGATGCGTTATTTAGTGTGATGCGTTATTATTATGTCATTCAAAAAAACAAAATTACGTATTTGGCTTTCGTAGTCGGTGCCCTTTTTTTTAAATGACCCTGAATTTGGTACACAGATAGATAAAATGTAGATATTTTGACCATATGCTTTTATTACTCCTAGCGCCATTCCCATTCTTCATATTCGTATCCAAAAATTATTTTTGTGGGCTGTGTGCCAAAGTCAGGGTCATTTTTTTAAAAGTCTTATTCTTTTATTTATTCATATTTATGTTCGTTCTGAATGAAATCGTTTTACACCGCGCTATGCGTGAATAAACGTTACACGAAAACACATGTAACTGAATGCTTTATGAATTTATAACATTAATAGCCTGCACAGACGAGGAAATGTGTATCACAAAATAAAACCTTTGTTCAAGAGCCTTTTTTATATAAAAAAGTAGTTGGCAAAGCCAGGCGGGCGGGATGTTAAATAATCACCTGACGAACGCCGATAAGCAATATTGTGTCAAGCCACACGGATTTCATTTTGAGAAAATGGCGTCTAAACATGTCAAACCTATTCTTAATAAATTTATTTGAAGAAATATATATCCACATTTTCTTTTTTATATTGATAAAATATTTAATAATCAAAAGCAGATTGGTGTAACAAAATATTCTATTTAAAAATACTTTTTTCAAATATATTAAATTATTGAATATTACAAAATATTCAATACATTTTTATATTCAAAACATTAAATTAAGGAACTTTTTTTCAGTACTTATTTAGTTTGACTTGATTTTTTTTAATAATATTAAATACGTGACGCATCATCAAAATACATCAATATCTCCGAATTTTGCTTTTTGCGGCTTGACACATTATTGTTTATCAGCACCCATACACCTACAGCTACAAAAACTTTTGTAGATTTAGACGAATCATATGAATATCCCCTAGTTTATCCTGAATCTTTACCACAAAACCCCATATTGTATTTTTATCTATAATTCATTTTTATTACCTTTCAGTCACTTCGGGTATAACTCCCGGATCAAGCCGGATATCCGTAACAAAGAAAAAATACAGGATGTACGTGAGATGGGTTACAAGGAACACTTGGCTTATTATATGAGGTATTGGAGGAATCTGCCTTTTTTCCCATATGTTCCTTTTTTATCTCAAAAAGAAAATGTATTTTTAGAAAATTGATGCCAATGAAACTAATGATATTTTTAACTTCTGTATTCAACCCATATGTATATATTTAATTCACAGAGCTTATTACTCTGTAAATGAATTTATCAATGACGACAATGTGTGGACTAAACTTCCTGATAATTTTTTTTTAAATAAAATAATTCTTATTTAAACTATTCAATAATTTCATTATATAATTTTATTCATATTATAAATGTTTAGACTCTAAGCCAATGATTGTATGACGATTCAAAAGAGTTTGTACTAAACCTACTTGAATAAAGGATAATTTGATTTGTTTTGATATGTAGATTGAGGTAGAGCCTAGCTGTAGCCTACTTACTACAGCTCGTATACCAGCTCAACCGGGGCAGTACCGCACTCTCACAGAAGATCGGCGTGGAGTAGCTTATGTAGGAGCCATTCGTACGGCGAGTGAGAGAGCTAGAAGCCTAACCCCCTTCAACCTATTCCTGTTCGCTGTTATTGCTTTTTTAGTTGGCAATGCTTTTGTGGTTCCTCTGGATTGCAAAACGCTTTGCCAACAATTTAAATGAAAAGTAATAAAAAATCTTTGTACGATTTTTATTTATTATTATATGTTACGTTCATATTATTTGCCGTTAAAAATCTGTACCCATTTCCAACTTTCACGCGTTGATCAATTGACTTATTGGCCCATACATAACATAAACATACTCTAGCATGTTATACACACTCGGTAGCTGGTTGCTAGGCAACGTCATCCAAATTGAATGAAATTCTGGTTGCCAAGATACATCAGCTTATAACATATATATAGTTATGAGCTTCGAATTCAGAAGGCAATATGGCAAGGTATATTTAAAAAAAACAATTAGGTTGTTAAACCGTTTAATGCAAATAAATTAACTTTACCGACTTTAAAATATCTACTTAAAAATTAATTAAGGACATTTAGTCTCTAATATACATAAAAGCATCATTACCGTCTTAATTAAAGTACATCGAGCGAGAAAGTAATTAATATACATTGTTAAGACTGATATCGTCTGAACAACGACTGATTGAAAATCGCAATTTGTCTCTGTCAAGCGCAGCGATTCTTGATAAGTAAGAAAGGGACAAACGATTTGTAAATGCCACTGACAAATGTACATTTTATACATGATATATGTATGTAAATAAATTCGTTGGTCGTTTTGTATATGTGAATATTCTTAAAAAAAAACTCGTAAAAACTATTATGCCGCCTCCACACGATACTCTACTGATGTCATCATGATGGTCCATCACGATTCGAAGCAGTAGTGGCAGCCATGATGGCCTGTAATGGCGCTTGGCTCGTCAACTTTTCAAGTATAAACCAAAGGATAATGGCGCATAAAGTAGCACACTCTCCAAACTATGCCAATAGATGTACGGCGTACATTCGAATCGAATCGAAATGGCCACTTTGTTGGTCCATCGTGTAGAGGGAGCATAATACTTTTTAGGAATTCCGTACTCAAATGTTGTAAAATGGACTTTATTATTAATTTGACATCATCTGTTTGTCCATTTGCATTTAATGGAAGTCGTTTTTTTAACTAAAAAATTTAAATATGGGAATTATTCTGGAAGGTTAATTTTATTTTCTATAAGAAAAGGTAATTTAAATGGAATGGTCTATTCCAAATTCGTCTTCGTAAAATTTTCATGCCCCATTCAGGTTTTGTTTTCGCAATAAAATATCAAAGTATGTCTTTTTCCAAGATCCATCCAAAGTCAATCCAGTCCAAGATCTCCTATATCTATGCCAAAATTCTTCAAAATTATTTTTGCAATGTAAACAAGACGAACAAACAAACATCCACATAGACAGTTACTTTCGCACACAAACAGAGTTTTTTTTAATAATAATATAGATTAAGATTGGTTATTTGTTAAATAGCTTCGCGTCGCACATATAAGCGAATCAGCGACGTAGCGTAAACAGTCTCATCCAATATCTAACACAAAGTTTTCTATTACTTCGCCAGATACCAATAACGAAGGAAATAGCACAGACTCAGCTTTTCTTCTATTCACTACAGAAATATCCGCATATTCGCTTCACTGCAAAATAGGAACTCGGTTCCTAGTTCCCTATTGCCAATTGGAAATACTATCAGTGTTGTTGAGCAGTGTTGTCCAAATTAAGTTTGAAGTATCGTGTTGGATGCGTCTTTTAACCATGACTTTACCAGGTCCTATCTTCACACTGCACCTACATTTGGATGCTGATAAGCAATAATGTGTCAACCCACAAAAAGTCAAATTCGGAGATATTGATATATTCTGATAATGCGTTAGATATTTAACATTATTCAAAAAAAAATCAAGTCCTATAAAAAATATAAATAAAAGTTTCTTAATTAATTTTTTGCGATTTTCAAGTGCGTTCCATATTTATACAATAATCTCAAATACTTAAAGAACTTTTTATTACATAATATATTAAATATATCAATCTGCATTTCATTCATTATACCTTTTATTAAAATAGAAAAGAAAAGATGGATATATACACCAAGCAAATTTATTATGAATAGGGTCGACATGTTTAGACGCCATTTTCTCAAAATGAAGTCCGTGTGGTTTGACACAGTATTGCTTATCAGCGTCCATTTATCATAATCAGTTCAAAGCGTGAATAACGCGACAAACAGACAGACATAATTATGTATTGCATCTTTACACAGTATATAACAAAGTCGCTTTCCGCCGCCTTACGTTTAGATCTTTTAAACTTCGCAACGGATTTTAATACGATTTGTATTAGTGACCGTAAAAAACTACATTGCATCTGCGCGAAGACGGGGTGGATCGTTGGTATACATATAATATTGGTATGAATATTAATTGTAAACCGATCAATATACTGTATGAATACTCCAGTCCACGTGACATTAGCACAATAATACGTTTCAAATTGGAACATCTAAAACCCATTAACCAAATAATGAAGTACACATATGCTTATTCGGGTTGTCTCTTGCAAGGTGCAAATTCTGTTCTGACAATTATGAGTATACTGAGATAACTCAGTAATTGAAGTCAAGTCAAATGGTAATAGCTGCTGATAGTGACTGACCTCCGGAGTGCCAGAAGACTGCCCCTCTCAAATTCCTCTGTGACCCCTCTACTTATTTACCCTCTTATGGCGATTTTCTATGAGAGTGTAGTACTGCCATGTCTGTATACAAGCTGATTCTATAATGGGCTGTATCTAGGCTCTGCCACAATGAGGAAAAATTTTAAAATTGGACGCTGATAAGCAATAATGTGTTAACCCACAGAAAGTCAAATTCTGATATATTGATTATTCTGATAAAGTATAACGAATTAAACATTACTTACACATTTTTAAGACATCTGAATTAAACAAGTACGGAAAGAAATTTCTTAATTTAGTGTTTCGAATATTGAATAGTGGAATAGTGTGTTCCATATTTGCAATATACAATAATATCATATATTTGAGAAACTTATTATTAGATAAAACTTTTGATTAAACCAATCTGCTTTCAATTCGTTATACCCTTTATCAAAATGAAAAAGTACACGTGGATATATACTTCTTCAAACAAATTTATTAAAAATAGGTTTGAGATGTTTAGACATCATGAGCCGAGATGGCCTAGTGTTTAGAACACGTCGATCTCAACCGATGATCGCGGCAAGTACCGCTGTGTTTTCATATTCTAAATTTGTGTTTAAATTCATCTCAAACTCAGTGGTGAAAAGAAACATCGTGAGGAAACCTGCATGTGCCAAAAGAAATACTGACACTTGTATGTTTATCCAACCCTCGTAACCTCTAAAACATTCTCCTTAATAGGAGCGGAGGCCTTTGTCCAGCAGTGGGACATTTACAGTCTGTTGCTTTACTTAAGACGTTATTTTCTCAAAATGAAGTCCGTGTGGCTTGTCATAGTATTGCTAATCAGCGTTCAATTACTATTAAGCTCGATGATAATAGAAAACATCGCATGTCGAGAGAAATTATAAGACAAATAAATCCGCCAATCAGCAATGGAGCAGCGCAGCCAATTAAAGTTTGTATCTTTCGTTCTTCTTAATAAGAAAATACTCTCCAACCATAAGAATATTACAGACATTGCTTTGCTGTAAGTCAATTTTGTATTTCTTGTAGCCGAAAAATTATGAGTTGTTACTGTCAGGCTAATGGTAATTAAGGCTTCGTCATACATGGGCTGTCTAATCATTCACAGATAATGTCAAGCAAATTGATCGCGTTCGCAACATTTCGCGCCTCGCCGCACCGCGCTTGGTGTTATTATAGACTACAGGCCCATGTCCAAAAAATGGATGGGTCATATGAACCACCAGGTGACGTATGTATATAGGACGATATACGAGCATAAAATAATAAGATTCAGCTCTATGCCGACATTTGTAAACTCTCCAACTGAGTGCTGGTGAGAATTCAAAAGCGCAGGTAGAGTGAGTACCTTTTGGGTCAACTGTTTGTCGATTTCGCTCCGCACAGCGTCGCATCGCATCAAACGTAAAGTTAGGGATTTTGATTTCAATTAGTTTTCTATAGTTTCATAGTTTGATATTTTCACTTCTATCTCAATTTCCATGAGTCCTATTTTGTTTTAATTTTTATGATCATTTTTACAGGCAAAGATTAAAATAATAAGGTACATCATAGCGTAGCAATATCTCAAATCAAATCAAATCAAAAAATACTTTATTCAAGTAGGCTCTCACGAGCACTTTTGAATCGTCAATACATGAAAAAACAAAAAAAAATTACATCAAATAATGAAGCTACCACCGGTTCGGAACGTAGATTCTACCGAGAAGAACCGGCAAGAAACTCGATAGTTACTCTTTTAAAATATTGTCAATACATCACAACACAGTTTATGATTACAAATTGATTATTTATCCTGTACGAAATTCAGCATATACTAAGCCCACGCATCTTTATCGTCAACGTAATCTTGCATAGAGTAATATGCTTTAGCTATTAGAGACTTTTTAACATATGATTTAAATCTATTCATGGAAAACTGCAAATATTTCTGGGGGATTTTATTATAAAAACGAATACCTTGCCCCAGAAAGGAAACATTTACTTTGTGAAGTCGAAAATCTATACTAATATATTAATAAATAAGATTATAGGGGTAATTATAAGATTGTAGAGGGTAATCTCTGAAACTACTGATCCGTTTTAAACGATTATTTTTTTGTTATATAACTTGTTTAATGAGGAAAGTTAGAGGCTATATTACATCACCCTACAACTCATACGAGCGAAGCAGTAACCATAAACGCGAGTTAAATCGCTAAGGGCTAGTATAACATATAAACACTATACACCAGTATACAAAAACGAAAAAGAAAAATCAGAATATTTACATGGACATAAATTTTCTCTTAGCATTTCTTTGGCATTAAATTTGGCGAAATCGTGAAATATGAGAGCGTTTTCGTCTTATCTCCAAGCATTAGGGATAATAATTTGATTGCCAGAGATTAAGGGGCGCTTATTCAAATAAACGTTCAAGAAAAAAAAACATAACACCGAAGATTACCGGAGAGGAATAATTTTTACTATATTTGAATGCTGTTAAGCAATAATGTGTCAACCCACAAAAAAGTCAAATTCGGAGATATTGATGTATTTTGATAATACGTCACCGTTACCCATTTAACATTATTAAAAAATATTTCAAGTCATCTAAACTAAATAATTACAGAAAAAGTTTCTTAATTTAATGTTTCGAATTTCAGGTATGTTCCATATTTAGCAACTTACGCAATAATCTTATTAGTTTGAAAAACTTATAATTAGAATTTTTTTTTATTATATCAATCTTCTTTTTATTAATTATAGTTTTTATCAAAACAGAATAAAAAATATGCATATATAATTATTTAAACTAATTTATTAAGATTAAGGTTGACATCTTTAGACGCTATTTTCTCAAAATGAAGCCCATGTGGCTTGACATAGTATTGCTTATCAGTGTCCATATATCATACGATAACGATTTGCATTTCGAAAGCAGGTTATTGTACAAATAATATTTCAACAGGATTGTAATAAAATATTTTTCAGTTTTACGTATTCCTTAAATCTACTTCAATTTACTCCAAAAATCAAACAAATTTTATGTGCATTTCGAGCTTTACCTTCTCTGGCATCGCAACAGCCTTTTCGGATCTTTTGCTGGCAATAAAAAACTAGAATTTTGTATATTTTATTCGTAAATATATTTACGATAACGAGTGTACAAATAAACGTTTATTTACGACGCAATAAAGGCTTAATGCTATTAAGGTGCTGATTTCACTGGCTGTTAACAGAACGATTTCAGGATTCAATGTGTATCAAAGTATTTATTCGAATAAATTAAATTCGTCACTTTTTATTTTATTCTTATAAACTGTTATGAGACTATTGTTAACTTAACTGTGGAAAGAAAAAAAACAATAAAAATATTAAAAGAAGAATTAAACAAAGAAAAGTTAAACTGTATAAAACCTACAAATCTGTCCATGTCATTGCTGTGAGGCAAAGTGCCTAAAACACTGGCGGCATTGCCCCTTTGAATGGCCAAACTGATGTGTTGGCCAAAGTAGCCAGCTCTCCGGTCACTAGTAGACTCGACGAGGCGGGAAGATAATTCTTGGTAGAATCTGTTGGCTTCCTCGCCCCAGGACCCCATGGTTTCAACGGCAAAGGGCACAAATATGAATCTCCTTTGAATGTTTTCATATTTGCGACGTTTGACATTTTCAGCGGTAGTAGCCGCTCCCGCTGTTGCAGAAGTCCCCAGTATATGTGATGCAGCCAATGTGTCAACACAGGTAGCATCCCATACAAGGGACTTTCCAACTTCCATGGAACGAGCGTCATTCCTTAAAATGTAATTAAAACTTTTAGGAAAGATGTACCAATAACTAAAAAAGGACATTTATAATAATACTACAATTCGTCACTTTAATGTTATAAGCGTCTTGTTGCGGTTTTATTCAATTCTAGTGACACCATCTTCGCCCGGGTTATAGATTTACCCCTAATTCACCCGCTTAGGGATTAAATTAAAACTCTTAAGAGGTTAATAAATAAACGCCTATGTTACCAGAAGTAACAATATTAAATTTCATGCTTCTTGCTATGTAAATAACTTTCGTATAACCATTCATCCCTTTCTTTATCTTTAAAGGTAAAATTTTTCAAAATCCTTTCTTGGTGGATGCTTACAATATAAAAGGCATCAAGTACCAAAGGTTCAAGTTATTAGCGGCTAGACTAAGATTTGATGAATCGGTCAGTCAGGATAAGCAATCATATATTTATAGATAGAATAAAATATTTTATTCGTTAAACGATCGATTAACATTTTAAATGATTGTAAGGAAACTATATAAACATAACTGAACAGCAATTAATTAAAAAAAATTAAAAATGCGACTGGGTAATGAATAAAATGAGTCGCATTTTAAAATTTATATCGATAAATATTTATATTGATAAATATCAGTTCTGTCTAAGAGCCTATAAGTTAGTATCGTTATTAACCAACTTCAAACCGTTCTAGATCCTAAACGGCAATTTTAATTGAAAAACGATATGAGAAACTTAAAAATGATTTTTAATTACCTATTCAACGATACCCCTCGACATTTTGAACATTATGGCGTCCAAAATCGGCCATTTTAATTTTTCCAAATTTTTATGCTTTTTATGACATTCGCGCCCTTGAATAAACAACGTATCATTTATCAAAATCTGACCAAGTTTTTTCTAAATAGAGCCACAAAGGAACAAACCCACATACATACATACATAGACTGATAAACACACTACCCTCCCTTACGCTGCGCAGTCAGTAAAAATAAAACATTATTATAACCGGGCACTCGGGATAATTATAATTTCAATAGAGTCGTGATCACGTGGTTGTTAAGTTTTTTTTATTAAAACAATAGTTGGCAAAGGAGCAGGTGCGACATCTCATGTTAAGTGATTGTGATTCGTAAAACCTTGATGAAGTCGCTTTTAACTTTACAAGGTTGCCAATCTTTGGGGCGGATGTTAGACTTGAGCCCTCATGTTGGATATTTCCTCGACAGAGTTCCAATTTTCGGTCTTTAATCATCGTTGTTACCGTCAAAGGCAATACTCGGCACGAATTATCGGTTCTGAAAAATCTGTATTCGATATTGGGTCACACAAAGGTTTTCTGTATTCCGCCGTTTAAACATCAAATTTCTTTTTTAAAACTATTAACAAGATTTTTAAAAATTAAGGAACCGACTTTAAAAGCAAAATATGTAATTTCAATTACTTAAACATACTTATTCCAGTTATGTTGATTTTAGGTCCAATCCGATTTTGATGAAAATTCTATGGGACTAATCTAATCATTGTATAAGACGTTGTATATCCAATAATAAAATTTTCTACAAATAATAACTGTAATTTTTTGAATCAAATTTATAGTTTAAATCCAATCAAATAAGTCAATATAACCCAGATATCACATATGTAACTTAGAGTGTAGATCTGTTCTTTTTAAGTTGTGTACCGATCGAGAATTCCATTTAATATTGTCAATAGATACTAAATCAAGATCTGAACGAATGCGAACGAACGTGAGCGAACGAGAAAAGAAAAACCGACGGCACATGCATTAAATCCAGTTTTATTTTCAACTATTATAGCTGTTCTCCTGCGTAACTGTAAGAGTAGTCAGTTACTCCTTATAACATTTGCTATGTGAGTGAAAGTCCCGTCAAAATCGGTTCAGTTATTCAATATATTAACCGGAACAAGCAGACTGACAGACAGACTAACATACAAAAAAATTAAATTGTGTTTTCAATGTGAGTACCATGTATGCTTACGTTTGCGTATAGTTAAAAGCTGTTAATGAAATTACAAACAGACAATTTTATTTATTTGTATATACTAGCTACACCTCGCAGTTTTGCACACTTTGATTATTACTGCTTCGCTCTTATGAGAGACCTGAGACCTTCAGGCTTTAAAAGGCAAAAAGAATTTCAAATCGAATCAAAAGCTTCAGAGATTACTCCCTACATACAAGCTAACCAACAAATTTCACCTCTTCATAATAGTTGTATAAAAGTATATTAATCTTTTTAATTGACTTTGAAAAAGAATTATTTTTAAAAATAACAAAAATAATTTTTAAATATTGTTAAACAATTGTGTAGCATTAATTTTTATACATTTTAAATAAAAAGAACTAATTATTCATTAATACTATTGATACAAATAATTCTATTAAAAATAAAAAGAAAGAGAAATTAAAAATAACTATATTAAACCTAAGTAGCTATCGATGTCACAGTGAGGCAAGGTGCCCAAAACACTGGCAGCATTACCTCTTTGTATGGCCAGACTGATATGCTGGCCAAGGCAGCCGCCAGCCCTTCGGTCACCTGTAGTTTCGACGAGGCGGGAAGACAGCTCTTTGCTTCCTCGCCCCAGGACCCCATGGTTTCAACGGCAAACGGCACAAATATGAAACTCCTTTCAATGTTTTCGTATTTGCGCCGCTTGACATTTTCAGCATTGGATGCCGCTGCTCCCACCGTTAAGGAAGTCCCTCGTATATGTGATGCAGCCAATGTATCGACACAGGTAGCATCCCATACAAGCGACCTCCCCAGCCTCCACGGAACAAGCGTCATTCCATCAGGTCTCTTGCCATCACTGCGTACTAGTCCGTTAGGTTCTAGTACCGTCGGAATTTTAGCTGTGACAAGAGACCGACGAATGACACTGTTCAAGGAAGCATGACGGGAGAAGCGGCCTGCGCTTTTTATGCATGATAAATTACTTTTGTTATTTTTAAAATGAGGTCTGATGGATTTTTTATGGAATACAAATTCTTTTTAAATATTTTTTAATGCTTATGGTACCACCGTTTGTCGTAGCAGACACAAAATCGCTGGTAACCGAAGTGCTCGTTCAAATTTTTTGACGTATTGTAATGATCGCTGCGTGGTGTCCTGCGATGAAACGACCAATCACAGCGGCCCGCGGTTGCGTTCCGTTACTCCTCTACACCGTTTAATGTAGGGGGTAATGTCTGAAACTACCAATCCGGTTTGAAAAATTATTTTTATTTTCGATAGCCCCTATATTGAAGAAGATTATAGACTATATACAACGCGAGAGATTTTTTTGCGTTTTAATTTAGTTATTTCGGTTTCAAATTCGGTTTATTATTTTTTTAAAGTTTTTATTCAATCATTAGCTAATTTAAAATTGAGCCTTGTATTTTCATGTCTGTACTATATTAATTCTCTGGTAGCACATTCGGATCGACGTCATAAATCACTGGATTACGGGATTTCGTAATTCGGATACAAATGATTTTATTCTAAAATGACTCTTATTGTTTCATGCTAAAGGCGAGATCCCTGTGAAACGATACACGCTTCGTGGTTCTATATTTCACTTGGAACGATTGTATAAACGGAGTTTGGAATACTGTTGGTTTAACTGTGTATATAACAAGAAAAATATATAATAATTTTGGAATTTAGAAGGAACTGTGAGAATGTGGATAGCTTGAACAAAACACGAATAAGTCTCAAAGAGAACAGGGGCCTCCATTATAATTTTCTACGAACTATGCCCGCGTAAATTTGAGGAAAATGATATTTATATAATGTTTACCTTCAATTTTAGTTTTCGTATATATATTGTATTTTTTTATTTGCCCCTTCCCCATTTCTTTCCTTATTTCCTGTTCTCTACCCTCCCTAAGTTTTCTAAGTTGGTAACTTGTGGCTCCTCTGGAGCTGCAGTCTATGGGCGGCGGTGACCACTTAGCATCGAGAGTCCCGCGTGCTCGTCTGTTAAAAAAAAACAGAAAAATAATATGTAAAACGACCATTATAAAAGGCGTTTAAATACAGAAAGCAATCAACTCTCAGAATATAGCATTCTTTTTTATAAAAAAAAAAAAAAAAAAAACGGAAAAACGGGTCAGATCACCTAATGTTAAGTTGTCACCGCTGCCCATAGAGATTTACAGTACCCGAGTCACACATCGTCTCCAACTTGGGAAGGATTGAGAGATGAAGGCGTACAAGAAGTTAAGAAAGGGATGGGAAAGAGGGTTAGGTTTCCTTCTCTCACTCACCGTACTCAGCTATAGTTACTTCTGTGTTCCTTTCTTACTGCCGCATTCGAGCCAGCCTGTACACGAGCTGTAATCAGCTGACTACACAATAGTGAATACATGCATTCATCATTCAGCAATTAAATCTCTAATGCGTCCTAGAAATAGGTTCATACAATATGTTCCTGTAAAAATTTATAAGGGTACGTTTTGACAAGCGAATTAACAATAAAAGATTTCCAAATTCTCACGAAAATGGCGTTTAAATGAAAGCAAAATGTATTTATTACACTCATTTGTTTATATTTGTAGCTATTAGCGTGTAATAAAATCATTATTTATGCCAATTACGACTCAAACGCGTTAATTAACAGAATATTACAGAAGGTGTCGCCGCTGGCTGTATTAATTGCATCATTCAACCATCTTGGTGTTATAAATCATTTTGAATTATAGGCTTTGGAAAGTCGGACATTATAACCTTCATTGTAATATCGTCTTTATCACAAGACTTTAAAAACGAGAATTGTATGACGCCTTTATATTTATGTTTTAATATAATCGTGCAGTAACAGGACGCTGTCTGTACATGAATTATGTTTTAAAATGGTGAACTGTTGGGAAATTGTTGATGTTTTAATTGCGTTATAATAATAATTTTTTATTGGATATAAATCCTTACTAATATTTAAGAAAAGTTTTGGTTTTTCACTGTCGGATAGTGGGTTTTAATATTAATTGGAAACATATTAAAAAGGACGCGTGTAATCCTAACTAATATTATAAATGCAAAAGTAACTCTGATCACGCAGATTTAATTGAAATTTGGAATAAAGATAGTCTAAAGCCCGAGAAAGGATATCCTTCTAGAAGGCTACTTTTTATTGCGAAAAAAAGCTACAAGGGTAGAAATATGAATGTAAATTAATATGGAAATGATGGTAAAAGCTTGAAACTTTTATGCTTTTAATTAGATATAAATAAATACGATATTCAAAAATTGTAAAAATTTCATCTTAAAGGGGATAAATCAATCCATCAATTTCCAAACTTTACGCGGACAAAGCCGCGAGCAAGCTAGTTATATTTCAATACAATAATATTGTTACGGACTCCTCAGAGTCCAACCTGTTTTTACAATTCTATGTATTTTTTAATAAAAAAGGAAAATGTCAAATTAGCGATTTTATGTCGAACTGTCGAAAAAATAAAAGGATGATTAAGTTTTATTTGTGTTGTATTATTGCATTTGTAACAAATAGTAAGATTATTTTAAAAATATATAATTCAAATTCAATTTATACAAACAGACAACAAATTAATTCATTTATTTATTTAGTACGAAGCAAATGTCATGATTACGTAAGGCAAAATTACAGATCAAAGTCGAGAGTTACGCTTGTGAGTTTACTCACGTAGCTACAACAGATTTACATAAATTGTTTTGTATTGTCTTTAATATTGAAAAAAGTTACTGTTGGTGACTTATTTATTAAAAATTATTTCTTTCGCAGAGTAACATAGGTAACAGTTACCAGGTTATAGAGTCGTTTAATATCACTTACGAGAGTTCCCTCGATTTCACCAGGCATTCAGCATCAGATTCTGTCCTGATGATACAAGGACCAACTAGAAACCCTTTCATACAAAAAAAACAATGAAAATCGGTTTATTGTTTACGCCGGAGACATCAGTGAAACATAAAAGACTATACATACATATATGACGTCGAACATAGAACCTCCTCCATTTTCGAAATTCATTAAATTATACACATTATTAAAAAACAAAATTGATTAACACAAGCGATACATCCAGCAAAAGCTATTGTATTAAAAAAAATATACAATTGATTATATGCATTTTTAAAATTCCTGATAATTGAAAACAAAAGTAAATAATGAAATACGATTTTAAGCTTGTTTCAATTAAAAAACAAACGCGATTTGAAATCGCTTTCATGAATAACAATTGAACATTGAAATCCTATTTAATTGAAACAATTGGTCCTATGTAAATGAAATTTAAAGCTTAACATGTTTATATGTATAGAAATACTGAAACGAAACCTCTTTATACTAAGCAATTCAAATTGTAGCGACGTACTTAAGTGGGTATAATGCTGATAAGCAATAATATGTCAAACCACAAAAAGTCAAATTCGGAGATATTGATATATTCTGATAATGCATCACGTATAATTAATTACGTATTTAACATTATTCAAAATAAATTAAAGTCATTAAAACTAAATAAGTTCTGAAAATGTTATCAAATTTAACGTTTCGAATATAAAGTGTGTTCCATATTTTGAAATTTATACAATAATCCCTTATATTTATTAGATAAATCTCTTTATTATACCAATCTGCTTCAAATTCATTATACCTTTTATGTTAATAGAAAAGAAAAGATAGATATAATGTCTTTAATCAAATTTATTAAGGTTTGATATATTTAGATAGATTTTATAATGAAGTCTGTATGGCTTAACACAGTGTTGCTTATCAGCGTCCAATTGAACTCGTAAACTTAAATAATAGCTTCTTTAATGTAAGTACTGTACTTCCCAACTGATGCATTATTAAAGTGAAGTTACAGCCTGTAAATGTCCCGCTGGGCCTCCTCTCCTATTAAGGGAAGGTTTAGAGCTTAATCCACCACGCAGCTCCACTGCGCATTGGCATATATGTCAGAATTTCTCCCAGCACGTACAGGTTTCCTCATAATATTTTCATTCACCGCCGAGTTCGAGATAGATTTAAGCACAAATTTAAAAAGAAAATTCAGAAAGAAAGTCCACGATGGTCGCCGCGGCTTGAATTTGCGATCGTCGGTTGAGATCGACGTGCTCTAACCACTAAGGCATCTCAACTCATGCATTTAGTAAAAAACTGTTAATTTAAAATTACAAACACACATTTCAGGCTTACTTATATAGTATAGTATGAAAGAATTGTAATTTTTTCATCAAATTCAAGACTCCTTTATCGAAGTCGGTTAAAAATAGCGGAACATTTTATAGTACAAAATTTTGTTACGTAAATATAAAACGTTAGATTGTTCTGTTATTTGACTGAACAAACTTTCTGAAGTCATGCATGAAATATATGATATAATGTTGTTTATATAATTTAATACAAGTGTATTAAATTATACAAACAACACACATAAAGTATATACAATTATTTGTATATTCATACAATTCGAAGACTAACTGGAAGTACACAAGACCTTTTTCTTCAAAGTGGTTAAAAAGTCGGTGGATTCTTTGCTAGATATCCTTTCCATTATTAAATGGTTTACTGATTTTTTTTATATATTATTTCTCTTTACTCGCTCAGATAGTCAAATCGATGTTGTCTCTTTAAAAATATTTCGAAAATTAAAAAGCAATATATTTTTAACTTCGTTCATGTATTTGATTTACATATTGAAATCGCAGGTCACTTTCAAACATTTAGTGTACACCTTAGAACAGAAATTAAAATAGAAATGTTACGCAAAAACTAAGTAAATACCTAGTTACGATATTGTAAAGTTATTAAAAACACGTGATAACGAATAAGATCAATGATTTTTTAACAGTAGCCTGAAATTACATATATTGACAATGTATCTAGTCATTGTCAATATATGTAATAGTATAATGTAATATATAATAATAGTCATTGTCAATATATGTTCATTCAATTCAATTGTTTGGTTTATGGCTTTAAGTTGTGCCAAATAGACACATGTTATATCGCCAATGTAGATATACATATTAATTTTATTTTGCTTGACTTGACAGCATGACTTAATCATCGATGACATTTTTAATCCACTTCGTACTACCTCAATTTATAAAATAAATTATTAATTTACATCATTAATAAACATACGATCAATGATATTTTATACCTATAGATACATAATAATTAAGCTATTAATTTTGGCACCTAAATACCGAGCACTTTGGACGACGTTGCCTAGCAACCAATAGGGACTGAGTGTGAAGAGGCGAGATTAACAACGAACCAGCGAGTTGATTGACGAACTTTTCAAAGCTGGATATGGTTACAGATTATTAACGTAAAAATTAAGTAAGTAACATGAATATTGCTCTTCTAATCTATGGTATAATCTGTAACCAGCGTTTAACCAGCCAATCGGTTCCTATACGAGTTTTCAAAGAGCTATCTGAATTTGTACGACACGCGTCAATGAACACCGTTACGGCTTTTGAGTACAATTTTATTTGACAAAAATCGTTCACTTGTTAATTCTAATTGATTTCTCTTTTATATGAGTTCTGTTATTTGATTTTTTTATATAAATAACTAACTGCTACACTATAGTTAAATACAAGTAAATAATAAATCGAAATCAGACCGCGTAACAAAGCCATAGACATCGTAACCAACTTATAAATCGTTACAGATTCGAACTAGTTCTGATTGAAAAATAATATAAGAAACTTAAAATGATTTTTAAATACCTATTCAACGAAATCATATTTAACACAGTTCGTCGATTTTAATTTTTCACAATTTCAATGGCGTCCAAAATCGGCCATTTTGATTTTTCCAAATTATTATAAAATACATTTTGACAGACGCGTTGGCGCAATGGTCACTGCAACTGACTGAAGCGCTAACGGTCGCGGTTTCAATCCCCGCTCGCGGCAAACGTGTGTATTGGCCATACAGATGTTTGTCGTGGTCTGGGTGTTTGTGTTAGTGTTGTGAGTGTTTCCGGACCCCGACACAAGGTCATGAGATCTTAATGGGGGCCGTTGAGTGTGATGCGTTATTTATTTATTTATTTGAGCCGTTGTGTCTAATCAAACGATGCGTCATTTATCAAAACCACACTTTTGGTCTAAATAGTGCCACAAAGGTACATTCATATGTAGACTAATAACACATTACCCTCCCTTGCGTCGCGCAGTCGGGTATAAATAATATAATGTTGTATCTTTTAAACCGACTACAAAGCTTAGTATTAACGTGCGTTCCACCGTAGCGTTATCTATCCGTTCGACTTCAAAATGTTTCGTTTTCGAAGACATTTTTTTTTTTTTTAATATAATATTGACGGTTTAAAAGTGATCGTGAGAGCCTACTTGAATAAAGTACATTTTTTAAGTTTTTGACTTTGAAAGAACAAATAAAAGTGGGACTACACGTAGCTGTATTTATTATTTATTAAGAGACATTTAGTCAAATTTTAATTGCTTAGTCGAGTTATAGTTTTTTAAATGGTTTATTGGTGATTGCGTAATTAAATAGTTATTGCAGAAAAATTAAATCTATAATATACAATTATATAGATAACATTATTTCGTTTTGATGATATGCGGATAACGAATAAGAGAATTTCTCGTTTATTCGTCTGTTACAAACGTTATAGTGTCGGTCGACACTACCACGAGTGTCCGAATATGTTTCACTTAGCACTTTTAAGAATCTAAGGTACAAAAATTTATAATACATTCTAGAGCTTTGAAAACCCAGAAAAGTGTGTTTATCTTATAAGTATAACATACATAGGTATATAAAATATGTTATTATGTCTTTGTTTCCAATCCTGATTTAATGTATCAATGGACAATGTGGTGAATTGTACAAATACTTAATACTTTAAGTTTATCACTTTTGTTATATATTTGTTGTACAATTGTTTTTTGTTCCTCGATAAAAAAAAAAGTTCTCTGATCATGATTAATCTGATTCGATTGATAGATTAGAAAAAAATATTTATACAGAGTGATTTATAAAGATATTTTAATAGGGATCTTAAACTAGGAGCGCTGGAACAATTTTTTGACGTTAAGAAAAAAGTCTGAAAAACTCTACACGGCTCAGAAATTGAACCTAATTATTAAAAAAAACTTATTTTGTTACTTTATCTTTATAACAGTAATAATAGTTAGGGTTATGAGAAATAAATGTTAGCGTGGCACCCTCATTGTACAAGCTCTATATTTACATGTATTATTGTATCGTGTTCAGTTAGTCCACACGTTAAAAATATTATTTATACTTTAAATATCACACATCCTACGCTAGCTATGCGCCAACACATTAATAAAGAAATTTTAAAACCCCATTTCCTAAAATTCATCATTTTTAGTTGCGTCGATAACCTTGAAAAGCAGCATATGTAAATCTTTATGAATTATGTCAATCAATCTGAGAACAAAACTTATAAGTGTAATTCTCGCCTTATAGGTAGAAAATTCCTTAAGACGTGGTGCCTTTTGTATTATAAAATTATATTCAATTATTCAATCGCAGTGCTAAGTAGAACCCACCAACCAGAAGGTCTCTTTACGTAACAAAGGACGGTTTCACGCGCGAGTAATGGAGGGACAATCGTGAGGTCGGAATAGACTTACAATTTTAGGGTTTCGGACAAAAATTAGCATATGTATTCAGTTAAGGCTTTATTACGGGATTGAATAGATCTTTCCTACAGTGATATGGAATATGTTACGTATATTAGTTCTAAAGAAAGAAAATATACGGAAATAATATATACCTATTTGTATACATGTTCTGAAAAGATGTGTTAGGTCTTGATAGTCGTATATGTATGTATATATATGTAAAGAGATTGTATTGTTTTTTATTGTTAAGTTTTTAATTTCGTAGGTTTTATATTATACTATAAAGCAACACAACGTTTATTTATTTTATTCAAAAGGTTTGTCTTATGTATATATATATATATGGGCTTGGATTTAATGAAAAGAAGAGAGTCGAACAAAGTAAAGCAGTCGTCCGTTATGGGTCATATTTCAGATGGTTATGAAATTGATACATTTGAAAAAAATGTTGTAATACTACCGAACCCTATATATGCTGACACCTACCTCGATTAGAGAATGTAAAATATATACGGACCCAATTAAACACACAAAAAAACTATTAAAATGAGTCAGTGGGGTCATTAAGTTCGTAGTCTTCTGCGCAGAGTCTATGACTATGTGACGTCAGCAAAAATTCAATATGGCGTATGTAATATTGTAAAGTGTTAAAACTGGCGAACCGTTGTGACTTCTTGCATCCTAAACATTTTAACCGATTTAAGTGAAAGGTTTTGTCATTACACTCGGTTTTTAATTTTTAAATTTACTTAAGTCTTGTTTCTCAGTTTTTCCTTTGAATTGATTTCGGACCGTGTATTGATTTGTTAAATAACCTATGTCCTTTCTGAAGGTTCTAGCTATCTCCGTACTAAAGATAAAAATCTATTCAACGACTTAGACGTAAAAACTGGTCAAATGTATACCATCATATAAGATATGTATGTGTGTATATATAGTACTGTGTTTTCTTTAAATCATTACATGGTATAAAACAAAGTCGCTTCACTCCGCCTGTACCCTTAGATCTTTTAAACTATGCATGTATTTTAATGCAGTTTTAATCAATAAACCGAGTGAATCAAGAGGAAAGTTAATGTATAGATAGGATAGGAAGGCATAATATGCGCATATATAAAAGAGAAAAGCCGAAGAATTTCAAATATTCGTAATATGATGTCGAAAAAACTACTTATAAAAGAAAGGAGCGAAGAGCTCTAACATAGCTGGTTATAATAATTTGTTGTTATCAGGGCAATAGAAATGTACAAGATGAAAATTCCCTATATATTATTTTTTGCCTAGCTAGTGACTCACTTACTACAGCTATCTAATATACATAATATTAACTATCGAGTTTCTTGCCGGTTCTTCTCGGTAGAATCTGCGTTCCGAACCGGTGGTAGCTTCATTATTATTTTTTTTTGTTATTTTCATGTATGACGATTCAAAAGTGCTCGTAAGAGCCTACTTGAATAAAGTATTTTTTGATATTGATTTTGATTTTGAGCTCTTATCTATTACAGCTCTATTACTAGCTTGATCAGGGCCGTACCTCACTCTCACAAAGTCAAAAAAGATCGTCGTAAAGTAGCTAATACAGCTGCGTCTCATACGGTGAGTGGGAGAGGCAGAAGTCCAATCCCCTCCC
This sequence comes from Hypolimnas misippus, assembly GCA_037950945.1. Lineage (NCBI taxonomy): Eukaryota > Metazoa > Arthropoda > Insecta > Lepidoptera > Nymphalidae > Hypolimnas > Hypolimnas misippus. Next base: position 1,945,643 of record JBBEEQ010000009.1, read on the forward strand.
CCATTCTTTTCCTAACTTCCTATTCCCTTTCATCCCTTAGCTTCTCTAGTTCTGCAGATGTCCACGTGCGGCGGTGACGAATATCAACAGTCTGCCTGTTTACCTAATAATTTTATTAAAAAATATATATTGCGATTCAGTTCGCTGGTAGAAAGATTTCGGATGGATAGTCGAACGGATAGTGGCGGCTTAGTAATAGTCCCATTGGCACCCTTCAAAACTGGAACACTGAAAATGTAGGGTGAGAATTACGCTTACAACTTTTGCTCTCAGACTTTCATAAAGATTTACATAAGTTGTTTCTCATTGCTTTGCATCTGAAAAAAATTTCTGTCAGTGCCTTATTTTTTATTAGTCACAGCATTCGTAAGGTAGCCTAGATTACCAGGTTACAGAGCTGTTTTGATGTCAATAATGACAGTAAACTTACAAGTGTAATTGTCGCCTAAGAAAGAGAAGAGATGCTGCCATAATAGTGCTGTCATATAAAAACTACAAAAAAAAATGCTACTTATACTTGAAGTTCATATTTATTTATATTTTGAACCAAGAAAATTTCAATTCAGAAAAAAAATATCACAAAGAAGTAATGGCGAACAATACTATCGGAAATACTCGTAAAAGACTCCAGGCGATCTATCCCGGTACAATAGCCATACATTACCAGTTAGTAGGATAATTCCTTTTTTAAGTTGATCCACTGTATTAACATATCTATTAAGATAATAATGAGCACTATGTTCCTTTCTCTAAAATGTTTCATTTGTCTTGGTGTATTTTTCTTTATATTTAAATATATAAATATTTATATATATTTAATATATGTAAAATGATATTATATTGAAATAAAACTATTTAAAACGGATTTAAATCGCGTAACTTAACTATTTTTATCATCCCGACGTTTCGAGCACGGGTACCCGTGACCACGAACGCTGTAAAGTGCTCGAAACATCGGGATGATAAAAATTAAAATAGTTTTATTTCAATGAGTGATAATCGCGAAAATCTAAGACAATGATATTATATTTTCATTACGAACTCTGTAACAGTTCAGATACGAGCAATACATCAGTGAGTTAGAACTGAGCACTACATTGCACAACCTGTAATTGACATTATATGACATGGTGTTATAATATAACGAGTCCGTATTGTTTTTTTGACCGACTTAAAAAAATCGATTCTGTCTAAAATTTCTGTGGTTCTGTTTTTCTGATGAAAATTTTATGGGATCAGTAAATAGTATATGTATATTTTAAACTTTCGCAATTTTAACTATTCATATTTAATACACGGGTCTTATAGCGATAACTAATGGTAGTAATACCTTTTTATTGCCCGACGTTTCGACGAAGTTACGATGAATGTCGTGATCACAAGCTAGCTAGTGTACCGCGCGCACTCCGGCGGCGAATGCGCGAATTTTCTTTGCCTACCCTCACAATATTAACATTGTATTTACCGTTATTATAATGCTGGGAGCACACTACAATAACACAAGGGGATCGCGTGAATATTGTTCGAGGTACTTCACTGTTGTAAAATTTATATATCATCTGGTTCTAAGCGGCCGACAATTTAAATCCGTCATCGCGAAATTATCTTACATTGGCCAAACTAAACGTACCACAGCGGGTCAAAGAACACGTAGAATATACACTTTATATAATTAAACAAATCCGTCAAGCCGATTTTTGAGTAAATGGTGAACATACATATCCCTGATTTACAACGTCCACCTTTTCTGAAAGTCCATTAATAAATAACGATATAACTTAATTTTTATTTCGTATCTTATTTTTATATACAACATGGCCACCCTATCCCGTACCTACTGATCACTGAGGACAACAGTTCCTAGAGATATTCTTCACACTATTGTTCCGCTGCAAATGTATTAAAAATTTTCCCCAACCTCCATCCCTTTGTATTATTTAATTGAAAATGAAAATACTTTGGACAAAGGAAACAATGGAGAGTGAATTGTTGGTAGCATTGAGGTTATTTATTTTTTTTGTTTTAGGTGCTTGGTAATCTACTCTATGATACAGGTGCGGTCGCAGCCTGAATTCTGAAATTTTGGGGGAGTCACTAATAATATATAAAATATCCTGGGATAGGACCTTTTAGGGTCGCGAGGGGGGGGGGGGGGCGTCTTAAAAATGTGTCCTGTATTTTTTATTGTAACTTTTACATACATTTTATAAGTAAGGTAAGGATGCGACAATGGTTTTAATGTATTAAAATGGATGCTTTTAGATATTTTAGGTGTTATTTGCACCATTATTTAATGTATCAGTGATGTGTGAGAATTTTAAATGAAGATGAGTTTGTTGTTTTAATAGGTTTTCCAATAAAATGCATCCGCATTTTTTTTATATACGTATACATATAATTTTTGTAAATTTTGAAACTAAGTGTTACTGATTTTGGGAGAGGTCGTGTCCCTTGTGACCTTGGGATCTCGCCTGCTAAGACAATAACGTAAACAAAAGTGTTACGAGTTTGTTCAAGTTATTTGCTGTACACGAGTCTCACGTTTCACTTCATGACTATCGTGTTTTCTTTAGGTAGAAAAACATAACTTTCCTTACTGTGTTATAACGTCGCGGGTTTTCGCTCTTTAAGATTTTTGTCGCGGATAGTCAGGGCCTTGAAGAATGCGAGACTATCTCTAAGCCACTGCTGATCAAAAGACACAGATTTTCAATTCAATCTTTAAATTACATTATATAGACTGACTTGTTCTACAAATCATTAACGACCGATAATCGCAGATTCTAACCCCAAATCACGATTGATAATATGTTTTTGAGTGCTCCACTTGCGTTTAAATTCATCTCATGCTGGCGATAAAGGAAAAGATCGTGAGTAAACCTGCATATGTCGGGAGAAATTCAGAGACAAATAGCAAACCTTAAACGCATCAGGAATATTATTATATATAGGTATAGCCATACAATAAGCATTTTTTTATTATAAAGCTAACTTTTGCATAGGAACGTAAAGCTTATGTTTATACCTGGAATTAGTACCCAATACTTCACTATTTGTTTTAAATAAATTTAAACCCTTAAATAATTTTAAACCTTTAATAGCCTAGAGTTTCAATTTCGATACCAATCTTTTAAATCAAATGTTCACATTACTATTAGTTTTAGCCTAGGTATATCTGATTCCTTTATGACTTTAATGCCTGAACTATCAAAATTGATACCTGTTTTTTTTTTCTAAAAATATATGTAAAATTAATATTGTATTATATTAACTACTTTTCCCTTCATCTAGACCTTAAAGCAAACACAGTAATATTTAAAAATAAAACACTTTCGTAAATCAGGCTATTTGGAGTTAATAGGAGAGAAGGCCTTTGCCAGCTGTGGGATATTCACAGGCTGTTAGAATACAGTTACATATACATATCGATACCTCCCACGTAAGTTGTTGTAAGCCACAAAATTGCCGTTAGCGTTTTTACTGAATACTACACGAATTTGCATTGCTTAATGCATTCAAAGTCAAAAAATTTCAAAAATCTTTTTTTTTTTCAAGGAAAGTTAGAACAAAATACGCCTGAAAAAAGGCGTATTTTGTTGTAACTTTCAAACTAAAACGGATTAAAAGTGCTCTACTGTAAAATTGTAATTTTGGGGTTACAACAACTTACGTGGGAGGTATCGATATATTTAGCAAAAAACATTAATACAATTCTGGCATGACTTATTAAGAATTAATATCGCTTACAGAATGGCCGTCTCAAATACGAGTATAAGCCATTGTTCTGTATTAAATCTGTATCGTAAATGTCTAAAACAAAGAAAGAAATACTCAAAGGAAAGTTGCGAACTCGAACTGCTCAAACAATTCCAGAGATAATATTTTTAGTTGGTTAATATTTGATAGTTTTCGACACATAAGTTTCCTTTGATACTGTCTACGAAAAGTTGATATTTAATTTATTTGATTAAATTCAAATTGTCCTTCTTATGTATTGAGCTTAGTTAATATCATTACCCGAGTGTAGTATAGTGGTACTAAATGCACCTCAAACCCAAGACGGTTCGATCCCCGCTAGGGGCAGATATTTATAATTCTCTAAATTTTTTTTCCTAGGTCTGGGCGTTTGTCCTTGTTGATCTGCCCACCGTGCCTCAGAGAACACGTACAGCTCTCAGTCCCGATTGCTAGCACAATAACCTAATAATGATAGTTACAAATGAAAAATAATTAGAGGAGGCCTATGCCACATGACAACCTGACCTAGTCGTTGATAATTCTTAATATACTTATATTATACATAAGCTATTTAGTTACAGTAAAAAAATAAATAAATAATTGAAATTAATTTTATATAAAGTTATCTTGCTGTAAACTAGTTAATAAGTAATTATATAACAGATGATAGGTCAGAGAAAATAAAGGCTTTTTTAAAGGATTTTTTATTTTGTTTCATTAAATTTAATTACAATAATAATACAAAATATTGTCAATCAGCTAAAGATAAATCGGATCCAACCTGACATTATTCCCTTGCGGTAACGCTAAGATACTGGCAACATTTCCCCTGTGCGGAACGACTTAGTGAGGCAAATTTTCAGAGAAAATACTGCCCAGGCAGTTAACAAATTTCTTGGTGACGTATTAAAGAATTTGCACACATTTCGACTTACTGAAATTAATATATATATATATATATATTATATAACTCAAAGGACTGACTGACATAGTGATCTATCAACGCACAGCCTAAACCACTGGACGGATCGGGCTAAAATTTGGCATGCAGGTAGATGTTATAACGTAGGCATCCGCTAAGAAAGGATTTTGATTAATATGGTTTGATTGAAATAGGGGATGAAAATTTGTATGAAACTTTGTAAATTTTAAACGGATCGGGCTGAGACTTTACATGCATATAGCTCCTATGACGTAGGCATCACAGACATCGCAGACGTAGTCGCGAGCACCAGCTAGTTTATAATATATTTTTAACTGTAAATCATTTTGTTTGTAATTATAATATGTAAAAGTTATGGTTGATTTAATTAATTACCTAATAGTCTTCTTTTTTAAATACATAATGGAGCGATAAATTTCCTAAAACTTTATTATTTATAAGAATATTTTACTTCAAAAGAAAAAATCGGATCGCTTTAAGATCACTTCATTGTTCATCTATCTGTATCTCTATCTGTCAAGGCAGTTTTTCTCAGGAAGTTAGACATAGCTTCAACTTGGACATTAATGAAGGTATCCCTTAAAGGTTACTAGTAAACTTAGTAGTAACAGGGCGGGCGGTTGAGTTAACATTTTTTAAAAATTTTAAGTTTTGAATTTTTCTCTTTTTTTGTTTCAGTTACATAAAAAATAGTAAGTTACACATATGTAGTGACCTGTTGTTTTAAAAAATAATAAAAAAAAACTCTATTACGTATTTCGAGATTACCTGGCGTATAGATCTTAAAAAGCAACTAAAGAAAAAGAATTTAAAATGATTAATTTGTAGTTTTATCACAAGAAAATAAATAACATTTTTTTTTTATTTCTATAACGTTTTATATTTGGATGCCGATAAGCAATAATGTGTCAACCTACATAAAGTAAAATTCGGAGATATTAATGTATTTTGATAATGCGTCACTTATTTTATTCAATTAATTTTCAAGTCATCAAAGCATAAATATGTACAGAAATAATAAAAACAGATCAGTCACAATTTATGTGAGAAGATATCAGAACCCTCATTACCTGAGGATGACTCGCGCTTCACTGGTTTTATTATCAATTTTATTCCCCAACCAAAAAAGATGATGAAAAGCGTGCTATTTACTTAATGTATCTGTGCATCTGTGTCTGTGTGTGACACCGTAGCTCCTTAATGAGTGTATTTTGATGCAGTTTTTCGTTTGAAAGCTGATGTAACCGAGATAGTTCTTAGCTATAATTTATGAGGATAAGTTCAGACGGTTAGGATTCCGGGCAACGTCTACTAGTCTAATCGACTTGAAATTCACCTTACTATGGATTATATTAAGATAAAATATTTGCGTAAGACCAAATACTGTAGCATCATCTGGAATCAACAGTATTCACGACATTACTTACAGCAGAAGTATCGTTTTGGGACTCGTTGAAATGGTGTCAATGATTTTTTTTTTATTTTCAATTTTATATTATTAGTAAAATAGTTGTTTATCTGTGAATAATGAAACCCAAAGTTGCTTGATGGTATTTCAAATTCGAGTAAAGTTGGTAAGGTAGGCTTTTGAAGGGGGTTTAAATTGTCAGGATACAAACTCTTTTTAATATAAAGCCACTACCGGTTCGCAAAGTAAATTCTACCGAGAAGAGACGTCAAGAAAAACGATAATTGGAAATTTATAGTGTTAAATGCTTTAAAAATAATAAGGATTAGTAACTGCCATACTACAAAAGACGCAATAAAACCATGTTCAACACGTGTCTAGCTAAACAGTGTTTAAAAATTAAACATTGCTTAAAATATTATCTTAATAACTTTACAGCGAATAAACTCATAAAAACTTTTTTTTTTCGCAGGGGAAATCTTCGAAAAGATACCCGATTCCTGGGGGGAGATCGGATTATGTGGCGATTTATACCCACTAAAACCCCTGCGATGGCCTTTCTCAGCACGGAAATGGAGAGGCCGCGGGATCGCTTGCGCATGCGCATCCGCTGCCCCTCCCGTGCGACGCTCCGCTCGTGTCCGGCGGAGCTCGTCTCAGGAGGGCAAAGTCTAATCTTACCCTCCCCGCACCCCTCGCTGGTGCGTACGGCAGTTCGAGGCCATCCCGGCTGCCGTCCTCCTCGGGGCCGTATAAAAACGGATGCGTGGGACCCCCAACGGCCCAAGGGCGCGCCCTATTTATTCTGCCCCAGGCACTGGGGCTAGGAGGCCGGAAGGACGACGCCTCGGTCGTCCTCGTCGGGCGGGATCGGCTCTCTCCCGGGCCCGCCCTGCTATCTCCTTCTGGACCATGACGGTCTCACAGAAGGAGACTACGGCCTCCCACGCCGATTCCCTGCGGAGCATCGCCGACACGACTGCTCGCAGGGAGAGATCTTGCCCGATCTCCTAGACCAAGACCTGCCTTTCGGCGGCCCACGCAGGATACGCCGCCAGCGTGTGCTGGGCAGTGTCTCGGTCCGCTCCGCAATGGTGGCAAACTGCCGTCGCCTCGCAAACTCATAAAAACTTATTGATAAAATGTTATGCGTTACATTTGACAGCTGAAATAGGTTTTAGACACCTATTAAACTCACTTAAACGTATGTTAATCTATATCTAAAGCATGTTTAACTCAAAACTGTTTTTAGACGCGGATTTATAGTACGGATTTTTTTAAACACGCGTTTAACGTCTGTTTAAATATTTTGTAGTAAGGCAGTTATTGTTTTGTATTTATATAAAAATCATATGATATCTGAAGATTTTTAAAATCATTGATATTATTTATTTTAGTGACAACTAAGTATGAAATCTGTAATTGAAATGATTGATAATAATTTTTCTGATAGACGGATATTCTCTCATTATGACAGGAACATTAAAATTTGATCTTAAACCTTAATTCAATAAAAAAAAAGGTTTTTGGTTCCAACTTAAATACAAATGTCAATAAAATATAAAAAAAAAATAGTTATATAAATCATTGCTAAATTATGCATTCCGAAACGATGGAAGGTTTTTGATGGTACATTAATTAATTGTATCTTTTACTATTATAATTTGATTTTGTTTTATGCTTTAATAAGTAAATACGAAAAAATAAATTTTAAAAAATAACACTCCCAAGTATGAAAGTGCGGATCACTAAAAAGTTCCATTACGGAACTCCGCAGGAATCGTAATATACACTCTATCAACTTTCGCATCCCGGTATAATAGAGTTCTGAAGAAATCTATACCGCCGCGAGATGCATTACTTATATGAACATTCTTCGGCGGAAAACGATTTTTATACATATTACAAATTGTAACATAACCGCCTGTAAATTTTAACTTGAATAATGTATCGCGCGCTTAGTATTTATTTATTTATTTGTAGATACATTTCTACATAAGATAGTTAATTAAATATAAGGAAATGATCAATGTTTTTGGGAATTATTGCAAAAAGTTAACGTTTAACGTTGCACTTGGGACTTCGACTATTTGTTTAGACTTTAATGTCATAAGGTGTCGATAGAACAGTCATTGTTTTCCTTCAAAATCATAGAAACACACAGTTATATTAATCTAGACTATTCGTATAGCAGTTTAGCTAACTCGTTTTAAAGACGTTTTTAATTGGGTTACTTTAATACAAACCGTGCAATATGTACTTGTTTGAGAAATCATGCATTTTTATTTAATTTGAATGTAAAATTGCATCATCGTACCACAATGCGACATCGCTTCGTGATCTTTTACAATACACGTCATAGATTTTGACGAGGACGTCCACCGTAACGTTTCACGACGTCGTAATCTGCCACGTCGTGAAGGCACAGCGTGGTTTTGTAGCTATATGGGTCATAATGTGATATTTAAATGTCTTCACAATAAAGAGATAATCTAAAACATAAAGATTTTTTAAAAATAGACTACAGTTCTAAAGACTACTAGTTCAAACACAAAAAAATACTACTTCAGCCTTACATTTATTTTTCCAATGCTTTCAAAATACTCGTAATGGAAATTACCAGTGAAAACAATTACACTTGTATATTTTAAACTTTGCGATTTATACTATTCATATTTAATATAATGGGTATATCGCTGACTGCTGAGTCAGCTCGTGACCACGACGATACAACTTCGTCGAAACGTCTGGCAATAAAATGGTAGTATTACCATTAGTTATCGCGATACGACCCGTTATATTAAGTATGAGTTACACTTGTAAGTTTTTTTTCTCGTAACTTATACAAGACAGCTCAGTAACCTAGTAACAGTAACCTTACATAAGCTGTACGTGTTTATAATTAAATCCATAACAGTCAATTATTTCCTAAAAGCAATGATAAACAATTTATGTAAATCTAATTAAAGTCTAAGCAATAGTTGGACGCTGATATGCAATAATGTGTCAACCCACACGGACTTCATTTTGAGAAAATGGCGTCTAAAGATGTCAAACCTATTCTAACTTAATTTGTTTAATGAAGTTTATATCCACCTTTTCTTTTCTTTTTTTGTAATGTATCATGAATTAAAAGTAGATTGATATATTTAATATATTATCTGATAAAAAGTTTTTCAAATATTTCAAATTATTCTATAAATTGCAAAATATGGAACGCACTTGAAATACGAAACAATTATTAAGACACTTTTTTCCGTACTTATTTAGTTTATATTACATGATTATTCTTCGAATGATGTTGAATAGGTAATGCAGTATCAACACACATCAATATCTCCGAATTTGACTTTTTGTGGGTTAACACATTATTGCTTATCAGCATCCAGTTATGATTATCTCCACAGAGCATTATTACATTATGTAAAACACAGCAATAGTTTATTTAACGAATTAAATCAAGCACTACTTTTGTTACACTACATCGCTTTGCTAAGTAATTTGTTTATCGCCCTTTAAGTCCAGGAGCGACTCAAATATGGACGCTGATAAGCAATACTGTGTCAAGCCACACGAACTTCGTTTTAAGAAAATGGCGTCTAAAGATGTCAAACCTATTCTTAATAAATTTGTTTGAAAACATATATATTCGTCTTTTCTTTTCTATTTTGATAAAATGTATATTGAATCAAAAGCAGATAGATTTATTTAATATGTTATCTAACAATAGGTTTTTAAATATTTAAGATTATTTTATAAATTGCAAAATATGAAACACACTTGAAATTCAAAGCATTGAGTTAAGAACCTTTTCTTCATACTTATTTAGTTTAGATGACTTCAAATTTTTTGAATAATGTTAAATAGGTGACGTAGTATCAAAATATATTAATATCTCCAAATTTGACTTTTTGTGGGTTGACGCATTATTGCTTATCAGCATCCATATATTCTGCATTTATTAGACAAACTTATACATCCCTTGAGTTTTAAATGTTCTAAGATAACATTATATCTAGTTATACGAAAGCACGATAGTCCAAAGGATAATATACCCATATTAACTGCTAACGTTTTCAAATATGTTAACTGGATGCTGATATGCAATAATGTGTCAACCCACAAAAAGTGAAATTCGGAGATATTGGTGTATTTAAATACGGCATCACCAATTTAACATTATTCAATAAAAAATAAAGTCATATAAACTAAATAAGTACGGAAAAAAGTTTCTTAATTGTTTCGAAATTCCAGGTCGTTCTTATTTTGTAATTTATACAATAATCTTATATTTTTAAAAACTTTTTATTAGATAATATATTAAATATATCAACCTGCGAAAAGAAAACATGGATAAATACATATATATTTAAACAAAGTTATTAAGAATAGGTTTGACATCTTTAGACGCCATTTTCTCAAAATGAAGTTCTTGTGGCTTGACACAGTATTGAAAATCCAATTATAATATTGAAAACTATTGTTATCAAAACATACAATATTCTGACAGTTTGAATCGCTTTCATACTAAAACACCGCCTTTGCTGCCAAAACATATAAACGTCAACGTTGCACAAAAAAAAAATTCAACGACGTGCGTCACATAACATTACGACGCGCGGCCGTATCGTGGCACCATTATACCTTTTTCATTTTAAATCAAACACAAAAAGTTTTGTACACTTAAAAAAATTATTACTATTAGTGCTGATATTATGACTATAATACAAAATGAATCTTCAATAAATAAGTTTTGAATTTGACTAATTCACTGTGATTATATAATCTGTGTAATGTTTATACTTTGGCGCGCTTCACGATTGGCATACTTAGAAAAAATGTCTGACATCTACTCCTACCTTCCTAGTGTGTATATTGAATACACACAATATCTCCAAATTAAATCTTTCGTTTTATTTTAAAGCCATAACGCAATAATTATTTTTAATCGTTTGCTTTAATTTTCTATTATTAATTAGTGGAAACATAATTGGTATCTTAATTGATATCCGTGCAATTTAATCAACTGTGTTTTTGTGTATAAAATTATTTGCTACTTAAATTAAATAAAAAAAAAATTAATACAATCATAACGTACATAACGACATATTTAATGAGTCCAGTCCTCTTCATCACTCTCAACCATTCGCTGTCACTCAATAATCACATTATATAAGTAGATGTCCATCATGTAATTCTGGCTACGTCACCAAGAACGACATTTGCATCCCGGATGATTGATGATCGTCCAAATTACTTGGACCAAGTTTGGTAGCGAATTTTGGGACATGGCTTGTGGTCCAAGGTCTGGTAATGATTAATACTGTAATACGTCTAGCTACGTTAGTAAATGTATTAATACGCGTGTTTGGTCCCGCGTCTTCGTATGCGTAGTATAATTAATTTAAATAACATATTTCTTTGAGAATTGATTTTTGTGTACAAATTTTTATACCCTATTTCACCCCCTTTGTGTTTTGTTTTTGCGACAAAAAGTAGACTGACCTTCTTCAAAATTTATCTACATTTATACTAAAATTCAACAAAATTGATTCAGCAATTTCCGCGTAAGGTAACAGACATATAGACAGAGTTACTTTCAAGTTTATAAAAATTTGTGGTGACGAGTAGGGATGAAGGTGATGTGTTTATGATAATAAGTTTATTTTGGGAAGTACTTGCTCAATTAAAAAAAAAACTTTTTGTGTTTGAAAGTCTTTTTATTTTACGTTACAGGTGAATAAACATTAAGCGAGTACTTTATTATTATTAAAAGCGGCATAACTCAACACTTTTGTTTTCAATAACGTCCTTTTTACGTAAAGATTTGATTTGATTTGATTTTTGTTGTCCATTAAGGAACCTTTATCAAGAACACTTTCAATTGTTAAATATGTTTTATTACATCTTAAAAACAAGAAAAAAATCTTAATATTACAAATATTGCTTGAACCAAACTCAAATCTTATGTCCGCAATCTACAATTTGCATAAAATCATGAATAAATTGCGAATTTTCTTCCCTTATCATTTTGTTATGTTGTAAAAATAATAATTATAGTAAAGAACAGTAACAGCTTGTAAATGTCCCAGCGGTGGGCAAGGCCTCCTCTTCTACTTACGGGGAGCTCAGTAGCTCAATTGATCAAGTTGCCTTGATATTGGCGGATATAAATGTGTTTAGAATTTCTTCCTCAAGCACAAATAAGACTCTCATACAAATAAATAATACTATAAATATATAATATAATATACTATAATATTTGACAGACGCGTTGGCGCAATGGTCACAGCAACTGACTAAAGCGCTAACGGTTGCGGGTTCGATCCCCGCTCACGGCAAACGCGTGTATTGGTCATACAGATGTTTGTTGTGGTCTGGGTGTTTTTGTTAGTGTTGTGAGTGTTTCCGGACCCCCGACACAAGGTCATGAGATCTTAATGGGGGCCGTTGAGTGTGATGCGTTATTTATTTATTTATGATTAATAAATATACCGACTACCAAGTGTTCTATAATCGTTGATTAGATAGTTTCTTTATCATATATTTGCGCTCAATCGGCGTAAGGTTTATGGGCTGTCAAGTGACTGTATAGTCTGTGACATTCGTGACATTACTATTGGGATCCGGTTTCCAGCCCTCTCTCTGCTACGTGACTAACGTTCTATGTCATTTACGCAGTTATGACGAATCGAACGATGCGTCATTTATCAAAATCAGCCCACCATCTAAATAATGCCATAAAGGTACAAACCCACATACATACATAGACTGATAAACACATTACCTATGCGTCGCGCAATCCGGCATAAAAGCACTACACCACAAATTAGGGACATTCTCTTTTTTAAACTCGATTAATAAACGGACATATACGACATGCCAGTATACGTGTATTTCGGAACACGTCCATTATAATATCGGACAATACGAACTTGTATATCACGGAGGATAAGACCAAGTTAAATTAATTCCGTCCTGCACGTCGGTACTTCTCATTGTGACGTAATCCCGTACCCTCCTCACGTGTGCACTTGAGACGAGATTCTAGATAATGTTGAAACTTCCTGAGCTAAACCCTTAATACGATATTAATTGGCGTTTCGTTAAGTACGAGATTATTTAGAGGAAAAGATTTAAAATCTGATTGCCCAATTTGGAAGATATATTTTTTTTTTTTTTTCTTAAATATCACTATTGTGGGGCCCTGTCTCTTATGGAAACTCCGGGGCTGTAGTCCCGAATGCCCTCCCATTTAATCCGACCCTGATTATAGCGTTTTTAATGTACTTTAATTTTAATTTAATTTTCATTACTCTAATTTTAAATTTGTTTTTAATTTTTTTTTCAGTAAAATTTTATACTTTTAGTCTTTGATCGTTTCTTTGAAGAATTGACTACTTAACATTTAATTAATCTATGAATTTGATTGCATTTTGTAAAAAATAAACCTTTTCCTTTAGTTCGCCGTGTATTATTACTTCCCAGAAATTTTACGTAACACCATTAGATGGTGAAAATATACAGGAAGTGTTATTTTTTTCAAAACTATAACTTTTGAAAAAAACTAAAGACGCAGTTTTAATTTTTACAAAAATGGCCGATTTTTGGCGAGATTTCTTTAAGTATTTTTCGCTACTCCTTATAGATTCAAATTGCCATTTATTAGTGATGACTTATTTTTTAAAAGTATTTAAAAACCCCTGTAACTCAATTGCTATCACAAATTAGAAGGACTTTCTGTGATCCGGATAAGAACGGACTAATAGCATTAATGTAATGAAAAGACTTCGCAGAGAATGTACCGACAGCACAAACATTTGGATACCTTTGTACCTACTAATATAAATAAATAAATAACGCATCATACTCAACGGCCCCCATTAAGATCTCATGACCTTGTGTCGGGGGTCCGGAAACACTCACAACACTAACACAAACACCCAGACCACGACAAACATCTGTATGGCCAATACACACGTTTGCCGTGAGCGGGGATCTAACCCGCGACCGTTAGCGCTTTAGTCAGTTGCAGTGACAATTGCGCCAACGCGTCTGTCAAAATATACGTATTTAATAATCATATATATTAGTAGGTACTTATTACCTTAATGTAAATTAAGTTTTTAAAACATACTTAAGGACAATTCAGGACTTTCCTTAAGAAAAATTAAAATTAGAAATAATCTTTAATGTACGCATTTAATTTTTTTATATGTTGTTAATTAAGCAGAAATATGTCGATCTTGTCACGACATATCAGTACTATTTACATAATAAATAATATAAAATACAAGCAGCTTCGCTCCCCGTAATATTGAATACTGAGGTAGAGTCTAGCGGTAGACCAATGACTACAGATTGTATACGGGCTCGATGGGGGCCTTATTCTCACAGAATATCAGTGTGAAGTAGCTAGTATAGTTGCGGTGAGCGAAAGAGCCGAAACTCCAATCCACTTCATTTCCTTATTTACTATTCCTTTCATTTATTTCCTTACTTTCTATTCCCGTACATCCCTCATTCTTTAAGCTTGCAACACATTTGTGGCTCCTCTGGTACTGCAAATGCCAATGCCCGGCGGCGATCCCTTTATATCAGGTTTCCCCGCTTGCTCGTTGGCCAGCTATTTTTATTTACAAAAATAATACTTTAATTTGATTTCTAATTACCCTAGTTAAAGAGATCACGCTATATTAAACACCAATACAGTAATATTCAAAATAAAAATTTAAAAAATGAAACATATGTATTTTGCTGTCTGTACATATATTTTTTTATGTTCCCGTCAAATCGGAGCTCAGTCCTTTAGTTCCGACGATTTCAATAATTTAAGAGGTTTCCCTATCGCTAATTGGAGTGTTGCTTTATTATTATTTTTATTTTCTTTAATTAAATCTACATATCAAAGAATAAAACTTGAAATGACAAGGATCGCTCGTGTTTTATTTTTAATATTATCTGTGCTATAGATTTAAAAATATATATCGGCGCGAATGTAACAGACGACCTTGTTATTAAGCTGATGTTGGTCTAAAATGGGATTATGAAACGTCATTTGATCATTTAGAGTTGATTGTCACGTGGAGTCAGCGTTAAACAACGTGTCATTCTTGTTATTTGGAAACTTAACCTTAAGATTTCGCTGCTTTTCAAGAATATCGATGCAACTAAAAATGATGAATTTTACGGAATGGGGTTTTTAAATTTCTTTATTAATGTGTTGGTGCATAGCTGCGAAATTTAAACGATCCCTTGGTGTTATAACTTTATTCATTTAAAGAAAATTCATCATCGTAACTCTTTTCATGATAAAACAGCAAAGATTTATAGTCTTTTGTCATACTTAGTTCTATTTGTTAGAATTTTGGAATTACTACGATATTCTTGCAAATCAGCGATTTGTAAACACGTGTTCACTATAAATACGGCTACGCTGTTGGCGATTATTCTTCAAAATAAATTCTTACGAACAGCCACGGCTTCACCGTGGTACGTACGTAATATAGATTTACATAAGGACTTCGGACTCGATTCGATCACCAAACATCTAAAAACGCTGTCCACTACCTTCTTCGAGACAGCTACCCGCCATCCGAACCCCCTCATCAAAGAGGCTTGTGATTATTCCGGTAGGAGAGGTAACCTACCGAAAAGACTATGACGTCCCATGCACGTCTTAGCCGATCCCGAAGACCACATCACCCTGGCGAACGCGCCATTCCTAGGGACAAACACAAATACACACACACACCGTCTCCGCCGGCGGAGACGAGGTCCCCGGTTTGCGACGGCTCGGGCGCGCTTAGGCGCGTCGTGAGACCGTCACCCTCGTCATCCGCGCTCCGCACAGCGCCATCCTCCACTCCGACGACGTTCTAAGCCGAGGTGCGATCTCCACTAGGAGACACCCTTAGACACGGGCGTCCATTCTGAGCCCCAACGGGGGCTCCCAATTTCAGGGCTGAGTCTCAGTACTCGCCCCCCCCCCCCGGTGACGCTGTCAAGGCCAGTAGGGCCAACAGCAATACACATTCAGAAAAAAAAAGGCGATTATTCATTCGTGTTCGAACGCTCGTACAGTGCAGACCTCTCAAAGTAGTCGTTACGCTGAATATACGAGATTTACAAAACACTTGTGGAATTTTTACTTGAAAGATCCAAATATGTGTCATCATCTTGTAAACATCAATTTACAATCAAATAAAAATAAAAATTAGTTACAATCTATAATTTTTTTTTATATACTTTATTGCACAATAAGAACAATGTACAAACGGCGGACTTAACGCTATTACAGCATTTTCTACCAGCCCACCCAGAATGGTGTACGAGAGTTGAGAGTAGGCGTGCACAAAAATAAATACCTAAATAATAATATATACATATAAACATATACATAAAAAATATAAATTACACATGTATGAATATTAGATATATAGACTTATAAAATACTATATACAATTACTACATATGTCTACGAGTGATACATAAATCAGATACACGAACAATAATAATAATACATATACTTTACTACTTTACTATATAAGTATGAGTTAAGCTATGATGATGAAACATATATTATAAATATAAATTCAATATATGTATAAATGAGAGTCAAGAACTTTTGACAGCAGCTAAGTAGAATTACTTAACCTGGCGCTTAAAAGAGTCACGTAAAGGGGCTCTACTAGTAGAATCAGGCAGAAGGTTCCAAAGGCGGGCTGCAACTAAAGAGAATAAATTGGAAAAGAAGCCAGAATGGTGCGAGGGTATGAAAAGGGTGAGTAGTTGAGACGATCGCAATGGCTTATCATGAGTAGAAGAAAGAAAAGAAAACTTGGAAGATAAATAAGAGGAAGCGTTAGGTTCGTTTAGTATAGAATAGAAAAGGCATAAAAGTCGGGTGTTTCTGCGGTCTCGTACTGAGAGCCAGCGTAGCTGGTTTCTGTAACGTGAAACGTGATCAGTAGCGTGCGGTTCATAAAGACAAAAAGACACTGCCTACCCTAAGTAACACAGATAAATTTATATTGCATTATTTTATTTATTTAAATCATACACAAGTAAAATAGTATTTTATTTTAATTTTTTATATTGATGTCTAACATTATACCACTAACGCCATCTATCAATTAACGATGGTTGCACGATGTATCATCGATAATTCCTGTGTTCGTATTTCTTGCGCTGCACACTCGCGCTACTAGCGCTATAGGCACAACCTAATTATCTCTTATTGCGTGAATGTTCGCAGCATGACGGACTCGTAGTCATGTGAATATATTTATGTGTGCGTTCTTATAAATATTTGACACACAACGATAATATGACGCACATAAAGAGAAAAAAAGGCACTGTCTTTTTCACGTTATTAGACGATGAATTAGGAAAATTGCCGAAAAAGGTAATGCGACTATTTTGAAAAGTTTTATATTTCATTTGATTACCGCATAAACAAAGGGCTATTAATTTTGGTCGCGTATTTTTTTCCTTTGGCCGCGAGTTCTTTGAAGTCGCCATTATTATTGTTTGTATTCATTTTGCGGTCTAAGGCATTTAACATTTTAACTTTGAAAATAGGTGAAAAATAGAATTTGTGATCTGTGAAAGTTTTTCAGGTCTCGTGTTTGTACAGAAAATAAAAAGTGTTGAGGTTTTTAAAGTATCTTTCAGTGATGATAATTGTGATCGAGGCCAAGTGATTGATTTGCAATTAATATAAACTAAAGGTAAAGTCAATCGTAAATTCAATAAAAAACATTATGATTCATATTATTGTTACTGAAATATAGGCGTGTAGATTTAATTAAAAAGTCTAAAAAATTCTGTATAGTTCCGTACACACAACTAACGACCATTTTTGCTGTAAATATTATTAATTTTGCAATTACCTAAACAACATGCAGTGAATATTTTTGGTAAGTATGTTTTTAAAATATTCTGCCTACCCTGTCTAAAAACTGTGTGCACGCCACTGAACGTGATCGTATTTGCGCAAACCAAAGATGAAACGGACGCCTGTATTTAGTAATCGTTCCAGCTTGTTTAAAAGTTCCTCCGACAAATCTGAGTAACAGGCGTCACTATAATGTATAATACATTTCAAATATATAAATAAATAAAAAACTCATTTACATTTAAATATTTATTAAAAACAAACTTACAAATAAATAATCGAGCTTAATAAATAAACAAAAAGAATTGGAAAAAGAGTAAAATAAAAATTATAAAATCAATTATAATTTGTATATTTATAACGTCAAAGAAACAATGAATAAATTGTCAAAACTGAAACGTATAGTCAGACGCAACTTACATTCACGAGTTATGAACGTGACTGGAAGGATTAACCAATAAGTTTTGCTCTCAGACTCCTCTTAATACAAGAATATGGTACCATCGGAATGGTTTTCAACTTTGATGGTGGGCGGTGGCGGGTCCCTTTCGAGTAGGTATCGTCTCAAGTGTATTAACTCAACGTTCAATATCGAACAAATTATTGATCCTATGAGTAACCTGAAATAAAAAATTAAAATATACTAAATATATAAAATTTAAGCGAATTTTAGTAGATGGCAAGATTGATAATGAAGTAACGGCTTTGTTTTTTTTTTTTAATGACATTAATGTAAACGTTGTCTATGGAAACAATATGGCGTGGTTTACTAAAGAGGGTTCTTTGACAGTGTAAAACAAACAATTGTATCTAGCTTTAAATATTAATATAATGTAGATGCTAAACACTCAATTGTTAGGTTTCGATTAAATTTATTATAAATATTTACTTTATTATTATTTAAATATTTTTTTATTATTAACGAATTCCAGCATATATTGATTTAATAATCTGTGACGTGAGGTTTTGGTGGGAATTGAAAAAAAGATGGTGGAAATGTAATATGATTTGAATTAAAAAATTACAATAAAATAAATAAAGCTAGATATAGTGAATATTTTAAATTAAAAATAATATTGTGACAGTTTAAGTAAATAAAACATTATGAACGCAAAATAATAATGGTTACATTCGATTTTGTTGATAACAATAAGTAACGAATTATTTGGAGCATTAGACTTTATGTATAAATAATAAGAATTGGTTGAAATATTATAGACTAGATTTATAAAAGGTGGTATTACTTCACGATGAGATATAAAAATAGCTTAAATATTTAAAGGGACCGACTTCAATATAAGTTAACTAAAAAAACAAAATTCACAGGAAAGTAGTAGTAGTAGTAGTGGGTGCTTTGAAATTTCAAAGAATTTTTCATATCGCTTTAAATTTATACTAATATTATAAAGCTGAAGAGTTTGTTTGTTTTTTGTTTGAACGCTAATCTCAGGAACTGCTGGTTCGAATTAAAAAAAATTGTGTTAAATACTTTATTGAGGAAGGCTATATGCTATATTACATCATGCTAAGACTCGTAGGAACGAAGCAGTAACCATAAATACGAGTGAAACTGCAAGGGGCAGCTAGTACCTTATAAATTGAAAACCTTCACATTTACTTTGAAATGTTGGAAAAATAAATTTTATCTACAAACAAATCATAAAAAAGTCATATACGGACGCAACCTGACAGCTGTATTATATGTATATATTGAATGAGTATTCCAACTGGTTTTTCTATTCACAAGCTAAGGATAAAACCTCTGGATACGACATTCAGGAATCTCTTTAGCTCACAGCATCATTCGTGGTGAAATTGAAAAGACAGCTGAAAAGATTCGCTACGTCGCGCGTCGGTTTGTATATCTTTGTATTTTATTATAAAAAGGAATGATGAAAAAGTATTTTCTAGTTTACATAATGTGTGTATACATTTTGATATATGTACTATACTTCAATGTAATATATTTTTCTTCTTTTATATATATATATATATATATATATATATATATATATATATATATATATATATATATATATATATATATATATATATATATATATATATATATATATCATGACGCAAAACTTCGTGCCCATTTTTACGAAAGTAGACGGAGGCGTATGAAATTTCGCTAACTTGGGTACTAGTTTATATAGAGACGGACAGAAACGTCAATTCACTTTTTAATTTATGCATAAAAATACATAAAATAAACATTACTCACACTACCGTGCATTTGAAACACACGCAACCACAGACTGACAATAAACAAAAGAGTATAAAACTCTACTCTAGTATATAACTCTTTTGTTTATTCAGTCTGTGGTCAAAATGACAATAGATTATCTGTGGTTCATTTTAAAATCATTTGTAAATTTAATGAAATACTTTTATTCTGTTTTCATTTTTGTTTCTCAAAAAGTCTAACAATAATCTAACTTATCCGTGTACATTATTAGTAGTGAAGGTTTTTTCAAGTTTTACTATAATAACTTAACTATTTATGATATTCAACTTCGGTAATATTATTAAAATAAAAACTTTAAGTTTATATTTTACTTATATAAAAAGATCCTTTCATTTTTAGTAACATATTGAAATATTTTAACTAGGTGCTCCACGCGGTTTCTCTCGTGATGGTTACTGCTTCGCTCCTATCAGTACGACTGATGATGATGCGTGATGTAATACAGCCTTACCTTCCTCAATTAACTGGCTACCTAATGTAAAAATATTTTTTCGGATCACAAACAAATTTCACCTCTTTATAATATTAGTATAGACTAGCGTTTACTTGCAGCTTTATCCTTGTTAATGTAAATTTTATTTTTGAAATAATAAGCACTTAGAATAATGCACCTGTAATTTATTATTAGTAAGTTATATATCGCTTTTATATACATATATACTAGGTCGTCCAAATGGAATACATATGTACAGAAAAAAGTTTCTTAATTTAAGGTTTCGAATTTAAACCGCGTTCAATGTTTTGAAATTTATATAATAATCTCAAGTATTTGAATAGCTTATTATTAGATAGCACATTAAATATATAAATCTGCTTTTAATTCATTTTACCTTCTATGAAAAAATAAATAAAAGAATAGATGGATATATACTTCTTCAAACATATATATTTGTTAAGAATAGGTTTGACATCATTAGACGCCATTTTCTTAAAATGAAGTCCGTGTGGCTTGACGCAGTATTGCTTATCAGCGTCCAATTTGACCACAGACTAACAATAAACAAAAGCGTTTATATACGTGTCTTAAATACGTGGTAGTGTGTGTAATGTTTTTTTTTCATATATTTTGATGCGTTTAAAAAAAAAAATTACTATTCTTCTCTCCTTCTCTATATAATAAGAGATCGAAATTTATTGAGTATAAATTTCGATCTCTTATTCTCTCTCTCTGTCAGAATAATTTTCGTAAAAAGTTGTCCTAACTTTTAGTTGTACTAAAGATCAAACAATACAAATACATACCAATACGAAAAACCTAGGTTTTGACTATGATTCTGGTCTCCCAGGGCTATGTAGGAGAACGCTAGATGCTCCTTCAGCCCAGAAGTCGCCCAGTATATTCCGAACAGCAACATCACCACGAGACCCACGACAGCCGTCACTACATTCGTCCACACACATCCTGAAAACGATAATTAGTGAAAAATCTATGAAAGAAAAAGCTTGGCACGGGAAGTAATTGAAATTAAAAAACACTAAACATTCAATCGCGATTACGGATTTAAATTGTCGGCCACACGGAACCCGGTTATATGTATATAAATATAACAAAAGTGATGTACCTCGAACAATGTTCGCGCGAACCAATTGTGTTAGTGTAGTGTGCTCCCAGCATTATAATAACGATAAAGACAATATTAATACTGTGAGGGTAGGCGAAGAAACACCGGGGTACACCAGTCAAATCACGACCGATGCAACTCGTCGAAACGTCGGGCAATAAAAAGATATTACTACTATTAGTTATCGCGGTAAGACCCGGTATATTAAATATGAATGATATAAATCGCGAAAGTTTAAAATTGAAAAAATTGTTAGGATTTGAACACGCATCCCTTGTGTATTAGATACCGGATTGATAATTGAGCGAATAATTCAATTAAGTCTTTTGATTGAATTTTTATTTGCTTCGTTTCAAATTGGCTCAATACTTGCTTTTGTACTTTTTAAATATTGTAATATTTTATATTTTTTGTCAATATTTAGTGATATTTAAATATTCTTATCGATCTATCTTAGATTTTTTTTCATATATCACAAAATATGACCTAATTCAATACTCTTTTTAATAATATCCTATAGTTTTCTCTTATTTATAAAAATGTTTATATCTAATAAAAAAAAATATCATTAAAATTAGTCCCCAATCAACGCAAGCAATACACTTAATAATCTAAAATTGAAAATGTAAAAAAACGCTGACTATATATTCATTAAGACCATTTCAACCCCAAACACGATATTTCTGCTGTAAGATGGTGAGGAGTTGTGGAACCGGCTGATTCCAGGTGATGCTGTAGCGTCAGGTCAAGGTTACGTAACTTTCATACGTTTGTAGCTATGTATATATTTTAGTATCATTGAAGTCACATTCACCAATAAAAGCTGCTCAGATCCTTTCAACAACCATAAATACTTGATAACCGTCAAACGTTGAAACAGATCTTCATAAATGATAATGAATGAATGAACGAATGACTGAATGGATGAATGGATGGACTTTATTGTACACCAAAAATTACAAAAGAATAACATAGAGACATAATATACAATGATATTTAAGAATGTCTAATTTAATTTTAATTTAATTGATTATACGGCTCTAAAACATGAAAAAAATATCTAAATCGGTTAATTTATTAGGTAGCTCTGATGCCACACACAAACATACACACAACTTATAACACACCATTGGTCGAAAGTTAAAAATTAAAATAAGTATCTTCTTTTTAGAAGTTAGTCAAAAATAAACGATTCCAACTTACCGGGTAATCCAAAAACAGGTTCCGTCGGATTCTTCAAAGCGTTAAGTAGAGCGAGGCAAGCCGCGACGACGGACAACACCAGCTGCAGGAATAGTATTACGAGCGAACTGACGTATATAGCGAACGATATAACTGGTGGCTCTGGTACTGGAAAGAGGGAAAAAGTGATTTTTTTTTTACTATCAAGTGTAAGGCGAGAATTTTACACTTGTGAGTTTACTTTCGTAATTGATATGAAACAATAGTTACCTAGATAATCTTCAATTGAATTCAATGCTTTGATTAATGGCTTTTAGTTCTAAGTAATCTTAAGCAAAAACTGTGAGAGTCCGAAACGTTATTCGCGTTAATGTTTCGTGGATTAAAGCAAAGAAGTTTTGTGATTATTCATAAGAATTTTCATCGAAATCGTATGATAAAAATGCCTTACGAGGGTTCGTCGTGTCGACTGTCGTGACTGCGACACAGGCTTGATGAGGTCTATAGCCTTGAGACAACGCACGGACCTAAAAAAACCATAAAGATAAATAAAAAGAGCCGAGATTGCCTAGTGGTTAGAACAAGTTGATCTGAACCGACGATCGTGGGTTCAAACCTAGCACCGCTGATTTTTCAAATGCTAAATTGGTGTTTAAATTCATCTCGAGCTCATTTAAATTCATCGGCGGTGAAGGAAAACATCTTGAGGAGCTGCATGTGCCGGGAGAAATTCTGACAGCAGTGGAGCAGCGTGGTGGATTAAGCTCTAAAGCTTCTCCTTAATAGTAGAGGAGGCCTTTGCCCAGCTGTGGGATATTTACAGGCTGTTACTTTACTTTACTTTTATAAACCTGCGGACTCAATAGACGTTGTTCTACCAAATATCAGCGCCACCTACCGGATCCAATTTGGTAATACAAACCATCAAGGGACACAATATAATACACACATACAAAATTTCATAAAAATCTGTTGTTTAGGATAATACAACTTTTACTGGGGAAATCCATATACATATGTACATAGTAAATGCATATTATTAGCGCAATTTGCTTGCGTGTTTATGTATTTGTGTATGACTTTGTGTCTGTTTGTGTGTGTGTGTACGGGTGTATAGAGGTTAAGATGAAAAAGAAAATGTTATACCTCTTCCTCCCTAGCCCCCGCTTCGGTCTTGCAGCTCACTGCGCACGCGTTCATGTCCGGTATACATGTCACTGAAAATATGCAAAAAATGTACAGTGTTATATAAGGTTAATAAAAAAAATATATCTATGTTTCTTACTTTATTTAAAATTCACATTTTTAAATTATTTTCGAAAAATTAATTAGATTAAGTTGGTAAATTTGTCACTAGCGAAATATTTAAATCACAAATATACGAAAATAAATCGTAATAACTTTTTAAAAAAACTTTTCTTTCTAATCCTATATGCATGCCAGTATAAGCTGGTCCTACTGTGTATTTAGTTTGCTATTTAATGCAGTTCAACATATACTGGTATTGTCCAAATCACACTCGAACTAAAACGTATGCTAATATTATAAAGAGGAAAACTCTTATCTTTGAAATCCGATTGATATACGATTTGAAAAATTATTTTTGTATTTAGCTTATTTATCAAAGAAAGTTACATATATAATACAGCCTATATTACATCACGTTGAGACGAAGCAATAACCTTCAAACAGAGTGAAAGCCCAACTACTAATTTATAAACTTTGTATTGTCACTTAACAATTACAATGAAATTGCTTCATCTTTAATGCCCGATGCATAGCACCTGATTTTTCGCACGTGCATTCAACTCATTAATTAAGAGGGTAGTTGTAAAAATGAAATAAAATGATATAGCCACCGTTGGACGCCAGATGTCGATTCAGATATATAATTTTTTATTTTCTTTCAATTATAAAACTCGGATCACTCTGTTAAGTACTTTTTATAGTGTATACTTTTATAGGTATTTTTAAAGAGTTTAATTATTTATTAATTAATTTAACAATATTATTATTAATAAAAATATTGAAGAGGAAGTTTGTGACTTATTTTATATTACAGGTTAATAAATATGCCTTGCGTTACACACATACACATAACCACTTTGCCACGCCATTTTTTATCTTTGGGTAATGTATTTATGCAACCCGCCTGGGGGAGATCTGGCGGGTATGTGGAACTCCTGGTGCCCCAAACTAGCCACTAAACCTCAGTTTCCTCATCGTCTTAATTGTATATTATTATAAATGGCTATAAACAATAATAGAAATCAGGTTGGAAAGAATGTAATTAAGATTACCAGTGGGATGTCAGTCCGCATTTATGTATCCCACCCGAGAATTCAGGTGGGTATGTAGGACTCTGATACGACGGTGCGCCAGACGGAACCAGATTTTTTCTTTTTCACAAAATTTTATATTTTAATTTAATATTTAACGTAAAAAATCTGTACTTGTTTGACACATTTGGTATGAACGTAACATAATATATATAAAATTATAAAGCTAAACGAAGTACCTGAACGATGTGAGATATGAAGTGGGCCTGCTCGTGAAATAGCTTAGTGTGTAGATATAGGTGTGACCAGAGCTTAAGGCAATGAATATATGGGACAATATTAGCATTAAATATAATTACGTTCTGTCTCAGAAGTGATAAGGTGTTATTGCTACAGTAGTAATTGTTATAATGCTATTAGTTATCTCGATCAGTATAGCCTATCTATTTGTAATAACATTAGAACGCCGATCAGTTTTTTTTATATAATCTATAATAACCTTAGACAATTGGATTCTGATAAGCAATAATGTGTCAACCCACAAAAAGTCAAATTCGGAGGTAGTGATTCGTCACGCATTTAACATTTCAAAAAAATCAAAATTAATAAGTACGGAAAAAAGTTCTTAATTATTTTCGAGTTTCAGAATTTAAAAAACTTTTTATATACATATACTAATATTATAAAACTGAAAAGTTTGTTTGTTTGAACGCGCTGATCTCCGGAACCACAGGTCCGATTTAATAAAATTCTTTCAGTGTTAGATAGTCCATTTATCGAGGAAGGCTATAGGCTATATATTATTAAGCTAAGACCAAAAGCAGCGGAGCACCAATGTATGTCTCAAAATCGGGGTATATTTTCCTATTGAGCTAACGCTGCGTGCGCTGCGTGAACGGTTAAAGTTTCGCAAAAATCATGTACCTATTACAAAATTGTTCCCCTTTAAAAGTTGTAAAAAAGTCCGCGACAGCATATGTCTAACTTTTAAGGTTAGCTCACTATAATCTTTTTTTTTAACTAAATTGTGTTCTAAAATAATGCATTATTAGCCCAAAGTAACTATTCCACGCGGACGAAGTCGCGGGCGGAAGCTAGTTAGATAATATATTAAATATGTCAATCTGCTTTTAATTTATTATAGATTTTACCAAAATAGAAAAGAAAATATGGATATATACTTCTTTAAACAAATTTCTTAAGAATAGGTTAGACAGTTTTAGACACTATTTTCTCAAAATGAAGTCCATGTGACTTTAAACAGTATTGCTTATCAGCGTCCAATTAGTGTTTTCAGATAATAACATAGAAAGCAAACTGATTTTTTAAGTGCATATTTACATTAGAAAGCCGATGAGAATCTTTTTAGTGTATTAAAAAGGTTACATACGCACAAATTTAAAATCTTACTCGTATGTTATATTACTTGAATTAAATATATCAAGACTTACTATAAAGAGTGTGGTAAGACGGCGTATCCAATATGTATAGAGCAAATTGTCCCTTGAATAATCCATAGTTAATACTGCTGTCCTGGCTTTGATTGTCAGCATACGTCGTTGATACTATCTGGAACAATTTTATCATTAAATCTTAAATAATACAATATACGGACGCTGATACGCAATAACGTGTCAACCCACAAAAAGTCAAATTCGGAGATATTGATGTATTTTAATACTGCTTCACCTATTTAACATTATTAAAAAAATTGAAGTCATATAAACTGAATAAGTACGGAAAAAAGTTTCTTAATTAATTGTTTCCAATTTCAATTGCGTTTCATATTTTGCAATTCATACAAATTGTACCTTTAATAAAAAAATAAAAGAAAAGGTGGATATATACTGCTGTAAACATATTTATTAAGAATAGGTCTTATCATCTCATCTTTGGACACCATTTTCTCAAAATGCAAGTCCGTATAGCTTGACACAGTATTGCTTATCAACGTCCATATACTAACATCTATATAAATAAAATTCAATGTTTGTATGTCGTCTATGCTTTCCAAAACCGTTGATCGTATTATGATAGAACTTTGGTAGTGTTGTTTTGAGAAGTTTGCAAAGTTTCCTGGCTCAAAAAGTCATACTTGATACGGCTTGGTATAAATAAAAATTTAAAAAGAAAACTAAATGACCCGCTGATCTTCTTACCACCTAAAATTACTCTTTTCGATTCTGTCAAATTTTCGGCTGTCCTTTTATGTTTCTCCTATTTTTTTTAAATCACCTCAGTATTGAATAAAACAATGTAATTCAAGTCGATGAAACCATTTTAAAGTTTTTGTGATACGTTAGCGTCAAAACACATAAAACAGAACCATATTGCGACGCGCGTGTGTTTTACGTGCAAAGTTTAAAAGATGTACTACAGTGTATTTTAAAATTAAGGTTACTTCCATTAATAGCGAATATATATAAGGATCATTTATTAACTTGTTGACTACGTCGTGTCATGAAAATCTACAACGTACATTGTAAAATATCTCAATCCGATGTATTGTGCTTTTTTCATTAATTGTAAATGAAAAATCATCATGCTACGATTATGTAAAATGTGTTTTATTTAAAATATTACATATTTATATGAAATAAATATTGAATATTGGACAAATTCGTATCTGTGAAATTAATCTGCAAAATATTATCGCGAGTAAAATATATTACATCGCAAAATTATTATACGCATTTATGATCTGAAGGCGTCGATATAAACTAAGGCCAGAATTACACCTGTTTCACTAACAGATTATCATAAGGTTTACATAAATTGTTTATCAATGATTTCCTATAGTCCATTTTTCTTTACTTTTCTCAAATTGGTAACAATAACCCGAACGAAAATCACGAATTTTCGAACAATTTTTTTATTCATTATATATTTGCATTATAAAAAATAATTCACTTCAATCAA
The DNA here is from genome assembly GCA_037950945.1 of Hypolimnas misippus. Classification (NCBI taxonomy): domain Eukaryota; kingdom Metazoa; phylum Arthropoda; class Insecta; order Lepidoptera; family Nymphalidae; genus Hypolimnas; species Hypolimnas misippus. The sequence goes on from JBBEEQ010000009.1 coordinate 1,973,824, forward strand.
TTCAATCGATAATTTCTTATCTAACTCTTATGTGTTGCTAGAAATACGCCATATTTATCTGCAAAATAAGCCAAATAAAGAAAAATAGAGTATAAAAGAATTTACTATCAGTGGCTCATTTTTGACCTTCAAAACTTTCGTAATGATACCAAGTAACTTGTACTAGGTTACAGAGTTGTTTTATTTCAATTACGAGAGTAAAACTTACAAATGTAATTACGATTAGCCTCGGGTGAGTATTACACTCGTATTTACCTGTCCATTTGATGACATGTATATTTCCTTATAATTTATTTATTTATTTCTTAAAATAGTACAACCACGTACCCACCATAGATCTTACACGAGAGGGGTTCGTTTCAAGTAAAGGACCCGAAGAGAGGAGAGGAGAAATATATTGAGAAATTATATAAAACATTTTAATTCTACTAAGTATAAGCAAGTCGTCAGTTCGGACTCCCTAAACTCCCCCCCCCCCCCCCACGCCACTATTTTTTCCATGAGTATAATAGTAAAAGAAAAGTAGTATCTACAGTTAGTAGTATTAAATGTGTTATATTAAATAACAATACGTATACGAATTTAGTATGCAACATGAGATAATTTAAGGCAGTTAGGATATTAGCACTAGTACACAAACAAACTTTGCTCAAATGAAAAATACGAGTCACGGAAAACAAACGGGCTTCAATAAACAGACGCAGGTGCGTCCGGGACAATACGGCCAAAGTCGTATTGAATTTGTTCCAGCGGATTGTCGTGTGAATGGCTTTTGGATCAATTTAAAGGATTGGGAACGATTTGTTTGAAAAAATACCATTTTCAAACCGTATTAGGCAAGAGTTAGATTGATAAGTCTTACTCCCCTGATATAAAATAACTGTGTACATTAAACATAATTGGAAAAATAAATGAAAAATAATTGAAACACTGCCCCCGAGGCATGATAGATAACATCTAGTAACAGATTATTTAAGCGCATAATTTTTTTTATTTAATGCCATTTTTATTTTTTATATTTTTACAACATTAAAGATAAAAAAACTGATTGCTCTTTAACTGTTTATAGTTATATTACTCTAATAATATCTATCGTCGATTATACATTTTATATTTATGCAAAAAAGTTTACTAAATAATTTTTTTTAAATAATAATAACTTTTACCTTCTGCGTATTCGGTATCATGGTCAGTTCTATATTGTAACGAATGTGGGTTTGTATGTTACGATTTTACGCCTAAACTAACCAACCAACCACCACGTTGGCGGGGATAAAGGATATACGGAATGTTCCATCCAAAAAATATATAAAAATATATACAACGACAGACGCGTTGGCGCAGTGGTCACTGCAACTGACTAAAGCGCTAACGGTCGCGGGTTCGATCCCCGCTCACGGCAAACGTGTGTATATATAACGAGTGTTTCCGGACCCCCGACACAAGGTCATGAGATCTTAATGGGGGCCGTTAAGTGTGATGCGATATTTATATATACATATTACATTCAAACATAGTTACAGGTATATCTATACAAGATAGTGAAAAGATTTTAGCGATTAATTATAAGTGAAAGCTGATAAGCAATAATGTGTCAACCCACAAAAGTTAAATTCCGAGATATTGATGTCTTCTGATAACCTTTTTAACCTATTTAACATTATTCAAAAAAATTTCAAGTCATATGAAACTAAATATGTACTGAAAAAAGTTTCTTCATTACTTGATTCTATTTTTAAGTGCGTTCCATATTTTGCCATTTATACAATAATCTCAATCAGCTAATCTGCTAATCAATCTGCTTTTAATCCATTATACTTTTTATCAAAATAGAAAAGAAAAGCGAAATATATACTTCTTCAAACAAATTTATTAAGACATTTTTAGACGCCTTTTTCTTAAAATGACGTCCGTGTGGCTTGACACAATATTGCTTATCATCGTCCAAATGTTCTGAAACTTTTGTTGAAGTCACTCATATACTCGTATGAGTATACTCTAAATGGACGCTGATAAGCAATACTGTGTCAACCCACAAAAAGTGAAATTCGGAAATATTGATGTATTTTGATACAGCATCACCTATTTAAAAGTATTCAAAAAAAGTTAGTTAAAGTCATATAAGTCAACTAAATGAGTACGGAAAAAAGTTTCTTAATTAATTGTTTCGAATTTCAAGGTTTTTCCATATTTTGTAATTTATACAATAATTTCATATATTTAAACAACTTTTTATTAGATAATATATTCAATATATCAACCTGCTTTTAATTCATTATACCTTTTATCAAAAGAGAAAAGAAAATATGGATAATTACTTATTCAAACAAATGTATTTAGAATAGGTTTGACATCTTTAGACGGCATTTCCTCAAAATGGAGTTCGTGTGGCTTGATACAGTATTGCTTATCAGCGTCCAAATATCAACGCAATGTAAGCGATTTGACAAAATTGCTATTTTCTTGATTTGGGCCTGTTATGCAACCAGCATGAGCGCTGGGATGTTGACATAAAAAAGTAATATGAAAAAAATAAGACATTATTTTAATATGTCTAACTGCACCCTGCATGCATTGCAATGCCATAAAGTACATAGATTGATGCCATAAAGTACATAGATTTTTTGGGCCAGGCGTTCCCAGAACACTTAACCAAAGCTTCATCACGTTCCGATCAATGGTTTCGGAATACATAAATGATAAAAATGCAAATAATCATTTTTATTTATATTGATAAAGTCTACAATTACAAGAAGTCAGTTTTAGCCAAGTAGTGTTCTTGGGTAAGAGTCTTCCTGAATTAGGTAATTCTGCCTGGCACTCATGACAACTAATGTTTTGGAAAAAGGCATGTGGTATTCTCGGTGTGAAGAATACATCAAAATCTTTATGAGATAAAGATATATGGATGTAGGAAATTTGGACATTGATAAGCAATACTATGTCAAGCCAAATGGACTTCATTTTGAGAAGATGTCAAACCTATTTTTAACAAATTTGTTTGAAGAAGTATATATGCATCTTTTCTTGTCAATTTTGATATAAGGTAGAGTAAATTAAATGCAGACTAGTACAATAAAAACTTTTATCTAATAATAAGTTTTTTAGATATGTGATATTATTGGATATCGCAAAAAATGTAACACACTTCAGTATTCTAAAGATTAAATTAGGACACTTTTTTTCGTACTTACATATTTAGTTTTATTTTTAATAATTTTAAATATATAACGCTATATCAGAATACATCTAAATCTGCGAATTTAACTTTTTGTGGGTTGCCACATTATTGCTTATCAGCATCCATTTATATTAAACTACTCGATCACATTTTTTTTATTTCGGGAACTAATGCATGGTATACACGATGTATAATTTAAAGATTAAGGCGTACTAAATCACTTAACATTTTTTGTATAATAATTTCCAACAAATATACTAACCCAGCTATCACTAGCAATAGCCACAATAATTAATATTACACACAGAACACTAGACACGAACGCGCCGAAAATGTATCCGCGACGCGTCGCCGCCATTTTGAATTATTGACTGATAACCACTCTAGAAACATTCGATTAGCAATTAAATTATCAAGATAACAATTTATCAATGATAATAAAGGATTATCATCTGATAAAATAATTGAACTACGTCACCTTCCTGAATCACATTTTATACGTTGTTCTCGGGTGACATTTTTAATTAACGAAACACGATGAAAACGAGAATTTAAAAAATGTACGTTTTAACATCATTTACCTAGTATTGGTCTTGGTTATACCGGGGTCTGCTTATTATTCTAGTCCAGATATTGATAAATTACGGATTTTTACACAGAGCGACTGCCATCTGATCTTCGAAACCTTGAGGGCAAGCCTTACATATAAAATCTTCCAACTAAGAGTAACGATCATTATCAGGTGATTGTGATAACAACCAGGTCTGTATACTCTACGTGCTCTCCGAGGCCTAGTGGTCTCCCCACAAGTGCAAATACCCAGACCTTAGGAACAAATATATACATATCTGCCCCGAGCAGGGATCGAAACCGACGGCGTTAAAGGCACATTCAGTACCACTATACCAGAGTGATCGTCATGGGTTCGTTTTAACATTTTTATTATTGTAGTAGAGCCTTACTGTAGGAAATTGACTACAACTCATATTTAATTTAGCTCGAATGCACACACACACGCATAGAATATCTGTGAAAAGTAGTTACTAGATCTGCACATTATACTTTGGTATAATGGCCACAAGCCAGACCTAAAGAGAGTTAGGGTAAAAAAGCCCCCTTCTCCTACATTACAGTACAGTAATTTGGTGGTAACTAGGGGTTACCTGGAAAGTCTACCCGAAGTTTTAAAAATTGGTGTATTTACATATTTAGACATGCTATATCTGAATTTTTACTTTGCCACCTCGGATATTTCCAGATGTGCCGCCATTTTAAAATTGCAAAAATGGCGAACAAAGACAGTTTTTTGACAATATTTTCTTTCTACTCATTTTTCGATTAAAGTTGTGAATAAAGTTGCAATTTATATTCTCCTTCTTAAATTTTATCAATTTGATGCTGTTAGCGTATTTGCGGCACCTCTGGTGCTTCGGATAGTTTTGGACGACGGTGATTTCTTAATATTCTTAAAGTTCCGAATGTCGATTCTATTAAAAACAAGCAAATAATTTTACTTTCAAATAATTTTCAACAAATATTTTATCAATAACAATCGAATTTAAATCCTACAATATATTACAAAAGCCTTATAAATGTTGTAAATAATTTCTAAAGGATCGACATATGCTACAGTGCTCGTACGTATTGTGTGTGAGAGGATTATGTTGCAGTTCGTTCAAAGGAGATCATTATCCTTTGTCCGAAAATAGCAGTGATCGCAATATATGCATTTGTATTGCTTTGTGTTAATGTGGACTTTGTTTTAAAATTAATTGCATATACCTCTATGTAATGGGTAAAGTGATTAAGGCAGACATTATTCATATATCCGAGCATTGTGAATCATGGCCAAATAAATAACTTTAAATCTATATAAAATAAAAGCGAAAGGTCACTCACTCACTCGTCACGAAATCTCAGAAACTACACAAAGACTGGATTTTGCAAAATTTGGTTGGATGCTTAACAAACGTTTAATAAATACAACTCACTGATTAATCAAGAAATCTCAGAAACTATAACACCTACAAATTACATCGCAAAGAAAGGATTTTAGGAAACTATCCCTAAGAGGGTAAAACGATGGTTGAAAGTTTGTATGAAAGTCCTGTTTTAAAAGAGACTTAAAATTTTTAATGTATGCTGTATAGGTGTGGAATAATGTATCTTTAGAAATCAAAAACCTGCATGTGCCGGGAGAAATTCTGATACATGTAAATCCCCCCTGCAGTGCAGCAGTGTGGTGGATTAAGCTCTATCTCTCCTTAATAGGAGAGGTCTTTGCCCAACAGTGGGACATTTACAATCTCTAAATAATAGATACTTTTACTTTAAGTATTATTATATAAACCTAGGAACAAATATATATATATATATATATATATATATATATATATATATATATATATATATATATATATATATATATATATATATATCTGTCCCGAGCAGGGATCGAAACCGCAACCGACGGCGTTAGAGGCACATTCAGTACCACTATACCAGAGTGGTCGTCATGGGTACGTTTTAACATTTTTTTTTATTGTAGTAGAGCCTTACTGTAGGCAATTGACCACAACTCATATTTGGACGCTGATAAGCAATACTGTGTCAAGCCACACGTCATTTTGAGAAATGGCGTTTAAACATGTCAAACCTATTTTTAACAAATATGTTTGAAGAAGTATATATCCACCTTTTCTATTATTTTTTGATAAAAATTATAATGAATTAAAAGGAGATTGATATCTTTAATATATTATCTAATTAAAAGTTTTTCAAATATTTGAGTTTATTGTATAAATTGGAAAATATAGAACGCACTTGAAATTAATTAGGAAACTTTTTTCCGTACTTATTTAGTTTATATGATCTTAAATTTTTTTGAATAATGTTAAATAAGTGATGCAGTATCAAAATACATCAATATCTCAAAATTTGACTTTATGTGGGTTGACACATTATTGCTTATCAGCATCCATTTAATTTAGCTCAAATCCACACATACACGCATAGAATGTCTGTGAAAAGTTATTTCTTTACTTTTAATTTAATTATTATTACATAAGGGTAAATAAAACAACCATATATCGTTATCATTTTAATGCGGAAGCTTCGTTATAAATATAATTGTATTTGATTCCACAAAATATACATTACACGAAAATTCAAACAAATAATGCACCTTGAATAATTTGACTACCGGTCAAGAATACAGAATACATCTCAACTCAATCCTAACCGTGCTACCTTTCTACCATTCAACTACTATTTTTCTAGTCTCACTTAAACTTGTAATTTTATTTTAAACTTTAAAAATTTATGCTGAAACTATAACGGAAAATGTTCTTAAGTGACGTGTACATTTAAAAAAACCAATCAAAGTTGAAATTTATTGTGAAAACAAGTAAATAATTTAAAAATGAACCCAACTGCGTGACGAGGCCATAGAGAATCGTTACTAACCAACTTTAAATCATTGTAGATTCTAAACGGTAATTCTGATTGAAGAATGATGTAAGAAACCTTAACCCTTAAATGCATGGTGTATCCAAAAAGTGAAGGATTATTTCGAAGCCTACTGTCAACTAATATTGTACTCAACGCCTAATTTGGCTGTATTTATTTATTGTTTGTTTATTATATTTTACATGACCTGTACATTTTGTAACTATTTTTCCATGAATCAATTGTTAGTATGTTTATATAAATTGTTAAAAAGTCATGCATTTAAGGATTAAAGTAATTTTGAAATACGTATTCAACGATACCCGCCTCATACAGTTCGTCGATTTTCATCTTTTCTTTTTCACGTTATAGCGTATAAAATCGGCCATTTTGTTTTTTCCAAATCATCATACTTTGTATGACATTCGCGCCGTTATGACAAATCAAACGACATATTTATCAAAATCGGCCCACGCGTTTGACCTCGATAGTGCCACAAAGGTACAAACATACTTACATAGACTTATACACATTGAGGGGGGAGGGGGGACTTATAAATCCTTGCGTCGCCCAGTGGGGTAAAAAAACAGCTTTAAGTGTAGTATTTTCAACTATATTTTGAACTCTTTCAATATGTCACTTAGGAAAATTTTCTACATCCTTCGGATACCCTTCGGATACACATTCGAAAAAATACATCACACCGCACACTTAGCATTAAAGTGACCGAATCAAAAATGTGTCTGAAATTAGCTAAACTGCTATACGTAAAGCTAGTTTCACTTAATTCTATGGTTCACGATGATTTTGAAAATAAAGTCCCCAAGAGCAAAACGTATTTACGATATCTCAAAAAAGTGAATTTTAAATTCGATCACTTAAAGCGTGCGACATGATCCAATTAACCTGCAGTTAACACTACTCAAATTTAAGTTGCCACTTAATCTTGTCCTATCTATCTCAATTTTTTATGTATTATGTTCATGATAATAAATTAAGGACTTAACTCCGGTAGTTTCTAAATTCCATCGTTATCAGTTAATTCAATGAATTGATAGCGTTGCATATATCTCGGAAATGTTAAACAAATGAGATATTCTAAAGGATTCGTTATTACATTACAAAATCAAATGTATTTGTTAATACTTAAGTATCATATTTATATTCTTAAAAGAAGTTAATTATTTAATAATAATTGAATCAGAGATCACTAAGAAACTAAGCTCATTAATAAATTATACAACAATATAAGTAGATTTATTATTTATATTAAACCTTATGTATAATATGCATATAGAGCATAAACAAAATAACTCAACGTATATTAACAAAGGATTATTTATAATTAAAATTATATATATATATGTATATTAAAAAAAAAACAGATTTTAACATTTAAAAAGAATGTGACATTTTGCATAATTCTTTGACAATTGTGATTTTACGGATGACTACAAAGTTGTTAAATGGATGCTGATAAGCAATAATGTGTCAAACCACAAAAGTCAAATTTTGAGATATTGATGTATGATTATTCAAAAACTTTTAAAGTCATACAAACTAAAGAAGTACGGAAAAAAGTTCCGTAATTTAATAATTCGAAAAACTTATTTTAGATAAAACTTTTGATAATCTAATTTAATTAGAAGCAGGTTTATTTATTTATTTATTTTTGTTTATTTCATTATCTTTTATCAAAATAGAAAAGAAAAGATGGATATATATATGTATAATCAAAGAAATTGATTAAGAATCGGTTTGACATCTTAAGACGCCATTTTCTCAAAATGGAGTCCGTGTGACTTGACACAGTGCTATTTATCAGCGTCCAAATATACATATCATGATTTCAACTTTTAAAAAATATCTATTAGATGCCTAAGCCATGACTGTTACAACATTTAATTTAAAATTACTAGTAATCAAAGCGTACGCCTAAATTGACGAAAATGTAATTGTTAACAATGTAATGTATACTGTAAAACTTTAATTTTAAGCTGATGGTAAGCCAATAAGCATAATTGAAGATGAATGATGAATGAGAATGAAAAAAACGTAAAAATATTATATAACCCAATTATATACATATAAAACATTTACTGCCTTACTACAAAAGATTTCAACAGACGTTAAACGCGTGTTTAAAAAAATCCATACTACAAATCCGCGTCTAAAAGCAGTTTTAAGTTAAACATGCTTTAGATATAGATTAATATACGTTTAAGTGAGTTTAATAGATGTCCAAAACCTATTTTAGCTGTCAAATGTAACGTATAACATTTTATCAATAAGTTTTTTATGAGTTTATTCGCTGTAAAGCAATTTAGATAATATTTAAAGCAATGTTTAATTTTTAAACACTGTTTAGCTAGACACGTGTTGAACATGGTTTTAATCCGTCTTTTGTAGTATGACAGTTACTGCCTTACTACAAAAGATCAAATAAAACAATGTTCAACACGTGTCTAGCTAAATAGCGTTTAAAAATTGAACATTCTTTAAAATGCATCTAAATTTATGGTGTAGCAATTTTACAATTATGAAGAAATAAAATATGTTATATTTGACACCTAAAAAAGGTTTCAAGCACATGTTAAAAACGAAATTGTCTTTAGACGCAGATTTGTAGTACAGGATTTTATAGACACGCGTTTAACGTGTTTAAATTTTTTGTAGTAAGGCAGATTTTGCTTAATTTAGACAACCTTTGCAACTTTTTTTTTCAATAATTTTTCAGCTAGTAAACAGTTTCACTAAATCTTTATTTCTGGAAGATTTTCACAACCTTTATACAAAGTTGTTTACAAATTTTTATTTTCTAATATTCAAGGACTTGACATTTCAACTAAAACATTCTTCTACAAAAGCACGTGCTAGAGATATCATAAAAGCTTACGTTAAGAGTCGAGGTGACCTAGAAGTTAGAACACGTCGATTTCAGCCGCTGATCACGGGTTCAAATCACGGCTAGCACCTCTGAGTTTTCAAGTGCTAAGAAAGAAAACATCGTGAAGAAATTGTACCACATATATATCCGGCTCGTAGGACCAGAATGAAGGATTAAGCACTAACTTTTCTCCTTATAGGAGAACAGTGGAACATTTACAGGCTGTTACTTTTACTTATTCACTAGCTCATGTTAAGACAAAACAGAAACGTCAAACCATTGAAGACATAAATAGAAAATGATGATATGTCGCATTTCGAATTTTTTGCTGTTCTATACATAAATAAAATTATATATACAAACAATTTTAAATCTTAAAACAATCGTATTTGAGACTATTAAAAGAAATACACGATTTGTGGATTTAATACGTTTTGTGTGGTTAAGCAAAACTTAAACTCAATTTTCTTTAAATAAATAATTAAATTTGCGACATGTCTCCTTCATTCATTAAAGTCTCCAATTTTATCCTTATACAAATCTACCCGCGTAGTAAAAATTATTTTTTTTTATCATATTTAATAACTTTATAGTTGATTATTTATAGACTAGCCGCCTACAATTTAATTGGATTTGGTGGCATGACCAAAAATCCTTGTCTTTGCTCCTTTTTAATATTGGAAACAAAAATATTGCATTTTTGTTGTTTACGTCCGTTGAGCGAAGTATTATATAAGTATATATTTTATATAATAAAGTATTTCATAATAAATGACCCGCTTTCTTACTTCATTTTTATTCGGTAGATTCTCAATTTCCAGTTATACCTTTACGTTAACTCAAATACTATGTTTTGACAATTATTTTTAACCTTTTCAAATATAGTAGTCTCAGAGGGTTAGATTTAACAAAAATATCAAGCCGTTAGTATCAATGTAAGCCCTACATTATCTCTAAGGTAAATATCGGCGAAGGCCTCAAACGTTACATTTAGTTTGTACTACATTCATTAAGTTTAATTGAAAAATATTCAATTCTATACCTTATTTAATCTGTGCTAAATACACTTTAGTAATCTGTATTGCTAATTATCTATAACATATGAACACTGTTTTGAATTTTTTATTACATTATTACTTTAAATAAATCGCAAATATTAAAATGGAGTCATATAAACATCATATATTGATGTCGAATGTTTTCTTTTCTAAAAGCGTACACATTTTATTCTGAAATTGAAACAAGCTACCCAAGAATAACCATTCTTCCGAGAATGATCGAATGAATGAATGGTTTAAGATAAACTGTTAACCCTCAACCAATATCTACCCAAAATCTTGGTTGAAGTATTATTTAAGTCATACCTAATCTGTGGCTGTCTAAAATATAACTATGAACCCTTAAATGAATGGCGTACTAATAAAAAAAAGAAATACTAAAAAAATAACTAAACGTCTAATTTGGCTCCGTTTATATTTTACGTAACCTCTAATTATATACTTTTTTTTACTATTTTTTTCATAAATCTACTGATTAGTCTGATCCTATAATTTTTTTTTCGATGAAAAATAATATGGATGTATGGGTTAAGAGTGTTCAGAATAACATAAATTTATACATGCGCTTAAGTCGTAAGAAAACGTGGAATCTTTTAATGAAAAAATATTTATTTGTATGTATTAAGCGAAATATTTCAAGTCAAGAATATATTTAAGATAATATAATAGATTAAAAGCTCGATAGTGTATAGAATAATTTTAATTATGTGGTTAAACTTTATTGTATTTATTACATCAGTAATTACAGTCACTTGCAATGTTTCACAACAAATCGCGTGTTCTCGACTTTTTCACATCATGAATGGATGCTGATAAGCAATAATGTGTCAACCCACAAAAAGTCAAATTTAGAGATATTGATGTATTTTGATACTGCATCACCTATTTAACATTATTTAAAAAAAAAATCAAGTCATCCAAACTAAATAAGTATGGAAAAAAGTTTCTTAAATCAATGCTTCGAATTTCAGGTGCGTTCCATATTTTGCAATTTATAAAATAATTTGAAAAACATTTAAAAACTTATTACTAGATAACATATTAAAAAAATCTATCTGCTTTTGATTCATTATACATTTTGTCAAAATAGAAAAGAAAAGATGAATATATACGTCTTCAAACAAATTTATTTAGAATCGGTTTGGCATCTTTACACGCCATTTTCCCAAAACGAAGTCCGTGTGGCTTAACACAGTATTGCTTATCAGCGTCCAAATATTACCTCTAATTATTATTTTTTATTTAGCAGCCAACATCCTAAACATCATAAACTAGAACCATTAATGTATGATTAACATTTTCGTCTATCTATATAGATAGATAAATAGATATATTATTGAAATATTAGTAGAAAACTAAACCTTTTCTAATTATAATCTCTATCTTTTCAACAATTTTTATCAGTTCAAAAAAACCCTTTCACTAAACTACTGTGCAACATCGTAATGAATCACAATTAGATCTTAAAAGTTTATTTCTATTTTTACATTTATTATTCATATATTTCCCAGGAATCTTTTAAAACTTTTTGGTTAGAAGTTCATCAAGTTACGGCAACTTGATGAATTTCACAAACAAACACTGTAAGACATCTTTTAAACGTTCTCAATAACTCTAGAATATTTTGTTTTTATCTATCCATAAAGATAAATAGATATTCTTCATACATTAGGCTTTAAGAATCCTTAATCTTTCCAATACTAACCTTATATCTTTCAATTAGAAATCTCATATCTTAATTTCATTCATCAAATCGCCGTCAGACACTGCAACAAATCATTCAAACATTCATTCCCTTCACACAGCTCCTTCAGTCGCTCCAACTGGTTCTCACTGAAGTTCGAATGAATCGCAACTATACAGAGCAGCCTCCGATCAGAAAACGACATTTTCATCCTGTTCACGACGAAATCGTCAAAAATACCCCAATTTTGAACGTTTTCTGGTGATTTATAGAAACCTGATCGGAGTATTTGAGTGGATAGTGCGTTTGTCGATCGTAAGAATTTGTTCGAACTGGCCGAAACTAGTAACGTTAAAAGGCAATAGGGTAATAGTTCGGAAGATATTTTCCCCGTGAGTAGATGACACAACGCTTCGAAGATCCATCCGCTTAAAACTGGTAACTGATTTTGGGTTACTGAAGTTTCGAATACCTGTGGAAAATGTAACTTTTATTATTATTATCAAGTGTTAGAAAACTTAAATTCTAAATTAATCTCATATTTAATTTTATATCTTAACTCGTCCTAAGCGATTGTGCTGCCATCTGTAATATTAATATAACTATTTATTATCTAAAAAATATTTTTCACGCATGAATTAATTTAAATTAATAAAAATGACAAGTTTACTACTGCTAATGCTTCTTGTCAAAAATTTCACTATAAATCTTAATTTTTTAATGAAACGTATATTAAAAAGATAAGAAGGGATTATATTAATACTTGTAATATTATATCGGCATAAAAAATAATTTTAATCAGTTGTTACTTACAGAATTCTATGGTAAATAATCATACCATAGAATTCTGTAAGTAACACCTGATTCGATTAAACATACATTGACATTTCTCTCATTCGACATTCATTATTCAATTTAGTTATATGTCGTATTCATTCAGTTATACTAATATTATAAGGAGGTAAAATTTTATATTTTAAACTTTCGCGATATATATTATTCATATTTAATATAACGTGTCTTATCATGATATATGGTACTAATATCTTTTTATTGCCCGACGTTTCGACGAAGTTGTATTCGTCGTGGTCATGAGCTGACTCATTTAATTCATTGCGATAAGACCCTTTATATTAAATATGATGAGGTAAAATTTGTTTGTAATTTTATATGTCCCCTATTTTATCTCCTTGGGGGTAGAATTAATTAAAATTAGTTACTTTCTTAGCGGATGCCTACGTCATAACATATACCAGCATGCTAAATTCCAACCCGATCCGTCCAGTGGTTTGGGCTGTGCGTTGATAGATCTGACATAGTGTCAGTCAGTCACCTCTAAGTTATATGTATTCAAATGACATCACACTACAACTCAGAAGAGCGAAGCAGTAACCACAAACGCGAAAATCGCCTAGTATATCATAAGATTCCACATATATAAAGTATATATTATTAGTATTATTACTATATATATATATATATATATATATATATATATATATATATATATATATATATATATATATAATATAATTTTAACTTATAATATATATATATATATATATTATAAGTTAAAATTTGTATCAATAATATGTATTAAGTATAGTTTTAGTCATTTTACTTGTATTGTTTCACCACCTACCCTCTTTCCGCAACATAATATTTCTCCTCGCTCTCAGGTTGTCTGGTAGAAATTGCTTATTAGCAATAAGACCGCCTGGTTGTACATCTTCCTACTATTGTTTGTAAACATACCACTTATGTTCTAATGTTTTTCTTGGTGCACAATAAAAGTATATTATGATTATTATTTTCATGTATTTCACTTTTTCTCAGCCATTTGGCTGGTATAAACTACATTCACGAACCGAAGTCAAGTGAATGCAGCATGTGGTGTGTGTGTGTGTGTATGTGCGTGTGTATGCGTGTGTTAGTGCGTGCGTGTGTGCGTTTATAAAGGTATGTTATATTGTAGCAGTTTCACTTTCTTCTAATTGCATGAACTTTCTTACGATTCTGCATGTGTTCAAAATGGCAGCCTTCAGCATAGTCACATAGAGCGACTCCTTTAGATCCAATATATTATTATTATAATATATTATTATTCCACTCACCTCAAAAACAATCTCAGAGCTGAGCGCGGAGCACTCGACCCACGAGCCCCGGCCGGCCGCGCGCTGCGCCGCCCGGCAGCAGTCCAGGAACTCCAGCACGACGCGGCTCAGCGTGGCGGCGGGCGGCAGCGTCTCGCGCAGGAAGTACTTCAGCGCCGAGCTCAGCACGCGCGCGCCCTCGCGGCTCCGGCACCGCCGCAACGCTTTGTAGAGCTGCGTCACTCGCTCCATGGAGTTCATCAGGATATCCGGATCCATGTTCGAGACGTCAGACTCGAGTTTCGGACTTAGAAGCTTGCTGTCAGCTGTAATTGATATAGAATAAAGTAACTTATAAGTAGTTTTTTTTTTTACATTTTCAATATAACCTTATACAGGATGTCAGCTGGAATGTTTTGGACATTTTTCCAGCATTACCAGAATTGACATTTTAAAATAACAAAACTGATTTATTTTTTTAATGCTTTTTCCTAAATAATGCCTATTACTCTACGAGCGTACAAGTTCAATGTTTTAATTTAAAAAAAAATTGTTAATAAAAAATATATAATTCATTTTTTTACTTTTAAATATCGATTCTGTAACGCAGGTAAAATATCCAACACATGCCCAGTTAACGCCCTGTATCATATATATTTAGTAACTGAAAAAACTATTTAAATAAACGACTTAAAATAAATAATGCATCACACTCAAGGGCCCCCTTTAAGATCTCATGACCTTGTGTCGGGCATCCGGAAACACACACAGCACTAACACACACACCCAGACCACGACAAACATCCGTATGGCCAATACACATGTGTGTCGTGAGCGGGGATCGAACCCGCGACCGTTAGCGCCTTAGTCAGTTGCAGTGACCATTGCGCCAACGCGTCTCTCAAACTTATACAAAAATACAAAATACGTCTATACTAATATTATAACCAGGTAAAATTTGTTTGTAAGTCTATTGTAGGGGATAAGTACTGATCCTATTTGAAAAAATCTTTCGCGGTCAAAAGGAAAGCCTATAGGCTATATCACATCACACTACCACTTATACACACAGCTAGTATTACATACATTAATAAACGAAAAACTTATTATATACCTGAAAAAAGATGCACCATTAGAATTTGCACCGCGTGATGTTCCGAATATTTCTCCATGTTGTCTAACAGTTTCTCGATTATATTGTTTTTGAGATCTTTAGGAAGCACTTGTTGGCGAAGTATTGACGTTATGCCCTGAAATAAAAATACATAATGAATACTTTATATATAATATTTCATAATTGGAAAATATTTTTGATAGAAGTAAAGACAATTTTGGTGGTGCGTAATGTTTTTTTCTAGATAAAAATGGACATATACTTTACGCTTAAATGAACCCAAAAATTAATCAACAAATAATTCCATTGGATATTATTAATTATGGTACTAGTTTTTACAATAACTAGCAATTAAATAAAAACAATTTGAAATATTGTCGATATTTACGAATAATTTAAATGGTGTAAAGAAGGAACGCTTATTTCAAAGAATTTGGTCAACTATAAGATTTACAGAACGTCCAATTTGATACATACTATTTTTCCATGAATTTACTGGTTAGTATGTTAGTCTGTTTCTATAAATGACTTTGATGAATTTTATTGTCAAATAATAAATAATACGTACCTTAACGACTAAATCAGCACAATAATGCCTCGGATTAGCCAGAATAAAGTCCACAGGGATACACATAAGCTCCGGACGACCGATTTCCACCAACGAGAAAAGCACCGCCCAGTATAAACTTTTTTCATGGAGAGATATTCTGAAGAAAAAGAAACATGTAACATAAATAGGTATATAAACACTTTATTGCACACACAATATAAAAGATACAATATAGGTAAAGTTACAGCCTGTAAATATCCCACTGCTGGACCATGGCCTCCTATCCCACTAAGGAGAAGGTTAAGAGCTTAATCCAGCACGCTGCTCCACTGCGGGTTGGCGGATACATGTATCAGAATTTCTCTCGGCACATGTAGGTTTCCTCACGATGTTTTTCTTCACCAACGAGATGAATTAAATACAAATTTTAACCTTTTAAAATACAGCTGTGCTAGCCGGGGTTTAAACTCGCGATCATCGGTCGAGATCGTCGTATAGAAAAATACAATAACTAAGAACATTTGAAAGAATGTATAGAGAGCATGCAAAGTGGAGATCAACGTATTCTAACTACTAGGCCATCTCGGCAGTAATATTAAATAGTCTAAATTAAAGAAATATCTAAACGCCTGTCCTGGTGCATAATTTAATGCACTTATATGTAGTTATGAACATCAGTTACATGAATCGAGGTATACTAGTCGCAGCTCACTCACCTGTTATCATCGGTGAGATGTAGCACGGTGAGTCGTTGTAGCGCAGAGCAGGCATCTGGTAGCAGACCGCGCACAGCGAGCTGTAGCAGCCAGCCGCGTAGCGCCGCTTGTCGTAGCGGCGCGTAGCTCGAGCTCAGCGACTTGAGCAGCTTCTCGTGCACTGTTGGCAGGTCCTGGGAAATACAGTGGAAGATAGTAGATCTTGAAGTAGCTTCTACTTTTTTATTGTTAGTAATGAACAAACTGCACGTTAAATTGTCAAAATTGTATATTTGCTTTATGTGAAGAATTCTTTAGAAAATAAAGTTTTTAAACCCGCGATAGAAGCTCTTAACTTATATTGGAAATGCGAAAGGAACTCACGCACGCCTAGTTTAGGTTGAATCAATTTAAATAAAATTTGCCACAGAGATAGTCTAAAACCTGAAAAAGGGCATAGGTTATTTTAACGCAAAAAAGGGATGAAATAATAAATAGAGATAATGATTTTTACTATGTAAAAAAAGTTCAAGTGTTAATGGAGTCTTGGATTTTTAAGTATTAACTCCTCTAATACCGGAACGCGGATCCTCGTCGTATACCCGAAAGCTACCGCAATCATTTATTCCTTTTTTACTTCATAAGCGATCACTAAAATAAAGCGTTATTGATGTCAAAAAAATATTTAAAAAAAAAAACGAAAGTAATATCCTATCTATAAAATAAAACTCTTTTAAAATACCTTCTGTATTTTATTGAAATATTAGATAAAATACCTGAAACGGTGTATAACTGAAATTTTGCATCGTGGAGTAAACATCACTCGAAGTCGCGGCAATCGAGGGGTTAAGCACAAACAGCGCTGCAGCGCTCTCACCTTATGATGGTGCAAGTGGTGCAGCACGGGCAGCGCCGCAGCGAGCGCGTGCAGCGCTGCAGCGGCCGCGTGCGGCCAGTGGGCCGGGGCGTCCAGCAGCGCTCCCAGGCGCGCCCACTGCGCGCCGCCCGTCAGCAGCGCGGACGAGTAGCACAGCGACTTCGTTAGCGACACGCGGCCCGCTACGCCTGTTGGCGACTGTGGGGAAGAGTGTGTGGGAAATTAACATTGTGATGTGTAAGTGGGTGTCCAGAAGTGCGCGGAATCGCGCCCACTGCACCGCCGGTTAACAACGCGGACAAGTAGCAAAGTTTGCGTTAGTAATAATCGACCTGCTACGCCTGTTGACGACTGTGGCTAGGAGAGTGTGTGGAAACGAAAAGTTTGATGTAGAGGGCGTGTGTCTAGAAGTTTACCGTGCCCACAGTGCACCGCCGGTAAGTATCGCGAACGAATAGCAAAGAGACTGCGTTAGTGATAATCGACTTGCTACGCTTGTTAACGACTGTGGGTAGGAGTGTATGAGAAACGAAAAGTTTGATGTAGTGAGAATTGTGGGTGGGTGTCTAGAAGTGCACCGAGTCGCGCTCACTGTGCATCGCCGGTTAACAACGCGGACGAATAGCAGAGACTGCGTTAGTGATAATCGACCTGCTACACCTTTTGAAGACAGGGGACATTTTGGGAAAGGGAGTGTGAGATTCAGGTCAGATTGGTGTAGTAATAGAACGCTCTGATAAGAAATAACAGATATCAGAATTAGAGGATGACGGAATAAAAGAAAAAAGAATAGGAAATAGAAAGACGAACACATTAAATATAGAAGGAAGGTGGAGAATAATAGAAAAGGATGGAAATTAGATATGATAATGAAACTTTTTTCAGTAGAAGATTGAAAAAAAAAGACAAGACCAATATTGAGTATACACTCTGCTCTACTGGACTTCGAAATCGCTATTATGAATGCTAACTTAGATTTATCATCATTTAATGAACACGTTTTACGTTAAAATCTCTAAATTCCTACAAAACTGTTATCACCTTAGGATCCAACATGTCGGTAGTGACGTCCATCAACAGCTGGAGACAGCTGTTCACGTCTATTCCCGTGTTCTTCCTCTTGCGCTTCACGTGTTTGCGAATTTTGTACGACACGTCGTCAGTCATATCTGACAACAAATTCAACGAAATTATACGCCGAATAACTCTACAAATGTAGTGTTATAATATAGTAAAGTATGTATACATATTCTGACATCTTAAAGATCCGAAAATGTGCATTTGTTATTAAAAATTCCGTGAAAGTCGCAAGATACATATATCTATCTTATATCTTTAAAGCAACAATTCTCGAATATATATACATATATGTACTAGCTGCCCCTCACGGTTTCATTCGCGTTAATGGTTACTGCTATTTCCTTATAAATCGTAGCGTGATGTAATATAGCCTTCCTCAATAAATAAACTATCTAGCACAAAAAGAATTTTTCAATTCGATCCAATTGTTCCTAAGATTAGCGCGTTCAAACAAACAAACAAACTTGTCTTAATATGCAGGAGACTTCGAGGGCGATAAATCAATCAAGCTAGGTTTCGTATTTAGAAAACGTCTTTGTTGTATCCGTGTTTTCAAGATCAAACAGACCAAAGCTCTGTCATCTAGAGTCTTTAGATTTAACGCGTGTAACCATAAGACACGGCTAGCTTAATAAAAACAAAACTATAATAAAAGTTTTTCCAAATTCCTCTCCAAATCTTATATTTTCCAAAGAAATTTAACTCACCTGCGGCGTATTTCAAATAATCCGTACTAAACTGTCCATAATGAAATCCACGGTAACCATCCTTCATCAGCGGTATTCGTTCAAGATTCACATCTTCGAAGATACTGTATGCGGATGTGCCGATGAGAATGTTCCGGAGACGTTGCATCCTAAGATATCAAATTGATACTTATATGTAGCGTAATCACTAAATATACATTTCCAATTTATAACAGAATACATGTTTAAAATCTATGTGAAATAATTTAAAGACATCAATCAATGTATTTAGAGACTATAAATCAATTAATAATTTACTGACATACTACAAAAGACGCATTAAAACCATGTTGAACACGTATCTAGATAAACAGTGTTTAAAAATTAAATGTTGCTTAAAATATTATCTAAATTGCTTAACAGCGAATAAACCCATAAAAAAACTTATTGATAAAATATTATACGTTACATTTGACAGCTGAAATAGGTTTTAGACATCTATTAAACTCACTTAAACGTATGTTAATCTATATCTAAAGCATGTTTAACTCAAAACTGTCTTTAGACGCGGATTTGTAGTATGGATTTTTTTAAACACGCGTTTAACGTCTGTTTAAATCTTTTGTAGTAAGGCAGTTAATGTTTTGGAATCATTAATCAAGTGGAAGAAGTATGAGATAAAACTTAACGAAGGTTCAACAAAACATTTTACAGTCAAAGATAAATAAACTTTGGGAACTTAAAATTACAACTGCATCCAAAACTATGGTCCAAAAAAGTCCAATTTTGCGTATTCAATAATACAATAAGAGATTTTACTAAAGAACTAAACTAACCCGTCAGTCATAGGCAGATATCTTCTCGGTACATGCAGCATCTTTCCCCGAACATCTCCCGCCACGCTCAGTAATAGCTGAGTTATACCATTAACTGCCCAGTGTGTTCCATTACCCTGTAACGCGCCCAGTAAACCCACCCATATCTCCTCGAATTGCTTCTTTGTCGACCACCCGATGAGATTTACTCTGATGAAAAATTATATGGACTATTAAAGTATTCAATACTTTATAAAAAAATCGTACCTATCGAATTTTTTGACGGTTCTTTTCGGTAGAATCTACAACCAATCAACTACAACAACAAAAAAAATACAGAAAAGAAAATAAAGTAAGACATTACAATAGAAAGCAAAGGCGGTATTATCACTGGATGTGATTTCTTACAGGCAACCCTGTATGAAAAGAAAACACGTTATATGGACAGTGATAAGCAATAATGTGTTAATCCACAAAAAGTCAAATTTGGAGATATTGATGTATTTTGATACTGCGTCACCCATTTAACATTATTCAGAAAAAATCCAGTCATCTAAACTATATAAGTACGGCAAAAAATTTCTTAATTCAATGTTTCGAATTTCAAGTGCATTTCATATTTTGCAAATTATAAAATTTTCTCAAATATTTAAAAAAGCTTATTATTAGATATCACATTAAATATATTAGTCTGCTTTTAATTCATTATACCTTTTACCAAAATAGAAAAGAAAAAATGGATATATTCGTCTTGTGTTCAAACAAATTTATTAAGAATAGGTTTGACATGTTTAGACGCCATTTTCCCAAAATTATGTTCATGTGGCTTGTTACAGTATTGCTTATCAGCATCCATATATATGCGGGGTTATTACAAATATACTAATTTACAAAGAAATACAAATCTAATATACTCAATAACTAATAATATACAATATGCAAATGCAAATACAAACCGGTGTTAGTCTATATGTAAAAGATTAATTTGTGAATTGACAATTCAAAAGCGCTTTAAAAGGCTACTTGAATAATCTATATTTTGTATTTGAATACTTTTAGTTACAAAAGGGCCAATGTAACAATTTTGACATTTAATTTTAACTAGTACTGTCAACATCAATATTAATATTTGTACAATTATATACAATAAAGCATATTATTCTGTTCAAGATTATATAGATGATAAACATGCTTGGATTTAGTAAAAGCTGGATTCACACAGGGTATTTAATATATTTTTAACTCATAATTAATGTATGTACCCATCATAAAACTTTTAAAAAGAGTAACTATCGAGTTTCTTGCGGGTTCTTCTCGGTAAAATCTACATTCCGAACCGGTGGTAAATTAATTAATTAATTAGTGTTTAGTTTTCTTTTGTTTTTGTACTGACGATTCAAAAGTGCTTGTAAAAGCCTACTTGAATAAAGCATATTTTGATTTTGATTTTGATTTTGAATAAAACTATTTCCATAATACAAATAACGGCTTAACCATCGAAAACCATCCATCAACCATAGATAACCATCGAAAAACTGATCAACATCAATATCGGAATATACTTTATTCAAATAAGCTTTTAAATCTCATTTTAAATCGTCAAATCAGAAAAAAGTATATATTTAAATTAATAAAAAAAATACCAACTTTTTGAAATGTAGATTCTATCGAGAAGAACCGGCAAGAAGCTCGACAGTTTAAATGGCATACAGAACCACAACGAATAACTTGTCAAAGATTTTTAACGCCGACCCAAATTATTTTTTCCGTGAAACAATTTCAGTTCCAGATAATTGTAGTGAAAATGCCATGAGAAAGATTGCATCAAAATTATATTCTCATATATTTTTATCCGACTTCCAAAAAGGTTCCCAATTCATCGGAGACTTTTTTATGTAAGTCCAAAATTACTTGAAAACGGCTGGACTGATTTTGTTGATTTTATTTTATTTGATAGAGTATACTTCCAGATTGGTCTCAAAGAATTTTCATCAAAATCGATTCAGTAATTTGGTTTTAAAATCAAAATACCTGTATGTCGTTCAAGTAAACGAAAATACATATTACGCTTTTGAAGTCGGTTGCCTTTTTTTAAAGTCTTGTATAATAAAAATAGCTCACCTAAACAAGAACGCTTCTAAAACGTCCATATCCTGTAACGGCTGTAAGGGTAGGTCGATCTTTTCTAACTGTTCCTTCTTCGTTTTCACTTCAACGTAGGACCACGCGATTGGTGGGATAAGTGCAATGTTGGTTACCACTTCTAATCTAAAAATTTTAGAAAATATTAGTTATATTTTGCAATTATCCCAGTTGTAATAATATTTAGAATAAATTAAAACTTAATACAACATGCTTCTTTGAAATTTTGATGTAGATGTAACACTTTCACTTTCTTCTGGCCTTATTACAATACTATTTATTTTTTTAAATATTATTTATGTGTTAAACAGCTTACATAAATAATGAACGGTTAACTCTAGGCATAATAAAACAATAATATGAAATTGTTTGCCTCTGACAACTCTACATGTACAAAATTGGATTTTTTATTTTCATTTGTCAAAATTTTTTTCATATCTAAATTTTTGTGATCTGTGTACTAACTTTAGGATATTATTATGTCGCTGCTTTTCAAGAATATCGATGCAACTAAAAATGTTGAATTTTAGGGATTGAGGATTTTTAAATTTCTTTATTAATGTGTTGGTGCATAGCTGCGAAATTTACACGATCGCTTGATGTTATAACTTTATCGATTTAAAGAAAGTTCATCATCGCAACTCTTTTCATGACAAAACATCAAATTTTTATGGTCTTTTGACATACTTAGTTCTATTTGTTACAATTTTGAATTACTACGATATTCTTGAAAACCAGCGATGTATCTACATCTTCATCTTATATTTAGAGATTTGGCAAAGATCTTTTGAGTTAGATAAAAACAAAACAAAAAATATGAAAATGGTCACCAAAACGTAATGCATTTAAAGATTTCATAATACTAACCTTGACAAACTTATAAGAAGACTTTCAATGGACTTTTTATACTGCTGACCAAATATATTTCTATTTGTCTTAGTGTACAAATTTTCCTCCCAATATTCAATTAATGTAGCTAACTTATTCCCCGTTATAATTATATCTGGTTTTGGACCGTCATCTTGGTATTTCATGTGCGATTTTAGTATTAAGGGTTTTGTGTCCTGTTTTGTAAAAAATAAATCTATTGAATCCACACTACATTATATAGAAAACATATAAATTGATACAGTTTCAGATGTTGCATAATGTCTATAATAGAAAAGTCTGAATTAAAAATATATAAGTCTGTATGTATTTATGTAATGGTAATAGTAAATATAAGTAGCATTGCGATAGCCAAACTTTCAGAAGAGAAAAATTTTTAACTTCATTATAGTAATTTTAACAAATACTAGCTGTCCCTTGTGGTTTCACTCGCGTTTATGGTTACTACTTCGCTCCTATGAGTCGTAGCGTGATGTAATAAAGCCTATAGCTTTCCTCAATAAATAAACTATCTAACATAAAAATAATTTATGCAATTTGAACCAGTACTTCCTGAGATTAGCGCTTTCAAACAAACAAACTCTTCAGCTTTAAAATGTTAGTAGAGATATATTTTATTCAATAACAAAAAATGACAAAATGACTACAGCGTATCATATCATGAAACATTTTGCGTTTATAGGACAGAACAAGAAAAGATATTAAAACTTAATAAGACTGAAAAATATATATTACCTTAACCAAATACTTCACTATCGCGAACAAACAACTGATCGCTGATTGAGTTCTATTGAAATTGCTCTCGACGTTTAACTCCGACCAAATTTCTTTAAAACTCAAAGCCTTTGCCACATTATCTATTGTGACCAGAATAACATGATCCACGCATACATTATCTGTAGACACATTCGTAACACGGAAAGAAACATCAGCGTGTACTGGAGTCTCAACGACTTTCTTATTCTTTATTAAAAACGAAAGATATTGGAGCGACATAACGGAAAATACAGCGATATTTCTCGCTAATGTACTTGGAACAATATTTTCTATGCACTTTTCTAATAAATCACAGTCAGTTTCGTCTATGAAAGTCAGAATCGAATCAACGGACTCCAAGAATCCGGTCAGAATCGTGTGTATCGTTACGAATTCTTGATAGAATAACTTATCTTGGAACACTTGGTGGCAACGTCGTGTGTATCTGTCTATAGTCTGTTCGATATTTAAACTAAAGTTTTCCGATTGGCTTAACGGTCGATTCTGTTTGGGGAATAATTTGATAACATCTGCCAGAGATTTGTCTAATGTTATCAAAGAAACTTGGTACAATTTCGGCATATCTGGCACCGAAATGTCTGTTTCTTCCTCAGATATTTGCAAGTTCCCAAACTTTTCTTTGACATCGTTATCCATTATTGGTATGAAGAATTGAGACTTCGACTCTTTTGTGTCACCCTTTTTAAACACTTGTAGAGTGTTAACTACATTCAATTTATTACTATCTATGGAGGAAGACATTTCTTCTTTTGCTATCTCCATCTCTCTCTGTTCTCTTATCAAATCTATCTCCGACTCTCTCAACTCTTGCTCTGATAACGCATTAAGGAAATCTCTTGTGAATGTTTCGCACGATATCTTGAAACAAGAGCTTAGTATCTTTCTATCAAACTCCGGACAAGACATTATGGCTGTTAGATCTTCTTGAGAGAGAGTCGATAAGAGTAACGCCAAATCGTTATACTTAGGTACTTTTGGTATATTGCAATCCGTTTGACAGCATCTATTAATTAAAAAAAAAAAGAATTGATGATTTATAAAAAACTCGGGACAACCTACGCCTACTCTACATTTGAACAATTAATATAATATAATATAATATAATATAATATAATTAAAAGTTAGCAATTTATTAATTTTACGTTTCTTCATTTCTATTTATAAAACGTTAATTATTTATATGAGCTAGCTGTGGTCTCCTATAATTGAAGGAGCACACATATTGTGTTAAAGTAACATTGTTCTTTTTTAATTTCTCTGGTGTGTATCTTTTGTTGGAGATCCTAAAATAAAATAAAATAAAATAAAAAAATAAACAAAACTTTTTGTATTATTAAGGCAGAGAATTGGGAACATTGTCTATCACTTCAAATGAAATCTATATGTATGTTTCGATCTTAGAACACATGTAGTAATAGAGAATACAATTTATTCATAAGTGTTATCATAATTACCAAATTTTTTACCACTAATTACTAGATAATTTTAAAAGAAAAATTAAAACTGTTGAATAATAAGGTAGAGATATTACACACTAGGTAATATGGATACTGATGAGTAATCATGTATCAACCCACAAAAAGTCAAAATCGGAAATATTAATTGTTGTATTTGGAAAATTGATTATCACATAAAACTCTTTATTATACCAATCTGCTTTTAATTCATTTTATATCTTATCAAAATAGTAAGGAAGAGATCTTCAAACAAATTTATTAAGAACAGTCTTAACATGTTTAGATGCCATATTCTCAAAATGAAGTCCATGTGGCTTGACACATTATTGCTAATCAGCATACATTTAAACCTCAAAACAACTACTAACCTGCTTTTAACCTGGTTAAGCAACCAGTTAGCATCCACATTAGTAGTGATGATGTAATGCGAATTGATCCCTCTGTCTTGAGAAAGATCAAGCGGTGAGAGGTCAAACACACTGGACGCTAATGCGTTTAGTTCCACCACTAAGTTTGAACAGCTAAAAATAAAATAGATATATATATATAATGAATAAGACTTCTTTTTTCGTTTAACCAACAGTTCGATAATCTTGAAAAAATACTTTGTACGTTCCATATGACAGACCGTCCCCAACAACAACCACAGAGTAAAAAAAATATCTAGTGGAGACATTTAGTATAATATTTTATCCAATAACGTGTCCATAAAAGTAAATATATTGACTTTTTTTTTCAATTTTCCGGTAAGACATTGTTAAAGACGTCATACAAAGATTTTTAAAAGCAATTAGTAAATTACACTCAGGCACTAGCACCAATAGTCAAAAGTAGGTAAATGACACTATATTTTTAATTACAATTTTCTAGTATTTTAAAAATCATAAGTTAAATTATTTATCGTTTATTATTAAGAATGTTAACATAGCCTAGTTAACTTCAATTTTAAGAGTCATTGAGACACTTTATTAATTCAAATTAAATAGAATAATTTAGTAAACTTCTTACCGAATATGAACCTTGTCCCTTTGCAACAATTCCAATGCAACTTGTACGTCTTCTTTGGACAGCTGAGAACTGATCGTTTCGGGAGACATATTTTTCAATGTCCTACATCTATCTATCGCTAATTTTGCGAATCTGTAAAATATTTTGATGTATAGTAACAGAATTTGTGTAGAACACGTATCGATTATTTCCCTTATCTGTACGTATTCCTAACACTAAAATTACATTTATAAATTTTTACTCAAGTAATTGACAGAAAACAACTCTGTAACCTAAACTTATGGGACAAAAATAAAAGCACACACAATAATTTTTTTTAAGTTACACAGAGAAAGTTTTTCTAAGTAACTAGTAAAAGTACCACCCAAGTCGGCTTAGTTATCTCAGAAATCCTAACATAAAAAATACATATTTTTTTTATATTTTAGTAACATTATTCATATTTAAACATAAATTAACTCACCTTGTAGCAATAGCAGGTTCTAGTTTCCCGATAATCCTACATATGAGAAAAACTAACGCTCCAGACTGACTCTCGTGGCAAAGCGACAGTATTTTATACGTATTTAATGCGAATTCGTCCTGAAAACAATTACACAGTTACATTAATTTGAATATAAAGACATAGCCTACTACTGTGTATAGTATTCATTTTTAATATAACGGGTGAATGGGTGGGTGAGTGGGTGGGTGGGTGTCTGAGTGAGTGAGTGAGTGAGTACGAATACGCTTTTAATATTCCTTACCTTCAAACAGCTCTGACACCGCGCAGCGACAGCTTGTAGCAGCAGCCCCGAAGCTCCGGAAGCCTGTTGCACCCGACTCAACAGGCTGCGCACGATGTCCTCGCCGAACTGCGACACCAGGATGTGCACGCGGTTTACTAGCAGCCAGGTTAGGTGAACCGCTTCTGACAGACCGTTGTCCATCTGTGAATAGAAAATTATCAAAATTTCAAGTTGAAGAATTATTTTATGAACGTTAATTTAAGATTATTTATATATTGTTGTTCGTGTCTTTACTACATATCAAAATTTTCTGCTACATATCAATCTTATCTTCTTAAATTATCTAAAATTTTATTCACTACATTTCATTATCCTTTTGCGTTTTAAGGGGAATATAGTATTTTAAAAATATATAAATATCGTCTTAAAGACTCAAAGACTCGTTTATAGTATAAACGAAGCCTATAAAATTAACATAAGAAATCTAAATTTACATTTATATTATTTGTCACTTAATACCATTAGGCGATAATCACACTTGTAAGTTTCACTAATACTAGTTTTAAAAATAAAACGACTCTATAACCCAGTAACAGTTACCTAAACAACTATACAAGTGTCGTAAGTATTAAAATAAGCACTTTCAGTAAATTCTTTCACTTGTAAAACAATGATACACAACTCATGTGAATCTTTATAAAAGTCTGCGAGATACTTACAAGTGTAATTCTCGCCTAATAAACAAGATACTCACAAAGTATTCACAGTACGCCATAACGCACGCTGTCTGTAAGAGGTCGACTCGTAATAACGCCGTATCCCCGCTATCCGCGCTCAGAGGTAAATTTCTCGCGAATCCTATCAACTTATGCCAATATTTATGTGAAAGGAAATTTAATCTGAAATATAAATAACATGTTTTAATACAACTACTGTTCCTTATAAATAAATAAAATATTAAAAAATCGTTTATTTCTCACCACAAACCAAGATACAGTATCAAACAATATTATATAAATGGATGCTGATAAGCAATAATGTGTCAACCCACAAAAAGTCAAATTCGGAGAGATTGATGTATTTTGATACTGCATCAACTATTCAACATTATTCAAAAGAAAATCAAGTACTATAAACTAAATAAGTACGGAAAAAAGTGTCTTAATAATTGTTTCGTATTTCAAGTGCGTTCCATATTTTGCAATTTATAGAATAATCTGAAATGTTTGAAAAACTTTTTATTAATATTATAAAATATATCAATCTACTTTTAAATCATTATAATTTAAAAAAAAAAAAGAAAAGCAAAAATGGATATAAACTTCTTTAAACAAATTAAATATGAATAGGTTTAACATCTTTAGACGCCATTTTCTCAAAATGAAGTCCGTGTGGGTTGACACATTATTGCTTATCAGCGTCCGAATATTAATATGTGAACTAATGTTAAGCGAGTCTCTCCAAAAGTTCATCAGTTACAGTATACGATTGTTGGAGAAGCCACTTCAGTAAGGGATTTTAACTGATACCGATTTGAAATATAGATAGATTTTTTGTAGTTTTTTTATTATATTTCGCTGGTTTGCAAGAATATCGTAGTAATTCCAAATTTCTAATAAATATAACTAAGTATGTCAAGAGACCATAAATCCTTGATGTTTTATCATGAAAAGAGTCGCGATGATGAATTTTCTTTAAAACAATAAAGTTATAACATCAAGCGATCGTTTAAATTTCGCAGCTATGCACCAGCACATTAATAAAGAAATTTAAAAATCCCCATTCCCTAAAATTTATCATTTTTAGTTGCATCGATATACTTGAAAAGCGATATGTAGGATCCAAGGAAACCAAAGAATCTACGACTGAAAGTTGTTCGATGTTTTATAATAATAAAAAATGTGTAAAATCGCGGAGAAATCGTAAATCAGGATAAACATAGTAAATCTTATTACCCGAAACCTTAGCGAAACTCAAAATTTTATTAAAATCACAACTGTCTTCAAGAAAATCTTGTGTTACGTGTACACATTGATCGATACTAATATTATAAAATTTATTTATATGTTTGTAAGTTTGCATGTAAGAGGTAATCTCGAAAACTACTGAACCGATTTGATTAATTCTTTTTGCGTTCGACAACCAAATGGGTTGTCCAACGGAGAAAGAATTCGTCTATAGTTACTACTGCGCTTCTATAAGTCGTAACGTGATGTAATATAGCCTATAACTTGCCTCAATAAACAAGCAATCTAACTCTAAAATATTTTTGCAAATCGGATCAGAAGTTTCAGAGATTACCCCCAACATACAAACAATCAAATTTTATCCCTTTATAATATGAGTATTATATAGTCAGGTCACCTGCCTCTTACCTTATCAACAGATGCGACCAATGCACTGTGACCAATGGCAGTCTATGAGCGGATTTCAGACATATCAAATTCAATGTATCCAAGGGAATATTTTCTTCAGGACTGTAGAGTCCTGTGTTTAGACCGCTTTGTTCGTTGTGGAGGATCGTTTGAGCTGTTTTGGCTGTTAGAGGGAACAGACAGCCATCTGAAAATGTAAAAGATTAGATATTATTACTATGTGAAGTTTTTTAGGCAATTATAAAATGATACGGGCATTAATAGAACGATTATTGAGATAGCTTTGATTTTGTTATGATAGTTTTAGAATAAAATAATAAAACCAAAAATTAATTATAAGAATTAAATTGGTCAACACAGAAGATACTCATAAGATTTAAAATATCATCAATAAACAGGCAACTATGCTGTGGAACACTAAAACCATATCAATTTATTCCAAATAAAAAAAAATATATTTGGTAAGTATCTGTGGCTTATATTATTATTTTATGATTATTAAATAATACGGAAATAGAAAAAATGATTAAAAAAACTAAAAATTAATTAAAAGAGTTAAATTGATCTACACAATAGATAATCAATTAAGATTTAAAACATACTCAAAACTCGTACGTTTGCTGTGGAACATTAAAACGATAATATATTCATAAAAAAATATATACAATTTTTATCAGCATCTGTGGGTCATTATTTATAAAACGTGTTAAACTATCAATTAAATTTTCATAATTCAATCATTCTGTTCAAATATTTCGTGTCAAACGTATATTAATAATACTCACTCGTCAAATGCAGCATATGTTTAGCCTGTACAATGATATTCACACAAACGGAATACATTAAACGATTCTGATCTTTATCCTCATCATCAATACTGATATTCGCTTGAAAATCATCCATTTCGATAATCACATATGTCAAGGTTTTAAACAGAAACCTTACTAGAATAACATCTGGGGATAAGTTAGCGCAGTTTTCATTCACATTTTGAACATTTAATGGATCGACATTTGGTTTTACGTTGAAGAATATCGATTGGGGGGAAATGCAAGTGGATTTTAGATAATTTATTGATAATAATATTTCGCTTTCCGGTATTAAAACGAGCACTTTGCGTAGTAGCACCATGATTATCGTTAAGTAACGCAGTTTTAATTTTCTCGATGTTGTTTCCTGAAAGAAAATGTTTTCTGTGTAATAAAATAAAATGTAAAGAAACATGTGTGAACAGCACTATACAGGGTGTCAACTGAGCATGTGTTTGACGTTTTACCAGTTTTAGCATTTTTTTTTTATTATTATTATTAAAAGAAGGCTCGTACAAATATAAGTATGGGCAGCATTAATGAAAAGTAATGAAAAAATAAATTAATTCAGTTTTTTTTACTTTTAAATATCGATTCTGGGAACACTGGTAAAATAAGTGCCCAGTGGATACCCTATATATCCCATTTAGAAAATTATTTAGGGAACAATCTTTTCACTATTCTGTGTAATGGATATTATATTAAATTTTACTTGTGACTCTTATGGGGGCAATTTCTTTCTATCTTTTATTTCATGTGTCGTTACTGCGGACTTTCTGGTTAAGCACTGTCATTTCTTTCAGTAAACATAATTTAAGAAAAAACATCAAAGAAATAGTGTTTTTATATCTACATGAAACTCAATTACAAAAAAAAAACAATCTCGCATATTAATCTGAGAAACTATAAATACAGACTCACCTGATCCGGCGGAGCTTTAAACAATATCTTCAGCAGTATCTCAACCCTCGTCTGCTCGAGCAGCACGTCTCTGTACAGACACTGCAGCAGCCTCTCCAGCGACTCCACCGCGTGTATCGCGTCGCACTCGACGCTGCGCTCGCTGAGCAAATTGAGCAGAGTGTCGCTCGCCAGCTCCGACCAGCGGTAGTAGCTCTCCGGGTGCTCTTGGGAGAGCGACAGCACGCAGGATACTAGGTTCAGCACCTGGGTGGGGTAGTTTTGACCCTTGACATTATACAATGTTGTGATAATAAATAAATAAACGCATCACACTCAACGGCCCCCATTCAGAAAGCGTGACCTTGTGCCGGGGGTCCGGAAACGCTCACAACACTAACACCAACACCCAAACCACGGCAAACATCCGTATGGTCAATACAGACATTTGCCGTGAGCGGGGATCGAACTCGCGACCGTTAGCGCTTGATTCAATTGCAGTGACCATTGCGCCGACGTGTCTGTCTGTGAAAAGTTGTGACATGATAACATATTTTTTACCACACCGTAGAAAGTTCGATTTTGAGCCCTATTTTCCGGAAGTAAAATATATATTTCTTCCCCGATAAATAGGATGAAAGCTATATAGCAAGAAAAAAAATAGTATGCAGGAGAACAATATATCATTATTACCCTATTTGTGAAGACTGGTAATATTTAAAACTACCTTCATTTTTCATATACTTTACAAATATTTTAAAAACTAAATTTGAATTGTGCGTGATTATTTATATCGTGTAAAAAGTGTCGTGCCGTGTATTAAAAGATTATTGTAAGTTTGGTTTTGCTTCGTGTGTCCGAGTCCGACGATATGTGTTTTATTTTAACGTTTGGTTATTAAATATCACTTTGGTTTAAATTACCATTTTTCATTAGTTTTAATCTTTAATGTTAATATTTTTTGTAGATACTGTCAAATTATATTGTAAGCCTTGTTTAAACACCTACTGCCTAACTACAAAAAACTTAAACACACGTTATACGCGTGTCTATAAAATCCTGTACTACAAATCCGCATCTAACGATAGTTTTGAGTTAAACATGGTTTAGACAAAGTTTAATTATGTATAAACATAAGCTTAGGTGTTTTTAGAATATGCTTCAAAGCTATTTTAACTTTCAAATATAACGTGTGATATTTTATTAATAAGTTTCTTTATAACACACAGTGCCTATAGCAATTAAGACAACATTTTAAACATTATTTAATTTTTAATTTTATTTAGCTAGAGACGTGTTGGACGTAGTTTTTTTTAATCTTTTGTAGTAAAGCAGCTAATTTTTATCAAATCTTGGGTGACTTAAATTTGAGAATAGAATATTATAATAATTCGTCATTTTATGTTTTAATATGTGCTATAAGTAGGTCTATATTATACGTGCATCATAAAAAAATCATTAATTTAGCAAATTTCAACACAGGTGTGGTAAAATATGTATATTAACCTCGGAAACCAAACAGGACATTATTTAGTTTACAAAATTGTAGAATTAAATTAGAAATAAACATAAAATTTTCCTCGCCTTCGGTCAGAAAACATTAAAGACATACCTTAGGCTGGTGCATGGTTTTCTGTAACATGTAGAACAGAACTTCTCTTGTCGCTTGCGCTTCTTGTTGCTGAGCTCTGCCCAACACACTGCTACCTGTAATTATGAAAATAAATATAACTGACAGAACTAGATGATTATAATAGAACCTAGCTCTATCGCACTGACTACATCTCGTATACGGACTTGTCGGGGCAGTACTTCACTCTCACAGAATATCGGCGTGAAGTTACTAATATAGCTGCATTTCGTACAGTGAGGTGGAAGCCTAAGTCCCTCCCTCCCCTCCTATTCCCTTTTATCCCTTATATTTTTTTAACTGGCAACGTATGTGTGTTTCCTCTAATGCTGCAAATGTCCATGTGTGGTTGATTACTTAACATCAGGTGTCTCTTGTATATATAAAAAAAAAAAAAAACTAGATTAAAATACAAACATAAAACCATTAAGTCATAATCACCTATAAATATTTGACAACCAAGTGACAAAACATTTAATATTGGGAATTGAAATTGTCATTTTTAGTAATTTTCCATTACTTACGTTTCTAACCGTTTAAACCTTCTTTGGAATTTTAACAAATAATTCAAGATCAAAATTCAAACCACTTCGGTCCAGCCATTTTCGAGTTTTAGCGAGACAAACGAACAGCAATTCATTTCTATATACATAGATATTAAAGGTATTATAAATTCCAGTTAACTTACCAAAAGATTTTTACACATTTAATCATCTTCCTAGTCAGTCTCTTTATTTGTTTGTTTGTTTGTTAAGTACTTTAACAGTAAATAATAATTTAATAACCTTAATAACTCACCTCCCATACTGCTAAACACTCGAACTGCAACGGGTTCTAATCCAGCGATACATTCATCTTGAGCACCGGAGGCCATTAAACCATCACATAGCTGTATCAACTAGAAATAATAACATTACATTTATTTACATAATATGAATACATTGTAGAATTAATAGTAGTAATATTAGTACAGATGATATGTTAGACTTATAGAACCCCTGATTTGAACTAACTTAATTAAAAGTCGAACAGCCTGTATATAATTTTGCTTTTTTTTCTATTTCTTTTTCTGAACCCATTGTGTAATTTATTTTTCTCATTATTTATTTATAATTTTAATATTTGCATATAATCTGTGTATATATCTAAGAATGTTAAATTTATTAATGTGATGTATGTATCTTTTGTTGGACACTTACAAAATAACTAAATAAAAGATTCGACTG
This sequence comes from Hypolimnas misippus, assembly GCA_037950945.1. Taxonomy (NCBI): domain Eukaryota; kingdom Metazoa; phylum Arthropoda; class Insecta; order Lepidoptera; family Nymphalidae; genus Hypolimnas; species Hypolimnas misippus. Next base: position 2,007,931 of record JBBEEQ010000009.1, read on the forward strand.
CAAGCAAATATTTTTTGTCACAATACAAATAATCAACAAATATCTAGTGGTACTCAAAATATTATAATGTCTCCGATTTATGCTTTAAACTGAAAAAAAATCATAATAAGTACCTTAGGAATTTCTATGATCTGTTTCGTGTGATGTTTAGAAGAGGATAGTTGCACCAGAAACAATAGAATACTATTGACGAGCTCGCAACAATTCCTGGAGACAAATACGAATAAGTTGTAAAACAAACGATTCGGGAATTCGAGTTAAAATCGCGTCAAATGTCAAACAGATAAACGGCGTAAGCGTAGTAATAAGCTCCCGTTGTAATTTATACAGGCTTATCACATATTATATATTAAAAAAAAAACTTAGAGTAAATAAAAACACGTCCAAAGACCAAAACTATTACTTTTTTGTCTTCCTATATAAATATACCGACAAACTGAATAAGGCGAGAATTACTTTTGAATGCGATATTAAAACAACTCTGTAACCGAGCAAGAGATACGTCATTAGTTAAAGCTGTGAATGTTAAAAATAAGGCACTGACAGTAAATTCTTTCAAGAAAATAACTTATGTAAATATTTCTCGCCTTACAAATAGCTATTATTTGGACGCTGATAAGCAATACTATGTTAAACCGCACGGACGAATTTTGAGAAAATGGTGTCTGAACATGTTAAGCCTATTTTCTATCTGTTTTAATATATTTAAATCTTTTCATTTTTATTTTGATAAAAGGAATAATAAATTTATAGCGGATCGGTATAATCAAAAGTTTTATCTAATAATATGTTTTTCTAATATATGAGATTATTGTATATTTCAAAATATGGAACATTTTTCAATATTAATGTATATGACGTTAAAAGTTTTTGAATGATGTTAAATACATGATGCATTATTAGAATACATGAACATCTCCGAATTCGATATTTTTATGGGTTGACACATTATTGCTTATCAACATCCTAATCTAAACTAATATTATAAAGCTGAAGAGTTTGTAGTTTGCTTGTTTATTTTTAATCTCAGGAACTACTAGTTCGAATAGAAAAATTCTTTTTGTGTTAGATAGTCTATTTATTGAGGAAGACTATAGGCTATATTATTTTATTATATATATCACGTTACGACTCATAGGAGCGAAGCAAAAACCATAAACGCGATATCGCAAGGGACAGCTAGTAATAATATAAATAGTCATACGGTATTTCATGCTGTTCGACCAAATCCAGCTGCTTCATTAGAAATCCGATGAACACTTGGTCGCTGTCTAACATACAGTAATTTACACGTAAAGCCAGTAATTGGCAAAGTAGACGTAGTACTGCACACTGAAGTGGTATGTCGTTCTGCATTGTGTAACTCTGAAACAATATTACATACAAGTCAAATTGGAAATTAAAAAAAAACCCCCCGACTCAAAAACCTTTAAAAAGTATAGAAAAGAGCTCATGATTTTAAAATCGTTTTTTGATAGAACGTATCTAGAAACCATCGCAAGAAAACTATCTTTCAAATAAAAAAAACCGAATTGAAATCACCCGTTTAGGAGCTACTGTGCCACAGACAGACACACAGCGGTCAAACTTATAACACCCCTCTTTTTGCGTCGGAGATTTAATTATAATAATTTTACGCAAGACTGTTTCCTTGTGTAAAATTATAGTTTAAATAATATGTTCTTTAATACAAACATGATAAGAAATCAGAATCAAAGGAATTGTCAAAATTTTTATTATTATAGATGACAATCGCCTCAAACATTTTAGCCTTTGATAAAATTTAGTTATAAATTAGAAAAACATCCAAAATTCGCTTAAAATAGAATTTTAATATTTTAATTTAACTTCTTATCTTGAAAGTAGCAATTAAATAACGCCCGGTTTCCATAAACTATTTTGATTTTGGGTATTAGTCTAATAATGACATAAACTCTATACAAATCATTCACCAAAATTTATTGAATAATAAAATATATATATAATTATAACGTAATAAGTTATTGAGAACTGATAATTCATCAGCATATAATTTTTTAACCAAAAGTATTCCATTTTCATAAAATTGACATTTAAGTTATTTAATTTTTAGGAAATGATATTTAACTAAGAACTTTCAAAGAAATTGACCAAAATATCTTATGCGAGAATTACACTTCTAAGCTTTGCTCTTCAGACTTTAATATAGATATCCATAAATTTGTCATTGCTTAACACCTGAAAGAATTCATTATATTATTGAATTTTAACGTAGATAACTGTTACACGTTGCAGTTATTTTATGAGAGCAAAACTTACAAATGTAATTCTCCTCACAATTAGCAGTGACTTACCTTCAAAGACTGTATAACGACCGGCTCAAACAATCTAATATATCTTTCCAATTCCTTCTTATTCGTACTCCATTTCCTATCCGTTCTATTCTTCGAAAAATTCTCCATCATCATCAGCAAATGTCTTTCATCCATCATTTTCGGATTCTTACTATCCAACGACAGTTTCTGACTAGAATTCGAACTGATGCTACTCTTATCATCTTCGATTAACTTTAACGAATTAACTAGCATCACATCTTGGAAGAAATTCGGACTATCTTCTATGAAACTTTTGGTGACGATTGTCATGAAATCGGAGTATTGGTTTATCATGTTCGTACCGAAAAGGCATTTTAACAGCTGTGTTATGCAATAAACTGTTTGGTCTGGACATAATGGCATTAAGACTTTTAGGTAGTAAAGAATTTCTTCGGTGACAGGACCGAATTCTTTTTCAGTGTCTAATTCTAGCTGTATCGCTAGACAGTTGAGGGTAGTAGATAGGAATTCGTAGAATATACTGTTTTTTGGTTCGAGATTTATCTGGAAAATTATAGTTTTGATATTTTTTTACAAATATTAATTATAAAAAATTAACGCCAGAATAGATAGTACCCACTAAATTCTAAAAATCCAAATATTTTCAATTATGTAATCCAAATACTTTCAATTAAGTACTTATGGCAGAATTATCTGATAGTTATATAGTTACTGGAAATTTACGATAATGTGAAATAGCAAGACTAGGCTTTGGAGAGAAGGGAATGTAAGAAAGATGGTGAGTTATTGTAAGTAACATTATGCTTTGTATTAGATTATTAAGAACAAGAAAAAATAATTAAAGTAAAGGGCCTTTTATTTACACATTTTACAGATAACTATAACACATGTTTACTCTATCTTCCATAAGCTTCAAGTTGAAAAAGATGTTCTGAATTCATTGCTAGTGGAAAAAATAAAAAAAATAGCAAATTGAGTAACACTTATTATTCTGAGATTGCTAAACTGAAACTTACCTTATGATTGGAATACGTAGCTCTTAAATTTTCATACAGCTTCATATAAAAGGGTTCATTGAAGAAATGTCCAGCGAAATTAGCTTTTAAGCTAGTAGCTGGTACGGGTGGTTTCTTACGAAGAGATCCTTTATCATCTGATTCTGATGGGAGGCTGTTTTTTCTTGGATTTGATTCTAAAATCAACCATTTAAAATAATTATAGTGGTTTAATCTTACACCTTAAGTGTATACGCAAAAATTAAAAATGTTAAAGAGAAAGTATCACATGGAACATTTTCGGAACATATTATTTTCTGTTTTGTTTCTCGAAAACCAAAATTATACATTACTTTTTTATACATGCTTTGTTCCTATCAGTCGTAGCCTGTAGCCTTTTGCCATAAATAAACTACCTAACGAAAAATAATTTTTCAATTCGAACCAATACTTCCTGAGATTAGTGTTTTCAAACAAAAAAACTCTTCAGCTTTATAATATTAGTGTAGATTTATCACGGAAAAAGAAAAAAATAACAGTCAATACAAGAACTATATTTGATTATTGATTAGATTAATATATTATCCAAAAATCTTAAAAACGACATAAGCTACTATAAAAGGCGAGAATTACACTATAAGTTTTGCTCTCAGACTTTCATAAAGATTTACATAAGCGAATAGTCATTGCTTTACACCTGAAAGAATTTACTGTCAATGCCGTATTTTCGACAGTCACAAAAACTTTCGTAACAACTTATGACGTATCTATTGCTAGTTTACACAATTGTTATATATCATCTGACAGACAGGCGCAATGGTCACTGCAACTGATTAAAGCGCTAACGGTCGCGGGTTCGCCGCTCACGGCAAACGTGTGTATTGGCCATACAGATGTTTGTCGTGGTCTGGGTGTTTGTGTTAGTGTTGTGAGTGTTTCCGGACCCCCGACACAAGGTCATGAGATCTTAATGGGGGCCGTGGGGTGTGATGCGTTTATTTATTTATTTTTCAATTACACGAGTAAAAGTTAAAATTATAATTCTCGCCCATTAAGAAAACCTTAGTTACCTTGAGTTTTCCTTCTAACCGGACTTCCTGGTAATGCAATACCACTTTTATTCAAATGCACATTAGGATTAACTTCCTCTATCAAATGTACTAACACATTCAACATTTTTAAAGTAACTTGAAGGAATTTTTCCGCTAAATTAGCTACTTTCCGATTCGCCAAATGTTCCCATTTCTCTTTCTCTTCCTGTGTATCGCGTTCGAATATATCTCTGTTCGTTGTTCTGTTACGCATTATATTGTGGATTTCCACTGAAATTAAAATTAATAAAGTCATTTTTATATGTTATTTTACGATTTAATCCTTTAAAGTAGAAGTGGGTTGTAAATGAAAAGTTGTTAAATTTAAAATATTATAATGTTAAGTATAACGCATACATATATAGACGCTGATAAGCAATACTGTGTCAAACCACACAGACTTCATTTTGAGAAAATGGCGTCTGAAGATGTCAAAGCTTAATAAATTTGTTTGAAGACGTATATATTCATCTTTTCTTTTCTATTTTGATAAAATGTATATTGAATCACAAGCAGATAGATTTATTTAATATGTTATCTAATAATAAGTTTTTAAATATTTGAGGTTATTTTATAAACTGGAAAATATGGAACGCACGTGAAATTCGAAACATTGAGTTAAGAAACTTTTTCCCATGCTTATTCAATTTAGACGATTTGATTTTTTCAATAAAGGTAAATAGATGACGTAGTATCAAAATACATCATTATCTCCAAAGTTGACTTTTTGTGGGTTGACACATTATTGCTTATCAGCATCCATATATAAACTCGTTAAAAGCAATTTTAATAGGTTTTAAGTAAAACATAATATAATAGCAGTCATAATTCGTGTATGGAAAAATGTATTCTAAATCCAAACTACGCAAACACCTTTGCACCAAATTTATTAAACTATTTCACATTTAAATGCTTATAATTAAACTTTACGAATATTTTTGAAAAAACCCAAAAACAAGAAATATAAAAGCCAATATACCTGGATAAACCAAACGGCTTATATCTAGCAGCATAGTCCTCACAGTGACGTTACTATTGCAATAGTCTAGGCTATCTAGACAATAGCCCAATATGCCTTGACCTGAATATGCTTCCGTATGCTTCCAAGGTGACCAACTTCGACATATCAGTTTTAGAGCTTCGAGTAAACCTTGCTAAAGGGATATAAAAAGGATAGAATTATATAAGAAAATGAAAGCCATTATTGTCACACCGCTGGGCAAAAGATCCTTCTCCTGTATAGAAATATGTTGATATCTTTTTTACATTGATCTATCTTTTTGTGAGAAAAGTAGAAAGTGATCGAAGAATTCTTGGTATATTTGATAATCTCTAAATAAAAAAGTATAAATAGTGTAAAGTATACATTTAATAATATGTTAAGTCAATTTTGAACATAGATGTTAACATCTAAAAAACAATTAGAACAAACATCATGCTTCTCCGAAAATCTTAGTACAGTTTCAGAAATAAAAAAAATTGCCAAATAGATAATCCTATAAACGATTTAATTATCACGTAAAACTTAAAATACTCACAGAATAATTCTTACAATTCGACGCCATCAATCTTCCGACCAAGTCACCGACAATGGTCATCAAACTATCACTGTTCTCTAGAACTTTCCCCGCTTTCAACTGTTCCGGCAGATCGTTGTAGAAGTAGATATCTCTAACTAAGTCTAACGCTAAGCCGTGTGTATCGAAAGTGAATATTTTGCTATGCTCTTTGGACATTTGAGCCATCATTGTGATGGGTGTGGCTCGTCTTGGCGGATAAATCTTTGGTACTATGCTAGAATAAGACACAATAAAGCATTATTATGGTACATATATATATTGACGCTGATAAGTATTACTGTGTCCAGCCGCACGAACTTCATTTCGAGAAAATGGCGTCTAAAGATGTCAAACCTATTCTTAATAAATTTGTTTGAAGAAGTATATATCCACCTATTGTTGTTTATTTTGAAAAAGGTATAATGAATTAAAAAGTGATTGGTAAAATCAAAAGTTTTATCTAATAATAACTGTTTCTAATGTATGAGATTATTGAATATTTCAAAATATTGAATACACTTGAATATTCGAAACATTAAATTAGGAAACTTTTTTCAATACTTATCTAGTTTATATAACTTTAAATTTTTTAAATAACATTTATCAATATCTCCAAATGACTTTTTTGTGAGTTGACACATTATAGCTTTTGAGCATCCATATGCTCTTCAAATATAAATAGCAAACCAAAATATTACTTATACAAGTAGACAATTTATTTAACAAGCACTTTCGAATCGTCAAAACAAATATATTCACATGAATTAAAATATTTAAATTTTATATGTACAGGAATTTGAATTATGGTGTTATAGCGTAAGATAATTTCGTTACAAGATTTCGTTTAATTTTTAGCGTTTGACAGACGTAAAACATCTAAACTAATTTCAAAGCGAATAGTAGATTATATATTATTGATAAAGAAACGACTATATTCCCAAGCCGAATGGCGCGTCGCGTCTTGCCATTAATTATAAATACTAAAATGTAAATATCGATAAATTAAAGGCTTTCCATTAACCACGTGGGCAGGTCCAGGAAAAAGATCACCAAACATCACAAGGGAATATTAACATATATAGTAAGTTAAATATAAAAACCTCACCACGTTTCACCAAAGGGGAGGGGCGAGGGTCTAAAAGGTTAAAAAATAAACATCTCGTGATTTATGTACAGTAAACTAAGGGAGTTTAAATTTCTTTAGCTTCAATGTTTTCAATTAATAAACAAAAAATCAACCTAGACATCTATCTTGTGATAGAATTATGTATATTACAAATATCATACCTTGCTATCGCCTGCGCCGATGCCGATCTGACTTTCTGATCTTGATCAGCTAGCAAATGGAATAAGGCGTCCATTACTAGCTTGCTTCGGGATAAATAATCGGGATGCAATGTGAATAATCTAGAAACATTATCTACATAAATACACTACAAACAAATAGATAATAAAATTCAGCTTATAATAACGACACTAGGAATATTATAAAGAGGTAAAAATTTGTTTATAAGTTTATATATAGGAGTAATCTTAGAAATTAATGATCTTTTTGCGTTGGATAGCCCGTTTGTTGAGGCACGTTATAGGCTATATTACATCACGCTACGACCCCAACCGCGAGTAAAACTGCGAAGGGCAACTAGTAGTAATATAAGCTAAAATTCGTACATAATATGTAGAACATTTTATATAAAACAAAACACTTCATAAAGAGACTCTATATTGAATGTGGTGTCGGATCGTTAAATATGAATATCCGCGAATACGGATCTGGATCCGGATACGGATACGGATATTTGGTATTGAGATCCGCATCCGTTTGGCTGTCACATAACATTTAGCGATAGGGAGGACGTGTTACGACTTGCATTGCATCTTTTGTTTTGTTGATAATTTAGTATGGCACTGGGCATAGGTATGTATATAATATTGTCTATTTATTGAAAATTAATAAAAAAAATATACGGATACGGATCGTTCTTCTATCTCGGATATCCGAGGATACGGATATATTGTCACATTATTAAACATCAATTAATATATTTATGAAAAACTCTTTAAAGAGGCATTTTAATTCCCACATTCAAATCATAATCGAACTTTACAATCATAATGTTAATTAAAACAAGACATACTCACTTCTGGTAAGGCAGCACTTCGTATAACTTTGCAAGGTTAACTCTGCATAACCAATAACTATTATGTTGAACACTTATAAGAGAATTCAATACATCGCTCAATAAAGACCAGTGTACACTCTCACAAAGAGCTATTGAGAGACCGTTTAGAGATGAAAGTGTGTGATTCACCGTTGAATGAATTTCATCTGAAAGTCCCTGAGTAAGAAAATAATTAATAATATACCAATATCCTAACTAATATCAGGCGAAAATTACACTTATAAGTTTTGCTCTCAGACTTTCATAAAGATTACTTTCATAAGTTTTTTGTCATTGCTTTATACTTTTGATTGCAGTGTCATCATTTTGACAGTTACAGTTTTCGTAACGTTACCTCGGTAACTGTTACCGGTTACAGAAGTGTTTTACATCACTTACGAGAGTAAAACTTACAAATGTAATTTTCCCTAAGAAAATGTGTATGTGGTATACTCTTAACTTCAGATACTGTTTTAATTACTTTTCAGTCTTATTGTTATATTATATTATTTGAAGTCGATGACAGAACGTTATTACTTAATGAAAAAATATTTGTCACATTGTTAACTAATTCAAATTCAGACTTTTAACGCAAAAAATAATTTACTCACTTTCAAAATAATATCCATCAACTTTTCAACACTAATAAACTCGCTAACTTCCTTCGGTAACAAGCTATAATTTCTCCATCGATTATAATCACCATGAGACAAATCCAATGCAGCCACCAAATAATTTCCAATACAAACCCTCACTAACCCCCTAATTTGAGGGTCATTATGACATTCGAGCAGCAAAAACACATCCGACATATGTTGAAACTCAAAATCACTTTTATCGATAACTTTCTCGTCACCTTTATCATTCTCATCTCTACTATCAACTTCCTCCATTCTTTTCAACTCTTTCTTCTCTCTCTTCTCTTCCTTTAACTCTATCGTGTCTAAATTAGTTGTGGATTCACCGAAATGGTCGAATTTCATATCTAAGTCTAAGCTAGATGATAGAATATCTCCGCTGCTAGACATAGGATATCCTGTAGATATATGATCTATTGACCCCGTCATATTGGAATTGGATGTGAAATTACTGTTTGTCATATTAGGATTTGTGCTATCTGCGCTTAGGCCACTTCCAACTAGATCTTTAGTAAATAATTTACTGTCTAAGATGTTGCTTTGAACGTCCTTTGAGCTTTTTAATTCGCTGTCTGTGGATTTTTCTAACGATTTGCTATCTTTTTTGAATATGTGCTGGGAAGGGCTGTCTGTGCTGCGGTTTAATAGTTCCTGACTTAATGATTCCGTTATGGAATCTTGGTAGCAAACGTTTCTTTCGAGTATGAATTCGTTTATGTGGTCTGGGTTTGAGTCTGTGCCTTCTGAAGATGCTGGAATCATAAGTTGGGATTGATAATTAGACGAAATTTATTTAATGTATCTGATTTGTAAAAATATTATTACGTTACTTATTCTATTTGTGTATAGGCTATATAATATAATAGAGCCGAGATGGCTTAGTGGTTTAAACCCCGGCTAGCACCGCTGAGTTTTCAAGTGTTTAAATTCATCTCTAGCTCGGCGGTAAAGAAAGTCATCGTGAGGAAATCTGCATGTGTCGGAAGAAATTCTCACACATGTATTCGTAAACCCGCAGTGGAGCAGCGTGGTGGGTTAGGTTCTAAACCTTCTCCTCAACAAAGAGAGGAAGGAGGCCTTTGTCCAACAGTAGGACATTACAGGCTGTTACGTTACTTTTTTTACATTGTATAAAATCACGTTACAACTAATAAGAATGGAGTATTCAACTTGAATTCAACCACAAGATAAAGATAGTTACATTTTTAATTAATATTTATTTGAACTGACTTCCTGTTGTTATTTGTATTCTTGTTTATAATTTATCTGTATTTAGTGTTAAGCGGGAACTTGGTTCATTTATGTTTTTTTTTTGTTACATTATAGTGTTTTCAAATTTGTTTGTTTCCACAATAAAGAGTGGAAATATAGAATATAATATAAATGAAATATGTTTTTTTTTTTTATTTACTCTATACATTTTACTTTTTGATCCAAAACCTAATACACGCTACTACAAAAAAAGCTAAAGGATTCAAAAATTATCAACAAATGCCTTAACTTCGGCAAAACAATCATACCTGAATAATTCTGAAATTTGTTATCCGCATCCTTATCCAAATACAGAGTGATAGCTTGGGGATATATTTGTGATATCACAGACAGACATGACAGGGCTGATGACTTTACTGATACACGGACTGACCTAAAAAAATATAAAATCTTAAAGATTTAATGTTAGAATTTAAATTTTCTTAAAAACTCTCTGTGACAACCCTAATATTATTATAGAATTAAAGAGAATTTATAACAATAACAACTAACATATTTATGTTACGTTTATACCATTTACGGATGATTCCGTTTAGCCACCCTAAAATATCCACCCTAAACGAGATCATCCCTATTTGTCATTAAAAATCTATAGTCATTTCCATAATTATCAAGCTCGTCAATTGTCTTGTAATCCTAAGATATTACTTTGCAATACTCAGTCGATAACTGGTTGCTAGACAACGTCGTCTAAAGCGGTTTGGGCGGCAAAATTAATGAGCTCATAACATATCTATAGTTAAATAATATCATTGAATTATACAATATAGATATTGATTATTATTTACAGAAAGCGGAAAATATTAATGATAAGTTAAAAATTAATTCTGAAAACTCTATAAAATTGATTCACTTTAAATGACAAAGCTCTTAATATCATCCTCTCTTACCTATCAGATATAATTCCACCTTTATTCCCAGTCAGAAGAAACTTAGAAGTGAGTAGTCTTGCGCAATATTTGAGACGGATATCATCGTCTGCTGATGATCCAATGTTAATCTGAAAACCATTAATTTGATATAAATGAAGACGAATTATAACAAATAACTGTGAGTAGAGATGAAAATATGAACCAAAACGGATCAGTGAACCCAAATAAAACTGTAAACTAAAATTAAACATTGAACCAAGATGGAAGAATGAACCTAAATGAAACAGTAAACCAACATAAATAGATATGAAACAGTAAACGAAGACAGAACAACAAAACCAAAAATGAAACTGATATAAAATTGTGAACCAAGACAGTAGAGTGAATCGATATAGACCAGTAAACGTATATATGATACATTTTTACGTAAAAAGAATTAAAGAATTTTTACGATAATCACCTTCAATCCACCAACACGGGTGATGACCACATCATCATCAGTCACATCGTCTTCATAGTCTTGCAACTTCTCCGTCAGCTCCTTAGATAGCTGCTCTGCGTCTTGCATTTGTATATCTGACTCGCTTTCTGGTGAATCTGGAGTCTGTTACACGAGGAATCATTACTAATATATTATTTAGATAGCAAGTCTGCTCATATACTGGTCTTTCATTCGCTTTACTATAATACTATAAGTATATACATATAACAATAAAGAGATATGGCCCATTGAGGACTGAACAAGTAACTAAAATTTCAAGATATCAATTTAAATTGCATATTTGTGTTTAAAAAAAAAAAAAATATCATAAACATTCACGAAAAAAAAAACGAAAGTTAATTGCAATTTTTACTACAAATAAAATAAATTAGCTATAACAAATTTTTCTATTATTATAAATGCTAAAGTTTGTGAATATTAATTAATGTATGTTAGTTGCTGTTTTAAGCAAAAATTACTGAACAGATTTTGATGTAACTTTACACCCGAATAACACTACCTACATTTTATCAACATATTTTGAAATCAACAATTAAATAATGTTTTGCTTTTCAAGTCGGTTTTTTTAAATCTTCGTCACATATTTGAAATACAGCTGCCAAAAAAACTCCATTAAAATCTAACAAAATACCTGTATAGCCAATTCATCGGTACTCCCACATTGGGAATGTAACTGTAACAAGCTACCGAGCTGTAGAGCTCCACTAAAACATATCTCAGTTTCCTTCGAATCCAGCGGTACACTTGCCACAGTTCGTGATGATATCGCACTAGTATAACCTGGAATTATATAAAATTATGAATTTACTCGCTGGTGTTCGCTATTTCGTCTGAGAAAAATTTAAATAATAAAAATTACTATAAGAAAGTAACCTAAGTTCTCCTTATAACCATTAGCTATCTGTCAGTTAAATCCCGTTAAAATCGGTCCATCTGTCTTAAAGATAAGCCCGAACAAACTGACAGACATATAAACAGACAGACAGACAAAAATTTAAAAATTTTTATTTTTATTTTTCATGTACATACTTCTATACGCATTTAGTGAAAAATTGTTAATTTGAAGTTACGAACAGACAAGTCATTTTTATTTATTACTATACTAACTAATGTTTCTCCTATGTCCCTTTTCACTCTGTCTATCATCAAGGCAGACCGGCCTCGGATGTTTCTCCAATAAAGCTCGTCTGTACTCATCCTTAGCTAGCGAGAGTAGCACGGACAGACATTCAATTACTGTATTCTGTATGTTGTGTTCTGTAGTTGATTGCTCGATGTAGTGTATACAAAGTTGGTATAACTGGAATTGAAATCATTTATTATACATGAGGTAAATAATAATAGTGAGTAACGAGATTTGGACTTGTGTACCGTGTAATTTTTTATTAGATAATATATATTACGATATATACTTATATTATAAAGAGGAAGGATTTGATTGTTTTTTTTGTTTGCATTTTTTAGGCTCTGACAATTCTTTCACCATTAGAATCCTACAATCCTTGATAAATATAGGCTATAAAAAAAATTAATTTTTTTTTAAAGATCTATATCTACGTGCGAGGCTGAGGGGGTCGCTAGTAACATATATTTTGAAAATTTATGTTGGGATATCTATTGCTGCTAATAAGATTCAGTCTTTTAACACTAGAAAAACAAGAGCAATCATTTGACTGTTTTTAATTCCCATGAAATAACGACTACAGCGCCATGAAACAGTATTACAAAACAACGTTAATATATACCTATATAGAATCTGATGTATTAAAAAATAGATAAGTGAAAGAGGGTCACCCTAGTACTAAAACATAAAAGAACAAAAAAATGTTCATACCTCCAAAAAATCTTGAACACTGAATAGATCGTTCTCTCTGAATTTCGTTATATCGTTGATCTGAAATATTGCTTTGATTACACAAAACCATCCGATGACCACTGAATCGTCTTGAGCTGACGGCCATAGCTTTTCTGTAAAACAAATTTTATATATTACATGGACGCTGATAAGCAATACTATTTCAAGCCACACAGACTTAATTTTAAGAAAATATAATAATGTAGAAACTATTCTTAGCATTGCATTATCAAAATACATTATTATTTCTCATTAGCATCCATATGTAGTTTAATTACTTTTTTATTTAAGTAACAAATAAAATATTTAAACAATAATATACATAAAATGCATGTAAATAAGATGATCTCCTTTATAAGAGATCTCTTCTAGAACTTAGTCATAATGGTGATTAATTAAATGGACATTATTTTCATTTCAGGATTAAAATTAATTGTCATAACTGTAGTATCTGTATTCCACTGACTACAGTATACTATTCTTATAGATAATCTGTATAAAAAACTTAATAAGAACTATGTTTTGTATATTAATCAAATTTAATTACGACTGTTATTTCATTCTATATTAAGTGAACTTCAAGGATTGTCTCAATTTCAGATTATAATGAATTAAACCAATCAACTTTTCAATAGCAATAAAAAAAATTATAATAATAATAATTAATAATATAATATATTTAAATAGATATTAAATATTGTTTCCCTATGTACAAAATAATAAAAAAGTTAAACATACCAAATGTTTTAGCGAGAATGTTAGTAAGCAAGGGTTCTCTATGAGAACATAAATGTGCAACGCAATTAGCAATTCCACGTCGAACAGCTGGTTCTGTACTTTCTACATGTAATAACAGGGCCTTTGACAATTCTGAAAATATATTATTATTTATTTAGATATAATATAGATTAAGATGATACAAGTAATAATAATAAGTTTTCTTTTTTGGAAAATAACTCAGAAAACATTCATACCCAAAATTTCATGTGAAATGATAAACAAAATTTTAATTGAGGATAAAATGGTCTTGTCTTAAAAATATTAATTACTTGCTCTACAAAATAATACACTTTTAATATTATAGTTTGATATTAAAAAAAAAACAAATCTTAGTCTAAAATAAAATTATAGATGCACCTGAAATCTCCTCATCTGTAGTATACTCAGCCAATGCATTCAGTACTCTCGGTAAATTATTCTCCAAAGCCTCCACAATAAGTTGTATTTCTTTCGTCTGTCTCACGATTTGGCTCAATTTAGGAAATAGGGTCTGTGCTTGAGAACGAATTTTACCGACACCCGGTCGTAACCAACAATCTCCTAAACAGATACGTGATAGAGCTGCTCTTATCCACCTAAAAAGAAATATTAAAACCAATTAAATCTTGAATGGTAATGACTTAATAAAATAACTAGATGGTTCCTAGACTACAACTTGGTTGTATAACTATTTTGTATAACCTTTCAAACAAACTTTGTTTCATAAAAAATTTCATCCCTGATTTCACCCTGGTTATATTTTTGCAACAAATGCGTTTACAAGGTATTCTGTAGCAAAGTCCATCTATATTGGTTTAGTAGTTTTTGGTGAGAAATGTAAGAAACAAACAAACAGACCAAATGGAGTTACTTTCAGATTTATAATTTTGTACCTAATGGATTATTTAATTGTCTGACAATATTTGTTATATTTTGTTCAATTAAATTTTGTTTAAAAAACTATTTTTTTATCCATTGTTTTAAATGAATAATTAGGCAAATTAATTATACTCTATGAAAATATTGCCTGTAAAAATATGTTTTTTATTTTAAACAAAAGATGAAATTTAAAAAATTAAAAAACCCGACTGTAGTTATTAATGTAGGTAGTGTTTAAGCATTGTCACTCCAAAGTGTTTTCCTAATATAGATTTTATATATTTTGGTACTGGTCTCCTAATCCTAAGCCTTTTATACCCCCTAGGTCTTGAAAAATATTTTTTTTTTCCTATACATCGAAGACAAGCAATACTATGGTAAGCCACACAGACTTCATTTTGAGAAAATGGCATCTAAAAACGTCAAGCCTATTCTTAGCCGATTTTATAAAGGCTTCCATCCATTCATCGTGAATCTATCTTCTCTTTTCTATTTTAATAAAATATATATGAATTAAAAGCAAATTGGTATAATAAAAAGTTTTATCTAATAATAAGTTTTTCATATATAACAGATTATTGCATATAGCAAAATATTGAGCACACATCAATATTCAAAACATTAAATTGAGAAACTTTTTTACTGACTCATCTAGTTTAGATGACTTGAAAAATGTTTGAGTAATGTTAATTACATGATACGATATCTGATAACATCAATAACTCCGAATTCGACTTTTTGTGGGTTGACACATTATTGCTTATCAGCATCCAATTCTAACTCTAAAGAAAAATCTGATGAAGTATCATTAAAGAAAATTGGTGAAGCCGTTGAGTAATTCCGAGCAGATACAGGATATGATACATACATACATATATTTATGTCTCTTTGTACAAAGGCCAAACATATAACGTTCCTTATTGGCACCTTACCTTGCATTTTTATTAGTGTCTATTTGGTTTTGGAGGACTATATTTGTTTTGTATGAATGGAAAGCAAAACCACCGGCCACTGCCCTATTTAGTGCCTCATCTCCTAACAAACGCACCTCTGCCTGTAAACAAAATAATTTTTTACATGACTAGCTGACACAATGTTTGCATTGCAAATTTAAGTATTATTCATAGTTATTTTTTATCCCTCGGGACCAGTTAATTTTTTCTGTATTAGTTGGACCCTATGTCTTTTTCTGAATCGCTGACAATGTACACCAATACAATAGTATAATAATAGGTATATAGAAAAAATTATACTTTAAACACATTCAACAAAACTGCTAAATCAACAAAATTTTCTAGGCAATCTTTTATGCAGAAATGAAATTAAAAAATTATTTTCAATTACTAATAAAGAAATTAATTATTACACAATAAAAGTATGTGCATAATTATTTATAGATAAATGTATTGAAATAAAAAATACATAAAATATAATTATAATATATGTTTAATACACTCACACTATCATTGCTAGCTAAAGTTAGTAATGTGGGTATAGCTGTGTGCAATAAATTGGCATAATGACGAGCGCAATTCTGTCGACTTCCTAGCGCTCCTAAACACCGGCCCAGTGTTCCAGCTGCGGCCTGGATCTCATGACCTCTGTAAAAAATAATTCAATTTTAGAAACCTACTAAAATTTTTATTCAGGTTCGGACACTATTTGCAAATAAACTCAATAAAAACTACGTAAAAATTCGTTGAATTTGTTCAGATAAAGTCTCACGAATAGCATTATAAAGACATGAAATATACATATAAAAATCATAATTTTTTCTTGCAATTATTAAGTCTAAAGTAAAAGAAAATACTGCCGCATTAAGTGTTCCTTACTTTGCGAGCCCATCGACATTTTTTAAATATTCCAACGCCTTCTCTGCCTTTTCTAACACGTTCATGACTGCTTATTTATCAGCCAAAATATAGAAACGATAACTTCGTCATAGCTAAGGTGTTCATAAGCTATAAATTAGAATTACTGTAATAGAAAAACGCAACAAAACAAACGGGAAAATCAATCAGTTTTGTTGACGTTTTGAAAAGGTAATACCAAGTTAAAAATCAAATTTCCCGAGAGCGTAATGTATATATTAAAAAAAAAATTTCTTCCTAGATATTGTTAAAATTCATCAAGATTTAGATGATACAGGAAATTAATTAAAAATGTTTTAGTTTTTATATTAAATTTAAACAAACTCTTTTAAATCCACTCAAGGAACTAGTTAAAAACTTATTAATCTCTAATAGAAGGTGCAATTTATCAATACTTTAACAAATTAAATTCATTAAATAATTAAATTGTCTGAATAAAAACCAACACTTATTAAATCATTATTGAATTTTATTAAAATTCTGTTAAATTTTATTTATATCGTCGTATAAATGAATTTTAGGATAAATTCATAAAGACATTTGACTTTTGAAAGAAAAAATTGCCAAAATACTAGAAAAACAATTGGTGAGAACTGACTAAAAAGCCACAAAACAAAATAAAGAAGACGAAGAGAACTGACTAATGATAACATCATTTTAGAACTCAAGTTGTTGACATAAAGAAACAGATGATATTACTTCAAAACATTTGAAAGTTATATATCAAATTTTAAAAAAATACGTTTTTGTATTATTTTTTACATCATGTACCCAAATAATTATATTTTTACTTATATAAAATAATTATTTTTCATTCTAACTCTAACAAAAAATTAAAGGCAATTGACAAATTGTTAAATTTTGACAATTTGATCTTAATAAGAAAATGTGAAGGCCATAGTGAGGCCACAACTTAAGCTACTATTTGATAAGAAACTACCATTGATAACAAGGATTTTAGTTTCAAATCTAATAGGTTCAATCAAATTAACTATAA
The DNA here is from genome assembly GCA_037950945.1 of Hypolimnas misippus. Classification (NCBI taxonomy): domain Eukaryota; kingdom Metazoa; phylum Arthropoda; class Insecta; order Lepidoptera; family Nymphalidae; genus Hypolimnas; species Hypolimnas misippus. Next base: position 2,025,698 of record JBBEEQ010000009.1, read on the forward strand.
ATACTAAAAATGAGTGATGAAAATTATGATGATGTTGATGTTACATCTGGTTTAAATACAGTTTTAGCTCAAATGGAAGCTGCAGTGATTAGAAGGAGTAAAGTAAGTGCATCTTTTAAAACATTAATTGCACATCACATAACATTGCACAGTTGGCGCTGCTATTCGATTTGACTCCTCACTCGGTGCCGCGTGATGAGTTCATAACATTTTATAGTAAATTTAATATACGTAGTATACGAAAATTAATTTCTTAGGGGCCTCTGAAATAAGGTTTGAACCATAAACAACGAGAAATGGAAGAGCATTATTGTCCACGTGGATAAAGAATAGGACTATAAATTGTGTCGCATCTACTCATTTCTCCCTTCCACAAACTGTTTGCGTTCGCGATGAAAAAGTGATTTTACGTACTTATAAAATTTAATTTAATTTATTATTTTTTTAACGACCTTCGAGATTATAAAAAGTTATACATGTATGTTTAAATTGAATTATAGTTTTTCTGTAATGCTAAATCCTATCATAAATATGATCATAAATGTATCCATGTAACATTCAAATCATACTGATCAATTCAGTGAAATAGCGTTATAGACTTTTATAATTTCGTTAATTTTAAATTATTTTTTTGTTTTGTAGTAATTTATAGTTTTATCCTATTCTTTATCGCCACGAACTAAAAAGCATTAAGAGAGGCATGGTGATATTGCTTGTCTTTTCTGGAAGTATATAGAAGCTAAAACTGACAGATAAAAATAAACTAATAGCACACGAATAAAGTCAATTATTTTAGCACTAAAAAGAGTTTTTGGTTAAAATAAAAGCAAACTTAACAGTTTTTTTACTGTAGTAATTTTATTTATTTGATAAACCTTAATTTTAGATATTTGTTATTTAAAATATGTACTATATTTTACTATATGTTACAAAAGATTTAAACATACGGTAAACGCGTGTTCATAAAAATCCGTACTACAAATGCGCGTCTAAGGACAGATTTAAGTTTAACATGCTTTAGATATAAATTAACATAACGTTTAAGTGAATTTACTAGATGAATAAAACCTATTTTAGCTGTCAAATGTAACATGAATTAAAAACTTATTTATGATTTTACTTACTGTTACGCAATTATGATAATATTTTAAGCAATGTTTTATTTTTAAACACTGTTTAGCGAGGTATATGTTAACCATGGTTTTATTGAATCGTTTGTAATATGGCTGGTAATGTTCTACCAATGATATTTTATAATTATGATATGTTACGTTTATACTTGACTGACGTGATAATCTGAATTTCCGACTTTAACAAGTTCTTATTATATTCATACTTAATATAACAGGTCTTATCGCGATAACTAATGGTAGTCATGTCGAAAATGTCGGGTAATAAAAAGGTACCATAAGTTATCGCGATAAGACCCGTTATATTAAGTATGAATAGTATAAATCGCGAAAGTTTAAAATATATAATTCTTATTATATATAGGACTATACTATATCTATAGTTATACTTTTTTTTAAATAATTTCATCTTTTGATATAAACCTGAAGTTATTATTGTGCTAATTTGAGCACTAATTGTTCGACATACAAAGTCTTTCTGCTAAACCACAAATTAAACTTAAATGAAATCATGACAGACATCCATTTCATTATTATATGCATTAACAAATTTCAGGAACTTCCTCAAATTGCTCCGAAACTTCTAGCTGTTACGAAAATCAAACCAGTTTCTTTAATTATACAAGCTTATGAAGCTGGCCAGCGACATTTCGGAGAGAATTACGTCAATGAGCTAACTGAAAAAGCTAATGATCCACAGATACTCGAAAAGTGCAAAGAAATTAAGTGGCATTTTATAGGCCACTTACAATCAAATAAAATTAATAAATTGCTTAGTGTGCCGAACCTTTATTTTCTTCAAACACTAGATTCAGCCAAACTAGCAGATCAAATAAACAAACAATGGGCAAAGATAAGAAAAGAGGAGGTCAAGTTAAATGTATTCATACAAGTTAATACCAGCGAAGAAGAAGGTATTGTAAACAGATGTACCTCATTATCTTTCTTGGCTATAGTTGTCAGTAACGATAAAAATAAGTAGGTAAAGTAAACTTGTAAATATTCCAGGTTTTACATCTGAAAATCTTTACTTTACTTACATACAGCTTTACTTAGCTGCAAAGGTCTTGTTCCATTGAAGCAAAAATAAAAAATGAGCACCTAGTATTATGTAATAATACAGCATACAATAGTACAGCTTAAAGTTATGTAAATAATCTAGAAGCATACCCCTAACGAATATGAGAGATTTAAAAGTTTCCCCTTTCATTACTGAAAACTGTATGTGTAATGTATCTACATATGATTTAGAATTATAAAATTTGGCATGAATGTATTTATATTTCAATTGAGGTAGAGCCTAGCTGTAGCCTGTTCGTAGACGGACTGGCTCGACCGCCGCTGTACCTCACTCATACAAAAACTTGGCGTGAAGTAGCTAATAGGTGCCGTGTTTCGGACAGTGAGTAAGAGAGCCAGAAGCCTAACACTCTTCCCAATTCCTTTGCTCAATTCATATTCCCTTTTACTCCTTATTCCTTTTTTAGGCTATCAACGCATTGATAGCTCCTCAGAACTGCAATTGTCTATTAGCAGTGATCACTTAACCCACCTGCTCGTTTGCCAGCTTATTTCTGTAAAAAATACAATAATTAATTACATTCTTAGTTTTTAGCTAGATTACATTACTAAAAATGTAGACATTATCATTACAATTATTGCCTAGGTGCTATTTTTACATAAACAAAAAATTAATAATAATCAATTACAATTTATAAAAACAAATTATAAAACTATAAATATGTTATATTTATGCTATTTGACGATAAAAATCTGATACCATTTCCAACTTTGATAAGTTCGTAATTGACATGTAGGCCCAAAGATACTCTCGCCTGATATATTCAGTCGGTAACTGGTTGGTAGGAAACGTCGTCCAAAGTAATCGGCATTCTGCTTGCCAAAATCCATGTAGCGTGTAACATATCTAACCAATCTATAATAAAATTACGTCTTCAAGAGACATAAGTAAACTAATAAATAATAACTTTACTAATAAATCTACCCAAAATGTCTTCTACTTTTGAAAGACTGTGCAATTAGTCGTTGCCTAACTACCAGTTGAAAATTCAATTATCAAAGTTAGAAATAGGCACGGATTTTTAAGCGTAATATATCTATGGTTAAAAATATCATTGGTTTATATGTTTTTAGTTAAAAGTGGAATAGAACCGTCACAAGTAACTGAACTTGTCGAGCATGTCTTGAAGAATTGTCCTCATCTGGACTTTAAAGGTCTTATGACTATCGGTAAATATGACTATAATATGACATTTAAGGGTCCTAACCCAGATTTTCAGACCCTTTCCAAATGTAGACAAGAAGTGTGCGAGAAATTTAATTTGGCAATTAATGACGTTGAATTGTCTATGGGAATGACTATGAACTTTGAACAAGCTGTGAGTACAACTTAAGGCTAAAGGTGTTATTAAAATATGACACAAAATAATTAATTCATAATAATGATGTTTTTTTGATAATTTCAGATTGAATTAGGAGCTACAACTGTTCGAGTTGGTCAGAAGATATTTGGTAAGAGACGACCTAAAACTAAGGATTGGGATTAAAATTGTGAAGAGCGTAAACTAAACTGCATCAAGTGAAATTAATACAAAAATTAATACAAATTAATACAGAAACGGAGGATAAAACACGTTTTATATTTTATTGACAAATTTACAATTGAATCGTAATATAAATTTTAATATTATGAATCGATTTACTCGAATTTATTCCTTTTACATCGAGGTTTTTTATAGGTTACTTACATACGTTTTTTTTAAATGTTAGGTGTGGGCTGCTCAAGAGCAATATGTTTATCATATGTTATTATTTTATATTTTTTGTTATCAAATAATATTAATAAAAAAGTTTTCAATTTTTTTTAACCTTTTATTTTTTAAGCATTCTTCTTAGGTCATCCCATTGTATTAGTTTTAAGATTTCATAGTCAACTAAGAGCCACGTCCGTTTGTCTGTCTATGTATCTATGAGATTTTTAATACTTGAAATCTGAAATTTCGCATGAGTACACATATTTACTAAGGACTCCAAAAATTTCTTGCAAAATATTAAACTTCAAAGTGCTAATTTTGAACCGACTTCCAAAAAAGGAGGAGTTTCTCAATTCGTTGGGGACTTTTTATGGATGTTCCCGCTAATTGTGGTCCGATTTCGATTTTTTTTGTTTGTAGAGTTTACTCCCAAGATGGTCCTATTGGGATTAGGTCGCGATCTGATGCTGGGATCCTGGAGAGATCGTGGGAACTCTTCGAATATTATATGCACAACTAAACCGATTTAGGTATTTTTGATTGTAAATCTTACATTTGCTTTCGAAAAACCATATTTGGTGAAGTGGATCTGATGATAAAGACCATAGCCGCCGGAATTACTCAATAACCAACTAAGCAATTTATGCATGCAATTTATAGTCCTGCAACGGGAAAAGCAATATTTTGTAATAGCTATAAGCAGTTGACGTTAGGCTATTGTAACTTAGGTACGTAACTTAAAAGTGTAAAACATAAAAAAAAATAACCGACTACAAAAACGAATCGAAAATAAACATTTCGAAGTCGGTGCCAGTAAATAACATGTAAAAGGATTTACTTAATAAAAAATTATTTTCTCACCTTTACTAACTACACTGCTGTTTCTGGATCTAAGTATGCTTTACGAATGGTGGAAAGGTACTCCTAACCTTATCGGAATAAGGCCATCGACGACCATCTATTTTTTTATAGTCTCTGTTTAGACTAGAATCCGGTTAATTATATAGTTTCATTTTAGTTTAAAAAAATTAATTGGCGATAATAGTGGAAAAAATAAATAACCATATTACGAGAACACTGATAAGTTTACTGTTTAGAAACAGTTGATATTATTTAATAACATAAAAAAATCAACAAAATCTTTAAATATTATTATTTATTACCTTTACTTAATTTAACGAGTACTTAAATTTTGCAAAACTAAATAAGTAAATGTAAATATTTCTCAATGAAATTCCCAGAACGAAAAGTGACAAATGTCAAAAATGATAACTGACAATTTTGATAATTGATAAGAAATTGAGAATTGATAACAGGCGTCACAATTTTACTTCGGATTAACTAAAAATACTAAATAATGAGTGATGAAACAGACGAAGTTGACGTTATGTATGGTCTAAAAACAGTTTTAGCCCAAATAGAAGCTGCAGTGGCTAGAAGGAGTAAAGTAAGTGTATCTAATGTCATGCAATGGTTATTAGTAATTTATTACTTGTTGCTTATAAAAAAAACTTAAAAATCATCACTGTTGAAAAGAATATTTGTTGCTTTGCTAAAATGTTTATCTTCTATTTGTAAGCTAACAAATACATTTAATTTTAAGTAACTATATTAATTGGTCATTGGTAGTTTTCATGTGAATTAAATATTTCAGGATCTACCACAAATCGCGCCAAGGCTTGTAGCTGTTTCAAAAATCAAACCAATTCCTCTAATCATACAAGCTTATGAAGCTGGCCAGCGGAATTTCGGCGAGAATTACGTCAATGAGCTCGCCGAAAAAGCCAATGATCCACAGATACTCGAAAAGTGTAAAGAAATTAAATGGCATTTTATAGGCCACTTACAAACAAATAAAATTAATAAATTACTTGGTTCACCTGGTCTTTATATTGTGGAAACAGTTGATTCAGCTAAACTAGCAGATAATATAAGTAAACAGTGGGTAAAGATAAGGAAAGAACAGGCCAAGTTGAATGTTATGGTACAAGTTAATACAAGCGGGGAAGAAGGTAATTTAAATAAGGTTTATTTCTTCTTATTTTTATCAGGCTTTTTTAATTTTTGCTAGTACTGAAAATAATTGATGATTCTTGATTCTTTTTGTGACTTTTTAAATTTAATTTCACAAAAAAAAAAATATCACTGTTAATTGCTGCTATGTGAGAATTACACTTAAATGTTTAGCTTTCATACGTAGATTACATATGTATATCTGAAAGAATTTACTGTCATTGCCTTATTTTTGACAATTACAGTTTTCGTAATTACTTATGACGTATCTCTTACTAGCTTACAGATTTGTTTAATATTGCTCTCAAAATCAAAACTTACAAATGTAATTCTTACCTAAAATATACTAAATCGTGGTAGACATACAGCTATATAACGTTTCCATTATTAAAATAATTCTATACAGATTTAATACCAATTTCATTTTTTTTATTATTTATTAAATTTCAGCTAAAAATGGAATAGAACCATCCCAAGTAACTGAACTTGTTGAGCATGTTCTTAAGAATTGTCCTGATTTAAACTTTATAGGTCTAATGACCATCGGTCAATACGACTATGATATATCCAAGGGTCCAAATCCAGATTTCTTGACCCTTGCCAAATGTAGAAAAGAAGTATGTGAGAGATTAAACTTGGATATTAATAATGTTGAGTTATCTATGGGAATGTCATCAGATTTTGAACATGCTGTGAGTATAAATAAATAAACACTCCACACTCATCGGCCATTATTAGAATCTTAGGTCCAGAAACAGACAACACAAAGATGAACACTCAGACCACAATATTTTTAATGAATGGTTCAACCCCTATTCTTACAAACATTGTTCTGGTAATTTTGTTTTTACATGTCTTTCAACCTCCGACTCAGCATGTTATCCTGCTAGAGGCTGTTAGGAGAAACCTTTATTATTTATATTAATGTTCATATTTTGTTGCAAAAATTGGAAAATAATTCAAAGTAAATGTTACAAAATATGAACAATTTTATTCTATTCTTGTCTTTTCTTTTATTTGTCAATAATATTTGTTTCTCAATGATTTCAGATTGAATTAGGAGCTACTACTGTTCGAGTTGGAACAAACATATTTGGTGTGAGACCACCTAAAAATAAGTAAACAAATAGGATTTTTTTCTTCAAAATATATTTGTTGCTTCTATTAAGAGGGAAAGTATAGATCATGTTTTTGTTATAAGTTTAAATGGTTATTATTAAATATTACATATAACAAGCACATTATTTTCCGTTTCCACAATCCTTTAAATTGAAAATAATAACATTTACGTTTATCTGCGATGACCATAGATAAAAAAAAATGTGGGAAAGAAGAGAACTAATATGACTGTCAAAGTGACAGTTGTGTGTTAATTCATCATTTGTATTCTGTGATCGCATGCGCCACGAAAGTTGGTGTTGGTTGTATTGTAAACGCAAGGTGTTTTCTAGTTAAGTGAAACTGCGTAAGCAAGCTGTATTTTATAAAATAAATTAAAAGTTTAAACAAAAAAATATAACTTCAATTGTAATATACAAAGTGGTGGATTGACATTGAATTTGTGCTACTGTGCTTTAAAATTAAAAAGTTTTATATCCTGTTCGAAGTTTGAAACAAGGCCGTGAATCATTAGCGCTTAATTTAACAGGTAAGCGGGAAGGATAACCACTTCTTTTTTTATTTTTATTCGAATGTCACCCATTCTTAATTCATTATCGCAAACAATGCCGATACTCAGTATAAAATTACTAAAATTTTTCTCACATTAAACTGCATTTTTTGAAGGTTTACAACTATTATTATATATTTAGGAATTATTCTATTCTGCTGTGGGTTTGAATGTGGAATTTAAAAAAGAAATGGATTAAAAAATAATTAGAATTACTCAAGTTAAAGCCACGGCAATATTGTTATTATCATTGATACATTTTGTAATGTAATTCTTTAACAAATATCTTTAATATGCGTATGTGAACTATATCTGTCATAAAATTTAATTGCAAATATAACAAAGGGATTGAATAGTTTTTTTCTAACTTAAACAAAAAATGATTGCAGTTGTAAAGATCTCTCATACAAAAACAATTGTCTTCGTTGCCTCATCATTGCATAGTATCTCACAGTAGCTAAAGCAATCCTCCATTATAAAGATAAAATTTCAGACAGTTTCTTAATGTGATAAAGAAGAAATAGCACTTATTTGTTCATTCATCTATGAAACAATTGAAATGTATTAATTGAAATATATATATACACTACATATATTTTAGTCTCATAGTTCTGTACTTAATTACATTGTAATTGTATGTTTTTGTATGTAAAGTTATTGATTAAAAATTTAAATGACTTATGTATGAAATATTAAATAAATTTTTATTTTGAATTAAAAAAAAGGCAAAATAAACCATGCATAGTGTATTTTTCTTTACTTGTCTATATATAGTAACAATACCCGAACGAAAATGACGAATTTTTCTTATGAAAATTTTTCTCATTATAACTGCATTACAAAAAAATGTTTGAGTTCAATTGTTCAATCGATAATTTCTAGTCTTAACTTTTATGTGTGGCTCGAAATACGCCATATTTGTCTACTAAATGGACGCTGATATGCAATACTGTGTCAAGCCACACGAACTTCATTTTGAGAATATGGCGTCTAAAGATGTCAAACCTATTCTTAATAAGTTAGTTTGAAGACGTATATATTCATCTTTTCTTTTCTATTTTGATAAAATGTATATCGAATCAAAAGCAGATAGATTTATTTAATATGTTATCTAATAATAAGTTTTTAAATATTTGAGATTATTTTATAAATTACAAAATATGGAACGCACCTGAAATTCGAAATATTGAGTTAAGAAACTTTTTTCCATACTTATTTAGTTTAGATGACTTGAAATTTCTTTGGATAATGTTAAATAGGTGACATAGTATCAAAATACATCAATATCTTAAAATTTGACTTTTTGTGGGTTGACACATTATTGCTTATCAGCATCCATTTGTCTACTAAATAAGACAAGTAAAGAAAAATCAACCTGTATTAAGATTAGGATGTTTTTAAACTTGCATTTCACGTTTTTTTTAATAGTTGTACTGAAGCTTATTTTGCTATATATACCAATTTGAGTTAAAAACATATTAAGACTCAGAAAATTTATTTTAAATTGCATAAATCTTAGCTTCTGTCAAATTATAATTAAGATCATAAAGAGTTATAATTTTCCTTTCTTTGACAATATAGGAGGTTATGAGAAATAAAACATGAATATGTCGGTTTAAATATCATCACTTTGTTTATTTACCGAAAAAGAGTTTAACGTTCTGAGACTGCAGTGCTAACAGATAAGAAGAACAGAACTTACAAGATATACTATAGGGCTGTGTTGCCATGTTAAAAAAAATGACATAGTATTGATATAAGATTAATTTTGCACTATTATATAATTAATACTTTAATAATATTAATTTATAATCCAACACGCCCCCTCAAAATTAATCTCCACATTATACAATAATAAATAAAAAAATATATATACCACAGTCTCAATCTGGGAAACACATAATAATGGCCCAACATTTGTTGCAAGGATTAGGGAAAAACCCAGGAAAACCTAATCAGACCAATTGCAATTTAAATATAAGTGACAAAATAAAACTTACATACTATTGCAATAATATTAATACAAATTGTAATCAAAAGTAAACATAATAATAATTACTTATAATGTTTTGAATATGAATCAACAATTTCAGTAATTTTTTTTTTTTAATATTATTATTATAAAATTGGTAATCATAATTTTAACACAACAGAACAAAAAAAATTTAACAATTAATGATTACTTATTATTTAGTGCTATATTTAATTATAACTCTTATAACTATTTAATCTGATAGTTATTTTAAACCTAATTTAGTTTTCATCTCTTGAAATGTGATTGCTGGTAATGACTTTGTTAACCCATCAGCCAATTGTTGACCTGTGGGAATGTAATTTAATTGTATTACATTTTTCTCTACCTGCTCTCTTGAAAAATGATATTTTATGTCAATGTGTTTTGATCTCTTATGACTGGTTGGGTTATTTGCAATACTTATACAACCATTATTATCTTCATATAGAATGATAGGCTTTTCAATATAAACATTTACACTAGTTGCTAATGATTTTAACCATAAAGCTTCTTTGACAGCTTCATATAACGCCATATATTCTGCCTCAGTGGATGATGCAGCCACTGATAATTGCCTTTTTGTACACCAAGATATGGTACACTGGTCAAATAATTGAAAAACATATCCAGTAGTACTTTTTCTATCTTTTGTATCGCTTCCACCCCAGTCAGAGTCAACATAACCACACAAAATGTTATTATAATCACATCTTTTATAATACAATTTTAAATCAATTGTACCTTTCAAATATCTGAGAACTCTTTTAAGACATTGCCACAATTCTTTATTATTTTTATTTGTGTATCTACTTAATAAATTTACACTAATACTTAAATCTGGTCTAGTACATAACATTATATACATTAAACAGCCAATAACATTTCTACATGGTGCTGTACACTTTTCATCAGAACTTAAAGCTTCAAAATTAAGTTTATTCTCCAAAGGTGTACTAATAGACTTACATTCATTCATATGAAATTTTCTTAAAACAGTTTTAATGTATGAACTTTGGTCTAAAGATATCTCATCATTATACCTAGACACTTTAATGCCCAAAAACAATTTAATATCTTTTAAGTCTGTCATTCTAAATTTTCCCATTAAATATTCTTTAAAATCATTCATTGTATTGATATCAGCACATATTATAACCAAATCATCAACATATAAGAGTACATAAATGTTTTTATAAACATCACCTTTATCTAGCATGTAAATACATCTTTCAACTGATGAACTTTGAAAACCTTTTTCTTTGATAGCTTGGTCAAATTTTTCAAACCAACACCTTGCTGCCTGCTTTAAACCATATAATGCCTTATTTAATTTACAGACACAGTTACCTTTATGCTCTATGCCCTCAGGAACTTTCATATAAATTTCTTCCTTTAAATCACCATTAAGAAAAGCAGTCTTCACATCCATATGATGAACTAATAATTTGAATTGATTTGCAAAACTTAGCATAAACCTAAAACTAGTTATTCTAGCAACAGGTGCAAAGGTTTCATTGTAATCTGCAAGATATTTTTGACTAAAACCTCTCGCTACCAGACGAGCTTTATATCTAAAAGGTTTTCCAAATTCATCATTCTTTACTGTAAATACCCATTTACAATCTACTATATTTTTATTTTTAGGCTTTGGTACTATTACCCAAGTATTATTTTCTAATAAAGAGTTTAATTCATCCTTAACAGCATTTTCCCACTGAACTCTATCTTCCCTAATTTTTATTTCATCTATTGAATTTGGAACATCATATAAAATAGCTTGAGCACACATTAAATATTCATTATAACCATTATTCATATCCCTATAAGACACAGGGGGACGATTTTTAAGTCTATCACTCCTTCTTGGTTCAAAACTATTTTCAATATTTTCTACATTTTGATTGGAATTAGGAAAATCAACGGTTTGTTCACATTCAACAAGGTCATGATTATTTATACTTTTATTGGGACATTCATTTAGTTCAGATTTAGAGGCATCTGATTCAGAACGCTCAGAGACACGAGATTCTGACACTGATTTCGACATAAAGTCACTATCAGTTTTGTCATGAGAATTTTTAACATTCTCTTCAGACTTACACATAGGTCTGGATTTTAAAAACTGAATCTCATCGACAATTACATCTCTGACAACAACAAACTTTTCAGTTTCAGAATTCCAAACTTTATAACCATTTGGTTCATAACCTACGAGTATACCTTTCCATGACTTTTCATCAAACTTATGTTTCATAACTTTATTGTGAACAAAAACAGTTGACCCAAAGATTTTTAAATATTTAACTTGAGGCTTCCTACCATGCCACATCTCATATGGTGTTTTATTAAATTTTAAAGCCTTGGTTGGTGATATATTTATTAAATATACAGCAGTTAAGACTGCTTCACCCCAAAATACTTTATTTAATTTTGAGCTACTTATCATACAACGAGCTTTTTCTGTAATAGTCCTTACCATTCTCTCAGAAACACCATTCAACTGAGGCGTCCTAGGAACTGTTAAATGATATGAAATACCCTTTTCAACAAAAAATGCTTTCATTTCATTTGATAAATACTCTCTACCGTTATCACAATAAAAATTAACAATTTTTGTATTAAATTTTGCCTCACTTTTAGCCACAAAATCCTTAAAAGTAGAAAAGACATCTGATTTATATGTAATTAAATATACAACACAATAATGAGTATATTCGTCAACGAAGAGGACAAAATAATTCTTATTATCGACTGTAGGAGGAGTGATAGACCCACACACATCGGAATGTACAATAAATAGAGGTTGTTTAATATAACTTTTATCTTTAGTTCGATTAAATGGTAGTCTACTCTGCTTCCCATTTATACAGGCTTCACATAAATCATCAGATGGTACTATTGTATTAATTTCAGAACAGTCTTCAATCATATTATAAGATTTTAATTCCAAAAATTTACTTTTACTAATATGACCTAAACGTTCATGCCACAATTTATAATTATTTTTATCACTATTACATAAATTTGAAACAGATGTACATTTATTCAGTGAAGCCATAAAATTAATAATAAACAAATTATTTTTACACTCACCTCGCATTATTATATTATCAGATTTATCCTTTACTTCAGCACCGTTCTGATTGAACACAACGGTTAAACCAGCATGTTGCATCTTCGATACTGAGAGTAAATTATATGGGACCTCCGGACAGTAGAGTACATCCTCTAAAACACCTTGTATACCTAATTCACTTGTCACATAAATATATCCCTTTTTATTTGCTTCAATATGTTGTCCATTTTTAGCAACTGAAATCTTTATAGGTGTATTTAAATTTTTGAAGTGGCTAAAAAGATCATCTCTATTTATTATATGATCAGAGGCTCCTGAATCTAAAATAAAAGTTATATTATGTTTGTGAAAATTTGATTCATATGCCCCGGTCATAAATGCAAATCCGCTTGAAGTTGATGGTGAATGTGTCTCTACCGACTGTACTGTTCTGGTCTTCTCCTGGTTTTTATGTTGTTTTTTAAAATAATAGCAGTCATTTCTTAGGTGTCCCTTCCGACCACATTGAAAACACTTTATATTTGAATTTTTCTTTCTTTTGATAGACTTATTTCCAAAATTATTAACAAATTTTCTTTTCTTGAAATTACTATCTATATTTAATATTTTTAAGGTTGTGTCACTTGACTCGTTTCTTAATTTGACCTCGTGGTCAAGGAGCCTTGTTTTCACAAATCCTAGTGTAAGATTATCTTCTGTCAGAGTTTCTATAGCTGTAACGACCCCATCGTACGAAGAAGGAAGAGTTAATAATAAGTGAGCTACCTTATCCATTTCCTCGAGCTTAGCTCCAGCAGCTAATAACTCCGCAATTAATTCGTCAAACAGTGTAAAATGTTTGACGAGTGGAACATCACTTTGTAATTTTAACATTAAAAGTCTTTTCCGTAGAGCTAGCTGAGTAGCAATACTTTTACGTTCATAGAGCCTGTCCAGATTCTTTATTATTTCTCGTGCTGATAGATTTTCTCCGGCAAATCCGAGAAAAGAATCCGACAGATACTCAATTGTCACACCTTTTGCAACCCTATTGTTTGTCTGCCATTCTTCAGTAATGTTCGGGTCTTCGTCGATTACACGGATAATATTTAATTCCGTTAATAATGCACGGATTCTAAATTTCCACGTACTATATTTTTCTCCGTCAAACGGCTTTATGTTTCTTTTCATTTTGTTACTCTCCATCTTGAATCGTTAATCGTGCTGTGTTTATATACCTACTTGTATACACTTCACTATTTTACTTTAATTGTTCTTAGTTTTATTAACTTACTAAGTTCTACATGCTTTACACTGCGGTCTGGGCCCATAACCTATAGGAGGTTATGAGAAATAAAACATGAATATGTCGGTTTAAATATCATCACTTTGTTTATTTACCGAAAAAGAGTTTAACGTTCTGAGACTGCAGTGCTAACAGATAAGAAGAACAGAACTTACAAGATATACTATAGGGCTGTGTTGCCATGTTAAAAAAAATGACATAGTATTGATATAAGATTAATTTTGCACTATTATATAATTAATACTTTAATAATATTAATTTATAATCCAACAGACAATATTAAAAGCTATATCTTGTGATATCAACTGCATTTATATTTTGTTACTCATGTATGAATTTGAGAAGGGCTTAGACCAAGCCTTCTCTCTAAATCATCTGTTCATTTCAAATCTATTTGCTGATTGACAACAATTTGTAAAGTTTTAAAGAGTTTCACAGTTTACCTCAACAAGGCCTATCCTAATCTAAGATTTGATCTAGAAAACCTCCCTTAATATGTAATCGACTGTCGACAGTGATTTAAGACAGATATGATATATATTGACATTTTTATAGCTACTGTTAGTTCCACTCCTGGGTAATAGTGTTATGTTATAAAGATCCTTAATTTCCTTGCTAAGGTTATTTTATATTCTGTGGGGGTAAGTGCAATAGTTATACATTAATATTCTACCCACATATAAAAATCATTATAAAAAGTAGCTCTAGATTCAAAGATACAAAGATATATTTAATATACTATCTAATGAAAAGTTTTTACAATATTTGAGATTATTGTATAAATTGCAAAATATGGAATGCATTTGAAATTCGAAATAATTCAATAAAAAATTTTTTCCCTACTTATTTAGTTCATATGACTTAAACTTTTTTTTAATAATTATAATATATATATATATATATATATATATATATATATATATATATATATATATATATATATATATATATATATATATATATAATTGGGTATCAAAATAGAGCAATATCGCCGAATTTGACTATTTGTTGGTTGACACATTATTGCTTATTGGCATCCAATTATATCTAGTTTAAATATATGTTTACTAATTAGCCTAACTCAAGCGGCCTTTGACCTTAGACCTGTCTGTTGCGTTACAAGTTTGAACAATGGAACCGTTACTTAAAAAAAACTGTGTATTGTAATTGATAAAAACATGTTTTGTTGGAAATTCTGTGTTTAGGAACATAGTTTTCTGAGTCACATAGCAATCCTAGATTTTTTTGCTATGGCTTTTTCTATCTTAATGGCCACTGACGATTATTCTGGTTGCCATTTCTAAAATTTGTCAACCAGGACAAGACGCGTGAAAACCTGTATAAACAAAAATAGTTGAAAATGTCATGAACAATCTTTTTATTTATTTCCAAACCTTAAAGTTCATTTTAATATTTTTTTATCAACATTATAAATCTACCAAAACAGAATCATATTACAAATTGTATAATAAATCTGGACTACAAATTGCATGTTGTGTGCATATAAATATCTATAGAAAAGCAGTCAATAGATAAATAACTATACAGTTTAAGATCTTAATTAATTTATATACATAAATTTAAAAAATAATAATAATAAAAGAAAAGATTATACATTAAACTATTTACATCTTAATTACTATAAAAAAAAGGATTATATTTTACAAAACATTGTAGACCTCATCTAAGCCACTGCATCTGGGTAAAGTTCCCAAAATACTGGCAGCATTACCCCGTTGAATGGCCAAGCTGATCCTTTGACCGAGGTAGCTGCCAGCTCTTGGGTCCCCAGTTGACTCCCAAAGCCTCTTTGAGAGGTCTTTAAAAAGAGAACGAGCGTCTGGGCCCCACGGACCAAGAGTTTCCACTCTAAATAACTAGACAAGTAGAAAAAAAATCTTTTGCATGGCCCCATTATTATTGCGTTATGTAGATCTACTTAAAACTTACATAAAGTTGAATGTACTCTTACAATTTCTAATACATATGTATTAGCTTGTTATTTAATGCCTTAGACTTTTAATTATCTATAATTTTGGATACTAGTTACATGAATAGCTTAGTCATTAGTCTTTATATTTATTTTATCATTCGTTCATTTATTTTATGATGTTGAGCATTGATGAGTGAGTCTGTGTCAATTTAGTTTTAGTATCTACATCTAGGGTACAAACTTTATATAATAAGCTTACTTTTTATTTGATTCATATATTTTATTTGTCCCTGTACAGCTTTCGCCGAATGCAAGCAGGATGTCTTTAGTAATATCTGAAATAGATTAACAGCGAATCTAATACTTGTATATAAAGCTAAGTTTTTAATGTGTATGATGGCTTATGTTTATAATAAGCTATAAAAATGTGAGTTATGTCATAGACTAAAAAAATAACGCTACGACCGACGGAGTACTACATATAAACGTCAATGGTTAATGTTACGCAATTACCGAAACTAAACAAGGGTCAATGCGAGAAGCGTTTATTTAAAGTAATATCAGTGAGGCGAGAATTTCATTTGTAAGTTTTGCTCTCAGACTTTTATATAGATTTAGATACATATCGATACCTCCCACATTAGTTATTGTAAGCCACAAAATTGCTGTTAGCGTTTTTACTGAATACTACACGAATTTGCATTGCTTAATGCATTCAAAGTGAAAAAATACCAAAAATCTTTTTTTTTTCAAGGAAAGTTACAACAAAATACGCCTGAAAAAAGGCGTATTTTGTTGTAACTTTCAAACTAAAACGGATTAAAAGTGCTCTACTGTAAAATTGTCATTTTGGGGTTACAACAACTTACGTGGGAGGTGTCGATATACTCATTGCCTTTTTTCATATGTTTTGTACAAGCACTCACAGGTTTTATAGGTACTTACGACGTTTCTGTTACTAGGTGATAGAGTTGTGTAAATCGCTCTCGAGAGTAAAACTTACAAGTGTAATTCTCGCTTATAACATGAATTCATCTTATTAGACCCATAATTATGAATCTTTTATTGTATCTTTTTCCTTATTTTATACATTTTTAAATACATTTTGTATACATCATAGAAAAAATATTTAAAAATATAAAAAATAGCTGTCCACCGGTGGCAGAATGTGAACCAGGCCACCGGCAGTTAGGGCTCCAAGTTGAGGAATCTCCTCACTATACGTGCCGTCTCAAGTAATACTGCCTTCTGTATTCGGCCCTTGATCCAACTACCAAGCGAGAGTTTCTGAAGATGTTGGTCGAAACTCTTCGCTAATAGCCCGTTAACCGAGACGACAACAGGTACAATAATTGTTGAGTCCACTCTCCACATGGCTGTAATCTCGTGGATTATTATGAATTATTATTATGAATGCGATGCGATGACGTATGTGTTCCTTACACTTACTTGTATAAATTTTATTTGGTATTTAACACAGTTTGCGTTTTTACTGCCAGATTGGGATGAAATTTTACAACAATATATCCTATAGATAAGAACATAGGTCTTTTTCTCAACATAACAAGTGGGGGAAGCCGCAGTTGGGGACTAGTAATTGTATATCTTTATGTAGTCACTTAAGGAAAACCTCAATATATTATAGCATAAGTACCTAATAAGCTACACAACTGTATCTACTGTTTTAAGGTATCCTTTGTAACTTTATTAATTACTAGCATCCCACACCGGCTTCGCTCGGGTTACATATCGCTGCTTTTCAAGAATATTGATACAACTTAAAATAATGAATTTTAGGGAATGGGGTTTTTAAATTTCTTTATTAATGTGTTGGTGCATAGCTGCAAAATTTAAACGATCCCTTGATGTTATAACTTTATTGATTTAAAGAAAATTCATCGTCGTAACTCTTTTCATGATAAAACATCAAATATTTATGGCGTTTTGACATACTTAGTTCTATTTTTTTTTAAACGCATCACACTTAACGGCTCCCATTATGATCGCGTGATCTTGTGTCGGGGGTCCGGAGACACTCATAATACTAACACAAACACCCAGACCACGGCAAACATTCGTACGGCCACTACAAACATCTGCCGTGAGCGGGGATCGAACTCGCGACCGTTAGCGCTTCAGTCAGTTGTAGTGACCACAGCGCCAACGTGTCAGTCATTTGTTAGAATTTTGAGTTACTACGGGATTCTTGTAAACAAGCGATATAGATATTATGTGCAACCCCTAATTCAACATCTTAGGAAAATATTTTGAAAAACGCTGATGTACATGTGCATTTATTTCTAATCATTATAGAGGACATTTTCAAAAATCCTTTCTTAATAGATGCTTACAACGTAATAGGTATTAACTGCCAAAATTTCAAGTTTGTAGCGGTTTAGGCTCTGCGTTGATGAATCAGTCAGCCAGGACAAGTAATTTTACTTAAATGTACAGTTTTTGGCGCATTTGTTCGCATTTCTGTAGACTTTATTATGCCGAAAGACTGAGGATATTTTTCTATATCTTGAGAGCATCATTCGGCTGTGAATGGTATGTTTAATCCTTAGTCTTATTTTGTACCTCTGATAACGTGTACTTATGAAAAAATTCATTATAATTACTTGAGAACTTTAGGCTTTAAAACGTACTAACAATCAAACTGTTATTCGCGTATATAATATTAGTTATAATTATAGTCAATATGTGTATTGTGAATATAAAACGGATTAAAAGCGATTATAATTTTTATCATCTCGACGCGACGACGCGTTGAATACATTAGCTATTGTAGTGACGGCTAGTGTACTCAAATCTTAATACAATATTATATATGCGAGAATTAATGAGGATTATTGGATGTTTCGATGGATCTTTTTTGGATGAAACTTTATAGTACTATAGCTTATATATCAAAATAAGAAAAAGTTTACTTTTTGTTAAAATACCACACAGGCAAAGTCCCGCTCATGACTAGAGTTCCATAAGATATGCCTGAAATAGGCTATCAAAGTATCAAGCGAGGAAAAACAGCATTGATACCAGTAAATTGTAATCGAGTCACCGACTGGAGTGTTAGAAAGTGAAGAGTGAAATTCTCGGTATGCTGTATTAAATGAAAACACGTAAAGAAATTAACATCTCGAACTAATTGCGCGATTGTGCTCTTTATTATGGGAGTGTGTATACGGTACTGTTTTCCCATAGCGTAGAAATGTATCTTAATATTAAAATTTTAACGAGTTTCTTTTATTTTTTTAAGGCTTCCGCAACGATTTGAACATTTAATGGTGTGTTAATTAATGTGATATTATTTAAAAAATAATTTTAAGATGTAATAATTAAATGTCGCGATAAAAAAAAATCAGACAACTAACTTATTTTTTTAATTCTACTTTAATAATATTAAATACTACACTACAACTATTAAAAAGATATTTTTTATTCAAATTGCTATATGCTATATAACAGCACGTATAAATCTTTTATACCCAAGCTTAACCAATTAAATAAAAAATAAGGCAATAAAAAAATATATCGGAAAACGTGCATTTAGGACTCCAAATTTAGGGCTGACTTACGCAAGACCAATTAATATATTTTGCTGTTATTTGGTTTGTTATTGTTTAGTGACATACGGACAAACGATGGAGACGGACGAATGCTGAAAATTATTGCACTTATATAATATTCTGTCAATTTCAATAACGTTATTGCAAATATAAATTGTCGCTTTATTGTCTCATCCAGTAAGTAGCCTTTCCGCATTCGATTTCATAACCACGGTCACATTACATCGTGGCCTTTGTTCGTAGTCGCTATTGTTCGAAGCTAGTGGAAACTTGCTATTCCCTCGTATTCGTTACGGGTATACCTACTTTTGAATACTTATATAACGTTAATCTATACTATTCTACATTAATATTATATAATACTAGCTGCCTCTCGTGGTTTCGCTTGCGTTTATGATTACTGTTTCGCTCTTATGGGTTGTAGCGTGATGTAATATAGCCTATAGTCTTGACGCAAAAATAATTTGTCAAGTCGGATCAGTAGCTTTGGAGATTACCTCTACCTACAAACTTACAAATAAACAAACTTCATTTCTTTATTACACAATAGCTTTTTACTCAAATAAATACAAAATTCTTTATTTTCTTAATAAGTTAGAACAGTGGACATTTTAATCTGTTTGTTTAGATGTGTAAAACACTAGGTATTATATTAATAGTTTTATATTAACGGCCTTTATCATAATAATTTTTAGTAATATTTATTTCCATAGATAAGAAAAGTGCAGTTAGGGTTGCCATCAGCTACTAATTTCCACGGGTTCGATTGTTTAGAAAGCGCCTTATACACTATTACTGTTCCGCGTTATAATAAAATTTTCAACCTAAATTAAGTTCAAAAATTCCACAGTCATCAAGCAGCGTGTTCAATGAATTCACAGCGAGTACAAATACTCAATGTTCTCAATGGATAGGTAATAACTGGTACAAAAGCACCGTGAAAACTGTTCGACACACTTAGCAATCGTTTAGAACTAGTTTAGCACGTCGAGAGTGTTGTGAAAAGATATACATTCGTTATTTAATATCTTACGTGTAATTGAGAGACATTTATGTTTCCTGCGTCCATTTAAAAGCCTAGTATTAGAATTTATTGTGACATTTCATTAGGCGAGAATTGCATTTGTAAGTTTTGCTCACACATTTACATATTTATCAAGTAAAAGTACCAAACGACTGTGTAAAAATAATTATAATTTTTGTTTTTATGTGTTTTTTTTATTTGGACGAAATGTAAAGTTTCTATTGTGTCAAATGAACATAGATTAAATGTGTGTGCATTTGACACAGCGATTAGCCGTAAATGGAATAGTAAAATAAAAAATAAATAAAGTCTATCATTTATATATATGTAGATACTGGTGTATATATAAATAATAAATCAGTTATTACAACGTTAATAAGTACTTTACTATTACATAGCATTCTAATGTACATATTTTAGTCTACAAGTATGACGAATATGCTAGAAGAATTAATTTCATAAACTAAGACAGTTTTTTTTTTCACATAAAAATTGAAAAAATGCCTTATTATTTTTTTTATTTTTGATGTGTAAAAAAACGTAAATACTAAACTTCATTTAGGATTAATCTTTTTAATTTATTTAGGTTAAAAATTTTTATGTAAATAAGAATGTCGGTTGAACTCAAAGCCATTAAAAAACTGTTAGACAGTTCTAGTAAGCACTTCCTTTGGTATTATCTCATTGATCTCCGCTCTGACCTCTACATAATCACCGACACGTAAATAATAAGTGAAAACCGCTCGTAATTTCGTTGTTTCGGTCGATTTTAATGGCGACGCTTCTATTAGATTTGAAAGCGGCAAAATTTTTTCGCTGACGACCACAATTGATATAATTTCTTTTCGTGACGAACAATGGCTGACGATTTATGCATATTTATTTAAATATTTATAAATTATAATGATAATTTCTATTTTCATTTGCATTTTTCGGTTTTATTACGAGTGTTTGTGTTTACTCCGTTCTAGTATATGGATTTCTGTTAAATGTACATGCAAAATTCACTTGCAATAAATCTCGTTTTTTAATATTTTGTGCTGGCAACATTAGCATATAATTATGATTATTAAATGCATACTTATTATAATTACTGATATAAATAAAGTATTATTGTTAACGAGCTCAGAAATGATTTCAATGTTTAGTATAAAGATCTATTAAACAAAAAAAATTTGACTAGATTGATCTACGTTCAGACCATATTTTTTTCGACATACAAAATACGTAGAGACAAACCTACTAGCAAAAGGTATTACACAACATTTAGATAAACAAACACACTGACAGTTATTTTATATTCATATTATATGCGTTATTTTATGATAATTAAAACCGTTTAAGTATCCATCATGTTTCTCTCCTTAATAATCTCATTATTACGTAATAAACAAATAAAAAACTTTCTATAAAAATTAAACAATTAATGTATTGTTTTGGATAGGTGCTCATATATTATTTTGCATAATATGAAAATATAGTACATTAAAAAGAACAATACACAATTGATGAATAAAATTTTTCTTAACAACTTTTGGTTAACAACAACAAAATGTTTAAATTACACATTCAAAAATACATGATTATATAGAATATTTCAAATAATTAGGCATTTTGAAACTTTTTCCGACTTGTCAATACAAATCAGTCATTTAATCCCATCTTTGTACTGATGATGACAATTAAATCTGAGAAACGATTTCGTATCATAAAGTTGTATCAATATCCAGTTTAAGTTTCAAGATCTTGCAACAATGTGATGTAAAGACTGTTTCAGAGCATTTCGACATTCATACAATATTGGTATCGAGTTACGATGAACAGTACAAATAACGTCTGCTTATTGGTCTTCGCAGACGAAAGACTATGACTAAGATTTGTATCCGTCACAAAATAAAAACGTCTTTCGGGATATTTTTTATGAGTTATAAAAATTTGAATAAAATAAAGAAACATTAAACTGTTTTGTCTTTACCTATCTTGTAAAAATATATATATATACTAGCTGTGCCCGCGACTTCGTTCGCGTGGATTACAGAATGCTTGGCATGTCTCCTGCAAAGCAAGGTTATAATAGTCTGCGGTGCTGCTCAAGAAAGGAGCTTCTTACTTTGGATTTGGGAACTTTCTGGTTGTATTTATAAGCAGACTCTAATTCAGATACGGTATTCCTCCACGGTTTTCACTATATATGTTGAAGAAAAGTGTTTTGAGCTAGTCTTTAAAATTTCGACTGTATGACAGTATATTCCCGCCGAGGTTTTCCTTGTATTATATATCGGGTGACTTTTTTAACTGGGCTTGATAGGCCATATCCGGAAGGATTAAGGAATCGCAAAAAATACTTAAAGGAGTCATGTGTCCGATTTTGAGAAATCTGAAATTGCATCATAAGTTTTTTTTGATTTCATGATTCTTCTGACCAGGAATTGAACCCACTAATTAAAAAAATACATTCTGCTTTATTGCACCACCTACCAAATAGTGTCACTTGTAAGAATCAACTTTTGGAACGTAATAGTAAGAGACAAAGGAAGATTTATTTTTTAACAAAATAACATTAAATCTATACATGAATTAGAAGTTAAGTAATCGATTCTATATATATATATATATATATATCAAATATACATAATCAAATATGTGGGTTAAATATGGCTCCCGGTAAGTTTAGAAAAAAAGTCTGCATTATTTCGAACGATTTGTTTATTTGCATCAAAATGCTAGTCATCTACTAAAGTAAGGAAGAGTGTAAAAAATACAATCAAAAATATTTAAAATGCATAACTCACAGTAACTTCTTTTATGTTTGTCTATTTTTTCTATGTGAGCTATACAAAGTTGATAGAATGTGACGTTTGTTTTGGTCCCCGTCACCTACTCCGTTACCTAAGTAGATAATACCTAAAAAAATGAATCAATTTATTGAAAATCTACATTTCACTGGACTCGGCTATTGTACTCACCCGCTATTAGCGTTACAACATCCCGTTATAATTTTAAAATTTCACTTTTAGGTATGATCGTTTTTTTGAAGAATTACAAAAGATTTAATTAATGTATGAATTTGAATTGAATTTTGTAAAAAAATTGCCCTTTCTTTTTGTTGCAGTTAACTATATAGTTAACTATATACTAATACCTCTCTGAAGTTGAATCTTATAATATGTGACAGTATCAGATGATGCAATCATACAGAATATTAATTTTTTCCAAAATCAACGTGTTCGTTTCTGGCTAGGAGAACTTATTTTTCAAAAAACTAATGATATAGTTTTAGTTTTTATTAAAATCAGCTCTGTAACTCCTTTAATTATTTTTCGCTATTGCTTAAAGTTTCGGATTTGGTCTATCATATCCAGTAAATATATTATTTTCCAAATTATTATATTTATATAATATACATATATCTTCCCTATTTGAATTAGATGTTGTTCACTATTTCATTGGTTTCAATTTTGTTCCTTATTACCTTAGCTTTCTGTTCAGTGAAAGTTTCGTCAAAATAGGTCCAGCTGTTTTAGATATTAGCCGTAACAAACTGTGTGACAGATAGACGGACAAAAATTTTAAAGTTATTAATTTTGTTGTCAGTACCGTGTATACATTCATATGCTTTTATTTAAAATTACAAACGGGCACATCAATTATATTTGGACGCTGATAAGCAATACTGTGTCAAGCCACACGGACTTCGTTTTGAAAAAATGGCGTCTAAAGATGTCAAACATATTCTTAATAAATTAGTTTGAAGACGTATATATTCTTCTTTTTTTCTATTTTGATAAAATGTATATTGAATCAAAAGCAGATAGATTTATTTAATATATTATAAATATAATAATAAGGTTTTAAATATTTGAGATTATTTTATAAATTGCAAAATATGGAACGCACCTGAAATACGAAACATTGAATTAAGAAACTTTTTTCTATACTTATTTAGTTTAGATGACTTGAAATTTGTTTAGATAATGTTAAATAGGTGACATAGTATCAAAATACATCAATATCTTAAAATTTGACTTTTTGTGGGTTGACACATTATTGCTTATCAGCATCCATTTATATGTATAGTTGTATAACCTTCACTTTTTAAATCAGAAATTCACTATTTTATTGGGTTCTACAATATTTTGTTATCGCGATTACGCAATAACAAAGTATTAAGAGAATTATCTCTTTTTAACTTATTCATTAAAATAAATATATTTTCTTAATAAAAGTTGCCTAAGTTAATCCTTATAATATTAGCTAGGTATAGGGGCTGTTCATTAATCAAGTAATGTTTTTAAGAACTTTTTAGACTTTGTGATATTTCGTAATTTTTTTTCTTCCCTCCCCTCTCCCTCCTCTGGGCCTCACGTGATTAATGGACATCCCCTAACTGAAAGTGAAAGTCCCATCAAATTTGATTCAGCTGTTTCAAAGATTAGTTGTAGGAAACAGACTGACAGACAAAAAATTAAAAAAAATTGGATTTTTTGATGTAAGTACTGTATATACTTTCATGCATTTAGTGAAAATACAAAATAATGTGCGCTGTGAACTCTTAAATTTACATAACTTTTTTATTTATGAACCGATTGAAATAAAACAATCACTAAATGTTAAGTGAAGCTTACTGCAATATATTAATGAAAACCACATCTAAATCGGATAAGCCGTTTCTGAGATTAGCGGACACAAACTCACAGATAAACAGACAAATATCTAACAAATTATTGTTTTGGGTTCTATTGCGTAGGTAAAGACCTCCAATAATATTTTTTTATATATCTGTCATGTACAGACAGCGACCCGTTAGATTTTTTTTGTACGTATCGATTAAAAATACCTAAAATAGAAGTCACTCCCTATAACATTTGCTAACTGCAAGTAAAAGTACCATCAAAATTGGTTCAGCCGTTTTAAAGATTAGTCGGAACAAACAGATAGACAGACAGACTGACAGACAAAAATTTAAAAATGTATTTTTTCATATAAGGACTGTATATACTTTCATGCATTTAGTGAAAAGTACAAAATAATGTTTGACGTGAACCCTTAAATTGACATAACTTTTTTATTTATGAACCGTTTGACATAAAATAAACCCTAAATGTTAAGTGAAGCTTACCACAGTATATTAGTGAAAACCGCATCGAAATCGGATAAGCCGTTTCTGAGATTAGCGTGCACAAACGCACAGATAAACAGACAAACAGATAAGAATTCTAAAAATCTTTGTTTTGGGTTCTATTGCGTTGGTATAGGCCCCCAGTAAGATTTTTTTTCATATATCTTCCATGTACAGACAGCGACCCGCTAGAATGTTATTATTAGTATAGATATAGATATATATCTTTCCTATTTCAATGAAATATTGTTCACTATTTCATTGGTTTTAATTTTGTTCCTTATTACATTAGCTTTCTGCCAGTGAAAGTTTCGTCAAAATCGGTCCAGCTGTTTCAGATATTAGCCGAAAAAACTTGAGTGACAGAAAGACAGACAAAAAATTTTAAGATTGGTAATTTTGTTGTAAGTACCGTGTATACTTTAATATGCATTTATTTAAAATTACAAACGGACACATCAATTTTATTTATTTTTATACCTTCCCTTTTTAAATCGGAAATTGTTCACTATTTTATTGGTTTCTACAATATTTTGTTATCGCGTAATTCTCTTTTTTACTTAATCATTAAAATAAATATATTAAAAATAGTAGCTAAAGTTAATCCTGATAATATTAGCTATAGGGGCTGTCCATTAATTACGTCATGTTTTGAAGAACTTTTTAGAATTTGTAATATTTTCGTGAATTTCTTCTTCCATCTCCTCTCCCTTTCTGGACCTCACGTGATTAATGGACATCCCCTAATTGCTTGTGAAAGTCCCATCAAATTTGATTCAGCTGTTTCAGAGATTAGTCGTAAGAAACAGACTGATAGACAAAAAATTAAAAAATTGATTTTTTGATGTAAGTACTGTATATACTTTCATGCATTTAGTGAAAAGCATAAAATACTGTTCGACGTGAACGCTTAAATTGACATAACTTTTTTTTTATGAATCGATTGAAATGAAATAAATACCAAATGTTAAGTGAACCTTACTGCAATATAATCATGAAAACCACATCTAAACCGGATAAGCCGTTTCTGAGATTAGCGGGCGCAAATGTACTGATAAACAGACAAACAAACAAAAATTCTAACAATTATTGTTTTGGGTTCTATTGCGTATGTAAAGGCCCAAATAATTTGTTTTTTTCATATATCTTCTATGTACAGACGGCGACCCGTAAGAATTTTTTTTATATATGTATAGATTAAAAATATCTAAAATAGCAGTAAGCCTAAGTCACTCCTTATAACATTTGCTAACTGCAAGTAAAAGTACCATCAAAATCGGTTCAGCCGTTTTAGAGATTAATCGGAACAAACAGATAGACAGACAGACTGACAGACAAAAAATTAAAAAATGTATTTTTCGATGTAAGTACTGTATATACTTTCATGTATTTAGTGATAGGCACAAAAAAATGTTCAATGTAATTCTTTAAATTGACATAACTTTTTTATTTATGGACCGATTGACATGAAACAATGCCTAAATGTTAAGTGAAGCTTACTACAATATATTAGTGAAAACCGCATCTAAATCGGATAAGCCGTTTCTGAGATTAGCGTGCACAAACGCACAGATAAACAGACAAACAGACAAACAGACAAACAGACAAACAGACAAACAGATAAGAATTTTAAAAATCATTGTTTTGGGTTCTATTGCGTTAATAAAGGCCCCCAAGAAGATTTTTTTTCATATATCTTCCATGTACAGACAGCGACCCGCTAGAATTTTATTATTAGTATATAGATATATCGATAACAATAAACAGGAACAACTCTCGGGGTATATTTTGTCCGACAAAATAGATCATTTAGAACAAACGCAAAACGCACACTTAAATTGCCGTGTACAACGTCTCCTGTACAAGCGAGAACAGACTTTTGCACGGCGATGGATTGAAGTCCAACGCGGTCAAAGATCTCTCGTCTGCATAGGCCATAAAACTATAAATTAATATTCTAAATTGCTACTAAATAAACAAAAAAAAAATTGACACACAGAGAAGATAAAGGTACTGATTTGAAAATGAACTGTTTTCGTTTTGCCTATTTATATCGATACCTCCCACGTAAGTTATTGTAAGCCACAAAATTGCCGTTAGCGTTTTTACTGAATACTACACGAATTTGCATTGTTTAATGCATTCAAAGTGAAAAAATACCAAAAATCTTTTTTTTTTTTCAAGGAAAGTTACAAACTAAAACGGATTAAAAGTGCTCTACTGTAAAATTGTAATTTTGAGGTTACAACAACTTACGTGGGAGGTATCGATATATTAAACTCTGACTTATAAGAGGTATCCGTTTTTTGGGTCAGAAGTTAAAAAATAGCCTATATTCTAATCCAGGATATGTCCTATGTCTATTGAGATTGTGATTCAGATTGTATATTGTGAATGCTTGAAGATGTTTCAAACATACACTCAATAGCATTTATATTAATAGTATGATGGTCATTTTGAAATGTTAACGTGCTAAATATGTTAATATGGGTGACATTGACTTTGTTATTATGTTAATAATCGATTGTGTAAGGTTTAATGTATTTATATATATTTATGAAATATGTATCGACGTCATGTGTGATCAGAATTCAAGTTATTTTAAATAATGAGAATCAGTTTTGCGCACTAAATCGTGCTACTGACATGCGACTAAAAATTTAAGTGTTCATTCGAATCCATCATAGCGGCGTAGTTTGAATTATTTACTATCTTATTCCTATAATAATTTATAGTCACTTAAAGGTTGAACAGACGGACAGGCGACGTACATTTAACAAGTGTCAAGGTGGCACTCTTTGGGAAGAGAACTTTAAAAAAAAATTGTTTTAGGGGTTAGTTATTTGTTTTAAACACGTTGGTGGACCCATGGGTATAAGCGATTCTATAATTGTGAATCTACTTATATTGGTGGACCCCACCGGCTTCGCCCGGGTTACGTATAGTTTTATATCCCCTAATACTATTTGACGGCGAAAATTTTGAAAAACACCGATATATATTAAAGTACTAAATCCATTTATTGGAGTTCTAATTACGTGTTTCTTACTTTGAAACTAATACACTTCCATAAAACCATTCAGACCATTTCCAACTATCTTTTTTTAGCGGATGCTTATAACGTAAAAGGTATCAACTGCCAAAATTTCCAGTTTATAGTCTTAGTGGTTTAGGATCTACGCCGATGAATCAACTGATTCACTGACTAGTACATATGAAAAAGTCCTTAGTAGCTAAAGCGTATTATTCTGTTCAAGATTATGTAGGTGATAAAGATGCTTGGATTTAGTATAAACTGGATTCACATAGGATGTTTACCTATAGTAAAACTTTTTAAAAGAGTAACTATCGAGTTTCTTGCCGGTTCTTCTCGGTAGAATCTTCATTCCGAACCGGTGGTAAATTAATTAATTAATTAGTTTTTTTGTTTTCTTTTTTATTCTGTATTGACGATTCAAAAGTGCTTGTAAAAGCCTACTTGAATAAAGCATATTTTAATTTTGATTGATTTTGAGTAGTCAGGACGAGTATATATGTATAGATAAGGTGAGAATTACACTTGTAAGTTTTGCGTACGGATTTACATAAGATTTACATAATTAATTAATTAGTCATCTTTTATTACATATTATTTAGTTCGTGCGAAGCCGGGGCGAATCGCTAGTTACGTAGTTATCAATATTATGCCTTCGCTTCTAGGACGTTTACGCATTACGAATCGATTATTACATGCTTAATTGCTTTGTTCTGACTTTACGGTTAACTTTAACTGTTAATGAATTATCCGTACGATTTTATTTTCATTGTTGTTTATTTCGAAATTATTTAAAGAGTTCTAGGACAAAATTGGTCTAACTATCGAAAGGTGCTTTATTTAAGTTGCCATTATAACACTTTTCATAAAATTCTATTTTGAATCGTAGCACGAATTTTAAAGGCTACATAAAATTGAGTGGCGTTTGATAAATATAACTCACTATTAACCTGGAGAAAGTTGATCTCCTGTAAGGTCAACGTTGGCAACGCATTTGTGGCTTCCCTGGTGCTGTATTTGTTAATGGATGGCGATGATCTTTTAGTATCAGCTAGCTTGCCATTATATTATTTACCATTATATTCATAAAAAAAAAAATCTTTGGTAAACTATAGGCGAGTACCATAGTCATAGAGTATACGATACTTACGTATACATATTTTTTTATCTTCTTACGAAGAGGTGGGGCTTCAATAGATAAAAAAATATGTATGGCGAATGCGCTAAGCTTCTTTATCCAATATTAAATTCACAGATTAGGTTTCATATTTGCATTCGAATTACACTTGAGCAAGTTTAAATTTTGTTCGATTTGCAAAAGTACATTCATTCATAAAGGCGTATTTTTATTTACAATTGACAATTTTGTCGGTAATTTTTATTCGTCTTTCCTACCTTTGACTGCTATTTAAAAAAAAGTCAATTTTCATTACACCTTAGCGCATTCGATTTAGTTAATGAAAGACGCAAAACCACACTGATATTCATAGCCAGTACAGTTAATAGTATCAATAGTTTTACTGTCAATCATACGTTCTACAATTAAATACTAAATAAATTAAGAGAGTCACGGATAAAATGCCTTTCATAAAATACAAAAACGTGATCACAATAAACTTTATTAGCACCTTGAACTGAATACCTCAAATTGTTATGTTTTATTGTTATCCAATATAATGTAATTTATTTATTTTCTTAACGTCCTTTACTGTGAAATGAGAGCACTTACAAAATCTATAAGATTGATGTTAGCATTCTACTTTCCCGATTTTAAGCTAAAACTGGACCAATTTTTGTCGTCATTTTATTTTGGCTAGAAACGAGCTTCCACTCGGGGTTTTACTTGCGTTTATGGTCGTTGCATCGGTCCTATAAGTCGTAGCGTGATGTAATATAGCTTATAACCTTCCTTAATCCTTAAATGGTGTATCAATAATGAAACGTTTATTCAAAGCCTACTGTCAACTAAAAAATTTACTAAACGTCTATCTTAGCTGTATGTTTATATTTTACATGTCCTGTAATACAATAATAATGATGTTTTTTTAACTATTTTTTACAATTCCATAAATCTACTGGTTAATCTGTTTACATAAATTGTTTTTTATTCTGATGAAATGAAAATCATGCAATTAAAGGTTAACAAACGGGCGATCCAACACAAAAAGAATTTACAAATTGAATTAGTACTTTTAAAATTACCTACATATAAACTTACAAACAATTTTTACCTTTTTATAATAATAATATAAATAATACGTGGACACTAAATAACTAGTTTGTTTTGTAGAAATTGATTTTCGTTTGATAACGTAAGTTTTGATCAATAGTCTATACGTAAAATTTGTATATATTATATTAATTATATAATTATGTATGTATTATATTATTTGTATCTATGTATGTAGTCTATTTTACACCACCTACCATTTCTGTTGGCTATTACACCGCGGTTGTCTGGAAGAAATCGCTTTAAAGCGATAAGACCGCCTGTTGTACCATATTTTCTTAGATACTTACTCTGAGGTTAATCTGTTTTTAATTTGTGGAGTACAATAAAGTATTTGAAATGAAATTAAATGAAATAAAATTAGTCAGAAGTGTACCGAATGAATTATTGATAATTATCAAAGACTAAAGGAACGCATTTGTAACGTAAACTGCTTACGTTATAAATTAAAAATAAAATATTAAAAAAAAAAAACATCATTTAACAAAAAAATTCATCCTAATCTGTAAAAAAGGAATTTCTTTTATGATAACATTTTTCGTTACTAAATAGCAATCGTCTTACAAAAGCTCGAAAGTTATAACAATTTACGAGGCGATTTAACAGTTATTACTGATATTAACCTCGTGTTAAACCCTCATACAACGAATCGACTTAAACTGTACGTAATCATTGTTGTTAGCAACCAATTCTTGGAAGGTTGTTTACGATACAACGCTGTTTAGTATAATCGGGTTAATGTCTTGAAAGTATTTGTAATGTAAAGATGGGCATGGCATTGAATTAATAATCATGATATTAAAAGGTATATTTTCATTATTTGTTTTTTAAAATTTTTTAATAGGCGGGCTACGAGATCAACGTTTAATTGAAAATTTTGCCATACTGACTACTTTACGCCGATCTATAAATGAAATTATACATTATGATAATTTAAAATGTATATATGTATAATTGTAGTGTTTTCGACGCTAATAATTGGCAATAATTCTATCAGATAACTTAATTTTATTTGCCTGCGATAAGTTTTATAAAATATTTAATGTAGACGCTATATGACTTATAAACATTCAGAAATTAATATTAAAAGAGAGGGTAAAATTAGAATTATATGTATAAATAAGATTAATGAGCAACACATCCGTATATATAGAAGTCACGCCAAGCCACGTCACGCAAAGGACGAGTGAAATGGTTATTTCTATTAATTAATTAAAATTATTTAAAGCTTAGCATAGTACAGAAAGGGCGTAATTAATATTTTTTTTAATAAAAATTCATGGGCCTTCTGGCTCTTCCCCAAATGTTTTAATTACAGCTATTATCTGTAATCGATAGTAGGTTATGATTAATGTAAGGCAAGAATTACATTTGGATGCTGATAAGCAATAATGAGTCAACCCACAAAAAGTCAAATTTTAAGATATTGCTGTATTTTGATACTACGTCACCTATTTAACATTATCCAAACAAATTTCAAGTCATCTAAACTAAATAAGTATGGAAAAAAATTTCTTAACTCAATGTTTCGTATTTCAGGTGCCTTCCATATTTTGCAATTTATAAAATAATCTCAAATATTGAAAAACTTATTATTATATAACATATTAAATAAATCTATCTGCTTTTGATTCAATACACATTTTATCAAATTAGAAAAAAAGAGATGAATATATACGTCTTCAAACTAATTTATTAAGAATAGGTTTGACATCTTTAGACGCCATTTTCTCAAAACGAAGTCCGTGTGGCTTGACACAGTATTGCTTATCAGCGTCCATTTGTAAGTTTCACTCTTGCAACTAACATAAAACTCTGTAGCCACTACAAGCTGTGACTGTCAAAAATAAAGACACTGGCAGTAAATTCCTTCCAGTGTAAAGCAATAAAGAACAACTTACTACTATAAATGCAACAAACAACTTAATGAATGATAATCTGAGAGCAGAACTTATAAGCGGAACGTTCGCCTGAAACTATTTTGAATGTAAGAGAACAAGATATTTGACACAGACCGCTAACTCTCTTTGCAAAACATAGTGCTAAGGCCTTCGCTAAATCCTTATTCATTCCAATTGCCCAAATAAGCAGAGAAAGTAAATCTAAGCTCAGATTTTAAAAAAGTAGAAAGGTAAGAAAGATGTTTTTTGTCAAATCACCATCGTCATTTATGCATACAATTAGTTAATATTGACCTTCACAGCAGCTGTACGGGCCAGGTGCCCAGCGGTGCTCATCGTGCCGTGTCGCGGCCGTTACGAGGGATCGATATGTGAACTCGTTTGATATACATGTGTGTATCATAATTAGTGATGTGCCGAATCGTTAAAATAAAAAAATTAAAATATCTTTATTCAAAATTAAGAATTAAAATTCTCTTTGTAAACGTCAAGGCAAAAGGATCTACTACGGTTTCGGAAAAGTTAAGCCTCAGACCTGAGAAACCGCGAAAGAAACTCAGCGTGACCAAAAAATGCATATCCGCGTATACGGATCTGAATACGGATATATCTGCGGATACGGATACGGATCTTAATTGACTTAAAAACTTACTACTAACTTTGTTATTTGAAGCGATAGTTGATGTAACTTGATACTGCGTGATAGTCAATATATGTTACGACTTGCATTACGTGGTATTCTTTTGTTTTGTTGATAATTTAGTATGATATGATACTGGGCTTAGGTATGTAAAAAGTTTCATTTATTTATTGAAAGTTTATAAGGTAACATCTGTTAAACGTCCGCCAAAAAGTAACGGATACAGATTCGGATATCTGGCACATCACTATTCATAATGTATGCTATTCACTAATATTGTCAAGGTTTCAAACAAAAGTTTAGGGATGAATGCAATAAGGTACAACGGGCCAGATGTTACTTACTAACTTTTGATTTCGGTTTCGTTCGCGTTAATATGGATTTTGTTATAAAATTATATGCATATTTACATAAACTATATTACTATAATCATCTATTAATTATATAGAACCGGGATTCCTAACCTTTTCTAACATGCACCTCACTACTAAACTAAGCATATCGTCGATTTATATGTGATACCTCATAACTAACAATTTTGGTAAAAAAAATTGAAACTCAGTTTACAATTGGATGCTGATAAGCAATAATGTGTCAACCCGCAAAAAGTCAAATTTGGAGATATTGGTGTATTTTGATACTGCACCTATTTAACAATATTCAAAAAAATTTAAGGTCATATAAACTAAAAATGTACGGAAAAAAGTTTCCTAATTAATTGATTCGAGTGCGTTCCATATTTTGTAATTTATACAATAATCTGAAATATTTGCAAAACTTTTCAAGAGATAATATATTAAATATATTAATCTGCTTTTAATTCTTTATACCTTTTATCAAATAGTAAAGAAAAGGTGGATATATTATTCTTAAACTTATTCATTAAGAATTGTTTTGATATGTTTAGACGCCATTTTCTCAAAATGAAGTGCGTGTGGCTTGACACAGTATTGCATATCAGCGTCCAATTGGCAGTGTAATTAGTAAACATACTAAAAAAAAAGGACCCGATGAATTGAGAAACTCCTCCTTTTCAAGTTAGTTAACAAGGATTTTCTTAGCAGAAACGCTATTCAAATAATTTATTTTTATAATAATAATATTTCTTACAATCATTTAAAAATGTAAACATATTTATTACAATTGGCTTTAAAATAAGGTTTTTGCCACTTTTGTAAATATCGGCTGTGTATGATCACATCTAGACCGACGATATGAAATAAAGTAACAGAAAAAGTTAAAGATACCATTAGTGAAAGCAATGTGTACCTGATTAACCGTATCAGCGAAAATTTGAAAATCTTTTAATCAACATCTTTACAACTGAAGCCGAGGCCGCCCTTAGATCACTCACGAAGGGGCGCACCTTACAGTTTGGGAAATCATCTAGAATAATGTACCTTTCAAATGGTACAATAATTTTTTAAATAGTTTTAGTAGTTGCGGAATTTTGTTTCGTTCAAATTAAAATTCGTTCCATTTTTAATCCAATAAAATGACCAGAACCGAGATGGCCTAATGTTTAGATCACGTAGATCTCAAACCACGGATGGTACTGCTGTGTTTTCAAGCACTAAATTTAGTGTTTAATTTCATCTCGTGCTCGGCGGTGAAGGAAAACATCGTGAGGAAACCTGTATGTATTGGGAAAAAATATGACACATGCATATCCTCCAACCCGCAGTGGAGCAGCGTTGTGGATAAGCTTTCAACCTTCTCCTTGTTAGGAAAGCGGGTCTTTGCCCAGCAGTGGGACATATACAGGCTGTTATAATAAGTAAATAATCCAAGCCTACGAAATTGCGTATTTTGTTTTTGAAGTCAATAACTATTGTTTGTTGTCTAAACGCTCTCTAAAAAAACAGCACGTAACTCATGTCTCTATGGGATTCACGCCGCAGGTAATGGGTATAAATAAAACATTAACACGATTCTATGGTGAAATCGCATTCTGTAACCACTTAAGAATGTTAATAGTAGGTCCGTGATGTCGGAAACAACTGAGCTATTTGAACGGGCTGGGTGACTTACATTATTTTTATTGTTAAGCTAGCGGTCCGTGCCGGCTTCGCCCGGGTTACGTATATATACACTTACAGCCCCCTAATTCACCCGCTACGAAGAACATTAAAAAATGCCAATGTAATGCCAATGACAAGTAATTATACATGTGGATGCCGATAAGCAATAATGTGTCAACCCACAAAAAGTCCAATTCGGTGATGTCGATGTAGTGTAGATGGATATATACGTCTTCAAAACAAATTTATTAAGAATCAGTTTGACATCATTTTTCTTGATATTTTTTGAAAATAAAGTCCTTGTGGCTTGATGTATTGCTTATTAGCGTCCATGTTATAGATAATTTGTACTTCGAGTGCGGAAAATACCAAATAAACTGGAATTCTTCACTAAATATAAATACAAAACATTATTATCGATACAAAAAAATAATAATGAGAGCTTGGTTTCTTTCTTAATTGAATTGAATTCTTGACTTTAATCACGAGTAAATCCATTAAAAACTCAAATTATGCCATAATCAAGAAGTCCTTTCAAGTAGTTTTAATAGTTAATATATAAAACAATATTTTGTTTTTCTTTTATAAAAAAGGGGTTTACTTGTTATAGAATGTTGCATGAATTTAATAGCGATAGCTTTCAACAATTATCCCCAGTTAAGAAAAAGTGAGCCGAGATAGCCTTGTGGTTAAAACACGTCGATCTCAACCGATGATTATGCGTTCAAATCCCAGCTAGCATCGCAGAGTTTTCAAATGCCTAAGTTTGTATTTAAATTCATCATGCAAGGAAAATATCGAGAGGAGATTTGTGTGTCAGGAGAAATTCTGACACCCTATATATCCACCCTGCAGTGGAGCAGCTTGGTGGATTAAGCTCTTAACATCTTTAACAGAAGAGGAAGCTTGTCCGGCAGTGGGACATTTACAGCTTCAGTTACTTATGACCATGTTTTCTGCTAAATTATGAATATATTAAAAATCGAATATAATAATCTTTTCTGAAGGCACAAAATATGATATAGCTAAAATTATTTTATGTCTAACTAGCTGAGCCTTCCGGTTTTACTCGCGTTTATGTTTATTGCTTCGCTTCTATGAGTCGTAGCGTATTGTAATATAGCCTATACCATTCTCAATACATAAACTATCTAACACAAAAATAATTTTTCAATTCGAACCAGTAGTTCCTGAGATAATCGCGTTCAAAAAAACAAACAAACTCTTCAGCTTTATAATATTAGTATGGAGCAACAATTCAACAAATCGTGATATTTTATACGTAAAATGCTATCAAAGTCAATGTGTTAATAGCATTATAGAACATATTTTATAACGTCATTTGCAATTCAAAATATTCATTCATTAAAATAATTTGTGAATGTATTAAATCATGTTTCAACGGAACGA
This sequence comes from Hypolimnas misippus, assembly GCA_037950945.1. Taxonomy (NCBI): domain Eukaryota; kingdom Metazoa; phylum Arthropoda; class Insecta; order Lepidoptera; family Nymphalidae; genus Hypolimnas; species Hypolimnas misippus. The sequence continues at coordinate 2,062,540 of JBBEEQ010000009.1, forward strand.
AGTATGCGCTTGAATGAATGAGACCGGGAATTAAATTTAAAGTCGTGAATAATTTACAGTTTTTTTTATTAATTTTAAACACCTATTAATTTTTCTTAAATATAATCATATTATTTATAACTCTTTGGTATCATTTCGATACCTCCCACGTAAGTTATTGTAAGCCACAAAATTGCCGTTATCGTTTTTACTGAATACTACACGAATTTCCATTGCTTAATGCATTCAAAGTGAAAAAATACCAAAAATATTTTTTTTTCAAGGAAAGTTACAACAAAATACGCCTGAAAAAAGGCGTATTTTGTTGTAACTTTCAAACTAAAACAGATTAAAAGTGCTCTACTGTAAAATTGTAATTTTGGGGTTACAACAACTTACGTGGGTGGTATCGATTTATGAATGTGTTATAATTATGTTTGAACGAAGCAAAAATAATGAACGATTGAATAACTGGAGATCGAGAGATTTACTTGAAAAATGGAAAAAGACAAGATTTTGTGTTGATTTTTTTTGTTTTAAGTGATAAATATTCATTCGTTACATAACTTGTGAATGAACTATAAAAGTCTGTACTTGAATGAATGAATGAATGATGATCTAAAATTAAAAGCGCCATTGATTCCATTTTATATTAATATTCATATCTTTTGATATATTATATTAACTTGTGACCGGTTCCTCACATTCGCATCCGCTTGTTAACTGATTAAGAAAATATTAATAAGTGTAAATTCTATTTACTTCAATTACTAAAAACTATACTAATTGATCCAACACAAAAATAAATAAAAATATCCTATATCCTAATAAATATCATAAGTTAATATTCAATTGAGTAATATCATTCATCACGAGACCAGTCTTGCACTACTTGCATCAGAAAAACTTGCATAAGATTCCGCATCCATATCTGGTGTCGGCATTTCCTTTACCTAAAGCCTACATTTTATTCATCAAGTCTTACTCTACTTTATTTACTGGTTTCTGATAGACGTGTTCCTTATTTACAATTGCAGTTAAAAAATATTAAATCTCAATATATTTTTAATATCTGAATGACAGATAATTTCAAATTCAAAATATACTTTATTTAAGGTGGCTTTTAAAGCACTTTTGTACCACCAACTTACAAATCCAATCGACAAGTCAGTCTTACAATCAGTCAAATATAACGTTATATTTCGGAATGTGGTGTGGGTCCAGCCTAAACTAGTTTGTCTTTAACTGGCCATTCTTTCCCACTGGGTATTCTGGATAAGTGCCCAGAGACCCGCGATCGATGGGGGCTTCAAAAATCCTGTCAGATTATAATTAAGTGATTGATATTTTTTTCTCTCTTAAAATTCTACCTTTTAAATCAATATAGATTTTCTGTGAACATTATATGTGAAAGTTAAGATATACAACTAATAGTTGAATAATAAAAAAAAAAATCCTGACAAAGTTTCATACAAACTTTCATCGCCTATTTTATCCGCTTGGGGGTAAAATTAAGCAAAATCCTCTCTTAGTGGATGCCTACTTTATAACGTCTACCTGCATGCCAAATTTCAACCCGATCCGTCCAGTGGTTTGGGCTGTGCGTTGATAGATCCCTATGTCAGTCAGTCCTTTGAGCTGTATATATTTAGATTGCTAGTGATATCTACATCTAAATGTGTTTTAAACTTATAAAAATGATAATATGCCGTAATTTTATATTGCAATTCATTATATATCATAACGTTACAAACCTATTCATTTACATTATGAATAGAATGATCATTATTCATTTTTTCTCGAAGAAGGTATCTTATGTGAATTCGCATAGTAAAATATTCATTGCTTCGACATCAACAATGTTACTAAGTAATTACAAATCAAACAAAACCCTGACTTTGAATATTAATCACATAACAGTACCAATAATTTTCTTTCTTGTTACAGATTTTCTTTTTTATCATGGGAAAGAAAACACTGTTATGAAAAGCAACAATGGATATCGCTGTCTCGTGAACACTGCTGCGAGAAAAGAAGACAAAAAGTACAGCTAAGAAATGTGACATAACGCCATCTAGCGACAACCGCTTGTACTAGAACGAAAGTGGTTTGAAACAGATAAAACAAAATGAAGTTAAATTTGTTTAAACGGTCAATGATTTTCGCGACGTTCTTCGGATCATGTCTGTGTATAGCTTTGATTGTCGCGTCTTTGGGTACTACGCATTGGGTGGACGCGAGAGCCAGAAGACTTTCTAATCCAATAGAATCTGAGGGTAGAATCAGCTTTGGATTGTTTGAAGGTCGTAAAGAGTTGAATTTCGGTTACGGCTGGCGAAATCATGATTTTAGCAGTATGTATTAATTGTTTATTGTTTATTATTATAAATTGTTTATTATTAGACAGCATTGAAACCAAGTTCTTATGTCAAAAAGAAAAATGCAATTATGTTGAATTTTTTACGATTATTTATATTATTGATGTTATTTATAACACTTAATTCAATTTTTTCTCTTTTCCTTTTTAATGTAATAAAATAACTTAACTATAAATATATAGATAAGATTAATAATTTTTTTGGTGCAATGTTTTCAGTAAAAGCTGGTTTTCATCCAGCTCGACGCTGGGCGTGGTGTGGTACAGCAGCACAGTTGGCAGTAGCGCTGGCTGCTTCCGGCGGGGCCTGCGTGTTGGCAGCATTGGGTTCCGCTGCAAGAAGTCGATGTTCACCGCGACCTTTGCTGTTATGTAACAGTGCTATTGGTAAGGCAAACTAATTTTGCTTTATATCTATATTAATCGTATAGGCTCGTATAGATGTATGTATAGGCTTACCATTAATGAAAAATAATTAAATTTTTTTTTTTTTTATTTAAAATATACTTACAGCGTTAGCAGAGTCGGTATTTAAATAAAAAAAAAAATATCCAACACATGTTCAGTTGACACCTTGTACACTTTATTAATATTTAATAATTAATAATAATGTATGTGTGAATTTTATATAAAACCAGCGTACTGAATTTGACGGACGTAATAAGTTGTTGGAATGCGAAACAGTATTATTTTTGTTGCACTTTATCTAGATAAAAATTTTGTATTAAGTTTTGACCACCTTTTGCTCACATATATGACGGTAATATGATCGATTTTGACAGAACTTTTACACACAGATAGTTAATGTTATAAGGAGTAACTTAGCCTACTTTTATTTTAAATTTACTTTTTATTTTAATAAATAAATAAATGAAATAGTAAACATTATCCGATTCAAGTTACGAATAATGTATACATCATTTTATAAATATATAATTTTTCCTTCAAACGACGCGAGTAAAACCGCGGGGTATAGCTAGTTTTAAATAAAGTATCTTTTTCTGTTTTCCAGTGCTCTTCACATTAGGCGCAATAGCAGTATGGCTGACGGAGTTCTTCCTGAGATTGCAGCACAACGTCATGTCTGATGAGGATCTGGCCAACACGTGGTCGTCCGATATGACTGCTGATTTGGGACTATCGTTTTGGTAATATATATTTAATTTTCAACCTCAAATAAAAAGTGCAAAATAAAAACTTAAAAAATAAATGGACGCTGATAAGCAATACTGTGTCAAGCTACACGGACTTCATTTTGAGAGAATGGCGTCTAAAGATGTCAAACCCATTTTTACCAAATTTGTTTGAAGAAGTATATGTATATCCATCTTTTCTTTTATTTTTTGATAAAAGGTATCATGAATTAAACTCAGACTAATATATTTAATATTTTATCTAATAAAAACTTTTTCAAACATTTGAGGTTATTGTATAAATTGCAAAATATGGACCGCACTTGAAATTGAAACCAATTAGTTAAGAAACTTTTTTCCGTACTTATTTAGTTTATATGACTTCAATTTTTTTTATAATGTTAAATAGGTGATGCAGTATCAAAATACATCAATATCTCCGAATTTGACTTTTTGTGGGTTGACACATTATTTCGTATCAGTATCCAAATAAGCCGACTTGAAAACGAAACAAGTCAACTAAAAAGTATAAAATAAATATTTTCTACAACATTTTGAAGACGATTCCAAGTAACACATTTTAATTTTTTACATGTTATTTACTGGCATCGTCTTCCAATCAAAGTGTATAAAATAACGTACGTCAATATGTTAATGAGAAACAACTCATTTAAATTTGTTAGCAAAACTTATAAATGTGATTTTCGCCTATTCTCAATGAGACAATAGTTGGATTATAAATCGTGTACTTGAAAAATCTGCACTCATTTCCAACTTTGACAATCATCTTATATTGACTTGTCTTAAAAATACTATCGCCTGTCATACTCAATTGCCGGTTGCTAGGCAACGTCGTCCAAAGAGATCGCCATTCTGGAAGCCAAAATCCAGAAGACAGCCATAAGATTCACAAGACAGTAATAAGATAGATGGACGCTGGTATGCAATATTGTGTCAAGCCACACGAACTTTTTTTTGAGAAAATGGCGTCTAAATCTGTCAAATCTATTCTTAATAAATTTGTTTGAAGACGTATATAGCCATCTTTTCTTTTCTATTTTGATAAAAGGTATATTGAATTAAAAGCAGATTGATATATTTAACGTGTTATCTAATAATAAGTTTTTCAAATATTTGAGATTATTGTATAAATTGCAAAATATTGAACGCACTTAAAACTCGAGAAATTAAATTAAGACACTTTTTTCGCACTTATTTAGTTTATATAACTTAAATTTATTTTTAGTATTGTTTAATATGTAACACACTATCACGATATATGAATACCTCCAAATTTGACTTTTTGTGGGCTGACACATTATTGCTTATCAGCATCCAAATATCTTTAGGTACATATTGTATGGATATATAATATTTTTTTTTAATTTCAGGCTTGTAGTAGCGGCATCAATAACAGCGTTTATCAACAACGTTTTCATATTAATAGCGGCTGCTGATGGAAGGGATGTGGATACGATCGCCCCGGCCTTGGAAGAGAAGGTTAATGGGGCGATTATGTTGTATTAATTAGCAATAGTAGTGTTGCACCACAATACACAATCGATATTATCGATACTATGTAATCTGCAAAGAATTTAGTATCAAATTTATCGATAGTTAATTTTGTAACTCTTGCATGTTAACGACAATGTGATTTAGTGTTTTGGACCTTAAATGGATAATGAATTGGTAATTGTCTATTACCGATGGATATTATAATGGTGGAAAATTTTAAAGAATGAACGAAGAATCGTTTTAAATCTGGGTGAAGCAAAAGTAAATTAGTTTCGAATATTTTACAAAATATAATGCATTTAAATGAATTAAATGTAATTCGTTTGTTAAGAATTGTAATAAGACGAACAAGGAATTATTGTCTTTAAAACAAAACCTAAAAAAAGTTTTGTTAGCGCAAAAAAACTCACCAATAAGTAAGCATTACTTTTACTATATGACTATTGTCTATTTTATTTTATTTGTCTTATTTAGCAAACAAATATGGCGATTTCGAATTATACCTAAGCGTTAGAGGTGAGAAATTATCGATCGAATTATTGAACCCAATCATTTCTTTATAATGAAAAAATAATGTCCGACAATGCGTGATTTTCGTTCTACAGGTAAAGAAAAATAGACTATACAAAATCTTGTCATATTAGATATATTTAGAAAGTCATATATCTTATGACATATAAATATGACTGAATTGTTTTGTAATAAATTATAATATTTCAAATTAATGAAATCGACTTCCAATTAAAAATATATCAAAAAATAAAACAATTGCTCATATTAAACATTTGATATAAGTGATAAATTAATGCTCGAATAATACATGACTCAAATCCGTCCATGCTTATGAAAATATTAATATACACAAATTCTATTGAAATGAATTATGTTTGCATTCTAGTGTCTTAAGTCTTAGTTAAGTAACAAGGCTGAATACTAGTGTAATCAATATTATATAGCTATAGATACGTTCATGCAATTTGACGTTAAAAATTTGGACCTTTTTTCCAATTTTTAACAAGCTCGTCCATTTACCGAAATATATTCACGTCTGTTACACTCAGTCATTAGTTGGTTGCTAAGCAACGTCGTCCTAAGTGGACGACTTTCTGGGTGATACAATGAACTCATAACATATCTATAGATTTATAGTGTAATACATACATTTATATACATAAGTGGTTATGTAATATGTATATTGAAATTAATATTGTAATTTGTAACGAATCTCTGTGAGTGACGAAAATTTTTCTTAAGTTTAATTTTTCGTTTGTTCGATCCTCGTAAATATTTTTTTCTGGACATGAGAGTATACTAGAAATTATATGAATGATTTATTTTTTAAACAAAAACAAATTCGATAGAAATTATTCGAAATGTTTTAATTATATATTATTAATAACAACTTGGTTTATTCAAATTACTGGAAATTCACTTTATATTTTGTCTCGAAGTACACAGAAAGCGTCACCTAGCATTAACGGGTTGATATTATTGACATAAATATTCGTTTGTGTTGTTTCCAGGCGGGAAAACGCTTGTTCTTAAATGAAAGTTGTCATGTGTAGAAGTAAAAGTGTGGTTAAATTTTACCTAATTTTATTTAATAATAGCTATTAAAATATAATTTGGCTATGAGAATAAGATTGTACTTTTGAACACATCTATGATTTAACGAATGTCAAAGTAAGATTGACGTAAATTATTCCATTAATGGTTTCCTTTATTCATTACCTTTTTCGCATTGTATAAATTTATTCATGCCATTTCCAGTATACTTTTTGTTCTGTGTAGCCTTATCGGTTATTATACATTATTGTTAAAACGTGATTTTTAATATATTTTTGTACTTTGTGTTTTAATTGTTAGTGCCATTAGGTTAAGTCTTTTGTAATTATTTTTCCATTGTAACTAATATTTATATTTCGTATTTTTTAATTATAATTTTCTCGAATAAAAACTAATCTGATTTTTGAAATTGCTGTCTTATTATTCTGTCCCTCCAACAACTTTACCTTAAAGTAAACTCAATTAAAAAGTTTAATATCAATAATTAAATGAAAAGAATATAAAACATTAAATTAATAATTAAGTAGTCTTGTATTACTAAAATATAATAATGCAAAGTTTGATTTTAAAAATTATTTTTTTGTTTGAATTATACCCCATACTGTCCGTTTCATCAAAATTTGTTCAGTGGTTTAGTTTTAAAATAACTGGAATTAGTATATCACCCAAGTAAACGAAATAACGAATTTTGTTCACGAAGTCGGATCTTATTTTAAATATATTTTTCGTTTCGGAATTTTATACATTACAAAACATTTTACTACGACAAACGTGATCCATAATCGTGATCATAATCAACTAATCAAGCAAGTATCGAAATTAATTACGGAAAAAGTGAGGCACGTATTTATACTTCTAGAAAAAAGAATAGTTTATTAAAATTAATATAATTAACATTGTAAAAAGGAAAAAAAATACAATAAAAATATTAAAAGAAGAATTAAACAAAGAAAAATTAAACTATATAAAACCTACAAATCTGTCGATGTCATTGCAGCGAGGCAAAGTGCAAAACACTGGCGGGAAATGAATTTGGAAATCACCAAGCTCTTGTTAACAGAGGAAAACATTTAATAAATATTTCAAGCACAGAGTATACAATGTATTATGTTCTACGCAGAGTATTTCGCATTCAACGCACGTTCAGAAACTTGCGATTGAATCGGAACCCAATTACCATTGATGTAATGCGTCTAAAAACGATTTTGACAAGATTGGGACTAAATTGTATTTCTAACAGATTACAGAAAAGGTTTTTCAGTCCTGTAATTTTTAAGAAAAAGGTTAAATCGAAAATCTAACGTCATATGGCGTAGATTACGAAATCAATAGGTATATATATGGATTCGTACCTTTAATTCAATTTGGGTGAACTGCGTTATTATATTTTTGCTATTTTCATAAAAGAAAAAATATCGAATTGGTTAAAATTGTATGCTGTTTACTGTATGATAAGGTTATATAGTTTTTTTTTGCGATGGGTTCAAGTATCGTCATTGCTTTGCTGCTATGAACTGTGATGTTTTATAGCCTACAATCTTTCCAATAAAATGTTGTAATCATAGGTAACGAATAGTAGAACAAAAATTTATCAAACGATTCTTTCAGGTATTTGAAAATCAAGTCAGTCTGGAGGTCTTCATGGAGGTAGACATTACCACGGAAATTCAGAGTCAGTGATAAATCTGTGTTACATGACTTGGAGTTTTTAAATTAGGTACATTAGTGGATGAATGCGCGAAACCAGGACTCCGCTAGAATTCTAAAAATGATAAATATTATCCTTAAATGCTAAATAACATAATTTAATTGTCAGTTTGTTACAATTTCACGCCTTAACTATTTAACCGCTAGTAATGAAATTTTGCATGTATATTTATGTGTATCTTGTTGGGAATATAGAAAAGTGCATATCTTTCATTCAGAAAGAAGTACAGGTTAAAAAATTAATATTAGTCGCTCGTCCATGGACGTATATAAGGGGGAGAGGGGTATTAGGGTCTCCGGACGTCTACTTTAGTAAACGATTTAGGACAGTGAAAAAAATTACAATGACAATGGTTTATAAAATTTCTAAATAACTAACATTACCATTTAGTTAAAAAATAGTTTATCCCGGTACATTTTCCACTTATAACCTTTTGGACTCTTCCTTTGGATTTCCCTTCAATATGAAAGCTATGTCTGTGCGTTCGTCTGCTATAACAAAATCTACATTCACGCATTTTCATAGAACAAAGTTTGAGCTTAAGAACGTCACGATACCATCCATTTATAAGAGTGACAGGAATGGGGAAGGGGATTCGAATTTCAATGTCTTTACTTTAAAAAAATAGCAGGCGGGTCATCTGGTATTGAGTAGTCATCGCCGCTCGTGAACATTTGCTGCACCAGAGGAGCCTAATAAATGCGTTGCCATTTTAAAAAGGAGTATGGGATGGGAAGAAGAAGTAAGGAGAGGAATAGGAATGGGGGTTACATTTCCAGCTCTCAAGTATGTTAGCTACTTCAATTTGATCTTTTGAAAGTTAGGTAGTGCTCCGATCGAGCCTATATAACCTCTTTAGTTTACTGTAGGCGGCGTGTTATACCGGTAAATGTATTCTAAATTAACAACGAAGCTGCGGGGAAAGAATTGTAGGCCAGAGGAGCCATAAATATGTTGCCAGCTTAAAAGGCCATTATGGATGAAGAGGAATAGGAAGGACAGCAATGAGAAGGAAGTTAGGCTTCTGACTCTCTTATCGTACGAAATGCAGTTATATTAGTTACTTTAAGTTGATTTTCTTTAAGAGTGTGGTACATCTTTGGTCAATCCAGTTCTATATGGTCTGTATTTAGGATACAGCTAAGATCTACTAAAATAGCTAGCGTTTAGTATTATTACTAAGTACTAACATATATTTTACTAATATTATAAAGAGGTAAAGTGTGTTTGTAACTAGGGGTAGTCTCTGAAAATGCTGATTCGATTTGAAAAATCATTTTTGTGTTAGATAGTCTGTTTATTGTGGAAGGTTATAGGCTATATTACATCACACTACGACTCATAGGAACGAAGCAGTAACCATAAACGCGAGTGAAACAACGAGGGGTTGTCAATACATTAATAAAATCAAAAACCCTACACCCTTATAAATTGTGACGTTTGAATATCGAATCACATCACGCTCGAATAATATTCAATCTTTACGAAATATTTATTCGATATCAAAGGTTCTCTTTTTTTTATTTGCAACTGTAAATTCGCGACACGTAGCTCCGATATTAGGCCCGTGCTCCTTCATGTCACATTACACCTATTTGTAACATATTCACGAATCGTTCTTACGTTTACATTTTAAGGAGCGCTTTGATCGTATTCAACGTTACAATATTAGACTGGGGGAGAGTGTTTTGAATTATATCTATATCTATATAATCTATACAAATAAATAAATTTCAAATGTCTATTTGTGATTTTAAATTAACAGCTTTTGAAATAATTGTGAAAGTATATATACATAGTATTTACATCAAAAACAATTTTTAAAATATTTGTCTGTCTGTCTGTTTGTTCCAGCTAGATCGATTTTGATGGGACTTTCACTAGCATAAAATTAATGCTAGAAGGAGTGAGTTAGAATACTTTTATTTTAGACCTTTTATTTACCTAGCCAGGATTCTAGCTCGCTGATTTTGAAAAAAAAAACACATTCTGTATTATTGCACCATTTAATAGTGTCACGTATAAGGATCAACTTCTGGGAGGTAATAGTATACGGCAAAATAAAAGACAAGGCAAATATTTTGAAGGGAGTAAAATACTCCTTTCTTGACCGGCACGACAGAGTACAGTCTTATATGAGACATGTCATCTTGTAGTCCACGCGAATGAAGTTCACAGCTAGTTAATTTATCGACCGGCAAATTTAATAAACTCTTTTTGCGTTTGTTAAACCGTTCATTGAGAAAAGTTATATGCTACACTGAAACATATAGGAGTAAAACAGTAACCATAAACGCGAGTAAAACTGCAAGAGGCTGATTATATTTCGCCGATTTTCAAGAATATCGATGCAACTAAAAATGATGACTTTTTGGGAATGGGGGTTTTAAATTTCTTTATTAATGTGTTGATGCATAGCTGCAAAATTTAAACGAACCCGTGATGTTATAACTGTATTGATTTAAAGAAAACTCGTCATCGCTCTCTTCATAATAAAACATCAAAGGTTTATGGTCTTTTGACATACTTAGTTCTATTTGTTAGAATTTTGAATTACTACGATATTCTTGGAAGCCAGCGATTTTAGTTTTAAAATCTAGTTTTAAGATTAGTATATAAATCAACAGTAATACTAATTAGTGTTTATTTATTAATCGATAATCGATTGCAGAAAATACTAATAAATCCCCGGGATATTGGCAGCGCTTGGCGAAGTGCCCGGCCTTATAAAAGTTCATGGAAGGGCTGTTTACCACTGACTGATCACAGTTGCTCCTATTATTTTAGCTATAGTCATAATATATACAACAAAAAATTCTATCTATAATATTATGCTACAGCATATTTTGTGCGATAGAGCCAAAGTATAAGCGGAATGTGATCAGTGGTCAATTGTCCGTTCGAAATGTATATAGTATACGTTCCCGGAATTGTGTAGCTTTTGCCACATGACGGCCAATATAAGTAACCGTTTCGAGGGTATGTATGGCCATCGTTTGGAGGACGCCATTATAATTTGATCTGTGTCCATAAAACAGACAAAGTAATCGCGCTTCATTACAGGTCACGACACCAATGCGCCCAATACATGATGGGCCATCATGAAGACCCATCGTAGTGGGCCAACGTATAGAGGCGGTATTAGTGGAAAAACTTTTAAATTAAACCCGACTAAAGTTTCAGACATTACTATCTCCAAACAAACAACATATTTAGATAATTAATATACTTACTACTTTATGTATATTTTCTTTGTGTTAGTATATTAGAAGTCAATAAATTGTAATATATAAAGGCAACCACGAAAGAAATTTTGTTTTTAATTAACTTCAAAATAAGGAGAAAGTTATCAGTTCATTGGGAACTTGTTTATGTATGTTCCTCGATTGTTCGAAGCCATTTGGTTAATTCTTTTTTTGTTTAAAATAACATATTATGCTTAGGTTACCACAGAAACTGTTCTGTAGTTTGACTTTATAATCAACATAACTCGAATTTTTACCTACATCATTTAAGTAAACGAAACGTACGTTACATTTTACCCTTTTGAAATCGGTACCTTTTTTAAAAAGTCTCGTTTATAGCATGTTATTCGTTGGAAGATCGTCCTATATTTTGTGACCGAAAATTTTTCAAATGAAAATTTTCTATTTCAGCTCACGTAGCCACCCCCAGTGTAACTGGCGCACCGTTTAACTGATGTGATATAATTTATTTACAACTCGACCATTCATCTTTGTTAGCTTGTAGTGTTTTACTTCAAGTGATGCTGAATTATATTAACTTTTAACCGACTTCAATAATGTGAAGATTATTATTATTAGTTTATTCAAAAATGGCTCGACCAATTGGTTTTAAGATACTTTGCGATTGATCTCACAGAATTTTCATAAAAATCGGTTCAGTACGTTTAAAATCAAATATGTCATCAATTTTATCAATTACGTATTTTGATCCTGAATTCGGTTTTTCTTCTACAAGTTTTTACATAACGTGATACGTATGTTGGAGTTAAATCTTGCTAGTTACATTAGAACCCACTTCTGTTTATCCTATGGAGTTTTACAAGATGGTTCAATTCTAATGATAACGCATTTTTATAGTAAGCATTAGATGATTCTATATACTGGATTGGCTCCAGACGTAGTAACTCCTCAACTAACAATAGAACAGACACGAAATTTGGTATACGCCTAATAGGAGAGGAGGCCTTTGCTTAGCAATGGGACATATACAGACTTTTACTTTTTACGCAATGGAGGGTAACGTGTTTACGAGCCTGTGTGGCACTATTTAGAATAAACGCGTGGGCCGAATTTGATAGATAACACGCTTTTTAATTCGTCATGACGGATATCACAGAAAGAATACAAATTTGGAAAAATCAAATTGGCGATTTCGGACACCATAACGTGTAAAAGAAAAAAAATGAAAATAAAACTATTTCAAATGGGGTATCGTTGAATAATATTTAAAAATCATTTTAGGTTTTTCAATCAGAATTACTATTTATAATGATTTAAAATTGTTTAATAACGATTCTCACTCATGGGTTTTTAGACAGAACTGATATTGTTATACATATAGACGGTCTTGTTACGTAGTCGAGTTCTTGATTTTTAAATTCTGAATAAGGGATGTATATCAGACGGAGAATTATAAGATATTCTCATATTACGAGAATAGTGCACCTTAGCTAACCGGATCTATTTTCTACTCGAGTCTAGTTTCTGTTGCTAGAATTAACATTTGTTACCCAGAGATAAACTTACGCTTAAAATAAATACCGTGTATTTTGTAACGTTATATGATAAAATCCATGTTTTATATTACCGAATTCCATTGAAAATATCGATACCTCCCACGTAAGTTATTGTAAGCCACAAAATTGCCGTTAGCGTTTTTACTGAATACTACACGAATTTGCATTGCTTAATGCATTCAAAGTGAAAAAATACCAAAAATCTTTTTTTTTTCAAGGAAAGATACAACAAAATACGTCCTTTTTCAGGCGTATTTTGTTGTAACTTTCAAACTAAAACGGATTAAAAGTGCTCTACTGTAAAATTGTAATTTTGGGGTTACAACAACTTACGTGGGAGGTATCGATATGTTTGGAACATTTCTACGAATAGTTTTAATAATTTCTAAAAAATAAATTCTTGCATATAAATTATTTTTTTACATTACAACATTTTCCAAATACTTTCAAGTTTTCAACTTTCGATTCGATAGTCATTTCTATAATTAAGACTTAAAAAAATAAACTTATAACCACGTCGTGACATGTGATATACATACATATATGGATGCTGATAAGCAATACTGTGTCAAGCCACACTGACTTCATTTGGAGAAAATGGCGTCTAAAGGTGTCAAACCTATTCTTAATAACTATGTTTGAAGACATATATATCCATATTTTCTTTTCTTTTTTGATAAAAGCTATAATGAATTGAAAGCAGATGGATATATATAATATACTATCTAATACAGAGTTCTTTAAATATTTGATATTATTGTATAAATTTCAAAATACGGAACACATTTGAAATTCGAAACAGATAATTAAGAAACTTTTTTCCGTACTTATTTAGTTTATATCGCTTGAAAAGTTTTTTAATTATGTTAAATAGGTAATGCAGTATCAAAATACATCAATATCTCCGAATTACATTTTTTGTGGGTTGACACATTATTGCTTATCAGCATCCATATGGCGTCGCGTCGTAAACATTTACGACGTGAATCGTAAATAACTAAGTTAAAAAAAAAGACGTAATTCCGTTTGATTGAATACCATACTAATTCCAGTTATTTTGATTTCAAAACGAAACTACTAAACCGATTTTGATAAAAATTCTTTTCGAACCTATTTATATATATAAAGTAAAGTATACATTTTCGAATACAAAATCGGTTAACAAATGGCGGAATTCTAAGTTAACAAACATTAAAACAAAACACACACTACGAATTTGGAACGTTTTCCTTTTTGAAGGTGTTTGAAGATTATAAAGGCAAAATTTTTGATTTTTGTATGTGTTCTTAACAAATAAACTTAAAAATGCAATAATTGTGATAAATTTTACAAGTATGTAGTTTACATTATTTGAAAGGGCATAGGCTACTTTTAAACCCGAAACGATGCACGATCCCCGAAGAATGCGATGTAAACGGGTACGTGATACAACCGAATTCCCTGCGGTTAAAGTCGCGAGCGGAACGCTAGTAATAATATAACAGGTAGACGACAGTATGATTAATTAATACTGTGGTCATTGCCATTAGCTAATATGGATGCTGATAAGCAATAATGAGTCAAAATCAAATTGGGAGATACTGATGTATTATGATACTGCGTCACGTAATTAAGATTATTAAAAAAATTCAAGTCATATAAAATAAATAAATACCGAAAAAGTTTCTTAATTTAATGTTCCGAATTTCAAGTGCGTCCATATTTGGCAATTTATACAATAATCTCAAATATTTGAAAAACCTTTTATTACTTAACACATTAAATATATCAATCTGCTTTTAATTCATTTACTTTTCGTCAAAATAAAAAGAAAAGACGGATGGATATATTTTTCTTGCAACTAACTTTTTTTTTTTTTTTTGTTTACGCAGGGTAAATCTTCATAGATACCCGACTCCTGGGTGGGGAGACCGGGTTATGTGAGATTGTACTCACTAAAACCCCCTGCGATGGCCGCTACAGCACGGAAAACGGAGAGGCTACGGGATCGCTTTCGCAAGCACGTCCGGGGCCTCTCCCGTGCGTTGCTCCGCTCGTGGCTTGCGGAGCCCTTCTCAGGAGAGCAAAGATGGTCTCGCCCTCCCCGCACCCCTCGCTGGTGCGTACACCGGCAGTCCGGGACCATACCGGACTGCGGTCCTCCTCTCGGCCGTATGAAAACGGATGCGTGAGACCCCCACTTGCAACTAACTTATTAAAAATAGGTTTGACATCTATAGACGCCATTTTCTCAAAATAAAGTCTGTGTGGCTTGACACAGTATTGCTTATCAGCATCCATCTATATCTCCGAATTAAATTTTTTGAGAGTTGACACATTATTGCTTATCATCATTTAAATATCTTTGCAGCATCTGTAAGGAAGTTTTAGAGTCCCAATATTACTTTAGAACAAAAAAAATATGATAAAATTATACATGAAAGCAAAAAAAGTAATTCAAATTAGCTTTGTAAAGTTAAGAATGTGCAATGTATACATATGTAGTATGTTAGTTCCCAAGTTCCCACGTCGCTCGGAAACTCTTTTATCTTCGAGGGAGCTATTCTGAGGTTCGCTCGAAGTTTTATAAACTTATTTATATATTTAAAAGCTTTCTAAACTATGCCGATAATGCGCGTTTACAAAGTGCTTAGAAAATGGCAAGGAATTTCTTTTTTGAAATGTTAATTAGCTTCTTGAAATTTTCGTTTCGCTAACATTTTTGACATGATGTTTTTTATGAGATCTGTGTATGGAATAATAAAAAGTAGAACAATCTTACTACCATTATAAATGTAAAAGTTTTTAAGGATGGATGAATGTGTGTTCCTTTTCACGCTAAAACTACTGAACTGATTTTGATAAAAATTTACTGTAATATAGCTTATACATCAGAATAACATATAGGCTACTTTTATCAACATACCTCGTGAGCGAAGCCGCGTGGTGGATGTTAGTAGATAAATGTAAAAAGCTAACTCTATTTTTCTATTTTTGTGTATTTTAGAAATAAATTGAATCTACATAGATCAAAGAAACTTGTTATGTATATCTTGCAAAAAAAATTTTCTTAAGACTTTTCGAATGAATATAATAAGGTAAACATTGAAATAAAACTTAAACGGATTTAAATCGCGTATATTAACTATTTTTATCATCTAGACGTTTCGAGCACTTTACAGCGTTCGTGGTTACGGGTAGAATTCATGTTTAAAATAGTTTTATTTCAATGAATAATAATCGCGAAAATCTAAGACAACGATATAAGGTCAACAATATTATTCGTAAAATAGTCATAGAAAAATCAACGAAAACTTAACACTAAAAAAAACCTTACTAATTAACTCACCGTTAATTTATCACCAAAGTATCGCATGGTGTTTGAATAGTGTAACAATTTCACGTAGTCCTATTGTTCTGAGCTAGGGCCATGGATGCAGCGCTACAATATCCGCTGTGCGAGCGAAATAGATAGATATAGAGCAGGATAGAGCTAGTTGAACAAGCTTGGGTGTTTTATCGTGTGGCTTATTGTTTCCGAAGTGTCATTTAAACTAGGTGTTTTATAGAGTATGGTTAGCTCTTGAGAATTTTTTTTAGCGTTTCCATTTTGTGTTCAGGTGTCTGCTTCGTGGTTAATATTGTTAGTAATACTGTTGAGAATTAATTTTTTGCTTATGTTTTTTAGACTTTAAGAAGATTATTTTTTGTAGTCTTATATATTCCTCCTTAATAGGTGAAGGTGAGAGGAGAAGTCTTTACTCAGCAAGATTTATATGAATTATCACGCTGTTCTAAGGCCCAAAATTCATAACCACGTTTGGACGTGTGAAAATGTATGGCGTCGCGTCGTAAAAATTTACGTTGTGCATTGTAAACAATTAAATATAAAAAATATATATAATCAAAGATAAAATAGTACTTAATTTCATTGACTAGATTGACGTTCTTATTTAAGTTATGTTGATTATAAAACTAAACTAATTAGCTGATTTTAATAAACATTTTATAGTACCTATGTATATGTATATAAACCTTGAAGTAGTATCCGAGTTATTAAGAGACATTTTCGAATAAATACTGAATATTATAGAGTTCTCAGGTACCAAACATAAATAAATGTACGCTTCGAACTATGTATGAACTTGTCCTTTTAGAAGTCAGTTTAAAATCACGACACGCGTTGGCGTCATGATTTTTATTTGATTTTAAATAAAAAAAATCATGTTGCATATATCGGAAGACTCACTTATACACTTTTTCATGATATTTTCATTCACCCTACAAGATGAATTTAAGAACATAAAAGCCGGTGTTTTGCCGGTTCGTAAAATATGTATATCTGCGGATACGGATCCGAATACAGATATTTCGTATTATTTCGGATGTTACGTCTTGTATTGTGTGGGTCTTTCTTTTGATTTGTTAATTTTATTATGATACTGAGCATAGGTCATGAGCTGACTGCACGAGGGTAGACGAAGAAAACTCGCACTCGCCGTCGGAGAGCGCGCGGTACACCAGTCAGCTCGTGACCACGACGAATGCAACTTCGACGAAACGTAAAAAAAGGTATTACTACTATTAGCTATCGCGATAATACTCGTTATATTAAATATGAATAGTATTAATCGCGAAAGTTTAAAGTATATAACTTTATCTATTTTTTGAACATTAAAAAGATCCGTAAAAGATGCGCCAAAAATTATCGAATACGGATACACATCTTGCGTCTCCCTTGAATATCCGTGGTTACGGATATGGATACAAATATCGGGCATATCACTAATAAAAACTCAATGGTAGGGATTTGATTGTACGATTTGATTGTCGTAAAGCCCATACAAGGGTGAATTGGATAGTAGAGTTAGAACGTAACTCATTGGCAACTTATTACGTCATTAAAAGTGTATATTTAAAAATGTGTATTACATAGTAACAAGTTTCAAGATTTACACAGTAGGCTGGCAAAGGGGTCGTTTTTATCCGACTGCGCGACGCAATGCAATGTTTTTAGCAGTCTATAGATGTATGAATGTGGGATTTTAGTTTTAAGGCACTATTTAGAATAAACCGTGGGCTGTTTTCATAAAAGACACGTCTATTGATTCGTCATGACGACGTGAATGTCATAGAAATCATAAAAAATTGAAAAAATCAAACTAGCCGATTTTTGACGCCATAATGTGTCAAGAAAGGTATCGTTAAATTGATATATAAAAATCATTTTTAGCTTTCTTATATCGTTTTTCAATCTAAATTACCGTTTGGGATCAATAACGATTTAAAGTTAGGAACGATTCTCACTTATGGGCTTTTAAACAGAACTAATACTGATACTGTATTGCTGACCATAGATAGTCTTGTCCCGCAGTCGGGTTTTAATTTTTTTTTATTAATTTATTTTATTATATCTTACAAAAAAGCTCACTCCAAAAAGGTTGATATTTATATAACCAAATGTTATGACGTCGACATAAATATTTTAATATGTAATGTGTTTCACTATTTATATAGTTTGTTAACAATTTTCGTATTCGCATTTGCTTGCGATGCGGGAAGGACTGATATGTATTATCGGAATATATGTACTTGTGAACTAGAGTATTGAATTGTAGGGATCGGCAGGGGCGGCAAAATTAATAACATTCTGACGGCAAAGATAGAGATACAATAAAAGAATAGAGACAACCCTTACCGACAACCTTCAATGAAAGGATGAGAAAAACCAGGACAGTGCAAACAAGTATAAAAATATAACTTAAATAAGGAATAGCCTACAGGCGGCATATGTGTAAACACTGTTAAAGTAAGATCAATAAATAACTTTTATACTAAACTCAATGGGAGTCTATGAATTTTTTTTATTATCATTTTTTGTTATGTTTATAATCGAAAACATGAGTGGAAAAAGGTGATAAGTCGCATTTCTGATTTTTCGCTGTTCTATGCGTGGATAAAAGTGTTTAACTTTTATAAATTGTCTGTAGACAATTTAAAATCATTTTGGGCACTGGAGGCTATTTAAAAAGTATATTACATTTGGATAAATATATTTAATTTTATGTCATTTACCTTTTTTATTATTATATACATGTTCTACTGTATGTATGTATGTACATATATGTAGTCTCTTTTATACTTATTTTTATTATTCTGTACACCTTACCGTTTCATTCAATCTCATGTCATTTGCCCAAAGGTTGTCTGGAAGAGATAAGACCGCCTTTTATGCATTATTTTCTCTTCTTCTTTGTTTGTTTTTGTATATATTTGTTTTTGGTGTACAATAAAGGATACTTGTATTAATACGTTTTGAATGTTTCAGCTCAATTTTTCTCAATTAGAATTTTGCAAAAAATCCTTTATCAATTCATGTCTTCAATTTTGAGGACCTCTCCTATTTATATTATTAAATAACATACTATACTTAAAGATGTAGCAAGTTTTAATTAATATACTCGTGTGAAGCTGGAGCGGGTAACTAGTCTGTAATTAATTAATACTTTTATAACATAAAGGTTTCGCGTAGGCCTGCTATTAATTTCATGGAAGATTTTAATACGTTACTAATTGTGTATTGATTTCATTATTTAATTAATGGAATTTCTGTGTAAGAAGTGTACCTAGAAATATAATACCTATTTTATACAACGGCTTTACCGTGATAAATAATGGTAGTAATAACTTTTTATTGCCCGATGTTTCGACGAAGTTGCATCCGTCGTGGTCACGAGCTGACTGGTGTACCGCGCGCGGTTCGGCAACGAGTGCTCGAGTTTTCTTCGCATACCCTCACAGTATTAATATTGCCTATACCGTTATTATAATGCTAGGAGCACAGTACACCAACAATTGGTTCGCGCGATTCTTTTGTGACCATGACGGATGCAACTTCGTCGCAGGGCAATAAAAACGTATTACTACCATTAGTTATCGCGGTAAGACCCGTTATATAAAATATGAATACTATAAATTGCGAAAGTTTAAAATATAAAAATAGAATACCCATACATAATAATTATTTTTTAATTTAATAATTCGTACTCGTATTACTCTAAATATTCATTTCGCTTGTTTTCTGACTTAAATAATTTAAAACTGTAAATATAGCATACTAATAAAAAGATCTTTCAAAATTGGTGAAGAAATAATAGAGTTCTAATTTAACAAACATTAAAATATAAACGCAACGAATTGAGAACGTCTTCCTTTTTTGAAGTCGGTTAAAAAACTTAACATAATAGAAAAAAATCATGGGTTATTATATTGTGAGTTAGAGCCTAGATTAAGCCTAATATCTACAGCTTATATACGGGCTGGTATAACCAGGGTAGTACCTCATTCTCACAGAAGATTAGCGTGAAGTAGCTCATGTAGCTGCGTTTCGTGCGGTGAGTGAGAGAGTCGGAAGCTTAACCCGCTCACCCATTCCTTTCCTTACTTTCTATTCCTTTTTATTCCTTTTTAGCTGACAACGCATTTGTGATACCTCTGGGCTGCAAATGCCCACGGGCGGCGGTAAACTCTTAACATCATGTGTCCCTCCTGCTCGTTTACTAGATAGATATTTAGATAAATATTTACATTAAATAAAAAAAGTGCAAAATTACTTCAGATATATATTTTTAGTTTGTGTCTCATTTGGTTGTTGAATCAAAATGCAAAGTATTTTTATATTTGGTAGCTATTTTCCTTATATAATCAGTTACTCTCGGAGTTTTCTGAAAAGCAACTAGTTTAAAATGGTGATTGTGTACGAGAAGTGCCTACTTATCCCGCGTTCGGACTTTATAAATAGAAATGGAATTTTCCGCCTATCCCTTGAGAATCCTTTCATTTTCCGCGATGAAAGAATCTTATAATGATTTGGGATTCTTGTATACTTTGTCAACATATCGGCGAATTTTAAAAAAATACTCGTTTAAATTTACGTTACTTTACGTATCGTGTAATTCGTGATTTTATATTGTCGAGTAGATTTCACATGATGGCATCCAAAATTTTCCATTTTGATTTTTCCAAATTTTTAAGTCTTCTATGACATCCGCATTGTCACGATGAAACGACGTATCCTTTATTCAAAACGGCCCACGTGTTCGCTCTAAATAGTGCAACAAAGGTACAAGCCCACATACATAATACCCTGCAGTGCAGTTAAGTAAAAATAGTGAGCCGCTTAAACTCAAGTTTCCTATACTAACGTTCACCGTGATTTACCGATCGGTTTATGTCTGTAGCATCGAATAAAATTATCCGAACGTTGTCAATACAACTAATATAACTTCATTTCTTAAATAACGCTGTAGACAGTAAAAATCTAACGGTTTCTTTTTAACCGAGTTCCAAAAAAGGAGAAGGTTCTCGAATCGTCAGGGACGTTTTTTTACGTATCTTCATTGATTTCTCAAAAATTGCTTGAACGATTTGGTTAATTATTTTTTGTTTGAAAGGTTTTACTTCCAGATTAGTCCCATAGAATTTTAATCAAAATCGGTTCAGTATTTTATTTTGAAATCAAAATAATGGCATAAGTATGTCATTTAAGTAATTGAAATTATGTATTTTACGTTTGAAGTCGGTTTCCCATTTTTAAAAAATCATGTTTCTATAATATTATGTCTGCTATGTATTAGTTGGCCATCCATTGAAACCAAAGCTTAAGAATATAGTACGGATGAGTTCAAATATTCTGGGAAATTTTCTTATTATATTTTTAGACGAAGCAAGAATAGATTCAGTGCGATAACATTTCCTTTTGAAGTAAGATCGTCGAAACCAAGAAATATGTTCGCAATAAATACTCGTAACGCTGAAGTGAGTTTATATTCATTGATGCAAAACGGAAATGTTTATGTGTAATGTTTATTCATCCAATATTTTATGACTTGTATAGAACAAATAAATAAAATTGAAGTGTCTGTTTATTATTCACTAAATGCATATGAAAAAGATCAGATAAAAACCATGCCTAAAACTCAAAGTAAAACATTCCTTCCTTGAGAGGCACGCGTACCACAGTATACTTGCACGAGACATGTCAAACATTCTCTAGTACCCGCGAAGTCGTGGACACAGCTAATTTATATTAAGAAATAATGGTTCAATCAAAAGTATTGCTAAGACTGCTGGAATATAAAAATCCTTTCACAACTATTTCACTACGCGACTACATCTTGAAATGTTTATTACCTAGGGAACAGTTAACAGGTTACAGAATTGTCTTATATCAATTACGAGAGATTAATTACACTAATACGTTTTGTTTACAGACTTTTATGACGATTTACAAAAGTTCTTTTGTCATTGCTTTACCCCTGAATGAAATTATTGACAGCGCCTTATTTTTGACAGTCGTAAATCTATTTATGTAATTTTCATCAGGTGACAGAATTGTTTAAGGTAAAAACTGACTTGTTACACTTATAAGATTCGTAGCGTAACCTTTTGTAATAATGTTATGCTACTTATAATTATATTTTAACAAGTGTAATTATCGCCTCAGAGAAAGAACAGAATAAAATAAAAATATTTTGCCAATAGATGAATTAATTCCATTATTTAAAATAAATAAATGCCTCACCTTACATATTCGCTCATTAGGATACCATGATCTTGGTGTTGGGAAACACACACAACACGAACACAGACACCCGGACCACGACAAACATCCGTATCGTCAATACAAACGTTTGTCATGAGCGGGGATCGAACCCGCGACCGTTAGAACTGTCACTTGCAGTGACCACGTTGTAAATATATACGTACATGAAAATAAATAATAATATTAATATTATATTCAAAGTTAGATTAAAATTCATATAATGAAAAACATCCATCGATGATACATATAATTTAATTTTCAGAGAAATGGCTGAATAAACGCGATCGGATTATCCATAAATTCGTAGAATCGAACTTCACCTTTATTGAATTTTCACGGAACTCCGATTATTTAATCTACATCTATACTAATGTACGAAACTGAAAAAATTGTTTATTTGTCTGTTTCAATAATCTTCGTTATCACTGCTTCGCTCCTATGAGTCGTAGCGTGATGTAATATAGCCTATAGCTTTCAAACAAACAAAAAATGTCTTTAGCTTTATAATATGAGTATTGAGTTTTTGTTAGATTGCCCTTTTAATAAGGAAGGTTATATAGGCTATATAATGTCATGCTATGAAACATACTAAAAAAGAAGGGTACAAACTAAAAGCCTGTAAATATCCCACAGCTTAAGGAAGCTTAAAAGCATAACCACGATGCTACACTGTGGGTTGGCGGATATATTTGTTGCAGAATTATCATTAAGCACGAGGTGAATTTAAACAGTTTACTACTAGAAAATTTATTGGTGTTAACCAGGGTTTGAACCAGCGATCATCTATGATATGGTCTAGTGCTTACACGTAGATCATTGAGATCTACGTGTAACCACTAAGCCATATCAGCTGTTTCCCCCAAGAAATATCTCGCTAAACTTAAAGGGTAAACTCTCGCTAAACTAAATTACACTTTGTATTAAAAATAAGGAAATATGTATTACACAGTCTTTTGCGACACTTGAATAACCTCAAGGTAACACAACATTATTATAAAAGGTTACAAGTCAGTTTTTACCTTAAATTGTAACTGACATTTACGTAGTTGTCACATATGTGTCTGAGCCTTAGGGCGCGCACAGACGAGGGACTATTGATGGCGAAGGGCAAAATTTGGTAAAAGTTGAAAAGTATGTACTAAAGCATTAGGACTTTTATTTGAATGAAGGTTGAAATTAAATAATGAGATGCTGTCCCGATCATACTTGTAGTCCAACACATCGCATGTTCGATGTTTAAATGTCCGCATTTCTTTGTTAGACTTTTTATACTGTATATTTAACGACGAGATCTCCTGATGTTTAAATAATTATTGCCACATATGAATATCTGCAGTATCAGAGAGTCCGAAAATGCGTTTCTAATTTAAAAGATGAAGCGATAATGGAGAGTGGGCGCTTAAAGTATCCCCAGGTTTCCTGCTATCTCAATGTACTTTTATCTCCTTACACCCCAGTAACTCCATAATCAATCATAGAGTCCGTATCCGACTTCCGTCTATGTCTGATGGTCATCCTTAACAATTAATTTTAATTATTATTTTTATAAGGGGCTCTCAGCCTGTAACATTTTAGTCGCAGCGTAAAGAGATTTTTAATTGAAAGTTCCCGGAAACGTAACCTAATATACGCGAATTGCGATACAAGTGAAAAATTCGATTCCACTGTCGTGAACAGTTTTCAAACGCTAATTATACGATTTATATTTCCTACATGTCCTTGTTGTGTTGAGTAAAATATTTCGAGAATAAAAAATGATATTTTGGGGTGTCCTTCGTATGTGCAAGCCCTAAAATATCCACTTAGGTAAATTACGGCCTGTTGACACCCCCGGGGCGGAGGCCGGCGCCCGCGGCAATGGATCGGAAAATTATTTCAGTCACCCGTGCTACTGAGCCTTGTTTTCATATATTTCACTCACATCGAAAGGTGATGCCAATGTAGTTTTCTTTTTAATAATAAATGGATTAACTCATATTTAACCAGCCTACGTAAAGGGTAATATGTATAATACCTGCATATTATAGTACTGAAAAGTCGAAAATTTTAAAGAAATCTCAAAAAATTACATTCCACCCGTGCTAAACGAGGGGGGGGGGGGGCGCTAGTGATAACTACATAGATTCTGTACTGTATTGTAACAGCTTGTATTTCCAAAAGCTGGACAAGGGCCTGCTTGGAAAAGGATTTAGTCCTCTATGCTACTCCACTGCGGATGGTTGACACTGCGTCTTAGAATTTCTCTCGACACATAATGTACATAACATATATAACAATTCAAGCATACAATCACATAATTATCGAAGCAATCACTTCGACAAACCTGGAGAATAACATTGTTAACGCCATCAAAATTTATATAGCAAAATATTTCGGTTGATCCGATCGCGTACTATGAATTCAAAGGTTTTGTCTGTCTGTTTGTCCAGGCTAATCTTTGAAATCAATTTCAAGCCAGTTAACCGTCTACTTAGACGAAAAATTAAATATTTTCATCATCTTATATATATGACTTGGAATTTTTTAAACGGTAAATCTTTACTAATGACTGCACGTACTATTCAAATATTGTAATAACAATTCACGGTGAATCACAGCGGGGATATAGCTCAGTGGTAGAGCATTCGACTGCAGATCGAGAGGTCCCCGGTTCAAACCCGGGTGTCCCCTGATATATTTTAATGTTTACTATTATTAATTACTAGAACGATTATAGATGAATATAACATTTTTTTCTCTGTTATTAATTCTTGATTTGCACCTGCGTTTGTAAATTTTTTTAACATATGTATTCCAAAGGTTGGCTGGCAGAAAATGCTTTTAGGTAATAAACTTGAATTTGTAAGTAATAATACTAGATTCTACGCGCGAATTTGCGTATGTTTCATTAATTTAGTTAATAATTAATTTAGTTAATAAATAGTGTAGAGTGTATATGTATACACACTACAGAAGCATAGTTACAATGCCATTATATTAATTCCATAAGTACTAAATATTACTATAAGTTTTCGAGCCACAAGATATTCAGGTAATGAACCGATCCTCCACATGGGGTCTACTGGGACTGGTAGCAATGTATTGGAAAATATGCTATAGAATTATTAAAGAAATAGAACGGGCTAAATATTATTTAATTTTATCATTTATTGAAAATGATATAATTTTTTAAAAGAAGCATTTTAGAAGTTGTCTGATTTTGTTTCAATTATTCAGAAACGTGAATAACCTATCTTATGACCGAATTCATACCTGGGTTGAGGACTAGCACTTTTAAGGGAAACACTTAATTTATATAGAGTGTATTTTCTCTTAAATGACTATGTTTGTACTGAATACAGACGATCTATGTTTGAGCACATTTGTATGATGCTTGTAAGGTAAAGACAACATTTAAGTTAAAGAACCGAGATATATATAATATTATCAAGAAATTAATATACTTAGTAACGCCATTTTGAAAGCTAGACTAATTCCAATTAAAAAATAAAGCCAAACACACAAGTTAAATAAAGTATAGAGCAATAGAACTTTGAAAATATTTCGTAAGGAAAATAAGATTTTAAGTATTAATTAAGGATTTAAATGCTAAAGGCTTAGTTCAGATGGATAATTTTTTACATATTTTATAAAACTTAAGGCTATTCAGAACAAAACTTCAAGTCTTTCGATTTGAATAAAGAAAAGATAATTCTAAGTTAAATAAATGTTAATTCAATTGTTTATCCTTATTCTTTGTAATTAACGGCCATATTCCGAACAATTTGTATTTAAATTCATCTCGTACTCGGTGGTAAAGAAAACATAGTGAAGGAAACTTGCATGTGCCGAGAGAAATTCTGCCACATGTATAACGCCAACTCGTAGTGGAGAAGCGAGCTGGTTTAAGCTAAACCTTCTCCTTAATATGATAGAAGGCCTTTGCCCAGCAGTGGGACATTTACAGGCTGTTACTTTACTTTTTACTTTTATTCCGAATAAAGTTTTTCGATTTATTATGTCTACACTCTATGGTAAAGTACAGAATTAGATAGCATGCATCAGAGACAAGGGGTCTGTAAGTTATAAATAAAGTATAAGACAGTACTGGGTTTCTATGTAAATTAATCTACGTGAAAGTATATATAGTTATGTAAAGATTAATGTCCCTAAAGTTAATGATTAACTTAAGAGTGTTACTATCTAGATCATAATCAAATAACAAAAAATCGTTTTAGTAAAAGTCCATTAGTTTCGGAGATTAATTATTTTAATAAAACGATGCGTGGATTTAGTGCAGCTGGATTTCATACAGGATATTTAATACAGATATGTAATTTTAATATGTATGTACTTATTGACAAAGTTTTAAAAGAGTACCGAGTAAAAAGTAATCGAGTTTCTTGCTGGAACTTATCGGTAGAATCTACATTCCGAAACGGTGGTAGCTTCCATTAATTATATTATATAAAACTTTTGGTTTGTTTTTACGATTCAAAAGTGCTTTTAAAAGCCTACTTAAATAAAGTATATTATGATTTGGTTTTATTCTATTATTACATGACATGACAAAATCGACAGATTTTTAATGTATAGTTTTATCCATTGCATTATTTTACTTTGACGACTCGTATAAAAAGAAAACGTGGTACACAGAATCTGCAACTAATCTAAAAAGTTTGCGCATCTTATGTCGAAAGCGCGTAATTTTTTAGATATGTTTAAAAATCAATTTCATTTTCAATGTGTTATTCGTTTTGTTCACCGCAATATTTAAGTTGTTAAAAAAGTGAAAAAAAGGAACGGATGAAATAAAAACTATAGAATTAAAAAAAAGGTTTGCGTAAAAAAAATAATATTAATGCCCCTCGTAGTTTCACTCGCTTTGTTTATGTTTACTGCTTCGCTCTTGTGTTAAGATATTACCCCCTACATACAAACTTACAAACAAATAAGATATTATAAGATTATTATAGATAAATACTTTTTGTATATCACCTTCACTCCTTCAGGGGGAATTAAAAAAAACAATTAAATTTATTTAGAAACTTCTTTTTTTTAACAAATAACAGTAAAGAAACGTCGAAATAAATTACTCTGTCTGTTTTAAGTCGGTAACTCGGAACAGAAGGGAATTGTTTGTACAGTGCAATTTAGATCCGAGCCACTTTGAGAATATACGGGGAACGTTCGGGTCTTGTTTTAAAACTTTGAGAAGTTGTGTTGCTGCTGTTTGAGGGTGTAAGTAGTTGAAATTTAATTTATTTTTAAAGTATAACTCGACCGTCCTATGTTGATCCTGAGCAGGTTTTTTTACGGTCTATACCAGGGGTCATCTAGGAGAATTTCAGACAATGTTCAAATATTTAAGTGCATTACTTAAGTGTATGGAAAATAATACTTGAAAAAAAAAACAGACGCCCAGTGAAACTGATTGATGACTCCTGATCCAAACAATGCGTTTACTTCCTGTAGGAAAAGGGTGGGGATGCCAAGAGGATTTAGCCTTTAAATTACTTTGGGTACAACCCAGACAAATCTAAAAAAAATCTATATAAATAAAAAAAATGAAGTGTCTGTTGTAATATTAAATTAACAGATTTTAACTAAATGCATATGAAAATATATACGGTACTTAATTTTTGTCTGTCTGTCTGTTCCGGCTAATCTCTGAAATGTTTGGACCGATTTTGACGAGATTGTTACCAGAAGATAGTTAATGCTATAAGTAGTAACTTATGCTACTTTAATGTGAGATTTTTTATTTTAAATAATAATTAAAAATTAAGTTACGCTAAAACAAAAAATTGAAAGCAATAAAATAGTGAACAATAAGCAATTATTATATATTAAATAAGGTTTGTATATATTATATAAATATAATAATAATGAATATAATATAAATTAATTTTTCATTTGCTATGATAGGTGGTTCCCTTGTCATCAGGTCATGAACTGATGGTAAGATCTTGGAGAAATCGAGGAAAATCTTAAATATTATAGACACACCTATACTGGAGCTGATGGTACATCTAGAGAACTCAATAATTAACAGTCCGGCATCGGGAAAAGCAATATTTTGTAAATGGTGACAAGCTGCCTTTAAACGGCCAATTCTCAACCAAGATATGATTTAGGTTGCTTGCGTGAGTTGATTTAAATCATATGACAATAATTCAAAATGATATCATAGCGGGGATATAGCTCAGTGGTAGAGCATTCGACTGCAGATCGAGAGGTCCCCGGTTCAAATCCGAGTGTCCCCTGGTAATATTTTATTATTTTATATTGATCGAATAGCTCAGACGATGAAAGAACAAAGCAGTTTTTTCGGTTTTGATACAGATAACAGTCTATAAAGCGTCGAGTGCTTTTTGAAACATTTTCTTAAGTACTACTTTTACCAATAAGTAACAAAAAATATTTAAAACAATTAAAATTAAGCAATGCACGCTATTTTTTTTTAATTATTTTAGACATTTTTAACTACGATTTATTTAATTTTTATGTCGATGAAGAACTAATTATGCAATACATTTCAATACATATAATATGACCTAGATTTTTTTAAACGGAAAAACTTTGCTGATGACTTGATTGGACATTGTAGATTTAAATATTGTAATAATAATTCAACGTGAAACACAGCGGGGATATAGCTCAGTGGTAGAGCATTCGACTGCAGATCGAGAGGTCCCCGGTTCAAACCCGGGTGTCCCCTGATATATTTTAATGTTTACTATTATTAATTACTAGATCGTATTAAGTATTTTTTAATGACGTTTAAGAAGGAGATTTTTAAATGGCTTTTTGTGTTGTGTTGTTTTGTTCTTTCGGGTGTCCCCTTTAATTTTTTTGAATTTTGTCATTTGCAGTTACGTGTGTTAACCTACAAATTCTTACACTTCATATATTTACTTTTATTTCCAATAATTTTATATATTATTAGTTAATCTTTTAGTTTTTTTTGTACCATCGCTTCGGATTGTAGTCTCTACCGAGAAGAACTGGGAAGAAACTCGATAGATACTGCTTTAAAATCATTCATTGTAATCGATTTTTATTACAATTTATTTTTGATATTCTACTATAAAATCAACGCACATTAAATCTACACCTCTTTGTCGTCAAAATAATTTTTGTATAGTATATAATATATATTTTTACACTGTGTTAACTTAAAACTTAACACATACTTATATAATAAAAATATATAATATGATATAGTTATAAAATATATGCAAGCGAAGCTGCGAGTATAATATAAAGTTAGCCATAAGAATTCGGTATGAAAAGCCGTGAAAGCCAAGCGCGGAACATTGTTACATTCGAGTCCACGGATAACCAACACCATAAATTTTATTATTGCCACACTCAATCACCTAACATGAATTTTTTATCGTAATTCTTATAACACATAGCAGTGATCACCGGACAGCAGTGACTAATATATAAACGTCTTAACTTTATAAACTCGATACACGCCTCGTTCAGAAACCGGAACATCGCCAGGAAATAGGCTTTTAGACGATGTATTGCGGCGCTCTAGCGTCTAGGTATGGCACTTTGCGTTAAGTTCGAAACTCCGTGTTGGCTTTCAAGTGATCGACGAGTAATAATATTTTAAGGGACTATCGATCGCTGATAGGTTGAATGTATAGTGTATGCATTTTTGCACATTTTATGGATGCTGATATGCAATACTGTGTCAAGCCACACGGACTTCATTTTGAGAAAATGGAGTCTAAAGATGTCAAACCTATTCTTAACATGTTAACTAGCCTATATATATATAGTAAATAGGCTAGTAAAGATTTTTATCTAATAATAAGATTTTCAAATATATGACATAATCCAAAATATGGAACTCACTTCAATATTCTAAGCATTTGATTCAGAAACTTTTTTCCGTACTTAATTAGTTCAAATGACTTGAAAAATTTTTGTATAATATTTAATACGAAATGCATTATGCATACATCAACATCTCTTAATTTGACTTTTTGTGGATTGACACATTATTGCTTATAAGCATCTATATATATTATGATGATGAAGTCAAATGATCAGTAACGGCAATAATAGACCCGCGGTATAACGACCGCCAGAAATTGTTTGTATCGCGTCCGTCAGATGATAAGTAATACGATTATCATACATTCAAAATAGTTTTATTTCAAAACATTTTTTTCACTGTTGTATTTATTATTACACGCTTAATATTAAAGTAACCTTATTTAAAACCATACATATTTGGGCACAAAGTGCAAAAAAATGTTTAACGCTTTTAGGTCGTTTATTTCGATTTTAATGTCACAAAATGTTGATAGAATAGTTTATTTTGGCTAACTTGTTTCATACAGATTTTGAATTCGGTCATTTTAATACTAAGCGAACGACCTTATAGTACTAGCATATTATTTTTATTGTGGCGGAGCCCATATAATACAATTCGTAATCAAAATCAAAATATTTTTAATCAAAATAGAAATTGACATACCCTTTTTGAACGTCAAGAAAATGAGTCTAATACGGTTTCGAAAAAGTAAAACCTCAGACCTAAGAACAAACCACGAAAGAAACTCAGCGGAACTTTTTTCTTAACAACGTCAAGATTGGTTACGATACGTAAAATGTATTGAGACAGCCTGAAAGCGATCGCCTTATTCTCAA
Organism: Hypolimnas misippus; assembly: GCA_037950945.1. Lineage (NCBI taxonomy): Eukaryota > Metazoa > Arthropoda > Insecta > Lepidoptera > Nymphalidae > Hypolimnas > Hypolimnas misippus. Next base: position 2,093,815 of record JBBEEQ010000009.1, read on the forward strand.
GGTCTCAAGTGTCATCATCAGTGAAATATCATAAAAACGCCTAACACACAAACGTTTCTTTATAATCTTTTTAAATTTTGCTATAGAAGCATTTTAAAGGTTTTCTGAGATCCTTTTCAAATCGGATCAGAAGTTTCAAAAATTACTACCTACACATAAACTTATAAGCAAATTTTACTTTTATTATATTAGTATAGATATTAATGAATAGATGCATTACTCTCAACGACCCACATTAGGATCTCATGATCCTGTGTGGATTTACAACACACACAACAAACATCCATACGACCAGCACAGACGTTTGCCGTGCGGTATTAAAACTAGGACCTTTAGCGCTTCAGTCAGTTATAATGACCACTAAAACAACGTAACTCTAAAATATATTGCTTAAACATAAATAAAAATTCAACTGAATTTCTATCTGCCTCTCTTTCATCAAGGCATTACCACAACTGCAGAACTTTTGATGAGCTCAATTTTGTACCGTCTAAACTATGTCAGCAGAGCGTACTTACTTTACAAGTTGTAAAGTTTAATTTGAGTTTGAAAGTGCAGTATCTAAACAGTGCTAGAACTGATACTTCTAAACGCGCGTTTCAACCAAACAAACAGCAAAAGCTAGAATAAGAGCATTATTTCTTGATCACTTAGTAAAATTGAAGACCAAGAACTTTATTCTTGCATAATAAATGCTTAACAGAATGAATGATCAGTCGAATGAATTGCTAGAACCAAGAACGCTTTGAAGAGACCTCTTCGGGGAGCGAACACGTCCGAACACGCAAGACTGCTCTAAGCAACCGTTCGCACGCTCTAGTACCGTTTACATCAGACAAGCTTTCTTAGAACATTCCAAGGCCTTTCTCAAGAACATTCCAATTCCTTCCTGAACGCAGACGGAATAGCGAAAGAATATTCTATGTCTTATAACTATAATATAAAATAAAAAAAGATACATTATTACTATTAAAAGTAAATATTAACAGTATAAGAATTAGTCGGATGGCGATTATAACTGTAATAAAAGATAAAAAAAATTGATAGGGGACACCCGGGTTTGAACCGGGGACCTCTCGATCTGCAGTCGAATGCTCTACCACTGAGCTATATCCCCGCTGTGTTTCACGTTGAATTATTAATACAATATTTAAATCAAGTACTATCAACAATATCAAAAAATGTGCGCCATAAGATATGGATCTGCTGTAAGGTGCTGAGGCGTTGTGTTCTGCTGATAAATGGACACTGATAAGCAATACTGTGTCAAGCCACACGGACTTCATTTTGAGAAAATGGCGTCTAAAAATATCAAACCCATTTTTAACAAATTTGTTTGAAGAAGTATATATCCATCTTTCCTTTTATTTTTTGATAAAACGTATAATGAATTAAACTCAGACTAATATATTTAATATATAATCTGATAAAAAGTTTTTCAAATATTTAGGTTATTGTATAAGTTACAAAATATGGAACGCACTTGAAATTCGAAAACATTACTTAATTAAGTAATTTTTTCCGTACTTATTTAGTTTATATGACTTCAATTTTTTTTAATAATGTTAAATAGGTGATGCGGTATCATAATACATGAATCTCCCAATTTGACTTTTTGTGGGTTGACACATCATTGCTTATCAGCGTCCATATATGCTGCATCAGGTTAAGGTTAACCAAGTATATTATATAAATTAACTATGATATGAATACCATTCATATCATAGTTAATTTCGAGTCGACTAGATCAGTAGAAGTTGTTCAGATCGTTTCAACTAGAAAAGAGCTAGTAATTTAAATAAAACTATTTTAAACGGATTTAAATCGCGTATATTAATTACTTTTATCATCCCGACGTTTCGAGCACTTTGCAGCGTTCGTGGTCACGGGTAGACAAAACGATAACCATAAATAAAATTGAAGTTTGTAATTTAAAATTGATAGTTTTTAACTAAATCCACATGAAAGTATACACGGTACTTTCAACAAAACTCTGGATCTGTTTATTCTGGCTAGTCTTTGAAATGGCTGGACCGATTTTGACAGGACTTTCACTAACATATAGCAAATGATATAAGGAGTAACGTAGGCTTTTATTATTAAGATATTATTTATTTTAATTAATAAATAAAAAACACGTAAAAACTAAATTGAGACCAATGAAACAGTGAGTAATATCCCATAGAAATAGAGAAGGAAATGATGCGGGTGAAACTGCGCGGTTCAGCTAGTCTGTACTATATAAAATAAAGAGTTAACATTAAATACGTCTAAAAATAATCTTTTCTGAATTGGCGGTAACGATCATTTAGCGTCGAAACGCCATTCAAACGTTTTTAAATGTCATAATATTAAGTTTTTATTTTTATATTTTATTTTCATACGTCTGTCATTAACATGGTACTAAAATCTACTCGTAGTGAATTCAAGTAATTTCATCAACAAATTCAATTCAAGTCAAATTGGCAATTATAATATTTCCTTTTAAAGAAAATAAAATATAATTCTAAAACATGAATGTTCCTCTATTATATACATACCGATAAAATGTATCGTACCTTTACGTTACAAGCATCACACAAACTGTGAGAGCTTTTCAAACATTGATCATCTGTATTCAGTACGAAAATAATTATTCAAGGAATAATACACTCTATTGTGTTTGAAATAAGGTTCGTTTAACTGCAGCAAATAATACTGTTTGTAGATATTTATTTGACAAGGCGATCGAAGGAGAAATAATACTTACTTTATTCATTGTTGTTTTATACTTTTGATATTGTTATTTCGCGATATATTATTAAGCTAATAAGTAAATTGACGTTTGATGTACGAACTTTATGATTTCCAAGAAGTTGTGATTAATAATATGTTGTTTTACTTTATAAATATACAAGTTGATACCGCGAGTGCGTCTGCATAGAATTTTGAATTCCTTACTAGTTATAAAATTGTAAGTAATTCTGTCTGTGTGTTACGTAATCGATTAAAATGAAATTTGTTATAGAGATAGAGCCTGAGAAAAGACATAGGGTACACTTTATGGTGAGAACGTGCTGTGAAGGGTTAAAATAGGTGAAAAAATAATGTGGTGGAGTTTTGGAAGAGGGTACAGAACCCTTAAAAGGAACCGACTTGATTAAAAGAAAATATGTAATTTAGTTTACTTGGTTAACATAATTATTTAAGTTTTTCTAATAGGTTAATAAATGAGCAGCAGGAAACTGCTAGTTGCATATAATATAGTCGTTTAGTTCTCAAATATTTTTTTCTAATTTATTTTCCTCATATATATTTTTATCATTAATGATAAAGGAAGAAGATACTGTCAAAAAAATTGTTTTTAGGTAATATTACTTATATTTCAAGATGGCGGCATGTCCTAAAAATATACGAGGTGGCAAAGGAGAAATTTGAAAAGCTAATATAAAATCTACAAATTCATCAATTTTCAAAATTCATACAAAAATTTCTAGGTAAACCTATGAATTATTTGTCGTAATATTATTTAGAAACGGTGGGTTCTCTATACAAACTTTCTTATCTTGTTCCACCCTCTTCAAGGTTAAATTTTGATACAAAAGGTAGTCTATATCCTGCTCCAAGGACCAATCTATATCTACACCAAAATTCATCGAAATTGGTTCAATGGTTAAGCCAGTTAGAGTCAAAACAAACAGAGAGACAGAGTTATTTTCACACTTTGTTTTAATATCACATAATAATAATTTTAGTTAATATTTTAGTGGACCGATTTTGAAAATCTTCAATCAACCCGCAGTGTAAACCTTTTCCTTAATGCAAGAGGAGGCCTTTGCCCAGCTGTGGCACATTTACAGACTTCAAAATGTTCTAGAAAGTTAAATAAAATTGTTTTCGAAGTTCGTTTATTTTTTTAAATGTGTTTATTAATATTTAAGTTACATGTTAACTGTCTCTACTTGAATCGGCTATTCCATTGGTTTTAATTTTGTTTTCGCGTATTTTTTTATTTAATTAAAATAAGTATTTTTTACAAATAAAATTAGCCCAAGTTACTTATTATAACACTAGCTATCTGTGGGTGAAAGTCCTGTCAAAATCGGTCCAGCCGTTTTAGAGATTAGTCGGAACAAACAGACGGATAGACAAAAAAATTTAAATGTTGTGTTTTTGATTTAAGTACTGTATATACTTTCATATGCGTTTAGTTAAAAGTAGATAATTTAATATTACAAACAGACATATCAATTTTATTTATTTGTATGTATTATGTATGTATGTATAGATGTTACGGATCTTCTTGTGGAACGATTTTAATTACACCTTTTTTGAATACGCTTCCCTCGAGGGTTTTTCCATTTCAATTTAAAGATAAAAAAACATCCTTATGGCTGTATCCAGAGCTATTATGAACACAAATTATGTCTTTGTAACGAAAGTGATTAAAAAAGTATTATTACAAAATACACGATACAGAAGTTTTCAACCGACTTCAAAAAAGATAGAGTTTACCAATTAAGAGTTTGATATTATATATTTTAATCTTTCACGATATATACTATACATATTTTATATAGCGGGACTCGCGACTCAGTCAGCTCGTGACCACGACGGATGCAACTTCGTCGAAACGTCGGGCAATAAAGAGATATTACTACCATTAGTTATCGCCATAAGACCCGTTATATAAAATATAAAGAGTTTTTTATCCCATAATTCCGTCATTTGGAAAATAGTTTTCTTTCAGCTTGGTCCAATTGAAATTACATCGAAATCGGTTCAGTAATTCAAAAATCAAAATAACTAATAAAAGGGTGTCGTATATTAAACACAAATTCGTATTCTATATTATTTTAAATCGATTTTTTTTAAGTGTTATAAATCTAAGGTAAGGCGCGCACTGGTGATTTTTGTCATGACTGTTTCGTCACTATTATCCTGTATATGTCGATGCGCGCACATTACGACATGACAACTGAGTGACTTTGGTTTTTTGGACCCTCGAATAAGGCCGTGTTTTTTTTTTAAAAGGCACTGATATAAAGCAATGACAAACATATCTAAATCTTTATGAAAGATTGAGAACAGAACCTATAAGTGTAATTTTCTCCTAAAGTTATTTCGAATCTCATTACCAAAAGATTAGCGCTGTCAAAGATATTGTGTAATTAACAGTAATAATTAATATGTACCAAGCGAATAGGGTCGTGAACAATGAAATCTTTAGTTGTGTAAGGAAGCCAGCCTCTCATTTCCTCTTCGCTTCTTACGGATGCGGAAAATATGCCGCCATTTTTTCATTTGGTTTCTTATTTCGTATTGTGTTAAAATAATTGGAATTTTCTATATATTTCTGTAATGATATTTATGATTGTTGTAATAATTTAAGAATATTCATTTTATAAAAAATATTGTTATCTAGCTGACACAGCGAACTTTATATACGAGTAGATGATACTGATGCGTGGATATAGTGTACCTGGATTTCATACAGGATGTTTATACATACAAGTCCCTTGCGTTCCCACTCGCGTTTATGGTTAATATCTGGATTTCTTAATATCTGGACTGGAATAAAAAAAAACTTAAGCTTTTGGTAGGAATGTTAGCAAAAATTATAATGCGAAGAATGAAACACAGAATTTTTAAAACATCTGCCTGAAAAATTAAGGAACCATTTCCTAAACAAATTAGTAAAAAACATATAATCTAATTTTATAATTAAAGTTTACACCAGTGGCTCTCAACCTATTCCATAATATGCATGTATCTCTAAAGTATTTTCGATTAAATAAATATATTATTCCGGCGATGATTCCTTTCGTGACAATTATAAAAAATCACTACATGTTGATATTTTTAATACAATGGCTAGAAATTATGATCTTTTTCGATTTTATCCTCCTATCTCCAAAACTAAGACACTTTAAATGTAACGATTTATTGTCATAGGCCAGTTACGACCTAGACAATAGACCTCTTTAAGTTACTCTTTTCCTTTTGGTACAGCCTGCATGTAACCAGGCTGAAATCAACCCCCCTACACACGGGTACATTGTATCATGCTTTACAATCTTGGATACGTGCTCGATCCCTGATTGGGAACCTGTGGCCGGTACGGCTGCTCGTGAACCATAAAGGAATTCCCAGTACCAATTTCGTCTCCATCGTCACACCCTGTACAAGTAAAACAGATCTTTGTTCAATAAGTCCTTTATTAATCTTTAGGGAGTTACAGCTAGGGTTGCAAAAAAATCATATATATTACTAATATATGGACGCTGATAAGCAATAATGTGTCAAGTCACACGGACTTCGTATTGAGAAAATGGCGTCTAAAGATGTCAAAGCTATTCTTAATAAATTTGTTTGATTCATTTTTTCTTTTCTATTTTGATAAAATATATGTAATTAATCAAAAGTAGGTAAGTTTATTTAATATGTTATCTCATAATAAGTTTTTAAATATTTGATATTATTTTATAAATTGCAAAATATGGAACGTACCTGAAATTCGAAACATTGAGTTAAGAAACGTTTTTCCATACTTATTTAGTTTAGATGACTTGAATTTTTTTGAATAGTGTTATATAGGTAACGTAGTATCAAAATACATCAATATCTAAAAATTTGACTTTTTGTGGGTTGACACATTATTGCTTATCAGCATCCATATATGACTTTTTTTGCAATTATAATATACTAACGACTTTTTGCGGTTTCGTTTGCGCTTAAAACAGGAATTTCATACATATTTTCAACTTATATTTTACCCCCTTAGGGGCCAATTTTGCAAAACCTCGCCTTAGTGAGCATCTATGTCCTAAAACCATCATGCAAAGAGATTGATGAGTGAGTGAGTGACCATTATTTTCGCTTGATTTTATACATATAATTGCCCAGTTGACACATCCTTGTCCTTTAAATAATTTTTGTGCATCTTACTATACGCTTAGCTTTAGTTAAGACTACGAAAAATTCCTGCATGTTATTTCCTTCGCATACGGAAACATATGTGAGTGTTATGTTCGAGTTTTATAAGTTTTCTTAGAAGGAAATGATCTTCCGTGTAGTCGTAGTTATTACAACGCATCTTCGCTCGTGCGGAATAAGCTATATTATCCATACGAATATTAAATATATTTACTTATAATGTGGAAGTAAATCCATCTGTTTGTTTGTTACATTTTCACGCCTAAACCGCTAATCAAATTTTGATTAATTTTCGTAAAGATATGTATAACTATATTGGACCTTGAATAATGATATAGGTCACTTTTTCTCGATAAAATAAATATTCGCTTAAAATCTAATATTAATTAAATATATTATTCGTCGCGGTAATTAACAAGTGATGTACACATCAGTAAAGTTGTATATTATGAAATTATAGCGTATTGTCATTAGCGTATAAGCGATACAATTGTAAAGTTTCATCAAAATCGGTTTGATTTGGTTGAAAATAACATAATTATTAAAAACTGTATGAGCACTACCATTATGGTGAATATTTATCAATAATACACTAAGGTCCTGTTTCATCGGTTACGAATAAAGTTTACGGTAATTTAATCGGAACTTATCCACCTAATAAACTGCAATTTTGGGCTTCAAAGGTCTCGATTAAAAATATAACATGGATACATTTTTAAACAGAGATAAATTAGAATCGTGTATTGAAACGTTTAAGGCGACGTTGCCGTTCCGTCAAATTATAAATGAAAATTAAATTAATTTATAAGATAATTTACCTTGAGGTCGATGGCGAAACAGCAAAATGTATAAACCTAAATTGTCGGTTATCGTTAAATGTTGGTTAACTATTAATTCGAGAAAGACTGAAACTCAGTTTATTCCCAAAAACATTCAAAATGTCTGGGTAATATAGACATATCACATACATTTATACCAGAAATAAAGGGAAGGGAGGAATTACAGCCATCAAAAACGAATTTATATGTTGTACAAAGGTCACAAAATTGTAATAAATTGTATAATTATATACATAATTGTTTTTCTAATTTAAAAAATGAACAAAATGACTTCCTTGGGCCATCTAGAGTTAAAGAAGACAGAATTAAAGAAGACAGGGACCGGCGAAACAGGTCCTAAGACTCAATGTCTCTCGAATACGAAATTTATAATGAGTATTGATTCCGAAGCGAGCGAGTCTCGTGAATATTGTACTATGCTGCTTTTAGTTTATCGGCTCATACATATTTTTGTATAACTTAAATTTTCTTAAAAAATATTTGGACACTCAACTCAAACTCAAACTCAAAATATACTTTATTCAAATGGGCTTTAACAGCACTTTCGAATCGTCAAGTTACATGTCATATTTTCATTTTTGATTTCTATAAAGCTACCACCGGTTCGGAATGTAGTCTCTACCGAGAAGAACCGGCAAGAACCGATAGTAACTATTTTAAAATCATTTATACATAACGTATTTTTATTACATTTTAATTATGTTATACTGATAGAAAATCAACGCTTACCAAATCCACGCCACGCCACTGATGAGAAATACTATGTTAAGCCGCGCAAAATTGTTTTTACAATAATGACGACTAAAATAACAAACGTATTTTTAACTTTGTAGAAGTATATATCCTTTCAATTTTTTTTCTATTTAAAATGTATAATGAATCAAAAGCAGATTGGTATAAAAAAAAAGTTTTATGTAGTAATATTTTTTTTTCAAAATAAGATTACTGCATATTCTAAAATATGGAACACACTTTAATATTCAAAACATTGAATTAAGAAATTTGTTTTCCGTATTTATTTAAATTCGATGATTTAAATTTTTTTTAATAATGTAAAATACGGTACGCGTTACAGATTATTAACGTCAAATACTGTAAGAAATTCGTAGTTATATTATTGGTTCATACTAATATAATGAAGATTGTGAGTTATTTTATATGTTATTAAACGTCATTTGAAAAATTGATGTACCATACAAAAGGCACATAAATCCAGATGCTTATATGATATATTTTATAAATCTATTATATTAAAAAAAATATGACGTGCAATCTACTTGTTATTATAGGTAGAAAACATAAGTATTTCACTACGTTTCCTTGAGATATCGATCTCATGAAGTCTTTTAAAAAAATCAAAATCTCGACTGAGTAACCAGACCATCTGCAATCAGTAATACCGTATTAATATCAGTTCTGTCTAAAAGCCTATAAGTGAGAATCGTTACTAACCAACTTTAAATCGTTATACATTCTAAATATGATATGGAAACGTAAAAATGTTTTTAAATACCTATTCAACGATATCCCACTTGTCAAAGATCGTTGATTTTTATTTTTACATTATGGCTTACAAAATCGGCCCACGTGTTCGGTCTAAATAGTGCCACGAAGGCACAAACCCACATACATACATAGACTGATAAACACATTACGCTCCCTTGCGTCGCGCAGTCGGTTAAAAGAGTAATAAATAAGGAAATAAAGTTTTAATCTTCTTTTCGTCTCTCCTTGTGTTTTTAGTTATGCCTCGGGGTGTACTTTATTTGGAGGGCTATGATACTTGTTTTAAGTTAGGCGAGAATCATAATGATACATTTTGCTCTCAGACTTTCATAAAGATTTACGTAAGTTATTTCTTATTGCTTTCGGTTAGAATTACATTTGTAAGTTTTACTTTCGTAATTGAAAACAACTCTGTATCCTGGACTACCTGAGTGGACTTACGAAAGCTGTGAATAAAAAAAATAAAGCACTGCCAGTAAATTCTTTCAAGTGTAAAGCAATGACTAACAACTTATGTAATCTTTATGACCCGTATATGTATACATTTCGCTGATATGCATGAATATCGTAGTAACTCAAAATTCTAACAAATAGAACTAAGTACATATGTCAAAAGACCATAAATCTTTGATGTTTTATCATGAAAAGAGTTGCGATGATGAATTTTCTTTAAATGAATAAAGTTATAACATCAAGGGATCGTTTAAATTTTGCAGCTATGCACCAACACATTAATAAAGAAATTTAAAAACCCCATTCCCTTAAATTCATAATTTTTAGTTGCGTTATTCTTGAAAAGCAGCGATTTGTATGTACCTACGTGATTATCTCAAAAACTACTGATCTGATTTGGATATGGTTTTTGCTATATACATGTATATTTATTAGTTTCGTATAAAATATATAAATCGAGAAATAGCAACACAAATTCGTTTACTTTGATGATATATATACCAAGTTATGTATGATTATCTCGTTGCCTCGTTATCTCGGCTTATGCCGTAATAATCAAAAATTTACATAGAATTTATTGTGAAAATATTTGTCTGTTTTTCTTCTTTTATAAAATTTATTTTTTATTACCGACACCGAAATTATATTTGAATATATACAAAACTAAATGGTGCCCGCGACTTCGTCTGTGCAGAAATAATTTGCCCTTAATGTCACATTAAAAATTTTCCCTATGTCCTTTCTCAGGCTCTAGACTATCTCTATACTAAATTTCATCAACATAGGTTTAGTAGTTCAGGCGTGATCGCGTAACTTAGAGTTACTTTATTTTTTTTAAATAAAAGTAACCTGAGTTACTCCTTATACATTAGCTGCCTGTAAGTGAAACTCCCGTCAAAATCGGTCCAGTCATTTCAGAGATTAGCTGGAACAAACGGACAAATAGACAGACATACAAAATTTTAAAAAATTGTATTTGCATTTATTTAAAAGCTTTAAAAAAAATTACAAACAGATACTTCAATTTTATTTATTAGTATAGATATAAATTCACAGTATTATAAATTATAATATCATAAATTATAAATAGTGATATTGTGAATTTCTATCATAAAATCCAATTATTTCCATGTTCGGTAGTTTTCAACTGACTTTGCAAAAAGTTCTTTATTCCTAGCATGTACATATATATAATTTAATGTTTTAGTTCAAACTCTATCATTTTTTAACCAATTTGAAAGATCTTTCATATTTCGGTCCATAGATTTTTAGAATTAGAATTTAACAAAAGTGAAGTACCTCGAACAATGTTCGCGCGAACCGATTGTGTTAGTGTAGTGTGCTCCCAGCATTATAATAACAGTAAAGACAATGTTAATACTGTGAGGGTAGGCAAAAAAAAATCGCGCACTCGCTCGGGCGCGCGGTATACCAGTCAGCTCGTGACCGCGACGGATGCAACTTCGTCGAAACGTTGGGCAATAAAAAAGTATTACTACCATTAGTTATCGCGACAAGACCCATTATAATAAATATGAATGGTTCCATCGCTTTTTTATCAAAATCGGATCAGTACTTTGGTTTTAATATTAAAATAAGTAGAATTACTATGTCATTCAATTTAACGAAATAACTTATTTTGCTTTTGAGTTCGATTCCTTTTTTAAAATTCTTGTTTGTGTAGTTATATAAAATGTAGACAAATTTGCTTTGATAAGTAAACCAAAGATTGACAGAAATTTCTCGTATCTCCTTGACATAGTTTCACGTTATAGAAGCGAGGCTGCATTTGATGTAAATTGATTTAGACCGGAATCAAACCTACGATATGCTTCCGATTGTCTGATCCGACATTCGTATGGGACTAAAATAATCTTTCACTTTAATTAGTTTTACTTTTTATCTGTAGATGCAATGATATTTCGACGCTGATAAGCTATACTATATTAAGCCACATTGACTTCATTTTCCATATCCATATTTTCTTTTTTATTTTGACAAAATGTAAAATGAATTAAAATCAGATTGCTATAATTAAAATTTTATTTAATACTAAGGTTTTCAAATATACGAGATTAAACGTAACACTTCAATATTCTAAACGTTAAATTAAGACATTTTTTCCTTTAAATAATTTGTTAAATACGTGACGCATGATCAGAATACTAATAATAATTAATTAATATCTCCGAATTTGACTTTATGTGGGTTGACACATTTTTCCTTATCAGCATCCATTTAATATATTTATTTAAAGAAGTATATATCCATTTTTCTTTTCCCTTTCGATAAAAGGTATAATGAATTAAAAGCAGATTGATTTATCTAATATATTATCTAATAAAAAGTTTTTCAAATATTTAAGATTATTGTATAAATTGCAAAATATGGAACGCACTTGAAATTCGTAACAATTAGTAAGGAAACTTTTCCGTACTTATTTCGTTTATATCACTTGATTTTTTTTGAATAATGTTAAATGGGTGATACAGTATCAAAATACATCACTATCTCCCAATTTGATTTTTTGTGGGTTGACACATCATTGCTTATCAGCGTCCAAATATTCTGAATAATGTTAAATGGGTGATACAGTATCAAAATACATCACTATCTCCCAATTTGATTTTTTGTGGGTTGACACATCATTGCTTATCAGCGTCCAAATATTCTGAATAATGTTAAATGGGTGATACAGTATCAAAATACATCACTATCTCCCAATTTTACTTTTGAGTTGACACATTATTGCTTATCAGCATCCATATAGCAGATATCGATATAAAAAAAAATTATCTTATCGGATACATTTAATCGATCCTAAAACTTTTAACGAACTGCAAACACTATATACAAATAACTAAACATCACATTTTATTACCTTCACGTAAAGTTAGCAACGAGTAGAAGTCAGAAAAACATACATACAGCAAGAAACTCCATCTTTTCAACCGACGTCAAAAAAGGGAAGGTTCTCAAAAGCGTATTTATTGTTTTGTCAATATTTGTTACTTCATAACTCTGTCATTTCTAAACCGATTTTGAATTTTTTTTTGTTTGAAAGGATATACTGCCAGATTGGTCTCATACAAATTTTATCAAAATCGGTTTAGTATTTAATTTAGTTTAAAAATCGAATGAACTGATATAAATGTATCGTTGGAGTAAACGAAATTTTGTATTTTGCTTTTGAAGTCGGTTTTATTTTTTCAAAAGCACATTAGTTTTATATATTAGTATATTTTAGATTAACAAAGAACACATATTAACGGAAAAATCCATTTATTACAATATAAATATAAGAGGCCCGATTTTATCACCATCTCAATTCGATATTCGAAAATCGTATTACATAACATGACGAACAATTTTCACCAATAGCTTCGAATAGATCGATGACGTCATTTGCCACTTCCTAGTAGAACCAATCACTATGCAGCGTGTGGTCCCAATTTTGTTTTCTCATTGTGTCACGCTGGATGTAACTGAAATGTCTTTGTGCATTAGATAGAATAGTTCATTCATAGAAAGGTTAATTAAAAAATTGCATTATACATTAAGACTGATAAAAAATTTGTATAATCAGCTAAACAATGAATATCGTTTTAATCCTAAGCTAAACAATATTTGTTTCAAATACAACTTCAATATTATAAAGTATAAGAAGTCATTTGTGGTTTTTAAGTGTCGAGTGTAATAAATATTTTCATCAAAAGCCGGCAACGCACGCGCAACGTCTCTGATATTGCAAATGTCCATGGCCGATGACCACTTAACATCAAGTTACCATTTGCGCCTTTGCCTCCCCCTTTTTTGAATGTCAATAAAGTATATTTAATTGTAAAAAAATAAAAAAGTAGTAAGTAAAGTAACAGCCTGTAAACGTGCTAATGCTGGACAAGCCCTTCTCTCCATTTAAGGAGTAGGTTTAGAGGTTACTCTACCACGCTGCTCCACTGCGGTTTATGCATATGATATACATGTGGAAGATTTCTCCCGGCACATTCAGGTCACGATGTTTTCCTTCACCGAGCTTGAGATGAATTTAAACACAAATTTAGCCCTTGAAAACTCAGCGGTGCTAACGGGGTTTGAACTCGCGATCATCGTGAGATCGACTCATTTTTAGAAGTTTATTATTACAGGATTTTATTTCAATACCTTAACACTATTTTTCATTGCCCGTTGATCGTACAATATGCATTCGAATCACTCATAAATTCCCATCACGTAGCTGTTAGCGACGCAAATAAAATATATCCACACTGAAATAAATATTCATATTTTTTATATTTTACTCTCAAACGGATGTTGTTTCAAGTGTTGCATATTACTGGAAATATAAAATGGGAAACGCTACAAACAAATAATCAAAAGCAGATTGATAAATCTAATACTAAGTTTTTTAAATATTTGACATTATTGTATAAAATGCATATATGAAACATATATAAAATTATAACATTAAATTAAGAAACATTTTTTTCCGTACGTATTTAGTATAGATAAATTAAATAATGTTAAATAGGCGATGCAGTATCAAAATACAAAATATCTATGGACTTGACTTTTTGTGGGTTGATACGTTATTGCTTATTATCACATATGGGTGCTAATAAGCAATAATGTGTCAACCCACAAGCCATTTTCGTCTGCTAAATAAAACAAAAGAAAAATAGACTATCTATACATATGAAATCACTTGTCCTGACTGGTTCTTCGAACTTGAAATTTTGGTTGTAAAGGCCTTTTAGGGTGTAAGCATCCACTAAGAAAGTGTTTTTCGGTTTTCCACCTCTAAGAGGGTTAAAAGTGGTAAAAACATTTGTATGGTAAATCTTACTCCGTGGTCATATTAACTTAAAATTTAATACACATACTTCTGGATGATAGTAATGAAAGTTGAACCATAAAACACACAAAAATGGACAAAATTTTTTGGCCGATTATCCTTAAACTTAGCATAAATATTCCTTAGGGTGAATAAATAAATATCTATATCCCCGAATTAAAAAATCATCCCTTATAGTTGTGCTAGAGGGAATTAAGTATACGCGAGCAACGCCGCGAGGAACTTCTAGTATATAATATTTATTCACAAAACGGCCATAGAAAATAAGTCGGTAAGATCTTGCGTATCGTGAATGGAATCTTTTCAGTGAAAACTTTTATGTAAAGTTCGAGGTTCGATCCCAGTATGCTAAAGTTTCAGTACATGTTTTACGTTATATAATAAGTTACATGATGTACGGGCATTGTATGGATTATATTTATACCCTAACTGTGCCCCGCGACTTCACCTGCGATAATTTGAGGAAAAAAATATTTATATAATGTTTACCTTCCCTGTTTGAATCCCCCTCCTTTATGTCTGGTATATTTTATATGTTATAACTATATTGACTGATTAATTTTTGACAATATAAGTGTATACTGAGTTTCAGTCTTTCTAACGTAAAAAAAAACAACTGAGTTATAAGGTAATTAAAATAAGAAACATTCACAACGAATTGAGGACCTCCTTTATTAAAGTCGGTTGATAGTTAAGTTTACATTTAAATTACTTACAAAATAAATAAGCGACGATTAAAACGAGTAACGCGGATCCAGAGAGCCAGTCCATCCCGCTCAAGATGCAGGTCGTCTTCACGAGGCACTCGAAGCCAGTTCCCAGCACCATGAGCATACCGATGATGACGTTCAGAAACGTCACCCAGACGAAGATCTGGACTAGACCTTCAGCGTCCTGGAATAGAATAAGATTTAGATAATTTAACAAGTAAACCCTACTGCATTATAAGACCATCTGCAGCAGTACCGTATCAATTTAGTTCTGTATAAAAATCGATAACTGAGACTAATCAACTTTAAATCGTTATAGATCCTAAACGGTAATTCTGATTGAAAATTTGTATGAATAACTTAAAAATGTTTTTTAATTAAATATCTATTCAACGATACCCGACTTGATATAGTTATTCGTTTATTTTTGTTTTATTATTTACGCTTTCCGTGACATTCGCGCCGTCATGATCAACGTGTTATCAAACTCGGTCCATCCTATATATACATATATATATGGATGCTGATATGCAATAATGTGTCAACCCGCAAAAAGTTAAATTAGGAGGTATTGGTGCATCTCAATACGGCATCATCTATTTAACATTATTCAATAAAAAATAAATTCATGTAAACTAAATAAGTACTGAAAAAAAAATCTGATATATGTAAAAACTTTTTATTAGATAATCTATTAAATATATCAACCTGCTTTTAATCAATTACAGCTTTAATCAAAAAAGAAAATAAAATATGGATAAATACTTATTCAAACAAACTTATTAAGAACTAGCTGTGCCCGCGACTTCGTTCGCGTGGATAACAGAATGCTTGGCATGTCTCCTGCAAAGCAAAGTTATAATAGTCTGCGGTCAAGAAAAGAGCCTTTTACTTCGGATTTGGGAACTTTCTGGTTGTATTTATAAGCAGACACTAACTCAGATACGGTATTCCTCCACGGTTTTTACAATAAATGTTGAAGAAAAGTGTTTTGTGCTAATCTTTAAAATTTCAACTTTAAAACAGTATGTTCCCGCCAAAGTTCTTCTTATAAATATAGAATATATATTCTCCTTATATATCGGGTGACTTTTTTAACTGAGCTTTATAGGCCAAATCCAGAACTATAAGGAATTGCGAAAAATACGTAAAGGAGTCTCGTGTCCGATTTTGAGAAATCTAAAACTGCATCATAAGTTTTTTTTGATTTCATGATTCTCTTGGTCAGGAATAGAACCCACTAATTTAAAAAAAAAAACATTATTACCACCTTTTTTTTTTGTTTACGCAGGGGAAATCTTCGAAAAGATACCCGATTCCTGGGGGGGAGGTTATGTGGAGATTTATACCCACTAAAACCCCTGCGATGGTCTTTCTCAGCACGGAAATGGAGAGGCCTCGGGATCGCTTGCGCATGCGCATCCGCTGCCCCTCCCGTGCGACGCTCCGCTCGTGGCAGGCGGAGCTCGTCTCAGGAGGGCAAAGTCTAATATTGCCCTCCCCGCACCCCTCGCTGGTGCGTACGGCAGTTCGAGGCCATCCCGACTGCCGTCCTCCTCGTGGCCGTATGAAAACGGATGCGCGGGACCCCCATCTCACGCACCCACGGCCCGAGGGCGCGCCGTATTTATTCTGCCCCGGGCACTGGGGCTAGGAGGCCGGAAGAACGACGCCTCGGTCGTCCTCGTCGGGCGGGATCGACCGTCTCCCGGGCCCGCCCTGCTATCTCCTTCTGGACCATGACGGTCTCACAGAAGGAGACTACGGCCTCCCACGCCGATTCCCTGCGGAACATCGCCGACACGACTGCTCGCAGGGAGAGATCTCGCCCGATCTCCTGGACCAAGACCTGCCTTTCGGCGGCCCACGCGGGACACGCCGCCAGCGTATGCTGGGCAGTGTCTCGGTCCGCACCGATTATTACCACCTAATAGTGTGATAGAATGTGCCATTTGTTTTGATCCCCGTCACCTACTCCGTTACCTAGGTAGGTTTAGATAGTTCTTAATAAGATGAATCAATTTATTGAAAATCTACATTTCACTGGACTCGGCTATTGTACTCGCTATTAGCGTTACAACATCCCGT
The DNA here is from genome assembly GCA_037950945.1 of Hypolimnas misippus. Taxonomy (NCBI): domain Eukaryota; kingdom Metazoa; phylum Arthropoda; class Insecta; order Lepidoptera; family Nymphalidae; genus Hypolimnas; species Hypolimnas misippus. The sequence goes on from JBBEEQ010000009.1 coordinate 2,111,178, forward strand.
TATGATTTTAAAATTTTACTTTTAGGTATGATCGTTTTTTTGATGAGCTACTAAAGATTTAATTAATGCATGAATTTGATAGAATTTTGTAAAAAATTAGCCTTTTCTTTTTTTGGAGGTTAACTTTATACCATTACCTCCCCAAAGTTGATCCTTCAAATATGTCACTGTATTAGATAATGCAATAATACAGAATGCTAATTTTTGCAAAATCACCGTGTTCGTTTCTGGCTAGGAAAACTTATTTTTCAAAAAACTAATGATATAGTTTTAGTTTTTATCTAAATCGGCTCTGTGACTCCTTTAATTATTATTTTTCGCTATTGCTTATATAGTTTCGGATTTGATGTATCATATCCAGTATAAAAAATACCAGTAAATATATTATTTTTTTTAATTATTATATTTGTATAATATATATTTTCCCTATTTGAATCAGATGTTGTTCACTATTTCATTGGTTTCAATTTTGGTCCTTATTACATTGGCTTTCTGCTAGAGAAAGTTTCGTCAAAATCGGTCCAGCAGTTTCAGATATTAGCCGAAACAAACTGAGTGACAAATAGACAAAAATTTTAAAATTGGTAATTTTGTTGTCAGTACCGCGTATACTTTCATATGCATTTATTACAAAATTCAAACATACACATCAATTTTATTCATTTGTATAAATGTTTAAGGACATCTATACAAATCCTTCTTAAATCGGAAATTGTTCACTATTTTATTGGGTTCTACAATATTTCGTTATCGCGTAATTCTCTGTTTTACTTATTCATTAAAATAAATACATATTTTTCAATAAAAGTAGCCCAAGTTAATACTTATAATATTAGCTGTCCATTAATCACGTAACGTTTTAAAGAACTTTTTAGACTTTGTGACATTTCGTAATTTTTTTCTTCCATCCCCTCTTCCTCCTCTGGGCCTCATTAATATAGGTTTAAAATATGGGATTAATAGACATTCCCTAACTGCGAGTGAAAGTCCCATCAAATTTGATTCAGCTGTTTCAGAGATTAGTCGTAAGAAACAGACTGATAGACAAAAATTTTAAAAATTATTTTTTTATTATGTAAATAGTGTATATACTTTCATGCATTTCGTGAAAAGTCCAAAATAATGTTCGACGTAATTTATTTATGAACCGATTGAAATGAAACAAACACAAAATGTTAACTGAAGCTTACTTCAATATATTAATGACCATACATTAAATCGGATAAGCCGTTTCTGAGATAACGCACAGATAAACAAACTGACAAAAATTGTAACAATTATTGTTTTGGGTTCTATTGCGTAGGTAAAGGCTCCCAATAATATATTTTTTTCCATATATCTTTCATGTACAGACAGCGACCCGTTAGAATTTTTTTATATTTATAGATTAAAAAATATCTAAAATAGAAGTAAGCCTAAATCACTCCTTATAATATTTGCTAACTGCAAGTAAAAGTACCATTAAAATAGGTTCAGCCGTTTCAGAGATTACTCAGAACAAACAGATAGACAGACAGACTGACAGACAAAAAATTAAAAAAAATGTATTTTTTGATGTAAATACTGTATATACTTTCATGCATTTAGTGAAAAGCACAAAATAATGTTGGACGTGAACCCTTCAATTGACATAACTTTTTTATTTATGAACCGATTGACATGAAACAAAGCCTAAATGTTAAGTGAAGCTTACCACAACATATTACTGAAAACCGCATCTAAATCGGATAAGCCGTTTCTGAGATTAGCGTGCACAAACGCACAGATAAACAGACAAACAGACAAACAGACAAACAGACAAACAGATAAGAATTCTAAAAATCTTTGTTTTGGGTTCTATTGCGTTGGTAAAGGCCCCCAGTAAGATTTTTTTTCATATATCTTCCATGTACAGACAGCGACCCGCTAGAATTTTATTATTAGTATAGAAGATAGGTTTGACATCTTTAGACGCCATTTTCTCAAGATTTCGAGATATCATCGCCACATTAAATTATATTTTTTTTTGTATCATTATATGTAGGTAAACAATAAAAAGAACTGTTGTTGCAAATTTGTGTAAGTTAAGTAAGTTATCTTTGTATTTTATTTTTTGTTGTTATTCGTATTCTTTTTCTTTTTATTTTTCGACGTCTTTGTCTGTTTATTTTTTCTTATTTTGTCCCTATGTTGTGTAAATTTGTGGTGTAAATACAAAAACAGGCATATCTTTCAATCAGTCTAAAAAAGTCCACGATAAATTGAGAACTTCACACCATATACTTCTGACTTCAAAAAAGTCAGTCAAAAATAAGACTGAAGTTGTAACACGAACAATTGTATTTTAGCATTACTTCCGTTCGCTGTCTGAATGTCACTTGGTCATCAATTGAACGTCAGATAACATACGTCTAGTGAGGTGCCGGATATCCGTAGCCGTATCCACCAGAAAAGAAAGACCCGTATACATTGTTTTTTTTTTTTATAGGAAATTATGTAGCAATGAAAACCTATTAAATACCATTCAGATTTGTTTTCTTTCTTATTTATTAATTTTACGTTTCTTCATTTCTATTTATAAAATGTTAATTATTTATATGAGCTAGCTGTGGTCTCCTATAATTAAAGGAGCACACATATTGTGTTAAAGTAACATTGTTCTTTTTTGAAATTTTGGTGTGTATCTTTTGTTGGAGATCCTCAAATAAAATAACATAAAATTAAATTAATATCAAATATTTGGCACCTCTTATATATTTAGATGCTGATAAGCCATATTGTGTCAACCGACAAAAACTCAAATATATTGATGTATTTTGATGTTGCGTCACTTATTAAACATTATTCAAAAAATTTTCAAGTCATCTAAATAAAATAACGGAAAAAAGTTTTTTAATTTAAATGTTTCGAATTTCAAGTGCGTTCCATATTTTGCAATGTATTTATGTCGAATAGGGCCCGTTAACTATTTTAAGTATGGATTGCATCGAGTTACCAACTGTGACGGCTTCACCAGCGAACGCCGAGCTCGTGATCTACCAAAGTATAAAGGTATGCTTTGCCATAGGTAGGATTTCAGAGGGGCTCCACGTTTGTATTTTAGTCTAATATGCCTAAGAGCTATTCTGCCTAGTACTAAACACCTAGGTAGGTTGATAGGTAATTAACTATCTATTTATTTTCTAGTTTTCAGTACACAAAACTTAAAACCGTTTATCTTAATTTTACCGATTTTTTATTTATAATTGTTACAAAGGTGCTAAAGCATATTTAACGCATATAATATTCATTCTACTAATACAAAATATTTAGAAAATAATGAAGGAAGGAAAGAAATGAACTCACCGTTAAACTCCCGAACAGCAAGCAGAGACCAGTTACCATGAAAACGCAGGACATCATACTGATCCCCGATGACACCAGCACACCAATCTTGTCCATGGCTTCTTCAGGTTCTATGATATAAAAAAAAAAAAAAACTTTTTGCGTACGACTCACATTTGACTGACTTTTATTATTTATGGCAATAGAAATACACATTCTGTTAAAATTTCAACTCTCTGACTATTACGGATCATAAGATACAGCCCGCAGACGGACATACGGCTAGACGGCTAGAGGGCCAGAGGGCCACACGGTCGGATGACCATAATGGTGTTAGGAATATATCATAAAAGTAAATAATACTGTATTTTGTCTATGGTAGCTCGTTGATCAGTTAGTTATTATTATATATCGGCAGTACGCACCCTCCCTCTCTCTAGGATAGATTGCTCGTCTTTACTCTTAGAAATATATTCATAATTACGAATAAACAAGTAACTAGAACCCCAGAGATAACAAATGGTTAGACGGCCATAGGGCCAAATGGCAAGCCAGCCGGGCGGCCAGATGGCCAAACGGACAGGCGGAGAGCGGAGTCTTAGTAATTGGGTCCCGTTGGTGCCCTTTGGTTACAGAACCCTAAAAATTAGTACTTATAATTAGTATATCTTATTGTTGTTTGTTGCTTTATATTTATCTGAGTTTTTGAGTTCTTTTTCTTTCATGATTTAAATTGTTTATTTGAGTGTAATTTTGATTTAATTTTGTGTTATTTTGTCATTTATACAATTAAGCTATAATGCGTTAAACTATCTATATAATTTTATAAATATATAAAAAACTTATTTTGTTAATAATATTCAGTTCATATTTATATGTTTTAATTTAAAAAAAAAAAACTTTAATGAATGCTCAAATAAATACTTTAATAAATTGTAAATAATAAGTTATTAAAAAACTTGTAGGGGACACCCGGGTTTGAACCGGGGACCTCTCGATCTGCAGTCGAATGCTCTACCACTGAGCTATATCCCCGCTGTGATTCACGTTGAATTGTTATTATAATATTTAAATCTACAACTTGTATTCATGTCATCAGCAAAGTTTTTCTATTGAAAAAACTGTCTCAATATATTGATTGATAAGTGTTACATCATTTATAAATTCTTTATCCCGATAATAATTAAATAAATCATAGTGAAACAGAAATATAAAAATACCTTTTAGGAGAAAATCAAATTTAATAGTCTAAAATAATTTCTATAAGCTTAAAATAAGAATAGGGCTATTAACAAAAACTTTTGTGTAAATGTAAAACAGCGTGGGAGCTCGATATTTTAGTCTATTACAAATATTTTATTGACACTAATTAGTAAAACTTGATTACTACAATTATGCAAATATCTTAAAAAACACCCCACACATTACAAACTTCATTTTTTTGTATAAAAACCGAACACAAACTCGTTATTTGCTCTTGCTTCGTTTGAACTATTCGATCAAAATAAGATAATAAAAAAATGCCAGGGGACACCCGGGTTTGAACCGGGGACCTCTCGATCTGCAGTCGAATGCTCTACCACTGAGCTATATCCCCGCTGTGATTCACGTTGAATTATGTTTATAATATTTAAATCAACAATGTGTAGTTTGTAAACGATAGATTTTACGTTTAAAAATATTTATAACTAGTTACACTTGGCTTGGTTTGGTTGGTTACGCGCGTTTATGGTTCTATGAATCGTAGCGTGATGTAATATAGCCTATAACCTTTCTTAATAGTCGGGCTATCTAACGTAAAAAGAATTTTCGAATCGGGTAGTTTCAGAGATAACGCCCTAAGTTTGTATAACTTATAAAAAATCTACCTTTATATAATATTAGTATTGATAAATATTTAAAATAATACTGACATCAAAAGTAGATGATCCATGCATATATTTCACACCGTTTGTAATTCGTTACGTGATAATTTTGTACTACATATATTTCTTAATAAAGACACTATTTTTGAGTTATTTATTTAATCTTACCACCTAAAATGTTTAGGATATTCGTATTAAATTCTAAGCGACTAAAGTTGTTATAAAAAATATACGTATACGAAAGTGATAACACAACATTAGACAATCATTACACTGGTCAAAATTGAATCGTCTAAAGATTTCGAACCCATTCTTAACACATTTGTTTGAAGAAGCATATTTCCATCTTTTCTTTTCTATTTTGATAAAAAGTATAATTAATTAATAGCAGATAGGCTAGTAAAGATTTTTAGTTAATAATAAGTTTTCAAATATATGAAATTATTGCATAATCCAAAATACGGAACTCACTTCAATATTTTAAACATTTGATAAAGAAACTTTTTTCCGTACTTATTTAGTTCAAATGACTTTAAATTTTTTTGTAAAATGTTAAATACGAAATGCATTATCAGAATACATTTATATCGCTAAATTTAACTTTTTGTGGGTTGACATATTATTGCTAGTCAGTATCCAACTATAGCTAAGAACCATCTCGATTACAAAAACTTTAAAAAAATCCCATCAAATTTGGTTTATTCAATTGAGAGCTATGATGCCACAGATAGACACACATATACATGCGTCAAACTAATAACACTCTTCTTTTTAGGCTGGGGCTTAAAAAGATAAATATCAAATAATTCCGTAACCTTAAATACTTATGTATGAAATATAATTAAATAGACAATTTTATTAAAAAAAAAGAAAGTAATAGAACCTTATTTTCAAAAATCACCACTGTATATGCAACGAAAAAAAAAAAGGTAAATGAATACCAATAAAAAAAAGCAGAAAAAAATATTTAGAAAAATAAAAATATTTTTAACGAATACTCGTGCGATGGAAGACACCGTTTCCATCACATCGATAAAAGTTACGTCAGCATATAACAGCTTAGGGAGCGTCATCATTTTATCAATAAGTCAATAACCTACTTACTGTACAAAATGTCACTTTTACTCTCATATAAATAAGTTAAATACTAGATGTATTTAATTTTATAAATTTTAATTTTATATTATTTTAAAATTGTTACTATTCGTTAGCTGAATTCAAAAAAGTTCTGTATACAACCTGTACGTATACATTAGGATGTGATGAATGTCTTCGGAGATAAACAAAATCTTCAATTCTATATGTGGACGCTGATAAGCAATTCTGTGTCAAGCCTCGCGGACTTCGTTTTGAGAATAATACGTTGATGACGAATGATCTTTTGTTTTCTATTTTGATGGAAGGTAAAATGAATTAAAAGCAGATTTATATATTTAATGTGTGACTTAATAATAAGTTTTTCAAATATTTTAGATTATTGTGTTAATTGCAAAATATGGAACGGACTTGAAATACGAAACAAACATAACTTTGAGAAACTTTTTTCTGTATTTCTTTAGTTTAGATGACTTTAAATTACTTTTAATAATGTTAAATAGGTGACGCAGTAATTAAATACATTAATATCTCCAAATTTGAGTTTCTGTGGGTTGACACATTATTGCTTATCAGCATCCATGTATGCGATCATTTGTAAGTACATAGGTACAACTAAAGTTCTGTTTACAGTCAGTATATTTTTCTACGAAAACAATTATTATCTGTACTGTATTATTTATTTATTTATTTATTTATTTGTAAGTTAGTGAAACAATAACACCATATGTAACATAATATATAATAAATAAATAAAAAAATCTATGTTGAGAATAAAATTGTATTGTTATATGATATAAGACACTAGCTGCGGCCCGCGATTTCACTCGTGTTAATTTGAAAAAAAAAAATGTATTTATATAAATTTTACCTTCCCTACTTAAATCGGATATTGTTCACTATTTCATTGATTTCAATTTTGTTTTCATGTAACTCTTTTTTTGGTTTCGCGAGTTGATTATTAAGAACCTTAACATTAATAATATATACTAATATTAGAAAGAGGTAAAATTTGTTAGTAAGTTTTTATGTAGGAAGTATTATCTGAAAATACTTCTGATTCGATTATAAAATATATTTTAAGGTTGATTGCTCATTTGTGTAGAAAGTTTATAGGCTATATTGCACCACGCTTCGCTTCTCTAAGTCATACTTATAGAAGCGAAGCAGTAACCATAAACGCGAGTAACACCGCGAGGGACAGCTAGAGTATCACATCTTTACTTAGAATAAAAAAATACTTTGCTGTAACTGATTGTATTAAAAAGTATATACAGTTCCAATAGGGTTTGAGATACAATAATAATAAAGGTTAATAAATCGAAATGACGAAAGTAAAGTCAAAATTTTATATACATAACTTGAAAACTCAGTGGTGCTAGCTGGGGTTCGAACCCGTGGTCATCGGTTTAGATCGACGTGTCCTAACCACTAGGCCATCCTAGCTCTTTCCCTTTTCCGTATTCGTTTTTACCCCTAATTCCCTTTTTATCTGGAAACGCATTCGTGGTTTCTCTGGGTTATATATATCCATGGGTGGTATACACTAAACATCAACTGTCGTACTACAAAAGATGCATTAAAACCATGTTGAACACGTGTCTAGCTAAACAGTGTTTAAAAATTACACATTGCTTAAAATATTATCAAAATTGCTTAACGGCGAATAAACTCATAAAAAAATTATTGATAAAATGTTATACGTTACATTTGTCAGCTGAAATAGGTTTTAGACATCTATTAAACGTGTAAGTGACACGTATGTTAATCTATATCTAAAGCATGTTTAACTCAAAATTGTGCTTAGATGCGGATTCGTCGTACGGATTTTTTAAACACGCGGTTAACGTCTGTTTAAATCTTTTGTAGGAAGGCAGCAAGAGTCTCGTCTGCTCGTTTGCCAGCTTTTATCTCTATAAAAAGAGGAACCAGTGATATATGCATATGAACATCACGAATAGGTAGGAGATTCACGTTTCATTGGCAGATCTAGGTTATTGGTTTTGGAGAGCCGGTTGACAAATTGACCTGGCTAAAGTCGTCTTGACTCAAGGCTTCAGAAGATTTTCAATTATTATAAATAGTGTTTTCTTTTAATGTTTCTCACTTAAGAACGATTTCATTTTTAAATCGATTTTTCAATTCTTTATTTATTTTAAAGGATATACTTTCAGATTAGTCCCATAGTTAATTTTAACCGATTTTTTGAATAGGAGATGGTTTTCAATCCGTCGAAGAGTTTTTCTTTATGTATGTTCACCGACAGTTCGCTTAATGGGGACACGTCCTAAGGTTGCGATGTGTATCAGATATTAACGGTAGTTATACTGTATATATGTATGTACGTATTATATGTACATACGGTAGTGAGAATCGATAACTGAATATTTCAGATGAAGTAGGTTGCCTCATCCTAATGAAAATACGATTATTATATCATTACAAATAGCACATTAATTAAATTTCACTGATAGTGTTATCTGTTAATGATAAAATGATGAGTAATTAGAATTAGAATAAATGTATCGTAATTTTCGCAACAAAGCACATCGGGGATATAGCTCAGTGGTAGAGCATTCGACTGCAGATCGAGAGGTCCCCGGTTCAAACCCGGGTGTCCCCTATACATATTTTTTGTTTTTTATATTTGTACTTTACTTTTTTTTCTTAATATTCTATATATGCATGTATTATACATGTAAATATTCCTCTTGGATTCTCTGTTTATTGATGTAAATCGCATCAAAATTCGTTGAGTAGTTTATAAGATCAAAGCGCACAGACGGCGGGAAGCGTCTTTGTTTTATACTATGTAAAGATAGATATATATGGATGCTGATAAGCAATAATGTGTCAACCCACAAATTCGGAGATATTGATGTATTTTGATTCTGCATCACCTAATTAACGTTATTTAAAAAATTTCAAGTCATAAAAACAAAAGATGTGCGGAAAAAAGTTTTTTAATGAAATGTTTCGATTTCCAAGTGCGTTCTCTATTTTGCAGTTTACAACAATAATCTAAAATATTTGAAAAACTTTTTATTAAATAATGTATTAAATATATCAATCTGCTTATAACTCATTATACTTTTTATAAGAAAATAAAAAAAAGATAGATATATACTTCTTCAAACATATTTTTTAAGAATAGGTTTGACATCTTTAGACGCCATTTTCTCGAAATTAAGTGCGTGTGGCTTGACACAGTATTGTTTATCAGCGTTCATATGTAAATAATATATGTATACATACATTAAATATCGCCTACAATACTTAAGTGACGAACCATTTCTTTGAGCTTAAAGTTACTTTGAAAATAAATCCACAAAGACATTTTCTGTAAACAAAGACGCACTCACTTTTAATGTGGGAAGCGTCTTGAACCTTTTCATAGTTTATGTTTGATCTTTGCTCAATAGCACTTAATCCAACTACACCTGTCATCTGAAAAAGGAACCTTAATTAAACCTAGTGGCCACCTAACGGTCGCTATTCGATCGTTCTTCAACAATTTTCAGCCGATTTCAAGATTCGTTACTAACCAACTTTAAGTCTATAGATTACTAGCGGCCCGCCCCGGCTTCGCACGGGTACATACACACACACACACACAATTTTTTTTATTCATAGTTTTTATTAATGTACTCGCGGCACTTTATTTTATTACATTAGACTTTTTTCTAATACTTGCATTTTTTAACTCGTGATATCTTCCGAATGAAATGTCCGAATTGAACAATTCAAAAAGTTATAAAATGGTACTGAACCCGTCCTGAATATAAAGTAATTTATTTATTTCGATAAGGATACCAAGATACAAATAAAGAGTCTTTTCAAGCGGCGGCATATGAATTAAATTTTTAGAACAAAAAACCGCTTCCTGTGACATAACTATAATATTTAGACATATGCTGTCGCGACACTTTTTGTAGATAATGATGAGTTCTGCAAAGTCGTAGTAAATGATTTTGTTCTAACATCAATAGTTTTCGCAACGCACGCGACGTAAGGAATTTTTCAGGTCATTTTTTTACACCTTGGGTTACATTATTAGAGTTTTAGTAAGGATCCCTAATTTTTTTAAAAATATAATATAGCCTATGTTACTCGGGGATAATGTAGCTTTCCAAAGGTGAAAGAATTTTTGAAATCGGTCCAATAGTTTCGGAGCCTATTCATTACAAACAAACAAACAAATCTTTCCTCTTTATAATATTAGTATAGATTAACGGTAATTTTGATTGAAAAATGATATAAGAAACCTAATTTTTTTTAAGACCTGTTCAACGATAGCCTACTTAACGCAGTTCGTCGTTCTTTATTTGTTTCTTTTTTATATTATGGTGCCCAAAATCGGCCATTTTGTTTTTGCCAAATTATAAACTTTCTCTGACGTTCGTACCGTTATGATGAATCAAACGATGTGTCAATTATGAAAATCGGTCCAGGCGTTTGGTCTTAATTGTGTCACAAAGGTACCAACCCATATATACATAGACTGATAAACATATTACCCTTCCTAGAGTGGCAGTGGGGTAAAAATTGTATTAGACGTAATGCTCAGTTCTCTTCACTCATTGATGTAATGCTGGAATCTATTACATTACAGATTGTGTTATTGATGAATGGACAACCTTAGGTTAATGACCTCTTTTTTAACTACCGCATAAAAAAATGTGAATTTGGGAAGCATCGGGAAGCGAGCAGAAGTGCTCGGCAAAGAGAAATTATGTGTCTATAATCTTGTGCATTTACGTTCACTTTCCTGCTCGCTGCCGCGGAAGTGTAAAAGCTTGGTAATTAATTCTCCAACACGACACAATTTAAACTTATATATTTCACTAGCTTTTGCCCGTGGTTTCACTCGCGTTAATGTAGATTTTGTTATGCCGAACAACCGATATATACGTATAGTCTTTTCTTCAATTGTCTCATTTGTTAACAATACTTGGAACGATAATCACGAATTTTCAAACATTATTTATCATTATAAAAAAATATTCAGTTCAATCATTCGATTAATAATTCCTTAACTCTAACTCTTATATGGATGCTGATATGCAATAACGTGTCAACCCAGAAAAAGTGAAAATCGGAAATATTGGTGTATTTTGATACTGCGTCACCTATTTAACATTATTCAATAAAAATTAAGTCATATAATGTAAATAAGTACGGAAAAAAAGGATCTTAATTAATTGTTTCGAAATTCCAGGTCGTTCCTTATTTTGTAATTTATACAATAATTTTATATTTTTTAAAAACTTTTTACTAGATAATATAGTAAATATATCAACCTATTTTTAAATAATTACAGCTTTAATCAAAAAAGAAAAGAAAATATGGATAAATACTTATTCAAACTAACTTATTAAGAATAGGTTTGACATCTTTAGACGCCATTTTCTCAAAATGAAGTTCGTGTGGCTTGACATAGTATTGCATATCAGCGTCCATATGTGGTTATATTTGTCTAAAAAATAAGACAAGTGAAGAATAACAGACTATAATTTTTCTATCTTGCGGAAAGAGTACGTATTTTACTATATACTCAATTAGCTGCCCCTCGCGGTTTCAATCGCGTCTAGGGGTACTACTACGCTTCTTTACGTCGTAGCGTGATATAATTTAGCCTATAACCTTCCTTAATAAACGGGCTATCAAATTCAAAAGGATTTTTTCAAATCGTATCAGGACTTTCAAAGATGTTCCCCTACATACAAAATAACAATAATAATGCCTATGTGTTACTCTGGTGTATAAGCTATATTATTGTAAAGTTTAATTAAAATCCATTCAGTAGTTGTTGCGTCAAAGAGAAACAAACATCCATACATCCATACATACTTACAAACTTTTGCGTTATAATATTAGTAAGGTAGTTTGCCAACTGAGGCAAACAATCCAGTAGCAGACCTTATGTTAAGTAATCACTGCCGCCCATGGATATTAACAGGACGAGAGGAGTCATAATTGCGTTAAGCTGAAGTGTGGGGAGAAATGGGAGAGGGAGATAGGCTTCTGGCTCTTTTACTCACCGTGCAGAACGACTAGCTTTATGCCGATCTGCACTGAGAATGAGGTACTACCCACGTTGAGTCAGCCTGTATACATCAGTGGGTTACAAGTTTAGAAATGTACTATACAGTAATCGCAATTCACAATTTATAAACATCACATAAAACTACGAGTATTAGATTTATTATTTATAATTTTAATTAATTCGAATTTTCAAATTGTTTATAAAGTAAAGTAAAGTTACAGCCTGTAAATGTCCCACTGCTGGGCAAAGGCCTCCTCTCACGATGTTTTCCGTCACCGCCGAGCTCGAGATGAATTTAAACACAAATTTAGCACTTGAAAAATCAGCGGTGCTAGCCGGGGTTTGAACCCGCGATCATCGGTAAAGATCGACGTATTTTAAATAGTAGGCCATCTCGGCTCAAATTGTTATAATAGAAAATAATAGGGAAATAAACATTAAGAACAAAAAGATAAAATTAAATTAAGCCTAAATTGTGATCGATGTTAGAGTGAGACAAGATGCTCGCAATAAAGGCGGCGTTATCTCTGAATGGCAAACTGATATGCTGGTCACGGCAGCCGCCAGCTTTTCGGTCACCTGTAGTTTCGACGAGGAACTTAAAAGTACTTACAATTGCCAGAACTGATATTAAAAGCATTCCGATTCGTAACGTTATTAGGAAACAACAATTTTCCACGTCAGGAAATATATCGCACATTTTGATTTTATATAGATAAACTTAAATAAAAATTATATTGTGTATAAAATTGACATGTTTTCTATAATTATGTGATGTATATGTCATTTTGATATTAGGTTTAATACACACACTGATTCGTCAGTAAGAGAGTTATGGCGTAGTATACTTTGGTAGTTAGGTTTGCACTTGAACATTCATAAAGATTTACATAAGTTATATCCTTGCTTTGCACCTAAATGAAACTGTCAGTGCCTCGTCTTTGACAGCCCCAGCTTTCGTAACTACTTACTACTACTACTACTATTAGGTTTCAGGGGTGTTTTATATCGCTCTCGGAAGTAAAACTTACAAATGTAATTCTCGCTTTATAAATAATAATCAATTCATATTTATAACTAATAATTACTTATATTTTATAATTATAGATATATACGACTTGACATTAAAAATGTACCCATTTCCAACTTACGCAAGCTTGTTGGCGTAAAATCTCGTCGGTCATACTCAGTCACTGGTTGCTAGGCAACGTCGTCCAGTTCGGTATTCTGTGTAAATGCATGAGCTTATAACATATCAATATTTATATAATATCATACTCATTAAAGTAAATAAAATATCATTAGAAATACTATTTGCGGTCGGAGTTCAGCTCAAAGGAGTACTAGAGTGAATCGTTCTTGGAAATATGTCGCAATTTAATTGCTACTTCTCCCTCTGTCACCTCAAGCGAGCTAATTCAAACAGTATTTACGCTTCAATTCTAAAACTTCGATAATGTTTTTACGACGTTCATATTTTTAATTGTCATCTCTGCGTTTTAAACGACCGCGCGTCACAAAATGGGGGGGTAATGTGTTTATCAGTCTATGTATGTATGCGTGTGTGTATGTATGTATGTCTGTTTGTTTTGTGGCACTATTTAAACCAAACGCGTGGACTTATTTTTAAAAATGACACGTCATTTGATGACATGACGGCGTAACTGTCATACAACGCATAATAATTAAAAAATATATATTAAAACGGCTAACATATAAAAATGAATATCGACGAACGACGAGCTACGTCAAGTGGAGTATCTTTGGATAGTTATATTAAAATTCATTTTTAGGTTTCCCATATCGTTTTTAATCAGAATTACTGTTTAGGATCTATAACGATTTAAAGTTGGTTAGTAATGATTCTCACTTATAGGCTTTTAAACTGATATTGAAACGGTACTGCTGACTGCAGATGGTCTGGTTACGCAGTCGGGTTTTCGATTTTTTTTTATTAATTACTTCTTAACTATACAAATTTATCGTTTAATTTCTTTAAGGTAAATTATTTTCTTTAAGGCTCGGCCAGATGTTCTAAGTGAGTCTAAAAGTGATATAGCCGTGAAGCGGTTAGCGGTAACAGATGGTCCCTGGTGCCTACTTACACTAATAGGCTATTGGCGACATGATATTACCTGTAAACACACGGTCTGATAATCGATTGATAATCGTTGCGATTTTTGTACTTTAAGCTAGTTTTGAATTTATTTTAATATATATTTAATATTAGATAATGAAGAGTTTGTTTGTTTGAACGCGCTAATATCAGGAATTACTGGTTCGAATTGAAAAATTCTTTATGTGTTAGATAGCTTATTTATTAGGCTATATTACATCACGCTACGACTCATACGAGCGAAACAGTAACCTTAAACGTGAGTGAAAATGCAAGGGGCAGCTAGTAATTATATGGACGCTGATTAACAATACTATGTCAAAACACACGGACTTCATTTTGAGAAAAGGGCGCCTAAAGATGTCAAATTGATGTTTTCTATTTTAATAAAAGGTAATGTGAATTAAAAACATGTAATAATAAGTTTGATCTTATAATACGTTTTATAATTTATAAGATTATTGTATAATTTGCAAAATATGAAACGCACTTGACATTCGAAACATAAAACTATGAAACTTTTTTCCGTAGTTTTTAAGTTTGGATGAGTTGAATTTTTTTTGATAATGTTTAACATTAACGTGAATCATTATCAAAATACATCAATATCTCCGAATTTGATTTTTTATTCGTTTACACATTATTGCTTATCAGTATCCATATCAAAATAAAGGTTTATTTTTTTTATATAATTAAATTAAAAAATGTTAAATACATTTTTTAATTTTATAACTGAAAAGCAAAGTTGTTATTATCTTAGATGAATCCATAGATTAGATTGCAAAAGATAATTATTATTGGAAATGGCTGTTGTTAATAATTCAATAAAAATATCTCTTCGATTACTTACACAAATGACTACGATAATAATATACTGATTAAATTTTGCCATTAAATAAAAGAAACAACTAAAAAAAAATATAACAGTATCTTTACTTTAGTAGCATAAAGGCTTTGACCGATTGCTAACTGCGAGGTTGTTATTAGCCAGTTTTTTTTTTAAATAAACGTTTCACACTCACCAGCTGAGCATTAGAAACTGATGATCCTGTGTCGGGGTCCGGAAACACACACAACACGAATACAAACACCCAGACCACGACAAACATCCGTATGGTCAATACAGAAAGTAAACTTCGCATTATGATTCTTATTATGATGATTATGATGTTATGATTGTTATTATGATGTTAGGGAGGATCGAACCCATGACCGTTAGTGCTTCAGTCAGTTGCAGTGACTACTGCGCTAACCATTCGGCTTTTTTTTCATTACTTGTTAATCCTATATATAAAAAAAAACCAGAGCCGTAAATCTACAAATAAGTTCTCGTATATTTAGTTGTCTTAAACAAAAGGGGAGTGTATAAAAGCAAAATGAAGAACCACTCTAAACATTTTATTCGTTGAAACAAAGCAAATACACAATAAAACCTCCTTAGAGGCTGTTCCACAGAGTAATAAATATATATTTTGCTGTTCTCTCTGTTGTCAGAACATTGCGTCGTCGCTCGATAAAAACTTCAGAGACATCCGTAGGCTATTTGCGACGATTAAGAAATATACAGTTACTGAAAAAAAAAATATCTGTATATCGTCGGGGATAGCGCAAAACCGCGTAACTACCTTTTGCTATAAGGTCCATCTTTGAATCAAATGTTAAATTTCATTATTGTCAAGAAAACAAGCTAGCTAAAAATCTTATAATCGATATTTGTAAAATTAATATTTATCATAAATAAATTTTGACATGACATCGTTGACACCACAAATACAATTCATGGCAAATACTAATAAGGCTTTATTTTTATTAACAATGTTATTTAACATTGAATTCAAATTTAGACTTTATAGGAAAAGTTAGATACGCGGTTTTGCAGTATCAACGGCGATATATAAAAGCGAAAGGTCGCTCACTTATCACGAAATCTCAAAAACTACAAGTGTTTCAAATTTTGCATGAGGTTTTTTTGGAACGTAGCTCACTAAGACGGGGCTTTCCAAAATTCGACTCCTAAGGGGGTAAAATGGGGGTTGGAAGTTTATGAGTCCTATGTTAAGCGCGAGTGTAACTGCGGGTGCAGCTAGTATATATGTGAAGGAAAATATCATAATAAAACTCGAAATCGGAAGGAATTTTGAGACATTAATGTTTGTTCTTCTGAGATGGGGGAGCGTTGTGTCACGTATTCCCCATTGACTGATTGTATAAATATTCGTAGAGTTTTATCTTCAAAGGATTTTCTTGTTATTTGCAAAATAAATATCCTATTATATCACATGATAATGGTTGTAAAAACTTAAAAACTAAATAGAAACTAAAGCGGTACAGAACAGACGTTAATTGCAAAAAAAATGTAAAACTTAGCTAATTTTGCGGGCTACTGATTCTAATTTGCTTATAATAATTTACGGGTTAGCTCAAAACTTTTAGTCTGCACATATTATAAAACAGCATATTTTCAGAGAAAGAAAATTTGTTGTTATTTACCCAAAACTTCACACACCATCAGCCCACACAGCGCCGCGCCAGCCAGCACGCAGTCCGTGTGCACGAAGAAGCACAGTACAGCCAGAATGAACAACAACAGGAAGACTGTGCCACAGTACACAACTGCGCCCCACTGGTATATCAATATTAGGATTGGCATATTCTGTTGATATGTGGAATTAACTTTAATATAAATTATAATTAGATAAAAAATAATTATTAATGTCATAAGTATTTGTATATTTATTTAATTTTAATATTTAAATTTTTGTACGACTTTAATTGCATTTAATTTGTTAATATTAGTATAATTTTCACCATGCGGGCATGTCTATACAAATTTAAGTGACACCGACATTACATTATTTGTTACTTATTGTAACTATATTATTCTCTCGACGGTAAAAAAAAATCCTTTCCTAACTTCCTATTCTTCTTCATTCCTTTTTGATACATTTGTGACTCCACTGGTGCTGTAAATGTCCATGGTGATCTTTAACATCAGTAATCCCTCCTACTCGTTTTCCAATTTCTTTTATAAAAAAATCACCTGTGTCTTGTCTTTACATTTCTATCTGTTGTATATTTCACTCTACGCTTTGCCTTAGTCAAGACTGCGGACAATTTCTGCATTTTATTTTCTACGCATACTTTTCTGAGCCGTATATTCGTTTAGCCACTATTTTTATTCAAAACGTTTACTATTAAAAAAATAAGTTTTTCCACTAACACAGATAGCCCCTATAAGGAGCAGCACACTGACAACACATAGCATGATGGAAACAACTCCCAGGATGACTTGAACTGTGTGCTCTGTAGCCGCACTGTAGTAGGAGAGTACGGGGTCCATGCTCCAGAATCCTTTTGTGTGACTTACATTGGGCGCCAGGATTAAACCTGAAATCTATTAAAGATATTCTTTATATGAATAGGAGATAATTCATGTGAGTATCCAAAAGTAGAAGGTTTGTAACGTCACTTATAAGTACAAATATAAAAAAAATAACTTGAAACATACTTTTAACTGAGAAATAATATATACAGGAATATTAAAAAAAGAATTAAGAACTATTTAAAACCTAGTAATCTGTCCATGTCATTGCAGTGAGGCAAAGTGCCCAAAACACTGGCGGCATTGCCTCTTTGAATGGCCAAATTATATTGAGTGTATTATATTATACAATCAATCAATACAGCATGAAATACACGAAAATTTTTTATCCCCTAATGGAATAATCGTGTTTTATTTTATTCCTTTTAAATCTCAATTTGCTTAAAGGGGAAAAGAAAAAGTATATGCCGGAAATATCTTTCAGTAATTAATTTAATTTCTTCAGTTTTTAATGTCTAGATCATTATTGTTTTTGTTTTCGGCCGAAAGGAGACTGAAACCAAAGCTATGTTATCGTTTTCGGCTGAAAATCCATTTACGGTCAGACAGTATGTATAACAAACACATTAATGGTGTTCTTGACAAGACTTTCAAAAAAGGAAACCACCTTCAAAAGGCCTTCTAAATATATGTACATAATTTCGTTTACTTCGATGACATATGTATTGAAATTATTTTGATTTTAAAACTAATTATATGCTTTTAAAGCAAATGAACCAAATCGTTAAAACCGTTTTTTAGTAATAGCAAACATGCATAAATTAAGAACCATCTCATTTTCGAAAGTCTGATAAATTCTGCAGATTTTTTCGCTCGATTGTAAGGGTGGTAATTTTTTACGTTGTTTAATATATTTGTATATTATATTTGCTGATAATCTATTCAGTTCTCCCTAACACTAAAATTCTTTCACTTGTAATTATGTTCTAAGCTAGAAGCTATTATTAATAATTTTCTTCTACATCGTTTATAAAAAGATGCCTGAAATTATGAAAACATTTTAGAACAATATGCTTTAGGTTAATACTTTCAGAATATGCTTTCATATTATATTATTTGTCGAGAATATGAGCCTTGTTGTTAATGAATTGGAGAAAAGAAAACCGTTTAAATTATTTTAGGCGAGTTTAATTAATGTATCTTCTTTTATTGTTTCTCTTTTACAATGAAATTACCGGCTCACCTTTTATATGCGTTAATTGAATATAATCTACCAGTTTATTTTTGTTAAATTAAATTATTTCCAATGTTATTTTATCTATATAGACGTTTATTTCAACCGATGATCGCGAGTTTAAATCTATCTGCGGGCTAGCACCAATGAGTTTTTAAGCGCTAAAATTGTGTTTAAATTCATCTATCGGTGTACCACGCGTCCTCCAACGGCGAGTAGGTTTCTCCGCCTACCCTGATATTATTAATATTGTCTTTTCAAGAGTTTTCTACGGAGAAGTAATCGGAGAAGGAATCTTCGGTGAAGAAAACTCGCGATTCTATTCGATTAGTTATCGTGATAAGACCCGTTATACAGAATATGAATATTAAGGTAACTTACAAATGAAAAAACTGCTATCATAACAGTGCCAGCTCTGAGGAAACAGCAGAAGCAGCAGCTGATCACTGTCGGCAGTCTGTCCATGTACTTCATTTTGTATCGCTAGAAATAACACTAAGAATTTATTAATTTATAACCATTTTAAAAACCCAGACGGTTTTGACGTTTGGTGTCATAATTTCTGTGGGATTTTTTATTCTTCTTAATTGCTATGACAGTCAATTTGTTGGACAGTTACAGATTCGCAAACATCAGACTTTTTCAAAATCCTCAAATAGACAAATGTCACCTTAGTCTACCCGTGACCACGAACGCTGTAAAGTGCTCGAAACGTCGGGGTGATAAAAAAAATTAATATACGTGATTTAAATCCGTTTAAAATAGTTTTATTTCAGACATCAGACTGTCTACCGATCGATAGTTTAGCTTTAAGGCAATAATTATAAAACTGTAGATATGTTTCGTAATATTTGACGTTAACTCTCTTTGACTCGACTTTGATAAGCTCTTCAGTTTATTTGTTGGCCCAATGATACTCTCGCCTGTTATAATCCTTAGCTGGTTTCTAGAAAACGTCGTCCGAAGTGCTCGGCATTTTTGCTGCCAAAATCCAATTAATTAATACCATATCTACAATGTTCTACACGAGTTTATAAGCGTCAAAAATAAGTTGAGAAAACGCGCTTCGTTATTAATTTGAAAAAATATTTTTACGTTGGTTAGTCCGTTTATTGAGGAAGGTTATATTACATCACACTGCGACTCATAAGAGCGAAGCTGTAACCATAAACGCGAGTGAACCCACGAAGGGAAGCTAGTAATGTATAAAAGTACAATATAGGTTTTATTTTGATAATATATTTAAACCCAATGAAAGAGAACATTGACGTTACGACAAATAAGGAAGTCGCAAAAAGAAATTCAACCACAGTCACATAGTCTGAATAAAATGACATCATATGAGATGCTCCAAGTATCGGAACGTGAATCCCTTTAGTACACATCTCACGCTAGACCACTACTGTATTGATAAATACGCAAATCTATGTAGATGAAAATTATCAAGCTCAAGGACTCTGATTTAGGACAATTTGTTATAAAATGTAAATATCCCACCTGTCTAGGACGACGATGAAATTATACGCGAAAAGCAATTTACAATTCAAAGTATAGAGTGCCGTCCTACTAGTGACATACAGACTTGCGACACTGTATTTTTATTATCATACTCAAAAAAAAAATCCTTAAAAATCAAAAAAAAAAAATTCGGTAGTATACGTGTGCATGATATATATATTTGTTAAAATTGAAGTATTTGGAAGACCGAGCTTTATTTTGTTTTTTTTTTGGTAAATCGTGTATTTGGAAATTATATATAATTTATCTTCGTATCCTAACGATATTGTAGCAGTTTTTCATTGTTTGAAAACACTGATAAAATATCATTTTCTTAAAAGTAATTTATTGAAAAAATCAATCATTACTAAACAAATAAGATTCTCCGCCATCTTTTATTTTTTTAAACAATGTACGGAGTCGTAGTTCCTCCAATGCTGCAAATGTTTGGGAGCCAGTTCTCACTTAATACCAGATGACCTGTCTGCTTGTTAGCCTGTATTTTATTTTCATAGAAAACTGTGTGTATTCTTATGTTTTTATTTAATCGAAGGGGTTTTTGAGTGTATCACTATTTATATACGTTCCGACCCCTTTAATCTTAAAATAACTCCGACATTTCATACATTAACTATAACTTATGTAAAAGATTTTTTAAATATCAATATAATTTATGTATCTATCTTTTTATAATATCTATATATCTAATATAATAGAGAGAATAGATTCGATTGTTTGTTTGTTTCCATTTAATAAGCTTTGATACTACAAGAGTGAATAGAAAAATCCTTTTGGCGTTGGTTAGCCCGTTTATTGGAGATATAGGCTATATTACATCACGATGCGAATCTTAGGAGCGAAGCAGTAATCATAAATACGAGTGACACCACGAAAGACTGCTAGTTTTTTATAAAATAAAAATTAAAGCTAAAAATGTTCAAAATTTGTTTTAAGTTGTCTAACCCTTCTTTAACTGTTGTTGTTTTCTATACTAATATTATAAAAAAGTAAAACTTAGTTCTATATTTGAAATTACTGATTCAATTCGAAATATTGTTCTTGTGTTAGATAGACTATTTATTAAGGAAGGCAATAGGCTATGTTACATGACGCTACGACCCTTAGGAGCAAAACATTAATCATAAACGCGAGTGAAATCGCGAGGGGCAACTAGATGGATATAAAGATAGTCAAAATGATATATTTCTGATTAACACATTCACTGCCACTGAGTGTTCAATATATGATAAATGGACATGTTGTGTCCATTTGTCCTTTCGGCAGTGAATGTGTTAAAGTTAGTCGCAAAATGTTACGACATAAAAGTCGCACGTCTGTAAGAAACAATTGCTCTAACGACTCTCTCGAATTTGCATTCAAATAACCATAACTGATTTAGGGACGTTCGATTATTATATCTTGGCATTTATTATATAATAATTCATGGGAGAATTAACAACGAAATCAAAATATATTATCTCATCTTATGCAGGTTGAATTTTTTAACTGGGTTTTAAAATAATATTAGACGAGAATTAAACTTATAACTTTTGCTCTCAGACTTTCATAAAGATTTACATAAGTTATTTCTCATTCCTTTACACCTAAAAGAATATCCTGTTAGAGTGTTATTTTTAACATTCATAGCTTTCGTAAGAACTTACGACGTATATGTTTTTAGATTACAGAGTTTTAATATTATATCGCTCTCGAAAGTAAAACTTACAAATGTAATTTTCGCTTAATGAAATGCTATTATTGAAAGCGGGCAAAGGAGAGTTTAAGGAGGTTTTAAAGAAATGAAAGTCGTCTAACAAAATAATAAGTGATTAAGGGATAGAATATTAATTTCAATAATCAAATAACCCGACTGCGTAACAAGACCATCTGCAGTCAACAGTAACGGATGAATATCAGTTCTATCTAAGAGCGTATAAATCAGAATCGTTACTAACCATCTTTAAATAGTTATAGATCCTAAACGGTAATTCTGATTGAAAAACGTTATGAAAAAAAAATGAATTTTACGTACCTTTTCAACGATACCCCATTTGATATGGTTCGTCGTTTTTCATTTTTTCTTTTATCGATCTGTCGTCCAAAATCAGCCATTATGATTATTTCAAATATTTATGCTGTTATGATCAATTAAACGACGTGTCATTTTTTTGAAATCGGCCCGCGCGTTTGGTATTAATAGTGCCAGAAAGGCACAAACCCACATACAAAATTTCATGGGACCAACTTGGAAGTAAACCCATTCAAGCAAAGAAAGAATAGCTAATTATAATTTTTTTCACGTTATGGCGTCCAAAATCAGCTATTTTGATTATTCCAAAATTGTATGCTTTCTAGGACATTCACTTTGAAATGATCATCACGACGTATTATCAAAATTGGCTCACGCTTTTTGTCTAAATAGTACCACAAAGGTATAATTCCACACATATTGATACAAAGGCTGGCAGAGTCGCGTAAAAAGGAGGATATAGGCATTTGGTACACCTAGAGTCTTTCACAATAGATACAATTACAATTCGTTAGCAAAGTTACAGGCTATTACATAAAGAATTCCTTTCAAGCGTGATGATTCTATTTATTCATAGTAACCTGATCATGTATACAGGCATGGAGCGACATGTGAACATTTCATGCGGTCGCGATCGCCTGTAATGAGACGTGTAGGTACCGTAGACAAAACAATTAAAATATTTATTTTTTCGGTCGTAACTATTGCTATTTTTAATCGACTTCCAAAAAAATTGGGGTTTCTAAATTCGTCGGGAATTTATGCTATTGTAACTAATTATCAACCTTACTATATTTTCTTAACTTAAAAGTGTGAAATATTTTTTTTTTCAAAAAATTAAACAGGCTTCAAAACCGAACCTAAGAGATACAAATGAACTGAAAGACAAAAAATAAATGCTTTCTACAACATTTTGAAGTCGGTGTCAGTAAATAACACGATAAAGGCCTTACTTGACGCCGACTTGGAATGTTTTACTTTATTTGCTTATTCATTTGTATCTCTCAGGTTCGATTTGAAGACGTTTTAATTTTTAAAAAAAATCTATAGATACATATATTCGTACCATACTCAGTTTCTATTCAATCGCTAGGCAACGTTACTAAAATGATATTATGATAAAATAGATAGATTAGTAGAGAATGATTGCATTAATTAATTTAAATTTTTTAAATTTAATCAATGAACTTGTCTTTCAATGTCGAATGTAGTATATAATGTACAGGTAGCAGAACCCCGAACGAAAGTCACGAATTTTCGAACAATTTTTTTTTCATTACAATTTTGCATTATAAAAATGAATCAGTTCAATCATTCAATCGATAATTTCTTATCTAACTAATGTGTGGCTGGAAATACGCCATATTTGTTTGCTAAATATGAAAAATAGACTATACCATACCAATTAAGAGTTCCTAATAAAATACAGTCAGTATCATTTGAGCAACGAAAAATAAGGTTGTGTTTGGAGATCGAAATGAAACATAAAAATAAATAATTAAAATAAAAATAGCCTTTATTCCACTGACTACAGGTTTTAAACTTAATATTAACAGTTTTACAATTATATGATATTAATATTACATTTACATCTATCTATCTTTAAACTTATACCTAATCTAGATAAGTACTATTTCTAAAATACAATCTTAATATATTTTTTTTTTTTACCTAATTTTTATTACTATTACTATCAGCAACCTTGTAGTCAGGTTGTCTATTGACATAGGCCTCCTCTAGTTCCCTCCATTTATTTCTATCTAGAGAATGAAACATAGTGAATGCTTAAATGATACTGATTGTATTATATTAGGAACTCTTAATTTATATATTACATACATTCGTGTACATTATATATGACAACTAAAATGGTTTTAACTTTGTTATAATATAAATTATAAAAGATTATTAGAGATGGTTTGACCTCAAGTGGATAACACTAGGAACATCCACAAGGAGCTCAAGGTAAGGTACCATTATTATAATTATAAACAATATTGGCAAATGGCCCTGGTTTTTTGAGTAGTGGACGAAAAAGCAGAAATGAAATCACTGTAAAAAGATTAAATGGATTCTATATATTATATATTCTCCTTCTTATCTGGAAAAGAAGCTTTTGCAGATTTAAATTGCGTTTAATATAAAGAAACGCATCACACTCAACGGCCCCCATTAAGATCGCGTGACCTTGTGTGGTTCCGGAAACACTCTCAACACAAACACAAACACCCAGACCACGACAGACATCCGTATGACCAATACAGAAATTTGCCGTGAGCGGGGATCGAACCCGCGACCGTTAACGCTTGAGTCAGTTGCACCGACCACTGCGCCAACGTGTCTGTCTGTCAGTTTAAGAAGTAAAGTAGCGTTTAGGCGTTTAAGCTCTTATCTTACAGTAGGGTGGTTAAAGGTACTTAACAACAGGATCATTAAAAACCGGTTCTTAAACCCGGTTGAAATCGGTTCTTAAAGTACCTAACCTATTATTTTACCCATTTTTATTGTTAACTATCAGTAACCAGTACGCGTTGCAATGGCTCCTAAAGAATATAGGTTTTTATGGTTAGGAACTCTCATGAATGTCCCAAGAACACTTTACCTAAGTTTCATCGCAATCCGATCAGTGGATTCGGAACGCAGAGAGGACAAACTTACAAACATTGATTTTTATTTATGTATATTATTTAAAATACAGAGAATATATTAATAAGTCATTCAGCTGGCATTGCTTGCGGTGTCCTCCCAATAATAACTCCACTGTGAGAAATAATTATTTTGTTTCTTGTTAAATTTTTTAACCTTATTTAGAAGCGCCAAAACTTGTATTGGTAGTTCTCAATCTTTATTATAACCATTGCTTTCAGTGTTAAATTTATTATTATTTGCATTATTCTTTATTCTAAACTAGCTGTTACTTGCGATTTCACTCGTGTTTATGGTTACTGCCTCGCTCTTATAAGTCGTAGCGCGATGTAATATAGCCTATGGCCATCCTCAATAAACAAACTATCTAACACAAAAATAATTTTTCGATTCGAGTTTTTTTAGTTCCCGAGATTAGCGCGTCCAAACAAACAAACAAATGTGTGTGAATGTAACCGACAATTTGATTGAATAAGATAAAAAATTTATTGTTAAGGATAACTTTGTATGAAGACTGGACTAAATTGGATAGATAGATAAACTTCATTGTGCACATTTTAAAGTTGACACATAGTAAAAAAAAATAAGTACATGACACATTAGTATCCAAAGGTATAAGACCTTTGGATACTAATGTTGATCTCATACAGCCAACTTCGGGTGTAAAAAGCCATATTGATATTAAAAGCCCTTTGAATGTGTGTTTAATTTGTGGTGTACAATAAAGTGTATAAATAAATAAAAATAAATAAATAAATTTTCTAATTTTGTTTTTATTTTATAGTAAATATTTAAATTTAAAGTTATATCTATATTAATAATTTAAAAACTTTAAATAATTGTCATGACGACAGCTTTCTATACTTTTAAATACATTATCATAGATAAAATAGGTAATGTAAAATATGAAGAACACTGCATCTATTCGAACCAAGTTATGACCCCCTACTGGACAAAAATCCTGATTACAAAGGAAATCCTAATATACCACGCTATTTCAATTCAAAATCCTAAGACGAAAATCTTGATAATATTTTGTTTTGCTAACGTTACTTACTTGCAGAAGGTTGTAATGCGAGATGGTATGATTTTAATCTTGAAGTCTAAGCGATGTGAGACGTACGCATAGATATGATATAACGTCTCCACTGTGACATAAAGGTACTGTCGCGAGAACACCAATAATTAGTCTAATTAATTTTACTAAATATTAAATCAAAACGAGCGAAGGTAAAGCAGAAATAATAAACTAAATATATAACTCAAAGGTGACTGACTGATTGACTGACATAGTGATCAATGCACAGCCCAAACCACTGGACGGATAGGGGTTAAATTTGGTATGCCGGTAGATGTTATGACATAGGCATCCGCTTAGAAAGGATTTTGATTAATCGTACCCACAAGGGGATAAAATAGGGGTTTCTATGAAACTTTGTCAATTTTAAACCGACTGGGCTAAGACTTTGCATGCACACAGCTACTATGATGTAGGCGTCAGACATCGCAGACGAAGTCGCGAACATCAGCTTGTATACTATAAAATTGTAAATAAAAATAAACGTTTTAGACTTAACGGCCCCCATTAAGATCTCCTGGCACTGTGTCGGGAGTCCGGAAACACACACAACACAAACACCCAGACAAATATCCGTAGGGTCAATACAGACGTTTGTCGTAAGCGGGGATCGAATCCGCGCCTGTTAGCATTTCAGTGAGTAACCACGACGCCAACGTGTCTGTGAATCTATTCAGTGACCTTTTTAATGAGTCCTTATGCAATACTTTTGTTGTATATTGGCGAGGAGTTGTGATGATGCTGCAGCATCAGCATCAGCTGTAGATTTGTATTTCAATTAATTCCATGCTCGGCGGTAAAGTAAAACATATCGAGGAAATCTGGTGGGACGTTTTTAAGCTGTTACTTTTACAGCACAAAATGTTTATCTGCTTCAAGTATTACAAGTTCGATTTAAGAAATTATTTGCACTCAATAGTGTATTAGTTGAAATTCAATAGGTTAACCGTTATAATGTTACGCTACGACGTTTAAGAGCGATGCATAGGCCTCAATCAAGTCTCAACTGGTAAGAATGCTAACGAACCGAAATTTACTAAGGTGCATTAGTATAGTGTCTGTAAAAAATAAAGTCAACGGTGCAAAGCTTAAGGAAGCCAAAAGAAACAGTTGTACAACAGTCATATAACTGTCTGTTTGTAACATCAAATTAACATCTTTTAACTAAACGCATATGAAAGTTTATTATATTATATACAGATAATATTACTCCTTGTAAATTAGGCAACATATATTCTGTAAAAAGTGAACAATATCCGATTCAAACAGTAAATGTTTACTACATTACATAAATACAATTTTCCCTCAAATAACGCGCGTGAAATTGCGGGGCATAGTTAGTCGAGAATAAAATAAATATTAATTTAAAAAAAAAACACAACATTGAAATAAAACTATGTTAAACGGATTTAAATTGCGTATATTAACTATTTTTATCATCCCGATGTTTGGAGCACTTTACAGCGTTCGTGGTCACGGGTAGACTGAAAAACCTAAAAAATCCGCCGACAGACTATTAAATGGAACTATTTCAACAAGCCCAAACATAACTATAAAAGAGACCCAAACATATCTAAGAACCACAGCACAATCACACTAGATTTAAAATAAAAAAATGCACTAAAATCGGTCTGTATATTTAAGAGTTACGATGCCATAGACAGACATACAATTACACACGTCAAAAGAAAACACCGCTCTTTTGTGCATCAGGGGTTAAAAATATAAAAACACAACCTCCATTCCAAGTTACTACCAATATTAATACAATTACACCATAAAATAAATTTGAATAAAAACCTAATAAACATTTTTATGCGGACGCTACATCTAATTACGCGCTCCAGCGAACCCCGGTAATGAATTTACGGAGATGTTTATACATTATGTGGCTTTTTACGTTCCGTTTTACATACTATCTTAACTTTGTTGTTTTATATAGTTTCGTTTTGTTAAGAAATTTAATTAAATCAATAATATATATCTACTAATATAAGACTTTATACTCCGACTTTCAAAAAGATTTACATACTCGTAAGTTAATCGTCTTTGCTTTACAACTGAAAGAATTTACTATCAGTGCCTTATTTTTGACATATATAGCTTTCGGAACTACTTACGACGCATTTATAACTAGATTACAGAGCTGTTTTATATCAGTTACGAAATCGTACAAATGTAATTCTCGCATTATAAAGAGGTAAAATTTGTTCGTAAGTTTGCATGTAATCTCTGAAACTACTAATCCCATTTTTGCTTTTTGCGATTATTAAGGAACGCTGTAGGCTGTATTACAATTTGAAAAATTATTTTTATGTTGGTGAGCCCGTTTATTTCGGAAGGTTATATTACATCACGCTACGACTCATAGGAGGCAAGCAGTACTCATAAAGGTCAGCTAGTAATATAATAGAGTATGAATTTTCTACGTGCCATGTAAAATTCGAAACTAACGGACCTATTATAAAAATTATGGTACCATTTCAAAAGTTCAATATTCTAGGTTGTCTGTTGTATTTTATGTATATATTTATAAACCAAAATCTACAGTAACGCGATCGAAGCCGCAAGCTAAAGATTGTGTATAATTATGAAAGTGAATTTTAGAATTGCTTTTTCCTATTTTTATTGCAGAGCAGAGATATGTCTAAATAGTTTTCTATTGTACGTTGATTGAAAAATTTAACTTTAACGGTCGTTTGGCATAATAATCTCTACACCGTATATACGAGTATTAGCGAGAATTACACTTATTAGTTTTGCTTTCAGACTTTCATAAAGATTTACATAAGCAATTTCTCTTTACTTTTCACCAGAAAGAGTTTACTGTCAGTACCTTATTTTTTACATTTCACAGTTTTCGTAATTATTTGCGACTTATCTGTTACTATGTTATAGAGTTGTTTTATAATATTTACGAAATTAAAACTGATAAACTTAAGTCTTGCCTTAACGAAAGCGAAGCTGCTAGCAAAAGCTAGTTAGTACATAAAAATAAATAAGTTGGACACTATGATGGCTAAAGAAAACTTATGCAATCTAAACTTTAAGATGCAGTGTAAGATAAAGTTAATGGGAAATTTCTTCCTGAGTTATCTTATCATTCTGTCTTCAAGATGCATAATATTATATAAAGTAAATTTTGAATAGAAAAATATTAAAATTACGCTTAATAAAGTTAATTTGTCTTTCGTACGGTTAGTGAGAGAGATGGAAACCTAACCC
The DNA here is from genome assembly GCA_037950945.1 of Hypolimnas misippus. Taxonomy (NCBI): domain Eukaryota; kingdom Metazoa; phylum Arthropoda; class Insecta; order Lepidoptera; family Nymphalidae; genus Hypolimnas; species Hypolimnas misippus. Next base: position 2,140,634 of record JBBEEQ010000009.1, read on the forward strand.
GATCCCCAACTTCTAGTTCGTTTCATCATGTATTTATTTTGAAGTTGGTAACACATTTCTAGCTTCTCTGGTTCGACAAATGTAGCTAGGTGGCGGTGATCACTTGGTACATCCTGTATTGCCTGCTCGTTAGTCAGCTATTTTTGTATATAAAAAAAAAATTCTGTCTTTTTTCATTTAAAGATTTAATTGAAAAATACATTTGGACACTGATAAGTAATATTGTCAAGCTACAGATGTCAAACATATTCTTAACAAAATAGTTTGAAGACGTATGTATCCATCTTTTCTTATCTATTTTGATAGGACTAACAATAAAATTCACACTATTTTAAAGTGTTTTCCAAATTTAATTAAGTTTGTATTCTCGACCCCACCGAACCCCATCGAATCTCCATCGTGTTTTCTCCACTCCACGTGACATTGGCGAAATAATATGTGCACAATTGGCACAATTAAAAGCTACGAGTCAAAGAATTGAGTTTAATCTATTTTGATAAAAAGTATAATTAATTTAAAGCAGTTTGGTATAATGAATAGCTTTATCTATTTTTTTTTTCAAATATATTGAATTATTGCATATTGCAGAATATTGAGCACACTACAATATTTGAAACGTTTAATTAAATAACTGTTTTCGATACGTAATTATTTTAAACTACTGGATTTTTATTAATATTAAATATATCACGCTTTATCAGAATATATCAATATCTCCGAATTCAGTTCTTTGTGGATTGACACATTATTGCTTATTAGTACCCATTTAATAGTGACATTGTCACATTCATCACTGTAATTCTAGAATGTATTTCAAGATCACATCGCTTTACGTCACATTTAATTAAAATCTGAATCTCCCTAAGATTGTAAATGTCACTCCAACTTAAGCTTGTTCATTCACTAGCACTGCATTTAGAAGACGGTTTTGAAATAGCAATTTGGAACGCATTTCAATCCGAACATTTAAGTCTAGAATAGAAAGATTTCTATCTAGGTACGCCAATCCAGATGCCCCAGATAGGGGGTATTAAATTTATTTCCTACAATAGAATGAATGAATGAATGAAAACCCTCAGCATTATCCAAGGACAAAACAATATTTCATTCTTTATCTGTTAGTAACAGTTCGCGAACGAAATTTTTATTTCGGAATTCAATATTCTTTGGTATTTGTGGAACTAATATTGCTTAAACCTCACTTGATGTCAAGTGATCATCGCCGCCCATAGACATTAACATCACCAGAGGAGCCACAAGGTTGTGGGGTCAAGAGGAGTCTTTTTCACCCGCCGTACGAATCGAAGGAATGTTAGTTATTTCACCTTGTACTTCTGAGTGTGGTACCTCCCCGGTCGCACCAGCCTGCATACGAGTTCTAGTCAGTAGACTATAGCTTGGTTCTACCTTAATATTTAGTGAGAACCGTAGAATCATTGATAGTTAAATATTATTATACTTGTTTTGTTTATATTGAGAAATACAATCTAGCATTTTGGTCAGTTTTATTAAGTGAGTTCACACAGGACGTTCCACCGTGATAGGCAGTCAACGACGAATGGATCGACTAAGGTAATAAACGTGAAATCGTCCTCGTGTGGTGGGGACGCTCCCATACCTCGTGCGGTACGAGGCTTGTTCCAGCGACTACACCGACAATGCCTTTGGAGCGCGGGGATCATCATATAGACCCCGTTAATGACCTTGCATTGATGACGAATTGCATTAGTTGACGTCATCGTTAGACATATAAAAATGATAGTTTGAAATATTATTACCTCTAGCCAGTTTGGATTGTGCGGTAATTCAGAACATACCCTATTGGCCCATCGGAGTATCGAATCTCTTAATAAAGATTGACACAATTTGACCTGAAATTGGCTTCGAACGATTTGACGTCATATACGTCATATATCTTCAATTACATAAATGTGAATTCGTGTAGTAATCAATAATAGATCTACCTACATAAATTTTAATAACATAACAATTATTAATATCAAATAGTTAAAGTACAAAGATCTTTGCTGTTAAAGAGAATTCATAGTATCATGGTGCTCTAGATTTTCTTAGCTTAGAATTTTATCAGAGGCAAGTTTCGTTGTGTTGTTTTCCTTCAACGAGTGTACTGGGAACTGCAAACAACATAAAAGCATTTCAATGAAATGTGTTTTCTTGGTTTTAAATCTGCTTTTCGAATTTAAGTGTTCTGTTCATATAGTAAGTTTAAGAAGGAATTTCAGAACATTCTGAAGGTGTTTGTACTATATAAGATGTAGCCGCGTGTACATCAACTTTTTATTAATAGTCGTGGTCTCCTGGCGATTGGAATTTGTCCGTAGTTAATTGAATACTTAACCGATTTCAAAATTGACTACCGTTATTAACCTATTCTTAATTTTACCACCGACTTTAACAATATACTAAAGAGTATATATATATACTAGCTGTGCCCGCGACTTCGTTCGCGTGGATTACAGAATGCTTGGCATGCCTCTGCAAAGCAAGGTTATAATAGTCTGCGGTGCTGCTCAAGAAAGAAGCTTCTTACTTTGGATTTGGGAACTTTCTGGTTTTATTTATAAGCAGACTCTAATTCAGATACGGTATTCCTCCACGGTTTTCACTATAAATGTTGAAGAAAAGTGTTTTATGTTAGTCTTTAAAATTTCGACTGTATAACAGTATATTACCGCCGAGGTTCTCCTTGTATTATATATCGGGTGACTTTTTTAACTGAGCTTGATAGGCCATATCCCGAACTTTAAGGAATCACGAAAAATACTTAAAGGAGTCTCGTGTCCTATTTTGAGAAACCTAAAACTGCATCATAAGTTTTTTTGATTGCATGATTCTCCTGACCAGTAATTGAACCCACTAATTAAAAAAAAATACATTCTGTATTATTGCACCACCCACCTAATAGTGTCACTTGTAAGAATCAATTTTTGGAAAGTAATAGTAAGAGACAAATTAAAGGAAAAGATTTATTTTTTAACAAAATAACATTAAATCTATACATGAATTAGAAGTTAAGTAATCGATTCTATATACTATATCAAATATACATAATCAAATATGTGGGTTAAATCATGGCTCCCGGTAAGTTTAGAAAAAAAGTCTGCATTACTTCGAACGATTTGTTTATTTGCATCAAAATGCTAGTCACCTACTAAAGTGAGGAAGAGTGTAAAGAATACAATCAAAAATATATAAAATAAATCAGCCAAGTGCGTGTCGGGCCACGCACAATGTAGGGTTCCGTTGTCAGAATTGTCAAGATCGGTCAAGCAATCTTCGAGTACCTATTTTCGTAAAAAAGTTTACGACGAACTGGGAATTTCCTTTTTTAAGTCAGTTTATACAATATACGTACTTACAATTTTAAACCTCTTATTATTATAAAATTATTTTTAATTTCTCTTTATATTTCGAGACTAAAATATTTTTAATGTAAAATGAATGTTTGAATGTGAATTATACTAACGATTTTGAACTTTATATGTTAGTCGATTATTTATTATTCTAACACTTGTAAAATATACTTAGCGCCGATAATTTTCCTTCCTGATTAGCGCCTATGAAATCTATGGAGATTAGGTTGAAAACTTCATAAGCGCGCTTCAGAATCACTCGCGACATGTTTTATTGAGACATTGTTTTATACCTTATTTTATATTTTATTTTAATTTAAACTTATTAAATATTTATTTATTTATTTATTTAAATTCATATATTAATTTAAAATTATTAATCTTTGCATAATGTGATGCTTTAAAAAGTGAAATATTTATTTTTACTTAGATCATCTATATCTCGATAACCATAAGAACCCACATAGCCGTGATAATTTTCCTTTTAAATTCATTATATGTACCACTATCGTGAATTTTTTCATATTTTTAGACGCAGCAGTTTAGTGGGTAGAGGGGGGGACACTTGACTCTTGAAAAATTGACACCTTAAAGCTTAATATTTCGAAAACAGTTCGTCGTTCGGAAAAATGGTTTTCCCACACCTATAACATTTTTAAAAGACCTTTCTAACAATATCCCACAACATGGGATAAATGAGAAAAAAATTTTTGGTCTCTCTTAGCACATAGGGAAGACACACTGAAAAAAAATATTTTTTAGATTTTATTGTACGACTTTCTCGGCGTAATTCATGTGTATACTCATACGGAATTACAGCTTTCTGGTATTTAGGGTTCCGGAGCGAAGCCGCGGACAGACAGACAGACAGACAGACAGACAGACAGACGGACATGGCGAAACTATAAGGGTTCCGTTTTTTACTACGGAACCCTAATGAATAACTCACAGTAACATCTTTTATGTTTGTCTATTTTTTCTATGTGAGTTATACAAAGTTGATAGAATGTGACGTTTGTTTTGGTCCCCGTCACCTACTCCGTTACCTAAGTAGGTTTAGATAATTCCTAAAAAAATTAATCAATTTATTGAAAATCTACATTTCACTGGACTCGGCTATTGTACTCACCCGCTATTAGCGTTACAACAACCCGTTATAATTTTAAAATTTCACTTTTAGGTATGATCGTTTTTTTGAAGAATTACAAAATATTTAATTAATGTATGAATTTCATAGAATTTTGTAAAAAAATTGCCCTGTCTTTTTGTTGCAATTAACTATATACTAATACCTCTCTGAAGTTGATTCTTATAATATGTGACAGTATCAGATGATGCAATCATACAGAATGTTAATTTTTTCCAAAATCAACGTGTTCGTTTCTGGCTAGGAGAATTTATTTTTCAAAAAACTAATGATATAGTTTTAGTTTTTATTAAAATCGACTCTGTTACTCCTTTAATTATTTTTCGCTATTGCTTATAGTTTCGGATTTGGTCTATCATATCCAGTAAAAAAATTACCCAGTAAATATATTATTTTCCAAATTATTATATTTATATAATATACATATATCTTCCCTATTTGAATTAGATGTTGTTCACTATTTCATTGGTTTCAATTTTGTTCCTTATTACATTAGCTTTCTGTTCAGTGAAAGTTTCGTCAAAATAGGTCCAGCTGTTTTATATTAGCCGTAACAAACTGAGTGACAGATACACGGACAAAAATTTTAAAGTTATTAATTTTGTTGTCTGTACCGTGTATACTTTCATATGCATTTATTTAAAATTACAAACGGACACATCAATTATATTTGGACGCTGATAAGCAATACTGTGTCAAGCCACACGGACTTCGTTTTGAAAAAATGGCGTCTAAAGATGTTAAACCTATTCTTAACAAATTTATTTTGAAGACGTATGTATACATATATTCATCTTTTTTTCTATTTTGATAAAATTCAATACATGTAATATTGAAGCAAAAGCAGGTAGATTTATTTAATATGTTATATAATAATAAGTTTTTAAATTTTTGAGATTATTTTATAAATTGCAAAATATGGAACGCACCTGAAATACGAAACATTGAGTTAAGAAACTTTTTTCCATACTTATTTAGTTTAGATGACTTGAAATTTGTTTGGATAATGTTAAATAGGTGACGTAGTATCAAAATACATCAATGTCTTAAAATTTGACACATTTGTGGGTTGACACATTATTGCTTATGAGCATCCATTTATATGTATAGATGTATAACCTTCCCTTTTTAAATCAGAAATTGTTCACTATTTTATTGGGTTCTACAATATTTTGTTATCGCGATCACGCAATAACAAAATATTAAGAGAATTATCTCTTTTTTACTTATTCATTAAAATAAATATATTTTTTTAATAAAAGTTGACTAAGTTAATCCTTATAATATTAGCTAGGTATAGGGGCTGTTCATTAATCAAGTAATGTTCTTAAGAACTTTTTAGACTTTGTGATATTTCGTGATTTTTTTTCTTCCATCCCCTCTTCCTCCTCTGGGCCTCACGTGATTAATGGACATCCCCTCACTGCAAATGAAAGTCCCATCAAATTTGATTCAGCCGTTTCAGAGATTAGTTGTAGTAAACAGACTGACAGACAAAAAATTAAAAAATTGGATTTTTTGATGTAAGTACTGTATATACTTTCATGCATTTAGTGAAAAATACAAAATAATGTTCGATGTGAACTCTTAAATTTACATAACTTTTTATTTATGAACCGATTGAAGTGAAACAATCACTAAATGTTAAGTGAAGCTTACTGCAATATATTAATGAAAACCACATCTAAATCGGATAAGCCATTACTGAGATTAGCGGACACAAACTCACAGATAAACAGAAAAATATCTAACAAATTATTGTTTTGGGTTCTATTGCGTAGGTAAAGACCCCCAATAATATTTTTTTTATATACATATCTGTCATGTGCAGACAGCGACCCCTTAGATTTTTTTGTACGTATCGATTAAAAATATCTAAAATAGAAGTCTGCCTAAGTCACTCCCAATAACATTTGCTAACTGCAAGTAAAAGTACCATCAAAATTGGTTCAGCCGTTTTAAAGATTAGTCTGAACAAACAGATAGACAGACAGACTGACAGACAAAAATTTAAAAGTGTATTTTTTGATATAAGTACTGTATATACTTTCATGCATTTAGTGAAAATTGCAAAATAATGTTCGAGGTGAACCCTCAAATTGACATAACTTTTTTATTTATGAACCGATTGACATGAAACAAACCCTAAATGTTAAGTGAAGCTTACCACAATATATTAGTGAAAACCGCATCTAAATCGGATAAGCCGTTTCTGAGATTAACGTGCACAAACGCACAGATAAACAGACAAACAGACAAACAGACAAACAGACAAACAGACAAACAGACAAACAGACAAACAGACAAACAGATAAGAATTCTAAAAATCTTTGTTTTGGGTTCTATTGCGTTGGTAAAGGCCCCCAGTAAGATTTTTTTTCATATATCTTCCATGTACAGACAGCGACCCGCTAGAATTTTATTATTAGTATAGAAGATATATGCTTATGTGTGCCAAATACTTGGTTGTGTGTATAATGTTTTATTTTAATTGATTGAATGTATTTTTACGCATTATTAAAAATATATAGATATTAGCGTTCTACACTCCTCTATATAAACTATAGTATGCGATAGTTGAGGATATATACCATAAGAATGGTTTCTCACTCTTTTTGGTCACAACCAAGTTTGTCTGCCATTTTTATGTAATGCATTTTTATACATAATAAAAAAAAAACATTAGCATTTCTCTCTCTTTCTCTATATAAACAAAAATGTGCGAAATTTCATATTCCTCCGTCCGCGGAATTTTCGTAAAAAGGGGAACAGTTTTAATTTCACTTATTAATATATAAGTGGAAATAATTTCTTTTTTGAGTCTATTGTTTCATTTAGTCACTCCTAGCGATTATAATTCCATAGAATATTTGCAAGCGATTACCATCGGGACTATTTAGAATAATGTATTATTTGAAAGGTCAGTTTATTCTTCTAGTTACTCAGCAAGGGGTCATTTAATACCCATATTGTGGGAATGAATAAAAAATAATATGCTGCCATGTTGGATGTTCCGCCATGTTGGATTAAGGATGACATCACACATCAAATCACGCATTGTTATGAAAATGAAGGTGTTTACAAAATTTCAGCTCAATTGGTTGATATATGCTTCAAAATTGATTTGAAAGATTCCACCCAAACAACGAGCTACATACATACATACATTGCAAGTTAAATCAAAGCTTGTAAAATAAGTCCGTGACAAATAGATAAAACCCTTTTTTTGTAAGTCGGATTAAAGTAGAGAAAGACACTACTTTTTTATTATTTGTCAACACAATAAATAAAAGACTCGCTCACTTATAAATCAATCGTGACGGGAAGTGAATAATTCTCTAAATCGAGATCAGTTCAATCGAATAAATTCCCGCCTTCAGTGTAATAAAAGGGCAATAACTTTAAAACGCCAGTGTCTGGTTCATTTACTTGTGTTTAAACGGTCTTAGGGACTAATAAATAAATAAAAGTAAAAATGTAAAGTATAGAAACAGCCTGTAAATGTCCTACTGCCGGGCAAAAGCCTCCTTTTCTATTAAGGAGAAGCTTTAGAGCTTAATCTACCACGCTGCTCCACTGCGGGTTGGCGGATATATGTATATACGTCAGAATTTCTCCCGGCACATGCAGGTTTCCTCACAATATTTTCCTTCACCGCCGAGCTCGAGATGAATTTAAACACAAGTTTAGCACAGCGGTGCTAGCCGGGGCTTGGACGCACGATCATCGGTTGAGATCGACTGTTCGAATCACCAGGCCATCTGGGCATAAATAAATAATTAAATATTATTGTTTCCAAATAACGTAATTTTTCCATTATTATTTAATTATAATTAGAATTATTACATATACATAACTATACATTATAGTTTTTCTTGGCGTCCTACGTCAGTTGTTACACTGTCCCTTGTGGAGAATATTATATAATTTTTTTTAGATTTTGAAACAGTTTTAATTGTTATATTTATTATAATAAGAAAATAACAAAAATAGAAAAGATGTGTGGCTAAAGGTACAGAGGATACTGATTAAATTAGCTATGTTGTTTTCCACCTGCACCAAAATACTGACTTGGTCAGCCACGTTGCATAAAGGGATGCAGGTGGTAATAACCTTCCCTTAAAGATAACGTAAAACAACAAACAGTTGACACCAACAGACGTGGCCTATGTGTTAAAGGAACGCGGGGCACAGTGCAGCAGACGTCATATTATTTTGTCATAGCAGCACAATTTGCACGAACGTAGGACTAGCGATCGCGTCGCACCGCATCGCTTCGAATTCACGTTTCGTCGTTCCGTAAACAAATACATAAACCGTTTTACGATACGTTTACTAATTCATCTTAGTGAATGTAATCTTATTTTTTTCGGAGGAAGAGTCAGTCACGAGCGAAGCGACGTAAGAGAGGGGCAGCGGATTGCATGCGCAAGCGTTACCGCGGCTTCTCCATTTCCGTGCTGAGGACGGCCATCGCAGAGGTTATTGTGGGTATATTAAATCTCCAGATGACCCGATCTCTCCCTCCCCTAGAATCCGGTATCTTTTCGTGGATTATCCCTGCGAAAACAAAAAATGTTTTTTTTTGAACCTGCGACAATTTTTATTAAATATTTCATGATGATCCGTTGATTACCTACTTGAGGCGTCAATGCGAAATTAAAAAAAACTCACATTCACATTTATAATATTATAACCAAATACGGAACTGTTGGGCCTCATCCTCATCCAAAAACAATCGTAGAAATATTTTCTTTACCAGTTTCCATTTAATATTAATCGAATAGAATAATTGTTTAAATCGAAAACACGAAAATTAATCGAGTGAGTTTCCGTCGATTATCGAAGAGGCGTTAAAATCGTATCGCCACGGTCGATCGAGCACTTTCGTTTAGGGTTGTTTTGAACAAATATAGAGAAGGACACTTAACTGAGCTCGATGAAGTACCAATTCGAAGCTAAAACAAGAATATTGAAAAATGGAAGCGATATTGATATTTTTCATGTAAATAAATCGATAATACAAATTGATCGCGTTTCAAAAACTATTTTAACGTTCACTGAGGAGCATTTTATTAAAATAAAACTAAAACACCCAACCAGTATATCAAGGTAAGTTTATTTTATTAGTACCAAAACACCTTATTTAACACTTACAAACAAACAAAGTTATAGTGAGATTTAAAATACAGCCAGCGCCATCTCTTGACAAAACGACAAATTAAATTTTATATAAAAATATTAATACATTGACTATGACATCAATTATGTATACGTCCTTTTTAAAATAAGATGACCAGACAGGATTTCTTTGATACTTTTTTGGAATACAATTTTACGGTCAAGTTAAGCCAGATATCGTTTTTGACTGGAGACTTTTCTAGATTTAGCACATCGTCGATCGATTTAATTCCCCACGTGGTGTATTTCTCCAACCGCGTAATTGCTCCGAATCGACTTTTTCGACTTCAGACGGTATGTTTTACAAACCTAATGCTCCTACCAATGTATATCGGGTGATTTATTCTTATAGGAATACTATACTAATCTATATTAAACGCATCACAATCATTCCCCCATTAAGGTCTTGTGACCTTGAGTAGGGGGTCCGGAAACATACACAACACTAACACAAACACCCAGACCACGACAAACATCCGTATGGCCAATACAGACATGTCGTGAGCGAGGATCGAACCCGCGACTGTTGGCGCTCAGTCAGTTGCAGTGACCACTGCACCAACGTGTCTGTCTGTATATTAATATTATAAAGAGGTAAAGTTTTTTATCGTAATTTTGTACGGAGAGGGTAATCTCTGAAATTACTAATCCGATTAAAATAAAATACTTTTGTGTTAGGTAGCCTATTTATTGGGGAAGGTTAAAGGCTATACATTACATCACAAGAGTGAAGCAGTCACTAACCTACCGCGTGGTTTCACTCGCGTTTATGGTTAATAATCTACTCCAATGGGTCGTGGCTTGATGTTATATAGTCTATAACCTTTCTCAATAAAGGAGCTATACAATACAAAAAGAATTTTCCAAATCGAAAAAATAATACCCCAGATTGCCTCCTATAAACAAATCTTACCTCTTTATAGTATCAATATTAGATTAAAAAATTGCAATAGAAAATTAAATAGTTAAAAATTTTAAATGAAAGCCAGTCAGTAGCATTTTCTTCCATTCCTTTTCACTTTTTTTCTGTTTGCCGTCCACTCTTCCACCGAATAATTGAGTTGAAACTAACTTCATCACTCTGAAAAACTGTCGGTGACACTTAAACACTTAAAGGAACTATTCAGGTTAGGACTGTCGCGAGATGCAGTTCTCGGTATTTGCTGAATAGGGGTGTTAGGAGGGGAGGGGTGAGAGAGAACTCATTAAACGTAGACCACTTTTAAATAAGTTGTCTAATGAAGTAATGTTTTATGATTAAAATGGGTATATTTCAAGATCGTTTTTAACCGACTTTCTTAAAAGGATGATGTTCTCAATTCGTCTGGGACTGTATTCATTTATTCTGTAGCTCTGTTCTACAAAGTAGTATAGTATAGTAGTATAAATGAGTACGCGTAATATATGTGGTATTCCTGCAAAATAAATGATGTTTTATTTTTAAATATTGATCGGGCCCTTAATTTAATTTAGTTGTTATTGTCTAGATAATAATAATTAGTTTGTTAATTAAATAAAAGGTGAATTCAAAACCAGTATTAACACTATCGCTGCTTCAAATACTTAACTGTTAAATTTTGTAAAATCATAAGTTAACCCACTTCGAATATATTTACAAAATCTCGTGAAAGCTTCAAGTACGTTAAAGTGAAGGAAATATAAAAGTAATAAAATACACTCCGAATTAAAAAAAAAAAACATTTTTCAATTTTTTAATATTTTTAATCTGCATTTCTCATCTATAAACTTTCATAAGTAAATGAGATTTATAGAATCCATTTAATAGCGTAACTTTAACTCGCTTATTCAAGAGCCACAGAGCCACGAGATAAAAAGATCTTATACAGCAATTTGTTGTAATAAATCCTTAGACTTGAGGTCTGTCTGTGGTATACTTGGAATAAGACATGCGTACGGTGCCAGCGGAAGCGGAGCGTTTATTTCATAGATAATCCTTACTAATATTATAAACGCGAATGTTTGTATGTATATTATAAAAAACTGTAATAGAATAAGATCATTGTGGTACTTTTTCTATAATTTTGATTACATAAATAAATGTATGGATGTTTCTTACTCTTTCACGCAATAGGTACTAAATAGATTTTAACTTAACTATATTATAACTTATATTAATGTAACACATAGACTATAATTTATAAAGATTATTTGTAAATTATGCAAAATATAACGATAAGTGTGAAGTCAGTAAGAAAAAATTCTGCCATCTGCGACTATTCGGGCGTGGGCTGAAAAAACCGATTGAATTACACGTAATGAATGTACAATGGAAATGTTTATCTTAAGTTATCCTACAAATAAGAAATCGCGGGTATTAAATATTTACGGTTCTATTCACATAATTTTAAATAAAACTATATTAAACACAGTAGACATAGATGGAATCTGACCGTGACGTATGGTCTCTAAAACGGCTCGAACGATTTTTGTTATATTTTTAGGCAATCGTCATTTAAGTTTAGCAGGTTGTCCTGTTAAGTTCTGCTTTTCAGCAAAAATTTTGATTTTAATAATAAAAAATGTTGTCAGTTAATCGAAGAAGGTTAGGCTATATAACATCACGACTCATATGAGTGAAGCAGTAATCATAAATGTGAAAACGCGTTTAAATACCAAAACGAACTATTTACATACATGAAAGACATAATCTCTTATTTAATAAATATTGTGAATATGAATACATATAAACCGCTGTCGCGTCCTCTCGTCACGTAAGCGCGGTCAATCGACAGATTTCCTTTTTGTTTTCTCAACGCCAACTCTCCTGAGATTTAGTGGAAATGAACACTATTTTTACTTTGTCGCTGGTTTAATGAAAGGGAACACTTTCTGATATAAACTCTGAGCTTTTGATCTCTACTTCTGATTCAAAAGATTTGCTCGAGACATTTTAAAAAAGATGTTCTTATTTTAATATCTTGCCTATTTTTCATTCTTTTAGCAGCATTTCTCTTTTGAGCTTCATAGGTAAAGCTGTCAACCCACAACGACCCACGTCTTTGCAAGAATGCATGTGGATCAGATGTTTGAGACATTTTAATATGAACTTGCTTTCGCTGGCGATTTTGCTTACATAAATAAATTCTGTCATATAATACTAATAAATAATATATTATTTTGGCTGTCTATGTATCAACGTATGTTTATATACACGTATATATATATATACGTGATGAAACAGAGACGATATCAATATGTGCGTACTTCATAGGTCCATATCGTATTATATGAATTTTGCTAAAAAAGAATTCAAAAACGATCCTAACCCCCATGTCTTCGCAGTTTTACACAACAAAATAAACGCAAAAGAAAAAAAACGAATTACATAAAGGTTAAATTAAACAACATAAAACAATGAAAATAAAAGAAATATTAGCCTTGTGTGCTGTTAAAATCGTACCGCTCAGACTATGAGGTCCTATGAACCTCTGCTGATTTTCAGTTGACCCCCTTTTGGCCACGCAATGACTGTATATGCCTGTATAGTTTGTAATGAGTACGTCTAACAAAGTAAAGCTCAGTTATCGTGAGAAGCGATTCGTGCGCAGTTGTGGGTCAGTGGGTTTATGTTCTAAGCGTGCAGAGCGCACGTGTTAAGTAAGGTTTGGATTGTCTTTAAAAGAAACAATGTACAATTTTTTATAACCGATTTTTTCTTTATTTATTTGAAATCTCATAAATCTACTTTATTATGTATGGGTGTTTTTTTTTCATCAAAACATATTTTGTTGTTTGTATTATTTGTGCGTAAGGACCATCCAACACAGGCCCATAGATCTTACTGGGTGCCATTGTGTGAGGAGCCTTTATTGTTATTAGTTATTATTATATTGCTTTATATTATCTTCTGCAACTGAGTCAACGTCTTCCCATAGTTACCCTGCCTCAATAACACAATATCCTTTCCAATATCATAAATGTTAAAGTAACATTGTCTGTGTTTTACGCAATCACGCCTTAGATTATTATCGATTTAAATAAAATTTAGTAAAGAGTTAGTCTAGAGCCTGAGGAAAGACATAGGCTATTTTTAATCCCGGAAAAACGCATAGTCCCTGTGGGAATGGGATATAAACGGGAGCGCGATATAACCGAATTCCATGCGAACAAAGTCGCGGGCGGAATGCTAGTATAATATAAAATTCAGCTTTTATTCTATGATGTACATAAGTACAGTAAAATTTTACTGCCTTACTACAAAAGATTTAAACAGACGTTAAACGCGCGTCTAAGACAGTTTTGAGTCAAACATGCTTTAGACATAGATTAATATACGTTTATGTGTGTTTAATAGGTGTTAAAACCTATTTTTGCTGTCAAATGTAACGTATAACATTTTATCAATAAGTTTTTTTATGAGTTTATTCGCTGTTAAGCAATTTAGATCATATTTTAAGCAATGTTTAAATCTTAGTTACACTGTTTAGCTAGACACGTGTTCAACATGGTTTTAATGCGTCTTTGGTAGTATGACAGTTATTAGTTTAAGGCTGTCTGGAAGGGACTGCCACCTAAATATGTGGCTAACAGTGGCTATCAATGACGACGCTGTTTTTAATATTATTCCGAAGAAAATATGGAATAGGTATGCAATAATGTGTCAACTCACAAACAGTCAAATTGAGAGAAAAAATATTTATGTCGTTTGAACTACATATGTACGGATTTTTTTTAATATAATATTTCGAAAATTGAAGTGTGTTTCATGTTTTGGATTATGCAATAATCTCATATATTAAAAAAAACTTATTATTAGATAAAACTGTTTACTATACCTACCTGCTTGTAATTTATTATATTTGGATGCTGATATGCAATACTGTGTCAAGCCACACGGACTTCATTTTGAGAAAATGGCGTCTAAAGATGTCGAACCTATTCTTAACACATCTGATTGAAGAAGCATACATATATCCATCCATCTTTTCTTTTCGATTTTAATAAAATGTATAATTAATTAATACCAGATAGGCTAGTAAAGATTATATTTAACGAATAATATGTTTTTCAAATATATTAAATTATTACATAATCCAAAATATGGAACTCACTTCAATATTCTAAAGATTTAATTAAGAAACTTTTTTCCGTAGTTATTTAGTTCTAATGACTTGAAATTTTTTTTTTATAATGTTAAATACAAAATGCATTTTCAGGATACATCAATATCTCTAAATTTGACTTTTTGTGGGTTGACACATTATTGCTTATCAGCATCCATTTATTATCAGAATAGAAAATATAAGATGGATATATTCTCCTTCAAAATGATGTATAAAGAATAGGCTTGACATCTTTAGATGCCATTTTCTCAAAATGAGCCTTCATGCTGCCTGCAAAATGGCTGCCTTGACACAGTATTGCTTATCAGCGTCCATTTAAGCTTTATAGTATTTGGCGAAAGCAAACTAATCTTTCATACTCCTTTTCTATATAGTATCTGCCGAAGTTACCTGGATCTAAACTTCATGGGTGGCCATCGACCCTATCCTATGTTAGGAAAGTGCACTGAGCGCCTATGGCTTTTATAAAATAATTAATTAAACGTAAAATAATTAGACATATTATGTAATTTCGCTCATTTTTGTTGATCGAGCGAACTTGTTACTTTACTGCAGTATTAGGAGAAAATTAACATTCAAAATTGCTAAGCATACGATTCATTTCGTTATTTAAAGGTGAAGTGTGGCCTTTATGTTAGCGATTTACATAAACTAGGATTCCTTTGCGAATATTCCATTCCATTAGTAATAATGTTAAACTGTAAATTTTGAATTAAAACGCGAATATTGAGATATCAACTTAATTTTAGAATAATAATCTTGAAAATAACGTATCAAATATTAATTTTGATGCTGTATAGGAAGACGTTCCATGTCTACAAAAAGCATCTTTAAGATGATATATATATATATATATATATATATATATATATATATATATATATATATATATATATATATATATATATATATATATATATATGTTTTATAAATTATAGATTTACCTGTATGTAATTAATTTCGTTGTGTATAGCAATAGTATTAATTAGGATGAATGATTTCAGTCCGCTATTATGATGTACGAAAACATTTTATAAAGAGTAACTATCGAGTTTCTTGCCGGATTTTCTTGGTAGAATCTACATTCCGAATCTTTATTAATGTATATACTTTTATTTTTATTTTTATTATTCAAAAGTGTATTGACGATTCAAAAGTGCTCGTGAGAGCCAACTTGAACGAAGTATAATATTTTGATTTTGATTTGTTTAGAAACACAGAGGATTCTTAATACAACATTATATTGTCTTTAATGTTTTTAATCAAATATCCTATTTCTTTTTATTAAATTTGGAAATTGCAGAGAAATTATACAAGACCGATTTTTACTGTTGAACTAGACTCGGCATGCATTGCAATGCCACGTAAATAAGTTTGGATTTTTTGAGTTAGGAACCTTCATGGGCATCCTCAGAAAATCGTACTAAACTTCTATCATAATCTGTTCAATAGTTTCGAGACGCACAAAGGGCAAACATAAACACAATTACTTATATAGATGAAGGTAATAATTATATAATATTTATTCCAATTTTGAAGCTGTTATGTGTGTATTATCGTTTTGATGATGAAAAAAAAATGTTAAAAAACGATTTTTTTTTGTATGGCGACCCTATGTTACTTTTTAAAAACCATCTTTGTTTATTAATATATAGTTAAACGGTCGGTAAGTCGGCATATTTTTAATTATTGTATACATATATTTTTTAATTATTTAGACATCAATTTTTTTTTGTAACATCGATACAAAACTCCATTTAGTAAAAGCATACGATATTGTTTGGGATCAAAAAATTTACATATAAAAAATACGATTGATTTTTTCAAAAGTTTTTATAGTCAAAAACATGGAGAGCACTCTAAAAGTTTTGATTTAATTTTATTACTCAATAACATGAATTTTAGAAAACGTAAATCTCTGACACTGCCACCATACAATTTTTGTAAACACGCCATCAAAACGTAACAGCTTGCGTTTATTTTCTCGAATTATCGTTGACGCTAATTTGCAATGTTACCGCAGTAATTTAATTGTTAAACTAATATTTGCTTTTCTGTTTGAGGAAATCGTTTGATCCTTTGTTATCATTAAATTTTAAGTATGCAACAGCGTGTGAAGGGTCCACTGCTAGGCACTGATTCCCCTCCTATTAGGTAGGTTAAGAACTTAATCCACCGGATTGGCGGATATACATGTGTCAGAATTTCGTTTGGCACATGCAAGTTTCATCCAAAATTTTCTTCACCGCTGAATACGAGATGAATTTTAATTAAGCACTTGAATACTCGGCGGAATCAGCTGGGGTTCGAACTTGCTATTACTGGTTGAAATCGACGTGTTCAATCTACTAAGCCAACTTAAATTGTCAGTGTAGCTAGAAATAGTTTTATGGTACATCTATAATAATTTCAAGGCGAGGATTAGGCTAACATTACATTTGTAAGTTTTGCTCTTAGACTTTCATATCAAAATTAAATCAAAATCAAAAAATACTTTATTCAAGTAGGCTCTCACGAGCACTTTTGAATCGTCAATACATGAAAAAACAAAAAAAAAATTACATCAAATAATGAAGCAACCACCGGTTCGGAACGTAGATTCTACCGAGAAGAACCGGCAAGAAACTCGATAGTTACTCTTTTAGAATATTGTCAATACATCACAACACAGTTTATGATTACAAATTGATTATTTATCCTGTACCTACATAGATGTTCATAAGTTGTGTGTATTGTGTTACACCTGAAAGAATTGACCGTCAGTGCCTAATTTTTGCCGTCGCAGCTTTATGCTACCTAATTGACTGTTACCAAGTATTTTGTGAGTGTATAGATCTCAGGAGAATTTTTCTAACTAGTATGCAAGTTTTGTATTTATATAATTGAGTTATGGATAATATATCAGTTTTCTTATATAGGAATGTGGTAGTCCAGTTGTTCGACGGCGTAACTATACCATCTGGGGCCCGTGGCAAATTCTTTGGTTAGGGCCTTCCAGTTAAAATCGTCGCGTTATAACTTAATTTAATGAACCACTTAAGTAGTTACCCAAAACTATTAATAATATTGTGTACATTTTAATTACATATCTGATAAGTTTTATTTTCAAGAGCATAGGTTTATACATATTTATAATTAAATATTAATTATTTTTAATAAGATTTTCATGAATAAAGTTCTTTTAGGCCGGGGCCCTCTCGGGTCAGGGGCCCGTGGCTTTTTGCCAGCCCTGCCACCCTATATTTACGCGCGTGCAGTTGGTATAGAGATTTTTAAAGTACTATTTTCGTTGATCCTCATATTTCTATTAACTATTTAAGTAAAGGCTTAGCTAATGATTAACTAATGACTGTTCAAACGTTATCTGTAATGCATCGTGCAGAGCTCCGTAAAACCCCAGTTAGTAATGTGATTTTTATTTGTAAGTAATGAAATGCAGGCGTCGCGTTAATTTAGAATTCAGGAATCGGCAACGGTAGAAATATGGCAAAGTGTTTTTCTGTTTCTGATTGTTTAAGATTTATGTTGTTAATTGTTAACTCATTTTTGGTTTATAAATTATATTTTTAACGCACTATAATATGAAAAATTTTCTAATATTATTTATTTAAATTATTCCCCGCGGCTTTAGCATGGTTCTATACGTATTTCATTAAATAAATTGCTTATTTACATTGTGTTAATATTATTAATGGTGACCACTTAATATCCACATGCTATTTTACATTTGCCACCTTCTAAATTTGAAGCCTACGTTAATAAATCATTAATTAATAAAGCATATTACTATTCAAGATTACCTCAACGATAAAAAAGGATATTAAAATATCATAATAAGCTGTATTTGGTAACCGAGTAAGACTCGAAGCCGGTGGCAAGTAAAACTGGCACCGACTTCAAAATATTGAAGAAAATATTTAATTTTTTACTTTTTAGTTCACTTGTTTTGTTTTCGAAGTTGGTTTGTTTTTTTTTTTAAGTTTTTATTTCACTCTTTTACAATAGTCTAATGTCAACTGCTAATCACCATTTACGAAATATTGCTTTTTCCCGATGCAGGGCTGTTAATTATTGAGGAGTTCTCCTGGTGTTGCACCATTAGCTTCACTTTACCCCAAGCACTGTTACAAACATAAAAAAAGAAAAAAAAATACATGTAGCCGAACATAGATCATCCTCCATTTTTGAAGTCGGTTAATAAGAGTACCTATCGAGTTTCTTGCCGGTAATTCTCGGTAGAATCTACTTTTCGAACCGGGGTTGGTTTTATATTTAAAAGACTAATTTGTATTAGTCTTTTAAATATAAAGATTACAGATTAAAATAAACATAAAAATTTTCAAATCGCGATCTCTCATCCTATAGCCCACTCGCTCAGCTAATAATCGCATTACTAAACGCTCACCGCCGGGAGAGCCGGGCTGTCAATTCAATTCCGTGCATCATATTCCCCTTTGGTTTAAGACTCTGTAAATAATAAAGAAGTTACTTGTTACAAGATAATTTAGAATATGATTAAGATTGCATTGAGCTAACGATATTTGAGAAATACTTACTCTCTTTGTATATATACCTTTAGATACTTGTTAAGTTTTGTATTCTGTATTGTTTTATCTTTTTGTATTTTACTTTCTGCACCTTTTTGGCAGATAAATAGAACCTTTATTTGTATTCACACGAGAAATTTACGTAACTTAGGCACAAAAGAAAAGAAGACAAAAATATCTAAAAAATAAAGAAAAAAATTACTTACGATTAAAAACAAAAAATTAAATACCAAATTAACTTACTATATATTGTATTTAATGTAATATAAAAAATCATATTTATAAAACAGTACAGGTATAATCCATAAAGTGGTTTTGTAATTTTAATAGGTTTTAAATTGAATGAATTATCGTCAAACTGCGTTATTAATGTTTTTGACTTATGCTTATTTGTTTTTTCAAATATATTCATATAATTTAGCATATTTGTTTGTTTACAGTTAGCCTCATACTCGAAAAAATATTATGTATAAGTATCTAAGATTTATAATATTCAATGACGTTCAAATTTTCAAGAAATCATCTAGTCATTTTCAACACAGCCTCCCGCACTATATGGCGACATCCAAAATGATAGTTGACCAAAGCGTTGATTGCCGCGGAACCATCGAACCTGCAATGTCATATAGCAATAGACGAATTGGTTTATACACGAGTTAATATGAATGGAAATATCTGAAACATTCGTTCAGCCATGTCACGTCATTTTAATGCATTTCGACTTGCCTATAAACCAATTTGTTAATTAAAAAATATGATAGGCAAAATGTAGCTTTGACTCTTTGGAAGGCTATTCATAATCCTTTCTATAGTAAATTAAAAAATTAGGTGACAGCGAATCGTCAGTAAAAAATGAATATAAGGAAAATTTCAAAAAAGTAGTCTGAATGATTTCTTATAACATTAGATGTCTGCTAACGGAAGTCCCGTCAAAATCGGTACAGCCGTTGCAAAGCTTAGCCAGAACAAACAGACAGACAAAAATTTCAATTTTTTTATATTTATGTCCGTACCAAAATCAAAATATACTTTATTCAAGTAGGCTCTCACTTTTGAATCGTCATACATGAAAAAAACAAAAAAAATACATCAATAATGAAGTTACCACCGGTTCGGAACGCAGATTCTACCGAGAAGAACCGGCAAGAAACTCGATAGTTACTGTTTTAATATTGTCAATACAACTCAGTTTATGATATGATACCGTATATACTTTCATATGCATTCCGTGAAAAGCTATTAATTTGAAATAAGAAACATACAAATCAATTTTATTTATTTCTATGTATATATCCACTATTGATGTGTGGATAATATTGGAATGATTAATACTGAATAATAGTTAATAACGTATTAAATACGAAATTCAAATACTTTGGTTATTTTATAAATGAGGAAGAGGCATCATTATTGTTCTATACAAGATTATATTGATGATAATAATGCATGGATTTAGTATAGCTGGATTTCACACAGGGTGTTTAATATACAAATTTGTAATTTTTAAATGTATATACTTAAAAACATAATTTTAAAAGAGTTTCTTGCTGATTCTTCTCGGTAGTATCTACATTCCGAACCGGTGGTAGCTTTTCATTAATTTAAGTAACTTTTATTTGTTTTGACGATTCAAAATTGCTTTTAAAAGCCTATTTGAATAAAGTATTTTTTGATCTTGATTTTCCGATTTGCAGACAAAAGAAATATTAGCCCACTTTAAAAACATATTTTTGATTTTTTGTACAGGATAACAGTTTATTATTTTCGTTTAATAATTTACCTAGAAAATAAAACTTCTTTAATCCAAATATACTTTTTATACATATATTAGCAATATGTATAAAAAGTATATTTGGATTTAAAACCAGAAACCCTGTCATACGGTCTACATTTCTCTGCTATCGTTCGTTAAAGTAATATTTGCTAATTTTGCGTACACTCCACTGTACCTAACTGTCGTAGATAATTTTGGCACGTGGAACCTTTGAGGTCACTACACACAAGTATCGTTACTACTCCAATAAAAACGTTTTTAACTGGCCGCTTGCCAAAGTTACGAGTACTTTTTTGGAAAAGACGAAATATATTAGGTTAGCTAAGTAGATACAATATTTTGAAGTGAAAATTTTCAATTCAAGTTAATATTTTGCTGATATTTGTTGTTAATAGTTAAGACTTCAAAAAAACAAACGACTTCAAAAGCTAAATATCGTTTACTTAGATGATTTACTTATTTCAGTTTTTTTGATTCAAAAAACAAACTAGACAGATATTGATAAAAATTTTGATAAATCAGATTGGTTCTGTAGAATTTTCAAGAAATCGAAAATCACGAATTTTTAAACATTGCTTTTTTAAAATAATATTTTTATTTCAGATCGTGTAAATACATTTACGTATAAATACAGATCATTTCTTTCTTTATTTTGGTTATTATATTATGTTATTAATAAGAATAAGTGCCTAGTTTCTAATAAAACTTCAAGTTTTTTGGAATAATTTAATTTTTCTTATTAAAATGTTTATAATACAAAATGATTCAGTTCAATTATTCGATCTATAATTTTGTCATCTGTAACTCTTATCTGTGGTTAGAAATGCGCCACATTTGTCAGCTAAATATGACGAGTAAAGAAAAATAGAATATAATTTAAATTATACCTGTATTTTTATACTAGTATGTATAATATTTATATCTATGTATCTTTGTGTTGTTCTAGGTTAAGGACTCATAATGAAATTCACACTATTTTAGGGTGTTTTCAAAATTTAGTTAAGGTTGGATTCTTGATCTCGATCAATCTCCATCGTGTCCTCTCTATCCCACGTGACATTGGCGAAATAACATGTGTCTAATTGGCACAAGTAAAAGTCATGAACCAATGAATTTAATTGAATAATTTAAATTACATATAATTATAGCGCTTAACGGTAAGTATGCTTTTATTAATAACTAGCTGGTGCTCGCGACTTCGTCTGCGCAGAATTAGTTTTGACGATAATGGCTTACACATAAAATACAGATGTATGCTGTTACGGCTTTTGGTAGAAATATTTAAGATAGATATTTTCATTGTACATAACATAGGTGTAACTCTAACAGTTTTTACAGCGCACGCCAGAATAGCTTGAAGATGGTAAGATAATAAGATAAAAAGAGAAGTTATCTTTATATTTTGTAAAATTTATTGGATTTTATCAAAATCCTTTCTTAGGGGATGCTTATGTCATAGTAGCATGCATACAAAGTATCAGTTTAAAATTGATAAAGTATCATATAAACTTTCAACCTCTATTTTATCCCCTTGGGGATATGATTAATCAAAATCATTTCTTAGCGGATGCCTACGTCATAACATCTATCTGCGCACCCAATTCAGCCCGATCCGTCCAGTGGTTTGGGCTGTGCGTTGATAGATCACTATGTCAGTCAGTCACCTTTGAAATATATGGACGCTGATAAGCAATACGCAAGCCACACGGACTTCATTTTGAGAAAATGGCGTCTAAACATGTCAAACGTATTCTCAATCAATTTTTTGAAGACTTATATATCCATATTTTGTTTTCTATTTTGATAAAAGGTATATTGAATTAAGAGCAGATTGGTATATTTAATGTGTTATCTAAAAATAAGTTTTTCGAGTACCTGAGATGATTGTACAAATTGCGAAATATGGAAGCACTTGAAATTCGAAACATTAAATTAAGTAACTTTTTTTCGTACTTATTTAGTTTAGGTGACTTTAATTTTTTTTAATAATGTTAAATACGTAATGCATTATCAGATTACATCAATATCTGTAAATCTGACTTTTTGTGGGTTGACACATTATTGCTTGTCAGCATCCATATCTATTTAGATAGTAATAGATTTTTATTAGTCATTTTTACTACTAAATAACATTAGCATATGCTACTCCAGTTCTTATTGCAAGAGTTACAGAGACTGTAATGGAATACGGGTGTGTGGTTTCTAAAAATTGCATGCTTTTACGCGAAATTCTGTCAAACAATTCTTGTCACTACTGCTTAAAAAATAAGGATTAAAATTCATTGATTTATACTTTAGCGCTCGGCGTAATTTACACGTAAACTGAACAGTTGCCTACTCAAGACAACATTAAGTTTTACGATGAAATGGTACTAGAAAAGTTATTTTATAGTCTTTTTGTATTACATAACTTTTCTCATGCTAGGTTTATGTGTGTCAACTTTCATTATAATGAAAGATGAAAATATCTATAAAATATATTGCTTTGATCGTTAAAATGTGTAATATAATAAATTTCTCTTTATCCGAATTAAAAAAAATAAGTTTTCTATTTGATCCATATTTGACAGACAAGTTGGTGCAGTGGTGGCTCAAGTGCTGACGGTGGCGGGTTCGATCACTGCTCATGGCAAACGTGGGTCACACGGATGTTTGCCGTGGTCTGGGTGTTTGTGTTTGTGTTGTGTGCGTTTCCGGACCCCCGACACAGGATCATAAGACCCTAACGGGGGCCGTTAAGTGTAGTGCGTTTATTACTTTATTTATTATTAGATATACTGAAACGGGGTTTCCGCTATTTAAAAAAAAAATTAAGAAATGTTTTAGTATGTAATACATTAGCATATGATGAATACAATGAAACTCTTCAATGACTAATATCAAACAATAATCGCGGCGATCGTTTGTCTATTTAAACAATAACAGTTTGAATTAAGTTATTAATATATTGTTACGAAAACAGTTATCTTTTACTATTCGCGTCGTAGATTTTTATACGTCGGCGTTGAAATGTTTGACGATATCGTAACTTGTCACGACTGACGTCACATCGTCGTTGTGTTTTTTAGATATCCTGTTGATTAGTGAAAGCTGTAGATTATAAAACGTCACGGTCCAAAAGAGCGAAGCGATAACCATAAATGATAAACGGAGGACATCTAGTGCAAAAATATATGTTTTTTTTATTTTGCTTCGTTAAGGCACAAAAAGTTACAATAAAAACTTAATAAATTACTAAAACATACATCAGTTAAGCTGTCACGAATAAACATTCACGTTTGAAGTCCGGTTTTTTGGAAATTATATTTTGATTTAGTAGTAAATAAAATAATAGTAGCAGTTTTACATTGCTTGAAAATACGGATAAAGCTACGTCTATCGCCCCTAAAACCAACGCCCGCTACATGAAAATCATTGAAGCCGTTTCCGAGATTCTCGTTTAAAGGATAATATGTATGTATAATATAACTCAATTCATCATATTCAGCCTAAGTAGCTATCGATGTCACAGTGAGGCAAGGTGTCCAAACCTGGCGGCAAAGACTTACCGGCCATGGTAGTCGTCAGCCCTTCGGTCACCTGTAGTTTGAAGACAGCTTGGACCCCATGGTTGCAACGGCAAACGGCACAATTAAAAAACTCCTTGCGATGTTTTTTTTATTTGCCCGCTTGACATTATAAAATAAATAATAGTAAAGAAACGCGTGTGAACTATAACCTCTATACCTATAACTTTTTTATATGTATTAACTTTGGACATATAACTACGTGTTTTGGTCTATCCCTTGGGAAATGTCCCATTTCTCGCAACAAAACTCTATCGACTCAATATTCTAAATGACGTTGGTTTGAACTATCAATATAAAACTTAGACAGATATGTTGGCTCAGTGGTCATTGTTACAGACTGGAGCGCTAACGGGTTCGATCCCCGCTCATGGCAAGCATATTTGCCATACGCATATTTGCCGTGGTCTGAATATGCTTGTGTTGTGTGTGTTTTAGAACCCCGGACACAGGTTCATGAGATCCTAATCGGGGTCGTTGAACGTGGAAGTTTATTGTTATTATTTAAAACTAACGGTTTCCGCGTGCTGTATGTACAGACATATCTATAATATTTTCTTTTTTTTTTTACTTGGCTTGTATGTATTTTGTTATGTTATCTCAATGCTCACAACTAAATTAAATTAAAGCCTAAATGTTTTATGTTTTCTCATTAAGTGTAATATAAATTTTCTTTTGAGAATACCTTTAACCATAAACTTTCATAATAGGCACATATTATAAGTAAGTTTAACAGAAATAATAGATTAAAAAAAAATTTGAACATAGATTAAAAATGTTCTATTTAAATAAAGTTAGCTAGTATTTACTCCGCAAATAATGTTTGATAAAACCTACTTTGAGTTGTTAACGATTTTCTGTTACTCCCAACCCTCTTGAGCGCAGTTAACGAGCGGATGAAGTTTATTATGGGAAAATAAAATATTGCCTTTTATATTTAAAGTATAGAATACAAACTATTTTTTTAAAGTCGTTTGAAGGTAAGGATCAATTAGTGAAGGTTTTTATATGATCTATACAAATAAATAAAATAGAAGAGCCTCTTTGTAGTTTCACATTAACAGTTTTAGCTAAATGCATATTAAAGTATATGATGGTACTTATATTGAAAAACACAAGTTTATTAATTTTTATTTGTTTTAAAGTTTGTTCCAGTTAATTTCTTGGTCACAGATAACTAATATTGTAAGAGTAACTTAGGCTACTTTTATTTAATTTTATTTTTTATTTATTCTAATTAAAAATAAAAAGAACCAGCTAGGTATATTCTATATATATGTTACGAACAAAAATTCTGTTTACTTTTTTGAAACATCTTATTGCTTATCATAGCATGATTATTAAGGAAAATTTTAGGCTGTATTACATCATGTTACTACTCAAAGGAGTGAAGCAGTAACCATAAACACGAATGAAACCGCTATTGTCGAATAAAAACGCGAAAATCAATAATTATTATAAAACCTATTTTAAATAATATTGCAGCAAAATACCATATACTTGAGTTACTTTAAGAAAAATTATAAAACTTCTCATATTTAATATAACGGGTGTTATCGCGATAACTAATGATAGTAATCCGGTAACGGTAGTAATCCGTCGTGGTCACGAGCTGACTTTCAGATCGTGACCACGACGGATGCAACTTCATCGAAACGTCGAGCAATAAAAAAGGTATTACTACCATTAGTTATCGCGCTAACACCCGTTATATTAAATATGAATACTATAAAACACGAAGGTATAAATATATAATTATAAAACTGTTTAACAATTTTCAGACGCATTACACTCTATAACAATGTGGTTGAGTAACAAGTATCGCTAACTTTCAACCTATATCACCGGTTCCGGTGCGAATATGATAAATTAGTTAGTGAATAGGTCCCCGGAGTCCACTGTGACGTGACCCTCTTGACCTACGAGCAATAATTACCTCTGATTTGGGTCTTTGAAATAATTTAGTTCAGTTACAACCATTAGTTAGAGTAACCGTTCTGTTGTGTAACTATTGTTTGTAAATGTAAAGTTGTAAGAGTATGTGACTATTTTACGCAGTATAAAGAAGTTTGTTATATTTTTAGGATTGTTTGTGAAACATTAAATTAAAAAAATTTTTGCTTATTGATTTAATTTAGTGAATTTAATGAATAATGTAAAATACTTGACGCGTTATTAGAATACATCAATATCTCCGAATTTGACATTATGTGGGTTGACGCATTATTGTCAATTAATCTTTTTATCAATACCTAGCAGTTGCTCGCGGCTACGCCCGCGTATATTTTGGAATTTCAGCTAAATAAATCTACCAGCGAAATTGTGACCTTTCCAGGATTTATTACCTAACGTCATTTGAAGGGAAGATTTTAAAATTCTGAGATACATATATTTATTTATTCTCCTCAAGTAATGTTTGTGCTGAATTTAAGGATAATCGGACAAAAAAATACATTTTCTTTATACAACTACTACCCCCTTGCACCTCAGTGTGGAATAATAGTACCCTGTTTTCTATTTTATATTTCATTACTATCACCCAGAAGTATGTGTATTGAGTTTTAAGTTAATACGACCCCCCCCCATTTCACCCTCTTAGGGGTGAATAATCGAAAAATCCTTTCTTAGTGGATGCCTACAACCTAAAAGCCACCTACTGCCAAAATTTCAAGTTCGTAGCCCCAGCGGTTTAGGCTCTTTGTTGATGAATCAGTCTGGTATATAGATAAAGGAAAACATAACAACAGAGTTAGAAAATTAACATTATACAGACTCAAACATTGACAGAATTCCGCATTAATAATATTAGACAAACGCAGACTGTTTTATTACTAAAGCAAACAGCATGAATAGTTAAGTCCCTAGAAACAATGTTATAAATAAAATTTACACAAAGTTACAAAGAGATGTCATATACAATAGTATTTAAATAGGCCATTTACAGACTGTGCGTTCTTGGATACGCGTTCACTGAAACGACTGTTCATACTTGCTATTCACTATAAAACAAAAACGTATGGGCAACGTCTGGAAAAATTAATTATTTTTTTTGTGTACCAAAACAGGTTGTACATTGAATTATAACAAAGTGATAGCGCGATTTATAATACTGTTAGCGCCATCTCTTATCAATAACCAAAATTTTTAAATAAAAATATTATCAACATTACCTACTATGACATTAACACTTGCAACCAAGCGTATACATTCAAACCGCGTTCCTCGCATTCAGTCTCGTCCTAGTACATACGACCATAGTATTTTCTTAGAATCTTACTCAAGATACTACTTAGGCGATAACTGTTGGCGGTGGTGAAAATAATATTTTAAAGGCTGACCAATACTAACTTAGTCTACCCGTGATTACGATCGCTATAAAGTTTTCGAAACGTCGAAATGATAGAAACAATTAATTTAAGTTATTAAATCCATTTAAAAATAGTTTTATTTTAACACTAGCTGCCCGTCGCGGTTTTACTCGCGATTATGGTTTTGTTTTTCTCATATGAGTCGTAGCGTGATCTAATATAGCCTTCCTCAATGAATAAACTATCTAACACAAAAGTAATTTTTCAATTAGACCCATTAGTTCCTGAGATTAGCGTGTTTAAACAAACAAGCAAACTCTTCAGCTTGATAATATTATTGTAGATAAAACTTTGTCAAATGTCGTATACATAAATGTACGCGTTTTTAACGTGACTTACTAGACGTACTTGAGAACGCACAGTCCGCTCATGGCTTTAAAATTTGGATGAAAACCAGACTCGATTCGTTACGTTTTAATATTCCTGTTTGTGTTTCTCGTTACGCGGTATATTTATTTTGTCGCGTTATATTTTTTTTTCATAATTCGTAAAAACGACCGTCGGGAGTGTAATAAAAGAGTCGAAAGAGTTTCGAAACAAAAAAGGTTATGTTATTTCATTATAATGATTAAATAAAATCTCCTCCGTGGGGTGTTCGTCTGCAGTTTTTTTTGTTGTATTGTTGAAGAGATGCCATTTCGTCTAATTCCCAGAGTAACAAAAGTTTATTGGTAGTAAAACTTTATTTTTTATTTCCACAAAATTTTGAATTCAATCAGGATTTTTCTATAGAATAAAATGTCTCAATTTCAGGATAAGATGATGCTGATAAGCAATAACATGTCAACCAACAAAAACTCAAAAAGATATTGATGTATTCTGATGATGTGACAAGTAACAATATTAAAAACAATATTAAAAATAATACTAAATAAGTAGGGAAAAAAGTTTTTTAACGTAATGCTTCGAATATTTCGTGTTTTATATTTTGCAATATACATTAATCTCATATATTTGTATTTTTCATAATATCAATCTGCTTTTAATTCAATACACCTTTTATTAAAATAGAAAAGACGAAATGGATGAATAATTATTCAAACAGATACATATATCTATATCTATACTAATAATAAAATTCTATCTATACTAATAATAAACTTCTAGCGGGTCGCTGTCTGTACATGGAAGATATATGAAAAAAAATCTTATAGGGGGCCTATACCAACGCAATAGAACCCAAAACAATGATTTTTAGAATTCTTATCTGTTTGTCTGTTTGTCTGTTTATCTGTGCGTTTGTGCACGCTAATCTCAGAAACGGCTTATCCGATTTCGATGCGGTTTTCACTAATATATTGTAGTAAGCTTCACTTAACATTTAGGGTTTGTTTCATGTCAATCGGTCCATAAATAAAAAAGTTATGTCAATTTAAGGAATCACGTTGAACATTTTTTTTGTGTTTATAACTAAATACATGAAATTATATACAGTACTTATATAAAAAAATACATTTTTTAATTTTTTGTCTGTCAGTCTGTCTGTCTATCTGTTTATTCCGACTAATCTCTGAAACGACTTAACCGGTTCTGATGGTACTTTTTGCAGTTAGCAAATGTTATAAGGAGTGACTTGGGGTTACTTCTATTTTAGATATTTTTAAATCTATATATATGAAAAAAATTCTAAAGGGTCGCTGTCTGTACGTGTAAGATATATGAAAAAAAAATATTGGAGGCCTCTACCTACGCAATAGAACCCAAACAAAATTTGTTAGAATTTTTGTCTGTTTGTCTGTTTATCTGTGCGTTTGTGCCCGCTAAAAAAGTATGTCAACTTATGAGTCACGTCGAACATTATTTGTGATTTTCAGTAAACGCATGAAAGTACTTATATCAAGTACTGTCAGTCTGTTTCTTACGACTAATCTCTGAAACAGCTGAATCAAATTTGATGGGACTTTCACTCGCAGTTAGAGGATGTCCATTAATCACGTGAGGCCCAAAGAAGGGAGTGGGAATGGAAGAAAACAATCACAAAATATCACAAAGTCTAAAAAGTTCTTAAAAACATTACAGCAACCCCTATAGCTAATATTATAAGGATTAAATTAGGCTACTTATATTTAAAAAAATATATTTATTTTAATCAATAAGTAAAAAAGAAAATTACACGATAACAAAATATTGTAGAAAGCAATAAAATAGTGAACATTTTCCGATTTAAGAAGGGAAGGTATACATCTATACAAATAAATAAAATTGATGTGTCTGTTTGTAATTTTAAATAAATGTATATGTAAGTATACACGGTGCTTACAACAAAATTACCAATTTTAAAATTTTTGTCTGTCTATCTGTCACTCGGTTTGTTTCGGCTAATATCTGAAACAGCTGGACCGATTTTGATGAAACTTTCACTAGCAGAAAGCCAATTTTATAAGGAACAAAATTGAAACCAATGAAATAGTGAATAATATCTGATTCAAATAGGGAAGATATATATTATATTAATATAATCATTTAAAAAAATAATATAATTACTGGGTAATTTTTTTACTGGATATGATAGAACAAAACCGAAACTATAAGCAAAAGCGAAAAATAATTTAAGTCACAGAGCCAATTTTGATTAAAACTAAAACTGCATCATTAGTTTTTTGAAAAATAAGTTTTTCTAGCCAGAAACGAACACGTTGATTTTGCAAAAAAATAACATTCTGTAGTATTGCACCATCTGATACCTTCGCACATTATAAAGATCAACTTTAGTGAGGTAATACTATATTTTTTTTACAAAATTCTATCAAATTCTTACATTAATTAAATCTTTAGCAACGGGATGTTGTAACGCTAATAGCGGGTGAGTACAATAGCCGAGTCCAGTGAAATGTAGATTTTCAACAAATTGATTCATCTTTTTAAGAATTATCTAAACCTACCTAGGTAACTGAGTAGATGACGGGGACCAATACAAACGTTACATTCTATCAACTTTGTATAACTCACATAGAAAAAAAAGACAAACATAAAAGAAGTTACTGTGAGTAATTCATTTTTAGGGTTCCGTAGTAAAAAACGGAACCCTTATAGTTTCGCCATGTCCGTCTGTCTGTCTGTCTGTCTGTCTGTCTGTCTGTCTGTCTGTCTGTCTGTCTGTCTGTCTGTCTGTCTGTCCGCGGCTTTGCTCCGAAACCCTTAATACCAGAAAGCTGTAATTCGGTATGAGTATACATATGAATTACGCCGAGAAAGTCGTACAATAAAATTAAAAAATTTTTTTTTTTAGGATGTCTTCCCTATGTGTTAAGAGAGACCACAAATTTTTTTTCTTATTTATCCCATGTTGTGGGGTATCGTTAGATAGGTCTTTTGAAAATGTTATAGGTGTGGGAAATCCATTTTTCCGAACGACGAACTGTTTCCGAAATATTAAGCTTTGAAGTGTCAATTTTTCTTAGAGTCAAGTGTCCCCCCCCTCTACCCACTAAACTGCTGCGTCTAAAAATATGAAAAAAATCACGATAGCGGTACATATAATGAATTTAAAAGGAAAATTATCACGGCTATGTTGGTTCTTATGGTTATCGAGTTATAGATGATCTAAATAAAAATAAATATTTCACTTTTTAAAGCATCACATTATGTAAATATTAATAATTTTAAATTAATATATGAATTTAAATGAATAAATAAATAAATATTTGATAAGTTTAAATTAAAATAAAATATAAAATAAGGTATAAAACAATGTCTCAATAAAACATGTCGCGAGTGATTCTGAATCGCGCTTATGAAGTTTTCAACCAAATCTCCATAGATTTCATAGGCGCTAATCAGGAAGGAAAATTATCGGCGCTAAGTATATTTTACAAGTGTTAGAATAATAAATAATCGACGAACATTTAAAGTTCAAAATCGTTAGTATAATTCACATTCAAACATTCATTTTTACATTAAAAATATTTTAGTCTCGAAATATAAAGAGAAATTAAAAATAATTTTATAATAATAAAAGGTTTAAAATTGTAAGTTCGTATATTGTATAAACTGACTTAAAAAAGGAAATTCCCAGTTCGTCGTAAACTTTTTTGCGAAAATAGGTACTCGAAGATTGCTTGACCGATATTGACAATTCTGACAACTACGGAACCCTACATTGTGCGTGGCCCGACACGCACTTGGCTGATTTTTTTATTTATATTTTCGATTGTATTGTTCACACTCTTACTCACTTTAGTAGGTGACTAGCATTTTGATGCAATTTATAAAGAAATCGTTTGAAGCACATTTTTTTCTAAACTTACCGGAACCCATGATTTAACCCACATATTTGATTACGTCTATGTAGAATCGAATACTTAACTTAATTAATGTATAGATTTAATGTTATTTTGTAAAAAAAAACCTTTTCCTTTAATTTGCCGCTTACTATTACTTTCCAAAAGTTGATCTTTACAAGTGACACTATTAGGTGGTGCAATAACACAGATTGTTTTTTTTTTTAATTAGTGGGTTCTATTTCTGGCCAGGAAAATCATGAAATAAAAAAAAATTATGATGCAGTTTTAGATTTTTCAAAATCGGGCACGAGACTCCATTAAGTATCTTTCGCGATTCCTTATAGTTCCGGATTTGGCCTATTAAGCCCAGTAGAAAAAGTCACCCGATATATAATACAAGGAGAACCTACGTGCGAACTTACTGTTTTGCAGTCGATATTTTAAAGACTACCAGAAAACAACTTTTCTTCAACATTTATAGTGAAAACCGTGGAGGAATACCATATCTGAGTTAGTTCTTGAGCAGCACTGCAGACTATTATAACCTTGCTTTGCAGGAGACATGCCAAGCATTCTGTAATCCACGCGAACGAAGTCGCGGGCACAGCTAGTTAAAAATATATTTAATATCTTTAGACGCCATTTTCTCAAAATGAAGTCCGTGTGGTTTGACATAGTATTGTTTATCAGCGTCCGATTCATATTAACTATAATTGCAAATCGGAGGTAAAGACTAGCTGCAGCATACTGACTACGCTCGTAAATAGGCTGACTCGGCCAAGGTAGTACTCCAATCTCGATCGATCAAACATCGGCGTGAAGTAGGTAATATCGCTGTGTCTCGTACGGTGAGTGAGAGAGTCGGAAGCCTGATCTTTCCTCATCCTTTCCTTAATTCCTCTTTATATATTTTAGTTAAAATGGTAACACACATGTGGCTCCTCTGGGTCTGCAAATGTCTATGGGCGGCGATAATCATTTAACGTTTAGATGTCCCGCCTATTCGTTTGTCAGCTATTTTTATAAAAAAAAAACGTAAAGCTAAAACCGCCACGTAATTCCATGGATGATAATTATATGAACATGTCGCAGAATTACTTTCAAAATATTCAGTTTTCCTTTACTGTCAGTAAAGATAATTTGCATATAACTTCTTTGTTTAAAATATTAGACATTCTATATAGGTACTGGGTCATCTCACTTATATAAAAGTATAATGTATAATAAAAAATGTACTCTTCATACGCTCATGTGAAAGGACCACAGCCGTAACTAAAATAGAATCAAAGGTCTCATATCAAACCAGCAATGTATCTTTCGAGATGGAATCTGAAAAAGATGAAACATTTTCCCAACCCTCCGTTGTACGGAGATAATATTTAATATTTCAACCGGTGACACCAAAGGAATTAATTTATCATTTCAAACCTTGGAGAGTCATGTACGGAGCTATAAATTCTTGGGATATTGTTCTTTTCGTTCTACATTTTATGTGATAAATTTATATGTCTATACTAATTTTATAAAGCTGAAGAGTTTGTTTGTGTTTAATATCAGGAACTACTGAAGATTATTTTTGTGTTAGATAGTTTATTTAATGAGGTAGGCTATAGACTATATGGATGCTGATAAGCAATAATGTGTCAACCCACAAAAAGTCAAATTTGGAGATATTGATGTATTTTGATACTGTATCAACTATTTAACATGAATAAAAAATTGAAGTCATATAAACTAAATAAGTACGGAAAAAAACGTTTCTTAATTCATTGCTTCGAATTTCAAATGTGTTCCATATTTTGCAATTTACACAATAGTCTCAAATATTTGAAACATGTTTTATTAGATAATATGTTAAATATATCAATCTGATTTTAATTTATTACATCGTTTATCAAAAAATAAATGAAAAGATGGATTTATACTTCTTAAAACATATTTATTAAGAATAGGTTCGACATCTTTAAACGCCATTTTCTCAAAATGAAGTCCGTGTGGCTTGACACAGTATTGCTTATCAGCGTCCATATTACATCACGCGACGACTCATAGGAGCGATGCAGTAACTATTAACGCGAGTGAAACAGGGACAGGGACAGTTAGTAAGTAATAAATATTTAAGTATTAGTACTTAACATAAAACCATTATTTAATTTTTAAGTATTAGTCCTTATTTATTATATAAAAAAGTGTTTACAGCCAAGTTAGAACTCTTACGTGTACACACCTCTATAAGAATACACATGTAACAAAGGCTGAAAAAAAGAGTAAAATAATAAAAAAAATATGAAAATAAATGTTAGTTTATGTGTATATTTTGGAATTTGATTGAGAAAATTGGTAAAATACTACGTTTATGTTTTAAATTTTATTATTAGCATAAAAAAGTGCGTTTATTTAAGTTAATACGATCATGGATTTTATATAGAAAAGTTTTTATCCGTTTTCACTCGGTGATATCGATATCGGAAACCTCTTAGTTCTTACAACGTAAAAGGAACCTGCACTGCCAAAATTTCAAATTATAAGTAATCTTTTTTATAGTTATTTAAATAAAACGTAGACATATAATAGGCATAACTTTTTTTATTTATTTAAGAATTTCACATTTTATATACCAACAGCCTGAATGAAATTAAAGAATCATGGATTGGGTCATCATACACCCGCGTCACGTCTGGACGTCCGTCGTTACGTTGCTTGCATTATTTACTTTGATGTAGGTAAATCCATTTTCTAATCTACTTGAAAAAAGCGTTGATTGTATCTAAAATTGCTTGGACTTTTCTAGCTATGAAAATGTTATGATTTGTCTTGAACGTAAAATGTTATGAGATGCTCGTTAAAAGTAAATAACTGGTCAAGTGCGAGTAGGACTCGCGCACCGAGGGTTCCGTACAAAGTTATAGAAATCTATATAAGACTAACCCATCTACGCTATTTGTGGTCTTCATCATCAGTTCCAACATAAGTTACTATCAAAAATACCTAAATCGGTATACGCTTGCCTATAATATTTGAGGAGTTCCCTCAATTTCTCCAGGATCCCATCATCTGATCCTGACCTGAAGACAATGGGACCACCTTGGAAGTATACCTTTTCAAACAAAAAAAAAATTGAAAATCGGTACCCAAATGGCGGCGTAATCGGCGAACAAACATAAAAAAAAAAAAATTAAATACAAGGTCGAATTGAAAACACTCCTTTTTAGAAGTCGCTTAAATATAATCAAATATTATGTAAATATGGATCACGTTCCAAAAACTATTTTGAAGCTACTTAGGAGCACTTTAATTTAAAACACGATCATGGATGCAATCCATGGAAACACAAAATTTTATTTTAAGTACTAATACACCTTATACTTTCAAAAAAAAAAGTTATAGCGCGATTCAGGATACACCTAGCGCCATCTCTTGACAATTTCAATGAACTAACTTGTTGACTTTGACATTAACAACATAATTATATTATATTTTATTCTCGTTTTATTTTTATTTATATTCTACTACACTCCACTACCCCTGCACTACGTTCGTAAAATATTTAGATTTACATTATCAATCAAAATATCGCAATATATATTAGTGTTGCCGAGACGAAAATAATTAGTCCTTAAATCGAACCAAATTAATGTGTTTATTTATAAATAACTAATTATATTACTAATAACCAGAAGACTCATATGTGTAGATAAATAAGTAAATTAAATAACTCGATCTGTTTGAATTTAATTTTAAAATTTTCGTACTAAGTCAATACGAGTACTTAAATCAAATCGCGTGAAGCTCTTATATTGAATGTTAATTACGTAATGATGTTATAAATCGACGATAAAACTTTTAAATGAAAAGTTTATTTTATAATTTTTAGCGCGTTTAAATAATAATTAAAATAAAAATTTTTATTAATCGAGCAGAATTATATCACAGTTAATGTCATAATGTTGTAATAGATGGCATTAGCTGTACGCTGCATCGCGCTATCATTTTGTTAGCTGCGATATATAGATTGCATTGCGTTGTTTATAAAGGTTTGCTGCTTTTTAATTTTTTCGTATTGATACAAATTTCTTCTCAGTGTTTGTAAAATTGTTTTTTTGACCATGGTCAACTTCTATGTTAATTTGTTACAAGTACATATAATTTTAATTCTAAGATTAATATATTTTTCGCTTGATCAATTTACAACTTGATACATTTACGCGTTCCTGAGAAAAAGGTTGAAAGATAGACGTACAGACTGACAGACACACGAACAAAAATTTACAGTTTTCGGATTTTTTCCTTTATGTATACTAAAGGACCTTGCTCCTGGCCAAATTTCATAATGCTTGGTCAATGGGAAGTACCCTATAGGTTTTGATTCCCTTGCGAAAACGTTAAAAACGCTATCATACTTAAAATATATGATATAAATGACCGTATCTTTTGATTGCGTTAACTTAGAAGTTTGATTTTTTCACAGCTCTTAGTAATTACAACTCTGAATACTTGACGTTGATAAAAATTTGTTACCTTCACGCGTTTCTGAGAAAAAGGTTGAAAGACAAACTTACAAACAGACAAACATACATACAAAAATTTACAGTTTTCAGATTTTTTCCTTTATTTGTACCGTAAGATCTTACTTCTTGCCAAATTTCATCGTGCTAGGTCAATGGGAAGTACCCTATAGGTTTTGATTCCCTTGCCAAAACGCTAAAATGGTCAAAATATACGACATATTTTCCATTATCTTTTGATTGCGTTGACTTAGAACTTTAATATTTTCACGGCCGCATGTCATCGTAGACTTGAGTATATGATATTAATTTCAACATGATACGTCTATGCATTTCTGAGAAAAACGGGTTGACATCCCGACAGACAGACAGACAGACAGACAGACAGACAGACAGACAGAGAGACGGACAACAAAGTGATCCTATAAGGGTTCCGTTTTTCCTTTTAAGGTACGGAACCCTAAAAATGCAGTTCGTTTTTACTTTTTAACCGACTTCCAAAAAAGGAAGAGTTTTTTAATTCGTCGGGGACAAATACCATAGACAATATTACAAAAAAAAAAGTGTTAAAAGTGTTATAGCTTAAATTTTAATTACTTACTTTTAGCTACTTTTCATCCTGAAAAAAATACACGGTTCATGTTTGCATTGTAAACAGGAGTGCCATATAATTGAACGTATTCACTGGAATGTAAAATAAAAAGTAAAGTAAAGTAACAGCCAGTAAATATCCCACAGCTGGGCAAAGGCCTCTTCTCCTTATTAAGGAGGAGGTTTTTGAGCTTAATCCACCACGCTGCTCCACTGCGGGGCAGATATACATGTGTCAGAATTTCTCCCGGCACATGCAGGTTTCCTCACGATGTTTTCCTTCACCGCCGAGCTCGAGATGAATTTAAGCACAAATTTAGCACTTGAAATATCAGCCGGAGTTTGATCGCGTTATCGGTTGGTCACGTGTTCTAACCACTAGCCCATTTCGACTCTTAGGAATCAAAATCAAAATCAAAAAATACTTTATTCAAGTAGGCTCTTACGAGCACTTTTGAATCGTCATACATGACAATAACAAAAAAAAAAACATAAATAATGAAGCTACCACCGGTTCGGAACGCAAATTCTACCGAGAAGAACCGGCAAGAAACTCGATAGTTACTCTTTTAAAATATTGTATATACAACACAGTTTATGATTACAATTTAATTATATTATAATAATAATATTGGTATAACAGGTAATGTAAAATGCCACAGCTGTGGTTAATAGATTCAGTGAAGCAACAGGTAAATTGGAACGGGTGATACGGTCAGGTTAACCCGTGTCCTACACTGGTAATTGGGTCAAATAGTGCCTCTGTTGACAATCATCCCGTCCTGACAGGTGCCCGAACTTAAATAGAAAATCGTGGGATATCCTACGACCTTTACTGGGTTAAATGGGGACGTGGGTTTTGTGTTTGTGTTAAATTTAAACGATTAAATGTTTTTATTAGACTGCGCGAGGCGAGGAGGGTAATGTTTTTATCAGTGTGTCTATGTATAGTCTTTTTTTCTTTACTGGTCTTACTTAACAGAATATAGAATATTTCTGACCGCACATAAGAGTTTGATATGAAAAATTAATGATCGAATGACTGAACTGAATTATTTTTTTATAATGACAAATTATATTATAATTATAAAAAAAATTCAAAAATACGTTTCTGGTATTGTTACCAAACAAGACAAGAAAAATAGACTATATGACTATATTAATATGAAGTGTTTCAAAGTTTTTTTAAAGGATATTCAGTTTTTTTTTTAATTTTTCATCTAAATTGAGTAATTTGGTTTTTAATTTTCAAAGGAGGTATTTCTCAATTTTTCGGGGACTTTTTTATGTATATTCCACGATTACTCGAAAGCTTTTTTTTATTCTTATTTTGTTTGAAACGGTATACTCCCATAGGTCACATGGTATTTCCATCAACATTGTAATTTCGTTTTAAAATCAAAAAGACAAATTTAGATAAAATTGTTACGTTTTCGTTAACGTGATAATTGTCATTGACACTCATATAAAATGTAAATAATAACATTTATTTATTGAAATAAGAAGCATTATTCATAAAAATTGTAATTAGATTTGTATTCTGTTATTCGTATTTATTAATAAATTAAATTATTTATTTATTAAAGATTGGTAACCTTTAATAAATAAACAAATTGTTTAATTAATTTAAAAGAAGGCATACAATCGTTACATAGATATAAACAAAAGAAAGCATAATACATTTATATAGTCCTATGTGTTCGTTTTTGTGTAAATAAATGTAATAATATTAGATAGTAAATAAAACGTGTGATTGTATACATTAAATTATTAGTATTTCTATAATAATATGTATATAATTTATAATTCTATTATTTGTGTTCTTTTAGGTAATAATAAAATTCACACTATTTTTGGGTGTTTTCCAAATTTAATTAAGGTTGGATTCTCGACCCGACCGAACAATCTCCAACGTGTTTTCTCCTCTCCACCTGACATTGGCGAAATCACATGTGCATAATTGGCACAACTAAAAGCCACTAATCAAAGAATTGAATTGACTTACATGTATAAAATGGTGCCTTATTTATAGGTAACTATATTTACCACATCAACGACTTAATGATATAAAACGACAGAATAACATAAAATAAAATTATGGTGACTTAAAATCAAATAAACCTAATTTAAATAATTTAATTTATTTAAGGAAAAAGAAATACCTATAATTATAGCAGAAAATTGTAAAGAGAACGAATTAATTATTGTAGAAATGAACACACAAACGATATGTACTCGTGTGTTTATACCTAAATTATTGCTCGCAATATATCTGAATGACCTAATTTCATTCCTTTAAAGCATTTTTCATATAACCTTTTACATTTAATGAAATAGTTTCTATGTTACCCGACCATGGAGATTGCAGAACCAGAGAATCCACAGTGCCTTACCAGCTTAACCCTTAAATGCATTTTTTTTTTATTTAATCAAAATAAAAAAAATCAATTTATATAAACAGACTAACAAGTAGACTCATGGAAAAATAATAATAAAAACTGCAGGTCATGTAAAATATAACAAGCAAACAATAAATAAATAAATACTGCTAAATTAGGCGTTTA
The DNA here is from genome assembly GCA_037950945.1 of Hypolimnas misippus. Lineage (NCBI taxonomy): Eukaryota > Metazoa > Arthropoda > Insecta > Lepidoptera > Nymphalidae > Hypolimnas > Hypolimnas misippus. Next base: position 2,180,558 of record JBBEEQ010000009.1, read on the forward strand.
GTAAAATTTTTAGTTGACAGTAGGCTTCGAAATAAGCGTTTCATTTCTGATACACCATGAATTTAAGGGTTAAAATAAGGGATGAAAAGGAAAGTAAACATTGAATAATTTTTTTTTCTATAACTAACGCAGGTGAAACAGCTTAGCAGCTAGAATTTAAATATAATTAGACTTTATTTACATCATGTTAAAATTAAAAGTATCCTTGGACGCGACTTTGTAGTACAAGACTTTATAGGCACGTGTTTAACGTATGTTTAATTTTAAGGCAAGGCAATTCAAATATTTTTTTTACATCTTTAATAACCGAAATGGCCTAGTGTTTAGAAAACATCGATCTCAACCGATGTCGCGGGTTTAAGCCCCAACTTTTTTTTCCCCAAAGCTTTCAAGTGCTATTTAAATTCATCTTGCGCTCGGCGGTAAAGGAAAACATCGTGAGGAGACCTCATGTGCCGGGAGAAACTCTAACACATGTACCTGCCTACCTGCAGTAGAGCAGCGTGGTGGATTAGGCTCTAAACCTTCTCCTTAAAAGGAGGTCTTTGCCCAGCAGTGAGATGTTTATAGGCTTTATTTACTTTTACTTTTTTTATTATAAATTTACATAAAAATTCTAATAAAATAACACGAACAATTCTACTATCATATTTGGCTATACGTATAAGTTTATTAAGGCAAATAACGCAAATTCCAACAATGTATATAATTACAAAATATTATGTACTAAGCGCGTCAGGTATTCCAGTAATAAAGCCCTGGAATGGAGTGGAGTTATTATGAATATTTACCGAAAATATCTCAACTATGTTCAATATATTTCAATAAATAAAGGGTAAATTTTAGAATTTCAATATAATGATATTTTTTTTTAACTTACGCGATTTATATTATTCCTATTTTGTATGACGGGTTTTATCGCGGTAACTAGTCGTAATAAATACCTTTTTACTGCCCGACGTTTCGATGAAGTTGCATCCGTCGTGGTCACGATCCGCGCGCCCTCCAGCTGCGTGACCCCGAGTTTCATTTGTTAAATCTATGAATCACAGTCACTTGAAAGAAAAGGCAGTCATGCAGACTGTCGGAAGAAGTCGAAACTTCAAACTCTGCAAAGGTATAATAAACTTGTCTCTCGCGGTTGCGCACGCGTTTATGGTTACTGCTTCGGTCTTGTGAATTGTAGATAATAATAACATTTAATAGCAAGCGTGGCCTTCCTTAATAAACGTGCTATGTAACGTAAAAATAATTTTACAAATCGGATCAGTAGTTTCAGAGATCACTCCCTACATTCAAATAAATTTTACCTTATATAATACTAGCTTTCGCCCGCGACTTCGTCCGCGTGGAATAGTTACTTTGGGTTAATAATGCATTATTATAAAACAAATTTGGTTCGCATAAAAAGGTTATAGTGAGCTAACCTTAAAAGATAGACAGATGCTGTCGCGGACTTTTTTTTAGAACTTTTAAAGGGGAATAATTCTGTCATATATGATTTTTGCGAAACTTTAACCGTTTACGCAGCGTAAGCTCTCTCAATAGGAAAATATTCCCCGATTTCGAAACATTCTTCATTGGTGCTCCGCTCCTTTTGGTCTTAGCGTGATAATATATAGCCTATAGCCTTCCTCGATAAATGGGCTATCTAACACTGAAAGAATTTTTCAAATCCACCACACCAGTAGTTCCTGAGATTAGCGCGTTCAAGCAAACAATCAAACAAACAAACAAATAAACTCGTCAGCTTTATATATTAGTATAGATTAATATAGATAAAAATCTTTTAATAAAATAGAAAACATAACATGAATATAAGTATTTACCTTTGACTAACTTTGCTAAAACTTTGTGAAGGTTCAAGAACTCAATACAAACAGCCAATATCAAATTAGACTGAATGTGTGTTTGTCTTGTCTATCTAATATTGGTGCTAACCGAGTTGTCTCGCGAGTTTCAAGATCATATTACGGTACACCCCTAACGAAGGGTGGTTTGTCACACCGAACGATATTGAGATAGATGAGGTTTCTTTATACATGTCAAGATAATATTTATCTTATTTATCAAATACTGAGTTCATTGTCCCGTTAAAAGTAAAATAAAAAAAGGATATACAGTTTTTTGATTTTTCATTTTAAAAATGTTTTGTAATTTTTGTGCAATATTTCTTTCGATAAAATCATACTGCGGAGAATAGCTGTAGCGCTACTATTAAAAAAATACGATTAAAATAATGTAGAAGCAATATTTAAAAAAAATGGTTGCAAATTTTTTTATATATAAAAAAAAAATAGGTAAACGAGCAGGCGAGACACCTAATGTTAAGTGATTACGACTACCAAGTGACATTTGCAGCACCAGAGGGGCACAAATGCATCGCCAGCTTAAAAAAAAATGAATGGGGAGGGGCTGTTAGCCACTTCATACCGATCTTCAGTGATAGAGAAGTACTGCCCTATCGAGAAAGCCAGTATCCTGTCAATAGGATACAGCTAGGCTCTACCTAAGTAAACACTTACACACGGATCCAAATATAGAACCTCGTTTTTGAATTCGGTTTAAAATAAACACAAATATTCTGTATTCACGTTGGGTTTCGGTGTAATATCGTCTTTGATAACATTATTTACCTAATCCACTTGATTATAATCTCGGCCGTCCAGCTGTGCTTCATATTACAAAATATTATATATATTTATACTAATAAATGCAAAAAATTGCTTTGTCTGCTGTTGATACGACTAAATTAAAGCGATTTCATTAATAAGCTTGTAAAACTTGTTACTTTAAACCTTAAAAATAATATAATCTATAAATATATTAATATTATAAGACGTTAAAGAGTAAAGTAACAGCCTGTAAATATCCCACTGCTGGGGAAAGGCCTCCTCTCCTATTAAGGAGAAGGCTTAGTGCTTAAGCTACCACGCTGCTCCACTGCGGGTTAGTGTATATACATGTGTCAACAGTTCTCCCGGCATATACAGGTTTGTTCACGATGTTTTCCTTTATCGCCGAGCTCGAGATGAATTGAAACACAAATTTGAACCCTTGAAAACTCAGCGGTGCTAACCAGGGTTTGAATCCACGATCATCGGTTGAGATTGTCGTGACCTAGGCTATCTCGGCTCACCACTCACCAACTGTGCCAATTTCCAACTTTGATAAGCTCGTCAATTGACTCGACAGCCCAAAGATAGTTTGGCATGTCATACTTAATCTTTATCTCATTGTTAGGGTAAGTCTACCAAAGTGGTTGGCATTTTAGGTGCCATCATTCAATAGGTTGTAACGTATATCATATTTCTTATGTCTTATTGAAAAGTTAGGTAGGTACACAAAATCAACGTTAGTATATTAGTAAAATGTCAGCTCGTGACCACGGCGAATGAGACTTCGTCGAAACGTCGGGCAATAAAAAGGTATTACTACCATTAGTTATCGCGATAAGACCCGTTATATTAAATATGAATAGTATAATCGCGAAAGTTTAAAATATATAAATACATTAGTAAATATAACATTGTATATCAGGAATTCTTGATAATAACATGCAATTAATCTTTTATTTTTTACAAAATTGTTAAGAGAGTTAAATAATTGTTGAAATATCTTAAAACTCGATACTCTCAAACCTAAATATATATAACTCAAAGGTAAAGGACTGGCATAGTGATCTATCGACGCACAGCCCAAACCACTGGACGGATCGGGCTGAAACTTGGTATGCAGATAGATATAATGACGTAGGCATCCTCTAAGAAAGGATTTTTATTAATTCTACCCCCAAGGGGATAAAATAGAGGATGGAAGTTTGTATGAAACTTTGTCAATTTTATACTGATTGGGTTAATACTTTGTATCCATAAAGATACTATGACGTAGGCATCAGACGTCACAGACAAAGTGGTGAGCATCAGCTAGTGTTAACATATTTTAGGTTACTTTTACACTTTTTTTACACAAGAATTGCACTTACAAGATTTGCTAAATTACACACTACACTACACTACCACATAAGTTGTTTCTCACTGCTTCATATATGAAATAATTAGCTGTCAATGATATTATTTTTGACGGCCACAGGTTCCGTAACGTTACCTAGGTTTGTTACCAAGTTACAGAGTTGTTTTCTATCAATAAATTTTAGATAACAGAGTATAACCATGGGTAAAAGCTCGTATATTAACCAAAAGACCTTTTTATTAAATACCTTGGAAGTAATGAGCCATTGTTTACGAGGTTTTGGTAATCGTGGGAAGAAATTTGCCTTAAAAATAATTTGGGTACGGTGGAAAGATTTTTTTTATAGGCGGTTTATTTGAATTTAGAATTTTCTAATTTGTTTCGTTTCTGAAAAAGGTTTGATTATATAAAAAAAATATTTTTTTTATTTTTCTGCATTGATTTCGCTATAGTTGTGTTTTGAAATACCATTCAGCATAACGAGAGCATTAGCTCTTGATCCTAAATGTCATTAGACATTTAGGATTGAAATTTTTATACGTCTAGTACGACGTCAACTTATGTATGGGAATGATGATCAGCTTATGCCTGTGCCAATATTTGTCAAGCTTAGCCCAGAGCTGTACAACTGCGTCGTCCCAACCTTGATTAAAGATTGTGATGACAACTAAGGCCTAAGCTTGGTACTGGACCAAGGTTGGCCACAGTTTGGCCGAGCATTATTTATTTAATTATAACTTAAAAGCAATAAATGTAATTAAATAGATTTTCAACTAACGTTCTCGAGTTTTTTATTAAAAACATTTGCTTGAGAATTCGCTTTCGCAAAACATCGGAATGAACAACATTTTTTGACTGACCGAAGATTCTGATTTCGTCAAATGAAAACAGTTTTTGTTTTCATTTTACGAAATAAAAACATGTACCTCTCAAAGCAATCACCGTGTTTTCATTTTGTCAAATAAAAGGTTAAAAAAATAGCAAATACATCGATAGAATTTCATGTTAGTCGAGAACGGACGATATTTTTAAAACGTTTTTAGTCGAAGTTGATAAATTGATGTGCCTCGCGATTTAGCTTATGGTAATTTGCTAAATTGGTTGACGTTTGTGATTACTGCTGCGTTTACAGGCATGACATAGACTTGTAAGTTATAATAATAATAATAAACGCATAACATTCAACCGTCCCCATTAAGATCTCGTGACCTTGTGTCGGAGGTCCAGAAACACACACAACACTAACAAACACGGATTTTTGTCCACGACACGTGGTTGGACCACGACAAAAATCCGTATGGCCTATACAGACGTTTGTCGTGCGTGAAGATCGAACCCGCTGTTAGCGCTTCAGCCAGTTGTTCGACGACTGCGCCAATGTGTTGTAAGTTTTGCTCCCAGACTTTCATCAAGATCAATAGATATTATTTTTATCTGTTGATATATTATACCTGACAGAATTTACTGTGATATATTTATTAATAATAGTGGCCGCCCATTGTTTGATATTCTGTCATAATTAATTTAAATTTTAAGTTTGAACATTATTAAGGTTCTGTTAACAATCTACACTCAATTTTACCACAGAAATAATAAGTCAATTACGTGGTTATATGTGTAATGCTTTTTTAATTGATTTAATGTATCTTTATATCTAATTTTTAAAAAATAATGACATTCTCCGCTCCTTCTCTCTATAACCAATAAGTGTGCGAAATTTTATACTCTTCCGTCCGCATAATTTTCGTACAACGGGATACAAAACTCTTGCTTTACGTATTAATACATAAGATTCAAATTATTAAGGTAATAATTACTACGTTACAGAGTTGTTTTACATCGGCTACGAGAGAAAAACTTACAAGTGTAATTCCGTATATTTTAAATTGGTCCCAGAATTTTTATCAAAATCGGTTCAGTAGATTCTTTTTAATCGAAATAATTGATATATGTGTGTCGTCCGTGTAATCGAAATCGCGTATGTTTCTTTTGAAGTCAGTTGCTTTTTTTAAGTCTTAAATTTTACGAAAATATAATATGTACATCAAAAAGAGCGAAGTCGACGGGTCTGTTAGTATATTTGGAACATATTTTGTAAGAATTTACAGAAAAAGTACTAAAAAACTTCTGGGTTTTCGTAATCGGTTGATTTATCGCCCATCTGGTGCTTTGAAAGATGTTTTATTAAAATTTCTGTGGAATGTTTCAAACATTGTCTTGTGTATAAATATACGAATATTATAAAGCTGAAGAGATTTTTGTATGTATAAAGATGATGGTTAGAATTTGGAATTATAGTCTCAGATTGCGTTGGAGGTTCGGTGGCCTGATATGAAAAAATAAAAGTGTGAATTATAATTGGACGCTGATAAGCAATACTGTGTCAAGCCACACGGACTTCATTTTGAGAAAATGGCGTCTATAGATGTCAAATCTATTCTTTATAAGTTTGTTTGAACAAGTATTTTTTATCCATATTTTCTTTCCTTTTTTGAAAAATATAACGAATTAAAAGCAGGTTGATGTATTTAATATATTATCTAATAGAAAGTTTTTTTAAATATATGAGATTATTGTATAAATTATAAAATATGAAACAACCTAGATATTCGAAACAATTAATTAAGAAACTTTCTTCCGTACTTATTTAGTTTATATGACTTTATTTTATATTGAATAACGTTAAATAGGTGATGCAGTATGAAAATTCATCAATATCTCCGAATTTTACTCTTTGTGGGTTGACACAATATTGCTTATCAGCATCCAATTATTACCGAAATAAAATTACTATAAGCCGAGAATTACACTGAAAAATTTTGGTTTACAGCTGAAATAATTTACTGTCAGTGACTTATTTGGACTTTCATAAAATTATGAAATGAACCAGATTGGTACAATAAAAAGTTTTACGTAATAAGTTTTTGAAATATCTAAAAAATATTAAATTTATAATATAAGTATAATAATAATAATAATAAAACACAATGCATTATCAGGCCACATCAATATCTCCGAATTCCTTTTTGTTGGTTGACACATTATTGCTTATCAGCATCCATATATCGCGGTATAAGAGTCAGATGAACGTATCTACGTTTTAAAAATTTTACTTTTTCCTAATTTAGCAGTACTCATAATATTTTTTTTTGGTTCTATAGAAAAGTGGTTCTAATAATAAATATAACTTTTTTTTTTGGAATTAGTGAAATCTTAAATTACGTTGTTTTGCCATTTCATAGAAAACATTTTCAACGGTTTTAGTTAAAGAATGATTTTCGATATTTTGTAGATACGTTCATCTGGTTGTTATACCGCGATATAGAATCAAAGATACACATACATACACTTCATGATTTTTTTTTAATTCGGTTAAAATATTTTCAGCTTTGTGCTCTTTAAACATTGAATTAACAAGATTATTTTCAACACTAATAAACTAGATTAGTGTAATAAGTTAATCTCGAAACGTAATGACCCTATTTCGATGCAAATTATTTTCATCCTATCCTGAGATTAAGGTGATGTTCCATTGGAGATATTTAGGTGTAAGGTAAAGCTTATTTTAACATTTTCAACCTTCAAGCGAAACCTCTAAAACCTTTGTTATGAAATCTACAGTAATTCCTTTTTTACATAAAATTTCAAAAGGTAATATGGGTTTTAGCATAATACTCAAAAATACCAGGAGTATCGAGCTTTGTTCGGTAATTTGTATTTCTTTTGGTAAATCGTGTTTTTTGAAAATTACTTTAATACATTTAGTAATTAATAAATAAAATAGAAGCAAATTTTGGTTGCATGCCTATTGCCTGAAAATGGAAACTATCTTAATCGATTTGTCGCCTTTGAAAACCCGGAAATTATCCCGGAGACCCCGGTTTCGGAAATTTAGTCATGAAAATTGTTGAAGCCGTTTCCGAGATGACGTTTAGATTATGACATATAATATACAAGAATTGCTCGTTTAAAGGTATTATATGTATATCGATGTATTACTATAAAAATAATAATTCTTGATATAGAGGAAAATTGATCTCATTAAATTTGCCTCAACATCCACACCTGATCTCAATGATGGAGATTTTATAGTACTCTATGAATATAGCAGACAAACGAGCAGGCAGGTCACCTGATGTTAAATAAACATTAACAACACCAGAAGCCACAAAAATGTTCATCATCATCACCATCATTTCAGCCGTAGGAAGTCCGCTGTTGAACATAGGCCTATCCTCTTGCAGGTAGACATCCTTCACTGTGTTTTCCGATCCGTGGTCTCCATTCGAGAACCTTTTTGCCCAGTTGGATGTCGGTTCTTCGAACTATGTGACCTTTTTTTGTGGCCTGCCCATTACCAATTTTTGCTAATCCACTGGGCTATGTCGGTTACCTTAGTCCGTCTACGGATCTCGTCATTCTTGTTTCGCACTCGTAGAGATATTCCGAGCAGAGCCCTTCTCATGGCTCGTTCAGCCTCTCGTAAGACCACGACAAAAACGTTAAAAGGAATGAGGGATGGAGGGAAATAGTAAGGAAAGCAATGGGGGAGGCGGTTATGCTTCCGGAGGGGATTTAACAATTGATAAAAATAAACTTTGTACACTTAACGGCACCCATTAAGATCTCATGATCTTCTGTCAAGGGTCCGGCAACAACACACAGACACAGACAACAATACCACGACTAACATCTGCATGGTCTACATAGATATTTATCATAAGCGGTGATCGAACCCGTGACCGTCAGTGCTTCATTTAATGGCATTGTGCATTGCACCAACTTTTCGTCTGGGTCTATTTTAGTTCTTATCTTACATAAATATAAATAGATTAAAAATAGAGAATTATTTTGTAAATTTAACTTTAATATACTCTAAGAAATGTAAAATATACTTGTATAACATCACAAAGGTCATCATCTCCCTAGCATTTTTCCCGGTTATACCAGGGTCTGCTTTCTATTCTAGTCCAGATATTGACGAATTACTGATTTTTACACAGAGCGACTGCCATCTGACCTCCGCAACTGAGGGCAAGCCAGTAACCATTTAGACTAGAATAATTTCCCTACAACGAGTAACGATCATTATCAGGTGATTGTGATAACAACCGGGACCGACAGCTTTACGTGCTCTCCGAGGCACGGTGGGGAGACCCACAAGGACAAACACCCAGACCTAGGAACAAATATTTATATACAACTATAAATATCTGCACTGAGCGGGGAATGGAACCCGCAACCGTCGGCGTTAGAGGTACATTCAGCACCACTACACTAGAGCGGTCGTCAAAGACAAAGGTGTTACATAAAATTTTTACCTTACATAATATTCCCTTTATGTAAACTGCAATTACATTTATATAAGTCGGTGTCGTAACTGGAGTATTTCCTGTTGATTATGTCACAAATGTAGCAATAGAGACTTCTTCGTAGCAGGTTTATACGAACGAAGTAATTTGAATAATAAGATTTTATTATAAGCCACAATATGATCCGATTTAATAATAAAAGAACATTTTCTGTTTTTATTTCTTTGTTTCATTGTTGGAGTTATTTTTGCAATTGAAAAGTTTTATTTCATAACTCCTTTTTATTGAAACTAAGGATACTCGATAAGTATATTAATATAATTTCAAACAATTATACATGTTACTTAAATCGATTTTAATCTATACTAATATTTTAAAGATGAGATGTAGCGCAGCCCTTCACAAAGTCTTAGTGCCCAAACTTTTAAGTAGAAAGACGAAAATTAACATCTGTAAGTCAGTTATAAGACCCATCCTAATCTACGGTTGTGAAACTTGGACACTAACACTCAATGAAGAAACTAAACTCCTGGTAGCCGAACGAAAGGTCCTGCGTTATTGGGTCCGGTAAAAAGGGAAGATGGAAGTCTTAGAGTCCGAAAAAACGCCGAAATACAGCGACTCATAGCTGAGCCCAATATCATTGGCGTGACAAAGGCTCACCGTCTGCGCTAGTTTGGCCATATCCAGAGAATGAGTGAAGATCGTGGCGCTAAACAAGCCTATCTGGGACGACCATGTGGACGAAGGCCCGTTGGACGGCCCAGGTATCGCTGGGCCGACGCCGTTGAATCTGATCTTCACGAACTTCAAGCCAGTGACTGGCGAGAAATGGCGCAAGACCGGGACAAGTGGCGTAAACTCGTGTCGGAGGCCAAGACTCACTTTGGGTTGTAGAGCCATCATAGTCATAGTCAATATTTTAAAGAGCTAAAATGTATGTAGGAGAGAAATGAGAGAATGTATTGATGTGATTGAAAAAAATATTTTTGTGTTAATAGCCTGTTGAACGTGAAAGGTATTAAGTAGTAAGACTATTTTACATAACGTTACGACCATAAAAGCGAAGCAGTAACCATAAACGCGAGTGAATATTGTGATTAGACAAAATAGCGAGTGGCTGCTAGTTGTAGGCTTATCTTTCTATTTCTAAAATTTTAAGAGTTCGTAGTAATTATAATCTATAGTAATTGACAGTTTAATTAATCGTCTAAAATTTGTATTTTTATATGGACGTAGAAAAGCAATACTATGTCAAGCCACGTACTTCATTTTGAGAAAATGGCGTCTAAAGATGTCAAACCTTCTTAAAGTTTTTTCTAATAATAAGTTTGTCAAGTATATAAGATTATTGCATATTACAAAATATGGAACACACTTTTTTTGAATAATGTTAAATAGGTAGAGCATTATTAGAACATCAATCTTTCAATTTGACTTTTGTGGGTTGACGCATTGTTGCTTATCAGCATCCATATGTAGGTATGTATTAAAGTTCCTTATTCAATTCATAAATAAATTGTTAATACCAATATTTTCCAATATTAATTTTTATTCAGATAAATTCTTAATTAGTGATTCAAAATGAAATGGCGGGCTTACCGCCATTTTGTTTTTGTTACTGATATTTGATAAATTTACTTATCTGTGGCCGATTTAGATGATATATGATAATATAAAAATAATTTTCTCTCTAGATTTTATATTAAAGGCAAAAAATTTTCATTTTTACATTTAAAAAAATATATAAAATGCTTAGGAGAAACATTAAAAGCAATATTAACTGGTTACAAAGATGTTCGAGAAAATGCTTTCGGCTATAAAAAGTTATATGAAAAAAAAGTTCGAATTTAATTTTCCAACAAATATAAAGAAAAAGTTTTTCTCATAATTTATTAACCAACCTCAGTTGGTCTGATGTAGCATTTTGATCCTTATGAGACGTAAAATCGATGGCCGCAAAAAAGATTTAATGAGAGAACTTTTATTGAAAAATGTTAATTATATTATTATACGTAGGAGGTTTAAAAACCTAATTTTTTTTAATTAAAAAAAAATTAAAAATAAAATTGTCAGTCATGGAGATTGCGAAGTAATAACTTGAAACTTCGAAATAAAGAAATAAAAAAACATTAAAATCCTTAATCTTTGACGACTTTCTTAATATTAGCCTGACGGAGGGAAAGTTACTTTATTTTATTTCTATTTTATATGTATTAGGGAAACACGCAGTACAATAAAACTTAATTCAACAATTACATACATTAACACACAAATCAATCAAGTTCCCATGTGTAATTAACTCTAAAAAATATTATTATTAGTTAAATATTAGAGCAATAAATAGAGTAAGTTAATTAAATAAGGAATGAAAAATTAAAAAATATACGAAGTGGTAAAGTAGAATTTCGGAAAGAGCACTTAAAACTCCATAAGGTCAATATTTTTCAAATTTTTGAAAAACTTTTCATATGAATTTACCAAATGAATGTACTACAATGTGAAAATCAAGAAGAAATAATTAAATTCAAACTTAAAATATACTTTCTTGAAGTTCTTCCGAATCGTCAATTTACAACTTTGACATATCAGTTACACGTGAAACTATCGCCGGAATGTGAATTCTACTGAGAGTCAACGAGAAACTCAGTAGTTACACTTTGAAAAATATTTTTGATTTCATTACAATATTGTCGGATACAATTAACTTGAGTTGGACGCTGATACTGTGTCAAGCCACATGGACTACGTTTTGAAAAAAACATACAGCTTGACATAGAACCTCATCCTTTTTCGAAATCAGTTAAAAATGACGTCTAAAGATGTCAAACTTATTCTCAATAAGTTGGTTTGAAGAAATATATCTCTATGCTTGATAATTTCGAAACAAGGTATAATAAATTAAAATCAAAATAAAAAAATAAAAAGTTTTTAAATATATGACATTATTACATATTGAGAAATATAGAACTCACTTTAATATTCGAAATATTAATTAAAAAACCTTTTTTACCTACGTACTTATTTAGTTTCGATTACTATATAAATAATATTAAATACATATTATATATTAGTATGTCACGTGACGCATCATCAGAATACATCAATATCTCCGAATTCGACTTTGTGAGTCAATACATTATTGTTTATCGGCATCCTGTTATCTTCTGAGAAATTCAACGTAATTAAAATAAACAGTTTCAATTCAGTCCATTATAAGTTCATTATGAAACTTAATAATTATATATTTCAGTGAATTGAACAAACGCTAATAAATCATTGAAGAAAATTGAGTTCATAAATCAAGCGAATCTTAGTGAAGCGAAGTATAAACTTTGTTATATCTTATTCAAACTGTACCGAGCGCTAATTTCACTAATAAACTCGATGCTTTTATACGGCGAGAATTAAAATAAATAAACGCATCACAGTCAACGGCCCCGAACGCATCTCGTGGCATTGAGTCGGGGGTCCGGAAACACACACACCACTAATACAAACACGCAGACCATGACAAACATCTGTATGATCAATACAGATGCTTGTCGTGAGCGGGTATCGAACCCACGACTCATAGCGCTTCAGTCAGTTGCAGTGCGCTAACGTGTCTGACAATAAATTTGTAAATATTACTTTCGAGAGATATAAAACAACTTTGTAACCTAGTAACAGAAAAGTCGTAAGTTGTTACGAATGCTGACTGCTGTTCAAATAAAAAGCTCTGTCAGCAAATTCTTTCAGGTGTAAAGCAATGAGAAATTAGTTATGTAAATCTTTGTGAAAGTCTGAGAGCAAAACTTATAAGTGTAATTCTCAATATGTAAATTTAGTTTTAAGTTACTAAACGTGATTAATATTTTAAATAACGGGTCTTCTTCTTTTTTTTTTGTTTACGCAGGGTAAATCTTCATAGATACCCGACTCCTGGGGGGGAGACCGGGTTATGTGAGATTACTACTACTCACTAAAACCCCCTGCGATGGCCGCCACAGCACGGAAAACGGAGAGGCTACGGGATCGCTTTCGCAGGCACGTCCGCGGCCTCTCCCGTAAATAACGGGTCTTAACGCGATAACTAATCGTAATAATACCTTTTTATTGCCCGACGTATCGATGAAGTTGCATCCGTCGTGGTCACGAGCTGACTGGTGTACCGCGAGCCCTTCGGCGACGAGTGCGCGAGTTTTCTTCGCCTACCCTCACAGTATTAACATTGTCTTTACCGTTATTATAAAGCTGGGAGTACACTACACTAATACTCGGTTCGCGCAAACATTGTTCGAAGCACTTCTCTTTTAATAAATGAAAATATATAATTATTGAAAGCTATTTGCATACTAATCAGTATCCGCGAATTTGCTGCGTGAAAAATGTATCCCCTACTATGAACTTTATCCTTTTATTTTCGATAAAAAGTAGCCTTTTCTCTTCAATTCAATCTGTCTATAGTTTAATCGTGAAAACGTAACAAACAAACAGACATAGTTAGTTAATTAAAGATTAGATTCTCAGATTTATAATATTAGTATGGAATGGTATAGAATAATGCACACAAATCTACATATATCAATATTATTAGATTATCTAATCTGAATATCTATTCACTAGCTGTCTCTCGAGGTTTCACTCGTGTTTATGATTACTTCGCTTCTATGAATCGTAGCGTGCTAATGGTAGGGGAGCCCAAGAGGGGATTTGAGGATTTACTGAAGCGCGATAGATTAATATACAGAAAGATACATTGCATCCAGTTGAGTACTTTTACCGTATGTGAGATCTTAATATAAAGGTGTCCTAGGATAAAGGATAAGAATAGTAAAAAACAGTTGATTTTTAGATTTACTCGAGCGCATCAGTGTGTTAATTACAATACTAAGCTTCGAAATCGGTCTTCACGGTGCTTTTCACCTCAAAGAGATTTTTTTCAAATCAAATCTGTAGTTTTAAACAAATTTACAAACAAATAATTAGATTTTACCTCTTTTTAATATTAGTATAGATAAGAAATGAAATTGATTTTACTTAGATGAAATACTATTTGATATACCAACTTATACTATTACCAAAAAAAAATTACCAACATGATCAAGCTGTTTTTGAATAATCGGAGAACGTAAATAAAAAATTAAAATATCAAGATTTAAAAAAGCAATAAAGAAAAAAATAAGAATATGACTTAAATATATAAGTACAACATATAAGTACAACATACACTTATGCACGCACACACACACATACACACACGCTCACATATACACACACATGCAAAAATAGACGGAAACACTCATATACTCATCCATTAGGTTCTCATTTCTTAGTTACTTATAAATCGTCTTCTAGTTAGTTATTCTATATATGTTATAATTAAAATTCTGATTTTTTTTTTATAATATGTTATGTATGTTGACTGTTGGAGTACAAAATAAATAAAAAAAAAATCCTCTGGTACAAAAATCTTTAAAAAGTAGAGAAAAGTGTAAACAAAGATAATAATAATAAACGCATTCATTTTTATAATACTTTATTTTTATTACCATTTATTTTAATTTACAAAATAAATTGATAAATACTAAATTATTCTTATACAGTATTTACAAAATTCTATAAAACTACCACACATCTTTATACAACCCTAGTAATGTCGTACCATATTCAATTAAGAAAGATAATTCATTACATAAGTATTTTATTAAAAATCGTTCATCGTTTCTTTATTGCATGTTTCTTTATATATAAAATAGCTGACAACAGCTGGGAGAACATCTCATGTTATCTAAGGAGCAATACATGTGTTTGCAACTTAAAAGGAAAAGGGGGGGGGGGGATACACTGCGAATATTCGTCTGTAATGTAAATTGTGTAAAAAGCCATTTTATAATCTGTAAAGGTGTGTTTCTACAAATATTTTTTTAAAATAAATATCTATTACAACGTTTAGTTATTTTTTAAAAGATATATAAATATTTAAAAAAAATAAGAATAGAATAAAAATGTTGTAATTCATGTATAATTTAAAAAGTGTCAGAAATTGTTATTTAGCAAAAAGATATACATAAAGAATGATAGAGCAATCTGTAATTGTTCTTAATTTGCACTGAATTAAATATGATACGACATTAAACACTAAACATATATATTTACAGGTGTTCTACTAAATTACGTACTAACAATGAATACTGATAATATGTATATACATAGCAAATAAAAAATAAAACTATAAAATTGTCCATTTTTTGTAGAATATTAAATCGCTCACGACCACATGTCGACATTTAAATAAAATTAAAAAAAATATATTAATAAACTTAACGTTTGATATAATTATATACACAGCCAAAATGGCTAATGGTAGAAAACCTTTCATACAACGTCATATATAAGGCGACACAGCTCACCGCAGCGCAGCGCAGCAATAATTTCAATTATGTAGGTGTAAGAGATGCGTTTGTGATGCAGTCACGTACGCAGTATATGTCCTTGTAACCATGGTAAAATATAAACATCGTGTCAGTTGGTACGCCGTACCTATTTTCACCCTGTAATGCATGGTTTTTATTGCGGCCTGGAAAAAATGTTTCCTGGTAGGTATTTAGGTATTTACCTCATAACAGTTGAGAATATATATATTTTATAAGAAATAGCACTCGTATATTAAAGAATAAAAAATTACGGAGACGCTTCTTATAGCTCTATAAACTTAGGTCGACAGCCACATAGAAATGTAAAAAAAAATAGATTTCCCGCCGAAACTTGCATAATTTCTTTTTTGACACACAATATATTTATTATCTATGGTCGTCAAAGTGCGTTCGGAAACACATACCACACGACTTCAATAAAATAACGTGAAACGTGGTATGTATACATTTCACAACAGGATGCATTTAAGGGCCAATTATGTAGTTGTTTTTCTGATTGACAGTTGATTTCCAATTTTAACAGTCAAAGCTAAAAGAGAAAGATAATTTAAAGTAATTAGCCATATGTTACGTTGCATTCTTATTAATATAAATTAAGTAATGGCAAGTTATATAACTAGTAAAAAATCTGGCTATCTGACTTATTGTTTAATTTGGATGCCACTAATCATTTATTTGTGATGGAAATGCTTATCTACTTTTCATTGACACACAAATTATTCAAGAGCCGCCGTAAGAAATTCCAGAAAATTCCTGGAGACGTATTGGAATACCGCGTTTGGAATTCTCATAATGCCGATCGTCCATCAAAATAGCGCCGCGTACTCTACGATATTTTGCATGATGTCGCATTGCATTCATTTCGCGCGGATTGTTTTGTGCGCGAGCGAGACAGTGATATAAATGTAGTGTGATGGAGCGAGACGGAGGGATTAATTAATACACGGAGCCAATAGCAATATCGTTAATTCCAGAACAATCGAGAATCGGAATGCAATTGAAAAAATCTTTTCCATTTCGAATTCCGCATTTGAAATAGTTCGAGAATGTTCGAGATATGCTTTTATATGGAACCTATTGAAAATTGTAGCATTTTTGTGTTTTGTTGATGACATGTTTTTATTTCTGAATTTAGTTAATTATTATGAAATTGTATTTATTATTGATGCAATATTTTTAACTAAATATTTAGCTCTAGGCGGTAAATATACCCTTATAAAATCATCCGTGTTTTACCGATTAAAAAAATGCATTTTTATAAAGACACTTTAGCTGTTTTGAATTCATTACATAAAAGAAGGTTCTTTAAACCTCTGCAATTTTCTCAAAAACTACTGATCTGATTTGGATGGAGTTTTCGTTATTCAAATGTATATCTACTACGTATTAAAATCTGATGAAGATCTTCGAAACTATTCATTGGAACTCATTAATAATTAGTTGCACAGCACATGACACTGCGATGTATACAATAAATTCGGAAAAGTTTGAAGTAAATTATATCTGTCTACAAAAAACAATTAATATTTTATAATCTAACTCTTAATTGATCTCGTCTCGTTGAATAAAATATTAACTTTTACCTTCAATTAAAGTGCCCTTTCAAAATCAATTAACCCACTAAAACAACGAAGCCGCAAACCTGAAGTTTTCACAATAACCATAATGCTTTAACAATTTACACAAAATATTCATTAATTTTAGTTTTATATTAAATATTTTTAACTTTAAATCATTCTATATATAAACATTAATCTTATACATAAAACTAAATACATTTACATTTTCACACGAAAATTAGTTATGGCACATTTTAAATTGCTTTGTACACATTTTTTTTTATTAATAAATATTATTACATAAATAAATATTTGTTTAATTATAATATTAATGTAAATTAATATAACATTCAGATATGTAAAGATTTATTAATTAACATTTTCTTAAGACAATTTTTAATTAACTATTAATAAATAATGTCAATTAAAAACAGCCTAATATACTTTGGTACACCTTTAATTAAATATAATAAATATATTTTTTTACTATTATTTTCAATTACACCAAACATTTAATTAAATATTATTATGGCATTTAAAAATACGTCACTCTATATATAATACATATATTGCTATATACAGAAGGTACAAAAATACATGAAAGTTTTTTTAAGAAATAAAAACGTTCCTATAACATAAGTAATAAATTAAATTTGGTTACAAAATTTTATAAAAAGACATCTGTTTGTTACGAAACAATAAATTAATTAATTTACTAAAGCATATTATTTGAGGAATTAGTTGTATATAGGAATTGATAGTTTGGTAATTAAATAAAAGAAATAACATTCAAATTTCGCGACTGCAAATACACATAAAAAATTTCAAACAAAAATCTAAAAAAACATAATTCACTCTTTCTTTCTTATTTACTACCTCATGTAAAACATTTTAACGATACATATCTTTTATATTTTCATAATTGCTACATAAATAATAAAACATGTTAAACGAATTGAAATCATCTTTAATTTTTGAAGTAATAACTTTTTCAGGTGATTGTCAAAAATAAAGGCACAGACAGTAAATTATTTCACGTTTAAAGTAATGACAATTTATGTAAATCTTTATGAAATTCTGAGAGTAAAACTTATAGTATGATTCCTTCTAAATCTTATACCGTAGTTTATCGTAGACGAGCTCGGATGAGGCTAATATTGTGTTCTGTAACTTTTTTTGTAACTAGATGGTAATGGGGAATGTAAAATATATGGCTGTTTATTAAATGCGATTATTATTTAATTAACGATTATTAATTTAAGTATTTTTTAAATAAAAGTAGCATAAATTCGTTCTTATAACATTAGATATCTGCGACTGAAAGTCTCTTCAACATCGGTACAGCCGTTTTAGAAATTAGCCGGAACAAACAAACAGACAGATAGACAAAAATTTTTAAAATAGTTTTTTTGATATTTCTACCGTATAAACTTTCATATGTAGTTAGTGAAAATTTGTTATTACAAACAGAAACTTCAATTTTATTTATTTGTACAGATTGTAAATAGATTTCATTACAGGCCCTATCTCCAAACAAAGTATCCTAAGAATGTTCATAATGACAGAGCCAATACCAATATCGAGTGAACGGTTTCAAGAATTCTATATAATACAAGCTGCTACTCTCGGTTTTACTCGCGTTTATGGTTTCCGCTTCGAATCTGTGAGTCGTAGCGTGATGTAATATAGCCTGTATCCTTCCTTATTAACCGGGCTATCCAAGTAAAAAAAAATCAAATTCCTGTTACTTTCCCACTTGCTGCCGTGGAAGTGGGATATGGCTTTAATATTATGATACGGCATAACGATGATTGAAAAATAAATTTTACTCACTTTCCTATTCACTGTCGTGGAAATAAACTGAACGTAAACCCAGATTAAGGCTTAAAAATCTCTATCGTTAAGAGTTATAAAGTAAGGAATCGTAAATAAAAATTTTAAACAGCGATAAAAGTGATTCGTTTACATTTTCCTGTTACTTTCCCACTTACTGCCGCGGAAGCGGGAATGTAAATACGGCTTTATGTTATTATACTGCATAACGATGATTGAAAAATAAATTTTACAACGCTACGCAACGCAGCGTGGCTGTCCGTTGAATATTAACAAACTCGTGGACAATAAAACTGAGTGTTGTGTTTATAATTACGCTCGGACATGCAACTGAAATCCGGTTAAATCCGCTTTGATCCGTCTGTTGTCTACTGTGACGGTTATTACGAACAGTTTGCATGTTATATTAAACTAATTCTAGCTCACGGATTTGTTTGCATTAATGTAAATTTTGTTATAAAATATTGCGCTAAGTATATTTAAAATGGGTTCAGTCAGCGCGGAGTTTACTTCTAGTAATTTACATTTTTCTTCTTCTAATGATTTTACTTCTATAACTATACATGTATATGCTTATGGTTTTTGTTACCCAGATTGCTGAGCATGTTGAATTTGTTTGAAGCCGTTGCCTAGCAACCAGGTCACGACTGAGTGTGATAGATGAGAGTTTCTTTGGGCCATCAAGACAATTGACGAGCTTGCCAAAGTTTGAAATAGGTACAGATTTTATCGTGAAATACTATGAACATAAAATATTTCGATGCTGATAAGCAATAATGTGTCTACCCACAACAATTGAATTTCGGAAATATTGGTTTATTCTGATGATGCTTTATATATTTCAGATTATTGAAAAATATTGTATATCATCTAAATTAAATAAGTATGGGAAAACGTTTCTTAATTTAATGTTTCGAGTATTAAAGTATGTTCAATATTTTTTAATACACATCAATCTCATTTATTTGAAAAACTTATAATTAGATAAAACTTTGACTAGACTACAAAATAGAAAAATAATGAATATATACTTCTTCAAAGAAATTCATAACACCAAACATTTAATTAAAGTGTGGCTTGACATAGTGTTGCTTATCAGCGTCCATTTTATAGCTCAACTGCGGTTTACAATGTAATGCATCTTAGTGCACCAAGCGACTTTTAAATAAAGTTCATCGGAGTGGAAGAGATATCTAAATCGAACTTTAAACACTGTTCTCTGAAAACAATTTTGTTGTCATTTGTGTCGAACCAACATACTTTTTAAATTTGTAAGCTTTTTATAGATTAGTGTAAGCAAACGACTTTGTTCGTTAATTTTTCTTTAACAACGATATCAATAAATTAGATCTTGTTTATAATATTTCTAGTTTTAAAGTATATTGCAATCTATAGAGCTATATAGTTTTGTGTAATAAGTTTTATCAAAATCGATTCAATATTAAGCTGTTCCTTCCATTAACTTAGTAACAGAGAGACATACTTTTAAAGCGTCTTTTCAGCTTTGTACGTAACGTATAAATAAAGTGAGAATTAACATTATTTTGTTGACTTTCCTGCGTATATAGATACATTCCAATTTATATAATAAGTAATCTATATTCTTTTCCAAGGCCCAATGTATTTCTATACATTTTTTTTAAATTGGTTAAGCGGTATAAACGTGAAAATCTAACAAACAGACAAATAGAACTGTTCTTTTGCATTTATATTAACATATATGACAGAAAGTAACTCTACTTTCTCTTGTATAATATTAGAATAATACAGAATGAAATTATGGATGTAGAACCGAGGTTTCCCTTATCTCGTCCTAAAGCAGGTAGAGTGTGTTAATGAATATCATTTAATGGGCAAGGGAATAATGCTTTATTTGAATTTGGGTATGTAATATGATAAAAGAAATAAGAAATTTATTCAAATGTTTATATGAAGTATTTTAAGCAAAAAACTTTAATTTACAAGCCATTTTTTGTAGTTAATTTAAATTTTGAGTAAGAAATTAAATAAAAATATTAGAGTATTTTCTCAAATATAAATTTCTCATTTAATGTCAAAAATAAAATTCGCGGAAAAACGTAATTTTTATAGAGTAAACCAAAAGAGTACAGAGCAGATTCATAATTATTTGTTTATCAATATTAATAAAAAATATCTTCAGACAGCATTTAACAAAAAGATGTGAAATTACAACTCTGATTCCACCTAAATCTCTATCATTTTTTTCTTCAAATTTTACTTACGGAAAAGCGAAAAAAGATGTATGAATATCCCCATAAAAAGCAAAAGTGATTTAGTACACCCGTGCGAAGCCGGGACAGATAACTAAATTATAATAAGAAAGTAGTTCTTTTACTGACCAAACATTTTGACTTTAATTTAGGATGTCATTGGGTCATGATGCCACAGAATTTAGATTATAATCACTGCGAGTAAAAATTAACTGTCAGATTTAGATTAGGGTGAGACGTCCAGGGGACACGACCTTCCCAGATAAAAAAGGATATTAGGATAATGTATGCTGTACGCGTATAATTTACGTACCAAAATTTATAATATTATAGTTCTATTAAATATATATATATATATATATATATATGTATATATATATGTATCTACATAATGCGTTCCGAAATTATTGATCGAATTGTGATGAAACTTTAGTTGGGTGTTCTGGAGACGCTCAGAAGAGTTTCTGGTCTAAAATATCTATAAACTTCAGGTGGCATTGCAACGCTTACTGGGTACAGCTAGTGTGAGATATAAAAATCAATATTTGTTTGTTTGTATGTACTGCCATACATTCGATGACGATAAAACTTTGTTGACTTATTGTTTCCACTTGCGACAAGTTTATAGGCAGAGTAGAATTAACTTACAATAAACGCCGCACATGAAGTATTGGTAAATACATTTCACGTTAACAGGAAGCTGTGGGAAAAGCTTGTGAATTATATTAAATTCTTTTTTTATAATTTAAAACAGAAAATAACGGGTTTAGTCAAAAGTGTTCTTATTGTGACGCAAGTTTATTAATTTACAATCCTTGCTTTCTTTAATCTCAGCACGTTAAAGTATCAAAAGTAAAGTTATTTTGCAAAAATAATATATATGTATTTTTAACTATAGCATCAATTTGCACACATTTTTTATTCATAATTCATGTGCGCAACAAAAAGGTACCCATTACGAATAAGACCTAAATCCATCATTGAAAAAATCTTGTCATCGTAATAGTTTGTTAATAATGAAACTGTATTATCATATATCATGACATTATAAAAATAGGGTATATTTATCAATCACTTTGACAATTAAGACAAATTTAACGACACCTTATACAATAAAAACGCGTCGTAAAATAGAAGTTTTGTCTGATCTCCGTGCAATTATGACAAAGTATCCATCTTCTTCAAAAATGCAAGAGTTGTCCGTCCAGTCCGTTCCCAAGAATGCCGTCAAGGAGAAGGAAAAGCCTCCTCTTATGAAATCTCCCAGAAAAGTTAGACGCAAGTTGTAACTTTGATTAAGTTATTTTCATTCAATGTTTACATTTACAACTTCACGTAACTTCTCTATTTGGCCGGGTTATTGCGATTAATTTTTCAAGGTAGACACACTTTGTAGGGTAATTCAATTATTTTGTTCTACTGCATCACTTGCTTTGTATTTTTGTTAATTTTTTAATAGCTTTGGTTTTATATATAATAATTGTCATTACATATGAAATTGACATACGACACTGTTTATATTGTGATTTGACACATGACAGTGACAGTGCCTTCATAAAGCATGCTATACACAAAGTGTGTTGTTACCGGTTTTTAATTTTTTATTTTTTTTATTTCATTTATATTTTCTTTGAGTGCAGGTATTGTTTTTTTTTTTTTAATTATGAGTGGTGTGTTTTAAATGTAAAGAAAATTTTATTGCAATTTTGTTTAGTTTGTATATAAAATTAATAAGTTAAGTTTTAGTATCTACATATATTAAGGCTTTTTGTATTTTATCTATTTTTACGTATTTTATTGTTTTTTTTTTTAATATATTAATTATGAATTATGCCGATCAACTTAATATTAGTATCAGTTCTTGCTCTTCTTCTTCTAATGAATTTTTTAGTGCGGATAGTGATGGTTCTCCTGACCTTTTGCTTTGTGACCAACTACGTTCTATATTTTCGCCTTTTCCTTATAATTTTAATATCGTTCATATTAACGCTCAGAGTGTTCCTGCACATTTCTCCGATCTTTCAGAGTCTTTCAGTAATAGTCAAGTAGACGCCATTTTGATTTCAGAAACCTTCCTTAAACCTTCCCTTTCATCTATTCAGTTTAATTTACCTGGTTTTAAGTTGATAAGGAATGACAGAACTGGAAAAGGTGGAGGTGGTGTAGCAATTTACTTGCGAAAAGATATTCCTTATAAGATTGTTTTTTCCTCTCCCAATCAATATTCCGAATCAGCAGAATTCCTTTTCCTTGAAGTTTCCCTTGGTCATTCTAAAATCCTACTATCAGTTCTATACAGTCCTTCTATGCACATAGATTATTTCTCCTCCCTAGACAACCTCCTTAACAACCTTTATCCTTTATATCAACACCTTCTGCTGTTGGGCGATTTCAACACGTGTCTGTTGAAAAACGACAGTCGTTCGCGTAAGCTCCTTTCAATTCTGTCTTCCTTAAACCTACACTCTCTTCCTCTGTCTGCAACGCATCACTTTCCTAATACGTCTCCTTCCCTTCTTGATCTTATTATTGTTTCCCTTCCTGACCATGTCGCTACCCATGGTCAGCTACCATCCTGCTTTTCCTATCATGATCTCATATATATTTCCTACAAAATCCATCATTCCAAACGCAAAGCTTTGTACTCCTTTCGTCGGTGCTTTAACCAAATAGACCTAAGTAGGTTAAAACGTGATGCTGATAGTATTGACTGGGCACAGTGCTTAAGTGAGGACAATATAGACGGTAAAGTCGACATTTTTAATTCGAAATTAAATGAATTATATAATAAACATGCTCCAACTAAAAGAATTAAAATTAAACACTGTCCAGCGCCCTGGATTACTACCAGTATAAAAGAATTTATGGCCAAACGGGACAAAGCAAAAGCTCGACTTAAAAAAATTCCAACGAAGTGTAACTTGGACCGGTACAAGACACTGCGTAATCGATGCAATAAGTTATGCAGAGAGGCGAAGCGTAGGTACATCCATGACACTATACATAATTCTGACACTAAGCAAGTCTGGAATTTCCTAAAATCTTTCGGCATTGGCAAGTCTTCCGCTTCTGGTGACAATTCAGTAGATCTCAATGCATTAAACTCACATTTTTCTACATCCCCTATTGTTTTGGATGATCTTACGAAGTCAAAAACTATTTCGGATTTATCCAAAACCATATTACCGCAGTGTTCTTCTTTCTCTATTCAGCCAGTTAACGAAGATGACGTTAAGGAGCACATTTTGTCAATCAAATCAGCTGCTGTAGGTAGTGACCTGATCTGCTCCAGAATGATCCTTCCTATTCTTCCTGAGATTCTCCCCATAATCACTCATTTATTTAACTTTTCTATAGACTCATGCACTTTTCCATCTGTATGGAAAAAAGCTCATATCATTCCTTTATCGAAAATATCCAAACCTACTTCTCCATCACATTACCGCCCAATT
The DNA here is from genome assembly GCA_037950945.1 of Hypolimnas misippus. Classification (NCBI taxonomy): domain Eukaryota; kingdom Metazoa; phylum Arthropoda; class Insecta; order Lepidoptera; family Nymphalidae; genus Hypolimnas; species Hypolimnas misippus. The sequence continues at coordinate 2,205,336 of JBBEEQ010000009.1, forward strand.
TCAATCCTCCCATTCCTTTCGAAAGTTCTGGAGCATATCATTCATAAACAGTTGGCACATTATCTTGCATCTAATTTCCTTTTAAACCCTTGGCAGTCTGGGTTTCGACCGGGACACAGTACTGTCACAGCACTCTTAAAGGTTACAGAAGATATAAGATGCTCCATGGATAATCGCCAACTTACCGCAGTAGTGTTGATTGATTTCAGTAATGCCTTTAACTCAGTCGATTTTGATATTCTTTTAAGTGTGTTAAGGTCATTAAATGTGTCTTCCTCTTCGTGTAGCTGGTTTGATTCTTATCTTCGAGGACGCTCGCAGTGCATACAATTGGATGATTTATACTCAAATTGGTGCACTCTTAATTCGGGTGTTCCTCAAGGCGGTGTGCTTTCTCCTCTTTTATTCTCTATCTTCATTAACACTATATCAACGGTAATATATTCTAAGTTTCACCTTTATGCTGATGATCTGCAATTGTATCGCCACTTTAGTGTCACGGATGCTACGACTGCTATCGCTGGTATTAATGAAGATCTTGGACGTATACATAATTGGGCAAAGTGCTTTGGTCTTGTAGTTAATCCTGCAAAATCACAGGCATTGATTGTTGGTAGTCGTTATATGCACAAATGTCTCTCCTTACATAATATTCCTCCCTTGGTATATGACGGTGTGCCTATCAATTATACCGATTCTGTTAAGAGTCTAGGTCTTCATATTACGGGTGACTTGTCCTGGTCTAAACATGTTGATGAGATTAGTAAAAAGATTTACTTCTCCTTTCATTCCCTTAAAAATCTCCAATACTTCCTTCCTACAAAAACTAAAACCCTTCTTGTTCAATCTCTCTTGCTCCCTCTTTTAGACTATGCAGATTCCTGTTTTCTTGACGCTACTGAGGAACTTCTTAACAAACTTGAGAGGCTACAAAATCTATGTATTCGTTTTGTGTTTGGTCTGCGTAAATTTGACCATATCTCTAAATTTCGAGCTGAACTCAAGTGGCTTCCAATTCGACTTCGCAGGGATACTCATGTTCTGTGTCTCCTATATAACATATTATTTAATTCATTATTACCCAGTTACCTTTGTGAACGTTTTACTTTTTTGCATCCCCCTGGCTCTCCGTGTCGTCCCAATGTTCAGCTTTTACTACGCATCCCACCCCACACTTCTAATTTCTATTCCAACTCTTTTACCGTCAACGCAGCAAGACTATGGAATTCTCTGCCGTACACGATCCGCAATAGTAAATCAATTTTTATCTTCAAAAAGAAATTAAAAGAGCATTTTTTATCCTTATCTTCTCATCGCAATTATAATTAAAGTGATTAGCATATTTGTATGATGTATGTATGTATATATTGGTTTATATATTTTATATGTATATATATATATATATATATATATATGTAAGTATTTTAGAAATATATCACCTACATAATATTTTGTTTTTGTAATTCTGTTAAAATTGTTTGACTATTTTATTTTGTACGACTGTGCCTGTCTACCTTTATTATCTTTACTGTCTACACTTCTTCTTTCATAGGCGTACTGGAAGAAATCTCTTATAGGGATAAGTACGCCTTTTAAACTTAACTTTCCTATGGCATATGTATCTGTATACTATTTATGGCTGTTTAATAAACTGTTAAATAAATAAAATAAATAAAATTATAAGGCTATTTTGGCCGAAGGATCTGGCAAAGAAATAAACAGACAAAGATGTTTACACACACATGTATAACGGGGAAATTGCAATCGTATAAAAAGGAAAGTAAACACTACAACGAGGAATGTAAAATAGTATAATATGGAAATTGCGATAGTATAACGAGGAAAGTGCGATCACGAGGCCGTAGTTATTCTATTCCGAGACCTTATAATAATACCACCGTATCGATATCAATCTTCTTGCATTTGTTCAAAAACTGTGCGTGTCTCGTTTGTAATTAATACAGTAAAAATATCTTAATTATTTTTGTTCACACGCGAAGTATATAAACACGCATATATCGAGAAATCACGTAAGGGGCATAATTTATGTCACAAATAAAGGTGTTAATATTTAGTGCATAACTATGCAACAGATTATGAAAAATTAATCAAAATAATCCCCAACAGAACACTTATAACAATGAAAATATTGATAATAACTTATTTCTTACAAATAATTACCAAAGGTATTAGTGCCATTAGTTATCGCGGTAACGCGGTGTTACCGCGATAACTAATGGTAGTAATACCTTTTTTATTGTCCGACGTTTTGACGAAGTTGCATCTGTCATGGTCATGAGCTGACCATGACGGATGCAACTTCAGGTATTACTACCATTAGTTATCAACTAGCTGAAGCTCGCGACTTCGTCTGCGATATCTGATGCTTACATGATAGTAGCTTTATGTATGCAAAGTCTTAGCCCAATCGGTTTAATATTGACAAACGAAACTGAACGAGACGAGAGTCAGCTCGTGACCACGACGAATGCAACTTCGTCGAAAAGTCGGGCAATAAAAAGGTATTACTACCATTAGTTATCGCGACCCGTTATATTAAATATGAATTGTATAAATCGCGAAAGTTTAAAATATATAAATAATTATTTATTATAAATGTATATATTGATGTACTCGTTTAATGTTTTTGATACTATGGCGAGAAATGAAGGGAATGGAGTATGATGGAGTGCGTTTACTGAATATGCCGATGCATATTCAAAATTTAATTGTGTTGATAAAAAAGCGCTTTTAGACATTGGCAGATGATTTCATAATCAAAGAAACATTGAATAACGCGATAAAGAATACTCACGACTGTAAAAACTATGTGGGAATCTATACTATTTTTAAAGAGGCATAATTTGTTTGTAAATTTGCATGTAAGGGGTAGTCTCTGTAACGACTGATTTGATGAAAAAATATACTTTTCTTTTACTATTATACTTAAGATTATAGGCTATATTAACCACACTATATTAACCATAAACCCAAGTGAAAAGGCCACTAGTATTTTATTGAATGTAATTTGTGATTTTATACAAAAAATAGTTATTCATACTAAATTTAATTTTGCTTCAAAATATGATTTTGAAACTGTAGATTTCGACTTAAACTCGCGACTGACTGCGCGACTTAAATTTAATTATAATAAGCTTATAATAATCTGTAAGAAACATACAATAAGCCAGATTTTCATACATAGCTACACATATTTTGAATTTGGTTATAGATTAAACACAGCATAAGGCGCGAAGTGACACTTTATTTTTTAATAACAAGGCAATATTGTAACAAAGGTTTTATATGTAATATATACTTTGGTATAAACTAACAATAACCTTACGAAAGCTTCGGCTGTCAAAAATAAAGGCACTGACAGTGAATATATCCAAGTGCAAACCAATGAGATTTAACTTATGTAAATCTTTGAAAGCAAAAGTTATAAGTGTAATGCTCGTTTAAATGTAGAGTTTATAAGTTGCGAATATAAGTATCACTTAATAATATGCCTAACGCTTAAAAATGATCACCTAGACCTACCTTAAAACGTAAAGTGACAGCCTGTAAATGTCCCACTGCTGGGCACAGGCCTCCTCACCAATTAAGGAGAAGGTTTAGAGCTTAATCCAACACGCTGCTCCACTGCGGGGCGGATATACATGTGTCAGAATTTCTCTCGACACATGCAGGTTTCCTCACGATGTTTTCCTTCACCACTCGAGATTAATTTAAACACAAATACCATACATAGACCTACCCTAAAAGATAGGCATTATCCAATCAAATAGTTGCAAAGTTTAATTACACATTTTCTATAAAGACGCTTATCAAAAATCCATATCTAAATATTCGATTGAGAAATCAATTACTTTCGACTTTCTTTGATGATGATGAAAATGTGTTCTTAATCCGAAAATAGCTCTTATTGGAATACTCGTAGCAAATACTTTCCTTTGACGAAAGAATTGATAAGAATCTACTCCTTTTAGAATTAATACTAAGGCTGTATTTCCAGTGAGATTTGAACTATATACTATTATGATTAAGCTGAAGACTGTGTTTGTTTGAACGCGTTAATCTCAGAAACTACTGGTTCCAATTGAAAAAATATTTTTGTGTTAGATAGTTTATTTATTGAGGAAGGCTATAGACTATATAATATCACTACTTTACACTACGACTCATAGGAGCGAAGCAGTAACAATAAACGCGAGTAAAACCGCACGGAACTAGTTATATTGTAACTAGCAATAAGACTGCCTTTGCATCCTCTTTAGTTTCTGTCAATGTTCTTATTCTTGTATCTATTGTCTTTTGTGCAATAAAATGCTTATCTATCTTTACTAATAATATAAAGACGTAAAATATGTTTGTATGTAGGGGATTACCTCTGTTGCAACTGAGCCGATTTGAAATTTTTTTCTTTAGTTATTAAGTATGGCTACAGGCTATATTACATCACGCTACGATATAGTCTACACAACAATATTATATATACTCAAGACCAAAATATTAAGAATATAGAATAGCATATTTCGATACCTCCCACGTAAGTTGTTGTAACCCCAAAATTACAATTTTACAGTAGAGCACTTTTCCGTTTTAGTTTGAAAGTTACAACAAAATACGCCTGAAAAAAGGCGTATTTTGTTGTACGCCTGAAAAAAGGCGTATTTTGTTGTGTGTGTTATTCCTTGAAAAAAAAAAAAGATTTTTGGTATTTTTAGGGTTCCGTACCTTAAAAGGAAAAACGGAACCCTTATAGGATCACTTTGTTGTCCGTCTGTCTGTCTGTCTGTCTGTCTGTCTGTCTGTCTATCTGTCTGTCTGTCTGTCTGTCTGTCTGTCTGTCTGTCGGGATGTCAACCCGTTTTTCTCAGAAATGCATAGACGTATCATGTTGAAATTAATATCATATACTCAAATCTACGATGACATGCGGCCGTGAAAATATTAAAGTTCTAAGTCAACGCAATCAAAAGATAATGGAAAATATGTCGTATATTTTGACCATTTTAGCGTTTTCGCAAGGGAATCAAAACCTATAGGGTACTTCCCATTGACCTAGCACGATGAAATTTGGCAAGAAGTAAGATCTTATGGTACAAATAAAGGAAAAAATCTGAAAACTGTAAATTTTTGTATGTAAATGTTGTCTGTTTGTAAGTTTGTCTTTCAACCTTTTTCTCAGAAACGCGTGAAGGTAACAAATTTTTATCAACGTTAAGTACTCAGAGTTGTAATTACTAAGAGCTGTGAAAAAATCAAACTTCTAAGTTAACGCAATCAAAAGATACGGTCATTTATATCACATATTTTAAGTATGATAGCGTTTTTAACGTCTTCGCAAGGGAATCAAAACCTATAGGCTACTTCCCATTGACCAAGCATTATGAAATTTGGCCAGGAGCAAGGTCCTTTAGTATGTATACACATAAAGGAAAAAATCCGAAAACTGTAAATTTCTGTTCGTGTGTCTGTCAGTCTGTACGTCTGTCTTTCAACCTTTTTCTCAGGAACGCGTAAATGTATCAAGTTGTAAATTGATCAAGCGGAAAATATATTAATCTTAGAATTAAAATTATATGTAACTTGTAACAAATTAACATAGAAGTTGACCATGGTCAAAAAAACAATTTTACAAACACTGAGAAGAAATTTGTATCAATACGAAAACATTAAAAAGCAGTAAACCTTTATAAACAACGCAATGCAATCTATATATCGCAGCTAACAAAATGATAGCGCGATGCAGCGTACAGCTAATGCCATCTATTACAACATTATGACATTAACTGTGATATAATTCTGCTCGATTAAAAAAATTTTTATTTTAATTATTATTTAAACGCGCTAAAAATTATAAAATAAACTTTTCATTTAAAAGTTTTATCGTCGATTTATAACGTCATTACGTAATTAACATTCAATATAAGAGCTTCACGCGATTTGATTTAAGTACTCGTATTGACTTAGTACGAAAATTTTAAAATTAAATTCAAACAGATCGAGTTATTTAATTTACTTATTTATCTACACATATAAGTCTTCTGGTTATTAGTAATATAATTAGTTATTTATAAATAAACAATTAGTTTTGTTCGAATTAAGGACTAATTCTTTTCGTCTTGGCAACACTAATATATATTTCGATATTTTGATTGATAATGTAAATCTAAATATTTTACGAACGTAGTGCAGGGGTAGTGGAGTGTAGTAGAATATAAATAAAAATAAAACGAGAATAAAATATACTATAATTATGTTGTTAATGTCACAGTCAACAAGTTAGTTCATTGAAATTGTCAAGAGATGGCGCTGGGTGTATCCTGAATCGCGCTATAACTTTTTTTTTTGAAAGTATAAGGTGTATTAGTACTTAAAATAAAATTTTGTGTTTCCATGGATTGCATCCATGATCGTGTTTTAAATTAAAGTGTTCCTAAGTAGTTTCAAAATAGTTTTTGGGACGTGATCCATATTTACATAATGTTTGATTATATTTAAGCGCCTTCTAAAAAGGAGTGTTTTCAATTCGACCTTGTATTTAATTTTTTTTATGTTTGTTCGCCGATTACGCCGCCATTTGTGTACCGATTTTCAAATTATTTTTTTTTGTTTGAAAAGATATACTTCCAAGGTGGTCCCATTGTCTTCAGGTCAGGATCAGATGATGGGATCCTGGAGAAATTGAGGGAACTCCTCAAATATTATAGGCAAGCGAATACCGATTTAGGTATTTTTGATAGTAACTTATGTTGGAACTGATGATGAAGACCACAAATGGCGTAGATGGGTTAGTCTTATATAGATTTCTATAAGTTTGTACGGAACCCTCGGTGCGCGAGTCCTACTCGCACTTGACCAGTTTTATTTCACTTTGAATGCATTAAGCAATGCAAATTCGTGTAGTATTCAGTAAAAACGCTAACTGCAATTTTGTGGCTTACAATAACTTACGTGGGAGGTATCGATTTGATTATAATATATTATAGCTTTGATGTGGATAACAAGAGTACACTGAGATTGTTCTTGTCAGCGATAAAGACATCAGATTCAGTAGATAAAAGATAAAAGATTGTAAGTAAAATCAATTTATTCTTGCAAACGCTCCGTGTCATCGTATTTTTGTATATATTATTTCTAATGAATATTATAGTCTGTGACTGTAACAATGATTTAGTACAATATATAGAAAAAAATCTAGATTTGACGACAAAGAGGTGTGGATAACAAAATTAGAATGTAATAAAAATAAATTATATATAAATGATTTTAAAAGAGTTACTATCGAGTTTCTTGCCGGTTCTTTTCGGTAGTCTACATTCCGAAGCGGTGGTAGCTTTATAAAAAAAAAATGACATGTAACTTGACGATTCGAACGAAGCCTAACATACTCCCTTCTTTTATCTCCTTCTATACTTTCTTTTCTTATGTATCTTTTTAAGTTAGCAACGTATTTATTCTGATGTTTAATGATACCCAAGAAATTGGTGAACATTCAACACTACACGTCTTGCCCAGTAAATTTGTTCATAGTTTACTTAAAGCTTCATATTTATCAAGGACCTGACTAAGCCCAGACAGCTACGACTAAGTTAAGAACCAAGTTTAAAAAAAAAAAACAAAATATGTATAGTCTGCGAGTATCGTTAGTCTAGTTTTTATATGTAAGTGAAATCCAGCTAAAAGTTATAAACAAGCAGATGTCGCAACATCCACGATTTAAAATATATTTCGGCGTTTACGTATACGTGAAGTTTTGATGAGTTGAGAGTTGTCCTAACTTTGAGTTAATAGATATCATTTGAGGTTGCACAAGTTTAATTATAATTTGTAAGCTGTCTGTGTACAGTTAATTAGTTTATGATTGTTTTCTGATATGTATTTGATGTGATCTAATGGTGTGTTTGAGTGAACTCTGAAAACGGATGATGTCCTTTAGCCACCTTAAAGTACACCCTAAGGTGAATAATCGGAATCGCGTGTCCGTTTAGCCACCCTGGCCGGGGCAATTAATATTTATAATTATATTGGACAATAATAGGACTATGTTTATGTGATACATGACTCATAAAACAATATATTTAATTATCGCCTCCACTGGTGACAGGAAAGCTGGCGCATTTTTCTCCCAGAGAATCGGAATTGCGACTCAAAGGGGAAATGCTGCTAGCATGCTTGCCACCATTCAGTGCGGACATGATTTATGCAGTAATTTTTAAAATTTACTTTTTAGTATATTGTAATTTATTTTAAATTTTTTCCTTAATTTATTTTTATTTGTATAGACTGTACATAGTCTATAATTATTATGGCGGATAAATAAATGTTTTAATTAAAAAAAATCTAAATACATATTATAAAAAGGTAAATTTGTTTCTAAGTTTCTATGTAAGTTAATCTCTAAAATTACTGTCTTATAAATTTAACTTCTTTATTGAGGACGAAGGAATATTTTTCTTTGTCCTATTTGGTAACAACACTCGAAACGATAATCACGAATTTCCGCACATTATTTTTCATTATAGTTTTTCGTAACAAAAAATGATTCAATTTATTCATTCGATTGTTAATTTCTCATCTCTAATTCTTATATATGTAGATGTACGCCATATTTGACTGCTAAATAAAACAAGTGAAGAAAAATAGTTATATAGATATAGATATTACATCACGCTACGACTCATAGGATCGAAGCAATAACAATAAATACGAGTAAAACCGAGTGGCAGTTAGTTCTTTATAAGCTCGCAATTAATCATTAATAACAGGACTTTTGCAATGAACCATTAATAATAAGACGAGAATCGCACAGCCAACGTATTGTTCGCTCGCATTTACAATCGAATAAATTACAGGAATAAACTTATATACAATACAAAATTTTGTTAAATGATTTTTACATAGCTTGTATTAGGATACAGGTTTATCTACATTAACTATCACAAATTGCACGCTTTTCTAAAAGATAATTAATTCCTCATTTGAAACAACTAAACTCCGAACTCGTTAACATTAATCTCCACAACTTACGCTCGTCTACGATACACATGTTCCATCATAAAAAACAACAAAACAACACATTTTATTACACACAAACAACTTATAACTCACAACCTCATTGTTCAACTTAGCTTGTAATGTTAATGCCCTCGGGCTTGGAGCAAGAAGGCTGTGCTCGGAGAACGTCCGCTGATGTTGACTTGATGCAATTGTTCATGTGGATGTCTGATGACGCGTTGGAGTGGTGGTCGCGACGGTGCATGTTGTGGCAGTAGCGGCGGCCAAAGTTACCACATAACGACCTGGTAAAACATAGAATAAGTATGAGTTCATCGGGTTTGGCCTTTCTCGTTCAATTGAAAATTCACCTTATTCGATTTTTATGTCGCGTTTTATTTGTCCTAGTGATCGCGTAGTCAGAATTCCATAGTGGTTCATTAAATCAACTGATATCAGTTGACCACAGATAATTTAAATTTGACCATAGACTTTAACAATAAACAAAAGAGTATATATGTGTGTGTATCAAACACATGGTTGTGTGTGTAATGTTTTTTTTATGCATAATTATAAAAAATATATTAGCAATTTTCGCTTCTTTTTTATAAATTTCATATTCCTCCGTCCGCGCGATTTTCGTAAAAAGAGATACAAAGTTTTGCATCACATATTAATATACAGATTTAAGTCCTATTTTTCCATTATCGCTATTTGTAGATTAACGCGAAGCAATTGAATATAAAGGTCAGATATTAATTACAAATGTTAGATATTGTCCATTACACCTGTGATATCCTGCTGTTTCAATAACACCATTATTATAGCAATTTATGATCATTTTAAAAAGATATAGGATCTGCATTCATATTATGTACTCCGGAAAAGTCATGTGTCGTGTCAGGATAGTCGAATCAAGTAAAAATTGCGGCCACGTAGAAACGCTGTCGCAATATCACGATTTATCAGTTTATGTTAAATTAAATTATACAGATTATATGCATTTGAACAGGGCTTGCCATTAAATAGCAAATTTCACTAATAAAAATAATTACCTTTGGTAAGGCTGTATGGTTATAGGCTTTTGCAGATCTCGAACAAAGGTGAAAAAGGAGAAAAAATTTATGACTCAGAGCAAAAAAGTTATAGCAAGCTATTTTAGGTGAATTTTATATTCTAATTTTATAATTATTATCAGACATAATGAGTTACTACGTGGTTTATGTGTAGGTGAAATCGTTTATAAATTAAGTTACGCATAGCAAATGTTTTTCTTCGTATTCCAGATAGGATAATTTCTCAGGTATAGTATAAGCAATCTCAGATGTGTGGTAAGGGGTCTCTATGAGGGGAGGCTGAAGGCGACTGCTCAGGCTCAGGTTTTATCTCAGATTGTTTAAGCTCGGGCTTTTACTTAAATTCAGGTATGGGCGCAGGCTCAAGCTCAGACTCAAATTCAGGCATGAACATAGGCTCAGGCTCATACTTAGATTCGCACCGAATGCTTCGGCTCTCAGTTCTTATATGAAACACTCTGGTTGACGCAGTTCCAAAAGGTTTCTAAAACACAATCGCATCAGTTTATATACAAAGGGCATTCTGACTCGGATTAATAAGTGTAATAGTTTCAAATGAATAAATATTCATAAATGATGACTATTTATATAATATCGCCAAGCGAAGCCGGATAAAATTTTGGCGCCAAATGCAATTAATTGCTTACTAGCTTAACATTCGATTCGCTACGTAATTTAATTTAACTATCGCTAACATAAAATGCTACGTTCTTAAATAAATAAATAAATAAATAAATAAACGCAGCACACTCAACGGCCCCCATTAAGACATCATGACCTTGTGTCGGGGGTCCGGAAACATACATAACACAAACACAAACATGGTGGTGTGGGCCACGGCAAACATCCGTATGGCCAATACAGACGTTTGCCGTGAGCGGGGATCGAACCCGCAACCGTTAGCGCTTTAGTCAGTTGTAGTGACCACTGCGTCAACGTGTCTGTCGTTTTGACAGTTATTTTCTTATTTTTGCACTAAAACGTCCCTTTTAATTGTTAAAAAATGGCATGTTTTGATATCGATACTTTATCAAATTTATAAGTCAATAAATAGAAAATGTACTGCTATTTTACACCAAGTCCCACGAGCGTAGCTATAGCTTTCATAAGGGAGGGTTCCGTCCAAAAGAAAGGTCCAAATGGTAAGTCCAAAATGTACAAAGATATACTAGTGTTGACTCGAACATCACGCAGTAAGAAGATATAATTCTAAATGTCAATCTCAGTTATTTAGAAATTATATAACCAATTGTCATTGTTATCAATGGACAGACATGTTGGCGCAGTCGTCACTGCAACTGACTGAGCGCCAACGGTCGCGGGTTCGATCCCCGCTCATGGCAAACGTCTGTTTTGGCCATATGGATGTTTGCCGTGTTCTGGGTGTTTGTGTTAGTGTTGTGAGTGTTTCCGGACCCCCGACACAAGGTCATGATCTTAATGGGGGCCGTTAAGTGTGATGCGTTTATTTATTATTATTATTATCAATCTACTCAGTAAGTCGTTTACTAAGGGAGGGAGGGACGGGACCCCTAACCCCCCCCCTCCCCCCCTGCCCATACGTCCATGCCAAATCCTGATACTCGACAGGACTTAACAGTATCCAATCGCCTTTCCCTGTATCAAAATATGAATAGCAATAAAAGTAAATATACGAAAAGAGCTTCTGAAATCTGATTTATGCATGTATTGAAAAGGGATAGGCTTATCTCCGACCCCTCGTATGAAATGAAAACATAAATAAACCGGTGAGATAAGAAAATATCGAATATTAAGCGGACCTTTCAGGATAGATCATAGGGCTATTTTTATATTATTCTTTTCTTATTAATATTATACAAGTGAAAGTTTGTGTGAGTGTTACACAATCACGCTTAAAATACTGAATCGACATAAACTAAATTTTGTAGAGATATAGTCTACAGCCTGAAACAGGACATAAACAAGTTTACAACTGGACGCTGATAAGCAATACTATGTCAAACCACACAGACTTCATTTTAAGAAAATGGCGTCTAAAGATGTCAAATCTATTCTTAATAAATGTGTTTGAAGACGTATATATCCATCTTTTCTTTTTTTGTAATAAAAGTTATAATGAATTAAAAGCAGATTGATACATATTAAATGTATTATCCCATAAAAAGTTTTTCAAGTATATGAGATTATTGTATAAATTGCAAAATATAGAACGAACTTGAAATTCGAAACATTTAATTAAGAAACTTTTTTCCTTACTTATTTAGTTAATATGACTTGAAATCATTTTGAATAATGTTAAGTAGGTTATGCAGTATCAAAATACATCAATATCTCCCAATTTTACTTTTTATGGGTTTACACATTATTGCTTATCATCATCCAACTATGCTCAATAACTCGTGCAAAATTTTCCAGTTCCTTAAAACGCATCTTTTAAATTCTAAACTTTACATTGCATATAAATCTAAAAAACTTTAAATATCGTTAGGAATTAAATTCTGAATCTGATAATACTAAAATACAGAACACACTCGTAAAACTACATGTACACACATGTGCCCAAACACACGCACGCATATCTTACACACGCACACAAATACACAGTTACAAATGAGCACACGCGCAGTCATGTTACTGCATGTGCATGTACACACTCATAAAGCCACAGACAAAAATATAAAAAAGTTTTAGAGAAATAATAATGCATGAATATTTCGTAATTTGAAATCGATCTTTTTCACAGTGTTAAACCATATGACGTTAACAAAAACAGGGTATACAGCAATGATATTTCACAACTATAGATATGATGATATGTAACTTTAAACTTAGTCAATCATTTGTGCAAACAGTATGTCAGAAGAATAAAGACTTTGGACGACGTTGCCTAGCAACCAAATAGCGTCTGAGTATGACTGACCAACAAGGTAATAACCGAGCTTTTCAAAATTAGAAATGGGTACAGATTTTAAACGTAAAATAATATAAACGTAACATTTCTATACTTCGAAAATAAATGTAAAAAAAGTTCCTCACCTGCAACACGAGTCCAAGGTCTTCCTAAACGCTGCCCTAAAGTCCCTATTGAAGTACGCGTATATAAGCGGGTTCAACGCAGAGTTAAAGTACCCCACCCAGAAGACGGCCGCTACCACCGGCGGCGGTGACGGACACGACTCCCCACAGAGAGCCGTTATTATGTACCTGGTGGATAAAATAATTCATAACATTTCTGTGCCAAATTATATCTAAACTTTTCGCTTGCCAATCTAGAATTACTGGAATTTGCTGAAATATTTATTTTAATGTAAAAACTTTTTTGTTCTTTTCAAATCTTGTACAGAATTTATTGTGCCTAAATTATGTACTTCTTTATATTTGGTTTAAGTAATCTTGAAACTTGTGCTATAGTTTATATATACAATATAGTATTCACAAAAATATTCATTATTTTGAAAGAAATAGAGATAAACATAATATTAACACGAGAAAGAAAGATAAACTTGTAACACCTTGTTTTCGACTTCACAAAGTAAATGTTTCCTTTCTGGGGCAAGGTATTCGTTTTTATAATAAAATCCCCCAGAAATATTTGCAGTTTTCCATGAATAGATTTAAATCATATGTTAAAAAGTCTCTAATAGCTAAAGCATCTATACAAGCACTCTATACAAGATTACGTTGACGATAAAGATGCGTGGGCTTAGTATATGCTGAATTTCGTACAGGATAAATAATCAATTTGTAATCATAAACTGTGTTGTGATGTATTGACAATATTTTAAAAGAGTAACTATCGAGTTTCTTGCCGGTTCTTCTCGGTAGAATCTACGTTCCGAACCGGTGGTAGCTTCATTATTTGATGTAATTTTTTTTTGTTTTTTCATGTATTGACGATTCAAAAGTGCTCGTGAGAGCCTACTTGAATAAAGTATTTTTTGATTTTGATTTTGATACATATATCTTTCAATCTTTTATTAAATAAGACTGATTAATTGACAGTCAACGCGTTTAAAGTTAAAACGTTACAAGCTTAAGATCTCTTTAATATAGAATGTAGTTAAGCTGAGTAGGGATTTTACTAATTAATTCCTTAATAGGGTGAAAATTGTCACGAAAATTCGTCGTTTTTAATGATATAAAATTAACATTAATAACTTTTCCAAACTAGACGTCATTTTGATGCTCGTAAACTCGTTTTCATACGCACGACGTACACTTTTATAACGCGTACGTAAACGCGGTTAGAATCGTTGTAACTGTCATGAGGCGAGAAATAAATTTGTAAGTTTTAGTAGTCATTGATAAAAAACAACTCTGTAACCTGATAACAGTTACCTAGGCAACCTTATCAAAGCTGTGTCTGTAAAAAACACCGACAGTTAATTCTTTCAGGTGCAAAGCAAAGACAAACAGCTGATCGTTGCTGTAGATGTACACGTTCATACTAACTGCCGAACTTTACAGGAGAGACAATGAACATTTCAAAATGATTTAGACTTAACATACAGTAAGAAATATTCTAATAAAAATGTTTTATTAAATTATTTCAATACCGTTTTCACTGAGAAAATCCATTTTTACCACAATTGTTAGTTACGAGGTATGACATATAGAGCGACGTTATGTACATGTCTGTGCAAGACTGATAACAAAACTTAAAAGTGTAATTCTCCCCTAATAGTTGGTAAGATACTTATATCTCAAAATATGAGCTTATACTCACGGAAAATACGCCCAATTTAAGAACCCCCCAATATTATTAACTATTAACAAATTTCATGAAAAATACGGACGATAATTTCAATGACAAAATGAGTAACAGAAAATACCGTTTGGTGCATATTACATTCACTTTTCTCACCATAAGAAAAATGGCAGCCAGCAAGCCAAGAACGCGCTCATGATGATCCCAAGTGTTCTTGCGGCTTTTCTCTCCCTCTTCATCTTGCTGCTCGCCATCGGCTGCATCTGGATGCTCTGGCGCTCCCTCATCACATCACCAACTGATATGCCGTTGATTTGCAGGTGTTTGTCGAGGAGTAATGCTGCTACTTTGCTCCTGGTGATGAAGGTTTAATTCTATATTAATAAGAAAGTACATACGTCCCTGTGTATACTTAATATTATAAAGCTGAAAAGTTTGTTTGTTTGAACATGCTAATCTCAGGAACTACTGGTTCGAATTGAAAAATTCTTTTTTGTGTTAGATAGTTTATTTTTTAAGAAAGGCTATATTACTTTACGCTACGACTCGTTGAAGAAAAGTAACCAAAAACATGAGTGAAACCGCGAGAGGACTCCAAAACGTCTGGAGCGATTTTATTTGATTAGTAGGTAATTTTCAGATTAGACTGTTCTACAGATTTCATTTACCAAGTTTTTTTTTGCATTTTGGGTAACAGGTTATGCATAGAATATCTTTGTCTTTTTGAATTGATATTATAGATGTATAGAATTTAAAAGTAAAATAAAGTATAAATCAGTAAATGTTCCACTGTTGGGCAAAGGCCTTTTTTGCTATTAAGGAGGCCTTTCCTCCTATTACTCCACTGCGGGTTGGCGGATATACATTTATCAGAATATTTGCCGGCACGTGTAGGTTTTCTCATGATGTTTTCCTTCGCCGCCAAGTTTAAGATTTTAATACAAATTTAGCACGTGAAAACACAGCAGCGCTAGACGGGGTTTGAACTCGAAATCGACGTGTTCTAACCTTTAGACCATCTTAGTTCTATATATAGTCCAGAATTTATGATCTATTTCTTTTAAAAAACTTGGCATTTATATCTTTCATTATGTTAATGTCTAATATTCTCTTTAGACGAAGTTTATACCAAATAAAAATGACAAGAAAATAAATTTGCTAAGTCATCATCAAAAACTGTATACTATAACATTAAATACGTAGATTTAATAACGTAATAATAGCAAAAATTGTTACAAAGCTTTCAACAATTAATATTAAAGAAGTTTTCTTTGTCTTTGAAATGAAATACGAATTCTACAATAAATGCTTCGAATACCTTTCATAATAAATCACTGTAATAAGGTTATCGCAGATGAGCTATTTGACACAATAAGACCTTACAATACAATTAGACAAATTAATTAAAAGAATTTGAAGATAACTAAATTATCATACTTATTTTTAAATAAGAGCGAAAATAATAAATACCTAGATTTTTATATGAAAACATTTTTAACTATATTTTCAAATTTTTAACTTACTTCAAAAATGACTGTATGTTTTGTTATGTTTTTTAAAAAAGGGTGACCGACAAAGCAAAATAAGCAATTTCGTTTATTTGAATGACGTATTTATTCAAATCGTTATGACACTAAAAGTGATGAAAATACTATGGAACCGGAAAGAATACATTTTAAACAAATAAAAAAATAAAAAAATTCGGTCCAATCGATTTCGAATAACATAAAAAAAGTTCCCGGGAAATTGAGAACCTTTTGTTTTGGAAATCGGTTAAAAACAGATTATCCTACGTCACATCCCGTGTAGCATTGCACCATTCAAACGTTGGTGGTCTGCCAACTATAAAAGACTTAATTTTAAGTTCTCAAGGTGAACTATAATATCTTGATCAGGTATTTTCGCAATACGTCTGTATAATTGCATTTGTGATGTAATTCATCGTAATGTTAGAAAAAGAAAGATTTATTTGCTTGTTGTTCGTACTGTCCTACTAAATTCATTTTGTGATTGATATCGCCGTAAAAGCACATAAATATAAAACCTATTACATTATCTCTACATATTATATTAAAGAAACTCAAACTCAAACTCAAAATATACTTTATTCAAATGGACTTTTAAAATACTTTCAAATCGTCAGATAAATGTTATATATTATTTTTTAGATTTTTATAAAGCTACCAAATCTATTAGAAATGTATTAGATGCTTCTGAAAGAGTGATACATGTTGAGACAATTGATAGAAAAGGATGAAATTAATTTCAAAATTTAGTTATGAAATTGAAAAGTATTAGAAATACTATTTAATTTAAGAACCACGTATGTAAGTGAGACGTATTGTCACGTTGATGAGTTTATGCGTTATTTATTTTGTTTGTTATTTTTTTTACGAATTGTTTAAACCTTATTTATTAAATTCTAACTGTCCCTTGCGATTTCACTCGCATTTATGGTTACTGCATCGCTCCTATGTGTCGAACCGTGATGTAATATAGCCTATAGCATTCATCAATAAATAAACTATCTATCACAAAAAATAATCTTTCAATTCGAACCAGTAGTTCCTGAGATAAGCGCGTTCAAACAAACAAACTCTTCAGCTTTATAATATTAGTATATATTAGTTTTAGCATCTTTAAAGAACCAAAATAAACACGAGCCAAGTCGCAGTAAAGCAACTTTAGATATGTTTAGCTCATTAAAACTGAGTAGGCATTTTACCTTTACGATTGGAATAGAATAAAAAATCATATTGAAATATCGCTTCTCTATTTATGATTAAGAAAAACTTTTCTTAATTCAATATTCAGAAAATCTCGAGTAAAGAAAACATTAAAGTAATTTAAGTCTTCATATTTTACCAAACAGAGCCGGATTTAGAAGTCTGGGGGACACAGGGCAAAATAAAGTAAGGGTCCCCTAATTCGTAATTATCTTTGTAGAAGTATGACAATAAAAAGAAATAAATAAGTACAAAAATAGTAGATAGTAGACAGTTAGGGACAAAAATGGGATTGTAAAAAGTTTGCTGATATCTATTGGATTTTTTTATCACTATTGAGAGGCCCCTGCTTTATAAGGCCTTGGTGCTTTAGCCTGTACTAAAACTGATCTTGGCACTAAACGCTGCAATCAATAGCCAAGACAGACCTTAGGCTATAATACATTATCTTATGTTATAAGAAGATATGATATGTTATAATGCTACTTATCAATAAATTTCAGGACTGACCATTGACCTTTGCACCCATTTAGATCTCACTTCTTTGAAGTCAACAACAAAGGCATGTATCATAATATTGAACTTGGCTCTCATTTCACATTTATGTTTTTGATCAGATACAAGTTACAACGTTCTAATGTCAATAACCAAAGCCTGTAGTAAATCCGCCCTGGCACCAAGTATTCGTTAATCCAGTCAACACGATTTCACTAACATACCAATAAGCCAACATACCAACATTCCAACGAAACCACACGTCAGTTTCAGTTTCAGAAACATCAAAGAGTTCAGCTCCATACATTATATGGTCGGTCTTTGTTCATTTTAATTATTGGAAATATCTCGAAATTTCACACATTCGTTCTCTTTGTGCATAGCTGTGATGTATACAAAACCGCGGTTATTTCTTTGTTTTAATATTTCATAATATTAATATGAGTTAAAATCGAAATATAATTTTATTGGATCCCCTTTCAAATTTAGTTTTGTAAAAATCATTGTGAAAATTTTCATGCAATTGTAAATATTTTACATTGTTACATAGACTTTTACTTAATAAAGACGTGTTAGGAAAAAAACCTTTATATTGCCTATATATGGTTGCTGATAAGCAAAAATGTGTCAACCCACAAAAAGTCGAATTCATGTCATCTCGACGAAATGAGTAACAAAAAAGTTTCTTAATTTAATGTTTCGAATTTCATTCGAAGTTCACCGGGGCATCATTTAATAGGAATTTTTTAAATAGTTGCTACTAGTTGTTATATTTTTTTTTATTGTGCAAAGCTTCTAACAACTTTTTTACACGATTCCGAGTTGGCTGGTAGAAAAGGCTGTAATAGCGTTAAGTCCGCCCTTTGTACATTTCCTTTTCTGCAATTAAGTGTAATAAAAAAATTACATTGAATTGTTTTGTACGTAATAAAAACGCTAGAATTAAAGTTAAATAAAATTCATTAATTACCGTCAAACAATAAAATGTCAAAAATCATTATATAATCTGTACCTATAAGAATTAAGAGTAACCAAAGAATTGAATTGAAAATTAAGAGCTTTTTTCGTTCTTATCTTATGCCATATTCTTCATCCGATTGCGATAAAACTTTGGTAATTATATAGGTTATGGGCAAAGTACAATTATCTTTCAGTACGTGGCGCACGTGTTGTACCGGCCAGACAGTCTGATATAACATAATTAAGACTTGAAAAATTATGTCAACACAAAAAATCCATCAAAATAAAAATTCCACGTGACATTGGCGAAATAACATGTGCCTAATTGCCACAACTAAAAGCCAAAAACCAAAGAATTGAATTGAATTGAAAATAAAAAAATTTCAAATCAGTTAAGAATCGGTTAGAGTTCAGAGGTAACGACTTAAAAAAAAACATACAATTAAAATTAAGAACCTTCTCTTTTTGCTAACGGTTGAAAACCAATATCAATACGAGCGAAGTCGCGAGAAAAAGCTGACACTAAATACATTTCAAGAATAATTTTAATATCAGACTCGTTGACACACACCATGGTCATTTTAACTACCGTTATTATTGACGAGAATGGGGACAAAATATCCGTGGAAAAAAAGAACGCGTAAAAGATAAAAGATCGATATCCTAAGGCTCATGCTGTGTCAATACATGTATGTATAAACATAACTTGTAAAAAAAATAAGTCTCGCAACTCGAAGTGAGTTCTAGTTTCTACTGTAAAAAGTTGTGAGATCCATGTAATCCAAGTCGGTTAATTTATTCGGTCCCTACATAAGGGACCTTCTATCTTAGATATATTAATACGTAATTAGCTAAGCTAACAACATCTTATAGTAATTATATCAGTGTTAAAAATCTTTCATGTTTTAAATAGTTTTCATTGAGCTGGCAACTAAACAATCTTATTTAATATAATATGTATTACATGAATTACATCGTTTTCATGCGAGAATCAAGTCAATCTTAAAACGAAATATTGGTTTGACTGGAAAAATTATTTCTGTATATCTTTTTTTTCTACTAACTTTAAATAATGAATTATAAGCAGATTGGTAAAATAAAAAGTTTCATCTAATAATTCCTTTAAAAAAATATATGAGATTATTGCATATTGCAAAATATGGATACTCACTTAAATATTCTAAACTTTTTTCGTACTTATTTAATTTAGATGACTTGAAACATTTTTAAGGTTAAATACTTGACACATCATCAGAATACATCAAACTCTCCGAATTTGACTATTTGTGGGTTGACACATTGTTGCTTATCAGCATTAATTTGTGTGCTGTACTATATTACTTGAATTGACGTCATTCTATTACCATATGTACATACATCTGTGTGCTATAGTATAATATTCGCAATCATAATATCCTAAATTAATTACATTAATGTTATAGGCCTTACTATTTGAATGAATGAATTTTAAATTATTAATCTACTGTTTTGTTTATTGTTAAAATTTGTCGTCAAATTGAATATATATTATATATAGTCAATCTTGAAATCGGTTGAAAATTTTCGTAGGTATCAAATTCTTTTTAGGGTTCCGTACCTTAAAAGGAAAAACGGAACCCTTATAGGATCACTTTGTTGTCCGTCTGTCTGTCTGTCTGTCTGTCTGTCTGTCTGTCTGTCTGTCTGTCTGTCTGTCTGTCTGTCGGGATGTCAACCCTTTTTTCTCAGAAATGCATAGACGTATCATGTTGAAATTAATATCATATACTCAAGTCTACGATGACATGCGGCCGTGAAAATATTAAAGTTCTAAATCAACGCAATCAAAAGATATTGGAAAATATGTCGTATATTTTGACCATTTTAGCGTTTTCGTAAGGGAATCAAAACCTATAGGGTACTTCCCATTGACCTAGCACGATGAAATTTGGCAAGAAGTAAGATATTATGGTACAAATAAAGGAAAAAATCTGAAAACTGTAAATTGTTGTATGTATATTTGTCTGTTTGTAAGTTTGTCTTTCAACCTTTTTCTCAGAAACGCGTGAAGGTAACAAATTTTTATCAACGTCAAGTACTCAGAGTTGTAATTACTAAGAGCTGTGAAAAAATCAAACTTCTAAGTTAACGCAATCAAAAGATACGGTCATTTATATCACATATTTTAAGTATGATAGCGTTTTTAACGTTTTCGCAAGGGAATCAAAACCTATAGGGTACTTCCCATTGACCAAGCATTATGAAATTTGGCCAGAAGCAAGGTCCTTTAGTATACATAAAGGAAAAAATCCGAAAACTGTAAATTTCTGTTCGTGTGTCTGTCAGTCTGTACGTCTGTCTTTCAATCTTTTTCTCAGGAACGCGTAAATGTATCAAGTTGTAAATTGATCAAGCGGAAAATATATTAATCTTAGAATTAAAATTATATGTACTTGTAACAAATTAACATAGAAGTTGACCATGGTCAAAAAAACAATTTTACAAACACTGAGAAGAAATTTTTATCAATACGAAAACATTAAAAAGCAGCAAACCTTTATAAACAACGCAATGCAATCTATATATCGCAGCTAACAATATGATAGCGCGATGCAGCGTACAGCGAATGCCATCTATTACAACATTATGACATTAACTGTGATATAATTCTGCTCGATTAATATATTTTTTTTTTATTTCAATTATTATTTAAACGCGCTAAAAATAATAAAATAAACTTTTAATTTAAAAGTTTTATCGTCGATTTATAACGTCATTACGTAATTAACATTCAATATAAGAGCTTCACGCGATTTGATTTAAGTACTCGTATTGACTTAGTACGAAAATTTTAAAATTAAATTCAAACAGATCGAGTTATTTAATTTACTTATTTATCTACACATATAAGTCTTCTGGTTATTAGTAATATAATTAGTTATTTATAAATAAACAATTAGTTTTGTTCGAATTAAGGACTAATTATTTTCGTCTTGGCAACACTAATATATATTTTGATATTTTGATTGATAATGTAAATCTAAATATTTTACGAACGTAGTACAGGGGTATTGGAGTGTAGTAGAATATAAATAAAAATAAAACGAGAATAAAATATAATATAATTATGTTGTTAATGTCAACAAGTTAGTTCATTGAAATTGTCAAGAGATGGCGCTAGGTGTATCCTGAATCGCGCTATAATTTTGCTTTATTGAAAGTATAAGCTGTATTAGTACTTAAAATAAAATTTTGTGTTTCCATGGATTGCATCCATAATTGTGTTTTAAATTAAAGTGCTCCTAAATAGTTTCAAAATAGTTTTTGGGACGTGATCCGTATTTACATAGTATTTGATTATATTTAAGCGACTTCTAAAAAGGGGTGTTTTCAATTCGACCTTGTATTTAATTTTTTTTTTATGTTTGTTCGCCGATTACGCCGCCATTTGTGTACCGATTTTCAAAATTTTTTTTTGTTTGAAAAGGTATACTTCGAAGGTGGTCCCATTGTCTTCAGGTCAGGATCAGATGATGGGATCCTGGAGAAATTGAGGGAACTCCTCAAATATTATAGGCAAGCGTATACCGATTTAGGTATTTTTGATAGTAACTTATGTTGGAACTGATGATGAAGACCACAAATGGCGTAGATGGGTTAGTCTTATATAGATTTCTATAAGTTTGTACGGAACCCTCGGTGCGCGAGTCCTACTCGCACTTGACCAGTTATTATTTTAATAAGAGTAACTGTGTAACTGTCCGGGGTTATGTTGTTAATAAATATATGAACGCTGATAAGCAAAACTATGTCAAGTCACAAGAACTGTATTTTAAGAAAATGTCGTATAAAGATGTCAAAACTGTTTTAAATAAATCTGTTTGAAGTTAAAACATTTATTTTTTATTTTGATAAAAAGTATAATGAATTAAAATTAGATCGGTAATGATGGCAGATAAATAGTTATATAATATTGTTAGCAGACAGAAGAAATTTTTATGACGGTAGCTTGCTATCGCTATAAAAGGAAGACTTCAGCCACTCCAGCATCACTTTCCTGTTGAACTTCAGACTGCGCGGAAGCTCTGCCTGGCTTTCATTTTGCTAATTTCATTATTTTTGAATGTTTACTTTTGTTTTATAATCTTTTTTTCAATTCCACCTACACCTTATTTCTTACAATATAATAATAAATTTTTCAAATATATGAGATTATTGCATGATCCAACATATGGAACGCACTTCATTACTGTAAATATTAGAGTAAGATATTTTTTTCTATACTTATTTAGTTCAGAAGATTTGAATTTTTTAAATCGTAATGAATTATAAGAATACATCAATATTTCTAAATTTTACTTCTTGTGGGTGGCACATTATTGCATATCCATATATCGCTATCAATTGAATTCAAGTAATGAAAAAGAGTGAAATATAGTTTAACCAATTTCAGTTTTTTTAACTACTAGTATACCTAAAACTTAAGCTAATTCAATAACATTTTTAAATCAATACTTAATTATAAATGTTTCGCGTTAATTTTTTTTTAAACCTTTTCAATCTTTAAATTAAAATCAGTACATTGTTAATACAGAAAAAGTATACTATATATTAATCCAATGTTTCACCAAATTGAATTTCAACGAAATGAAATAGCAAAGCGACATGAGACAATTCGTTTCACAAAACAAATATTCCATTGTATTACCAAATACATTTCAATTTTACTCAAGTAAGGGGATTTATTTGAATAAATATTATCATTTCCAAGGTAAGCTGATAAGCGTACAGCGTTGAAACGAAATCTTTTATATATTTCGGATTACAAAATATAGGTTAATCCAGTAAGGTCTAGTGTACGGGTTGGAATTAAAGGCCTAGGGGAAAGAGGAATCAGGGGCCTCTTATATTCGTTAAGCAGTTGAAAAGACATTTTTGTTTTCTTTTCAAAACAAAACTTACACTTAAGAAAAGGAACCGAATTAAAAAAACATTTACATCGGTTATTTTTTTAAGCAACTAAACTATAAATGACGGAATTGTGGGGTAACAAAATTAACAAAAAAAAACACGAATTCAAAGCCCTAAATATTTGTAAATTCAAAGCCCTAATAGTTGGTAATTCCTTATTCTGGAAGTCCATCTCATGGAGACCCCAGAATTTCAAATTGCCCTACGTCTAAAATGACTCTGAAACTATTAAAGTTAGACGAATACCGAAATACGAGTGTATATCGACGCTTTCGCATTCAATTCCCCTTTGGTTATTTTATCTTTATTATTGACGACACAGACTAAGGCGAGGATTGGTTGAAACATATTTTTAGCTCATCTGGTGCTGTAAATGTTATCACCAAAGACGTAATTTAAATATATATAATTTAAAGGTGGCTGACTGACATAGAGATCTATCAACGCACAGACTAAAGCGCTGGACGGATCGATCTAAAATTTGGTATGCAGGTAGATGTTATGTCATAGGCATCTGCTAAGAAAGGATTTTGATTAATTCTATCCCCTGGGGAATAAAATAGGGGATGAAAATCACACACTCAACTTAATGGGGGCCCCATTAAGATTGCGTGACTTTGTGTCGGGGGTCCGGAAACACTCACAACACTAACACAAACATCCATACGACAAACATCCGTATGGCCAATATAGACGTTTGCATGAGCGTGGATCAAACCCGCGACCGTTAGCGCTTGAGTCAGTTGCAGTGACCACTGCGCTAACGTGTCTGTCAACTTTGTGAATTTTAAACAGATCGGGCTGAGATTTTGCATGCATAAAGCTACTATGACGTAGGCATCACAGACATCGCAAACGAAGTCACGAGAACCAGCTTGTTATCCTATAAAAACATACCCTATTTTGACACATAAAAGAAGCGTTTTAGCACAAAAATTAACTGTCAGAATGTAGTATAGAAATAGTTAATCATAAGTAACCCCCAGATGCCTGCTCGTTTGCCGCTATATTAAGAACAACTTAAAATTGACCGCTTCAAAAGATACAAAATAGTTTCTCATTTTCCCACTGACGCATTTCATTTGTTCTTGTATATATAAATGAAATTGTATATTAAAAGGTTGGTCTGATCGACTAATGGATTGATGGAGTGGCTCTCCACAAGATAATCAATAGGAACGGAACTTTGATACAGACGTCCGACAAAAGGCAATGGAGAATATAGGTGGCTATGATGTAATTGCTCTCTTTAGAATCAAACGAATAATGTCAACTATTTTTAACCTCTGTCTGCGGCATTGTAGCTATCGAACCAATTTTCATGTGATTTTTTTACTTTGAAAGCTAATGGGAATTAAGATGGTTTTCAGCTATAATTTATGAAGATCTGTTCAAATGATTTCAAGTTATCAACTCTTTTCTAGTTGTTGTAGCTTCTACTGGTCTAATTGACTTGATATATATTGAAATAAAACTATTTTAAACGGATTTAAATTGCGTATATTAATTATTTTTATCATCCCGACGTTTCGAGCACTTTAGAACGTTCGTGGTCACGGGTAGACTAAGGTGACATTTGTCTATTTGAGGTTTAAGAAAAATATTATTTACAACTACCGCCAACGGTTTCTTAGTTGGTATCTCGTATAACGTTCCGGTTGCACGCAGTAACTTCTGCGCGATTTAATATACGCGATTTAAATCCGTTTAAAATAGTTTTATTTCAATGAGTAATAATCGCGAAAATCTAAGACAACGTTATTTGCGTTGCGTAACCATACCTATAAAATACAACATTATATACACCGACAAAGAGTCAAAAGGATTGGTATGATAAAGCCACGGAACTCTAAACACAAATGGACCAAAAGGTAAATAGTCTATTTGCCCTCAACATATTTACAAAACTAAAAACAAATTCAAAGTGAATTTGCACATCGGAAAGTCAAACCGCCGACCGTGGCCGACCCGATAGCCTATTGAAATTCTACACAACAAACTTGATACCGACATCATGGTAATTGTTTTACAGTTCCAATGATGCTAACAACAAATACCTTTGACGGATGAATTTGAATTCGCTGGTATAAATTTGATTTACCTTTACACAATTAAGTTTGAATATGGAAAGGCATGTAATGAAGCCATGTTTGTAGGTATTGTTTTAGAAATATTCTCTTTGGTAAATGTTGTGCAATATTCTCATGGAAATAGCTGGAAGGTGGAATTCGAGAAAGATGGTATCGCGTCTACTTAAACTTTTGAACTAAAAGTATCATATGAATGTGTATGTACAATATACATTCATGTTATATAAATAAATATAAGAAATAAACTTTATATGGATGCTGATAAGCAATAATGTGTCAACCCACAAAAAGTCAAATTCGAAGATATTGATGTATTTTGATACTGCATCACCTATTTAACATTATTAAAAAAGTTCAAGTCATATAGACTTAATAAATACGGAAAAAAACTCTTCATTAATTGTTTTGATTTCCAAGTGCGTTCCATATTTTGCAATTTCTCAAACAATAACAATAATCTCAAATATTTGAAAAACTTTTTATTAGATAATATATTAAATATGTCAATCTGCTTTTAATTAATTATATCATTTATTAAAAAAAAAGAAAAGATGGATATATGTATACTTCTTTAAACATATGTATTTGTTAAGAATAAGTTTGGTATCTTTAGACGCCATTTTCTCAAAATGAAGTCTGTGTGGCTTGACACAGTATTACTTATCACCGTCCATATAATCTATAGTAACGCAGACAAATATATGAATGGTTGCTGGTAAACAATAATGTGTTAACTCTCAAAAAGTCTAACTTGGAACTATTCATACAATGTCATGTTATCTAAACTAAATAAGTACAAAAAAAGTTTCTTAATTTAATGATTCGAATGTTGAAGTGTCTTACATATTTTACAATATGTAATAATGTCATATATAAAAATAAAAAAAAAACTTTTTCTTACATAGATCTGTTCATTATATCAATTAGTTTTTAATTAATTTTATATTTTATTAAAATAGAAAAGATAAGATGAATATATTCTTCTTCAAACAAAAGTATTAAGAATAGGTGTTACATCTTTAGACGCCATTTTCTCAAAATGAAGTACATGTGGCTTGACACAGTATTGCTTATAAGCGTCCATATATGAACAACTAAACAAAATAAAAAAAATTAAATAATTGTTTTGGTAAAATCTTCACAGAGAATGAAGAGACTTATAATGTAGTTACTTAAAAAGATACATAGAGATGAATACTCGTACGTAACTCACCTATACAGCATTCGTTCCTGGCGATCTGCCTCCACATATATCCGGTAATACATGTACAGCATTATCACACCCGGGATCCAAAAACTGACACTGCTCGATATCACCGCGTACACTCTATTCACCGTGAAACTGCACACCTTGGGATGTCTTTTCCGAAAGTCCAGATGTTCAAGCGTTGTGTACCATCCCATGAATATCGGTAGAAACGAAACCAAAGCCGGGCTGCACCATACAACTGCTAACATGATTCCTAGCTTGGTTGTCGTCATAATCAGCGGGTAGTCTAATGGCTGAACAATGGCATAGTACCTGTCAACGCTTATGCAGCACAAGTGTAGTATTGACGCTGATGAAAAGTACACATCCAAGGAGTTCCAGACGTCACACATGAAGTATCCGAAAAGCCATTGTCCGTTTGTGATTTCGACGCTAAAGTTGAAGCACATCGCCCAAATCGCTACCAACATATCCGCCAACGCGAGTGATACGACAAAATAGTTGGTGATCACCCTCAATTTCCTGTGCCTCATGACGGAAACAATAACCAGTAAATTGCCGAATATCGCCGCCAAGATTATGAACAGCATGATGATACATTTCAATACGACGAAGAACACGATGATCGGGTCATCCTCGAACTGGTTCGAGTAGACCAAGTCATTGATCGTCTCGTTTATCTCGAGACTCTTATTGACGTAAGAGTCCGTGAGATACATTGATGTTGATAGATCTCTGAAATCAAGGGTCAGGTTCTGTGGGGTATCGCTCAGTACGATATCGATGTCAACTCTCATGTTTTCACATTTTGTTCGGTTTTGATCCTTTAAGTTATGTTTATCTCTTTTGTTAAGGTGAAAGGGGCCACTGTGTGCGGACCCGCCCTAATTCTCCCACCCATTGTGCCTCGCTCGTTACCTGAAAAAGGGAAAGTTGTTTGAAAAGTGATTTCTTTTGTACGTGCTCAATTTGGACTTGTTGACGGCTCATTGGGAAAACTTTTATTTTTTTTTTACATTTTCTGATAAGATTCTGACGGCCGTTTGGGTGATAACTGTTTGTGGGGCAACTTTATCAATTTTCTGATATAATATTAAGCGTATTTTTCTTGTGGGGAAAGTTTGATTGCTGTAGTATCGACTACGATTTGTTATTTCGTTTTTTGTGCTCTGAATTGATTTGGTATACTTTTTCTATTGTTAAAAAATATATTTTGTCAACAATAGAAAACAAAATTTATAACAAACAAACGATCTCGATAGAATCAACATTTTTGGGAAAAAAGTCACCAACTATCATAAGGGGGACAGGGATTTCTAAGATATCACGCGTATATACATATATATGGTTGTACAATTGTCCAGAATTCAATGTGATTATATCTGTTTTTAAAGATAAGCATTGTTAAATTATTTTATGTATTCGTCCCACTTAGGTACAAAAACAAATATAACTATGTACAAAAAATAAAATACACGTAATCTTGGGTGGGGGAGAGTAATAACGGTCTAAAAAGTTATACACTAATACATAGGCTATTTTATCAGCATACGCGGGCAAAACCGCTATCGAAGCCTAGTATTACATAGATCCCACATCCATAATTCCCGAGCACAAAACAAAAAACATTTAAATTATTCGTGCCGGCCCAAAAGTTGTCCCGTTTCTCTCCTACCGCGTTAATTTACTGTCACATTTTTTAAGACAAAAGAAAATTTAATTGTTCATAAAAATGAGTCAGTAAATAATACACGTTACACGCTAGTAAAATTAAGTTATTGCTACCGCAAAAAAAATCAGACAAGCGTTTATTTTATATTATACTTTTATTTTACCTTGGCATAAAAATTAAAATATGCTTTCAGTATTCCATAGATAAAGAGAAAAGGAACATTTAGAAAATCAATGTGTATATATGTCACATGTTTTTTTCTCAGAAAGATTTCTCCAAAATTTAAAAACATATATGTGTTCACTGACGTTTTCTCGCAGCTTTGCCCAAAAAAACGTAAATTTATGGGTTTAATTTCCAAAAATCCGTTCAAAATTTATGCTTGCGTTATATAAACTATTTGTATGCCATACAATCCAACTCGATCATTGGTTTGTCTTGTGTGTTAATAAATCAATAAGTCAATCAAGGTTTTCGTTTATAAATAGCATAGAATATAGTTAATTACACTTAAGACCATAGAGTATACAACAACTACGTAGACTATACATAGATATGTCACATTCATTATATTTGACGTTCAAAACTTGTGTCAATTTACAATTTTGACAACTAGACTTTTAAGGATAGCTCGATACCGACTATTTGCTTGACCTTTAAGTTAGAAGACGTCTTTATCTATACTAATATTATACAGCTGAAGAGTTTGTTTGATTGTTTGCTTGATCGCGCTAATCTCAGGAACGACTGATTCGATTTGAAAAATTATTTCAGTGTCAGATAGCCCATTGATCGAGGAAGGCTATAGGCTATATATTATCACGCTAAGACCAAAAGGAGCAGAGCACCAATGAAGAATGTTTCCAAATCGGGGGATATTTTCCTATTGAGAGAGTTTACGCTGCGTGCGCTGCATAAACGATTAAAGTTTCGCAAAAATTATGTATGACAGAATTGTTTCCCTTTAAAAGTTCTAAAAAAAAGTCCGCGACAGCATGATGCCAATTTTTTAAGGTTAGCTCGCTATAACCTTTTTTATGCTAACCAAATTTGTTCTAAAACAATGCATTATTAGCCCAAAGTAACTATTCCACGAGGACGAAGTCACGGGCGGAAGCTAGTCATGAATATATCCATATCATGACATCCGACTTCAAACAAAACTATTGTTATATACGTACATAGACAATCTGCCGCAGAAATCGCATATTATTTAATTAGTTATTAAAGGGTTCCATTGATAACCTCCGTAGATATTAAATATTAAAATCTTCGTTAAAAAATATACATTCAAATAACGAAAAACGCATCAAAATCAAATAAGTACCCTTTGAAAATGGCGGACATAAAAAAATTATATACATACGGTTCTAATAGAAAAACCTATTTTTCGATAAGAAAAAAATCGAATAATAATCGAATGGCTTAGTAAAATTGTTCGAGGATTTAGCTTTAGTGAAGCGGCTTAATTTGAAACGCGGAGATGAAAGAAAATCTCGTCGTCTTAAATTCTATTCCATCATCTTTTTCCGATTCATTAAGACCGCCGGATATCCCTTGAAGGTACTTGTTGGTTTTTTGAAAAAGGAATTTTATTATGCAGATTTTTATTTCTGTATTAATTTATGTTCTGTGAAGTAAAATTTAATATTCGAATCTCGTTTCAAAATACGTTATTCATTAGGTTTCGTAGTACTCTTGAATCGTATTTTTCAAATATTATAAGCACATCTATAACGATTTAAATATTTTTATAATAACTTGTGTTCTCGGAAAGCAACATTCGTTGTGAAACTGATGATGAAGACCACAGATGGCCACCGGAACTACTCAATAACAAATATTTCACGAATTGCGATTCGATTAAACTGCTAAGCAATTTATGCTTGTCACAATGTAAATGCTAAACTGGAGCTAATGGAGCTACACCAGGTGAACTCCTCGATGATTATAATACAACAGCTCTACATCAGTAAAATCAAAATTTTGTAAATGGCGATAAGCAGTTGACATTAGGCTTAGGTAAATCATAAACTGTGTCTTACTAATGCCTTATTATATTCGTTGCGATTCGATTACTTTAATATGATTAGATATTTACTTAATAACGAAAAAAAATTGACATCAAATATATTTTACGTATATCTTCCATACTGACAAAAAACACCTTCGAAAAAATATACACATCGAAAAGAACCCAATCATGACCAACTAATATAAAAGGTGTTTCCGCGGATACGTTGGATATTTTACGCTGGTTTTACATATAGGCATATTGTTTATAAAAAAAAATATTTTAGTTTTTTTTTTTATTAAATATCGATTCTGCCAACGGCAAACTATCCAATATGCCTAGTTGATACCTCATAAAATCGACTTGGGCCTTACGCTATATTTTTACAATGACATTATAAAGAATGCGTTACTCAATGTGTCAGTCAACAATAAGTTACACATGTGACTTTAACATATTCACTACCACTATGTGTTCAATGTATTATAAATGGACACGCCTGGCGTGTCGGCAACAGAAAATGTGTTAAGTCTCTATATTAATATGTGAAGCGAAATCGAAGGACGGAAAGGAGTGCAGAATCTCAATATCTTTTAATTATGCATAAAAATTACATCAAATAAATAAAATCATTACACACTCTACCATGTATTTGATACACAGTCTATTGTTAATTGTTAAAGTATGTGATCAAATTGAGAATAGATTATCTGTGGTCAATCTCGTAATTGAACATTTAATGGACTATAGTCAAATTCCGACCGCGAAGCGGCTGCTAGAGTACGTAAAATACCGTATCTTTCACATTAAATAAATTACATGGCAGAACACCAACCGACATAATGTGAAAATTATTACGTCACACGTGCGAAAAAAAGTTTCATGCCACAATCTATTTGAAAGTGGTCTATTAATAAAATATTAAAAAAAACAGACGCTTAAAAAATGTTCATAAACTCTAGATCCGTTTGTTTAGTGATTAAAACTTTTCAAATAAGAATAACGATCGCAACCACTCTGGCCAAATACTTTGCGTCCTAAACAAATAATTCAGCAATGTAGACACTAGACAAGACAGCGAGACAATTTAGTCTCATACATTTCATCGCATGTTTATTGTTAGGCGAGAATTATACGTATAAGTTTTGCTCTCAGACTTCCATAAAGATTTAGTTAAGTTTTTTGTCGTTGCTTTACATAAATAAATAAATAAATTACAAAATTATATATTAACAAGCAGTGCAATGAGGTTTTACCCGCGTTAACTTGAGTAAATATTATCTGTCATACTACAAAAGACGCATTAAAACCATGTTGATCACGTGTCTAGCTAAACAGTGTTTAAAAATTAAACATTGCTTAAAATATTATCGAACTTGCTTAACAGCCAATAAACTCATAAAAAAACTTATTGATAAAATGTTAAACGTTACATTTGACAGCTGAAATAGGTTTTAGACATCTATTAAAGTCACTTAAACGTGTGTTAATCTATATCTAAAGCATGTTTAACTCAAAACTGTGCTTAGACGCGGATTTGTAGTACAGATTTTTATAAACACGCGTTTAACGTCTGTTTAAATCTTTTGTAGTAAGACAGTATATTCATATAACGTTTACCTTCCCTACCTACCTACTTAAATCGGATATAGATAACACTATTTTTATTAATTAAATTAAATAAGTATATATTTATTAATCTAAATATATAAAATAAAAAGAAGTAGCCTTAGTTACTCCTTATTACATAAGCTATACTTACATTATTACTCAACGCCGAAATATAGAAAGAGACTGACATAAATTATGCGAAAGGCGATTCCACAGTTTCACAGCTTTAACAGTAAAAGATTCACTGTAACACTGGCTGTGACTTACAGGAAATTCCAACTTGTTATCAGATTTTGAACGAAGGTTAAGTCTTTTTTTATGGGGGTCTACAAACACCCAGACCACGGTAAACATCCGTATGACCAATACAGAAGTTTGCCGAGAGCGGGGATCGAACCCGCGACCGTAAGCGTTTCAGTCAGTTGCAGTGACCACTAAGCCAACCTGTCAGTCTAAACGTAAGTACTGTATATATTTTTATAAGCATTTAGTTAAAAGCTGTTGAAATTACAAACGGACGCTTCAATTTTTTCTTTAGTATAGATACAGATGTATAATGTCTATGCTGTCCTTACAATAGCCGGTAGCAGTTGACTAAGCCAAGTAATTACACAGATCAATAAAGGTCCAGGTGTTCTGAGCTTCACTATGTAGAGTGACAATATCATGGTGCGGACACGATATCCTAATATCTAAATAAATCTTTAGTTATATAACTTGTCCACTTTGTTTAATATGATTTAAAAACATCTAAACATATATAAATCAAAGGAGACTGATATAGTGATCTATCAACGCACAGTCCAAACCACTGGACGGATCGGGCTGAAATTTGGCATGCAGGTAGATTTTATGACGTAAGCATCCGCTAAGAAAGGATTTTGATTAATTCTACCCCCAAGGGCATAAAATAGGGGATCAAAGTTTGTATGAAACTTTGTCAATAGTATATGTTTTTTATATAATTTAAACTTTCGCGATTTATACTATTCATATTTAATATAACGGGTCGCGATAACTAATGGTAGTAATACCTTTTTATTGCCCGACGTTTCGACGAAGTTGCATTCGTCGTGGTCACGAGCTGACTCTCGTCTCGTTCAGTTTCGTTTGTCAATATTAAACCGACTGGGCTAAGACTTTGCATGCATAAAGCTACTATCATGTAAGCATCAGATATCGCAGACGAAGTCGCGAGCTTCAGCTAGTTGTAACATATAACAGAATTCTTTTTTCAACAATGACATCATTCGCACTTATAAAACATGTAATTAACTTTTAACTGTTTTGTAGACGGTTTTCGTCTGGACGTATCACAATACTATATTTTATTATTTTATTTTAGGTACTCCTTAATATTATCGTTATATGAGCCAATTATTATCAAACATTGTCAGTGTATTAAGCATATGCTACGAGTTGTTTCTTCTTTCCTTAATGCGAAGAAGGCCATGTCTCTTAAACACTTAGATGGATTTGTAGTAATACAAAGTAATATAAAACATTTTGTTATGTTTAGAGGTAATGCTGCCAGAGTTTTGGGCATCTTGCCTCATAATAACAGCGATAGTTATTTAGGCTTAATATAGTTATTTTTAATTTATCTTTCTTATTTTTATTTTCATAGATCATTTGTTTATATGAGAATTTATAATGTATTAACGGTATAAAAATGTATTATAATTGTCACTTAACACACTTGGTTGTATCTATTTGCCTAATACTAATTTTTATATATTTTATTATATTTGAAGGACAAGTTTTGTAAATAAGAATATGTTTAAAAATTTTATTGGTTTGTTATAAAAGAGATAACTATTTAAAAAAATTAAACGCGTTTTATGTGTCAAATTGTTTTGTATTTTTATTATTTAAATTCAACTTCTGAACTTTAAAATATTCATGCATAAATAATCCTTAATAACGAATTGTCCTCAAATAATACAATACATGGTGTTATGAATTACCCTCGCTATTTGTCTTAGAAGCTTGACATCTGCGGTTGAGATGCCCCAAAATTTATATCCGGAGCAAAATATCATTCAACGTGTTTTGACCAAGTTGGAACATGTATATTACGATGAATAACTTAAAATTACAATTTTAATTAAAATTATTGACAAATTGTAGAGTTAGGTAGAGCCTTAGTCGAGTACGTGCTGGATCTAACTAATGGATAAGCTTATCAAACTCAATCTTTAGTAATCTTTATATGAAATTCTTCCCACCAAAATTCAACGCCCAGTTTACATGAAAATTCTCTTAACATTGGTTTTCTATCATTAAATATTTAATTAAATTTATAATACGCTATAAGATAAAGGAATACTATTATGTATATTCTATAGTAGCATGTATACAAACGCTGTATTTAATTCATTTGATTTCATTGTATTTTTGTATTGTTGTAGATCTGTAGCAATTTATCTTCATTGTCTCATCATCATTTGATTTTCAAAATTTTTATAACTGTTTGGACTCCCTCGTGTCTTCCCTAACATAAGTGACATTGGCCATAATTATAAGGAAAAAAACTTATCAAAATTGAAATTGTGCATAGATTTTTATAGTGTAGTGGATACACATAAATATTCGCATTTATAATATTAGATATCCACTTTAATTCTAAAAACAATTACATATTCTTTGATGGCTTTTAATAATATTAATCAGAATTAACCCAAATCGTGCGTTATGTAAATTAAGTAAATTAGTAGGTTTGAAGATGTGGTTTTATTTAATGAACCAATGTTAAAGACAACTGGAATCTTTATATACCAGGACTGGATTTAGAGGTCTGAGGTTTTAGGGCAAGAAAATAAAGGATCCCTAATTATTTTGCGAATAAAATGAATTTTGTATTTAGAATTTTGGATATATCTTATCGGATTGAAGAATACAATATTATTATGGTTGTATTAGTACTTCTTGGTAAAAATACAATGAGAAACGTTTTTTTTTTTTATCTGCTATTATGGTGCCTCATATCTTGTAGAGAGCCCAAGGCCGTAGCACCATATGCTTGCTCCAAAATCCGTGCCTGTATGAAAGGAATTATAAGGCCTTGGATTTTAGACGAAACATTATGTTACAAAGAAATAATAAAATTTACTAACTTTCGCATATTATATGTATATATGGGAGCTGATAAGCAATACTGTGTCAAGCCACTAGGATTTCATTTTGAGAAAATGGCGTATAAAGATGTCAAACCTATTCTTAATGAATTTGTTTAAAAAAGTATATATCCAACTTTTATTTTCGTGTAAGCGTGATGTAATATAGTTCCTCAATAAACAGGCTATGTAACACAAAAAAAATTTTCTAATCGGATCAGTAGATTAGATAGATCTTATTACATCAATCTGCTTTAAATTTATTATACCTTTTATCAAAATAGAAAAGCGTAGATGGATACTTACGTCTTTAAGCAAATTTATTAAGAACAGGTTTGACATCTTTAGACGCCATTTTCTCAAAACGTCCGTGTAGCTTGACAAAGTATTGATTATAAGCGCCCAAAATTCACAAAGATAAATAAGATCAGTAAGCAAGATGTACCCAATAGAGCACCATCAGTCTTAGTTCGAGATTGTGCGGGATTGTACTTATTGTGATTGTGGGAAAGCAGGTGTTTTAGTTTATACATACATAATCGAATACAAGATATATATTCTTGTATTCGATTGGAGTGCTATGATTACTGAAGTAACCCGCATCAAATATGTCTTATATAAAAGCTGTGTTATTTCTGTAAATACATACTGATAAATAATATTGAAGTGTCTGATTATAATTTTGAATTAACAGTTAACTAAATGCGCATGGAAAATCAATTTTATTATTTTTGTCTATCTGTTTCTTCTGGCTAATCACTAAAATGGCTGGACCGATTTTGACGAGACTTTTACTCGCAGATAGCTAATTTTATAAGGTGTAACTTAGACGATTTTATTTTAAAATATATATTTAAAAAATATGCGAACACAAAATTGAAACTAATAAAATAGTGGACAATGTCCGATTTTACTAGGTAAAGTAAATATTGTATAAATATAATTTTTCCTCAAATTAACGCGGCGAAACCGCAAAGCAAAGCTAGTTTTTAATATATTAGGACAGAAAGCTTATTCCACGCCACTTCACGTTAGATTAGACAATACCTAAATGGCTTTTTAATGGTCCTTTACCATCGATCACAATAGATTGTTATTATAAAGCACTGAAAGTGATTACGTGGATTTAAAAATACAAATAATCGTATGTTATAATCCAATTACTATTCAAGTATTTTTACCTAATGAAGACCTTTACAACACCCCACATAATTTGTTTTACTTCGTCCACCTACCATCTATAATATATGGATGCTGATAAGCAACAATGTGTCCACCCACATAAAGTCACATTTGGAGACATTGATGCATTTTGATACTGCGTCACCTATTTAACATTGTTCAATAAAATTTTAAGTCATCTAAACTAAATAAGTACGGAAAAAAGTTTCTTAATCCAATATTTCGAATTTCAAGTGCGTCCCATATTTTTCAATTTATAAAATATTCTCAAATATTTAAAAAACTTATTATAGATAACATATTAAATATATCAATCTGCTTTTAATTCATTATACCTTTTATCAAAGAAAAGATGGATATAGACGTCTTCAAATAAATTTATTAAAAATAGGTTCGACATCTTTAGACGCCATTTTCTCAAAATGAAGTCTGTTATCAGCGTCCATATAGTATCAGAAAAATGCAAGGTATTTAATCTTATATTGAAAATTAAAAAAAAAATCAGGACAATCTATCGAAAAACCATTTTAACGAGCCCTAACACGATACTTCTGCTGTAAGTTGATGAGGAGATATGTATTCTGCTGATTCCAAATGACACTGCAGAATTAGGTCAAAGTCATGTTTTCATGTTAAAGATCTGATAACCTTAAAACGTCTACACATTAGAACCTTATATATTATAGTTGGATGCTGATAAGCAATAATGTGTCAACCCACAAATAGTTAATTTCGGAGATATTGGTGTATTTTGATAATGCGTCACCTATTGAACATTATTCAAATAATTTTCAAGTCATCTAAACTAAATAACTAAGGTAAAAAATTACTCAATTTAATGTTTCGAATTTCAAGTGCGTTCCATATTATGCAATTTATGCAATAATCTTATATATATTTGAAAACGTTATTGATAGATACGAAATGGATATCTGACCTTTTCAATCCTTGACCAGTAACGATTTAGATTAGAAAGAAAGAATACAATTACACGTGCCAAATAATTTATATACAATTATTTATAGACAAATAAATATGTTTATGTATTACGGATCATTGTATTTAATATTATATATTTCCACGCGACTAGTGATGATCATTGTTAGATATTCCACAGAGCATGTACAGAATAATAAATATAAACGCGACAGAGAATTACATTAACGCTATATTTGTACTGACACATTTTTTTACTTAAACATAATCTGAAATAATGTTTTTCGTATTTAATATAACGGATCTTATCCGTCGTGACTCGTCAGCTCGTGACCACGATGCAACTTCGTGGAAACGTCGGGCAATAAAAAAGGTACCATTCTCGCGATAAGACCCGTTATATTAAATATGAATATGAATCGCGAAAGTATAAAATATAATATTTTTCGTTTCAAGGCTGATTTACATCAGACGACAAAATTTCTTATTTTATCCAACTCTATTACATTATTTTAGTGTACACAAACGTAGTATTCTCTCATTGTTCTGTCTGAATTTACAAAGATGATATGGAATATTCTATGAACGGTTGCTCGCCTGATGTAAACAGCACTAGAGCGTGCGAAGAGTTGCTTAAATCGTTCTTGCGTGTTAAGAAGACACACTGTCTTTTGATGATTTTCGTATAAAAAGTAAGTAAAGTAACAGCCTGTAAATGTCCCACTACTGGGCATAGGCCCCCTCTCCTATTAAGGACAAGGTTTAGAGCTTAATCCACCACACTGCTCCACTGCGGTTTGGCAGATATACATGTGTCAGAATTTCTCCCGGCACATGCAGGTTTCCTCACGATGTTTTTGTTAAACACAAATTTAGCACTTGAAAAATCAGCGGTGCTAGCCGGGGTTTGAACCCGCGATCATCTCGATTTTCGTATGCCGTACGATATTTAAAAATGTTTACTTACTTGTCAACCAGAGTAATTCTGCGAATTTTATGTTTTCTCTACACAAATTTCAAAGCCCCGTTTTACGCCATTAGGGGGTGAATTGTCAAAAATCCATTCTTAGCGTACGCCAACATCAAATTAATTATTTGTGTGATTCGAACTTTGTATTACATCAGCCAGTCTGTCTGTCACAATTATCTTGATACAATAGCTACATCTTGTTAAAAATGCAACATCTATACAAATAAATAAATTTGAAGTGTATGTGATTGCAATGACATCGACAGATTTGTAGGTTTTATATAGTTTAATTTTTCTTTTAATATTTTTATTGTTTTTTTCTTTTCACAGTGTTAATTATATTCTATTTAGATGTACATTATCATTTTTATCATTAGTAAATAATTATTTTATTTATTGTAATATTAAATTAACAGTTTTAACTAAATACATATAAAAGTATACACGGTACTAAAACATAACGTACGTACGTAAAACATAATTTTTTAAATCTTTTGTTTGTATGCACTTAACTGCACCGATTCGACGGGACTTTCACTACTAGTAATAATGTAAAATGCTATATAGCCTACACGAGTTTGGTAAATATATAAATTCAAACTCAAACTCAAAATATACTTTATTCGTATAGGCCTTTACAAGCTCTTTTGAATCGTCAATTTACAAATTTGTGATGTCAGTTCCACGTGAAGCTACCACCGGCTCGGAGTGTGGACTGTACTGAGAAGAGCCGGCGAGAAACTCAGTAGTTACTCTTTTAAAAATATTTTTGTACAATATTGCTTGATACAATTAGCTACAGTTATCCTGTGAAAATGTCAACGCCCTATTATTCCACGCGGTTTTATCATTAATGTAGTCATATACTGAATCGTATGCTTTTTCTATTAATGATGTTTTATATAAACTTTAAATTTGTGAAGTGGCAAATTTAATATTGTATAAGCAATTATTGTCAAAGAAAAATCAGAAGAAAAATAACTAATTAATACCTTTTCTTCTTCCCATTCCTCTTTATAAAATATCTATGACTCATTCGCGATTTAAATCGTGATTGAAAAAGTAAAATGAGTTTAAGAATAACTGCTGCGTTCGTGGTTCCTGTCGGTAGAATTCATATTTCAAACCGTGGAATTCTTCAAGTTTGTTGACAGATTTATAAATTTATAATTCGATAGCACCTTTAATATTTAAATTAAAGTAGAATAACTAATACCTAAAGTAAAGTAAAATAATTTCGCTTTTAAATTTGTTTTGGTCAAACATAAAACTTTCTTTCTTAATTTACTTAAAAAAAATCTATAATCAATGGACCTGTAACTTGACGATTCAAAAGTGCTGTAAAAAGCCTATTTCAATAAAGTATATTTCGAATTTGAATTTGAAGTTCCTTTATCGTTTTCGATTGAAAATTGCTATCGGACACTGTTGTTATATAATATTGTTAGTAGTATCAAGTTGTACGAGCTATAGTCACGTGTCATAGTATCATGACTTTATAAAAGAGCAACACAAACGTAGATTTTCCACGTTTGCTTGAGGTCTCGAAACTGACGGACGTTGACGAGACTTTTATTTAATTGTTATCTGTTATACTTTCTCTTAATATTGATTTTTATAATTTTATTTAAATTTATTATATTAGGAAATCATAAGTTGTATATATTTTCAGAGTTACAGTGTTGTTTTACATCACTAACAAATGTAGAACTTACATGTGTAATTCTCGCCTAAAGTTGAGAGCCATCATGATAAGAGCATTTAAAATTCTAAAATTAATTTACATATAAATCAAAATTTGAATTTTCAATTTGAAAGTTTATTTTTGTAATTCTCGCATTCGCTGATGCTGAGCACATAAAAATAAATATTTTTCTCTATATTTATATTTTAATCCCGATTCAATACCTTCGACTATCAAAAGAAAATATACGTTGATTTTTATTCGAACACAATTTATTTTTTCACAGAAAAAACGTAAAAAATACTACTAAAGCAATTTTCGTTACTAGAATTATAAAATGGCTGACGATACCCGCCATCTTCTAATGCGAAAAATAATAAAGAACATTCTACATTCAACTTTTTTTTGCAATATTTTTTTTGTATTTCAATACACAATATACTCTATATATAGTTTTTAGTACATTTTTTTAAGAATAACTAATCAACGAGTAAGAGAGTCACATAATCTTAAGTGATCATCGACGCCAACAAATATTTAAATAAAATATAAAATTCTATAATTTTGCACAGTCAACATAACTATGCAAAATTAAGGAATTCTTGGTCTGATCCATTCTTTTACATAGCTAAAATAACTATAAAAAATTATGGTATTCCTAGTTTGATGATCTTGAAATGGCAGGACTAATTTTGGTAGAACCATCTATAACCATCGCTAAAAAGCCTCTTTCAAATAAAAAACCAAATCCAAATCTTTTAGGAGCTACGATGACATAGACAGACACACAGGCATACAAAGCGGTCAAATTTTATGCTTTTTATGATGATTTGCACCGTCATGACCAATCGAACGACGTCTCATTTATCAAAATCGGTCCACGCGTTTGGTCTAAATAGTGCCACAAAGGTACAAACCCACATACATAATATACTGTCACGACTAACGTGATAATTTTTTAATTATGTCCTTATTTATTGTTATATTTTATTCTGGTTAGCTCTCTCTGCAATTGAGTACGTTGTGCTATAAAACCTTTTTGTTTTAGTATATTTTTTAAGTGTGTTGGTTTTGAAAAAAATAGGAGGGTGACGTCTGGATGTCTAAGGAGAGACGTTGATTTTTATGTTTAATTTTTTGATTGAAAATAATATAAGTTGCTGTGTGTTATACGTAAATAGCTACATACTCATGTTGTGCAACAACTGACTGCCGTTTCCCTCCATGATCTGCCGTCGGGTTACTATCAAGAACAACACACACAACAAGTATAATTTGGAGTTCTCATGCTCAACGTAACAACACAGACACGTTGGCGCAGTGGTCACTGCTACTGACTGTAGCGCTAATGGTCGCGGGTTCGATCCCCGCTCGCGACAAATGTCTTGGCCATACGTATATTTGTCGTGGTCTGGGTGTTTGTGTTAGTGTTGTGAGTGTTTCCGGACCCCGACACAAGGTCACAAGATCTTAATGGGTGCCGTGAGTGTGATGCGTTTATTTATTATTTATTTACATACATACATACATACATCTCAACCCTCTTGAATGAAAGAAATTAGATAGGTGACCCTCTTGACTCTCTCACATACGGAACGCAGCAACGTACTAAGCTTCACGCTGATCTTCTGTTAGAGCGATTCACTGTCCCGGTCGATCTAAGCCCTATACGAGCTGTATTCAGTAGGACAAAGCCAGGCTGTACCGCAGTTAAAAATGGTATGAAAATTACGGATGATGGGAAATATGAAGTAAGGGGTCGGAGGAAGGGCTTAGATTATTTTTGTGTAGGTAGATAAATTTATAACAGATCGAGATTTAATCTTTACCATTTCTGTCTACGATTAATTGGAAACGTGGGTTATCTTCATCGGTATTTATCACAGGAGCTCTTCACATGTAGGTGAGTGTAGGTTTTTATTTTTTTCTTTACTTTCATTAGACTAATGAAGTGTGGAACTCGATTTTGAGGGCGCAGAAAGCAATGTTGATCACGTGTTTGCGCATAAAACTATAGTACCTTTATAATCAAGCTTTTCTTTATTTTAATTACTAGTTTTTCATAGCCTGAAAATATGGATAAAACGTGGTGATCTAAAAATGAAACCTAGCTAGAGCGATTTATCGCCACTAAAACTCTCTGCACACTAAATTTTATGAAAATCGTTGTAGCTGTCTCCGAATTCGACTTTTTGTGGTTTGACACATTATTGCTTATCAACATTAAAATATAGTTTATAATTGGCTGTTAAGCATCCATACATATGGATGAGTTAACACACAAAAAGTAAAATTTAAAGATATTGATATAATCTGATAGTACATTACGCATTTAACATTATTTCATTTTTAAGGCATCTAATCTTAATAAGTGCGGAAAAAGTTTCTTAATCGAACGTTTAGAATATTGAATTATGCAATAATCTCATATAGTTAAAAAAACTTAGTATTGATAAAACTTTTTACTATACTTTTAATCGAAATAGAAATGAAGGGATATAAACTTTTTTAAACAAATTTATTAAAATAGGTTTGACATTTTAAAACTTTTTTTTCTCAAAACGAAGTCTGTGTGGCTTGACACAGTATTGCTTTTCAGTGTCTAATTAAGGTAAACTACAAAACAGTTTATCAGCAGAGACTCTCTAATTTTAATAAATCATGCATTTACAAAACAAGTACAGTTACAACATGTGTTTTAAATAGTAACAAGATACAAAACAGATACATGCAGTTAAGTACAATTATTATCTCTAAACAGTAACAATAAAAAAAGAACATAACACGATATAATGAGATTAATACACTTATGTTATTCACAACGAAATATATTATAAATTGGTGTGCGACAGTTTTTATAACAAACGTAATGGAATGTAAACGTACAGTTTAGATCAGGAATTCCTAAGGTTTTATTAATTATTCTTTACAACTAAAGCCGCTGCGCTTCCTTAGGTCACCCAACGCTCTCCTAGTAGGGCGCGCCTCACTGGTTGGGAACTGTTTGTCTAGATCATGGCTTCATTTGTAAAAAAAAAAATTTAAAGATTTTCAAATTTCGCGCGGCGCTGACACAGTTTCGGCCGATGTCGTGTACGTCGTAACATGGATCAATTCTTTAATCAAGTGCAACAATGCTCTCACTAATTGTACGTATATCTTTTTTCTGAATGAAAATAAACACGTTCATTTATGTTTTCATTGTTTGGTATTTCAACATCTGGGGGGCGCGGTGTTTAAGTTTAACATTAGGTGAGGCACATGGTATTAGTCTAAAAC
Organism: Hypolimnas misippus; assembly: GCA_037950945.1. Classification (NCBI taxonomy): domain Eukaryota; kingdom Metazoa; phylum Arthropoda; class Insecta; order Lepidoptera; family Nymphalidae; genus Hypolimnas; species Hypolimnas misippus. The sequence continues at coordinate 2,249,003 of JBBEEQ010000009.1, forward strand.
GAAGATGATGAATAAATACACGTTAAAATATCCTTTTGTAACGATACACAATCCTTCAATTTAACTTTCGCAAAGCGAATAGACTTACAAATATCATACATCACCTTTAGCTTTTCAGAATTTAACGTGAGATCAATATTGTCAAGTCGATGTCCTGCGTGACATTAGTGAAATAATCTACGCTATTTTGATATTTATCTGTGATACCTTCAACGCAATTTTGGGTACTTGGACATATTTACACCAGTTATTTCGATTTTAAAACCATATTACTAAACCAATTTCGATGAAATTTCTATAAAACTATAAATTTGATAGTACATCCTTTCAAACAAAATAGTATTTTAAAAATCGGTAAATGAATGACTGAGTTCTAATGTAAGAAATAAAAAATACGAAAAAATACGTAACGAATTGAGAACCTCCTCTTTTTTGGTAGCCGGTTGAAAAGGTATTAAAACAAAAAAGAAAGGTCTTCGTTTATAACAAGAAATAACAGCCAAAACACATACCTACATATATATAGGTAATATAGATGCACGTTGCGACGCCGTAACACGACTCAGCATCGTAAAAATTTACGACATGCTATGTAAAAATTTAAACTAATAAATATATTTTAAAAACAAGGTTTTATTTAAACGCGCTGTAGCTTTTATTGAAAAGAATAAAATAAACTTTTCCTTTATAAGTGTTATCAACTTAAACAATTGTTATGATATAAAAGCTTAAACAAGTTTTATCAAATGAATTCTGTGAAGCAAAACGTGTGCATATAAAATCTCAACGAATTGAAAAACACTTTTTATTGAAATGAAATGAGGCATTCATTAAGCATCTCTATCTACACTTTTATTAGAAGTAGCTTTAAAGCCAGCAGGAAAATTAAATAGCGTTTAATTTTCTCGACGAAAATACATAAGCAATTTTTTAGATAAGAACTTATCAGTAATTTTGAGTCTTCTTCTTTTATATTAATTATTACTCTGGTTTTATCTAAATACATATAACTCAACGGTGACTGGCTAACTGACTGACATAGTGATCTATCAACGCACAGCCCAAACCACTGGACGGATCGGGCTAAAATTTGGTATGCAGGTAGATGTTATGACGTAGGGATCCGCTAAGAAAGGATTTTGATTAATTCTATCCCCAAGGGCATAAAATAGGGGATCAAAGTTTGTATGAAACTTTGTCAATATTATATATTTTTTATATAATTTAAACTTTTGCGATTTATACTATTCATATATAATAGAACGGGTCGCGATAACTAATGGTAGTAATACCTTTCTATTGCCCGACGTTTCGACGAAGTTGCATTCGTCGTGGTCACGAGCTGACTCTCGTCTCGTTCAGTTTCGTTTGTCAATATTAAACCGATTGGGCTAAGACTTTGCATGCATAAAGCTACAATCATGTAAGCATCAGATGATGATGAAGTAGGAAAAAAATCTTGCCCCCAGCGAGCTATTCTGGCGTGCGCTGCAAAAACCGTTAGAGTTACACCTATATAATGTGTGATAAAAATGTTTATCTTAAATATTCCTACAAAAAATCCGTGACAGTAATCATCTATCATTTATGTGTGAGCCATTATCGTCTACTAATCCTGCGCAGACGAAGTACTAGCTAGTTTTTAATAAAAACAGCGGGCAAAGGAACAGACGCGACAACTAATTTTAAGTGATCACTGTCGCCCATGGACATTTGCAGCATCAGAGGAGTCACAAATGCCTTGCCTTAAAAAGGAATAAGGAATAAAGGGAAGTAAGGAAAGAAATAGAGAAGGAAATCAAGAGTGGGGGTACTGCCCCGAGCTGTAGTCAATAAGATACAGCTGGGCTCTACCTCAAAGACCCAAGACAAAAAAGGACATTCACTCATATTTTAAATAACGAATCTTATCGCGATATCGCAATAATACCTTTTTCATTGTCCGACGTTTCGACAAAGACATGAACACGACGCATACAATTTTGTCGTAACGTCTGAAACGTCGAAAAACTGACCACGTCACTCAGTTTACATAAAAAAATCATTAATAGAAAAAGCATACTATTCAATATATGACTACATTAATGATAAAACCGCGTGGAATAATAGGGCGTTGATATTCTCGCAGGATAACTGTAGCTAATTGTATCAAACAATATTGTACAAAAATATTTTTAAAAGAGTAACTACTGAGTTTCTCGCCGGCTCTTCTCAGTAGAGTCCACACTCTGAGCCGGTGGTAGCTTCACGTGGAACTGACATCACAAATTTGTAAATTGACGATTCGAAAGAGCTTGTAAAGGCCTATTTGAATAAAGTATATTTTGAGTTTGAGTTTGAGTCAGCTCGAGACCACGATGGAAGGAACTTCATAGAAACGTCGGGTAATAAAACAGGTATTACTATTATTAGTTGTCGCAATAAGACCCGTTATTTAAAATATGAATAATCTAAATCGAAATTATTTAAAATACATAAGAACATTCTTATCGGAGCACATTAGCCGAAACCCATAAAGCATATCCTTCTCTTTAAAGTCGTTTAAAATCTCACTCAGCTCTTTTTATAATAAAAGGACTCTTACATTATAAAGGCTTTCGCGGCTTTGAAGTTAGTCCGTTTTATTAAAACTAATGGTGGCGTCAGATGTTTCAATTTATTCAGTGCAAGGAGCGTGACGTTTCCGCTTCAAGTGGTAAGGGGGAAAAAGTTTTAAAACCTTTTCGTGCTTATTTACTCTTTGGGTGTTTTTGTTTTGGTCGTTTCAAAGACAAATCATTTTGTTATTTTCCCTGTACTGATTGTGATTCGACAATTATACTGAAAAGAATAAAAAGTAATATAAAAATATCAAATAAACTACCTTATGATAATCTCTTATATAATTTCACCTTAATTCGGATCAATGAAGCATATAATATACAATAAGATATTTTAAAAACCTCGTTGAGACCTTTTCAACGAGCCCCAATACGATACTTCTGTTGTAAGTAAGGAATTGTGTATCCTTATAATTCCAGGTGACGCGGTAGTATCAGGTCAAGGTTGCGCAAATATTTTATTTTAATATCATTATTAGTATGGTTAATTTCGAGTCGAATAGACCAAACGAAATTTTTAAAATCCTTTCAACAACAACAACAGAGCTGATAATCATAAAAAATCTAAACAAATCTTCATACATTATATGCAGTTAATAACAATATCGATTACATGAGCTTTCGAACAAAATAATCACACATCATCATACATTAAAATCAACCAATTCATTAGGGAGCTACGATGTCATAGACAGACACACAGCTACACAAAAAAGTGGGGTGTTTTTTAGTCGGGGGTTAAAATACATCGTAAAGTATATTATAAATTCTTACATATTTCCCTACAGCTAATTGTATATATATTGGTTTTAACTGTACAACAATCAGCCCAAACGACAGAGACAAATAGTTTTAAAACACTTATTTAGTAAGAACTGCCTTTTAAATCATAATTAAGAATAATTTAAATTTTATTGAAATATACATATCTAAATGAATAAATAATGAAATATCAATACATATATATTATACATCAGTACGTGTAAAAGCGTATATGTGCTATGTTTACTCAATTTCAAAAGAAATCATGCACTTTACGAGTCTCACACTCTCGCAGTACGATTTGCATTTAAATGCATTCTGTTTGTCGCTGTCACGTCGTAAATAAAAATACGATTTAGCTGATCTCCATGCAGCAGCTCCTACTTATTCCGAAACCCTAAGGAAATTCAGATAGAATTCTAAACAAAATTGGGTTAGTTTGAATGTAATAATTTAAAATTTAAAAAAAACGTAGAACTGTATGGAATAACTTTTTAACGGACTTCCAAAAAAGGAGGAGGTTCTTAATTCGTCGGGGATTTTTTTTAATGGATGTTCACCGATTATTTATTTTAAACTTTCGCGATTTATACTATTCATATTTAATATATCTTCTTATCGCGATAACTAATGGTAGCCACCGCCGTCAGCTCGTGACCAAGACGAATGCAACTTCGTCGAAACGTCGGGCAATAAAAAGGTGTTCACCAATTATTCCGCTGATTGTGGACCGATTGTGAAAATTTTGTTTGAAATGGTATATTTCTAAATTTGTCCCATTGTCATCGAGTCAGGATCTGATAAAGAAATCGAGGGAACTCTTCGAATATTATATCTATACCGATTAAGGTATTATTATTGTAGCTTTTGAAATTGTTTTCGAATAGACACATTTGGTGAAGTGTATCTAATGATAAAGACCACAGAAGGCCATCGGATCTACTCAATAGCAAGTGTAACACTTATTAAGAGTGACATAAGACAAAGAACGATATGATCCTTAACACTCAATGTCAATTATGTATTAAAACATGTCACAAAACAAGGTTATGCAACGTGTATTCGAGTGGAAAATATGTGCTATTTATTAATTAAAAATAAAAAATGACAGACTAATTCCAGTTATTCTGATTTGAAAACCAGACTATTGATTACTGATTTTGATAAAAATTCTTAGGAACCAATCGGGAAGTCTAAACTTTCAACGTCCTTTCAATGTTTTCACTGCCATTTAAACACAAATTTAGCACTTGAAAACTCAGCGTTCTAACTAACGTTTGAACCCGCGATCTTTTGAGATCGACGGCCACTAACCACTGGCCTAGTAGTCTTGTGATCTCGGCACTAAATCTACTATCAACTCCTATTTTCAAAGTGAAATCAAAACTAATTGGTTGACACATTTACTGACTGATCGATAAACGCAGAGCTGAAACCACTGGGTCTAGGAAAATGACATTTTCCACAATCGTTCCTAAATGTTGTAAGTGTGCACTAAGAAAGGATTTTTAAAAGTTTATTAGGTACATATCAAATTCCTAATTTTACGCAAGCGAACCTGCGGGGAACTGCTAGTTCATTATAAAATAAATAAAATCAACCGACACGTTACTAACATTTTAGTACCCTTAAATCTGTTTTAGAAATACCATTATCAAATTAACCCAATACAAACTCGTCAACCTGAAAAATGTTGAAAAAAATCCATCCCAGACGTCGTTAATGGACAAAAGTCACAAAAAACTTTTCGAGTCGAGATATTTTGTAGCGAAACGAAAATTTTTTTAACGAAGTTGTATTTTTCTGTAACGAGTGAATCCGGTTGACGTGTTTTTGAACCGACTACTAAAAAGTACGGTTTCTATTTTTATTGTAAGTTCGGGCTTGACATACGACTTCACTAACTCACTCTGTTGTTAACTTTTTACGTCATATAAATTGTCTAATGCCGTTATAAGTTTGATAGCAAAACTTTCATTTTGAGCTCGGTAGTAAAGAAAAACATCGTGAGGAAACCTGCATGTGCCGGGAGAAATTTTGACAAATGTATATCTACCAATTCATATTTAATATAACGGGTCTTATCGCGATAACTAATAGTAGTAATACCTTTTTATTGCCCGACGTTTCGACGAAGTTACATTCGCCGTGGTCACGAGCTGACCAGAGATTGATTGATTTTGAGAGAACGTCGGGCAATAAAAAGGTATTACTACCATTAGTTATCGCGATAAGACCCGTTATATTAAATATGAATAGTATAAATCGCGAAAGTTTAAAATATGTATATCGACCAACCCGCAGTGGAGCAGCGTGGTGGATTAAGCTCTAAGAAAAAAAACCGTTCTCATTAATAAGAGAGAAGACCTTTGCCCAGCAGTGGGACATGTAAAACTTGTTACTTTAATTTATTTTTTATAATATATTGTACATTGCAAATTAAGAGTTTGACTCCTTTTGTTACACTATTAGAAGATTTTTTTCGTACTCATTAATAATATTTCGGAAACTTTATTTTTACAATGCCAAAACCAGAGCGCGATATCGCATTGTTACACGTCACATTGTTACACATACAACTTTACACAAATAATACATTAATTAAATAAAATGATGCCGTGACGTGCTACGGCGTGACGTCGAATCGTGGTTCATATAAACCTTGACCTAAAAAGAGGTGTTATAAGATTGACGTATATCTACGTCTGTGTGTTTGTCTATGGTGTCACAATGGACCGATATAGATGCAGAATTTGTTTAAAAGCTGATGGCATCAAAATGGTAATTAGATTTAATTTATGAAGATCTGTTTAGAAGTGAAGGATATCTCTTTTCTAGTTGTTGAAAGGATTTAAACTTTTAGTGGTTTAATAGTTACGAAATTTACTGTATTACGAATGATATTATTAATTGCATAGTAACGTAACCAGTGTCATTATAGCTTCTTAACGAACGGACCAATTTTGATGGAGTTTTATTTTGTTTTAAGACTGATGTAATCGAGATCGTTTTTAGCTATAATTTATCAAGACCTATTCTAAATTAATAAATTGTGTTTTTTTTTTTTTTTTTTTTTTTAATTTTATAAAGTGTATATATAAGATTTAAGATCATGAATTTCTAGGTAGTAAGAAGGTTGTTAAATAAATCTTTTATCCAAATCCTAACATAAAATTGTTCATTACTAAAATGTTTATTTGATATCAACTCCTATTTTCAAAGCGAAATTGTCTTTCCATTAAAATATAAACGAGCTTCAGATTTCAATTATTCTAAATCTTTTTACATTAATTTGTATTTAGGTATCATTAAAATTGGATTAAGCATAAATTGTGATGAAAATAAAGATTAAGTGAAGCTTATCGAGGTTCTAGATCTTATGCGTTTAGTTGATTGAATATCTTAAGAAAGGGAAAATCTTCAGGGGCAGTTGGGCTATTATTTGCAAATGTGAAAAAAGCCATTTTTATCCCCGAATAAAACAAGAGAGTTGTCATAAGTTTGACCTGTAGTAGTAGTGTCTGTGTGTGTGTGTGCGTCTGTATATTAATACAATATCTGTTCTGCAGAAAAGAGCTGTTCGCGCAATTTATAACCTTGGCCGTATAGAATCTTTAAGAGAAAAATTTAATGAAATTAACATATTGACTGTTACTTCTCAATTAATTCTTGAAAATGTAATGTACATCCATAGAAACATTAACACATAAAAAAATATATGATATCCATCATATCAATACGAGGAACGAGAACAAACTCATTGTACCTGCTACTACGTCGAGTAAGTTATTCTTTTGTTGGGAGATGTATACGATTTTACAACAGGATCCCAGAAACGTTCAAAATGCCTCTATAGCAAAGTTAAATAAATTGTAAAGAAACGTTTGCGTTATTATCATATTAAAGTTTTCATAGATGATGACACACCTTGAGAATAATGCGATCGCTTCTAGGCTGTTTCAAAGAAAAAAGAAAAGAAAAAGTCCCACTGAGTTTCTTTCGCGGTTTCTTCGCAGGCCTGAGGTTATACTTCTCCGAAACCGTGGTAGATTCATTTTCTTGACGTTCAAACAGAGAATTCCTATTTTGAATAAAAATATTTTGATTTTGATTTAGATATCTGTGTGTCTTTGTATCTATTTGTCTATATGAATGCTGATAAGCAATAATGTGTCAACCCATATAAAGTAAAATTCGGAAATATCGATGCATTTTGACACCTACTTAACATTAAAAAATAAAGTCATATAAACTGAATAAGTACGGAAAAAAGTTTCTTAATTCATTGTTTCGAATTTCAAGGTCGTTCCATATTTTGTAATTTATACAATAATCTCATATATTTAAAAAACTTTTTAGTAAATAATATATTGAATATATCAATCTTTTATTCTTTATACCTTTTATCAAATAAGAAAAGAAAAAAATAGATAAATACTTATTCAAACAGATTTATTAAGAATAGGTTTGGCATCTTTAGATGCCATTTTCTCAAAATGAAGTTCGTGTGGCTAGACACAGTATTGCTTATCACTGTCCACATGTGGCATCGTAACTCTCTAATAAATGGACCGATTTTGATGTGTTTTTTTAAAGCATTTTTGTAATGAGGATGGTGCTTAGCTATAAATGATGAAGATCTGATCGGATATTTGAAATTAATGAGTTCTTTTCTACTTGTTGAAAGGATCTAAGCAATTTCTAGTGATCTTATATCAAAATTTACTATACTATGAATAGTATTAAAATAACATAACTGCGTAACCTTAACCCAATACTGCAACATCATCTGCAATCTGCAAGATTCAACTCCTCACCAACTTACAATATAAGTATCGTTTTGAGTTTCGTTGAAATGGTCTCTATGAATACATTGTCGGTTATTTTTTTTTTTAATTTTCAATTTTATATTATGTTTAAACGCTTTTACAGACACGTTGGCGCAGTGGTCACTGCAACTGACTGAAGCGCTAACGGTCGCAGGTTCGATGTACAAACGTCTGTATTGGCTATACGAATGTTTGTCGTGGTCTGGGTATTTGTGTTAGTGTTGTGTGTGTTTCCAGATCCCCGACACAAGGTCATGAGGACTTAATGGGGTTGAGTGTAATCCGTTTATTTTTTACTGCCAGTTTTGACCAAAAAAAGGAACATTTTTAAAGAATAAATTAGTCTTAGATACATAAATAATATAAATAATTACTTTATTCAAATAATTTGAATATGGATATAAAATTTGCAAGTAAAAGCCTTCTTAACCACTAATGAAAAAACGAAACAAAGAGAGAAAGAAATGTTTTAATTGGGGCAAACACTACAGACGTAATTATTACAATGAAAACATAAAAAACAGTAATCATTGCTAATAAACATACTAATAATATATACTAACTAATAAATCCTTAATAATTATATATGTATATATATTATACATATTTAACACTTTAACGTTACGAGTAAGTTTAAGTTTATAAATCTATCAAATCATAGTTGTAGAGTTCATTAAAAAAAGATTATTCTCCAGTTCTAAAACTGTTACTCTATATAAAGTTTTATTATATTTAGTAACCCTACGAATCTAATGAAACCTTAAACTTCAAAATCGGTCAAGCCGTTTAGATCACAATGGAACGGATATATGGACATAACCACATACGTACATACATTACCCTCCTTCTGAGTCAGTTGGCTATAAACACCTTAATACGACAAGTCAAGGACAGTTTCATAATAATTAATCAAAGGTCGTTTTGTAGTTAGTAATTAATATAATTACTTTCAGTCAAATAATAAATTCTCGACATATTTAATTAGTTCGCATATTAATTTGAAACATAATATTGAAAACAAGCCCCGTTTGGGTAAAAGGGTTCTTTAATATGTCAGTTCAGAGAAATTGTATTTTACGATCAAACAAAGCCAATTTAGTCGTGAAGGATTATTGAAAAATTGTGTTCATTTTTTTCATTTTAAGCTGTGCCCCGCGGTTAATTTGAGGAAAAATCGTAGTAAAGAATATAGTTGTTTAGGAGCAGAAACCCTTGTGGGCGTCCCCTGAATACATAAAGCAAAACATTGATTTTTATTACATAGATATGGACAATCCACACTACTCGTAGTTTGTGCGTAAAAGTATAATATATGTACCTAATACAAATAAGAACTTAAAAAAAATAAACCAACTTCAAAAATAAAACAAGTAAACTAAAAACATGAAATATATATTTTCTACGACATTTTGAAGTTGGAAACAAGTAGATCCTTTTATGTGCTATTTAGTGGCAGCGACTTCAAATGTTGTAGAAAATATTTATGTTTTACTTTTTAGTACACTTTCAAAGAATAAAAAAAACAAAATCGGTCTACAATCGGCGGAAAAATCGGTGAACAAACGTAAATAATACCTAAAACCGAACATAAAACCTCTACTACCACTAGAAAAGACGCATTAAAACCATGTTCAACACGTGTCTAGCTAAACAGTGTTTAAAAATTAAACATTGCAAAATATTATACATATAAGTTGCCTAACAGCGAATAAACTCATAAAAAACTTATTGATGAAATGTTATACATTACATTTGACAGCTGAAATAAGTTTTAGACATCTATTAAACTCACTTACACGTATGTTAATCTATATCTAAAGCATGTTTAACTCAAAACTGTGCTTAGACGCGGATTTGTAGTACGGATTTTTTTAAACACGACACACCTTTTTCGAATTTTGTTACATAAGTCCCAACTTAGTGACAGAACCATACAGATACCTTAAACCTTAGTAATACAGAACCTGGACAAGGTACAAAAATACGGAAAGGAAGGCGGTCTCCTTTAATCTTGTAAAAAAATATTTACGTTTAATAATGACGCGGCGTGCCTTGATTAAAATAATAAAAGGTTTCAACCGGGAATAAGCTCTCAGCGATGGTTTTGGTCCAAGAGTAAATATAATGTCTTTGCTTATAATATTATCTCGCTTTTTTGCTTGATATCAATTTACTGAATATTTTTTTCTGCTATAGTAAGATAGGGGTAGATAATGATGACTACATATATCTCCTTCGAAGCGAATTTTCGCTTATATAGTAATGCCTCTTAGGGCCGCGAAGTACAGACGAATAGTCACGAATACGACAATGTAAACAATTATTAATTCATCAAGTTTCAGTATATAAGTTTGATATTGCCCAGAAAACTTAAAAATATCACGTGTGCTCAGTACTTCAGGCCAAGACTGTATTTGTGTTGATCCTTGTAAGACATCCTCCGAGAACAAATACATCCAGCGACCCCAGTTGTAACCTCAAAGATATGATAAAAGTTATTACTCTAAGATTGTAATCTAAATTGTTATTGGCTTGCCATCAGGTTGCGAAGGTCAAATGAAAATCACTTTATGTAAATTTCAGTAACCTTTAGTAAACAATGACGAAATCACAACCTGAAAAAAAACCTTCTGAATGTAAAAATATTAAGTTGAACAGACACAGTTAAGACGTACAAATTGTGTCAAAAAATGTTTCACACAAAATCCATACAAGGGTTGTTTATTTAATAAAACAAAAAGACATAAAATATACAAATAAATAAATATGTTTAATGTTTTTTTTGTTCAAATAAGTGTGAAAAGCTGGAGAATATACATTTTTGCAACTTAATAAATTCAAAAAATCTATTCGGAAATGTTTTAGTTGTTATTAAGCATTTCATAGCTTGTGTAAACCTATTCCTTAAATATTATTTTTATATATTTGTTCATCATGCTTATCGTGCCAAAACAATAACCGATTAATTTCTTTATGCATGTTCTGTTACTAACTTTTTAGCAAGTAGTGATTGCCTTTAACTGAGGTAGCACATAGCACATTTATGTAACCTTAAGTAAATTGTTATATTTGTGTATACTTTGTTGGTAGTCCAAATAAATAAATAAAATAAAATACAGTATTGTTTGCGTTTATGATACTTAGGCTTCAACGTTTATACCATACGCAAATATAATCCAGGGATAAATCCGGCTGACATTTTATTGTTAATGTCCGAACTTCTGGACATAATACCTACTTTAGGATTTTACGACCTCTACATGATAATCCTTTTCGACGTACGTTTTTGCCCATAGTAACTTATATACACAGATTGATTATAATAGACTAAAAATATAATTGAGTTTCTGTATCAATATATAATATCAAAATCAAAATATACTTTATTCAAGTAGGCTCTCACGAGCACTTTTGAATCAATACATAAAAAAATACATCAATAATAAAGCTATCACCGAACGTAAATTCTACCGACAAGAACCGGAAGAAACTCGAAAGTTACTCTTTTAAAATTTGGTCAGTGAATTCAGCATTATATACTAAGCTCACGCGTCTTTATCGTCAACGTAATCTTGTATAAAGTAATATTAGGTTTCATTTGCGTTTATAGTTACTGCTTCGCTCTTGTGAGTCATGGCGTGATGTAATATAGCTTATAACCTTATATATTTTAAAGTTTCGGAAGTTATATTATTCTTATATTATACATATAAAGGGTCTTATCGCGATAGCTCGTAATATAATAATATTTTAATATTAATATTTTTTTTATTGCGCGACGTTTCAACGAAGTCGCATCTGTCGCGGTCACGAGTTCAGTCAATATAGATCCCTTATATAAAATATGAAGCATCTAACCTCCTCAATAAACAGGCTATCCAACGCAAAAATAACTTTTCAAAACGGATCTGTAGTTTCAGGGATTACCACCTTTATACAAACAATTTTTATCTCATCATTCAGTCATTCAATTCATGAATACACTGATTATTCTAAGAGTCGCAGCGGTTTTGTTGGTTCCGCTAGACAGAAGGACACATTGAAGTGCATAAGTTAGCGCAGTGGTCAGTACAACTGACTGGAGACTAACGCTCGCGGGTTCGATCCCCGCTCACGACAAACGTTTGTATTGGCCATACAGATGTTTGTCGTTGTCTGGGTGTTTGTGATAATATTGTGTGTTTTTCGCCTCGAAACAAGGCCATGAGATCTTAATAGGAGCCGTTGAGTGTGATGCGTTTATTATGATTATTTATTAAATCACGTTACGACTCATAGGATTGAAAAAAACCATAAACATATATTAATACAGCATCTCAATTATATTTGTATCAAACGTCTGAGTATATTTTTACTATACAAAGTTCGAAGGCAGGTTAATTTTAGTAATATTGAAAGTTGAAAAAATGCCTCCAGAAAAGGTTTAAACGCAAATTATTTTGAGACCTCAGACCTCCTCCATTATTAACATGTACTTACGATTCCGCCCAACTCTTTCGCGTAATAGGGTATTAGATCAAGGCCAGCATAACAAGGCTTATTAAAACTATGCTTGACTTAAAAGAACGTAGTATTATGTTAATGGACAAATAGCGTAAGTTGATGTGAAAAACATAATAAACGCATCACACTCAACGAATAAAAATCAATGTATATTTTCTTTTGATAGTGGAAGGTATTGAAACGGGATTAAAATATAAATAAAGAGAAAAATATTTATTTTTTATGTATCCGCGAATGCGAAAATTACAAAAATAAAATTTCAACTTTTGATTTATATTTAAATTTATTTTAATTTTTTTTTAAATTTTTTAATAGGTTAATAAGCCTATAACCTTCCTCAATAAACGTGTTATTAAAGGCAAAAACAATTTTTTAAATCGGATTAGTAGTTTCAGAGATTACCCTCTACATGCAAACTTACAAAGAAATACCTGTTCATATTATTACTGTAGATAAAGGTGTCATGAAACTTTAGTTCTACAGTATAATATAAACCAAATTAGTAGTCTATATTATTAGCTTTAACGAAGTAGACCAAAAAATAAATTTAAAATATATATTAAAAAGTTCTTAAAAGCGAAAGCATATTATTCTGTTCAAGATGATGAAGAAAAAAATGTTTTTATTTAGTATAAGCTGTATTCACACAGGTTATTTTATATATTTGTAACTCTTAAATATATTTATTCTAAAAAATTAAAAAGTAACTATCGAGTATCTTGTCGGTTCTTCTCGGTAGAATTAACATTCCGAACCGGTGGTGCATTCAATAATTTTTTCTTTTTTTTTTTGTTTCTGTACTGACGTTTTAAAAGTGCTCGTAAAAGCCTACTTGAATAAAGTTTTTTTTTTGAATTCGTGCAACAGATGGATAAAAAAAAATTAGCGAAAAATCTTCTCAATCAATGCTAGGATTGTGGTCAGCCCGTTAACAGATGCTGGCGTCCCCAATTTGTAATATAAATACAACCACAGTAGCGCCTAATCGTCGAACACTATTGCTATCAAAACGTGCTGACAATCTAATGGGTTTCGTACCCGAAAGTAACGGCTGTTTCTCATGATACCAAATATGTAAATAATTAAATTAAAGTATGTATATTTCTGCTCTATTTTATGAAATAAAAATAAAATAAAAAATACCAAATCGCTTAACAAATGACGTTTGTCTTAGATTTTCACGATTATTACTCATTGAAATAAAACTATTTTAAACGGATATAAATCGCGTATATTAATTATTTTTATCATATCATAATAATGATATTAAATTTACTATAGAATTAGAGGCAAATAATGTTTTAGCTTTTCTTACCATTCTTATTATCAAGAATCCTGACAACACATTATGTCACACTGTTTATAGGAAACCCACACACACTAATAAATACCTCAATGGTGACTCACACCACCACCCTAGCCAGTTAGCTACCGTTGGCAAATCTACGTTATTCTTCTTAAACTCTAATGTAATTCTGCTTAAACCTCAAATAGACAAATGTCACCTTAGTCTACCCGTGACCACGAACGCTGCAAAGTGCTCGAAACGTCGGGATGATAAAAATAATTAATATACGCGATTTAAATCCGAGTAAAATAGTTTTATTTCAACGCTTAACAAATGGCTGAAATAATTATATTTTTACTTTCTGCTTTTCATAAAGTCGGTAGAAACCATAATTCATATAATAATAAAATATAAAATAGTAATGAAATATATTTTCAAGGACCTTTTAAATTTAACCTTTATTTAATCACTTTCTAAAACGTAACCTTTTCATAATTTAACACCTTCGTGGTTTTATCACAGCAATGAACACCTACATAATCTTAAATACATAAATGTTCAAAATACACACAAAATGTTCAGCACTATCGTAAAAACCAAACAGATCGATATACCAAAGTATTTGTGATAAATTTAGAAATTTTGTTTCAAGGAGCTGGCTAGGTTATGGAAAATCAATATTTTAATATAGGTAAAGACTAAATTGACGGTCGTTTACTAATAAAAGTATGGGTAATAAATATTCTTGTGACATTAAATGGACACTGATAAGCAATACTATACCAAGCCACAAGGACTTAATTTTCAGAAAATGGCGTCTAAATATATTGAAACTATTTTTAGTAAATGTGTTTGGAGAAGTATATTATGTCTATCTTTTCTTTTCTGTTTTAAGTAAAGGTATAATTAATTAAAAGCAGATTGATATAATAAAAGTTTTATCTAATAATAAGTTTTTCAACTATATTAGGTTATGGCATATTGCAAAATACTGAGCACGTTTCAATATTCGAAACATGAAATTAAGAACCTTTTCTTCGTAATTAGTTTAGATAACTTGAATAATGTTAAATAGATAACGCAAACATAATTATTATTGAGTTTTTATAAAATCTATTGAATAAGTCAATGGAGTTAGTAACGCAGAGAGTTTCTCTTGTTTGATTGAGTTTAAAAATTCTATAAATTGGTCAACTGACCAATTTATGGAATTTTTAAAACACTATCTGCCTTACTACAAAAGATTTAAATAGACGTTAAACGCGTGTTTAAAAACAATCCATATTGCAAATCCGCGTCTAAGCACAGTTCTGAGTTAAACACGCTTTAGATATAGATTAACATACGTTTAAGTGAGCTTAATAGATGTCTAAAACCTATTTCCGCTGTCAAATGTAACGTATAACATTTTATCAATAAGTTTGTTTATGAGCTTATTCGGTGTTAAGCAATTTAATATAATTAATATATATAATTAATATAAGGATAATATTTTAAGCAATGTTTAAATCTTAAACACTGTTTAGCTAGACACGTGTTTAACAAGGTTTTAATGCGTCTTTTGTAGTATGATAGTAGTTTTTTGATTTCTGTTTTAATAAAAGTCATCACAATTAATCTTCGTAAACTACAAGCAGTTATTTTACTACACTTAAATAATGTTTTATATAAAAAATAGAAACATAATTATAAAATAATAATAATAATAACGCATCACACTCAACGGAACACCCATTAAGATCTCATGATCTTGTGTCGGGGGTCCGGAAACACTCACAACACTAACACAAACACCCAGACCACGACAAACATCTGTATGGCCAATATACACGTTTGCCGCGAGCGGGGATCGAACCCGCGACCGTTAGCGCTTTAGTCAGTTGCAATGACCATTGCGCCAACGCGTCTTGCCAAATCATTTTAAAAAACAGCATAAAATATAAAGACACATAAGGCTATATGGATTGAACTCGCATTTCATCTGGACTGAATGGAAAAATACATCGAGCTTCTCACCGTCGAAAATACTTTCAATGGATTTTTTCAGAGCTGTTGAATCTAAACTTTACTTTTGCGTTTTTGATATACGAATAGCATGTTCTGTGGTATATAGCTGTAGATTATAAATATATTATTAGATATTAGAAGCGATCGTTGTGGCGTAGAGGGAAATAATCTGTAAAAGATTTGAAAATTCCATAAGCTGAATTAAATTGATACCCACGCGGTGAATAAAATTCTATACCGATAAATAAAATTGAAGTGTCTATTAATAATTTAAAATTAACTGCTTTTAACTAAATGTATATGAAAGTATAGACGATACTTACGAGAAAAACACGATTTTGTTAATTTTTTGTCTGTTTCTTTGTCTATCTGTTTGTTCCAGCTAATCTCTGGAACAGCTGGACCGATTTTGACGGGAGTTTCGCTTACAGATAACTAATGTTATAAGGAGCAACTTAAGCTATTTTTTTAGAAATCTTCTTTATTTTTATTTTTCGCAGATAAAGTCGCGGGCTCCAGCTGGTAATTATATATTTTTGAGTCTAAAAAGTAAGTGCTCCCGTACAAGTTATAAGCATATTACCTACAATTAAATTGTTATAGGCGACAATTATGTTTATGATAAACCTTTCGGACCGACTGACCGTGAAAAACGCAAAGACTAATTCTCGGATACAACAACAACGTAAAATTTTGGCAGTTGATATCTGTTATGTTATAAGCATCAATTAAAAATTATTCATGCAAGCTACACCTTAAAGGGAGTAAAACAAGGAAGAAAGGTTTTTACTATTAAATAAGTTTACCGTCAGTTCTTTATTTTTGACACTAACAGCTTAGGAATTTTATCTAGGTAAGCTATGTACCTGTTACCAGGTAATAAAATGTTTTTATACCAATTATGAAAGTAAAACTTACAAGTGTAATTCTCGCCTTATGTTTAACTAGTTGTCCATTGCGGCTTCGCTCGCGTTTATGGTTACTGCTTCGCTCCTATGAGTCGTAGCGTGATGTTATATAGCTCATAACCTTCCTCAATAAATAAACTATCTAAAAAGTAAAGTAACGGCCTGTAAATATCCCACTGCTGGGTCAAGGCCTCCTCTCCTATTAAGGAGAAGGTTTAGAGCTTAATTCACCACGCTGCCTCACTGCGGTTTGGCGGATATACATGTGTCAGAATTTCTCCCAGCACATGCAGGTTTCCTCACGATGTTTTCCTTCACCGCTGAGCTCGAGATAAATTTAAACACTAATTTAGCACTTGAAAAATCAGCGGTGCCAGCCGGGGTTTGAACCTACGATCATCGGTTGATATCGACGTGTTCTAACAACTAAGCCATCTCGGAAAATCAAATAAATAACTATCTAGGAAAGAAATAATCAAAATAAAAAAAGAAAGAAACAAACTTTTCAGCTTCTTAATATTAAGTATAGATTTAAACAGCTTCAGAAATTTGACGTTAACTTTCGTTTAAACAATAAACATTTCTAAATAACCGCTGAATTTAGTTAGATTAAAGTCTAAACCAACTTAGAACAAACTTCGATCAGTTCTAAGATAAATATTCCATAAAGTATAATTTAAATAAGATGATTCATTAAGAATATTTACGTTTCATAATGACTTGCAAAATTACCTCTCCTTCAAACAAAGTTATATATACAAATAAATAAAATTAAAGAGTCTGCTTGTGATATCAAATTAACAGCTTTTAACTAAATGCGTTTGTAAGTATATAGAGTACATATATCAAAAAAAAAAATTTAAAATTTTTGTCTGTCGCTTTGTTCCCGCTAATCTCTAAAACGGCTGAAACGATTTTGACGGGATTCTCACTCATAGATAGCTAATGTATAAGGGTGGTAGGTTTATTCAAAAGCATACTTGTATTAAGTAAAAGTTACAAGTGTAAACCACGCCGTAAAAAGTCATAGACAGGTATTTCAGGTACTGTATTTTATATAAAGTATGAGTTTTTTACCTGGACGTGGTAGGTCAAATCCGAAAATATAAGGAATAGCGTAAAATACTTAAAGGACCCTGTGGGCCGATTTTAATGAAAACTATAACAGTTTCATTAGTTTTTTTGAAAATAATCTTTTACCTAGCTAGGAATCGAAAACACACACCCTTTATTATTGCACCATATATAGTAGATGGACTTATATGTTGAGTAGAATAAGAGTCAATAATTTCGTTACTACTTCGCAACGTGTTTTTAATTCTTCAAAATGACTTAAGCTATTTTCGTATAATTTAGAATGGAGATACTTAAAATCCTAGATTAATGTATAAGGTACTTTTTATTTGACACTAGATACCATAAACGCGAGTGACACCGCGAAAGGCAGCCTCGCGGTTTAACTCGCCTTTATGGTTACTGCTTCGCTTCTATGAGTCGTAGCGTTATGTAATATAGCCGAGTGAATCCGCGAGGAGCAGGTAGTATCAATGTATAGCGTCGAAGAGTTCGTTTCTTTGTTTGAATTCACTATTCTTAAGACGTAATTGTCCGATTTGTATAAATATTATTTCAAGCCATTTTTGCAAATATATTTGTAAGTATTTTATTAGTATATATGGACGCTGATAAGCAATACTGTCAAACCACACAGACTTTATTTTTAAGACAATGGCGTTTAAAGATATCAAATCTATTCTTAAGAAATCTGTTTGAAGAAGTATATACCCCACTTTTCCTGTGTGTTTTTATTAAAGACATAGAATTAAAAACAGATAAGCAGGTATTATTAAAAGTTTTATATATTAATAAGTTTTTAAATATATGAGATTATTTTATACATTGCAAATTATAGAAGGCGCTTGAAATTCGAATCCTTAAATTAATAAACGTTATATTTGTTCAAAAACGTTTAATGTCATTGAAACTTATTTAGTTTCAATGACATTAAACGTTTTTGAACAATGTTAAATACATGATGCATTACCAGAATATATTAATATCTCCAAATTTAACATTTTGTGGTTTGACACATTATTGCTTATCAGCATGCATATATAGTATAAAAATGAATGTTCGTTGTTCATTGTACACTGCATCGTAGCACGCAAATAAATAATCTTTTTCAATAAACGGGCTATCCAACGCGAAAAGAATTCCTTAAATGATATCAGTAGTTTCAGATTACCTACATATAAACTCACAAACATACAAAGTTACTAACGAATTTTAACTCTTTATAATATTAGTACAGACAAAATTATAGGACGTAGCTTAAAATACATTTTTCATACATTTATACACTGATTAAAAAATGCAAAAGTAACTTCATGTCGGGGCCCGCATTAATGCTCAGCTGACCGAACCCTAACGGACCACTGGCCCCGTGAAGGGCCCGGAAGGGATGTGCAAAAAATTACCGTTTCTGCCCATAAAACAAAGTTAGGTTGTAACGACATGCCTGGACTAGCTAATATTATTTTTTTATGAATTATTTATTAAGTCCATGTCTTCAACTGAAGCTATTAAATTTAACAAAAGTATTTCAACCAAAGATTGTACTATTGATTGATTATTGCAATGTTTATTTGTTGAAATTTTAATTAATTCGGTATTCATTAAGAAGAAAACTTTGTAAATAATTTTAAACAATAAATAACGTAGTATATCGATTTTTATGTTAATAGAATAAAATTAGCCCAGTAGTCATACTCAAAATTGAATTAATAAACTTAAGTGATTGCCTTATCAATAAATTTAAAAGAAACATGGCCTAAAGTCATAATTTATTGGTGACAGATATACATTAATAGCGACCCCTCGAAATTTCACTCGCGCTTAACGTAGGGTTTTCATACAAACTTCGAACCCCCGTTTTACCCCCTTAGGGGTCGATTAGTTAGTGTACACCTAAGTCCTCAAAAGAACTTCCATGCAAATTTTGAAACTCCGAACACTTGTACTATTTGAGATTTCGTGATGAATAAGTTAATGACCTTTCGCTTTTATATATGGACGCTGATAAGCAATACTGTGTCAAGCCACAGCTTGATTTTGAGAAAATGGCGTCTAAAGATGTCATGCCTATTTTTAATACATTTGTTTGAAGACTATATATCCATCTTTTCTTTTCTATTTTGATAAAAGTTAAATTTAATTATAAGCAAATTAGGCCTATAGGTAATAAATACTTATTAAAACAGTAATTAAATTCCACCACGATAAAGTAATAGAATAGGAAAATCGTTAATACCTCCAGCTTCGGAGCTATCTGTTTGAAACAATAAAAAAGTTCCTCCACTATCCAAACTCCGCTATTGCAGACGAATCTTAAGCTTCGGTCAAATAGCGAGCGGGACGGCGAGGCGACGCGCGAGTTGTAATATTAATGCAGGGAATAAAAGGTAAAATTTATAACAGCGAGTACACGTTTCATTGTTAGGTAAAGGTTCTCATATCAAGGAGAATGTTTAGAGTTAATTCCGCACGCTGATTCATTGCGAGTTGGTGGATATACATGTGTCAGATTTTCTACCGGCACATGCAAATTTCCACACAATGTTTCCCTTCACCGCTCAGCACGAGATGAATTTAAACACAAATACACGTGAGAACTCGATGGTGCTAGCCAGTGTTTGAACTCGCGATTAGTTGAGATTGACGTGTTCTTACAATTAGGCCGTACAGAGAATAAAGAAATAAAATTGAAAATTAATAAAGAAATACCTCGACAATCTACTCATTGAGATAATGTAAACGAGCCCCAACATGATATGTTTGCTGTAAGTTGGTAAGGAGTTGTGTATACAGCTGATTCCAGATGATGCTGCAGCATCAGGGTACGCAAGCCACCTTTTATTTTTGTATCATTCGAGGTATATAACATTTCAAGTCGATTTGAGCAGAAGAAATTAATCAGATCCTTCAACAACTGGCAAAGAGTTAATAACCTTGAAAAGTCTGAACAAATGTTCATAAATTATATTTAAGATTATTATATTCAATTATATCAATTATATCAAGATGATTATAATATTTGGATTATGTCACCTATCAAAAAAATAAAACTGCATCAAAATTGGTTCAATCGTTAGGGTGCTACGATGCCACAGATATAAGTCAAGCTTATAGCTCCTCTTTTTGGGCCGGTAATAAAAATTATCCTATCTTTCCAAAACATTAGGGGAATGAGATTTTATTGCATGTACCTGTAGTGGTTCTTTTCGGTATAGAAGATGCTATTTTTAAATTTTATGGAATGCTGGAATGCATAAATATAAACGATATAAATTTTATAATCAACTTATCTTAGAAACAGTTATTATATTTTGATAGATAATTTAAAGTGGAAGCCGATCAAGAAGGTCTTTTAAGATATTGTCATTATGCAAACATTATGCAAAGATTCATCTTTCCCTTATTTTTTTATTATCAAGATATCTTTATTCTTTCTATAATACATATATTCTTTGTTGAATCGCGTTTACGTCGCGTTCGCGTTCTGTCCTTCCGCTATTTGACCAAAGCTTTAACTCAAACTGCAGTTAATGTTATCACAAACTATTAAATTCTGTGGTTTAGTCCAGCAATTGTGTTAGTAAACTCACTGGTTAGTGTTATAGTTCCCCTAGAATTTCGTTGAGGTGAAAATGTATACCAATATATTGTTATACATATTTAATATAATGGCTCTTATCGCGATAGCTAATGGTAGTATGCTGACAGTCAGCTCGTGACCACGACGGATGCAACTTCGTCGCAGGGCAATAAAAAGTTAGCGCGATAAGACCCGTTATATTAAATATGAATAGTATAACCCGCGAAAGTTTATAATATACATATGTATGTATATGTATATTGTTATTTCAAAAAATCGAGACAAAATTTAGAATTTCTTATCGAACTCCTTAACGAACAGAGACCTGTTTTAATATAATATTATTAGCGGCCGCCCACGTTTCAACCTCAATAGGGTGTTGATTTTTAAAGATACATTATTAGTACTCCTTCACATATCTATAGAGCATACATTTTAAATTTCAAATCTCTTACTTCAAAACCATAGGACTTTCATCCCCGTTTTACCCCCTTAGGGGACGAGTTTCTTAAAATTCTTAGCGGATGTCTACACCCTATAAGTCTCGCACTTTACTCGCGTTTATGGTAATTGATTCACTACTATGAGTCGTCGTGGAATAGAGCCTTCTTTAATATACGCTAACCAACGCAAGAAGATAATCAACTCAAATAAAAAATACTTTATTAAAGTAGGCTTTTAAAAGCACTTTTGAATCGTCAAATAAACAAAAATTAAATAAATTAAGGAAAAGCAAACACCAGTTCGGAATGTAGGTTCTACCGAGAACAACCGACAAGAAACTTGATAGGTGCTCTTTTAAAATTGTGTTAATAAGTACACAAGTTTTAAAATTAAAAATGAATATTTTAAACATCCTAAAATGTATATACAACATAATTTTTAAATTGGTTGGTAAAATTCCAGCGTCCACTCAATGCAAAAAAACAATCAATCAAATCTTAAATATAAAAGTGTAGATATAAATATGCTGTTTACGAAACGTACGACGTTTATATATTATATACTTTGTAGCATGTATTACATAAAATGTCTTATTCCGAACACCGATGCTGATATTGTAAATTTTTTATTAGGGATCCAAAACTCAACGCCAAAAACAGTCTTCATAAACAATTCCACATAAATAAGTTATACTGCGTCGGGTTCGTAGACTGCGTGAAACATTTGGAAAGGTTTGTAAACGTTCGTATTTGAATATACATTTTGATTTATAATATTTTTACATATTAAACTTTTACGATCTTAGTGGGAACATATTACTAATATTGTAAAGAGGAATGACGACCGCACTGGTGTGATGGTACTAAATGTACCTCTAACGTCTACGGCTGCGAGTTCGATCCCCGCTCAGGGTATATATTTGTATTTAGAATAATATAAAATACTTTATTCCATATAAAATGTAAATACACAAAAAAGGAACAATAAAGAGCAAATTTCTCGTTTAATATATAAGAATTACGTACAAAATAAAAACAATATTAAGGAAAAAAAGACATAACAGACAGATTAAAAAAAGTGTGAATACGATACTACTGTTGGAAGTTAGTATTCTGATGATTTGAGACGATGCTGCAACATCAGTCCATATGTTAATTTAATCAGTCATAATGTAGTAAATTTTAAGTCGATTAGACGAATAGAAAATACTCAGACCTTTTCAAAGTGTGAGTGTTTCTACTTGTGGGTCTACCCACCGTGTCTTAAATAGGACGTAAAGCTGTCGGTCTCGGTTGTTACCACAATCACCTGATAATGATCGTTACTCTTAGTTGGGAGATTATTGTAGTCTTAACGGTTACTGGCTTGTCCTCAGAGGTTGCAGAATTCAGATGGCTATCGCTCTGTGTAAAAAGTTAGTAACTTTCTAATAACTGGACTAAAGTAATAAGCAGACCCTGGTATAACCGAGAAAAATGCTAGGTAGATGACATAATCTTGTAGGGTATTGTCTCTGAAACTACTGATCCGTTTTGAAATATTATATTTGCGTTGGATATTCAGGAAGGTTACGGATTACATTACAGGAGTTATAGGAGCGAAGCAATAAACATAAACACGAGTGAAATCGCGACGAGAAGTTAGTAGTAATATGAACATATAGCGCTGAAGGTTTCGTTCGTTTGTTTGAATTCGCTAATCTTAGAATGTAATTATTCGATTTTTTTTATTTATTTAAAGCACACTTACAACATACATATGACGCATTTACAACAAAGAAATAATAATTGTATAACAATAATTTACCTAATATGCATGTCAATTACAAGTGTACATAGCATTCACTGTGATTCATAAAATTAAAAGTAACAATAGATTGAATAAATTAAATTAATTTTATATAAAATTAAAATTTGAAAAAAAAATAGAATTAATGACTTGAAAAATTATTTTTGCATATCCATGTCTATTATATTATTATTTATTTATACATATACACATATATCTTGCACATCGTTATAGCGTGCGCGAGTGCCCTCCACCCATCTTAATTAACGGTCTATATAATGCAATAACAATTTAGAGAGATCGCTCCCCCCCTCCCCCTATATTAAAACTCACCAACAAACAATCTCATTATAATGTTGGTAAAGATACATCGACAAAAAAGAAGCATAAAAGAAGTTATTTTTCAAATAAAAAATAATGTCAAGGAAAATACAAATCTGTTTATAACAAATTCCAATTATACTTTAAGACATACTTTGTCGTATATCCTCCACAATACCTGGTACTTATCGGATCGTGACGGATTACTGAGAAATATCGTTTCGACTGCAGAGAACCAGATAAATCCGGAATAAACCAGCTAAATGTAAAGAAAACACGCGTACGTGGTTCTGTACAATATACAAAACAAGTAAAGAATTTAGAACAAGTTTTCTTATAACGAGTCTTATCGCGACAACAAAACGAAATCAGAATGTTGGTCAAAATTCAATAACAGCGCGATCATGAGCTCTGAAAATTGATGCTTGACCGATTTTACGTCATCGTGTGCAAAATTTCAAGCAAAAGTATCCCATTTCGATACTTTAATATAAAAAGCAAAATAAAAAATAGTAAATATATATATATATGTATATATATATATGTAATATGTATTAAACTTTCGCAATCTATACTATTCATATTTAATATAACGGGTCTTATCGCGATGACTAACGGTAGTAATACCATTTTAATTGGCTGACGTTTCGACGAAGTTGCATCCGTCGTGGTCACGAGCTGACTGGGTCACACTGAGAGTGGACAGTTATCGCGACAAAACCAGTTATATTAAATATGAAGTTTTCTTTAACATATTATTTATCATTAAGTAAATATAAACGTAAGTTTAATTTTTTAAATCTCGAAGTGAGCAAATTAATTTTGAAATTAAATCCAAACTACTGATCTTTGATGAAAATACTGTGGGTGATGAAATTACTGTGGTAAATAAAAAAGAAATTTCAAAATCAGAAATTACGAAGTACTGAAATAACTTACATTAAAAAAACATACACTACAAATTGAAAACCTCATTTTTTTGAAGTATGTCATCCAAGTAAACTTAATTACGTTCTTTGCTATTAAAATCGGTTCCATTTAAAAAAAGAGTATTGTATATGAATTTTATTTGGCGCAGGGGTCACTGCAACTAACTGAAGCACTAACGGTCGCGGGTTCGATCCTCGCTCACAACAAACGTCTGTATTGGCTATACATATCTTTGTCGTGGTCTGGGTGTTTGTGTTAGTGTTATGTGTATTTCCGTACCCGCGACACAAGGCCAGGAGATCTTAATGGAAGCCGTTGAGTGTGATGCGTTTATTAAAAAAATAGTTCCTGGTACAGAACCCTAATAACACACGAGTCGTTTCAACAAATCCATATATTGTTCTCGATGTACCATTATGTTCTCTTGTCAGGATTTTACGAGTAATTGGAGCTCTTGTCTTAGATACACGGAAAAGATTTTTAGAGTTTAATTCTTTATATTTTTACCAGTTTACACAGTCGTTTTATATCAATAGTTCTTCTCAGTAGAATCTACTCTTCAAACCGGTGGTAGCTTTATCTTAAACAGACTAATTTGTAAATAGAAGATTCAAAAGGATTTTAAAAACCCACTTGAATAAAATATATTTTGAATTGAATAGCGTGAATCAAAGTTACAAGCGTGATTCTAGCCGCACAATATCATAGAGAGCTTTCAGTTATTTAAGTTATTTTATATATATAGATAAATGATCTACTTAATTGTACACAATATATTATTTAATTTTACCATTTTACGACTATTACACGTAGTAGCTACTAATTGTCCTTAAATAAATAAATATATAAATAATGAAATAAACAATAGAGAGATTTTTTTTGACAGACAGGTTGACGGGTTGGTTACTATGGCTGAAGCGCTAAAAGTCGCAGGTTCGATGCTTGCTCACAGCAAATATTGGCCATACGAATGTTTGTCGTGGTCTGGTTGTTTGTTATAGTATTGTGTGTTTTTCTCCTCGACACAAGGCCATGAGATCTTAATAGGGGCCGTTGAGAGTGATGCGTTAAAAAAATTTACTGTGAGTGCTTTATATTTGACACGGATTGTGCTGTGAGTTTCCGGACCCCTGACAAGGCCATGAGATCTTAATGGCAGCCGTTGAATGTGATGAAAAAAAAATAATTTCCAGTACAAAAGAACCCTAATAACACACGAGTTGTTTCAACAAATCCATACATTCTTCTTCGACGCTGGACCATGAGCCCCTAATGGCCGCCGTTGAATATGATGTGTTTATTTATTTATCTTACATTATAATAGTATTATAATATAATGAAACTTGACAGTAATATTATGAAATATAATATAATGAAAGCTTATACGTTAACGGAGAGGCTTTTTTTTATATTCATAGCACTCAGACGAAGACGAGGGTAGATGCTAGTTATAATATTTATATTTAATATTATAAAGAGGAAACATTTGCATTTTCGTCTATTTGTAACCAAAAAAGTTGTAAAAACTACAGGACCGATTGGGCTTTTAATTTGTACTTTCAAATACCCTTGGGCTATTATCTCATGATCCAGCGTCGAAGAACAATGTATGAATTTGTTGAAACAACTCGTGTGTTATTAATGTTCTTTTGTACTGGAAACTATTTTTTTTCATAGCATTCAACGGCTCCCATTAAGATGGCTAAGGATGTAGTTTACATCTTTTGAAAAACACCTAGGTTACTTTTAATTCCGAGAAAATGGACGACCTCTGCGGGAGCACGGTATAACCGAATTGCTAGTAAAATACATTTTTAGTCCATCCGTCAGCATGTATTTCATTTGAAATTCCACATAGCTAAATCCTCTCCATCCCGGAAAATATAAAGGTTTTCGAAGGGTATTTGAAACTACAAAGGAAATCTTATCGCTGATAAAGCAGTAAAGCAGCCTGTGCCAGACAAGCTTTGGGCATAGGAGCTTTGTAGAAGCTTTGAAATTTCACATATGCATATATTTACTTACTCTATGTACATACTTATTTTTCTATAAGCTATGTTTGAAGTATTAAGCGAAATAACATGAGAATACGAATAAAATTCAGAACAATTGTTAAATGAAGACATTATTACAAAGAAGAGATTAAAATAAAAAAAGATAAACTCAAACTAAATTTGAATAATACGAGTACCAATAATATTTTAATAAGTTAAAAAATATTAAGTAATAAATAATACCCAACTAAAGTAAAGTCGACTAATATTTAAATTAAAGTAAAGTAAAGTAACAGCCTGTGAACATCCCACTTCTGGACAAAGACCTCCTCTCCTATTAAGGAGAAGGTTTAGAGCTTAATCCACCTGCTCCTCCACTGCGAGATGGCGGATACACAAATGCCAGAATTCTTCCCGGCACATGCAGGTTTCCTCACGATGTTTTCCTTCACCGCCGAGCTCGAGATGAATTTGAACACAAACTTAGCACATTGAAAAATCAGCGGTGCTAGCCGGAGCTTGAACCCGCGATCATCGGTTGAGATCAACGTATTCTAAACACTAGGCCATCTCGGCTCTCTACCACTATTAATAAAAAATAATTTCATCAAAATCAGTTTAACCATCACTTTAGGCTGCATCTTCAGTAAAATACAAGCGGACATAAAAATCTTACTACGATGAGAATTAAAAGATATTTAGATAGATGGATTTTGTTGCTCTTTCACGCAAAAAATAATGAACAGATTTTGAACGAACTTTCAAGTATTATATGGACGCTGATATGCAATACTGTTTGAAAATGGCGTCTAAAGATATCAAACCTATTCTTAATCAATTTTTTTGAAGACGTACTCGTATATATCCAACTTTTCTATTTTGATAAAAAGTGTAATGAATTAACAGCAGATTGATACATTTAACGTGTTATCGAATAATATTTTTTTAAATATTTGAGATTATTACATAAATTGCAAAATATGGAACGTACTTAAAACTCGAGACATTAAATTAAGACACTTTTTCCGTACTTATTTATTATATATAACTTAAAATTATTTTTAATATTGTTAAATAGGTAACACTAACAAAATACATCAACATCTACGACTTTTTGCGGGTTGACACATTATTGTTTATCAGCATCCATATAATACGCATCAAAATATTACGTAGGCTACTTTTTATCAATTTAATTCATAACCGCAGAAACCACTGCCTAGGACTATATAAAGATTAATCTCTCTATAAACTAATTTTAGCTCAATAAGCTGGCTTTTACAAGGGATAAGAGTCAATAATAAATTAATTCGCCCACGGTTTCATTGCTAGCATTGTTTGGTGAATAATTATTTATTTATCAATAAAACCTCATTTGATTCATTTTACAAAATTATGTCTAGAAACAAAAAAGAACAAGAATGTGTAATACAGTCATAATTAATTCAATAATGGCGAATGTGAGATTCTTCGTTTTATAGGCGAGAATTACGTTTGAAAGTTTTACGTTTGTAATCTGGTAACAGACACGTCGTACGTACATACGTCGTAGCAACGGAAGCTGTGAATGTCAAAAATAAGGTTCTGACTGTAAATTCTTTAAGGTGTAAAATAGAGAGAAATAACTTATGTAAATCTATATGAAAGTCTGAGAGTAAAACTTATAATAGTAATTATACTTTCATTCGCCTTACGGTTTCACACCTCAAGTATGAGTACCGATTAGCATGAAATTTTGTATACTATTTATTACATATTGACAACAAAGATCACTTTTTTTACATTCCAAATTCAGTCTAGAAAAAAAAATCACATATGTTCCCTGTAACTTAGTTCGCGTAAAACGTTAATCCTCTATTTCACCCCCTTTTGGCACCGATACATAAGTCATACTCAATACCAAAATCCGTCACATTCGGCTTAGGGGTTTAGCCGTGAAAACATAACAAACAGACGGACAAAAAGTGCCTAATAGCACATTACTCTATACAACATTACGTTGATATTAAATACGCGTGGCTTTAATACATTTTTTTTATTTTGTATTGACGATTCAAAAGAGCTCGTGTGAACCTATTTGAATAAAGTATATCTTGATTTTGACAGAGTTACTTTTGCATTTATAATATGAATATGAAAAATGTATGTTTTCTAAATTCGACATATAAACGACACATAAAATATGCATAATAATGAAACTCAGATATAAAAGCGACACACATAATAGAAGAGAAATTGCGGCCGTACTGTATGCGCTACGCTGACGCTACGAGACGCTACAATCGCTACGTG
This sequence comes from Hypolimnas misippus, assembly GCA_037950945.1. Lineage (NCBI taxonomy): Eukaryota > Metazoa > Arthropoda > Insecta > Lepidoptera > Nymphalidae > Hypolimnas > Hypolimnas misippus. The sequence goes on from JBBEEQ010000009.1 coordinate 2,278,323, forward strand.
ATTTATACCAATGCTTGCTACGATGAAACGATTAGTTACGACATTTTCAGTAAAATGCACGTATATTTTAACAGCAATTTTAATTAAAAACTATTTATTACTATTGTAAAACATTAATTTATGTTATTATATTATTTATGTAATAAGGTTTCCGGTGCTCTCACTTACTCACCGTAGGCAACGAGAATGCTTCCATCTGTCTACCCTAAAATGTCCACCCTAAAGAGGATAATCGAAATCACGTGTCCATTTGTCCACCCCGACTTTTTATTAATATTATTTAATTTTTCAATTTATGTTATATGATTTTTGTTTATGCTTATTAAAAATATTTTTTATGTTTCGCGAAATTTTATTAAAATGTATTTAATACCTGACTATATTCTGAGATGGATTGATGGATAGATGAGCAATCAGAATTAAATTCCGTTAACATTGACACACGATTCTCCCTTAGGGCGGATAAATCATCCTGTAACGCAGATACAGCACGTTCGACTTTTAAATAAGGTCATCAAATGAAGGAGTCTATAAGACTGTCACAAAACTTTCGCATAAAACGATCACCACGTTTTACTTACGCTCTTCTACAGCGCGTGACACAAGTTCAGTTTTCTTTTCTCTCTTAATAAATTAGAGTGAAAACATAAACATTTTCCAGTGAACATATAAGTAACGAGTCCAGTTGTGCGCGAAAGTAACTGAAGAAAATTAAAAATATATATATGCGAAACGTGATGTGTTAAATGAATAGAACCTCCCATTTGAAGGACCTTAATTAAAAGTCAAACACCCTATATACAACAGGCCACCATTACTGACTGACTTATCTATCAACATACAGCTTAAAGTACTGAAGCGGTTGCGTTGAAAGGAACGCAGATAGTTGTTATAACGCAGATATCTGCTACATTTGACAGACACGTTGGCGCAGTGGTCACTGCAACTGACTGTAGCGCCTGTATTCGCCATACGGATGTTTGTCGTGGTCTGGGTGTTTGTGTTAGTGTTGTGTATGTTTCCGGACCCCCGACACAATCCGGGCCGTTGAGTGTGATGCGTTTATTTATTTATTTGTTTATAAAAAAGGATCATTCAAAATTCACCCCCGTAGAGGATGAAACGACTGTATAAAGTTTGTATGAAAAAACCAAACGTAACACGAGCGAAACCGCGAGCAAAAGTATACAATATTTTATACAAACTAAAGTTAAGAAGAAAGTTTTTTTGATATGTTATATTGCTTTGTAAAACAAAAATCGTCAATTATAATTCATATTCAAAATCCACACTATCAAAGTCACGGTAACATCTTGCTCAAAGTAGTAACCGAACAAACTAATCCTACATAAAATAGCATAGTTCTTAGCCCAAATTAATCTGTATCTCAACCCGTCCCCGCTGTTTCGGCTTACAATGTTACATGATTTAGAATTAAATGTAGACGTTTAGTTTATTTCAACAGAATATGTTAAAAATCTATTTAAATTAGTCACCATAATACGTCAAATAAGTCTCTTTGACCTTTTAAAAAAATATGTTTGACGCGTGTATCTGTGTGTATGTCTATAACATCGTAGCTCTCCATTCAATGGATCAATTTTGATGCGTTTTTTTTGTTTGAAAGGTGATGTAATTGGTATAAATAAAAAATTATGAAGATTTGTTCTGACATTACAATGTTTTTTTTTTTTTATAACGCATCACACTCAACGGACCCCCATTAGGGTCTTAGAATCCTGTGTCGGGGGTCCGGAAACACACGTAATACAAGCACAAACACCCAGACCTCGGCAAACATCCGTATGACCAATACGGACGTTTTCTTAGTTAAAAGAATTCAGATATTAGTCAAACAAATAATCAGTCAAATGAACCGCTAGAAACCGCTAACGCTAGACCGCTCCAAAAAACGTTCGAACACACAAGAACGTTCTAAGCAACGGTTCGCACACTCTAGTACTGTTTACACCAGGTCCACGAGCATTCTTAGAATATTCCATATAATCTTTGAGAACGCAGACAGAACAACGAAAAAATGCTCTACGTCAGTTTACATAGAACTAGAATCTTTGCATAATAGATATTTAGATCAATCAAACGAAACTCAGCCGAATTAACCGCTAGAACGCAAGAACTCCTTAAAGAGACCGCTCCAGGAAGCGAGCATGTTCGAATACGCCAGAACGATCTAAGCGACTATTCGCACGTTCTAGATCCGTATACGTCAGGTGACCGAGTGTTCTCAGAGTATTCCATATAATCTTTGAGAACGCAGACAAAACAATGAAATAATGCTCTCCATTTATTTACACTAAAAGAGTTTAATAGAAGGAACAGAATGAAAATTGGTTCATGTGATGTAAATCGGCGACAAAAATTGTAATTCAATTTTGACTATACACCTGAATTCGAATAAGTTGTTTTCATATTCAAACTAACTGCTTCCTGCAATTTCACTCGCGTTTATGAATACGGCTTCGCTCCTGTGACTCGTAGTGTGTTGAAACATAGCCTATAACCGTCCTTAATAAAGGGGCTGTGTAACGTAAAAACAATATTTCTAATCGGATAAGTAGATTAGTAGATCACCCTACATACAAAACAAATAAAAACTTACAAACAAATTTTACGTCTTTATAATATTAGTATAGATAATGATCATTCACACTATTCGCACGTGTGTAAGTTTTTCTAAAAAGTTATACAGGTAATATCCCTAAACTTTATAGTTAATTCCGTTCTCTTTGAAGCGTATAGTGGGGCAGCTGTTTCTCAAGTTAACGGTGACTTCAAAAGTACTAAGAAATAGAAACACATTTTTCAACTGACTTCAGGAAAAAGAATGTTCTTAATCCGTAGCATGAGTTTTTTTTAATGTTTGCTGTCTCAGAACTCCGTCATTTCTTGACCGATTTTAATTTTTTTTTTATTTGAAAGGATATACTTTCAAATTGATCTCATATATATAAAATCCCCAATTTTTATCCAATTCAGTTCAGTAGTTGAATTTAAAAATCGAAATAACTGGTACAAGGAAGCACAAAAATGAAATTGCGTATTTTAAATTTGAAGTTAGGTGGTTTTTTAAGTCTTAATTATTAAACTTTTTGGTAATGATTTTCGGCAATGGAATTTAAAAAAGTAGTTAATCCTCCCTTCTATTTAGTTTTAATTCAAAATATAGGCATTAGCTACGTTTTACTATTTTAGATTGCTTTTCGGTCGGTTGCTTTATTTAAATTCTTAATTATAATTATATAAAATATATTTTTTGTAATATTTTCGACTGTTTCTTTAGATTGAAGGCGAACAAAAAGAAAAAAGGACTTTAAATTTAATAAATAAATATTTTTTAGTGATTATTGAAAATATAGAATATGTAGAAGTTTTTTTTTTAAATTTTAGCCTTTTTTATTAACAATCAATTAATTCAATTGCTCGTATACGTATTTTGTCAAATAACAAAATTGATTATTATATATTAAATAATGAAACAAAATAATAAAATCGTCTTAAAAATACATTTTATTTAATATTACCATTTTGTATAATAATTTACATTATATAGATGAATATTCTTTAATTAAATGATAACTTGTTACCTAATACTAATTACAGTAAAAAATACTAGATCCAATTAAGTCATGTATCCTTTCTACCGGACCCCATTGAAGACTTAACCTTTTTCAACTCCCAGCGATTTATTTAAGGTGAAAGTAATTCCCGAGAAGAAATCACTCAAGGGGCCTTCCCTTACCCCTTAGATAAACAAATTGTTCGTTTTTCTTACCCTTAAAATATACACAGTTTTTTTGGCTATTTTCAACCAATTTCAAAAAGGAGGATTTTCTCAACTTGTAGTAATTCTTTAACCTGACTGCTCTTCGTAAGGGAGGATAATGTGTTTAACGGTCGATGCATGTGAGTTTGTGCTTTTGTGGCACTATTTAAACCAAATGCGTGGATTGTTTTTGATAAATAATTTATATTTTAATTAATGTTGTAAGAATGTTTGTATATCCGTTGATTTCCTATTTTAATAAATAGTAAAGTGAAGTAATAGCACGTAAATATCCCACTGCTGGGCAAGGGCCTCTCCTATAAAGGAGAAGGTTTAGAGTTTAATTCACCACGCTGCTCCACTGCGGGTTGGCGGATATACATGTGTCAAAATTTCTGCCGGCACATGCAGGTTTCCTCACGATGTTTTCCTTCACCATCGAGCTTGATATGATTTTAAACACTTGAAAACTCAGTCTTGATAACGGGGGCTAACCACTATTTCATCTCGGCTCTTAAAAAAAAATTAAAATATAAAACAGATTTCAACTTCAAAGATAAATTAATTAACTACCAAGAAGATATCGGTTAAAATCGATAGTATAAAGTGCACTGGCAAGAGGCAATACGTTTAATGGAAGACTCTAACTTAATCTAAAATTCACGAAACCCGTCTCCATTAATTAGCTAGCGAGAAGCGTTAATTAGGTACACGAAATCGAGTCGGACGGCTTGAAAAATAATACTCATTTATTTAGTATTTTATAAAATGAAACGATAAAGACCATTTGAAGAGAAACTTTGCTAAAACTCATAGGATAGCCCGATTTGGTTATTTTGATCTTGAAATATTTTAAGTTCAGGAAAGGATTAAACGTCGAGAAACATTAATAAAATATAAAGGAAAATTCAATTCAATTCAATTCCTTGATTAGTGGTTTATGTAAAGGAAAATAGTGAAACTATAATAAAATTTTCCAATATAAACTGTTTTGACACTTGGTTTGTTAATATTTATAGGTGCGTTCAAAAATTTGTCTGTTTTATAGCTGTAGTATAAGGTCCGATTTATTTGATCTAATTATTCAATTAATAAATATTTTGTGTTTAGTTTTGACCACATTTTACAAAAATAGTAGGTAGTGACTATCGAGTTTCTTGCCGGTACTTCTCGGTAGAATCGACGTTCCAAACCGGTGGTAGCTACATTATTGATGTTTTTTTTTTTTGTTTTTTCATGTATGACGATTCAAAAGTGCTCGTGAGAGCCTACTTGAATAAAGTATTTTTTTATTTTGATCGATACGAAGTTCACTGGGTCACTTAGTTTTTGTATAAAATACTAGGACTTTGATCGCGTTAATGTAAATTGTTTCAAATATATAAAAATAATACACGTGTTTATATTAAATATATGATTACAGACACATTGGCGCAGTGGTCACTGCAACTGACTGTAGCGCTAACGGTCGCGGGTTCGATCCCCGCTCACGGCAAATGTCTGTATTGGCCATACGGATGTTAGTCGCGGTCTGGGTGTTTGTGTTAGTGTTGTGTATGTTTCCGGTACCCCGACACAAGGTCGCAAGATCTTAATGGGGGCCGTTGAGTGTGATGCGTTTATTAATTTATTTATTATGATGCAATTTGTTATCTAATATAACGTAGCTTTCAGATTTTTTCATAATTTTCAATTACGCACAAAAAATTGGTGAACTACTCTAAAATAATTTTTATTTAAAAATCTATTAAAATGTCTATCATGCTGATGAATATCACCTACATTGATAGCAATATAAAAAAACAATTAGTTATTACAAAGCCAACGAACCTAAATACAAAATGTATAATATTAAAACAAGAAAAGTCAAAAATATGTTTTTAGCTAAATTTTATTTTAAAAAATCATGTTTTTCACTATAAGATTACGTTTTCTTTCTTTCTAAACTCTTTAAGTATTTTTTTTATTTTATTATTAAAAATCAATAAAAAAATGTGTAATAAATTCCAAGATATGCCTTTAAATGTGTATCAAAGACACGGCAGTCTGAATAAAGTTTTTTTTATTCATTTAAAGTATTTTTATGCATAATTAAAAAAAATAGAATTTCTCTCTCTGTCTCTATACAAAATATAAGTACGTGAAATTTCATACTCCTCCACGCAATTTTCGTAAAACGAGGTATAAAGTTTTTGCTTCACCTAATAAATTCAAATTCAAATTCAAAATATACTTTATTCAAATAGGCTATTTACAGCACTTTTGAATCGTTAAGTTACAGGTTATAGATTTTTTTAAGCTACCTCCGGTTCGGAATGTAGTAAATGTAGTGTAAATAAATTTTACTACTACCTTGTACCCAAACAGCTTCAATATTCAGTCCACCTAAAACTCGGGGACGGTTTTCAGTCATTAATGAACTCTTCACCGACGATATGACATCAATCTTATTAAATCAATGTTATTCGTCCAGAACATCCTTACCTTCGACAGGTGCTCGAACGATCGTTACGGTAACATAGTGATTTTAAAATATCGATAGTTTTGTTATCGATAATAATGACATCGATAATCTTTTTTATTGGGATGTAGTACCGTAAAGACGCCTAAGGGACCCTGTTACTATGCCTCCGCTAGCCGTCCGTCGGTCAATCTGTCTGTCTGCCAGTGGCCTCTATCTCATGAACCATAATAGATACAGTGTTGAAATTCTCACACAGTATGTAATTCTTTTGTGCATGTCGCTTTTGATAAAAAACTACTTTTGTTTGCTTTTTATCAATTTAGTCGCTCGTTTACATAAAAAATGTACACATATCATATCGATAACATTCTATTTATAGATTATCGATAATAAATAGTTGTCTTGTTAACATCACTACGTTGTATGTTGTAAATCCACATAATGGTTTTCAGATAAAATTAATTATTCAAGCTTCTGTTTACACGGCAGCCTATTTGTCTTTGTAGTATCAATTCGGAACGACTCGAGTGACTTCAAACAGTTAATATGACTAGCTACAGTTTATGTAACGGTTTAAATATTTGGATGCTGATAAGCAATAATGTGTCAACCCACAAAAAGTCAAATTCGGAGATATTGATGTATTTTCATACTGCATCACCTATTTAACATTATTAAAAAAAAAATTTAGTCATATAAATTAAATAAGTACTGAAAAAAGTTTCTCAATTGATTGGTTCGAATTTCAAGTGCGTTCCATATTTTGCAATTTACACAATAATCTCAAATATTTGGAAAACTTTATATTAGATAATATATTAAATATATCAATCTACTTTTAATTCATTTAACTTTTCATCAAAAAGTAAAGGAAAAGGTAAATATATACTCCTTCAAACATATTTATTAAGAAGAAGTTTAATATCTTTAGACGCCATTTCCTCAAAATGAAGTCCGTGTGGCTTGACACAGTATTGCTTATCAGCGTCCATTTATCTTTAACGTGACATTTTACTTTAATTTCATTTGTTGTTACTGAGAACTAGAAGTGTATGAAAATTGTCTCATCATCATCTCCACAAAAGGAAGAGGTTCTCAATTCGTTCGGGACTTTTTTTATGTTCACAGGATGAAAACGGCTTGGTCGATTTGAGTGATTTTTTTTGTTTGAAAGGGTATAATATTATTATTGAAAAGGTATATATTATTTTAAAATCAAAATAATAAGTATTTCATTCAAAACAACGAAATTACGTAATTTGCTTTTAAAGTGAAGTACCCTTTAAAAGTATTTAATGCTGTATTAACTTTGCTCGTGGCTTCGCTCACGTTAATGTAAACTACATTAACGTGAACGAACACATGTGAGCTATTCCAGACAGCCCTTTAATCCGCCTTAAACTTGTTTTTTGTTTGGCTGGTACAACACGCGCGACATACTGTAAGTTAATTATATTATGCCTATAACCTTCACGTAAGTGCAAATTCGGTCTTCATTTATCACATTTTTTGTAACAAATGAATTGAATAAATGGTGGATCATTTTGTTAATGGGGATTTTGCTGTCAAATTGGAAGTTTTTTCAGTATTGAGAGTACCATCATGTTATGTCATTCATGCAGTCATTTCAATTTGGACGTGCTTCGATTAAGCAAATTATTAGCGATAATTATTGCTTTGATGTTTAAATGATTTCACTTTATAATCGGCGAAACACGAGCCGGGCCGCTAGTAATTATATAAATCTGTATAATAAATAAATCTCTGTATGTTTGTCCTATATGCGTTCCGAAACCACTGATCGGATTGTGATGAAACTTTGGTACACTACCTTCGGGGGACGCACACAAAAATCTATAATCTTTAATAATAAATATTAAACACTTGATATACATTTTTCTTAAAGAGCCGAGATGGCCTAGTAGTTAGAACACGTCGATCTTTACCGATGATCGTGAGTTCAAACCCCGGCTAGCACCGCTGATTTTTCACGTGCTAAAATTGTGTTTAAATTCATCTCGAGCTCGGCGGTGCAGGAAAACATCGTGAGGAAACCTGCATGTATCGGGAGAAATTCTGATACATGTATATCCGCCAATCCGCAGTGGAGCAGCGTGGTGGATTAAGCTCTAAACCTTCTCCTTAATAGGAGAGAAGGCTTTTTCCCAGCAGTGGGATATTTGCAGGCTGTAACTTTATTTTTATACATTCTTCTATCCTTCAAAAGTTCGTACATTTTATGGTATTTTAAAATCGCTGTGTACGATTTGGTGCAAGAACTGTACATCATGTGTTCAATCTGCGTACAGTTCTTGCACCAAATCGTACACAGCGATTTTAAAATACCATAAAATGTAGGAACTTCAACACTGTATAAACTAAATAATACAGAAATAATATTTGCTTACGTTTTCCTATCACTGTATTATTTATAGAATTTTTTGAATTTCAATACAAAGTGAACGACAAATTTAGCTGTTCGAATTCAATGGCAATATTCATTTTTACTTTTCAATGATAGTATTACAAATCGTTACATGGATTCAAAAATTTGCTTAAATTTAGGATTATAATTTAGTAAGGTATAGGTTAAAGTCAGTATTTTACAGCTTTTCTGCTATTGAAATCCATTTGAAAATTGCAGCGCGTAGAAAATCTGAATGTTCTTTATACTAATGATACATTTTATTCTTTTAAACTAGTATAAATAAGTCAAACTAAGTCTTAAGTTAAGTTTACTTTATCATTATCATCTACCTAGTATTTTTCCCGGTTATACCGTAGTCTTCTTTCTATTCTAGTCCATATTCAACAAGTGATTTTTCCTCAGAATGATTGCCATCTTATCTCCGTAACCCCTGAAGGCAAGCCAGTAGCCATTTAGACTAGAATAATTCCCCTAGTGACGATCATTATTAACTTTACCTTAACATAAATATAAAATTTTGGTTTATAATAATTAATCATTACGTAAATTTTTCTTACCAATGTCTTACAAATTAAAATATTAAAATAAAATGTATATTAAATAAATAACGCATCACACTCAACGGCCCCCATTAAGATCTCATGACCTTGTGTCGGGGGTCCGGAAACACTCACAACACTAACACAAACATCCAGACCACGACAAACATCCGTATGGCCAATACAGACGTTTGCCGTGAGCGGGGATCGAACCCGCGACAGTTAGCGCTTTAGTCAGTTGCAGTGACCATTGCGCCAACGCGTCTCCAAATGTATTAGAGAAATAATATTCAATACGTTAAAATAATAGGTCGCACTCGATCCAGAAGGTTCCTCGGGGAATTACTGTAAAAGGTACTATCGATAACGTAAGGTCAGCTGTAAATCAAGTAAACTACGCCAACGAAAACACGGCTAAAGAAAAATCTATAAGTTATTACTCTTAATCATGCAATGAATATATTTCATGCCGTGAATGCAAAATGTAGGTCGATAATACCAGGGTCTGCTTTCTATTCTAGTCCAGATATTGACGAGTTGCTGACTTTTACACAGAGCGATTGCCATCTGACCTCCACCACCTCTGAAGGCAAGCCAGTAACCGTTTAGCCTAGAATAATCTCCCTATTAAGAGTAACGATCATTATCAGGTGATTGTGACAACAACTGGGACCGACAACTTTGCGTGCTCTCCGAGGCACGGTCGGGAGACCCACAAGGACAAACGCCCAGTCCTAGGAACAAATATTTATACGAGCGGGGATCGTACCCGCAACCGTCGGTCGTTAGAGGTCAATTCAGCACCACTACACTAGAGCGGTCGTCCGTAAAATGTAGGTCTATAAATGGACGCTGATAAGCAATACTGTGTCAACCTACACGGACTTGATTTTGAGAAAATGTCGTCTAAAGTTGTCAAACCTATTCTTAATAAATTTGTTTGAAGATGTATATATACATCTTTTCTTTTTTATTTTGATAAAAGGTATAAAGAATTAAAAGCCGTTATATATACCTAATGTGTTGTATAATAATAAGTTTTCAAATATTTGAGATTATTGTATAATTAGCAAAATATTCAACGCACTTGAAATTCGATACATTAAATTAAGAAACGTTTTTCCCTATTTATATAGTTTAGATGACTTGAATTTTTTTTTATAATGTTAAATAGATGATGCTGTATCAAAATATATCAATATCTCCGAATTTGACTTTTTGTGGGTTGACACATTATTGCTTATCAACATCCAAATGTTATTGGAAAAATACATATCTTTCAAAGGTAATCTAATTTTATGGAGCAAAACTTTATATTTTAGAGCAACAATTCATCCATATTATGCCTAACATGTGCAAGCACATTGGAACTATAAAGAATTAAGATTGAAACATACGTCGAAGGCGAGAATTACATTGGATGCTGATAAGCTATAATGTATTGACCTACAAAAAGTCAGACAGAGATATTGATGAATTTTGATAATGCGTCACGTATTTAACATTATTCAATAAAATGTATAGTCATCTAAACAAGTTCTAAAAAAAGATTTTCTATTGAATGTATCAAATATTGAAATGTGTTACTTTTTGTAATATATTTGAAAAATGTATAATTAGATAAAACTTTTCATTATACCAATCTGCTGTAAATTCATTATACATTTTTTCAAAATACTAAATAAAAAGATGGATATATACTTCTTTAAATAAATTTATTACGAAGAAGTTAGATATATTTAGATATTTTCTCAAAATGAAATCCGTGTGGCTTGACATAGTATTTTTTAGTTTCGTAACTGATAACTAAAAATTAAATCTTATTTAAACGTGTTTAATACTTTTTATTGCATTAATTTTCTATTGCTCTTTGTGTACCATAAACCATAATTATCATAAATAATCTCCATTATTTCGAAGGTTCTAGAAGAGATCTCTTATAAGAGATAAGTAATTCCATGTACACATTTTTTTTCTTTATATATTTTTTATTTTGTTTTGGTATATAAATAATTAAAAACCATAAACCGACTTCAAAGCCAAGAATATGCAATTTCGTTTGCTTGGATGTTAAGATAATTCTAGTTATTTTGATTTAATAAGCAAACTACTGACGCAAATTTGGAAAATGTCTATGAGAGCAATCTGAAAGTATACCCTTTGAAACAAAAAAAAAGAAGAATTTAAGAAATGACACATTTCTGAGGTAACAAACATTAGAAAAAGATACACTACGAATATGTTAACAGATCTTTTATGGTTGACTAGCTGCCCTTCGCGGTTTCACTCACGTTTATGGTTAATGTTTCACTCCAATGAGTCGTGGCGTGATGTAATATAGCCTATAACCTTCTTCAATAAACGGGCTATCGAAGACAAAACGAATTTTTCGAATCAGATCATTAGTTTCAGAGATTATCCCATACAAACTTACAAACATATAAACAAACTTTACCTCTGTATAGTATTAGTACAGATGGAAGGATCGGAGCACTTCTTCTGGTCTGATCGAATCGATATTCACTATACTATAACTTCAATAATATTACAATAACATAGTAACGTTACCTTAACGTGATGCTGTAGAATCATCTGGAATCAGCAAGATACAAAACTCCTCACCAATTTACAATAACAGTATCATTTTGGGGCTCATTGCTATGATCTCAATACGTAGAATAAGAATAAGTTAATTTAGAACGCAGTTGATAAAAGGACACTTCAACTATTACAATAAAAAAACATTTAAAATGGCGTTGTTTTTGTTTATTTTTCCATTTAAAATTACTAATACGTGTATATTCATATTTTATACAACTGGCCTTATCGCGATAACTAATGCAAGCTCGTCTCGTTACCGTCGTGTTCACGAGCTGACTGTCAGCTCAGTCGGCTCGTGACCACGACGGACCACAATTTCGTCGAAACGTCGGGCAATAAAAAGATATTACTACCATTAGTTATCGCGATAAGCCCCGTTATATTAAATATGAATAGTATAAATCGCGAAAGTCTAAAACATATTACTAATATATATTTACTATTTTTTATTTTACTTCTCATATTAAAGTATCGAAATGCGAAAATTTCGCTTGAAATTTTGCACAAAATGACGTAAAATCGGTCAAGCATCAATTTTCAGAGCTCATGATTGCGCTGTTATTGAATTTTGACCAACATTCTGATTTCGTTTGCTTCCTACGTTTCAATTATACTGTTTATTCGGAAACGCCTGTTTTCATTGCAAAAGTTATCTCTATGCAGTGGTGTAATTATACTATTTTAGCCCCGTGACAAATTCTTTGGACGGGGCTCTGCCAGTAAAAATTGTCAAGTTATAACTTAATTTAAAAGTCACTAATAGCTAAAGCATATTACTCTATACAAGATTACGTTGACGATAAAGATGCGTGGGCTTAGTATATGCTGAATTTCGTACGGGATAAATAATTAATTTGTAATCATGAACTGTGTTGTATTTACAATATTTTAAAAGAGTAACTATCGAGTTTCTTGCCGGTTCTTCTCGGTAAAATCTGCGTTCCGAACCGGTGGTAGCTTCATTATTTATGTTTTTTTTTTTTTGTTATTTTCATGTATAACGATTCAAAAGTGTAAGAGCCTACTTTAATAAAGTATTTTTTGATTGATTGATTGATTTTATTTTCAAGAACATAGGTTTATAATGAAATAAGAATTTACGTTTAATAGGATTTTTATTAATATGTTTTTTAGGTCGGGGCCCTCTTAGGTCAGGGGCCCGTGGCTTTTTACCTGCCACACTATAGTTACGCCCTTATCTGTATGTAAAACTAATATTTATGTATTAGAAAAAATTTTTTCTACAAATAGTTAATACTAATATAATAAACGCGAAAGCAGCTGTCTGTTTGTCTATCTTTTAGGTTTTCGTGCCTAAATCGCTGAAACAATTTCAACGAATTTTGATGGGCAAATAAACAATCCAATATATACAAATAAATAAAATTGAACTGTATGTTTGTAAGTTCATATTAACATCATTTAATTAAATGCGAGTATATACATGAAAAACACATTTTTTTTTAATTTTTGTTTATTGTAATTTATTAATAAAAATAGTGTAACGAGCAATAAAATAGTGAACGATATCCAATTCAAGTAGGTAAGGTTAACATGGTATGAATATAATTTATCCTCAAATTAACGGATAAACCATGGGGGCATAGCTAGTTTAATATAATATGTGTTACGTGTGAGGTAAATTATGTTTTCACGCGATGGCCAATTCAATCTAATTATTTAAAACATATATTTTTTAACATCGATATGGTATGGTGACCTGTAAGATGTAGTTAGGTTATCTAATTATTAGCTCTCTGAATTACTTGATAAAATCTACATTAAATCGAGCGAAGCTGGTAGTAAAAACTAGTGTACACACAAAATATCGTTGTCTTTGATTTTCGCGATTATTATTCATTGAAATACAACTATTTTAAACGGATTTAAATCGCGTATATTAATTATTTTTATCATCCCGACGTTTCGAGCACTTTGCAGCGTTCGTGGTCACGGGTAGACTAAGGTGACATTTGCCTCTTTGAGGTTTTAGAAAATATTATTTACAACTACCGCCAACGGTTTTTTAGTTGGTATCTTGAATAACGTTCTGGTTGCACGCAGAAGGCACTGACTGTATTTTTGGGTCTTGCAGTCTGTTGGACCTGGGATTTGACTTGACTAAACAATATTTTCTAAAACCTCAAATAGACAAATCTCACCTTAGTCTACCCGTGACCACGAACGCTGTAAAGTGTGCGAAACGTCGGGATAAAAAAAATAATTAATATACGCGATATAAATCCGTTTAAAAATAGTTTTATTTCAATTAGAGTACACACAAAAGCTAAAATAGCCAACATTCATAGCTATTATGTCTAAAGTCATCCTATCTGCGATGGTCTAGTGGTTATGACACGTCGATCTCAACCGATAATCACGGGTTCAAACCCCGCTGAGTTTTCAAGTGCTACATTTGTGTTTAAGTTCATCTCGTGCTCAGCGGTGTAGGAAAACATCGTGTGGAAACCAGCTTGTGTCGGGAGATAATCTGACACATGTATATCCGTCAACCGCAGTGGAGCAGCGTGGTGGATTAAGCTCTAAACCTTCTTCTTAATGGGAGAGGGAGCCCATGATCAGCAGTGGGACGTTTACAGGCTATTACACTTTTAAAGCGCATCCTACCTTCAATGTTTATATTTACAAAATAAACAACATTTTCCACTGTTATTTCATTACACAAAGCCCGCATTCCTCTTAACTGTCTGTTGTTCTTTCACATAATTCTCATTAACTTTGAGAGAATTATCTCCTTGTGTAAAGTGTTTATTAAGCTGCTGTTTGCTTGTTTGTCTGTTAATGCTTATCTTAAAAACTCCGATTTTAATTTGCTAAGGATATTTACTAGTAATGTTGTTAAAAAAAACGATCAAAAAAGTCCCGCCGAGTTTCTTTCGCGGTTTCTTCTCAGGGCTAAGGTTTTCCGAAACCGTAGTGTGTTCATTTTCTGGACGTTCAAAAAGAGAATTTAAATTCCTATTTTGAACAAAAATATTTTTACTTTGATTTTGAAAGGAAATTGCGCGTACGGAGGATTATGGAATTTCGCACCCTTGTGTTTAAAATACTAAATTATAGAGATTCTTTTTTATAATATATAAAATATTTTAAAACAGCAATAAAATAACATCACACACACTTCCATATATAAAATATACACACACACACGGGTACGTATATATACTCTTTTGCTTATTATTACAGTCTGGGGTCAATTTGAGAATAGATTATCTGTGGTTAAATTGACAATAGAGAATGTTAATTCCTAATTTGAACAAAAATATTTTAATTTTGATGAGCCGAATATCCGATTCCGAATCAATATATTAAAGGGCGAAAATAAATCCGTATGCGTTACTTTTTGGCGGGTCTTTTTCTTATTATCTTTTAATAAATAGATTAAATTTTAAATACATCTACGTCAAGTGACAAAATCAAATAAACAAAAGAAAAACCCACGCAATGCAAATTGTCTTGCCCATCACGCAGTATCGAGTGACATCGAGTATAGTTTCAAGTAATAAAGTTTAGATCCGAACCAAATATCCGTATTTGGATCTGTATCCTCGGATAAACAGATTTACGATTCGGACCATCACTAATATTTACTAAGACAATTTACATAATATAGGTTTTAGCTTATGTTATAAAGGATAAAAAAATATGCTAAAAAGACGCTTAATATAGATCGAACTCGCAAACCCAGGAATTAAAAAAACATTATTTTCCATTACGCTATTGTGATCCGTTGTCATTTCTTGAAATATGCAAAGTCATTAAGCCTGGTCGCACACTGTTAGAAAAATTCTAAGGCGAGAATTACACTTGCAAGTTTTGCTCACAGACGTATCATAAAATTTACTTGAATTACTTATATTTTTTTTTGCATCTGAATTCACTGTCTGTGTTTTTTTTTACATTTACTGCTTACGTAGATCCTAGTAAGGTACCTAGGTTAGGTAACTGTAGCGTAACTGTAATATTGTTATAGTCTATTTTTCTTAACTTGTCTTATTTAGCAGACAAATATATACTTCTTACTACACACAAGAGTTACAACCGTGAAATTATCGATCTAATGATTGCATCGAGTAATTTTTTTAATGAAAAAATACTGTTCGAAAATTCGTAATTTTCGTTCCGGATATTGTTACCAAATAAGACTAGTTAAAAAGAATAGATTATACCTAGGTAACGGTTACAGAGATGTTTTATATCAGTTACAATAAACGCGCACTAGATGGCACTCTACCCATACTTTTACTCTCATCTACTAGACTCTGCACACAATCAAAATGCTTGATTCAGCATTTTTCGTATATTTCTTCTTTCTCTTTATCTCTTTAAATGTTCATTAGACCGTTAATTTTTTCTTATAGAAATTTCTTACAATGTGCGGCTAGAGTAAATATATAAGACCGCCTCCTCGCATCCCATTTATTACTTTCCAGTCTTAACTATTTCGCTTATTAAATTCTTAACAACATTAGCGATAAATTTGCAGCATTTTAGTTATCCTGTTTTATTAGTTACGTGGAGCTTAATTTTACTGGGATATAAAGAGCAGATATATACCTAGAATGCCGGCCACTTTGGAAAACGTTGCCTAGCAATATGGTTCAAAATGATACGACATTATAAAATTAAATTTTTTTTTTAAATATTTTCTATTGATTATGAGAATCATTCAAATATAACGATTGTGATTCAAATGTTTTAAAAAAGATATGAAAATAATAACCTACTTCCGCATACTAGTTCCAACTAGTTTACGATTCGCTACACTTAATAGCAAATTTCATTTCCGTTCGTAACAAATATGTATTTGAACAAGCAAAATTTTTTTTATATTTTATACATAACTAGTTTTTATCTTTACGAGTTTGATTTTAGCATAAAAAATTTTAGTTCCCATTTCATCCCTTTAGGGGGTGATTTTTGTAAAATTCTTTATTACCGGATTCCTAAATCATAATAACTGTCCGTGTGCCAAATTCTAACGCAATCCGCTCAGTGGCTTAATTTATTAACAAGTGGAGTAAGTAATGGTCCATTTTTGCAGGATATTTAATTATATTTTATTATAAATGAATTTAAGAAAACGAATAAGCAATTTGACCAAATATTGGTCCACTTTTGTTTATGGAAAGAAAGGAAAGAATATCTGTTTCAATTATAATAGTAAAAGAACCGAGCGAATGGACCGATAATTATCCCTTTGCGCGTGGATAAAATCATATTATATTTGACTTAAATGTATTAAACGTCGCACAGTGTGGTATTTGAATGATCTGGGAGGCGAAATTTATTTTGGCAGTCAAAGAGGCTGTATCTGTGATATTATGGTGTAGTATTGTTTTTTATTATAAAGTAAATAATAGTGATTACCGTAAGATTGTGTTAGTGTAGTGTGCTCCCAGCATTATAATAACGGTAAAGACAATATTAATATTGTGAGGGTAGGCGAAGAAAACTCGCGCACTCGTCGCCGGAGGGCGCGCGGTACACCAGCCAGCTCGTGACCACGGCGAATGTAACTTCGTCGAAACGTCGGGCAATAAAAAGGTACTACTACCATTAGTTATCGCGATAAGACCCGTTATATTAAATATGAATAGTATAAATCGCGAAAGTTTAAAATATATGTATAACCGTAAGATTTTTGGGAAAAAAGTTAGAAATGTTATCTGTTATCTACGTTTATTCTACAAAAATATTAAAAATTGTAATTACATTACCTTCAAAGTCTTGTGTCATAGATCAATCTAAAAATGAGTTATCCACTTGAGACGGCTCAGAATCATCAGCAATTCCTCATTATCTGACCCCGATGCCATATCACTACCGTAAGATTCTACATAAGATTCCATGTGAGTCGTTAAAAAAATTACTACGAAAAATACTCAACGTTCAATGTTAATTCAACCGTGCTGTTAACGCTAATAATAAATTTAACAAAAAGCGTTATTTTTAGCGTTAAATTTAATTATACGAAGCCAACGAACACCGCTCCAATGTTAATGCATCATTGGTTAATTACTCTAAAAATAATACAACTTTACTAAAGCAAATGAACGAAAAATATTATTAGTATATAATTTTATTATAAAATTTACATTTTTATTTTTTTAAGATTATTGAAATTATTATATTTTTTATATTTACTAAAAGCATTTTACATTTTAGTTTTCAGCGGGATTCCGCTATAATATAATAGCGACTAGACACTTTTACAAGCTTTGAAGAGGTATATCAGCACGTAGATAACATGCCTTCAGATCTGTTGTCTTCCTGTTTAAAAAAATGGTTCGATCGCATGAAAAAATGTTTAAAATGTAAAGGAGAGTGTTTAAAAAAAATAAACATGATAATTTGATTATAACGTGTTGTTTTTTTAAGTTACGCAAAACTTATAGTGTGACGTACGTACTTATAGATTTTCGACTCTACGGATATATGATCCATAGTTTAATTGAAGAGCCTAAACCGGATAGCCTGAGGAATGTGGGTTCGCATTCGCTGTGTCACAATTTTGATATGATGTTTCAAATATTGACAATGTCGATTTGTTTTTAAATTCGTCTTGTGCTCGGCGATGAAGGAAAACATCGTTAGCAAACCTACTCGTATCGGTGGAACTTGTGACTCGTATATTCATCAATGCACATTAAAGAAGCTTTTTGGATTAAGCTCGTTATTATCGCCTTATTGGGAGGGAAATCATTTGCCCAGTAGAGAGATACTCACAGGCTGCTCAATACGGATGGATGTATGTCGTTAAGTTATTTTTCTAAATAAAAGTGCAGTAGAAACGAACAGGCTTTACTCGATGTTAAATGATTATCGCCTCCATGGATATTTGTGATATTAAACTCAAACTAAAAATATACTTTATTCAAATGGGCTTTTAAAGCACTTTCGAATCGTCAAGTTATATGTCATATTTTTATTTTAGATTTTTATAAAGCTACCACCGGTTCGGAATGTAGAGAGACTACATCGACTAGAACCAGCATGAAACTCGATAGTAACTCTTTTAAAAACATTTATACATAATGTATTTTTATTACATTTTATGGTATCCGGATAGAAAATCAACGCGTATCAAATCCACGACTCTTTGTCGTCAAAATATTTTTGTATGGTATAATATGCTTTATTTATAAAAGATTTTTAATGTAGACTTTAAACTTATTAAGTGCCAAATGTAAAACTGTTTGAAATCAAAATAACCACAAATGCGTTGCCAAATTAAAAAGGAATGGTTGATGACGTGGA
Organism: Hypolimnas misippus; assembly: GCA_037950945.1. NCBI lineage: Eukaryota > Metazoa > Arthropoda > Insecta > Lepidoptera > Nymphalidae > Hypolimnas > Hypolimnas misippus. The sequence continues at coordinate 2,297,420 of JBBEEQ010000009.1, forward strand.
ATAAAGAGTAAGAAATGATAGCTGTTATGTTTCCAACCCTCTCACTCACCGTACAAAATGCAACTAAATCAGCTACTTTAGGTTATTTTTTTGTTGGGGTATGCTTTTTCCCTAGGTGAGCGAGGCCATGTAGTCAGTAGGCTACAGCTAGAATTGACTACACAAAAGTATTAGTGATTTTATTATCTGTGTTTCGAAATCAAATCATACGGCAGATCATTGAGTGTAAGATGTTTATTTATTAATACTAGTGGTCGCCTAACTGAATTCGACTGTAGTTTAATGAATTCTCAACCGATTTCAAGATTGACCACAGATAATCTATTCTCAATTTCACCATGGACTTGAATATGAAACAAAAGAGTGTATGTGTGTTTTAAATATATGGTAGTGTGTAATATTTTTTTATTGATTTCATTTATTTTTATGCATAATAAAAAAAATACGTACTCATTATTTATATAAGCTATAAGTGTGTGCAGTTTCATACTCCTCTGTCCGCGTAATTTTCGTAAAAAAGGGTCCAAAGCTTTTGGTTCACGTAATATGTAGATTCGAATGAAAATGATTGACACGTATCTTTGAAACAAAATTGATTTTAATTTAACAATTGAATGGCCGCTAATGAAATGCAAACAAAATCGACGCTATCGAATAATGGACACATTTTCATTTTCAATTAATTCAATGACCAACAATTTGATTTGATTATTGAAATGTATTCATTTATATGATCGTATTTATATTAAATTTATTATTATATACATATATAATTTACGAAATTGATATTATAAAAATGCATTTTTTCCTCTATAATAGCTTAGGGGACTTACATAACTTTACTATTGAGATGACCTAGTGGTCAGAACACGTCGATCTCAGCCGATGATCGTGGGTTCAAACCGCGGCTAGCACTGCTGATTTTTCAAGTGTTAAATTTTTGTTTAAATTCACCTTGAGCTCGGCGGTGAAGAAAGACCTCGTGAGGAAACCTGCATATGCCGAGAGAAACTCTGATACGTGTATATCCGACAACACGTAGTGGAGCAACGTGGTGGGTTAAGCTCTACAACTTTCTTCTTAATAGGAGAGGAGGCTTTGTCCAGCAGTGGGATATTTACAGGCTGTTACTTTACTGTAACTTTACTATTATGAGAATTAAATATGAGAAATTATGAGAATTTTTTCTTTGCTTGAACACCGAATCTCAGGAACCATCTATTTATAAGTATAGATATTTATACATGTATTAGAAGATTAACACAAGCAAACCATATGGTTGTATATATGTATATACAACTACTACATATTACAAACAAACTACGTATACTTCAAGAATTACACCTGTAAGTCTTACTCTCCTAATTGATATAAAACAACTCTGTAACCTAGTAACAGATAAATAAATAAATAAATAACGCGTCACACTTAACGGCATCCATTAAGATCTCATGACCTTGTGTCGGGGGTCCGGAAACACTCACAGCACTAACACAAACACCCAGACCACGACAAACATCTGTATGGTCAAAACACACGTTTGCCCGCGACCCGCGACCGTTAGCACTTTAGTCAGTTGCAGTGACCATTGCGCCAACGAGTCTGTCTGACGCGTAGATAAATAACGAAATCTGTGAATGTCAAAAATAAGACATAGACAAGATAAACGACTTATGTAAATCTTAATGAAAGTCTCAAAGCAAAATTTGTAAGTATAATTCTTGACTAATAATTTTAGTTGTAAGACTATATAACATTTCAAATGTATATATAACATTTCAAACCCTAATCGAACGGATATTAGTTTTAACTATACGTACAATGTACATTATTATATATGTAGTATTGTCCTCGTGGATCCATAAGTCGACTTCAAAGGGAACGGTAAGCCGAAGGTCTCGTACTATCACAAACATCTTACTACAATCAATGAACGATTTTACGGTCATATTACTGGGGCCGGATTAATTTATTTTTCTATTCGATTTGGGAAAAATGTTTTATTCCTTTTTCGTATTTGATTTCTATTTTTAAATGTAGGGTCAATTTTTTCAAAGATTTTTGTTTTGAGTTGCTTTTGTTTGGTTCAAATCTTGTGGTGAGTTGAGGTGTTGCATTAGAACTCCCTCTAGGGAGTTGAAATAATACTAATATAAGACACGTCGTTCCGATGGCAGTTTATTTTGTACATTTTGCAAGCTTATGCTTTGGTTTTCTATGATTTTGGTCCCGTAATCTTGTGCCCGTTTAGGTTGCGCTACCCATCTGACATAAATAATTATAGTCTAGGAGATAGCATTGTATTTTGTTTATTGAAATAAAGAAAAATGAAAGCGATGAACACTAATAATATTAAAATGACCGAATGAAACTAAGTTAGTAATGAAATTACTATTACTAATTAATTTGGTTCTATATTATTCTGTGGCTCATAATTTATCATTAAAAAAACTATTTCACAAACGTTTTATAACATTAAAGTATAAATAAAATGCCGAATTTCCAAGTGTAAAACGTTTTTTGCGTTTTGTGCCCACAAGGTGAATTTTTGAATTCGATCACTTTAATACCAAATTTATATAAGCTCATATTACGTGCTTATTTAAATTTGTTTTCTACAAACTTTTGGGACTATTACGTCGACGTGGTTCTTTAAATACAGGTTTTATAATTTAAAATTACTATGTCTCCATTTTACCCCTTTAAGGGTTGGAAGTTTGTATTTTGTCTCTCAGGAATCATGTCATTTTTGCTACTATTAATATGTATATACATTCTAATTTAATCTTCAAAATATTTGTATATAACATACACTTACACAATCATGTGCAAAACAATACGTCAGTGTTTTTTAAATTCTGTTAGTAATTTAATAAAAAAAGAAACATATAGTCTTAAATATTCAAACAAAATCAGGGCTAAGCCCTTGTTTTGCACTCCGATGCGTTAAACGAAATGCTTAATGAAGTATTTCAATACAAATTTCATTATAAAGTTCGTTAAGCACTGCCGTTGTACATCTTTCGAAAGAATTTTTTCCCTTCAAGATTCTCGGTACCAGTTTCTGCTTCTAACTTTATTTATGGACTAGTTGCCCCTTGCAGTTTTACGCGCGTGTTTCTTTCCTATAAATCGTAGCGTGATGTAATATAGCCTATATAACCTGTTTTTGTGTATTTGTAAGTCTATATGTAGGGAGTACGCTCTGAAACTAATGATCAGATTATAAAAAATTCTTTTGCATTGGATAGGATATTCATTAGGAAAGGTGTAGGCTATATTACATCACGCTACGATTCATAAGAGCCAAGCAGTAACCATAAACGCTAGTAAAGCCGGGAGAAACAGCCAATCATTTATTAATATGACAAAATTATGCACTTCAATTTATACCAACTTTAAGACAATACTCTGACTTGCCGATCAAAACGCATCAGTAGGAATTATTTTACGCAGTTTTTCTGTGTAGAGTACTATATTGTCTGTGAGAGTGTAAATCCGCAGATCAAAGCAATTGCTAAAAAGCATTATTGATCGCATAAAGAAGCTGGTTAAAATAATTATATATTTTTAAACTTTCTCGAGTTATACGATTCATATTTAACATAACGGGTCTTATCGCGATAAATAATGTCGTGTCAGTCAGCTCTTGACCACGAAGAATGCAACTTCTTCGAAACGTCGGGCAATAAAAAGGTATTACTACCATTAGTTATCGCGATAAGACCCATTATATTAAATAAGAACTGCTTAAAATATATTTACGCATCGTTTTCGCGTTGGTATTACGAGTGTGTTCGATGCCTTATGAAAACCTATAAAATACCATGCATGATGAAATGAACATAAAAATTCGTAGCACTAATTAAACTGAAAACCCTCTTTCATTAATCTTGTAGCATATTTTCTTTCATGGATTATTGCGGCTTTTCATTTTAACGAGAAAATGAGCCACTGAAACTAGATTAAATTAAAATTCACATGAATACATTATTTATATCTTTCGGTTTCGTAGAGGTAAATTCTAGTAGTTCCAAGACTCTGATAGAAGCGCTGAGGTTTTAAGTGCTAAGGTGCTCAAATTCTTCTTACGTCTAACTGCTTCACTTTTATGAGTCGTGGTGTGATGTAATATAGCCTATAAGCTTCATCAATAAACAGTCAATCTTATGCAAAAAGTTTCAGAATTTACAAAGAAAAAAATAAGTAAATTAATATGTACGCAGTTTTCTTAAATAATGTTCTAGTAAGATCGTATTTAGTTATTACATAAAATATTGTCAGTATTGTTAACTTACGTATTCCGTTATAATGTTATTACTTTATTCGGTACTTATTGTCTCGAAAGTTAATTAAGGTTGTATCCATGAGTCTCGATGTTGGTGTATTTTTTGTATAGCATTTAGAAACCTCTATGGTTTTTGTAACAATAATAAAGTTTGGATAATGTTAAGGTTAAAGGAAAAAAAGTTATTACCTCCAATCTGTAGATAGTACAAACTTACAAAGAAACAAATTTAAACTCTTTAAAATATTAGTATATTGATATTTAGACTCAAAATTCAGTGTGGTTGTAAGGAACGAAATCTTAGACACTCCTATATAAAGATTCGGCTCTTCGTTTTGGTTTTTACGAGGAAAAACAATAAAACTACTTTAATATTAATAAAATACCAAGATGTGACCATGTCACTCCTACGACAATAAGAAACTCGTTAAAAAAAAACAAAATTAGATTATATTTCGAGGGTTACCTCTCAGACAGAAACTTTCTTTATTAAATAATCTGATAACTTTATTGATATTACCTTTATATTAATATTATATATTATCTATATATTGCTATTATCTATATATTAATACGTAAAACAAAAACTTTGTACTACTTTTAAAGGAAATCGCGCGGACGGAAGATTATGAAATTTCGCACTTATGTTTATATAGAGATTCTTTGTTATAATATATAAAAATACATTAAAACAACAACAAAATAACATCACACACACTTCCATACATTTTACACACACACGCATACGAGTATAAACTGTTTTGTTTATTGTTACAATCTGTGATCAATTTGAGAATAGATTATCTGTGGTTAAATTGACAATAGACTGTATATTAATACGTGAAGCATAAACATAATTGGATACTGATAAGCAATAATGTATCAATCAACAAAAAGTCACATTCAGAGATAGTCACGTAATCGTGACGCATTATCAAAATATACAAATTGAAAATATACAAAATGAAATTTTTTGAATGATGTTTATTAAAACATCATTCAAAAAATTTCAAGTCATCTAAACTAAATAGCTACGGAAAAATGTCTTAATTTCAAGTTTAGAATATTGAAGTGTGTTTCATATTTTACAATATGCTATAATATCGTACATTTGAAAAACTTTTTATTAGACCAATCTGCGTTTAATTTATTATACCTAATATCAAAATAGAAAAAAATAGGTTTAACATCTTTAGGCGCCATTTTCTTAGCCTACTTCCTATAGCCTTCCTCAATAAATAAACTATCTAACACAAAAATAATCTTTTCAGTACTTAATGAGATTAGCGCGTTCAAACATACAAACAAACTCTTAAGCTTTATAATATTAGTATAGGTAAATGCTGGATTACCGCAAGTCTGTTGCGCTGTCAGTTCTTTGCTGAAATCAGGAGACCACTGAAAATCAGTGCAGACGCAATACTGCTTCTAAAGTGTATTCTTCTTTACGTACCTTATTTAGCAGACAAATACAATAATTCGTATTTATAATCATACAAAAAAGTTTTTGTAAAAAAAAACAAATAAATTAAAAAGTAAAAAATAAATATTTTCTCCTACATTTTGAAATCGGTGCCAGGGAAAACATTCGAAGTCACTGGCAAGTAAAACCTTTTACGTGTTATTTACACAGTTTTTTTTTTTAATTTTGTTGTTGTTTTTTTTTTTATATACCTGTTCATTACATATCTGTTTCTGTTTTCGAAGCCTATAATTTCAAATTGTATGTTATTTTTTTATTAATGCTTTATTAAGTCTGTACTAGTGTGGTTTGTGTGTTTATCAATAAATGTTTTATCTTTATTATTTGTTTGTATTTTAGCGCAGTTATAATGTTCATATGATTGCAAAACAACATTGTCAACTTATTATTTTCACTCGCGTAAAGGTACCGAGCCTAATCGGCGCCGTCGTGCAACTGTCTTATATGCGCATTTTTTGTAGTGGTGATATTAGTAGAAAATGGTTTAGTCCACACTACAAGTTACAAGTCAGTTACAAGTCTTTTCCGCAAAGTTTTTAATACGGAATCCAATGTAAATATTTAAAAGTTGAAAATTTTAAGTATAAGCCCGGCACGCACGACTTTGCACGTATGAACGGCGCGGGCCTGTAGGTATAATACAATTAAGTTAGAGTAGATAGCGTGCGTGTACATGTACATGTAAATGTATTTCACATTAACGGAAGCGAAGCTGCAGGAAAAAGGTTGTAATATAATAAGAAGAAGTTGTTAATGTAATATATACACAGAATGTGCCATATGTACATTACATTGGCATATTTATTTATTTATTTATTTATTTATTTAGAAATATCAACAGAGGCAACAATAATAAATGCGGACAATGTATCTTATCTTAATAACATATAAAGAAAATTAATTGAACCTCTAATTATAGATATTTACAACATGTCACAAAAAAAAAACAACAAAAGACAAAGTTTACATAATAACAACAAAAAAAATAATAATTAAAGTCATGAGAAGAAAATTAAAAATTAGTTAGTGTTGATATAACAAAATAAAAAACAAAAACAACGATAGTTATTGAAGATTTATATGATAGAAATATATAAGAAATATACATTGAATAAAATTAATTACCTTTCAGATATTTATTTATTTTAAAATTAAAACTAAAATGGCTATCATGCAAGATGTCTAAATCATTTATCCTAGATGACAGGTCGTGATAAGTTCTGGCCAATCTATTCAATGGCGCATTTTTCCCAAGATTAGTCCTATGTTTAGAAATGTAGAAGAGAGGAATTTGTTTTCTAGGTAACCTAGTAGGTATGTTAAAGTTTATTAGAGAAAGTAGAAGAGAACAGTCAATTGTATTATTAAGTACCTTATATAAAAATGACATATCTAAAACTTTACGCCGCGAGTGCAGAGATAGCAAATTAATATATTTTAGATTTTTGTGATAACCAGAGTATGTCTGTGGAATCCTAAAGCGATACGTCAGAAATTTTATAATTTTTTTTTGTATTTGTTCAATTCTTTCAATGTGTACATTGTAATGAGGTGCCCAAATAACAGAACAATATTCCAATTTGCTTCTAACGAAACAATTAAAAAGTATTAAAACTGTTGGCAGTTTATTAAATTCCTTAACATTTCTTAGCACGAAACCTAAAGATCGTAAACCAGATTTAATAATGTGTTCAATATGAGCTCTAAACTGTAATTTTGAATCTAATAAGATACCTAAGTCACGAACGGTATCAACTTTGGTGATGGATACATCAAAAATTTTGTATATGCTATTTATCTTAATCTTTTTACGAGTGAACTGAATATGATGGCATTTTTTTACATTCAAGCACATTTTATGAGCATTACACCAATCACTAAGCTGATCAAGGTCTTTTTGAAGATACAATATGTCGGTATTTGTTTTTACTTTACGTAACAATTTTAGGTCATCCGCATACATAAAAACTTTAGAATATTTGAAAATGGACAATACGCTATTTATAAAAATATTAAAAAATATTGGGCCAAGAATAGGACCTTGTGGAACTCCAGAATGCGCAATAAACGGACTAGATTGTTCACCATCAATAACTACAGTGGATGGTCTTAATCGTAGATAGGATTCACACCAGTGTAACAAACCTTCGGATACACCAAATGACATTAATTGTTGAATTAAAATCGAGTGGTTAACCTTGTCAAAGGCCTTTGAGAAGTCAGTGTAAATTACATCTATTTGTTCACCGTCATCAATACCTTTTATTAACTCAGTAATGTAGGTGATGAGATTAGTGTTTGTTGATCTTCCCGCCATAAACCCATGCTGATTAACACTTATATTGGATTTAATTTGCTCAAACAAATGTTGGTGAACAATTCTCTCAAAAACCTTTGACATAGATGATAATATCGAAATTGGATGATAATTTTCTACTGACTCAGGATTATCACCCTTGAGTACCGGAACTATCCTTGCTTCTTTCCATTTAGCCGGATATATGCCCGTACGCAGAGATGCATTATAAATTAAATACAAGGGAAAAGATAATTCCATGGCACAGTTAGAAATGAAAAAGGGATGAATATTGTCGGGACCAGCACTTTTAGAGGTGTCAAGTCTCTTTAGTTTTTTTTCTATATCACCTTGTGTGAGGAAAATGTTCCCAACATAAGAATTTGGATCAGGTGGACAATAACTTGGAGAACTGTTATCACGTTCATATACCGATGAAAAATGAATTGCGAATAATTCTAATATATCGCGCTTATTGCTCGCTGTTTGGTTGCCCAAAATCATAGTAGAAGGGTATGAATTACTCTTTTTACGCAAATTTTTTTATATGAGTCCAAAAGTATTTTGGGTTTTTCAAGATTGCATTTTCTATGAATGAAATATAATCATTATAACATTTATTAATAAGTTTATCACAATCTTTTCTCAAGTACTGAAATTCAAGTTTATCTAAGGGATTATCAAATTTCTTCATTCTGATATGACATTTGTATTTCCTTTTAATAATACGGATAAGATTTTGAGAAAACCAAACAGGATGTGATCTACGTGTCGTTTTCGTTTTTGGTACATGTTCACTAATTATTTTATAAAGAATAATATAAAACCTATTTAACATTTCGTTGACATTGTCAAGACTGTCTTTAAATTCCTCAAGCCAATTGACATTATTAAGAGACGCTATAATACATTCATAATCTGCTTTGAAATAGTTATAAAGGTTTTTTGAATTATTACGCAGACGCAAGTTGGTAGTTGGCATAGTTATCGTAATATCAAGAGGAGGGTGATATGGGTCAACCTTGCGTATAGGAGATTGACATTCGCAAACGTTAATGATATCATTATTACTTAAAACCAGATCGAGCAAATTGCCTTTAATATTTCTTACATTATTAAATTGATATAAAGCATTAAAATCAACAAAGTCTGTAAAAATGTTATTAATAGGGCAAGTATTACAAATGTTATTATTTTGAAGCAGAGAGCTGGACCAGGAGATACCAGGCAAATTAAAGTCTCCAAAGAGTATTATGGGATACCGATTACTTTGGTTAGAATTCAGAATTTTGGTTGCTTCTTCTACAAAAGATTCTAATAAATTACGATCAACTGGCGGAGAAAAGTACACGACACATAAAAGCAACATCTTAAAATTCTCAAATGCATCCAATTGTACTGACACCCAAAGGTCCTCACAGCCACTTTCCCAATCAACATGTCGCTGCGAAACAAAAGTGTTCAAAATACCAATAAGGACGCCTCCACCTGTTTTTTTGGAAGAAGATAGTAAAGAAGTCTCTCTGTCACGTCTGTAAATTAGATATCTGTCATCTAGAATCTCAGAATCAAATACATTATTGCTTAACCACGTTTCAGTTAATATAATAAAATCATAGTTACAATTTAAAATTTTATGACGCACATCTTGCATGTTTGTATTTAATCCCCTAATATTTTGATAGTAAATAGAAAGCATTATGTATTATGAAGAAAATAAATACATGCCAAAATAACAATAAATTATAAGTTATTTTAAAGTTTTTAGCATATCTAAATTTTTAACATAAATATAATCTGAATTATCTGATTTTCGCATGAAAACTCTACCGTTTCTTACCCAAACATGACGATAACCAATTTGTTTTGAATGACGTCGTGCTTCAGCATGCAAAGCTTTAATAACCGGAGACAGGTGTTCACATACGTAGATTGGCTTTTTGGTACCACTGATACCAAGGTGACTAGTGTTTAACTTCTCCGTAGTGTCTTTTGCTTTTTTGTTAAAAGATAAAACAGAGGCTAAGAAAGAATCTCTTATTCTGGGAGTAGTAAATTTAACTAATACGGATCTGGGTCGTGGACTGTCTTTGTTCATTTTCATAATTCTTGTACAGTTTTGAATATCATGATCATTTATATTACAGTTAACTTTTGATGCAATTTGTTTGATTGTGGTTAATAAATTGTCGTTCTTGAATTCGGGAATGCACTGAATCTCGAGATTACAAGCTCGCGATTGTTGTTATAAAAAAGACAACCTAGACTGCAGATTAGCAACATCACTGTGTAAAGTTTTATTTTCATGTTCCAAGTTCTCAATTTTTTCAATTTTCATGTTCATTTCATATTTGATATCTTCAAATTTATTTTCAAGAAAATTAATCGACGTATTTATACTAGCCATATTGTTTAGGACTTCTTTTATTTTGGAATCAATTTGGTTTATAATGTGTGTTTTAAAGTTATCTAAAACAGACATTAATTCTTGCCTGATAATACTACGAACTTCCAATAAAGAATCATCATTAAGCGTACCACAGAGCTTCCCAGCTTCCTTTCGTCTAGCAGTGACATTGTTATCTTGAGGCTCATCATCAGATTTTATCTCTGGGCTATAATTTGGAATATTTCTTAGTGGCGTATTTGTATTGTCAGATTTCGGTCTAGAACATGCCGGGCACAGCCAAGCATTTTTATAATCTTCTGATATTTCTTTATATGTAGTTTTTCCGGTGCTAATACACGCATAATGATAATTTTTTTTACACGACTGACATTTTACTATTTCAATTGAGTTAGGCGACCGTAAACAGCATTCAAATTTATTTTTAGACAGTTTATTTTTACTCGACATTATTGACGTTTCAAATTTCATTACATAAATTCATTAATTTCATATGGTCATATAATATCATTTATTTTATAACCAAAGAGCTTATGTTCCTAATATTTAACGTTAAGAATGTGAAAATCAATAAATATACTATTTTGTTGCTCGTTCACGCAAAACCTAACGCACAGATTTTGATGAAACTTTACAGTAATATAGCTTATAAATCTGAATAATACACAGATTACTTTTTAATCAACATACCACGCAGGCGAAGCCATGGGCAGAAGCTAATATGAGTATAAAGTGAGAATTATGAAATAAATTTTGAAACATTTATAAAATTTAAAATAAAATTTTCTCTTTATGTTATTATGCTGTTCTCATGTGTTTTTGTATTTTTGACAATAAAATCTATTAACTGAATTATATACATTTGTAAGTTTTACTTTCGAAAACACAATAAAACAATTCTATAATGTAGTAACGTATGTTGTAAGTAGTTAACAAAGCTGTGAATGACGAAAATAAGGCAATGACAATAAATTCATTCAGGTGTACAGCGATGAGAAATAAACCAATTAAAGTAACACCGTATAAATGTCCGTATAAACTGGCAAAGAACTCCTCTCCTATTAAGGAGAAAGTATAGAGCTTAATCCACCACGCTGGTCTACTGCGGGTTGGCGGTTATACATGTGTCAGAATTTCTCCCGGTATATGCAGGTTTCCTCACTATGTATCCTTCACTGCCGAGCTCGAGATGAAATTAAGCACTTGAAAACTCAGCGGTGCTAGCCGGGGCTTAATCATCGATCATCGCTGGGGTCAACTGGGCCATCTCGACTCTAATAAGAAACAACTTATGTAAATCTTTATAAAACTCTAAGAACAAAACTAAAGTGTAATTCTCGCCTAATGCTAAGTACTCGTCGTGAAATAATACGTTCGCCCACTTAACTTCTTGACCTTAGTTATAATGGAGCGGAGGCTGTCAACAATAATAAGAAATTGCGAACTTGTAATAATTCTTTATGATTTTATAACCGATTACGGTTGTGTATGGAGGTTAATGCGTTTGCCCTGTTTGTGGTACCACATAATGTGCTATGAGTTGAAATTGCTACGATAATTGTGTGATTTTACCGAACTGATGTAGATTGAAGAGAATATGTATTTACGATTTAGAAGTGTAAGATGTAAGTAAATTCGAGTATAATATCCCGTTATTTATCAAACTATGTGACGTCAGTACTAAATCAACATGGCCGACGTTAACTGACAAATCTTTTTGTAGCCTGCGCAAATTGACCTATTTTGAAGTGCGAGGTCTTGTTTTTGCATGAAATAAAAAATAATTTATTTTATAAAAAATGTAAATGTGTTTATAGATTAATATAGAATTTGTCATTTGATGTCAAATCGGTTTAGTGGTTCCGGAGTTTAAAATTCTCTCTTTCTTTATTACCTACAGGGACGCTCATAATCAATACTCTCTCAAGCCACATGGACGTCATTTTTAGGGTTCCGTACCTTAAAAGGAAAAACGGAACCCTTATAGGATCACTTTGTTGTCCGCCTGTCTGTCTGTCTGGCTGTCAACCCTTCTTTCTCAGAAAAACATGGACGTATCATGTTTAAATTAATATCATATACTCAAATCTACGATGACATGCGGCTGTGAAAAAATTAAAGTTCTAAGTCAAAGCAATAAAATAATAATGGCAAATATGTCGCATATTTTGATCATTTTAGTGTTTTTGAATCAAAACCTATAGGGTACTTCTCAATGACCTAGCAAAATGAAATTTGGCAAGAAGTAAGATCTTATGGTACAAATAAAGGAAAAAATCTGAAAACTGTAAATTTCTGTATGTATGTTTGTCTGTTTGTTAGTTTGTCTTTCAACCTTTTTCTCAGGAACGCGTGAAGGTAACAAATTTTTATCAATGCTAAGTATTCAGAGCTATAATTACTAAGAGCTGTGAAAAAATCAAACTTCTAAGTTAACACAAGCAAAAGATATGGACATTTATGTCGCATATTTTAAGTATTTTAGCGTTTTTAACGTTTTCGCAAGGGAATCAAAACCTATAGGGTACTTCCCATTGACCTAGCATTATGAAATTTGGCCAGGAGCAAGGTCCTTTAGTATACATAAAGAAAAAAATCCGAAAACTGTAAATTTCTGTTTGTGTGTCTGTTAGTCTGTACGTCTGTCTTTCAACCTTTTTCTCAGGAACACGTAAATGTATCAAGTTGTAAATTGATCAAGCGGAAAATATATTAATCTTAGAATTAAAATTATATGTACTTATAACAAATTAGCACAGAAGTTAACCATGATCAAAAAAAAAAACAATTTTACAAACACTGAGGAGAAATTTGTATCAAAACGAAAACATGAGGGCAGCAAACCTTTATAAACAATGCAATGCAATCTATATATCGCAGCTAACAAAATGATAGCGCGGTGTAGCGTACAGCTATTACAACATTATGACATTAACTGTGATATAATTATTATTCTGCTCGATTAATAAAATTTTAAAATAATGTTACCAGAGGTAACGTCATTTTAAAATATTATTTAAACGCGCTAAAAATAATAAAATAAACTTTTCATTTAAAAGTTTTATCATCGATTTATAACGTCATTACGTAATTAACATTTAATATAAGAGATTCACGCGATTTGATTTAAGTACTCGTATTCACTTAGTATGAAAATTTTAAAATTAAATTCAAACAGATCGAGTAATTTAATTTACTTCTTTATCTACACATATAAGTCTTCTGGTTATTAGTAATATAATTAGTTATTTATGAATAAACAATTAGTTTTGTTCGAATTAAGGACTACGTATTTTCGTATTGGCATCACTAATATATATTTTGATATTTTGATTGATAATGTAAATCTAAATATTTTACGAACGTTGTGCTGGAAGTGTCGTGTAGTAGAATATAAATAAAAATAAAACGAGAATACAATATAATATAATTATGTTGTTAATGTCAAAGTCAACAAGTTAGTTCATTGAAATTGTCAAGAGATGGCGCTGGGTGTATCCTGAATCGCGCTATAACTTTGCTGTTTTATAACATGATTTAGTACTTATTATATAATTTGTTTTCTTGGTTAGCATTCATGAATCTGATTTATATTATTGTGATATAAATGACCGTATCTTTTGATTGCGTTAACTTAGAAGTTTGATTTTTTCACAGCTCTTAGTAATTACAATTACAACTCTGAGTACTTGACATTGATAAAAATTTGTTAACTTCACGCGTTGCTGAGAAAAAGGTTGAAAGACAAACTTACAAACACACAAACATAAATACAAAAATTTACAGTTTTCAGATTTTTTCCTTTATTCGTACCATAACATCTTACTTCTTGCCAAATTTCATCGTGCTAGGTCAATTGGAAGTACCCTATAGGTTTTGATTCTCTTGCGAAAACGCTAAAATGGTCAAAATATACGACATATTTTCCATTATCTTTTGATTGACTTAGAACTTTAATTTTTTTACAGCCGCATGTCATCGTAGACTTGAGTATATGATATTAATTTCAACATGATACGTCCATGCATTTCTGAGAAAAAAGGGTTGACAGCCCGACAGACAGACAGACAGACAGGCGGACAACAAAGTGATCCTATAAGGGTTCCGTTTTTCCTTTTAAGGTACGGAACCCTAAAAATGGCGTCTAAATATTAATAAATTTGTTTGAAGATATGTATATCTATCCGTTCTTTCTACTTTGATAAAAGGTATAACGAATTAAAAGCAAATTGGTATAAAAACAGTTAAATTTAATAATATGTTTCTCAAATATATGAGAGTATATATTGAACCATTAAATTTAGAAACTTTTTTCCGTACTCATTTAGTTTAGATGACTTGGAAATTTTTTGAATAACGTTAATTATGTTTTTTGAATAATATATGATGAATTATCAGAATACATCAATATGTCCGAATTTAACATTTTGAGGGTCGAGACATTATTGCTTATTGGCACCCATATATTAGTACGTATACAGATTATAGAATATATTCGATTTTATTTAATCTGTAACATTAAGTGCCTTTATTTGTAACATTTATTACGTAATCCTTATTTTTTATTAATGTTATTACATTAATTTAAATCAGTTCAAGTCTTTGGGCTATGGGTAACTTGAGTCTGGTAGAAATATAATAACGCCTTAGGTTACAATTTCATGGACCTAAAAATATCATGTTTTGATATTTAAGAATAAAAATAACCTGATATTTATAATTCATTTTCATCTTTGAAACATAATGGGGATTACTTTTTGTTTGATATTTATTTTTTATTTTGCGTAGTTTATTAGAGTTTTTTATAAGAGAAAATATCTAAGTTTTCTTTATCAAGGTCTAAGTTTTATTGCGAAGAATTGATACTTTTTAAGAGGTACCTACTTGAATTATTTATTGAATTTAATTAACAGTTTATTAGATGCATGATGATTTTGTAAGACGTTATTTTACGCGATAATCTCGCCCATACAAACGTATATACATACATGTGGGTTGAAGATTACAAAACTTACTTTTTTTTAAGTTCATAAAAGATCGGACAAACGAACAGGCAACTCAGTCCACACTTGGCTAGGCTCTACCACACTAAAAATGTATGTAGGTACTTATATCCGTTTCACTGTGACCTTATCGAAAACAATTTAACTGATTCTATAATGCGAAGTATTGTTATTAGACAGAGGGGTTTTTAATTTATGAAACTACTTACGTATTATTTTATAGACAAAGAAATGTTACAGAAAAGGATTATCGCTTTAATTCAGTGTAGCCGCAAAGATAACATAAATTCTCAAATTAAAATGTTACTATCACAAATTCCATCTAATCTTGTACAAAGCAGTGATTGCTTTAATTACACTCACTAACTTATCTCTATCGGCTATACAAACATAGTATAATATAATCTCCGGCGTAGAATTTATATTATCTTGTGAAATAATTACTTTATGAATGAGGATAACGTTTAGTCGTAGGTGTTGTAATATAAAGTCATGTAATTGTTCTACTGTTGGGCAAAGGCCTCCTTAAGAGATAAAGTGAGGACATACTCAAAGAACAGGCAAAGGCCTTCTCAGAAAAGGCATAGATATCCTCTAGAGAAAAGGTAAAGAATTCCTAAAAAGAAAAGGCAAAGGCCCCCTCAAGATAAAAGACAAAGTCCTTTTTAATAGAAAAGGCATAGACCTCCTTAAAGAGAAGGTTAGGTGGTGATCACGTAACTCCAATCATATAACTCTTGAGACATACAAGTATCTCACGATGTCTTCCTTCACTGCCGATACAATTCGGCGTATATAAATGCAGATAAAGAAAAAAATGGACACATTGTTTGACGCCTATGATACCTCCAAATTCCTAATAGAATAACAACCAATCTGTCTCAGAAACAAATAAAGTCTGGCACCAATTATTTGTGTTTAAATTCATCTCGAGCTCGGCGGTGAAGGAAAACATCGTTAGGAAACCTGCATGTGTCTAGAGAAATTCTGACACACGTATGTCCGCCAACCCGAAGTGGAGCAGCAGGTGGATTAAGCTCTAAACCTTCTCCTTAATAGGAGAAGAGGCCTTAGCGCAGCAGTGGGACATATACTGGCTGTCACGTTACTCTTTACTTTACTACTACTGGCACCTCTATAAGAATGGGTAAAAGAACCAATGAAAGTAACTAAACTCACTTTAGCCCAAAAACACTAAAATTTGTATTAAGAACTGTGTTTGGCACACATCATTGACGAACATAATCTCAATAATTATCCTGTTATATCTATCTGTCTAAAATGTACATGATCGCTTTCATCCATTTAAGATAATATTTCGCTGTACCGCCTTTATTAGTATACAGGGCGGTTACACACTCTCATCACCATATAGATTGCTTTTTTACGCGAATTTTTTCACCGTATTGCAATAAAGCCACTGATAGCACTACATTTAACGAAGAGTTAATGTTTTTTCCGTGTTATGATAAAACATGCGTAGGTATAATGGGAGTATAATTGAGAATCTCCTACATTTTTTAAGTTCGTTGAAAAGAAAAAAATACTTTGAAGTGTCGTCACCAGTCGGCGCAGGTCATAATTCAGACAGCAATGCAAACAAGACTGACATTTGCACAACGGTGTTTGGCGAGCCATTTCATGCGAACTCACCGGATTATTTAATCTTCAATTTCTTTGTTGAACAGTTCGTTGAAAAAGACACATCTGTGAGACTAAGACTTGAATGAAAGATAATGTTACGCATCAATTGAATAAAAATAAATTAAAACAACCTTAAAAGACTTTTTTTGTTTCTGTGAATAAGATAAGTTCAGTAGAATAGGTTAAAGTATTAATTAATCTGCATGGAATGTAACAAATATACAAACTGTCAAATATTAAAAACATTGCGTTAAAATATCACTATCGCAAAATGACACATGAAACATTCTGAAAGCTGATTTTTGACTTTTGTACTATAACGCCTTTTTTATCTGTTAAAATGTGGCATGTTTATATCAATATCTTATCATAATTAGCTCAAAATCGAATTTAGATTGTTACATTACAAACGGATGCTCAGGCAGTGGGACAGTATTATAACGTAATGCTCGAAACGGAATCTTAGAATTATAATACATTGTTACATTGCTATCCAGGGAGCATATTAAAACTAATTTTCAGTAAGGCGACGCGCGACGTCTTACGTAGACGATTGAAAGCGAACGCGATTGCAAAGCGAATTCAAAGCGACGCGCGACGTTCGGTTTGTATGCTAGCGTTACGTAGTCGCGAATCGCTTTGCATTGTCACTATCATTGCAGCTCATTAACTGACTGCATTACCTTATGTTAATCCTCGTAGAGGACGTTTTAAAAAAATGTTTTTAAAGTTTTGAAACAGATTATTTATTATGAATAAAATAACAAAAGAAATAAAAAACGAATCTTATCGCGATAAATAATGGTAGTAATACCTTTTATTGCCTGACGTTTCCAGTCGGCTCGTGACCGCGACGAATGCAACTTCATCGAAACGCTGAGTCGAAACGATAAGACCCGTTATATTAAATGTAAATAGAAATAAAAAATATATAGAAATGATGTTGTAATGATATAGAGGACGTATAGCCAAGAGCGCGGTAAGAAGGAGACTAACTAAAATAAACTAGATCATTTAGCACCTAAACCGCTGCAGAAACGAATGCAAGTAGGAATCGTAACAGTTCGCTAAATATCGCGTCACGCCGCACCGCGCCCTGCGTTCTGATGTCACGTAGGCCACTTCAAATAGGTATCAACTGATTGTTATTTTCACGCCCGTTATATTCGCTCACGTAGGATGCCGTGTTAATATGATTGATGAAGATGACGGTTGTAGTTATCACGTTGTGGTCGCTTTCACTTCCCTTAATTAGGTAAATTCGATCCCGTAACTGAAGCAATCAAAGCACAAATTGTTTAAGGACAAGCTGGCGTACCCAAATCATGCTACGCCACGGGTTTCCAAACTTTGGAAATAACATCCCTTTGCATGGTACAAATGTTGTTTGAAATTGTTTGACTTTGTGCTTATTATTAGTTTACTTTGATGTACCTTAAGTGACGAATAAGATGTCATTGCAATATTTAACTTAATAATCTATACAGATCAATAAAATTGAAGTGTTTGTAATTTCATATTAAGCGCTTTTAACTAAATAAAATATTAAAGTATATACGGTACTTACATCGAAAACACAATTTTTAAATTTTTTTTTCTCTCTCTGTTTGTTTCGGCTAATCGCTAGAACGGCTAGGCCCATTTTGACTGGAATTCCAGCTGATAGCTAATGTTATAAGGAATAACTTTGTTTACTTTTATTTTTGAAATTTTATTTTCCTAACCAGGAATCAACCCGTGAATTTTGAAAAACACTTTCTATATTATTGCACCATCTAATACTGTCACGTATAAGGATTAACTTCTGGAAATAGTATACGGCAAATTAAAGGAAAAGGCAACTTTTTACAAAATGCTCTTAATTAATGCGAGTAAAATGCTCCTTTCTTAAGAGGCGCCTCACAGAGTACAGCGTACTTGCTTTGTATGAGACATGCCATTCTGTAACGTATGCGAACGAAGTTGCGGGCTCAGCTAGTGTTAAAGTAAAAGTGATGGATCCAGCTTACGTGATAGTTGAGAGCTAGCGGTAAGCGATGAGCCAAACACGCGTAAGTCGAGGTAGAGCTTGAAATAAAAATATAATTAAATACATACAACTGATGTTTTACTTAAACTTACTAAAAAAAATAATTTAAAAGGAAGTATTACTATATTCTGCTACGAGGAAAAACAACCAAAATGCTCCCTTGCCCCCCATATGAACCCCGTATCATCCCACTATCATGACACCGTCACTACACCCGCAGGGGCCTGTAAAACTCACTTTGAGAACCTGTGCTCTACACATTGTCAATTAGACACTTAATACGGAGATCGGATAAACGTGTGGAACAAGTCTGCAATTTGGACGCTGATAAGCAATACTATGTCGAGCCACATGAACTTCATTTTGAAAAAAATGGCGTCTAAAGATGTTAAACCTATTCTTAATAAATTAGTTTAAGGAATCCAGCTTTTCTTTTCTGTTGATGTAATGAATTAAAAGATTGGTACAAAAATTTTTTTATCTAGCAATAAGGTTTTGAAATATATGAGAATTTTGCATATTGCAAAATATGTAACAATTCAAAATTCGAAACATTAAACAAATCATATTTATTTAGTTTAGATGACTTGAAATTTTTTTTGTATAATATCAAATACGTTACGAATTTCACTTTGTGTGTTGAACCATTGCTTATCAGCGTCCTTTATTACTGTATATATAAGCATCAATTGCTATTCACAAGTGGGGTTAATTGAAAAGAATTTATGGTTAATATTCAAGATAACCGGTGTCAATGCTTGTTTAAAGAAAGCACACACATATTTTTAAGTCTTATCCTTTTACCATTATTATATTGTTTACAACATATAAGTTAATTTATTTTACATGTTCCTTGTATATTCTTTCTCCTTAGAAATTAATTGTAATAAATATATTTTAAATTTAAATTTTATCTTGATCTATACTAATATTATAAAGAGGTAATATTTATTTGTGTTCATATTTAATAGAACGGGTCTTATCGCGATAACTAATGGTACTAATACCTTTTTATTGAACGACGTTTCGACGAAGTTACATTCGTCGTGGTCACGAGCTGACTCATAAGGTAAGGACTGAAATAAAAAGGTATTACTACAATTAGTTATCGCGATAAGACCCGTTATATTAAATATGAATATTATAAATCGCGAAAGTTTAAATTATATAATTTGTTTGTGCGTTTGTCAGTTTGAATATAGGGAATATTTCTATAACTATTGATCCAATTTGAAAAATTCCACTTGTATTGGATAGCTGGTTTATTGAGGAATGCTGTGATGCGTTATAGTAGCTATATGCATGCCAAAGTCTCAGCCCGATCGGTATAAAATTGACAAAGTTTCATACAAACTTTATCCTCTTGGGGGTAGAATTAATCGAAATCCTTTCTTAGCGGATGCCTACGTCATAACATCTACCTGCGTGCCAAATTTCAGCCCGACCCGTCCGATGGTTTGGGCTGTGCGTTGATAGATCACTATGTCAGTCAGTCAGCTTTGAGTTAATTATATTAAAATAATGCAAGCTATTATAAATAATTTATTGTATGAAAACTCCCATCGAATTATTATTTACTAGCTGTGAAAAATTATATTTATATAACGTTTACCTTCCCTGCTTGAATTGGAAATTGTTCAATATTTCATTGTATTCAATTGTGTTTTCGCGTGTTTTTTTATGTTTTTATTTATTAACTAATATTTTTTTAATAAAAGTACTCTAATCCAAGTTATTCCTTATAACATTAGCTATCTCTGAGTGAAAGTCTCGTCAAAATCAGTCCAGCCGTTTTATCAGTCAGAGATTCGCCGGAACCAACAAACAGGCAGACGGACAGAGAGATAAAACTTAAAAAAATGTTTTTATTAGTTCTAACTTGAAATTACAAAGAGACACTTCAATTTTATTTATTTGTATAGATTACGAGACGATCGCTTTGGTATAATGATACTGAATGTCGCGGCATCTGTCTATCTGTTTGTTTCGGCTACTGCAACGACTGTGCCAATTTTTACGGGACTTATACGCGCAGATAACTACTGTTAGAGAGTAACGTACGGTATTTTTAATTTAGATTTTTTTTTTCTGCCTAGTCAGAAATCGAACCCGCAAATTTAAAAAAAAAATAACACATTCTGTATTATTCCACCATCTTGTAGTGTCGCGTATAAGGATCGAATTCTGGGAAGCAATTGAATAAGGCAAACTAAAGGAAACGTCTATCTGTCATATTACAAAAGAAGCATTAAAACCATGTTCAACACGTGTCTAGCTAAACAGTGTTTAAAAATTACACATTGCTTAAAATATTATCTAAATTGCTTAACAGCGAATGAACTCATAAAAAAACTTATTGATGAAATGTTATACGTTACATTTGACAACTGAAATAGGTTTTATACATCTATTAAACTCACTTACACGTATGTTAATCTATATCTAAAGCATGTTTAACTCAAAACTGTGCTTAGACGCGGATTTGTAGTACGGATTTTTTTAACACGCGTTTAACGACTGTTTAAATCTTTTGTAGTAAGGCAGAATATGTTTACAATAAAACTAAATAACTAAATGTTATTAATTAAGGCGAGTAAAGTAAGGAGCACTTTACTCGCCTTAATTAATTCTTGGGAGGCACCACAGAGCCTTGCTCTGAGTGTCATTTACATGCCATTCTATAGTCCACAAGAACGAAGTCGCGGGTACAGCTAGTTTTATAATATTTAAGAATTATAAAAGGAAATATTACGAGTGTGATTCTCGCCTAGTAGAGATATCCGCTGGCAATGAGCTAACAAGCTGTCACTGAATCTCGCTTTGTGATTCCGCTATTCATCTCTGTCACAGCATCCGACGTTTCTGATTAAAACTAGTAATATTCGTCGGAAATGTTTAGAGCGTTTCCACATATGAATCTTTTTATATGTTTCCGGAGTTATAATAAACGTTCTGCATATATATATTTTAATTTATTTGTAAATTTTATATAGTAAAGGAAAGAGTTTGGAATGTGCGAAGTAAACTCCAGAACCGCTCAAGGTATGAAAAATTATGGTATCATTTGAAAGGCATATTATTTTAGACAGTCACGGGCTATATTTTATGTCTATAGGCGTCACTAAAAACCGATTTCGAAAACAAATTAAGTGAAATAAAAAGTAAAAATATATTTAGTTTCATTAACTGGCACCGATTTCAAAATATTGTAGAAAATGATAACTTCCACTTTACTTGTTTTGTTTTCGTAGTCGGTTAATATTTATAAAAAAATATTTTATACTTTTAGTTAAGAATGTGGTAATGATAGTAATAAACAGTTATTGAGGAGTTCTACGCGTGATTCACCATCGGCTCCATCATAAGCATTGTGACGAGTATTAATTGCGTACCAGTCGTATTGACATTATCTATTTCTCGCAACCCGTGAAATACTAACCAACTTGGTAGTATACCCTTTCAAACAAAAAAAAAAACAAAATCGGTTCACAATCGGAGATATCGCTGACAAACAGCAAAGCAGCGAGCAAAAGTTACTATATTTATAACCACCTGCCCACTCTCCGCCTACGTAGGTTTTCTATTTATCCAAGAGAAAGTGTAGGAGTCATTTATAAGTTAATTATTAATATATTTATTAGGAACTTTGAGATGTTACGATCATTAAACTTGTAAATTACCACTTTCGGGGATTAAAAAGGCGTATGACCTCTACCTTTACAGGACTTAATTAAAAAAATTAAAAACTCGATATCGTAATTAAAGCGCATAAAATCCGCCATCTTGACTTTTTAAGAATTTTATGTGTTGTTTTTTATGCACTTGCGTCATTATTTTTAATTAAATACGATATAAATTCGTTTTTTTAATACTTGTAAAAAAATACAATTATAGGTGCTAAACGTCGCACAGTTGGGCAAAGACCTCCTCTCCTATTAAGGAAAAGGTTAGGAACTTAATCCACCACTCTGCTCCACTCCGGGTTGGCCGATATATGTACATGTGTCAAAATTTCTCACACAGGTTCATCACGATGTTTTGACACCGCTGAGGTCGAGATTTAAAACATAATTTTAGTACTTGAAAACTCAGCGTGCTAGCCGGGATTTGAAGCCGTGATCATCGGTTGAGATCGACGTGTTCTCTCTTAATTTTCTTATACCAATAATTAATGCTGAAATATATAGTATCGTTTGCAACATTTTTTTCAAGTGCAAGTACTTTAGCCATTTCACATTAACCATTAAGCGATAATATGACTCTAGCAGCATTTTAAACCCAAATCTTTTATTTTTTAATTATTTGTGACACATTTAAAAAAGAAATGTTTCCTATTATGGATAGTTTTAGAAGGGTGTACTCGCACGAGTACAGCGGTCACAAACTCACTGAATCGTCCGTATCTAAAAGCTAAGTAACAAAAACTAACTGTACTCAAACGAGTACGACGGCGCTTAATGGGTTAAGACACCAAATAGGTTTTATATAAAGTGTCGGCTAGCGAGTAACACATGATCACGTAGCGTCACTTGTAGATGATTGATGTTCTGGCCGGTAATCGATCTATTTGGAACGCTGAAAACTTATTCGGTAAAATCATAGGGTTGAACATTGAGCAATGTATCATTAAAATATAATATTAGTAATTTCATATATCTTAATAATGCTGGACATTTTAAAACGTATGAGGTTCTCAATTAGTCGGATTTTTTCGGAACAGCTGGACCAATTAGGTTAATTTTTTTTCTGTCTAAAAGGGGTACTTGCAGATTGGTCCTATAGAATTTTTCACCAAAATCGTTTCAGGAGTTGGAATTTAGAATCTAAATAACTATAATGTCATTCAAGAAATTAAAATTACGCAGTATGTTTTGAAGTCGCTTTCCCTTTTTAAATAAAGTCTTGTATTTAAAATAGACGCCAAGACAGTGAATACTGTCAGTACTGTCAGTATTTGCTGTCTTGTTAAGAGGATAACTGAATAGATAAGCAATAATGAGTCAACCCACAAAAAGTGAAATTCGGAGATATTGATGTATTTTAATAATGCGATACGTATTCAACATTATTAAAAAAAAATCAAATCATTTAAACTAGATAAATACGAAAAATAGCTTCTTAATTTCATGAATTGAACATTGAATGGTGATAAATATTTTGCAATATACACTAATATCATATATTTAAAAAACTTATTATTAAATAATTTTTTTTTTATATCAATCTTTTTACATTTACATTTAATTCATTATACCTTTAATCAAAATAAAATAGAAACGATGGATATATATTTCTTGAAACACGTTTATTAAGAATATCTTTTTGGTACAACTAAAAGCCATTAATTAACGAATTGAATTGAAGTTCGTTGACATTTTTAGACGCCATTTTCTCAAAAATTAGCCGGTGTGGCTTAACTTTATAGTATTACTTACTTTATTTATCAGCGTCCAACTAAGAAACATTTTTCTATTCGCGTACAGTCGATCAGTCAATCCTATAACACTTTTTAAGTTAACCTTAAACAATTTAATTTAAAAACGAAAAATTAATACTATTTAGAACATCACTTAAGGTGAACTTATTGACCTAAAAATACGTATTATTTGAATAAAAAGCCTTTCATTTTTTGAAATCTTCGAAAATACACAACGTATAATGTTTTACTATTGTTATTTTAGTTTTAAAATAGAATGCTGAACAAGGAAAGCTTTCGAAATGGGAAAACGCCTTCCTTTTAGGATAAAATATAGGGGTTTTACGCTAAGTTTCCTGTTTTCTGACCCGACTTCGAGAAAAGGTGTGAAGATCTCCCATATATTCATTTATATATTTTTACACATATATATTTTATTATATCATAAATATAAAAACATATACACATTAATATTAAACATATATGTATATAATTATTTATTATATAATACGTACATACATACCCCACAAAGAAGAAGGTTTTCAATTCGTCGGGTACTTTTCTTATGGATGTTCACCGATTAGTCTGCCGATTGTGGACTGATTTTGAAAATTATTTTCGTTGTTATAAGGCTATTTTTCCAGTAAATAACACGTGAAAGATTTTACTTGGCACTGATTTCGAATGTTTTAGAAAATATGTAATTTTTGTCTTTTAATTTATTTGTAACTATTAAATTCGTTTTTGAAGTCGGTTCATTTTTATTATTAAAACTTTATGATAAGGTTTACTTTCAAATTGGTCCTATAGAATTTTTATATGACCAAGTTTTATATATCAGGTCCGTTTGGTTTGTAAATCAATATAAATAAAATTAGAATATCAATCAAGCTCAACGAAATTGAGTATTTCATTTTTGAAGTCGGTTATTTTGCTTGTCTTAGTTATGTAAGGTTGAAAGTAGAACCTACACAAACTCGAAGCGACCTTAGTCAAAAGATATATTCCGAAATACAACCCAGTATGTTGGTCATCCATACGTCCATACTAATAGATAAAATTGAAGTATCTGTTTGTAATTTTAAATTAACAGCTTTTAACTAAATGCATGTGAAAGTATATACGATAATTACATCAAAAAATCAATTTTTAAAATTTTTGTTTGTCTGCCTGTCTGTCTGCCCGTCTGTCCGTCTGTTTCTTCTGGCTAATTTCTGAAACGGCTGGACCGATTTTGATGGGACTTTCACTCGATAGCTCGCAGATTATAAGGCGTAACTTAGTGTCCTTTTTTTTCAGAAATTATTTTACACCCTTACTGACTGGTCTATTAACACACGACTAAAATCCTAAACGATCAGTTTGAAAGACATACAAATAATTATTACGAGGTAATCATCCGCTATGAAATTATTTTCCAAAATTCACGCCCTAACGTAGTGATACAGGGGTTTACTTTGTATGGATAAATCAAACTTGCCGCTAGCAAAAACTAGTCAATCAATCATATATAATCAAGCGAATAAATAACAGCAAAACTTATAAAATAATTCTATTCAATTCAATTTTGTTTTCATGGAGTGCCATATTAGCACAGATTATTTCGCCAATGTCACGTGGGATGGAGGAGATTGTTCGGGGCGGTCGAGAAAGCTAGCACGTCGAGAATGCAGCCATGGTAAAATTTTGAAGATTATATAAATATTGGACATTTCTTTGTTAAATCTTAACCTAGAACAACATAAATATAAATATATAAAACAAAAAACCCAGCTATTATTAATTGAGAAACATACACGCGTTATTTATCCACAACTTACAAGTAATATTACTTCTAGCTTTGCGTCTTGTAAATGTCAAAACTACTTGAAATTTTGTCAACCCAATAGGACCCTCTTGGAAATCGAAGGAAATGACTATGTAAGGTTTCTGTTCTCGATTACTAATTCAAATATAAAATCGAATTTTGAATCTCTCGCTTTTATTTGAAGTACACGTGTTACTATAATATCTACCGAATTTGCATAACTTCCCTTGCCTAAACTCGGATTACTGCCCTAACCAAAACTTCTCAGACAAACTGACACGGAATGAATTGTATATATGAGTATATTTAACCCACTTTCAAAAAGAAGAAGTACTTCGATTTTACTACTTTTTCTTATTGTTAATTTTTATGTAATTATTCTTGCCTGATTTGGATGAAGGTTTTCATCATGGTAAATCATCAATTCGATGTAAAAATTTCGTATAAATATTTCGACAAGGACGGATTTAACTGATGACATTTATATTTTTAAGTAAAAAACTTTTGAAATACTAATTTTTTTTTATAATAATACTAAATTCTACAACGAACACAAAATTGCAACAATATATTGTATTTGCAAAAGTGTATTGTAAGGCGAAAATTACACTTATAAGCTTTTACTATCTGGCTTATATAAAAATTTTAAAAAGATATTTGTCGTTCCTTTACAATTCAATTCAATTCTTTGGTTAATACGTCATTCTTTTACACTTGAAAGAATTTAATGTCAGTGCTTTATTTTTGACAAACACAGCTTTACTAATTACTTACGACGGATCTGTTATTTAAGTTACAGTTACGAGAGTAAAACTTACAAATGTAATTGTTGCCTAAAAGAGAATTGCACTTATAACAGTGTGCAAAATTTAAATTCTATTTATTTTAATACAATTTTTAAAATACAATACAATTTTATAAAATACATAACACATAGACTTCTCGCATACAGAGAATTTATTTTAAAAATGTATTATTACAATTGCAAAATTGTATTGTTAAATTGAATTGTTTAATCCAACACCGATCCAAAAGCATAGTGAAAATATATAATTAAGTCATCATTAAGAACATTGTACATTTGTATTACGTTGCAGAAATATTGTTCGTTGTTCCGTTAATCATTTGTATTATTTACTTTTTGCTTTCATTCCCCTATCGCTGTGATTAATAGTCTTTACTTACGACATGATTCTTAGATACTACGAGAAGCGCGATACACATACTAATCGTTTCAGCTTATACTCATTATACGCCCTGGTTTCGTTTAGGTTAAATTCAAATACATATACGATAATTAGGTAGTACATTGTAGGTTTTTAGATTTTAAAGGAAATATCAATTTTTAATACTTTTAGCGTGACGTTCAAATTTAGAAAAAAAAACATTATGGTATACAATAAAAATAGTTTTTATTGTAAATGTGAAAGTATTGCATTGAATCAATTTTGATGATTTTTAGTATAGATATAAATAACACCTTGAAGAAGTACATCGACTTAGTCCTAGAAGTAAATCTTAAAGAGGGTGTGTACATACTATACATACGTCTACATGTAGGAACGTTCCTATAATCTTATTACAACATTATCGTTATAATTTTCGCGTTCAATTATACTAAGTAATGGGTTTCAGTTGTACCAAACGAGCAGCTATATATGTGTGTATATGTATATATATATACACACATATATAGCTGCTCGATCACTTATCACGAAATCTCAGAAACTACATGTGCTAGGAGGTCCAAATTTTGCATAGGGGTTCTTTTTAGGACGTAGGTACTCACTACGACGAAATTTTGCAATATTCGTCCCCTAAGTGACGGAGCTATGAGGCAACAAATTTAATATATATAAATGAATTAAATAATAATATAAATAAATAAAACCAACCCTACACAATAAAAACCTCCTTCGAAATTGAAAAAATTCGTTCTTGGCCACTAATGTTAAGATAGGAATCATATGTTACAACGCCTATTCACTCGTTC
Source organism: Hypolimnas misippus (assembly GCA_037950945.1). Lineage (NCBI taxonomy): Eukaryota > Metazoa > Arthropoda > Insecta > Lepidoptera > Nymphalidae > Hypolimnas > Hypolimnas misippus. The sequence continues at coordinate 2,325,786 of JBBEEQ010000009.1, forward strand.
TTTAAAAATATCCGGATATACACAATCTAAGGAAACATGGGTGCCGGAAGAGTATTCCACGCCAGTGAGGAGAAGGAGTGCTTCCGGACCCCCGACAAGTCGTCGTCGTCGTCGTCCCCTTTGTCTCCTATGAACTATTGAGTGTAGGCCGATTATTTATATCATTGTAACATACCACATTTACCAATGATATTTCTATGCGTGTTCACCAATTATTCGGGAACTTGGTATATACCTTTATAATAACCAATGATTAATAATTAACAATTTGAAAACGTTTCCTTTTCCTCACGACAAATGTCTGTATTGGCCATACCGATGTTTGTCGTCGTCGGGGTGTTTGTGTTAGCGTTGTGTATGTTTCCAGACCCCCGACACAAGGTCACAAGATCTTAATGGAGGCCGTTGAGTGTGATTCGTTTATTATTTATTTATTTAATGAAAATAGAAAAGAAAAGAAGGATAAATACGTCTTCAAATAAATTTGTTATGAACAGGTTTGTCATCTTTAGACGCCATTTTCTCAAAATGAAGTCCGAATGGTTTGACATAGTATTGCTTATCAGCTTCCATATGCAGTTATAAGTATGTTATATTAATATACTAAAAAATTAAAGTAAATAAAAATAAACTATAGATTAGGTAACAGCAAAACAATTTAAGCATACCTTAAGCCTTAAAAAAGTACGTTAATTTTTTTGTTACATAATAAATAACCAAATGTAATTCTGAAAATGTCCAGAAATATTCTTAATACGCTGGACCCATCTGGTTTTCCTCATTATTACTCTCAGACCCGTAACCCACGTCTTTAAATAGAGCATTTTCGATCTTCTTCTTAAGGTGCCTCTCCGACTAGCGAAGGTTGGCAGTCAGCTCCGCATACTTTTCTCTATCTTGTGCGAGGTGAAAAAGATGGGCAGCACTCGCAATTCCAGTCCACTCTCTGATGTTCCGTAGCCATGACTTTCTTCTACGACCGACACCTCTTCTACCGGCGACTTTTCCCATCATAATGAGTTGGAGGAGTTCGTATCTCTCATGCCTAAGCACATGTCCGAGATAAGCGACTTTCCTCGTCTTGACGGTATGCAAAAGTTCGGGTTTTTGGTTGACTTGTCGCAGAACATCCGCATTTGAAACCTTTTTTGTCCAGCTTATGGCCAACATGCGCCTGTATGCCCACATTTCGAACGCTTCGATACGTTTTCTAAGTTCTTCTTTTATAGTCCAGGTCTCACATCCGTAAAGAAGGACGGGCCAGATGTAACATTTAAGAAGACGGATACGCAAATGTAATTTCAGGTTTCGACAGCAAAGAATTTTTTGCATCTTCTTAAAGGTGTTACGGGCTATTTCGATACGTGTCTTAATTTCTAAATCATTGTCCCAATTTTCATTTAGCCACGTACCCAAATATTTATACTTGCGTACCCGCTCCAGCTTTTGGCCACCTACGGTTAGATGGTCATCACTCACTCCGTTTTTAGAAATAATCATGAGCTTCGTTTTAGATATATTTATTTTGAGATCCGCTTCCTCGCTGCAGTCATTAACTCGGTCAAGAACCTGCTGCAGATCCTTAAGTGACGACGCTATGAGTACTGTGTCATCAGCGTATCTCAGGTTGTTAATATTGCGTCCATTGATTTTAACTCCGCAATCTAGATCATGCAGTGATTCCGTCATTATTGCTTCCGCGTATAAATTAAACAGCATAGGTGACAAAATACAGCCCTGCCGGACCCCTCTCTTTATATCAACATCTTCCGTTTCCTCATTTTCAACCCGAACATTTGCTCTTTGATTCCAATACAGATTCTGTATTATTCGGATATCTTTGCTGTCTAATCCGATGCCGTGTAAAAGCTCTACAAGACGGTCATGCTGTACTCGATCAAACGCTTTTTCGTAATCGATGAAGCAAAGAAAAACGTCTTGCTGCATATCTCTGCATTTCTGTACTAAAACCTGTATTGCAAAAAGAGCTTCTCTAGTTCCAACACCAGATCGGAATCCAAATTGGGTATCAGCGAGTTGGCCGTCGCATTTAGTTCTTATGCGTTCGTGGATGATGCTGAGGAATAATTTCAACACTTGGCTCATAAGGCTTATTGTTCTAAAATCCTCACATCTTTTCGCATTTGTTTTCTTTGGAAGAGTGACAAAAGTTGACGACAACCAGTCTTGAGGCAACCGACCAGAATCGTAGATGTCATTCCTAAATTTAACGAGAACGTCGATGTTGTGTTCATCTATTAGTTTTATTATCTCAATGTGGATATTATCTGGTCCAGGAGATTTTCCAGTCTTAGCTTTACATAGAGCCTTCTTTATTTCCTCTGGTAAAATGGAGTACCCATCATTCGCAGCATAAGGTACATATTCACTCCGTGTATTGTCAGCAAACATGGTCGTAATATATTGTTTCCAAAGCTGTTTTTTCTTGCATATATCTATGATTGGGACATTTTGTTCATCCACGAGATTGTTTGTGAACTTTTTAGTACCTATAAAGGTCTTTATTTCTTTATGTAAATTAAATGCGTCATGTTTGTCATAGAGATATTCTAGATGTTCACACTTGTGCTGATACCAGACATTACGAGCAAAACGCGCTTCTCTACGTACTGCTCTGTGGAGTTCTCCGTATTTGGTTGTGTCGGTATGTTTACAAAGTCTACGCTCTTCCATAAGTTTGTAAATTTTTTCTGTCATCCAACCGTGTTTCGGAATCCAATCAAGCTTTAGGTGCAGTCTGTTAATTTCGAGTACTTTGGTCTTTAAAGTATTCCAGGTGTCTTCGGGTGAAATGATTGCCTGTGATTTCACAATCTGTGCCCAGTCATTTATTTCCTTCGCCACTTTATTCTTAATATTGGCATCTTTTAGTTTGTTTGTGTCGGCCATAACATTTTGTGACTTATTCCTTATTTTCTTAAGGGTACATGCTAGGGTGGCTATGACTGGGTTATGATCAGATCCAATATCAGCTCCAGGATATGTTTTTACACTTTTGATACAATTTCTAAAGCGGCTATTTATCGTTATGTAATCGATTTGATTTCTAATGATATGTTGCGGATTATGGCGTGGTGAGCTCCATGTATAAAGTCTTCTAGGGAGTAGTTGGAAAAAAGTATTCATTATCACTAGGTCATTTTCTTGACAAAACTGAATAAAAATATCCCCTCTTTCGTTTCTAACACCCAAACCAAATTTACCAGCAACACCCTGTACTTCGGTATCGCCTACTTTAGCATTCATATCGCCCATCACTAGGTTGATTTCGTGATGTTTTGTGATTCCGAGCAGATATTCTAATTCACTATAAAATTCTTGCAAGTCTTGATCTGATCCGTCAGTCGTGGGAGCGTACACTTGAATGATGTTGATATTTCTAGGCTTGTTTTGCAGTTGAAGCATCATGGTTCGATTTGTATGAGATAGAAAGTTTAAGGTGGTTTTAAATCGTTTTGTGTTTATAATGACTCCAACTCCGTACTTATTCGAGGTGTCATTGGAACCAGAGTAATACATGACGTAGTTTCCTTCAACTACGTGTTTACCACTTCCCATCCACCTCACATCACTAACACCTAGGATGTCCACATCTAAACGTTTCATTTCTTTGCATATATTGTAAACTTTTTCTGGACTCTTCAAGCTTCGAACATTCCATGTTCCTATCTTTAACTTAGTTTGTGTTTTCCGCCTGGAGATTCTTCGCACCCCTGTCCCATTTAAGGGACGCCAGGAACTCGGGGCCATTGTATTTTTCGACTTTTCCATGTGAAACTGACAACTAGGGAATATAAAGTTATGCAGTGGTTTCCCGTTGCCTTCTGCACTAGACTTTTTAGAAGTTATTTAGACTTCAAGGCCGCTTTAACCTCTTCCTTCCAGTTGCCCAGTAGGGTGTATGGATATACCGCCATTGCTCGGTCGCCAGAGCCTCGTCTGTTGTCTAGCAGGGGGCACCACGAAGGCCGACGTTAACAAACCTTCGTCGTCGGTTGTTCAATATAAACAACCTACGCGTGCAGGTGAGGCTGACAATTGGGTCGGTTAAGATGTTTTTACCGTTCACCCCTTACCCCCCACTCCATTATTATAATTAAAGAGCATTTTCGATCCATTATTATAATTAAAGAGCCATACAAAATAAGAGTCCTCTAAAAGAAAATACGAGAAATAAAAAACTTTAAAAAAGGAACCGACTTAAAATATGTAATTTCGTTTACTCAGGTGACTTACTTATTTCAGTTATTTTGATTTTAAAACCAGACTATTGAAACAATTTTGAAAAAAAATCTTTAGGACCAATTTGAGAGTATACTCTTTCACGATACCTTAACGATCCTATTTAAATTTGACGGCGAAATTCCATCTCTAATTAATTATAGATTTTTTTATAAAATACATCTAAACACAGTCACAGGAATAACTTGTATACCAATAACACTCATTCCCTAAGTCCCCCAGATCCTATCATTCACATTTTATTCAATATACAAAAACTCATTTGAGCGAAAAATATTCCCCGAGAGAACAATTCAATTTAATTATTACGAAAAAAAAAGTGTTTTTATAATATCCTCTGTACTAAAAACCTCCACTTTAGTACCCTTGGAGTTTCATATTGTCATTATTGTTTCTCCGCGCGACGTTTACGAGACAAGACGATTATTTTTTTCTATATATACTTAATTACGTAATTTTTTGTGTAAACACAATAGCTAAATTTGAGAATTTTTCCTAATTTTCATTTCACACCCACGACTCATACGTATGGCGTGTGATTATTGTACACTTTCCTTTATATTAATATTACGTACCTAGCTCGAATTCAATTGTCGTAGTAACAAAAGTCACAGACAAAACATATTGTTGATAAAGCAATTAAATTGTATTTTTATTTCACGTAAATAATTTAATAATACTACGATATTGACATCCTGCACTCTGCATTACGAATTTGATGACACCTCATGTCAGAGTGGTGCAGCTTGCATATCAAAGGACAAGAGTATATCGAATGCGCTAACGTGTAATGGCGGCGTTCAATTTCTAAATAGTAGGCAAAGGCACGATACTATACATAACAACCGTCAAAATTGACATTTATAATTGATTGTGTAATTCACCTTTTTGTACTAATTTATTTATATTGTATTGTTTTTGTAAATGTGGATAGATTTAAACTTACTCAAATATATTATTTATGTCTATAGCTACCACTATCTACCTTACTTGATATAATTTGTAAACATTTAACATTGGTAAAGAAGCTTACCGCATTCGTCATACATAAGTTTGTATCTATGGAAGCCCCACCTCTTTTACGTAGTATTGTATACTCTTTGCCTCGTACCTGTTAAAATCTATCAAACAATACACTGTAGAGCGTGCCAAAGAACAAATATACCTGCATACATGCCGACAAGCAAAAATGTGTCAACAGATAAAAAATTAAATTCGGATATATTGATGTATTCTGATAACACGTCACGGATTTTAAATTATTTAAAAATGTTTCAAGTCATCTAAACTAAATAAGTACGCGAAAAAGTTTCTTAACTGAATTTTTCGAAAATGGAAGTGTGTTCCACATTTTGCCATATGCAATAATCTCATACATTTATTAAAGTTATTATTATATAAAACTTTTTTATTATACCAATCTATTTTTAAATCATGAATAATACACAACTTCTTCAAACTACAGTTGGACGCTGATAAGCAATACTGTGTCAAGCCACACAAACTTCATTTTGAGAAAATGGTGTCTAAAGATGTCAAACCTATTCTTAATAAATTAGTTTGAAGACGTTTATATTTATCTTTTCTTTTCTATTTTGATAAAATGTATATCGAATAACAAGAAGATACATTTATTTAATATGTTATCTAATAATAAGTTTTAAAATATTTGAATCTATTTTATAAATTGCAAAATATGGAACGCACCTGAAATTCGAAACATTTCTTTAAGAAACTTTTTTCCATACTTATTTACTTTAGATGACTTGAAATTTTTTTGAATTATGTTAATTAGGTGACGTAGTATCAAAATACATCAATATCTCAAAATTTGACTTTTTGTGGGTTAACACATTATTGTTTATCAGCATCCAGTTATAAACTTCATCAAACTTTATTAAGAATATTTCATATACTTCGACGCCATTTTCTCAAAATGAAGTCCATGTATCTTGACATAGTGTTGCTTCTCAGCATCTACATTTACTCGAAAAACATAACCCTCCTTCAGCACTCGAGTAAAAATAAATTGCCATAATTTATGTTATATATCAAGTTTTTTTTAGTATTGTATTATCTGTATAATAGAATTAAATTATAAAACAATAGTTTAAAGAGTAACTTGTCCGTCCGGACGGCATCGAAGCGAGCTCTAGCAAAACAATTAGAAATTCACTTAAACTTTGTTGAGAGAATTGTTGATTTCGAAAAGCTGTACAGAAAAATATATCACACAATATAACTGTATTTAATATATAAGTTATAGAATATTTTTTATATTAGTAAAGAAAAATTGGAAGGTACTTTACCTTACCGTCTGAAAGTGTAATTACTGTAATAATTAGGGAGAATTACATATATGTTACTTTACTCTGGTAAGTAATTTAAAAATACTCTGTAACTATTACTGAGGTAACATCACAAAAACAGTGAGTGTCAGGAATGCAGTACTGATAGCTAATTCTTTCCGGCGTAAAGCATTTACATACAATTTATGTAATTATCTATGAATGAAATAGAATGAGAGAGAGAAAGAAAAATATTAGTTAAAAAAAATATTAATATTTTTTTTAACTAATTTTTTTTTTAATTTGGAACAATTTATTTTCATTAAAGCATTTAAAACAAATAATTCTATTAAAACAAAAACAAAGAGGAATTAAAAATAACTATATTAAACCTAAATAACTATCGATGTCACAGTGAGGCAAGGTGCCCAAAACACTGGCAGCATTACCTCTTTGTATAACCAGACTGATATGATGGCCAAGGTAGCCGCCAGCCCTTCGCTCACCTGTAGTTTCGACGAGGCGAGAAGACAGCTCTTTGAAAAACTTTTTTACTTCCTTGCCCCAGGACCCCATGGTTTCAACGGCAAACGGCACAAATACGAAACTCCTTTCAATGTTTTCGTATTTGCGCCGCTTGACATTTTTAGCATTGGATGCCGCTGCTCCCACCGTTATGATAGTCCCTCGTATATGAGATGCAGCCAATGTATCGACACAGGTAGCATCCCATACAAGCGACCTCCCCAACTTTCAAGGAACAAGCGTCATTCCATCAGGTCTCTTGCCATCACTGCGTACTAGTCCGTTAGGTTCTAGCACCGTAGGAATTTTAGCGGTGACAAGAGACCGAACGACTGACACTGTTCAAGGAAGCATGAAGGGAGAAGCGGCTCGCGCTTTTTATGCATGATAAACCATGATGTCCATATTCGTCTGCTGCCTCACCACAGTGACACTGATGTGGCTGATAAATAAAATGTTACATATATTTAAAGGCTTGTAAATTGGAAACGAAATCAAAACAAATTATGAACGTATTATTATTATATAAAACAATTTGTAACCACGTAATCTCATGAAAAAGAAAACAAATATATTAAAAGATCCGTAAGATTTTCCTCAAAGCTTCTGGGAAATTTCTGGGATATAAGAATTACGTTCCATGTGAGTGAAGGCACGTGAAAAATAACTAGTTACATACATTTGACTGACGGTGATATTGAAAAAATGTTGCTTCACCGCACGAAGTTAAAGATATCTTTTTGAATTGTTACCGAAAAAAGAATTCGGTGTTCAAATCAAATTAAATCAAATCAAATTATTCTTTATTCAAGTAGGTTTAGTACAAACTCTTTTGAATCGTCAAACAATCATTGGCTTATAATCTAAACATTTATAATGTTAATAAAATTATATAATGAAATTATTGAATCGTTTAAATGACAATTATATTATAAAAAAAATTATATACTTTTATCAGGAAGTTTAGTCCACGCATTGTTGTCATTGATAAATTCATTAACAGAGTAGTAAGCTCTGTGAATTAAATTTATTTTAATATAATGCTTGAACCTATGTAAAGGTAGATCCAGTATTATCTGTGGAACTTTATTGTAGAAGCAAACACTCAACCCCATAAAGGACCTTCTTACCCTCTGCAATCTATAAAAAGGTATTGCGAGCTTATTTTTATTTCTTGTACTGTAATTGTGTATATCTTTTCTTCTACTGTGCATAGCGATATTTTGTCGGAGAAAGAGAATATTATTATATATGTATTGAGAGGCTACCGTTAAAATACCTGTTTCTTTAAATTTTCGCTTCTACGAAATGCTACACTCTGATAGTTTTAGATTTATTACGAAAATCCCATATTTACCGATTTCCAAAAATGGAGGAGGTTTTGTCATCGGAGACTCTTTGTGTATGTGTTTCAAGTACTTTAAACTGACCTGACCGATTTGATTTTTTTTTCTTTGAAAGAGTGATATTAGTGATATTAGTTCCATAGAATTTTAAATGATTGAATTAAATATGTCATCCACAATGTAAGTAAACTAATTTATTAACTGTCAAAATATAATACGTTTTATTAGCAATAGTTTAATTTCAAAGAAGCTATAATAACAAAATGTACAAAACACGTGCAAAACTGCGAGCAAAAACTAGTGTAGCCATAAAAAAGACATATCGTCGTGATTAACAATTCCACCAATGAAAAGTTATAAAACATCCGATAGTCATATTTCTTTTACAACTGAACGTTTCTTGCGCGATGCAGCCATAAATAACCATAGTCCGGAAAGTAATTAATATTTTAGTATCCCACATACATCATAAAGTTTTTGTGCTTTAAAATATACAAAGGACAACGCCCCTGGTGTAGCAAGAGCATACAACTTTTGAACACCATTTCACTCCTTAGGGCGTGAATTTGCAAATTTCCATTATTAGCTCTTTACATTATTTCTTATCTATAATCTACTTTCGTTCTAAATTTCAGCTTAAAAAATCAATTAGTAAGTGATTTTTTTAGAACTTTTATTTAGAACTAGCTGTTTCACTTGCGTTAATTTGAGAAAATATATATTTATATAATATTTACCTTCGCCATTTCAATTGGATTATATTTCATTGGTTTCAATTTTGGTTTCGCATTAATATAAAAATATTAAATAAAATTAATTATATTTTTAAAATAAAAGTAGCCTTAGTTACTCCTTATAACTATGCTGATCCAGCCGTTTCGGACATTAGCTGTAACAGACAGACAGACAAAAATAAAAAAAATGCTTTTGATGTCAGTACCGTATATACTTTCATATACATTAATTCAAGAGCTGTTATTTTAAAATTACAAACAGATTGTATTTGCATGGATTATATTATTTAGTTCCTCTAACAAAATTCTATGCACTACTATATATACATAGCAGAGTATGGATTTCGTCATCAACGTGAAATATTTTTCATTTTCTCGTAAAATATTAAAGCTACAATTCTCAAAAATAGCACTCTGTATTTTTCAATTTATGTAATTTACATGCATATGTATCGAAATATTTGCCTATGTAAATATTTTTTGAAAATAAAAAATAAAAGTCGGTTTCAAGGAGCAATGGATTTTTTTATTAGGTCACCCCAAAGGTACATAAAAATACTCGATAAATCGATTTACTAACAGCGTAGGTACTTTATAGCATACACACATAAAAGACTTAAGTAAAAACATAAAGTTTATATTTAAAGATATTATATAAATATATAAGACCGCTAAAATTTCGTTAAACTTCTAGATGATTCTGTTTTGTTCATTAAAACTATATATAATATAACTTTAAATAATATACAACTTTAATTACGGCCTTATTAATAAGCAATAATACTGCCACAGCGTAGTTGTTGCTCAGATCCATTCAAGAATTAAAGCTGAAAACTCACAATCATCAAAACAGATCTTCATAAATTATAGCTACGATCCATCCCGATTATATCAGCTTTAAAAAAAAAATCATCAAAATCCATCCATTCGTCAGAGCTACGCTGCCACAAACAGACACCTATACACGCGTCAAACTTATACCCCCCTCCCATCCTCCCTTTTTTTTAAAAGTTACACGACTCTTAACATGTGTATATGTACATGTATATGCTCCGTAATCGAGGGTTTTCCACTTTCTGTCCTGGTAATTTTAAAGATGGCAACCCTTTAAAGACAATACAATAACAAGACCACGTCTATTTCAAACAAATTTACATCATTCAGGTTTTATCTTATCTAAACAATATATTAATAAAATCATCCAACTATCGCGTTCGTCATAATAAAGTTAAATAGAATAATTAACTATTATAATAAAGATAATTTAATCTAAAGTTAAACTGGAAAGTTATTTAAAGATCTGCCTTTTCGTTACGTGTTTATATCATCCTGGTTAAAATTTGTGTTTATTAATATTAGAAGAGGTTGTAATGAGTATAATTAATAATCTGTGACTTAAAAAAAATTTATAAAATTGTGCAAAATACAAAGTTTCTTTTCTTTACTTTGGCTTTTAGGGGATAATGTCTGAAACTGTTGATTCGATTTGAAAAATTATTTTTGTGTTGGATAGCCTGTTTATTGAAGTAGGAATTAGGCTATATTACATTACGCTACAAACCAGTGTAGCGAAGTGGTAACCATAAACGTGAGTGAAACCGTGAGGGACAGCAAGTGAAATAAATTACGACTTTAATAACCTTTACCAAATTAATATTATACCTATATTCCTTGTACATACCTAAGAGTTTATTAATTGATTTCCATCTCATCTTATTTTGACAGCTATGTAATGTAGAGTGTTGACATTTAATTTTCATTTGAGGACTTCAAACTCATCGACGCGTTAGATAATAGAAAGCATTTTTAATTTTTTTTTTAAATCTAGGTGAGCCGCCGTTTCGTTCGGGAAAAAATATTCAGGATATAAAAAAAAATAATTTAATCTAATATTTTTACATTTATGATTAATTCAAAGCTGTTTTATTTAAATTAAAAAAATATTTTTTTTTTTGTTGTTATAAAAGCACTAAATAATACGATTGACGCGGGTTCCTATGTGTCTGTGTTATCTTGTTACCGCGCATCAAAATAAAAATTGAATCTTGTCTGAAATAATTTTATCAAAATCAAAATATATTATTATATTAGAATAATTATAATTTTTTCATTATAATTTATATGAGTTGCATTCCCTATAACCAAAATCAAAATACAATACTAGCCTTTTCTTGCTTTTAAATGCGTATACCACGTTGATAAAAAACACTCTGTGTTATTTTAATGTAAAAGTTATATTACTGAAAAATTCCATCGAAATCTGTTGAGAAAGTTTTAAGTGAAAGAACAACAAACATCCATCCTCACATATTACGCATTTATAATATAATAAAATAAAAAATGTTTACATCACAAAAAACATCATTCAATTATTTTGTTACTGTCTTCTTACTTAGACAGACACGTTGGCGCAGTGGTCGATGCGACTGACTCAAGCGCTAACGGTCGCGGGTTCGATCCCCGCTCACGGCATATATCTGTATTGGCCATAAATGTTTTTCGTGGTCTGGGTGTTTATGTTAGTGTTGTGAGTGTTTCCGAACTCCCGACACAAGGTCACGCGATCTTAGTGGGGGCCGTTGAGTGTGATTCGTTTATTTATTTACTCTTTACCATCATACCTGTAAATTACATAATATGTTAGTAATGTAATAAAGTACTATAAACGCACCATAAACTTCCTAATAACAACATCGTTAGTGGTTATAAATCTTTATTAACGCTATATGAAGACGCGCCGTACGCGGAACAATGAAAAATGCCTACATGTGTTATGAAGAAAGAGTTTATATGAAAATATTACAATTTATATCATCATACTTCTTAGTTATTTATTTGTAACAAAATACCAAATTTCTCAAAGATAAACATACATGGTTACTAAATAAATACATTTAAATATTGATCGTATAAAGTTCTTGTGACAAAATCAAAGTCTACATTGATTTTGATGAAATCGACGTTTTCTGTTCACTGGGTCATCTAATTGAAATTTAGTTTTTAAAATGATACCAAAAGTGTACGGACGAAAAGACATTTTGAAAAAGTCAATTTGATTTCTACATTACTTTCATTTATAATTCAATTCAAATCTTTGGTTAATGGCTTTTTGTTGTACCAATTAAACACATATTATATCGCTAATGGTACGGGGAATTACTTACATTTATAAAAAAAATATGTCAGACAAACATTTTTTAAATTAATGAGATTTTATAGAACTTAAACAAGTATCTAAATAAAATCAAAATACACTTTATTTAAGTAGGCTCTCACGAGACTTTTTGAAGCGTCGATACAAATAAAATACATAATAAGGAAGCTACCACCGGTTTGGAATGTAGATTCTACCAAAAAGAATCAGCAAGATACTCGATATTTATTCTTTTAATTGTCACTATCACCACCACTTTTTATGAAATAAAATTTTATGAAACACCTATATGAAATTCAGCATACACTAAACCCACACATCTTTAAGAATATCTCTATTTTATTCCTTTAACCTGTAAATCAGTTGTTTTGTTTACATATTATGGTGCAATAAGAAACTCACCTACATACATATGTAATTGTGTACCTGTCCTTCGCGGTTTTATCCGCATATAGAGTTACTTCTCTAATTGTATATATCGAAATTATATAATATAGTACCTGACTAAACTATCCGACGTAAAAATATATTTTAATCGATACATAAAACATAATAGATACAGTAGAAAATAAAGCCTATGACCATCTAGAACATGGACCAATTCAACCGAAATCAATTTTTTATGTGTGTAGGTCATGGATTCCCAACTAGTCAGGCGCTCCCCACTTTGGGGTGTTAGTTGATCTAAGTGAGGTTGCGCGTCTTCAGTGATAAAGAGTCATTTTCAATGATTTTCAAATTTTCACGCGGCGCTGACACGGTTAGCGATGCTAATGAAAAAAAATATGACATGTCAAAACACAGATTCACGAATTGGTTAATCAGGTGCTGTCATAGTGCTCTCACTACTTTTATCTTTTTACGTTTTTCTGTTATTTGTTCACCTACTTGTCATCGGAATAAAAATTAATACGTTTATTTATATTTTCATCGTTTGTTTCAATTTTTTTTTTTCGGCTAGTGAGGGTGTGGTGTTTTAGTTTAATGTTTGGTGGGGCACCTGGTAAAGAAGGTTGAGAATCTCTGTTCTCGAGTAATGTACCTTCCAAATGGTGCCATAATTAAATAAATAGCTTCAGTGATTCTGAAATTTACTTCACGCATATAATATTCGCTCTCTCTTCTTACATACATTAGTAAAGAAGTATAGATAACTATTCATGAACTCAGAAAATATATCATTTATTTTTCTTCCTATTTATTTATTGTAAAGAACATATGACCTAGAGGTATAAAAATTTTGTATAAAAATGTTTAACAACCTCATCAGATTACCTTAACACTTTTGAAGTGTGTAGTTTTTATATCACATTCTTAAAGTCGTAAACTATAAATTTCTTTGCTATCGTCGCGTAATTTAAAAAAAAAATTTCCTCTAGGCTAGTTGTGACGAAACCCAAAAATCTATAACAGGTATTTAAAAAACTCTGGTTTAAATATCTTTTATATAAAGCAATCATTTTAAGTATTTTCCGTTTAAAATTTAAAAATCTAATAAAAAGTTGTAAGAAAAAATTAACCTTGAAAATATTGGAAAGCGACACTTTAAATACGAAGAATATTTTTTAATTAACGTAAAAAGCGCAGAGTGTATCGGTTTTCAAGCTGTACTTTTTTATAACCCATTGGTAAAGTCGTAAATTGTAATTAACAACGTGTGATTGATTAATTACCAAAGACTATTAGTGTAGAGAAATATATAAGAAAGCTACTTTACAAGAAAATTACGTAATTTAGTTTATTTCGACGATATACTTATTTCAGTTACTTTGATTTTAAAACAAATTTTGATTTAGAAAATTATATGGAACCAATCTGAAAGTACCTTTACCTTAAAAAAAAAGCATTACCATAAAATCTAAAAAAACTGAACCGACTTCAAAAACAAAACAAGTGAACCAAAAATCAAAAAAGATAATATTTCAACTATAGTAAAATTTGCCAAGAACATTCAAAATCAGCATCAAGTAAGACATTTTGGATGTTAAAATGTATGCGTTATTGAATAACATATTTTTAGTTATAACATATACTTGTTATAATTTAATAAAATGTCGATTTTATTCCCATTTCTAAACAATAAGTTACTTATATAGTAAGGCAGGAGTAAGGGACAGTTTCTGATTTACCTAACTTATAATAGCTTAACCATTTACAAAATAATGTTTATTCTGATGCCGGGCTGTTAATTATTGAGGAGTTCTCCTAATGTTCACCATCAGCTCCACTTTACCTTATGCACTGAGTCGAGCGTAAATTGTTTATCAATCATATCGAAGCAATCGAATCACAACCCATGAAATATTATTTATTGAGTACTTCCGGTGGCCATCTGTGGTCTTCAACATCAGTTCCCCTTAACCAAATGTGGCTTGCCGAAATCAAATGCAAAAGTTTCAACCAAAAATGCATTCATCGGTATAGATGTGCCTGTAATATTTGAGAGTTCCCTCGAATTCTCCAGGATCCTAGCATCAGATCCTTAAGAGATGGCTAAGTAATTTGGTTTTAATATCGAAATAAGTGGTATAAGTGATTTGAAATTGCATATTTTGCTTTTATGGTCGAATTCTTTTTTTTTAAGTCTTAATTTACGTCTAACGAACTTTTGCAATTCGGAATTGATGCAAAGTGTCATTAAAACTTCGGAAAAGAACCCTAATTAAATTCTCAAACATTAAAATCATATCAATCTTTAAAATAACTGTAAAAAACTTTGAAAATGTAACGCATTATTTTCATTTTTATCAATAAAATTAAAAAGTAAGTAGTAAAGTAACCTACTTAAGGTTTTAATACTAATATTTTAGGATTTGAAGCATACAGTTGATTTAACACTTTTAAAATTTATTATTTTTAGGAATAAACTTGCTAAATATTGAACACGTTTCAATTAAAAAAAAATATATTGAAAATCCGTGATCTTTATTAAGTCTCTTTTGTTTAATTTTATTTCATAAATAATAACTTACATATTTATCATAAATAAAACTTATTTTTTTAATAAAGGCACTATAAATGCTTACCTACTAAGAATTTTTATAGTTTTTTTAAACGGTACTTACGTAAAGTTTTATTTCGTTCCAAAGTTTCCTCTATAAAGAACCCAAAACACTTGCATTAAAAAAAAAACAAAACGGAACAAACCAACTGTCACTGTCACAAATTGTTCACTTCCAGTTCGCGCTAAAAATACTTTTTTAATTTTTACAATTCGTAATAGATGTTAGGGGGAGTACAGACGTGCGCACTCCACAGGATATAGTACGGGACTGACGTTGCGGTAAGTTAGCTCGGCGCAGGTTCCGCGCGCTGCACTCCTGGCTTATTATATGGTGCAGTAAGTTTGATAAATAAAAAAAAACTTATTTAAATTTGGAACGTTTATTTTTTTTTATTATAAATAAGTTTTTATTTTTTTTTAATAAGGATTTTGCGAAAGATTTTTTTTTTTCAGATTCTTACACACTTTTTTGTACTACGTACAATACATAATAAAGTCATAAATATACAAATATCTCGAATAACTGAAAAACAATTATGGCCGGTTTCTATAACCTATTTTCAGTTTTGATATTGATGATAGAATTTTTCACACAATTTGTATAGTTTACTTAGTAGGAAAAACCACAAATAGGATGTGGAAACTGCTCGTTAGTTATTGAATATTGAAATAGAGGGAGAAAATTTTATTTATAATTTTTTCTTACTAAGAACCTTTTAAATATTTATTTGTGCACCTCTTTTCCTTATTAATTATAATTAAAGAATTACATTTATAAGTATTGCTCTCGTAAGCGATACAAAACATATCTTCAACCTGGTAACAGATTAACCTTACGACAGCTGTGGGTCTATCAAAAATAAGGCACTGCAGGTAAATTCTTTCAGAAGTAAAGAAACGACAAACAACTTCTGTAAATATTTATGAAAGTCCGATAGCTAAACTTATAATTACAATTCTTACCTAATAAGTAGCCTGGACCTAAAATATTGTACTGAGTATTTATTATATTAAATTTAAATTTCATTTTTAGAAAGAAAAGGAAGTTAAGTTGCAAAGACCGCTGAATATGTAAATCATTATATCCTTATTGGCATGTTCTGATGTGATAACGAATTTCATAGGAAAAAGAAATATAAAATATAAACGAAAAAAGCGAAAAAGCGCTGGCCGGTTCTCCCGTCATGCTTCCCTGAACGGTATCATTCATCGGTCTCTTGTTACCGCTAAAATTCCATCAGCTCTAAAACCAAATAGTCTAGTTTGCAGTGATGGCAAGAGATGGAATGACGCTCGTTCCATGGAAGTTAGGAAAGTCCCTTGTATGGGATGCTACCTGTGTTGACATATTGGCCGCATCACATATACAAGGGACTTCTGCAACAGCGGAGCGGCGGCTACTACCGCTGAAAATGTCAAACGGCGCAAATATGAAAACATTCAAAGGAGTTTCATATTTGTGCCCTTTGCCGTTGAAGCCATGGGGTCCTGGGGCGAGGAAGCCAAAAGATTCTACCAAGAATTATATTTCCGCCTCGTCGGTCCTAGTGACCGGAGAGCTGGCGCCTACCTTGGCCAACATATCAGTTTGGCCATTCAAAGGGGCAATGCCGCAAGTGTTTTGGGCACTTTGCCTCACTGCAATGACATCAACAGATTTCTAGGTTTTAATTTTTTTTTCTTTGTTTAATTCTTCTTTTAATACTTTTTATTTATATAATTCTATTGAAATAAGTAATAAGTGTCAATTATCACACAGAAATAATTATTTATTATCAAATGATACGTTAGACAAATATAAACTTACATTGTTTATAATTGGTTATTTTGGTAGATTTTATATGTAGATTATAATACTTATTAAACTAAAATATTATATTATGGGTTATTGTTATAGATAATAATAAAATATGGTAAATTCATCAATTTAATTTATTTTGTTTTTATATGACGATTCAAAAGTGCTTGTAAAGGCCTACTTGAATAAAGTATATTTTGATTTTGATTGAATCATTGTATTTATATTTATACGACTTCTAATACTGAGGTAGTGCCAAGCTGTAGCCTACTGACTACAGCTCGTATACGGGCTCGACAGGGTCAGTACCTCACTCTCACAGAAGATCGGTGTGAAGTAGCTAATGTAGCTGCGCTTTATACGAGGAGTGAGAGAACCAAAAGTCTAATATCTCCTACATTTCTTGCCTTCTTTTTTCTTGTTCATCTCTCATTCTTTTTTAAGCTGGCAACATAATTTCGGGCTCTTTTGGTGCTGCAAATGTCTATGGGCGGCGATGATCATTTAAAATCAGATGACACGACCGCTCGTTCGCCAGCAATTTTTAATAAAAAAAATACTTTTAACTTATACATAAAGTTATATTTGATTCGCTTGAGCCTTGAACACGCTATTCTTCGGAACTAGATATGGGTCAGGATAATTTTTCTTTGGATATTTATTAAAGTATACAGATATAAAAATTAGTAGGTGGTTCTGGCAACTTCATCGGGGTAGAAGAATTATTTTGAACGGTCTATTTCTATAAGGAATGACAAGTTGTGGATACAAACTTTCACCATTTTTTTACTCACTGGACGTTTTATATTTGCGACGGAAAGTAACATATGTCGTCATAGATTCAATCTATATCTATATTGAAATGCATCAAAATTCATTCACCATTTTAATAGTCAAAGTTGAACAGACTGATGTAACATAACTACTTTCTTATTTTAGTAACTACTAGCTGCCATTCAGATCGAGTCAGGAATGATGAGATCCGTACAGACGAAGGTAGTCGACATAGCCCAGCGGATTAGCAAATTGAAGTGGCAATGGGCAGGCCACATAGTTCGAAGAACCGATGGCCGATGGGGCAGAAAGGTTCTCGAATGGAGACCACGGACCGGCAAGCGCAGGGTAGGACGTCCACCTACAAAATGGACAGACGACGTTATTAAGGTCGTCGGAAGACGCTGGAATAGACGATATAATGAATTAAAATCAGATTGATATTTTGTACATATTATCTATTGAAAAGTTTTTCCAATATTTGAGATTATTTTATAAATTGCAAATAATGAAACGCACTTGAAATTCAAAGCAATTAATTAAGGAACTTTTTTCCGTGCTTATTTAATTAATATGACTACATGTTTTTTGAATAATGTTAAATAGGTGATGCAGTATCAAAATATATCAATATCTCCAAATTGGACTAATTGTGGGTTGACACATTATTGCTTATCAGCATCCAAATAACCTCGATTTAACAAATCGGAGGGGAACAAGAAAATATTCGTTATGTCAAGTAATTCCTTGAACCGATGTTTGTTATGTGTCGCGACATGAATCACATACTATAAGATTAAAAGTTTATTGGTAGGAACTTTATAAAAAGGTTTTGGGTTGACGAAATTAGTTAATTAGAGATATGAATACTCTTCTTGATAATTGAAAATTATTTATAAAGACGTTAATCGCAAAAAAATGTTCACATTGTAACGTTATATTTTGTATTGACTCTTATGGACGATTCAAGGGGATTACGAAGAATTTATTAAATCGAGAAAGGCGTTATATTGAGGTCCGTTTTATTAAGGTTGCACTATATTTATATACATCAACTAATCTGATAATGTATGTATTTAACCAGTGAAATATAATACACTAGCAAACCCGGCGAACTCCGTTTCGCCCCCAGATGGCTTCGTTTTATGTAACAATTCGTTTAGTGATTAAAAGATGAAAAAAAGTTTTTTTTTTGTTTTATATTTGAAAAGGAAAAATTTTATTTCATTTTACAACAGTAAAGAATTTATTTCGATTACAAAAATGAAGTGTTATGTAGTTGAACTTCTCTAAGTAAATGAAAGTGAATCCAAAGTAAATACTAAATCAAATCGTTATATGTGTCCGCAAATTATCTGTTTCATTGAAGTGCTCTTTGGTTAACCACATTTTTTGTTTTTTTTTGTCTGACGTTAACACAAACAACGCGGATGGTTTCCCAACTCGTGAACACGCCCATGTGAAAAACAATGATTTTCTAAATTTATCCCGCAAACACTAAGCGATTGTCCTTGCGACTTGTTAATTGTCATTGCGAACGCAAGGCGAACTGGAAATTGCAATCGTTTGAAGTCAAACGGAAGATCAGTCCGAATCATTGGTATTCAAGGAATACATACATTTACACCTGCGTACTTTCCGTTAATAATGGTTGCCTCGATCAAATTCGGCATAAGTCTTTTACCGAAAGTCAAGTACCGTTGTAAAGTCGCGATGGATTCAAATTACGCAATATCACAATAACTGTACCAACTTTGAGTTGCAAGTTATGTGGTAGAAATCCTGGTAACTCAAAAACTCCGTTGGATAATTTACTACATCATCGGTATTTGTTATAGAATCAACGGATTTGTATGTCACCAAATCGCTAGCAATTTTTGATTGAATGGTGAAATTCAGTGCGTGTACATCATTATTCTTTGGGGCAAGAATTGCTCGTTAACTTAACCAAGCACAATTCTGATAATTCTTACTAAGGTTTGGTAAAATTTTTCAATAAGAGCTAATTGAGAGTCTACAAATCGGCAAAAGTTGTTGGTAAGTAATTAATCCAGATGTCGCATCAACTGGGACTTTTCCATTTCCAACAGCTAACAATTGTTTAGAAAATTGTGCAGCACTTTGATTATTTTGAATTTGAACTCTCATATTAGTGGTTAGCGATAATGTTTTTACGTTATTCCATAAAGGTGATGCCTTCTGGCAAGCATTCAATTCATCTGCAGGCGTTCCACGGGGAATTACTGGCAACGTCAGCCTGAAATCACCTGCCAACAATATCATCCAGCCACCAAAGATGTTGTTATTTCTATGTATGTTGTGCTTCAAGTGATTTCTTATGTGCCATTGTGCACTCATCCTAAATACTGAGCTTGCATTGCATCAACAATTTTCCCATTGCACTGGATCGGGAAATATTGCATGTTGGAGTATCAATTGTGCTTAAATTGAGTCGCAACCTAAGTGCAGAATGTGCAGTACGACCGCCATCTAGAAGAGTCAAGAAGGAGACAATTCCAGATGAAGCTAACGCCAAAATTATGTCACATCTTGATCGAATAGTGGCCAAAATCAATGAAATGACAAATATTTTCCTGTTCCTCCAGGTGCGTCCAGGAAGCATAGACCACCAGTATTATTGTCCACCGCTTGCATTAATGTTTCGTATACTTGTTTTTGCTGTTCATTCAGCAATGGCACATTAATTCGAACGAATCCCTGCAATGTATCAAAATTGTATTGCAGCTCTCGATTTAATTCTTGGTTGAATGCATCGTGCATTGATCGATTTGGCGCAATCATTCCTACTTCAATCAGGAGCTTATTTGCAATAGTCAAGCATTGATCCTCAATCAGAATCAATCCTTCATTGTAGATTTCATCGGTTATTTGGATGTCAGGATTATTCGTTTGAATACGCATGCGATGCAAGATATCTTCACATATGTCGTCTTTGTATTTGTTTTATAACTGAATTGGTTGTGAAGAAAAACATGTGGTGATGATAATTGCAAACAGCGTTCGTATTTGGCACTCCAGATCCCAATGAGAATCGTTCTCCAGCAAACCCAATAGTTGACATGCTTCTCGATATGTTTGGCATTGGTGGCCATTCAAATTTTTCAAATGATTTTGGTCCACGTACATTTACCAACAGCATTCGCAAATATAAACATTCATAATTTCTGGAAAGAACAGTATACATGCGACCTATTGCATCAGTAGAAAACACCTGTGGCCAATCTGGGGTTCTTTGTTTGCGACGTTGGAATTTCTTTGTTGATTGATTTAGTCGCTGCGAATGGATCTGCTTTACACATTGCAAAGAAGCTAGTCAATGTTGTCGATAGTGGTCTCTTAGCTCGTTCTGTCGCATTAGCCTCAGTGAAGTAAACTCTTTGGCCATTTTCCAAATGCACTGCTAAATGTACAACTTTGCCTGATTGAATCAGATGAACACTCAACGTTCGGTCTCGACTTTGACATACATGTCGACAACTAAATGCTGGAATAGCCGACGGCACTTTAGAATGACATTTTCCTCATGTGTACGAATCATCATACGATACGCATAGAAATTCATTACGCTTAGATTTTTATTCGTTGATACGCCTGAAAATGCAAAATCAAATGAATTGTTAATGGAAACCAATAATAACAATAATAGCAATAATTAGTGTGTGAATATTGTACCTGTCATTGGATCGACCATCTTTAACGTAATGTCGTATCCGTCTTGCCCTTGCCAATAAATAATTGGCAATAAATAAAATATTGTAACGCATCGTACAAACGATGTGTCTCGTTTACACGATGCATGATGTTGCTTCTTCGCTGAACGACAATGTCTCGTGATTTTGTTGGATCGCCAACAATAATTGCAGCAACAAAATTAACAGAGCAGGGAACAATGAGTAGCTATCAAAAAATGTATCACGCACCGGCGCCATCCACTTATAATATTGGTGTGTAGTACATGCTATGTATCAGAGATGGCACTGTATGTAAAAAACATTTTACCGCTTTTCTTTTCAAATTTTTCCTGAATTTTTTTTGCTATAAGCCTCACGAAGCCCGAGATCTTTCCAACGAATGTAAAACCGTGGAAATCGGTTCATGCGTTCTGAAGTTATAAGGAAGGAAAACACGACGTATTTTTATATAGTAGATAAATAAGTAGAATCATAGAGGCGAAGTGAACGAATGGTCTTCGGTTTGGCATTTCGTTGGAATACAGCCAGAATTTGCTCATTATTTAAACGTTACCACTATACAGTATTAATTTAACCGCTAGTAAGGTTTCGCTTAGTAAGCTAACGTGGGTCGAAATCCCGCTTCCTCTTAAATATTATTCTTCGTTATTTTTTTTATAATAATTGACAACTGAGCTGGTAACACGCCTGATCTTAAGTGATTACCGCCACCCATGGACATTTGCAGCACCAGCGGTGCCACATATCAAATAACAATTTTTAAATAGGGAATTCCATAAGTCTAACATATCATATTCCCGGTAAAAAATTATACAGAATATAACTTGTTACCCTTAGACCGATCTGGTGTAGTGGTACTGAATGTAGTTCTAATGCCGTTGCGGATTCGATCCCCGATTTCGTTGCAAGATCTAGGTGTTTTTACTTAGATGCTCTTAATCAATAATTTGTCAACCTACAAAAAGTAAATTTCGAGGATATTGATGTAATTTGGTAAAGCGTCATTTTTTTTACATTATTCAAAAATTACGCGTGAGTTATCTGGTGTTACAGAAGAACGGCGGTGATCACTTAGTGTTAAATAAACAAATAAGCGCATCACACTCAACGGCCTCATTAAAATCTCATTCATTCAATCATCATGACCTTGTATTGGGGGTCCGCTTACTGCCAAAATTTCGAGTTCGTATCCCCAGCGGTTTAGTCTGGGCGTTGATGAATCAGTCAGGACAAGCGATTTTATATGTATAGATATAGATAGATATTAGGATTTAAGAAAGTTAATTTAATTTTATGTCAGAATTAGTTTATTCGGTTGAAACTATAGGACGTTAGACAATACTATACGGTCATTCAATTAGTGAATTCTATAAGTGTTACATATTATATTCCCCATAAAAAATATATGCAAAATATGACATGTTACACTTAGACCAATCTGGCGTAGTACTGAATTTACTTCTAATACCGACGGTTGTAGGGTCGATCCCCGCTCGGAGCAGATATTAATATTTGTATAAATATTTATTCTGGTTTGTTTAGGTCTCATCAAAGCTGTCGGTCCCGGTTGTTATTACAATCACCTGATTATGATCGTTACTCGTAATAGGGAGGTTAAGATAGTCTAAATAATTATTGATTTGCCTTCAGGGTTGCGAAGATCAGGTGGCAATCGCTCTGTGTATAAATCAGTAACTTGTCAAGCAGACCCTGGTATAATCGGTAAAAGAGCCAGGTAGATGATGATGATGTATTATAATTACATAACAATATAGTTAAATTTATCTACATACTTGTAAACGAGAAAATCTTGTATATATATTACCTAAAACTCGAAAGCGGCTAGAACGACTTTCATTAAATTTATTATGCAAGAGGTTATAGAGGCGACAAATCGATCTAGCTTTTATTTTTAGAAAACGTTTTATCCGTAAAAATAAGTACATTAACCAGACCATCTGCAGTCAGCAGTTCTGTCTTAAAGCCTATAAATGAAAATCGTTTGTAACCAACTTTAAATCCTTACAGATTCTAAGCGGTAATTCTGATTAAAAATGATATAAGAAAGCGAATTTTCAATTTCTTCTATTTCACATTATGGCATCCAAAATCATGAATTTTGATTTGTTCAAATACTTATACTTTCTATGACATTCACACCGTTATGACGAATCAAACAACGTGTCTTTCATCACAATCGGCTCACACATTTCGTCTAAATAGTACCAAAAAAGTACAAGCCCACATACATACAGACTGATAAACACATTACCCTTGCGTTGTGCAGTCGGGTGAAAAATACCGGTCAAATCTCGGTCATCCAGGTACTAATTCATTATCTTTTATTATCTAATAACTGCACTGCAGTGCGATGCGATCTTATTGGGAGCGCATTATGTAACTTTTTACTTAGCGATGTCTATTCCTTGTCAAGACTTGACTACATTAAAACTGAAGAGATTAATAATGGAGAAGGAACTTATTATTTATATATAAACTTTCGCGATTTATACTATTCATATTTAATATAACGGGTCTTATCGCGATAACTAATGGTAGTAATACCCGACGTTTCGACGAAGTTGCATCCGTCGTGGTCACGAGCTTACAGTCAGCTACTACCATATTAAATATAAAATTGTTATATACTAGCGACCCGGCCTCGCTTCGCTCGGGTAGACCTACTATATCGATATTTATTTAACCAATAAAGTAATAATTATAAATTTCTATACACTATGTTTGTCAGGGATAATGTAGGATTATAATGGTGAAAGACTAACAAATCGGTACATTAGTTTCGGAGCCTATTTAATGCAAACAAACAGATTAAGTATTTATTCTTTATAATATTAATATACACTAAATGTGTCCAGTTTAACTCGTGGAATAATTTCGATGTAAGGTACCCCTCGCCTTCGTTTATAGTTATCGTATCGCTTCTACAATTCGTAGCGTGATGTAAAATAGCGTTTAATCTTATTTAACGGGCTATTTAACTTATAAGATTTTTTTAAAATCGAATAAGTAGTTTCAAAGATCACATACAAACATTTAAACTAATTTTATATTATACCAATCTGCTTTAATATTCTTTTTATTAAAGTAAAATAAAAAGATTGATATTATATATGTTACCAGCCAAACCCAATTTAAGGACAAACTAGTTTTGTCTAGGCTCAACTAGTTCTTTTTTTTTTACTTTCTTGATGTACTTTAATGTTTAGACTAGGCCATAGCAGTTTATTCTAGAATGTGCGTATCTATATCAGAAACTAGTTTGGTCTAGTCTAAACTGGTCTATCCTATCGGGCTTAGGACAAATTAGTTTGGACTAGGCTATACTGGTTAATCCTTTCGTATAGGGAGAACTAGTTGAGCCTAGGCAAAACTAGTTTGTCCTTAAATAGGGTTTGGCCGGTAACATATACATCTTCAAACACGCGACATTTATAAATATAAAAAATAGGCTCGACATCTTTAGACGCCATTTTCAGTAAATGAAGTCCGTGTGGCCTGAAACAGTATTACTTATCAACGTCCATTTATAATATTCGCTAGATAGAAATGTCTACGACAATCGATAATTTCAAAACTGTTTAATGTATAGAGCCTAACGTACTGATTATATTATGTAAAGCCAAAGCCTTTTACCATATACTTCTATGAGACTGTTCAAGTGCGAGTTATACCCACACAGTGTTCCGTATATATACAAATAAATAAAATTGCAATGTCTGTATGTAATTGTGAATTAACAGCTTTTTACTAAATGCATATTAACGACTATACGGTACTTACATCAAAAACACAATTTTTACAATTTTGCCTGTTTATCTGTCCGCCTGTTTGCTCCGGGTAATCTCTGAAGTGGCAGGACCGATTTTGATGGTACTTTCACTCACAGATAGCTAATATTATAAGGAGTAACTTAGGCTACTTTTATTTTAATTAATAAGTAACGCGGGTGATTTTAAATTTGGATGGCAATACACGTCACGAAACTTTATCTTTTTAAATATCAAAAGACGAATAACGTAGAAAATTATTCCGCCTAATTTCTGTTAAATATGACATTTTCGATTGAGGAACACTAAAAATAATATATGTACAACATTATAAGCTTAGCAAAGTAATATTTCATTGTAGTTACATAATAAGTCCCCGGGCGGACCACAGCGGTGCTCTGATTGGATTAAAATCCGCTCCGTAAACTTTGAAAGCTCTACAAACTATTGAAAACATGTGTTTTATACACATTATATTTTATGTAACCACCATATAAGGCTATGTGTAAGTTAGAATAATGTATAAATTCGATTCATATTTAAAAAATATGACTGTTTTTTTTAAAGAGTACCTATCGAGTTTCTTGCCGGTTCTTCTCGGTAGAGACTACATTCCGAACCGGTGGTAGCTTAAAAAAAAATCTATAACCAATGTACCTGTAACTTGACGATTCAAAAGTGCTTTAAATAGCCTATTTGAATTAAGTATATTTTGAATTTGAATTTGAATTTGAAAGCGATGGAAACTATGCCTGATTCCACGACTAAATAGATTTTGATTACGATTGTGGATTTTGATTCTGGATGAACCTTATGTACTTTAAAAATCGACATTTGAGGTTACATTAGCGTAAGTATATTATTCCGTACAAGAATATTTAAATGATAAAAATGCTTGGATTTAGTATAAGCTGGATTTACAAAGGGTATTTAATATGATGTGATGCGTTGTTATTTATGCTTATAGTCTTAAGTGTATGTATTGTAAAACATTAAGAGTAACTATGGAGTTTTCTGCCAGTTCTTCTCGGACGTTCATATAATGTATAATTGGACGCTGATAGGCAATACTGTGTCTAGCCACACGGACTTAATTTTGAGAAAATGGCGTCTAAAGATGTCAAACCTATTCTTAACAAATATGTTTGAAAAACTATATATCCACCTTTCCTTTCATTTTTTGAGAAAAGGTATAATAAATTAAAAGCAGATTGATATATTTAATATATTATCAAGTAAAAAGTTTTTCAAATATTTAAGATTATTTTATAAATTGCAAAATATGGAACGCACTTGAAACTCGAAACAATTAATTAGGAAACTTTTTCCGTACTTTATTAGTTTATATGACCTTAAATTGTTTTGAATAATGTTAAATAGGTGATGCAGTATCAAAATACATCAAAATCTCAGAATTTGACTTTTTGTGGGTTGACACATTATTGCTTATCAGCATCCAATTATTTATGACGCAAAAAACATTGCGCCCATAATATGACAGACAATCTGTGCTCATATGGCACAGATAAAAGCCATTAACCTAACAATTAAATTGAATATGACAAACTGCTCTCCCAATAGTCCAAGCGGGGATCATTGTAAAAAGTGGGGATCGAGAATAAAATTACACTATTAAATTTTTAATAAAAGGAATTGGTCAAGTCACGGACCCCTAGACCGCTGATTTATTATTTAACTAGTCTCCCAAACGTGGTAAACTACGGTGGTCCCCGCTTGGAGTACAATACAGTTTTATTAAATACTAGTTATTTCACGCAATTACACTCGCGTTTATAGCTTCGCTCCTATTAGTAGTAGAATAATATAATATAGCCTTCCCCAAAAAAACGGTCTATCCAACGCAAAAAGAATTTTTCAAATCGCATCAGTAATTTTACATACAAACTTCCAAAGAAATTTAACCTCTTTAAAATATTAGTATAGACTAGCTGACCCGATGAACTTCGCCTTAAAATCAATAAATGTTATGTTAACTTATCAGTAGTCGTTCCATACAATATTTATTAGAATTTTTTTATAACTTTTTTTCGTGAATTTTTCCGATGTTTTAATAGATCGGAATAAAGATAAATCAAAGATTGTAAAAATCTTCAGGCGTTCTTGAATCTTGAGTTATGAATAGTGTATCTAATCAGACTTTGTTTTATATACCTACAAGGTGTCAACTGAGATACATTGGATATTTACCAGCGTTAGCCCAATCGATATTTAAAACTAAAAAAAAATGAACTAAACTTTTATTAAATTCTTTTTCATAGCTAGTAAGTATATACGTATATTAATACGAGCCTAAAAGATATAAAGTTTTGTCTAAAACATCCTGTATCGATAGTATTGTAGAGTAATAGCCTGTAAATGACCCACTGCTGGGCAAAGGCCTGCTCTCCCATTTAGAAGAAGGTTTAGAGCTGAATTCACCTCAATGCTCCACTGATAGTTGACGGTTATACATGCGTCAGATAGAATTAGGTAAAATCAAAAACCATATTTCCCAATTTCATTTTAATATAGATCTGGTTTAACAGCAGCGTAATAAGGGCCGGCTCTTCGAATATTTTAACCAACGCTCGAAATTATCGAGTGCACTCCGATTCGCCGGTATAATGGGGTATCAACGGTTCACATCACTGGAGCTTTTCGTTCTAGTTTAGTTTTTCATGTGGAATATTTTCGATACGTTTTGATTGATATAGACTAGCTTAGTTTCGATAATAAACTAGCTTTTACTCGTGATTTCGTCCGTGTCAAGTTTCATTTTTCAATTCAAATATTTGAATCATCATCTCACTTCTTTAGGGAGTGCATTTTGGAAAACACTTTCTTAGCATATGCCTGCTTCATGATAATTATTTGCATGCCATATTTTAGAGCAATCCATTCAGTGAAAGATGTGAGTATTGATTGCCTTTTATACAGTAAAGTACTTTTAAATATCGATTTTGCTAACGCGGGTAAGACGTCCAATAAATGCCTAATTGACACCTAGTATATAGAAGACTAGCGGCTAGCCCCGGCTCCGTACGGGTGCAATTTACTTATGAAAAAAAAAATAGAAATGTGCCTAACAAAAAAGTTAACTATGTTGAATTTATAGCATTTTTAATATTAATATTAAATGCGGATTTGTTGTTGTTGTGAACTTTTACAAAAGTATTGTCAAACTAAACGGTCTATGTTTCTAATTATCGATACAAAAATATCATTGAAATTTCTGACTCCTCCGGTGAAACACAAACCTAGCCCAGACAATTAACAAACACAACATAAAAAAATTAGCCAAATAGCAACTGTTCTGAAGTGATGGACTCAAACACATTTGGCGATTGGTTTTTATTTATACAGCAGATGATGATGTCATATCGTCGGGGATACTACAAAACCGCGTATCTAGCTTTTCCTATAATGTTTAAATTTGAACCAAATATTAAACACATTATTGATAATGATGAAATAATGCGTTTTGGGCATTTTACATTAAGTAGTGTATTGTATTCAGGAGTGGATCCAGGGTGTGGGGGTCATGGGGTCATGACCCCCCCCCCCTGGGCTGAGTCCAAGACCTAGGTAGAGCACTAATTATAATTGTCAATCGTGATGATGATTAACACGATTTTTATATTTTTTGTCACAATATAGATTTTATGTAAGTACCTAAAGGTATTTAATTAATTTAATATAATTTGTATGATTGAAGAACGTTGAACCGGACTGGCACTTCTCCACGTCCATAAAAACGTATCCATCGAAGTACAAGAAGTGATAACTTTTTACCTGTATCGATTATTATCAAACTTAAATTATTACTTCTTGTGACTTGACCAAAACTAGGTGACCCCCCTGGCGGCGAAGCTGGATTCGCCCGATTCGATATTTGTATAGTCATAAATGATATGGCAAAATTTATTTATGTCAAGTTTTAATATTACAAACATCGATTATATACAGGGTCAGTACATGTTATGTGTTTTAATTGAAACTGTTTAAATGGAATACGATTTCAAGGCCATATACAAAATATTATTTAAATCGGATTACTAGTTTAGTCTCTAGACAGTTCTAAAGTTTTAACTCAGCGACGCGCTCAGAAAACATGATGTATATTTTATAACAACGAATGCACCTAACTGCTTGAAATATGAATGGAAAAAGATACACCGTTGCCGCTTTGACAAAATTAAATTATACAAGGTCACGGTTATGTATCAGATTAATAAATTCGTAACATAACAAGAAAGCAAAATAGGTACATAGCGAGCGCTTCACTTCTAGGTGTAAAAGAAATAGAAATAGGTCAAATATTGCTATTGCATCCTTGCAGACGAAAGCGAGACACCAATAAAACAAAATCCTGTTAATTAGTGTGCCGATGCTTATCTCTCGGGATGCACGTTACGCAATTCGGAAGCGCACGCGCCACTTTATTGTCGTAATCTCGCGCCAAAGTATTTGTGTTAAGTATTTGTTGTTATTGTGATAGGACACCGAAATTAATAGTAGATTAGTGATAGTACATATTTATTTTATAGTGACAGGACACGAAACTATAAATTTTTACTTAATATTAGTGTTATTTTTGTTGTTTTTTATGTTTTATAGTGACAGGACACGGATTTTAGTTTTTAATTGTGCTAAAACACTTAACTAGAGTTTAAGACAATGCCTCGCATTACGTACACCGCTTCAGAATACACGGACATGGTTTTAATGTACCGGGAATGCCACGGAAACGCGGCCTTAGCTTTACGAACATACCGAGAAAGGTATGGTGAGAGACGCATGTGCCCCAGTAACCCTCGCATTATAGTGCTGGCAGTTCAAAGGTTAAGAGACAATAAATGCATTGTGCCGCAACACGAGGTAGTCCCATCACGACAAATACGCGCCTCGTTGGAGGAAAGAATTTTACAGTATATCTCTGACAACCCGACATCGAGCCTTAGTAGAGCCGCGCGACAGTTTAATATTTCCCCTAAACCTGTGCATAAGGTTTTAAAACGGAATAAACGCAAACCTTATAAATATTGTAAAACACAAGCGTTGTTGCCGAGGGACTTGCCAGTGCGTAATAATTATTGCGAATGGTTTCTAAATAAAATAAATAGTGAGGTTAATTTCGTTAGCAACAACCACAAATTTAATAACGAAAATAGAAAATAATATTGTCCGTCGGTACGAATTATGTGTACAAGATAATGGCGGACAGATTGAACATTTAAAAATTTTAAGAATTAAATGGGTGGAAGTGTTTCTTGTACTCGTATATCGTCAACTTATCTACCTACGGCGACTTATGCCGCCGCGCCGCGACCGACGTAAGCGCACCCGCTCGCGCTCGGGCGGGCGGGGCGGGGCGACACGGCGCTCAATAACTCGAGCGGCGTTGCCACTTTGATGACTATTCCTAGAGGTCAGTAACACTTATTTACCATTTACAGGCTGTTCGCATTTTATTTCGACTATTTAGCGATTTAATTTGTTCGAAAAATTTTTTTTCGTATTTTTCATAGCATTTATTTTTCTACTGGTTTGAAGGGTTTCTAAATAGGAATAATATACGTAGTTTCAATTAGTACACACAGTCCGCAATGACCCTGTATATTTTTTTTGCTAGCTTATTTTTTATCAATAATTTAATTTTACGTTTGATTGAAAGATGGACCTTATTGCAAAAGCTAGTTACGCGGTTTTGCACTATCTCTGACTATATCACTGGACGGATCGGGCTGAAATTTGGCTTAATCCATCGCCCCTCCACTACGATTAAATAATAAACATACATTTAAAATTCTCCTGCTACGTGTATCTTACATATTTTCCGTAAAACATATAATAAATGATGATAAAAATAATTAATATACGCGATTTAAATCCGTTTAAAATAGTTTTATTTCAATATAATAATCGTTAAGTACGAAAGCACTTGAAAACTTAGACGAGCTAACTCGGATCAAAACCTACGCCAGTCGGTTAAGTCATTTCAACTTTGAATAATTTGATAAAATCATTGTAAACTGTAATGTCTTTAATTAAAATTCCATGTCCCGTTCGACATATTTGGACTAGTTGGTTCCCGCGACGTCGTCTGTGCAGGATTTTTTTTGTCCCTATTTCATCCCCTTACGGGCTGTTAAGGTTTTATATTAAAAATTAGCCTATGTCCTTTCTCATGCTGTAAAACAATTCTGTACCAAATTTAATTAAAATTGTTTCAGTAGTTCAGACGTGATTGCGTTACACACCTACCAAGTTACTGTCGTATCTATGTATATAAAAGCAAAAGATCACTCACTCACTCATTACGAAATCTCAGAACCTACGAGAGCTAGGAGTTTCAAATTTTCCAATGGGCTTCTTTTTTGGACGTAGGTGGTCGCTAAAATGGGATTTTGAGTATTAGACTCCTAAGGGGGAAAACGGGAGTTGAAAGTTTGTATGAAAGGTCTATGTTAAGAACGAGTGAAACACCGAGAGGCTGCTAGTTTATAATATAAATAAGGCTGAATTAGTTTTAAATTATAAATTCTCTTGTAAATTTTGTTCGCAGATTTTGATAAGATTTACATAAGTAGTTTATCATTGTTTTTACACTTGATTTCAATTGAATTTTAGTTTTATGACTCTACTTGAAAGAATTTACTGTCAATAGCTTATTTTTACACACACCGCTTTGATAAGCTTATCTAATACCTAGGCTAGTGTTACTTTTGTTAAATTTAACAAAAGTGAAGTACCTCGAACAATGTTCGCGCGAACCGATTGTGTTAGTGTAGTGTGCTCCCAGCATTATAATAACGGTAAAGACAATATTAATATTGTGAGGGTAGGCGAAGAAAACTCGCGCACTCGTCGCCGGAGGGCGCGCGGTACACCAGTCAGCTCGTGACCACGGCGAATGTAACTTCGTCGAAACGTCGGGCAATAAAAAGGTATTACTACTATTAGTTATCGCGATAAGACCCGTTATATTAAATATGAAAAACATCCTCATGGCTAATATAGACGTTTGCCATGAGTGGATATCAAACCCGCGACCATTAGCGCTTCAGTTCGTTGCAGTGACCACTGCGCCAACGTGTCTATTCCACATAATTCTCGTCTAACAATCACTTCTATTTAAAAATCAATATATACAAAAGGTATTTTAAATTTAGTTCATCGTAACAAGGTTTTATGAATAAGAAATAGGTATTTCATGGCGATAGATCGATGATCTATTTTAAGGGCTGATAGGCTAAAGAAAACAAAGCGTTCTCGTACTTCTCGATACAAAACTGTAGGGTTGAAAAGCTTATTATTTTATTATTTATCTTTTATTTGGTATAAATAAGGATTATAACCGCTATATGGTTTTCAGATTTCAATAGACAATTTAATTTTCATCGTTTCTCATGATTTTTAACCTATGTACGACTCAAAAACGGGGAGTTATAATTTTAGCGTATATTGTATATAACGTGTGTGTGTATGTCTGTAGTATAATAGCTTACTAACGGATAGACCAATTTTGATGAGTTTTCTCTTTGAATGTTGATAGATATAGAAAACACAAAAAAAATCTTAAGTGTATTATGAGAAAAAAAAATCTTTTTAAGTTAATTATCGTTTTAATATATTTAGTCTTGCAAATTTCTTGTATTTTGTTTTATTTTTTAACCTTTATAAGGGTAGCATTTGGGAACGCAATTTGCATTTATAATTTTAATTATAACCTTACAACTTTGAGCTTGAACAAGACTATTCAGTGACCAAATTCGCTAAAACTCTGTCGTTTTAATTTTTAATATTAAAAAAGTAAGGTACGAAAATTTTTTTTGTAATTTTTTTATTATAATTTAATTATTACTTACAAACTGTGTAAGATATTCGATCACTAAGAATATACATATATTATCAGCTCATGAATTTTGGTAGCCAAACTACTTATACTTTTGGGAAGACAGGACATACAGTCGTTGCTTAGTTACGAGCTAAAAATGTAGTTGGAATGGGCTCAGATTTTCGACGTCAAATATTATAAACATAACCTGCCTTACTACAAAAGATTTAAACTGACGTTAAACGCGTGTTTTAAAAAATCCGTACTACAAATCCGCGTCTAAGCACAGTTTTGAGTTAAACATGCTTTAGATATAGATTAACACACGTTTTAGTGAGTTTAATAGATGTCTAAAACCTATTTCAGCTGCCAAATGTAACGTTTAACATTTTATTGATAAATTTTGTTATGAGTTTATTCACTGTTAAGCAATTTAGATAATATTTAAGCAATGTTTAATTTTTAATCACTGTTTAGCTAGACACGTGTTGAACATGGTTTTAATGCGTCTTTTGTAGTATGGCAGAATGAAGTCATAGTTGAACGCTAAGCAATAAATACTATGTCAAGCCACATGGATTTTACTATGAGAAAATGGGGTCTAAATATGCCCAACCTATTCTTGGTAAACTTATTTCAAGAATTATATATCCATCGATCTGACAGACACGTTGGCGCAGTGGTCACTGTAACTGACTGTGGCGCTAACGGTCGCAGGTTCGATCCCCGCTAACGGCAAATGTCTGTATTGGCTATACGGATGTTTGTCGTGGTCTGGGTGTTTGTGTTAGTGTTGTGTATCAAGATCTTAATGGAGGCCGTTGAGTGTGATGCGAAATTAAAAATAACTATACTAAATCTTAGTAACTCTCGATGTATCGATGTCGATGTCAGTGATTAGTTATTTATTTATTTATTAGGTTTGCTAGCGATTTTTACATTAATTGATTTTAACTTCGATACTTATAACATGCACAGAGTATGTGAAATCATTTAAAAGCAAACAAAAAATGCACAAAAAACTTTGCTAAGTATTATTATGAACAAAAAATATCTTAAAGAAAGCTAATCACAACTTACAATATAATTATGACAGCAAAATTATACATAACAAGTTAGAATAGTTTTTCAATATTAAAAAAAAACATTCAAAGCCAAAAATACATTTCAAATTTCATAATATATTCAGGAAAAAGTTATGAAAAGGAACCGTATGAATGAAACTATATTAGATAATTCACACCGATCTGTGAGAGTCAAGTACATATGTAAGTTACTCTCGAGAACGATGTAAGACAACTCTTTAACATAGTAACAGATGCGTCGTAAGTAGTCACGAAAGCAATGTCAAAAATAAACCACTGACAATAATTCTTTCAGGTGTAAAACAATGGGGAATAACTTACGTAATTTTTTATGAAAGTTGGAGAGCAAAACTTATAAGAGTCGCATTAGAAACGTACCGCCATACTACAAAAAATTTAAACATGCGTTTAACGAGCGTCTATAAAATCCTGTACTACAAATCCGTGTCTAAAGACAGCTTTGAGTTAAATACGGTTTAGACATAGTTTAATTATGTATAAACATCCTCTTAGGTGTTTTTAGAATATGCTTCAAAGCTATTTTAACCTTCAAATATAACGTGTGATATTTTATTAATAAGTTTCTTTATAACACACAGTGCCTATAGAAATTAAGACAACATTTTAAACATTATTTAATTTTTAATTTTATTTAGCTAGAGACGTGTTGGACGTAGTTTTTTTTAATCTTTTGTAGTAAAGCAGGTAATCCCTACTAATTTAATATTATAAATGCGAAAGTAGCTCTGTCTGTCTGTCTGTTATGCTTTCCCGCTTAAACACCTCAACCGATTTTGATGAAATTTGGCACAGACAATCTTTAGACCCTGAGAAAGTACATAGATTACCTTTTATTGCGATAAAAAGGGATGAAGAGGTTGAAAGCTTTATGGGATTTCTTAATTTTAAAAGATAAAACCATGAAACTTATCATATTTAAGCTTTTGGTAAGAAATAAAAAACCCATTTGTTCCAGGGTTTTTGAAATTTCGACCTGTAAGGGGATGAAATTATTGTTGAAAGTTTGTATAGGTGTTCGTTATTTTTGAAGATAATACCATGAAACTTAGTACATAGGTCTCGTAGGATGTGCAGTTTTTCTACAAACGGAATTCCCAAAATTCGAACGGAATGGAATCGGAACGGGTAAATATAATTCTTAATACCAGCTAGTGTTCAATAAATTATTGATTTTTTTTCGACCGAATCTTTGACGTAAATGCGTCTGTCGTGAACACGTGCGACTGTCGGGACATTAGTGGCTCCTTTAAACGATATCCGATAAAATCTGAATATCCTATGACATTACTGGGTGCTAAATTATCCAAATGTTCTTTTATCGTCCTGGATATCATCCAGAAATCGTTACAGAGGCATGAATTTTAATTTATTACGGCAGTAAGAACCATTTGTGTGTCCGTTACGATTATGAAATATCGGAAATTTGGATGGCTCAGTGGATAGAATACGGGAAATATACCTGGAGGTCATAGGTTCAAATTCGAGCAGCACTGTATATGACTGTGGTTTCCAAACTTTATTTTTCCACGGCTCCGTTTAAATATTTTATTATATCGCGCTTGTCTTCCATTTTATAAAATACAATAAACACAAAAAAAAATTGTACCAAAAATTTATTTAGATAACTCTCATACACAATAAAAAACGACTAATATTAATATTTTTTGTGTGCTTGCCTTTTAGCGTATTGTATTAGTAGCATGTGCATTTTTTTCAAGCTTGGTTAATATTTAACCTTCCCCTTAGACTATTCCATGCCTCCTCAGGGAGGTTCGGACTAGTCTAAGGGGAGGGTCCTCTCAGTTTGGAAAACGCTGATATAAGGCGAATACTACTTGTTAATTTTACTCAGTAACCTGATAACCGGATCTGTATCATTAGTTTCTGAAAAATCGCGGCCATACTGACTTAAATACCTAAAGGTTGGATACAGAACCTTCTTTTTTAAAGTCTTTTTAAACTAGTTTTATCTTATTCAGTTATATTTAAAATAATAATATAAATTACATTGCAGCCAATCGTTGTACGTATGTGATTGTACAAATTATCATATAACAAATAATAACACATAATATTAACGAAGACTGAAAAGAAAGGTATATTAAATCAAACTAAGCAAACATATAATAAATGAAAATAATATTAAAAAAATTACTGTATTTTTTTATGAAGTTTGAGGTAACAAACTATAAAAAGATAAACTACGAAACGAGGACCACCTTTTTCTGAAGTCAGTTAAAAATATCAAACCTATATGGATGCTGATAAGCAATAATGTGTCAACCCACAAGAAGTCAAATTCGGAGATATTGATGTATTCTGATACTGCATCACTTATTTAACATTATCAAAAAAAATTCAAGTCATATAAACTAAATAAGTACGGAATAAAGCTTCTCAATTAATTAGTTCGAATTTTAAGTGCTTTCCATATTTTGTAATTTATACAGTAATTTCAAATATTTAAAAAACTTTATATTAGATAATATATTAAATATATCAGACTGATCTTAATTAATTGTACTATTTATCAAAAAAGGAAAAAAAAGATGGATATATTCTTCTTCAAACATATTTGTTAAGAATAGGTTAACATCTTTAGACGCCATTTTCTCAAAATGAAGTCCGTGTGGCTTAACACAGTATTGCTTATCAGCGTCCATATATGGACGATGATAAGCACTTCATTTTAAGAAAATGGCGTCTAAACATGTCATACCTTTTCTTAATCAATTTGTTTGAAGAATTATAAATCCATCTTTCCTTTTCTATTTTGATAAAAAGTATACAATTATAAGCAGATAGGAATGGATAATAAAAAGTTTCATCTAAATTCAAATGTATAATTGCATATTGCAAAATATGGAACCTACTTCAATATTTTAAACATTAACTGCCTTACTACAAAAGATTTAAACAGACGTTAAACGCGTGTTTAAAGAAATCCATACTACAAATCCGCGTCTAAAGACGGTTTTGAGTTAAACACGCTTTAGATATCGATTAACATACGTTTAAGTGAGTTTAATACATGTCTAGAACCTATTTTAGCTGTCAAATGTAACGTATAACATTTTATCAATAATTTTTTTATGAGCTTATTTGCTATTAAGCAATTTAGATGTTTAATTTTAATAAATTTAATTTCAATTTTAAGCAATGTTTTATTTTTAAACTCTGTTTAACTAGACACGCGTTCAACATGGTTTTAATGCGTCGTTTGTAGTATGACAGTAAATTTTTTCAGTCCTTATTTAGTTTAAATGACTTGAATTTTTTTAATAATATTAAATATAACGTATCATCAGAATACATCAATATCTCCGAATATGCCTTTTTGTGGGTTGACACATTATTGCTTATCAGCATCCATATATACTAATCAAAATGTCCATTTCATTTCTCACCTAGGCTAGGATAGGTTGGTTTCTAGAAACATCAAAATAATTCCTCTACATAACACAAGAAAGTCAAAACCTCAAAATTTACAGCCCTATCCCATACAGGTCAAGTATGCCCTCATCCCAAGAGGCATCACTATGTGACATCCACCTAATAATACGTCGCCGCCTTGGGCATGTTTAAACACCCGTGTTTAGCGAACACCATAGTTTTATGAGGGCTACAGGCGTTTGAAAACTTCTTTAAATTTTCTACATACATCTTTACTAATATTTGATGGATGTCATTTAGCGGCGTAGATTTATATCTTGAAATGACGTCATTCAAACCTTTTGTATGAAAACAATACAGCGCGGTTTCCTAAAAAGGGTTTTTGACAACGTAAAGTCAATTCATATTTAATATAACTTTGAAGCAATTGAAATTAAAAAAACATAAAACCTTCAATCGCGATGACGGATTTAAATTGTCGGCCGCTTGGAACCCGGTGATAAATAAATTTAACAAAAGTGAAGTACCTCGAACAATGTTCGCGCGAACCGATTGTGTTAGTGTAGTGTGCTCCCAGCATTATAATAACGGTAAAGACAATATTAATACTGTATGACTAGGCGAAGAAAACTCGCGCAGTCGTCGCCGGAGGGCGCGCGGTACACCAGTCAGCTCGTGACCATGGCGAATGTAACTTCGTCGAAACGTCGGACAATAAAAAGGTATTACCATTAGTTATCGCGATAAGACCCGTTACATTAAATATGAATAGTATAAATCGCGAAAGTTTAAAATATATAACGTAAAGTCAAATAAATTTATAGTCACAATTATTAAATGCACTGTAGCTGCACCTGATTAACCATCTGGTGGATCCATCTAAACGTCTTACCACCGCGTGAAAAGTTTGAAAGATCTTTAAAAATATCTTTTTAGAATCGATGCCACCGCTTAGATCACCCAACGCCTCCCCAAATGGAGCGCGCCTCACTGGTTGGGAATCAATGACACACGCATATGTACATGCATACATACATAAATACATCGATTTCACGTTTTACTAATTGTCTGAAAGCGAATGTTACTCCGCTCAGTGCTTAGCGTGACACTTGAACGAAGTAAGTTCATCTCCAACTGTGGCAATTTGACTTGATAATGGTATAATTTACATATTATTAAATCTTCTTCCAGAGAACCTTTTTTCTTGTATAAACTCAACGTCAATTCTGTCTTATTACTCAGATTAGACATTTACGTAAGATTATACAGAATTAGCTAGTCTTCCTGTAAAATATTGTGTATAATTGAATTTTTTTTATTTATACAAATTAAATTATACGAATACAATGTTTTAAGCGATCGTTCTTCTTTGTCTTCTCCTGATCTACAAGATATTGGAAAAAAAATTCTGACTATTTCCAAACTGACATTTTATACAAATGGTCCACGCAACGTCCAAACATATTTATAATTAAGCATAGATGTACATAAGAAGTATTTTATATCGAAACTTATAGAGCAATGTGTTTTATAAAGTCGTAAGTTCATTATAGTTTTAATTTACATACATATTCGTAGAGCTACACCCTTATGCTTTAGTTTCCTAAGACGTTAGTTGTCATTTGGCAGCCGGTTTACATCTTCAGATGACGTTACATAAATTTTCACTCTGAGTTTAAGTGCAATTCACGCCTAAGTCTTGCATAATTGTATATCCACTAATGCGCAGTGGCGAAACTAGCTGAATTAAACCATTGAAAATAGTAACATTTAAAATAATAGTTATTCAAGTAAGCTCTCATGAGCACTTTTGAATCGTCATACATGAAAAAACAAAACAAAAAATTACATCAATAATGAAGCTACCACCGGTTCGGTGATTCTACCGAGAAGAACCGGCAAGAAACTCGATAGATTAAAAATCAGAAATCAACTGACAGATTTTGAGAACTGAATGATATCTATAGTTAACGTAATCTCTAAGCAATAGAGCTTTACCTACTCTAATATGACCATCCATTAAACCCAGTTTGAAGCTCTGTCAATGCCCGTATCCGATGCAAGATAGCGCGGAGACGATAACGCGCTCGCCGCTCGACAGCTTCGGGTATAAGGCGAAGTGTTGCGGCTGTGTGCCTTTGAAATACGCGGCCATTGTTGTGGGAATGCTCACTTTGGTGAGATTTATCTAGATTTAATATATTTATAGGTACTATTATTAATGTATGTCATGAGTTCTATGTTTGCCATCTGTATTTATGCTTAGATATGTATAAGGTTGAAGATTTAATTTTTGTAGTCTGTTTATCAAGGATTATAGGCATGGGCGTAGCCATTGCTTTTATATGGGGGGGTCCGTCTAAGGGTATGTAAGGGGGGATGTAAGTCCTTTAACTACAAAGATCAACTAGTTTTTATGCAGGCATTACGCAGTTAAATAATACAATTCTAAATTTCTAAATGCTCAGTTATTTAGTAATTATAAAAACCACTTTCATTGCCATTCCATCAATGTAGGCTATAAAATATCACACTTGGAGGAATAGAAAAAGAACATTCATTCAATTTAAATTACGACGTAAAGCTAGTATAGCTAAACTGGTTATGGTTGTCACTTAGTATAAGTTCTCAAGACGGAAATTAACCGACTAGTATTAACGTAACGTGACACGTTACGATATTGGTGACGAGGTTGCTAAGTTATAATATTTATACCCTTTACTGACTACACGAATATTTGCACCGCAACGAGCTTATAAACAACAAAGAGCCAGGGCTAGAAGAAGAAAAATTTTCTTTATCTTTTAGTGTAAACAAAAGCTCGTTTTCACTAAAATATCAACGTTCAAGAGTGAAAAGAACGTTCAACGTCAAAACTAAGAACTAAATGTTTAAATCAGCCAAACGAATTCACAGTCGT
Organism: Hypolimnas misippus; assembly: GCA_037950945.1. Classification (NCBI taxonomy): domain Eukaryota; kingdom Metazoa; phylum Arthropoda; class Insecta; order Lepidoptera; family Nymphalidae; genus Hypolimnas; species Hypolimnas misippus. The sequence continues at coordinate 2,366,429 of JBBEEQ010000009.1, forward strand.
ATTAATCGCTAGAACACGAACGTTTAGAGAGCAAGAACTTCCGAACATCTAAGATTGTTATAAGCGACCGTTCGAACGCTTATAACAGGCGAGCAAGCATTCTCAGAATATTCCATATAATCTTTGTAAACGCAGATAGAGCAATAGAGTGCTCTGTTTACACTAAAGGCACCTACAGCCAAAATTTAAAGTTTTTAACACCATCGGTTTAAGCTCTGCGTTGATGAATCAGTCAGGAATATTATATGTATAGATTGACCCCGCTATTTTTATGAATATAGACAATTCCAATTCTAGATGTGGACCGCGCTGCAAATAGAGTCGGCGGATAAAATCATATCGGATATATTTCCGGATAAAAACGGTTTAATATTCTTCTACAGCAAATTGATTTATTCTTGTGCAGCCGCGTGTTTGATGTTGGCTTGTGGGATACTGTTCTTGGGTGTTGTGATGGTAAGTTGTTTATGGCGAAACTTTTTAAAAAAGGGGGAACTTACTTCAAAAGCGTAGTACGTAATTTAGATTAATTGAATGACATGCTTATTCGAGTTATTTTGATTTTAAAACCAATGTACTAAATTTTGATGATCTATGGGACCAATATCGAAATATACCCTAAAGAGTTAACCATATCCGTCCACGCGTTTTCGAGTTATTCGTACACATACATAAAATAAAAGATTTTTTTTTTCATTCGGTTTAGAAATTACAGAGATTGAGCGCCTTTTTGGAATCTGTTACTTATGTATTTAACTTACATTGTATATACTTGAATTTTTTGTATTCTTTTACATGATAATCATATACCAATCATAGTACTTTAAAAAATATACGGTCTTTGAAAAGTTAGGATATCAACTTTTTATTTATTTTCGTAAACGGTATACTTTCAGATTGGTCCAATGGAATTTTTATCAAAATCGATTAAGTAATTTGGTTTTAAAATAAAAAAAAAAAAACTGAAATTAGTATAAGTGTGTCATCGAAACGAAACTAAAATACGTATTTTGCTTTTGAAATTGGTTGTTTTTTTAAACCCGTAATTTTGTAATGGTACTAAATATATTTTAAGCTTTCGCGATTTGTACTATTCATGTTTAAAATATCGGGTCTTATCGCGATAACTAATGGTAGTAATACCTTTTTATTGCCCGACGTTTCGACGAAGTTGCATTCGTCGTGGTCACGAGCTGAGTCAGCTATTATCGCGATAAGACCCGTTATATTAAATATGAATGGTACTAAATCTCGACGGTTTTTTTTTTCACAGTCAAAATTCAACATAATAAACATATTCGTATGGTATGGATTTATATTTAACTGTATAACGATCCTTTTGAATGTCGCCGGGTTCGTTTTGAAAGTTATCAAAATGGAGAATAAGTTGTTGAAGCATACTTTGCGGTTCATCATATCGCTTTCTTGGAATTTTCGTAAGTATGTGTGTAATGTGTGAAGTTTCCATGGAGTACGACATGAACATAGATTTAATGGTACTAGATCGCATGTGAACTTGCAACCATTGGGTGAACTATCTCAACTGAAAAACTAAGTAAAGTAACAGCCTGTAAATATCCCACTGCTGGGCAAAAGCTTCCTCTCCTATTAAGGAGAAGGATTAGAGCTGAATCTACCACGCTGCTCCACTGCGAGTTGGTGGATATACATGTGTCAGAATTTCTCCCGGCACATGCAGGTTTCCTCACGATGTTTTCCTTAGCCGCTGAGCTCGAGATGAAAACACAAATTTAGCACTTGAATAATCAGTGGTGCTGGTCGAAGTTTAAACCCACGATCATCGGTTAAGATCGACGTGTTCTAACCACTAGACCATCTCGGCTATAAACTGAAAGCTTGGTGTTTATTTATGTTTTTTTTGTTTCAGTATTCTTCTATTTCCTTGTTATTGTGAACAGTTACAAAATTTTGACGCTATGGTCCTGAAATATAAATTTATTTTTACTGTTGTTTTTTAAATATTATTTTATGTATTAAAAAAGTCTTTTAACATTTTCTAAGATGTTTAAATTGTTATTTACTTTGTAACGATAAAGTATTCTAAAACTCATGTTAAAGGTTAAACACACATACAACAAAGCGAGGCATATGCGAAACAGATATATGGTAGCTGATAACCAATAATGTGTCAACCCACAAAAAGTCAAATTCGCAGATATTGATATATTCTGATAATGCAATGTATTTAACATTATTCAAAAATTTTCAAAACATCCAATTCAATAAATTTGAAATCAAATTGCTTACTTTAATGTTTCGAATATTTATATACAATAATGTAATTTATTTCTAAAACTCAATAATGGATATGTTTTTTTAAACCATTTTGCTTTTAATAGATTTTATCAAAATAGAAAAGAAAATAAGTATATATAATTCTTTAAAACAAATTTATTAAGAATAGTAAGCACCTACGTCCTAAAAAGAACCCTCATGCAAACTTTGAAACTCCCAGAACTTGTAGTTTCTGAGATTTTGTGATGAGTGAGTGAGTAAACTTTCGCTTTTATATATATAAATTAAATATTATTGTAAGAAAAATATGTTATAATAGTAAACAATAAACCTTTCACACTCAATGGCCCCCATCAGGATCTCATGATTCTGTGTCGAGGGTTCGGAAACACACAACACAAACACCCAGGACAATCACTTAACATCATGTGGTACTATTTGCTCGTTTGTGCCCTGATTAAAAAAGGCAAAAGTATCACTATCGCTTCGCTTCGTTTTTTTTGTGAATACAGTTCCTTATCGCAAGTAATTAATAAAGTTAATTACACCAACCACAAACGGGACGAACTCTTGAGTTTGGTTTATCTTAGGACTTAATGATCTTTGATAAAACTTGTACAAGCGAATCAATGTTATTCCAGCCGGAAAAGATATAACTTCGTAGACGTTCTGGAGAAGCGGTAGAATCTATATATGGATACTGATAAGCAATAATGTGTCAACCCACAAAAAGTCAAATTTAGATATATTGATGTATTCTAATAATGCATTTCGTATTTAATATTATAAAAAAAAATTCAAGTCATTTAAACTAAATAAGTACGGAAAAAAGTTTCTTAATCAAATGTTTAAAAAATTGAAGTGAGTTCCACATTTTGGATTATGCAATAATTTCATATATTTGAAGCACTTATTATTACATTAAAATCTTTACTAGCCTATCTGCTATTATTTAATTATACTTTTTTATCAAAATAGAAAAGAAAATATGGATATATGCTTCTTTAAACAGATGTGTTAAGAATATGTTCGAAATCTTTAGACGCCATTTTCTCAAAATGAAGTCCGCGTGGCTTGACACAGTATTGCATATCAGCATCCATATATAGTGTAATATTTATTAATAATTTAACATACCTATTTATAGACGGTTAATGAAAATTTTATATGTTTTGTGCAAAGTCATAAAACAAAATTTTTGTTTACGATGTTACTAATAAAGCCCAGCGTGGTCCTGTAATGTTTTACAAATTACCCTGTATAAAATTTCAGGTGCATTGTGATGTATTATATTAATTGTCAATGTTACAAATCGTGACCACCGCCATCTGTTGTTATGTAATTTAAACAAGCATCACACCTACTACCCTGTATTAGGTCTTTTTGCGTCAGCTTTTTTTAAATATTAAACAAACTGTATAACGCATTCGCAACATGAATTAGTTAACAAAATTAACGTGAACTATTTATAACTACCCAATACCAAATTATTTTATTTAAGGGGGATAGCTATAGCTTTCGTATAGTCATATGGGTGGGGTCCGTCCACCGAGTTTTTCATTTCAGAGTGGACACTTTGTGGTCGATAAACGGAATCATCATCATCAGCGCCATCTATTGATACGTAAATGAAACTAGTTTATACCTAACCTATAACACTTCTTTTGGTGTCGGCATTATTTTTAATAACAAACCTTTTTCTTAGAAACCGTTACTTATGATTGTGGAATGCGATTGCTATTATAATTAGCTGTATTGTTAAGAATTTGTATGAGCTGTTGTTGTATTTTATATAAATACTGCTGTTGTATTGTATATATTATACCCAATAGCAATATTCTAGTCAATGTGATTCAGTATTAGCAACAATGTTATCAGCGCCATCTGTTGATACGTAAATGAAACCAGTTTAACACCTAACCTATAACACCTCTTTGCGTCGGCATTATTTTTAATAACAAACCTTTTTCTTATAAAACGTCACTTTTGATTGTGGAACGCGTTCGCAATTTGAATTGTTGCTCTTGACCTCAGTTGTTAGACCGTTGTAACGAGCGACCCTCGAGCTTACTCTGCGGTGTTGACATTGCTATTATAATGCGAAATATTATTTAAATTCTGTCTTACGATTGTATTTACGTTCTTGCTATTGGACTTCAAAGGTTTTTTTTAATTACTGATGACGTGTATTGAATTCCTGAGAAATATTATAAGTGCAAATGTCATTTTATAATCATCATACAATTTTGACTACAATTTATCAGGGTTGCAAAAAATAGGGTACATTCATCTAAATATCTTATGTCAGACAGGTTGGAGCAGTGGTCACTGCAACTGACTGAAGCGCTAACGATCGCGGGCTCGATTCCCACTCACGGCAAACGTCTGTGTTGCCCATACGATTGTTTGCCGTGGCCTGAGTGTTTGTACTTGTGTTATGTGTGTTTCCGGATCATAAGAGCCTAATGGGGGCCATTAAGTGTGATGCGTTCTTTTTTATCTAAAAAAAAAGTACTATGCTGGATGTAAATTGAAGAAAATAATTCAAGGATTCAATTAGTCAGTTAAATTACAGCATGTAATTGTCCCACAGCTGAGCAAAAGTCTCCTCTCCTATTAAGGAGAAGGTTTAGAGGCTTAATCAACCACTCTCCTCCACTGCGGATTGACGGATATACATGTGCCAGAATTTCTTCCAACACATGCTAGTATCAATATTTTCCTTCACTGCCAAGCACAAGATGAATTTAAACACAAAAGCACATGAAAACTCAACGGTGTTAGCACAGGCGTAACTATACCATCTGGGGCCCGTGGCAAATTCTTTAGGTGGGACCTCCAACTAAAAATTGTCTCGTTATAACTTAATTTTAATAAACAAATTAAGTAGTTACCCAAAACTATAAAAAATATTGTGTGTATTTTAATTAAATATCTGATAAGTTTTATTTTCAAGAGCATAAGTTTATACATATTTAAAATGAAATAACAATTTATTTTAAATAAGATTTTGAATAATTTTTTTTTTAGGCCGGGGCCCTCATGGGTCCGGGGCCTGGGGCTTTTTGACAGCCCTGCCACCCTATAGTTACGCCCCTGAGTGCTAGCGAAGGTTTGATGCGGATTGAAATATATATTCTGACTACTAGGCCATCTCAGCTCTTAGTAGTCATGTGGTCATCTTAAATTCTTAACTAATTACATTTCAAAATTGTCCACGAAATTTGTCAATTCCTATACAATTTTAGTTTGAATCGAAATGGACTCCAAGACTCCATTGAGAAATTTCCCCATATAAAGTTAGTTTTACACAAAAATATCAATATTTATGCTTAATACCTTCAACATATCCTCGTAAAAGAAAAGTTTAGGATCTTCCAAATATAGAAGTTTTAATCTGAATTTTTTCCAACCCTCGTAATCCAATATTCAATATACGAATAACGATCCTTTTTAACACACGGAACTCCATAATCACATTATGAAGTGTTATCTTCAAAACGCCTGCAAATTTTAACACGATTTATCATCGTTCACGTTAAGGTAAATGTATTTGATACTGATTATATCACCAGTTTTATATTAATATCATTTAAAATTTTTGTAAATTCACATTAACAGCTTTTAACTATTATTATTATGTTTACATTAAAAACACATTGTTTTATGTTTTTGTCTGTTTGTTACGGCTTATCTCGGATACGGATGGACCGATTTTGACGTGACTTTCACTCACAGATAGCTAATGTTGTAGGGAATAAATTAGGATTCCTTTATTTAAAAAATGTTTATTTAATTTACGCGAGAACAAAATTGAAATCGCTGAAATAGTAAACGATAGGCGATTCAAGGAGGGAAGGTAAACATTATATTAATAAATTTCCCTCGAATTAGCGCGGACAACTAGTAAATACTATGTCAAACATATGGAATTTACTTAGACAAAATGGCTTTTGAAAATGTTAAACCTATCGTTAATAAATATAGAAGAAGAGAAAAAAGAAATACAGGTAATCAGACTGGTGTAATAATAAGTTTTATCTAATAATATTTTTTCAAAAATATGAGGTTATCCCATATATTGCAAAATATAGAACAGCCTTTAATATTCGAATCATATTTTTTTTTTCGTACTTATTTAATTTCCGATGACATGAAACACTTTTAAATAATGATAACACGTCACACATTATTAGATATCTTCGAATTTGACTGTTTGATACATATTGTTTATCAGCGTCCAGTTTTGATCCACAGAACGAAGGCGAAATGTAAAAAATGAAAACTTTCGTCGTAAATAAAAAACAAAAAGTAAAAAAAGAATCAATCCCGTAACATTAACGGGATTAAAACCGCATCTCCTCTCGGGTCGCTGAGCACAAAGTAATGAGTGGAGGGGAGCAGGGACACCTTCGTCGTACACTTGGCTATAAATATTATAAGGTGAGAATTGCATTTGTAAGTTTTGCTCTCGTAAATGATATAAAATAACCGTGTAGACTGTTTATATTTACCTACGAAAGCCTTTAAAAATATAGACACGGTCAATAAATTCTAGATAGACAGGTTGGCGCAGTGGGCACTACAACTGTCGCGGGTTCGATTGCCGATCGAATGTTTGTCGTGGTCTAGGTGTTTGTGTTAATGTTGTATGTTACCAAGCCCCCGACGCAAGGCCATGAGATCTTTATGGGGCTGTTGAGTGGGATGCGTTTATTTATGCAAGCAATGACAAACGGCTTATGTAAATCTTTATGAAAGTCTGAGAGCAAAACTTATGAGTTGGTCAAAATGCTTTTTACCTCATGCAGTAAAGACGAGAATCACACTTATAAAGGAAAGATGGAGAATACGATTAGTTTCTTTGTATTTACCATTCTTGATAATTATTCCAATTTCAAATATTCGTTCCCCAACATTTTATTAGTTACCTGCCAACGCTAACAATATACTATCTAGATATGTATGTATTATATATTACAATAAAAATATGCTTTATTGTACACCAAAAACAAATAGATACAAACACAAACAAAGAAGAAGGGAAAAAAAATGTACAAAAGGCGGTCTTATCGCTAAAACAGAGATCTCTTCCACACAACCTTTGGGCAATAGACATGAGTTTGAATGAAACGATTTGTATATATATATATATATATTTGAAGTTATTTGATAAATCTAAAGTGTGCGGTTAAGCTAAACCAATTAGATTTCTTTGTTAGTGACAGAGCGAAGAAATCTGTCAGTTTAAAGGCACTCGGCATGACACTAAGGGCCAATACACACTAAACGCAAAAACCGCGACTGTCGTGATTTATGGATATGGATTGGATGCTGTACACAAAGCGGTAAAACGCTGCGTTACGCTATTAGAATTATTCCTTTCTAACTTCAAAGAGACTGCTTAGAAATCTTAACTTTGACTTCATAGTAATAGGTTAATCTGACAGGTTGGCATAGTGGTCACTGCAACTGACTGAAGCGCTAGCGATCGCGGGTTCGATCCCCGCTCACGACAAACGTCTGTATTGATTATACAGATGTTTTCCGTGGTCTGGGTGCTTGAGCTTGTATTGTGTGTGTTTCCGGACCCCCGACACAGGATCATATGACCCTAATGGGGGTCCGTGAGTGTGTTGCGTTTATTTAATAGCCAAATAGCCAAAAAATAGCCTCGAAGTGCGTTAGATGTGAAAAGTTCTACATACCTACTCGTAGAACCATGCATCTCATATTCTATGACCGACTTCAGTTGAACTATTAGTAAATACTTGTTAGACGAGAATTACACATATAAGTTTTGCTCTCAGACTTTCGTAATGATTTACATAAGTTGTGTCATTACTCTACACCTGAAATAATTTGTAATTGAATTTTTTAACATACACAGCTTTCATAAGGCTTGGTTACCAGGTTACAGAATTGTTTATGTCAATTACGAGAGTAAAATTTACAAATGTATTCTCGCCTCATAATTAGTACTTTTTACGTACAATAAAACAAAATTACCTATATCTAACCCCAAATTGTTGTGATCTGTCCAATTCTAAACTTATCATAATCCAAATCAGTTCATATCGAATTACAATCAGCGCCATTATCTCATAATATACATTAATAACTAAGATTAAAAAAAAACAGACTTTCATAGCAGAATACGTAATTTCGTTTACTTGGACGGCACCATTTTACCAGCTATTCCAATTTCTATTAAATTTCTATGGTACCATCCTGAAAGCGTATCCTTTCAAACGAAAAACAAATTTCAAAAATCGGCCGAAAAATGTAGGAGTTATGAAGTAACAAACATTTTCACAAAACATGCAACGAATTGAGAACTATATACGAGTCAAATCAGTTAACGCTTTTTTGGTAAGAAATTCGTTAGTCTCGGCGACCGCGCGTCATCACGTACAGTGTGAGTTAGTCTTAATAGCGGCATTTTTCTTCACTTGTAACAAGAGAAGCGGTGACACTTTAAGCGAAATAAACGATGCCTGTTACATAAAGATTTCAAACGAAAGTAATTTTTTAGACTTTGGACTATTACGTTAACTTATTGTTTGCTTCCCGCGAATTAATTGACTAGAAGAAAAGGTTCTGTAATCGACACGTATGTATGTATGTGTTTTCGCGATTTTCTCAGGAACTATTGATCCGGTTTGGATGAAGTTTTTGTTATTTATATTTATGTACTTTTTTCAGAGAAGGTTTCAGTATACAACATATTATAAGATCTTTGGAGAAAACAATGGAACTCTTCATTATCTACGTATACAACAATAGTTTTGTTTGACGTCTCCTATACTTTTCTATAAAAAACAATTATCTTATCTTCGAACCGAGTGATATATCACAGTGTTGTATAGTCCTTTTTTCTTATTTGGTAATAAAACCCGAATGTGTATTTCATATACACCAATTTTCGAACATTATTTTAAATTATAAAAGATTCAAATCAATTATTCTATTCTATCTAATTATTTCGATAGTTTCTCATCAATAACTCTTATATCGCATGGTTAGAAGTACGCCATATTTTTCTGCTAAATATGACAAGTAATGAAATATAGACTATAGTAAAGACTGAAAAGTGCATGTAAATTTAATAACGCTAGCGTCGGGACGCATCGCAATAATCTTATTATGAGCTTCAAATGTATTTACCTCTAGTGAGTTTCTCATTAGATTTCCACGTAAGGAAGTTATGTGACATTGGCTGCACCTCGCGGTTTCATATAGCTACTGTTTTGCTGATGAATCATAGTGAGATGTAATATAGCCTATAACCTTCCTCAGTAAACGGGCAATGAAACGCAAAAAGAATTTTCCAAATCGGATCAATAGTTTCAGAGATACTTACACACAAATTTTACGTCTGTATAATATTAGTTGCGAAATGAAAAAGCCTGGCTGTGCAGCTCGTATACGTGCTGGCACGGGGCAGGACCACACTCTCATTGAAAATCGGCGTGAAGTAGCTAATATAACTGTGGTCTATTTTTCTTTAATTGTCCTAAATTGGTAACCATACCCCGAACGAAAATCACAAATTTTCGAATATTTTTTTTTTCATTATGATTTTACATTATAAAAAATTATTCAGTACAATCATTAAATCGCTAATTTCTTACCTAACACTTATGTGTGGCTAGACAGAAAGAAAGAAAGAAAAAGAAAGAAAGAACACTTTTATTTGGGACCGTACAACAAATATATAAGTAACTTAAAGATCTAAGAAACTATCAACATTTACATGAAAAGCAAAAAAGGAAAAAAAAATTAACAATAAAACAAATCGATACGATCGATAAAAAAAGGTTAAAAGAAACAAAAAAAAAATACTACTACAATAAACATATAGGCATGACGTGTCCCAAATGGGTATACCATTCAGCAATTAATAGGCGTGGACACCTAATGCTGATTTTCAATGGTACCCCTCTTTGATAACAACTGACGGGCGGTGACCAAGTTATAATACTTAAATTAATATAAAAACAATAGAATAGACATTAAATACATAATATATTCATTAAATAAATCTGCACACATTAAATAGTAATTTTTCAACAGACGCCACACTTGTGTGCTAAATAAGACAAGTAAAAAAAAATGAATTATACGTAACGTACGGTGAGTGAGATAACCTTAAACCTCTCCCATTCCTTTCCTTACTTTAAATTCCCTTCCAGCCCACATTCCTTTTTAATTTGGCAACGCATTAGTGACTCTTCTGATGCTGCAAATGTCCAACTTCACTCATCCTCACCTAACCTCAGGTAACAGATTTCATATAATAAATATATTAATAAAACATTATTATTATTATATTATAATATTTTTGTTAATTTAATATAGGTGTGCGATTCAGCTAAACGACAAATTAATAACAGTAAAATTCGTGTCATATATATGATCCGAGTGGAGGCAGAAGTAAATTTATAATCGAGTCACATCTAGACAAAGATAAATTACCAATAATATATTAGTAAAAAGAAACAGCCTGGAAATATCCTACTAATGGGAAAAAGCATCCTCTCCTATCAAGGAGAAGGTTTAAGAGCTAATCCACTACCCTGCTCCACTGCGGGTTGGCGGATATACATGTGTTAGAATTTCTCCCGGCACACGAAGGTTTACACAAATTTAGCACTTGAAAACTCAGCGGTGCTAGCCGGGGTTCACAACCGCGAACATCGGTTGCGATCGACGTGTTCCAACCACTACACTATCTAATATATTAGTAATTTAAGCTAAATATTTAGAATTATATATTTTAAACTTTCGCGATTTATACTATTCATATTTAATATAACTCGGTGGTCAGCTCGTGACCACGGCGAATGTAACTTCATCGAAACGTCGGTCAATAAAAAGGTATTACTACTATTAGTTATCGCGATAAGACCCGTTATATTAAATATGAAAAATATTTAGAATCAATATTATTTCACCCTTAACCTTTAAAAGTAGTAAGTACGTTTTCACATAGACAGTTTTTTTTACCTAAACGACAAGTAACATAACATTCTGTAATATTAAAAAGAAAATAATTTAGAAATGCTACTATTTTACAAAAAAAAAAAATTAACATACCGTATTTGAAAACTCTTGTCTTAAAAAAAATATATTTTACTAGAAAACCCGGAGAACTTCGTAACGCCTAACAGTCAATTCATTAATATTTTTACGATATTATCGTCATTCAATTGGTTTTTTCATGGAACTCCCCTAACTAACACTCAAACTTAATGGCATGGTTTTAAAATTCAAATTGACTTTTAATTATTATTAAGAATCTTCTGGATAGAGATATAGAAAAGTGTTGTTTTTAGACTTTTTTAGACAACTTTTTAAATTGTCGCCATAAGAACTATCCTCGTTCTTCCAGGAATATTATAAAAAAGAATTAGCGAAATCGGTTCAACACATTCAGCGATATATTTTTTATAGCAATATATTATTATAGATTAAATACTACATAGATACTTACTACAATTATAAATGCGAAAGTATGTGAGAACAGAGGTTGTCGATTGTGTCACTTCGATAAATGAAATGTCTTCATAGCATTTCTAACCTATATACTGTTCTGTGATTTAATTACTTAAGTTAAAACGTCAGAGGCACAGACGAAATATAGGCAAAAAGCCGGAAGATCCAATTTTGTTTCTGAGTTAGTCTCAAAAGAATAAAGTTCTACCTATAAAAAGTAAGTAAAATAAAGTGTTTTGCGGAACTTTTTAAAAAATAGTAATTTTGAACGTAATTTAATAAATCGTAGCTATTCTATTATATTGTGGACAAAAGGCATTATAATTTGAAATTTTGACAAGCTAAGCTATTAATAAGCTCTCAAAGCATGGCTCTACACTGCTGTACATCTCAAGAAGATGATGTTTTTATTAATTAAAATAAATATAATTTTTTAAATAAAATTATCGTATATATTTTCATATGCATTTAGTGAAAAGCTGTTAATTTGAAATTACAAACTGAAACTTCAATTTTATTTATTTGTATGGATAATGACTAGCATTATAACGTTCTCAGCGCCGCGGGAAGGGCCGCCTCTACGGCTTAGCGTAACAATGCGCAGGCATTTATGCTCACCTCCGCAGCCACCTTTGCTGTTCACTGCCACCACGGGCTACAGCTTTCACATGGGAGGGGCCCGTACAAGAAAAGGGACCTCTCTAGAGTTATATACGTCCATAACCGCCACAGTACCTCCCGGGTGATCTTGACCTCATTTTCCATTTAGTTTTAAAAAAAGGTTAGAAAGATATAAATTAGATATTATGTTTCGAAATTGATACTACGTTACGAAATTAATTTAAATTTTTATTTCAAAATGATTCGTTTTCTATTAGAGAAACAATATAAAATAATCTTTATTATTATAAGGTTTTGTACGTGGTTTCGCTCGCGTTAATGTAAATTTTATTGTTATGGTATTTCCGTATGACTGGTATGACACGCGCCCCATTTAGTAAACTAGACAGACAAAAACAAACAGAAAAAATTACTTTAAAAAAAAACTAAAATTCCGAAATTGTTTGAATTTTTGTAAGGAATAAAAGAAAAAAAAAAGAAGTAAGCCACATATGTAATCTCTATCTTTCTTGCTTATTAAATAAATAAATGAATAAATTATCATTTAAAGTATTTTTTTTTAATAAATTTTATTTTAAACTTACTTTAATATATTTATTAATCCATTTCTTTCAACTTTTTATCTTTACGCTAAAAGTATTTTAAAAATTCTGTTCTTAATATATTATTATGTATATTTAACATTAAACGTGGTCTTCTGATCTTCATAACTGTCTAGAGGGCATTTGAAACCAAAAACTCTAAAAGCTATTAACCTAGCAGAGGCGTAACTATACCATCTGGGGCCCGTAACAAATTCTTTGAATGGGGCCTCCAAGTAAAAATCGTCACGTTATAACTCAATTTTAATGAATCACTTAAGTAGTTTCCTAAAGTATTAGTAGTATTGTGTGCATTATAGTTATATCTGATAAGTTTTACTTCATGGGCATAGATTTATACATATTTAAAATGAAATAAGAATTTATTTTAAACTAGCTTTTGCCTGCGACTTCGTCCGCGTTTTCGTCCGTTTCCGTAAAAAAGTAGCGTATGTCCTTCCTCAGGGTTCAGTGGTTTTGATGTGACAGACAGATCGTATTTTGGTAGGGAAATATAATATGTCAGTCCACAATACTTGATTTCTATGATTTTTTTTATTAAATAGGTAATAATGTTAACTTGTTTTAATTAGGGATGAGTGAGATTATTATAAACGTAAGAATAAACAAATATAATCAGAATGCTCCGAACTGCTAAGCTATCAGGAATTACGTGTTATTGTGAGTCAACCATAAAAGATAGACTTATACTGTTGCGGGATATTTTTTAGAAAATTTTATCTAAAATATTTCTGTCATACATGATTTCAATGTAACTTTAACCATTAAGGCTGCATGACGGAAGCTTAAAACTTGGAGTAACGTCTCCCGTTTTCCCAAAGTTTCCCTTCACTACTCTGCTCCTATTGATTGTAACGTCATAAAAAGTATACTATAACCTGCCCAGGAGTATGAAGAATAATTGTACTAAGTTTCGTTAAAATCCATCGAGTAGTTTTTGTTTCTATAAGGAACATACATACATACAGACAGACAGACAGACAAAAATTTTACTGATTGCATTTTTGTCATCAGTATCGATCACTAATCACCCCCTGATAGTTATTTTGAAAATATATTTCATGTACAGAATCGACCTCTCTACAGATTTATTATAAGTATAAAAGATAAGATTTTTATTAATATTTTTTAGGCCGTAGCCCGTGGCTTTTTGCCAGCCCTACCACCCTAGTTACGCGCCTGTAACCTAGTAATATATCTATTACTTACTATTCATATTATTCCTCATAGCCGGTAGACTTGAAACTTGGCAACCTAGTAACAGTTACCTCGGTAAGTGTCAAAATCAAGTCATAAGTTAAAGTATTTACGTTAAAATATATCTTCATTTACATAAAATGTTTGTTATGGCTTTACTCCTTAAAGAAGTTACTGTCAGTGCCTTATTTTTGACATCAGTAAGGTCAAGGCCGGACGCTTAAGTGCCGCCGTGGCGGCACAGCCAAAAATGCCGCCCCTTTACCTAAATCATTACCTATGTAAATTTAGTAGTAGAAAATGCGCTCTTTTAATATGAAGAAAAAAAGTGTAGTGGAGTTTAATAAATTTTACTTTAAAATATTTGAAAAAAAAAATCACTTACTCTCCAAAACTCAAACTCAAACTCAAAATATAATTTATTCAAATAGGCCTTTACAAGCTCTTTCGAATCGTCAATTTACAAATTTGTGATGTCAGTTCCACGTGAAGCTTCCACCGGCTCGGAGTGTGGACTCTACTGAGAAGAGCCGGCGAGAAACTCAGTAGTTACACTTTTAAAAATATTTTTGTACAATATTGTTTGATACAATTAGCTACAGTTATCCTGAAATATCAACGCCCTATTATTCCACACGGTTTTATCATTAATGTAGTCATATACTGAATCGTATGCTTTTTCTATTAATGATTTTTTTATATAAACTTTAAATTTGCGAAGTGGCAAATTTAATATTGTCTCCGGGATTTTATTATAGAAGCGTATACTTTGGCCCATAAAGGATATTTTGACTTTGCGTAGTCTAAAATTTTGCCACCTTGGAAATTTAAATCAATAATTAATGTAACATAAATTTAACAAAAGTACAAATAAGAAACTAATTTGACAGGAATTTTAAATTTACAAACAACAAGTGATTAAAAATTATACAATTATTAACAACTCAGGTATGATCTACGTCACAATTGTACGCTGATAAGCAATACTGTGTCAAGCCACACGGACTTCATTTTGAGAAAATGGCGTCTAAACATGTCAAACCCATTTTTAACAAATTTGTTTGAAGAAGTATATATATTACCATCTTTTCTTTTATTTTTTGATAAAAGGTACAATTAATTAAATTCAGACTAATATATTTAATATATTATCTAGTAAATAGTTTTTCAAATATTTGAGGTTATTTTATAAATTGCAAAATATGGAACGCACTTGAAATTGAACCAATTATTTAAAAAACTTTTTTCCGTACTTATTTAGTTTATATGACTTCAATTTTTTTAATAATGTTAAATAGGTGATGCAGTATCAAAATACATCAATATCTCCGAATTTGACTTTTTGTGGGTTGACACATTATTGCTTATCAGCATCCAATTACGAGATGTGAACCGAGCGAGCGCAAGGATCGGAATGTGTTCGGCCATCTAGCACACTGCTTTATAAAAGGTCGTCCCCACCTCAATATCGTATTGATAACAATGTGGGTATTTTTAAATAAATGATGTTATTCGCGCCGACATATAGATTATCAATTGAATTACCTATAAATTATCGATTGAATAATTGAACTGAATCATTTTTTATAACGCAAAATTATAATTTTAAAAAATGTTTAAAAATTCGTGATTTTTTTTTTCGGAATATTGTTACCAAATAAAGACAATTAAAGAAATATAGACTATAGATAACTGTTATCAGGTTATATATTATAGTTGTTTTATGTCAATTGCGAGAGTAAAACTCACAAATGTAATTCTAGCCTATGACCAAACCTTACAAGTATAACGTCTTAGGCGAGAACTACACTTATAATTAATTGGATGCTGATAAGCAATAATGTGCCAATGTGTATTTTGATAAGTTTCTAAATTAATTGTTTCGAATTTCAAGTGCATTCCATATTTTACATTTTCTCAAAATGAAGTCCGTGTGGCTTGACACAGTATTGCTTATCGGCGTCCGATTATTCTCGTAACTGATATAAGACAATACTGTAACCTGGTAAGTTATCGAGGTATACGTGTCAATAACAGTACATTCTTTCAAGTTTTAAACCAATGATAAGCAATTTATGTTTTGTTGAAAACCTATTAACAAAACTTCAAAGGTATATTGCCCATCTTATGCGAGAATTACACTTATAAGTTTTGCTTTCAGACTTTCACAGGTTTACATAAGTTAAAGATTTGCGTATCACTCGTTATGAAAATCACATGACATGACGTGATGTTCACATCAGAACCGATCCCGGTTCGCGTCAGACGAGCGGGTTGTGGGAGTGTGAAATGGCGTATTACTTGTTATTTGGTAATATTATCCGACCCGAAATCACAAATTTTCGCATATCATTTTTCATTATAAAAAATGATTTAGTTCAATCATTCGATCGATAATGTCTAATCTCTAACTTTTATGTTTTAGAAAAAACGCTTTATTTTTCTACAAAATAGACCAAATAAAGAAAAATAAGACTATACAACACGACACGACACATGTCGTCACGTCAGTCAAATATACATCCGCCTTTATTTTTTAGACAGTACACTCAAATATCAAATTAGTATAAAAAAACGCTCGGTATGTGTAAAAATACAAATTCAACCACAAAAAAAACACCAAACACTTCGAATACATACTTTATTCATAGCAGCTGATATGTAAAGCGATAACTAGTTATTTACAAGTAAATAAAATCCATAATTCTCAACGTACAAACAAAACTATAAACACGATTTAGTATACATTCAAACAATCAGTCCGCTTCAATCAACTTCGTTTCACTTTTCAACTTCTTTGCACTCGGTGACAATGAATTTTCCTCCGTTGATAAGTTTGTCCGTCTTCTCTTTAATGCTTTGGTATCTCTTGAACTATCAATACTGAGTCTTCCACTACATTCTGAGTCGCTAGACATGCCGTTTGTAGCATTTTTTATTATTAGTAAGTCTTTTTCTATTTCTGTCAGTTCCCTCGGTTTATTTGGTCTACCGACTCGATTCTTGGGTTTATTACGGCTGGTTGACGGTGAATCTTCTAATGTTTTTCGTTTTCTATATGTCCGCTTTGTGGGTGGTTTGACTTTCTTTGGTTGATCATCCTATAAAGATTGGGAATTAATTAATTTTACAGATAACTATCATTAAAAATATGCTTTAATAGTACTATAGTTAAAACAGTTTTGATTTTAGTCCATTGAGAAGTTGAAACTGTATCGGAATATTTAATTTAACAAAAATAATTAGCAAAAAACTTAATCTTACATTCTTAATTCAATACATAAAAATTTTAATATCAATTCAATTAATATAGCTTAAACATACACTGTTATATACACAGTTTTTTGTATGTTAAGAACAGTCATTCATTCAATTTTATCGTATAATTCATGTTGGAGTTTTAAGATACTTTAAAACAGCATTTAAAAATAGTGTCCACTGCTAAGCTGCAAAAACTAAGATCTGCCATTTTTCAACAAAACCATTTATCAATAATTTAACCAAGATATAAATAAAAGTATAACTGCCTTACTACAAAAGATTTAAACAGACGTTAAACGCGTGTTTAAAAAAATCCGTACTATAAATCCGCGTTTAAGCACAGTTTTGTGTTAAACATGCTTTAGATATAGATTAACATACGTGTAAGTGAGTTTAATAGATGTCTAAAACCTATTTCCGCTGTCAAATGTAACCTTTAAGATTTTATCAATAAGTTTTTGTATGAGTTTATTCGCTGTTAAGCAATTTAGATAATATTTTAAGCAACATTTAATTTTTAAACACTATTTAGCTAGACACGTGTTGAACATGGTTTTAATGCGTCTTTTGTTGTATGACAATAAGTATTTTGGTCAATTACAAAACATTTATCATTAGTTAGACACATTTTGATGTTCACCTGCTTCGGCTTAGCTCCTATGTATCCTGAACACCGCTTCGCGCCACACATACATCGCTTCTTCTCAATACCCGTTGATTCTAAATTATAGTTGAAAGTTAGTTCACTATTCTGTAAAAAAAAAAGTAAATAGTGTGTTTTTATTTTGTACGTATATTAATTTCTATTTGTATACATTAAGAATAAATTGTTTTTTTTTTCTATTTTAGACACAGATTTAAAGCCATTACGATTATCAAAAATTTGGTTAATATCCTGCTTTCATTATCACCAGACAAAAAGACGAGGAATCACATATTTTTTTGTATTTCAATATTATAGGGCTAAGGTCTAAATTTTTCAACTATCAAAGTATTTTCATCAACAAATGACACAAAAATTTCATCTATATAAAGAGGTAAAATTCGTTTGTAAGTTTGTGTATAGGAGATATATTCTGAAACTATTGATCCAAGTTCAAAAAATAATTTTTGCGATGGATAGCGCGTTTATTGAGAAAGGTTAGACTATATTACGTCATGCTTCGACTCATAGGAGCAAAGCGGTAGCCATAAACACGACTGAAACCGCGAAGGACAACTATAAAAAAAAAAAATGTTTACAACCTTCTGTGAACAAAAATATGTTTCTCCATTTTAAGGCTCTTTTAGACGTACCGCAACCACGCGACAACCACAACCACACCACAACGACAACACGTGGTCGGGTGCATATTTCCTATGAAATGAATTATACAATTTACACGTACCACATTTTGCGGTCGTTACGGCCCCCGTGCTTCATACTACCACATCGCGACCACATCGCAACCACAACGCAGTCGCATCACAACGGCAACGCAACTACAGGCGGCACCGCGAACTACCCCTGTGAGAACCGGTGTATAACTGCATCGCATATGGCGGCGCCACATCGCAACTACTAGCGACACCGCAACCACATCGATGTGTCGTCGGTACCACAACGCAACTGCAAAAGACTGCAGCGACACTATTCACACGTAACCACTATTCATCGCTGCGATGTCCTGTCGTTGTGGTGTGGTTGTGGTACGTCTGAATAGGCCCTTAGTGCATTATTCTTACATATCTATTAAATAAAAAAAAACTATTTAATAACTTACAGCTGGTATATCGTAGATAGCGAACAGTCCAACACGAATATCTCCCAACACCGTCCATTTCTGCGTTTCACAGTTTGGCTCGCACGAATGATTCATGAATCTAAAATCAATAAAGAAGTTTTTTTAGACTCCTGAAGTGAATAATATATCGCCATGTTCTCTTGCCATAAGCAGTCGTTGCTAGGCAGCCCTCCAAATCACGTGTATATATGGATGGTGATAAGCAATAATGTGTCAACCCACAAAAAGTCAAATTCAGAGATATTGATGTATTTTGATACTGCATCACCTATTTCACATTATTTGAAAAAAACTCAAGTCATATAAGCTAAGTAAGTACGGAAAAAAGTTTCTTAATAACTTGTATCGATTTCCAAGTGCGTTCCATATTTTGAAATTTATACAATAATCGAAAATATTTGAAAAACTTTTTATTAGATAATATATTAAATATTTAATATCTGCTTTTAATTTATTATACCTTTCATCAAAAAAGAAAAGAAAAGGTGTATGTATACTTCTTCAAACATATTTGTTAAGAATAGGTTTAACATCTTTAGACGACATTTTCTCAAAATGAAGTCCGTGTGGCTTGAAACAGTATTGCTTATCAGCGTCCATATGTCAGTCCGTTAACAATACATTTAAATTATGACTTGAGCCTGAATATATTTTATGACAAAATTTTCATTTTTATTGATAGTATTTATATATATTTAAAGAATTCAACTAGAAAATGAAATTTCTCAATAAATAACAGCAAATAGTTAGTAAAATAATGTCATCTTATGGATTTTTCGGTGTTCTATGCATATGCAGAAGTATTATGTGCATACAAACAATTTAAAACCTTAAAACAACCGCATTTGAGGCTATTTAAGAAATACATAAAATTACATAATTTGCAATTAACTCAATTTTCTCGAAATTATTGAAATAAAACTATTTTAAACTGATTTAAATCGCGTATATTAATTATTTTTATCATCCCGACGTTTCGAGCACTTTGCAGCGTTCGTGATCACGGGTAGACTAAGGTGACATTTGTCTATTTTCATCGAAATTAGAATTTTGCGACATATCCATCCTCCATCTATTCATGTCTTCAATTGTAAAACATTGAAGTTTTATAAACGTAACTATCGAGTTTCTTGCTGGTTCTTCTCGGTTAAATCTACATTCGGAACTTCATTTTTTTTGTTTTGACGATTCCAAAGTGCTTTTAACCCTTTAATGTATGATTTTTTTTTTTTATTTCATCAAAATAACAAACAATTTAAATAAACAGACTAACCAGTAGATTAATTGAAAAATAGTAAAAAAATACATAAGTGATTACAGGTAATGTAAAATATAAACATTTGACGTTTACTAATATTTTTAGTTAACAGTGGGCTTGGAAATAAGCGAGTCATTTTTGATACACTATGCATTTAAGGGATAATAGCCTATCGATTTTGTTCATTTTTAACGTGCGTGCGCGGAGTCGTGTAAGTGACCTAGATTTGTTGAGAATTACAGTAACTGATATAAAACAACTCCGTAACCTACTAACAGATAGATCGTAAGTATTTACGATAGCTGTGGCTGCCGAAAATAAAGGCACCGACAGTAAATTCTTCCATGTGTGAAGCAATTAAATCAAAGAATATTAAATCAAAGATTTTTTTTTTTATAAACGCGCCACACTCAACAGCCCCCATTAAGACCTCGTGGTCTTGTGTCGGGGGTCCGGAAACACACACACAACACTAACACAACCACCCAGACCACGACAAACATCCGTATGGCCAATACTGACGTTTGCCGTGAGCGGGGATCGAACCCGCGACCGTTAGCGCTTCAGTCAGTTGCAGTGACCACTGCGCCAACGTGCCTGTTGCCAACAAAAAGCAATGACAAACGACTGTGTAAATCTTTATGAAAGTCTGAAAGCAAAATATATAAGTCTAATTCTCGCCTTAAAGAACAATTACCTTGCAAAGTTTCCCTTCGGTCCAGCATCGATCATTCTCTCCTTGTCCAGCGTTAGGAAATAAAAGTTTTCGTCTCGGACTTCGTGTTTCCTGCGCATGCGCCGCTGGAATTCATCCTCGTCGATCAATTCGCCGACATATTCGATTACAAATTGACCTTGAACAAAGAAAAATTATTTAGTTATAATTTATTTTTTGGAAACGCAATGTGTTATATATGTAGAGGGTAAATAATTTCTGAAATTACTGATCACATTAAAAATAAAATATTTGTATTCGGTAGCCTATTTACTGCGGAAGACTATATTACATCACGATACGGCTCATAGGAGCGAAGCAGTAACAATATTCGCGAGTGAAACAGCGAAGGACAGCTGGTTTTTATATTACAACATAATTTGATAGACTCATTGGCGCAGTGGTCACCGCAATTAACTAAAGCGCTACCGGTCGCGAGTACGATCCCCACTCGCGGCAAACGTCTGTATTGGCCATACGAATGCTGTCGTGATCTGGGTGTAACACAAAGTTAGTGTTGTGTGTGTTTTCGGACCCCCGACACAAGGTCATGAGATCTTAATAGGGGCCGTTGAGGGCATCTGATATTAAGTGATGACCCAATGAACCATTACCAGAGAGACACAAATGCGTTGCCAACTTAAAAAGGAAGGGGTGTGAAAGGGAATAGAAAAGTTAAAAAATATAGAAGGGAATAAGACTTCCAGCTGTC
This sequence comes from Hypolimnas misippus, assembly GCA_037950945.1. Classification (NCBI taxonomy): domain Eukaryota; kingdom Metazoa; phylum Arthropoda; class Insecta; order Lepidoptera; family Nymphalidae; genus Hypolimnas; species Hypolimnas misippus. Next base: position 2,388,333 of record JBBEEQ010000009.1, read on the forward strand.
TCACTCATCGTACTAATCGTAATTTACATCAATGTCTTGTGAGAATGAGGTACTGCCCCGATCGAGCCCGTATACAATATACAACTACGCCTTATAAAATTTATTTATTTATCGCGAACATTGTCAGTTACCTGCTTTGATATCGACCAGAGTTTTCAACCCCCAACCCCTATGCGGGGTTCTGTAGGGAGTCATTTTGGGGTACAGTCGCTTCTCGAACGCCCTGTTATTGCACCGATCGCCTGCACGACAAGTTGGTCCACACTCCGTTAGCAACATTCTGTAAATTATCAAATGTTTTTATAAGGCTAAACTTAAACTTGTACGTTTTACTCCTGTAACTTATATGACAACTCCTATCTCTATTTTTACTGTCTGAACATTGGGAAGTGTTCTGATGAACTCTTTCATATAGTGTCACTATGTTGTTTCACCATATGAGTGATACTTGTTGGCTCCGAAATGATCTTCTTCCTGAGATTTTCCCTAATCTAGCGATTAGCTTGGAAACTCGCAAACCATAGCTAATTTAGTAATTTTCAAGTGTCTAAAAAGATCTATATCTTTTTCCCAAAGTCCAGCAACTCACTAGCAACTTCGCTAATGTTGCAATTGCCTGAACGATATTAGTCACTTAACATGAGGTGGAACTTACCCCATTCGCCCTCTTATCTTATAAAGATAAGGGGGCAAATGAGGACGACCGCTCTGGTGTAGTGGTGCTGAATGTACCTCTAACGCCGACGGTTGCAAGTTCGATCCCCGCTCGAGGCAGATATTTGTATAAATATTTGTTCCTAGGTCTGGGTGTTTGTCTTTGTGGGTCTCCCCACCGTGCCTGGTCCCGGTTGTTATCACAATCACCTGATAATAATCGTTACTCTTAGAAGGGAGATATTCTAGTCTAAATAGTTACTGGCTTGCCTTCAGAAGTTGCAGAAGTCAGATGGCAGTAGCTCTGTGTAAAAATCAATAACTTCAAATCAATATCTGGACTAGAATAGAAAGCAGACCCTGGTATAACCGGAAAAAATGCTAGGTAGATGATCTTATAGAGACAAAAAAACAAAAACAACCAACCTGTTAAGGCACTGCGTGTAAGGTCCACAAGGGTCAATATCGTTGGGGTCACACTCGCACTGTGTGAGCGAGCTCTCCTCTATATCTATCTTCTTTCCGCATAACGATCCACAGGGTTTGTTCACTTTCAGCTTAACATAGTGCGGTGGCAAGAGAGACGACGCTATATCGATTGATTCCTCTTCATTAGGTAATGCGGCTGAAATTAAAATAAATAATTTGTTAATGTATTATGAAAGGGCTACATCTTGTTTATGGTTGCTGTTTCACAGCTAAGGATCATAGCGTGATGTAAAATTGCCTATAAGGTTCCTCAATAACCGGCTATCCAACCCAAGAAGTATTTTTCAAATAAAATCCGAAGTTTCAGAGATTATTTAAAAACAAATTTTACCTTTTTGAAAATTTAGTGTCGATGAATAACGAATTTTTAAAAGAGTAACTATTGAGTTTCCTGTCGATTCTTATTGGTGGAATTTATATTTTCTGTAGCATTATGTAGCTTTTCTGTTCGTGTAAATACATTTTATTTTAGTATTTACGATTCAAAAGTGCTTTAAGAGACTACTTGAATTGAAATATATTATTATTTTGATTTTACGAATTCATTTACTAGAAAACCATTACCTGTCAATTTCTTCATAAAGGTAATGATTGAATTTCAAAATAAAAAATTAGTTCTACAAAAACCCATAATACTGTTTCAATTTTTAACACCCGACCCAAAGTAATGTGTTTTCTAAATCTCAACAACCCCCAATAAGATCTCTTGGCCTTGTGTCGGGGGAGCGGAAACACACACTACACTGACACAGACCACGACAAAAATCCATATGGCCAAGATACACGTTTCGGGGATCGAACCCGCGACCGTTAGCGCTTCAGTCAATTGCAATGATCACTGCGACAAGGTGTCTATCTGTTTTAAGTTTGACGTGTGTATCTGTCTGTGGCAACGTAGCTCCCTAACAAATGGACCAATTTTGATGCGATTCTTTTTGTTTGAAAGCTTTTGACAGGCACGTTGGCGCAGTGGTCACGGCAACTGACTGAAACGCTAACGGTCGCGGGTTCGATCCCCGCTCACGGCAAACGTCTGTATTGGCCATACGGATGTTTGTCGTGGTCTGGGTGGTTGTGTTAGTGTTGTGTGTGTTTCTGGGCCCCCGACACAAGACCACGAGGTCTTAATGGGGCCGTTGAGTTTGATGCGTTTATTATTATTATTATGTAATTGGGGTGGATCTACTATTGTGTGAATGATATTAAAATAGCATATTTGTGTGATGCTACACATTGTCAGCAATCAGTATCAAAATCAAAATCAAAAAATACTTTATTCAGGTAGGTTTTTAAAAGCACTTTTGAATCGTCAAAACAAATAAAAGTAATGAAAGACTACCACCGGTTCGGAATGTAGATTCTACCGAGAAGAACCGGCAAGAAACTCGATAGGTACTCTTTAAAAATTATGTTTTTAAGTACATACATTTAAAAATTACAAATGTGTATATTAAACATCCTGTATGAAATCCAGCTATACTAAATCCATGCATTATTATCATCTATATAATCTTGTACAGAATAATATGCTTTAGCTATCAAAAAATTTTTATTTTTTAGTATAATACACAACTCCTCAACTTACAGCAGGAGTATTGTAATAGGGCTCATTAAAATGGTCTTAATAAGTAGATTGTTAAGAGTTCATTTTTAATTTTGTATTATTATCTCAAGAGTGTTTTTGATATTTTTACCTTAGATTAACATCACACATATAATATTCAGTTTTTATAAATAGAAAACTTCGTAAATTTATTAGTAATTTGTTGAAACTTTGCATGCTTACTTAAAGTGTACTTTTTGCTTACTTTTCAGTATTTCGCAAGCCCGCTGAGCGTGCTCCATCGCCATGGTGAAAGCTGCATCAATTTTGGACTTCTGACTGGATATTTTCCCCGAATCACCTAAAAATGATGAAAAATCCTTAAAAATAATATAAATATAAAACACAACACAATAATATATAACACTTAATATGAATATATATTCAAATGAACCTGAAATGCATTGTTCTATAAAATGATGTAACTCAATAAAAAAACTAATTACCAGTTTATTGTAAAACTATTCTAAGATTATACTGACATTATACTTCATTAGCTGAAGGCAAATCGCCTTACATCAATATTATATAACTATCTAGAAATGATTATATGTTCATGGATTTTGGCATTCAGTGTGGCAACACTTTGGAAGACGTTGCCTAGCAACCAGCTAACAAATGAGTATGAAAGGTGAACCTACAGACAATTTTTAACCTGAAATAATACAAACGTAAAATATGTATAGTAAATAAAGATTAAAAAAAATTGTATAAACATTTACCTTCCTGGAATGGGAAAACGCGCCCTCTATTGACCCAATAGTGATCGTACTGCCCGAAGAATCGAACCACGAACTCTCCCAGCGAATGTTTCACTGCTAAAATGTTATGTGGTATCTCGGACGGATGCAAGATTATACCAGGCCACCATCTGTAAGACATATTTGATTTTATAATTACCTATATATTTAACAATTAGCTATCAACTATGAATCAGTGTTGAAAAAATTTAAAAGTGGCTCGACCAATTTTATGTTTTATTACCATTTATTAAAGCCACCACCAAACACAAACCATACAATAGTTACAATCAAATTATTGTATGTATGAAGGTCACCAGGTTATCTAATTTAAAATAACACACTCTGAGTGCAAGAACGACCAAAGTAATATTTATTTACGAAAATTAGTTTTCTTATCTGCATGGCAATGTTTTATTTATGTTAAACATTAGTCTAGCACTAATTTCTAGATCTGCTATAGATGATAAATTAAGATATGGTAGTGAAAACAACATATTTTAATATTGAACATAAACCACTAATAAATTTTTATAAAAAAATATTATTTATTCACAATTATTTTAATTAAAATACAAAAAAGAAATTGTAATTTTATTTATATACATACCTAATGTTCCAATCTAAGGAAAATAGTTATGTAGTTAAAACTAAACTCACCTATAATGTCCTAATTTCACCCAAACCATCTCACCGTACAAAGGCAGCCGACCCGTTTCACAATCTTCGCACATATAACCACCTATGAAAAATCTTTATTGTGAATCTTTATCTTTATTCTCAAAAATGTTTAACACAGACGTTATTAGAATAGTATATAGTCTTTTTAATTATCTATTTTTTTTAATTATCTACATCTAATAGATTGTTCTTTAAGTGAAATTCTCGACATTTTCTATAATTGTTTAACAAAATTGTTTTCCAATAGATGTAGGTATAAATAAATACCATTTATTTTTTTTTATTTTAATCTATTTATTAATTATTCATAGATACTTCACATGCAATCTTAGTTGTATTGTTAGTCATTTACAATAGTGTTTGACTATTAAAATGTTGACAACATTAATTGGATGCTGATAAACAATAATGTGTCAACTCACAAAAAGTCCAATGCGGAGATATTGATGTATTCTAATAATGCGTCAATAATTTAAAATTATTCAAAAATTTTTAAGGTCATCTAAACTAAATATATACGAAAAAAACGTTTCTTAATTCAATGTTTCGAATATTAAAGTATGTTCCATATTTTACAATATGCAATAACCCTATATAATTAAAAAACTTTTTACTAGTTAAAACTCTTCAATATATAAAACAGCTTTTAATTTATAATACCTTTTATCAAAATAGCAAAGAAACGATGTATACATTCTTCTTCAAAGAAATTTGTTAAGAATCGGTTTGACATATTGAGATGCCATTTCCTCAAAATAAGGTCAGTGTTGCTTGACATAGTATTGCTTATCAGCATCCAATTATCATTTTAAATGTTATAAATGTTTATTTACCTTCCGGCGGTTTAATATTAAGGCATTCGGCGTGGAAAGACGTAGGGCAGTATTCACAACATATCAACGAACCACCCAAAGCACATATGAAACACCAACCGGTGTTCACATGACATGGCACTTTACCAGGCCTGAAAAATAGAATTACGTATTTTTATTCGTCTTTATCATTTAACATTGATTAATGATTTTTTAAATAAAGTTTATCAAGTATGCATGTGTTGGTCATAATAAAAGTAAAAAACTAAAATTGTTATTATTTTTTTTTAATTAAGCATTTTTTTAAATTGAAACATTTGAACTTGTAGGCTTATTCATTATAGGCATAATTTCTAAAAAAATTGACTTAATAGAAAATCGATTCTGGTACAACACAACACACATCTTCTTATAGACTTTATGTTATGGTAATTTTAAGTATTTTATTTCTAGAACCAATGTTTTTCGGATGTGTTAATATCTTCTATATTGGAAAGATATAAGCTGAAGATATAATAATTTTAAATCATTCAGTATGGTTTTATAAATCTTCAGTTTCTTAAAACTAAGATAGTGTATATAATGAATTTTGTTTAAAAAATTTTTGTGACACTAACATATTTTAGATTAATATACTGTGTGATGCACATTCGAAAAAATAAAGTTATACAAGAAAACCTTCTTACCTATGTTCATAATGCCTGGGACAAATAATATGAGATCCAGTCAAAATCTGAGTGCCCGCTGGCAGACATTTAGTAAATGTATGATATGTAGCGGGACATCGGATACATCTCGCTAACTTATCCCCACTAAACCTCGTTTTGCAACCCCTTGGATCATCACAAACACATGTATGACATACATGTCTTGGACACGACAATGCTTCGCTGTATTCATTGCTTTTATTCGTTCTAGAAAGTTCTCCCGCGTTAAATTGCGTTTGCGGCCAATGGTCTAAACATTCCAGATGGTAATACTTCTGACAATGGGCTACTTGACATCTTTGCCGGTACTCCGCTTTGTCTTTCGGAGAAATTGGCGATTTACATACAAAACAGATCGGTATGTCGTATTTTTGGCAATTACTACATTTGAAGTCTGAATAATCGATGTTCTCTTCTCGATCTTTCGTGCGAGGTTTTATGTCTACTATTTTGCATTCCCCAACATCGATATCGTTCCAATCGAGTTCGTCATTCGAATGAGAATCGTAATCCAAATTATCTGGATTTTCTAGGATTTCTTGCATTTTAGCAGAAAGTTGAGCTTCGAATTCGTCAGCGTTCGCAACTATATGAGATTCTTCTTCCTCGATGGACGTGTTTTGGATTTCTTCCGAAACGTTTGCGTCCTGAGATTTCTCGTCGCTTAGGCTTCCAGAATCTAAGCCGTTAATATCTTCTTTCGCCCTTCTTCCTCTGGTTTTCTTCTTTTTCTTTCGACCTCTTATTGGTATAGAAACTTCGACAACTTCGACCTTTTTCGTGTCACAATTAATATGGAACATACAATGACATCCTTTACACTTTACGAGGTTGCCGACTCTTTCGCAGATTTCGCATACTTTTTCCCTTAGTAGGCCCTTAAACAAATTAGGTTTGGGGGCAGTTAGCTGTCTAAAATATTCTTCAACTAGATCTATTTCGTCTTGCCCCATTTCATCGTCATATTCAAGCGGAACTTCACTTGTTACAATTGCATTCTGGTCACCTTCGATTTTATTTGGGTCCTTTAAATTTTCGATAGGTTTAGACTTTTGCTTTATTTTAAATATGTCATAATATTCGGCATCATCCTCTGCATCTGAAAAATCTTCTTTATAATATGGCCTAACTATTTTCCGTTTAGATTTTTCTTTCTGTACATTTTCTTCCGCATCAATATTTGGTTCTCTATACTTTTCTTTGTCCACTTTAGCCTTTTTACGTACTTTTTTCACTGGGACAAAATCTTGATTTTGGCCTTTGACTAAATTCGCGTGATCAATGTCATCCGCTTTTTTCGTATCCGTTTTTAAACTCTCTTCATAAATCCATGTACTATACAAGTAATTAGTAATATCCTCTTGGGTCAGTTCAGGATGTTCATCCATTACTGCGTCTTGTCTTAACTCTAAATATTTCAAAAATTCTGGATCATCTAAAATGTTTCTCTTATGCGGTTTATCTTTTGTGCGTTGTTTCTTTCTGCCCAGCGAAACGTCACTGCCTTCTGAATTCATGGATATACTATCGGATTCTTTTTCCGTTTCTTTTTTATCTAGTACATCATCTGTCTTTTCAATTACATTATCAGTAGTAGACAGACTATTAGAATACGTTAATCGTAACTCAGATAGTAATATTTCATCATTATCATCTGTAGAATTAGTTTCTGCATCAAAATTTTCTTTACTAGAAACATTTTGTTCTACAATATCACTTTGGCTTTGTTCAGCATCTTTTCTTATTTCTTTATCGTCGATAATTTCATCACATTCATGATAACCATTTAAAATTACAGTTCCACTCTCAGCTTGTAGAGGTTGAATTACATTGTCACAGAAATTTTCATTATCATTATTTTTACTTTTAATATTGTCTATAATTTCAACATTTCTTTCATTATAAGTATGAATTGAAATGTTCTCTGTATTGACAACTTGTTCTGTTTCTACATTACAATCTTTTGGACTAACAGTGTTGTTTATTCGAAAATTTTGATCATCATACACATGAAAACCATTTTGTAGTATTATTTTATCATCCATTATAACTGGTTCTATAGAATTTATATTAATATTGTTACTTTTAATTATTGTGCAGTCTTCGTAGCGACAATTTTCCATAAAATTTTCACTATCAACAGGTATTATAATTAAATCTGTGTTATTGCTTATTTTTTCAGGTGTATCACATTTTTTTATAAAACTATCTGTTGAATTCACTTTCTCAGCTGATCTATTAAGAGATAATTTAAATTTTATTGGTTTTGGAGAAGTCAATTTAGGAGTACTAGGTTTATTTACGTTCTTATTCTCTACAACAATATTAACAACATTTTCTTCATCAGTAAGGCCATTTTCCATGATTTTTTCATTATCAACTTCTTGATTACTTAGCTCTTCAATTAATTTACTTCCTTCAGTTTCTTTAATTTTATTACTACAGCTTTCCTTGTCACATTCTACATTATTTACACCATCTTCTAAAACATAATTTTCTTCAAATATTTTATTGGCCACATTATTGTCCAAACTTAGATTTAAATTATCATTTTTACCATCATCTTCATAATTATTTCCTTCGAGCTCTTTATGAGTCACATTATTAATTAAAATTATGTTATTTGCTTTTAGCTCTTCCACAATGACATCACTTGTACTTGCTACAATTTCATCTGCTTTCGAATCTTTTAATGTTAATCTTTTCGATCTTCTTCTAGGACTTTTTGTTTCATTATCATTTCCAAATTCATTTTTTGACGTTTTTTCATTTTTATCTTTTATTTGCAAATTTATTTGTATGTCGCTTTCTTCGTTTAAATCAACTTCTTCATTGGGTTTGTTGTCGCTTGAAGAAACACAAAGGATATTAATTAAATTAAAGTCATTATTAAGTATTTCATTCATATTATTACATTCTGTATCTGTTTGCTCACTCACATCCATACTCTCATCTCCCTCGTCTGTATTTAACACACTATTACTTGATTCATCAAAATTAAATTTTATTACTATGTTCTTATTTTTATTATTATCGTTTATGTTATCATTACTAAATTCACTTTCCATTGAATTTTCTTCAATTTCATTACTTTCACTATCAATTTCCATGCTTTCTGTTATAGTAGTAGGAATTGATTCAGTTTGACTTGATTCTTCTATAGGAATTTCTGTATTTGTTTTGGGATTTCCAGGTATTGTTTCATTACTTGATTCACTTGTAAGGTCTGATTGTTCACTGATTTGACTGCAGGTATCATTTGTAGCATTATCTGTTTCAGAAATAATAATTTCGTCATTTGCAACTGTCAATATCATGTCTTGTTCGTTTTTATCCAACATTTCTTTATTGCAAAGTGTTTCAACTTTAGAAATAATACCTATACCTGAACCAGGTTCAACTGAATCTGTTGTAAAAATTTCCGCATTTTCATACTCAATTTCCACATCATCTAAAATTAAGGGGCTATTATGATCACTACACTTTTGACTATAATCATGTTCGTTTTGATGTGACTTTAATTTATTTTCACATTGAGATTCTAGACTGGATTTTCTATAACAAGGAAGCATTTTTGATTGGGTTTCTTGGGGAAGTTTTTTTTTAGTTTTGGCATTGTTGCTCAATTTACGGCTATGAGATTTTAGACGAGATTTTTCTGGGGTTTTTGATTTAGCTTTTTGGAGCCATCTATCCATATGCGATTGTCTTTGAATCTTGGTAATACCAGTTTTTGCAGCCATATTGTCGAGACAAGCTGTTACTACCTCTGATACATTTAGAGATCGATTCCTGCTTTTGCTTCTTGATCTGTCTGAATCATTTCCTTTTGAATCATCTTCAGAAAACAGTGTGTCATATAAACTTTCACTCAATGATACATCACTGTTAGTTCTGGTAACTTTCTTACTTTTCTCGTGTTTGGGAGTTGATTTTATTGTTCTAGACTTTTCTAGCATATCATAAAGGATATCGATTCTAAGTCTTTTTGGTTCTCTTAACATTGACTCTGCCTCCTCAACTGATATTTGCCAAGATGGTATTTTTTTCTCAGATATAAAGAAAGCAGCATATAGTCTCGGGTCCTTCTTCTTGGCCTGAATCATAAAAATGAAATAAATTATTATAAGTAGGTTGTTCCTAAAATTAGTTTTTTTTACAGAAAAAGTTACATAATATCAAATTATTTAGTGATTATTTAAATCTAATAATATTTTATAAACTTGCATCTTTGAATCTTACTGTAGTAAGATATAAAGGAAATCACATTTTTAAACAAATTTTATTAATAAGTGACAAAATATTTCAAGATAATATTGCTTTTCATTTTCTAATTAAATTAAAGTAATAAGCACAATTTAATGTAGAAATAAACTACAAACTTGTAAATTTTTATTTTCTTTTAATTTTTAAACATTTTTAGATGTGATGCATAGTTCTACACTATCTAAGTAGAGCCAACTTCCTTCTTGAAGTTTCTAGACACTTATTAAATTATGTTTTCAATATAAACTTACTTCAGGTGTAAAATTTGTTCGGGCTGCTTCAAATTCAAGTTGACCAAGAAATTTTCTCAACATACTGTCCACGATCCAGCCGCGGCGTCCATTGTCACCAAAAAATGTGACATGTAATACATCTCTTTCAATACGTCCAAATACTGAAAAAATAAGGAATATTTTTTTAACAATTTTATCGACAGCTAGTATTATAAATTAAATATCTATGTATGCTATTACTATATTTTACCTCCAAATTGTGTTTAGTTTTAAAAATAGAGTCATTATAATTTAATCATATTTTATATGTAAATTTTATTAACTTATTGATATTACATTATGATTTTAAAATTTGTAAACACATAAAATAAGAAATATATTCAAAAACACAAATATAACACCACTTTTTTGCTAAATTTACTTCTTAAGTAGTTGATGAAAATGAGCATTTTTTTAAATTAACATTGTATAAAAAAAATTTAAATTCTGAATGTTTTAACCAGTACAACATAATTTTTTTTATTTACTTATCTTAATATGATAAGTTTATAAAAAATTATATTTTTTTGTCTGTTTAAAATAAAAATTTGTTTACAAAAAAAAATTTAAATGTTTTTCTTTTATTTATTTAAACAAATACTTACACTTCTTCTTAACAAACATTTCACTTATCGGATCTCTAGTGATGATGCAGGGCCAAAACGGGTATGTTCCCATCCTCGCCCAAGCCAAGTCACCAACTTGATACTCACACTTGGCCTCCAACTCAAATAACTCATTTTTAGACAAACCCGTCTTTTTCTCAACACTTTTCTTCTTCTTATTTCCATCAAAATCTAACGTCTTTACAACAGAATTTAAATAACCATTTGGCTTTTTAGTGTTGCTCATATTATACTTTTCAGCAGAATAATTGAAATTTGATTTTGTACTACTATTGCTCGGAGAAAACATATTCTTTATCAGAACAACTGTATCATCCGGGTCCTTATCTTTAGTTTGTATTAAATCTTTTCTTATATAGACTTTGGGATATTTCTTTGTCGATGATTTAGATTTATTTTCCTCGGAACCAAAACGACTTAGGGAAATGTTCTCAGTGTATATACTTTCGATTTGATTTTCCAAAGAATGTTCTGGACGTTTTGGTGTCTCGATTCTGATAGGCGAGTTGGAAGCATGCATTTTATAAACCGGGGATTGGATTTTAGGGGGCGAGATATCTATTTTAGGATTAGGAGACTTAGCTGTTTTCATTGCGACCTTTTCGGTATCTGAATTTTCAGTATCAGTTTTCAGTCGACGAGCCCTACCATAACGGCTGGTGCTGCTTGAATCCAAATTTGTAATAGGAGAAGTTACTCTCGCGGTCAAATTAGTTTCCAACTCGCGTTCAACTAATGATCGTTTTTTTGGTTTAACTTTGACATTTAATGAGCCATCATCATACCTCATGTCCTCAGAACTCATGTTATCCTCAGACTCCTCCATTTTGTGTCCAAACAATCACTCATTCGGCGCCTGATGACTGACGTAACACACTCATTCAATGTAAGATCGAAAATGTCGGTATTTAATATTTCCAAATTATTTCTATATCACCATGGCTATGTCACTAAGAAAAATGTTATTGCAATGTCAGTACACAACAAACGACTCCAGACACTCAAATATAATCTAGGTTCTGACACTGAAACAAAAAAATCGAAATAAAGTTACTCATTCAGTCAATTAGGTTATTAATTTTTTTTTCGCATAATTCGAGTCTAATATTTTATGTAAATTCGTTAAATGAATCAAAAACTATAGAAATGTATCTATCTGGTCATATAAACAGGTCTTTGTTTCAAATGGCATATTGTGCACAATAGCGAAATACAAGATACGTTCTCCTTCATACAATACCTTAGTTGTAAAATCGAAAACTTAATTTTCTTTTTTACGGAACACTTTTTACACTTAAAAATGTTTTCTTTCCTATTTTGCAAAGATAAAAACACACAGGTACAGGAAAAATAATTAAAAACACACAATGCTTAGAAATTATACGACCAAAGTCCTATTTAGATACGAATAAGACTCAACCATAGCCGTCATCCACACGCCATCATAATTTTAATATTCTTAGAGAAATTAAACGCTTTCTTAAATATTGTTTGAAAAGAAACCTGAAGACATTAACAATTATTACCTTATGATCAAAACAATAATAAATGACTATTATCACTTGATTTTAACAATTCAAAAGAAATGAACTTCAACGACGCTTAGTGCCGCGAAAACCACCATGAAAATAGTTTGAATGTGTGTGTCATTCGATATGTTCCAATGTTACTCACACATACAAAAAAGTTCATTGGCATGTTACAATTTACAATTTCATCTAATTACTTAAAATATGGAATTTCAATAATGTAATTTAAAATTTTAAACTTAAATATAGAAAAATCAGTTGCACTTTGTAAATAATTAACAATAAAATTTTGTTTAATATTTTGTCCTTGTCTTATTTATTGTAAATTTGGGCAAACTATACCGTATGAATTTTACTTAAATTAATATCGATTTATTCGCTTTCTCAAACTGAAGAATAAATTGGTTTAGTTTTTTATTTATCCAATTTTTGTTTCATTTAGGTACATTTTTGTGAATAAGCAATACTCGATTTATGAGTTGTCACTTACAGGGTTCCTAACTTAGAAATTTGTTCCCCCAAAATAAGGAGGTAAGCAGGTGGGACGCGATTTTAAAGGACTTTATATGTGAAAAGTATTTTAGGAACTTTTTGAATGGGAACATACTTGACATTAAAACGAAATAGTTAAATTTGATTAACACGATATTATAATCCATGCACTGACAGGATAAACTTATTTAATGTCCAAATATTTGATGTTAATTATCAGACAAAAGTGATCGTACGAGTACTGCATATTATGAAGTATTTATTTGTTTTTATATGTTTATGCGAACTTTCAAGTAAGTGTAGAGATTTTGAAAATTATATAACATAAGTATAGATATGATATAAACTCATGAATTTTGTTACCTAGATTGTCCACCGTATTGGCCTAGTTAACTCAGTTGTCTAACAACTTAATATGAATAAAATAATAGTTCCAATTGTAATATAGTTCATCTTATCGTAAAATTTCATATGTAAATTAATCGGAAATAGATTATTATAAGGAGTTTTAGGGTTTTTTAAATATTATGCATAAAAACATATACAGCATTCTCATTGTTAATCTTTTGAGTAATGTGAAGGTCTAAGTGGTTTATACTATTCGTTAAGTTTAATTTTAAAATAAGGAACTTAACACTCAAAACACTTATGACAGACACGTTGGCGCAATGGTCACTACAACTGATTGAACCGCTAACAGTCACAGGTTCGATCCCTGTTCGCTTCAAAAGTCTTTATTGGTCATATGGATGTTTGTCGTGGTCTGGGTGTTTGTGTTAGTGTTGTGTGTGTTTCCAGATCCCCGACACAAGGTAATAAAATCGTATTGGGGGCCGTTGAGTGTCATGCGTTTATTTAAAAAAATAATCTTATTTATTATTTAATTAAATATCTAATCGAAATTGAATTATATTGAATTCTTAAAAATTATAGTATAAAATTCAAAAAGCATAAAAATAATAAACATTTTTCTTTTTCTTTGGCTTTATTTAAGAAATTAAAGGTACATAATATAATAAAAACGATAATTTTATTTAATAAACAATAAATATGTTTTCTTTTTCTTTTGAGTTGTATTTCTTAGCTATGTTCGTCGAATGTCGAATATCGGTTCTTTTGGACAAATCATAATCTATAAGACCAACAAGAGAATTGATAAGCTTGTAAAACTTTGAAATCGCAACAATTTTTTTTATCGTAAAATATCATTGGATAAAACCTTAGAAAACAATATTTTTGAGAATGAGCAACACTGGCCGCTTGTCAGTTTGTCAAGTGCCAATTTCTTCAAGTGACTGACGGATATAAATTAATTACTGCACACCCAGGAGGTCGACACTTCTCACAAGAGCCTCGAAAATAGTGCGATTTAACGTAATTACACCCTTTTTACTTATGTGTTAAAGTTCAAATTCCATTAAAGAGTAAAATCAGCCACGGGGTGTAGATCATTGCCAACATTCCTTTATAAATATTTTATTCTAGATGTTGGTACTTACAGCCCCGAATCATCCAATGGCGTTAAAAAACGCCGCCATTTTTGTTTGTTTTGTTTTTGACTTATCGAATTAACAAGTGAGCTTGTAAATTTGGTATTTTTCGAAGTTTTAATTGCAAAAAAGTGTGTTAAATTATTGCTATGGAGAATAGATGACATTACAATTGCAAGAATCGTGCTATTTGTGGTGTACGACAAGTGTTAAGCAAGTCTAAAACTTTCTTAGCACGTATTCCTCTAAACAATGATTGGTAAGTCAAAAAACATAATTATTCACTTATGAATCATCATTCTTATTATTAAATTCAAAATAATATCTAGCGTGACCATTACACAAGTTCACAATGCGATAACTTAAGTACTTGGTCTACATCAGAAATCAAGATAACCTGTAAAGTGACTGCTTAAAATTAAAAGTACCTAACACCTAATTATCTTTTGGAAATTAACGTTTAAGTGCTATTTTCAGATGCCGATTATGGGTAAAAACAGCCGGTGATGAAGATCTAATTCATTTGCCAAGTTATTATGTGGCTCTCATTTTGGGCCTCAATGTATAAAAGCAAACAGGAATCGTTTGCTTATAACTGCAATATCAACTGAGAGGCTTACCACACCACTTTAGTCTGATTACTGTTTGACTGACTTTCCATTACAGGTTCAGTCTTTTTTTTAATATTACATGTTAAGGAAAATAAGCCAAGCCAAGCCAATGTACATAACATTACAGTTCAAACTATCCATTAGTTTTTTTTGTTTATTTTCATTGCACCAATAATTAAACCAAAATAATAATAATAGAAAAAAAAGTTAAGTATGTACGTGCATTTATTTAAATTATAGCCAACAAAGCTTTTTCTGTCTCTGTTTACTTTATTAATCAAATTAGAATGGAGTTAATAAAAATATTAATAATAAATATTAAATTAATTAATGGAAAGTTCTCCATTTTTAAAATTTGATTTAAAAATTATCACCTGTAAACATAGCAGTGTTGTTTTGCGACAGAAATAATTATGGTGGTATGGTACCTCCCCATACTAGTGTGATGAGGTTAAATTGAAAAGATTTTCTAACAAACAAAGCATCTACTAGTATACAATATGAAGGTATCAATTAGACAACAGTTATTCTTTGTTTACAGTTGTACTTTAACATGTGTGTTAAATTTGCAGCTCGAGCACTAAGCAACAGAATGGCTATGATTTTGAAGATGATGGTGTGGCAGAACTCCAATGCAGAAGAAAATAACAATACTGCATTTGTTATTGAAGAAATGGACCACCATCACTAGATAAATGATAATTATACTAATATTTGTTACCCTGTTCTGTCCTTGCGTGAAGAATTCAGAAATTGAATAATTTAAAGTTCGCTCAGTAGTTTTGAAGAACAACCAGTTACGTATGTTAATGGTACTTAGCTGTAAAAGTCTTAACTAAATATAATTGTGAATGTTGCAGTTTCTATTTAAAAGAAGTAAATTCAGATTTAACCAATCTTCTTTATAATTATATCTCATTGAGGAATTGGTGGCCAGGTAAAATACCACTTATCTACCCAAGAAAAGAATTGTGTAATCTAATAAATGAACTATGATTACAACTAAGAACACTCTGCAATATGACATGGTTTATATGTGAAGCTTATAATAAATATTTAATAGAATAATTATATAATTTAATAAGCAAACTCTTTATTAGAAGAACTTGTAAAATTATTAATTCCAATTTTGTTTTATCTGAATATAATGAGTAGGTAAATAAAGATATTTAAATTGTCAAAATCTCTTTTTATTTCTATAAATCTAATATATATAATAAAAAAAAATTAAAAAGCAGGGGCTATTTCATCGATAATAGAATTACATCACTAATGCATCGATATCGATATTTTTTAGTAGACACTGCACCTCCCTAAAGTTGTCAAAAAGTCGTTAGGTTGGCAGTACTTCGCTAATTCTAGAGGTTGGTAATGATTTCCATACTAAATATTCTATGTGTGCGTGAGCTCGAGCTAATGTACTGGATTGCCACCTCTTAAAACGTAGTGATTATATACTCTTTGTGCACACCGTTCTATAAGATTTAATAATTTATTATTTAGCCATAAACCAAAGAATTGAATTCAATAATCTATTATTACTGTATAAATTTAATAATTTCGTTTAAGGTTCAGTATTTAAGGACATCAAGATGTCGTTAGCTAAAACAAAAGATCTAAAACCAGAACCAGTGGCATACAGTGAGGCTGCACTTCGAAACAATGCTGTAGTTGTAGAGTATTGTAGAACTTCGATGGCCGCATTATCAGGATCCACAGCAGGTAATTATTATGATTGTAAATTTAAAAGTACTGTTTCTAAATAAAAACTATAGGTAATTTAGGGAAACATTGTTATAGTTCCCTAATTTTTTCGACCGTTCCAAACTGTTCTTTATAGATGACATTTTTTAAATATCACTTTCTTTTAATGTTTTCGTGTGCTTTCGTATTATGAAAAAAAAAATGTTTGTAATTATAATGTGGCGACATAAGCACATAGTATAATTATATAATTAATTTATAAGTAATTTGTAATTTACTTTTTTCAGGCATCCTCGGCCTTACTGGACTTAATGGATTTGCCTTCTATGTGTTTGCAGTTGTCAGTCTATGGATCATGTTCATGATAAAGGCTGGTCCTCATTGGCATAAATACTATGTATCGAGACAGAGCCTACTAACAAGTGGATTCTTTGGAGCGTTATTCACATATGTACTGTTTTGGACTTTTATATATGGCATGGTTCATGTATATTAGGAAAATTAATAGAATTAGGTTACAAATAATAATGTATGATATAGTTTAATACAATTTGTATATCTTTTAAGCAGAAGTATGTTGAAAAAAGTTGTAATTAATCAATTATTTCTAGTAAAATTATAAAAGTGTTGTAACTATGAAAGTTGAAATCTATTTAATTTATTTTTGTTTACTACGCAGACATAATTTAAATAAATGGCACTAAAACCTCATAATTATATAGATCGACATCAAAATACTATAAAACTCCATGAGATAATGGACCATAACGACAAGCACTAAATAATACAGCATTAGATTTAATTCTTGTTCCTATTTCATTTCACAAGTATAATAGTATTTGTATATAAGATTATTTCAAAAATATTTGTATTCATATCAGCCAATTTGTTTAGTTCAGAACGAGACTGGCTTTTTGATGCAGACTGGTATTAAATCGTAAAAGTTATTAATAAACAATAAATACTATGCCGTTATTATTTTAAGGTAAATAATTGTTTGAATTATTGTAATTTGTGTGGTTATAGGTATAAGTTTTATGGGATGAAAGTGTAATATTCAATAAATTAAATTAAAATATATTTCTATATTTATTTCAAAGTCTAAATTGCTAAGCACATAAAAGTTCAACTTTGGCATATTCAAATATTCAAATTCAAATATTCAATTCAATAGTATTTTATTTTACATATTTTGCATGAAAAAGGAACAAAATTGTAATAAAAATTTGCAACCAATATATTTTTACTGTATACATGGAAGTTATTATATTAATAATAATTGTTATATACATTCTGCATTCTAATATAGACAGTAATAGGCTTGTAAATACCTTATATTTCTAATACGAATTTGTATACAATAAGATACTATGCCGGTAGTTAAGTAAAAAAACGTTGATCTTTATACTTTTATTATTAAATACAATATAATTTATAGTATTACATGTAAACTATTGGTACTTTGCTAGGTTATATAGGTACCTAATATTGAATAATAAATTGTTAGTCTATTAGAGAGCTCAATTAAGTATAATAATAATAGTTATAATACAATTGCTGGATATACTGGACATAAAGATAAGTGGTTTTAAAGTTATCTTGATGTGACTTGCATATGCAATTTCTGTCTTAGATTAAAAATAGGTAACATTTTAATATCCATTTCTATATTTTCAATATTTCAGCAGTTTTAATGATGTCCAACGCCACTATCGTTAAAATTGAAGCAATTGTTATTAATAATTATGTTTTTCTTGAATACTTGCTGGAATGTTTTCACCAAAGCTAACATCGTTTAGATTTTCCAAGTTGAATTGATAACTATAATTTTTTAAATCGAGTTAACTAGTTGGACGTTTAATATTTTTCTTAAATTTTTCGTTTTCTTTGTAATTTGATTGATCTTCAAAGTTGGCATTTGGCGTTATTTCCAAAATGTTTTTTTTGCCAACTTCTTGATTGATAAAATTTCGTCTCTCGATGTTGTCGCAATCATTATTACAATAAGCGAAATGTTTACAGGAGCTGATTGAATAGCACTATCGCTAACAAACTATTTTATTTTATCTGAAACAAGATAAGAGCGTTAGAAATAAATGTGTACTTATATTTTTTTAAATCATTATTTATTTGGGAATATTAGGTTTAAAACTGCACTAATTATAGCTGGGTACGTCTTGATTCAGTTTGATTTAATAATCAAAGTGAATCCTTAAGAGGAAGTAAATAAAAAGGATTTTTAAGAAAAATAGTAGGCAAACGAGAAGTTAAGTCAATTAATGTTAAGTAATACTGGTTGCCACTGTCCATAGACATTGCAGTACCAGACGTATCTGGCCACAAATGGCTTAAAGAGGAATGAGGGAGGGAGGGAAGAAGGGGAATCGGAAGCAAGGAAAGGAATAGGAGAGGAGATTAGACTTCCGACTGTCTAACTCATCTAAAACAATAATTACGTCGATTTTTTGTAAGAGTGTGGTAGTGCCTCGGTTAAGCCAGCCGTACACGAGCTGTAGTCAAGGCTTACAGGGACGCTCTATCAAGTAACGAAACATTTCCTCACGATGTTTTCCTTTATTGGTGAGCACGAGACGAATGTAAATACAAAGTTAGCTCTTGCAAACTTAGTGGTGCTAACCCGAATTTGAAACAGTAACCATCCATGGGGATTGACCTATTTTATTCATTTGGGCCATCTCGATTTCGATGTGATAAATAGTAACATGATCCCGCCATTCGCGAAGTTGATCGAAGTTAAGCGAGGAAGAGAGTGTAGAAAACACATTAATTTCCTTCGCTTCGCCTCGAGCGACGTCTGATTGTTGTCAATTTTAACGAAAGTCAAAGGGTCCTGAAGTGTTCTAAAATTTAAAGAATTGTAGTCACGTATTTCGGACTTCAATCAACTTCTTCGTGACAACTTCGCAAGTAATATACTGGAAGTTTAAGACCAGACTTACCCACTATAATACGTTCTCTGAGCTATATAGTTCCTTCTCTGCGCTCTTGCGCGTTCTCTTCTTTCCCTCAACGCCTTCATAGCAAAACGTGGTAGAAATGGATGTGATCCTTCTGCTGTTTCCATAATCTCATCTGAGCCTTTCGATAGCGAATCAACTTCTGTTGGCTTGGCCTGGTATTGGACAATAGAGATAAAGAAAATGATAGCGACTATATAAAAAACTTTGTAAACGGAAACCATTTTTGTTATGACTCTGTAAATGTAGTGAATGGTATGATGGCTAATCCCAGTTTAGTCTGGTTATTATTGTCGCTTCGTTATATAGGAAGTTCTGGTGACACACAAGTGAATTTGTTTACAATATGTGTTTTAGGAACTGTAACGGATCATGAGGCTGCTTCCAATTATCGCGTTCCCGTTCAACGTTATAGTAATTTCCTTATTTTGAATCGTTTACGCGAATATTCTTCTCAGAGATACGTCATTTAATTCCGATAATATTGTTATTTTTGCAGTGTGACGTGGAATTATAGTAAAAATGTTTTAAAAAGTTTATTAAATCAAATAAATGAAAACGTTTCAATATGGCGTCACATTCGGAATAGGTACGAGGTGACAAAGTTAAAATTCGGAAAGAGCCTGTCTAAATCTATAAGATTACCAATTTTCAAAATTCCCAGAAAACTGTTTAGATAACTCCTACTGTTTGCGCACCAAATGAGTGTACTACCTAATAATTAGTTTATTAGTACAAGTCGTACATACTAATGTATCTTATATTACATAAAAAGTACTATCAACGCGGTCAAAAGAGCACTTTACTCGATTTTTAAGGTCTTTTATTTGTCGTATTCTGCCCAAAAAAGACTTATCAAGAGTTTTTTATTAAGTAATCGGCTTTCGATTTCGATTACTTATATGACATACTTATCCCAGTTGCTTTGATTTTAAAACCAAACTGACAAAGCGATTTTGTTAAAATTTTTATGATACTAATCTAAAAGTATGCCCTTGAAACAATAAAAAAAAACCAATTCGATCAAGCCGTCTTCAGGTAATCGGGGAACGTAAATAAAAAGTTTTTGAATCTTCAATACAAAAGATAAGCTACCACCAGTTCGGAATGTAGTTTCTACCGAGAAAAACCGGCAAGAAACTCGATAATAAAACTGTAAACCTCCTTCTTTTTAAGATAAAGTCGGTTAAAAAATGTCAAAAACCTGACTATGAATTAATCCCGCCGTTTACACACATGTAACTGTAAAACGTAATGATTCATAACAGCGATAAATCAGTAATGAACCAAGTATAGCATAAACAAGTTTAGATTTCTTGGGAAATCGATTAATTCGTCGTAATTAAAATTAATTACTTTACACTAATGTTTAATAGCTGTGACATAACTTCTATAAAATTCAGTATGACTTGTCATTAATGGTTTTATATTTATTAGTATTTTAGTACTAGCTTCTTCACGTGGCTTTTCCATACGGTTTTGATTTGTTTGACCAAAAGATAGTTTCGGTATATTATTTATTTTTATCCAACTGCGCTACTAAAAGGAGGGTAATGTATTTATCAGCCTATGTTTGGCATTCTTAGATGGGCTCAGACTGAACTGGATTCCCTGGACCGCCAGGTTCTTAAGCTGCTGACAGCATACCGAATGCATCATCCTCGCTCATCTGTGATGATTTCGTCACGTAGAACTTGGAGGTCGTGATTTTCTTAGTGCTAAGAATCTTCAATCGTGTGGTGTATAATCTCCGATAATACTTTCTTAATATGAGCGGGGATATGCACAAAGATGTTGTAGCAGTTGACAAGGGTTTTATTTCGGGAATTATAATTCCCGATTTTGATAAATGATGACAGCGCGAATGTCATAAAAAGCATACAAATTTAGAAACATAGAAATGGTTGATTTTGGACGACTAAATGTGAAAAAGAAAAAATGAAAATAGACGAACTATGTCAGGCGGGGTATTGTAGAATAGGTATTTTAAAATATTTTTTAGGTTTCTCATATCGATTTTCTATCAGAATTTTCGTTTAGGATCTATAACGATTTAAATTTGTTTTGTAACGATTTTCACTTATAGGCTTCAAGTTTTTTGATATTGAAACGATGTGATATTGATACTGCTGACTGCAGATGGTCTCGTTACGTAGCCGGGTTGTTCATTTTTTAAATTAATTATTTGTAGCATGCTTATTTCTAAAAAAAGTGTCTGCATGAAAGTAAATGATCACAAAATATCTCCCCCAAGGCCGTAATTAGAAATGAAGAGATCCCTGGATAACAACGAAAAGTACTAATAAATTTTTCGAATAAAATGAACATTTATTTTTAATAGGACATCTCTTTTATCTATGTTGTATGGATTAAAGTGAATAATATAATAATTATGTCAATGCACGTACTATAGGTAAAAATGCCGAAAATGACGAAATAATATCTTATCCCAAAAATCTCCTGTGTAAGCCATTGTTCCATGTATACATTCTCTATTTATACGTCGCTCATTAGCAATCACTTCGATTACAAAAAATATTTTTGCATCAAAAAGACAGTTTGACGAGAAAGTTTATGCGCCAGAAAACATCACACCACGATGAATATTAGCTTATCAGTAACTATATACGCCAGTGAAGACGCGAGGGACAGCTAGTTGATTCTCCTGTCCACTTTAATAAAGGGTTAGAGGCGGTGTTGCCAAGTAGCTATTTCCGGAAGCTCATACGTTATTTATAGATTAATAGGCCTTTAACAAGCCGTGATGACACACATAACCATATTATCGCTTAACGTAGCATCGAGTAGCCTGTTTTGTATAACACTTGGTTCTTTAAGCTGTACGACATTAAATTATTTATGATGTCGCCAATGAATATAGATATTATTATAATTGTATTTAACATTTCTTTCTTTTTAAGTACAAATAAATGTAATACTTACTTAAGTTTCTTTTACGCTTCTGTATTATATTATAAGTAATTCCTTTTATATAAATACGAGGTTGACAGGAAGAGATTCCTACTTGGAATAAGTCCGCCTACATGCTATCTAAAAAAAAAAATAATAATATACTGTTTTCATTGTATTTAGTGTGTAAAATTAAGAATATTTAAAAAGTTCTAACAGTGTGCATGTCTTAATTAGCAGCTTTAAAGGAGAGCGAAAAAACTGCAAAAAAAAAACAATTTTTATAGATATCATTTTGAATCAAAAATACATATATAATTTAAAATAATATATATTTTACTTCGTGTACTCACAATTTGATTTATTGTTGATTCATAATGGTGTGTGTAAAATTATCCATTTTTTTTGCTCTCCCTTCCTTCCGTCTTATCTTAATGCTGAAAATTCTGACTTACGTACTGTTAAAATGTCACTAAATATATATTACTGGCTACGTAAGCCTCGCCTATTATCTATAATATAAATGCCAACATCTATATTATAAATAATAAAATATTGTAAACTTTTATTCTTTAAACTCCTTAAAGTTCTAAATGGTGAATGCAATTGAGCGTTTCAATCTTAAGCGTTTACTTTTATTTAGAGCACCAATGTTTCCGTCGTATTAAAAAAAAACAACTTAGTTGCTACAGCCATGGGCGGTCTGGTCCATAACATTTACATGGTCCACAACATTTACATTCAAAATGTATTCTAGTTTTTTTATGCCCTGAGTTTTCATGTTTTTATTGGTCTCATAAAACAACGACTATGACACTATACATCCTTAAAAATGTAAGTTAGACTTGAAATTTAAATAGGGAATATAATTATGTCTTATTCCTAAAGCGGTAAGTGTTTAAATAGTACACAAACAAAACAATATACAATAACAATAAGTATATATGTAAAACTCATCATAAAAGTACATATAAATAATTTCGAATCGATGTATCGTATCGTAAACATATCTCGGAGAGTGAAAATATATTCGCTTCAGGAAACTGGGCCTTAAAGCGTTTAACTAAACTGGTTATCTAAGACTATTAGCGAGCCATCCCGATAGCTTATAGATGACACATTTATTACAGCCTAAAGCCCTGTTTGTTATAAAGTCAGATAAAATTAAATTATTAATTCTCACCGCTGCTAGGGTACAAAACTATATGGATTAGTAGGACCCTTTTGGTTATTAATGTAACTGCCAAATTATTTGGCGGATTGCTTTAACGATAAGTTGTTACATTTTGAAAGTGAAAAACTTATCTTTTGATTAAGTAATATTTTATTCAGTTCTTTCTGTACATTTTTTTTCGCTTTTGTTTTTAGATTTTTTTTTTTGGTTTTGGTGACCAATAAAAATATTTGTATCTGTTTTTGTAGTGTAAGTGTAGTGTACTTAGATTTTTTTTTTTTTTTGAAAACAGTTGGATGACATGTTGGACATCTGATGTTAAGTGATCATCGCCATTCATGGACATTTGCAGCACAAAAGTCACAAATGGGTTACCATCTTAAAAAAAGAAGTTTTTCTGGCCCTCTCACTCACCGAACGAAACGCTATAATAGGTACTTTATGCCGAGATTCGGTGAGAATGAGGTACTGCCCCGGTCGAACCAGACCGTATACGAGTAGTCAATAAGCTACAGCTATGCTCTATCTCAACAAAAAACTAGTGAAATCAAGAGTTTGTTAAGAAAAATCTCCACTGATTTTGAAATTATTTCAAGTATTTTATAATTGAATGTGCCATATATAGGTCATTTGAATTCGTCCTTTTTAATGTTCGAAAATCATAAAACTTTCAACAGATAAATTCCTTCAACCACAAGTCTCCATTGTTACAGAAAAATAAACAAAAATGAATGTAGTTAAGCCCGACTCAATTCTGGAAAGCAATTAACGGAAAATCTAGAATGTGGACACTGTCCGAGTGTCCAAATGTTTGTAAAGCAATGTTGGCATCGACTATTTGATTTTTAACTTTAGAACACTAGCTTAACTATTGAGTAAAAGAAAATTTAATTACATTTGGATTGTTTTTTTTTTTTTTGTTTGGAAGCGCAGATTATTATATAACTAATAAATTTAATAACTTCAAAAGAACTTTCTTCATAAGAAGATTTCTTATTCCTTATAAGAAATATTTGTTCTTTTAAATTTTTTTTTTAATTTTTGAATTTTTCTGCGCTGTTGTACTTGTTTAAAAATAATATTGGTAGAGTGTATCTGAAACTAACGTACAGCAGCTCGTATAACTACCACATTTTTACAGAAAAATCGTTGTAAGTTGCTACTGTAGATGGATTTCATTGGAAGTAAGAGAGCAGAAGTCTAATATTCTTTATTTTCCATTGTAACAATTTTTAGGTCTGCAACCAGAGGCGTACCATCTAGGGCCCGTGGCGAATCTTTTTTTTAATAAACCACTTAAGTAGCCCAAAACTTACACTATTAATAATATTGTGTGCATTTTAGTTAATATCTGATAACTTTTTTAAAAGGCATAGGTTTATACATATTAATAATTAAATAACAAATTACTTTAATACGATTTTGATTAATAAAATTCTTAAAAATGCCGGGGCCCTATCGGGCCAGGGGCCCGTGGCTTTTTTCCAGCCCTGCCACACTATAGTTACGCGCTTGTCTGCAACTGATTTGAAACTCTCCTAATATTTCTCCTTTTTAGTTAGTATTTCTGGTTTTACGGTAACCACTGAAGACCAGCATTAGAGTTGATCTCAGTCGGCCTTTATTGAGCTGACTGGTTTTTCGTTCGGCAGGATAATTTTATTTTTTAATCCGTTACTAAAAAGTTTGTGCTTTCTTTCTAATGCTGTAAATCTTAATTGGTGGTGGTGATCACTTTACATCACATGATACTAGCTCGTTTGTTAGTCTTTTTTTGGAAAAAATATATATTTTTGATTTTAATATAGGTCGAAATGTATCTTATTTGTTTAATTAATGGGGGATCTGTTTTATTTACGCAAGAGGTAGGTAAGAGTGAAATCGGGTGGGGCTTTGTGATAAATGGCTGTAATAAATTGCGGTCGACGTGTCGTACATTGACTTTATTTCAGGTACTTTATATATAATATATTAAGTACTTATACTATTTTCTATAATGGCGGTTTTGCGCGTCTGAGTTCAAGGAAGTGTGAAGTGGAGTAAAAAATTTGGTCATTTTAACATTACGAAATTATATTTTTTATTGTAGATCAGTGAGCCCTATTTTTTACCGTCAGATATGAAGGAAAGAGTTTTTAGTTGTAAAATCGTCACAAACTTTTTAAATTAGCATACTTAATATTACTTTTATAAGTTCTATTTTTTGCATTGTCAATAAAAAAATCTTTTAATATTTGAAGTAGAAGGTTTCTATTCAATACTTTAAGAAAAATCGTGTAGGTTTCAGACAGGACACATCCAATTTAACGAATAGAAAAAAATAAAAGTCCCTTAAATTATTATTTATGTGTTCCAATTATATTGAAGATTTTATCTATAAGAGGTATAATTTATTTTTTTGTTTACCCACCTGAGGTTGAAATTTAAAAGAATTTGGAAAGTTGTAATTGGACTAGACATGACCTTGATGGGTTTTCCTATCGGAATAATCTTAGATACATTAATATCAAATTTTTTAACTTCCATGAGTGCTTCAATTTTTTATTTCAATCCCTTAGGGGATGAATTTTCAAAAAACCTTTTATTAGGAAAATAAAAGTTAATAATACTGTATTTTGTCTATGGCAACTCGTTGATTAGTTACTATTATATATCCACAGTACGCTCCTTTCCTTTCTCTAGGATAGATCTTCACTCTCACAAATATTTTCATAATTACAAGTAAACTAGAGACTAGAATTCCAGTGATCATTTATACCTTTCTTGCTCACTTATATGATATATGAAAATGATACTTACAACTTTTTTTTACTTATGTACACACCGTTTTAAGCTGTATTTCCCTGTCAACGTTTTTTTTTTCATATTGTGTGCATCTGCGCTAGTAATGCACAAAATATACTGCCAATATTTGATATTTTAATTATATATTTTTATATTTGTATTTTATATAAAAATATAACTCACGTATGTTGGAAAAGACACGAAGAAATTATTAGTGAGTTGTTATAGTTTTAAGTAGATTGAATGTATATAGTATCACTTCACTCATCAGGTGAAGTTTTAACCGGTTTATAATGTACATTTACATATAGTTAATAACACTTTTAACTGACTTCCAAAAAGGAGGAAGTTCTCAATTCGTTTTTGAATTTCTTCTGATTATTTTTTCGAAATTGGGGACTTTTTTAAGTATATTAAAGAATTACTCGAAAATAGGTGGACCGATATAAATAATTCTTTCAGATCGGTTCCATAGAATTTTCATCAAAATCGGATCAGTAATTTGGTTTTAAAATCAAAGTAACTGTAATAAGTAGAATTTATTTATTTTGCATTTAAAGCTTTAGTCTTTTTAAAAGGTCTTTTTCAAATTAATATATTAAAAAAAACGTGCTTTGACAAGTAAAGTAAATAGCACAAATGATAACATCAGGCCTAACCTAGAATTCGAGAGGTTTCTTGGCATGGAACATGCTTAATGTGTGATATTACAAACTCTGCGAATAATTATCTTGATATACAGATATCAAATTTTTAATAAACCTGCAAGTTTAAGAATGAGCTATTGAACAGTCCACCACTTTAAAAATATAGTTTTTTCTCTTAATATACATTTCTTAAAGTCCAATTTACAAAAAAAAATTAAAAAAAGTCATCATTTAATGTTGGTGTACTTTTCATCAGAAAATATTTAGAATCATGTTTAAAATACCTTACTAGAGCAAGTACTTGTGAAATGATCTAATAAAGGTATAAAGAGAATATGCATTTCATATACGATTCACTGTGATATTTACAAGCACACTCGAACCGAGTGCATTCGAGTGAGAAAATTCGATACAAGTACATACATTATAGAATAAACATCAAAGCTGGTACACTCGATATTTATTAATTTTAATAAAAGTACAATCGTTTGTAAATTTTCCGGTAGTTTTGATTCCATTTATTAAATACTCCAATTGTTGCTGTGTCACTCTAATGTAATCTCATTTAATCTCAATTCGTCGGGGACTTAAAAAAATGAAAACACGAAAAATGGTTTTACTTGGCACCAACTTCAAAATGTACAAAATATTTTATTTACCTTTTAGTTTATCTGTACCTATTACATTAGTTTTTGAAGTCAGTTAATTTTTATTTAGAAAATTTTATCGAGAATCAATTAAGTACTTTAATTATAAAGACATCAAAGTGACAGAATTCGTTACACATTTTATCTGAGTGAACTGCGGGCCTCACAAACTAGTTTAACTATTGATAAATTTGTCTTTCGACAAGTATAAATGTATGAAACGATTTAAGAAAATCACGTGCCTCAGAGACAATGGAGAGCCGTCGACCAGTGACCATAAACACCTGGTAATGATCGTTATTCTAGACAAATGATTATTATAGTTTAAGGTACGCTAACGTTAGATGTAAAATTGCTACGTGTAAAAATCAGACATCATAAGATCAAAGACCTTAAAAAAACTGCAAAATATATATAAAGTAACACCATTAAGAAGGTTTAGAGCTTAATCTACTACGCTGCTCCATTGCGGATTGGCGGATATACATGTGTCAGCGCGAGATTCATTTAAACACTTTGAAAACTCAGCGGTGCCCGCCGGGGTTTAAGCCCGTGAGCGTCGATTGAGACCGATGTGTTTTAAACATTAGGCCATCTAAGCTTCACTGCAAAATGCTATGAAGTATACGTGTATCCTTATGGCAACAGTAGATATAATTAAAAAAATATATTATGGTAGAATATTTTCTTTATTTTTTGGCCTGTCTCTTTCGTTATGATTCGAGGAAGGTTTTATTTACTAAAACGAATACAGAGCTAATTTCAACAACATGTAGTGTGTGGTAGATAAATCTTTATTAGAGCGCTATCACAATGTCCGATACGATATTTTAATCGTGTACGGATTAAAAAAAATCCATTGTATAATACGTAATCAGGCTACTAATAAGATTTTATTAATAGTCTTTGACAGATTATTAACATTACATTTTTATTATTAATATTATTAAACATGTACAAAGTTTACATTCATTACAGAGAAGTAGATGTATACATTTCAGAATTTCTACCACATTCCCTAACAATACCGCGTAACTTAAGTTTTACTATTTTGAGGCAAAAAAATGTCGGACCCTATCGACGTACGCAATTATTATTCTTATGTATGTAGTATATACTCTTACACATAACAAAATCGCATTGACACTACTACGATATCGTGTCGTATATTATAAAAAAGATCTTACTTTATTTCATCATTTTGTCTACATATTATCATTGGGCTGAGGACTTAGGACAGTTTCCGCCGGATGCGTTTATGAGAGACTGGTCTACATGCAATCTTCTTGGTAATAAAGATAAGAGATGCCGTATACTTTTTTTATATTATCCAACGATATTATGTACCTATACATATGTATGTTGCTTGTATACTTTTAGACGTTTAAAATCTGCACTCAATTCCAAGTTAGACAAATTCATAAATTAACTTGCTGGCTTTAAAATAATCTAGCCTGGTATACTCAGTCACTAGCTGGTTGCTAGGTAACGTCGACCAAAGTGGTCAAAAGCTTATATATCATTGATATAAAAAATATATTTTACTTATTTTACAATGACCCGTCTATTTGTTTTTTAACTGACTTCGAAAAGGAGCAGGTTTTGCAAAATATGCAAGTTTAAGTACTATTACGGACTATCCTAACGGATCTTCATTTGTTTTTTATTATCATTTGAAGCACTTTCCGATCCGGACGCTTTTTACGATGGATTCGTGATAACATCTTAATGTAGATTAAGTGTTGTCAATCTAAGATTGTATTAAATTAGTTATTGTTCCTATTTAAATGTCTTTAATATCATTGTGATAATCGCAAAGCTTTACTCTTGTCCGTTAAGCAGCCTAGAAGTCATTGTTTCTATTGATTTTTATTTAACAGCAATAATAAGAATAAAAATATTTATTGATAAACAACACAACATAATACTAATACAGAATTAATAAACATATATATATATATATATATATATATATATATATATATATATATATATATATATATATGTTTATTAATTCTGTATTAGTATTATGTTGTGTTGTTTATCAATAAATATTTTATATATATATATATATATATATATATATATATATATATATATCTATAAAAGAGTATGCATCAGTATAATATTATCAAAATGTGATTCGCTAAGCGTATACGTAGTTGCAAAATTGCTTCTACACTTTCAGTGATATCCTAATGTCGGTGTGGTACTCAGAGCGGTAACAGATTATACAGAAATATTGAATATTCTACAGACATTAAATAAGGAACGATCATGAAAATCTATTCACAACTATTGAGGACTCGTTTAAGTAATTATTATTACTAATAATGATGATGATCTATGTGACCCGATCGTTTATACATTCAAAATCTGCTTATTAGCTAATTTGAAAAATTGACATATCCATAGCGATGAGTTCAATACGTCCACATTTCCCATCTGTTCACAACCAGTTCATATAATATTCTAATCTGTGTGTTCAATCTTCAAACAACCCTTTTCCTAAAGCTGTCTATCCATTGAAAGTATTTTATTTTCGCTTCCGCTGATTTTTTAAATGCTAAATTTGTATTTAAATTCATCTCGAGCTCGGCGGTGAAAGAAAACATCGTGAGGAAACCTGTATGTGCCGGGAGAAATTCTGACACATATATATCTGACAACCCGCAGTGAAGCAGCGCGGTGGATTAAGCTCTAAACCTTCTTCTTAATATAACACAGACAAATAATGCACGTTTTACAACGATAGAAGCTTTAGACAATTAAATTCCGTAGAAAAAAAAACTACAGTAAAATTCGCCTAGCTTCATCTATCTTGAGACCAGCTCCGCCAGCGGAGCAACGTACTGGAGGGGCAGCTGATGCGCATGCGCAAGCGATATCACAGCCTCTCCGCTTCTCCCCTCTCTCCCACAAATTTAGTATCTTTCGAAGATTTCTCATAAAGGTTTATTTTTGCACAAATCAGCAGCTCCAGACACCGCACAGTATTGCGTCGCGTTTGGTGTGCGATGATCCTGAAGCTACACGCTGGATACTAGGTGTCAATAGATTTTGAGACCCGCAAATGATTAGGGTTAGACAATTTGGACGTTATCATTTCATTCCACATTACTGTTATTCAGAATTAGGGTTGCTAACTTTTTATTATCAGGAAAATAACATACATACTTTTTGGAAGAGGAAAATAGAAATCAAGAAATATGTAATGTTGCCATTTTATTTTCTTAAGTGTATATTGTCTTTCAAAAGAGAAAAAAAAATACTTTTAGCACATTCATTGAACCAATAGACGTGAGTTCCGATATTACGTTTTTAAGCGCTGTGTGATATCGACATTATTATTATTTTGCAGTTGGGTTTCCAAATTTTGATCTATATATAAATTGAAAAACATAGTTTTTAGAAGGAGAAAAAGAAAATTGCCAACTTATCTTCCTTAATGTATCATTTCATTAGAAAAAAGATGAGAAGTGTTTTCGATACTTCGATTTAACCTATGGTCGTGTCTTTTATTATTTGCCAATAATACACGCGCGTTGATTATCTGTTAATTCTTCTGTATTTAGTTAGACGACTTTGTCCTATCGAGTTTCTTGCCGGTTCTTCTCGGTAGAATCTGCGTTCCGAACCGGAGGTAGCTTCATTATTGATGTAAATTTTTTTTTGTATGATGATTCAAAAGTGCTCGTGAAAGCCTACTTGAATAATAATTTTTATTTTGATTTTTAATTTTTGTCCATCGACATTTTTTCTTACAGATTGTACTTATTCTTTTTTGGGTCTTCTAGAAGAAAAATCTCGTTTAGGCATAAGTATACCTGAATTTGTGTAACAATATAATAATTAGTTGTGAAATAAAATAAATAAACAAAGTTAACAAGTCTTACTATTTAGCATCAATAATTTAACTAAATGTTAGTATATATCCATGGCGAAAACGCCTTAATTCCTTATAACGAAGCTAATGTGCGAATCGATGTCAGCTACACTACAACTTAATGGCACTTCCAAGCTCTAACTCAGGATAAATAGGCACTAAATAGTTCGCTGCCACATACAAGTAGTCATCCGTCAAGACTATTGTCTTCGCTTCCTATTTTGCTATAGTTAAATCTTATATATTCGTTAGGGTTCCGTATGTAAAAAGGAAAGGAATGAAACCTTTTTCCAAACATATATTAGGCGAAAATAACATTTAAGTTCTCTTATCAGTAATGTAAAACAACCCAGTAACCTGGGAACTAAGTGACCTTTTCAAAGTTGCCTGTCAAAAATATGGCACTGACTGTAAATTCTTTCAGGTATAAAGCAATGTCAAACAACGTATGTAAATCTTTATGAAAATTAAGTTGCGAAACTTATAATTATTTTTTTTTTTTAATTTATTATAATCTGGGAATATAATCTAATTTAAATTATATTAAGTAATGTATCTAATTTTATTGATAGATTGTGTTCTGTTTGTGTGTTTAATACTTAATTAATTTGTATTTTTTAGGGTTCCGTACCTTAAAAGGAAAAACGGAACCCTTATAGGATCACTTTGTTGTCCGTCTGTCTGTCTGTCTGTCTGTCTGTCTGTCTGTCTGTCTGTCTGTCTGTCGGGATGTCAACCCTTTTTTCTCAGAAATGCATAGACGTATCGTGTTGAAATTAATATCATATACTCAAGTCTACGATGACATGCGGCCGTGAAAATATTAAAGTTCTAAGTCAACGCAATCAAAAGATAATGGAAAATATGTCGTATATTTTGACCATTTTAGCGTTTTCGCAAGGGAATCAAAACCTATAGGGTACTTCCCATTGACCTAGCACGATGAAATTTGGCAAGAAGTAAGATCTTATGGTACAAATAAAGGAAAAAATCTGAAAACTGTAAATTTTTGTATGTATGTTTGTCTGTTTGTAAGTTTGTCTTTCAACCTCTTTCTCAGAAACGCGTGAAGGTAACAAATTTTTATCAACGTCTAGTACTCAGAGTTGTAATTACTAAGAGCTGTGAAAAAATCAAACTTCTAAGTTAACGCAATCAAAAGATACGGTCATTTATATCACATATTTTAAGTATGATAGCGTTTTTAACGTTTTCGCAAGGGAATCAAAACCTATAGGGTACTTCCCATTGACCAAGCATTATGAAATTTGGCCAGGAGCAAGGTCCTTTAGTATACATAAAGGAAAAAATCCGAAAACTGTAAATTTCTGTTCGTGTGTCTGTCAGTCTGTACGTCTGTCTTTCAACCTTTTTCTCAGGAACGCGTAAATGTATCAAGTTGTAAATTGATCAAGCGGAAAATATATTAATCTTAGAATTAAAATTATATGTACTTGTAACAAATTAACATAGAAGTTGACCATGGTCAAAAAAACAATTTTACAAACACTGAGAAGAAATTTGTATCAATACGAAAACATTAAAAAGCAGCAAATCTTTATAAACAACGCAATGCAATCTATATATCGCAGCTAACAAAATGATAGCGCGATGCAGCGTACAGGTAATGCCATCTATTACAACATTATGACATTAACTGTGATATAATTCTGCTCGATTAATAAAAATTTTTATTTTTATTATTATTTAAACGCGCTAAAAATTATAAAATAAACTTTTCATTTAAAAGTTTTATCGTCGATTTATAACGTCATTACGTAATTAACATTCAATATAAGAGCTTCACGCGATTTGATTTAAGTACTCGTATTGACTTAGTACGAAAATTTTAAAATTAAATTCAAACAGATCGAGTTATTTAATTTACTTATTTATCTACACATATAAGTCTTCTGGTTATTAGTAATATAATTAGTTATTTATAAATAAACAATTAGTTTTGTTCGTATTAAGAACTAATTATTTTCGTCTTGGCAACACTAATATATATTTCGATATTTTGATTGATAATGTAAATCTAAATATTTTACGAACGTAGTGCAGGGGTAGTAGAGTGTAGTAGAATATAAATAAAAATAAAACGACAATAAAATATAATATAATTATGTTGTTAATGTCAAAGTCAACAAGTTAGTTCATTGAAAATGTCAAGAGATGGCGCTAGGTGTATCCTGAATCGCGCTATAACTTTTTTTTTTTGAAAGTATAAGGTGTATTAGTACTTAAAATAAAATTTTGTGTTTCCATGGATTGTATCCATGATCGTGTTTTAAATTAAAGTGCTCCTAAGTAGTTTCAAAATAGTTTTTGGGACGTGATCCATATTTACATAATATTAGATTATATTTAAGCGACTTCTAAAAAGGAGTGTTTTCAATTCGACCTTGTATTTAATTTTTTTTAATGTTTGTTCGCCGATTACGCCGCCGTTTGGGTACCGATTTTCAAAATTTTTTTTTTGTTTGAAAAGGTATACTTCCAAGGTGGTCCCATTGTCTTCAGGTCAGGATCAGATGATGGGATCCTGGAGAAATTGAGGGAACTCCTCAAATATTATAGGCAAGCGTATACCGATTTAGGTATTTTTGATAGTAACTTATGTTGGAACTGATGATGAAGACCACAAATGGCGTAGATGGGTTAGTCTTATATAGATTTCTATAAGTTTGTACGGAACCCTCGGTGCGCGAGTCCTACTCGCACTTGACCAGTTATTTTCATATAAATATGGTGATATAGCACCCTCTCTAAGTGAATAGGATTCCCACTTGGTCGGTTTTCTATAGAATTAGGCCATCAACGAATGTCTTGAAGGCCTTAATGGTTGTAGGGCTGTTTGTAAAACATTAACGTTTTATTAAATTGCTTACATTGTAGACGAATTAGATACTCCATTTGCAATATTAATCTTTAATCCTTTTGAATAGAGGTTTAGTTCATACTAATATTATAAAAGCAAGAGGCCTAATTTCGCCTGTCGGGTTAAATCGTCTAATAGTTACATTACATACAATTTGATGTTTGTCACCTATAATATATGGACGTTGATACGCAATACTATATCAAGCCATACGGACGCCATTTTGAAAAACTGGCGTCAAAAGATGTCTAACCTATTCTTAATAAATTAGTTTAAAGAAGTATACATACATCCATCTTTTTTTCTATTTAGATAGAAAGTTTAATTAATTAAAAGCAGATTGGCTAGTAAAGAGTTTGATCTAATAATACGTTTTTTAAATATGTGAGATTAATGCATAATCCAAAATATGGAACACTTCAATATTCTAAAAACTAAATTAAAAACATGTTTTCAGTACTTATTTAGTTCAGATGACAGGATTTTATTTTGTATAATGTTAAATATAAAATGTATTATCAGAATTCATCAATACGTCTAAATTTTACTTTTTGTGGGTTGACACATTATTGCTTATCAGCATCCATATACGTGTTAGCAAAAAATTACTCTTACAAGCTTTTCTACTATATATATCTATATTTGAGATTGCTTTACACCTGTAATTATTTACTATCAGAGCCTTATTTTTTCATTCACAGCTTTCGTAACTACTTACGACATATCTGCTACTAGGTTACAGAGTTGTTTTAAGACGCTTTCGAGAGTAAAACTTACAAATGTAATTCTCGCCTTTCACGTACGTAATACCGAGTAGATGGTTCAACCCAACAGGCGGTATTAGGTCCTATGACTATATATGTGAAATTAACTCAGTCTGTCTACTTGTTACGCTTTCACGCCTAAACCGATACAATAACTGTGAAGAATATTGGCGCAGACACTGATTGTCCCTCTGAGAAGGATATAGACTACTTTTTGTAGTAAAAATAAAACTTAAAAAGATTGAAATCTATATATAACTCAAAGGTAACTGATTGACTGACTGACATAGTGATCTATCAACACATAGCCCAAACCACTGGACGGATCGGGCTGAAATTTGGCATGCCGATGTTATGACATAGGTACGCGCTAAGAAAGGATTTTGATTAATTCTACCCCCAAGGGTATAAAATAAGGGATGAAATTTTGTATGAAAATTCGTCAATTTGAAACCGATTGGACTAAGACTTTGCATACATAAAGCTACTATGACGTAGGCATCAAACATCGCAGACGAAGTCGCGAGCATCACTTAGTATGTGAAAAAATTTACACAGGCAAAGTTACTACTAACTATCATGTAGTCATGTAAACTTAAAAATGAGTATTGCTAAAACAATTATAGCCGTTGAAGAAATTTGAAATAGTATCTTTAAAACTTACACAAAAAGCACTGGCTAAGTGAGTTTCTTGTTAGTTCTTCAAAGTTAAATCCACATTTTTAAGTTACGTTGAACTTTCTAAGGTGGCTTTTGAAAAGCGAATCGCTTGAAGAACTCAAGCGTTGTGATTGGTTTTTATAATAATCTTCTATATAATCTGTATATGAAAAAGGTTATAAACTCATAGGTTTTAGCATCCAGAATACTAACCACTTTAGACGACGTTGCCTAGCAACCGGCTAGCGACTGTTTATGATCGATGTGAGATTCTTTGGGCCAACAAATGAATTGACCAGCATGTCAATGTTGGAAATGGGTAATTTTTTCTTCACGCCAAACAGTATGAACCTAACATACGTATAGATGGATAAGCAATAATGTGTCAACGCACAAAAAGTCAAATTCGGAGATATTCATGTATTATGATACTGCGTCTTATATTTAACGTTTAAAAAAGTCATACAAACTAAATAAGTACGGAAAAAAGTTATTTAATTTAATGTTTCGAATTTCAAGTCCGTTCCATATTTTGAAATTTATACAATATTCTAAAATATTTGAAAAACTTTTTATTAGATAACACATTAAATATCTCAATCTGCTTTTAATTCATTATACCTTTTATCAAAATAGAAAGAAAAAAGGTTGATATATACGTCTTCAAACAAATTTGTTAAGAATCGATTTGACATGTTAAGACGGCATTTTCTCAAAATGGAGTCCGTGTGGCTTGACACAGTACTGCTTATCAGCTGTCACATACTGCTTCGCTTCTATGATTCGTAGCGAGTGATATAACCTATAACATTCCTCGTTACGGCTATCCAGCGTATTAAGAATTTTTGATTTGAGTTTTGATAAGAAGCCTCATAGATTAATTACCCTCTACATATAAACTTACAATTTACAAACTAATTTATTATATTAGTATAATTGATTGACGTAAATTGAAGGATAGGTATCTTTTTATCCTCAAAAGTAAAAGAAGATTTTAAAAATGAATTTATAAATAATGATGTTGCGGCTTTATAAAATATTAAAACCATAATATATACTCGAATATTAAATACAAAAGATAATTGAAATAAGACATTACAAATTGCCTTTTAAATTAAAGCGATATGAATTCTGAGACAAAAGCCAAACATCCATAATTAGCTCTTAACAATAAGCAGAATCATATTTACGCGTCAGACGGACAACGCAATTTTTTTTTAATAATAAATTTTTTTATACATTATAGAGACAGCATATCTATTTGCAGTATCTATTTTATTTATTTGGAATCGGGCATATACCTATTTGTACCTTGGCTAGCTTTAATTTTCTAAATTTACGTTAGATTTAGAAAAAAAATTCTTGTTCTTCTTACCTTGAGAAACTACACTTTTTTCTGAATAAAAGCTACCATTACGTTTTTACTACTGACAAAGTGTATCTAATTTTGTGTTCATGTTGTATAGTACATAACAAAAAAACTCACATTACTTTTAATATTAGTTAAGACAACGAAAATGAATGCATTATATACATATATTATTGAGAGCCGAGATGGCCTAGTGGTTAGAACACGTCGATCTTTACCGATGATCGCGGGTTCAAATCCCGGCTAGCACCGCTGATTTTTCAAGTGCTAAATTTGTGTTTAAATTCATCTCGAGCTCGGCGGTGAAGGAAAACATCGTGAGGAAATGCATGTATCGGGAGAAATTCTGATGCATGTATATCCGCCAATCCGTAGTGGAGCAGCGTGGTGGATTAAGCTCTACACCTTCTCCTTAACAGGAGAGGAGGTCCTTACCCAGCAGTGGGATATTCATAGGCTGTCACATATATATTTCACTTTCTCGGTGCTCTTTTTATAGAGTGATTGATTGTTAAGACATAAACAAACTTTCATAAAAATTGTTTACATTAACGGTGACAAAAATACCATCTGTGAACCTTCAGCATAATGAAATTACATATTCATAAGTTCCAACGAATAGAAAAAAAACGCCCCGAGACGCTTCTTTGTCATGTTGAACTGAGAAAAGTGAATTAATCCTAGTTTATTTTATTTCCCAATACAAAGAGTAGGAACTTTTGTGGGATTATTTTGTGGTGAGAAAATCTCTTGTTCGTATGATCAGATGTTTTACCTATTGTCTTGGGCACATTGAGATAATGGGATATAACATTGACAGACGAGTATCTTGTTATAATTTTTTTTTAATAAAAATGAACCAATTTCAAAAACGAATTTAATAGGAATTTAATAGGCACCGACTTCAAAATGTCGGATATTTTGAAGTCGGTGCCAAGTAAAACATTCGAAGTCGGTGGCAAGTAAAACCTTTTACGTGTTAATTGTAATATGTAACCAATGAAATACAATTATTCGTAATTAAATAGCCGTGTTAACGAATGGAACACTGCCGAAAGTTTTTCGACGAAATTTTAATTTTTTTTTTAAATATCTATGAAAAGCATCTTTCTTGATTAAGCCCTGGTTCTGTAATCTAGATACCCTTCTAAATCCGACCCTGGGAGTCATGCTAATTTGTTACAGAGTAGAGTGATAGTTTAAGCGCCGATTCCATCACTTTCCAAAATTTATTATATTGTTCGAAAGTATTTAAAAAAACTATTACAAAGGGAATTTGAAACTTCGATCCAATGATATTTTATAAATATCGATTTTTTACGTTCATACTATTTGACGTTAATCAATACCTATTTTCTAATTTGACAAGCTTGTCAATTGACTTCTTGACTAAAAGATACTCTCGCCTATCATACTCAGTCGCTAACTGGTTGCTGGGCAACCTCGTCAAAATGGTCGAAATTCTGGGTGCTAAAATTTATAAGCATATATAATATCATTACTTCGACCTCAATTTTCTTTTGTAAGAACTTTCTCTAAATAATATTATGTATGGCATATATATTAAAAAGATACATCATTTGTTTGTAAGTTTATTTATGTAATCTCTGAAACTACTGATCCAATTTAGAAATATTAGACAGGCCGTTTAGTGTCAAAGTTTATAGGCTATATAACATCACGTCACGACTCAAGAATGAAGCAATCATCACAAAACATAGCCGCGAGAACAGCTAGTAGATTATAAGATGTAAATCTATGCAACGCCGTGGCTTATAGCTAGTGCTGCGAGTGATACGTGAACCATATTAAATCAAAGACATTTGGCAGAGCCCGAGGGACACCGTCGTTAATAAACGGAACACGTGTTGTATATCACTATAGTATAGTCATGTTACTTATTTCTTATCTAATAATAATATTCAGTTACTAATATTATAAATGCGAAAGCAACTGTCTTTACTGATTTAAATAAATAAATAATAAATAAATAACGCATCACACTCAACGGCCCCCATTAAGATCTCATGACCTTGTGTCGGGGGTTCGGCAACACTCACAACACTAACACAAACACCCAGACCACGACAAACATCCATATGGCCAATACACATGTTTGCCGTTAGCGGGGATCGAACCCGCGACCGTTAGCGCTTTAGTCAGTTGCAGTGACCATTGCGCCAACGCGTCTGTCGAATACAATTTGGTTCATAGATAGTCTGGATCAGGATGCTCAACCTTTCATACCATGCACCTCATGAACTGATAAACCAACCCCACTACCCCATCGATCAAAATCAATCGAACATTTTAGAGTCTTTGAAAATCCTTCTATATAGCCGAAGTCGCCACGCCCCCTTATAAATTCATGATCTAGATGATTTTTGTTTTGTTTTTTAAAAGTCAGAAAATTATTAGCGAGGTGTCATTCGTATGAAAACAGCATGTAGATAATTAAAAAAAAAACTATGCTTTCAAAATTTTCAAAACTTCAATGATTAAAAAAAAAGGCGAGCGACATAACTAGCTTTTTATGTTAGTGAAAGGATAAAAATAGACTCTCATACTATCGTGTTTAACGATAATAAATTTAATTCGCGTGTCCCTTTGTCCACCATTACATGTCTCGATGTAAGTGCTAGTAATAATTACCCTTTGAAATGTAGATGTAATCCCAACGTCTCCATCGACTAGACATTTTGTTTGCTTTTTAATTTTGTCGGGTAATTGACTTTGAAATTGTTTTGGCGACTACAAACATCAGGCATACATTGAGAGTGCATGTATTTTATAACTATGATCTCCTAACATGCAATATTAAGTCAATGTAAGACTTCAGACCTTATATAATATACAACCAATAGTAATTAAGAATGATTGCTTCCACTAATACCATAAGAGTTTGCATTTTTGGCCAAGAGATTGAAGTTTACTTGAAAAAAGATATTGAATTGTAAATACTTAAGTTTCTCTG
This sequence comes from Hypolimnas misippus, assembly GCA_037950945.1. Lineage (NCBI taxonomy): Eukaryota > Metazoa > Arthropoda > Insecta > Lepidoptera > Nymphalidae > Hypolimnas > Hypolimnas misippus. The sequence continues at coordinate 2,428,683 of JBBEEQ010000009.1, forward strand.
CTTTTAACTGACTTCCAAAAAAAGGAGAATGTTCTGAATTAGTAGGACTTTTTTATTATACATTCCCATGTAGGAGTAGTTATAGAGAGTAGGATGTAGATGTTCAAAAAAGGGAGATTTTGTTAAATTCGACCCCTAAGGGCTAAAACGAGGGTTAAAGTTAGAGAGTTAGTTGGTTATATTTTCCAAATCAGTTAAGATATTTCGAGGTAACAAATAAACCACTACGCAAAAAATTACCCCACGAATTGAGAACGATTTCCTTTTTAGAATTCGATTAAAAAATTCTTCACCAATATCGTTCCACATTTATTTATATCGTTACAAAAAATCCACAAATAACCGTAAAAAGTAGACTAATACGTTTGAAGCAAAACATCCTCGTTGATTGATGGCTGACTGATGGGTTGCGGGCAATGTTTTCCATCAACAGACTTTCAGAAATATTTACTCTAACATTGGATTGCTGTCTAACAAATCGACTGACGATTTTTATAAATTTAACTTGAAAAGATACTTTTTTGAATGTTTGAATTCAAACGCAAACTCAAATATACATTATTCAAATGGGCTTTTAAAGCACTTTCGAATCGTCAAGTTCATACATACATGTCATATTCTTTTCAGATTTTAATATATGTAGCTAAGAATGGTTCGGGATGTAGTCTCTACCAAGAAGAACCGGCAAGAAACTCGATAGTAACTCTTTTAAAATCATTTATACATAATGTATTTTTATTACATTTTAATTATGTTATCCTGATAGAAAATCAACGCGTATCAAATCCACGCATTTTTGTCGTCGAAATACTCTTGTATAGTATAATATGCGTTATCTATTTATACATAGAGGCAAATAAATAAAATAAAAATCAAAATATATTTTATTTAAATAGGCCTTAGCAATTACGTATCATCTCTATATCTAAAAGTTTATTATAGCCAAAAGAACTTCGAAGTTAAAAAATATTTACAAAGCCTGTTACTCATTGTATTAGACGAGTCAATTATGAGTTTTGCTCTCAGATTTTCATATAGATTTATATAATTTATTTGCCATTACTTTACACCTGAAAGTTTTTACTGTGTGTGTGTCTTATTTTAACACATCACAGCTGGCTACCTAATATAGGATATAGGATTATACCTTCATCTTAACAGCGCCATCTCTTAACAGCAATCGGAACTACTTATATCAGACAATAGCTTTTGTTCCGATATCCAGGTAAGAGTTGCCAGGTTTATAGAATTGTGTCATGACAATTGAACGCTGATAAGCAATACTGTGTCAAGACGCACGCACTTAATTTTGTGAAAATGGCGCCTAAAGATGTCAAACATATTCTTAACGAGTATTTTTAAAGAAGTATATATCCATCTTTTCATTTCTTTTCTGATAAGAAGTATAATGAATTGAAAGTAGATAGATATAATTAATTTATTATCTAATAAAAAGTTTTTCAAACATTAAAGATTTTTGAATAAATTGCAAAATATGGACCGCACTTGGCAATCGAAACAATTAATTAAGAAACTCTTTTCCGTATTTAATTAGTTAGTATGACTTGAAATTTTTTCAATAATGTTAAATAGGTAATGCAGTAACAAAATACGTTAATATCTCCGAATTTGACTTTTTGTGGTGTGTGGTAATAAGTTACAAATGTAATTCTCGCCATATTGTTATAGCTCTTTTAACATATGTATTATATCACCCTTTTAATATGTATTTCTCAAACTATAATATCAAGAAGTTTTGTTTTTCTGTTCTCGATCCATTCAAAAACTATAAATTGAATTTACATACAAGTTTTACGAGTGTCTGGACCTGACAGGCGTCCCCACTTCAAACATAAAACTTCCACTCATGACTGGCCCATAGTTTTCAGATTATCATAACCTATGGAAACTTTTAAAAACGGATTTATATCGCATATATTATTCAATTGTTTATAGGCTATATTTATTACATCACGCTACGAATCATAGGAACGAAGCAGTAACCGTAAACGTGAGTGAAACTAGTCATTGATAAAAAGACGCCAATAAAGTAAAATAATATCATTAATATTTACCTCCTAAAATGCTCTTTCATCCCCAGCTGCCCCAGATTGAGCACCCCCACAGGGGGTGATATTGGCACAGATTAAGAACCACTTTAGAAATAATCCGAAACCTATCTGATATCTTTCCATTAACGTATTTTATAATAACCCCGCCATGATTCATGGAAGATTTCCGAAAATCAATTTAATAATCGCATTTATACTCTTAAGCACACTAAGTAAGTTTTTTTTTTCATTTTGTTATTTTATCTGTTCTTAAAACGTTTCCCGTTCGGATATAAACGCTTTTTATCTAAAAGAAAGTATACCTATTTAACTAATAAGTTGTAATACGTAACTGATAAAAACAAGACTGTAACCTCGAAAAATTTACCTTGGTAATTTTACAAAAGTGTAAACGTAAGGCGAGAATTACACTTGTAAGTTTACTCTCGTAATTGATATAAAACAACTTTGTAACCTAACAACAGAAACGTCGTAAGTAGTTACGAAAACTGTTCGATGTCAAAAATAAGACACTGACAGTAACCTCTTTCAGGTGTAAAGCTACGACAAACAAATAATGTAAATCCAATCAAAAACTTCAATGTGAAATGAGTACCAAGTTCAATATTATGATACATGCCTTGGTTATTGACTTCAACGACAAAAGAAGTGAGATCTAAATGGGCGCCAAGTTCAATGGTCAGTCCTGAAATTTATTTATAAGTAACAGTATAACATATCATATCTTCTTATAACATAAGATAATGTATTGTTGCCTAAGGTCTGCCTTTTTGATTTATGAAGGCGTCAAAAGTGGCTCCAAATGGTTCGTGTAATATTACACACGGTGCGGCTCGCCAGTTCTGTCTGTTGAACTTGGCTTGACACGCTACCGCTTGTCTAGATCTTTATGAAAGTCTGACAGCAAAACTTATATGTGTATTTCTCGTCTTAGGCACATATAGTAAAGTTATTTGAGTTTTTTTCCGTTCAAGCTCTTTCTTTCTAAAGTGAAACAGTGAAAAGTGTACAGGATGAGTTTTTTTAGCTGGGCGTGGTAGGAAAGTATAGCAAAAAATACTTAAAGGACCGTGAGGCCGATTTTAATGAAAACAAAAACTGCACATGAAAATAAAGAAAAAGGCTTATTTTTTTTCAAAATTCTATCAATCTCATACATTAATTAAAAAACAAGTAGTCTAAATTCTTTAAGAAAATGATCACCCTATGAATGGAAAAATATGTAAGCTCTCCGCAAAACAGCCCAGAAGTGAGAATAGGTAGATGACGATAAAGACTCATAACTTCATAACTTACTTCATAAAACAGAAGTGCGGTATTTACATAGACAAATACTGACCTGCCAACAGCTCAATAAATTCAGATAACTTAATTTACAATTACAATTATTACAATGCTATGATAAATATCTTACCTAAATCTAAAATCTCGAAGTTTATGAATTTATAATTTGTAACTACTACGTTATTTCGCGCCATTACGCACAATAACATTTGTTTATTTAGGCTTTTAGAACTGAGTGTAAATTACTAACTGTAAAGTGTAACAGTAACAAAAACGAAAGTTACTTTATAATTTTATGAATTTTCTAATTCCCTTTCAACACGAGACAATTCGAAAAAAAAATTAGTTTTCAACTTCAACGCATGCGAAGATGTTGGCACGAAATACAAATAATTGAAAAACAGTTATCCAGTTATCGGTAAGTTGTATACTTGATGAAAACTATGAGACTAACCTGGAAGTATACCCTTTTAAACAAAAAAAGAATTAACCAAATCAAACCAGACGTTTTCGAATAATTAGTGAATAAACAAAAAAATTAAAAAAGTCACCGACGAATTGAGACTTCCTCCTTTTTTGAGAGTCGATTAAAAATCAACAGTATTATGGTGTCATAAAAATCTGACATTACGTTACTATGCCTAATATGGATCATATTAGGCATAGTAATGTCAGATTTAAATACGTGCCATTTCTTGAGGCCATAACGTTGATTGTAGATTCCTTTCTTAATCCTTATCAAGTAGCGAGGCAGGCAGACTATCTGTAGTAAAAAGTAACGTACTATTAACCCTTTCGGCAACCTTTAACCGCTAAAGAATATTTTATTAAAGCGAAAGTAACCACTATTGCTTAGTGATAAAATATAAATTGGCTTGAAATTTGAAATTACAATGTAAATAGGATTTTTGCAAAGTATTTTGTTTGCACAATACAAAATTATTTATAGATATAATAACCGAACTATGTCGATATTGTTCGCATGTAAATTGCTTATCCAATGGATACTTAATATTAATTTATATGAGGATAACTTGGCCCTTGGAGGAGGAGAGCAATGGCTACTTAAAAAAATATTAAAAGATAAAATGGAATATAACTTTAAAAAAATATTTAAATTTTTTAGCTTTAAATATCGATTCTACTAATGCTGGTAAAATTACCAACACATGACCAGTTGAAACTCTACTCTAAAACTCTAACAAAAGCAACAAAAGTGTAGGATTCAGTCATTCTAATTTTGTTAATACGAGCAATGAAAATCCTATAACATTATATGCAGTAAGCGTTATATTAATGCAATAAAAATACAATTTTGTTTATAAGTGTTTACGTCTTCTGCATGCGTCATTGTTCTATGTCATAAGGCAATAGCGTATAGCAAAAATGTTGTTACATGGCTAACAACAAGACTTAATAATTTAAAAAATTAAAATCCCATGGGGTAAAACCGTCTACTCGCATTTAGAGACGCTATAGCAATTATGTAATATCTAAGCCGTAACAATTTTATGTTACAGGTGCCAAATATTAATTAATTTAAATATAAAGTAATTATACTGTAGTACCCGTATTGTGACTAGACGGTTTAACTCGACAGACGAAATTAGGCCACTTGACTATATATATGTATATATACGAGTGAAATACGTCCTTCTTCTGGGTCAGTCAGGTAAAAATATGCCGTTGTTGTATCCGTCTGTTAATTTGTGCGTCTGATCCACTTAGGAGTGTATTTTTGTAATTTTTTAGAAAGTGTTATATTGACGAATGTACTAACAAGCAATCATAAGGTTTCGCTGATGTCAACGCCAAGGTCATTTGCTGAAACAGGAGAACCACAAACGCGTTGCCACCTTGAAGAGGAATATGGGATAAAATGGTATAGGAAGAAGGAATGGGGAAGAGGTTAGCCAAGCTTAATCGCTATATTCTATGAATTGTACGTATTTTTGTTTATAAAGACGGCGCCTAAATTTTCGGCACACACTTCCCTCTTTAAAATATTAAGATTATTTGCGTATGAATTGCAACATATATTTAAGACTAACTCTGGCATTCTTTTGTGATTTAATTTATTATACTTTTTTAAATTATTTCTCTTAGCTTAGTTTGATATTTAATTGTCTTTTCATAGTATAAACCATAATTGTTTCCCGCTGTCTCTATGCCATCTTTTCGAGTTTTATGGTTAGATGTTTTCATCAATAAACTAAATAATTCAAGTGGAAGGCTTAAGTGTATTCTCTTAATTAAAGCTTAAGCTATATCTCAGTAGAGAAAAGTCGAGAATTTCAAAGATTTTAATTGTGGTGTAGTAAAAAATTACATTGTACTCGTGCCAAGTCGGGGCGAGTCGCTAGTGTAAGACAAATTAAGAACACGCTGTTCACTTTAAATTATAAAGATATATTTTTGGCAATATTAATTTGTGATAATGTTACTTTTAAAAGAAGTTATGTTAAACGCTTAACCTAACAGATAATACTTCTTTTAGTCGTTATTTTTATGGAAAATACCATAATATAGGAAGTGTTTGCTCACCGTTAGACTTTACATTTTCACGTGTAACTTTTTAACAGACTTGAAAAAGGAGGGGGTTCTCAATTCATTAGGGGCTTTTATTATATATTATTCCCCAATTGCTCAAAGATGGCTTGACCGTTTGTTAGGAAGAGTATACTTTAAGATTAGTCCAGTAAATTTTTCATCAAAATTGTTTCTTTTGGTTTAAAAACGTAAAAAAAAAAAGAATTTTTGATCAATGGTTTGGTTTTAAAATAAAAATAGCTGGTTTAAGAAAGAGATCGTCAAGATCTAAAGAAACGTTTATTTTTATTAAATGTTTCTAACTTATAATAAAGAAAATATTTTTAAGCGAATCATTGTAATAATTGTCCCTGCACGCGTTACTCCTATTAAGCATAATCGTATTTTAAAGTTAAGCCCGTTTGGCTTTATAAAGGAGTTACGACCCTTCAAATGAGGCGCGAATACCTTTCGGAATATAAATAAGCGGAGAAATAAGTAGTTTAAATTTTAAGGAGCCTAATTTAGAACCAAATTTAAAGCTGACGGTTTGGTTGAAAATTTTTGCCTTCATTTTCGTACATAAACCAAACTAATAATCACAGGGTCGGATTTGGAGGTTGGGAGGTTCTAGGGCCGATGGGTGGAAGTGAAGCCCTAAAACATCATACATTTTTAATAAAATAAACATTAAAAAAAAACTGTATTACGAAACAATCATAATAAATCTAACAACACGTGTATAATGTACATGTATAATCGTACAAAGTCATAGACTATTCCATTCCATTCTATCTAATATATTTATACTGTGTCCCTTTTTTATAGAGGCACCGGAATTGTAACCCAGAATGCCTTCCCCTAAATCCGGCCCTGAATAAACTTACAAACTTGAAATTTAGATAGTATATTAAAGCCTCTTGAGGTAATATTAATATCCCTATTTTCCTATCTATCTAAGCCATAAACTAGTGCTTCAACGACGATAATATCTCAATCGGTTATAAGAGGGCCAGATTAGGAGGGCTGGAGTGCGTGGGCCAATAAAGGAGTAGTATTATCGTTGTACAAGTATTGTAAGTTTTTACTTACTATAAGCGAAAGGAAGACTGAAAGAAAAACAAATTTAGAATTTCTTCCTTCAAAAGCTTCTGTGCCCCCATTGAGCCCCCTATCATGTCGAGGGCTTAAAGTATTGCTTTTGCAACTTGAATATTCATATCTCAATTTTTGATGTTTAACTAATTGTAATTTCCTTCAATCCTTATTCCATTTTTCGAATATAACTGTGTACTGATAATTTTATGTTTGGTCGTGTTTTCAAAGGTACAGAAGGGATCAGTCCCAGATCTATGGATATATACAACACCAGTGCTGTAAATATTCATTAGTGGCGATGGTCATTTAACATCAGGTGTCCTGTCCGCTCATTTACCAGTAATTAAAAAAAAAACGAAAACGTAAAATTCTTACCCTTGTGAACAAAATTGCATAGGTTCTTTCCCAGCAAAATATTGTACTAACAGCTATGTGTGTAGGTAATTTATTTTTAGAAGTTAGATATATAAGGAAAGTGATCAAAACGAGTTAACAAAATTTTATTTCTATATTACCAATCTGTTAAGAGATAAATACTTCGAAACAACAACGTTATTTATAATACAAAGAAACCAAGATAACAGGTAATTTAAACAAAAAAATTCCTTTCAGCCTTGAAACCTTCAAAGAGCTTCGGATCATGTTCAGATCATTATCTTAATACAATGTATCAAAGCAATATTCAAAGATGACGTGATCTTTGGCCAATATAATCCTAAATTATATGTTGTTAAGGCTCAGATTTCCATGGCTAATGATGTAGTTATATTTAAGAACCTCGTAATATAAGTTAAAAGTTTAAAAGGCCTATTAGGAAGACCCTATTTTAAGAACCGTGGTTGATGGATGTCAACATTAATTGTCTTTAATAACGTTATATGTTCAATATTATAATCGAAATAATCTTGGTTATTTTGTATTACCAAGATTATTTTTCTCCATATGCTTGAAAATAATTTTGTGATCGTTTATCATGGGATTCCACCAAGTAACGCCTGATTCGTTTAAAAATAAAACAACTCAGTAACCTGTAACATTTACTTAGGTAACCTTACGAAAGCTGTTTCTGTCAAAAATTAAGTTACTGAAAGTAAATTCTTTCAGGTGTAAAGCAAACAACTTATGTTTATAAAAGTCTGAAAGCAAAACTTAGAAGTGTAATTCTCGCTTAACCCATTAAGCACCAATATGACATTAAGCAGTATCTTAAGCCCAAATACTTTATTTTTTTAAATATCAGAGACATTTAAATGTAAGAGAAAAAAAATATTTTACTATTATAGATAGTTTTAGAAGGGTGTACTCGCACGAGTACAGCGGTCACAAACGTACTGAATCGTCTGTATGTAAAAGTTAAGTTACAAAAAGTAACTGTACTCAAACGAGTACGACGGCGCTAAATGGGTTAAGAAATAGAAAAATGTCAATTAGAGATGCAATTAGCTCTGGCCAGTATGCGAGTTGTATTTTAACACACAACACACCCTATCATACATCCATCTTCCCTACACAATAACACATTAGATATCCATGTCATCTACTCTTAAAGGAATTATTGCTGAAATTAGGTTAGAAAAATTTTCCTTGATATATACCCATAATCTATAAGCACATTAAACTTCTCAGACTTGGATCCACATTATACCTATAAAAAATCAACTTAGACTATTTATAGCCATAATCTCGCCGATGTCCAAATCTCTATAACTTTGCGTGAAAAAATATTGATGTTCCATTTACGATTTCTTTCAGCTAAGTCATCTTAAATGGGGGCTGGTCATCCTCTGGATATAAGCTAAGAAAATAATATATCAAGATTGTTTTACTCGAAAGTATTTATTGTTCTTAAAAATTTTGGTTATGGTTATGAGATATATGGTTTATGAGAATGTTTCGTAACGTGATATATTACAATAATAATAGAACCAAGATGGCCTAGTGGTTAGAATACTTCGATATTAACCGACGATCGCGGATTCAAACCCCGGCTAGCACCGAGAGTTTCCAAGCGCTAAATTTGTGATTAAATTCATGTCGCCCTCGGTGATGTACGAAAATATTGCGAAGAAACATGTATGTGTCGGAAGGAATTCTGACCCATGTCGTGAAACAGCGTGGTGGATTAAGCTCTAAACCTTCTCCTTATAGGAGAGGAAGCCTTTACAGTTGGACATTTACTCTACTTTTAATATCAAAATATTGAAGCGAGATGGTTTAGTAGATACAATAGGTAAATCATAAATATGGGCAGTGTCGTGGTCAAATCAGGGTTAAACCTAAGCCAGTCCACTGATTTCTTAAATAAGTGCTCCCGTGATCAGCAGATCATTTTATGGGATTTCTAAAATAGTTAAAAACATGACTACCGAACTACTGCAATTATTCGAAAATTCGTGAGTTCCGGTAAGTGTTATTTACAAAATAAGTAAGGATAAATCTATACATATAAAGTCACTTGTCCTGCCTGCTTCATCATCGCAGAGCCTAAACCGCTGGGGCTACGAACTAGAAATTTTGGCAGTAGGTGCCATTTAGGTTGCAGGCCTCCACTAAGAAAGGGTTTTTTGATTATTCACCCCTAAGAAAAGAAAAGAAGTAAAAATGTTTGTATGCAAAATGTTATTCCGTGGTCGTATTAACTTAAAACTTAATACACATACTTTTGGGTAATGAAATATAAAATAGAAAACGGGGTACTATTATTCCACACTGGGGTACAAGGGGGATGTAAAGTTTGTATGATGAAAGTGTATTTTTTGGCCGATTATCCTTAAATTTAGCACAAACATTCCTTAGAGAGAATAACTAAATATATGTGTCCCAGAATTTCAAAATCATCTCTTATAGTGACGCTAAGAGTATTTATTCCTAGAACGGTAACAATTTCGCTGGTAGATTTATTTAGCTGAAATTTCAAAATATACGCGGTAGAAGCTGCGAACAACTGCTAGTAGATTATAAATGTCTTAAAATGACTGAGAATATTAACTTAATTTATAACAATATCAAAAACAATGTTTGAATTCTTGTGTCTTTGTCTGTTTCATGCGCGAGTTTGGACTCGCCTCGTATTCGGACCAACACATTTAAATGAATCGAGGTATACATATATATAAAAATAATGCATTTATAAAAGATTAATAATATGAGTTTGCGTTTTTGATATGAGTAGATGCTTCTATTAAATTGGAATAAAAACTTCTCATTTAGTAGTTACATTAGCTTACCTTTTTAACCGCCTTTAAAAACAGGACGCGGTATTCAATTAGCCGGGGATTTTTCTTTTATTATTATTATGAATGTTCTTCGATTACTTGAAAATGAATTAAGCGATTTCTTTTTTTTTTGTTAATAATATTTACTCTGCCATTGGTCTTACAGAGTTTTCATAAAAATCGGTTCAGTAGATCATCACAGTAAATGAAACGACGGGTTTTTTGCTTTTAACGTCTGGTTTTTATAATAAGATGTCTTTATTAATTGTGGATAGCGTCAAATTTTCAGTGGACGATGATAACGAAATCATATATATTTTTTACTTCCCGGTCAAGGTGTATTGAACATGCGAATTTATTGTGTCGTAAATGTATTTTCGGTTTATGAACTTTTCACTGTGGTTCAGGTCTTGAGGAATAAAGTTTTTAGGGGATAAATACTCTGATGATCGTGATTTATTGGCAATTTCCATGAAGATTATCGTGTTGGTTATTTTAAAAATATTATTTATCAATCATTATCATTTACAAATTACAATTTTAGGCGAAGTACGTAAATATAAATTTGCTAACAGCTGTATGTTTTAATTTTTAGTTTAAATATCGTTTTGGGGCCTGTACTTAATTTCAACAACTAAATTTAATTCAATACTATCAGATCGTTCGACAGATTTAAAAAATATTATTTTATCTTCGTTTCTGTAAAATGCTATAAATGTAATATATGGGCACATTTAATGTCGATGTATTACTAGGAAGGCGATATATTTTCCCTTATCCACATACTACCTTCTCAATCATTACATAACTATTTCAAATGCTTATTAACTATACAGAATCACACATCACTTTATATTAAAACTAGCTGCCCCTCGAGTTCACTGCCACACGGGGTTATGATTATTGTTCCGATCCTATGGATCGTTGCGTGATGTAATATAGCCTATAGTCTTTCTCAATAAACGGAGTATCTAACGCGAAAAGAATTTTTCAAATCCGATTAGGAGTTTCAGAGATTCATATAAACCTCTTCATATTACCTCTGAGCTATCTTTAGACTTTACCTCTTTATAATATCTTTATATTAATACGTAAAGCAAAAACTTTATACCTCTTTTACGATACTTGCGCGGACAGAGGAGTACGAAATTTCACACACTTCTACTTTATATAGAGAAGGATGCACTGCTTTTCTACATAAACTATGAGTGCTTATATTTTTTAAATTATACATTAAAAATACAATAAATCAATAAAAACATAACACACTAACATGTGTTTGACACACACACACGTATATATACTCTTTTGTTTATTGTTAAAGTCTGTGGTCAAATTGAGAATAGATTATCTGTGGTCGAATATATTTTAAATTAATTATGTTCCGATTTTGACCACTAGTTAGTATAGATATATAAAAATGTTACTGACAATTAATAGAAATAATAATAAGTGTAGGTGATGCGCTGAGATGAAACGTTTAATCAAAATATAATAGCACACAGCGTCACCTCAAACGTCGTAAATGAACGCAATCTTGCTTGATCGCCATCTTTTCACGAGCTGGTATCAAAGACGTCTATAAACTATGAAGTGCTGGACCGTTTATTGCGAATACGATTGAATGTTCGTATTTAATCGATTTGCGTCGACTCGATTAATCGTTTAAAATATTAAAGAAGAAATTGTCAATGTAAATTAAAATTCGATGTTTTATCGGAATCATCGTGTGTAATATAAGTGTATCGTTTATCGGAATAATTATAGAATTCTCAACAAAATGTTTTTTTTTTTTTTTTATAATTTTCTTTTGAGATAATTTATTATCTGTTTAACTTTTTAAACCGACTTCTAAGAAAAAGGAGGTTCTCGATTCGCCGGAGATTTTATTTCCTTGCTGGATGGACCGATTTTGTTAGTTTTTACTGTCAGATTGGTTCAATAGAATTTTCACTAAAATCGGTTCAGTCGTTTGATTTAAAAATCAAAATCAACTGGAATAGTTTTGTCATTAAGTAAACAAAATTACATATTTTGTTTGTGAAGTCATTTCACCTTTTTTAAGGTATCGTGTTACTTTTTATTTATATAAGGAATATTGTGATTTTTATATTTGAATATTGCTTAAATTATTAATTTGTAATATTGTAATATGTTAAATTTTAACTAATTTTATTATTTTTTTATTTTTTATGCTGTTGTGTATATAAAAAAAAATTTAATCAGTAGTTTTTTACTACTAAACTACTAAATAATTTAATAACCATAAATCTATCGCAGATAGTGTTGTCAGATACCATCACAAAATAAAATAACTCCGGAATTTCGTACCGAACAATATTCATTTACTTATTATATAAGTTTCAACCATTATTCTTATAAATAAGACAATGAAAATTACATTATTATACTAAATATTAAATTAGATAGTTTATTTATTGAAAAAGGCTATAGGCTATATTACATCACGCTACGACTCATAGGAGCGAAGCAGTAACCATAAACGCGAGTGAAACCCCGAGGGACAGCTAGTATTTATGTAATCTTTACCTTCCCTACTTAAATCGGATATTGTTCACTATTTCATTAGTTTAATAGTAATAATAGTATAAGTTAAATTTTGTCTTCGCGTAATTCTCTTTTTTATTATTTTTTTTTTATAACATTAACTATGTGTGAATGAAAGTCCCATCAAAACCGGTCCAGTGGTTTCCGCGGCTTCTTTCTTTTTTTTCGGCTAATACAGCCGGAACAAACAGACAGACAGACAATTTTTTTAAAATGTGTTTTCGATTTAAGTATCGAGTATCCTTTTATATACGTTTAGTTAAAATTTCTTTTTAATTAAAAATTACAAACAGACTCTTAAATTTTATTTGTATAGATGTATAGAAAAATATTGGCCGTAAGACTAGAGTGGGGTTGCTTTTAATGAAATTGTCACATAATTATACAGGGGTTTCAAAATAAAGGGTTCGTTTAATTTCATTGACCGTAATGTTTCCGAAATAAAAACTCTGTAATTGTCTTTTTATGGCAAAGGTATTTTTCTGGTGATGGATTTAGCTTTTAAAATGTACTAGCTGTCCTTTGTGGTTTCACTCGCGTTTATGGTTACAGCTTCGCTCTTATGAGTCGTAGCGTAATGTAATATAGCCTATAGCCTTCCTCGATACATAAACTATCGAACACAAAAAGAATTTTTCAATTCGAACCAATAGATCCAGAGATTGACGCGTTAAAACAAACAAACTTTTCAGCTTTTCAATATTAGTATAGATCATTTTTCCTCAAATTAACGCGGGCGAAACAGGTGGGTACAGCTAGTATTATAATAGTAATAAGTGTATATATTCACATATAGTTTCAGCCAAAGTAAATAAGTTTTAAAAAACGTAGTATGGAGGTGAAATTTTTTTTTTTGTATTTTAATAGAATTGTACCATTTTTTAACTCCCCGCTAAAAAAAGAGGTGTTATAAGATTGATGTTTGTATCTGTATGTCTATTTTTGGCATCGTAGCTATCGAATGGATCGATTTTGATGCGGTTTTTTTTGTTTTTAAGCTGATCTATTCGGGATAGTTCGGGGTGATTTATGAAGATCTGTTCAGACGTTTGAAGGTCAGCTCTTTTATGTTTCTTATCTGAGCAACTTCTATGGGTCTAATCGATGCGAGATGTACAATACTATGATATTAAAATATATGAATACACAATTCCTCAGTTACTTATAGCAGATGTATAGTGTTGGGGCTTGTTGATAATCTTAATGAATAGATTGCAAGTATTTTTTTTTTAATTTTTTACGCCTGTAAATATTATTTCAAGGATAGTTTCGATTTTTAATAAAGTGAATATACTTTGATATGTAGATTTTTTTGTACAATTTGCTTTACTTTTAGCCTTTACTTTCATGTGTTTGAAAGGAAAACAATGTTATTTATAAATAGATTTAATTTCCACATTTTCTTTACAAAAAAAAACATAACTAATCGAGTATTTTGTAAAAAAAATCGATTCAATAACGAGTAAAAATGTTGATTGACTCGAGACAATCCATCACTAAGCCGCGAGCATTCAGTACACCTGACGATGTACTAAAATCTTAGCAACGTATATAAAAGTCGGGCGTCTGTCTGTAATAGGATAAGTATTACCGAGGTTTACGCGACTCATAGAGAATTTTTCTAGAACATTCTTTGAGAACTAGTACTATACCAGTTCTATACAAAACGATTTAATAGTGTAATTTTAATACATAAATAACGAAAAAGTCGATTTATTAAATTTAATATATATTATAATATGTATAAATTCTGTTTTTGGTTCAATTCAACCCCAACTTTTTATACTAAACAACTAATAAAAATTCATTAAAACCAAAATAAAAATTAATATCTAACAAAGATTCGTCACAATTAACGTAATTTTCATTTTTTTAGAAAAGTATTTTACTCTAGAGGTTATTTTCTTTACAAGGAGGTCAAACGTAAACAGAATAGCGATGACTGAAACTTGTCTAATAATAAAAAAAAGCGCTGGAAAAATTTGAAGCGGCAAAAGTGTTGCCCAATAAAATTATATTGGACCAACTTTGAGAGGGTTGAAGGGAAAAATTCTAATATTTTATTCTAGAATCGACGTTACGGTTTTATTTTGGTTCTTTGCTTTAATTTGCAATAATATTCATATTAGCTCACGGATTAATTGTGTGAGAATGTTTAAAGTTTGATAATTATTAGATTTTGATTTACATTAAAATCTATTTGTACTAATATTATAAAGAGGTAAATTTTTTTCAACTTTATATGTAGGGGTTATCTTGGAAACTACTGATCCGATTTGAAAAATTGTTTTTGCGTTGAATAGTCCATTTATTAATGAAGGTTATAGACTATATTACATTACGCTACGACTCATAGGAGCGAAGCAGTAATCATAAACGCGAGTGAGCCAGGGACAGCTATTACGTAAAGTATATTATGTAAAGTATTCAATTTGCATGCATTTTTTATAGATATTCATAATAACAAAATTATTTCGATACTGGTGCTGCAAATTTTCATGGGCGGCAATGATCATAGTAGCGAAAGAGCAACCGTAAGCGCGAGTAAAACCGCGTAGCTCAGTTAGTGTTTACATATTATAACGGCTCTCTTATTTCCTTAACAAAAGAATTTAAAGACGTAAAATTGTATGGAACCCTTCGAGTACGTCTTGCACTTTATTTACATACCTTTTATTTTACGCCGGTTTTTATTTATTGTTAGGAATATATCATAATAGTAAATAATACTGTATTTTGTCTATGGTAGCTCGTTGATCAGTTATTATTATATATCAGCAGTATGCACCCTCCCTCTCTCTAGGATAGATCACTCGTCTTCACTCTCACAAATATAATCAAAATCAAAATCAAAATATGCTTTATTCAAGTAGGCTTTTACAAGCACTTTTGAATCGTCAATACAAAAACAAAAGAAAACAAAACACTAATTAATTTATTAATTTACCACCGGTTCGGAATGTAGATTCTACCGAGAAGAACCGGCAAGAAACTCGATAGTTACTCTTTTTAAAAGTTTTACAATGGGTACATACATTTATGAGTTACAAATATATTAAATACCCTGTGTGAATCCAGCTTATACTAAATCCAAGCATGTTAATCTATACTAATAATAAAATTCTAGCGGGTCGCTGTCTGTACATGGTAGATATATGAAAAAAAATATTATAGGGGGCCTTTACCAACGCAATAGAACCCAAAACAATGATTTTTAGAATTCTTATCTGTTTGTCTGTTTGTCTGTTTGTCTGTTTGTCTGTTTGTCTGTTTATCTGTGCGTTTGTGCACGCTAATCTCAGCAACGGCTTATCCGATTTAGATGCGGTTTTCACTAATATATCGTAGTAAGCTTCACTTAACATTTAGGCTTTGTTTCATGTCAATCGGTCTATAAATAAAAAAGTTATGTCAATTTAATGAATCACGTTGAACATTTTTTTTGTGCTTATCACTAAATGCATGAAAGTATAAACAGTAATTACATCAAAAAATACATTTTTTTATTTTTTGTCTGTCAGTCTGTCTGTCTATCTGTTTGTTCCCACTAATCTCTGAAAAGGCTGAACCGATTTTGATGGTAGTTTTACTTGCAGTTAGCAAATGTTATAAGGAGTCACTTAGGCTTACATCTATTTAAGACTTTTTTTAATCTATTTATACATTTATAAAATTCTAACGGGTCGCTGGCTGTACATGGAAGATATATGAAAATAAATATTATTGAGGGCCTTTACCTACGCAATAGAACCCAAAACAGTGTGTGTTTGCGCCCGCTAATCTCAGAACGGCTTATCCGATTTAGATGTGATTTTCATTAATATACTGCAGTAAGTTTCACTAAACATTAAGTGTTTGTTTCATTTCAATCGGTTCACAAATAAAAAAGTTATGTCAATTTAAGGGTTCACGTCGAACATTATTTTGTGTTTTTCACTAAATGCATGAAAGTATATACAGTACTTACATAAAAAAATCCATTTTTTTACACATTACGTGATTGGCTACTTTTATTAAAAAAATATATTTATTTTAATGAATAAAAGTAAAAAATAGAATTACGTGATAAAAAAATATTGTAGAAACCAATAAAAAAATGAACAATTTCTGATTTTAGAAGGGAAGGTATACATCTATACAAATAAATAAAATTGGTGTGTCTATTTGTAATTTTAAATAAATGCATAAGAAAGTATACACGGTACTTACAACAAAATTATAAATTTTTAAATTTTTGTGTGTCTATCTGTCACTCAGTTTGTTTTGGCTAATTTTTGAAACAGCTGAACCGATTTTGACGAAACATTCACTAGCAGAAAGCCAATGTTATAAGGAACAAAATTGAAACTAATGAAATAATGAACAATATCTGATTCAAATAGGGAAGATATATATTATATAAATATAATAATTAAAAAAAATAATAAATTTACTGGGTAATTTTTTTACTGGATATGATAGACCAAATCCAAAACTATAAGCAATAGCGAAAAATAATTAAAGGAGTCACAGAGCCGATTTTGATAAAAACTAAAACAGTATTATTAGTTTTTTGAAAAATAAATTTTCCTAGCCAGAAACGAACACGTTGATTTTGCAAAAAATTAACATTCTGTATTAATGCACCATCTGATACTGTAACATATTATAAGGATCAACTTCAGGGAGGTAATAGTATACAGTTAACTGCAACAAAAAGAAAAGGCAATTTTTTTACAAAATTCTATCAAATTCATACATTAAAACTTTAGTAATTCTTCAAAAAAACGATCATACCTAAAAGTGAAATTTTAAAATTATAACGGGATGTTGTAACGCTAATAGCGGGTGAGTACAATAGCCGAGTCGAGTGAAATGTAGATTTCAATAAATCAATTTTTTAAGAATTATCTAAACCTACCTAAGTAATGGTGTAGGTGAGGGGGACCAAACCAAACGTCACATTCTATCAACTTTGTATAGCTCACATAGAACAAATAGACAAACATAAAGGAAGTTACTGTGAGTTATTCATTTTATATATTTTCGATTGTATTGTTCACACTTTTCCTTACTTTAGTAGGTGACTAGCATTTTGATTCAACCTATAAACAAATCGTTCAAAGTAATGCAGACCTTCTTTCTAAACTTACCGGGACCCGTGATTTACCCACATATTTGATTATGTCTGTGTAGAATCGATTACTTAACTTCTAATTAATGTAAAGATTTAATGTAATTTTGTAAAAAAATAAATCTTTTCCTTTAATTTGTCGCTTACTATTACTTTCCAAAAGTTGATCCATACAAGTGACACTATTAGGTGGTGCAATAATACAGAATAAATTTTTTTGTTCAAAATTAGTGGGCTCTATTCCTGGCCAGGAGAATCATGAAATCAAAAAAAAACTTATGATGCAGTTTTAGATTTCTCAAAATCGGACACGAGACTCCTTTAAGTATTTTAGGCGATTCCTTATAGTTCCAGATTTAGCCTATCAAGCCCAGTTAAAAAAGTCACCCGATATATAATACAAGGAGAATCTCGGCGGGAACATACTGTTTTACAGTCGAAATTTTAAAGACCAAACACTTTTCTTCAACATTTATAGTGAAAACCGTGGAGGAATACCGTATCTGAGTTTGTGTCTGCTTATAAATACAACCAGAAAGTTCCCAAATCCAAAGTAAAAAGCTCCTGGAGCGGTACCGCAGACTATTATAACCTTGCTTTGCAGGAGACATGCCAAGTATTCTATAATCCACGCGAACGAAGTCGCGGGCACAGCTAGTCATCTATATAATCTTGAACAGAATAATATGCTTTAGCTACTAAGGATTTTTTAATATGTACTTTAAATTTCTTTTTTGTAAACTGTAACACTTTCTGCGGAATTTTATTATAAAAACGAATACCTTGCCCCAAGAAGGTAACATTGACTTTGCGGAGTCGAAACTTCGGCGTTATAAGTTTATCTTTTCTTCTCGTGTTAATACAATGCCTGTTACTGTTTTTATCAAAAGAATCAATGTTGTTGTGAATGTACATAATATTGTTGTAAATGTACAGCGATGCAACCGTAAGTATACCAACTTTATTAAAAACATCTCGAAGGGAATCTCGAGCTCCTAGATTATAAATACTACGAACAGCTCTCTTTTGCAAAATGCATATATTCATAATTACAAGTAAACTAGTGACTAGAACCCCAGATATAACTTAATATTTATATACCTACATAAAAATATATGTACATTAATTAAATCATTTAGGTTATCGAATGATAATTTTACTGTATTTCTCTTGTACCGTACCGTTTTAAAAACAATTAAAAATGTATTAAAATTTTTATGTCAATTTTACAAGATTATCATTGTATTAAAAATCTCTGAAATTTACGATCGATACATTATTTTAGGGCTACAATAAGTATATAAAGCCATTAACTTACTTTAATTATTGTGTGAACATAACCTTCACAATTGAGTTATATATCATAATATTTATTAGTGGATACATTATCAAAACAGTTTACAAATGTAATTTTTTTTATTTGCATACAATAAAATTATTATTATACGTAATAACTAAATTACGTCGATACTGTTGCAAATGCGGCAATGATCACATCAGTTATCCTGTTTTTCTTCTTTTTTTTGCCAACGATTTTTATACAAAAAAAAAACAGCGACGTAGTGTTTTCGCGTCGTGGCACGTTACGAATTTGTGAAAAATAACGACGCCGCGTCGTGAAAATCTACGACATTGTCATTTTTTGTTTGATTTTAAATAAATCATTATAATAATATAATCATCGTAATGCGCCGTGGCACTTTACGGCATGAATATGTGTTTTAAACTTTAGAAGTGCACTTCTCAAATGCATCATGTATAAGCCTTTACATTTATACTAAGCATATTTAAATTTTACATAAAACCACGCACTATTTTTTAATAAATACTTATGTCATGTCAATTTGTTTTGATAATATATATTTTTACATTAAAGAAACGTACCATTATTATACAATAAAGAGCACGATTTCGTCAGAAAACAGTTAATAAATCTGGTTATATTTCATCAAACATTTACGAAATATAAAAGAGATTTAGATCGTTATAAAAACGACAAGATGTAATTGACGATCTTCGTAATCGCTTTTATCTCGAGAAACGGTTGTTTTGTTTATTTTTAAATAAGTGTAATAAAATATTATTTTTATGTTGCACGACATATATTGTGTTCTTTGTGTGTACTGTTGTGAAACTTTCATGTTTTATTTTTTTTTATTGTTATTTTGTTGACGGTATTAACTGCGTGGAATTATCTTTTATAGATCTTGCGTTTGTAGACTACAAGATTTAGAAAGGCATATAAAAACGTAGTCATTTCTTAGATTTTTTCGATTGTTACGTCACGATCGTGGTCTGATAGACTAACTCGTGGTCACGAATAGGAAAACGAAAGAAATTGAGTAAGAGGATTAGGCTTCCAAATCTTTAACTCACCGTACAAAATGCAATATTAGCTACTTAACACCGACTTTCTGTGAGACTGACCCGACTAAGTTAGCCCGTATACGCAGTTAGACTCTACCAAAGTACTTCGCTCTACCACAGTGATTCGGATAATCAATCAATAACTGAAGAAGTCTAGAAAAATAAGTTATGTCGTTCATGCTACAGGGAAACTAGGGGCCAATGACTAGGGCGGGCAAATTTGGGGTATGAGAGATTTTTTTAAAGATTTTCAAGTTAAATGCATTATACTTTACTAAACTTTTTTTTATTTATTTTTAAAGAGTGCTTTTTCTACTATTAAAATATAGGTAAGGGATTAGGTAAAGGGGTAGTATTTTTCATTGTGCCCCAGAGCGACGTTTACGGTAAATTCGGCCCTGGTCATTCGCGTTATGTACTCACAGTACATAGGTACGTGTTGTTGACATGAAATTATGTGTTTATTTATAAGAACAAAAACAAATTAAACTTATTTAAATCGACACAAATCAATGTTTATTAAAATATTCAGCATTCATTTTCGACGATATAGAAGGAGTAGTGCGCGGGCGGGTAGTGTCAGGGCAACATGTTCGTGCCCACACAGACTAGACTACGAATAATTCAGTGAACTGTGGGCTAATTATGACTAAGCTAGCTCTCAAAAAATGCCTCATTTTGCTAAAAGAATATTTTGTGATGCATAATTACCTTAGCTAATGACATCTTGAATTGACAATTTTATACGTCTTATAAAACATTCACTACAAGTACAAAATGTCAATAAGACTGACCAGCGGGCTAATTTAGGGCACACTATCATACTCTTTGCAATCATTTGAAAATTAAAAAGGAATTGCCATTAAATGACATTGATGACAATGACTTGACAAATGGTGGATGACAAAATGGTCTATAAGATAGCTACCACTATCGCTAAAACACCACGTCACCGAAATCGCACAATGCATTAGCGATAGCGATACATTTCAAGCCAAATGAAAATATTATTTTTTTAATTTTATATACATTGAAATAAAACTATTTTAAACGTATTTAAATCGCGTATTTTAATTATTTTTATCATCCCGACGTTTCGAGCACTTCGCAGCGTTCGTGGTCACGGGTAGACTAAGGTGACATTTGTCTATTTGAGGTTTTTAGAAAATATTATTTACAACTACCGCCAACGGTTTCTTAGTTGGTATCTTGAATAACGTTCCGGTTGCACGGTTGTATGTGTATGTGACCACGAACGCTGTAAAGTGCTCGAAACGTCGGGATGATAAAAATAATTAATATACGCGATTTAAATCCGTTTAAAATAGTTTTATTTCAATTTATATACATTATTTAATATTTATGAACACATATGTTGTAAAACATGGTAAATATAATCAAGCAAAACTTATACATCTACGCAGATTTTCAATACCAAAACTTACACTTCAAAAACGATAACGATCGGAAATTAAGTGCATCTATAATTTGGATATGTCGCTATAAATTCTATCGCGATCGTTTAAAATTAGCCCCCAACTTACCGGAATATACGCTATATGTCAAACTAACATTACTATCAGACAAAAATAAAAATAATATTTTTTTCGATAAAAAAAAAAAATCATTAAAAAAATTGCAGCATTAAAATATAGGTACATTCCCTCGACAATTTTAACATTCCCTCGTTAAAATTAGCTCGACCATAAATAATATCCGCGCTAACGATGGTTATTTATTGCACAGGACTGATTCCGTATACACACTATTTGTTGCTAAAGATTTAGTAGCTGTCGTGGGCGATAAACGGGGAATTAGGTAATTCATTAACAGCATATCTTATGCGAACGGGCTGAGATAATTTATAACACTTCCCTGATATTATTATGAATTTCGAACAAAATAATTCGAAGACAAACACGTGATAAAACTGTCGTCATTCTGGTGTATGGAATGATTTTTCTAATGGGATATTTCTTTGGATAGAGATAACTAATGATCGCAAATGTATAGCGAGAATTATATTTGTAAGTTTTACTCTGGAGAGCGTTATAAAATCACTCTGTAATCTGGTGACAGACACATCGAAGTTAGGAAAGCTGTAAATGTCAATAATAACACGTAGGTAGGAAGTAAGTTTTGTTGTGCACGCCTACGCACAGCTCTCTTACACGATTCTCTGTTGGTTAGAAAATGCTGTAATAGCGTTAAGTCCGCCCTTTGTACATTTATCTTTTGTGCAATAAAGTGCAATAAAAAAAAGTAAGGAAAATGAGAGGTCAGGGTTTATTCCTCGCCGTTGGCTACTAATAACCTCTACCTTCAGTTCCTTTATTCAAATTCAAATTCAAAATATACTTATCCAATTAGACTTTTTTAAAACACTTTTGAATTGTCAATTTACAGGTTAATTGTTTTAGATTTTTTAAAACTACTACCGCTTCGGAATGTAGTCATTACCGAGAAGACCAATAATCTTTTGAAGTCATTAATAAATACTGTATTTTAATGTCTGTATATCGCGTTCGCTATGAAATAGATAACTGATTTAGGAGCTAGCAAAATTTTCGAAACGTCAACTTAAAATGGTTTATTTTGACATAAATTTTTATTAGAATTATGCGGAAAATTTGACTGCTAATAGACGTGGCATTGGAAAGACAGTTGCCAACCACATGGTATTCATTCCATTTGTTATCAATATTTGTTACCAAGGACGATCTCAGAACTGAATATAGTTATAGCGATATTATAATTATTGATCTAATAGAGATCGTTACTAAAAATATTGTAAATTCTATAGACTCTAATTGCTGTTGCAACGAACGCGGCTTCTAATATTTTTCTTTATTTAGTAATTGCGAAAAAAATAAAGCTAGTAATTCAAAAGAAATTTTATTATGCTGGTAAAAAAAAAACAAAAAAGCGTTTATAGGTATATAACAAAAGGGGATTTCCATATCTCAATTGTCTACACATAAAAGAACCCTTTTATTAATATGTAGAGACTAAAACTTAAAATCACTTCAAACATTCGCTACTCAATAAAAAACTTTTTAAGGACTCAACTTAGCCACTTCGTGTTTATTGCCTACAATTGCAACTATAAAATCTTATCTCTTTGTAATTGACCATTGTTCAAACTTCTCAGCATTTAATTCTCTCGTTTATCCTGTCTGTAAGGTCACCAAATTATAACGTGAAGGAATAAACTAAAATATGCAAGCAATTACAATTTTTAAAAAAATAGCATTTCAATATGGCGGACATTTGCCGCCATTTTGTTTCTCTTGTCAAAATTGTGTTTATTATTTACATTTGATTGATTATATTTAATAAAATATTTCGCTTATTAAAAATGTAAATGGTATATTATATACAAATAAAAATGTATCACACTTTTAGTTACACCTATATTATATAATTTAGCTTTCTTCAGTGTATATATCCTATATATCTTTTTAAAAATCATGATACTAACTGTACTGTGTGTTTTTTTGCTCTTCAAAAGTGCTATTAACGTCTACTTGATTTAGATAATTAGGAGTTTTAAATTAAGATAATATTTTTTTAAATGTTTGTTTTTTTTTAGATATACTAAAAGACTAATTTTTTAAATTGACGTTAATCGTCAACGTCAACGCGCTTTAGAAGCTTACTTAAATAAACTGTAATTTGAATTTGAATCGTCGAGTTATACCTGTCCCCTAAAGACAGGCAACTATTTTTTATTAGACATTTTAAGCGACAATTGTTCGTTGTAAACAAATTGTTTTCCTTTCACTGTACTAAAACTCTAGGGGCGATAAAATTGAAATTATTTGAATATTTATCTATATAAAGCCTATTGAAGATACGTCTAGATTGTCTGGTGGATTGCGTAAAGGAATAAAGGCGCACTTTTTTCTAATATATTTACTTGTTTTTATCTTCTTTTATTTTATGGAATATATTAATACGACTTTTGTATTTTTTGTGGATTGTGATGAATGCTGACGTCATAATACACATTTCATCACATACTCGTCTTATCCTTTATATTGATGTTGGCAGAATAATTGCAAATAGTAGGTACTGCAGTACAAAAAAAATATGATCTAAAATTGAAAATTAAAAAAAAAAACCCTGACAATTAATTCGTTGAGACCATTTCAATGACCCCTAACACGATAATTCTAGTGTAAATTGGTAAGGAATTGTATATCCTGCTGATTACAAACAATGCTACAGCATCAGTTGAATTTTACGTAAATTTTAGTTTTATTGAAGTAACTGTATAATAAATTTTTATTCCTTCAAACCAGTAGTAATTGATCAGACCCTTTCAACAGCCATAGAAAAGCTGATAACATTCAAAAGCTTGAAGAGATTTTCATAAATTATAATTAAGAACTACCAAAATCGATCTATTCGTTAGGGAGCTACGGTGCCACATACAGATACACGTGTCAAACTTATAACACCCCTCTAGTTTGGTCGAGGATAAAATTTTTTAGAAAAAAACAAAACGACAACGAAACCGAACAAACAAAAAAGTAAAAAAGAAATATTTTCAACAACATTTTGAAGTCGGCGTCAGGTAAAACATTCGAAATCAGTGTCAAGTAAAACCTTTTACGTGTTAATTACATACAAGCGAACATAAAACCCCCTCCTTTTTCGAAGTCTCTTTGTAAATAGAAACAACTTTTCGGGTGACTTATATCACAAAATGGCGACATATATAACAAAATGGCGACTCCGATCAACCAAACGGGCTTTTTGCCTTGAAAACATTATATTTTCATTATTTTAAAACAGAAGCTGTGAACTAAAGTCAGTATAAGATAAAATATAATTATGTCGTTCTTTTGAACGAGTAATATTATAATCCAAACCTATTTTTTATATAAAACGAATTACAAATACGATATTATTAATGATTATAAATGTAAGTATGCCATTCTATAAGTACGAGTCGTTATTTTAAAACGAGGATTATCAATCACATTGTAAGTGTATTATCGCGGAACTAGTCTAGTAGTATTATTAAGCGGGAAAGCTTGCTGATTGAGAAAAATAGCTCCGGCCGAGCAATCACATTGACCTCTTTGTGATAGGGATGGGAAATGTATCGATTTGTTGATGCTATACTATAAGACATCGATACATTTTATTATGAGTTTTTTTATTACGATTATAATCGAAATAAAGAAATGGGCCGATAAATTAAAATTAATATCGATATAATACTTAATATATAATAATTAATTATTAAGTGCCTCCTGTTACCTTTATTTGTGGACGAACATTGGCTACAAAAGTTTTCGCATACCAAACTACTAAACCGATATTAATGAAGCTTTTATTAGACCAAGTCACCCGTTTTTGAGTCGATGAGGAAAATACATTAAAAAAACAAATCGAAAATCTTATCCATTTTTGGAAGTTAAAAATATTTGTTATAATAAGTATGGCATAATACATTAATAGTTTAATTTAAAAGCATTAAGATAAACGCGTAATTTACGCGTAAAGAGAATAAAACACAGTAGAACACACGTTAATTTTCCTTGTCATACATTTGAATTTAACAGCCAACTCAAAGAATACTTATGTTCCCGCTGTAATTAGTAAAAAGAGTTTCTCGTCTTAGTAGAATTCTTATTCCGCACTAGTTGCGTCTTTACGTAGAATTAAGAAACATGGAAAATGACGATTTAAAAATTATTAACTCTTTTAAGTACTATTTCATAGGTATTTTAAATAAATATTTAAATAATTTTTGATTGCGACTTCGCCTACGAAAAACTGTATGTAATATAACTGTCTAGGCGGCTATTAAGAGAAAAAAATCTAATACTACTGTAAAAACCGTATCCAATTTCGTTTAGTAGTTTTTGCGTGATGCGCGAATGAAGATCAGCCAGTTATTGAAATGAAACTATTTTAAACGGATTTAAATCGCGTATATTAATCATTTTTATCATCCCGACGTTTCGAGCACTTTGCAGCGTTCGTGGTCACGGGTAGACTGACAGTCTACCTTCCTAGTAGTACCTAGTTTCATTTCAATGAATAATAATCGCGAAAATCTAAGACAACGATATCAGCCAGTTACATTTTTATTATAAAGTGTACAATTAAGTATACATTATTCTTGTTATGAAATTTTCTGCCGTTCTATTAGACTAGATTCCAAGCTTGGCGTTAGTTTCGGTTTATTATTAATTCATACTTTCAAACGAATACGTAATATAAATACGTCTTTACACCTAAATCAATGAATCAATTTTGATAAATTTTGGTTTACATATAGATAACACCCTAGACGAACATATACTCCTTTTTATCTTGAAAATAAAACGCCGATGGAGTGCCTATTTCATTAATAAAGAAGAATATTTAAAATCGGGCTAAAATGGAAATTAGATTACCCTATTAAGAAACACACAATTAAGTATGTCTTAATAATATTAAAGTATAATTATTAATAATTTTAGTAAAAGATCTAAAGTCATTGTTATTCATTAAATAAACACAACGAATTTTTTAAAATATTAAATTTCAAATACTATTTGACATTGCATGATAATATTTAAATTTCGGCACGCACAATAATAATAGATTTTATCGATAGCAACAGAATCACATCACTAGGCACTCTTAAATTGAATCTCGGTATATAATGTCGGTGGCTGGTCGCACGCCAATGCGTGAAAAAAGACCGTTAATGAAATACCCAACAGACATATTTATTTTCATCGTATTAGTGGGACACTTACAAAAACACATTCCGTATTAGCTTTATCCATTCTAACAAATAAAATTGAAGTGTCTTTTTGTAATTTAATAAGCTTTTCACTAAATGCGTGTGAAAGTATATACGATACTCAAATGAAAAAATCAATTTACAAAATGTTTATCTGTATATTTGCTTCGGCTAATCTTTGAAACGGCTGGACCGATTTTAGCGAGACTTTCACTAGCAGATAGCTAATGTTATTAGTAGTAACTCAGGCTTATTTTAAATATTATAATTTGCAAACAAAGTTGCAGGCGCCAGCTAGTATTATATATTGTGGACTACTTTCGCGAAAACACTACGATGCTTTGCTTTTAACAACGAAATATATGTTTGCGTTCACATTTAACAAGGCGAAGTTAGATCAATATAGTATAAAAAGAAACATAAGTATAAATAAAATTTTAATATCATACAAAGTAGAACATTGTGATACTGTTGAGTTTCTGTTTTTTCGGTTCATACAAGTGCTGTTGATACACTATTCTTAAATAATTTGTTATTTAAAGTATGAAATGAAATAACAAATAAAAAACTCAAACAGAAAACATTTATTACCTGTGTGCAGCGAAACATAGAAGTTATTTTATTTTTGTTTATATGGACGCTGATAAGCAATACTATGAAAAGCCACACGGAAGTCATTTCGAGAAAATAGTGTCTAAAGATGTTAAAACTTTAACTTTGTTAATAAATTTGTCGAAGACGTCTACATCCATCTTCTCTTTTAAATTTTGGTATAATGTTAAATACATTACGAATTATATACACGGATATATCTGAATTCGCTTTTTATGGGTTGACACATAATTGCTTATCAGCATCCATAGATAAAAAAACTTATAAAAAAATAAACCAACTTCAATAGCTAACCACAAAAAGGAAAGTATTCCTACAATTGATTAGATATTAAAAAAATATAACTAAATTTCGTTTTTGAAGAGTTCAATGAACTCAAAATTCAATAAATAACGGATCACCTAGTAGCAAAATAAATCAGTAAGGTGAAGAAATGCATTATCGTATTGTAGGACCATCTGCTATTCGCTTTCAGTAAGCTATCTCATCTTTTATTCAAGCGATGGCGTGTAGCATGAAATTTGTTTTGTATCAACTGGTTATAAAATCGTTGACTATTTGACACGGATCTGTCTATACGTGAAAGATTGCTCATATAAATAAAACAGGGTAAATTTCGTTCGCGCGAACTGCATCGCTTCAAAGTATCAAATGGAATTTTATTGCTCGAATTTTACTATTACTAGATTAAAGAATACTCGTATACAGTGAAGGAAAACATCGCGAGGAAACTTGCATATGCCGGGAGAAGTTTTGATAAACGTAAATCCGCTTACCCGCAGTGGAGCAGCGTGGTTGATTGAGTTCTAAACGTTCTCATTAATGTGAAAAGCCATCATTGCCAAACAGTGGGACACAATAGGCTGTTTTACTTTACTTCAAAGAATATATACTTGCACATTTAAATTCAAATTAAAACTCAACTCAAACTCAAAATATATTTTATTCAAATAGGCGTTTATAACCTCTTTCGAATCATCAAATTACAGATTTGGCAGTTGCACGTGAAGCTACCACCTCACGGCTCGGAATGTGAACTCTATTGAGAAGAGCTGGCGAGAAACTCAGTAGTTACTTTTTTTAATATTTCAGTGCAATATTTGATACAATTAGCTACAGTTATCCTGTATGTCAACGCACTATTATTCCACGCTGCTTTATCATTAATGTAGCCATGTACTAAAGTTTTACATCTAACGGGCTTCTTTATGGCTTTTTTTTTTTGAAAATAGCTAACAAATTAGCAACACTGATCACCAACACGTATTATCATGTGCAGCACCAGAGAAACTGTTTATGCATGAGCCAATAAAGGATGAAGGGAAGTTGAAAGAAAGAAAACCGAGAATGGAGTGAGATTCTCGTCTGTATAAAAATTTACTTTGAAATAGTCTTACCCAGTCGAGATATTATACCATATAAAGATAGCCTATACTAATATTACAGCAACAAAAGTTTTTTTCAACCGTTATTTATCTTTTTGTTGCTTTTGATAGACAAAGGAATACTATTTATTTAGCTTAGTAAGCTTTCATTCTAACGAACATAACATTAATATTTACAAGGAATACAGGACTTTAAAAAAAGGAACATACTTCAAAGACAAAACTTGTAGTTTTGTTTACTTAGATGAAATACTTATTCAATTTATTTTGATTATAAAACTAAACTACTGAACTGATTTTGATGAAAATTCTATGGGATTAACAGGAGAGTATACTCTTTAAAACAAAAACAAAAAATGATAAACTAAATTGGTCAAGCTGTTTTCGAGTAATTGGTGAACATAGATAAAAACGTCCTCATTTAATTGAGAAACTCCTTCTTTCTTGGAAGTCGGATAAATTTTTTTTTAACGGTTGTTGCTTTATGTTAAAATAGATATGAGTATAACATTTATGTGTAAATCTTAAACATTAGAAATAAAATTCTTACACAAAAAACGTAGTTGTAACGTATACTATAGTTATTGTCGAAGGGACATCCCTTTTCTATAATTGATAACAACAAAATTTTTCTATAATCAAGCGGAAACTTTTCAAACAAAAAAAAGGATTAACCAAATCCATCAGTCAAGCCATGTTGGAATACTCGAGAAACATAGACAAAAAAGTTCATGTTAGAAACTCACTTTTAAGGAGTTGATTAAAAATAAATAAATTTTATATATTTCGACAGACACGTTGGCGCAGTGGTCACTGCAACTGACTGTAGCGCTAACGGTCGCGGGTTCGATCCGCGCTCCCGGCAAATGTCTGTATTGGCCATACGGATGTTTGTCGTGGTCTGGGTGTTTGTGTTAGTGTTGTGTGTGTTTCCGGACCCCCGACACAAGGTCACAAGATCTTAATGGGGGCCGTTGAGTGTGATACGTTTATTTATTATTTAAATTTTAGCCGCTGACAATTCATAACAAAACATTATATTTTGCATATCAATGTTACAATTACATCGTCTTTATTACACAATAAGTCGTTACTAAGTACTGAGCAGGCTGTTGACCTCACACGTGACAATTGTACGTGAAATCTAAAATATAGGACACACGACTTTATTTCTTAAGGTATCTTTATATAATAAATCTTGCTTTATCAGGTTTATTTATTACTATTTGTCAGGTTATTGTATTCCTTTACATTTGTTAGAAAGAAAAATAAAATAAATTAACTCTGCCTGACGCACTGAAAACATACACTGCCTTACTACAAAAGATTTAAACAGACGTTAAACGCGCGTCTAAGACAGTTTTGAGTTAAAAATGCTTTAGACATAGATTAATATACGTTTAAGTGAGTTTAATAGATGTTTAAAACCTATTTTTGCTGTCAAATGTAACGTATAACATTTTATCAATAAGTTTTTTTATGAGTTTATTCGCTGTTAAGCAATTTAGATAATATTTTAAGCAATGTTTAAATCTGAAACACTGTTTAGCTAGACACGTGTTCAACATGGTTTTAATGCGTCTTTTGTAGTATGACAGATAATTGTTACATACATATCTAACGCTAGAATATGTTATGTTAGTTTTATTCTCATGATATAAAATAACTCTATAACCTAGTAGTAGAAAGAAGTTAGGAAAGCTGTGAAAGAACAATAAGACACTGATAGTATCACTTAAGTACAACTTTTACTTGCATTGGAAAGAAAACGAATTGAGCATTAAATTGCAATGATTACTAAATATCGTTTTTTATTTAACCCCGGATTCAGAAAAAGGGGTGTTATAAATTTGACATTTGCATCTGGGTATCTGTGTGTCTATCTGTGGCATCGTAGCTCCCTAACAGAGTATTTTTGATGCTTTTTTGTTTGAAAGCTGATGTAATCGAATTTGTTGTTAGCGATAATATATGAAGATTCGTTCAGTCTTAAAAAATATATTGTCAGTCTTTTTCATTTTCAATTTTATATTGTGTTAATTGACTCACAGGTTAATGTTCTTTACTTAAAAAATGTAAGTCTCATAAAAAACTGAGATACAGAGAAAAACTTAAATAACTATAGCAACTGAGAGGTATTTTGAGGCAAGTATTGATATAAGTTTCGATTTCAAAAATGATTTTCCTAAGGGTTGGTTAACACGAAACAAAATACGACATAAACGATTTTCTGTTTAAAGTATTCATAAACTCTACACAAAGATACTAAAACACGAGAAGTTAGAATTTATTGTTAACGTTTTGTGACATGTTTTACAATCAGTTATAAGTTTCCATTGGATCCCACATATCATTATCAGTTAGATTTTATTTTGATCAATGTAACTCATTTTTTTCCATAGTTCATGACGATCTGCATACCAAGAAATAAAACCTACCTATGTCGAATGGCTTAGACGGGTTTATGTTAGTATAACTGGTGTTAAGTTATGTGACGTTATTGATTAACGGCAATGGAATATTAGTGCTACAGAACAGAAACAAGATTACGTTTGCCATTTCATATATTCAAGAAAAAAACTTGGACGCTGATAAGCAATACTGTGTCAAGCCACACGGACTTCATTTTGAGAAAATGGCGTCTAAAGATGTCAAACTCATTTTTAACAAATTTGTTAGAAGAAGTATACCTATATCCGTCTCTTCTTTTATTTTTTGATAAAAGGTATAATGAATTTCATTCAGACTAATATATTTAATATATTATCTAATTTTTTTTTTTCAAATATTTGAGGTTATTGTATAAATTGCAAAATATGGAACGCAGTTAAAATTCGAACCAATTAATTAAGAAACTTTTTTTCCATACTTATTTAGTTTATATGACTTCAATTTTTTTTTAATAATGTTAAATAGGCGATGCAGTATCAAAATACATCAATATCTCCGAATTTGATTTTTTGTGGGTTGACACATTATTGCTTATCAGCATCCACTTAATAGATAAAGCGTTCTATTCAGTATATGATTACATTAATTTATAAAGCAGTACGGAATAATATAGCGTTGGAATTCTCGCAAGATAACTGTAGTTGTATATAACAATATTGTACAAAGATATTTTGAAAAGAGCAACTACTGAGTTTCTTGCCGCGTTTTTCAGAAGAGTCCACATTCCGAACCGGTGGTAGCCTTACGTGGAAATGACATGACAAATTTGTAAATTCACGATTCGAAAGAGCTTATAAATGCCTATTTGAATAAAGTACATTTTGAGTTTGAGTTTGAACACAAGCTGATTAGCTTACCAAATTGAGCATCAACTTTTTCGCTTGCCACGTTAGCGTTTTTTTCGTTGTTTTTGTTTTTTGTTATATTCTGTTAGTTTCAATGATTTTATATTTTATGTGTTATCCAAACATCATCGTCAACACATCGTCAAATGGTAGCACGCGTTCTATGCGGCACCGTATCCAGGGTTCATTAATTGTGATCTGTCAAAAATACACCATACACAGGAATTGTATGTTGAAACATACCCTAAGTGTATTCAAATGTAGCTAGTTTTGCTGGATTATTTACTACTTATAGTGGAAAACACGAATACTTAAATGATAACTGTATGCTGCGCAAATGATGATGAGCTTCAGCAAACAGTACTTATTTTACAAACACAAGTTTTGAATATAAAAATAGCTGACAGACGTGCAGAAATGACACCTGATATTAAGTGATTACCACCGCCCACGAATAATAACAGCACCAGAGAAGCAACAAAAGGGTTACTAGCTTAAAAAAGAATAGAACATAATTTTGAAAAAAAAAAGTATTCTAAATAGTGTAATACATACATATAGGAATGAGGGATGAAGGGAAATGGGGGAGGGCTTAGCCACAAAGGCCAGAATTGACGCTACCAGTAAAATCTGGCACGATAAAATGGCACAAACGGTTTTACCGTCCCATTTAATTAAGCTCGTCTTAAACGACGTTATGTCGTCAGAACCTAATGGAAACCGGATACTCGAAAGGCTGTTACCCTCGCGTCACTACGTGCGGCATAAGAGAGAATGTAGGCTTTTGTTCCATTTAAATTATAATCATAACCTTATTTTATGGTTCAAGACGGAACGACAATGACGCGTATTCAAGGCAGGATTTTTATGGATATGCAAAAATAATGTTCTTTATTCGAACACAAAAAAATGCGGAATCAAATTAGCTTTGCTTTCATGAAAAGATGTCCTGATTTACTAGGGATCCTTGAATCTTCGGGAACAGATTAGATTGGATTCAAACAAGAAAATATTTTTTTAATGACATATTTATTTTTACCAAAATGTCGTGAAGTCAAGATTAACTGGGGAACCGTTTTTACAATTCCTCAAATTTGGACTCAGATCCAGTTAGCTTCAAGGAAAATATAACTGAGGTGATAGCTTAAAAGTAGAAATAGTTCGTAAGGCCCGAATTATACTTGTAAATTTTATTCTCGTAATAGATATAAAGAACCTCTGTGATAGTAAACTTGGGTAACCTTACGAAAACTACGTAGACAGTCAAAAAACAACTTACGTAAATCTTTTTGAAAGTTGGAAAGCAAAACTTATACGCGTGATTGGGCTAATAAACAATTTTAAATAATAATATTTTTATTGAATTTAGTATCCTTATCCCATCCCATTATTAAATTTAGTATCCCATAATGAAAAATGAATTATTACCAAACGAAAGTGAGATGACAATCTGACGTATTTCGAATCAAGATTCAGGTTTGTGAAGGGTTAAATTAATTTCTACTTAATTTTTGTCACAGTTTCCTAAAGGCGAGAAGATATTTAATCAAAATTCCCGTTGAAAGACTGATGTTGAGTCCACTGTTCCATCAACTAAACCTATCATATCTCTTATATTAATTACCGGAGTTTATTGGTCACACATTCTACCCTTCACTACCGGTCATCATGAAATTTTGTACAGGTGCATGTTGGTCAGAGGTACAGAAATAGTCATAGAGTGCCAGGGTTTTAACCCAGAAGAATGGTATCTACTATTCTTGAGATTCAGAATAATAGTTTAAAAAAAGCTTCAAATTCAAATTACGCTTTTTACGCTAAATTATTATTATTTTCGTTCCATTCAAACTTATTCCAGTTATTTTGATCCTAAAACCAAAATATAGAACCAATTTTGATGAAATTCAATTGTACCAATCTGTAAGTATACTCTTTCAAACAAAAAAAATAATTAACCAAATCAGTCCAGCTCTTTTTGAGTAATCAGTGAACATAGATAATAAAAAATCCCCTACGAATTAAGAACGTCCTCCATTTTGGAATTCGATTAAAAATAACTTTTAGACGCTATAAGAAAATTGTTATTAACGCGCCAAGCCACTAGGCAAAATCTATTTTACTTATAAAGGGAACTACTTACTCGAGATATGGTAATTTTCCAACGTTGTTTGTCTTCAGCTGACGTTGACAGATTGTATCCAAACTGCATTTAATGGAGGAGAGGATAAATGATATATTTAATACACGAAGTCCACTAAGCAGGGAAGAAATAGGGCGGTTTATTGGAAGCTGGGATAATTATCTTCCAAAGACAATACATGTATAGATATATAATATGAAAAGTTACTTTTAGTTGCATTTAGTTCCTTAATTTTACTCAAAGATGGCGTGAGATGTAATCACGCTATCGTTATGTTATTTAAGATTTATAGAATTTCTGAGTATTTTTCAGTATCCTCAGAAGAATAAAAGTGATAATAATTTAAAGAACAATTTCAGTGGCTTTATTACTTAGTACGTTCATTAGTTTGGAGTATAGAGAGTATTAAACAGAATTTTCAATTTTGATGATAACATATTTTAAATAATCTTACTAACTTTTGTTCGCAGTTTGTAGTAATGTACATTTGCCCTACGAAACGTATTTTTCTGTCCTACCGGTTTAACACGCGCCTCACTTACGGTAACTTATTCAAACAACAAATTTTACCTCTTTATAATTTTAGTATAGAAGATTAGCTTTTGCTTACGTTAATGAAAATTTTGTTATGGCCGCCTTAAACTTATTTTTCTTTTTGATCGGTACGCGCGATCCATCTACTATAACATAATCGTAATATGCCTATAATCTTCTCGCAAGCAATAAATAAGGTGACAAATTTTATCGGAATTAGATAAACAATATGAGAGTGTATAAAATATGAACAACATACATTGATATTTTATATTAGGTAACAAAATTTGATGATACTGTTTAGTCATAGGCGTATATAAGGAGGCGAAGGGGGGGTGTAGGGGGTTCGGACCTCACCCTTTGTATTCGACAGACGTATACTTAGTACAATGCAATGGCAATGGTTTATATAATTTCATAAATAACTGAGATAAGCATTAAGAATCATACCATTTTACTGATGCGTGATGCCCGGAAAAAACCTAGTTTATCTTTATAAATAATAGACTGAACCCCCCCCCCCCCCCCTCATGTAAAAGTTATGCCTGTGTGTTCAGTGGTGGAATAACTGATCAATCGGGTTATGTAACCTATGTGTAAATAATTTATTATTCGAGAGTTACACTTTTAATTTTGCTTTCGGACTTTAATAAAGTTAATGTTACTCGGTTACAGAGTTATTTTGTAACGCTCTACAGATTCTCGCCTTACAAATGTAATTCTCGCCTTAGATTTTAGATAGTAAGTTATCACTATTCCAACAATAATATATATAGATGCGTTAACAATTCAAAGGCAAGAATGATATTAATATCTTTTAAACGTCGTAAGTAGTTACTAACTTACTTATCTTCAGTAGTTACTTACGACGTTTTTGTTCCTAAGTTACAGATTTGTTTTTTATCTATCATGAGAGTAAAACTTACCGATGTAATTCTTGTCTTAGAATTGTTTACGTAACTATTTCAAGTAAGACAATATTTTATATTTGTTTCATAAATAAATTATTCATATTAAAATGAGCTCTACTTACTTCATATTAAGTACGTATCTCGTTTTATTCAATAAAGGTCTTTACCCTCCCACTTTAGATTTTAAAAAATGTCTATGTTATTACGGGACTAAATCATGTCCTTGTAAAAAACAATTTGAATTAAGTAATAGTAGTTTTTACTCAACTAACCCAGATAAAGAATAATAGGATGATTCCGTTTCCACCCTAAAGTATCCATCATAAGGGCGCGGATTGTGTGATATGATTTTTGTTTAAGCTCGTTATTAAATGATAATTTGGTGTTCTAAATTTAACGAAATTCTGTTAAAATTGAGTGAATACCTGACTGACCATACTCTGGAGTGGAAAATCGGAAGAGCATCAGCCATCAATCCTGGCCGGAGTTGCCAAACGGACACGCGATTCATATTATCACTCTTAGGATGGATACTTTAGGATGGGTAAACGGAATCAACCAAATAATACAATTCTGTATAAGTTTTGTATGTATGTATGTATAAGTGTGGGTATGTACATCCGTTCCATTATGACTTTTTATAATCTAAACTACATGACCAATTTTGAAGTGTATGATGTCATTTTTTTTTCTGATTGTGTATTGCTGTTGGCCCTACTGGCCTTGGCAGCGTTGCCGGTGGGTATGATGTCATTAGATTTGTATTCTTCCTCGGTGTCATCATCTTCTTGTCCTGATCTAGCAAAAAATCAACATGGCGCATTTTAGCTGCCAAAACTGGCGAACAATTATGACCTCTTGTAGCCTGAACAGTTTGTCCGATTTTGAAGTGCGAAGTGTTGTTATTAGCAAGTGTGGTGTTTAGTTACTTAAACTTGTGATATTGTCTTAGGCAAGAATTACATTTGTTTTATTGAATTGATACAACTCCTACCTAACCTAGTAACAGATACGTCGTAAGTAGTTATGAGAGCTGAGAATAAGATACTGATGAGAAGAGTTGACCAATCTTTCGGGTGTTAAACAATACCAAATCATTTTATGTAATCTTAATAAAAGTCTGACAAAACATATAAATCTAATTCTCGCTTTAGCCTGCCTATTAAAACTGACTGGCAAGTTGGCGAAGTGGTCACTACAACTGACTGAAGCGCTAACGATCGCGGGTTCGATCCCCGCTCACGGCAAATCTTTGTATTCGCCATACGGATGTTTGCCGTGGTCTGGGTGTTTGTGTTAGTGTTGTGAGTGTTTCCGGACCCCCGACACAAGTGATGAGATGATTGAGTGTGATGCGTTTATTTATTTATTATTATTTATGCCGAAAGCTGAAACCGATTGTAGACCAATAAAATGCTTATTACGTTTACAATTTAATAAATTTTACACAAAGGGAATTTTGGGAATGGGAAGGAATGGGATTAACATTTATAGTGAAACATTTTGATCAAACAATAATCAATTTAGAATATTTTTAGATGTAATTATTTTGTAGTGTCATGTTTTCAACCCAAAACCGCTGAACTAATTTTGCTAAAATTTGGTGATCTATGTCTAGATAGACCTTGAAATAGGCTAGTTTTTGTCGCGAATATAAAGAGGAAAGGGGATAAAATTGGGAGTGAAATATTCTATGCAGTCAAAGTCGTAAGGATCAACTAGTTTAATATAACAAGAGCATCTATATCATTATGTAATTATTAAAGCACGTAGTTCGCAGACTCTATCTTTAAGATTTTATCGAAACGTACATGTTTACGATTTCATCTTGTAAACGACGAATTTTACTGCCTCATTTGCACGATTCGATTTTATCAAATAAATTATAAAAAATTCAATGTTACACTATTGGACGTGGTTACGATATCCCCATTGTCCACTTTTATTACATTAAAAAAATGTCTGAATTGTGGTCTTCAGACATATTTAACTATAATTCTTATCTCTTGATAATTTTGATCTCAGAAAATATTTCGAATTAAATCAAGTTTCATGTCAGTTCTTTTTCCACAATCCGAACCGATGGTAGCTTTATACCTCAAAGGCTAATTTATAAATTGACGATACCAGAGTGCTTTAAAAGCCTCCTTTTATAAAGTATATTTTGCATTTATTTTTTTCGTTGTGTGGCTCATAATGTCTTTTACTAAGTATTTTTAAATGTCATATCTTCCATTACCAGCTTGACGCACCACGTAATCTTTGACACACTAGAATACCCTTATTAACCTTTAGAATCTTCTTAAGATTCCACTGCTATGGGAGGTTGGACAACAGCATGGCTATTTTTACTTATTTGCCGCTGCTGGAAACCGTACGGTAGTAATAATCAAGCAACAAAGCTGGTCGCGAAGGTCAGCTAACGATGGCCTCTCCACCCATCTCCCTCAATCACCTGAACCCCTAGATATCACCCTCAATCTCATCAAAAAGTAAAAACAATAAAAAATAACAGCCTGTAAATGTTTCACTGCTAGGCAAATTAATTCCACCATTTTGCTCCATTGCGGGTTGGGATATACATGTGTCAGAATTTCTTCCCGGCACATGCAGGTTTCCTCTCGATGTTTTCCTTCACCGCCGGGCTCAAGATAAATTAAACTACAGATTTAGCACTTGAAAGCTCAGCGGTGCTAGTCGGGGTTTGAACCCGCGATCATTGGTTGAGATCGACGTGTTCTAACCACTAGGTCATCTCGTCCCTCATCAAAACTTTAAGAAAACTTAATATTTCTCTAATAAAAACCTTTGACTTATCATATATTCTGTCCTCATCGGTGGAGGAAAGGTCCCAAGTTCGTTAAGTCCGGTACAAACCGCGACGTGGGAGGGCGTTCAATTCGATTTCCGTAGTCCCTTTTCACCGAAGTTTCAAGGTCCAATCTGACCACAAATATCCTTGGGAAATGGAGAGTGATTTGCATTTTTAACCAACTTTCTAAAAGGAGAAGGTACTCAATCATTTAATAGCAAATAATTTGTATTGGCAGCGGTATATATTCCAAAATATTACTAACATGTAATGTCATGTCATTTTCTTTCATTTCTCAATATTTTTTATATGACTTTTGTTTCTTATATTTTAAAAAATCGAACATGAAATATGTTTTGCTTTATAACTCTTTGAACCTTCAAATTTAATTACGATTTTTCGTAATCTTCTAAAATTATAACGTGTATAATAATACTATATTTATATTTATTAAGACTACTTTGTAAAAGCTGAAAGTACAAGTTTAGAACGTTTAGTACATTTCATATTTGCTATCAAACTAGATTTTTCAAATTTTATTAGACATAAAATAATAAAAAAAATCTTTATGTTGTTGCATCGTAAAGATCTATTTTCAGTTACACATATACTCGTGTAAGATCGATAACTATTCAGGACGTTAAAACGTGATCTACATTTATATTCAGTTTATATCACTGTTGAATGTAGTTTTCGTCCAAATGAAACTTTTCAAGGACCGTGTGGCGTCATAAAATTGTTACTAGTTTCAGTACTTCTAACGTAACTTATGAACATATTGAATAACTTCTGTTACAAAATTTTCGTCATGATTGGTTCTAGTGGATTCGAAATCGCTTTCTAGTTTTAAATGTTCTTAAATTTGACAGACGGATTGGCACGGTGGCTACTACAAATGACTGAAGTGCTAACGTTCGCGGGTTCGATCTCTGCTCATGGTCAACGTTGTGTTTGGATTGTGTGTGTTTCCGGACTTCGACTCAGGATCGTGAGACCTTAATAGGCGTCGTTGAATATGATGCGTCTAAGTTTTTTTTTATATTATGCTGTAAATGTAAAATAGTTTTCTGAATTTGTCACGTGATTATTGAGGGATGAGTTAATAGGAATACAGAAATAAATCGAGTGTTCAATAAAAAGTTTTAACATTTATTTAACGCAGCACATAAAGAAGGCAGTGTTGATTACATTTTCATTATATTTTTGGAAAAATCAAAATATATCTCTAAATACAAATTATCTATAGATCTTTACCTTACATTTTTCTTCTACATATACACGCTATTGTCAAATATAATTCATATCGATGTATAAAAATTGGAATCTATAGGAACTTACAATGTAATTGTCGTTAATTAATCTATTACTAACTAAATGCATTGATTTACTTGGCTCGAAGCCAAACGCACCACTAAATTACAATGTACAAAACACAATAGCGATGTTCCGAAATATAACGCAGTATACTGGTCAGTTAAATGCCACGTTGAATCAAAGCTGTAATCGATAAAATTTTACAATTGGATGCTGATAAGCAATCATGTGTCAATCCATAATAAGTCAAAATCGGAGATATTGCGTCACGTTTTTAAAATTATTTAAAGTCATTTAAGCTAAATAAGTACGGAAAAAAGATTCTTAATTTAATGGTTTTGAATTTAAAGTGCGTTTCATATTTAACAATTTAAGCACTAATCTCGTATAATTAAAAAGTTATTATTACATTTTTTTATTATACCAATCTGTTTTTAATTAATTATATCTTTTATCAAAATAGAAAAGAACAAATTAATATATTGTTTTCAAACATGTATATTAAGACAAAGTTTGACATGATTAGACGCCATTTTCTCAAAATGAAGTCCAAAAAACTCATACCTATCATACTTAGTCGTTACCTGGTTGCTAGGCAACATTTTCAAACAAAGTCAAATTAGTCGGAAATCTCGGTAACAAATCCGTGAATGTATTAACATATCTATAGTAATATTATATACGTAACTAGATGTTTAAGAATGTCAGTTAGAAAAGTCATTTGCTGAATCCAGTATGCCGAATTTTATTTCGGAACACAACCTACATTAAACGAAACTTTCGTTACTTTTAAAGTCGTATACAAATATATTTTTGCTCTCTTGCGCAGGCACGCAGACGAACCTGCTCCTATCACACTTGTCGCTAACGTCCAACGTTACAGAATATACATTATTAGTCTTAACATCTAAATTTAATATTTGTATCTGTTTATTGTTCTCTGTCGCACTAATTGTATCTTTATCAGCACAATTATCATGAATTTCTACCTGTACATCGTTAACACCATTAACATTCGCAAATTTAATATTATTACTTTTAACGCTATCGACTCTAATTATATCACCCAGTGTATCGTTCAATTCGTTCAAAGCTGTAATAAATTTCATACTATTACGTCTAGTGTTTTCGACGTTTATAATTTCACCTACTTTAACTTGTTGGACTCTTGTATCGAAAACTTCTTTAACTTCTTTTAATTTTTTACTATCACGGTTGACGAAATATCTTTGAGACGATGCTCTGTTACTATACCTCCTCCAAAACGAATCTGATGTGTTTTGACTGCTGGAAAAACCAGTGGACGTTGTTGTATTAAACGTGTCCCTTCTTTGCATGTTTTCTCTTAAATTTCTACTACATCTCATTAATTTATTTATCTTCAATAATTTAACGAATCCTTCCCTAAACTTCGATGACATTAAATTGTATAATATCGGGTTGATTGCTGAATTTAAGTACAGCATAACTCTACAAAAATATAGAAGTATATAATAGCCATCTATACCTAATGACAATATTGTCTCCGGTGGGAACACTATGATCCACAGAGTAAGAGCTTTAAAGGGAAGTAGACATATGAAGAATGATAGAACAACAGTACCAAGCATTAATATTACTTGTTTCCTGTATCGAAGAACATTTCCTGCGTTGTTGGTACTCTTGCTGTGTTGCGAGATGATGACGGGATTCTCCATGAGGTTTTTGGCGATGACGCTGTAGAGGACGAGGAGCACTCCAAGGGGGATGATGAAGAAGATGGCGATGATTAGAATGAAGAATAGCGCTGACCAGAAGGTGTCGGCTTGCGTGAGGCAGACGGGTACTTCTGTGCCGTCGTTGTAACGTTCGTAGGTGAATGTGGCCACTCCCAAGATAGGACTGTGGAAAAAAAAATCATATAAATACTTTTTTTAATTTAAAGTTAACCTAAAGAGGTGTGCTTATTATAGTTTAATTTAAATATGTGATACAGCAGGATTTGAACCCACATAAAATGTCGCTCCACAAATTATGACGTTTTTTTATGAGTATAATACAAAAAAAAATATGAAAGTCGCGCGTACGAAGTCGTAGGTAACTGTAAGTATGCATCGTACATGGATATTTTAGATAATACAATTAAAGATACAACCGTCTGTGGTTTTCTAGTAAACGTTTTATTGTAAAAGTGTTTTTCCAAAGAAATCGTACCTTCATGAGGTTTTTCTTTTAGGTCAATTGAATTTGCAAATGTATGTAAAACAGATGATTCCGATTCGTAAGGGTGTTCACTACAGATAACATAAACAAATTGATTTAATTAAATAATTCTTCAATTAATTAGTATAAATTGTTAACCAATTACTGTCATACTACAAAAGACGCATTTAAACCATGTTGAACACGTGTCTAGCTAAACAGTGTTTAAGATTTAAACATTGCTTAAAATATTATCTAAATTGCTTAACAGCGAATAAACTCATAAAAAAACTTATTGATAAAATGTTATACGTTACATTTGACAGCAAAAATAGGTTTTAAACATCTATTAAACTCACTTAAACGTATATTAATCTATGTCTAAAGCATGTTTAACTCAAAACTGTCTTAGACGCGCGTTT
The DNA here is from genome assembly GCA_037950945.1 of Hypolimnas misippus. Classification (NCBI taxonomy): domain Eukaryota; kingdom Metazoa; phylum Arthropoda; class Insecta; order Lepidoptera; family Nymphalidae; genus Hypolimnas; species Hypolimnas misippus. Next base: position 2,471,287 of record JBBEEQ010000009.1, read on the forward strand.
AACGTCTGTTTCAATCTTTTGTAGTAAGGCAGTTAATGTTTATAAAGATGCGTGGATTTAGTATACGCTGATTTTAATTTACTATGTTCAATAAAGTAATTTGATATATACATATACAAAAAAGTAACTTTCTAGTTGGTCCTTCTCGGTAGAATCTACATTCCGAACCGATGGTAGCTTCCCATTAATGCAAATACTTTTTCTCTTTTTTTTCCCGGAGTCAGACAGACACACACACACACACTGTCGCACACCCCTCCTTTTTCTTCGGGAGTTAAAATAATGTAATAAAAAAAAATAGATTTGTTCATTGAAAACGGTATTCAATTAATTAACTTACATAATATTAATATTTCTTACAATATCTTAAGTCTAAATCATCAAAATATGTAAACATATTTATTACAGTTAGCTTTAAAAGAAGTTTTTTCCTTGTAAAGTTCGTCGTGCATGTACGAGTTATCATATACAGATCGTTGATGTCTACGCTGTATTAAAATTACCTAATTCACAATCTGCGTGAAACGAGTTAGCGAAATTGGTAATTAAAATTTAATTTCGAATAATTCTGTGGTTCATTTAGATCAAAATAACGATTCTAACAACATTTTTATATCAAAATAAACGGCTAAATTACGAAGTGTAAAATGTTTTTTGCGTTTTGTGCCCAAGAATGTGTGTGAATTTTTGAATTTAGTCCCATTGGTTGGTGTGACCCATAGCTCAAATGATGGATTACCTGCCACGGTATGCAGGAAGGAAGGTGTGAATTCAATTCCCGCAATTTTATATTATATGTTGTTAAAAGTTTGATATTATTCCCCACGCGTAGATTACTAAGCTACCACGTAAGGCGTAACTGTATAACATTAGCTATCTGCGAGAGAAAGTCCCATCGAAATCGTTCCAGCCGTATCTGAGATTAGTAGCACAGAAAGACAAAAATTAAAAAAAATGTATTTATGATGTAAGTACCGTGTATAATTTCATACGCATTTAGTTAAAAGCTGTTAATTTTATATTACAATTAGACACTTCAATTATTGTTATTTGTATAGATATAGATCAGCATGAGGAAAAAAAGACATACAATAATATTTTACACACAATTAAATTAGAAGCCGTGATGGCCTAGTGGATAGAACACGTCGATCGCAACCGATGATCGTGGCTTCAAGCCCCGACTAGCACCGCTGCTGTTTCAAGTGCTAAATTTGTGTTTAAATTTATCTCGAGCTTGGTGAAGGAAAACATCGCGAGGAAACCTGCATGTGCCGGAAGAAATTCTGACATGGGATATTTACAGTCTGTTACTTTACTTGACTAAATTAGCAGTTAAATAAGGTACGAGTTGAATAAAAATCTTGTACGTTTGAAACAGTATAACAAGTAATAAAATAACGCAACTCACGAGATAAAAAGCAATTTATATGGTGATGAGAGCAACACACAGTTGGATCCTATATGCCCGCTGATGAAGGAATATTTTTACATGACAAAAGATACGTCTATATGGATGCTGATAAGCAATAATGTATTAACCCACAAAAAGTTAAAATCAGAGATATTGATGTATTTTGATACTACATAACCTATTTAACATAAATCAAATAAAAATTCAAGTCATGTGAACTGGATAAGTACGGAAAAAAGTTTCTTAATTAATTGTTTAGAATTTCAAGTGCGTTTCATATTTTGCAATTTATACAATAATCTCAAATATTTGAAAAACTTTTTAACAGATAATATATTAAATATATCAATCTGTTTTTAATTCATTATACCTTTTATTGAACCAGAAAAAAAGATGGATATTCTTCAAACTGATTCATTAAGAATAGGTTTGACATCTTTAGTCGGCATTTTCTCAAAATGAAATCCGTATGGCTTGACACAGTGTTGCTTATCAGTGTTATATATATATTTTTCCTTATGATCTAAATTATTTGATAACTTCTCTGTATCATCGTTTCACATTAAAAGTTAAGCTAAGAAGGGTCAGTGGAAATAAAAAATGTCGAAATAAATCAATGTCGCTGATTCAAATCCGGTCCAGCTCCAAAGCTTTTAGTAACTTGGTCTCGGTGAGACGGTGAAGGAAGAGTGTTGGCAGGAAATGTGGAACCAATACCCACCCTACAATAGAGCAGCGTGGTGAATTAAGATCCTATACATTGACGTAATTTGTGAAAAGAATATTGATATAGGAATTATTGTATTATTATAATTGTAGTGTATTAAAAATACGTAATATACTTGTTTCAGTTGTTTTAATTTTAAAACTAAACTCAGTAGTTTAAAGCGACGGCAAAATTTCATCCCTAATTTATTAAATAAATATTAAATAAACGCATCACACTCAACGGCCCCCATTAAGATCGCGTGACATTGTGTCGGGGGTCCGGAAACACTCACAACACTAACACAAACACCCAGACCGCGACAAATATCCGTATGGCCAATACATTCGTTTGCCATGAGCGGGGATTGAACCCGCGACCGTAAGCGCTTGAGTCAGTTGCAGTGACCACTGCGCCAACGTGTCTGTCGATTTAATTTAAGATTTTTATTTGTTAAAAAAAAACCATATAAACACTGACACAAGGGCAACTTGTATACCGAACTAGTTTGTAACTTGCTATAAACTAAACTACTAAACCGCTTTTAATGAAAATTTATATCAACAAGAGAATAACTGAGAACTTCCACTTTTTTACTGAAGTCATTTAAAAACTATTATCTTGCTCCGACGATTACGTGTAAAAGAAATGTACATGCATACTGGTTAAGATCCGCGTAAATTAACTCATACAGCTGCGGTTCGTACGGTGAGTGAGAGAGCTGGAACCTAACCACCTGCTCCAATCCCTTCCTTACGTCCTATTCCCTTTATCCCTCATTCCTTAAGCTGGCAACTTATTTGTGGATTTCTGGTGCTGCCTACTAAATACTACTTTACTACTTTAATCGTTGACAGTCGGAAACCTAATCCCCTTCCCGAATCCCTTTCTGATGCCCTAATTCACTTCATCTTCATTCCTTCATATAAGATTTTCAGCTGGCATTTGTGGCTCTTTTAATGCTGAATACTAAATACTACGTATGTACTTACCGATCCTTATCTAGTTTAATTGTTAAGAGTCAGAAACCTTACCCTCTCCCCTCATCTCTTCCTTATGTCCTATTCCCTTCATCCTTAATTAATTTTTAGCTGGCATGTGGCTCTTCTAGTGCTGACTATTAAATACTGTAGTCTATTTTCCTTTAATTGTCTTTATTTTGATAAATTACGAATTTTTGAAGATTTTTTTTTTTCATTATAATTTTTCATTATAAAAACGATTCAATCATTCAGTCGATAATTTCATATCTAACTCATATGTGTGGCTAGAGACAATTAAAGAAAAATAGACTATACTTATTTACTTACTGATTCTTATTTACTATTGTTTACGGCTACAATAACAACTGAATCAGTGTAGATCAAAAAAATGGTCCTTCCGTTACAAAACTATGGTGTTACGAACATACGTAAAAACAGACAAAGGTTTTAAACATATAACAGCATTTGATATGAAAGTAAATAATTTGCATACGACTCTCCGACTATGTTTTAAAACTGGTAATTGCACGTGAAATAACAATTATATTAGATAACTTAGTATAATTTAATTCATTTTCCCGAGTTCAAAGTTCACTTAAAAATTCAAACCCGTTTAAAACAACTGAAAGTAAAAATAAACAATGATCTTTATTCATTATTACGAACGGTCAAAATAATGTTTAATTCCATGATATTTACATTTTGTACTAGAGTTGATTTTGCCTGCGACATCGCTCGGGTTTATGTAGATTTTATAATGCCGGATAATTGTCTTAGGTTTTTTGTTACACTATTGAACAAAAGGAATAGGTACACAGGCTGGACTTCTACCAGCCAAGCCAGAATCGTAAGAAAGTTAGTAGGCATGTACAACAAAAATAAAATTATGTAAACAATAATACATAGTAATACACACTGATAGTAAATTCTTTCAAGTGTAAATGACAAGTTCCACGTGACATTGGCGAAATAACATGTCTCTAATTGGCACAACTAAAAGCCATTAACCAAGGAATTAAATTGAAAACAGTAACAAACGACTTAATAAGTTAATCTTTATGAAAATCTGAGAGCAAAACTTTAGTAATTCTTGCCTCAGAAAGAGTACTTTTTTCGGATTTAAAAATGCTGTATTTAAAATCGAATAATATATTATGACGAAGTTTTGAAGTAACACACTATTGTGTGTTACTTTTATTTCTTTTATTAAAGATTAAAAAAAACAACCGACGTCAAAAGTAAAATACGTAATTCCGTTATCTAGAATGTAGTACTTATTTCGGTTATTTTGATTTTTAAACTAGACAAAATTATATGGGACCGATGGAAGATTATACCTATTCAAACAAAAACAGAATTAACTAAATCGGTCAAGCCGTATTTAATTAATCGGTGAACAATTATAAAAAAGTTCCCGACGATATGAAAACATTAGTTTTGGAAAATTAAAAATATACTGCGTACAAAAATCTATTACTTTACGGATAAAGAAGTACCTCGAAAACTGTTGCTCGTCTGAGAATTAAATTCTGGTAAGAAATTCTAAGAATTAAATTCTGGGAAGTAATTCGTCAAACTATACACAGCTTTAGTTCGAAACAAAACCAAAATTTTACTGAGTTAGAGCATGTATAATAACTTCATTACCTTGAATACGTTGAGCAAAACGGTAGTAAGACAAAGGAAAATTAGTTCTAACTGAAATTAATTAGAATCCTGTGTGCAGCTGACTCAAGCGCTAACGGTCGCGGGTTCGATCCCCGCTCACGGCAAATGTCTGTATTGGCCATAGGGATGTTTGTCGTGGTCTGGGTGTTTGTGTTAGTGTTGTGAGTGTTTCCGGACCCCCGACACAAGGTCACGCGATCTTAATGGGGGCCGTTGAGTGTGATACGTTTATTATTATTTTTTCATTTCTATTTTAATATAAAGTATAATGAATCAAAAGTAGATTTATATAGTAAAAAGATTAATGTAATAATAAGTTTTTTAAATATATGAGATTATTGTATAAATTGCAAAATATGAAACACACTTTAATTTCGAAACATTAAATTAAGTAACCTTTTTCCGTATTTATTTAGTTCGGATGACTTAATTTTTTTGATAATATTAAATAGAAATTAAATTATCAAAATACAGCAAAATCTCTGAATTTGACTTTCTTTGGGTTGACACATTATAGCTTATCAGTATTCAACTATAAGTGTGCGAAATTTTATTCTTCTCTATCCGTGAATTTTTGTAAGAATTGGTAAAAAATTTTGCTTCACGTATAAGGTAATAATAAGTATAGATAGATATATAGATAATAGCATATCTAATTAATGTATTTTTAAATTTTTTAACTTCAAAATTTATAATTACAATTGACCAAAAGACTGACAATAACACTAATAAACAAGCAAATAAATGAAAAAAATCAAAAACCCGACTGCGTAATAAGACCATAGACAATCGTTACTAACCAACTTTAAATCATTAAAGATTCTAAATGGTATTTCTGATTGGAAAATGATATAAGAAACCTATTTTTTTATATCTATTTAAAAATACCCCAAATACCACAGTTAATCTTTTTTAATTTTTTTCTTTTTTCCATTATGGCGTCCATAATTGGCCGATTATTATTCTAAGTTAGTATTACAGATGGCCGGTAATTATTCTAAGTTAGTATTACACTTTCTATAACGTTTTTCTGACCAATCAATCGACGAGTCATTTATCAAAATCCGGCCAATTGTTCGGTCTAAATAGTACCACAAAGATACAAACCCACGTACAAACATAGACTGGTAAACACATTACCCTCGCGCAGTCGAGTAAAAAGAATTAACAAACAATATGTAATAAATAAAACGAAAAACGGATACCATTACTTCGAAAATAACAATGAGACTTGTATTGTGCGATGCGGGCGGCTGCTTTAAAATCAATGAATATGGCAGAAATAATTGCGATTGCGATTGGGTAATGCGATTGTTGTTGAGTTTGTTTATACGACACGACTATTGCGGTAATGAGCTGATTGTTTTGGTTCTTATTTTATTAATTTATCAATTGACTTCATGAAGGAGGTTCTTAATTCGTGGCGTGTATTTTTTTAAATATAATGTTACATCAGATTTTCGTCGTTTTAAGAAATAATTTTATTGCTGTTTTTTTCTAAGAATATACTTTTAATCAGTCCTATAGTTTTTTGTCAAAATCTGTTCAGTAATTTGGTTTTAAAATAAAACGAAGAAGTTACGTGTTTCATTTCGGGTCGATTGCTTTTCTTTTTAAAGTCTTAATTTACTGAAAACATCGGTCAGGAAAGTAAAAAAAACACTTAAAAATACTAATCTTATTTAATTTGATTTAAGATTATTTTAATCACTTAAAAATTGAAAAGCGCTGTTGAAATTGAACTTGCAATAATATGTGAAATCGACATAGTCTATCCACTGGGCTACCTTGGCTCTTATGCTCAAAATAAAAAAGTAAAAATATGACACCTATTATATAACATTCAACTATTGTTTAGAAACATGCCAACCATAGAGATGGGTTTAACTAGTTCGTTGCCAGCCGCCTGTCATTTAAAAAATAAAAGACAGCTGAAAAAAGAAAGTTTATAACTGACTAGATTCATTTTTTAACTTTTCTTTCCTTAATTTTTTCACAGTACATTTTTTTAATAGTATTTCTATGTATTTTAAGATGATTTTTGAAAAATGATTTAGTTGATTTTAAATACTTTTTCAAATTTCAAATTTAAATGGTTTTAGTTAGGTACTATAAAAAGTATCATTTAAACTTCTACAACAAAAAACGTACAATAACTCAACTTGTTTGTGTAAAGTTTAAAACTCTATTCAATAAAGAATGTTAATAGCTTCTTATTTTAAAGTTTCAATACCTTCATCTCCAACTAAAATAATATTCAAAAATTTACTTTGTAATACAAAATAATAGCTGGCAAACCAGCAGGCGGGACACCTCATGTTAAATGATCACCGCGGCCAATGGACATATGCAGCACCACAGTAGAGGTGCCACAAATGCTTTGCTTCTTAAAAATTATAGGGGATAAGAGGAAATATGAAGTAAGGATAGCAACGGGGATTGGGGTCCGAATCTCTCACTCACCGTACGAAACGTACGTATTAGTTACTTCTCGCCGATCTTCTTCGCTCGTAAACGAGCTTTATTCTGTGTCTGTGGGCTATGCCTAGGCTTTATCACAATAAAAAAAAAAAACGTTACTTTAACTAATCTCTATTAGTGTGAAATTTATACTAATATTATAAAGAGGTAAAATTTGTTTGTAAGTTTATCTCTAAAACTTTTGATCCGATTTGAAAAATTATTTTTACGTTGGATAGCCCGTTTATTAAAGAATGTTATATCCAATATGCATCACGCTACGACGTACAAGAGCGAAGCAGTGTCCATAAACGCGAACGAAACCGCGTGACGAAGCCAGTTGTAGTCCTGATCCTATTTCATTTCAATTAAGCGTTGAACACAAGAAGTATGAAATAGCCGGAGGGAATCGATCTCACAACTTTTACATAGTTAAATAAACCTTACCAATATCGTTATTGCGGCTGATTTTACCGTTTTTTCGCTATCATTTGATATTCCATTTCTTGTGATTCAAACTCAAAATATATTTTATTCATATGGGACTTTAAAGCACTTTCGAATCGTCAAGTTACATGTCATTTTTTTTTAGATTTTTATAAAGCTACCTCCGGTTCGGAATGTAGTCTCTACTGAGAAGAACCGGCAACAAACTTGAGTAACTCTTTTAAAATCATTTATACATAATGTATATTTATTACATTTTTATTATTTTATCCCGATAGAAAAACAACGCGTATCAAATCCACGCGTCTTTATAGTCAAAATATTCTTGTATTGTGTAATATGCTATATCTATTTAAGATTTTTTTAATATGGGCTTTAAACTTATTAAGTGGCAAATGTAAAATTCTTACTATTACTTTTATGTAGATTTAAAGAAAGAAATAATTCAAATGTACTAGTACGACCATATTAGTCAACCATTTGGACACTATTACGCTTTTGCCAAGGTTAAACTTTAAATATCTTCGATAAATACGACACAGGAGTTGACCCAGCACCTTCCTGCATATCATGCCACTAAGCCATGTGCAACTTGAATTATGAGTCTCACACTCGCAATATCGATATAATGATTATATTCGCTCTAAAGCCAAGCTAATATTAAAATCAGTTTCGCCATAAAGACGCATATACGGATAAATAATATATATTATACAAGCTACCTCTCGCGGCTTCACTCGTGCTTATGGTTATTTTTTCGCTCCTATAAGTCGTAACGATGTAATGATGTAATATATCCTTCCTTAATAAATAAGCTATTTTTTATAGCAAAAATATGGCCTATGTTACTCAGCGTGAATTTAGCTTTTCAATGGTGAACAATTTTTTTTTAAATCGGCTCAGTAGTTTTTGAATTTATTCATTACAAAAGAACAAAAATACAAATCTTTCTTCTTTATGATATTAGTAGATAACTCATTAGTACTAATATTACAACCAAATAGAAATGGTTATTTCGGTACAGATTACTAATTGGATGCTGATAAGCAATAATGTGTCAACCCACAAAAAGTCAAATTCGGAGATATTGATGTATTTTGATACAACGTCACCTATTTAACATTATCCAAAAAATAAATCAAGTCATCTAAACTAAATAAGTATTGGAAAAAGTGACTTAACGCAATGTTTCGAAATTCAGGTGCGTTCCATATTTTGCAATTTATAAAATAATCTCAAATATTTAAAAACTTATTATTAGATAACATATTAGATAAATCTATCTACTTTTGAAGAATTATACATTTTATCAAAATAGAAAAGATAAAATGAATATATACGTCTTCGAACAAATTTATCAAGAATAGGTTTGACATCTTTAGACGCCATTTTCTCAAAACGAAGTCCGTGTGGCTTGACGCAGTATTGCTTATTAGCGTCCAATTAACTGTCTACATATAACTGAAATAAATGAGCCCAGAAGCATAAAAATTTGCAAAGAAAATCTATAACGAAGACGGATTTTTAAATATTCGTTCCTATGTTATCTATACGTACTAATATTATAAAGAGATCAATTTTATTCATACATTTGTATGTATCTCTGAAACTATTGATTCGATTTGAAAAATTCTATTTGCGTTGGGTAGCACTATTATTACGAAAGGTGGAGGACGCTGATAAGCAATACTGTGTCAAGCCACACGGACTTGATGTTGAGAAAATGTCGCCAAAAGATGTCAAACCTATTCTTTATAAATTTGTTTGAAGAAGTATATATCTATATTTTCTTTTTGTTTGATAAAAGTTATAATGAATTAAAAGCATATTGATACATTTAATATTATCTAATAAAAAGGTTTTTCAAATATTTGAGATTATCGTATAAATTGCAAAATATGGAACGCACTTGAAATACGAAACAATTAATTAAGAAACTTTTTACCGTACTTATTTAGTTTATGCGACTTCATTTTTTTTTAATAATGTTAAATAGGTGATGCAGTAACAAAATACATCAATATCTCCAAATTTGACTTTTTGTGGATTGACACATTATTGCTTCTCAGCACACATATTACGATATGACTGATAGGAGCGAAGCAGCAATTATAAACGCAACTGAAACCGCGAAGTACTGTCACATATTTAACACGTTTTTGACACCATACAACGGAATCCTAAAACAAAACTTCGACACGAAGTTCTAAGTTTAATAACAACGCATAAAATTTAATATCTCTTTCATAAATTATAAACTTCACGTGGCTCAGAGAAATGGTAATTTGGAAACCAATGAAATTAATTTATAAATTTTGAAACATTCTTAATGTCTTTAAAATAAATCGTCCGCGCCCTTGCTAAGTGCAAAACAGCTATTTACGAGGGCAATTTAAAGTTCAACTTTTTCATAAAATTTGTATGAAATTAAATATAGTATTTAGTTAACTTTAAAATTAATGGCATACTTTAACAGTGTTAATTTTTTCAACAATAAGCCTTTACGTTAGAATTTAGAAACTATTTTACATTACATGGCCTAGTGTTTAGAAGACGTCTCAACCAACGATCGCGGGTTTAAACCCCGGCTAGCACCGCCTAGTTTTCATGTGCTTTTGTGTTCAAATTCATCTCGAACTCAGCGGAGAAGGAAAACATCGTGAAGAAACCTGCATGTGCCCGGAGAAATTCTGACATGTATATCCGCCAACTCGCTGTGGAGCAGCGTTGTGGATAAGGTTCTGAACCTTCTCCTTAATAGAAGAAGCCTTCACCAAGAAATGAGACATTTATAGGCTTATATATGTTACTTTACTTTACATTACAAAAATGATTTTCCTATTAAGGTATAACATTAACAGACTTATAAAACTACTACTAAACTAACATACTATTAAACTCCCCGCTACACGTATTGATAATTATTTTTCAAATAAATTTTCTCAAATATTATCTATATTCAAAATCCTTAATCTTACAAAAATTGATCCCGCCTTCTGAACAAAATCCTAGAACTGCGGCCTAGCCATTTTAATGCATATCATTACTAGTTTATAAATAGGAAAAAAGCTATAAATTTTAATGGTATTTTATGTAAAGATTGCTTAAAATCTGTATTAGACCAACGATTACTAAACATGAATTATCCCTAAGAAAGATAAAATTAACTCAATGATCTTTAAAGTCTTACATTTATAACATTCTTACACATTTGACGGAAATCTACAAGAGCAGAACTACGGAAAAAGATACTCTAATAATAATTAATATTTCATCATTCTAATAGAGATTAATACTATACGATATTGCAATGCTATTTACTTAATATATTACATTTACTCACCCAAGAGATCGTGGCCTGAAAAAAAATCACATTACGCTCATAATAAAATTATTTATTCTCAACATCTCGTACATTTTGTAAAATTAATGTTTAGGCAATACATCAGGCTTTAAACTACACAATAATTATCTAAGAATAAATATTTTATTTACAAATCTTCATACAATTATCTATGCTTCGGTTCAAATTCAATGAATACAAATACATTTGGCACTTTGCTTAAAAATTCATTTCGAACATTCATATTTCATACACTTTAAGATATCTAATATTTAATTATCTAGTGAATACACAAATATTGAGTTTCTATAACATTTGGTCTACACTGTCATGAATGAAAACCAAAACTTCAGAGAACGTCCAAACCTATTCGACAATTTTATGAATAAACTTGACACGATTTTCTCTATACAAAACTATATCAATCACACGAAACTCTCTGGAAAATCATAATCCACACTCTTAGACTTTTGGAAGCCGACGACGCAATCAACTTTTATCTTTTGGTAAGAGACAAACTTTTTATTAGGGTCGCCATCCACGCTCTTCGCTTTTGCGCTATTTATTAAAACACTACGCCTCAGCGATCCGTGGTTACGAGTGGACTGTTCCAATTCAATATCCAACCTATTTTTACCACTAAAATTGGAATGACCTATAAATTTCGCGGTATCTCTACACTCTCTGGTCTTATCTTCTGTGTCCAGCATGCTGCCTTCGCTTTTCATCCTGCTGATGACCTTCGTTTTTGGATTGGAACAGACCGGTGCTGATTGCTGGCGGACGAATCGCTTGCTTGTAAACATTCTGTCGAAAAATCCGTTCGTCTTAACTGTTGGGTCCTTCTCGTCTTTACTTTCAACTTCTGTGTCGCTTCGTTCTAAACTGGTTCTATGTGTAAACAACTTTTTTAAGCTATTTGTTGTTCTCGACAAACTGCTGCTCGTTGTGGATCCATTCGTCACTGTCCTATGGACTCGTCTATTTTGAATTCTTTCTGCAGACCTCTTATAGCATATGCACACTTTACAGAAGCCAATACGAAATTTAGATGACATAAGATTATACAATATAGGATTAATAGCGGAGTTTATGTACAGCATAATTCTAGAGAAGTATAATAAATTGTACCACTTTTCTGGGCTAACATTATCTGATAGTTCGGAGGGAGTTATAATGATCCAAAGAGCGAGAACTCTATATGGCATTAGACAGAGGAAGAAGCATAGAACTACGGTGCCAAGCATTAAAATAACTTGCTTTCTCGCTCTAGCGTTATAAGGATCTACAGTCTTATTAAGAACTACTTTAGAGGCGGCTGATATTAAGTTTTTAGCTATAATGGTGTATAGAACGATGAGGATGATTAATGGGAGGAGATAGAGGAAAATGATGACCATGACGAAGAATGTAATTTGCCAGAAGGTGACGGCTTGAGTAAGACATTGGTAGGAGGTCCCGTCTTGTCTGGTCACGGTGTGCATCTCAGCTATAGCCAGGATTGGACTGGAAAGAAGAAAAAATACTAATAAAAAAACTATTCTATATTATCCTACTTTCCGAATGACGCAATGATCTTATTCATATAAACAATTAATATTATAATTCACTTTAAAAATTTTTCTTTAAAGCTTTTCTTTGGTACATAAGATCATTTCGCCAATATATAAATCTAAGACCTGTATACACCTAAATTATATACACAAGATTAAATGATATTAAAACCGCAAAAAAAGAAAATAAATATACACAAATGTTGATTAAAGTTATACAGGTAAATGTGGTGTGGTTGAGATAAAAAAAAATAAATTGAAATTAGAAAAAGTGTGCAAAGAAGCTTGTGATAAAAAAAACTGTGCCCAGAAGACGAATAAGCATCTCGTACATAAGCCATATATATTAAAGTATGTACGAACCTTGTTTCACAAAGGGTTTTTTTTTCAGTTAAATATTCAAAGCTTTTCGGAACATATCCGTATTTCATGTTCCTGAAATTATTTTAGAAAACAAAATCCCTTCAACACTTCACCCGAGTCCTTTTAACGGTGAAGTGTTCACACATTGCTGATAAAAAAATGCCACTTTTACTGTCGCTTTACGTAAAAGTATATACATATATTATAATCTAGTATTTTGTGAATAATTATTTTTCAATAATACACAAATTAACACTGTTTCATAACTAATTATTAAATAATGTTAAAGTTTTATTAGTCAATTTAAACGTTGTTTAATTAATAGGCGAATGTTGATCAATGTAACCACAATTGTGACTATATTATTTTATGTAAAAGCATATTTATACAGATTCGCTGTGAGAGCTCTTCGCTTCTTTGTTTTAATATGCAATCGCTAATATATTGCATTAAACCAGCAAGCGGTCGCAATCGCTTCATGGCTGAAAGCGCTGTTAATGGTTGCATAATAAAATGAAGAAGCAATTAGCCACGCGTTTAGCCGCTTTTTTGTTTTAATATGGAACCGCTCACTAAACTTGTCACACTAAATCAATTCAGCGTAAGCGATTGTATATTAGAATAAAACAGCAGCTGAGCGCACGGATAGATATATTTGATATATATTGATACTTCTATATTTTAATTTGGAAACGTTAACAACTTTCTTTACACGATTTGCTACTTATGAGTATACTCCAATCATTAACAGATAATTATATAATTATTAGCGTGGTGGTGACCCCGAGGAAGTTTTTTTTTATATCAATCAAAAGCCCTCCCCCCGTAGGAGCCCCTAGTCTTTAACAATCAGCCTGAACTAGGATCAACCCTAGGCGACCAAGGCAAGGTTTTAGATGCTGGACCAGACTTAGCAATACATTTATTACGTTTATGAATATTTTAAAATAAGTACCACTTAATTTAAGTATAACAGTAGGATTTTTTGCATTAATATCTAAAAAAAATCTTTCTTTTTATCGTTAAAAAAAGATGATTTTAAAAAGTTTTGTTTTTTTTTTAAATATTGTTGGTCAATTTTGTACTACGTACGTATAACCCTATTACATTGATTCATTCAACATCTGTTCAAAAATTTTTGTATGAATGAACAACAAACATCCATAATTACAGTTAGCATAATTGTAGTAAGTTGGAGCTTTTTGTATATTAAACAAAAAAGCAACAAAATTTCTAACACAGAAGTACAAAAACCAATAACATATCGAATCCAATACAATAAGCAATAGTGAAATGACTAGAAATTCAATAGGAAGCAATTTATTCTAAACCATTTGTTCAAGAGAAAAATGTGCCAACGCGCCAATGCAATATGGGCTAGCGTTCTATCGGCACATTACCAGTAGCGCCATCTATTATTTACAGACTGAACCAATATCACGGACAGTAACGAGTCGACTTTGAGCCACAGAGCAAATAAAATTGTTTTTTTTTTTTCGCAGATTCTCAAACTGTAGTTTCTTTGCGTTCTGTGAAATGTTTTTTTTAATCTATAATAATATGAATGCGAAATTAACTCTGTCTGTTTCTGTTTCTCGACTAAGCTGATGAACTAATTTTGATGAAATTTGCTACAGAGATTGGAGAAGGAAGATTACGTTACTTTTTGTCGCGATATTCCCACAGGCATTTTTCAGATTTAAAAGTAGCCTATATCCTCTCAAAGCATGAAACTACATCCCTGTAAAATTTTATCAATTAATCAAGTGTTTTTTAAATTGATTCGTTGCAAACATATAAAATTACAAATTTTTCTTCTTTATGATATTAGTATAGATAATTAGAAATACCTACTTTTATAAATATGGTATGGTACTCTTCTATTAAAAATAATAGCAACAGAAAACTAGAAAAATAACATTTTGTTAATGTATAATTATATAGATTTTACATAAAACATCGTCTTGGGCCCGCGGGAAACACTTATATTTTCGAGATAAAAATTTACCTATACACATGGCCTTTGAGAACTAAGAAATACCGGCTGGTTTAATTTTTTAAACAAATATTTTATAGGCTTGACTTAAATAAATCTATATGATATGTTATAAGCTTATTAATTTATGTTATAAACGCGAATTAATTCCTGGCTTTGTCGCCATTTTGATTTGGTCCTTAAAATTTAATGTCATTTCCGTAAAAAATATTGGGATTTGAAATTCTTAAAAAAAACTGAATTAGTTGCACAAGATTAAAAAAAAAGTGAAATAGAGTATACAATACGTAAGATGTATAGTTACCGTCTTTGACACACATAAAGATAAAACTACATTATAGTTTTCAAAGACTTAAAGCCTAGTATACATATAATTAATTATCTTCACATAAACGATAAATCACTAACAATAATAGGCTTTAAAAGGACCTCGATGAAAATGCCATTAAATAATTACATCATAGAGATTTAGTATTGCTAGTAATAAAATAACACGCATTAAGTCGCAGTATTTAAGGATTAACCCTAGAATGCTACATTAAATTCATAACACTTTGAGAGTAATTACCCTGAAAATGGCGATTTGAATATATTTTCACTGGCAACATCGCTGTATGCTTTGTCCTCCTTTGTTTAGCGGAAATGTATATTTTTTATTTATGGCAACTGGCCACTGTTTATATTGTAATTTATTTAATAAATACTTTTGCCCTTATGAGTATTTGACCAGGATTTTTTTATCGCAGAATTTTTGAAAATATAAAATATATAAAATTAAATTATTATATGCTATATTTTTTAACATTTAACAATAAAATTTTATAATAATAGATATAATAGCTCATGGATTTTACCATCCAGAATACCGACGCCCACTTTGAAAGACGTTGCCTAGCAACCAGCTGGCAACTAAGAACAACAGGGACACTATCTTTGGACTAAAAAAATCAATGGACGAGATTGTCGAAGTAAATAAATGGATAGAGAATTTTAACATCATTCATTTACTAGTCTTTGAGTATGTAAATAGTTTTTTTTATCTAAAAACGCGACATGTTTTAAAAGTTTTTCTACACATCCGTTACATTCGCTCCGCTCATGTTTTAATTTTTTCGGTAAAAACAAAAACAAGACATAAATAACTCAAAAATTTTAACTGCCGATTACTATTTTTTTTTTTCTAAAGAATTTTCGTAGAGATACTCGTGTCATCTCGGCGAATCTAATGACGTATCATTTACAAGCGGACATAAGAACGGATATATGTATATACATACGTCTCATAGATATTTTGGTCATCACCGTAGCCGAGGAAAAAAAATTTACAATTGAGAATTAATCCATAAAAATAGACTAAAATGCAAAAAATAAATATTTTCTACATCATTTTGAAGTCGATGATAAGTAAAACATTTGAAATCGGCGCCAAGTAAAACCTTTTACGTGTTATTTATCGAAATAAACAAAAAAAAAACAAAATTGTCAAGATTGGTCCACAAGCAGAGAAGTAATCAGTCATCCATAAAAAAGTCCCCGACGAATTGAGAACGTCCTACTTTTTTGGAAGTCGGTTAAAAATGTTATTATTATAATATTGTATACAGGTTACATACTCACCTACAATTACCAAGTAATATTATTAATTTTATTTTATTATATATTGTAATAAAAATAATAAAAAGCATTTTTACTCGTCTAGTCTGTGTAGGAGTTGAAGATTCTGTAGAGGAGCGTATATTGCACACTTCATGTTAACTTTATTGACTGCTTAAGAGTTGAAACTGTTTTCTTTAATAACAACAATTTTAAAGAAGTTACTGTTTTATAATTTCCATCTACCAGTATTACAACTGAAATTGCAATTCAAAAGGGAAATGCTGTTAGTATTCTTGCCACCACACCACGCGGATAATGAACGAATTTTATTATTCGCTATTTAATTTTATTCGCTACTTAAATGAAATATTATGCGTTTAAAGGCCGCGTTTCAATACAAAAAATTGGACATTCTGACTTTCAAAGGCGGCGTTTTAATACAAAAAAAAAAAACGATAAATTCTTTATTTTAATTGTATCTTTATAATTATTTATTTGTTCGTTTACATGTAATATTAAACTTCTACTACGATAATAACCTCTTCTCCTGTTAAAAAGAAGATAACAATACATAATACATTCAACAGCTCAAGTGCGGATAATCTTTGTAAAAGTTTTTCAAATAAGTTGCCTTGAGTATTTATTATATCGTTCTACTTCACCGCCGAGCGAAAGATGCTTATAACTAAAAACTTACAAGTGTAAACCATTAGGATTTCCCATTTTGGCCATATCTTAGAATTCTTGCTACCACGTGAATGTATTCTTATGGCGACATATACTCAAAGTTTTTTTGTCAGGTTTGCCTGTCATATACACACGCGCAGGTCGACCGGAGCGTGTGTGGGAACAATCCTGACAGTTATATATATTTTTTAACTTTCGCCGTGGTCACGTGCTGACTCAGCTCAGGAACAGTCAATTTGTGACCACGACAGATGCAACTGCGCCGAAACGGTGCAATAAAAAAGGTATTAATACGATTTATTATCGCGATCGGACCAGTTAATTCAAATATGACACCTGTTAGTTACTTTAACCTAAACAAGTGATCGGAATAATTGATATAAAATGAGTTATCGGATGTGATAGCCCCACACAGGACGTCCTGTTGACTTGCGCAAGCGACGTGAATTGCACACATACTGACAGATAAACCTCAGTGTATGTCGCCATAAGGATACATTCACGTGGTAACAAAAATCCTGTGCCTTTATGTTTTCTTGTCCTCTTGAGGTTGTGATGAATGCAAACAAATGAAATTCTTAATAATTTTTACCAAGATTTGAAGCGAAGCTCATCTATTAGAATTCTATTCTTTGAGTCATCTCGTCAATATTGTATGCAAATAAATGAAACACCATTATATAAAACGTTCGATCGTTCGTATTTACGTCAATTGAAAAGCAAGTTTTATTTACTCAAATAAATTGCTTTTTGATATTCAGAAAAGCTGTATCAATTGCGTCTGTTTGTTTATTTGATCGTTTTAATTATTTTTGTGGCGAACATCCTTACTTCGTTCAATAAGTATTCTTTTCCAAATGTATTTTTTTATGTTTATTTAATTTTGTTTACAGTTTTTGTTTATTTAAGCTATTTTCTTGGTATATAACGTTATTTTACTAATATTAAATTTTTATCGCAATTTTGAAATGAATATTTTTTGAGTATATATTACACGATTTATTCGACGATAGTGTTATTTAAATAATTCATTTGATTTTATTTGCTTGTATATTTTTGCAACGATACTTTTGACAGTTATTTTAGTCAAAAATAGTATTGCTGATAGTCGGCACTAGTTTTAACTGATTCAGGGTTTTGACTGTAATATATATAATATTTTATAAATGAGCCGTTTATATGAAATTCGCGTTTTTTAAAATACCTCTACTTCCCCTTTTCCCCCTTATACCTGCAACGCATATGATTCACCTTTTAGTAATACAGAAGTCACACCACGTGACCTACTCGTTTTGTAAGCTTTTATCATAAAAAATATGAAAATAATTGTCAATTTAAAATATCTAATGTAGAGTTTTTTTTTTGCATAGAACGTTTTGCTACATTCTCTTATCATTTTATATTCACACATAGCACGCGTCCGGCGTCACTTTTATGCGCTGAGCACATTAGAGCAACGTTTAAAATGTAATAATATATATTACGAGGTCAGTTATTTTTAGGTGTAATTCAACGTAAAAGTTACATATATTTAATAGTGATATTCCGAATATCCATATCCGCGGATATCCGAGGAAGAAGAAAGATCTGTATCTGTATCCGTTGTTTTTTGGCGGCTGCTGTATTAATTTCCAATAAATAGATGAAATTTTATATACACCTAACCCCGGTGTTATACTAAATTATCAACAAAACAAAAGACATACCCACGCAATGCTAGTCGTAATTTAAGTGGTAAGAAGTGATATCAACTATCGTTTCACGAACTGAAAACTTCCTCCTTTTTTGGAAGTCAGTTAAAAAAGGAATGAAACAATGCTAAAAGTTACCTATGTCTGCTACCCCTACAGGCCGTGTACTGGTATGACAATTACTTGCATTCAAACTACTTACAATCCAAATGTCACCCAGAATGACGACCACTATGGACGACGTTGCCTAGCAACCAGGTAGCGACTGAGTATGACTAGCGAGATATTGGGCAACAAGACAATTGACGAGGTTGTAATGTCTATAGTTACAAAATATTATTGTTCTGTTATCAATGCATTAATAATTTCATTCCAAAAGTATATATCAAAATATTATTTAAAACAAATAAATACAAAGAATTTAAAAATCGTTTATACACATACATTTTCATCTTAACTACAGTTAGGGTTGTCTAATGGCCGGGAAATACGGGATTATCCCGGAATTTCGCATCATGTACTGTGTCCAGGAATTATATTATACTGCCCTGGATTCCGAACACTTACTAATTTCTTTACAAAAAAGTTTTTTAAAACATTATAGCTGTGTCTTTAATGTGAGAAAAATACTACATTTGAGTTAATTTTTCACCTTTTTTAAATTAATAAATGGATCAAGGAATATTCTTTCTTAAACAGATTTAACAATGGTTTCTAAATAATATAATTTAAATTTCATTCCTCTTGGATAATTATAAATATTAATCCTCCTATTTACGGGAAAATTATTACCTTTTAAAATTTTATATATTTTTTTGTTTCTTTATGTTGTTCAGTAGTATATTCAAAATTAATTATAAACTTATTTTATATTCAAAATTAATCTCCTATTAAGAAGCAGGTTTAGAGCTTAATTGACCACGCTGCTCCACTGCGGGTTGACGGATATACATGTGTCAGTATTTCACGATGTTTTCCTTCACCGCCGACTTCGAGATGAATTAAAACACAAATTTGGCGCTTAAAAACACAGCGGTACTAGGGGGTTTGATCCGTAATTATCGGTTGAGATCGACGAGTCCTAACCAGTAGGCCATTTCGACTCAAGAACAATAAAGTAGTAGAAATGTCCCGGAATTAATGAACTTGTGTTTGACAACCCTAACTACAGTACATTTTAAACAGCAAGCCGTCGGTCATAATGTTGTTTTAATTACTCCTGAAAGTTTCAGGTCGGAAACAGCTGTACATAAAAAGTAAATAATTCAAAATACGCTAAATTTACTATGACGTTCTTGTAAATTGTGGTTTAAGACATTTACTTTTTTGATGTGTATATTTCGCTTTAATCCCTTAATACTATAATTATTCATTTGTATGTGTTCGTTTTAAGATTATTATTTTAAAGACGTGTTTATCCATAGCGTTGTCTTTATATATATATATATATATATATATATATATATATATATATATATATATATATATATATATATATATATATATATATATATATATATATAAAACATTAGACGTTGTAATCAGAAATTTGAATTTTGCTTTATACTGGTGGAGCTTTTATGAAAGCCACAGCTTTCGTTTACCAGATTACAGAACTGTTTTATAACAATTAGGAATAATGATCTAATTAAAGCTGTCAGAAGCTTTGGCCATTACGAGTATGTTACATTCTATTTCGGAGCACACCCATTGTGCTTATTGTACTTATATGATACTGACTTTCTCATAATGCAAAGCACAGATGGAAGATTACGTTGATTGGTCCGATTTTCATTTAGCACTGACCTGAAATACGTTACACATTGTTCTACGATTTCTACAATGGCCTTAAGGCCTGGTTAACCAGGTCTTAGTGCTACCTCATATGAAAAAGTTCAAATGGAAAGAAAAATAAACAAAAAGACTCGTAATTTTTTTTTACTTCCTGCTAGTTAGACTAGCTGTGTCTGCCGGATTCACCCGCGTTAATTTGAGGAAAAGTTCTAAATTTTACCTTCCCTGCTTGAATCGGATAGTGTTCACTAGTTCATTGGTTTCAATTTTGTTTTCATATAACACTCTTTTTTATTCATCGATTAAAATAAAAATTAAAAAAAGTAGCCTCAGTTACTCTTTATAACATTAGCTATATCTGAGTGAAAGTCCCATCGAAACTTTTCCAGCCGCTTCAGAAATTAACCGGAATAAACTGGCGGACAGACAAAATTTTTTAAAAATTGTATTTTTGGTGTAAGCATCGTATATACTTTCATATAGTTAAAAGCTGTTAATTTGAAATTACAAACAGACACTTAAATTTTATTTATCTGTATAGATAATAGGTTGTTTATATTAAAAGTGTCTGAAACTTTTTCTAAAGAAAATTTATAACCTACAATTTTGTATAATACAGGGATAATATAGCATGGAGGTACATTGACCTCTCACCTTGAATATCTCACAAGACCAGCACGACATTCGTGGGGAGCTAGAACCCGTGTAATAGATCACCTATGATGGCTTTTTTTTATTTATTTATTTTTTTAAGCAGGGTAAACCTTCGAAAAGATACCCGACTCTTGGTGGGAAGATAAGGAAGATAAGATCGGGTTATGTGAAGATTTATACCCACTACAACCTCTTCGATGGCCTACCTCAGTACTGAAATGGAGAGGCCTCGGGATCGCTGGCGCATGTACATCCGTTGCCCCTCACGTGTGACGCTCCGCTCGAGGCTAGCGAAGCTCGTCTCAGAAGGGCAAAGTGTGGTCTTGCCCTCCCCGCACCCCTCGCTGGTGCGACGGCAGCCTGACACCATCCCGGCTGCTGTCCTCCTCAGAGCCGTATGAATACGAATGCGTGGGAACCCCAATTGACACACCCACAGCCCGGGCGCTGGTGGTTCTAACTTTTTAACTAACTTTTTTTTAACTTTTTTACCTTTGATGACTAATAGCCTTAAAATATTGACTTAAATTAGTATCTGAATGTGTAGATTTTTGATAAAGACTAAAATTTGATATGAAACGTTACAAATTTATTGTTATCAATTATAGAAAAGTGACATAATTCGACAAATAGCTACAGTACGAGCTACTACTACGTTTTTGGTATTATTATTTTATTTCTAATATTTAAAATTTACGCATAAATGCTATACTCATATAAATTTTAACATAAAACAACAACCGTTAAAAATACTAAAATCTTAACTTTTTTTCATATAAAAGGCATTTTGCATCGTTTTCAAATTGTTAACCGACTTCCAAGAAAGGAGGAGGTTCTCAATTCAATGAGGACTTTTTTATCTATGTTCACCAATTTCTCGAAAACAGCTTGACCAATTAATATGTGGCTTCGATGAGGTCTAGAATGTTTTGTAAGAAATAATCCTTTTTTTTATTTTTTGTATTAATTTAGAGCTTGATTGATATATTGAATAATAAATTTCTTAGATTAAGTTGTAAATACATTTTGATTTTGAGCTTGACCAATTTAGTTTATTATTTTTTTTCAAAGAGTACTCTCCTATTAATCCCATAGAATTTTCATCATAATCGGTTCAAACTTTGGTTTTAAAATTAAAACAAATGGAATAATCAACAAATATTATGTCATTCAAATATAAAAATTTAAGTATTTTTCCGTTCCATTTCAACGACAATAACCTACTCACTGCGGATCGAAACTATTTACAATAGTAAGTTAAGTTCAGAATCGCTAAACACAATTAAAACTTGTATTGTAACTGTGGCCGAGTTTGGATTTGGCACTTGGCGCCGAGTTGGGAAACTCCTGATTTGTTGGTGCATTGCGATGTTAGTGATCTCTTGCTGTTAGATGTGACATGTGTATCCTAATTACTATTTTAAATTGACTTCAAAAATAAGGACGTGCCCAAACTCAAACTCAAAATACGCTTTATTCAAATTGGCTTTTAAAGCACTTTCGAATCGTCAAGTTACATGTCATATTTTAATTTTAGATTTTTATAAAGCTAGCACCGGTTCCGAATGTAGTCTATACTTAGAAGAACCGGCAAGAAACTCGATAGTAACTCTTTTAAAATCATTTATACATAATGTATTTTTATTACATTTTAATTATATTATCCGGATATAAAATCAACGCGTATCAAATCCACGCCTCTTTGTCGTCAACATACTCTTGTATGGTATAATATGCTTTATCAATTAAAGATTTTTTAATGTAGGTTTTAACTTATTAAGTGGCATGTGAATAACATGAAAAAGGTCTTACTTGACGCCGACTTCGAATGTTTTACTAGGCACCGACTTCATAATGTTGTAGAAAACATTTATTTTATGCTTTTTAGTTCATTTGTATCCCTTAGGTTCGTTTTTGAAGTCGGTTTAATTTTTTGAAAAAAAAAAATATTAGTTTAAGCTTTATCATTGCTTAACCGATCTTAACAATTCTGTTTATGTATAGTCTATTTTTCTTAACTTGTCCTTATTTGGTAACAATACCCCGAACGAAAATCACGAATTTACGAATTAAAAATGTATAATTTCTTATTATGTGTGGCTAGAAATACGCCATATTTGTTTTCTATATATGACAAGTAAAAAAATATAGATTATACTTTTAGTCACAAACAGTTTTTAATGTTATCAATGTAAAAGAAAATACTTATTTTGCTTTTGAAGGCGATTTTTTTTTTCAAAAATCTTTATTATGCGATCTCTGACGAATTAAAAACCTCCTACTTTTCAGAAGTATATTAAAAACATTAGAAACATAAATAATTTTGAAATAAAACTATTTTAAACGAATTTAAATCGCGTATATTAATTATATTTATCATCCCGACGTTTCGAGCATTTTACAGCGTTCGTGGTCACGGGTAGACTTAAATCCGTTTAAAATAGTTTTATTTCAATGAATAATAATCGCGAAAATCTAAGACAATGATGTAAATAATTTTATTTACAATATTCATAATCATTTGTAAAGGAAAACGTCAAGAGATAATCTACATGTGTCGGAAGAAATACCGAAATATATGACAACCCGTGATGGATTAAACTTTGAATGTTTCTTAGACGAGAATTACACTAGTAAGTTTTACTCTCGTAATTAATAATAACTCTGAAACCTGCCAATAGTTATCTAGGTAACCATACGTAAGCTCTGACAATAACTATGTCACTGACAGTACATTTTTTAGTAAGCAATTTGTGTAAACAATACAATAAACAACTTATTAAAAACAATATACATAAAATACGTAAGCCAATAAAGATTCCGCATATAACGAATTCGATATCGATGAGATAGCTAAACTAAAAAAAAACCTGATAATTAATATGAACTAAAATTATTGTATATGAAAATTGTAACATATGAAAATCCGGGAGCAACATTTACAAGTGTAATCCTCGCTTTAACAGTAGAAGATCCTTTCAATCCTCAACTGTGGGATCCACCGACTCTTAATTGACTAAACTACCAACATCATTATTTCAAATTGCTTAAATCTATACAAATAAATAAAATCAAGTGTTTGTTTGTAATTTCAAATTAACAGTGTCAATTAAAATAATGGTTAATTTTATTTAACAAAAGATTACACTGTACTTACAACATAAACATAATTTTAAAATTTTTTCTCTGTCTGTATATCTGTCTATCTATCTGTTTGTCTGTTTGTTCCGGCTAATATCTGAAACAGCGGTTTCGGTTTTAACGGGACCTTCATCCACCTAATGTTATAAGGAGTAACTTAAGCTACTTTTATTTTATTTTTTAATTAATATATAAAAAGAGAGTTACGTAAAAACAAAATTGAAACCAATAAAATAGTGAACAATATTCGATTCAAGTATCGACAGTAAACATTATATAGATATAGTAGTAGCAGTAAAGCAAAGTAACAGCCTGTTAATATCCCACTGCTGGGCAAAGGCCTCCTCTCCTATTAAGGAGAAGATTTAGAGCTTATTCCACCACGCTGCTCCACTGCGGGTTGGCGGATATACATGTGTCAGAATTTCTCCCGGCACATGCAGGTTTCCTCGATGTTTTCCTTTACCGCCGAGCTCGATATGAATTTAAACATTAATTTAGCACTTGAAAATTCAGAGTTGCTAGCCGGGGTTTGAACCCGCGATCATCGATTGATATCGACGTGGTCTAACCGCTAGGCCATCTCGGCTCTTATATTATAATTTCTCCTCAAATTAAGCTCTGAAGCCGCTCAGCAAGTTGCTTAAATAAAACGGTTTCAATTGCCGTCTTTGTCAAGTCGTCTTAAGAAGGCATTTGTGGAAATAACTTAAGTGCGCTTTCGTTTCGTTGTGCACATTTCATTGCGACTTGAAAATTATTGTTTAAATAGCTTTAAAGATGCCAGTTACATTCGCTGACTGCTGCGAGAAAGTATAATTTCTTTGTTGTATATTATATGTTTAACTTTTTTATAGAATATGCTTTCAATTCCACATAATGGTAAATTAAACATAACAACTCATATTCACTAAAATGACCGATGACATTTTAAACACAGTAACCCATTTAGCACCGCCGTACTCGTTTGAGTACTGTTAGATTTTGTAACCTAATTTTTACATACGGGCTATTCAATAAGTTTATGGCCGCTGTACTCTTACGAGTACACACTCTTATAACTTTCCATAATAGGAAAATATTTCTTTTTCGTTTAGTATTTGAATATATCACGTATAATTAGAAAATAAACGATTTGAGCATAAAATGCTGCTAGTTTCATTTTGGCGCTTAAGGGTTAAAGTTCAATTTTAATAACCTATCTATTTGCGGTTTTTGATATTAGCTATAGAATTTTGACAAAATTTGTATACAATTTTTTTGGACTGAGATAAAAGCATAGTTGTACTTAAGTGACAGCTAGAATACTGGCTCATTTAGGGAAGTAGCTCAGAAGCACAGAAGATCTGCGTGAAGTAGTACAGCTGCATTTCCTACGTTGATTAAAAGAACCGGCAGCCGGTAGGGGGTTACCCCTTCCACATTCCTTTTCCTATTTAATATTTCTTTATATTCTTATTTCTTTTCCTCCTCCTCCTCCTCCTCAGGTGCTGCAAGAGTCCATGGGCAATCACTTTACATCAGGTCGACCGCCTGCTCGTTTGCGAGCTATTTTTATAAAAGAAATCTTATAACTCTATCACTAGTAATAAAAATCACAGATATATAAAGGTTATTGAAACCGGTAGTAACATGATATGAATCATCTGATACGGCCATGTATATAATGGACGATTAACATTTTTTTATAATATTAGTTAAAACGGACACACGTATAAATCAAACAAGGCGTACGTAATTAAAATGTGTTCATTTTAAAGACAAATTGTATATGTCTAAAATAAACCGTATTATACAAAAATAATTGTTTGTTCAATAGTTTTTTTTTTTATATAAATGTTTAAACTAATATTTTATTTCAATATACTCAGTACTTGCCCGACATAGAGGGTGTAAAAGAGTACATATAATTAAAGCTTGAATATTTAGATAAATACAAACTTTTAATTATAAAGGAGATATTAAGGAGACAGCGAGTTTTATGTAGAATATGTATTAAATATATCGTCTTCATCTAAATGAAACACACATTAACAACAACGTTCTTACACGTAAATTATATATATTATAAATTATTAAGATTGAACGAAATTAAGTTATTAATGTTTCTACATTGTAGAGGGCACGTTGGTACAATTCGATTTTAATTAATTTTCTATATTTTAATATTGCGATTAGACCTGACGCCAAAATTATGGTGACTTGTTATCCAAACATGCCATATAGTGATAGGCTTAGGTGGTGATTTTTGTATTTATTCAAGTAACGATTTTATTTTTCGACTAGTCTTTATTCGTGGTATATATTTAAACAGAATTAAACTTGGCAGGTTATTACAGAACCGCAATCACACTGCGGTACAATTTGACAGTTGATATGTTTCGTTTTAGTACAAAATTCAAAAATCAACCATCAAAATGTACTGCGATGATATAGCGATAGCACACGCATAATCGCCCTGCTGGAGGCTTGTGTAAAGCTATCGCTACCAAACAAGCAAAATTTTGATAGTTAAAGAAGAGTACTAGAAAAATACAGAAATCAACCATCAAAATTGCACATTTTGATAACAACAGTTTCACGCAATTAATCCTCTATTCCGACGAATTTAATAAAATAAAAAATTTCAAATTGTTCTATTAAATGAATCAATATGAATCGAAAATCCTTAAAATAAATCTTCTCTTAAAACTATTATTAATGCCAAATAAATAGAATTAAACATACCTAGTAAATAACGCTGCGAAGAACCAAGCTAACGCGCATATGAGCGTAGCACGAGTTTTAGTGCATACGTAGCCAGCTCGTAGCGGCTCACATATCGCGTAGTACCTCTCGAAGCTTATCGCTAGTATCGTTAGGACTGACGCGTGGGCGACTGTTAGCTCTACGAACGGGACTGCTAGACCTGAAAAACAAAATATTACAATGTATCAAATGGGCATGTGTTGGATATCAAAATCAATACATACTTTATTCAAGTAGGCTTTTAAAAGCACTTTTATTCGTCAATACAAACAAGAAGTATTTAAATTAATGAAAAGCTAACACCGGTTCGGAATGTAGATTCTACCAAGAAGAATCGACAAGAAACTTGAACAGGTATTTTTATTATTTTACCGGCGTTAGCAGAATCAAAAAAAAAAGAAAAAGTAAAAAAAAACTGAACTAAACTTTTTATGAAATAATTTTACACGATTTCTACAAGATCCAACCTACACTTGGAAGCACTTTGTATATCTTTACATAGTATACAACAAAGTCGATACCCGCCGTCCGTACACTTAGATTTCCTAAACTACGCAACAGATTTCGATGCAGTTTTCATCTATAAACAGAGAATTCAAGACATAATAATTATAATAATTTATACGTATAATTTATACCTATTATAGTATAAAAAAGTCGTGTCACTAGTTCTTATATACAGTGTATAAATAACAAAACCTTATGCCGCTGTTGAAACATACGCACAGTGCGATGGCACAATTTCAATTTGGATATAGAAGAACTGTAGCTTCAATGGATGTGTAATAGAAACATATATATATATATATATATATAATTAATTGACAGACACCTTGGTGCAGTGGTTACTGCAACTGACTCAAGCGCTAACGGTCGCGGGTTCGATCCCCGCTCATGGCAAACGTCTGTATTGGCCATACGGATGTTTGTCGTGATCTGGGTGTTTGTATTAGTGTTGTGAGTGTTTCCGGACCCCCGACACAAGGTCACGCGATATTAATGGGGGCCGTTGAGTGTGATGCATTTATTTATTTATTATTATTTATTTATATATGTGTTACGAAATATATTTAATTAAAAATCCATTTTTTACGATGATACTGTCAAACATTTGATAGTCTTTAGTCAATGATACTATATAACGATAGATACGTCATATACTGAGTGATATATGTATATATATATATATATATATATATATATATATATATATATATATATATATATATATATATATATATATATATATATATATATATATACATATAAAGATACTCACTAAGTGTGACACTATGACACGCTGATTATATTTGGACCAATGTGACGATTGACAAGCTTGTCAAAGTTAGAATACAGATTTTTAACATTAAATACTAGGAACGTTACATATCTTATACTGCCCCTCGCGGCTTTACTCGCGTGTATGGTTATTGCTTCGCTCCTATGAGTCGTAGCGATATTAAAGAAGTGAAATACCCTTCCTCAGTGTGCGGGCTACCCAACGCAAAAAGATTCAAAACCGATCAGTAGTTTCAGAGATTGCCCTATTAACATACAAACTTACAAACAAATTCGACCTCTTTATAATATAAGTATAGACTTTTCTTTGTAATTTTAGATAACTTTGATTTTTTTTTTTCGTTTTTATTTTCTAATCTAAACTTTCCAAGGATTAGAGTTACTGTTTTATGGACGCTTCCTCAATTTAAGGGTGCCTCTGAGATAAGTTTTAAAGCTTTTTCATAGCGTTTTGTGTTTTTAAATTGCCACTTCTACCTTTATCGAGGCTGCGTAGATCATTTGTCTGAATCCTTCATTTTTATTCATGAAAACCGTGATGAGTTAGTGGACAAAATACGCGCGGACAAAATAATCTCGGGCTTATACCATTGAGTTTTTAAATTCCAAATAAGTGTTTATGGTAAAGAAATATATCTTTAGGTAACTTGTATAATATGTAAAGACTATTGGTCGACCAATGTTCTAAGTAAAGTAGTAAA
Organism: Hypolimnas misippus; assembly: GCA_037950945.1. NCBI lineage: Eukaryota > Metazoa > Arthropoda > Insecta > Lepidoptera > Nymphalidae > Hypolimnas > Hypolimnas misippus. Next base: position 2,500,531 of record JBBEEQ010000009.1, read on the forward strand.
GTAGGCAAAGGTCTTCTCACATATTAAGGAGAAGGTTTAAGAGCTTAATCCACCACGCTGCTCCACTGCGGGTTGGCGGATATACATGTGTCAGAATTTCTCCAGGCATATGCAGGATGTTTTCCTTCACCGCCGAGCGAGAGATGAATTTAAACGCTAATTTAGCACTTGAAAATTCCGTGGTGCTAGCCGGTTCAAACCGAACCCGCGATCGTAGGTTGAGATCGATGTGTTCGAACCACTACGACATCTCAGCCCTAAATTCGGCCGTAATACAACGTAAACTGCTGATCCGTTTTGAAAATTTATTTGGATGCTGATAAGCAATAATGTGTCAACCCACAAAAAGTGAAATTTGGAGATATTGGTGTATTTTGATACGCCATCACCTATTTAACATTATTTGATTAAAAATAAAGTCATATAAACTAAATAATCTAATAATATTCAAATAATATTCAAACAAACTTATTAAGAACAGATTTGACATCTTTAGACGCCATTTTCTCAAAATGAAGTTAGTGTGGCTTGACACATTATTGCTTATCAGCGTCCATTTTTGAGTTAAATAGCCTATTTATTGAAGAAGATTATAGGCTATATAACATCACGCTACAGCGCACACGAGCGAAGTAGTAATTATTATCGCTCTTTTAAAGTTTTATTATTATATTAACCTATAAACCTATCTGAACAAACGGGCTATCCAATGCATAACAAATTTTTTAGTATTATGAGAGATTACCCTCTATATATAAACTTACAAACACACAAATATATAGTATTAGTATAGAAGTATAGATATCTAAATATTAATAACTCTATCATGATCCCATCAATTACAAAATAACCATTACCTTCACCACCAGCATAATTAGAACTAAAAATGTATGTGCACACCAATTTCGTCACTATAAATTGAACCCGCATTCAGAACTAATGTTATATGATAAGATTAGTTTTCGTTAGAATATACGTATAGTACAATCTTTAGGTAGTTTTGCTGGGAAAGTTTTCCGGGAGTTTTGAAATTGAATGATTTTATGGATTTTAACACGTTCTTTCCCAATTTCTACTTGCCCACCTCGTATCTCAAACTCAAAATATACTTTATTCAAATGGGCTTTAACAGCACTTTCGAATCGTCAAGTTACATGTCATATTTTCATTTTTGATTTATATAAAGCTACCATCGGTTCGGAATGTAGTCTCTACCGGAAGAACCGGCAAGAAACTCGATAGTAACTCTTTTAAAATCATTTATACATAATGTATTTTTATTACATTTTAATTATGGTATCCGGATAGAAAATCAACGCTTATCAAATCCTCGCCTCTTTGTCGTCAAAATATTCTTGTATGGTATAATATGCTTTATTTATTAAAGATTTATTAACGTAGATTTTTTATCTTTTCCGGATACGCGGCCATATTTAAAAAATGGCGCTCAAAAACAGTTTTTAACACTATCTTATTTCGTACTTATTTTCGCATGAAAATAGTATGTCAAATTAAACGAGAGAAAATTTCCTATAGTTGACGTGAACACCTTCTCTTGTTAAAACCCTTACCAATTTTTTATTTTTATAATATTTGTAAAATCGATCGCTATATTGCGTTTAATCTCTTTTATCTAAATCAGATTAAAGACTTTTAAACGTTACAGTGGATAAATCATATACTAAATATTATTAATATTTATATATCGATGGGTGGATGTGATTCACATAAAACTACTACATGTATGTATTTTGATGAAAATTTACGATAATATATCCTATAAGTAAGAATAATATAGGTTACTTATTAATCAACATATTCAGTGAGAGGCGAGAAAAAGCTATATACCAAATTAAATATACACATAAAGTAAAACTATTTTTTACAAGAGTATAAGTACCTAATTAAATGCTATACATGCCCCTCGTGGTTTCTCTCGCGCTTAACATAGGACCTTCATACAAACTTCTAACCCCCATTTTTATTGTTATGTTCTAAAAAGAATACTCACGCAAAATTGGAAACTCCTAGCACTTGAAGTTTTTCGCAATAAAAGGTTAACCTATGGTTTTTTTTAGGGTCTAAAGATTGTCTGTGCCAAATTTCATTAAAATATGTTGAGAGGTTTGAGCGGGAAAGCGTAGCAGACAATGTTAGTAGGTATAGTACGTGGTTTTAAAGTTAGTAGCTTCCAAGTTAATATTATTTCAATTTCCACGTCAAATAATTCTAATATTCTGAAAGTATTATTCCGAAATCTCTTCGTTATTACGAGCAACAATAAATACGAATACGCTGGTCGTTTTTCAAAGGCTGTCAATTATTTTTCGAACAGGAAAAGATTGTTTCACACAGAAATATGACTTTGTTCTGTCCCAATATTTTTTATCATTATGATTCAGTATTATTCTACGAAGGAATTGAATGGATTTACTTTTTGGTGTCAAAATAAGAGTTGGTTAATGAAAGAATTGGTATTACATAGAATAATAAACAATGTATCTACATATATCTTTAAATACATCTACATATATATTTATATAGCTTTTGTTCGCGGTTTCTCATGCCATAATGTATGTTTCAACCGACTTTAAAAGAAGAAGGCTCTCAATTCATAGTGTGTGTTTGTTACCTCATAGCTCCGTTATTTTTTTATCGATTTTTTAATTTTTTATTGTATTTGTAATATATTTTTGTTGGCAACACCGTGTTAAAACATGGAGTTGAGCGTTTTGTGGCACGTTGGTAACGGGGGACGAGTGCCATTTACCGGGAAAGAGGAAAGAAAAGGGAATACGTTGCTGTGAGATTTTTTTTTTTTATAAAAAACTCCGTCGAAGTCAGATTAAAATAATTGTGACATAGGTACATGTCCACATAAACGAAATTGCGTATTTAGCTTTTGAAGTCAGTTTAAAGTCTTAATTATGTTTTAAAATAATATATAAAATCTACGCCATATGCAATGATGGTTTAAACTATCTATAGTGTACATTTCAAATGGCACTATAATTCTTAAAGTACATTCAATAGTTCTAGATTGGTTCACTTCGTACATACAAAATTCGCTCTATATTTATTTATTAGCACTAGCTGGTGCCCGCATCTTCATCTGCGAAAAATTAATATTAATAAAATTTGTAAAAAAAAATAGTTACTCCTTATAACATTACCTATTTGCGAGTAAAATTCCCGTTAAAATCGGTCCAACAGTTTCAGAGATCAGCCGGAACAAACAGACGGACAGACAGATAGACAAAATTAAAAATGATTTCTTTAATGTTAGTATCGCATATACTTTCATAATTATTGAATGAAAATCTTTTAATTTGAAATCAGAAACAGACACTTAAATTTTATTTATTTGTATAGATTGATTTTTTTATCTTATATAGCTATAACTTTTTGTATTTAAATACATATGTATGTACATTATCCTAGCTGCGAATATCATACTAGATGTTACAATTGCAACAGTAGGTAACTCTGATTGTTCTACGTTTTGCAAAAGTAACATAATACCATTTTAATGAAACTAAAGTAAACACTAAACTTTTAAACACTAACCTTTGACTAATTAAGGTTTTCATTAATAAACATTTTAACCCTAAAACTGTTACAAGCGTATACGTCCAACGAAATTAATTAAAATGGTTTAAAAATTAACAACTAAAACTTGGTATTTTAAAAATGCATTCTCTGTTACTGAACCCAAAATCCACCCCTTTAAGGTCATTAAGGGCAACCCTTAATCCCTTTAGGGGTGAAGAATGTTCCTTAACTTATGTAATCTGCCAACCTACTTTTAAGGTCATCTTATGCCTTAATGGCCCATAAGGTTTTTTTAATATAAACATATAAATGTTATATAAAACGAATAAACAAATACACTTATTTTCGAAGATTATACTTTATTAGTCAAATAAAAAAATTACTTTTAATTTTAATAAAAATACAATCTAAAAACCGACCAGCCATCCAACGCAAAAGTAATATAATTTTCAAATCTTTGAAGGTTATATAATATATAAAAATCAAAACTGACAGGCTGACATATTAACAGACTGATCGATAAACGCAGAACCGCTGAGTCTAGAAACATGAAATTTTGCACAAACGTTCTTTACATCGTAAGTGTGCACTATGACAGTATTTTTAAAAATCACCTCACCTCTAAGGAGTTAAAAAGAAAGTTGAAAATTTGTTAAGTATCAAATTCCTAAGTATAAGCGAACAAAGCTGTGTTTCATAAAATAACTGTAAAAAATTAGTTTAGATATGGATGCTGATAAGCAATAATGTGTCAACCCACAAAAAGTCGTATTCGGAGATATTGATGTATTTTGATACTGCATTACCTATTTAACATTATTCAAAAAAGTTTAAGTCATATAAACTAATTAAGTACAGAAAAATGTTTCTTAATTAATTGTTTCGAATTTCAAGTGCGTTCCATATTTTACAATTTATACAATAATCTTAAATATTTGAAAAACCTTTTATTTGATTATATATTCAATATATCAGTCTGATTTTAATTTATTATACATTTTATCAAAAAATAAAAGAAAAGATGGATATATACTTCTTCAAACATATTTATCAAGAATATGTTTGACCTCTTTATGACTCCATTTTCTCAAAATGAAGTCCGTGTGGCTTGACACAGTATTGCTTATCAGCGTCCATATAGTTAAACTCGAAGTAAACTTTGACATTCTTATTACTTTTCATTTTATCGCCTTTACTTTTTTATAAGAATGTACGTAAATATTAAAGTCATTATTATATTGTTAAGAGAATACGTGAGGAAATGGCAGATATCTCCAAAGTGTTAGCCTCTAGATCTTTAAAGTCAAGTTAAGACATTTATCCGCTCTTAAACTCGCGTTTAAAGTTGAAACAGTTATCTTACTACACTGCACTACATAGAACACAGTAACAAATGTTAATTAGATTCTAAAACTGCTTTCTATTATGTTAAATTTTGTATAACAATTACATTTTATTTATAAAAAACGTATTCAAATATAAATAAACAATTATATTACACTTCATGTGTAATAAATACTTCATGCAAATTATTTGTACGTCTAGCTTAAAATTATTTTAGTACTTTCAACTAGAAAAAAAATTTTCTTTACTAATAAATAAGACCCGAGATGGCCTAGTGATGTCAACCGATGATCGCGAGTTCAAGCTAGCACTCTGAGTTTTTTAGTGCTAAATTTTTGTTTAAATTTATCTCAAGCTCGAATTAAAAACAGATTTGTATACTAAAAAGTTTTATCTAATAATAAGTTTTCAAACATATTAGATTATTGAAATTTGCAAAATATCGAGCACACTTTAATATTCGAAATATTAATTTAAGTAACTTTTTTATGTACTTAATTAGTTTAGATGTCTTGAATTTTTTTTAAATAATTTTAAATACATGACGCATTATTTATTTATTTATTTATGTGTAATCAACAGCGTATACAGATTATATTTGTACAGTTCTATAAATTTCATGAAGACTATGGCCACAAAGATTACATTATAAAGTGTTTAATATAATATATTTAACAAAGTGGATAACAAAATGAAAGTAGGTCTAAAGAAAATTGTTGACGCATGTGACAAGAGAATATTCACAAGTGTATGGGCATTTGTATTTGCGTGCGTGTGTGTGTGTGTGCGTGTTTATTTTTGGCGGTAAGATAGTATTATTTGATTCCTCAATTGTTTTTTGGATAAGTGAAACAGGTCTAAATGAGAAAATACTTTATTGTATGTTCGTGCTAGACGTGCACTTATAGAGCTTTTTGCATAATTTGTGTTACATTTAGGAACAACTAGTGGATGGGGGTTTCACTTACAGAAAATGACTGGATGAAGAATGAAGAATGAATTAAAAGAGTTCATCGATATCGATGTAATTTTTTTTTTGTTTTTTCATGTATTGACGATTCAAAAGTGCTCGTGAGAGCCTACTTGAATAAAGTATTTTTTGATTTTGATTTTGATATCTCCGAATTCAAATTTTTGTGGCATGACATATTATTGCTTATCAGCATCTATATATAAACCTTCCTCTTGAATAACTCCGTTTATTGAGGAAAACCGCATTAAAACCCATTGCGTAGCTTAAGATATCTAAGCGTAGAGACTTTGTTTTATACTATGTAAAGATTGTAATCTTGAACATTATTTATGTGCCATACATGAGAACAACAGTCTAGAACTAAAACTAAATCACTTAAAGATACTATTGAAAAGACAAAGAATTGGCTTAAGATGAAAATAATATAAAACATTTTGAACTAGTTCCAACTATCCCATACAGCTTGAAACGTTAGTATCGGAGTATTGTTTACACATGCATTGTGTTAGCTCTTGGACGCTGCACTTGCAAAGATTATTTATTATGTACATAGATGCGGTAAAAAATACACATATTTTTTTCCTAAATAAACATGACAGATCTGGGAATAAATAATTGGGATAACTTATAAAAATAATATATACATAATAGGACATACGTATTAGTTTCGTTAGACCGCTGTACTTAGAAACCGAAAGAGCGTGCATCGTGTTTTAACCTGTTTTTTGATTCTGTGCGTTTCATTTTCAATTACTATTATGTAACTGTAAGTTTTGTTATAAGTCGTTTGATGCCTGCGGTAGGTATAGTATGAATTCCGCTAGAGATTGAATATTAATCGAAATGAGTTTGTTCCATTTCGTGACAAAATCTTACCAAATTCAAAATCTTCGACTAGGAAGGTCAATGGCTACTTACACTTTGGCTACAATTACTTACACACTATATAAATTGTAACCTTTTAAATCTTCCGTCCTATACTCACAGTACATGGATGGCTGATCGGCATGGATGGCTGGAACAGACTTTTCTAATTACAGCGTAACACCCAAATTAAAAACACTTGGTTCCAAAACCTTACCATGTATAAAATAATTAATAAATGTGATTAGCCAATAGTTTTGAAGAGATTGAGTCATATCACTGTTGCTAATCCTATATAATCAACTGTCAATAAACAACTCTAATCGAATTGAATTCACGTTATAAAATAAAGTTACTAACAAAATAATATTGAGATTGAATAATTTGTAAAAAATTGCGTTTTTTACAAATTATTCAATCTGTAAAAGAAGCAATCTTTTACAAATTAATTTAAATTAAAGAATGATTTCGTTATTAAAAAAATGATTGTAATTAATATGGTAGCCACAATTATTAAAAATTAAATAAACAATTCAAAAATTTTAAAAAAGGTAAGCAGTGCTTATATTTTTATTTAGTCAACATGTAGAAAATCATTTACTTGTACCCTAAAAGAACTTGTACAAAAATAAAATAAGTTTGAACTATATTTCTTGATACTCACAATTTATTATATTTCAGCTGACTGAACTTTTCGTATCTCTCTGTAGACGTTTAAAAGTTAGCATTAAAAGTTTTCTATGATTTTTTACTGATTTTACACAAAAACTTTAGTGAACTTTTATGTCATAAAGCTTATAATGTAATTATAAATAAAAATTGCGTCGCTACGAAATTCGCCAAGAAATAAGAATAACGCCGCTTTGATTGACATAATTTATCTGACTCATAATTAATAACCCTTTATAACTGCCATCTAAAAAATTCCAACAGTCGAAATTAAATTATTCTTTGACAGTCCGAGCTTTGCCAAAACAATTTCGCAGCTCGCGAAATTTAATATCGTTGTCAGTAAGCGAAATTGGATCAAAGTGTTCGCTCATTAGTCGAATAGTTTTGTGCCGAAATGTCGCATCTGTGCTATTGGTATTTGCGTCAATTAAGAGCACTTTGAATCGCTCGGGTAGCAGTTTCGTATGGTAAGATTAGTTTGAATACTTTTTTATGCTTTGGAGTTAAATAAAGACGGAGTTAATATGTACTTATTTTGTTTAAGCTGTTTGTTTTTTGTAATAGGAAACGTACTTTTATATTGAAAAGGAGAGAAATAAATACGCTGGTAAGCAATACTGTGTCAAGCCACACGGACTTCATTTCGAGAGAATCGCGTCTAAAGATGTCAAACCTATTCTTTACACATATGTTTAAAGAAGTATAAATCCATTTCTATCTTTTATTATTTGATAAATGGAATGATCAAATAAAATCGGACTGATATATTAAATATATTATTTAATAAAAAGTTTTTCAAATGTTTGAGATTATTGTATAAATAGCAAAATATGGAACGCACTCGAAATTCGAAACAATAAATTAAGAAACTTTTTCCATACTTATTCATTTAACATAACTTCAAATTTTTTGAATAATGTTAAATAGGTGATGCCGTATCAAAGAACATCAATATCTTCGAATTTGACTTTTTGTGGGTTGACACATCATTGCTTATCAGCATCCAAATATACTACTTACTAGATCCGGTTAATTTTCTGTTATTTTCATATTACGGAAAACAATTAAAAATACTGAGAAATGTAACTAACTTTGGATAGATGGGTATTCTTTATTATGTCACGCAAATCTATTAAATAAATATTGTTGAAACTTCACAGTAATATAGCTTATACATCAAAATAACACAGGCATATTTTTATCAAACCACCAAGCGAGCAAATCCACGTTCGGAGGCTTGTACACACATTACAATAAAATTAAATTTCTTTTATTATTTACAAAAATAGCCACCGTAAGACGTCGCAAAGTCCAGCAAATTTTAAATTTTTTAGCAATTACTTTTATTTACCTTATAAATAATAAATTATCAAACATGAACTCTAGGGTACATCACAAAGATGTCAATATATACTCATCTATTGACGACTGATTGGTGCAGTAGTGAATACAACTGACTGAAGCGCTTATCGGTCTCCGGTTCGATCCCCGCTCACAGCAAACGTCTGTATCGGTCATACGAATATTAGTCGTACTCTGAGCGTTTGTGTTTGTATGTGACCCCCGAACCAGGAACATGAAATCCTAATGGGAGCCGTTGGGTGTGGCGCGTTTATTATTCTTATTATCCATTCTTGTATCGTTTCTAGCTTAACGCCTCCTAAATGTCCCATGATATATGTGCGCAAATCACGCAATATTAACAATTATATTGAAAATGCTAATAAACAATAATGTCCTAACCCACAAAAAGTAGAATTCAGAGATATTGATGTATTCTGATAATGATTCAAAAAAATGTCAAGTCGTATATGCTAAATACGAATGAAAAATAGTTTTTTAATTAATAAAAAAAAGTTTGTAATATGCAATAATTTAATATATTTAAAAAACATTGTTAAACTTTTTAATATACCAATTTGCTTTTAATTCATAATGAATCTCTTTAAGTGTTTAATGTTACATATCTTTAAACAAATTAATTTAGAATAATTTTGACACATTTAGACGCCATTTTCTCAAAATGAAGTTCGAATGGCTTGACCTAGGATTGTCTATTCCACAAACCAAATAATTGAATTGAATAGTATTGTTTATTAGCGTCCAACTATGTATATCTACAAAAATGATAAACCTTAGTACAATAAATAAAATATATTGCCGAATGTATTAGACTTGCATCACTTGATAATCTATTTGACTACTTTTTTTTTTTAATATTTGAAAAATGTGTGCGATAAAAATTAAAAAACAAAGGTAAAAAACAAACTTCAAAAGCTAAATACGTAATTTACATGAATGACAAACTTATTCTAATTATTTTGATTTTAAACCAAACTACAGAACCAGGTCAAGTTGTTTTCGAATAATCGGTGTACAAACCAAAAAAAAAGTCTCCGGCGAATTAAGAACCTCCCACTTTTTGGAAGTCGGTTAAAAAAACGTGTTAGTTTCATTTACTACACCCGTGCGAGGCCGTAGCGAATAACTAGTTGATTATAGATCAATGATACTCGAATTCAAATTATATTTCATATTTTGTAAAATATTTTTTTTTTAGACGACAGTCATTTGTTTTTAAGAGAAACAACAACCGTTTCGAAATAGACCAGTAATTTACCTTCAAAAACAATCACAAACGATCAAATAAAAAAATCGTAAAAAATTATTCTTTGAACTTTATTTAAAATTTAAATACTCGACGTTTTGTAGAGAATACGCTAAAACTTTATATATGTTTTTAATTGGGTCGCGGTTGACAAAGTTAAAAGAGTGTTTTGTTAAGGTAATTTCAACTTTATTCGTATTGGAATAAAGATGAGATTAGGTTGTTCTTGTGTTTGTCATTTGGCCATGTCCTTGAATATTTATATGTGATCGTCTTTAAGGAGTTCAGAGTGTGGTCATAAATAACGCGATATCATGATATATTATTTTTTATATCAAAATGTATATAATTAACTAGCTGTGCCTTGCGCTTTCACTTGCGTTTATGGTTACTACTTCGCTCCTAAGAGTCGTAGCGTGATGTAATATAGCCTATAGCCTTCCACAATAAATAAGCTTACTAACATAAAAACAATTTTTCAAATCGAACCAGTAGTTCCTGACATTAGCGCATTCAAACAAAGTCTTCAATTTTATAATATAGTATAGATAAATAATTTATAAATAACTCTATAAAATTAATGAAATGAGAAAAGTTGGAAACAATAATAAGGGTTACTTTTAAAATTAGAATCCAATTTATTGTGTTAGATTTATTTATAAAGTTTTTTCGTGTTATTTTTAATGTAAGAAATAACAATATTTTAATTAATGTCTTGTTATTATTATTGTAGTAGTTTTTTTGGGTAAAAAAAATTGTTTAATAAATATTACTGCTTAAATTTCGTAAACAGCGAATTAAAAAACTAAACGTAGATAACATAACCAAAAAAACATTGACCAATCTTAACGAGACTATTAAATAAAATTATGATTTCATAAAATTCTTTACCCTCACTCTCAAGACTGATTTAAAAACGATTTTATTCTCAAAAATCATATTACAAATATTATTTTTATGACAATCCCATTAAAGGAAAAAGTAAAGCATGTGATCAGATCATTTTTAAATCAATATCATTTTATATTTTAATAAATTATCGACTGATTGCAAAAGAAAAAATTAACCATCTAATCTATACTAATATTATAAAGTTGATGAGTTTGTTTGACCGTGCTAATCTCAGGAATTACTGGTTCGAATTGAGAAATTCTTATTGAGTTAGATAGTTCATTTATTGAGGAAGGCTATAGGCTATATTGCATCACGCTAAGACTCATAGGAGCGGAGCAATAAACGCGAGTGAAACCGCAAAGGATAGCTAGTTAATTATAAAAGAACCCGTATTTTATTATATTTTAACGACGAACGACGTACGCTTTTTACTGTCATTTTGTTTCAAGTAATGCTTTTACTTAAATCGTTAATACATTATATTGATTATTATTACTATAATTCTTACTTATAACTTCATAAGCCTTTATGAAACTCCCATTAACATATTAAAATGCAGGATAATTGTTTACGATCGCTCATAAATGTGCGTTCATCGACAATTTTAATTGTGAAACGTATCTTAAATAATCATAAAATCGCTTATTTCATGGCCTTTCGAATGCCATCGCGAGATCGCGAGAATGCATCGATATCTCGAATTATCGATATTATTTACGAAAGGGCAACGAACTAAGAAGGTAATAATACATTTATTGCAAACTATTTCTTATTCCCTGTTAATAAGAGATATAATTATATGAATGTATTGATATGTTGGGTTAGTTGTACGCATTATAAACAGTAATAGCGATCGTATTGGGGTGGTCAGACGTACAATAAAAAATTGTAACAGTTCTTAATTGAGTAAACGTAAGTATATTTCGTTTTAAAACTAAAATAAAGATGCAAGGGAACCGTTTTACGAGGTCCGTTTAAAAATGCATAACTCGCTTTGATTGTGCCGATTTCGAAATGTTTCAAGGAAATGTTTTTGAACGCTAAGCAGTTTAATATTATGTTACAGGAGTAGCAATGGTTTGGATTTTAGTTAGTTTCTCGTTATTTCTGTAGCGTTTGATTTCCTTTTAATATTTTATTGTATTAAACAGAACATGCAATACTACGTAAGAACTGTTGGGACTTCCATAGATAAAAACTTATGTATTTCGAAAATCGCTAAGGTTCTTTACCAATATTTCATTAAAAATATACTCGAGCAAGTTTAAATTTAGTTAGATTTGCAAAACCAACGTTAAAATATTAATACATAAAGGTGAATTTTCAATTTAATTAAAATTGTCAGTTTGGTTGTTTTTTTTATTATTTTGTTGTGCCTGCTTGCTGCCTTTGTGTTTATTAAAATAAAATAACTGACATCAACCGTTAACTCACTCAATTTAGTCTTGTTCTATGGAAGTTGCACCACCCTGGTATTAAGGTCAAAATAATACCATAACTCTTTGTATAAGTACTATAAAACTATGAACGTAACGTTTTATTATTGAGTTTATGACAAAGTACCTATAATTTCTATAGAGCCCAATGAAAATATATTTTTTATTTAATTTATTTTTTATTATTAAATAATACATGATTAATGAATTATTAATGAAGTACAAATAGTTGCAACTTCAGTTTCAGCAACACAAAAAAATAGTAAAAATAATAATTTAAACGTGATTTGTAATGTTTGACTAGAATATTTACATCTTTACATTGATAAGCCGTATTAAAAAGAATCACATTTATTTATAAATCAGAATATTTACTACTTTTTATAAGGTGCGCCAAAAGAAAAAAAAATGGGGCTGAATAATGAAGGATTCTAGTCACTATTCCTGATAAAATAAAAGCTAAGGTCATTGACACTTAACATTTTGATAATTTATTCAATATCATATTAAAACATTCGAAAGCGTATAACAATTTCAATCAGTATGCAACGCACGCGCATCGAACCCGTGAAGTATTATCAACGCGGTCCTCCACATCATTAAAAGGCAAAAAAATGCGAAATTGAATGTAAATCGTCAATAACTTAATAAGTATTCAAGCTATTCGTCGAAACTCACTCATAACTCAGTGTGAACTCGAATAAAAATGTCAATGTCAATGACCGATCCCGATCGCTTAAGCCAGAAACACATTACAGGACATGACTGATGTTAACTCAATAATGTATACTACCGATACATTTGTCTATACTAATATTATGAAGAAGTAAAATTTGTTTTTAAGTTTGTATATAGGGGGTAATCTCAAAAACTACGTATCAGATTTGATTTTTTTTTGCGTTGAATAGCCTGTTTACTGAGGGAGGTTGTAGGCTATATTACATCACGGTATGACTCATAGGAACGAAGCAGTCCGCTACGTTTTCAAGTGCTATACACTGCGTGTTTGCCAGTAAATAGCACATATTTGTAAATTTTACTTGACGCCGACTTCAAAATGTTGTAGAAATTTTTTTTTTTTTGGACATTAGTTTATTTGTACCTTTAATAGGTAGATTCGTTTTTGAGGTCGGTTCATTATTATTAAAAAAAAAAAAAACTAAATACAGATGAAAGTATGTACGGTACTTACAGCTATACTAATAATATAAAGCTAAAGAATTTGTTTGTTTGTTTGAACGCGCTAATCTCAAAAACAACTGGTTCGAATTGAAAAATTATTTTTGTGTTAGACAGTTTATTTATATAGGAAGCTGCTATATCACATCACGCTACGACTCATAGGAGCGAAGCAGAAACAATAAACGCGAGTGAAACCATAAGGGACAGCTAGTATCTTATTAAAATTTTCGTCTGTCTGAGATCGTGAAATGTCTTGAAATCGGTTTCCATCACTTTTTAAAATTTTATGTAAATCGAATAAAAAGTCGCCGTAACGTGCCACAATACCACGTTATATCGTAATTAAGGGTGGAGCGTAATAGTTATGAACTGACTTTTTTTTAACGCGGAAGTTCAGACGTCTGAGTGTCTTTTATACATATACACGGCAGTTTTACACTATTATTTGTATTATAATAATTGTAATATAATTTTAGTTCATGGGCGATGCTTAATTTTTTTCTTATTGGCATTAATTTTCATCTTTCTTTTTTCTTCTTTTTTATTAAAGATCCATGATTGAAGTTGAATGTTTAAAGAGTTTGTGTATATTTTGAATAAATAAATAAAAATTATTATTGTATATATTTTATAAGTGGCGTCAACAAAGGATTTGGCGGTAAGTCACGTCCATCGCGATGTTAAGATGTATCCGATAATATGTTTCAAGCTTAAAGAGCTGTATATAAATACAAAAGGACGTATGTATGTCTGGACAGAAATGCTCTAGACTTGTTTTTAATAACTTCTATATAACTTTGGAATAATTTTAGACGCCTACGCGGTTTTTAGTTATATTTATTTCTGCTCGCGACTTCGTTTAGCTTGAAATGTTACGAAAAATTACAATATCGACTTCAAAAGCGTATTACGTAATTACGTTTACTTGAATACCACACTTATACTAGTTATTTCAAATTTAACACTAAACTATTGAATCCATTTTGATGAAAATTATATGGTAAGAATGTAAAAGCCTACCCTTTCAAAAAAAAAAATCAAATCGGTCTAGAAGGTTTCGCTATATCAATGTATATCGAAAAATATATATAAAAATTTCCCGAAAACTTTAGAACTTTTACACATTTTTATAATTGGACGTTGATAAATAATACTATGTCAGGCCAAATGGACTTCATTTTGACAAAATGGCGTCTAAACATGTCAAGCATATTTTAAACAAATTTGTTTGAAGACGTAATTATCCATCTCCTCTGTTCTATTTTAATAAACGGAAAAAAGCAGATTGATAAATTAAAATCTTTTATATTTATTATTGCAATAGCAAAATATTGAACACAATTTTGAAACATTAAATGAACCAACTTTTTTCCGTACTTATTTAGTTTAGATGACTTGAACAATTTTTAAATAATGCCAAATTTAATACATGACGCATCACCAGAATATGTCAATATCTCCGATCTTGAGTTTTTGTGAGTTGTCGCATTATTGCTTATCAGCATCCAAATATTCGTGATGATGAAAGGCCAGGAAGGAATGGAGGGAAGCTTAAAAGCTGGTGCTAATATTATAATATTGAAAAAAAGTGTTCAAAAAATTAACAATTTCAAGACGAATTTAATACAAGTAAACTAAAAAGCATAAAATAAACATTTTCTAGAACATTTTGAAGTCGGTACCAAGTAAAACCTTTTACGATTTGTTAAAAAAATGTTAAAAAATTCAAAATCAGTCCACAGACAGCGAAGATATACTGTTAAACATTGTTACTAATTTTGGGTGAAATGGTTAAAAAACTGATTTCGAATTAAAACTATTTAATACTAGCTGGTGCTCGCGATACGTCTGCGAAGTCTGTGACGCCTACGTTATAGTAGGTAGTAGGTAGGTTTATGCATGCAAAGTTAAGCCCGATTGACAAAGTTTCATACAAACTTTCATCCCCTATTTTATCTCCTTGGGGGTAGAATTAATCAAATCCTTCTCTCTTTCTCTCTCTCTTTGTGGAAGACTATGTCTTAAAATCTACCTGCATGCCAAATTTTAGCTCGATCCGTCCAGTGGTTTGGGCTGTGCATTGTTAGATCACTATGTCAGTCAGTCAGTTAGCGTTTCGGCCAATTGTAGTGACCCCTACGCCAACTGTATGTGTCTATGGATGTGTATGTATGAGTGTTCACTTGATTAAAATATAAAGAAAAGCTACTTACACAATTCCTTCCCAAGCACCCACGTTTCCGGTTTCGAATTCACCTCGACGAGGACAGTCGGCGTGCACACCAGCAGCACCATCAGATCAGCTATACTCAAGTTAACCAGGAAAATGTTCGTGGAGTTCCTCATGTCTTTAGTCTTTAGTATCACTATAGGCACCATGACGTTCCCTATCACGCCCAAGCACATAATCACTATGCAAAACGTCATAGACGTTGCTTTTATGTAATACGGTATTTCAGCGTACTCCGTGAAGTTAGCCGACATCTCGAATGTCGTGTTCGGCATCGAGTTATTCGGAAAAGAAACATTTTGAAATTCGAATCTCTCGAATATGTTCTCGGGGTTCTCGCGGGGGTTGTGGGTTGCATTTTTGTATGTGTTCGGTAACGGTGTTTGGGTATTTGTGTGCGTGAAATTGGCTATTGAAATCATGTGCGTGCGAATGTGTGGGTGGACATGTGAGCTTCACATTTTTTTTTCCGCTTCTTTGGCAATTCTGTTCGGTTTGAGTTCTGGCGTCATTGGTATTTTCTTAATCTGAAACAATACACACAGATTGATTATTTCAAGAGACAAGATTAAAAATATGCTTCGACTGAGACGAATTAGACTGTTACACGCATTCCCGGGAAAATTTTTTTTTTAGAAATGTGACGGTAAACTGTCGTATTTTTATCGTTTAAATAATTTGAATGTCTTTTAAAATAACTACTCTGTTACATTTGTGAGATAAGGACAGATTACAGAAGCAAATTGAAAGATTTAAAAAAAGTAAAAAAAAATTAATTATTTGTACTTCTTTACTCATAGCGTTGTTTTACTAATTGTATATTAATTTAACTTATATATCATTTTTCATATGAGCGGGCTTGGTTTAATTTAAATTTTTGAAAATTGAAATAATAAAAAACTCAAAGGATTGGATTGAATATTAAATCTGTCGATGTCATTGCAGTGAGGCAAAGTGCCGAAAACACTGACGGCATCGCCTGTTTGCTGCATAATTAAATATTGAGATATTGAAAGTAAATATCCTAAGAAACAAACAGACAAAATAGAGTTATTTTCACATTTATGCGATAAATACTATAATATATCGCGGTATAAGAACCAGATGAACGTATCTACAAAATATCGCAAATCTTTTTTTTAACTAAAACCGTTGAAAATGTTTTCTATGAAATCGCAAAACAACGTAATTTAAGATTTCACTAATTTCAAAAAAACGTTATATTTATTATTAGAACCACTTTTCTATAGAACCCAAAAAAAACTATACTATGAGTAGGTACTGCTAAATTAGGAAAAAGTAAAATTTTTAAAACGTAGATACGTTCATCTGACTCTTATACCGCGATATATATGTATAGTATAAATACATATAATATAAAAACCTATCGTTTACCATCAAATCTTTTAACTAAAAGGTTCAGTCAACATTTCATTGCGCTTTACGTAACAGGACGAACATAAACATGTCAGGAGAACCCACAAAAAGTCGTATATATCCAGCCAATATTTGTGCAAATCAGCCTTCTGTTTACCTCCATGATTTATGGTGGAAGGTTGACCGGCCAGATTTAGGGGGTGGGTGACATAAAACTCGAGAAAACTTATTAAATAATCGCGTGGTCGATATTTGATAAGTTATTTTATTCAATTTTACTACTTACTCATTTCTATATGGACGCTGATAGATAATAATGTGTCAAGCCACACGGACTTCATTTTGGGGAAATGGCGTTGAAATATGTCGAACCTTTTCTTAATAATATTCTTTGAAAGAAGTATATACCCATCTTCTCTTTTCTATTTTGATAAAAGGTATTTATTGCGAAACATTAAATTAAGAAACTTTTTTACGTATTTAGTTTAGATAACTTGGATTTTTTTTAATGTTGAATGTGTGACGTCATTCCAGTAATTTTTTATTTAAAAATCAAAGTACAGAACTAATTATTACAATCGGAAAACAAATTCTATGGGTCTAATATAAAATTTTCAAAATCGATTAAAATGATGCAGCTTTGAGCCAACAAATGTTAAAAAAAAGAGAACACACTCAGACAATTGAGAAACTTCCCCGTTTTTGAAATCGATTGAAAATAACATTCAAATTATTATACGATCCTGATAAATGTTCACAAAAACATAAACACATATACAAAAGCATTACTCTCTTTTTGCGTCGGCGTATAAGGGATTATTTATTCTCGTCCTAAACGTGTTAAAGTTTGCGCACAGCTATCGCTTCCATCGATACGTGTCTTGTTATCCTTATAACTTATGGTCACGTGGTACAGTTCGCAAAACAAACATATGAGACGATTTTATATTTACGAGTATACTCTGTCCTTTACGGGATTGTCTGGAAGTAATTGCTAATTAGCCATAAGACTGTCCGATGTACTGAGCAATTGGAAAACTATTTTATTTTTTAAAGGCTTATGTATTCTATATTTTGTGGTGTACACAAGATAGATAGTAAAACAATAATTAAAAATAATCATTTAAATAAAATTAATATAAAAGAATCATTTTATGTCTAATTCCGTAATAAAATTGATTAAAATATAAATAAATTACATTATTAAAAAATAATAATCTCCACTGTATACATTAAAACGCATAATATCTGCCATTTCGATTTTGTTTTAGAATTAACTACCCAGTGTTAACTACGTTAAGACGTTTCTAATGACACATCATTTATGTAAAAATCAAAATCTATAATATAAAAAAAAAAATTAAAAAAAAAATTAAAATCGGTTAAGCTATTGAGTAGCTACGAGATTACATGGAAAAGTATATACACACATACAAACAGGTCAAACTTAAAACTTAGTCTTCGGCACAATTGGGTAAAAAATGTAATATCACATTTTGTAATTCTAAAATTGGTTACGAATTTACTTTTATTTTAGTTGTAAATTATCTTTTACAAAGTTAAAGTAATAAGTATTAAAAACGATATCCATCTTGTTGAATAAATATATAAATTCATAAGATAGATTATAAAAAAAAAACTTAATGTTTCCTTTTTCTCACGCGTGTGGCGCTATTGCTTACACTATCGTTGTTGTGATGTCATGTCATTTTGTTTGCGTAAATGAAGAATAAATGTTCATAAGAAATCTATCGAGTTTTATTGAAATATTATTTAAATCTAATACATCTACTGAAAGTAATTATTTAAAACTTTTAGTATAAATGTATATATCGCTTCGTTAATCTCAAAACTTATTAAAATTTTCTGTTGAAATTAAGAATTAGGTGTAAAGTCAACAGTTATGCAAAGACTTAAAAAAAAAACAGACTTTGAAAACAAAATACGCAATTTCGGATGAATCACTAATTCAATTTATATCGTTTTAAAAACAAAACTACATAACTAATTTTAATAAAAATACAATATAACTTAACTGAAAGCATAGCTTTTCGAATTGAATAAAAAAAAATTTGAAATTCGATCAAGAACGGACGGATCTTTGAAATAACAAACATTACAAAAAAAACTCTCTTGTTACATCGATTGCAAATAGACAATTCAATGAAGACGATCCCAGAAAAAAATAATCAGAACTTCGAAATTCAAATATTTAGACAGTGCTATGAGGAAAAATACTTTTTTCTCTTGACCCGAAACGAAACAGTGCCAGGTTATTCCGCTGACGGTACAAGTGACCCACTTAAGGGCTGCCTCCTGTTGTTACTTGGTTACGAAATCAGCAGGGACAATGAAGAAATAATTTTATCAACGTTGTTATTGCAAGGGGGAGTGTACGAACAACAGAATAGTCGCTGCAACTATTTGGACGCTTATAAGCAATACTATGTCAAGCTACATGGACTTCATTGCGAAAAAATTTATTTATTTTTTTATTTATTTATTATTAAGAAACAGTACATAGTATTTTCTTAAACAATTAATAACGATAATAACTGCAATAGTGAAACACTGCGTCGCAGTCATTAACGCCCACCTTAATGACGATGCAGTTACGTACTAAATCAATAAAACTAACTTGAGTAAAAAACAACTACTTATGTACTTACAGTTTTTCAACAATTCCATATTTTACTTGTATAACAAAACTTTAAAATTTACGATAAATAATATATAGAAAAAGAGAAACAATCAAACTTAATTTTACAATTAATAAATTAAATCTAAACATATAAAGCAATATAAAATAATAATAAAAAATGAGATATGAAATATGTGTGTGTTTGTGTGTGTGTGTATGTGTGTGTCTATTAAGACTTAATAAGAATTTCAGTCTCTTCATAGCTTAAGTTTAAGAGCCAGTCTGTTATTTTCATTTTGCATTGACGTGAGGTTAGAGGGTAGATATTAAGGATTCTATTAATTTTATTATATAGCACCGGGCTAAGGAAGAAATAGTGACGGCCAGCCACTGCAGTTCTCTTTTTCTCTACATAACAAATTTTGTCAAATCTGCGTTTATTTCTTATAAATTCCTTATTAAATGTCAATTCAGAGTGCTTATGAAGGATTATCCTTAGAATAAAAAGTTTACGCACGGAAAGCACCTTGGAGATGTTATAGAGGTCATGCGTGGGAAAGCGTTGGAACTTATTTAACATAATTTTCAAGACTGCTCTCTGGGCTCTCTCAAGACGGAGTAGAAGAGTTTTTACTGCACCACCCCATACTGCTATGCAGTAGCCTATTACAGACTGTGCCAGAGCAAAATAAACTGTCTTTAAAGTTTCAAAATCAGCTGTAGCTCGAAGGTTCACAAAAATATAACTTAGCTTCCTTATTCGAGAAATAGTATAATTGATTTGTTCATCCCAGCTGAGAACCTCATCAAGCCTTACACCAAGATAATTAATATTGCTTGTGCGAACTAATGAATTACACTTACAATTATTAGAAAAATTCATTGTACACGTGTGAGCGAAAATTTTAAAGTCTGATGATGGTAAGGATGAAGTCCTAGCTGCAAAAGTGAGAAATTTAGTTTTTTCAATATTAATTGTAAGGAAATTAAAAGCAAACCATTGCATTACAGAAGAGAGGGCAATTTCGGCATTCGCACGGGCTTCAGTCCAGGTGCTTCCATGAACCAGTAAAGCTGTATCATCAGCATATGCTGTGATTTTACAATTTGGAAGCTGTAGTTGGCACAGGTCGTTGACATACACGAGAAAGAGTGTTGGTCCAAGGACACTTCCTTGAGGGACGCCAAAAAATAACTCTTCGTCGTTACTAATAATTTCGCCTATTTTAACACTCTGATAACGATTGCAAAGATAACTCTTGAATATTTCCAAGGATAACCCTCGAACCCCAAGTCGTTCCAATTTTCGTAACAAGATCGGAATAGATACAGAATCGAAAGCCTTAGAGAGATCTAAGAATATACCGATAGTTTTATAATTTTTTTCTATGTTTTTAACAATTGTGTTATTTAGTTCAATAACCGCATCTTCAGTCGATTTGCCAGTTCTGAATCCGTATTGATTATTAGAAATAATATCATTTCTATTCAGAAAAGCAACGAGTCTTTTATTTAGAATTTTTTCAAAAATTTTGGAGAATACGGTTAAAACAGAGATTGGTCTATAATTTTCAAGTTGAACCTTGTCACCTTTCTTATAAATGGGGCTTACAACTGCTTTTTTGAATACCTGTGGGAATACACCTGTAGAGAGACATAGATTACAAATATGAGTCAACAAAGGTATAAGAATGTGTCTAGCGCCCTTTGTAATAGATACGGGAATACCATCCCAACCTACAGCGCAGTTATTTTTAAGCTCAAGAATGATAGCATCGACTTCTTTGTAGTCCACATTAAGTATTGTCATCGAGTTAGGGACATGTCGTGAAAAAAATAAATTTGGTACTTGAGGCTGGGTAATATTTGATGCTAGTGTTTTTCCTACGTTAGCAAAATACTTATTAACCTTATTAACAGATTTATAAGGGTCATCTGTAATAGATAATAAAACCCTTGAGGATTGAGTTTTGTTTGGCATGTTTGCAATTTTTTTTAATAAGTCCCAGGTCTTTTTAGGATTATGTTTCGCTTTTTGGAGTTCAGTACGTTCATAGTTCAACTTAAGATTCTTCAGCAAATTATTACAAAAGTTTCTATAGCGAGTATATATCAATTTATTTAATTGATTGTCAGGGTCTCTTTTAACTTTTTTGTGAAGCTTATCACGATTACGTATGCAGCGTAAAAGGCCGGGTGTAATCCATGGCTTGAGAATTCTTTGCTTGCTAGGTATAGTAACAGAATAGCTATGTGATTTAACAATAGTCGAAACAAGAGAAACCAAGTTACTAGCGGCTTCTTCGGCGTTGAAAGAGTCAGTTACACTAGAAAAAGAAGTACTCTCAAGCTCAAGAACGACAGCCGACTCATCAATCCGTTTGTAAGTGCGAATCACTTTATGAACATTTAATTTCAAGTCGCATCGTAAAATGACTGGTGCGTGATCCGTTATTAATGAATCCAAAACAAAAGTTTCAGCTTTTTTATTTGTCCTAAGTAAAACATGGTCAAGACAGTTCTTATTTCTAGTAGGAATCTGGTGTGTAGGCAAGAAACCGTGAGAAGCAATCAAGTTAAGATATTCATCAGCATGAAGATCGTTATTAGTTGTAGCAATATTGATGTTTATATCACCAACAATTGCAACTGTCTTAAATTCTTTTAGAGATTTTAAAACAGAGTTTAAACTATTAAGAAAAGGAGTAATATTTCTATAAGCCGGTGATCGGTACAGAGCTACGAGTGCATAATCAGAAGCTTTCAGGACTAGACAATTAGCATTATTAAAGTCGGGCTCAAATATACAATAGCTAAGATCATTCTTAACAAAGACAACCACACCGTCATTTTGATTAGCATACTTAGACTTATGCGAGGTAAAGCCTGTTAAATGAGGAATACTGATAGTTTTACTTAGCCAGCATTCAGATAGAATTATTATATCAATTTGGTAATTAAGCCTTTGTAATAATATTAAGAGACCATTAATATTGCAGCATATACTTCTAATGTTTACATGAAGAACCTTTAGAGATTGAACATATGAATCAAGGTGAACGACACATTCTTCAGGGGAGAAGAGAAAGGAATCACAGACTGTGAGCCGTTCAATGTCTTTGGTTATTTCAAGCTGAACATTAGTCATAATCTAATTAGTAAATCTAACAATCTTACACAAACTTGAGACCAGACTAAAAAAGGGCATTAAAGCAAACCAAAAAAGACCCAGAATGATTTTGTAATGCATTTGATAACAGGGCATAGGCAAATAAAGAACTATATATTTTGCTATAGAGACTGAGATAATCTTTTCAATAATAAGTGAAGGAAGTAGTGTTATATGTGTATAATATTTGTGTATAGTGATTGTTACATTTATAAATGGTTTATTGCAATAAGTAGAGTATAATTTGGATTTATATGCGACAAAAGGTAACTTATATGCAACTAAAACAATAATACTAAGAAGCCCACAAGAAGTTTTCACTATATTTAAAAAACTAACAAGTACACTTAGTCAACTACTGTGAGCCTTTAGCTTAGATAGATCAGATTCATTTTTAATAGGGATTAATTGATCTCCTTCTTTTTTCCTAAGAAAAATTTTTCCATTAGACGTCCAGCAATAGTTGAACTCATTGCTTTTGGCGAAATCGCGGGTAAGAAAAAATAGTCTCTTCATTTTGGCTGCAAGGTTTTCAGATATAAAAATAGGTTTGGTCGGTCCATTAAGTTTGAGTTTCTCAGTTGTTAACTTGTTGTTATCCCTGTTTGCTTTTCGGTACATTTTAATTATTTTTTCTTTTGTCAACACACTATTAAATTCAACTATGACTGTTTTCTTTGATGGATCACTGGAGTTAATTCGAAATATATCCCTTATTTCATTGGGTTCAAGGGAAACATTAAGAAACTTTCCGGTGGAAATTACGGTTTTTAAGAGACATTCTTTCGTCTCTAGTTTGCTTACAGGTATATTTTTCATTTCAATACACGATGACCTTGAGAGACGTTCAAAGTTGTCCAACTTATCTTCAAGAGATTTAATATACACTAAGTCGTTTTGCCGATCAGCTTCCAATTTTTTAACAGAACTCATCACAGAGTCATACTTTTGGGATAAGAAATCTAAGGATGCGTGGATTTCTATATTTTGAGTTTTAATTTCGTTTATTGAATCATAAATTTTTTTCATTTTCTTGTCCTGCTCTTCCTTAAAGGAATTAAACATATCCCTCATTTCATCCATAAGAGTTAACAGCTCGACCTCTCCATGTTTGCGTTTGTATCTGTGTGCTGCGGTTTGAGAGGTTGGCATTATGTCGGTATCAGTTTGTTCTTCATGACTAAGATTGGGTTCAGAGGTACACTGTAGCAGTGTAAGTTGTTGCTTAGATTTGCCATGAGCTTTCATTGTTTTCATATATATCAATTAACAGGAAAAAAAAAATAAAAAAAAATAAATAAATAAATAAATAAAAATTATAATAATAATAATTATTAGATGGACATTAGTTTGAACCCTCTTCCAGTATTAAAATCGACTTAAGCCGAACGTTGCAATGAAACGGCTGTCTGCGTTATAATACGGAAGGTAAAAATAAGCGTCTCTTTATGTTATTATATGAATGCAGTCCAAAGGTCAATGTATTATATTGCAGAGTTCTTTGTTTACGCGAACCACTAGTTTAGCACTTCCAACCGTCACTTAGTAAATTTTAGCTTAAAAAAAAAACTGTTATTTTGTACTGATTTATTAAAGACTAGTTCATGAAAATGTTTGTATTTACCTTACTAACACTTGGTATGAGTTTTTATTAACATTAAATCACTTTTTACACAGTTTACAATTTATTCTGTACGGAGCAACTGTAAATACGTGTTCACGCAACAAACCAAAATGGCGTCTAAACGTATCAAATCAATTCTTAATAAGCCAATTGGGCACAACTAAAAGCCACAAAACAACGAATTGAATTGAATTTTTATTAAATTTGTTTGATGACATATAAATCCATATTTTCTTTTTTATTTTAATAAAAGATATTATTGGGCCGCCGGATCTTGGCCGCAATGAACTTCGTGCAAGTGACTGCGCAATAGCGTTTTTAGGAATCAGATAGAGATGTGACTAAGATATCTATTTTTTTAAATTATGTTACACATATGTACATTATGGTAATCTATTACCATTTTTTTTACTTTCGGCGTGTTTTATCGTTTAAACAAATTAATCGATTAATACACAGGAAGTAATATTAATATAATAAATTATGATTTACTAATTCAAGTTTTATAATTATTAATTAAAATACATATTTTTTTATAAAAGAAGAAATAATTATTATAAAGTTTGTTTTTATTTAATAATAATATACTTACATGTTTTTATTTATTTAATAAAAAAATATTAAATTTATTTGTTCTAATAAAATCATGTCAGATTCGCTGTTCCTCTTAATAATAATAAACACAATTATGTTATTATTTTAATAATTGATTTTAAATTTTTATTCTATTTTATTGGTATGTGTAGATATTAAGTAAACCTCTCACATAGAAATGAATAAAATAATATTGTTTTTCGAATTATAAATAAATGATTGAACAAAACAAAATCGATTTATTGAATAGCAACATAGCGTTGTTTATCTCTAGGCGTATACATGCGCGAAAATTCGGAAAGCCTATGTTCAGAGTGTCCTTCACTCGGCGGCCGTATAATATGGTTAATATAAAAATAGATTGATATAATTAAATTTTTTTATCTAATAATCAGTTTATATGAGATTATTGTATAAATTGCAAAATATGGAATGCACTTGAAATTCGAAACATTAAATTAAGAAACTATTTTCCGTACTTATTTAGTTAAAATCACTTGATTTAAAAAAAAATGTGATACATAAGTAATGCATAATGAGAATACATCAACATTACCAAATTTTACTTTTTGTGAGTTGACACATTATTGCTTATCAGCATCCATTTATTACAGTTAGGAAGTTTTTTGTCTCTCCTGTGAAGTTCGGCAGTTTGCATGTATGGACTATGTAGAACATCTGTTAACGACAACATAAAAAGGTCATATCACACACACAGGTACATATTAGTACTGGCCGCTTATAAATTGTATTACAAAACAATAATTTCGAATAAAGAATTAATTATGTCACTAACATATCTAGACCAACGATATAGATCGCGGGTTGGATTTCTGCTCGTGGAATATTCTGTGTATGTAATAGATGTTTGATTCTATCTATGTAATAGATATTGTTAGAGTTTTATTTCTTTTTATATTTTACTACGTTCATAATTAAATGTATATAAAATAATATCTGTATTATTAAAAGAAATTTGAAATAAGGCATTTTGTAAATTATATATAATATAAAATCTAGAATTCAAACTATTTGAGGGATTTCAATCGCGTTTGTGTCTAACTGATTTCCAAAAATGAGGCATGTTCGTCAATTACTCAACAGAGATGTTTTACTCACAGATTGGTCCCGTAGAATTTTCATCAAAATCGGTTTAATGCTTCGATTTTAAAATTAAAATAACTAGCATAATTATGTCATTAAAGTAAACGAAATTATTATTTGCTTTTTACACAAATTGTCCTTTTCTAAAATGTCTTGTGACGCACAAACAATACAGCGAGTATTGTCAGAGGCTTATACTAATATTATAAAGAGGAAAGATTTGATTGTTTGTTTGTTTGCATTGAATAGGCTGCAAAATTACTAGACCGATTTGAAAAAAATATTGGTGGCATTGGTTAAACCGTTGATTGATGAAGATTATAGGCTATATTATATCACGCTATGACTCATAGGAGTGAAGGAGTAACCATAAACGCGAGTATAACCACGAAAGTAGACTATAAAAAACGTTTAAAATAAAAATACGTACATATGAGATACGAACAAGAAGTATATACCAAAACATATGTATGATAAACTGGGTATACGCTTTACATATACAAAACACTTTAATATTTAGCATATACTATATATACATATAATAAAAGCCTAAAACTCGTAAACTCGTTAGTACAAATTTCACACAACTTCGCGTAATATTCGCGAAAAGTGTAAAACTATTAACGATTTAACTTTTGTATACAAAATTACGCTCGGATTTATACAAACATATTTTAATGGCCTTCCCAGGCCTGACTGTACCTACCTATGCTTCAAAATAACACATTTACTAATATACACAACTGAAAAGCGTATTTGAACGCGAAAATTTTGATTCTACCTGTCAAATTTTAAATAATGTTTTCGCGTTACTATACTTATATTAAAACAGTATACTAATTATAAAATTTATTTGTAGCAGGTAATCTCTGAATATTCTGTCATAGGCTATATTATATCATGATTCGACTTACACGAGCGAAGCGGTGACCATAAACGTGAACGGAACTGCATGGGACGGCTATATTACATCACGTGTATAGCAAATGTGTCACAATATCAGGGGTAATTCTGCCCAATTCTGATGATTTCACCATGTCTCTCCCCATAAGAAGCGGTCTGTTCTCACATGTGGGATATTGACTTTAACACTCGAATACGGGCTGACTCGACCTAGGCAGTGCCTCACTCTCAGAGAAGATCGGCGTGACTAATAAAGCTCTGTTTTGTGCGATGAGTGAGAGAGACACAAACCTAACGTCCTCGTTTATACCCTTTCTTACTTCCCATTCCCTTTTTTTAACAACGCATTTGTCATCCTCTGATAATAGCGGCCTTGATCACTTCTATCAGGTGTCCTGCCTGCTCGTTTGCCAGATATTTTTATATATAAAAAAAAAAACAACCGGAAAAATATGTAGTACTGATGGTATTGGTGTACACGTGACTTGAGTTGCCTAGCAACGGGCTGTTGACGTCAAGAAAAAGAACATGGCGATATATTATTGCAAGAGATGAATAACGGAGAAGTGTACTATGAAGTTGTTTTCTTATTACTCACTTTTGGACTAATTCAAATACATATAGATGCTGATAAGCAATAATGTGTGAAAGTCTGAGGGCAAAACTTATAAGTTTAATTCTCGCCTACAACGTCTGTTTTACATACAACGACAAAAGCCGTAGATATAACAATGAAAATAAAGATAAAACCGCGTTCTAAAAATAGTTTTATTATATTAGAAAGTATGTAGTGGTACCTACAACTCGTAACTACTCGTACAAACGGATATGAAGAAACAACAGTTCAAAGTTCGACTCAAACTTAAAACGCATAAAAATAGTCTTTGTAACGAGAAAAGAGCTTTGAACAAAAAGTAAAAATCTCATAACAGTAATGCTATTTCTACTGAAATGCGCTTTCGTTCTATTACGACTTTAAGTCGCGATTCAAAGGGAATCGAGCACGACAGTACAGACACTTGTGTGATACAGTTGCGAGCAAAACTATTTATAGACAATAAATATTATAATAAACTAGCAGTTAACTGCAGCTTCGCTCGCGTATACTAAGAAATTTTATAAAAAAACTTTGGTCACAACGTTTAATGACATTATTTTTATTTAGCATTATTGGGCAGAATGCATTATTATCGTGCTCAATGTCATATGAAAGAAAAATGAGAAAAATAATTGCGCGCAAATTTTCGTTGTCATTAAAATTAGAGTGAAAATTATAGTAATACTTTTTAATAAAATTATTGTAAATGAATTAAATATAAGTTAGAGTAAACATTTAAATTATTTACTATAACTATGATATGATATGCAAATACCCAGCCATAACTAAAGTTCCAATACAAACTTCAATCCTCTTTTTAACCCCTTAGGATTTTCAAAAATCTTTTCTTAGTGCATACTTACAATATTTAAGGAACATTTGTGCAAAATTTCTTGTTTCTATACCTAGCCCAGCGGTTTCGACTCTGCGTTGATCGATTAGTCGGTGTATACATATGTCAACGCGTCAGTTTTAAATTATTAATATAAAGACTGGCTTTTGCCTGACTTCATTCGCAATTTAATTTTAAAATAATACTATATAATAATGTTTTTTGTTAAATAGTACCAGTGATTTTTAAAATACATAAATCAATATTTTAAAAGAGTAACTATCGAGTTTCTTCCGGTTCTTCTCGGTAGAATCTGCGTTCCGAACTGGTGGTAGCTTCATTATTGATATAATTTTTTTTTTTATGTATTGACGATTCAAAAGTGCTCGTGAGAGCCTACTTGAATAAAGTATTTTTTGATTTTGATTTTGATTAAGTAGACTCTGAGTTCACTTCGCATACAAAATTCGCTTTGCTCTCTTTAATACTACCTAAAGATTATAAGTAGCTGTCCCTCACGGTTTTCGTATATTTTTAATATTAGTGTAGATAAATTCAAGCACTTTGAACTCTTTAGATATAGAATTTTAATACAAAATCTAATTTTAAAAAATTATTCAAATCGTCTCTAAATCAGAGTCTCTATAGTTACTCTTCTACATTTTATGAATTATTTTATTTTTTATAAAAACTAGCAAACGAGTAGGTCATATGATGTTAAGTTTTCATCACCTCCATAGGCATTTGCAGCACCAGAAGAAACAATAATGCTTTAAAAAGCCAGCTTATAAAATACTAAAGGTTGAAAGGGAACAGTAAGTAAAAAAAGGATTAGGGTAGAGGTTTAGACTTCTGGCTATTTCACTCACCGTTTGAATTGCAGCTACATTAAAATCAAATCAAAATATACTTTATATAAGTAGGCTTTTAAATTTAATGAAAAACTACCATTGGTTCGGAAAGTAAATTCTACAGAAAAGATCAGGCGATACAAATTATTAATTATCCTAGCACAACGCATCTTTATATAAAAATTTTGTCATCTGCAACTATAGGCTACTTTGATTGATTTGACATTAACTTTCCTTTAAGTTATTCACCACATATACATTGGCGGATATACATGTGTCAAAATTTCTCCCGGCACATGCAGGTTTCCTCACGATGTTTTCCTTCATCGCCAAATCCGAGATGAATTTAAACACTAATTTAGCACTTGAAAAATCAGAGGTGCTAGCCGGGGTTTGAACCCGCGATCGGTTGAGATCGTCGTGTTCTAACCACTAGGCCATCTTGGCTCGGCGGCGGCCAGTATGTATCCATACCATTTTTTGGGAATTTTTAAATAAAAACATAGACTAATATATGGCTTATAAAGAAATTACAACACGCTGTTAAAGACCCATTTTTATTTAATGATCCTCCTAGACATCATCTGTCAAGTCAATGTCTTTTTAATAATGACATAAATATTTTACCTTTTCATACAACACATAGGGATTTTTAAATATTGTTTTTACATTATTTTTTTTACAAAAATACGTAACAACGTTTTTTTTTAATATTGGTACAAAAGACCAATATCCTCTAACTAGCTCTTTTCATTCGATATAAAGTTCAATGCACTTTATAATATTATTATTTAACTATTGACAGTTGAATCAAAACTTAGTAATGTGTATTTAACATGAAAACAAAGCAGTTGAGAATTTTAATTAACTACAATAATATTGATATCCTTGAAAATAAATACATATAATCACGATATCTACGTTACAGACTTTTCATTTAATTAATTTAAATTAGGTTTCCGGCATTTATATATTGGTCTTTTGTACCAATATTAAAAAAAAAAAGCCATTCCGATTACATCAGCTTTCAAATAAAGACCGCAACGAAATCGTTCCATTCGTTAGGGCTGACGATGCCACAGTACACATCAAACTAAAAACCCCTCTGATCACGTCCCATATAACTGTTTTACTACAACTTATAAGCACTGTAAAATAATACAAAAACATAGCGGCAAACCAAGGGAAAGAGTAATTTATTCAATAAGTACTAAACACCTTATACTTCCAAAAAAGCAAAGTTATAGCGCGATTTGGGATACACCCAGCGCCATCTCTTGACAATTTCAATGAACTAACTCGTTGACTGACATTAACACCCTCTTTTTTATTCGAGGTTTAATGAACTAGCATTCGATTAGCCACGTGATCTTCTTTTTAATCTACTTCGAAAAAGGAGGGTGTTCTATGTATGGCTGTATGTTATTTATTTTTTTATGTTTGTTCACCGACTTCCCTCCCGATTGTGTTCCGATTTAATTTTTTTATTTGTTTATAAGAGTATACTTCCAAAGTTATCCCATTGCCACCAGGTCAGGATCTGATGATGAGATCCTGAAGGAATCGAGAAAACTCTTGAGAGAATCCTCGATGTTATAGACTTATCTCGACATGTTAAAATGTTGTAGAAAATATTTACTTTTTTACTTTTTAATTTACTTGTTTCGTTTTCAAAGTCTTTATGTTTTTTTCCAAAAAGTTTTTATCTCATTTACATAGATATTAAAAATCTTGAATTGTCTACAAATGAATTAATCAATAACTTAATAATACTTTGTCAAGGCCCCGGAAAGGCTGTGTTAATAACATAATCCTATTGTTAGCATCTAGTCACACTGAGAAAACCAGGATACTTAATTAAATTTAAATCCAATCTTTCTTACAGGCGCTACAAACGGCTAACCGACTTTTAATTATAAATTGATTAAGCTTGAATACGCCTCAGAGTAAAACTATTGTATAATAAATAAAATTACAGACAAACAGTGTAGGGTAAATAATGTACCTTTTCTTGGAAGGGTGTTTACAAACCAGGAGCGTATAAGCGTTTTTTACCCGACTGCGCGACGCAAAGTAGGTATAATGTCCGCGATACGCGGAGCCGGGATATACTGAAAATAAATAATAATATACATACGGTTGCATGGAGGAGGTTGAGTGTACCTTGGTGGCGCCGTGGAATCTTCTGGGGTACCCGAATTCTCTTCTTATGATTTGAGTTCACCTTATTTTGGTCGTGTGATGTATTGTATTGTGTATTGGCGATATAAATCGATATATCCTAACTTAAATCCCTTATCGTATCGAGCGCAACTTAAACATATCGATCACAACAATGGCGCGCAGCCGCCGACCGAAACGAATCCCGAGCACGAAGTGACAAGTGTCATAATGACATTAGTGAAAACTGACCAAAGATAAAACCGAACAGTAGAGTTAACGCGGTTGAGCGCTGAGTTTTCAAGTGCTTTCGTGTTTAAATTCATCTCGTGCTTGGTAGTGGTGGATAAACGCAATCCACATTGGATCAACTTTGCGGTGAAGGAAAACATCGTGAGGAAACTTGCACGTGTCGGGAGAAATTCTAACTGAAAAGGTTAACTGCCCACTGACCTCAGCTCATTTACGGGCTGGATCCTCCGTGGCAGTTCTCACTCTCCCAGAATATTGGCATAAAGTAGCTAGTTGCGTTTCGCACGGTGAGTGAGAGAGCCAGAAGCCCAAATCCCTTCCCCATTCGTTTCCTTACTCGCTATTCCCTTATATCCTTAATTCTTTGTGAAGCGGGTAATGTATTATTTGGTCATTAATACAATACGAGGCCCGAGCTTATATAAGCCAAAATAAGCTCAGTTTGTAGATGCCCTAACAGAAAAAGTATTTTTCTATTTTTTAACACATTTAGTGCCGAGGTGATTTCACAAATCTCACCCGTGGGACTAACTCACATTTTTTTTTCGTACTTTGGTTGAAATGGTTTTTTATGATTATTTTCATGTTTCTTTATGTTTATATTTTTCTTTTTTTTGGGTTTTGTACTCAAAGGGTGCCAACGGGACCCTATTACTAAGTCGACTGTCTCTCCTTCATTTAATGAGTTCTATCTATTAAACCTTTATAGGGAACTAGTTGAAATGTTTACATAATATGCTGTCTTCATGGTAAATATTTCAATAAATAATAAAAATAACACAAAATAATTTAAGGAAGTCTCCCAGTAATTGCATTTATTTATGTTTTTTAAACTCGTTTACTAACAAGGAAATTTAAGAATGAGTCATATTTGTTACGATTGCAGTCTCTTAAAATTTTCAATTAATTTTGCGTAATCTAAAATGAAAATGCTCCACTCAAACGGAAATTAACATCTTAATTATGACATTACGCATCGAGGTTTTTTATTTTTTAAGCGACTTCAAAAAAAAGAGGGTTCTCAATTCAACGCGTATATATATATTTTTTATGTTTGTTCGCTGATTACTCCGCCGTTTGTGGACCGATTTTCAAAAAAATTTTTTTTTAGCTTTCATTAAGATCTCATGCTCTTGTGTCGGGGGTCCGGAAACACACACAATACTAACACAAACACCCAGACCACGACGAATATCCGTATGGCCAATTCAGACGTTTATGGTAAGCGGGGATTGAATCCGCGACCGTTAGCGTTACAGTCATTTGCAACTGACCACTGCGCCGACGTTTCTCTCAAAGGTTTATTATTAGACATTATTGCTTATATGCTATACGCTCATATGCTTATG
This sequence comes from Hypolimnas misippus, assembly GCA_037950945.1. Taxonomy (NCBI): domain Eukaryota; kingdom Metazoa; phylum Arthropoda; class Insecta; order Lepidoptera; family Nymphalidae; genus Hypolimnas; species Hypolimnas misippus. The sequence goes on from JBBEEQ010000009.1 coordinate 2,533,740, forward strand.
TTAGACATTATGTCCTATTTAAACATCATAGCTCAGTCAATAGAGGTGCACCCAGAATATGTAACGAAACGCTTTATAAAACAAAGTTATTTGACAAGCTTTATTAGTATGGATAACAGGTATTATTGATAAGTAAGATTAATAAAAAACAACTGACCTTAAAAGTAAAATACGTTTTCGTTTACTTAGATGTTACGCTTATTCTAGTTATTTTGAAATACCAAAGTATTAAACCGATTTTGATAAAAATTCTATGGAACTAATATGAAAATATTCCCAATAAAAAAAATCCTCAATTCCCAAAATGGGCATGTTGTATAGCTAAAGATTTATAACATGTTACTTAAACCTTGGTTGAAAATTTAATCACATTTATTGAGTTGCTGAAGTTATTTATAAAAAAAAAAAAACAAATTTTTAAATACGAATTTAAGTTGCGTATCATATATGCCATCTTGATTTAAATAGCTTGAAACGCTGTAAAGAAATATAAGATCTCGTATTTAAATTTATCTGTAAATTGATATTACATTCCGAGTTGAATCATACAAAATTATGTAGCATAAAATTGGTTTATAGACATTCAATAAATAAAACTTCAAGTTTAGTTCGAAGTTCGAATTTGTATAAATTGACAGTTATTGTTAAGTTTCAAACTTATCCTCCGTCTGTAAATTCTGTTTTAAATTGTGACTCGACGAATACTTTGCAAAACTTCGTGACATTCAAAGACTAATGTATATTTGCATTGGGTAGAAAATTATATTATATACATTCATATTATACATACAATGATACAATACTTATAGAATACTAGCTTATCGTCGCTTTCTTAAATGTAAACGTAAACGTTAACACATCACGCTCAACAGCCTCCATTAGGGTCTAATAATCCTGTGTCAGGGGTCCGGAAACAAACAACACAAACACGAACACCCAGACCACAAAAAACATCCGTATGGCCAATGCAGACGTTTGCCTTGAGTGGGAATTGAACCGTTAGCGCTTCAGTCTGTTGCAGTGACCACTACGTCAACGTGTCTGTTAGAACAGATTTTGTTATGCCGAAAGAAAGTCTAAAATTTATTTATTTATTAATAAAATAAATTTACTATTAATTTTACTACAACGAAAATTGTATATATTTTTGTTTTTTTTTTTTTTTTTTTTATAAAAATATTATATAAATTTTATTTGCGGTGGTTTTTAAGTAATCTAAATATCAGCTACTGGTACTAGTTCGTCTCCGCGACTTCGTCTGCGTAAAAGTTTTTGTTTTCGGGACAAAAGAATTAGTGCTCTTATTCAAGATCCAAATTATTCGCAACTTCAAGTTAGGGATTCTATAAACGGGCGCAACGGACCGCGACGACTGTAACATTTAAAAAAACTGACCCCGAATGAAACTCATTGGCGGGGTCGCCATCTTGAATATTTTTTTAAGCTAATCAAATTGTGACAGTGAAACTGACATGATTACGCAATATTATAAAGAACGGCGAAGACGGCCTAATGGTTAGAATACACCGATGATCGCGGGTTCGAACCCCGACTAGCAACGCTGCGTTTTCAAGTGCTAAATTTGTGTTTAAATTCGTCTAGAGCACGGCGTTGAAGGAAAACATCGCGAAAAAGCTTGCATGTGCCGGAATAAATTCTGTAACGTGTTGGATTAAGCTCTAAAAACCTTCTCCCAAATAGGACAGGTTCTTTGCCCTGCATTGGAACATTTACAAGCTCTTACTTTAATTTTTATAAGGAACGGAACCCCAAAAATACATTTCGAAAGAGAAAGTCATCAATACTATTAATACTTTTAAAATTAAAAAAGTTCTCATCGCTATGGGCCTACAGCCCGCCTGCGTACTACCATTTACTCTACTTTCCAGGTAATCTACGCCGAAACGGTGATGTTTTATAACAGTTACTGTACCTTTAACCCACTTTCAAAAAAGGAAGAGGTGTTCAATTCGTCGGGAACGTTTCTTAAATATCATTTGGTTTTGTTTGTTTGACCTCGACGAATGTAGCTTCGTCGAAACGTCGGGCAATAAAAAGGTATGGCTAAAGTAGTATAGTATAATAAAGTAAAGTCACTAATAGCTAGAGCATATTACTCTATACAATATTACGTTGACGATAAAGATGCGTGGGCTTAGTATATGCTGAATTTCGTTCAGGATAAATAATTAATTTGTAATCATGAACTGTGTTGTATTTACAATATTTTAAAAGAGTAACTATCGAGTTTCTTGCCGGTTCTTCTCGGTAGAATCTGCGTTCCGAACCGGTGGTAGCTTCATTATTTATTTTTTTTTTTTGTTATTTTCATGTATGACGATTCAAAAGTGCTCGTAAGAGCCTACTTGAATAAAGTATTATTTTGATTTTGATTTTGTATTACTACCATTAGTTATCGCGATAAGACCCGTTATATTAAATATGAATAGTATACATCGCGAAGGTTTAAAATATATACATAATGGTTTTACACAACCAATAAACAATGGTACAAAATAAGAATATTTTTACAATAGTATATGGAAACAGGAAAATATAAAGTACTTGTACAATCCACAATATTGTCTAGGGATGCATTTAAAACAGTTTCTGGAAAATAAATTAGTGTATATCTATACTAATATTATAAAGCTCTTCAGAGTTTGTTTCTTTGTTTGATTGTTTGCTTGAAAGCGCTAATCTCAGGAACTACTGGTCCGATTTGAAAAATTCTTTCAGTGTTAGATAGACCATTTATCGAGGAAGGCTATAGGCTATATATTATCACGCTAAGACCAAAAGAAGCGGAGCACCAATGAAGAATAGAGAGCTTACGCTGCGTGCGCTGCGTAAACGGTTAAAGTTTCGAAAAGATCATGTATGACAAAATTGTTCCCCTTTAAAAGTTCTAAAAAAAAGTCCGCGACAGCATATGTCTATCTTTTAAGGTTAGCTTACTATAACCTTTTTTATGCTAACCAAATTTGTTCTAAAATAATGTAGTATTTGCGAAGGTGTTTTTATAAATATGATATTAATTAGATTATAACACCCAGTACTTACTCACCTATACATATAAACTAAGTCGCAGGTTTAAGACAGCGTTAGCCCAAAGTAACTATTCCACGCGGACGAAGTCGCGGAAAGCTGAAGCTAGTTTAATTATATATATTGTTTATGATATACAACCCGAAGAACAGCACGCATGCTCATTCTTGTAGAAGTTTAAATATATTGCATTGTATAAACACTAGAAACAAAAATAAACTTGTGACACCTTGTTTTCGTCTTCATAAAGTCAGTGCATCGTTTTGGGCCTCGGTATTCGCATCTATAATAAAACCCCGCAACCAATTTTACATTTGCCACTTAATAAGTTTAAAGTCTATATTAAAAATCCTTAATAGATAAAGCATATTATACTTGCCAGATTATTTGAACGATAAAGAGGCGTGGATCAATGTGCGTTGATTTTCTTACAGGATTTCAAAAAGATTGTAATAAAAATCCTACCTATCGAGTTTCTTGCCGGTTCTTCTCGGTAGAGACTACATTCCGAACCGGTGGTAGCTTAAAAAAAATCTATAACCAATATACCTGTAACTTGACGATTCGAAAGTGCATTAAAAAGCCTATTTGAATAAAGTACATTTTGAATTTGAATTAAATATTTTATAGCACTATTTTCAAAAATATTAACTTCACCAAAAGTTTCATTATGATACTTGATTAAACGATACAAAGGTGCTCGTTTGCCAGCATTGGAGTTACATTTTTTGACAGCAAATAGTTTAGGTTCATGAGTCTGCAGCAGTAGTCGATTTAGAAGTCAGTCCCGTTTTTTTATTAATTAAATAAACATATGCCTACATATACTGGGCATGTGTTGGACATTTTATCAGCCTTACCAAAATCGATATTTAAAAGTAAAACAAATGAACATTTTTTTAATTTTTTTTTTCAGATATACATTGGAGCTTCTAGACTCTTATACTATGTCTTCTAGGCATTATTTACGAAAAATAATAAAAAAAATATCAGTAATCCTACTTGTAAATTTCGATTCACATAATATGTAATACTATTGCGGTGTCACTCGCGTTTATGGTTATTGCTTCGCTCCTTTGAGCCGTAGCATGATGTAATATACCCTCTAGCCTTCCTCAATAAATAAACTATTTAACACAATAAGTATTTTTCGATTCAAACGAACTCTTCAGCTTTACAATATTAGTATAGACTTTTTAATACAAAATGACGCCTTATAAAAAAATCATTATCGTTGTTAAAAAATATATAACTTTAATAGTATTAAGTATATGAATTAAGCATTAAGTTAATAGTGACGCAATCGCAATATCGATTTCGTCTAAGCCGTACAGTTATGTTAACAGTGGCGCTAAGTGCCTTACTCTGTAGGCTGGGTACGCTTGCGAACTACTGTACCCAGCCGAAGTACGAATAAATAATAATTGGGTAATTAGTTTTTAATTTTTCGTTTTTTCTTTATTACTATAAAATAAAAAAAGGTTAATCATTTGTTGTGCTATTTGTTTTTTATTGTGTTTCAATTAAAGTGGTGAAAAAATCTATACTAATATTATAATGCTGAAGAGTTTGTTTGTTTGTTTGAACGCGCTAATTTCAGGAATTACTTGTTCGAATTACAAAATTCTTTTTGTTTTGGATAGTTAATTTATCGAAGAAGGCTATAAGCTGTATAACATCACGCTATGATCAATAGGAGCGGAGAATCGATGAAAAATGTTCCACTTATGGAATAAATTTTAGTAGTTTTTTTCCTCAATTTAACGCGGGTGCCACGTGACACAGATAGTAAAGAATAAAATGTTTGCACAGAAAATTCAAAATGCGTTTTTAAAAAATGAATAAATTTTCTATAACAATAATTTATCGTGTTTTTGTAAAAAAAAGAAACAAAAAAATGGGCACTTAGTAGTACTTTTTTTAAATTAAGCGCTGAATTGAGAAATATTGAGAAAACCATTAAACACGAAGACCAAATTATAAGTATACCTTTTCAAACAAAAAAAGAATAAATCAAATCGACCCAGCCGTTTTCGAGTAATCAGTGAACATATAATAAGAAAAGTCCCATACCAGTTGAGAACTGCTCCTTTTTCAGAAGTCGGTTAAAAATAATAATAATCTTCCATCTATCTACAATTTCAATATAACAAATGTTATGAGATATAGTCTTTACTGTCATATAACCATGTTTTATTTATTCCGCACAGTAAACTTAGCTAATAAATGAGAGGACGATACAACAAAATTTTACGGTTAGTACCCATCAAATGTAAGAGATTTGTATAATCTTATTAGTTCTCGTTAGGTAAATGTACAGTCGACTATACAAATAGGAAACCATATTTTTTTTACGACAGCAAAATTATGTTGTTTTAACAAAACCAGAGTCTAATTGTGTTAATGTCAAATCATGCATTTGAAGTTGATTTCTGATTTTTTCATAAAAATGTCTCCTTTAATTTTATCAAAAAAAATCGAATTTTTTTATACTTAATCCCCAAGTTAGTTTTGGAATGTAGTTTATTAGTGTAAATTTCCAACAACTTGAATAGTTATAATTGGACGCTGGTATGCAATAATGTGTCAAGCCACACAGATCTCAATTTAAGAAAATGGTGTCTAAAATGTCAAACCTATACTTAATTTGTTTGAAGAAATGTATATACATTTCTACTTTTCTATTTTGATAAAAGATATAAGAAAAATTTTATCTAATAATAAGTTTTTCTAACATATGTGATAATTTTATATTACAAAATATGAAACACTTCAATATTCGAAACATTAAATTAAAGAACTTTTTCCCCATAGTAATTTAGTTTAGATGACTTTAACATGTTTTGAATAATGTTAAATACGTGATGCATTATTCGAATACATAAATATCTCAGCATTTGACATTTTGTGGGTTGACATATTATTGCTTATCAGCATCCAAATATTTATCAAAATAATAGATTATGAACAACAGAAGTGTATGAAACTGAACTAATTTCACATGCATTTCAAATGGACGCTGATAAGGAATACTGTGTTGCCACACGGACTTCATTTTAAGAAAATTGCATCTAAAGATGTCATACCCATTCTTAACAAATATGTTTGAAGAAGTATATATCCATCTTTTCTTTTATTTTTTGATAAGAGTTTTAATTAATTAAAATCAGACCGATATATTTAATATATTATTTATTTAAAAGTTTTTTAAATGTTTGAATTTATTGTATGAATTGCAAAATATGGAACGCACTTGAAATTCGAACCAATTAATTAAGAAACTTTTTTACCTATTTAATTTCTATGTCTTTAATTTTTTGTAATAATGTTAAATAGGTGATACAGTATTTAAATACATCAATATCTCCGAAACTTTTTGTAGGTTGACACATTATTGCTTATCAGCATCCAAATATGGTCACTTAAGTCATTTTAATACTAAGTGTGCTATATATGCTTGCACAATAATATATTTTTACGTAACGATTATCAAAAAGTACCCAGAAATATTTCTAGAGTATTATTTCGTTTCTTCTACATCGGAATTTGAATGCAATCACACGTAATGGAAAACAGAGATGTAATCTACGCGCGTCAAGCGCGTTTGTCCATAAAACTTGTATTCACTTTTGTTTAAGAAGAATGTTATATGAGGTGGGGAAGACCGTAAACATAAGATCCTTTGAAACTTTACGTTTCAGAGAATGACTGGGGCGTTTATATATATTTTTGTCACCTAAAGGGTTGAAATCTTAACAATGCCTTTGCTCTGGAAAAAAATACACCTTTTTCCAGAATAAAGGCGTAACGTGATTCTGACGTCTTTACGCTCATTCTCGAATTTTTTTAAACAATTTATATTTTCAACCGATTTAAAAGAAGAGAAGGTTGTCAATTCGTATTGCATGTTGTTTTTTAAATATTTGTAGCCTCAGAACTCTGTCATTTATGATCGGTATTATTTTTAGATTTGAAAGGGTGTATTTTCTTGAGTCGCCGACGTCACATAGCCACACGTTCTAGGGAAGAATACGAACCTTATGACGCTTTACGCTGTACCCGTTACAATAGAATTTAATTACATACACACATACATACATACATAAATACGAAGCGTAGCTAATTTCGTAGCTGTAGCCTACCGACTACAGTATACGGGCTGGCTCGACTGCAGTACTTCACTCTCACAGAAGATCAGCGTGAAATATTTAATTTAGCTGTGTTTTTTACGGTGAGTGAGAGAGCCGGAAGCCTAACCCCCTCCCACATTTCTTACCTTACGTCCTATTCCCTTTCCTTCCATTTTAAGCTGGCAACGCATTTGTGTCTTCTCTGTAAATGTCTGTTTGTGCTCATTTAGCAAAAGGTGTCCTGCCTGCTCAAACGCAAGCAATTTTCTATATATAAAAAAATACATACATACGCGTCAAAAGCATTACACTCCTTCTAGTTCAGTTGGGTAATAAAATAAAACAATCTATGCTGATTGTCCTCTACATGATGGCATGAAGGACACTCAAAGTAAATATTTAAACAGTTTTCTATGGAAGTGTACAAGTAAATACACAAGTGGGTGGCAATTAGTACATAATGGATTGAAGATCGGCATTGAACTTGTTAATATTTTATTATTGTTAAATGGACACTGATAAGCAATACTGTGTTAAGCCACACGGACTTCGTTTTGAGAAAATGGCGTCTAAAGATGACAAACCTATTCTTAATAAATTAGTTTGAAGACGTATATATTCATATTTTCTTTTCTATTTTGATAAAATGTATAATGAATCAAAAGCAGATAGATTTATTTAATATGTTATCTAATAATAAGTTTATAAATATTTGAGATAATTTTATAAATAGCAATATATGGAACGCACCTCAAATTCGAAACCTTGAGTTAAGAAACTTTTTTGCATACTTATTTAGTTTAGATGACTTGAAATTTTTTTGAATTATGTTAAATAGGTGACGTAGTATCAAAATACATCAATATCTCAAAATCTGACTTTTTGTGGATTGACACATTATTGCTTATCAGCATCCAAATAATATTATCTATACCAAAATATTATAAAGCTGGAAAGTTGGTTTGTTTTGTTTGAACGCGCTTATCTCAGGAACTAATGGTTCGAATTGAAAAATATTTTTGTGTCAGTTAGTTTATTTATTGATGAAGTCTATAGGCTCATTACAATAAAACTATTTTAAACGGATTTAAATCGCGTATATTAACTGACTGTCGTAGACTGTCGTATGGGTAGACGGGTTTACCCGCAACCACGAACGCTGCAAAGTGCTCGAAACGTCGGGATGATAAAAATAGTTAATATACGTGATTTAAATCCGTTTAAAATAGTTTTAATTCAATGAGTAATAATCGCGAAAATCTAAGACAACGATAAGTCTATAGGCTATATTATATCGCTCTACGACTTATAGGAACGAAGCAGTAACCATAAACGCGAGTGAAAAAGTGAAGGACAGCTAGTTGATAAATAAAATAGCATTTTATTATTCAATGCAAAATGTACATTAAAGGAAACAGTAATTTTTATAAGGCTTTAAAAATTACACTTATAAGTTTTACTTTCGTAATTGATATAAAACAATTTCGTAACCTAGCAACATATACGTTGCAGCTTACAAGTTACGAATACGAATGTCAAAAATAAGGCACTGTCAGTAATTTCGTTCAGGTGTAAAGTTAAAATCTTTATGAAAGTCTGAGAGCAAAATGAGTCTAATTCTCGTCTCAGGCTCTTATAAAAATTTACGTAAGTTGTTTTTCATCATTTGATGGACGATGTTTGTACTTCTTTTATACCAAAACTACTGAACAAATTTTGATGAAATTTTACAGAAATTGAAATAAAAAAATACTTTATTCAAGTAGACTTTTCAAAGCACTTTTGAATCGTCGAAACAAATAAAAGTTACTTATTGAAATAAAACTATTTTAAACGGATTTAAATCGCGTATATTAACTATTTTTATCATCCCGACGTTTCGGGCACTTTGCAGCGTTCGTGGTCACGGGTAGACTCAGTCTACGCGATTTAGATCCGTTTAAAATAGTTTTATTTCAATGAATAATTATCGCGAAAATATAAGACAACGAAAAGTTACTTAAATTAAGGAAAAGCTACCGACGGTTCGGAATGTAGATTCTACCGAAAGGAACCGGCAAGAAACTCTATGAGTAATCTTTAAAAATTATGTTATTAAGTATATATGTACATACATTTAAAAATTACAAATGTATATATTAAACATCCTCTATGAAATCCAGCTATACTAAATCCATGCATCATTATAACAATATATTTTGCGTGAAAATAACAATCATCCATATATACTCACAAACTTTTACATAAGTAATAGATAGGGTAACGCTTCTAAGTGATAAATTAAAGTGCTTTTTATCGCGGACTCTATTCTAACTCATAATGGTGTATGGAAACCATACAAATACACTAGAATGTATGTCATGGCTTGTGTTTAGTTATTTATTGTATTTCGGGGACAAATGATTATATCTTATCGGGCGTTAGACATAAAATATATTTTATCTATCTATACTAATATTATAAAGAGGTTATTATTTTTTTTCTTACTTTGTATGTTGGGGGTTATATCTGAAAGCACTGATTCGATTTGAAAAACCTCCCTAAATCCTCTCTATATATATATTTAAGGGAGGTTTTAGGGAGAGTTTATTTGTTTGTTTGTTTGAACGCGCTTATCTCAGGAACTACTGGTTCGAATTGAAAAAATCTTTTTGTGTTAGATAGTTCATTTATTGAGGAAAGCCATAGGCTATATTACTTAACGCTACGACACACAGGAGCAAAGCAGTAACCATGAACGCAAGTGAAACCATATAGTTCTATTATATACAGCCAATATTTAATATTTATTAATGTGTTATGTTGTGTATATTTGACGTTAAAATCTATACGTCTTTCCGAATTTAATAGGCTTTTAAGCGGACTTGTTCTTAGTTGCTACTTGATTGCTTTGCGACTATAATTTTGAAGTCAATTTCTTTTCTTATTAAGTAATCTATAATGTAATTTTCGAACAGTATATTTATCTACCATAAATACGAACATCTCTAGCAAAAATATTCCCACACGCGCCTAGTCAATGTATGAGAAAATACTGATGGATATGGACTTGAAATAAAATAATCTTATTTTCATACTACTCGTTTTGAAAGTGGGCAATTGCAACTTTTGCCAAGCCTGAATCCACGCAAGAGTTAGCCCTGCAAATTTCACCTCCTTCACTTATTATTTTCCCGGCAAAATGTAACTCAAACCTACCAAGGTCTAATCAACTATATATCAGAATCAAAACTTAAGCGTGAACAGGTAACAAATCAATACACAGAGTTTTTTAACAATTATAATATTAAAGTATGAATACAGATGTTATCAAAAGCTTATAATGATAAAGAGATAAAAATATAATACTAATAAATATTTTCGATAATCCTTCAATCAGCGATGTGCAAAGTTTCAAGTGCGTAACAGATAAAAAATAACGCACGAAATACAAAATTAGTAGCAAAAGTTCAACTTTATGACTCGCGAAACTTAAACATGTTTCAGGGTTCCGTATTGTATAAGGCGAGAATTACACCTATAAGTTTTGCTCTCAGATTTTATAGAGATTTACGTAAATTGTCTGTCAGTGCTCTACACCTCCATGAATTTACGGTCATAGCCTTATTTTTGACATTCACATCTTTCGTAAGGTTACCTAGATAACTGTTATCATGTCACAGAGTTGTCTTATATAAATTACGAGAGTAAATTTTACGAAAGTAATTTTCGCCTTATATTCTATATTGTGTAAATATTATTAACTTGACGACAAGTTAGCAAAGTAGTCACTGCAACTGACTTAAAAGCTAACGTTTGCGGGTTGATTCCTGCTTATGGTAAACATCTGTATTAGCCATACGTATATTTGTCGTCTCGAGATGGTCTAGTGGTTAAAAGACGTCGATCTTTATCGATGATAGCGAGTTCAAACCTTGGCTAGCACCGCTGATTTACCAAGTTCTAAATTAGTGTTTAAATTCATCTCGTGCTCGGCGGTGAAGGAAAACATCGTGAGGAAACCTGCATGTGTCGGGAGAAATTCAGACACATGTATATCCGCCAACCCGTAGTGGAGCAGTGTGATGGATTAAGCTCTAAACCTTCTCCTTAATAGGAGAGGAGGCCTTTGCCCAGCAGTGGGACATATACAGAGTGTTACTTTACTTTTTTACTATATTTGTCGTTGTCTAGGTGTTTGTGCTAGTGTTGTGTGTGTTTACACAGGCTCATGAATTTACTGTCAGTAGTGTCAGTGCCTTATTTTTACCATCTTTTGTAAGGTAGCCTTATAGTTAACTCTTATTAAGTTATTTATACGTTTACGAGGCTAAGGGTCTGTTCCACCAGTTACGACTAAAGTTCGCGGTAGCTTAATCGGAATCATCCACCTAATAAAACTCCAATTTTGGGCTCCAAAACTCTCAATCAAAAATAAAACATGGATTCATTTTTAACCAATGCAATGTTGCAGTTCCTTAAAAATTTAAATACCAAATTAATTTACTTATAAGTTTTTACCAGGGACGTCGAAGCCTTAATTGATGGTTATCATTAAATGTATTCTTATTTAAAATTTAAACAGGTACCAGTGAAACTAAAATTTACAAATTTAATTCTCGCATAATAGGTAAACGTTTGAAATTTTCAATTTATAATTCACTACAGCTGAACGTTACAATAAAAAATTACCCAAATGAAACCTAAAAAGTACAAATGTACAAAACAGCAAATAAGCTGTTAAAATAAATTCTATTTACTATTCCCAGTATTTCTAGTTTCGGGCCCACGCAATTATTATCAAAGAAAGGTTATGTGTCTAACAAATTGAAAAAGTTTTTATTATTATTCTTTATTTCTAACCTATTCAACGTTTTAGAATAAAAAACTTCAAACGAAAATATAACAATACTTACTACATTTAATAAAAATAAAAACATTTATAATACCTTTAAATGTAAAAAAAAATTAGAATTAACCTTTGATTTTTTTACAATTGATAATCGTAGTCGTAAAATGTAGCGGACTTCAAAGAAAAGTGTCGTTGTGTAGTATGACTTATTTGCAATTAGCTATGAAGGAGTTTATTTGTTTATCTATGAAATTCTTCATTAGATCTTTATATATTACTGGCTAGCTCTTGCGGTTTCGCTCGCGTTTACGGTTACTGCTTAGCTCCTATGAGTCGTAGCGTGATGTAATATAGCCTATAGCTTTCCTCAATACAATAACTATCTAACTCAAAAAGAATTTTGCAATTCTAACCAGTTGTTCCAGAGATAAGTGCATTCAAAGAAACAAACTCTTCAGCTTTACAATATTAGTATAGATTTACTAAAACCTCCCTTATAAATGGACGATGAACAATACTATGGCAAGCCATACGAACTTCATATAATAAACTTTTGTACTAATTTCAATTACATTTCAACATACATAAGTAACAAACATTAATATTATTCCTTCACAATTATTTCAAATACATTAATATCAACAAGAACTAGAATTGACAAACCTTTTGTATCACGAAACATTTCAATTAATTTGAAATACATTCAAAATTAAACAATTCCCAGAAGTAGTAAACCAAATTCTAAACACAAATATCAAAAGGACCTTTCATACACAATGAAAACTAAAGTCATGTATAAGTAAAAACATTTTTTGTTGATCACAAATACAGAGCCGAGATGGCCTAGTGGTTAGAACATGTCGACTTCAACGTAAGCGGGTTCAAACTCCGGCTAGCACCGCTGATTTTTCAAGTGCTAAATTTCTGTATAATTTCATCTCGAGCTCAGTGGTGATGGAAAACATCATGAGGAAACCTGCATGTGCCGGGAGAATTTCCTACACATGTACATATATCCGCCAACCCGCAGTGAAGCAGCGTGGTGGATTAAGCTTTAAACCTTCTCCTCAATAGGAGAGGAGGCCTTTGCCCAGCTGTGGGATATTTACAGTTACTTTACTACTTTACTAAATCGACTTGCAAGAATAGGTTCTCAATTCGGTGGAGACTACTTCCGTTTTTGAAAGCTTATTTTGTATCTACGATGTAATCCCTGGAACCAATGAACCTTATTAAAAAATTTTGATACCATTCGAAAGGTAGACTGTATTTCAGAATTACACGCGTAATATTTAAAGACAAAATTTATATTAACGCGAGTAGTGAAACAACGAGGAATATTGTTATCAATTCAATTCAATTCTTTGGTTTGGTTGTAGTTTTGGCTTTTAGTTGTGCCAATTAGACACATGTTATTTCGCCAGTGTCACGTGGGATTGAGAAATCACGATGGAGATTGATCGTTGGGGTCGAGAATACAACCGATACTAAATTTTGAAATCACCCTAAAATAGTGTAAACTTCATTGTTAATTCTAAAACAACACAAAAATAATATTGATATCCAAAATAACTATTTGAAGCAAATTAAAAAAGAACTTTTAGTCAAAGTCAAACAATGTAAAACTAAGACATTAACCAGAAGTAACGAAACTTTTTTTAACATAAATAAAAAGTAATAAATATTAATCGAGCGGGTTTAAAACGAGAGCCAAGTCATTTACGAGGCGATAACACTTTGATAGATGTTTTGGCAGAGAAATGAATTAGTGATGCTGTCTGAAGTGAGCGGGACGGTGTTAATTGTTGGCTGTATTAATTCGCTTGTCACGTCCAATAACAGAGGGTGGGTGGTTTGAAGGTGTGCACGTACATTATAGAGGATGTTGATTTTTATTTCTAACGTCATACTTACCATTATAAATGCGAAACTTTGTGGCGATAGATGGTTTAGAATTTAGATGCATGGATTTTGGTAGCTAAAAAAACGGAGTGGGTTTTCAATTCGTCTGTATAGTCAGGGAGCCGTAATTGCGAGTAGACGGTTTAACCTGACAGACGGAATTAGGCCCCTTAAGTATATTAATATTTTCGCAGAGATTTAGATGTTAATTGTTGGCTGTATTAATTCGCTTATTACGTCCAATAACAGAGGGGTGGGTGGTTTGAAGGTGTGCACGTACATTATAGAGGGTTTTGATTTTTATTTCCAACGTCATACTTACCATTATAAATGCGAAACTTTGTGGCGATAGATGGTTTAGATGCATGAATGTTGATAGTTAAAAAAATGGATTGGGTTCTCAATTCGTCTGTATAGTCAGGGAGCTTAATTCCGTCTGTCGGGTTAATCCGTCTACTCGCAATTACATGCTCTAAAGAATAGTTACAGCTTTTATATTTGTCAACTATAATAGATGAATATTGCAGCTTCAATATTGTATAAATACCATAGTTGTAAAAACGAAATTGCTATTCAAAGCTGAAAAGCTGCTAGCTTGCCACATTTTCCGCGCCGACATAACATTGCACAGAAATTATTATGATTTGTAAATATGTATATATTTTAACTGATAATTCTGTATGAATATACTGTTACCTACATACTTTTAGACGTTAGAAAAAAATAATTACGGAGACATTTTAATTACGCCATAGCTGTACTAATGTGTACGTTCAAACATTTGACCTTTAGCAAAGTTCAATATATCGAAATAGCTACCTAATTAAAACATTCGTACAACCGTGTCAATGAAGTTTACAATATGAGGACTACTAGTGACGTCATATAACCAATAAATAAAACTTATACTACTTCCTTAGATGACGTATTGGTTATTGCACATATGATCAACCATTACAAACAAAATATATAATGATGAATTCAATTACATATATATTTTAGTTATACTAATCTATTATATTTAGTAAAAAAGTTTAATATCTTAAAATAGCTCGCTAATTAAGACAGTCGTACAACTGTTTCAATAGATGCAATACTACAATCCGCCATTTTGACTTTTTTGTGACGTCATATAACCAAGAATGATTAATATATTTACAACCTCTTTAGATGACATATTGATTATACCACATACGATCCACCTCTATATAGAATATAACATTAAACAAAATATATAATAGTAAATTTAATTACATACACATTTTAGTTACGACAGTCATATTAATCTGTACGTTCAAGCATTTGACCTTTAGTAAAGTTTACTATCTCAAAATAGCTCTCTAATTGAGACAGACGTACTACTGTTTTAATAGAGGTTACTTTATGGTAAATATAGTCTGCCATATTGGATGCCTTGTGACGTCATATAACCAAAATAATACCAAGACTACATATAATAGGACTTTTTTAATAATATAGGGATATAAATGGGTATATTTTTTATTTATAAACAAGCAGGCGGGAGCGCCACCAATGGACATTTGGAGCACCAGAGGAGCCAAAAATGCGTTGACAATGTGAAAACTGAATAAAGAATACCAGGAAATAGGACATAAGGAAAGGAATGGAGATAGGTTTAGGCTTACAAGCTACAGGTTTCCGGCTCTCTGTAAGCCTGAGCTGT
Organism: Hypolimnas misippus; assembly: GCA_037950945.1. Lineage (NCBI taxonomy): Eukaryota > Metazoa > Arthropoda > Insecta > Lepidoptera > Nymphalidae > Hypolimnas > Hypolimnas misippus. Next base: position 2,549,335 of record JBBEEQ010000009.1, read on the forward strand.
ATCCTGTGTTCGACGAATAGGCTCTGCCTCACAAAATAGCTATCGAACACTGTCTTTACAGCTATTATGAGTACGACTAGAAAAGTAAGACAAAAAAATTATTATACGCAATTTAAAACCGTTACACATAATTTTATCTCAATGTGTTGTAATCTCAAAAAAATCCAAGAAAATACTAAATATATATCTGCCAACCTGCAGTTGCGCAGTGTGGTGGATTAAGCTCTAAACCTTAGTAAGGGGGTCGTTGTTCAGCATTGGGAAATTTACGGGTTATTACTATTTTTACTTTACTAATCTATAATTAAGTCTACCTGAAAACAGAATAAGAGACAAAATATATTACAAAATTTAGTTCCAACGTATTTGTTCTAATATTTGACCTTTAACGTAGTTTAATGTCTCAAAATAGTTCTCTAATTAAGACGAGTCGTACGCAACGACGCGGCCGGCAGACATTAATTATTTTAGTTTAAAAACAACTCCATTACTTCCTAATCTTAACTAATAATGTCAACTGTCCGGCCGTCTGTCACTCGGTCGAGATCTCGCTCGATTTACATTTCCTTTTGTTTAAAATAAAAATGTCACGAAAATGTTATTTTTTAGTGTAAATTACGGAGAGTGATATATTGAGTTTGTTTCATTTTTTTTTTGTTTTACAATTTGAAGAGCGAAAATCCTGATTTTTCATGGTGTTATTTGAAGGTTAAAACGCATTGTTTAAGAGGACCGCTCTATTTATTAGAGAATTAAAGTTATAAGTTTTGCTCTCAGACTTTCATAAACATTTTATTTCGCATTGCGTGTGTAGCAAAGAATTTACTGTCAGTGTATTATTATTGACGTTAACAGCTTTCGTAACTACTTACGACGTATCTGTCACTAGGTTATAAAGTTGTTTTAAATCGCTCTACACAGTAAAAGGAGATTGGGCAAATTACTATGGCGCTCGGTTGCGTTACTCTTAACACAGTATAGCAGCGAAAATTGGAAGTAAATAGGGAGGATTTATCTACTTTAAAACAAGATCAAATACGAATTAATATTATGTGGGGTTTTTGAAAAAAAAAAAACAAAATTGAAAAAAAAAGTATTGAGGTTATGTTATATTTCAAAACAATGTCGTTTTGTAACCGTCGAGGAACATATTTACATGGTTCTATTATTTATTATTATTTTGGGTTTATTTATATATATTGGTACATCTTTATTGTTTGGTTTAAATTCATAAATAGGTTTATTATAAATAATTCCTAATACATTTATATAAAAGCAATAATAATCGCTTTTAAAATGATTTTATACAATTTTATTTTATTTCATTTATAAAACATTTAAAAAAATAAATATTAATTATTTACATTTACTTAAATGGCTATACGCGTATAAAAGTGAAACCAAAAACGCCCAATCTCCAATACAAATTTAATTCTCGTCTAACACTTACTGTTTTGCACCTATGAGTGGCGAGATGTAATATAGCCTATAGCCTTCCTCAATAAACAGGCAACGCAAAAGAATTGTTTAAATTGGATAGATAGTTTCAATGATTAAGTTCATATACATACTTACAAACATATTTTACTTCTATATTATATAAGTATAGAAAAATAGTGGACAAACAAGCAGTACCAGAAAAGATGTAAATGTGTTGCCATCTAAAAAGAAAAAAGAGGAAAAGTGGATGAAAGGGATAAAGCCCCTTGGATTAGTCTTCCTGCTCTCTCTATGTAGTCGGTTTTGGCACGGACGTAGCTGTACCTATAGTATGGGAGGATTCCATTTAAGGGAAGGCTCCGAAGGGGGGTGAGGGTTGTAAGTCCAAAATTTACAAAGATAAACAAATTTGTATGCTTATCTCAGATATTTAGGAATTATATAAACCATTGTCTTTACTATTTAAATGTACAAAGTATAAGTACGTCGTATATCGAGGGGGGTTCGGACTCTCTGCATCCCGACCCCCTTATACGTCCATGGGTCTGGATTTGATCACCGTTCGTAGCAGATATTTATATACTAGCGAGAAAAAAAAACTATTTATACCCGATTCTTAGTACAGTTGACAAATTGTAATCAAGTGACACGCCGTGGGCTTTAACTAGTTTATTAGTTAAATGTTGATTGTGTTAACGATAGACCGGAAGCTAAAGCATCTTTTAATCCAAATAAATAATTATCGTTCTTCTCGTTCTTCGATTATTACGTACAAGATGCGTTAAAACATTGCTTTAAATATACCTACAATTATACATGAATACTGGCCCTTAAGACGTACAATATTTGCTTAAGCTATTGGATCCAACTTTTAATTTAAGCTATTTGGGAACCTTCTCAAATACGTACAAAATATTTCATCAAAATTGGTCTTTTTTTTTGTTTACGCAGGGGAAATCTTCGAAAAGATACCCGATTCCTGGGAGATCGGGTTATGTGGCGATTTATACCCACTAAAACCCCTGCGATGGCCTTACTCAGCACGGAAATGGAGAAGACCGCTTGCGCATGCGCATCCGCTGCCCCTCCCGTGCGACGCTCCGCTCGTGGCTGGCGGAGCTCGTCTCAGGAGGGCAAAGTGTGAAATCAAAATTGATCTACACATTTAAGAGAACATATAGGTACGCAAGATATAGTTATATAAAGATATATTTTAAACTTTCGCGATTTATACTATTCATATTTAATATAACGGGTCTTATCGCGGTAACTAATGTTTGTAATGCCTTTTTATTGCCCGACGTTTTGACGATGTTGCATTCGTCGTGGTCACGAGTTGACTCACTGTCATGCAACTTTGTCGAAACGTCAGCCAATAAAAAGGTATAACTATCATTACGTATCGCGATAAGACCCGTTATATTAAATATGAAGATTAAAGATAATTATCGATTTACGAATTCGTTTATCTACATGTAGTAAATTTTTCTTCATTAAAATTATAATTACACGGAATTTCCGCATTTCCGCTCGGCTGATTTCATCGAATTCTTATCAAATTAAAAAAAAAACCCTCGAGGTATAAATCTATTAAAAAAGGGTCAAGTTTGAGTTGTATTCGTACACGTAGGGTTCCGTACATTCTGGCAAAATATAAAATGTACTTCTATATTATTATTATAAAAAGGTGAAATTTGTTTATATATATGTAATTAGTAAGCTTGTATGTAGGGGGTAATATTTGAAACTAATGATCCGATTTGAAAAATTCTTTTTGCGTTCGAAAGCCCATTTATTGAGAAAGGTTATTTCATTACTACAACTCATAGGAGCGAAGCCGTAACCATAAAAACGAGTGAAACTGCGATAAGGACTTAGTTATTAATATAAAGATGTAAAATGTATTTGTACATTTGTAAGTTTGTGTGTAAGGGAAAATTTCTAAAACTACTATGTTTTTGGCGTTCTATAGCCCGTTCATTGAAGAAGTATAAGCTTCCTCAATAAAAAGTAAAAGTAAAAGTAACAGCCTGTAAATATCTCTCTGCTGGACAAAAGCCTCCTCTTCTATTAAGGAGAAGGTTTAGAGCTTAATCCACCACGCTGCTCCACTGCGGGGCAGATATACATGTGTCAGAATTTCTCCCGGCACATGGAGGCACCGCCGAGTTCGAGATGAATTTAAACACTAATTTAGCACTTGAAAAATTAGCGGTGCTAGCCGGGGTTTGAACCCGCGATCATCGGTTGAGATCGACGTATTCTAACCACTAGGCCATCTCGGTTCTTATTTCTCAATAAACGGGCCATATTACATCACGTGCGACTCATAAGTAGTAACCATAAAAGCGAGTGAAACCGCAAAAGGCAGCTAGTTTTAAGCACATTTGTGTAAGATGAAAAACGTCCTATGATAATATGTAATAATATATATAAACTAACCCGAAGTGTGCCGGTTTTTCGTATTTCTTGTAATAGTAGCAATAGAAATACTTTGTAAAAATTTTAACTCTTTATTTATTACGGTTCATGAGATACGGACATGATAAGACAGAGGTACACATGTAAATTAACGTAGGCTTAGTTCGTCCCGCTGGCTTCGATTTCGGGATCCTAAAAAAGAATCATTAAAATCGCTTTAAAAACGAACATCTAGTAACATACACGGATAAAAACATTCGGTTAAATTGAGAACCAGATTTTAGGAAGTCACAAGACTTAAAAAAGGCACTGACTTCAAAAGCGAAATTCATTATTTACTAGGATTACACAATATTGCTTATAAGCATCCATATAAGGCATAGCGAAAAATTGTTAAATTTTGTAAAATAATAAACATTTTCCTTTAGTTTACCGTATACTATCACTTCCCAGAAGTTGATCCTTAGAAGTAACTATCAGATAGTGCAATAATATAGCGTGTATTATTAGTAGCGAACGGAGTCGAACCTACAACCGTCGTTACTACACCAGAGTGGTCGTCATCTAATATTATAAAGATGAAGAGTTTGTCTGTTTGTTTGAACGCGCTAATCTTAGAAACTACTGGTTCGAATTGAAAAATTCTTTTTGTGTTAGATAGTTCATTTATTGAGGAAAACTATAGGCTATATTTCATCACAGAAGCAGTACGCAGAAACGCGAGTGGAACCGCAAGGAATAGCTAGTTTTATATACATGTATGTTTGTTTAAATTCTCAGAAGCGATATCAAAATAAACTGTATTATTACATCCTACGCTCTTCGCTAAGACCGTTGTTAGCACTCCATTAATATTTTAAGTACTTTGTAAATATATTATTTTAAGATAAACCTGATTATATCAATTCCTTGAATGAAAAGTCTAAATTTCTTGGTACTGTGATAATCATTTTAATTTAATGCAGTTGAAATACGTATATTAAATACTATCTTGCTATTATTATTAACGCGAAAGTTTATGAAAATAAAGACAACTGATGGATGAATAGATGTTTGTTTGTTACACTTTAACGCGAAAACTACAGAACATCGCTGTTTTAGTGATGAAGTCGCCTGTTGCATCTAAAACAACCTTGTTTTTTTCCCACTTAATCATATTATTTGATTTTTTGTATTGGTGTACAAAGAAGAGTAAATAAATAGATTTTTGTAAAAAGAAATTGTAAAGTAACTCCATGTAAATTTTCCACTGATGCACAGAGGCCACCTCACCTATTAAGGAAAAGGTTTAGAGCCTAATTCACCACGCTGCTCCACTGCGGGGCGGTATACATGTCTTAGAATATCTCCCGCACATGCAGGTTTCCTCACGATGTTTTCTTTCACCGTCGAGCACGAGATAAACACAAAAATTTAGCACTAAAACTCATCGGTGTTAACCGGGGTTTGAACCCGCAATCATCACTCGAGATCGACGTGCTCTAACCACTAAGTCATCTCGTCTCGGATTTTGATAAAACTCTACAGTAATATAGCTGTCGAAGATATGTTATATTTTGGATAGACAAAAGAACATCAATAATTTCGCCTAACAATAAATGACGCTAATCGAACCACCGGGGGAATCTCAATAATTTCGTACGACAGGGTTCCCTACTGATACAAACGAAGCAAGAAGCAAACTTCAGCTACAAACTGAGAATGTCATTTTATATTCTGCACTTTAACGTCACCACAACTTACATGTGTAATTCTTACATATAGCATGATTTGATAGCGATAATTAAATAAATGGACGCTCCAAACACAACGGCTCCCATTAAGGTATCATGACCACCTATCCGGAAACAGATACAACACTAACACGAACACCCAGACCCCGACAAACATATATATATAAACATATATACAATACAGAAGATTATCATGAGCGACGATCGAACCCACCTCTGTTAGCACTTCAATTAGTTTCAGTGACCACAGCGCCTGTCAATAAAAAAATTTACACAATTCAACGCTGATAAGCAATACTGTGCCAAGTCACACGGACTTCATTTTGAAGAAATGGCGTCTAAAGATGTCAAACCTATTCTTAACAAATTTGTTTGAAAAAGTTTATATACATCTTTTATTTTCTATATTGATAAATGGTATTTTGATTGGTATAATTAAAAATTTAATTTAATAATAACTTTTTCACATAAATGAGATTAATTCATATTGCTAAATACTTCAATATTCGAAATATTAAATTAAGAAACTTTTTTCCGTGCTCATTTAGTTTAGATTATCTGATTTTTTTTAATAATGGTAATTACATGACGCATCACCAGAATATATCAATATCTCCGAATTAAACTTTTTGTGGGTGGACACATTATTGCTTATCAGTGTCAAATTAGCCCTCATTTGACAAACTCCAAGATGGCGACCCCAAAAAACATTTATCTAGAAAGAACTAATAATTCAAAACTAATCTGTAACGACATCAGAAAGATGTTAATCTATATTTTCTTCATCACAAACATCCGATACAAGACGCTCACTTGGACACCGTCAATAAATATATCATACAATGTATTACTGAACGTTTCTTTTGATTGTGATCTCGAAAACTGCGTAAATAATCGTTCTTATGCTATTAATCATAAAAATATTTTTATACCAGTTCCACACTGTCGATAAGACATTAATTTTTATTGGACTGCGTGAGGTAATGGAGACGTAAACTGTGTCAAGCCACACGGACTTCATTTTGATAAAATGGCGCCTAAAGATGTCAAACCTTTTCTTAATTAATTTCTTTAAAGAAGTATATTGACAGACGCGTTGGCGCAATGGTCACTGCAACTGACTAGAGCGCTAACGGGTTCGATCCCCGCTCACGGCAAACGTGTGTATTAGACATACAGATGTTTGTCGTGGTCTGGGTGTTTGTGTTAGTGTTGTGAGTGTTTCCGGACCCCCGACACAAGGTCATGAGATCTTAATGGGGGCCGTTGAGTGTGATGCGTTATTACGTTATTTATATATCCATCTTTTCTATTTTGATAAAAGTTATTATGAATTAAAAGCAGATTGGTATCATAAAAAGTTCAATATAATAATAAGTTTTTCTAATGTATGAGATATTATATATTTCAAAATATGTTACATATGTTAAATACATGACTCATTAGTATACATCAATATCACCGATATTGGCTTTTTGTGGTTTAACATATTATTGCTTATCAGCATCCATATATAAATACATATTTAAACTCATAGAAATAACAGTTCACAGCATGCCAGAGTTATTAAGTTCTTATTGAGCATATAATAATGTAAACACAGAACACTATTCGCTATTAGTTCTCGCACTCGAGAGTGTGGAGCCAGCTTTAAACGCTGAAGTATGACAAGTTGGCTGAACTCCAAAGCTTTGATGTCGTGCTCTAATCTAGCCAAATATTAAATGTCCAATGTCGTGTTTCGTGGAATGCCTCTTACGATTTTCTATTAACCTTTTATTAATAAATATTCTATTACTTCAACAACACGTGTGACATGTTTGTGAAATGTAGATGTAAAATGAACATTTCGTAGATAATCTAACGAATATCAAAAAGTTTATATATATTCACTACCTAGCTGTGTCCCCCGTTTTCACCCGCGTTAATTTGAGAAAAAATTGTATTTATATAATATATACACGCCCTATTTATTAAACTGTTTGTAATTTTAAATTAACAGCTTTTACTTAATGCAAATGAAAGTATATACGGCACTTAGAAAAACACAATTTTTTTTAATTTCAGTCTGTCTGTCTGTCTGTTTGTTCCGGCTAATCTCTGAAGCGAAAGGGATGACTTTAAGATAGTTAATGTTATAAGGAGTACTTTTATTTAAAATAATAATAATAATAATAAAGAGGTTTCCATGAAAACCAAATTGAAACCAATGAAATGAAAAGTAAAGGTAAACATTATATAAATATAATTTTAGCTCAGATTAACTCAAGTAAAACCGCGGGGCACGGCTAGTAGAAAATAAAGATAAAACGATTTTATTTAACAAAAGAGATTTTTATAATACACTATCGATGACTATCTGATTTTAAATTTTCTTTTTTAAATTTTAAATTTTCTAAAGCACGCTACATATTAATGTAACATAACAATAGAATAATTTCCAACATAAAGGGAATGTTTGAAGTCATTGAAATAAAAACACGTTCCATCCACACTTACTATGTAAAAGTTCCAGCGTCCCTTCGTATCCAATAACATATCCACTTACTTACACCTTTGTCGCACTCGATTTTCACCCCTATATCTGTAGGATATAATAATTATAACCGCTTGAATGTGATTCTTCGATATTGAAAACTTTGACGTCATAGAATTTAATCTCCAACTTCGATATTGTTGTAAGGACCAATGCACATTGAACGCATTGTCGTGCGGTTTTCATCGACTTTAATTAAAGAGGAGCTACTTTATGGGTTCTTTATTTATTGTTTATTAATGCTATTTGTGTATATATTCATGATATTCAAAATGAAAACCAAAATAATATTTATTGCAATCGATTTTAAAAAATACGTTGGAATCGTCCAAATATAAAAAAATTAGCGTGACGGTATCACCGATTCGAAATATAGATACTACCGAGAACCGTCAAGAAACTTCATAGTTACTCTCTTAAAATTGTAATTGTAAACGAATAGCTAACACATAAATTAAAAGCTAATAATATTAAAGTAAGTTAAGATACGATAGAAACTCGTCAGAGACTGGAACCCCTCAACAAATGGCTTTCTCGTAATTAATGCATTGATCGTAAAGAGCTGTTTTAATAAAGACCGACGATTGTATCAATAGTTCATCATAATTTTAAGCAAAACCAATAATGTCTGTAATTTTGATAACTAATAAGGTACAATGAAGGAATGGCTATCAATAGGTCAATATCCTGCCAGTACATCAAGAGAATACATATGTGTTACATTATTGCGAAAGTTGCAAATTAAAGATTTTATACCATAACCTATATAAATAAATCCAATTGTTATAGACTTTGAAACCATCAAACCGAGTCCATCACATCTGTTTCTTTATAAAGGCAATTAGGCGAAGATGGTTTTAGTTATGAAACTTAAATATATATGGGCGAAGCTGCGGGTAACTATTTATCTAAATATATAACTCAAAGGTGAATGACTGACATAGTGATCTATCAACGCACAGCCCAAACCACTGGACAGATCGGGCTGAAATTTGGCATGCAGATGTTATGACGTAACCATCCGCTAAGAAAAGGATTTTGATTAATCCTACCCCGAAGGGAATAAAATAGGGGATGAAAATTTGTATAAAACTTTGTCAATTTTAAACCGATCGGGCTGAGACTTTGCATGCATAAAGCTACTATGACGTAGGCATCACAGACATCGCAGACGAAGTCGCGAGTACCATCTATTTGTATACATGAGACAAAGCACGGACGTCATAGTACATAATCAGCCGCTAAATCTTTGGGTTTCCTAGGACGTTGCCTATCATTTAACGACTGGTTTGTCTTTAGATGACGTCACCTAAGCGTTTAGCCACCCCACAGTATCCACCACATAGGACATAATCTGAATCGCGAGTCCGTTTAGCCATCCCAGCCGAGGTGATCGATAGAATTCGTATGTTAATTTTCTTCGGGGTGGCCAAACGAACACGTGATTTCAGTTATCCTACTCAGAGTGGATTTCGGGTGGCAAAATGGAATCATTCACTCAAACCTTTCGTTACGAAACAATATGACACGGTCTCTTAGAAAGTGTTTTCTATCACCATATAGTCAAAGAGTTTTTAGATAACCATATTGCGCTCATAATTTGACAATCCGCAATCCAAGAAAATTACAACTGCACCGCACCGCATTTAGTGTGAACAGCGCTTAACAGTTGCAATGCTCTCCTATTCCTTTGCGACATTTGTAATAATATTAGTTTTTCCCGCTACTCCTCGTACAAATAAAAATAAAATCGAACTGAAACAATATTTTCACTACGTTTTAAGAATATTAATTTTTTTGATGCGATTCTGCACGACCGTTCCCGATTGCAATGGAAAACCTTTTAATCTATACATAAAATGTATCAGAATAATGTGCATTATACTTTACGTAGAATACTACTTTCTGACCGCGGCTTTTACTGTTCTCTTTCTAAAAATAAAATTATTAAATATTTCAAAATTTTGTTGATAAGATTATTAAAATATACACCTAAACAAACTTATTAATATTAACTTTTTTTTCCAAAATTCATACTTTTTTCTATATATAATATATTTAAAAATGTTACAAATGAACATACATATATTCGTTCAAAATATACTTATGCATTTATAAACGTGAATGGGTTAAGGAGTCATAACGGGATGTTATATAGCCTACGTTAATAAACAGGCTATCCAACGCAAAAATAATTTTTTAAATCGGATAAGCAGTTTTATAGATAACCCCTACATAAAAACTTACAAACATACAAACAAATTTTATCTCTTTACAATATGAGTATAAATTACATATGTTACATTCAGTTCTTACTTATTCACGAATGTAATGCTCGTATCTGAACGTTACATTACAATTGAATATTCGCGAGTGAGACAGCGCCTTAATAAAGAAAACAAAACTAAATTAAAAATGATTCGTGACTTGGAAAATTAACAGTTGGTAACCCTAATCCCTCTTCTTAGTTGATTGAGTCTTGTAAATAGTTAAGAAAAGTAAATGAAGTCTTTTATAGTCGCCGTTAAACCATTCTTCATTGCGAGCATTGCACTTTAAAACACTTTTCATTCCGATCATACACTCAATATAGTTAAGGAGGTGATTGTTGTAATTGAGGAATTAAGAGTTATAGATTTAGTTAATATAAAAAAAAAAACATTTTTAATATGTTTGTGTGTTTAACTTAACAAGTAATTAATTGAAAAAAATCAAAAATCCGAATGCATAATAGGACTATAGAGCATCGTTACTTACCAACTCTAAATCGATATAGATTCTTAACGATAATTCTGATTTTAAAATGATATTCAACGATACCCCACTTGACATAGTTCGTTGATTTAATTTTTTTTTTATCTTATGGCGTGCAAATTTGGCCATTTTGATCTTTTCAAAATTATTATACTTTCTATGACCTTTGCGCTGTTATCAAAAAATCAAACGACGTATCATTTATCAAAATCAGTACACGCGTTCGGTTAAATAGTGCCACAAAGGTACCAGCCCACATACATACATACATAGACTGATAATTACCCTCTCTTGCGTCATGCGGTCAGGTAAAAAAATGTACCGGTTGTTGTAATATATATATATATATATATAATAAATTAACGCCCCTTAAGATCCCACTAAGGTATCAATTGTTGAGGTCACATACAACGTAAAAGCTCTTGGTGTTTCAATATTTTCTACCAGCGGTCAATAGCCTAACACCAGTCGTTAACAGTTAATATGCTTCAGTTCAGTTCTAAAATTAATAAACAATAAAAATTTATTTAGTATTTTTAGTTGAAAGCTTGAGAAGTATAGGATTTATTCCATAATTTTCTACAAGTTTATATACCACTTTAGCAGTTTCATTATAAAATAAAACATTTTACTATACACTCGATCCTAAACACCTTCTCCATAAAGCATTAGATTTTCATATCACACCCTGGACTATAAAGATTTTATTCCGAGATAGAAGATAAAATTGCATTTAAGTCAAAGCGCTTGTATTGTTGCAGTTACATCACCTTTACAGCGTGTATCTCTGCTCGAATAAAAGGTTATATCCTACTTCGATTTACTGAAAACTTGAGCCCTAAGAGTCCACCACACCACATAACATTTTTTTTTAATAAAAATGGTGCAAATGACCTATGACAGACAGTTACACCTGATATTAAGTTAGTAGCGTCATTCATCGTCCTTGGGCATGGCAGAGGTAATGACATTTCGAATTGATATTTTTTTATTGATTCTCTATAACAAAAATCTTAAGGTATAGTTATGTTGTATATTTTGTGAGACATTGCTAAGGCGAAAAATATAATTACTATTTGATCATTAATCCGACTTCAAAGAGGGAGGAGGTTGTTAATTCGTAATATATATATTTTTAATGTTTTTTACCATTAACACTGCCGTCATTTCTTAACCGATTTGAATTTTAGAATGTATCCTATATATTTTTTGTTTAAATCCATTCAGTAGTTTGAAAACGAAATTGCGTATTTTCTTTTGAAGTCGCTTTCTTTTTAAGCTTGCTTGCTTTTTATACCTTTAATTATTAATTAACGCGTTCGTGATAATGCCGTAATAATAAAATGTTATGATTTTGTGTTATTCAGTCTTTGGTTACCAAATTTATTAAAACTAATGTTTACATTGTAACTGTGGTAATGGACTGGCAACATGTAACACACGACACGCTTTCCTGTTATTACCTAAATTAAACATAATTTGAAAAAATAATTTTCAACAAATAGTACTAATTATTCAAGATCCATTCAACGTATTTGCCCTGGAATATAAATAAATAACCCAATATTTTGCCCTCATCTGGATCTGCGGGTTAATTGTAAACACTATCGATATCAACATAGCATCATTCTCGTAATTTAAAGGCGGATTTTAGTATAAAAATTGACTGACAACAGAATAAACGTTTTTCAGCAATAAGATACTTCTTTTCTGAAGCATCCCAATTCAATTCAATTCTTTGGTTTATGGCTTTTAGTTGTACCAATTAGACACATGTTATTTCGCCAATGTCACGTGGAGTGGAGAAAACACGATGGAGATTGATCGGTGGGGTCGAGAATCCAACCTTGACTATATTTTGAAAACACCCTAAAATAGTGTGAATTTCATTGTTAGTCCTAAAACAACACAAAAAAGTTATAAATATAATAAATATATAGTATAAAAATACAACTAATATTAATGGGACAATCACATGTTTCATTTACAACTTAATTTTATTACATTTAATATACAGAAACGAACACCATGGACTAAACACAAACATCAATAAACCTAAAGCATCCCCTTGAATTACTTGGTTAATTGTCTGTCAAAATATGTTTATAGAATTTAAAAATTAATACAAATAAATAAAATTGAAATATCTGTTTTGTAATATCAAATTAACAGCTTTTAACTAAATGCATGATATACCCGGTAGTTACATCAAAAACACAATTTTAAAAAATTTTGTCTGTCTGTCGGTCTGTCTGTCTGTCTATTTGTCTCTAATCTCTGAAACGGCTTGACCGATTTTGATGGTACTTTCATTTACAGATAGCTAATGTTATAAGGAGTAACATAGGCTACTTTTAGTATATACTTTTTTAATTAATTAAACAATGTTTAAAAAAGATGTGACAACAAAATTAGATTAATGAAATGTTGAAAAATATCCGATTTAAGTAGAAAAGTTAAACATTATATAAATAACAATTTCACTAAAATTAACGCGCAACGGGGCACAACTAATTTTAAAATACAATTTTAGTCACCTTATGATTGCGATTCAAACTAGGCCAAAAGTCAGGTCCATGCCAATACATACATAATTAAAACATCATCAAAATGAAAATAGATTCGACAGTCTTATCTAATGTTTTCTTTGACTCCATAAACGTTTTATTGGTTAGACTTTAGCTACGAAGCTAATCGAAAGACACAGTGTCGTTGAACTAATAAAAATAACTACTGTTCCTCGTAGTTAAGATCTCATGTCTTTTATAAGAATACTAAATGGTGTCCGCGACTTCGTCTGCGCAGGATTATTTTTCACTTTTTTTTCATTTCTTTATATCTCCACTAGCTGTCATTTGCGGTTTCACTCGCGTTTATGTTTACTGCTTCGCTCTTATGAGTCGTAGCGTGATGTAATACAGCCTATACCCTTCCCCAATAACTGTTTAAAACAAATAGATTTTTTCAATTCAAACCTATAGTTCCTGAGATTAGCGCGTTCAACAAACAAACTATTCAGTTTTATAATATAGATTTAAACAGACAAGTTGAACAAGTGCTGATTGTTTATTAGAAACCATTTCCGCAATGGCTTTTTAATTTAAAAAAAAATCGAGGAAGTGAAACAACATGTACATGGTGACATGCGTTTTATTTAGATTTTCTATTCATATTAAATATAACGGGTCTTATCATGATAACTAATGTAGTAACCTTTTCAGTACCCGACGTTTCGATGAAGTTGTATTCGTTGTGGTCACGAGCTGACAACGACGAATGCAACTTCGTCATATTAAATATTAGTGGTATAAATCGCGACAGTTAAAAAAAAAATCTGAAGAAAAAAAAGTTTTCTTAAGAAATTATTCTTTAAAAATTACCTTTGCAAAACCATGTGTCTATTCGTACATAACTAATTATAAGATACTAGCTGTCACTCGTGGTTACACTCGCATTTAAGGTTACTGCTCCGCAGCATGATGTAATATAGCCTATAACCTTCTACAATAAACAGGCTATCCAACGTAATATTTTTTTCAATCGAATCTGAAGTTTCTGAGATTACCCCAGGTACAAAAGTATAGATGAGTCATCAGTAGCATAGATAAGTATAAAAGAGAAGAAGCAAACAAATGAAGAAAAATATTCCACACGCTCATCACAACCATCATTATCGACAAGTCCATAACTGAGCGCTCAAGCAGAAGAGCGGCACGGTGCCAACGACTGTAGCCTCTGCAACTGACGACACTTGTAGTTATAGAATGCAGCTTGCGCAATTTTGTAAAAACAAACAGGCAAGAGTAGGATGTTAAATGGACGCTGATAAGCAATAATGTGTCAAGCCACACGGACTTCGTTTTGAGAAAATGGCGTCTAAAGATGTCCAACCTATTCCTAACAAATTTGTTTGGAGACGTATTAATTCATCTTTTCTTCACTATTAAATAAAATAAAATGTATAGTGAGTTAAAAGCAGATTAGTGTAATGAAAAGTTTCATCAAACAATAAGTTTTTCTAATAAATAATATAATTTTATGTTGCAAAATATGGCCCACACATCAATATTCGAAACTTTTAATTAAACAGCTTTTTTTCGTATTTATTTACTTTAGATGACTTGAATTTTTTTGAATAATGTTAAATACATGATGCACTATCAGAATACATCAATATCTCGGAATTCGACTTTATGTGGGTTGACACATTATTGTTTATCAGCATCCAAATATCATTTCAAATACAAAAACAAATTAAAAAACCTAAATATCTAATAATAATACCTCGTAAACAATACACTCCAGAATGATTTTGGCTGACGTCACATAAGCTATGACACTCCAGGGAAGAATAAAAGAATGTAAGCAGCACGCGAGGCGCTCGCGAGTCGCCCCCGCATTGCTCTCGTGCTGTACGCGTGCAGTTAATCAATCGTTTGGTGCGCCTCTTTCGCATAATTTCTCTGTAGGCTCGTAAAGAAAGCGCGCACGAGCTGAACGCGTTCATGCTGCATTCAGTTTGTAAGTAAGTAGGTGCAGCACGCGGGCACATCGCACGCGGTGCGAACAGCGCGCGGACGGTGCAAGGGCTGCGCGTGAACATAAAATACATGTGTGCAGCTCGCGTGCTGTGCGAAATATACTCATTAACCAGACCTGGACGCAACCTAAAATTACCAAACACTTCAAAATAGGTCAAATTCTTTAGAATCACATGTTTCGCCAGATTAGGCATTTTACAGTATTACGTGTTGATGTTTTGCAGATCTCATATAGGTAATATTATTCTAAGGAGTGAATGTGAATCTAATGACACCTTGCATTTTAAAATCGATCAAATCCGCTCAGCTATACAGGTCACAATGAATCCAATATACATACCACACGTATACATAAATACGCCCAAAAAACTCTTCGCGAAAAATCCTTCTGGGTCATTCGGGTAAAAAACAAAATTAGCATTTTATATACTAAAATTAGATTACTGATTCGCCGCGTTTCTTTACTTGTCAAGTTGTCACCTTAATCGAAGTTGATGTCCACAGCTTCGCGTGTATTGATCGTAGCATTTTGTTTTATGACTTACTATCTCACAATAAACAAGCTATCTTACGTAAACGGATCGTTTTAAATGGACTTACAGTTAGATGCTTATAAGCAATAAAGTGTACGGAAAAAATTTCTAAATTTAATATTTCAAATATTGTAATAAAGTGCGTTTGGTTCTCTTGGATTACGCATCGTCAAATTATGGGCGCAATATTACGGAAGTCTAAAAAATTCTTTGACTTTACGATGTCAGAAAACGCTTTCTAGGAAACCGTTCGATACTGTTGTGGTACATCTAAAAAATTGATAGTCAGGCAGCGTCATCCTAGAAAACCAAAACTGTACACCTCACGTCCCTTAAAATATGAGCACAGGAATAAATGTCTGACATTTGTGTCGCAATTTATGTCATAGTCTAATTGAGGCGCTTAGGAGCGTTAATTTTTGTTTGGCATTATGTCATTCATCGTAAAACATTTTAAGATATATAATACACATCAGTGTAAAGTGTAGATTAATGTCTGACATTTATGTCGCAATGTCTGGCGTACTTTAACCGAAGCTTAAGAGCATTAAGAGCTCAGTCTTGTCTTCAAGTAGTCTCATTTATTATAAGACAATATATTAGGATACTATCGCAACTCTTATATTCCAAGTTAACAAATGATTGGCATTTCTGTTGCAATTTCTGACAAAGTCTAAAATAGCTTAAAGAATAATCTTCAACTAATCTTATCCATTAAATTCAAACAAAAAAACTCATCATAATCTTAAAAGCATTAAATGAAAAGTGATGAGCAAAATTAATTCAAACTAATACCTCATCATTCAATTGAAAACTTTTTCAATCAATCAGCATTAACTGAACTCATTTCGACCAATAAATCGTACGTCAGAATCCTATTTCATCCAATAGAAAGATCTAATAATATGAATGCAAATCCGGCACGATTTGTTTTCGTTGATATTTCTTTTAGATTGAAGTCTGTCTACGTTTTTATGAGGGACTGGCTTTTGCTTGCGATTTCACTCGCGTTAATGCACTTATATTTATTATAATACTAGCAGTTTATAATACTAGCGTCACCCGCGTATACTAATAAATTTAATATCTAACAAACTTTCAACCCTCTTTTTAACCGTTTAGAATTTTAGGAAATCCAAATTTCCAAAAATTCTTTCTTAGTTCACTTACGATACATAAGGAACGTTAGTGAAAATTTTCATGTTTCTAGCCCCAGCGATTTCAGGTCTCCGTTGATCGATCAGTCAGTGAATATGTCAGCTAGACAGCTTTGTATAAACAGACATATACATATAAAATGAATATTGACACATGTAAACAAATCGTTCAATATTCAAAATCCAGGTAGTTAATAACGAATTGTTAGCCAATTATGAGAATATACTTATTATACTAGCATTCAGCAACAGACACACACACATCTAATACTAATATCAAAGGATATTCTCACACATGTTCAGATTGTTCTTTATTTAAAAGTTAGGTAAATAAAAACAAATAATAGCCAATTGTAACTACGTATACTTATAATAGCCAATCATATATACGTATTATTCATCAGCATCTCACGCACACATATATCCAAAAGTAATATTAAACAAAACTCTCAAAAATATAAACAAATCGTTCCATTTTTTAAATTATGGTAATCAAAAAATAATAGCCAATCATGAATACTTATTATACATTAGCATCAGACGCGCCATATTCTTCATAAAACAAAGTTCTCATAGAAGTAAACAATTCGTTCCATTTTTAAAAGTTAGGTAAGTAGTTGAGCAATAAAGAAACAATAACCAATCATAACTACGTATTATACATTAGCACCTGACGCACACATATTCAAGTATAATCAAACAAATTTCTCACTCGTATAAACATTTCGTTCCATATTTAAAAGCCAGGTACGTAGTAATGAAGAAATAATAGCCAATCATATCGTAGAATACATCGGCATCTCACTCACACATTTAAAAGAATAATACTCTCACAAATGTAAATAATTCATTTCATATTTAAAATGCAGG
The DNA here is from genome assembly GCA_037950945.1 of Hypolimnas misippus. Lineage (NCBI taxonomy): Eukaryota > Metazoa > Arthropoda > Insecta > Lepidoptera > Nymphalidae > Hypolimnas > Hypolimnas misippus. The sequence continues at coordinate 2,567,320 of JBBEEQ010000009.1, forward strand.
TGATAAAGAAATAATAGCCAATTATATCGTATAGTACATCGGCATCTCACGCACACATTTATAAGAAAAATACTGTCACAAATGTAAATACTTCAATAATAACTATTTATTATACACCAACAACTGATGACGAACAAATATGTAACTGATGACTGAACAAATCTGTTAACATTCTTATTGATATAAAAATAGCGGGCAAACAAGCAGGAAGGTCACCTGATGTTAATGACCACCACCGCCCATGAGTATCAGACGAATTATAAATGTGCGGCCAGCATGAAAAAATAGAAAGAAAAAGGAATAGGAAGTAACAACATTGGAAAAGAGTGTTAGGCTTTTTTCAATACTTCATTCCATAATTAAAATCCAGGTAATGAAGATTATTTATAGCCTATCATAACTGTTTATTTAAGTCAAACCACTTCATTTTGAGAAAATGACGTCTAAATATGTCAAACCTATTCTTGATAAAATAATATATTTGAAGAAGTATTCATCTTTTCTTTTCTTTTTTGATAAAAAGTATAATGAATTGAAAGTAGATTGATATATTTAATATATTACCTAATAAAAAGTTTCATATATTACCTAATAAAATATATTACCTAATAAAATTCAAAACAATAAATTAAGAAACTTTTTTCCATACTTATTTAGTTTGTATGACTTGATGTTTTAATAAAGTTTAATAGCTCATGCAGTATCGAAATACATCAATATCTCGGAATTTGACTTTTTGTGGGTTAACACATTCTTGCTTATCAGCATCCACATATACTCAAGTATTATTAAACAAAATTCACGTGTAAACAATGCATACCATATTTGAAACACACGCAAGAATGTCTCAATAATAACTTTTCACAAACATCGCTTGGAAACTATGTCAGCGAAGGAAATTTTAAACTTCAGCTGAAGTTCTTATCAAAATACTTCAACGTCATTACAGCGATTATCTCGACTCGCATAACCGGTTCATTTTTATATAAAATATACATATTCAAAAATGAACTTTGTAAACTGATACATATGGCTCAAATTCATTTGAGGATTGTGTCAATTTTCGAAGGAAAATGGCCTTTAGTGTCAGGATTAATGACACTAATTATGGCCCTGAAAAATGTTTTCCTTTTAAAAATTTTTAAAGGAAATGCATAAATGCATCGATAAGAACCGTTGATGTTCGTGTTTTGCAAAAATATTGTGCAATATGCGTTGCGTCAAACAACCAATGTTGAATTTTAGATTTGGCAATTTCTTGAAATGTTTTCGGTTCGTCAAATTATCAATTAGTCATTTTGTGCATTGATATTATAAATAAAATTTGTAGATACGTTACCTACAAGGAATTCCCATTTTTTTTTTTGTACAATACTTTCTCACTGCTATTTCTATAAACTATTATTCTGCCAAACTACAAAACAGTTTATCGGCAGACACAGTTCTCTAATTTTAAATAATTCGTGCAGTTAAGTACCATTATAATTTTTCTTTTCAATAACAACAAGAAAAAAAAAACAGCATGAAAGAAAAAAAAATAAATAACGGCACTCAAACGCGCACATAAATAATGTAATATTGTAATACCTACAATAGATTCTCCATCAAAAAGCTGAAAAAGGATAGCAAATCTTAATTAACGGGAGAGAAAAAGAAAGTGTTTATTGCAATGTTGCTATGCATCTTGTTGTAGTGTGCGTGAGGCGACACTGATGAATTGTTCCAATTAGCTTCACTCAAACGTATCGGCTATGGCGTGACAACATATCTACAGAATTTTACTCATAATATCATTGTTTTGATAAAACATTAATGAGACAACAATGTTATCGAGTTTCTTAGTGTATGCTGAATTTCGTACAGGATAAATAATCAATTTGTAATTCATAATAAACTGTATTGTATCGACAAAATTTTAATAGTAACTATCGACTTACCGGTTCTTCTCGGTATCTACATTCCAAACCGGTGGTAGCTTCATTATTGATATAATTTTATTATGTATTGACTAAAAGATGATTGATTGATTGATGACTTGATTTAAAAGTGCTCGTGAGGGCCTACTTGAATAAAGTATTTTTTGAATTTGATTTTGATGCTGGTTCTTCTCCGTAGAATTTATATTTTATATCGGTGCTTTTCATTAACAGAAATAACTTCTTTTTCTAGTGATTGAGACGGGATCGTGAAAATTAACTTAAATAAAGTACTTAATATTTAAAGCAAAATTATGCAATGTTTGAAATGCTCTTAGTAGCCCCTTTGATGGTTATCGATTTTTATTATATTATTTTCTAATAATTTGATGTTTGTTTATTTAAACAAATTTCTCTAACTCTTTAATTATCATATCATATCAAATAATATAAATTAATTAATCAATCTGTATAATTATTGTAAATTACAATGTAAAAATTATCATGAAATCTGTATTATAAAGCTGAAGAGTTCGTTTGTTTGAACGCGCTAATCTCAGGAACTACTGGTTCGAATTGAAAAAATATTTGTGTTAGATAGTTTATTAATTGAGGAAGGCTATAGGCTATATTACATCACGCTACGACTCCTAGGAGCGAAGCAGTAACCATAAACGCGAGTGAAACCGCAAAGGATAGCTAGATAAGGATATACTGCTTTACTACGAAAGATGAAATAAAACTATGTTCAACGCGTGTCTAGCTAAACAGTGTTTAAAAATTAGACATTGTTTGAAATGTTGTCAAAATTGCTATATTGCGTGTCAAATTATAAAGAAACTTGTTAATAAAATGTCACACTTTCTATTTGTCAGCTAAAATATGTTTGAAGCATGTATTAAAAAAACCTAAGCGTATGTTCGTACATAATTAAACTGTGTCTAAACCATGTTTAACTCAAAACTATCGTTAGATGCGGATTTGTAGTACTGGATTTTATAGACACGCGTTTAACGTGTGTTTAAATTTCTTGTAGTAAGACAGATGACATGAAATTGAGAGCAGATATCCCACAAAACCCAATATTATTACCCTTTGTCGTTGAATACAAAGTAATCCCATTACATTTTAATCAATTTCAGGTATTTACCAGCCCAGTGTAACAAGACCGTAATAAGAAAAGAAAGATTATAATTAAACAGTCTTCCTTGCTTTGAAAGTAGATCTTAAGCTTTTCAGAATACTTTTTATTCTTTATAAGAATTTTTAAACTATTTTTAACTCTATCAAGTTGATTACTAGTTAGTCTTGTTATCTTTATTCCGGATATTTGACCTCTTTTAACTGATTTTAAATAGTAGCTCCGAATTCCTACTAATTAATTGATTTCGAGGTACTTTGTTCCACTGTTTAAATAGTAAATGCTCGTAATTAATGCAATTATCGTTAAAAGTGAAAATCTTAACCAGGGCCCGTACTCGTTGTGAAATAAAAATTATTCGCGCCTTAAGCTGAATGAGTTTGTTTGAATGCGCTGATCTGAATAATTTCGGGTCCAATTTGAAAAATATTTTAATATTTACTAACCCGTTAATATAAAAACACAGTAGTTACTCTTTAAAAAATATTTAGGACAATATTGTTGGATAAAATTACCTACACTTTTATTCCAAGGTACTACACGCACTATTATTCCAAGTTGCTTTATCGTTAACGTAGACATTATGTATACTGAATAGTATGCTTTTGATATTGCTGCCGCCCACCGCCTTCTTAAAAGTGTCAGACCATCTTTTAGACCCCTTCATGAGGACCCATGCACGTGTCTGAAAAAGCTGAGAGTTCTTTGACAGCCGATTTCGGAGAGATCTCTTGTGATTATAAGCTCTTTTAGAATGGACTGGTTGGTACTCACAGTCCAAGGTAGGAGCAGCCTTCGCCAGCGCCACCTGTCGAAGTCATCTTGTTGTTATTATAGAAGAGCATGAGAAAGTACCACTCTTACAGAAAATCAGCGTAATGTAACAAATTTAAATGATTTAAGCCTAGGCTCTCAATTCATAGTGCGTGTGTTTTTACCATCGGGTAGTAATATAAGGATTTCTCGGTTTTTAAAATCCTTTTTATTCGAAAACGTAGGGCACATAAAGTCGTTTTAATAGTTTTTTTTATATAAAAAAGGGGGGCAAAGGAGCAGATAGAACCACCTGATGTTAAGTGGTTACAATCGCCCGGACATCTGCAACACCGAGTGCGGCCTTTGACGGGAAAGTTTAGTCTTAAAATCGAAATAACTGATATAAGTGTATCCCCCACGTAAATGAAATTCCGTATTCTGCTTTTAAAGTCGATTACTTTTTTATAAAACAAAAAAATATAAATCAAAGTGCATATATCGTGTTCACATAGTTTTGTAGAGTGCATATTTGCAACACGCGACTAGTGCCCCTTCCAAAACTTTTACACTACAGAGTTTTCATCTCAACATCGAGAAAGTTCGAATTGAAAGATAGCGAGTATTCAGAGCAATAGTTCTTCTAAATTCAATTTATAGGTTTCAGATAGTATCCGCGTATGTTATTTTAAAATCAAACAAAACCAATTTGGAGTTGATTCCAACTTTTCTATATTATTACAACCAAATATAGGGCATATTTCTTATGCGCTAAAGTCGATTATTGTGCATTCGAATTGGAAGAATGAATTGTACATTACGAGTATGTAATATTTGGTCTTGTAATATCTTTTAGATATTATTCGATTTCAGGTCAAGCATCGTTTTCGAGAAAAAATTTTCTGTTTTTCTAAATTAACTAGAATTGCTGATTTTATTGATACTATTTTTAGCTTCTGCTCGCGCTTCAACGCTCATACATCATATAAACTACTGAAAAATTTTATCAAAATCTGTTGAGTAGTTTTAAATAACAATAAATATCCATCCATCTGTCTGTAGTCACAAACTTTCGCATTTATAACAGTCATAGGATATTATATATCTGCTTACAATTTCTATTATCTATGATTTTTTGTTTAAGGGTGAAATACAACTCCAAAGCCTTAGTGATTCTGTGTTTGACGTAAAGTTTTAATATAATTTTTAAGTTTTAATTAAGTCTCGTTTTCTTACAACGAAACGACACATTAACATTTGCATGTTATTCAACTTTCGAGCTTGTTATTTCTCATCCAGGTGACGTCTTTGCGAAATTTACATTATTTTTAAAATTCCTTTGTATTATTCGAGACTATTAGAACATAAATGTACAGGCTGTTGGACCATTTATCTTTAAATGGTTCAACGGTCTGTACTGTTTTATGAAATTCATGTTATTATGAATATAAGGTATAACCTTACTACCCTAGAAGTAGGATAATGCGTTTTTGAGGTTATTTATACTAATATTATAAAAGGAAAGATTTTATTGTTTGTTTCATTGCATTGAATAGGCTCCGAGACGATTTAAAATATTTTATAGAATTTTTAAGACATCTTGTAGCTAATAACGATTCTATTCTAAACAAAAGTAGTTAACTATAATTGCACTTTTAAATTAAATTGGAGTTGATTTTATTATACATACTCTCATTTTTTATCAATACCACGACTGCTTATATTGTTAACATTTAATTTACTTATTTTTTTATATAATTGTAAAAACACAATTGTTTATAATATCTAACTTCACAGCGGCCAAGTTAAAATGTTTGTGCTATACTGGCATGCAAATATTAATTCCAAATATTTTTAATACGAATTATTCTTTTTAATTATCTTTATACAAGAGTTATAAAATATATTTAATATATAAGTTTATTTATTTATTATAAACTAGATGGTACCGCATTTTAAACCAAATTTAAGCCCCATTAAATTTTATTTTCGCGACACAAAGTAACCTCTATCGCTCTAGAAGTCCCAATCAATCTCTATACGAAAATTCATCGAAATTGGTTCATCGGTGCAGGCATGAATGGAGACAGAGTTAGTATTGCATTTATAATGTTAGCATGAATAAGTGCACTCAGACGCAATTTGAACGTATTACCGAGAATGTGAATGTTGTTATTATACAAATGAGTTGTAGGAAACTACAAATTAACATCTGACGAGACGATTAGAGTTGCAGTATTAGAATTTCTTATTTTTAGACGTTAATTTCTGACAACAGTTTTACAATTATGTATATTGTAATGACATTCGTTCGGAAATTTATTTTCGTCTAATTCATTCAAAACAAAGTTACTTATAAAAAATAATCGGATGATAAAAAATATTAACAGATTTATTTTATGTATAATTTTATTAAAACTTTATTTTTAAGGGTAATTGAGTATAAACTATTTTAATAATGCTCGAAATTATGTATAAAGAAGTCGTTTCAAGCCTGCGGTTATATCACGTGAAATTAACATGACAAACTTGTAAATTGTTGATTGGAAACCACTTATAAAAACCTATTTGTATAAAGTATATTATTTTAAGTTTATGTTTGGATTAATTGTAATTTTATAATTACAGTTGTTTATACAACTTATTATATCGATAAATAATTAAAAAATCACACACTCGACTCCCATTACGATCTTATGACCCTGTGTTGGAGCCCCGGAAACATACACAGCACAGACACTACCACCACAAATAACAATATGATCAATACATATGTTTGTAATGAACGGAGATCGATCCCGCGACCGTCAGTTGCTTCATGCTTCAGTCAGTTGCAGTGACCACTGCGCCACCCTGTCTTCAATATATAATATTATGCATTTTAGTTTATGTGTATTTATTTGTCTTTAACACTCTTAAATGTAACATTATTCTTATTTGGACGCTGATAAGCATTACTATGTCAAGCCAAACGGACTTCGTTTTGAAAAAATGGCGTCTGTCAACCCCATTCTTAATAAATTTATTTGAAGACGTATATATTCTTTTCTTTTTTATTTTAAATCAAAAGCAGATAGATTTGTTTAATATGTTATCTAATAATAAGTTTTTAAGTATTTGAGATTATTTCATAAATGTCAAAATATGGAACGCACCTGAAATTCGAAACATTGAGTTAAGAAACTTTTTTCTATACTTATTTAGTTTAGATGACTTGAATTTTTTTTGAATAATGTTAAATAGGTGACGTGGTATCAAAATACATCATTATCTCCAAATTTGACTTTTTGTGGCTTGACACATTATTGCTTATCAGCATCCATTTAAGGAGGGTTGTTCTTAAATCATAATCAAACCAAATAGTCTAAACCTACACCATAACATTTTCATTACTTGAAAGTGCACTATAAACTTTCGACACTCCTATAAGCTTATTCTTAAAAACTTCACGGTAGAACTCCCAAACTAGCGAAGAAAATTACCCGAACTAAAAATTTTTGTAACAAAAGTCACCACTAAATTGTTAGAATGACTTTTACTGCTTATTTCGTCTATAATTCATTGCTCCATAACCTTCTTGTTTATTGAAGCTGAAGAATTAAGAAAGTTAGTTTAAATTTACAATGGGAGTTCAATTAGGAGATTGTTTTTGTTAATAAAGTTAATATACTATGTGGTAAATTTTTACCAACAATCTTCTTAGGCTTTCGCGATTATTCTACATATAATAAGACTTCATAATTATCTACAAATTTATATCGTCAAAAAATCCTATTGTTGTTTTAAAAATTCCTATGCAACTCTTTTGACACTTTTTAACGAATGTTCGTTAATTGGTTAATTATTATCTATTATAAGTTGATAATTATACTTGTAAGTTTTGCTCTCCGACTTTCATAAAGATTTACAGAAGTTGTTATCATTGTACACCTCAAAGAATTTACCGTCAGTGCCTTATTTTTGTCATTCACAGCTTTCGTAACTACTTACGACGTATCTTTTACCAGGTTACAGAGTTGTTTTATATCACTTATGAAAGTAAAGCTTACAAATGTAATCCTCGCCTTAGGCTAAATGTCTATCAAGAAAAGGTTACCCCGGCCGCACACTGTAATAATTTTTTGTATCAAATTGTTTTTTTTTTTTATTGTGTGGTATTCAATCCGCGCTAAATCGTAATGTTTGATTTGATGTTCAAAATTTTATATTCTGTAAGAAATATTCTAACGTATATCAAAAGGCACTACCAATATTTTTCAATAGATCCTGCATACTGTCAGTTTGTTTGTCCATTTCTGTCGGGTCGTTTGGGCTGCAGTCGAATATCCCAAGAGTAATTTTATAAATTGCGGCCGGGTTTACGTCGGTTTGATATTACCAGAATTTTCTGTTAGATATATTATATTACGAACTGAAAGATCTCGTAACTAAGCAGGAACTTAGTAGAAAAAATTCAAAATAGCGATGTACATTTTCTTTTTGAACGTCAAAAAAATGAATCTACCGCGGTTTCGGAAAACTTTTATCCTCAGACCTGAAAAGAAACCACAAAAGAAACTCAGGGGGACTTTTTTGTTATTTTTTTAACTCTGACGTCCGCTCCGTATGCCCACTGAAAGTATCAGTAGCTTTTGTTGGTCGTCCTCTAGTCTGCGTTAGCATTTAAATAGAAATATCTTACAATGTGCGGCGGGCTTTATTCTCAAGCAACACCGAAGTTTCCTTAGAAAGCAATTTGAGTAACGTTCTGGATGCACGCAGAAGGCACTTAGCGTATCTTAAGTTTTTCAGTTTGTTAGACTTAAGATTTTACACTTAATAAGTAGAACTCAGGTATAAGATTCAACAATTTTCTCTACTAAGGTTTAAGAGTTTGTTACACGCTTTTGTTAACGTGAGCAGTAACTTTTTACAAGATAAATAGAAACGTAACTATATAAAGGTTTAGGTTGCGTACGTTATACTCCATTAGTAAATAATAATTTTCTCCATCTACTGAATATTTATTTAGTTGCCTTTAAATCAACAGGTATAGATAAATACGAAATAAGACATACAGTTTAATTATTCAAAATAAAAATACTTTTAATCAAAATTCAGAATTTACATTCTCTTTTTGAACGTCAAGCAAATAAATCTACCATGGTTTCGGAAAAGTTAAAAACAATAGCACTATTATCTTAAAAGCTAAACGTACATACTTTTGAATGAAATCAGAAATATTTATAACAAGCTAACAATACACCTTTTTAAACATTTAAACATGCTAGACATAGATATTAAAAACAAGATATTCCCGGGGTACGACGTAGGCTAATGACTTAAGCAACTTTACCCTAAATGTCATGGAACCTTGCAATTGAATCGTCAATTCTAGACGTTGCCATAATTTGGAATTTAAGTTCGTATTAAAAACAATGAGAATATAAAATTAAGAAAAATGGTAAAATTTAGAACATATTTGGGCCTTCTTTTAACTTGGGTCTGTTTTACTTATACACGATTTTGTATTTTTGTATTTATTTTATTCTATCCTGTATTATTCGCTCAAAATCTAAACTAACACTAACACTATGTCAACTTTAATTAATCCATATAGTAATTTTCGCTTGATGCATATCAACCACTAATTTAATCAAATATTGTGTTATCGACATATATTGTCGATAACACAATATTTGATACACATTGCACAATTTCTCTAAGCAAATATATCTTAAATCCTAATTACATTATTATAAAGACTATATAAACCTGTCCTTGTCAGACACAGATAGCACATTTTTCAGAATTTAAGCAATTATACAACTTTTCCCGCATTTTTTTCATCAGCTGCATACACTCATATTTTATTTTAAAAAGTTTTGGTCGAGATAATACTATTGATATTAAAACGTTGACAGATTTGTATGGATATACGAGCGTATATAAATTGGGGTTTTGGGGGGTTCGAGCTACCACCCCCCTTTAGTAAACAACTTGCTTATAATTAGTACATTGGACGAATGGCAATAGCAATGACTTATATAACGTCTAAATACCTGAGATTGGTATTTAGATTTATACTTACTGCATTGTGCATCGTGTAAAAACTAGCTTATAATCGTATGTAATGGAGAAAAGGACCCTTCCCTTGGACGAACCCCTCCCAAGTAAAAGCTATAGCTACGCACGTGAAATACACATATATAAAATATGTATATATGTACATCTGTATGAATGTTACAAATTGTACATACTATCCTAGTTCTTAGGCGAGAACTACACCAGTAAGTTTTGCATACAGATTTTAATAAGAATTAGATAAACTGTTTAGCATCACCGAGAAAACAAGAGTGTCATAAACAATGCAAACTACTGAACCGATTTTGATAAAAATCTATGGAACCAATCTGAAAGTAGATATAGGGAAGTCGAATAAAAATCAGTTAGAAAATGGCGGAGTTCTGAGGTTACAATCATCAGTCAGTTGATTACTCAAAACGACTTAAAAAAAGTATAAAAAATTAAAGTAATGAAGAAAATAGAATTAATAAAACCTACCAAAGATAAAATTGTCCTACGTCGGTGTCCAATTAGGACAATATTAGGATCCCAAATAATGGACGGGATACATAATAAACGCGTTACGGGCGGGCGTTTTTGCGACAGATCAACTAATACAATTATTTGAGTATTTAATTAAATATACGAGTAAATAGTCAAAGAGACGATTAGTTCTTATTAAGATATTTTGAATTTTTACTATATTATTTTTTAAATGACGAGCGATCGTCGCGGTTTTACTCGTGTTTATGGTAACTACTTGGCTCCTATGAGTCATAGCGTGATGTAATATAGCCTATAACCTTCCTGAATAAACAGGTCTTCCAACATAAAAATAATTTTTCAGATCGTGTGAAATCCGAGATAAAGTCCTACATACAAAGTTGCAAACAAATCTTTATAATGGCCAGTGCCCAGGGCGACAAAATTTCCAGGGGCAGCTAAATTTAGGTTGTAAAGTAAATACTTAGTTTATTGAAAGATTTTTTTAAGTTAAATTTGATACTTGTTCATATTATACAAAAAAAACTACTAGAAATAAAAACTATGCTCCGGATCTCTACTAAACTTTCTTTCTATTTTACATAAATAAGTAATTATGTTATAATGGGGGTCGAATATTTTACAGTGCCCCAGGGTGGCACTGAGGGTAATTCCGGCCCTGAGCAGTTCAGAGGAGCGCGTCTAAGGAACTCAAGCCCAAAACCCTCTTAACTATAATTCTGGATCCCAATGATAGTAAATAATATCACCGAAGAAAATCATACAAAATCAACTGCATACCTAAATAGCTTGTTAATTTCCCATTCATCATTCAGTCCAGCCTGGAATTGGCATCGGCAAATTAGGAAAACGTGAACTTAATCTAAACTTGAATGATTTCTATTTGATTTGATTTGGTGAGCTGTTTCTTGATTGAGTTTTGAGGGTTCCGTACCTCCTAGTAGAACCCTTATGTGCCATGTCATTAAAAATGTACATCCGTGGATACGGATCTTAAGTTTCTTACTCAATCAGTGTCGGTGCTAGTGGCCTTGAAACGTCAGTTGACGCCACTTGACGCTTTGCGTGACAGGGAAGACATGTTTCAACTTGCATTAGGCGGGTTTTTCTTTTGTTTTGTTTATAGTTTAGCGTGACACTGGACAAATATATAAAATTTCTTTGTATAAGAGAAACGGATACGAATTTTTCTTCTTCCTCGGATATCCGCGAATATGGATATTTGGCACATCATTAGAACCCTTGCTGAGGATTTTGAGAAGGTTTAATAATATCTATATATATTATTTAATTAATAAATTATTCGTTCTCATTTAAGGTTTATTATCATAAGGGGTTATTCAGGGGATATTCATTATATTCACACTAAAAAAGGCAACATAAGACTGTGTAAAACTAAATATATTGAACTGATTTATTTCATTATTTTAACTTAAAGGGACAGTGTTAGAGCCTTTCAACATCTTAAACAATTATCTTGGACAAAACCCGTATTTCCCAATTGAATAAATTAATATTCAAAGTGACAAAAACCAAGAGTGCAAATTAGAACATAAATTCGTCTGTGACCCTAATAACTAATAACATAGCATCTAGCTCTTACTAAAATAAGCAGATTCAATTATGTTCTCAGTGAGTGAATTTTACTTTGAGATACCTATTATGAAAACTAGCTTATTCTGGAATTAAGTCAAATATTCGAATTTAAAAAATTATTTTAAACTTTCGCGATTTATACCATTAATATTTAATATAACGGGTCCTATCGCGATTACTAATGGTAATAATATCTTTTTTATTTCCCGACGTGTCGACGAAGTTGCATCCGTCGTGGTCACGAGCTGACTGAAAGAGTCGATAACACCCGTTATATTAAATATGAATTAACTTTTTACTTGTAAAGAGGTGTCCTATCGTAATTGATAATTTTAGTGCCTTAATTAGGTAACCCACAAAAAAAATTGCTATTAGGCTGAGAATTACACTTATAAGTTTTGCTCCCAGAATTTCATAAAGATTTAAGTAATTTCATAAGTTCATGGTCATTGCTTTCCACTTGAAAAAATTAACTGTCAGTGCGTTTATTATCACAACCACAGCTTTCGTGACGTTACCTAGGTAACTATTACCAGGTTGCAGAGTTGTTTTATGTCATTTGCAAGAGTAAAACTTACAAATGTAATTCTCGCCTAAGGATAAACCTACATCATCAAATTAAAATTAGGCGAAAATTACTTGTAACATGTCACATTTACATAAATTATTTTCCATCAAATTTACGCCTACAACCTCATTGGTAGCGCGTCTTGACGTAACTTACACGTAGTTTCACGAAAGTGTGTCGGTCTGAACTACGCGCATGACGCTGCGCAAAATACAAAATTAGGCACCAGTGCAGCCGTTTACACATTTCTTTAATTTTGATTATGAAATGCTTCTTATATAATTATATATGTCAACTTAATGTGTATAAATCATTAATTAATAGCATGTTTAGTGCTTCTCAAATAGTTGAAAACATCAATACTGAACGAATGTAATTATGAAAAATGTGTAAATTTGTGAGCCAGTGATTATTCTTTACGCTTTATATTTAAGTGATATTCGGAAACAGCTTATAATATCCGGGATTAAATCAAAGCTTCTCTATCGAATAAAACTGCGGGAAATTAAAATTTTTTTTTCTGATTTTTTGCACAAATGTGTTAACTGGTTAACATACTATTATATAAGACATTCCATATAATATTTATTTAGTATTTTATGTATAGTTAAATATAAATTTAATCCGTGCAAAATCTAGTTGCAACTATGAGAGTAAAATAGTTCACCAAATATAAGAACTATTTCGTTTCTACTAGATTTAAACCACAAATGTTAGTTTAATACTTCTTCAGAAAATACGTGAGAAACTTAACAATGTATGAAACAATGTTTTAGGTGAATTCATATTTTAAGAATATTCGGTTTATTTCCATGAATATATATAAGAAACTGAAGAATCTACATTTATTTTTATTCTATTTTCATCAAACAATATGGTGTAAACGAGTTCATTTAGTGTAAAAACAGATGTTGCCCCTTGAATACATACGTACGACATATCGTTATCGGCGACGACGTATCGTTATCGTGCTAAATTAACAAGTAATTCATTTAAACAGACTATAAATCGTTATAAATTCTAAACGGTAATTCTAATTAAAATATTTCAACGTCAAAAATTCTGATTATATAAGAAAATTAAAAATCCAACGATACTTCACTTAACACACTTTATCGATTTTATATTTTTTTTCACATTATGGCGTCAAACGTGGACCCTCCACGCGTATAAATATATACATACATACATATACATAGTTCAATTTATTATATATTTATCATAATTATATAACTTATATTTATTCATTGAAGTAGAAATTTTTGTATATAAATATCTGATTTTTAGACTCTATTTCAAAATCAAAACACTAAAATTAAACAATTAAAAACACGCTATTAAAGTCAGGTTTTACAGAACCATCTCAACTATTTAGGGTTCATTGGTAATCTATACTTATAATAAATCTGTAGAGAAGTTAATTCTGTACATGAAATATATTTTCAAAATAACTATCAGGGGGTTATTAGTGATAGATACTGATGCCAAAAATGCAATCAGTAAAACTTTTGTCTGTCTGTCTGTATGTTGCTTATAGAAACAAAAACTACTCGACGGATTTTAACGAAACTTACTACAATTATTCTTCATACTCCTGGGCAGGTTATAGTATACTTTTCATCACGTTACAATCAATAGGAGCAGAGTAGTGAAGGGAAACTTTGGGAAAACGGGAGACGTTACTCCAATTTTTAAGCTTCAGTCGCGTATGCAGCCTTAGGGCTGCATACGCGACTGAAGCTAGTTACGCGACTGAAGCTGAAGCGGTTAAAGATACATAGAAATTATGCAGGACAGAAATATTTTACATAAATTTTTCTAAAAAATATCCCGCAATAGCATATGTCTATCTTTTATAGTTGACTCACAATAACACGTGTAACTCCTGATAGCTTAGCAGTTCGGAGCATTCTGATTATATTTGTTTACTCTTACGTTTTTAAGATTCTCACTCATCCCTAATTTAAAAAATTAACATTATTACCTATTCAATAAAAAAAATCATAGAAATCAAGTACTGTGGATTGACATATTACATATATTTCCCTACCAAAATACGACCTGTCTGTCACATCAAAACCACTGAACCCTGAGGAAGGACATACGCTACTTTTTTACGAAAAACAACGAAAACGCGGACGCGAAGTCGCAGGCAAAAGCTAGTTCTATATAAAAAAATATCACACATTACATGTCCACATGTTATACTACAGAACCAAAGTCATAAAACCACAGCCACCCTTCACAAGAATATCCCACTACTTCGATCTTAATTTAGGGTTAGCCCATTACCACTTCCCCGAGGCCTGGACGTGATGAATAATAATTTAACAGAGAAAACTTTTCACGGCGAAATGTCGGTGTCCTGTAATATTTTGGTAGGTTTACATTTTTGTTGGATCGTTTAAAATTTAAACGTGAGTCAATGAACTTGTTTTGTTACTCAATACGGAAAAAGTTTTTTTTTTTTCATTTATACTTTGCGCTGTGGTTACTACTCATAATTTGATTTGTTGTTTTGTTACTACTCATAATTTGATTTTGTTTGTTGAATGTTGATGATGACAAATTCATTTCGCGATAGTGAGTATAAAACCACTTAAATTTTAGTTGAAACACCAATTTGAACAATTCCAAAATATGTCCTATAATATTACGACAACAACATTTACATGGGTTAAACTACGAGTAGACCCGAGAACTTCTAGAAAGCAATAATCTATTTTACATATAATAATTCTTGTTTGGTAGTAAAGTGTGTAGTATTATGTAATACAGACCCAGAATTAACCAAATAAATAAAGGCTCAACTATAACGATGTAAAGGAAATAGCTTGAAATAGATGAATCTTTATGCATAAATTTATTCTGTTCATGTGACACTGAAGTCCACCTAAACTAATGGTCTAGTGAAATTTTTCGTGTTTGAGTGGGGTCCCGGGTGGTTTGGATTTACAATTAGCCCAATAGTAGCGCCACTATTCACTAACCGGCCATGACGTTTCTTTTGGCCAAACTTATATATTATTTTGTTACATTTATAATTATATCATTATCTTATTAAATCACTTTTCGGGGCTTCATTTATACTTTACTGTAGTATAGTGTACTATATAATTTGAATAAATTATAAAATGAAATATTTCAATTTCCATTCAAATCAAATCGAAATAGCAACACAAAACTTACAACAACCAAGATTAAAGAAATGAATATGTTTATTTACATTATTATTTTATGGTTTTATTACCCGACGTTTCGACCAAGTTGCATCCGTCGTGATTAAAAAACTGACTGATATACACTCGTGACCACGACGGATGCAAATGCGCAAAAAAAGGTATCACAACAATTTGTTATCGCGATAAGACCCATTACTTATATAAATCCTAAAAGCTTAAAATATATAAAATGGCAGTAGACTGAACTATCAAAGGTTGAATCCCAAAGCTGTAATAAAAAAATAAAAGTAAAAAAAAAAACTAAAAGCCGACTACGGAAAATAGTCTGAATAGTATAAAGCAAGCTCGTATTTCATTCAGAGGTAACAGTCAGCTGTTCAAAAGCGGTAGAGTATGTCACAGTTGAGGGACGTATTTGATTATTCTGGGAGCAAATATTTGGATATTTTACAAGGCTCTAAATTAACTGATTGTGTGTTACACAATCAAACCTAAATTACTGAATCGGTTTAAGTGAATTTTGGTACAGAGATAGTCTAGAGCCTAAGAAAGAACATTAGGGTACTTTTTTACCTGTAGGATTGCAATGTAAACGGGAGCGCGATATAACCGATTTCCAAGCAGACTAAGTCGCAGGCGGAATGCTAGTCAAAAATAAATACATTATACCTCGTAAAGCTAACGTCTTTTAAAGTTTTTCTATATTATCTCTATTTTTAAACGTTTTTATTTAACTTTAAATATTTTTCTTGTGTGGATCAAATCTTTTAATTTTAAATTATCTAAAAAATTATATATGCAAGTTCATTAAAAGGAAATTTTTAAAGGAGACTTATCTTTTTGTTTTAGTCTGTTAAAATTCCGGGACTCGGGATCCGGGAAGGAACCTTAAGAAGACCAAGGTATGCGTCCTAAATATTTTATAATTATTGGTCTAGCTAATCATTTAATGTAAAACTGTTTCATTTAAAAACGCATTTTACCTCTTTTATTGTCACTACTAACTATATTTCAAATATATAATATTGTTAATAATAGAAGTAACTAAATTGTTAAAAATTTGCTAAATTTCTAGCTATCTAGTTCTATTTTTAAATCACATACATATGTAAAGTTGGTTTTAATAATATGAAATAGAATTTAAAAAAAGACCCGACAATCTAGTCTTTGATACGATCAACGAGCTCTAACACGATACTTCTGCTGTAAACTGGTGACGAATTGTGTATCCTGATACATGACTATATGATCATCAGCATCTGCAGCATCAGGTCAAGGTTACACAACTATATTATTTTAATACCATTAACAGATTAGTAAATTTCAATTCGATTACACCGGCCGAAGTTGCTCAGATGCAATCAAGTATAAAAGAGCTGATAAACTTCGAACGCCTGACACAAATACACAGATATACTAATAAATGCACAGATAAAACATATCCATAACCTTACAGTAGTATGCACAAGCGATCCTGTGGCGTCCAAGTAAGACGATGAGAGCACCGCTGGGGTTTAGTGGGTAGTCTGGTGCACTCAGCCCCAGGAGCCCCACATACCCGCCCGGTCTCCCCCAGGCGGGATGCATAAACGCATTCCCCAGCGACAAAAAAAATGTCTATCCATAACCTTCTCTTTTTAGGTCAGAGGCAAAAAATAAATTTAAAAACGCGTGATGTTATAATGACTTCATTTTACAAAGCGAAAAATGCTTTCGTATTAATTTCAGTTATCTTATTAAGATCTGTATAAAAATGAAATAATATTCAGTATTATTAATACTGAATTATTTCACTTGTAAGATAATAATTCAACGGGGTAATGCTGCCAGTATTTTGTGAACTTTACCCAGATGCAGTGGCTTAGATGAGGTCTACAATGTTTTGTAAAATATAATCCTTTTTTTGTATTAATTAAGATGTAAATAGTTTAATATAAATCAAAGTAAAAAAAATTATAAGAATTATTTGATTAATATTTTATATAACGAGACTGACGACTGACTGAATGACCACGACGGATCTAACTTCGTCGAAACGTCGTGCAATAAAAAGTTATTAAAATGTAGGTAATCACTAATGGTACTACCATTAGTGATTGTAGTACCATTAGTGACCGCAATAAGACCCGTATAAAATATGAATAATACAAATCACAATAATTTTAAATATAAAATTATTTGTTATAAGCAAAACCGTGCTCGAACTCTAGTTGTAGGTTGAACTGGATATGTAGTCATTTATAGCGGTCATTGCAATCGCTGACACATCCTCTCAGGGGGACCAGTATTAGACGAGAATTACACTTGTAAGTTTACTATCGAGAGCGATACAAAAACTCTGTAACCTAGTAACATATATTTGTTTGTAAGTTTGTATGTAGGGGGTAATCACTGAAACTACTGATGCAATTTGAATAATTATTTTGCTTTAAATAGCCTTTTTATTGAGGAAGGCTATAGGCTATATTACATCACGCCACCACCGATAGGAGCGTAACATTAACCCTAAACTGGAGTATTAAACGATAATTAAATATGTAAATATTATTGTGGGGAGCGATATAAAACAATTTTGTTATCAAGTAACCGATAAGTCGTAAATAGTTACGAAAACTGACAGTAAATTCTTTTAAATGTAAAGTAATGAGAAATAACTTATGTAAATCTTTATGAAAGTTTGAGAGCAAAGCTTATAAGTGTAATTCTCGCCTTATTATAAGCGTATGATGCGCAAGCCAAAGAGCTCGTCAATTTATTTCTAAAATTATTCATTAAAAAGCTATATTTTATTAAACTCTTAAACTTTTTCATTTCGAAGTTCATATAAATATTTCGACCTATATTGTATGTGTATATTAGATACCTGACCTAATATACACATTGTTAAGTATATAAACAATGTTTATTTATGTATTTGTATGTTATGTGTACCGATTAAGAAGGTATTATGCTTATAAATACAACCAACTTTCTAGTATCTAGTATTTCTAGTAGGTGGCGCGCATGTCGTACTGGCCAAAGAAATAAGTTTAAACGGTAGTCTAGCACAAGAAAATCTAACCTGTAAATGTTAACAGTGTGTTAAATTACATTAACAGCAAAAGCTAGTTATATATATTAACTTGCTTCGCCTCGCGGTTTCGCTCGCATTTATGGTTACTACTTCGCTCATTTGAGTCGTGATGTAATATAGCCTATAACTTTCAAATTTTTCAAATCTAGAAACTAACAAATAAACTGTATATATTAGTATAGATGTAATTTATTTAAATGTACGCACTATTTTGCTCGCAAGACAGGCCTTAATTTGTTCCGGATTAATGGTCTACTTCTAACAGTCGATGTTCTGAATTTTGAATTTGTAAATCTTTTTTATTTATTTTAGTGTACTCAACCAACCGTTTCGCTCGCTCGCTTTTCATTTCATGAATAAAAAATAGTAAAGCAACAAAACGCATTGATTTGTTTTGTTTGTAACTCTATGTTTTGAATTTTGTATTCCGAACACTTAACGAATTTTTATAAAGTAAAAAAGTAGATAATTTCGATTATTATGCCCGTTATTTAACGGACGTAACATTACGGACGTCGAACAATCTGTTTGACTTTACGATTTAAAAAACGCTTTCTAGAAAATTATACTAAATTGTTTCCGTCCTATAAAGTGAAGGTATATAGCGACCGTTAAATCACTATCAACGACATTTTAGAAAATCGGCTGTATAATCGAAAAAAATGTAGGTTATAGGCTATATTACATCATAGTATGACACACAGGAGCGAATCAGCAATCATTAACTCAAATGAAATCGCGAGCTACAACAACATTAACAATTAACATTTTATTGATATTTATTTACACAATAATTCATACTTAATCATAGGTATCGAACCTACAACCCCGTGATTACTGGCGTGTATCTAAAATATATTTTTTCATTTTTTCCGTACAATTGGCAATAATGGATATAATTTGGTACAATCACGAACGATCAACTCCGACATTTTGACGAAAATCGCTGTAGAGATATTTAACAAAGCGTACGAAATGGAAGTTACGCGTAATCGCCTTGAAAATCTATACTAATATTAAAAAGCTGAAGAGTTTGTTTGTTTGTTCGTTTGAACGCACTAATCTCAGGAACTACTGGTTCGAAT
The DNA here is from genome assembly GCA_037950945.1 of Hypolimnas misippus. Lineage (NCBI taxonomy): Eukaryota > Metazoa > Arthropoda > Insecta > Lepidoptera > Nymphalidae > Hypolimnas > Hypolimnas misippus. Next base: position 2,587,183 of record JBBEEQ010000009.1, read on the forward strand.
TGAAAATTTCTTTTTGTATTAGATAGTTTATTTAACTGACAGGTTGGCGTAGTGGTCACTTCAACTGACTGAAGCTCTAACGGTCGCGGGTTCGATCCCCGCTCACGGCACAGGTCTTTATTGGTCATACGAATGTTTGCCGCTGTCTGGGTGTTTGTGCTTGTATTGTGTGTATTTCCGGACCTCCGACACAGGATCATAAGACCCTAATGGGGGTCCGTAGAGTGTGATGCGTTTATTATTATTATTATTAATCGAGGAAGGCTATAGGCTATATTTCATCACGCTACAACTCATAAGAACGATGCAGTAACCATAAACGCGAGTTAATAAGGGACATACGTGTAATATGTATGTTTCAACACATTTCACGCCTAATATTAAAATTTATAGTAGCGGAACAGTAATCATAAATGTCAAACAATCTTGACTATCATGTTTACATACTCCCTTACTACAAAAGATTTAAACACGCGTTAAACGCGTGTCCATAAAAACTCGTACTACAAATCCGCGTCTCGTTTTGATTTAAACATGCTTTAGACATAGATAAATTATGTATAAACAACGCTTAAGTGAGTTTAATAGATGTCTTTAACGTATTTTAGCTGTTAAATGTAACATTAATAACTTTTTGATGAATTTATTCGCATATAGACAATTAATACAAGATTTTAAGCATCGATTAATTTTTAAACGCCGTTCAACCAGACAATTGTTGAGTTCAATCCAATTGAATTTTTTTTGTTAATGGGGTATAGCAGTTAGTTAATTCCAACCCTAACTGTCACAATATACATATCCGTAAAATATATGACTTATTTGTAATATCTCAAAATATATGCACACATTATACATTCGTCAATCGTCCTTACAATAATACCTAATCATCCAAAAACATTAAAATGTTATATTTAACGACCGCTTTATAGCGTCACTCAAGAATAGTCTATGGGTACAAACGTTGCTTTCTAAAAATCGTTTTTTAACACCGTAAAGTAAATTCTAGTTTGACGTCCGTGTTATGACGTCCGCTATTTGACGGCTCTGCTGTCATAAAAAAATCTTTAATTAATTTTTACGTCTTAATTTATTTTTCTCAAGATTGTATATTTTAATATCGCGATTTCGCAGTCAATAATATATAGAGATGTGTATACAATTTAAATTGTTGTTTAATGTTATATAACTCATAAACCTGTCTCCTTTTATTATTGCCATTTATGTTATTATAATTAGTTAAACCATAAATAATATGGGTTTATGTGTTAAAGATTATTTTGTAATGTTACGAAATGCGCGACCATCGCAAATTTTGTTATTATTACACAATGCGTCCTTGACATTTGTCGTCTGTCAAATAAAGAGTTATTTATTAATGGTATATATTTATAATATAACTATCTATTTAAATTAATACTATTTGACGTTAAAAATTTTTACCCTTTTCCAACTTTGTATGATTGTACATATGTTTGCCCACTGTGTTACGAAGCCATTGATCGGATTGTAATGAAACTTTGTTGGAGTGTTCTGTTAAGATCCACGCTGTTCTTGGTCCAAATAAATCTATATGTTTTAAGTGGCATTATACGGATGCCGGGTACAACAAGTTATAAAAAAAAATGTCAAATTTCGAAGTTTGATAAATCCTGCGAAGCCCGCGTTAAACAAAACCCATCAAGTGCAAATCGGACTTAAACACGTAGGGTTCCGTACCATATACCATTCCGTGCAAGATATGTATAACACTACGTGCATTCGACTAATATGTAGGCAGACGGACAAACGGACACGCAGTACAGTCTTAGTAATATATTCTCGACACCGCCCTTCAGGTCCAGACCCCTAAAAACAAAATCTCTTCCATCAAATACGGAGTAATATATAAGAAAAGATACATCAGAACAACATCGCCCACAGGAATGTTGGATAAAACGCGTAAGAGGACACGCGGGGAATTAATGAGACAGACTGACATTAGCAGAAAACAAATTAGAATGTATATCCCACGCTTAGACACTTAATGATTCTGTAAAGCTTGAAACATAACATTGGACGCTGCAGCCGCTACTAATAACAAGGTTTTAAAAAAGAACCAATTTCAAAAGCAAAATATGTATTTTCGTTTTCATGGAAGACTTAAATACCAGTTTTCAAATCAAAACTACTGTACTTTACTTTTAATCTTAAATAATTCCTTTTCTAACATTAAAAAAAAAGTAAAGTAACAGCCTGTTAATGTCCCACTGCTGGGCAAAGGCCTCCTCTCCTATTAAGGAGAAGGTTTAAAGCTTAATCCACCACGCTGTTCCACTACGGGTTGGCGGATATACATGTGTCTCCCGGCACATGCAGGTTTCCTCACGATGTTTTCCTTCACCGCCGAGCTAGAGATGAATTTAAACACAAATTCAGCACTTGAAAATTCAGCGGTGCTAGCCGGCGTTTGAACCCGCGATCATCGGTTGCGATCGACGTGTTCTAACCACTAGGCCATCTCGGCTCATTTTGTAAGGTAATATAATATTAAATTAAAAATTATAAAAAACCTTGACCCCGAATGTTATATTTTAAGAGGTTATCTATTAGTGCTGAATATAGGGCGTTCGACTTTTAAACAATATAACCTTCAAATGCTCCAATGGATTTTTTTTACTTTCTTATAAAAATATATAAATATTTGAGCATCACTGCTCTTTCGTATTATCTAGGATGTGCGTCGCGTAAATCAGTTATTTACTCTTATATAATAAATTAGAGAATAACATAAACATTTTCGAGAAAACACAAGAAATAAGTCCAATTGTGCGTGAAATAATAAGCTATGTAAAATCTTCAAACACGACTAAAGTAATAAAAAGAATTAAAATATTAAAATTGACTCATAAGAATACCTCGCCCTTCAAAATCGGTTAAGCTGTTTAGACCACAAGAAATCACAAGGATTCGCCAAATATGACAATTGAACGCTGATAAGCAATACTATGTCAAGCCACACGGACTTCATTTTGAGAAAATTACATCTAAATATGTATATCGAACCCATTCTTAATAAATATGTTTAACGAAGTATAATGTCTTTTCTAAGGCAAATACAAAACAACTGTAACCTGATAACAGATACGTCGTAAGTAGTTACGAAAGCTGTGAATGACAAAAATGAGTGTAAAGTAATGACAAACAACTTAAGTAAATCTTTATGAAAGTCTGAGAGCAAAACTTATAAGTGTAATTCTCGCCTAACGTTAGGCATAAAGGGACAGTTTTTTTGACGGTCGCGGATACCCGTGGGAGATTCGCTTCATTCCCCGCGATTTTTTATTAAAATCCATTACGTGGTTATTTGCGTGAAATATTACGATGTTATTTTGACCTTTTTTTTTGTACGGATTTTGTTTTTTTTATATATGAGTATAGAATTAAACAAACAATAAAATATTTTACGTGATGACACAGAAGCAAAAGTAATTAATTTGTATTGATAAATATGAAGGTTATTTCTCTGTTATGTTTTCATTTAAACATATTTCATTAAAAAATGATAATTGTTTTGGAGCTACTTCAACTGAAGAAATAAGACGGGTTCAATGACCTTTTAAAAATAATATTCTTAATATTTTAATTTTGATAAAACTAAAACTGCAACGATTTGTTTATATGAGGTCATTTATAACTAATAATTCGATTTTAAAACGACTTTAACTAACTAAAAGAAAGATACACTTTTCCGGAAGGACATAGGCTATACTATACAATGTTGCTTATTTCTATTACATAAACATTTCAAGGTAAAATTTTAAATACTGAATTTGTAATCCATCTAACGAAATTGTGAACTTTCGATAAATTAAAAACTTCATACAAAATTTAGGAACCTAATGAATAATAAAAAACAGAACCTAACATAATTAATTTACCTCGACAACTATCGAATAATATGCGTGAAATTTTAATCAGCATTTTACGGTTCACAATCTTCCCACAATTTACCTATATATACCTATAATATAATCTAGCGGTATTTCCAACTTTACGGTAACATAACTAAGACATAACTACATTTGGATGCTGATAAGCAATACTGTGTCAAGCCACACGGACTTCATTTTGACAAAATGGCGTCTAAACATCTGAAACATATTCTTAATCAATTTGTTTGAAGGCCTATATATTCATCTTTTCTTTTCTATTTTGATAAAAGGTATAAAGAATTGAAAGCAGAGTGATACCTTTAATGTGTTATCTAATAATAACTTTTTCAAATATTTGAGATTATTGCATAAATTGAAAAATATGGAAAGCACGTGAGATTCGACGTATTAAAATATGGAACTTTTTTCTGTACTTATTTAGTTTAGATAACTTGAAATTATTTTTAAAAATGTTAAATAGATGACGTATCATCAAAATTCATCAATATCTCCGAATTTGACTTTTTGTGGGTTGACACTGCTTATCAGCATCCATTTGTAAGTTAACTCTCGTAAGTGATATAAAACAACTCTGGCGAAAAGCAGGTGCTGTCACAAATAAGGCACTGACAGTAAATGTCTTCGGGTGTAAAGCAATGGCAATCATCTTGTGTCTATTTTATGAGTCTTATACTTAATATAATCGTAATTCTCTCGTTATACACACAAAAAACCACGCCGAAGCGTATAAAATCTAGTAAACCTATAATAAATTGGATGCTGATATGCAATAATGTGTCAACCCACAAAAACTAAAATTCGGAAATATTGGTGTATTTTAATATGGCATCATCTATTTAACTATTCAATAAAAAATAAAGTCATATAAACTAAATGATCACGGAAAAAAGTTTCTTAATTAATTGTTTCGAAATTCCAGGCCGTTCCTTGTTTTGTAATTTATACAATAATCTTATATTTTTAAAAACTTTTTATTAGATAATATATTAAATATATCAACCTGCTTTAATTTCATTGCAGCTTTAATCAAAAAAGAAAGGAAATAAATTTATTAAGAATAGATTTAGCATCTTTGACGCCATTTTCTTAAAATGAAGTTCGTGTGGTTTGACACAGTATTGCATATCAGCGTCCAATTATGCCACAAATATATGGATAAATAAATAAGTATATGGACCCACAAAAAGTCAAATTCGGAGATATTGATGTATTTTGATACCGCATCACCTATTTAAAATTATTAAAAAAAATTGAAGTCATATAAACAAAATAAGTACGGAAAAAAGTTTCTTAATCAATTGGTTCGAATTTCAAGTGCGTTCCATATTTTGCAATTTATACAATAACCTCAAATATTTGAAAAACTTTTTATTAGATAATATATTAAATGTATTAGTCTGAATTTAAATAATTATACCTTTTATCAAAAAAAAAAAGAAAAGATGGATGTATACTTCTTCAAACAAATTTGTTATAAAGGGTTTGACATGTTTAGACGCCACTTTCTCAAAATGAAGTCCGTGTGGCTTGGCACAGTATTGCTTATCAGCGTCAATATTTTAAATAGATTTCTCAATTATAAAATGCTTTTCTTTTCATAACAAAAACCCCGTTGTTCGTGAAGTTGTTTTAATTTGTTTCCAGATTACGCGGCTCGGCTTCCCCACAGCTTCGTTGGGCATTTGACCTTAATAAGAAGAATACAAAATATCGGTTTGTTCTTAGTGAAATAATCGTCTATATTACCATAGTGGTTATTTCTTTATTATTTTTAACGTTTAAAAATCATAATCTATACTAATATTACAAAGCTGAAGTGTTTGTTTGAACGCGCTAATCTCGGTTCGAATTGAAAAATTATTTTAGTGTTAGATAGTTTATTGATTGAAAAAGGCTAGAAATAACGTATAATCTTCCTTAACAAACTAAAACTAAAAAATCAAATCGGTCTAATAGTTTCGAAGCAAAATTAAAACAAACAATCAAATCTAAAAAAAATTAAAGTCAAAGTATTCTTACGCTATTAACTGCACTCGTTTCTAAAAATATATAAAAAAAATATTATAAAATTTCGTGAAAGTGAAGTTTATATAAATTAATAGCTAAGATTCGCCCGCGGCTACGCGTGTTACTCTGAGTACTCGTTCAATCAGGATATAATTATTATAACATAAAATATCGTACGTCCGTCGCTGCGTTTCGAACTATCACTATGCATGTTAATTTAATGGTTAAAATGTGTACACATACTTTCACTTCAATAATATTAGGTGATAAAATGTATATCTAAGACTTATAAAAGAAACTTGAAAAGCATACGCATTTCGATTACTTGGGCGACACAATAATAATATGGATGCAGATAAACAATAATGTGTCAACCCACAAAAAGCGTAATTCAAAGATTTTGATGTATTCTAATAATGCGTGACGAATTTAACATTATTCAAAAACTTTACAAGTCATCTGATCTAAATAAGTACGCAAAAAGTGTCTTAATTCATTTTATCGAATATTGAAGCGCGTTCCATATTTTGCTATATGAAAATGATATGTTTAAAAAACTTATTATTCGATAAAAATAATATTACATCAATCTTTTAATTCGTTATACTTTTTGTCAGAATAGTAAATAAAAGATATATACATCTTCAAACAAATTGATTACGAATAGATTTGACATCTTTAGACGCCATTTTCTCGAAATGAAGTCCCTGTCCTTGATACAGTATTGCTTATCAGTATCCATATAATAGTAATAAAACTTTTTGTTTTTTTTTATAAGATCACATAGAACATTAAGATGCTGACAACTCCTACTAGGCATAATGCATGTATCAAGAGTCCTCGCCCTTCTATAACAGTTTTAATTATACAAGGATTGAATTAAACGAAAAAATAAAATAAAAACAAATTATACCTGTTATTTTGATTATAAAACCAAATTACTGAACTGATTTCGATGAAATTTTTATTGGACAATCTGGAAATATTTCTTTTCAAACAAAAGAAAATCAAAATCGATTAAAATAGTAATGAGGTAAACAAACTTTAAAAATACTGCGAATTGAGAACCTTATCCTTTTTAGAAGTCGATTGATAAATATTATCACATACTAAAGTGTTCGAAGGAAAAGAATTTAACAATTATATTATATTACACTTTGGACGACGTTACCTAGCGACCAACTAACGACTGAGTACGACGTGCAAGAACATCTTTTGGTAAACAAGTCAATTGACGAGATATGACTATGAGTCGTCGCGTATTTTACATAGTCTACAAGATTCCTTAATAAACGGGCTAATCAATTCAAAAATTTTTTTTATATCCGATCAGTAGTTTCACTGATAAGCCCTACATACAAACATATAAACAAATTTTACCTCTTTATAATATGAATATAGATATTGTTTATCGTTATATTGTTAAAGGAAAACAGACAATTTTATTATAATAAAGGGTAGATTGAAGATTTCAAAGTCTATATTTTATTCCTTAATCTATGCAATAAAACTCTTCCCCTACATATGAATGAAGACTTATGAGGGGTCAGTGTGAAGCATTGTACAAGGTGGCGCAAAAGTAACATCATAGTTTGAATTGTTACAAACGTATAAACGATCTCTGTTTTCATCAATAAAAATATTTGAAAGTGCATTAGTAGTATTGGTAGTTGGAAGAAATTATATCGCTCAAATGGCCACCGAATCGATGCATAACTGCGTTTGCCATTTTGAATTGTTGCTCGAAAAACATCTGGTTCCAAAACATCTGGATTTCTTCTTCAATATTAGCTTTCAAGTCTTGCAAGATCCATAGCTTATTGACAATTTATTTACTATACTTTTTCTAATTAGCACAACTAAAAGCCATAAACGAAAGAATTGAATTGACAGTAATTTTGCGCCACCCTGTAGTTATAGTTTAAGAACTAAATTGCTCTCTTTGATACTGAAAAGACGATAACTTCATAGATGTAAACGTTTAGAGATTCGATACTCGTTTATGATTAATGACTCGTGACGTTAATGTTCAATTTATGATGACATAGATTGGCGCAGAGGTCACTGCAACTGACTAAAGCTAACAGTCGCGGGTTCGATCCCCGGTTAAGGCAATCGTCTGTATTGGCCATATGAGTGTATTAAAAATTTATCATGGTATGGGTATTTGTTTTGTGTGTCTCCGGAAACAAGATCATGCGATCCTAATGGGGGCCGTTGAGTGAGATGCGTTTATTTATTTATTGATTATTATGATATTATGTATATGTACTTATATTGTATGTAAACGTGAAAGTAATTATATGCACATTTTTTACGGTTACACACCTGAATCGCTGAACAGATTTTGAAAAATTTTGATAATGATTGGAAAGTGGAGAATAACAAAGGTTGCTCTTTTTTTCAAAATAAAACATGGCAGATGTGAAAGAGGAGATGACAGTTTGTATGGAGACTCCGTCATTGAAAATAATGGGCTATTCAAAATAATTATTCTACGCAGATACTAAGTTGTTACAAATATTTTTTTCATAAAGATGTGGCTTAGAAATTATTAAAATACATATACATACCTATGAACCTAAAATAGTACAAATAAATTTAAAATTAGTTTAACGTGAATTGTTGTGAAATTGAAAAACTATAACGTAATACTCACTTGATTTATAAATATAATCATTACTAAAAATATATTTTAAGAAATAAAATAATTTATTACACTAATTTAAAAAATCTCTACATTTAATAAATTCAGTCCAAACATACATAAAACTTTTCTTTAACATTTTAGAATTTACATTCATATCATTTGTTATATTAATTATTTTTTATTTCGAAAAATACAGACAAAACGAACATCAATAACAAATGCTCTACATCTCAAGCGACACTAAAACCGTTATAATTTCATTAAAATCCCTAAAGCTCATATCAATAAATTTAATATACCATTCATTTTCTCAACGGCCGTTTCACAAGTTATGACGTCATTAAAAAAGATGCACGTCTCATTTGTAGGTTTCCAGTTCAAACCAACTTAATTATAAACATTAAAGTGAATGAAATAACTAAAATTACTTACGCGCATCAAAAATTTCGCCCAAGTTTCACACACCGAACACGTGATCACAAGTATAAATGTATTTAAAACACTTTTTTAACACGGTCATTAAATTGTATCGAGTCACTTTATTCGGCGTTGGATCGGAAACTTTCGCGCGGGAAACTTTGGTCCGTCGAGCGGCAACTCCGAACACAACCGCACTCGGCGCTTGTCACGCGTCTACTGAACTGGCTGAAAAAAATCCTAAATTTTTCATATTTCGATCACGCATGGGGGCGGGAAACGTTCGAAACATGAATGTCGTGTATTGTCTCTGGTCAAATTACTTCTATTTATCGGGAAAAGGAGACAAAGGTCGTCCTGATTCCGCCTACTATTTTTATTGTAATTTAATATTTTTTCTGATAGAAGTCAAACCTTCGTTTGGTGTTTCGGCCTTACTGGTTATGTAATTGAATACTAAATCGCAGCTCAATGGTTTTGCGCGAAGCGATAATACAAAATCCAATTTTGGGAATCCAATTAGTTTTATTGTGTTTGTACGCATAGATCTGAATGTATTTAATAAAATTGCTATATACAGGTATGGATATTTTCTTTAAAAGGGTAACAACCTATAATAATTCTATTAGTGAGTCAAGAACTTTTCTCCCCTTAAAAAGTTTATAGAACTTAATACACGCGGTACAAAGTTAATAGACGGTTTTTTTTTTTTTTATTAATTTAATTTTGACAGATATGTTGGCACTGTGGTCACAGCAATTAACTAAAGCGTTAACGGTTGCGAGTTCAATTGTCGCTCATGAAAAACCTCCGTTTTGACCATATGGATGTATGTCGTGCTCGTGTGTGTTTCCGGTTCTCTAACACAGAGTCATGAGATTCGTACAGGTGAGTGTAATGCAAAAAAAATAACTAAATTTCTTAGAATTTCACCCAACACCATGAATTCCATCACCGTATACATACATATAATAAGTATTATTACGCATTCAAGATTTGAACCCGAAATCATCTCTTGTAAATTCTATCCACTGAGCCTTCTCTGCTTTTTTAATACATACACACAGTACATCATTATTCATATAAACCACTAGCTGTCCCCTGCGGTGTCACTCGCGTTTATAATTACTATTTCGCTGCTATGAGTCATAACGTGATGTAATATAGCCTATAGCCTCCCTCAATACATAAACTATCTAACACAAAAAGAATTTTTCAATTCGAATATTAGTTCTTGAAATAAGCGCTTCAAACAAACAAACAAACTCTTCAGCTTTATAATATAAGTATAGATTAACGCATGAAACTAAACGTTTTACCAATGAATGAAGGTTGTTATTGATTTTAATGGCCATTTAGTTGAAATCGGTTATTACAATGTACGCCATATTTCATGGCGGCTCATAAACGGTGTTCATCATTATCATATATCTGTATGTAATGTATTGAATAATTAGTTTATCAATTATACATCAAATTGCTGATAATTTACACCTGGAAAGGACACAAATCATAAGTTACACAATACTATTTAACCGACTTCCAAAAAGAAGGAAGTTCTCAGTTGGAGACATTTCTCATTTAACGTAGAACGCGGTTCGCGATTTTTGCATCGCCAAAATAAGAAAACATTGACATTAAAGATAACCGCTCGAAATGTACATTCTATAAAGAATAACTGTCAAATTAGTTATTCTTATAAAAAGAATGAATGAACTCAAAATCTAACCTCAAATAAAATTTCATAGAGACAAAATAAAACTACATTTGAAACGATTACAAGCATTATATTTGGGGCGTATTTATTTTGATAAATAATAACTAATATAAACCCGAATTATTACTAGCAAAAATTTTATGTTTCATAGAAACAAAATTAAAGTCGTAACTAATTTATTACTAGAACCAGATGCAGCATCCTAATGTTATGTTGCTAATGATGAAGTTATCCTGTTTGCCTGTTACATTTTCACGGTCAAACGAATCTAATTTTATATATTTTAAACTTTCGCGACTTATACTATTAATATTTAATATAACGGGTCTTATTGAGATAAGTAATGGTAGTAATACCTTTTTGTATCCGTCATGGTTACGAGCTGACTCTCGTGACCACGACGGATGCAAATTCGTCGAAACTTCGGGCAATAAAAAAGGTATTACTACCATTAGTTATCGCGATTAAGACCCGTTATATTAAATATGTATAATCTTATTTTAAACGAATGGATTCACTTTTTTTTAAATTAAAATAGGTGACAAACGAACAGACAGAAGACCTTATTCATTTTGGCACCTTATTTTCTTTTGTTTTTCATCCCTTATACCTTGTTAGGCTTTCGGCTCTCACACTTACTTTACTCTTTCTCAGTAATAAGAAGATAAGAAAGCCTATTTTATTTGTACATCAAACGTTTAGTATTAACAGGCCCGCGCCTTTTTGACTTGGCGCCATCGTGCGTCGCAGGGCTTTGCACGTATAGTCGGCGCGGGCCTGAGTATTAAGTTATACTTGTAAAAATTATTGATAGTAGTTTACAATAAAGTATATTCTCCCTCTTTCTCTCTCTTTCTAGTATTCCTATCTCTGTGATAGAGCCTTTTTTATCATCGCCAGTGAAATCAGTAGACTACAGCTTATTTACGGAGTTTGACTGGGAAAGTACCTCACTTTCACAGAAGTGAGGCATGAAATAGCTACTGCGGAGTATGTGGAAGACCCGAAAGTCCATCCCTTGCCACCATCATTCCCTCTCTTGCATTTAAGGCTCGTTTGCCGCAAATTAGACGTTTCTTTCTTCTACTTCTTTACTTCAAAAGTTCTAAAACAGCAGTAACTATTTCATTTGTGACCTGAAACAAAATTATCTCGATAATTATTGTTAAAACTTTTAAGCTTTGGTTTGATAGTATGATGTTTGTCATTTAGCGACCGGATTATACAGAGTGAGTTTTTAAACTGGGCGCGGTAGGCCAAATCCGAAAGTATAAGGAATAACGAGAAATACTAAAAGGACCCTCGGTGCCGATTTTAAAAGAAATTAAAAATTCATCATTACTTTTTGAAAATGTTCTGGGAATTAACACGGCAAACTATAGGAAAAGGCTTATTTTTTCCAAATTCTATTAAAATCATACGACGCCCGGTTAAAAAACTCATCCTGTATTTATAGATGATGTCATTAAACCATTTATACAATACGAGACGCTTTCCTCTCAAGCGTTTTCGACACGGTAAAGTCAATTCATTTTTAGACATTGTGCTCGCATATTGACGGACCGTAATATTAGGAAACCAATGCATAAGTAAATGAAAAAGGGCTCGCGTCGAGCTGTTTTTATATTTTTCATACAAATTACGTGTTGAAAGAGTAATTACAACGCTACCGCATACGCAAGGCCGGATTACGCACACACACACATATTCACACAAGTTTGTGTGTATATGTGTGTGTGTGGGCGTAATCCACATATACACACATTAAAAATAACATCATATAATTACATCAACTTACGAATTTGGATTAAAAGCACCTTACACATTCATTACATACTTTTGAGGCATATGTTTATTTACTTTAACAATATACGTATGTATATTATGTATATCAAACATTATTATTAAATGGATTGGTACCCACAACATAGAAAATATTAATTTGAAATAGCCTAATTATTTGAGAAATTTAGGGTTCTCCATACAAACTTTCATCGCCTATTTCATTCTGTAAAAGGTTTATCATCACGATAAAAAGTAGGTTATGTCTTCTACAAAATCCACATATACCAATATTCAACAAAATCAGTTCAACGGTGAAAACTTAAGATTCAACATACAAAGATTATATGGACACTGATAAGCAATAATGTGTCAAGCCACACGAACTTCTTTGTGAGAAAATGGCGTCTAAAAATGCCAAATCTTTTCGTAATAATTTTGTTTGAATAATTATTTATTTATATTTTCTTTTCTTTTTTGATAAAAGGTATAATGAATTAAGAGCATTTTGATATATCCAGTATATTATTTAATAAAAAGGTTTTTAAATATATGAGATTATTGTATAAATTACAAAATATGGAACGACCCTGAAATTCGAAACAATTAATTAAGAAAAAATTATCCGTAGCTATTTAGTTGATATGACTTTACTTTTTATTGAATAATGTTAAATATGTGATGCAGTATCAAAATACATCAATATCTACGAATTTCATTGTTTGTGGGTTGACACATTATTGCTTATCAGCATACATATAATGATATCATTTGTGTCATTATTTTATCATTTTAAATGGTACATATTTTGCTCTGTGTTCTTAGAATTTTATATAAAATTGACTGTATCTAAATATACGAAGTTTTTTCTCCCTCCTTAAATGCTGCTAATTTGAACTTACACGTTATTAGAACTTTCCTAATGATATATAGATGCTGATAAGCAATAATGTGTCAATCCACAAAAAGATATAATATATAGATGCTGATAAGCAATAATGTGTCAACCCACAAAAAGATATAATATATAGATGCTGATAAGCAATAATGTGTCAACCCACAAAAAGATATAATATATAGATGCTGATAAGCAATAATGTGTCAATCCACAAAAAGATATAATATATAGATGCTGATAAGCAATAATGTGTCAACCCACAAAAAGATATAATATATAGATGCTGATAAGCAATAATGTGTCAAATTCGGGGATATTAATGTATTCTGATTATGCCTCACGTATTTAACAATATTCAAATATTCGAAAGTCATCTAAACTAATTAAGTACAGAAAATAATTCCTTAATTTATTGTTTCGAATTTTAAAATGTATTCCATATGTTGCAATATAAAATAATCTCATGTATTAGAAAAATTTATTATTAGATACAACTTCCAATCTGCTTATAATTCATTCTACCGTTTTTCCAAAATGATGTCCGTGTGACTTGACACAGTATTGATTATCTGCGTCCATATATGTAACTATATACGAGCATAGTGATGAAACATACGCATACATACGCATATATACAATTATACACACATATCTATGTGTGTGGTCACAATCACGTACTTATGCGTTGCATTGATAACGCGCGCCAGCGTCTTAGCATGGATTAAATTTATAAATAGTAGAGCTATTACTATGTGCACGCATAACATGTTTTTAAAAATAGTATTGTATTGTGCTGTGTTTATTATACACTAGCCGTTGCTCGCGGCTACGCTCGCGTATATTTTGGAAATTCAGCTAAAAAATCTACCAGCGAAATTGTGATTGTTCCAGGATTTATTACCCCCTAGCGTCATTTTAAGGGATAATTTTGAGAGAATTCTAGGATACATATTTTTAATTATTTTCCCTAAGTAATATTTGTGCTGAATTTAAGGATAATCGGCTAAAAAAATATGTTTTCTCCATACAAACTTTACTACCCCCTTGCACCCCAGTGTGGAATAATAGCACCCCGATTTCTATTTTATATTTCATTACTATTACCCAAAAGTATGTGTATTAAGTATTAAGTTAATACGACCACGGAATAAGATTTTTATACATACGTTTTTCCCCTTTTCACCCTCTTAGGGGTGAATAATTAAAAAACCCTTTCTTAGTGGAGGCCTACAACCTAAAAGCCACCTACTGCCAAAATTTCGAGTTCGTAGCCCCAGTGGTTTAGGCTCTGCGTTGATAAATCAGTCAGGACAAGTGATTTTACATATATAGTTTAGTAATGCATTGTTAACTGTTATTATGTAAGATGAGTTACGGAAGAACGGCGTTACCTGCCACAAGTACCAGTAGTTATATTAGGGACTAGCTGGGCTTATAAAATGTTTGCCTTCTCTACTTTAAACGTATTTTGTTCACTGTTTCATTGGTTTCCATTTGGTTTACGCGTATTTTTTATGTATTTATTTATTAAAATATATAATAATTTAAAATAAAAGTAGAAAATGTTACTTTTTATAACATTAGCAATCTGTGAGTGAATGACCCGTCACAATCGCCCGATTTCAAAAATTAGCCGAAACAAACAGACAGAGAGACAAATATTTTAACAATTATATTTTTGATGCACGTACCGAATACACCTTCATATGCATTTAGTTAAAAGCTGTTAACTCGAAATTGCAAATTACTAGGATAACACTAGTTTCTGATTAGCTATTAAAACGTTTAATTAATGAAATAATTAATTTATATTAAAAAAAAAATGTTCGTTGGTACATTTAGCTTAAGCTCTAAACCTTCCCATTAATAGAAGAGCCTTTGCCCAGCAGTGGGATATTAACAGGCTGTCACTTTACTTTACTATTTAGCTATACACGATTATAATAAACAAATAATATATCATTGATAAAATGATATTTTGACTACAATACAAAGTAAAGAACGCCTAAACGAGGTTATAATAGTTTTATTCACATTTCCAATACACAAACAAATCAGAACGTACACAATTTTCGATGAAATCGAACCAAAAATGTCCATCAATTAATGCGACAGAGCAATGTGTCAAAGTCGAAAGCAGAAACCCGATAATCGCTCAACCGTATTCAATACTATGTTATGATATAAGGGTAATTGTCGAACATTATCGCTATAAACTTGTTTATAATACCGTATTTTGTCTATGGTACCTCGTTGATTAGTTATTATTATATATCGGCAGTACGCACCCTCCCTCTCTCTAGGATGGATCGCTCGTCTTCACTCTCACAAATATATTCATAATTACAAGTAAACTAGTAACTAGAACCCCAGAGGTCACATAACAAAACTATGAAACATTCTAACAATAACCATTGATTTCTTAATGTTTTGATTTCTTAGTTTCGTCAAATTGCGAGCCCAATAAAACGACAATTAAAGAAACTTATTGACTTTGCTTTTTAAAAAAAAGCTTTTTGGAAAATCTTGTTTAGAAATCATCAGATTTGTTTTATATTTGGAAACTGTTACAATAACTACATTCTAAGCTATAAAACGACTACGAGAGACAGTTAGCGTTATCTTCAAAAAGAAAAAA
Source organism: Hypolimnas misippus (assembly GCA_037950945.1). Taxonomy (NCBI): domain Eukaryota; kingdom Metazoa; phylum Arthropoda; class Insecta; order Lepidoptera; family Nymphalidae; genus Hypolimnas; species Hypolimnas misippus. The sequence goes on from JBBEEQ010000009.1 coordinate 2,603,227, forward strand.
AATTAAAGCTTTGGTTTCCTAGCATTGCAGACTGTCAAAATATGGGCGCATAAATATCGGGTGTCTAAAAAACTGTATGTCAGAAAACGCTTTCTAGGAAACCGCACCGTACAATATCCATACAAAAGGTTTAAGTGACGTCATCTTAAGATGGCCGTTAAATTACAGGCAACGTTATCATAGATAACCAAAGTCTAACGGTACAATAAAAATAAAATTAAAAATAAGAACGAGGATAACACATAACTCATATTTTGATTTCTTATATATTTTTTTTCAAATACAAAAAAGTAATCGAAATTCTCGAAAAATTAATTCGAAATTCGAACGAGGAAAAATCATAAAGGATATCCCTTAAATGTGTCATAAAACATAAAGACATCTCGCTTCATTTGAAAATGATTCAACGCGCAGTGTGGGTCAATGCCACGCGTATCGGCTTCAGGAAACTGTGTTATTCCCACGGCACCCGCTGAAAGGGGAAAAAATTCCATAGATAAGAAATATAATTAATTATTGCACGATAAATGTATACGTTTTTACATGGTGTGATTAGATAAATTCTTGAGTGTTTATTTTATATGACAAATAGACGAAACATTTGTGTTGTTTTTTATAGGTTGAATATTAGGATCAGAAAGATACAGTTGTTGATTGTATAGTTTATGATATATGAAAAAAAAATAATGTACTTATTTTTTATAACTTTGTGTACGTAATTATCAAATACAATGAATGACTCGTTCATCCTTTAAAGTATTATCATAATTATTCACACACATATGCAAGCAGATACATTGGCGCGTATGTATGTTGGCACGTACGCGTAAAAACACACTTATTAAAAAAAATGTATTACTCTTAGTAATAAATTACCTAAAAAAACATTTATCAAATTCAAATAAAATTCACAAGAATTAATGTAAAAAAATGTAGAATTACCGGGAATTAAATATGAGGAAAACGAATATTTCACATTTTATAAAATTGTCTTAAAATTTACCTACTAGAACTCCGACTTACTGACAAAAGCACACCGCTTAGACCAGTAAGTCGTGAATATATACCTTTATTTTCTAATTATATTGCCGGGAAGCAAACAGGCGGGTCACCTGATAATAATACATTGCATGCATACTATTTGACGTTTAAAATCAACACCAATTTCCAACTTTGATACGTTCGTCAATTTACTTGTTGGTTTAAAAGATACTCTCGCTTGCCATACTCAGTCGCTAGCTGGTTGCTAGGCAACGTCGTCCAAAGTGATCGGCAAACCGGGTGCCAAAGTCTATGAGCTTATAAAATATCTATTGTTATATAATATCATTAGAAATAAAGTATATTTATAAAATTTTATCGTATAAAACGAAATGAGAAATTTAAAAATCAATTTCCAATACCTCTTCAACGAGACCCTACTTGACATATGTAGTTCGAATTTCATTTTTTTCTTTTACACATTATAGCGTCCAAAATCGGTCATTTTGATTTTTTTTTATTTTTATGCTTTCTATGACATTCGCGTCGTCATTACGAATCAAATGACGAATCATTTATCAATATCGATCTAAATACTGCCACAAACTCACATACATGGACCTTCCTTTACATCGAGTAATCGGGTTAAAATACGCACGAGTGTATTAAATAAAATATCAACCTGTATAAATTTATCTTCCAATAAGTAGGTATATATTTTTTCAATAGAGCCTTCAGGGCAAGTAAAAGTAATATACGGCCTAAAATTAAGTTGACAAGACCTTTCTTACCTAGACTGAGTTTGAAACTACGTAATCAAATAACGAAATGTTCTTTATCACTGCTAACATATAACAACGCATACTAAAACAAAAAAAAGAAAAGTATACGTAGTATTTTATAAAGAAAGATGACCTAATTTAGAACGCCACTCAGCCATTGTTTTGAAGCGTCTTAAACCTAGTTTTCATTTGCAGCCTACAAACGTTTTAAGGAAAATTCTTAAAAACTTCATTCAAAAATACAATGGAAGAATATATACATTTTTATGTATAGTAGTGAATTTTTGACCTAAGACCCGCCTGTCGGAAAATGTCAGGCTTACACTTACGACGCTCTGCTACTAGACTTTATTCAGAAAGAGTCTCAATGTAGCCCCACTGACCAGCGCGCTGGCTCCACCGGGGCTGTATCTCACACACCCAAAAGATCGGTTAAGTAACTAATATAGCTGTGCTTCGTAAGGTGAGTGAGAGAATGAGAGCCTAACTTCCTCATCCATTCCTTACTTCCTATTTCGGTTCATCCCTTAATCCTTTTTAATTTGACGACACATTGGGTGCTCCTCTGGTGCTACAAATGTCCATCATCGTAGGTGATCACTTACTGTCAAGTGTCCCGCTTGTTCGTTGTCAACTTTTTTACAGAATAATAAATATGCAAAAATCAAACAAACTCAAAAACCCAACTGTTTAACAAGACCATCTACAGTCAACAAGTCCGTAACAATATCAGTTCTGTCTAAAAGCCTATAAGTAAGAATCATTATTAACCAATTTTAAATCGTTGTATCCTGAATGGTAATTCTGATTAAAAAACGATATGGAAATGCTAAAAATGATATTTAAATCCTATTCAATGATATCCCACTTGACATAGTTAGTCTATTTTAATTTTTTTGTTTTTCATATTATGGAGACCAAAATCAGCCATTTTGATTTTTTCAAATTTTTTTTTTAAATGTTTGTTAGGACACTTATGGCAAAACAAACGACGTATCATTTATTAAAATCGGCTCACGGGTTTTGTCTCAATAGTGCCAAAGATACAATTTCACATACATACATAGACATAGAAAAATACGTGGGTCGGTGAACTTACATTCGAACCGGAAGTCATAAACAAATAAGTTAATGAACTTTACCCTAAAATCGCAATACCGATTATCTAGGCGAAAAAATGAACCAGCCTTAAAGTTTGTTGGATGTATGTATGTGGCACGTATGCAGAATTAAGTCAAACAATGCTACCGATAATAAGAATGATTCAATCGCTCATCATAAATCAATTATACCAATAAATTATCAATGTGTTATGTAACATTAATCATTCGAAAACAAACGCTCACATTGAAATAAAACTATTTTAAACGGATTTAAACAATATATATATATATATATATATATATATATATATATATATATATATATATATATATATATATATATATATATATATATATATATATATATTTATAATAACGTTATTCAAGATACCATCTAAGAAACCGTTGGCGGTAGTTGTAAATAATATTTTCTAAAACCTTAAATAGACAAATGTCACCTTAGTCTACCCGTGACCACGAACGCTGCAAAGTGCTCGAAACGTCGGGATGATAAAAATAATTAATATACGCGATTTAAATCCGTTTAAAATAGTTTTATTTCAATGAATAATAATCGCGAAAATCTAAGACAACGATAAACGCTCAAATAATAAAGTCAGTCAGGCTGCACGTAGATGTAATTATTATATAATATTATAACTGTTACTCGGTTACACAACACAACACGGTCAAAAACATAACCCTCCTTTTAGGCTTCACCACAGACGGGTAAAGACTGCCAGGTCAGTTAGTATTTTATAAAAACTCAAGAATAAATACATTGGATATTTCAACTAAGGTTATTAAAAATATATTGTTAAAAAAATTTTCTCAAACCAAATGTCTGAGTTCATTACAATTTTACAATGAATCCGCTCAAGGCCGTCTATAATAAGCAATTTTGTTGACTCAGAGTTATCGAGATTGTAATGAACACTCAGACGTAATAAAAACGATTCTGATACTCAATTACAAATAAATATTTATGCAACAATTATTATAGTATTTTTTTCTTTATTACAAATTTACGAAGAATTTTTTTTTCTTTATAATTTTGCATTATAAAAAATGATTCAGTTCAAACATTCGATCGATAATTTCTTATCTAACTCTTATGTGTGGCTAGAAATACGCCATATTTCTCTGCTAAATAAGACAATTAAAAAAATATAGACTATAAGTACATTTTTTTATGCTTTATAAAATTGTAATTAATAAATAGTTTTTTTTAATTTATATCCGAACACTTTTATTAAGTCCTAATATCCCATCCAAATTGGATCAGAAGTTTTTGAGTAACGGATATACAAACCTACATACATATATAGACACTGTTATGTCTTAATTCAATTCCCAACTTTACTTGAATCCGTGAAGCCATTTCTTTCTTTCACATTCATGACATTTTTTTCCTAATTTTAATTTTGGACATAAAATTGCAATGATTATTTATGACAAAAATCGTTACGAGCGAAAACGCGCGACTTCATAACTAAGACAAAACGACACTGCCCACGTTTTCCTAGCTAATAGAGGCATACAGAAAACATGCCATGAAATGAACTCAGGTACAATTATACGTAGATAATTTTAATAAGCTCGTTACACACGCATTTACGCGATAATTGGTACAGAGAATTAATGCCCAACAGGGTTCGAGCCCACGCCCTCCGGCATTCCATTTTGCCATTGCTGATATGATGTTAATAATTTAAGTTTTATTTTCCAAAGTATAAACACGTGTTCAATAGCACATTATAATATAAGTACTTTTTATAAAGCACGAAATAAACAGAAAACATTTTAATTCGTAAATTATTACTATAAGAAAGAAAACTATTTCAGACACAAAATCAATACATTTTATCACATTCAAAATTTAAAAGAATAAAGAACAAACAATTACGGCCGGTTACATAAATGACATTATAATCTATTCAAAAATGGAATAATAAAAAACATAATATAATGCTATCAACACTAAACAATAAATAACTTAATGTAACTATTTCCAACGATTAATCCACACCACTAGGATGCCTGATCTGCATCCAATGTGCGGGCTTGACTTTTTTTCTCGCACACGTGCAGGCTGTGGAATGATCTTCCTCCTGAACTCTCTGTATGCTAGAATTTAGAAACTGTCAAGCGTTGAGTGTATAGCTTTTTCCAAAAGGCCAACAACGAACCCGCAGCATTTCTAATGTTGCAGATGTCCATGGGGACAGTAACCACTTAACATTAGGTGGAACAGTCTGCTCGTTTGCTGCTTTTTTCTATAAAAAAAAAAAGTTTCTATGTTGAGTGTAATCTCTGTAAGTGCTTTTGCAATTCGAAAAATTCACTGCAGGTTACATTACATTATGTCACGACTCACATGAGCGAAGAAATAACTATAAATCGAGTGAAACGGTGAGGGACAGATAGTGTAAAAGTACAAGTCATTAAAAAGTTCAAAGACAAATTAAAAATTACAACCAAACAACCAAACAGTAAACAGTAAAAGTAGTAGTACAATTGTAATCATTACGTGGAATGTTGACGCGAAACTAACAGCACTCTACCGCTGAATCGCAATTTCTCTTTGACCGAAAATGAACCAACTGTCCTCAATGGTTCACGCTCAAACGTTCGCAAACAATACTGCGATGTAATTTCGAATGAAAGAGAAATGCAATACTTTGAATTTGAAACAAGACTGAAAAACAGAATGCGTTTTTAATTGCTTTTCTAGAGGTATTGCGGTTATTTTAAGTAGTGTTTTTTAAGTCTAGTTAGTAGAAAGTCTAACAAAGATCCTCAAAAAATAACTTTGTCTGAATTATTGGTTAAAAACCACCAACCAAAAAAGAGGGGTTTATAAGTTTTAGGTGTGTGTGTCTGTGTATCTATATATACCCGACAAACGAGCGTAGGGCTCACCTAATATGAATTGTGATCACTTTCGATAACTAAATTTTCGTTCAGTATATTTAAATTTTTTTTCTTTTACTACAACGAAATTCTCGATAGAGAACTCACTAGTCGAAATATGAATAATTAGAAAATTCACGCTACGAGTATCCACTCGTAGCGTGAATTTTCTAATTATTCGATCGCTGTAAAAGAAGATTTGTATGGGATTGAATCAGCGCCATCTTGTGTTAATAAAATGGTACAAATTAGTGAATATAGTGAGAGACAGTGATTGGTGGATTAAAACAAAAGCGCGTGTTAATGGTGGATTCTTATATTTTGTAAGCGACAATTGGGTACTTATAAGCAATATTGTGTCAACCCACAAAAAGTCAATTTCGATACTCCGTCAAATATTTAAAATTATTAAAAATAATTTAAAGTCATCTAAACTAAATAAGTGCGGAAAAAAGATTCTTAATCTAATGTTTAGAATTTCAAGTGCTTTCCATACTTTGCAATTTATACAATAATCTTAAATATTTGAAAATTTTATTATTAGATAACACATTTAATATACTTTTAATTCATTTTACTATATGTGTATGTATATGAATATACATATAAGTCTTCAAACAAATGCATTTAGAATAGGTTTGACATCTTTAGACGCCATTTTCTCAAAATGAGGCTCATGTTGGTTGACACAGTATTGCTTATCAGTGTCCAATTTTGATACGTCGAATAGTTAACGTTAGTAAATTTTACGCAAAACTACATCAAGCCTTTATCGAGAAAGTTTCACTAGATACAGTGATTGAAAATGACCTTTATGAAAACTATCTAAACTCATACTAGGGGTACGAAGTGATCGTTGCTACTATTTTTTTTTTGCCCATTTGTATAAAGTATATTTTGAGTTTGAGTTTGAGTTTGAGTTTGAATTGTATTGGTTCAATTTTTATAAAATTGTTTTTTGATGAAATTAACTGGAATATGTAATGTCATCTCAAAGTAATTTTGTATTATACCAAATAAAAGATTATTATTTGATTACTTTTCATTTCTTAGTGATTTTTTTCATGTATTTTCAATTTATTATAATGAAAAAATGATGATTAGAAATTTCACGCTCAGACATTTCACGCGACTTCGTCATCTACTAATATCTATGCATACATAAAAGAGTAATGATGTATGTTTGAATAATATTTTTTTACACAGATAAAATATACCCATAAACGCAATTGCACTAATAATTCTCTACCACTAACACCTGCCTCACGCTTGGCCATTTTTTTGTTAGGATTTTAAGGTACGACCTTTAGTTACAAAGATAACACTTTAAAAGTAGAATTCGTAAATGGATGGATGTAAATGGATGGATGTACGGCGGACAGGCGACTCTGACTTAGTAATGAAATTCCCGACTCTTCGAGGTACCCCCTAATCGCAGAGTCCTATAAATTAAACACTAAGATGAGATAGGAGTAAAATGATATATTAAACTCTTAATTTTAAAATAATTAAACTTTGACTTTAAAATAGGTACTTCTATTTTGGTTCATGCGTAAAACCTTAACTAATTTAGTCAAAGCCGAGAAATAGCTAGTTTTATATATAACTAACTTAACCCTGTTAAAATGTCCTGAATTTTAGTTTAAAAAATTACCGTAGGATCAATTTTACAACATGAAGACTTCCAAACAGACGCAGTGTTGTAGAAAATAAACAAACATAAAACATTTTATTTATTAGTGACTGTTAAAGCCGAGGCTTATGGGATCTAGTCGATCTTGTGTAAGGAATGAAGCGAACAAAAATTAATGGTTTTCTTAAAATAAAATCGACTTAGTTTGAATAGGATGATATAATAGATGGATAAGCAAATATGATTGTTTAATTAACCAAGTTGCGCCAATAAAACTAGAACCCATTTCAATACCGAAAAAATAAAGAAACCGTTGCTAGACGACGCCCCAAGTCACTTGTATATCAATCTCATTAACATTCAATAATGTTATACATAACGAAACTTACATCCTCGAATAAAACTTGAAATTTAATCGGCCAGGTAATATAATCGATGAGAACCAAACTTTATTCTCAAAGGATTACTAGTAATCATTATACTAGTAATCATTACGAACTAGCCACATTAGCCGAACATACAAATATCCGTCCATAGATAAGGTTAATCGTTTTTTAATATCATTGACTACGCCTAACGACTTCTCTCGCTTTTTAACATTTTAGATATGAAAATTTCAAGCTTTAATGTAAAGAAAGTTAATGTACTCCTTTCATATTTCATCCAGCCTCATATCATATATGAGTTTGCGTCTGAATTTTACTAACACAGCGTTTAGGACAATTTTTTTGACATTTCCTTGGAATTAATAAAATACACCTATCTGTCTTGTGATGAAATTTATCTTTAACTAGTTTTTGATACGCGAATGTTTAAAATAATACGCATACATACATATAATATAGCCTATTATCATCTTGAATAGTATTCTTCTAGAGTGAATAAGCATATTCCAGGCAAGTACCAACTCAGACTTCAACATTGCTTACAATCACACTTGATTACGTCAAACGTCATATGGTACCATAAAAAAATAATGACGACCTTTAAAATCGTATCATAATTTATAAAACAGATTTATTTTTTTCGGAATTTACTTCGTACATGCAAAATTTGGTTTATTTTATTATTTTAGTATAGATAACTAGCAGTTCCCCGCCCGCGTATACTTAGGAATTTGATACGTAAAAAACTTTCACCCCTATTAAAATCCTTTCTTATTACACGCTTACGAAATTTAAGGAACGTTTGTGCAAAATTTCACGTTTCTAGACCCAGTGATTTCAACTCTGCGTCAATAAACTGTGTTGTGATGTATTGACAATATTTTAAAAGAGTAACTATCGAGTTTCTTGCCGGTTCTTCTCGGTAGAATCTACGTTCCGAACCGGTGGTAGCTTCATTATTTGATGTAAATTTTTTTTTGTTTTTTCATGTATTGACGATTCAAAAGTGCTCGTGAGAGCCTACTTGAATAAAGTATTTTTTGATTTTTTTGATTTTGAATCGATCAGTCAGTGAATATATCAGTCAGTTTTGATTTATATATCCTACTAATATTATAAATGTGAAAGTTTGTATGTGTGGATGGATGGATGTATGTTTGTTACTCTTTCACGCAAAAACTACTGAAATTTGAAATGAACATGGCTTATATCTTGGATTAACATTTACTATTCCACGAGGACGAAGTCGCGGATGAAAGCTAGTACATATATGGACGCTGATAAGCAATACTGTGTCAAGCCACACGGGCTTCATTTTGATAAAATGGCGTCTAAATATATGAAAACTATTCTTAACAAATATGTTTGAATAAGTATTTATTGAGATTTTCTTTTCTTTTTTGATAAAAGGTATAATGTATTAAAAGCAGGTTGATATACTTAATACATTATCTAATATAAAGTTTTTTAAATATATGAGATTATTGTAAAAATTACAAAATATGGAACGACCTTGAAATTCGAAACAATGAATTAAGAATCTTTTTTCCGTACTTATTTAGTTTATATGACTTTATTTTTTATTGAATAATGTTAAATAGGTGATGCGCTATCAAAATACATAAATATCTCCGAATTTGACTTTTGGTGGGTTGACACATTATTGCTTATCAGTACCCATATATAGTGGCCGGAGAAGTGATGTGCAAAGTTAAAATTGTTATGATACGTCAAGGGCTATCCAAATCACCTGCTTATAACCAAAATAGCATAGAACACGTTGATATCATCCGACTATCTCATACTAAATTAAGTTCTTAACCTTTCTCGTAATTGCAGAGGAACCATTTGCCCAGTAGTACATTTACAAAATATCACAATCTACAGGCACCCTACAGCCTGTTTATTGAAAAATCTCATAGAGTATAATAACCCACGCCATGATATATAAGAAGCGGAGTAGTACAACAATACTTTTGTGATGAAATACAAAAAAATCCGTTAATTGGCTACTTCACAACATTGTTGTAAAAACGATACGTAATTGTATTATTTTTCGTTTGTTGTAGTTTTTTTTTTTTTAATTAGTGTCAATAAATGACAGGAGTTTTATAAGTGTCACGAGAAGTGCCTGTAACAGTATAATTAAACATTAAACTAAAATTATTCAATACAATACGTTTGAAGTATTGATTTCGTGGGAACTAAGAAATGTGGACTCAAATCGTTCGCAACTAATCGCACCAACAAACTTTGGTACTAAGTCATTAAATCAAAAATCAAAATGAAAATCAAAAATTCTTTATTCAAGTAGGCTTTTAAAAGCACTTCTGAATCGTCAAGAACCGGCAAGAAACTCGATAGGTACTCTTTTAAAATTGTGTTATTAAGTAGTCATTTAAAAATTACAAGTGTGTATTTTAAACATCCTGTATTAAATCCAGCTATACTAAATCCATGCATTATTATCATCTACATAATCTTGTACAGAATAATATGCTTTAGCTATTAAAGACTTTTTAATATACAATTTAAACTTATTCATTTAAAACTGCAAAAAAATCTGTGGTATTTTTTTTATAAAAACAGACACCTTACCCCAGGAAGGAAACATTTACTTTGCGTAGTCGAAAACTCGGTGTTTTGAGTTTATCCTTTCTTCTTGTAATGTATGTATGTAAGTGAAATAGTCTTATTTATTTAATTTATAATTTTGATTATGTCTTAAAATTATCGATTTCAATATAGCGCCTCTTCCCAACATTCTATGACTAATCCTCTGCCCAAAAGTGCCTGAAAGAGATCGCTGTTTTAGCGATAAGAACGCCTATTTCTTTTCGATAGAATCTACATCCGAACCGGTGGTAGCTTCATTATTGATGTCATTTTTTATGTATTCACAATTTAAAAGTGTTCGTGAGAGCCTATTTTAATAAAGTATATTTTGATTTTAATTTTGTACCTAACACAACCTTTAACGTTTATTTTCACTCTTTGTCTTTATACGTACTGTATTGTATTGATGTGCAATAAAGAATAAATAAATAAAATCCGTTGTATAGTTTAAAAGATCTAAGCGTATAAACGGCGGGAAGCTTGTTTCATACTATGTAAATATCCAACTAATATTATAAATGTGGAAGTTTGTTCGTGTGGATGGTTGGATGTATGTTTGTTACTCTTTCGCACAAAAATTACTGAACCGATTTGGCTGAAATTGGAAATGAAGATGGCTTATAACTTGGATTAACACATAGGCTACATTTTATCCCGAAAAAAATTAAAGTTCCCACAAGATTAATTTAAACAGTACTTTTAACTATTTTACATAAAAACTACTGAATAGATTTGGCTGAAATTGGAAATGAAGATGGCTTATATCTTGGATTTACATTTACTATTCCACGCGGTCACGGGTCACGAAGTCACGGGTGAGAGCTAGTTAACAATAATTTGAGTCCCGCTAACGCTAGATAACGTTATTAACTGCACATACACACTAGCAACTTTTTCTATATCACACTCTTAATTATAATGTCCCGAATATAACAAATACGTTTCCTTATAGTTTATAATAAGGTTTATGTGTTTATATTCTTATTAAATAGAAATATTATATTTAATAATAATCACTTACCTCGATAAAGACTTTAAAAAAACCTCATCTCGATGTCTTTAAGTTTTGTATAGAGTGCACGTTCCAGTGCGCGCGTTTTACTATGTTAAAAACAACGTACGCGTATACGGTGTTCGACTTTTAAATAAGGTACTTCAAATGGGAGGTTCTATAAGTCACACATTCCACATATTTTTTATGTGTAAACCTTTTTTCTTCATTTGAGCACCACTGCTCCCGCGCCTCGTACTATCCACGGCTCGCTATACGCGAGTTTAATTTTCTCTTACCTCGTAATAAATTAGAGAATAATATAGAAACTTTCTAGTAAACACACAAGCAACGAGTTCAGTTTCAGTTACGCGTGAAGTTCGTTTACGAACAAAATAAAAAATGAGGATTTCATCTTAATTCGACTACTGTCCTTACTAGATTGGTTTTGTGATGTAAACTTCATCAGAAAAAGGCTTGTGAAAAATGGGGAGTAAAATGAGTCTTTAATTTTTTTGTGATTTATGTATGTCATTAGTATGTTATATTTAAAAAAGTAATAAGCTTTTATCTCATAAGTGAGTATAATTTTATAATACAAATATATGTATAGGTATGTAGGTGTATAATTTTATTAATATTTTATAATTTATAATATATCTGTATTTAACAGTGAAAATTTGATATAGCATGTGCCTTTCATGAATAACTACATATGTCCCATTCAAGACTACCCAGTCATGAATGGGACAGAAATATTTCAATATTTCTTTTATTTGATCATCATGCTGAATTGATAGAAGTTAAAGTGGTTTTTCATTTGTTTTTCTAAAGATAAATATATATATTTAAAACGTAAATGAAAGTTTTTAATTTATCTCTCATACATTCCCCAATACCTACACTAAAATAATTTTGTCCCTTTTATGGCACTTCTATTCTAATTCCCGGATAAAAAGTATCAAGTAAGTAAGTAACACTAAAGTGTATCTTTGTGCATTTTGGATTTGTAGCCCTTAAACCCTCTCTTAGTGAATTCGCCCTTGGCAGTGCCTATTTGAATTTAGTAACAACGCAAGCTAAAAGTTTCGCGTTATGCGCGCAATGACACGAAGCGACTCACGAATACAATATTATTTACAAACGTTATCGTTCTTATAACTTTGAAAACCCTACAAGCGAACGAGTTGCAAAATTTTCACAAACTTCATACATTGTTTTAATCCCAAACGCATCTTTGTTTTAGTTTAAACTAGAGTTAGAAATACAATTAATTCACCGCATTATTGTAAACAATCTAAAACTTTAACTGTATGACACTTTTAACTTTTCAAGTATATCTGTAAATATAGATAATTTCTTATACACTGCATCGCTTGTGCAAGTTTTGGAAAATTTATTTAACGTTAGTGTTAATAAAAATATTTTATGAATGTGACTCGAAAAGAGGTCTTTATTTATGGATGGATGTTGTCATATGTGTAGGGAAGTACGTAGGTACATTAATTAGGTTCATTAATTAGTTTCATTTCAGAACCATTTTTTTCACTTGCGTTTAATTTCAATAGCTAATTGGCCAAATGGTGCACGTTTATAGTCACTACTCCTGTGAGTCTAAGCGACTCTTAGCTTTATCTTATAGCCCACAAGCTTTCGATATAAACAGACAGTTCAAATTCGACTGGTATTTCTTAAAGCTAGCACGTTTAAATACCGCATCTCCAAAATTTATTAATAATTACTAATGTATAAAATACTAGCGTTTTACTTGCGATTAACATAGGATTTTCATCCATACTTCCAAGCCCCGTTTTACCCTCTTACAGGTCGAATTTTGCATATCCCACCTTAATAACCACCTATGACCTAAAAAGAACGTCTATGCAAAATTTGAAAATCCTAACACTTGTAGTTTCTGAGATTTCGTGATGAGTGAGTGAGTGACCTTTCACTTTTGTGTATATAGTGTTTTGTGTATTTTGTGTATATATGCGACAAAACTTTTTCACCTTATTGTTTACAAGAAATTATAATACAATTAACGTAAAGTAAGAGGCATGCGTATCGTATTGACTAAACAGAAATATAAATTCAAAACTGTGGTCTGGGATAACAAAATCTACGAGTAATTACGAGTCAGTGACTGAACGTTTAACTATATTTCATGTAATTTGCTTATTTGCATGTCTTAGAAATCCTATCTACATAACCTCAAACAGCGTGAATTATTTATACGCGGTCTTTAAGATTCGCTGGTATCTATCGCCACTTGTGTTCGAATCAAATATATTTGATACGCTAATGCGTGAATATTAGTGCATTGCACAACATATGCGGTACTTGAACTGGGTAGTAAAATAGACGACCTTTTGTAATCAATGATCTTATATATTTTAAACAGGGAAGTTGGCGTAGTGGTCACTGCAACTGACTGAAGCGCTAACGTTCACGAGTCTGATCCCCAATAACGCAAGGGCGGATCCAGCTTCGCCGCCAGAGGGTCACCTAGTTTTGGTCAAGTCACAAGAAGTAATAATTTAAGTTTGATAATAATCGATACAGGTAAAAAGTTATCACTTCTTGTACTTCGATGGGTACGTTTTTATGGACGTAGAGAAGTGCCAGTCCGGTTAAACGTTCTTCAATCATACAAATTATATTAAATTAATTAAATATTAAAGGAACTTACATAAAATTTATATTGTGACAAAAAATATAAAAATCATCATCATGCTGAACAATTATAATTAGTGCTCTACCTAGGTCTTGGACCCAGCCCAGGGGTGGGGGGGGGGGGTCATGACCCCCATGACCCTCCCCCTATATCCGCCCTTCGTCCAAGATGTTTGTGTTTGTGTTGCATGTTATGGAACTCCTGAGACAGGATTATGAGATCCTAATGAAATATTAATGAACTACACCTTAAATCGACAACTAAACTCGGAGGTAAATAACTTGGTTTGATTGGGCCTTCCCTATTCCTTGGTCCCTAATTTCTTACTAGAAAGAAAGAACACTTTAATTTGGGACAAGATGACAATATGACAAGATGACACTACTAGAAAGGCGGATCCAGTCCTCAAAAAAGGTTGTGGTCACAGCCACCCGAAAATCGGCCAGAGCGAGTCGGAGTATGAACTCTTTTATATTAATTACTTTACATGTGCCTGTTTGCACATCTAGACTCTAATAAAGACTGTAAATTATTGAACCAATTTTGTAGAATTTTTTGTCACATCTGTGTTTAAATCACACATGATTTTTTTATTAAATTATATTAAGGCATGTGTGTGACAAGTCTTTTAGACAGACGCGTTGGCGCAATGGTCACTGCAACTGACTAAAGCGCTAACGGTCGCGGGTTCGATCCCCGCTCATGGCAAACGTGTGTATTGGCCATACAGAAGTTTGTCGTGGTCTGGGTGTTTGTGTTAGTGTTGTGAGTGTTTCCGGACCCCTGACACAAGGTCATGAGATCTTAATAGGGGCCGTTGAGTGTTATGCGTTATTTATTTATTATTATTTTCGGGTTAGGGGCATGTCATGCCACGACAGTGGATCCGCACTTGCCTATATAACAGTTACCAGGTTACTCGTATAAATGACATTCCCGCCTAGGAGCCTATTCATCGAAATTCCAAAGTTATTCTTCGGCCTAGTCTGATTGATTCTACACATGCCAGTCCTAGATTCAGTCTATTAGCAGCATAACGGCACGTGTTCTTCGCGGAATGATCTCTTTGAAGCGCTGAAACATTATGATTAATGTACTCGCTTGAGAAATGGCTAAATACTAGTAACTTGTACATTAATAATCTAAAACATGGGACGATTTATCACCTTATTATTTAATTAACTTGTTATTTTGAATGTGCCATAACTGCTATTGCCTGTTTGCTTTATATCTAAAAATTACTAATAGTATGTACGAAACATTTTTGTAGATACTAAAATAAAAATTCTGAGTGAAAAAGTCTAAGCGTTTATTTCTGGATTAAACTTCACAATTTCACGGACGGTACACGGACGGTACGGAACATAAAAATAACCGGACAAAAAAAACACAATATATTTTTTAAATTATTTATTTATTGTTAAAACAATGTAACACCCTTCCTCAAAGAGAACAGGCATTCTTCGCATCAATGTAAATTTGTTTTATGTAGAACGACTGTTTAAATTTTTTTTCTCGAAAACAACAGTCTTTTTTAGATAAAAGACACTTACCGTACATCCTAATAACGTGGATAGAATATCATAATTATCACCCTGCATATAATACGATATGAAACTTGGGTTACTTTAACACAATCTGGTGAATTTCGTGAAATACCGATACATTTGACTAAATCGGGAATCTTTTATATTAAACTAACTTCTGCTTGCCACTTAGCTTGTATTAACTCTTTCACTGTCTCGTAGTGTGTGTATCATATGCGAATATAATACACACACCACACATATATCTATTGTTTTACAATTGTGTCTGCTTCATGAAGAGAGAAGATGATACATTTGTTTTTAAATCATGCGCATAGGTGTACATAATACATAAATTATAGCCTGTGGCTATCTGGAACAACGTACCTTCCGAAGAGTACCATAACTTTTAAAATAGGTTCAGTGATTCCGAAGTTCACTTCGCACATACAAAATTCGCTGTCTCTTAATAATATTAGTATAGACTTAATGAATAATTATTCTGTAATATCGTGGTCTCTATAATTAAAAAAAAGACCATCCGAAAAGGTTCCTAACAATGAGGTTAAGCTTATTTCCTTTCCAAGTAACTTTTTTCTTTTTTTATATTATTCTTTTAATTAATAAAAGTGTAACAAGGTCGTGTCTTAACTTTAATATTTTCAAAAAGATTGTGCGAGACATAATAGAATCAATGAATAGATTTTCGGAATTATTGTCTAATACAACATAAAAAACTTAAATCATATTCGTTTTTAATAAAACATGACAAGTAAAAAAAATTTTATGCTTTGTAAAAATATAATTAACTAGCTGTTGCCTGCGACTTCATCCGCGCCTGAAAATTTTATGAATATTATATTTATGCGCAGACAATTAAATAATATTAGAATTAAGGACTCCATATAATATTAGCTATCAGCCAAGATAAAAGTCCGAAAATTGATCCAGCCGAAAAAAATGTTTTTTTTTTTTTTTAACATAAGCGCCGTGTTAAACATACATATGTAAAAAGCTGTTAATTTGGCACAACGCCACTTTCATTTTGTTTATTTGTATAGTTAATAATTCGTCAGGAATATTTATAATATCTCCAGTTTCCGAATCAAGTCACAAAAATCGTCACTGTGAACGCACTAAATTCATATAACGTACCATGAAACGACTCTCAACTCGAGAAAAAACCGATATTTTTGTTTACCTAAAATAAAATGAACACAAAAACCGTAAACTCAAAGCAAGCGACAACTCTGCTGACAATACACCCTATATCATACATTTTATGCAAATTCCGTACAACCTTATATGTGAACGTGTCCTTGAAAACCAAATTTCATTTATCCATTACGGTTTCTGATAATAAAACTTACTTTACATCACAATAAAACCGTCAATGGTTATCTTACATGGAAATAATTTAGACGATTTTTCTTTGTAATATTGGAGATGTCGTATGAAATGTTACAGAGTCACATCTGTCGTAACAAATGGGGAAAGATTTAATATATTGACTCGTTTATTTTTCTCTGTTACATATCACAACAAATGCTTTTTATAAAATTGCAAATGGTTTTATTTTTTCTTTTTTTTTAATACATCGTGTCAATGACACAAACAATTTAATCGGTAATAACTGTGAATGATTATGATTGCGGTTGTTGTATTTCATTTTTCTTAATTTAATGTATTTAGATAAAGATGATTTTTAATTCATAAAATAGTAGTCATTTAAGTCTTGATCCTTAAATTATTTTTTTCTACATCATCTTGACTATTGCCGGTGATCGTCGAACTTTGTACGGCCAAGAAAGTCAATATTAAGGATTTATGTTTATAACACATTAAATCATAAAAATAAAACAAAAGAAAGATTGAAACTTAAAATTATTAGGTCTTTTAATTATTTTAATGCATTTTATTACTATTTCATACAAGCGAAGCCGAGTAAAAAGAAAAATGTATGAATGTGTACAAATATACTTTACTGGAGTAGATTTAATGAAACTTTTAGTTTATTACAAATATACCCTACTACAGACGATTTAATAGCTACATAAAAACCGCTTCATCATTTAAACTTTAGAATTTATAAAAAGTTTTTCTACATTTATCAAATTCGAAAGGCTAATAAACATAACTTACTTTAATATATTTAAACAAGAGGACATAAATTATGATAGTATAAAAATATTAATATTAAAAAACTTGGTGTTGCCACCACATATTTTCCTTGCACAAAATTATGAAAAAATTAAAAAAAAAATCTGTACTAAGCACACACTTACATAACTAGACAACATCCTTAAAAACAAAATGTTAAAATTATTTATTAATTGTGTTACATCACTCTACAATGAGTTTTGGATTTATGCAAAATACAATACATCGTACGGTTAATATTAAAGTAAAAGAATTCAAAAATTCAAATTATTGATCTCAAAACGAAAAAAAAGTTTGGAATTCGACCGTTTCTTTAGACTAAAATGTTAAAAGATTTTTTTTCAAAACCATAGATTATGAAATAAAATTTTTATAACTAACTTAGCTAACTTATTTTACGCAGGTTTTGAATTCGATTATTGTAATACAGTTAGCAGAGCTAAGTGTCCATTGCCTCGAAAACTTAAACACAAAACCGGTTCCTGGATTCAAAACCAGAGAGTAATGTATTTACTAGTGGATCGAGTGACAGACGATTTTTCATGATGGAATGTTTGAAATTTTGTGAGATGAATAACGACTGTTGAATTCCTTCTATTATTATTTCTATTTTTGTTTTTGGCGTAATAGCTATTTTATTTAGTGTAAGTGATAATTATATACTCTTTAAATAAATAAATGACATCACGCGGACACTAGTCAATATTATACAAGGTGTCATCTGGGCATGTGTTGGATATTTTATCAACATTACCAAAATCGATATTTAGAAGCAAACAAAACTATTTTTTTTAATTTTTGTTCAAAAATGATGCCTAAACGATACAAGTCTACAAGATCCAATATTAAAAAAAATGTTTAATTTTATTTTTTAATATCCATTCTGGTAACACTTGTAAAATGTTTAACACATGTCCAGTTAGTTATGTAGAAACCTGTATATGCAATAGTCAAAATAGACATTTTCATTAAAAACTGCATTCAGCCTGAATACAATCAATCATTTACTTTTACACAGAACTAAAAAAAAAAAAACAATATTTTCACGCGGGAAATTGGAAAAGAATATATCACATTTTGGCGCGGTTGAGACGATTTGTACAATAAAAGTCAACGTGCCAGTAAAGAGTATCTTACTTTTTATGAAATGACAAATAACAACTTACTCGACTACGTGGATGGAATATTCGTGGGAATTCCTCGTGAACTCGACAAAAAGCTAGTTTTACGAGTTACGAGTGGAAATGTTACGGGTACGGCGTAATATGAATTTCAATACGATAGACAATTTAATTTACGTTTCGTGAATATTTTAGAGACAAAAAAATGGTATTATTTTTATTCAACGGTTTTACCAGTTTTGTTATATGTTTTGTATGTTGCGTAATAATAAAATAATATATAGAACATATTTCGATATGAAACGTAAAATTGAATTTGATTTTTTTTCTTAAAAAAACTTCAATTCAATACAC
Organism: Hypolimnas misippus; assembly: GCA_037950945.1. Lineage (NCBI taxonomy): Eukaryota > Metazoa > Arthropoda > Insecta > Lepidoptera > Nymphalidae > Hypolimnas > Hypolimnas misippus. Next base: position 2,622,467 of record JBBEEQ010000009.1, read on the forward strand.
ATTTTTATTATCAATTTCTACATTAATAACCATAGATTCAAACTCTTAACAAATAATTTAGTGTAATTTTCGGATTTCTTATACGAAATAAATAAAAAGTAGGATTTATTAATAAGGTTGTATATTATGGGTAATCTCTGAAACTACTGATGCAATTCGAGAAATAGTTTTTGCGTTGGTTAACCTATTAATTGAGGGACGTTATAGGCTATATTACATCCCGTTACAACTTATAGAATCGTAACGGTAACTTCAAACGTGAATGAATACTGCGAGAAGCAACTTGTATTTAGAAGCTGATAAGCAATACTGTGTCAAGTCACACGGATTTCATTTTGAGAAAATGGCGTCTAAAGATGTCAAACCTTTTCTTAACAAATATGTTTGAAGAAGTATATATTCATATTTTCTTTTATTTTTTGATAAAAAGTATAATTAATTATATTCAGACAAATATATTTAATATATTATCTGATAAAAAGTTTTTCAAATATTTGAGATTATCGTATAAATTGCAAAATATGGAACGCATTTGAAATTCGAACAAATTAATTAAGAAACTTTTTTCCGTACTTAGTTAGCTTATATGACTTCAATTTTTTTTTGAATAATGTTAAATAGGTGATGCAGTAACAAAATACATCAACATCTCCGAATATAACTTTTTGTGGGTTGACACATTATTGCTTATCAGCATCCATTTAATGAAACATATCCTAACGCATAGTTAAAAATATCTGTAATTTCATAACAAAATATTTTTTCGTCTAAACATCTCTCTGTCATTGTTATATCTCAACTAAAAATATACAAAAAAAAAACTAAAAGGAATGTTGCCATAAATAACAAACATAATTTATAATATTTCAAACAATTGCACCACACTGAGAAACATCAAACGCAAAGATCAAAAACTTAGAAGCCCCAAGATTGCCTAATCCAAACAGACCTTCGCTAATCAAAGGGACCGGTGAAACTGTACAAATATCGGCAATCCGTCTATATGATAATATATAATGCTGATAAATTCGTCCTTTTGTTTGCTAATTCTCGGAAAAACCAGTCGAATTTGAAGAATTATATGGATGCTGATAAGCAATAGTGTGTTTCTTAACTAATTGTTTCGAATTTAAGTGCATTCCATATTTTGCAATTTCTACAATAACCTCAAATATTTGCAAAACTTTTTATTAGATAATATATCCAATATATAATTCTACTTCATTTTACCTTTTATCAAAAATGAGAAGAAAACACAGCTAAAAACTTATTCAAACAAATTTATTAAGAATCGGTTTGACATCTTTAGACAGCATTTTCTCAAAATGAAGTCCGTGTGGCTCAACACAGTATTGCTTATAAGCGTCCATATAGCATGTTTATTATAAAGCAATAATGTAAAGCAAGTGAATTTGTTTGTCGATCGGTCGTAATGAAATTTTACGTACACGTAATCTATACTAATATTATGAAGAGGTAAAATTTCTAAACATATATAAGAGTAATCTCCGAAACGAATAGTCCAGTTTGCAAAAAAAAAATTAGATACTCGTTCATTGACGAAGGTTATAGACTATATTACATCACGCTACGACGCCATAAACGCAGTTGAAATCGCAAGCGGCAGCTAATACAGGAGAAAGGGAAAATAAATATTTTCAAAGTATAGAAAAATAATATCAAAAATCAAAATCAAAATATTTTTATTCAATATAGGAATTTACATTCTCTTTTTGAACGTCAAGAAAATGAATCTACCGCGGTTTCGGAAAAGTATAACCTCAGGCCTGAGAAGAAACCGCGAAAGAAAGAAATTATTTAATAAATAAATTATATTAATAATTGACCATTGTAGCGAGCGACGCCGGTAGTAAAAACTAGAATGTTATAAAACACGTCATGACCGTTGGAAACGTCAACCAAACTGGGAAAAGGCGAATAATTTAATGCGAGAAAAACCGTGAGGCGTATCCAAGTATCAAATACGTCTGCCTCTTATTTACAAAACCCTATTACTGCTACTTCGTTGGCAACACAGACGGACACTGTGTCTATCGTCTCGTCTAATACCATATTAATAATAGCACTGTGTCAAACTGTGCCTCAAGGTGGAAAGCGTCTGAGGCTAAAGGAAGTGAATCAATATTGCCTAAGAGTAGCAAATAAATGTTTCGTAAAGAGTTGAGATATGGCTGCCATTAATATTTATGTTTTATTTAGGACTAAGATGACAGAGTGCTGTTGTTATTTTTGTAGTGAAAACTTCTTTAGGCACGTTTAGCGATTTTTCTTATGGGAAAATTTTAATTGTGCGCTTCTATCAAGATAATGTTAAGGGGTCCAGGGGGAGGGGGTATTGTCGAATTTTAAGAATATTAGTACTTATTATTTCACTGTTATTCCATAGTTAGAAGTTTTCATTTTCATGCAATATTCTAGATATTCGCGGATAGAATATGTAGATTTTAAAAGATAGCCAATAATTCGCGGGTTTATATCCTGACTGCTTTAACATCACTGCTTTAATTAATAAAATATACATACATCAAAAACAGCTCGATTTTAATTACTAATTAATATTATTTTTAAGACGTCCCAAAAAATGTTACTGTAAATTTAATTATACAAGAACAAGAAAAATTACCAAGATAAACGTCCTTAATTGGTCAGTATTTTTAATATCTGAAACAGAAACATTTTATTATATTTCTTCCCGGAAATTAAAATCTAAATTGAAAATATAACAATTTTAATAGAAACTTAACGTATTCAATTACTAACAGTCATATTGTGTTTTTTCTTTTTCTAAGCTTTATCTTTTTTACTGACTCCCAAAAAAAGATGAAGGTAAAACCGTCAGCGACATTAGATGAGTGAGTGACCTTTCGCTTTTACATATATAGATAATTATCTAATTAAGAAAGAACCATTATAATGGTACTTTCTTAATTTCAGATAATTTTCAACTATGCATAATTAAACCGTCAAATAAAATCTTTTTCAAACGAAATTATCTTTTTATTAGAAATAGGACTACATTTTAACATTTAACCAATACCCTAACTAACTACCAGAAAACATCGTAAAGTTAACTCGACCGAGCGACCACAGATTATACTAAAATAATTGTATCGGTTATTTTAACCACAGATACATAATGAGTTATTGGTCATAAAATATAATTTATTCGACGCGTTACATATTTGATTTACAACTTTCCTACCGTAAGATTAAAAGCTAGAGTGAAGAAACACGTGTGATTTATATTATGAATTTATTATATTGCGTTAAATCTATTTCTACCTACAATCTACACGCATGTGATATTCAAAATCAATTAATTAATAATAAAATACAGGGTCCACTGTGCACAATAGATCAACCACCGAGGCAATTGTCGAACACTATCGCTATTATTATAATAAAAATTCTGACAAGTTAAAACCATGTCAAATGCATTGTTTTGTACTGAAATGACAGACAAAAAATGATGACAGACAATTCACAATCGATAAATATATCGTGTAAAAAAGAAGTAAGTAGACTTGTAATATTAAAAATCAATTAACAAATAACACAATATAAGCTCCACTGTTTTGCAATACATCAACCACCGGCTATCGTCTAACATTATCGTTATCAAAATAATAAAAAAAGATAATCTAAAGACATTAATAAAGACATTATTTTGTACTTAAATGGCAGAAAATAAAATACACGATTCATAATATATTGTGTAATATAAAAACAAACAATTCAGCCAAATCAAAAACCACCTCTTTAAAGTCGGATAATAATATTATATAAAATTGAAAATTTCAAAGGCCTCAATAATCCATTCATTGACCATTTCGATGGGGAAAACGATACTTCTACTGTAAGTAACCCACAAAAAGTCCAATTCGGAGATATTAATGTATTCTGATAATGACTCGTGTTTTTAACAATATTAAAAAAAAATTAAATCATCTAAAATACATAAGTACTAAAAAAGTTTCTTAATTTAATGTTTCGAAAATTGAAGAGTGCTCAATGTTTTGCAATATGCAATAAATTAATATATTTGAAAAACTTATTAGTAGATAAAAGTTTTTTTTTAAACCAATCTGCTTATAATTTATAATACATTTTATCAACATAGAAAAGAGAAGGTGGATATATACGTCTCCATACGCTGAGAATAGGTTTGACATCTTTAGATGACGTTTTCTCAAAACGAAGTCCGTGTGGCTTGACACAGTATTTCATATCAACGTCCACTTATCCTGCTCATTCAAGACGATGCAGCATCAAGTCAAGATAACGTAATTATGCAGTTTTAGTGTCATTCAAGTCACAGTAAAGTAAAATTTGATTAGATCAAGCTAGTACGACTAACTCAGATACTTACAACATAAAATAGCTGAACCTTCAAACGCTTAAACAAATCTTCATAAATTATGGGTACTAAATGAAGAAACGCAACAAAATAGGTCATCATTAGGGAGCTACGATGTCACAAACAGACACACTGATGCACAATTCAAACATATACCCGTCTTTTATGGTGGGGGTTAAAATAATCTCAACAGCGAGAGCTAGGAAATAATAATATGATGCTTCCTACAAAATATCTCGTGAGACATATCTTATGTCTGGTATTGAAGCTGTATTAAACGGGAATTTAGGTGAAATCGGATCGCTATGTGTTTTGAATCTTATCCGAAATATTGTACGGCTGCAAGGCCATACATACGAGTTCAAATATGGCGGAAATAATCACAGACACAATTTGTAAACCTATAACCACAATTGGAGGGTGATCAACAATAATATGTCAACCCACAAAAAGACGAATTCGGAGATATTGATGTATTCTGATCATGCGAACTTGTTAAATTTTTTTTTTAAATATTTAACATTATTCAAAAATGTGTCAAGTCATCTAAACTGATAAGAGTTTCTTAATTCAACATTGCGAATTTTAAGATGTGCTCTATGTTATCAACCAACTCCAAAACCTCCTTATTTTAAAGTTGGCTCAGAACGTAAAATACTTATAGCTAAATAGGTGTATGTATTTTTCTTTGCAATATACAATAATCTCATATATTTTTTAAAGTAAGTATGTAATCTTAGAAACTTATTTAAAAAATCAAAGCTATAACCAAATAAGCATTCATGAGCGAATTAGACTCGCGCTTGACCAATTCTTATTATTTCTTGCAATAAAAGTAATGTAACAGCCTGCAAATGTCCCTCTTCTGGGCAAAGGCTCCTCTCTTTTTATGGAGAAGGCTTAGAGCTATATCTACCACGCTTCTCCACTGCGGGTTGGTTTCCTCGCTACTGCCGAGCTCGAGATGAATTTAGCACTTGAAAATACAACGGTGCTAGCTGGCGTTTGAACCCACGATCATTGGTTAAGATTGACGAGTTCTAACCACTAGACCATCTATAAAAATTTTGGACTTAATCTAATAGGGTTCATGACAGCTCACAGACAAACAGACAGACGGAAGGACGGTTGGACAGCGGAGGCATAGTTAAAACTTTTCGCAAATGTAAACAAGGAAGTGACAAAATTTTATCACGATTATATATGGTCCTAACTAGTGCTCGCGACTTCGTCTGCGATATCTGTGATGTCTACGTCATAGTACCTTTATGCATGCAAAGTCTCAGCTCGATCGGTTTAAAATTGACAAAGTTTCATACAAACTTTCATCCCCTACTTTTTCCCCTCAGGGGTAGAATTAATCAAAATCCTTCTTAACGGATGTCTACGTCATAACATCTACCTCGTACCAAATTTCAGCGATCCGTCCAGTGGTTTAGGCTGTGCGTTGATAGATCACTATGTCAGTCGGTCAGTTAGTCACCTTTGAGTTATATATATTGTTATTTTTTATATATTAGATAATATATAGATTTTTATGAAATATCAGCAATTTGGTAAACCAAAATATATTATTTTATAAACGAGTATTTTTAAACGAGTAAAGAAAATATTTTGTAACAAACAATAAATAAATATATAAAATTTTAACTCGAAAACAAAATAAACACCGAAGTTTACGAGGTAGAACCGTTACATAAACACATAGATGGATTAACAATAAACTACCGCGTTTCGATCTTAAGAAAAATTTTAAGTCGTATATGTTTGGCTTTAACGGATTTATAAAGAATTTAGAATAGCCTAAAAATAAGAGGTCCAGTGGCTTTACCTAGTTTCGAATAGGGTATTTTTAACCGACTTCAAATATATGCATGTTTTTAAATCAGCTATAGATTTTTTATTATATGTGCACATATGTTAAACGACATTTTAATGACATATTAAACGATTTTTGCTATAAGATTTTTATGCGTTCTCGTCACCGTTACGCTAATATTAAACCGGGATCATTTTTATTTACGGATATATTTCACAGCTTGAAATTTTTACTATTATTGGCAGTTATTGTTCTTGACAGCTTATGCTTATTAATATTTTTCGGTCAAAAGAAAAGATCCGCTTAAATATATATAGACACTAGCTGTTCTTCGCGGCTTCGCCCGCGTATATTTTGGAATTTCAGCTAAATAAATCTACCAGCAAAATTGTTACCGTTCCAGGATTTAATACCCGGATAATAATATAAGGAATGATTTTGAAATTCTGGGATACATATATTTAGTTATTCTTCCTAAGTAATGCTTGTGCTGAATTTAAGGATAATTGGCCAAAACAATACATTTTCTCCATACAAACTTTACAACCCCCTTGCACCCCAGTGTGGAATAATAGTACCCCGTTTTCTATTTTACATTTAATTACTATCACCCAGAAGTATGTGTATTAAGTTTTAAGTGATTACGACCAAGGAATAAGATTTTGCATAGAAACGTTTTTACCCCCTTTTCACCCTCTTAGGGATGAATAATCAAGAAAACCCTTTCTTAGTGGATTCTACAACCTAAAAGCCACCTACTGCCAAAATTTCAAGTTTGTTTCCCCAGCGGTTTCGGCTCTGCGTTGATGAATCAGTCAGGACAAGCGATTTTATATGTATAGATTATTGTAATGTTCAATTCAATTCTTCGGTTTATGGCTTTTAATTGTGACAATTGGGCACGTGTTATTTTGCCATTGTCACGTGGAAATTTTAATGTTAGTATGAAGTATGTAATCTAAGCTTAGGATATATAGATATTATTTTATTCGATTATGATTGTTACGCCAACAATCGGGCTATCTAGTTTGACGAATATATTATGTAACTTTAAAAATACATCACAAAAAAAATCTTATATTGATCCGAACTCTTTTTAAAATCAACTAGAATGTTGAACTGACAATAGCAAATCTATCGTAATCAATCTTACCGTAGTAAAAATACATTTCAACAAAGATCGAAAACAAATAGTTCGATTGAAGTCAGTTATATTTTTCTTAAGAAAACATAATGTTACAGCAAGACTAGACGAAGCATGCCATCTGTGCCCTTAGGTCGTGTTTTAACGAACGAAAAATTCGTATGGAAATATAAAACAACATTTCGTGAGTTATCTGCGCTGGGCTGCACGTTTCTACATACAAATATTTGGAAACTCAAATGTGATACGAATATCTATATACAAATGAATAAAATTGAAGTGACTGTTTGGAATTACAAATTAACAGCTTTTAAATAAATGAATATGAAGGAAGGTACGGAACACCATATGCTTACATCAAAAACTAAATTTTTAGAATTTTTGTATGTCTGTTTATTCTCGCTAACCTTTGAAATGACTGGATCGACTTTGACGAGACTTTCACTCACAGATAGCAAATATTATAAAGTTTTATTTAGGCTAGTTTTTTTTTAATGTTTATTTCAATCAATAAATCAATCGGAGGGTTTTATGTAAACAAAATTAAAAACAATGAAATAGTGGACAATATCCGATTGTAGTAAGGAAGGTAAACATAAAAATATATTTTTACCCTAAAATTAACGCGGATAAAACCGCGGGGCACAGCTAGTGTTTATATAAGTTGCACTGAAGACACTGATATGATGTAGAATATTATAATTTCATTGCTCATGTATGTACGCTGATTTTCTGTACTCATTTGGTACTGCCACGGTCAGCCCATTTATAAACTGGACGCTGATAAGCAATACTGTATCAAAGCACATAGACTTTTTGAGAAAACGTCGTCTAAATATGTCAAACCTATTCTTAATTAAATTGTTTGAAGAGAGGTATACCTACCTTTTCTTTTCTATTTTGAAAAATGGGATGATGAATTAAATGCAGGTTTGTATAAAGAAAAGTTTAAACTAATACTAAATTTTTCAAATATGTATTTTAGATTATTTTGTACATAGCAAAACATAGAACAAACTTCAATAAACATAAGGTTAAGATACACTTTTCCCTACTTATTTGGGTTAGTTGACTTGAATTTTTTTGAATAATGTTACATACGTGACTCCTTAATTGTATACATCAATATCAAATTTTACTTTTGTGAGTTAACACATTATTGCTTATCAGCATCCAGATAGGCTACAGCTAGGCTCTACAATAATAGATAATAAATAAAATGTCTTTGTTTATAACTCTCATATTTATTAGTAGAGTAGAATTACACTCACACGCATATGCGCACACACATACACACACGCACACATACACAAACACAAACACATGCACTAACAATACAGATTCGTTTAATTGGAACTCAAAGCTTGCATAACATAAATCACTAACTGTTTTATTTCTATTACTATAATCATTTGTCATATGTATTTTATCTGTATGGGGCGGATGATTGGTTGACCTAAGATATAGGTCTCTTAGTTTAGGCACCTGTCTTCCCTACTACCTTGTATTAAAAAAAAAACATATTTTAATGATCCAAATGCTTTATTATTCCGGAAAATGAAAACTATAATAACCAAAAACTATTTCATATTTAACATCCCCGTGTGGCGGCAACTTGTACGAACGCAACTATCCCGCTAATGGACGTGGGTTAATGAAGTATTTACACCGAGCCGTCCTATTTGATGAAAACATTCCCTTTACAACATAAACTTTACCTTCGCTGTAAAGGAAATAATTAAATGTCGAAAAATATGTTCTGAGTAAGTCAAATACCTACATTAAAATGTATCAATTATATATTTTAAACTTTAGCGATTTATACTATTCATATTTAATTCAGCTATATTATATTCATGCTCGCAGCTCGTGACCACGACGAAAGTAACCTCGTCGAAATGACGGGCAATAAAAAGGTATTACTACCACCATTAGTTATCGCGACTTATCGCGATACGGGGTCTTAACCCGGTATATTAAATATGAATTAAAATGTACATATGTTACCTATAGAATAAAATAAATGTACCTTAAACGACCGCTCTGGTCTAATAGTGCTGAATTGACCTCTAAGGCCGACGGTTGCGGGTTCGATCCCCGCTCGAAGATATATATATATTTGTATAAATATTTGTTCCTGGGTCTGGGGGTCTGTCCTTGTGGGTCTCCCCACCGAGCCTCGGAGCACGTAAAGCTTGTCGGTCCCGGTTGTTATCACAATCACCTGATAATAATCGTTACTCTTAGTAGGGAGATCATCTAGTCTTAATGGTTACTGGCTTGCCTTCAGGGGTTGCGGAGGTCAGATGGCAGTCGCTATGTGTAAAATTCAGTAACTCGTCAATATCTGGACTAGGTAGATGATGACCTTAGACGAAAATTATACTAGTAAGTTTTATTCTTGTAATGGATATAAAACTCTGTATCCTGGTAACAGCTACGTAGGTAACCTCAAGAAGGCTGCGAGTGAGCACAACTTACTTTATTTCTCGCCAACAGTTAATAAAAGACCTCGTATTAAAAATATTGTAAATACGAAAAATTTCTAAATAATCAATCAATGAAAATATACATTTTTAGAATTAAAGAAATGGATTATAGTAATGAAATCTGCATGTGCCGAGAGAAATCCTGAGACGTGTATATCCGCCAACCCGCAGTAGAGTAGCGAGGTGGATTAAGCACTTAAACCTTGTCCTTAATAGTAGAGGAGACCTTTGCCCATTTTAAGACATTTATTTGCTATCAATTTCCTTTTTTATTCGACTACTATCTGTGTCCCTTAGTTTCAACCGTATTAAGGAAAAAAATATTTATATAATATTGTTTATCTTCCCTACTTGAATTGGATATAAAAGTAGCCTAAGTTACTCCTTATAACATTAGCTATCTGTGAGTAAAAGTCCAGTCAAAATCGGTCCAGCCTTTTCTGAAATTAGCCGAAACAAACAGATATACAGACAAAATTTAATTCTGTTTATCAATTTTTGAATAATGTAAAATCATATTAAAAAGCATCCAATTATGTAGTATGTACCCTATCATCGTTCTAAGCTTCCGTATTTTCTATCAAGAATCATTAAAAAAAAAAATCTCAAAGAGTTATTTCGGACTGAGAAAAACGACGCTCAGTATCGTTTTCCTTTGATATGAACCTTTTAGCCGTCTGTCTGGATGATGGATGACATCTGATCTCGTAGGACCTTGAACTCTTAGGATCACAGTCCATTACGCGCGGTTATTGATGCTTTTTGTACTGTGGTTAATATCTCGCTATATAATGTCCCCTCCAAGGACCTTTTTATATTCATGTATTTTCCAAGTATTATTGCTTGTGCTTAATTTTGTTTACAGTAAAGTAATATAAAATAATAGCCTGCAAATGTCACACTGCTGAGCAAAGTCCTCCTGTCTTATTAAAAAGACAGTTTAGAGCTTAATCCACCACGCTGCTCCATTGCAGATTAGCGTTAGCAATGTACATGTGTCAGAATATTTCTCGACACATTCCTTGCGATATTTTCCTTCATCACCGAGCACGAGATGAATTTTAACACTTGAAAACTCAACAGTGCTAACCGAGGTTGAAACCTGTGATGTTGGTTGGTGGTGATAAACGTCTTCTAACCATTAGACCATCTTTGCTCACAGACTATCGTGAAGATTTACAAAAAATGTTTTTCATTGCTTTACACCTTATTAAATATTCTATTCTAACTAAATTACATTTTATATAATGACAATTCAAAAGAATTAAAACTATCTCTAAATACATCACAGTGATAATCCAAATTATTGAATTGATTACACATTCTGTAGATAAGGTTATTTTGCGATGTTTTATTGGTTGCCGGTGGTATGCTAAAGAGCTGAGGCCGGCGCACTCATCTATTAGGAATTTTAAAAGAAAGGTTCTGCAATATATATATATATATATATATATATATATATATATATATATATATATATATATATATATATATATATATATATATATATTCCTAACTAGTTCTCCATACCGCTAAAAGTAAGCTACTCATGGATATCAACCTTTACGATAGAAAGACGCGACTTTTAGCTATTATAAGCGAACTATTAGTTTTTTTTTTTTATTTTTACAATGTCAAGTTGATTTCCCGGGGCATAAATCTTATTTCAAAGTGATTTGTTTACTTATGATCACCTCATTTTAAAATTCTTTCTTTGAATTTTATTGACTTTTTTTTGTAAATATAGTTTTATATTAAATAAAACGGTATTATAATTCAGAACCTGCAATGAAAAAGATCGTTACAGAGAGTCAAAGATTTAAAAAAATCCTAACAAGTTCTCCATGCGATGACTTACGTTATGATTTAATTGGATATAATCTAAAAATGATTTTTAAATATTTATTCAACGACCCACCGCAGTTCATTTTAATTTTTTTTTCTTTTACACCTTATTGCGTCTAAAATCGGCCATTTTGTTTTTTTTCCAAATTCTTATACTCTCTATGACATTCGCGCTGTTATGAATCAAACGAGGTGTCATTTATAAAAATCGCATTTGGTCTAAATAGTGCCACAAAGGTACAAACCTACATACATACATAGACTGATAAACACATTACCCTCCCTTGCGTCGCGCAGCCGGGTAAAATCAATACAGGAGTAAGCACATACGCTTAGTATTCAAGACTAAATTCAAAATCTGTGTGAGTTAGCTAAGTTAGTAATAAAAATTTAATTTAATATAATCCTGTGGTGCTTAATCTATGATTTTCAAAAATATAAATAACTATTCTATCAACCTTTTGTGTCCCTGAAATTAGTAAATTCAAAAACGTAAAACGTTTTGTGCCCAAAAATGTGAATTTTAGAATTTAGAAGTAACTTTAATACCTTCTCAAACTGCAGAACCTCAAAATCGCCAAAAAGTTAGTTAAGATAGTTTTCATTGCAAATGGCGAATTTATTTTATTATTTCTAGTTTTTTCTTATACTCAGTATCACAGTATCAAAGCCGAGATGACCATGATAGCCATATCTAAATATCATGGTCATGAGTTTACATCCTGACTAAAATTAAGTTTTCAAAAATTTAATAAAGTTCATTAAACTAAAATAAAATCTTGTACTTAGAAAGAAACCACGAAGTGGAAATTATTTAAAAGAACTATTTAATAGAAAAAAGTGAACAATTAGCGAATGTCTTTTGAAGTCGGTTAAAAATAAACACAATACAAAAATTTAAGTACTTTTAAAGCCACACTGCCTAATCACTAATATACCTATATTTTTTTCGCAGGATAAAACTTCGTGAAGATACCCGATTCCTGAGGGGGAGATAAGTTATGTGGAGCTTCGTACTCACTATAACCCCTGCGATGGCCTTCCTCAACACGGAAATGGAAAAGCCTCGGGATCACTTGCACATGCACATTCGCTGCCCCTCCGTGCAACGCTCCGCTCGTGGCCGGCGGAGGTCGTCGCAGGAGGGCAAAGTGTGGTCTTTCCCTCCCTGCACCTCTTGCTGGTGCGTACGGCAGTTCGAGGCCGTCCCGGCTGCTGTCCTCGGGGCCGTATGAAAACTGATGCGTGGGACCCCCATGTCACGCACCCACGGCTCGAGGGCGCGCTATTATTCTGCCCCAGGCGCTGGTAGGGATACACTAAACTCGAAATGAAATATATATTTTTTTAATTAAATTCACAATATTATTAATTTACAACCAAACCGTCATATTAATATAAAATATCGAATAAATCCGCGCACACTCATCGAGCATAAATTAAACAAAGTGCTCGTAAAACTGAGTCGCGCCGTGTCAACATCTCAGGAGTAACGATTATTGCTGATTATTATAAAAATATGTCAAATTACATCGGAGAGCCGTCTTAAAAATGTGCTCGCGTGTTATATAATTCATATTTATTTGCGTATAATTTACTTTTCTCGGTGATTGACGCGATAGCATTTGGTTTTGGCGCCAATGAGTTGGACAAAATATGACCAAGGTGTTATTACTAAGGACGTTTACAAGCCGGACGTATTTTTTGACGCGTATAAAGTTGCTTTTATACTTATTGCCTTTACATATATATGAACGCTGACAAGCAATAATGAGTCAAGCCAGACAGACTTCATTTTGAGAAAATGACGTCTAAAGATATCAAACCTATTCTTAACAAATTTGTTTCAAGACTTATATGTCCGTCTTTTCATTTCAATTTTGGTAAAATGTATGAATAATTAGAAGCATATAATGAAAAGTTTTACATGCGAATATTTTATATTGCTTAATATGGCAGACACTTCAATATTTGAAATATTCAAGAACTTTTTTCCATATTTATTTACTTTAGATGACTTTTTCGAATAAGTTAAATACATGATGCACTATCAGAATACATCAATATCTCCGAATTCGACTTTTTGTGGGTTGACATATTATTGCTTATCAGATCCATATGGGTATTTTCAAATTAGTACTATCAATTGGACGTTGATAAGCAATACTGTGTTGAGCCACACGGACTTCATTTTGAGAAAATGCTGTCTAAAGATGTCAAACCGATTCTTAATAAATTTGTTTGAATAAGTTTTTAGCTGTGTTTTCTTCTCATTTTTGATAAAAGGTAAAATGAATTAAAACCAGAATTATATATTGGATATATTATCTAATAAAAAGTTTTTCAAATTTACCTCAAATTTGAAAAACTTTTTATTGTAGAAATTGCAAAATATGGAACGCACTTGAAATTCGAAACAATTAGTTAAGAATTTTTTTTCCGCACTTATTTCGTTTCTATGACTTGATTTTTTTTTTTAATGTTAAATAGGTATTGCGGTATCAAAATACATCAATATCTCCAAATTTAACATTTTGTGGGTTGACACACTATTGCTTATCAGCATCCAATTAGTACGAGTACTATTTTATAGTACAAACTTCTAGTATACACTAGCTGCGCCGCACAGTATCACTCGTGCTTTTTAATGATTTATTCGTTTTGGAGTCGTAGCGTGATCATATAGCTCCTATATCCTCCATAATAATCGAGTTATACAACCCAAAAATAAATTTTCAAATCGGATCACTAGTTTCAGAGATTACCCCCTACATACAAACTTACAAACAAATTTTACCTTTGTATAATATTAGTATAGACAAATGCGTCCAAGATACACGTGATTAGTAAACGCCTAAACAGATATTTGGACCAATGTTTGTACCAACATGTTGATATTTGGGCCAACGTGACCTTTACATAAACACGGATATTTAGACAAAAATTTGAAGTAAGTTGTTGGTAAATTATTATTTAAGTTTTTAATATGATTTTCTATTTTTATAGAACTAATACAAATATTTTAATTATGTAGATATTCGGACAAATTTTGCGTAATCAATATCTATATCTATATATATAAAATCAAAAGGTCAGTCATCATTAATCTCAGTAAATAAAAGTTTAGTAGTGTGTAGGTAAAACCGCTTCGAAATGCTTGAGCATTGTTTCCAGTAACAGTTCTAAGGCATCATGCAACTTCATACATAATAACTCGCAAGGAGCTCACACAGCACTCATAAACATGTCATGAAGGTAACCTCTATAACGTATCACCTAGAATTCTAAAAAAGAATAAGTTCGAGTCGATATAATTTTATGAATTCCGTACATAAAACAAATTTTTAGTTACTTTTCTATCAAATTTTAGCTAATATATTTAGCAGAATTTATTTGCAAATACAAAATTCACACACATTTCAGACAAATAAAGTACATATACGTTTCTAAGGTTTTTATCACAAAAATATTCGAGTCGATTTAATACTTTTTGTTAAATCCTCATATAAATAGACATATATAAGTTTTTGTAGGGGACTTATTAAATTCTAAAATATATATTAGAAGTTATGAAAAATATATATTTAAACTACAACATTGTTTTTATAACAAATTACATTAATTAACCTACAATTAAAATGTTTAAATAAAATAAAAGAAATATATAATGTTCTAACAGCAAGGCTTCTATTTAGTACAGTTATATACTTAATTAGCTACATAAGGTACAACGTCTGGTTAAATATTCTATATATGTCGTAGCAAGCCAGCAAGAGTGAGGATATAGTTATTTCCCTCGTGATTTAGCTATAAAACGGAACATAACTTAATCAAAAAGTTTTCACTCCATTTAACTAGGGATGGCTCTTAACCGAGATTGATTGAAGTAAGGAAGGAGCACGGTGGGACGCCTCCCACCTGAAATTGATCCTTTTTAATAAACACTTCATAAAAATACAGTTATATTTGTTTTCATAGAAAAATATAACCAACTTTAAACAGAATTGGTGTCGTACTCATGATTACAGCTATCGCTGGTCATTTGCTGTTAAGTATGAAAAAGTTTTTTGTTTATCCTAATATATAATTGACTGAAACCTAATTATTTTCGAAGTATATATGGACGCTGAAAAGCAATACTGTGTCGGGCCACACGGACTTCATTTTGAGAAATTGGCGTGTGAAATAAACTAAGATTGTTTTAATAAGAGTTTTAAATAATTATAAGTTTTTCAAATATATGAGATTATTTAATCGAAACATTAAATTAAGAAAAAAATTCCCACACTTATTTAGTTTAGATGACTTGGAGCATTTTTGTATAGTGTTAAATATTCTTAGTGTTAAATACATAATCGGAATAAATCAATAATTTCGAATTCACCATTTTGTGGATTGACACATTATTACTTATCAGCATCCATATATCATTATCCATAGATCCATTTTTTTAATGGATCAAAAATCACGTCTATATATCGTATATATTCCAGTAACTGTAGTTACGAAATTAACTCTTAAGAAATAAAACAAAAAAAATCGTCTCTATCTTATTTTAACAGGTCAGGTTCTGTATCTTTATTTGTTCATTAAAAATAACACATAATTCTCAAAACTGAAGAATTGTTAGTAATATACGGTTCTAAAACATTGTCACGGGAACCCTAAAATAAGTGAAAAAGAAAATTTGAACGAATTGTAATTGTACCGAGGTGCGATAAGGTCACGTCTCACGACATCAGAATTTTAATCAAAACGTATGCGTTTATTCACTTTACCATTTTTGAGATGGTTCATTTTTCGCTCAATAAACTTTTGTTGTAGCAAAAATCGAAATCAATAGTTCAAGCAAAAAAGTTTATAGAATAGTAAGGTTTTTTTTACATTTTTTTTATATTTATAAAAGGGGGCAAACGATTCATTAGTACCACAGGATGTTAAGTGGTTACCATCGCCTATGGACATATACACCAGGAGCGTTGCGGGTGCGTTGCCGGCCTTAAAGAAATTTATTATGACATTAGTTTTCAATCGCGGCTTTGCTTACGTTTGTGTAGATTTCGTTTTAAAATTGCACGAATTTATACATAAAATACAACCTAAGACCGTCTAAAATAATTGACCTCTCAAATGATACCATAATTTAAATATTTAGTAATTTAATAAAATAAGTACATTATTTCCGGAGTTTACTTTGCAGATACAAAATTCGCTCTCTATTTATTATATAGTACTTATGGATTAGACAATAATATATAAAAATAGTGAAAATATTAAAATGTATTAACCACTAACGCTAATTCGCGACATTTTTAAGATTACCTAGATCAAGTTTTTTTTTTTTAATTTTGTAACAATAACGAAGCAAAGATTTTAATTGCTTTCATCCTAAAATAATACACATTTTTTTTTCTAACTTTTTTTTAAATTTGTGTCACCTCAACTTTAGCTCAATCAACCTTCACTCAATTTATACTTCCCTTTATGGATGTCAAAGGCTTGATCTGAAAGGCCCTAAACAAACCAAACTCTCCTTATCAACGAGAACAAACACTAACTTTCCCGTTATCGTTTACGCCCGCACAATGTCAAAGAATCCAAACGAAACTTCGATTAAGGAATTCCTATTTCGATAAAAAAAACCGACAGATAGAAACCTATCTAAAGCGCTGCGCAGACAAAGACACTTTTTGTCGTCTATCTCAAACACTTTTTAATCGGCAATTCATTTGTATCATAACAACTCGGGGCTAATTATGTTAAACTATTGCAATCTATTGCAATTATGCCATATTTTTATAGTTGATTACTTATTTTTGTATTGAAACGACTCCTGTAAATATAAATTCATTAGTGAATCGTTAGTTGATACCTACATAATTATCAACCTGGACACAATTCGTTGCAACACCTCCGCAGAGAGTGGTTGATTTCGCCACGCGACACATGAAAACTTAAAAAATAATACAAATAAAAATACAAATAAAACGTGTAAAACAAAATACAATATACAGGTAAACATAGAATCCTTCCTTTTTTGAAGTCGATTAAAAAGTGTCTACGTTTGCGCAGCGCCTAGTGGAAGGTTATCTATTAAATATACAATGATCGCTATAAATGGCGAAATATTTGCGTTTGTCGTCGGTCGAATGAATTATTCATTGTGTACTAATGGCGATGAACGATTTTAAAACGTTATTTAACTACTCCTGGACAAAGCTTAGACTGTAAACAATCTTTAAATTATGAATATGACTTATTAAAAAAAAACCATTTTAAAAGGCATATGTGTTTTTTAAAGTAAATTTCGTTTACTATACATACTTATAAAGTTGTTTTGTTGTTAAAACCAAATTCCTGAACTGATTTTGACGAAAATGCTATGGGACCAATGGGACAGCTTTTTTGTTTGCCCCAGTCATTTTTGAGTAATCGAAGGACATACACCCGTCCTCCACTAATTCATAACCTCCTCCTTTTTTCGGAAGTCGTTTAAAAATATAATATGATGTTTGTATAAAGACATATCATTATTTTTTTAGGATTTTACTTTGCTTTTGCTAAACAAATAATGTAAGAATGTTAATTACGGTGGAAAAAGAATACCAAAATATGTTTGCATACAAATACAATACTCCAATTTTAGACAGACACATGATAAATCGCAATTTAAATCGTCTTTTTATACTAAATCTAATTACAGCTATTTCACTTTGTTTTCTTATAGAAGCCCAAGTTAATTTACTCATGATAAAATTTTAAAATCGTCTTACTTTTACAAAAGCTTTATCATTATATAAGTAATCGTTGCTCAAAATAACAGCGCAATAAAAATAGCTCAAAGTTCACCGAACAATCGCGCGGTAAAGGAAAAAAGAACCAGCACCCACGCCGCTAATTATAGAAAACATTAACATTGAGAAATGGAAAATATTCTGTTACGTGAAGATCTACGGTCAGCGACCTTCTTTTATTATAAGACACTTCTTTAATATTCATAGACAAGAGTTTAAATTAATCATAGATATTTCTAGATTGTTTTTTATTACTTCTGTCATTTTCGCTTGATCTTATTCTATCTTTTTAATTTGCTAATTAGCGAAGGGTGTGTATACGTAAGTTTGAGTAGAACCGCACACACACATTTAATTATTATTATTTTGGACTGAAGTTTCTTTATATTCATAAGGTTGCAGTTGTCAAGAAGAATTGTTTGTTTGTCAAAAACTTGAATAAAAAATGCTTACGATTTTTATTTACCAAACATGAATAGTAATTATTAATATTTTTGTTTTCTATATCATTATTCTGTTTTTATTTTTATTTGTGTTATTTATTTCATGGCTTAATTTACTTTACTTAATTTTATATTTAGTTTAACTACACTCAAGTCACCTTTCTATAAATCTACCCCATTGAGCATACGACTATTCCTTAACATCCTAAGATGTGATACTTCACTAAAAATAATGCATTTAATACCTAACAAAAACGTACAAAAACACTAATACCCGCCCACACCCAAAAACTCTACCAAAACGATAGTTACTAACACAGTTGTTAATTGTTATCAACCGCTTACGAGCGATAAACCATGAGAACACTTAACCCGTTTAGTTGAATTTAAACCTACTTTTACTACTGTGTTGTCGTAAAATAATACAGAAATGAATTTTTAATGTACGTAACATTAAAGACTGGAATTATCTGCGAATCATTTAACCATGCATTTTAAGTGTTAAGTCTTTTTAATTTTGCTTTTATTTATTTTCTTTTCGTACCAAAATTATAAATGGCGAGATGACCTAGTGGTTATAACACGTCGACCTTTACCGATGATCGCGGGTTCAAAGCCCGGCTAGCACCGCTAATTTTTGAAGTGCTAAATTTGTGTTTAAATTCATCTCGAGCTCGGCGGTGAAGGAAAACATCGTGAGGAAACCTGCATGTGTCGGGAGAAATTCTGACACATGTATATCCACCAATCCGCAGTGGAGAAGCGTGGTGGATTAAGCTCTAAGCTCCTTAATAGGAGAGGAGGCCTTTGCCCAGCAGAGGGATATTTACAGGCTGTTACAACTTTACGTTTAATTTACTCTATAAATGCCTAAGTAACTCGTCTGTCTGTTTACTACGTTTTCACGACTGAACCAATTTTGATATTACCAAATTTGGACGTATGGATAAATGGATCATCACAAAGAGTAAATGATTTCTATCACCTTGGAAATCAAATTAAGCAACTTTAAAAAACGAAAACACTGTATAATTTTTAATAAAGACTGTTTTGAATCAATAATAATTTTATGGTCTATTTTCTTTACTTATCCTATATGGTAACAATACTCGAAACGATAATCACGAATTTTTGAATATTATTTTTCCTGATAATCTTTCATCATAAAAATGATTCAGTTCAATCATTCGGTTGACAATTTCACGTCTCTAACTCTTATGTGTGGTTAGAAATACGACATTTTCGTTTGCTAAATAAGACAAGTGAAGATAAATAGACTATAAATGATATTTTTTTTATTTGTTGTTCTCAAAATTTTATATATTATTGATACGTAATGGTGTCTGTGTAAAATAACGCTGTATTTTTGCTGCTCTCCCTTAAAGCTTCTAATTTTGATTTTTGCTCTGTTAGAACTTCAATGAAAGGGTACTTTGTGCCACGATAATAAATGGGGGAGGTGAAATAAGAGATGAAATTTTTTTACGCAGACGAAGATACGTAGAAACGTCGTTGGTATATAGTCTAATTTTGATTTTGTCTCTTAGGCTTGCACTGCAAAAAAACTCTCTTTTGCAGCATTGAAATGAGCGTACATGGTGCATTCACTTTGTATTTGACTTCGAGTGATAGTAAACGAAAAATAAACTTATTTGACTACTGCACAAAAACCACCAACTTAAAGGTTCTTAGTAGTTAAAAATACAATGACAGTGATAATTTATGGGGACTTTTTTCTTTCTATTGTCGTATTATAGAAGTTCATGTACAAAATTCGTTTAAGTTTCATGCGCTGTCCTGTTTTTTATCTTTATATGTGCGGTTGATGCTTCATTTTATAAATAAAGTGTCAGCGTCATTGAAATGAGCACTTAATATTGCAACTTTGTAGTTGTTTGTGAATTATAAGTAGTTAGCTCTTAGTATTGGCAATATCATATAATTAATACTAAAATTTTCTAAGTCCTTGTCCATTTGTTTATACACGTCAAATATAAAAAAGTTTAAACCTCACTGCCTTATATTTTATCTTTCAGGCACAAAAAATAAATAAAGTGCTCGATAGAAAGCAAGTATTTCAAATATAGCAGCCTATCAGTAATTTCCACAAATCCTTAAAAGAATGAAGGCCACATATAGCCATTAAAATAAAATTGCTCCTGTTTGAAATAAACGAACAAACTTTGACAAACATTGTTCTCATTTTCATTTAAAAGTATTCATTAAATCGAGTAAATAGACGCCATTTAAACGTCCATTTCAAAGTTTTTATTCAACGGTTTCCCGTGCAGTAATGGTTTTAAAAGTAGAGTTAAAATGCTGTCACTGTTACGAAACGCGAATGTAATTTATCACATCGCTTGAATGATTCATCGGGATACTGTTTTGTTTTAACTTTACTATTTCATCTGTTAGTAAGTGCCTTTTTATTGATAGCAAGTAGTAAATAGCGTTCCTTAACCTAAAGCATTTCCTAGAATGAGGTTGCCTGTCATTTATCGGCAACTTTATAGCTTCGAATGACGTATCTTAAACCTTTTTCAAGAAAATAAGCCATGGTTTGCTAGAAAGTGATGTTTGATATCAGTATCGAAGAGTTTTTTTGTGAATGACCGTAGCTTTAGTAATCTAGAGCGTAATTGGATGCTGATAAGCAATAATGTGTCGAGCCACACGAACTTCATTTTGAGAAAATGGCGTCTAAAGATGTCAAACATATTCTTAATAAATAGGTTTGAAGAACTATATATCCATATCTTTTATTTTTTGATTAACGGTATAATGAATTAAAATCAGATTGATATATTTAACATATTATCTAACAAATAGTTTTTTAAATATTTGAAGTTATTGTAAAAATTGCAAAATATGGAACGCACTTGAAATTCAAAACAATTAATTAAGTAACTTTTGTCCGTACTTATTTAGTTTCTATGACTTCAATTTTTTTTTAATAATATTAAATAGGTGACGCAGCGTAATAGGTACATTAATATCTCCAAATTTGACTTTTTGTGGGTTGACACATTATTACTCATCAGCATCCAATTAGTCGTGATTGTTTAAAGATTACGCGCACAAATAACATCGCCAACTGTTTAAAAAATAACTTGCCAACGAAATAGCGGGTAATTTTAAATGATCACTATCACTCATATTCATTTGCACGCACTAAATAATCACAAATGCATGTCAGTTTTAAGTTGAATGAGAGATGAAGGAGAATAGCAAGTATAGGAAGAGAAGGCCTCTAACCCACTACACGTTTAGGAGCTGTATTAGCTACGATACGCTGTTCTTCCGTGATACTAGCTTTTTACAGGTCAAGTCAGACTGGAACAGAAGTGCACAGACAATAGTTAAACGGCTACGACTACTGTCTAATACAGCCTTATACTGTATGAAACATTTTGTAGTACTCGTACAGCTTCTTTAAAAAGTAGATGGACGAGTCTTAATTAAGACGAGGTGGTAAATTAATTAATTAATTAGTGTTCAGTTTTCTTTTGTTTTTGTATTGACGATTCAAAAGTGCTTGTAAAAGCCTACTTGAATAAAGCATATTTTGATTTGATTTGATTTAATCGAGTGACATAATCGGCTTATATTATATATCATAATATCGTTACTATTTTTATAACATTAAAATTTATAATGAAAAATTTCATCATCATGAATAATAATAGTTTTAATAATAATAATAATAGATTTTTTTTATTTGAATTATTAATTGCATTAAAAAGATTTCTTAAATAAATCAACATATAGTATTATAATTTAATAAAAAAAAATAATTTAGGTCGATAGCATTAAGAGCTATGTAAGTAAGAACACATTTTAAATAGAAAAACTGTAAGAGAGACGAGATGAAAAGTTGGAACCTGTGAAGGCAAAAGTTTTTCCTGAAATGCTGTCAACTTATAATGAGGGATCTATTACAATTTCTGAGTTGCATATTCGTTCGTTCTTTATTGAAACGGGATACGTTTCATTAAGAAAATCGTTAGCCAAAATAAATCTCAATACTTTAAATAACTTTAGAAGCGTTGTACACGAACTCTATTTTGATTAATTGAATACTGATAAGCAATAATGTGTCAACCCATAAATAGCAAAATTCGAAGATATATATATATATATAAAGTTTACTGATTTAATGTTTCGAATATTGCAGTATTTTACATATATTGAAATATGCAAATACTATACGAAACTTTTAATTCATTATATCTTATATCAAAATAGAAAAGAACAAATGGATATATATGTACTTCTTCAAAGAAATTTATTAAGAATAGGTCTAACATCTTTAGACGACTTTAGATTTTCGTATAATGTGTGGCTTGACACAGTATTGCTTATCAGCGACCAATTGTAAGTTATAATAAAGCTTAACTTATTATTACTGTGCCATATTTCCTTTTTTTAAATACGCCTTTAAAAGCAAAATATGAAATTTCGTTTACTCGATGACTTATTTTGATTTTTATAACTATACTCCTTATTTAAAACCAAACTACTAAATTGATTTTATTGAAAATTAAATGGGACTAATCTAAGAAGTATATCCTTTCTAATAAAAAACATAATTTCTAAATCGGTCTATAAATGATGTTCTTACAACATAACAATATTTAATAATAAAAAAATTTAATAAAATCTTACACTAAGAATTGAGAATCTGCACGTTTTTAAGTCGGCTGAGAAAAACTAATACTAAATCCGATTTCTGTACCGAAAACTACATACGATTTAGGTGAATTGGTATATAAAATTTTTACAAACATTTTTTTATTGGTCTACGTTAATCTTTATCGTTACTAGAATCTAAACGATATAACAAGCATTTAAACATAACCGCAGCGATTGAAAAGTTAAGAATAAAACTCAGACAATTAAACGTTCAAAAAGATTTATTTCAGATCTAGACAATCGGAACAAAGAGAATTTAAATTTTAAAACGACATCTGGCATGCTCTCAAAGAGAAACTTCATGAAAACGAGTTAATAAAATTGATAGGTAACCGAAACGTAATTTACGGAAAAATACGTTAAAGGCGAGAATTACATTTATAAGTTACTCTCGTAAATCATATAAAACAACTCTGTAACCTGGTAACAGTTACCTAGGTAGCCTTACGAAAATTGTGCATGTCAAAAATAAGGCACTGACAATATTTTTTTAGGTATTAAGCAATATCAAACTTATGTAACTCTTTATGAAAGTCTGAGAGCAAAACTTACAAACCTTATTCTCGCCTAATAGAACAAAGTAAGAAAGTCCTAGTATTGTTAACTGTTTTGCAATCAAATATTGAACTAGGTAGTGATATTATTAGTTGGGAATTACACTTGTGAGTTTTGCTCTCGTAAATGATATAAAAAATCTCTGTCACGTATCTGAGGTGACCATACGTAAGCTGTTCCTTTCAATTGATATCACTGATAGTTTCTACGCTTAATCATAAATTTGTAAATAAAATTAATTTGTAATATTATGACAGTTTAAAGTTTAACTTACAAATATAATTCTCTCCTACTTATTAGAAAATTTCCAACAAATTTTACATAATTAATGCTGGAACTGATTAAAAAAATGCTCCCCTGATTGAATGGTTTCGTCAAAACAAACAAAACTATTTAACCAAAAAAAGTTATAGGCTTTCAGTTATAGCACTAATTCTATACGAAAGATGTCGAAGCCTTAGTGTAATGTAATTGTAGTTTAAAAAAATATGTACATATATTAAATTTATTTTTGTAAAGCGAGAAGTACACTTATAAATTTTGCTCTTAGAGTTTTATAAAGATTTACATAAGTTGTTTTAGTAAAACTTACAAAGGTAACTCGCGTAATACTTATACTATATTGATTTATAAAGACATGTCGTAAATACACTTAACAATTTATTCAACTAATTAAATAAAACCATCACGCCTACAAACTTTCCCATGTTCATCATTCGACTTTTACGACCTTTAATAGTTCTTTACTAGATACTTAAATGAAATCACGTATGTCGTAAGTTGTTTTTTACCAGCCGTGTGCCCTCCGGGATTTCCCATCGGCGACTGTCGGAACATCAAAACTCAGAAGACTTAAGTAATTTGAAAAATTAATATGCATAAAATACGCCATTTTGTTTTTTTTTTAAGAATTCTATTTACTCAGTAACACTTGCGCCATCAGTAAGAATCTCGTGACGTATCATTTATTAAAATTGGTTAAGCCTTTGAGTTTTTACGTGCGATTTTACGAAAGTAACTATCTGTATAAATATACATATAGGTACATACATAAAGATCAAACAAACACACCTCCTTTTAAACTTCGCCGTATTCGGGTAAAAATACCAATTTCAACGTTTCAAACATTAAAAGTAACTTATTTCTTTAACGAAGTATTCCTTATTTGATTTCCTTAGGAAATACATTTCCAAAAACGCTGATACATCTGAGTTTCATTAAGTGTTTAAGCCTTTCTACCTTATTTAAGAAGTCCCGTGTAAAATCTCATGTTTCTAGATCAATGGTATTGCAATATATAACTACAAAAATATTATCTTAATGGATTTTGGAACTCAAAATTACTACTTTTCAGGACGTTGTCTTGCAACAAGCTATCGGCAAAATAATACAGACGAGAATACATTTAGACAAACAAACATTTGGTGAACTTGTTAAAGTTGGAAATGAGCAACGCCGGATCTGCTATGCGGGTACGAGAGGCCAGCGGCTAGGGTGGTATCATTTTTAGGGCAGCAAAATTTAGGATGTGAGAGATATTTTTAAAATTTATGATACTCCACTAAACTTTTTTTCTTTATTTTAAGAGTGCTTTTTCTACTACGGAATGTTTATAGATAATGATTTAGATAATGGCGCGGCATTTTTTACAGTACTTAGGCTAATTACGGCCCTGGAAATTAGTGTAGATTTTTAATGTCAAATAGTATGGACGCGATCTAGAGTTACACAATATCATTGTTCTAGACCCATTGTGTTAGTTCATCTATACCTTAAGCCGTAAGACAAAATAAAGTAAAATCTTACAATCTTTAACTGGTCGCTGATAAGCAATACTGTGTCAAGCCACACGGCCTCCATTTTGAAAAAATGGCGCGTAAACATTTGACATGTTCTAAATAAATTTGTTTGAAGAAGTATATTTCCATATTTTCTTTTCTATTTAGTTAAAAGGTATATAAAATTAAACGCACTATCTTTTCTTTTCTATTTTGATCAAATGTATAATCATTTAAAAACAGATTTATATATTTAATTTGTTATCTAATAAGTTTTTCAAATGTATGAGATTATTTTATAAATTGCAAAATATAGTACGTACTTGAAATTCGAAACATTAAATTAAGAAACTTTTTTCCGTACCTATTTAGTTTAGATGACTTAAAATGTTATGAATAATGTTAAATACTTGTCGCATTATCAGAATACATTAATATCTTCGAATTTGACTTTTTGTTGGTTAACACATTATTGCTTATTAGTATCCAACTTTACTACAAAATAATGATAAAACCAATCTTGAAACATTATTTGATAGACTCTTACGCTATATTCGTTTCCGTAACTTTCCAAATTAAACTTCATATATAAGGTTTAAGAATTTAAAAAGCAATCTTCGATATTTTTCATATTACCAGCTGGAAAATGGAATTCAAACTAATATAAAAACTTATAACTGCTCATTAAAATAATTTCCAAACTTCGTTACTTGCGTGTCCGTGATTCAGTCAATCTACTAATCCTATTTTGATAGGGTTTTTAGTAATAAGGATTCTATGAAACATTGAAATTCATCAATAACTAACAGTCAATGACCAGCGATTAACGCTACCATATGTCTATATAGATATATATATACAATAATGAAGTCAGTTATATTTTTCTACGAAAACCATTATACATTTATTATCTTCTATACTTATAATAAATCTGTAGAGAGGTCAATTCTGTACATGAAATATATTTTCAAAATAACTATCAGGGGGTGATTAGTGATCGATACTGATGCCAAAAAGGCAATCAGTAAAATTTTTGTCTGTCTGTCTGTCTGTCTGTCTGTCTGTCTGTCTGTATGTATGTTCCTTATAGAAACAAAAACTACTGGACGGATTTTAACGAAACTTAGTACAATTATTCTTCATGCTCCTGGGCAGGTTATAGTATACTTTTCATCACGTTACAATCAATAGGAGCAGAGTAATAAAGGGAAAACGGGAGACTTTACTCCAATTTTTAAGCTTCCGTCGCCTATGCAGCCTTAATGGTTAAAGTTACATAGAAATCGTGTATGACGGAAATATTCTACATAAAATTTCCTAAAAAATATCCCACAACAGCATATGTCTATCTTTTATGGTTGACTCACAATAACACGTGTAACTCCTGATAGGTTAGCAGTTCGGAGAATTCTGATTATATTTGTTTACTCTTACGTTTATAATACTCTCACTTATCACTAATTTATAAAAAGTTAACATTATTACCTATAAAATAAAAAAAAAATCATAGAAATCAAGTATTGTGGATTGACATATTATATTTCCCTATTAAATTACGATAGTTAATCTGTCTGTCACATCAAAATCACTGAACCCTGAGGAAGGACATACGCTACTTTTTTTCGAAAAACGACGAAGAAGTCGCAGGCAAAAGCTAGTTAATAATAAAAGTTAAAAATTTGTTTAGTTTTATATAAACCGTTTTTTGCAATATCGTAAATTAACCATTATTTTAAGGCTTTCACTGAAAGAAGTATAATTTTACGTTGTATCATTGTAAACTAACCTAACAAATACTAAAAGATGAATAATATAATTAATCTTGTAGTTCTATGATATATGATGTAGTAGTTATGAAATCGAAATTTTAAACAACCTCTGACAACACATTCATTGAAAATATGAATTATTGAAGCCTCGACACGTCTGTTCAACAACTAGATAAAGGCGATGACGTTCAATCACTCGAACAGATCTTGATAAGTTATATCTAACAATTATCTCTATCGCATCAACTTCCAAATAAATAAAAATTAAACCATTAGTTTAAGAGCTACAATACCACAGACAGATACAATCGTCACACTTATAACACCCATTCTTCTTGCGTCGTGGATTAATAAAACAATAAACTAAACAAACAAAGCGACTACCGACGCAGTTTTTGCATACTCTTTGGTATTAGTTTTTATAATAAAATCCCCCAAAAATGTTTGCAGTTTTCGATGAATAGATTTAAATCATATGTTAAAAAGTCTCTAATAGCTAAAGCATATTACTCTATACAAGATAACGTTTACGATAAAGATGCGTGGGCTTAGTATATGCTGGATTTCGTACAGGATAAATAATCAATTTGTAATCATAAACTGTGTTGTATTGACAATATTTTAAAAGAGTAACTATCGAATTTCTAGCCGGTTCTTCTCAGTAGAATCTGCGTTCCGAACCGGTGGTAGCTTCATTATTGATGTAATTTTTTTTTTTGTTTTTTTTTTTTCATGTTTGACGATTCAAAAGTGCTCGTGAGAGCCTATTTGAATAAAGTATTTTTTGATTTTGATTTTGATTTTAGGGTCAACGTGTCGACGCATCGATATCGCATTCTGCGGACTAATTACGTTGAGCTATCACCAGGCCCGCACCGTCCATACGTGCGAAGTCGTGCGCCGCACGACGGCTCCGAGTCTAATAGGCGCGCGGCCTAACCGATCCTTAAAGAAAAATTCCATATAAAAAATACTTTAAGAAAAACCAATGTCACTCTTTCTTATGGTTGTAAAACAGTACGAGTACCTATTTAACGATATTCCATTTCATACATAACATACATACATAGACCGATAGCCACATTACCCTCCTTAGCGTCGCGCAGTCGGGTAAAAAAGGCGCATATTAGACAGTCACACGACAGCGCCGATTAGGCTTGGCGCGGGCCTAGCTATCGCAACTAAACGAAATAAATCAACCGTCAAAACTATGCATCTTACTGCAATACTTTTCATCTTACTTTGCTTCTCCAATTAAGAATAAACGCAGCACGAGAAACAACAGTTTATCGAATAGCAAACATTATTTAAAACATGCCCAATCAGATCCAGTTAGTAGTTCTTTATTCGGGCTCAAGGGATAAACGGAAGGTCGTCTGAGGAACGAAGTTTATTCCGAAGAAATCAACCATAATACTGGGCACGAAAGGGTCTGTAATCCAATAGCTTTTGATTCAATTTGCAGATTGGTACACCATTTATTACGTTTTGCTGCTATTTTCGTATTCAATGATCTAAACTATAATTTGCTTATATTTTTTTTCAGACGTCTATTTGGAGAGATGCGCGTTGGAGTGAAATTCTGAGTTATTCTTTTGTGATTCTAGAAATGTAAACCACATTTTCACCCTTTATTTTATTGTATATGTCGTGGAATAACTTTAATTTTTATTAGAAGTCGCAGAACTGACTATGGTAGTAAAGGATAAAAGCGGTGATATTGCTGTAGCACGTGGACAGAGACGTGTTGGATAGTTGGGGACTGTGTCATGCACACTTACGTTTCAAAAATCGACCAGTCTACACCTCCAAGTCGAAACTGTCGGTTTACCTACCTAGTAGATTTGGTTATACCTACATTCAGTTTAGTTTTGATACAAAATCGTGATGGACCCCGTTCCACCGAACGTAAACGAAGACACTACTATCGCTCAGCCATCGCTGTCGCCAAAATGTATCCATATTTCTTAAAATTCATACTAATATTAAAAATGCGAAAGTAATTTTGTGTGTCTGTTTATTTGTTACATTGTCACATTTAAATCGCTTAACCATTGTTGTTGATTTTTGGGATAGTTATGTGATGGGCCTTGGATAAGGACTATATACTTATTGTTATAAAAATTTTCATAAAAATAAAGATTGTGAAGGAGGTAGAATAAAAGATGAAACTTTTTACACAGTCCTAGCCGCGGACAACTATTAATATTATATTATAAATGCGAAAGTAATTCTGTCTGTGTGTAAAGCAGTCGTGTCTAAACTAAAGACCCGATTTGAATGCAATTTGGTACAGAGTTGGTTTAGAGCCTGAGAAAGGACATAGGACTATTTTAGTGCGAAAAAAGGGGTGAACGTTGAAATAAGGAATGAAAGTTAGTATGGAAATAGGTCATTTTTAAATCTAGGTATTTAAAATTTATTTTGAAATTTTCCAGTTTTCTAAATCGCATCTATCAATTTCTAAGCTTTACACACTTTAGCTTCACTCCTATAAATCATGGCGTAACGTTTTACAGCAAGAAGCGGTCGTCAGTAAAGAGCTAAATTAGGTTTAGAAGAAATTTTTAAAACTGGATTATCAGTTTAAACAATTGGTTCAACTTCATATTTTTATATATATTAGTATCTTTTAAATCATATAATACTAGCTGTCCACCCCGACTTCGCACGGGTGAACCAATTAAAACTAACAATTTTTATATAGAGATTTTTATTGCAATTTTTTTTTTAGGCAAACAGGATTTTTAAACATTTTATTATGAAAATCTTGTATTGACAATTACAAACACAGCTTTGAAAATAATTAAGGTGAATTTATATTTGACTAACGTGTCGTGTCGTGACGCATCAGAACAGAATGCACGAACAAAAAGACAGAACAGAAACATATCGTGATGGCTTCCGACTCATTAGAACCGATCCCGGATCGCGTCAAACGAGCGGGTTGGTGAGGGTGTTGAAATCCGAAGACTTATAAAACAAACATTTCAAACGTTTGATATTTTATAGAGCTTCGACTGTATTGAGTCAAAATATTGTCCTGGTGTGTCAAAACACGACATAATAATGTAAACACTAGCCATCACGCCATGACACGACACGTGTCGTCACGTCAGTCAAAAATAAATCCGCCTTTAGCCAAATACATTACAGCCGTTCAGAAGTGATCCGTTTACATACATTTGGAAAGAAATTTTTGATTATTTCGAAAATGACAATTAGTGGTTTGCTGAAACGTGAATTGACAATATTTTCTAAATTACAATTTGAATATTTAAGCCGCTATTAATATCTATCAATATTTTTTTATAAAAAAATATTTTATCTACTAACCAGCACCTTTACAATATTATTACATTTTAAGACATTTCTATTAGATATTTAATGAAACCCATGTCGGTGTGGAATTAATTAAAATGTTTTGTAAATATGAAAATTGTTTATGATATTTGAGCAGCTGAAATTTAATAATCTTACAATTCGAAAATAAAATCCCTAAACAAATCTAATTAATAAGAATTACCACAGAGGTATTTCTAATAAAAAGGATATTTTAAAGGAAAACTAAGCGTTCATAAAATAAAGTATACGGAATTCTTTCGTCCATACCGATATCCGTTTTAATAAATACGATGCATCTTCACCCTGCAATATGAAAACATTACCGACCCTATCAAACAAAAGAGTTATGAAGAAAAATTCTATAACAAGGGAAAATTTATTACAAATATTTCGCATTGTCCGGCTTTTATATTAAAGGCTTTATAGGAATGCTTTGTTTAGTGAAGTCAGAACTAATATACGGGATGTATTTTGAGCGTGGGATACGACGAACGTCTGACGTAGATTGCGGTCACTGAGCGTTCAGAAGTGGTTTGTTTAGCTTCGCCACGAAGATATATTGCTGTAGGCTTGGACGTGACAAGTGATGAGCAATGATTTATCTAGATATAATTTATGACAAGACATGTGAATGATTTGTTTCCTGTAGTTGAATCTAATATAGGGAATATTGTGAGCTCAGGAAACACCACTAAAGTTTGACGTGAATTGCGATTACTGAGCGTTCAGAAGTGAATTGTTTAGCTTCGCCATGAAGATATATTGTTGAAGATCTGAACGTGACGAGTGATGAGCAATGATTTATCTAGATATAATTTATGACAAGACATGTGAATGATTTGTTTCCTGTAGTTGAATCTAATATAGGGAATATTGTGAGCTCAGGAAACACCACGAAAGTTTGACGTGAATTTCGATTACTGAGCGTTCAGAAGTGAATTGCGTAGCTTCACCACGAAGATATATTGCTGTAGATCTGAACGTGACGAGTGATGAGCAATGATTTATCTAAATATAATTTATGATAAGACATGTGAATATGATTTGTTTCGTGTAGTTGGATGTAATATAGTGAATATTGTGACCTCGCGGAATTCATATGTCTTTACATGGATAAGGGTCACTGAGCGTTCAGAAGTGGTATTTTCAGCAGCGCCAAGAATATATTAACGAAGATATGTTGCTGTAGATCTGAACGTGACGAGCAATGATTTGTCTAATAATAAGTTATGACAAGATATGCGAACGATTTTTTTAGTGTAGTTGGATCTAATATAGAGAATATTGTGAGCTCGCGAAACACAACGAACGTCTGTCGTGGATAGTGGTCACTGAGCGTTCAAAAGTGGTTTGTTTAACTTCTCCACAAAGACATATCACTCTATGTTAGGACGTAACAAGTGACGACGAATGGATTGTCAAGTAACGAGTTATGAAGAGACATGTTAATGCTTTGTTAATGTGCAATCTATGTGTAGTAGTATACGACGAATATCTCACGTGGATAACGGTCCATGAGAATTTAGAAGTAGGGTGCTACAAGTAATGAGCAATGATTTGCTGTGTCACAAATCTTAACGTGAAGGAGTAAGATGAAATTATATACAATATAAAATATTATCGCGATAACTAATGGTAGTAATTAGGCGGC
Organism: Hypolimnas misippus; assembly: GCA_037950945.1. Classification (NCBI taxonomy): domain Eukaryota; kingdom Metazoa; phylum Arthropoda; class Insecta; order Lepidoptera; family Nymphalidae; genus Hypolimnas; species Hypolimnas misippus. The sequence continues at coordinate 2,655,169 of JBBEEQ010000009.1, forward strand.
GGAGGAAGCGCGGTACAACGGATACGACGAATACAATTTCGTCGAAACGTCGAGCAATAAAAAAGGTATTACTACCATTATATTAAATATGAATAGTTTAAATTACGAAAGTTTAAATTATATAATATACAAGTATATTGCTGTATGTGATAAGTGATAAATATTTAGTCTTGTCAATAGTCTTTACAGTATATACCAGTTACTTATTTGTTTATATACTGGATTACAAAGTGTATGAATGATACGGGATACGACGGATTTCTAAAGAAGCGTTAAACTGTATCGTTAAGCACACATGATTTACTTAATTGTATCATGAATTTCGTATGTTGATTTTTAGTGGCGATCGTTTTTTAGAAATACACTAATAATCTAAGATACAGGCTGACTCGACCGGGTCAGTACCTCACTCTGACTAATTATCACCGTGAAGTAGCTAATATAGCTAGATATGGTGAGTGACAGCACCTGAAGTGTAACCCATTCCTTTTCTTACTGCGTATTCTTCATTGCTTTTTAAGCAGACAACACATTTGTGGCTCCGATGCTTTTAATGTTCATGGGCGATATTGTCACTTAACATCAGTTAGATAAGAGAGATAGATAAGCACTTTATTGCACACTAGCTGTGCCTTACGGTTTCACTCGCGTTTATGGTTTCTGCTTCGCTCCTATGAGTCGTAGGGTAATGTATTAAAGCATATACCTTTCTGAATAAATAAACTATCTATGTATTTATTTATAAAGGATTACCAACAATGCACACAATCGTTACATAGATATAAACAAGACAGCATGACACATTTATAAAAAGGCACATTTATCTAAGACAAAAACAATTTTTCAATTCTAATCAGTAGTTCCTGATATTAGCGCAATCAAACAAACTAAGAAACAAACTCTTCAGCCTTATAATATTAAGTATAAAATGAATAAGAACATTTGACAGGAAGTCTAAAGAGCAAAGGCGGTCTTATTGCTAAAAGCAATTTCTTATAATAACTTGTTTATAAAACAAAGAAAATCTACCTTAATTGTCCAATTTAAAACTAAAACTTATATTATTTAATACCACATCCAATATCAATTTTCTCCCTTTTACCTAATCCTGCGCCACAAACAGTAGGAATATACCACCTATTGTAATAGGTGGCTCGCCTGTTTGACACAACTGACGCAAGCGTCCAATCGAACCAACAGATGTTTATTACTTTATTTTTCTTCAACGATTGAGGTAAGCGTATGCTGACATACAGCCTAATATAATATACGATGCATAAAACAAAACGGCCCATGCTTTTTTTCTTAAATTTTGTTGAGACACATAATGAGTTTATAACTCGTTATTGCGGTTAATTTATTTCTTGTCAAATTTAATAACACATATGTACAGCTTTTCCGGTATAGCTTTTAGTTATGTGATACTGCAGCCATACCGTTGAAGGAAGAAAAGTAAAACAATAGTATTTTAATGATAATAGTAAAAAATAATAATAAAACTGATAATACAATAACATAATAAATTATTATATTAGTTTTATTACAGCCCATGTTAGGTTGCGGGATCGACAAATGTGCCACTTGTAGGCTACATTTTGTTTTTATAGTCAAAGTAAATAATATAGTAATGAACAGGAATGTTAATAAATAACATTATGTGAGCGCTACGCAGCATATTAATAAATTATATGTCACCACTGATGACGACTTTCACTTTGTCATAGAAAACACAGCTTATTACTAAGCGTGCCTCGCAGTTTAACCCGCGTTTTTTTAAAGTACTAATCTGATTTCTTACTGTTTATAACTTCGCTTCTGTTACCTAAAGCTAAATGTTTTATAGCCTACTAGTTTCTGTCCACCACTCCTTCTAAGCTGTTATTTTTTATACTTTAAACCCCCGTTTCATAGGGGTTCCATTTTCAAAACCCCAAGTTAACAACACAATCTGTTCAGCAGTCTAAGCAGTGTATCGATAGATCTGTCAGTCGGTGGGTTATGGTTTTCTTTTATAGATATACATAACATTATACGAAACATAAGATATCTGGCGTAAAAATATTTATTTATTTATAATCTATTTATTTAATCAAATATGAATAATTAATAATCTAAAAACCAATTAAGACTTTTTTTTAAATCTAAGAGAATAAAAAAAAATAGACTTAATATCATCAATAAATTATAATCGTGCACAAATAAAATTATTAATTTTATATATTTTTTCGTATTGCACTGATAGTTCTTAAGATTAGCGCGTTTAAAAACAAACAAATTATTAAGCCTGTTTTATTAGAATATTATTACAATCTTTACAATTGCTCTTCGCTACTCTGTGGAGAATTATGTCGCCTGCGCCTCAGTATACTTTCAGCTTTAGGATCGTTTTGTATCTAACTTTGTTTATATTGTTTTATTGCTATTTACTAACCGAATTTCATGGACAACGAAAAGATAAGACGATTTTATGGTCTGGCTTAGGGAAATAGATTGTTTTCTTCTGTATAGAGTAATATGAGGTTTTTATTGTGATTCTGTTGGTATATGTACTTAACAATTGTATTCATATCTTTGTGTGTAAAACATATTTTATACTAACTTCAGCCCACTACTTGACCCACGACTTTAGAAGCAAAATCTGCAAGTTTGCCCTTCAATCCCGAGTGCCCTTTCAAATAATAAAAGTATTAAGAAATTCAAATAATAAATGACGGAGTTCTGAGGTAACAAACAAAAAAAAATCCTAGTAGTAGCCTGTAGCTATATTTCTGTAAAGTTATTTCTCCGACATTGAAATAACTGCGCAAACAAGAAACGATCCTCGGGTCACTTTTTTGTATATAAAATAAATTGATGACAACTGAATTGCGTAACGCACACTAGCTTATAATCGCGTAAAAGTCTCGCGAACAGCCCTTCAACTGCGATCCTAACCACGAAAGTCACATTAAGATAAAACAAAATTAAACAGACTATCATAAATACGATTAAGAACGAACAAACATCATGTAAAAAGTAAATAATATAAAATTTAAAGTTTAAAAAAAAACCGACAGTGTATTCTTTAAGGCCATTTCGACAAGTCCCAACACGATACTTCCGTATTCACAGTATAGTAAATTTCGATCGATCAGACCAACAACCATAAAAGAGATGATAACATGTAAACGTCTGAATAGTTTTTAATAAATTATACCACAGAACTATCCCAATTACACCAACTTTCAAACAAAAAAAACCGCATCCAAATTCGTCAATTCCTTATAATGATGCCACAGACAGACACACAGATACGCACGTTAAACTTATAACACCTCTTTTTTAGTCAGGGGTTGAAATGAATAGGTACATTTTGTCACGTAAATCGGAAACATAGATGAATTGGAAGAGCTCCAAGTCGAAAACCCGAGGGACGTACGTTCAAAACCTGCCTATATACCCATTTTTATACCTGAACTAGCTGTTCCGCGCCGCTTCGCTAGGAATTTGATACCTAACAAAATTTTTAACCCTCTTTTTCGCTCCCTAGGGGATGGATTTTCAAAAATCCTTTCTTAGTGCTCACTAACGACATGAAAGGAATGTTAGTGCAAAATTTTATGTTTCTGAATTGAAACTGCTGGGTCTACCAGCGGATTCAGTTCTGCGTTGATCGATCAGTCAGTGAATATGTCCATCTTTTATATCTATACTAATATTATGAAGCTTTACAGTTTGTTTGTTTGTTTGAAAACGTTTATATTCAGAAACTACTGGTTCGAATTGAACAAAATCTTTTTGGGTTAAATAGTTTATTTATTGAGGAAGATATAGGCTATATTACTTTACGCTACGACTTATAGGAGAAAAGCAGTAACCATAAACGCGAGTAAAACCGCGAGGGGCAGATCGTAATTATATAGATTGAATAAAAATTTATACATAGGTAGAAAAGAAAAAAAACTTTTTAATAACAGAATTAAAAAAAAATGTTATACTTATGTTGAGGCCAACAGAGAGAGAGAGAAACCCGAAGCTGTTTTTCAGTCGTTACCGAGTAACCACTGAAAATCAGCATTGGAGTAACGCTGGTGTTTGGTGTTTTTATAAATATTATTTAAAAAAAAAACTAAAAACCTTAAATAAAACAACTGAACGAAAGTCCAACAAACGAACAAAGAATACGAAATAACAATTTACCATTCCTTAAAAGCAGAAAACTCCAGTAAAAGGATTTGCCTAACGAAAACCGACCAATTCGATTCATCGCAAATGAAAGTAAACCAAGCATTAGCGAAATAGGTTATTCAATTACCAAATAGAACAGACGCGTGTATCCGTGCCTTAATAAATTAACAGAATTCTAATCACATCAACCGTCGAGTACAATGGTGTACTTGCTCTCAGAATCGATGGTCGTGAATTTGATTCCCGTTTATTTCGATTTAAACTCAAACTCAAAATATACTTTATTCAAATGAGATTTTAAAGCACTTTCGAATCGTCAAGTTACATGTCATATTTTAATTTTAGATTTTTATAAAGCTACCACCGGTTCGGAATGTAGTCTCTACCGTGAAGAACCGGCAAGAAACTCGATAATAACTCTTTTAAAATCATTTATACATAATGTATTTTTATTACATTTTAATTATGTTATCCGGATAGAAAATCAACGCTTGTCAAATCCACGCCTCTTTGTCGTCAAAATATTCTTGTATGGTATAATATGCTTTATTTATTAAAGATTTTTTAACGTAGGCTTTAAACTTATTAAGATTTTATTGTAGATGCGAACACCAAACCCCAGAAACGATGAACTGACTTTATGAAGACGAAAGTTTGGTATGAAAAGTTTATTTTTTCTTCTAGTGTTTACACAATGTTCTAAAATGTATCTATACCTACTAGTCTATACTAATACAGGATGGCGCTAAAGTAATGTTATAGTTTCAATTCAATTCTTTCGTTTATGGCTTAATGTTTGAATTGGACGTAATTTTGAGAGAGGGCGCCAAATGTCAGTGTGCTTTGGTATTTGGACGCTGATAAGCAATAATGTGTCAAGCCACACGGACTTCGTTTTGAGAAAATGCCGTCTAAAGATGTCAAACCTATTCTTAATAAATTTGCTTGAAGTCGTATATATTCATTTTTTCTTTTCTATATTGATAAAATGTATAATGAATCGAAAGAAGATAGGTTTATTTAATATGTTATTTAATAATAAGCTTTTAAATATTTGAGATTATTTTATAAATTACAAAATATGGAACGCACCTGAAATTCGAAACATTGAGTTAAGAAACTTTTTTACATACTCATTTAGTTTAGATGACTTGAATTTTTTTGAATAGTGTTATATAGGTAACGTAGTATCAAAATACATCAATATCTACAAATTTGACTTTTTGTGGGTTGACACATTATTGCTTATCAGTATCCACTTACGACGTAGACATATAGTAAAAAATAATTATCAATAAGCCATTGCAAGAAAGAAGGTAAGTAGAGGTTAATTTCTGTAAGTACTGCGTTCTATAATCGTTGATTAGATAGTTTCTTTATCATATATTTGCGCTCAATCGGCGTAAGGTTTAGGGCTGTCAAGTGACTGTATAGTCTGTGACATTTGTAACAGTGATACTCTGTGACATTATTACTATTGGGATCCGGTTTCCAGCGCTCGCTCTCTGCTACGTGACTCCGATGCGCGCACACTATAAACAACAACAGTTCCTGAAAATCATCGTGTTTACCAACAACAAAACATACTGCTCCGATTTGAAGAATTATTTTTGCGTTTGCGAAGGTTACAGGCTATCTTACATCACGGTGCTGCTAACAGAAGTGACGCAGTAACCATAACCGCATAAGAAACAAACACATGACCAACGGCATACAAACTTAGAAACAATTTTATTTCTCTATAATATATGTATAGATTGTCAATCTGTGTGTCATGTCTTCATTTTAACTAACTCAAAAAAGGAGAAAAGTCTTAATACAGATAATTAAGACTTATAAAAAAACAACCGACTTCAAAAGCAAAATACGCAATTTCATTTCGTAAGACGACACAGTTATAGCAGTTATTTCGATTTTGAAACGAAACTGGACCGATTTTGATATTCTTGATTTCAATCTGAAAGTATACACTTTCAAAAAAGCAAACGCATAAACCGTTTCTTAGTGGAAAATTTTAAAGTAGCTAGGGATTTAGGTACGCGTTGATAAATTAGTCAGACAGTCAGGAAAACTGATTATATAAGCATAGTTTTATGATTTTCTAATGTATTTTATGTTTTTAAATTGTTTATTAAACGAATTCAGTATCACATAAACCTATATATACATATAACAAAGTAATTTAACAACAAAAAGCTATTCCGTGACACGAGACATCAACCACGGAACTCAAAACATTACCTACTCATTATAATCTTGGGACATGGGATCAGAATTTAGTTGGATGTGATATTTTTATATTAACTGATTTATTTGTCACTACTTGGTTCGCCTTTTTATTAAATAAATTATAATAAAAACTTCGTACTAATTTTCATCATCTTTTTTAACACTTTTAAATTTTACTAGCTAATACTCGCGACTTCGTCTGCGATGTCTGATACCAACATAATAGTAGCTTTATGCATGCAGTCTTAGCCCGATCAGTATAAAATTGACAAAGTTTCATACCAACTTTCATGTCCTATTTTATCCCTTTGGAGGTAGAATAAGCCAAAATCCTTTCTTAGCGAATGCTTACGTCATAATCTACCTGCATGCCAAATTTTGCTGTGCGTTGATAGATCACTATGTCAGTCAGTCACCTTCGAGTTATATATATTTATTTATTTATTTATTTATTTATTTATGTACCAAATAAAATTTGTACAGATAAAAGTATACATGAAGAAAGAAAGTGTACATAGGATAACTTATCTCTTACAAGAGATCTCTGCCAGTAACCCTAGATGTAAAAGAGATTATTTATTAGAGATATGGTGTAGGTACAATATCAATCACACTAAAGTAATATGTATCAAATTTGAATATATATAAAAAAAAAAGATACATCAATACATAGATACATACATACAAAAATATACATATATACCTACATATAAAACAATATATAAATATATATACATACATATACATACACATATACATATATATGCATACATTAATTTAAGGTGGAAAGAAAATGTTGCTTGACTCTGATTTTGAAGGAATTAGTGTTGGGTTGGTTATGAAAAATACTATCAGGAAGAGAGTTCCAAAGGCGCGCGGCGAAAATAGTAAATGAATTACCATAAAAACTAGTATTGAAGAAAGGTACCTCAAGTGATTTTAATGAAACGCATGAGCGCACTGGCCTGTCTCGAGGAGAGCTCAAGAGAAAGCGCTCACGAAGATATGTAGGAGACGATTTTTTTAATACATTAAACAACAATGTTAGGATGTGTAAATTCCGGCGAAGTCGGATAGGAAGCCACTTTAACTGACGACGAAATTGGGAAATATGATCAAATTTGCGCAGTCCATAAATGAAACGAATGCACAAATTTTGAAGTCTGTCTAATTTGTCGAGCAGCTCTTCATTCGCATCAAGATAGCAAATATCAGCATAATCAAGGATGGGAAGAAGAAGGGACTGTGCAAGTAAAATTTTGGTTTGAAGAGGAAGAAAATTCTGTAAACGTTTTAAAGAATGTAGTGAAAAATGGAGACGTTTACTAATATCGTTGACCTGAGCTTTCCACGATAGATTGCAGTCTATGATTAACCCAAGATTCGTAGCTTGGTCGCTGTATGCAATTTCTGTTCCATCATAAACTATGCATGGAAGGTTACTCCAATCAATTTTGCTACGTATCTGTTTGTTACCTATAATCATAGCCTTTGATTTAACTGGGTTAACAAGTAGTCCGAAAGATTTGGCCCAATTCATGATGTTGTATAAGTCACAGTTGACTGCATCTACGGTAGAGCACAGGTCAGATAAGGAAGCATGTCTATAAAGTTGCAAATCGTCTGCATAGAGATGGTAGTGAGAAGTGATTACTTTAGTGATTTCATTGATGAAAATTGAAAATAGAAGAGGAGAAAGTACAGCACCCTGTGGTACGCCTGCAGAAAGATCAGCCCAATCCGAGGAAGCCTCATCAGACCTGACCATCTGTCGACGACCCTGAAGATAGGACTGGAACCAGTCAATCACAGGAAGAGCAATGTTAAGTGAGCGAAGGATACCAAGCAAAACATCAAAGTCCACTGAATTAAACGCATTGCTAAAATCGAGTAAAATAAGAATTGTAAATTCTTTTTTATCCATTGCGTAGCGAATGTCTTCAGTCACCTTGAGTAGTGCAGTAGTAGTACTGTGAGCGGGACGAAAACCAGATTGAAAAGGGCTAAGGAGGTGGTTATATTCAAGGAATGAGGACAGTTGCTTGTGTACAACGTCTTCGAGGATTTTTGATAGGAAAGGCAAAATTGATATAGGACGGAATTGTGAAAGGGAAGAGGGATTAGATACCTTGGGTAAAGAAATAACATGAGCTAACTTCCAAACTGTTGGGAAGGTCTTGGATTCTAGAGAAAAATTTAAAATGTGAGTAATAATAGGACTGAGATAATCAAGGATAGGGATTAACATATCCCGACTAATGTTGTCATTTCCAACAGCTTTGGAAGTCATGGATAGGACACTTTTCTTAACTTCGCTCTCCGTGACAGACAGAAAATTAAATGGAATACAATCAGGTGTGGCGGCATTCGCCATCTTTAACAATGTTTCAGCCTTAGAGGATACTGAGATTGTTAAAGGAGGAGTAGAAAAATGTTTATTAAGAGTATTTAAACTAAACGTTTGTTGAGAAGCATTGGAAGAATTACCCACACCTAAAGATTTTAGAAATCTCCACATTTGTGTAAATGACAAATTATCAATTGATGAGTAGATATAACGGCGCTTAGCATCTCTACACATCCTATTACAGAGATTTCGCAACCTTTTATATGCTATAATGTTGACATCTGTAGGGTCCCGCTTACAAGTTCTCTTGGCTTTGTCTCGTTTTGCCATAATGTTTTTAATTGTCGGAGTGAGCCAAGGTGCAGGAAGGTGCTTAACCCTAATTGGCCTAATTGGAGCATGTTTGTCGTACAGGTTCGTTAACAGTTCATTGAAACAGGCCACCTTATCGTCAACATTTGTCAAATTATAGAAATGAGACCAGTCAATAGCACAAGTATCACTACGTAAATTATCAATGTTAATGTTTTTTAGGTTGCGTCGCAAAATTGTCTTACTCTTACGCTTGGAAAAGGTGATTTTATAGCTGGTAAAAATTAAGTCATGGAAAGAGAAAGGAGCTGTAAGCTGACCATGGGCAGAAACGTTATTAGGATTAGAAACAAAAATAAGATCAAGGAGCGAAGGAGTGCAATTAGGAGAGAAGTGAGTTTCAGAGAGAGGAAGTATAGAGAGATTGAAAGATGAAACAACAGACTTTAGTTTTGTTGCTCTGTGATCATTTTTAATGAGACACGTGTTAAGGTCGCCCATTATGATCACATGTTCATAGGAAGGAGAGAGTTTTTCTAGAAGTACATCAAAAGTATTAAAATAATTAATATTGAGAGAAGGACAGTAAACGACCCCTAGGAGGACATTGGAATGATGAGAAGAAATTTCTATGAAGAGGTATTCGAGAATGTAAGGAGGAAGGTTAGAAGATTGGTCAATTATTTGATAGGGTATAGTATTACGAAGGTATATGCAAACTCCTCCGCCTCTGTGTGATGTTCTATCGTTTCGAATTAATGTAAACTCGGGTAATATGTAGGAAGTCGAAGGGAGCGAAGGTTTTAACCACGACTCGGAAACAAGGATACCGTCAACCTGCACGTTGCTAAATGATGCGAGAAAATCAGTAAAATGTGCCGGAATGCTTTGTGCGTTAATGTGTACAAAGTTGAGGGAGTGTGGATTATCTGCAACAATAGATTTAAGTTGTGTATCAAGAGTAGGCAAGTCACTCTCAAAAGACTGATTATTGCTGGAAACACTATGATAATCGTCAGAGGAGCATGAGAAAAAATCCTCATCTATACAAGCACTACTTAAAACGGACATAAAAATATACTAAAATGATATATAAATATATTTAAATTAAACAAAAAAAATATATTAATAACAATAAAAGTAACAATAATAAAAAAAAAATATATTTAGATTTTCAAAACAATCAGTAGTCTATATCCTTTTCCAAGGTTCAATCTAAATCTTATCTATATTAAAATTCACAGCTATTTTAATATTTATTTTATGACAAACTTACATCAATAAAAATATAATTTAAATGAATAAAATATTATATAAAAAATAATGGGAAAAGAAAAGTACAATAAAAATATAAATAAAAGAATAAAAAACAAAAATTCCACACAGGATATTGTCAACGGTTTTAGTTAAAATAATATTTTCGATTTTTTTATACATACGATCATCTGGTTATACCGCTGATGTACTTACAATATAGACTTTTTCGCTTTATGTGTAAATTATATAACTTGGTATCATGTTGGTGACGTATATTCCTTAAGAGGTTCTTGTATTTTTAAATATGTTTGTCAGGCATATCTTCTATTTCTTCATCTTTACACGTTAGACAAAGTTGTTAAACCGTAGTGTTGTCGTAAAATATCAATTAGACATAATAGGGAGTTATTATTAATAGCCATCTAAGTTCACGGTCGTGCGTCACTACAATAAATATTTATTTATATTTTCAAATTAATTTAATTTAGAAATTAAACCCAGACTAGCCAAAATATAAACAAAAAATGTAAAAGTATCTCTATCCGATTTTTTAGCATCTTTTCTTAATGAACAAAATTGTAATCAATAAAATAGTGAACAATACCAGATTTAAGCAGGAAAAGTAAACATTATATAAATACAATTTTCCCTCAAATTATCGCGGGGCACAGCTAGTCTAAAATAAAGTTACAACGAAACAGGATCGAGAGGGACTAGACACAAAATCAAATACATATCATATTAAGCCCTATCTTAAGTTAAGAGACACCATAAAGTAGCAATCTTGGACGATTTGACGCCCGTTCATTATAACAATAACATTTACGACAGAGATAGAAATACCAGACTGAAATATGGCGTGTGTGAAGATCTTAATATGTGTTTGAGAGCTGTGAATGTTTCATTAATATGTCAGGGTGTATGTATTTATAAGATCATATTTTCTCCAGCTTCGAACGAGTAAAATTTACGCTTATTAATCATACTATTATTTTAATTATATGGATTAATATGTGTTCCTTAGCTCTTCTATGAATAAAAAACTATAATAAAATTCTAATTTTAAAAGTAATGGACAAAAGCGCAAACAATATCTTTATTTTATAGTATTTACAAAGCAAAGCCATTTAGCCCTTAAAATGCTTTATATACAAAAATTCTCGTATATTGTCTCACTTATTGCATAGACAATATTTTCTTGTTTGGTCAATTTAGCCCAGTATAAAATTAAAATCAATATTAAAATTAGAATCTTCTCATTCTCTTTTTGAACGACACGCAAATTAATCTACCACGGTTTTGAAAAAGTTAAACCTCAGATCTGACAACAACGTCATTTCTTTTTACAAATTATAATGATCTAAAAATATTATAAAATATATTTATACCAGACAAGTTTACCACTTTAATAGATATCTGAAGGCTATGTTAAGTCGTAGAAAGTGTTATTATGTGTTTTACGTTAAAGTCATAGCAAGATACGTGAAGATTAATACAAGCTGTAAACCTTTATTCAATACAAGCTGTGCCCCGTAGTTTTACCCGCGATAATTTGAAGAAAAGTTATATTTATATAACCTTCCCTGCTTGAATCGCTTTCAATTTTCACTATTTCTTTTTAATTTTTTTTACATACGAATTAAAATAAATAAAATTTTTCAAACTAAAAAGTAAGTTATTCCTTATAACGTTAGCTATCTGTGAATGAAAATCTCTTCAAAATCCGTCCAGCCGTTTTAGAGATTAGCCAGAACAAACAGACCGACAGACCTACAGACAGGCAGACCGACGAAAATTTTTTCAATTCTTTGGTTTATGGCTTTTAGTTGTGCTTAATTTGATATCACAAACAGACATTTCAATTTTTTTATTTATATAGACAAGTGAAGAAATTAAGAGTGCACACGTAATTCTTTATTTCTCGTATCAATAACTCAAACTGCCAAAACAAAAGACTTATCAAAAACAAATTGAATTGTATGAACAATAAGTTATCATTAATTGTTAACAGACTCTTGTAGCTGAGATGTTTCAAGCTATACAACACTTAAATATAAACTTAATCTTGTATTCGACAAAGTTAATAAGTTAATAGAAAATAGAATCTCTTGCTCAGCTGTGAGACATTAACAAACGATTACTTTTTTACGAAATCTTGTAATCAGATCATTATAACATGTTCTGTTATTTATCAAAATAATAACAAAAGAATAAACAGCCACATCTGACCCGCGTATCTGGCTCGATGGAGAATCGTACGGAATTAATCGCTTGCACTAACTGCTGACCTAATTGCGGACAGACGCTAAACGCCCAATCTCGTGTAACCAGCACAAAGCTGACGTATAAAAATTTATTGAAACAATCAACTTCCACACCGACGACGTTCTAAGCCGAGGTGCGATCTCACTAAGAGACACCCTTCCACGTCCATTCTGAGCCCCAACGGGGGCTCCCAACTTCAAGGCCGAGTTTCAGTGCCCCCCCCCCCCTCCGGTGATGATTTCAAGGCCAGTAGGGCCAACATTCAGAAAAAAGAGATAAATTTAAACACAAATTTAGCACTTCAAAACTCAGCGATGCTAGATGAGATTTGAACCCATGATCACCGGTTGAAACCAATGTGTCCTAACCGCTAAGCCATCTCGGTTCATAATGAAAGTAAAATTCTCAATTCACATAATAAAGGATTTTTTTCAACATTAGGTACGAATTAAATTTTACAAGTCAATCATAAATTCTTGTCATATATCTTAAGAACATCCTCAATATGCCATAAACTGTGCCACATGATAAAAAAATGCCTTGGTAATTTCCCCAATGGATGATAAATTTCCCATCAAGCATGTAATAGGCTGTCAGGACTAACAAATGATCGAGTAACGTAGCCAAAATCTCGTCTAGCCGCTTTTAAAAAACATTCAGGACACGACTTCCCTTTTAATGTACGTGGATAGGGGAATCATAAATTCCCATAAAGGCGGAAAACGAAATTTTATTTTAGGAGCTTTTTTTTCTTATTGCAACACTAGTGCATGCTCGTTAGGTATGTACTAATTATTCTAATTACTATTATAAATGTTTAGGTACATAAATATACGTTTATTGTAAAATTTGTTATTAGGTCCTGTTTAGATTTTATTCTATGTAATACTTACTCATTTTTTTACGGATTTAGTGTTTGTTTTTAAATGATTTTAACATTTTGTGTGTAAGATTATAATGCTATAGATACATACGTATCTTGAGATCAATCAAACTACCTAATAAATAAATAACGACTAAAAAGCTTGATTAAGCTGAATGACAAAAATTATTCTAAATTCCCGAGTTCTATGATTATCATTTTAGCAAAGCTGAAATTTTGATTTACTAATTTGAATCGATTTTATTGAGCTGCTTGCTATTTTTTTAATTAAAGTTTTTATCAAGCAGAAGAAATAAATAATTAATCAAAGTATGACAGCCGATTTTTTTAATATGCTTCACGTGATATTGTACCTCCTACTTTTTGTGTTGTTCAAAACAACCTTTTTTTGTTGCCAAACTTTTGCATTGGGCCAATATTCAAATTTATTGCCAAAATCAACCTTTAAAACATCCGACGAAAGTCCACTGAATCTGTAAATTACCTAAGATCTTGGTCTAATTATATTAGCTGCAGTACATATGTATACGTACGTATTTACAAACGTAAAACCGAACGCAGCTAAAATGGTTACAAGGATAACCATTATGGATATTTCAGTTGAAATCACTCATTAAATTAATTACTAGAAGACGCCACCGTTTTATTTTGGACATCAAATGTACAGACAATGTAATGTATCGTGAGATTACGTTTACTTAAGAATGTCTTAGCTTTGATCTTCAGACTGACCACATTCTGAAATTCAAACGAGCAATTATTCAAGAACGAAATGCTCCCGCGACTTTGCTTAGATTTTGCTTTTTGAAAATTAAGCTGAATATTGAGAATACACAAGGAATTGTTATCTGTGGATAGACAAGTCGGCGCAGTGGTCACGGTAATTGACAGAAGCGTTACCTATTATATTTATATTAGCCATACAAATATTTGTGGTGCTCGGGCTGTTTGTGTTTGTGCTTCCGGACCCCCGACACAGGCTCACGAGATCCTAATTGTATAAATATATTTTATCCTACTATTCCTCCACCTTATGTCACGACTAACGTGATAATTTTTTTAATATGTCTTTATTTATTTAATATATTATTATGGATCTCTCTCTGCAATTGAGTATGTTGTGTGAGCAATAAAACCTTTTTGTTTTATTATATTATTTAAGTGTTTAGTGTGTTGGTTTTAAAAAAAAGTAAGGGGGTGACGTCTGGATGTTTAAGGAGAGACGTTGATTTTTATCTTTAATTTTCGTTTCACTACCAGACTATCGTTTCACTACATGATCAGCCGTCGTGTACTATCAAGAACGACACAAAAGCCTTACTAGCTGACTGCGTAGACTCGGTGAGAAGGGTGAGAAGACTCTTTAACAAATCACTGCGGACCCGGCCCTGAAGTCTGTTTTCTGAACAAGCTGCAGAAATTTGACTTTTGTAAATAAATATTTTGTTACGTATTTCTGTTTGATTTGGAGTTCTCATGCTCAACGTAACACTTAACATTTCAATAACCCGATAAGATAGATGTGACACTTAAAATTGGAATTTTTGTTATGTTTATTTTTTATAAACAGGTTTTGATCTTAGTTTTATATTTTAATCTGTTGTTTACTTTACCCGTCCACAAAAATAGACCTTTCACTATAGTCAAGGCGGCTATTTCTGTCGGGTTTAATAATATACAATAAATATCAAAATTGTAACTATTATTTAGTCCTTATAATTGCGACTAGACACCCGACAGACAGCATTAGGCGTATTGAGTATATATGAAAACAATCAAATTGATAGATAAGCCATAAGAAAGAAGACGAATCCAATGGAGCAATCGTTCCTCGATTTTTTCATCTCTTTCAAATTTGGTTGGTCAAACAGTGTTTTTCGTGTAGCTCTGTTAGAAATGGAACGAGACCATAATGTAGTTTTTATTTTTGCCGCTGTGTATCGCTTCGCCTATGATACACTTTGCACATTGTGCGCGCAGTACTCGTTATTTTGCTGAGATGTTATTTTAAAATTACAATATTTCCTGAGACACTCATTGAAATCGAATGATGTAAAGGGCAATTTTGTTTTAAATTAAATAGTTGTTATGAATAATGTATTAATTTAGATAACGATTAATATCATATTTATAAAAACACCTTCGCAAATGATGCATTATTTTAAAATAAATTTGGTTAGCATAAAAAAGGTTATAGTGAGCTAACCTTAAAAGATAGACATATGCTTTCGCGGACTTTTTTTCAGAACTTTTAAAGGGGAACAATTCTGTCATACATAATTTTTGCGAAACTTTAAACGTTTACGCAGCGCACGCACCGTAAACTCTCACAATAGGTAAATATCCCACGAATTTGAATCATTCTTCATTGCTGCTCCGCTCCTTTTGATCTTAGCGTGATGAATATATAGCCTTTAGCCTTCCTCAATAAATGGACCATCTAACACTGAAATAATTTTTCAAATCGGACAAGTAGTTCCTGAGATTAACGCGTTCAAGCAAACAATCCAACAAACAAACAAACCTTTCAGCTTTATAATATTAGTATAGATTAAATAAAACATTGTCACTAACCAGGAACCAGGAAATTATACGATAGAAAATCTTGAATTAGGTACTTCCTTTATTGGCAATATTGCTACAAGCACCCATCCACCATACGCGTCTTAAGGACTTCTTGAAAAATATACACAGACACTTTTTCGTACTAGTTTTATTATATCTAGCATCTATAATATAGATAAAGGCCCCTCAATTAGTGTGTCGAAGTTAGATTTACGTTCTAAAACCAGCCATTGAAAAACAAACTCTATTTGATTAATATTTAGGTGTATTTTGTCTTAAAACAGATTTGATTTCAATCATAGTATCGTATAGGACGTTTGTCTTAGCCTTTTCAATGGTCTGATTAGAACAAATCTATTGAGCAAAGCCTTAATCATAATTAGATTTGACATGAAACTACAACTTAGCATACCTTATTTTAAGTGGCTTTGTCCACTTAAACTAAGTGAACTTTGAAATCATATGTTTTTAGATACATTTTAAACGACTTCCAATAAAGGAGGAGGTTCTCAGTTCGTCGGGGACATTTTTTCTTTTTTTGATGTATGTTCACCGATTACTCAAAAACGGCTTGATCCATTTAGTTTATGTTAGGAATATATCATAAAAGTTAATAATACTGTATTTTGTCTATGGTAGCTCGTTGATCGGTTAGTTACTATTATATATCGGCAGTACGCACCCTCTCTCTATTTGGATAGATCGCTCGTCTTCACTCCCACAAGTATATTCACAATTACAAGTAAACTAGTGACTAGAACCCCAGAGATCACATAAGAGTTTACTCTTTTTTGCTTAAAAGGTTAGTTTTCCTTCAGATTGGTCCCGTAGATTTTTCACCAAAATCGGTTCAGCAGTTTGGTTTTAAAATCAAAATAACTACAATAACTAATAAATATGACATTCAAGTAAACGAAGAACTCAGGCAAACGAGGAGGCAGGTCAGCTGATGTTATGTAATTCACCACCACCCATGATCATTCGCAGCACCGAATGAACCATAACTATTTAGCCAGCTGAGAAAAGAATGAAGGATAAAGCCTAAAAGGCTATAGGGACGACGGTAAAACTTCCGCTTCTTAAACTCACGCTTAATTAACTTCTTTAAGCCAATTTTTAGAGAGTGTGGGGCAGCCCTAGTCAAACTAGCCCGTATATGACTTGTAGCCAGTGGGCTACAGGGTACAGTCTTAAAGTATACATCAAAAACAACAATATGCTGATTATATAATTTAAACATTGGTACTCTAAATTTATTAACATACTCGTATCGCTGTCTTAATAACCAGTATATCCTCAAATGATTTACCTAGATTTATTTATTCTGAAAAACTAGTAGTCAACTATAACAAAAACAATAATTATGTCCGAATGTATGTGACACTTGTTTTATGTACCATTAAGACATTAACCTTGATTTTCCCACATTTCGGTGCGTGATTTTAAGAGTTTTGTTTACGTAAAGTTTGTAATTCAGCACAATGTATACTCTGTGACAAAGGGCCTAATGGCGCGTAATTCGGCCCAGAAATATTATAACTCTGTGCCTAATTGTTAGGTTATTACTTATCTGTGGTTTTGTGTGAGAAAGTTACTACTGCCATTTTCACTGCTTAATATTAATCAGCTGATTACTCCAGATTTATTATTAATTTTTTAATCATTGGTATTTGATTTTCGTTATTCTTTAGGGTTGAAATT
Source organism: Hypolimnas misippus (assembly GCA_037950945.1). Lineage (NCBI taxonomy): Eukaryota > Metazoa > Arthropoda > Insecta > Lepidoptera > Nymphalidae > Hypolimnas > Hypolimnas misippus. The sequence continues at coordinate 2,672,895 of JBBEEQ010000009.1, forward strand.
GAAAATATATTCATAAAAATGTTTGTTTAAAAACAAGTTTAAAGACAGAAGATGAGCCGATTTAGCTGAAATTAGGGCCATTAGTTACCCCAATCTTCGCTCAAGTTACCTGTGAAAACCCCACGCTAATTTTCATATATATCTAGTCATTAATACTCTCTACATGGCCAGTTTTCGGTCAATATTTTTAAAGTACAGGCATGACAATTATACTGATTTAGATTATTATGCCCTATAAAATATATTAATAAAAATACCACAATTTAAGAAAAATACGACAAAGTAAATAAAACGCAAGTGCTAAAACCGCAGGAAATTAGTATCGGAAAATGATTCCAAAAAATACAGACGACAAGTATCGGTTACGTTAATGGGTCGACGGGTAACGCCATCTGGTGGAACCGACACGCTCTTATTGTTCACAGAGTATAATGAAAAGTTTTTTTTTTAAGAGTAAAGAAAATAGAAGACTGCTTGGTAGGTACCTAAATATGTTACAATTTCTTTTAATTAAAGTGAAAACTCTGCTATGTTATTTGAAATAGGCTAACTGTTCCTCGCGGTTTCATTAATGCTCATTGCTTCGCTCCTATGGGTCGTAGCGTGATGTGATATAGCCTATAGCCTTCCTTAATAAATAGAATATCTAATATAAAGAGATTTTTTCATGTCGGATTAATAGTTTTAAAGATTACCCTCTAAATGCAAACTTACAAAAAAAATACCTCTGTATGATACCTATTAGTAATAATGAAAGAAGAAAGAAAGAAAGTATACTTTATTGTATGCCGAAGATACAAACAATAACATAAAATTATACAGTATTACATGTACAATTGGCGGCCTTATCGCTAAGCAACGTTCTCTACCACATGATGTAACCTAAAGGTTGTTTACGGCTTATAAAGATTGTCGCTATTATTCGTCATTTTTGATCGTTTTTTTTTTATGATAACACCATCGAACACGAACAATTGCAACACTACAGATGATACACATGCCCAGCTTAAAGAAGAATAAGCCAAGGTAAGAAAGGGGAAGGAATAATCAGGCTTCCGGCTCTTCTTACTCATTATACGAAACATAGATATAATTTAGCAACTTCACATCGGTTTTCTGTTAGTGTGGTACTTTCCCGCCCATATTAAACTACTGCCAATGGGCTAGAGCTAGCTCTACCACAGTAAAAGTAAAAGGTAAGAAATACAGACGACATGTATCGGTTACGTTAATGGATCGACGGGTAACGCCATCTGGTGGAACCGACACGCTCTTATTGTTCGCAGGGTATAATAGACTTTTTTTTCTAAGAGTAAAGAAAACAGATAACTGCTTGGTATATGTATAGGTAATGGTATGTTATTGTTATTCACAGAATATAAGTATTTTATTTTACTAATTATATATCTACCAACAAGTTTCATATTTAAAGTTGCAGATTAAAGATAGTCAATTTTAAGTCAATGGTCTCATTACATTTTCTTTGATGATGTCTACCATATGCGACTTGTAAGAAAAAAAATGCAGTGAAAATGTCAATGGGCGGCAGAGATCACTTAACATCAGTAACTTGCTAGGGCGCGTTTGATAACGCGAATGAAATTATAAAAAAAAAATCCAATGTGCCACCAATAAAGAGTGAAGAAACCAGTAGTCGTTGTACCGTGATGTGTTTTCCAGACTGCAAAGATAAGATTATAATAAAGAAAGTAAAGCCCGTTAAGTGTGGGCCTTTATTTTTTTATAATTAAGCATAACATTATGAATTTCACCGACGTGACAGCGCATTATAAGGAACCATTAAACCTTTTTTAATAAATCATGCATTAACGCGAGCGAAGCCGCAAGCAAAAGCTAGTAATACATAAAAATAACAAATATTAACCACAGGTATTTTAAGACATTTTGAACAGCACAGATAAAAAAATAATTTCACTTAAGAGGCAAAGTGCCTATTACTCTTCAAAAAAAATCTCTACCTCATTACGTTATCTCGTACAAATAAGACGAACGAAATAATACTTATCTCGAATGGAATTTATTATATCAAAGCACTGAGAGGTAACCAGCCTTGTCTTGGGTCTAATGTACACGGCGGGGTCCGCGCCGCGTGGCGTCGATCACTTTAACCAAGGAGTTTGTATATGTTGGTGATAAATTTCGGTTAAGTGTGAGCTGTATCAAATATATTTCCAAATGTGGAAATTAATTAAAATGGGTTTAGGCTTAATAATCATGAATATCCATTAACGTTAATTAACATAATTAAAGTAAAATTATTGTTAATAGTACATAAAGGATTCAGTACCATCGTACAAGACACTATGTAACAGTATGTACTTTTGTAAAAAAAAAATATCCGGCATGTTTATATGTCAGTTCACGCTTGACCGGTTTTTATTATCTGTAGTCATAGCGAATATAATAATACACACTCATTATTTTTTTCACACCTTCCTGCTTCGATTAATGAAGTACAACCCGATGGTGACGAATAGCTAAGGCTTAGTATAGGTTCCCGGTGGCACTCTTCGGGAATGGTACTCTAAAAACTATCATAAAAGTCGTAAGAATTTAAAAGTAGCTTTTGGGGATAGATTATTTATTGCTAAATGTGATTTAAAACATTCTACATTATTGTTGTGGCTATGATATCATTTTCTTTATATTGTGTTATACCCAAAAACTAAAGAACCCATTTTAACACATAAAAGTCGTTATTTTTATTTTTATTTCGTGGTAAAAAATATTTTTAGTTGTGAAAATTCAGTAATGTTTTGTCTAACTTAAAAAAAGGACAAGACCGTATCAAGTACGGGTCACATTTTGAAATTTCGAATGTCTTAAATAATATAGGTATTAGTATAATATTTATTATCAATTATTATTTTTATTTTTTATCTAAACATATTAAAATGTTAATTTCATAACTATTAATTACATTTAGGCACGCAACTTCAAAGAAAAGATTTTTATATTTTTCCATCCCATTACAATAATATATATTTTAAAATTGTATTCATTGTATTATTATTATTTTCTTGAAGTCACTTCGGCTGTTTATATAAATTAATAATAATAGCTTAAAAGTATTATTAACATTTATTTTCTATGGAACACCAAAAGTATCACAGACACTTTCGAATAAAAATTCCTTTATTTTCCCCAAGAGGTCAACGGCCTAACGAAAAGAAAATTTTTGTTTGCTCATATCACTTAATTTGTGCGCTCGTATACATTGCGCGTACAAAAAAATTGCGGGTAAGTATAAAATTAGATTATGATTTAGAATTGCTTTTAGACAATGCTTTCTAATAAACCAACCTCATACCAACAAGAATTATATTTTCATGTAATACATATATTTCCATTACTTTTTGTCTTAATTTCAAAATATAATGTTTTCTTGTTTTTTTTTTCTTTTTTGCTTAAATTGAATTTCATGACAAAAGAATAACGAAAAAATGTAAGCAATGACTCTTTACAAGTTGGCATTTTGTAAAAAACATTAGGTAAATTTTATTGTAAATTTAGAAAATTAATTAAAACTGTAATACTCTTTGTTGTCGGTTAATTCATTAAGTCCGATAAACAACTTGTGACAAATGTATTGTGGTTTCATTTCCCTCTGCCCTTTGCCTCAGTATTAAGCTCTCGACGACTCTCAAAACATTTCATCCAGGAAATGTCGGTCGTTGCAACTAAATTGAATATAAAATGCAGCTGACGAAAGCAATACCGAGATTTTACGCTACTTGAGAATAAAATCCTTATTCTTAAATTGTTCGCTGTAACTGAATAGAATGCGGTAATCACGACACAGGCTTAATACGGTATATTAGAATGATGTTTGTATGAAAATGCTAAAATTTAAAAATCTTCCAACATAAAAACCTTTATAAAGCAGAGAAAAGATCTCATGATCTTGAACAGCTAGACCGATTTTGATAAAACATGTCTAAAAAACCTCTTTCAAATAAAAAAAAGCGCATCCAAATCGGTTCGCCAGTTAAGCAGCTACGGTGCCACAAACATACACACACACAAACATAGCGGTTAAACTTGTAACACTCATCTTTTTGCGTCGGAGATTTAAAAACCAAACGGTATTTTAACGTATAATCAAGTCCGGATTTAGAGGGCTTTTCTCAAGAAAGAACCCACCATAATAGAATCATCCACGATAGAAGGGCCTCCGCGATAAAAAAGCAATGTTTTAAAAATCTACCTACACTACTTTGGCGACAGGTTGGCGCAATCACTGTAAATGACTGCAGCATTAGCGGTTGCGGGTTCAATCCCCGCCCATGGCAAAAATATGTATTATCCACATGGATGGACCCCCGAAACAGGAACATGAGTACGTAATGAATTAAATGAGAAACTTTTATTTTTTACTAATATCTTTTCCCCTATATTATATAATATTTAATGTACATGTATTCTAATGTATAAAATAAAAGTATAATTTAAAAATTTAATAGAATGTTTATTTACGGCACGGAAGTTTGAATATGAAAAATTTTGTAAGCACAATATTCCATAAGAGCAAGAAACAGCGGGTAGGCAACCTTTTTACCCATTTGAGGGGTAAAAAAGTACGCAATTACCCCAGCGCCCGCTGTGTACCAACCCCACATTCTGTCATTTTGTTGTGAATATACACATAGTGATACAATATTGCACGCTATCATCAAATTTCCTAATGGTGGATTGTCGTTGCCCGACAAAGCCATTACGAATGGAATTAGACCGGAGACAAGATGGATGGTACTTAAACTTTGATCGCTACGGTATAAATCTGCCATTAAACATGGTAATGCTAAATATCGAGTCGCACTGTAACTAATGGTATAGGCTGCTTTGAAATCGTTATTGAATCTTCCGCCTGAAATCAAAATCAAAATATAAAATAAAACATTTCACTTTTTTTATATACAAACCAAAGTAAATTATATATTGCGCTGCCTATGTTAAACAGTTTCGCCATAAACTATAAGTTTTTTTTTCTTAATTTAGATATATTACTATTTTCGAAAAACAAATTTCTTTAGGAAACAAAATTTTAGGTACAGGAACAAGGAATATCTTGAAATCGTAAACGGATTTTTAACGTAATCATACCACATACGTCGGATTTTATAAGCAAAAAATAAAAAAAAAACTAAAATTGTGATTTTCTCTGTGACTGTACCCTTCAAAAAATCTTTAGTTGATCTAAATAACCATGACATTTAAAATATAAAACGCTGTCAACATCATAAACTTCATAATTTTATAAGTCATAATTTGTATCAATAACAATTTACGGATATTTATAAAACTCTTACTCTGATAGTGTAAGAAGCCTAATACTCCATGTACGAAGAAGTTAGCGTGCATCCCCGGGTGGGAGAAACTTTTGCCATGTACACGCCCCAGACTTTGTGCGGCTACGCAGCCCAGCACAATATGCGCAATAGACGCATTGAGATCATCTTCCCCGCCCATAATTTGCCGTTCATTTAACTAAAATCATAAATTCTTAACTAGAAATCAAAACTATAATATAAATGCCAAGACCCCAAAAGTCATTTCAAAAATCTGGCAGTTACAATAGTCGATATGTAAAAAGTTTCTAGCTATTATGTTTTTCATAGATAAGTTTATTATTACATCATAGTTAATTAAACGATTAAATAATCATATTAGTTTACTAATCATATGAAAAATAAAATAATATATTATATTTCTAAAAAATAACATACCAATATTATATATAGTCTATGGTCAATATAACTGGTGACTAGGTATTTCGATTCTTTTATTAAATTTACATTAAAGTGAAAAAAATATTTCTGAAAATTATAAGTTACTCAATTAATGCAAGCATAATTGGTTATATTAAAAATCAATAAAATAAATTTCAACAATCAAAACAAGAGTAGCATTGCAACACTAGATCAGAGCATAGACAAAGCCAAACCCAAACCAAAGGCTTCCATTTTGCTGCTAAATGCGTAAGAATTTACAAAAAAAATAACGTCGCAAGGCGCTGTGTATTATCAAACGTGATTGTAAAGTGAATTCTTAAAAAACGCAGTGATTAACAGTCGAGGATGGCAGCCAGCGATTCCGGGACGGATGACTCACTTTATCCCATTGCAGTACTGATCGACGAGTTAAAAAATGAAGATGTGCAACTCAGATTGAATTCTATTAAGAAGCTTTCGACTATAGCACTCGCTTTGGGCGTGGAGAGGACCAGATCTGAACTCATCCCTTTCCTGACAGAAACCATTTATGATGAAGACGAAGTACTTCTTGCACTCGCTGAACAACTCGGTAAGAAAATTAGCTACACCATATTTTATCGTTTTAGTGTTTACCCTTATTGCTCACCAATGCTGTAATTGAAATTGGCATCAACTTAATTAAATACTAGCTATATAATATTCAAAATTCTAAAAAAAATGTATTCTATTAAAAGAACTTAAGTATTTGCTGAACAGTGAAGGGGTTATGTTTAAATTTATTTGTCTAACAGTAATTAATAAAGTTATCTTAATGCTATATTTATATACTTTTTTATACATATATCATTTATATTTAAACTCATAACTTATTAATGTGACAAAACTGGTTAAATACTAAAATTTCAAGATATTGTATGGCAAATCGATATTGCTTTATTTATAAGTATTAATTACATTAGTGAACCAATCTTTAAACATACTACAAATTTTAAAAAGTATGAATAAATTTTAAGTAGTAAAAGTAAATAAGGAATAAATAAAAACTTGCTCAATAGATAAACCTTGAAAGCAATATCAGTTATTTACTTATTATTTTAGTCTTCATTCACACAAAGGTATTAAAATTGCAATATATATATCTTACAAATTGTGGTTTGATGCTACGCTGCTCGGGTATTGATTGAAACATTATGCAATAAAATACAATATTTGTATCTCTAAAACACTAAGTCCTGTATAAAACATATAAATATTTTTTTTAAATAAGATTTCAATAAAATATTACTAAACAAACATTTTATATTAGCTTTTAAAATCTAGATTTGTATCTTTGACTTTGGAGAAAAAAAAAATTTTAGACAATAATATTTTAGATGGACGCTGATAAGCAATAATGTGTCAACCCACAAAAAGTCAAATGTGGAAATACTGATGTATTCTGATAATTCATTACATGTTTCACATTATTCAAAAAAATTTCAAGCCATTCAATCAAAATAACTACGGAAAAAAGTGTCTTCATTTAATGATTAAACTATTGAAGTGTGTTACATATTTAAGAATATCATATATCTGAAAAACTTATTAGTAGATAAAACTTTTTATTATACTAATCTGCAATTAATTCAATGTACCTCTTATCACAATAGTAAAGAAAAATGACTTTAAGGAGCGGGGATCAAACCCGTGACCATTAGCGCTTGAGTCAGTTGCAGTGACCACTGCGCCGACGTGTCTGTGATGTCATAACCTTGCAATGATTATAAATGCTACTTTGTAACATTATCCAATTTAAATATTAACAGTCATAAAATAAAACATAGAAGTATCAAACATAAAAGATGCACATAGATTAACCCTAATTGAGCTTTAATTATCATCTTAATATAATAGTTTATTTTAATTGTTTTCATTGCCCTTAACCATATATATTTAATTTCTTCAATATATTCTGTCTATAATATGTATTCTTTCGTTTCATTTTAAATTATATTGTAAGAGTTGAACTATTTACTTCTTTTAATAGATACATTTCTTTGAGTAAGATCTATTAACAATCAATACTGTGTTCACATAATTTTGGATTATAGCTCAGTCAGTGTATATTGTTTATCTTTTTTTTTTTTATTGTAATTTTAGTTTGAATCTGTTTTGTGAACCATAAATAAATAATAAATAGCAGTGTTAAAGATAGTGTGACAATATGCAAACAAGAGCTAAGAAGTATCTATATAAAATTTTGTTTATCCATTAGGAAACTTTATTAACCTGGTCGGAGGGTGTGAATATGCCCACTGCCTGCTTCCACCTCTGGAGTCCCTCGCAACAGTTGAAGAGACAGTCGTACGAGACAAGGCAGTAGCCTCGCTTAGAGCAGTGTCAGCTCATCATTCGCCTCAGGCCTTAGAACAGCACTTTGTGCCTCTCGTACAACGTTTAGCTGGTGGGGACTGGTTTACATCTAGGGCGTCCGCATGTGGATTATTCAGGTATGCCTATTCATTATTTTTAGGTGTTGTGATAAAGGATTATATTTATTGATTTAAACAAAGATTAATATTTTTAACTAAAAATCAAAAACACGAATTAATTAATTAATTTACTACCGGTTCAGAATGTAGATTCTACTGAGAAGAACTGGCAAAAAACTCGACTGTTACTCTTTTTAAAAAGTTTTACGATGGGTACTTACATTTATGAGTTTCAAATATATTAAATACCCTGTGTGAATCCAGCTTATACTAAATCCAAGCATCTTTATCATCTATATAATCTTGGACAGGATAATATGCTTTAGTTACTAAGGATTTTTTAATATGTAATCTACAAGACACATCACATGTGTATTAGTTTTACGGAATGAATATTAAATTCTATTTATATGTGCTACAACTGTGTATAGACTGCATGTGCTCTGATATGCTGAAATACCAGCCAGAGCACACACATTCTAACTAATGTGCTCAACATGACCGACTATGCATACCCTGGTACACGCTGTCCATATATAGACAATTCCAGGATTTATTTGTTTTATTGTTTCATCATAGTGATTTTATTGTTTCATTTCAATTGTCTTATTGTTTCAGTGTTTGCTACCCGCGGGTATCAGCACCTGTGAAGGCAGAGCTTCGTGAGAATTTCCGTTCTCTCTGTCAGGATGACACTCCCATGGTCCGTCGTGCAGCCGCATACAAACTTGGGGAATTCGCTAGAGTGGTAGAAGTGGAATACGTCAAGAGTGATCTCATACCGATGTTCGTTAATCTGGCCCAGGTAAGATTATTTATGAAGCAGTTCATACTAGCCATACTAATATTAGGAATGAGAAAGTAATTCCGTCTGTCTGTCTGTTACGTTTGCACGCCTAAACAGATGAATCAATTTTAAGAAATTTCATATAACAATAGTTTGATAAAGAAAATAACTAAAATGGAAATAGAAATGGAAAATTTTACGCATACAATGTTCTGGACCTCATACCGTGTTAATCTAGAGATTATTATAAAAAGCTGAAGAGTTGGTTTATTTAACGATCACATCTCATAAACTACTAGTCTCTTTTGAAAACTTATAGCATTAAGTAGTGCATTTATTCAGGAAGATTAAAAGAGCAATAAAGTCAAACGATAAGCAATCCAACAAAGTAGACAAATACTTGAAGTATAGCTAGATTTAAATCATGTTTATGTGTCTAGATAAGGAACAATTCATGTATAGATAAAACCATTACTACTTTAATTTATTCTACGAAACAAAATGAGAATTATTTAACTATTTTAACTTGTTACAATCACATTTAGTCATATATAAAGAGTATGTTATCTATTGCCCTACATAATATCCCTAATTGCTTAATGCAGTTTCGACCAGCATTATTTATTTTATTCTTTGTAGTTACTGTTGTACATACACCCAATACCCATTATTCACTGGTCATGATTTCCTTCGCAACATGGTTGCCTGGTAGAGATCGCTGCTCAGCGATAAGGCCGCCAATTGTACATATAATACTGTATAATATTATATTATTATTTGTATCCTTGGTGTACAATAAAGTATACTTTCTTTCTTTCTTATTTAAGTTTATCATAATTCACTCCACTGTCGCCTATTGTACAGGTTTTTTCCCTAAGGAGAGATGATTTCACCTGAAGTTTCATTTATATTGTCTTATTTCTAATATAATATAACTAAATCAAGCTTTTATTTTAGAACTGTAGAGTGTCACTTTTGTACATTTTTTTTTTGTATATTATAGGTATTTGTATAAATAGTTAAGTCCAGATATTTCTCCTTGGAACCATATGGTTATCACAATTACTTGATAATGATGCTTACTAAGAGTACTTACTTACTAAGCATTATTATCATCAGTAGGAAAATTATTCTTACTAAACAAAGTAACCATTTAGACTAGAAGGCTCGCCCTCGTGGGTTGTGGACATCAGATGGTAATTGTTGTGTGAAAATCAGTAACTTGTTAATATCTGGACTAGAATACCAGTTAGATACTGATATAGCCAGAAAAAAATACTTGGTAGATGATGACTTTGATATTAATTAACTTCTCCTATTCGGTATTCCAGGATGAGCAAGACTCTGTACGCCTGCTCGCAGCTGAAGCCTGTGCCGCTGTGGCTGCCCTGCTGCCACCTGAAGACATGGAGCAACTCGTTATGCCCACTGTGAGGGCACGAGCTGGAGATACCTCCTGGAGGGTTCGTTACATGGTCGCTGAAAAGTAAGTCATTTTCTATTATATTACTAACAGTCTGCTTGGCTTCAGATTGCATATAGATTTACAATGCCTAATTCATTGTTTTAATTATGAAATTTTGGAAATCAATGATGTAGCTGCTAACTGCCAAAACTTTAAAAGTGTGGCTTTAGGCTCTGTATTGATGAAACAGTCAGTCAAGATAAGTAGTTATATATGAATGCTGATAAGCAATACAATGTTAAGCCATATGGACTTCATTTTGAAAAAATAGCATTTAAAGATGTCAAACCTAGTCTTAATAAATTATTTTGAAGACATATATCGCACCCTCGGTGCGACACTGTCACTTTTGCAAAAAATTCAAAAATTAGTTGAGGATGTAATAATTATCCTAGAGCACCATTTTACTTGGTGCGATAACATTACTATTTGTTCTTGTTTTCTTTTTAACTCAGTGTGATATAACTACAGTTTTAATTTTTCTTTAAATGCACAATGTCACTTCTGAGGGGGGTTGAAGTTTTAAATAATTGTAGAGTATATTTTTAATAATATTTATTGATAACTATTTATCTTAAAGTTGAAAGTTGATGTTTTAGTATAAGCAACTCATCTCGCTTATATCTCCTAACATCATTGCTTTGTGAGGTGTGAAAGTTTTAAATGCTTCTCCTGAAAAACTACATTTTTGCATAAGTGACAGTATTGCACCGGGGGTGCGATATATTCATCTTTTCTGTTCTTTCTTGATGAAATATATAATGAATAAAAAGCAAATTGATATAATAATAAGTTTTGTTATGCATTAATTTTCAGTACTTATTTAGTTTAATGAGTGAATGAAATGAATTTGACTTTTTGTTGGTTGACACATTATATTATGTATATGATGTGGAACAATATATATTAAACATAGAACAATTTGTGATGCTCCTGCTCATAATGAATTAGGCTATGATGTTATTTAACTATGTAAAAGAATTTGTCCTATTTTATATAAAATATCTAATGCTAGTTTAAATATCTTCTCAAGTTCCTATTAACCTGTTCTGGCAGATTTGTTGAGCTACAGCAAGCTGTGGGTCTTGAACTGGCTCGCTCCGACCTTGCACAGATTTTCCAGGCACTTCTCAAGGACACTGAGGCTGAAGTACGAGCCGCGGCCGCAGAGAAAGTGAGTTTAATGTGTTATCTATACTAATATTATAAAGAGTTTGTTTATTTGAATGCTCTAATCTCAAGAAATACTGATGAATTGAAAAATAAGTTTTGTGTTAGATAGATTATTTATTGAGGCTATGGACATTACATCGCACTACGACTCATAGAAGTGAAGCAGGAACCATTAACGCGAGTGACACCGCAAGGAACAGCTTGTTTACAAATAACTATGCTCATTACATTGATTCCCTACTATAATCTTAATTGTAAGAACCACAAAAATGGACATAAATTATTAGCTGGTGTCTGCAGTTTTACTTGTGTTAATGTTATCTACATTGTTATATTGTATGTCTAAAAGCAATCTTTCTATCGCTCGGGATTAATACTTTTTTCTGAATGAAAGTTATCTATTTTATATATTATATGTCCTTTTCGATGCCACTAACAGCGATTATGCGAAATTTCATAATGATAGGTAAGTAGTTGTGGCATGAAGGCCTTACCAAAAACTCATATTGTTATGTATAATATATTATAAAAATATTTCCTTTCCAGGTTAAGGACTTCTGCATGAATCTAGACAAGGCACACCAGGAACAAATCATCATGACAATGATCCTGCCACAGATCAAGGATCTAGTCTGCGACCCCAACCAGCACGTAAAGTCAGCCCTCGCTTCCATCATAATGGGCCTCAGTCCTATCGTTGGCAGGCAGAACACCATAGAACACCTTCTACCACTATTCCTCACACAGTTGAAAGATGAATGCCCAGAGGTCCGACTAAACATCATTTCAAACCTCGAATGTGTAAATGAAGTTATCGGTATCCAGCAATTAGTACAATCTCTTCTGCCAGCGATCGTCGAACTCGCTGAAGACACAAAATGGCGAGTCCGTCTTGCAATCATTGAACACATGCCACTTTTAGCCGGTCAACTTGGACAAGAGTTTTTCGATGAGAAGCTAACCGGTCTCTGCATGTCCTGGCTGATTGACCATGTGTACGCTATCCGTGAAGCCGCTACTTTAAATTTAAAGAAATTAGTTGAACAGTATGGAGCGTCGTGGGCTGAAACAAATGTGATACCAAAAGTACTGGCCATGTCGCGCGAACAAAACTATTTACACAGAATGACTTATTTATTCTGCATCAATGTCCTCTCAGAGGTCTGCGGGAAGGATATCACGACGCGAGTACTTCTGCCCACCGTCTTGTCTATGGCTGATGACAATGTTGCCAACGTTCGGTTCAATGTCGCCAAAACTCTACAGAAAATGGCGCCATATCTAGACCCTGCTGTGATTCAGCCTCAAGTTAAACCAGTTCTGGAGAAGTTGAACGTTGATCCAGATGTTGATGTGAAATACTTCGCCTCGGAAGCGATCGCGGGCATCGCCGGTTAATAAATATTAGTCATTGTAAACTTTTTCTATTTTGTATTTATTCCAAAACGATCGTTATACGAAGACCTACCAACATAATGTTTTCATTCCAGTGTTAAAATTCAATAGAGAACACTTCAGACGGCATTTAATTTGCACACATTAAAATTGTAAACAAACTTAATATAGATAAATAAAAGCCATTCTTGTTTTATTGGCCTCCTTATTTATTAATATGCCTAGTAGGCTAGTTATAAAAATATAAAATTACAAACTTAATATTCAGATATTTACTTTAAAAAAATATTTTCCATGGTACTTGATTCAAGTCCCACACTCTACTGATTTTAATTTATTATTTTATTTAATTAAATATTTAAAATATGAAGATTTTAAAAAAGCAGCTGACAAAAAGCAAAATATTTAATTTCTATGGTAATTATGGACGTCTGTAGCCGACCGACTACGGTTCGTACACGGGCTCGTTCGACCGGGGCAGCACCTCAGCAGGAGGGGTCTCTAAAGTTGCTAAAAACATTATTAATGGTCAGTCCCTATTCATCCCTCATTCCTTTTTAAAGCTGACAACATATTTGTGTCTCCTTTGGTGCTGCTATATCCATGGTCGGGTGATTACTTAACATCAGATGTCCAGGCTGCTCTTTTGCCAGACAGTTTTTTAAAAAGCTTCAGAAATAACCCCAACGTCATAATGACGGGTGTTTGGGCTTGTCCACACGTCTTACTATAATTCAATCAATCATTTGGATATATTCTGACATGTCAGGATGTTACACTTACTTTTCTATTGGTTTATTGGCATAATTAGTTATATATACCACAAATCTCTTCAGCAAGCTAATAAAAATATATAATAATAAAACTATTAAGAAAGCTATCATGATTTTAATAAGATAACTAATATAATTGATGCAAGTGCTCTCCAAATTCTCAAATAAATTATAATCTCAAATATCTATCAGGGTATAAAAAAAAACACAGGATTAAACTTCTATAGTTTTTATTTCCATAAAACAACAATGTCCTAATTCACTTATTCATTGAATAGAATTTAAGTTAAAGAGTGAACGAGGAGATGGAATGTAACATGTTGTTACGGGGCTATGAATTTATTGCTATTTACATAAATAACATTCTGTCACAAACTGTTACAATTTCAGAAATATCACATGGACGTGTACTACGTTACGACGACTCTACGTCATCTCCATAGATTAAATACATTTCATTTGAACACACTTTCAACAATTTGTGCACGAAAACAGATAAACATGTGAAGCACTAAAAATCAAAAACACGAATTAATTAATTAATTTACTACCGGTTCAGAATGTAGATTCTACTGAGAAGAACTGGCAAAAAACTCGACTGTTACTCTTTTTAAAAAGTTTTACGATGGGTACTTACATTTATGAGTTTCAAATATATTAAATACCCTGTGTGAATCCAGCTTATACTAAATCCAAGCATCTTTATCATCTATATAATCTTGGACAGGATAATATGCTTTAGTTACTAAGGATTTTTTAATATGTAATCTACAAGACACATCACATGTGTATTAGTTTTACGGAATGAATATTAAATTCTATTTATATGTGCTACAACTGTGTATAGACTGCATGTGCTCTGATATGCTGAAATACCAGCCAGAGCACACACATTCTAACTAATGTGCTCAACATGACCGACTATGCATACCCTGGTACACGCTGTCCATATATAGACAATTCCAGGATTTATTTGTTTTATTGTTTCATCATAGTGATTTTATTGTTTCATTTCAATTGTCTTATTGTTTCAGTGTTTGCTACCCGCGGGTATCAGCACCTGTGAAGGCAGAGCTTCGTGAGAATTTCCGTTCTCTCTGTCAGGATGACACTCCCATGGTCCGTCGTGCAGCCGCATACAAACTTGGGGAATTCGCTAGAGTGGTAGAAGTGGAATACGTCAAGAGTGATCTCATACCGATGTTCGTTAATCTGGCCCAGGTAAGATTATTTATGAAGCAGTTCATACTAGCCATACTAATATTAGGAATGAGAAAGTAATTCCGTCTGTCTGTCTGTTACGTTTGCACGCCTAAACAGATGAATCAATTTTAAGAAATTTCATATAACAATAGTTTGATAAAGAAAATAACTAAAATGGAAATAGAAATGGAAAATTTTACGCATACAATGTTCTGGACCTCATACCGTGTTAATCTAGAGATTATTATAAAAAGCTGAAGAGTTGGTTTATTTAACGATCACATCTCATAAACTACTAGTCTCTTTTGAAAACTTATAGCATTAAGTAGTGCATTTATTCAGGAAGATTAAAAGAGCAATAAAGTCAAACGATAAGCAATCCAACAAAGTAGACAAATACTTGAAGTATAGCTAGATTTAAATCATGTTTATGTGTCTAGATAAGGAACAATTCATGTATAGATAAAACCATTACTACTTTAATTTATTCTACGAAACAAAATGAGAATTATTTAACTATTTTAACTTGTTACAATCACATTTAGTCATATATAAAGAGTATGTTATCTATTGCCCTACATAATATCCCTAATTGCTTAATGCAGTTTCGACCAGCATTATTTATTTTATTCTTTGTAGTTACTGTTGTACATACACCCAATACCCATTATTCACTGGTCATGATTTCCTTCGCAACATGGTTGCCTGGTAGAGATCGCTGCTCAGCGATAAGGCCGCCAATTGTACATATAATACTGTATAATATTATATTATTATTTGTATCCTTGGTGTACAATAAAGTATACTTTCTTTCTTTCTTATTTAAGTTTATCATAATTCACTCCACTGTCGCCTATTGTACAGGTTTTTTCCCTAAGGAGAGATGATTTCACCTGAAGTTTCATTTATATTGTCTTATTTCTAATATAATATAACTAAATCAAGCTTTTATTTTAGAACTGTAGAGTGTCACTTTTGTACATTTTTTTTTTGTATATTATAGGTATTTGTATAAATAGTTAAGTCCAGATATTTCTCCTTGGAACCATATGGTTATCACAATTACTTGATAATGATGCTTACTAAGAGTACTTACTTACTAAGCATTATTATCATCAGTAGGAAAATTATTCTTACTAAACAAAGTAACCATTTAGACTAGAAGGCTCGCCCTCGTGGGTTGTGGACATCAGATGGTAATTGTTGTGTGAAAATCAGTAACTTGTTAATATCTGGACTAGAATACCAGTTAGATACTGATATAGCCAGAAAAAAATACTTGGTAGATGATGACTTTGATATTAATTAACTTCTCCTATTCGGTATTCCAGGATGAGCAAGACTCTGTACGCCTGCTCGCAGCTGAAGCCTGTGCCGCTGTGGCTGCCCTGCTGCCACCTGAAGACATGGAGCAACTCGTTATGCCCACTGTGAGGGCACGAGCTGGAGATACCTCCTGGAGGGTTCGTTACATGGTCGCTGAAAAGTAAGTCATTTTCTATTATATTACTAACAGTCTGCTTGGCTTCAGATTGCATATAGATTTACAATGCCTAATTCATTGTTTTAATTATGAAATTTTGGAAATCAATGATGTAGCTGCTAACTGCCAAAACTTTAAAAGTGTGGCTTTAGGCTCTGTATTGATGAAACAGTCAGTCAAGATAAGTAGTTATATATGAATGCTGATAAGCAATACAATGTTAAGCCATATGGACTTCATTTTGAAAAAATAGCATTTAAAGATGTCAAACCTAGTCTTAATAAATTATTTTGAAGACATATATCGCACCCTCGGTGCGACACTGTCACTTTTGCAAAAAATTCAAAAATTAGTTGAGGATGTAATAATTATCCTAGAGCACCATTTTACTTGGTGCGATAACATTACTATTTGTTCTTGTTTTCTTTTTAACTCAGTGTGATATAACTACAGTTTTAATTTTTCTTTAAATGCACAATGTCACTTCTGAGGGGGGTTGAAGTTTTAAATAATTGTAGAGTATATTTTTAATAATATTTATTGATAACTATTTATCTTAAAGTTGAAAGTTGATGTTTTAGTATAAGCAACTCATCTCGCTTATATCTCCTAACATCATTGCTTTGTGAGGTGTGAAAGTTTTAAATGCTTCTCCTGAAAAACTACATTTTTGCATAAGTGACAGTATTGCACCGGGGGTGCGATATATTCATCTTTTCTGTTCTTTCTTGATGAAATATATAATGAATAAAAAGCAAATTGATATAATAATAAGTTTTGTTATGCATTAATTTTCAGTACTTATTTAGTTTAATGAGTGAATGAAATGAATTTGACTTTTTGTTGGTTGACACATTATATTATGTATATGATGTGGAACAATATATATTAAACATAGAACAATTTGTGATGCTCCTGCTCATAATGAATTAGGCTATGATGTTATTTAACTATGTAAAAGAATTTGTCCTATTTTATATAAAATATCTAATGCTAGTTTAAATATCTTCTCAAGTTCCTATTAACCTGTTCTGGCAGATTTGTTGAGCTACAGCAAGCTGTGGGTCTTGAACTGGCTCGCTCCGACCTTGCACAGATTTTCCAGGCACTTCTCAAGGACACTGAGGCTGAAGTACGAGCCGCGGCCGCAGAGAAAGTGAGTTTAATGTGTTATCTATACTAATATTATAAAGAGTTTGTTTATTTGAATGCTCTAATCTCAAGAAATACTGATGAATTGAAAAATAAGTTTTGTGTTAGATAGATTATTTATTGAGGCTATGGACATTACATCGCACTACGACTCATAGAAGTGAAGCAGGAACCATTAACGCGAGTGACACCGCAAGGAACAGCTTGTTTACAAATAACTATGCTCATTACATTGATTCCCTACTATAATCTTAATTGTAAGAACCACAAAAATGGACATAAATTATTAGCTGGTGTCTGCAGTTTTACTTGTGTTAATGTTATCTACATTGTTATATTGTATGTCTAAAAGCAATCTTTCTATCGCTCGGGATTAATACTTTTTTCTGAATGAAAGTTATCTATTTTATATATTATATGTCCTTTTCGATGCCACTAACAGCGATTATGCGAAATTTCATAATGATAGGTAAGTAGTTGTGGCATGAAGGCCTTACCAAAAACTCATATTGTTATGTATAATATATTATAAAAATATTTCCTTTCCAGGTTAAGGACTTCTGCATGAATCTAGACAAGGCACACCAGGAACAAATCATCATGACAATGATCCTGCCACAGATCAAGGATCTAGTCTGCGACCCCAACCAGCACGTAAAGTCAGCCCTCGCTTCCATCATAATGGGCCTCAGTCCTATCGTTGGCAGGCAGAACACCATAGAACACCTTCTACCACTATTCCTCACACAGTTGAAAGATGAATGCCCAGAGGTCCGACTAAACATCATTTCAAACCTCGAATGTGTAAATGAAGTTATCGGTATCCAGCAATTAGTACAATCTCTTCTGCCAGCGATCGTCGAACTCGCTGAAGACACAAAATGGCGAGTCCGTCTTGCAATCATTGAACACATGCCACTTTTAGCCGGTCAACTTGGACAAGAGTTTTTCGATGAGAAGCTAACCGGTCTCTGCATGTCCTGGCTGATTGACCATGTGTACGCTATCCGTGAAGCCGCTACTTTAAATTTAAAGAAATTAGTTGAACAGTATGGAGCGTCGTGGGCTGAAACAAATGTGATACCAAAAGTACTGGCCATGTCGCGCGAACAAAACTATTTACACAGAATGACTTATTTATTCTGCATCAATGTCCTCTCAGAGGTCTGCGGGAAGGATATCACGACGCGAGTACTTCTGCCCACCGTCTTGTCTATGGCTGATGACAATGTTGCCAACGTTCGGTTCAATGTCGCCAAAACTCTACAGAAAATGGCGCCATATCTAGACCCTGCTGTGATTCAGCCTCAAGTTAAACCAGTTCTGGAGAAGTTGAACGTTGATCCAGATGTTGATGTGAAATACTTCGCCTCGGAAGCGATCGCGGGCATCGCCGGTTAATAAATATTAGTCATTGTAAACTTTTTCTATTTTGTATTTATTCCAAAACGATCGTTATACGAAGACCTACCAACATAATGTTTTCATTCCAGTGTTAAAATTCAATAGAGAACACTTCAGACGGCATTTAATTTGCACACATTAAAATTGTAAACAAACTTAATATAGATAAATAAAAGCCATTCTTGTTTTATTGGCCTCCTTATTTATTAATATGCCTAGTAGGCTAGTTATAAAAATATAAAATTACAAACTTAATATTCAGATATTTACTTTAAAAAAATATTTTCCATGGTACTTGATTCAAGTCCCACACTCTACTGATTTTAATTTATTATTTTATTTAATTAAATATTTAAAATATGAAGATTTTAAAAAAGCAGCTGACAAAAAGCAAAATATTTAATTTCTATGGTAATTATGGACGTCTGTAGCCGACCGACTACGGTTCGTACACGGGCTCGTTCGACCGGGGCAGCACCTCAGCAGGAGGGGTCTCTAAAGTTGCTAAAAACATTATTAATGGTCAGTCCCTATTCATCCCTCATTCCTTTTTAAAGCTGACAACATATTTGTGTCTCCTTTGGTGCTGCTATATCCATGGTCGGGTGATTACTTAACATCAGATGTCCAGGCTGCTCTTTTGCCAGACAGTTTTTTAAAAAGCTTCAGAAATAACCCCAACGTCATAATGACGGGTGTTTGGGCTTGTCCACACGTCTTACTATAATTCAATCAATCATTTGGATATATTCTGACATGTCAGGATGTTACACTTACTTTTCTATTGGTTTATTGGCATAATTAGTTATATATACCACAAATCTCTTCAGCAAGCTAATAAAAATATATAATAATAAAACTATTAAGAAAGCTATCATGATTTTAATAAGATAACTAATATAATTGATGCAAGTGCTCTCCAAATTCTCAAATAAATTATAATCTCAAATATCTATCAGGGTATAAAAAAAAACACAGGATTAAACTTCTATAGTTTTTATTTCCATAAAACAACAATGTCCTAATTCACTTATTCATTGAATAGAATTTAAGTTAAAGAGTGAACGAGGAGATGGAATGTAACATGTTGTTACGGGGCTATGAATTTATTGCTATTTACATAAATAACATTCTGTCACAAACTGTTACAATTTCAGAAATATCACATGGACGTGTACTACGTTACGACGACTCTACGTCATCTCCATAGATTAAATACATTTCATTTGAACACACTTTCAACAATTTGTGCACGAAAACAGATAAACATGTGAAGCACCAGCGAATAACAAAAATATTTATTTTCAATTCGTCCAGCAAAATCTACTCGAAGAAAATATATACACGAGACGGACACATTTCCTTTCACGTAGCAACACCGTTATAATGGCTGTATTTTAAACATTTTTTTT
Source organism: Hypolimnas misippus (assembly GCA_037950945.1). Taxonomy (NCBI): domain Eukaryota; kingdom Metazoa; phylum Arthropoda; class Insecta; order Lepidoptera; family Nymphalidae; genus Hypolimnas; species Hypolimnas misippus. The sequence continues at coordinate 2,693,348 of JBBEEQ010000009.1, forward strand.
TTCTAATAAAGCAACACGATCGTTATAATTTTTGTAACTCGATTGTAATACATGTAATACACATTATCAATAAACTATTAACAACTTACTAGTAAACAGTATAATATCTTACATATCACCGCGGTCCGACATCCCAGCCGAGCAGAGGTAATAAATAATAATAATAATTGAAAAAAAAAATCTATAAATATAATCTCCGCTATAAATAAAATCGTTGTACAATATAATTCACACGAAAATTTATCTTTAATAAAAGCAACAGACCACAAAATTAAAAACAAGTGTTGCCATACCTTATTTAATATATTCCCGCAAATAAAATAATTATTCATAACAACATTTATGGGTGTATCCTAATGAAGTATCTCTAATTTTGAGGCGAATATTAAATACTGTAATATTTTCAAGTATGGCAACACTCTGTATTAAAGGATCATAGTTCTGCAGAGGACTTGTATCCAGAGCCGTTAAATAAATTAAAAAAAAATAGGGAATCATAGTTTAAACGGGGCGTGTCTCGCGGCTGGAGCAGCGGGCCGGGCAGGGCTCTAGTGGCGCGAGTCCCGCGGGTAGAACTCGGCGAGGATGGAGGCGGGGATACGCTTCAGCATCTCCTTGGGGAAGATGCGCAGCAGCTGCCAGCCGATGTCCAGCGACTCGAATACGGTGCGGTTCTCGTAGTTGCTCTGCGGATACATCGAGCATATTCATTTAGAGTACCATATGACTGAGCTTTGCTTGGTATTTCTAAAAATGAAACCTAGCTAGTTCGATTCATCGCTCCCGAAACCCCTCTACAAACTAAATTTCATGAAAATTGTTATAAATTGTGCCGTTTCCAAGATTTAAATAATATATACAGGTGTCAACTGGCCAGGTGTTGGACATTTTACCAGTGTTAAAAGTAAAAAAACTAAATTTTTTTTTTTATTAAAAAAAAAAACTTTTTTAACGTTTTTTAAATATTTTTTAATAATATTGTTGTAATATACAATAACAACTTTAAATCATTTTAGTAACAAGATCGCATTACCAAAACCACCATTAGAAAAAGTCATTTAAGGGTGTAGAAACACACAAATACCCTAATTGAGAAGCTTAGATGATGTGTTTATATAAGTCTATTTTTTTTACTTGCCCTTTTTTGGTAATACCCCTAACGAAAAACCTAATAAATCATGAGTTTTGTGACAGAGTCACGGCATTAATTTTTCACTCACCTGGGTGATGAAGTTCTTCTCGAACTTGGTGAGGAACTCGAGGTACAGCAAGTCATCAGGAGTCAAAGCCTCCTCTCCTACTACAGCCTTCATGGCCTGCACGTCCTTACCGATGGCATAGCAGGCATACTGTGGGACAAATATACATTATTAAGTAAAAACTTGCATTACATCTGCATGCAAAAGCCTGTGTCCTTTCACAGGATGTAAACTACGTCCTTGTAAAATTTGTTAATTCATTACAAACATATGTACAAAAATACAAATCTTTCCTATTTTTAATATTAACATGAGCATATTACATTCTATACTGTTTTTGGGATAAAAGTAATAAAAATCAGTGGATGTGAATATTATGAAAATTTGTGAGCAAAATTTACAAGTGCTATCCTCGCCTTAGAAGTGGATTAAAATTACGATACCACTACTATTCTCAAAACTTAATGTGATCTTAATTCTTTCTTCCAACTTCTTAAAGAATAACACAGCACCAGACTATAAAACATAGAAAACTACACTTAAAAACATTCAAAGCGAAATCTCACCAGCTGATTGGAGACATCAGAGTGGTCCTTTCTGGTCATACCCTCACCGATGGCGGACTTCATGAGACGAGACAGAGATGGCAGCACGTTGACTGGAGGGTAGATCTGTCTGTTGTGGAGCTGACGGTCTACGTAGATCTGTACGAATAGTCTTATACTTAGCATGATATTGAGAAATGTAAACTAACTTGAATTTATTTATATATGGACGCTGATAAGCAATAATGTGTCAACCCACAAAAAGTCAAATTCGGAGATATTGATGTATTTTGATACTGCATTACCTATTTAACATTATTAAAAAACTTTTCAAGACATATAAACTAAATAAGTACGGAAAAAAGTTTCTTAATCATTTGTTTCGAATTTCAAATGCGTTCCGTATTTTGAAATTTATACAATAATTTCAAATATTTAAAGAACTCTGTATTAGATAGTATATTAAATATATCAATCTGCTTTCAATTCATTATAGCTTTTATCAAAAAATAAAAGAAAATATGGATATATACTTCTACAAACATATTTATTAAGAATAGGCTTGACATCTTTAGACGCCATTTTCTCAAAATGAAGTCCGTGTGGCTTGACACAGTATTGCTTATCAGCATCCATATTTCATTACTGCTTAAATTAGAAATCATTGTTATTTTGAAGGTTTTTAATATCTTTTTTTTGTATATCATAAAAATATTTTTTTTTAATTTTCAATACATAATTTTTACAAAGCAGATAATTTAATAGTTCTTTAAAACAAATAAATAAACAGATAGTTTTTTATTTTAAAGTCCCAAAACAAAAATACTTAAATTGCATTATGGTCAATGGTGTATCTTTATAAGAATTATGCCATTTTTCAATAAATTGAGTGAAATTTTCCACACTATCCCTATATCTGTATTTTAAGTATTGTTGTCCAGTATGCTCACCTGTCCCTCGGTAATGTAACCTGTCAAGTCAGGAATGGGATGGGTGATGTCGTCGTTAGGCATAGTAAGAATGGGAATCTGAGTGATAGATCCGTTCCTTCCCTCCACACGCCCAGCTCGCTCGTAGATGGTGGCCAAATCGGTGTACATGTAACCTGGATACAGATAAAATAGTTAAACAAAATTCCCACAACATTATTTTTTTTCTTTTTGTATATCTACAGGTGAGTTTTTTGAATGGGCGTGGTTGACCAAATACTGACTAGAAAAATGAATGTCTCAAGAAACTAATGATGCAGTTTTAGTTTTCATCAAAATTAGCTCCCAAGGTCCTTTAAGTATTTTACGCTGTTCCTTATAGTTTCAGATTTGGCCCACCACGCCCAGTTAAAAAATTCACATGTATACAGAATTATTTATTATCTTAAAAAAAATCAAAAACTATTAAAATAGCAATACTTCTTGGAACAGTGTATCACAACTATCATACAGAGGGTGTTTTAACTGTGACACAGTTTTTACTAATAAGGTTAACTTTCTTTTAAATATTAAATCGTAAAACCTGTTATTGTTCCAAATAAAATTAATTTTAATCTATGTGTAAAAATTCGGTTGAGATCAAACAATAGTCTAATTCACCCTTTATGTTTTGATTTAAGTGTATGTATGTATGTGTCGATACCTGGGAAACCACGTCGTCCGGGCACTTCCTCACGAGCAGCCGACACCTCACGCAGCGCCTCGGCGTACGAGGACATGTCCGTCAGGATGACCAGCACGTGTTTCTGTAACAGTTCACTCGTTAGCCCCTAGTGTCTATAGCTCAATTAGTTAAAAATTACAAAATAAATAAATTAATTGTTTTTAAAAAAACATGTGCCAATCCGAGCAGTTGTAATTGTTTACAAAAAATAAAGTTAGTTCATGTTTGTACCATTACGTACATTCTTAAAAACAAGTGATCAGAGAAGGGTAAAAAGAATATACAAAAGTAGATTTTATAATTTTTGTTTCTGTATATATTTATATGTGTGTATATTTGTGAGTTAAATGCTAAAACTAGGCATCGGATTTTATTTCGACTTACAAATAGTTAAAACTTATATCAAGGTATTCTCGGCTTCATTTTATTGAAATATAATGTCAGCAGAAAAGTTAAGTTAAAATATGAAACGCCTGTTCAAATCTGCATAGCAATATGCGACTTCCAGTGTCATTTCGCGGACGAAGTCGCGGACACCGGCTAGTAATAGATAACATGTAATAGACCGAAAAAGAATCAATGATTATTATTTTAATCTCACCTCGCACTGGTAGGCCAAGAACTCAGCAGCCGTCAAAGCGAGACGAGGTGTGATGATTCTCTCGATGGTGGGATCGTTGGCCAAGTTCAAGAACAGGCACACGTTCTCCATGGAGCCGTTCTCTTCGAAGTCCTGTTTGAAGAATCTAGCTGTCTCCATGTTCACACCCATGGCGGCGAACACGATGGCGAAGTTGTCTTCATGGTCATCCAAGACTGATTTACCGGGGACCTGGGGCAGAGTTCCAAATGGCATTAATGATTGAAATTGTTTCAGATCTTTATATTAACTAGCAGACTGTTGACAAAATTGATTGGCTATTGATGAGTAAACTATATTATTGTCATAAATTCACCAAAACTGTTCAGTAGTTTTTGTGTGAAAGAGCAACAATCATTCGTCCATCCTTTAGTAATGCACCTATTTATTTAACTATGAGAATCATACATACACACTAACAAGTCACTCAATCCCTTTTAATATTCTGTATAATGATGTATCTATACTAATATTACAAAGCTGAAGAGTTTATTTGTTTGTTTGAAAGCACTAATCTCAGGAACTATTGGTTCAAATTGAATAATTATTTTTGGGTTAGATAATTTATTTATTGAGGAAGGCTATAGGCTATATTACACCACAGAAGCAGTACCCATGAACGCGAGTGAAACCGCAAGGAATAGCTAGTTTTATATACATGTATGTTTGTTTAAATTCTCAGAAGCTTGATATCAAAATAAACTGTATTATTACATCCTACGCTCTTCGCTAACGACTAATAGGAGCGAAGCAGTAACCATAAACGCGAGTGAAATCGCGAGGGACAGCTAGTATTATTTTAACAATTTTTCTTTTTGTTATAGGTACCAATAAAACCAGTAAATAGAAAAAAATATATATATCTAAAAGTTGTATTGCGAAGTGGTTGTAGGTTGGACTCCTGCTGTCACAATTTTTAATACAACTCTTTATTCCATTATTAATGTAATGTTTCTCATACATACCTTGACAAGACCGGCCTGCCTACAGATCTGGGCAGCAATTTCATTGTGAGGCAAACCGGCGGCTGAGAAGATGGGGATCTTCTGACCACGGGCGATGGAGTTCATCACGTCGATAGCGGAGATACCTGCGAACAGACAGACATACTCACTAATTCTGATACTATTTAGAAGGGTATGAAGTCATATAATATAATATCTGGACGACTGAGACTAGATCTGTATTTTTTTTTAGGAAATTTGTATTTATTAGAAATTATTTTTAATTTAGTAATTAAATAAAATAGTAACAGTTTTTCATAGCCTGGAAACACGGATAAAACGACATTATCTAATAATGACACCTAAGAAAATATATACAAGAACTACTCATTTATAGGCATTAAGTTTTGACAGACACGTTGGCGCAGTGGTCACTGCAACTGTCTCAAGCGCTAACGGTCGCGGGTTCGATCCCCGCTCACGGCAAATGTCTGTATTGGCGATACGGATGATTGTCGTGGTCTGGGTGTTTGTGTTAGTGTTGTGAGTGTTTCCGGACCCCGACACAAGGTCATGAGATCTTAATGGGGGCCGTTGAGAGTTATTCGTTTATTTATTAAGTAAACTGTATACATAAGCAGTAATCTGAAGAATGTTTTAAAAGTATTTTTTTGTTGTATTATAATTATTCGATAAATAGACCAACCAAATAAACCAAAGCTATACTATATAGTGAGTTTAGTTTAAAACTCTTAATCGTGAATTAGTTTCTTTCGAATAATTCTAACGTAAATATATTTTTTTGAACCTACGTCAATAATTAATGTCACATTCATTAATGCCATATAAAACATTTTAATGAAATTATATGATATAATGGGGAAGGTTTATGGGCGGAGATTAAAGAGCTGTTATGTAATTCTTTCTATCATTTTACTTATCTTGAACAACTTGTAGGTATATGAATGGTTACTGATAAGCAATAATGTATTAACCCACAAAAGGTCAAATTTAGATATATTGATGTGGTCTGATAATGCATTTCGTATTTAACATTATTCAAAAAATTGTTCAAGTCCTCTGAAGTAAATTTGTACGGAAAAAAGTTTCTTATTACAATGTTTAGAATATTGAAGTGTGTTCAATATTTTTGATTATGCAATAACCTCATAAATTTGAAAAATTAAATATAATTCTTTACTAGACAATCTACTTTTAATTAATGATATTTTTTATCAAAATAGATAAGAAAGGTGTACATTTTTAGTTACAGTTTTTAGCCATTTTTTCAAAATAAAGTCCGATTTGCTTGACACAGTATTTCATATCAGCGTCTAAATGTCTATTGTGAATTATATTATCTGGGATAGTGCAAAACCGCGTAACTAACTTTAGCAATCATCGTCTTTGAACAAAAGTTAAATTTCATTATTGATGAAAAAACAAGCTAGCTAAAAATTATATAATAAATTTTGACATATGTACTTGTATATGATATATTTAAAACGCTCATAAGGACTTTTTTGTATCAATAATGTAATTTAATAATTGTTTCAAATTTAGACTTAAACTAGATACGCGGTTTTGCAGTTTCCCCGACCATAAATCTTTCGTTCTAATATAATTCCAACTCTTGAAAATATGGCTTAAAATTAGGGAAAGGAAATTTGATGAATAAGACATATATACTTCCTAGAAGTCGATTCTTATTAGTGATACTATGGATGACTTGTTTTTGTGTAATGATGGTGATACTATTTATGGTGTATCTTGTTTTTTTTTAATCAGCGGATTCGGTTCCTAGCTTGGGAAATTAATAAAAAAAACTAATTTTGCAGTTTTACTGTTCATCAATCGGCCCCGAGACTCCTTTATGTGTTTTTCGCTATTCCTTATACTTTCGGGTGGGGCTATCCACGCCCAAATAAAATATTCACGCTGTATATAATGTAAATACGTCACGCCATTATATAACCGATATAATTATAGTCAAAAAATATTACAGATATGTGAAGTCTTTAAAAACACAACGTTTTTTAAATCACAAAAGATAGATAATTTACATTTTTTTAAATCAAAATTTATTTTAAAAATAATCTATATTCTTTTTGATTTTTTAAATTAATAACTTTAATAAAACAGTGATCGATTACTTTTTTTATAGTCTAAATCAACAACAGTGAAGTAAAATATAATAAATCTAGTAACCTCTTCATTACTTAACACTTACCAGTCTGGATCATTTCCTCGGGGTAGATACGTGACCAGGGGTTGATGGGTTGACCCTGGATGTCCAAGAAGTCCTCGGCCAGGATTGGTGGACCCTTGTCAATGGGTTTTCCGGAACCGTTGAACACACGACCTGAATGGAAAATAAGAATGATTTGTCAAAAAAAAACAATAAAAGGGACTTTGCAACATGTAGGAGAGATGATTTTGGCGAAACTATATATTTTAACTAAATTTACCTACTAAATTAAGTTTTTGAAATATTCTAATCTCATAAATTCGTATTTTTTTGACGAAATCGTCTAAGCCAGGCCTACTGCCAATTTTGACACAAATTTTGATGAATATTATAATAGAATATGGATTGAACTGTGAAGAGAAACATAGGCTGATTATTACAACGGAAATAATACAAAGGAAGTGACAAGGGGAGGAAATTTTATAAAGAAAACCCATAATTTCTTAAAGAAATAATCTATTCAACTTACTTTCCTTTTGTGTGCAATAAAATATAATAAAAAAAAATATTACTAATAGGACTTACCTAACATATCCTCAGATACGGGTGTACGCAAGATGTCTCCGGTGAACTCGCAAAGAGTGTTCTTAGCATCAATACCTGATGTGCCTTCGAACACCTGGACAACGGCTTTGGAGCCGCTGACTTCCAGCACCTAGTTGTTACATATATTTTAATGTTTTGTTTGCTGGCTTTAAGGGTGTGAATTATCTGAATGTATGAATATGCAACTATATGAAGGGGGAACCCAAAATACAAGACGAAAAACATTGAAAATTATATTTTTATTACTTGAAAAAAAATCTTTAGTAAGACAAAATTATATAAATTGCTAGATTAATATTAATACAATTAATTTTTCAAAGAAAATTTGTCAAGACTATGTAAAAAATATCTGTGGATTTTTCAATAAAATTCCTTCAAAACAACAAAATGTGAAAATGATCTTTTTTTTCCATAGTGACAAGTGAGGTCACATATCAAAGATTTTATCAAATACATTTTATCACATCCAAGTATACATGAACGTCTTTACAAAAATTTACAAATTTTTTACTTTTTTAAATGTATTTTAATTATGCATAATGAAAAATAATAATAATCTTGACAATTTCTTAAAAGAGAAACAACAAAAATATAATCTTTAGTGATTAACTATAATAAAATATGAATATTTACCTGACCAGACCGTAGGGTGCCATCAGCAAGTCTGAGCTGTACAATCTCAGAGAATTTGGGGAATTTGACCTCATCTAAGATGACCAGTGGCCCGTTTACACCAGACACCGTCTTGTAAGCTACGCAATAATTAAATAATCACTCTCCACTCTCTATTCTCATAAAAAAAACATATTATAAATTTTCTAAAACAAAGCAAATTATTCAAAATGCCTCTCAATGTTAAATATCACACTATCACTCAAGATTAAATGTTAACTCATAATGAATTCTGCTGACATATTTTAAAATATGCCACATTCTATCAGATTTATAGGATCAATTTATTTCTTAAATTAATTAATATTAATCACTACATTCATCTATTACAATCTATCTTTTCAAGTACTGTTTACTATTGACAGAATATTGTCTCATAAATGTAAATCCTGACTATGGAACCAAACATTAAATTTTAAATTTATATTTTCATTGACATCTATGTGATAAACTTGAAACTATATTAAAATTATATTAACAACATCAAATATTATTAATTACCTCACAATTAAATTTTTTATTGCAACTTTTTGTACATGTATTCCTGTTTAATTGCTCAACAAACCAATATAAAAAAATATATTATTCAGACATAAATTTGCTAATTTGCTTTTCCATTTTCAAACATTAAATCCTATTCAACTATTCTCTTTTCCTCTTTCCCTACTTATTTAAATCAATAATGTTCTTAACATGAGAATTACAAAATTTGTACTTTATATTATTCTCTTTAGAGCTTCACAGAGGGCATTCAATTTAAATATAGGGATGGAGGAAAGTCAATACATGTAGATACATGATAAAGAAAAGTATTGCAAGTATCTATTGAACAGCTGACTAGTCATGTGATTCTAACTAGAATAATTTAAACATTTTATTGAATAAGATAAAGGAGGTATATTGTAGATAAAGGAGGTATGGTTTCATAAATTATTACTAGAGTAAATTATTGAAAGGCAATACGTATTGTTAAGATGATTTACGTGAAATTAATTTCAATTTTAGATACCTCTCAAGGCCGTGTCTTATGTTTAGGGCGTTCATCCTATGATATCAATGTTTTCGTTTTAAATCAAAATGGGAGCTGGAATATAATCTAGACTTGAAACTATGATAAATTACGTCAAAAGTCCTACTAAACACTAATTTACTCCTTTCAATGGAATTTGAAATGATCTCAAAGATAAATACATGAGAACTTATATTTACGATATTTCATTAGAATTGACCTAAATTTAGTGCTCCCTAAGGAGTTTCTGATAATGTTGTAACACTATTGGTGCAAAAAAGACAAAAACAAAACATTATAGAAGAGCTTAATGGCAAAATCGATAATTTGACATCGCTGACTTGCCAAGTAACAGGAGCTAAATACGTATATGATTACGATATATTATAATTGCACTTACTCAGACGAGGCTGGGATATGAAGTCACGGGATACCACCAGGGCATGTTCTTTATTTGCCTGGGTAGCCGAAAGAGTTTTTGCCATGTTTCAGTTTTCTTTTGGCAGGCCGCTCAATAAAACACCAAACTGCGCTGCCTCCTCGCCCGAAAACTGACGAATAGATGTTTTGTCTATGCCACTTCACGTGCTGTCACGTGACCTATCACAAGATGAAAATTGCCATTATATACAAAAAATTCCCCAAGCGCGCAATAATAACGAACCACAAAATTCTTAATATTATTCAATATGTGTAATCATAAAATGTTAACTCTAATAATTCAATTGAGAAAGAATAATATAATTTATAATTGTATTGACTTTAAAAATATTATTGGGACTCCATAGAAAAAACAAGGTAAGAAAGAAAAGTACAGTAATTTTCGAAAGGTAGAATAATAACTATATGTAATAATTCAATTGAATTAAGAAATTTATCAGAGTCATCTTGTTGGTAGTAAAATTGTAAATCAAAACTTCAAATACCTAGGGAAAAGAAGGATAAAAGGATTTATAAAGATGATCTTGTTTAACTTTTTTTCACTTGTTTCTCACACTAATAAAGAGTATAGGGTATTATTAGTACGTTGTACTATGTAAATATATTTAAAAAATTTAAACAAGAGAAAAAAACTGTAAAAAATTTCAATAAAAAAAAATCTTATTTTAAATAACTTATAATAACTTTTCCATTCTACTTTTCTTTCGTTTTTTTTAAAATTCCAACTGAAAACCTTTGAATTTTTTTTAAAGTAATTATATCCACCTTATCCAAAACCATAAACCACAATAATCATAACTTTTTATTATGGGCTGAAATCACGATAATTTTGAAGTTTTCATTGCATACATCAGTTACATAAACTACTCTATTACTTTGAGTCTGTATTAATTACTTCTTTAGTTGTAAAATAGACGACAATGGCAACAATCACGATAAAAGTAAAAGGGTTATTTATGGTTTTTATTACAGATATGTATTTTTAATCTGTAGAATGGAATGGAATCATTCCGCGTAAATTTAAAAATAAATTAATGATAATTTTGTTTATCTTATCATTATCATATATTATGTTTACTAAATTAAATTTTTAAAATTAAAACATATATACAAGAAGTTAGGATGTATTTAGCCATATTTTTAAAAAGATTAGTTTGAGATTTGTTATTAAAATCATTCGAAATCACTTAAGCTCCATGAGCGAGTGTATAGCAACGATTATTTTAAGAATTATTAAAAGTATAAATTAAATTATAACTCGTTAGTGGACTGAAATCGCTGCTGCGAGGACTACGCATTTGATACATTCAAACTGTTTATGTATTTTTTATTCCATAATTGATTTAAAAATTCTTGAAAATAATTCTGTTTGATTTTTATAAAATTGTAATAAAAAAATAACCATGTATTATGCGTTAAAATTGTATTCGTTTATTGCTAGAAAAGATTCTAATATCGTTATTAGAATTGAAGAAATCATTGACTTAGATTTTTGCGATTATTACTCATTGAAATAAACGTATTTAAATTGATTTAAATCGCGTATATTAACTATTTTTAACATCCCGACGTTTTGAGCACTTACTGCAGGAGTATACAAACTCGAATGTGAGTGTGGTTTATCTTACATAGGCCAAACAAAAAGAAGCATCGGTACTAGGGTCAAGGAACACATAGGAGATGTCAAAAATAAGCGTTCTTCAAAGTCTGCAGTTTGTGAACATGCTTTGGATAAACCTAACCATTTTATTCGATTTGATAAACCACAGATCCTCGCTAGAGAACACAGATTCGTTCCTAGAATGCTACGCGAGGCTATTAAAATTCAAAAACATACGAACTTCAATAGAGAAGATGGTTGGAGACTTTCAAACACCTAGGATCCACTTATTAAAAATTTAAAATGCCAAGTCCAACAGACTGCAAGACCCAAAGACTGCTATTTTACTGTGGATATAAACAGTTAGTACCTTCTGCGTGCAACCGGAACGTTATTCAAGATACCAACTAAGAAACCGTTGGCGGTAGTTGTAAATATAATATTTTCTAAAAGCTCAAATAGACAAATGTCACCTAAGTCTACCCGTGACCACGAACGCTGCAAAGTGGTCGAAACGTCGAGATGATAAAAATAGTTAATATACGCGATATAAATCCGTTTAATATAGTTTTATTTCAAAGATTCTAATACTTACAATAAAATTGATGAATCAACAGAGCATATAACATAATAACGTTAAATAAACATATTTTTGAGAACAAATTCGTTAAATAAATATATATTTTAAAAGAAATCTCGACTAAAGTATTTCCATAGGTAAATTGTAGTCTTAATTTTTAGTATTAATAAAATTCACAAACTTGATAAACAACTAAAGGTTGCCACTCATTAGATAGTGGATGTCATCGTTGCTCCAGCGCAACCAGCGCAACATTCAAATAGTGCTACGTCATATATTTTTAATCTGTGGTTCCTACAGTCGTAATTTGTAATAAATATGTCAAATTTCTTAAGTGAAGCGCGCGGGGTATACGAGTCAAACGAGCTGTTTGGCGCTCGGTTTTGCGGTATTCGGTATTCACAGAGTACACAATTTTGCCGCAGCTCGACCTGTCGAACTAGAGTCGGGCCTGCTATTTTACTGGATATAAATAGTTGTTACCAACGAAATTAAACAAGTCGCGTTATTTGTAAAGTATTTTATTAAAAATACCAAATAATGTCGGTCATAGGGAAGATTGTTGTACCTAATGTATCGGCCCGGAATTTCGCTAAAATAAACGCCGCGTTGCAAACTGTGAAATCGAATAATTATTTTACGTACACCCAGGAGTTATCGCAGCCTTTGGACCGAAAACCCGAATTTGTAACAGCAAAGCAGGCGTTCGAGAAATGTTTAAAATCAGGTAACTTATATAAACATATCTATTTTATGTATTTATATAATTACTATAAATAAATCGATACTCTAGATTGATTACAATGTAGTATTGAATTGGAATCAAAATGGAAAACATAATTACATATTAATGATCCTATATCAAATTATGTAAATGAGCCAAATTCGTTCTACGTTGGAGAAAAAAACTTATTCTGAAATAAACAAAAGTCCATTGAGATGAAAAAATCTAAAACAAACAAAATTACCATAAGATATGTAGATATACAATTGGGAGTTCTATGATTAATCTAATAGTAGAGTAACTGGAAGCACAGGGTCAAACAAGTGAACCTTGTACCCATTATTTATTGATGAACAATAGTTTTGCCTTTAATAGTAAATTTTATAGATAGTTTAAAAACTTAAAAGTTAAAATTGTCTTTGAAAATTCTATTCAGTGAGTTGTTACTTTTTATGTTATCCAGTATATATTTTCATCTACACTATAAAACTATACTTTATTGTTTAAATTTATATCACCTAAGTGTTTTTAAATAATAGTATAAAATAAAAAACAAATGCTAAAATAATAATCTACTAGGATTTCAAATATGTGTGAAAATATTTGAGTAAAGAAAATTTTTAATTTCGCTATATGTGTATATGAAAAAAAAAATACATACTTCATAATTATAAAAACAATTACAGTTACAATTAAAAAATTAATATATGTATTGAGTAATAAACACTAAAAATAACATGTTCATTACATTTTTAAATCCAAAATATGAACTACTAAAGAGATTAAAAATATTGAAACAGTCATAATTATTTGTATATAGGACTATATAAAAACATGTTTATATCTATTCATAAAAACCTCTTAAAAAATAAAAATTGGGGTATTATTTTCACACTGTTAGAGTAAACATCAGTAATTTTATCAAGAAGTCCAGTTGCTAGGCATCCCTTGATAGCACATGTCACTCATCCTACAACTATAATTAATACAAATTTTTTTGAAGATTAATGGATATTTGTTATATTTCACGCAAAAACTACTGAATAAATTTGAAAGAAATTTTATAGTAACATACTGTAAAATTACAGTATTTTACAGTACCTGTAACATTTCACCAAAATCTGTTCAGCTTACAAAATTAACATATTGATACACATTCACGAAATTTGCAGCAAAAGTTAGTTAACTCTATATACATGTGTACATCTGTAATATGCTGTAATTTTGTTTTGTGTCACTGATATTAAAAGAGCAGATTACAAAACCGATTATCTTTATTAGAGCCATTTAATGATAAGTAATTTCATGTATTTATTTGCTTACAAACATTGTGCTGTAAAATATGGCCTAGTTTAATACTATTTGTATGTGTATATATAGACAAGATTTTTTTTATTTTATCTGTGTTAAATTTCAATACTTGTCTGGTTTTCTAATGTGCATGCATGAAAGAAGACCAAACATCAATCCAGTCTCACAATTTTTTTTCCATTTATATTATGCTAGCTGTCTCCGATGTTTTCACTTGTGTTTATAGTTACTGCTTCCCTCCTATGAGTCACAGCAATGTTATATAGCCTATAAGCTTTCTTAATAATCAGTCTATCCAATGCAAAAAGAACTTTCAAGTCACATCAGTAGTTTCACAGTTTTACTTTGTACATAAAAAACTCATAAACAAAATTTTACCTCTTTATATTAAATAGTAGTATAGATTATATTATTAGATATATACATAGCTATAGATTATATTATATCATATAGTATAGAAGTATAGATTATAGTATTAGCATGACTAAATGCTCCGGTAGGGCCAAGTGTAGTCAATAATCAATTTGATTAAATTATACATACTCATTCAAATTTTATCAATAGAAAGATAAACAAAGTTTAAACTTGTTGAATCTTCATTTATATTTTCTATTGCATTGATTTTAAATGCTTATTCACAAAATAAAAAAAAACCACTTAAAATTTAAAAGGTATACTTATCCCTAGAAGAGATTTCTTCTGGTATACCTTCCTAAAATACCTTCTTTTTCAATTAGAAAAATCTATCTGATGTTACGCTTACATTCTGTCTCTCAATGTCAATTTTATATTTTCTTCTAGAAACGATACAATTCGATCTAATTAATGCACACGGGACAAAACAATTAATGCCCTATCAAGAACAACGTATTAGGTATCTATGTCATATCAAGATCAATACCTATTATAATGCATATATTCATTTATTGGCTATTGATGCTCTATATTAGTTACAGTAAATTAAACCCTGTACATATTAACATAGTGACAAAATATTGCTTTTTAAACATACATATAAGTTATGTTTGACCTTAAATTTTTTATTGTCCAATTTATCAAATTATGTAAATGATGGAATTAAATCAGATGTTTAATTAATTATTTATTAATTACTATATAACCCGGTAATATTATTTTATGTATGAAAACAGTAAATTAATTTATAGAAATAAATATATTTCAAATATTTCATGAGGCCCTACCTACCTTTTCTTTCTCCTTAAATCAAAGATTGTCTGGTAGAAATCGCTACTTAGCGATAAGATCGTCTATTTGTGCATTAAATAATTAGTATTAAATTATTCTTGTAAAAGGTTTTTAAGTGGTGTACAATAAAGTCTATTCTCTCTCTCTCTCTCTCCCTATAAATTTTAGCATTCTGCAATTTAACCTAAATCTAACTTACAAAAAATTCGCGTACACGAAGGAAGAGAGTTAAAAGGTCGAAAGCCAAACGCCTCTTTTCCACCCCCTATATATCCCTTCCATGTATGCACCATCCCTTAGTTCCTATTCTCCATGGCTTTTCTGGTTCTGCTAATGGTAATAATAACATAAGAAGATACGCCTGGTCGTACAACTTTGATATTAGAATGTTCATATGTTGAAAGTTAATTATTCTATGTGTAGTAGGTAGTTAGTTTTGTTTGAGCACCACTAATCAGTTAACAAGTACTGGTTCTACGTTCACGGTTATAATCTCCGTATTACACTCGAGTTCTTATTACAAAATAAAATTTATGTACATAACACATAAAAGCTTTATCCTTGGCGCTGACTTCAAAATCTTGTAGAAAATATAAATTACTTTTTAGTATACTTGTTTCGGTTTTAAATCAATTTGTTTTTTTTTTAAGTTTTTATAGAGAAGAACATAGGCTACTTTGTGTCGCGAAAATAAAACGCGAAAAGGCTGAAAATGAAAGTGTTTACGCATACAAAAATGTGTCTCATCTACACTAATATTATAAATAATTTAAATTTGTATGTAACTTTTTATGTAGAGGGTAATCTCTGAAACTACTGATCCGTTTTGTAAAATATTTCCTGCGTTGGTTAACCCGTTTTTTGGAGAAGGTTATAGGCTATATTACATCATACTACGACTCACAGGAGCTAAACAGTTACCACAAGAAAGAATCAAACCGCGGGGGGCGACTAGAATATAACATCTCTGGTTTTGTGGTTTGACGAGATGTAGATAAAGCCAGCGACTGTGTCTGTTTACTCGAGATATAGTAATGAGATGCGAAGCTTATAAATAACAATACGTTGATGTCATATTCGAGATAAATTAATAATATGCGGTATGATCTAAATTTATAATTAGTTTCATTTTATGTTTTCTTTTGCTTGATAACGCAGTTTAAATTATTATCGGCTGTGAGAATAAAATACTGGTTTTGTATAGAAAAAAGTTAGAACCAAATAACTAAAATTTTGTTCTTTACGTATTTACATAAAAAATTATAATGATAAACCTCGTCAAAAGCGACTAAATAAAAACAGAAAGTCGATTGATAAAGGACAAAAAGAAAAGAAAACTGAACATTTGTATTGGACTGTTTTGTCTATGCCTATTTTTTATATAGATTATACCATAACTCAACATCCACGTAGCTACATATAAAGGTATAGAGTTCATGACCCGTGTTCAAATGTCTCGTTTTCACTTTCTTACATGTAATCAATAAGCCCTGTTGTTTATATATTCGCTCTCATTAACTACGCAAGTTATTACATAAATAGATAATATTATCAATATTGTGACACTTCACACACTCTAACAATTCGAGGTTAACGACATGGCGGTTGCTTTTTTTCATCTTCTATAGCGCCATTTTATTACCCTGGTAGATAATAATAATAATAATAATCCACGCCAAGGGATCACCTTGCCGTGGTAGTGGGGGGGGGGGGGGGGCTTACGAGAAGTCGTGTACACATTTGGCTTATAATAACCTAGCCCAAACCCTGTCTTCAGGAGAAACTTATACTCTTATATCTTCAGCCTAACAATCTATGGCACTCTTACCCTTCTTAAACCAACGGTCCCAAAACAAAGCACTAACATGGTAAATACAAGAAGTACATTAAAACGGCCCCAAGTACCCGGTGTTCCTAGCAATAGCCCTGGTTCAGACGGAAGTCGGCCTATTGCTGTGACTAGGAGCGCGAAGAATCTCATCCCATACTCTTTTTGAATCACCCCCATCGTCACCTCATTTATTTGAGACCTCATTTAGCTTTCACCCATCTACACATATATCCATAGATGTTGAACATGAGGCAGAAGTCTTAGAACATGTTCCCCTCTTGGATAACGCCAAACGTACGCGTCAAATTTGGACCATTGAAATGTAAAACTTCATATGGCGTACATACTTACTGATTACTAAATTAGAAAAGAATAGAGGTTGTAATAGTTCACTATACACCATATTTACAGAAAAATATCCAGGTGTGCAAATAAGTAAACAAAAAATTGGTGAAATAAAAAGAGCAATAATAAAAAATAAACTTTTAATGGATGAGATGTTACACGGCATTAAGGAAGAAGTAAAAGATATTTTACAAAAACAAGACCCAAAGGAAACACATGGAACACCAAAAAACTCAAAAAGTAATTTAAACGCACCTCATATCTTTACGCATGCCCCATAGCCTCAAGATAACTTGGAAGCTAAAAGAGTAAATACAGAAACTAACAACTCGCGACGAATTTAGACAGAAGATATGAATAAATTTATATATACATAGAACCTATCATATAGTTATCAAGTTGAATACAGACAGACGAGGCTACTTACTTAGCACCATTATTTCAACAGTTTACGCAAAAGTATCAGAAAATGAACGTAACTAAACAGAGACTAGGAGGTCAGTTTCGAGCTATTTTACGAAACAAGTTAGTATCACAGGAAGTATTAGACTGAATTAAAGAAGAAGTAGCATCAAATCTACAAAATCTCATGCAAAGCCTTCAACCATACAACATATTTATAGAGCCAGGACAAAGAATGAGATGGACTATAGAACATAATGAAGCTATAATGAAATCATATTATAAGTTACCACAATTAGAAATATAATCTTACCAGTTATAGGTCACTTTTGCATAAAAATTTCATTAGAATGTTTCCTTATTTATCACATATAACTGAGCAGAGAGTAGCGGATCAAAGGAGACTAATAGTAACTAATAAAGATAGATATCTTAACGAAAATAGATTGAACCAAATAAAGCAAGAAATTGCTGAGGAACTACGTACAACTCAATATCAAATTAACAACATTCCTACAACAGCACTCGATCACTAAAATACATTCTACACTCATAACCGATCATCTATCACTCACACAAAATTATTTGAAACCATAGAATCCCAAAACAACGACCCATTTATTGGCACGCAGTCACACACACAATCATCCTTCCTAGAGGACATAAATCATGAAGAAAATGTCTTTAATATTACAAATAACGATATATATAACAATCATACTCAAACTCAAAACACAACACAATCAACTATACAACTAGATAGGGAAGAGAACCGTGAAATAGATCAAGTCTTCGAGCAAGCCTTACAATTTTATAAAAACACTAACCCGATAGAAAGAAAATATATTCCTAAGCAAAAGGCATCAAAAAAATTAGCTACTATTGCTAATTATATAGATATAGAAATTCTTCCGAGTTATGTTAATAAAGAAACTAGTTTTAACACATTACAAACTATTTTATACTGTGCTGCCTGGCCTGCAGCTGAAATGAATGGTTCTAAGCTAGAAATCCCTCCTAGAATACACATCTACAAAAATAACCCTAATAAAAAACCTAAATGGCAAATCAGATTGGAGAAAAAAGTAGAAGATTTTAGAATAAAAATAGGAAGACTTGCGCTATACATTAAAGGAAACAGAGCCGATAATTTAACAAAACATGTTCAGAAGATATTGCAACACTATTAAATTCATACATCACATGAAGAGCCTAACATACAACTCGACCATTTCCTGGATACTTTAAAACAAAAATTAACAGTTGCCAGTAGCCGTCTAAAACGTTATAAAATATGCACAATGCGCAAAACCCAAAACAATCAATTTACAACAAATGAAAAACAATTCTATCGCACCCTCAAATCATCTACATGTAATGAAACATCAAAAAACTTTTCAACTACAAACCTACATACAACACCACAAGCTAAAAACCTACATACATTTTGGCCTAAATTATGGGAAAATCCGGTCCTACATAACTCCAAAGCTGAATGGATAAACACAGAAAAATTAACTTTAAATATTGAACCAATGTTATATGAGCTCATCTCCACTGACATATTCTATAACATCATCAAAAAACTACATAACTGGAAAACCCCTGGCAATGATTACATTCACAACTATTGGTATAAAAAATTCACCCACATACACCCATATTTACACAACCATATAAATAAATTTATACACAGCCCAGAAACTATGCCAAAATATATTACAGAAGGAGTAACGTATATGTTGTTAAAAGATCAAAACGATCCTGCTAACCCTGCTAAATATAGACCGATCACTTGCCTGCAAACAATTTACAAAATAATCACTGCTTGTCTAGCCGAAGTAATCAACACGCACATAGGTAGTTATAACATTTTAGCTGAACAACAAAAAGAATGCAGAAAGTTTAGTCAAGGATGTAAGGAGCAATTGGTAATCGATTCAGTGATTCTTGGGCAGACTCGACAGAGAAAACAAGATCTATTTATCATGTATATAGATTATAGGAAAGGGTTCGACTCGAATGTGAAACATTCTTGGTTACTTCAAATTTTAGAAATTTACAAATTTCACCCAATTATAACATCTTTTCTACAATCCACAATGAATTTCAAGGGGATACATTAAGTCCACTGTGGTGTTTAAATCCGTTATCAAATTTACTAAACAACATGAAAGTTGGATTTCCGCTTGAATACTATGACACCAATATTAACGTGCATACTGATACTAGACAAATACAACAACAATATAAAATAAACCATCTCCTTTATATGGATGATATCAAACTTTATGCTTTTACCCAAAACAACCTAAACCAACTAGCTGAAACTACTGAAAGCTTTTCTCGTGGTATAAAAATGGATTAAGGAGTTGAAAAGTGTAAAATTAATTCAATAAAAGCAGGACAACATTACGGTCATTACTATGAATTGCAAAATGGGGAACGAATAGAACATCTGAATGAAAATGAGACCTACAAATATCTTGGCTACCTGCAGTCTAAACAGATTAATCACAAAGAAATCAAGACTAATGTAAAGCAACAATTTCTACATAGACTCAAATCCATATTAAAGACACCTGTACTCGAAAAACGCTATTAACACCTAAGCAGTTCCTATACTAACTTACTTCATTTGGAATAATCAATTGGACTAAGACAGATTTCCAACGTTTGCAGCGACTGATAAACACAACGATGACGAATAATAGAAAGCACCATTCAAGATCTTTTGTGCAAAGGCTTACTTCGCCAAGAGTAAAAGGTGGAAGAGGACTTATTGATCTATCTAATCTACATAATGTACAAATTACAAATCTCAGAACATATTTCTATAAAAAAACTTTAACCTCCATACTTCATGCTATAATATCCCAAAATGACCTTAAATTAACACCATTAAATCTCCATAACAGAACAACACAAAAGAACGAGACACAAATAGATAAGAATAATAAAATGGATCAATTGGCACGAAAGACACTACCACGATTTACGCCTGCCACACGTCGACAAAACAGCGAACGAATGGCTTAATCGTGGAGAACTTTTCCCTGAGACAGAGGGTTTCATTTTAGCTATACAGGACCAAGTTATTGAGACTCGCAACTATCAAAAATATATTATGAAAAAGGTCAACTTAACGACAGACATATGTAGACGATGCAATGGCTCCTCTGAAACCATCCAACACTTCACATGTGCTGCATGTAAATCAATAGTTCAAACAGCTTACAAACATAGACATGATCAAGTCGCTAACATTATACATCAAAAATTAGCTATAAATTTTAAACTAATTACACCACAGAGCCGCATAGCTTATTATAAATATAATCCCGAAGTAGTTTTAAAGAACCAAACCCACAAATTATATTTTGACAGAGCTATATTAACAGACCGAACGATCCCGTACAATAGACCAGATATTACAGTAATAGATAAAATAAATAAAATTGGCTATATTATAGACATAGCGATACCAAACACTCATAATTTACAAAATGTAATAGCAGAAAAATTAACTAAATATACAGATTTAAAAGATGAAATCACCAGAAATTGGCATCTACAAAAAGTAAAGTCATCATTGTTCTTATAGTACTTTCAACCTCAGACGTCATTCCTTATCAACTCCACCAGACCCTTAGGACACTCAATTTAACAGCAAATACTTTTAGTCAGCTTCAGAAAGCTGTTATCCTAAATACGTGTAGGATTGTTAGAAAATTCCTACAATCTCACAGTATTTAAAGACCCCAACTTGTAATCACTTGGCTTTGGCCCGTGATCATATAACTCACCGGTTTATACCGATTTTTACAATAAGTAAGCAGAATAATAATAATAATACACTTTATTGTATACCAAAACAAGAATACAAATTCAGGAAAACACATGAAACAAAGAACATGTATGGCACATTAGGCGGTCTTATCGCTAAAAAGCGATCTCTTCCAGGCAACCTTGGGGCAGAGGAGATGGTTTATAGACTAAAATATAGACGATAGAAATAGATAGAAAGATAGAATTTGTAGATTAAATATAGACGGGACATAATATTACCGAGGAATGTATTTTTTTTTTAAATGAAAATTCTGAATATTATAAACAACTAGCTGTACGCAGACATTGCAAGGCCGCCTAAAGTTTATAGATTTTTTAGGCCACGAGCTTTCATAGACATCCTTAGGACACCCTACCTTTCGTTACAATCCGATCAATGGTTTCAGAACGCATAGAGGACAAACATACAAACGTTGTTTTTTATTAATATATTTAAATGTAATACAATTATCGAGACATATCTGTGTATGACGATTTTAAATGTAAATTTTATTACCAATTGTATTTTATACTCCACTTACCTATGATAAACATAATTATCAAAGATTTTGCTATTATGTTTATGCGCAAACAACACGTAAATGTGGTAAACACTATAAATATAGACATCCCTAAATATATATTTAATTTGTAAAAATATTTTTTGTTTACGTTTCAAAAAGTTCGCTCAAACAGATGAACGTACACAAAAATAATTATATAGCATCAGAGAAAACAACAACAAAAAGAGTCAAAAACCTAACTCTCTCCACCGTACCGTTTCTTATATCCTTTTAATTTTATTCCTTTTTAAGTTGGCAACACATTTGTGGCTTCTCTGGTGCTGCAAATGTTCATGGGCGGCGATGATTACTTAACATCAGCTGACCTGCTTGCTCGTGTCCGCTATTTTTTATAATAAGCTAGCTCTCCTTTTGTCCTCTCCTAGCAGTTTCACTCGCTGACCTTATACTGCTTCGCTTCTTTGAGTCGTAGAGTGATGTAATGTAGTCTATAACCTTCCTCATCAAATGGGCTATCCAAACTTAAAACAAAATTTTACCTCACAGTAATATTAGTATAGAAAAATCAACTTGATAATATCAAGAATCGGATTAATAAAAATACTCTTAGGGCACAGAAAACAAAATCGACCCGGCTCGTTTATAAATAAATACTCCCACAGTCGCGATAAGCTTCCCCACTCATTATCAATTTATCACAAACACCGGATAAGTATCGTTAACTCTGGATAGGAAGATTATTTTCGAATTTTGTTGTTGTTTTCTTTGAAGATTATTCTTAGTAAATAATATTGTTTTAATTACACTATCATGTATTTAACATTAACATTCAAACATTTTTCAAGTTTTCTAAACTATATAAGTACTAAAAAACTTAATTTGATGTTTCGAATCTGAGTCTGCTCATCCAATAAGCAATTACCTAATATATTTGAAAAACTTATCTATACTAATATTATAAAGCTGAAGAGTTTGTTTGTTTGATTAAACGCGCTAATCTCTGGAACTACTGGTCCGATTTGTAAAATTCTTTCATTAATCCGTTTAATGAAAGAATTTTGTGTAGTAGAAGGTTGTGTGTGTAGTGTTAGATAGCCCATTTATCTAGGAAGGCTATAGGCTATATATTATCACGCTAAGACCAAAAAGAGCGGAGCACCAATGAGGAATGTTTGAAACAATCGGGGAATATTTTCCTATTGAGAGAACTTACAGTGCGTGCGCTGCGTAAACGGTTAAGGCTTTTAAGGTTAGCTCACTATAACCTTTTTTATGCTAACCAAATTTGTTCTAAAATAATGCATTACTAGCCCAAAGTAACTATTCCACGCGGACGAAGTCACGAGCGGAAGCTAGTTATTAGATAAAGCTTTTTATTATTCCAAACTGCTTTTAATTTATTACATTTTATCAAAATAGAAAAGAGAAGTTGGTTATATACGTTTTCGAACAAATTTGTTAAGAATAATATATGAAAAGAAGTCCTGATTTCAAGTATGAGTGTTTTTTTTTTCTTGAAATTTATGTGGCGGATTAAAAATTTGCGAACAATTTATGGATGCGTACGTTACATACACAATCACAAATAAAATAGCGAAAAAATTAATCTGGTCTTTCCTAAATCCTTCAAAAACCTTTATTGTTATTTTTGATCTTATATAGTCTTTGGTAATACAAACTATCGTGTAACAAAATGGAACTGGGTTAAGGTAATCTTAAACATCTTATTGTAATGCATTGATATGAGCTCTTGAAACAGTTTTCCTCTACGCATTGCGTTCTGTTTAACAAAATAACAAAACAGTTGATTTAATTTTTTAATGTTTTGTTTCATTTAAGTGTTGAAGGTGAAAAAAATATATACTTTTGACAATATACCAAATTTTTTAATACGTAAATAAGAAGATAATATTTATAAGAGAGAAAAAAAAATTAAAATCCGATTAAGTTAATCACAAGAGAATTATTAGCACATTAACAGTTCTAAATGTTTGTTTATTTATCATTTATATACGCTTAAATGTATTATTAATGGTGATTTCGATATAACATTGAGAAGAAGTGTCATTGACCGCAACTGTCCGTACATGCTCCTTCAAAGAAATTTCGTATCCACGCTTGATATGATGTTTTTATACCTACGTTACATTATATTGAAATTGTTTAAAATCTTTTTTGTAAATTATTTAGGATTTATTATAATGTAATATATAAAAGACACACTAAAAATAAAAAAGATGAAATTAAAAATACCATTATATTAAGCCTATAAAGCTATCGATATCTTTGTGAGGGTACCTT
This sequence comes from Hypolimnas misippus, assembly GCA_037950945.1. Lineage (NCBI taxonomy): Eukaryota > Metazoa > Arthropoda > Insecta > Lepidoptera > Nymphalidae > Hypolimnas > Hypolimnas misippus. Next base: position 2,717,897 of record JBBEEQ010000009.1, read on the forward strand.
ACCAAGCAGCAAAACACTGACGGCATTACCTCTTAGAATGGCTAGACTGATATGCTGCCAGTCACCTCCGGTCACCTGTAGTTTTATCATTTTTGTTGAATATAATACATAAAAAATACATTAAAAAAAAAAAACGATGTAACTGATGTTAATTTATTCATAATAAATATGTTTATTACACACATACACACTGCAGACTATTATTATTAAAAAAAAAAAAAAAAACTTAAATTATATTATAAATATATAAATATACGTCAAACTATTTTAAATTATTTGGTGCAGAAATTGACATTTCTTCAATTTTCTAGCAGCGATAGCATTTGACTAATGGGCTATTTCTATGTTAAACTTTTTTTTGAGTTGAACTTTTTATCATGTATTGTTACATAATTGTAGTACACATTTCGAAATAAATATTAATAAGTTCACTAAAGTGATCATCACGTAACATATGACTAATTTCCATTTCACTATTATTTAAATATTGCGTATTATTTCAGGTCAAACGGTGTACGCCCAGGGTGCTGCGGCCACGCCTGTGCCGCTGCTGAACGCCATGACGGAGGTCGGTAAAGCCGGCTCGTTCAGAGACATTAAGGTCGTCCACATGCACACCGAGAAAGATGCCGCGTACGTCGCACCGGAATGCAAGGATATATTTAGGTAATGAATATGTAACTGTAATTATTTTCTACTACATAATTGTCTCTTTATTTTTTTTTCTTCAATTTTTTTTTGTTTATATTTTGTTATACCTTGTGCAAATAGACTGAATTAACATTGACTATCTACTAATCATAACGCAATAATATTTAATGAAATGATTCTTTGTGTTATTTTTAAATGTAAAAATAATTATTACTGAATCTACTAAAATAACTACATATTTGGACGCTTATAAGTAATACTTTGTCACACTGACATCATTTTGATCAAATGCCGTCTAAAGATGTCAAGCCTTTTCTTAACAAATTTGTGTGAAAACGTATATATCCAACTTCTCTTCTCGATTTTGATAAAATGTAAAATGAATTAAAAACTAATTGGTTAAATAAAAAGTTTTACCTAATAATAAGTTTTTCAAATATATTAGGTTATTGCATATTGAACAGACTCAGATTCGAATAATTAAATTAAGAAAGTTTTTTAGTACTTATATAGTTTAGAATGTTTGAATAATGTTAAATACATGACGCATCACCAGAATGCATCAATATCTCCGAATTCGACTTTTGGTGGGTTGAGATACATATATGTTAGTACGATCATTTCAAACTGTAAATGTTTCAAATTTTAACAATTCACAGTGACAAATAAGAAATATATTTTACGTAAACGTATAGTTATGCAATTGTCACCTCGTATCTAATGAGAGCTAAAACTTTCCATATACACATTCATACTTAAAGTCATCTAAAAATAAATTCTTATTCTATATACATAGTATATATAGGTAAAAACAAAAAAAAAAAGTTTTTTTTTACTTGTCTGTCAAATTATTGTGTTTTTTTTTTAATATTTAGTAACTACTAGCCACGACGGCTTCGTACGGGTGCAATTTAGTTCATTACGAAATCACACGACTAATCTTTGAAATTCTCGGCTTTTCTCCACTCTTTGCGTAGTTTGAAAGACCGTCCATTCAGACGTCGAGAAGTGACTTTGTTTTATACGATGTAAAGATAACTCTTAACTGCCTTACTACAAAAGATTTAAACAGATGTTAAGCGCGTGTTTAAAAAAATCCGTACTACAAATCCGCGTCTAAGCACAGTTTTGAGTTAAACATGCTTTAAATATAGTAACGACTTTAAATATAGCTGCTTTAAATAAACTCACTTTAACATACGTGTAAGTGAGTTTAATAGATGTCTAAAACCTATTTCAGCTGTCAAATGTAACGTATAACATTTTATCAATAAGTTTTTTTATGAGTTTATTCGCTGTTAAGCAATTTAGATAATATTTTAAGCAATGCTTAATTTTTAAATACTGTTTAGCTAGACACGTGTTCAAAATGGTTTCAATGCGTCTTTTGTAGTATGACAGTTAATGTTTTAGATGGATAAAAAAATTTTTCAATGTTTTCCTTAAATTTTTCAATATATATTAATTTTATATTTCGAAATTCGCCCAATAAACAAATGCTATAGATAAATAGTTTATAGGTATCTAACCGCGTTTGAAGGTATTATATGATCAGTCATGAGTGTTTATCGTTAAATCCATTATCAAATATTTGTGCTCTGCGTCTCGATAATATTTGTGCGATATCGTAGACTTTATCGACAGAATTCGTGCATCTCAACTTAGAAACTAACTATTAATGTATATATCATAACAGAGCTAAAAAAGCCAGCAAATCTTGTTATAAGTTTTAATTTTTAATCTATGTGTTAATTTTGATTGAAAGAAAATATGAAATTATGTATGTAGTTTTATCTGCTGAAGTAGTTTTTAGATTTATTTATTTTTTCAAGTAAGAATCAAATCTAGCTAAAGCTATATAAATATAAAGATATCATTATCATTTAAATATTCATCATCTATTGATGAAAATATGGTAATTGAGAAGTTAATAATTAAATTATATTAATTAGAATTAATTAAGAGAAATAAAGAGCCTTGTAGCACTACGATACCTTAAAACAAATCATATAAGGACGCTGATAAACAATAATGTGTCAACCTACAAAAAGTCAAATTCAGATATAGTGGTGTTTTTCGATAATGTAATGTAATAATCACCTATTTAACATTATTAAAAAATTAAATTAATCTAAACTAAATAATTACGGAAAAAGTTTATTAATTTAATGTATCGAATTTCAAGTGCGTTTCATAAATTGCAATTTTTACTATAATTTTATATATTTTTGAAAAAACTTATTATTATATAAAACTTTTACTGTACTAATCTACTCCGTGTGGATTGACACAGTATTGCTTATCAGCGTCCATATAAACTTGTTATTGACCTACCTTGAACTCTTGGGTGCTCCCCATTAATATAATATATGCTATGTATGTATATGTATGTACAATTGTACATGTTTCATAGAAGATTTTAAACAAACTGTTATGTTTTTCTTAAACTACTATAAAAGTAACTACAACATAAACTATTTACTAAGTTTTGCTAAATTGCTTTCATTTTCCGACATTTTAATGGTCATCTCAGCTTGTTATAAATTGAATTATTATGTCTAAAAATATGAATCATATGATATCAAACCGCTTGAATCTACTTTAAAATTAAGCAATAATAATATTAAACACCTGTATAACATTATTGTGAAAAATACTTACTACAATAATTTTGTAATAATACTTATAAGTAATATATTACATATAAAATACATTTATACTGAAGACCATTTAAATATTTTTATAGTATTACTAAAATAATTCTACATTGTTTATTACAAAACAAAAAAAATTCACAAAAATTGTAACCACGGTAAAAATGTTCAAGATCAAATGAATAACAAAATTATATATTCAGATTTGAGAATATGGAAATTTCAATACTTTTTAATAAAAAAAGGAGAATCGACTTCAAAATACGTAATATAATTTAATTGAATACCTATAGCTATTCCAGCTATTTTGATTTTAAAACCAAATTGCTGAATCGATTTTGATAATTCTATGGTACCAATCTGATAGTAAATACTTTCAAAGACAGTGTTTGTAAAATTGTTTTTTTGACCATGGTTAACTTCTATGTTAATTTGTTACAAGTACATAAAATTTTAATTCTAAGATTAATATATTTTCCGCTTGATCAATTTACAACTTGATACATTTACGCGTTCCTGAGAAAAACGTTGAAAGACAGACGTACAGACTGACAGACACACGAACAGAAATTTACAATTTTCGGATTTTTTCCTTTATGTATACTAAAGGACCTTGCTCCTGGCCAAATTTCATAATGCTAGGTCAATGAGAAGTACCCTATAGGTTTTGATTTGATACGGATGTTCGTCGTAGTCTGTGCGTGTTTCCGGATATTTGACATAACACGATTATTTATTTATATTTTCTCCATAAAACCTTAAAAAACTATTAGATTGAATATTTATAATAAAACAGCGTACCAGGAAGATAGATGACTAAGTGGTTTTGTTTAAAAGGAAATTCTACCAGATCAGTCCCATTTCATCGAAATCAAATTAAAGTATAAGTGTGCTACAAGAATATGAAATAACATATTTTGCTTATGATGTTTTAGATTTACATGCCTTTCTTTGAAATAAAATGATTCTTTCAGATCGGTCTCGTTGTTTATGGCGGCCAACGTGCGTAAGTCAGTAGCGGAGGGGCGGTCGGACGCGATTCCTATCTTCCTGCAAGACATACCCAAGCTTTTCCACAGGAAGATCATCCAGCCTGACATTTCTATCATTCAGGTATGCAATTTGAATTCGTATTCTTAATCTTATTGACTGATACACTCAATAAATCCAAATGTTCATGAGTGAACCAGAATTATAGTTGTGGATATTTCGTAAAGAGTGATTCAGTGAGTTTATATCGCCATAATAAGACCCTTGAAATTTTTGGCATATTTTTTAATTACCAAAGATCTTGATCTTGATCTTGTTCCATTCATTGTCAATGTTTTTTTAAGTGGCAAATAGTTGATACTATACCCATTGCATTAATCATGCTATAAAATTCTTCATGCTGTATCTACTAAGAATATTGAAGTAGTTTTCTTACGTAATCCCGGTGGGCTCAACAAAATTGATTAATAGACTATGGTCGACTTTGCACGGACAGAACTTTCAGATCACAGTATAATTAAAAATTTGTAGTAAACATGAGAGATAATGGAAATAGGGCAATCATCGCCGTGGAATTCTTAAGATTTCGCATATGGGGTTGAAAAGTATAGAGGCCATACATAACAACATAGCGTAATATTAAAGTGCTCGAATTAAAAAAAATAATTTTGAGCACAAAACGCAAAAAAAAACGTTTTATACTTGGGACTTCGGCCTAGATAGAATAATTAATTCTTATCAAAATCATTAATTATGATTTAAACCACCAAATAATATGAAACTATATTTTAGTTAACTCGTTTCAGACAGTTTAATACTAAGCCTATGTAAGGCTCAACGTAAACTCTCAAAATTGAAGTCATTTGTGATGGGTTTCTGCACTTATATCAACATATTTTTATAGTTTTCGTTGATAACGACGGTTGTTTTTTTAGGTTTCTCCTCCAGACCAGCACGGATACTGCAGTTTGGGTACATCGGTGGACTGCGTGAGGGCCGCCCTCGTCAATTCCAAGATTATCATTGGTAAGGGGCTGTCCATTAATCACGTGATGGTTGGAATTTTTAAACCCTCTCCTCCCCCCTGGTGATACGTAGTGAGATTTTTATACTAAATAGACAATTCCTTTATAACTCTGTGATATTTGATGATTTTTCCCGAACCAACAACAAACAACAAGAGACTGAAATAGAAGGACAAATGCCGAGCATAAATAGAATTAAAACTGACGAAGGAGATTAAATCAAAATATACTTTATTCAAGTAGGCTCTCACGATCACTTTTGAATCGTCAATACAAAAAAAACGCTGCGGCTACCATCGGTTCGAAATGTAGATTCTATCGAGAAGAACCAGCCAGAAATTCGAAGATTAATTTTTTAAACCCTTATTAAATTAGATCCAATTTCCATCAGGAGATCACTGAAAATCAGTGTAGAAGCAATATTGCTTCTTCATATACACGAGTAAATCACCTTTTGATTTACGCTGCTTTTAATTTTAATTTGTATGTACTTTTGAATACTACTAGTGCGACAGTTGTATTATACCCAATATCATTTATTATTATAATTTTATGAATTGAAGTTTGCTTATCCGTCTTCAGCCCAAGTGAACGTGCACATGCCGCGTACATTCGGCGACGCGATCATCCACATGTCCCACGTCGACTACGCCGTGGAGGACAACACGCCGCTGCCGGAACACGGCGGGAAAGGCGGCGCCTCTGCGGAGGAGATGCAGATCGGCAAGCTCATTGGAGAGAACCTGGTGGAGGATGGAGCTACGTTGCAGATGGGTGAGCATGAACTGGCCAGATTGTCACTGGTATGGTCCGGCTGATAAGATCTTGGTGGAGGATGGAGCTACGTTGCAGATGGGTAAGCATGAACTGGCCAGATTGTCACTGGTATGGTCCGGCTGATAAGATCTTGGTGGAGGATGGAGCTACGTTGCAGATGGGTAAGCATGAACTGGCCAGATTGTCACTGGTATGGTCCGGCTGATAAGATCTTGGTGGAGGATGGAGCTACGTTGCAGATGGGTAAGCATGAACTGGCCAGATTGTCACTGGTATGGTCCGGCTGATAAGATCTTGGTGGAGGATGGAGCTACGTTGCAGTTGGGTGAGCATGAACTGGCCAGATTGTCACTGGTATGGTCCGGCTGATAAGATCTTGGTGGAGGATGGAGCTACGTTGCAGTTGGGTGAGCATGAACTGGCCAGATTGTCACTGGTATAGTCCGGCTGATAAGATCTTGGTGGAGGATGGAGCTACGTTGCAGTTGGGTGAGCATGAACTGGCCAGATTGTCACTGGTATGGTCCGGCTGATAAGATCTTGGTGGAGGATGGAGCTACGTTGCAGATGGTTGAGCATGAACTGGCCAGACTGTCACTGGTATAGTCCTGCTGATAAGAGGTTTCTGGTGGCAGATTTAATTCTACTATTTACTAATATACAAAATTGTTTTTTTTACCTGTTCAGGTATCGGCAGCATCCCAGACGCAGTGCTGTCGGCTCTGAAAAACCACAAGGACCTCGGGATACACTCGGAGATGTTCAGCGTGGGGGTCATCGACCTTGTGAAGCGAGGATGCGTCACTAACAACAAGTGAGTTGACTTTGGTTCTATTTTTTTTTTTCAGTAAAAATAGCAGGCAAACGAGGAGGATGGTCACCTGATTTTATATGAGCCAGAAATGCGTTGCTAGCTTTAAAGGAAGTTTTCTGTGAGAGTGTGGTACGACCCTGGTTAAGCCTAGCATGCTGACACACTGGTACACGAGCAGTAGTCAGCATGCTAGGCTTACTCATATGAGACATCGTTTTTTAAGTTATTGAATTGTTGTTTAATTCTAGGTTGTTTTGGTTATTTGCTTTCACCGTATCATTCATGTATATAAAATAAGATAAATATTATTTTTGTAGGAAAAAGAATCACAGGGGTCGTATTGTAGGAAGTTTCCTTGTTGGCAACAAGGAGTTGTACGACTTCGTGGACAACAATCCTTTCATCGGTAAATATCAATTTAAATTCAAATTTACATTATCGTTTCATCTAAAACATTACATTAAATTAAATAAATTATATATATTTTTAGGTGACTCGCACTTAATAAAACGACTATTCTACGTACCAGAAATAATTTTATAATTATCACAAAATAACAACAACAAAACATAAATTAAACATATAACTTCTATATCTAAACAAAATAGTGACACCGTTCCGATTGCTAAAACCCACCAAAGTGGTTTTCAATGTCTAGTCCACATCTGTCAAATGTATTTCCTGAGTCCTGAAAAACTTACATATAATATCATCTATATAATAATTTACGTACACATTATGTACTTAATTTAATCATAATTATGTAAATTAATATATTTATATTTTATAAACATAAATAACTGAATGTGAGTATCCAGTATATTACGATTGTTTTTATTTTCAGACATAAGTTAAACAAATCAAGAAGTTTAATCGAATATTTTATGAGAAGGTTATTTTTATTTGACTTTTTTTTGTAGTTTTTCGTTCTTGTAAATAATATATAATAAAAATAAAATATTTATTCAATTTTACTAAATAAAACAGTAGCTGTTAGTAAATTCGCACACTGAATATTTTCAAAAAGTAGTTTTTTTATAAAGTAATTTTTATAAAGTTGTAAAGTATTTTTTTTCTGTCAAAATAACGATAACTACAAAAAATATATAATATATTATATTGATCAATAACATTAATTTGTCAACGTTTGTAAAAATATTTATAATTTTTTTTTATTTTATGTTATATGCGGTTAATTAGACATCTCTTTGATTACTTTATAAAGTAATTCAAATGAATTTCACGTAACTATTTGATCATAGTTAAAAGTTTTTTTTTCAAATGAATTTCACGTAACTATTTGATCATAGTTAAAAGTTTTTTTTTTAAACTATTTTATCTACATTTTTTTAATATCTGCACAGAAATGCTGGAGATTGACTACGTGAACAACACTCACATAGTGTCCCTACAACCCTGTATGACAGCCATCAACTCGTGTATAGAGGTTGATCTCACTGGACAAGTGTGCTCTGACTCTATCGGTAAGAACTAGTAAAAATTATGTTATAATATTTTTAATACATATTATAAAAATATAACATATTTTGCATTTCCATTATACTTATAATATAATAATATTATTATATTCTAAGAACAGTTTATAGTATTTAAAAAGTATTATTAAAGTGATAGGTAAATGTGAATTTTAAATTGTTAATTTGGCAGGTATTTTAGTATGTTGTCATTAACATATGAATTAATCTTGTTCTTGGCTATGATAGTGAAGCAAACCTGGTTACAACTGTTTCATCTACAGGTACTCGGATGTTCTCGGGCTTCGGTGGGCAGGTCGACTTCATCCGCGGAGCTGCTGAGGCGGTGGATGGACGTGGAAAGCCCATCATTGCACTCGTGTCTACCACGAAGCGCAATGAGTCAAAGATTGTGCCAACTCTCAAAGTCGGTCAGTCCTCACTCACGATATACCTGCCTAACTTCGATTTTTTTTTTTATCAATATTATATGGACGCTAACGCTAATATAAATTGCGAAATATGAAATATGCAAAATACGCTAATATAAATAAACTTGAAATTCGAAACATTAAATTAACTTTTTTTCGTACTTATTTAGTTTAGATGACTTTAATTTTTTTGAATAATCTCAAATATGTAATGCATTATCAGAATACATCAATATCTCTAAATCTGACTTTTTGTGGGTTGACACATTATTGCTTGCTATTAGATATTATATAAAAATTCTATGGCACTAACGAGAATATACCCTTTCAAACAAAAAAAAAATTAACTAAATTGTTGTAACCGTTTATGAATTATTGGTGAAGATACATAAAGAAAGTTCTTGACAAATTGAGAACCCCCTCTTTTTTGCAAGTCAGTTATAAGTTAGTAAATCTGTTTATAAGTTTTTTTTTCTGAAATTGTGATATTACTATTGTAATACTGATATCACATTTTTTTGCCATGTGTTTTATTACACTGATTTATAGAATCTATATTAGTATCTCGCCTATAAAAATAGTGTTAATAATAAAATATGTAATTCGTAAAATTTTCCAATCAATAAATTACGTCATATACTGTTAATGCTGTTATATGATAATTGTGTTTAATTTTTTTTTTACAAATTTCATTATTAATATTTAAATAGTCATAATAATCTTATTTGATACTCTATTAAACAGGCGCTGGTGTCGTAACAACCCGTGCTCACGTGCAATACGTCGTCACCGAGCAAGGAATCGCAAATCTGTTCGGCAAGACCCTGAGACAACGCGCCTATGAACTTATCAAGGTAGCCCACCCCGACCACCGTGAAGCGCTGGAGAAAGCGGCCTTCGAACGCCTCAAGTGTATGCCCGCGCCTTAAACTATGGCCCACTCTACAATCCATAGACGAAAAGTGTTGCCAGCGTAGAAAAACAATGCAATATAGTAGTTTTTATTGTTTACTTTTAGTAGTAACAATGGCAAAAAACTACGATTCTTTTGGTACTGAATTATTTAATTCGAATTTAAAAATGCATTTGACATGATTTTAATAGTAAATTATATTTATATGTTGTATCACTTGTGCACTAGAAAATAGATTTAAGGATATTTTTTGCGACGTCTTGTATTTATGGTAAAAACCACACAGTCTATTATTTGATATATTTTTATGTGACTGTTTATGTTACCGTTTAAAAATGTAAAATAAACATTTTAATTATGTTGTATGTTACAATTTTATTTTCTTTTCACTTACCCTCTTCAACAGAAAAGTTACTATTTTAATTAAATTCAAAGAAAATAGATAAAAAAAGTTATAATTTTTTTATAGTCAAAATAGAATAATATAAAATACATTAACCTTAAAAATAAATTACAGTGGATTATAATAAGCACATGTAAGATTTGGAATCCGAACAATTTATTTATTAATAAATTAAGTTATATAACAACAAATAGGAAAAATCACAATATAAAGTTATAGGGTTATAAAAAAATATTTAAATTATAAATTTTAAACAAATTGTAACAATTAGTCCCTATATTTAGAAAGCCTACTCTATAAAACCCTTTAATTTTATCATACCTCTATAGTGCTGGGTTCTCACGACTGGCTTTTATAGATGGCGACTCGCTGGTTACTTGGAACTTGCGTTTATACATATTACGTGATAGATATTAGATACAAACGTATGAGTTCTTAATAAAATATTTTCCTGTGCTTTTTATTGTATGTTTTAAGAAAGGCAACGAATAATTTTAATGCTAGCAGGTAAAAAATAGCCATTAACCAAATAATAGAATTGATATTTAATGAATTATTATCAAATAGCTGTGAAAAGTCATGTCACCGAGTCGCCGTGTGCTGTTACCAAAGTCGACATCGTGAGCACCTAGCTTAAATTTACACTTTCCTTTTCTATCAACTAAACGTAAAGATATTTAACGACTATATAATATATTACGTTCATATTATTTCACGATGAAAATTTGTATCGATTTGATAGCCCAATGAAACTCTCGCCTGTTATACTCATTCGTTATCTCAGTCGATTGCTAGGCAACGTCTTCAAACAAAGTTAAAGTGGACGGCAATCTGCAGGCATACGCGAGCATATTTTACAGAATAACTCATTCCACTTTTAAATTGGCATATCTAAGAAATTTTGATCCAAACTATTTTATTTTTATAAAACTCACCTCAGACCATTAATGCTTCATGCTTAATGGTCTAAGAAACTCACTGCTGCCATTAAAAATCCAAAAAACCGTAAATAGACCTTTTGACAGTAAATAACTTTTATAGCACATGTGGAATCGAGGATGTTTTTCGTTTTCTTTATTATGATAAACTCAAGGCTTTTACCAAAATTAAGTTGAGTGGGAATTTTTGTAATTTAAAATGTCTAAATTTAATCGAACTACAACGCAACGATAGAAGGATTAGATGATGTATTAATTTTAATTACACGACTTACGAATAAAACCAATACAACTTTAAAATTAACATACATATTTGTAAATAATTATATTTGTTTTTTATTTGCCACAAAGCTTTTTACACAGAAATAAAACAAGAATGTAAGTAAATGAAAAGTCCATCAATAATAGACTACATAGTCTGTGGCTTCGTATAAATTGGAAATTTTGGAACGCACCGTAAGGGCGGAGGCCATTTCCAATATTGCAAGCCACATCTTTTTGTTTCTTTCCGTTCGACAAATTCATTAAATTTCATATACATCTAGAATTTAATAAAAGTGTTTGCGTATCAAAACGTGTCATTGCAGTGGTTGAGTATTTCGAACGCTCGGGATAAACTAAAGTAAAAGCATCTGCGAAGTACACTATTTGCCAACTGACGGAATCGTCGATATCTTGCTGAGCGAATAATGATCCTTGACTCCGTACGAGTGTGAATTTGATCTACTATTGAGATTTACGTTTGTACAAGCCGTAAACATGACTTCGTTCCAGCAGCTCATCGCATTTCGAAAAGAAATTCTTATTATAAATAAATATAGAATCATTCGAAGAATTGGAGGTGGCTCGTTTGGCGAAATTTATTTGGGAATAAACGTTTCCAATGGCGAGGTAAGTCCTAACATTTCCTAGAATTAAGATTTACGACATATTTTATGACAAATGAGAGAGTAATACGCAATGTGTATTATCGTGTGTTTACTCGAATATTCTTTAAAAGATGAGAATGTGTCTCAATTTTATTAACACGTTTACCTAGAATAATAGATTATATTTACGTTAATGACGTTTATTGGAGATAAAATGGGGCTAATAACTTTTTTACTTGATTTTTACATTCCTGATTGGTCATGAAACGATATGTTTTTTTAGGTACCATTTCGTAATATTACAATATATTTATTAATTCAGGTTTTGATTAGGAAGTTAGTGTGTTAACAGTGACCTTTAATGTGGGCTGACAAAGTGAAGTGTGTTTTTTATTCATTGTATGGGTTTCTAAGATGCATGTGTGGTTTTAGTAATAAATAGTTATAAATGAGTCAGCCTTTATTTACACTACAATTTAATTAAAAGCTAAAATAGATAGAAAATAAATATAAAACAATTACTTTGAATATTAGCCATAAATAACATGAATCTGTTCTAATTTCTACACTATTTAGAGTAATTGAATTCTGATAATAAAAAAAAGTATCAACTTTGTACTGTCCCAAACACCTAAGAACACTATCAACAAAAGTATGTAAGAACTTATTAGTTTAAAATTGTTTTAAAATAATTTTAGGTCCTGCAAATTCTCATAATGATTAGTTAAAAAAAAATATCTTAGGTTATTGTGATTATAATTAATATATTGTAAACATATTTAAATAGTCAAATAATAATATCTAAGCGATATAAATGTAGAAACTACTTCTTGGTTTATTTTAATATTTATTTTGGCTATAAGACTTACCTTAAGTGAAGTATTACCAAAATTACATGAAACATCATATCAATTTAACAATCAAGTTGATATATTGTATACACCCTATGATATGTTGTGTCAACACTTTGTTTAGATCCAAATATTAAAGATAAAAACAGTTTAACTCTTTAACATATCTATAAATATTGTATTATTAGTCATCTGTAATTTAACATGACACAAACTTAAATCCCGTTCCTCATTATATACTAAAATCAATGATTAAAATACAGGTTCATTTATAACTTTACAAAAATGTAGGTGGTTGTTTGAATTATAATTTAATTCTTAAAAGACAAATTTAAGAATTAATAGGTTATTCCGTTGGCCAGTGACCATAACTATGATTACTGACTAGTGGAAAAAATGAGATGTTTAAAATAATTAGAGCATGATATACATATAAGGTATGAAGCATATATAGTACACTTAGTATTAAAGTGATCAAATTCAGAATCTGTGTGAAACAAACTAGCTAAGTTATTTTATACTTTATAATATTGTGGTTCTGTATAATCTATCATTTAAAAAGAAATAACTGCTCTATCAAAATATTGTGACAGTTATGTCTAAACAAACGGCTTACTACTTAAGTTTAAAATAATTTTTGAAATTTTGTACCCAACAATGTAAATTTTTTAATTTGGTCACTTTGAAACTAAGCGTACGATATGTAGTTGTTCAATTAATTATATCTTTTATGGCAAAGATGTGTGGCTTAAGACATGTGATACGTAATTATTGTAACAGATAAAGTTGTATTTCAGAGAAACTTGTTTGTAGATAAGTCTGGTACATATAATAAATTATGCTATGTATGAAAATGACATGAGGTGATCATGTAACTCATTTAACTCTTTAGGTAATTTTCAAATCTATGTAACTTATTAACAGATAAAATACGAGCCTTGTTTAGTCCCAATTTTTTAATTATCTGTTACAGTTACATTATTTTTTTAATTACTTGACTAATAATTACTTAACCATAAGTTACATGCGTAATTAATACGTAATATCATATTCTTTTTGCAAGTTAAAAGGTCTACATATGTTAGATATATAGATTTGCAAATCATGTTACAAGCACAAGTTAAGTTGCACAAGCACAAATAGAATGCAAATGTTGAAAATTATTGATACAGTTCTTAAAACAAAATTGATTATGTAACGTAATGTTTAATAATAATTTAATAAGAAACATATGTGGAAAAAGTGACTACGTTAACTTATATTGTTGGATCAATTAATAGAGTTTTTTATGTAATTTGTACAACTTTTATATAGACAAATTATTTTAAAAATTTTTAATAACTTTAATAACAAAGAAAGAAAATTAAATACGTAATTATTTTATTCAGGGCAATAGCATTTATAAATTTGCTGATTTGATAGTAGTGAGTAATATATTGCTCATATCATTATCTGATAACATCAAACTATAGGTTACGCCTTTTGATGTTGTTCTTATTACACCAGTGTTTTAACTTTTGATTGGCGTTTGAAGAATACTTCAAGAGTAATTAAATGTAATTGTAATGTACATGTGTATTACAATAATATTTTAAGAGATGTTTTACAAAATTCATAGATTGCTCAACAACATATGACTGATTTTACGATAAGAGGTAACATGAGATGAACGGCAATAATTATCTTGTCATTACAAAATAATACTCAAAGTACATTTTTCTGAAAATTCATGTTCAAGTCGGAAAAAGTCCTGACCTTTTGCCATTTTTAGTTAAACATACAGACAATGCATACGTTTTTTGTCGGACTTTCCGAACACAATTATAGTTAGCATGAATCAAACAAATAATATAATTAAAAGTAAAGTACAACAATATTTATTCAATTTATTTTCTATAATTTTGTTTGTTGTTGATTCAATTAGATTTGATTGTCCAATTTTAATTTTAATATTTTCATTGTTACAATTTGTATTTAAACACTGTATAATTTAATAATTTCGTCGTTGTTTTTGCGTGGTAGCGCGACCTATCATTCTAAATGTTAACACCTGAAGAGCTTTGCTAAAAATGTTTAACTTATTTATTCTGTATAGACTAAACAAAAAATTTTATTATTTAAGTGTGCTTTAAAGAAATAATTCTCTTACTTGCGAACATGGTTTGAATTAACATAATCATTTTATCCGCTTTAATACTTATATACAAACCGATAGAATGATACGCGATTCTTATAAAATATAAAAATACCAGAAGCTTGATAGAGAAGATGGTTGAAGGCTTACATTTGAAATCTACTCATTAAAATTTTAAAATCCCAAATTCAACACAGCAAGACTAAAGATACTGTAAGTGCTTTCTGGATTTATCAGGAACGTTATTTAACATACCAACTTAGGAATCGTTGTGTTAAATAATCTTTTAATTTTCGACGGCCAATTGTAACTTCAGTCTTATTTTGTCGATACACGTCGGGATACCAGATTTTATTTATATACCTGATTTGAATCAATTTATCAAGTGAAATTAAATGAAGCCTCTAAAATCTTTTTATTTTAATGTATAGTGATCGCGAAATTTTTTTTTTCGTGAAAAACTCCTAACTAAAATATACTGATCTCTTTTATGGGTCTTGTAAATGTAGTTGCCCTGGCCCTTTTAAAAAGTAATGAAATATTCGAAAAGTGACTTTACCCTTACGTGAACACATATATTGCATTGAACTCCAATCGTATTTATTAATATATATATTTCAAAAAACCTTCAACTTTACTCTTTGACCGCATCTTCTATGGTCTCAAAACCTTTTATCGTAGAATCAACATAATATATTAGGTTCGGTATCTTAAATTGTGTATGTATTTATCAATATAAATTGAAGGGAAACAAAATTCGAATAGCCATCTGTATTTTATGTGGAAACCTCTTAGTCCGTTCGTACATTATCCGGCACAGATTTGACGGACGTCGCTATTGAAAGTACAATGGATGACGCACGACTTTTATTCCCGCTCCAATTTGGTATCAAATAGTTTGGCGGAATATTTGCGTACTACTGTCCTATAAATACAAGCAAAACACCGTAAATTCTTTATAGTAAATTGTTTTTTGTAAACTTATGTTTAAACTATCGCAAAAGGACAAAGGAAAGGCGAAGTAAAACAGAATTATCATTTTCTTCAAGTATTTTTTACAATATGACGTATTTACCACACGATTTCTCTAAAACTTGTAAGTTCGTCCAATAAAAAAGCAGGCACGATAGACGATTAACTGATTTTGTATTCTGCGAGATAAATCGTTACGTACGTCACGCGGAACCAAATACGGAACACAAAATGGATCCAAGGATGGTTGAATTTAATATTTCCGTTATCTGAAAACCAAAATGTATAGCAATTAAAATACTTCTGTTCCTTCATACAAGGAAGTGGAAAAGAAAAAATATAAATGTACGCATCAAGACATTTTTTTTACTCGCGTTATATTTTGCATTTACCCAATTAGATGAGCGTATATAAAAAAGTACTTTTTGTATAAATATAATGGGACTACATAAAGTTGTTGAACATCTTGAAAAACTTTCTTTACACCCATTTATAAACCCTACGAAGGCACACCTTTTTGTCAATTTTAACAACTTTTGGCTTTATATTATAAAATCAGAATTGGGATACTACACTAGATGATTAATAAAAATTCCAGTGATGAGATTGACAATGCTGAATATTATATGTGATTTACTACACAATAATGTGTCATATGTTTGTGCTATAACAAATTTGCGCTATAACAAACAGTTTTACATTTGCCACTTAATAAGTTTAAAGCCTACGTTAAAAAATCTTTAATAAATAAAGCATATTATACCATACAAGAATATTTTCACGACAAAGAGGCGTGGGTTTGATAAGCGTTGATTTTCTATCCGGATAACATAATTAAAATGTAATAAAAATACATTATGTATAAATGATTTTAAAAGAGTTACTATCGAGTTTCTTGCCGGTTCTTCTCGGTAGAGACTACATTCCGAACCGGTGGTAGCTTTATAAAAATTAAAAATTAAAATATGACATGTAACTTGACGATTCGAAAGTGCTGTTAAAGCCCATTTGAATAAAGTATATTTTGAGTTTGAGTTTGAGTATAAACATAATAATAAAGAATGGTAATGCGTGATATCGATATTCAATACAAATTAGTATACTGATGTCAATTGATTGTGACAGAGAAAGATCTGACCGACTTTGTTAATATCTCTCCATGAATACCAACTATAGCAAGGATTGTTGAAAGTAATTAAGCAAAATATTTTACAGTGTATCTAACTAACGCGAGGTAGTACTAAGAATTAACAAGCTACTGTAAGAAATAACAAAATATATATTTTGTAATGTTATTTATTTTTGTGAATTTTTTATTTGAGAACGCGTAAAAATATCCGTTTTACATTTTAAAATTATGTTGTTTTAAAATATATCATTAATAGTAAAAATGTTAAAAGGAAGAGGCTTTGATTAAGGTCAACTGAATTAATCATTTGCTTGAGACATTCCGACGGTTAGATAAGTTTGGCGTTTGTTTCGAAATAAAACACGTAACGTAACAACCAATCGACAAATCTGAACAACGAAGGGATTTGCTGAACTGAGAATTATTAAATACAAGTCCCGTTTGAAACTATATAACCGCAACAGCAAGATAGCAAATAGAACAGTAGATAGTAAACATTGCAAATTTTCTTAGCCTCATCAGATAAAAATGATGCCAGCGCCGCATCAGTGACTTGTAAAAGATAATTACGAGATTTATATGACAGCAATTACCCAACAAAAATATGTGTGACTGAAATGTGAATATGTAAGAAACAGTAGACATATTTCCAAGTGAACAAAACTAGGAATCGTGTAAACAAACTCCTGCTTTCCCCATAACGGTACTTGTACAGTTCGAAGACAGCCCGCTTCTTAAACGGAAAAGTGCACCTTTGGAATATAGACTTGGCGAAAGAAGATATACCTTTGATTGACTGACTTTATTAATATCAAGAAAAAAAATTGAAAATATTTTATATTTTAGCTACATTTATGGCTACCAGAGTTCACAATTTGTGATATTTTGGTCAAATTGAGTCCACGTTTTTAGCATCACCATTTGACTATTTGTAAAGCTTTTTATATATCTAATTCTTATCACCTACTTGCAGTCTTATTTACAAAAATAGATAAATAATAAGTAAATATACTCGTTTTTAGTATAATACCTATTTCGGAATTTGTTGAATATCACTTGGACCACTTGTGAACTCAGGTATCTTACTGAATTATAAAGTACTTAATTAAGTTTGCTTACATTTCTCACACAAAAATGTAAATCTTTTGCTATAACAAATAATATTTACTATTGTTTTATAGCTCGATCAGAAATTGCTCGAGGCTTTGCTCGCGTAAAGATATAAACGCGTTTTAGAAAAATCACTATTTATTCAAAATTCCTAAACATATATTGCTTGGTTTTTTCTAGATAACAAAATTGATCTTGTAATTAAAAAAAGCACTATATGTATAGTATAACGTTTTTAATTTATTTGTGTGTGAAAATTATCTCCTAGAAGTAAAATGCAATAATATACAAGAAATGTTATTTGTTACGAATGCCAAATATAAATAATAATAATGTAAGAATATCACATCTGTGCATAATGGGTATGTTCCGAAAATATATTCCAGTTCGCTTGTTATGACTAGCTACGTCGTATTACTTAATAAAATAAAAATGACACAGATTCGATATATGCAACCGGCATTGTATTGGGTTGCACCAGTACAATGGCGATTCGTAATAATTTTATTTATTTTTTTATTTAATCATGTCACTGAAGTGCTTAGTCATATAAAAATTAATAAAATAGTTTGTGAACTTTGCCGATATTTTAGATACAAACATAAGTGTTAGTCTGTTTATATTTTTTTGTCATATACATGGTATTTACTGAACGTATTGACTAACGTGGTACAGATGGTTTATTTTAATCATAATTATAATAAGCGTTTAAATTGCAATAGTTAACATAGTTTTGTTTGTAAAAGAGCAGCTGCGTCTATATAAACGTTTCATTTCGTTTTTTTTTAAGGTGTAAGCATTTGTTGAAGACAAATAGTGTCATATTATGTAGTTTTTCATTAAATCACATTGCAATCGAACAATTTCTACGTATTTAAAGTTACATTTATCACGTTTGTTTATTCCCGTCTGTTATGAAGTTATATTATTTCACGCACATTACACTAATATAAAGAAACATAAACGCAGGCGAAACCGCGAGCGGCAGCTAATAAAAAATAGATTATTTCTTATTGTGGTAGGCAAACTCGTATTCATTAAAAGAAAATCATATTTCAACATGTTAACATGTGATATGAGTATAAACATTTACTTTTAAACAGTTTCATGCGGTAATTTATATTATTCATAGAGTAAACTGACTAATTTGTGAAACTTATTCCTTTCTCGTTAATCATAGAACCCAAACTTTTGTAATAAACCGGTTAAATGATATGCACTTTATATGGAATTTCGAAATAATTTCTTATTTTAAAGTCCAAATTTCTACTTTTATGAGGAACGGCTAATGAAAAAGTAAAACAATATAATTCTCCCAAGGTAAATTAGCTTAGACCATTAAGCATTTGGACGCGTCACGCGCACAATTCTACGAACAAAATTTTCAGCAAAAGTTACGGGTGGCGAGGTAGTCAATACATTGATATTACTGCACACATACTCAAAATTATTTTACAACATTACGAACACAAGCAAAAAGAAATAATTAACACTACTAAATAATATTCCCACTAATATGTCAAATACGTTATGTATACAAGCATTGTATACTACAAACATAAAAACGACAGCTTTTGTTTAATAGGAATGAGACTATTTTTATTTAATATTTTATACATAATAATATAATAATAATTTTATACAAGAATTTATTGAAATGTCTGGGATTTGTTGGGAAAGTTTTTACATAGTAAAATAATAATTTTCATTGAAGAGTATCTATAAGAGTGTCCAAGGGTAACTATGCATGTAAAAATATTTCATAGAAAATACAAAAAAGAGAAACCTGTATATTTTTGATTACTATGATTCAAAAAAAAAAAAATTAAAAATAAAAAAAAACTGTAAAAGTCATGGCCGCATAGAATAGTGTTATGACGACAAGAAAGTTAATAGTTTTTTCCTTTAGATCAAATCACTGTCACTCATGTTATCGGTACGCTGATTGGCAGTACCGGCACCGGAGTTGCAAAAAAACCCGACATGATATTACCAAAATCGCTATAGGTGAGGAATTAAGCTGCTGCATGGATTCCTATTATTTAGTTTCCATTTTTGACTAATACGTGTTTTTTTTTTCGATCCTCTGTTCAAAGTAGAACACGTGGTAAGGATCTAAAAAAATAAAATAAAGGCAAATTAACACATTCGAATGCTTTAGTTTTTTTACAAGCGATTTCGACACTAAAATAGAATGGATCTTTAAATTACATCAATTACAAGAACCGGAATTATTTTCTTTCCTAATAAAAAAATATTGTTAATTAAAAACTCATTTTTACTTTTATAATATATATATATATATATTTTCATCGATACCTATTTGCATTTAACATTATCACTAGCACTATCCAAAACAAAAGAATACTGTTGACACATTTATGGAAAATCAACATTTAAATAATTTCTTACTTAGTTCGTAAATAATAAAATCTAAAATTGCGAAAAACGGCAGTGACAAGGAATAAAATTGCATGAAAATATCACACCACCGATCCGATTATTTTTACTCATAAAAACTATTTGTCATGTTCGAGAACATTATTTACGATAATATTTTATGGTGATTTTAATACAAATAGTGAATTAATTATGTCAAAAATAATTAAATATGAAATGTACGATCCATTTTTTTTTTAAGATTAGATGTGATTGATCTATTTTTGCAATGGCTAACTGCAGAGATTGGATTTTTTTACGGATCTCCGTACAAAAAACGATTTTGATTATGTTGAAAGTCGATTCTCGAGTAGTTTTTATAAACGCGTTAGATCGTTTCATTATAAGATTTGCTGGAGGGGTAATGCCTTGTAAGGCGCGTTTCAATGCCTAATAGTCTAAGGCCATTATAGATTCCAATCCGTTACACTTTTTAATCTGTTACAAGTTGACGTCTACGTTTCGCGAGTCTTGATTTGTACGGGATTGTATTTCGGAACATACCAGATGTCATACGCGAGTTGTGCCAATCAAAGGTATACGTAACAATATTCAAAATTATAATAAAAATTATGACATCTTAACATTAACTTTCAACAAAATGTCCTTGACCTATTCATCGCCATTGTACTTACAGAAATGACAGCTGATTAGGCAGTGATTCATATAACAACATTCGTTGTTAGGCGATAAATACAATTATAAGTTTTGTTCTCAGACTTTCATAAAGTTTTATAGATGCTGTTTTTCATTGCTTTACACTGGAAAGAATTTACCTTTAGTGAGTTTATTTTTATTTTTAACAGTAACATCACAGCTTTCGTAACACTACGAAGGTAACGGTCACAAAGTTGTTTCATATAAAATACGAGAGTAAAACTTATAAATTTAATTATCGCTCTAGAACTAAAAAAATGTTACATTTACAATAATCGTATTAAATTAGTAAATAGAAATAATGTGTGCTGTTTATTATAAAAAAAATATCTATTTTGTTACTAATGTATATAAAATTAATAAATGGTTTATTCATTCTTACATTTAAAATGTGAAAAGAAATTTAAAAATAAAGAGAAACAACTTTTATGTACGTATAATTTGCTGCTTGATATTTTTTTTGTGCTACGTATACAAAAACATGTAAATATATATAATAAATAAAGAAATTGATGTACAGACATTTGTATTACAATCACTAATATCATATAACTATACATTGTGCACCTTGATAGTGTAGTCGTAGCCTTTAAATGTTGAACGTTGAAAATAGTACGGAACGTTCCATAGAGGTACAAAAGTAAAGTTTGATGTCTATGGTACGGGTTCCATATTGGACTGAATTATCGTTTTATCTGTGGTAACATATTTGTTAATTAAAATTTGGTCGAGATTTTATTAATGTTTATTTGCAATTGTATATATTTTGGATGTGTTTTCGTGAATTTTGTTTAAACTTGACACTTGATAGTATCAGTGTGTAAATATAAGTTGTTATTATGTATGGTACTAAAGCATGGCGCTTTTGCCCACTTGGGGCATCTTTTTTGGGTGACAAATATGCAATAATAAGAAAACTCGGAGAAGGTTCATTTGGAGAAATATATTTGGCGAAAAACAAGATAACTGAAGAGGTAAAATACATTTCTGTCTGTTGGTCTAACAAATTTGAAGGACGTAAGTCATTTTCATCATACTTTCTACCAACCAGCGAGACATTTTACATCAATGAATGTGACATATTCATATGTTATTTAAGTTATCAAACACTAACTTCTCCGTTTCTGTTTTTGTGGTGTAGCAATATGCTCCGAGAATCGCTATTGCTAAAGACTCGTAAACTCCTAGTAGGTCAATATGTGGTCAATTTGTGTCATTACAGTTCATGTCTAATGATTTAATCTAATTTGTACAAGGAATAAACAAAGAAATGTCAAAATAACTGTCTTTAAAAGATCATAAAATTAATGTAAAATATTTAGTTATAATGGGTTAAAATTAATTTCATAGTAATATATTTATTTACAAATGCATGTTTTTTTGAAACTTTTGATTGTGTTTATGATTTTTTAAATTTTAATTGATGTTAACTCAGTATCTTTAGGTTTTATAGATGTTGACTGACTCATTTACATAATGTACTAGTGAAATTTGTATACAATAACTGTGTGTAAACACCTGACAATTAAAAGAGTAATTTCAATATAAATTGATTGATTATTTTTTTAATAAATTGACAAAGCAATAAAATCAGGCCCTTTACATAATTGTAAATGTTTTGTTTACGTTACTCGATATATTTTATTCTTGCTTTTGTAAATGCTATACTTTAACATCTATTATTGTACACATTCATGGCAGTATCTGTACCATTTGTAACAAAGTATTTTTTTATTTTCTTACGGTTTCTGATATTTAACCTATAAAGCGAAAGTAAGCATGTTTATTTGATCTTGTTCTTCTACATTATTCTTTTATATTTATCATGTTTTAGCTACAATTAGTGATTTTAAATTAAGAGTTTAAAGTTCTTTAGTCGGCATAGAAGTCCTTATAATCACAAACCCCCATCCAGTCAGTAAAAGTAATTATTATTCTGTATCTATAGTTTGCAATATCAGTAATGTCTATACAAAATGTAGCTTATTGCTACTATAATTATTACAAATACAAATCAACTATTTGATAATATACAGTTACTTTATCTTAATAAAGGATAAATATCCACCATTTACTTGCTATGGAATCTCAGCATAAATATGATGCACAGTTCAAAGTTTGGTTGCAATGTTCTTTTTTGTGATGATGATGATGATGATAACATAGGATGGTATATTAACTTATAAGGATGATTGTGGAAGTGTAAACTCAATCCGGCTTAAAGTTATTGCAGCTAGTGTTGTATCTCCATTCTTGACGGTTGAAGTTCATTATTCATTGTTCGCATTTTTATTATAGACAATAAAAAATATTCCTACCTAATTCCTAGTTTTCCACATTCAGAACAAGATGACATTAATATAAACTATGGATTTTATGCACACATCATATGTTGCTTTGACCATGTTGGTATCCATTAAGTAGTAAAAAGCTCACAAAATATAAATCATGTAAACTTACAATAACCAATATCCTTCAGGACTATTGTACTTCTGCTTGCTGTTAGTCAAATAATTAATAAAATAGGACCGGCTGGTATATATTGAGATTACAAACAAATTATTAGGCATAGATATCTGCATCTGTTACATGCTGTCAACATAATCAACATCCGAAAATTGAAAAATAAATACGTGGGTATGGATTATTTGTTAATGGGTTAGAGATTCAATGCATAAAAATAATAAAAAAATACATTTTGTGCTACCACAAGCAAAATATGTATAAAGTGTTCCTATATTATTATTCTCACATCCCATAGCAACCGGGCCTTATTTATTTTCTAAAAATCAATGTATATGTTTAGTTACTGTGTATATTTTAATGAATGTAGAAATGGATTTAGGCATCTTGCTTACATACCTTCAAATCTAAATTATTTATACTTGGAATAGTATGCCATTTGTTCACCCATAAAATATATTCACAAGTAGTGAAGCAAGATTCATATAACAGAATAAGTGACAACAAAAATTGGATAACGAAATTAACGGGCCCAAGGTAAAGTGGTATTTTCTTTTTTATTGTTTATGAATGATCACAAAGACCAGGCAGACATATTATTTTGATCTAGACATGATAGGATAAAAACTGGCCCACAGTCTTGTAAAAATGACCTGAAAGATTTTTTTACATTGTCAGAACTGTATCTCACTACTGAGCAATGGTCTCATTTAATTTTTCATTGTCATTCCAGCGAAATGTATATCAGATCGTTTTATCATCATGCCATCATCATTTTGGCCTACACGTCGCCTATGTCCATAGTGTGTTGTGACGATCCCACTTCTGAAAGTAATTTTAAAATTATCGCTCCCTAATTCCAAATTTCAAAATTTTTCAGTACTGTTTCGACGTTGAGAAACTTTGTTCTGTGCTATTGTAAATAATTATAGCTACGCTCTACATTCATGCTTGGATGTCAAGACGGTAAAATAGAAATTAAATGACGAAAAAAAATTGATGCCATATTTTAAAACATGTTAAGAGATGTAGTTTTTGTAAATGGAAGTAATTGTTGCGCGCATTTATGTTAAGTTGGTAGATCGTTTTATAAAACCATTTTACGTTTTAAAATGACTAATTTGTCCAACCACACTATTTCGATAGACTTCTATAAATAAGTGTGCTGTGTGAGAGATCAGGCACCAAGTTATCATGTAACTGGGGTCTATACAAAATAAACTAGGCGATTGCATATCGTTTCGGTTAGTATCCATAACAACGATACTATTTTCGGGTTGATCTGTTAGTGATATTAATATGTATTTTTGTATCGTAAAAATATTTGTTTTATTATAATATAATTAATTACTTAATATTTAAAATATACATATTTTAAGCCATATTTTGATATTAAACACTACTTATATATTTTTTTACATTACGTATTTTATGTTGGTATCAGAATATATATTAAAGTATATTAGATTGAAACTAAATATATAAAGCTGTAATCAATATTTTAAAAAATAAGAATTTTAATTTTATTACCAAAATTAAAAACTACCATGATGGTAGTTTCTATTGAGAATGGTAATATTTTTATATTTTGCGACTGGTATCACAGCTATTGTGACGTCACGAAGTACAAGCTGACGATGCCCAGTTCGTATTAAAATGATTAATTCACGTTGTTTTTCATAGCGTTTCTATACAATTAGTGATTTTAAATAAGTTTAAATACAAAAACTAAAATGTTAAATTAGTGTTCTAAAATAGGAGTTTACTTAGAATTAGTGACAGCGAGTGATGAAAGCAAAAGAAAATGGCTTCCTTCGAACGCATTTTATTTAGCAGGAAGAAATTATTAATAGCTGATAAATATGAAATCATCCGCAAAATCGGCAGCGGAAGCTTCGGCGATATATTTTTGGCCAAACTTGGCATGCAGGTAAACAAAACTTGAAACAAAAATTATGACTCAACAAAGTGAGATTCTCATAAACAGCCCGTTCGATTTTCGAATTTACCTTTTAAAAAAACTTGCGTATTAGTTTATATATTTACTACACTTGTATTATTACTATATCCGCATAAACTTAAATATTAATACATTTTTAATGTTGTTAGTCAATTTTGTAAAATTACAATTGATGAAATATTTCGTTATTCCAATAGGCTTGAAAAAAATTATGGTTTTAAAATCAGTTCTTTGTTCTTATATTGTGCTTTATAGTTTTTAAAATATAAAAGATATTCTGAATTAATACGTAATTATCATATAAAAACCATACCAAGTTTATAAATTTAACTATATAATATATATGTATATATATTAAAAATCTAGAATTCTTGTATATTTATACTTTCAAGTATTTTTAGTGATTATTTCTTCTATTCTACTAGATTAGAAAGCTTTACTTTATTCTAATGACTATTAAGTTCAATAACTGTTTATTTCACTTATATTGATTTTTATAACAGTAAAAAATCCTACCATAATCAATCTACTATGTAATATGTTATTTATAATGTTAAAAGCATTTATTATTACAATAATCATTAATTAATAATTATAAGTTATAATTTAAACCTCAGTATGTTAAAAGTATAATTGCATAGCTTGTGTATTTATGACCTGTTTCAATAGCTTATGTATTTAAAGTTTTCCTTTCTAAGTTTTTAGTATAAAGTAGTTTTATGACCTAATTTTTATAAAGTTTGTCACAATTGTGTTGTTACTAAGCGAAAACATTGATCAATTGGAATGGATTATAAGTGAAATTAATTGTGTCCTTTACATTATGACCATAATGTACCGTTATAACATTTATAACAAGCTTGATGACTATGTCCGGTACTTGTAAGTTGTGGAACTAGGCTGTGTTCATAATAATAAAAGTTTCACAATTATGCTTTGATTCTCTATGTTATGAACTTAAATAGGGTGTATCAAACATTGTTGTCATCATTTTGTGTTATTTGTGGTCATTGTGGAATTACCATTGGCTCACAGTATAGTTCCCCTATAAATGAATGGACTTGGACATAGTTTTTCAAGGTATTAAGTTTGTCCAAATATCAGATTTCAATACCAGGAGTCAGGTTTTGGGCACTGTATATGGAATGAATCAATTAAGATTTCTACAACATATGTAATTGTTACAGGAGGTTGCTGTTAAGATAGAATCAATTAAGGCGCGGCATCCCCAACTTCTCTATGAGAGTCGAGTGTATAAAATGCTCCAGGGGGGCATCGGAATACCACACATAAGGTAAGTATTTGTTATATTATTTTATTTCGATAGACACAATTATGCAGTAGCCACTGCAACTGACTGAAGCATTAACGGTCGCAGGTTTGATCCCTACTCACAGCAAATGTTTGTGTTTTCGTTGTGGGTGTTTTCAGACCCTTGAGTTGAGTGTGATGACTTTATTTATTTGTTATTTACTAGCTGATGTTTTAATTTTGGAATTTGATATATTTATATTATCATTTTTCCTATAACTAAGGAATAATACCTTTTTTTCAATGTAAGATGATACCCTAAGCCTTTTTTGTACCACTGACAATATGTATGTAAAACTTTATGAAGATAGGCATAGTTGTCGAGCTACAGTCAAAGGTGTAATAAACAAACTTATATTCACATTTATAATATTAGAATAGAAAAAAATGAAATAGTCCATGGGATGAAACATGTATGTATATCTTAACCATTTGCTGCTTCTGAGTTAATGAGTTTTCAAGTATTAAAGTGTTTAAGTTTAAATTCATCTCATGCTCAGCAAACAAGGTGACATTGGGAGAAAACCTATTTGTGTCAGGAGAAAAACTCGAGATTTGTTTAGACTTGTCCTTTTCAACTGGAGAAGAGTTCTCAAACTTAAAATTTTAATATTTCTATGTAATTGCTATTTCTTACAAATCATCAAGTTGCTAGCCAAAATTTATTTTTGTTGTTGTTTTACTGTTATATTTTTAGCTTAGAAAAATTGTTTTAATAGGGAAAAAGGTTAAACACTGCCATAAATATTGCATTACACATGTTCTTAGAACATGCTTTAAGTCAAAAAGTGTAAAATTTTATCTTAGAATGAAAATTATGTATATTAATTAGTTTCATTATAAAATGATATTGATAAATATGATAAAATCTTGGCATACATTTAGTGGTTTAATTATTTATAATTTATCAATAAATTGAGAATAAATACATTAATGCATTTCAATTTCATTCATTTCATTCAAAACTCTTTAGATAAATTTTATTAAACAGGTATTAGTCTTAAAATTCATTAATGATGTTATGTTACAAACTATGATTTTTAAACAAAGCTCATAAAATCCTTGAATTGAAGAGATTTTCACAACCATATTATGTAAATTGTCAGATGGCCTCATTACACTTTTAGCAACTGTTTCAAGGCCCTCTCAAATTCACTGCTTGTTTAAAGTTGGCGGAATTATTAATTAATTACATAACAAAAATATATAAATAGATAAATTTGTGTAAGAAACAAGATTTTATTTACTCTAAATGTAAATTGCCCTTATATAAGCACAGAAATTTCAATAATTGGTTTAGAAGCTTGGTCTTAAATATTCATGCTGTAGGGTTGTATAATTGATAGTTTTGTAGAAACAGTAATTCTATTGAAGATGGCAAAAAGTATATTTTAGTATAATTATATTCTATCTATCTATCTATTGACCAGATTGAATGTTGTTTATCATTACTGCTCTGTTCTAATGAGTCAGTCTGACTTTTTTCATATGCAGCACCGGAAAAGCTGCAGGTTTTGTAGACTTAAGGGAGTAGGAAGTAGGTAAAGGGATTGTGGATTGAACTTTCTGCGCACACACACACACACTCACATTTTTATTATACTAGTCGGTTAATGCCGATTTTTTTTTCTGAGAATGTGGTACCTTCCCAGGCAAAACCTACCTACAGCTGGGCTCCAGTCTAGAGATTCCTGGTGTTCTGAAATAAATGCATTAAAAAGAAGCTAAACTTTTACCTTTATACAGGTGTCAACTGGGTATGTGTTGGACTTTTTACCAGCGTTACCAGAATCAATATTTAAAAGAAAAAAATTAACTGCATATTTTTTTTTATTCATAAATGATGCCTACTGTATACTGACATAAGAGTGTATAACGTATAGAAAAGTTTCATATTATAAATATTGAACATGGTATTGTTTTAGATGGTACGGCTACGAAAAAGACCACAACATCCTCGTGATGGACCTTCTTGGTCCGTCTCTGGAGGACTTGTTCAACTTCTGTTCGCGTCAGTTCACAATCAAGACGGTTCTAATGCTTGCAGGTCTGTGATATTTAAAAACTTTATATAAGCTTATTTTTCAGAAAATTGCTACATTTTCAAAGTTACTGGTTATGAATTTTGTATCTATTCATATTTTATATAACGGGTCTTATCGCGATAACTAATGGTAGTAATACCTTTTTATTGCCCGACGTTTCGACGAAGTTGCATCCGTCGTGGTCACGAGCTGACTCCGTTATATAAAATATAGTATAAATCGCGAAAGTTTAAAATATATAACTTTATTTCTGTTGGCTTTACTGAATTAACTGGGGTGATAAGCATTCTCTGTCACTCCAAGAGGTACTGAAGAAGACGACAATTTTTGCTTCATTCCCACTCTCGTAATTGATTGATAATTCTCTTAATCAATTACTTTAGGATTTTTGTCTATAATGAATAGACAAACATATGTATAAAATCAGTTCCATTGTTTGCCTGTAGATGAATTCCGTTTAGAAGGAAAGTTATTTATTATTTTTGTTACCTCAGAACTCTGTCATTTCTTAAACGATTTTAGTAATGCTTTTGAAAGGGTATATTTTCAGATTGGTTCCATAGAAATTTTATCAAAATCGGTTTTTTTGTTTGTTTTTAAAATCGAAATAACTGGTATAAGTTTGTCGTAAACGAAATTGCATATTTTGCTTTTGAAGTTGTTTTCACTTTTTTCGTCTTCATTATTCGACACCTATTAACAGTGATTTACTAAAGATTATTTAAATTCTGAATTAACATTATTTTTAACTGTTTAATAAACTACCCTCGTTTGTTTTAAGTTAACTTTCATATTCTAAAGAAATTATCAGTAATTACACAATTTTCATACAATTTCATACATATTTTTTTATTTTTACCACTTCACATTTGGAATATCAAGGTATGTATATATATACTCTTGAAATTACAAAATTTTGATTTGTAAACAACCTGAATTTAGATGTTTCTATGGATACATGCATGTTACTTGATGTGTTAACAAGTATAAGTAAAAAAAAATACAAACAAACATTTTTTTTTCTATTTATAATTTCAATTATTATCTTTTGTTTTTAGAGTATAAAAAAAAAGATTTTATTCGATGACGGGTATAAATATAAAAAAGTGGTTATATAATAGAAAGGTCGTAATGTAGAGCTAGTTTCGCGATTCACAAATTAAAAAGTTCACCGGAAACAGAATACTATGAAACAAAATATGATATTATTGGGAGATCTTGACAAACGGCCGTTATGATTTTGTTGTGGTTATCCACAAGTGAAACGTCAAAAACATATTATGCCAAATCTATACTAATATAATAAAGCTGAAGAGTTCGTTTATTTGTTCGTTTGAACGCGCTAATCTCAGTAACTATTTGTTGTTGTTCTTAGTCACTGATTTACGTCTGAAAGAATTCATTGTCAGTGCCTTTATTTTGATAGCAACAGCTTTTGTAAGGTTATCTGGGTAACTGTTACCATGTTGTAAAGTTATTCTAGGTCAATCGCAAGAATAAAACTTACGACTATAATTCTCGCCTAACGGCGATTCTATTACATACGTGGATGCTAATAAGCAATAATGTGTCACGAAAAGTCCATTTCGGAGACATTGATGTTTTTTGATAATGCATTTTGATATTTAACATTGTTTAAAACATTTTCAAGTCATCAAAAATATTAGTACGAAGCAAAGTTTCCTAATTTATTATTTCGAATATTGAAATGTATTCCATATTTTACAATATGCATCATTCTTTTTTATGTGCCATTTTGCTTTTATTTCATTATACATTGTATCAAAATATAAAAGAAAACAAGAATATATACTTCTTCAGATAAATTGATTACAAATAGACACCATTTTCTAAAAATGAAGTCCATGTGTCCATGTTTATGTCTGACATAGTATTGCTTATCAGTGTTCACGTGTTATTGCGTTTACATAAATTAGAATTATTTATCCTTACAATGATCTATTCTCATGCACAGATCAAATGCTCGGGCGCGTGGAGTTCATTCATTGCAAATGTTTCATCCACCGCGACATAAAGCCGGACAACTTCCTGATGGGCATCGGACGACACTGCAACAAGCTTTACATGATCGACTTCGGTCTCGCTAAGAAATTCAGAGACATTCGCACGCGAGCCCACATCTCGTACCGCGAGGATAAAAATTTAACGGGTGAGTTTAACGGATTCAGCGCCGCTGACATAACGAGTGTACGTTTATAATTTGTAACTAACATTTATATGGATCTGATGAAATAAATGATTATTATAATACATTTAGCACGTAAAGGCAGTGAAATGTGTTAAATGTGGAAGAGACCTAAGAGAATATAATTTGCCATTGTATTTTCTTTTAAATTTGAAATTGGTTGTTAATATTAAACACTATTGTCATTTTTACTTAAATATTCTGTCATGAAATAATGTCATACTTATCTTTCTAAAGCCAAGACAACACTGTGTAGTAACATCTGTATCAAAATTACTAAACAACACAAAAATCTTATATACGAGCAAGGTCACCAATTACATGTACATACATAACCGTAAATTCGGCCACGCGTTGCTGAAACTCAGTCGTAAAATGTTGAATTAATAATATACACGGCGCCATCTATTAGTTGTTTAGCCGAACTAAATAATACAAGATGTGAAATATTATCTTAATAATAAACTAGCTGAAGCCCGCGTCTTAGTCTGCGAAAAATTAAAATAAATAAACTTACGAAAATAAAAGTAGCCTAAGAGTATATAACATTTTCAAAAATTGTGTTTGATGCATGTACTGTGTATACCGTCATATGCATTTAGTTAAAAGTTGTTAATTGGATATTACAAACAGACACTTTAGTTTTATTCATTAGTATAGATAATTATTGTCGTTGGTCACAGGTACGGCCCGTTATGCGTCAATCAACGCTCATCTCGGCATTGAGCAGTCACGGAGAGATGACATGGAGTCTCTGGGCTATGTACTGATGTACTTTAATAGGTGAGATTGGCATTTTTTTTAAGTACAAAATTTTTAAAGATAATATACTTAAAAATTAAAAGAAACCCTTGACAAACTATTCAAGGAGATCATTGAAATGAGTCTCACTTCTGCTGTAAATTGGTGAGAAAGTAAGGTTACAAACTGGTAGTTGCTCAGATCTTTTCAATGATTACAAGAGAGCCGATATAACCTTCAAATGTCTTCATAAATTATAGCTTAAAACTATCTCGATTACATCAGCGTCTAAATAAAAAAAAACACATCAAAATTGGTCCATTCATTAGACACATAGATACATACATACGTCAAACTAAAAATATTTTTTTATAATTAATATATTATATCAATTTTTAATATAAGCCTATTATTATATCATTAAACTTTACAGAGGTTCACTGCCTTGGCAAGGTTTAAAAGCAATCACAAAGAAGCAAAAGTATGAACGTATTAGCGAGAAAAAGATGTCGACTCCCGTCGAAGTTTTATGCAAGGTGAGATTTATTTAAATTGCTTATAAACAGTATTTGCGGACATATATGTGTAAGAATTTTACGCGTGCTGATTTTATCACGATGTAGGTATACACAGCTGAGCATGAGTTTTACATACTAGTGCTTCAATTGAGTACTCAGCTGTGCTAGGCTTTGAACTTACCATCACATGTTGAGACCGACGTGTTCTAACCATTAGCCCTTTCCCATTCTTACTAATCTTTGTGAAATGCTATTTTCTCTTGTTGTAACAATTTTCTATCTCTTACAGGGATTCCCGGCGGAATTTTCGATGTATTTAAATTACTGCCGTGGTCTTAGTTTCGACGAAGCTCCCGATTACATGTATCTTAGACAGGTCAGTTGAGTTTGATTTAATAGAAACAATTCTTTTGCATATTCTGATGATGTCCGGTCACCGTCCACGATAATCATATTAGTAATGTCGTTGGCAACATTGAAAATGCTGCCATCCTGACTTCTAAAGTCGCCCGCTTGCTAGCTTTTGTTACAATAACAGTGGCTTAAAGTCGAGTTACTTTACGCAGAAGTATATAAGGTAATGATTAGTTGGTTTAATGAGAAAGATAGTGTTGTAGATGCATGTACTTAAATAGAATTTTCCGAACTATATTTTCGGAATCTTTTATTAACCTGTTTCATGAACTTTCTGGTAAATAGGTCTCCTAAGTAAAGAATATAAAAGGGTGTTTGAAAAATGATTGGTATTTCCAATTTTTTTTTTTCATGAACATTGCTTGTCATGAGCAATGTTAATAAATTTGCCATAACAACTGGGATTGACAAATTAATAAATACAGAAGGGTAGAACTACAAAGACGGACATCTGGACTTACAACAGAGGTAATTCTTATCGTGAGCGTCAGAGAGTGACGGCAACGTCTCGTGTTCCAGCTGTTCCGCATCCTGTTCCGCACGATGAACTACCAGTACGACTACACGTTCGACTGGACCATCCTGCGGCAGCGCAAGCAGCAGAACATCGAGGCGGGCGCCGCGCCGGCCGACCGCCGCTCGCCGTCCGTGCAGCGCCGCGCGCAGCAGCAGCCGCCGCAGCCGCCGCCCAACAACGAGGTGCTGCACTAGTAGACCTTGATTCACGTCACACACTCGACACCACTACACTCGCTTACATTTTTTTTTAATTTTATTTATTCAATACTTCTAATGTAATTATATATGTCAAATTAATGTGTTTATTTACCCAAATAAATCAAATAAAGACATATATTATAAATGTAATATAACGGCTGAAAAATATTCAATAACATTATAACAATAAACATTCATATAGATTAAATGTCTTGTTTACTCTACTATACTATGCGCGAGTTCGGACTCGCCACGTGTTCACACTAACACACGTGAAATCAGGTATACTACTACACTACAAGTACACTACCACTCCACTGCCACAATATTTTCAGTACACTAGTACTACCGCCATGCGAGTATTACACCACATTGCACTAGACGCTACGCTGATAGAAAACTACACTCACTGCAGTAATCCTCGAACGAGGTACTGTAACCACATTGTGTATAGAGATCACAACTGCTACAGTGGTAACTAACAGACGATTACTTTGTCGATTAATTGATGGCAATCCCTATCAATGACACAAAACAATAAATAAATTAAATAATTGCTCATATCTGAATGGCAAACCCACCAACAATATTTTCATTACAATTTTTATATTGAGCAATTCTACCATTTCACTTAAACCTATTAATACCAACTCCTTTCCTAAGTACATGATTTCCTTTTTAACAAGTCATTTATAATCCTGTCCCACTATCCCAGGTGAAATCCATCCACGCGGTACAAGATGCGAATAAACAAGCTGTTAAACCCCATCAGTCTATCAGTCAATTGAAGAAGAAATCAATTCCAATATCGCCCACCAAACCTTGATGGAAATTTAATAGAGAAATGCACTGTAGTTTGTTATAAATTGTTGTGTCTGTGTTGTTATGTAGTTTATGTACTCCGTGCAATAGGAAAGTTTTCATAAATTGGTAATTCTATACTTGATTTGAAATGATAAGATTAATATATAATTGGTTTATTATAAAGATAAAATTATTAATATATTATTAGCACATTAAAAAAATATCGGGGCTAAATATTTTTTTTAAAAATATTGACAAAATTTTGATTAAAATTTTGTGATTAATATTGTAAATATTTTGATGTATGTGCATTTCTCTTATATTTAATAGTATTGAAAATGATGCATTATCATTCTGAAGATAATATCCATGCTTGTATTTTAAATTGAATTTATATATAATAGGCTTATTATAATATGGATGTTTGAATGTTGTGTGTAAACTTGTGTAAAAATTATTATTAATAAGATGAAAAAAAAAAGATTAACGATGTTTTTGTTTCGTTTAATATAATGATTTACTTGCCAGTTTAGAGTTTTTTCTAATGGGGGTATAATTAATATATTAAAATTTTGATAAAGTACCGAAATTTCTGGAGACAGCTTAATTTTAAAGAACATAATGATCATTACTGTGAATGTTGTTTTAAATAAATAAATAAATAATCTTTGTTAATGACACATTAAAATTAGAATCAGAATAATTTTTTGAAGGAAGAAAATGGTAATACATGTTTTTAATTTTATCTAGATTTTTTAAAATATAAATCATTATTACAGCTTATAATAATTTTACATTGATGAGACTACGTCCAGTGTATAAGTGTAGCCATGATCATGTATTTCACTAGAACATTAAATATATAGTTAAACAAGTTGTTACCCATGACTTTGAGTAGAATAGTTCTGAATAGCCTAAAAATGATATATTCTCTGTATGTAAGAAAAGACTGTTCGATAGAGTATTATATATAGCTTTGTAGCCTACTGAGTACAGTACAGTGCTCTTATGGACTGGCTCGATGGGGCCAGTATCTCCCTCACAGAAGATCAGCTTAAAGTAGCATACATAGCTGCTCCCATTCCTTTCGTACGTTCATTTCTTTTTAAGTTGGCATCGGATTTGTGGCACATGATTTCAGGTGTTCTACCTGCTCCTTTGTCAACAATTTTTATACCAAAAGAGTTGTTTTAACATTTAAAATATGACTATGGATTTGATCAAAATTAATACTTTAATTAAAAAATGTTTTCTCTGTTGCAGTGAAAGAAATTACGACGTTCGGCAGCCACGGGCGGTCCGACGAGGAAGCGAGCGCGATAGCGATAGCGTAGTGTGTGCGTGTGTGAGAGTGTGAGCCGCCCGCTGTTGGACAGACTTTCTATTTTATTACTGAGGCCTTTCAGTTGAAGCCGTGTACGGACTGCGCGTGCTCGGGTACGCGTACACTGAAACGCAACGTTCGTCGTACTTAAACGTATACATTAGTACCGCGTGCTTTGCGTTCAGTCTCGCAGTACACGCATGTCGAATGTTGTGCGTAGGGTTGTCAACTGTACATTATAATAATCGTATCCTACTTTAAAAATGAAATATACGAAAATACATGCTTTAAAATCCTGTGAGAATAAATACATATATGAATTAATTATTCACCCGTATCTAAACTTAGATTATAAATTTTCACGAAGTTGTATATAATGCAATCAAAATGAAATTTGGAAATAAGTTTTCCCTTGCACTTCCTAAATGGATGGCATTTCGTTTGAAGTTGACAGCCGGCCGCGCGGCAGCGCACGCGGGCGCGCGGCTCAGCCGGCGCGCGGGGCCGCGGCCGAACCGTCGCGTCTTTTGTTTAACGAAAGTGTATAAAAACTTCGGTGACTAACTTTCTCTGTGAACGCAGATATTAAATAATATACATATTTTTTTCATATGGGATTGTATTATATTTTTTGGTAATGTCCTCTCCTCATCGAGCGCGAGGGTCCGTCTCCCGCTCGTATGTTTGCATTTTTGTATCGAGAATTTGGAAAATTCATTGTAATTTTTTTTTTTGAAATGTGACATTTTTGATTGATAATTTAAAATTTAGGTCATATTTTTCTCAATATTTATTTAGTTCGTCGATGTTAGTTCTTCCTAATTAGCTAGCGTTAATCGGTATGATTAGTTATATGTCTAAAATAGTTTCGCAGTGTGCACAGTCGCTTGAGAAAACTCCAAAGTGTGTACGTTTTTTTAATATATTTGTAAAGACTCACATATTTTTTTAGACGGTCTAATACAGATAAAATACGTTTAAAATATTACTTCGACGCGAATATTGGCTAAAATCTTCTAAAACACTGATTACTGGTATATAATAGATCTCTTTATTGAAAATTGAAAATGTAAAAAAAATGATAAATAGGTTTAATGAAGAAGTAAATCCGATCCCACGGGGCGCCCCGCGCGTCCACGTTCATAGGTGTAAGTTCCATTGTTTATAACTTTTTTGTTATTCGTCGAATCATACTCTTGAAATTGTACATAGGCAAGTGCGGGCGGGGCGCTCCGAAGGAGCTAGGTACATACATATGTATCGTATATTTTAAGTACTACAGAAGAAATTTGTAAATACGAGACAGTGTTCATTTTAACTGTTATTTTTTTAAGAACACTTGGATTTGTCGCGGTTGTGTCGACTCGTGACGTCACTCGACTACCCCTTCGACCGTCAGGTGATATTTTTATATGAATTAAATATCAAGAGTAGACTCCCGTAGTAGTCCCGAGACGAGTCACGAGTCGCCGGACTTTAATATTAGTGAATAAAGTGTACATGATAGATCTTGATTGCGAGGGTGTTTATGTAACTTGGGGACAAAAACGACTATTCACATCCGTGTAGTGACTGGAATAT
The DNA here is from genome assembly GCA_037950945.1 of Hypolimnas misippus. NCBI lineage: Eukaryota > Metazoa > Arthropoda > Insecta > Lepidoptera > Nymphalidae > Hypolimnas > Hypolimnas misippus. The sequence goes on from JBBEEQ010000009.1 coordinate 2,755,213, forward strand.
ATATGATCGATTTTTTTTTTACCTGGTATAATATATGTAGATCTCAATATTCCTCTTTGAACCTGCGGTCAAAGGATACATTGCTCTGTACATGAACCGACGATGGTTATTTTGTCTCCATTTTAATATGTTCATTATATTGCACTTAACTCTAAATTAATAAATAATAATAAACGTGCTCAGTGTGGTTTTATTTTTTATTATCCTCAGTATCGATATTCGATACCGACGAAATAGTAAAAAAAAGGAAAAAACTTTGATCTTATGAGTTGTGTATTTATCTTAATAATATGATTTACTAGCCTAGAGGTCCAGTAACGAGTTAATGATGTCACATTAATTCGTTGCTGGACCTCTATTGGCAGGTTTGATTTCCGTTCAAGACAAATAATTATTTGTATTGAGCATGTGGATCTTTGTGTTGTGGTTTTGGATATTTAACACGATCCTGTTTTCAGCAGTTTATAATGAATTAATTTGAATGAGATGTGTTTATAAAAATAACACTACGTTTATATTCGAATACCGTACCCTTTTTACGCGTTTGAATGCAAACAATATTTTCGTTAGTGCTTCTTTCAAAAATTACTGCATCTCAAAGGAATTGTAAAAGTGCTTTCACAGAGTAGTTAAAAATGTTAGAATTTAATCGCTACAAAACATTTTTTGACAAAAGTATTAAAAATATTTTATCATTAATACATTTGTGAAAAAAATAAAGACATGAAAAGATGGAAGGTGTTAAGACGCAAAATTTAAATTTAAAATTGTTTGTATACACATAATATGTGTATCCATGCATAAAACAGCGAAAAATCTGAAAGTCTACATATCACCTTCCACTCATGTCTTCAATAATTGTAAATGGAATAATTTGTTTTGTAAAAACAAACCTAGGCGACAACGGAGTTTGTAAAGCATATTATATACCTAGAAAGCACTAACAATTTAAGATTCGACTTTGAGTATTGCATTACTAACTACTTAACTGTCTCACCCAATTATATTTTGTAACTAGACAGATGTCTATACTTAGCTATATGATATGTACTATTACTGTATTACTACTTGACGTGAAAAATCAATACTCATTTTCAACTTTTGGTGCAGTTATTTTCGCCTGTCATATTCACTCACTACCTGGTTGCTATGTCGTCCAAGTCATACATATCTAGTTATATATGCGCATATCTGTCTGTTCAGAATCCGAATTTCATTCTGAGCACGCCCAATCAGTTCTTTTTACAATGACGTAGCGGCCATTTTGTTTGGTGCGCATTAATATTACACATTGTATTATGGGAGTTACACATTGTATCATTACAAGTAATCGAATCTGAATACTCAGTTCTCCTTACTTACTGATTTTATGCTTCAATCTGAATTGTTGTATCACATGCGAGTGTATTTAGTGATGAAACTTGACTATGAGTTTTCTGTAAATCATTCATCAGGAGAGCTATACGCTTTTTGATAAATAATTGATTTGATTTTACTATAAAATAATTGTTTTTTTTTTTTTTTATTAAAAATTATAACATCACCATCAATAAAGAAATCAAATGTAATGTCATTACAAAACTACCAAAACGGGGGCGACAATTTTGTTTTGTTCGCGGGTTCCCTGAAAACACGGACGCAACTGAAAAGGAAATAAACAAAAAGGGAAATAAAAGAAACAAATACGTTTTTTTACTTTATTTAACATCTTGTCATATAACTTACAGCAATTAACAATGTTTCACATACTTTCCACGAGCTCGAATGAGCTTTACATACACATTTGAAACCTAACACTAATTGTAACATATTAAAACACCAACAGACTGGATACATGGATAGCGTACAAGGAATGACTTTATGGTGAGAAACGCGTATTATGATTGATACATTCCATATCATTACAACTTGTACAAAATGTAAACAATAAAAATAAATAAGTTCTAAAAATTATATTTTTACTTTCGGTACTATTTCAGTTACATGAATAAAAAAACCGTTACCAAAAAAAAAACTTAAACGTTAACCGTTATAATTTTTATTGTAAAAAGTTTATTTTCTCAAAATTAGAACTAACATAATATATGTTTATTTACATTTTGCGCAGTTCTTATGAAATGGACGATAGTAATACAGTAGTTTTAAGGCAATAGTGATATTGACGGCAAATTATCCGCAATTTAAAAGACTAGGGCAACATTTTTTTAATGAAAATCTTTGAGTATATATATATGTATAATCGAAGATGAAAATTTACTATGGAAAATATTAAGTTTAAGAACATTCTAATTATACTATTATAATTTTGATAATACGATCTTTAATATGGTAGATGCTGAAGGAAGAACGTGCATTAAATCTTATTATATTGTTATTTTATATTATATATGGGTGTTCTTATTTATTTTATGATATTATTATTATGTACTCAATTTTTATTCAACAAAACACAAAAAATATTTTCATTTAATGTTGTTAAAATGGTACAGAAAGTTTTAATTTATTGACAGATCATAAAATGATTTTTCGGATAAAAATGAAACTAAACGTTTTTAGTTTTAGAGGTAATAACTGATTTTTTAATTACGATAATTTGGTTAACTTTTTTCAAATTACTTTTAGATTAAGTAATTTGAAATTTTCTTAAATTTTTGTAATGAGATATACTTAGATATACATTATAAATTTGTTAGAATAGTATTATGTCACTATTCGCGCTAATGCATCAATTTAAGCAGCAAGCAAAAATAGGCGGATCGGCGAATAGTCGCATAGTATAAATGTGTTTCATTTTGTTCATTTGTTTGTTCCACAATTTGGTCAATCATTTTTCGTTGAAACTGTTGATACAAACGTAAGTCATCTATTTTATAATTTTCTAATATTTACATTTTCAAGATACGAGGCCCATAGCCTTTAGCACACTCACAATTTCGTTAATATTTTTCAGTTAAAAACACAATATGAGATATTTTACGCTTACAATTTATCAAGTATTTTAATAACTTGTATTTCAAAGACGAGAGATTATAAAATACAAACCAAACGTAATAAAAATGTTATTTTTTTCAACGTGCGCTGGCAACATTCAAGCACTCAAGCATTTTTTTCTAAACATTTACACAACAGCTACCTCGTTTAAAAGTATTCAACTTTAAATTGACATTTATAATTGATGCACAAATGCATAGATTTATTTTTATATGCTGTTCGGCGTCTAACACAATTTTATAAAAAATATTTTTAATCTCTACAGGGTACTTATGATCACAGAGGGGCTTAGATGCATAGTTATTATTGTTAATGACATAAAAAGTAAAATGGAAAAAAATTAATGACACCTTAAAAATATTTTTTTCGTACAACATTTTAGCTAGTCGATATTACAATGCTTCATCAAAACATGACTGCTCCAAAGTTTCGTATTCAAAAAGGCAAATTTATTTGTTAATATTTTAAACATTAAACATTTCGCATGTCTCAGTTTATTTCTCATTTTTATTTGTTATTTTAAGCCAGTTTAAGGTCTAGCAAAGGAGCTACATCGAAATATATTAACTAATATAGTATTTCATCTAAAAGCGTAAAATTCAACGTAAAGCTACTTATTATTGTCACTACATATAATACTTTTAAATTATTAATCTACGCAACGAAATATAATAATTGTTTTTTTTTTTTAACCATAATTAGATTTCCACGTTATAAAAACTTTTTGAAGTAACATAAATATAATATGAATCTTGTATGAAATATTTAAAATGTAGGTAGATTTTATTATATTGTAGAAATTCACACGTAGGTTAATAATATTTTGTGTTAATAGTCAAAGATTACGAACATATTAAAGATTCGTGATAGTATACTTATACGTGAAAACTCTGAGATCAGAGAGATGCAGGTTCAAGTACCGTTGTGATACATATATTGATTATTAATTTTTAAACGTTTCCATTATTTCGACATGTATTTTTTACCTAACGAATCTAATATGCTGGTAATTATCTTTTTGATGAGAACTTTTTGATGTTTTCTGATTTTTTATATTAAAATTTCCAAATGATACAAATTTCTTGTGTGGGTGTAACTGTCAATTATGTTTATTTTGTTTTGTTTCAGTATTATTACTTGTACCGCGCTCCAAGCGGAATGTATATAAATTTTCGAATGTATTTGTTTTATACTTTTTCGTTAAGTTTAAAATCAGACTGGAGGTACATCAGATACAGGACTTTTGTTCACCGTTCCCACACTGATTCAGAAGGTCAAGGAAATAATGAAGGAAGTTAAGAGATTGAGGTAGAATATATTTGTTATGAAATTGGAAAAACTGTTCCAGTCTTCATTGTTCTATTAAAAAAAACAAAACAGACATTTAACACATTCTATTCAAATTTATCGAAATCGTTATATTATTCTAGGAGAGTGCTGTTTAAATGTAAAAATGGTAAAACTATTTAGGTATTTTAATTCGTCCAAATATCGATGTCGTTTTGTTAAATGTGTGTCACTTACTCTATTGTTAATATTATTTATGGCTAACCGTTTACCACAGAAATATATTTAGTTTGACAGGTGTCAATAATAATGCAACCCTTTTAAATTGTTTTGCACTGTTTGGAGTGAACAGTCAGCCTTAATGTCTACATTTATAGTGAACACAACTACATTTTTTTATCATTAGGATTCAATTAAACAAATATTAAAAATGTTGACTAGTACAGATAATCAATGTAACAATATGACTTTTTTATACATAGAATGTGTTTCGAAATGCGATCCAACGTATTCGCCAGAGCTCGAATTGACCTTTTTATACGTTTATAGAAATAAAACAGTCAAGTCTAAATGAGACTTGAAAGATAGGTTACGTGGAAAGTTTTCCAGGAGTTATATAAATTTGTATTCTCATAGATTTTGACGTGTTTTCCCAAATTTCTATTTTGCCATCTTTGCTTTGAAAAATGGTGTTTAAAATAGTTTTCTGGCAATATCTCCTTTTTTTACACAATTTACGATGAAAACAATTATTTATTAAATTTAATAAGACAAAATTTCCTGTAATTTATTTACAAATGTTTTCATAAAAAATTCCAAAAAATTTTGTCTACCTTAATTTATTACAGAACTATGTTTTTTCAAAACTCCTGGAAACTTTCTATGTACAACGACCAAATGATATCTAATGTTGTGATTCGACATCGATGCAAGGTTTCATTAAGACTGGCCAGGACGGTTATTACGGTGAACTATCGCTATAGAAATGAGACATTTTGACAGTTGATTTAATTTTTTTGTATAAAAACGAAACAAATCAACCATCAAATAGTATCACAATAACCCTCCAGCTTGCTAAATTGTATTTCGAGACACACCCAAACTAATATTAAAGACACTAAAACTATATGAACATTGATAAACCTTATTTATACATTTAAGCAAACGTACATTTAATTATATATTTACGAAGATACGATTATAACAAATATAACTTCTTTAAACGCCTCGCGTTGTAATTATAATTTAAATGTTAAATAATTTAAGTGTATTTCGGATTTCTTAAAACGTTGGTCGAAAATTAATTAATTAAAAACGTACCTATCACTATTTTATAGCAATAGTTGCGATAGTACTCGCGGTTTATGAGTTTTGAAATAAAAAATCATAATAATCTTTCATACGCAGTTACAGATTAATCACAAGAATGTAAAAACTAATTATATTTTACTGCTTTTCTTTTAATAGCAAATATATATATATATATATATATATATATATATATATATATATATATATATATATATATATATATATATATATATATATATTTGTAGATGGATGATATAACAGAACTCAGTTGTAAGTTTCCACAAAATAGAAGGAAGAATGATTTTTTTGTGCGTGAAATAAAATTATTTACAAAATAATGATTTCCAGTTCGACTTAAAAGATGTTTACTAAAATAACAATTGTATATAAATCGCACAACATAACGAATATTGAAATGGATTATTTACAATAATAATGCTAATATTAATAAGTATATTTATAATAGTGCCACACCGACTCTTAATTGTCAAATTATGACAAACAAGAGTAATTTTGAGGAGCCCGGATTTGTCAATTTCTCATTTTTTATTTTACAGAGATACAGATAAAAAATTAAATTTACCCCGTTTAGTTATTCATCTTTAGTTGATAAATAAAAAAAATAAACTTTTTGTTAACTTCTTAACTGGGAGACGTTTTTAAGTACAAATTTGCAGCAAATGCTTTTTATACAAAGATAAATCCGGGGTTTCCCATAGGAATATCAGTTCTATTAATTTAAACATTATAGCTTGAAACGCGCACATCTATTAAAAAGAAACACCTACTCTTATGAATACAGATAAGCTAAAGTCGATGTTTCATTCAATCGTAAGATAATGGCAAATGAATAAATCTAATTTAATTAAAACAATACTATTATTCATAAATTAACTACAAACATAAACAAATACAATCGAGTATTATTAATTTCATAAATTATTTTTATCTTATATCGTAAAGCTAATCTGGTACTTCCGAATAAGCTATTAATAAATAAATTTAAGTGTAAAATTCAACATACATCCACGAAGTAACGAGAGAGTCTGAAATCTAATCTAACTTATTAACAGTTGTAAATATATTTAACGGATGAATAAGACCTCTAACTTGTCTGAAAGGGCAAGAAACTTTGCTTCTTTTTCTTTTTAAAACTGTTAACACTGAAAGACATCTGCCCAATTTTTTTTTTTGTAAAAAGCAAAGGTATTACACAATACAGCCATGACCGAAGCAAAGTTTCTTCGTACAGTGAACACGACAGAGGCGCTCAGTAGCTGGAGTCGCAGTCGGGTGGGTGGTAGTTGCCGAACACGTTGAGCTCGTAGAGGCTGGCGAGCGTGATGAACAGCAGGTACCACAGCATCAGCACGGCACCGTACTTGCGGTCTAGCTTCCAGCCGTTGGCGTGCGTCGCCACCACCAGGAACACCACCGTGGAGAACAGCGACAGCGTGGAGTAGATCAAACCTGCGTCATACAATGTGGATGTTGATAAGCATTACTACGTCATGTTACAAAGACACTATTTTACGAAAATGGCGTCTAAAGATGTCAAACATATTCTTAATTAATTCGTTTAAATAACAATTTATAATTTTTTTTCTTTTCTATCGCGGTTAAAAGAATAATGAATTAAAAGCAGATTGATTTAATGCTTATTAGCATATTACTGAACACAATTTCTATGAAACAAATAGGATAACATTAAAAACAAAAAATAAAAAATGAATTTACAAGCTCGATTAATAAATGACCGAGTTATAAGGTAATGCACATTAAAAAATTCGGTTTCAATTAAACCTGCTCCATTTTTAAAGTCGGTTAAAATGTATATATGTATGTAATTTTTTATGTAATAAAAGGGTATTAATAGTTTAAGTGATTAGATGTATCATAAAACTAGAAAATAATTACAACATAAATTTGGGCCTTCTTGAGATTTCTTGGTCTCGGACTTTTAATAGACTAAAATAAAAACTTTTAGGCCATTTGAAATTACTTTTGATGGTCTTGGAAATATGGTTTTCTAGGCAAGTCGTTTTTACTGTGAAAGTATAGTACGCTTGTTGAGTCCAAATTTAATAACTAAGCTAAAAAAAAAATTATAAAAATATAATTGCCAAGGTCATCATTAATTACCTTTGCTAATGACGTTGACGTGGCTGCCGGGGTGGATGATGGCGGTCTGGATGAACCACGGCAGGCCCAGGCACACCAGGATGTCGAACACGTTGGATCCTACCGCGTTAGACACCGCCATGTCTCCATAGCTGGGATGAAACGTTTTCAATTATTCATTGATATATGATTTGACAGCCGACATTTCGACCTCAACCGGTAATCACAGGTTCAATCGAACATTGGCTAGTACGGCTGAGTTTACAAGTGCTAAGTGTTAAAATTCATCTCGTGCTTGGCGGTGAAAGAAAACATCGTGAGGTACATGCATGCGCCGGGAGACATTCCTACACAGATATAGTTTAAATGAATAGTATTCTCATAGTAATGGAAATTACCCTTCCTTGATGACAGCCAGCGAGGACAGCGCGTCGGGCACCGACACGCCGGCCGCCACGAACGTCAGACCCATCACCGTGTCGGGGATGCCCAGCGTGTAGCCTGGGTAACAAATTTTCGTTTTGTAATGTTTGTTTAATGAAATTAATTGAAATTCATTCTTACAATATGCGTCAAATAACAATGGAATCTGGTACCCTGAATTAAGGATATCCTGTGTCCCAGGGATCTTCCTCCTCCGAATACAATTAGTGCACATATTATGTAACAATGAAGTATTAAACATGAAATTATAAATGCAAAATTAGCATTCATGTTTAGATTGAATTAACGTGTGCGTGTGTGCGTTTGTGTGCGAGCGCGCGCGCTTGTTTGTATGTGTGTGTGTCCGTTTGTGTGTGCGCGCGTGTGTGTGTGTACGTGAGTGTTTGCTAAATTTAAGCGTACTAATACTCTATTAACTAATATGTAGTTTCAAAACAATCAATCAATAGAATGTCCTGTGTCTAAGTTTAGGCATAAATAGTAGAAACATACATATGTTGGCAAACTTTGGTAGCTACAGTACCTATCATAACTAATTACAGAGAAAGTTATTTTTACGTTAGATTAATTCAATACGTTATACGTTAGACAACAACCCGCTACGACTGATAACAGCGAAGCAATAAGTACATACATCAATCCACTTAACGAGTACCAAAAATTAACGAAGAGGAAACTGAACAGCCGTTAAAAGTTTAAAACTCACCAATAATCGTGATCATCCACACCATGAAGTACGAGTAGAAGGAGATCCAGAGCATGGAGATGATGAAGGTGACGGGGTACCAGCGGCCGCGGCAGTCCGGCATGGTGTGGCGGCACGACCAGTGCACCGGGTACGCCACGTACCAGCACGCCAGCTGCAGCTGGTCTGCGGACACCCGAAATTCTGACCACTTTTCTTACTTAAATAAAATTAAGGTGTATTAATGGTTTTTTGGTCCAGGATTTTGGTCAGAGACCAAACACAACACCAACTAATAGATACTCTTTATTGTACATCCATAACCACTTCCAATTACATTTGTAAGTTTTACTCTCGTAACTGATATAAAACATATATATACACATATATATACATATGTATAAATAACTCAGATCCCTTCAACAACTAGAAAATGGTTTATAAAATTCAAACTTCTAAACAATTTAATTTATAATATATTTAATTTACTGCACATAAAAACTTTCAAACAAAAAGAAACGCATCAAAATTTGTCCATTCGTTAGGAAGCCTACGATATACACACGTCAAACTTATGATCCTCGTTTACTTGTATGACATACTTATACCAGTTATTTTGATTTTTAAACTAAACTACTGAACCGATTTGGATGAAATTCTATAAGAATAAACCAATCATCAATCGATAAGGCCATTCGAGAATTGCGAACCTACTTCTTTTTTTTGAAGTTTGTTAAAAAAAGTAGTACCTAGCTCGCTTAGTGTAGAATATCAAGATGCCGTCTTTTAATTTCTTTATTGGCGTCCAGTGACGGTAATTAGCCATATCTAATGACAATAGCATAGGAGGTCACCAAAACAAAAAATGAATTTAACATAAAGGATATTTTCACATGATGTCGAAATTACAATGTACCACGGACACAAGGTCGTAAGGATCAGATTATATATATGTTAATGTTGTTTTAGAAACAAAAAAACTCAAAATATTACCTGAAATTTAGATAGATCATTTCTAAATAATGTCAATAACAATCTAGAACTAATTAAACAATTCGGCAAGCAGTAAGAACAAAAAGTCTAGCACGGAACTGATCCGTTATTAAAAAGTTGCCTGACATTGGCCGCATTCCAAATTCGATTACATGTCATGTTTATCACAATAATAATTTAAAATAATTTCGCACACATCATAATTGCTTCCTGGCACCCTTGCGCCCCCGTGGCGGCCACTCACTCTCACCAGTTCCGATTTCTCACTACCGCGGGGTATAAAAGCTAGGTGAATACTAGCAACACCAATCAGTAGCTTACGAGCAGTCTAACAGAAGTGCACGATGAGATTTCTGGTCGGTTGATCGTTATTAATTCTCAATGTTAAATTAATTTATCATCGTTTATGTTGGTACTTTCACGTGCCATTTAAATTTTCTTGTCCATTCAATTATATATTAAAGGTCAGCTATTTAATCGAATGTTGTTTTATAGATTGTAGCCGCCGCCGTCCTCGCTTGCGCCGCAGCCGCGCCCTCTGGCGCTCTGTTGGCCGCATCCTACTCCGGCAGTGTCTTGAACCACGGGGCACCATGGGCTGTAGCTCACGCCGCTCCCCTGGCTCTCGCTGCCCCAGTGGCAGTAGCCCACGCTGCCCCAGTAGCCGTCCCCACTATCCCCCCCGGTGACATCCAGGGTGCCGCTATCGACGCTCACGTCAACGCCGCTGACCACGCCCGCGCCGCTGTTGACTCCGCCCGTCAGGTTCACGACCAAGCCGCTGAGATCCAAGTTCGTGCCATCAACGCCGCTGACGACCACGCCTGGCAGGCGGTGAGCGCTGCCCAGACCGCTGCCGCTGCTGTCGACGGAGCTGCCGCTAGCGTAGCTCCCGTTGTAGCTCGCCAGCTAGCTGGTCACGTGGCTCCCGTGGTAGCCGCACCGGTTGCCGCTTATGCTGCTCCGGCCATCGCTGCCCCCGCCGTGGCCGCTCCCGTGATCGCCGCTCACGGCTACGCCGCCCCCGTGGTCGCTCACGGTTACGCTGGCAGTCACTCCGTGTCCAGTCAGTCTATCTCCCAGAGCCACCCAGCCCCCATCGCGCACGCTCCCGTCGCGTACGCGCATGGTCTCGCCCACGCGTGGTAAACCATTCATAGTCAAATATTACAATAGATTTTAGTTTATATTGAAATTGTTCCGGCAAACGAGGATGAGCGAATAAAAATATTATTTTATTTTCGAATTTTTTTTGTATTACGTTAACAAAAACCCTTCATAATATAAAATTATAATTAAAAAAAAAAAAACGAAAATTTATTAATTGAGATCATTTCATTGAGAAACTTCTGATGTAAGTTGATGATTACATTTGATTCTGCAGTATGAGGTCAAGATTATGGAACTATCTTATTTTAATATAATTCGTTATATAGTAAATTTGGAATAGATTATACTAGTAAAAGTTGCTTTGATCCTTTTATCAACTAGAAAAGAGCTGGTAACCTTCAAACGATATATGGACGCTGATAAGCAATACTGTGCCAAGCCACATGGACTTATCTCCGGGGTCCTAGTTACTAGTTTATTCGTAATTATGAATATATTTCTGAGAGTAAAGACGAGCAATCTATCCTAGAGAGAGGGAGGGTGCGTACTGCCGATATATAATAATAACTAACTGATCAACGAGCTACCATAGACAAAATACAGTATTATTTGCTTTTATGATATATTCCTAACAATTTAGTTTAGATGACTTTAAAAATATTTGAATATTGTTAATACGTAACGTATTTTCAGAATACATCAATATCTCCGAATTTGACTTTTTGTGGGTTGACACATTATCGTTTATCAGCATTCATATATAAAACCGAAAGGTCATTTATTCACTCATTGTGAAATCTCAGTAAACTACTAGTGTTAGGAATTTAAAATTTTACATGGGGGTTCATTTTAGGACGTAGATGCTCACTAAAGGATTTTGCAAATTTCGGCACTTAAGGGGGTAAAACAGGGAAGTTTCTACGAAAGTCCTATAAAAAATATCTGTTTAGAACAAAAATAATTTATAATAAATGAATAAGAACCACCTCGATTACATTCACATAATAAAAACTGCATCAAAATTAGTACATTCTTTGGTAGCTACGACGATAGACAAACAGAAAATCATACAATATTATCCCACACCTCAAGGAGTTAAAAAAGTAAGTATTTAAGAATATTTAGAAGAGTATACCGTTTGAGACTAAACGTAATATTAAACTTACTCGCTCCAATGGGCTTGACGAGAGGGTCGACGGCTGTTTCGGGATTGTACTCCTTAGCTTTGTAGTACGCGGGTTGCGGCGGCGCCTGAAATACAAAATAATAGTTTAGGGAAAAAAGAAATCCATTGTTTTTTCGCTTGATGTTTGTAGTGGTTAGGGTTGTCATCCGTACTTTATTATGATTATATTAACTTACTTTTCATCTGTGATAAGATAATACATCGCACGAAAAAGTGATGGTCGCGGTTTTTCAAATGCTAAGAATCTCCACAATCATGAGGTGTATAAAAAATTTGCCACCGCTAATAAAGTACTATATAAACTTATTACTATATTATTATTATAATGTTTCGTCTAATTGTATTATATACTTTATGAAAACAATAAAGTACGCGATAAATACTTTATTTCGTATTATTTTATTTCTGTGGTGTTATTTCATTTAAAGTATACACAAAAATGGTTCTAAATTTGTTTTCGTAAAACAGAATCGCTGAAATAATTGATGAAAACGACTCGACCAATAGTGAATGCCAAACCAAAAAGTCATCGTTCCAAGTGACTTACGTGATTTACGTGAAACGAGGTATAGTAAAACACATACACAAAAAAAAACACTCTTTACCAATAGTTGTAGAATACCAAACCAGTCCTTGTCCTTAGTGGATAAAAGGATATTACCTGTGGAGCGGCTTGTGCCTGCGCAGGCTGCTCGGGTGACGTCACCGACTGCTCCTGCGCAGAGTCGCCCCACGAAGGTGCCACCGGCGCGGGCGCAGGTGCGGGCTGCTGCTATAAGTTAGGAATATATCACAAACGTTCACACATACTGTCTATTGTCGATGGTATCTCATGGATGGGTTACTAATATACATCGCTAGTTCGCACTTTTCTTCTCTCTAGAATAAATTACTCGTCTTCGCTCTACTTGTAACTGTTGTTCTACAATCCCAGTGACTACTATCTTAGCAAACATATTAGTGTCCGACCGATACTGAATTTCGGCAACGGTCTCAGTTTCGCTCGAAACGGAAACCGAAACTTTCTTAAAAAGGTAATATTTATGAGAAAAAAAAACGTTATTTCAATCAATCATCAAATACTCAAATAATCAATCCCTCACTTAAGTAAACAATAATAATTGCATCTTAAAAGTACTAAAATTAAGTGGGATGTTTATTTGTGCCGGTAGATTCTTCTTTTCAATATCTTTCGTGTATTTTTTTTATTGTTTTCTAATATCACAATAGGTATAGCGCGAGAACTCTCGAATGCAGTTTGGGTTTCAGTCGTATTTTCGGAAAGTTTGCCGCTGAACCGAAACTAAACCGAGACCTATTTTTTGCCGAAACTCGACCGAAGCCGAAACCGAACATTTGGTCGGACACTAAAATGGTTTTCTTCTTTTTATAATGGTAGCTTGCTGATGCTATAAAAGAAAGTTATCAGCTATTCGAGCAGCACAATCGGGATTCCATGCTGCGTCCCTTTCCCACACTGCATTATTAGGTCTAGTCGCTTGTGGAGCAGGTCGCTGGACTTTCTCGGACGGGGTTCCATCAAGCGTGAGATGATACCCGAATTCTTCTCTGGACATCAATCCTTTCAAATACCCATTTGTCGTTATGGCGATCAATGGCTGGAGATATTGGCAAAAGTAGCACGTTCTGCCTTGGTCATGTCATATAAGCGATAATATCCTCGACGATGGATCGAGCAGCACTTTACTGTTGGACTTCAGACTGTGCAAAAGTTCTGTGCGGCTTTCATTTTGCTATTTTCGTTATAAAAATTAGCCGTAACGTATTTTGGTTTTGAATTCGTTAAATTATTAAGTGTTTGTTATCTTTTTATTTTTTAAATTTATTTCTAAGATTTAATTAAGATTGTAAGGTTTGTAAGGTGTTGCGTAAAAATACTCATCTCATCTGGTTAAAATTATAAGACAAAAGAGGCTTGGAAAATGTTAGGATAAAGAAGTTACCGTGGCGGGCTCGTTCCAGGCGCGGTCGGGGTCCCACGCCTGGTTGGGGTCCCAGGCGGCGGCGGGGTCCGCGTTGTACGCCGCGTTGTCGTACGCGCCGTCGGGGTTGTACGCTGCACATTTATTGTTATAATTATAAAAAAATTACCAACAACCTCCTTTTTCGAAGTTGGTTAAAGCGTAAAGTAACAGCCTGTTAATGTCCCACCCGGGCAAAGGCCTATTAAAAAGAAGGTTTCGAGCTTAATCCATCACACTACTGAGAGTTGGCGGATATCAGAATTTCTCCCGTCAAATTCAGGTTTCCTCACGATGTTCTCCTTCACCAAGCACGAAATGAATTTAAGCACAGCATTTCAAAACTCAGCGGTGCTAGCTAGGGTTTTAATGGGCGATTATCGGTTGAGATCGATGTGTTCTAACTAGTATGCCATCTCGGTTCATAATATGAAATTATTTTAATATTAAAGAATCTGTTTCTGTGGACGCGCAAAGTTCATAAACTACAAGTCCGAATCGTAAAATTCTTTACTTATCTAAACCTTATATGCGCTTTAAAATAACTATTTTATTTTATTGATAACGCACCAAAACACATTATAACTTACAGAAGTGGCTAAACGCCTGTCAAGCTAATCGTGACATGGTATCGTACAAGTGTTTATTCTGTTAAAATTAATAAGATTTTACCAGAAGGTTGTTTCGGCATGTCGTTGTCCTGTCCCTCCATCTGCGTGTACTGCCCTTCCGCCGCAGGCGCGCTCGGCGGCTGTCCGCCCGCACTCCTAGCAAGACAGGTTATTTCTTACAGAATAGTATGAATTATATTTTCCTAAATATTTTGATATGATAAAATTATTTAACACACGTAATATTTTATGCCATAAATAAATATTTTCAATGTTTTTTTTTTTGGATTTTTTTTATAAAATTTTCATATAATGAATCAAATTAAATTATGTTCAATCTAAATTAATCATATAATTAAGGAAATTACTACAAAGAGAATTACTTGTAAGTGACTAGCGCCGCTTGTTCCTCCCTTGAGGGCAACTTGAACGGCAGAGGAAGCGTCAAAGCCCATCTCTCCAGCGCGTTGTTGAACCTCAGCGCCACGCAGTACACGCCGTACATTATCAACATAAACAACGCTTCAGGCCTGCAAATCGTATGAATATAATATCCAAATTCACTGCAGAGAAGATTTACGGGAGTAATAAAACATACTAAACCCGTTGTAAGTTAAAGGTTTCGGTTTAATAAAGCGATAAACGAAAAACACTATTTTCGGTTGTATTATAAATTAAGAACCTAAGATTATCGTCAGTGAAGTTCTGAGAAAGCAGCTTTAAAGGAAGAGAAAATAACCACATAATTTTACATAGACGCCATTGTGAATAAATAATAAATATAATTTTAAATACACGAAGTAAACAATATATCATTTCAAATTATATATTATTGATTTAAAATGGTTTCTATAAAAAAAATTGAGCAGATTTTCGTTTTCCTTTAAAGCTGTTTATGGTGACTTATGGGTTGTAAGTCTAAAATATACCACGATGGATTAGTTTTATCCGGGTATTGCGTAGTAAGATGGTATGATTTTAAATGTTAATCTTAGTTATTTAGAAATTATATAAACCAGTGTCATAGGGACTCCTTCAATGTACTAAGTATAAATATGTCATATACTAAAGGGGGATGGGGAGGGGTCCGTACGCTCGAAACTCTCCACTTTTAAACGTCCATATGCGATAAGCCTGATTATTTGGTCATTAATGTCACATACATAGCGCTCTTACCAGGACACGTAGCCGTTCGCGATGGTGCAGAGCATGACGAGGATGGAGACGGCATAGAAGAAGCAGTCGCGGCAGAGAGGCCACCAATTGAGGTGCGATACGGTGCCGGCGCACAGCGCGCACACCGAGATCACGAACATTATGTTGAACACCGCCGACCCGATCACGCCCGACACGCCTGCAGATGGCGCTCAATTTGTTGTCACTTGCACGAGTAAGATTGAATCTGTCTTTGAACTTTTGTCTAAGTGACTTTGCCAGTTTGTCAAGCTATATGTCTCAACGAATGTTAGTTTTATACTTCTGGATGTCATAATTTGTAATGTTATTAATAACTGTTCACAATCTCCTCTGCGGGATCTCCTTATACGGTGTAAAAATTAAATTAGAATATTATAAATTGTAGGATGGTTATGAAAATTTTCAAATTCAAATTCGAAATATACTTTAATTAAGTAGGCTTTTAAAGTGCTTTTGAATCGTCAAGTTACAAATTAGTCTTTTAAGTATAAAGCTACCACCGGTCAGGAAAGGGGATTATATTATAAATATCTTAGCAATAACCAAAATACTATTGGACCTTTAAAATATAATCGCTTTGTACTGAAGTTTAGATTGTAATGATATTATTTATTTCAAAAATACTCACCGATGTCGTCCTGAGCGCAGAACACACCGATAACGACGGTGGCCAGTTCAGGCGCAGAGCTGCCCGCCGCCATGAACGTCGCGCCCGCCACGTCCGGAGCCAACTTCAACTCTACAAATATATATATATATATATATATATATATATATATATATATATATATATATAAACCTTATTTGACATTTTTTATTTATTCCTATTTTTTAGGCGAGAATTACACTTGTAAGTTTTACTCTTTTAATTGATCTTAAATTTTATAACTTGGCAACAGTGGGTAACCTAACGAAAGCTGTGACAAAAATAAGGCAGTGACATTAAATATTTCAGGTGTAAAAGCAATGATAGACAATTTACGTAAATTTTATGAAAATCGGGGAGAAAAACTTACAAGTGTAAATTTCGCCTTATTTTAATGGTATAACCGATATATACCAGGTGAGAGAAAATCTATACCTGATAGAAAGAAAATAAGCTTATGTGAAAAACATTTGTAATATGGAAAATTTAAGCAAGGAGCTCTTGGTCTATACAAGATATCCATAAACACGAAATTCTTTATACAATAATCAAGATTACCTTCACAAATCCTGTCAAGACTGGAGACGAAGTATTCGTCGCACACAATAGCCAAACCGATGAAGGTGAACACCGCGACTAAGATGTGAAGGATGAGGCCGCCATGCCTGCGGGCCGTCTGCCCCATGAGCGGCCGCGGAAACTACAACAAGATGAATTATTTAAACGCTTATATTTCAAATTTAAACGTATCGTGTGTACAGAAAGTCATTGCCTGTAATTTATTTCATATACACGTGATTTTTTTAACTGGATGTGGATGGTAAAATCCGAAATTATAAGGAATAGCGAAAAATACTTTAAGGAGACTCGGCGGCGATATTCACGAATACTGAAAATGGTTTATTAGTTTTTTACTCAATAGATTTTCCTAATCAGGAATCGTGCTCGTTGATTTATAAAAAAAAAAAATTATAATGAAACTTTCTGAACTAGGTTCGTATTTGATCTAATTATCATCTAAAAAATTGTAATAAAAAAATCTGCACGCCCGTAACGATTTACTTTTGAACAGCAAGATACAACATAAAGTCGTTAAAAGTTTAAATTGACTTAAGAATTTATTCTATCGCGTATAGAGTAACATTTTTTTACAAAATTAATTTAAAGTATTCTATTTCAGGAATTTCAAATAATAAAGATGATCTTTTGGAATTAAAAGTTAAATTTTATGTAGACGCCTACACACCAAAACATAGACTATTTTATTAACTAAATATATATAAATCAAAGGTGACTGACTGACATGATCTATCAACGCACAGCCCAAACCCCAACAGAAATTTGGCATGCAGATAGTTGTTATAACGTAGGGGTCCGCTAAGAAAGAATTATTAATAAATTCTAGCTCTACGGAGAAAAAATAGGGGATAAAAATTTGTATGAAACTTTGTTAATTTTAAACCGTTAGGGATGAGATGAGAATGAGATCTTTGTATGCATATAGCTACTATGACGTAGACACCACAGGCACCGCAGACGAAGTCGCGAGCACCAGCTAGTTTTTTTAATATAAGAGTAAACATTTTAAGACGCATTTTCTTCAGAACATTTGTAATACTTTACAAATCTCTGTTAATTATTCATTTATTCCTCATTCGCTAATTCATAAGTAAATGAGGTTACGTTTATGAAATTAATTTTACCCTGAAAACATTAAAAGAGGTATTTCTTGTGCCTACAACTTATTTATACTTTATTAAGCGTTTACTTTTTTACAAAACAAGAAAATACATGGTTTCATGTTAATTAGAGAGCTACATAAATTTCCATTGTCAAAATTCAAACAAAACAAATACGAATGCGAAATCAAGAAATGTTCTTCTAAAATTATAATGATAATTTTCTTATTTAAATAACATGTTTATATTTCTGGTTTAATTAGTACAAAAGTTTCACAAAAAATATACTCCAGATTAAAATTGAAATATTTGTAAGTGCTCTCATGTTAGGAATTTATTATAAAAGTATTTAACCGACTTTAAAAAGGAGGAGATTCTCAATTCGACCCGTATGTTTTTTTTTTATGTCGATTTCTCCGCCGCTTATAATTGGATTTTAATGATTCTTTTTTTGTTTGAAAGGGTATACTTCCAAGGTGGTACCATTGTTCTCAGGTCAGGATCTGATGATGGGACCTGGAATAATTGAGGGAACTCCTCGAATATAGGCATACCTTTACCGATTTAGGTATTTTTGGTAGTAACTTATGTATTTACCTTCAGAAAATCACTTTTGGTGAAGTGAAACTGATGATGAAGACCTCAGATGGCCACCATAACTACTCAATAACAAGTATTTCACGGCTTGCGATTTACGCTCGTCACAATGCATATCTCCTCAATAATTAACAGCCCTGCATCGGGAAAAGATATATATTGTTGACGGCGATGAACAGTTGGCATTAGGCTATTGTAGTTTAGGTAAATCACTTAATCTTACTATATTCGTAACTCAAAAGTGTAAAATAAAAAAAAAAAATAAAAAAATTAAACCGAATTTAAAAACGAACCTAAGAGATACAAATGAACTAAAAGGCATAAAATAAATGTTTTCTACAACATTTTGAAGTCGGTGCCAATAAATAACACGAAAAAGGCCGACTACTTGACGCCGACTTCGAATGTTTTTAGACTAAACAATGCACATATTTTTTTTTATGGAAAAAGTGTCAAAGATCACATATTAATTTAGTATCGGTACCTCCACACCACACCACAGTCCACTTTAGGATAAATTACTCCGGTCCGTTCATGCTAATATAGCTAGATATAAGAATACCTATAGGTATAATAAACTATATCTAAGGTCAATAACCTCATCAAAATATTTTATTGTATTATTGTACGTGTGTTTACAATTATGTCAAGGTGTGTCACCTGTTCGATGGCTGGCGGTGTGCAGTTCCGGAGCGGATGGACGGTGGGTATCGCATCTATTTCTTCTTCTTTTTCTTCTTCATCACGAATCTCTATTGTTGTTTTGTCCTAGAAAAATATTTTCTTTTTAAATACTTTCGATTTAAAAGGAAACGTAAAAAATGGTAACGGTACCATATGATTGAATTTCACTATACATAAGTATGAAATAAAATCAGATTTATGACCGTTATTAATACGTGATAAAATAGTAAATTAAGTTATATATCTACATGTCTACATATATTTTTACTTACATCTTCATAACCTGCATCTTTCTGGTTTTTCTTTTTACCCTCGTCTAATTCATCTTCAAGACCTTTCATAGCTTTCTTTCCATCCATTTTTGTTGTTTCGTCCTTGTTCGCTGCTATTGGTGTTACATCAGAGTCTAGAAAATAACAGACATGATTAGTATATATTTTAAGGTATGCGATCATATAATTGCTAGAAGTCGTCGCTACCAAAACGTATGTACATTTTAATAGTTAATGGTGGCGCATTAGTACAAAGAAATGACCCAAACTGCCAGAATGTTGTACATCTCGACTGCGATAGTTTTGAACAGTAACGCTCTCTGTGTTTTATGCCCTATTTTATTGTGGCATTTGTGGTAATTTTGGGAACTTCCAATTTAAAAATTCAGTTTACGTTACATAGCCACTTTATTAAGAAGAATACAGATTACTTTATATGTAACACTACACAATGATCCACAGAAGCAGAGCAAGAAACTTTAACATAAACCAAATGGACAGGTATCGAAATTTAAGGTGGAAACTGCGAGACACCTATGGTCTGACTAAAAGACACTGGTACATATGGGATAGTCTATATACATTTTCTATTCAACAATTAAATTACTTCTATTTCAGTTATTAACTAATTTATTATAATTGAGGAAAATAACTTAGTTTTTACCTTTAGGACCTTCAGCATTCGTCGTTTTACTAATCTCCGGAGCTGGTGATCCTTTGACGATGTCTGGAGTTTTGTCCATCTGGTCAGCTGGCTCAGACGCGTTGCTCAGCACGGCTTGGAACACCGAGTACGCGATGAAGAACACCGACACCGTCAGCCAACGGTGCCGGCGGGGTTTCCGCATTCTCTGTAACAATGTATTTGAGGATTAATGATTGTTAAGCTGGTTTTTTTTAATTAATATCGTTTTTGAAAAGAATTCTCGTCTTATATTATAACGTATTTATTTTGATCAAATAGTTTGAATACAGTTTACGTTTTCTTTGCGTTGATTTTTATATAAAAAATGCTGACAAACAAGCAGGCGGCACACCTGATGTAAAATGATCATCGCCGTCCATGGACATTTGTACCATCAGAAGAAAGGTTGAAAAGGAATAGGAAGTAAGGAAAGGAATGGAGAAGGGGTTAGGATTTCGTGATTAATAAATAATGAGTAATGGCAGTAAAATAATAAGTATCTACTATAATAATAAAGTAAAATTAAACTTCGTCTTTATCTAACGTGCCATGTAATTTAAAACTTTATCGAATATATTTTAATACGTTACACTAAAGTAATGACAAATTTTTTTACCATATAATTTGTATAACAAACTAAAAGTAACATTTTCATTTACGTGGCATTCTGCCAATGTCACTTAATTTAAAGTAGACACTAAATAGGACGATCGGTAAAATACAAATAAGTATTTATTTTAGTATAATAGTGACACTATTATACTAAAATAGTATTTTTACGGGACTGCAAAATATGAGAAGGAATTAGGCTTAATTGGACCGAATATATGTTTTGCTTTATTCTGATTTTCGATATCCTATCAGATATCCTCAAATTTTTCAAACATTACTAACTTCAACAACTGTCAAACATTTTTATTACGAGAATAAATGGAACCGAATTCAAAGGCAAAATACGTAATTTCCTTTACTTAAATGACAAACTTATTCCAGTAATTCTGATTTAAACGAAATTACTGAATTTTTGTTGAAAAGTCTATGGGTCTAATTAGAAAGAAACCATTTTAAAGAAAATTAACCAAAGAGAAAGAACCAAATCGGTCCATCCGTTTTCGAGTCATCGGTAAAGATACCTAAAAAAAGTCCCCGACGAATTGAAAACCTCAAACTTGTTTTGGAAGTCGCTTAAAAATATTCAAGATTCCTACATTAAATGTATATCGTCTTAGTCGAATTTAAGTGTTTCTAACACTGTTGTATATATTGATAGCGATAGATTTTGACAGTCATCTCAATGGAAACCATCCGAAGTGGAAAATCTAACACTCACCGGACCAGCAAATCGCTTGTGATTTTGAACAGGCCAGTGGTTCGATTAATGTTTATGTAATAATTTTTTAATAAAATAAGATACTGTTCACATATAAGTGTCTTTAAGCGATCTTTACTTGCTAATAATAGGTTTTGTTACGCTCTTGTGAAAGTTAACCTATAACATTTTCTGTACAACTGACACTGTACATACATACAAACAAACACCCAGGCACATATGTTTTAATTAGCACGCGGGGTACCTGATGTTAAATGAGAAACATTTGCAGCACCAGAGGAGCTACAATGCGTTGCCAGTTTAAAAAAGGAATGAGGAATGAAAGAAAATAAGACATAAGGAAATGGGTTAGGCTTCTGGCACTCTCAGTCATTTTACGCCAATCTTCTGTGAGAGTGAGATACTGCCACGGCAGGTCGAGCCAGCGTGTGTACAGTCAGTTAACTACAGCCAGGCTCTCCCTCAGTAGATTATCTACCTAAGCATCTATACAAATAAATAAAATTGAAGTGTCTGTTTGTAATATCAAATTAACAGCTTTTAACTAAAATATGAAGTACTGTAAATTTTTGTCTGTCTGCCTGTTTGTTTTGGCTTAAACGTTTGAACCGATTTTGACGGGACTTTCACTCACAGATAGGTAATGTTATAAGGGATAACTTAGGCTACTTATATTTTACAATTTTTATTTATTTTGAATAATAAATTGTAACCAATGAAATCCGATTCAAGTAGGGAAGGTAAAATTATATAAATAAAATTTTTCCTCAAATTAACGCGGGTGACACCGCGAGACACAGCTCGTAAATTGACAAAATAGCTTGACATTTCCGTGTAACCTGTGCCAATACTTTTCCCAACAGTTATCGAGCGATTTCAAGAAGTATGCATTGTGTTTTTATTGGCAGTAAAGCCTCTATTGGATCGCTCGTCACAGCTGGTTTTATGGCGGGCGTTAAAGTTTATCTTTATAAACTAGCATTATATGAAAATACAAATACAAACCCCCTCGGCCTTTAGCAATAAGTTATTTAATTACTATAAAACGCATGATTAGTTTTAGTTTTAATTTAATTCTGATTTCATTTTTATGTAACTTTAATTTAATTTTTATTTAATTTTGATTTGATTTGATTTATTTTGTATTTAATTTTAACAAGTAAATATTTTTATTTAATTAAATAGTTTAAACAAGTTTTAAATTTGCTCTGTAACTGTAACTATTATTACTTATAAAATAAATATACATACTCAATGAATGCTATGTACACTTGTAATTGACGTACATATCAGACTTTAATATAACGTCTAAATTTTTAATATAAATGTTTGTAATATGTATGTTGTAAGTGTGCTTAAATAAATAAATAAATAAATTGAATAAAATTATGTATATGGATCAAGTTTTAATTAATTTTAAATGTGATGTTACATTTCCTTTAGTTCATAACGAGATTGAATATCGAACTTGGTTTTGAGTTTATATTTTTACAGAAATTTTTCTTTGTTAGTTAAATGTATACTTTTTATTGAATACTGTGGTAAAGTCTGGCCGTAGTCAACTGGCTACTATTCATACACGTGCTGGATCGATTCTTGTATATTGTTACATATTTTTGTGTTGTTTGTTATATAATATTGTTGAATTTATGTAATCAGCCCAGTTGTTTTTGAGTTTATTCATTACAAACATACAAATCTTTTCTCTTTATAATATTAGTGTAGATTATAGGGAGAGTGAAGGTACGTACTGGCGATATATGTTAGTCATAAACCAATCAACAACTTTCATAGCCAAAAACAGTATATTTACTTTTATGATGTACTCCTAAAACATATTTTCACAGACAATTCGGACTAAAGTAACGTATTTATTGAAAACTCTATTCTATACTCTATATATATTAAAAAAAATTCTACCTATTCAAAAAGCTATATATTTTGTTTGCTTGTTTGAACTTGCTATTTTCAGAAAGTATTAGTTAGATTCGAAAAATTCTTTTCATATAAGGTAGGCCGGTTCTTGAGGAATGTTAATGGCGTAACTACTTAAATCTTACAAACAGTATAAAGAAATAAATAAACACCTTATATGTAACCCTTGTATATATTTCACAAAATACGGAACTTATATTAAGTTCAAAAACGTAAAATATAAGTTCAAAAACGTAAAATTCACGCCGATCCCGTTTATGAAAGTTAGTAATGAATTTCAGAACATTAAATTACTCAAGGGACGACTTCAATTGGCCGCTTACACGAGTCGGCGATCAATTAAGCACCGTGTCTTACCGACCATTTACAGTTAATTTTTTAATTAAATTAAAATGTTCTATTCGTATTAATTTTGACAAGCGCTACGTTTTGAGTACCAACATATTTACTTCACGTTAAAGCGGGCATATACTTTTATTCCTTAAGCGATTTAAGAATAAAGAAAATGGAATGTCGTTTATCTTTTAAAAAATTAAAATAAGAAGCAAATGAACATATTTCTGTCCGGAATATACTTTTAAAATCTAAAATATGTAGCGCAGTATAACATCTGTTTTGTTAGTTAGGTATGCTTTGAACGAAGACAGCAAAGAGCCTTTTGATTAATAATTAGTACCCGGATGACCGGTATTTTACACGGATAAAACGATAAATAAAACGGTAGGTATAAATTTAAGTTTTGTTTAATTACTCGTCTCCCGGACTTTTATTAATATTTACAAAGGTTCTTTCCCATCGTTTAACACCTTAAACATTTTACTGCCAGTGTCTTATTTTTGATTTCCATCGCTTTCGTAACTACTTCATTTAAGTTTATACCTTTACTAAAAATATGTACTCATATTTGTATATTTTATGAGACATAACCAATAAATACTAATTTATAAGCCTCCCTCCTAATATTACTCGTAATGGACGCAGGAAGGCTAAACGAGGACAAAAACACATATGGACAAAGGTTGAACATCAATGACCGACATTGAAGATAATTGATTATACAATTGAATGGATATAACATAATTATTCAGGTTACGCGTGCTGGGAAGTCAACCTGCAGTCAAACGGAGCATTTCATTGGCTTCTTTAAATATATCGTTTCTAAGTATTGAAAGGATCGCTGAAAAATATTATTCAAACAATCTAAATATTTAATTATTTACTGGAAGTCACAATATTGTAGTAGTATAACATATTCTCAATGCTTTCTTATAATAATGAATGCCCTTTCCACGAATTGTCATTTATTTTAAAAGTGTCATCGACCAGCTCGCGCGTTTATATTACAGCCAGTACTCGTTCACTAATCGCGCCTCCTTACAGTATGTACTGGCAAATTTTGGATAGTATTACATTGATAATACAAAAGTATGATAGTTTTTATTTAAAAACATTTATAGAAAGTGTAATTGGTTTTTGTGCTAGCGTCTACAATTGCGTAACACATGGAGTCTATTTAGTTACATATTTATCTATACTACTAATATGTGAAGCAAAAACTTTTTATTCGTTATTACGCTAATATCGCACACTATAAGAAGGAGAGAGAAATGTTAACATTTTTTTTAATTAATAAAAAAAACATTACACACACCCATAAATTTGACACACCCACGCATATGTACTTCTTGTTTATTTTTAAAGTCTGTGGTCAAGTTGAGAATAGATTATCTGTGGACAATTTTGGAATCGGTTGAAAATTTCATGAACTGCCGTCGAATTCCGAACAGACGGAAAATTATTTTAATGTTAAATTATTTAGATGAATGAGCCACAAATAACTATAGATATGTTACGTTAATACTATTTGATGTTTAAAATCTGTACCCATTTCCAACTTTGACAAGCTCGTCAATTGATTTGTGGGTCCAAATATACTCTCGCCTGTCATACTCAATTGCTAGGTTGTTAGTTCTGGCGTGTGTAAGGTTTCTCACGAAGTTTTACCTTCATCGCCGAGCACGAGATGAATTTAAACACAAAAGCATTTGAAAACTCAACGGTGCTAGTCGAGGTTGAATCCGCGATCATTGGTTGATATCGACGTATTTCAACCAATAGGTTGAAGTAGCTTGGTTTATCATTATATGGACGCTGATAAGCAATACTGTGTCAAGCCACATTCACTTCATTTTGAGAAATTCGTATCTAAAGGTCTGTAACCTATTCTGTTCTATTATGACAAAAGTTACAATGAATTGAAAGCAGACTGATATTTTTAATGTGTTATTAATATGTTGAAATTAATAATATGTTTTATAAATATTTGAAATTATTTTATAATATAAATTGCAAAACATGGAACGCACATGAAATCCGAAACATTGACTTAAGAAACTTTTTCCGTTCTTATTTAATTTAAATGACTTTTTTTCGAAAATATTAAATAAGTGACGCAGTTTCAGAATACATCAATATCTCCGAATTTAACTATTTGTGGGTTGACACATTATTGCATCCATAAGTCGTTAAAATGGTATTTACTGTACAAAATAGATACCACTGCATACACATCGTAGGCGTAGCATTTGTGAGTAAACACACACAAAGGCTACACAACTGAGCGTTTTATATTATGAACGTCACAATTTTAGTAGAGAAGAATATTTAAAAAGTCATTTCGAGCTATTTTTGCCTAACTATCGTAGAAGGAGGTTAATGTGTTTCGAGTATTTGTATAGTTTTACTTAAACATGGGAAGTTTTTATTCTATTCGTTTTAATTGTGGGATATAAGATTTTTATATTTAAACACAATGTCTTTCTATATAAAATAATATAAAAAATATAACCTGTTAATAACATGTTAAGTGATGAAAAGAAGTTAAGTGAACTTAAAAGTCCCAAATGCGTTGCCAGCTTAAAAAGAAATGATGGGGCGAAGGGAAATACTAAATAATGAGATGGATGAGAGGGTCAGATTTCCCGATCTCTTATTTATCGTACGAAACGCAAGTATATTATCTACATCACGTCGATATTCTATGAGAATGTAGTACTGACCCGATCAAATCAGCCCATACTCGAGCTGTCGTCACCGTACTACAGCTAGGCTCTACCATTGTATATGTTTGGATTTTTCACTTGTAATATTTTTCAAAAAGATGTCGAAATAAAAGGTCCATTAAATTGTATATACGTCTTACATTTTAACAACGACTACATTCGCCTCTTTAGTTATATAGAAGTTGGTTCAAAAAGGAATGATTCCCTTCTATCATCGACCGAATGCATAAGGGCGATTGCTTCATACTGACGCTTCATAGTATTGATCGGGTCATCTTTGTGTGGGTAGATTATACACAACTGTGTTTGCAACCGAAAATAAACCTTAACGCTATAAAATAAAGCTCATTTTATCGTTAGGAAGTTATGATAATGCTTCTGTATGAGATTAAATTACAATGACTGTTCTGCCGTAAGCCGAAAAGAGGTTTATTTCGGGTAGAAATTAATGAAGGATTTGTGTATTATATTGAAATTTAATTAAATAACAATGTTTTATGAATATAATATTACTGTCAGAAAACGAGTTTATTTTTATGAATATAGTTCCAATTGAAAGTAAAAGTAAAGTAACGTAACAGCCCGTAAATGTCCTACTGCCAGGCAAAACCTCTTCTCTTGTTAAGGAGAAGTTCTAGAAGTTTAATCCATCACATTCTTCCACTGCGGGTGACGGTTAAACATGTGTCAGAACTTCTCTCGATACATGCAGATTTCTTCACGATGTTTTCCTTCAACGCTGATCTCGAAATGAATTTAAACACATACGCAGTTGAAAATTCAGCGAAATTAATGCGATTATCGGTTGAGATCGTCGAGGTCTAACCACAAGGCCATCTTGGCTCCGAATTGAATATAAGACATATTTAATTAAAATAATCACAATATCTTGCGTGTAAGGCATAAACGATATAACGAACATTACTTCAAACCATTTATTTTCCATCATGAAGTTCTTATTTTAAGTACCGTTATGTTACACTGATAAGAAAGAGCGAGTTGATTTGATATAGGTATTTTCTTCCTTATCAATAAGGTAGACCTCAACCTCGTATAATAATGCATCAAAGAACAGTAGTGAAACTTTCTACAATTTTATTACTTTAAATATTGTAATATGTTAGAAAATGATTACCGCTTATGTGAAAAACCTAGCGGCTGACATATCTTACACTTTCGCTTCACATAGGACTTTCGTACAAGCTTAAAACCCCCGTTTTACCCCGTTAGGCGTTGAATTTTGCAAAATCCTTGAGCATCTACGTCCTAAAATGAACTCCCGTGCAAAATTTGAAACTAAAAGCACTTATAGTTACTGAGATTTCATAATGAGGAAGCGAGTCACCTTTCGCTTTTATATAATTATATAGATAAAAATATATGTATAGATAAACAAATTTCATCTATTTCTAATATTAGAAGGGACTATTATTGATAACAAGTGATCACCAAAGGAAATACAAATAGGTTGCTCGCTTAAAACGGGATTACGGAGTCAGAGGTAATGCAAGAGGATTAGGGAGCCGGCTCTAATTCACGATTCAAATGTACGAAACACAACTATAAAGGGAGAATTACACTTGGATGCTGATAAGCAATAGTGTGTCAACTTACAGGAAGTCAAAAGATATTGATGTATTCTGATAAATTGTTACATGTTTAACATTATTCAAAAAAAATCAAGTCATATAAACAAAGTAAGTACGGAAAAAATTACTTAATTTAATGATTAGACTATTGAAGTGTTTAATTTTTTGAGAATATCATATATCTAAAAAACTTATTATTAGATAAAACTTTTTTCTGTATCAATATGATTTTAATTCATCATATCTTTTACCAAAAAGAAAAGATCGATATATACTTCTTTCATCAGATTTATAAGTAAAGGCTTATATAGACGATATCTTTAGACGTCATTTTCTCAAAATATGTTAGCGTCTATGGGTAAGTTTTTCTCTTAAACAGACGTTATTTCTCATTGCTTTACACCTGAAAGATTATATGGTCAGTGCCTTATTTTTACAACTCAGACCTATCGTAACAATACGATATATCTGTTGCTAGGTTACGTCGCCCTCGAAAGTAAAATTTACAAATATCAGCCTACTGATTAAGTTTTCTTGGGGAATAAGATCTCTGATGAGTTAGCTCAGTCTCAGTCTTAGTCTCAGTCTCGGTAGACTACGAAGAAATTAGAGATTTCGGATTAGTGAAAATTTAGTGTCGGTCTTCTCTGTAGAATGTAGTAATGTAATGGTAGCTTTATATGTATTTGAAAAACTATTTTGATTTAATTTGATGTTTAAAAAGTGCTTTAAGAATCTACTTGAATAAAATATATTTTAAATAATAATAACCATGATTTGACGTCGCGCCTTGGCATTACAGACGCGGCGTCGTGAAATGTTACGACGCCGACGTCACGTTATGAAAATCCTTTTCCTAGGATGACGTTGCTGCTAATTAATGCTCGTTTTTTGTCTTCAGATGATATCACTCAAAAATTTACAATGATAATTAATAGTACGATACAGTTTCCTAGAAAAGATATTTTGAAGCATTAGCATCAAAGGGTTTTCTTATTTGTAATTTTTGATAATGGAAGTCGTAAATTTTCATGACGCGACATTGAATATGTGTTTTGGCCGTGAAACGCGTAGTTACAACTACACTCTGCCATTATAAAATCAATACATAATTTTTCGTATAATGTATCACGTCATACATTTGGAAGCCATTTCCTTGGTTACCACGAACAGAAACATTTCAATATAATGCTTTAAAAGGGTTTATATCGAATTCATCTATACATTTATGGAAATTACTTATAAGTCGTTGTTGATAAGAATTTATTCAATTTAATTACTTATTGGTATTTATGACTTCATCGAGTGTGTTAAATTTAATGAGGTTGAATTGAATTTATAATTGATGTATTGAATTTATCTTAAAGTTGTCCTTAATTTTATTTTTTTTTTCCGCTGAAACCTTTAACTTTTTGAATAAATAATTAAAAAAAAAATATACTGACTGTTATGTTTAGACAAACTAAACAAAAATTAATGTATTTTTAGTTAGAATGTAAATACTTGTATAATACGAACTTAGAAAATGACCATTACTATATTATTTTTATCTTCCTATTTTTATTTAAGTATTTTATTTATTTATTTTAGTTCAAGATTTTTTTTTGTTTAAATGTTGAATACGTTTTGTTATCATAGCAACGTTAATTAACGTTAATTGTTAGATGGGTGCACGAAAGGAGGCTCCCCGAGCGACGTAGTCAAAGTGAATACGAGTCCCAACGTCCGACGCGGCATAGACACCTAGTAACTAGTAACATAGAATTTAGGTGACGAGTTTTCCCTCCAAGATGGCCAGTAATGGTCTCACTATGGCCTTTAACCGAACAGTTTTATCGTCTTGAAGAAGAAGAAATGGTTTGACGAAAAATTGTTCTCGTAAAATTAAATTTTTAATTTTCATATGATTTTCTAAGTTTTTTATGCGTACTGTTCAGTTGTAAGACGAGAATTTTATTTATAAGTTACATATTAAGTTATTGGTCATTGCTTTACACCTAAAAGAATTCCTTGACAATGCCTTTATTTTGAAAGCTGGGAAACTGTTACCAGGTTACGGAGTTGTTCTATATCAATTACTCGTAATTAAGTAAAGTAAAGTAAAACTTGCAAATGCAATTCTCGCGTAAGATACTTATGTACTTAACTAACTTATAAGAGTAATATTTGTCTTAAAGAAGCGAAACGAAAAAAAAAATCTGGCAAACTATAGAGTCCTGAAAATCGCGAATGATTGTGAGTCTCGCGAAAAATAAAAGTATCTGAACAACTTTGCAGAAGTCACTGAAAAGAATTTAATGGGACACAGTGTAGTGTCTTTTTATACGGAGAAATGAAGTTAAAACGAACTGTCTGTATACAAAGCCGCAGCGTAATATGACTCTGCAAATTGATTTACTCAACTCGGAGTTGAAGCCGACTCCACCCTATTTTCCAATGTTGGCTAGATATTTTTCATGTACTATCCGATTTAAAAAAAAAAGTCTCTATAGTCTATTTTTCTTTGCTTGTCTTATTTAGCAAACAAATATGGTGTACTTCTAATCACACATAAGAGTTAGAGATGAGAAATTATCGATCGAATGATTTAACTGAATCCTTTTTTATAATGACAATTTTTAATAAAAATAATGTTCAAAAAATCGTGATTTTCGTGCCAGGTATTGTTACCAAATAGGACAAATAAATAAAATGGACTATAAATTCAATTGAATATTTTTAAAAAGGTTTTTGATTGTTCTTAATCTGTTGAATAAGTTTTGTGTCGAAGGTGCCATAATTTAATTCTCTTTTATTAATCCAACCAAAAAGGAGGGTTACTATAAGTTTTACGTGAGTATCTATCTATGTATCTATCTGTCTGTGGCATCGTAGCTCCCTAACTAATGGACCAATTTCGATGCGGTTTTTTATTATTATTTTTTTATTCCGTCATTTCTTAATCTATTTTAAAAATTATTATTTCGTTACGTATTTGATTTTTTAAGTACATGTTATCTTAAAAGTATTATTAACTACTATAATTGAACTGGACAACTATGTGATTAAAATTCCATGGAAACCAGCGAAACCTTCTTCTACGTAATTGTACTAAAAAGTTTATATTTAATACATTTTGAT
The DNA here is from genome assembly GCA_037950945.1 of Hypolimnas misippus. NCBI lineage: Eukaryota > Metazoa > Arthropoda > Insecta > Lepidoptera > Nymphalidae > Hypolimnas > Hypolimnas misippus. Next base: position 2,786,730 of record JBBEEQ010000009.1, read on the forward strand.
TTGGTTATGGTCGCTTATTTTTTAAGTAAAAAAGGGAATATTTCCAAATAACTGTGTTTATTGGAATAGCCAGTAATTCTATCCGAGGCAGGAAGCCTCACAATAGATTAATGATAAAATAAACCCAACATATCAACGGATCGTCGTACGTTAGCTAACGATTATGTCTTATAATCTATTTTCCTTAACTTGTCTTATTTATCAGACAAATATCGCGTTTTAACTACACATCAGAGTTAGAGACGAGAAATTATCGATATTTTATACATAAGAGTTAGATACGAGAAATTATCGATCGAATAATGAACTGAACCATTTTTTCGTACTACACTGCTTTAAGAACATTTCGTGTTGACTGAAATAAGTTCAGCTTGGCATTTTTCTCCGTAGTCTGCTTATTATTCTAGTCCAGGTTTAGTAGGGCTACTGATTTTTACACAGAACGATTGCCATTTGAACCCCGTAATCCGTGATGACAAGTCAGTAACCGTAGACTAGAGTACATTCCCTAGTAAGAGTAACGATTATATTTAGGTGATTGTGGTAACAACCGGGATCGACAGTTATACGTGTATATACATATAAATGGGGAGACCGACAGGAAATATTTGTACAAATAAAATATCAATTCCATGTAGGAATTGATAGCGTTGGTGATAAAGATACTTTCAGTACAAATTATTGTACCAGAACAGTGGTGTGCTATAAAAATAATCTTCAAAAGTTCAAAGACAAATGTATTTTGGCAAAAATCTAAATATATATATATACCTCATTAATTTCAATCGCTGGTTAACAACGAGACTTTGGTAATTAAAAAAAATTAAAAACCCGACTGCGCATAAAATTTGGTATTTTATTTTTTTAAGATGTTTGTTTATTTTGTAAGATGCACGCCCAAACCACTGAACGGATCGGGCTGAAATTTGGTTGATGCTATAACGTAGGAATCCGCTAAGAAAGGGTTTTGATTAATTCTACCCCCAAGGGGATAAAACAGGGGATGAAATTTTGTATGAAAATTTGTCAATTTAAACCGATCGGACTGAGATTTTGCATGCATATAGCTACCATGGTATAGACATTTCAAATATAGCAGACGAAGTCACGAACACCAGCTAGTCAATATATAATATTTAATGATGTATCATGTATTAGAATCAATTAATTCATACATACAGATCACAACACATTACTATCCTATCTTGCTTCACCCTATGCGGGTAATTAATTTGATAATCATACGATTTTCTAATTCTAAAAAGATAATATAATTTTACAACATTTCCTAACGTATACATAAAAGTCAGGCATTAATTAATTATTCATCTCAATTGCGAACGACGCGTTACAATTAACATTTAATTTGCTTACTTAACATAATAAAATGTAGGGATCCCGGACTTATTTCGTGAAAATCTACTAATTACAGAGGCCGCGCTAATTTCCACCGAGTGATACTTCTCGTTCACACCGCCATTATTTTTAACGCTAACTAGGTTACGTTTAAAGTATAAAGATATACTAGTTTATTTTCTCAATTTTTGTTGTGTATTACCCTTTTAGAAAAATATAAATTATTAAAATTAATATTAACAACAAATTTTCTATACAGATAAATAAAATTTAAGTGTCTGTTTGTAATTTTAAATTAATAGCTTTTACCTAAATGGATAGGGTAGTATATACGATATCAAAAACAAAATTTATAAATTTTTGACTGTCTGCCTGTCTGTTGTTTTATATAAAAATAGATAACAAACTCGCAGAAGGGACAACTGAAATTATATAATCATCGCCGTCCACGGTCATTTTTCCTCTGATGCTGCAGAGGAGCCATAAACGCGGCAATAGCTTTGAAAGAAATGAAGGTTTAAAGGGAATAAGAAGTAAAGAAAGGCACGGGGAAAAGTTAGGCTTCTGACTCTCTACGACAATACGAAACGCAGTTATATCAGATAATTTACACCGATGTTCTGTGAGAGTGTAGTCAGTATGCTGCAACTAGGCTATACCTCTATGACCAAATTTATATGTTTTATTACCCGACTTACTCAGAAAGAGTGTTTCCTTTTCACACTTATGTATGGACATTTGTAAGTAGGTATGTATGTCCGTTTCATGGTGATCTCCTGCAGCCATAACGGCTTAACCGAGTTTTAAATGTAAAATGTCATTAGTTACCTATTCTTCCCCGAAATGTCATAGATTATATGACGTAAGCAAAAAATCAATATGGCGGACGTAAACTGTCAAAAATGACGAACTATAACTGTAACTGACAATCGTGTTTTTATTTAAACACTTAAGCCTGAAAAATAGCCTATATATTATTCTAACGCATAAGTTATATTACGGTAAAGTTTCATCAAAATCTGTTTGCTAGTTTTGGCGTGAAGGTGTAACAAACATCCATCATCAACGGTAAAAAAGAAAGATATATTTAAGCAGATAAAACCACCAAAAAATAAATTTTCTCTAGCGTAATATAACTTCAGAAGTGAATAATTTGGTTAAAAGTTTTAAAAAATTTAATCCACTAAATTAAAAGTAACGCACTCTACACGTAATTGCTTTGACATAACACTGTTTACATTTGGTTCCATTTAATTAAGTTTTACAATATACAAACAAAAGAATGTCCAATCAATTTCAACGTTCTGTTCAGTGAAAATGGTAATGGGTAAATGGAATTACTTTGTATTTTATTTTAATCGATGTAAAATATCGATAGTTTAAAGTTTATCAGATGTAAAAATCGATAGCTCGCATTGATCGAATAACTTTCATAGTTTTAATTTTTTTTATATTATTTAATCAGATTGTAATCAAAGAATGGTGTTTAATAATATAAATGCGAAGTAACTCTGTCACTCTGTTTTTAGTTACTTTTCATGCCTAAACAGCTGATCCAATTTTGATGAATTTTGGTATAACTCAAAAGTATATTTCTTGGTATACTTTGAAGAAAGAGATTGGCGTCTTGTCACGAAATTAAAACGAAAATATGGTGAAACTCAGGATGAAATTTTCTACACAGACGAAAGTTTCAGAGATCGCTAGAATGTTAAACGAACTAAATAAAAAATACATCTTTTATAAATACTTGTATAAACATAAATCTGATATCGAGGTTAAACTTACAGTTCGTTGATATTCTCGAATGGCCTGAGGCTTGTGACGTCATCATTCCGTCACTGCCTCAACAAAGACGTCTATGAGATATTTCATAAGCGAGCAATTTAGACTTCCATTAATATTTTAGTGTCTTATATGAACGCTAGGAATTTAATGTAAGAGAAAGTCATTATAATTATCTAGATTCTAGTACGTGTAGATCCTTTTATCCTACAAATTAAATATCTAATATATAAAAATCAATATTTATTTGTTCGTAGTTAACATATAAAACACTAGATGCCTCTCGCGGTTTCACTCACGTTTATGGTTCCTGCTTCGCTCTCATATTTATCGTAGCGTGATGTAATATAGCCATTAACCTTCCTCAGTAAACGGGTTATCCAACGTAAAAAGAATTTTTCAAATCGAATCAATACTTTCAGAAATAACCCCCTACATACAAACTTATAAACGAAATTTACTTTTTTCTAATATTAGTATAGATAAAATCTTGCTGTGTCAATCGGCCATGAAATGTGTCGGGATGATTCATTTGCCTCTGGTTTCGATAGTGACTGTAGATGCGTGTGAGGACTAGCTGTGATAAAAGCTATCTCAATCCTTCACTTAACTCTCATTCGCAAACTTTCACTTTGTGTGTTAATGCCTAATCGATTTTAGAATTCATATTAAATAATGTGTAATATAACAAAAAATATTTTTTTCGAAACATCGTTCATTTCGTAAAAACATATTTTTTCAAGACATCATTTGGACTAATAGTATTTTAAATTACGTTTTCATTTTGCACTAGTAATATGATTTAAATTGAACGAACCACGTTGATCGTTTCTGCAATTTTGATGGTAAATTGTTTTAGAATTCTACAGAACATGAAGGTTAAGAGAAGGTACTGATTTTTTTTAATTTGTAGTTTTTGTTTATATTTACGTATTCTTGTTTTATAATAATTATAATTTACATTATAATATACATTTAAATAAATAAAATCTAATCAAAGTGCAACTATATTACATAGTCATAATTAAGCCATTAGCGAATTATATAACCCCCTACATACAAACTTACAAACATATTTTACCTTTTTATAATATTAATATAGATAAAATCTTGTGTCGTAAACCAAGCGAGTGGTGTGTGAAAAAACACAAACAACGCGCAAAAAAACGCGCTAAGGCTGTGTTCTTATATAATCTTAAAATGTTATCTTATTTTTACATTAATTTTTGTACTTTCCCGAAAAATAAAATCCGGCACGCAATATTTTCACCCTCGTGATTAATGAAAGCAAGTGTTTTATAATTATTAACGATATAAACTTGTAGAAGTACGCCTACCTGTATTTCAGTTAAAATGCAAAGTTATATAATATATTTTTAACTTGTTGAATATTATGTTACTTGCCTCTTTTTTAAGTAAAAAGTTTTTAAATGTATAGGTAAAAGACACCCACATATGTCACAGTCATTTGCGTTAAAAATAAATGGGTACTCAGGTCTCATAACGAACATTATCTTTTAGACCTTAAAGTGTATCTTTACAGAAACTTTAACGTTATGTAAAAGAATTATTCGCCTTTTATATAACCTCAAAAAATAACAAATTTGTACTGTTGTTCAGACGTGAAAACATAACAAACAAACAGACAATCAGACAGAGTTTCTTTCGCATTTATATTAGTAGTTGAAAAAAATTAGTATAAAAAGGTGGAGTCCTGATCCAATTTTATGATATAATGGTTTCGCATTTATAAACTAATAAAATATAGCTCCATTTCATCTCATAAAGTGACCTAAATAGGGGATGATAAATTGGGATTAAGCGTATATGTTGTACATATATCTATCGTTGAAACTAGGCCGCTAGAAATATGTCAATACAGAGCGTCTGTGTGTCGAGATTTTGCGGTCGTTTTGTAGATAATAAAATGCGGGGAAAATTGTTTTTGTTATATCATATTTTTCGATCATGTTTTGTTGTATATAATCTATACTAATATATAAAGCAGATGAGTTTGTTTGTTTGTTTGTTTGCTTGAACGCACTAATCTCAGGAACTACTGGTCCGAATTGAAAAATTATTTCAGTGTTAGATAGCCCATTTATCGAGAAAGGCTATAGGCTATATATTATCACGGTAAGACCAAAAGTAGCGGAGCACCAATGAAAAATGTTTCCAAATCGGGGAATATTTTCCTATTAAAAGAGTTTTTTAAAGTTTTTCAAAAATTATGTATAACAGAATTGTTCCCTTTAAAAAGTTCTAAAACCGCGACAGCATATGTCTAGCTTTTAAGGTTAGCTCACTATAACCTATTTTATGCTAACTAAATTTGTTCTATAATAATGCATTATTAGCCCAAAGTAACAATTCCACGCGGACGAAGTCGCGGGCTTCCGCCCGCTAGTACTTTATACATGTGTAATAGATACAGATCAATGGAGGCACCGTATAGCACGTGACAGAGCTCGGTTTGACAAACTGAAAAACGAGCCAAACGACAGAAAAGCAACAACCCTGTATAGTCTATTTTTAGGGTTCCGTACCTTAAAAGGAAAAACGGAACCCTTATAGGATCACTTTGTTGTCCGTCTGTCTGTCTGTCTGTCTGTCTGTCTGTCTGTCTGTCTGTCTGTCGGGATGTCAACCCTTTTTTCTCAGAAATGCATAGACGTATCATGTTGAAATTAATATCATATACTCAAGTCTACGATGACATGCGGCCGTGAAAATATTAAAGTTCTAAGTCAACGCAATCAAAAGATAATGGAAAATATGTCGTATATTTTGACCATTTTAGCGTTTTCGCAAGGGAATCAAAACCTATAGGGTACTTCCCATTGACCTAGCACGATGAAATTTGGCAAGAAGTAAGATCTTATGGTACAAATAAAGGAAAAAATCTGAAAACTGTAAATTTCTGTATGTATGTTTGTCTGTTTGTAAGTTTGTCTTTCAACCTTTTTCTCAGAAACGCGTGAAGGTAGCAAATTTTTATCAACGTCAAGTACTCAGAGTTGTAATTACTAAGAGCTGTGAAAAAATCAAACTTCTAAGTTAACGCAATCAAAAGATACGGTCATTTATATCACATATTTTAAGTATGATAGCGTTTTTAACGTTTTCGCAAGGGAATCAAAACCTCTAGGGTACTTCCCATTGACCAAGCATTATGAAATTTGGCCAGGAGCAAGGTCCTTTAGTATACATAAAGGAAAAAATCCGAAAACTGTAAATTTCTGTTCGTGTGTCTGTCAGTCTGTACGTCTGTCTTTCAACCTTGTTCTCAGGAACGCGTAAATGTATCAAGTTGTAAATTGATCAAGCGGAAAATATATTAATCTTAGAATTAAAATTATATGTACTTGTAACAAATTAACATAGAAGTTGACCATGGTCAAAAAACAATTTTACAAACACTGAGAAGAAATTTGTATCAATACGAAAACATTAAAAAGCAGCAAACCTTTATAAACAACGCAATGCAATCTATATATCGCAGCTAACAAAATGATAGCGCGATGTAGCGTACAGCTAATGCCATCTATTACAACATTATGACATTGACTGTGATATAAATCTGCTCGATTAATAATTTTTTTTATTTTAATTATTATTTAAACGCGCTAAAAATAATAAAATAAACTTTTCATTTAAAAGTTTTATCGTCGATTTATAACGTCATTATGTAATTAACATTCAATATAAGAGCTTCACGCGATTGGATTTAAGTACTCGTATTGCTTAGTACGAAAATTTTAAAATTAAATTCAAACAGATCGAGTTATTTAATTTACTTCTTTATCTACACATATAAGTCTTCTGGTTATTAGTAATATAATTAGTTATTTATAAATAAACAATTAGTTTTGTTCGAATTAAGGACGCTTTTTTTTGTCTTGGCAACACTAATATATATTTTGATATTTTGATTGATAATGTAAATCTAAATATTTTACGAACGTAGTGCAGGGGTAGTGGAGTGTAGTAAAATATAAATAAAAATAAAACGAGAATAAAATATAATGTAATTATGTTATTAATGTCAAAGTCAACAAGTTAGGTCATTGAAATTGTCAAGAGATGGCGCTGGGTGTATCCTGAATCGCGCTATAACTTTGCTTTTTTGAAAGTATAAGGTGTATTAGTACTTAAAATAAAATTTTGTGTTTCCATGGATTGCATCCATGATTGTGTTTTAAATTAAAGTGCTCCTAAGTAGTTTCAAAATAGTTTTTGGGACGTGATCCATATTTACATAATATTTGATTATATTTAAGCGACTTCTAAAAAAGGAGTGTTTTCAATTCGACCTTGTATTAATTTTTTTTTTATGTTTGTTCGCCGATTACGCCGCCATTTGTGTACCGATTTTCAAAAATTTTTTTTTGTTTGAAAAGGTATACTTCCAAGGTGGTCCCATTGTCTTCATGTCAGGATCAGATGACGGGATCCTGGAGAAATTGAGGGAACTCCTCAAATATTATAGGCAAGCCTATACCGATTTAGGTATTTTTGATAGTAACTTATGTTGGAACTGATGATGAAGACCACAAATGGCGTAGATGGGTTAGTCTTATATATATTTCTATAAGTTTGTACGGAACCCTCGGTGCGCGAGTCCTACTCGCACTTGACCAGTTATTTTTACTTGTCTTTATTTTGGTAACAATACCAAAACAAAAATTAAGAATTTTTGAACAATTGTTCTTCATTATAAGTTCAGTTCGGTTCAATTTAATCATTCAGTCGATAATTTCTTATCTAACTCTTATGTGTACATTTGTCTGCTAAATAAGACAAGTTAAGAAAAATAGACTATATATGATCAATCATATGAGTTTCAAGTTCTTTCAAGCTTTATCTGGCATTTAGTATATTTAAATAGACAGAATAATTGTAAAAGACATAAGTTACCTAAAATATTTAAATATGAAAAAAGAAAACTGATTCTCGGTTTAATTTATCTATAAATAAAGTTTTTAATTTTAATTTTAGTTAATATATACATAATACTTGCGGCCCATTTTTGCGCTGCAGGAACAACCCTACAAGAAAATGTTCTTCTGTAATAATTATTCACAACAAATATATTATTATCATTAAGAATAAATAACGAATGGGCATGGAAATTGAGACTGAGACTGTGAGATTGTTCGTAGCCAATCGCAAAATGTGCTATAGCATATAAGCAAAGATTGTCATACTTCGTGCCGACAACTTTTTGCTTTGACGTTTGCTAAGCCGTGTAAAACAAGTAATATTGATTGGCTGTACGGTGTAATACCTTTGCCTTTACCCTAAGGGATGAAAAAAGCGAAAAAAAAACAATTAATATTGAACTGTCAATAGTACATCGACTCCTGCTGACACTAGGATACGCTACTGTCTCACACACCTGTATACTATCAAATGGAATTTAAAAACCGTCAAAATGATTATCCTTTTTATTAAATTAAACATATTCCTGTTATCGTGCAAAATGAGATTACTCATGTCAAGAATGGAAATATTTGTCTTTATATAACTTTGTCTACGTGACATATAACTTTATTCTACGATCGAACGACGAAGTTATGGGTATGTTAACAGGAAAAGAATATCTTATACGATATCTGATAACAATATCACAATGTCGTGAAAAAATTCTGACAAAGCGGAAACGGGATGATATTTTTGTTTGCCTACAATTTGGTCTACATCACAATGTCATACCATTATTTATTTCTTACTAAAGATATAACAAAATAACAAAACACAGTTTTACACGTAACCAATAAGTAAATCGTTGAAACTTTTTAATTCAGCGGGTATTGTCGGGTTTCAAGTGACTCGTCTGAGCGCTTCTCGACTCCAATCTTATTAATGAAGTGACCTCTCAGGAAATTTCCTTTCTCTACATTTCAAATAGACACAAAAGGTAATATTCCTATCTTATTTTATGCAAGCTTTATCCGAGACTTCGTTAAAGTGAACATTGATTATGTTATTTTCTGTTAAATCATTAAACTTGATTAATCAAAATTTTATCTATATCGATCTTAGATATGAATATATAATATATAGAATATATGAGATGAATATAACAAGAAGATAGAGAAGCATGCAAGAAAAGAACATGTTAGTACACTAGCGGGTTCAGGAATAAACATCTATAAAAGCCTGTGTTCGTTAATATTATAATGAAAAAATATTGTGCGTTTTATGGGTTTTATTGTAAATCTGGACAAAGACTATCTTTAACCAAGAGTTGATCTGGGTCAAGTCTCCCGTCCAAAGTCCAATACTATACTGGACGAAACAATATTATACTGATTCGTCAGGTTGCAAAGACCAACCTTCATAATGATAGGCAATCTACAACAGTATGTTGCTAGTCAATTAATGATTACAATCAAGGCCATTCAACGGGGTAATGCTGCCAGTATTTTGGGAACTTTACCCAGATGCAGTGGCTTATATGAGGTCTACAATGTTTTGTAAAAAATAATCCTTTTTTTATTTTATTTTTTGTATTCATTAAGATGTAAATAGTTTAATATATATTTTCTTTAGCTAATTTTGATTAACTTTATGTTAAAATTCATTAGTATATTAAATATCAAGAGTTTTAGAAAGGTTAACATTATGCAAAGCAATATATCTCCTATACCTACTCGAGTAGCAATAGTGCCTGATTACGCATGCAATTAAACTGTGCAAGTTGCTTGCATGTACGTAAATGCTTATAAATGCTGCGTGCGTTTAGACATGCTTTTCGACGTGCCACTTTCACCTTCCTACCATAATTGATGCACGTGGTAAGGGAAATTAATTATATCAAGTCATTAACGGGCTAGGGGCACTAGCGGATTCAGAGGAGGCTAAGGTTTTTAATCACCCAATTGGATCTGTTTGTTACAAGCCTCGTGGTCGATTACTAACGCCCATTAAGATTTTTAGTGTTTATCGTAACAAAGCTTAATCTTCTACCAATATTTGACCTGAGTCAAACACCTCTCTCCTACTAAAATCCTGAGCTGAATACTGGTCAAATTCCCCAAACCGAATTTTAGTTTCACAAGCTACAGGCATGCCATTTAGATGCGAAATACTCACGTTATAATTGCATGTGTATTTCGGGTTAAAAATAGAGCACCCATAATGAGTTTCGTTTTCACTGTTTTTAACTTTTAAAATGAATAACACTCCCACTAACGTTTATAATTATTAACGTGACCGCTAAAAGCGTTGTAAAAATTTTCATTAAAATGTTTTACGTAATCGCTGTGAAGCTTGTAAGTTCATGGTTTTATGATTTTATGGAGAAAATAAAAGCTTGTAAAGGAACAGCTTGTGTAGCATTGTAGCATAGTTATCGCGTTAAAATATTTATAATTTATTACACAATTATTTCTGAGATAAAAATTTATGGTAATGGCTAGTAGCCACCGGCAGGTTTATCTGTGTGTGAATTGGATTTTTCAGACTCATTGACACTATTTTTTATAACTTGATCAATTTACTCAACATATTTAGGCATCTATAAGTATTTATGTTTTCTAATGTATCGTTTGTTATCCCAAGTTTATACGTATTTTAAGTAAGGATTATAAGTATATTAATGATATATACATATTACTAGAAATTAATTTAAGTTAGAAAATTTATTAAATATTTATTAAAACCCTAAAACGAGAAAACGACGAGAAGAAAGTTGGTCTGTCAAGTACTAGACGAAATTAAGTAAACCTTCCAAAATAAATTATTAGAAGAAAGGCGTTCCGCGTTTTGGGTGATATTAAAAATATAAGTAGGCAAAATTGTACTTGAATCCAATTTCAATATCTTATATCTATATATAAAAAAGTGAAAAGCGTTTTAGGACGTACGTGCTCACTAAGATTGAATTTTGCAAAATTCGACCATTTTACTAAAGGCAATTGTAAGAAAAAGTTTTTTTTTTTTAATTTTGGTTGAAAATATTTGCGGCATAATTTTATAGGCAACTATGTAGTACGTGTTCAGCCATAAATGAAAATTGTATTTTGAATAAATAAAAAGTTTTAAGGCAGACAATAAGTGATATTCTGAAAAATAGGTCAGTATAAAAATAATCGAATAAAAACTCAAAGCTGTACAGATAATAAAAATCCATTTAAAAGTATTCTAAGATTGTTCTTAAGAAACAAACACCCGTATAATATTATTACTGTTTAATTCCAAACCAATCTCAGTTAACAAAGAGAGCAAGCGAACTAAAAACTCGAATGAGAAAAGTTTCGAGTGTCACTCAGTTTATCGCTACGGTTTCACACCGCTGTTTACCAACAAGGGTTGCTTAAATATTTTATCTATCTTTACAGATAGTAAACGTGACAGAAGTGTAATTGAAATGTTTTAGAAGGATCAATATGGAACATATTCGTATCTTTACGAATATTATAAAGAAGTAAAATTGTTTGTAAGTTTGCATAAAGAAGGTAATCTCTGAAATTACTGATTCGATTTGAAAAATGCTTTTTGCGTTGGGTAGTCCGTTTCTTGAGGAAGGTTATAGACAATATTACGTTATGCTACAATTCACAGGAACGAAGCAGTAACCATAAATGCGAATGAAACCACCAAGGGCAGTTAGTAGTAACTTCCAACAGATAGACCAGACGGAAATAAAAGTTTCCTCCGGCCGTCTATTGTAACAAAATCTTATTTTATTTAGCGAGCGGAGCCGCGAACAAAAGCTAGTGACTTATACTATAAAGGACTGAATTTTGAAAGAAATGTTTAGCATCATATTTACTACTCCGCTTTGTTACGACGGGACGCGACATAATATGTAAAATATAGCTGGATTTCTTTAGTTAATAACAGATTCCTCATTATATTTTAATAACCAAAAAAATATAAATGTAAATGCTAAAAAAATGTTTCAGATTTTATCCAAATTGGAATGTATGTATAATGTTTAGTGAAAATACTTATATTACAGAATAGATTTTATGTGGGTGCTATAATTACTAAATTATTAATTTATTTTTATTTTTCCTTTTTGTACTATAGAAGACAATTTTATATAACTTAACTAACTAAAGAATTACTTATTATAAAAATATAAGAGATCTCTGCCAGTAATCCTTGAGTGTAGGAAAAATAAGTTACAGTAATCAGTACATAAATGTGATTACTATAAAACTTACTAATTACAATATAATACATAATGTACACACTTAAATAATTATATACAGATATATACATTCAATATTTATATAAGGATTAAAATCTTTAAGTAAAAAAAAAACAATTTAAAGTCTTAAACTTCAACATCTAGCTAAAACCACCTTTTATATTTTTTTAAATCTCAAGAAGCGGTTTAGTTCAACACTTACAAAATTTAATTAAAGCTAACTTGAATGAACGTATTTATTAAATGAAAAATTGCTTGCTGAACGAACATCGCGAGTTCAAAACCGTTTCATGTTGACTTAATATTCTTTAGTAGGAAGTTAGAAATATTTATTTACGGACTTTTGCATTTGTTTGTATTCGTTCAAAATGAAAGAAGAAATAGAAAAATTAAATTTAGCTTGCGTAGTTACGAGTATAAGGCTCTTTGATTTATTCAAGAAAGTAATCTTGATAACTTAATAAATGTAGTATTTAAGACAATAAAGCTATATAACTTTGACATTCATAACGTTAATCTATAAGTATAGTATGTATAAAAATCATAATTGACTAACTGATATATTCACTGATTTATCGATCAACCCAGAGCGGAAACTGTTGGGTCTAGTAAAATTTTGCACAAACGTTCCTTAAATATCGCAAGTGTGCAAGAAAGGATTTTTGTAAATCCATCATCTTAGGGGGTAAAACAGGGTTGAAAGTTTGTTAGGTATCAAATTCCCAAGTATACGTGGGCGAAGCTGCGTTGAACTGCTAGTAATATGTAAAAGCGAAATACCACCCACTGATTAATCTCGAAATCTTAGAAACTATAACACCTACATACTGAAAATTTGGCAGGTAGGTTCAATAAAACTGGGGTTGGAAGTTTGTACGAAAGTCCTATCATTTTGAAGTGAGAGACTTGCTCTATAGATGGTGTGGAGGTGTACTAATAATGTATCTTTAGAAATCAATCCTCTATTTTGAAAAACCTACATTTCACTCGTGTGAATTTTCTATCATCATAAATGAGTTGGAGCAGAAACACAAGAAAAACACTCTATAAAGATCATCCAATGTATTCCACGATCTCCAATAAAAATCTAGAAAAGAAAATCAACGAATGCAAATAAAATCTATAAATTTAATATTCGAAATCGATGGCACTCTTATTGACGATTCAAAGGAGCAAAAGGAATGCTCGAATAAATCTCATTTACGTCGACACTCGAACCCACTTTGTTATCTTCAACGTAAGCCTTTTGGTAGAGACGTGGAAATAACTCCGTACTTTTAATATCTACCATAAACGTTTATTGATTGTATAAGTGATGGAGTGTCGTCGAATAAGCATATCTGAGAGATTTGAGGGCGTTCTAGATAACATTTTTATGACGTAATCTATGTACATAAATAAAAATAAATTGTCGAATGTATATTATGTAAGCGCGTCGTTTCAGGCTGCACTTATTCGGCTAATTCGTCTTCGTTGTGTTAGTGATTTTCAGAATAATTTGTATGAAAGATAATGTTTGAAAAATTGTAAGAATAAGACTTTTTTTCAAAAAGAGGAACAGATTTCAAAGAAAAGTACGTAATAGCGTTTACGTATATAATATACTTATTGTAGTTACTTCCATTTTAAAACTAAATTAATGAAATGATTTTGATAAAAATTCTATGGAACCAATGGGCGAATATACCCTTTCAAACAAAAAATAATTAACCAAATTAGTCAAGCCGTCGAGTAACCAGCCAATATACATACAAAAGTTCCCGACGAAATGAGAACCTCCTTCTTTTTGGGAGTCTATTGAAAGGTGAAAAAAGATTAAAAATAATATAAAAAGTGAATAAGTTTTAATTATAAATTGTACTAATGTACACCCGCGCGAAGGCGAGGCGAGCAGTAAGTTAGTTTTTTAATGTTTATTGATTTTTGGCTAAAGTATTTTGCTTGACAAATGTTTTAAAATTAGTTTAAAAATTATCAAATGATTTGACAAAGATATTATTAAAGTTGAAAATTTTTTTATGATCGTATAGTTTACGGAAATTTAACGTTTGGTCTATATATAGTTTAAATAGAATAGATATACTTTGGTAAAATAATATTCTGTTACGTAATATTGACAGCCATTCTGGCGTAGCGGAAAATGCGTTTAACGGCGTTAGTTGCAGGTTCGGCACCTCCTAAAAATCCTTACTTAATCCTTAACAAGATAGTTAAGTTATTGTCTTGTGTAAATATAATACTGTAATTTTTTTATTTCAATAGTGTGTTTTTTTGTTTTAATTGTCAAGAAAAAATAATCCTAAATATTGTATAACTTAAGTTTATATCTCATGTAAATGTCTTTATGTAATTTTTACTTTCATTTGTTTTTTTAATTGGCTTTCTGTAGTGAAAAATGAGCTTAGATTATTTCGCTCGATATCACGTAGGATGAACGCGAAGGAAATTGCCCGGTGCGGTCGAGGTCACAAACTCAATTAAATTTTGTTGGCGAAATTAAATGAGCATAATAAAGCAATATATTATAAAACTTAAATAAATTATATTTATAAACATTTCACGATTCAATAAGTAATTATGCGTTTATAACTTTAATAAAACATAACTGACTGTTTTAAATTATTTTAAATAAAGTAAAATATATGACGTCACAGTTTTCACGTTTCACAATACGTATGACGTCATAACAATATCATGACGCATTCAGTTATCTGTGGTGTCCATTTTTTTACTAGTTTAACAATAATTGTTTCGTATAAAGAAACTAAGTACACAGATATACAGATAAAGGTTTTAAGACGTGATGAAATAATTACCTACCGTATTGATTGACAAAATATGGTTAAAAAGACTATTTGATATGGTAACTTATTTAATTATTGATTTTTTTTGATAATACTGATTCTTGAATGAGCTGTCGTGTGGCAGTTTTTGTCGAATCTCTTATGAAATCTACAGTAATATTTTTGAATTAATATTTTTTTAATAATAATAATAATAATAATTTTGATTGTTTTATAATATGAACGGTATACGAACAAATAAAAAAATCAAGATTGTTAATTTAATCAAAGTAACTCGTTTCCGTAAACTGGCGATTACTTTAATCTAAGCGGATCTTTGTACCAAAATCTTCTTAGAAATCTTTTGTGTATTAATGAAATAATATTTCAGATAATAGAAAAATTACTATCATTTTAATTAATTAAAAAATAAATATTGTATTCCATATTTTATAGAACAGTATTTTTAATGTTGAAAGTTTTTGAAAGGAAAATTCATGACCCAGCTCTTTCATTACAATAGGTAGTGTAATGAATTTAAAAGTGATACGTATTAAATGCGACAAATATGCAACAAGATTTAATAAAATATTTAATAATTCATCTAAAAATAGATAAAAAATAACAAAAAGTTTGAATAGGTGTAATAGTTTTTTTTTAATTAATTGCCATTATAAAAAGTTTGAAGTTTTAATAAAAAAGCCGTCCCCGTATACTCACCGAAGGCTGCATGGCTGGCGACCGGCCAGCTGTTTTCAACTTTAGGTCGCTATTTATACGCCTCGGCTATCGATTTTGCCCGGAACAGTTACGTAACTTACACACGCCACGGGAAAAGGTTTGGCGCCTCTGACGCTACCGGCTTTCATAAGATCTTGCACATTTCGATATTGTAAAGCCTCTTTATCTATTACATACAATATCAAATAAATATTAAATAGAATTTATTTACGAAGAGTTCGAGAAATTGATGTTACGATCTAAATGGAAGGCAAGAATTGACTATGAAATAATTTTGTACACAATTGACGGGAATCACTGAAAATGCTTCGAAATTGAATACACCCCAAACACGACCGTGCTCAGTGGCGCCACCGAGCGGACTGACCGTAGAAAACGGGCGACTGCGCGGCTTTCCTCGCCTACATAGAGAGGACACAGATTTTTACTGCAATTTGCACCCTTTGTTTTCAGTATTAAAGTACTAATTTATTTATCAAAATAATCAGCGCAGCGAGCAGGTTCCATAGCAGTAGTAGTGAGCCGTATCACAAAGACATAAGGTTGTTATTTAATTAAATAATAATTTTGATAAGTTTGTCGTGTTGCGATGCCATCATTGTCCCAGAATTGACGGTAGGAACAGACACATCGGCGTCGGTACACTTTACAAGCAATTGTATACGATTAATTGCAACACATTATTGCTTTGTTTTAAACACTATTTCCATTAATATCTCTATCATTTTAGGATAAGAAATATTGTTTATTACTCTTCCTACTTATCCTTACTCCTTTCCTTTATATGCAAAGAAAATTCTATATAACCAGGCATTTTCATCTTAACTTTTTTCTCGTGTTTTCGTGCCAAGATTTCCTTATTACTCTTGCTCGGGTCTAACACATTAATGATCTAACACAGAGCGATTGCCATTTAACTTCCGCAACCCTTGGGAGCAAGCCCTTCATACTAAAATATTGTCCCAATCAAGTGTAACGATCATTGTCAGACGTTTGTGATAACAACCAGAACGGACAGATTTACGTGCTCTCCAAAATTTGATAAAGACAAGGAATGGCGTATAAATTTAGAATAAATATTGAAAGGATCGTTCATAAGTACTATAGAATTACTTAAATGTTTGTTTAAATATCGGAAATAACAGTATTTTGTTGGTAAATGTAACGTCGACGGTTTCTTATAACATTGAAAACCTCCCATAACGTTTCTTTTAAAAGTGTCTTCAACCAACTTGTGTGTCCATAAAAAGACCAGTTTTTGGTTACTAGTTAGCCAGTATAAGGCGAGAATCATATTTATAAATTATGCTCTTGTAGATCGAAATAAAACTATTTTAAACGGATTTAAGTCGCGTATGTTAAATATTTTTATCATCCCGACGTTTCGAGCACTTTGCAGCGTTCGTGGTCACGGGTAGACTGATAATAATCGCGAAAATCTAAGATAGCTATATGCTCTTGTAATTGGTATAAAACAACTCCATAACCTAGTAACTGTTACTGCTGACCTTGCTAAAGCTGACAATGTCAAACACAAGACACTAACAGTAAATTCTTTCAGGCGTAAAGCAATTACAAATAACTTATGAAAATATTTATGAAAGTCGGAGCGCAAAACTTACAAGTGTAATTCTCGTCTGATTCTAGAATCTATAATAAGATAATTAATGTTGGTGTTGGCCACGTTGGTTATCACAACTCTTATGAGTCGTAGCGTGATGTAATATAGCCTATAGCCTAAAACAATAAATAAACTATCTAACACAAAAAGAATTTTTCAATTCGAACCAGTAGTTCCTCAGATTAGCGTGTTTAAACAAACAAACCAACTCTTCAGCGTTATAATATTAATATAGATAATATCAAACATGGGACAGGTTATTTTAAAACATGTATTTACCATACAAACAAAGTCGTAAATGAAATCTAGTTAAGAAATAAAACCCTTGACAGCGAATACAAACCAATATAGCCTACAAACCTATAAAATAAATTGTACCCGAAATCGAGGTCTACACTCTACGCAATTGAATTGCTACGCGCTACACATTCTGTAGCCCAATGCTACACACGTAGCATGTAGCGAATCTCCACGAATCGAGAATTACTGAAATACATGTACATATTATGTGTGTGTAAATGTTTTTGTAAACAAAAGGTCTTGTTGTTATTATAAAAAAATATGGGAAAAATATATTATTTACCAAACCGGTGGTTTTCATTATTTTCTTTTCATTATTTTCTTTAAATTAAACATTTTCTACCATGAATTAAAATGATTTTGTGTAAATCTTTAAGGCGTTATAGAGTATAGGAAAAAAGGGTAGGAAGAAATGTAATCAAGTATATATTTATACTAGTCAAGGCATGACGTATGTACATTGTCCAGATACGTGCAAAAAATGTTACTGAGAAGAGGCAATTTTCGTATATAACTGCGCTTGTTGTGGAAGAGTGAGTGGAGAATTTTTATGTACATTTAACTACTTTCTCATTTGCCGTACCCACCTTCTTGAATTCACTAATTGTCAAATACTATCGCTATTAAAACATAGCAATTGAAGGCGACGTTTTAATACAAAGAAATTACCTTTATTGTTAGAATCTCGCATGTTTAATAGAGCCCCTGAGCCACTTCAATGCCAATTTGATGCTGATAAGCAATACTGTGTCAAGCCACACGGACTTCATTTTGTGAAAATGGCGTCTAAAGATATCAAATCCGTTCTTAATAAGTATGTCTGAAGAAGTATATATCTTTTCTTTTCTATTTTGATAAAAGGTGTAATGAATTAAAAGCAGATTGATATATTTAATGAATTATTTGATTAAAAGTTTTTAAAATATATGGGATTATTGTATAAATTTCAAAATATGGAATGCACTTGAAATTTGAAACATTAAATTAAAATATTTTTTTACATACTAATTTAAGATTCGAATTTATTTTAATAATGTTAAATAGGCGACGCAGTATCAAAATACACCAATATCTCCGAATTTGACTTTTTGTGGGTTGACACTTTATTGCTTATTAGCATCCAATTGTAGAAACGCAGAATTTGTGTTGTTGTTTGTTTGTCTGTGCTAAGGCGCGGGCAACAGCGCAACTCTGGTAAAAATGTCCTGTACATTTAATCAAAACTAGATATACTGCATTGAGATCAGGACTTAGTTTTTATCCGACTACCCGATCCGACTACGTTGTTTTATTCGTCATAACGATATATCACAGAAAGCGTAAATATTTTATATAGCAGAAAATTTTTAAAGAATGTAAATGACTGATTTTGGATGCCAAAATGTGAAAAGAGAAAAATAAAATCGACGAACTTTGTCAAATAGGGTATCGTTGAATAGGTATTTAAAAAATATTTTTAGGTTTCTCATCTCGTTTTTTAATCAGAATTACCGTTTAGGATCTATAATGATTTAAAGTCGGTTAGTACAGATTGATACGGTACTGCTGACTGCGAACGGTCTTGTTACGCAGTTGATACGACACTGCTGAGTACAATTGGTCTTGTTACGCAGTCGGGTTTTTGAGTTTTTAAATAATAACTTTTAATAATAACTTGAGATATACACAACAGAACCCAAAATTAATTTCTGAATAAAATAATTATATATTACTAAAAAATAATTTTAATAAAAATATGAATATTTTAATAATACATATTATATATTTAAAAAGTTATTTGCTCGTTTTCGTGATTTCATCCTAATAGCGCGGTTGTTATATTGTATCTGAAACCTGGCGAGATGCCAGCGTCTCGGCGCCCCTTTGACCTTTACTGAATACGAGTGAACTAGGGACGTTGGCATAATTTATCTATAACCTACTTAACAGAAAACTTACGTGGGGAAATAATTATTCCTGAATTTAAATTTAATCCTTATTTATTGTTAATTTTTGTGTCCTATATTATAGTATTTTATACGTCAGGTAGCATTAATATATCGGTATATTCTTACTTAATGCTTAATGCTTGTGCAATAATAACTTTTTATAACCTAGTTTAGAAATCAAAAAACTTTTATTTTTAATTCAACAGTTTGGGTTTTACTAAGTTTTAATACCAATATCTCGCAAAATGAGAATTATTTAAAAAAAAAATATATGTTTTTAGCTTATTGTATTTATATTAATATAAAATTAAAATGTAAAAATTATAAATGTTAGCATGTTTACAAAGTGATCTTAATAGAAAAATTACTTATTGACATTTTTCTGCTGTTTACTAGGTAGTGAAAATCTAACAGTAATTTTATTCTTATAAGAGTCGAGTTAGTGCCATCTAGTGAGTGGTAGATAAAAACTGTGACATTAAGGAGATCTTATGATAATTGAAAAATTGACCGATAGATGGTGACAGAAGTACATTTTATTATTTGTAACTCAGCGGGAATTACATTTGTAAGTTTTACTCTCGTAAGTGATATACAACTTCTTTGTAATCTAGTAAAAGATACGTTGGAAGTAGTTACGAAAGCTGTAAATGTTAAAAAGGATGGTAGTAAATTCTTTCAGATGTAAAGCAATGAGAAACAACTTACTTATGTTAATCTCTATGAAAGTCTAAAAGTTAAATTTATTTTATATTTCTCGCCTAATAGTATAACATTCTGAAGGCTTTATTTATGGCCAAATATTTTATGTTAATAATAAATACATTTTAAAATATGTTCCATATTATTTGATTTCCATATTATTATGAAAAGATTCCGGCCGCTTTTAAAATGCACCGTGCAAGGCCTCAGTCTACTCAGCCTACTGAGAAAATCCACCACTGTATATGTTGTGTTTATTAGTTTTTATGTTACATAAAATTCATATAGAAATTAGAAAAAATTAGGTAAAGCCTAAAGACATGAGATATTATTTCTACATGCTACTCCAAAAGTCATAATTGTAACGGCCTGTAAGGATCCCACTCTTACGCGAAGGCATCCGACTCTCCAATTAATCAGTTTTAAAGTTACATGAAATTTTTGTCATAAATATTCATTTTTATTTATTCACGTCACTACTACTCAACTACTCCTTGTCAGAGGTAGAAAAAGAGCGTGTAGTAAACATTATCTAGAAAAATATCAATTCGTGTGGTATAGAGAAATAACATTACAATTACAATTAGTTCGTAATGATATATCTTATAAATGTCGTCATGATATTGTGGCTCTCTCTATCGAGCGAACTATTGAATTATCTTGTGTGGAATTTCAGCTATACATATTAGTTTGCGTATACCGCCCCCCTGTAGGAGATTTTAATTTATTTGAGACAACTATGGAAGACATTTTAAAAAAGCTGTGTAAATGTAGTAAAAATATTATCGTATGCGGGGATTTTAATGTAGATTTATTGAAAGACACAACAATTAGTACTCGACTGATTAGCTTATTTAAGTCATTTAATTTATGTCACAGATATTGTGAACCGACTCGAATAACTAGCCTGTCTTCTACGTGTATTGACAATGTATTTTGTTACTGTGAGATTTTTGAAAAGTCAATTATTAATAATTTAACTTCTGACCACTGTGGTCAAAAATTTTCACTTAAAGACAATGTAACTATAAATAGACAGAAAATAACTTGTAGACCAATAACTGTGAATAGAATAAATTGTTTTAGGGATATTGTGGCATCTAAAGTATGTAAATTAGATTTGACTGCACATGATCCAGACATACTTTATGGTTCACTTTTTAAATTAATTTTAAATGAGTTCAGTAAAATTTTTAAAACTAAAACTTTTTATAATATTGCGGGCTTGAAATTCAGTGACTGGGCTACTCCTGGTATTTATAAAAGTAGAAACAAATTATATGAATTGTACAGTATGAAGCAGTGGAATCATGAAGCATCTTTTTTGGAACATGTAAAGCGATATTCAAAAACTTTTAAGGCAGTATGTATTTGTGCTAAATCAAATCACATAAAAGGGAAAATTTTTAATTCTGACGACAAAATCAGGGCTACATGGGACGTCATTAACCGTGTTTGTGGAAAATCTAATAAACAGTCTCTGTCCATTGAGCTGAACTTAAATAATAAAAAAGTAAGTTCAGAATTAGAAGTCGCAAATATCTTTGAAAAATTCTTTGATACAATCGCTACTGATATAACATCGCACTTAAATTCATCTTCATCAGACGCAACCATGTTTCTTGTTAATCATGTACCTAAATGCAATGTTAAATTCTCTTTCCAGCAAATAACTTCAGTAGATATTATAAAAACATTTAAATCTCTTAATATTAAGAAAACGAATGATCTATGGGGTATTTCGGTTAAATTAATTAATACTATTATTGAGGATATTGCTCCATATGTAGCTTTAATTTTTAACAAAAGCCTTGAGACTGGATCATTTCCGAATTTATTGAAATGTAGTAAAATTTTACCTCTTTTCAAAAAAGGGAGCAAAGATGATCCCAGTAATTATAGACCTATTTCTATCCTACCGTCCATAAGTAAAATATTTGAAAAAATTATCTTAAATCAACTCATTGATCATTTTGATGTAAATAATATTTTTCATAGTGAACAGTACGGTTTCACTAGAGGTCGCTCAACAACGGATGCAGGTATAGCGCTTCTTAAACATATTTATGATGCGTGGGAGAAATCACAGAATGCTATCGGTGTTTTCTGTGATTTGTCTAAGGCATTTGATTGCGTAAGCCACGAAACGCTTTTATGTAAACTTCAATATTACGGAGTTGAAGGTAAAGCTCTTGATCTTATTGCTTCATACTTGACTGGGAGAATTCAACATGTTTTTATAAATGGAATAAAGTCTTCTGGATCAGAGCTAAAAATGGGTGTTCCACAGGGATCAATTCTGGGTCCATTTCTATTTTTAATATACATCAATGATCTACCTTTTTATGTAAAAAGTATTTGTGACATTGTATTGTTTGCTGATGATACTTCACTTATTTTCAAAGTTAATAGAAATAAAGTTGATTATGACGATGTAAGCAATGCATTATCACGGATACATGGTTGGTTTACCACTAATAATCTAGTTTTAAATACTAAAAAAACTAAATGTCTAGTGTTTACATTACCTAATGTAAAACAACAAACTTATAATTTAATATTAAATGGTGAGATCCTTGATGTTAGCGATACAACAGTATTTTTGGGAATTACCTTGGATATGAAGCTTCAGTGGAATTCCCATTTGGCATCTCTTACGGGAAGACTCAGCTCCGCAGCATACGCGGTTAGGAAAGTTCGTCAACTAACCGACGTTGATACAGCTCGATTGGTATATTTTGGTTATTTTCATAGCCTCATGTCTTATGGATTGATGTTATGGGGTAACGCTACAGATATTAATACTGTATTCATTTTGCAAAAGAGAGCTGTTCGTGGTATTTATAATCTAGGAGCTCGAGATTCCCTTCGAGATGTTTTTAATAAAGTTGGTATACTTACGGTTGCATCGCAGTACATTTACAATAATATTATGTATATTCACAACAACATTGATTCTTTTGATAAAAACAGTAACAGGCATTGTATTAACACGAGAAGAAAGGATAAACTTATAACGCCGAAGTTTCGACTCCGCAAAGTCAATGTTACCTTTTTGGGGCAAGGTATTCGTTTTTATAATAAAATTCCGCAAAAAGTGTTACAGTTTACGAAAAATAAATTTAAAGTACATATTAAAAAATCCTTAGTAGCTAAAGCATATTATTCTGTTCAAGATTATATAGATGATAAACATGCATGGATTTAGTATAAGCTGGATTCACACAGGGTATTTAATATATTTGTAACTCATAAATGTATGTACCCATCGTAAAACTTTTAAAAAGAGTAACTATCGAGTTTCTTGCCGGTTCTTCTCGGTAGAATCTACATTCCGAACCGGTGGTAAATTAATTAATTAATTAGTGTTTAGTTTTCTTTTGTTTTTGTATTGACGATTCAAAAGTGCTTGTAAAAGCCTACTTGAATAAAGCATATTTTGATTTTGATTTTGATTATGAACATTAACAAGGAAAACCGTCGGAAATAGCTAGTCTAATATAAAACACACTTTCTACAACAACACAAACTTCAAAAAAGCGTATTTTCTAACTATGATTGCTTATTTAGCTTTTATTACTTCTTCTTATAAATTCTACTTCAGAAAATAACCACTATTACGTATATCTTATATCAGATGATGGTTTAAAACTTTGTAGCAAAGACCTTTGCCCTTATAAAGATGAAATTGAACTTTAATATGAGTTTTAAAGTTAAAGTTTTCATGTTATCTTCAACTGTGCCAACTCTAATTGGCAATATGATGCGACATCCCGGAACAAGTTTCTGTTGCACGTTAATAATTCATTGTAAAAACTTTATAAGTTAGTTGAGAATATAGCATAAAATTATATACATACGCTATATTTTGTCTATGGCAATCGTTAATTATTCAGCTACTAATATATATCGCCGCAGCGCCCTACCTTTGCTCGTCCTCGCTCTTATAAATAGATTAATAATTAAAAGTAAACTGCTTGTTCTCTTTTTAAAGACCTCTCAAAGAGACTTAGGGAGTCAACTGGGAACCCAAGAGCTGGCAGCTACCTCGGTCAAAGGATCAGCTTGGCCATTCAACGAGGTAATGCTGCCAGTATTTTGGGAACTTTACCCAGATGCAGTGGCTTAGATGAGGTCTACAATCTTTTGTAAAAAATTGTCCTTTTTTATTTATTTTTTTGTAAACTACTTTTTTTGTTGGAAAATCACATAAAAAAGATTATTAAAGTATTTTTGAAATTTTGTAAAAGTTTTAATGTACATTTTAAAACATTTGTTGCTTTAAACGATGTGACGTAAAGACAAAGTGTTATTTATTCGTTTAAATAGACTTTCATATATTAAAAAAAAAATTATCATATAAAATTATCACATGACACGACTTTCTACTTTTGTAATATCATCGTTTAATAAAAATCATGTAGGTACTAATATTTTCCTTTAATTCCTTTGCTTTTATTTCTGGAATAAAAAAAGTAAATGTCATATTCATAGGTATGTAGTCTATTTATATACGTAGTTTTTATGTCATTAATCGTTGCATTAAGTACATAAAAACTAGCAAAAACTGACTTTTTCTCTTCTTGGCTTTACAACAAATTTTCTTTTTTTTTTCTTCTCACATTATTACCCATTTGTTTTTTATACAAAAAAGCTATAGATTTGGTGTTTTAAAAATATTGGAAACTGGTAGTTTTCAACAAAACAATTTCACTTGTCCTTCATTAAGACTGGTTATGGTTGAATTTTGATTAATACTCGAAAACAATTTTACAAAATTACATACTTAATGTGATATCGCAGCCGTGATACTGAACTTTGCCCGACAAGGAAATATCTAGTCACCTTGTATTGATATTATGCGTCTTTCTATTTTCAACCGACTTCGAAGATAAGGTTCTTACCTTAAAACTCAGTAATTTTCGTTGATTGGTTCCTCAGATTTTTATCACAATCGGTTTAGTATATTGATTTTTAAATCGAAATCACTGGAATTAGTGTGTCATTTAAGAACAAAATTGCATATTTTGCTTCTGAAGTTTATTTTTTTTTAATTTTAATAATATTCTTTAAAAAAACAAGTGTGATGAGTTATATTCATTTATGAATAACTAACGGCTGTGTCCACCGAAATAATATGACATGGCATAGAACGATAAAAAAATACAAATCAATAAAATTGCTTCTAAGAAAAAATCAGTTTCAAAAGGAGTTTAATAAATCAGTAGAAAATTGAGAGACGTATATAAAAAAATTAAAATATGATGATTAAAAAAAAAAAGAAAAAGTGAACACACTTTTGCTAAGTTACGAAGAGGACAATACATTCAGCCATGACTAGTTTGGGGTGTTTATGGGTGTCAACTGAAAATATACGTAATTCAATGGGTGTGCCGTAACAGATGCGGTATGTTATATTATTATTACTGTGTTTATTTGATTGGGGTTCTTTTTATTGTACTTTATGTTATATGTTCGTCTGTTGATAGGTATCATTAGTTTTCTTTTATCTGTGACAATTAGATTCATTACGCTATTTCTTCTTCTTCCTGCCCTGTTCCTACTTTATGTGGGATCGCTCTCCACTCTCTATCAGCCGTCATCTCAAAAGTTACACCTTTCTTACTTATATCAACTTTCACACAATCCATCCATCTCTTCTTTGGTCTACCTCGACCAACATATCCATCAACATGCATACCTAACACTCTTCTTGTCACATGGCATTACACTATTTATTTAGAATAATATAAATAACTAACTTCAAATGCCACGAATTTAATTTCGTTTACATGGCTGGTATACTTATTTCAGTTATATTTTAAAACCAAATTACTAAAGCGAATTTTATACGAATCTCTTCCGTTTTGGAGTCAATTGAAAAGTATATTTAAAAGCTTATGCGATTTGAAGATTATCTTGTCATAAACATTATAAATACTTAAATTCTTATGCCTCAGTGAAATTCACACCTGTCTCTTAAACACTTCTCAAACTGTACAAAACAAAACAATAACAAACGCTAAGTAATCGGATTACGAACAATAACCGTAAACATTCAGAATTCAGACCGAGTGTCAAACACTTATGGACATAATGCTACAAAATCCTAACCCAATTTAGCGACGCAACGTGAAAAAAATACCCTTACGATTTCATTGTGTTAACACCACTTTATAATAGCACTACCTTACTCCTTATTGCATTAAAATAAGGTCCAATTTTGCTTGAAAACAGCTCAGGACAAGTCTTTTGAAAACCGTTGACTTATGTCAATGAATATCTCTCATTGTTAAAGAAGCCACAATGGCTAATGCACTCATGATCTTTTCAACAATGTCATCTATACTAAGTACGCCATCACCAATATTTTCAATTTTCAAATCGATAAATTTTACTCTATGACGTTGAAAATAAAGTTCAATTTCGTCTGTGTATAAACTAGCGGTAAATTTAGTTGGTATTTGTTGAAAGTAATTGAATATTTGACTTTCCTAAATCGTGTGACGGGGCGAGTTGGTGTGTCGAATCTGCGGACATTTCAATTTAGCGCAGCTCGATGTTAAGAAAGTGGAGAAATTTTAAAAATCTTATGTATGAAATTCACTTAGGATTGTCATTTTGTCTTCCTTTTATACATTATACCTAACAAAAATTTTCGTTTTTTTTTTTTTTTTCATTATCAGTTTTTAATCGACCAGTGTTAACAGAAATTTAAGTTTAAAATAATTTATTCGTTTTATTTATTTCTACTTTTATTAAGAGGTTATACGTAGTTGCAATACTACAAGAATTTTAAAAATTCTGACTGTATCTTTTTAGGTTTCACTATCATAGGGTTTCGTGTAAAGAATTTCTAAATCTCTCGTAAAAGATAAAAGATAAATATATTTCCTTTTTATTTAGACTTACAACTTAACTTATTTAACGTAATATTTTGTGTTTTATTATAACAAAGAGGTAAAACAATGAAACCTCAAGACAAACAATTTGTGGTTTAAAGTAAATAAAAAAAATAATCTCATTATTTACCAACATAAAGTTTTACCGAAGTTGAAAAATGTTATAAATATACTGTATTGTAACACCTCTTTTTTTGAGAACAGTGAAGTTCTTCAACGATTTTATTATATAAGAATGAATTACATATATGCTTGCGTCTCACATGTGGTCACGCACAATGGAGCTTCAGCTGCTTCACACAAAAACCAATGAAAAACTCCGACACGGGCCAAAATGTGATCATTTTTGTAATTTCAACCGACTGCCCAAAAGGAAGGTAATGTTTTACGAATGTTGTATGCCTGCAGCCTGAAGAGCTTGATGGATTTCAATTTGTCTAATTTGTGGCATTGAGGTAGAAAAAATAATAATAGCATCTGCTAATCAAAAAGTAGTCTGTCTTTTTTTAATTTTAGTTAGGTTTTATATAGATTTTCTGTATATAAACTGAATTGTTGTTCGTTCTATGTAATCTTATTTATTACTTTTTACGTAGTATGATTAAGATTATAACATTGTTGTTTCAATAAATTCATAATGTAGATCTTCAAATTGTTACTTTATTTTCTGATACTCGTTACTTCTTTACGACTTCATATATATATATATATATATATATATATTTCAGTACGGATATAGTTCATATTTTATTTCGCGGGTGAAACCGGGGAGCCTTACTTGTATTATTTAATAGATAATAAAATATAACAAATGATCGTCAACAATGGGGTGAAGTGGCGCGGAAACTCGTGAGGTTGACCGACGCCGACGCACGTGTTCTGCGAGGGATGATAAATTTATTGCAGCCTGCGCAGATTTCTACTTAAAAAATGAACTTAATATTCAATTAAATTTGTACATACGTACGTTGAAAAAAATAACGCTTTACCAACTTTTAACGTACAGTTACACAACGTGTTAATAAACGTATAAAACGATAATATTTTTTTAAAACAATCAAACCAGCGCTTAATTCTTAGATTAAGAGATTGTTCTAAGACATTAATTACACATGTAATTTTTGTCGTTTAATTGATAAAAAACTACTCTGGACCCTGGTAACAGTTACTTAGGAGTGTTCAAATATAACTTTAAATGAAAGTAAGTTTTTTAATTTTATGACATCATAATTTTTAATTTGTCTTTATAATTTGCTTACTTCATATTAAAAATGTTTATAAAATACCTAATTTAATTTTTATGTGACGTTCATAATAGTTAACGTTGGAAATTGTACCAATTTCTAACATTGACAAGCTCGTAAATTTGACTTGTTTTTCGAATATATTCTTGTTTGTAATACAGTTGTTAGGTAGTTGCTAGGCAACGCCTACCAAACTGGTCGGTAAAATGTGTCCCGAAATCCATGCGCTTATTATATATTTATAGTTACACTATATCATTATACATTATCTTATATTGATAAAGATTATTCATCAATAAAATACATTGTTTGCATACAAAAGACGTATTTTTATTTATTAAGTAATTTGCAACGTATATGCAAAATATCATAGGCGTTCTTTATAAAGGGTTAAAGGGCGATCCATCTCAATACATCGGCAAAGCTTTCAGACATTAAAAGTGACTCCTGCCTGCAAAATACACAATGATGGATCGGTTCTTTTCGCTGGCTCTTTATTTTGACATATTATGTATTTACCTACTTAATCTTTTTGAGTGCTAAGAATAAACTAAAGAAAAGATTTTTACCATAAAATATGTTAAAAATAGTCTGCAGGTACTAATATAATTAAGAGATGAACTTCGAAAGCGTTGAATCTATTTTAGGAACTATGGTACCATTTGAAAGGTACATTATTCTAGAGCCTATATATATGTTGATAATCAATTTTGTGTCAACCCACAAAAAGATAAAATTCTTCAAATTAAAAGATATTGATGTATTCTAATAATGCGTAACATATTACAAAAATTCAAGTCATTCAATCTAGATTAGTACGGAAAAAAATATTTTAAGTTAATGTTTAGAATATTAAAGTATGTTTATTATTTTGCAATATGCAATAAACTCATATATTTGAAAAAGTTATTTTTAGATAAAAAAATTTATTATACAAATCTGTTTTTCATACATTAAACCTTTTATCAAAACTTTATACGAATACGAATAGGTTTGACATTTTAGACGCCATTTTCTCAAAATGAAGTCCGTGTGGCTTGACACAGTATTGCTCATCAGCGTCCGTTTCATGTAAAATCACATCGATTGCAAAGAGAGCCTGTTAATTTAAAATACATGAGCATAAAATAATCGATCAAAAACGATTCCTACATACTTCAGAAGTCATTTCTGTCGCGAAAAAGATGTTTTTTTTTCGTTTTTATGAATATTGCTATATAAAATACGATTTAATGTGCGAAATTGGCAATTAGATTTTTCGGTGATAACGGAACAGTATCGAATAATATAACATTTTTTAAACTAACATACAATTTAATACTAATATTGTTTCTTCTACAGATACAAATAAATTAATTACTTTTTTTAATTACATTTTTAACATATGAAAGTATAATATTGATCGTACCTATTCATATTTTAAGTATCTATTTCAAAACGAAGAATCATTAAAAAAAAAACTTAGCCAAATACATGTCATAACCACAATAACTTTCAACCCTTGTCTCCCACTCACGCTTGACTATTCCGCAATGAGATGACATCTGTGAAGTTGCGAATCTAAAAGCAAACAAACATACAAAGATACCGCGCCCCGCCTCCGCGGCGATTTGAAAGAGTAAGTGAGATCCAGTGTATTTGGATGAAACTTCTTGATACTTTATATTTTGACATATTTATGCGAGTTATTATGAAATGTTATTTTTATCCGTGTCTACAAAGATTTCGCGTAACTAAAAAACTACTTGTTCTTTTACTTAATAATTTTCCCGGTTTTGCCAAGTTCTGTTCATTATTCTAGTCCAGATAATAACACGATTTGACTGACTTGCACGGAGCGATGGTCATCTGACCTCCGCAACTCCTGAGGGTAAGCCAGTAACAATTTAGACTAGAATAATCGTCTTACTAAGAGTAACAATCATTATCAGATGATTGTGAAGACATCAGGGACCGATAGTTTGACGTGCTCTCCGAAGCACGATGGGGACACGTAAGAACAAATATTTGTAAAATTATATAGTAATCCTCCGACTGAAATCGTTTCACTTCTTGAAATGTCCCACAGGTGGGCAAAGGCCTCCTCTATTATAAAGGAGAAGGTTACGTGACATTAGCGAAGAAATCCGTATATGGCATATGGCAAATCATATAATCCTCATATGGCAAAGAAATGAATTTAATTGAAGAAGAAGGTTTAGAGCTTAATCCACCACGCTGCTCCTGCTGCGGGTTGGCAGATACATGTATGTACATATGTGAGAATTTCTAACAGCACAAGCAATTTTCCTCACGATGTTTTCTTTCACCGCTGACCTCGAGATGAATTTAAATACAAATTTAGCACATGAAAACTCAGCGGTGCTAGCCGGAGTTTGAACCCGCGATCATCGGTTGAGTGTTCTAACCACTAGGCTATCTCGACTCATACTGTCATACTACAAAAGACGCATTAAAACCATGGTCAACACGTGTCTAGCTAAACAGTGTTTAAAAGTTAAACATTGCTTAAAATATTATCTAAATTACTTAACAGTGAATAAACTCATAAAAATACTTATTGACAAAATGTTATAGGTTTAATAAGCATTTGACAGCTGAAATAGGTTTTAGACATCTATTAAACTCACTTAAACGTGTGTTAATCTATATCTAAAGTATTTAACTCAAAAGCGTGCTTAGACACGGATTTGTCGTACGGATGTTTTTAAACACGCGTTTAACGTCTGTTTAATTCTTTTGTAGTAAGGCAGATAATGTTTTGTAATGTCAAACACAAAAGTAACGTTTTAATTAAATGTTTTGTCGGATATGTTCTATCTTATCTGTTACGTTTTATTAAATCGAGCACGTGATAAGTTTTATTTGTTTTAGACACAAACGAAATATGTTGATTTTTTTTTTTAATTGATTACAAAAATAATTCCGTATTTAATAAAATATAATTATAAAGAACTAAGGGACGTGAGTAATTACAGTTAGTCAAAGTTTGGTTGTGATCAATTGTAAAACGTGTTTGAAACGTCGCGTTAACTAGTTAAAAATAATTATTTTATTATATTATCTACTAGCTTTTGCTCTCGTCTTCGCTCGCATTAAAATAAATTTTGTTTTAACATAATACGCATATGTTTATAAAATCAATGACTATACTATTATTATAAAGTTGAAGAGTTTGTTTGTTTGAACGCGCTAATTTCACTACTGGTTCGAATTGAATAATTCTTTTTGTATTAGATCAGTTTTTGTTAGATTTATTATAACACGTTACGACTCATAGGAGCGAAGCTAACCATAAAAGCGAGTGAATCCGCAAGGAACAGCTAGTCTAGAATAAAGTACTTTTAACCCTTAAACGCGTGATTTATTTTTCGTTCGAAAAATTTAATTATATTATTTGTCTAGAAAAAAAATTAAATCGTCATTGCCAATTAATTTATTTGGATTATCAATAATTTTATAACTATAGTATTATAACGTAATTTAAAAAAAAAGTGATAAATAATATATTTCATACTATACATATAACTGTTATTACGTTGTTTAAAAACCACAGTGCGCTTTTAGGGGTTAAAATGGTACCATAATTTCAAATCCGGAGTTTATTACGAAATTCGCTTTCTCATTATTACATTATTATTATTTAAACCCGTATAATTGAGAAAAAAATACTAATTAATTTAAATGATTGACATTTAATATTTCTGTCCACTAATCCCACTTATTTCAAACGAAACGTGTAACCAATAATTTAGTGTAAAGTATCAAGAACGACTACACACTTAAGGTAATCGGCTTCCAGTTTAACATAAAGTAAATACCGAACAATAAGGTAAAGGTGCCGAAACTGTTAGGACATTGTCGTTCACGCATTATTACTATACACAGGGCTTTATTAAAAGACACAATGAAAAAAAAAAACATTAAAGGTTACTTGCAAAGAAGCATGTTAATTTAAATGTAAACTTACGAATATATCTTGAGAAGTTTATTGGCTACTATGTTTGTACACCTCGTCTTTTTGAAATGGAAATTTTGAATCTAAATTTTTCACTTTTATGTACGGTAT
Source organism: Hypolimnas misippus (assembly GCA_037950945.1). Lineage (NCBI taxonomy): Eukaryota > Metazoa > Arthropoda > Insecta > Lepidoptera > Nymphalidae > Hypolimnas > Hypolimnas misippus. The sequence goes on from JBBEEQ010000009.1 coordinate 2,819,324, forward strand.
TTCAAACATTTTTGCTTCATACGAATCTTGTGCTGACAAATATAATCACAAACGCTTTTAATGGACTTAATTTGCGTATTCATAAAACTATACTAATATTATACAGAGAAAAGATTTGATTGTTTGTTTGTTTGCATTGAATAGGCTCCGAAACTACTAGTCGGTTTTGGTTTAGTGAGTAAAGGTTATTATAGGCTGTATAACATCACATTACTACTCATATTAGCGAAGTAGTAAACAAAAACGCGAATGGCAACTAAAATATTTAAAAAAAAATTAGTAATATTAGATATTTCTCACGACTTAACTAGTGTAACTACCATTATTACCACATTGGTTAAGATTTATTTTTCTTGACTCATAGCATGAGGTTTTAATTCACACCTTACAGGTGAATAGTAAACGCATTAATTATTCTTCAAAACAGAACAAAAACACATTCAAACGATTAAACAAATGGTTTTAAAAATTACAATAATCATATATTTCGCTAACACGCATGATTTTTTCCAAAATTCGAATAAAAGAAAAGTGCAACAAATTTATGTCATATCTCAGTTACCAGATCAAGTTAAAATAATTATTTGTGAGTCTTGTGTTTAGTCCTTTTTGTTCATTTATATGTAAATATATCGATAGAAATAAAATTAAACTGTAAATAGTTTCAATGTAATTTCAAGTGTATTTTACTAACATTGTATATATCTACAAATATTGTGTATGTTTGTGTTGTTATAGGTAATGAATTAACAATGAAATTCCTACTATTTAGCCTGTTTTCAAAATGTATGAGTTTGTTATCTCAACCGCACCGAACAACCTCCTTCGTGTCTTCTCCATCCTACGTGACATTGGCAAAATAATCCGTGCTCATATGGCACAACTAAAAGCCATTAAATCTAAGAATTGAATTGAATTAAATTCATTATAAGCAATCACATAGTGCATCTGTATGTAAATGATATTTGCGTAGTTGATTCTACATAATACATACAGTAGTTAAGGAAAAGCTTGTCACATAAACAATCTTAGTTAGAGGCGGAGATTTATGAAATGAAACTTATATTAAACCAACCTTAACATAAAACTGTTACATGTTTTACGTTAAGGTTTGAATGATATCAAACATTTTTATAAACCCATAAACTTACAAGTTGTCGAAATTGTCGTCACCATCAATAAACTTATCCCATTGATACAAAGTCTCAGCAAAAATACATGAACCGTAAACCGACTTTGAAGTGACCGACAGAGTACCGACATAGACCGACAAAAGCCCGACAAAGGTGTCATACAAAAGTGTAAATTAGATTGTCGGATAACGATTGATGTGGCGAATCTATGTTGGGCCGACAATGTCGCATTGTAGGTTTTGCAGGTACGGTCATTTGGGTTGAATGTATTGCTTTCCCTTTATCACTTAGTAGGACGGTACGCTTTTAAATAATTGATTAATGAGTTATCACATACTTGGGATCTAATAGTAATCATTAATATATTATCGGCCTCATCCATATGTAGAATCATGCCAAAATACAGTTTTCTAATATTAAGAATCTCTAAGATGAATTGTAAACATACAGACCAAGACAGAATGGATATAGCGTTGTCAACTTAATATTGAGAATTTCAACACAAATTATATTGTAATGCTTTGCTTATGTGGCTCTTATGTTGCTTTTAGCCTATATTTAAAATTACAACTTAGATACTACAATTATTGAATAAAAGTACTAAATTAAATATCTTGGTGTAATACTTAAATAAGTGGCAATACTTACGCCCATAACAATGGTTTCCAAACAATGTTAATAAAATATTAATGAGTATTATTTGTACTCAATAAAACACAGGAAATATTAATTTTAACCAACCACCATAATTCTGATAAAATCGCGATTTGGATATTTTCTTATTCGTAGACTAGGACTTCAAAAATAGTTTCATTTGGAGTAACATACAATAAAAAAAATCGAGTTAAAGAAAGGAACTTTCAACGAAAAAAGCGAATCACTCACGATCAAGGAAATATTACTAAAGAGACACTCTAACAAAGGCCAACAACAAAATGACTCAATAAAAGTTGATTACGTTTATCTCATGAAAGGTCCATAAGATGTTAATGCACGAAATAAAAATAAAATAAGTATGATAAGATACAATGTGCTACAAAGTTTAAATAATAAAATATTAAGTAATTAGTATTATTATATCGGTTTAGATTTTCGCGATTATTCCTCATTGGAATAAAACTATTTTAAACGGATTTAAATCGCGTATATTAACTATTTTTATCATCCCGACGTTTCGAGCACTTTGCAGCGTTCGTGGTCACGGGTAGACTAAGGTGACATTTGTCTATTTGAGCTTTTAGAAATATTATTTACCACTACCGCCAACGGTTTCTTAGTTGGTATCTTGAATAACGTTCCGGTTGCACGCAGAAGGCATAACTGTATCTTTTGGTCTTGCAGTCTGTTGGACTTTGGATTTTAAATTTTTAATAAGTGGATCCCAGGTGCTTAAAAGACTCCAACCATCTTCTCTATTGAAGTTCGGATGTTTTTGAATTTCAATAGCCTCGCGTATCATTCTAGGAATGAAACTGTGTTCTCTGGCGAGGATCTGTGTCACATAAAATGGTTAGGTTTATCCAAAGCATGTTCACAAACTGCAGACTTTGAAGAACGCCTATTTTTAACATCTCCTATGTGTTCCTTGATCCTAGTACCGATGCTTCCTTTTGGTTGGGCTTTGTAAGATAAGCCACACTCACATTCCAGTTTGTATACTCCCGCAGTTTGTAAAGGAATATTACATTGATAGGTCTCAAGAATTATTATACCAACTTTTGGTCTAGGTAAGCCATGCGGACTAATGTTTTAAGGTAATACCTTAAGATGCAGTATCTTTAATTATCCTGTAGTATTCGTGAAGATACTTAATATTTTATACCGACAAAAAACACTTTTGAGTGGTAAAGTTTTATATGTAGGCTTTGAGTAATTTAAAATTAAGAAACACTATAGGTATCTATTTTCATTGGCCAACTATAAAACAATTAATTTAATATCAAAAGGAAACTTCACATTAGTTTTTCTCTAAATCGATAAAAGTTAAAAATAATAATATTCGTAACCCCAATCTCTATCCTCCCTGCGAGGGGACAACGCCCCTCCCCATTGACCCCAAGTAAGTCCCCCTAACCGTACCCGTGTTGCGGTGACATTCGTTTTTAAATCAATTAGGCTGGATGAGGTCTAGAGAAATGTTTGTTTGAGTTATGATAAAACATATTTAACTTTTTAAATCATTTATTTTATTTCTAATCGAAATTTATTTCTAAATCTATGAAAATAAAGAGATTATAAGTTAATTCAGGATATAGACTATTGACTTGTCGAATTTCACTTAAATCCGCTTAGCCATTGCCGCGTGAAGAAATAAATTTAACTAACGTACATTATCCCATAAAGTTCTATAATTATAGTTTATAATTTAATAATAAAATATATATATTTCTAAAAAACTATAAGTGTACGTTGATAAGCAATACTATGTCAAGCCACAGGGACTTTATTTTGAGAAAATGGTGTCTAAGGATGTAAATATTCTTAACATCACAAGACGTATATATCCATCTTCTCTTTTCTATTTTAATAAAATGTATAATCAATTAAAAGCAGATTGATATAATAATAATTTCTATCTAATAATATGTTTTCAAAAATATTATATTATTGCATATTGCAAAATATTTTCGTACACGTATTTATTGTATATACAATAAGTACGTAGTAGTTTAGATTACTTGAAAAATTTTTTTAAATAATGTTAAATACATTGGTATTATCAGAATACATCAATATTTCCGAATTCGACTTTTCGTGGGTTAACAAATTTTTGCTTATCAATATACAGGCATACTATCAAAATAACAATAAGACCATCTCTTAAATTTTATATATATGTATATTCATTTTAGGTCAAATTCGCAAAAATTATATCAAAAACATTTATCGATATGGTCTTTATATATCATCAAAATAAAAATACCTCTAAAGTTATTATCGTGGATAAATATTTTGCCATAAAATCGAAAGTCATTTCACTCACAAACACTCTACATCTACGAAAATTCAGAGAATACAATACCTTTTGTAAGGAGTTTGTCAATGAATTTATATTATAAAAATTCGTAAACACGTTATTTTAAAATTAAACTATAAAAACTCCATGGCGTCGGTTTGTCTGACTTCGCCAAGTCTAGCATCAATGGACGGTCGATGGCGCGCACACAATAAGTTGTCAGCCATTTTAGATTTATAGTGCATTTTGTTCTTACTCTGCCACGATTGTGGTCAAATATGGACCACACAGGATATCGCGAATTATTGTATAGAGGCTGCTTGAAATGTTGTTTTTAATTTAAATAATTTTGATCTATAAATGGATGCTGATAAGCAATAATGTGTCAACCCACAAAATTCAAATTCGGAGATATTGGTGTATTTTGATACTGCATCACCTATTTACCATTATTAAAAAGAAATTGAAGTCATATAAATAAAATAAGTACGGAAAAAAGTTCCTTAATAACTTGGTTCGAATTTCAAGTGCGTTACATATTTTGCAATATCTACAATAATCTTAAACATTTGGAAATCTTTTTAGTAAATAATATATTAAATATATTAGTCTGATTTTAATTTATTATACCTTTTATCAAAAAATAAAAAAAAATGGACATATATTTCTTTAAACATATGTGTTAAGAATAGGTTTGACATCTTTAGACGCCATTTTCTCAAAATTGTGGCTTGACACAGTATTGCTTATCAGCGTCCAAATGTACTCGAAATTTCAAACGTTAACATTTTTGCAGCACTACTCTTAGAAAAAATTATATTATTTATCTATATTTTGGTTCTTTGGCGTTAAAAATAGAGCTAGACGAGAACAAAAACATTTTTCATTACAAAAATATTTAATTTTCACCTCTATACTCATAGAGTGATCTTAACTAGTTAGGGTCTTTTAGGTAAATTACAAGTATAAGAATCCTTAAAGCAATATTTGTAGGATAAAAAATTAGGACTCATTCAAAACTAAAGCAACCATTCCCGAATAACCTTTCAATCCGTAAACTCATTACGGTGTAACAAACATACAGTCTTATAAAATTTAGGATTTAAAACATCCTATATAATACTATGGCGTTGTACTCCCATTGATAAAACTCGAACCATTCTGCGACAACCGTAGTAATTGAAACTACAATAAGAAACGAAGTGACCAAAACGACATCTTATGAAGTTGTCACGCTTTTAGGAAATTCTACTAAAGGATACTTTAAATTATACTCGGAGCATTATGGTGGAGATTTATATGATTTTTATATAGAAATTAGATAGACGCGATTGTATTGCTATTATTAAATAGTATTAAAAGAAGGCTAAGGTATTTTTAAATGAGTTGTACGATTTTGTGGTTGAATGCATTAAATATTCTTTTGATATAGTATTTTTTTAGAAAAATGGGTATCTTTCTAATGGACTGATGATAAAAACCCGTATACCTTACCTTACCTATTGGTACCTTGAGTCCATGGTGATATGCGATGTGAAAGTATCTCTTTTTACAAGCTTAACAGGTATGGTTTTCTGGTAAATCTTTCAAATTAAATTAAAACCACTTTCTCTTATACTATAGCGTTCAAATTTTACATGTTGGTTTAAATCTAATACTCAGCTTAGTTAGCGAGAAGCGAGTTTTTCTATGTTAATTTCTTTTATCAAAATATACATATATACTACTTAGTGTTACTTGTGCCCTTATTGTATCAAAGTATGTACATTATATAAAATTGTATAATGTAACAAAATAAAGACTTTGATTTAATCCAAAATTTATTTTCATCCTTTTAAAGTAAGTATTTAAACAATAGCTTTAATTTTTGGAAATGACATTTTTAACTACACTAGTATTATAAAGGGGAAAGATTAGGGTTTTTCTATGTTTGAAATGAATAAACTCAAACTCTATTGGGCAGACTTTAAAAATTCTTTCACCATTGAAAAGTTACATTCACGCTGAGTAACATATGCTATATTTAATGCTAGAATAAAATTGGGTATTCAATCTAATATTTAAAAATAATACAACAAAATAACATAAATGAAAGTTAAAAAGATTTCGAGAACTTTGTCCACCAGTACGAAGCCGGAAAGGACCGCTAGATAATAATAAAGGACAATTACATGGGCTACTCAGAAAAACATCAACGACTAACGGATTGCGATATCGATTCAACGTTCCTAATCAAATGTTACGTTACGTTAAAAAATCTTTAATAAATAAAGCATATTATACCATACAAGAATATTTTGACGACAAAGAGGCGTGGATTTGATAAGCGTTGATTTTCTATCCGGATAACATAATTAAAATGTAATAAAAATACATTATGTATAAATGATTTTAAAAGAGTTACTATCGAGTTTCTTGCCGGTTCTTCTCGGTAGAGACTACATTCCGAACCGGTGGTAGCTTTATAAAAATTAAAAATGAAAATATGACATGTAACTTGACGATTCGAAAGTGCTGTTAAAGCCCATTTGAATAAAGTATATTTTGAGTTTGAGTTTGAGTTTGTTATTTTCCAAAAGTTTAAATATTCAATTTCTTTGTACTTCTATGTTTTATTGTTGGACAACCTCCGTTTCGGGCGCTAAATCGTAGGCAGGAGGTGGTATTATAATTCCCTGTAAGTTTTTCCTATAAGTTGTAAGTGTTTAGTCTGTCTGTCGGTGGTTAAAAAGATCTGTAATCAGAGTGTAGGTTTACTAATAATTTCGTTTGTGGCTATCATATTATACCAGTGTACGGATAAACCGGAAAGGGATTTTGCTACACTGTAAAAAATTCTGCAACGTAAAAATGCTTGTATAATACTAATAAATAAAAAGAAAATATGAACACTTGTGAAACTCTGCTAGCAAAGAGTTAATATATAAAATACTAACAGCCTCCTGCGACTTTGTCTACGTAAATATCTTAATAATATCTTTTAAATTTTGTATTGTTCTGATGTATTAACATAAACTGTAAATTTCATCTTAACGCATATCCATCCATAGTTTTTACATCAAGGAGTAACAAAATTCAAATTTATTATTACTGGAGACTTGTTTCCCCTTGCGATTTTACATGCATTTATGGTTCCTACTTCGTACCTACTCATGAGTCGTAGCGTGGTGTAAATAATCTATAACCTTCCTCAATAAACGAAACTCATTTTTTTAATTGGATCAATACTACAGAGATTAACCCCTACGTACAAACTTATTAACAAGTATTACCTCTTTATAGGAAAAGTTTAAATAATAAAGAGAGAAACCCAATTCTGTATGTGCAATATAAATTCCGGAACCAATGATCCTATTTTAATACTTACGGTAGGTACAATTTGAAAACCACATTATGCGTATTATTTAACAACAAAATCTACATTAATACGACAGAAACCCCGAGCAATAGCTAATTTAAGTATAAATTGTGATTCTGCTCTGCTTTAATATAACGGTTCTGTATATTGTATATTATTTTTAACAATGTTAAGGAATTACGAAATAACGAATCGATCATTCAAATCAAAGAGCCTCGTGATATCGAGGCGTGCGCAAAAACCTTCAAATAAAGCAAAATCTTCAAAGAATCATGTCTATTACCGTCGGGGTCTTGTTGAATAGGCTACTATGATTAAATTATTTCGTCTCTCAAACTGACGTTAATTTTTTGAAGGAGAGGTGAATAACGAAAATTTTCTTTAGTTGGCATATTTTAAACTGTAACTGTAAAATAAATTATTTTGAAACGTTTTTGAGAATCTTTATAAAACAATAGGTATAGATAGCGGACTAAACCATTCAATATGCTTAAATATTAAAGAGCTAATATATGTTATATTATGCACAATTTACTTATATTTTGCTTGTTGACTAATAATACTTTTATGATAAAAAATTAAGTAAGGTTTGAAGTTATTTAAGACTAGCTGGTGCTCGCGATTTCGTCTGCGATGTCTGCTATACATCATAGTAGCTTTATGCATACAAAGTCTCGGCCCGATTGGTTTAAAATTGACAAAGTTTCATACAAACTTTCATCCCCTATTTCATCTTCTTGGGGGTAAAATTGATCAAAATTCTTACTTAGCGGATGCCCAACATCTACGTGCATGCCAAATTTCAGTCCGATGCGTCCAGTGGTTTGGGCTGTGCGTTGATAGATTACCTTTGAATTATATATATTTAGATATATGTTAAACATTTAAATATGACGATTATAGAGAGTAAAGTACTTAGTTATAGAATCATTAGCATATTTCAGTGAATTTAAGTCATAATAACACCATAAAACGTATAAATTCAATTTTGTAAGATTTTGTAAAATAAAAAATATGATATTTTGTACGGTATCAACAAAATATTTTAATTTCAAAATTCATGTTATTCTCAACAAAATGGCGCCAATCGATCACTGACAGATCGCGCCAAATCCATAATTCGTTCAGAAATAGCTCAAAAAGCATCAAAAGCTTCGCAATCAAGACTATTGTATTTGAATAGGAACTCGATTTGTTTAGATTGATCCTTTCGATCAATTTTATGGACGGGACTCTACTTTTTATATCCAGGAAATGTTTCATTTTTGTTACACAATTGTGTTTAAATTTCGAGTAAGTATAAAAAAACGAAATAGAGAACTATTATTACAGACATGAAACTAAGTATTACGTAATGATTCTTGTAAAATTTCAGTTTCAGAAAAGATTCTCACATTATCCTTTTCGTCTATATGTAAATTTAAATAAAAACTCTTTATAAATTAACAAGATTTCCTCAACATTTGGCATTGTGAAATGAAATCGTTAAGTCTCCCATAAACCGCTTTCTAACAAAGCGTACCCATATGTACATGCATTGTGCTCCTTGCGTGTATATAACATATAAATCGTCGAGAACCGCAACAATCGGCAAAACCATTAAAACAAACAGGCTAGCAGCTGCAAGGGCCGCGACCACTCGAGCAGAACGCTCTGCCCCTGAGCCCGCCTCCGGACGACGCACAAAAATCAACATAAATAACATTACACACCCCTATCTCAAAGACTATGACACCCACTTCCAACTAAACAGCTTAACTAATCACCAAACATCACACAAAATTCAACCTTACATCGTTAGTTTAAGGTCTGCTTTAGTCAAATATAACAAAGTACATATATTAAAACACCCATGACACATTTCAAGTGTGCAACAATTGAAAAATATTTCGTCTCTTTCGTCCATTCAATGGCATCGGTTATCCCTCTACTTTCGGCGATTTTATTAAATTTATTGTTAAAGGAATGTATATAAAAGTTGTTGAAATGCGAAAGGGTCCCAGTCTGTTCCCTCGGCCGTGTGTGAAATCATCTTTATAGTTGTTGCGAAAATGCTATCTGTACAAAAAAAATATTCAAGGCTTTTCAGACCTTGGGATGTGAGTGATAATAAAAATGATGACGAACTTAGTGAAAGAAATGACGCAAAAGAATTTGAAATTAAAAAAAGAAAAGAAGAAAAACGAGAAAGTCGGTTAAGAAAAATTCGTGGAACTTTCAAGAAGAACGAAAACAATAATTACCAAGATGCCACCGTATCTACAACAACGTTGGACAATGAGGAGGATAAAAAACTCAACCTAAACGCTAGTCCTGTGGATATTTCCGATTCGCCAGTCGCGAGTCTAAGCTTATGCTGTGACAGACTACTACAAGAACCAGAGAAAGTAAAAAACGAAGTTCGAGAAAGAACCGTGAAGACACCCGTTGAATTACAGACACAGAGTATACTACCTCAGAACATCATACCAAATGCCTACAACCAAACGTATATACCTGAATACTTACCAACAGATATAGCGCAAACATTAGGCATACCACCCACAGATCCTCTCCTCCTAGAATCACTAGCTCAAGGATACGCAATGGAATTAGAATACGCGAGAATATTACAGCAAGAAAACGAAGCAAAACTTCTGAATGCGAGAAAGCAAAGGCCAAAGAAATACAAGTGTCCACATTGCCAAGTCGGTTTCTCTAACAACGGGCAGTTGAAAGGACATATACGAATCCACACAGGGGAAAGACCTTATAAATGTGACGAGAAGAACTGCGGTAAAACGTTTACTAGGAATGAGGAGTTGACGAGGCATAAACGGATACATTCTGGTGTTCGTCCGTACCCATGTCCGACCTGCGGTAAGAAATTTGGAAGGAGAGATCATTTGAAGAAACACACGAGAACTCACTATCTTCATGCTGAAAGAATGATGCCTGTCTTCGTGCCTTTATCTGCAGTCCCTCATGTTGCTAGCTTCCCTTATTTATACGGTTACTGATTACAAATAACATTGTAAATTAGCACATTTTAGTCACATTTTTAGTAAGCATTGTACATTTTACTGTTTATAAGTTTTGAATATTTTGTAAAAAAAAATCTGATCGTGATAAATTATACGCAGTTTTAAGAATATTTATATGTAAAAGGATTGTGTGCAAAGAGTATTTTTATAAGTAAATATAACAATAATAATATTTTTATAAATATGAAAATGACTTTTCTCTTCTTAAATAAAATCTTTAATATAAGTATTTATCATCTATAAATATACACTAATATAATATTTATTTTTAGTACAAATACAAAATCGATCATTTGAAAATATACACTAGTTTGATATATTTAAGAATAATCAAGAAACATTCGAAGATAATGATCATAATATTTAGGTATGCTTAACGAACAACTACTATTTTTAGTTCACTCTAAATAAAATAATTACACAAACACAAATAGTGTTAAAAAGTCTTAAAAATTATTACGATAATTTAAATCTCTGAAGCAAAAAGACAGAAAATTCTCTAAAAAAAGTAACAATTTTAATATAATCTTTTCCAACTCAAGCAGTCGTCGGCTCGGGTCAAGACGTCTCATTCGCTAGGTCATGACTCTATAAAAAACCCTTGCTTGTGAGAAATGGCGCTAAAGTTGTTAAAGAAACCCTACCCTTATGATATAAACATTCTTGTTTCTTTTGCTTTGACATTGAAATTTAAGCGTTAATTTTTAATAATAATGTTTTGATAATTATAAATGGCTTTTGTTTAAATAAAATTTTACTTAATTTTAACTTGATTTCAACATAATTTTTTAGGGACTACCAATAAACAAAAGAGATATAGGTCAGGCAGAACCTGAAGGTTTATAGTGTAACTAGCGACTCGCCCCGGGTTCGTACGGATAGTATAAATAGTTAATATAACAAAATAAGAAATAGAAATACCTACAGACTAAGTTCGTCTGGGATAATGTAGGATTCTAATGGTGAAAGAATGTTTTAAATTATTCCAGTGATGTCAGAGCCTATTAAATCCAAACAATCAAATCTTTCCTCTTTATAGTATTAATATAGAAGACATATGCTTCTTTCTACACTGATTAAAAGTTCAATGAGAATATATGCTGCCGGCCGTGGACATTTATAGCTTAAGAGCTACAAATGCCTTTTCCTAAAAAGGATAAGGGATGAAAAAAGAATAGCAAACAACGAAAGGGTTATGTTCTCGGCTTTCTCAGTCACCGCACGAAACGCAGCATATTAGCAACTTCACGCTGACATTCTGTGAAAGCCAGTCCGTATAACGCTCTACCTCAGTAAATAAGTTCGTTAAAAAATTAACAAATTAGTATAAATAATTAAAAATAAAGTGCGCCCTGAAAAATAAACGGTATTTAGCTACTTGACCAAAATAGTCCGTTTTAACCAACCCTGAATTTATTTTTTCTACATTCGGTTTGACAAAATAATACCATCTACATAATATGTACTATAGTCTATTTTTATCAACTTGTCTTTATTTATTAACAATACACTTACAATAAATACAATATTTACCATCACTAAATATACACTTATAAAATATTTATTTTAATACAAATACAAAAACGACCATTTGATAATAAAAACCTAAGAGGTTTAATTGCTTCAAGAGAAAAATTAATACACTTGTTTATTATAGTTGATCATAATCAATAAAAACATTAGAAGATCAAAGATTATAATATAGTCGATTAATCTTTACGTCTCCTAATTGGTAACAACAACCCGAACGAAAATCACGAATTTTCGAACATTTTTTTTATTATAATTTTTCATTATAAAAAACGATTCAGTTCAATCATTCAGTCGATAATTTCTTATCTTACTTTTATCTGTGGCTATAAATACGACACATTTGTCTGCTAAGTGAGAAAAGTAAAGAAAAATAGACTATACTGATATATGGATGCTGATAAGCAATAATGTGTCAACCCACAAAAAGTCAAATTCGGAGATATTGGTGTATTTTGATACTGCATCACCTATTTAACATTATTCAATAAAAAATAAAGTCATATAAACTAAATAATTACGGAAAAAGTTTCTTGATTAATTGGTTCGAAATTCAAGTGCGTCACATATTTAGCAATTTATACAATAACCTCAAACATTTGAAGAACTTCTTATTAGATAATATATTACATATATCTCTCTGATTTTAATTCATTATACTTTTTATCAAAAAATAAAAGATAAAATTGATATATACTTCTTCGAACATGTTTGTTAAGAATAGGTTTGACATCTTTAGACGCCATTTTCTCAAAATGAACTCCGTGTGGCTTGACACAGTATTGCTTATCAGCGTCCATATATACTCGTATGTCTCGTATAGCTCATAAATGATATAACATACAAAATTCATGTTTTAGCGACGTTTTAGGAGCGCTATAATGTCTAATCGTGAGCTTTTTTTATAAGTGTAATAAGATAGAAATCACGTGGCGTCCGTGTTCACATAAAATTCAAAGTATGCTTCATATCAAAAGGCCTTTTCAATACATCAATATAGTAAATCACTTTTTATTTTATTAAAGCTATCGCGGAATTTGAATTTTCCAGAGAATCGGAAAGAAACTCGAAACTTACTAAACTTTTAAAATTAAATTAATACTTACTTTTATTTAGTTATAGTTTCGTTTTGATCCAATAGAAAATCAATGCCCATTAGCTCTATCACATGTCTTACATTGGCATGATTACAGTTAAAGAAATTTTATTGAGTACCTACTTTAGAGATTTTATAAAAAAAAATACTTTTAATTTGACAGTATTTCGTAAATTAATTCGTATTATACATATTCGTATTATAAAATCATAAGACGTTTCAATTCAATCGAATTCTTAACAGTCCTATCTTCGTTGAATCTTGAATTAAAGACGTTTAACTACTATAGGCCCAAAATTATACCATTATAAAGAAAAATAACTTCAAAAGCCCTTCCTAGACATCGATACATCATTCGTTTTATAGAATTGTAAAAAAAAATTACGCAAGCAAGACGTCATTGAAGTACGGACTTCCGGTGTCCTGAATGGACACAGATAAACAATTATACGTTGCTAAATATTTTGACTCTGTGTCATTGTGTCGAACACTTGCAATTTAAAAAGAATTTTAAGAATCGTAAATCTATTTGTACGTTAACATTGTATTAATAATATCGTATTGTTCGCTGGCGATTGGAAGATATTTGCAATTAATCATGTTTATTAAATTGGTGACAGTTCTATAGGCGTGATCTAAAAAATATATAATTTACTTTAATAATGGAATGTATAACTTAGCATTTTTTAAGTAACTTTATTTGTTCACGTGACTTAATTATAGGAAATAATGAATTGTTTGAGACGTTATTTTAAGCGGTATAAACAAAAATCTTTTACGTTTGTATAGTATGAAGAAAATCTATGTAACTGACACTTAAAATAACAATACCTACAAATATTTAAAAAGTAAATTTACATCAGCTAATATACAAACAAAGAATTTCACTTTCATAGTAGATAGAAATCGTAATATAGTTTAAACTCCAATATTTAGCACCACGCTTTACGACTCACGCGAGACAGAAAATACATTGTAACGTGCAATATTAGGAGGCAAATTAGACGTATTCCCACGTCCATTAATTTCTTAGATATAAAAAAAATCGGAAGTCCGTTGCAATTGTCCCCAGCGTGAGTCCGCAATTTGTGTCAATTTGCGATCTCTTACAACGAGGTGTTGTTATCAGCTTGACGTCTTTATAATCCAATGATATTCTATAACTATAAATATGTTACGTTAAAATTATGTGCCTTTTCTAACTTTGACAACTTTTAATTATAGTCTATTTTTCTTATTTTTCTAATTGCTAACAATACCCGGAACGATAATCACGAACATTATTTTTCATGATAATATTTCATTATAGAAATGATTCAGTTCAATCATTCGGTCGATAATTTCTCATCTCTAACTCTTATGTGTGGTTAGTAACTATACATTTTTGTCTGCTAAATATGACAAGTAAGAAAAATAGACCATAGCAGCTATTTACCCGGTCTTCCAGTGATGGAAGACATTTTGGATGCTTAAATGTATGCGCTAATTGATAAGATATTTGGACGCTGATAAGCAATACTATGTCAAGCCACACGAAATTCATTTTAAGAAAATGGCGTCTAAACATGTTAAACGTTTTCTTTATACATTTGTTTGAATAAGTATTAATCCATATTTTCTGTTTATTTTGATAAAAGGTTTAATGCATTAAAAACAGGTTGATATGTTTAATATATTATCTAATAAAAAGTGTTTTTTTTAATATATGAAATTATTGTAGAAATTACAAAATATGGAACGACCTTGAAATTCGAAACAATTAATTAAGAAACTTTTTCTGTACTTATTTAGTTTATATGACTTTATTTTTTATTGAATAATGTTAAATAGGTGATGCAGTATCAAAATACATCAATATCTCCGAATTTGTCATTTTGTGGGTTGACACATTATTGCTTATCAGCATCCATTTATCGTTAATATAATTGTTATAATGTCATAAAATGTCGACTTGATTCCTATTTCTAGATACACATACTTATGGTTTGTTTATATTTTAAACTGCATGATTTTATTTATTCTTTTATGAAAATACAGATAAGTTATTCTATAATTCACCATTACATTTAAAGGGAAATCCTTAGCTTTAATAACGTGACGTAAGATTAAATTATTGGACTTATTTTACATGCCCAAGACTACAAGCAGTAAAAAAAGAAAGTAGACAAGTTGCTTCGCTCGATCTTGATTAAATATTACTTTTTTAATCTGTTTGTTTACTTTTTTTTTCAGTACGCGCTCTCCTTTTTTCTAAGATACGTGTCCGCTCGTAACAATACTTATATTTCTATTTTACTCATAATAAGTAGATCTTTCTTTGAAAAAAAAAAACAGCGGATTTTTATCGAAATGTTATTCCTTTTAGTCCCTATTATAACTTTGAAATAACGATAGCTCGATTTGATTAGCCTGTAACATGTGTCTAATACGCACAACTAAAAGCCTTTAACCAAAGAATTGAATTGAATTAATTAGCCTGCAGTATACATAAAATATATTCTTTATAAAAGTTTCTATTCTTTGCAAAAGTTATTGTTTTCTATAACATCTTGATCAAAACACTTTACCTATATAATAATAAAAAAGTATTAAAATCAGTACACGATTTAAAAAAAACATTCAGTCGAAGTTAAATCCTTCTACATAAAAAAGTGGTCAACAAACATCTATACACAGTAAGAAGGGTGTGACTGAAACTTACAAGTAAAAAATCATAACTTTTATCACAAAAAGTCATGAGAAACTTAAAAATTTGATTGTATCACAACCCGCCCACGAATCTTACAAATTTGCTGAATAGATAATTTATAGTGCATATCGGATTTATTGGTTTGTTTTTCGGATAAAAAATATATTTCGGAATATTTCGGACCATTATAAGCAGGTGAGTCAGGTTGAATGAATGGATGAATGAAATTTTTGTGACGACAATAATGACGCAAAGTAAACAAGCATTGTTTGCTGAATTTTACAAATATGATTTTTTATATTGAGTAATAAAATTATGAAATAGTATTAATCTCTTTTTGCGATTTTGTTCACACGAGATTGCCAAAAAATAGTTTTAAATTTTCAATGTACCTATTTAGTAGTTTTCGAACTGAGAAAAAATATTCATGATGCTGCATTTTGATATTTTTTTTTCGTTATAATTTTATAAATGCAAATAAAAACATTGTAGATTTAATACATTTTAACATTACAATTATGGGTGATTTAACGTTCACTATAGGTCTCATGACCATAAATTAATCTTTACAAATAGTCAGTGGTCATGGGAACTAGGATCAGGTGGGTCATCACGCCTACGCTTTGCTTTTTTTTATTACCTGGCCACTGTACAGCTTCTGTGTAGGGTGACCAGTATTACAAAAAAATAGTTAATTATTCGGCAACCATTGCTATTCAATATTAAGCTTTTTATTACACGTTTTTATTAATTAAAGATTTTGAGAAACTTACGTGTTGATGTATCACTCTAAAATTAAAAAAAATACACACATTTATAAGATTTCATAAAAGAATTTAATATATGATTATTTTAAAAAAATCGTTAAAATAAAAAAAATGACTAAAAAATTAATGAATGAATAATAGATTAAATTTTAATATGAACTCGTATGAAATTATAATTTGATATTACATATAAATATTGCTATGTTCATTTTTCCCATGAATAAAATGATTATATCCACCCTAAAATTCATCTAAACGGAGTACTAAGAATGGCGTTTACAATACAAATAGCTCTTTAGTGCGGTCATTACGTCAAAATGCTCATTCATGACTCGAAAACGTGAAAAAAAGTTACAATTTTATTCTCACGGAGTAAGTGCACTTTTGGGCAAATTCGTTTCGGGACAGGTTACGGGTATAAAATGGAGCGCTTTTTTTTGACGTTTGACATTGACATTTGTATGCGAGCCATTTTTTTTTATTTCGCGCCTAAAAAGTTGATCGATTTGATTCGATATTTGTGTTTGTTTAGTCGACCTTTTGGACTTGCCACTTGTAAGTGCATCTTTTAAAAGGTCCCACGCAATGTTTTTTTTAAATAACAGAGTCTAAAAAGTTGGCTTCCACTATTTTAAAGTTCATGGGTATGTACAGAATATATGTTATTAATATTAGATTGCTTACGTCGTACCCCTTAAGGAAATAATACTGTAATCAGTGCAATTCACATAAAATATTTTTCTTCTACTAGATCTTTATTTATGTGACCTGGAGAGTTCCTAGCAACGTGTTATTGATGTTATGAGGAAGAGCATAGCGATATATTATTGCAAGAATTGGAAAATAAAGATGTGTACAATGAATCGTTATTACTATTTACTTCTGGACTTTTTTTTAATACATACACAATTTGTTTGAAACAATGCGTATGTTTGTACGTATATGTGCTTATGTTTTTCATAATTAAAAACGATTGCCGTCAAACACAGCAACTTTACCAACGAGGATTAGCTTTAACCGATGCTTTGCTTTACAAAAAATTTTAAAAATATCGAATATTTATAATTGTTTGCATTTTTAAAGATAACTGGAAGGTCATTTATATTTCTTACACCGGATTATCTCTTCTTTAGCTTCAATAGCATTTTAGACGATATCAAAGTAGATGCTGAATTTTCTGGGCCAAACTCACGTCAAGAACTTTATGTCCGTGTAATATATTATATACTCAATATATACGTAACAATTTTATCTGTTATTAAATGGAAAGAAATTAACCATAGGAGACGATAAATTAAGGGTTATTTCACCTCAGGATCTGGCATAGGATGTACACAACTTTAATCGAATTATCCGAACCCATTGGCAACTTTGGCCAATGAAATTTTGGTGTTTATCTTGTCAATTAAACATTTTTAAATTTAAGACACTGTTTTTATTTATGGCCTATCTGTTATGTACACAAAGTTGTTTTCAAAATAAAATCATTTTATCGATGTACGTCACAGTCAAAATCTTATCAGTCAAAAGTACTTTTTACCACAGGCTTTGCACGAAAGTAATTTTAATTTAAATAACGAATATGAAAAACCGGCAAAAAATCATGTTAGGTTAATGTTTTCGCAACTGTACTTGTGACTGTTATTTCATTCAAAACTACTATTGTCGAATGCCTGCGGTCAAAAGTAATCTCAAGTGATTTTGTCAGTGAAAACCTCACCGGCTATGAGTTGTGACTTTAACACATACCTATAAGTACAAATGAAAACACGTAGAAGAACATATGCTCCAATCATGTTCGTAATTTCGAAGATATTTCAATGATCGCATATAAAGAGAACAAAGTTGCTAGATTTGACGAAATATATTAAATTTATTATTTTTTATTGCAGTCGCTCTAACGTTTCTTCCCCACGACCGCGAAAAGAAAATCAAAATGGCGACCACCCATCGCGCGCCATTTGTCATCACGCTAATGATCACACGGCATTATTGTCACTATTGAATCTGTGACCACAAACCGATTTATTAACATTTCATTCGCTAAAAGCTTGGGGACTGATTTACACTTTTTCATACTTCCGATTCGAATAAAAACAATTTTTGTATTATAGTCGGT
Source organism: Hypolimnas misippus (assembly GCA_037950945.1). Classification (NCBI taxonomy): domain Eukaryota; kingdom Metazoa; phylum Arthropoda; class Insecta; order Lepidoptera; family Nymphalidae; genus Hypolimnas; species Hypolimnas misippus. Next base: position 2,837,995 of record JBBEEQ010000009.1, read on the forward strand.
AATAACACTAAGCGGACGTTGAAATGCATCACAGCGTAATACAAATTTGACTCTCATATCTATCCATCTAATGCCTGTAAACGAGCAATTCTCATATATATTTTATATTTAATCTGAACCTTGAAAACGGCTTCAACCATTTTCATGAAATTAAGTAGGCTGGGGGTTTCAGGGGCGATAAATCGATCCAACGGCGTTTCCTTTTTAGAAAACGTTGTTTTATCTGTGTTTTCGGGCAATCGGTAAGATCGAGAAATCAGTATGTAATTAATATCTAAATATTATTTACAAAGAACACGACATACCAAAAAAATATCGAAGGAAGCTCGGTCATTTGTAATATAAAATAAAATTTAGGCAGATAGGTTGGCGCAGTGGTTGCTGCAACTGACTGAAGCGCTATCGGTTTCGGGTTCGATCTTCGCTCACGGCAAATGTCTAGATAGGCCATACGGATGTTTGCCGTGGTCTGGGTGTTTGTGCTTATGTTGTGTTTGTTTCCGGACCTCCGACACAGGATCATAAGACCCTAATGGGGGCCGTTGAATGTGATGTGTTGATTTATTTATTTATTTATAATAAAGGGAGCAAATTTTGTATGTGCGAAGTAAACTTTGATAACACTAAACCTGTTTAAAAAATTAAGCAACTATTTTAAAGGTTCATCATTCTAGATTGACCACTAGAATGATAGGCTACATTTTATGTATGATACATCATTAAAAAAATTTTACTGTAACTTTCTGGAGTTAAATTCTACTAGATGTTTAACACGGTCAGTAGTAGTTTCTAACCCTTTTATCGACGGATATATATCAACCCTTAGCTTATAATTATTTTTTTCCGAAACTGTTAGACGAAAGTAGGAAACATGAAGTGGGGATTTTTATCACATTATTTAATACATAAAAAAGAATGTTAATTTTTGAAGGTTTCTTTTTAATACCGAATTCTTGAATAATATCTATGGTAGGTGTAGTAGATTTACTATATATTTTATCAGACTCTCATACCACTATTACGATTGTAAAAAAGTTATCAAGTCTGGAGGGCATATTGGGTGAGGGTAACCCATCCTTTTTGATTGGCAATAATTTAACATTTCCATTACACAGTCGTAGTTTGCATCAATCGTGTATTTCAATAAATTAAATATCACATAGACAACATTAGACTATAAATCAAACGGTGACAATGCACGGATGCGCTATGCATTGTCACAAATATTTTCGACCCCTCGCTACACAATGGAACTAACTCTGCGGTTAGATTGTGCAACATGGGAGAGAGGTTAGAATGTAGAGTCGTAATTAAATGCTAAGTGATATTTGGACGGTGATAAGCAATAATGTGTCAACCCACAAAAAGTCAAATTCGGAGATATTGGTGTATTTTGATACTTCATCACCTATTTAACATTATTCTAAAAAAAAAATTATTTAAATTTACATTATTCGATAAAAAGTTATTTTAATTAATTGTTTCGAATTTCAAGTGTGTTCCATATTTTGCAATTTATACAATGATCTCAAATATTTGAAAAACTTTTTATTCGATTATATATTAAATATATCAATCTGCTTTTAATTAAAAATACCTTTATCAAAAAAAGAAAAGTAAAGCTGGGTTATATACTTCCTCAAACATATTTATTAAGAAAAAGCTTGACATCTTTAGACGCCATTTTCTCAAAATGAAGTCCGCGTGGCTTGTAGTATTGCTACTGTGTAGTATTGCTTATCAGCGTCCATTTATGTTAGCAAAAAAATTGGACGTGGTTTACGTGGTACGTATTTATATAAAATTGAATCGTTAAAATAATGTTGGACAAATCGATTTCAATAAAAAAGAAAAGAGAATTAGATGGTACAAGAGTTTTGTCTGAGACGAGAATTATGTTATTTGTAAGTTTTACCGGCGAAAGCGATATGAAACAACTCTGTAACCTAGTAACAGATGCGTCGTAAGTAGTTACGAAAGCTGTGAATATCAAAATTAAGGCACCGACAGTAAATCCTTTCAGGTGTAATTGAGAAATAACTTCTATTGATTAATATTGATTGACACGTTGGCGTAGTGGTCACTACAACTGACTGAAGCGCTAACGGTCGCGGGTTCGATCCCCGCTCACGGCATATGTTTGTATTGGCCATACGGATGTTTGCCGTGGTCTGGGTGTTTGTGTTAGTGTTGTGAGTGTTTCCGGACCCCCGACACAAGATCACGCGATCTTAATAGCGGCCGATGAGTGTGATGCGTTTATTTATTTATTTATTATTATTTAACTTATATAAATCTTTATAAACTTTAGCAAAACTTATAAGTGATATTCTCGCCTAAGGTTAGTTACTATATATAAGTATAACGATAAGTACTTATGCTGAAAACCGACATTATGTAAGATGGATTTAGATATGATCAAAATTATTATTATTATCATTTTAATCTGAAAACTGAAAAAAAAATAACATCAGAGTATTTTTGTATTGATTGCTACATTGTTGTCTCAACTAAATGTTGTTTTAATCAATTAATAATATGTATTGTATACTTGTAGGCTAATAAGTTTAGTTATTAAGATAATAAATAAAATATATATTTTTTTTAAGTGTTTATTGTTTCATTTTAAATTAAAACTCATCTCGAGAATTATCATACGTCTTCTTAGTATAATCTTCTATAATCATTTTTACTTCTGTCGAATTTAATCCAAGCTTTATTAATATTTCCATTTTATCAGTGTCCGAAAAATAATTTTTTAATGCTGTAAATATTCTGATAGGTCGAGCTTTGTTACTGTAAAGGCTTAAGCAAAAAGGTTTTATATTCTTCATCAAATCAATTATTAGCTTACAAAACTGATCGTTACTCTCATTGATAGGTAAAATCAATTCGTATATATTTAGAAGACCATTGCACACTTGTGGTGTCGACATTCTTTCGATAAGACCGATCTTTTGATACAGTTTCTTAACATCATAATCTATATTATTAAAAGATTTATCACCGCGTATTGTTACATGTTCTTCTAAGATTCTATTAAAAAGATCAAGCAAAGTATAAATCACGCTTGCGTCTAACTTTGATAATTGATCGTAAAAAGGTTCTAAACCCTTCAATTTCATAATACGAGCTTGAATTTGAGGATTATTTGGTAACCAATTGGACATTATATCAAGCGCATGAGTTTTTAAAGATAAATTTTCATCATGTTCGAAGATTTCTAGTAATTTGTCGACTACCCTTATTGGTAGTAGTTTTATAGTTGTAGTGGGATCAACATGAAACAACGCTTTTATTGCGACCAAAGCTTCCTTTTTTAATCGATCATAATTCGTTCTTGTTGTAAGAGTTATAATCCTATCTACACCATTAATGTTAAGAAATTTATTTACATTGTCTGATGTTTTTAATAATGATACTAAATTTTCTAAATTTTGAACTATTTCATCATACTTTTCTTCAACTTCGGCTATAGTGAGTTTGTCTTCTTTTCGAGATTTTTCCACATCGGTTGTTATTAGTTCTATTTTTTCCAATAAGTATTCAATATCCTTAGCTGTATTAAAATCTTTAATTTCATAAGGTGAGGTAGTAATATTATCCATTTTAGAAGACGTCGTTAGTTTTTTCTCTAAAATTAAACGTGAATTATATGTATTTTAATATCTTATAAAACTTGGTTTTATCAGTGGCAGGCTCCATTTAAATACAAACATTTAAAAAATCTTTATTAAATTATGCTTAATTAAACAGACTAACAACAATTTTACTATAAAATAAAATAACGATACAATAACATTACCTTCTATAAACTCATCAGCGCTGCAAGAGTGCACTAACACAAGATTAATCAATAATAACAAAAATAACATTGTTTTATGATAGATATATTCTAGCCCTACAACTTAATATAATCACTCATATAAATTAGTCTTTAATATATCATAAATAGCATTAATCTGTGAAAGGACGTATGTTGGCAATTCCATAGTGTTCAAAATATTGTCATTTTAATACATAGAGAAAAAATACACTTGTTTTCCTAAATATCAGCCAGGAGTAAGTTTAACTAATGCAATGGTGGTAACTCTTTACTTTTTTTGTAGGTGATTATTCAGTTTTAACAAAAAATATAATTTTTCTCCAACGTTGAAAGGGTTTTTAAAACAATATAATCAAAATGTATTTTGCTCTTTCACGCAAAAAATACCAATCTTTGATGAAACTTCACAGCTAACGTCAGAATTTGTATAGATAATTTGGACGCTGATAGGCAATACTGTGTCAAGCCACACGGACTTCATTTTGAGAAAATGGCGTCCAAAGATGTCAAACCTATTCTTAATGAATCTGTTTGAAGAAGTATACATATATCCATCTTTTCTTTTCTTTTTTGATAAAAGGTATAATGAATTAAAAGCAGATTGATATATTTAATATATTATCTAATGAAAATTTTTTCAAATATTTATGATCATTGTATTAATTGCAAAATATGGAACACACTTGGAAATCGAAACAATTAAGAGACTTTTTTCCGTACTTATATAATTTATAAGACTTGAATTTTTTTTAATAATGTTCAATAGGTGATGGTGATCACAATACATCAATGTCTTTTGTGGGTTGACACATTATTGCTTATTAGCATCCATTTAATATATTTTTTAATTTAACCAGACTACAAACTCTTTTATAGAAACTTCGTGGTCAATGATTGACAAATCCGACATTTAAAGCTCTCAATTAAATCGTATATGTCTGTTATAGTTACATAGAGATAAGAATGCATTACTATGGATAATCTAATAATTCTGACTCAATGTGATGACGACACGTGCTGCTGTTTGTCTCGAAGGTGTGCCGCAGCGCTTATATCCGTCATATGTTTAGTAAGCAATCGTTGATATTGAATTTATTAATATGTGTTCAGACGAGAGACTTCTGTGAGCGGGTCTTCGTCTGTCACAAAAAAAACTTGTGGGAGTCTTTTTATGAGTCGAACTGTCCCTGAGCCTACTGATTAGGTAGATACAGTTCGTAAATAGGACTTGATCGGAGCAGTATTTTACTCTCACTGATAATCGTCGTAAGAAGCTAATTTAACTGTGTTTCACACAGTAAGTAAGAGAGCCGAAAGCATAACCCTCTCCCACATTTCTTTCCTTACTTCCTATTGCCTTTATTCCCTTATAAGCTTGCAACACATTTGTGACTCTTCTAATGATGCAAATGTTCATGGGCGGTAATGATCACATAACATCAGGTATCCTGCCTGGACTTGCACACGAAGGGTTATATATACTACATATTGTTATGACGCCTATCTAGTTTCTTTTACATATGGATGCTGATAAGCAATAATGTGTCAACCCACAAAAAGTCGAATTCTGAGATGTTGATGTATTCTAATGCGTCACGTATTTAACATTATTAAAAAAATTCAAGACCACTGCAACTGAGTGAAGCGCTAACGGTCATGAATTTGATCCCCGCTCAAGGCAAACGTTACAAACGTAGGCCATCCGGATATTTGTTGTGGTCTGGGTGTTTGTGTTGTGTACTACCGGACTCCCGATACAGGATCAAGAGATTCTAATGAGGGTCGTTGAGTGTTTTGCGTTTATTTATTTATTTATACTTTTCAGATGTCCTGCCTCCTTGATTGGCTGTTTACCGATACGACTTCGATAACATCGTGTGAATTAAAGGATCACTTGGATTCTATGAAGTATTTCTTGGTTACATTGTTTAAGATAGCAAACATGCTGCTCTTACTAGGTTCTATTGTTGTGAGTAACGTTTTATATTTTTAAGGTAAATATTAAAGGATTCTTAAATATTCCATCAAAAACGGTTCTACCGTTCGGCAATAACTACATTTGTGAGTTTTAAGTAACCAAACGTGTATCCACTGTTGTGGGCACGATGGGTATGCTCACAACCCAAAAAGGCAAGTCAAATACATGCTTTAATCGAAAAAATGTGTGATTTAGACCCAGCTTTATCAAAAAATTTCATCTATACTGGTTCAAAAGCTGGCTATAAGAGACTAGATATGGTATGGTATATGTTTAACTGTATGACTTTTCGGCGTCAAAATACGCTTCCTAGGATACCGTGTCATGCTATCTTTATGGTAGAAGTTTAAGTGTCATCTAAAGATATAAAGTGACCGCTATACCGCTATATGCATATATATATATATATATATATATATATATATATATATATATATATATATATATATATATATATATATATATATATATATATATATATATATATATATCAGGCAAAAATGTCTTGCCGGAGAAAAAAGTGAAAGAAAATCTGGATCTAGACACCAGCGATACCTGTCGGGTACAGGTGCAGCTAAACGCATTCAACTGACCCCATAGATACAAAAAAGTCATCAAAAGCATCAAACGCGTGATAAAAATGAAACTTCTTACATAATCTTTACTTAACTGTTGTTTTATTTTCTTCTACGTCATATATTTCTTCCCTTGTATAACGATAAGTGAATAAACGTTCATGAAATTTTCATGAAAATTTCATGAAATTTAGCTTACAATTGCACTTATTGATTCTTATATCGCCGCCTAAGTTTCACTTCAAAAAGAATGTTACATTTTTTAAGTGAAACTTCAAATGCGGTATCTTGACACCTTCCAGGAGGGTCCGTTATTGCTTCAAATATATCTATGGTACATGCTCGGGTACATCATAATCAGCTTCGTCGTTGTTATTCTGGATTTCTGTTTCCGTGTCAAAAACCAAGGGGTGATGGGTTTTCTTACTTTTGTACCGGATGTCACATTTTTATTCGGTAAGTTAATTAAAAACTCGAATTTATATTACCTACTAGTTTGATATTTAAAATGTTATAAGAGTTTACTTAAAACTAATTTTGGCGGTTAGTCTTGATTAACAACTAACTAGTTTAACTTTCACGGTCGTGAGTTGATCTTAACTATGTAAAAAACAAAACTTAAAAAAACCGAACCAACTTCAAAAGCAAAATACGTTATATCATTTACCAACTTAAATAACGTACTTATTCCTGTAATTTATAATCAAAAGCTATATTGTTAATTAATGTTTATTTTTTCAGTAATATTTCGATGTCTACCTCTTGTGCACAATTACAAGAAACTTCTTGAAACAATTTAACCTACATAAAATAAAACTAATAATGCGTCCAAATTAAGTACAATGTTATTAACTTTCAGCTATAGAACATGTCCTCATGTCCAGGTGTGAATAATAATAAAACATTAGATTCATAATACACGTCTTTATTTTCCAACTCTTGTATACCTCGTTACACGTAAGTGTGTCGGTCTGAATACGAGGCGAGTCCGAACTCGCGCATGGTACAGTCGAGTAAACAACTCAATGGTCTAAGGTAAACAAGAAATAAAACATTGAATGTATAAAACTGCCGTTAAGACATTTATAATTTTTAATATCTTTACTTGACTTATTTAGTAAATAACCACACCTCGGAACAAAAATCACGAATCTTCGAATAATTACACTCGTTCAGTATTAATGTTTTTAAGTGTTTGTTAAATACATCCGTTATAGGCTGCACTAAAACCTGCTATTTATGATTTAAGCACATAAATATGACATTTAATTATACAAGCTGTCCCTTGCGGTTTCACTCGCGTTTATGGTTTGTTTGCTTCGCTCTTATGTGTCGTAGCGTGATGTAATATAGCCTATAGCCTTCCTCAAAAAATAAACTATCTAACATATAAATAATTAATTTTTCAATTCGAACCAGTAGGTCCTGTTATTAGCGCGTTCAAACAAACAAACTCTTCAGTTTAGTAATATTAATCAAATCAAATCAAAAAAACCTTTATTTGGACTCATATTTTACATGTAAAAATAATATTAAAATAAAAAATAAAAAACAAGAATATAAAAATACAGAACAACAGCTAAAATAACGATAAAGATAAACAAAACAATATGTGATGCTGATGCTGAAATGTGGTAAGTCGCTCAGCATTATGTTGAAAATCATCGTTATGATGAGTTCCAACGCTGGTATTCTGTGGCCGCCAACAACTACGTACGTCACGTCGAAGGAAGTGAAATTATATATATAATTATATAAATTAAAATAGTGGATATACCTAAATTCATAAAATTTACATAAATATGAGTATAACAATGTATAATAATATAATTTGAAGAAAAAGGATTAGAAAAAATAAATAACAAAACAACTGTAAATACCTAAGTCAAAGATTGGACGCTCGCTTGATCGAACGTCACCATAATAAATACGGCCTTACCGTAATAATGTGGGTAATTTTAAGTGACAACTTTTTTAACTAGATTATTGCAATTTATCAAAAATAAGAGGGTTTAAATTTTATATACAACATTTTAAGACATCGATGAATAATTAAAAAAACCATGAAACAGTACTGCAGGGGGTAAGTTTTTATATAGTTATTAAATAGTAACTTATTAGTATAGAGAAGAAGCGTTTAATAATTATAATTAAAGAAATGTTTAAACGATTGTTCTGGGGTCTGATTTCGTGTTCTGCGCAGCGTAATGCGTATAGTTCAGACCACACTTACGTGAAACGAGGTATAATAATATATTGCCATGTTCTCTCTCTTGTCATCAACAATCTTTGCTAGGCAACTCTCTAAGTCACGTGTACACCGTGCTTTTCAGTAGTACATTTTATTAATAATACCTATCATGCACACTAACAAAACACATTAAATGAGTTCGTGTAATAACATGTTTTGTTACAGTCTAAACGCACCAGTAGAGTATATTGTAATATTTTATTCACATATACTTATGTATATTGAAATAGAGGGATAAATAAAATCACAAATTTATTTTCAAATACTCAGTTTTCGTTTAATATTTTTGTACTATCTACTATATACATGTGAATATTAAATATCTAGAAAAACGTATAACAAACGTAAATCTAACGTACAACTAAATAGAAAACATCTTCGCCACATCGGACATATCATTAAAAAAAACTTAAAACGGGCGTCCAATAAATTATTGAAGCCATTTATATATTAAAAATTAAAATTACATATTATATACAATGACGCACATGCTCCTAATAATAAACAAATAGTAAAATATACCGTCATATTTTGTCTCGCTCTTGCTTACACAACAATATACGCTAGAGAGAGACAAAACATAAAGTAGCGTCAAGTTACTACCATTTATTGAGAGAATTGTAAAAATCAGCGTTTTAATTATGACTAATTTCAGTATATTTTTGTATAACGATGACGAACTTATTCGTTGTACTACACTCTTACAATAAAACGACAAAAATAACATGTTAATGGCAACACCATGTATTCAGTACTATATTATAGCATGCTGTATAAGGTTCTGAGTGTAATACAAAAATTAAGTGACAATCCACACTTTAACATTATTATCATAATACCAATTAATTTCTCCTTTTAATAACACAGTATAAAGTGTATTGGAAATGGCGCAGAGCATGACAACGAAAATAAAAGTCTTTAATAATATCACCCTCAATACATACATGGTATATAAAAAGTTTTTCTTTTTTAATTAGCAAAACTATAGCTTCTTTCACATAAGTGTGTTGGTCTGAACACGAGGCGAGTCCGAACTCGCGCATGGTACAGTCGAGTGAACAAGAATTAAAACACTGAATGTATACGATATTGTTGTAAACTCTGTGAATATTCTAAGTGGTTAAAAGACATTTATAATTTATTATATCTTGACTTGACTTATATAGTAAATAAACACATCCCGGAATGAAAATTACGAATTTTCGAATTACACTCGTTCAGTATTAATGTTTTCAACTATTTAATAAACACATACGATATCACAATTAATGATCTAAACACATTAATTTGACATATGTCATTATATAAGAAGCGTTTAATAATTTAAAGTGTAATAGTTAAAATTAATGAAATGTCTAACGACTGTCCTGGTGGATAATTTAGTGTTCTGCGCAGCGTCATGCGCATCGTTCAGACCGACACACTTACGTGAAAATATCTATAATAACCCTTATTAATAAATTAATCAAATTGTTTATTCTATTTTAAAAATTTACAAAACCTAAGTTTTTACAAGACACTATTTTTACTACTAAACGAAAACTAACGACTTTACTAAATACATCACACACAAACATCCCTTTAAAATTATTTTTTATAAAATTAATCCAATGATTTTTTAAAAGTACAAGTCCTTACAAAAATTATAGAATGATACATACATGTATATTTCATGCTCCTATTATTTTTTCGTGTCTATTGTGGTTACTACAATAAACTCTATTACTTTCCAAAATGTGTCTACAACAGATCATACGGTTTACATTTTGGTTTTCTTACATACATTGCCTCAGGAGAAGATATTGCCATAGGCCCTGCTTGTCAACGTATACGTGTACATAAAATTAGTCAAGAGAATTCCGATCAAAATGTACGTTATCAAAAATATAAAAACTTGTATACTTCGATTCACATAAGCGTTTCGGTCTGAACTATGCGCATTACGCTGCGCAGAACACTAAATGAGGAACCGGAACAGTCGTGTAGACATTTCTTTAAATTTCATCATTATTACTATTTTAAGTAGTTTTTAGTGCAATTCATATCGAATGTGTTTCTCAGACAGTAAAAAATATAAATATTGTAATTGTTCGAAGATTCGTGATTTTTGTTCCGGGATGTGTGACCAAATAAGTCAAGGAAAGACAAGTCTATACAAAGAATGTAATTTCAAATTAACAGCGATTCACGAAGTGCATGTGAAAGTATATACGTATAGAAAATATAATTTTTGCACAAATTAACACGTGTGAAACCGCTGGGCACAGCTAGTTAATTATAAATAATATCATATACATTAAATATTTTAAGTCTTGTTTACTCGACTGTACCGTGAGCGAGTTCGAATTTGTATTCAGTGCAACACACGTGAATCGACGTATACTAGGGATGTTCTCGAAATACGCCATTTCCATCACACTATATTCATTGAACCGTCAGGTTAAGCTTCACTCAAGTGAGGCAGGGTTAACGGAGTATCAACGTTTTTAAAACTTAATCGATGCTTATTCTATTTAACGGGTCGAATATAAAACGTATAAAACTATCGTTGCTTATTGTTTCTTTTGAAATTATCCGTTTTTTAAAATCAATTGGATTTTTGTTATAAACTGTTAACAGGCCACGTCAAACATGAAATTAAACTTTTGAATACTTTATACTCATAATAAAACAATGTTTTATTATGAAATTATTATCAAAATGAGTACTAGTAAAATAGTCTGTATTAATATGTATTGAAAGAGCAAACTTAAGACATTGTAAAACGAAAACCCCAGTCTATTCCTTAATTTTATTGCATTTTAATTGAGGATTGAGTTTTTTTTATCAATTATTTAAACTTGCTCTTTGAGAATATTTTAGTAACTTATTTTTACGATAATTTCGTTTTAAGTCATTATTTTACAAAGTGAAAATATATTCTTAATAAAAGTATTTAAACGATTACATTTTAGTTTTTTACTTTTTTATTGCTTTTAATATTATTTTTTTTTTTTTGTAATTTTCATCGTTTTACGTGGCGTGTTAACAATGAATATTATAACACTAGTTAAAAAAATTGGGTATTATTAATATTTTAACAAGGAAGAACGCGGAGTGATTTTTCTTTATTATTTTATATTATTAATTTAACTGGTCAGAATAAATAATCTGTGTCCGGCTGTCAGTTTATCCTAGAAAATAATTAAATAGAGAAATAACTGACTTAATTACTTGTAAGTCTTCCTAAATTAATTATATTATAATTGAATTTACTTCTCATAACAATTGAGGTTTTTCTAATTTTCGATTAACATTATGCATATTAGCCAGCGTATTATAAAAAATATGTAATATTTTTTTTAGAATATTTATAATTTTCTAATATTATTTTATTATAATTCCTATTGATTATATTGAAATGAAACTGAACGTTTCAGTTTTATTAACCTTGTATGCAATTTACCTTTCGAATTATTTTGTTAAATTTCATATTTGGACGCTGATAAGCAATACTGCGTCAAACCACACAGAGATCATTTTGAGAAAACGGTGTCTAAAGATGTCTAACCTATTTTGAACAATTTTTTAAGAAGTGTATATCCATCTTTTAGATTAATATATTTAATGTGTTATCTAATAAAAAGGTTTTCAAATATTTGAGATTTTCGTATAAATTGCAAAATATGTAACGCACTTGAAATTGGAAACATTAAGATACTTTTTTTCATACTAATTTAGTTTATGTGACTTGATTTTTTTTTTCAATAATGTTAAATATGTGACGTAATATCAAAATAGATCAGTATCTTTGAATTTGACTTTTTTGCGAGTTGACACATTACTGCTTATCAGCATCTATTTATGAGTTATAATTAATAACCCAGAACAATTTCTATTGCACATTTAAAATATACAAAATCAGATATGTGGATTTTTAATTTGAAACATTTCAAAGAATTTTTCTTGATTGACATAAGATGAGTGTTTTAATTTTTCGTGTTTAATTTATATAAACTTAATATATATTTTATGTACTTAACTCTGTCTCGCGAACCAACTTAAACGCAGGTAAATAAAATAGGAACAACCTGGATCAGTAGTTTCTGAGATTAAGCCGCACAGACGAATATTATATTCGATAAAGTATTGCGTTTCATTATTTAAAAAATGATTTACCGAACAAAATTAAGTAAACAATGCAACTAAATTAATCGATAACCTAAAAAAATCGTTACAGCACTTTCATATTTTACATTAAAAAAAAAATATTTTAGAAATATCCACACAATTAAACGAAAAAAAGATTCTTTTTACAAATTCATTTAACTTATAAACCGTTCTAACATTTTACTAATTCAGTGATATTTTTAAAATACCCACATTATTACACGAAAAAAAAAATCTATTTTAAAATTCAATTAATTTATAAACCGTTCTCACATTTTGTATATCCCTAGTGTTTGTAAATATCGTGTTTTATTTAATGCGCTAATTACAAGGCTGTTTAGGCATAAGTTAAAGCGTTTTATTATTAAATACCGTAAAGAGAATAAAAATTATCGTGTAAGGCGTTTCCAAACGCAAACATTTTATGTGTTAACATTTATATAAAAAAAGAAATGGGTTTTATTTATTTTTAAAGTAAAAAAACTACTTCGTGTAAAATTGGTCCTATCAACATAAAAAAATGGGAATTCCACGTTTGAAAACGCCTTAAATTTCAAGCTATTCGAAACCAAGCAACATTATGAATATGTTTATAATTTTGAAAAATCATTTTGGCACAAACTATACTGAAATAATGCCAAGAAACATCGTCCTTGAGATCAACAAAACTTCACAGATTACAACCTAAATTAAAAATTACAAAAACAACTAAAATAACATATACAAGTATTCCTGATACAGATTATATTGGCTTACATAAAAAAATAATAATTATAAAACGACACAATCCGAATCCTAATCATAAAAGGAAACTAAAAAGTCCCGTTTTATATTTAAAATCTCCTGGGATTAAGTGTAAAAAAAAATCATTTCAACGTTCACATCGACAAAAACTATCTCTGTGATTGCAATAAATGGATGCTGATAAGCAATAATGTGTCAACCCACGGTAAGTCAAATTCGGAGATATTTGATATAACATTATCCAAAAATATTACAAGACATCTGAACTAAATAAGTACGGAAAAGGCATTTTTAATTGTATGTTTCGAATATTGAAGTGCATTCCATATTTTGCGTTAATCAATAATCTCATATATTTGAAAAACTTATTATTATACGAATCTGCTTCTAAATCAAAATAGGAAAGAATAGATAGATATACATTTCTTCAAATAAATTTATTGATATCTTTAGACGCCATTTTCTCAAAATGAATCCCGTGCGGCTTGACACGGTATTGCTTATCAGCATACAAAAAGGCATCCGGTCAAATGACATAGTCCGACTAAAAAATTATTCTTCAATAAAATTATTACACTCGTCGTTAACTTCATATCACATTGCAACAAGGGACAAGACGAACCTTAACTGACACTCGGGTTAGCCGAAACCACTATCGTCTAATAGGTGGTTATCAGCGGCTAAACTGTTAAACCTTATTTTCAAAGACCATACCGTCTATGATTGCAATCCATAGACATCTTATCATAAAACTGATTCTGTAGAGATTATTAATTTTATAAAATCATATTTTATTATTAACATACCACCTCAAAATTATCAGAATATAAAGAAAGCATACTCTTAATAAAACAATGACTCAATACAAAATCTTGACAAAATAAGTTTTATTGCCTTTTTTTAATTATGGTTATTCATACTATGGTGTAAACTTGAGAATGCCAACATAGTGACAAAGACAGTAGAGATTAATTGATTCTGCTGGATCCATTATTTAAACTTCTGTAACTTTATCTTGCGTTTGTCTGTTCATATATTTTATTAACATATTTGAATTAAATCTTTTTTTAACTTTGTGATGAATTACTTAAAAAATAGAGTAGTTTTTACCTGAAATAATTTTCCTCTTTTAGATCAGTATTTTACTAAAACTAATTTTGCAAAAATTTCATATTAGATCATTGTTTTATTAATTCAAAATATATTTTTCGTTGGTCATTAGCAGTTATCACCAGGGTGCATTTTCTGTCGGTACAATATCTATGATTGCAATACAAAGAGATCCGATCAAAAGACTGAAACCTATTAAAACTTACTCTCCATTTAAATTACTACTCAACGTTAACTTCATATCACATTGCAACAGGGGACGAGACGAACCTTAACTAACGCTCTGGTTAGCGATGGAGACTACCGGTTGCTGGTTATTAGCCGCTATCACCGTTGAACCGGGGGGTATTTTCTGAGGAACCATGCCATCTATGTGTCTGTATTTCTTGAGCCTCGTCCATTGTCCATTATTGTAGTTCATTTGGAAGTGCATTTCTGATAGCATCGTGAGGTACGTGTCGTCTGATTGGAGGACGTTTTCTATGTTCTCAGAGAGCTTTATTGTTACTATGTTGCCTAGGTTCGGACAAGGGTTGTCTGAAAAGAGAAAATTAAGTGATTTAGTGTATAAAATAAAATGTAATCTGTACTAATATGCGAAAATTTCAGTTTTAGTGATATCTATTCATATGATTCAAAAAATTCTTAGGTATGATCAAAATAATAAAGAAAATATTAAAAATAGGAATTATATTCTCAAGTGAAGCAAATGCATGTACCAAGGTTTTGAAAAAGATCAACCTCAGACCTGAAAAGAAACTGCGAAAAAAACTCAGAAGCCCCTTTTTTGATTTTTTTTGAAACAATTTCAACATTAGTTGCAAATTATAAAATGGTATTGTTAATATGCTATATAACATCATATTAAGACAGAAACATCTGCAAGTACTGTAATTTAACCAGTCAAGTATATTATTATTACCATATTTAGGATATGACAGACGCGTTGGCGCAATGGTCACTGCAACTGACTAAAGCGCTAACGGTCGCGGGTCGCGGGCAAACGTGTGTATTGGCCATACAGATGTTTGTCGTGGTCTGGGTGTTAGAGTTGTGAGTGTTTCCGGACCCCGACACAAGGTCATGAGATCTTAATGGGGGCCGTTGAGTGTGATGCGTTATTTATTTGATGCGTTATTTATTTTAATATATATTACCTCTAGAGCCGGCCATGAAGCCAAGAATGAGAGCCTTCTCTGGTCTCGTGACCCTATTAGCATTCCGGAACATGTCTTGTGCCTCCATCATTTGTTCACGCTGAAAAGAAGTAAAAACAATATATTTGTATTTTGTTAGTTATATATTACAGTTCTGAAATGACACACCGCCAATGGGAGGCTATAATTAAGCCTATGTCTATGTTTGTCTGATGGACCTATGTATCTGTATTATACTTTAGTACGCAGACTGACTGATTGTAAATCATACAAAACATTTTAATTAAAAGGGAACCAATTTCAAAAGCTTTACTTGGATGACATACTTAATACAGTTATTTTGGTTTTAAAACCTAACTAAAGTGATTTCAGTGAAAATTCTATTTGACTAACGGGAGAGTATACTCATACATACAATATTATTAGTACTTTTATATAATACAAAAAAATATTGTTTTCACAAAATAAAACACTTATATATATAACATAATTATTTGGTTATAAGTTGTGAAAGAATTGTTTACCATAAATGAGAAACCTGTATAAGGATAAAACAGACTGACCCTTAGCAAATGACAAAAGAGTAACGATAAAAGTTAAATTATTACTTCTACAAACACTAAACCTGTACTTATCATTTCATTACAGTTTAATCTTATGTGTGTATGTGAGTGTGTGTGTGTGTGTGCGTGTAGTGAGCGCGGTCCTCACCGTGAGCGAGAGGCCCCTACGCGGCAGCAGCGGCTGCTGCGGCTGCGGCGGCTGCGGCGCCGGCGGCGGCGGCGCGGGCTGCGGCGGCGCCGGCGCCGGCACCTGCTGCTGCATCTGAACCTGACGGGTTGAGATTCATTTTTCTTAATAAAAACAGCTGGTAAATGAACAGGCAGGACGCTTAATTGATCATAGATATTTGCAGCACCAGAGGACTGTCGCCAGCTTAAAAAAGAATGATATTAGACACATTGACGTAGTGGTCACTGCGTCTGACTGAAGTGCTAACGGTCGCGGGTTCAATCCCCGCTTACGGCAAACGTCTGCATTAGTCATACGGATGTTTGTCGACATCTGGACATTTATTTGTTTCTATAAGTGACCGTTAAGTGTAATGCGTTCTTTAAATATAATAATATGATATGAAAGGAAATACGATGTATAAAGTAGGTAATGAACATAAGAAACAAGATGAGAAATGGAACTATACAAAATGCATTTTTAAGTTATTATTACTAAAAAGTATGTGTAAATTTAAATCAAATCTATACTAATATAATAAAACTGAAAAGTTTGTTTGTTTGATTGTTTGCTTCAACATGCTAATCTCAGGAACTACTTGGTCTGATTTAAAAAAATCTTTCAGTATTAGATAGCCCATTTATCGAGGAAGGCTATAAGCTATACATTATGACGCTAAGACCAAAAGGAGGGAAGCACCAATGACAAACGTTTCAAAATCGGGGGTTTCCTATTGAGAGTGTTTACACTGCGTGCGCTGCGTAAACGGTTAATGTTTCGCAAAAATCATGTACGACAGAATTGTTCCCCTTTAAATGTCCTAAAAAAAGTTCGCGACAGCATATGTATGTCTATCTTTTAAGGTTAGCTCACTATTACCTTTTTTATGCTAACCAAATTTGTTCTAAAATAATGCATTATTAGCCCAAAGTAACTATTCCACGCGGACGAAGTCGCGGGCGGAAGCTAGTTAACTATATAGATAAAATAATTTTAAAACTTACCGGATGTGCTATTTGATGTTGTATATTTTGTGGGGTTTGCTGTACGACTTGTTGCGCCATCTGGAATAGTAAATTAAATATATTTCATTTTAATTTTCGTTCATAGAATAGAGAAAAAACGGTTTCTGTGATTTTACATTTATATGTCAAAGAGACTTCTCTTCCAAGAGCGTTTTGCAAACTGCATTTCTATGCTTGTACTTTGATGCTAATTTTATGTATACATGCAAGTACTCCAAGCATATATTCATTAAGATAGGTCAGTAGAGAGAAATCTGAAACTATAAGAGGGAAATTTGTTGAAATGAATCACGTCACTGATTTTGAAGTTAAGAAAAACCACATTCAAAGATTTATGTGCCTAGAACAAAAGTGCTCTCGAATTTACAAAGCAAGGTACATTCATAAATGTACATACTGTACAAGCATGTCCAAACCAGAGTCCAACTTTTCAATGATTTTTTTTTTAAATAATTTATTTAGTTTTTTACTTTTAAGTTTTCTTTTTTTTCGATTTCGTTACCGCTTGTAAAATGTCCAACACATGTCTACTTGACACCCTGTATAACGAGTGTTGAGTACGTACGGGCTTGATGTTCTGCAGCAGCACCGCCTTGCCGCCCTGCTGCAGCAGCACGGCCGACGTGTTCAGCAGCCCCTGCGTGGTCAGCAGCAGCGGCTTGCCGCCCGCCTGCCCCAGCAGCAGCTTGGGCTGCTGCCCCAGCACGATCGGCTTCGCGCCGGTGCCCTGCACGAACAACCAGCATTACAAAAATACTTAGACATAGCTGGCATCTTTTAATTAAATTTCATTTCAATTAAATTTTATTATTGATAAATTTTGACATATCGGCGGTGACAATGTGCACTAGATACGTCACCTGTCCACGTATTGTACAATATAATGAGTACCTGCTGCACCAGCAGCGGCGCGGGCGCGGGCGCGGGCGGCAGCGGGGCGTCGCCCTCCGCGCTCTCCGCACTCTCCGCGCCCTCCGCGCTCTCGACGCTCTCCGCGCCCTCCGCCCCCTCCGCGCCCTCCGCTTCGCTGGCGGGCTCGTTGCTGGCTGTTGTTATAAATTATATGCAGAATGTTAACTGGGTATGTGGCATTTTACCAGCATTACCAGAATCAATATTTAGAAGGTAAAAGACTTAATTATTATTATTTCTTAATTGTTATACTGTAGGAACCTAATAATAAGGTCCAACTTTTCCATTTAAGTTTTTTTTTTAGTAAAATCTTAGTTAATTATGTATAATCTTAATTAATTTAGTCAGTTATCAATGCTACAAAACTGAGATACTTTTTTTTATGAAAATGGTTGTATTGGATAATTATTAATCCATTTTATTTCATATTATAGTTTAATTAGTCCATAATTATTGAGACTTATAACAACATTGTCTATCATTTTAGTATCAGACCAATATTCGCATTTATTCGCATAATTTATAATTGAAAAAATATATCTAGTTAAACAGTAATTGCCTTACTACAAAAGATTTAAACAGACGTTAAACGCGTGTTTAAAAAATTCTGTACTACAAATCCGCGTCTAAGCACAGTTTTGACTTAAACATGCTTTAGATATAAATTAACATACGTGTAAGTGAGTTTAATAGATGTCTAAAACCTATTTCAGCTGTCAAATGTAACGTATAACATTTTATCAATAAGTTTTTTTATGAGTTTATTCACTGTTAAGCAATTTAGATAATATTTTAAACAATGTTTAATTTTTAAACACTGTTTAGCTAGACACGTGTTGAACATGGTTTTATTGCGTCTTTTGTAGTATGACAGTAAGTATCTACCAATAGAAAAATTGTAATAACAGAAATAGCTTAATAAATTAGGTGTTTTAACTCACGTGGAGGCTGTTCGTCGGCTTTGGGCATCTGGAAATTGTTGAGTCCCTTCGCATAGTCCGGTGGTGGAGATGCGGGAGCCGCTGGTGGGGCTTTCTTTGTTCCTTCCTCCATTTCTGAAATAAATATAAGTTTTTAAGTAGGAGGTGAGTTTAAAAAGGTGTTATATTATGTAATAGCTTCCGCCAGCGACTTCGTCCGCGTGGAATAGTTAACTTTGGGCTAACAATTCATTATTTTAGAACAAATTTGGTTAGCACAAAAAAGGTTATAGTGAGCTAACCTTAAAAGATAGACATATGTTGTTGCGGAATTTTTTTAGAACTTTTGAGGGGGAACAATTCTGTCGTACATGATTTTTACGAAACTTTAACCATTTACGCAGCGCACGCAGCGAAAGCTCTCTCAATAGGAAAATATTCCCCGATTTTGAAACATTCTTCATTGGTGCTCCGCTCCTTTTGGTCTTAGCTTAACGTTTTTTTTGTTTTGTTCTAGCCTTCCTCGATTAATGGGCTATCTAACACTAAAAGAATTTTTCAAATCGGACCAGTAGTTCCTGAGATTAGCGCGTTCAAGCAAACAATCAAACAAACAAACAAACTCTTCAGCTTTATAATATTACTATAGATTATCATAACAAGAATAAGTACATTTTATTCTTATAGCAATGGTTCTAGGAATTTATAGCACTTTTACGGTATCCACCACAAGTGTGGTAATATTTAATTTCGTTTTATAATTTCACTACTCTTGCACTCATCTTGATCTATTTTATCACAACAAAACCTTATCCAAGCTCACTAATGGTTTTCTTACTCACAGCTGTAGTAGCTATGTAACTTTTCTGCTGTTGATGATGCTGCTGATTACAGCCCGGTTCTAATAATAAAAGTCAGTGTCACTCACCAAGCTTCCTCCTCTTTTTAATCTGTGCATGTGTGGCGGGCTGCTCCGTGATGTCCAGCAGCTTGATCCCGGAACGTGGCGGTGGACGAGCTACGGGGGGCGCTCTAGCTCCTGTCCTTGCCGCCCAACGAGACGGCAATCCCTTTAGAGGTGCTAGAAACATGACCAGTGTTGTTATACCACTTCATTTTACACTTCCATGTACAGAGGACTGATTTTAGTATTTAAATGGTTTATAGGAACATTTCAGATAATTATGTGGTTGTGGTGGTAGAAGGCTGTAAGAAGAAGACTATGCAAGAGTTATGAAAAATAAAAAAATTCTATTAAGGCTTATAATTAAAGGAGAATATACAAACGACATTAGCCAAATTAAATTAGAAAAATCAAATTATTGCGATCTCATTGAATCCATTTTTTACTCCTTCTAAAATTCTAGAAGACCGATCTGAAACTATTACCTCTCCCACTCCACTCTTTCTCAACACTCCAGCCTTTTTCGCGTAATTAGTGAAAATACATAAAAAAGTTCTTGACGAATTAAGAACCTCCTTCTTTTTTTCGAAGTTAGTTAATAAATAATATAATTGTATCATCTCACTTGTATCTGTCATTTTCCTTGGCATGCCTCTACTACGTACAGGAACAGTGGGTGCTTGAGCTTTCTTCTGATTTGCTTGAACCTCGGCTGCTTTACTGAGCAGTTCAGTTCGTAGTGCAACTGATTTTGGTTTACGTTTCAATGTGAAGTGCTTCACTGGGTTGGGTTGTTGACCCACCTAGTGATAAACAGTCTCATTATTACAGATTGCTATTCAGCCCATACCTTTAATCTTATTATTAAAAAAAGTATTACTTAACAATCAAATGTATGAACTCCTTTTTTTTAGTTGTGAAATAAAATAAATTCTATATCTAAATATAAACACAGATCCATTCAATTTTTTAGTGCTAAATGTGCCATTTTAGTGTTAAATGAAAACATTTTTTAATATGACCAAGAAATTACCTGCTCCAAATGTACCAAATCTGCATCAATTTGTTATTACGAAATTAAGAAAGTTTATTACATCATTTACATAGCTTTAATTTTTACACAACATTTTTTTAAATTATTTTTAATATTAGGAGTGATATGCCAGTAGCATTGACTGCAAGAATATTTAATCTTGACCTACTGCTTTCAAAATGGGTTTTACAACTTAAAAATAACTCTATCCTTTTAATCAAATTATTTCAGTTTATATAAAAAAAAAAAAAAACTAAAATCACAATTCTAAATCTATTAATAACTTTATAAGATATGATGCACCACTTTATCATGAAGTTGTGGTAATGCAAAATTCTTATATATAAATATATTTACATATATTGCATTATGTCCTAACTAAATCATAATACAAAATATTTTTCAGATGACAATATGTATTTTTCAACATTACTTATAAAAATATTATACATAATAGAAACAAGCCCTTATTAAAGTTGTGGACAATAACAGTATGAAAATTGCCCTCATAAAAGTAAGATTAATAAGTTTCAAAAAATTGTTTTTTAACTACCTATTATATTTTATTTACTATAATAGCATGAAACATGAAAAATTTTCATAGATAAACAAAATAGATAATTCTTATGGCCAATTTTTTTTTAATCTTGTTTCATATTTTAAAAATACTATGAGTATTTTAAAAGTATGAAAAAAGTAAACATGATAAATACTAAATAATAAAGCAAAATTTAAAAAATATATTTGGTATCTTTATACCTTTAGAGTTAAAATCCTTACGAATTCACTCTCAAATTTTTATTATCTAATTAATGTAATTAAAATAAAAACACAATTACTAACCACAGACACTAAGGCATTTTTATTTAAATATAGGCACTCAAGTGGTAACAGTCCAAGGTCTGAATGTTTGGCGAGGGCTCTCCTCAGCTCGCCTATCATATCACTGAATATTGGCCTTGTTTCATCAAATTCTGCTATCTCTGTATTAAGTGTTCCAGCTGATGGGAATGTTTTGAGGACTTCCGCGAGCATCGCCACCCATAAATCTGAGTCCACTGCTGCGACCTCAATAATTTCTTCGAGTTCATTTCTCCACTGAAATTAATTTGTTTCATAAGTTATTTGAATAAAATTGCAAAGTATTCATTATGATTTTAGTCTTATTTGGTGAATAAGAGTAATTCAACCATTGTTGGGATAATAAAAGTTTTAGTTATTATCAATATTTAATAATAGATAAATGACATAAATTGTGCTTTCTAATAAAAATAATATGGTAATTAGGAATACGTTCATTTTATTAAATTCGAACAATATGGTACAAAAAAGGAGTTTCTGATTAAAATAGCTTCACAAGATAAACATCTGCAATAACATAACCTATTTCAGTACAATCAATTAAGTATTTAAGACAATTCGTAAGTACGAAATGAAAGAATTATTAAAAAGAGAAAATATAAAGAAATAATAACAAATTAATTCGTATTTTGTTTATAGAGACATAAACACATACAGCAAACGTATCGTTGAGTAACAGCATGCGTACCTTATATTTAGTTTAAATAACTGTTAATCGTATTAATCCAATATCCCTTTATACAAACAAACTAATATTTTGGTTATTTAAAGCCGTAATTACAAGAATTTCCAATATTCTCGACAATTATTTTATGACAACAAATAGTAATATATAATTTGAATGCGTTTATCTCTTTTTAACGCATCAAATATCATTGGTAAATGAAAGAGATGACGCATATTATACAGTTACGCAAAACTATAGAACATAAGAGAAAAGTTACCTCTTCAACATTTCTGCGCGGGATATGAAAGAAACTTAGCAATAATTTTAATTTCACTTGTGTTTGCAAATCTGGAAAACAATCCTTGATATTTTTCAAAACTTCAGCGTTTAATTGTGTACAAATTGAGCCGGTTGTCCAAGAATCGTTCGAAGTTCCGAGTTTATTGTGGAGCCACAACGATGTGTCACTATCCCGAACGTTCGCCATCTTGCAACTGAGTAGGCTTGGGTAGTTCGCGAACGACCTAGGTGGGAAGAGCGCTCCTTTAGGTGAACTATGCGAACTAGTTCATTGAAAATCCCGCTCTTAGTTCTTTTTATATTTCTTTTAGCGTCCACTTTACTAGACAGTGGCGCTATGTGACCACCCGAGTTATTTACTTTTTTTGTACGCGCCTTGATATTTCGATATCGATACTAAACAACTTCACATCCCATGGTTAAAATTTTATCAAATAATATGAAATCATAACAATCGTCAACTGAAGTGTTGCTGGCTAATTATTAAACAAAATACTTATTATGTCTTATTTTACGGTAAGTTTAATTAAAATTAAAATTTTTCTCTTTTATTTCCATTTATTGATACAAATAATTGATTATTATTATTATATATCGTGTTAATTAGCGATATATAACCTAAATAATCATAACTATATTTTTTTCTTTATTTATTGTTCTTATTAAATTATTTCAAAAAAAGAACTAATGAACTAATAGAGCGAACTAGTTCATCCTTGGATTATGAACTAAATTGAGCGCTCTCTGTGGTGACCGGTTAGGCCCAAGACTACAACTGAGATAGTGACGTATCTGTTAACTACGCAAGTGGCGTGCTTATTAACCAAATGTATAGTTTATTTAGTAGTTTATTTAGTACCAGGTATAATATTATTTTAAATGTTCTCGATTTGGTATTTGGTTGTTTTTTTATTTTTAGGTAAACTCATTTTTCTCATATACTTTTATAAATTGAAATAAAAAAGAGTATTAACGAATGTTTCAATATTCGTTTTTAATTTTAACATTACATGCCAGCCTAAATTCATTAAAGTGACAATATTTCTTACATCAGCTTTGATTCACTTTTATAATATACTACATAATTTATTAAAGTTATGATAAATTCCTTCTTTATTATATTTATGGCGCCAAGATAAATATAATTTATAAGATGTAGGTAGGTACATCACTACAAAATGTCTATGAATTGACATCAATCAATGTGGTGGTCTTATAAAATTTAAATTCTCCAAACAATTTTAATTTCTGTACTGTACCGTGTATTTCGCCAAATATATTTTTAATTAAAGACTAATTAATTAGTTTTGTCAATGTAATACTAAGAAAAATAGATTTCTATTAGAAAATGGTTTTCAATTATTGTTACAGCATGTTTTTAAAATTAGTATATGCGTTATTAAGCGTTTTTTTTAAAAAGACACAACATCTTTCTAGGTTAATAAATATGTATCTCTAAACATGAAATTTATCCGCTAATTTTAATAAATCGCTATAGCGGCAACATTTATCAAAATTAACAAAGACATTTTTTTCTATTACGCTGCAGTTACACGTACCAGTTGAATATATTTAAAAATCCACATTGTTATAACAATTATTTCCTACATATTTTCTAATTAAGCTAAATATATTTATTGTATGAATAAAATCATTCTTATTAATACGTATTTATTTTTAAATTTTGCAAATTTTTGACAGTTGTTTCTTTCCTGTACACATCATAAACGCGCTATCTTTCAAATTCCTAATTTTATTGATATAACAAAATAATATTATGCTACATTGTGATTGATTAACAATTTTCAGTAAGCATCAAACAAAAATGTCTGATATTTATGAAACTTCTATGCAAATGAATTTGTATGAAGAAGATTTAAATGAAGATATTATGTTGAATTTTTCATCCCAAGGCTTCTTTGAAGTTCCCAATATTAGTAATCAATTTTTGAGTGTATGTGATTTGATTATTTGTTTAAATAAAAAAAAATGTCAATAAATGTGTTAATTAAACAAATTAATAATTGTTTCAGATTCTTTATTTACAAAATAACAAATTGCAAACTTTGTCTGATAATTTCTTTCCGAAAATTTAATTCCTTGCCTAATCTTATGTGGCTTGACTTGAGAGACAATGAATTAACCAGAATTCCAAAATCAATAAAAAACCATAAATCGCTTACACATTTTCTTTTGCAAAACAATAAAATCACATCTCTACCGAATGAATTAGGCACTGTTATGACTTTAAAAGCGCTTCAACTGAGCGGAAATCCGATTATGTATCCCTCAAGAGAGGTAATTAACGCGGGAACTGTAAAGATAGTGACGTATCTTTACGAAAAATATATTGAAGAAACATTTGAAATCGAGGCTTCTCAATCAGATAAAGTTACTAGTGCCGATTGTTTAGAGAAATTCATTCGTGGAGCTCGTAGCTATAACTCTGTGCTAGACTGCGATAAACTTCAACATAAAACGTTATCAGTGAAATTTAGCGAAAAAGATATTTACAGTGATGACGATGAAGAAGATAATTATTCAAAAATAAAAGGGAAATGTCCTAAATTACCTAAAAGTCGCACAAAAACGTTACCCTCATACTGCCAGAGTGCAAAATATCTTAAACCTATCGTAACTTCGTCTAAACGAGTGCAAGAAGAAAAAATTAAACAAAGTTTCTTGATGGATATAGCTCTACAGAAGCAAAAAGAATTTATAGCGAAAAGAGATAAAATTCTACAAGGAAAGAGGTAAGGGACGTCACATAGTATAAGCTGGATTCACACAGGGTATTTAATATATTTGTAACTCATAAATGTATGTACCCATCGTAAAAATTTTAAAAAGAGTAACTATCGAGTTTTTGCCGGTTCTTCTCGGTAGAATCTACATTCCGAACCGGTGGTAAATTAATTAATTAATTAGTGTTTAGTTTTCTTTTGTTTTTGTATTGACGATTCAAAAGTGCTTGTAAAAGTCTACTTGAATAAAGCATAACATTGAGAACTTGCAAGCAATAGATAAATAACAATCTTTTGTAATAAATTATCCCTTTTTATTTTTTTTTTGTATTAATACATACAATACTATTAATATTTTTATTATGTTTATTTCTCAACTATCATGTACAATATTCACAAAAATCTATATTAATAGAATAAATGTATTCTTCAAAATGTAAGACAGACATAATCATCACGCACTTCTCTATAATCTCATAGGAACTAGATCAGTGCCCAATGATAGAGTGGCTTACTAACATCCAGCTGCAATCTCAAAAATTACATTCTATTACATTATTGAACGGATTCAATAGTGTTATCTGTTCTTTGTTACAGATTTCTGAAATTAAACAAAAACTGATGGAACTTTCAACAACAAATACAAGATCTGTTGCTGTGGACTAAGTCCCTATAGCTCACAAGGATTGGGTAACTCTGGTCAGATATTTCTATCTTTTAATATTAGTAATGTGAAAATAAAACATTTTTTCCTTTATTAAACTTTATTGTTGATTCATCACCAAGATGGCCGGCACCATAAAATATTTATAAAGTATATTGTTTAAGTAAATAACAAAGTGAATTTTATTAATAGTCTTCGAGTGATGATAAAATAAAACATGCACCTACATACATTGTAGTTAAAATTTTATACACAATAAAAAAATACTGATCTTTTATATGAAATTTTCAAAGTTAATCATAGACAATTGGACATACTAAGAAGAATTACTATAATAGTGAAACAAATTCACTAAATCAGAGTAATAATCTAGGAAGTCTAAAACTAACATGAGGATTAAATATTCTAACTTATAAGATTGGATAGTTTAAGAGTGATTTTCATTTCAAACTATAAAGTTGAAACAGTAACATATACATTTATGGGAAATTATTTTTTGTAAAAATAATTTTGTTATTGATGATGTTTTCCAATCATTTTTTAATAAGACAACTCTGTTATGTATTTATATGTATGCAAAACCAACTTGTCTCGTAAGATCCGCAAATTCAGTTACTGTTCTAGCTCGGTTTTATACGCTCCTATTACGCTTTCTTAGTCCTTATTTGTCTATGATTAAGTTGAAACAAAAAGTTTTCATATAACAATAGCATAATCAATTTTATGAATATATAAAATATAGTGAAGAAGACATTTGTAAATCATAACATTGATGATAAATCCTAAATTAGAACTTAAAATCGAATCTGACTATATGTGATTACAAATAATAAAATGAAAATCTATTTCCTAAAAAAAATCACAATCGAAAGGAAAATATAAAATAGAAAAATCTGTTTTTAAGGGCTACTTTTTTAAAATTACCTGTCACCTACATTAAGCTGTTTTTATTGTATACTTCTATGGGGATCCTTGGAAAGTACTTTAGAAAATCTTTTGTTTGGTATGTCTCTTAAATGGACGCTGATAAGCAATACTATGTCAAGCCGCTCGGACTTCATTTTGAGGAAATGTCGTCTAAAGATATCAAACCTATTCTTAATAAATTAGTTTGAAGATCTTTTCTATCAATCTTTATCTTTTCTATTTTGATAAAAGGTACAATAAATAAACAGCAGATTGGTATAATAAAAAGTTTATCTAATAATAGGGTTTTCAAATCTATAAATTTTTTATATATTGCAAAATATAGAACAGACTTCAATATGCGAAATATTAAATTAAAAAGTTTTGACTTGAATTTTTTTTTTATTAATATTAAACGTGACGCATTACCAGAATATATCAATATCTGCAAAATTTGGCTTTTTGTGGGTTAACACATTATTGCTTATCAGCGTCCAAATTTAATAGCCTCAATGAACAAAGGTCTTCGCATGATCGGCTTTGACGTTTAAGGTCATTCCTATTGGTTTCGTAAAGGCATATACAATTTAAATATTCAGCCCATGAATACACCGAAGACAATGCTTTCCACTCAGTTTTAATGTATTCCAAGAGACAACCCTTTAAGATAGAAGTATACGTTTTTAATTAGTGCCTTGGAATGCTAAGCGTTTGAAAATTAAGCGTTTTCATAGAAAAAGTTATCTACGAACTAATGGAAGATTTGATTAAGTTATAAAAACAACATCAGAAACAGTTTTCAAGCTTAGCTGTACAAAGTAATACTGTGTTATATTGCTCACAAACAAATTAAATGCCAACAAATACAAACACAAAAAACCGACTCGAATTTTAAAACGATAAGGATTAAAGAGTCAATAAATATCGCGATCCAATAGCTTCAGTATTTATTGACACATTACATCACCTTGTACTATCAATTGTGTAATACGTCTCTTTGTCAGTATATAACGGCGAATCATCTCGCATGTTTTTTCTTAATTATTAACATATTGTGAGTAACATTTTACAGTTAATAAGTACAAATCAGGACATAAATTTATTAACTGTATAGTTTTTAAAATAATAATATGAAAAATATCATATAAAATAATATTTTACGTGCAGATACTGACAGTATCTATAAATACTGATGGATCACAAAAATTAAGATTTTTTTTTAAAGTCCCTTTGGCGCTTAAATATTGACGAAATGGATATCACGATATTTATTGATTGCCTGATCCTATTGGTTTAAAATCATCTATGAATATTTAAGCAATTCCTATGTGAGTATCTACTAGTTTATCATTAATTTGCCATTAATTATAAACAATCAATAGCGATAATATCGCTATATGTAGTGGTTTAAAAAGATTTCATTTATGAACCCTACATCCATATAGGGCGATTTACACTTGTTATATACAAAGCTTCATAATTAAATATATGTTTTGTGTTATATCTTTATATTCATCTTTACATGTGATCTTTGCGTTATTTGTCATTTCAAAAAATGTTTTGGATTTGAATTTGAAATTAGTAACGTTTTTTCTAACAATTTTTCACTACGCATTATCTATAAAAAAATTTATCTACATGTGAATCAATCAATTTTGAATTAAAATCCGCAATTTTGTATTAACAAGCAATTCATTCGCACAAAAAGCGAAGAAATTGTGAAATTTGTTACTAAATTTTAAAAAACTTTTAATGTTTTGATGAAACCGGTAATAATGTTTTAGTCCTTAGGCGATAACTACACTTGTAATTTTTGTTTACGAACTTACGTAAGATACTAAAAGTTAATTGGCTTTACACTTAAACAAATTTTTTACTGAGTGATAGTCATGCTTAGGTTACTCTAATCAACAAGCTAATTACGGCGAGCTATCGCTATCGCAACGCGATACGTTTTGATGGTTGATTTCTGATTTCTGTAGTAAAATGAAACCTGTTAAAATTGTATTCTCCAGGGTAAAATGGTTTAATTCAGTAAATTATTCATATGTATACAGAATTAAGTTACGGAAGTAAAACTTAAATATGAACTCTCGCCTTAGGCGAGAATTACACTTGTAGATTTGCACACTGATTTTCATAATATTTACATAAATTGTTTATCCTTGCTTTAACACCTTATTTACTGTCAGTGGCGTGTTTACGTATATATCTAGATAATTATAACCAAGTAATAGAGATGTTTTGTATCAGTTACGAGAATAAAACTTACAAGTATAATTTCCGCCTTAAAGATGAGGGTAGAGAAAAAAGCTATCCTATAAATCTTTCATACCGAATTCCACGCGTTAATACTTCAGTCAGAAGTCAATTTAAATAACTCTCGAGATAATATCACACTTTGCTTTCAAATCGTCATTTTAACTCAGTCTTTGCATATCCTTGACTAGGCTCAAATGTCCGAATTCACTCATTTACTTAACCTACGTTATTCTTACTTAGCTTATTCAATGAAAGTGCAGACAAGATCTATAGCTTTGTTTACTAATTTATTACATATTTTTGAAAATATTTTCATTTAAAACAAAAAAAATCGTTATATTCTATTACTTAATAATCGATAGTTTATTCTTATCTGTGTGAATGTAAACTTTTAAAGGATAAATGGCTCCTTAGACTTGTTTTCATTTCAAATATTATCGTTGTTTATGGTGGTTCTTTTTTATTTTGTTTACATTTGTGTCATAGGGTATCGTGTCTATGTGAAAGATTTTCTTTAATGTATTTTACAGTATTAACTAACATTTTCAATTAGGAAACGTATAAATATATTCACTGGGAATCAAATTAGTTGATATTATATTAAAATCATATTGTTTGTCGATTATCGTTAAAAACATACCATTCACAAAAAGTAAACATTTTTATATATTTTAAGTGCTATTTATATATGATTATAACTATTTACATATATATACAAGCAAGCTAATTTAATTTTAACAATAAAAGATCTAGATGTTAGTTAAAGAAAAATAGTATTAAAACTATGTCATCAGAGCAATTCTGTAAATTTTACGAAAAATAATAAAAATAATTAGTAAATTCAATTGTTAGCTTTTAAAAGTAACATGTGAGCAAGGGAAGGAAATAATAATTATGTCTATGTTTAAATCTATTAAAAAATAATTTCTGAAAAAAAAGAACGTTTCAACATGTATTAGAGTATATAAAGAAATTCGTCGCCATAAACCAAAGAATTGAATTGAATTGAAAGAAATTCGTTTCATGACATTTTCTTAATCATTTGTTAAAATAAAAAATATAAATTAAACCATCAGTATTAGTCGAAAAATCAATTGACATGGAAATCATTGATTCAAGGAAACCGATTGACATATCAATAAATTATACGACCCCATTATATATAATAACTATAGGTATGCTATATTATATATGGATTTTGGCAAATAGAATGCCGATCGCATTGGACGACGTTGCCTAGCGACCAGCTAGTTACTGTGTAGAACGTGCGAAAGTATTTTTGGGCCAACAAGCTAACTAGACACTCAATTGACGAGCTTGGAAATGGGTACAGATTATTTACGTTAAATAGTATGAAAGTAATATGTAGTCAGTTATAAAATATTATTGATACCTTATAAAATATGATATAAACTGTAGCTTTCATATTTTTATAGAAAATTTAATATTTTTGCCGAATTAGTTTGTTAGTTTTATAAACAAATGTCCGAGCACTTAATTACCCTCAATATGCTGGGTTTCAGGAATACATATAATGTAAAAGAATTGCAGAAAATATATAAACCTTTACAAACAAATTTTACCAATGTCTTAAGTATAAAGTTATGATTTAAAAATCAACTTTATTGATGACAATTTTTTTAGTTTTTTTTTTACAAATCAATCAATTTTACGCATAGCGTGCCATCATTAGCTCAAGTGTTAAAGTTTTGATTTCTAGATAAAAATATAGCAAGAAAGAAGAAATAGTGTTGCTACATCTTAGCTTATCGATATTGTCGACATTTAGTTGCACAATCAAAGATTGGACGAACATTTCTTATTATAATGCACTCTTATC
Organism: Hypolimnas misippus; assembly: GCA_037950945.1. Lineage (NCBI taxonomy): Eukaryota > Metazoa > Arthropoda > Insecta > Lepidoptera > Nymphalidae > Hypolimnas > Hypolimnas misippus. The sequence goes on from JBBEEQ010000009.1 coordinate 2,869,555, forward strand.
TATTTTAGAGATCACTTTTATTTGATATCCTATAACTTGTATGAAGATTTTTCTTACAATCAGAACACATGTCAAAATAACGTCTAAAGTCAGACTTTCCAACGATTTTATAGGGCAGTGTTTTAGACTCGTAAATTGTGCAACTAAATATCTTTAAGGCGAGAATTACACTTATAACGTTTTGTTCTCAGACTATCATAAAGATTTATATAAATTGTTTGTCATTATTTTAAACCTGACACGATTTGACAGCTTTCCTAAGGTGACTTAGGTATACCTCGTTTTACGTAAGTGTGTCGGTCTGAACAATGCGCATGACGCTGCGCGGAATACTAAATTAGGCACCAGGATAGTCGTTTAGACATTTTTGAAATTAATTTATTATATAATTATATTTGTAAAATTAATGTGTTTTAATCATTATGTAATTGTTTTTTTATCAAAAATAGTTAGAATTATCAATACCAAACCAGTGTAATTGTTCAATGAGTCGTGATTTTTCTTCCGAGATAAGTTTATAAAAAAGGCAAGTAGATTATGAATTTCATATAACGGTTGAAAATATTTAATAAAATTATAACAATATACATTTATATAACGCACATTCGATGTTTTATTACTCGACTGTATCATGCGCGAGTTCGGACTCGCCTCGAGTTCAGACCAACAAACTTACGTGAAACGAGGTATAACTCTTAAAGGTTATAGAGTTGTTTTGTATCAATTACAAGATTAAAAGTTGCAAGTGTAATTATCGTCTAAAAAATACTTATTATTTAAAATTAATTGCGGCAGATGACGTTATTTGCGCTTAAAATTTTAGGAAAGAGTCAATTTCCTCACGGTAAAATTAAATGTACCGTCTATTCGGTACCCGATAGTATCGTTGTGGGCGCTAGAAAGCACGCGCTAGGAACACTCGACCGTTGCTTCTAGACATTTCTACGAAACCTAGTTTACTGTAGAACTGTTGGAGATAGTGGTCAGTTGCGTTTATACATGCGTGGACGCCGTTCACACCTGTAAGGGAATAATTAATTTAGTTTAGGTTTAGTATAATCGGTCAAATAATAAACACAATGATTTAATTGCAAAATTATAAATTAGAGGAAATTAAAGAAGAGAGTTCAAAGTTTTATTAAAGTTAATCCAGAAATACTGTAATTTCTAAGTAGCCTCAGATATGGTTACTTTTTATGTACGTAGTTAGAGTGTGACTAGACACGCTCTCCCGCTGCTGAACTGTCAGTGTGTGTGTGCACTCACCGTGCGCCCGCAGCGCGGCGAGCAGGCAGGTGAGCAGGCGGGCGGGCGCCAGCGGGTCCCCGCGCGCCGGCAGCACGCAGCACGTGAGCAGCGCGACACGCTCTCCCGCTGCTGAACTGTCAGTGTGTGTGTGCACTCACCGTGCGCCCGCAGCGCGGCGAGCAGGCAGGTGAGCAGGCGGGCGGGCGCCAGCGGGTCCCCGCGCGCCGGCAGCACGCAGCACGTGAGCAGCGCGGGGTGTGCGCGCGACACACTCTCCGGCGCGCGCTCCTGGCTGCTGAACTCGTGGAAATGACGGATACACTCCTGAGAGAACGGATTAAGACAATTAGAGTGTTTGATGTCAGTACGTAGCACGTAGGGCTCCGGTACACGCGACACACTCTCCGGTGCACGTTTCTGATAGCTGAATACATAGTGTGAAAGTAATCATCATCATCATCATTTTAGCCGTAGGAAGTCCGCTGCTGTACATAGGCCTCCCCTAAAGATTTCCAAAGGGACCTATTCGACGCGGCCTGCATCCAGCGTCTTCCGACGACCTTAATAAGGTCGTTTGTCCATCTTGTAGGTGGACGTCCTACGCTGCGATTGCCGGTCCGTGGTCTCCATTCGAGAACCTTACTGTCCCATCGGCCATCGGTTCTTCTAAACTATGTGGCCTGCCCATTGCCACTTCAACTTGCCAATCGGCTGGGCTATGTCGATTACCTTCGTCTGTCTACGGATCTCATCATTCCTGACTCGATCTAGTAGAGATATTCTGAGTATAGTCTTCTCCATGGCTCGTTGAGCGACCCTGAGCCTCTCTATACGACCCATAGTCAGAGACCACGTTTCAGTGCCATAAGTCATCACTGGTAACACACATTGGTTGAAGACTTTCGTCTTGAGGGACTGAGGTATTTTTGACGAAAAGACGTTTCGTAATTTCCCGAACGCTACCCAACCGAGTAGGATTCGGCGATTGACTTCTTTCTCGAAGTTGGACTTACCTAGTTGGACTGTTTGTCCCAGGTAGACATACGAGTCAACAATTTCGAGAACTGAGCCTGCAATTGAGATCGGGGTGGGCACATGGACGGTGGAGATGGACGTGAGACATGATTTTCGTCTTATTCATGTTCATGCTAAGGCCCACCCACCCGTTGCAAAACTCGGTTGAGGTCTTCGGGCATTATGCCAAGTTCCTCCATCGACTTTGCCATGACCACGATGTCGTCGACAAACCGAAGGTGAGTGATGTACTCGCCGTTAATATTGATGCCGTATTCTTGCCATTCCAGGAGCTTGAAGGCGTCTTCCATAGTGGTAGTGAACAGTTTTGGAGACAAAACGTCTCCTGTCTCACACCTCTTCCTAATGGAATATCCTTCGAGACCTGCTCCTGCACTCGGACCGACATGGTGGCGTTTCTGTACAAACACTTCAAAATTTCGATATAACGATAGTCAATATGGCATCGCTGAAGGGACTTAAGCACCGCCCACGTTTCGACCGAATCGAAGGCTTTCTCATAGTCCACAAATGCTAGACATAGTGGCAGGTTATACTCCTCGGTCTTCTGTATAACTTGCCGGAGCGTGTGGGTGTGGTCTATGGTACTGTAGTCTTTTCGGAAACCGGCTTATTCGGGTGGCTGGAAGTGGCATCAAACCTGCGTTCGAGACGATTCGCGATGACCCTTGCAAACAGCTTATAAACATTTCTCAGAAGCGTGATGGGTCTGTAGTTCTTAAGAAATGTTTTATCACCCTTTTTAAAGAACAGAACCACCTCGCCTCTATTCCTGGCTTTTGGCATGTTGCCCTCGAGCAATGTGGAATTAAAGAGCTTCTGAAGGACTTTAACTAACGGTGTTCCACTCGCTTTCAGAAGCTCTGACGTGATTCCATCGTCACCCGGCGCCTAGATTTTTTTAAGCTGTTTCAAGGCCATCCTAATCTCATAAAGGCTGACGTCCGGGATATCTTCGGTATAGTGTCGGGACAGCATGGCTATTGGATCTTCTGCCGATCTGTCAACGGGCTTAGCGGCCGAAGCGTATAGCTGCCCACACAACCTCTCGACCTCCCCCAAGACCTCTGCTTTCGTCGACGCTACACTGCCATCTTCCCGTTTCACCTTTGTCAACTAGCTTTGCCCAATAGACTCGTCTCTTGTGAACACTTTAGAACCTTTGTTCCGTTTTATGGTCTCTTTAATCCAGCTGGCATTATAGAGACGTATGTCGTGTCGCAAGGACTTCCTAACTCGTCTGTTGGGCTGCCTATGAGACTTCGCATTATCGAGAAACTGCAGCCGCAGCGCACGTTGTTCAGCCTTAAGGTTTAGGGTATGGTTGGAGATTTTTTGAGGTCTATCTTTACGGCGGGGCTTAAAGTATTTAACCCTCGCCGTGCGGACAGCTTCCACTAGCCCGTTGTTTATCTCGTCAACCGACGCAAAATTCTCCAGGCAAGCAAAGCGGTTCGAGTTACGTGACGAGTAGGTACGAAGCGTAGACTTCATCAAGCTGGACCGTTCAAGTTTCACGTTTATATTCAGTGTGCCCCTCACCATTCGGTGATCGCTCCCGGTTTTCACCATATGGATCACCGAAACTTCATTGAATATTCGTTTCTTGTTGGTCAAGATAAAGTCAATCTCACTTTTCGTGAAACTAGCGGCACTCATCCAGGTCAAATGAAAATAAAAAAAAAAAAAAAAAACAGAAAATAAAGACAAAACAAAAAAAGTCTGTGAGGCGGCTTCTGGAAGAAAGTTTCTCTTTCTCCAAGAAGTCGGCCAGCCTCTGGCCCCTGGAGTTCCTTTGCCCATATCCAAATTGCCCCACTCTCAACTCATCACCACTTTTGTTGCCTATCTTTGCGTTAAAGTGCCCCATAATGCCCCATAATAATGTCCCAATGCAGCCTACTCATTTCCTCTTCCAACTCAACTATCTTTTCTTAGCACCCCCTACTCCACCGTTACCATGGCCGCTACCCGAGCCAGGAATAGCGGCGCTGCCGGGGACTGGGGGCCTGGTCGCTTGTCGTAAAACCATACCCGGTTTTGTCAGTACTCGCCACGCTTGGCAGGCGGATTGGCGAGCGCAGTTATGAGTAGTGTTCAGGTAGGAGGACGCTGCTGCCCATCCTCCTTTTAGTTTTTCCCTTATCCGGCTCTTACGGCAACCACGGGAGGAGGGGGTGGTAGGCTATTCTTATGCCGGCACACCACAGCAGTAGTGTAAGAGTAGGTTATGTACATACTCGTACGTAGTAGTAGGTACTTACTCGTAGTACGATTGATGTTGGTACATTTGTTATGCTAGAATTCTTATATTTTTGTGGTATACTTTCAAAAATAAAAATGTATCAATTGTTAAGACACAAAATTAAACATGGTACTTTTATTATATGACTTTACAGTGGCAGAGCCTAATTGTAGCCTACTGTCTACAACTCGTACACAGGAAGTATCACATGGGCGTAGACATAAAATTATAGATGCATTTGGCACAGAGAGTTTGAGATTAACAACTAACCCCTTCCCCCATACCTGACCTCTTGTTCTCCTTCATCCCTTATCCCTTTTTAAACAACAGATGTGGTTTCGTTGGTGCTGCAAATGTTTCAGGGGTAGCAGTGATTACTTAACATCAGCTAAACCATCTGCTTCTTAACGCATTATTATCATATGAATTGAATAGAATAAAATCAGGATTGAATAGAATAAAAGTCCTGTAATATTTAGTTATATCTTTGACGTACCTTAGCAGCAGGAGTTAAGTCATCTCTCTCCAACAATTCCATGGGATACTTAATACACATTTCCGGTATCCATGCTATTTCCTGCTTTTTGTAAAACTCTTTGCTATTCAACGCTGCACATGCGTAGCCAACAATTTCTGGTTTTACATCTGAAATAATAAACAATTTAATATTTTCTAAATAGAATTTAATATAAAGCCATGTATAAACGCGCGTTTTTAGGCACGCCTCTACCGAAATAGTATTTTTTATTCATCAAGGACATGCGTTAAAGTCGAATCAGTAGCTACTGTAGAACCTAGATGTAGCCCACTGACGTCAGCTCGTATACGGGCTGGTTTGACTCCACTCTGTCACAGAAAAAAATAGAAGCAATCCTCTCCCCCATTCTTATCCTTTCTATTTTCCTTACATCCCTTATTAATTTTTAAGCTGGCAAAGCATTTGTTGCTTCTCTGGTGCTGTTAGTCGTTTGCTAGCTATTTTAATATTTAAAAAATTCTCATCGCAGTATATACAATCTTGTCAAATATTGTATGTTCAATATAATGACTACCCCTGTACTCGAGAACGCTCAATCTGAAGATAGCCTTACATTTTCTTACATAGTAATATACAAACTTAAATATGTAACTACTGAACTGATTTCGATGGAACTTTAAAGTAATACAGCTTGTGGGTAGAGGCTAATCTCAAATAAGTGTTATTTATTATTTGATATCTCACTATTTATCTTGATATCCGGTTTATCAGCTTCAGGATCATCTCCATCGACCTCAGAACTGTCCGCTTCCAAATATCCATCATCTTCTATGACCATGCATAGCTCAGGAGTCAGCGTTAGGAACGGCGCTACCAATCTAATTTAATTTTTAAAGAAATTGTAAAATGAAAGCTGTACTACATTAAAAACATATTCATTGTTACTAAAAAAATCATACCTATCAGCTGGTAAAGTTTGAAGATCGCTTGGGAATAAATCGCTGCAGTCGGATCCATCTCGACATGTTTTATGGCATATTGTACATACCTATAATGAAATTTTATATAATTGACCTGGTTAGTTATTAATTATAAAATTTTTTTGTATTGTATTTCGATGCTGATAAGCAATAATGTGTCAACCTACAAAAAGTAAAATTCGTAGATATTTATGTATTCTGATAATGTGTCACCTATTTAAGATTATTAAAAAAAAAAACAATGAAAAAAAAGTCATGAAATACTAAATAAGTACGAAAAAAATTCTTAATCAATTGTTTCGATTTCCAAGTGCTTTCCATATTTTGCAATTATATCAAATATTTGTTTCAAATCAAAAATTTATACAATAATATCCAATATTTTAAGTTTTTATTAGATAATGTATTAAATATATTAATCTGCTTTTAATTCATTATACATTTTATCAAAAAAGAAAATAACAGATGTATATATACTTCCTTAAACATATTGGTTAAGAATTAGTTTGATATGTTTAGATGCCATTTTCTTAAAATGAAGTCCCTGTGGCTTAACACATTATTGCTTATCATCGTCCATTTCACAAATAAAATTGTCACATACCGCTTCTTCATCAGCGGGTATAAACGGTCTGACTGTAAGAGGCAGACCAGAAGGCACGCAATGAGGTCTCAGAGCATCCCCAGTACATTCCACTGGAATCAGTCGCCTGAGGTCTGCTGTAAGACCTCCTCTGAAGACCCAGGGTTCCTGAGCTCCACTTTCGAAAGCCTCTCGCCAGCCTTTTGAGAACCCTTGAAAAATTATTTTTAAATTGTTACTTGGAGCTGTGAAAATGTTTTGATTTAATGGCAATGGTACTTACAAGTGTAGCTGCCTTGTGAGTTTGTCGCTATATTCGGTGGGAATTTTCCGAGCTCTGAAATGAAATATAGAAGTATTTTTATTGAAATGAATGGATGGACAGAAACATATGTAATTTTTTTTATTACTATTTCTATTGGTACTGCCTTTTTCCATATTTACTCCGACATGTTGGCAATTAAATAATCTTACTGGAAATAGACGAAGGAAACTTTCGGTAACGCTTCCACGTCTCTTACCAATTAGTCTGATTGGAAACAAACAAGTTACATAATTCTTTCATAAGGTATATGCTATATGTACGACCATGTGTATAAGTGTGACCTGAATAAAATTATGGACATATAATTACAATCTTCAAACCCATAAAAATTACATATGGGATTATATGGGATCATGATATTATAATGTTTGTCCATGATAAATCAACTACTCAACCGATTTTAATGAACACTTTGTGTGATTTGCCCAACTTCAAAGATAGAATAGTTTTAATCTTAATGACCTAAACATTTTCTTTTAATCATATTATACCAAGCTTATTGCACAATAATGTTTTAATAATATAAAGTTTTATCAGTCTCTAACAGATGGCCGAGTAAATTTGTTAAGTGACACAGCACGTCAGCGCCGCCTACGACTCGCTCTACTTGCTCCACAGGTCCCACAGGAGCGGCTAACTAGTGTGCACGCGTACGCACCGAGCCAGCGCAGGAAGGCCTGCAGCAGCGCGAGCACGGCGCACAGGTCCCACAGGAGCGGCTAGCTAGTGAGCACGCGTACGCACCGAGCCAGCGCAGGAAGGCCTGCAGCAGCGTGAGCACGGCGCACAGGTCCCACAGGAGCGGCTAGCTAGTGAGCACGCGTACGCACCGAGCCAGCGCAGGAAGGCCTGCAGCAGCGCGAGCACGGCGCACAGGTCCCACAGGAGCCGCTAGCTAGTGAGCACGCGTACGCACCGAGCCAGCGCAGGAAGGCCTGCAGCAGCGCGAGCACGGCGCACAGGTCCCACAGGAGCGGCTAGCTAGTGTGCACGCGTACGCACCGAGCCAGCGCAGGAAGGCCTGCAGCAGCGCGAGCACGGCGCACAGGTCCCACAGGAGCGGCTAGCTAGTGAGCACGCGTACGCACCGAGCCAGCGCAGGAAGGCCTGCAGCAGCGCGAGCACGGCGCACAGGTCCCACAGGAGCCGCTAGCTAGTGAGCACGCGTACGCACCGAGCCAGCGCAGGAAGGCCTGCAGCAGCGCGAGCACGGCGCACAGGTCCCACAGGAGCGGCTAGCTAGTGTGCACGCGTACGCACCGAGCCAGCGCAGGAAGGCCTGCAGCAGCGCGAGCACGGCGCACAGGTCCCACAGGAGCGGCTAGCTAGTGAGCACGCGTACGCACCGAGCCAGCGCAGGAAGGCCTGCAGCAGCGCGAGCACGGCGCACAGGTCCCACAGGAGCGGCTAGCTAGTGTGCACGCGTACGCACCGAGCCAGCGCAGGAAGGCCTGCAGCAGCGCGAGCACGGCGCACAGGTCCCACAGGAGCGGCTAGCTAGTGTGCACGCGTACGCACCGAGCCAGCGCAGGAAGGCCTGCAGCAGCGCGAGCACGGCGCACAGGTCCCACAGGAGCGGCTAGCTAGTGTGCACGCGTACGCACCGAGCCAGCGCAGGAAGGCCTGCAGCAGCGCGAGCACGGCGCACAGGTCCCACAGGAGCGGCTAGCTAGTGTGCACGCGTACGCACCGAGCCAGCGCAGGAAGGCCTGCAGCAGCGCGAGCACGGCGCACAGGTCCCACAGGAGCGGCTAGCTAGTGTGCACGCGTACGCACCGAGCCAGCGCAGGAAGGCCTGCAGCAGCGCGAGCACGGCGCACAGGTCCCACAGGAGCGGCTAGCTAGTGAGCACGCGTACGCACCGAGCCAGCGCAGGAAGGCCTGCAGCAGCGCGAGCACGGCGCACAGGTCCCACAGGAGCGGCTAGCTAGTGTGCACGCGTACGCACCGAGCCAGCGCAGGAAGGCCTGCAGCAGCGCGAGCACGGCGCACAGGTCCCACAGGAGCGGCTAGCTAGTGTGCACGCGTACGCACCGAGCCAGCGCAGGAAGGCCTGCAGCAGCGCGAGCACGGCGCACAGGTCCCACAGGAGCGGCTAGCTAGTGAGCACGCGTACGCACCGAGCCAGCGCAGGAAGGCCTGCAGCAGCGCGAGCACGGCGCACAGGTCCCACAGGAGCGGCTAGCTAGTGTGCACGCGTACGCACCGAGCCAGCGCAGGAAGGCCTGCAGCAGCGCGAGCACGGCGCACAGGTCCCACAGGAGCGGCTAGCTAGTGTGCACGCGTACGCACCGAGCCAGCGCAGGAAGGCCTGCAGCAGCGCGAGCACGGCGCACAGGTCCCACAGGAGCGGCTAGCTAGTGTGCACGCGTACGCACCGAGCCAGCGCAGGAAGGCCTGCAGCAGCGCGAGCACGGCGCACAGGTCCCACAGGAGCGGCTAGCTAGTGTGCACGCGTACGCACCGAGCCAGCGCAGGAAGGCCTGCAGCAGCGCGAGCACGGCGCACAGGTCCCACAGGTAGGGCCGCAGCTCGGCGTGCAGCTCGCGGTTGGCGGCGCTGCCGGCGCGCCGGGCCAGGCGGCGGGTGCGCGCCGCCCACCACGAGAAGCGCCGCAGCCGCCGCCGCCACTCGCTGGTCGCCACGCTGCCAGACGAGCACGCCTGCAGGACAACGTTGCGTTATGTGATGAATGGCTACATTTTTAAATATAGGAACAAGATTTTGGTTCCCGAAACTTCTAAAAATACTTTTATCCCAGTTTTATTTTCGCGACATAAGGTCCAATCTAAGTCTATACCTCAACTCACAAATTTGGTGAAGCTCAAACTTGAGTCTAAAAATAGATTAATCTAGCAGAAATCTGGCAACTTTTGTGTCTTATAGATATCTTGTACATTTCTATTTGCAAGAACTAACCCAATCATCTTTTAGATTTTTATTTTTTGGGTATCAAAGGCAAAAACAATAATACATAAATGTAGAATATAAATCGTCAAAATGCTCACCTCACTCTTATTTCCTTTCGGCAGTATACTGGCCGCGTGATTCGTAAGCCAGTGGAAATCATGCATCAGCCTCAGTCCCCTGGAGCCGTGCTCGAAGGGCAAGTAGAACAGGTCACAGAGAAGCATCAAGTCGTCTGCTGTTAACGCGTTCTCCTCTAATGCCGCTTCTTCGACTGACCTGATGGATATTAAAATTGTTATACTTAGCAAAAGAAGTCACTTTGATAATGACCCTGAAAACTGTTAAGTTGATTGCTACCAACTTAATGTTCTAAGATATATATGTCGAATTTGGTACTCACTCATCAGTGACTTCAGCCGTTTCAGCGGGTTCTACCATCATATCAGCACTCAGTGGACTGTTGCTTGGTTCTACTTGCATCGAACCATTCTAAAACAGTCGTACGACTTTAATATTTTTATAAAGCATATAGTCAGTGAAGTTCTAACACCGCGTCTGTCAAAATAAGACGCTTTAAAGGAGATCGAAATAACTGCATAAATTTTCATAAACGCCATTTAAGAGACGCCAATCAATAGTATATAATTTTGAATAACATATTTTTTAATTTGTGTGCTTAACATACATACAGACATATAACATACAATACCAAGGAGAGCAATACGTAGTAGGCACTGAAATCTAGGAAGGCGATATGGCTCCTAAATATTTGTAGGGCACTCGCCCTATAAATATTAATGAGCCCGCTATCCAGTGCCACATTAAGTGTCTTACTAAGTTTGATAATGAGGGAAGATTTGCATTAGATGGTCCAACAAGGTGTTTGATGGTTCAAAAGTTTGGAAAGCTGTGACATAGTTGTTGTGTAGTTGTGTAGTTTTCATAGGAGTGACTATGGCAGACCTCGCTATGCTGGTCTTGCATGACGACATCGCAGTCGGTGGAGGGCGGGTCTACGTCCAGTGGTTCTGCTCCCGCACGGCTGGGGCTTAGCGTCTGTGGAGTGTCTGCAAGAAACATCACATTTTATTTTGGAAGAAATGTTTGTTAAATCTTTATATGAAAATATTTTTTTGCAATTTTGTAATATGTATTTAAGGTAATTATTGTGGCAAGTGTCAAGAAATAGAAACATACTAACAGTGAGCCTGAGAGGATTTTCTATAGGCAATGTTGGAAAGTCATTTTTCACAATTTTAAAAATAATAGTAAGATATAAGTTTTTAAATGCTAACTGAAGTTTTAAGTTTAAACCCAATACGTGATTCGTATGTCAGGCAGTCAGACTATTTGAAATTAAATGTTTTCTCTGTGTGCCAAAAAATTATGGAAATACAAACCTCCAATGCTCATATCGCCATTCTGTTGCTGTTCTATCGCTGGCTCCACATCGTCTACAATAATTGTATCGTCTTCATCCTTGTCTTTCTTCATTTCCTCAATAAAACTCGTCGTTTCGAGTACGCTATCATTCGATACCGATTCGTTTAAATCGATTTTATCCGCCATAGTTTGATCCGTCTCGATTTTATCGCTATTATCTTGCTCGATTGTTTTTAGACCCATAATTGGTACCGGTAGAGTCGATACCGGTATTTCTGATGGTAACGAGATATTGGAACTGGCGATCGGTATTATTGGGTTAGGTATGGATTCGTTTAAAATGACTTTAGTTGGTGAAACAAGTGAATTCATCACTGAATTCGGTATGGGGTTGAAGGTTTCTATAGGGGACACCTGAAAAGGAAAATTATTACATGTTTAAAAATGTTTATGTGATGAATTGAAGATTTTAGTTTGGCAAGATCGATTTAGACTGTTTTGGTTGGATGGGCGTGGTGGTAGGGGTGGGTTACTTACCTCAATGAAGTAAAGAGTAATGAGAAAAGAGAATGCCTCTGTGGTGGTGCGGTGGTGGCGGAGACTCACCCCGGTGGAGAGGATGGGGCGGTCGGGCGTGGCCGAGCACACGTCGGCGAGCGCCTGCAGCTGGCTGGTGTTGACGGTGGTGTGGTGTGGTGGTGCGGTGGTGGCGGAGACTCACCCCGGTGGAGAGGATGGGGCGGTCGGGCGTGGCCGAGCACACGTCGGCGAGCGCCTGCAGCTGGCTGGTGTTGACGGTGGTGTGGTGTGGTGGTGCGGTGGTGGCGGAGACTCACCCCGGTGGAGAGGATGGGGCGGTCGGGCGTGGCCGAGCACACGTCGGCGAGCGCCTGCAGCTGGCTGGTGTTGACAGTGGGGATGGAGGACAGGTCCGCGGTGCTTGTGGTGGTGGTGCTGCTAGTGCCCGTCACCAGCGACATGCACGTATTCACGGACGGCATGATCGGGATGATCGGCACTGGAGGCACTACAAAGGTAAAAGATCACCATTTCATTTATTTAGTTAAAAGAGATGTTAAGTAAAAGATTTGGAATAGAATTACCAGAAATTTTATTTTTAATTTTTTTTAACTAAAAAAAAATAAAATTGAAGTGTCTGTTTGTAATTTCAAAATAATAACTTTTAACTATATGCATATGAAAGTATATATGATACTTACGTAAAGAACACAATTTTTAAAATCTTTGACTGTCTGTCTTCAAACCAATAAAATAGTAAACAATATCAGATTCAAGTAGGGAAGGATTATATAAATATAATTTTTTCTCAATTTAACGTGGGTGAAACCAATAAAGTAATGGAGGTAGAACACTTACTAGTTACAGGTGGTTGCGGTTTGATGACTGGACCCTGTGCAGTTTTGGGTATAGAAAACTCTGGCAACCATTCATTGATTGCTTGCCTAAAAATACAAATATCGTTATAAGATATCTACAATAAATTAATTATATTTAAAGCTCTGACAAACATTTAATCTGATATTAATAATTATGGTTAAATTTTATTAACGAATGTTTAATATTTTATTACCGGAGAGCCTGTCGATGGTGGTAAACATGTTTACCAAGCGTCAAGGGAACTTCGTCTTCACAAACCCCCTGTTCACTTTCCCTCTCCAACTTGATGTCCCATGATACTGCTTCCACTGTAAACAAGACTTTTTAAAAAACGGCAAACCAACTTCAATGACAAAATATGTAATTCGTTTATTTGAATGACATACTTATTCCAGTTTTTTTTACTTTAAAATCAAACTACTAAACTGATTTTTAAAGAAAATTCAATGTGATTGAACTGGAAATACAGGGTGTATTAAAACAAAAAAAAGAATTAAGTAAATCATTACATTACTCTTTGGAAGTTGGTTAAAAATTCATGGGTGGCATTGGAAGTCTGTCAAAAATGTGAGTAAAAAAATATAAGTTGTAAAATGTATTTTGAAGTGTAGAATGTTAGAATACTAACTGTGAACAGGTGCATCTAGACTACATCGCGCCCAATGTGCTAGAGTCCAAATTGGAATCATATTGGCGTTGTATTCACAATTTGGATTGGATAGAACCCCACGAAGCAAAGGAATAAGTTCTGGCGAACGACCGCAGTATGGTCCTGAAAGGAAAAAATATTATAATGTTAGTTATTATTAACTTACTTAGTACTTTTTATTTTGCAATATTTGACCATAAGTGGAGTAAATACAAATTAATTTGAAGATTAAAAAAATTAATAATTTTAATTAAATGGATACAGTAGATACCAGTTACATTTTGAAACAAAATCTATGTAACATGAACAAGTTTAATTTACCCAAAAAAATCCTTTTCTGGTCGTAATCATTAGCATGAAGATTATCCCAAATAACTGGTGGCCGTCTTAGCACTTGTGTTATTTCTTCAATACATTCTGTTGTCAATGTTTTCGATATTACTTTGGGACCTGAAAAATTCAAACTCTTAGACGAGAATCTTCCTTCTTCTAAAATCAAGAGAAATCTGTAGGAATCCAATGTCCACTATAGTGACTATAACTAAGTCACATGTCTAACCAAGTAATTTGGGAAGAAAACATAAATTATGGACAAACTTAAGCCTCAACGCCACAAATGGTAGAGATTTTATTTATTAACAGGCTATCGCAAAATTCGTATTTTAAGCCTTCACAACAAGAGTGGCCTAAACACCTTTTTTAAATTAATTTACCCAATCTGTAATAGATGACAAACCAATTCACCGACTTCAGTCCTAATATATGTATAGTACTCTGTTTTTTTTTTGTTAGGCTAGATAATTCTAATAATTTCCTTTATAGATGTAGCGTCCTCACCTAATCACGACAAAAAACATCCTACCCCCACAACTTTCAAATTCCGTCTTGTGCGAATTTTTGACCAATCAAAGAATAGTATTTTAACGCAAATGAGATTAGCATAATAAAGACAATGACGGATCGCGTAAGCAAATAGCCGTTAATAATGGCACTGCACATGGGTGGCAGAAAATGACTCAGTCATTATATCAATGGAAAAATCTAACTTGTATCAGATTATTGTGACCTTGGCAGTTAATTCTTGTTCTAAGATAAAAATATACAAATTACACAGTCTTCTTATTAAGTAAAACTTTTGGGATTATTTATTTAAATTCCTTTTTTTATTCTGTCATGTAACCATCATTCATAGAAAAAAATACATAGCTATGATGGAAAAGCACTCTGTCAGCAAACAAACACCAAAGGTTGTTAATTGAAGGCTATGTTTATAATCTAAAAATTATCATATGAAACATAATTTTTTTTAAATAATCTATAGATATCGAATTGAAGTTGTTAAAATCTGTTTCGTTTGTTAGTATTGTGATTGCCTTTATAATATAGCTCTTAATATTTTTTTTTGTAAATCAAATGTTTATGCTGAGCTTCTTGTGTGGTTTCTTCTTAGGTCTGAGGTTTAATTTTTCAAACATTTGTAAAGTGATATTGTACAAAACTAAAACTAAACTAAAAAGTCAGGAAGGATCGCTAGTTACAATTGAAATTAAAAAGGAATTTACCAAGGACTTCCTAACTAATAACACACTATGAAACTATCTAATTCTAGAACATTTCATATACTTACCAGTCCACATAATATCAATTTCCTGAGAAAGCTTAGTACCAAGAGTATTGAGATACTCAGAACTGTTAACAGTAGGAACAGCCCGAGTGGAGCAGTACTGTGTAGGACACAACAAGAATCTTGGGCAGCCAAGATGCTGATGAATTTCATTGGTTACTGATACCTGGGAATAAATGATTTTTTAAGAGATGGGAGACAAAAGCTTATGAATGTCTATTCACTATCCATTTAATTATATTAGATCAAAAGAGCTTAAGTATTAAAAAAGTATATGGGATTTTAAATATTTATTTGTGCCATTTTCTTTACATTTTATTTAAATATACTTGGAATAATTGCAAAATTAAAAACAATTCTGAATGTATACTTTAAATACATTACCTGGGCATGAGCAAAGCTTTGGAAAATCTGTTTATCAGCTTCACTCATTTCCGGTTCAATGTCGTCAAACAGAAGAGCAAAACATGTGCAGCCAAACTGTGATACCTGCAAGTATTGTTTTATTTAAATTTATTTATAATTAGTTAAACTTAATAGCCTTGTAATTAGTACCAATTCAGTAGATTGTCTTGTTTTTTATACCCTTTAATTATATATATAGTTTTAAAAAGAGATTGATTTTGAAACATATATGACAATATGAAATGGAGCTGTGACTTTTTAAAACTTATAAAAATATTTATGGGTAACTAGTAGCACCTTGCTACTTTGCCTGTATATGAACAGTCAATTTATGTTACTGGACAGTTACATATTTCATTAAAAGTATTATTTTGTTTCATTTGTCACTTTTTTTTTTATATATATATATATATATATATATATATATATACAAAATATATACAAATTTACTGCTTACTTGTTCTAGCTTTCTCTTTAAAGTTGTTATCTCTTTCTGGCTACTGTATGTTATGTCAAGTCCCGGAGACAGAGCATAGCAGAATGTTATTCCATGAGACTTGGCCTCGGAAATCAAGGATGTTAAATGCTCAGCTTCCTCCACTGTGTAAAGTTCTCGCCAATAAGCCCGATGTTTGTAATCATCTTTTGGGGCGTAAACATACATGTCTAGACCCCATTTCTTTAATCTAAATCACAGGGAAAACAACGATAATTATAATCTATTTAAAAATGCACTCATTTGCATTATTATCACATAAAACTAACTTTAATTAATTCAATATGTTTTTGTAAGAAAATAAATAGCTTTTTGGTATATTTGATGACAGCAAAAAACTATCACATTTATATTTCCTGTTATGTGCTGTTAAGTTAAAAAAAATGTACTAATTTTTATAAATAAGTCTAATAACATTCTGATAAGAATTTTAACTAAAAATTGACGTGCAAGCTTGAAATATATAGGTACTTACTTTTGGAACAGATCTTTCCTCTGCTCTGTTGTCCACGGCCGACCGTAAAAGCCTGCAATAGATAGATCAGCGGTCATTCACTTTGTCTAACATAATTATGTATAATCGCTATAACACTCATGTAATTGTACAACTATGTACTTCTTGTAACAAACATACCTTCCACAACACCGCAAATGAAATCTTTGCGTTTAGAATTCTGATCGTCTGGAGAGCTTTCAGACATTTTAGTAAACTTTTCTGCAGAAAGCAAAAAGATTAAAAAAATGGAATATATTTGCTATTTTAAGAAACGAGCAAATATCGATTAATACTTATGTCTAATGAATAGAAATTAAGTAAACAATGTTAATTACTAAATGCCGGTTGACCCGTTTAGAGTGTAAATTGAAGAAATATGACGCGCAATGGAAATAATACGGACTATGGAGAAATCAAATATGATGTGTCAAACGCATGTCAAACGACAAACTGAAAAATTAGATTTGTCTATGGATAGCTACAGCTTAAAAATTATGTTGCCAGGACATAGACACGAGCTTAAGGCGGGACCGACATATCGGGCTCTATTTGATTATTGTCTTATTACATTTTTCAAATTAATTTACGATGGATATGACATTATTGATTTTAATAATATATAATTTATTAGATTTAATTTTTTTATGGGCCTCTCCGAAATGAAAACAAACAAATTTGATTATAGAAATGCATTTTATTTACATATAATCTCGCTTTATTTCATTAATTTTACATCAAACTATTTATAAAAGTTAAACTATAATAATACTGATTATTTTGGCATACAATAATTTTAGTTTATCCACAGACACTTTAACTTTATATATGATTGTTTTAATTTTTTCAATCTAAGAAATTAATTACAATCTTGAATCGGTGCGCTAAAATTCAAACTTTTAAGTGACTAGAATAATGTAATAAATACACTTAAAATTAAATATTTACATTGTTCTTCAATTATGTACAACTTTTAACTACACCAACTGGATTATACTTATATTTTACACTAAATTAAAAGAAATACACTTAATATATTTCATCAGTGACAACTAGCAAGAATATTTATTTAGGGGTTAGCTTCTGTTATCATAAATAGAGCACAAAAAAAGAATTACAGACATACTTTGACTCCATTTGTTAATACAATCACATATAATGGTATGCATATTATTTTCTTTTTCATGTATTCTATTGTCTAAATTTAGGACATTTGTATACCATTAATTTTATTAAATCGTATATTCCTACATGCGATGCACTTTATAGCTAAAACTCTATCGCTGAAAGTCATAGATCTAGTATTTTTACTTCTTCCACGATATCATAAAGAGTCTCTTTAAAACCGTGGCAAAGTATAGCACTACATATGTCAGCCAAGTATGCCACCGGACATATTTCCGTGGACTCGCATGTGCCTGTTCAAATTTCCGGACTGGGAGAATCTGAAACAAATAGAAAAGTTTTTTATGTATTTGAAAAATACGTATCAAGACTCGAAAGTTAAAAGAAAAAAAAAAGAAATTTAAGGATGCGAAAGAATTAGTTTTACGATAAATGTAAAGGTATTTTTAAAGGTGATCTATTCGATTTTTATGTGTACAATTTTATTCAAATAAATAATAAACCTTTGATGATGGCATTCAATTAATTGATACAAATAACGATCTAAATTAAATTAATATCACACAGAAATACAAACCTAAGTAGACATAATTTACATTGGTAAGGCTTTTCACCGGAATGTATTCGCAAATGCTTAGTTAATGTTGAACTGTCTGAAAACGCCTTCTTGCAAGAACGGCATCTGTAACAATAAAATAATAACTTAACTAAAATGTTAATTATTTATTAGCATGACTTTTTGTTTAAAGGTTAAAAAAAAATTATATACATAGTTTTTATAATTTAATATCTTGAATATTTTTCTTACAATGTTGGTGAAATAATTAAGTTACTCACTGATATGGTCGTTCTCCGGAATGTGTCCTCATGTGCGTCGTAACACTTGAACTTTGACTAAATCGTCTATCACATATTGGACATCTGTAAAATAAATTTACCTGTAGGGAAATCACTATCACAAATCTTAAATATAGAAGATTAGTACAAGTTAAAAAGTATTTTAATTTAATAAAAAAATATTTATTACAAAATTTCGTGTAACAAAAGAATAGTGTAAGAGCAAGAAAATAATACACTTTATGCAAGACTAAACTAGTGAGAAGCATAGTGTTCATTGTACCTGGAACCTACCTACGTTACCCTTTAATTAATAAAAGCAAATGATATATAAATATTTTATACGACGTAGATATTTAATTTTATAATTAATAATTTTTAAATATTTATTTTCGATTTACTACATAAGCCAGTGGAGCAAATGTCAAATCATGTCGATTTCTGTTTATCTCTCAGTATTTTAAATTATAATTTATGAATACCTATCTCTGAATGTGTATCGTCCTCACCTAAAAGGTTTCTGTCCTGTATGCGTGCGAACATGCGCAGTCAGATTGGCTGCTTGCGAGAAACTCTTATTACAGTCTCCGCATCTATAAGGTCGTTCGCCTGAATGAGTTCGGAGATGAGTTTTAAGAGTGCTTGGTCTTGCATAGGTTTTACCACAAATTCTGCACAAATTAGGTTTTTGTTCGTCGTCTTCTGAACATCCACTTAAAGCACCAACCTTTATCAAAGAAAATACATTTTGTTAAATACCAAATAAGGGAGATAAATAATAAGTTATAGTTAATTTAATGATTAAAAAGCTTATTACAAAATATAAATATGAGACAATAAACTTTTAATTTTACAATATACCGGGAAGATTTTTATTCACAATAATTTAACGCACCTGAACTTTTCCCGACGCATTAACGCACGTAGTATACCCGTAATCTTGATGCATTGATCCTTGGTGGTTCAAAATATACCCATTATTACTCATCTGATCTTTCGGACTCTCTTGCATATACATTTTAGACGGCGACCGTTTCAAGACTTGCCCCATATTTTTTTGATTTGAAAAGTTTGGTTTTTGTTGGAAAAGGTAATTAGGATTTGGTTTTTGGGCATTTTGTAACTGTAAGGGTTTGAATGTAGATGTTGCTGTAATTAAAGGATCCGATTGGTTCGGACTTCTGAAGTCCGCTGTAAAAGAATATGTGGCGGAAGGGTAGGAGGTGGGAATGACGTTTTGTGTCTGGGGATATACGACGTTTACAGATGGCGCTGTAGTGTTTTGATTCCATTGAACCTGTTAAAGAGATAAAGTCAATTAACTTTCTGTAAATTAACCGCCGTGATTTAACGAAATATAAAAAAGCAATAGAATAAATTAATGTATTCAAATTACTTTCAGCAATTTTTTCAATTGAGAAAAAGCAAAAAATGTATTGTCAACTTTTTGCACAAAATTGACAGTACAAAAAAAATCAATATATGTATCCGAGGCTTTATTATCATTTCGTATATTAGAATTTCGGAAAGTTCTCGATAGAATCTAGTCAAGTACACTTACTTGAGAACAAAGTTGGTCTGGTGGACAGCCATGCATAGTCATGTTCATAGAGACGTTGACGCTCATGGTGGGGAAGAGAGGTGTACCACTGTAGTGTTCATAGTACGGGTACCCACCACCGCTGTTTACCACCATCTATAATTGTTTTTCACAGATTATATTCAAACTTTTTTTCTCGCGGTTCTCGACTCGTTGGGGACTTTTTTGTGTGTTCGCCGATAATTCAAAAACGGCTTAACCGATTTGGTTAATTCTTTTTTTTTTTATTTAAAAAGGTATTCTTCAAGATTGGTCCCATATAGTTTTTATCAAAATCGGTTCCGTAGTTTGGTTTTAAAATCAAAATAACTAAAATAATTATTGCATTCAAGTAAACGAAATTATGTATTTTGCTTTTGAAACCGGTTCCCATTAAAAAAAATATTATTATAGTAAAGCCTAACTGTAGCCCACTGATTATATCTCGTATACGCTGGCTCGACCGTGACCTTACTTTCACATATAAATGTCCTAAAAGCTGTCCCTTATCAAAAAATGTTTAATCGGAACAATTGTAGGACAAACGTTGACAAATATATTCCTTAGAATAGACCCATGGAAACATATAATGAATTCAACCATGGGTGACGTAAATATTTTTTTTAATTAATTAAGAGAAATGTTTAGAAATTATTTCTTGTTAAAATTTATGTGTTTAATTTTTTAATGTATTAGTTAGTTTTATTTATAATTTTTTTATATTATTTTTCAGTAGATATATAATTACTTCAGAGTTCAGTTTGTAATTAATATGTTTTAATAGCATACAACAAAAAATACAATAAGTGTACATCAATGTTGTATACACCTAAAAGGGCAACTTATCCTGAACTGTATATTTGTGTAAATTAACTTCAGTGCTACTATGATAAGTCGATAAGATACACCATCTTGAAATAAATAAATAAATAATAAATAGTTGGCGTAGTGTAAGTAGCTACTTACTTATACTTACTAGCAAGTAATACTTACCAGCTAGTAAGTATGGCTCCGTTTCTTCTGCGTACTGATACACTTTAGTTATGGAGACAATGTTTTTGAAATTAATGTTATGTAACAGTTCCCGATCGTTTTGAATTGAACTTATAAGGTGAACAATAAAACGGGGTTAATAATCGCGAAAGTTAGTTTTTCCGCAAAAATTAAAAGATCGATGCTCATTTTAAAAGATTAATAACTAAGAGTTTTTTTTTTAAAGAAACCGACTTCAAAAGCAAAATACGCAACTTCGCCTCCTTGGACGAACTAGGTACTAGTTGTTTCGATTTTAAAATCAAATTACTGAACCGATTTCGATGAAATTTCTATTGGATTAATGTGGAAGTATATCCTTTGAAACAAAAATTTTTAAATTCGATTTATACTTAAATAACGAATGAATAAAGTAACAAGCTTTGAAATACGTTACCAACTAAGAACTTTATCGTTTTCTCGGGTGGGTAGAAACTAATTATTTTATAAAAAAAAATATGTAAAAAGTCAATACAGAGATATGTACTTCGTGAAATAAAACACTATTGAATATGAATTAACAGTATTAATCGATTTCATTTTAAACGTTCGATTATTATTAAAGCTGAAGAGTTTGTTTCTTTAAACGCGAACTCAGGAACTACTGGTTCGAATTAAAAAAATATTTTTGTGTTAGATAGTTTATTTATTGAGAGAGGCTGTATCACATAACACTATGACTCATAGGAGCGAAGCAGTAACCATTATCACAAGTGAAACTGCAAAGGACAACTAGTTTTTTATATGTCGTAGTCTTTTTTTATCACAATACATGTAAAAATCAATAATAAAATTGTAAATGTTGATTACATAGATTTGGTTCATCTAAATGCATTTCGGATACCTTATGTACTTTTCGAAAACAAATTAAAACCGAAACAATTATTAACTCATAATTAGTTACATCTACACTAAATATTTTAATTAACATCCCTCCAGATATTAACAACACGACATGAAACCCGCCAAATATCAAAAAAGCTCGTAAGTGCGATGCAAAATGAAACCAATTCCATAGACAATAGGACTGAAAATAGAAAAGGCATTTTACCATTGTAATCAACTCGACATAACGCATCGAATACTCATATAAGTATTCCTATAGAAATGACACTAATCCGCTATATTAATTACGAGAATTCCATAACCGCCCCTTCGCATTTTCCTATTCACCCTTTTCTACGCTATGGTAACAGGGACGGTATATTTGTCTCGCTCGCACGCTTAAAGCTGTAATAGGAGTGAAAGAGATACCTGTGGGTGCACAGTGTCAGCCGCGCAGTCGCCATGGACGACGGCGTGTTTTAGGGAGAGGAGGACGTCCGCCGCCTCCCCACCTCCCCGCTCCCTGCATTCTCCCCCGTTATTCCTGCTGGAGGGAATATTTTACTGAAGCTTTCAGGACGGAGCCATTTCAGTTACAAACCAAAAGATTTCCTGGTATTGCTACTCGTTCCAACGGTTGAGAAATTGTATTACGTGGAGATTAATTTTGATTTGACCATATTATGAAAATGTTTTTCCGTATTTATTTTATAATTATTGAATAATTAAGTGTTATTGTAATTAATGACATAATTATATACATGAAAAACTGGGATATATTTTAATATCTATTTACGAGTAGTATCTATAAAATTCTCGTATCCCATACCCCCATATTTAGTGTTTTGTATTATCATTATATAGAACGCTAGCCGAGTCAGCCGGTCCGGTTATAAACAGAGTATCCCGAAAGTAAACGATAAACTAGAATAAGGTTATAGTCTAGGTCAGAGCTGTTCAGACAGACTGGAAACGAAGCCGGGAAAAAGAAAATTGCTAAAAAGATGGGTGCAGAAATAAATATCTACTGAAATGGTTCTTAGCAAAACTCTCTGTCGTACGAGAACTTGATCTGCAATGAATGCGTGAATAGCAGTAAATACATGTTAAATCAAGAATAAATAATGCAGTCCTTTATTTGGTATGCCATAAATATAAAATAATGTGATAATGTGCTAAATAATTTTCTAAAACGAAAATTTTCCTATTATCAGTAGATCTAAAATATCGTAGGCCGCATAAATTTAAGTCGCAGGCCGCATGCGGCCTAGCACAGTTTGGACTAGGTCATAACTGGCCAGGACAAAAAATTGTTTTAGTAATAGTCCCTTGGTTTAGGACAGTCCTGTTGTGAAAATTATGAAAAATCACTACTTAAGTAAATTTTTTGAATGCCACAGCAAGTTTTGATCTAAATTGATTATTTTTACTGCTTTTTATAGCGTAGGCTTAGTAATCCAATTATTAAAGTAGGTATTAGATTGCAAATTCAATCATACATGTTCTTCAAAAAAAAAACCGCCTGAATTTTAATTGAAAGTTTTTTTGCCTTCATCCCTATTTATTTAACATATATTCACACTGAAAAAAATTACTTAATTGATGTCCTTAGGTGAGAATTACGAAATTCTATATACTAACTATAATTTGCTACAGCTAGAACTTGCTGATTAACTACTATAAATAAATATAATCAGGATTACAAAAGAATCAGTTGAACTGTTTTTATATTATACCTAATGAGAGTTCTTGTTATTTTGATCTTAACTACATAAATATTTTCCTATTTTTTGTTAGTATAACCTATGATATATAATAGGCACATTTACAAAAGATTGTTTTCATTAGTTGATGTAAATTTTCGAACATCTTTTTAAAATCCATTATATAGTTTAGAAGTTGTAAAAGCAGTGGCGGTTTTTTAGCAGGTCGAGTAGATTGAAGCATAGACCTGCGGCTTTTTTTGTGTCTTAAAAAAACTAATGTATCGAATTGTAAGGATCATTAGGGATAACAACATTTCAATATCAAATGTGTAAATATGCCTGTTTTGTAGAAAATCTTTGTTATTTCACCTCATTAACGTTTTATTTTAAGCTACATGTGATAATTTTTGGTTACTGGTTTAAAAAATTAAAGCTTCTCAGTCATCGCAATGAAAATAGACGAACACTTATCCTAACTAACATTAGAAATACAAATGCTACATACAAAGGAGTTCGTTTATTTGCTTGTTCAGATCGAAATGAGAGCGAATGAAGCCTTAGGCCAAAGTAAAAAGGAGACACTACTTTTTTATTCGCAAACTCATCAAAGCTTTTAGGGCACTTTCCGTTGACCTATTATCATAAAAATCAGCTCGAAGTAAAGTAAAAATCTTTAAGTTTTACAGTATAAATAAAAGAAAATTTTGAAATTCATTAATTTGTAATTATATTATAGGAAAAAAATAATATTTTTGAAACCTTTGGTGCGTGAGTCTGAACGGCTTTTCCCGATTTTTACGACTAATGACTGCTGCGCTAACGATCGCAAGTTTAAGTCACGGCTATAACAAAAATATGTATCGGCTATATGCATTTATTTGTTACGATCTGGGTGTGGGTATATGTTACAGTCAAAACTCTTCACCGGTCAAATAACTT
Organism: Hypolimnas misippus; assembly: GCA_037950945.1. Classification (NCBI taxonomy): domain Eukaryota; kingdom Metazoa; phylum Arthropoda; class Insecta; order Lepidoptera; family Nymphalidae; genus Hypolimnas; species Hypolimnas misippus. The sequence continues at coordinate 2,893,850 of JBBEEQ010000009.1, forward strand.
TTTTCGTTTGAACTGACAAAAAGTACTGTTGCCAAAACATTAATATAACTTAATATATTTGTAGATGTTTTGCTTATCATATTCATTATTAATACGAATGAAAAAACATTAAGCTAACCTATTTGCAGATTTTTGCCTTTTATATTAGTATAATAAAAGTGAATTTATTCAAAGCCTGCAGTCAAAAGTTCTTTTGACTGATTTTGTCAGTTAAAAGCGTTTTTAATCGGTCAAGAGTTTTGAGTGTGACATATATTTTTTTGAATTCACTGTCCAATGCAATATCAAAATCAAATATCACAACTAATTAGAAGTTTAATTATAAGAGAACAGCTTTACTAATAAAGGAAGTTAAATTCAAAAACACTTCATACTCACTTGTAACCAGAGCATGGTGAAAAAGGGAAGAGTGAAGGTAGCGGATCCAGTTCGAGGGGAGGCAAGGAGAAGGAGCCCATATCCTCAGCGGGCCAGGTCGGTTCGTTCACATCGCCGAGGCCGACATCGCACGGGGCGATAGAATCGCTCAGTGCGTTTAAGTCTTCTCCATTTTCTGGGCAACAGTTCTCGGTTTCTTGCTGCAAGGATATTAATTTGTTAATCCTGTTATATAAATAAAGTTCTGCGAACAAATTTCATTTGTTTAAAGCTTATTTAAATGATATTAATTGAACAATTAAGAATAGAAATAGATGAAAATTTAAGGATACAAAGACGTGAACCTCATTTGCGTTGTATTTCTTTCAGATATGAAACTAAAGTAAAGATGAATACGGCCCATGGTGTATTTAAATACACTGTGTGGTATATGTGTTTAAACATAGTTTATTCCTAATTTCTTACCTACAGCATTACGAGTAAAATATGTCTTTAATAAACTTGAGCATGAACTGATAAACGATGCGCCTTAACCAGTGGGTCTTTATGCATTTTGTACAAGAGTTTCTTATATACCTAAAGTAGGGGAACATTTAAAAAGAATTACTGAGAATTTATTTCTAAAAAAGGTTAAATAGGTGATGCAATTTTTTTTTTATTTCCACCACACAGATAATAAACTAATAAAAAGTAAGATCTTATCGTATGTTCAAAGGTGTCTGTTCCCACATTTGTGGTTAGAGAGATTTCATGGTTTTTAATGCATGATTAATGTGTAACTTACACGGTATATCAGATTCTGTTCTCATTTCAAATATATATTAATATTATACAATATATATTGTTTATAGGTTTAAAATAATATTTAGGATTTGCGTTGGATTCTCACGGTAAAAATGAATCCAAATTTTATTTTACACTTATGTCATTGGATAATTTCACGATGCGTAAAAAGTTTCATTAATTACTATTTCACACTTTTAATTACGAAATGCCTATTTATTAATGCCCTTTATTAAAGCGACACGCTAACGTTAAACAAATCTTCAATGAATCGTTTGATAGTTTAAATCACAAAAGTTTTTTGATCACCTTTGTTCTATATAGGTACCTAATTTGATAAAAATTTCAATATAAATCTTAATTTTTCTCAAAAATAATAATTAAAAAATCTTTTAAAAATTCAAGTCAACCAATTTTATCTGAACCGATGTCAAATTACCTGGCAGCAGTCCTCCGGTAGCTCTCTAAGCTGGTCGCAGGAGCAGGGCTGCAGTGGGTCGCAGCAGAGCCCGTGACAGCAGCCCAGGAACTGCGGGTTGTTGGGAACGTAGCAATCCATGGCGCACGCCGCCGCGCAGGGGCGGATCACAGCTTCCGACGTTTAGCCATCCCTGCAAGATGTAGCCACACCTTTTAGATGTACATAATTATATGTTGAATGGTCTAACGTCGATGTATTGTTTCTGTAGTGTGTGTTGATATATTGTCTAAATGTAACTATAGTTTGTTGTAATGTTAAATTGGTTTATTATATACGTTAATATGTTGATGGATTTGGGTAAGAAAATATTAAATCCGTTTTTCTTCTTCGTAATTAAATGTGATTTTAAGTGAATAAAAAGTAATTATTTGTATAATTTATAAATCTTATTCGAATAGAAAAGTTCATTAAAGTTATACCAATTGAGTTAATGTTTATTGAAGGTTTTTATATTTTTAGTTGACTCAATATCTGTGCCTTTAAAGCTCTTTGTAGTGCTATGTGTATTAAACAGTTAGATAGTTCTTTTTAAGCAAATGAATTGTAATTTTTTTTTTTTTTTTTTATTAAAAGTGATTACATTCCGCTTATTGACATGGTTTGTAAATATAAAGAAAATAACCAGTCGTAAAACTACAAATTAATGTTTTGTTTAATGCACACTTTTTTACTTACATACAATTAAATACACCACTTATTATGATTGATTTATAATTTAAATATTTCTATTTCTATAAAAAACATTCGCTTACCTGTTACAAACATCCCCTTAAATTTCCAACAAAAATAACCTTTTTCCTATCCCATCTATACCTATACCAAAATTTGTCAAAATTACTTCCACGGATTAGGCGTGAAACAACAGATAAAGAGACAGAGATAGCAAAGTTTCTTTCATATTTATAAAAATAAATACGGGAATTATAGTATGGATTACAATAAGTACAGAAAATTTTAGAAATATTTCCTAATAATTATTGTAAAAATAATGTTCATATAATGATAACAGCAAAGGATAATTCAATAGAATAATGTTTTAAAATGTATTTTGGATTCACACTAATGGAAATATGTATATGACAGAATTTTATTTCTTAAAAAAAAAATTCACTACTGCTCCAAATCCAAATTGAAAGAGTCTTTCAATTGCAAATTTTATGTTATTCATTAAGGTTTTTACTTAATTACATTTTTTTTTAAACAGATCTTTGTAGACTAAATTTTTTTGTAAGTTGTGAAATTATATATTTATTAAATCAAGAGAGAATAACATTTTGTAATTTTAAATAATAATTTTAACACGTAATTTTAAACTTATTGAGACTTTAAGTTGTAAAAAACTTTATTTTTAGGGTATATTTTTTTCCAAACCGTGCCAGGCGATCGCTAACAAGAAATAAACGCAGTCAAATGCTAATTTAATACAACTGAAAATTCTAATTCAAGTATGCTGTTAAAGCGCTTTTAAATGGTCAAGTTACATATTAGTTTTTTAAATAGACGCTGATAAGCAATACTATGTCAAGCCACACGGATTTTAATTTGAAAAAATGGCGTCTAAACAAGGTACAAAATTAAAAGTTTTATCTAATAATAAGTTTTTAAATATTTTAGTTTATTGTATAAATTGCAAAGCTTTCTATCGCTTGAAATTCGAAACATTAAATTAAAAAACTTTTTTCCATACTTATTTAGTTTAGACGACGTAAATTTTTTTTAATAATCACCAATCAAATAATCATTATAACCAAATTTAATTTTTTGTGCGTTGACACATTATTGCATATGAGCATCCAAATATAAAGCTACCACATGCTATTCGGAATTTACAAATTTTTACACATAAGGTTAATTTTTCTTGTTTTTTACAAAAATTTTTGAAGAGCACATAGTGATGTTATTATTAACTTGTTCGACGATTGTAGTCTTACATCTATACTTGACAGTTTTTTATATGACTGCCCTAGAAATGGAGTTGGTAATGTTTACGTGAGTTTGTATTGATGTATGTTCATCCTTTGGGTTCGCTCTATAGCCTAAAAACTTTAGTGATTTTCAACCCACTTCAAACAAAAAAGGTCCTCAATTCATAGCGTACTTTTTTATGTTTAAACCTCAGAACTTCGTCTTTTCTCATCAAATTTGAAAATTGTTCGAAAATGTATATTTTCAGGTCCTATATATTGTAACTGGAATTAGAATGTCATCTAAACAAACAAATTGCGCATTTCGCTTTTGAAGTCGGTTCTACTTTAAAATGTTTTAAAAAGTTTTAGTTTATGAAACGGTAATCTAGTTTAGTATCTCTAGTATCTAAATGCTATATTTAAAGTTAAAATTAAGCTTCGCTACGTATAGTTTTTTTAGCAGATTTTTTTTTTATTGAGAATATGTGTGCGAAAAAAGGTTTTGTGTGTGTTTTTTTAATTTATAGATTACTAATATTATACCTGAATATTACCTATATTTGCTTATTTCTTTATGACTTACCGAAACTTAAAGACCGATTTTTTTTTGTCTATTAGTAAGACTATTTCGAAGTTACACTATCTTGAAGGGTTATCTGTATAATATGACTAGTTTTGCCCGTGACTTCGCTCGTATTTGATTTCACCATGCAATCTCCTTATGGAATAGAATATCCGTTCTATGCTGCTGCCTACCTCATAATATTTAAGTATCTATATGCCAAATTTCAACTGAATTCATTTAGTAGTTTGAAACATACAGATGTTGATCAATAAGTCAACCAGTCACGATTTCCACATACATATTAGACCTTACAAAAAGATATAGGCAACTTTTGTAAAAAGTGAAGAGGGTGAAATAGGGGATAGAAGTCTCTACGCAGACGAACTCGCAGAGACGAACATATACTGTGTATATTTTACGAGATATAGCCAAAGATATTTTATGCTTTTTACCATAGTTATATATGTTAAGTTTTTTTTTAAGTTATCTGTATCTTAAAAATTTTTAAGTTGGAATCTTTGACAAGGTCGTCAATTGATTTGTTAGTCCAAATGTGCTCTCAGTTACTAGCTGGATGCTACGAGTAGGTAACGTTGTCTAAAATGGCCAGTATTCTGGGTGAAAACCATAAGCTTATAAAATATTCGTATTTGTATTTATATAATATCATTGGATCTAATTACGTGCTAAACCGCATGTTCGTATATAAATTAACGCAAGCAAGTTTTTTAATAATAAAGTAAGTTTTGTAATTTAATTCTCCTGTCATTGTCACGTGGTTATAATTTAATTCGAAAATAACTTTTAACATACAAGTCTGCCAATCTGACCCTGTATGGAACAGGTAAAAGTAGGAACCACATCAAAATCCGTTTAGCGGTTTGTGTATAATGTCCATTCATGCAGAAATCCTCACATTTTTAACGATAATTTAAAGCTTTTTTCTTTTTGTTTTAATTTTATTTTTTAGCTTATTCATGTTAATTTTTGGCTGCGGCTTTTCTCGTTAATGAAGATTATTTTTTGCCGGAAGGCCATCTCAATCAAATTTTCCAAGGAAAATTATTTACAAAATTATATTATAACAAAATGATAAGTTTGATTCATTTCAACGTTAATTTTGTTATATTTAAAGCACTCAAATAAAAGTATCTTTTAAAAAATATTTTTTTGCAATAAATTTATTTTTAAAATCTTAGTAATTTCTCGCTGTCAAAAATATTTAAAATAAACCAAGACAATTAAATCACTCTATATTTAATATTTTCATCTCAGCTTTTTATTTATTATAGAAAAGTTAGAAGGGATTTTTACACCGTTTAGCATTTTTGATAATGATTACAAAATATTTGAAATTCGGTAAAAAAAAAACAATGAAAACACAATACTGAAACATGCCAACTTCTGATTAATTTAAGTAATTTTCATTAGTTTAAAATACTCTAAGGAAAACTCGGTGTGAAATTACGAGTTTAGTTATGTATATAATATTCAGATTTAGCAGATTTTTCATTTTTGTTTTAAATTCAACAAATGGTAAAATCTAATAAAAGTAGATATATCACTTATATTTAAAATAAAGGTAACTATTTTTTACAGTTGATAAATAAGGAAGAAAAAAAAAAACAAAATGCGATACACAACATGTGATCGATAGACATTTTTTAGAAAAAAAAAAACATCGTTTAAAATAAAAAAATAGGTTTTTTATTTTAATACAACAGCGCAATTGACATATTCAGTGAGTACGAATATGAGTAGGCTACATGTTCTCGAACAATATCGTCGCACCTCGTTTTGGATGACATTAATATTGTATTTTAATGTACAGTATTTAATATTCGGGTCCTTATTACGTTAATAAAATTATTTACATTTTATTTTTAGCATAGGTACACGAGAAAATATATTTACTGACACTTATTGATTATTTTCTTTCCTATACTCAGCTATTGTCGATACACACTCAAGTTTAGTTCCAAAACACATATAACATAAGAAAACCTTACCTTTTCCGAAAAACAATCCAAAATAATCCAACAGTTTATAAAAGTAAATACACTAAAACACATCACAAAATCACAGTAACACAAAATAACTCTTCGCACTAATTAAATTAAACGTATCGGACAAAGCATGCGCCATGGCAACACTCGCGTTCTGTTTAAAAAAAATTTAGCATTTTTCGATAGGACGAACCCTTGCAGGCGAATGTTGGTGACTAAATGACTATCTCCTGTTAAGTGCAGTCGCCACCCGCCCCTGCGTTAATTGGCTGTTTGTATCAAAGTATCCAACCCCTCTGAAAAAAAAAAACATGACATATTGTGCGCGGGAAAGCCGCTGTCATCGCGTATCGGGTTAACATGGCGAGCTGCGGAAGCTATTGTTTTTGTGGTGAGGAGCGTTTAGTATCTTATTTAGATAACTAATTAGTTGATTAAAGTAATTGCTTGTCGGTTTCATGTGTCTTGCTTAAGTATATTGAAGTGAATCGCACTTCGAGTAGATTATTTTTGGCGCAAGTAGAATTTTGCACGTAATATTTAATCACATTTTCTATAGTTAAATATTAATGTATGGAAATGTTTTCATATTATTAACGAAACGCTATTAATGAAAACTCTCTTTACTTGTCTCAATGCGTCCCATTCACGATATATAATCATATGTAATGTGTAAGTGTCAAGCCATATCCCCCCTTCATATTCCTCATTTATAAGCAAGTTTGTTTTCTATGTAGTATTGTACGCTCATAAGAATATAACCTACTAATTTATAAGGTAAGTATTATGGCCGGTGAATGGCATTTTTGTAGGGTTATTTTCTTCAATTAGAAACACTAAACTCCTGTTCAGGCAACTATTTACACAATCCAAGGGTTCCTTTTTATTAAATGTATTTACAAAATTCCCAACAACTTCGTTCTCGTAGAAATTTCATCCCCTATTTTGCACCCTTCAAATTTTATTTTTGCGACAAAAAGCCTGATTCATAAACATTAGTTAGGCGGTTTAGACGTAAAATCTAATTAACATAATAAATTTTGATATTATTATTATAATATTTTATATTACAATATATTATTATGGATGAAATTAATTTTAAGGCGAAATAAAAATCAATATTATGAGGAAACTTTAGTAAAATAAAAACAATAGCTTACATTTAATACAGTACTTATAATGATAAAATTAATAATTCATCCACCAAAAACAAAAAGGATATATTTAATTATTATATAAAACAATTTAGCGAAGATACAGGCCTCATCAAGTATATGGTCTCATCATCTGCTGCTAAACTAGGAGAAAATGTTAGCAGCTAACAGCACTGAATCCCGTTGGAAAAATCTTCAAATAAATTGGCTATCCATACATGTACATACAGTATCAGTTAGGCGAGAATTACACTCATAAGTTTTGCTTTAAAGAAGATTTACATAAGTTATATGTCATTGCTTTCACTTCAATTCTTTGATTTGTGCCTTTTAGTAGTGCCAATTATGCACATATTATTTCGCTAATGTCACGTGGAGTGGAGAAAACGCGATGGAGATTGTTCGATGGGCGACATTGCTTTAAACCTAAGAATATACTGTCAGGGTCTTTATTTTTGACAGTAATAGCTTTCGTAAGGTCACCTTTAACATATAAGAGTTATTTAATGTCAATTACAAATGTAATCCTCGCTTTATTATAATCACTTTTTAATAATATCAAAAAGTAAAGCCCATTTTTTAAAAGGTGATATAAATAAAATTAAGTATTATTATTCTGACATATCGTTTTGACAGATCCATCTCGGTGAACGGGTATTGTACGAATATCGATTTCGTTATGATAGGCCACCCAGGTAGCTCTGGCGAAGCGGACAGCCTCTCGCCATATGACGACGTTCCCATGGCCCGAACAGCGACGCAGGTTGCGGATATAACAGTTGAGTTCATTTTCATCTACGTCCCATAGTTTATGTGGTACTTTTACAGATACAAAAACAATGTTTGATGTAATATAAAATAATGAGATATATGTGGGCGCTGATAAGCAATACTATGACAAGCCACACGGACTTCATTTTGAGAAAATGGTGTCTAAAAATTTCAAAAATTTCAAAAGAAGTTTATTTACAAATTTTCATGCACGCATCTATTCAACGCTCTTTCTTACGCGCCCTAAGGTTGGCTGAGAAATAAGGCTGTAGAGCTCGCCTTATGCTCAATGTATTTAATTAGTTGTGCAATAAAGTTTAATTAGTTATGCAATAGAGTTAGTTTGTTTGTTTGTTTGCTTGAACGCGCTAATCTCAGGAAGTACTGGTCCGATTTGAAAAATTCTTTCATTTATCGAGAAAGACTATAGGCTATATATTATCACGCTAAGACCAAAAGGAGCGGAGCACCAATGAAGAATGTTTCAAAATCGGGGGATTTTTTCCTATTGAGAGAGCTTACGCTGCGTGCGCTGCGTAAACGGTTAAAGTTTCGCAAAAATCATGTATGACAGAATTGTTCCCCTTTAAAAGTTCTAAGAAAAGTCCGCGACAGCATATCTATCTTTTAAGGTCACTATAGCCTTTTTTATGCTAACCAAATTTGTTCTAAAATAATGCATATGTATGTATGTAGCCCAAAGTAACTATTCCACGCGGACGAAGTCGGAAGCAAGTTAATAAAAAAAATATATATATAACGCGTTCTGTGTCGTTCATAATAAAGATACGTCATATTTATCTGCCATTTGGGTTGTACAGAAGTTAAACTAATTTTAAGAATATTAGTATGGAATTAAAGCTTAATAAACTATTCACTAGAAGTTAGGACATGTTAAGAATGAACTAAACATGCGCTTGTTGGTAGAGACAATTAAATGAATTTAATAATTTGGAAAAGTAATATAATAAATAATATCTACGAAAGAAATTCTATAGTCTGTCTACTACCAATGGATTAAACAATGATACCAAACATCATAGCACAAAAATTCATATTCAACATTTTTTGCCTGACAAATGAGCAGGCAGATCATCTGATGTAGTATTCGTCTTTGCCCAAGAAAATTTGCAACACCAGAAGAGCAACAAATGCATTGCCGGGTTAAAAGGAAATAGTGGACGAAGGGGAATACGAAATAATAAAAAAGATAGGGTGCAGAGTTCCGGCTCTCTTACTCAACCTACGAAACGCAACTCGACTAATTAATTTACGCCATTCTTTCGGGAGTGTGAAACTTCCCTGGTCGAGCTAGCCCTATTTATGAGCTACGGACTATAAAGTCCCTACATCAATTTAATGCTTAGAGTTAAAAACCATACACATATCGTTTTTAAATTCTAAGAAGTAAAATTATCAAGAACAATTATTTTTCTCTTGCATATTTACGAAAACATTTTTATAGGCTAGTTACTTTTATAAAAAAATTTTTTCAAGGCGACTTTTTATTTACTCTATTAACCTAACAAGTTAGTAAAAAGCGTAATTGGATATTTCTTTGTCTTTAATAAATGATGTTTTGTTATTTCTAAAAAAAAGAAATAATAATATAATTTGTAGGTTCTTTCAATAAAGAAAAATACAGGCATAAAACTTATTCTTTCATTAATTTTATCCAATCCAGAGCACTTTTAAAAGCGTTGTAAGGAAATGTACCCGTGGAGGTAAACATTGTATTTTTAAGAAGTTTAATTGATGTTTTAAGTCTTCTTTTGCGAAACGCCTTCCATATTTCTCAGTCATTTTACTTTTTAACATTTATTTAGAGCTGAATTAGATAATTACATTATTATATTAATAACAAGAACGAGAAACTTATTTTAATAAGTATACCGTTATTCTGTAGGTTGTATACAAACTAAGTTTGCAATTCGTGCAGATTAAAGTATTTGCATAAAATAATTGCAAAATGACACCAAGTTATACATTAAACGGTAAAAGACTTCAATTACAAAAAAACTGCACAATTTATATAAAAAGAAAAGATAAGAAGCCTATAAACGTCCGAGCAGATACGCAAAAACTATTCAAAAAACTTTTTCGATCTAAGTAAGCATTTTTGCACAATTTTCCATATTTATAACCTTTTAAATATGATCTCTATATCTTTGGATTAAGGTAGTTTCTCGTTTGAAAAATTTAGCAAAAAAATATGCCAAGAAAGCGTGTGAATTTTTAGTATGAGTGAGCGCCCGGCGTGCCTCGCGACCATCCGGCTCAGTGAGCAGCGATGCCTGAGCGCTGGTGGTCTGAACCTCACACGACGTTACTGGGACCTGCGAAAAAATATCTAATGTTACATAGTGAAAGTTTATTTATTTCATTTGCTCCTATTTTACTTGCTGTACAATGTGGTGTTACATAGTTTATAACCTTTCTAAAACAACGGGCTGATTAAACAACGATAGTTTCTTAACAGTATGAATATAAACAACCTTGTTCAGATATGTACTTGTATTATTTATGATGTTTAATATTGAAATATCATCATCCTTAATAACCCTTTTTCATGTCTACTGTTGGATATAGGTCGTACACGACTTTTTCTGTCCATGCTTCCACTAGGGCTCAATGTTGGGTTGACTGTCTATAGGTGCTCCAAACACGTCTGGACCAAAATTGTCTGTTAAAAATAATTAAATCTATGAATTTTCTTACCTTTTATGGTAAATAAAGAAGTGCTTTGGAGTAGGTACCATACGCAGATGAAAAACTTAAACTTATATTACAAATTAATTTAATCAAAGGATGTCTACAGAATGAAATTAAACACAGGATAAGATGAATTCAGAATCGGAGTTTGATCTACGCCCGTGATAAACGATTCAAAACTGAAATACTATTGGGGCTAATTCGTAATCGTCTAACGATTTTACTAATGGAATTTTACACACAATTGACGATGTGTACACTGTCAAAAAAATAGAATTCTTGAAACAAGACAATTTTTTTTTGTATCACAGCGAAGTTACTTGATTTAAGAAACTATATATTTATAAAAAAGCTTTATACATCGGCTGAGACGTATGAAAGGGAATAAATAAATGCGAATGTAGGTAAACGTATGGGACAGCATTGGATATGTATAACCGGATTTAGGATTACAAATATTTTTGAGACGACACGAAAACGACAGATAATCTCTCAACCAGTACCTGTACATGTTTCGTATTATAATAAAACAAATTCCCTCATTAAGCTCGTCTGATCGTGTGACGTCTCATCCTCTATCCGGTTACGGTCACCCGACACTTCCGTTTCCGAACGATCGACTTTCCGACAGGTGACCCATCGATCCGGTCGGCAGGCTCGGCGTGGAGGCTTACAAATAATTATTATGTACAATTATGTATGTGTAAATATTCGAATTTTTGTAAAACATTTGCTTTTAATGACATGCGTTGCATTGCCACCTAAAGTATTTAGATTTTTTGAACCAGGAACCATCTTTCACGTCCTAAGAAAGACTTAACATAACCAAAATATCAATAATATAAAATATATTAGTATTTTCTTTGTTACGAAAATTTCCACATTCCGATCAATGGTTTCGGAATTCATAGAGGACAATTATACAAACATTGTTTTTTTATAGGTATATGTTACGTTATGGCGTCGTATGTGTAAATATTCTAATTTTTATTATTACTAGTCGATTAGTTAATTCCCGGGACTTCCTCTGCGTATAAAAATAAATTAAAAAGATATTTCGTTAAGAATGCGTTTTTCTTGCAAACTTACTCGAAATTTCGCCCCCTTCAAGTTTTTTTCGCGACATTATAATTATATCTATTAAAAATATATATCAAAATTGGTAGTGTGGTTTACGCTTCAAATACGTACACACATACTAAGGCTTATAAAGTTACTTTTACAATTTTATATAACACTAGCTAGTGCTCGCGACTTCGTCTGCGCAGGAATTTAAAATTGACAAAGTTTCATACAAACTTTCATCCCCTATTATATCCCCTTGGGGGTAGAATTAATCAAAATCCTTTCTTAGCGATTGCCTACGTCATAACATCTACCAGCTTGCCAAATTTCAGCCTGATCTGTCGTCATTTGGGCTGTGCGTTGTCAGTCCTTTGAGTTATATATACATATATTTAAATGGTAGTATAGATTTATTAAAGCGTTGTATAGGTATTGGAATATGACTTGGTCTGGTTTCACTACTGTTGCTGTGCTTACCTATTGCAGTTTGGTCGATTGCTTGACGTTTATGATGCTCCGCTCCAAGGGGTCGTAGGGTGATATTATATAGCCTATAACATACCCGAATAAATGGAATACATAACGTAAAAAAAATTAAATCTAACTAGCAATTCCTGAAATGAGCACGTTCAAATAAATTTACTTATAATATTATTACATACATTACATAGATTTATAGATAAATAATCCACAACTCACAGCCAATGTTGTAGATAAGAAGATATCTATTTTATTTCTTCATATTTAACTAATGCTATAACACAATTTTCAAATTACAAAAGTCACGAAATAAAAAAAAATTACAACGATCCAAGAACCCAATAACTTAGTATTTCCCATGAATTTTTCATAAACCATAGACAAGATAATATCAGAGAGAACAAGTCAATAACATTACACAAATATACAAACAACACTGTAATCTCAACGCAAAGAGATCATTAAACAGTTCAACTGCAAGCATTGTGCTGTAAATAAAGTACACTTTACACCTGTGTTTGCCCATGGGCTAACAGGGGTGCAAACATGGTGTACCAACAGGTAGTTGTTATAATGTTGGTACGGGGATGACATGGCCCAAAATGTACTCACTGATGTGTATTTTAGGGTGCAATTGTTACAAAGCAAACAAATTAAAATCCAAATTGCAAAAAGTAATAATAGGTTATGATTTTAAAATTTGAATTTTGGAAATCCCGTATCTGTTACCCCTTGAGACTGCCGAGTCCTTATTTAGAAATACAGGTGACACAAATAAATATTCGGTATTTTTTTTAATGAAAAATAAATAATTATAAATAAAATGCCATATTATGTAAAGTACCTACATAAAACATTTATTTTGCATTTCTTTTAAGGAGGTTCTGTATTCGATCCGTATGTAGGAATCATATGTATCTCACTTTTTATGGCTGCGATTTTATCAAATACTACTAATCCGATTAAGAAGAGTTATTTAAATGCACGTTTTGAATAAATACATAATGTATTAGGATATGACGAAGGTCTTCGGAGATAAACAATGACACTCTGCAATGACAGCGTATGTCTATGTACCCATACAACAAGCGACAGTTCTGTTTGAAGTCAATTGCAACTTTTTACAAAAATGATTATTAATCCACTCTTTATCTGTGATATTAAAAAATTAATTATGGTATTTAAGATACACATCAAGCTTGTCACACATGATGGCAACACCTTAGAAGCCACCATTAATGTTGCCAAGCTTAAAAGGAATAAGGGTTGAAGGAAAATATGCAGTAAGGGAAAGGATGAGCTTTAAAGTCCTCATACACCATATAAGACTTATTTATATACGCTGATTTTCTGTGGAAGTTTGGTGCTCTGGTGAGACTTATCCCCTATACGAGCTGTAGGTACTGGATTACAGGGCTCTACAAAAGTTATCAACGAATACTGCTTTTAAAAAAATATTATACGCTATCTATTATTTGATAAAATTTGATAAGCTTTAATTATTTGTTTGCTTGTGTTAGTGTCTGAGAAAGGGATGAAATCGGAAAAATTATATGAAAATTGTTAGAATATCCGAAACTGTATGGTTTTATCATATAATTTTATCTTACTATATATAAATGCAAAAGTTTGTGAGGATGGAAATATATTAAATCTGTTCAGTCTTTCATACAAAAAAGACTGAACAGATGTTGATAAAATTTTACAATTATAGCTTATACATCACAATAGCGCCTAGGCTATACTTTATGAACATACCACACGGGCGTAGCCGCGGGTAAAAGCTAGTAATATATAAATATAATGTAAGGTACCCTTGACCTTAAGATGACCCTGGCCAATGTCTGACTCTTCGGGACAAACACCGCCCCACATACACACCGTCTTTAGGAGCTTAGACCCGTGAGGCCGTCACCGTCGCGAACCGCACTTCGCATAGCGTCTTCCTCCACACCGACGCGACGACGTTCTAAGCCGAGTTGCGATCTCACTAGGAGACCCCCTTAGGACGCACGTCTTCCCCAATGGGAGCTCCTCTCTTGACGACTAATTTTCAGTATCAACGATGTGACGGTTACTAGGGCCAACAGCATAAGACAATAAAAAAGCATATGTATAACATATCATCACTAACATAACACCAAAATTATTGTCTATCATTTAAATCGTAACATATGAAATAAATCGATATCTTCCTCTACTACAAAACTAACACAACAAAATCCGATTAGAGTTGTTACGTACGTTGATGATAATTTAGAAACGCTTAAGCGTTTAAACCAGTCCTTGTAATTTAATAGTCCACCGCAAAATGGCTACTACTAATACCATTTGCAAAAACAATTTCAAAACTACCGATTCCCATAGAAAACAATAACAATCAAGTCAACCGTAAAGCGATACGACTCAATCGGAAATGTAAATAAAAGATAATGTGTGTAATTCAATATTTTATTGCGGATTCTCCACTTATCTCTCCGATTCTTACGATTGATTTACATTTAATCGGCAAAGGGAGGGCGCGTGTTTGGCGCGTGTCTTGACAGATTGCCGCCGAACCGCCATTTTAGTTTTTTTTTTTTTAAACCGGAACGTGCGGTGTGCTGGTATTATCTTTTAATAATTATAATTTCGGTGTTGCATAATCCGTTGAAGTGGATGATTATGTTGTTGAATGTGTGGAAATTGTATGTTTAAGCTGTGAATAGTGTTTAGGGTGTTTAGGCTTAGACAAAGCTTTAAAAAAAATTATTTACAAACTTACTTTACCTACGTATAAGTTTAGTCGATAAATTTTTAGATTTTTGAATAGTTAAGTTTCACTTTTTTGTATATTATATAATGTAAGGTTAAAAAAATAGTTCAGCCGTGATATTGTTTACTATTAAAAAGATTTTCGATAACCTTACTTAGTGGTAATAGTAACTTGTTTCTCTGTTTTTTATTTAATATTTAAAAAAAAATTTTTAACGTACATATGATTTTAACGTACGTACGTTAACTTGCTCTTAATTTAAATGGACTATAGACTACGAAGGTCTCGGCAAATAGATCTGCATGAATACTTTTATACCCTATTTCAAACCATTTATGATTTATTTTTGTACCACAAAGTCCTGTCCTTCCACAAAGTCCGATCTATATCTATATCAAAATTCAAAAAAATGGTTTTAGACAGTGGTTTAGACGTGAAAACGTAACTGAAAGACAGACAAACAGGCCGATGTACATTTATAATGTTTGATGTCTGAATGTAACTTCACTATGACCAATATGAACAGCACTGTTACCATAAACGCGGGTAAAACCGTGCAATATATCAGGTATTCTATAGTTGCTGATTAGATTTCTTTATCAGATATTTAGGCTCTACCGGCGCCGGCGTAAAATTTATGAGCTGTCACGTGACTGTATAATCTGTAACATTAGTGCTATTGTGATTCTGTGGAATTAGATTCGGTTCCTCGTTTTTTCTCTTTTACGTGCCTCCCATAAGTAAGCACACACTAAATATTAGTTCCAGTAAATCTTCGTCTGTTTGTTAACAGTGCTTTGACCATTAGGTAACTTATCAACACCTACCACTGTATATAATAAAATGGTAACGAGCTGTTTTTTTCGCGCATCAAGCAGAAATGGATTGGGTTTTTGCAGTTGTGTTAGTACTGGACTAACTTAAAATTTGATAACAATTTAATCGTCTGCACTCCACCTAAAAACTGAGTTATGTATACATACGTTATTTTACGTACACGAACTCGCGAGCAGAAACTACTATATCTATATATATAAAATCGAAAGGTCATTTAGCCACTTATCTCGAAATCTCAAAATCTACAAACGCTAGAAGTTTCAAATTTTGCTTTGGGGTTATTTTTACGACGTAGGTGGTCACTAAGACGGAATTTTGCAAAATTCGACCCCTAAGGAGGTAATACGGGGGTTAGAAGTTTGTTTGAAAGTGAGGGACCGCTAGTATGTTATAAAGCAGCTTTATATCAATAACTCAAACTCACTAAGAAACCGTTCAAACTCGTAGTTCTTAAGCATCTGAAAGTTACTCACGTGATTATAATTTCTCAGAAACAGACTAGGAGACGGGTGGAGCGCCCCAAACATTTTCATAGGGCTTCGAAATCAAATGTTTTCTTCCTACAATTTCGTAAGAAAGTCCTAATGGAGCTTTTCGAATTATTTTTTGTATGAAAGTAAAAATATAATTACTATTTTTTTTCTTGTTTTTATATCTATTGAGTATAAGGTTCATAAATCATATTTCTAACGACTGTTATAAATGCATAATTTGTTAGCTTGGATTTAAGTTTCCTTAAATCTTTCACATAAAAACTACTGACCAGATTTTAATAAACTTTTACAGAAATATATAGCTTATACATCAGAATAACACAGCCTACTTTTATCTAAACACCAAGTGGGTGAAGGATAGTAAATTTATATATTTTTTTGTACAAGTCTAGTATATTATTATAAGGTATGACAACGATAAAACCTTCGCGCAATAAATATGACATTCCTAGGCAAAGAACTTCTGCTAAGGAGATAGGAGCTATATCCATTACACAACTCTACTGTGGATTGGCGGATAACATGAATCTAATGATCCCGGAGGCAGCGATTTGTTCCTTGAGAGATCTAGTAATAGAAACAAGCGTCAGGCTGCCAGACTCTTCGGATCTGGTTGTAAGCAGGCCCGGATTTACACTAAGTGCCACCCTGGGGCACAGTGAAAAATGCCGCCCCTTTACCTAAATCATGTATATTATGTCAATTTTATAGTAGAAAAAGCACTCTTTAATAATAAAGAAAAAATATTTAATATAATAAATTTCAAATGAAAATCTTTAAAAAAATCTCTTACACCCTAAATTTTGCCGCGCTAAAAATTATGCCGCCCTGGCCATTGTCCCCTAGTACCCTTGTCGAAAATTCAGCGCTGTTTGTGAGACAATATCGATTATCCGTTAAGCGAGTAATCGATTTAAAAATTTTAGGACGCACAGCAAATGGTAATATAATTCCAACAATATGATATAACTATAGATATGTTATAAACTCATGGAATTTGGAACCCCGAGTTTTTTAAAAGTTTCTACTAGCGGCGCTTTTAAAAACAAAAATGCAAACCCGAAGTTATCGGTAAAGTTACGCTCGGGATAATGGATAAAATCTGATATGCAACTGACAACGTTGACTGGGCATAAAAATAATCTTCACTATATGATTTATTTCACAGATTTTTTTTATCTATACTTATATTATAATGAGGTAAAATTTGTTATACCTATATAGGTAGTAAGGGTTTTCTCAAACAAACTTGTTTTTTCTAAGAAATTTTTAACGTCATAGACTTGATTCGGAAGTAATTACATCTATAGCTTTTCTCCTGGATTCACTACAACATATATACAGGCGGTCCGTTTTGATTCGAACCCTTTATTTACTCTGCCCAAAAAACGAAATTATTAAAAATCGATAAAATATTTACATTCCTGAAACCTTCGAATATTTTTTATTCATATTTACGATTGACAGTAAGATACTGTCAAAACTCCTTTCCAGAATGTGATATTTTGATCTATACTAATATTATAAAGAGGAAGCTATTACACCAATTTGAATTTTTTTTTCACGATTCTAATGAACATATGCTATAGACGTTTACATTTTTTTTTGTATATAATAATAGTCTCTACTTACGCGTGAAAAATAGGTCACTTTTTTTAGTTTTAAATAAAAATATAATTTCACGCTACACCAATGCACGCTAGGAAAGCTTTACATCTTTACTTCTGTAAAAAATAAAAATCTATTGTTTTGCTACTTTATATCTGTGCCAAATAGTATTTTATATAAAAACACCTAATGCTATTTTATACATAAACATATGTATGCTGAAAAGCTACAGAAATAAAACAACGCGAGCTTACAAAGCGTGCCTCCAACAAAGCTCACAATACATCAAGTTTTAATTTTCCTCTGTACAAAAGAAGCCATACTCGAAGCCATACAAACACGAATCGATTCGAAATGGACTTTTTGGAGTTACTTGTTTGTTTCATTTTTAAATATTATTTCGTTTAAAAGAAAAGAATGAAAACTTTGTTATTGTGTTATGATTTCATCACTAGACATAGCACGCCGCTCGAGATTTCTTTATTTTTATTTTATAATAAAACCCATTTTAAGTTTTTTTTTGTTTTGCACCTAATAAAACATTTAACGACGTGCGTATGATTAAAGACGTTGAAAATTATTCGAAACATCGAGATCTTAGAAGTATAAATGTCGGAATGATAAAATTATTTTGTGGTAAAACAATTTCGTACACATATCGATTGTCCACACCACATAACACAACAAAATCGTATATTAGCGCCTCAGGACACAAAGCAAGATTACTAACATTGGCGTATAAACACATAGACAGCATTCTCAGCGCAAAGTAATCATAACATATAGAAAATATAATAAATATGAATAACAGTGCAATGTTTACAGGTTAGATTCCCGCTCATGGCCAACATCTGTATTGGCTATAAAGATGTTTGTCGCGGTCTGGCTGTTAGTGTTTATGATGTATGTTTCTGGATCCCTGACACAGGATCATGTTATCCGAATGTAAGCGTTGAGTGTGACGCGTTTATTTTTTATACATAAATATATACTATATTTTGTTTATGGAAAGGCGTTGAGTAAGTAGACCTTCACAAGTAATGTTATAATTTTGAATAAAGTTCTATAAATGGTATTTGTTTTCATTTACCTACCATATTCTTACCCTTAATGATGTTTATTTTGCTGCCAAGAAGCCTCTAAATAAATGATTTTTTTGTAGTAAAAGGAAAAATAACCAAAAACTCAAATTAAAAACTGTGAAAGAGCTAACTCATATTTGAAGTCTCAGTACTTTGTTGTTGTTTGTAGGGCTTCACAAAAGTTTTTATTACTGTTTATGTTTTAATTTATTCGTATTATTATGGTACCTATTAATTTTTTATGTATATTTTCAACTTTTCCATACTTATTTTGTAAACTAACTTTATCGCGTGCCTTCGCTCGTTTTTATATATATTTTGATATGTCGGACAATCGATTAATATTTATTTATTTATTGACAGGAGTAATTCTGTGAATTTTCGAATTTATATAATATCTATCTTATAATATTTCTCGATATAAATTTTAAGCCGCCATTTCGTTTTTTTTTCACAGTCAGTCACAGTTTCACAGAATCTGTACTAATTAAAGGTAAAGGACACACCCACCGGCTTATATATCTTATATACAATATGTGGGGGAATCCCCTCTTAAAGGAAATGTATTCACTTTCTTAATGTTTTATGGTTATGTTGTAGATCTTTTGATGTCATCGTATCTAAATACGTTTAAATAAAAAATACAGTTGCAATCAGTTACCAATTTTAGACATTAATAAACTATTTGTCTATGTAAAAGTTAATTTTCTTTCAACTTTTTTTTAAGATTTATTTTTATTTGTATAAATCACACATAACTTTACAAAAATGTATTAAATATTTTAAAAATGATATAGTATACCTACTATGTCTCTATAATAAACCACTAAATCAAAAACTCTAGAAATACAGTGGCGCTGTCTGTTGAGAAAATAAGTAAAAATCTTTTTAAAGCTCGTAATATTTTTTTGTATATGAATACTTATATCACAAAAAATATCAATAATTTTATTCCTTTAGTATATAAATTAAACCTTTCATAAAAAAAGTAAAATCAATGCAACACAATGTAATAATTTTTAATATGGTAATGTTTAAGTTTATTTTTCATTAGGACAACACCAAAAATATAAAGTCAAATTTTATTGTCGCAAAAATTTCAGTCATATTTTCGAAAAATATTACGTGATTTCAAAACAGTAGATGATAATACAAAATTAATCGATAAAACCCGCCGTGGTCGCCGTTCGAACCGGCTGTGGTTACCAAACTGTCGATATCAAAAGGTTTGCATAAATGAATGATGTCGTTGAGGTCGAAGGCCCTAGTGCTGGTGGAGGTGTTACTGAGGGTGCCACCGTTATTTGTGGTGGATGAATTTTTGAAGATCAGCCTGGGGTTACCAGTGTCGATCGGCGAGGAGGTGTCCTTGTTGTCGACTGTGACGGCCGACCACGTCGATATTAGTGATTCCGACACAAATTATTACGACGCCAACTTCTACAACGCATTCGTCTTAACACTCCTCAAATTCTTCGTGTGTTGTCTAGGTATGTAGTTTTTATAACTATAGCATAAATAATTTTGCAACATCGCAAAACTTTCAGTTTCCCAATTGGTGTTTCGAAACAGTTTGCTTAGTGTCACAATGTACAAGAGATTTCAAATGATTTTTAAGTACTTGTTAGTGTACATACGTTATAGTGTGTTAGAATATTTTCTGATCATTTTTATTTATTTACAATACATATTTATCATAAGAAAATAATAAACAAATAATTTTGTTGTAGTGATATTAAGTATATAAATACATTGAAAACATATACAAATATTAACAAAGTGAAAAATAAACATTGCAATAATTTTAGTTTTATAAATCACTTCATATTGAAACTTTCAAACATCTTCAACATATAAAAGTTTGCACGGTGACTTCACACAGAACTGGAACAAAGTTCATTGACTCTTTTCAGTAAATAATGACAGAATTAGTGTGAGCTATAAACAAAAGAAATGATAAATATGGTCACTCAAATTATAAAACATTAATCAGTTTATATACATAAATTAAAAAATATAAAACAATATAACATATTTAGTTTTAGTAAACTTAAACATAATGTTAAGAATAATTTAAGTAGCGAATAAACAGATCAAAAACTAGCATCGTAAACACAGCAATTTAATACTATAGATGATAAAGAAAGTTTAAAGACTTATTGGATTTGCTGTTATTGATAAGCCAAACCAAGAGTTTTTTTATTAAATATATTAAACTTTATTTACTTATTTACTGTGAATCATAAAATCTTTTGCTGTTAGAAAATAATACTCCAGCCATATATGCTCTTAATATATGGCCATTAAGTGTGAATTGTTTACTATTTATTTATTCAATAAGAAGCAGTGAATAAAATTAGGATTTTCTTGGCAACACACTTCCTAATAACTTTTTAATCTAGTCAAAGAAATACTGTGCAGTATATGTTCCTTTTAAATGTTATTGTAATAACACTTCACAAGAACATAATAGGCCTCTCAGTATTTTTATGTATTATAAAATTAGTAGCTTAACTTTATAGTAACCCTCAAGATGTGGTGCATACAATTAAAAGTACATTACCACAATAAATAAGGCCATTGTTGTACAAGTTGTAACTCCATTTTCGCCCTTGACCTCCATATGTATAATCCATTCATTATTTATTAACATACAATATAGAATTAACTCAAAAAAATAGGACAAGTAAAAACTCAATTGATACTCAAAAGTTATAAATAGCATTCTTTAAATAATTTTAATGGTTTTCAACTATATTACTGTTGTATTTTAATTTTTATATTTAATACAGAAATTTAAACTCAAAATATAGATTGTTTAAATATGCATTTTAAAGCACTTTCGAATTGTCAAGTTACAAATCATTTGTTTTATTAAGTTACCACATTTTCATTTTAAATTACTCAACATTAGTTCCCTAATTAATATTAATTGTAAAAGAGAAAATTATGTATAATTAATCCCGGTCTGATATACCGGTTATCAATATTTCAAAATGAAAACTTATTAAATCTGAAGTAATTTTTTATCTGTTCTATTTATTGATAAGGCTTTTAATGAATCAGCATTATGCATATCTTTTGTAATACACGCAGATAAACATAATTATTAGTTTAAAAATATTAAATTAAATTTTAAACATTGTATAGTGTTATAATAATAAAATTAAATGTATTATGTAGCATAGGTTAATAAAAAGTAATAAAATAAACAATTTTAAATATTAAATTAAGCAATGCAATTCTCAATACAAATACAAATTATAATTTATAAATAAACATTAATTTTATTTTGTTTATTTATTTAGGTTTATCAACAGTTGTTACAATATAAAACTTACTATAGATACAATTAAAATAAACAAAATATCAAACGCAATTGTACAACTAATTATAGATAAACACTGCATGCTTATTTAAAAACTTATTCACTATGTGCTTAAAATACTTAAAATCAGTTAGACTATGTAAAATATAATATAAAACAATAAAATTAATATTGATATTTCAAAATTGAAATATATTTACTTTAAGTAGGTTTTCTGTGCCTTGACATTGTCAAAACAAAAAGTCATTACCAGTTTAAAATGTTAATGCTACCAAGAAGAACGGTTTATTTATACATAACAGATCATAGTCATACATTCACATTACTTAATTATCTTTCTTTTATCTATTGTTTTGAAAGATCAGAAATGGGCTAGCTAGCTATGGGTAAATGTAATTGAAAATAACAAAATTAATTTAGTCCTAAGGTTTATGTTTTTTTGTGTATGGTGGTTATTATTATATTTAATTCAACTTAATTAATAAAAAATAAATGAAATCTATCACCTATAACCTATATCTGTCTATAAATGACATACCTTTCTCATTTTGACAATGTGACTAAAAAACTATACATACTTCATGTGTAAAAATGCATTAAATAATTTACAGAATAGAACCCACCATAGAAATATACAAACATACACCATTCCATACCATTCTTCTGGGGCATTTGACTTAAAAGAAACAAAAATTTTAACACATAGATGTTGAATAAACTGTTATAATACACAACGACCTAATTACAATTCATGAATTTTAAATAATTTACTTTTTACTTGCTAAAAACTTAACTTTTATTTTTATACATCCTCATAATTATTGTTAATTAAATTTTTTTCTGTTACTCGAGCAGTTTTAACATAAATTTAAATAATGAAAAAAATTATTGATAATTTGCTGTAATTCAAAAAATATAACTTTATTGAAATTGAAACTTTATTGAATTTTCACACGCAATTACGCTAACATAAAATCTTAAGTTGTGGTAAAAATATAAGCGTTTTTTATTTCAATAGAAAGTTCCATTTTGCATTGGAAAATGAATTAGTTTTTTGTCAACATTAGGACTATTAATAATAGGATGTGATAAATAAGGTACAGTACAGACTAGTTCTTGCTTGTAGCTTCATTCCTGTTAAAGTAGATTTTGTAACATCAGTTGACCACCTAAATTTTTTTTTTCCTGGCCAGTATGACACGCCGCTACCGCTACTGTAAGCTAATTAATAATCATAATAAACGGTCCACGGCAAAACATTCAACACAAACAAAACAAACCCCAGACCACGAGGGAACAAAGCGCGCCCGTGAGGGAACAAACCCGCGACCGTTAGCGCTTCAGTTAATTGCAATGTAACTTTATTTATCTTTATCTTATTGTTTTTCTTTTCTTTTTGCTTGTTCTTTTCAATTCTAATTAAATGTTCTAACTTTTGTTAAACAGCCTTGTAAATAAAGCTCTTCTGGTTCTTATTCTTACTATGACAATAACTTCCCAAGTATAAGCAGTAAATTGACAATTTTTTATCGCAATCGGACGAAAGGTATTGGAATACATAGAATACGAATAAATTACATGATAATATAGAAATTTCAGAATTTTATATACATTTATAGAATTATAGAATTTAATATAATCAGTTTTTTTTTTTATCTTAAAGCTACATAACTAACAAAACCCAAATATTACCTTGAAACAAATTAGAATACTAATAACAAAAATTATTTTTTCAACTTATTAGTGACAAGCTGTGTCTTGGGGTTGCATCCGCACATTATATTTTGGTACTTATTTTTTACGTTATACTGGTTGACGATTTTATTTACTTCCCTTCAATGACTCATAAATTGATAAATAATAGCCATACAGCTGATTCCCGCGTCGCCTGTCGAATAATATTTCGAAGAACCTTCCCATTTCATCCCTACAAATTTTCATTACCTATTTCACCCACTTCAAGTTTTACCTTCACACAAAAATAGTTTTCTAATTCTGCTTAGCCCAATCTTTATATATAATAAAAATGAATAAAATCGGGTAGCCGCTTAGGCGTAAATATGCCTGTTTGTCTGACTTTTGTATTCATGATGTCAGTGTGGATATAGCTTAAAGCGTTTCCTAAAAAAAAAACTGCCTAAAGTCTTTAATATATAGAACTTACAGAAGATATTGCTTTTTCTGTATTTATTTAATTACTATTATTCCCCGCAAGTCACACGGTTTATATATTGATAAAAAGTAACACGTTGCTGCAGTGTCATCAAAATCCGTTCAGTAGTTTTTGCGTATAGGAACAAACAGCCACCCCTCCTCACAATTTTAAAGAATAGTAGTAATATAAGATATGGAAATAGCAAACGCATTCTTATAGTGACATTGAGAGCCTGTTCTTGTGATGTCTAAATGAATTTATTTGAGTAGATTCGGCGAATCTCGTTAGCCGTGAAATTTATTCGATAAAAGAAGTGCGAATTTAAAAATGTGCATGTGTAAATTAATGACTTTTTTGAAGGTATTATAAAGGTCAGAAATGTGGTACAAAAATATATTGGCACTTTTTTCCCATAACATATATTTCTACTGTCCGTGTATACGTCACTGAACTCCTATACGACTAGATGATTTTTTATGAAATTCATGTGTGTTGAGTGAGTGTTTGATTCACCCGGACCTATGTCCATCTAGGTAAGGGCGTTAGTCTGAGTATATTGCTCGGGCTGGTCCACGCCGGTGCGTTTTGCATCGCGGTCAATTCTTTCGCTAATGGGTCGCGGTCACGTCGGATTGTTGACCTTATGGCATTTTTGCCATGTAAATCTGTGTATAATGTCACGCGCTAGGTTGTGGACAAACACCTCGACGGTGGGCTTCCTGGTATATCTCTATAATACTTCGTTTCTGACGTATCTCAGAGCTTCTTCTGGATTTTGCTAAGTTCTAGTTCGGCTCGCGTAGCAGAACAAGTACCAGGTCGAGGCCATATACGTGAAGCATTTTTTTTTACTTAAGACCGAATAAATTGTTTATTCAACTTTAATTTGATTTCTCGTAAACTTTGATTTGACCACTTTATGCTGAGCTGTCGGACGTTGAATCGAACAGGATCGGTTATCCTTTGATCATCAACATCTCAGCGAACAATGGTTGCACAGAATTTTTAAAGTGGGTTTTGCAAACTTAAATACATTCATGCATTTTAGCTAGTTTTATATTTTACTAGTTTATTATTGAGTGGTTTGGGTAATAAAACCGAAAACCAAAAAACTATAATTGTACCTATTATCAAGTTTTTATAACGTAAATTATTCCTCATTGTTATTAATTATTATTTTTATCTTATACTTCGTCAAGACTAATCTTGTGATGTACCGTTAATTTGTATAATATAATGCCTGCGTGGTGCAAAAAAAAAGACACACGGGTTTACAGTTACCGAAAAAAAATCTCAGTCATTCAGTTACAACTTTTCATTAAAATAATAATTTTTTTTCGAGTATATAATAACATATACAAAACTGGCTAAATATATTTAATTATAAATTAAGTTTGTTTATTTAAAATGGGTTATATTAGTAAGTAAATTTGCTAAGAAAATACTTCTTGTATCAAATAGGTCTTTCAGGTGCTTTCGACTTATAACGCTGCAATAATGACATAAGCATATTTTTTTAAGGAAAAAAACATTTGGACGCTGATACACAATACTATGTCAAGCCACACAGATGTAGTGTTAATGTTTTAACTATTATATCAAACCATTTTAGCAATTTCTGAAATACGAGGCAGTTTTTGGGCATCTTGTGATCCGAGTGCAAAGAACATTCTAGTAGCTTAAATTTGCAACGTTGATAATGATAAAGAACAAGTAGAAACGGAAGAACGAATTATGGCGAGCGTATCTAAATTACGAGCGAGGCGAGCGTGATGAAGCAAGATATAATTGATTCGTATTGCTTATCAAATGGATGCTGATAAGCAATAATGTGTCAACCCACAAAAACTTAAATTCTGAGATATTGATTTTTAATTTTTAATTTATACTGCATTACCTATTTAACATTATTAAAAAAAATTATTCCTTTTATCAAAAATAAAAGAAAATATGGATATATATTTCTTCAAACATATTTATTAAGAATGGGTTTTACATCTTTAAGCGCCATTTTCTCAAAATGAAGTCCGTGTGGCTTGACACAGTATTGCTTATCAGCGTCTATATATGTGTACATATATTGCGTAACTTGATTAATTACTTTCTCTTGTATTATATAACAATATTAGTTTAATGTTCTACTTAATTAAAACTGTAATTACCCAATTTAACTGAACTGAACCATTTAATCTCTTTTAATTAAATTGCTCATTTGAATTAGCGGTTATTTTAATTATTATAATTTATTAGGACGCTAACTAACCGTAATGGTGCATTTCTGCTCTAATAATAATTCGATGTATGAATGTTACTCATTCATTTTGGTTCAAAACCTGTCTTTAATGACGATGATGGTCCGGTGGACGAGGAGCGTTTGTCCACGGAGGACTTTAATACGTTAAAACATAATCCTTACTTATTTTATAAATGCAAAACTTAATCTGTCTGTGTTACGCAATCACGCCTAAACTAATAAACCGATTTAAATGAAATTTTGTTCTGCGAATACGATCGAAGTCGCGGGCACCATCTAGTTTTAAATAAATGTGGAGATAGCTTAGTGGTAAGAACACGTAGATCTCAACTGGTGATCACAGGATCGAACCCCGGCTAACAGCGCTGGGTTTCCAAGTGCTTAATATGTGTTTAAATTCATCTCCTGATCGGCGGTGAATGATAATATCGTGAGGAAACCTGCTTGTGCCGGGAGAAATTCTGATACATGTTTTTCCGCCAACCCGCAGTAGAGCAGCGTGGTGCATTAAGCTCTAAACATTCTCTTTAATAGGAATTACTTTACCTTTTCCTTTTCAGTTTTTTTAAATAAAATTATTAAATGTGTTCACAACGTTTAATCACATATCATTTATATTTAGCATTATTAGGCAGAATGCATTATTATCTTGCTCAATGTCATATGAAAGAAAAAAGAAGAAAAGAATTGCGCGCCAATTTCGTTGTCATTAAAAAATAAGAGTGAAAATTGTAGTAATGCTTTAAAATAAAATTATTGTAAATTAATAAAAATAAGTTATTAAAGCATTTTAATTATTTACTACAATATGAAATGATATGCAAATACCCTAGCCATAACTAAAGTTCCTATACAAAATGTGTGTAATGTTTAGTATTTCTTATTAGTGTGTAATTTGTAAATGTCCGTAATAATGTATTACACTGTATCAAATTTAATTTCGCTTTCTTTTACATGATTTATGATCAATAAATCTCCATACCTTCAGTCAGTCAAACAATCAATCAAATTAAGAATAAACTTTCTCTTTTTGAACGTCGACTAAAATGAATCTACCACATATGAAACCGTAAAACCATCTACCACGTATCAAAAAATAACCGTCGCTCGGGCGACTTTTCACGTAGTGTTTTCGCCTGAAATGAGGGTCTCCTTATGTGGGTTATGCGATTCAGTTCTAAACGATTTATTTCAACGGACATAAGTACCCTGAGAATTGTCCCTCATCTATTACTTTATACATACAACAGTTTGTGAGAATAGATTGATGAATATTTTTTGTATTTTCGAAAACAGCTGAATAGATTTCCATGTGATTTTACAGTAATACAGCTTATGTAGGAAAATAATATTGGCTAAAATGTACAAAGATATTGTAAGTAAATTGACCAATTAGGCGAGAATAACATTTCTATGTTTTGCTCTCGTAATTGATATAAAACAACTCTGTAACGTGGTAACAAGTAACCTGGCGGACCTGCCAGCCTTCGAGGCCTGGATGCGGCGGAAGCGACGAGTCACCTTCCGACTTACACAGGTACTGACCGGTCACGGTTGCTTTGGAGAGTACCTGTGTAGGATCGGACGC
Organism: Hypolimnas misippus; assembly: GCA_037950945.1. Lineage (NCBI taxonomy): Eukaryota > Metazoa > Arthropoda > Insecta > Lepidoptera > Nymphalidae > Hypolimnas > Hypolimnas misippus. Next base: position 2,922,253 of record JBBEEQ010000009.1, read on the forward strand.
GTGGCGACGGCGGTTTGCCACCACTGCGGGGCGGACCAAGACGATGCCCAACACACGCTGGAGGCGTGTCCCGCGTGGACCGCGGAAAGGCAAGTCTTGGTCCAGCAAATCGGGCGAAATCTCTCCCTGCGAGCAGTCGTGTCGGCGATGCTACGCAGAGAATCGGCGTGGGAGGCCGTAGTCAACTTCTGTGAGACCGTCATGGTACAGAAGGAGACTGCGGGGCGGGCTCGGGAGAGGGCCGATCCCACCCGGCGGAGGCGACCTGCGGGTCGCCTTCACGGCCTCCAAGCCCCAGTGCCTGGGGCGGAATAAGTAGGGCACTCCCTCCGGCCGTGGGTGCGTGAGATGGGGGTCTCACGCATCCGTTTTCATACGGCCGAGAGGAGGACCGCAGTCCTGTATGGCCCCGGACTGCCGGTGTACGCACCAGCGAGGGGTGCGGGGAGGGCGAGACCATCTCCGCTCTCCTGAGAAGGGCTCCGCAAGCCACGAGTGGAGCAACGCACAGGAGAGGCCGCGGACGTGCCTGCGAAAGCGATCCCGTAGCCTCTCCGTTTTCCGTGCTGTGGCGGCCATCGCAGGGGGTTTTAGTGAGTACAATCTCACATAACCCGGTCTCCCCCCCAGGAGTCGGGTATCTATGAAGATTTACCCTGCGTAAATAAAAAAAAAAAAAAAGTAACCTGGCCGAAGCTAAGACTGTCAAAAATAAGACTGATATTAAATTCTTTCAGGTGTAAAGCAATGACAAACAACTTATGTAAATATTAAAGTTTGCGAGCAAAACTTATAGTGTACGCTTTACGATGAGTGTCAAGGAAGTCGGACAAATCCTGCACATACGCAGGCGAAGTTGCGAGTGTCTGCGAGTATTTAAATATTTCTAAAATTGCGTGGTAATTACGAGTAACTGTCGTTGTCACAATGTTAAATTCTATTCTGATTTTTGATGTTTGTACGATAACGCCTCATTTAACTGTTAAAATAAAACATGTTTGAAAAAAAAGTTTATCATCATTAGGTAATAAAACGGAATTATGTAATAAGATAAACGTTATTTATTTTTGACACATTAACCCTTTACCGCATCGTGGTTCATATATGAACCAAACCGTACTATCGTAAATATTTTAAAATTTTAAACAAATTTATCTATTTTATGCATACTGTATCAAATTCGTCCCATATGAGTTTTAGTTTATGCATACTACTGCCATCTATGATTAAGTTCAACAAACTAAATCGTTCCTCAAAGTCAACGGACAGGTACCGACCGGCGCGGAGTGTATTGGTGAAATTTAAAATTCTATAAAAAATATAAAACTGAGTGTAATCGCGTGCAAATAAATACTACAGCAAAGAAAATATTCTAAATATTATTATTAAGGTAAGTTTTTATTATTTTTTCAAATACTTATTACTAAAAATTAGTTGTAATTGAATGGAACAAATTTGGTACAACATGCAGAAATATTCTTACCTCGTATGTACCTTATTTGGTCCAACATGCAATAAATGTGCTAGTTTTTTTTAACTATTTATCTTGCTTACTTACTTGTTGCGTTTCTTGTAGATACATTCGAAAAATTTATTACAGGTACCTTAGTAACATGGATCCAAGTCGATTTTATGGACGTATACAAACCATTATACAACATTTTCCTGAAGGTAGCAGCGATGAAGATTTGTCTGATGAGGAAAATGTTCTAAGGAGAGCTCAAAATTTACCTCCTCTATATATTGCTGAAACTGACGAATCCGACTCGGAATCAGACGATAGCACTCCCTTGTCCGAATTGGCATCTTCATCTAGCAGAAGCGCTAGAGCTGAAAAGCCTCGATGGAGAGACGGGTTTTTAGAAAAAAATGAGGCTGAAATAGCATTTCATGGTGATATAAATTTGCCTATTGAAATTATGAATTTAGAAACTCCGATTCAATTTTTTAAATATTTATTCACGGACCAAATGTTTAAGTATATAGAAGAAGAAACCATAAGATATTCTTTTGAAAGACGTCCCGAAAAGATTTTGCATACCACAGCCAAAGAAATCGAACAATTTGTAGGCATGTGTCTTTACATGTCAGTTGTGCAATTACCGTCAACAAGGCATTACTGGAATGAAAATTTAGGACATCCAAAAATTAACAATGTGATGTCGTGCAATAGATTTGAAGAGATAAAACGGTTTATACATTTTAACACCAATACAACACAAGTACCTAAGGGCCAGCCAGGACATGATCCATTACATAAATTGCGACCTTTCTTGGAACGCCTTAGAGAAAGGCTTCTATCAGTTCCAAAAGAAGAGTACATGGCAGTAGACGAACAAATAATACCCACTAAAAGTCGGTCATCAATGCGGCAATACAACCCGAAAAAGCCCCATAAGTGGGGCTATAAAAACTTTGTTCTAAGTGGTAGATCGGGATTTAGCTACGATTTCGAAATCTATACTGGGGCTCAAGGACCTACTCATGTGGGCCGAAACTTGCCAAAAATAAGTACTTCTAGCGATGTTGTTGTTCGTCTGGCAAGTACTATTCCTGAAGGATTAAATTATAAGCTTTTTTTTGACAACTGGTATACTTCTCTGCCCCTACTGATTTACCTATCTAAAAAAGCAATTTTACCCTTAGGTACAATAAGGTCCAACCGTATACCAGGTTACAAAGTTCCTGCAGAAAAAGATTTAAAGAAAAATGGAAGAGGTACAAGTGTTGAGAAAATGACAACTGTAGAAAATGTAGATATTTCTATAATAACGTGGTATGATAACAGAGTCGTGACCTTGGCTTCGACATATGTCGGGAGCAAACCGTGTTCTGAAGTTCGACGTTATAACAAAAAAGAAAAGTCTTACCAAATTATACCATGTCCAAATGCAGTGATGACATATAATAGGCATATGGGAGGAGTGGATTTGTTAGACGCTCTTCTAGGACTTTACAGAATCCAAATAAGATCTAAAAAATTTTACCACCGCATATTTTTTCACATGGTCGACATGGTGACAGTGAACGCATGGTTATTGTATAGGCGAAAATTTAACCACGCTGAGTCGTGGCTGCCTTTAGCAGATTTTAAGTGTGCGGTAGCTGATGCTTTGTGTAATGCTAATAAGCCAATCACTACTAGTAAACGTGGGCGACCATCTACTAGTGTGATGGAAAATAATATTCAACAGAAAAAATTGAGAGGATCTATTGCTATTATGCCATCCCAGGACATCAGACTCGATCAGCTAGATCACTTGCCTGTCTGGTCTTCTAGGCAGCGTTGTAAGGTACCAGAATGCACAGGAAGATCACACGTGGAGTGCCAAAAATGTAAAGTAAATCTGTGTCTTAATGATAAAAGAAATTGTTTCTTATTATTTCATACTACATAACATTATTATCTTCGTTTTTTTCTTTTAATTTCTGCATAATGTACCAAATTTGAACCAAAGAGGAAAACCTACATTTTTCAAATGATAACCATTAAAAATAAAATTCCTTAAACATGTGTCGTTTTATTTCATATTTCCTATCATATATATTTTTTTTGAAAATAAATAAAAAATCATGCGGTAAAGGGTTAAGCGACCTTAAAATATTGATTGATTTAATTTCTAGACCGCTAACCTTGTATCAAGGTTGCGTTCTAACATCGCCCAATTTTGAATATAAATGAGTACTGATTTAATTAAATTCTTAATAATATTGTAAATGCTAATGTTTATGTTTGTTGAAGTCATATATAACCGATATTCTGGAATTTTCTAAAAAATGGCTTTAACATTCTTAAGGCAAGAATAACATTTCTAAGTTTTACTGTAATTGACCTAAAACAACTCTGTAACCTAGTAACAGTTATCTAGGTAACGAAAGCTGTGGCTGTCAAGATAAGACACTGACAGTATTCTTAAAAATTATTAAGTTTTTTTTATTATTTAATATTGACCGGCCATTATCCAAAGAATTTAATTGAACAATATTGACCGATTGTTGACATTATAATTTCATGCCAAATATTAATTTTTAATAAAAAAAACACCTTTTGATAATAATATGCTAGTTTACGATGCACGTTATATTTTTAAAATATAAAAATACACGACAATTCGTAATTCTTTTTATTTTTCTACTTCAAATCCTCAAAGAATAGATAATAAATTTAAAGGTGTGACATCAGAAACATTTCAGATATGTTATTATTAATTATATTGTAGTAATTTTATTATATTATAATTATATTATTTTATTTTGTTCCAAAATGAACGATAATTCTAACTAAATAACCTTTATGAATGAATGTATTTCGCAAAGAAAATTACCGACAAAACTTAATCCAAAATTTACCTTGAGATGTTACTTACAATTATCATTGAAACTTCAGATAAATTTAGCCATTTAAAGTTACGCAAAATGAATGATTAAATTCAAAAATGTTCACAATTATTATTCTTCCTTTATTTTCTACAAGGAAGTAAAAACAATTGTAATTAAATAACCTCGTCTTTTTACAGGCGTTGAAACTTACATGATTTATTTTTTTATACGGCATTTATAAAATAAGATAATTTGAAATATTTTTAAAATTTTAAGATCTTCCTCCCGTCCGTGTTAAAATTGTTAAGAATATATATAAACTGAGTTTTTTTCTATTTCAGGATGCATGTCAGCACTCTGCATATTCGTGTTGTACACGAAACACCTCATCATCGTGTACCTCTACCTGATGTCGATAGGAATAGTCTTCGTCTCCTACTGGACCAATGTGTCCGCCATCAAACAAATACAGGCGCTAACACTAGCTGCTACCTCCACGCACCCCTCGAGCATATTAGAAGACATCCTTAACTTGAACGTGAAGAATTTACTTGATCTCGAAGGCCCAGGAATTCTGGTCATTCAAAATTTTGCGATCCAATTCATATTGGCTGTTCTCTTTCGGAATGTTCATCTTGGACCACGGAACGCTACGTTAGAGAAGCTTCTACCGATGAGTTTCATGGCACCATCGTTCCTGGCCATGTTACCGGTACCGCCAAATCTTTTGCACCATTCTCCAGTATTTTCGGCGCTGTTGCCGTTGTTTCTCGTCAAATACGTTCTCTGGTCCTCTGGGTACGACGTGGTACAAGTGATGTATGGCGGATACCAACACGGGAGACTGTTCGTGAGTCACAACGGGCTATCGGCTTTAGTTGAAACGGAATGGATGAGATTGAACGTGCCATGTGTTCTAAGAGTTTTCTGGGTGATGCGTGTAGCGGAACATGCAATACTATTGCTTATGGACAACTACGACGAGGACGCAGAAGAAGGACTGAAGGTTTCCACTCTACTAGCCGTCCAATCGCTCGCTTCGATGGCCAAGTCGTTGCTAGTAACGGGATGCGAGACCATAACTGCCGTGCTCGGCATGACGTCAGTCATCTCGTTTTTCTGTCACTACATTGGGAACTTCTTCCAATGGATCCTACTAACAGACGAAGAGGAGGACAAAAGTATCGGCACGGTTTCTGCTATACTGTTTTACATTTTGGCGTTACAAACGGGACTGACTTCTTTGAACCCAGAGAAAAGGTTCATTCGACTGTGCAGAAATTTCTGCTTGTTATTCACAGCTCTCTTGCACTTTTTGCACAATATTGTCAATCCCATGTTGATGTCTTTGAGCGCATCTCACAATCCCAGCACGCACAGACACGTGAGAGCACTAGGGGTTTGCGCTTTTCTAATCATATTCCCAATTTCACTGCTTGTTTATTTATGGTCTCAACACTCTATATCGACGTGGCTTTTAGCAGTGAGCGCGTTCAGTATAGAAGTAATAGTCAAAGTGGTAGTCAGTCTAATGATATATTCTTTATTCCTGTTCGACGCTTACCGAAGTACGTTTTGGGAACAGTTGGACGATTACGTTTACTACATTCGGGCTTTCGGGAACACGATAGAATTTTGCTTCGGCATTTTCTTGTTCTTCAACGGAGCCTGGATACTATTGTTCGAGTCTGGGGGAGCGATACGTGCAGCTATGATGTGTATACACGCGTACTTCAATATATGGTGTGAAGCGAGAGCTGGATGGTCGGTGTTTATGAAACGGCGTACGGCTGTGAATAAAATTAATTCCCTAAGAGAGGCTTCAGCTGACCAGCTCCACCGATTGGACGATGTGTGCGCTATATGCTACCAAGAGATGCACTCAGCGAAAATAACGCGATGTAACCACTTCTTCCACGGCGTTTGCCTGCGAAAGTGGTTATACGTCCAAGACAGGTGTCCGCTGTGTCACGACATATTGTATAAGATAGACAATGATCCGAGTAAGGACAATTCAGAGGCTGGTAACGAGGAAAATAGCAACAACCAAAACCTACTCCTCGAGGAGGAACCCGACCTGCTCCTCAACGAGGGCGTCAGGTGACTGATTGATGAAGACTTACAAAATTTAGATTAAAATCAAGTTTAGAGCTCGATTTTTTCAGTGGTAATATATTTTTTTTTTATTTTGTATAGTAAGTTATTTTGTTCTTATAATATTTTTGAATCAGATCGATTCTGTGATTTAAGGTTTAAATTCTGTCTTGTGATGAATGGGTTATCGTAAATATTCAGTGTGAAGTTAGGTATTAAGTAACGTAGGTGTCCTATACGCTTGGAAGGTCGATGCGCTGTTACCATTTCCTATATTGTATGTTCCAATGTTTTCGAGTCAAAAATCGCTAGTTCTACTAACATGAAACGGGATTGTTTTGAAAAATAAAGACGCAAAGCTATTTGTAAATATTTGAGGTATTTAAAAATAGCTTATTAATGTATTAAAACTAACGTAAAACATATAAAAATAGTAATTTTTCTCATTAAAATGTAAATAAAACTATTATTTTAGTGTAATACGTGTTTTCTTGACCAATTTCTATCGTATTTTTTTAAATAAAACAACATATATGTATTTCGAAGTTTATTTTATATTAAAATCATAAAATGGCAGTATATTGACCAATTGGACAATTCTTAAGGTTTTCTATATACGCAGCTACAAATTGTATTTACAATCAAAGATACCAGCAGTAGGAAAACATTACATGGAAGATTATATATAATTTATAATTTTCGTTAAATAAATAGATACACTATCTATATACAAATGTACTAAAATCAGAAGAAAAAAACTGTTAACATATTTTAAATATACTTATTATTTTCATACTAATTATCCGACATCTGATCTAGACTATCATTACAATTGACAAAAAGGCGGGAAAAATAGATAAGCCCATGATACTACGGTAATAACTTAATTGCATACATAGTTTCGCGCCAAAGAAATCATGAAATTCAATAAATATCATAGTGTGAAAGAGACAATAAGTTGTTATCACACAGGCGCAATGAAGCTTATGACGTCACTGTGTATTGATTGACTAATTAATGTACATGGCATTGTTTCAGTACAGTGTTTTTCAGGGCTAATTTATTAATGTTTGCAAAAATAAATTACCGATGACTAAATTGCGCCTAATGTTTTAAATATTAGAAAACTAGGTACTTCTTCAACACGATAAATCGCTACAACTGAATCAACATTAGTATGTCATCTCTTTTATATTCCAAATCAACACTTATTTTTCATTTATTAATATGAGATACTACAATAGACGTGACAATATAACATTATATATTTTATATTGTCACGTCTATTGTATGCTTTCAATTATATTTTCAAAGAATCTTAGTGAAGCGTTGGTGCTACGTAAAAACCGCGCGAATTTTAAAATAGGAGTATGGAAACTTAATGGGAGATTTGCTACGGCATACCAAAAAGAAGACAAGAACAAGGCGGTGGTTAAACTAAGTATATTACTACTCTATATACATATTAAAAAAAAATCGACAAATATACTTGTCTACATAAAATTCTTTGGTACAGAACATATTTATAGATAATAATAAACTAAGCTTGAAACGTTGTAAAATTTCTCATACGAAATATTTGTAAGAAGGTTCAAACATTCCACATAATAATAGGGAGGGAATCCAATATTTCAATTAAATATTAGGTCCTTATAATTAGACAGTAAGTAATAGTTTGAAACTCTACAATTGGTCGACGTCCTAACGACAGTGGTCCGATCTGCACGCTCGAAGTTCGCCTTCACGATTTCGTAATAACGACCATCGCTGAAAAATAATTTAAAAATCTATAGCACACGAACCGCCACATTAATAGTGCACAAATTTTTCTATCTTTTCATTTAATTTATGGTTAAATTATTGAATTCGATTCTCGTGTTTATTTAAATATGTAGATTGAAACTAGCTTATATATTTTTATAATATATGGCTACTCCAGGAATAAAATATTTATTAAAAAAGTACTGATTTTATATTATAATAAACGTTTATTGTACAATTGAATTACTGTTTTTTCGGTTTTATATATCTTTCACAAAGATGCTTTCATTTTGGCAGAATAATCATCTAAAATAAATACAATAGCCGATGTCATAAATTTACCATATAAACTTACCTTAAAACAAGACATTTCAGTTTAAGGCATTTAACCCGAAGGATATCAATAGCCTTTTGACTTTTGTCACTAAACCTAAGGTTCTCTGGATCCCATCTCAGCTCGAGACGCTCCAAATTAGGGCAACTATTAGCTATGCCGTCCATTAACTGAAAACATAGTTTATTTTCACTATTTTTTATGTTATAGATGTAACGCTACCACGTATGGTGGATAAGAGCAGCAAGGATAAAGTGTCAACTGACACTTGTTATTAGAAAGAGACAGAAAGATAAAAAAAGAGATGTTAAACATGAAGCAACTGCTCCTCTAGATTTGTCTATCGTATTATAATTTGATCGTTTCAATATAATAGCGAAATCGTTTCTACCGGTTTTTCGCGTCATTATTTATTTTTAACTAAATAATTATCTAACCTATCTAAGAGAAAGTAAATACTAGTAAATATTAGTATTAGTATTGTGTATGCAGACTAAAAGACAAATTCATTATTGAAATTCTAGTAGTTATAAAATTCTTGACCGAGAATCACTCTTGTTTTTTTTTACTTTCGTAATTGATATAAAAAACTTTGTACCTAGTAAGTAGTACGTTAGATACGTAGTAAGTAATTACGAAAGCTGTGAATATCAAAAATAAGGCATTGACAGTAAATTCTTACAGGTGTAAAGCAATGACAAACAGTTTATAACAAGCAAAACTTTAAGTGTAATTCTCGCCTTAAAGTTAATTAAGTAGCGATGTAGTGCTCGACGCCGTACGGATAAAACTCACCTGATCAACATGAATGTTAACTCCGAGGCGCTCTTGCGTTCCCATTATGAGTATCCTGAAGTTAATCAATATTATTAATTAATTAAGATATATAAAAATACAATGACAATTGAATAGAATTTAAGATGGATTTATTAAAAAAAAGTTAATACTTCAATTGATAGAAAATGCATTTAAACACTAGTATGTTATAAAAAAAATCAAATATTGAAATCTGTTCTTCGATTGACGAAAACACGCAGCACGTAGGAACCATAACTGTAAAAAGGACCAAGTCTCGCAACTTAGTTCTTCTACCGTAAAATTTTGTGATTTATTTAATACGAAGTCGGTTAATTTATCCAGTCCCTACTTACGTGACCTGTCTTAAGTTATTACGACATTTTGTAGTGAACATATCCATATTAAAATCTTTTATGGTTTAAATAAATAGATTGACTTAGCCATCGCAATAAAACATAATGTACCTCTCACTATTTTCTAAATTTGAAGCATTCTTTGTCTGCTAGAAGTGCCTTAGAGTTTTGATGATCAAGTTATAGTTCTTAAGGTACTGGCTCAAATTGAATGAAATTTGATTGCCTGCTTGATTACTGAAAAATTCTGTATTCACTTCAACAAAGTAATAAGGAGGTCGAAAATGGTCTGTTCTGTTACGAGAAAAGTAAGGTACGGCCGTGTCGCTTCTTTGCTGGACTTGGTTGGGCACTGCCATGTCCTCAGATACTGTTGGCTATTAAATCTATAGTCTACATACAGTTAGCTGAGTGGTCTGTAATATCGAGTGGTATGTGTGTCTGTGTATTGTGGTGCAGTGCGCGTCGTACTTGGCGTTGGTGAGCAGCTGCAGCACGCTCTGCCACAGCTGGTCGGTGATGTGCGGCATGCCGCTGAGCACGAGCCCCCACAGCTGGCCGCCGTGCCGCGACAGGAAGCGGTGCAGCGCCTCGTCCGACAGGTTGTCCGACGCGTCCACGTCCAGCGCCACCAGGTTCCTCAATTGAGAGAACAGTGCGTTAGATTGAGATACTCCTAGATACCGACTGTAGCCGCGTATTACTGCAATAGTGGCTCCAATTTACGCAAAATTTAGAGGAAAATAGAAATTAAAAAAACAATAACTTAGAACAAAGTGTGTATGTAAGCAAGTCTATTATTTAGGCGATAAAAATATAATAAGGTTTCAGTGCCTTAAAAAATAAGGTTTAAGTTCCTTCAGGTATAAAACAATAACAGACAACGTATGTAAATCTTTATGAAAGTCTGAGTACAAAACTTATAAGTTTAATTCTTGTCTAATATAAGACAAAAAGTCTATGTTGATTTATTGTATTATAAAATTCTAGGTTCCAATTTAGAATCAGACGGTCGAAACCATCTATGAGGAAACTTTGACTATTCTCGATATATTTACGAAATAATTTTACGCGACGATCGAAAAGGAAATCTTTAGACACTATTTTAATACTAAATAGATTTTGCAGTCTTAATGATAGCCAGATTATATCCGACGTCAAAATATCTAGACGAAAAAAATACTAAAAAGTTAATCTCACCTAGCTGTACCAGCTTCCATCCAAGCCTTCAGTACCGAGTCTGTAAAGCCATTGATCTGCCCAGCACTCAAGAACCTCAAGTTCGGGATCCTAGAGAGCATGTCGATGAGGCATTCCGATGATAAGTCTGTCGCTGTCACGTCCAACTCTTGGATGGAAGACTTCTCCCATTCCACTTGCATGACGTATTCTGAATGCAGACCTGGAAAATTTGATTATGATTTTTGCAGGATTATGGTGTCATTTTGTGTCCATGCTGTAGCGGTTATGTAGAAAAGTTATGTTATCACTGGGCTTCTAGTATCTAATTTACTTGTGATTGTGAATGTATTTATAAAAGCAAGGACGAGTAATGTATCTTAGAGAGGGGGGAGGGGGGGCGTGTGTATAATATACTAGCTGGTACTCGCGACTTCGTCTGCGATGTATGTGTTGCCTACGTCATAGCTATTTCTGCATGCAGTCTCAGCGCGATCGGTTTAAAATTAACAAAGTTTTATACAAAATTTCATCCCCTATTTTATCCCATTGCGAGTATAATTAATCAAAATCCTTTCTTAGCCGATGCCTATGTCATAACATCTACCTGCATGGTAAATTTTAGCCCGATCCGTCCAGTGGATTGGGATGTGCGTTGATAGATCAATATGTCAGTCAATCACCTTTGATTGATATATATTTAGATATCAGTAACTATTATATTATATTTATAACTAATCAACAACATACCATAGACTAAATAGAGTATAAATTTATTTTTATGATATATATTACTAACACGGCCTCGGCCTTTTTAATAACTAATACGATATTAAAACCAGACTTTAAAACCGAAATACGTAATTTCGTTTGCTTTGATGACATACTAATTCTAAGTAGACAATTAGTTGTATTATAACAAACCTAGTGAACTGATTTTTATAAATAAGTATGCTATGGGATCAAATTAATAGTCTATATAGTCTAAGTCTACCCTTTCGATTAAAAAAAAAAGAATTTTCAAAATCATAAAAAAATTAAAAACATACAATTTGAATTTAGAACCTCCTTATTTTTGCAGTTGAAAAAAAAGCATTTGTTTGCTAGACTAATATAATAATAACGCGAAAGCTATTTACTGTAGACGGGACTATTTGAGGCATTGTGTAATTAATGAGACAATTTTGGACACTAATAATTTCGTAGACAAATTAAACTCAACATGCGTACATGACAACCGCGTAACTGACAAAATTTTAACTGTATTTTTTTACATTTTTATTATTTTTTCGTAAATACTTACTACATCCATTCATCAGCAAGCAAGTTAGTCTTCTTGAACGTTGGAATAGTGTTTTCATAGTGGAGCCTGTTACTTTGTTGCAATAATTAACAGCAAGACATTCCAACTAAAATTTAATAAAAACAATCAGTTTGAATGCTTAAACCAACTGTATTTTTAATATACTGTTACGTGATATTTCCGCCATTTTGAAATGATCCTAACGATCCTTTTTTTCTTTAACTTTTATATGCAAAAACGGAAAATCATTTGTAGTTAATGCAGTCATTAAAGAATTCAAATTTTAACCGCTGTTTTGAGAGATGTCGGGCACATTTTTAAGTAAAAAATATATTATTGTTATTTCATTAACCTTTTTAAGTAGAAATGGAATATTTAAAAACTCACTTGTATACAATTGGAGCTGAATGCGTCAATATGCGAGTCATCTACGAAGTTGATACCGTACAAATTGATCACGCGCAGGTTAGGCGTCGCCGATTTTAATTTATGTACGTTGATTACTTCGTATATTTCTTCTTCTTCTTCTTCTACCTTTTCGTATGTGCCTATAATAATATCATTATTAGTTTTTTTGAAGTTTCACTTATGATCATAATAATATTATTACGCTTATTTTCAATCATATTTATTTTACATATAACGATTCAACGTACCGATTCGTTTTAATAGGCCATTTACGAAACGTATACTAAATTAAATCGATATTTTTCTAACAAATAATTATTAATAATTAAAATCTCAAAAAAAATATATAATTAAATATATTTAAAGTAGTAAGCGACTAACCAATTAGATGTAATATTTCTAATCCATTAATGAAATTGTAAATTTTTCTCATGAAACCTTCCATGAAGATGACTTCTGATAAGCAAATGCAGAGATAACGTAATTTTGTGGGAAATGCTTGCATCTCAGAGAAGTCGTGAAGCTGCATAGCTGCAAACAATAAAAATTATTTTTAATATATTTTTTTTTATAAAAACTAAATATTAATATCCGTAATACACATATAAGCGCGAAAGTATCTTATATATCTGTCTTTCTGTCATATTTTTACACCCAAATAGCTAAAAGGATTTTAATAAAGTATTACAAAATATAAATTAATTTTTTTGAAACTTAATGAATTTCAACCATCGTGACATTTAACGTTGAAACTCATGTCGTCAAAGCAGCAGACGAAACATTTTAGAGGTATTTAATAAGACAAGGCTAAGGCTAAAGCGTTGCTTTTGTTATTAATTGCAATGCCAAGACTTCAAACTGAACCGCCAGACATACTATAAATTGATAATGATGTATTGTTTGTTTACATTTCACAAAACATAACAAATATACATATTTTAACAGCGTTCTATACGACGTTTACACAAATATTACCTGTACTAAAATCAAGTAACATGTGAGTCAAATTTGGGCATTTCGCTGCGAGTTCATGTAGAACTGTATGTGTAATGAGTTCTATAGGCAACTCAATATACCGAAGTGAAGGGCCGAACCTTATAGAAATCAAGGCTAACAATGACTCCAGAGAACCTGAAAGAAAGCATTTCATTTTTTTATTTAAAATTATTCTGAACTATCTAACGCCATCTATATTTAGTAATTAAGATCTACTGAGCTTACACATAGATGGCATTGTTGTGCACATAAATGGTTTAAGAGATATTTTTATCAATAAATTATATAAATTTGATTACATGTTCAAATGATTGTAAGTAAATATACCAACCCACATGTAATCCTGATATTTCAGGTCGCAAGCTGACGTGCGTCCATAGTTTTGTATCGTAAGCGACCATACGCCATCGCTTGCATACTGTTGCCATACGACATATTTCTCGATGGGTTAAATACGAAAATATATTTAGTAACACCTTATCTGGTAATTTTTCTATAGTCTGAAATTAACATGAAATTTGTTGTGTGATTAAAAATAATATATTCAACTTATTATTCCACGATAATTCTAAAACGTCGTAACTACCATTATTTATATTTAGATTGGTAAAATTATCAAAGGACATCTTTGTAAAACCTAAACCTTGTTGGTAATTTAATGTTTATGTAATGTATGTTTTTCATACAGATCATGAAACGTGTAACAATGTCAACAAACTAAATCAATAATTTGGCAAAAGCAATTCTACATTACCGTATTCGCGAACGGACTTCTGACTTGACCTCCTTCGGTTAAATAAACTTGACTAGCTTCTAAAGCCAGTTGCCCCCAAACATCAGTGGATAAATCCATAATAAAAAATTAATATTATCACCAAAAAAACACTAGAAATGCATATAAAATAGTAAATTTTCCTATTTTACACAGCGATAATAGTTTTACTTCATGCGCGAAAAGTTCACGCGAGCTAAGAATATGAAACGCTGTGGTTAATTTTGGAATCGTCTGGGAGGCGATGGAGTACCGACAAGATATAGAGAATTATATCGATTATGTACTTTTTATCTTTAACTTATCTATTTTCCGGGAAACTGGCATATAAATAGTTTTTAATTTATACACTTCACCCAATAATGGGTTGTATTATACCCGTTGAGATTTATTACGCAGGATAACATACAACATCCGATGGTAATAATTTAGCGGGAAGTTCGAAATCTTCAGCATACGGTAATTCTTGTTTATCTAACTCTAATTAAGATGAAGGCGAATTTAGAGTTTCTATGTATAATAACGAAAGCTTGAACAATAAATTACTGTACTTTATTAGAATGAAATTACTGTTTATTTTGTTAGTTAGTTTAATTATATACATAACTAATACAGTTTACTGCTCTAGAAGACGTTTTTAGGTTATTAAATAACTAAAATATATAATGAATGTGTGTAAAGTAAATAAGAAAGAAGTTTATTTTAAAATTCAATTTGTAGGTTCACTGGCTTTTAGTTGTAATAAAATAGTACACACGATGGAATGTTATGTTTCAAGTATTGAAAGTTCCCTTTTAACTTTATAAGTAACTAGATATTATTTTTGGACATCTTCTTATTAGTATTAAATTATCTGTTTATTTCAATATTTTTGTTCCGAATTAACGTACTTAATATAAACGATTTTATTAACCGATCGTGTATAGTAAACAAGTTACTATTTTTACAAAAGTGTTAAAATATTGATTTGGTTACTTATAAATTACTTAATTGTAAGATTGCTTTAAACACATTGTTACAAATTCTTATTTAATGCTACAAGTTATAAGGTTCAAAAATGTATACGCAATTATATTAATGTGAATTAAACATAAATGAATAGGCAAAAGCAATGATATTTAGCATAATGTTATGATTACATCTTATATTACACGTGCTTATCTAAAAATTATTTTAACTTCGAAGAGAAAATTGTCTCTTTTAATTCAAGAGACACTAATAATTCAAATAATTCAGTGAAATTCATTTAAGCTTAAGAAAATAAATTACAATTACTCTAAGGGCACTCTCATATAATGATATAACATTACATACACATCAAAGCATTAATAGCACTGATATCAGTTGTTGCATCGTTTCAAATTGCTCGTAATAAACTTAATCGAAAGCGATTCATCAAACTGATTTAATACATTAAAGAAACATACCAAATCTAATACAAATTAAACAAATAACACTTAGAAATTATCCGAAACATATGTTAATTCAATGCTATACAAATATGTGTATATAATGCTATGCAGAACCAATAGAGCTGAAAAGCCGTCTATAATATAATTTGTTTACGCGATTAAAAATAAAATTACACGCGATGACATGTCGTTAAGAGTGAAAGTGGTATAAACTTTTCAGTGTTGGAATTTCTGTTTGCTTGTAATCTGTCTCGTCTACGATCTTGAACCGGCACAAATTGGCAAGCAAAAAGGTATTTCCTGGACATATGACTCATCGGCACACTGATTGGCATTTTTAAAGTTTGAAATTTTACTAAAGCTTGTCATATATTTATTTTCACGGTATACGTATTTAATCACTGCAAAGACATTTTTCGTTGCATATATTATGTCAGTTTAACGCGTCTTATAATGTTAACTACTAACTAATAATATTAATCTGCATAATCTTCTTCAAAATAACGAACACATAGAATTGATAACTTATACTATTTATTAAAATATAAAATTATAAATAATAGTTTTAGTGCAAATTAATTAATTTATTTTGTTTATTTTTAAATCGTTGTCTTATTATCATATGTGTTAATAATGAATGATATTTTCTTAGACTAATTACTAATCCCCTATTAATAGCTTCCGACGTGAAGCAGCTCATCAAAGTATTCGTTGATTGACAGCTATGAAGTCACATAGCCAATAG
This sequence comes from Hypolimnas misippus, assembly GCA_037950945.1. Lineage (NCBI taxonomy): Eukaryota > Metazoa > Arthropoda > Insecta > Lepidoptera > Nymphalidae > Hypolimnas > Hypolimnas misippus. The sequence continues at coordinate 2,938,728 of JBBEEQ010000009.1, forward strand.
TGAACTTTTATCAACCTAAAATCGTTTAATTGGATTCGAATCGGGATGTTGGACACGTTTAATTTATTGGTGTCGACCGTCTAAGCAGGTGTTAAACAAATGCTTATTCTCGTAATCAATTATAATTAAGACATTAATTATACTTTTGAAACATTTAATATTTTGTTATTCTCATTAACGATTCATTTTTGTTCTTGTATTAACTATTTCTGTGCTAATTATAGCCATCCGCCATCTCCCAACAGTGAAACGTAATGCATTGGATAGCTCTTTCCTCAACAGGTTTGGAAGTATTCAAAAAGTTTATATAGTCGTATTTTATATAATCAAAATGTCCTGAAAAGTGATCTTTATAATTTTTATATGAAAAAAAAATGTTGCACCATCAAATCAAGGTTATGTAACATGTTATTTTGATATCATTCACAGAATAGTAAATTTCAAGTGTATAAGACAAGTAAAAGTTGTGCAGATCCTGTCGACGACGTGGAAAGAGCTAATTACCATCGAATGTGTGAACAGATCTTCATAAACTATTAGAACCAGTACGATTATGTACATAAAATTGTTTGTGTACAAACATATAATTTTTTTTGTAAACCGCATCAAAATTGATCATTTTAAATGATACGATACGATGCCAAAGACAGAGACACGAATACACACGTCGAACTTATAACAAGCTGTTTTTGGGTCGATGGTTAAATAGCCTTGTAATAACATTATTTGGAACGATAATATTTATGGTATATTTTAGTTTAATTGTAAGTAATTGTATCGAAAAAATCTAAAAGACCTCTTTAATAACTTTTTAGGCGGCTTTCTAGTAATTAGATTATATTTTAGTTTCAGTTGAATGGCATAAATACAAAAAAACCTTTGCTTTTATTTTATGACATATCGTACGTTGGTAAGCTTTATGAATTTTAAAACTTTATATTACTTACAAAATAATCCAAATATAATATACAATTTATAAGACAATATGGCAGAAATTTTTTAAAGAAATATAATTTTTTCTAGAAACGAGCTTGTCACTTCAAGTATTCATTAGGTGTAAAAAACAACTGAGAAAATAAAATTTCATCACAACCACGGATTGTCTTTAATTTAGATCTCTATCACGCACATCTGTTTTACATCCTGCTGTCATATTTCAATTAATAATCTGATAAAATGTTAAATCAACACATCAAACAGCAGCTACCAAAAATTCCAAAACAGATTCCAAAGAATATGTATTATTTTTTAATTCAGTAAACTCAAAAACTTGTAAAACCAGCAAGTTGCTGGTATTCGTGTAAAATGATCGATCTTCTTTCTTTATATGTTCTATTAAAAATTTATATTATGTTTCTTATTTTATCAGTATTTATTTTTATAATCCGGCATCGTACTACCTTTTTAAATGACTTTTGGCAGTGGATATGTTTGTAGTTAAAATATAAATAATTTTTTGATGATTGAACTTAATAAAAAAATGAACGAATTTGATTTATACACGTGTAAGTGCTAGTAAACCAAACGAGAAACAAACACTCAATCATCGAGGTAACCCCATAACTAATTATAGTTATGAATTCAAAAAAGTCAACAAAAATGGTCAAAAAAAAGAAAGCAAAAAATTACGTGAAACAAAATTTTGGCAGTTACTCGGTTATCATTGAAATATTTAATCTGCTCACGCATAAACATGTCGTGTCGTCAGAAATATTTTTATTAGAATATATTGGTTATATTTTTAATTTGCAGAGATGAACTAGGATTTCTGGACAAATAAAAGTGATTTGTACGAGTATTTGGAGTATCTGCGTCATACAAAAACATTTTAGTGATTTAGTAAGCAGTATCTCCGATCCGCTTAAGATACTGTTAATATATTTACATTTTTGAAATACCTAACATAAAATATCTTTAAAAATATTAAATTTGTTGTGCACGTAAATAATTATTGTATATATGTTTTGAATTAAAGCTAATTAAAAAAATATTTTAGATTTCTTTATTTTAAATTGTGTTTATTCAAAAGTTGTTTCTTCTGTGTTGCCGACTCTGAAGACAGTTTAAGATAAGTAATTAAATTTAAAAATATATAACGCATAATTTTAATTTATATTTATGTTACAACTAATTGGCTCCTTTAGAAATTATTTCATTATAATACCATATTTTTTTTTATTTAAACACAAAGGTATCTTAGGTACCAGTCCAAAAATAAAAAATAAAACTTACCATAACTTGCTTTCGCCTGAAACTGCTCTGCATATCATCTCGGGATATAGCAGCCGCTGCAGTATCCACATTCAAAATGCCCCACGAATCCATATTTGTAATTTGTCAACAACTTAAATAGGGCTAACAATTAACACCACAAAAGTTTTTTGGCTCGATGCACAAATTTTTAACACGTTCTCAATACCCCGTACGGAAACGTCACTTTGGCGCGAAACTTTGCAAGTTAACGTGCTAAACCTACGACGCGCGTCTTCTACGAGCTGGTTTAATATGTAGCTAGTGCGTTGCGTCGTTCGTTCGTTACTTACAACGTATTTATATGTTGTAAGATATTTAAATTGGCAAGCCAAAATAAGTACGGCATTTCGCTTCAACTGGGCGTACAGACGCGGCTGCCAAGAAGAATCGTATTGCATTTGGTGTCACGGTGATGTTGGGTCGGATTTATTTGCATTTCCCGCGCTCAATGAAGGAGAATAACATTTAAAGCGTTTTAAATGAATTTTAAATCAATATTTCGATTTAATATTATAATTTATTTGAGTATTGCGGTTCCTTATTTTAAAGTATGAATGTAGTATAGTAATACACTAAGATCAAATAGATAGGTGACTAATTGATACGAAGCTTAATGACGTAACAATTTTATAAATACTAATATTTTGAATTTCAATGATGTCTATAAAATTACACATTTGTCGTCAACGAGAATAGGACTTGGAATATCTGATGTAGTTCTAAGCTGCTGTACAAATATTTGACGCTCAATAAAAAAACGTCTATCAGTTGATTATAAAAAAAAAGTTAAAAATAAATTTACATTCGTTTTAGTAATTATTATAATAATGTGAAATTAATCAATCAGTTCTTTGTTTTTATGGCAATGTCAAATTAATACATGGAATTGAATTAATTTTATAGTAAGGAAGACATCAACGTAGAACGGAACTTTTGAATAAGCTTGTCAAAGTGTTGTCAGCTAACATTTTGACGTAGAATCATTCGTTCCTAACTTCGGTTCGATTTTCCATTTCAGTGATATCATTACAAGAAAAACTGCCATATTTTAGGACAAAAATCGCTAACTATTGCTTGGAGCAGAAAAATATCTGTTTTTTTTTACTTAAACCACCGAAAAATACCTATGTAATTTTTATAAAAAAAGAATAATTAGTATAAAATATAATACTGATGGAAATTTTTAAGTTAATAATTCTAATTAATGGGTTTTTGTCTGTGACTGATTTACCTTTTTTTGTAAAGCATGCTCCCCATATCTTTAATGGTTTCTTAGACCATTAAGCATTGGGACGCACCTTACAAGGCATTATTATCCCTCCAACAAATCTTATAATGAAATGGTCTAACGCGTTTATAAAAACTACTCTGGAATCGATTTTCAACAATATCAAAATCGTTTTTATTATGTACGGAGCTACATAAAAAAATCCAATCCTGCAGTTAGCCATTGCAAAAAGAGATCAAATACGTCTAATCTTTAAAAAAATGGATCTTACATTTCATATGTAATTATTTTTGACATAATTAATTCACTATTTCTATTAAAATCACCATACAATATAATCGTAAATAATGTTCTCGAACATGACAAATAGATTGCTTGAGTAAAAAACAATCGGATCAGTGTAGTCATGCAATTTTATTCCTTATGTCACTGCCGTTTTTCGCAATTTTAGACTTTATTATATAACTAACAAAGTAAAAAATATTAAAATGTTTATTAATTATTATTTTATTATTAGATTAATTATATTATTCATTAATTAAATGTTGTTAACAAAAGAATACTGTTGATACTTTTGTGAAAACAAATGTGTCAACAGTATTCTTTTGTTTTGGATAGTGCTGTCATAGTGTTGAATGCAAATAGGTATCGATGAAATTATAATTTATATTTTTTTATAAAAGTAAAAATGAGTTTTTAATTAATAATATTTCTTTATTAGTAAAGAAAATAATTCCGGTTCTTGTAATTAATGTAATTTAAAGATCCATTCTGTTTTAGTTTCTAAATCGCTAGTGAACAAACTAAAGCCGAAACTAAACAAATCGAATGTGTTATTTTGCCTTTGTTTATTTTTTTTAGATCCTTAACACGTGTTCTACTTTGAACAGAGGATCGAAAAAAAATTACGTATTAGCCAAAAATGGAATCTAAATTATAGGAATCCATGCAGCAGCTTAATTCCGAGATACCTTATTTACCTTATTACCGAATTCCTTAGATACTCTTTAATGAATATTTATTACCAAATAAGATTATTAATTTAATTATGTAAAAAGATTCCCAACAAATCCCAGGAATATCGATAAATTCTTGTATAAAATGATCGTACGTAATATCGATATCGATAAAATATTTTGAAAAATATAAATAGTCTCATTCCTATTAAACAAAAGCTGTCGTTTTTATGTTTGTAGTATACAATTCTTATATGAATAACGTATTTGACGTATTAGTGTGAATATTATTTACTAGTGTTAATGTTTTCTTTTTGCTTGTGTTCGTAATGTTGTAAAATAATTTTGAGTATGTGTGCAGTAATATCAAGTATGGACTACCTTGCCCCCCGTCAAATTTGCCGAAAATTTTGTTCGTAGAATTGTGCGCGTGACGCGTCCAAATACTTAATGGTCTAACATTTGTTAAGACAAGAAGTTTATATAACAAAAATTAATATATATGTATTACTGAATAAGATTTTTTTAATTGGGACTATTTATTATAAATTGAATTTCAGCTTTGTAAATTGAATATAATTTCTGAATTTTGTTTTTACAAAAAGTCTCTAAATCCTATTTTTGTATTAGACAATCTTCCTGCTTACATTAGGGAGATCACCCATATTTTGAAGCGATTTGGCATCGATACTATCGCTCGTCGGATACCTTGCCCCAGGTATTGTACGCTACACGAAGAGTACACATCGGTACAGTCGCGATGAATTCAAAAATCGCATTTAGTAGTATTCGAGTAATGAGTAAGTTCTTAATATTTTTTTATTTGAAGACCATATTTATGCTACGTTACGTATACGTTAAAACTATTCAACAATTAAATAGTAATTCAAAAATTGAATTGTCGTAATAAAAGACTCCAATTTTTGTATTACAGACGCGACCTCCCTCTTTATTTTCATTATATCAATAAAACAATCGCGCGTTACTAGCGATGCTATGTCGACACATTCGCACGCTTACATTTTGCCCGTTTTGCAAACGGTCAAAAGTAGCGACAGAATCAGAAAAATAAATATATGATCTAGTACCCCCTAGAATGCTTTTCACTTCTTCATCTCGACGAATCGTTGCAATTTTTAATATATGAATATTATCAACATCAGTTAAACCGTATTTTTAGGTTATGCTGTAATATTTTATAGTACTTATTTAATATTTTTATACAATTTTTATTATGACAATCCTTTATAAAATAGTGTTAAAAATAACATCAACAATAATCTTTATTTAATACGGTAGTTAAAAATTCGTTACTGGCAACACTTGTTCATTCTATGGTTTCATTCATATCAAACAAAACAAACATTGAAACGAGGAATTTGCGATTCAATTACATATTTGTTTCGTCGTACGACTGTAGTAGTGCGTGTGGCAGTCGGTTGCGCAGTAAATAAGTTGGCAAAATGAAAAAACACTCTTGATCATTTCTCAAAAATTTGTCTTTAATTTTACGCGGCAAATAGATAATAAATATTGTAATCGTCAATCTGTGGAGATAAGAACGGACGTACTCAATCTCAGTGTAGATTAGTCCGTCTCAGCAGAAGAATCTTCGAAAAACGATTATGCAGAAAGTATAGAAAACAATACAGTGTGGTTGTTTTCGCGCGGTGTTAATTTTGGACTGTGTTCGATTTTTGAATAAAGAAAAAAGAAATTAAAATGGAGACTTTAGGAGGAGTATTTCCCGAGTATTTTTACAGTTTTGTGGAAGAACTGGATGAACATCCTTGGCTATTTTCTGCTCTCGCATCAATGTTGGTCGGCTTGAGTGGAATTCTGCCTCTGTTGATAATTCCCATCGATGAAACAGCATCTTTCAAAGACGGAGGTAAGATACATTAATTTTAAACACTAGGCGAACTATTTTTAATTTTCTTGTGTCATCAGCTCGTCATTTTAAACGGGACAAAGAACGATCGCGTGTTAATATTTGATATTGATATGATTGAACTAATTTAAAGCGGGGTGTTTATTTACGATTTATCAATTTCGATGTTCAGTCTAAAATAATTGTCATATCAGTGTATTTTTCCATAAACAGTTTTATTTGTAACTGACTACTTATAATTTTTACCTTTTTTATAACCTTTTGGTATCTGGCTGAAATGTTTTTTATAATTTTTTATTTTCAAAATATTTTTTACTATTCTATTACAATTCACATTAAAAACAATGACAAAGAAAAATTATAACTTACACAATTTTATAATATTAGAAGTTTTAGTATTAAATATTATCACCTATATAAGTAATAATTTCAACATTCAGAAACATTTAAAAAAAATATATGTTCTTTCTCATTCTTGCAAGCTCCTTTATTCCCTCAAAGGGTGGCCATTGTCACAGTTAAGGTCATGAAAGATTAATATTAAATAGTGATAACAAAGAATTCCTTGTAACTAACAAGCTGGTACATACAACATATGGTAAAAGAAAAAGACAGAAGATAAAAATATTATTTTTGTATGTGAGTACCATATTCAAAAATAACCTAATAGAAGGTCCTAAATTTGGTATATTAATAAATATTAAATATACTATTCTGTATAAAAAATAGTACATTAGGATCGAATGTTAAATTTTCTCACATATTAGATTCCAGTGGATTAGTTGACACTGAGGGTTACTGCTCCACTGTTCACTGTATCTAGATATTTAATGGCTTATAACAGGGATCGTGATCTAGGACTAGACAGCACACCTTTTTCCTAACAGATAAACATCACCAAACTCCAAACTTCTGACAGTTTTAACATTGTTGCGAACTCCTTCGAATAAACTCTTTTAAATTATAATATAAAATGTTTATATATAAATAGACAAAGTATAAAATAATATTATATGACAGAATGTTGTCAATGAACTAGAACTGATCTTTTTTTTTATTATTAATTTAATATTTAACAACCAATTTCATTGTATTATTTATTTTAACAAAGTAGATATATGTAATGATGATAAAGGACGGGTGTAATGATAGTGTTCACAACGGTTCATTACAATCATTTTATTGTAGCCTTCTAAATGAAGAGGCTATTTGAATCAAAAATATATTTTTGAATCTGACTGGTGGTTCAAAAGTATATTTAAACAAGCTCGTTAAGTTTATAAATGAATACAGGTAAAGTTTAGCTTACTGAACAAGACTTAGTAATTTAAACTAGAACTCGACTGCTAATAAAAACAACTTGCACTGCAACATAGACCATATTGATTTCTTTTTGACGTCTATAGCCTATGACACCCTGGGCTTAAATACATAAATAATTACACCTTACACTTCAAAACGGTCTAGCCGTTTAAACTAAAGGTCACAAAGCCGCAGTCATATAGACATACATATTATATTTGTACAAATTACCTCTACTTCTGGGTCAGTCTGATAAATATTAATGCATAATAAATCTTGTATATCTGATTTGTTTTCATACACAATAAAGACAACTGAAATTAAATGCAGATCTAACCACGAGACACAGTAACAAGATAATGAGATTAAATCTCAAAATACATTTTAAAATATCACTTCTATTTTTTTTATAAACAACAATGGTTCCTAAATTTGGTACAATCATGATGAATAATACAAATGTTGGCGAAAAAAAACATAAACGAGTTTATTCACACCATGTTTATGCAATGATTTGGGCTAAAGTTTTTGTTGAATTTTTATACCGAAGATCTTTTTTGACAAAAAATTTGTGATTGGTACACAATTAATATTCGAATTATTTTTCTAAAAGTACATCATTTTGGTTTTTTGACAGTAAAAGTATAATTTTATTTATATAACTAAAGTAAAATTAATGTTGAGACTACAAATATACTATATAAATATAAAACCACTACACAGCTCCACTGTGATACTGATATGAGGTCTACTGCGATGTGTAACGCTTGCTCAGAAGTTAACCAGTAGCCATCGGCTAAATTACTATTTGAATAATAAATCTCATACATTTTTTAATTAATGGTACGTAACGTAGATACTTTAAATATTTCCGTTTTTAATAAAGTATTATATTTTGTCATTCCTCCAATTATTAAAGGCTCGACCAAACTTACGCATGTGAATGAAGCGTGCGGTTCGCGTGCATCTTACAAACGTCCGTAACATGTTTGAACTTGTTCGCGTGCATGCCGTGTGCTTGTGGTACATTATATACAATAGTTCGCATCACGTATGGGCGCGGTAAATCAAGGCGCATAATACGTACGCTTGCAGTTGACTTACACTTGTGCAGTAGAGTAAATATAACTCAAATCACACTACGCCCTCTTTCTATCGGCCGATATTTTAGTCGGGTTCTTAATCACGACAAGGATGCCTACAACTATGTACAATATTAGATTATCCGTCATAATAAATTATCCCCAAAACTTACGAGGGTTTAAAAAATTTTGTCCCTTAAAGTTCGAAAAGACTACGTAGACAACGTTAGAGAGTCCCTTTGTCATCTATTGGGTACAGAACCCTAAAAGGTTCATAATAAATATTGCTTCGGATGAGCGTTTCGTTAGTGTTATTAGCGCTGTCAAGTGCGATTGCGGTGACAAGTTGTGAAATTTTGGAGCAACTGCCTCGAGTGGCTTGCTGTGATGATAAAAAAATTAGATATCGTTTTGTGATGACTAAATGTCTGTGGCAATTGCAATAGCTTTGATCAAACTATTGACGATTATGATTGCATTTCAATTGCGGTTTTTTGTACAAGATTCAAATGTATATACAAGAATTTCGTAGTCTCGCGTCTTTATCTGCTCAAAAACTTACGTTTCATTTTACGATAAAAATTAGTCTATGTTCTTCTCTAAGGTCTGTATGTTTTTTCGGGTTAAACGGATTATTTTAATAATTTACTGCAATTATAGCCATTTAATTTAGTATCCATGATTTTGAGTCGATTTTGAGTCGGCTTTGAGGCAATGGCTCTCTCCCTTAGCCCGCGATGCATCGTCAATTATAGGATTTAGTTGATATCTTCCTTGTTCTTTTAACTATAACCACTCACGTACCGGAACACGGTAATACTGTTTGATGGTACAGTGATGAGTCAACAGGTAGATCACATAACGAATACCTTTTAGCTTTTAGCGAGATAATATTACCAATATTTAGGGATATTTCTTCCCTAACCGGATCTTGTCCTAGTCAGAAATATATTCGTAAGAATAGTGTTGGTTTTTTTTAATCAAGATAGTTCATATAAAGCTTGAGTGTAACTTTATTATTTTCTTAAGTGTTTTTTGTATGAGACTTGTGTAAGTGAGAAAGTAAATGAAATTCATTTAGCATTTACGCGTCACATTCATGGTAAATCTTAGCTACTAGTTTTGTACAAACGTATACTCTAGCTTCTTGCACGGCGAAAGTAATTAAGATTTTACGAATGGTACAAGTGTTAAGAACTATGTAAATATTATAAAACTTTGATTTTATAACGGTGTACGGCAAAATGCTGGCAAGAATAAAACAATTTAGCATCGTTGCTCGTTGAATCGCTATTCCGATTAGTAAACTTGCTAGATGAAAGATGAAGCGCCTATAACAGGAGGCTAATTGTCAAACATGCAATTACGTCCTGTTTAAATTGAAACCAATTGTACCGGCAAATTGATTGCGCGAGCACCGAAACAATGGGATTGTGTACGCTTTGTTACATTTTTAAATAGACTATCGATTTCAACTGTCACAAGAGTGTATCCTTAGTAGTAAACTGAGTGAACTCATCATGATCATAGTCATCGTGAACTTTTATTAAAATACTTTTAAAAAATCGTAATTTGTTTTACATCATCTATTACACTTAAGGCTAGAATTACACTTGTAAGTTTGCTTATATAATTTTTATTCTTTGATGATTTGGCAATCATAGCTTTCGTAAGGAAGATTTCGTACAGATTTGTTTTATATCAATTACTAGAGTAAAACTTATACACAAATTATTTTGTCAAGAGTTGTCAATATGTGCGTAAAATTATGACGCGACTATGCGAATGCTGTAATTTTTATACATTTTGACTTGATTCCACTTGACATAGGTAATGTTCGATTACCTAAATGTTAAGTAACCATTAACCAAATAATTGAACTGAATTATAATTTGACTTGTATTGAAATAAATGATTGGTTTGGTTTCTCTGCAGTTAGCGTTAGTATTTCCAAGTGAAAATAATATAAAATTTTCCTTGTAAATTTGTAGTAACAATTATCTATCTTTAAAATTGCTGTCAAAATTGGTATAGTCATTTTGAAGATAAATATAACTTCAATTTCACAGTTTAAAATTTGCTGCATCCATTTATAAGCGGTGTCTCCTAAAGCGATATTATACAGTCTAAGTTGCCTTAAGCCCTGGCTTTACAGTAGGCATACAATAAAGTATCAATCATATCATTGATAATAACATCTTTATGTTATTCCTTAAAGTCGTTGCTCGGTTATCATAAAATAGGCATCACGTCTCCGTTATCGGTCGAATTGCAGATACTTATTGTCATTAGATTATATATTTATCTTAGAATGAAAAGTTGAGATCGATTTGACCTCCGTTGACCGTTAAAGGTTATGTTTTGTTACCGGTCAAATTTCAACAATACTTTTTATATTAAGGCACGTCCATACTTGCGTACGAGCACAAAGCGTGCAGTTCGCGTGCCTGTAACGCACTTCGAATGGCTTTTGGAAGCGTAACTTTCAATGCGTGCGCACGCGTTGCGTTCTACCGAGAACATGCGCGTTGACAACAAGTGTTTTGACTGTCTTCTGCACGCAGACGTATCCGAAATTTCCCATACTAAGTTTTTAAGACGGAAGCGAACTGGTCTCTAATGTGTCCAAATGTGTCTTTATTATTTTTCTAAAATCCACACGAACTACAGGCTATGCAGGTTGAATGGAATACATAGATTGACAGACACGTTGGCGCAGTGGTCACTGCAACTGACTGAAGCGCAAACGGTCGCGGGTTCTATCCCCGCTCACGGCAAATGTCTGTATTGGCCATACGGATGTTTGTCGTGGTCTGGGTGTTGTGTGTGTTTCCGGACCCCCGACACAAGACCAAAATGTCTTAATGGGGCCGTTGAGTGTGATTTGTTTATTTATTTATTTATTTATAGATGTAGTGACGTTACCTAGAAGTAAACCAAAATAGTTATTACTGTTTTAAACTGAAAATCATAAATGTTCTTCGGTACATACTGTGTTGAAAAGAAGTATTTCCGTTATTTCAAACCGAATACAATACAAACATTCGTATAAGGAAGTAAAAATATGTTCTCGTCGCCATAGCAACTGTTCTAACGAGGAAAATAAATATTTAATGATATGGTTGCTATGCTTCTTAAAGAAATCGAAAATCCATCCAAGGTCGTCAAGAAGTTACACAAATAAATAATACCGAAAAAAAATAATAAATGCATCACACTCAACGGCTCCCATTAAGATCTCATGGCCTTGTGCCGGGTGTCCGGAAACACACAACACTAACACAAACACCCAGACCACGACAAACATCCGTATGGCCAATACAGACGTTTGCCGCGAGCGGGGACTGAACCCGCGACTGTTAATGCTTAAAAAAACGCTAAAATAAAATTACAAAGTTATAAATACACGTATAGTGAATACATGCAGATAACCTATATATACTTAGAGCACTCGGTATCAAGTATTTCACTGACCCGACGACCTTATCACTGTGTTTGTTTATGTCTTTAGTACTCGGAAATATATGTGGTCTTGTAACTTATTGCATACCTTCAAACCGGTGCCTCGTCCGTGCATTCCTGAAACCTGTATCTACAATTGGATGCTGATAAGCAATAATGTGTCAACCCTCAAACTGTCAAATTCTGAGATATTGGTCTATTTTGATACTCCGTCACCGAATTAAAATTATTCGAAAAAATTACAGTCATTTAAACGAAATAAGTACGGAAAAAGTGTCTTAATTTTATATTTTGAATTTCAAGTGCCTTCCATATTTTCCAATTTATACTATTATTACAAATATTTGAAAAAAAAAAATGATTAGATAAAACATTAAATATATCAATCTGCTATTAATTTATTATATTTTTTATCAAAATAGAAAACAAAATATGGATATACATATACGTCTTCAAACAAATTAATTAAGGATACGTTTCACATATTTAGACGCCATTTTCTCAAAACGACGTTCGTGTGGTTTGACACAGTATTGCTTATCAGCGGTAAATTATAATTTTGGAAGCAATTTTATAATTTTTACTCGACTGTGTTACGCAAAAGAGGAAAATGTATTTATCAGTCTCGTATGTATGTGAGTTTGTCCCCTTGTGGCACTATTTGGACGAAACGCGTGGGCCGATTTTGATAAATGACACGCTGTTTGGATTCGTCAAAACTGCGCAAATCTCATATAAATTATAATAATTTGGAAAAATGAAAATCGACGAACTGTGTTTAGTGGGGTATTGTTGAATAGGTATTTAAAAATCATTTTTAGATTTGTATAACATTTTCAGAATTACCGTTTCGAACATATAACGATGTAAGATTGGTTAGTAACGATTCTCTATGGTCTTGTTACGCAGTCGGGTTTTTGATTTTGTCAATTAATTACTGGTTAAATTCATTGTATTGATAAAACAGACATTTGAAGATAGACTTTTACACACCATTGTCTTTTCTTTCTCTACCAAAAATTCAATCTTATCGTTATTTAAAATACTTTTCTTTCTTTTCTATTTGAATGAAGTATTGTAATATGTGTGGATGGGTCAGGGCTCTTGCCCAGAGAGCCCTGATTGACAGATGGAAAGAGGATTTGGGGTCTCCGGCGGCTGGCCTAGCGACAGGTGAGGCATTCGGCCTCACCTCGATCGCTGGGCGGCATGGAATGCGTCTGTTAGTGTCAAGAGTCCCACATACTCGCCTGAATTTTCGGGCGGGATGCATAAATGCATTTCCCAGTGTTGGAAAAAAAATATTGTGATATGTATGCATGATATGTCATTTATACATAAGCTTTATATATTATACTCCTACTTTTAATTAGCCCTAATTAGTAACATGAAATTGTGCACCACACTTTACTTCTAGTACATATTTTATTAAAAAAAATTGAAGTCACAATATGACTAAATATTTCTTATAATATTAACGCTTTAATGTTCCGTTTGTTTTTTGTTCTTAAATTAAAAATGATCCATAAATAGAAACTAAACTTATCACAAAGGAAGTTACAAAGGTATTTACCGAATACTTCTAAACGGAAAACACATTTAATATATTCTCATGGATGCACGAAAACGTTATCAGACCTTGATATTAACTTCACGATGTCACTACTAAGCTCACGACGCATCATTAAAATAATGGAATAGCGTTAGCGATCAGTTTGGCCATTCAACAAGTAATGTTGCCAGTATTTTGAATACTTTACCTAGACGCAGTGGCTTGGATGATATTTTTTGAAATTTGTTATATAAGATTATATTTGTGTAATTCTTCTACGATAATATATGATGTATTTCGTTATTTCATTCACGTTTTACGTTTACCACAGTGTTATGTTTTGTAGACTACAACTTTACGTTAAATGTACCTGCTGTCTAATGCAAAATCAATTTATCAAATCGAATAGGCATTTTCTGAGATTAGCGCACATCAAAGTAATAGACAGACAGTCGTCTTATTTGTATATTTAAATAAAATAAAGACTTCACTAAATAATTGTTTACCGTTGAAAAATTATGGATACTTATTGAAAAAGTCATGTCCGCGTGGAATGGTTGAAAAAATGCTATTATATTTAAATGAAGTTTAAAATAACTGACCAAAAGTATCTAAATAATTAAATAATCATAATTCAAATGTTAGAACATACAGATAATATTACCATATAAAAATAAAATTTTGATTGCAAATGAATTCCTCGTAATGTAATATTGTTTCGAGCATAAGCATTTTTTAAAATTTATTTCCATTAATTTAACAGGAATGAATATTGGATATCATTCATGAGTAAAATAATCATTGCTCTTCCACGAATCACTCGACTGGTACCGCGTCCTCCTCTCACATAACACGAGCTTAAATTTTGAAAATAAAAACTTTAAATACCTTTTCATTGCTCTATGACAAGTTTATTATGTTTTTAATTTTCTTCGAGAAGACATAGAAAAACTTATTTGTGTGTTATTCTCCAAATAGCAAAAGCTCAAAACTTAATTATATTCATATCTATATAACGATGAATATATAATAAATACGTATAAATAAAGTGGAAAAGTTTGCTTAAACAAGCTAATCTCAGAATTTATCAGCTCCATTCTAAATTAGGATGACAAGAGGTTATTTATAGGCAAAATAACATCAAATTTACAACACATAGCAGTAACCGAATACCGTATTTAAATGGTTATATATCAGCATAACTATACAGTATAAAATATATACCGATATCGTAATTTCATTAACGATTTCCACAATAAAACCTATTCACGTTATCAAAAGCGTCTGTCAACTTATCTGTACGTGAGCGGGCCCGCTCTCAAGTGATAACAGAGATCTCGCCACAATGCCACAAGTACGCCCGACAACACGACAGTCCCCTACGACCTTTTATTTTTATTTTTATTACACAATTATATATTTTATCATTTATAGATTGTATGTGATAGTTTTAAAAATGTATTTTATCTTCTTTTAATGCTACCGACTTAAGTCGAACCGTTAACATCTTGATATCTGTTGATATGTGTATACTTATTGTAACAATGGTATGTATAATAGTCGCATGTAATTGCCTTTTTTATTGTGAGGTGTGTAGCGATCAGGTCAAGGTTACTATGTATGTAATTCAGATATCACTATCAGTATAGAAAATTTCGGGTCGATTAGACCAGTAAAAGTTCCTCAAATCCTTTCAACAACTAGGAAAGAGCTACCCAGATAATCTTTAAACATCTGAATCTACTTAATTATAGCTAAAAACTATCTCGATTACATTAGCTTTCAAAAAAAAACGCATCAAAATTGATCTATTAATTAGGGAGCTTCAATGCCACAGACAGACACAGATAAACTAATAATAATAAATATTCAAGCTTATGCTTTATTTGGTCGGGGGTTTTTTAAATCACAAAACAGTTTCATCAACTTATTTTTACTTTTGCGATTTATACTATTCATATTTAATATAACGGGTCTTATCGCGATAACTAATGGTAGTAATACCTTTTTTATTGCCCGACGTTTCGACGAAGTTGCATCCGTCGCGGTCACGATCTGACTGGAAAGTTTCATAAACTTCAAAATTTTATAGATCTTCCAAATTTGGTTCTGCGTTGTCCATCAGTTTTATTTAACTTATTGTAAATAATAGAAGACCCGATTATTTTGTACCATATATTAATTTACCAATTTAATTACACATTACGATTTTGTTCGATTACCCATTGGGCTTTTCACAATGGTCATTGATTTTTATTTATATAAATAGAAATAGATAAGTGAAATACCTCGATCAAAAGTACTATCTATGTACATACAGTACTTCAAAGGCTGGCTATTAAGTATATTACTTTTTCTTCGGTATTTCCATATTTTTACGTCCTAATAATTTTGTATCACATCATATGATGGATTGAGATGACTCATTTTATATCATATTGTGCATCACTTTATTTATAAATATAGGCTATTTTTTGCCGACGGTAGGCTATGCAATGTGCCGTCTACCGACCCCTACAATTTGATACCATAGTCGGATGCTGATTAGCAATAATGTGTGATCCCAGAAAATGTCAAATTTGGATATATTGATGTATTTATTTATTTATTTAAATAAAATAAATAAATACATCAATATATTTATTATTATTAGTATTCCGATGATACGTTACATATTTAATTTTATTAAGAAATGTCAAGTCATTTAAACTAAATAAGTGCGAAAGAGTCTTAATATATTTAAGTCTGTTTCGTTTTTTGCGATATTCAATAAGCTCATATATTTGAAAAACGTATTATTTGATAAAACTCCTTATAATACCATTAATTCACTGTACATTTTATCAAAACAGGTAAGAAAAGATTGATATAACGTCTTCAAACAAATTCGTTAAGAATTGGTTTGACATGTTTAGACGCCATTTTCTCAAAATGAAGTCCGTGTGGCGTGACACGTTATTGCTTATCAGTGTCTAGTTCACAATCATATCCGATAATACGTATCACTAGTTACTGAATTGCAACAAAACGCGACTACGCAAAGTATAGAAAGAATATATAAGTGTCGAAACACATTAGATGTTGATTCTTTTTTGTGAATTTTATAACATTTAATTATAAAAATATGATTTTTTTTACTCAATGTGCCACTGATGAGGCTGAAAGTTTGTTTGAGCGCGTTAATCTCAGGGAGTACATAGTTTATATCAAAATATGTTTTACATATAAAACCTCTGTTACAATATTGTCGTGTATTTATTAAGAAATAAACTGTCACTTCGTTCATGTCTCTTGAAGACGTAATTTTATTATATACATAAATACAAATGATAAATAAAAAGGTATTTTCTAGATTTTTCGATTACTACGTAAAAAAAACTATTTAAAATTGATTTAAATTACACATTACATTTATGTTTGATAATTTATTTTTACCATCCGAATTTTTGGAGCACTTTCTAGCGTTTTTTTTTTGGCGTTAGATTTTAAATTAGAGGTGTATCCTGATATCATAAAGTAAGAGCTAATTTTGTTTATGCTGAATCCGGAACCACTTAATGTATTAAATAAAAAATATATGTATATAAATTTTAAAGTTATACCGTGATGTTATACGCTATTAAAGCAGAGCAGAAGTAAACTTTAACAGATGTTGAAAAAAAAACGAAAATGCATAGAAAATCAAGAAGTCAGTGTAATTAAACTTGTAAATTACTTCCTATTACAATTAAAAAAATATTGTGTATAAAAACAAGTTTTTAACGGTTTTTCTACAGTCTTCCTAAAAAATCAGTTTTGCCAATGAATGCTGTTGCAGTGCTCTAAAAAGTTGTTCTTTAAACTGTTGTTATGTATTGTTAAGTGGATAGAATACGCGGATATTAATCAAAGGTCACGGATAAGAGCAAGCAAGTCGTTTTTAACGCAAGACTATAAAAAAGGGGAAGCGTCTTCAAAGCAAAGTACGTAATGTCATTTATTTGAATGATTTTGAACCAATTTTGATAACTATGGAACCAACCCTTATAAAGCAGCAGAGAGATCAAAGAAAAAATCTTTCATCACAGAAAACTGTTATGATAAACGCCTCTCGTTTATGATTACTGCTTTGCTTCTATGAGGCGTAGCGTGATGTAATATAGCATATAATCATTCTTAATAAACGGCCTAACCAATACAAAAATAATTTTTCATATCGGATCAGTAGTATCAAAGATTACCCCCTACATACAAACTCACAAACAAATTTTATCTCTTAACGATATTAGTATACATATATATTTTGTTTACCTAAAATTATATTAATAAATACAATAAAATACCTACTTCTAATAATTATGATTATTCAAAGTCGTAACAAATAATCCAGTATATTAATTGTATCATCTTTAGCAGTAGATATGTGATAAGGAATATCACAGACAAAATACTGTTGACACATTATAAAGATATGAAAAGTGTTAATTGAAGCTGGTATTATGCGATAAAGGCAATAGATGCTATCAAAACAATGTGTACAATTCGATTAAATATAATCGATAACTTAACGATGACTGTCAATAAATCAAATTTTATTGGTTTCAGTGAAAATTTAGTCAAGTGCGAGTCGGGGTTTCATATGAAGGGTTCCGTACGATCGTACAAGATATAACATTGTCCTTTTTAATAATAAGAAACAAGATAGACGCTAAAACAATATGTAATACTAGTTGTCCCTTGCGGTTACACTCGCGTTTATGCTTGCTGCATGATGTAATATAGCCTATAGCCTTCCACAATAGAGTATCTAACACAAATATAATTTTTCAATTCGAACCAGTAGTTCCTGAGATTAGCGCGTTGAAACAAACAAAACAAAGTCGTCAGCTTTATAATATTAGAATATATATAAACCTTTGTGTGTGAGTTTAATTCGCACTTGACCGGTTTTTATTATCTGTTGTTACAGCACCAATAGAAATACACATTTTGTGAAAATTTCATCTCTGCTCTATTATTTACATGACATAACCCGCTGACAGACAGCGTACATCGACAGCTTAGTAATAGAGTACCATTGGTACGCTTTAGGTACGGAACCCGTAAACATACATACTTTCCATAGTCTTTTAAAAAGTATTCACATCTTTCAAAAAGTATTAACATCTTTTAAAAAGTATTCACATCTTTCAAAAAGTATTAACATCTTTTAAAAAGTATTCACATTATTTCTTCTTGATGCGTATCTGCGCTCTCTTTCTGAACAGTAAACGCAGGATCCCTTTTTTGTCTGATTCTAACAATGCCGCTGAAATTTAGTGTTAAGAGTCAGTTGTTAAAATGATAACCATAAGATAGGATTCAAAACTGGCATTTGTCTTAAGAGTGTTGATAATAATGATTATCTAAAAAGTACCATTTGTAGCCAAGCCGATTAGACTTGATCGCGGATTTTTTATATTTCATCAAAACAAAAAAATTATATAAATAGACCAACGGCGGATTAATGGAAAAATGGTAAAAAATATCAGTCTGTAAATTAAAACATACAGCAAAATTGGACCTTTAGTAAAATTTTAGTTGCCAATAGGCTTTGAAATAAACGTTTCATTTTTGATATACCAGGTACGGATTAAAAAACATTAAATATTTAGAAAACGTTGAAAGTGTGTGAGCGTTATTATGCAGAAGATGACTTTTCTATTTTTATCGTGGTATCTTAACATTAATCCATCGTAGAAAAAGTGTAGATATCTCCTTGATAGAGAATTACATACGTTACGACATGTAAAGATGAAATTGCAAATATACAATTTTGTCTTAAGTTTTTAGTATTTTCGCCTATTTTTGAAAGACTTAGTTGCAGTAAAAATAATAATAAAAAATAATCATGTTGCGATTCTTTTTTTAAATCGAATGTACTGAGATTCGTCTAGAATATAGATTTTTTTATTTATACTACATTACGAGAGATCTATTTCAAGGAAGAATCCAATATTAAAAAATGCCTTAAAATATCTAATTATTTAATAAATTTAATTGACAATTATTTGTATTAATGACAACTCACTTTCTATAACTACGTGATAAAAATATTGAAATTCGCTATTTTTTACGTTTCTAGACTAGTCTAATATTCTATAATAATATTATACATATGTATGTAGGTAAAATTTGTTTATAAGTTTGTATATAGAACTAATCTCTGAAACTACAAAAATATTTTTGGCTTAAATTGTTTAGTCAGGATGGTTATAGGCTATATTACATCATTTTATGACTCACAGAAGTGAAGCAGTAACCATAAACGCGAGAGGAACTGCAAGTGGTCAGCTAGTTAAAACAAAATTTATTTTATCCTCAGCGGGTGCAGCAACGTTGCGGATATTGCTCAGCTTCGCGGTGGGAGGTCTGCTGGGAGACGTGTTCCTGCATCTGCTGCCCGAGGCCTGGCAGCACGACCTCGCCGCTACTAAAGGTAATACAAACCTACCTCTACATTACTTACATGAATTTTTAAACTGTGTTTATACGTTATTTATTATTCAAGGCTTGAAATCTTTTTTAAGTTCCGTGATCATGTAAATTTTATGTTACTTAAATAAGTAGGAAAGAAATATATTTGCATCTACCCTCGATATTAAAAACAAACTTTAAATAAAGTCCAATACAATTTTTTGTTAGTAACGATTCATTTATAGGTTTTTAGGCAGAACTACTGACTGCAGTTGGTGTGGTTACGCAATTGATTGATTTAATTATTAAAAACATGTAATAAAATATCGTCATGTTCTCTGTTGACGCCAACAGCTCGTTGCTAGGCAACTCGGCAAGTCACGTGTTTGTCGAACGTACATCAGTAAAGTTGTAGTATTGATGACTTAAACATACCATATTTGTGACTGGATCAGAACTTGACCTGATTATGTCTTACACACATTTATCCTCGTAGAACTAGTTTACTAATGAATTTTAGTAAATTCATATTACTCCAAGAATATGAATTAAATGATAGTCAATATGTTTTATTTGGTAAGAATTACACGCGAAAGTTTTGCTCTCAGATTTTCTAAAAGTTTTAGCTGTCATTGTGTTACCCTTAAAGAATTTACTGTCTGTGCCTTATATATGTATGTATACTAATGGCTTTTGTAATGTTACCTAGGTAAATTTTACCAAGTTACGGGATGTTTTATATCAATTACAAAGTTACAAACGTAATTCCTGACTTATAATAAAATGTAATATAATTTAGTTAAGGTTCTTGAAAATTGTGTTCTATATTAATACGAGGAAATCCCCTTGACTGATTTAAATAGACGTATTTTTAATGTACCTATTTAAAAAGAATATCCACACGATTTATACTTTGTAAATATTTCCCATATGCATATAATTATGTAATTTATTACAATATAATAATATTAAAAATTATCATTATTACAATGCACGTAATATATAATATTTATTAATGAGTAAAACTATTATGTAGGATTTTACATTGAAATAACCTACAAATAATAAAACAATATTAAAACAGCAATAAAAACTTAAAAACGAGTGAACAGTAGGCGCAAGTTCCTCTGTTTTAACATCTCACATAATCCAGAATAATTAAAAAGTCTTATAATCAAAATCGGAATATTTAAAGTTAAACAATTTTAATGATTTGAAATAAAACAATAACGTACATGATATTTACATTATCTAACAATGGAAGACAACCTACACAAATGGCAATGAACGTGTAAATAATGAGTACTGTTCATGATATTGTAACTACTTACTAATATACTAAACTTAAATATTTTAAAATGAATTCCCTCTCCGATCGAAGGCACTTACTTGATAATCTCTTTTTATTCAAAATTGTTAACGGTATCCTTGATTCTAATTATTTACTTTCCCTTGTTAACATTTCTACACCATTAAGATTGCCAAGATCTAATAATTTTTCATTGTTTCATAGTAAAATAGTTAAATCGAACCTAGGACATAATGCCCCCATTACTAGAATAACTCGATCATATAACTGTCGAAAACCTGCAATATTGATATTTTTGGTGTAAACAATATTAAATTTAAAAAATGTTTACCGTCATTATTATTTACCAAGCATGAATAGTAATTATTTTATTTCGTTGATTAGTATATTTGTCTCTATTGTTTTATTTATGTTTTCTTTCATGACTTATATTATTTACTTTAGGCTTATTTAATTTTAATTTAATTAACTATAATTTTATTTTATTTTATTCTGTCACTTTTTACATATTAAATTTCGTTGATATGGTAAATGTAGTGTTACCTATAATTAAGGCGCCTTTTTATAAATATGTTATGATGTCTTGTTTTTATCCATGTAACGATTGTGTGTCTTGTTGGTAACCCTTTATAAATAAATAAATAAATATACTGATACGTTGAAATTATTTCGTTTTATTGGTTACTAGCTTCCGCCCGCGGCTTCGTCCGCGTGGACTGGTTACTTTGGGCTAATAATGCATTATTTTAGAACAAATTTGGTTAGCATAAAAAAGGTTATAGTGAGCTAATCTTAAGTGATAGACATATGCTGTCGCGGACTTTTTTAGAACTTTAAAAGGGAAACAATTCTGTCGTACATGATTTTTGCGAAACGACTATGTAGAATAGGTTACAGAGAAAGACTTTTATTAATACAATAATATCGATAAATTAACATTTCATACACATTTTCCGTGAATATGTTATATCATTAATAAGTTTCGTTCGAGGTTTTGTGTTTCGAATCGATAACATAACTGCATATTAACAATGAACTTTAATCCCTTATAATAGAGGTGATTATTCTAAACGACGCATAATGAGTCACACGCTGAGGTATAACGTTCCAAGTGTAGATTTCGTACGAAAAAATAGTAAACAAACTAGTGTTGGGACAGAACACGTTCTGTCTACTGTTTACGATTATTATTGAGGTGATCGTCCGCATTGTTCGTTTACTGTTATTATATTTGTCATCTATAAAATATCGTATAAGATTTTTCCTTTGGCAAGAATAATACTTATAAGTTTTATATTTTATTTTATTTAAGGGTCTCCAACAAAAGATACACAATTCATATATAAAAAAACACAATGTTACTTTACACAATGTTTGTGCTCCTTCAATTACAGCAGACCACGGCTTGCTCATACATTATTAACATTATAAGATGTGACGCCCATGAAAAACAAAAATTCATATCCAGAAACAAAAAAAAAATTGCTAACTTAAAACAAAAATAAAATTAAAAGGACAGTTAAAATATGAGAAATATAAAAGTAATATATACATATATGTTATGTTTTACGCTCGTAATTAATTTAAAACAACTTCGTAACAGTTATTTAGGTAATCTTACGAAAGCTGTGTCAAAAATGAGGCAGTAATTTTTTTCATGTGTAAAAGCAGTAATACACAATGTAAGTAGTTCTCATTTTTAATAATTATTTGATTCATTTGTTTATCTAAAATTTTGAATACAAAAAAACTTATTTTATAAAATTAATGTTGGTAACGGAAAATCTGACGAAGCGTGACGTAGGTAGCAGATAAAGGCTTTATTTTTACGTGACATATTTAGACTTTTTAATGATATATGGACGCTGATAAGTAATACTATAGCGAGCCACACGGACTTCATTATGAGAAATTGGGTTAGGTTTGACAGGTGTCAAACCTATTCTTAATGTATTAATAACATAATATGTGATACTCGACCCCACCGAAGAATCTCCATCGTGTTTTCTCCACTCCACGTGACATTGGCGAAATAATATGTGCACAATTGGCACAACTAAAAGCCACAAAACAAAATAAAGAAGAAGAAGAAGAACATAATATGTGTAAAGTCACGTGTATATTTGTTTAAAGACGTATATATCTTCACTTTTCCATTTTGATAAAAAGTATAACGAATAAATAAGAAATTGGTATATTTTTTTTTTATCTACTAATAAGTTTTTAAAATATATTAGATGATTGAATATTGCAAAATATTAATCATACTTGAATATTCGAAACATTAAATTAAGAAAATTTTTACTGTACTTAATTAGTTTAGATTACTTGAATTTTTTTTTAAATAAATTTAAATACATATCACATTATCAGAAAACATCATTATCACCGACTTTCGCTTTTTGTGGGTTCACTTATTATTGCTTATCAGCATCCTAATGAATAATTACCACATACCACATAAGATTAATCAATTGAATACTAACAGATTACTATACTAAGGGTCTTAGTCCCCTTTATTACTTCAACGGTAAGAACGCGCACTAAGCAGTTGGGCTTTTGAAAAAAAACGTGAATAATATAACAGGGAAAGAAAACCTCTAAACAATGACATCTACTGACGTCTATTTCCGAAGAAAAACATTATGTAACCTATAACGCAAGTTATTCGGATAGGTACGTTTATTTTTAAATTCCGTGACTGATTCGTGAAGGGCCATTCACATCAAGTTGCCACACGGTACCCTCACGGATTCTGGTCGTACACGATCAGACGCCGGGATACCGGGAAAACGAGTACATGGATATTTGGACGTTGATATGCAATACTGTGTCAAGCCACACAGACTTCATTTTGAGAAAATGGCGTCTAAAGATGTCAAACCTATTCGTAACAAATATGTTTTAAGAAGTATATATCTACCTTTTCTTTTCTGTTTTGATAAAAGGTGTAATGAATTAAAAGCAGATTGATATATTTAATATATTATCTCATTAAAAGTTTTTCATATATTTAAGATTATTGTATGAATAGCAAAATATGAAACGCACTTGAAATTCGAAACAATTAATTAGGAAACTTTTTCCGTACTTATTTAGTTTAAATGACTTTAATTTTTATTGAATAATGTTAAATATGTGATGCAGTATCAAAATACATCAATATCTCAGAATTTGACTTTTTGTGGGTTGACACATTATTGCTTATCAGCATCTATTTGTAGCACCCAAGGAGCCACAAATATGTTGCCATCTTAAAAAAAGACGAATGAATGGTAAAAAGTAAATAAACAAATAAAAGAGGAAGGGAGGATCTAAACTAGTCTTAACATCTACCGTAATTGGACGCTGATAAGCAATATTGTGTCAACCCACAAAAAGTCAAATTCTAGGAGATATTGATATATTTTGATACTGCGTCACCTGTTTAAACATTATTAATAATAATTTCAAGTTATCTAAATTAAATAAGTACAGAAAAGTTACTTAATTTAATGCTTCAATTTTCAAGTGCGTTCCATATTTTGCATTTTATACAATAATCGCGAATATTTGAAAACCTTATTATCAGATAACACATTAAATATAACAATCTGCTTTAAATTAATTATACCTTTTATCAAAATAGAAAAAAAGGATATATACGTCTTTAAACAAATTGATTGATTTTCTCAAAATGAAGTCCGTGTGGCTTGACATAGTATTGCGTATCAGCGTCCAATTATGAGACGCTTCATACGACAAACCTTACGGGAATATCAAGCTTTAAAACAGCGGCATACGTCTCAAACGAGATCGTAATTACTGCATATACTTTATGATGATAAATGTATACTTTAATGTGTTATATAGTTATGTGCAGTCTATTTAAAGTTGCGTAACTTGCACACCTGTTTCAAGTACTTGGTTAAGGTTTGCCAGTCTAATAAATTATTACATAGTTTTGTTGTCAATTAAAAAATTATGCCATCACATTAGTCTTGTACGATCTTAACTTTAGATACGTTCATACTATTCAAAGTCAAAGTTGGAAAAATCTGCACACATTTTTCTAACTTTTACGAGATCGTTAATTGACTTACTGGCTCAAAGATTCTCGCCTGTCGTACTCAGTTACTAGCTGTCGGCATTCTGAGTGCCAACATTCAAGAACTTATAACATATTTATAGTTATACAGGGTGTCAACTGGGCTTGTGTTGGTTATTTTACCAGCGTCAGCAGAATCGATATTTAAGAGTAAAAAAATAATGAGAATAAATGCCTCAATAGTTGATTAAACAACTAATCAGTTCCAACCGTTATCACATTCAAACATTCAAGTCCTATCATCGCGATGCATAACTATTAACAGCGATGAGACAGACTATACTGATAAACGCATTATTTATCCGGCTAGTTCGTGCCTACAACTGGCATTGGTCATGTTCACTCTGAACTTATTTATGATGCTATGTTTTACCACATGGCGACTAATATCATCTTTGCTTTTATGAAATAAACAAAAACAACGTCAAGTCAACAAACTTGTGAGGCACCTCAATTACCTATAAGCTTTTATTTTGCAGAAGGAGAACATGTCTCAATGAAATGCGGTCTCTGGTGCTTATTCGGGATGTTAGTATTTATCGTGGTGGAAAAGCTCTTCGCGAGCGCAGAAGAAGATGAAGAAGTGCCGCAAACGAACGGCTCAATAAATCACATAGAAATAGAAGAAATCGAGAAGCTTTTAGAAGTAGAGAGGAAGAATAGAGGGAACGCGAAAAGCCTTTGCGGCGGCAACGGTACTGTGTCCGCTAAAGAGCTGTATGATACGTGTGTGTTCAATAATAACACTAAAGGTATGTTTCATTTGTACTTAATAAAACATACAATTGTATTTAGACTGATCCCCTCCCACTGTTCCCTCCCTACAATCTCTTTTTTCTCTCTCTCACTCTCTCTCTTACTATTATTTCTTTCTGCGCCAAAAACAATTGGACAGTACTGCCAAAGTAAAAAAAATACATAAAAAATAAAGATGTGAGTTATGTGACATTCAATTTTTAAGGCGAGAATTACACTTGTAAGTTTTGCTCATAGATTTTCTTAAAGATTTACATGAATTCATTATTATTGTTTTTACACCCGACAGAATTTACTGTCTGTTTTGTTGTTGCCGGAACCAACATTTAATGCGTTCCTGTATCGGCGGCATGTAGCAGAGAGGTCGCTTGGAACCGGATCTTATTCTAATGTCACAGAGTCACAATGAAACGAATGTCACAGACTATACAGTCACTTGACAACCCATAAAACTAACGACGATTGAGGGCAAATATATGAAAAAGAAACAACAATCTAATAAACGATTATAGAACACTGTCAGTGACTAATTTATTGACGTCACAACTTTCCTATGGTTACCTTGGTAACTGCCAGGTTATAGAGTTGTTTACATTATTGAATAAAATTTATAGAATAAATCTCACTTATAAGTAAGCACTCTGTAAATTGTACAGTATTTAAAATGGTATAGTTTTGTATTGATATGAAACATCGTTCATTACCCAAGCTTCATTACAATCACCCACTGCATGCGTGACGCGTGTGTATAATGTTTATTGTCATTCTGTTTAATAATAACCTCGGTTATTAAAAGAATACAATTTACTTCTCAGATATATAATAACATAACGAATATTTTTAGAAGTAGACCCCGAACATAACACCATTAATAAAGTAAAAATAATATTTATTATTAATAAATATATATATTTTTTATTTAATCTAATTTATCGTTAAACGTAGTCGAAATTTAAAAACTTACTGCCATACTACAAAAGACGCAATAAAACCATGTTCAACGCGTGTCTAGCTAAACAGTGTTTAAAAATAGCGTAACAGATAGTAAAATCATGAAAAACTTATTAATATAATGTCACGTTCCATTTAACAGCTAATATAGACTTTAGACATCTCGCTGCTTTTCAAGAATATCGATGCAACTAAAAATGATGAATTTTAGGGAATGGGGTTTTCGAATTTCTTTAATAATGTGTTGGTGCAGAGCTGCAAAATTTAAACGATCCCTTGATGATATAACTTTATTGATTTAAAGAAAATTTATCATCGCAGCGCTTTTCATGATAAAACATCAAAGATGGTCTTTTGTCCTACTTAGTTCTATTTGTTAGAATTTTGATTTACGATATTCTTGCAAACCAGCGATCTGTTAAGCGTACGTCTAAAGCACGTCAAACTCAAAACCGTCCTTAGACGCGGATTTGAAGTACGGATTTTTTAAAACGTGCGTTTAACGTACGTTTAAATCTTTTGTAGTAAGGCAGTTACTGCTTTACTACAAAAAATTTAAACATACGTTAAACGCGTGTCCATAAAATCCTGTACTACAAATCCGTTTTTAACACATGCTTAAAACCTATTTTAGCTGTCAAATATGACGTGTGATATTTTATTTCTTTATATTTTTACACGCGTGTCACAATTTTAACAACATTTTAAACAACGTTTTTCTAGATTAAGGACTAATAATGAAATTCACACTATTTTAGGGTGTTTTCAAAATTTAGTTAAGGTTGGATTCTTGACCCCACCGATCTCCATCGTGTCTTCTCCATCCCACGTGACATTGGCGAAATAACATGTGTCTGATTAGCACAACTAAAAGCCATTAACCAAAGAATTGAATTGAATTTAACACTGTTTAATTTTTAAACACTGTTTAGCTAGACATGTGTTGAACATGGTTTTATTTCATCTTTTGTAGTAAGGCAGTTCATGTTTACCAATTGTCATATGATGCAAAAAACCACTATTATGATAATTATTTTTAAATTAAATTGATTCATAATAATACATCTAAAACCACATTACAAACCACAATGTTAAATTTTAACAATTTGAATTATATTTATATAAATTATGGCATAATAGATAACTTCATTTGTTTACAGCTCATTCTGTTTAATTGTTAAACCGACTTCAAAAAAAGGAGGAGGTTCTTAATTCGTCGGGACCTTTTTTATGTATCTATACTGATTACTCGAAAATGGCTTGACCGATTTGATTCATTTTTATTTGGTAACCTTCCAGATTGGTACTCTTGAATTCTCATCAAAATCGGTTCAGTCGTTTTGTATTAAAATCGAAATAACTGAAATAATTATTAAACGAAATTGAGTATTTTGCTTTTGAAGTTGGTTGTCATTTTTTTATAATGTCTTCTTACTTCAATTTTTTTTTACAATATATTTATTCTACAATTTTTCGGTATTTCAGAATGGCTAGATTGCCCTGAAGTACAAGGCAATGAAATTATTAAACTAATATCCCAAATTTCATGGTTTTTATACTCATGGTGTAATAAAATAATTATGAATGTAACAGGTGAAGGCGGGTGTTGCAGTACGATCGTGACCACAACGAATGGAGCGGTCAGGTGTAAGGGAAACCGCTGGATGGGGAGGTGCTTGCTGCGAGAAGCGAGGGAGAAAGCGTTGAAGGCTACTAAGGAGAAGAGCGAGAAGAAAGATGTGAGATACTTCTTAATATACCCTCTGAAATATCATCTATTAGCCACGCTGTGCGGTTTTATATATGCTTTTGGTTATTGCCTGGCTGCTATTAGTTGAAGCGTGATGTAATATAGCCTGTAACGTTATTTAATAAATGGGCAAACTTGCGAACAATAGAGATTTAAAATAACGATGAGATTACTAAGATTTTTTTTATTTTTTTTTTTAATTTAGAAGAATCTTGGTATTTTAATAATTTGTAAATTTTTTTTAAGTAACAATATAGTTTTTAATTAATTTTAAATACTCAAAGAGTCTTCCTTATAACAGTATTACATTGTAAATATACAATTTTACTTCGGATTTTCAAAAAGAGTTTTATTTATGTAATTCCAGGTGGCAGGCTACCTGAACCTAATGGCTAACTCCATAGACAACTTCACCCACGGGCTGGCGGTCGGGGGTTCATTCCTGGTTGGGTTCAGAGTGGGATTACTCACAACTTTCGCCATACTCGGTAATGATTTACATAATAAATAAAAATAAATCGACTTCAAAAGCTAAAAACGCAATTTTGTTTGCACATGACATACTAATTTCAGTTATTTCGATTTAAAAACTTATTTACTAAACCGATTTCGATAAAAATTTTATGGGACTAATGTGAAAGTAATTTTATTTGAATAAAAAAAGTTAAAATCGGTTAAGAAATGACGGAGTTCTAAACACGCTATGAATTCAGGTGTGCAGTGAACATAATTTCAAATAATATATTTTATTATTCTAAAGCATTATAACTCAAAACAATTTTTGATGCTAATTCGTGTTTATATATTATTAATAAAATACATTAACTATACATAATTATATATTTTGTTTTCAGTGCACGAGATACCTCACGAGGTGGGAGATTTTGCTATTTTACTGAAAAGCGGCTTTTCACGATGGGAAGCGGCTAAAGCTCAACTGGTAAGCTAATTTTTTTAAGTTACATCAATTAATTACTAGATAAATTCTATATATTTTTCGATTTAAATAATATGTCCAACAAATAAATACTTCAAAGATTCTTAATCTAAAAAATACATGTCAGACACATATATTTTTTTAATTTATCGATTCGTTTTACTATGTAAAATCAAGTCAAGTGTAAAATTAGCAATTGAAATAAAAATCAGGCGTGAAAAAATCTTATCGAATGTTAATATAGTTATAAAACAAATCCTTTTTTTTAGAATTATAACTTTTAACTACTTGATATTTCTAAACATTCTCGTACATATCAGTATTTGCTTGTGGCATCGCAGCTCACTTGTGAATGGACAGATTTGGTACGGTTTATTTTGTTTGAAAGTTTATAACTTATGAAAATCTGCTCAGACGTGTGAAGGTTATCAGTTATTTTATGGTTTTTGAAAGGATCTGAGTAACGTCTACTGGTCTAATTTAATCAAAGTTTACTATACTGTGACTTCAGTAATATTAAAATAACATACAATACAATACAAATCGCCGGTGATACTGCAAAACCGCGTATCTTAACTTTTCCAATAATGTCTAAATTTGAATTCAATGTTAATAAATAACATTGTTAATAATAAAGCCATATTAGTATTTGCCATGACGCAGTGAATTGTATTTGTGATGTCGACGACGTCATGTCAAAATTTATTTATGATAAATATTAATTTTACAAATATCGATTATATAATTTTTAGCTAACTTGTTTTCTTGTCAATAATGAAATTTAACATTTGATTCAAAGATGGACCTTATAGCAAAAGGTAGTTACGCGGTTTTGCACTATCCCCGACGAAATACACTTTATTGCACACCAGACTATTTGCAAAGTACATGGAGAAAAAAAAAAAAAAACAAGATGAAAAAAGCTATTATCGCTGAAATAGCGATTTCTTCCAGACCACCTTTGGGCATAGGACATAATATACTTTAATAGAGTTTTATAATATTTTTCCAGGCGACAGCATCAGCCGGTCTGATTGGTGCCATGACAGCTGTTATATTCAGCGGAGCGAGGAATGCTATTGGTAACGTTTTATATTTTATGTTTAATTGATAATATATTTCTTTATTATAGTTTATTATTTATTATAACTTTTTTGATGCTGTAACATGTATTTTGGTTTTTGAAAATATATAAGATTTTAATAATATAGACAATATACAGTTAAAAAATGTATTATTATACACTAAATATAACATATAATATAAGACCAAAACACGATTTTTTTTACATTTATGGCTTTCAGAGCCAACTAATCCAGATCCGAACCCGTAATTACCAAAATCCACATATTCTATCCACTAAGTCATCCAAACTTTTCTTATCATACTAAATATATATTTTAAACAATTTTCAGAGGCAAAAACATCATGGATAGTCCCATTCACAGCGGGAGGTTTCCTCCACATAGCGTTAGTGACTGTTCTACCAGACTTGCTACGAGAGAATGATAAGATGGAGTCGCTGAAACATCTCGGAGCACTCATATCTGGTATCCTGGTTATGGCTTTCATGACACAATACTTCGGTTAACCACCACAGAAACCCCCATTGTAAGGTGTTACATCTAACAGCCTTAGTCTCTTGGATGTTGAAATGCTTAGGAATGATACGTTAGGTATAAGTGGACGGGTGATAATGTGTCAATCCATAAAAGGTCGAATTCGGAGATATTGATGTGTTCTGATAATGGGTCACGTATTTAACATTATTCAAAAAATTTTCAAGTCATCTAAATTATATAAGTACAAAAAAAGTTTCTTTTTATGTTTTTTTTAAATAAAGTGTGTTCTTTGCAATAATCTCATAGTTTTGAACAATATATTATTAGATAAAACTTTTTACAATACAAACCAGTTTTGAATTCATTATAACATATATATCAAAATAAAAAATACCAGAAAATTATATATTTCTTCAAACAAATTTGATAAGAATAATAAAGACACTGTTTTCTCAAAATGAAGTCAGTGTGGCTTGACATAGTATTGCTTATCAGTGTCCAATTATAGTGTAGTGTATTATTGCCTTTGAGCAAAGATATAGGATATTTTTCTTTACTTGACTTATTAGATAAAAGTACCCGGAACGAAAATCACGAATTTTCGAACATTATTTTTCATTATGGAAAAAAAAATCAGTTCAATTATTTAATGGATGAGAAATTCATCTCTAACTCATGTGTGGTTAGAACTACCCTATATTTGTCTACTAAATAATACAAGTATAGAAAAATAGACTATATGTGAACCTTCTCGTCTGCCTTATTTCTAATAAAATAGCTTTTTATAGTGGGATTTTGGTTATAAAGTTAAATAAATCATCTTTTAATAAAATCGTATAAATATGTCGTATTCGAGATGTAAATTCAATTTACATTGTTGTGATGTTGGAAAAGAATTTTTGTATATAAAATAATGAAGCTACAAAGACTATATCTCTGTAGTACATGCATATATTATAAACGGATTTCACCGTACTACTAAATTTAAATACAAGAAAGTAACTTCTGGCATTGTTATAAGTACTTCTTCATACATACACGTAAAATAGAAATTGAAATTTGAATGTATATATTCATACTAAAAATGTATTAAAAATACTAAGAGAACTTGCTCAGTCTTGATATTTACATAAAGGTCGAAATATTTTTTTTATTATAAGTTCAAAAAGCTGTTAGAGATTTAGAAATGTAAAATATAATGTATAGAAATGTAAAAAATTGATACCGAAGCGAAAACCAGACGACATTTAAAGATGTGTACTCACTAGCGAGCTGTACCTAGTACTACTCCCATTACTTTAGTGTTTGCTCTATATTATTATAGAGAATGTGCATTACAGTCTCTATAAAGTTACCCATAAATAATTAGGGTAAATTTAATTTCCATTATTTTTCGCTACGAGCGCTGTACAAAAAACACTAATTATGGTCGATTTCAATAATCTATTTGATTTTGAACTACAAATTATGTCAAAATTCTATTGCCAGTATAAAAAATCGAATAAATTATTGAAAAAAGCTGTACTGAGTATGTGTAAGAAGTAAATTTATCTATTAATCGAGTCAAATGTCCACCGGACAGTTAAAGTATTATAATTTTTCAAAGCGAATTGAAATATTAAACTAGGATTATTTTTAGGGTAAGTCTTACGTACTTTGTATTTAATTATTCATACTATTTGAGTAGAACTTGTAATACTCCACTTTAAGTTTATTTCGAATGTCACAAGGTGAAGAATTTAATCCTTAAATGCATTATTTTTTTTAATTCATCAAAATGAAAAAAGGAACAACTTATGTAAACAGACCAATCAGTATATTCATAATAAAATGGTATAATCAATACGTAATATATATAAACAGTCAAATTAGACATTTTGTAAAAATTTTATTTGAAAGTAGGCTCTGAAAAAACCGTTACGATTTTGATACACCATGCACTTAAGGGTTAAATCTATAGTGTAGGTAGATTTTTTAGTTGTTCAAATATTGGCATAAGAGTATATTTTTATGGTTAAAAAATATATTTAAATAATTCAGAACGTCATACTAGCATTATTCATACTTAATTAACAAGAATTTCTTTTATTATTCATCATGAGAGATTTGTATATTATTTATTATTAAACTTCATAAGACGTAATAACCTTGAAAAATGAATATTAATTTTAAAAAGATATATACAAAGATCTTAAATCTTATATCATTAAACATATAATGTTACATTTTTAAAAAACGTTTGAAAATAAATTAAAAGTGACATAGATATATACTTTATTAATGGTGTAAAAGAGCTATTAAATATTAAGGTAAGCTAAATAGTGTACTTTTTGAGTCAACTTTTTCATTTTTAAAGTATTTCTGCATAATTATAAGATATAAGATCATTGTAATTATCAATCAAAGAAAAGCATTATAGATTTATTTGGATACATTAATTCACAAATTAATGTTCCAAGTGACATTTTATAGTTTAAACGTGCATTTGTTTATTATACAGACAAATTGTTAGTGCACAATTCGAGATAGTTAAAATTGGGAATTAATTTACAAAAACTGAAATTATAATGTTAAACGAATTAGATTTAGACAAAAATGTCACTTGGATCATTTCTGAATTAATGTGTCTATTATTAATATTAAAAACCATTTTTAGTCATCTTAATAGTCCCGTTTGTTATATTTTTTAAAGGCAGTTATTTTATTATTGTGTTAAGTTTTATAAATTTAAAACTCGAATGCCATATGCTGTACATAACGTGTAAATATAATGTAGGCATCAGTTAGTTGATAGTACAAACTCCACTACGATGTGATAGTATCCTTTTTTAGGTTAAAACAGTGCTGTATTATGTTTTCGATTTATTTTGCTTTGTATACAATCTAAAATGTCAAAATATAAAAAAAAAATTGTAAGCAGCATACAGTGTCAGTTCACATAAGGCGAGAATTGTTACTAAATTTTAGTCTCGTAACTGAATTATGTGACCTACTTTGAATAATAATATAAACAAAATTGTAACCTAGTAACAGTTACCCAGGTAACCATATGTTGACTGTTATTCTTGATTGTTGAGTTACAACTGCAAATCTCGCCTAATAGTAGCGTTATTAAATGTAAAAGAAAATAGATTCGTATATTTTATATACTTTCCGCTAGGAGCGCTGTACTAGTTGTCATAGAAAAAACGTAAACGCGAAATTATTAGTAAACTGTCACTCGGGCTAGTATAAACCTTTAAATTCAGTGCATTTTAGTAATACATAAAGTGTGATAAATATGGCCATTTATAAGTATTGTATCGTATATTTTATGAAGAAATGTTATATCAATAAACATTTACTAAATAAAAAGTTTTGTTATTTAAGATTTTTATTAACGTTTTTAACCGACTTCCAAAAAAGGATCGTCGGAGACTTTTTTTATTTATGATCCCCGATTACTCGAAAACGATTGAACCGATGTTTATTTTTTTGTATGAAAGGCTCGCTGATGGGACTCATGGAATTTTCATCTAAATCGTTTCAGTAGTTTGGTTTCTTAATCAAAATAACTGGAATAAGTATGTCATCCAAGTATACAAAATTGCATAGTTTACCTTTGATGTTGGTTCCCTATTTTTAAAGCCTTCCTTTTTTTTGTTTACGCGGGGAAATCTTCGAAAAGATAGCAGATTCCTGTGAGGAGATTGATTTATGTAGACATACACCCACAAAAATCTCTGCAGTGACTTTCCACAGCACGGAAATGGAGAGGCCTCAGGATCACTTGCGCATGCGTATCCGCTGCCCCTCCTGAATTCTTCAAAGAAATGATCAAAAATCAAAAGTAAAAACTTGATATAATAGTCGAATCCAGATAGATTTTTAAATTTAAATATTGATTTTTAATAAATTTAATCATTATCGTTCGTACAATAACTATACTAAAAGTATTGTACAAACTTTTAACTATATTATTATAACAATTTTTATTTGAAAAATTAGTAGGAAAGAATATATTATCAAAAAACTATATTTAGGCGCCATATTTCAATATGGTATATATAAAAGATACGAGATATCAAAAGAGAAATTCGGAAATTGCATTGAATTCAAAAAAAAAAAAGGAATGAAACTCGGTATGCTTACTTAGCGTTTATTTCTCCGGTTACATGGGATGAAACAACCAACACTAAATTTTTTTTCTTAAAAACATGAAGGTAATGAACTAGACTTTATTTTTTTTAATTTATTTTATATAAATATTTAGTTATTTAAAATGGACAAAGTGGCAACATCGTTAACCAGACGTCAAGAGATTAACATAGACTATGTACACACTAAAATGCAATATTATTAATTTTAAATTAAACCTGGCAGTACACGAAGGATTTGAATAGAGATTCAATGACGCCAATGTATTTATTAACACTAAAAATTAAAATTTCCGTTACAAATTGATACAAATCTAATTATAAGCATAATAATTAGAGTATATAAAATAGTAAGCAACTTAATTATAATACCAATATGGACACGAGTTTTACAAAATAATGCAAGCTACGTAAAATACGTCATGATATTTATATATACATAAATATATTTCGCGTATGTTTACATAACATAGACTTTCTCGACGCGTTTCATACAAAAGACTTCTTTTGTCTTCGGGCATATGATGGATCCGTGCTCCTTCATCATCTCCTTCAGTGCCTGGAATTGTAAATTAAAATTGTATTAAATGTTTATTTTATTTTAATTAAAACTGTATTTAACTTCTGCAAGTCATATGATATATCGCCGAGGATTGTGCAAAACCCTGTAACTAGCTTTTGCGATAGCTTCATCTTAGAGCCAAATGTTAAATTTTATTATTGATAAAAAAAAAAACTAGCTAAAAATTAAAAAAGTAGTTAAAATTATATAATCGATATTTTTAGAATTAACGCTTAACATAAATAAATTTAAACATATCGTCGGTGACTACAAATACAATTCACTGCGTAACAGTAAACTGGAAAACTGCGACAGGCGGCACACGAGGCGCGAGTGCGAGCAGTGAGAGTGAGAGAGTGAGTCACCTTCTCGCCGTAGACCTGTCCGTTGGGCAGCACCATGGGCTGGTTGTGCTCGTTGAGCGGCAGGCGCGACAGGCGGCACACGAGGCGCGAGTGCGAGCAGTGAGAGTGAGAGAGTGAGTCACCTTCTCGCCGTAGACCTGTCCGTTGGGCAGCACCATGGGCTGGTTGTGCTCGTTGAGCGGCAGGCGCGACAGGCGGCACACGAGGCGCGAGTGCGAGCAGTGAGAGTGAGAGAGTGAGTCACCTTCTCGCCGTAGACCTGTCCGTTGGGCAGCACCATGGGCTGGTTGTGCTCGTTGAGCGGCAGGCGCGACAGGCGGCACACGAGGCGCGAGTGCGAGCAGTGAGAGTGAGAGAGTGAGTCACCTTCTCGCCGTAGACCTGTCCGTTGGGCAGCACCATGGGCTGGTTGTGCTCGTTGAGCGGCAGGCGCGACAGGCGGCACACGAGGCGCGAGTGCGAGCAGTGAGAGTGAGAGAGTGAGTCACCTTCTCGCCGTAGACCTGTCCGTTGGGCAGCACCATGGGCTGGTTGTGCTCGTTGAGCGGCAGGCGCGACAGGCGGCACACGAGGCGCGAGTGCGAGCAGTGAGAGTGAGAGAGTGAGTCACCTTCTCGCCGTAGACCTGTCCGTTGGGCAGCACCATGGGCTGGTTGTGCTCGTTGAGCGGCAGGCGCGACAGGCGGCACACGAGGCGCGAGTGCGAGCAGTGAGAGTGAGAGAGTGAGTCACCTTCTCGCCGTAGACCTGTCCGTTGGGCAGCACCATGGGCTGGTTGTGCTCGTTGAGCGGCAGGCGCGACAGGCGGCACACGAGGCGCGAGTGCGAGCAGTGAGAGTGAGAGAGTGAGTCACCTTCTCGCCGTAGACCTGTCCGTTGGGCAGCACCATGGGCTGGTTGTGCTCGTTGAGCGGCAGGCGCGACAGGCGGCACACGAGGCGCGAGTGCGAGCAGTGAGAGTGAGAGAGTGAGTCACCTTCTCGCCGTAGACCTGTCCGTTGGGCAGCACCATGGGCTGGTTGTGCTCGTTGAGCGGCAGGCGCGACAGGCGGCACACGAGGCGCGAGTGCGAGCAGTGCGCGTGCGGCAGCGTGCGCGCCAGCGCGTTGAGCGGCGCCGCGCACGCCGGGCACGCCGACACCTGCGTGCTCTCGCTGTAGCACTGCGTGCGGGGAGTCAAGGAATATTGCTGCTATTCTCGTTATCGACTTGTCTTGTCATGTTAAACTATCATCAAAATTTGAGTGGGTAATGAATGGATTTCGAAATAGATTCATAAAGGTGGCTGGAAAACCCAAAGATTGAAAAGAGATGCGAAACGTATATGAGGGCTAGAAAAAAATGTTGTAAAAAAAACTATTTAAAGATTTGCAAGAAGATTCTACTCGGCTCGAGAATCGAACCCGATAATTTGAAATAAAAAGATTTTATGTAGTGACTTCTTATTGAATAAATTAATAGATTAGGGCATGAACAATAACTGTTAGTATGTTAATTGTACAATAAAAATATCATTGTCAGAATAAATATTTCAGTTAAAAACGTATATTACGTTACGTAGGCCACAGGTATGATCTGTATAATATAGTCTATAGTCTGTACTACACATGAGCAGTGTGTATATAGTACCTTACGCAGTGTGAATATTGTATAGTGTGTAGTGTGTATAAAGTGGCAAATTTAGACATTTACCGCCTGTTGGTTATTCTTTGCCGCTCCTTCCAACCCTTACAATTCGATACCCTAGATTACAAACTCATTCCGAAATTACCTATCACTAAAAAGGGTCACAAATTTGCAGCCACTAAAATCCGTCACCCTAAGCTCCAGCCTCCTCAGCCTGGGGTAAATCAACCATTGGCGCATATTTTATAGTTTGCAGTCTGTATAGTGTGCAGTGGGTATATTGCGCAGTGTGTATATTGTATAGTTAACAGTGTGTGCAGTGTGTGTAGCGTTATATGTAAAGGATATGGCGTGTTGAGCGCGGCGAGGCCGAGCTGCAGCGCGACGGGCAGCGCGGGCAGGCGCGCGGGGTGCAGCAGGCGCGCGTGCTCCCAGCGGAACTGCGCCACCAGCGCGCCCCAGCGCCACGCGCCCAGCAGCGAGCGGTACGGCTCCACGTCTACGAGAACGGTATACCATTGAGGTAGAGCCTGGCTGTAGCCTGAATACAGCTTGTATACGGGCTCGATCAGGGTAGTGCCTCACTTTCACAGAACATCGACGTGAAGTAACCAATATGGTGAGTAAGAGAGCGAGATGCCTAACCAGCTCCCCCAGTCATTTATTTTTAATATTTATCCTTTATTCCTTATTAAGCTAGCATGGGTTTGTGATTCCTCTGATTCTGCAAACGTTCTTGAGCAATGGTGAACACTTAAGATCAGCGCTCGGTGCTCAAATACCATACTCCTAATTGCACTATAATGTAATAGTCTGTAAATAATAAACATCCCATTTCTGGACATAGAACTTTTCTCTTCTTAGAAAGAAGCCTAAAGACAATCTCTTAACACTCTGTTCTATTAAATCCCTCGAGTTGCCTAACAAATGGGGATAATAACTTGATAATATTTCTTAAAAGTAAAGACAATATCACACAATGTGGTAGCTATAAAAATTAAAAGACATGCGGTCATTCAAGTGAAACATGAGGATTGGACAATTATCACGGATCAACATGGATTCGTAGCCCAAATAGTCTACCATCTATGTAGTATATACATTTGGGATCTTGATACCAAGAACCAAGAATAAAGATCTACATATTGTATTTATAAACTCAAAAATAAGCATTCGATCGGGACCATAACCCACTGAACTTGAATAAGTGAAGATTAGTTTTAGAAATTTTAGGTTTTAGTCGGCGACCTAGCTAAGAACAGTAGCGGGGAACGGAGTAAGAAGCACCTCAGACTTTTAAAAAATTGTACCTGAATTTGTGTAATATGTATGAAAGTTGGCACTTATAATTACATGCTCGTCAATTACAGTTAATAAATGTATTTCAAAGTGTTAATTGATTAAAACAAAATCAGAACCAAGACGGCGAGTCTACCAGCGTGTCCAAGGTGAGCTAAGACGGTTAAGCGTCTCCAAATGTATCTGCTCGTTT
Organism: Hypolimnas misippus; assembly: GCA_037950945.1. Lineage (NCBI taxonomy): Eukaryota > Metazoa > Arthropoda > Insecta > Lepidoptera > Nymphalidae > Hypolimnas > Hypolimnas misippus. Next base: position 2,978,422 of record JBBEEQ010000009.1, read on the forward strand.
AAACCTGATAGTGAATAGGTGAAATATTACGCGCTTTTCAGGGTTTTCGTTACATGAACCTTACCAAGATTTGATATGTCTTAACCCCAAAGTTGCCACTGGCTGAGTTAGATGCTAAATTACATGAATACCAGTTATTAAGAAAGACCTCTCGAAACATAAGTTAGACCTGATAACGACCAAGAAGCAATGTCTTCGGAAAATTGCGATAAGCAGACCCGACCCCATATAAAAATGGAAATGCATGGGATGGCATTGGTGTTTCAGAAAAGAAACTATAAAAATAACAACGACGTTTTAAGTCTTTTTTATCATCATTCATCATATTTTCATCCTGCAAAGATTTGTTTTTTTAAAGCGACATCATACATAAGGTCATGGAAAATGTCCCAAGTCTTTTTATTAAATTGCATTAATATCAGTTTAGTGCGTAGATCTACATAAAAGGCTTTTTTAACTTTATTATTTTATTAACGGAACAACAATAAAAGTTAACAAGTAGCGGTAAACGTTTTTTACGGTAAGTAAAACTATCTATGTATCTAAGAAAAAGATCTACATTTATTAAAAAACATTTTTGGAGCACTATTGATAAAGATTGTCCCTTTTCAAATTGTCACTTTATTCTATTTTCTGCCAATATTATTAAGTTCCTATAAATAATCTTCTTTACATCGTTGTATTATCAAGCTGTACTATTCTTAACTTTTAATCTTCTTGAACCCACAACTATCTTCTTTCGACTGATGTTTTTCATCCATTCTATAGCAATGCGTGCTAACTTTAAGATAACCCAATAACAGATACGTCATAAGTAATTACGAAAGCTGCGAATATCAAAAATAAGATACTAACAGTAAATTCTTTTAGTTATAAAGCGATGACAATCAACTTATGTAAATCATTATGAAAGTCTGAGAGCGAAACTTATAAGTATCATCCTCGCCTAAAACGGCAATTAGCTATTTCGTAGTTTTGTAAAACGCTTCATTTCATATTTTAACCCTGATAAAGTTCAAGTCAGCTATTATTCTGTTATAGGCATCATCGGTCAGAACACCTGCTCCTAAAACTTTCTCTTTTATTCTAAATCTGTCATTCAGTGGTCATCGCACGACAAATATGTTTTCTAGCACTTTAGCTATGAAACGGTTTGGGCTATCTAAATTTCCTTGGTCGTCTGGGATTCAAATCTGATCTTATTGTTCCGAAAAACTCCTGTCACAGTCCAATATATAACTCGTTGATACACTCTCAATTTATGGAATAGGAATCAGTATTTACGTTATCATCAAAACGAAACTGCTTCATTTCTCAAAACTATTGTAAACTCGAAATAACTTTCAAATAGTAAACTACGCCTACAGACACTTGCTAACGATTAAGCACTGCAGATACCTAAAAACATTGCTGCTATAGAAAAACTCATAACTGATAAGATACAAAATATTTGATCGCTTATATTTTGACTACTACTTACTAGTGATGTACCGTCCATATTCATATTCACGGAACTTTACACAAACTTCAGTATCCGTATCCCCGGATTTTGACACCAAATATCGTATTCGGATCCTTATCTTACATATACCTTACTAATATTATAAATGTGAAAGTTTGTATGTGTGGATGGATGGATGTATGTCTGTTACTCTTTCACGCAAAAACTAATGAACCGATTTGGCTGAAATTTGAAATGAAGATGGCTTACATCTTGGATTAACACATAGGCTACGTTTTATCGCGAAAAAATTTGAAGTTCCCACAGGAAGAATTTAAACAGTACTTTTTACTTTTTCACGTAAAAACTACTAAACCGATTTGATTGTTTAAAATGAAGATGGCTTATATCTTGGATTTACATTTTATCCCGAAAAATTTGACGTTCCCACAGGAATAACTCACTGAGAAAGTACTGAACCGATTTGACTGAAATTTGAAATGAAAATGCTTATATCTTGGATTTACATTTACTATTCCACGCGGACGAAGTCGCGGGTGAAAGCTAGTACTTATATACTTACCAGTATCCTTAGGGAAAGCCAACATTCCCATGCAGTGTTGTATATCTTCCAATTGGCCTTCTTCATATGTGGAGAAATGCTTCTTGGCATAACGAACTGCTTCCAAACGCTTGTCCTCGCGAACTAGTTCAATAAACTCCTGTAGTGATGAAATAAAAATAAATGGTTTAATACAAAACTCAATCATAGAGGCTTCAGTAGCCCTCACATTAAACGCTTGTCCGACTGTTGTTATTTGTTAGATTAACACAAATTCTGTGAAATGTTTAATTAAATCATTATTATGGATTAAAATACATCAGTTTTTAGGGTTCCGTACCTTAAAAGGAAAAACACTTAACACTATAGGATCACTTTGTTGTCCGTCTGTCTGTCTGTCTGTCTGTCGGGATGTCAACCCTTTTTTCTCAGAAATGCATAGACGTATCATGTTGAAATTAATATCATATACTCAAGTCTACGATGACATGCGGCCGTGAAAATATTAAAGTTCTAAGTCAACGCGATCAAAAGATAATGGAAAATATGTCGTATATTTTGACCATTTTAGCGTTTTCGCAAGGGAATCAAAACCTATAGGGTACTTCCCATTGACCTAGCACGATGAAATTTGGCAAGAAGTAAGATGTTATGGTACAAATAAAGGAAAAAATCTGAAAACTGTAAATGTTTGTATGTATGTTTGTCTGTTTGTAAGTTTGTCTTTCAACCTTTTTCTTAGAAACGCGTGAAGGTAACAAATTTTTATCAACGTCAAGTACTCAGAGTTGTAATTACTAAGAGCTGTGAAAAAATCAAACTTCTAAGTTAACGCAATCAAAAGATACGGTCATTTATATCACATATTTTAAGTATGATAGCGTTTTTAACGTTTTCGCAAGGGAATCAAAACCTATAGCGTACTTCCCATTGACCAAGCATTATGAAATTTGGCCAGGAGCAAGGTCCTTTAGTATACATAAAGGAAAAAATCCGAAAACTGTAAATTTCTGTTCGTGTGTCTGTCAGTCTGTACGTCTGTCTTTCAACCTTTTTCTCAGGAACGCGTAAATGTATCAAGTTGTAAATTGATCAAGCGGAAAATATATTAATCTTAGAATTAAAATTATATGTACTTGTAACAAACTAACATAGAAGTTGACCATGGTCAAAAAAACAATTTTACAAACACTGAGAAGAAATTTGTATCAATACGAAAACATTAAAAAGCAGCAAACCTTTATAAACAACGCAATGCAATCTATATATCGCAGCTAACAAAATGATAGCGCGATGCAGCGTACAGCTAATGCCATCTATTACAACATTATGACATTAACTGTGATATAATTCTGCTCGATTAATAAAAAGTTTTATTTTAATTATTATTTAAACGCGCTAAAAATTATGAATTAAACTTTTCATTTAAAATTTTTATCGTCGATTTATAACATCATTACGTAATTAACATTCAATATAAGAGCTTCACGCGATTTGATTTAAGTACTCGTATTGACTTAGTACGAAAATTTTAAAATTAAATTCAAGCAGATCGAGTTATTTAATTTACTTATTTATCTAAACATATAAGTCTTCTGGTTATAAGTAATATAATTAGTTATTTATAAATAAATAATTAGTTTTGTTCGAATTAAGGACTAATTATTTTCGTCTTGGCAACACTAATATATATTTCGATATTTTGATTGATAATGTAAATCTAAATATTTTACGAACGTAGTGCAGGGGTAGTGGAGTGTAGTAGAATATAAATAAAAATAAAACGAGAATAAAATATAATATAATTATGTTGTTAATGTCAAAGTCAACAAGTTAGTTCATTGAAATTGTCAAGAGATGGCGCTAGGTGTATCCTGAATCGCGCTATAATTTTTCTTTTTTTGAAAGTATAAGGTGTATTAGTACTTAAAATAAAATTTTGTGTTTCCATGGATGGCATCCATGATCGTGTTTTAAATTAAAGTGCTCCTAAGTAGTTTCAAAATAGTTTTTGGGACGTGATCCATATTTACATAATATTTGAGTATATTTAAGCGACTTCTAAAGAGGAGTGTTTTCAATTCGACCTTGTATTTAATTTTTTTTTATGTTTGTTCGCCGATTACGCCGCCATTTGGGTACCGATTTTCAAAACTTTTTTTTTGTTTGAAAAGGTATACTTCCAAGGTGGTCCCATTGTCTTCAGGTCAGGATCAGATGATGGGAACCTGGAGAAATTGAGGGAACTCCTCAAATATTATAGGCAAGCGTATACCGATTTAGGTATTTTTGATAGTAACTTATGTTGGAACTGATGATGAAGACCACAAATGGCGTAGATGGGTTAGTCTTATATAGATTTCTATAAGTTTGTACGGAACCCTCGGTGCGCAAGTCCTACTCGCACTTGACCAGTTATTTTTTAATTAGATAGATAATGTAAGCTTAGTAATAAGGTTACATTTGCACTTATTGGGGACTGAATGGATAGGGCGGAAATTAACAATTTGATATAGTAATTAGAAAGTTATACTTAAAACATCCATTGACATTCCTCAGGGTGTTGAACTCAAAAAAATGTTAGTAACAATATACAAAATTTACTATATATACTATCAGGGATAATGCAAAACCGCGTATCTAGCATTTTCTATAGTTTAAATTTGAACCAAAGATAATTTTTACATTATAGATAAGGCCTTAGGAAATTTTCCATTATGCAGTGTAATGTGTATACTGTGGTGTCGTCGATGATATGTCATAATTTATTTATGTTAAGTATTCATTTTACAAATATCGATTTTTAGCCAGCTTTGTTTATAATCAATAAAAAAATTACATTTCATTAAAAAAAAACTTTAGTGTAAAAGCTAGTTACGCGGTTTTGCACTATGCCCGACGATATATCATATAACTTCCAGAAGTTTAATACAATTACTTTATTAAAAATAAAAAATAAAAAAACATTTATTAAAATTTCAATTTACAATTCTAGGCACTATCCCCGAGATATATAAGTGAACTTTAAAATGTGCAATTATTTGTGAAACCGGAAAGTTATACACACATTCATGGACTTAGGGTGTGGAACTGTAAAATTTTTTTGTAATAATAAAAATATAGACTTACCTGTATACGTATCTTAAATTCCATGGTAGAATTCAGCTTGCGAAGCTTGGATCTGTTATCAGCACACCATTGGAGACAGCGAGCTGTTCTACGAGCTGCTAACTCGGCTTCCACTTCTGCAGCAGCTGCGTAGATGTCTATGAAAAATTTATGGATAATTTTCTATTAGAAAAGAAAAGATTTAATGATGATAGAAATAGAATTTTGGAAATAAGTTTATAATTTAGAATTGACCAATTCATACATATTCATTGATCTAAATTTTTTCCTCCACATAAATAGACATGATTTTTTAATGTAATATTTTCGGTATTTTCTTAAATCCTAAATAGATAGAAATATTTATCTAACAACTAAAATCTAAGAAAAAAACATCAGCTTTAACAAGGAATAAACAAAAAAATGATTTAACTTAACGGTAAAAATTTTAATAGAACATTTTGAAGTAATTAAGTTACTTAACTCACCGACATTGGTAAGATCTCTAAGACCGCGTACATCGGCTAATTTGTTAGCAGAATCGTAGTATCCATTGCGGAGAAAATAGTCCACTAGCATTCTATCCAAACGCACCTTACGCCATTGATTCATTTGGGTCTGAAAATAAGGACATACATATGTAGTAACAATATCTCCTATATGGATGCTGATAAGCAATAATGTGTCAACCCATAAAAAGTGAAATTCGGAGATATTGATGTATTTTGATGCTTCACCTATTTAACATTATTCAATAAAAAATAAAGTCATATAAACTAAATAAGTACGGAAAAAAGATTCTTAATTGTTTCGAATTTCAAGGTCGTTCCACTTGTTGTAATTTATACAATAATTTCATATAATTAAAAAACATCTTATTAGATAATATATTAAATATATCATCCTGCTTTTAATTTATAATTCCTTTTATCAAAAAGGAAAAAAAACTTATTGAAACAAATATATTAAGAATAGTTTTGGCATCTTTAGACGCCATTTTCTCGAAATGAAGTTCGTGTGGCTAGACACAGTACTGCTTATCAGCGTCCATATATATAAAAGAAAATCAAGATTGATTTATTCAATCCAATCTTTCAACATACAGCTCAGATTATTGAACAAATTGGATTGACATTAAGCACACGGTTGGCAATTATTATGTATACTCACTACGAACAGATTTTTGAAAAATCAACCAATAAAGGGGCGAGATGGGAGTTCAAAATTTGTATGTGGAAATCAAACTTTATGCTAATAAATCAGAAAAAAGTATGAAAATTCTACTTAATATAATACTTAAAACAAAATAAAATATTAATTAATAATTCTACTAATTAGGACAACAAAAAATCCAACAAAGCAAAAATCATAAAAATCTGTCAAGTTGTTCTTAAGTTATTAATGATGTAACTAACCAGACTTTGTTTAATACATATATAATTATGTACATTACTATTGTCATTAAAATTGCAATGTCATACTTTAGCTTGAGGTGCACTTGGATCAGCTAGAGCCTCGGCTTGCTCCTTGAGGTGTTCCAACCGTTTCTTACAAACAAAAGCTGCCTGCACTTCTTCTGCAATCGCTTCAGATGCTTTACGTTTCATTGTTGTCAACTTCTCTACCTGAAATTTGATTCAATCAGAACTAAAGACCAAACCCCCATCCCTTCCTTTAATTTGCATTTCTCTTCATTTCTCATGCCTATCTAAGCACACAATGTATTTATGGCTCGTCTAAATGCTACAAATATCCATGGTGAGCAGTGATCACTTCCCATCACCATCTGCCAGTTTGCTTGCTATTAAAATGAAAATACTTGTTTTGTTTTTATATAAAAACCACTGATTTTAATAAAATCACCAGTCCTTGTTGTAACTCTTTTCCATAATTTTATTAGTCAGAAACAATTTAGTTCTCAAGTGTAATCAAAATGGATGCAATTAAATCTTAATAAAACTTAAATAGAGCTTTGCTCAAGGTATAACTCTATTGATAGAAAAATAATTTTTTTACTAGTTTAAAGTCCACTATGCTATCAAAGACGTAAGTAGAAAAGGTTTTTATTTAACCTCTTACTTTAAATATTTAATTATAATCTATATTTCATTATGAGAAATAAAAATAACAATGTGTCTTTGCATCTTGTTTTAGTTTATTATTTAGGTTGTTGGTAAAACGTAAACCAGAAAGAATTACAACATTATTAATAACAAATTAGTAATAATTAAAACTCTGTAGTCATTATTACCAACATTAGGTAAGCTTTAAATGAAACATAAAATAAATAATAAAAAAAACATTTCAATTACAAAATTGTTTTTAATTTTCATTAAACAGAATGTAATACTTCGAGTTAATTGTGGAAGTAAATTGCAGATGTGTAGTTTTTCTCACATTACTAAACAATATGTGTTAACACAAGATATATGTTTGCACCGAGTACTACTACATCTACTTATTAAAATTATCACAACTATCTGTTAGATAATGAACAGCGAATATTGCATCTTTGTTGAAGTTGCCGCCAAAGGACATGGTAAGGATGAAAGTTTATATAATACTTCATTAGTATTAAATTGTTCATAAGTAAATAGCAGATATCCTGTTTTATATTTTATGAAAATCTGTGCTTTAGGTGATAAAATAAGAAATTCAGCACTTTAAATGAACATGACTACGACACAATATAACAAGCTTCTTTCTGTAGTCTGGCAATAAAATAAAATTACATTTAGTGTCATAATAATAGTGTAATATCACCCTTTGTACACTTTTGTTCATGTAGTCTTAAGCCTTGCTTTTATTCTTTTGTTTTTACTTTATTATGTGTGCAATAATGTTATTTATTATTTAAATATTGAATTCTATATTTCCTTACCATACCACCAAGCAGTGAATCAATTTCTCCAACTGTGGCACTTTTTTTAGTTGCAGTATCAATATCACTCACAGATGTAGCAACTTGTCTTGCTTCAACGTCTAGCACCCTTTGAGCGTTACGATATCTCTTGTTGAATACTTCATATGGTACCTAATTTTAAATTCATAAATAATATATACTATTAGTATTTTTTTTTTGATTTATTTAATTAATATAAAAGTTTTATTAAGTAATAACAAACTTAAAGATATTAAATCAATTAATTGAAAGAACAATTAATTTTATGAAAAATTGACTTTTGTTTAAAAGTTAAAATTAATACATCCTACCTATCAATTCTAACAGATTATTTAATAAAAATAAATAAAAAAATTAAATTAAAACCATTTATGTAAGAGATTAAAACAATTTCATTGTTAATCACTTTATCAATAAGTATGAAAATCAAAATTTGTTCCTGTAGTTACAATATGGCATAACAATTCTGACTAGTGAAACATAAAACTATTTTTATGTTACAGTGCTATTTCAACTAACTTAATAAGTTACTTAATAATGTCTTTTAACTAAAGGATAATGCTTAGTTGTTATTACAAAATGCGTCGTAAAAAAATTTACCTTTGTAAAGACTCGACAAATTTATCCTGGGAGTTACAATTTTAGCAGTAACAATTTATAACACGTATATTTTTTACATACCTTCAATGTAGCATGTTCTAATGATTTTATTTCGTTCATTGCAGGTATTTTTAGTCACTTCTTCGAAAAACGGGTACACGCCTCGGATTACAGACACCCCTACACAACGAAAACAAAACTCAGCTGATTGGTTGTTGACTACCATACAATTATCATAACAAAATATAGAACTGACAATACTTTGTTATATTTAATGGTGTTTCTTTTGATGCTTGGTTAATGTTATTTAAGACAATGAAATATTTGTGTTTTAAAAAAGAAAAACGCAAACATTATTATCGAAACTATGTAATGAAGGATTCCGTCAATGAAATGTAGATTACGTGGGATCATTCAGGAAGAAATAATCTGTTGTCAATAATATTTTATTAAATGTTAAAAGTTTAAAAATAATAACAAGGCATTATTACCTGAATTTTAGTAATAAAATAAATTTATTTTATACAAAAATGTTGTCTTTTTTAATCTGTTTTTTTACATTATAAAATATGTATAATCTACAATTACAATAATAATATATTATACTTTTAGTTTTTTGGTGCAATAAATAGAAATTAATATTTAATAAGTAAAGATGTAATAAATAATAATAGTTAGTTTTTTTATACTAAAAAATATTACCATAGACAGAGAAAGCTTTTATTATCTATGCTTTTGTCGGCGCGTCACCGCGTCACTTTCATTACGCGAATCCGCCATTTTGTACGTAGCTGGCGGTGATTCAGGGTTTGCTTTCCCGGCTAAGTGTTTATTGCGTGAAAAAACTGGAAAACTTCGTTCAATTACTTTCTTAAACTGACTACAGGCTTAAAAGACAAAAAAGTGATACAATTTTGCTGCTGTACCAAGTGCTTTCGTGATTTGTGAGTGCCCTGTAATTGGAGCGCGTGGCTGGTTACTCTTTGTTGTTGGATTCTGCGTAAAATAGGTAAGTTTTAGATAGGAGTTCACTATAAAGTTATTATTTCATCTTTCTTAAATGAGATAACGTTATAGTTTTAAAAGTTTTGTAGTGGCATCATAATATACAAGAATCTGATAGCGTCATCGAGTTGGTATTAAGAAGTGTGGCGCAGTGTGGTAGGGTCCCCGGCTTCGGTAGACTCGCCGATGTAAAAGCCGCGTCATAAGTCGCTAACAAACTTAATTGTTGAAATATTTTCTAGAATTTACTGTTCCAAATTAGTATCCACGCGGTTTACCTGGTAGACGTTGGGACGCTGACCTACTTGTTGTAGAAAGTTGATGCATAATAAATTGTACCTAATTCCTTGAGTTTAGTATCACATTAGTAATTATACATTAAAGTGATTTGTTGATAAGTTACATAAATTTATTGACATTTCTAGTCTTATTTTAACATATAGTAAAATCTTAATTAATTTTAAACAAAAAAGTATTTTTGTTTAACCTGTCGATTGTATGTAAAAAATGAGAATGCCATTAAAAGTAATAAATGCATTTAAAAAGTTTTTAACTAAAAATAGTTTTTTTAATGATTTACTTCAAAGGTTTTAATAAAGCAAATGTAAAACTTTACACAAAATTAAATTGTTGGAATTTAATTTTAAATACATAACATTACAGTTAACTGTTGTATACTATTAAATAATTGAACATTTTTTTATTTTATAACAAATTTAAATTTTATAATTACTACAATAAAGCAAGTTTTCACAACATAATTTGTATTTATACCTTACCTTAAAGTTTATAAAATATATATTTCTAGTAACATAAATTGTCTTACTTATTTCAATTACAAGATATGTTTAATAAATATAGGTGTAAGATAATAAGTTTACATTTGAGTATCAGTAAATATATACAATGTGTAACACCATTTTCATTATATTCAATATATTTACTATTGCAATTTTAAGTCTCAGTTTCAAAACTTAATAAAGAGATTCTTCTGAACTAATTAGAAAAAAACACACTGTCTTTATACAATATTTAGTCTTTATTGCTATTTTTTTTAGTACCAATAATTTTATTAGTAGTTAAAAAATAAGTTAAATATTAATGAAACAATTTCTCATACATACCAAAATATATATTTTTAAGGTTATATATTACATTCTTTTACTTAAGTTTTAGTAATATAATAAAATACTGTATTATATGCTCCTACACTTATAACAAAGAAAAAATTAATAGTAGCATGCAAAAATTGTATGGTGACATCCACATATTTAGGTAACAAAACATACAATAGAACATAGTTAAAAACATTACTCCCTTCCTAGGCTAGTCACATAAAATGTTACATCCGGTTAATGTCTGTTGGTCAAAATTATCATCTTTTTTAAAGAATAAGGTAAAGTTCCATTTCCTTATTTTCAACTTATGTCTAAAACAATATACATAGTACACCATGTTAATTAATGTAAGGATATGCATTGCATGTTCTTCTTCAACTATAACACATGCAAATAGACAATGATTACATAGTATGAAGTAACTGATGACCATTAAGATTATATAAAATGGTTATTTTATGGATTATATGTCTGCGACACATTTTTATTCCATTTGTCCCAAATTTCTGAGAATAAATGTAGATTAAAGCAATTTTAATAAAATAAATATATTCAATCAAAGTTTTTAACTACGAAATTAGTTATAATATTGAAAAATTGTTATTTTATGATTTGATGTTAAACCACATTTAGGAAGACAAAGAAGCCCACTTTGTCGCAGAGTACAACTGTATTACATTATTTTATGATTTATATTTTTATATAAAGTAATAAAAACATCACAAATGTTATACCTTAAAAAATACTGTTTACATTATTTAAATTAATATGTTAATAAAATTTTCATTAAACTGCATTTATGTTTATTTGAATATATATACAGTTGTAAGTACTGAAGGTGTAATTAATATATGAATTTAATAACATTTAAAAAAAAAATAAAGTCTTTTCCGTTAGTTTGCAGTATACTATTACTTCCCAGAAGTTGATCCTCACAGATGTAACAGTATCAGATGGTGTAATAATACAGGATTTTTTTTTTTAATCAGCGGGATTGATTCATGGCTAGAAAAAAAAATTACTAAAGCAGTTTTTAAATTTCTTCAAAATCGGCCCTCACTGTCCTTTAAATATTTTTTTACTATTCCTTATAGTTTCGGATTTGGCCTATCACACCCATTTAAAAACTCACCTGTATATATTAGTATATGATGATTAATGAACAAAAAAAAAACAACTTTTTTTTCTTACTTTAATTTAGATTTTTTTACTTTAAAATACATATATGTATTTATTTAATTTTTATGTTACATTGTATGACAATTTGATTGGTTATAATAAATTATTTATAATATTACAGAGACATGTTGATAAGAATGCAACATATATTTCTTTTATTTTTCTGTATATTAATGATAAGTGTTTTATTCATCACATTACAATCTATTTTTTTTTTGCTTGGATATGTTTTGATATTATTCAAAAATGTGATTATCATAGTAAAATCGGTTTAGTCATGTTCTTGACCAGAAATTGAAATAAGTTGTATACATAGCAAGCATAAACTTAAATATATTGATAAGCGAGATTGCAAAATTACAAATCATGTCCTCAGTTAATTAACCCAATCATAGTAATGAGTACAACACACAGCTGTTTTACTTTAAAAAATTACTTTACTAAAGAAATATTTGTATGTTTCTGAATTAATTATCACTAAAACTACGAGGAAAGTCGAAATTACCAACTGTTAGTTTGGCCCATATGGATAGGGGACAATCAAGGAATACTTCATGCGAAATTTCGCCTTTTTAAACTCTGGCACCCTCCTTTAAAGTTTCACATTGAATCATTAAGTAATGTCCGCTTTGCCTGTTTGCAAACGTTTTTCACTGACTTCCAAATAAGAATGAGGTTGTCATGTCATGCTCCCTAATTATTAGAAAACGACAATCGATTTGGTTAATTCTTTTTTTGTTTGAAAGGGTATACTCTAGCATAGTTTCCATAGAAGTTTTATCAAATCGGTTCTGTAGTTCGGTTTAAAATGACGGGAATATGTATCAATACGTCACCCCAGTAATCGAAATTACGTGTTCTGCATTTATAGTCGATTCCCTTTTTCGAATAAACCGCTAGTTCATCGCTAATAATGTAGAAAGTTTGAAACGTCACTTTACGTATTTAATGTTAGAACGAATAAGTAATTTCTTTAGTCACAGTACCAACATTGTCTCTGATGTCCCTTGGCAAAGTTAAATTAGTAGAGACTCGCCGAACTAACTTGGAATTAGGTAAAAAGTTTGAATGGATTTCATTCGAAAGTTAAACTATTCATTATTTACCTATTTAGCTTTTGTATTTGTTTTGAATTGTATGGTTTTAGTCTTGTTACTACTTTTGCGAGTTTCGTTAATTGATCCGAGTTTCTTTGAGATTGGAAACAATACTGAATAGAACAAACCGAAAGTTTTCTATTGAATATAAATTCGAAAACAATACTAAATGTTTGGACTTTGTTGTTTTAATTATTTTTTCTAGTATTCTTTCAAGAGTTTGGTTTTCATTTTTAATATAACGCTTTCGCGGGTTTCGTTTTGTTTTTTTTGTGTAGAATTAAAAGTTTTCTGTAGTAAAAATTATTTAAAAAATTTGTAAAAGATTGAATTTCAACTCGTTCAGTTGATTTATCGATGTACCTGAATTATGAAAATATGTTTGTACGAGAATAAAAAAGTAAATGCTTGTAGAAGTTGCTGTTTATAAATGTATGTGAGGGTAGATTAATGTTTTTTTTTCATGCAAAATTTTAGTGATTTTGATGAAACTACAGTAATATAGCTTATACATAAAAACACAGGGTAATACTTATAAAGATATTGACTAAATTAACCAAAATATTATAAAACGATAAGCGTCAAGTGATTCTAGAAAATCTGCTCTTGCATAGATGAAGTCGCGTGTGATTGTTATTCAGTAAATATTTCTAAATATTTGTATATTTTAAACATGTTTATTGAAGTAATTTGTATTTTATAATGAACGAAATTTAAACGAAAACTCGTAAATTTTATTTACGTTTTTAAATAAATATTGAAACTGTTATTCTTATTAGAATCCATTTAAAACTCTAGGTCATGGAAAATATAATAATGTAGCATGCTGTAGTATATAAAAAGCCTTATAAAGTAATACAGTCAAGAATAACATTTGTCCTATAGACTTTATATACGTATGAACACAAAATAGTGAACGTCCTCAGAACAAAGCATTTGTAAAAGTGGCACGTTTCCTCCAACTTTCTAAAGTAAGACTAAAGTTGATATAACAAGGTAATTTCTTGTATTTTTTCCTTATATCTGTTATAATATCTAGTAGACTTCTTGTAATCTTTTAAATTATTGTGTGGTTTTATGTTTTTAAAGTGGCACGTTTCCTCCAACTTTCTAAAGTAAGACTAAAGTTGATATAACAAGGTAATTTCTTGTATTTTTTCCTTATATCTGTTATAATATCTAGTAGACTTCTTGTAATCTTTTAAATTATTGTGTGGTTTTATGTTTTTTTTCTTCTTTGTTTTCTTCTTATTTTCTATACATATGTAATTGTGTATGTATTATGTACTGTTAATGAGACTTATCTATGCGTGACTTCGAGAATTGCCTAGCAACGGGCTGTCAATATAGAGAAAATGGTGATATAATAACACGCGAGCTGGAAATAAAAGACGTAGATTACTAATGTATTTTAAACTTTTATGACATAACTATCAAATTGTAACAGAAAAGCATTTTTCCTAACTTTTTCTGCCTTCTATGTTTTACAAAATGTTTAATTGTATGTAAAAAAAGATTGCTAAAAATCAGCTTATTTTTTTAAGAATCAATTAATTAATTGAAATATTTAATACGATTACGAAATGCCATTTCTGATAACGATAAATTCTAAGTCAGCCATGCAGTATGTTCTCAACGATCTATGTCGTAAACAAAGACGCGGCTCGCCTCGACCTATCTACACTATATAGCTGAAGAACATTCGCACGTACATAGGACGCATACATAGCTCGATGTAACAGGGACAGCTCGTTCTGTGCTCTGTAGGGTTGACGCTTTGTGTTTAAATATAGCTACGTGCATATTGACTTGCGAATATACAAGTCTCGTTGTATATATATGAATAGTGTGGCTTTATAGTGACAATAGAAATAATAATTATTATGTGCTGTTTATAAAGTTGTTTGTTGAGATTCGTTTACGTCATTGCGAATAATTATTCAATGCTAATAATATAATTAATTAATATTGTCAATGTGAAAGTGAGTGTGTTTGTAAATGTAACGGTTTTGAGTCAGAATGTGTGTGTGTCTATATATGTATTTAGTTTATATCTGGAATTAATGTACAGGCAACGTATTTATTTATCTATTTTGCGATAGAAACCGTATGGTAAATAATTGTTCTACAGTAAATACTTAATTAAATAATACTGATAATTATTTTTAGTATTTCTAAGTAATGATAATTTTTATTTTTTAATGTGTTTAGATTGCTAATCTTTTACATATCGCATTGATTATGTAATATCAACATGAAAAGATAGCTAAATAAAGATATCGTACAACGTATTAATTAATGGTGATATTTTATGTATAAACGGCCGTGACCGCAGATATACGTCTAATATACATTTGTATGAGCTTATATGCATATTTATTATACGTATTATTATATTTTAATATAGAAGCGTTTGTTTTTTTTTTAAACATTTTTCTCCTGGATTCATAAAATGTTCGAATGTTATGTAAATGTACATAATAATTATTTGTAGCTTGTAATAAATCTTCATTCGTATCTTTCCTTGTAGCACTTAGTAAATAATTTCGCTTGTTCGAATAATTTATTCGAGCTAAAGTCACAGCGAAATCTATCACTTAAAAGTACGCCTGACACCGCCCGGCACATCCATACATTTCGGTCGATACATCTCAGCAAATAGTACGATGTGTGCACGCCGCATCCGTTCTCACGCACACAGCCTCGCGACAACCGGCTCGGCCGCTTGATCGGCTATCGATTGCGTTGCCTTTACGGACACGGATTTATTTCACATGTACACTATATGGGCTTTGATTATTCCTTTTGTAGAGGAAAAAAAAATTGAAAAATCGCCCATTTGAAAAGAGTATTTGTGGAGTTACTATGTTTATCGTTACATGTAAGCGTCTAGTTGGAAACGTCTACGTAGACGATTTTTTTTTCGTAACTAAATTTTTGCTATAAAGTAAATCTAATTCTGTCGCCGACTTTTAATTTAAACTGCATTACTTTTTCATTGACGCTCGGAGGCCAATCAAGTATTCGATTAATTACGAATCTTTTGAAGTATCTTTTTTACGACGAAACCTTTAAAAGCGGGTAATTGGATTTTAAACGCCCGTCTTTTTTTGTATTAATCTTGACCCGTTTTGCGATGGGGCTTCGGTATCGTAAAGTATAAGGGAAGGGGTATGAAAAGTTTTAATCACCCGACGAATTCAGTAGAAACAAGTTGGTCTCGAGTTTGACGCAAAAATTAATACTTTGGGAAGCTGAGGGAAAGTTTTATGGTACCTCCTCTGTGTAGCGCGTCAAGACTGAACTTGTTTAATACTCTTGAAGCTCTTAGTCTAAATAGCTGTTGTTCGATTTCTAGTTACTAGTTTGTTGACTCTTGCGAACTTTAAGTTTTACTATGTGCAATGATTTTATATGCAGGTTTGCAGTGTATATGAGTATATATGATCCTTAAGTTTCGATTCAATCTTGAATATAATTATTATTTATGAAATATGTACATTATTTGTTAGTATTCCGGGATTTCATCCACTAAGTGTATACCCATGTAAAGTATCATTCTAACTGTAGGTAGATTGTAACATAATGTTTGAATTTGGCGATAAAACTCTATTCGATGTCGCTTTGATACAAAACTACTAACTTTGGCAAGCATTGTTTGCATCGCTGATATATAAAATAATTTAACGATTTAACAGTTAATATCACGGTTATCACTAAATCTAAAATACTACTGTGGTATATACAGCAAATAATTAGAAGCATCTATCAAAACTAAGCCTAGTTAAGGAATACTTTAAGAAACGACACAATTATATTATATTTTTAATTATAAAATGATTCAGTCATAGTCTTACGTAAATATCTAAAAAAAGTCTAGTTTTTTATATGAAAAGCGTGCTGCTGTAACGATCAATCACAGCGGTGTTCAAGTTACATGCTTCGTGTTAAAAAATGCAATGTCATTTTAGCTTCCTGTCCGTAAATATGCTTTAACTGAGGGCTATTAAGAATTTTTAGTGCGATTTTCCTCGTTATGTACTAGTATTCTTGGAGACGTTTTAATGATTTTATGTAATTAAGTTTACACCTTCAATATATTAAATATCTTTAACGGATACTTAAAACTTTTCTTCATTTAATATGATTTATAGAACATTATTACTAAAATGATTTAAATATCAGTTTCACCGAAATATGTAATCTACAGATTTTAGACGTAGTTTTAAGAGTGGAGAAACCTTTTTAACTTAAAAACGTAGTTCAGTAGCTACATTATTACGAGCTATCGAGTTACCAAGGCTTATAAGTTATTATCAAACATAAAAGCCTGAGGGGAACGTTTTACTCACTACCGTCTAACGCAAACTAACTACTGCTATAAATCCAAATGAATAAGAACATCGTAAATATAAATTTATATAAGCGTTCGCGTCGCGTGGCCCATATATTGTATAAAAGTATTTTTGAACGAAACTTTCTTTGTCACGCGTTAATCCAAAACTGCCAAGTTGTAATGTATGCGCATAAATTCCTCGCCAAGAGACATCGATGTGTGTTAATTTTTTTTTCGACAGCGGACTCGTTCAAAGCAAATTGGTCTCGTCCGTCACGCATAGCGTTTCCCCTGATGCCACGGTACAGTACCGTGACTATTATTTTAGGACATAACAGTTTATTGTATACGTTGGACATAATTTACCTACAGAATACGAATAAAGTACTGAAAGAAATTTTTTGTAAAACGGCTGTGCGATATATTTTTCTACTAAAATCGTTTCATAATTGATGCAAATTTGTATCGTCAAAAGTAATTCTTACTTATAATTAACAACAATGAGTATTGTAGAATATAATTCTATAATTACAAATTAAATAGTCGAAAATATTATTATTAACCAGAATTAAAATAGTTTCGTCAAATTATAATTACATTCAATGCTTAATACTTCGCAGGTAATCAAATCAATTTGTTCATATACATAACTAATTAAAATTAAAACTCTGTATAAATTCACAACATGTACAAATATATTATTTTGAAATGTACCAATATGGACTCCACATTGAAATCTCGTTCAAGTACGGTCGTTCAATAACATTATCGAAAGCTATATAATTCGAGTTACGTAAAGCTCTATTGTACTGCGGACCGACCACCCCACTTCATCTCACCAACGCCGGGTGGACCCCCCCGTTGACCCACCTATTAAATTTGTAATTACCAAACGGCTTTGCGTATTATTGTAGAAATGTTGACATATTGATTTTCCCGAGTAATTATTGGTAATATTCAATGGCTTATTAAAAGAAATTGAACGCTTTTGTGTCGAAAAATAACTTTAATTATAACCAATGTTAAGAGGTTTTCAAATTTTAATTTATGGAATGTTCAAGAGATTTCGTCTTTTGAAGTTGGCATACGAAGTGACTCCGAAGGGCGTTACGAAAACTTCCTTGACATTGTTTTGACGATGTGTTGTCATGTCCCTGACACCCCACTTTAAGTATATGTTTAATGAATTTGATATAACATTAAAGAAATATAAGTTAGATTGCCTGAAAAGTGCTTAGAGAGTTCTATATCGACACAAACAGTATACATAATTATTCCATACTTAAATATACAGAAAATAATAAGTACATTAGATTAAATACATTTGTAAATGTTAATCGTTTATTAAACTGTTGAAAATCAAGATGTCAAAAGAAAGTTATTTATAACGTTATTCGATGCGGCGGCCGTAAGTATGTCAACTTAATTGACATCATTTGTAGCATCGAGACGGATGGCTGCGTTTTGGCTCTTTTTTTATTGTGCAACTCGATTGTCCATCTATTTATACGTTAATAAATATGTAACGGGATTTTATGAGTACATCTGTACGTTTAATATATTTAGAAAGAAGAATAACTGCGTTGATTACTAGTAATAATTATTGAAGTTGAGAACACAATGCATATGTGCAAAAGTTTGCAAAAAATGGTAAAAGATTTTCAGAGTGATAGTTTATTATACTTGAGTCAGAAATGTAATACATTTTAATTCGCTTAACAAATTATTTAGTTTCCAAAACTATAGAAAAAATAAAAATTATTCTTTATCAAAAGTTGTTGTGAACTAAGTGGTTGATATAACTTTATACTTGGATATATGTTCATGATTGAATATTCATTGTATATTAAACAAGCGGCGGCGTCCGTTTGAAAATTTGTTTTCATCTTCCAACTTAAGTTATAATAATTTTTTTCCGAACTTAATGTTCAGTTGTTTTGTAACAATGACAGCTACATACGATTAAATCGAGTATAAGGTATTAGTTTTCTTTAGTTAGTAATAATAGTCTCCGCGACAAAGTTTTGTTGTGACAGTTTATAAATGGAAATAACATTAGTCAATTTCGAGGGACTTTAAACTTTGTAACGTATATAGGGATGAACTTTGTGCTTTATGTTTAAAAAAATCGTCTATATTTAAGTATTTGCTTAAAGTAGATTTGTCCCAAGACTTAAATTCGATCCAAGCTAAGGCTGCTAACAAATAGCAATCGTAGCTGCGAAATCGCGTAATAAAACACCACTGATATTGCTCCCACTATACAGACGTTTGAAATACATAAAATACCATTCCTAACGCCGCTCCAGAGGATCCCGATACGCGCACGCCAACGTGTTATCTATAACCGATATCGTAAAACATAGTATCGCGTGAACGTTCAACAACATTGAGGAATGCAATCACGTGTGTACCATCATATTACATAGTACAAAGAGAGATGGAACAATGATAAATGTGATTTCAGCACAAAGGATGTTTGAAGAGGGAGTAGACCGGGTACGCGTCCCTCGAGGAACGCTGACAGTGGAACACTCTCCTCGAGATTCGAGATACGACCTTGTTTTGTCCCCTTCGCTAACTCGCTTATTAAGGGGTGGGGTCTTGTACGGTTAGTTTGATTTGTATGTCGAAGTTTGGACAAACGTATCGAAGTATACCACACAGTTTCAAGTATAGTTATGAGTTAGGTGAATAATGAAATACTCTAATCGATTTAATTGTCTAACTTTAACACTTATTATGCTTGTTAGTATTTTTGCGTCAACATGAAATCAACATCATTAGATGAAACTAGTAGCTTGCCACTTTAGTATGAAGCTTGGATTAGTCTGACTGCATTAGTAACACGTCTAGCCAAGAAGATATTCCTTATAATACTTTCCCTTGCCAAAACTTTTCCTAGACGTTTCAATAATAAGCATTATCAAAATACCGTCGGTCTATATTCAGAATGTCTCAATCTACTGATCGTGGGGGCGTCGAGTGCTGCAATATTTAAGGTTATCTAAAAATATACGTTGCGTTGGCTTTACACACGTAATGATTTTTTTGCGAGAGGCCCTCGTCGACTTGTCTTTTTTTGAGATTCATTAAGTCTATAACAAATAGGTTAAATAAAGATGAAACATCCCAAGCTTGCGCTTAATAAATTAAGATAACCAAGTAACTAAGTAGTGCTAAAAGATCTTAGACGATATCTCAATTTAAATTACAAATTAACCTTCGAGGATTTAAAGTTGATGAACTCTGTAGTTGTTTTTGTAAAACGACACAAAGCATGTTTACGTTTGGTCGTTAAACGCGTGGAAACTTTTCCTCATCTGTCGCATTCCAGAACGTATTCGAGTATTTCTTTTCGGATGTAAATAACCTATGTTCAAACTTAACTTTAATTGTCAGGCGTAGGCGTGCGCCTGTACGGCACACATGCAGTTTTGTCCAAACAATATGACACGTCCACGATTGTTATATAAACACGTAAATTATCCATTCGAGCGCGATCATTTCGCTGTTTATTGCAAGCGGTCGCGTACGATAAACAATTTATGGCTCAATTTCACAACCCGAATGTGCACGCCTTTGTACTATCTTATTCTCTAATGCACGCTCAATAAATGTTTTGCTTATCTTATAGTATTGTAAAACCACTTGTTTTAATATACTGTATAGCCGGATTGCTGCACAAATGTAGATAATTTATATCCAATTATAAATGACGACAGACGTGGTTGATAGCATCGAATTTATGTGATGTTTGAAAGCGTAATAAAACAATCACGTTAATCGACACTACTATCACCTGTTCATTAGTCCTAAATAATTTAATGGAAAATTAAAATAAAACATAATTTCTTGAAAGGTTGTTAATGGTAAATCGAAATTTCCTTATGTCTCTGATTAATTACTAATTTAATTAACACTATAATGTCGTGGCTTACTGGTTTATCGACCACAAATTAAAAGAATCCATTATCCAGTGGTATATCCAGTTGGCAACAATTTTGACCATAGACGTGAGAGTTTTATTGTATACTTGATGTAATTAATCACATTTTATGTGATACGGAGGTCGTTTGGTATTTAATGGATGCTGTCTTCGTCTCCTCGTGGAGGCCGTTCTCCCAGCAAGGTATTTTACGGTTTCCGCTTATTCAGCCAGTTAATGAAAGCCAGCGGGATGGGATGGCTAATTGGATTTCGTTTTGTATCGGAAACAGCCGCCGATGTAAATATATGTCGACGATAGCAAACACGAGCTGTGAAGGGTTATTCACCTTTAGGGGGTTTTTTTTAAATTCTCAAATGCGAAAATGTTTATAATAAGAAGGAACTTTATATAATTTCCACTCTTAGATAATTCTCGAGGATTTTATAGCACGTGGTCTGTGTGGGAGGCTAGTTAATAATTCTTATGATATTGTGTAAAAGGTTATTTGATTCAGAAGGAAACTTTCGCGGTTTGCCTAGGTAATATTAGAAGTCAACTTTAACCTTGTAGGAGAACTCTTAAATAGGTCTCGGAATCTCGACGAACTTTCTCGTTCGCAGCGTTGCCTTTTGCTCGAAGTTTTATTAAGAGAATAAAAGGAAAACTCGATAATTTATTCTCAGTTGCTCACCTTTATCATTGGCAATAGCACTAATACAAAATGTTTTATTGCTAGAAAAAACTACGTTACAACGAAAAACAAGTCACTAAAGTCGCACGACGTCGAATTTGATATAAAGCTTGGTGCTGAGTCACGTAAGTGGCGGCCGTGGGGAGCTGAGTAGGTTTGCGGGGCGGGGAGGCGAGGAGGCGGCGGGGGAGAGGAAACCGCTCAGCTCAGCCACCTATTGTAGTATTGTGGAGGCACGTTGTTTTTACTGAGAGTGGTGTGTCAGCGACACACCAGGACGTGAGTCGACGCGGCACCACTGAACTAGGTTTTTAACGTTGCTTCAGAAACTAGATTTACGCTCAGACATGTTATTATAACTCGAGATATTTTCTTAGTTTATGTTATATCGAGATTCAAATGACTAGCGATTTGAGATAACGATAGCGATAAGGCGCTTATCGATCTGACATGACACATATTTTATTGTTACCAACTTGTACATACGTGCGTGGTAGCTATAGTCTATTTAAGCACCACTTATTAGGTACAGTGATCGATTAATGTATAAAATATTCAACACGTTTTATTAATTGCGCCGAAATTAAGGATACATCTGCCTTATTGCGTCACTTATGTTAAATGACACTAAGCCCCGTATAAATTACGATCGACGTTCAATTTTCTAACTTTCTAAAAACACGAGGCATTCTTTATTGCGGACGTAGGATGAGTCAACTCGGAACTTACTGCGACAAAACTGTAAAAGGCAATTACTTAGTCGACACAAAGTTGGGCACGATTCGTCTGGGAGCAGTTGAAACTGTTTGAATTTTTATTTTCATCGTGTACGGGCCTCGAGGCTCATAGTTTGCTCCTTTTGTGTTGTTTCCGACACGAATGGCTGCTGATGTTTTCGTTTTAACTTCGCCGCGCCGGCGGATCAGTTTTGTTACAAGTGCTAGTTTTTCGTTGTTTATAATTGTGTCATTCCCTTATGACCATGTGAATTATTGAGAAAACAAAAACAAATACATTTTCACAGATATCTTATAGTTACTATGTTAATACGCCTATGCTAATATTAATACGCATTTACTCAATAAAAAAGCGAGATGTACTTTGCCCGAAATTACTCCACAATCCATATAAATTAATGTCAACAAGGTTATCAATATTCAAACTTATAAAACGCTGGTTCGACGATAAAAACGAAGCTCAAAAGAAATGTCGTATCAGGCACATCGTAAAAGACGCCGCGTTTTGTCAACAAAGAGTATCTAATCTATAGCACTGAATAATGAAGATTGTATTAAATAAATTGAATAATCAAGTAAAACAATTACAATCTGTGTGGAAACTTGTCGAGTCTGGCTGGATTTGAACTTCAATATTTGGACATATTGATAAATCGTCTTTTCAAAAAATTGGAAACTATTAAAAATTTAGGATAAATTTATGGTAGATTGTCTATCAATTTGATCTGAATTTTGTAAATGTTAGTAGATTCCAAATTATCGTATTTCATTACCTTATAGTTCATGTGGCAACCATATAAATGTTTACCGGATATTGTATCATTTTAGTAATAAAACAAAAGTTCAATTAAATTCATTATTTTACTCGATATGAACACAGATTATTACGCCAATGTGACGTAGTAAATACAAAACTTATTATATCTAATATGCCCTGAAATGACGTATTTGGATAACCGAATTTTTCTATTTCGACGAAACTGCGTCATTATATTAGCACATGTTATATAAAAATTGGATCAAATATCCGATAGTGTTTGCTAACATTTTTGTAATGTAGATACGCTTCACGTCCATGTAAGTTATACACGTGTAAGATAAATATTCGTATAATGTAGATTTTAGTTTGTGTATTTGTTCAATAGCAAACGGAGGACGTGGTTATACTATTCCTTAAATATTCATAAAAAATGTAGAATATTCTCATGTGAAATTGTATACTAAGTTAAAAGTTTGGTTTAAAAGTTTTGTTATTAGGTAGAAATTAGGGTATAATGATTAAAAAAGTACCGTATTAAAATGCTTATGTAAGATATAAGCAGTTATTTTGTGGAACATTGATCTCTGTGTTTTGTGGTAGAATTAGCACTATCCTGTTGGTTCTCAATTCAATGCGATTCAATTCAATGCGATTCAATTCATTGGGTTAACTTTTGGTTACACGTATTATAATCTGAATTTGATAGATTAATGTTTTTTTTACAAAGTTATCGACCACAAACTTCTGTAACTTTTGTTAATAACTATAAACCCGTAAATATAATCTTTCTATAAATAGTAACGATCATTATCATACGTTTATGGCAAGGTATGTAACTGTTACATTATAACTGTCGCCCAACTGTTGTGTGCATGGGTCGAATTTTCGACGTCAAAAGCAGAAATGTACGTTTGACGCACACGGTACTAATGTATCTTGTTGTCTTGGTACTTTTTTTTCATTCGTGCGGTTCAGAAAATTGTTTTTTAATGACTGTCGGTGGACACGACTGTTTGTAAATGTGAATGATAAATAAACAGATACGATTATAATAGTTTTGTTGTTATTTTCCTCTTTGATCTAATGGAAATGCTTTCATATGTATTGGTTAGAACGGTAAACATTGATTCTAACATTACCTTAATGACTCTTAGCTTAGTTCCGATTATGAACTTTAAGTTCACTCAAAGTTATAACTATATAATTGAAATTTAATTATTTTAGTAAAACCTAGATTTTACACTACAACTTGTATACGGGTATGTTCGATCGGCATAGTATTGAGTTTTCACAAAAAAACATCATAAAATAGTTAAAACAAGTATGAGAACCGGATGCCTAATCATTTCTCATTCCTTCATTTTCTACCAAATCCTCCCTGATTATTTTTTTTGGCACCGCATTGTTGGCTCTTCTGGTCCTGTAAATGTTCATGGGTGGCAGTCATAATTTACATCAGGTGGGTTGCTCGTTTGCCTGCTATATGCATAAAAAAATTAAAGTCCCCATTAAATAATTTCATGTTACAAACTTGAAATGCAAAAAATATACTCATTAACAAGCGAATATCTTATCACAGAGTATATTTTGCAATGCAAATAATTTGACGTGATAAATAAATTTCCTGGAACGTCGAAAGAAATGCGAAGCGGTTGTGCAATCAATGGAAAAGTAACATCGTCGGCGATCCCTTTATGTGAGGATTGCGGAGTCGGCAAAAAGTTGCTGACGCGCCGCCAGCTCTGCGCACCTAGTATGCGTAGTTTCAAAGACATTTGTGTATTGCACTGTCAGGGCTATCAGTATCGACGATGCTTGTTGAGACGATCTTTGAGGCTGTTATGATGCGTCGATTGATTTTAATTTTGTCTTGTTTATTTATTATTTTATAAGACTTATTTTAACTTACTTTATTAGTGTGTACGAATTAAAACTTGCATTGGTATTACTTCATAATAAGAAGTTTGGTGCCAGTGTAATGATATGGCATCAAAACTGGTGTAATGATGGAGCTTGATAGTGACTTTGGTAAACCCTTAAGTATATAATGTAACACGTCGTTCTTGATCTCGTTGGTCTCGTTGGAACGACAAGTACTATAGTCTAGAGCAGAGGTCATGAAACAGCGGACCGTGGTCTGGATCCAAACCGGCGGCTTATTTTATGCTTCTTTAATTCAGCTTCTATAAAAAAATTAACTTCTGTTTCTTGAACCGGTAAACATCTTTTAAAATGTTGGGTTAATAGTTTATTTGCTTTAAAAAAGTAGCAATGGACCGCGACGATCATGATATTTTATCAACGGTCTGATGGTGTCAGAAAGTGGCCGGGTTTATATGAAAGGTAATTTATATTTTTTCTTATCTGCTGAGTCATACTCTAATGAATAAGCTTTGATCTCCTGTAATTGAAGTATCACATATTATAACAACACCGTTTTAACTGTAAATATGAAGTGTGTATTTTTTGTTGCGGATTATTTATTAGTGAATTAGGAAACTAGTGGTTTTATTTAATAATGAAAATAATGTTACTTTATTCAAAGAGCTACAAGCTTTTTTTGAATAATCTTAAGTCTTATAAATAATCTTAATTTAATATAGTAATATATTATTTTCGCAGAGAGTATATTAAGAAAAAAAAGTTTTTCTATCTAAAGTAAAGTTGGAACTTTACAAATTATATGAACATAGAGAATCATGAAATAACATTATCTAGTACGGCGATCGTTTCGTAAACTGGTTCTCGCGCCAGGTGGCACCCGACCGGCTTGTCAATGTCGATTAAGAAAGAAAAAACTCGTCCGCGGCCCGGCCGGCCGGCGGTAATTAGCATCTTCTGTGAATTTCTCAAAAACCTACAGCATTAGTGTGTAATGTTTGTTAACGGAGTTAATCTACAGTCACTTCTGAGATAAATAAAGGAGTTTGTGAATATACATGGGTATATGTATTATGTATAATAATAAAAATAAATAAAGGTTAAGAAGTTTGATTATTTCGTTGTCCTAATCTTGATAGTTACTAGTCCGATCTGAATAAAACTTATCATAGATAACAAATTGATTAAAAAAAGTTTATAGGCCATATGTCCAAAACAGTGCTTATTGCGAGCGAAACGGCAAGTCACTTTAAGTTTTATAACCATGTGAAATGATGATGTATAAGTAGCTGTCGGTCATTCTGTCTGTTTCTTATGTTTTCACGCTTAAATTGCTGAACCAATTTTAGTATTGATACAGATTACACTTTGGAAAAGGACAACGATGACTTGTTGAAACAAAAATAAAATTTGAATGGGTGAAATAGTGGCAAAAAGTTTGCATGAAGAACCAGTGATTTGCCAAAGAAATTTGCAAATGTCTGTATTGGCCATGCGGATGTCTGTCGTGGTCTGGGTGTTTGTGTTGTGAGTGTTTCCGGACCCCCGACACAAGGTCACGCGATCTTAATGGGGGCCGTTGAGTGTGATGCGTTTATTTATTTATTAATTTATAAGTAACAAAGCCTTAGAAACGCCCGTTTTAATTTTAGCTCCTCTTCATATAGGTTAATGATATTGGGGCAGTCGCTAATTGAACATACGGCTGATTACACATTAAACGCGTGGCTGATATTATGAACTCTTAATTTGACTTTGAAGCTTCGTAATACCTTAATATGATGTGACAATTGATATATAATATGCAAATACTAGTGTTATTGGGACTAATAAACACGTGACATGAATAGTTGTCTAGCGACGGGCTATTGATGACAAGAATCTATATGTCGATATATTATGATATATTATTGCAAGAGTATGAAACTAAAATTGACTATAATTTCTATTATTAATTTCCGAATTCTTTAAAACTTCATATCTATACATAAATAGTGTGTTATTTTAATGAGATACGTTTATCAAACTTGCTATAATAATTGCTAATATTTCTCATAGTTTAATATCGCTCTTTATCATTTTGACAAATTATTACGGACACTAAAATATTTAAAAAAGCAATTGCTGAACGTGTGACTTGTATCGTATTTGAGCTGTATTACATTAGCTGACTGAAGTATGCGCGATAGTTGGATTCACTGAAATATTTGCATATAACTGTATCATAAAAACATCTTAAAATCATCAACTGTATCTTAAAATCATCAACAATTTATTTATGCTAATAAAAAACTCGACTGTTGTAAGTGGAAGTGATTTACGAATGCGATTTTAGTTTTATAAAAACAAAACTTAGGCTACAATCATCGAATGGATTACACTAGAATTCCAAACGAATTCACAAACATCCCATTGATTACAATTAATCCCAGCGTTGGGACGCTTCTTAGATGTAAGAGGCCCGACATACCTAAATACATTCCAATGTGATTAAAAAATATAACCTGATATCAGCTGTTACCTGGTCGATTAAAAATTTTAATAGTTTTCGTGAGAAGTTAGGGCGGATCGCTAGTCTATTACACGAGACATCTGTTTTATTAAATAACCGTTTGTCACTGTCCGATATAAACGATGAGTTATTAAGCGTGAAAGAGACAGAATGTGAAATTAGTATTAATCTAGTATTGTATGTTTATTTATAAGACTAGGCGTGGTATTGACACTAGAATAAATGTGTTTCCAATTATACTTATGCGTTAATCAAGCATTATATATTAAGGTGAAACCTCTTTATAGATGTATGTATCGGATAAGGTATTGCGCTATAAAATACAATAATTAAGCCATTTATAATACAAGAAAGATTACTTGGTACGAAACGTGTCGTCGTTATTTTTCTTTAGCCATCTTTGTAAGATATAATTACAATGCAAACTCGCTACGCTTTGCGGTTTTGCCCGTGACATAAAAGATTATTTGTTACTTGTGCAAGCTGTTTCCGTTCCTTTAAAGTCTTAAAGTGCAAAGAGTTCATAAACAGTTTAGTGAGTGTGTAACTCACTAACTTTCGCACGCCTAGTATAAAAGTGACTGAATTATAAATGCCTGAGTTATCTAAATCTAAACTGCTAAACATCTAGTCTAATTTCACATAATTGTGTGGTTCATGCGGCCCAATTTCAAAATATACCCATTTAAATTTAAAAAAATCAAAATCGGTTAGGAAATGACGGAATTCTGAGGTAACATTAAAAAAAACACTACGAACTGAGAACCTCTTTTTTGAAGTTGATTAGAAATAAATTTTAGAATTAAAATAGCAAAAGAAAATCTACATTATCGCGAAAAAAGCCGCAAGCAAAAAAAAGCTAGTTTATAATAAAAATCATGACATTTAAAAGGCGTTTTCAGCTTTTCTCCAACTATTTATAAAGTGTGATGCAATAGCAATGTAATGTGGTTAAATGAATCACCGCGTCTGCATACGGACGCAATTGATCTAGATAGGTATTATACGTGATTATATTTACCTATCTCATCATATATAAAAGCGGATATTCCGCATAGAGATTTCCAGTCACGTTTTCATTTACAATTTTTATTCTTAGTCACATCTGAAGGATTGAATAAAATTGCGACACTCCGATAAATTAGTATTCTTCTTTGAGTTATTTCTTATGAAAATCCATCGGTAGTTAATGCCGATGAATGTAAAAAGCATTAAATAATATACTCGCTTCCATCATAATGTTGTTTGTCTGACACGAGTTCAAAAGTCCCTCAATAAATAAACACACATGCAATTTGCACATTGCCGTCTACATAATTTATGTATCGGCTTTGAACATTGAGCAGAATATTTATGTTCGAATAAAATCGAAGCGCCGTACATTTGTCGCGTAGGGGCGAAGGAAAACTTAATTTAGATGCTCTTTTATTAAACTAGTAGCCAAGTAAAGAGTTGTGTCAATTTATTTTATTGACGACGTCCTTTGATGTTAATTTTTTTTCTTTGTTTTTTTAATAAATTGTTTTACCTAAATAAAGTCATTTTCGTTGTAATCGTCTGACAAGAAATAATTACATGTTTAATGTTAAACATACAGTAAAAAAGGAATCACTTGATATTTAACTAATGTGAGTTTTTTTCAAGTAATTTCTAATTATTACGAAATAACAGATAATTATGCCAGTAAACAGTTGAGCTATCGTATTATTTCGTAGCGGCCATGTGTCATTCAATGGGCGTGGACTTTTCCCATATCTAAATATGGACACCCATAATCGCAGCGATTTACCGTTCTAATTAAATGTTTACCAGAATTTATTTACCGGAGTAAACGCACCGAACACGTTCACTTTGTAACTGGATTACGTACGGACGAACACGAAACAATTTTTTTATAAAGAATTCGAGGCACACTCGGATAGATAGCGAAGTAGGAACGCTCAGAAGTCGGCTCACATCTCGCCGGGAGGCTGGGGTGGAGGGTGGCGCCAAGGTCACCGGCCTGTCTGCGTAACCCAGCGCGACCTAGCTGTCGCCGGGCTCACGCTTTACGATTAATATCGACTTTGGGAGTAAGCCGAATATATCTTGCAAACTGCTTTTACAAACGTTCGTTGTTTTTTTGTTATAGTTTATGGTAGTCGGGCGTTTTGGTTGGTATATTAAAGATAATAAATTTATGACTACAAAATAAAGATATAAATTGCGATCGTTTAAGATCTGTTGTTCCATTTTTATGAAATCTTATATACGAAATCACAGTGTTTGTTTATTTGTATTTTTTGTTTACCTTTCATCCGATAACGATAAAACTTTATTACTTATTGGTTTTACCGACCGTACTGAAATATCAATTTAAATCGTCCGGCATAATAAATTCTACATTAAAGCGAGCGAAGCTGCGAGCAAAAGCTAGTCAAGAATAAAAAAACTCAGAACTAAAATGTGTACCTAAATGAGTAATCGGATTTAAGTACTAAACTTGAAAATTGTAAACTAGAAGGACGCAGCGGTCATCTAACATTTCACTAAAGTTAATAAAGTTTAGTTGAAACAAAGGGAATACAATAATGCTCGTCTCTTTCTGTTACGCTCTCTGAAAATTGTGAAAGAAATTCTCATCTCATAATAATAGTTCTCTTTGTACGGCCGGAATGTCAATAGGTCGTGTGTGTTTTGTTGTATTGACCGGCATCGGCTGGCTGAATTTGAGCCCCGAAATGATATAATATTCATACACAGACTCAATCGATCGTCGGCTTCAAAGAGATATAAAATTGAAGTTCTATTGTTTTGGTACTCTTACAATCTAAATGGTTTTAAGTTATGATTGTTTTGAGTTTGACATTTAAGGTTTAAACTACTGCGGTGTTTTACAATGCGGTCGAGAAGTTTTTAATTAATTCCCATGTAAAGATTACATTTGAACTTTTATATATTTTATAAAATATAAATTTGATTAATTATGATTAGTTTTATCTATTAATACTAATATAATAAGTTAATAGAGCGAATCTTGAATATGTTGGCATAAATTTTACAGCGTTAACTGAAACTACTTAACATATTTTAAAATGTAATAGCTGTCTCCTGCTTAAGCAAGACAGCAATCGTCATCAGTGCGTACATCTGTAATTGGGACATATATATCAGATATATGTAAATTTTAAATGTTTAGTTTTAAGAGTTTACTGCCTTACTACAAAAGATTTAAACAGACGTTAAACGCGTGTTTATAAAAATCAGTACTACAAATCCGCGTCTAAGCACAGTTTTGACTTAAACATGCTTTAGATATATGTAGATTAACATACGTGTAAGTGAGTTTAATAGATGTCTAAAACCTATTTCAGCTGTCAAATGTAACGTATAACATTTTATCAATAAGTTTTTTGATAAGTTTATTTGCTGTGAAGCAATTTAGATAATATTTTAAGCAATGTTTAATTTTTAAACACTGTTTAGTTAGACACGTGTTCAACATGGGTTTAAGCGTCTTTTGTAGTATGACAGTTAATTTTTGTATTGTTGATGTGCCTTTTAAATAAAAAAATAAAATGTATGATACCATTTGATGTTGGCTATATTTTACGTAAATAAGTGATTTATTTTAAAACAAGATCTACCTATATTAACGTGAGCGAAACCGCGAGCAGCAATAGTTAGTTGCTTAGATAAAAACCACACGTAGTCCACAATCAATTTTGTATAATTATCTTCAACACGCCACTGGTCTTATTCCATTAACGTAAACCAAGTTTAGAAGTGTGCCCTAATTGAGAATTATTATATCGAATATACAAGAATCCGTTTCAAACATTTAATAGACCCAATTTACATAGTGCCTGTTAATTTAAACGTTAGTTAATTTCTTAGTTATTCGGCCGTTCTATCGACATTTTATTTTATTTGTATTTTATTTTCAGGTAAAGCAATTAAAACGACAACAGTGTGCCTGGCGTTGCGGCCGGTGAGTCATTTTCGGCTTTCACGTTAATGAATTGTGTCCGCGATATTTTTATTCGTGGAAAAACTATTTAATAAACACGATTTTCTTAATTATTTCGAATGGTATGTATTTCTGACTGGTTACAATTGAAACTGACGTTTGAAATGTTTATAGGGTGTAGTGTAATTCTATTCTATGCTTTCTGTTGAAGATATATCAATACATGTGTCACATAGGATTCTTGAATTGATATTTGATTGGATGGTATTTAATGAAACACAATAATAGCTTATAGCATGACTTTATAAAGATATTTTGGTCTTAAAAATTAGAAGAGTTCTAGAAAATCTGTATTCCTATAATTCTAATCAATGCAAGTTGTAACGAGTTCGCGCGAATAATGATGAAAATGCAATGTTTATGATAAAATTTTAAATACGCGCGTTTATACGAAATCGTAAATGTCTAAATACGATACGCATAGGCAATTTACTCGATGATTAGGTTTGTGTATACATAACTATATTATAATTAGTATATGTACATAACTATGTTATTGCTTTGAAGTTGTTAATTGGTTCACTCGTTCAGTGAAATACGAATTATTATGTAAATACTTCGTAGTGTTATGGCGAGTCGGTCAAAAGCGGTCTTCACGGCTACGGGCATATGGTTGAAAATTATTAATTCACGCATATTCAATTACATATCAAGAGGAAAATGTTTGCGGTTTCATATTTAAAAACATCAAATGATTTTATATAAATGTAGGTCCGAATTAGGTTAATTGAATTTGTTATATAATATTAACGGGCGTAGAACGTTTGAATTTTTAATATTCATTGAAAATTATATGGTGGCGTGTTTTAACAGCGTTGTGTTTTGATACGTTAATAATGTAAGGGCTAACATAATTGTTTTTCATAAGATTTATACAGTTCTTTGACGGTTTCATAGTAAATATAATTATACGATTTTATTCCAACAATCATTTCTACGAATAATATCGCATAATTATGTTGACTCAGGATAAAAGTAATCACCATGCCTAAGTTAATTAATATTAAATATACATATAATAAATTTTATTGAGATGTTTCCATTTTCATGTGTTTTATACAAAGATAAATAGGATATCCTCCAAAATTATTTTTGTTCGTTGTTGTTTAGTATTCACTTAGCTTAATTTTATACGTATCTGTTAAGTCACTCATCATTCGCTCGCTCTGCGATGGACTGATGAAAGTCTGGCGGATGAAAGATGTACGGTGAAACTCTTAAGTATTTTTGTTTAATTTAGTAAGATATAGCATATCTGTAAACTTAAGTATTTTAAAACGATAGCATATAAAGTGTAATGATACTAAATAGTGAAAGTTAAGAGCAGTTTCAATTATAGTGAACTGTTATGTTTATAATAAATAATATTATTATTTTTGTACCGTACAATTTGATTACGTGTATGTATTCGTGAGTGGAGCACGTAAAAGTTTTGTTTTGTTTTCAAAGTTGTTAAAAACCGTAGCTGGAACTTATAAAACCATTGCATCACGTTTGCCGAGTTCGATCGGTCGCACAATGACGGCGCATCGCAACTGCCTCAACTTTGAACTATATTTCACTGCTCGCAGCTCGCTCCCTCCCCATCGCCGGCATGAACAAACTTACCAACTTAAAGTAACATCTACACCAACTTCCATACTTCTTGCGAACAATCGATCCGCTATACTTAGTGCCGAAGTTTATACGATAAGAGAAAAACTCGTTTCGCTTTGACTAATTAATTTTTTTGTTGATACTTATTCACGCGAATTTAATAATGATAACGTTTTAGTTTCATTTATGCTGTCGTGTTATTTAATCATCGGTGCATAATAGTGTCCATATTTCTTTATAAATCATCTGTCGTTTATCAAACGAAGCTGTCATTGTAGAATTCGAACAAAGATAAAAAAAAATGTCTCGAGAATAAATAATAATTAAAATGTACAATCAGCTAGTTCGCGAGTGATATATTTATGACAGTCCAACGCCGCTAAACGGGATTAATATTCCGCACACGATTATTTCCAATCCTATATTTTCATTGTAACGATTTGCATACGATTCTCTCGAACATTATTATTCGCGAAGCCGTTCACCTTGTACGCTCCGCGGCGCGCCACGTGTTACTTTTTCATCACAGTCATAGTAACAGCTCGGAGCTATCGTCGATGATCGTTGTTTATGCCGTTCGCGCTCGACAATCGGTGTCTTTGTGTACGAGTACAGGACGACTGGCGTTATTATTAATAGGTATTATTGCTAGCAGGAAAACGTGTCTCGAAATAGCGCAATTGTGCGACGGCGAGGCGGCCGACGTCCGTCATTATTCACTTTTTGCTGAAGCGCACTAGCATTGGACAGTCTGGTCGTTCGGTCGACGCGGACGTTTTTGCGCCACGCTTCGGTTAATACGCCGTTGTCATTTTTGGACCACTTCGATTTCCGGACTCGAACAGGCCGAGCGGCGAATCACAAAAAACTATTTCGGCTTTCATTTCGCTCCGTTCTGCTTCATTTGTAACGACCGTTTTCATTCCTATGCATCGTATTATTATACTTGCCGTTTAACAATTCCGTTTAGCGTTTTTTAACCTTATTAGCATTACTCGTTTTTAAAAATGTGATTGATTATGCGTCGCGTCGCTCGGTTGATATATGTCCATATTAAGATAATGGCTGCCTTCGCTGACAGATGAACTAATTTAGACAAGTCCGACCATACTCGCTTCAATAGAAGTAGCGAGACGTATCCGCTCGTTTTTATTGCTTTGTAGGCGACTTTCGTGAGTCATTGTGCTCGTAATATTGATTGCCTTTGTGCTGCTGACCGGTAGGCATACCCTTGTGATATCCTATTATTACTTAAGCCATACAAATTCAAATTTTCGCATTGACGGTTTTTATAAAAAATTAGGGTTTTTTTTTAAGTAGTTTTCGTACAATTTTATTAAGTATATAATTGTAAAAATGCCCGCATATTATGCAAACCTAAAACATCTTCGCCTTAATAGTACACGTTTATAGTGTAGCAAACGTTCTTATCAATACATTATTGTTGCGCAATTCCCGCCGTTAATAAATAAACACGTGTTATCTCGGCGGTATTCGAGAAGGTTCGGCGTCGCGTGTCGCTGCGCCCGCGCGCTTTCATACGCCTATACATCGACCGAAATCGTTCGACTCGTGAATAACTATCGCCGGGCGAACCTCGCGTTGCCGTGCCTGCGATCGTAAATTGCGTTTTCGCCGGCGTGAAAGGCGACCGCCGCCGGCGGTGCATTCACCGGTCGCCGTGTCGAATTTATCGCGAGATCGATACGTGCGCCTACCCGCCAAAGCGCTCCGCACCGCACTTACCTGCGCCTAGCCGGCGACGTCATCACACGTGGCGGGGACGCGCGCTTGTGTGTGTGCGCCGCGATTATATGGAATTCAGCGATTACGACACCTATCTACGTCCGAGCCGGTGCGAACGCGCGAACGGCAATAATAATAATTAGCCGCCTCTTTATTGTCATTCGAGGCGACCGGTGCTCGCTCATCGAACAGATAAACCCGCCTCGCGACCGAACCCTTCGCGCGCGTTTCTACGATTCCGCTCATTGTTCGAAACGACGTTTCATTGTGATACCTCCAGCATTGAGCGTACCTGCCGGTTCGCAATACAGTCGCGCCATTGTGAACGGATCGTTCGAATACAACGAAGGACTTATCAGGTACGTTCGCCGAGTAAACTTCGCCAGTATCGTAAACAATAGCACGGTGCCTGTTTACCGAGTGCCAGCACGATAAACAGGTGAAGTATGCGAGGGTTCGCCTAGGTATACGCGTTCAGTGACCTTGTGACGCGACGCCATGCGCTATCGACTCAGTTCACGTGGCCGCAGAACTATGTTTATTTTCTGATTAACCTGATTTTATGGCGTCGTTCCATTACAACATCCACGCACGAAATTGCTATTCGCTTCCGATAACAATATCGTCTGCGACCGGAACGATTCGCTCGCTGGTTGTGTAACGGGTACGCGTGTTTGTTGTCGAATTAATATTAAAAGTTGTAACACTACGTGTATGAGTTAGCGGTCAGTTCGAGTTGTGAACTTCTTTGATTAAACTTTTGAGATCGTGCGCCGAGTTTCCGTTTGAAGTAGGTACGTACCTACTCTCGCCGGTACAAGGTGTTTCTGTGTTGGCAACTGTAAACATTTCTCATCGTGTTTATTTATGCGG
Source organism: Hypolimnas misippus (assembly GCA_037950945.1). Classification (NCBI taxonomy): domain Eukaryota; kingdom Metazoa; phylum Arthropoda; class Insecta; order Lepidoptera; family Nymphalidae; genus Hypolimnas; species Hypolimnas misippus. Next base: position 3,014,506 of record JBBEEQ010000009.1, read on the forward strand.
TTTTACTACGGAGCTATATGTATTTATATGCGGAGCTATCTCTGCTATTTCAAAAGTTTATCCGGAGTTGGGAACATTAATTGGGTTTACAATCTTCAGGCTGAAGTTTCGAAGAGTACGCAGATGAGATGAAGCCTTGTTACGTAAATACTTTGAGAAAAAATTGCGTAATATGAGTAGTCGGTTTTGAGACAAAGCGAATATTTACTTATTTTTAAATTATAGAAGCTTTTATGTCTTATGTTGTCACTCTAAAAGGAACGTGATGAATAATAGAAGTAATTTAACGCCAGTTGACATTTTAAAATATGATTGTATTTAACCGAAATAATCATGTAATGAGAATTGTTTAGATCTGAGTATTATACTTCCAATAAGAAGATTCTAGATGGAACTGTAAGTGATGAACATTATGGTAATAAACATATTAAAACAGTTATCGTTAATATAACTTGAAAGTAAAACGTTTGCCTTAAATGTTTTCTCAGCGCCGGCAACTTTATCCGACAAATTCAGATTTCCGTACATGTTAATTATGAAACTAAAAGTACATGTAGGAAGCTATGCATGCACGAGGAAATTGCATAATTTAAAATTGCAGACGATTCGTGTTACATCAAGTTTTACCATGTTCACATGCGGCGTATTGGCTAGGAGCTAACATCGTTGGAAAATTATGTAATTTTTAGCGAAGTATCTTTTGATGTAAGCATTACTTTATAGTAGTTTTAAATGAATGACGGTGTAGCAGGTGATAGCTAAGGCGCTGCGAAGCCAGGTGATGCTGAATAGCCGTATGTGATATTGTAGAATAACTTTTTTTTTAAAGGGTAATTTATGTTTGAATTCATCTCGGGCTCTGTGGTGAAGGAAAACGTCGTGCGGAAACCTGCACATGTCGAAGGAAGTTCTGATACTCTAGCAGTGGGACGTTTACGGTACTCTGCAGTACACAGTACAGTCAATGTTTTGATGTCCCACAAATGAAACTTGATGAGACTTGCTAAAATGGCGCGTTCAAAACGCCAATAGCTCTCGGACTGAAAGCGCTTACGTCGCGTTCCATATGTCGCTGTCGGCGCATATCAAAACGTGAGATTTATTATAATACATACGTGGTCGTAATGTAAGCAAGTGGAAATGTTTCGCTAACGATGTCACTCGTAACATATTGATAGCGCTGATTACGATTTGCGCGCGAGCGGAAAACCGTTCGTCGTGTTTTTAGACCATTGTGTGACATTCGATAGCGTTGCGATGATGCTGCAGAATTAATTTTCTGCGTGACATATATTTAGACGTTTGATGTGCTCGACACGTTTGCGTCTAAATGATACATTCTGTTTTATATGTGTATAGTGTGAGCGAAGTCTTATTTTAAGTAACTCCTCGCGGTTTTACGCGCGTTAAACGGTTATCAATTGTGCTGACGTTTTCTATTAACTGCTCCGCTCCGGTTTTTGAGATTATTCGAAAGAACAAGATAATTCATAAGATAAGTTTTAACAGATATTTCGGCTTTATTTAATAGTGTAGACAATTAGACTTTACATTTATTAAATATTTTGTCTTCATTTATGATTTGAAGGAGAAAATTGGTCAGGGCTCCTAATTGACAATATTTATTCGTTAAAAAAGTTTTTTGTTGCAACTATATTATGTAAATAACAATGTCCGATGGTAATAACTTAATAACATTTTATGGCATAAGACAGTTTAAATGTAAAATCATAAGTAGAAACAGAAAGAATCCTTAACTTTGCTATTGAATCGAATGTGTCTAAATAATAAAAAAAATACATAAATTTTAAAAATCTAAATTTAACTTTAAAGTTGTGTTTTACAATAGAAATTATTACAATTAATTTCATAGAATATTATAGATTAATTTTTGCCTCTTGCACATATACGTAGGAGATGAGATGATTTATTATACTGGAAAGAGTATAGTTATTTGCACGACCGCGACACAATTCGATACCTCCCACGTAAGTTATTGTAAGCCACAAAATTGCCGTTAGCGTTTTTACTGAATACTACACGAATTTGCATTGCTTAATGCATTCAAAGTGAAAAAATACCAAAAATCTTTTTTTTTTGTCAAGGAAAGTTACAACAAAATACGCCTGAAAAAAGGCATATTTTGTTGTAACTTTCAAACTAAAACGGATTAAAAGTGCTCTACTGTAAAATTGTAATTTTGGGGTTACAACAACTTACGTGGGAGGTATCGAATTTATTACATTAACAATTTATCAATGACTTTAATAACAAATGATCATATGTGGATGCTGATTTACCATAATGTACCAACTTACAATAGTCAAATTTGGAGATGTTGATATATTGTTATAATGCGTTACATATTTAACTTTATTTAGAAATACTTCAAGTCATCCGAGCTAAATAAGTACGGAAAAAAGTTTCATAAAGCTATGTTTCAAATATTGAAGTTAGTGACTTATTTTGTAATATCTAATTATCTCATATATTTGAAATACTTATTATTAGATAAAATTCAACTATACCAATATGCTTAAAAATTATTAAACTTTTTATAAAAATTGAAAAGAAAATATGGATATAAACTACTTCAAAAATTGATTTATTTATTTAACAGTTTATTAAAACTTGCCTGAGACATTATACAGAAACATATACAAGTCACCGGAAAACGAAGTTTAAAAGGTATGCTTATCCCCCAAAGAGATTTCTTACAGCAAATTTATTAAGAATAGGCTTAACAGCTTTAGACGCCATTTTCTCAAAATGAAGTCAATGTGACTAGAATTAGTATTGTTTATTAGCGTTCATATCCAGCCTAGCCAACAACACACCGAAAAATAACGAATATCCCTTATCGAATTTAAATTTTCACATCATTACGAGCTAACGATATAGTCAATTGTATTATACTCCAGCTTTCTATTCCTTTCGCGTCCGAGCACTCGCATTGTAAACTCGCTTCGACCTACGGCACTACAGCTTTCTTTGATCCCCGTGTGTTTTCTAGGCTGCTGGCTATGTGTGCCGTCGTACCGGTTTCCACCGTACCGGCTCGGCGGCCCGTATAAATAACGTCTGGTTACACGTTAATGGACGTTTTGCTGAGCTATACGATTATGTTCGATGATGATGTTTAGTTGACTCTCGTTTTGTTGTTCTTTGTTTGTTGTAAATAGTTTTGATTTTGATATTATTTTATTGTTATTAGTTATGTTATGTACTTATAATGAAAGGCATGAATTTTTTTTTCAGTTGCTATTTACATGATAAAGAAGTGATAAGTCTTATATGCGGTATAAAAATATCTGTGTTAACTCGTGATAATGAATCTCCTCGATTACTAGAGCAATTTTATTTTGAGTTATATCGACAAAAAGTAACAAAGATTCATCACTTCTCTTGCTTTAATCATTATACTTAGTGTATGTCTTTTACATTTATTGTATTGTGTATTTTTCTTTACATGTCTTTATTTCGTAACGATAAAAATGAATGAAAATCAGGATTTTTCGAACAATTATTATTCATTATAATATTACATAATAAAAAATGATTTAGTTCGATCATTCAATCGATAATTTCTCATCTAACTCTTATGTGTAGCAAAATTAGACTCAAAAAAGTCTATGCATATACAACTTTATAGCGACCTGGACAGGCTTCACGCGGGTTCAATGTACTTTGAAATTCTCGGCTTCCCTATAATATGCCTCTTATAAATCTTCTACTGAAATCACTTGGTTTGTTAATGAAAACCGCATTAAAATCTGTTGCGTAATTCAAAAAATCTAAGCGTATAGACGGCGGGAAGGGATTTTGTTTTATACTAAAGATTAGTCTGGTTGGTTACGATAATAAGCAACAATCATTTCTTAACAATATGATCATGAAGGAATGCGCGCAGTCTCTGTTCTAAACCGTGACACTTTTTACGCATATAGTGATGAATATAGTTATTACGCGCATCAAAATATGCCTTGTCACAGTCCATCTAAAAATATTGCACTTGGCACTGAATGAAACGGCGTTAACTCTTTGATACGACGCCAAGGTATTTTATAGTTCTTATATATTTTCTTATTCTTATTCAAATACTTTATTGTACACCACAAATTGAAAACAGATTAACCTCAGAGTAAGTATATAAGAAAATATGGTACAACAGGCGGTCTTATCGCTTTAAAGCGATTTCTTCCAGACAACCGCGGTGATATGGAGTAATAGCCAACAGAGACATGGTAGATGGTGTAAAATAGACTACATACATAGATACAAATAATATAATACATACATAAACTACTACATACATATAGATAGATACTTAAATTTATACATTTATACATACATATATACATATACTCATACATAAATACAAACAAATATACAGTACATAAGTATATATTCTTATCATTTAACTAGCTGTATTTTCGCGGTTTTGCTTGCGTATTCCTCCGCTTATATAGCCTATAAGCTCCTTCAATAAACGACTTATTTAATTCAAAAAGAATCTCCTAAAGCGGATTAGTAGATTCTAAGATAGGCGCGTTCATACAAACACAAACTACATGTGTTTGTATATATATTTATATTAACATAACATAGTATCGACGTGATAACATATTTCTTTGGTAATTTAATAAAACATTTAAAAATAAATATTCTATCCTAACAATTTGTACGGAGTTCAAAAATAAATATGATATTTTTATATTGTTTTTGGTAGTGACAAAAATAATTATTGTATTTTGTTTTGCTTTGACGTATGTGTTTAAAATAGATTTCTCGTATTGTAGACGAAATTGATGTTGTTTTCTTTTAAAAGTTATGACTATTTCTTTTTTAGTTGAATAAAATTAAATTTCACATTCATGAATTAATAATGTATATCACATCCTTAAACTTTGTACAGTTTAAAAAATATGATATGCGGACCTACATGTGTAGTGATGGACTAATTTGTTTACATTGTAGTCAAATTGATTCTCGTAATGTATGAACATTGTTTAAATATTCAATTAGTCACAACCACCATTTAAATCACACACATTTCTACTTTTTAACAAAGGATTTAACATATGCAACTTTGTAAAACGTACAATACGATTAATTACCTTTTTTCATCGTTTTCTTTAAACAATTGAATTCATCAAAAGATTACAATAAAAAAAAAAGAAATTAACAGCCGCCATCTTAGTCTTGTAATGTGACGAGTTGATCCGAGCGTCACTCGACCTCCGCGAAGGCCGAGCCCGGCTTTTATTGATTTTTTATGCGCGTTGTCCATTTCATTCCTACCTACCAACGCCCCACTCGATACCCGGCCCGTTTTATTGATGTGTACAAAGGAATATCCGTTTTGACCGTTTTTGCATCTTTTGTCCAGACTGATCTAGTTGTGATATTGTTCTGATAGCCTTAGGCGGAAGTTTCGAATCGTTTGGTAGTGATTTTAAATGTTAAAGAGACGAGAGAGAGAGAGAGAGTATCGACTAAATGAAGAAGATCTTTAAATAATTATAGTTATTTGTTTATCGAAATTAATTTCGAAAAATTCTTCTCTAATTAAATAGATCATTGAACATTTTATTTTAAATGTTGTTTAATAATAAATGTTGTAATTTAAAAGTTTTTTTTTTTTAATACAATGAAATGAAATATTATTTAATACTAATATATTAATACTTAAGCTAATCTACGCTTTTTTATCAATAAGTTTTTTTTTAACATGTCAAATGAAGATTAGAGCCTAAAGCTCGACGCTAAATAGCCAATAAACTTTGTAAATAAAGCGGTCTGTTTAATGAAAAAAGAAATTTTCTAACCTAGCAAGTAGGACCTCAGATAAGTGTGTCCAAGCAAATACCTTCAAATTGATAAAATTTGTGTAAATAAATGGATCGCTTATTCTAAATTAACGTCATTTTGTTTTATTTATTTATTTACGAATAAATATTTCATATTTGATACAATCAGTGCAGCAAAAATTGAAGTCGAACTGTAGCAAACAAATATATAAATAAAAAAAGATAAAACATAGATTTTACCTTTTATTACAATTTTTATCTGGAAAATAGGTCTTCTATACTACGCAACTAGAAACGTATTAAGGGTTATAAAAAAATGTGGGTAGATTGTTTTTTTTTTTTATAAAGACTGCGTTATCTTATACTAGTTGATCTAGAATGTATTTTGAGGTATGTTTTTTTTTAACTTCATGTGTTTTTTTTTGTTCAACATTTCCAGGAAAATTTTAAATAATAAAAGAACAATGTATTCCAGAACTCGTATTCAATCCGTACAGTAGGTCTGAAATTCAAGCTAATAGTTATTCCCTCGACGTCTCACTAAACCACACCTACACAGGCGCATAACTGCAACTATCCGAAGGCAGTGCCCGCTATTGTCGAATGAACTCGTCAAACTCGTTCTTTTGCGTTGAACGTGCGATTGTCGGAATGGCTAGCAATCAATCGATTTTTACGATGGAACACATATACGGAATATATAACGAAAACTTTAGTTTGACTTTTTTCTGTATTGGTTTTTGTACGCACGAAAAACTATTTTTCTGTCACAATGGAAAAATGAAATAAAACTGTGAGATTTGGGTTTATTTTAACGTTTCATCAGTAAAGGAATATTCGGAATTAGTTCACTATAGCACAGTCACTGAACATTCCTTTAGGTGTAAAGAAATGACAAAAAAGCTTTGTAAATGTTTAGGTAAAACTAAAATCAAAACTTATAATTTTCGTTTACAGAGATACAATTATATCGATGTTAAAATTTTAAATATTTTAATGATGACAGTTTTCATTATTACTATACTCTGTTATGAATGCCAAATTAAGCGTCTTTAAAAATACATATATGATAACAGATGTTTTTTTTTTATTTTGTAATTAAGGAACATTAGTTATTCAATAAACATACTTGTCGTATAACCGATAAGTTTGATTCGAAGTTAATCGTGCTTAGTTAGTTTGTTAGTTCGTCGTACTTCCGTAAGCCATCTCGGTGACATATTTATAGCGCATTAATAAATTAATGTTCTTGTTTGTTTCAGGTTCAACTCGGGGCCGAGAAAAGTTCGGACATCACAGTAAGTTATTATTTTTATTGTGGTTATTAATTATATAATAAAGTTAGTATATTAGACTCCTAAGGGGAGGATTAGACTTGAAAGTTTTATTTTCGTAATTGATATAAAACAATTCTGTAACTTGTAAATAGTTTTCGAAATCCTTACGTAAGCTGTGACTTTCAATAACAAGACGTTAATAGTAAATTCAATCGCGTGTAAAATCAATGATAAACACTTTATGTAAATCTTTATGATAGGCTAAACAAAACTTACAAGTGTAATTCTCGTCTATGTATATATTTACGGAAAAGTTCGATTGCAAAATTACGAATAGTTTCCAGTGTATATATTTTTAAATGACCCTCAAGTTCGTTCTATAAATAATCAGGCATTCGTTTACATTCCACTGCGTTGTGTAGAACGTTGACTTTTACATCAAATACTTGTATGGTCATGTCACCTCGGCGGAAAACCTATTGTCCACATATCGTTAGACTCCACGATCAGTCTTTGTTAGAATGAGTTATGTTCAGTGCCTCGACAGTTCGCTAGATGAACGCTAACCGCACTACAAATCATCACTCCGACTCTCCGCAAGAATACCCCTCCCGCCCCCCACCGCCGCCTCACCGCTCCATCTTCCAACTAATTCCCACCCTCGATACGTACCAGCACCATAAACGATTCTCACACATGCACAACTACTAAGTAAATGCTAGAATCGCACGAATCGCCAGCCGTGATCGTATCGGATCGTTTGAACACACGATCATTAAACGTATATCTGTTAATAATAATTGCGATTGTCTGGCCGTACGTGCGCGGCGAGTTATGGCGCAGTTGCCGGGCGGCCCTCCCCCCGCGCCGCTAACCGCATCTTGAGACGAAATGGCATGCTGCAGTTTGAATGAGTGCCCAGTTTATACTTGCATAAGTATGTTACGGGGTAAACGCAACTTACCGTGTTACGAAAAAAATACATATATGATCCACTCTAAATGTCAGTTATAATTAATTGCACGGAACGTTTCCGATGTTGGAGATTTTATAACCGTTGATACTCAAGACTCATTCATTTACAGTATTTTTATTTGTTACCTCGTTCATTATCAATTGTGATATTTTTCTTGAATGAGAGATACCTGACATTAATATTATTATTTATGTGCTCGTTAATACTCGCTAGTCGTACTTCGACAACGGCTATTAAATAAACTCATACGTAACTCCAGGTTTATTTATGACGCGTCCGTCGAACATAAAAATTGAAATGTGTCCAAAAACGGCAGCTGTAAAATGTAGATAAGCGTTTTCCAGCTTACGGTGCTATATAGTACTTTTTCCGTTAGGTTGCACATTTTTACGAGCACGCTCGACGGACCCGAATGGCGGTAATTTAACACAGGCGGGCGGGCAGACTCTCACGACTGGTCCCCTACGTGATCTCCGGCGACGCCCGCCGACTCGCTAATAGCGAGAATGTAAAGATCCGAATACACTCACCCGATCGATTCGAATTTCGATTATCGTAATCGATTCAGTATTGCTATCTGATAAAGTTACCATGTGTCCGTTTCCAAATGGGCTATTAAAATGTTTCTATATGTTATTACATATGTTACATGCAAAATCAGTGTCTCAATGACGTTTTGGTATTTTTTTATTGTAGATTTTTATAAGTGTCTGTGTTAGACGAGTTTTTCTAGTTTTTATTTTCATCAATTGCTCTCTGAATTTATATCAAAGGCGGCCGCGGTGATTGCAATTGCGTCGATTGTCACTCGTTCGTCTGAATTGACCCGCCTCAATTATTGTGACCAGCGTCCATTAGCACCCTCCACGTCGATCTCGAACAAAATACGCGTCCAATTTATGCAAGGACTCTTCAGGTTTCTATTACGCCCTTTTATGGCTATTTTATTAATAATCGATAATCGTTCAGACTAGAATCGTGTTGTTTGTACAGTAGTCATTATTATCTATACTAATATTATGAAGAGGAAAAGTTTGATTGATTGTTTGTTGGCATTGAATGGACTCCGAAACAATAAGAGCAATTAAACAAATATTTTTACGTTGGTTAGCCCGTTTATCGATAAAGGTTATAGGCCATATTACATCACGCCACGGCTCACAGGAGTGAAGCAGTAACAGTAAGGGGCAGCTAGGTATCCATTTATAATATTACGTTTTACATTTTTGTTGAAGTTATTTCATGTTCATGTTAAACTTATTTTTTATAAGAGTTCCAACAAGGCCCACATTTGTTACATAAATATTAATAAAAGAAAGTGTAATGCATTTCTAAAAATGTTCATTAATTATAAATAACACGGCATTTACTATATCAAAGACGTCACTCTAATAGTATAACATGAAATAAAATTAAGCTCAATTAAATTTAAATCGAATATAATCGTTAGGGATTTGGTATACACGTTACACTATTAGGTGGATGTGTCTAGAATTAAAACATATTTCATGTTTGTAATAATCAATAATTACTAATATTCTTTGAACTAGTAATCAAAACTGTATATACAAAGCTTACATTTAATTAATCAAAAATATGTTAATAATTTATTCGATCAAATATCACGAACAAAACAGCTAATAAAGAAACCAGTGTAAAATAACCCTTAACTCTTTAGGCTTTCGCAAGAAACAAGAGCCAGTAGGTATCGGTATGCGAGAGCAGATAACGCTGAACAAGGCCGGTGCGCTTGTGAGCGCGGACAGGTGTGTGCGTACTGGTTTCTCATTAGCCGTGCAAACTAATTGATGATTTTTCGGTAGTATACGATTAATTTTTATTTCATATTAATTTATTTAAGATTCACCAGTTGTAATTACATCACGCATACATATTTTCCTACAAATAATTCTATGAAGCTCGATGCATTACCTATTAAGGTGAATATCTCATGCAATAATGGAGAAAAACTTATAATTAATTAATTAGTACTAAACGTATATTTAAAAAAAAAGTAAAAACATGACAAGAATAAAAAGTTATCAAACAAAAATTTTAACAAAAATAATTGCAAATATTTTAGGAGAAAATAATGTTATAGAGAATAATTTAACGTGTATCTATAATAGTACATAATAAGGAGGGAGGGCTTATTATGTAAATGCGAAGTAAATTCTAGAATTAAAAAATTACATCTAGATGTACTGAAACTATTTTTAAAATTCTGGTACCATTTGAAATGTACATTACTCTAGAGGGTCATATAGAGGTTATATTTTATTCGTATTATTTTAAGTAAAATCTACATGAACACTTAAACGCGGCTTTTAATAGTTTTGTTAATTTGATTAAATCAAATATTATTTTTTATTACTTTAAGCAAGCATGTAATATTATTAAGCCGAATTATCATTTACCGTTCACCGTTACCACTATTACGTTCACCGACTATTAGGTACGTGTTCTTATATAAACGACCGCGTATGTAAAGTTTATGATAATTACGTTTCATAAGTCGTGTTTTATCCTTATAGTCTTAAGTTGTTAAAAATAAATAAATGAATGAATATTTTACTAGTAATATAGGTAGGTATTTATTATTTAAGAATCGTACGATTAGATTTAAATAAATTAAATCAATGTTTTTATTGTTTGTCTTCTAAGCGTTCCGAAATTATTAGTCGGATTGTAAGGAAATTTTGATAGAGTCGACGCCCACGAGTGTTTCAATTTCAAAAACTATATGAATATACTTTAGCATGTCGCGTATAACAAATACAAATATTCTTTATTATACACCAAAACAAAAAAAAAATACAATAGATACAGAATATAGAAAGAAATAAAGAATGTACAAAAGGCGGTCGTATCGCTAAAACAGCGATCTCTTCCAGACAACCTTTGGGCAAAGGACATAAGATTGAATAAAACGGTTAGGAGGTAACTAGTTGTTAATAATAATATAATTGGTTTATAATTAAGTTAACATAAGAGGATTATTATAAACATGTCATTTAATAAATAGTTTCCACAAAATACATTGTATGATCATCGTGTAAAAATATAATACATTATATTTTATACCCTGTTTCATTTCAATATTGACAGTGTTTTAATTAGCTTTATACAATTTATATAGTTATCCAATTTGTAAATTAACATTTATTTAATTATAACATTTTATTGGCGGTAATGAAATACTAGAAAATTCTGTGAAATTCAATGAGGTTATTTGTTTAACTGTGCGTGCTGTATTACGAATTTTATAAAGTAATTTTAATATGATGTCATTTGATTACAATTAAAAATATATGATCAAATCTGTATAGATTTCTTGTTATATACTAATAAAGAGAGAGCGAATTCTGTATGTGCGAAGTAAATTTCGGACTGAACCTATTTTTTAATTTATGTTTTCATTTAAAATGTACAATATTCTGGATATTCATAGGCTATGGATAAACTTGACTAGTTGATGCTTGCGGTTTCACTCGCCTTTATGGTTACTGCTTCGCTCTAATGAGTTGTTCCGTTATGTAAAATAGCGTATAACCTTCTTTACTGAACGGGCTATTTAACACAAAATGAATTTTTCAAATCGGATTAGAAGTTTCAGATATTACACAAACTTATGAACAAATTCTAACTCTTTATAATATTAGTATAGAAGTAGATTTTTTAATGTATAAATTAAATTTAAATTAACACAAGCAAAGTCGCGTTTAAAATCTAGTCAGTACATTACACAGATATCGATGTATCCGTTAAATTATCATAAGTTGGTGATATTTTTACTTATGTCGGCTTATGTAACCACGTCCGTCGCCTCGTTTTGGCGCCGGCGACGTTTTATTATCATTTCTTTTGTTATTTCATGTAAATTTTTGATTGTGATATTCTTTGTGGTATGTTGAACTCAAGATTGATACTTGTTTATCTATTGACGGAATGTGACGTTTTTTTATCTTCGGAAATAATGTGTATTTTAATGGTTAAATAACTTAGTGTTATAATGGTTTGTATTATATTAAATACTAGCTGATGCTCGTGACTGTGTCTACGCAGGAATGGCAGGAATTTTAAATAGACAAAGTTTCATATAAACTTTCATCCTCTATTGTATCACCTTGGGTGTAAAATTAATGAAAATCCTTTCTTAGCGGATGCCTACGTCATAACATCTACCTATATATTTCAGGCCGATCCGTCCAGTGGTTTGGGCTGTGCGTTGATAGATCACTATGTCAGTCAGTCACCTTTGAGTTATATATATTTAGATTGAAATTGTAGTATAAGAAGTTGATTTTACATGTTAATTGTAGTCTTCAATTAATTACTCAAAGTGTTGAGACCTATTGTTTTTTATTAGACGTTCTATAGCTTTAAATGCTTTCTTAATTCCTCATATATACCAATGTGCTCTGTTAAAAACTTAATTAAATATTTTCCAATTGTCTTTTATAACTGCTACGTTTATAGTGAACATAAATTAATTATTCCCATGTAAAAGTAATAATCAAAAGGAGATATGATATTATCGCAAGTATATTTACACGAGATATGAAATGTATTACAATCGATATGTATTCAGCGAGATTAGGTATGAATCGAGGCGTTTACTCGAACATGACGTAAGAATGCCATGTTTGTTCTACACACATACAATGGAGCGCACAGGAAAATTAACTAAAACTTGGTGTCGCAAATAAACGATATAATTATTAGTTTTTATTATATTACGTTATGTTTTTATTCAATATAAAATCTATACTAATATTATAAAATTGAAGAGTTTGTTTGGACGCGCTAATCTCAGAAACTACTGGTTCGAATTTAAAAATTATTTTTGTGTTTGATAGTTATTGATGAAGGCTATAGGCTATATTACATCACGCAATGACTCATAAAAGAAAAGCAGTAACCATATACGCGTGTGAAACCGCAAGGTACAGCTAGTATAATATACATTTGTAATGATGAAGAATTTTTTTCATTCAAAATCGTCAACAAAAACGTCTTAGTCATTTGGTTTCCAAATAAGGTATAAGAAGTGCTTCTTAAATAGTTATTATTTAAACATGTATGATTGTAGGTTATTACAGTACATCTTGATTTATAACCTTTCAAAAATGTGATTAAGAACGAAAATATGATGTAAGTATGAGAAACTAAGGTTTTATGCTTTGTCTAATTCTAATGGTCAATAAATTGTTTTTTTTTTTTTTTTACATTTTAGTTACTTTGTATTTAAGGTTATTTCGAGGACTCGTATATTCGTCTCTGACTTTGAAATGTCAAAAAACGATCAATTGTTCATAGCATGTTATATTACTCATATAATTATCATAATTATTATATTCTAATATTGTCACGTCAATAGAGTCCATTCCTTTACAGAATTCACTGTCGAGTATCTAGTTTGTTTTATACAGCATAATACTATTTTTTAAATAACATTGTCTCTCCCGGATTCGGGCTTTACACGTAAGTGTGTATTCTTTACCAACGATTGTAATTGTTTGTTTAAGCCAATGTATAATGTGCAAACACTGAGCGAGATTTGTCTCCAGTTCATACCTGAATTAACGCGGTTTCTGTTACTAACGTAACTAGGGTTACCATGTTTTATCTACACTAATATTATAAAGATAATATTGAATAGGCTCCCCAAAACGATTAGACCGATTTGAAAAATACTTTTTGCGTTAGTTAGCTCGTTTATTGAAAAATGTTATATGCCATTTTACTTCACGGCTCATAGAAGCGAAGTGAAAATGCGAGGGGCAGCTAGTTATTATAAAGTATAAAATTATTGAATATATTTATATACTAATGTCCTTTTGAGGAAGAAATATATTAAAAAACGAGCAGGAAATATATATTACGTACTCAGAATGAGGATAATCACGGAGTTTTTAACGAACGCGAACCCTGCCGGCCCTTCGTATCGCGCGGTAAACAGGAAAATGCTGGAGGCATCGCCGGTGGCCTTCGGTATCGAAGAAATTTCATTTTGCTATACTATTTTGGACTTTGTTTCGTCGTTTTTACGTAGGGATTCGTTCAACTTTGACTCTATGTATTTAGAAAATGTCGCTAAGGACGTGTTCACGGGTTTGGAAACGTATCTCTCCCGCCTTTTCTGTTGCGATGGGTATTTATGACGAATACGGAAAGATGTTTATTGTGATCGAAAAGGAATAAGTACTTTTGATATTACTTTTGGCGTATCTTGTTTTGTCTGGTTAACCCAAAATACGGTAAGTAAACAACCAAAACTGAGAGCTGTTTGTTGTTGATTTTAAGGCTTTTTGTAATCTTCTATTTATGATAAAATACGATTATCTTAATATTAATTATATGTTTTATTGAATAGATATGCCTCGCGGCCTCATCCGTGCTAAATTTAATACTTAGGTAAATTGGTTGGTGTTTGTCGTTACAGTTTTATTATTATGAACAGAAGCATGATTTCTTAAATGCGTATAACTTTCTTTAGAATATTTTTGTATTCTAAAGAAAGTTATATGTAAATAGTTATTTAACACAAAATAATTTTTAAACAAAAAACTTTTCAAAATTATTAATTCATATAAGAATAAATTAACAATTAATATTTATGGTTACCCTCACTCTAAAGTTAGACTAAAACAAATATTATCCGTCTCGTTGCCGCGTTTTAGTTACTCAAATTATTTAAACGGATTCTTGTTACTATGCCATTAGAGCACATAAGTACAAGGTAATAAATATCAAAATCGTGCGCCAACATGACGGCCGGAGCGCGGCGTTGCTCAACGTAACGTTTGACAGATGATTCGCGAAACGTGCATCACGCTCCGCGAATTATCCAATAGACGCCTTTTATTTATTTCGTTTATGCCTGACGGTGTAACTACATATTTCGTGTCGTCGTGATGATAGGTGATTATTTTTATAATATTGATTTAAGAAATTTCTGAAGTATACCTTAATCTATGTATATATAAAAGCGAAAGGTCACTCACCCACTCATCACGAAATCTCAGAATCTACAAGTGTTTGAAGTTTAAAATTTTGCATGGGGGTTCTTTTTAGGACGTAGCTGCTCACTTTAGCAAAATTTCATTACTAAAGGGATAAAATGGGGGTTGTTATGAAAGTACTATGTTAAACGTGAGTGAAATCGCGAAGGACCGCTAATAATATTATAAATGAGAAAGCTTGTGAGTATATATACATAGATTCTCTTTCACACAAAAACTACTGAACGGATTTCGATGTAAGTTTAACAGTAGGTAAGCTTATACATCAGAAGACCAACATGTTACTTGGGCGAGGCAGTAAGTGAAGTTTAATAATATGATAACACGATTTTGTTATATTTACACTCCACAGCACTCATGCAACGTATTGTACTGTACAGGAGAAGGCTGTAAATGTTCCACTGTTGGGCAAAGATCTCTTTTCCTAAAAAAGGAGAAAGATAATATAGACGAACGGATAAGTCTAAAGCAAAAAGATTTTTTCAAATCGGGCTGGCAAGCAGAATATTGCGTTCAAGTTATCAGCTTTATATATTAGTATAGATGATGTAAAATCCAGTAGCGTATATACGCGGTTAGAACGGGTCAATGAACTGTGTAGATTTGTAACGAAAACGGGAAAATGGTAATGTTGCTTTTATGATTCCATCGTCCATTCGACGTGGTTGCGTCATACTCGCTAAAATAAATAATGTTAGCAGCGATTTTTTTGTATCTAACGTATAAAGTACTTATAGAAACGACTAGGCCAAGGCTTATTAGGTCTGCATATATTCAGTGATGGCGACTATAATGTGCATATAAATGATAAAATCTTATACAATGACGTGTTTGTGAAGTAGCAGGACTTGGCTGGAGAAAACTTGATTAGGCCAAGGCCTGTTCGTGACTGATAGTGATGATATGATTCAGTATTTTTCTAAGCGTATTTGAATAACGTTTTTTCAATAAATTTTTATACCAGTGAGTACTCCTAATAAGAAAAGTGTCTCGTAGATAAAATGAAAGATGAAAATTTCCATCGTCGAAATCTTTTGATAGATCTAGGAATATTTCAGTCACATCAAGACTTCTATGAACTTTTTATGTGCGAAGTAAATATAGAGCCGCAGAACTAATTTTAAAAAATATGGTACCATTTGAAAGGTACATTAATCTAGATGGTCATGGTCTACGTATAAATCATTAAAATGAAAAATTTTTGTATATATATAATCTGAATCTCGGACACGGCTACGACAATTTTTATGAAATTTAGTAGGTGGTTTGGAGGACGATTAATCGATCTTAGCTAGACCATTCGTTGAGCATGGTTTTATTTTTAGAAAACTTCGTCTAAAAAAAATATACCGAACAAAACTCGCAGTCTTCCAGGTTCTTTATATATATATGCGTATTGTTTTAAAACTATGTAGCGATGCGAGCGATGTCGCAAGCAAAATCTAGTCATTTAGTATAACTGTCCGTTTTATATAATACTTTAAATCCCCGCTACGTGTTTACAATTCAAATAGACGTTTCCCAGTGGCGGCGGTGAAACAAAACGAAAAAAATATCTACCGTTCGATATTGGAATAAATAAATAAAAAAGTGCTGCTAGTTTTTAAAAAATGTTTGAATAGAAAACTGGAAAACGAAAATATTTTTTCTATTTTATATAATACTTTAATCATTTACACAATTACATTCAGAATTTCTATTGTTAATAAATTTACCCGAAAAGTGGTGCCTTGGACTTTAGCTATAACTTCATGTATATTATTTAAATTTGTATTAAAGTGATTTAAACTTTAGCGTTATGTAAGATAAAATTTTTCCATCAAATAAGTTGTGTACTTACAAGTTATATTTAGTACCTAAGTTGTAGAAACTAAAACAAAATTTGTTTTTCTTTATACTATGAATAAGGTTCGTTACATTTTAGAAGCCGGTTTTTACCGCATTCGTCTCGATTTTTCCGCTTTTTAAATGTTACTCGAAGAATTTGAACTGTATAAAATATTTGAGCAACAAATAAAAAACTTATTCCTTTTCAAAACTTTCGTAAATGCTTTTAGAGTTCCTGAAAATGATAGCTTAGAATCGTGTGTTTTTATGTTCACGGTTCTGTCTCGTTTTATACATTTTGTAAAATATTTAAATATACTAGTCACCCGCCCCGGTTTCTCATGGGTGGAATGTAGTTTTTTTTACATTCAATGACTCGACTTTCATGTAGTAGAAAAAAGCAGATATATTTTACAAATAAAGTTTTATTTTAAAATGGAATCACTCTGTTTATTGATGGAAACCGCATTATAAAGTCTCATAGTTTGAAAGATCTAGGCGTACAGAATACGGTAATCGGCTTTGTTTTGTACCATGTACAAATAATAACGAAATGATAAATCTAAGTAGTTCCTAACAAATGAACTCGTTAGCTTTATAGTACGCTGTGTATAAAATTATTATTATTATTATTATTATTATTCTTTTATTGTACACCACACAATATAAACAAGTAAAATACATAAGTGAAAGAAATAGAAAAAATTACATTTGTACAATAAGGCGGCCTTATCGCTTAGTAGCGATTTCTTCCAGACAACCTTAGGGTTAGAATTTTAAACAAGAAGTAGGTAGGTGGTGTATGAATAGACATACATACTAAAAATACATATAATGTAAATATATAGTATATAATAAACTAATATATATGTATATATACATACATAGTATATAATAAACTAATATATATGTATATATACAAAATTAGTTCGAATTATTAAAAACGCTTAGCAACTAATCTACTAATGAAAGTAGTTTAATACTACTTATTTTTATCGATAGTTATTGGGTTGATTAGTGTTATTTTTTGTTTAATTAGCATAAAATATAAGAAGGAATTTAATTCTTTATCGAAATAACTGGACATTAATAGCTATTTTTATTACGCTTGTTAACATGTATTTTAGAAAGTGTATTAAATCGTTTACGCTGTTTTATTCTTTTAATTAGATGTCAGTATAAGAAGAGCGCTACATTCGATCTAACGTGATAGTCTCGTCTAGTTTGGTTTTAGAGATACGTAGACTGATTCAGAAAGCTAATATCGTGACCACGACGAATGCAACTTCGTCGAAACGTCGTGCATTAAAAAGGTATTACTACCATTAGTTATCGCGATAAAACCCGTTATATTAAATATGATTAACTAATATACTTATCTGGCTGACCGTCCCGGCTTTACACGGATGTCCTAAGACTTATTATTTATATGAATTTTTTTTAACAAAAAAATCACTTTTCCGTACGACTTTTCAAACGTTCTCTCAAATAGTAACCTGACAATTATTGTATGTTTGCGAAAATCTTCATGACATATTATAATAGATATTTATCGATATAGCAACGTATATAAGTAATGTAAATTATTACTACAGGTATATATCAACTTACTTGTAATGTATTTATATATGTATTAAATTGTAGTATGTGTGAAATCTATACAGAATACATAGTACCTAATGGACACTACAAATTGTGGCTTGTATTTTTATCGACTACGGAACCCCTATATTAAATGTGTGACAAGAACTGTTTCGAATTATTAAAATTTGTCAGAGTGTGAATGTCGAATCCATTGCATAGCTTCCTGTACATTAAGATAAGTTATTATTTTGACGTTAATTAGTGTAATTAATCTTGGATTTTAAGAAAAACCGGTTTATACATACCGATGAACAGAATGTATATTTATTAAAACATCTAAATATTTATTAAGCTACCTAGTACCTACTTGTGTGTGACTTTGAAATGTCTACTGCTTAAATCAATAACAGAATAATCGTTTGTTTGTTAATTTTTTTAGTCTGTCGATCTTTCGGGCTGGTTTGTACCTAAAATAATTTTTAGTATCATTGATTAATTAGACTCGACGGAAGTAAAGCGAGGAATGTGAACTAGTACTTTAAAATACTATGAATAAGGATGAATAACAAAATTTAAAAAATCATATCTAAAATACTCATAACAGTATTTGAACTTTGCACTTTCGATTAACATGACAAGTTGCTCTGTCATTAATTTACAAATAAAACAGATAATATAATAAAAAACAACCCTATTCATATACGTTAAATGTGTTCTACATATCATAAAAGTCTACTAATAAATAAACGGGGCGCGCGTTTTAAAATGCCCGTTGTTCCGCGGAGCCTTTATGCTAATTCAAGTGCACGTAATGGCTATAAATCTGCGGCTAAGCGGCTACGCTGCTTCGCACTTAGCCGGCTAGGCTAAGGTCAGTTTCGCATTATTATATAAAGGTTTAATTAGTCGTATATTGTCGCTCATCACTAACTATATACTTAAATCGATAATGAGTTACTGAAATTCTGTTTTAAATTGATTGTGTTTTGTCATGGTAATTGGGAAGAATTATTACATAGGAATAAATTTATATTGTCTCTCGTGTCAACGATGATTTCGAATATAAGACTTAACAAATGTACTATATACTATGTAAAGTTATTGATATCGTTATATTAAGAATGAATTGATAACTTTATGTTTACTACATTTATTGACTTAGAAACTTTTGTACTTGATAATTTGAATTAATTTTCAATATAACTGTGCTATTGAAAGTATGAAAATGTCCTATGAAATTGCAAAATAGCATTTTTTGCTATCCGTTTTCCTCCCACTTTATTATATCAACGTGGGAAATGTATTCATAACGTACATACAATGTAATATAATCTTTCTACGCCACAGTGATATTAATATACATAAAAAATTATGTAGCAATCTGAGTTAACGCAATTTAAATATTATGTAATCCATGTACACGTGTATAAAGAAGAAATACTCATTGACTCACTCGCTCATCACGAAATATCTGGAACAGTAAGATTCGTGGACTTGTTTGTTAGGTATGCTATTTTTTTAGACGATTTCCAAAAACGCAGGAGGTTCTCAATTCGTCGGGGACTTTTTTGACGTCCTTTCCGATTTGAAAGGTCAAACAAAAAGATAAATAATTAACCAAATTTCTCAAGCCGTTTCGAGTAATCGGGAAAACAACAAAAACTGAGTAGTCGGTTAAAAAGTAAATAAATTATATATATGAAAGAAAAAAAGTCTCATTAATGCTGATTCATCTTAATTAAAAAAAAAAAACAAAAATCTTTAAGATTCAAATTTATTATAATATATGCGTAAGAATTTGAATTTAAAAGTAATATGGTTATTACATCAAAGCATACCTACAGGTTCCCTTTTCAAGTGTAAGGTGACCCTGTTAAATATTCAAGGCTCGTCTCCTTTGGAGCGATGGTCGGAACACTTTCAGGTGTATGCCGAATTTCGTGCAGGCAATAAAACGTTTAGATGGATTTTTATAAAGTAAAAATGGGTCTACCTTTAATATTATATTCTCTTGTTTTCTGTACTGTTTTAACAATGATTCGTAGATTTATATCGTTTATTTGTAAAGTTAAAGTTATAAAATAAATGGTTTTGTAGGATGTTTTAATATCAGTACGCGGTAGGATTTCTCATTTGAATCAACCCTTTTTGAAATGTATGGAAATTGTGTAGAATCCATACAAAAAAATAAAATTGAAGTGATTGTTTGTAATTTCAAATTAACAGATTTTCACTAGATGCATACGAAAGTATATACTGTACTTACATCAAAAAACATTATTTTTTTAAATTTTTGTCCCTATTTGTTTGTTTCGGCTAAACTCTAAAACGGCTTAACCAATATCGACGGTATTTTCACTCGCATATAGCTAAAGTTATAAGGAGTAACTTAGGCTTTCATTTTAGACATTCTAATTCTGCGCAGAAAAGCGTGTGCACCAGTTAGTAGTATAATAATAGTATGCGTTACAAATATACAAGGTCGATCAGTAACCCGTCAATATTTAGACTAGAATAGTAAGCAGACCCTGGTATAACCGGGAAAATGTTAGGTAATATGTTGTAAATATACAAGGTGGTACAAATATTTAACAGAGCGTGTCAAAAATCATAATTAAAAAATAGTTTATTCAAGTAGGCTTTTAAAAGCAATTTTGAATCGTCAAAACAAACAAAAAGTACTTAAATTAAGGAAAAGCTATCACCTGTTCAGAATGTCGATTCTCCAAGAAGAACCGTCAAGAAACTCGAGAATCGTGTGTTGGACATTTTATCAGCGTTAGCAAAATTGATATTTAAAAGTAAAGAACTGAACTATTTTTTAATTCTTTTCAACGTTTCCTCGGATACTGGTATAGAGTAACAAATAATACAAACAGAATAGAGAAAAGCGAGGTAATTGTGGGATTATTTATTACGTAACCAAACATTCCTTTAATTGCATTTAATTAAATAAATTGTTGGTATCAAGCAATTGAATATACTATTCTACTATTAAAATAACTTAGATCGCATTCATTCGAAACTACGTAGCATTAACCTTTGCAGCGTACTTTTGAACGTTGAAAGTTTCGAGTCTTGAAAGTTTGAATATATAAAGGTTTTATACCCGGGGCCGAGCGGTCGGGTTCTAACTACGTATTCCGTGTGGCAGCTGCGCGGAATGCATTCTTACGTAGCGTTGTAAATTCATTGCTGTTTGTCTCGTCCTGTTATGTTATTTTATTTATTTTTATTATTAGAGAAACATTTCGTATGTTACATTATGAAATTTTAAAACTTCTGATATTTAAGTATTTACTATTCCTTTAAAATAATGGTTGATGTTATATCATAGAAAATTATTTATAACTAAGTAAAAGTTATAAAAGATATCTTATTTACCTTTTAATTTGAGTTTTTAATAAAATAATATTTATTATTATATTATTTTATGTTTACTGTACTTTTCTCATATATATAACTGTTTTTATTGATATGTAATAAAATATTAAGTGTTACTACAGTTTTTTTGGATGTTTCTGGGCTTGCCCATCTTTTACTAAATTGTTTCACGTTTGCGGTTAATTCACCTATTGTTAATGTATTTATGTCAAACAATGTTAAATATTTCAGCTAAACATAATAGTAATTAGTTAATTAGTAAAGTTATGTATTAGCTAATTCATTAGGTTTAACTACGTAGAGTTAAGTCGGTTTTACATTAAATATATTAATAGTAGTACATATTCTTTACTACAATACTAACCTAAATTGTGTGAATGAGTCGTCAGTTCCAAAAATAAATAATAAAATGACAGAAATAGGATTTAAATTTCTCTTATAAAGATAAAATGTAATACGATTCAACCCATTCAAAACAAGCTATTTAAATTCCACACTAAAAACACAAAGACATATATAACATACAGAACCCAATTTCGCTGTCCCCGTGCATCTGACCCCCGTCGGCCCGTGACCCGTTTCCCATAATACTCGTTCGTAACAATACGCCGATATATCCGTTCTCCGGAGGTTGGCATTGAGAATGAGAAATATTCGATTACCGAAGAAACAATTACTTTAACTACGGCCATTTTCAGCTTCATCCTCAGGCTCAGTTGTTTGCCTTTATGTTACCCTAGTACTTAGATACAATGGTAAATCATTTCTTTATTTAATTTACCCTCAAAATAAATGCAAATCTCGTTTCAAAAGTACGGTTTTTACTTTTTAATGTTAATTACCGTAATAAAATGTTTAAAAAAATTCCAGTTCAATGTCAGTTTTAATGGTCGTTACGCAATATTTGCTTTAACATTCATGAAATGCTTGTCGTTAAGATACGTTTAATGCTGTTAATTTAAAACTTTAATTGCCAATTATCGATTACATTGCATATTGCAGATATGAGGTTTTTTTTCAACCGTTCATAGAGTATAGCGTGTCACGAAATAAAGCAGTCGATTTATTACAGCAATAGCTCGTCTATTCAATAGTGTGAAAACGTCGTTACAACTGAATGTGTGCGTGCTAATAGCTTATACAGATACGCTCTTGTCCATGTGTGCGTGACCCGTGCGGACTTTGAACTTTTCCTTCGCAACAATGCGAGATGTGCGAATGCGATGAATGGCGAAGAGTAATACCGAACACGTATAGACAGCGTTAAATTAGCGCTTTAAAACCTCGCATACGTGCGACAGTTGCTAATGTGTTCAACCGTTCAGCGCTAGAGCGAATGATCGAAGCAAATGTTTTAAGTGTTTGTCTTAGTAACAAAAAAATCAAGCGCTGTTTAATCTATTAAAATTTTAGTAGGTACATACGAAACAGCAGGCGTAAGATTAAATTTTTATTTGAAAAATACCAACAAGTATTTATAAAAAAAAATGTACATCCAAAGACAGATAGAGTAAAAGATATCTTAACAATAAAAGTCATAATATTAACACAAAAAAATAGAATTTACCAAAAAAATAACTTTCGTTTTAGTAAAGTTGCTAACTATGCGCACAAAAACAATAATAAAAATGTTGAAGAGCAAACTAAACGATACAGATCAGAAGAGAATAAAATCAGTTAAACTTAGAAACGTTAAAAATAAAACATACGATATTACATGTACATATCGCCATATTCAGTAAACGTATCGCATAACTAAGTTATTTTACGTCGAGTCAAGTCTCGTGTCCCGTCGAACGGTAATAAAATTGGTTCCGTCATCGTACATAATGCTACGTCATGTTAAATTCACCGTTGAACCAACAGTTAGTGTTTAAATGTATTTTTTATGATATATTTACTATAAATAAATAGGATTAAAAAAAATCTATTTAATTTGTACAATAAAGAATTCTAGAAACCCAACTGAAGACGTTAAGTTGAAATTCGAATGAAATGCTAAATTCTTTTTCAATTAAAATATCTGATTAGTTGATCAATTCTTTTCATTAGCAATACGCCATTTATTAGCTAGTAATCAAGATATGCTGACAAGCGGAATACAACCGTTATTGAGCGGTAAGCGGTACGTTGTCGAGTGTGCATATAATAGTAGGTAATAATCACAGGCAACTACAACCTCTTCCGCTTAGCTCGCTTAAGCGAACAATCGAGGCGTCGAGTAAGCGAAACTGTAGCCTCGTGCTTAGGTTGATGCGGGGCCGAGTGATGTTTTTATATGTAGTTATTTGTGTCGGAACTTTGTTATTTGTGTCATATTATCGAGTTGCTATAAAATTATATTATTGTCAAACGTTAAAACAAATATTCTATATTTAATTCAATGATTGCGTAAACCGAAATTTACGCCATATGATTTGATGTACGCTTAAAGTGTATGATGCAGTGTAATTTTGTCTTTAATACATAACACTACATAGGGTATTACTATAACACTTTTACATAATATTTTCATGCGTAAAGGATATATGGATGCTAATAAGCAATACTGTGTCAAGCCACACAAACTTCATTTTGAGAAAATGGCGTCTAAAGATGCCAAACTTATTATTAATACATTTGTTTGTAGGAGTATATGTATATCTATCTTTTGTTTACTATTTTGATAAAAGGTATAACAAATTATAAGCAGATTGGTATAATCAAAAGTTATATTTAATAATAAGTTTTTCTGTATATGAGATTATTGTATTTATCAAAATATGGAAAACACTTCGATATTCGAAAAATTAAATTATGGAACTTTTTTCAGCACTTATTTAATTTATGACATTAAAAGTTTTTGACTCATGTTAGATACATGTCGCATTATCTGAATACATCAATATCTCCGAATTTGACTTTTTGTGAGTTTTTGTAAGTGACACACTATTGTTTAATAGCATCTTTATATGAATAAAATGTTCTATAACCAAATGACTTACTACTATAACACTAAAAGTAACTTTATTCGAGAGAAAATGTTAGGTACAATGAGGTAATATATAAATGTACAAATGAATCTCAAATTGATTAACAACAATAAAGTACCTCGAAGCGCAATTCTAATGTTAA
This sequence comes from Hypolimnas misippus, assembly GCA_037950945.1. Taxonomy (NCBI): domain Eukaryota; kingdom Metazoa; phylum Arthropoda; class Insecta; order Lepidoptera; family Nymphalidae; genus Hypolimnas; species Hypolimnas misippus. The sequence goes on from JBBEEQ010000009.1 coordinate 3,039,503, forward strand.
AAATGTATTCGAGTCAGCTATTACCCGGCATTGGCACGTTTCGCTCCACGAACCGGTCGGATTCCTTTATCACAGCAAGGGGGCATGGGGACCTCAACTCGTTCCATGTTCACATTGCTCACCCGCTCGCCGCTGACTAAGCGATTAGGGTGTCGAATGATCTCGATCGAAATGGCTTATTGATGGAAATTGGCAGCGATATTGATTAGTTTTATAATGTATTAAGAATTGTAAAATGTAACAATTTTTTTTAAACCTGTGTCAAGAAAATAATAATAAATGTTTTACTGTATTATTATATATTGATAAAACGTCTACAACAAAACGTCTTAAACACTTTATTATTTTTGCTTCAAAATTGTCAAAATACGATGCTAATTTTCATTCAATATTTAGCATTTTCTAGGGATCGATGTTAAAGTTAGAGAATTATGTAAAGAAAATACTAGGCGAGATCTATATATCATACTTGTAAATAAATTGAGTCTTGAAGTTAAAGTAAACTAAAACATACGAACTTTCTCGAAGTATATTCTATTCTCACATTCTTAAAGAATAAAATATGTTAGTCTAAAGAACTTAGTCGAAGTGCGAACAAGCGTGAGAAGTGTTCAACTCGGCGACAAATGGCACCAGAGTTTTAACTTCGCGTGATGTTTTACCGTTACACCTTAAGCTGTGATGGTTTTTATTTGTTTTTATCGTCCAGTCCTAACTAACCTTACGGATCATACTTCGGTGTCATTAAAGCCATAAACAATTTATTAAGTTGATAGATAAACACTAAAGAATTTAAGGAATTGTGTCAACGCTTTCGTTTCGGTTTTCGTTTTAATTTATATTCTGAGATAATGAAGAAACACTTGTGTGGACAATTAAAAAAACAATAAATTTGAATGCTTTTTTTTTAATTCATGTAAATATAAAGGTTTTCTATTAAAATAAATTCCATTTAAAATTAATTTTGTTGATAGTAAATAGTATAACATAAGAGTTCCATAAAAATCTTTTTATATAACAACTCATCGGAATTAACTCTCAAATAGGTTAACGTGTTTCGACGAAATATAAAACTTTTCAAGTTTTAAATTTCAAGATAGTAGCCAGGGCTTTGTCGAGATGGGTTTGTCTTTCCAATTCGTTCATTGTTCGGAAGCGTCTTTGTGGAAACGCTGACAGCGCAGTTTTGTTGGCGTCGCGTCGTTTCGCGTGCCACCATGAATAAAACTTTGACTTCGATACTGAATTGTCGAGTGGCGCTTTCCTCTCGATGTATTCGAAAGTGTTTTATTACGATTGACGATATTTTATTTATTATTATTACACTTTTTTGTTAGTTTCAGTTTAATGTGTCGATAGTTCTGTTATTGTTTTGGACCTCTTTCCTAGTTGGTTTATCGCTTTAGTAATGCTAGTTACTGAAACAAATAATAGTCTTTCAAAATAAAGCTAAAGGATATTGGACGTTTTATTAATAAAAGCAAGATTATTAATAAACATTAGTAATGCATTTGTTTTAAATAAAATTGTTCACGTTTCATTTATTAGCAAAAAAAAAGACAAATACATTTTAATGAGTGTAAATATATTAGAACTCTCATATATTAGAAATAAAATGAGTTAAGCATTTATAACGTATAAAAAAATAAACTTTATATATTTAAACTCACGATATTTTCTCATCGAGATGAACAGACGTTTACGTTTCTACAATTTCAATATTCGATCACACGTCCAATCTATCGGGTTTAGGCAACTTATTGATCTGTCAAACGACACCAGCGGCCATCTTCGAAAAGCTCACGGTGTACGAAGTAGCGGGCGTGTTAAAACTCGATGCCTTTCTCTTTGTTGTCACGCGACGGATACGATTAGCAGTTATACGTTGGTATAATTCATTCGATCGTTTTAATTTCTCAATCAGTCAACGCATTTGTTGATGCTTGGAAAATGATATATTTAATAAAATTAACAATTGACTGATAGAAAACGGTTAAAGCGGTAGATCTCGTGGGTGAGGATTAAGAGATTTTTAAAAATTAATTTTGACAAGGGATTTTTATAGAAGTTAAATGATTGTATGTATTAAAAAATATTGGAATTTGTTGTTACGGATTCTTGTAAAATATTGGCGATGGGTCGCATCGGTAAACGATTAATTTCTTAATTGCAATAATTACGATGTATTGAAATATTGTTAATATTAATAACATATTAGTGTTATTATAAACATCGTTCGTGTAAATTCGCTGTATTGCCGTCTCGTATCTATTATATTATGATAACATGTGAGTAAATATCAGATTATTTATTTCATTTATCTTTAATGTGTCATGACTGAATCTTAATTAAACATTATCCGATAACATCTGCTGTTGTTCAATGTATAGGTATTAAATCTTAGATAAACGAAAGTGCACAATGACATTGAAATAATTATACAAATATAATATTGATATGATATTAAATTGGATTGAAGATTGCTTGTTGATATCTTTTGTAACCTATATATACAAATATAATTTAGATTCGTATTAAGAAGGAACAACTTTTTTACATTTAAATATTTGTTTTATTTTGTATAAAAACATCGTTAAATCTTATTTAGTTGCTACCAATGTTAATGTTTAAGTATACATACGTATACGTACGTAGCTGGTACATATGAATTTTGATACTCAAAATGTCTTCCTCTCTTGGAATACCCGGCAAATTGTCGTTACCGTTTGGAATACCAGTTATGAGTCCAGTAGTCAAAGCTGGAAGTATGAACATAACTTATCTAAAGTTATAAAATTTCATTGGTTGTTACTGTATCGTTTGTTTTAGGCGCGATTTACATTTAAAAGTTTTACTCTCAGACTTATTTGTGTATACACATGAAAGTATACACTGTCAGTGCCTTTGTCACTCACACCTTTCGGCTACCCAGGGAACTGTTACCAGGTTACAGAGTCGTTTTATATGAATTACGAGTGTAAAACGTAAACGTATAATTCTCGCCGTATAATAAATGTAATTGTCAAATATAATCGTACTCGTCTCGGTCCGCGCTAGCTCGCCGTTCGCGCCGCGGCCGGTCCGGTCGGGTGAACGACCCGAGCGCGTCCCCGCGATCGAACGACGCCTCTCCGCCCTGCCCCACTTGCGCGACAGACGTTTTTACCGTACTTTCTGTTTTCTGTGCTACCACTATCAACTGAATGTTTTTCTATTACATTTCGGACGTTATCCTTCGTGGATATGATAGAGGTATGACGTGTTTTTGAAATTCGGATTTTTGGGTCGGTTATTTCGATTTGTCTTTTGTTAGTTGTGCATTTGTAGTGGAGGTATTATTTTTTTGTAATAATTTAAGATGTTTCAAACAGTAGGTATCTATTAAGTTTTAGATTTATTTCTTTATTATTATTTTTACTTTTTTATATAATAGAATATATTAATACGATGGTGGAATTTCCGAAACAAAAAAATAATTTTGTTAGTTAGTCTCTTTGAAATGTTATTCTAACCCTTCACTACTCAATACCACTTTTATTATTCCATAGTGCTTTTTTGAACGTTCGCATCGTAACAATCTGAGGTTTTTTAAACAATAAAAATATTCCATGTATTTCGCTCTTCCAACGTTCATGTCATACGTTATACCAATTTATTTATTTTTACCGTCAACCACGGTAACCCTACCGAGTTACGTTCTATGTATTGAATTATGAATTTTATTGCATACCGAAAGGATGCAAGGGTGTGTATGCTTTTTTTCTAACAAGTGCATGTCGACTTAAATTTTTTTTTTAATTTTTACGCAGCACTCGACAGTGCGCTCGGTCTCTATCTCGTGTTTTAGGTTAAGATGAATATAAAATGTATAAAGATATCTCTTACATCGTGTTTAATTAGATAATTAAATTCGTTTTTATAATTGAAAACGTGTGCAGGTGACATTGAATTTTTAATTGACGTGACACGAAAACGGTTTTAAGAAAATAATGGGTTGTTGTGTGTTTGTGAATGCGACCGTAATAACACCTCAGCATCTAAAACATTAGCATTTGCAAGGATGGAAAAAATAATTGTATTTAAATTATGTGCATGAATATTGTACATATCAACTTGCATGATGATTTGTATTGCTTTTGTGCGTGTATAGAACAAATAAAACTGATGAACGTTTAAAATATCCATTTGAACTCCTGTATTGCTTTAATTGTCGTTATATTAGTGACAATTTTATAGTTTGTCTACTTTACGAATAACTTCATGATTTACATTATGTATTAAGAAATTGTAATAGACTGCATATGAATTTACTTTTACATTAAATATATTATAAATTTAAATTTTGAGTATTTTGAATTTATTTATTAATTTGATTGTAAAATTTCAACTAAAGCAGAGGGGTAATTAAAAGGATGTAAAATTAAAAGTACCATATTTAAACCTTGTTAAAACGTGACAGTCTCAGTCGTAACATGACCCAAGAAATAAAACTAGATATTTTGTCATAGTTTCATTAATAATAATAATACCTGAACTCCCCAATACACGGTTTCGAATCGAGTTTAGTTTGATACAACTTGCTCTATTGGTACTGTTGCTAAAATTTCCACAGTAAGGTAGTTGCTGCCGAACTTCAGCCAGTTACTCTAGTTAGACGCTCCCAACTCGCAACTAATCCGTCAAAAACATGCTACGAACTACACCTATCTTCAGTTTTAACTAACTTAAGTTTGAAATTTCCCTCGTTACAACACACCGCTTCCTATGTGAATGTAATCGTCTTTCATATACTTTACATTGACTCTGTACTTGGACTTGTTGTCGTGTTGACAACTTTGTTTTCTATCTTGTATGTAGCGTTTTAGTTCTATTGTAAATAATAATATTGATTTTTTTTATATTTTGTGTTATGTAGAAATTTTATATGGATACTGATTAGCAATAATGTGTCAACCCACAAAAAGTTGAATTCGGAGATATTGATGTATTTTGATAGTGTGTTACATATTTAGCAGAACGACTTTTTATTGACTTAAAAACTAATTTAAATAACCTGTTAAATCTGATACATATATGGACGCTGATATGCAATACTGTGTCAAGGCACACGGATTTCGTTTTGAGAAAATGGCGTCTAAACATGTCAAACCTATTCTTAATAATTTGTTTGAAGACGTATATATCCATCTTTTCTTTACTATTTTGATAAAAAGTATAATGTTTTGATAAAAAGTATATTTTTAATAAAGTTGGTATACTTACGGTTGCATCGCAGTACATTTACAATAATATTATGTATATTCACAACAACATTGATTCTTTTGATAAAAACAGTAACAGGCATTGTATTAACACGAGAAGAAAGGATAAACTTATAACGCCGAAGTTTCGACTCCGCAAAGTCAATGTTACCTTCTTGGGGCAAGGTATTCGTTTTTATAATAAAATTCCGCAAAAAGTGTTACAGTTTACGAAAAATAAATTTAAAGTACATATTAAAAAATCCTTAGTAGCTAAAGCATATTATTCTGTTCAAGATTATATAGATGATAAACATGCTTGGATTTAGTATAAGCTGGATTCACACAGGGTATTTAATATATTTGTAACTCATAAATGTATGTACCCATCGTAAAACTTTTAAAAAGAGTAACTATCGAGTTTCTTGCCGGTTCTTCTCGGTAGAATCTACATTCCGAACCGGTGGTAAATTAATTAATTAATTAGTGTTTAGTTTTCTTTTGTTTTTGTATTGACGATTCAAAAGTGCTTGTAAAAGCCTACTTGAATAAAGCATATTTTGATTTTGATTTTGATTTTGAATGAATCAAAAGCAGATAGATTTATTTAATATGTTATCTAATAATAAGTTTTTAAATATTTGAAATTATTTTGTAAATTGCAAAATATGGAACGCGTCTAAAATTCGAAAAAATGATTTAAGAAACTATTATTTATATTTATTTAGTTTAGATGACTTGATTTTTTTGAATAATGTTAAATAGGTAACGTAGTATCAAAATACATTAATATCTCCAAATTTGTCCTTTTGTGGATTGACACATTATTGCTTATCAGCATCCATATATAATGTGGCGTCATTGTAATAACGTTTTAAATTTATTGTAGATACTAATTAATGTTAATTTATATTTCACAGAAACGGTTGCGTAATCCACATTAGCCGTTCAAACCGATTAGTTCGGATAACTATATTAATTAATTTATTTATTGATTAGCCATAAATAATATGTATGTAAATTTGTTCATACGCAATGCTAAAAATATTAATGATATTTTTTCATACGATAAACGTACATGGGCAATTTAAATGTTGCGAAAGAATTTTAATTAGCCTCAAAACTTTATATGCACCTTTAGAATAATTTAACATATATTATAATAACGTTACACTTTAATGGTCGTATTAGTTTTTCAATTTATATGTTTAATAAAATCTATTTCTAACTACGGGTTTTCGATGTACTTATCGTTCAGATCGTAAAACTATTCCCTAAGTATATCTATACTAATATTATAAAGCTGAAGAATTTGTTTGTTTGATTGAACGCGCTAATCTCAGGAACAGCTGGTTCGAATTGAAAATTCTTTTTGTATTATATAGTTTATTTATTGAGGAAGGTTATATTACATCACGCTACGACTCATTGGAGCGAAGCAGTAACCATAAACGCGAGTGAAACCGCGAGGGACAACTAGTAATACATAAAATTTTATTTCTCCTAAATATAGAAGAGTTTATGACGTCACAGGTATCAATATGTTACCGGTAGACATTGTGTGGCAAGATATTCGCGTGAGTGCAAGTTTTAGTAACAGGAAAGTAGTCTCAATCTTTCAAATAATTAAAAACTAAATAATTTAAAAATAATTTTAATCAATGTGACTTTCGCTTTATTTGCTTGTTCATTTTATGTCAAACTATTTAAATCTACCGGTTTAGCAATTGCGATAGCTAAAAACCTTTTTTTAAGAAATTTAATGTAATTGCTAGTTATCGCAGCTAAAGTAATTTATTATAGGTAGGCTATATAATAGTTTTTTAAATTTAGCACTTGAAAACTCAGCGGTGCCACCCAAAGTTTGAACCCGCGATCGTCGTTTGAGGTCGACGTGTTCTAATCACTAGGTCATCTCGGCTCTTTTATACTATTACTAGTTACTAGGCTATAAAATCAATGTCGCCTACATTTATTTTTATACTTATTACAACCGACATTTCATCATAATCGTTTTAAAAATAGATTATTTCAGAGCGTTTGATATACGGTCGGTTTCGAAATGTGTCTGGTAATGATAATAAATTTATTGACCAATTCGCGTTATCCGCTAAGTACTATAACGTTTAATTAAACATTAAATTACTTATCTATGGCAATAAATGTTATAATGATCATCTGATCGTAAATAAAACGGTTTCATTGGTTTATTAAAAAACTAGCAGCATCTCGCAATTTCACTCGCGTTTATGGTTACTGATTTTCTCCTATGAGTCGTAGCGTAATGTAATATAGCTTATAGCTTTGCTCAATAAATAAATTATTTAACACAAAAAGTACTTTTCAATTCGAACCAGTAGTACCTAGTAGCGCGTTCAAACAAACTCTTCAGCTTTATAAAATTAGTATAAATAAAGGATAGGTTTGTCTATAAAATCTCTTTAATTACTTTTATTTGAATATCTATATATAATGTATAACTTAATGACTTTTACAAGGTTTGACCTAAATTTTCTTGTATCATAACAATTTTTAAATATTTTGCACTGAGATTTTGTTTTGGTTGGTCTAATACATAAGTTGAAATCACAATCTCATTTTGTTTGTTAATACTTATGTATATTAATATAGAAATTATATTTTAATAATAATGTTCACAACATCAAAAGTAAATGTAGACATTGTTTCGGTAACACACTAAATCAAGATTTTCATTTGAAAGTTTAACTCTTCTTTTGTATTTGTTTGTTAATCATAAAATGATGTTAAATATTTCGATAATCTGGTAACATTTGCCAAGATCACCTTAAGAAAGCTGCGACTGTTTTTTTTCAGTTGCTGAGTTCAAAGCAATTACAAACAATATAAAATCTTTATATAGGAGCAAAATTTATAAGTGTAATTCTGTCTTCGCAAAGAATCTTTCAAAATACAAAAAAAAATAAGTAAAACACTTGTCCACTAGGTCGTTATTTACACGCAAGGGTTTACAACTTGAGTTGTAACTAACTAGCCTCATAGTTACATTTAAATAACAACGTATTCTAAGTTAACAAGTTAGCGGGCGAGTCCCCGACCGATATTCTTAGGTAAGTATAAGTAACAAACAGACAGGAGTCAGCGGGGACGTGAAACTCGGTAGCAAAAGATTTAATGGAAGTTAGCCCCCCCGTCTTTGTCTAAGTTCGGCGCTCGTCTGGTCGCGCCGCTACGTCCATAACTTCGCGGAACTTAGGGTTGGTGATTCGATTATTATATGTTACGAAATTGTTTTATTTCAATGTGTTGTGATCGCGAAAAATTAAGGCGGGAAATGCACTTGTAAGTTGTATTTATTATTTTTAATTGACATAAAACAACTCTGTAATCAGGTAACGGTTATCTAGGTAACCTCACGTAAGCTGTGAGTTTGAATAAATATGTCACTGATAGTAAATTTCTTTAGGCGTAAAAGCAATGATAAACAGTTTATGTATTGTTAGAAATTTTGTTTTAATATTTTAACGAGTGCAATTGTATTTTACATTTTGATTGTCTTTTGTTTTGTCTAACGTTTCGACAGTGTTGCATCTGTTGTGGTCACGAGATGATTGTTGTCACAGTAAATCGTTTTTACACGCGAAATATATTCTATTTTAATATATACTAGTCTGTTACTTGAAACTTACACATATATTGCCGACAAAAATAAACTAATAATATTTTTATACCCAAATATAAGCATTTGAATAAGTGTGGATAAATTTTTAAAAAGTATACCATAGAAATATTTATATTTATAACACACGTTGTTTCATACATTTAATACGTACATAATAACTAGCACGTAATACAATCATTTTCCTGTTATATAATTCTATTATTCGACGGAAGATTCTTTGCTCTATTGAAACATAACATCCTATTCAACAAGGTCACAGCATATAACATCTACATTTAAAATATACAAGGAGAGAAAAAGAACAATATAAAAAAGAAAAAATACAGACGCGACGCCGACGTCTCGACCTCGATGTGACAATTTGAATCAATTTAACAATCATTAAATTTACATTTTCACAGCCCTACGATAATATGTATATACGGAGGTTAGATTGTAGGGAAGTTTTATTGCTCGTGAATTTCATTATAACTTTGCGAGCCTCTCCTCTTTAACGTCTTTAAACGAGGATTGTTGTTTCATTTGTACGAATCATGTTCGAATCGTCCGCGCGTTTAGATTTGTGTGATGTTTGTCTACCTTCGATATTTCGTGTTTGTTTGATTTGTTGGTTTTCAATAGACTTCAAAAAGGGTCGAGGTACTTAATTCATAGTTAAATGTTTGTTTCTTTATAACTTTGTCCTTTATTAAGGGTAAGGTTTGAAAATATAAGTAACGGATTTGATTGTGTCATCCGAATAAATGAAAATTGCATATCATGCTTTTGAAACGCATTCAATTTTTTTAAATATTCAGAAATAATAGGTATCGATATTCGAAAGATAGAAATGTGACCTGTTTCTGAAGTACACATACGTTAAGCGACATATTTATTCGTTAAACCAGTTTCATGTAGGAAGTAATATTTTAATCACAAAAAACTATGAAATTCCGTAAAATAATTATAATGTCCTCACTACAAATTGTTTGAAGTTGAAATTAAAACTTCCTGTTAAAAAAATAACGTAGCTTTCATTTAACGAGATTTATCCTCAATGGATACAAAATAAGTTAGGTTCCGAGGCTGTTTCTCGTGTTTGCGTAACCTTGTTGCAATTTATTGACCCCGTAACATAAATTGGATCGATAGCGGCCGTGAATATTTATTGGACGCGTAATTGGTTTTATTGATTGTAGTAATACGATTAAAACCTTAGCTACTCGTGTCGATTACGACGATACTTGACGTTGAGTTCGCGAAACTACCGCTAAATTTTAATTAGGTTCCTGTAATGGGAAACAGGGAATGTGATCCTTGGAAACATCCCCTATGTTTTGTATTAGATAAAGTTATGTTGGTTTTCATTTTTTTTTTTGTAAGCAATATGAGCTATTACTGTGTTCAATTTAACCTATTCTGCAATTTCAAATTAGAAGCGAGGATAGATCTTCTGAATTAAAAATTCTTTTTAGGCCTATTGGTGTGTACATGTGATATATGAATCATATAAATTAATACTTTATAAAAAAAAAACTTTAGCATCTATAACACGTCCACTTTATATATTTAACATTGTTTAATAACAGTGTAACGAATGTACCCTATTTATTAAAGAGATATCATCACATTCTTTTCTTTTCACACAAATAAAACATGTTACCTAAATAACTTAGCTTTAAAACATGTTTTATAAATCTTAAAAATTAAAAGTCGAGTTAGTTAAATTATAATTTAAGAACTTCTGATAGTTGAGCAGATTTTTTATGATCTTCGATATATTGGATTCTTTGCTTCTGAATAGCAGAATACCTTAGAAAAATATTAAAAAAATAATAATTTTCAGATAGAATTTGCGCAGAACGACTAATTATAAATTAACACAACATTTATTGATTCTAAGGTAGTACGAAGTTCGCCTGGTCCGCTAGTAATATATAATATCTATATTTACACTTTATAAACTTTAATACTATTATTTTGAAGTTACAAAAGCTTATTAGAAGTCATTAAGTATTAAAGTACAGACAAACTATTAAAACAACGAGGCAATAAATAATTCCAACGTTCACTTCGAGGCACCTGAAGGGTGATTAAATAGTAATGATATACATCTAATTGGACCGATCGGGATTACTGCGATCGATTGCCATCGCTGCCAGGATTGTCTGTCACTCAAGATTATCTGACAAACGGCAAATGCATTTGCCTTTGTGTCCTGACTGACGGAAAACGATCTATTCATGCTTGGCTGTTACGTAAAAACGAAGAGAGAAATGCTCTATACGTTATGTAATATATATTGTCTAGTGCAGGGCATCTTATATGAATCTGATGTGAATCGTATTGCGTGCTTGTGACGACTATTTATTAACAATGCAATGGTCCTCTCAACTTTGCCTGCATAAATTCTTTTATCCCCTATTTCATTTCTTTTATTTTTGCAACACAAGCTTGGTCTTCTTCAAAGTCTAGTCTATTTTGTTCTGTTTTAGCGGTTTAGGCGTGAAAACGTAACAAATGTGATAGACAGAGTTACTTTTAGTGTGGATTTATAAAAAAATATATATAAAATATAGAGATAAAATGGAAAGTTTCTGGAAATTTCGAAATGTTAGTATTTTAATTTTATTGTCAGTTGTAATTTCGATGAGTCTAATAACATACATATTTTTAATTATTTACTTTGTTAATTCAGATTATTTCTACTCATACAGGAAAAATGGCGCCCAAAAAAAGTTTTTGACAAAATCTTTTCAGTGACATTATAAAAATGTTTAGAGAATGACAATTAATATGTTTATAATATAAAATTATATACATACCCCATTATAATTTAATTATAATTGTTGATTTTTTCAATATTATTATTAATTTGCATCTAATTACACTACTGCGAAACTTACGTTGCGTGATAATTTAATAATACTTATTAAAACGGTTAGCGGCAAGATTATCTATTAATTTGACATTGAATTAGTTTTCTGTTGCTTTTTGTCTGATAACACACTATTTAACATATAAAAACCGCCGTAATTGCAGGATTATATACATAATATGGTACACGTGTAGACGGAGGTGTATAACTGCTTAGGTACCTACAATTATACTTATGAAATAGTCTTGTATATAACCTATTGTTATGTATTCGTTTCTCTATTGTTTTTAAGGTATTTTGACTTTATGATATAAATATAATTTTATTTATATATTTTTTATATAGATTAGCTGTTTCTTCCGCGTTTATGTGTCCTGCTATGAGTCGTAGCGTGATATAATGGGGATTTTCTACAATAATTGGGTTATCAAATGCAAAAAATTGTAAAACTTGATTCAGTTTCAGAAATAAGTACCTTCACACAAATTTACAAACAAAATTTTAATTCTTTATAATATTAGTATAGTCTAATGGTTTTTGGTTTCAATCACTTTTAATTTCTCCGTTTCCATCTGATATTTATGGAATGCTGCTTTAATATAGTATTTTACTTTCTATAATAAGCATTATGTTTAAGCAAAAACTATTGTCGTATTGAATTAAGGATAGTTCAAACAAACTGCACAGTATTGTATCTACATAGATTATAATGCATAGTTACTATAACATAATGAATTTTACAATTATATACGCCATTCATAAGAGATTAAAACAAAATTTATAATCAACAAACGTTCTGACGCCGGATCTTTCCTCTTAATGAGTTTTAAAACTTTTCGAAGTAGTATTAAATTGAACATACAATTCCGATCGGAGGATATTGCGAGGGTAACTAACCAAGTGGCCTTTAGAAAACGATCGGGTTAGAATTACATGCGGTCGGTCTGCGACGGTCTTTTGTGTCGGTGAAAGGCGAGAGATAGACTACGGAATAAGTACGTTTTTATTTTATAACGGATCGATTCGTTATATTTATCATCCATCTATGTATTATAAAGAGGTCGAAATTGTTTATAAGTTTGTATGTAGGGAATTTTTGAAATGTACTGTTACGATTTGTATTTCTTTTTGCGTTAGTATGTATATCATGGTGTTTGTACCAGTTTTGATGAATTTTGAAATATAAATACGGATTGCATTTTGAAAAATATTTTGCGTCGCGAAAATAAAAGAGATTGAACGTTTTTACGCAGACAAAGTTGCGGTGTCATTTTGATTTACATTAATTTAATAATAAATTATTATAACATAATTATGTTTAAAAAAGACACTGTCGTGACAACGTGAGATGCGTAGTGTTTAGGAGGAGTAAAGAAAATTAATTAAATGTATTTATGTTCTTAATCATAAGTAAAAGTTAAAAGTTCTAATCATAAGTAAAAGTATAAAATGAGAAAGAAATACAGATATAATGCGCATATATTTCAGATACAAAAGTTTAATTGTTCATTGTTACATTTCAAGTTTAAGATAACTAAAGTAAGAATCTTTTAAAAGTTTTCTATCAACATATTTTGTGTCATTAAAATCGGCTGAATTCCCAAGGTAAAACGTATTTTGCGCTTTGTGTCCAAAACTGTGAACTTTTGAATTATATTACTTTTATCCCAAGCGTCTGATGTGTACATACCTATACGTTTTAATTCAAACGTTAGAGGATGTCACGTTCACAACAAGACAATAACCGATCCGCAAGTCGCAACTAGCTTCTAGCGTGAAGCGCCCTTGGGACGCCGCAATCGATAGTTCATAGACCCCGGCTTACTAGTTGCGAGTTATTGGGTTTCGAAACCGTGGTGAGACGCGTTGCGATAAGAATATGTCCGTTCGCTCGATAGTACTAATTGCGAACTAAATTGTTTCGTGTGTCTTGTGTTGGATTGGAATTTTTGGGTAGGTGTTTCGTTCGAAACTTTGTGTTGTATAGTAAATTTTGAAGCTTAAAGTGTTAAATGAAAGTGATATTATTTTTTAGGTATGATGCAATATGTTTGACGTAGAGATTGGTTTTTAATTTAACGTTTATTATTGTTATGGATTTTGGAATTTAGAAATTTAATAATAAGATTTATATCTCAATTCGCGCTTTCAAACCTTTATATATAAACCTTTTTTTTACAATTACTTTTTTAATCGTTAATTAGCTACAAATAACGTATGTATCTATTTTGATAGCTTTATTTTTATATAGATTAATTATAAGACTAATTATTTCAGTATTTTTATTTTCGTGCTCTAAATAAAACACGTCACCACATCAAAGTGGATTCGTCGTTGTTTGAAAATACTTATCTCCCATCCCGCCGATAATATCATAGCTCTCGGACTGAGATGACTCGCTATTAATACGATAACTGCGACGGTCATTATCTACGCCATTTATCTTTTAATTGAAGTGTTATCTAAAGTTTCATTACGAGTTACAGCGGAGATGTAAAGTTAATGGATATAACGATCCGTTTTACAAAACAAGCGCTCTACGCGAGAATGTCTCTTCTATTTTTTATGATTGCAAATGTTTTAAAAGTATAATTACAGTAATGCTATGCCCAGACGGCTCAAGGTATTGAACGCGGATATTAATCGTCTCTGGTTCGAATTAGATGAAACTGTTTTGCTTTTTAGTTGCTGGGTGAGGTATTAAGATAATTGTTACACGTTTCGAAAAATTTTGAGACGTTCGTCGGCTAATCCGTAGCGGATTGATATGCGTCTATTTTGAATAACAATAAGTGGTAACATTTCAAAATAAAGTCCTTCTAAATTATTTCAGGATTCTATTATAAGTATGAAAAATCGATAATTAGATGGGGTATTGAAACTAACCATAATATATGTGTAATTTTTACCTGCTTATATGTAACGTGGTGGATTTAGCTCAGGAACCCTCTCGATAGGCATAAAGAATTTTGGTCAGAGTTTAGAGGTTGTAAAGAAAACAAGCAAGCATTGAAATTGGATGAATGAGCATTTATTAAGCTCTGAGATATCTATAAAAGGAAAAGGCAGGATTCATTTTGATTGAAATTTTATAAATTTAGTTTCAAACGAACTATAAATATCGATTTTCGCATCTTTAAATATTCAGGAAGCGATTGAAATGGTATTAGAAGACGCTTACTTCGTGTTTTATTATTACTTATATTCGAAGTCGTGCATGTACGTGCCGTATGTATACATAATTTATTATTTTGTATGAAATTAACTCTACGAACGTTGCTGTACCTGAAGGTTATGTTTAGAAAATATTTATTTTCTCTCATATATTATATGCAATTATTGTTATAAAAAGTAACGGTGACGATTTTGTAGCGTAAATTAAGCTATAAAACCCATTATGAATCAGCATTCAATATGAATGGCAATAAAGTAATAAAACTTTTGTAAGTAAAATTTGTCAAATATTATATCTGTTGGATAACAATAAAAATAATTAATCATATATTTACATGTTGTCAAGTATCAAAACTATTTTACTAAGTTACACTGTTTTACATATGTATAGTTATACCACTGGATATTACTTTATACAAGAATCTCAATATGAAGTTAATGTATTTGTTAGCTGTGGGGTTATTACTAGTGGCGTAATCTATTAAACTATTCGCAGTGTGCGGCGGATTAACTTAGGACGTCTAATATAAGAAATTATTTAGTTGGTGAAAGAATTTAAATGCATATTTTTCATGGAAGGTTTTAGTATTTGTATAAAATGTTAGGATTTGTTGGAGATAAATAAATGAACTCTTCAATAACTAAAAGCAATAGACCCGTAGTTTCTGCGATCGTTTGCCCGTTTATAGATACAACAATAGTTCAAGAAGTCGGTTATATTTACTACAAATTAATTATTATTAGAAATGTCTTAATTGTACCATATTCATCATAAACTCTCGTAACGAAGACGCTCGCGGGATTCGATCAATGGTCCTTTCAATTAAAAGTTGTCCGAGGAGAACGTTATTTCGTGTTGTCTGTCTGTGTTGCACTTACACCGCTCCTTGTACTCTTTGGTTTGAGTTCAGTTTGTTTGTACATTTCAGTATCGTTTCGTTTTCTTATTGCATTTTTTTGTGGCTTGTGGCAAATGAAGACTTCATTACTGGTTATCAGTATTATGTTTATGTCTACAATTTATATAAAAGTCGTCTAGGGTTAAGAATTCAAGAGAGAGAATTAAAGAAAAAAGATGCGACCGAAAAGTTTTAAACGTCGAAGTTTTAATATAGAAGTTTGGTTATAAAAATAGATTATCTATATACATAAAAATCAAAATTGACTGGCTGACATATTCACTGACTGATCGATCAACGCAGAGCTGAAACGACTGGGTCTAAAGACATGTAATTTAGCACAAACGTTCCTTACATATCGGTCACCCTAAGGGTTAAAAAGAGGGTCGAAAGTTTGTTAGTTATCAAATTCCTAAGTAAACATCGGCGAAGCGGCGGGGTATTGTTAGTAACAATATATATGTGTGCGTAGTCATTTTAAATTAATTCGTAAAATATTTCTTATACAGTTCTCTAGTTAAACAACTTTAACAAGGCTGTTATTGATATACGAGTTACACGGATAATGACTTCTGTTTAATTATATCACAGTTTGTCACTGTCCAACGTGTACATTAATTTATTAAGCGAGAAAGAGACAACGTGAGGATTAGTGTCAGGTTTACTCACTCTTCATTAATTATAAGTCTTATATCTATATCTCATAACAGATGAGTTTTGTAAGGTTAGTAAGTTATTTTTTTTATACGTATTTGAAAGTTACTATTTAAAAGCTAACTTTAGTTTTAAATAATAATTATTAAAAATTCATATGACAATTTTGACCACACAAACACAAATAAGTGAAACGCATCACTCTTCTTGTCGCGATCGGGTAGAAAAATGAAAATGATGTCAATCTTATCTCCGACAATAGAATGTCGTAACTATGCTGTGTACAACACGCTCGTCGTGCGCGATCAATGGCCCTCGCAATTAAAAGTTTTCCCCGACTCGGCCCCGTCGCTACATAGTTCCCAGTAAAGTTGTCTGTGTCGGTCGCTTTTTGCGGAAATTTATATACTCACCTCGGGTTTTTTCTACCTTTGTTTGTAGTTTGTGTTTGAGTAAAAGTTTCGTCTGACCGACATGACTGGGTTTTATTATGTGATGTATGTTTTTTTTTAATGTTACCTTTCGATTGATGAATTTATGGTTTTGATGGTCTTGTTTCGTTGCTTTTATAGAGTCAATGGAAATGTTTTGTTTTTGTGATGCTTGTATATGCTAAGTATATACAACTAGGCATTTGTTGGATATGTTACCAGCGTTAGCAGAATCGCCATTAAAAAGTAAAAATCTAAACTAAATTTGATGGTAAGCCTATACGTATATCTAAACGAGTTTCAACGTTGTCTTGGAAACATCTTGTATAGGCAATACAAACTCATTGGGTATGCATGAGTTAGGGTCAGTTTCATTATAACAAATTTTAAACTTGTGTGCGTATGTATGTAGAATATTTACAGTAGCCCGATCGATAATAGTCTACGTAAAAAAGTATTCAAAGGCATGTTTCTTTTGTTACTATTAAAGAATAGTAGAATTGATTGAAATATTGGTACTAAAAAAGTATGACAACGACATTGAGTATGATCAGTAACGGTCCTAGTATAATGATTTATATGTTAGCGTCAATTCATTGGACAAGCTTGTGTTGCTAGGTTTAGAATTAGAAGCGGAGCTAATAATATTTATCGAGCGTTCACTAAATCATACCGTCCCGTTCTCAAAGCACGGCTCGTTACGTAACGCGTAGTAATTAATACGTTGAACATGTACATGTGGTTATCCGAGTTCTCATGTGGGTAACTCGTAACCCATCATTCTATAGGTATTCGTTGTCTAATTTTATATAAATTAACTAGCACTACTACTCGTTACTCGTTGATGTATGGAAGAAAACCGATTGAAAATTATGTTTTCAAAAGTTATCATAACTCGTTGCATTAATGTGAAATAACGTTCTAATACGACCCAAGTTACATTTTATGAGTTTCAATGAGAACTAAAATAAACGCGTTTTTGTTTTGATTGCTTATTGTATATTGTGTTCACTATCCGTCGAACCGCAGTGTAACAGCGAGGTGAATTGTGCTCAGGCCATTTACAGCCATTTACTTATTAATTGAAGATGTATAAGTTGGATGGTTGGAAAAAATGTTTTTTATCAACATTTCAATCGGAACTTTTCGGAAGTGTTATTCAAAAGTTTAAATATTATGACACCAAAAAGGCGAAATGTCACTTAGACAGATGTATCACTTGGAAGTTAAAAAAATATGTGAGTATTAGTAGGTTTACAATCAAACATATAAATTTGCTACATTCGAGTTAAATGTATAGAAATTATCATAGAGTATTCAGAGCTTACATGCTTATGCATCTATGATTAACCTAGTTTTGAGTTTTGCTAGCTTGGGTTGTTCCGTTGTTTGAATAATTCGCCGGGATGTCGGATTACTTAACCGACTGAGACGATGTGTATTGGAAATGAAATTAAAGTTTAAGTTAAGTTTATAAGTGGATAATGTTTTTATTTGAATAGAGTCAAATTAAATCTATATTTGAATTAATTACGACAATATTTTTTATTTTTTAGTTCGTGTATCTTAGGTGCGAATTAAACGTGTTGTCCTCAGACTTTCATAAAGATTTACATAACTTGTCTGTTACTGCGTTACACCTGAAAGAATTTACATTTACCTACATATCATTTATAGCTTTAGTAACTAGTTATGACGTATTTGTTTCTAAGTTAGGTAAGTCGTTTTATATCAGTTACGAGAGTAAAACTTACAAATATAATTCTCACCTTCTTTTAGTTTCTTTATCTTTTGTTAGTAGTTCTGTTTCCGATTTAGTTACATGTTACATAAAATTATTAGTTACTAGTAGCACTAACATTGTATAACAATGTAATACTTTGCAAGAACGTTAATTACTAATTATGATAATTTTGTAATTAATTTACAGACTTACGTTAATTCTATATCTACATATAGTTTCTCGTCTTTTCCGTCCGTATATCAGAATTTGCAAATAAGACTAGGTGTGTACGAACGCGGTAATTACGCTGTTATCTTCTTGCGAAATTAAACAATACGAATCAATTTGAATATTCATCGCTTTATTACTAGAACGTAGTACGTATACAGAGTTGATACAACAATAGAAAGTTCAGTATAACTACATTGTGGGTTAACCATAGAACAGGGTGTTTTAAAAGTGATACTGGTTTTCCTCTATTCTCACTACAATTGGTAATTACTTTACGGAACTATATACGCATATAATTCGTGAAGAGATTATGGAAACAATATTTTAGTACAAGTCATTTTATTATTCAAAGACGAATATGGTATAAACTAAATAGATTTTAGTTAGGGTATTTTGGTAGTAGGTAGGCACGTATTTCTTTTGTCAGCTAAACATCTCAAATCTACAACATCAGGTGTTATATTTAAACCCTTTACAGTCCTTTTCTACATTAAAAGTGTACCGATATCCATGTCTACAAAATTTAATTTCAATCGCTTTAGTAGTTAAGGCGTGAAAGCGTAACACAGATAGAGTTACTTTCGCATAAATAATATAAGTACGGATGTCAAAGTTCACAAAGACCGTATTAACCCAGCACACTCTCATAAACTTGTCCCAGCGAGCACTGCGGCAGTCGAACCAAATATATTACCCGTTTCGCCTGCACCACATCGATTTCCCTACCAACTGTATTCCATTTCTATCATCCCATATTCCGAGACGGAAACAATGCAGGTAACGTCTGAATCATAAACATTACAATGTCTCCCCCGTACCCGTTTTATGGACCGTAAAATATTACTCCGCGTAACGTTATAAAAATAATCTTTTTGAGTGCCGTTATTGTGCAATATGTGGGTCGTTTAGAGTTTAAACATCGTTTGTGATCATTTATATCGATGTGTACGTTCTTTGATGTTGGTTATATAATAAATAAATGCACTAAACTCTTATGATCCTATGTCGGGGATCCGGAAACGCACACTATAAACACAAACACCCAGACCACGACAAATATGTATATGGCCTTCTGAGCGGGGATTGAACCCGCGAGCGTTAGCGCTTCAGTCAGTTGCAATGATCACTGTGCCAGCTTAGAGATATATTATTAGCTCATGGATTAAGCATCTAATTTACCGACACCTAATATGATAGGCGAGGTGTATTTTTCGGCTTATAGGTCAATTGACGATATTGTAGAAGTCGGAAATGGGTACAGATTTTTAACGTCAAATAGTATGACTGTACAATATCTATATCTATAGTTATGAAATATCATTGTTCGAAGCCAATAAGCAATTTGTGAAACTATTCGCATTATGTGGAGTACTGATGACGGATTTCGTTTTAATTATACTAATGAGCGCTTATTTATTATACACCCATCACATAAATAATAGACTTATAATAATTAAATCGAGTGAAACTATGATATTTTGTTTTAATAATAAGAAGTTTATCATACAAAAGGACGGTATTAGTCACGACACTATCTCTAAGTGTTATGATGTCAGTGTTGTAAATAGTCTGTTTCCAGGACAGTTTGCAAAAAACATTTTCAGTCGTTATCATACATTTTACACTTTGCTACATAAGGCTATAAAACGTGTTTACAACGCGATTATTATTCACCGAAGCCGCGTGCAAGCGATATCCTCGCTCTCCGTCGCGGTGTCATCTGTATGTTTACATTTTACTCTGAATGCAACGAGCTCGTAAAATACATTGCATAGTAATCAAAATGTTAAATATCCACTCGACGACTGGAGACCACCCCGGTGTATCCGGTTTTAATAAAGGTCTCTGTAAATAGGTACTTACATTATTCAACGATTATAATATTATATCAATGATTATTATTATTTTGCTGACATTTCGACTTCGATATTTCTTCTTTATCTTTCTTTACATAGTATACCATAATGTCATATCGCGACTCTCTGTTTATCTGCTAAATTATAAATAACGCGGATTTTAATCTGATTTCCATCATCATTTAAGTAATTGTTTACGAAAGGTTTATCTATAATATTTACATCCAAAAGTACCTAGTGATTACGTTAGTATAATCCGTGCGAAGTCGTGGCGGGTCGCTTAGTCTATATATAAATACGTTGACGGCTCCATATAACCTAAATTTTTCTTGTTCCAGGTGACAAGTGAGACACGGTCGTCGTGCGGGTTGTGTTAGTGCGTGCCGGTGGTGTGTTTGTGTACGCGTGTGTGCGGTGTGACCGTGACGGTGGTGTGTGTGTGCGTACGCGCGTCCGAAGTGGCGCCGACGCGAGCGTCAACTCGATGCCGGTGCGCCGATGGATCGGTGATCGCGGCCTGACTACGTCACAAGTGCAGCGCTGGTGAGTCAAATGCGAATCTAACGTAATATGAAATACGGTTCATTTTACCATCTAATTGCTAAGGTTTTTCGTACACTTGACCTTTGAAAGTTTTTAATGCTAAGGTTACTGGAAAGTGTAACCTTGAACTTATATATTATATACAGTGTGGACTAATGTGATATTTTTGTATCTCGTTTCGATTCGTGGTATATTTGTGATTATATGATCAATAAAATCAGAGGCGAAGTAAACTTGTTCCGGAGATCCTATGAGTTTATTATTATTTTGTTAGAAATATACAGGTTTTTAAGCATAATAGATATTTAAATGTGATTTTAATATAAATATTTATATTAGAATTGGTCTAGACGTGAATTACTTGGATATTCACAAAATTTATGAAGATATAAATGTTACATCTAATGAATATGCGATGTAGTTAGTCGAAAATTAAAAAGTCACGTGTAAAATATGTATTATATATTTATTATAATTTTCAATTTCTAATTTAGAGAAAATTGAGTTCGAAGTTTTGCATGTTTAAGCATTCAAATGTATTAAATGCGTTTATCCTAAAATACCGTATTTTTAAATTTCCTCAAAACTGTTGTCTTTAGGTTTAAAATTGTTTTTGTACACAGCTCTTTTATCCGTACTAAGAATAGCGTAAAATCTGAAATGCGACATATCCTATTCTACACCTCCTTCCACTCATGTCTTTAATTATTATCAGTTGTAAACGTGATCAAATAAAATTTCTAAAAAAATAAGCTGCAAATAATTTAGTCAAAATTATCGTATAGTATTTAAAAAATGTTCTTAGTTTGAAGTATTATTAAATTATTTCAATTAACTCTTTAATAAAACAGCCTTTGAAACGATTTTATTAAAATTTCACCCTTAATATAGATATAAGTTTAAAGCAACAATTATTTAAATTTGAAACATTCTTACGGAATTTCTCTCCTGACTGAAATTCAGAATAAAGGTGACCCACTTTCGTAAAATTGATGTTCTTGCGGGATCTTCGTATTTCATTCACGACTATACCACCGTGATTCTTAGCATTTTTATTTTATATGCTAAAATTGTAGCGTACGCTTTGTGAATATTTGAATAGCGGAAATAAGCTTATAACGTTCGGAATTGACTATTGTTACAGGTAGATAGGAAATACTATAAGGACGTTAAGAAAATTTAAGTTGTAAATGTAATAAAACTGTCAAATTTCTTTCTAAGGTGCCTAGAAGTATTATAGAATCTTTGGTTGTATACATTTAAATATAAAGATAAGTTTATTAAATAAACAGCGTGCTAAACGTGTGAATACTATAGCAAACAATGATAGTGTACACACGTCTGTGATAATTTCATTGTAAATATTGTATTAATTGTGATTATTTATTGTAGTAATTCAGCTCTTCGCGCTAAGTACCTAGAATGTTTCTACTTTCAACTTGAATTGTGGATTTATAAAAGACTATTAGGAAGGAATAATGGACTACAGATTAGCTTGATTAAATTGATACCCGATATAGAACTTAATTTTGCAAGAAATTCAGATTTGAAATTGTTTATCATTCCTTAGTTTATGATTATGATAGTATATCGTTGTCTTAGATTTTCGCGATTATTATTCATTGAAATAAAACTATTTTATTATATACAACGACCGTAGTTGTAAATAATATTTTCTAAAACCTCAAATAGACAAATGTCACCTTAGTCTACCCGTGACCACGAACGCTGCAAAGTGCTCGAAACGTCGGGATGATAAAAATAATTAATATACGCGATTTAAATCCGTTTAAAATAGTTTAATTTCAATGATTGTGATAGTATTTAGTAAAATTCTTTATAAATCATTATATTTTAAAATATATGATACGTTACTTATCAAATGGTTTACGATTGTTATCGAATTAGTTCTTAAAGCATATCAAAACTGTTGGTGCGTGGCGTAAACAATAAACTGCAAGATGATTTTATAATACCTTTGTGAAAATGATAAGCTTATAAAATAAATTGTAAGAGCAGCTATCACCGACAAATATGGAAAATTGTGTTATATTAAAGGACTCATTATAACGTAAATTATTTTCCTCACCGTGTTAAGTATTCAATATTAATAAATGTGTTTTTTACGCACATAATATAATTTTTAGAGTTGTTATGCTGAGAATGTGGTATTCTTTACAGATGTATGTTAATGTATACTTCTATCTATATGAGCTATGGCAAGTAAATAATGATTCTCTAGCATTTTATTTTTTTTTCTTCTTCAGCTTCTGTAATGAATCCATTAGTACGTACCGAACAATGCTTCATTGTGTTACGAGATTTATTAAATCGAAAAATACATTTCCACAATACGAAAAAAGAATCTCTGAAACCTGTCAAAACGTCTCAACTCAATTAGGTTAAGAAATAAAACGGCTGCGACATCGACCAACAACAGTATTTTGTAGGAAACCGAATTTAAATAATTTATTCGTTTCGACGCTTCGCTGTAATGTTGATACATATTGTAATGCTAATTTATTAAAAAAAAAAAGTTTTTTTTTTTTCGTTTATTTACCTATTTATACACGCCGGTTTTATTTGCACTTTTCGGTTGTTGCTAGGGCGTTTATTCACTATATCAATTATCACGTGAACGAGTGCGTAACGAGCATGTTTAAATTAGCTGCCTAAAATTGTAGACGTGTTTCATGTTTCATTTCATGAGTGAGGTGTGTCGTTTTGACTTTGTTATGAAGTCGCGCGTTTTACCTCGTTAGGATTTTTTCTTCAAAAAAATGTACGGCCCAGATTGGATAACGATTATTAACGTGTGATTCTTTCTTGTTTCGCTTCTTTTTTAATGTAATGTTTTGTAGTCTGCAGTCTTCCGTAGTAAATGCTTAGTACTACAATCTGGACAGGTAGTTCCTAAGACATATTAACTAATAAATATACTCGACTTAATCCGATTAAACTAGTTTTCTATGTACAGTAATGGAAAATGTCACTAACAGGTTCTATAATAGCATCGTTTGTGTTTAATAACTTTTATAAATCATTGAGAATTCTCTTGAATATGTAAAATTTAAAAATGATTTTTAAGATTGATCATCTCTACTTGCATTCATCACTTAAAATTATGTTCATGATCATGATGAATAATCGAAAAATCGTCTGTCAGTTATGTATAAAAGTACAGACATTAAAAAAAATGTCTTAACAGCAATAAAAGAGAAACCGTACTCCGTACTCGTCCACGGGTAAAGATAGAATTGCACGCTATAGTAACGTGAGAAAACGTGTAATTAATTCAGTGCAAGGTCGCCGTCGAGTGACACGTTCGAGCCCGGAGATAATGACACGTAATCGTAACAGTTAATTGATTCCTCGAACTAATCGTTATGTTTAAACAAACGCATTAAACGATGGAAGGGAAACTGAGCGGGTTCTTGTAGGTATTTAACAATAGCTTTAAAATAGTTGATGTTGGCCTGTTCTTTAAGGGTATGTTCCGAAGTACAGGCCGTGTCAGTCTTAGTCGATAATTACACTTTTCCGTTTTATTCTTGTAATTGATATAAAACAATTCTGTAAGGTGTTAATAGTTACCTAAGCAGCCAAATGTGTGCAGTGAGTTTTAAAAATAAGTCACTAACAGTTATAATTTACAGGCTTTTTAGGTGTGTGTAAAAGCATTGACGAATAGTTTTTGTAAATCTTGGAACAAAACTTTAAGTATAATTGCCTTAATGACATTCACTACTGTAACAGCTTGGCCGAATTTTATGAATTACTTGTATATTCCGACTGAATATCTGTTTGAAAATCTAAGTAACTAAAGTAAGTTTTCAACTATTTTATGCTAGAAATAATTTATATGGTAAAAAAATGTATGCCGAGTCAGCTAGTATATTAGTATAAATGTCTTAGTAAGGAATATGCATTCTCGTTTTAAAGCTAACTTCGAGTGACCTCGTTTTTATGGACTTTGACACGTAGACACGGTTCGTTGACCTATTTCCTGATGTCTCTACCCAGGACGCGAAGTATCCTTTGACGTTCTTTCGGATGTGATTGTAACGAAATGTATATTCAGAGACGATAGTTACGGTTTCAAATTTCGTTAGTTAATAAACATTATTTGTAAAGATAAATTGTTTCTAGTTCTGGGTTAGTCCTTGTTAGTAATCCAGCTGTGTCTAGTAAAATAGAAAGCTATCGGTTTTGACTTTTATCACTTTAAGGGCTCTTTCAGACATACCACAACCACGCGACAACCACAACCACACCACAACGACAACACGTGGTCGGGGTGCATATTTCGTATGAAATGAATTATACAATTTACACGTACCAAATTTTGCGGTCGTTACGGCCCACGTGCTTCATACTACCAAATCGCGACCACATCGCAACGGCAACGCAACTACAGGCGGCACCGCGAACTACCCCTGTGAGAACCGGTGTATAACTGCATCACATATGACGGCACCACATCGCAACTACTAGCGACAACGCAATCACACCGATGTTTCGTCGGTTCCACAACGCAACTGCAAAAGACTGCAGCGACACTATTTACACGTAACCACTATTCATCGCTGCGATGTGATGATAGATGAGATATCTAAAGAATTAAAACCTGTAATATTGTATTACGTGCTATGATACAATTATGTTATCGTTGTATATAAATCGACATTTTAACTAATTTGAATATGAAAAAACAAGTTTCGTTACGTGCTTCGTGTGATTATTTCACCCTATGATGTCAGTCAAAAGACCTAAATGTGTACATAGCCGGTTCAAAGATGGGGCAACTAGGATGGCGGCACAGGGCGCCAGACAGTTCGACTTATCTTCAGTACTTTAATAATTTTAATAACTATCTGTATCATTTTCATAATTAAAATTCATACATTCATATAAAAAATATTACAATTTAGAAACAAATAAATATAACAATAAAGTGAAACCCAGTGAATTGAGAACCTCCATCTTTTTGGAGGTCGATTAAAAGGGCGTCGGATGAATCATTTGCCCAGGGTGCTGAGTAGGTTAGGACCGGCCCAGAATATGTATAAAACAGAGCCATTTGGCCGCAAAATTGTGGGTAGCAGTTAGACCTATAAATTAAAAAACAAAAGTCGGGCTAGTGACACGATTTACAACTGATTTTAATGATTTTTGATGTGTTATATTTGTCTCCGCCCCGAATAGTCTAATAAAAAATCAGAAAAATTCACGAAAATAATTTATGACGAAAATTTTTCTTTTATCATGTTATGTATGGATTAGCTATTAAGTTAACTCAACATTTATTGAGATATGAGGCTCGCCATGTTAGCTAGTTATTAAAACGTACATTTACACAGCTACAAGAATTTTATGAGCTGCCTAATATTTATATAACGTGTATTAATTTTGATGAGAAGTAAAACATATTTTTGTGGGAAACGTCTTTCTCATGCATTTGTTTTTAAACTTGTGCGTGCTCCTCGAAGTTGTACAATAGGTAGCAATTTATAATTACAAAAATGTATATTATGCATATTTTCCCTACAGGAAAAAAATGTATATTTCTGTTTCATTTTACACGAGGTTTTCGCAACGTTCGCTTCAAAAAAACTTGAATCCTAGGGGATTGCGAGGATCTTGTGCTTCACCCCCTTAACTTTTTATTTTCGGGTGACAACGTTGTATATGTTCTTCTTTAAGGTCTTATCTATCTCTGTAAAAAAATCATTTAAATTTTTGCCGTGAAATCATAACAGACAGACGGAGTTACTTTCGTATTTATAATATGAATATAAAAATAGGAATATACAGAGTGATTTTTTTAACTGGCCTTGTTAGGCCAAATCCTACAACTATGAGGAATAGTGAGAAATATTTAAAGGAGCCTCGGTTCCGATTATGATATTTTGCTGATAATACATTATTTATTTTTTTGAAAAATTGTTTTTTTCTAATCAGGATTTGAACCCGATGATTTTATATGCGTGTATAGGCATGTTATCAAATGTTAACGGCATCACCATGACATTGCATATTCTTATAGCAGAGCAAAGCTAATTGATAGTTAAAAATAAATATACCAGACATAATTGTCCTTATTTATTGACATGCACGAGTATCTGAATAAAACCGCAACGAGAATTATAGTAGGAATAATACTCAATTAGGAGTAAATTAACGTTACGATTGTTGAAATTTTCCTTGTAATTTTAATTGATTAGCTATGTTAGCTTACTTAATGTAACTATTAGTCAACTATTAGTATTATCTTTGTTACAAAACTTAACGAGTACATTGTTTTGATTAAATGGTGACCGAGTTTAATTCGTTTGTTAGTTTCAAAAACGTTTTTAACGTCGATAAAGAAATTCCTATATATATGTATGCTATTCATAGTTACTATATGCTTCTTATAATCAGCTAGTTAGTCCCGTGACTTGCTCTAATAACAGACACGTAGTTTATTGTAAACAATTTTAACGAATTTATAATCTTACCAGATTAAAAAATTAAATGTTACCTAAACCTACATATAAGCTAACAATTTTAATCCGATTGTCAAGAAATTTTACACGCGCTTAAAGTTTTTGTTTTTAACTGATTTCCAAAAAAGGATGAGGTTTTCAATTTGTCGGGGACTTTTTTCTAAATTATATAAAACGAATTAACCCGGCTCAGAATCGATTTTTTTTAATTATAACAATATGTTTTAGAATTTTCTTAATATTTTTTTTTCATGAATTAGTCCGGTGTTAAAATTAAGTAAATAACTACAATAAAACTTTATATTAAAACTTAATATTATAGAAAAATTAAGGTAACTTATATTTTACTTGTAGCACTTAGCAGTAATTTCTTTCGAGGAAAACATCTCGAATATTTTCTTTAGTTTTTAACTTATTTGGAACAGGATATTGCTGTGATAAAATAAAAGGTCGTAAAATAAGAAACGAATTCCGGGGCCAATTATTATTGTCGTTTGAACTTTTATTTTGGCACGAAAAATAAAATAATGTAAAGATATTTAATAAAATGCGAATAAGAAATAATTACACTGTCTCTACGCTACATAAAATTATATTGGAATGAATTACTATAGTTAATTAAAAGATTAGTGAATTAGGTAAAACTGTTTGGGGAAATACTGACATTAAAAAAAACCCGAATTATACCTAATCGACGTAAGTAGCGTGGTGTTAAAGAGGGTCGTTTGTATCGCCATAAAAATAAAAGACCAGACTGATAAGAATAATTTAAAAGCGTTGGAATTAATTTTAATACTAATTCGATTACAGTCTAAGGACATACGCGTATTTAGATATTTCACGATTAAGATTGACTGTGTCAATCTGTGCAGTATGTTTTAAATGATTCTTTACCGCTATGCTATACGATTAATTCTTATAAACTAGGCAACGGATTAAAATGGAAATTTCATTAATAAACCGAGTGATTCAAGAGGAAGGTATTATATATATAATACATGCCTATTATAGTAGGGAAATGCCGAGAACTTCAAAGATTTGTCATGCAATGTAAAAAAACTATATTGCACCTTAAATTTTAATATAATAAAAAAACAAACAGTTACTTCAATATGTAATCCAGATACGAACTATTTTGAACTTTATTCTATTAAAAAATACAATACCCATAAAAGGTTTTTCATAAGCAGTTACCATTTGACTCTTTAATCTATATTAATATTATATAAAGAGGTAAAATTGTAAGTATAAATGTAGTAATTTCTGAAATTACCTACTGATCCGATTTAAGAAATCCTTTTTGCTTTGGATAGTCCGTTTATTTATATATAGGCTATATACATTACGTTACGACTCATATGAGTGAAGCAGTAACCATAAACGCGAGGGAAACCACGAGGATTAGCTAGTAAGTTATATTAGATGAGATGACTTTGAGCGCCTATTTCACCCCGTTCAAGTTTTAATTTCACGACAAAAACTAGCCTTTCTTCTTCTCCAAAGTCTAATCTATGTCTGTACCAATATTTATCAAAATTGGTTTAACGGTTTATGCGTGAATCAAACATTTACTTTCACATAATTAATTGTATTAGTAATTAAGTAACTATGGATTAATTACTAGTAATCGTATTACAATAATAAAATTACCATTCTGTAAATGAAATCAATACCAAATGTTTTTCCTATTGAGTTAATTTACCAATTTCTATTCTGGTATATAGAGCTGAAGGTATTTTTTGTTTGTTTCGACGAGCTAATCTTGGTAAATATTAGTTTGAATCAAAAAATATTTCTCCACAAGGAATGCCCATTAATTGAGGAAGGTTATAGGCTATATAAAAGCACGTTACGACTCAAATCAGCACCGCAGTAGCCAAAAGCGTTAATTGGGCCAGTAGCGGAACTTAATACGTGTGACACCGCAGGGAACAGCTAGTATCTTACTACTATTATAAATGCGAGTTTGTTGTTCTTTCTCGGAAAAACTACAGAACAGATTTCAATAAAACTTTACACCGATATGGCTTATACATTATAATAAAACTTAGGCTACTATTTATCAACATGCCACGCGGACAAATCCGCGGGGGAAGGCTAGTATTATCTAAACAGTTCACCCCTCAGTAGGGTAAGTCGTTAAGTAGATTAGTAACTCAACAAGTTGTGTTTCTGCCCTAGGTGAAATGAGCGCGGCGAGACCAACGGCGAATTGCCAACTTCGACCCTAATGACATTAAAATTGTGAGTAGCTAACATATTGATCGTTTCATTATCATGTATTACGTGTATGAACCTTTACAGACTTTCTTTTGTCGTGTTTTTCGTACAGTATAATAGTGATAAACATGTTTAATAATATGTTGACGGTTTACCGCTTGTTGATATTGTAAAAATAATAAATGCAAAGTTATACTTTACTTAATTAAACTTTCACGAGTAGTTTTTAATAAATTATGATGTTGCTTTGTAAATCGTGTCAGTTTAACATAATTAAAAATATATATATTTTAGGTAACTTAAATAATAAAGACGCTACTGCCTAATAACAATACTTCGCACTTCAAAATTAGTAATACCGTCTAGGCTAAAAGAGGTCAGAATAGTTTTGACAGTTTACGTCCGCCATGTTGATTTTGCTGACGTCACATAGTCTATAACATGATACCTTAATTCATAATATTAGTGGCTTCAAACAAATTCTTCAGCTATATAGAATATTAAAATAAAAATAAATATTTCTTATTAAAGTAAGCTTATTGAATATTAAGTTTTACAAATATTACAGAACACCGTCTAGTCTTTAATTAGAATCTCGTCCAATAAATAACGCGAGCTTTGTAAGTGGGCGGGCGCTTGTTCAA
This sequence comes from Hypolimnas misippus, assembly GCA_037950945.1. NCBI lineage: Eukaryota > Metazoa > Arthropoda > Insecta > Lepidoptera > Nymphalidae > Hypolimnas > Hypolimnas misippus. Next base: position 3,070,124 of record JBBEEQ010000009.1, read on the forward strand.
GCAGTAACGTTATCACGGTTATCGCGCTAATGTTTGCACAGAACGTTGAATATTAAATGGATATACCGCTGTGTATGATATTTACCATTATTTGTTTACCGACTTCATAAGAGGAGGCGATATTTTATCAGCCGACTTTAGAAAGCAGAAGGCTTTCAATTTGTAGTTTAGGTTTATTTTTTCATGTTTGTTTACTTCAGAATTCGGTCATTTTTTAATCGATTTTAATTTTTTTTATTTAAAAGAGTTTACTTTCGGATTAGTCACATAGGATAGTTATTTGATTTAAAATCAAAGTGACTGTAATATTCATTCAAGTTAACGAAATTATTTATTTTGCTTTTAAAGTCGGTCGCTTTATTAAGTCCTAATTCTGCAGTTTCTTTCGATGAATAATACGCTGATTGTAAATGTTTACGATTTTAGTACTTAGTTTACCGCCATTATATATTTATAATTATTTTATTTATTTGACTAAATAATAAATGACGAATCGTGTTAATATTGGTCTGATTTTTCTGAATGATGCGGTTGTCACAATTTACCTACATATTACGGGTACTATGACCCGAGATATAGTAGGCGAGATTACACTCACAAGTTTTGCTCTCAGACTTTATTAAGAAAGATTTACATAAGCTTTTAGTACCTAATTGCTTTACACTTGAAAGACACTGACATTCTTTATTATTTTTTTCCTTATTTGTGACACCCAAAACAATTACAGAATTGTTTTATATCAGTTACGAGAATAAAACTTACAAAAGTAATTATCGTTTTATAATAATATTACACGAAACTTTCATAAATTGACAACAAAAACGCTTGGATCGCTTAATATCATTTATTAACTTAAAACTAAACAGTTGCTTTATTTAATTATGTTATTATACCTACTTATTTTTTTTTTACTAATGTTATTACTAAATTTGTTTTATTTGAACATTACACACTAAAATAACTGTAGATATTTTTTAAGATCATGCATTTTGGTGCACAGAATGCCAAAAATTTTGTACGACGTTGCCTAGCAACCACCTAGCGACTAAGTATGACAGGTGAGAATTTCTTTGAGCCGACAAATCTATCGATGATCTTGTCAAAGTTGGAAAGGGGGTCTTGGGTTTATGTTTAAATACCATTGACACGAAGAGTTTATAATACAAAGACGGACATACATTTATTGTTGTAATTCAAAGAGCAATATGAATCCGACCCTAATATAACCGCTTATTGTTTTATTATGTACGTAAGTTTCTCACTTCGTTTTCACTGACGCGGATTGTGTGTAATATATTTTACTGTTTACTATTCAGAGAGCGAACTCATTTATTATTTAAATGAAATTCTTATGTCTGGTAGGTATTTTAATATGCATTAAAATATAACGTGGCTGCGATAAATAAAAATTCGTCTTATAAATTATTTACCGAAATGAACTACAGACACAAAGTTCTTGACTTAGACGCCTTGGTTGGTATTATGTCGGCTATATAAGTATATATTTACCAAAGACCTATTACACGTGGCTTTAGTCGCGTTTATGTAGATTTTGTTATGCCGGCCAAGTGTCTAGAAGTTACCATTCTCCTCCTCGGTAGTACGAACTGTGATAATTATTAGTAACGTTATTTTCGATCTGTAAATTTTGAATAATTTTGCATATTGCTGCTTTTCAAGAGTATCGATGCAACTAAAATTATGAATTTTAGAGAATGGGGTTTATAAATTTCTTTATTAATGTGTTGGTGCATAGCTGCAAAATTTAAACGATCCTTTGATGTTATAACTTAATTGATTTAAAGAAAATTCATCATCACAACTCTTTTCATGATAAAACATCAAACATTTATGGTCTTTGGAGATTCTTAGTTCTATTTTTTATAATTTTGAGTTACTACGATATTCTTGCAAACCAGCGATGTGTTGACTGGCATCTGGAGGAGTGACGTTCATAACTCGTACTAGGCAATTTTGACTTACGCACTATTAGAATGTATATTGACGCTGTGTCTTTTTCTGTTAAATTGACAACAAATTCAAATTCAAAATTTTTTTTAGGTACCCTTGTAAAAACATTCATACATTATGGATTGTTATTACAATTTATTTTTGATATCCTGTTAGAAAACGTATATACAAAATTGTATGATATGTGATTGAGTAGGTATTTAGTTGAGACGTGAAAACTCACATTGCCAGTTATAATGTTAGTCTTTATAAACATGCTAATTGTCTAAAGACAGAAGTGACCTAATTGGTTTGTTTAATGAATTCTAACACATATCCTAAATCATTGGGTCTACGAGAATGAAACTTTACACACACAGACTTAGGTCGGGTATGAGTTAGTGATAAAAGTTTGTATGATAATACATCATTTATAATATTATAATGATCGATTCCAATCCATTCGATCTTTTGTTATTCTTTTGAGATGTTGCCAATGGGAACAGGCACGTGGCTAGTTTATCCATCAGTAAATGTATATAAATGTGTAATAACTAATAGTTTTGTTTATTGTTTAAATAATAACGAGATGTACTTTAGATTCTTTGATATTCGTTTTATATGGAAGAAGGAAATATATATATATATATATATATATATATATATATATATATATATATATATATATATATATATATATATATATATATATATATATATATATATACATACATACATACATACATACATACATACATCAAACTTATCAACACTATTTTAGTTAAATAGTTCACACAAGAATATATATTAAATATAAGCTATTAAGCTAAAATTAGATATGTATCATGGAGATAAAATGTACCTAGATTTCATGTCAGTTCGAGCGACGTTCACGCTAGAGGAATTAGGAAGTAAAATAGCTGAGTAAATTGTGTAATCTTGCTACTAACTTAGTGAAAACATCTTAGAATTGTTTTAATTGTTACAATACTGGTATAATAAATGAAACCAGAAAAAACTCATATCATAATCATTAAATTATAAAAGTAAATTCTGCTTGCTTTCTGATCTTGATAGAGATTTACGTTTGTCATCGATTTTCTAGGATAAAACTTACAATTTACACTCGTAAGATTTGCTCTCAGATTTTCATAAAAAAACATAAGCTGTTTGTTATTGCTTTACATCCGAAAGAATTATCTGCCAGCGCCGACTTTTGACAGCTTTCATAAGGTCATCTGGGTAACTGTTACCGGGTTATAGAATTGTTATATGTTAATTATGTGAGTAAATCTTACAAATGTAATTCTTGCTTTAGAGAAGTTATTAGGCAATTACCCTATATATGTACATTTTATACTCGCGGTTTCAGTCGATTTAGATCTAAGATTTTTCTTTTAAATAATACATATTTACAAGTTTACATCACCCCAAAATTTAATTTTTTATTCTTTTGACACAATTTTGTTGTTTTTTTTAATGATTTGCCATATATATATACGTAAATGGACGCCGATAAGCAATACTCTGTTAAGTCACACGGGCTTTATTCTGAGAAATGGCGTCTAAAGATGTCAAACCTATTCTTAATAAATTCATTTGAAGACGAACATATATATCCATTAGTTCTTTTCTATTCGTATAAAAGGTATATTTATTAAAAGCAAATTAGTAGAGTAAAGAATTTTGTCTTATAATAAGATTTTAAAACATATGAGATTATTGTATAAATTCGAAACAACAAATTAAGAAACTTTTTCCGTAATTATTTAGTTCAGATGACTTCAATAATTTTCAGATGATGTTAAATATGTGATGAATATCAATATACATCAATATCTCCGAATTTGACTTTTTGTGGGTTGACACATTATTGCTTATCAGCATTCAAATAATTAATATGGCAAAACAACGTTTGTCGGGTTAGCTAGTTATATATTTCAAATATCGACAACATAATTATAAAGTAAAAGCAATCTATAAAACTTTTTAAGTCGTTGGCAAGTTTTTTGTTTTAATGTTTAAGCATCCTAAGGTCAATTGGAATTGTTCCAAGATTCTGTGTAACCGCTTAGGCGACTACCGTTTGACCCAGTTCATACATTTACATGTCATGAATGATTTGCTGATGCTTTAAATACTTGTTACATGGAAAAGAAAAGAGAATAAACTCATGCGAATTTATTATATACGTCAAGTTTACGTAACATTTATTGCAATTGAAGTTTTAAACGTAGGAGTACTGTTTATTGGTTTTTATTGAAAATGGAAATGAAAACTTTTTGGTGTATGTTCTATTTTTATACATAGTTTGTGGATAGGATTCCATATACACTGTTTGTTTGTTTGTTTTTATAAAATAAAATGCTATTAGAAAGCACAATTAAACGAAGGCGTGTGTTTATTTGGATTACCAAAAATGATTTTCAGTTACTAGTAGATTTAGCTTTGCATGGTTGTATTAATAAAATAATAAATATATTTTGTATAGATAGTATTACTCTAACGGAATACATATCTAAACTAATAATAAATGCGAAATCAATTTTTCAGTTTATTGCATTTTCACGCTTAAATCGTTAAACAAATTGTGGTTCATTTTAGTATACAGATAAATTGAATCACGTAGAGGGATCTAGGCAACCTTTTCTCGCGAAAATACAATGTGAATGGATAGAATATTTAAAAAAAATTCGCTTACGTTCCAAGTTCCTACTTTGACAAGCATGTCAATTGACATGTTAGCTTAAAGATGTCATACTCAGACGCCAGCTGGTTGCTAGGCAACGTCGTCCAAAGTTGCCTGGCGTTCTGGGTGTCAAAATCCACAATATCATATCATTTCTATAGTTCTATCGTAAATTTCACTCATGCGTAATTATTTAGTATAATATTTTTTGTAACTGAACGTTAATATAAAATCGTGTCATAATAACAAAGCCCTCGAACTGTAATTGCGTTCGTTATCATTAAAGCGGTTTTCGCAAGGCATTATTACACACGCCCTGCTCTTTAATTATCATCATTGCGACTTCGGTACACTGTGATTTATTCTCGCGTGTAATTTGTGTATAGTAAATTATTTTAACGCATGAACGCGCTTTAACGCGTTTAGTGACTATTGAAATGCTGTTTCTATTAGTTTAAATTATGTAAATGTTTACATTTGTGATTAAACTTGATTGGTTTAATATTATTTCTGTTACCTTTTTTTTCTATTTATTATTAGTAAGTTAACATTTTATACCTGTATAGTGGATCATGTCGAAACCTGCATTGAAAAACATCGTAACTTAGGTTTCATAACTTTACAACACATCAAAGATTTATAGAAATCTTAATAAGTTCTGTTAAGACTTATGCTGCCTTACTAAAAAAGATTTAAAAAGACGTTAAACGCGTGTTTAAAAAAATCCGCGTCTAAGCACAGTTTTGAGTTAAACATGCTTTAGATATAGATTAACATACGTGTAAGTTAGTTTAATAGATGTCTAAAACCTATTTCAGCTGTCAAATGTAATGTATAACATTTTATCAATAACTTTTTATGAGGTTATTAGCTGTTAAGCAATTTAGATAATATTTTAAACAATGTTTAATTTTTAAACACTGTTTAGCTAGACACGTGTTGAACATGGTTTTAATGCGTCTTTTGTAGTATGACAGATGATGTTTTAAGTCTGGCTATATTAGTTATTTTACAGTAGTGAACGTAAAAAAGCGTATTTTTTATAAAGGAGCGTCTTTTTTTCAAAATCGCCAAGAAGCGAGTTGTCATGTTTTTAATTGCAAGTGTAGATATGATACGTACGAATTAGCCGACTATTTTGAACGAAATTAATATCTTCTGTCAATAGGTGAGAATTATACTTGTAAGTTTGTAAGTTTTACACACATTTATAAAGACAATTGCTTTTTACACTTATAAGTATTTACTGTAAGGGAATTACTTTTGAAACAGCTTTCGTAAGTTCAACTTGATAACTGTTACCAGGTTACAGAATTGTTATGTGTCAGTTACGAGAGTAAACTTATAAGTGCAATTCTTGTCCTATGTGTATGTCTGAAACTATGTCAAGAGATTTAAGTTGCTTAGCAACATTGTTGTTAACGTCAATGGGTATTACATAGTTCACTCTAGTGTTGAACCCCAGCGTTGCTCTTGAGCTCTTGGACACCGCCGTTACTAACGCCGTTGCATTATATTATATTAATATAATGTATACAAAATAAGTTTGATAAGCCCGTGACGTGAATTAGAGGAATGTCAAATCTTTAACATCGACAATACTGTAACTTTGTAAAATCTAATACAAAAAATAAAAAGGTATTTTAATAAATATCGACAGTGTATATAATATCTTTATATTAAAATAACGGTATCGTACTAAATAAATAAAAATTATACTTACAAGATAATAGCAAAACTGTAGCGAGCCCGTAAAAAGGTACATGAAATACATTTTCAAAATATTAATCACGGATGACTTACTGTAATATATACGTACTTGTATACCATTATGTTTTAAAGTTCGTTTCGAACGCGATGTCACTTTGACAGCACTCTGTTAAATTAGATCGAAACGTGTGTCGCTGTGAATAATGATAAAACGGAATGTCGTCCGTACATATTCACGAAGCGTTCTCAAATATTAAATCACGTATAATTAATTTAAAAACTCACAAAATACCTATCTCCAGCATTAAGCTTTCACAGCACGTTTTCGTACCGAAGATGTTCTCGGCGAAGTTATCTCGGCTGACACGTAATTAATGGTACATTTTGTTCGCAGGTGACGCGCTGCGGAGCGGTAGTTAAAGCGGCTCTGCCGCTTTAAATGGACAAACGCAAGATGCTGCCAAAAAGAGCGCGTATGGATAGCATGCGGGGTCCTATCGCAAATGGACCCCTGCAGTCGAGGTAAGCAAATATGTCATTATGTACACTCATATGGTCAGTTTCTATTAACTTATCTGTGTTTTTTTTTATATTAGCGATAGTGTTTTGACATACGTTATAGTTGGTACGCAAAATCACAGATTGATCGGTTATTGTAACTAACCGTATTAATCTTTAGAGTTTGTTAAAGATATTTTTTATGAGATATATTTTACTAGAAACTTTAATGGTGGAAGAAAGAGAGAAACAGATCTTATCTATGACGTGTCGTGTATTAACTATTCATTAAAATAAATAAAAATAATCTCTGATTAGTAAAGAAAAAAATTAGTCAAAAAAATTTTTGTTATCGCTTTTTTCTCGATTCTTGTACGAAATGTTAGTATTAAAGTTTTTATGTTTCATTTTAAATATAATAAGTTATGTTAAGACTCAATTGTGTCTATATTATATCCATGGTTATATTTCGCTTCCTCTTAATCATTAAAAATAGCAAAGTCACGATTTATGTAAAAAAATTAAAGAGTGCAATCACCCACTGCAGTCCCGACCGCATTGCGTTCAACTGCCCAGAAACGAACACTATTTCATAATAAATACACAAACATCTACAGTTGTTTAAAACTTTCAAACGATGCCATTCATATGCCGGTCCATTGAACCCGTGATCTTGATAAAAGGACATAGAGTACAAACGCGATAAGATCAACCGGATGCATTAACTTAGTCGGAACTCTGCGAACTCGGGGATTAGAGATAAACTTTTAACGTTCAGCGGTTGTCTTGAGTTTCGTAAAGTTAATGACACTTGTCTGAGTTCGAATACATCCAAGGCGAGAATTAAACTTATAAGTTTCGCTCTCAGATTTTCGTAAAGATTTACGTAAGTTGTTTGTTAATGAGCTTTCGTAAGGTTATCTAGGTAACTGTTACCAGGTTACTGATTTGTTTTATGTCAATGCCGAGTGTAAAAATAAACATGTAATTCTCGCCTTATATTGGTACTAACTTTTGCTCGCGGCTTGGCTCGCGTTAATTTTATTATGCCAGAAGAACGTCTGAATTATTTTTGCGTCTGGCCGATACGACACGCGCGTGACCTAATGGAAGTTAATTGTATTGTACCTGTAACCTGTAATGTAACCAAATAAGTTGATAAAGTTTTATTGATAACGGCGTGGCCGCACAGAAGATACGGTAAAGATAAAAAATTAAATTTTTATTGATATATTATTTGATATAGTGATTAAAATTAGAGACATTCATATACGATATAGTGGGTTTTATCTAATTTCGTGACAAATTACCAATTTAACTTAGTGGACGACCTTTGCGCACAAACAAACATGTCGTGTTCTTATAAAAAATAATATTTATTAGGTTTACATAGATTATTTAGGTTTTCTATTAAGTTTTAGGTAAGAGTCACACTTATAAGTTTTGCCCTCAGGCTTTCATAAAGATTTACTTGAATTTCATGGAATCGCTTTAAACCTAAAAGAATTTCCGGTCAGTGCCCTATATTCACAGTTTTTGTAAGCTTACCTAGACAACTAGTATGTTACAGAGTTGATTGGCTAATAATTATACAGTACTAGCTGAGTCTGCGAATTCGTTAGGGTGTACTTGGCATGTCTTATACAAAGCAAGACTGTACTCTGGGGTGCGTCTCAAGAAAATAGCCTTTTATTCGCGTTAATTAATAGCCATTTTGTAAAAAAATGGCCTTTCTCTTTAGTTTGCAAACAAACGCGTTTTGTTATTAATTTCAAAATTTTACTTGTACCACTTATAAACTGTGGTATCTGTTTAATTTTAAATGTCACATTCAATTTAAAGCAAAATAAGAGGGGTGAAACATGGCATCTTCCTGTAGTCCGTGCTAAGTAGACTCCCAGTTGAGTTATGAGCCGCACACTCGCGATGTCGAAATTCTCTAAACCTATTGATTCGATTTAAAAAAATATTTTTCGTTGGATAACCCGTCCGTTGAGGAAAGTTATAGGCATTATTATATTACGCTACGACTTACATTACACGTCGATTTTTACCGATGATCGCGGTTCAAACTCCGGTTAGCACTGATTTATCAAGAGCTAATTCGTCTCGTGCTCGCCGGTGAAGGAAAACATCGTGAGGAAACCTGCATGTGTTGGGAGAAATTTTGACACATGTATATCCGCCAACCCGCAGTGGAGCAGCGTGGTGGATTAAGCTCTAAACCTTCTCCTTAATAGGAGAGGAGGCCTATGCCCAAGTGGGACATATACAGGCTGTTACTACTTACAAGAGCGAAGTAGTAACTATAAACGCGAGTAAAATCGCTTAATGTAGCTAGTAATGAATTGAAAAACTTAGAGTGGCAATTATTAATCTGTAAATTAAGAAAAACGACGATCAAATTAAAATTTCTTCCGGTATAGACGTTAACGTTAAGGGAAATATTTTAAACGATTTGTTGCGTGAGTCGATGCCGCCGTCTGCGTGTTGTAATGATTATATTAATCCCCGCTAATGAGCTCCGAATGAGCTCGAGTCATGCAACACTTGTAATGCCTCTTGAACTTTGACGTGTTTCTATTAGTTTGTAATTAAGCTTGGTTGAATGTATGTTGATGTATACGGAACATCGTAACGTGATATTATAGCAGACTTTATTGAAGTGTCTATTTTATAATTGCGTCAAGCTATAGAGGATAGTAATTATTTAATTTGAAAATCTTATCGTAAATCAGCGCGGTTCAAATAAATTGCTCTGCTAATAAGCGATATTGGCGGGGATAGTGCAATACCGCGTAACTAGCTTTTGCAATAAGGTCCATCTTTGAATCAAAAGTTAAATTTTATTATTGATAGTAATCAGGCTAGTTAATTATATAATCGATGTTTGTGAGATTAATTCTTAACAAATAAATTTTGATATATCGTTGGCGACATTACATATAAAATATACTGCGTAATATTATTAAATATAAAATATTTTGCGCTATTCCCGACGACATGCTGTCTATTATTGCTTACTTCAGGCGATCTAACTCGAAAATAATCTTTTAAATTCGACCAAGTAGTTTCTTATATTTTTACGTTCAAATGATCAACATTTCAACTTTGTGTACATGTAATTAAACGCAGATTATCTTTCAAAAATGTTTTTAACGTGATAAAAACTTATTATACTCGTTATGTTTAAAAGTTTAAATGGAATCTAAACGGAAATACACAACTCTTTCAAAATGTTATTTATATAAAAATATTTTATTTAAATTAAAAAAGAATAACAATAAAGTTCCTCGTCGAAATACGCACGAGTGGATTTCTTTAGTTTTATATGTTAACTGTGTTTTATAATAAAGAACTGCATCGCCACTTTTATCTCGCCTTGACCCATCTAACGTTTCTATGACCGCCTGCATTGCAGCTTTGCTTTATGCTCTTTAGAGGAATTCTTTCGTTTATTGCAATAAATTCCGAGTACTAAACTTATATTCACTCGCCGGCATGCCTTGTGTGAATTGTAATATGTTTCAGGACTTATGAGAATGTGTAAAAGAAATCTATTATAGATTTCGTTTCAAGTTATTTTGCTTTATAAGTGGCCGTGCTCCGCGGTTTTATCGCTGCCGGCAGGATAAATAGTAGTTACCGTGTTATTTTATGATATCCCCATTCCGAATTTGATTTAAATCCGTTGAAGAGTTAAAGCATGAAGAGCGAGGAGTTACAAAAATACACTAAGAAACTTTCGACAAAAATAATAATAAATCAGAGTAATAAAATCTAAAATGACTAAATAGAAAGATTGAATTTACAAAAGTCTAAAAGTTGTACTATTAAAGACTGCAAATTATAGTTTAGCAGAAAAGAAATAAACTTTTGAATTTTTTTATAAGTTTTTACGGATACGTTTTCTCTATGGACGAGTATTGTTTATTCGGTTAGAAAAATCGACGTTACAAATGATTGTGTCATCGTGTGTTAACAATCTGTTAGTCAAAGATCTGTCAGCGCCCACTAATACACTTTTTGAGTTCGTCCGTCGCAAACCTACAAAGCCTCGGCCATCGGCTTCCGTCAACTTATTCTTTTTCCGCTCTAATCCTATTTGCTTTCCATCAAAACTTGCCCAAAGGGTTCGCCTCCATGCTACCCCATCTCTTTGTTTGCCCCCAAATCTGTTTTCGTCTGCCCGGGCGAAGTTTCGACTAAATTCCGTAACTTCAACCCTCGGAATTACTTTCTCGTTTCGCCCGCTGAAAGTTTTCGTCGGCAATAATAATAATTCTGCCTCGCTATGACGAAAGTTTAATTTATTAGTTTAATCGTACTGGCGCGGCCTTAATTATTCCGGAGTCTTGGAAGGGTCCCCAGAAACGGTTTAATCTAGTTTGGCGATGTTGGATTTCGTGTCCCGAGTAGCCGATATTTGATTTGGAATCCAATTTGTCCATCGATTCGTTTCGGTTAAAGATTACTTGTCGTTCTTAGTGCACGTCGGGTTTCGTTATAATAAAATTTTCTCGGGCAGTATCGAATCGGATCGGTTCAGACGGGTAATGAATTTTAGGATTATATTTCTTTTCTACGGTAAAATACGGCATTTTATCTTATTTTATACCGATTATAGTTGTACATTTACCTAATATTGGATGCTATGGATGGATTTCTATAAATTGAATGATTGTAGGTTCTTAAATTTTTAATAAGTAACTTCTTACTATTTGTTGAAATGAAGAAAGCACGTAATGATTAACATAAATTAGTTAAGATGCTGTACAAAAGCATTGATTTATTCTTTGACAAAAAAGGCTTTGGATCATTTTCAAAATTACCGTGAAATACAAAGTAAGAGAGTTTAAAATTTAACAGTAATTTTGTGCTCAGTTGACATGGAAACAAGCTTGGCTCGGTAATTCCCATGCAGAACATCCAACAATTGCCCGACAGCGAAACAATTACATTTGATTAATTTGCAGCGGGATCGCACGCCCGATGAAGCGACTCGTTACACGTATCTCGTAATTTACCTAAAGTTTTAAAACGTGATGCACAAAAGATTACTTTAAACTTATAAGAATAAAGTATGTTTTAGCCCTAAGGATAAATATGGTATTAACTTTGTTAGAGTTTTTATTTCAACATTTAGAGGGAAAATATATTGTAGATAAATAATGTTTTTATTGTATTATTTTCGTGAAATAATAAAAAAAATTGTTATTAATTACATTTCGTTTTAATTGCTTGAAATATATATATATTCCTTAAGTATAAAAACATTTATCCTGCTTTAGTTTTTTTTTTTTGGATTTTGTAATAGTAATTTAAAAGTGTGTAGAAATAACGTTGACAATTTTATTTATTTTGACTCGAGAGGTCAACTTTTTTTAAATAATAAAGTTAAACTTTCATTTAGATAGTTTGTTATATTCAATTATTATGTTTATGAAAATTAAGTTTTGTTTTCGATGTCATCTATATTCATTTTTCCGTTCGTTTCGTTCCAGGCCCCTAGTGGCATTACTCGACGGTAGGGACTGCACCGTCGAGATGCCGATACTGAAGGACGTGGCGACAGTGGCGTTCTGCGACGCTCAGTCCACGTCGGAGATACACGAGAAGGTTCTAAACGAGGCTGTCGGAGCGCTCATGTGGCACACGATCATCCTCACGAAGGAGGATTTGGAGAAGTTCAAGGCGTTGCGGATCATCGTGCGCATCGGTTCCGGCGTCGATAATATCGATGTTAAAGCGGCCGGTGAACTAGGTATGTATCACTATTTTTTTCTACTTGAATCCTCATTTTGCGGTGTAAGAACCAGATGAACGTGTCCACAAAATATAAATAAATAAATCATTGGTCCTGTATAAAATGGCAAAACAACGTATTGTTATATTAAATATTTGATGAATTCCAGAAAATCGAAATGGTATTAGAACCACTTTCTATAGAACAAAGGAACGTATTATGAGTATCGCTGAAAAAGTAGATTTATCTGATTCTTATACGATATTTGTCCTTGTTTATGAATATTTTATTTATTAGTTATAGTAAGCGTACAGTGTTTCGTACTAATCTTATGTATGTTACTATCTTAACTCTTATTGAAATGTTTGAGGTCTGTTATACGCAACGTTTCGCTTCCCTTCTGTTAATGATTAATGTCACGTTGATTGTGTACACTTAAAGGATTTTGAAATATTTAAATATTCGACCTATTTTAATCTGACGAAAAGAGGTATCTCTTTTCGTCAGATTAGACAGAGGAAATCATGGAAAATAGATTTTATATAAATATTATTTTTTTTTATATTTTTAACACCCGTTAAAAATAAAAAAAAAATCATAGAGCTAACGGTATATGTAAACCGTAATTGAAATATGTATTGAAATGTATTACAAAAATGTAACTAGTTTGTTTTGGTTTTTCCTGCTCCATACGAACAATATTCTGAATCATCAATAACTTTAAAATGCAGCTCAAATTAAAAAGATTGATTTGTAAACGACTGAATGTAGAATCATCAGTAGGGCTCTAACGGTACGTAATTCGAAACTAACGGCTTTAAAGGAGAGCGAAAAATACTGCTCATAATATTAATAATAAATCTAATTTTAAATGAAAGAGGTAAAATATAAAAAAAATTAAAAAATATATTTTTAATTATATATTCTAAACTTTCGCGATTTATACTATTCATATTTAATATAACGGGTCTTATCGCGATACCTCATGGTAGTAATACCTTTTTATTGCTCGGCGTTTCGAAGAAGTTGCATTCGTCGTGGTCACGAGCTGATCAAGTTCGTCATATTAAATAGGAATATTATTAATTTATTTATTCTATTTCTTTTGATTTGTAGTGAAGAAATTATTTTGTGTTTAATTAATTGATTTAGTTTGAAAACAAGATAGATAGCCAAGTTATTTGAGAAATAACTTTGATTACTCTGTGGTCTAGATAGTAGGATTAAATTCGATATTAACTCGAGAATCTGAAGTTAGTATAAACCCGAAAATTAGCTAAAGTATTGAACGATGAAGCTTAAGTAATTGATTTTGGATTTGAATACGCTTTGCATAAAGTTGACTTGAGTCGATATTGGCTTTGATATTGTTAATACTAGTTGTTGTAGAAATTAGACCACAGATTATTTCATTTTTATGTTTGGATATTTTTGAGATGATGTAATTGTAAGGCGAGAATTACATTCGTAAGTATTACTCTCGTGAGTAATATCAAACAACTCTGGTAACCTGGTAACGTCATCTAGGTGGCCTTACTAAAGTGTTAGCCACTTCTGTCAGTCAAAGCACTGACAGTAAATTAATTCAGGTGTGAATCATGAAAAAGCTTATGTAAATCCTTAAGAAAAACTTAGAAGCAAAACTTAGAAGTGGACCCTGATAAGCAATATTGTGTTAAGCGACACGAACTTTATTTTGAGAAAATGGAGTTTAAAGATGTCAAACTTAATCTTAAGTAATTTGTTTGAAGAAGTATATATCCATCTTTTCTTTTCTATGTTTATAAAATGTGTAGTGAATTAAAAGTAGATTGGTATAATAGAAAGTTTTATCTAATAATATGTATATTACATATTAATTTTAGGTTTCCACAATTCATCTCCACGTGAAAGATGAATATGTGAAATTTCGCACTCTTTTTATACGTCAACTAACTATACTTAAAAAGAAGTACAGACTTTTGACCTATAAATGTCGAAACGTCTGGCTTTAAAAAAAGTATTACTACCATTCGTTATCGCTATAAGGCCCGTTATAATAAATATGAATAGTACAAATTGCGAAAGTGTAAATTATATAATATAGACTTATGTTTATATTTATATAAATAATGTTTACATACGGCATAAAGTAGGTATTAAAATATTATGGGAAATACAGTTTTTTATCGAGATGTTAAAGATGAGAGTTTAGATGTTTTTGTCTTCTAAAACATAACAGATAAAATCATCCATGATTGATAACAATTCGTATAAAAAAGAAAGAAGGGTTTTTCCAGAGCTTGAAGTATAATCTTTTACAAATTAATAATAATATACATTTTTTCCTCCAATATTTTACATAACTTTTATTAACCATAACTAAGATTTAAGTAGAAAATAGATCAATTTAGTTTGCTCGAATGAAGTACTAATTTTAATTATTTTGCTTTAAAAATTAAACCACTAAACCGATTATGATAATAATTACATTGGATCAATTTAAGAGAGCATGAGACTGATATGCAT
The DNA here is from genome assembly GCA_037950945.1 of Hypolimnas misippus. Taxonomy (NCBI): domain Eukaryota; kingdom Metazoa; phylum Arthropoda; class Insecta; order Lepidoptera; family Nymphalidae; genus Hypolimnas; species Hypolimnas misippus. The sequence goes on from JBBEEQ010000009.1 coordinate 3,085,225, forward strand.
CGTTCACGTTTCAACATCTACGTCACTTATTTACAGGGATAGCTGTATGTAATGTTCCGGGCTACGGCGTGGAGGAGGTCGCCGACACGACAATGTGTCTCATATTGAATCTATACCGGCGGACGTATTGGCTCGCCAACATGGTGCGGGAAGGAAAAAAATTCACAGGTATGTCGGATGATCTTTGCGCTAATCTGTTTTATTTTTGTTTTAATAATAACGTGTTCTTTCTACTAGGAAATACATCTCAAAATAAAAAATACTCTTATTGAATCTCTAAAAGTAAAAAAAAACGTAGTATTTAAATGAATCTAAAAATTATTACTATTTTTAGCACCCGTCTCTATCGAGATCATAATCAAACAAACTGACAGATTGCTTGTCTGTATATCATGTGTAATAATTGTAATACTTGAGACTAAGAACAGGATTGAGTAGTCAAAGCTGTACCGATATTTTAATTAGAAAAATATTGACTGTTAAATAATGTTCGAAGTTTGGCAAAAGTGTAGTCTGGGAAGGAATACAGAAATGTACAGAGTTAGAAGAAAATGACAGTCAACGTAATTTAATTCAAATTTTGCCTTTAAGGGAAGATTGTGTAGGTATTTTCCAAGGTGTACTAACTTAGATGTCATTATTGGGCACCATCAGGCTTGATTGACGTCTAGCAGTTGCCTACCAACCATTAAAAAAAGTATAGGATAAAAAAACATTTGGGTTGAATCATATTCATTTCTTCACTTGTTCATACTTTACCAAATTGTGAATCTGCTGCGGCTGATATACGTTTAAAGTAATTTTACAGTAATATAATTATTAAAGATATGAGTGGAGGATAAAAAGTATTATGTGTATACAAATAATTTTAAGGGGTTCTCTTGAGTTGTTAACCATAATATGTTTCTCTGGGTCCCTGTACTATATACTGTCAAAGATGTATATAGGTGAATTTTTTAACTAACTTAACGAAAAATTATTATTATTATTATACCAATCTGCTTTTAATTTATTATAACTTTTTCAAAATAGAAAAGAAAATGGATATATATATACTACTTAAAACAGATTTGTCTTTAGGCGCCATTTTCTCAAAATGTAGTTCGCGTGACTTGACATAGTATTGCTTATCAGCGTCTAAATGTCGGCAACTCTATCCATGTTCCAGGTCCGGAGCAGGTGCGCGAGGCGGCGGCCGGCTGCGCGCGCATCCGCGGCGACACGCTCGGCATCGTCGGTCTCGGGCGGATCGGGTCCGCGGTCGCGCTGCGGGCGAAGGCGTTCGGGTTCAACGTGATCTTCTACGACCCGTACCTGCCCGACGGGATCGAGAAGTCGCTCGGTCTCACCAGGGTCTACACGCTGCAGGTATGATGTACTGGATGCTACTTGCGGCGTGATGTAATATAGCCCATCGATTTGCCGCGATAAACGCAATAATAATTTTTCAAATCGGATCACTAGTTTCAGAAAAACCCCAATCTACAAAAATGCTGATTAATCTTGACCAGGCTGCGTTTATATTTACAGCAGATGAGGTTTTATACCACCCGTCCCACATCTTTTACATAATATAAGACATAAGAATACTGTCTGAACTTAAGATTAAGTTGATGCAGTCTATTGTCATTATATTTTGGAGATGTTTACCGGTTCAAGTAGCCAAAGTTAATTTTTAATAGAAGGTAAAGAATCTAAATAGATTAGGTTTCTGTAAAATCTTCCATTGAGGATTCGCTTTAGGGTTCCTTTCTCTTTAGGGTCCGCACAAAAAAAGCCGATGGTCCGGATCCACCATTTACCGCTTAAGTTAAATTTTTTGACACAAACAATAATTAAATGTTATTTTCCTTATTAAATTCTTCTTTCTTCATATTTCAGGACCTCCTATTCCAGAGTGACTGTGTGTCATTGCACTGCAGCCTAAACGAACACAATCATCACCTCATCAATGAATTCACTATCAAACAGATGCGCCCAGGTATGCAATATGACCTACTGTATTTTCAGTGATGTAGAGCCTAGTTGTAACCCACTGATTACAGCGCGTATATGGGCTGGCTTTTCAAAAGATTGGCGTGAAGTAGCAGCGAGTGAGAGTCGGAAGCCTAATCTCTCCACCCCATTACTTCCTATACGCTTTTATCCCGTATTCCTTTTTAAACTAGTAACGTTTTTGTCGCTACTGGTGCATGTAAAATGACGAGGAGCGGCGGTGATCACTTAACTTCATTATAGTTTAGGTGGTAATTTTGTATTTCTGGCTATGATTTTAGGAAGCTAAATTTTGTGTATAATCGATAGAGTAGATATAGTCCAGTAATAACAAGCATTAGTCGCCAGATTTGTGAAGTCTGTATTTTTATCTGCTTAAAATTTTTCGTTCTTAATTGTAGTAGATATTAATAAATAAAAAATTGTATTGGTATCCCGCAGGCGCGTTCCTGGTGAACACGGCGCGCGGCGGGCTGGTGGACGACGAGGGGCTCGCGGCGGCGCTCAAGCAGGGCCGCATCCGCGCCGCCGCGCTCGACGTGCACGAGAACGAGCCCTTCAACGTCTTCCAGGCGAGTGTCTGCAACGCAGCGACAACAACACCACACTCCCATACTATACTATATATTACACTATACTATACTGCACTACCATCGATATTATCTATATTATGTTGCACTATTCACTAAGATTTACAATTCATACAATTTTAAACTATGCTTCATGATACTAAAGTAAACACTAAACTACACCTCACTACACAATACTACTCACTATACTACACTACATTACAGATCTTGATGATCATTATCATCATATCATTGTAAAATACTCTGGCAGTGGAATTGTTTGACTACTAATTGTTTATATATAAAAATAAATAAATATACAGTTTTGAATTGCACTGTTACTGCCACATACTTAAACAATAACACCAGTATAATTTTATATCACAAAATTTATCTGTTAGGAAAGTACAATTCCATGAATATTTACATATTGATTCAAATATTAGTGGTAATAATTTAAAATATTATAGTTCGTCATCGGTCACTTACTGCGCCGCTTGTGGTCAAACCATTAACCAATTTATTTATCATGATTAAACATTTTACCACAAATTGATTTGAGACTTACCGCGACATTTGTTGGTCCTTCGAGCTGGATTAAAAATGTTATATTCAACGTTCCAGCAGGGCCCACTGAAGGACGCCCCCAACGTGCTGTGCACGCCGCACGCCGCCTTCTACTCGGACGCGTCCGCGCAGGAGCTGCGCGAGATGGCCGCGTCCGAGATCCGGCGCGCCATCGTCGGCCGCATCCCCGACTGCCTGCGGAACTGCGTCAACAAGGACTACTTCCTGCCCGGCGCCGCGCCCGTGCTGGCGCCGCCCGCGCCGCCCATCCCCGCGCCGCAGCCGCCGCCCGCCACCTACAGCGAAGGTACGGCACACTGCACACTGCTACCACAAATGCGTTGCCAGCTTAAAAAGAAGTAATGGCGAACATGGAATAGGAAGTTAGGAAATAAATTGGGGGGCGCAAAAATGCAGTAATATTAGAAACATTCGATCTTTTGAGAGTGAGGTTCTGCCCCGGTCGAATCCGTCTGTAAACGAGCTCTAGTCAGTGGGTTGTAGCTAAGCACTATCTCAATTAAATGAATCTGCAATCGTTGGTCTATGTGTATAATATAAGGTGTATCGTTGCAGGCATGAACGGCGGCTACTACGGCGGCGGGGGCGCGCAGGCGGCGCACTCCACCACGGCCGTGCACGAGGCGCCCGCGCTGCCGCCGCAGCCCGCGCCGCAGCCGCCGCCGCCGCAGCCGCCCATCACTCTCGTACGTACCACCGCCACCACTACCACCACTACCACCACTACTACAACAACGCCACACCGCTCCCGCAATACCACACCGCTCCCATAACATCACACCGCTCCGACAATACCACACCGCTCCCATAACATCACACCGCTCCGAGAATACCACAACACCTCACCGCTTCTATAGCTTATAATCCTCCCCCATTCTTTTTCGCACTCCTCCTTTAAGTTCTCTTTCATACCTTATTCATTTTGTGGCTTTCCTGGTGCTGCAAATGTCAATGGGCTGCGGTGATTACTTAACATCAGGTGTTCCGCCTTCTAATTTTCGTTTCGTTTGCCAGTTAATTTTTATTAATAAAGAACACAGTATCACACTGCAGGCACAATACAGAGCTACCACAATACCGCCGAACTGCCACTATACTAAACTCCAGCACCGCGTTACCATCTTTACTATCGCCAATACCATTGTAATACTACACCACACTCCTACAATCATCACAACATCACCTTCATCTCTAAACATACTCACACAATACCACGCAGCATCTCTACAGATGACGATCATACCATCATCATACACTACCACAGCATTCTCACAACACAATAAACAGGGGCCTATCGCCAGTATCACCGTGATACTACATGGCACTATTTTTTTTCAGATTTTAACATAGATCTTGAGGTCTTAGAAGACAAAATAATTAGCTCATAGAATTATTTCAGTACCCCCTGGAATTAAATTTGTCTGTTTAAAGTTTTTTTTTTATGTAGAATTAGGTCAGGGAAAGTAATTTAATATAATTTAAATATTAGCTGCCCCTCGCGGTTTGAATAAGCCCTTCCTATGAATCGTAACGTGATGTTACATAGCCTCAATAAACAGGCTATGCAACACAACAAGAATTTTTCAAACTGAATCAGTAATTTCAGAGATAACCGTTACATATAAACTTACAAACAAATTTTATCTTTATATAATATTACGATAGATTAAATACAAATAGAAAATTCTAGAAACTGAAATATATTCATATGTTACAGCCGATCAACACCTCGGACCCGGCCAACCACCAGATGAAGCAAGAGAGCTCCGACGTCCACTAGGCGACACGCTACGTTACAGTACCGTACCGCGAACAACAAAACATACAAACAATAGTTTTATTGATTCCATCGCAACTATGTCATAAGTACCTACGTCGTAAGCCAACGAGTGATATATTATGTGGAGCGACGTTTGCATACGCATGCGTTAGACTAACAGACGGACTGCCGCGTTCACACGTCAACAGTGCTCAGAGACATTGCATTGTCGAACGGGAGTGAAACGATGGATCGGCTGCACGTCCGCGGGAGAGGCGCGAGGTACCTGCGCTGCGGAGCGGAGGAAATGTGTGGATGCTGAGCGAGATGTATAGCGAAGTGGTGTCTAGCTGACTGGCAGTTTAGCAACTCTAGTTGGATACACTATTTCGCACAAAATCTTCGACCAAGCGAACACATTACTCACATCGTTCGCTCATATTTCTTGTTTGTATGGACAAATATCTAGTTACTCCAGCTCCATCAGAACTAGCGATGGGGGAAATAGAGTGATCCTTTTGATTGGAGTATTTCTTCGTTTAGCTACCTCGCACGTCTCCAGTGGTCACGCAGCCTTACAGCGAAGGATGTGGTGTACAGTCGGATGTTTTGAAATATATTTTTGTTTGCAAATCTATCATGTCCGACAGACGGACGCTTACGGACACTGCGGTTATAATTATTATTATAGATGTGATTGAAGATAATATAATGTATAAGTGAAGCGTGTTGGTGCAAACGTCGTGTAATGAGCGAATAGTTGATTCTGTGTTTGTATTTGGTAAGTTGGGACAGCTATATTGTATACTGTTGTTATGTGAAATGCGTGCAACGATCGCAGGACGATGTATGTATGAGGTGTTGGAGGGGACGATGTGTCGAATGATTGTTTTTTTTTTATCGTTTGTCAACTTGTAAAATTATGATTTTTTTTATCTGTATAGACCATAGACTATGTTAGCGGTTCGGGCATAAAGATTTATTAGTCGATTTTGAAAGTTTTCTTTTTATAATTCATTGTAAATTAAAAAAAAATGTGAAGAGCTATTAATATTTTTGTCTAAACGAATAATTAATGCAAGATTAAAGAGAGTGAGCATATTAGTAATTCTAGATTAATGATAAAGTTGTAAAATATTACCTTCGAATGTTTCATTTGATTATGTAAATTATCGATACGCATTATAAGAATGTGATTTAACACAATAAGTCTGATAACTGTAGAGATACGATTCGACGGATCGCCCCCTCCGAGTGATCAGCATTTGTTCGCATTTGTACCGCCCGCTCCGAAAGCAACGCATACAAAACTGTTAATTTTTAAGTATCAACAATGGACTAGAATTCTATCATCACACTAATTAAAGTAAACAGACAGACTTGTGTTTTTTTTTATTAATTTGAAATGTACAAAAATCACGCTTTCATTTGATTATATATATATTTTTTTTCTTTTCTAAATAGAATTAAGTAAAGGATTTGTACATGAAGCGGAACACCAATAAATTAGACCGAAACTCAATAGCGGGCCGCACCCGATTAAAATCCGACAATCGTGAGAATTGGTATTTAAAAGTTAGTATTTACTTACAATTTAGTTTAATGACAAAAAAACAATGTGTATATTTTATGAGAAAGTGAAAAAGTTCTTAAATAAAACTATTGTTTTCGGATTAATGACTCTGGCGTTTTATTTATTTATAACCTTCGATATAATTATTATAAATCGTTTATAATGTAAATGTAAAAAACTTGATTTTTTTTTCTAATATTAACACAAGGTAGCTTAAATTGGTCCCTCATTAACAATTATATTCATTTTATGTTAATTTAATTGGAAGATTAGTTTCGATTATTGCATGTTTTATGTATAATCGTCTTAAGACGCAGTCTTAAATATTTTAATATATTTAGCTATTATATAAATAGATTCAATATACAAGGAAACAAAATTATGTAAAAAGTATAGATTAAAAATAAACTCTATAAATTTAAAAGCTATCGTCATATTTAGACGTTTCCGTAAATAGTTAAATATTTGCATATTTATTTATTCTTCTTGATTCTGATGAAGATTTAATGAATTTTAAATTTCTCGAACTTATTAAAGATGTTTATACAAAACAAAAAAATGTCCTAAAAATGAAGTGTAAGTTACCACAGATCCCAAAAACATTTTTAGACAAAAGTTCAAAGATAATATTAACGTCAATATTAAATAAATAACAATCAGATAAATACATCCAATAATATGACTATAGATATGTTACATTCGGACTATTTCAAATTAAATTCTGTACCCATTTCCAACTTTGGACAAGCTTGTCAAGTTTTGGCCCAAATTTATTTTCACCTGTCATACTCAGTCGTTAATTGGTTACTAAGCAACGTTATCCAAAATGGTCGCCATTTTGGTTGCCAAAATCAATGAGTTTATAACATATCTATAGTTATAATAATCATTTATTACACCTGGAGCTATCAACATTGAAAAATACCATAGTAGGTCTCATTGTAACATATCTCCTTATTATGGTTTAAAAGTAGGGATGTTACGGAGCTTCGACTCCGGTTCCGTTAAGTCGGAACTTCCGATTATTATTACACCTTCGGTTCCGACTTCGGCTCCGACACTTATATCGAAGGTTTTAATCGAAGTCCATGTATAACATAGCGGTGGGCGCGCGGGCGGCCTCTGTCAATTGTTATGAACAGGTTCATACAGGTCGTGCGAGGAATCCCTTCGATTCCGACGCCGATTCCGATTCCGACCCCGCCTTCGGTTCCGATAAACCGTTACATCCCTATTTAAAAGTAACGCAGACAAACTGGTTGCCAAGAGACAATGTATTGTGAAGCCAGGTTATATGAATGAAACATAGGTGGCATGTGTTTTTGAATTTAGCAACAATATATTTTGCCACAACTAACATTTTATGCTAAACATTTGGATGCAAATAATCGTAATACTGTGTCAAGCCACACGGACTTCATTTTGAGAAAATGGCGTCCAAAGATGTCAAACGTATTCTTAACAAATTTGTTTGAAGACGTATATATATTTTCTTTTTTCCGTTTTGATATAAAGTATAATGAATTAAAATAGATTAGTATAACAAAATATATTAGATTATTGTATATTGCAAAATATTGAGCACAATTCAATATTCGTAATATTAAATTTAGAAATCTTTTTCCATACTTAGTTTACATAACTTGAAATTTTTCTTGAATAAAGTTAAATGCATGACGCATATCAGAATACATTAATATTTCCGATTCCGACTTTTTTGGATTGACACATTATTGCTTATTAGCATCCATTTATCATTCTCAAAGTTAATGACTGAATGACTTCCGTCCGTCCGTCTAAAGCAACTGCATCTTTATATGCCATAGTAAAGGACGAAATATATCAAAATAAGTTTTGCTAAAACGATTATGTTGGATAGTTTTCTAGGCCTTAAACGAACAGTATTATTACTAAACTCTTTATAATTTTTGTTCCGGCGTTGCTGGTGTCGGTACACGCAGACGTCTCGCTTCTTCCGCATCTAACGCACGTTTTATATCAAAATACTTCTGCTTGGAAGAGTGTAGTTCACCGTTCACTCGATCGAGTTCTAGACGTAAATCTGTAACTTGTCGCTCACGCATGCTTAATTCTAAAAAAATACACTCCAGATTAATATGTTAAAAAAGAAATCATCATTAAGTAATTGCTATTTTTTTTATCTTTTAATAATAAACTCTATAATTAACTTACGAATTAATTAATAAAATTTATGTCAATGCTTTACAATAAAGTTAAATGATAATTATTTACTCACAGAAAAATAGATTTACTTTTTTAACAATGTTTTTATACGAATATTATAACGCTGAAGAGTTTGTTTGTTTTATTGAACGCGCTAATCTCAGGATATACTGGTTCGAATTGAAAAACTATTTTTGTGTCACTTTATTTATTGAAGAAGGCTATAGGCTATATAACATCACGCTATGACTAATAGGATAAAAGCAGTCACCACAAGCGAGTGAAACCCCAAGGGAAAAGTTATTAATAATTATGAAAAATAGTCCTTAATTTTGTAAAGTTTAAAAAATAAAAAACAAATCGATAGGTAATTAGATATTCACCGGCAATAAGACATTTCATTTTTGTTGTTCTTTGTGCAAGGGCACGCTGTGTCCTGTTTAGCGTTTGCTGCAAAAGAAAATTAATCGTGTACACTATCTAACAACACTGTCATGAGCGACTTATAATAGTGGCCTTAAATGTATATGAACGGCTTTCTCGGCACTTGATTTAAATATCCTCGTCTATAAATAGTAACTACAAGTTATAATTAGAAAATATATGCATATCAAAATAATTTAAATCGGTTCTTACGTGTCATAAAATATGACATAAATAATTTTGTATGTTATTTAATAACGTAAGAGTTATTTTTATATTTCAATGTTAACATTTTTTAATCATTTGTAAATTAAATTTAAAAGCAGTAGTGCTTTTAAATTTAATTTACACGTAGGGTTGCCAGATAAAAGTTTCTAATTTTTGAGATAATTCTAAAGCGATGCGGTAAATCAAGTGAGAGTTTTAAAAATTAGATAAATTCTTTAGTAAAAACTTTACAACTTTCAAGTGAGGTCTAAGGTAAGATCCCAGCTATCGGGCAAGTTTTCGTATTCGCCATTTTCTTTCCATAGACATCTCGAAATAACTTGAACCTTTTTTTTCTCGCTGGGAAATGCATTTATGCATCCCGCCCGATAATGGAGGCGGGTATGTGGGCCTCCTGGTGACGAGTGTTCCACCTACCCACTAAAACCCAGCGGTGCCCTCACCGTCCTGGTAGGGCGCCAGTGACGCCCCGAAAATAACTTGAACCTACCGCCAGTTGTCAGGGTAACGTTCCTAAGCTTAGTCGTCATTATGTATATAAATTACAATCACCTGTATCTCGGGGCTGGGCTGTAAAGCAAGCATGTCCTTGACGGCAGTGTACAAATTCTTCGTCTCTTTCAGCTCACGATCCTTTAGGACCAGCATTTCACTCTGAGCTAAGACTTTCCTAAAAAAGTCGATATTTTTTTTATGTTTTAATATAAAAAAAAATATCATTCATTGTTCATTTTTAGTTTTTTTTTTGGCCTAAATTGATTAAAAATAATTCAAAGATGTTTATTTTTACTTAAATATTATAATATGTGTTTTTTATAACTAAATAATATTCGATTTAATGAGAGCCATAGTTCTCCTAATCCTTTCTTCACTAGATTTTATCTGTGTTAAGATAATTAAGTTAAACGTCATTTATCCATTAATAACCCACACTAACAAAAAACTGTTGGTTTTAAAATACGTAATTATGACCGCAACGAATTAACAACCAACAGCCTTGTATAAACTATTAATGTTACCATCAACTTTGTTAAGCTATTAAATTCTCGTCGTTGACTTTCAACCATGGGAGCAAAACTAATAATTAAAAAAAATCTATTGTTTAATTAAACAACCATAATAATTAATAGGTAATAAGTGACTAAATAGGATAAGGGAAAAACGGTAAAAATGTGATTATTGTATTTTTTTAAATAAAAATAAATACCTTTACTTCAGTTAACTTTCAATTACAAAATTCTATCTATAAGAACAAAGTAAAGATTATAATCAGAAATCTTGAATTGGAAATAACTACCTATAGATATGGTACTTTTATGTAGCGCTGGATTTGCTATTGAGGCACTGGGGGCCAGTGGTCAGCGCGGCAAACTTTGGGGTGTAAAACATTTTTTTGAAGATTTTCAATTCAGATTTTTTATTATATTTTATTATTATTTTACTAAACTTTTTTCTTTATTTTTAAAGATTGCTTTTCTACTATTAAATTTACATAAGTAATGATTTAGATAGAGGGGCAGCAAACTGTGCCCCAGGGCAGCACTTTGGGTAAATCGGGCCCTGCCTGTGGATTTAGTTACCAAGATTGCCTTTGACTTTGTTTGACGACGTTGCCTAGCAACCAGTTATATATATATATATATATATATATATATATATATATAGTTAGTTTATCTATACAAACTTTTGCGTAAGTCGTAGCTTCTGCGTGAGATGAACGCTCTCCGGGTCGGTGCCCTGCAGCTTCCTCCAGCGATGCACATTGAGCGGGGTCTCCAGTGCTTCTTCTAGAGCGCGCACGCGCAGCCTCTCGCGACCCAACTCGCGCTCTAGATTGAATACCTGACAACATTTGGACGTTGATAAGCAACCCTTTTTTTTAATCTTTTTATTATAAAATCGTTAAAGTCACATATTTTGTGATTCATATTTTGGATTACACAATAATCTCATATTTGAAAAACTTATTATTAGATAAAATGCTATACCTATCTGCTTTTAATTAATTATAATTTTTATCAAAATAGAAAAGAAAAGATAAGATATATACTTCTTCAAACAGACTTATTAAGAATAGGTTTGACATTTTTAGACGTCATTTTCTTAAAATTAAGTCCGTGTAGCTTGACTCAGTATTGCTAATCAGCGTCCAATTATAAAATATAGAATGTTTAGATTGTTTTAGATAAAAATAAAATTAATAGTATTTTAATTAATGTACACAACGACGTCTCGCAGTCATTTTTTCATTTTATCATCATTCGATATTAGTGTTAATTTTTCATTTATTATAATTACCCTAATGTGATACCTTCCTCTTTTTATTTGATATTTTTTAATATAAAATATATAGAATACTTTTAAAAGCGTTATAAGATAACGATTTAAAAATCGATTTTATCTTTAAAAACATAATAAAAAACTACATAATTATTTCATTTATACGACTCTTACAAGTTCAAACAGAAATATTTCTAGTGTTATGTAGTTGAGTATTTTATGAGTTTTAATTTTTAAATTTTGGAGTGTCCGGAGTGATATATAGCTTTATGAATGATTTTATTTAATCACTCTGTATCTTAGGTTTGAAAGTAATATATTAACCATTGTCAATTTGCAGTGGACTAGCGTAAATAAGCGCCACATCCTTAGTCTTTACTGCTAGTTTTTACAAACTATTAGAACATTTCGATACCTCCCACGTAAGTTGTTGTAACCCCAAAATTACAATTTTACAGTAGAGCACTTTTAATACGTTTTAGTTTGAAAGTTACAACAAAATACGCCTTTTTTCAGGCGTATTTTGTTGTAACTTTCCTTGAAAAAAAAAAAAAAGATTTTTGGTATTTTTTCACTTTGAATGCATTAAGCAATGCAAATTCGTGTAGTATTCAGTAAAAACGCTAACGGCAATTTTGTGGCTTACAATAACTTACGTGGGAGGTATCGATTTACTCACTTAGTTTTTTTACTGTGTCTAAGTTTAACAAGAACCGTTCGCTTTAGGAAAACCAATTCGTTTCGACCTTAAGATTCCCAATAAAAACTCCATCATGTAAAATAATGCGATTTGACCGAGCTTTTTGTTTCGGCCTGATTGCTATTTAATTAGATTAATTTTTATAAAAAAAAATAACCTTCTTTATTGTCAAGAAATGAAAAATTACAACGACCACACCATAGGTGTACTAACGTGTATAAAAAATTTAATAGAATCTAAATGAAGATTATGTAAAAGTACTTATCCTCAATTATGGTAATAAGAATGAACCTACCAAGGATATTTTTTAACTATCGAAAGGAGGCGCGATTATTGAAACGAATATTGGCTGTAATTTGGAGGCTCGAACTTGCCGATGACACTTTTAAAATAGATGACAATTCGTGGAACGGGCATTCAATATTATTAAATCCATCGAAAATGTACGAGTACAATATTGTTACTTTTACTAAATAAATAAATGATAAAATTATTTGTGATATTGGGTTGTTTGTCGATAGAAGGAAGAATAAATAAAAGTAAAGTAACAGCCTGTAAATATCCCATTGCTGGGCAAAGGCCTCCTCTCCTATTAAGGAGAAGGTTTAGAGCTTAATCCACCACGCTGCTCCACTGCGGGTTGGCGGATATACATGTGTCAGAATTTCTCCCGGCACATGCAGGTTTCCTCACGATGTTTTCCTTTACCGCCGAGCTCAAGATAAATTTAAACACTAATTTAGCACTTGAAAAATCAGCGGTGCTAGCCGGGGTTTGAACCCACGATCATCGGTTGAGATCGACGTGTTCTAACCACAAGGCCATCTCGGTAGCCCAATAAGAATAAATATAACGACGTAAATAGCGCACTTTTAATTTTTGTTACAGAATTGGTTTAGTTTAATCAATTTAGTTCTTAATGGCATAAAAAAAAAAAAACGAAAAATAATGATAAATATAATATAAAAACAAGTAATAAAAATAAACTTGTAACACACCACTCTGTAATAAGATCCCGCAAACTGTTTTACATTAACCACCTTCTAAGTTCAAAGCGTACGTTTAGAAATCATTAATTAATAAATCACATTACGCGGTACAAGATTACAAAAGCAACAGAAATGCATAGACACAATTCGTGTTGATTTTCTAGTAGGATATTAACTTAAGCTGTAATTCAAATACAACAAAATTGATTTTAAAAGATCGAGGTGCTTATCGGTTTTTCATTCCGAACCGGTGGTAGCTTTGTATCTAAAAGTACCTATAATTTTTAAACTGACGATTCAAAAATTTGTAATAGTTTACTAAAATAAAGTATATTTTGACATTAAATTTAAATTTGAATATAATATTTGACGTTATAAATCTGTTCCCATTTCCAACTTTAACTTTATCAAAAGTGGTCGGTTTTCTGGCTGAAAAAATTGATGAGTTTATAACATATCTATAAACATAATATTAATTGTACCAATAATAATTTACTGAAAATAAAAACTTCAATATATTTTTTTTATAAATAAAAAACCTAATTTAATAAATATTTGCAATTTAAAAAATCTGTATGAGTTTTGAAAGTTTTATTTTTTTAAAAGCTTGATTGTCGATGGTCTATGCTAACTTATTTTAAAAAAGCTAGTTGATGATTCGTAAAATAAATAAAAAGGTTCACAAGTATAATTGAACGGTGCGCAACTTTAACTGACATTTATTAATATGTGGCCAGTAAATGTTAATATAATAAATATTAATTTTTTATTGCTACACCTGGGTTTATTTGTAATATTATACTAATATGATTTTTTTTATATAAATTATACATTTAGAAATTATATTTGTAGTATCTGTAGATTGAAGAAATGGTTAAGTAGGTTAATATTCTATGAAAAATAGTAAATATATAATTATTCTTGATATAATATTAACATTTTTTTTCTTACTTCTAATCTCAAGTCAGTCATATTTTCGATGCCTTTCGACAGCAAATTCTTCTCCTTACGAAGACGGATAATTTCTATTCTCAACAGACGTATATCTTCGATTCTTTGCTCGTACTGACGTTCGCCTAAAATATAATCCAATCAAAAACATAAATGTGAAATGAGAGCCAAGTTCAATATTATGATAAATGCCTTAGCTGTTGACTTCAACGACAAAAGAAGTGAGATCTAAATGGGTGCCAAGTTTAATGGTAAGTCCTGAAAATTATTTATAAGTAACAGTATAACATACCATATCTTATTATAACATAAGATAATAGTAGCCCAAGGTCTGTTTTCATAAATGCCTTCGCAAGTTCTAAATTGGATTGTTGGTAGAAACTAGCTATCGAACATAATAATTCGTTGGTAGGTTTATAAAAAATAGCCAATATATATATGTCTAGATATATATTTTTACTACTTATTTTTATTTACGCGGTAGCGTATATTTAAAAATGTATTATTTACTAGTGGTCGCCCAGCGGTCGGAATTAGTTTATTAAATTTGCAACTGATTTCAAGATTGACCACAGATAATCTCAATTTGATCACAGACTTTAACAATAAATAAAGAGTACTTATATATTATGTGTGTGTGTGTCAAATACAAGCAACATACAGTTTGCTTTTAATTGATTTAATGTACTATAAGTGTGCGAAATTTCCTACTCCATCTGTGCATTTTTTGTATTATATTAGAAGTCACGTATTATTTGGATTAGAGAGGTGAAGCTCAGATATATTTTGTAACATATTTTATCAAAAATATTAATTAAAATTTAGTTATGAATTATTCAAATGGCGACATTTTAATAAAAAAATCAAAACATTGTGACACTGATAGAAAAAAAAATAGATAAATCGTTTCGGTAAATGGAATATTACTAGATCGTTTATACATTATATTGCTCTAATATCAATGATGTATTGGTGACGATACACAGTTAAAGGTGTACCATATGTTATTTAGTAACATATAAGGCTAAGGCGCGAATTACACTTGTAAGTTTTTGATCACAGACTTTCATAAGATTTACAAACATTTATTATTGACACAGATATTGAAACTCACGGTTACCGTAACTGGGTTTATATTTCTCGCCTTACACTAAGGCGAGAATTACATTTGTAAGTTTTATTCTCTTAAATAATATAAAACAACTCTGTAATTTGTTAACAGTTCTTAGGCCAACTTACAAAAATTTACTGTCAAAAATAAAAGCACTAACAATAAATTTTTCAAGTGTAAAGCAATGAAAAATAATGGATGTAAATATTTATGACACAAAGTCAATTTAAACAAAGCACAAAAACTCCAGAGAAAGAGAATAGGAGTAAAATAAGGACGTCTGTTGTGAACCTTTATAGCCTGTTACTTTACTTTATTTTTCTATTGACGTCTGTGTACGGAAAAGATTCAAACTGAATATGGTATCTCACCCCTATGTAGCGTTACTTCTAAAATGCGTATTTTCTCGTAAAGCAAGGAAATTTCATCGTTTCGTCTCACGAGCTGCGCTCCAACAACATCACGTTCGTTTATCAGCCCTTCCAACTCTTTCATTAGCTTCGCTCTCGCTGTGTCACCTTCCTGTAAAGATATTTAGATACTAATTGTCGCATGCGGTTTCATCCGGGTTTAAGTTTACTGTTCCGCTTTTACGTCCGTGATGTTATATCGCCTATAACTAAAATATAGCCCATAAGTACAATTATTTAGTAGTGTTACTAGAAAAATTCTCCAGGAGTTTTGGAAATTGGTGATTTCGTACATGTTTCATTTTTCAAATTTCTACTTTGTCACTTCGTATCTTTTCGCGCCGCCATATTGCAAAATGGCGCCTAAAACAGTGTTTTGATAATATTCTTTTTTACTCATTTTATGATAAACATACATTTTGACCAAAAACTTCCACTATGAAGTAAAGTGGTACGTTTTTTTTATTTTGTCGCTAGTAAAAGAAATCTTAAAAAAATAAATTCAGCGTAGGTAGGGTAGGGCATATTATCTAAATTTTACAAATTTATCTCGTAGAAGTTATTTAATGACTTTCCTGTTTCAGTTTAAACGTCATAATCTTCGTAGCATCCTAACATACCTAATAGGGTCTTTTCAAAATTTAGCTAAGGTTGGATTCTTGACTCCACCGATCAATCTCCATCGTGTCTTCTCCATTCCACGTGACATTGGCGAAATAACATGTGTCTAATTGGCACAACTAAAAGCCATTAACCAAAGAATTGAATTGAATTGAACATACCTAATAAACTTACACGTTTATAATATTACTAGAACATAAGAGGGCACCAAAGGAATCCCTCGCCCGGGGTGCTTAGGGCCGGCCCTGGATATGAATACAGAAACGGATTTATAGATCACGAGATCAAGGCATTCACATAAACAAACTTCAACTTTATATTATTAATTTAAAATTATATTATTGCCGTTATTTGTTATGATTAATTACTAATTTCACGCTAATGGTACCGTATTTATTATATCAGAAACTGTTGAACGAATTTCGCAATTAAATATTTTTCCTTGTACTACTTTATCATTTATTTACGACTATCGATAATCGTAATAATAATAATGGACAATATTTTTTTAAATCGGTGATGAAAAAATTTTAAAACTATTATATTTTTAATTTACAATAATGTATATAATATATAAAGCAAAGAGACAAAACTTAGAGACTTTTTAGACTTAAAGAAGGTTAGTCACCACTTAAAACTCTTGAACGAATATAAAAACTATGAAAAAAGCGTTTTTCTTTTCATGAAGAAAATGCATTTCTTTATAGATTTTATATTAAACGGCTAATGAGACGATAAATAAACACATTTTGATTCTGAGACGTAAGTCTGAGAAGTAAGTCTTTATTGTACAGATGATTTTGAATTATAAAAATATTAACAGACAGATAATGTATATATTTTAAATAACATTTACTCTTCGATTGCTGAAATCATTATCATTATTAAAGGTTTGAATGAAAACACAACTTTTTTTCCTTTACGTATTTATCTTACAAACATATATGCTATATTTTTTTGATAACACTAAAACTTGTCAAACACTGAATAAAAAAAGAAAATTAGTTGACATATAGAGAAGAAAGAACTATTCTTACACGTTATCCAAAAAAAAAGAGATTTTTTTGTAGGTTCACCGATTACTCGAAAACGACTGAATTTTTTTTTTATTGAAGTTTCTTTTAAAGGGCTTTTAATGGATGAAACGACTTCAAAAGCAAAATACGTTATTTTGTTCGATCATCTGTGAGAGTGAGATACTGCCCCGAGCTAACTCGTATACGAGCTGCAACTACAAGGTTACAGTAAGGTACTTCCTCATTAAAATATTTACCTGAACGATCCTATTAAGCCTCGCCTCTTCTTGCCTCAATGCGGTGATATCTGCCTTCGCTTCGGACAGTTTCGCCAAACCGGCTTGCACTTCAGAACGAAGCTGTTCGTTTTTCTTGTTGCACTTCACGAGCGTTCCCTCACACGATTTTAAACCTGTCTCTTTACCACTTATGTCTTCTTTTAGCTGCTCGATTTGATACGCTAACATCTAGAAGGAAATTATTGTTATAAAATAGAATTGATCCTGATGCGTGGATGTAGTGTAGCTAGATTTCATACAGGATGTTTAATATATATATTTATAATTTATAATGTATGTATTAAGAGTATCTATCGAGTTTCTTGCCAGTTCTTCTGGGTAAAATTTTCATTCCGAATCGGTAGTAGCTTTTCATAGAATCAAATATTTTTTGTTTGTTTTGATGATTCAAAAGTGTTGATAAAAGCCTAAGTGAATAAAGTATATTTTGATTTTGAAATACACACAAGGAACAATTTGAAATGTTGTACATATTTGTTAGTTAGGACTCGCAAAAAAATTGAATGCTCTGTTCTTAGCCACTTCTTACGTCAGAGATCCGACCATAATATTTGGGTCTACAGGTCTTAGGAATTAGCAGTTAAATCTTTCAGGTGTAGAGCAATGACAATCAACTTATGTAAACCTTTATGAAAGACAGAGCAAAAACTATAAGTGAAATTCTCGCTCCCACTTTTGCGTCGCGCTGTCGGGTAAATAAATTTTCACAAAACTTTTTAATAATGTAGATTAGGAGATTGTTATAACTTACTGTCATTTACTATTCACTACCATTATATTTTTACCCGATTTCCTAAAAATTAGGAGATTCTCAATTCGTCGGCAATTTTTTAAATGGATGTTCACCGATTTCTCCGCCGATTGTGGACCGATTTTGAATATTTTTTTATTGCTAGATGATATATATATTATTAGATTGGGAGAACCATGTTTTCGAATACAGCAATATTATTAATAGAAAAAACTGTAAAAAACTATTTTAATATAAACCTTAAGCTTCTGTTTCAGATCCTGTATCTCATCAAGCGCTTCGGTGTAGTTCTTATGAAGCATGTTTCTTTCAGCTCGAGTAGCGTCCAAAGCTACGGAAAGCTTTCGCCCTTTGAGAGATTCCTCGCGTAAAGCCTTCTTTAGATCCAGTATATCCGCTGTTCGGAGACGAACTTCCTCTGTTGGCGGGGAAAGTCATTATGCAAATAAGTATAATTTTTATTTGGGACATAAACATATTTGCCATAAAAAAAAACAATAATTACAAAATACAACAAAAAATAACGAAACAGAAATACGACGAAGTGAAATAAAAAACAAGAAGATACCTAACACTATACTTTACTATATAATTCTACTATATTGTTCTTTATAAAATCATGAAACTATCTATAAAAAGTGCTATATTTGATATCTTATAGAAATGTTGTATACCTGAAAATCTTTAGTATTGAATGATACGAGTACATACCAGAAATCTCGTCTATTTTTTCATTCAACGCAATAGTTTCTTCAAGCATTCTGTGAAACATGTTAAAAATCTGTATCAACAAAAATAGGAATGAAAACAAAAATGTGTTATAAGTTTTGTATTTTTAATGTTTAAAAAAGAATTGTATAAAAATATTGTAATAAAAAAAATGTATAAAAAAAATTGTATTTTAGCCAAATTATCGACAGAACTTTTTATTTGATTAGGTTTAAGCAATATTTTAAAGACTTTCATTTCAATTTCTGGACTGAATCGTCTTTTAAGGTCTTAAAAAAGTAATATTGACTAACTCATTTATAAACAAGTTAAAATGTACGAAAATTTAATTGACAATCATAATATGATCTCATATTAGGGTCTGTCCATTAAACACGTGAGGCCCATAGAGGAAAGGGGTGGTCCAGGAGAAAATCACGAAATATCCCAATAGGCTTAAGATATCGTGTTTTTAGTATGTAAACCTCACCACATATCACAGGGGAGGGGGTGTGTTGGGATGGGTGTTTAAAAAGTTGCTGAAAGCGGGTTGCGTTTAATGGCCAGCCCCTTACGTTTACAAATAAATTCGTTGATTGCTATAATTTTATGTACAAGTTATTTTGTTTCACCTGTCTTTATCTTTTTCCAGCTGTCGTATGATCAAGCGCTGCTTGTTGATCTGCGCAGTGCTGGTGTCTAGCTCGTGTTCCAGCTGTTTGCGTCTTTGTTCTTGGCGGTTTATAATTTGCAGGTTCTCCAGCGCTTCATCTACGGTGATTGATGAAAGTTTGTGTTTTAATTATAAAGTATTTGTGTTTATATATTTTGTTTATTGAATAAGTATGTATGTAAGTTCTCTGTAAGTCTGTTATGTGTGTAGATTAACTTTTAATTAGTAGTAATAAAAAATTGATTTATAGTGTGTTTCATTATCTTAATAGCTATACATTATCAATATGACTCCTTTTATTGTGTATAACAAAAAATAGGGGTAGACCGATTCTTAAGAAAACTTGTGACTTAGGCATAATATGATATTTCATAAAATCTTTTAAAGAAAAGCAGGCATTTTTTTACATACTTTGAATCTTCTGCATGTTTTTATTGAGGATGTCTTTTTCCCGGTTCAGATTCTCCACTTCGCGCCGGTCCGCCTCCGCCTGCTTCTTACCCAGCATTATTTCCCTCTCCATAACGCTAACTTGTTGACGGAGATTCTCTCTGATAGAAACATTTATCATAATGTTATATGGACGCTGATAAGCAATACTATGTCGAGCCACACGGACTTCATTTTGAGAAAATGGTGCGTAAAGATGTCAACTTCTTAATGAATTTGTTTGAAGACGAATATATCCATATTTTCGTATCTATTTTGATAAAAGGTACAATGAATTAAATGCAGATTGTTTTAATAAGGAGTTTTATCTAATACTAAGTTTTTTAAATATATAAGATTAATGCATATTGCAAAATGTGGAACACAATTCAATATTCGAAACACTAAATTAAGAAATTTTTCTCCATACTTATTTAGTTTATGTGACTTAAATTTTTTTTAATAATGTTAAATACGTGACGTACATCAATATCTCCGGATTTAAGTTTTTTTGGGTTGACACATTATTGCTTATCAGCATCTCATCTTATCATCATATTATCTCCGTCTGAATTGACTATGTTCCTCTTACATTTTGCATGTGAACATCTACATTCAATAATCTTGATATCATCTATACTAATATTATGAAAAGGTACAATTTGTAAGTTTATATATAGGGGCTAATCTTTCAATTCGATTTGAGGTTATGAGGATGCTGATATGCAATAACGTGTCAACCCACAAAAAGTGAAATTCGGAGATATTGGTGTATTTTGATACTGCATCGTCTATTTAACATAATTAAATAAAAAAATTAAGTCATATAAACTAAATAAGTACGGAAAAAAGTTTCTTCATTAATCGTTTCGAAATTCCAGGTCGTTCATTATTTTATAATTTATACAATAATCTTATATTTTTTAAAACTTTTTATTAGATAATCTATTAAATATATCTCCCTGCTTTTTATTCATTACAGCTTTATTGATTAAAGAAAGAAAAGAAAATATGACCTATTCAAACAAACTTATTACGAATAGGTTTGACATCTTTAGACGCCATTTTCTCAAAATGATGTTCGTGTGGCTTGACACAGTATTGCTTATCAGCGCCCATGTAACATCACGCTTTAACTCATAATAGCGACGCAGTGATCATAAACGCGAGAAGCGACTAGTTTTTTATAATCTTGAGAAAAGGAAAAATCACACAGTAATTGTTGCTCCTCCCGTCAGCTAAATTCTGAATGCACAATTCTTACCACTTAAGCTAAATTATGCAGATGTTGATAAGCAATAATGTGTCAACCCACAAAAAGTCAAATTGAAAGGTATTAATGTGTTCTGATAATGCGTTACGTATTTTACATTATTCAATGAACTTTTATCAAAATAGCAAAGGAAAGATAGATATATGCTTCTTCAAACAAATTTGTTAAAAATGTTTGACAATTAGACGACATTTTCTCAAAATGAAGTCCGTGTGGCTTGACACAGTATTGCTTATCAGCGGCCATATATAACATGTTTAACCAGTGCATCCAAAGATACCAATCCAAAGAGACATTGATATCTAAATATGACTAATTGATAGTCTAATAAAATTTACCGATCAGTTTCGACGCCAGCTTTAGCTTGTTCCAGCAGCTGGTATTTCTTCATTTGCTGCATCGCTTGCTTGCTCAACTTAGTCACTTCGTTCCGCAATCTATTGCCATCGTCTATCATATTCTGGTGGACATAATATATTTTAATCACAATCGTAAAACCTTAGAATAATGAAATATACTCATGTGAAATTGTGAACAGTTATTCGATGAGTAATGATTTTCTTGATTGAGTCATTAATATTTACGTTAATTATTTGACTTCGTAATGAAACAATTATGAAGTGTCTTATTTATCTTTATAAAAAAATGTTAAAAAACTATTCATATTTTTATTTTTGAAATTGATTTTTTTTTTCTATTATTAGATAAATTGGATGCTTATAAGCAATAATGTGTCAACGTAAAAAAGTCAAATTCGGAGATACTGATAATATATTCTCATAATTCGTCACTTATTTAACATTATTCAATTTATTTAAGTCATCTGAACTTAATAAGTACGGAAAAAAGTTTCATAATTTATTGCAATATGCAATAATCTCATAGATTTAAAAAAATTTATTATTGGGTAAATCTTTTTATTATACCAGTCTACTTAAAATTTGTTATACATATATATATTTTATCAAAGTAGAAAATAGAACATGGATATATGCGTCTTCAAACTAATTTGTTAATAATAAGTTAGACGTCTTTAGACTTCTCACTTCTCAAAATGTCTTTCTCAAAAGTCCACGTGGCTTGACATAGTATTGCTTACCGACATCCAATTGTAAATACGATCTAACCTTCAATTCTTTTGTAGTGTTAGTAAGATTTTGTTTCGTTTTATCAAATTCAGCATTAGTATAGTCGAGCTGTTCTCTCAGTTGGGTTGCTTTCGTCAAAGCTGCTTCTTGTTCCTGTTGCGCTGTCTCCAGCCGGTTGCCCATATCACGTAGTTGACGATCACGACGTTCCATTATTTTTTCTGCTTTTGTGAGCTAGGTTTTATGTATACTTGTATTAAATATTTATAAAAATTAGGTATAGTTATTACAAAGAGTGAATAATTATAGACAAAAATTATATGATTTAAGGCTTAAGGCTGATGGTATAAACAATTGACAATTGATATAGCTTCGAAGTAACCACAAAGTGTCTTTTAGATTCAAAGGTCTTGTGTATGCGCTATGATTGTAATAATTAATAATTACAATTACATACATATAAAAGTAGAAAAAAGTAACAGTCTGTAAATGTCCTATTGCTGGCCGCTTCTCCTATTAAGGAGCTTAATCCACCAGACTGCTTCTTTGCGGATTGGCGGATATACATGTGTCATAATTTCTTCCGGCTCATACAGGTTTCCTTACGATGTTTTCCTTCACCACAGAGTATGAGGTGAATTAAAACACAAATTTAGTACTTCAAAACTTCGCGGTGCTAGCCAGGGCTTGAGCCCGCGATCATCGTTTACATCGACGTGTTCTAACCTCTAGGCTAACTCGAAATTTGCATATCGTCAGTTTCTATCCACTGTTTCCATAGTTTTGATACATATGTCACAACTCTATCGCTAGTAGGATTAATTACAGATATATAGGTTACTGAAGCCAGCCCTTAATGGACTATACTAACTTTGTCATTTAGATTGGCTATTGTGTTTCCTCTATTCTCCATTTCGGTCTTCAGCGTGGCGCTCTCTCCCTTCAAATGTTCCACCAGACGATTTTGACGCACTGCGTTGTTGTCGGCTTCCTAAAATATGCAGTTTATATTGTATTAGCTTTTGCCTGTGTGGCGGAGCGTTTGTAGGTATGTCATACAGAAATTCACAATGAATTCTTTCGAAATATTAAACATATTTTGCGAAAATTGTGGTTCACGAAGTTCTCTGACATTGTTTTACATCTGAAAAAATTTACTGTCAATGCCTATATTTTTGACAGCTTTCTTAAGGTTACCTAGATAGCTTTTCTCAGGTTACAGAGTTGTTTTTCTCTGAAATGAAATCTCTGAAACTACTGATTCGATTTGAAAAAATATTTTACATTGGATAGCTCGTTTATTGAGAAAGGTTAAAGGCGTCATTATATCACGCTACGACTTATAGGAGCAAAACAGTAATAATAATTTATTTTTT
Organism: Hypolimnas misippus; assembly: GCA_037950945.1. NCBI lineage: Eukaryota > Metazoa > Arthropoda > Insecta > Lepidoptera > Nymphalidae > Hypolimnas > Hypolimnas misippus. The sequence continues at coordinate 3,109,219 of JBBEEQ010000009.1, forward strand.
ATTGTATTTAACATTCATATTTAATTTCAGATACCATAAAATTTAATTTATAATTTATTCATTTTAGAGGCTAAAAAAACTATTCAGTTTATTGCCAATCAACGATTAAAATAATTTTGTCGTACTGTATTATAAGAAGTAAAAAAAAATTAATATCCTTGTATGCATTTTTATAGAATAATTACACACAGTAAATAATATTCATTTTAATGGAATAATTACATACAGTTTGAAAACTGTGAACAGGTACTTTTTGTGCTAGATTTTTTTAGTGTTCATATAAATAGCCTGGTACGCCGTGAACCCTCGCTAAACATTCACTGCCTTGAAGTCAAATGTTAGACTTGATCAGTAAAAGATAATTTATTCTTAACTTTTTTTAGATACTGTTAATACAATAACAACCACATGGATTTTGAAACCTACTTTGCAACGGGTCGGGGGTGTCAAAATAAAAAAAAGACATGAACGATGAATCTCGCATTCACTATTATTACTTCTATGCTCTTTAAAAATTAATACGATTTTATTAATATTATTACAGAACTAGCTGCCCATCGCGGTTTCATTCGCGTTTTTGGTTATTGCTTCGTTCGTGTGAGTCGTAGCGTGACGTAATATAGGCTACTAGTGTTCTCTTGCGTTTTTACATGCTCTTAACATAGGACTTTCATACAAACTTCTAACCCTCGTCTTACCATCTTACGGGTTGAATTATACAAATTCCCGTCTTAGTGGGCACCTGCGTCCTAAAAAGAACCCCCATGCAAAATTTGAAATTCCTAGCAATTATAGTTTCTGAGATTTCGTCATGAGTGAGTGAGTGGCCTTTCGCTATTAAGAAAGATTATAAGAATTTTTCAAATCGAATTAGTAGTTTCAGAGATAACCCCTACATACAAACTTACAAATAAATTTTACATCTTTATAATATTACTAGATTACATAAACGTGATGAACGCGTGAATGCCGTGTTTGGTAAGTATTCTTCTTTTACCTCTAATTGTTCTTCCATCTTAGCTATCGTCTCGTCAGCATTAGTGTTCTTCTGTTCTAGTTCTTCAATATAGCTCAGTGCGTTGGTCAGTCTTTGTTTAACACCATCCAACTCGCCCTGGAGACGAGCTTTCTCCTTTTCAAATTTCTCCTTCTCTTTTACTGCTGATGTCGCACCGCTAAACAAGAGATACCAGGTTCGAATGAAAACCTTTAGAATTTAAAAGTCGATACATTTATACAGAATCATAAAACAAAAGTAATTATTTCCAGAAACGGTAGTCTGTAAGAACTACAAAAAAATGATAAAATTGTTTTAAAAATTAATGGAGGTCAAAGTATAAACATAAAAAACGTTTCACACTCAATGGCCCCCATTAGGGTCACATGATCTTGTGTCGGGGGTCCGGAAACATACAACACAAACACTAACACGTAGACCACGACAAATAACCGTATGACCAATATAGATGTTTGCCGTGAGTGGGGTCGAATCCGCGACCTTTAGCTTTAACAGTCAGTTGCAGTAAACACTGCGCCAACCTGTTGTCGAAGTATGTATAGGATTCATGAATTTTAAAGAATTAATTGAGTTAGGAAATTTTTCGGAAGATAAAATATCATTGTCTCACGCATCATCATCACCAGCTCGCTTCCTTGCGTCTAATTCCTTCTCCAATCGAGTAACAGTCTTCTTCATAGTCTCCAGACTTTCAACACTGGCCAGTTCTCTTGCGTGCATCGCATCAGCGAGAGCGCGGGCATCGTCTGATGTAAATATTGTTATTTTCTATAGAAGTCTGTATCACATAACATAGGCAAATACAAAATTTATCTTATTCTTTCTCATCCAAACTTTAACTTTATTTTTCCTTATTTCTATATAATTTAGAAAATTTCTCGCTCTTATCCAATACATTATTGGATTATAAAGAGTTGAAGATTTTAGATTACACATTTTCTCTCATAAAACTAATATTAAATAAAATTAATCAGATTAGAATAATTGCTGTAGATAATTTAAAAAAATAAAGATCATAAGATGATATTATGTGGAACAAAATTGAATAAAAAATGTGAAAGCAATAAACTAAAAATAATTCTTACCAATTTCCCCTCTTAATCTTTCAATGGTTCTAGAAGATTCGGAGATTTCCGTCAAATATTCTGTCACCATCGCGTCGTATCGTCCTAGCTTGGTCTATTACGAAAAAAAAAAACAGTATTTTAATTTAATTAAATAATAATGTTGTTGTTTTTTTCTTGGTATTGGTTAATAGTTCTGTCATGTCATGTTTCTATGTTTGTTCTCTATGCGTTTCGAAATCATTGATCAGCTTGTGATGAAGCTTTGGTAGGGTGTTCTTCGAACGTCCACGAGAGCTTACCATAACCATAATTACCTAAGAGTCTTTACTTTAGGTGGCATTACAATGCCGGGTACAGCTAGTATAATATATAATTGTGTATACATACATTTTAAACAAGATTATAGTAATGTTGTATGTAATGAAAATATCATGCAGCGATAATGCACACATAAGAGCCTCTACTGTTATAATTTTATGTGCAGCGACGAAGTTAAAAAAAATTGCTATAAACAGATTATATTTTTTACTTACTAGCTGATGTTCGCGACTTTGTCTACGATGACTGATACCTACGTAGCTTTATGAAAGCAAAGTCTTAGCCAAATCGGTTTAAAATTGACAAAGTTTCATACAAAATTTTATCCCTTATTTTATGCCCTTGGGGGTAGAAATAATCAAAATCCGTTCTTAGCGGATTCCTACATAACATCTACACGCATACCAAATTTCAGCCCGATCCGTCAAGTGGTTTAGGCTGTGCGTTGATAGATTTCTATGTCAGTCAGTCAGTCACCTTTGAGTTATATATGTGTAAAGAAAACCTTTTTAGTTATTTATGTCAATTTCTCTTATTACTTTTTATTGTTGACTTTTGTCATTTAAAAATATTTAAATTTATAATTATTAGAATTTTCTTAAGATATAAAATAGACCTGAAATAGAGGCTTTAAATGTTGTTTCTTTAATTTTCAGAGAAACGCAGTTTTGTCTTTATTTCAATAATAAGATTAACATCATTATAAAACAACATTTAAAGCCTCTATTTCAGGTCTATTTTATATCTTAAGAAAATTCTAATAATTATAAATTTAAATATTTTTAAATGACAAAAGTCAACAATAAAAAGTAATAAGAGAAATTGACATAAATAACTAAAAAGGTTTTCTTTACATATGTTTAGATGTACCTTTAAAATAAGATTTTAGATCAAACTATTTTCAACAATGACAATAATGAGTTATTAAAACTTTCGAAACTGTTTTATAATTTAGAAACCATAAAATGCGTCGGACATTTAATTGATACATAATAAGTGTTTAAGCAAATGAAACTACTCTTACCTTAAGGCTAGTAATTTTTTCTTGATGAGTAACATTTTCTTCTTTCATCTTGAAATAGGAATCGTAGAGCTTGGTGTACACATCGGAATATAGTTTAAGACCTTCCGCTTCGCGTAACTGTTCTAGAATCTGAAAAAGAATTTTAAAATTTTGATTAATGACTTATTTGTTAAATATTTTTGTTATATTTTTTTGAAATATAGAAATATGTATCAATCTATACTAATATTGTAAAGTTTGTTTGTTTATTTTTTAAACGCGCTAATCTTAGGAACTACTAGTTCTAATTGATTTTATTTTGTGTTAAATAATTTATTTATTGCGAAAGGCTATATTACATCACGCTACGACTCATAAGAGCTAAGCAGTAAATATAAACGCGATCGAAACCGCAACGGATAGCTAGTATAATATAATTTTTGTCAAGTTAAACAGAATCTATACTATATTATAAAGAGGTGAAATTTGTTTGTATGTTTGTATGTAGGTGGCATCTCGGTAACTACTGATCCAATTACAAAAAAAAAATTGTGTTAGCACGTTCATTAAAGAAGGTTATATTCTATATTACATCACGTTACGACTCACAGGAACGAAGCAGTAATCATAAACGCAAGTAAAACTGCGAGGGGCAGCTAGTCACTTAAAAATATCTTCTAAATTTTAGTCTAGATGTTAATAAAATTAAAGTTGTCCTATGGGACCAGTCTGCTAATACTTCCTTTTGAATTAAAATTTTCATAATCGGTAAAAAATTACATAGTTCTCAGGTAACGAACATTAAAAAACTGAGAACCTCCTTCTTTTTAAAGTCGGTTAAAAAAGAAAAGACGATGAAAGTTTCTATATAAGGAGATGCAAGCACAGGACATCACTAAGGCTGACGAGCTGATAAGGCGAGGTATGGTAATTGTCTTTTTCCGTTCATTACTACATTGAGGCTCAAGTTATTCCTCTAACTAGACTAACGGTATTTTAATTAATTTTATAATAAAAATTTATTACATTTTTACTTTATTATTAATTTTTATATATTTTTTAATATTTCGATCGTTATATGTTTTATCTGAATAGTTATGACACATTTTTAAAATTATATGAACGACTAGCTGAGCCCGCGACTTCGCTCGCGTGGATTACAGAATGCTTGGCATGTCTCCTGCAAAGCAAGGTTATAATAGTCTGCAGTGCTGCTCAAGAAGGGAGCTTTTTACTTTGAATCTGGGAACTTACTGGTTGTATTTATAAGCAGACACTATCTCAGATATGGTATTCCTCCACGGTTTTGACTATAAATGTTGAAGAAAAGTTGTTTTGTGGTAGTCTTTAAAATTTCGACTGCAAAACAGTAAGTTCCCACCTAGGTTCTCCTTGTATTATATATCGGGTGACTTTTTCTACTGGGCTTAATAGGCCAAATCCGGAACTATAAGGAATCGCGAAAGATACTTAATGAAGTCTCGTGTCCGATTTTGAAAAATCTTAAACTACATCATATTTTTTTTTTTGATTTCATGATTTTCCTGGCCAGAAATAGAACCCACTATTTAAAAAAAAAACATTCTGTATTATTGCACCACCTAATATTGTCACTTGTAAAGATCAACTTTTGGAAAGTAATAGTAAGCGGCAAATTAAAGGAAAAGGTTTTTTTTTTACAAAATAACATTAAATCAAAATAAAATACATTAATTAAGTTAAGTATTCGATTCTACGTAGACATAATCAAATATGTGGGTTAAATCATGGGTTCCGGTAAGTTTAGAAAAAAAATGTGCGTTACTTTGAACGATTTGTTTGTAAATTGCATCAAAATGCTAGTCACCTACTAAAGTAAAGAAGAGTGTGAACAATACAATCGAAAATATTTAAATTGAATTACTCACAGTAACTTCTTTTATGTTTGTCTTTTTTTCTATGTGAGTTATACAAAGTTGGTAGAATGTCACGTTTGATTTAGTCCCCGTCATCTACTCAGTTACCTAGGTAGCTTTAGATAATTCTTAAAAAGGTGAATCAATTTGTTGAAAATCTACATTTCACTGGACTCGGCTATTGTACTCGCCCGCTATTAGCGTTACAATATCCCGTTACTAAAAATTTAATTAATGTAAGATTTTGATAGAATTTTGTAAAAAAATAGCCTTTTCTTTTTGTTGCAGTTTACTGTATAGTATTACCTCACTAAAGTTGATCTTTATAATGTGTGAAGGTATCAGATGGTGCAATACTACAGAATGTTATTTTTTGCAAAATCAACGTGTTCTTTTCTGGCTAGGAAAACTTCATTTTCAAAAAACTAATGATGCAGTTTTAGTTTTAATCAAAATCGGCTCTGTGACCTAAATTATTTTTCGCTTTTGTTTATAGTTTCGGTTTTGTTCTATCATATCCAGTAAAAAATTACCCAGTAAATTTATTATTTTTTAAAATGATTATATTAATGTAATATATATCTTCCCTATTTGAATCAGATATTATTCACTATTTCATTGGTTTCAATTTTGTTCCTTATAAAATTGGCTTTCTGCTAGTGAAAGTTTCATCAAAATCGGTCCAGCTGTTTCAGATATTAGCCGAAACAAACTGAGGGACCGATAGACAGACAAAAATTTTAAAATTTGTAATTTTGTTGTAAGTACCGTGTATACTTTCATATGCATTTATTTAAAATTACAAACAGACACATCAATTTTATTTATTTGTATAACCTTCCCTTCTTAAATCGGATAATGTTCACTATTTTATTGGTTTCTCCAATATTTTGTTATCGTATAATTCTCTATTTTACTTATTGATTAAAATAAATATATATTTTTTTTAATATAAGTAGCCTAATTTAATCCTTATAATATTAGCTATAGGGGCTGCTGTAATGTTTTTAAGAACTTTTTAGACTTTGTGATATTTTGTGATTGTTTTCTTCCATTCTCACTCCCTTCTCTGGGCCTCGCGTGATTAATGGACATCCTCTAACTGCGAGTGAAAGTCCCATCAAATTTAATTCAGCTGTTTCCGAGATTAGTCGTAAGAAACAGACTGACAGTACTTGATGTAAGTACTTTTATGCATTTAGTGAAAATCACAAAATAATGTTCGACGTGACCCCATAAGTTGACATATCTTTTTTAGCGGGCACAAACGCACAGATAAACAGACAAAAATTCTAACAAATTTTGTTTTGGGTTCTATTGCGTAGGTAAAGGCCTCCAATAATTTTTTTTCATATATCTTACATGTACAGGCAGCGACCCGTTAGAATTTTTTTCATATATATAGATTTAAAAATATCTAAAATAGAAGTAACCCCAAGTCACTCCTTATAACATTTGCTAACTGCAAAAAGTACCATCAGAACCGGTTAAGTCGTTTCAGAGATTAGTCGGAACAAACAGACAGACTGACAAACAAAATTTTTAAAAATGTATTTTTTTATGTGAGTACTTTATATACTTTCATGTATTTAGTTAAAAACACAAAAAAAATGTTCAACGTGATTCCTTAAATTGACATAACTTTTTTATTTATGGACCGATTGACATGAAACAAAGCCTAAATGTTAAGTGAAGCTTACTACAATATATTAGTGAAAACCGCATCTAAATCGGATAAGTCGTTTCTGAGATTAGCGTGCACAAACGCACAGATAAACAGACAAACAGACAAACAGACAAACAGATAAGAATTCTAAAAATCATTGATTTGGGTTCTATTGCGTTGGTATAGGCCCCCTATAATATTTTTTTTCATATATCTTCCATGTACAGACAGCGACCCGCTAGAATTTTATTATTAGTATAGATGTAAATAAATATATAAAAATTAATAATAAAGTAAAAATATAATAAATATTTAATAATCTGTGACGTGATTTTTGGCGGGAATCGAAGAAAAAGGTGATGGGTATAGATTATGATTTGGATTGAGAAATTGATTTAAAATAAATAAAACTAGACTTATAGCGAATACTTTAAATTAATATTACTATTGTGTCTGTTTAAGTAAACGAAATATTCTTCTGGAGATAAAACACGGTTATGTTTGACTTTGGTAATAATCAGTAACAATTTGCTTGGTATATTGGACTTATTTATTTATTTATTTTATTTTATTTATTTATTAGACTTCAGTTATAAATGGTTGTAGAATTAAATATTGATTTGAACATAAGGTGGTTTAACTTCACTAGATTAAGAATAATAATGTATATTGTGTATACATATGAACGCTGATAAGCAATACTATGTCAAGCCACACGGACTTCATTTTAATAAAATGGCGTTTAAAGATGTCAAATCTATTCTTAATTATTATGTTGGAAGAAGTATATATATTTTTTCTTCTTTCTTTTGTATTTTGATAACAAGCATAATAAATTAAAATCAGATAAACATAATAAAAAGTTTTATGTGATAATAAGTTTTTCAAATATATGAGATTACTGTATATCGCAAAATATAAATGCACTTCAATATTCCAAATATTAAACTTAGAAACTGCTTCCCTATATTTAGTTTAAATTACTTGACATTTTTTTAATTATCTTAAAAACGTAACGCATTATCAGAATCCACGAATATCTCCAAATTATGTTGGTTAACACTTTATTGCTTATTAGCATCTACATACATTATTATACGTTTTTTTAAGCTGTTTAACCAATTTTAGACCAGTTTTGCAGCTATTCTGAAAATATGTTTAGCTGAGGCAAGTAGTTTCCAAATAGCGTTTACTAGAAATATATCTATAACTTCAGGGTTATTGTCTAACCAATAAAAATATATATTACTCTTTCGAATTCCTTTTCAGCCTCCGTGGTCTCAGAACCGACGGTGATGGCGGCTCCGAACTCTTCGTCATCATCTTGTACATCCATCGTTATTAAATGTTTAAAAGCTAATAAACTAGAAATAATAATAATAGCAAATTTATCCAAATGAAGTGGCGTGCGATGTTTCGGTTGTCATGGTGACGTCTCTATGACAATGGCGTTGTTATTGTTTATGCGCGAAGACTATTTCACACTAGAGATGTGTTGCGTTGCTAAGTTACGGAAGTAAGTTAAACGCATCAATAGCGTCATTTGATTTGAGTTACATTGCTTAGCTTCATTCTGATATAAATTACTAAAATTGAAAATTAAAAAAAAAAACTTACATATTTAAATGCTGTATTTAGTTTAATGATTTCATTGTAGTTTTGTATTGTTGTCAGTATCAGTATATCTTCATAGTTTTTCATCACACCACCTAGATTTTCAAAATGTTTATAACTGTTTAGACTCCTTCGTGTATTCTCCAACATACGTGATATTGGCAGAATATTCATTCGCGCATTCGCACGCCATATTATAAGTAAAGAAAAGAAATTACAACTAAAAGCAAAACAAAGAATTGAATTGAAGTGACAATCTGTATAATTATGTAAATCTTTATGAAAGTCTTACAGCAAAAAATATTACTGTTATTCTGGCCGGAGGCACAGGTCTTGCACATATCCAATACTTTTAGTTAAAATGAAAATGTTATAAAATTATTTTATTTATATCAAGGTTTGGGTTATTTTTATGATATTTAATTATTTCGGCGTGGTAGCTTTTTGTAGTAATAAATCATAATAAAAATTATAAAGCTAAAGAATTTATTAGCTGAAATTGTTAATCAGGAAAATGCTAGTGGTATTTTATAATATCTATTACCGATAGACCGTTATACTGCACCTTCAGTATAACGGTCAGCCTTCCGTAATAAACTTATATTACGGAAGGCTGCAGGTATATAATTACGCATAATAAATTGTACTCAAATGTATATTGGATATAACTGATTTTAACATATACAAATTTGGTTAATTGGAGAATTATATATAAATTTTGATAACGAAATAATTAAAAAAACGTCTTATGACATCTAAAAAAATCAAACAAAATTTTACGATGCGATTTCGTGCCGTGACTTTTTAACGATGCACGTTGTAGATTTTTACGGTTTCATGACTTCGGAATGTTCAAGGGCGCGACGATAGTTATGTATGTGTATTGGTCAAAATGCTTCAGTTTGATAGGATGACGTTCTGGCATTTAGGCAGGCCGTAAACGTGGACACATACACGGTTTTCTAGAAAGTTTATTTCGACGCCGTAAACGAGCGTTTTGTAGAAGAGCCATAATTGATGCCATGCCCATAATTTGACGAACCGCAATCCTTCTAAACCAAAGCATAACGCAAAAAGAATTCTGTAAATCGGAGTGGCAGGTTCCAAAATTACACGTTTTAACAAAAATATTTAAAGACCTTGATCGTGTACAAAAGGAAATTTTGAAACAACTAATATCAGAACAATTTTTCAATTCACCTAAGTTTAAATAAAATTATACCTACATTTTATACCCTACACTTGATTTAATAGAAGAGGCTTTCTCTATCTATCGCTGTACAATAGAAAGGGACAGTAATACCAAGTGATTGCAAATTGTCCAGGACATGGAGTAATTGGGCGAGGGTTAATAATTTTGTCTGTGAGTAATGAGGAAGTCAACAGTTTAGAGAGAATAGCTTGTTGGTCTATTCGATGTCTTTTAAGCCGGTTGCTCACTAACGAGCTGTGACCGGAGGAAATCGCTATCTTTGTATATCTTTCTTTATATTTCACTTCCTTTTGTAATGTACTTTTTAAAATAATTAGTGGCAATAAGGGGCTGTCTATTAATCACGTGAGGCCCAAAGGAGAAAGGTGGGGTTTGGGTATCAGAACAAAGCCCCCAAGGTTTTCTAAGACATCACATGTAGTTATTTTTGAAATTTTTTAAGGCATATATAAGTATACGGTTGCATGTTTTTCAGAATTCAATGCGATTGTACCCGTTTTTAAAGTTAGGCATTTTCTTTAAATTCCTACTAAGGTCGTAGGTATAGAAAATACACGTGATCTTTGGTTTAGGAGTTGGAACCTAAGGCGGCAGATTTTTACAAAATGTGTTGATATATTTCACCACATGTAGGTATATTACATATTTCGTTTTTCGTTTCGTTGCGCGAACGAATTAGAAGTATTATCGGAATATGATTTTTGGGGTCGGTGGGAGCGGCAAAATTTGACTAGCCTACTGGATGCAAATGTATAATTCCTCCACTGCCGTTAAGCTTTGGTTTCCTAGAATGACGTTGATTGACATTTAGCTGATGATTCATCGTTTAAAAAGATGTCGATGCACGTCTCCTAGAGTTCGTTTAATGCCACCAAAAAGTCAAAAAGTTTTTTTGACGTCCAACATATTTCGCTATCAATGTGACCGTGAAAAAGAAAACTTTTTTTAATACCCGACCAAAAAAGTGACGTTATACGTTTGACGTGTGCATCTGTGTGTCTGTTAGTGGCATCTTAACTCTCTAAGGAACGGACCGATTTTAATGCGTTTTTGGTAGAAACTTATGTAATTGGGATGATTCTTAGCTACAATTTATGAAGATCTGACGTTTGAAGGTTATAAGCTCTTTTATGATTTTTAAAAGATCTGAGCAACTTGTTCCGGTCTGACCGAATCGAAATTTACTTTATTGTGGCTTAAATAACTTACTTACGTTATTTTTTAATCTAATCTGATGCTGCATTATCATCTATCATCAGCGGGATACACGACACCTCACCAACTTGAACAGAACTATCGTGTTAGGGCTCGTTGAAATACTCGTAGTGTTAATGAAAATTATCGATTTTAGTAAATTATACTTTGATATAACAAAAATACTCTTTCTAGGTAACTACTTATACCAAATAGTTTTCAAAATAATATTTACAACGTGTTTCTAAAAAAATAAATTTTACTGAAGCTGTCAGTATTATAGCTCGCGTGTGGGTGTTCAACTTTAGTAACTCTATTTCATTCGTTGTTACTCAATAACAAATAATTCTAGACATTTAATTTTAAAACAATTGCGAGTTAAATGTTTTTTTTTTTAGTACAGGCAAAAGATATTACAAATTGAACTTCAGAAACGAATTCAGTTAGCTCGCAGATCGTTATCTTAGTGACATATTACATCGTGATATTTTGTTTGATTTTAATGCATCCTCTACACGATGGGGTTGGGGTTGACGATGATGGGGTTGGGGTTGAAGTTGACGAAGACTAGCTGTAACCTATTGACTACAGCTTGTACACGGGCTGACTCGACTGGGGTGGTAACTCACTTTCAGGAAATCGACGTCACGTAGTTTATGTAATAGCTGCATTTCGTACGGTAAGAGTGTCGAAAGCCTAGTACTAGCTTTAAATATGTATGCTCATAAGCAATAATGTGTCAAACCACAAGAAGTCAAATTCGAAGATATTGATGTATTCTAATAGTGCGTCATGTTATTAGCATTATTAAAAAAAAAATCAAATTATCTAAACTAAATAAGTACGAAAAAAAGTTTCCTACTTTTGTTACGAATGTTTTAGTGTGCTCAATATTTTACAAGATGCAATACTCTTCTGTATTTGAAAAAGTTATTATTGGATTAAACTTTTTGATATATCAATCCGCTTTAAATTCATTAAACATTTTAGCAAAATAGAAAAGTAAAGGCGGATATACATACACGTCTTCAAAAAATTTGTTAAGAATAGGCTCGACATCTCGTGGCGCCATTTTCTCAAAATAAAGTCATACCATACAATTATATACAATGTTTAAGATATATAGGTCACGAGATTCTATTACAGAAACGACAAATTATTTTCTGTTGAAAATCTTAAAATATGAGAATTAACGAACTTGTTCAATTTTACTGAAACATGGGAATCTCAACACAATTAATTGTAAAAAACTTTTATTAAGGAAATCCATTTGTGTTTTGCGTTTTAGTGATGCACTTTAGTGGTTAAATAAGGAAAATTAATTATAGTGTTCATTTTTCAACACGTTCGTTTGTCTGTTTTTCAATATTACATTTATTTAATTATTTTTCTTGTTTTCTTATCGATACCTCCCACGTAAGTTATTGTAAGCCACAAAATTGCCGTTAGCGTTTTTACTGAATACTACACGAATTTGCATTGCTTAATGCATTCAAAGTGAAAAAATACCAAAAATCTTTTTTTTTTCAAGGAAAGTTACAACAAAATATGCCTAAAAAAAGGCGTATTTTTTGTAGCTTTCAAACTAAAACGGATTAAAAGTGCTCTACTGTAAAATTGTAATTTTGGGGTTACAACAACTTACGTGGGAGGTATCGTTATCTTTGAACATATTTTAAATGATTTACAAGTAAAACGAAATATTTCACTTCGTATTGTTTTTATTCCATATAAACCCAAGGAATACATGTTAGACATTTCCCTAAGTATGACAACTCCGAAGTGAAGCTATGGTCTATTTTTCTTTACTTATTTTGTTATCAATACCCCGCACACAATCACGAATTTTCGACCAACATTTATTAATTATAATTTTGCATTATAAAAAATGATTCAGTTCAATCATTCAATCGATAATTCCTACTCTTATATGTGGCTAGAAGTACCCCATATTTGTAAAATAGTCATATAACATTGTACAGATTATGTAAGCATAGCGAATTAGTCAAACTCATAACTTATTTATTGAAGATTAATTTTTGTTTATTAAAGTCATATAAACAGTACAGTAAATCTTTAAAGGATACTATTGAACGTGGAAGAAATGTTTTTTAAGCCCCGACCAAAAAGAGGATTGTTAAAAGTTTCATATGTTTGGCTGTATATATGTAACTGTGTATGTGTGTAATAGTGTGTCTGTTTGTGACATCGTACCTCAGTGTTTTCATTTAAATGCTGATGCAATCGAGATGGCTAGCTATTATTTATGAAGATTTATTCAGACGTGTAAAGGTTATAGACAAATTGCTTAATTTTTATTTACTGATCTATTTTTAGCACTTCGCTATTTCGGCTTATAGCAGCCTTGTGATTAGTTGTCTATAGATTGATGAATAAACATTATTGCATTGAGGAATATTTTAATATTCGGTTGTAAAATTATGCAGATCAAGAACACGGTAATCGTCTAACCAATATCCGCTTATGATCGCGGCTTCGCTCGCGTCAATGTGGATTTAGTTTTAAAATAATACTTTTGAGTGCTGCTCATTTCCCTGAAGAAGTTATAATTAAGGTTTAATTAATGTATGAGATTAATAGTTTCTTGTAAAAATAAGCCCTTTCTTTTAGTTCTACACTATTACTTCCAAAAGTTGATCCCTATAAATAACACTATTAGATGGTGCAATAATATACGATGTTCTTTTTTTCAAAATTAGCGGGTTCGATTTCTGGTTAGGAAATTGAATTTTTGAAAAAGGTAATAATGCAGTTTTAGTTTACATCAAAAGTCGGCCTTCAAGGTCTTTTAAGTATTTTTCGCTATTTTTTATATTTTCGGGTTTGGCCTACCACGCCCAGTTAAAAAACTCACGTTGTATACTACAAGGCAAATTAATATAATAATATATAAAATACAAAATACGCAATTTCGTTTCAAACATTACATATTTTTGTCAGTTATTAAATTTTAAATCTAAATTACTGAACTGATTTCGATAAAATTCTATGGGTCCTGAAATGATGGAGCTATGAGGTAACAAAAATAAAACCGCTAAAGTGCGAGTCTCGAGAACTCGCGCACAGAGGGTTCCGTACAAACTTGTAGGAATGAACCAAGACTTTTTAAATAAATGTGAAATACTCGGATTTAGAATATTCTAAGAGGAATTAATTTAAAAAATCAAAAACTCGGCTGCGCTACAAGACCATCTGCAGTCAGCAGTACCGTATCAATATCAATTATGTATGTGATAATCGTTACTAACCAACTTTAAATCGTTACAGATATTAAACAGATATTAAAAATTTTTCAAAAAATTTCACGGAAGTAATGATCTCCTATTATATATCCTTTCGTATAAAAAAAGTTTTGACCAAATCAGTCAATCCGTTTTCGAGTTATTAGTGAAAGTCCCAGACTAATTGAGAATCTAATCCTTATTTGGAAGTCGGTCAATTGAACTATGCCATCTACGGTTAGAAATTACAACTATGTAAATGGCGTCCTTACTATACTCCTTATAGCCAATGTAAGGGCATATTTACGTATTTAATCTGTGGTATTTTCTCTTTCTTTTTTATTTAGAATAATTTAATGGTAACTTTTTAACGGAAACAATATAGGAAATAAGATTAACTATTTGTTTTTTGTTAAGCTGTTTTCTTATTTACAAGTTAAATGTCGTAAATACTTAAAATTTTTGGAAGTCGTACTGGTCTAAATTTTTAATTTTAAAATTGTATTACCTCTTTTAATTTCATAGTCATGTTTAAATATTATTATACAATATTTAGTTTGTTATTGTGTCAAGAGATGTCGCTGCCTGTAGGTTAAATCGCGATATCATTTAATTCGTTGCAACATGTAGATTCATTGCATTGTGTTATTTTATTACATTAAATTATCAAAAACACTCCCATGCTTTTATATCGATAGTCTTACATTATTTCCTCTATGCTTTAATAGGAAAAGTTTTACAAAACTAGATAGGTTGACGTTTATGCCATAAACTTCAACCCATCTAGCGTTTTATACGCTAGATGGGTTGATGGCTTTATGGTTACTGCTTTAATTTATTAAGCGTATTCAGTTTAAGAAAACAAAAATATAAGCGAGGAAACTCTTGAGAGTTACATACATATATATTATTTATTAATTGAGGAAAAAATCCATTAAAATATATTACAAATTTTAACTGATTAAGCAGCGCACGCAATGGAATATCTAAAAAGAATTTTTTTCCGGTTTTCCGTAACATTTTTCATTGATGTTTTACCCCTATAGGTCGTAGCGTGATTTTATATAGCCTATCTTTCGTCGGTAAAGGGACTATATAACACAAAAAAACATTTTTCAATTCGAACCAGTAGTTCAATTCGAATCAAAACAAACACTTCTTCTTTATAACATTAGTATAGACTAGTAATCGCTCGTGGTGTCCTGTATGTGCATAAATAGTAGCCTATGTATTTTGTATAAGTTATATAACTGTACAAGTTAATTAAAATCTTTATCTATATATATATATATAATCACTTGTCCTGACTGATTCATCAACCGCTGTCACAAACCGGGGCTACGAACTTGAAATTTTGGCAGTAGGTGGCTTTTAGGTTGTAGACATCCACTAAGAAAGGGTTTTTCGATTATTCATCCCTAAGAGGGTGAAAAGGGGTAAAAACGTTTGTATGCAAAATCTTATTCCGTGGTCGTATCAACTTAAAACTTAATACACATAATTCTGGGTGACATAATGAAATATAAAATATAAAACGGGGTACTATTATTTCACACTGGGGTGCAAGGGGTAGTAAAGTTTGTATGGATAAAATGTATTTTTTTGGCCGATTATCCTTAAATTCGGCACAAACATTACTTAGGGAGAATAATTAAATATATGTATACCAGAATTCCAAAATCATCCCTTAAAATGACGCTAGGGGGTAATAAATCCTGGAAAGGTCACAATTTCGCTGGTAGATTCATTTAGCTGAAATTCCAAAAAATAACAGCTGCGTCGTGGTCACGAGATGACGAATGCAACTTCTACGAAATGTCGGGCAATAAAAAGGTATTACTACCATTAGGTATCGCGATAGGACCCGTTATAATATGAATACTATAAATCTCGAAAGTTTAAAATATAAAATTAATTAAAATCTGTTTCGTAATTTTTACGCGAACAACAAACATTCATCCACACTCATAAGTTCTCGCATTGATAATATCATTAGGAAGTATAGAATAGATTAATATTTTATGTAAGCTAGATTAACAGATTAATAGTGTTTGTTTCAAGTTCATATTATTATGTAATTTATTTGAAATTTAAATATAAAATTAGAATTATTTGTTTTTATTTTTGTTTATCTCATAGCTCGTTCATTAATGAAGGCTATAGGCTACATATTGTAAATTAAAAAAGAAACCCTGATAATCTATTAATTGAGACCATTTCAACGAGCCCCAACACGATTCTTCGGTTGTAAGTTGGTAAGGATTTGTGTATCCTGCTGTTTTCCAGAGGTCATGGTTACGTAACTATGTTACTTTAGTACCACATTATAGTAAACTTCGATGCGATCAGACCAGTAGAAGTTTAGATCCTTTGAACAACCGTGAAAGGGTACACTCAAATGTCTTAACAGATAACTAATAATACGTACTCGTAAATAAGCCATCCCAATTAGATCATCCTATATATGTAAAATCATATTATCAAAACATGGGTCTAATTGTGTAAAACTATCGTTATCAAAAAAGAGGCCTAATTGGGTAAAAGCTTTTTTTCGAAACATGGGTCTAGTTGTGTAAAACTATATTATCAAAACATGGGCCTAATTGTGTAGAACCATATTATCAAAACATAGGTGTAATTGTGTAAAACCATATTATCAAAACAGGTGTAATTGTGTAAAACCATATTATCAAAATATGGGCCTAATTGTATAAAATCATATTAATAAAACATAGGCTTAATTATGTAAAACCATATAATGAAAACATGTGCCTAATTGTGTAGAACCATATTGTCGAAACATGGGCGTAATTGTGTGGAACCATATTATTAAAACTTAGGTCTAATTGTGCAAACCATATTATCAAAACATGGGCCTAATTGTGTAAAGTCATATTATTTCAAGATGTGCCTAACTGTGTAAAACTAAGTTATCAAAACATGGGCCTAATTGAGAGATTGGTAATTTAATTATTATTTTCTTGGATGAAGCCTATAAATTATTTTGTAATAAATGTCCTTTTGCTTTTAGTGCATTATTTTTTTTTATATTTTATTTCCGATTATTTTGGTATGTTAATCAGGTGGAATAAATAAAATGGTATCTATTTTTAGAACATCGTTTCGTCTTATCTTATGACCTCGGATTTCGCAGTTTTAAGATTAATAAATTTACACATGCATTGACTAATGAATTATTAATTTGTTTAACAAGATTTTAATTTATGTAACACGCGGATTAAGGCTGGCTAATAGAATGTTTTAGAAGTCGCCATCATGAGATCATTTGGAAATATTCTTCCTTGTTTTTTTTCCTGTTTTTTTGCAGGGTCTGTTATTGAAACAGTTGTTGAAATGTTCAAAATACTTAAACGGTCGTATCTCTTGACAGCGTCGACTTAGAAGTTTGATCTTTTCACAGCTTCAACTTACTATATTATAGATGTGAATATAAGATGTTAATTTCAACGTGATTTCTCCACCCGTTTCTGCGAAAATCATGACACTCTGACAGACAGACAGACAGACAGAAAGGCAGACAGATAGACAGACAAACAGACGGACAACAAAGTGATCATATGAGGGTTTCGTTTTTTCTTTTTAGGTACGGAATTCTAAAAATATTTTCATCATAATGAAGTCTATAATAATAATATATATTTCAAGGGTCAAATATAATACAATAACATAACCTTCGAATAAGGTTGCGGGTAATTAATTCATTATCCATACCTAATTATTAAAAATATCAATAATTTTATCATTTATATATTATTGAAAACATCAACGTTATTTTAGTTGTACCAAAATAATCAAAAAGGTGACAACATCCATGAACTTATAACATATCTATAGTTATACACTGATAAGCAATACTATGTTAAGCCAAACGAGCTTTATTTAAAGAAAATGGGGTTATGTCAAAATTATTCCTAATAAATTTGTTTAAAGAAATATATATATATGTATAGTCGGTGCCTAGTAAAACGAAGTCGGCGTCAAGTAAGAACTTTTTCGTGTTATTTACTGGTACCGACTTCAAAATGTTGTAGAAAACATTTATTTTATGCCTTTTAGTTCATTTGTATCTCTTAGGTTCGTTTTTGAAGTCGGTTTAATTTTTTGAAAAAAAAAAATATTTTACGCTTTGAGTTATGAATATAGTAAGATTAAGTGATTTACCTAAGTTACTATAGCCTAATGCCAACTGTTCATCGCCGTTAATAAAATATAGCTTTTCTCGATGCAGGGCTGTTAATTATTGAGAAGTTCTCTTGGTATTGCATCATCAGCTCCACTTCATCATATGCAGTGTGACGAGCGTAAATTGTTTAGCATTTTTATAGAAATAAGCGAATCACAAGCCGTGAAATACTTGTTATTGAGTAGTTCCGGTGGCCATCTGTGGTTTTCATCATCAGTTCCACTTCAGCAAAAGTATCTATCTAGACTATCTGAGGGTAAATACATAAGTTACTATCAAAAATACCTAAATCGGTATAAGTTTGCCTATAATATTTGAGGAGTTCTCTCGATTTCTCCAGGATCCTTCCAATGTGGGGGCTTTGGAAGTATACCCTTTCAAACAAAAGAAAAATTGAAAATCGGTCCACCAACGGCGGAGTAATCAGTGAACATCCATAAAGAAAGTCCCCGACGAATTGAGTACCTCCTCCTTTTTTGGAAGTCGGTTAAAAATATGGAACTTCAATGTTCGAAATATAAATTAATAATTAGTTTTCGTACTTATGACAATAAACATTTTAGAATACGTGAAGCAAAAATTTTCTACTCGTTTTTATGAAAATTGCGCGGTCAGGAAGTATGAAATTTCGCACATTTTAAGTTTATATAAAGAAGAAGAGAGGAATACTGATATATATTTTTAATTATGTGAATAAAAATATGTTTTAAATCAATAATATGAACATTACACCAGACAAATATAGCGTACTTCTAACCACACATAAGAGTTAGAGATGAGAAATTATCGATCGAATGATTTAACTGAATCATTTTTTATAATATTTTTTATATTTTTATAACAAAATACCCCAGAATTCAATAAATAAGTTTAAATTGTATATTAAAAAGTCTTTCATAGCTAAAGCATATTATTCTGTACAAGATTATATTGATGATAATAATGCATGGATGGATGTTTAATATACACATTTGTAATTTTTAAATGTATATACTTTGAAACATAATTTTAAAAGAGTACCTATCGAGTTTCTTGCCGGTTCTTCTCGGTAGAATCTACATTCCGAACCGGTGGTAGCTTTTCATTAATTTAAGTAACTTTAATTTGTTTTGACGATTCAAAAGTGCTTTTAAAAGCCTACTTGAATAAAGTATTTTTTGATTTTGATTTTGAATAAAAACTGTATGAAACTGTACTGTACGAAAAATAATGTTTAAAAATTCGTAATTTTAGTTTCGGGTACCAAATAAGCCAAGTAAAGAAAAATAGACTATACTATGTATTAACAGGAAACGCGTATATACTCTTTTGTTTTTTTTTTTTTTAATCTGTGATCAAATTGAGAATAGATGTATCTATTACCAATCTAGGTGCGGGGGATCGTTAGTAATGTGGATCAATGATAATAACCTTTAGTTATTTACAAGATATACTTACAAATTTTATATAAATTAATTATTTATTTTACAGAGATGAAATAAAGAAAATTTTTATATGACAATTCGAAATTTATAATATGTATAGTACATCGACGCGCGCTGCCTAACAACGCAATACAATGATTACGCCGCGTGTTCGTCTTCGAATTATTGTCCGCCACTTAAGAATCCTTGTTTCATAAAAAAAGAGAAATGGGACTGTTTTTTAGAGTATTTCATCAATCACTCATTAGGCGAGAATTAAACTTATAAGTTTTACATAAATGCTTCTTACTGTTTTACACCTAAAACAATTTATTGTCTGTGCCATTGATGTAGACAGCTTTTGTAACTATTTACGACGTATCTGTTACTAAGTTACAAAGTTGTTTTTTATCACGAGAGGTACAAATATAACGAATAGACGATTGGGGGGGGGGGGAAGCTTCCCTTGGATCCGCTAGTAGTTTCAGCCGATAGGAAGTGATGACCGCCACTAATGTACACACGTAGTGTTGCCATTAGTCCGGGTTTCCCCGGATTTGCCCTAGTTTATAGGTCCATATGCTAGTTTATAGCATCCGGGGTCCGTCCGGGGAAAATTTCATTTGTAGACCGGGTTTAAAAAAAAGTAAATGATTATTAAAACAATTTGTAACAAACTGTAATAAGATTCTGTTTTTTTAGGTACATTTAAAATGATGATAAAAGATGACTACATTTAATTTTATATTCTGAAAATAAATAAAATGAATATATATCTGTTTTTGATTTAACTGTCTTTTTTTAAAAACAAACCTGACATGTCCCGGTTCTAGGATCTAAAATCCGGGGTTTTTACGCGTCTTGTCCTGGTTGCCAAATTTTAGAGATGGCAACCCTATACACACGGAATTAAATGATTAATTAAACTTATATCTCCGATTTTCCGTCTCAATAATCTCAAGGTGGACGATTAAAAATTAATAAGATCTAATCGAGTTTGTAAAACGAATGTTAATAGAGTTTACAGGAAATACTAACAATTGAATAAATGTAATTACGAGTACAATTACATTAATTTTTGCGATTAAATTCAGTTGGTCCACAAAAAATCGTAAATATCATTATAATTCTGAGATAACGGATTGTATAGTGTGTTGATATTTGCGATTGTTTGATGTAGACTTGTAGCGACTGCACCTTGAGGGTTCTCTAATTATGTTGTGGGACCTGAGTCTGAGATTTGTATTGTATTCTGACAGCCTGTAAATGTCCAACTCTCCAAGGCCTCCTCTATTAAGGAGAAGGTTAAGAGCTTCTCCCGATTCAGGCAGGCTTTCTTACGATGGTTTTCTTGAATGCTGAGCAAGAGATAAATTTAAACATAAATTTTGCACTTAAAAACTCAGCGGGGTGTAAATCCTTAATTATTGGTTGAGATCGAAGTATTGTGACCACAAGCCATTTCGGCTAATGGATGTGTAAGAGGGGGTCTCGTGCATCTGTTTTCATATAGCACCAAAGAGAAACTTAGTCGGATGGTCTCGAAGTGCCTTAGGCACCAGCGAAGGTTTCAAAAGAGGACAAGACTACACTTTGTTCTCCTGAGATGAGTTCTGCTTTCCATAAGCGGCGCGACGCACGCAGCGGATGCGCATGCGCAAGCGATCCTGCGTCCCCATTTTCGTGATCAGGACAGCCATCGCAGGGGCTTTAGTGGGTTTTCGTGTAGATTTTTTCTGTAAATCCTTTAATGCAGTTCGTCTTAACTTTAAAATCGGTAATATGATATCTTTTTTAACTAACTATTATCGTTTCAGATTTCGCCCTACTGACCCATTAGAACGAATGTTTAAACTATAGCCTATGACTATTAGAGTAATGTACCTTTCAACGATACCATATTTTTTTACTTAATTAATTTAAGTAAAAAAATATGTAAATAATATAATTTTAATTGTACACTTATTGTTTCACTCACGAGAAGATATAGTACAATTAGTGGCCCATGTCATACCGGTCATACAGAAGAATAATTATTTTAGATGGTCGCCTGACATAAAATCTTGGTAATGAAGATTTTACTTGATTTAGAGCAAATTTTTCATGTATTTAGATTTTAAATTTTTAAAGACTGCTTATATAATTACAAAAAAAATTAGAGAAATATAAACATATAACATTGCTGTATTGAGACATGTAATTCTATATAAAATTGTTAAAATTTATTCCTATTGGATTGTCAATGCCATAATAATTAATGCCATATGAAATTACGCTAAATGGACGCTGATAAGCAATACTGTGTCAAGCCACACGGGCTTCATTATGAGAAAATGGCGTCTTAAGATGTCAAACCTATTCTTAATCATTTTTTTTAAGAAGGATAAGATATATACATGCGTTTTTAACGTATTGGTGGCCCTGGACACATTAGAAAAATGGGGTCTCTACGACTTTGAGGACTATCTTGTTAAAATAGATATAGAGTAAATAGACAACATTTTAAATATGGTAAACTGTTATGTTTATTTATTTACTGTACATTAAATAAATGAGGCGTATAATATTTACAGAAAATCTATATTTATAAAAGAGATATTCTACAAATTTTAAGAGAAGCAAAATTATCAATCACTTTTCTATAATCTAGAAACGACGGGGCCCCCATCGATCGTAGGGCCCTGGGCATGTGTCAGTCACAGAGTGCCCAGTAGGAATAGACTACAGGCCCATGTCCAAAAAATTGTTGGGTCATATGGTTCATATGGTGACGTATATAGGACGATATAAGAGCATAAAATAATAAGATTCAGCTCTATGCCGTCACTTGTAAGCTGTCCAACTGAGTGCTGGTGAGAATTCAAAAGCGCAGGTAGAGTGAGTACCTTTTGGGTCATATATTTTTGTACGGCGTTGCGGAATAATGGATTAGAAGCTGTATTGAAACATAATGAAACTGATGCCTTACAGAAAGTAGTCTAGAAAGAGGGGCCTGAGTATATATCTTTCTTTTCTATTTTGATAAAAGGTATAACAAATTAAAAGCAGATTGGTATAATGAAGAGTTTTATTTTATAATAAGTTTTCCAAATATTTTATTATTGTATTATTGAATATGACTTTTTCACCGCACTTATTTACTTTAGATGACTTGAAAAACTTTTGAATATTCTTAAATACGTGACGCACTATCAGAATATATCAATATCTAAGAATTTGAATTTTTATGTACAAATTATTGCTTATCAGCGTTCCAATTCGGAAACTGATTTAATTGTGAATGTATTTATGTAGTAAGTATTGATGATCCTAAGAAATAATTAAATTAATGGCCAAGTTATTATTTACAATGTCTACTTCATTCGTCAGGTCGTCTTGAATGTATAACATTAAATTACTATTTTTTACTTTATCAAAGGTTGTTATTGCGGAAATAAATAATGAAAAACAATGCTAAAACTTATATTAAGTGCTAGTTTTTAAAACAACGATTTAATCTTTACAATAAATACAATTGTTATTTTATTATTTGAAGTCAGGAAACTGATGTTGTGTATTGTTTAGGTCGATTCGCTGAACTGTGAAGACTTCAGTATATGGAAGATATATTTTTAATGTTAAAACTGTACATGTAATGCCTTGGAACAAAAATCTTGTATATGCGTATATATGGATGTGAAATAATGTGTCAACCCACAAAAAGTCAAATTCGGAGATATTGGTGTATTCGGATAATGCACACAACACAAGTCATCTATACTAAAGAAGTGCCGAACATTTTTTCTTAATTCAAGATAATACAATAATCCCATATATTTTAAAAACTTATTATTAGTTTTTTTTTTATTATACTAATCTGCTTTTAATTCATTGTTTCTTTTATCAAAATATATAAGAAAAGATTGATATATATACATCTTCAAAGAAATTTATTAAGAATAGGTTTGAGATCTTTAGGCACCATTGTCTCAAAATGAAATGATACCACGGCTAAAAATTTTGATCTTTTTAAAATTATTTTCACTGCATCTTGTAGCTGAACAATATAGTATTCAAATCTTACACGCCCTAAAAAAACACCTTAATTTTAATATAAAGTTTTTGTTTTTTTAATCACCTAACCTGACGTTTCGTTTGTAAAAAATCTACTACGCAGAATCTACAAGTAGTCTCAAAAACTGGCGCATTTTATGTAGATTCAAAAATATAATACATCTAATTACTGAAATATGAGTGCGAGTCGTAAGGCGATGAAAAAGACAAGAATCTTCAATTAATATATAAGCGATTTTTGAGAGGTTGTATTAGATTTAGAGTTTGATATCTTTACATATTATATGGATGCTGATATGCAATACTGTGTCAAGCCATACGAACTTACTTTTAAGAAAATGGCGTCTAAAGATGTAAAACCTATTCTCAATAACTTTGTTTGAATAAGTATTTATCCATATTTTCTTTTCTTTTTTGATTAAAACTGTAATTAATTAAAAGCAGGTTGGTATATTTAATATATGATCTAATAAAAAGTTTTTAAAAATATAAAATTATTGTATAAATTACAAAATAAGGGACCTGGAATTCGGAAAAAATTAATTAAGAATCTTTTTTTCCGTACTTATTTAGTTTATATGACTTTATTTTTTATTGAATAATGTTAAATAGGTGATGCCGTATCAAAATACACCAATATCTCCGAATTTTACTTTTTGTAGGTTGACACGTTATTGCATATCAGCATCCATATGATCTTAGCTGTTCAGCTACGAGAAGTAGTAAAATAATTAAGAAAGAGCAAAATTTATAGTCTTAGCATTTAAAATATTAACTTAAGTAGTAATTTTCATAATTTTCACAAAAAGACCCTAATCTCCAAACCATATTTACTAAAACGATATTTCGTTTTTTGGTCAATTACGGCGAAGATTATAACCTTCTTCAAAGTAATTATTTTCTGTCGAGGTACCTGTATAAGTATATATCATGTATAGATAATCTCGCTTGTCAAACTCGCTAGCTAATTGCTAGCGACGTTCAAAGTGATCGGTACTTTGGTTGCCAAATCCATGAGCGTATAACATATATATATATTATCATTATAGGGTTGGCAACTATTGCGGATTTTGTCAATAAATGGTTTTAGCACGTTCTATTTCATTGCTACGCGTTCAAAGCGCATTATATATTTTTTTTTTCGTGTTGAGTAGACTTTTACCCTTAATTTAGTAAAAACATTGTATTGATTAGTCGTATAGTTTAGTTTTTATTTCAATTTAAACAGGGACCAACGAGACATGCATTACAGACGAATTTTATTGCATTATTTCCAAAAAAGTCAAGAACGCATCGCAAACACACAAGAAGATTTGTGCTGTACATGGAAGTGAAGCCTTGAAAGAAAGGCAGTATCAAAGTTTATTGCCGAAATTCTTTGTCGTGATTTTTCACTATTAAATGCGTAAAGATGTGGCCATCGAGTTTAGGATGTTTATTAAGGTCATTATCGATTCTGTCATTGCGCAAATATTTCAGAATTGAAATACTACATGAATGATTGCGAATTGTCATAGAATAAAACGGAAAATACCTAATTGTATTACATTTTCAAGCAAAAATTATTAAGTTCTTATTAAAAATCCGCAAAAACTTACAGTCGTAGTAGTTGCTAACCCTATAATATAAATTATTATACAATTTTGAAAGTTCAATGCTTATGTGGTGTACAGATTTGAATCCAAGATCATCCGTTAAGATCTCTTTCATAATGATATAATTAATTTTTCTTCAACAAATTTACTGGACCTTGGTGTCTTCATTTATATCCGATTGCGGAGAAACCCAAAACAAGGGTTATGTGTTTGACCTATATTTATGTACGTATGTATGTCCGTTTCTATGTCCGCTCGTAATTAATCAACCGCGGAACGATTTTTATAAATAATAGGATTAGATGAGTCTTGATTACATAAGGGACACTGGCACATAGATTTAAAAAAATCTAAATAGCAGATCTTATGCGGGTTTTTATTTATTTTTTAATTACTTACATAAGTACTGTTATTATAACTTTTTTTATTAGCTAATCGTTGACTGGAATACAATTGTTACAGTTATTAAACGATTATGCAAATCTGTATATAATTTGTTAAAAATGTATATAAATTAATACGACAAAGTCATTTTTATAGTTTTTTGTTATTTTATATTATTGAAATATCAACGTTAACATTTTTAAATGGCTGATAAAAGTTTTTGTTGTTTGTAACATTAAAATGCGATAAAAAAGTATAATTAAGGAAATAAATTAAAATACATTTTCATAATTTTTATTAATCTACAATATAGTACAGTAAGTGACATTAACCGGCGCTTAAGTAAAGGCTAGTTTTAACTTTAATTTCTTTGTATAAATAAAACGCAATCTAACACTTTAAACTTTAAATGCCACTTCTAGAGGTTCAATAAAAACGTAGATTTTGATCACTTTTATATAAAACCAGATTAAAAATGTGGAAAATAAAATATAATCATACATCACTAGCGACGCCTCGCGGTTTCACTTGCGCTTAATGGCGATACAAACTTCCAACCCCCATTTTACCTCCGTAGGGGTCGAATTTAGCAAAATCCTTTCTTAGCTTTAAAACCCCCTCATGCACAATTTAAAATTAATAGCGTGAAAATTTTCGTGATGCCTAATTGAGTGATTTTCGATTTTATACATATAGTAATATTATATTAAACTGTCGTAAAAACTATGGATTTCTAAGTAATTAGAACTTAAAAGACATCATTTACGTTTTATCCATATTCAAAAGTGAAAGTACCGGCCAAAAGAAATTAATGCTATATTCTGGTAGAACTTTTCCTAAGCATTTGTTATCACGACATAAAAACTGTAGGACCATTGTCCTTGGGTTTATTGGAAAAAAACATCTATCATTTCATACATTTTTTGAATACTCTCTGCCTAATATTTTTAAGTAATATTGTTATTGATCAAAACGAATCTTTTTTGGTAGATAACAAAAAACATACAAAACGTTGAGTACGGAACGAGAAATAGATACTTTATTACTTCAATATAAAAGTACAAAAGTAAAGTAAACAGACTGTAAATGTCCCACTGCTTGGCAAAGGCTTTCTTTTAAGAAGAAGGTTTAGAGCTTAATCAATTACGCTGCTCCATAGCGGACTGGCATATACAAATACACTAAAATACTACAACTAATTATATTGTCGTGTTGTATTATTGTAGTAATAATACAACACTACAATATAATACGAAGAGCCGAGATGGCCTAGTGGTTACAACACGTCGATCACAACCGAACCGCGGGTTCAAACCCCGGCTAGCACCACTGATTTTTCAAGTGCTAAATAGTGTTTTAATTCATTTCGAGCTCGGCGGTGAAGGAAAACATCGTGAGGAAACCTGCATGTGCCGGGAGAAATTCTGACACATGTATATCCGCCAACCTGCAGTGGAGCAGCGTGGTGAATTAAGCTCTAAAACCTTCTCCTTATTAGGAGAGGAGGCCTTTGCACAGCAGTGGGATATTAACAGGCTTACTTTTTTTACTTTTTACAATACAATACATATACTACAGATACCGTGTAATACCATACAGATACATTGTGTAATATTAAAAAAACCTAATAAATGCATTGATTTATAAAATAATACATTCAAACAGACTTAGCGGTATTGGTTTTTCCTACTGACTTTCTTAGAATTTCGAGACAAAAACCATTCTTTTGTGATTCATTACAATAAAACACATTTCCGTTCTTAATAAATAGCGACAACGCTGCATATAAATAAAGTTTGTAACATATTATCGGGTAAATTAGAGCCTTACCTAGATTATTGGACGTGGTATATTTTATTCAGGTCGAACCAGCCCCGTTGCTAGTCCGTGTGCAAAATAAAAATGCCGCCCCTTACCCTTTTTAACATTGTTAGTCCAGTCAAATAGGGCATTCTACTTCTAGCTTGATCTAAAATTAGATATTTAAAATTAAAACGTAAAAAGTTTTCAACCTTTGAATTTATTTTAAATATTGGTTATTTTTTTTTTAAAACTCTTTTTTTTTAATAATTGCTAGGCTTGCCCCTCCTTAAACGTGATGATCCTGAATTTGGCACACAGCCAACAAAAATAATTTTTGTATACGAATATGAAGAACGGGAATGGTGATAAGGGTAGTGCTAGTATATGCTTTTATATGATATTCTTGGAGGTCAAAATATCTATAGTTACAAAATTGGAATTTTATTTCATCTGTCCTAAAAATTTTATAGCCAAAAATAATTTTTGGGAAGCTTTTTAAAAGTACATGAACAATTTAATCACTTGTAGTTTATATTTATTTTCAATTCATTCAAATGTTAGAAAATATTGAAAATTAGAGAAAATCCGATGATCTAAATCAGAAAAATGTATATGAAAACAATTGAAAATCAGTCATAAAGTGTGACGCTCGTATGCAATGCGTGAAATGCACACCCGATCAGGGCGGTCCTAGGCAGAGCCTAGCTGTAACCCATTGACAACAGCTGGTAAACGGGATGGTTCTATCAGGGCAGTACCTCACTCTTATTGAAGATCGGCATGAAGAAGCTAATATATCTTCGTACAGTGATAGAGCCGGAGTTCCGTAGTTTAAAGATTGCGCGCGTATACAATTTGACACATAATTTAGTTTTCGGTGCATTAAATTCATGTGTAGACTCCCCTTTAAATAAATATATATTTTATATGTCGGTATTAGTTACATTTTTACGGTTTTCTATTATAAATTATATGAAAAAATATTTAAAAATCTAAAAAGTATGTATACGCATTATTAATTAAAAATATCTACATTAACGCGAGCGTGCAGATGCTAACACGAGTATAATATAATTTGTTTCAAGCTTAACTTGTGTTTTAAAATTGCTTTTTTTGTAAGAATAATTGACAAAATCGAGACATAGACATAATTTGTAATTTTTTATTGTTGAAAGTAAAATTTATTTTTGAGCTATGGACCTAGAGCCCGTGACCTCTGACATTCTTTATTTAATAAAAGCCGGAAGTTTTTCAGCACGTACTTTCGACATAGGCAGGGACGACGGCCAACTATGAAGTTAGGATCGAGCTAGCTGTACCACAATGATTACAGCTTGATTACGGTCTGGCTCGACCGGGGCAGTACCTCATACTCACAGAAGATGTGAGAGAGCCGTAAGCCAATATTCCCATTCCTTTTAGTATTGCCTGTTCTATTTCATTCTTTATACCTTTTTATTCTGGTAACGCATCTCCTTTGGTGATGCAAATGTCCAGGGGCGGCAGTAATCACTTAACATCAGGTGTCCCGCTTGCTTACCAGCTAATTTTTATATAAAAAAGATATTAGATAGTTAAGGCGTATGAAAAGTTAACTTTTTTCAAATTATAAAATGTAATTTATTTATTTTAATACCTAATAGCAAATGACCCGCGATAATTGTTGTTTGATCGTTTGTCAATGTTAACCTCCTAAGGCCCTGCTTTTTAAAATTCTTGTACAGCTTGAGACCCGTTGTGCAAATTTTTGCACATAATAAATATTTGCTGTCAGGTCCAGAGGGATTTTACCTTGTAACTTCAAAATTCGGAAAGTTATATAAGTAATACTATTTTTCCTTGTGTAGAGTACACCTTAAGC
The DNA here is from genome assembly GCA_037950945.1 of Hypolimnas misippus. NCBI lineage: Eukaryota > Metazoa > Arthropoda > Insecta > Lepidoptera > Nymphalidae > Hypolimnas > Hypolimnas misippus. The sequence continues at coordinate 3,138,752 of JBBEEQ010000009.1, forward strand.
ATATGATGACATAGATTTGTTCGGCCTATCTTTTGTTCAAAAAATTGCACACATTTTTGCATTGCAAAAATCTCCCGACAAGTCAAAAAGAAATGCGGCAACTTTGAATAATATGCACAAAAAATTGTACCGTGGGCGTTTATTACTATGACCTTTTTTTAACCTGGGTCTGACAGCTAAACTTTATTATGTGCAAAATTTTGTACAAGGGGTCTTAGGAGGTTATAATATAACAGTTTTTGAAGTCGCTTATGTTTTTCGACGAAAACAATAACTTACAGGTAATGAAATATAGGGTACAAGTTTATATGTAGATACCACTATTTCTCAGCAATTTGCTATTGCAAAATTCTGTATTAAAGTGAACGAAGCCGCGGGCAAAGAGCCATATTTTATCATTTCTGTTTCATAGAATTAACTGTGATTCGAATAGCTTATTATTTATTCCAATACGGATATCATGTTGGTACTGTATTATTACAAACCGTTTAATTTTTAGGTCTTATATTATATCTAACTTCTTAGATTACCTAATAATAGCCTGGAGCTAAATAAACATTTGATTGAAATTAATTGTCCTTGGTTTGTTTGTTTTACTTTTGTTTTACCCCCCGGCAAAAAAAGAAGAGTGTTGCAAGTTTGACCGCTATGAGTGTCTGTCTGTGGCACCGTAGCTCGTAAATGGGTGAACCGATCTGGACGCTGTTCTTTTTTATTTTATATAAGGTTTTCTAGCGATGGTTCTTAGATATGATACCTGTTTTCTTCTTAGCTGCGGTAGGAATCTTAGATGCACCATAGGTATTTCATTTACTTTTTTTATTTATATATATGTGTGACCTAAAATTTTAAACACCTATGCAAGAGACAACTAACTATGGAAAATTATGAAATTCTTGGTCTGATGCTGCAGGATCAACAGGATACAACTCCTCACCAACTTACAGAGATATCGTGTAAGTGCTCGTTGAAATGGTCTCAATGAATAGATTGTCGGAATTTTTAAAAATTTTAAAGTATTTATATCTTACTGGTTGACCCGACAGACGTTGTTTTAATTTAAGTATGAATATTCAAATCGAATGTCAGCTATATAAACTATTTCACGCGGATCTTCTGTGAGAGTGTGGTACCGCTCCGGTCGAGCCAGCCTGTGTGGTTTAGTATTAAAGTATTTCCTAAGCAGCTGGATTTTGATGTAATTTTTGGAAAGATTCACATTTCAATCTAATGGGGCTATTATGTATTATATATTATAGTATGTATAATGTTTGTATGTATAATGTTTATTGAGTTCGTGCAATAAATAAGGAACCTTATTTATTTATACGTTTTTTTACAAATACATATAAGTAATAGGTTCTAATAAAGTTCATAAAGAATCAAGCATATATGGATGCTGATAAGCAATAATGTGTCAACCCACAAAAAGTCGAATTTGGAGATATTAATGTATTTTGATACTACATCAACTATTCAACATTATTAAAAAAAAATCAAGTAACATAAACTAAATAAGTACGGAAAAAGTGTCTAAATAATTGTTTCGTATTCTAAGTGCGTTCCATGTTTTGCAATTTATAGAATAATCTGAAATATTTGAAAAATATTTTATTAGATAATATACTAAATATATCAATTTACTTTTAATTCATTATACTTTTTAAACAAAATCAAAAGCAAAGATGGATATAAACTTCTCTAAACAAATTAAGTAAGAATACGTTTGACATCTTTAGACGCCATTTTCTCAAAATGAAGTCCGTGTGGGTTGACACATTATTGCTTATCAGCGTCCATATATGTTTTATTATTGATAAGATATAAATATATTAATTAAGACGTAAAATATTGTGATTCGTTACTGTGTAACGAAGTTGTGAAACATTAAATAATAATGACGAAACTATTAATTTTAATGATTTATATATATATAAAATATAGTTAAAGTATCTGTTTGTAATTTCAAATTAACAGATTTTTATTATGCATTTGAAAGTGTATGCGGTATTTACATCAAAAACAAAATTTTTGTCGGTCTGCCTGTTTGTCTGTTCATTACAGCCAATATCTGAAATAGCTAGACCGATTTTAGATTGATAGATTTCAAATAACTTATGTTATAAGGAGTAACTTAGATTAATTTTATTTTTCCAAAATAGAAAAGGGAAACGCGAAAACAAAATTGCCACCGATGAAATTGTAAAAAATATCCGATTCAAGTTTTGAAGGTAAACATTATATAAAAATAATTTTTCCTCAATAGTTTGAGGAAAAATTATTTTTACACGTACGAAACCGCAGAACACAACTAGTTCAGTCATAAGAAACTGGTCGTAGGAACAGAGTAGCAATTTATTTATGCCTGCGAGCTACTGCCTCAGGTTCCGGAAAAAAAAACATAAATAAAACAATTAAAAAAATTTTACAGCTATTAATTATTATAGGTGGAACAAATAAAAAACATTATTAACACTGGCAGGTTATAAAATGTATCGATTTAAATTACGATGGGCTCAATGATATTAAACAAGTAGATGTTGATAAGGAATGCGTCAACCCACAACAAGTCAAATTCGGACATATTTAGGTATCCTGATGATGGGTCACGTATTTAACATTACTCAAAAAAATCTATCTAAGCTAAATAAGTTCTGAAAAACGGTTCTTAATTTAATTTTTGGAAAGTTGAAAATGTATTTCATATATTATACATGATCTTCATATATTTAAAAAATATATTATATAATTTTTTTCTTTATAGCAATCTGCTTTTAATTAATTAATTATGTCATTTATTAAAACAGAAAAGAAAAAATGGATATATACTTCTTCAAACAATTTTATTAAAATTCGGTTAGACATCTTTAGACGCCATTTTATCAAAATGTGTTTGGCTTAACATAGTATTGCTTATCAGCGTCCAGCTATATATATATTATAAGCACCTGGGTTTTAAGCATTTCTGGATGCCAACCATTTTGGACGACGTTACTTAGCTACCAGTTAACGACTGAGTATGACAGGAGGATAACTTAGAGCGAACAACAAAGGATTTTTTACGTCATGAATATGAACGTAACCTATCTATAATTATGTAATTGGAGTTTATTATCCATCATTATAGCAAACAGTTTTACATTTGCCACTTAATAAGACTAAAGCTTATATTAAAAACGATAAAGATAAATAGATAAAGCATATTATACTATACAAGAATATTTTGACGACAAAGAGGCGTGGATTTGATCGCCTTGATTATCTATCCGAATAACATAATTAAACTGTAATAAAATACATTATGTATAAATTATTTTAAAAGAGTTAGTATCGAGTTTCTTGCTGATTCTTCTCGGTAGACTACACCGAGTCGGTGGTAGCTTTATAAAAATTTTAAAAAAATATGACATGTAACTTGACGATTCGAAAGTGCTTTAAAAGCCCATTTGAACAAAGTATATTTAGAGATTGAATTTGAGTTTATAATTTTATTCATCGTTATATATTTATAGTATTATTATAATAAAAAATATTTTCAGATTTTTTTTAAACTATCAGGTTTGATGCCTTCGCATATCTTGAAATGTAGTTTTTCTTAACATTAAAATCGGTTACATGGTTCATTTCAACAAATTTATCTATCTCTTATTTTTTCAGTTTTCTTTCCCCCCCATCCGAATGAAACATTTTGTATAAATATTGCTATGAAGTGTATTTTTCGAGTTTTAATAGCATAAAGAGAAAGGCGAAGGCTTTAAGCTATAGAGCCTTGTCCTGTCAAATACGGTGCCTATCAGAAATATTTTTAGGCTGTTTGTTAGCATGTAGGTGATTAGGTTGGTTACTGCTTCCGCTAAAACAGGATATATATGTATCAAAGAGTGTATGTATATCCAATTCGAATTGAAAATATACTTTAGACTTTTAAATCACTTTTTAATTGTCAATGTACAAATTAGTCTTTTAGATAGATACTGGTTCGGAATGTAGACTTTATCGAGAACGATCGATAAGAAACTCGAAAGGTACGCTTTTAAAATCAATCATTCTGCTAAAATATTATATCCACGCATTTTAATCGTTCATGTAATCTTGTACAGTTGAATATGCTTTATTGTAATGATTTGATATATATTGATTGCTTTATTATAATAATGAATTTATAAATAATTTAAGTAATTAAAGATTTTTTAATTTATTGCTTTAATCTTAGAAGGTAGTAAATACAAAACTGTTTGCGGGATTTTATTGTCGATACGAATACCAAGCTCAAAAATAACGATGGTGTTTTATTGGATTTTTCCAAATTTTCTTTTTTACTAAATCTTTTATAATAAATTGGATGCTGATAAGCAATAATGTGTCAACAAAAAATGAAATTCTGAGATATTGATGTATTCTGAAAATTTATCACATAATGTTATTCAAAAATTGTTCAAGTCATTTGAATTAAAAAAGTACGGTAAAAAGATTCTTGATTTTAGGTTTAAATATTGAAGTATGTAACATATTTTGGATTATGCAATAATCTCATATATTTGAAAAGCCTATTATAAGATAAAACTCTTTACTTTAAGGATCTGCCTTTAATTCATTATACATACGTTTTATCAAAATGAAAAAGATAAGATGGATATATACTTCTTCAAACAAATTAGTAATTTTCTCGAAATGAAATCCGTGTGGCTTAACACAGTATAAAGCAATACCTATTAAGTATAACCTTCCAATTATCATTTTCAATGTTTTGTTTTTGGATTAATTGATTTTAGTATATTGCTCAATTTGTAATTATTGTAAATATATATTAAGAAAATTTCTCATAAAATTTTAGTAGATAAATAAAAACAAATAATTCTATTAAAAATAAAAAGAAAGAGAAATTCTTCTTCTTCTTAAGGTTCCACTCCTATCGGAGGTTGGACAATATCATGGCTATTTTCACTTTCGAAGCCGCTGCTCGAAACAGTGTGGTGGTACTGCAGCCAAACCAGTCCCGCAGATTTTTCAGCCAAGAATGGCGCCTCCGCCCAACTCCACGTTTACCGGCGATTTTTCCCTGGATTACTAGTTGGAGTATTTTGTACTTTTTATTTCTCATGATGTGACCGAAATATGCCAATTTCCTGTGCTTTATGGTGTTCATGAGCTCCATACCTTTGTTTAATTTTGAAAGGATCTCTACATTGCTTATTCGGTCACACCACGAGACCTTCAAAATGCGGCGATAGATCCACATCTCAAAGACTTCTAATTTCTTTACAGTGTTCTGTGTCAATGTCCATGACTCCATGCCATATAAATAGAATAAGTAATTATTGATGTCACAGTGAGGCAAGGCGCCCAAAACACTGGCAGCATTACCTGACTGAAGGGCTGGCGGCTACCTTGGCCAGCATGTCAGTCTGGCAAATTATATAAATAAACGGCCAATAGGATCTCATGATCATGTGTTGGGGGTCCGGTAATATCCATATAGCCATCTATAAACGTGTGTAACCCGCGAACGTTAACGGTCCAATCAATTGCAGTGACCACTGCTCCAACCTGTAAAATAAAATATAGTAAATAAAAATATGTATAAAGTTATATAAAAAATATAATTTAATCGCTCATTTAGTTTGTCTTCCTCATATTTTTGTATCTTTGTATTATATGGACGGTCCTTGAGTTCAACCGGTAATTCGGGACATAACATGATACATCTCAGTGCATACCTAGTACTTGGACTGGTCTGGTCATTGAATAAATAATATTTTAGAAATGGTAGCGCTTATTTTAAATGCAGAATGATTAAAAATGATTTATCGTGTTTTAAGTTATTGTATTTCACAGACTATTATATCCAGCTCAAACTCAAAATATACTTTATTAGAATAGGCTTTCAGCTACAAGTTTGTAATGTCAGTTCCACGTGAAGCTTTGCCGTTTCGAAGTGTGATAAACTCAAAGTGAAAGTCAGTACAATATTGTTGATTACAATTAGTTACAGAAGTCCTGCGAGAAATTCAATGAACATTAATTCCACGATGTTTATTGTAGTCATGAACAGAATTATATGCTTTTTCTCCTAAAGAACTTTTAATGTAAAATTTAAATATATAAAGCTGCAAGTATAATATTGATTGTATAGTTGTGATATAGAAGCGTATAAAAGAAATATATGAAATCTAAATACATGTAAACTAAAAAAAATTATGTTCTATGTGCTCGTGACGTCTGACGTGTAGTCAATAGGTTTCAGCTAGGCTCTACCTCAGTAAAACACAGTGACATAAAGTGATACCAGAGATGACCCCGGAAGGGACAAAAATAACCAGAGTTTTTTTTTACAGATAATAAAGGTAATTTTTATATGACAATTCGAAATTTACAATATGTATACCGAGGCGCGCGCTGTCCACGCGACGCCCGCTTGCCCAACAACGCAATACAATGCTTGCGCCGCGTGTTTGTCTTTGAATTGTTGTCCGCCACAGTAAGTACCTTGCATAATAAGAATGCAGTGTTTCGATGGTAAATATATTTATATACAGGTTGCTCTTTTTATTGTTAGAGCCGGACAAGTTTAGAAAATTTAAAGGTTCAATTATAAACCCGCATCGACCACTTAAATGGTAGTTATGGTACTGATACACCTAGGTGTTTTTAGTTAATTTTTGATAATAATAACATTAATTCGCTCTATAAAATTTACATTTACCCTTAAATATTAATAATTGATTTTTGTTCTACAACAGAATATTGTTTTCACAAAATAAGACACTAATATTTTAGGCTTAGAATTTTAAATGTAGCATGAAATCGGACAAAGTTTCAAAGGCTAATAAAAAATTCCATAAGGTCATAAGCTACTTCCACTTAAAAAGCTTGACGTAGTTCACATAACTAGAATCGGAGCTACAGTTTTTTATTAAATTTCACATAATCAATACCTTTGCACAAACAGAATATCTTATTGAGACAATAATTGATTTCGTAGTAAAATGTTGCTGACTTCTAATGGAGCTGTTGTTGTACCTATAAATAGACAAACGATCGTAGCAATCGAGGATCATTTGCTATTGGTTATTGAAGTGTTTCTCTTTTACCTAAATATATGCATCAGATTCTAAAATATAATATACTAATCATGTAAATTGTGAAAACCACCAAAATCCTAATAGGATAGGTAGTGATAGAGAAAATCGCGAACATACAAACGTACATACACGCGTCGAATACAGAATGTAATGTGAATGTAATTTAGTCTTATTTAAAGTCATGCCATTTCCGTAATACTGTATTCTAAGGCGATGCAAGCGAGCGGTCATTCCGAGTTAATTGTCACGCGTCAATGAACTTCTGTCCTCGTGCCTTACAATTTCACTTTTTAATATTTTTATTCATACCTTATCTCATTGTTTATTTTTATTTATTTCCATTTCATTTAACGAAAATGTATTTTATTACACTAGTTAGCCAAAGCTCAATTAGGCTATACTAGCCTAGGCTAGGCTACACTAGGGTAGGCTAGTTTAGGCTATACTACGATAGTTTAGACTAGGCTAAGCTTAAACAATCTATCGATAATTATCGATTCTATGGCGACTGTCTCATTATCATAATAGTAAATTGAATTTGTAAAGTTGGCAGAAATGCAGTGCGTCATAGGCGCTGATTAAATTCGCATTACAGCATCATACAGGAAAATATTGCAAATAAATTATCTGACTAGCTTTCGTTCATGGTTTTGTCTGTATATGTTATGGTTTACTCAAGAATTAATAATTATGATTCTAGGGTTAAGGATTTAAATATACGGACGTTTCAAGGTTATCATTGTTCCCTTTTTAGGGGTTTTAAGATTTAAAACATTACATTTCTATAATTTTCCCCTTAGTTCAATCTATCTCTGTATTTTGTAGGGTTCCGTAACCGGTACTATAGGGATGAGTAATTAATAATCTATATATTATATTAAATCAATAAAAAAACATTACACACACTATCGCGTATTTGAAACACACGCATATAAACTCTTTTGCTTACTGTCAAAGTCTGTGGTCAAATTGAGAATAGATTATCTGTGGTCAATTTTGAAATCGGTTAAAAATTAAATGAACTGACTACACTACTACTACACTACTCTTGTATTTATTTATATATATTGTTTTAGTACGTAATTATTAATGAGTGTCTATTTTTTTTTTCTTAAATGTGTGTAATATCCCCTTTTGTTAGTTTATGTCGTGTTGGTGTTAATATTAGATAAATAAATAAACAAAAAATGAGACCCTATGATCGCTGTCCGTCTGTATGTCTGTCTTTCAGTGGGCTATATCTCATATGATGTTATTACGTTTACCTATTAGAATATAAATTTTTTTCGAAGGCCACTTGGCCGGTTAAAAAAAAAGTGGTTTCATCATTAAAATGTAACGGATAGACAAACCTAATAGTATTTATTTTTGCATTACACAATATTATGAATGCTAGTATCATAAAAACTGAATAATAATGTTTTTAAATCGGCTTCGTAAAAACTCATATCATCATTGTCCCCGAAGGCCTATGGGTATGCCCCGAGTACAGAACTATGGAGTAATGTAGGTACATAACCTGCATTACCATATTGGTCTTGTTGTCGAGGGAGCGATTAATTGACGACGCGGGGAGCGTTGTATTAACTTTGTATTTGGACGCTGATTATCATCAATACTGTATCAAGCCACACGGACTTCCTTTTGAGAAAATGGCGTCGAAAGATGTCAAAGTATTTTGATAAAAGGTACAATGAATTCAAAGCAGATTGATATATTTGATGTGTTATATAATAATAACTTTTTCAAATATTTGAGATTATTGTATAAAACGCAAAATATGGAACTTACTTGTTATTCGAAACATTAATTTAAAAATCTTTTTTCCTTACTTATTTAGCTTAGATCACTTGATTTTTTTATAATGTTAAATAGATTACGCAGTATTAAAATATTTCATTATCTTCGATTTTGAACTTTTGTTGGTTGACACGTTATTGCTTATTGGCATCCATTTATAAAAAAAAAATAAAAACAAGCTTGTATTTGAATAAAAATAAAATAAAAATTTCCTTTAAAAGTTTTACTATCAACTTATAACATAACACGATGTATATGCTATAAAATCTTCAAAACATAGTTACATACTAACATACAAAGCAAGTTAAATAAAACCCGACAAACGAGCAGGCGGGTCACCTGATGTTAAATGATTATGGATCATACAAAGATCATACAGCTGTAAAAGAGTTGCCAGAATAATAAGAAATTAAAGAGAATATGAATTAAAGAAAGAAACGGAGTAGTAGGCTTCCGGCTCTCTTACTCACCGCACAAAACAAAGCTATATTAGCTACTACTCGCGGATCTTTTGTGAGAGTGAGGTACTGCCATTCGCCAGCCCATGTACGAGTTGTAGTCAATGAGCTAGTTTATTATGAAAAATACATCAATATTTACTTAGAATAAATTGTGTCTGGCTTGCGTGTATCTGGTTAGCATTTAGATGTCAGACACGTGGGTGTTGTGGTCACTGCAACTGAATGAAGCTCTAATGGTAAATGTCTGTATTGGCCATACGGATGTTTGTCGTGGTCGGAGTGTTTGTGTTATGCGTGTTTCCGGACCCCCGACACAGGCCACGAGATCTTATTGGTGGAAGTTGAGTATGATGCGTTTATTTATTTGTCAAGATTTTTTCCGCGTTCCAATTTCCAAAAATCCGTACGCTTATAAGATAGAATAAATGAGTGACGTTTCGCTTATACACACGTAAATAGATATAATATTGCAATGTATCTTTAAGCGCTTGGTTTTATTATGATTAGGTGGACCTTTGTGGAAAAGTAGCATGTATACACAGCTCAATTTTCCATTCATAACTAGGAAAATATTGTTATTTATTAAAATGTTATTAAAATTGTGTAAATATATTATTGACGTATCAATGAAGAAATCGGTCAGCCCCCGTGTGTGTCAGAATGACATTCTAAGAAACTTATACGTAACTCTGTTTAATTAATTATGTGCTGCGTCATTCTCTCTCATAAAATGACTCTTTTACGAGTGGAAATGCATTTATGCATCCCACCTAGTGTAGTTCAGGCGCGTATGTGGGATTCCTGACAATTAATGAACCAGAATACACATTAAAACCCAGCGGTACCCTCATCGTCCTTGTTGGACGTCACGGGATCGTTTATGCATGCTACCGTGACGTCCTAGCGGTTAGCTCACCTACGCAGGCTCTCATCGCCTAAAGACTGATTTCGGGCATCGAACGCATCGGGCGCACTTCCTTGCCCCGGTGGTTGTGTGGAAAAATTTACCTCCACACAAATTCATCAATGTTGGAGGGGAAGGTGCGCATAGCGCCGCCTCCTTCCCCCTAATCGTCTCTTGCGGATCGGGTCGGCGAGAGCGTCCACTTCTCGTTCCCTTTCTGCAGTTCCGCACTACGTTATGTCGCCGAAGGAGATCATTGCCGACCAGCATCCCTCACTGCCAAGCATGACACGAATCACACTTGGCAGTGATCTTCAACTATTACCTCCACCAGGACATGGCGCTGGGGTCCCTAGTCGACACTTTACTCCAGGGTGAGACGCACCGAGTCATTTCCACAAAAGTAGCGTTATCTAAGGCGAGAACTACACTTATAAGTTTGCTCTCAGACTTTTATAAAGATTTACATAATTAATTCATCATTGCTTTACACCTGAAAGAATTTATTGACAGTGCCATATTTTTGACGTTATCAACTTTCTTACCCTTTACTACGTATTTATCGACGTCGAAGTCGACGTATCTACTTGTATCTAAAAAATAAATTTATTTTTTAACTGAGTGATAAGCAATACTGCGTCAAGCCACACGGACTTCATTTTGAGAAAATGGTCTAAAGATGTCAAACCTATTCTTTATAAATTAGTTTGAAGAAGTATATATCCATCTTTTTTTTCTATTTTGATAAAAGGTGTAATGAATTAAAAGCAGATTGATATATTTAATGTATTGGAGAAAACACGATGGAGATTGATTGATGTGGGTCGAGATTACAATCTTCATTACATTTTAGAAACACCCTAAAATAGTGTGAATTTTATTGTCAGTCTTTAACGTAAAACAACACAAAAATAGTTATAAACATTATACATTATCATATAAAAATATAAATAATTTTAATAGGTCACTCACATGTTTTATTTACAACTTAATTTTATTACATTTAATCTTTTTTACATAAAAACGAACACAGTGGAGTAATTTTTTGTTTCGCTTTTTCTTTCCTTAGAAGGAAAAGGCAAAGGTATTCCACCGTACAGCCAACTCTTTTGTAATTTTTATTCATATTCAATTAAATTGTAAGGCATAAAGCCATGTCTTCCGTTAACCAGTGGACTATACACAAACATTAAACAAATGACATTTATAGGGCGGGAAACTTAACGAGGGAGGACGTTATAGGGATGGAGAAGTCTGGAGCAATTAAAGAGGATATGGGATTTGGAACTTTCGTCTAAACCGTATTCACACAGTGAGTGGTTACAAACTCTGGGAGTACAATGTATACATGATGATAATGTTTCCTAACGTCATTGTAATAACAATCCTTGTGACGTAGTTGCCGACGTACGCGAATAACAGTTACGAGTGTTTCGTATTTCCTTCTCACGATTGTATTCCTCATTTATTCAGAAAACCCGTTTCAATCTAGATTATAGTGTTTAAACTTGTTTACATTTCATTTTTGTTTTGTTTTGTTAAAGCTTTGTCTACTAATAAAAAGTAGACAAAAAAAGTATGTAAAAAATTATTACATGTTTAGTATAAAGTGATCGAATCCAAAAATTTACATTTTTGGTACATCGTAAAAACATTATTTAAAATTTAATGTAAATAAAGTTTTGGTAGAAAAGTTTTTTTATTACAGATTATGAATCATAGAATTATGTGAAACTTGACTAGACGTATAGCTGAAAAATAAATATACTATGCGTACGATATTATTATTATCATATATTTGTTTACATATAAAGTTAGAATGATGTAAAGGGCGACGTTCATTTTACTCCAAATGTGAAGGTGTTGGTCGAAAAAAAATTAATGCTATATTCTGGTAGAAATTGTCTTAGCCATTATATATTTTAGTTAGAAATAATAATTTCCATCCAAAAGTAATGAGTCCATCGCCCGTTTGAACCGCGACCACTATAATGTCAAAGATAAAGCAAAATTTCTTTGAGTGCCACTTAGTTCGATGACATGTAAAACCAGTCTGTCTTCCATTTTCCAGGCCCTGCCCCTGCAGTACACATGGTTTTGTGTGGTGGAGTACACAAATGACTTTGTCGTGTTCCGGAAGATTCGATGTGACTTACTGCTGACCACCTAATAGGTTGTAAGGGACCCGAATCTCCGCTTGTCCTTAGGCTGTCCTACTGCCACCAAAAAATCCGTTAGCCAATTGCCGTGCTGGAGCGTAAGACTGGTGTAGAACGTAACAACTAATCCAGGGATCGAATCAGAGTCCTTCCGTTCTCCCAGCCAGCGGCACACTAGGCTCTACCGTTGAAATCAGTTTGCGTACTTACGGGATGGCTGAGACGGCTAAGTTCACTCTTTCTTTTTATTCTGTACGTTCGTCCACAAACATGACTCGCTAAAAAAAGGAAATACAGCGACTCACCCTTCGAAGTTTAAATGTTTTCACCTTGAGACGGCGAAATTATTGCCTTAGCTCACACGCTGTTTTCAAAGCAGGCAGGTTTAGGTAGGTTTCGTATGAGGAAGTAAATAAAAAAAAAAATAAAGGTATCAAACCCAGTCGAAAGCTAGTTTTATTATGACAGACATGTTGGTGTTGTGGTCACTGAAACTGACTCAAGCACTAACGGTCGCGGGTTCGATCTCTGCCCTCGGCAAATTCTCTCTGTATTGGCCATACGGATGTTTGTTGTGGTCTGAGTATTTTTGTAAGTGAAGTAAGTGTTTCCGGACCCCCGACCCAAGGTCACGCGATCTTAATGGGGGCCGTTGAGTGTGATGCGTTTATTAATTTATTTATTTATTATACATAATGCATATGTGACAATCTCATATATTAATAATGTTCTTTATATTACGTATTGTTTTTTCTTGTTCCCACGGTTTTTTTTCAATGACCTACTTATGTTTATTTTATCTTGTATTTATTTAATTAAATCCTTTTTTTAACGATTACCCTTTTTAAGTTTGATTTTATTGTATATTTATTATAATATAATTATATGAATCTATGGAATAAAATAGGTGTATAATATTTATTTGTACAAACTTTTGTTCTGGGTTCATTTGTTTAAATTTATTTATCTATTTTACTTTGTGTGTTTATGAAGTTTCAATTATTATATTATTTTCAATCATATTAATTACTAGGAGTTGCTCGCGGCTTCGCCCGAGTAAAGTTTGAAATAGACCACAAGTAACTTGGTCAACCTATTACATGAATAGCCTAAGCATCAACCAGCCAGGTAATTAAATAATGTAAAAGATGCAGCCCGTATATTGTTCAGGCTGCTAGTTGAGGCTAAGCCGTTAATTGAACGGCTAATTGTTGATGAATATATTATTTTTTTTTGCTTTTTAGTTTACTTGTTTCCTTTTTAGGGTTCCGTAGTAAAAAACGGAACCCTTATAGTTTCGCCATGTCCGTCTGTCTGTCTGTCTGTCTGTCTGTCTGTCCGTCTGTCTGTCTGTCTGTCTGTCCGCGGCTTTGCTCCGAAACCCTTAATACCAGAAAGCTGTAATTCGGTATGAGTATACATATGAATTACGCCGAGAAAGTCGTACAATAAAATCTTAAAAATATTTTTTTTTCAGGGTGTCTTCCCTATGTGTTAAGAGAGACCAAAATTTTTTTTTCTCATTTATCCCATGTTGTGGGGTATCGTTAGATAGGTCTTTTAAAAATGTTATAGGTGTGGGAAAACCATTTTTCCGAACGACGAACTGTTTCCGAAATATTAAGCTTTGAAGTGTCAATTTTTCTTAGAGTCAAGTGTCCCCCCCCCTCTACCCACTAAACTGCTGCGTCTAAAAATATGAAAAAATTCACGATAGCGGTACATATAATGAATTTAAAAGGAAAATTATCACGGCTATGTTGGTTCTTATGGTTAACGAGTTATAGATGATCTAAGTAAAAATAAATATTTCACTTTTTAAAGCATCACATTATGTAAATATTAATAATTTTAAATTAATATATGAATTTAAATGAATAAATAAATAAATATTTAATAAGTTTAAATTAAAATAAAATATAAAATAAGGTACAAAACAATGTCTTAATAAAACATGTCGCGAGTGATTCTGAATCGCGCTTATGAAGTTTACAACCAAATCTCCATAGATTTCATAGTCGCTAATCAGGAAGGAAATTTATCGGCGCTAAGTATATTTTACAAGTGTTAGAATAATAAATAATCGACGAACATTTAATGTTCAAAATCGTTAGTATAATTCACATTCAAACATTTTTACGAAAATAGGTACTCGAAGATTGCTTGACCGATCTTGACAATTCTGACAACTACGGAACCCTACATTGTGCGTGGCCCGACACGCACTTGGCTGATTTATTGAAGTTGCTTTTATTTAAGTTTTTGTTTAATAAAGTACTCTATGCCAGCTAGAGGCCGCCACGGTAGATTTTGTGAAACGTTTCAAAAGTGACAGCAAATTAAAGAAAAATCAAAATATACATTATTCAAGTAGTTTTATAAAGTATACTTATAAATTAATAAAATTTAAACAGTGAAGCCACTTTTATCAAAATATCTTTGTTATTCCGTTTCCGGCTGCATATTTTGTTATTAAGTGAAACATAACAACAGTGGAGTAAAGTAATACTGTACGGTAATAAAATTGAAATGCAAAGTATATGCAGATTTTCCTTGGTTTATACAACAGTATTTGTATAATAATTAATCAATTTCATTGGCATTCGTCTAAGATTAGATAATAATAATTAATATACTTCAAGGAGAGCAGCGAATATTTACTAGAGGTCGGGTCTAGAAGGAGTCACGTTGAGACAATTAAAATTACGACTACACCTCCGGTGTTTTAACTAAACATAAATAATAGAAAACTGAAACCCAAATACGACAAAAAATTGTAAAAATATTACAATTATCGAATGAATCGAAAAGTCACAAGAAAATGTTAGTAAAGTATATATTTTTGAAATACACAAGTAATGCCCTTTCTAATGATAGCAAATACGGTATATTTATCTCATTTTTTAAAAGAGTACTTTATGTCCGCTGGAGGCCGCCACTTTAGATTTTGTGATAAGTTATGTAGCCTATCACTAGCGAACGATTAAGACGCTTCTAATGTATACCTTATCCTTAGCTTATCTGTCTAGTCCTGATAAGTAGTTTAGGAGCTATGAGGGAACAGATGAAGATACGTGGCTTGTTAAAATCATAATATACCTCCTTCGGTTTTGCCGTAATTGGGTAATGTCTGCAAAATACTTCTATATCTGACCTCGGTTTTTAAAAGTGTACCTTTAGGTAGTGTTTATGTTTTTTTATCTAATACTAGCTGACCCTTTACTAAAGCTCCGCTTTCCATCCGTCTGTCTGTCCGTCTGTCCTGTAGGTATTAAGTATGGGTAATGGAATAATAATTTAATTATTTTTTCCTTGGACTATATTGGTTTTTGATGCTAGACCCCGATTTTCAATGGAAAACATCGTGAGGAAACCTGCATGTGTCAGAAGAAATTCTGACACATGAATCTCCACCATCCCGCAGTGGAGCGCGGTGGTTTAAGCTCTAAACAGTTTGATTAATAAGAGAGGAAGCCTCGCGCAGCAGTGGGACATTTACAGGCTGTTACTTTACTTTTAACCAATCTTACTGAACCAAAAAATATGTCGTTTCACTAAACTATTATAAATGATTAAGCATACTCAATGCGGTAGACATCGGCCCGTCGATCTTAGTGACTTTATTAGATTTGAGACTCACAAGAACTATTCCAGCTTATGGATGACGGGAATAGGAAGTAATAAAGTGATGAAGTGGATGATTAAAAATTGCTTGTGAAGGCGTACTTGAATATTTTGATTTTGGGTAACGCTTCCGGCTCTCTCACTCACCGTACGAAACGCATATTACCCAATTCACGCCGGTTCTCTGTAAGAGTGTGGAGCTGTCCCGGTCGAACCAGCCCGTATACGATCTGGTGACGGTGAATTATAACTAGGCTTTACCACAATAAAAAGTCTGTGAAGTTGTCAATTAATTAAAACGCTTCGTGTAAATTAAGCCGACAAAAAAAAATACATTTTTTTTTTTTTACAGATAAACTATTTTTTTAGAGTTTTTTTACTTCATTAATTAATATATATAACTAATTATTTATTTGTTTGTTTTCTACTGAATATGATTGAGATAAAATATAAAGCTATTAAATGTATTTCCAGTGTCTTTAATCGTGCGTTAAACTTATACTGCCTTACTACAAAAGACGTTAAACGCGTGTTTAAAAAAATCCATACTACAAATCCGCGTCTATAGACAGTTTTGAGTTAAACATGCTTTAGATATTGATTAACATACGTTTAAGTGAGTTTAATACATGTTTAGAAACTATTTTAGCTGTCAAATGTAACGTATAACATTTTATCAATAAGTTTTTTTTATGAGTTTATTCACTGTTAAGCAATTTATATAGTATTTTAAGCAATGTCTAATTTTTAAACCCTGTTTAGCTAGACAGGCGTTCAACGTGGTTTTAATTCGTCTTTTGTAGTATGACAGATATTTGCTAATTAGAATTGCTAATTTTAGTTTATTTTTTAAATTCATTTTGGAGCCTAAATTAAACTGGTTTCTCATGGTGCGCTTTTAAGGATTATCGCGCACAAGGCCGCACTGAAGCACCGTTGGAAAAAAAATGTCTATCATTTTTCTTTACTAGTCTTTATTTGGTAACACTAACCTGAATGTTAATCACGAATTATCGAACATTTATTTTTCATTATAATTTTGTATATTAAAAAATGATTCAGTTCAATCAATTAATCCATAATTTATAATCTAACTCTTATATGTGGATAGAATTATGCTATATTTGTCTGGTTTGGGAGAGGCAGCGGCTGCGCATGCGCAAGCGATCCCGAGGCCTCTCCATTTCCGTGCTAAGGAAGGCCATCGCAGAGGTTTTAGTGGGTACAAATCGCCACATAACCCGATCTCCCCTCATCAGGAATCGGGTATCTTTTCGAAGATTTTCCCTGTGAAAAAAAAATATATATCGATAGTGTTTCCTGTGGATAAGTAAGCCATACCACACATTATAAGATCTTAGAAAAATTATAACGCGTAAGGTAAGAAATATACTTGTAAATGGTACTCTCGTACTTCTTCTTCTTTGTTTTGTTTTGTGGCTTTTAGTTGTGCCAATTGTGCACATACTATTTCGCCAATGTCACGTGGAGTGGAGAAAACACGACGGAGTTCGGTGAGGTCGAGTATCCAACCTTAATTAAATTTGGAAAACACCTTAAAATAGTGTGAATTTTATTATTAATCCTTAAACAACACCTAAAACAACATAAATATAATTAAATAAATTAAATACACGTCATTATATAAATACTTATAATTTAATTAAGACAATCACACACTTTATTTACAGCTTAACTTTATTACTTTTTATATATTTACATAAAAATGGACATATTGGACTAAACACAAACATTAATGAACAGTCAACATTTATAGGACGAGGGACTTTAGCAGGAAGGACGTCATAGAGGGGATGAAGAAGTCTAGGACAATTAAATAAGATGTGGGATGGGGAACCTTCGTCTTTGATTTGAAAAGGTATACATATATATGTAGGTATATAATAAACAGTAATAAAATCAATAATTTTTTTACACCACCTCCAATCTATCTATCGGCTTTCCTTCCCTAAACCAACAAGGTCTGACTGACTATAAAGTGACAATAAGGGAACAAAACAGGACCCAGGCAGAGCTGTCCTGTTTGGTTTCCGAGGTTAAAATACATTTTTTTGCCACACCTGTGTTGAAAGGTCGCAAAATCAATGATTTTTTTATAATAACAATAATAATAATAAATTTTATTTCAAGAAATTAAATCCCATAGTTTTGTTAGTATGACTTAAGTTTAAATGTTAGTAACATAGAAACTAATACAAATAACTTAAAAATTAATTCGACAGCTAGGAGCATGCAGTCCACAGCAATACAACATATAGGAACAATCTAGTCTGCCTGCTATCATTTTTAGGATGCTGTTAGGGCTTTCATGCACTCGCTTCACAAGAGATGCAGCTCTTAACCGCATTATAGTCCAGAAGCAGTGGACTCGAGCCTCGGCGAACATGGTAGAAGCACTGCAAAAACGTGGCAGCCCCATCAGCATCCTAAAAGCGTCATTGTATTGAACACGAAGGGCTCAATATGCCCGTTTTGTATAACTCCTCCATAAAGAGCAGGTGTAGAAAATATTACAAAAGGCCCTGAACAATGTAACTTTCACTTCCTTTGTACAATTACCAAACCTGCGGGATATCATATTCGCTCTAGCCGACAGAGCCCTTCGTTCTCGTTCAATGTCCATATTATCTTTGAGGTCTGGGGTGAGTATATGTCCTAGATACTTAAATTGACTAACTCTTTCTAAGGGAACCGAGTTCAGTTGTATTGTAGGCACTTCAATATATCTCCCCCCAGATTTGCCCTCAAAAACCATGTATTGGCTCTTCTTCGCATTATATATCAATCCGTGCTGAGTTGCATATTCCTCACATTTTGTTAAAAGTGACCTTAAACCGCAGATCGAGGCACTCAATAGCACCATGTCATCAGCGTAGCTCAAATTATTTAAGCACACTCCATCAATATGACAACCGACATGCATGCTGCTGAGGGACTCGATCAGCTGGTTGATATATAAATTAAAAAGACTAGGGGAGCTTAACCCCCCCTGCCTCACTCCACATTCCAATACATAAGGATCTGAAAAAGTGCCTGCCCATTTAACACTGTTGACCTGATTCCCATACCAATATTTGTAGATGTCTATAAATTCGTGGGGCAAATTAATAGATTCTAGTTTTTTCCATAAGATGTCATAGGAAACCAGGTCAAAAGCCTTTGACATGTCAAGAAAACCAGCGTAAACCGGCCCCGGCTTAAAGCCAAACTGGTTGTCGTGCAATTTTAAATACTTATTTAATTGAATATTAAGCACGCAGTCCAGCACCTTTGACAGTATTGTCGCAAGGGAGATCGGTCTGTAGTTATGTCTGTCTGATAAATCACCGGTTTTGTTTTTTACAACAGGCACAACAACAGTCTTCATCAGCTCTGAAGGGAGGTATGAGTGATTGATACATGATGCGTAAAATATTGCCAGTACTCTGGATATATGGTGACCAGCATATCGCAGGTGCTCAACACTGAGGCCATCATGGCCAGGCGATTTGCCTCGCGACATAGATTTAATGGCATTTTTAACATCTGTCTCAGACAAATGGGATGAGAGAAATTCTCTCCTTGGCAGGCCATCAGTGGTAAGCTCAGACTTAGACGGTCCCAACGGAGATCTTACAATAAAATGTTCTCTAAATATATTCGCAATGAGTTTCGGATCACTTTCCCCATCTACACTTACTGGAGGGCCAGGCCGAACGTTCATCCTACTTGTGGTTTTCCAAAACGTTTTAAAATCCTTATTAGAGTGTTGAGCAGCCAAAATGCCCATTTTATTTTGGTGCTGATGATTTTGACACCATTTTAATTTGGATTTGAACACTCTACGACTATCCCGCATTTCATTAAATTCGACACTAAATGAAGGTTTCCCGTACCACAACCATGTATGAAATTTCAGCCTCGCACGATCATGAGCCTCTTTAACATATTTATTCCATCCAATTATTCGCTTCTTCTTATTACATTTCTTATGTGCAATGCTTAAAGATGCCGATTCACAAAGAATATTTACAATATCGCTATACATACTTTCTATAATTACTTTATGACTCGACTCATTACAATGTCGATTAGCGCAGTGTATTAATTCAACCGGATACTGAATATTTTGAAATTTACTATAGTAATTATTTTTATACAATTCAATTTGGTCATCGGTTCTGTCTCCCCACACAACAAAGTTAAAGACAGATGATTTCGATTCTACTCTAGGCGTTAACACGCTTAAGTTACACTCCATAATGAGCGGAAAATGATCTGACCACGTGATATCATACATAACATAAACGTTTATTACGGAATGAGCCGCCGACTGAGTGACAACACAGTGATCTAGCCAGGGTCTACAACCGTGCACCTCGCTGATAAATGTGTATGTATCCGATGAGACACCTAGTTTGTTTACATCTATACATAACCATTGTTGTTCACTACAATAGTTTGAAAGTTCAGTATAAAATAATTCGTTAGGATGGGCATTGAAATCGCCTAATATAAATACAGATTCTGATGAGATGCCATATTCATCCATTATAGCACTTACTGTCCCAAGGCAATCCGTAAATTCGGTTACGTTATCCGCACAGTCCACGGGCATGTAGACACTTAACACAATAACAGGCCGATCACTACACACGATTTTAATTGCACATATACGACTATTATTGCACTGCAACACAGAGACATTTTGAAATGCAGCACTTCTCCAGAGGAGGGCCACCCCACCATAGGGCCGCCCACGCAGCATTCCCGCTGTTGTGTCCACTGCAGATACTCCAGTAGCGCTGAAATCTTCGTCGATTAGACTCAGTTCGGGTATATCGTATGGCAATAGCCAGGTCTCTTGTAGTGCTATTATATCTGACGATTTACATAAATCTCGCACACTATCTATAGAACGTTTTATATTTTTACAGTTATAACTGGCAAATCTATATGTATATTTACTCATTGGTTAGGGGTAGGTTTCCGTCAATGGATTTAACTCCATTCATTTGTTTATGCTTATAATGTACAAATCGCCTAAATAAATAATGCACATATGTATATATCTATGTACTTATATATAGTTAGATAGTTATTTAGGTTTGATATAGTTATTTTTAATTTCTCTTTCTTTTATTTTTAAGAATATAACATTTTAATAAATTAAATTAAATTGATACTAAAATAGGATAATTTATTACAAAAGATATAGATCTCATCTAAGCCGCAGTGGCTATCTGGGTAAAGTTCCCAAAATACTGGCAGCATTACTCCGTTGAATGGTCAAATAATTTAATAGAATTATTTGTTTTTGTTATTGGTAAAAAGTATTCTTAAATTAAATTATCTTCTTATAACACACATGAAATCGTACAACATGGTATGGCAAACGAGCCGGCGGGACGTCGGATGTTAAGTAATCACCGCCCCCTATAGACATTTGCAGTATGGGAAATCCCATGGGAGATATGACTAGAATTTTAAACATACGGAACTTTATTATTATTTATCCTTGAGGACAGCATATTGTTTTCAAAATCATATTCTCGGGTCAACAACCTCGACTTATCTCCTACTTTCAAAATCAGATATCGAATGAAGGTTGTTTACGCGACTACCAAAAAAATACGGATATTATGTTTCCAAAATTTTTAATTTATGTTTCGTCCATATGACGCTAAATACTTACCGCCCTTACTACAAAAGATTTAAACATACGTTAAACGCGTGTTTATAAGAGTCCGTACGACAAATCCGCGTCTAAGGCCAGTTTTGAGTTAAACATCCATGATATAGATTAACATATGTTTAAATAAATTTAATAGATGTCTAAAACCTATTTTAGCTGTGAAATGTAACGTGTAGCATTTTATTCATAAGTTTTTTTTTTATTTTACTTATTTTTAAGCAATTTAGATAACATTTTAAGCAATGTTCAATTTTGAAACACTGTTTAGCTAGACACGTGAACATGGTTTATTACGTCTTTTGTAGTAGGACAGTTGAAATTAAAAAAAAAAAGCTGGAAAGAATATATCTGTCATCGAATCTCTTACACTTCAATCCTCTTCATTAATTTGTGATTCCTCTGGTGTTGCATATATTCATGAGTCTCGGTGAATGAGAGAGCTGGAAGCCTAATTCCCTCCCCCATTTCTTTCCTTACTTCTCATTCCCTTTTAACTGGTAACGCAATTGTGAAATTTCTCGTGCATATCGTCGGGGAAACTGCGTATCTACCTTTTCCTTTAAAAAATAAATTGGACTTATGGACATTATCCATTAGAAATATCGTTTATATTATTTTTAGTTAGTTTTTTTTTTATTAATACTCTTTTAATCAAATGTTAAATTTGACATTTGATTAAAAGATGGACGTTATTGCTAGTTACGCGGTTTTGCAATATCCCCGTCGATATGTCTATAGACTGTGGTGATCACTCAACATCGCGTGATATATGGCCGGATATTCTAATAAAAAATTCACCATAATCCAAATTCAAATCCGATTACAAATCCTCGAAGTGCATTCTAGCATAATTAATTTTTAGTGCAATTACGCGGTCTAGCGCATAATTTAATCTTTATCAAGATACGTCCATGCCAGTTACTATTTCCAAACATTGGAAACAAGGACAAGGAAAACGTAGGTCGTTCTAAAAATAGAATATTGATGATGTTAAAGTTTTTTAATAATACGTGATAATAATATTAGATAAAGCAACAATTTTTAAGATTCCGTCAGGGTACCGAGTTCGTCTGATCGATTTTTAAAGTTGTGTCCTTTGAATTGCAATAGTATCTAGTTAGAATTTTCACTAAATAAGTTTCCGTTTAGTATGTAGGCTCTTTCTGTATGGTAGTCTGATCGAGATCACTATTTAGTTCCTGTAGTCTTAAGCCTTGCTATTATTCTTTTTCATTTATGCTTCTGTTTTATATTTTTATTGTATGCGCAATAAGGTTTTTAATAATTTTTATTAATAAGTGTTATAATATATTGAATAAATAATATTTATTAATCAAAACATTAATTTCGAGATATTCGTTTAATTTTCGTGATTAGACCGAAAAATTATCCTTAAAATGGCGTGTCAAATAATTAACAGTAAAAAGGTGTTATGAGTTTAACCAGTGTATCTTTATATCTGTCTGGCATCGTAATTTTTTAACGGATGTACCAATTTTAATACAGTTTATATAATCGAGATCGTTCTTATTTACGAATCTGTTCTGAAGTTTGAAGGTCACCAGTTCTCTTCTAGTTGTTGAAAGGACGTGAGCAACATCATCTTCGAAAAGATAACCGATTCTGGGGGGCGAGATTGGGTTATGTGGAGATTTATACCCACTAAAACTCCAGCGATGGCCGCCCTTAGCACGAAAATTGAGTGACCGCGGGATCGCTTGCGCATGCGCATTCGCTGCCCCTCCCGAACTTCTGCTGGTAGAATTAATTCAAAATTACTATATTGTAACTTCAATTATGTAACAAATAAATAAAATTGAAGTGTCTGTTTGTAATTTTTAATTAAAAGATTTTCACTAAATGCATATGAAAGTATATATATAAATACAATTTTACAATTTAAAATATTTTGTTTATCTATCCGTCTGTTTGTTCCGCGTTATCTCTGAAACGACGAAATCAATTTTGACGAGATTTACGACGCAGATAGCTATTAAAATAAGGAGTAATTTAGGTTACATTTTTTTGATTTGAATTTTCACAGACGAAGTCGCGGATACCAGCTATTATTAAACTAAAATGGTCGCGTAACCTTGACTTTACGCTGTAGTTTTATCTGCAATCAGCACACTCACCGACTTACAGCAGAAGAATCATTTGGGTTCATTGAAATAATCGCGAACCTCAATAAATAAATTGTCGTTTAGTTTTATTTTTATTTTATTACAATTATAAAAAAAAAAACAATAAAAACCGGTAAAATGTGATTTAGGTAATAATAGTACGAAACCCTTTGTACTCGAGTGCGTATTTTATTTTAACTCTTTATTAAAACTCGGGATTCTCCCAGGGGGACAAGGAAAAACCTAACGCTTCTTAGTTGACAAATGACTGTTCCTATCCAGGGCAGCTGTAATAGATCTTATAGGTGTACGTGACGACGCACACTGTGCGCTGGGGTTGTGTAGGAATGCCGGTCGGCAAATAAAAATACACGTTTACGATGACTACCGAGGGTAAAGCGGGGATTCGGGCTCTGTGGCTTCGAAAGAAGGGCTTCAGTACAGTATTTTTTCTTCAGTATTTTTCTTCAGTATTTTCCTTCAGTATTTTTCTTCAGTATTTTTCTTCAGTATTTTCTTCTTTCTTGTTCTTGTGAGCCCGAATCCCGACGATGTAATGAATGTCGACAGCGCCAACTGGCGCTCCTTATATTGGTTTTCCTCGCCCCTGAGCCCTCTTCCCCGCTTCACCCCCGTAAACTTTATTTGCTTTAAAAATCATTATTTACATCATTTTTTCTTATTAGAATATCAGTTCTTATTATTTTTATACAATTAGTTTTATTATCTAATAAGATTGTGTCAGTAGCGACGTCTGTTCCGAAGTGAGCGCGAGATGTCGGTTGCGACATATTTATACTACCTCGTCCCCCGCCTCAGCAGTATAAATATGTCGCCCTACGCTGTTTCCAGCGTCAGTCTGTGTTTACGCGTTCTCGCGCGCACTTCGGGATAATTAACATATGAAAGAGTAAATTATTCAGTAAACAATCATAAAACATGACTTATTACAATTATTAACAAGAATCGAAATTAATAAATATTAAATATAATATCGTAACTACTGGCAACTAGTAACACACAATAGTCAAAACTCTATATAACTATAAACAAACATGAATTTATCTTTAACCTAGGCTTATTTTTAAATTTATATAATTATGCTTAACTTATGTACATTGCGGTCGTCCTGCACATTCCTCCCGCCGTGCATTGTCCCTCGGGCGATGCAGTGTCTCTCGGTGCAGGCGGCTGCGGCTCGGTGGGCATCAGGATGAGTTTCTTTGTTGGTCTTCGTAGCACTCCTCCTCTGGTCTGCACGTCGACTGCGCGGACGACTCCGTCGCTCCCGGGATACGTCTTCTGTATACGTCCTAGAGGCCAGGTGTTGCGCGGCAGGTTGTTGTCTGCGACCAGGACTATATCGCCTTCCTTGAGTGGTGGCCCTTTCCCGTGGGGCGCGCGTCGATGCTGTAGGCCGGGTAGGTATTCGTGAAGCCAGCGGCCCCAGAACATGTCGGCGAGTCGCTGTGATGCTCGCCACTGTGTCCTCCCGACCAGGTCTTTGTCGTTGAATGTCCCGGGTACCGGGACGCGCGCTGAGCCGTGTAGTAGGAAGTGGTTCGGTGTGATGGCCTCGGGATCCTCGGGGTCGACTGATACGTGGGTCAGGGGTCGACTGTTGACCGTGTATTCGGCTTCCGCTAGGAGAGTGTTCAGTACCTCTTCTGACACGTGTCGGTCGTGTAGTACTGTGTTGAGGGCGGTCTTGACGCTTCGCACGAGTCGCTCCCACGCGCCACCCATGAACGGTGCTCCGGGTGGTATGTACCTCCAGCTGATGGTTTTCTGGTTGGCTTCCGCTTCTGTGGCTGTGTCGATAGCTTTGCGAAGCTCTCTGTCGGCGCCGTGAAGGTTGGTCCCGTTGTCCGACCATATCTCGGTCGGACACCCTCGCCGGGCGATCATTCTTCTCAACGCCATGACAGCAGACTCCGTGCTAAGCGAGGCTGCGACTTCGAGGTGTACCGCTCTGGTGGTGAGACACGTAAAGAGTGCGACGTATCTTTTCTTGTTAGTTCGACCGACGACCACGGTGAAAGGCCCGAAGTAGTCTACGCCCACGTAGGTGAACGGACGCTGGTGGTGAGCTAACCGGCCGGGTGGATGGTTACCCGTCGGCGGCTCGGAGGGTGTGGCTTTCCTCCGTCGGCAGGCTAGGCACCGTCGTATCGTTTCTCTTGTCACTGGTCGCACTCTCACAATCCAGTAGTACTGATTACACTCGTTAACTGTTGTTTCGACGCCCGCGTGATGTAGTTGTCTATGTACATAGTCTATGTACAATCTCGTCACGTAGTGATTTCCGTCAAGTATCGGAGGGTGTTTTTGTTGCTCCGTGACGCCCGCCGTTGCACCTATTCTTGTTTTTAATACTAATATTCCGTTTCTGATTTCTGTTGACGTCGTACGAAGCCGGCTGTTTTTTGACGGTTCCTTGTCATTGTTGAGATTTTCTATTTCAGTTTTGAATGATTGTTCTTGTACGAGGCGTACGAGTAGCTTTTCGGCGTCGAAAATATAGCGCGTCGGTAGATCGATGTATGTTGACCTCTTAGTTGTTGATGCTTCGGTCGTTGAACTCGACCTATTTTTTGTCTCTTTCTTTTGTGTGTAGTCGCTATCTCTTTCCTTATTTCTTGCGTTTCTTTTATAATGTATTTTTTCGCGCTTCGGTTGACATAGGTGTATGAATTGTAGTACTCGTGCCGTTGATCTTAATAATTTTTCCCATTTTGAAAATCGTGTATATGTAGGTATTGCTTCCGATAGCTTCGTGACGTCACTCGAGTGTCTTAATATGTTTGTTTTTTCTTCGCCCGTGTTGACTATTTTCTTTTGTTGTTCTGTGGGCCATACTGATGGGTCCTGATATAGATGTTCAGGGCCTCGGAACCATCGATGTCCGCAGTTCAGGTCTCGGGGTACTTCGCGTGTCGCGTCGTCCGCGACGTTCATCTTCGTAGGTATCCATCGCCACTCGTTTACTGAACTGTTTTCTTCGATTGCTGCTATCCTGTGAGCGACGAATGGACGGTATGATCTTGAGCCTGTTCGTATCCACGTGAGTACCGTACGGCTGTCGGTCCAGAAGGTCTTCGACTCGGGCTTCGCGTTGTGTTCTTCTATGACGGCCGCGGCCATGCGACTGCCCATGACGGCCGCTTGAAGCTCGAGGCGCGGTATCGACGTCAACTTGAGTGGCGCTACCTTTGCTTTCGCTGCGATGAGTGAAACGTGTACTTCGCTCCCGCCGGTGACGACTCTCCAGTATAGGGCTGCGGCGTATGTCGATTCGCTCGCGTCGACGAAGACGTGTAGTTGTAGTGAGTCGCTGTGGCTGTAACCCGGGTAGCAACGTGGTACGGATATACCACGTAGGCTTTTCAAGTGCGCTACCCACTCGACCCATCGTCTCGCGAGCTCTTCGTCGAGGTGTTCGTCCCAACCGGTGCCGCGGCGCCACACTTCTTGCAGGATTCGCTTGCCGCTGATGGTGACAGGCGACGCTAGTCCGAGCGGGTCGTATACGGACATTAATAATCGAAGTGTTTCTCTCTTCGTTGGTCGTTCGTTATCTAAGGCGTTCTGCGGTAGGCGGCTCAAGTTGAGGTTGAAGCTGAGTTCGTCGCTCGCTGGCCTCCATATGAGTCCAAGTACTCGTTCGATTCTAGTTTCGTGATGTAGTGCGACGCTCTCTCTGGAACCCGGATCTGTTTCTAGGGCTTCTATGACTTCGCGATCGTTCGACGTCCACTGTCTTAATTCGTAGTGAGCTTTTGTCTGTATGTCTCTCACTTGTTTTGATACTCGGATGGCCTCTTCTTTGTTTGCGAAGCTGTGTAGGTAGTCGTCTACGTAGTGATTGTGTATGATTGCTGACGCCGCCTCGGGGTATTGTTGTCGATGTTTCGCCGCGTTTATGTCCTTGACGTAGATCGCTGTTGAGGGCGAACAGGTGGCTCCGAAAATTAGCGACGTCATTCTATATTCTTCCGGTGGTTTGTCGTCGCGTCTGTCGCCTCTCCACAGAAATCTCACGGCGTCCCTGTCTTCTTCTATGATCTTGACTTGCATGAACATTTCTTTGACGTCAGCTGAGACTGCTATAGGGTGTTGTCGAAAGCGCATCAGAACCCCGGGTAGCGACTGTAGTAAGTCGGGCCCCGTTAGTAGGTTGTCGTTGAGTGAGACGCCCTTCGTCTTGGCTGCGGCGTCGTGAACGATGCGTAGTTTATTTGGCTTCATTGGATTCTTGACGTCGAAGTGAGGTAAATACCACGTTCGGTTTGTGTTCTTTGGGGGCGGCGCTAGCTCGGCGTAACCTTTTTCTAATAATTGTTCTATCTGTTCATTGTATCTTTTCTTTAAGTCGACGTCTTTATCTATCTTTCTTTCGACACTGTAGAGTCTTTTCAATGTATTTTCGTAGTTATTCGGTAGCACGACGTCATCTGTTTTCCATAGTAGGGGCGCTTCGTACCGTCCGTCTTCCCTCTCTTTCACGTGTTGTTCGAGCTGTAAGAGGGCGCGCTTCTCGGGATCGTTCTTCGGTCGTTTAGCTTCTATGTTGAGTGATTCTATTGCGAAGTATCGTTTGAGTTCTTCGTCCATGTTGTCTTCTCGTGTTACTATGTGGTTGACGAAGTGAACTCTCTGTCCCAGAGATCGTGAGTGCGCACCGTGTAGCACCCATCCGAGTGCGGTGAGAGAAGCGACGGGTTGATTGCGGTGTCCCTGTCGTACTTCAGTGGCGATCAATAAATGCCAGTTGTCCTGGCCGATTAATATTTGTGGCTTTATCTTGCCGTACGCGAGTTCCCTTCTGATGTCGTTGAGGTGTTTGCAGTCTTCTAAGTCGGCCTCGTTGACAGTCTGCGGTGACAACTGGATGTTTTCTATTGTGCGTGCGTGCATGGCGTGTGACTCTTTCGTGCCTTGTATTTTCAATGAGACTCGGTGTGATTTCGTAGCTGTTATTTTTGTGTCTGCGATTGCTTCGATGTGTAGCGTTTCGGCGGGCCCCTTTGCTCCTGTTCGTTGAGCGATTTTTGATTCGACGAGGGTGACTGTAGAGCCATCGTCGAGCAGTGCGTAGGTGTTCACTTCTCCCGCCGGTCCGGAAACTTTGACCGGAACTATTTTTAAGTATGACTGCGACTTTCTTTCTGTCCACGTTGACGCGACTGTTTCATTATTTTCTGTGTTCGTCTTCGGGTTGTCGATCGTTCTATGATGATGAAGTAATTTGTGATGCCAGTATTTGCAGTTGTCTTCGCCGCACTTTCTGCGCTGACAGTTGTGTTGTCTTCCTCGGTATCGTAGACAGCCGAAACATAAGCGGTTCGATTTTACTATGTCCCATCGTGTGTTGACGTCTGCTTCTCTGAATTTTGTGCACTGTGGTAGGATATGACCATCACGTGAGCAGGAAGGACACTTGAATGATGTTTTCTCTGTAGTGGCGTAGCTTTTATGTAAGCGTCTTGTCGGTGGCCCGGTCGATTCTGTGGCGGCACTCGAAGTCTCTGGGGCTGCGTAAGGACCGCATAGTCGTGCTTCGTTTTGTAGGAATTTCATTATCTTGATAAGTTCTGGGTCTTCTCTTGAGCATAGCGAGGAGTATTCGTACCATTTATATTTCATGCTTGTCGTCATCTTATCCACGATGCATTTTGCTGTTTCCGGACTATGCAAGTAGTGTACGCGATCGAGTGCGCGCAGGGCTGCGACAGCGTTCATCATTCGACTTGAAAAGATGCATATGTCTTTCGGCGAGTCGTTGAGGCGAGGTAAGGCGCGAAGTTTTTCTAGTTCTGACAAGGCGATCGTATCTGGTCGACCGAAGCGTGCCTCAAGCGTCTTCATGATATCGTCTGTGGTTCCGTCGAGTATGAGTAGATTTTCTACGGCTTCTTTTGCTCTTCCATTTAAACTTCGTCGTAATCTTCCCATATTTTCTATTTCACTGTACATACACGACGATTCTCTATATGCCGCGTTGAAGGAGAGCCAATCGGTGTGGGAACCGAAAAATAAAGGTAGCTCTGTTACCTGTTTCACTGTTTGTCCCGATCTGGCTGCCACGGCGATGGCAGACGCTAATTTTGTCACATCGACTTGGGACGTCTTCTCGTATTCGTTTTCTTCCTTTTTCGGCTCTTCAATTCTTTTTGCTACTACGAGCGCCGCCGATGCCGGCGGCGGGGGTACCGGCACCGACGGCGGCTCAGCCGGTGCCCGTACGTCTTGAATTTCGTTTGTCTGGGGCAAAGTCGCCCTGTGTTCCTGTGTGGCGTTTAACCACGAACCAACTCGTTGCTGTGCTCCTACGTCGGAGATGACCGTATCGTCATCGCTGTCGTCTTCTGTTTCTATGCAGGCCAATCTCGCCTTCGCGAGCTCTAATTCGATTCTTAATACCTCTTCTTTGGCCTGAGCGATGCGACGGGCTTTTCTGTTGATTCGTTTCGATCTCTCGGATCGTCTATCTTGCTGCTCTTGAGGATTCATTACGGCGGGTTGCAGCACTGTGGCTTGTTCGGCGTTCTTCATGGCTTCGGCGGCCGTAGTCTCGGCGGCCGTAGTCTCGGTGGCTGTAGTCTCGGTGGTCGTGGTGGCGGTGGCGTCCGACGACGTCGTGGTTGCAGAACCTGACGCCTCCGTGGTGGTGGCGCTTTCGTCGGACGTCTGTTTCGTAGAGCGTGTGACCGGCATCCTCAATCCGGCTCGAAGGACCAGAATGTACGTGACGACGCACACTGTGCGCTGGGGTTGTGTAGGAATGCCGGTCGGCAAATAAAAATACACGTTTACGATGACTACCGAGGGTAAAGCGGGGATTCGGGCTCTGTGGCTTCGAAAGAAGGGCTTCAGTACAGTATTTTTTCTTCAGTATTTTTCTTCAGTATTTTCCTTCAGTATTTTTCTTCAGTATTTTTCTTCAGTATTTTCTTCTTTCTTGTTCTTGTGAGCCCGAATCCCGACGATGTAATGAATGTCGACAGCGCCAACTGGCGCTCCTTATATTGGTTTTCCTCGCCCCTGAGCCCTCTTCCCCGCTTCACCCCCGTAAACTTTATTTGCTTTAAAAATCATTATTTACATCATTTTTTCTTATTAGAATATCAGTTCTTATTATTTTTATACAATTAGTTTTATTATCTAATAAGATTGTGTCAGTAGCGACGTCTGTTCCGAAGTGAGCGCGAGATGTCGGTTGCGACATATTTATACTACCTCGTCCCCCGCCTCAGCAGTATAAATATGTCGCCCTACGCTGTTTCCAGCGTCAGTCTGTGTTTACGCGTTCTCGCGCGCACTTCGGGATAATTAACATATGAAAGAGTAAATTATTCAGTAAACAATCATAAAACATGACTTATTACAATTATTAACAAGAATCGAAATTAATAAATATTAAATATAATATCGTAACTACTGGCAACTAGTAACACACAATAGTCAAAACTCTATATAACTATAAACAAACATGAATTTATCTTTAACCTAGGCTTATTTTTAAATTTATATAATTATGCTTAACTTATGTACATTGCGGTCGTCCTGCACAATAGGAACTAGCTGTTCCCCGCAGCTTTGCTCGGGTATACTTAGAAATTTGATAACTAACAAACTTTCAACCCTCTTTTGACCTCCTGGGGAATTGATTTTCAAAAATCGTTTCTTAGTACACACGATATTTAAGGAAAGTTTGTGCAAATTTTTTTTTGACTCAGCGGTGTCAGATTGCGATGATCGATCAGTCAGTGAATATGTCAGTCATCAGTCAGTCAGTTTTTGTTTTTATAAATATAGATTGTATAAAGTGGTGACAATTACTTCAAATTGTATTAATTAATTGTTCTTGAATCCATTTATTGTGCGATATAACTTTTATGAATGGTTCTTCTCATGTTTAAAAGCAAGTGCGTGCGAAAAAATGTTAAATTTATACAGTCCTAATAATACTTAATAGATTACCAAATATTGATTTATTAAAGATTGGTTTTAATATTGGAATAATTTTAGACGTCGTAATAAGAGAACAGACTCTGTCTAAAACCAAAATTATACTATAATATTGTATTTAGAATTAATGTTTCTAAAGATGTTTTAAGCAGGCGCGATTCAAAAATACAGTAGAGAAATTGTCCTGACAGATTTTATAAAAGAAAGAAAAAAGTTTATGATTAAATATTTAAAATAATTTTTCCTCATCCGACTTAAGTCACACAAGCATAGTATCATATGGTCTCCAAAAAAAAATTGGAATTGGTATAGACAAGAGGAAATTGCTCTTCTTTCCGGTGAAAAGTTACGTTAAAGTTGCCTTCTCCTCTTGAGAAAATTATAGCAATATCATCCCTAAATCTAATAACAAAATCTGGGTCCAACGTCCGATCTCCTGTGAGATTACAACTCGACTTACGTCGTAGAAATGGTGTTTATTTTAATTTTAAAATGATCTTATAAAATATATAGAACCAAGAGCCTACTCCTTGAGGTTGACATGCTCAAGGTTTATCATACATAATTATCAGAGGATAATATAATAATAATAATATATAAAAGCATAAATTAAATATTACATATATTTAATAGTTTGTCTATTTGGACGTGCTTATCTCAGAATCTATCAGTCAGATTTAAAACTTATTTTCGTATTAGACAATCCTTTTAAATATTAAGGTTATCTATTTATAAAAAAATATATGCAAAAAATATATTTATAATTATTTAACCTATAATGTAGGTTATATTGAATACATTTGACATTTACATCTACATTAAATAGAATAATAAGAATACATTTTCTTAACGTCCCTGGTGTTTTTTTTTTTTTTTGGTTACGCAGGGGAAATCTTCGAAAAGATACCCGATTCCTGGGGGGAGATCGGGTTATGTGGCGATTTATACCCACTAAAATCCCTGCGATGGCCTTTCTGAGCACGGAAATGGAGAGGATCTCGGGATCGCTTGCGCATGCGCATCCGCTGTCCTTCCCGTACCAACGTCCCTGGTGTAGAACGTACATGCGAACATCCTTTTTTGCTTTTCAAAAACTGTCATTATTTTTAACACCCAAATCCAAAAGCAGGGTGAATTAAGTGGTGGGGTAAAAATTGAATTGGGATGTATATGTCTGTGATATCCAAACGAATGGATTCATTTTGATACATGATGAACAGATTTCCAGGGGTTAATAAAATTTAAAGTTATTAACAGCAAATAGTTCAAAGCAACATTTTCAATTTTATCTACTTGTAAATATGCATAGCCTTACGAGAGCCGTCCGAGACGTTCTAGAAATTTCACAAGTCCGCGGAAAATTTATTGAAAATTCTAACCTGTTCTTTAAGAATTATTTCGTTGGTGTCTTACGAGAATTTATAATTCATGGTCAACAATACAATAGAGTGTAAATACAATAAATTTACCATTTTATGATTTTTTTTTCAAATGTGTATTGCTGTTGGTCTTAGTGACCTTGACCGCATCATCGGTGGGGGAGGGAGGCCGAAAGTGAGAATCAGTCTTGAAAAGAGAAGCCCTATGAGAGTTCAGAATGGACATCTGACCTAAGGATGTCTTCTAGTGGTATCCCACCTCGGTTTAGAACGTCGTTTGCGAGGAGAAGGGCGGGAGGGTTATACGGAGCGCTGTTGATGAGGGTGACGGCCTCACGCGCCTAGATGCGGGCTTGGGATCGATTTATCAGCTTTCTATTGTCGCTTACTTTGACATAGTGTAGGGAAAACAACGTAGAGCTTCTGGAGTAGTCTGACAAGGCTCCGTACCAGAACTCCATTTACAGTGATAATTAAAGCACGAGGCCCCACGCAACTAATGACGAATACGAGTTAAAATGCTGCCTCTATCTGAAATTGAACATAATTTCTCCAGAATATTGCATTAAGCTTTATTCCAAAAATATTTTTTACCGCAATTACGGCGAAGGATGTAACGTAAAGTTTATTTTATTTATTAAAAAACAGTTATAGAAACGTGTATAAAACGTCTTGTTTTATTTCGATTATATACTGCTCAAAAATATAGATATCTTAGGTGCCTAATATTTTTGGCTAAGTATAAGGATGAATTTAGTCGTACGAGGCCTATGGACCTGTTTAATTTATGTAAATGGAAGGTCAAAATAATACATCATTAAAAACGAATGTTGTCATATTAAAGGTTAATTTATTTTATTTTATTTTATTTTATACACCCACAATAATGTATATTATAAAGATAAATATTTGATTGTTCGTTTGCATAGATTAGGCTTTGAAATTCGATCGATTTGCAAAATATTTTTGTGTTAGAAAATTGTTTATTGAGGAAGGTTATATTACATCACGCCACGACGAAACCACGAGAAGCAACTAGTTATATATGTATACATAGATTATTAATTGTCAATGTGCGTTGAAATATTTTTCATCCTCCTGTCAAATTTGCCACTCCAATTTGCCAGTATATAAACAATTACAGATTGTTTCATAGAATGAGTATTCCGCAACTTTTATATCTACGAGTATTCGCAGGCCACGTAACGACGCCGATTTTAACCGACTTAAAAAGGAGGAGGTTCTCAGTTCGTAATGGTTTTTTTTAAATATTTTTTACCTCAGAACTCCGTTATTTCTTCTTGACTACGAGTAACTAACTTTGCGTGCGAACAACAAAAATGTAATACCTAAATCAAAACACATGGTTCTAGAATCAAATTTATACTACATGAATTTAAAGAATCGTTTATCTATTTGTTTCATTGAACGTGCTAATCTCAAAATCTATTAACCCAGAAAAAAATTGCTTCCTATAGTTCATATAACATTAGGGGAGAATAAAACTTATAAGATTTGCTCTTAGACTTCCATAAGGATTTGCATAAGTTGTTAATAATTTCTTAACATTTGTCAGTGCTTTTTTTAACAGGCACAGCTTTCGAGAATTAGCTAGGTAATTGTTTCCAGGTTACAGAGTGGTTATATGTCACTTACGAGAGTAAACCTTGTGCCT
The DNA here is from genome assembly GCA_037950945.1 of Hypolimnas misippus. Lineage (NCBI taxonomy): Eukaryota > Metazoa > Arthropoda > Insecta > Lepidoptera > Nymphalidae > Hypolimnas > Hypolimnas misippus. The sequence continues at coordinate 3,173,625 of JBBEEQ010000009.1, forward strand.
AACAAATTCGGAGCCGTTGCTATAAACTCCAATGAATCCTTAAAGTACATTTAGAATATAATTTGGATTTAAAGCTACTACTGCCAATAAAAGCATATTTGTTACTTTTAAGCCAGAACGGAACGGCGCGCGGAGAGTTTGCTATTTTTTTTTAATAATAAACGCTACACACTCAACAGATTACATAATTCGGTTTCTGGGTTTGGAAATACACTGAACTAAACATCCTTAACAGCCAACGGTTTCTTAGATGGTATCTTGGCGGTGGTTGTAAATAATATTTTCGAAAACCTCAAATAGATAAATGTCACCTTAGTCTACCCGTGACCACGAACGCTGCAAAGTGCTCGAAACGTCGGGATGATAAAAATAATTAATATACGCGATTTAAATCCGTTTAAAATAGTTTTATTTCAATGAATAATAATCGCGAAAATCTAAGACAACGATATCCTTAACAAGGTTTCTCGTTGCATCTGTTTGATCGATATTTGTATCCAGGGCGGATTGACTCTATTACCCTCTCTTGATTGGATTGAATCTTTACCTAAATCAATATCTGCGTAAATTTAGTAGTAGAAAAGTACTAAAAAAAAGAAATAGTTTAATAGAGTATGAATTCTAATTGAAATATTTTAAAAAATCTATCACACCCCAAAATTTTCCGTGTTGGCCACTGGTCTGTATAGCCATAGAATATAAGAGCCACAAACGCGTCGGGGGATGGGATGAGGTATAAGAGAATAGATAGAGTTGAGCTTTCCGCTCTTTCATCGATTGTATGAAACATAGCTATATTAGCGATTTTGCGTCGATCTTCTGTAGTCTATGGTACTTCTACGGGTAGAACAGTCTGTATATCAGCTGTAGTCAGTGGGTTACAGCTAGGTTCTATCAAAATAAAACTCTGACTGAAATTAAAAATGTTATTAAAAATAAATTAACTTAGTGTGTAGAATAATAAAAATATTTTGATATTAATGAAGTTTTTAATCAAGTTTTGCAGGTAATGTGTTCGTTCAGGTTTCTTATAAATGAAAATTTGTATATTGTCATAGTAATGTTAGTCGTTTTCCTTATCTTACTTTTTGATACATTAAACGTTTAGTAAAATAAATATTGTATTACGCATATTCAGAGAACTATATACTTAATTATGTAGGGGATCTCCGCCAACGCGTAAAAGTAAATAATTACATATTAGCTGTGAAATATAACTTTGACATTGTTTTGTTTGCTAATTAACAAAATGAGGTTTTTAAAAAAGGTTTTTATATATAAATTAAAATTATGGTTTTCTTAAATAAATAAAATATCATCACAAAAATTCTATATCTTTCGTACGTAAGCTTCTAATATGACGTACATCGTACTATACAACTCATGAATGAGATCTAATTAACACCCACTCTTCGACGACCTAAGATACTTTTCAGTGCTGAAGAAAAAATAAACAAAGGCCAGTGAAGAACTGTGAACGGCACGTGCTGACGAAGCTTACAGTGCTATATAAGTTGATAGAGGGCGATTACGCAGGCAGTCTGCGCACTGACTGTACCCGGTTGCATAGACTTGCAGTGAACGAAAAAAAAAGACAATTGCCTGACAGCGCGCAAACGCGGCGTGCGCGGGAAAGTGCAGTGTTCTTTTTAAATCGTTTGTTTTTTTTTTAAGTGACATTTCCTTTTTGGATTTGACAGTAAGTTTTTTTTTAATTAGGTTCTTTATGAGGGGTTTTTTTATGCATGCTATATTGTAAGAAAAAAAATCGTAATATAGTTTTTTATTGTTGTTAGTTTTTTTTTTATTTAATTGTCTGTAACTGAAATAGCTTTTTTTATAATTTATTATTACAAATTATAATCAATTTATAGCGTTCTATTAAAATCGATGGTTAGATGTTTTTTATTAATTGTTCGATGAATTTTGTATACTCAATAAGATTTTTTTTTAAAGATTTAATTACTTTTTATAGAAATAGATTGTTTCATGCCCTTGATAGATAAATACGATTTGTTTTAATTTGTAAAGTTAGGTGAATAACGTTTTCCGTATTTTTTTATACCTTTCTAAAAGTGCACCGACATTTTTTTTTAACAACAAATTCTGTTTCTCGTATATCAATTAATCAAAATATCAAAAATATTATTAATAATCTGCGATCAGGCATTATTTTAGTTTCGCGCCAAAATCTTGTGATCGAAAACATACAATTGAGTAACCTTTTAGATTTTCTAATACTCCAAATAATATTATTATTACTTAAAACTTTTTGATACTAAAAATGGTTCTCTGCGGGGAATAAAAGAAAAAAAAATTTAAAGTGTTTTTTTTTACTTAAAAAAAAGTTTTCATTTTTATCGTATTTTATATATTATTATATAAATATATGTATTTATCTACATATTCGCATTTAATGTACTGAACCAATTTGGTTTTTACACCATAGGTCACACGTTCATCTCCACTCGCGACAAAATTATTAATCGATAATAATTAAATAGATTAATCATGTTGTGATTTATGAGAATAGTGTTTACATATTCACGCGTAATTTACAAATTGATAAAAGGCAAATATATATGAAGTGTAATTTCTTTTCATTATGATTATCCACATTAGGGAAATCTGAAACTATTTTATAGAAACATTTATTGTATAATACATATATTTCTTTCGGTTTGTCTCACTAAGCTTCGAGGATGACTGGACGGACCGCTTTAGTTAATTTTGATCTTAAAATATTTGTTAAAATTCTGGAATTCTTTAAACGGTGAGAAACATAAAAAGTAAAGGAAAGTACCAAAAATAAAAATTTAATTTTCTAATATACTGTTCCTAGTTGAAACATTTGATGCTTTTTTCTTTTTAGAAAAAAAAAAAATAGTTACTGGATTTTAAAATATTTATAGGTTTGTTCGAAAATTTGTCTGTTCATATCATGTCATAGCTGTAGCATGGGGTTCGATCTTTTAAGTCTGTATTTTTGGAATACAAAAAAGTTCTGTTCCAAAATTAAAAAAGGGTTGCATTTAATGTAGATAAAAATTTTGTATTCAGTTTTGACCACATTTTACATGAATATAAGTGCGAAGGTGAAACGAAGTGCAGTGGGTCATCTAGTATTTAATATAATTATTTGAATTAATAAAAAAAAAAACTAGATGACCGCCTCGGTTTTGTCGTCACTTTTTTATATGGAGACTTTTTTAACCAAATTTTTTTGTTTCGATATTTAGTGATAAATTTAGTGACGCAAATTCTTAAACTTGTCAATTTTTATTTCAGTATGTAGGTATTAATAATCATAAAATAAAGCTCAAAAATGTTGTAGGTGGTTACTTAGTTTTTTTAATTTGTTTTTAGTTATATATTTTATGGTTATCATATATAAACGCAATATTTTATTTACAGATTCGAAATTCTCTTTAATTTTCTAGAAAAATCTTTTATTATTGTCACATCGTCTAGATAGGTTAACCTGTTATAGTTTTCGAAATAAAGCTGGCTTGGCCTTGAAAACTCATTGGTAACTGGATCGATCAGGACTTGTCTCAGTCTTTTTTATACGGAAAAGTTCAAGGCTAGGTTTTACGGGTGAATCCGGGTATACTACTAAATTTATCCTTAATATCATCATATTTACTTATTTAGTAGGTAAAATATTTTTTTAAATTATTTAAGCACTAGTTGTTTACGAAATATTTAGCTGAGATGGCCTAGTGGTTAGAACACGTCGATCTTTACCGATGATCGCGGGTTCAAACCCCCGGCTAGCACCGCTGATTTTTCAAGTGCTAAATAGTGTTTTAATTCATCTCGAGCTCGGCGGTGAAGGAAAACATCGTGAGGAAACCTGCATGTGTCGGGAGAAATTCTAACACATGTATATCCGCCAAACCGCAGTGGAGCAGCGTGGTGGATTAAGCTCTAATCCTTCTCCTTAATAGGAGAGGAGGCCTTAGCCCAGCAGTGGGACGTACACAGGCTGTTACTTTACTATTTAGGAAACACTTCTATACAATACTACAGGGTTTTGCACGCAGTCAATTTAGATTTTGATATAAAATGAAACGCATATATACATAAAATATATCCTATAACCATCTAGACGCTAAAGTTATGCATCTTTCAAATAGTACAACAAATACAGTAAATAGTTCACTTTAAAATACCTTCAGTAGTTCCGAAGCTTACTTCGCACAATCAAATTCTCTCTTTCTATATTATATAAGTATAGATAAGTGCTTTGAAATAATTGTCAAAAAGTTGTAATTTTTTTAATACGATTTGTCGATCGAAATGATCGTTACTATCGCTCCATTCAAAGGCCTTGGTACAAATAAGTACGAGTGAGTAACATTGTATCAGAATATTTTTCTCAGAACTAAAAATTAGTAAAATAAGTATAGTGTTCAGTAGAAACTAAAACGAGACTTTAAAAAAGGCTACTTCAATAGCAATAAAATAATACGTAATTTCACTCACTTAAATGACATATTTCTTCTAGTTATATTGATTAAAACCAAACTAGTGAATCGATTTTGATGAAAATTTTTAAGGATCAATTTGAAACTTTACCCTTCTAAACAAAAAAAGAATAAATTAAATTGGACTAGCCGTTTTTGAGTAATCGGTTAACATACATAATAAAATACCCCGACGATTTAAGAACCTCCTCCTTTTTTGGAAGTCGGTTAAGGATTTATGTAATTATATTAACATAAGAAAAATATAAGCGACTTCAATTAAATTGTTAAATTATCGTTTTCCGTTAAAATGTGTATATTTTATTAATTGCAAGATTTACTGCATTATGAAACTTATTCCTTAACAGAGACAATTTCCATTGAAGAAATGGAAATATTGATTTTTACTTATTAAAATACTAGCTGTCCCGTGTGGTTACACTCGCGTTTATGCTCACTGCTTCGTTCCTATGAGTCGTAGCGTGATGTAATATAGCCTATAGTTTTCCTCAATAAATAAACTACCTAACTAAGAAAGAATTTTTCAATTCAAGCCAGTAGCTCCTGAGATTAGCGCGTTCAAACAAACAAACTATTCAGCTTTATAATATTAGTATAGATATGACTTGATAGTTCTTGCGACAAACTCTCAAAAGCAGCACTTAATAAATAAACAAATATAGCATTTGTAATTTCCAATGTTAAATAAACATACGTCAATAGAGATTATATTTGGATGCTGATAAGCAATAATGTGTCAACCCACAAAAAGTGAAATTCGGAGATATTGATGTATTTTGACATTGCATCACCTATTTAACACTATTCAATAAAAAATAATATAAAAGTAATATAATCAAAATAAGTACGGAAAAAAAGTTTCTTAATTAATTGTTTCGAATTTCAAGGTCCTTATTTTGTAATTTATACAATAATCACATATATTTAAAAAAAACTTTTTATTAGATAATATGTTAAATGTACCAACCTGCTTTTAATTAATAATATCTTTAATAAAAAAATACTTACTCAAACAAATTTGTTAAGAATGGATTTGACATCTTTAAACGCCATTTACTCAAAATGAAGTTCGTGTGGCTTGACACAGTATTTCTTATCAGCGCCTATTTATATCTATAGTTCAAAAAACTGTAAAGAAACGTTTGTGTTAGAGATTATTATAATATTAACGATTTCATAGATGATGACACACCTTGGGAATAATGCGATCGCTTCCAGGCTGTTTCAATATATTTTACGTATTGTAACCAATCTTGACGTTGTTAAAAAAATTAACAAAAAAAAAATCTCCCGCTGAGTTTCTTTCGCGGTTTCTTCTCAGGAGGTTATACTTTTCCGAAACCACATCTAGCCACAATCAACAATCTACCACAGATTCTTTTTCTTGACGTTCAAAAAGAGAATGTAAATTCCTATTTTGAATCAATATACTTTGATTTTGATACTAAAGGTTTTTTGTGCTTCAATTAAATATATGCTATAAAAAATAACGCATTCGCTTTATTATTTTTATCTTTTTGGTCATACACTATGACGATATGTTTAATTAATTATTTATAATGCATGAATTATTCAAGCTTATTTGATATGAAAAAAATATATCTAGAATTATAGACATAAAATAAATACAGCAAAAACTATAAACTACATTTCAATAATAATTAATTACAAATGGCGGGCTTAAAAAGACCAGCGAATGTTTAAATTGAAAAAAAAAATTAAAGTACTTTTAAAGAGTTCAGAAGTGTTAGTGTTCTAGCAACAACTCGTTGCTAGGCAACACTCCAAGTTATGTATACGTCAGTTCCAATAATACATAAAAAATCACGTAACAAAAATTAATAATAAAATACATTTATTTCCTGTGGAAAATCTTAATTTAGGTTGGTTTGGGGTGAGGGTCGGGAATTGATAGGGGGACTTATGTAACCAGAATTTAATATAAAGTTGCATAGAACACACAATTGCATGCTGATAAGTAATAATGTGTCAACCCACAAAAAGTTAAAGTGGGAGTTATTGATGTATTCTGCTAATGCGTCACGTGAATACGTTTATATATTCAACATTAAAATAAATTCCAGTGATCTAAAATAATAAAAAAAAAAGTTTCTTAATTTCACATTTAGAATATTGCAAAATACAATAATCTCGTTACATTTGAAAAACCTACCATTAGATAAAACTGTTTTTTCTATACAAATGTGCTTTAATTCATTATATTTTTTATCAAAATAGATGATAAGAGATAGATATATACTTCTTCAAACTAATTTATTTGGAAAACGTTTGACGTCTTTAGACGCCATTTTCTCAAAATGAAGTCCATGTGGCTTGACATAGTTTTGCTTATCGGCATTTACCAAATAATCGATATAATATTATGCTACAAATATAGTAAGTAGTAATATTTATATTAGAATAACAAAAATGTAAATAAAATATAGTATAATAAACTTCAGGATGTTGTCACGTAGACGATTAACTGTATTGCAAATTTATAACTTAAGTGCTTTATAGCTAATAAAACCAATATAATAAGACACTTAGCTTTTATCCATAAAGTACCAGCATTAAACGTAAACTATAATACAGAAAAGGTCAAGTTTATTATCCTTTTTAACCGACTTTAAAAGATCAGGGGATAAAATTCGTCGGTATTTTTTTTATTTGTTAACTTACTCGAAAAAGACTGGACTGGTTCGATGAATTCTTTGTTTGAAAGACTTTTTTTTCCAATTGGTCCCATAGAATTTTTATCAAAATCGGTTCATTAATTGGTAAGTTTTACTCTTGGTAAGTAATATAAAGTAACTCTATAATTTGGGAACAATTATCTATGAAATTTGACAAAAGCTGTCGTTGTCTGTAATAAGGGTAAATTCTTTCTAATGTAAAGCAGTGATTTGGCAAATCTTCATGAAAAAGAAACATAAAAACTCGCGTTATTATGTAATTTTATTAAATGCGCTGACGTTTGGCTTTTAGAATACAATTAACATTAACTGCTGTTAATGTATATGAGTCAAGATGGCCCCTGGTTAGAACACGTCGATCTTAACCGATAATCGCGAATTCAAACCCTGGCTAGCACCGCTGATTTTTCAAGTGCTAAATTTGTGTTTAAATTCATCTCAAGCTTGGCGATGAACGAAAACATCGTGAGGAAACCTAAATATTCTGGGGGAAATTCTGACACTTGTATATGCCAACCCGCAGTGTAGCAGCGTGGTGGATTAAGCTCTAAAACCTTCTTCTTAATAGGAAAGAAGGCCTTTGGCAGTGGGATATTTCCAGACTATTATTTTCCTTTTACTTTACATAATAAATAGGAAAGTATCCGTGCTGTGCTATATATATCGTTCGTGTCACACGTACGGAGTGACTTCTTTGTTAAAGGTATCACGTTAATCAAGTGGACAATTTATGTCTTATTGTGCGGGTACTGCGATGTCCGTTCGGAGTTGGCTCATAGAAATATTCTTTGACTATTCTCAAGTAGTAAAATCTAAATGTACGAATTGTTACTTTGACATGTTAAGTCGCCGCTTTTTAAATATGATGTGTCTATACTAATATTATAAACAGATAAAATTTGTTTGTAATCTTTGAAACTACTGATTCCATTTGAGATTTTTTGTTAGTGTTGGATAGCCCGTTTATTGAGGTTATAGGCTATATCACATCAAACAGCGACTCATAGGTGCGAAGCAGTAACCATAAACGCGAGTGAAACTGCGAGAGACTGTTAGTTAAACTTAAAAATTAAAATACCTAAACAGTTTTGTTTATGTATAGATGACACAATTAAAACAATTATTTCGATTTTAAAACTAAATTGCAGAACTGATTTTAATAATATTTCTATTACACGAATCGGAAAGTATACCTTTCAAATGAAAAATAATTTTGAAAATTGTTTAAGCAATCACGAAGTTTTGAGGTAACACATATTAAAAGAACATACACTACGAATTGAAAACCTCCTTCTCTTCAAAGTCGGTTGAAAATAATCATTAATTCTTTAATTAAAAAGGCGCTAAAGGACAATTCTGATAGAAGTGAACATTTTAAACAATAAAATTTATTTAAAATGTAGCCATCATTTCATCACAATAAATATTAAAATTTAAATTCAAAATATTTTATTATATAAGTAGGCTTTAAAGGCACTTTTTAATGACATTTTAGAACATTAACGGTGACGGTGACGCGAAAACGTATGATTTTTTTTCTAACAAAAATTTTTGATTCAATATTAACCAAAATTTTTGATTCCAGAGACTATCGCGATAATATTAATATATTTGATATTAATATTTTAATATTAGTTATTTATTATAATCTCCTTGACATTAATCTTATAAAACGTGAGTGGCAAATGTTCTGCCACACCGAATTTCATTGAATGGTCTATGAATGAACTGGTAATTACTTAAACAAATAAATTAAATAATAAGCATTAACAAATAATACTAAAAATAGTAAATAAATATGAATAACATAACTTTACTTTTCAAAGGTTGTTTGTATTTCTGTAAAAATGTTAAAAATCCCTTTTCCGCACTCATTGTTAGCAAAATTATATATTAAATGGATTTAAATCGTAAAATTGAATTATTATTATTTACATTTTAACATTAATTGCTGTCTCAGTCAGACCATAACTTTCGATTTAATAATAAGCTTTAAAAGATTATTTTCGGATAGGGTAATTAATTAGAAAACTAAATGACCCTAGCGTGTAAGTCATGGCGTGATGTAATATAGCCTATAATCTTCTTCAATAAAAGGTTTTAAGGTTTAAAGGTAAATCAGTAGTTTTAGAGATTACTCCCTACATACAAGGTTATAAAGAAATTTTACGTCTTATGTTAGTACAGACTAGTATAGTAAACTTAGTTGTGGTCTAAATAATTGTAATGTTTTAAAACATTTACTTGGCTATTTTAAATACAGATACAGAAATGCTTCTCAATTCATCAGGGACTTCTATGTTTGCTGATTACTCTAAAACCGCTGGACCGATTTTGTTAATTCTTTTTGTTTGAAAGGATTATTACTCTTCGATTGCTTCTATAGAATTTACATCAAAATCGGTTCACCAATTTGACGGAAAATTATCCTCAGTAAAATCACACAAAATATCCGTTGACATGATATTGGAGCCCCTTTTAATCTAAGTTATTTAAATTTTATTTTCTTACAAAGAATTCCCTTGAAGCCAGCATCTTTACAAGGGCCCTTCTTTCAAAGTGAACGAGTTTGACCTCATTAATACCGTATTCAAATTTTAAGCAATTCATCAAGTTTTTTTTTATTCGGAAACATTTCAAACGCTTTTCATTGTAATAGTAGGTATATAATTACATATCTATTTTTAATTGTCAATCATATTTTATGATGAAATGTTTTTGTATGATTGAATCATATAATGTATAGTAGGAAGTATTTTCTTGTTTGGATGTTGTCTGTTGTATTGGAACGTAATTGATTTTTATTATTTATATCTAACAATATAATCAGACTTTTATATTATATGAATACAAGAAGCAAAAACTCGAGCCCTTTTTGACGAAAAATAATTTGTATGAAATTTAGCACACTTATAATGTATATAATATCTATTTTTTTTTTTGCATAAAATATACAATTAAAAAAAAAGTTTTTTATATAAATTCAAGCAAATTTTGGATCAATTTGATCGCCGCATAAAAATCTTTTTATTGAAATAAAACTATTATATTTCAAAACAAAATATATTATAGCTTAATAATAATAAATTTTTAAAATTAAAATATATACATTTTAAAGGCGCACTACAACTTCTATGCCACGAGAATCTATTAAATAGTAAAATCCAAGATATAAGCCATCATTTCAAATTTTAGTCAAATCGGTTCGGTACTTTCTTAAGGTGTTATTCCTGTGGGAACTTCAATTTTTTTCGGGATAAAGCGTAGCTTATGTGTTAATCCAAGATGTAAGCCATCTTCATGTCAAATTTCAGCCAAATCGGTTAAATAGTTTTTGCGTGAAAGAGTAACAAACATACATCCATCCATCCACACATACATACTTTGACATTTATAATATTAGTAGGATATATGTACATAATTATTATTATTGTAATTAACAAGGACCATTTATACTGAGGTAGAGCCTCAGCCTGTCTCTTATGTAGGGGAGTACTATATAAAGTGACTAGCTATGCCCTGCAGTTTCACACGCGTTAATTTAAGGAAAAGATTATATTTATATAATATTCACCTTGACTACTTGAATCGCATATTGTTCTCTATTTCAATATAGTTTTCGCGTAACTCTCTTTTTTATTTACTAATTAAAATAAATACTTTCACTGTAAAAATTAGTCCTTATAAGCTATTTGTGAGGCAGAGTCCCGTCAACATCGGTCCAGCCATTTCAGAGATTAGCTGAAACAAATAAACGGATGAACAGACAGACAGACAAAAATTAAAAAAAAAAAGTGTTTTTTTTTTATTTTTATTTATATACATAGTTACTGAATATACAGTCATTTAGTCACAAGCGGTTAATTTGAAATTACAGACAATTTTATTTATTTTTTTAGATTGAACTCAAAAAGGGGCAATGTAGAGCCTAGCTCACTCTAACTCTACATATCTCTCTCATAGAAGATTAGCGCGAAGTAGTTAATATGGCTTTCATACAGCAAGTGAAAGAACCAGAGGGTCAACCGCTTCCCCCATTTAGAGATATTGGGAATCTCATTGTTGGAATTCGTTAAAAATACCACTTAATAATTCGCTATAAAACAAACGTTTTAGCTTCCCCATATCTATATTTCAAAGAATGGCATATCAAGGTCGATACTCGATAAAATTAAAAAGTTAATCATTTACTGCCTTACTACAAAAGATTTAAACGTTAAACGCGTGTTTATAAAAATCCGTACTACAAATCCGCGTCTGAGCACAGTTTAGAGTTAAACATGCTTTAGATATAGATTAACATATGTATGTACGTGTAAGTGAGTTTAATAGATGTCTAAAACCTATTTCAGCTCTCAAATGTAACGTATAACATTTTATCAATAAGTTTTTTTATGAGTTTATTCGCTGTTAAGCAATTTAGATAATATTTTAAGCAATGTTTAATTTTGAAGCACGGTTTAGCTAGACTATATAATAATTTGCAATTCGCAACATCACCTGCCTATATCTATATATATATATATATATATATATTTATAAGTAAGAGTTGCTAACGGCTTCGCCGGCGTTAAGTTTCAAATTTGATAGGCGATAAAAAAGTGGTAAAATCACCACTTATTTGGACGCTGATAAGCAATACTGTGTCACACGGACTTCATTTTGAGAAAATGGCGTCTAAAGATGTCAAATCTATTCTTAACAAATATGTTTGAAGAAGTATATATCCATCTTTTCTTTTCCTTTATAATTATATAATAATTAAAAACATGTCGATAAATGTAATATATATTCTAATAAACAGTTTTTCAAATATTTGAAATTATTGTATAAATTGCAAAATATGGAACGCACTTGGAAATCGAAATATGTAATAATGACAACTTTTTCATATACATATACATATGTTGATGTATGATATTTTATACGTGTAAATAGAACAAAAAGTATAATAAAAAGTGTTAGGTATTACTTATGTCATCGCCACTTGTCTTTAACCTATGACGTAACTTAAGAACATTAATTTTGATCAGTCGAGTTAACTGCACGTGTTACAACTTCATTCATAAGTTTATTATTGTCATTTACATTTACACAGTATCAATATTCAAAATATATTATATTCAAGTAGCCTTTCAAAACACTTATGAAATGGTCATTTAAAAATTCATCTCTTAAAACGTGAGGCTAAAATTGTTATATACAATTGAAACAGCGCGGGCGAAGTCGTTTGCAAAAGCTTGTATATAAATAATATTGCAAGTTATCTTTTTAATTAGTGTTATATAATTTAAAGGTTATTTACCTCAACTGCGTTATCAAACAACTCTGTTATCTAGTAGTATGAGGTTACCAAAGCTGTGGAGCAAATATCAAAAATTTAATAAAATAATCCTCCGACATAAAAAACTTTAAAAAGTAGAGAAAAAAGCTCATAATCTGGAAATCGCTGGATCGATTTTTGTCACATGTCTCAGAACCATCGCTAGAAAACCTACATTCAAATAAAAAAACCGAATCGGTTTACCCTTTTAAGAGCTACGGTGCATTGACAGACATAGCGGTCAAACTTAAAACACATTTTTGCATCGTAGGTTAAAAATACGGCACTGATAATACATTATTTTATAAAAGCAATTAGAAATACCTTATATAATTCTTTATATAACTCTGTGAGCAAATTTTATAAGTGTAATTCTCGTCTTAGAAACGTATTATACAGTCTTATCAAGAATAAAGAATGGTGACACTAATGGGCAAAGGGAATCAACTCAGGTCGTGATGTCATCGGTAACGGGTTTTCCTGTCTATCATTCATTAAAAACCATATTGTTTATGTTATATAACTAGGATGGTTTTACCAATTCAATGTTTTATTTAGATAAGTTAAAAACCTACATATAATTACACTACAGATTCGTCTTATTTTATGTTTGTGACATCAAATTCATAGTGTAGGTTTTTCTTAAATATTTTTACCACAGAACTCCATCATTGATTTAGCGATTTTGAAATTTATTTTTTCCTAGCTGTCCCTTGAGGTTTCACTCGCGTTTATGGTTACTGCTTTTCCGCTATGAGTCGTAGCGTGATGTAATATAGCCTATAGGTGTGATGTAATATAGCCTATAGGCGTGATGTAATATAGCCTATATGCTTCCTTAATAAATAAACTATCTAACAAAAAAATATTTTTTCAATTCGAACAAGCAGTTCCTGATTAACGTGTTCAAACAAACAAACTCTTCAGCTTTATAATATTAGTATAGATTTGTTACAATTAATTAATCTTAATAAAACTTGATCTTTATAATCGCGGCCATATTACTGTAGTAGTATAGTAGAATACATAATCATATTTTATTTTTAATAATTTTTCATAAAAATAAAAAAAAACGGTGTTTCAGGTTTATTCGTTCGACTTTTTACAGTAATTTTTTATAGATAAATAATTATATATTTGACAAACATGCATTAAAAAAACTTAACCTGAAAGATAAACAACATTTAGGATATTATTTTCCTTCTGTAAGCTTAATATAACAAATCTTTCTATATCATTATTTTATATTTTACACGGACTTTCACTTCATATCTTCCTCTGTCATTCCCATCATATTCTTATTTCGAATATTAAAACTGCCAGTACCAGAAATGAAGGATATAAAACTTCATTACAAATATAAAACCTTATAGCCTTAAATTTTATATATTTTTTCCTAAAAAAAAACTATGATAACTTTGACATCGAACCGGCGACCCGTAGTAAGCGTGTCACTGATCAGGCCTTGGTGATTTTTTTATCTAATGATTTGTAATTATTGACTAGCGATTATCATCAGACATTCGGAAGATTATCATAATATATTCTATATGACTTGCGAACATAGGATTTTAATGAATATCGAATATTGTCTTCTTACTAACCGTTTTATTCAATCTCATGTCCTTTACACAAAGGATGTTTGGAAGAGATCGCTGTTTTAGCGTTAAGAGCGCTTTTTAGATACTTAATTTTATTTCTTTCTATATTTTGTATCATTTTTTTTGTTTTCGTATACAATAAAGCATATTTGTATTGTATTGTCTTTAGAATCGAACATTTTTTTTTTATTTTCAATAAAAGTAACAGTCGTTTAGTCGTAGATTATAATGTAGTCTTATATATATAGTTACATATATTTATATTATATAAAAAGAATAATAAAATTTAAGTATGTACTTTTTTTTTGTTCCTAAAAAAGAACATATTTCCTTTAGGAGTGTGTTTTTCCAGACGTAAAACCTCGCAAGATCTCGAGATATACAATTTTTTTTTTAAAGCGGAGTCTACTTCAAAAGCGAAATTCCGTTTACTAATTTCATTTATTTAGATTTAAAAACAGATTTTTATGGAAAATCTATGGGACCAATAACACAGTAATACACTTTTAAACAAAAAAGGAATAAACCGTATTTTACCGTAATATAGCCTATAGCCTTCCTCAATAATAAAATATCTAACGCAAAAAGAATTTTGCAATTTAAACCAAAAGATTCTGAAATGAGCGCGTTGAAACAAACAAACAAACTCTTGAGTTTTATAATAATAAATAAATAAACGCATCACACTCAACGGCACCCATTAAGATCGCGTGACCTTGTGTCGGGGGTCCGAAAACACAACACTAACACAAACACCCAGACCACGACAAACATCTGTATGGCCAATACAGTTTGCCATTTGCCATGAGCGGGGATCGAACCCGCGATCGTTAGCGCTTGAATCAGTTGCAGTGACCACTGCGCCAACGTATCTATGTTTAATATTATTACAGTTTAGAAAAGTCCCCGACGAATTGAGAACCTTGACTGATAAAATAATTTAATTCAATCCACTTCTTGTAACATGTTATAAAATCTTTACATAATATATATAATTTATATTCATATTTTTTTGTTTAAAAAAATAGAAATATTTACATTCAAAATGCTTCGTGAATTTGTATATTTTTCTATTTAATTTTACTATTTCTAATATTTTTATTTCCTGCGTGTTATAATTACTACTGGTCGTCAAGTGGTCGAAATTCAAACATAACTATTATAAATTAAAAGTTTGAACATTATTAAGGTTCTATTGAGAATAGATTCTAAATTTGATCACAGGCTTTAACTATAAATTGTCATACTACAAAAGATGAAATAAAACCATGTTCAACACGTGTCTATCTAAACAGTGTTTAAAAATTAAACATTGCTTAAAATTTCATCTTAATTTTTTTACAGCGAGTAAAATCATAAAAAAAAACTTATTAATAAAAGAATCTAGTACATTTGACGGCTAAAATAGGTTTTAGACATCTATTAAACATATTTTAACGTATTTTAATCTATATCTCAAGCATGTTTAAATCAAAACTGTTTTTAGACGCGGATTTGTAGTACACATTTTTATAAACACGCGTTTAACGAATGTTTAACTCTTTTGTAGTAAGACAGAAAGAGTTTATATGCGTGTGTGCGTCGGATACATGGTGGTAACCTTATACACAGGTTTTTTTTAATGATTTAATGTATTTTTACACATACTTAAAAATAGCATTCTCCACTACTTTTCTATATAAACTATAAGTGTGCATAATATCATACTCCTCCGCCCGAAAAATTTCCGTAAAATGTGTACAAAATTATTGCTTCACGTATCAATTTATTAATAATTTAATCAAACAATTTATCCGTAATATTAATGTTAAATAAATATTTTTTTTATTTTATTCAGCCTTGATAGCGATTATTAATAAACAATTAACTATGGACTTTCTATATATTAAAGCATTTATTTCAATCTATGTATAATTATACAATCGCTTACCTTGTTCAAACTAGTTCATTCCCACGACTTTATTCAGGAAGTTTCAAAAATATCTTTTTAAGAGAACATTTTGGATACAAAAACAATCGATGCATCTACTACTAAAAACACTTTTGTATCTTAAAAAAAAATTTTCTGGTTATCTTAGACAGAATTTACTGCACTATCCCCGGCATACGACATATACACATATTTATATATATATCGCAGGGGATAATGCAAAACTGCGTAAATAGCTTTTGCAATAATGTCCACCTTTGAATCAAATGTTGATGTCATTATTGATAAAAAACAAGCTAGCTAAAAATTATATAATCGGTATTTCATAAATAAATTTTGGCGTATCGTCGATGACACTACAATTACAATACACTACATAATGAAAAAGGCTTTCTTATCAATAACGTAATTTAATATTTGTTTCGAATTTGGACTTAGGAAAAGCTAGACCCATATATTGCGAATCGACACCATATGATTTTCTTGTAACTCCCATTTATATATGGGGCTAATTATTGGAGACTACCGTTACCAAAATATGTATACTAATAGTTACTAATACATAGCGGATTATAATATGAAAATGAAGTCAATACTTAGAATATTAACGGTTTTAATGGCAATGGTTTTAATCAATTAGCCCTCAATTCTAAATACAATTTTTTGAAGCTCAAATTTCTTATTACGAGATAAAACATCGGTCTAGATGTGATAGCTCGTATATGCAAACTGCCAAACTTTACAGGAAAGACAAGAAAACTTCTTTTAAAGCGAATCCTAATAAATATGTTTACATTTTTAAATGATTTAGACTTAAGATTTCGTAAGAAATATTATTATATAAATTATTTGTACACCGTTTTCACTGACACAATCCATTTTCACCAAAATTGTTGGTTACGAATTATCACATATAGAGCGACTATATCTATACTAATATTATAAAGCTGAAGAGTTTGTTTGATTGTTTGCTTGAACACGCTAATCTTAGGAACTACTGGTCCGATTTGAAAAATTCTTTTAGTCTTAGATAGCCCATTTATCGAGGAAGAACTAAGACCAAAAGGAGCGGAGCACCAATGAAGAATGTTTTTAAAGTTCTGATTTTAAAATCGAGGGACATTTTTCTATTGAGAGAGCTTACGCTGCGTGCGCTGCGTAAACGGTTAAAGTTTCGCCAAAAATCATGTATGACAGAAATAATTGTTTCTATGTGACCCTCATTACACACGACTCATGATGACTCAGATTTTTAAAAATGACCTTCAGTTTAGACGCATGTATTGTAACAAGAGGGTCATTTCGGTTTATCATATGTAGATAAAGAAATATTAAATAGGAAACGGAAGTTCATTGTGTCCGGATACCATTAGTGACCAATAAGGTTCCTATAAGTTTATGATCGTTATGATAACGACGATTTTTTTTCCAAGTTCCTTTAAGGCGAGACACTTATAACTGTTGCACTAAAACTATCATAAAAAAAATTACATAAATTATTTCTCATCGCTTTACACCTAAAAAATTTACTGTCAGTGCCTTTATTTTTGACAACGACAGCTTTCGTAACGACTTACGATGTATCTGTTACTACAATTGTAATACTTGCTTAACAGTGACTTGATAAATCATAAATGACTTAATTATACATTTTAATTGGATATATTTGCGATCTTATTATTCCGAAGGATTACATACCAATTTATTCACGATAATATTGTAAGGCCGCTTAAGCGTTAAAATAGATATTTTATTTTAATATTTATCATATTCAAAAACATATTTTTCTTTTTAATTTGTATACAGTTATAGGAATATAGGTTCTTATTGTCTTATAATTAAGGATTAAAAAAAAAGTTATTTCGACACTTTTACTGTCTTTACCTTTTTTAAGTCGGTTAAAAACAAGTAAACACTTTTCCTGTAGAAAATCCATCGCTACACCTGTTCAAAGACAATGGATAACTTGAAAATAAGTGTTATACACACAAATATAGTCTTAAGCATTGTAAGAGAGTAATCCCTATACTTCTATGTCGATTGTGGACTTAAGTTCTTAAGATTCTCGTATCTTTTGTTACCAATACATATATAACAATTTATATATAGGTATGCATATACTGTATGGACTCTTAGTCTGATAGCGATTGGATCAACTTTTTTTTTACTTCTTCACAAGTGGGATTTGCTAGTAATAAAATATGGCCTAAATGGGCTTTTATGAAGTATTTTACATTAAAGTGAGGTTCTAATAAAAAGGAGTTTAATTTAAAAGAATTTTTAAATAAAATAAAACAGTATTTAATGTAATTATACATTGATACTTCTGAATATAACCTTTAAATTTTTAGTAGTATATTTAGGATACTACTAAAAATTTCAAGGTTTAAAGCACATACGTTATTACATTTATAACACAATTGTTTAAAGCTCTCAATATCATACCCTACCTATAAGTAATGAAAATACCCACTTCTATTTATATATTACTCTGTAGATTTAATTGAATTAATACAGGACAATTCCCATTTGACCTCCATAACTCCCCTACTATCAAGGGATAATTACTCTATGAAATTACTTATAATCGGGACAGAGACCACTTGACTACTTGCTCAGTAAGTGGTAGGGGAATGTGTAAAAGAGCAATTTTCAGACCTTCACCGACCATTTATAAGTGCTCGTTTAATCTTAAATACCTAATGGCTTCCAGTTAGATAACTGCGTTCATTTCACGTGTAATATATAACTCTTCCTATTTTTTATAATAAAACCTTCCAGAATCCAGATGATTGATGAAAAAGTTTAACATTCGTCTGCTGGTTATCTTTTTACGACTAAGGCGCTGAACCAATTTTATAAATTTTAGTATATAGTAGATATTTAGACCTTTAGTCCATTTTTGGGCTTACTGTGCATTGGTCTGAGGCCGCAATTTTTTTTTTCATAATAAGGTTCTTTGTCCCACAGCCGTAAACTTGTAAGTGGCCATCATGATTTTATGGTTTATTTGACAAACTATAAGTTTTACAAAAAATATACCTACGTTGTTGTAAATAAAATTCTCTACAAGTTTCAAAAAAATATTTTCTTTTTAAAACTATATAATGCTCCTATTATCTACCATTCAGATCGCATGTATGACAAGTTGGTTTGTGTATTTATGTCAGTCGTGTGAAGGTCACGGCCTTGAACGTATGGTCCGCTTTGCGAGTCACGCACTCTTACGAGTCAGTAAACCTGGTAACATGAATGACCACCTTTACACATGGGTCAATCAACTTAGCTCAAATGAAAGTAAAAGTTTTAGTGAAACGACCAGAAGTTTTTGTAGTCAATTTTAAAGTATTGAAATGGTCATTGAAGTTATCCAGAATTTATTGGTTGAGACTTGAGGTGTATCAAAGAAGAGATGGATGAATTGTGTGTACGGGATAGGAGTAAAAGAAAGACATGTTGTACTGACCCCATATATAGTGGGAATATGGCAGGAAGAAGACCTGTCCTGTAAGTATGTATGTGTGTCTGTTCCTATGTCCGCTCGTTACTATTGAATGGTTTAACCAATTTCCATAAATCATACATCATTAGATTCTAACACTGGGTACATAAAATTATAAAATAATAATAATAATAACGCATCACACTCAACGGCCCCCATTAAGATCTCATGACCTTGTGTCGGGGGTCCGAAAACACTCACAACACTAACACAAACACCCAGACCACGACAAACATCCGTATGGCCAATACACACGTTTGCCGTGAGCGGGGATCGAACCCGCGACCGTTAGCGCTTTAGTCAGTTGCAGTGACCACTGCGCCAACGCGTCTGTCAAATAAAAAAACAATATAGCGAATTTTATACGCCTTAGGCAGTCGGGTTTTTAATTTTTTAAACGGCTTCCAAAAAAGGAGGAGGTTCTCAATGCGTCGGGGACTTTTTTATGTGTTCACCGATTACTCAAAAACGGTTTAATCAATTTCGTTATTTTTTTTGTTTGAAGGGTATAATATAGTCTCCCATTTAACTATAAGAATATTAAAAAATCTACTGGACAAATCTAAGAGTACTATTTCGACTTTTTAAAGTTGATTAAGAAATGACAGAGTTGTGAGGTAACAAACATTAAATAAAACATACTTTTTTAATTTCGATTCAAATTATAAGTATTTTTTTCCAACGGTTTCTGATTTATTAATGATACATTTCATTAACATACCTTTAAAGACGAAAATCCAGAATTACTTTCGAATTTTTATTTGCTAGAAATTAGTTTACATCATAATCGTCGTATGCAATTTATGCGTTTGAGAATCTGTGACATAATTATCATGTTGATCACTAAATTGTTTAATTAAGCGCACATAGTGTAGAATGTAATTAAATAATTGAAGCCAATTAAAACTCGTTTCTTTATTAAGACATATGTATCAAAATAGATTTAATTATTTATCCGCCACCTAATCACTCCATCCGCTACATAATTTTCAAGTAAATGCTTTTAAAAAGTTCTATCTAAATAGACGCTGATAAGCAATACTGTGTCAAGCCACACGGACTCCATTTTGAGAAAATGGCGTGAGAATTTGTTCACGGGGACAAACCGGTGTTTGATTTTTCAGGTACATACAAACCTGTTCGTGATTTTGTTTAGGGGACAAAGTTTGTAAAATTGCTAAGACGTTTAGCGTTTTTGTATTTATTCCTGAATTTTGATTGACAGAATAATTGGGAAGATTCCGTTTTTTATTGGATCAAAAAATATCTAGACGATTATTTTAGCAAACATTTAATTATAGAATGCAGGGAACGGCTTTGTAGAGTCACCAGACTACAGTTACAAACACAATGATACTTGAAAAAGATAATAATCATTCTTCCTTGAGTTGTAGTTAAAGAAAATACTCTTTGATTCTAATTTCGTGAATACACGCGGTATTGCCATTAAATCAATATTTTATTGAATACGAACAATCGTTTAATTTGTAATCAATTGTTGTAAACGTTATTTTTTCTTTGTTATGCCATAATTAAGGTCGGCGGTCTAGCCTTAACCTGCAATTCCTTTATGCTATAGTTATTGAAGCTTAAAAAAAGTACATTGTCTGTAATGTTGATTTTGTTAATAATACTAGCTCGTACCGCGGTTTTTTGCATAGGTTCTTTTATTGCATTTTTCACTGTAAACCAGTTCAGCGCTTAGGGTAAATCCGACATTGCTGATAATTCTATACCACATAACATTCTAGCATTTAACTTTCCATTCTCCACACGCAGCATCCGAGCAATAAATCTCTGTGAAATCAGTAAAGGTCGCGCAGAACGTGAAATGGCATCGTGAATGAGCTCATAAATCAATTTTAGCTTCCAGTATCAGCAAGTAAGTCTGTAATTTATACTTTTTCAACCTTCCTGTATCTACGTCAATTTCTTTAACCCTATAACCGCGTGGTAAGACAATTTGTAAGCTTGAAACCGATTTAAGCAATTTTTTAAAGGAAGATCTATAGATATATGGTATTTTATGTCTGTTTTTCTGTATTTGTTTCATTTGGTAACAGTACTGGGAACGATGATAACGAATTTTCCAACAATTTTTGTCATTATAAAAAAAAGGTTTCAGTTCAATCATTCTATCGATAACTCCTCAACTCTAACTCTTACGTGTCGTAAAAAGTACGCCATATTCGTCTGAAAAATAAGACACGTAAAGAAAAATAGTCTATATATGGCTATACTAATATCATAACGAGGTAAATTTTTTTTGTGAGTTTGTATGTAATGGGTAATCTTAGAAACTGCTGAACCGATTTAAAAAGTTCTTATTGCGTTGGATAGCCTATTTATTGAGAAAGGTTATAGGCTATATTACATCACGCTACGGCACCTCTACGAAGTAACGATAAGCGTGTGTAAAATCGCAACGGGCGGGTTTTTATAACTTTGGAATGTATGCTATAAGAAAACACATTTTTTCGGAATATGTATTTTTCGTCGGTCTCACAGACCGATACGCTGGTATAGGAAGGTTAAAGCTATTAAATTCAATTTGTCTGGTGTTTTTTTATTAATGTAATAGCTTAGGATACACCCACTTTGATTTTTAACTGACTTCAAAAAGGAAGTTTGAATGCATATGTATCTATAGGGTGGATTTATTTGATGGAGTCGGTAGGAAGAAATCTGAAAGTATGAAAGAAAATAATTTTTTTTAAAGGAACCATGTGACCGATTTTAAAGTTAAGAAAAACTGCATTCAAAGATTAACGGAAAAACTCTACACGGTTCAGGAATCAAAACTGGTCATTAAAAAAAAATATTTTTTACTTTTTATTGCGGATATAAAAAGTGTAGCTCGTGAGAAATAAATTTTATTATGAAACTAAATATCAAAAATTAAAAAATCGGAACATACATATGTAAATTTTATATCCGCAATTTTTTCAAAACTACTTATCTCATTTTGATGTGGTTTTTGGTGTTTAAATGCAAATTTTTCAGGCAAAGTTCTAGGATATAACATATTACGATGTAATGAAAAAAATCGTATGAAATTATTTTATTTCGAAACAATATTATATTATTCGTACTAAGTTTAGTGTGTTTGTTTGCATGGAATAGACTCCGAAAATACAAGACCGATTTGAGAAATTATTTTTGCGTTGGTTAGCCCAATTATTGAGGAAGGATAGGCTATATTACATCACGCTACGACTCATAGGAGCGAAGCCATAAACGCGAGCTCAACCGCGAGATGCAGCTAATCGTTAAAAATTTAATCGATTTTAAATTTAAGTTATCTTTCACAATATTGTGTCTATGAAATTATTCGCTATTTCCTTTTTTTTAAGTGTAAAATAGTTTACATTAAAACAAATACGTATTTATTTCCACGAATTGTTCAAAAAACGTAAATATTTTAATGAATAAATAGGCCTTGAAAAAACTGCAAAGCCGAAATTCGTGCTCCGTTGTTCCGCGCGGAAATACATCGGAACTAAAATTTTTGACTTGAAATTGAAAAAATACCTTTTTTGTATTATATTTTTACCCTTGCATGCGTAATTACATATTATAGTCCATTTTTCTTTAATCGTGTTATTTAGCAGAAAAATATGGTGAATTTCTAGCCACACATAAGTTAGATAAGAAATTATTGATTGAATGATTGAACTGCATCATTTTTTATAAGGAAAAATAATAATGACAAAAAAATTGTTCAAAAATTTGTGGTTTTCGTTTGGGGTATTGTTACCAAATAAGGACAAGTATTGAAAAATAGACTGTACATGCGTAATTGTTATAAGAATGAATTTTCTTGTTTAGTTTGATATTTTAATTTCGAATAATTGTTTTCGTAAAAAAATGCAACTAACTTCAAACAGATATTCTTTTCTATGTTACAGTTAAAACCTCTTAACCGGTTAATACCACTTTTAACTGACGAAATCAGTCAAAAGACCGCATGTTTATTTTATGTCAATTACGAAACTAAGACTCACGAATGTATGGTGATAAGCAATAATGTGTCAATCTACAAAAAGTCCAATCCGGAGATATTGATGTATTCTGGTAATGCGTCACGAATTTAACATTATTAAAAAAATCTCGTTAACTAAATAAGTGCGGAAAAATGGTTCTTTTATTACCATTTCAAATAATAAAGTGTGTTCTATATTTAGCAATATACAAAAATCTCATATATGTATTTGAAAAACTTATTATTAATTGCTTTTAATATATTGTAATTTTATCAAAATGGAAGCGAAAAGATATATCGCCGTGATGCTGCAAAACCGCGTATCTAACTTTTCCTATAAAGTCTAAATTTGAATTCAATGTTAAATAACATTGTTAATAATAAAGCCTTATTAGTATTTGCCATGACGCAGTGAATTGTATTTGTGGTGTCAACGACGTCATGTCAAAATTTATTCATGATAAATATTAATTTTACAAATATCGATTATATAATTTTTAGCTAACTTGTTTTCTTGCCAATAATGAAATTTAACATTTGATTCAAAGATGGACCTTATAGCAAAAGGTAGTTACGCGGTTTTGCGCTATCCCCGACGATATATGTACTTTTTCAAACTAATTTACATATAAAGAATAGGTTTGACATCTTCAAGCGCCATCTAAAAAACGAAGTCCTTGTGGTTTGATGTGGTATTGCTTATCAGCATCCAAATGTGATTATCGCCTACAAGAAGGCTTACAAGAATTGGAAAATAAAAATATATGGATATAATGTCTTATTATTATTTATTTTTGGACTCTTAAAAGTACATATTGTCTTTTTTTAGCGAAACGTGTCATGAGTCGGAAGTTATTAGGTCTACTGTTTCTGAAACATAAATTCCGTTTCCTGACAGCGCCGAATATCCGCACGATAACAATCATTATGTTATTTAACACACTCATTCAAAGAAAGAACTTGACTAATAATTATTAAGTTAAATCATATCGTTGTCTTAGATTTTCGCGATGATTGCTCATTGAAATAGAACTAATTTAAACGGATTTAAATCGCGTATATTAACTATTTTTGTCATCCCGACGTTTCGAGCACTTTGTAGACCCGACCCGTTAAATCCGTTTAAAATTGTTTAATTTCAATAAGTTAAATCAATTATTAACTATAAGCTCATCAAATATTTTCAAAAAAATCTATTTATGCAAAGGCGAGAATTACGCTTAGTACTTTTGCTGTCAGAATTTCATAAATATTTATGTAAGTTATTTCTCACTGCTTTACACCTGAAAGAATTTACTGTCAGTGACTTATTTTTGATAATCATAGCTTTTTAACTACTGACGACGTATTTGTTACTTAGGTACAGTATTAGGTTACAGAATTGTTTTATATCGCTCACAAACTCATTTAAAAATTCTCGTCTAAAAATTACTATTAATAAAGATTTTTATAAGTTATTGTAAATTCTTTCATGTGTAAAGCATTACACATGAAAGAATTTACAGTCAGTGCTTTAGTAGACATGCACAGCCATACAACTCTGTAATAATAAATAAATAAACGCATCACATTCAACGGCCCCCATTAAGATCTCATGACCTTGTGTCGGGGGTCCGGAAACACTCACAACACTAACACAAACACCCAGACCACGACAAACATCCGTATGGCCAATACACACGTTTGCCGTGAGCGGGGATCGACCCGCGACCGTTAGCGCTTTAGTCAGTTGCAGTGACCATTGCGCCAACGCGTCGTAATAAAAAAAATACTTTTTTTTAATATTAGTATATGAAAGGTTTAGTTGTTTGGTTTTAAAATCAACACGAAGTTAACGAAATTATATATTTCACTTTTGAAAACGATTTCTTTAAAAAAGTGTTAATTATTTATTTACGCAATTAAGGAAACCATTTACGAGCCTCGTAACTAAGTGCCTATTATTTTAATAACATTAATTGAAATACGTAAGAAATTTTATAGAAACGTGATAAAAATAAAGGTTTGTGTTGATAAAATAGCGGAAAAGAATTTAAGGACAATCAAACAGAGCCCTTGGTTAATACGACTTTCGCTTATAACACTGATAAGGATTTCTATTTATTTACTTTGTACATTGGGGAAAAATGTTTGTTCGGTATTTACATGTACATAAAAAGTATTCAATAAATGAAGATGTTAATAATTATGTTTCCGGGAAGTTATTCTTCTCTCAAGTGCAATTGAGTAATAAATTCATTTAGATTTAATAAAACATTAAAATTATGTTAATTTTCTTTTCATATAAAAATATATACTATGCCTAATTGTAATCCTCTAAGGTCAGCTTGTTTATGGGCTGACAATCAAGCTTGAATATCAACAGAGCAGTACCACATTCTTACGGAAAATCGGCATAATCGATCGATCTTATATAGCGTTTCGTATGGTGACTGAAAAAGCCTTAAAGCAAAAAAGCCTCCCCATTGGGAGAGGGCTAGATTTCCCTTACTTCCTATTCAACTTCGTTCCTCATTCCTTTTTAAGCTGACACTATATTTGTGGATATTATCATCACGCATCAGATCATGACCTGATGAAGGTGGAACCAAATCTTCTCGGTGGAGAATGCGTTCCGAACCGGTGGAAGCTTTATAAAAATCTAAAATGAAAATATGACATGTAACTTGACGATTCGAAAGTGCTTTAAAAGCCCGTTAGAATTAAGTATATTTTGAGTTTGAGTTTAATTGGAAGTAAACTCTTTTAAATTAAAAAAAAAATCAAATCGCTCCACAATCGGCGGAGGAATCGTTGAACAAACATTAGCCAAAATTAATAAAAATTAATAAACGGGTGATTAATTTAAAAAGGACATACAGTCGAACATGGAACCTCCATAATCTTTCCATAATTTAAAGTACATTGCATAGTCATTTACTTTGTGGTTTGACCTCCGAAATTGTAAAAGTTCCGATTTTATTTATATATATGTATAATACTAAAAATAATACAATTTATTTCTGTTAAAATTATATTTAGTACTCAATCTATATATATAAAATCACTTGTCCTGACTGATTCATCAACGCAGAGCCTAAACCGCTGGGGCCACGAACTTGAAATTTTGGCAGTAGGTGGCTTTTAGGTTGCAGGCGTCCACTAAGAAAGGGTTTTTTGATTATTCGCCCCTAAGAGGGTGAAAAGGGATAAAAACGTTTGTATGCAAAATCATATTCCGTGGTCGTATTAACTTAAAACTTAATATACGTACTCCTGGGTGATAGTAATGAAATATAAAACAGAAAACGGGGTACTATTATTCCACACTGGGGTGCAAGAGCGTAGTAAAGTTTGTATGGAGAAAATATATTTTTCGTCGATTATCCTTAAATTTAGCACAAACATTACTTAGGGGAAATAATTAAATATATGTATCCCAGAATTTCAAAATCATCCCTTAAAATAACGCTAGGGGGTAATAAATGCTGGAACGGTCACAATTTCGCTGATAGATTTATTTAATTGAAATTCCAAAATAAACGCGGGCGTAGCCGCGAGCAACTGCTAGTTATTGATATAATTTAGTTGTTAAATGAAACACAAACAGCCTTACATGGTATTTCTTTATATTACAGTTTTAATTATATACATACAGAAACGCTGAGGATTAATTTGATAAAATAATTTAAACGTGTCATTCTATCTATACGAATAATAAAAATGTATAAAGTGTCTGTAAGTTTGTATGTAGAGGGTAATCTCTGAAACTGCTGATCCGATTAAAAAAAATATTTTTGCATTGGATAGCCTATATTGATGGCCTAGTGGTTTGAATACGTCGATCTCAACCGATGATCGGTTCAAACCCCGGCTAGCACCGCTGAGTATTCAAGTGCTAAATTTGTGTTTAAATTCGAGCTCGGCGGTTAAGGAAAACATCGTAACTGTGACCTGCATGTGCCCGGAGAAATTCTGACACGTGTATATTCGTCAACCCGCAGTAGCGTTGGATTAAGCTCTAAAACCTTCTACTTTATAGGAGAAGAGGCCTTTGCCCAGCAGTCCCCCTGCTATCATTTATAGGCTGTTACTTTTGAGAGCCTTTTTTTTTATTCACGCAGGGGAAATCTTTGAAAAGATACCCGATTCTTGGGGGGGAGATCGGGTTATGTGGCGATTTATACCCACTAAAACCCCTGCAATGGCCTTTCTCAGCACGGACATGGAGAGGCCTCGGGATCGCTTGCGCATGCGCATGTGGCTCGTGGCTGGCGGAGCTCGTCTCAGGAGGGCAAAGTCTGGTCTTGCTCTCCCCGCACCCCTCGGCAATTCGAGGCCATCCCGGCTGCCGTCCTCCTCGGGGCCGTATGAAAACGGATGCGTGGGACCTCCATCTCACGCACTCACGGCCCAAACTTTTAAGAGCCTACTTATTAACACGAGTAAAACTGCAGGGCGCAGCTAGTCTTTGTAAATCGTAATTACAATCAAATTAATTCATAGATTAATTATAAGACTATCGATTGAATGAAACTTTTCTGCATGCTAGACCAATTTAAGAACACGATTACAATATAAATCGAACACAATCACAATCGTGTTTATTTATTGATTATAATTGCAAGACATATTTAATAGGACTTTGCGATTTGAGTCATTGTTATTGAAATTAAGACAACTTTGTTAAAAAAGAAATTAAAAATTACCTAACTCATTTAATTAACTGAAAGGGTTTTAGACGCCATTTTATCAAAGTTTTGAAGTCCGTGTGGCTTGTATTATTTGCTTATCAGCGTCGTGAATACTGTGCGGCCGTTCTGAAGTGATGCGCTTACAATCGGTAATTGATATTTTTTTAAGATGTACATAGTTTTTTTTTTTAATATAGACTAAACCACTGTTCAGGAGTTCAGGTGGCAATAGCTTTATCCTTTAAGTTGTAATAAAAAGAAAATGGAGCGAAAATAGTTTGATTGTGCGTGTTACAGATACCGTTTTATAGAGTTTTACTTTGTAATTAAAAATAAAATAGGTTTTTGTTCGACGTAATTATTTGATTTATACTTATGTTGATTTATTCATAACAAATGCTAATTTAGTATAAACAGAATAAATTATTATTTTAATTCGAACGTTTTTCGAAATTATTTTTTTTTTTTGTATCTTTTTAGTTTACACTTTTTGTATTTGCATAATTTTGCATAGACAAAAATTGTTTTTTTGTATTTTGATTATGTTCATATTAATTCCATGTGTTTATAAACACAAAAGCATTTTTAATTGATATAAATTATTTTTTTTAATATAAATAATTAAAATTAAAATTTCGCACATCATTTTATTATTATATAATTATACCCTGTCATTGTGACTGATATGCACGTGTCTTGGAGAGTTGCCTAGAAACGGGGTCTCGGTGTCAAGAGAGAGTATACGTATAAGAATAATAATAAGATATTTAAAACAAAAATCCGTAATTGTTGAAGCAATCAATGAATCAATGAAAGAGAATGTATATAAGGTGGTGAAATAAAAAAAAAATTATATGGAATGTGTTGGAATGTGCGAAAAGTAACATGATATATAGTTAATCATTTCTAGGCGTTTGCATATAAAAATAAGGGTTTAAAGTAGGTTACCAGTGTGTATTAAATGTTCCTCATTTTTGAACATAGAATTATTAGAAAATGGTTTCACCTACAAGTCTTTATTTCTCCGACTTCAAAAGCTACATAAATTTCTTTTAGATCAATGACATACTTCCACTTTTTAAGCCTGAGCCGATTTCGATAAAAATTCTACGGGACAAATCTGAACAAAAAATTTTTCGTTTCAATGAGTCCGCTTATGATTAATCAGTAAACATACATAAAAAATCACCGACGCATTGATAACCTATGCCTTTTTTGGAAGTCGGGTATTAATGCGTTAATTTGAAACATAAAAGTTGTTATTTAGGCTTCGAATGAATTACCGAAAAGAAAACCTTGTAGACGGCTACTTCAAAATAATATTTGTTTTAGCTTTACATATATACATATGTTTCGGCCTGTGTGCTGTCCTTGTGTTTGTATGTACGCTATGCTTCAGAACGCCAGGTCGATTTCGCAAGGCAATTGAATGCACTCGAAAATAAATTAGTATTCAATTTGACATTTAAAGCCGATAGTCACCTTAAACACAAATAAACAAGCAATCAAAACATATCTTACACAATTCCTTACTTTAATGGGTTAGAAGACGATCGTTTTTATTTATATTTTATTGTTAAAACTTTTATATTAATTTATTTAGAATAGTATATATTAATATATTTCATCAAAATTGTAACTTGCAAAAAAAACCAAGTCCCGCAACTCAGTTTTTCTACCGAAAAAAATTGTGTGATCTTCTGTTGTGAGTTTAGACTTATTAAACTAAGCTTACCTAACAACATCGTATAGTGATTATGTCAATATTAAAAATCTGTTATATTTTAAATATATAAATAAAAATAAAAATAGAATGACTTGGCAACCACTAGACAGTCTTAGTCAGTACTTGTGAGATACATTGTGTTTTCATGCGATGGAGATGGTTATGAATATACATAACAAACTCGGCATCTAATTTTTTTTTCAATAAAAAATATATATATTTAAACGCTGGAACGTGTAGGCTTGTATAGATATACATAAAGAAGTAAACTCAAACTCAAACTCAAAATATATTTTATTCAAATGGGCTTTAACAGCACTTTCGAATCGTCAAGTTACATGTCATATTTTCATTTTTGATTTTTATAAAGCTACCACCGGTTCGGAATGTAGTCTCTACCGAGAAGAACCGGCAAGAAACTCGATAGTAACTCGATAGTAGAATATAGAAGTGAGCATCATTTATGAAAAATAATTTTTTTTTTTTTTTTACTTTTAAATATCGATTCTGGTAACGCTGTATGTAATAAAATATCAAACACAGTTGACACCCTATATAGGGTATTCGAATTTTAATTAAACTCCTTCAAATAAAGGGATCTTTAAGTTGAACACACATCGCATCGCATAAAAAAAAACATTTTATTTTATTGTAAAAAATAGACCGAAGCGAATCGAAATTAATGTAATAAATAATTACGTTAGATATGACTTTGAAATAATAAATGCATTTTATATTAAAACCGACGAACATATTTCACGCTTTATAATTTTGCTCAGACTTTATGCAAATATAACCTTGTTTTTTCTTTAATAAATTGTTTTTGATCTTATTACGCCTATATTAATGAAACGCTTTAAGATAAAGGGATAAGTGATTAAGTAAAATATATAAAAAACATATAAAGTACATTACGTATAAGACTGTCTTTGACAATAGTTTTTAATGCAATAATGAATTTAAATTCGCTATGAATTCCCAAACGACTAGACCGAAAGTAATTTAAAGCAATTTTGAAACTATCCCTACGGATACCGTAGCGGGAAATAATAAAAAATTGTATTGATACAATTTTAAAAGAGTAACAATCGAGTTTCTTGCCGGTTTGTCCCGATAGAATCTACATTCCGAACCGGTGCTAGCTTCATTACTGATGTAATTTATTTGTATATTGACGATTCAAAAGTGCTCGGGAGTACTTGAATAAGGTATATTTCAATTTTGATGTTGCTTTTGGCTATTCCTGCTAGGGAGAGGGTTAGGCTTCAGATTTTCACACTTAACGTACAAAACGCTGTATTAGCTTGTATACGCCGATCGTCTGTGAGAGTGAGGTACTGCCCCAGTCTGTATACGAGCTATAGTCATTGGGCTACAGCTCAGTTCTCAGTAAATAAATTTATCTGTTCTCTAGAAAGGTCTCGCGTTAGTGACGGTGTTGCAACGTTTTTTGCATACCAATGACAGAACGTACCGCCGGCCACTCGTCTCGCCCCGAAGAGAATTCGTGTGGCCACTCTAATACTTTATGCAATTTAAACCCTGCTCGATCGAACTGATGAATTTTTGTTAGCTTTTTTTTGTGGTTCATACAAAAATAAAAGGATGTTTACATGTATATTCTGTTCAAGTGGGCTTTTACAAGAAATTTGGAAGAATGTTATACAAAAAAAAAAAACAATACATGAATTAGAGAAAATATGACAATGGGTTGAAATTCGACATATAACATAATGTAGAAATTATAGGCAATTGAAAACATTTTGTTTTTTTTTTTTCGTCGTAGCGTAATGTAATAGCCTATAACCTTCCTCGATACACGGGCTCACCAACCCAAAAATATATTTTCAAATCGGTTCATAAGTTACATTTATCCAAAAAATAGTATATTCCTCAAATGAATTTTTTAAAGGTATAAAATTGCTTTTATATATGATACTTTTATCTATGTTAAGATTAACGAAAAATCTGAAATGCAACATATGACCTTTTTCCACTTACGTCTTCAATTATAATTAAATAAATCATGTAAAAACACAAGTGCATTGACAGACGCGTTGGCGCAGTGGTCACTGCAACTGACTCAAGCACTAACGGTCGCGGGTTCGATCCCGCCCTCGGCAAATGTCTGTATTGGCCTTACGGATGTTTGTCGTGGTCTGGGTGTTTGTGTTAGTGTTGTGAGTGTTTCCGAACCCCTGAGACAAGGTCACGCGATCTTAATGGGGGCCGTTGTTTGTGATGCGTTGAGTGTTGAGTGTGATATGCATAGCTCCTTCAAGCAATTCCTTTAACTTTGTTAAAATCTTTATCAATTATCTTCGTCCTTGTCATATATGGACGCTGATAAGCAATACTGTGTCAAGCCACGCGGCCTCCATTTCGAGTTTTAGTTTCAAGACGTATATATCCATTTCTCTTTACTATTTTGATAAAAGGTATAATAATGAATTAATTGCAGATTGGTATAATAAAAAGTTTTTACTATTAATAAGTTTTTCGGATATATGATATTATTGAATATCTTAAAAAAATGTAACACACTTCAATAGTCTAATCATTGAATTAATAGACATTTTTCCGTTCTTATTTTGTTTAAATGACTATTGAATGTTTTTTGAATAATGTTGAAATATGTAACGAATTATCAGAATACATCAATATTTTCTAATTTGAATTTTTGTGGGTTGACACATTATTGCTTATCAGCAAATATGTATTCACGAGAGGTATCTTTGATTGTCTATCTTACAATCTATTTCTTACAACTTTTCGTGTCGTAACACAAGCAACCTACGCATACAAATGCGACAGTCTAGAACATGTCGACTAGTCTACTGGAACCACGTGTCTCGCCTCGTGGGTTTAGCTAAGACCTTGTAGGCGGAAGAAATGTTGAATGCAATTTTAAATATTTCGTTAAATCAATTGGCAAGGTTCAATAATATTATACCGGTGTCAGGTATATGTTGAATGTTTGTGTGTTTAAATCGATATTTAAACGTAAACAAGATTTTTTTTTTAATAGGAACTCGATTTCAAAAACACGTTTTCTTGAATGACATATTTCAGTTATTTCGATTTTAAAGCCAAGCTACTGAACCGATTTTGATGAAAATTAAATTGGATCAATCTTACACATTCGAATAAAAAATATATAGTTATTCAAATCAGTGCCGCCGTTTTCGAGTAATAAATGAACGTACGTAAAAAAGTCTCCGATGAAAAACGAACCTCTCCTCTTTTTTTGGAATTCGGTTAAAAAAACTACGCAGCAGAGTTAACTTTACAACAAAAATATTTAAAATAAACATTAATATTTAAACAGTCAACAATTTTTAACTACCTGCTTCACACATTATATAAACCAGCTGTCCCTCGTAGTTTCACTCGCGCTTATGGTTACTGCTTCCTGTGAGCGTAATATAATATAGCCTATAGCCTTCCTCAATAAATAAACTATCGAACAAAAAATAATTTTTCAGTTCGAACCATTTGTTCTTGAGATTAGCACGTTCAAACAAACAAACAAACAAACTCTTTAGCTTTATATTATTAGTAGAGATATGAAATCCAACATTAGTAACCTGGTAATATAGAGCTCGCAGCGTATCCCAGCACTTGACCAACCAAAGTTACGCACAATCAAAAACACACTCTATCCCTTTGAATAAAAATACAAATTAGAAACAACACATCTTGATTGATCGTTTCCTACGCTATCAAACTGCAATCTTTGAATCCTCATGCGATGCACTCAAATTATCGTATTGAAAAACTACCTTAAAATGTAAGGTATAGGGTCGAATTCTCTTTGCGAATGGTTTTGTTGACCTAAATGTGTAAGATAGACCTTGTGGTCCGCTCACTTCCGACAAGCCAAGGAGATAGACATTGTCCCGTGCTATTTGTAACTAAATGTACTCTTCATTCATGCTGTCATCAACTGTGATAGCGTTTAAACGTCACAAATGTATTTTTAACTCTCGACGCAAAAAAGTGTTATAAGTTTGACCGCTGTGCGTCTGTCTGTGGCAACGTAGCTCCTAAACGGATGACCCGATTTAGATGCGTTTTTTAATATTTGAGTTAGAATTTTCTAACGATGGTTCGTTCTTAGACGTATTCTACCAAAATCGGTGCAGTTCTCTCTTTTTCTTAGCTGCGGTGTGAATTTTAGTTGCACAATAATTATTTGATTTAGTTTCAAACATTTTTGTGACCTAAAATTTTAAACACCTATGTATGTAATGTAACTATGCAAAATTATGGAATTCTCGGTCTGATGCTGCAGCCAGGATCAGCAGGATACACAACTCCTCACCATCTTACAGCTGAGGTATCGTGTTAGTGCTCGTTAAAAAAACCCCGAACAATCTATTCATAGTGACCATTCTCTATGAATCGATTCTACTAGAACTAGATGGAAAACTAGGAAATTATTCTCATTACTTAATTTACACACCTCTTATGTTTTATAAAATATTTAATGTATTAAAATTATATATGGCATATAATTATATAATATATAATAATATTCTATAAGTGAAAGAATAATTTTAATCGGACTTTAATTGCTCAGATTATTGACAAAAAACAATCGAAATTGATCCGTATAACATGTGTTCAATAAACCGCCTCAAACTATTCAAAAAAATATTATTCTCTATCTCTTTTTAAATCTTTTTAAGGTTTAATTTCCAAAAACATTGTCTAAGTGTTCATCTTCGTAATAATTACAAACAGTTCTGTAAGTTGTTAATAATATAATTATAACGATAATTACGATTAAATGTAAATAAAATTAGAATAAAAAGAACATGAATAAAATGAAAAAAAAAATGTAAAATTAAAATATTATAAAAATTAACAAAGTAATACAACTTAAAGTGTTTTGCGTCAATGATTTTATTTTAATTTTTTTCGTTTTATGTATTATATTAGTCACGTGATCATAAAGCGTGTGATCATAAAGAAAATTTGATTGCTATATACATTATTATGTAAAGATAAACTTGTAAAATAATAAAATGTTGATAATTAATATCGATAACAAATAATATTTTAATATATTTGTTATTGATATTTTTGCTAGTCCGTCCGTAGTTCCTAAAGTTTTCAGTTCGTGGACTCATGCGTGGAGCGGAAAAGAAATGTTTTTTTTTAATTGATTTTTAATTTCAAAATTATTTGTTATGTCATGCTATTTCTTTTATAATTGTTTATTGCATGTATAAAACTAAAATATTTTTAACTAAAAAATGTAGATACTAAAATAATTTTATTAATAGATGTATATTTATTAGGTACTTAATTTTTAATGAAGTTTAATAAATAAAACACCTTATTAAATATGTTATAGATAAAAATCGCAAGTCTAATAATAAAGAATAACATTCGTTAAAAATATTCAAATAAAAAAAAATATTTAAAATAAAAAAAAATAACACCTTTAAAATAAAATGATTTTGTTTGTCTACAAATAGTGTAAAAAAAGTTTAATGTTTTTTTAATGTTATTTTTCGATTAAATTAAGATACACATACCCACTTAAGGCCAAACATACATAATATGTAAATGTATAATATATATATTAATAAAAAAAAATCAGAATAGAAAAGTATTTTTTAATCTATGAGTTTTTAAAATATAAAATTAGTATAGTAAATTATTAAGTACATTTGGGAATTATGAATATATGAAATAAAAAAATTTGAGCTATTTTAAAGTATCGTTGCTTTTAGATGATAAGAAAAAATATGCATTGTTTCGAGTTTCGATGTGGATTTTGATTTGGTTTGAAATAATGATAATATAATAAGGACGTCACAAAATATATATCATATTAACATACTATATAATAATAATGTATATGTAGATATAATTATGAATGATTTATTAACTTTAGAGATTTCCCCCACAACCTACCTTTTCTTATGAAATGATCTATCTGTATATTATATACATACATCTAGATCTAAGAAGTAGGTACAATTAAAATATATATATAGATATTTATTTAAATAACATATTACATAAGACGGGTGACTTATTTGAACTTAATTTTTTTATATTCGTAATACATTTAAATTATAAGTAAAACATTAAAAAATACTCGTTACTTAATACCAACATATAAAAAATTGTAATTGTTATCGTTTATAATTATTAAAGTACATGAATGAACCGAGTTCAAACGCTATTTAAATAGGTTGAAGTTAAATAAAAAGCAAAAAATATGCTTCCTACAACATTTTGAAGGTGTCAAATAAAATATTTAAAGTAAAATCTTTTACGAATATCTGCTATTATATATATTGAACATCAATGAAACAAAATTCCTGACGAATTGAGAACCAGCTTTTTTGGAAGCCGGTTAAAAATATTATTGGTATGTAAAATAATATTCAACAAAGAATATGTATTAGATGTAAACAACGCGAGTAATTGCCCCAAAACTATTGTGTAACTCACGAAGGTCGGGCTTTGCGTTATATGAATTTAATGACGCTTACGAAACTCACCGCCACCCTACCGTGGATTTTCGATCAATCCTCACTTTCATAATGATTTAAGACTTACGATTTTTCGTATTTTCCTCCCAGAAAATCGGAATTGAATCGCATCAAAGGGAAAACGCCGCTAGTATTCTTGCCGCCATTCCGCGCGGTGATGATTTATATAGTAATTATTACGATTTGAAAATAATTAGGTTTCTGTTTGTTTTATACATTAAAAAAAACTTAAAACCAATATATTATACTAATATTTTAAAGAGGTTTTAAACAATTTATTAGTAAATTTATATGTACCTTTGAAACTACTGATCCGATAAAAAAAAATCATTGCGTTGGATAGTCCGATTTTGGAGAGATATTACAGACTATATTATCAAAAATTTATCAATCCACAAAAAGTCGAATCCGGGGATATTGATGTATTCTGATAATGCGTCATGTATTTAACATTATTAAAAAAAAAGTACCGAAAAAAGCATTTTAAGTCTTAACCTCTTATACCTTTTATCAAAATAGAAAAGAACAGATGTATATACACGTCTCCAAATAAATTTGTTAAGAATAGGTTAGACATCTTTGGACGCCATTTTCTTAGAATGAAGTCCGTGTGGCTTAACACAGTATTGCTTATCAGCGTCCATATATAGTTATATAATATCATTTCTTAACCTAAACACACCGCCGTGTTGTAACGTCGCGCCATTAAAACCTATAACGTACAATGTACATCGCTAAAAATCACGCACCAGTATCACATTTCTTCATCACAGATATGTATAGTGGATTAAATGGTCCGCCTCCAGTAATACTTAATTAAACCCAATCCTTCTACTGATTCATAAATTAACATGACTTAATAGGAGTTATTTTATTCCTTATCTTTTATTGTCTCTTTTTTTCTTATTTAATACACGTTTAAATACATTTTGTATACATAAAAAAAAATTAAAAATATAAATGATAGTGATTCATCGCTGGCAGAGCGTGCGTAAGGCCACCGGCAACTAAAGCTTCAGGCTGAGAAACCTCCTCACTATACGGTCCGTCTCAAGCAATACTGCCTTCTGTATTCGGCTCTTGATCCAACAACCAAGCGAGAGTTTCTGAAGATGTTGGTCGAAATTCTTCGCTAATAGGCCGTTAACCGAGACGACAACAGGACCAATAATTTTTGAATCCACACTCCACATGACTGTAATTTCGTAGGCAAGATCTAAATATTTACTAGAATTAATACTAGTTGTTTCTTAAGTTTTATCAATATATTTTTTAATTTATTATTTACTCTGCTATACAAATAAACGTTCCTTGAAGTAATACATACACAAAGGTCATCGCTTAAAAAAGTTCTAGAACACATACAAAACGGCGCGTCATAAAATTGCAGCATAAAATTTCACGACGCGACATCGTGGTACGATCGTATGATTTTTTAATTCAAAATCAAATGATTTATTGTAATTTTGGCTGTTATATATTTATGCTCTTACTAACTGATATATAATAAACATGAATGCATATAGTAGTGGTCATGTTCAGCATAAAACAGAATCTGCAATCCAACTGCATTTTAATACGCGCTAAGTACAATCACTTATTGAGTCTCCTGGTTTGATTGTTTTACGATGAGTGGAAAGTTTCTCGAGGATAAATACATAGAGAATATATTCTTCGTACAATTAGACTTTTAAAAAATGGAGAGCCGATTTTAAAAACAAAAAACACAATGTACGCAAATCTTTCTTCAATTACGTACTTATTCCAGTTCTTTTAATTTTACAACTAAAGTACTGAATCGATTTTGATGAAACTTTTAAGGGAACAATCTGAAAGGACATATCTTTTCGTCTAAGTGCATTGATTTACTTAATTCATTTTTTATTTACAAAAAAAAATAAGCTGTTTTCGAATAATCGGTAAACATACATTAAAAACTCCCGACGAATAAAGAACCTTTTGTGTAAGTCGGTTAAAAAGTTTACTGGAATAAGTCACTAGTATGCTCATATAATGTTGATTTTTTTTATCTTCGACAAGGCCCTTCCGAGAAAAAAATTCCTTTGTGCATTTTTTTTTTGTCTCGAATTTTTGAAGGTACCGCTATAAAGGTCACCGAGGGAATAAGAATATTTTCGCTCCAAATATTTTTTTATTCGAAATTGGAGTTGTTGAAAAATATGAATAATAAAAATAGTAATTTATAGTGACTAAATGTTTGTGTAAATATATAATGTAAACAATCGCGACAATGACAAAAACAGTTTATATTAAACATCAAAAAATTTTAAGCAAAAAATAAATGTATTATCATGATTAATACAGAAATCATTTTATACACTTTTTAAAAAGACTAAAGTATATACAGCGACAAGCTGCGTTCCATCTTTATGATTTTTTTGATTTTAAGCTTTTAGATCGTTTTTATAATCCACACATATAAAGTATTTGATTTAAGTTTATCATTCAAATATATATCGCCAACGCCGTTGCAATGTTGCACCTAAGAGTATTGTAAATTATAAAGAATATTAAAAAATATATATATATATATCAAAACCAAAGTTTTAGTAGTTTATTTGGATAATGTGCAAATTTTGATTATTGTAATATCAAAACATAACTACTGAACCGATTTTGATGAAAATTCTATGAGACAATCTGTAATTGTATCGTTTTCAATAAAAAAAAGGTTTTGATAAACCGATTAGAAAAGGACAAAGCTCTTAGGTAACACGCACTAAAAAATAATCTACGTTTTGACAACTTCCTCGTTTAAAAAAATAAAAATTGGAAGAGTTAGTTTAAGAAGAGATTTTTAATGGTTTCAATGGCGTGTGTAATAATAAAAATAATTTATATATTTTTTTTTATCTAACTTAGTATTTACAAGGTACAATAAACCGTTACTGTTTTTAAATAACAAATGAACTATAAACAAAACAAAAAGAAATCAAATGAAAATTATTCTTTTATATACATAAATTTAAAAAAAAATAAAAGAAAAGATTATACATTAAACTATTTACATCTTAATTACTATAAAAAAGGATTATATTTTACAAAACATTGTACACCTCATCTAAGCCACTGCATCTGGGTAAAGTTCCCAAAATACTGGCAGCATTACCCCGTTGAATGGCCAAGCTGATCCTTTGACCGAGGTAGCTGCCAGCTCTTGGGTCCCCAGTTGACTCCCAAAGCCTCTTTGAGAGGTCTTTAAAAAGAGAACGAGCGTCTGGGCCCCACGGACCAAGAGTTTCCACTCCAAACGGAGCAAAGATAAAAGCCTCGTCAAGGCTTTCATATTTGCGCCGCTTGGAATGTTCGGCACTTGCTGCCGCTGCTCCCGCCATCGATGCCGCCGACTGGATGTGAGATGCTGCTAGGGTGTCAACACAAGTAAATAAATATCTAATGTCTCCTTGCCAGCGTTTTTATCTTCTGTTCACAGCACGCACATGCTTTACGGTAAAATTATTAGTCCTTCATTGGGCTCCGTTGAGGTGTCGTCTCTGAAAGAAGCTAAAAGCGCTTGGTTGGAGATATGTCCTAGCGGTCAACCAGTGTCAGCTTCCATTCAGAAACAGTGGGATGACTTGCTATGTAAGAATATTTTTAACCAATTGTTGAACCGGTCTACTACCATCACTGACCCTGCTCGTCTTCTAGCTGTTTCTGAGCGGGAATCTGGCTACTGGTTACATGCTCTGCCGTCTTCCAATCTTGGCACCCTTTTAGACCATACAACCTTAACACTTTTAATAGGTCTTAGGCTTGGTGCCAAAATAATTCAACCTCATTTTTGCCACTGTGGACAAAAAGTTGACGAGTACGGCCACCACGGTCTTTCTTGTTTTAAAAGCGCTGGCCGTCTCTCTCGCCACCATGCTATAAATGATATCATCCGTCGGTCTCTTGCCAGTGTAAAAGTTCCGGCAACATTAAAGCCAATTGGCTTAATCCGCAAAGACGGTAAGAGACCAGACGGTATGACCCTTGTAGCCTGGAGGCTGGGTAAGTCACTGGTGTGGGATGCTACTTGTGTTGACACCCTAGCAGCATCTCACATCCAGTCGGCGGCATCGATGGCGGGAGCAGCGGCAGCAAGTGCCGAACATTCCAAGCGGCGCAAATATGAAAATCAAATGAAAACATTTTAAAATACTATTATTTTAATCTACACTCACCCTGAAAATATTACATATGTAATTAGCCTAGAAGTCAAAATAATAACAACAAACAATTTTCGACCCTGACTTTTTCTAATAAAAAACAAAATCTTTTTATTTTGCTTTGTTACATTATAGGAAATAATTATAACATGATTGATGTCCGTCCTTATCATATTTAAAACGAATAATATAGTGAATATCAAATGTAATGTCGGCCACTGTTAGTTCAACGAGCATGAAAAGTGCATTGTATGGATCATAGAACAGTGTGGGTTGGAAGTGGTTTGAGTAGCAAAAGTCAGGGTTAATGCAGTATTATTGAAAACAGTCTCTACCATCAATTGGTATACACATTTTTTTTACGCGATAAGAGTAGCCTATATCGTTATCTAATATGTAATTATAATAAAATTTGTCAAAATTAGATCAGCGGTTTAGAAGTTAAAACGTGAAAAACAGACACAGAATTCCTTCCCTTTTGTTAGTATTAGTATGGATGTAGAGAAATAGTTAATTAAACCCTCTATGGGCAAAATGACGCGTACGTGATAAGGAGTTTTTATTAATTGGGTCTCTCGTCTTGTCTAACAACAACATAATAAATAGTTATGAATATGCACACTTAAAAAAATAACAATATATAAAAAATAAAATCATGTACAGTTCTCTTACGTGTGATAATATTCTGATAGAGACTATATTCTGGTAGAGCCTAGCTGTAGGTCGTTGACTATAGGTCATACATGGGCTGACAGTACCTCACTCTCACAGATGATCAGCGTAAAGTAACTAATATAGCTGCAATAGTACGATGAATGAGTGAGTCGAAAGCCTAACCCCCTCCCTATTTCATATTCTCCTTGCCTATTCCTCTTTATTCCTTCTTCCTTTTGAAGCTGAAAACGCTTAGCTCCTCTGGTGCTTCAAACGCCCATGGGTGACATAGTTTGTATTTGTATAAAAAAACTTACCAGGACAAACATTTAAATCTAGCATCTAATACTGTCCCAAGCGGGGAATCCGTGACTGTCAGTGTTTGATATACTTTCACTACACCAAAGCCCTAAATATGTTCAATATCATTTCCATGCTACTTTACCATCCGAGGCAGAAAACCTTGGCGAGAGACTGGACGAGAAGCCAAAACCTAAATTCATAGAGATTAACGAACGGTGTGTGCAATGTGTTAATGATTTCGATTTCGTTTTTTATGCAGTATAATCAAAAATCCTTTTATATATCTACAATTTACATAATCGTACCAACTTCTTCATTCGGGTTTTACCGTCAAACAGTATTTCCCAGATTGGTTGACGTTTTTGTTCACTGCTTCCGATGTTCTATGACGTATAATTTTTTAAAATAGTATAAAAAAGTAAGAATAAAGTAAATGTACCACCGGGTAGAGGAGTCCTCTCCAATTAAGAAGAAGATGAATAGGTGGTCCACTGTATATTTTTAAAGTCTGAATGTTGTACTAAAACGTTTTTTTAATAATAAAAATGTGGCATGTTTTGATAGCGACGGTTTATCACAATTAGCCCTCATCATGCTATATTCTGAAAGTAGATTATTGATTTATATAATTATCCCAAAGATTTGACATTCACCTTAAAAACCTTTTAATCTCCAAAAATTAATGGAAACAATTCAATTCATCATAAATATTCCTCGTTGGAAAATAAACGGTATTAATTGAAAACGAACGAAGATTATAATTTTTCATAATAAAAGCAATCGGAGCTTGTAACGGTTATAACAATCAACGTAATAACGTTAACGAGTGCAGCCCATTACGATCGACCTTCACCTACAAAATTTATAAGAAAAAAAAATTGAGTAAGCGAGAAACGATACGCTACGGCGCGGCGGTTCCGTGCACTTTGAATAATCGCTGAATAATATAATCGTTGATCAAAAGTTCCGTATATATCGACTCACGTTTGATCGGTTTTTATACGAATATTCTTTTTAAGTGTCAGGCAAATGAGCAAACGATTACCGTAATGTAATGATCGATACATTTGTAGCACTAGAAAAGCTACAAATGCTTAGCTGGATTATAAAAAAAATAGAAATGAAAGAATGTATGTGTATGTTGATGTATGAATGGGAGGGGATAGGGGCTACCCCCTTCCGATTTTTTCCTTATTCGCCGTGTATGTTCCTGCTCTTTCCAGATGATTCTACAGCATCAGGTCAAGGTCACGTAGCTCTGTATTTTAATATCATTGTATTATTTGATATCGTGTATGTATTTTGATTACAGTACAGTAAATTTCGAGACGATTAGAACAGTAAAAGATATTGCTACGGGAAAAGAGCTGATGACTTTGCGCTGATAAGCATTGAGTTTCAAACGAACTGAAATTCTACATAGATAAATTATACCTAACAATCTTCTCGATTATATAAGCTTAAAAACGAAAGAACTGCATTAAAATCGGTCCACTCGTTACGGAGCTCCGATTTCACAGACAAACACACAGATATATACATCAATCTTATAACACCCCTCTTTTTGATTTAAAATAATCAACTTTAAAGGTCACACCAATAAATAGACTATGCAGCCTCACAATCTTAATAAAAAATTCCTCTGAGTGCGGAACCCAAAAACGAATAAATTAGGTCAAGTGTATTTTAGATAATTTGAAACGTCCAAGTTCAATGAATGTTCACTTTTTAACGGACTTCCAAAAAAAGGAGATTCTTGCTTCATTGGGGACTTTTTTTAACCCCCAATGCAAAAAGAGGTATATATGTTTGACCTGTTGTGTATGGCACCGTAGCTCCTAAACGGGTGAACCAATTGGAATGCGGTTTTTTTTTTAATTTCTAAGAAGGTTTTCCAGCGATATTTCTTAGCGATTTCAAGATCATGAGCTCTTGTCTCTAATTTTTAAAGGTTTATGTATCGGAGGTTTTTAAAATTTTTATCGATTTGGTTAATTAATTATTAACCGAAAATTTTTTATCAAAATCAGTTCAGCAGTTTAAAACCAAAATAATTGAAAAAAAATGTTATACAAAGAAAATTACGTATTTAGCATTTGAAATCGGTTCCCATTAAAAAAAATCTTGTAAAAATTAGTACATTGTGTACTATGTTTTATTTTTTTCCGTTATATTGCTAAAAACCGTTAATTACATACAAGTTCTTCTTGAAACGATTTTTGACGATTTCGACTTTAAAACTTGCAAATCGAAAGTGATTAATGCATAAAATATTTAAAATAAGTATTATTATAATTAATAGAGATTATTTACAATAAAAAATAAAACGGAAACAGTAACAGAATACTTCCTAGTATTTATATTTCGTTTTTTTTTCATATTAAATTTATTAACTTTTAATCTTAATCGTAAAAACAATTATCTTTAGTATTTTTTTTATATTAATTCAAGGAGGCCATGCGATAATATCATAAAAGCTAGCTCACGACTGTTTTATTATTATTTATATATTTATTAAATCACTAGTTAGGTCCTATGACATTTTCTGCG
The DNA here is from genome assembly GCA_037950945.1 of Hypolimnas misippus. Taxonomy (NCBI): domain Eukaryota; kingdom Metazoa; phylum Arthropoda; class Insecta; order Lepidoptera; family Nymphalidae; genus Hypolimnas; species Hypolimnas misippus. The sequence continues at coordinate 3,217,745 of JBBEEQ010000009.1, forward strand.
TAACCATTTTCCCTCCCGTGAAAGATTAAAAGTTTTACGATTTATTTTCGTAACAAAAAGTTCTCCATTTCCTTCTCCATTTTAAACACTATCTACGAACAAAAGTTCATCAAAATTGAGTTCAGTTTAGCGGTGTATGCGTAACAAGAAACAAACAAACAAATAGACAAACATACAGATACACAGGTTTTTCGCATTTACAATGTTAGTATAGATGATAACTAAGATTTTTTTTTCATATATGGAACCGATTTCAGAAAATAAATATTCGATTCCGTCTAGTTTTACATACGTGTAGCAGTTATTTCGTTGTTAACACTAAAGTATTGAACCTGAAATATCTATGGAACATTCTGAAAGTATATTCTTTGAACGAAAAAAATCATAAATAGCGAAATTAAGATGTAAGAAATATTTAAAAAAAAAATCGTTCGATAGGCTTCTGATATAACTCATGAGTTTACTGATCTTCTTTTTCCTTAATGTAGATACGGATATTATTCACGATTATACTTATCTATATAAAAATTGGTCTCGTTAAAACTCGAGAAATAGATCGAGAGAGAGATCTAGAAATATTAGGGGAAGTTCAGGGAAGGTTAAACAGTGAAGATCATAAATGGAAGCTGATAAGCAATAATGTGTCAACCCACAAAAAGTCAAATTTGTAGATATTGATGTATTTTGATACTACGTCACCTATATTACATTATTCAAAAAAAAATCAAGTCATATAAACTAAATAAGTATGAAAAAAAGTTTCTTAATTCAATGCTTTGAATTTTAGGTGGGTTCCATATTTTGCAATTTATAAAATAAATATAAAAAAAAAGTCTTAAATATTTAAAAATCTATTATAAGATAACATATTACATAAATCTATCTGCTTTTCATTCATTATACATTTTATCCAAAAAGAAAATAAAAGATGGATATATACGCCTTCAAACAAATTTATTAAGAATAGGTTTGACATCTTTAGACGCCATTTTCTCAAAACGAAGTCCGTGTGGCTTGACACAGTATTGCTTATCAGGGTCCAAATAATAAGTAGAGGAAAACAGTAAAAAAGACAATTTACTTTTCCAATTTAGACTTGACGTCTTTTGACTTTTTAGAAAGATAAAATTGTCACTTGGTTGTCAAATATTTAGAGGCTCTTTGGTATATTATGTTCAAATAGAAAACAGTTCTGTGTCATAAATTTTAAAACAAATGATGCATTTAATGAAGATAAAACACAAATGTATGTAGGTGATACGAAGTTTACCGAATCATCTAGACTGTAATAAATTTAGATTAAGATACGTCGGTCGTATTTCTAGATTATTGAAATATAATTCTATTCTGCATTTTAGGGCAGGTTACATGCAAAATATCTAGTTTCTAAATAACCTTTAATTAACTTCCTCTTATTTCGATAGGTTTACCATGTTTAAAATAGAAAACCGGATAAATAAGCGAAAAACCAAGTACCCCAAAAATCAGAACTTAGTAAAAATGTTAAAATAGTTAATAAAATATAATATCTAATCAGTTTTTCTTTTAAAATTGTTTCATGTCTAAATTGTTTTTTTTTTTTTAATTTTTAAACAAATTTCAAACAAGAGAGAGGTCTCAATTCGACGGCGTTTTTTTTTTTATATTTTAACTTCCACTCTGCGATTTGCTTACAAGGTTCCATTTAAGTCCTAACATGAGTTATTCTTTTTGTAACTAACTGTAATATTAATCACGTATACTTTTAAAAAAACTTTAAATTTTTAAAAAAAGGGGACCCGTTTTCAAAAGCAAAAGACGTAATTTCGTTTACCGGAATGACATATTTATTCCAGTTATTCTACTGAACTGATTTTTATGAAAATTCTATGAGACCAATCTCTAAGTCCTTTCAAACGAAAACAGAATTAATCGAATCACTGATTACTCGAAAATAGTGTCACACACTATTTTCGAGTAATCAGTGAACACAAATAAAAAATCCTTGACGAATTAAGAACCTTCTCTTTGGAAGTCGGTTAAAATTGCAAGTCTAAAATGGAAAACATGGGTAGGTTTTGAAAAAACCATCAAAAATACAAAAAATGTAATAAATACGATATGACGTCTGAAACCCGAAATGTTGGTAACCCTACAATATATGCATAAAATTTATAAATATTCAATACACTATTTTACTATCGACTTTACGATTTATATCCGTCTACATTCATTACAGAATTAAAAATTGCATCGATAATTAAAAACAAAAATTTATGACCCGATATATTTTAATAGATACATACATAACTTAGAATTTATTAACTTAATTCGAAAATTTGCTTCACTTAGACGACTTATTAAATATTTCGATTTCAAAACCAAGTTAGTGAACTGATTTCAATAAAATTGAGATTTTTCTAAGAGAACAATCTAGATGCATCTCCTTTAAAAAAAGAAAATTCGAAATCGGATAAGAATGGGCGGATTTATGACAGTAAAACTTACTAGTGTAATTCTCGCTTTATGATTTTGTAATGACATTCACAAAAAAAAAAATATAAATTATATCTCAAAACTATACCTTCTACATTAGCTTTATTTTTTTTTACATTACCGTAAAACACTTTTAATTTGATACAACAACCACAAATAATTGTACAATTAATTGTTAAGAAGTTAAAATAAAATATTTTTCAAGTATTTAAAATTAGATAACAATTGTAATAGTTTAATTAAAAAAAAAAAAACTTATTTAATTGAGCTTCAAAAATTTCGATACAAAAACAATTTATTACGCGAATCGAGTCATGGCCACATTTCGTTACACTTTAAGAAATACTATTAAATGTATATAGATAATATTTAAAAAAAAAAAATAAGCAGCGCAATAAAATTAATTATAACCTATACTAGTATTATAAATGTAAAACGAATTTTGTCTATTTCTCATATTTTAACGCCTAAACCCCTGAACTAATTAAAAAAATATTTGATGATAATATAGATTGGAGAAAGACAGCTTACTTTTTTGTCTTGAAAATAAAATTTGAGGTAGGTGAAATAAGAGATAATATTTCGCACACAGAACCCATAATCAAGTACTATACAAAATTATGTATGGCAACTAAACCGCGGCAACCAATTAGTAATTTAAATATAAAAATAATTAACCAAAAATTCATAACAAAAATGAATTGGCGTTACATAATTTTAAACGATACGGTACTCTGTGAACGCCGGGTTATCCTAGGTTAGTGTCTTTCGTAAACCTGTTTGAACGTAGTATTGACGCTTGAACGCGATGACGAAATTTTGTATTAAATAGTAGTTTGAAAGCCCGCTGGGTAATTGATAAACAAATAAAAATCGGCTTTGTAATTGGTAAAACGTTATTTTCTTTCGACGAAACTTTATTAATACTGTTTACTATATTGACCCAGAAGACTGGCATTGTTGTTCCCCAGCGCGTCATAGACTATGTGACGTCAGCAAAATATCAACATGGCGGACGTATACCGCCAAAACTGCGTTGTGATCTCTTGTAATCTTAACAATTTGATCGAGTTTTGAATGTATTATTATTATCCATTTGGATTTTTAATTTTTTAAATTACTTGAAGGCTTGTTTACTGACTGCCAAAAAATGTGTTTCGAGAGTATGTATGTATATTTTATTTTTGACATGTTTTACAGCCTTAACCGTATGACGGATTTTAACATATAAGGTGTCATTTAAGTATCATTTCTTAGAGTGATATAGCGAATTATTTTCCTGAATTTTAAGAAGAACGGGAATTTCGCGGGAAACCTTAACACTACTTATTTAACTTCAAAACTTCTTTTAACAATGCAAAGGTCTTCTTAAAATCTTTTTAGGCCGTCGGGTTTTTCATTGTATATAATTATTTACTTGCTTAAGCCTTGTTCATGAGTAACTAATGTACTTAAGTATTTATCAAATATACAGGTCAAATCTTACAATTAATAAAATATGTAAATAATATAACAATTATTTATAATTGAATTGTTAATTCAGTAGTCTTTTAAACGAACCTTTAAGCAGTATTAACTGCGTAATAATTAAATACCTCAAAGAATTTTCCCATCGAAGAATTTTTCAACCAATCTCGTTATCACGAACATCGTTCCATTCAATTAGAATTTTAATTGTTATATAATTGAATATTTAACCTGATCGAAGGAATCAAAAGGTTTGTTCTTAATCATAACTTCGCGCTTAGCATTAACATCCATAGACATTCTAGAATTAAAATTACGTCATCTTTAATACAATGAAGAGGTAATATTTCTTTGTGAGATTGTATGTACGGGTTGATTTTTGAAACTACTAATTGGATGCTGATAAGCAATAATGTGTCAACCCACAAAAAGTAAAATTCGGAGATATTGGTGTATTCTGATTATACATCACCTATTTAACATTATTCAATAAACAATAAAGTCATATAAACTAAATAAGTACGGAAAAAAAATTCTTAATTAATTGGTTCGAATTTCCAGTTCGTTCCTTATTTTGTAATTTATACAATAATCTTACATATTTAAAAACTTTTTATTAGATAATATATTAAATATATCAACCTGCTTTTAATTCATGATACCTTTTATCAAAAAAGAAAAGAAAATATTGATAAATACTTATTCAAACAAGTTTATTAAAAAATAGGATTGACATCTTTAGACGCCATTTTCTCAAAATGAAGTTCGTGTGGCTTGACACAGTATTGCTTATCAGCGTCCAATTCGATTTGAAAAATTCTCCTTACCTTGGATAGCTCGTTTATCGATGAAGATTTGGCTATATTACATCACACTAAGGCTCATAGCAGTGAAGGAGTTAATTTAAACGCCAGGGGTAGTTAGTAAATAATACAAATAGCAGATATGATATACAGATAAGTAAATAAACAAATGAACTACGTAATTTCCCGCCAGTTAGGTAACATCAGCATTCCGAGGCATTGGTATTAATTAGAATGTGGTAGATTCATGCAGATGCATATGTTTGTATTATTATTGTGCATTTATATACAGTAATGTATATTAAAATTCTTATGAATACTAGCACAGAATGCTTTAAGCGTTAAGGTCTTCTTTTATGTTATACATTTATGGTATGGAGTAATTAAATTATCATAATAGTTTTTATTTAAAACTCGCTGTACCCGACATGAGTTGTAATGCCACCAAGTATTACACATTTCGTCATGAGCGTCCTTAGGACACCCTACCGAAGTCTCATCACAGCCCGATCACAGGTTTCGGAACGTATTGAGGAGAAACATAAAAATGTTAGTTATTATTTAGATATAAGACTGTTATAGTTTAGCTGAAAATGTGTTAATAACCGACTTTCACAAAAACGGTGGTTCTCAATTCTTCGGGGAACAGTAAATAACACTCAAAGTTTTAATCGGCGCCGACGTCGAATGTTTTATTTGGTACCGATTTCAAAATATTGTAGAAAATATTTATTTGCCGTTTAGTTAAATCGTTTTTGAAGTCGGTTTTTTTTTTATTAAAAAGTTTTTATTTTAGGAATTTATTTTTTTAATTATAAAACACACGAATGAATGGATTTCTCATGCGTATAATGCCAGCTTTTGTGTGTATAAGCATAGATACAAGCGAAATTGAATATGCCCGAGGTATAATTGAAAGAGTAACTATTCACAAAGTTTCTTATCATTTCTTCTCGTTAGAATCTACATTCTGAACCAGTAGCACCGTCATTAATATAATTTTTTTTATCATACAAAAGTGCTTGTGAAAGGCTATTTAATTTGATTTGATTATTTTACAGATATTTTTATTTACAGTCCGAACCAATAGTAACTTTTCATCAATTTTCCGTTTTATGAATAAGATTTTGTTTTAATAAAAATAACTTATTCTATATTCATAGTCCAAACAATACCAATAAGAAGGGCAAAAAGGTTTTTAAGGTCAACGCATACGTTCTAACGGTCTCGCGCGCATACGAACCTTGGTTTCAGCACTATTACTATATCGTACGTGTAAGGTTTGGGATTGCCTCAGACTCGCCGTTGATACATAACATACATCACATAACTAAACTAAACAGAGAATTAATTTTGAAACAATCGCCTTCAATGATAATATAATCATAACTATATCTATAGATGTGTTATCCATGGATTTTGGTATCCAGAATATTACTTTGGACGACATGCTTAGCAAGGCAGGCGAGAATATTTTTAGGCTGAATTAAATTAGGTCACTCACGTCCTTATAGATCGTAAATTAATTTCAAATGTTCTAAGCTTCTTGTCACTTATAAAAATTGTACTTTGAAGGAAAAAATAACTGACAATGATAATGGATTAGGCTACTATAAGCTTTGTGTGTAAAATTTTATGTTTCTAGACCCAGTGGTTTTAGCTCTGCGTTGATCGATCAGTCAGTGAATATGTGACCCAGCCAGTTATGATTTTTATTTTTATAGATAAACAACTAATAAATTTGTCTTTCATTAGCTTATATTTACTAATAAAAACCTAAAAGTTTCAAATAAAAAAAGAAACAAAAACTACTCGACGGATTTTACCGAAACTTAGTACAATTATTCTTCATACTCCTGGGCAGGTTATAGTATACTTTTCATCACGTTACAATCAATAGGAGCAGAGGAGTGAAGGGAAACTTTGGAAAAACGGGAGACGTTATTGCAATTTTTAAGCTTCCGTCAAATATGCAGCCTTAATGGTTAAAGTTTCATAGAAATCATGTATGACAGAAATATTCTATATAAAATTTTCTAAAAAATATCCCGCAACAGCATATGTCTATCTTTTATGGTTGACTCACAATAACACGTATAACTCCTGATAGCTTAGCAGTTCGGAGCATTCTGATTATATTTGTTTATTCTTACGTTTATAATAATCTCACTCAACCCTAATAAAAAAAAAAAGTTAGCATTATTACCTATTCAATAAAAAAATCATAGAAATCAAGTATTGTGGATTGACATATTATATTTCCCTACCAAAATACGACCCGTCTGTCACATCAAAACCACTGAACCCTGAGGAAGGACATACGCTACTTTTTTACGAATAACTGGTCAAGTGCGAGTAGGACTCGCGCACCGAGGGTTCCGTACAAACTTATAGAAATCTATATAAGACTAACCCATCTACGCCATTTGTGGTCTTCATCATCTGTTCCAACATAAGTTATTATCAAAAATACCTAAATCGGTATACGCTTGCCTATAATATTTGAGGAGTTCCCTCAATTTCTCCAGAATCCCATCATCTGATCCTGACCTGAAGACAATGGGACCACCTTGGAAGTATACCTTTTCAAACAAAAAAAAAATTTTGAAAATCGGTACCCAAATGGCGGCGTAATTGGCGAACAAAGATAAAAAAAAATTAAATACAAGGTCGAATTGAAAACACTCCTTTTTAGAAGTCGCTTAAATATAATCAAATATTATGTAAATATGGATCACGTCCCAGAAACTATTTTGAAACTACTTAGGAGCACTTTAATTTAAAACACGATCATGGATGCAATCCATGGAAACACAAAATTTTATTTTAAGTACTAATACAGCTTATACTTTCATAAAAGCAAAGTTATAGCGCGATTCAGGATACACCTAGCACCATCTCTTGACAATTTCAATGAACTAACTTGTTGACTTTGAGATTAACAACATAATTATATTATATTTTATTCTCGTTTTATTTTTATTTATATTCTACTACACTCCACTACCCCTGCACTACGTTCGTAAAATATTTAGATTTACATTATCAATCAAAATATCGAAATATATATTAGTGTTGCCAAGACGAAAATAATTAGTCCTTAATTCGAACAAAACTAAATGTTTATTTATAAATAACTAATTACTAATAACCAGAAGACTTATATGTGTAGATAAATAAGTAAATTAAATAACTCGATCTGTTTGAATTTAATTTTCAAATTTTCGTACTAAGTCAATACGAGTACTTAAATCAAATCGCGTGAAGCTCTTATATTGAATGTTAATTACGTAATGACATTATAAATCGACGATAAAACTTTTAAATAAAAAGTTTATTTTATAATTTTTAGCGCGTTTAAATAATAATTAAAATAATAATTTTTATTAATCGAGCAGAATTATATCACAGTTAATGTCATAATGTTGTAATAGATGGCATTAGCTGTACGCTGCATCGCGCTATCATTTTGTTAGCTGCGATATATAGATTGCATTGCGTTGTTTATAAAGGTTTGCTGCTTTTTAATGTTTTCGTATTGATACAAATTTCTTCTCAGTGTTTGTAAAATTGTTTTTTTGACCATGGTCAACTTCTATATTAATTTGTTACAAGTACATATAATTTTAATTCTAAGATTAATATATTTTCCGCTTGATCAATTTACAACTTGATACATTTACGCGTTCCTGAGAAAAAGGTTGAAAGACAGACGTACAGACTGATAGACACACGAACAGAAATTTACAGTTTTCGGATTTTTTCCTTTATGTATACTAAAGGACCTTGCTCCTGGCCAAATTTCATAATGCTTGGTCAATGGGAAGTACCCTATAGGTTTTGATTCCCTTGCGAAAACGTTAAAAACGCTATCATACTTAAAATATGTGATATAAATGACCGTATCTTTTGATTGCGTTAACTTAGAAGTTTGATTTTTTCACAGCTCTTAGTAATTACAACTCTGAGTACTTAACGTTGATAAAAATTTGTTACCTTCACGCGTTTCTGAGAAAAAGGTTGAAAGACAAACTTACAAACAGACAAACATACATACAAAAATTTACAGTTTTCAGATTTTTTCCTTTATTTGTACCATAAGATCTTACTTCTTGCCAAATTTCATCGTGCTAAGTGAATGGGAAGTACCCTATAGGTTTTGATTCCCTTGCGAAAACGCTAAAATGGTCAAAATATACGACATATTTTTCATTATCTTTTGATTGCGTTGACTTAGAACTTTAATATTTTCACGGCCGCATGTCATCGTAGACTTGAGTATATGATATTAATTTCAACATGATACGTCTATGCATTTCTGAGAAAAAAGGGTTGACATCCCGACAGACAGACAGACAGACAGACAGACAGACAGACAGACAGACAGACAGACAGACAGACAGACAGACAGACAGACGGACAACAAAGTGATCCTATAAGGGTTCCGTTTTTCCTTTTAAGGTACGGAACCCTAAAAACGACGAAAACGCGGACGAAGTCGCAGGCAAAAGCTAGTTCGCAATAAATTTTAAACAGCAGAAAACGTTCGTGATAAATTAAAATCACTTTATTAGAAAAATGACGAAATTCTCGCGTGAATATAATACAAATTACGTTTTTCTTGGAACTATTCAACAATTATATGAATTTGCACCGAAACTGTAATCGAAACGACCTCAAATAAAAATGATAGATAAATGAACACCGATGAGCAATACTGTGTCAAGCCACACGGACTTCATTTTGAGAAAATGGCGTCTAAATATGTCAAATCTATTCTTTATAAATTTGTTTAGAGAACTCCATCTTTTCTTTTCTGTTTTGATAAAAGGTAATAATTAATTAAAAAATAAGTTTTTTAAATATATGAGATATATAATAATCAATTGCAAAACATGGAACGCACTCGAACTTCGAAACATTAAATTAAGATTTTTTCCATACTTATTTAGTTTAGATGACTTAAAATGATTGAATAATATTATATACGTGTCATATTATTAGAATATAAAAATATATCTGGATTTCCCTTTATGTTGGTAGACGCATTATTGCTTATCAGCATCCATTAATGATGGATAGTTTATAAAATAAAATTACATATGCAATAATTATTTGCTACAAACTGCGAAAGTCTATGTTTTCAGTTCATTTAGTTCTTAAATTGTATATAATAACATGCTCCGTGGTCTATAGTTAGCTTCTGTAAGGTCGTGTCGGTAGTTTCATAAAAATGAATCATTAAGTAATATAAGTGGTAACAAGAAGGCATTAAGACTAAAATTTAATTTAATATTATGACTTGCAGGTTGACTGCATTTTAACTACTTGCTTTGGTTTTCTAAAATTACGGCGAGATTTATATTTGTAAGTTTTACTCTTGCGAGCCACATAAAACAACTCAGTAACCTGGTAACTGATATTTAGTTGTTACGAAAGCTGAGAATACAGGTGCGTTACTATGGTGGCAGGGCTGGCAAAAAGCCACAGGCCCCGGACCCAAGAGGGCCTTAGCCTAAAAAAATATTATAATTAAAATTCTTATTAAAAATAAATTCTTATTTCATTTTAAATATGGATAAACCTATGGTTTTGAAAATAAAAATTATCAGATATATAAATAAATACACACAATATTACTAATAGTTTTTGGTAACTACTTAAGTGGTTAATTAAAATTATGTTTGAATGTGACGATTTTTACTTGGAGGCCCCATCCAAAGAATTTGCCTCGGGCCCCAGATGGTATAGTTACGCCTCTGTGTGAATGTCAAAAATAAGGCACTGACAGTAAATTCTTTCCGGTGTAAAGCAATGAGAAATAACTCATGTAAATCATTACGAAAGTTTAAAAGTAAAACTTAAGTAGAAAATTTCTCGCCTTATTGTGCCCATCTGATATTTGAAGTTTAAAATCTAGGACTGAATATATAGTATTTGTTTATCGAAATCAAAGCGCTTAATTTTTGTTTCAATACAAATATATATATAAGTCTTCTGCTTATTTTAAATAGCTACCTCAACTTCGATGACATTTATGATAATATCTATAAGGTTTCCACCTATACGAAGCGACTTTTTTTAAACACTTTATTTTTGAAATTAAGTGATCACAGATCAAAATATGATCAACTTTTAGGTTATAACGAGATGGTACGTCTAAATTTCACATGTCAGTTGGGTATCTCAACGTAAAGGGGCATAATAATTCGGGGCCGTAATCCTAGGAAACGAAAGCGTAACACCCAAAAAACGTAACCAAGATGCAACATCGCACTGCCCATAAGGCCTTTTTTTATCAATAATGTAATTAAATATTTAGTTCAAATTAAGACTTTATTGAAAAAAACGAGATAGAAGGTTTTGCAGTATCAGTATCTTTATGTAAGTCTGAGAACAAAATTTATAAGCTGATCGCGCCTAACACAATGTTGGTACCATAAGGAAGTATTTAGCCGTGTATAGACGCACCGTTAATTAAATGTTTACTTGCGTATATCATACAATAACTAGAAATACATAATTTTATGCACGAGAAATACAGCCGTTCAAAGGAAAACTACCGCATGTTTTTTTTTTAAGTAGTCTTTATTATGGCACCTTATGCAGGAAACAAATAAGCTTCGATTTATTATGACTAACAATATATTATTACAAGTATTTTCTTAAAGCATGCCGTGGTTTAAGAGGTCAGTTATTTAAGTCTTAAAAACTGACTTATGATCTGTTCTTGTGATAGTAGGAAAAAAAAATTAAGAAAAAAATCGTCGATGAAGAACTCCATCGGCGTCCACATTCTGAATTTCAAAAACAAAACCTCTTAAACAAACTAATTCTTATTAATTTGAAAAATATTATCATTGTTTAAGATACGTGTATACTGAACCATTATTAACTAGGTAAACGATGCGCTCATTTTCCCGCGATACAATGACATACGTCATAACATAACTGGGAGTTTAGTGGGTCCGGATGGTCAACGGATCTAAAGCGGTCGACATGGAAACCATTCAGATAATCATCAGCAAACTAAAGATCGCGGCGTAAAAAACATTATCATATATGACCATAATTGTCACCGTGTGCAGTTAAAATATGAAATCACTTAACATTTATTAATACATAAATAAAAAATGAAGCCACCTCGTCAATACAATGTTGACAGGCTTATAAACATAATGACGCATTAATACTAGTTTATTGCATCAGAATGTTATCGCATCTTTACATAAAATAATCGCCAAGTATATCTGTATGAATAAGGAGTGAACAATATAACATAACCTGGTAAGCAACTCAAAGATAGAAATTAGGGATCGTTCGACCAATTTCCACCATTTTCAGCTTTAGGGCAAAAATTGAGTTCAGTCTTGTTTCGGCTATTTCAGACCAACAAAATTGACTCTCTAATTTAAATTTAATTTAGTGGAATTTGAGTATCGATTACATATTTCATTTATAACAAATCCAAAATTCTAACTAAACGAAACAGCAATATAGTGTTGAGTTGAGTTTTGATGAAATTTCAACCATATAAAAACTATCATGTTCAATGTTAAGCCTAAATATTTTGTTTTTTACATGTAACAAAAACTAAATTAATGTTTACATAATAACATTGTTTAGCTATATTTGTTTAAAAAAAGTTAATATTTTATCTTGCAAATAGAAATACAATATTCCCTTCATTAGTATCGATTAATATTAATCGAATGGCTTGAGAGATCAATTATTTATTCTTCGCTATGGTAACAGATCGGTATAAACGATCAACAGAGTACAGACCATATATGACCATATTATAGTGTTGATTGCAAGAGAATACTTATTTTTGTATATTAATATGCAATGTAATTATATTGTATGAATGTTATGTACACTTGTTAATGATGTACATATCAGAAAGTTTTTCTTTTAAAGTATTAAATCTACTGTAAATGTTCGAATATGTATGTTATAAGTGTGCTTTAATAATAAATTAATTAAATAAATAAACAGAACATGTTTTCTTCATCACGACAAGGTTCTACCCGCAGCTTCCGTTTATACAGATTTTGTTTTAAAATAATTTACATATACACATAAAATATAGCGTATGACTTTTAGAATATTGTATTTTATAATGGTATCATATTTTTTTAAATAAGTTTACCTGTGCTGATGTTTACTTTACTTCATAAAAATTCACTAACTCCTTATTATATTACTATTTTCCCTAGCCATTTCGTTCGCGTTTATTGTTACTGCTTCGCTCCTAAGAATCGTAGTGTAATGTCATATAACATAGATACCTTCCTTAATAAACGGGCTATGTAATACAAAAAAAAATCAAATCGAATTTTAATATCCCACTATTGGGCTAATATAATACGTTAAGAGCCATATTTTTGGAGAGGAGAAAAAAACATTTTTTTACTTTTAAAAACAGTGAAACAGGTGGGAGCAGATTGTCAGGCGTTTAACACGAAAGATCAAAATAAAAAAATATTTCATTCAAGTAGGCTCTCACGAGCACTTTTGAATCGTCAATACATAATAAAAAAATTACATCAATAATGAAGCTACCATCGGTTCGGAACGTAGATTCTACCGAGAAAAACCGGCAAAAAACTCGATAGTTACTCTTTTAAAATTTTGTCAATACAATACAGTTTTTGATTACGAATTGATTACTTATCCTGTACGAAATTCAGCATATACTAAGCCCACGCATCTTTAACGTCAACGTAATCTTGTATGGAGTAATCTGCTTTAGCTATTAGAGAGTGCAAACATTTCTGGGGGATTTTATTATAAAAACGAATACCTTGCAGAAAGAAACATTTAATTTGTAAGTCGAAAAAAGGAGTTATAAGTTTATCTTTCCTTCTCGTGTTAATATTATGTTTATCACTATTTCTTCCAAAATAATAAATATTTTTGTCAATGTATATTACATGATATCCTTGCTACTTAATGCCGAAATCTGTGGGAGTGTATTACGGCTAGCTAGGCTTCAACTAGACCCTACTACGACAATTCGATTAATTAACCCACGAGGGTGAGTATTAGATACATATTATCAATGTTACGGCTATTTGCATACAACAAAGAAAACATGGCATTATTCATATACAGAAATCCAAGATCATACAAAAAGCTACCTAAGGAATGTATCTATAAATATATTAATGAAACTGTTAACTATGTATGTATCGTAATACCGTATTTCGCTTTTAATTATACCAATAGTATACAGAGGTAAAAGTTCGTAAGTTTGTATAGGGAGTGTTTTCTGAAACTATTGATCCGTTTAAAAGAATCCATTTGTGTTAGATAGCCCGTTTTTTGAAGGTTATAAGCATAGAAGCAAAGTAGTAGTCATAAACGTGAAAAAAAGGTTTAATTGAGGATAATAAATTTTAAATGAAAATATTAAATATCTCTCACAGCTCAAATTTTGCCGCCATGCCCACTGACTCCTAGTGCAAAAACCAGAGTGTGAGCTAGTAAGCTATATTTTAAGTGTATATCCGTATTATTATAAAACAAAGTCTACATTAATGTAAGCGAAGCTGTAATCTATAACAACAAATCTGGCAATACAAATGCAAGTAAGACGCAAACAACGTCCTACAAACGAAATAAACTCCACGCTAATATTGACGCTGATAAGCAAATAATATGACAAGTCCTACAATTTTCATTTTCAGTTTGCATTCATTCCTTGTTTTGTGGCGTTTAGTTGTGAGGTCTTCATTTTGAGAAAATGGCGTCTAAAGATGTCAAACCTAATTATTATTAATTTATTTTAAGAAGTATATAACCATCTTTTCTTTTGTGTTTTGATAAAATATATATTGAATTAAAAGCAGATTGGTAATAAATCGTTTAAACTAGTTTTTTTTTCAAATATATGAGATTATTAAATATTGCAAAATATGTAACACACAATTATCAGAATACATCAATATCTCCAAATTTGACTTTTTGTGGGTTGACACATTATTGCTTATCAGCATCCATATAACACTACATAACAATTATTCACACCAGGTTATCCTTAACCTTCCTCTGATGCACTTTGACGTTATCAGTTCGATCAATCTTGATCCACGTTTGTAGCCGCATTTGTATGCGCGTCTTGTTTCCCTCGTCAAGTTCCATTGTCAGTTAATGTGGATTGCTCAATCTTGATATGCGATTCTATACTTCACTGTATTTTAAGTACTAGTGTGTGAATTTGAAAGGATTTTTGCATTTCAATGGCGGTATATTTAGGCAAGCAACACAGCTCTGGGTAACATAGAAAAGAGCAATAGAGAATCGATATGTAAAATAAAAACTAAAAAAAAAATATTTTCTACCACATTTTGAAGTCGGTGCCAGGTAAAACATTCGAAGTCGGCGCCATGAAAAACCTTTTACGTGTTATTTACTGGAATTTATTTTTTACTTTTTAGTTTACTTGTTTCGGTGTCGAAGTCGGTATGTTTTTTTTTTTTTCAAAAAAAGATTATTTTACACTTACACAAGTGACGATAATTGTAAGGTGTAGTAAGGGACCGTTTGTGATTTAGGTACCTAAATAGCCTAGTGTTTACATATATACAATTTTAAACCTTAAAATAACCGTATTTGAATCTATTTAAGAACAATACTATTTTTTTAAATAAATATATTTAATATATATATAATAAAAAAAACACAAAAACTTTGAACTCCATTTTCTCTAAATAAGAATTTTTCGACCATAACCATTCTCGTCCATTCATGTCTCCAATTGTGTAACGGAATCAGAAAACTTAACAGTGCCGACACCTCGGCTAACCGCGTCCTTTCACAACCTATTTGCGGTTAACACTTGTAATAAGCTTGTTATTTGATGCATTAGTAAAATTAACCGACAAAAGGTAAAACTATTAATTGAAATAAGTCTTAATATCGATAATACAGAGTAGCAAAATCTAGACAACGACAAATAGTGATAACGCTGAGTTTTCATTTTAAACGGACACAATTTTAATGTAGAGATAAAAATTAAAATGGTATTAATACACATTTATTGAAAGTAAAATACAAACAAATAGTTTTACATTTGCCACTTAATAAGTTTAAAGCCTATATTAATAAAATATCTTTAATAGATAAAGCATATTATACCGTACGAAAATATTTTGACGACAAAGAGGCGTGGATTCGATACGCGTTGATTTTCTATCAGGAAAACATAATTAAAATGTAATAAAAATACATTATTTATAAATGAAAGAGTTACTATCGAGTTTCTTGCCGGTTCCTCTCGGTAGATGCTATATTCCGAACCGGTGGTAGCTTTATAAAAATCTAAAAATATATATAACGTAACGATTCGAAAGTGCCTTAAAGGTCCATATGAATAAAGTATATTCTGAGTTTGACTTTGAATAACAATATATTATGTACAAAAAAAAGAAACTTAAATATTTACAAATCGTAATAATTGCTGTATAAATCATGTCCGTACGAAATGGCGGCTAGAATGCTAGCTACTTCCCCGTTTAATCGCGATTTCGATGTTCTGGGCGAAATTCTCCTGTCACCAGTGCTGGCAATGATATTTTATCTATAATATTATATTATTTTAAACAATAAGCAGACAGAGAATTCTAGGTAGACGATGATATTAACATATTTATTTCTTTCCAGGTAAAAAATGGGTTCGCTGCCGCGAGTGTCAGTGGTGACGGGTAAACGGGTCCCAGTGACTGCGGTGCCGCTCACCAAGCACTTGGATCGTATGGGCGCCGCTGACAGAACAGCTCTTATCTACTATGGTTAGTTATTACTTGTTCATAAACCGTTCAGAATCTATAGAATCCCTATTAGGGTACCTAGTTTTGGGAATCACATATAACCCAAAACCTCATATCAGGACAGAGACCTATAAATGTAATCCTCGCCGAAATAAAATAGAAAAAGCTTAGTAGACGGCTATTTATTGTTAAGGAATAACAATAAATAGCCGTCTAGTAAAAGTATTTAATAATTAAAACTATTGAAACACACGTCTTATTATTCTTATATTTTTGTACCAATTAATAATAATCTGTCTATCTTACAATAAGTAAACAGAATAAATAAATTTATGCCATTAAACTATCAGCGCCATCTATCGTTTGGTGGATAAAACATATATCATTATACTCGAAGATTGAAAAGAAAGTACTTAACTTTTTTAATTATGTGCAGATGAAACATGCAACGTACGAATCAGCTACGCAGAACTAGAAGGGCGTACTAACGCAATGGCGCGCGCGATCGCTGCCCATGCGCGCCCCACTGGACCCAACCGGGATCAAGACTACGTGATCGCTGTATGCATGCAGCCTACACACAAGTAAGAAAATACTTAATACATTATTATTGAGATTTATCAACTTAGAATGCTTTTAATATCTAAAAAAAACTGCAACAATGAGCTGTAGTATTGTCGACGTTTATGACTCGGAAAGGCTCAGGCGAGCATCATCCAAATTTTACAATATTAGACTTTTAAATATTAGTTAATTTATATGCTTATCTAATGTAATGTTGATACATAACAAACAAGAGTATGGCGAACATTTTACGCTTTACTTACTTAATTTCAAATCGATCAAAATGTTACTTAAATCTAAATTTAAGAAAAACACATTTATTATGTCAACGTAGAGAACCTTTAAATATATGATAATTGTAAATGAACTAGCTTTTACTCGCGGCTTCGTTCGCGTCACGTTTAATCTTACTATATAAACTTTGAACCCAGTCTCACCCCTTTAGAGAGTGAATTTTGGAAAAATACGATCAATAGTTTGAGCTCTGTGTTGATAGATCAGTCAGTCAGTAAAAGTTAGCATTAGGTATAGATTATTTTTGTTACAATCCAATCCCATAAGTAAATACGAGTTTAGGGGGTTTTGGGTGCGAATTTTGTAAAAATCCGTTCCATGATTTGAGCTCTATGTTGATAGATCAGTCAGAAACACTTGCGTTTTATATGTGCAGATTAATTTTGTTAGATTCAAAGTTCATGATTAAATTTATTGTTTCAGTACCATAATAGCGCTTCTCGCGATATGGAAGGCTGGTGCCTCGTACGTACCGATGGAGCCCAGCTTCCCTCAAGGGAGGATCACACACATCCTAAAAGACGCTGAACCTTCTCTTATAATTTACGACGACACTGGTAAGTTCACGAAATTATATAAACCAATATCTATCTTTTATATTCTTAATGGTAAAAAAACAAAAATATAAAAAAAAAAGTTGTAACTCTATTTTTACGTATCTATATAGGATTTAGATAAACTTCACTCGCATTTGTGGTTACTGCTTCGCTCCTATGAGTCGTAGCATGACGTAATATAGCCTATAGCCTTCCTCAATAAAAAAACTATCTAAACCAAAAAGAATTTTTCAATTCGAACCATTTGTTCCTGAGATTAGTACGTTCAAACAAACAAACACACTCTTTAGCTTTATAATATTAGTATAGATAAACATAAAACACCAGAATACATTTAATATCATCCTTCTAGCAAACCCATCGATGTTCGCCGGTAGTGGAGTACCAACGGTTTCCTTCGAGGAGCTGTCGCTGGAAGCCAGTGCGCTGCCGGCTGACAGGCCAAATGAAGACGAGACGCTGGTGCAGACCGACGCGGACTCCATCGCTATAGTGCTCTACACTTCTGGCAGTACTGGAATACCGAAAGGTAGGATTCTTTGGAATTAGCTTCACTTTTACTTTATACAAGATTACGTTGATGATAAAGATGCGTGGGCTTAGTATATGCTGAATTTCGTAGAGGATAAATAATAAATTTGTAATCATAAACTGTGTTGTATTGACAAAATTTTAAATAGTAACTATCGAGTATCTTACCGGTTCTTCTCGGTAGAATCTACGTTCCGAGTTGGTCGTAGCTTCATTATTGATGTAATTTTTTTTTGTTTTTTAATGACGATTCAAAAGTGCTCGTACTCGTACTCGTTCGAAAGAGCCTACTTGAATAAAGTTTTTTTTTTATTTTGATTTTCGATAAGGAGCTCCATTAATCACGAGATGTTTTTAGGCAACTTTTTAAACCCCCTCCCCCTCTGATGTTACGTGGTGAGGTTTTTATACTATATACACGATACGATTTAGTGATTTTTTTCCGGGCATGCAGGTTTCTTCACCATGTATGCATTCTACGCTGAGCACGAGATGAATTTAAACACTTTCTGTCTTACTACAAAAGATTTAAACAGACGTTAAACGCGTGTTTAAAAAATCCGTACTACCAATCCGCGTCTAAGCACAGTTTTGAGTTAAACATGCTTTAGATATAGATTAACATACGTGTAAGTGAGTTTAATAGATGTCTAAAACCTATTTCAACTGTCAAATGTAACGTATAATATTTTATCAATAAGTTTTTTTATGAGTTTATTCGCTGTTAAGTAATTTAGATAATATTTTAAGCAATGTTTAATTTTAAACACTGCTTAGCTAGACATGTGTTGAAGATGGTTTTAATGCGTCTTTTGTAGTATGACTGTTTAGCGATAAAAAAATTGAGCGATCCCCTTTGGTGTAGCTATCCTCTCTGGTGTTTGAACCCGCGAGCATTTGTTGAAATCGACGTGTATTAACTAGGTCATCTCGACTTATTCTATGTTATGAATTCATCTAATTTTTGTCATAAAGGTTTCTGTCAATTTACAAGACAATGCAGTAAAGGTTTTTATTGATATTTGGCAGTGCAGATTGTCATGCGTATAATAATTAATCCTTAGTCCTACTTGTAATACATTTATTTCAAATTATAATCAGAATTATAATAATATGAATTATTTAGTACATTCCAAATGGATGCTGATAAGCAATAATGTGTCAACCCACAAGAAGTCAAATTCGGAGATATTGATGTATTTTGATGCTGCATTTAATATTAATAAAAAAAACATACGTAAAACATACGTAAAAAGTACGGAAAAAGGTCTCTTAATTAATTGTTTCGATTTCAAAGTGCGTTCCATATTTTGCAATTTATACAATAATCTTAAATATTTGAAAAACTTTAGATTAGATAATATATTAAATATATTAACCTGCTCTTAATTCATTATACCTTTTATCAAAAAAGAAAAGAAACGATGGATATACACTTCTTCAAACATATTTGTTAAGAATAGGTTTTACATCTTTAGACGCCATTTTCTCAAAATGAAGTCCGTGTGGCTTGACACAGTATTGCTTATCAGAGTCCAAATAACGTTATTAAAATTATAATCAATGAAAAAATTATCCTGATAACAAACGTTTATATTTAATCTTCCATCGATTGTTATAATTGAAACAGCAAATAACAGGAAAATGAAAAATTTTATAAAACATTGTTATTAAACGCTGTAAAAAATGCGATTTCAATTAAAATACGCAATTGACGGCGAGGCAAAAAGTAATTATGTTAAGTGTTTATTGATTCTTTGTTAGACAAAGTTGTGTTTCCAGGTATGTAATTATTGCATGGATGAGTTGTTTATTTACATAGTAGGGAATATGCTTCCATGTACATGCACATGTAGGGAATATCCATCCATATTAATATTATAATACTACACGTACCTAACTGTCTTCGTACTTTTTACTAAAATAGCTATGAGTACAATAGTCTTGTATCTAAGTCTTGTATTAAATTTTCGAAAGAAATTATAATAAAACCATTGTAAATAACGTTAGATGGTATAAAATGGAAAATTAAATAATAATTAAATATAATTTTATTTCAAATATGATAATATATGCAAAATTAAAACAACGACTTTAAAAAAAAATAACCGACTTCAAAAGTAAAATATACAATTTCGCTTGCTTGACATATTAATTTCAGTTATTTTGATTTTCAAACCGAATGGCTGAAGCGATTTTGATAAATATTCCTTTGGACCGATCTGAAAGTACCCTTTCAAATAGACGATTTTCAAAATTGGTTAAGAAATGACGCAGGAAAATATTATACTGTAAGAAATAAGATGTAGGTAGACTTAAAAAAAGATTATAAAACAAAAGTAAACATTTAATTTTATGTGTTAACGAATTTACAACCAAAATACTAAATAATTTAAATTACAAAAATAATGAAATTAGCAAAATGAAAGCCAGGCAGACCGCGCAGTGCAGTCAAGTTCAACAGCATAGTGATGCTCGAATGGCTGACGTCTTCCTTTTATAGCGATATTAAGCTACCGTTATAAAAATTTCTTCTATCTGCTAACAATACTTTCTATGACATTCGCATCGTTATGACGAATCAAATAACGTGACATTTATCAAAATTGGCTCACGCACGGTTTACACACACATACATACATACACACATAGACTAATAAACACACTACCCTCCCTTTCGTCGCGCAGTCGGGTAAAAAATAACCGTCACGAATTGAGAATCTTCCAATTTTGAAGTCCGTTAAAAATTTTAAGCGTAAAATATATTAAAATGTTATTTCCTTGTATATGGATAAACACGAAGTAATAAAATACACAATAAGAATAATGAAAATGACAAATAAAAATTCTCGTAATTATATGCGTATACGAAAAGTTACTTGCCTCAATTTTAATGATTACGTAAATGAGGCTTTATGTGTTAAAGCGCTAAAATTGTCCTCTGATTAAGCTTGGCATTTAGTATTTATCTTATATTCATAACAGCCTTTGGACGTTTAAAAAAAACCTCATAAAATTTTAAGCCTTAAAACGTAACTTACAGAGAGACAGACTTAGTTTCGCATTTATAATTTTTGTATAGATTTAATTAAGAATTACACTTATCGTCCATTTTTATTTACTTGTTTTTGTTTGGTAACAATAACCCCAACGAAAATCATGAATATTCGAACATTTTTTTTTCAGTATAAAAAATGATTCAGTTACATCATTCAATAATTTCTTATCTAACTCTCAAGTGTAGCTAGAAATACGCCATATTTGTCTGCTAAATAAGATAATTATATATTTTAAACTTTCGCGATTTATACTATTCATATTTAATATAACGGGTCTTATCGCGATAACTAATGGTAGCAATACCTTTTTATTGCCCGACGTTTCGACGAAGTTACATTCGCCGTGGTCACGAGCTGTCGAATGTAATATGTCTTTTATGGGACAAAGTATACGCTTCTATAATAAAATCCCGGAAACAATATTAAATTTGCCACTTCTCAAATTTAAAGTTTACATAAAAAAATCATTAATAGTAAAAGCATACTATTCAGTATATGACTACATTAATGATAAAACCGCGTGGAATAATAGGGCGTTGATATTCTCGCAGGATAACTGTAGCTAATTGTATCAAACAATATTGTACAAAAATATTTTTAAAAGAGTAACTACTGAGTTTCTCGCCGGCTCTTCTCAGTAGAATCCACACTCCGAGCCGGCGGTAGCTTCACGTGGAACTGACATCACAAATTTGTAAATTGACGATTCGAAAGAGCTTGCAAAGGCCTATTTGAATAAAGTATATTTTGAGTTTGAGTTTGAGTTTGATTACTACTATTAGTTATCGCGATAAGACCCGTTATATTAAATATGAATAAATAAGACAAGTGAAGAAAAATAGACTGTATAAGTTTTGCTCTGAGACTTTCATAAAGATTAAAAAAAAACTGTTTGAAGAATTTACTATCAGTGCCTTTTCTTTTACCCGCTTAGGTAACCAGGTTACAGGGTTGTTTATATCCCTTACGAGAGTAAAACATACAAATGTATTTCTCGCCTTAATCGAAAATTAAACTTGTAAATTTTACTCACACACTTTCAATAAGAACTTAATTTACTCAAGGAAGTGAAACAACTTTGTATAGGTAATGATTTATATTAGAATAATTGTGTATAAGATAAGCGTTCTCGTAAATAGCTGTGAAGATGTATAACATCAGAACGTTTGTATAAGGTCATGGATGAATTTTATTGTTCGATTCAATTCCCGCCAAGGTTTCTATTAGTTGCTTTAGAATTATTGAATTAACTTTTTATTATTTAATGGGTAACGTAATTGGACCTTGGTTATGTTCACGTTTTATTTCTTACTAGTTTCTGCGTGCGGTCTCACTGGCATAGGTAATATTTTACTAACATTTACTATTCGATGTATCAAAATTGCTCACACTCACAAAATTTATGAATCCACCAATCACACGTGCTTTTGTTTCAATCCACAAATCACTTTCGCTCGCTATATTCACTATATACTTCCTCTTTGTAACACTAGATGGCGCTGATTCAACCCCATAGAAATTTGCGTTAACATTACCGCAGTCGTATAGTTAGAAAAACTTGCAATACTCACATGATGTTCAGTGATCACCATCGTCTATGGACATTTGCAATAAGAGGAACCACTTATGTTTTGCCATCTTAAAAAGGGAAAAAGAATGAGGGAAGAAGGTATATACAAGCTATTACCAAAGACTACAGACCAACAGCCCAACAAAGTTATATTATTACTTTTACCAGTATGGGTGTAATTGACAATTAATTGAAATGCATTCACAATACTACTACTTGGGCTGTAATTGAAAATTAATAGTACTTATAATTCGATTAGATTTAATACGAATAGTTTAATTATATTGAAAATTTTATTATTTACAAAGTATAATAATTACAGTATTATGACCTTAGAGCTGTGGGAAATACCTTTACTTAATATAATAGTAAGGATAGCTATTAAAATAAATTTTATATCATTTTGTTGTATTGTCTCGTGTCTTATGTCATTATGTATGTCACGTTATATTCTCAAACGTTATAATACTCTTCTGCGGTCAATTTT
Organism: Hypolimnas misippus; assembly: GCA_037950945.1. Taxonomy (NCBI): domain Eukaryota; kingdom Metazoa; phylum Arthropoda; class Insecta; order Lepidoptera; family Nymphalidae; genus Hypolimnas; species Hypolimnas misippus. The sequence goes on from JBBEEQ010000009.1 coordinate 3,241,326, forward strand.
CACTATAATAAAGCTGTAGCGGCTCGGCTAGCTCGGCCCATATAAACTCCTGTACACACTCAGAGAAAATTGGCGTAAAGTAGCTAACATAATTGTATTTCGTACAATGAGTGAAATAGTCGGAAGCCTAACCCATTCCTTTTGATGTTTTAATATTAGGTGACCCGCCTTCTCTTATGTCTGCTAATTAAAATAAAATATGTCGCTTAAAAATCGTTGCTTATGCAAGCGACATCGTATGCAAAAGCTTGTAAGAAATAAAATCTGAAACAATCAATTACGCCCGTCTGCTCATTTGCCAGCAAGAAAAATAATTAAAATAAAATAAACATATTATTCTAAATAATAAGTCTAGTGGGTAATAACTTTTTAATTTCTCCCTACAGGAGTGCGACTTCCCTATTCAGCGATTTGCAACCGTCTCTGGTGGCAGTTCAGGACTTTTCCGTATTCAGACACAGAAACAGTTTGCGTATGGAAAACTGCTTTGACATTTGTGGATTCTGTCTGCGAGATATGGGGGCCACTGTTGCATGGACGGTCCTTGTTGATATTGTCGAGAGAAACGACGAGAGATCCACAGAAATTAGTACGAGTTTTTGCCGAATATCAGGTAAATTATATATTAACTACAATAATTTACAATGACCCATTACAATTAGCTTAGTCATATATAAAATAGTATATCAGTAATATATTTGATGTTAATTTATTTTTAAACAACGTAACGTTTTATCTTCATAGTATATATGAGGTTTAAGATATGCATATGTTATTAACTTGTTTGCAGTTAATATTTTCTTATGCATTAATTTATTAATAATCCTTTATATAATCATTAAGTACTGGTACAATTAACATAAATTATAATTAATTAAATAATATTCTATATTGCAATCGCTTGTCGACATCACATGTTATATAATTTCAAATTATAGATTCAACGACTTGTCCTGGTACCAACTCTTCTCCGGTCAATCCTGATGTATTTATCTCTAAGACCATCTGAAAGGCCCCTGCAGCATCTCAAGCTTTGGGTCTGTTCTGGAGAAACACTTAGCAAGGAACTCGCTTCACAGTTCTTCCAATCTTTTGGTGATCAGAATGGCTATAAACTGGCTAACTTCTATGGTAGTACAGAAGTCATGGGTGACGTGACGTATTATGTGTTGGAGAAGGCCGGGCAGTTGGATATGTTCCCGACTATACCTATAGGTTTGTGATATTTTTGTTTAATGAAATTAAAAAAAAATTGGCATTCCACAAGGTTTCATTGTTGGTCCCTTTTTCATTTTTAAATTTATATTTAGCAGGATTAAATTACTAACTGATGATTTACCTGTATTTCTCATTTATTTAATTGATTTATCCTTTATTAAAATTGAGATATAATTAAAACTTATGGATGATAAAGAGCTCCTTAAATTTATAACTCATAAAACCTTTTTGAATGAATTTGATGCTAATAGATGAAAATGTTCTATATTGATTATCTTTGAAAGATAACAATTTATAAAAATATTTTTAAAACAGGTACACCACTTGATAACTGCGCTGTGTACCTCCTCGATGAGGAAATGAACCCGTCAAGGGAATCAGAACCGGGTGAAGTTTGGGTTTCGGGAAGAAATCTCGCGAAAGGCTACGTGGGGGGACAGGGAGCTGACAAATTCTGTGATAATCCATACGCTGCACACCCCGGTAAGTCTGACAATTAATTAATTTTTAACAGCAATTGTATACTTAAAGACAACGATATTTCTCGGTGTCCCGTCAATGTTTAATTTTGGGTATTTGATTATTTACTATGTCTAGCTACTATTACTGTTTGCTAGGGATAGCGTAGTGTTTTTTATGAATCATTAAAAACGTTCGAATGATCTCATCAACTTCAATTTTTACTTAATATCGTAAGCAATACAAATTATGACAAGAAATTAGACCTCAGCTGTCTCTTTCTGGATTAGTACCGAACCTGATATTCCCAGAACTTATAAGAATTGTCCTATTATTAGACTTCAGCCGTCTCTACCGCACGGGAGACTTCGGTATCCTTCACAAGGGTGTGATCCTGTACGCGGGGAGGACGGACTCGCAGGTGAAGATCAGGGGACATCGTGTGGACTTGCAGGAGGTGGAGCGCGCTGTCAGCTCGGTACAGGGAGTTGATAAAGGTAGGGTTTCTTTTATTATTATTAATAATAATAATAACTTATTATTTGTAGATAAATTACACTATCACAAGATACAATATAAAAATAATATAAAATTATTACCACTATAAAGAGAGGTAGCAATTATGTAAAAAAATATAATATGTACAGCAATGTGACCAAAAGAAGATCCACTCGGTATACTTATATTGCATTATACAAGACAACCTCCAGCTTTGTAGCTGTCAGGAAATTTTTGAAACAAATTGTCGAATAGATCGTCAAGTAACAAAAATATCATAACAAAATTTATTAAACAACAAACTGCAACCCGCCACGTGTTGAGCCATTTTCAATATTACGGACAATTTTAAATTTATAGAATAAAATTAAGATTGTGAAACATTTGTCGTATAAGACATGGGTCGGCTTACCGAAATTAATGAATTCATTTATATCTAATATTATGACATCATAATACAGTAGGTATTATTATCTCGCAATATTAGACGTCCTTAAATGTATTTCGTAGTATTTTTTCTTGTGACTTACGTACTTAATTCAAAAAATGATAATACAAAAAATACTGTAGTAAGACCGGTCACGGAAAAAAATATTTACAAATTGCTGTAAGTTCTTTATTATATATTTTAAAATTTCGCGATTTATACCATTCATATTTAATATAACGGGTCTTATCGCGATAACTAATGGTAGTAATACCTTTTTATTGCCCGACGTTTCGACGAAGTTACATTTGTCGTCACGAGCTGACTCCGACGTCTGTCATTGTTTAAAATATTGAAGACATTTAACGTGACATTATTTAGTGGAGATCTATGATGTAAACAACCATTAAGCTAACAGCTCCTTATAAGCAATTCAACTTATACCTTTTTGTTAAACAAAACTAGCACTGGTCCTAAATGTCGAACGAAAATAAATATTCATACTTTTCATACAGTCATTTCTTAAATAATATAAACAGAATGTTTTATAAGGCATAACAATAAAAAGGTGTAAAGATATAATACAGTTTAATTTCTATATATATAACTAGCAGTTCCTCGCGGCGTTGCCCGCGAATTCTTTAATACCTCCTAGCACAACTATAAGGGATGATTTTTGAATTCGGGGATAAAAATATTTATTCGTTCACACTAAGGAATATTTATGCTATGTCTAAGGATAATCGGCCAAAAATATTAATTTTGTTCATACAAACTTCACCACCCCCTTGCAGTTCAATAGGGTATGATATTCGTGCGTTCTATGGTTCACATTTCATTACTATCCTCCAGAAGTATGTGTATTACATTTTAAGTTAATATGACCATGGAATACGATTTTCCATACAAATGTTTTTCCCCCTTTATGGTTGGAGAATTGAAAAACCGTTTCTTAGCGGATGCTTACACCCAAAAAGGCAGCTACTCCCAAAATTTCAATTTTGTATCCCCAGCGGTTTAGGCTCTGCGTTGATGAATCAGTTAGGACAAGTAATTTTATATGTATAGATTTGGTGTTTACAATGAATAAATAATAAACATTACGATTAAAGCAGCTTATAAAACACTTGGGAACAACATTCATGATACTGTTGAAACGTAAGCAATGTATATTATTGTATAAAAAAATATAAAAGGATCTTTTTTTTAATATATAAACGCCGATATAAAGGGATCACCGCCATCCATGGAAAATGCATTACCAGAGGAGACACGAATTCTTTATAGCTTAAAAAGGAATGGGAAGTACGAAAAGGAATGGAAGAAGGTTAGACTTGATTTTAAATGAAAATAATTACGCTATTCTATGAAAGAGAAATATTAGTAAATACCACAAAATATTTCGTAATTATATAACCTACTGTCTTCCCATGAAGGGGATCAAATAAAAAGAAGCCACAAATAACCTTCAGGAAACTTCCTGGGAGGCGGGTAGTTTCGCTATATGACTTTTTAATTATTAATACTGAAATCAAACATTTTTTTTTCAACAGCTGTAGTACTCTGCTACGGATTGACAACAGGAAATCCTGAAATCTTGGCTTTCGTGACTGTGAATCCAGATGCGAGGCTCTCCGGACATCATATTGAAGCGGCTTTGAAAAATTCACTCACAAACTATATGATCCCACAGGTAAGTTTTAAAAGTAAATTTTAGTAACAGCTAATTAACCATAACATTAACTAGGTAGATTTCATATATTAATTGTCTTTAATAAATATATAAATAAAATTTTCTTGATTGTAACCCGGGTAGACGTTTACGTAAACGAGAGAAGTCAAAGTTAAATTGGATGCTGATAAGCAATAATGTGTCAACCCACAAAATGTCAAATTCGGAGATATTCATGTATTTTGATGCTGCATCACCTATTTAACATTATTCAATAAAAAATAAAGACATATAAACTAAATAAGTACAGAAAAAGTTTGTTAATTAATTGTTTCGAATTTCAAGGTCGTTCCATATTTTGTAATTTATACAATAATCTCATTATTTAAAAAAAACTTCTTATTAGATAGTATATTAAATATATCAACCTGTTTTTAATGCATTAAGCCTTTTATCAAAAATGAAAAGAAAATATGGATAAATAAATTCAAACAAATGTATGAAGAATACGTTTGATATCTTTAGAAGCCATTTTCTCAAAATGAAGTCCGTGTGGCTTGACACAGTATTGCTTATCAGCGTCCAATTATGTTATTTAAAAAAACTCAAATATAAAAAAAATCAAAGTAATTTTTCATTTACAACAAATAACTTTTTACGAAACGTATCAAGGTTCAGTTTGGTAAAAAAAGTATATTACAAAACTTATGATTTAGGTTATTTCTTTATTTATTTATTAATTTGTTTTAAATAATATTTGAATTGTTTCAGGTAATTGTAATCGATAAGTTCCCACTCCTCGTGAACGGTAAAGTCGATCGTCAGGGACTACTCAAGATGTACGAAAATACAAACAATAATGGTGAGTTACAATACAATTTTCTTAACTTATTCTTCTTCCCGTAAATATATTGACAATAAATAAACGCGGAGAACAAAAAAAGCATTAAATATATGGACGCTCATAGGCAATACAGTGTCAAGCCACACGGATGAGAAAATGGCGTCTAAAGATATGAAAGCTATTCTTAACAAATTTGTTTGAAGGAGCATATGCACTACTTTTCCTTTCTGTTGTTAATAAAAGTTATATTGAACTTAAACAGACTGATATAATTAAAAGTTCTATCAACTTATAAGTTTTTCAAATATTTGCCATTATTTTATAACTTGCAAAAAGTTCAAGTGCCTTCCGAACTTCGAAATATTAAATTAAGAAACTATTTTCCGTACTTATTTAGTTTAGATTACTTTAGATGTTTTTGAATAATGTTAAATACAAAATGCATTATCAGAATATATTAATATTTCAAATCACCCCAGTGAGGTAAATAAATCAAATAAGAAATAATTGGACGCTGATAAGCAATACTGTGTCAAGCCACACGGAGTTCATATTGAGAAAATGGTGTCTAAAAATATCATACCTGTTCTTAATGAATATGTTTGAAGAAGTATATATCCATCTTTTATTTTATTTTTTGATAAAAGGTATAATGAATTAAAATTAGAGTGACATACTTAATATATTATCTAATAAGAAGTACTTCAAATGTTTGAGATTATTGTATAAATTGCAAAAATATGCGACGCACTTGAAATTCGAACCAATTAATCAAGAAACTTTTTTCTGAACTTCTTTAGTTTATATGACTTCAATTTCTTTTTAATCATGTTAAATAGTTGATGCAGTGTCAAAATACATAAATATATCGAAATTTGACTTTTTGTGGGTTGACACATTATTGCTTATCAGCATCCAATTCATACCAGTCGTGAAATTTTCAAACGACACTAACGGACAATTTGTTTTTACGAATCAATCAATTATTTAGCTAACGGGATTGATTTTTATGAACATAGATAAGATGTTTATTTATTTAAATTTAAGTTACAATTATAAATAACATGACGTTTCCCGTCAAACGTAATTTGCGTTTATAATTAATTAAGTGAAATGAATAACTTAACGTTCGAATCGAATAAATTAATTTACATCAATGATATTACATAGCTATAGGTATGTACGCTGTTATGTAATCTCTGGGGTTCTAGTCACTAGTTACTTGTAATTATGTGGTTAAAGACATTTATTTCTCAAAAGAAATTACATTTCACTTAATGAGAAAACAAAACAAAATATTACGTTTTAATTTAGTTGTAGCGTTTTAGACAGATACATTTTTTTTTACATAATCTTTCACAATATGACTATAACATATTATCCATAATATAGTTTTTTTTTTTAAATAATAATAGGTATATAAAACAAACTATATTTTAATAACTAAGAAAATAAAAATGTTTTAAAATTGTGAATATATTTGGATCGTAATGTTTTCTCCACGCACGTGACTCTGACAAAATATCATGCGCATAATTGGCACGACTAAAAGAAATTACAGAATTGAATTGAATTGAAAAATTTAACGTATCTATAGTTATAAAAATATTTCGTAGAAAAATAAATTTAGTTCAACTTAAGATATATCGATACCTCCCACGTAAGTTATTGTAACCCCAAAATTACAATTTTACAGTAGAGCACTTTTAATCCGTTTTAGTTTGAAAGTTACAACAAAATACGCCTTTTTTCAGGCGACAAATAAATTTAGTTCAACTTAAGATATATTGTCAATAAAATGCATATTTAATAATTAAATCTAATACATTTTCTATGGAACCCTGACAGAAGCTGCCTCCATAGTAATTTATGCTAAACATTTAAATTTATTTGTAGTTCGCAATTATTCTATGAAATACTAAGATAACGTCAGGTACAACTACAATGTAATGATTATTATAATTACAATAATTTTCTCTTAATAGAGAAAGAAATTTACTTTTCTTTGAAATGATTGATTCATATAATTTGAAATAATAACTCTTTCCTCAACCAATGCTAATCGTAACTTTATGACGTAATAAGTATAATATATATGGATGCTGATAAGCAATAATGTGTCAACCCAAAGAAAGTCAAATTCGGAGATATTTATTTCAGTAATTTTTCGCAGACGCGGTCATCAGCTAAATTAATAACAGACGTAAGAAAGTTTATAATGTAAATCGTTTTTTCAGACGACACAGCCATCCCTCTCGAAATAGACTACACGGGAGTCAACCCTTGTGATCTAGAAGTCGCTAGGGTGCTATTCGAGACTGTTGGCGAAGTTCTCGGCAGAGCTGCCAGAGGAGCCCTATCCGTTAGGGCAGGGTTCTACGAATTGGGAGGGAATTCTCTTAACTCTATATACACGATAACTAGGTTGAGGGACAAGGGATATTACATCGGTGAGTATTTTTATATCTGGCAGTTTTTTGTTATATATTATAATCACATTCAGAAAACAAAAATCAGGGAGCCTAAACTAATTAACTAGAGGTTAACAATATAGCATACAAAACAAAATAAAATATGAGTACATGTCTAATGGAATGCCTAAGTAATATTTAAACTTATTGACTCATCTATAAATGAGTGTGTCAATTACTTTCTCTTCTTTCTCGTCTTTCTTAAAAAAATGCAAAAATACCTAAACCCGATAAGGATCACGGAACATATAGTCTATTTTTTTTTATTTGTTTCATTTAGTGACAATACTTTGAACGATAATCACGAATTTTCGAACATTATCTATCATTATAATTTTTCATTAATAAAAACGATTAAGTTCAATCATTCGTGTGGTCATAAGTACGGTACATTTGACTGAAAAATAAAACAAGTAAAAAAAATAGACTCTAGATAAAATGGTGGAGAACTTAAATAAAATTAATAACACTTTTTCCGAAAAGCATCTGTAAAAGTGAGTGAAAGTGTATAAACTTCCAAATATGAATTCCAGAAATAACCGACTTCTTGGAAGCGAGCAATCTAGGCGAGGTCCTCTCACACCTGACGACCAACCCCGACCAGTCTAGGGATGGAGACGAGAACAAGTTCACGATCAGGCCGATGAGGAACGACCACAAAGAACGTGTGATTGAGTAAGTAGCTGTTATTTTTATTGGCCTTCTAACGGATGATTCCATTTATCCACCCTAAGGGCGAAATCGCGTGTCCGTATGGCCACCTCAGCCGGGGTGGATAAACGGAATTTTTATATTAATTTTCTTCCGAGTATCCTTCTCCACTATGTAGAGTCAATAACATGATTAATTTAATTTTTCAGTTTGTGTAATATGATTTTTGCTTATACTCGTTACTAAAAATAATTTAGTTTGTTGTGTTTAACGAAATTCTAATAAAATAAATATATTTAAAACCTCACTATATCCTGGGGTGGTATATCGCAAGAGCAATCAGAATTAAATTCCGTTTTTATATTTATTAAATGGGTTGGTTTGGCCTAATAGAAACGCGATTCCGATTATTCTCTTTAGGGTGGATAGTTTAGGGTGGATATACGGAAGCATTTCTTATAATAAAAAACTGGTCAAGTGCGAGTAGGACTCGCGCACCGAGGGTTCCGTACAAACTTATAGAAATCTATATAAGACTAACCCATCTACGCCATTTGTGGTCTTCATCATCAGTTCCAACATAAGTTACTATCAAAAATACCTAAATCGGTATACGCTTGCCTATAATATTTGAGGAGTTCCCTCAATTTCTCCAGGATCCCATCATCTGATCCTGACCTGAAGACAATGGGACCACTTTTGAAGTATACCTTTTCAAACAAAAAAAAAATTTTGAAAATCGGTACCCAAATGGCGGCGTAATCGGCGAACAAACATAAAAAAAAATTAAATACAAGGTCGAATTGAAAACACTCCTTTTTAGAAGTCGCTTAAGTATAATCAAATATTATGTAAATATGGATCACGTCCCAAAAACTATTTTGAAACTACTTAGGATCACTTTAATTTAAAACACGATTAAGGATGTAATCCATGGAAACACAAAATTTTATTTTAAGTACTAATACACCTTATACTTTCAAAAAAAAAGTTATAGCGCGATTCAGGATACACCCAGCGCCGTCTCTAGACAATTTCAATGAACTAACTTGTTGACTTTGACATTAACAACATAATTATATTATATTTTATTCTCGTTTTATTTTTATTTATATTCTACTACACTCCACTACCCCTGCACTACGTTCGTAAAATATTTAGATTTACATTATCAATCAAAATATCGAAATATATATTAGTGTTGCCAAGACGAAAATAATTAGTCCTTAATTCGAACAAAACTAATTGTTTATTTATAAATAACTAATTATATTACTAATAACCAGAAGACTTATATGTGTAGATAAATAAGTAAATTAAATAACTCGATCTGTTTGAATTTAATTTTAAAATTATCGTACTAAGTCAATACGAGTACTTAAATCAAATCGCGTGTAGCTCTTATATTGAATGTTAATTACGTAATGACGTTATAAATCGACGATAAAACTTTTAAATGAAAAGTTTATTTTTTAATTTTTAGCGCGTTTAAATAATAATTAAAATAATAAAAAAATATTAATCGAGCAGAATTATATCACAGTTAATGTGTCATAATGTTGTAATAGATGGCATTAGCTGTACGCTGCATCGCGCTATCATTTTGTTAGCTGCGATATATAGATTGCATTGCGTTGTTTATAAAGATTTGCTGCTTTTTAATGTTTTCGTATTGATACAAATTTCTTCTCAGTGTTTGTAAAATTGTTTTTTTGACCATGGTCAACTTCTATGTTCATTTGTTACAAGTAGATATAATTTTAATTCTAAGATTAATATATTTTCCGCTTGATCAATTTACAACTTGATACATTTACGCGTTCCTGAGAAAAAGGTTGAAAGACAGACGTACCGACTGACAGACACACGAACAGAAATTTACAGTTTTCGGATTTTTTCCTTTATGTATACTAAAGGACCTTGCTCCTGGCCAAATTTCATAATGCTTGGTCAATGGGAAGTACCCTATAGGTTTTGATTCCCTTGCGAAAACGTTAAAAACGCTATCATACTTAAAATATGTGATATAAATGACCGTATCTTTTAATTGCGTTAACTTAGAAGTTTGATTTTTTCACAGCTCTTAGTAATTACAACTCTGAGTACTTGACGTTGATAAAAATTTGTTACCTTCACGCGTTTCTGAGAAAAAGGTTGAAAGACAAACTTACAAACAGACAAACATACATACAAAAATTTACAGTTTTCAGATTTTTTCCTTTATTTGTACCATAAGATCTTACTTCTTTCCTAATTTCATCGTGCTAGGTCAATGGGAAGTACCCTATAGGTTTTGATTCTCTTGCGAAAACGCTAAAATGGTCAAAATATACGACATATTTTCCATTATCTTTTGATTGCGTTGACTTAGAACTTTAATATTTTCACGGCCGCATGTCGTCGTAGACTTGAGTATATGATATTAATTTCAACATGATACGTCTATGCATTTCTGAGAAAAAAGGGTTGACATCCCGACAGACAGACAGACAGACAGACAGACAGACAGACAGACAGACAGACAGACAGACGGACAACAAAGTGATCCTATAAGGGTTCCGTTTTTCCTTTTAAGGTACGGAACCCTAAAAAAGAAGCCTAATTGTTGAAAAACGTTAAGACAGTTGAGTTCATGTTTACTTTAAAACGCCTCCGTCAGATTTGTCATGTTTTGAAAGCGATAGTTTAAGGCGAATAAATGAATAAAATTAAATAAAATGTACGATAATGTAACCCCAGTATAATTGGACGTATCGTAAGGCGAGAATTACATTTGTAATATTTACACTCGTGATTGATACAAAAAAAACTCTGTAACGTAGTAACAGACACGTAGTAAGTAGTAAAGAAAGCGGTAAATGATAAAAATAAGGCATTGACTGTAAATTCTTTCAAATGTAAAGCAACTTATGTAAATCTTTATGAAAATCTGAGAGCTAAACTTATTTGTGTAATTGTCGCCTTACAATTGGCCCTCTGGTAATGGTTTCAATTGCCAAGATTAATTATTTAAAAAAATTGCTAGATTTGTCATATTTATTTTGTTTAATATGTAGATGTGTAAGATGTGTAAGAAACTCAAAATCATCAATTTTATTTCGTGATTACAATTAAAACATAAATTAAATCAGCCATTTATTAATTACGATGGAACATAGGGACGGATAAGAATTAATCACACAACCCTCATTTACGGTTTCACCGCAGTCAGGTAAAAATACCTTATCTTACATGATAAAATGTTTAATTAAAATTTTTTCTTACAAGGAATGTTCAAGGTTAATCTCGAAATAATTTAAATTTCGTAGTTACAAATATTGTTAAATATTTGTCAGTCGTGGTAATTCTATTTACTGATTTAATTATTATTTTAATTACTATATGTTACTTTACGGATACTTTCAATTATTAATAATAATTCATTACCGGTTAAGCTAACTTGTCCTTTAATTTCGCAAATTCAAGAAGTAACTTACATGCATTTGAATCTCTTAAATTTTATTTACATTCTACGGCCTCCATTAAGATATCATGACCTTGTGTCGGGGGTCCGGAAACTCTCACAACACTAACACAAACACCCAGACCACGACAAACATCTGTATGGCCAATACACACGTTTGCAGTGAGTGGAGATCGAACCCGCGACCGTTAGCGCTTTAGTCAGTTGCAGTGACCATTGCGCTAACGCGTCTGATTTAAATTCTGAGAACAAAACTTACAAACTGTTTTTCTCGTCAATACTAAGCGATATAAATATATATTATTTGTATTTAAATTAATCTCGCGCTCAGCGGTGAAGGATAACCTACATGTGCTAGAATGAATTTTGACACAAATATATCCACAGTGGTGTAGCCCGGTGGATTAAACTCTAAACCATCCCCTCAATAGAAGTAGAAGTCTGGGACATTTACAGACTGTTACTTTATTTACTGACAGACACGGTGGCACAATTGTCACTGTAACTGACTGAAGGGCTAACGGTCGCTAGTTCGATCACCGCTCACGTCGAACGTATATGCCATGCGGATGTTTATCGTAGTCTGGGTGTTTCTGTTTGTGTTGTGGGTTTCCGGACACCCAAATCAGCATCGTAAGACCCTAACAGTGGAATGTTTGAGTGTGCTTCTTTACTTTACTAAGCGATATGTACCCGCACATATGTATGATTATCGAAGTGTTCTGTACGTTAATAGGATGATAGTGTCATCGTTCTACGAGAAGGCAGAGTTGGAGCAGTTCGTGAGGCACGAGATCACTCGCGGTGACTATGCGTTATGCATCGATGCTTGCTGGAGACCCTTATTGGCAGCTGGGCTCAGCATCGTGCTAGAGGACGGTGAGTATTTTTAAAAAGTACTTTAAATATACAACCAATGATAAAAGAGGCTATTAATTAAAGACATGCGTGATTTGTCGCATTTCGGAATTTTCGCTGCTCTTTGTATGGATTTATTAACTATCACTTTTAAGTATTTACAATCAATTTTAAACCATATTTTAGGCTATTTAAAAAAATCACTTTTTTTGGATAAAGCCATTTGAAAACGTGTTGTATGGCTAATAAAATCAAATGAACGAACTTTTTTATAGATAAAATCGCGGTATAAAAATCAGATGAATGTATACACTTTTTTAAATTTTTTTCTATAGCAAAGTTCAAAAAGATTGCGAATAAAAATTTGGGTGCTAGAAGATACTACGATATTAAAGATTTTGTAGATGGTGACATACCATGAAAATAAGGCGATCGCTTCCATGATCTTAATAAGTATGAAAAAACATTGTAAAAAAATTACATTGTTGAAAAAAAAACAATAAATAAACAACAGTTTCGCTGGGCTTCTTTTATAGTTTCTTATCAGGTCTGCGTTTTAACTTTTTCGAAAACGTGCTACAGTCGTTTTCTTGACGTTGAATAAAAAATGTAAATTACTAATTTTGAACAAAAACAATCTTATTTTTTTTTTGGTATATCTATCACCCAGAGGACGCCATTGCGAACAATTTTATGTGAAAAAAAAGATTATCGTTTATCTGTTTTTTTTTTTCATTTAATATCTGGTTTCTCTACCGCAAAATATAGTGTAACCATACTCTTACAGAGATATTAATTATCGTATCCTCTTAGCGTCTGGGGAAGTATTGGCGGTAGCGCTGAACTTCGACGCGCGAGACGAGCCCGACATCGAACTTAACGGCGGACTCGCGCGCATTATGACCTTCCTCGAATACGTCGAGGGCTCCGTACGGGACACCATGCTGCCGGAGGGGAAAGGTAATACTGAATACTACTCGTATTACAATTTAGTGTGATACTTAATTTGAAGTTTTTTAAATGTAATATTTATGTTTACTTATATATAACGTTTGACTTTTGATGAAGGTCTTTAATGAAGGCTTTTATAAGTCTAACATCTCACAACATACAAATATCTGATTTTTTTACTCACTCATAAAATAATATAATGTGTGAAGAAAACTGCTCTAGCGCCTCGTACTATCAAGGATGTGCGACGTACGTCAGTTTACTCTTACCTCGTAATAAATGAGGGAAAATAATAAACACTTTCTAGTGAATATAGAATACAATTGTTAGTCATATAAACCCCTTTGAAGGGCCTTTATTTCAAGTCGAAAGCTCTGTATAATAATAACCTAACTAATTTAAATAATTATGTATTTTTTCGCACTATTGCATAAATCGTAAACCATATTTCATCAACCGTAGAGGTCCGTTCCAAGATTTTGATGATTTCTATCAATTAAACCTATTTTTAACGTTTAGCTTCACAAATAAAAAAAAAATAGAATTATCAACATTAATTCAAAATGTACAAAAATATATTTGATAAAAAAATATTCAGTAAATTTGAGAAACTCTTCCTATTTTTAAATCAATATAACATAACATTAAAAAAAATGTAAAAATGAAGGTATCTTAATCTTAAGGCAAGAAGTAATCTTATTTTTATCCAATAGGAACAATTTTACACTCATTCATGATGGCGACGGATGCACAATTAACACCGCGTGAAAACGTGTCTGCCATCCGCTTGCTAGAGTTAGGCACAGAACAAGTGGCGCGCGAGAGACGCTTCCGAGGCGTCTTCACTACCAACACAAGCCCCTTGACTCAGGTGAGTTTAATTCAATGACTCAGATGAGTTACTATAAAAAGCCGATTAAATATCTTTTTACTGAAGTGAGTTCACAAATAACTTAGGTGAGTTACAATAATATTATGCAATTGAGTTTAAAATAGCACACGTAATTAATATCTTATGATATGTGAGTTTAATAAGCTTTTCATTTTAATAAGTTTTTAATGAGCCTCAAACGAATTTTTGAAAGAAAATCTTCCTATGTTTTTTAACTCAATCGAAGTAAAATAATTCTTAATTCTTTGGTCACAAAAGTTCGAGGATCAATTTCTATTTAAGTTATTACTTATTGCAAGTTTCTACTACGATAAGGTGACTAGGAAAACTATATTTTTAAATAAAAATATAATTTTTTTAGTAATTTAGTCTAAAGTTCTTTTCTGAATTATATATTTGACTCAAATTTTAAACATTTTTTACAGCAATTAGGCACCGATGTGCTCGGCTTCCAAACACTTCTGGATTATCAAATAAACCAGTACGCGGAATCTAATGGTGAAAGACCTTTCGGAAAAGCACCAGACGATATGCGTGCCATCGTATGCTGGAAACCAGTGGAATAAGTATCAAATATTTATTGTAATTAGACCTCCAACATATCCTTCTGTATAGCGTTCAAAATATTCCCGTTGTTTCTGAAATGTTATCATAGTACGTAGCGGTATACATTGTATCTATTTAGGTCACGGTCAATGATCTTTAATCTTATATATTGCGTCCCAAAAACACTTTTGGAATGAGTCTCTTGAACTTATGAGTAGGATGTATGAGAGTTACAAGCGTAATCGAGATAGCAATACATATATTTAACTACGTTGAAGTAAGCAGTTTAGCCTACTAAGTTCTAGCTTAGAGCATTTGCAAGTGTTATCTACGTAATTATAAGAAATAAGATCACTGATCATAGTGCGTTTATAAAATTGTAACATTTAATTCTATATTTACTTACGCTTTATCAAGAAATTGTAATAGCTACAGAAGGCATCTTCGACGCACATTTTCGAAATAAAATAGTTTTTAAATCTTTTATATTGCACCAAAAAAGTATTCTTTATTATAGGATATTATTATAATAGACCGATAATTATTCCACTCTAAAGCCAGTTGATCAGTCTTAATATTTAAACCTCAAAATTGTGATAAATTATTAATCCTTTAGATATAGTACAAAGTAGTGTGTATATTAATTTTTAAGCCTTAGTTTTATCGTTTATTTTAAATTATACGATGATATTGACGTAACAATAAAATTTTGGTCAGTATGATTGAAATTATATTCATATTTATTATATATACATAATTAAATAATAAAGTGGCTGATCAAATTGTTTAACCATATGTTAAATTAAGGAGCAACTTATAATGTATTACTAACGCCATCTATGAGCGACACTCTTAAACACGATGGAAATGTTATTTTATCTGTATAAACCGTTATTGTCTGGGACGGTAAAAATGTTGCTATGTTAAATTTTTTTCCCATAATTTGAGAAAAAAATATTTTTAATTTGAATTCACTTCAAGATCATTAAAAGGAACGGTTATTTTGTCTTTTTTAAGATACGATTTTATTGTGTTGTTTTTTTTTTTAACTACTATATTTTTACGGTATTGGATCAGTCAACTTTATAGCTATGATTAGTGTCACTGTGATTATATTAATTTTAAGTTACAAATGAATTATTTAGAAGAGTTAATGTAGTAAAAAGAAAACTTGCCTTGTATGTGTTAAATGGTAGATCTCCATATCCATGACTATAGTTTTGGACAAAAATATTTTAACATGTAATCTCAGTGTAAATTATTAATAAATAACAAAACAATATTTCTTTTCGTTTTATTTTTAAAAACAGGATGTTCCATTCTTGAAGGTAACGTGTTTACGATTAAGCACTATGTTGCATAATTTTCATATTAATTCCAATGATCAAAATTAGTATTTCTATAATTTAACCGAACTTTTGGCAACAAAGATTGATTCATAAGTATATAAACTGCATTACAATCTTTTAATTTTATAACTAAACTAGCTGTTCCTAGCGGTTTCACTCGCGTTTGGGGTTCCTGCTTCGCTCCTATGTGTCGTAGCGTGATGTAATATAGCCTTCAACAATAAATAATCTATCTAACACAAAAACAATCAATTCGAACCAGTAGTTCCGTAGATTAGCGAGTTCAAACAAACAAAACAAAAAACTCTTCCGTTTTATAATATTAGTATAGATTTTTAGCGCATATATGCGCGGGCTTGCTTCTCTTGCCTCAATAATAAGACACATATTTTAACATTAATTTTATTGAATAAGTAAATTTGACTAGAAATGTAACAGTTCTCAATTTGCTATTATATTGATGCAATAGAATAAAAAATTAACAATTTAACTATGCATGCAACGCTACATATTATATAACAGATCAGTTTGTAAGTTACTCATGTTATACATATTAATAATATAAGTGTAAAGTTTATTCACTATGACTATTTATTTGTGTTGAAATCTACATATAATCTAAAAATGACTGAAATATGACTAGACAATTATGCAGTACAAAATGTAAAAAGGATACATCCATTTATCTTCATATGCCTAATGTAACGTTTTAATGAAGCTAAAAGTATGTATCTTAAATAATATAAAGAATTAAAAAGAATAGTAAAAAGGTAGCCTTTTTCATAGAAAATATTGGTACTATTTTTCATCAAGCGGCCATTTTTTCTATTTTGTCTTAGGCTGTTTTCATCCAACAGCTAATTTTCTATTTCATCAATATCACTACGTTGAAGCATTTGCTTTTTGGTTTATTAGATATGTATGTTATTTCATTTTCACATTTTCACGGACGCCATTCAGCAGAACCAAGTCTTAACAGGCGGCTGTGAACCATCAGCTTCATGTCATATCTGGCCAATCCCAGAAATCCCGTACTTAGCCAGTTCCGGCACAACGATGTCATCTAAATCCGGTTTCATGGTGACATAACCGGTTTTATCCGCTTTCATCGACAGATAACCGGTTGATTCCGACTTTATTGGCACGTAGTCATCTGAACCGTCGTTCAAGTCGACTATCTGGTCTCGTAGTATCAAATTGGAGTCAATATTGGCTTCGTTTAGAAGTTTTAACGATTCTTCAAGAGCTAAGTGGCGGTTATGTTCGGGGGTGTGGGGGTGGGTTGGGGTTTTGTCGGTTGGTTTCCTGTGGTGGAGGGAGTTGGTTGTGGAACCTATGTAGGGGGGTGGTTGGGGGCGGTTGTAGTTGGATGCGAGGTTGGTTGTCGATTTTGGACTGTATGGCCTGACGAGGCTGTTGTTGGGACTGAAATAAATAAAACAACCTCACATTCAACTGTTCCTATTTGCATAAAATCCTGTGTTGCAAAGAGGGGTTTTAAAATTTATACAATATAAAAATAAACATCCAGACCAGGACATATTGGATATTGCATAAAAATTTAATAATTTACTTTTATACTTATAAGAAAAAAAATAGTTTTTTTTTTTTTTATAAATATGACATACAATTTGTAAAGTTAATCGATTAATTGTGGCGGGCCTTGAGTAAACTCAAACTCAAACAAAAAATATAATTTATTCAAATGGGCTTCTAAAGCACTTTTGAATCGTCAAGTCACATGTCATATTTTCATTTTAAATTTTTTTATAAAGCTACCAGTATCATTATCAGTATTCACTCTTCATAATATGATATAGCAGACACAATTTTTATATCATTTAATATCTTATAACCTATTATTTATGTCTATTGTTTATTTACCTGACTCCCACACTTTTGGTGCTAGTGTTGTCAGCCTGTGTCTGTTCAGTGTTGCCAGTGCCGTATCTACATAACTCCACTTTAACAGATTTGTGCGCTCTGAAATAATAACGAAAAATAAATTAAAAAAATAACAATTGTTTTGTTAGTTTTGATTACATTATTAGTATCGTAAAATATGTAAGACTTTATAAAAATTTTAATTTAAAAAAATGCATTTCTTACACAATGTTATTGAAAATTAGTTTTTTATTTATTAAATTGCATTTAGTGAACACATACTACCCACAAGTTAAGGAATGACATATAAAATAATTTTAAATGTTAGTAACGGAAATACCAAAAGATATAAATAATGATCATATGAAGCCAATTGTTAATATGGCGAATGGTATATAACTTAAGTCAACATTTGTTAAACTTTATCAATGTTATCGGTCAATATTATAAATTAACCGTAGTTGTTTAGTTAAAGGTTAGTTTTGAGTAGTGATGTACCGAATATCTGTATCCGTATCCGTATCCGCGGAATCCGAGGGAAATCCGTTTCCGTATCCGTTACTTTTTGGCGGATCTTTTGCCTTATTAATTTTCTAGACATAGATGAAATTCCATATGTATGGTCAGTGTCACAAACATTAAACAAAATAAAGAAAGATCCGTGCAATGCAATGTCCTGCCTGTCACTCTATACATCAAGTATCGTTTCAAGGTCGCACGCACCGACACTTTTTAAGTAAAAAAAAGTTAAGATCCGTATCCGAGGATCTTGACAAAAAATATCCGTATATATATTTTTATAGATTCGGCACATCACTAATTTTGAGGCTTCAAATCAAACCTTCGATGTCTGTATTCTTCACAGATGTGAAAAATTCCGTCAATAAACCGTTCTGAATCAGCGTCTCGTCTGAAAATCAAGTATTTTCTAAATATGAATTCAAATGAATATATAATGAAACCATTATTATTTCTTCATTTCCTATCCATAAAATTTTTTCGATGTTTTTAATTTAATTACGAAAACTTTTTTGGTATTTGACTAATTAAAAGGCGATGTTCACACTGTTTGAAAAAATAAGTAAAGTAGCCTGTAAATGTCCCACGGCTGGGCAAAGGCCTTCTCTCCCATTACGGAGAAGGATTAGAGCTTAATCCACCACGCTGCTCCACTGCGGGGCGGATATACATGTATCAGAATTTCTCCCGGCACATGGAGGTTTCCTCACGATGTTTCCCTTCACCGCCGAGCTCGAGATGAATTTAAACACTTTAGCACTTGAAATCTCATCGGTACTAGCCGGGGTTTAAACCCGCGATCGTCGGTTGAGATCGACATGCCTGTAATGGGAGTGAAAATATATTTACGACAAGACAGCCTAGCCTAGCAATTTTTTTGTTCCTGTTTTGACATTTCATTGTTAAATCCTAATGTATATTTACATTTTGAATTATACTCACACAGTCGCATAATGCAGACATAGTGTAGCAGATAACGCGGCAGCACACAGCAGTAACAACGCCAATGGACCCGCACCAGCCGCCCATAACGCACGCACTAACGAACGAGACGGCAGCTCAGCTCTCGCTGGTGCCGCCCACACCCGCCCTTCACTACCATCTTGTGTTGACCCACTGGCACTCGTTATCTCTGTTAGATACTCTAGGTGCTCTGTTGTGCGTTGTTTGTAGATTGTATTGTACTGAAATTTATATAGGATGTAATTGGTATACTTTAAATGATATAATATTGTATTAATTGTATAGATTTGAGTTATCTTTTAAATAAGGACTAAATAAAATTAAATCTAGATGATTCTGTTTAGCCACCTCAAAGTAGCCACCTTAAGGGGGATAATTGGAATCGCGTACCGCGTACATTTGTATATTCATTTTCTTCCGATTATCCCCTCTAACTATGTTCAGTCAATAATTTTATTTTTCAATTTGTGTAATATGTTTTTTGTTTAAGCTTTTTACTAAAATAATATGGTATATAATGTAACGAAATTATTAAAAAATAAATGTATTTAATACATCAGTATACTTTAGGGTGGGATACTCGGGAGATCAAACCAAATGAAATTCCGTTAACGTTACGGAATCTTACATGAATGTGGAGGGTGGGGGTCAAAACCTTCAAAAATTGCGTTATGTTATACTTGAACACCCCTTATATTAAACATGAAACTCATTCTCACCCAATAACTCAGCTAATTAAAAACATAACTCACCAACTCAAAGCTGCACCAGTCAAGAGTGAGTCCAGCGTCTCTGAACAGTCTCTCCACAGTAGTTCTCTTGTACTCTCGGGGACAGCTCGGCAAACGAGAGAGGGGACGAACTTCTTCTCTTAGACGTTTCAGTTCAGAGGAAAATGGAACTGAACTACCCAATCTGACTACAAGCCTGATATACCGAAAATCAATAATAATAATTAAATTTGTATAGTATTTCATACTTTGACGTAGAATCTACATTTTAAACCAGTGGTTATTAACGTACTTTTTTTTTGGTTGAATGATAGATATTTGAATAAACTCAACGGCCACCATTAGGATCTCATGGACTTGTGTCGGAGGTCCGGAAGCACACTAACACAAACACCCAGACCACGACAAACACTCGTATGGCCAATACAGACGTTAGTGGGGATCGAACCCGCGACCGTTAGCGCTTCAGTCAGGGACCACTGCGCGAACGTGTCTGTCAAATTGACGCAAAGTCTCGACTGTGATCAATAAATATTGTTAGCAGAGAGAAGAAATTTTTATAACGGTAGATTGTTATCGCTATAAAAGTTAAACGTCAGCCATTTTGCTAATTTCATTATTTTTGTTATTAAAATTAGCCGAGAACGTATTTTGGTTGTATATTTGTTGAATCATAAAATTAAATGTTTATTTTAGTTTAAGTATTTTTTAAGTCTGCCTCTATCTTATTTCTTACAATATTTTATTGACTGACACAGATACTGTAATGGCGTTTTGCTTGTGTCAAGGTTTTTTCATTTGTCCAGAAATTATTATCAATTCAAAATAGGGTATGTCTAAAGTTATTTTATGGTTTGAAAGAATATGCTTCTACCTTAGTTCCAGAGAAATTTCACTGAAATCGGTTCAGTAATTTAGTTTTAAAATCGATATAACTGGTTTACGAAATTGTATATTCTGCTTTTGAAGTCGGTCCCTCTTTTTTAAGTTTTATTAAGTATTTAAATCAATACAATATAGTAACCACGCGGGTAGATAAACTCACCCTTCGCCATCACTAGGTTTTAATGGTAGTCTTGCGCCTAAGTCAATTGCAGAGGCAAGGAATGTTGGATACAAATCTTTGCTACTTTCTGTCCAAAGTTTCGTCCTTAGAATATCTTT
This sequence comes from Hypolimnas misippus, assembly GCA_037950945.1. Lineage (NCBI taxonomy): Eukaryota > Metazoa > Arthropoda > Insecta > Lepidoptera > Nymphalidae > Hypolimnas > Hypolimnas misippus. The sequence goes on from JBBEEQ010000009.1 coordinate 3,262,886, forward strand.
TAGACGTGTCATTCTGTAAGAAAAATTATGATATGAAAAATATATCATATGAAAATATATGTAACTTGTTTTGTTGTTGGTAAACACGATGATTTTCAGGAACTGTTGTTGTTTATAGTGTGCGCGCATCGGAGTCACGTAGCAGAGAGCGAGGGCTGGAAACCGGATCCCGATAGTAATGTCACATAGTATCGCTGTTACAAATGTCACAGACTATACAGTCACTTGACAGCCCATAAACCTTACACCGATTGAGCGCAAATATATGATAAAGAAACTATCTAATCAACGATTATAGAACATAACTTCCACGTAGTTTTACGCAATTTGTTCTTAAAGGATGAAATACTAAAAGTGCAGACTAACGCCCTACAAATTTTTATTATATCATTTGCAATTTTTAATATAATTTTCTTTAAAACGTAAAAATCATCAGTCTGAGCGTAGACAGTATTTAATCAGTTCTACCTGTGTTCATCCAATAAGTCTTCAACGTTCAAATTGTCAATTTTTAATTCCACCTCATGTTTCGCCATATTTTCTTTAGGTTGAACTTTGAGATTCAGTAATACACGTCGTGTTTCATAATCTTGTCTGTTTAAACCTATAACTTCCAGCTGAAATTATAAAAATGGCTCTCTCATATTTTTCTTACAATTTGTAAAATAACATAACATCTAAAGACTATTTTTGCTGATATGACAATAATTCATATTTTATTAGAGCCGAGATGGCCTTGTGATTATACTTGTAGATCTAAACCGATGATCGCAGGTTCAAACCCCAACTAGCACCGCCGAGTTTTTAAGTGCTAAATTTGTGTATTAATTTATCTCGAGCTCTGCGGTGAAGAAATACATCGTGAGGAAACCTGCGTGTGCCGGGAGAAATACTGACACATGTTTATCCCCCGCAGTGGAGCAGCGTTGTGGATTAACCTCTAAACCTTCTCCCTAATGGGAGAGGAGGCCTTTGCCCTGCAGTGGGACATTTACAGGCTGTTACTTTACTTTCATATTTTATTTATTACTTGTACCTACAGCTATGTTAAAAGCAATATCGCTTTTTTGCATGTTGTATATCAATTGAAAGTACATATGTATATGAATTACCACTTATTGCAGAGATCGATTGTCATCACGATTTTTTTTGATGCATAAATATTTGTAAGTAACAATAATTTTCACACGTCGATGAAAATGCTCCATCGAAGAAACATAAACCTCATCATTAGTATACATCCAATCCCTCCGAAAACCGAACATAAACAAAACTAAGCTAAATCTAGTAACATAAACATCAATTACAGTTATCGGAGTTTTCGTGTTGCGCGGTGGCGTGCCGAAAATAAACCCAGAGTGATGTCTCCCACTGTATATGTAACGAAGCCAAGACGGTAACTCCGGTTTGCCTATTAACGATGCGTGGAAACGATACTGCTGGTCGAATTCTGGGGGAAATCGTAGCTTTTTCTATTCATTTTAGACTAACGTGTTACGTGTTTGTGTAAAAGTAAATACAATACGTAGTTAAATACGAGGTTGTATAATCTGTTAAATATATTTTTAATAATGTTTAGTTATATTATAACATTGTAAAGTTTTTAAAATAAATGTATACAGATATTTAGTTCTTTTTTTTCCATTTTTTAAATTAAGAAACAACTTTACTGCCAGTTAAATTTTTTTCATTGTTTTTTTTTATGAATATAAAAAGCTGTAAGGTAATTCAAGGAATTTTTGTATTTTTTTTTCCGTGTATTACATTAAGCTAAAATGTTAATGTTTTACTATTGTTTTACGAATGAAACTATTTTGTGTATCGTAGAATATTAATAGGACCACTCACCTTGGTATGTCCAGTTAAATAAATTGGGGCTGATCGGTATTGCAAACATTTCTGTTTCGACTGCATTGTAGACATGCCCTAACGCCACTTCAGCCAATAACAACATACACAACAATTTTAGCGCCATTTTCTGAAAATTGAAATTTGAAAATCGAAATAAGAAAAATATTCGATAATTAAAATACAAACCGGGAATCCCTAAATAATTATAGATATTACATTCAAAGTTTTCGTTTTTCGACGGTCGATAATATTTTGCTGGTGATACTTATTATACTTTTTTAATATTATAAGCTTACCTGTACTATACAGAGATCAGTAAAACTGACCTATTTCACGAGAATAGACATGTAGCAATCGATTTCCATATTAAAATATAAAGTCTGATGAAAGGTTAGGGACAAAATAGTTCGCGCACATGAGCAGACAGCGGCACGCCCCACAGAGGCGTATTTAAAATAATATACGGGATAGATTAAATTAAAACTACTCCTGCCTTAAACTAATTTTTAAATTAAACATTTTAGTAACCCAATTTAAATATCCGTAAAGTACAATTGTAGTTGTTAAATTAACATTAATAAAATATAGTAGGTATAAGTTCCGCGTTGTATAAGAGTGTACTATTAATAGAATAATTTCATAAAACTTACGCAAATAAAATGGAAAAAATGTCGTCATTTACCGTTCACGTGCGTATTTATTGACTTGGGATTTACTTCCCTTTTATTTACGTTAACGATCAAAATAAGCGAGTACGTCCCTGAAAACAGGGCGTGACGTAAAACTTGAAACGACGTCATTGGTCAGCATCCAACATTGTTTTGTTATTGAATGCTACGTTCCGTTCCACGAAAGTATGCGCGCCAAACATTTACCAATAAAATATTTGTACGAGAAAAATAGTATTACTGTTTGAAATTTACTGAGAGTGTAGATTTTTATAATAAATATATCAATATAATTTAATTTTATGCAGTAATTCATGATTGTTTAATTAAAAAATAAAATATTAGAAATGTGTACACCATGAAGTGTATTACAGGTCAGACATAAAACATAACGTCATTCATTCATTCGTTTACAAGTGTCAGATACTTGAAAGGGCGAGGAGGGCGATTTCGCGATATCGCGTTAAAATTGTATTAAAAAAAATTGTAACCATAATAATGTTATCAGTGATGCTCAGAGACATGGCGTGCACCCGCCAAATCCGCCCAGCATTTGTGATATAACGTCACATATACAACTTTTTTGTATGAGCGATATTGTTTTCGCTACTTTTTCGGGATGTTGAAGTTCAAAAAAATGGGTTCGGATAAAGTGCCGTTGTTGCTTGTGACCGCTAACGTCGGTTCTATATTCGAGGACGTGAGTATTGTTTCATTAAATCACGTAATTGTCGCGTCAACGTAGCGTTCAGAGCTGACAATAATTGCCTACCTACATAATTTTAATTAAAATGTTGCGCATGTCAGAGTGTTCTAATTTTGAAACAAGTGTTTTACATATCATTGCACGCTGATTGCAATTTATCACGCTCTCTTTATGAAATTAATTTTAAACGGTATTCTAAATTTAATTTATTCAAGTATTTCTTACATTTTTATACAATATATTGTTATATGAAATTACGGTCTCACTAGTAAAATATTTAACACATGACATGTAGAAGTTTTTCCGTTATCAATTTACTATAACTAACCTGGTATATTAAATCTTGAGTAAATTTTCACTTATAAGAATACTGTTATTCTTATATTAGATAATCTAAGTTAATAAAGTATTAAAATAAATTATTTAGAAATGATAAATAATTCATCAACAAAAACCAGCCCTAAACATAGTTAAATTTACAATTGTGCCATATAATAGTAATCAATGATATAATTAAAAATGCACTAATTAATGGAAATATATAGAATATTTATCATACTTAATTAGCATGTTTATTCAATTGATGATGTGTATTGTTGTAAATTTAAAGAATATGAAAGTTACAATCATAAAATATTAATACTATATGCCAAATGTTATGAACTGTTTGCACCATTAATAATATAAAATTGTTTCTCTCTCCCTCTTAATATCTGCCATTGGCTGGCCGGCCATAATCAAATGTGGTCTTTGAGTTCTAAACGGAGTGACTCCATCAAGTTTTCTACCCACTTAAATGATGTTAGACATTATGTCATCACCTATAGTCAAGGTTTATTATGTGTCATCTTTTAAGACTCCGTTATCTTGATTAGTGGATATTAGTTCCTTGCTACCCTGCTAGGATGGCCGTTACCTCCCTAATAATAATAATAAGTTATGTAACAATGAAAATATAAATTATGAGATATTTACTTAATTTTCATCATTAGAGTGAAAAATTGTCTTTAAAATGGTGTTTCAGACATTAATTTTGATGCAGCTTTAAAGTATTTTATACTGGCCCAAATGGTTTTGAAAAAATAACAAGTCCAAAAAAAAGGAACTTCAGAAGCAAAATATGTAAATTTGTTTATTTGAATGACAAAATTATTCCAATTATTTTAATTGTAAAATTAAGCTACTGAACCACTTTTGATAAAAAATCTATAAGACTAATCGCAGAGAATAACCAAATTGGTCTAGCCGTTGAGAATCAGTGAATATCCATGAATTTTTTTTTTTTTCGGTCGACATAAATATAGATAAAACCAATCATTTTTTAAAATTAGTCATTAATTTATAACTATGATTAACATAAATTGTGTTTATATTCTATATATGTCGTTAGTTTATTTTTATTAGTGCTTTTAACTCTTATCAGAGTTATAGTACTCATTAGAAACTACATTCCAATAGAATTAACTTATATAATTCATTTCATAAATTCAAAGGCCGCTTACAAAAGCCTATTTGAAAAAGGTAAAATTTTATTAACAACTAGTGTGGCTCTATGCAATAGTATTAAAATTTAATATCCATAGGTTAGATTCATACATGATATTAGCTGAGTACTGCAATTGTACCTGTGTTAATTTAAGGAAAAATTAAATGTATGTTTCAATTTTTAATTCTCATAACCTTTTTTATTAATGAAAATATTTAAAAGTAGCCATTTCAGATATTAGCCGGACCAAACAGACAGGCAGATAATAGTTATAAAAATTGTGTTTTTGATGTAATATAGTGTAATATATAATATAATATTACTATATATATTCCCATATGCATTTAGTTAAAAGCTGGTTATTTGAAATTATAAAAAAAAATTATTTATTTGTATAGATTACTGAGACGAAGACTAACTTTGTTCAGTGAGCTCGTATATGGGTAGATTTTGCACAGACAATTGACTCCCATTTCTTTCCTTACTTCATTTTCCCTTTCACCCTTCATACCATTTTAAGCATGCATTGTGGCTCCTCTGGTGCTGCAAATGTCCATGTGCGCTAGTGATCAGTTAAAGTACATCAAACATTTCATCTCTCTATATTAGATTAAATAGAACCACATTTTTTTTTTAGTTAAAAAAAATCTTATACATGGGGATGTATTTTATGTCCTAAAATGCTTTGTTTATTTTTATGTTACATTTGTTTAGAAAAATGTCACTAGCTCACGACAAAATTTTGTTTACAAAACAGTTGATTCAGTTTTCTTTTCTTTTTATCGATATGACGCAATCGTCTTAAAGAATGAATATTTATTAAATTTATTTACACAGTTGAAATAAAAATTTTAACATTTTCTACATTACCATGGATTTATTTTATCATTATAACCATTAACAGGTGTTATATGGACGCTGATAAGCATACTGTGTCCAGCCACACGGACTTCATTTTGAGAAAATGGCGTCTAAAGATGTCACACTTCTTAATAAATTTGTTTGAAGTATATATCCGTCTTTTCTTTTCTAATTTGATAAAAGGTACAATGAATTAAAAGCAGATTGGTACAATGAACATTTTTATCTAATAATATATTTTTTTAATACATGAGATTATTTTATATTGGAACATAAAGCCACTCTTTAATATTCGAAACATTTAATTAACGAACTTTTTTTCGTACTTATGTAGTTAAGATGACTTTAAATTTTTTTTAAATATTGTAAAATACGTAACGCATTATCAGAATACTTCAATATCACCGAATTTGACTTTTTCTAGGTTGACACATTATTGCTTATCAGCATCCATATCACTGTACACACCATAATATACCAAGTATGTATATGCTTAAATTCTAACACGACATAAGTTAGCAACTTTATTTATTTATTTAAATGCTTTATTGTTCAAGACAAAAGGCGGGCATAGCGCTAGTACATTTTCTACCAGTCAACCTTAGGATGTACAAGAGACTAGCAGGAACTTTACAGAGAACCGAAAAACTATATACAAGAACATCATTATGAAACTACAATGTGCCATATTTATATGGCATAATATTATTTACTTACGCGTACTTAAATTTAAATTTATTATTCTTTCGAAATGATGTTTGTGTAAAATTTTGTAGTTTTTTCACTCTTGTAAAGGTTACCTACGTGGTGTTAGAAGTTAAGCGACAATATTTTATTTATCCAATTAACTCACCTAGGGAATTTGAATAAAGTACCAAAGGTGCTATAAATATACTAACCAGTCCTTGTGACGTTGTCTGCATAGAATAATCATTTTAATAACAAAGAAATTATTAAGTATCTTCCATTTCACCTGCTTCAAGTTTTATCGCGATAAAAGTAGCCAATGTCTATCTACAGGAACCTTTTTCTATTTAAAGCAAAATTAGTCATAACTAGTTTAAACCGTGAAAACATACAAACAAACAATTAGTTTCACATCTATTATATTTTAAAATTTTTAGTGATCAATAGGGTGACGTCAGAATTTTATAAGCTGAAGTTAAATACCTAGTGCATTATCCATACTCCCATACTAATATTATAAACACGAAAGTAACTCTGTCTGTTTAATTGTTACGTCTTCATGTCCAAAAGAAGTTTGCTGTAAAGGAAGATTGAATCAAGAAGAACAGCGGCTTTTTTGTCTCATGAAAATGTGTTTTGAAGAGGATGAAATATATGACAGAGTTGCGGGGACGATCTAATAAAAATAATTTCTGTCGTATGAATTATTATGTATTTAAAAAAATACCTTATATTTTTAAATTTCTTACATTGTTATTTTTGTTATTCTTGTAATATTCTGTGCACAAAGCACACAAATAGCCCATTCGTACACAAAACAATGGTTTTTTTTACATTTAGCTTATAAGTTGCCAACTTTTAGTAGTAACCATATGTCAAAATTACAAGGATTTAACTTTACGTACAGCTAAAATATTCATTGAAAATTCTAAAGTTTTTTAGAAAAGGAGCATTCAATAAAGAAAAAATTTACTTCAACCTGTTGACCAAATAGGATATTGTTTAGACTTTAAAAACGATCTAGGAAAATATATGTAAAATCGTAAATATTTATCCTAGCGTTATCACCAGACAATCAAGCTTAGCTTTATGTGAATCACGTAAACAGGAAAAATGATAATAATTACTGCGTTGCTAAAAAATGTATTTTTTTTTACTATAAGCAAATATATTTCCTTGTACAGAACACTTGTTATGTTGTATAATGTTTTTGTGTGATTTTTTATGTGTAGTATAACAAATATTGCCTTGAAAAACATAATTACAATAGATTAAAAAATATATATTTGCGAATTTTCTTCATTATTCGTAATATAAAAAATTTAGTCAAGACTTTCAGTTTAATAATGACCAAAAAAAATCAAAAAGAAAAAAATAAATATTCTTTATTTTTTAATTTAAAAAAATTATTCAAAGAGTCATAAAAAATAAAATAAATGAATGGAGTGACGCAGATTGTAATGTATTATATTTCTGAAAATTGTAGAAAATTGTATGGGACCACTTTTTAACTGTTTTCAACGAAACGAACGCAAAAAAATATCATCGAAATCAGTTCATGCCATGCCCATCTATACAGGCTTCTCAACTGAAAACGAAATAGAGATCTCGTTTTAGGGTGAGAAATGCGGAGTCAAAAAACCGGAAAAGGGAATCGATTTTTGATTAAAGGGTTCCTTCCCCCTTTAATCAAAAATCGACGGATCTAAGCATTTTTTCTGAAATAATGACACGGTTCCTAAAAATGGTTCTATTTCGATTTTAGGTGATCACGCTGTATATACAGAACTTTTAACGATGAACTGTGAATCACTTCTTAATCGACAATTACACATATATGTAAGTTTTGCTCTCAGACTTTCATAAAGATTTACATAAGTTTTTCTTTGTTTTACATCTGAAAGAATTTAAGCTGAAAGAAGAACTATCAGTACCCTATTTTTGACATTTATAGCCTTCATTTCTACTTACTAGGGAACAGAGTTGTTTCATATCGTTTCCGAGAGTAAAACTTACAAATGTAATTCTCGTCTTACTTATCAAATAGACAATAAATGTAGTGACTCAGTTCCATTTTTTTTCTTCCAGCCATCCGTCATGCTCCCAATATGGACATCGGAGTTCCTTCAAGCGGTATCTCGTATGGATCCCAAGTTCATAGCCTTACACTTGCAAGAGGTTGGCGGGAAAGCGTATGAGAAATCAATGCAATATGTCCAAGATTTTGTGCAAAGACTCTGCGACTGCCCCGAGCTCCGCTTGTATGACAAGATCAGGATATTCCTGGATGAGGATTTTAGCTCTCCGGAGAAATTTACGGTAATATATTTTTTAAATTAAAATTTATGGTTTCTTGCCGGTTATTTTTAGTAGAATCTACAATCCAAAACGGCGGTAAATTCAATTTTTTTTTGTTTCTGTATTGACGATTCGAAAGTGCTTGTATAAGCCTAGTTGAATAAAGTATATTTTGATTTGATTGGTGTTGCCAGAATAGTCAAATTGTGAGAAAGATTTTTGGAAGTTGGTCCTTAAACATGGAATGCTCTTGAAATTACTTATCGTCACATAGGCACTCTTCGGCAAGCTCACGAATCCGCAAAACGTATTTTACCCGAACATTTTGAATGAATTGAAATATCTTTTTTGTTTCCATATCTTCAATAAGTTCTCTGTAGTATGTATCAATAGTAGATGCGTACAAATTTTCACCAAGAAACCGATTTTACTAAAATATCATATTTATGATTATTCCGTGGATGCGACGATATGTTTTTGCCTGCTTGTTGATACAAGTTAAGTATATAAAAAATACAAAAAAAATTAGGGGTTATCAAGCGTCGAGACACCTTTTCGTCAAAGGCAACGCACTTGCAACATCCCTGATGTTGCAGATGTCAAAAGACGATAGTGACCACTTAACATCACGTAGTACCATTTGCTCGTTTGTCCCCCTCCTCTCTCTTTTATTTATTAAAAAAACAACTGCTACGGTTTATAACGGTCATGGTAAGATGTTTTGATGTCTGCCAAATCACCTACGGGCTACAGCTGGATGCCGTCACCACCTGTCTTCGCAAATTGGCGTCGACTGTCGCCAGTCAATCTTTTTAGTCATAATTCTTACAACTTTATTACGTTCTTAAAATTATTTTTTTAAACATGTTATGTTTATGTGTGTTAAAAAGCGGTTTAAATTATTGGTGGAATTGGTGCCAGCTCTTTGGCGAGAGTTACATTTGTAAGTTACTGTCATAATTGGATGCTGATATGCAATACTGTGTCAAGCCACACGGACTTCGTTTTGAGAAAATGGCGTCTAAAGATGTCAAACCTATTCTTAATAAAATTATTTAAAGACGTATATATCCATCTCTTCTTTTTTGATAAAATGTATAATGAATCAATACATAGGTTTGTTTAATATGTTAACTAATAATAAATATTGAAATATTTGAGGTTATTTTATAAATTTCAAAATATGGAATACATCTGAAATTCGAAACATTGAGTAAAAAAACTTTTTTCCATATTTATTTAGTTTAGATGACTTAATTTTTTTTTTTGAATAATGTTATATAGGTGACATAGTAAAAAATAAATCAATATCTCCAAATTTGACTTTTTGTGGGTTGACACATTATTGCTTATCAGCATCCAATTGATATGAAAACACTGTGACCCAATAACAGTTGCCGGGGTAGTCCTACGAAAGCTTTGGCCATCAAAAATAAGTCATTGACTGTAAATTCTATTATCATTTTAATTCCAATAAATATTAATAAAGCTTTCAAAAAGTTTTACAACCCTTAATAACTGTAGAATAGAGAATATTATATAGTCCATAAAACGGCATCGTAAAAGACAGGTCTCAGTTTACGCTTCGATGATACAAAGAGATTTAATCGTCTCCTCAAAGATTCTAAAGTACTCTCGAGCTTTTAGCGCTTTTCAAATATTTAAGTGAAAGTTCCTATATTACAGACTTTATATATACCCTTTATTCAGTCTTAAATATTAGGATGAGGCGTTTTTTCTCACAACTTTGCTTTTCAACTGCTAAAAAAATGTAAAAAATGAGCTGCCTCACTACAAAAGATTTAAACATACGTTAAACGCGTGTTTATAAAAAATTGTATTACAAATCCGCGTCTAAAGACAGTTTTGAGTAAAACATGGTTTAGAAATAGTTTAACTATGTATAATATTATGCTTAGGGGATTTTTTCATCTTTTGTACTAAAGCAGAAGATGTTTATTAGTGCACGTATCGAAAAATATATTTTTATCGCTTATAATTCCAACTTAATTTAATGTTTTGTAATTTAATTCGACAAAGACATAATTCCAAGCAATAATATTTTAAAATTATACATATTTTTAAAAAAGGATTTAAACATTAAAAGCATTTACTAGCACAAGTTTACCCTTCATCATAAACTTTGATATTAATTTATGTATTTATATGTATATATTTCTATATGTGTATGTACGTGTATTTATATATTATTTTATAAGTATTTATGCAAGTTTATAATAAACAGAACTATGCTTTTATTTGTTATAGACGACAGCTCTGGTGTAGTGGTGCTGAATGTACCTCTAACGCCGACGGTTGCGGGTTCGATCCCCGCTCGGGGCAGATATTAATAGTTGTATAAATATTTGTTCCTAGGTCTGGGTGTTTGTCCTTGTGGGTCTCCCCACCGTGCCTCGGAGAGCACGTAAAGCTGTCGGCCCCGGTTGTTATCACAATCACCTGATAATGATCGTTACTCGTAATATGGAAATTATTCTAGTCTAAATGGTTACTGGCTTGCCCTCAGGGGTTGCGGAGGTCAGATGGCAGTCGCTCTGTGTAAAAATCAGTAACTCGTCAATATCTGGACTAGAATAGAAAGCAGACCCTGGTATAACCGGGAAAAATGCTAGGGAGATGATGATGCTTTTATTTGTTATCCATTATATTATTAAATCTAATATGCACTGTATTGCCCGCTGTATTACTCTTATCACTCACCTCCATAGGTTCACTGGAAGAGATCTCTTTTAGAGATAAGTCCGCCGTTTTTTTTCTAGTTTATTATTTTCTGTAATGTCTTTTCTAGTGCAATAAAGAATATATGTTCAATTCAACTCCATTCCATTTATTTATGTCTTGTAGTTATCCCATATTAGTACAGATTATTTCGCTAATTTTCCGTAAGACGAAGTAGACACGAAGGGGATTCTTCGGTATAATTGGATGCTGGTAAGCAATAATGTGTCAACCCACAAAAAGTCAAATTCGGAGATATTGATATATTTTGATACTGCATTACCTATTTAACATTATTAAAAAAAATTCAAGTCATATAAACTAAATAAGTACGGAAAAAAGTATCTTAATTAATTGTTTCGATTTCCAAGTGCGTTCCATATTTTGTAATTTATACAATAATCTTAATTATTTGAAAAACTTTTCATTAGATAATATATTAAATATATCAATCACTTTTAATTCATAATACCTATTATCAAAAAAGAAAAGAAAAGATGGATATATACTTCCTCAAACATATTTGTTAAGAATAGGTTTGACATCTTTGGACGCCATTTTCTCAAAATGAAGTCCGTGTGGCTTGACACAGTATTGCTTATCAGCGTCCAATTATGTTGCGTTGACGTTAATTGACGTTAAAAATTTGTACCCAAGTTTGTTGACAAGCTTGCCATTCGACTTGTTGGCCCAAAATACTTTCGTCTGTCTTTCTTAGTCGCTAGCTGGTTGCTAGGCAACGTCGTCCAAAGTAATCGGCATTTTGTGTGCTAAACTCAAGAAGTTCATAACTTCTTGAGCTTTATTTATATAATGTCGTTGATTCAAAGTAATAAAAGTCTTCATAAAGGACAATAAAAATACAACTATCGTTAACTTATTTATTGCAAAATTATACAGCGTTAACCAACAAAAAATAATCCTTTGTTAAGTACTTATTTTCCAACTTGTTAGAAGAAAAAAGTGTATTTTAAAATACTATGTTAACATAGTAACTTATATACAACTTTAGTAATAAGTTTAGTACAAAAAATTTAATCAGATTGTCTCTGCTGTGACATGAGGGCGCGTTTTTCGTCCTGAGTAACGGAATTGCGATTTAAAGGAAAATGCTGTTAGTATTCTTGCTTCTACGCGGATATTAAGTTCCAGTTCATTCAGTAAATATATTTATTTTTAGAAAAGTTTCTTTTTATGTAAATATTTGTTATACGATATATTTTTTATATATTTTTTTTTGTCATTGATTCCTTTATACATTTGTATAATGTATAAAAATATATTAAGATACTATTATGACGTGAAATAAAGATTTTTCATATTTACAATATTCAAATTTTGATTGAATTCATTTTGACTAATGTCGACCTGAACAACACAACTTTAAAACGATTTGATACAGAATATTGAATTTTTGCATCTAATAAGATTATTCTAAGGCAAGAATTACATTCGTATGTCTTACTCTCGAGAACGATATAAAACAATTTCGTAACCTAGTAGCAGATACGTCGTAAGTAGTAACGAAAGCTGTGAATATCAAAAATAAGGCACCTACAATGAATTGTTTCAGGTTAAAAGCGATGAGAAATAACTTATATTCTATGAGCAAAACTATAAGAGTAATTCTAGCCTAACAGAATGCACGGAAAGGATACACATTTTAAATTGACGTATAAGGAAATGTCATCGGGTCATCAGTGCGCCTAGTGCGAGTAAATATGATGGAGTTTTGTGTAAATTAACTAACGTCAACTATTCGATGTATTAAAATTGTCGCTCGCAGTCACAAAATATAAGTATCCATCAATCACGCGCTTTCGTTTCAATCCACCAATCACTTTCACTCACTATACCAAATAATATTTAACTTCTTGTTAATACAATGAGCCGAGATGGCCTAGTGTTTAGAACACGTCGATCTTTACCGATGATCAAGGGTTCAAACTTCGGCTAGCACCACTGAGTTTTCAAGTGCTAAAGTGTTTAAATTCATCTCGAGTTTAGCGGTGAAGAAAAACATCGTGAGGAAACCTGCATGTGCCGGGAGAAATTCTGACACATGTGTATCCGCCTCGCAGTGGATCAGCGTGGTGGATTAAGCTCTAACCCTTCTCCTTAATAGGAGACGAGGCCTTTGCCCAGCAGTGGGATATTTACAGGCTGTTACTTTACTTTACTTTAAAACAAGATGGCGCTGATTCAAACCCATACAAATCTGTGCTTACTTTACGCAATTGAGTAGTTAGAAATATTCGTACTAGATACTGGTGTGAATATCGAATTCAGATTGAAATGAAAACGAAAAATAGTCTTAATGCGAACTCCTTTAATGGTTTAATTAAAATTCGATATGGAAACCATTCTAAGTAATAAAATTCTTCATTAAAGACAGTAAACAAGACTTAGATGTCTACTAACAAACGGTTTACGCTTCAAGAGGTAACAACGGTTAGCCAATTGACAGCTTACGTCCGCCATGTTGATTTTGCACTGATCACAAACATACATTGTGCGCGAAAAATATTACCCTCCTACTGGGACAGTCGGGTATATTCATATAAACATAACACTATCTTATATTCGAAGGTCACAGGAATTGCATTTCGTGTGTTCTAAAAACAAAGCTCAAATTTCGTTTCCTATCAGAATTTAAACAACACATTGTAACAATAACATAATTAATATGTTTAAACATCGGAAATAACAGTGTATATAAACTGATATACCGTTGCCGATATTAGAGGGCGGATAACACTCGAAATTCTAAATGATGTTTGTGTTGGAATTATTTTTTAATGCATATCTATACCAATGTTATAAAGCTGAAGAGTTTGTTTGTTTGAACGTGCTCATCTCAGGAACTGGTTCGAATTGAAAAATTATTTTTTTGTTAGATAGTTTATTTATTGAGGAAGGCTATAGGTTATATTACATTACGCTACGAGTCATAGAAGAAAAACAGTAACCATAAACTCGAGTGAAGCCGTGAGGGTCAGCTAGTAAAATGATAAAACTAGATGAGTTCTATAGTTTATACTTGCATTATATCGCCTGTAGATATTTTTTGCGCCATTATATATAATATTGTTATGTAATTACACAATATATGCTTTCGATTTGATCTCTATCGTAGCCCTTTTAAGTTTCCTAGTAATCAAACATATTTTCCTATTAGCCTAACTCCTTGTATAAAATTGTATTGTACTTTCTATCAATTAAAAATTAATTATATACATACATCTTTGTGTGATATTACACTAATCAATTGAAATGAACCATAGACTAGATTATATACGATACTTTAAATATACAAAAGGGAAGAATTACGTAAATCACACCTAAAACTCCCCCCTAGGCCACATAGTTTCCACTCCCTCCTTGATTAGGTCACGTAGCTCATGAACATGCCTATATTGGATTTGGTTTGCTACATAATGGGATAAGAACTGAAACCTTTTCAGATACATGTCATAAATGTTTTAGAACACATACTACATAATAATGCTATGAAATGTTAAATAATATGAATATTTAGGCTTCTAGATTTCTCCACGTCGAAGTTATAGGGGGTCGAATATGGGGCTCGTATTGCTTCGATAAAAGAATGGTACTACCATGCCGCTTTTTTTAGATCAACTTGGCATGGCACTGCCGTGTCCCAGATATGTACATATTTTTATAGTTATGTAAATTGCAATAGTCGATCCAAAATACAAATCTTCAATTCAAATTAAAATAACGCTATTTCTTAATACTTATTATAATTACTAATAGAGCATACCAATCAATTTAATTGTCGCTGGTAATACTTTTTATAAAGCAGACATTGTTTACAATTTTTGAATTCGATTTTGCTAATTTTAATAATATACAAAAATAGCTACTCTTCGCGGTCTCACTCGCGTTTATAGTCTCAACTTCTCTTCTATTAGTTGTAGCATTATGTGATATAGCCTTTGACCTCCCTGAATAAATGGGCTATCCAACGCAAAAAAAAAAATCAAATCGGATGAGTAGTACAAAAAATTACCCATTCACACAAAGTTACAAACTTTACGTCTTTATAATATTAGTATTGATATAACAATTTGCCTTTAATTTGAAACAAATGTATTAAATTATGTTTTTATAAGAAAAAAATCTAAATTAGTACGAATAATTAAATCGGAGTTATAATTTATTACGCGGCAATTAATATAATTATTTAACAGGTATCATAAAAATATGGTTATAAAACACGTCATTTCCTAGGAGTTAATTGATATTACTGTGACACCTGATTTTATCTGAATGAAAATTGTTTAAGACATTAGAGATAACACACAAAAACGTAAAAGTTATGACTTGAATTATTAATAATGATTATTCTTCTTTTTCTTTTATAATACAGTGATAAAGATTAAAAAAATATATTTTAAGAGGCTTTTAAAATGAAAACTTCAAGTAAGTAATATTTTTTTCTATGTAGTTTTTTACTATGGTATTTACTACATATAATGCATTTTGTTTAAAGGTATAGTTTTCGAATATAAAATTACATTTATTTACGTTAATCTAGTATCCACTATCCAGTATTACTTAATATGTATTATGTATTATTCCGTACATGTATATATTATTAACATATTATATAGTCGTATTATATATTAATAACATTAATAAATAAATAAAAAATCTTAACATTAATTGAATATTATAAGAAAACTAAGGAAAATATGTTACTAACAGCTAGTGCATAAAGAATATTGTTGGCTAGGATTAAACGGATATATTACGTGTTTAACGGAATGTACAAAGGAATGCGGCTCGAAGGACCAAAACCAATATGGCCGAATGACGTAAAACCATTGAACGTACTCACCTTTAAAGGAATTGTGCTAATTTTAATAGTTCCTTCGTAAATAACAATCAACTGATTGTTTCATTGCGGAAGCTTCCGTGTTCGAATGGAATAAAGTTTATTTTTCAGTGTCACGTAATAATATGATTTATGTGGTATACGTGTTTCAGAATGGTATAATTTATCTAATGTGTTAAACGGTAATGCACATTAATACGGTATCGCGAAAAAGTGTATACGAAAATTTTTTTTTTCATCACTATCTGTGCCCGGCATGCGTTGCAAGGCCACCAAAGGTACATAGATTTTTTGGCCCAGAAATACTTATTGATGTTTCCAGTACGCCGTACCAAAGTTTCATTTCAATCCGATATATATATATTTATACGCATCACATTCAACGGCTCTCATTAAGATCTCATAGTCTTGTGTCGGGAATCCAGAAACACACATAACACTACCACAAACACCCAGACCACGACAATCATCTGTATGGTCAATACAGACGTTTGCCGTGAGCGGGGATCGAAACGTTAGCGCTTCAGTCAGTTGCAGTGACCACTGGGCCAACGTGTCTTTCAAATGTATATAGTTTAACGAAAGTTATGGGTATGGTGAAATCGTAAAATAATCCTGTTCTGAATATCTTTTATTATTACGCGTTACACGAGGAATAATATTGTATACTAATTATGTTTACGTCATAGGAAATATGTATATAACGTGCTTTAATCGTAGCTTTTAATGGTCAGTCCCCGTTGTAGTGGAAATTTTTCAATCCAATGTAATAATAAGACTTGAAAAGGTCAAGGACACCATGGTCCGGGAGATTGTAGGTAATCAATTAAAAAAATGAGTCTGATAAACTGTGCACTATTAACAAGAATTATATTAATGGATTTAATGTAGTTATGAGACGAAATGTCGCAGTGGTTAAAACACGTCGATCTCAACTGATGATCGCGGGTTCAAACCACAACATTGCTGAGCATTTAAGTGCTTATTTGTGTAATTTATCTCGTGCTCGGTGAAGGAAAACATCGTGAGGAAACCTGCATGTGCCGGGAGAAATTTTGACACATGTATATCCGCCAACCCGCAGTGGACTGGCGTGGTGGGTTAAGCTCTTAACTTTCTTAATAGAAAAGGAGGTCTTTGCCCAGCCTTTAAAGGCTGCAATTAGTTGAAGTATACAGTTTTCGAGTTCTTATATATTTGGACCCGAATCTCGACGTCTCGGATGTTTGACTTGAGTGTTCTGCCAATTAAGCGGTCTAATAACTGCTGTGACAAAGGCGATGCTAAGTATATATACAGTCTTAAGATTTTAGACTGCGGCCTTGCCGCAGGTTTTGTTATAATAGTGGACTTCAAAGAATAGAAGACATTCTTATGTCTCGTCTCGGCATGTTTTTGTTTGTAATTAAGACGATGCTTTTAAAATGGTTTCATACAAATATCAAGATTAGATGCTTACTCTCTGAACTATATAGCGAACTAAATGGCAATTAATTCAATTTTTACAAAGATAACGCATTATTACAGAGACTGACACGACCATTATTTTTTTGGAACTGTTGTGTTTGAAACTAAACTATAATCATAAACAACAAAGCTTTCATACACGGGTATTAAACGGAAATTAATATAAATCCTTATTCAAAAATGAAACTCAATAAAAAGGTCGACTTCCTAATAACAACGCCTCGCACTTCAAAATAGTTCATGTCGTTCAGACCATAGGTTACCATTACGGTTATACAAAACATTACCTCCTTCAAAATGATTATATATTAACCATTCAATAAATGATTTTAATAATGTGCGTACTCGCACCTGTTTACTACGGAAACACGTAAGCAATACCAAGAAAAATAATAACATTACATAGAACAATGACATCACTTTTTAATTACCTGGTTCACTATAGGATATTGCTCTAATAAAATACGATTTGCACGTGCAAGCAAAACTTACAATTTATAATTTATGTTAATCTACGTATAAACGTTATCTATAGTAATATTGTAAAGAGGAAAATTTGTTAAATAGAAGATGAGGAAAATTAAAAATTCTTATATAGAAAGCTACACAGACACTTTGGCGCAGTGGTCACTGCAATTGACTGAAGCGCCAACGGTCTCGCGTTCGATCCCCGTTCACGGTAAACGTTTGTATTGGCCCTGCAGATGTTTGTCAAGTCTAGGTGTTTGTGTTTGTGTTGTGTGTGTTTCCGGACACCAACACACGATCATGAGACCCTAATGGCGGCCGTTGAGTGTGATGCGTTTATTTACACTATCTACTCTGGAAGGACAAAGGCATACCTAATAAGTACCTAACGGAGACGGAGCTGCGATTAGAATCTAGTAATTTATTAAATGGAAATGCTTTTTCAAATCATACCAGAATATCAAAGCTATCGTGATTAAGGAAAATTAATCTCAGTTATTAAACATAATGAAAGATAACATAAGATCCCAAAATTTCATTCGAATTTGTATAATTAGAAATCCAATCCAAATATTTTATAGATTTTCCAAATCTTTCCTTTATAGCAGTAATAAGTTCAACAAAGGCAAGAGACAGTTCTAGCTAATTGTCAAACACTCCGAATCACATTAGCATTAATTACGATGATAAAGATCGATGATGACTTCAATATGAAACAGTTTACGCAATTCTACGATTACGTATTCTACTCAGGATCGCTTTTCATTTAAAAACGATAGTGATTGTCAATTAGCCTAGGGAAATTCCTGAAACTTGTAATTTCCTCAAACGCTTATATAATTATATGTTTAACTAGTTTATGCTCGCGACTTCGTCTGCGATGTCTGTGATACGTCATAGTAGCTTTATACATGCCTCAGCCCGATCGGTTTAAAATTGACAACGTGTCATTCAAACTTTCATCCCCTATTTCATCCCCTTGAGGGAATAATTAATTAAAATCCTTTCTTAGCGGATGCCTATGTCATAACCTCTACCTGCATGCCAAATTTTAGCCTAATCCGTCCAGTGGTATGCTCTGTGCGTTGATAGATCACTATGTCAGTCAGTCACCTTTGAATTATTATATATGTATATTTCGATAGAAATTTCCTAGTAGGTCTCGGTGTATGCATATGTGGAAAATAACCATATTCACGAGTATTATATCACAGACCAGAATCGCTGTGGTTTGTTATGAATGGTGAATAACCTATAGAGACGACAATTTACAGATCTTATGTGGTTATAAGCTACACGAGAATTGCTTACGATTTCAACACTAGTGAGATTGCGTGTACGATTCACAATTAATTGTTCTGCTGTTTCAAGAAACCTTGACGTGTTTACGTAAATTTTACTCTTGTTGAAGTGTCCCAGTGCAGGCCCACCTGGGAAAGTACCGTTCATTAAATATCACAAAATATATTTGTTTTTATTTCTCGGTTTTTGCTAAATTGGTAAGGAAGTCCGTCGAAAGAAAACACTTAACAAGTATTGTATCGTATACTAGAAATGCTTCATCAATACTTATCTATACTTCAATATCAAATGTAAATAGCTGAAGAGTATAGTTGAACTCGTTAATCTTAGGATTTACAACTCCGATAGCTTGCTTATTGCAAAACGTTATATAGGTTATATAAAGAGACAGAAACATAAACGCGGCAGAAATTGCAATAAACATGTAGTAGTTCCAGATCCAGATATTCCTGATCCAGATATTAACAAGTTACTAATTTTTACACAGAGCAATTGCCATATAACTTCCGCAAGGCAAGCTAGTAACCATTTAGACTAGAATAATCTTCCTACTAAATGTAACGATAATTATCAGAAGATTGTATGAACAACCGACACCTCAAGTATTTGTGCCCTAGGCACGGTAGGGAGATCCACAAGGGCAAACACCCAGACCTAGAAACAAATATCTGTCCCGAGCCTCGAATTCAGAAACGAAGCTTGTAGAAGTACCATTACTCCGAGAATTAAGAGCGGTTATCATATATTATGACAGAAAAATCGATGATACGCTTTAATATTAAACAAGTAGTGCGTGAACTTAGGGTTATAAACTTAGGGATTACATCGATACCTTATCTGATCAATATAAGCCGATATTAGTTTATGGGTAGGCTTTCCTTGTTCAAGCGCTTATTAACAAAATTCTGACGCAAACTGTTCAGTTGCTTGAATTAAAAATGGTCGTATGACGTCGTTGTGAACTCATTTGGTTAAATACAAAATTGGGTATGTAGCTGTGGATCGATGATCAAGGAGTATATTGTATGGGGTGGGGTTGTATGTAAATGTATCTAGGAGAGATCTCTATAATTTATAAATTTACTTCGAAATTTCGAAATGGTTTCAATTTAGAATCATTATTTCAAGGATACTTGTAACGACTAAACTTTATCAATTTTTAGAATTTCGAAGTTTGATCATTATTCTTTCTAAAACAGAATAATGATCAAACTTCGAAATTCGAAAAATTGATCAAGTTCCAGATATTTTTCCAAAGTTTAACGTAAACTTCTGGACTAGACTCTTCTTTGCATCCTTGTTTGGAAAGATTTATTAAGCTAAATTTGCTTAACCTAATCGTATTGAATGGACAGTAAACGAGTTTCCTAAATTAGGACATTTACCTTCAGTTTCCATGTATGTTGACATTTTTGGATTATCCATACCGAATAATAAAAAAAAATATGAACATATAAACTTTTAACTTGGAATGTATAAAAGTTTAAAGGATACATTTTTTTTAAATATACCTCAGCCAATTGTCGGATTTAGAATAGTGAGTGCGCGTCGCCAACATCTGCCAAATTTCTACGCCTATTTGCCTGTCCTATATGGCGTGCCATTTATATAACGTGTTTATTTACCAGTATTAAATACTATATTAATTAATTATAAATAAAAAAGTTAAATTTTGCACTATATTTTTAAATATTAAATATATATTTTTCTTTTTCATCTCCTAGGCATTAGGCAACATGTACTTCGCGCATTCCACTCTAACAGATCTCAAGATGTGGGACTTCGAACTGAAGTCGTACGTCGATGTAGTGGGCAAGGAAATCAACAGTGGGAATATTGAGAAGGTCACGACGAAGGAAAAGGCAAAATTTCCGCAGCATTTCTTTCCTGAAGTGAGTATAAAGTTACCATATTAATATTATAAACAAATACCCCCTGGTAAGCAAATATCTCTTATCCAACTACGATCCATTTTCTCTTGTCCTACTTGTACTAAACGACTTTTGAATTTATGAAAATTAACCTCGAGATAAAAAGCATTTTAACGCAGAATATACTGCTCCTTGAGTCATTGAAACATCTCCGTAATGTCTCTGTGTATTACATTATTGGAAATTAATTATCTATACTAAGTGAGGGAAGCCTCTATATTGCCATTAAATAATCTAGTGAGTTTCATGATTGTATTCAGTCTGTAATATGAACTGATGAATATGAACAGGAAACCTTGAATTTCGGCTCTCGTTCAATGTCGTGGATCCCGCTATAATTAGGAAACAATACTCTAATCTAATTTGTCACCGGCTTGTCCGTAAAAGGTAGTGGAGGTCAAATGGCGATTGGTTGATTTAGAATCAAG
The DNA here is from genome assembly GCA_037950945.1 of Hypolimnas misippus. Lineage (NCBI taxonomy): Eukaryota > Metazoa > Arthropoda > Insecta > Lepidoptera > Nymphalidae > Hypolimnas > Hypolimnas misippus. Next base: position 3,284,639 of record JBBEEQ010000009.1, read on the forward strand.
TAACCATCAGGCTTATTGTTGACATTCACAAAATTAATTCTTATAAAGTTTGACTTGACTTTATTACTAATAAAAAAATGATAAAAAAATGATTTGGAAGCTAATAAGCAATACTTTGTCAAGCCACACAGACTCCATGTTGAGTAAATCGTCTAATGATATCAAACCTATTCTTAACAAATTTGTTTGAAGCCGTATATATCTGTCTTCGCTTTTATATTTTGAGAAAAGGTATTGTGAATTAAAAGCAGATTGGTATAATAAAATGTTGTATCTAATAATAAGTTTTTGAAATATATTAGATTATTGTATATTACAAAATATTGAGCACATTTCGATATTCGGAACTTTACATTAAGAAACTTTTTTCCGTCCTTATTTAGTTTAGATGAATTAAAATTTTTTTAAATAATATTCTTTACATTATATTATCAGAATATATCAATATCTCCGAATTTTACATTTTGTGTGTTGACACATTATTACTTATCAGCATCCATTTATCAATTACTAAATGCCCAGAGCCTCTTAATATAAACATTATTTCGAGACATTTACTTAATTTTCGTAAGTAGACAATTAGGAAAATAATCTTCAAAATAGCGTAGATAGAATCTGGTTGACCGAGCTTTACTAGGTATGTTATTTGATTTTTGGAAATTATATTTGATTTACCTTCGTATTCTAATGATAACGAAACAGTTTTTCCTTACTTGAAAACACGAATATAATGACATTTTCTAAAAATGAAACCTAGCTAGATCGATTTGTCGCCCCTGAAACATCCTGTGTACTAAATATCATGAAGATCGTTGGGGCCGTTTCCGAAATTCAGATTATATACACAAGTTTAAGAAGGTATTTCATACCTTACGGACTAAAAACACCTTTTTGGAATAATAATATAGGTTATATGTGTATCAAAAAAGTAGTTTACATTTCTAAATTCTTCTCTTTAGTGCAAGTGGTCTCGTAAAGGATTTCTTCGGACGAGGTGGACAATCCGTGGTACAGCTATCGAGTTTATCAATATACATCTATTCCACGATGCTTCCAATTTGTTAGCTATGGAGCCTTTTCCTTCTGTAAGTAAATATTTATAAAAATTAAACAGAATGTCTATTGAAATAATTTTGATTTGGTGTTTTTTGGAGAGATATTAAGCAGATTCGGTTACAGCAATAGCCTTGAATGTATTGATTACTGGTTGAATGATATGAAATAATATTTTTTTTAACTTAGTAAACTGTTTTAATAGTTAACTATATCTATATATAGTTATTGACTGTCAGTTGGACAATTAAGTTATTATTTCGAAAAATTGGTTTTACCAAATGGAAAAAGTTGAACAACTGCATTTTTTAATTATCTCCTTAGTGTGTTGTAATTGTTATTTTAAAAAATAATATATAGAATTTCACTCATGGCCAGAGATACACGGCCGATCAATAAAGTTAAAAACATTATTTCTAACCGACTGCCAAAAAAGGAGGAGGTTCTGAATTCATCGGGTCCTTTTTTAAGTATAATAACCGAACACGAAAATGACTCGATTTGGTTAATTCTTTTTTACAAGGGTATACTTCCAGATTGATCCCATATAATTTTTACCGACATCGGCTCAGTACTTTGACTTTAAAATTAAAATAACTGATAGTATGATATTCAAGTCAACGAAATAACGTATTTTGTTTGATTTTGAAGTCGATACCTTTTCATAGTCTTGTTGTTTCAAATGGTTCCATTTATAAGGAAATACCAAATGGGGATTATTTTAGAATAATTTTGTTATCTTCTTTTTCTGTAAATTTATGAAATATTTCAGGTGTATTGTCGAAGTAGAAGGCGCGCACTGAGACATACTCTTCGTCACTTACACTCCGATGTGAACGCTGCGCCATACTTTATATTCGGAGATTTTAACTTTAGGACGGATACTGGAGGTGTGGTTAAGGTAATTTTATTATTATTTGTAGTAATAGTTTAGATACCATTCCATCCATCCATTATTAATTAGACGTAGAAAGTGCACAAGCAGTCACTTTAAACAAGCTTTAGTAATTTTTGTTTAATTTTCATCCATACTGAAAGGCCTCGTAAAATTTTCGTTAAGGGACGCTGTCAGTAATGTAAGTAAAGAATTAAAGAAGGAGAGGTATTGAAAAACATAAAAAAAGGATACTTGGGTATATTTTTTAGATCATACAATATAAATATATGTAACAAATTAGTAAGAACGCAATCAAGAAGAAATCGAAGTAAGAATAAGCTTAAAACTTAGCTCTTTAGAAATAAAAACTGTGTCAACTGGGCATGTGTTGGACATTTTATTTAACCAGTACTAGCAGAATCGATATTGAAAAGTAAAAAACTAAATGTTTTTTTTTTAATAGAAAAAACCTTTGTTTTTAATTGAAACGTTGACTCTTGTAGATTTGTACAGTACATAAATCATTAATGAAAAAAAAATAATAATTTAACTAATTTTTTTTTAATATCGATTCTGGTAATGCTAGTAAAATGTCTAACACGTGACCAGTTGACATTCAGTATATTCGAATTTCAAAAGTCACATAAATTTGCTCTATTTTTTAGAGTCTAGTTTTTTTTTCTTTGATTCAGAAAGTGACGGAAGAATTAACATCATGTCGACTCCAAAATGGCGCAAATGTCGATTCATCGAAGTTACAATATCGTTCTAAGGCTGACGACCGCGTAGTACTTACTGTGGGCAAGAAAGAATTCGCTCATATTGATCATCAGAAGATATTCAGAGAACCGTGGGTAAGTGTCAAATGTATAAATAAATACTTTTAACAATAACGATGTACATAAAAATCTTATTTTTTTTTCGAGGGTAGTTGCATTTTCTTAAGATAAGTTTTGTTTAACCTTTCAACTGATAATGACAAATTAATTTCTTGTAAAGTATTAAAATTATTGTAAAGTTTATTATTTATAGTATTATATTATATTAAAAAGGGATGAAATTTATTTTTAAGTTTGTTTGTTTGTAAGTTTGTATTTAAAATTGAATACAGTTAGTATTCAATTTAAAAACCCCTAGTGGTTACACTCGCGTTTATGTTTACTGCTCTGCTCCCATGACTTATAGCGTGATGTAATGTAGCCTACCTTCCTCAATAAATGGCCTATCCTACACAAAAAGATTTTTCAAATCGGATGACTAGTTTCAGAGATAACCTCCTACATACAAACTTATACACATATTTTTACTCTTTATAATATTAGTATAAATGTAACTTGTAATTAAACTGGTTCCATTATTTTCAGCTGCAGAAGTTTGATCGGGAATTGGAATCTCTTCGGGCTCATCTATATGAATTTCCAGTTAAATTTCCCCCCACTTACCCATTCGAAGAGGATGTTCATCTTCCCACTCATTATATGAAAACTAGGTAAGCATAGTACATCATACATTGAAGAATAATCTTCCACGAAAATATGACATGAATTTATAATTAACTAGCTGTGCCCCGCGTTTTTTCCCGTTAATTTGAGTGAAAATTATATTTATATAATGTTTACCTTCCAAAATAAAATCGGATATTGTTCACATTCCTTTTTATTTATTAAAATGAATATTTTTTTAAAATTAATATTGCCTAAGTTACTCCTTTAAACATTATCTATCTATGAGTGATAGTCCCGTCAAAATCGGTCCAGCCGTTTCAGAGATTAGCCGGAATAAACTGACAGGCAAAAATTTTAACAATTATATTTACATGAGTTATTTATAATTGAATAAAATCACAACCAATTATTTTGAACTACATGGGTATATGATATAATATAGATTATTTCATCTAAAAATTAACTATATATTTCAGATGTCCCGCTTGGTGCGATCGCGTATTATTGTCGCAGTCTGCGAGGCTACTGCTGCAGCCAGACGCGCGACATAGTTCTAGGTAAACATAATATGTTATTAGTATTTCATACATTGGCGGAGATCTGGCTCTAACTTTTTGGGGTGGACAGGGGCTTTAGACTCTAATATGAAATAAAATGGTGTATTTACATTAATGGCTTATATGGCTGATTTATTTGCCATTCGATGCTGGGTATTGTATATGTGATATTTGGTAAACTGTATTCAGACCATATTTATCCAGATTTTAATTTTTTTTTTATTTTGTGGACGAAATTTAAAAAGTCCGATATGATCTGTGGTTTAAAATGTTTACAGCATATATAATATGTGTTTTGTTGGTTTATAGGAAATCCGTAGCAGATTCAGATAGTGGGAGCGGTAGAATGTCATCGTCAGACAGCAGTCCAGCTCGATCTGGTTCACCAGCTCGACAGAATAGTCAGGTACCCGTCCTGAAAATATTAATAAAAATAAAGTTTTATTCCATACATTATATCTAGTGATATTAAAGACTTTTCTAATTGCCTGATAGTAAACAAAAATTAATACAAGTTGATCTTTATACTTGAATGTCTTAAGATAACTTGTGTCATATTTTTTTTATTATTTATCAAGTCTTGCCAGTTCTCGATCGATTGTAAGTTGATAATTCGAAATTGATCACTTATCCGATACTATTGATGAAATTGGTAGAATATTCAGGGGATGCCCTCGAGGTTTTAACACAAAATCTACTTACTATAGACTCTTATGCACACAGATGAGCCCCGGGAAGACCCTAGAGAAGAAAGCTAGTGCGAGTGAGTTGGAAGTGCTCAGTATTTCCTCTCACGTTGGCAGGAAGAGTATCGCCGACCCCACCAGCCTACAGCACGCTATCAACGCCCGGTGAGCATATGGGGACATATTATATAGATAGGCTTTTTATAAAAGGGAAACAACTTTAAAGGCAAAATACGTGATTTCCTTTACTTGAATGATATTCTTATTCTACAAAATTCAATGGGACCAATCAGAAACAAGAATAAGAATTAGCCAAATTGGTCATTAGTTCTATGAATGTATAACAGAGATCGTAATTAAAGATAAACTTTAACGTGAATGTTGACTAAAAAAACTTTTTTTTTAAATATATCCTATGTATTAATTAATTATTCAAATAGTTTATAAAGTACAAATAAATAGGTATTAATAACGCTTTTGCAGGTTGAAAGTGCTATCTTTCGCTAATAAGAAACAGTAAGTTATTGAACGGTTGTAATGAAATTGACCCACTGTTACCCAAAAACTAAACGGAGTCCACTGACTGACTTCATCTAAATTATTTCTTTTGTCAACTGGGTGTTTGGTTGTTTAATTAAATGTGTTAATTGATTTATAGCTTTAGATGTGACTATCATACTATTTGATGTTAAAAATCTGTACCCGTTTCCAACTTTGAACAGCTCGTTAATTGATTTGTCGATATAAAGAAATTTTTCGTTTATCATGCTCTATCGCTAGCTGGTTGCTAGGCAACGTCGTCTAAAATGTAATCTATATATATAAAATCACTTGTCTACTAAATTGCTGGGGCTACGAGCTTGAAATTTTGGCAGTAGGTGGCTTTTAGATTGTAGGCATTCACTAAGAAAGGGTTTTTTATTATTCACCCCTAAGAGGGTGAAAAGTGGTTAAAACGTTTGTATGCAAAATCTTATTCCGTGGTCGTATTAACTTAAAACTTAATACACATACTTCTGGGTGATATTAATGAAATATAAAATAGAAATCGGGGTACTATTATTTTACACTGAGGTGCAAGGGGGTAGTAAGGTTTGTATGGAGAAAATATATTTTTTTATCCGATTATCCTTAAATCAGCACAAACATAACTTAAGGAAAATAATTAAATACATGTAACCCAGAATTTCAAAATCATCCCTTAAAATGACGCTAGGGGGAAATAAATCCTGGAACGGTCACAATTTCGCTGGTAGATTTATTTACCTGAAATTCCATAATATACGCGGGCGTAGCCGCGAGCAACTGCTAGTAGCTATATATAAATGCAAGAGAAACTACATATGGTATATTTTATTTACTATTTATTTATTTTATTATTTAATTCGTTTGTCGTGAAATGTAGAAATATAAATATGTTAAATGAAACATTTTTCCATCGGAATGTACATGTCGTAATGTGTTTAAAAAATATATCCCATAATAATTATTTATTCATCTATGTATGTGAGATATCATTTCTTTTATTTTGTACCTCATTGCAAGCGTATATGTTTCATACTTGCGTGAATCAACATTTGATGTTAACTGTAGTACGATGTTGTATGTCACTGTTGTTATATTATAATCCTTGTCTGGTATATTTATTTGGATGCTGATAAACAATAATGTGTCAACCCACAAAAAGTCAAATTCCAGTTGACACTCTGTATGTATGTCTTTTTGAATCCAAATTATCTTTAAACATGTTCCCAGGGTGTCGGATTCCGAAGTGTCCCCCGGTAGGCGTAAGTTGGTGAGGAATCAATCGGAAGGCTCGCCCAAGTCTGGTGAAACTTCCGCGGAACTGAGGCGCCTGGTGGACGTACCCACTCGCCGTAGGAGCGAGTACGGTGTGATAGGGGATTCGGCCTGTATGGGGGACCATAAGGTAAGGTACATCCTAAAACTAGCGTTGCACTTGTAAGCCTTACTTGCGGACTTACGTAAAATTTACGTTAGTAAGTTATCTGTAATTTTACGCTTGCTATTATGTAAATTATCTTTACGTCTGAATGGATTTACTGTAAAAATAATCATATAATCGAATGAAATTTTTTCATTTTATCTCTGAGCTACGTAACGAATTTTGGATTGACTTATTTTTTTAAATTTTGTAACTTACCTAGCTGTTAGCCTGTTGCAGTATTGTTTTCATAAGTAAAGTAATCGTAAAGTACATACCTTACGTAATCAAGTTACGGAAGTAAAACTTACAAATGTAACGCTCGCCTGACATTTACCATAATTTACTAAGATAACTTATTCATATCCTTTGATAAAACACTGCATGTTGATAAAATTCGATTCGATTTCTTCCATTTTCGTAATGATCACCGAATTTGAACTTTGAACTTAATTTTGAAGTAGATTAAATTTTGCTATCGCGGTAGTAAATACTAATGCTGTATATGCTTGATACGTTTTTTAATCGAATTTAGTCACGGTTTAGAGTATATAGTTAATTTTAAGTTATACACACACCTACCAATCGTAAAAAATGTTCTCTCCACAGCCGATTTATCTCCGAGTGATGCTGCAAAGCGATCGAGGTATCGTACAGTGTTGTGAGAGTATGTCTTGTGCCTTATGCGCTTGCGCAGCTAGAATTACCCCGAAAAAACTACCCCGTTTACCTACAGATCCCGACTTGTACACTAAAAAACTTAAAAACATCGAATACTCCTCAAGTAACCCCGATAAACTACTGTCCGACGATCAAAGACTAAAACGTACAAGAACCGGCTCGTTGAACGAGAAAACATCGAGAATACCGTTCGTTGAAATCACTAGCGCCGATTATACTAGCTATGACGGTATATTCGTTAACGATATCGATACAACACTATTAAGCCCGAAGAAGTTTCTCGATCCCTATACACCCGAAAGTGTTGAATCTCATACGCCGAACGCGGAAGCGTCTAACGATTCAGACGATTTGACGGAAATAATCGATATTCTCGGACCGAATATCGATATAAAATCGAATAAATTGACGAGGGATAGAAGCGTTTCGCCGTCCCAATTGAAATCTAGACTCGATATGCTTTTAAGTGGGAAGGATGATAAAAGAAAGGACGTAACCTGTGATAAGGATGTTCCAGAGTTACAAAGGCTCAACAGTCGGGAGTCTTGCAAGTCGGACGGTAGTAAAAAAAGCGGGTTATGTTGTTTCGCGTTGAAATGTTACGGGTTCTGTAGGCGGAGGGCTCGTAAAGTTAATTGTAACTGTAGTGGCTTGAAATGTTGCACATCATGACGTCTGGACTTACACGTCGTACGCTTTCGTTTTGAATTGTTGTCCATTTTGACAGGTCGAAATTCGAATTTGACATTGACGTTTCGTAGAAAACAATCTGTGGTAATTTGACACGCGTCAAAGCGTTTAAAAGTGAATAAGAATCGACATTCCACAGATTATTAAGTGAGATTTTATATATTATTATGAATAATTCGAGTAATCCTAAAAAAAAATATAACCTGTACGGTTGCAAATGTCAAACTTGAATTTCGATTTTTTTTTAATCGTTCCGTATAACGAAGGCCGCTTTGTTGAAATTGTATTTTGATGTAGCACTTAATTAGATAGTCAACATTTTTTTGTTGTTACGAACAAATGGTAGTTTACCATTTTCTTTTATTTGACGCTTACTTAAATGTATGAAGTTCGAAGCATGTTTGTTTACGATAGTATTAATTACATATAACGCATGCATTTTATGTTGCAATATTAGATTTGATTAATTATAAGAATTGTATAGTTTTATCATTGACTCCTATTTAGTTTTAACTAGTCGACAGCACGGCTGTCTAAAAACTTAACCAATTTACATTGATACCTACGTACATAATAGTTGTAAGGGAGCAAAGTTATGCTAATAAAGAAAACTTGTATAAAAGTGAAATTTATACCAAATGGTCTATTAATCTAGTCTAGTTCTGCTCAAGTGGATCTTAAATATAATAGTTAGATATATCTGACCTTTTTTGACACAAGGTGTTTCCTAAACGTGTGAGAGAGACAGGTATATTCACATTTGACCAAATATAATCAATTCATAAGCTAAATAGCATAAAGCTTAGGGGTCGTCCAAGAATTACGTATAATAAAGATATACATATTACTCCCCATTGTGAAGTTAATCCCTAAAATTAAACAGACGAAAGATAAAAAAAATATCACTATAATTTTTCTTTATAATTCATACTTTTGAAATATGATTCTAATTGAATCATGTTACTTGTAAATCATATAGTACATTATTCACAGTAATTAAACTGAATGTCAGTAAACATTTGACCCCATAATTATGAAATCTAAGTCTCTATTATGATCATTGTATATAGCGCTAGTAAATTAATTGAAAATTAATGTATAGTATATACATTTTTTAAAATCTCAATATACGTATATTAATAAGAAAATTGGTTTTAAATGTAAAAATGATGTAACGTTTATATTTTGTTGTTTTGTTATGCAAGTATAAACTTGACCCCTATTTGTGAACGTAATCTATGGATGACCCCTAAAACTTTTCAATACAAAATTATAATTTTAGAAATAAATGCAAATGAATCTTCAATGCAATTAAAATGTTTTTAAGTTTGACATACTCTAAAAAATAAGATAAAATTAAATACTAAATAATTAATTTAAAATCATTTAACCAAATCTGCATTTTATTTGATTATGACGCTTTTTTAATTTTAAGATATAATCTTTCGGTTCGATTATGTTGACTTAGAAATTAATTTTTGGAACTATATTTTTAATAAAAAACTTATAAATCTTAAGACATCCTGGCAGCTTACATGTACTTAAAATCATATACAATTTTATATGAATTTTATTTTGATTCTTAATATTTTTTTGTACATTTTAATTTCTAAGTCTGCATTTTCGAAAATCTTATACCTATGTAAAAAAACCTATTTGTCACGGGTGCTATGCAGATGAAAATAAACATTCCTCATTGAATAATTAATTTTTTTATTTATATTTTTACTTTATATACAATTTACATGTGATTTCGTTAAATATGGATTTCTGCTCCACAATCCCAGGAGAGCGATGATTTTCGAGTGTTTTTGTTTTTTTCGAAACATTGTTACCTAGTATAACTAAACAGTCGCCATTTTTTAAATTTTAATTTATTTTATTTTTTTAATTTTTAATTTATAGGTCAGGATTTATAATTTTAATGATTCGATTATATGTACTCTAAATGAAAGCTTCATCAAAATTTACCCATTGATTTTGTAATAGAATGTACCTAAAGAGATAGGTATTTTATTTTTATTTTTTTCCGGGCACGAATAATTGTATGCGCGTGTTCATCAAAAAGTCATTAATAAAAAAAAGTAGAATTTTTTAAAATAAAGGATGTAACTGAATAACGTATTCATAAAATATAAAAATAAAAAACATTACCTGTTTAATTCATTAGCTATTCACGCACAAATGTTTTACCAGCTTACAAAATAATTAGTCTACCTACACATATACTGTTGTACCTGTTCGCTTGTTAAGTTTTTTAGTTGATTTTTAGCTCATTTCAGATTCCACTGTATTACCTGCATCTGTGACGCTTTGCTTGTAAGTATCTTGTTTTAGTTATATGGGCTTATGTTGCAAGCTTTTATGTTCATTTAAATGCTACAATAATAATAAATATATAAATAAATAATAACTTTTTTGTTCTTCGCCAATCAGTTGATTCTACTCCGTAAGGATGTATTGTTTAGACTGTTAAAATATCTCTGGGGTTCTAGTAACTAGTTTATTCGTAATTATGAATATATTTCTGAGAGTAAAGACGAGCAATCTATCCTAGAGAGAGGGAGGGAGCGTACTGCCGATATATAATAATAACTAACTGATCAACGAGCTACCATAGACAAAATACAGTATTAATTACTTTAATGATATATTCCTAACAAGATTAGGACCATTCGGTTTAACCTTAGGATAAACGAGTTTGGCTTGAAATCAGCTTAGGCCGTTAACATATACATATTAATGACAAGTAATAATATTTTTTTATGATGTATTAATACTTATCGTTAAAAAATATATATTTATTAATTTTTGAACTATTATTGAAGTAAATTTTATTAAGTATTTTAACGATAAACAAGAACATTGCTGGTATACGTTAACACATATTTTACATATATTGCACCCCCGGTGCGATACTGTCACTTATGCAAAAATGTAGTTTTTCAGGAGAAGCATTTAAAACTTTCACACCCCACAAAGCAATGTTAGGAAATATAGGCGAGATGAGTTGCTTATACTAAAATATCAACTTTTAACTTTGCCTTAAGATAGTTATCATTAAATATTATTAAAAATATACTCTAAAATTATTTAAAACTTCAACCCCCCTCAGAAGTGACGTTGTGCATTTAAAGAAAAATTAAAACTGTAGTTATGTCACACTGAGTTTAAAAGAAAACAAGAACAAATAGTAACGTTATCGCACCAAGTAAAATGGTGCTCTAGGATAATTATTACATATTTAACTAATTTTTAAATTTTTTGCAAAAGTGACAGTGAAAACATATGTGAAAATGAGTTTTAGATAATTCTTATACGGCTTGTACATTGGCTTATTTGCCTTAATAGCTTTTATAGATGTAGTATTTAGCGATTAAAGTCCGTTGTTTTTCCTGTTGATATTTTCTTGTGTAATACAATATACAACCATGTATTGGGCTTATCCTCAATGGTGTGTATTTCCTAGTCCCTATTGGTTTATATGATAGTCACATAAACAGCAATTTCTATGTTTTTTTATTCTTCTTTTTTACCAACGTGTACAAGATATTTTAATTCACGTAAAAGATTTTCAAGTAATCTACACGCGTTATAAATTAAATAGAATTGGATGTTATATTCATAAAACTTATATCAGCAAAAAGTTATAGTGAAACTTCGAAAGTTAATATTTAAATTAATAAATAAGTTGAATTTTTTTTGGTCATATTTACATATTTTCTTTTATTTTTCAATTGATGTTTTTCTTTTACTCTTCCTAAAGGCGTTTGAACTATTAGTATATTAATATTATAATATTATTTGGTGTATACAACACTAGCATGAGAATGTTGTTTTTATGTAAAATGCACATAGATGTTTTGTTTGGTCGTTTACTATGTTAAAAACTATATTTTGATGTATTTGAGTTCTAACTCTGTTTTACTGATTATAAGTAATAAGGAAATTATTTGAAATCAAATAGTTAAAAAAAATACGTACTACTCACAGAAAAGAAATATATTATAATATACTTATTATAATAATTTACATTTCAAGACAGTCATTTCATTATATATAAAATTATTATATATATTAATGTAATATATTATAAAGTAGTATTTAATAAATCTTTCAGGTAATTTCCGTCATGAGTATCATTCAGAATCGTCTCCTAAACACGTCGCCACGGATGAATCAGAACCCGAGTTGGAATCTCCCGGATCACGTTACATACACTTCAATGCTACACCGTATAATATTTTCAAGGAAACAGACATATAACTGTTTATATTATTAATGCGGTTTACATAATATCGCAGAATTTACAAAGGATTTCTTTGCGTTGTATACGATTAATGTTGAAACCACACTGACCCATATCAACTCACGGAGTTACCTTATCGTTGAAAAGTAGGTACCCGCTTATATGTGTACACATACTTATATAAAATTCTGTATTTTGTTTTTATTTTATGTATTAAGTATCTTTGTGTCTTTACCGATTCATGAAAGGATATTTTAAATATAACAAAAAATAAGAAATAAATATTCACTTACCTGATTATTATACATGAATATTAGTACTGTACTGTTCGCTGATTTGCGTGTCCGTTTATTACTAGGGGTTGACTGCTATGTCTCAGAATATTGTGAACGGGAGGGTTAGTATTGCTATATACATTTTGACAGTTGATTTGTTTCATTTCAGTAAATTGGATCGCATTGCGATAGCGGTAGCTCATCCTAATTAGCCTGCAGATTGTAATTATATCAAAACAATAATAATCTTAGTGTCAATTGTGTGTTGTCTAAATCAGTTTCACTAACGTTTTCAGTACTAGCGATAGATTTTTGACTTAATTTCTGTAAATTGTGATTTTGTCAAAATTATACTACTAGTAAGCCAACTCACGAATAGTTTTTCGAAAATTGTCGTTATTTAAATGCACGTGTGTGCGTTACTGTGGGTTTGCAACTTCAGTATAATAGTATTTTCTCAAAGATACTTTTTTTTGAAAGCTGATATTTTTTATGTTACAGAAATATTGGTTTGCACGAGAATATTAGTCTAAGAATCATATTATTGATTATGTGTTAATAAACGGATACATCAGATCTGAATTTTACATGCACTCTATAGAAGTGCTTAAGGATGCTAGCAATATCATTTATTTATTTAAACAAGAATAGCAAGCTAAAGGAAAATACAATATTACTTAGACGTATATAACAAAACGTGCCATTAAACTACCGTTACGCAATGCTATAGTGATTTTACATTTTGAACTTTCGCGATTTATACTATTCACTTTTAATATAACGGGTCTTATCGCGATACCTCATGGTAGTATAATACCATTTTATTGCCCATGTGATCACGACGAATGCAACTTCCATTAGTTATTATTAAATTATTACTACCATTAGTTATCGCGATAAGACCCGTTATATTAAATATGCTATAGTGATTTCACACATTTTATGTTAATTATGAATAAAAAAAGAGATAAAAACTAGGATAATACAAATGAACTATTTATTACACAAAATATCTTAATCAAATATTCCTTTTTATGTGTCACTCAAATTTTTCCATTTAATGTTAATATATTCGACAATATTCTAATTAGTAAATGTTAAGGTACGGTTAGACTTGTGTCGTTATAACACTCAGGTATCACCCTAGCATTACACACGATTTTACCTTCAGAAGACTTTTGCTTTCCTTACTTGTGATGGTAATTTTTATTCCTATAGATTGCTTAACTTTAAATGATTTACTGTTTATTCAAATAATTCTTGTTATTAACATCTCATATAGCTATTTAAGAAAATAAAGAATGAACTTTATATTAAATGAACAGGGCAAATACAATAACCTAATATGAATATGTTAAAACATTAGCTTAAAGTTTTTTTTTTTATTTGCTTGAAAAGTAGAAAAAAATTATGGATAATAATATATAGAATATTTCTCTATATCTTCACTATTAATATTTATTAATCAAAATATTTTACTAATAAAAAATATTTATTGGACGCTTAATAGCGGTTATACTTAATTGTTTATTAATATTGACAACTAGTCATTATATCTAATATACTTAATTAGAAAACTATTTAACGCTTCTAGTCTTAACGGATATTCTCTCATTATTATACTATTAAATTATTATGTGTATTGTCTTTTATAATTTATTAACCTTTTTTTAACTTTCAAGACAATACAAAGACCTATTATCAGGTTCAACTTTATAAGGATTATTTATTAAATAATAGATTTATTAAATAATAGATATATTAATTATCAACGTAGTACTTAAGTGATTAGTTCACGAGCCCCTTTAGTAGCAAAAATGTGAACACCGATTTTTTTTTTATATAAATTAATTATTTCGTCTTGATTTGAGAATATTATAAGTCAATTATTATAATTCTTTCCAACGAAATTCTGATATTTTTCAATATCTTTTAAAATAAAATATATGATTATCTATATTTATCCAAAGTTATATTAGTCGTATTTCATGTCTATCGGTGTCTATGGATTAACCTATGGTAAAATAAAATAGTTGCAACTACGTAAAAAAATATAAAGTAATTATTACAGCCTACTTCATGAAGTATTTTATTTAAATATTTGTTGCAAATCTCTTCAATTTCCTCTTATAATGCGTTAAAACTTCATTAATTCGAATTTAATGATGAAATTTGATTCTTATGCAAAATTAAGCCAAAGTAACATCACAGGGTAAAGTTCAATTTTTTTTTTTTTGAGAATTGCATAAAAAGTCAAAATATTTTTTAATTTAGTATGAACTTTTTTTTTTAAATCATAGAGGAGTAATTGTTCCTAGTAAAGGTAGTGGCTATACTGGCAAAATAGCGGTAGATTTTTTAGATTTTTAATAGGAATGATAAATACATTTATTTAATAATGTCGCGTCGGTTAGAATGCTAAAAGACATCATACTAATATTTAATCTTTCAATAATTAAAAAAATATATATAAATATTCGTACAAGATTTTTTTTAATCTGTAACGATAGGACGTCACGAATATACTGCTTGCTACGTATCTACATTAATTATCGTGCCGTGCTCGTTGAAACCAAAAAAGGGTTTGACTAAATACAGTAGTGGTGTAGAAAAAAGAAAATTATGAAAAACCCAAAGGTGTAGTCGAAAAATTAAAAAAAAATTTAGGTTTTAAGTGGTACGAAGTTCACCTAGAATTTAATTAAGGGCGTTGCAGCAATTAACATACAAGTCCTTATCTCATTTTCATTTTTATAGCAACACAGATTGTGTTACCATAAAGAAATCTTGAAAAATCATTTCTCGTCCTCTCAAATTCGACATACAAGAACTATCTTTTGTCTTATTCCCTCCATGTTACGTTACTAAAATAGACAAAGGTAAACAAAGGTAAAATAGGTAAAGGTATTTAAGAGGCGTTAAGTACTTCAAATAGCTTTTATTTAGCAAAAATATAGCTGTAAACGCTATGATAGTTTTTTTATTATGATTTAATTCAATATTTGAGAATACTCATTACTAATAAATCCATAAAGATTAATGTTAATGTGAAATACTCTAAAATATAATGTTTCTAATTATAAATATTAATTATTTATTTAAAGTAATAATTTTAGTCAAATATTATAATTTTTTTTCCTTCAAATCGTCAATGATCTTAAATCTTATAGATATGTTATCTCTCTGATTCAGAAAATTATTTAATCTGTTGAACTTATGAGCATAGATAATTAAGTTATTGCACATGTAAAAAAGAACTGTCAAACTATTTTCAGGTGACAATTTTTAAAAGCAAATGACGAATCTGTATCATTATCTTTAATTCTTTATTTATAAAGATTATATTTTGCCTGTAAAACTATTTAAGTAATCGTTAGATTTACTTAAAATGTTAAACACAATATTACATTCTAATAGAAGAGCATTTTATATTGCATTTTTTATTCCGAAGTTTCTATGGAAGCAGGAATTTTTCAAGCGTTTTTTGAATGGACACAGTAAGATTTAAGATCAAAGAAAGTCATATCACTGTTTTTAACTATTATTTATTTTTAATGAATATCACAGTACCTGTTATAATACGAAATAATATGTGTTGTGCACGTTGTAGAGTAAAATAAATAAAAAAAATAATTAAAAAAATATATAAAAATCGTTTAGCTTTTCAATTAAAACTAGTTATTTATATAGTAAATTTATCTCTTAACATAAGTAGATTATAAAAGTATTAATCCTTAATTTAGAATATATAGTACATTGGAAGTGACATCAAATACATATGATACATTAAATAAAGTATATATTTTCAGCAGAAATTAGTAGCATATTACAATTAATATGAATATATTTATGAGACACATTTACACGTATGTCATTTCTACTGTACTTTTTATTCTATGACATGCTTTTTAGGAAAATAATAAAAAATAATTATTATTATGGTAATTTAGAATATTTCATTCCATAGTAGATTAAATGTTTTTCAAATAAAATATTTATGTTTTAATGTCATTGTGTGTACTTTTTAAAATTAATAAATCATATCATGTTTAAATATGTGTCTTAAAATATATTAATTATAAATATTTGAGTGTTAAAATTCATATTTGGTAGGTATTATTTAACAAATTTTCAACAATACACTTTTGTCCAGTCTTAAATATTTGATTATTAATATATTTATTAATATTTCAGTAATTTTCTAAAGTTTGTCAATTTTCTTACTGTTACCTAATAATATTTTAAAAGTGAGGCTTCAGTACCAGACTAATGTAGAACATTAAAATTTTATATTAAATTATTTGTGCATAATAATTTATAGAAATGGTATAACTTTAGATTTGGTTTCCTAAGATTTCGTTGCTGTTTTGTAACGGCCGGTTTATGTCTTCAGATGACGTCACTCAAATGTTTTGTATAAAAAAAATTGGCACGGCTATTTTGAACGTGTCTTCTGACACCGTAAAGTCAGAAGTTTTTTAGACACCCGTAATATTGCGCTCGTAATTTGACGATTCGCAATCCTAAGTAACCGAAGTCATTAAAGAACGTTTGGAGCGAATTAAAAAGTGCCGACTAAACGCGAGTTTAGCCGAATGGCACGTCGTGTTTCGCCATATTCACTTCCATCTAAATACGTCATATCATATTCAACTTCCTATATTTACCGTAATAATTATGTTCATCGTGTTAAAAATTGTATTATTAAGAAAAAAGTTTATGTAACTGAAATATGCACTAATACAATATCTATTTTACAAGAATGTTACAGAACTTAATTTTATAAATATTTTTATTGAATTAAATATCTAATATTTTTTGTCGATGTATAACTTTTAAGCGATCTATGGACTGCGAATTCTTGAGTACGCGTAATCAGTCGTATTGAACACGCTCATTGTACGCGGACAAAATTTGATAAGGTCGTATGTACTGCGATAAAACTAAATGTTAAGAACGCGATTTGAATAGGTATATACGCGTGGGCGCAAGAACGAACAGAGGGTGTGTGAGGTGTGTAGTGGTAGGTTAGCCAATAGCAATGGACAAAATACAACGTCAGTGGTTTCGCGGTAGATGGCGCTATATTTTTTGTCCACATGAAAGCTTAAAACAAACGGTACAGGTCGCCTAGTTAATATCTCGATGAATACTAAATGGAGATTTTCGTAAAACTTAACGTTTAACTTTCAGATATCTAAAATGCACACAATGTTATTAATAGTTTTAGGTAACTACTTAAGTGGTTCATTCAAATTAAGTTATAACGTGACGATTTTTACTTGGCACCATCCAAAGAATTTGCCTCGGGCCTCAGATGGTATAGTTACGCCTCTGTCATTTGCCCTTGGCGCTGAGGTAATTAGGGCTGTCTCTGACTCAGTGCATTTTAGTTAACGCATACACGAGATGAGCTGTTCATGTTCGTACATGGCTTTCACTTTATGTATTATCAAAATTTATTCATGCAGTATATGATCACGAGATATGCTATCATTGGTTCCTATTAAGATTAGTTATGCATTGAAGCAAAGGTTAAAATATTTTTTTTATAATATATTCTTAATAAAGCATAGACATTGATGCAATAATAGGAACTAGAAAAATGTTACATAATTCGAAGTAATTTGTACAAATTGTTAAATTCTTTGGAATTCAAACTGTCGGAAATCTTTGTGATTGTTTTATGGGTGTCGATAAGCAATAATGAGTTAACCCAAATGTCGGTAAGCAATGTGTCAGCACATTGCTACAATAAAAAGTTTTGTCTAATAATAACTTTTACAAATATTATTAGATACATATATGTACCTAACATAGCAAAATATGAAACACACTTCAATATTGGAAATATTTCATTAAGGTACTTTTTTCCGTACTTATTAAGTTAAGATGACTTGGATTTTTTTAATAATGTTAAATACGTGACGCATCAGTATACATCAACATGTCCGAAGTTTTTGTGGGTTGACACATTATTGCTTGTCGTCGTCCAATTGTCTTACGGAAACCTAACATGTCTAAAATTTGTACAAATTGGATCGAATATGAACTATAGTATTACGATAGCATTTATAATATTACACGCATAGAAAGGTATTAACGGATAATTACTGACACAAAATTATTTTTTCTTAGTAAATATATGCATATCGTGAAGTAATTCAAATAATATTAACACGATTTTAATAGCCTTGTATTGCAAGATGCAATTTGAAATTGTGAATCGAATTTAGTTTGTGAAATATGATAAACAAAATTCGATTATCTTAATCTTGGGCTGCTTTTTAGCAACTTTATTGACTCCCCCTTTCCCCTGTTGATACATGGTGAGGTTTCATAATATCCAATACGTGATCCATTAATTGCGTGAGGCCCAAAAAAGGAGGGGGAGGTTAGAAAAAATCAACAATCACTAGGGGTCTGTAGGATATAAATGTATTTAGTATAAAAACCTCATCGCATGTCACCAGGGGAAAGGAAGGGGGTCTAAGAAGTTGATAAAAACATCCCGTGATTAATGAACAACCCCTTATAAATGCAAAATTTTGTAATGAAAGGTACACAACGTCCCTTTTTGTACACCTCACTTATTCCTGATGATGAGACGCGTTTAACAAACAAAAACTTACAAATAAACAATGAATGTCACTTTTTAGGGAATCCGACCTTTTAATGCCATCTATCGGCTTATTGGTGTACTATAAGTAAAACTCATAGTTTAATTTCAACCCGTTCATCTATAGCAGGAAGTTCTGGAAGTATCAATATTTTTGCAATAATTATTAAAGATAAAATAATAATTTTAAGTAACATTAAAGAATAGACACAACATAAAATGGAATAGATACACACTTTGAAAACATAAAAATTGCTTTTCTCTTACTAATAATTTTTTGACATTCATTGTTTTTCCCACGGTGTCTTCATTTACGATTTTGATATTTCACTGTTGAGTACGAGTTGTAATTGTTCCCACAAAATTTGATGTAGTCATTATAATTATTAATACTCATTAGGACAAGGTATAAAATTGAATTAATTCATTTTATCAAACTATTAATTGTTATAAAATGGATGTCTAGTCATTTTATTGTGTATTGTGATGTGATTAAAATTAATGTGTTGACGAATATGTTGTTTAATTTTTTAACCCTATTACCAAGTTTTTTTATCTTTATGCAATGATATAACTGTATGCTGAAAAGCAATATGTGTCAACCCACAAAAATCAAATTTGGTGATAGTGATGTATTTTGATAATTCGTCACCTATTTGACATTATTCAAAATTTTTCCAAGTCATCTTAAGCTGATCAGTATAAAAAACTGTTACTTAATTTAATGTTTCGAATTTAAAGTGCATTTAATATTTTGCAATTTAAACAGTAAAGTAGTAGTAGTAAAAATATTATAAAAACCTATTATTAGATATAACTTTTTATTATACCAATTTGTTTTTAATTTACATTACTTTTTATCAAAATATATAAGATTAAATGGATATGTAATTCTTCAAACAAGTGTCTAAAGAATAGGTCTGACATTTTTTGACGCCATTTTCTCAAAATGAAGTCCATGTGGCTTGACATAGTATTGTTTATCAGAGTCCAACTATAAGAACATTACGTTAATACTAATTGACGTTAAAAATTTAGCCATTTCCAACTTTTTTTTTTTCGAAATGTGTATTGCTGTTGGCCCTACTGGCCTTGACAGCGTCACCGGGGGGAAGGGCGAGTACCGAGACTCTGCCGTGAAAAGGGGAGCCCGCGCTGGGCTCAGAATATAACGTCCGTCCTAAGGGTGTCTCCTATGAGATCGCACCTCGGCTTAGAACGTCGTCGGAGTGGAGGAAGGCGCTGTGCGGAGCGCGTTTGACGAGCTACTGACTGCCTCGTGCGCCTAGGCGCATGCGGGCAGTCGCAAACCGGGGACCTCGTCTCCGCCGGCGGAGACGGTGTGAGTGTGGTGTTGTGTTACCTACGAAAGGGGCGTTGGCTAACGTTATCCTATCGTCAGTGTCTGTCGGGACGCCTGAGTCGGGTCTGTAGAACTCGGGTCTGTCCAACTTTGACAAGTTCGTCAAATGACTTTAGGCCCGAAAATACTCTCGCCTGTCACACTCGTCGCTAGCTAGTCGCTACGCAAGGTCGTCCAAAGTGGTTGGCATTCTCGGTGACAAAATTATAACTTTTATTTATGTTATTTATTGATTATTTGATTTGATCGCGCCCGAGTATGTCAAGGTCACCTTTTAACAAATTGGTATCTCCCTCACTTTATGTCACATTGTCGTCGTCACATTATTCGTATGTACACATTCAAAGATGTAATTAACTCACCCCATAGAGTATACAATAATCACCCCACCCTACCTTAATCTGACCCAAGATGGCCTAGTGGTTAGAATACGTCGATCACAACCGATGATCGCAGGTTCAAACCTACTAAATTTGTGTTTAAATTCATCTCGTGCTTGGTGGTGAAGAAAAACATCGTGAGGAAAGCTGCATGTGCCGAAAGAAATTCTGACACGTGTATCCGCCAACACGCAGTGGAGCAGACGCGCTCGAGAAAATATAATAAAGACTTTTTTCTTTTTCTTAAAAAGTTTCTTTCGCGATTTCTTCTTAAGTCTGAAACCGTGTTAAATTCATTTGCATGACGTTTAAAAAGAGAATGTAAACTCCTAATTTCGGTTTAATAAAATATTTTGACGTTTGTTTTGATTTTTTTTACTATTCTGATCCCTTATCTTAGGATACCTCTATATTAAGAGCTCATATACGGTGAAGGTCAACTATTTAGGTGCAAGTTATCCCTGCCGTGTTTAATTAAATCCCCAAATCCCCACTTTGGTTTCCTACCACAATGACTGAAATAAGAAAGAAAGAAATTATAAAATCGAGTTTCGTGTTTTTGCAATCAATCTATTATTATTAAAAAAATGTAAAGAAATAACAGACAATACGATAGACATAGCCTTTATTTCTGATTCTAGTCCATTTATATTTTGTTAACATCAATTATTGATTAATTTCTCATATTTATAACATTTTATCAGAATATATGTATTTATTTTATATAGATGTAAGCCTTTTTTTTAATGCAATTTTACTACATATGTTTCAAACATTGATATAGATAAAAACCTAGGGTTTTTTTTCAATACCTACATATAAATGTATAATAGGTTATTATATTCATATCTATGTAGAAGGTATATGTGTTATATACTTTAAATTCTACTTTTAACATTTATATCAAACAATATTTAAAATTTTATTAAAAAACTAGCCGACCCGAGAGATTAGCGGCATTAGTATACATAGAATTTCATTAAAATCAGTCATTGTTTAGGAGGAATTCAGTGTTATACATAAGGACAGAAGTAATACATATATAAAGATTTTTAAGAGAATTTTAATTTAAAATTATGCTTGAAGTCAGTCACTTATTATGAAGTTTATTTTTTCAAATTAAATAAAAACTAGTAATATTTGAGCAATAGTTACTTTACACAACATAGAGTAGTTCATTTTAATCACTACAAAAACTGTTAGTCCATCAGGTAATACATAATTTTTTTTAAACTTAAAAATAATCCTAAAAAAAAAACAAATTTGTCAATATCTCCGAAAGTCGTTTTGTTTTTGTTACTTAGTGACTTTTAGCTTTTTAAAAAAACATTTTAGGTTCAGATCTGATGCATTCCTTTAAGAGATTGATTAACTTAATAATAAATATATCTAAATAAATGGCCGTTTGCTTGGATGGCTTGATTTGCACTAAAAGATAAAATACTTAGTAATACTATTGTGAATATCGATACCTTCCACGTAAGTTGTTGTAACCCCAAAATTACAATTTTACAGTAGAGCACTTTTACTCCGATTTAATTTGAAAGTTACAACAAAATACGCCTTTTTTTCAGGTGTATTTTGTTGTAACTTTCCTTGAAAAAAAAAAAGATTTTTTGTATTTTTTCACTTTGAATGCATTAAGCAATGCAAATTCGTGTAGTATTCAGTAAAAACGCTAACGGCAATTTTGTGGCTTACAATAACTTACGTGGGAGGTATCGATATAATTGTAGGTTTATTTAAAATATTAATATATTTTAAATTTTGAAAACAATTTAAACAAATTCGAGCATATATATTTTGTGAAATGCTTATAGTATAAGAATATGTAACATATTATATTTAAGAATAAATTATTCAAAAAATTCATATAACTTAATTAACCTAAAAAATTGTTAAAAAATATAACAAATCACATAAGTACTTATGTAAGTAAGTATATAATATTTTTATTATTTTCACATTTATATTGTAGTAGTGTTTTACAATGTTTAAATAAAAAACATTGTAAAACACTACTACCCGTTCATGAACAATTCAAATATAATCTATTAGAGGAAGAATTCTTCAAAAAATCGAAATGCAAAACTCGGGCGGTTTCTCAACACTACTTGCATACAGAGCCTACAACATGTATGGCCAGAGGACTATTTCTTACATCGTACCAAGAATAATTATCAAAGCATGCAGATTAACTAAAAAAAGTAATCAAAACAAATGAAAGAACATGTCATGGATAATCTTTAATTTTTTTTCATACCACAACAAAAATTTAATTACCAATGAAGTAAATTCACTTAATTTTTTTTTTTAACTTAAATAATATAATAATATATTAAATTCTTGTTATCAAGGAAAAACCTCTGGGTGTTATTTAAATGCTACCATCTACCTACACATGTATAGTTTAGTTGTGTAATTGATTTATAAGCATTATTTATTTATTATTATTTAAAAATAATAGTATTATGAATTTAGGGCATTTTTTGTATATTTTACAAATTATCCATGAGATTAACACATATATGTAGTATATAAGATCATTCATATTTTATTCTTAATATTTATTTTTGTAAATATTTTCTTGTATGGCAACATTTTGGCTTAAATAATACCTTAAAAATAGAACCATAAAAAATATCAGCATTTTTTAAAATATCAACTTGAATTTTCAAAAACATTGAATATAGAGTATAATTTTATAAGTATTAAATAACAGTATATATATTTATCCTCATTATTCATCAAGTTAACTTATTCTTACATAATAGTTTAACTTTATAAATATTTTTATAAAACATATTTGTAAAATCTTTCAATCTATAAAGAAATACACTTGGCACAAGATACTACTGCTATAGTCCTAAATGACTTAAGCACACATAAAAATAAGATTTCATTATTCCTCCATTCACATTTTAAGTATATTTATAAATTAAAAAAAAAAACTAATTTTATAGAAGCTTACAGCGCTTTCTCTTGCATCAACACTGGCTGCTTTTGATTTATACGTAAATCACAAAAGTAAATGAGTATGATCCTATTGATGACTAGGTACAATGCCATCACTGCCTATGGAACTTGGCAACCTTAGAGAGCAAATTAAATTTAAATTAAATAATACAATTGCCTTACTTGTAATGCAGCAACCTGTAAACCGATTTATGTATAGCATATGGTAGTGCACTTTCTTAATCACTACAATCACAGCCAAAGCAATCTTCGTCAGCGTCCATACCCGTTTCACAGCATTTGGCGCAACCTTCGCAGCACTCATACATACACTGCCCCATCCCGTGCAAGCACCATGCTATACATCGACATAGACACCATGTCTCTTCAGTTACATCTAGAACACAGCAGCAAAATTCTTCAGCTGCATCTCTATTTTCTCTCTTACGGGCTTCCTCTTTTTGCTCTTGCTCCGTTAATGTTGTATTAACATCTGCGAGTTCGTTTTCTAGAGCTTCCTGGGCACGGGGTTGTGAGGTAACAACAGAAGTCATTTTTGTTGCAAAAATTTTACTTTACCTTAAATATAATTTGACTGGTTTAATTAAATATTTTTGTTGTTTCTTTAGTCGTATATTAAAATCAATTGTTTCCTTTTAATACGTATTTGTTTTAATGTTTCGTTGGGGCTCGTAAAATGAACTCAGTCATATTAATCACAATTTTCTTTTATACTTTATAGTTATAGAACTATATATTTTATTTATTGTTTATTAGTTTTAATAAATAAATGAAATTATAATCACTAGAATATTTTTTCTTTTGACAATGACAATTGACGATTTTTTCGGTTTTTCTCACACAACGGAAAAGGCAAGGTATTTTACCGTACAGCCAAGTCTCTTGTATTGACAATTAACAAGTGTCAACTATAAACTCATCGAGGCTTTAGGTGAAGTTGTAACTAAAAATATTACAAATTGGTTTACCATGAAATTTTTATTTTTATTAACCGCTTATGTCTTAGGATAGAAATGTAGAAATATATTAGTAAAATTAAAAAAAAAAAACAAATGTACATATTTATATTACTAATAAACGTTTTATACAGAGATGCCTCCATTAGAATACCATGTTTTGGGGGTCCGAAAATACAGACAACCCATACCTAGATAAATGTTAAACCGCTAAAATGCGATCATCAGCGCCCCAGTCAATTGTAGTGACCACTGCGTCATTTTTTTTTGTAATAAGCTAGGGAAAGAAATGTTAGGCTTCCGGCTCTCTCACTCACCGTATAAAACGTTTTGTTAAGCAATGTTAGGTATTTCACATAAGCCTTATGTGAGAGTGAGGTACTACCCTGGTCGAGCCAGCTCGTATACGAACTAGCTAATGGGCTACAAGCTAGGATCTACCATAGTTAAAATACTCCTGGTTCAGTGAACATGGCAGTTTTTCATAATGATAGGTTATAGTCCGGGATCCCTGGCCTATTTTTCGCTTGATTAGTAAGAAGCTAATTTTCCGTGAGTAACTTCGTTTCAATGAGACGCCCAACTTTTTCCTGTGCGAAAATTCTCGATTGTGGTAGGTAACAGGGGTAGCAGGGATAAAAGATGTTGACTTGATGATTCTCACAAATTTATTTCTAACTGGATTTTTTTTGTAAAATCTAATGATAATTATCTAAATTATTCGAAAAAATTTTGTCCTACAAAATGTACATATCGATACCTCCCACGTAAGTTATTGTAAGCCACAAAATTGCCGTTAGCGTTTTTACTGAATACTACACGAATTTGCATTGCTTAATGCATTCAAAGTGAAAAAATACCAAAAATCTTTTTTTTTTTTTTAAGGAAAGATACAACAAAATACGCCTAAAAAAGGCGTATTTTGTTGTAACTTTCAAACTAAAACGGATTAAAAGTGCTCTACTGTAAAATTGTAATTTTGGGGCTACAACAACTTACGTGGGAGGTATCGATAGGGTTTCATCAAAATGTCCCCCTCCTTCCAACATGTATCGATAACAAGGTCATCAAAAATGATTGCTAACCAGCTGATTTTCTTTTTTGAGTGAAGTGAAGTGAAGTGAAAAAATAGGCCAGGGATCCCGGACTATTATGTTCCAAACGGAGACAATAAATATATATATAACGAATAACACCACTAAATCGTTTTTGTACATGGTATACTTAACGTTTGTATTTGAATGTAATAGCAATGGAGTACGATTACGAGTGGGTGTATGTACATTTGAAAATTTGGTTTAACGTAATATAAATTTTATTATAATATATGCATATATACTTAACTCAAGCAAAGTTATACTAATGATATTAATAAAAAACATATAAAAAGTAAAGTCTTTAATAATAAAAAAATACAATTAAAATTTTAATCATAACCACCGCCACCAGAGTCGCCGCCTCCATCACCTCCCGAGAAGTCACAACTAAAATCACCTCCGGAACTAAAACCACCACCATCACCTGAGTTACACACGTCAACATCTACCGTAGAGTGATTGTGACCAGCATCAACCGCAGAGTGATTGTGACCAACATCTACCGTAGAGTGATTGTGAGCAGCATCTACCGCAGCCTGATTGTGAACAGCATCTACCGCAGAGTGATTATGACCAACATTGACCGTAGAGTGATTATGACCAACATCAGCCGCAGAATTATAATAACCACTAAGATTCCCATCGTGGTATGAAGCAGCTGTAGCGTTAACGACATCGAAACTGTTAATCCCATCATTACTGCTTATTTCGTTATTAAAAGTTTCATTTAGATCGCTATAAACATAATTTCCATCAGGCTCATCACTATCGACACTCCCATTGCCACGACAGCAATTTTTCCAATCGCAACGGCTGAAACAAGATACTATAAAACTTTTGATATTTCTGAAGTACCATATCGTGCAGTAGAAGACATCTGTGAGACATCCCATGCATTTATTTTTTTCGTTCTCTTCCAAGTTTTCTATATCAGAATCGCAACGGTTGTCTTCACTACGATCTAATGTTACATTATTAATATCACGCTCCGATTCTTCTTCGATCGTTGTTATTTCATGTTGCAATGGTTCTACCGTTTCCTTGTTTTGTTCTTCTGGTGTGGAATTTTCTTCGCCAGAAAATTTGGTAGATGATTCTGATTGGTTCAATTCATTTTGATCTTGAATCTTTTCTGGATTTTTCTCCAATTGAATTTGTTCTGATGCTGTCCTTTGATTTTTATCGTTTGTCTTTATTTCACTACATGTTTCTTGAGTCAACTGTGTTTCTTCTTTAAAAGAGATTTCAGCACTTTTAGAAGACACTGGATGCGGTTGTGACGTTTCTTCTTCCGAATTAGAAGTCATTCTTCTTAATTAAATCACTTACTATAAAAACATTTTTATTTTATACGCTCTAATATTGTTAATAACATGTGTTTGCTATAAGGAAACATAAACACGTATGGTTTTAATGTATTGATAGTAACAGGAAGACGCGCGGGAATACACTGATATTTTGCAACAATTATAAATATGACTGAGTATGTTAGTGCGTCATCGAGTTCATATATAAAAACTAATAAAAAGAACTCGATTTCGTTCCTGTAATTAGTAATTTTGTGTCATTCTGAATAACACATTATATACTCGTACATAAGTAAATCTGAAAAAACTTTCTAAAATATTTAGATTTAGATTAAGCTAAAAAATGCGAGATTAATAATGAGACTACGACCAACACCCCTATGTCGATCGAATTGAGCGAGATCAAACTATTAACTGTTAATATAAGATAATAAATGACGTTACATTCAAAGTTAACGCGGGAAAACCTTGAAAGCGGGAAAAAGCTTAGAGACCGCGCCAAGGTCCTTAGAGCTAGATTATTATTATATTTATTTGATATTTAATTTTCACTGAAAAGCTTAATTAATTTTAAATGATTCTTTACTAGAAATGAACACCTACAAAAGTTAGAAACAAATGTTAAAACTAGGGTGTTTATTTATTATTTATTTATTTATTTATTGAAATAATTAGAACGGACAATATCCAATTACACTAATTATTAATTATTAAATTAAGAAAATTATATAAATGCACAAACAAAACACTAATTACATACACTAAATACAAAGCAGAATGAAACTAATAATAATTATATAGCGCACTTGATTTTTAGAGTGTCAATTTAAAAACATAGTACAATTATATCGTTCACAAAACTGCAAACATTGATTGACAACAATGTTCCAATGATCTGCAAATATATAAAATACAGTTGAAAAAATTCGTTATATATTTTGCTTCTATATCTCCTTGACACGATTTCAACGAGCCCCAACACGACACTTCTGCTGTAAGTTGGCGAGGAGTTGTGTATCCTGTAGTTTTCAGATGATGCTGCAGCATCAGGTCTAGTTTACGCAACTATGTTATGTTGATATCATGTGCAGTTTCATTTAATACAAATTTGGAGTCAATTCGAAGAGTAAAAGTTGTTCAGTTCCTTTCAACAAGTGGAAAAGAGGAAACCTTGAAATGTTTTAACAGATCTTTATGAATTATGGTTAAAAACTATCTCGATTACGTCAGCTTTCAAACAATAATAATCGCATCCAAATCAGTCTACTCGTTAGTAAGCTACACAGTTTGTGTAACACAGATACACACGCCGAACTCATAACACTATTCTTTTTCTTTTTAGCTGTAACTGTAATAAATATGTTTACATTTTTTAATTATTACACTTAAAATATTGTAAGAAATTATTATTATAAATTTATTATTAAGAAATTATTATTATAATATTATTTTTGTAAAAGTAAATTATATGAATACCGTTTTCACTGAGAAAATCCTTTTACACCAAAATTGCTAGTTACGAGGTAGCACATATTGAGCGACGATTTGTAATTGGCCAGAAAGGTTTGTATGTTTGCAAAACCGTACATAAAAAATAAAGTTGGGTTAAAATATAAATATAAAGAAAGTAAGTCTTAATTATCACTTCGGTTATGTTAAATTAATATTTAAATCACATAGATAACTTACAAATTACTCAAACACTTAAAATACTGTAAGTTTTTAGTACTTAAAAAGGTAAATAAACACAAACATTAAAAACTCTCAAGGAATGCGATATTATATTACCTTTATTATGGCGTTATAAATACTAGTGGAAAAATAAATAAACACACATTAAATTTACGCAAATGCTATATTGCTACGATATACAAAAATATCATCTATATATCTATTTGTTCGCTATAAAATAATAATTCGATCGAAAAAAAAAAACGTTACAGATTATAAAATTTACATCAGACGACATGTATATGTTTCAAGGCATCTATTATATCCTTATCAGAGCTAAATTTTAATAAATAAATATTTTATTTATCATGTCCTTTGGTGTAAACTTTACACATAAAATGCTAAGGCTTAATTTTTTTTAAAGTATTTTTTTACGACTTTGAGATGTCGCACACAAATATAGATGAATTAAAGAAAGTACATTTTTTTTTTACAAATTTAGAATGTATTGCTAATTTTTTTTTAATTAATAAGAACACACATTCGATTTATTCTTTAAAATCTCAGCTCTTAAAATATAACAATTTGAGAAATTAGAAAATAACGAGTTTTTATATATATTTCAAAATCGCCTTATATATAAGCCAAGCCTTATTTAAATTTAAAATGTTTTAAATATTATTATATTTTACAATTACACATTATAGGCAAATTAAAAAATATATTCAGAGTAGATACTAAGTCAATTCTTCGAATTGATACATATATTTTTAAATCGAATATTAGAAGTTAAATCGAACGTGTCTTTCTTGCCCTAATAAAACAAAAAGTTACGGAATGATCAAAAGACAATGCATTTGAAATTATTAACGTTAAACCTATGGAGTGCTGAGGTAAGAAGCAGTATGTTTTTATATAGTGTCCTTGAAATATATAAAACTAACTGCCCCTCGCGTATTCACTCGTGTTTATGGTTACTGCTTCGTTCCTATGAGTCGTAGCGTTATGTAATATAGCCCTAAACCTCCCTCAATAAACGGGCTATCCAACGCAAAAAGATTTTTTTTAATCGGTTCAGAAATTTCATAGATTACCTAAATATAGACTTTTTTTTGTAATATTAGTTCAGATGTACAGATCATGTTGGCGCTACTGAAGCTAAAAGTATTTTTGTCTAAGCATCTTATGATTAAAATTACAATTTATATACGTTAATGGTAAAAAAAAAAACCGAATTTGTTATTTCTTTCTCTTATCACACTTCCATCGACTGTAAAAAAAATATCCTTCATATTTTTGTATGAAATGTCTGTGATAATCTGTTAAATCCAGATGGCGCTACTGGAGCTAATATTTTTTGAAAAAACGAGCGATTGATAACGTTTGTCTATCATAAAAAATAATAATACAATTTTTAATCAACTCACATATAAAGAAAACATGATTAATTAACATTTTTTAAAGACAAAATTTGTTGTTAATTTCTTTAATCATCTTAACTTTATGGAATTGCTAATTTAAAACAATATATACTTTTTTAAGCAACTTCAAAAAAAAAGAGTGTTCTCAATTCGACCGTATATATTTTTTTATGATTGTTCGCCGATTACTCCGCCGTTTGTGCACCGATTTTCAAATTATTTTATTTAACTAATAATTTCAGTCGGTACTAGCCTAGCTATATCAACGGGCCTGTTATGGCAGTATAATATAAAGCTTTTATTTTATACATTTATTATTATATTTCCATCTACACATTTATATTTTCTAAATCACAATTGACTCGCTGACATATTCACTGACTGATCAACGGAGAGCTGAAACTGCTGAGACTAGAAATATGAAAATTTGCACAAATGTTTCTTAAATATCACAAGTGTGCACTAAGAAAGGCTTTATGAAGTTCCATCCCCTAAGGTCTTAAAAAGAGGGTTGAAAGTTTGTTAGGTATACGCGGGCTAAGCTTCGGGCAACTGCTGGTTTTATATTTATTTCTCCTGACTAACTGATTCATTAACGCAGAGCCTAAACCGCTGAAGCTATAAACTTAAAATTTTGGCAATTGATGCATTTTAAGTTGTAAGCTACTAAGAAAAGATTTTTGGAAACTTCACCCTTAAGGAGGTAAAATAATTCCGGTTTGAAATAAATGCACATGAACATCGGAGTTTTCTTTATTATATCCTTAAGCGGGTTTGTAAATCTATATGCAATCCAAACGAAGACAGTAGCTAGTTTTATATAACCCTCCTCCTCTAACACTCCATAGTCAAACAATTTTCATTTGCATAGATTTTCAAAATCGTTTTACTATTTCCGTGACGCGTGAACACAAGTCTTACAATCGCAGTCTTTAACCTATAAGAAGGCGTTCAAGTATTACATAACGCAATTTTTAAAGATTTTTTACCTCTCTCCCCATATAACGGGCCGTAACGTTTTTCGATCCTCAAGGTCACAATAATGTTACACAAAGGACCTGAAATTTAAATATCTTATATCGTTTTAACCCCGCCCCTATAACGCATCGTAACGTTTTCGCGTTATGTAATACTTGAACGCTCCCTAAGGTATAAGCCTTTGAAATAAGGCGATAATCTAGAACTACCGTCATTCTTTTGGTTTCGACGGACTATCCTCGGCCTTCCTCTTACTACCGGCTTGGATTCTATTCTTATCCGGTTTGTATTTCTCCCATTTTTTATGGTTTAAAGTGTCGAAATCGTCACAGTAATGGGCTATGTCTTTTAAATAAGTAGATAGATGTAAGAGTTCTCTATCTCTTTCTCTATTCAAGTGCGCTAACCTGAATGGTCGTATTTTTAAACCGCTTTTTGGATTCATTATGAAGTTCCGGCGGATGTCGTCGAACATTATCGTATTTTTCGAACTGTATTGTGGATACTTACCCCAAATAACGCCTAGAGGTTTTACCTGAAATATATGTAAGATATGTCTATAAATTGTATGATGTAATATAAATATTTTTTTACATCAATATTATTTTATTTTACCTCTTTTATAATTTATACAGTAAGGAGCTAAGGGTCTAAATACTT
Organism: Hypolimnas misippus; assembly: GCA_037950945.1. Classification (NCBI taxonomy): domain Eukaryota; kingdom Metazoa; phylum Arthropoda; class Insecta; order Lepidoptera; family Nymphalidae; genus Hypolimnas; species Hypolimnas misippus. The sequence goes on from JBBEEQ010000009.1 coordinate 3,316,525, forward strand.
AACCCAAAATATTTTTCAACTCCCAACATAGAATGTCACAATAATTATTGTTTCCATAAATATATTTTTTTTTAATAATATTAACGACCAAAATGATGAAACAGAATTATAAAACGATTTTAGATATTTCGATCTGAATTATGTTTATAATAAAGACGTATTCACAACATTGTCAAAAGTTATTGACAATGCACGAAGTGATTAGAACCAATCGTATTGGTCAATGTGACATAAACTTAGGGACAATTTTTTTTTAACATTCGCTAAGCCATAAAAGACGACATATTTAAATGTCAATAAAATCACGTGCCCTGATAATTAAACTCTTTCGTGCTCTTAAAAAACTGCGCGACGCATGGAGGTTAATATTAAACACATTTCAGTCTATATATGTATGTATTTATGTATGTATGTGGATTTATATATTATTCTATTTTGACCAAACGCGTGGGCTGATTTTAATAAATGACACGGCGTTTCATGCGTCACAACAGGGTGAATATCATAAAAATCATTAAAATTTGGATAAACCAAAATGGCCGATTTTGGACGCCATAATAACTGTTTCGGATCTATAACGATTTAAAGTTGGTTAGTAACGATTCTCACTTATAGCCTATAAGACAGAACAGATATCGATACAGTACTGCTGACTGCAAATGGTCTTGTTACGCAGTCGGGTTTTTGAGTTTTTCAATTTATTACTAGTTACTTTATTGAAACTAACAAGACAAACTTGTGAAATGTCGAAAGAGCAGAGATAGAGTTCGTAAGAGCTTGCAAAAATCTATTAGAATAAAGTATATTTTAAATTCGACTCAATTCTGCAATCAATGCTTGAGTCATAAAGGGTTTAATCTAGAAAGTGAGTGACTATAGTTCATAAAATTGATGAGAGAAATTCCATGGACGGACAGACAAATATAAAAATCTACGTTCTCAATTTTATACTTACATCAATAGTTCCATATTTAGTGGTATGTACGGTTATCATAGCAAGGTAATCGAGATAGAACATAATTTTATAATCCTGGTGAGTCGCTACGCCCAATAATTTCATTTTTTCTTCAATCCATTTCATACCCGTTGCTGACCATATCACTATATCATAATCTTCATATGCAGATGTGAGAAATTCGTGTAGAAATGGACGCATTAGCTCGTAACCTGAAGAAATAATTTAAATATTTATTTTAAAGTATCAATTTATACTATCATTGCGTGGCCACAACGGAAGCTGAAAATCAGGAGAGGTTTATCGATCCTCATAGTCTGAGCGATCTCCATTGACAGCACACAAGACTAATTTTTCTTTTATTTTAAAGTTTTTTGTTTAATTTCTTAATGTACTGTGTGTATGTCTTAATACTTGGCATTTGTGTAGTCTGTGTGTTTGTCAAAAAGTTTTTCTTTCTTCCTTTGTTTCAAATTATGTAAATGAATAGTATGTCTTGTGGTTTCACTTGTTTTAAATCGATACTTGCTAGATGGGTTAGTTTAACTCCTACAAGTTATAGATGACTCATGCTTAGTATTAAAGTGACCGAATTCAAAATAACACAAGTTAGCTAAGGTTAGTAATATAAATATAGTAATAGTTTCATACAATTCAATGTTTCATAATTTATGATTTTGAAAAAAAAAAAAAACTATTCTGTCACCATTTTGTGATACTAAAGTCTAAAAAATGTCCTGATTTCCGAGTGTAAAATGATTTTTGCCCAAAAAATGTTGTTTTTTCAATTCAACCACATTAATGCGAGCAATATTATACTGTTATCATTATACTAACTACTATCTTCTGCTTGCAGCTCCTTAGCTATGTAACCTATGTTGTACTCGCTATATTCGCCATATGTTGCAATACCACCTAAAGTATATAGGTTAGAGTAGAGGATATCGTTGTATTTTCGTGATTATTTTTCATTGAAATAAAACTATTTTATACGCTATTCAAGATACAAACTAAGAAACCGTTGGCGATAGTTGTAAATAATATTTTCTAAAACCTCAAATAGACAAATGTCACCTTAGTCTACCCGTGACCACAAACGCTGCAAAGTGCTCCAAACGTCGGGATGATAAAAATAGTTAATATACGCGATATAAATCCGTTTAAATTAGTCTTATTTCAATAGAGTAGATACCATAGTCTTCCCCAGAATGCCCTAGTAAAGTTTCTCCACAACCCCATGGTTTCGGAATGCATAGAAAACAACATACGAACATCGATTTTTACATCCATCCATTCATCATAAAAAATTTTACAGTGTAGTAGTAGGATAATCTTCCTCAATTAAAGAGCTATCTAATGCAATAAGATTTATTAAAATAATATATACAAACAAGCAAATAAAACGGGAGCTTAATGGTATATATATATATAGGTGATTTAATCCAAACAATGCCTCTTTATTTTCTGAAGTGTCATATATATTATCTTCCAGTAAAAGTAAAGATAGTGAAGAAATGGTAAATGTTAATAATATTATGTTTGTACAATAAAACATAAATAATGATTTTTATTGATATTCTAAAAGGTGAATTCTTATTTTTTAATTTATGATATAGTAGTAATTTATATGGAACTCTTGGTAAAGTGACAATACAGTAACAATTTTTGTTGTACAAGTACAATAAGAAATGCTATAATATGATTTTTCAAAATACATTAACACTATAAACAAATCTTACAAGCGTAATTCTCGCCAAATTGATATATCTCACCTGTTTCAGCGACAGATCTGTGATCAAATAGAGTATAATCTATATCTAAAACAAGCAACTTTTTGCCAGGACGAGGTTCATTTAACAAATTAATTTTGTAGTCTCTCACTCTTTTGTTTATTTTTGTTAGATAAATCTGAAATAGAAATGTAATATATGGTTACAAATATTTATTGTAAGTATACAATTTTCTTGCACAAGATTATACAACAAAAATTTTTAATTTAACCAATTTAATTTTTAATTAAACCATACCTGCTTTGTATGTAACATATTCTTAAATTAATAATGTAATGTATTTTTCAAATTTCGTCACAATCACTATACTTCATCACTTACTTGATGAAATTAAAACTAGGATGTATTTTTTTCCCAACAACTAGAAAACAAAATCTTTTTACCTCTTGGTTCTCAACATCGACTTCTTCCTCCTCAATGTCCAAATCGTTGATCACCTCGTCACCAACATCTGGCTTTGTTCTAGCACCTTCTATTGCTTCTTCTAGTGAACCCATCATCATGATCTTCAGGTTCGGTTTGAGATTCAAGTCTGATAATGTGCAATTATCCATTGCCACTTTTCCTAAACAATACATATTTCAACTATATAGGTTAAAAGGTAAACTTTAAATTGCATTGAAATAAGAATGTTTTAGATAAATGAAAGCTTTATTGCACTCAATTATTCAGTTTTACGATTAAACAAAAAAATATTATTCAAAAGAATAAACAATTGTAAGCAAAAACATATATGTTAAATATTATAAACTTTAAAAAATAGGTTCTTAATTTGGCTAAAACTTTTCTTATAGATTTAAACAGCAGACAATGTTAAAAAACGTTAATTATAATTAATTTATATTATATCTGCATACTGCGTTTAATCCTATTTCAATATAAAAATAAAAATTTTCATTAAATCTCTTTGTGTACTTACATTAAAAGTTGGTTAGTAATAATAACCTAATTTACGAACAAAAAAATGATGGGTTAAAACCGAAACTAACAATCTTTATTCGTATTTATAAGTTTTCGATATTAAATTATTGAAAGTACTTACCCTGAAACTTAACATTAAGAAGTTTCTGCCTTTCCGGTCGAACACCAGTAGCATTTTCAATCGCGATTTTTAACATCGCTACCGAATCGGACGGAGATAATTCCGGTATTTCATATTCTTTACCATTCCACTTAACACTTAATTTAATTGGATTATCGTTTAAATCACACATTTTCCATTAAAATGGTGAAAGAAAATGTAAATGTATTGTCACTGGCATGTGACACATAAACAAACTAATTTTGACACTAGTGTTGTTCTGAACTATCATTGTATACGATTAGTGCTAGTGAAGTACCGACGATATCGGTTTTCATTAAAGCCTAATTATAATGTTATCGAAGATATTTTTATATAAAATAAAACAATATTGTAGATATTTAAACATTTTATTAAGCATTTATTATGTTCGTTAGAAAATAAATAATTTTATAACAATAAACAATTCCTAAGGTTGTCAACAGCTTAATTCAGTTTAATTCTCAACTTCCATAAATTGTTCTGGTTCATAATCAAAGTCTAATGATTTCGATCTTATGATTTCTTTATAGATAAATTGAGATTTTCGAGGAGTTCTTGTACGATTTGGACTGGAAAAATCAACCTCGTACAAACCAAACTTCTCCCTGTAATCAAAAAAAATTAATTATAAAAAAATTATATAATTATATAATTTAAATAATTATATAATTATATAAATTATATAATTATATAATTTAATAATTTAAAACTATTACTTGCTGTATTCGGCATGCGTTGCAATGTCGTCTATTGTATGTGTATTTTGGACAAACAAACGTTGATTTTTGATTTATACAGAATTTTATAGACATATAATAAATACTTTAATCGGTAAAATGCAAGTGAGGTTCATTTATGGAATTATATTTTTTTATTAGCTTTTGCTCGTAGCTTCACTCGCATTAATTAGTATTCCGGAATTTATTTCGCACGTATATAACTCAATCTTCCTTTAATATATTAATGATTTAGATTTAATTAGTCAAACTAACCTATATCCGTGCAACCATTCGAAATTATCCATCAGGCTCCAAACAGAGTATGCCTTTACATTACATCCTTCATCTATCGCGTCCAACATGGCGGCAAGATAGTTCCTCAAGTATCGAATCCTGTCATCATCTACAAGACCACCAGCTGTCGACCAGCCATTCTCCGTGACGTATACTTGTGGATTATCATACAGTTTGTTTATGTCTATAAGCAATTTCTTAAAACCCCATGGTACTTCCTAAAAATAAAAAATTGTTCATGGAAGTAGTTCTTAGGACACTGTATAATTTCGAAATGTTGTACGATGAATAGAAAAAAAGCTGTACATGATTAAGACTACAAAACCCGATTTCAAAGCAAAATACGCAGCTTCGTCTGCTTGGATGACATACTAATTCCAGTTATTATTATCAGAAGTTACGGAGTTCCGAGGTAACAATCATTAAAAATATCAGGCTACTTGAGAACCTCCTCTTTTTTGAAGGTGGTTTAAAAGCCAAGCTTAAAGCCATAAAGCTTTGTTTCAGTCGACCTTAACATCTGTAAAATTGAATATTAGTAAGTTGATGTATGCCTTCTATATCTATTTCAGCTGAAAATACCTTCCATTAAAACATTTAAAAACCCCTAAAGTTGCTTTAATAAAGTAAATTATGAGTTCTTCGAACCTGCAACCAAGTCGAAAGTCCTTGCGGCCATGAATCATCCTTAACTAAAACAGCTCCCATATCGTCTTGATACGAAGGTACGGCATACATCCCTTCTAAAGAAGAATTTCTGTATGCTAATTTTGTGGAATAGGTGTTGAGTCCGAAAAAGTCTGAAGTTCCTTTGATAAATTTTATTTCGGATTCTGATAATTCTGGTAATCGAGACCGCGAATAACCTTGTTCAGCACTTTTAGCAGCTATGTTGTTTTTAAGTTCGATAGGAAAATCACCCTCTTTCGAGAATATTGGATGCGCATATTGACCACACTGAAAACCAAGATTATTATATAAATGGAAAACTTTTCATTGTTCATACAATCTTAGCTAAAAGACAAAAAAAAATTGCAGAGGCAGTTTTAGTGCACTATCTACTCTATAACCTTTTGGTTGTTATGGAATTATTCGAGACGAATGTCAATGATTACTTGATAATCGTTTTAAAGATTGCATTAAGTTGATTTTTTTAAATTATTGAAAGTCAAAGATTAAAAGACTTACGTCAAACTGCCTTGCATCTAACGCAGCTTGTTGATCTTCAGCTGAATTAGTTGCTGGTTCATGCCAGCTGCAACTGAGTGATATTCCAATAATTCCATTCTGTTTATTTCTATACTGCTCATCATACAATCGATAAGCTTTAGCATGCGCAAGTAGAACATTCTTTGCACAAAGATATTCAGCAATTCCAGACATATTCAGCAATGGAGCTTTCATATCAGACCCGTACCCATCATAGCAAATCTGTTTCGGTTCATTTATAGTTATCCAAAATTTTACACGGTGACCAAATTTATCGAACAAAACTTTAGCATAATCAGTAAACCAGTCGACTATCATTGAATTAGTCCAACCACCTAATTTTTGCAGATCGTCCGGTAAATCCCAATGATACATTGTAAGGTAGGGTGTTATACCGTTTTCAAGTAGTTCATCGATCAAATTGTTGTAATAATCTACGCCAGCTTGGTTGATTTTATTGGAAAATCCAGATGGAAGGATTCTGGGCCAGGAAACGGAGAATCGGTAAAAGTCTAAACCTATTTCTTTCATCATTTCCACATCACGTTTATAAAGATGATAGGAATTAGATGCAACATCACCATTGCTTCCATCAGCTATTGGTGATGGTTCCATATGCGTAACGGTATCCCATATCGATGGACCTTTTCCTGCAAAAACAATAAAGACTACTAGAAAGCTTGTTTGTTTAAATGCGCAAATCGTTCTAAATCTCAAATGTTTCTCGATGAAAGTTATAAGCTGTCAATCATGCTATGCTTCAGAGAAGCAGATCAGTAAACATAAACAGCAATTATTTGAGCAAGTATGAAATTTAAAGCAACAAGGTTGAGCTAGTAATTATGTTCGAGCTGTAATTAATCAGATAGATCTCAAAATTTATTTAACTAATAACGATATTAAAATGAAAAGTTGAAATAATAGTTTGTATCGGGAACTTTGCAAATAAAATATCGCACCGTCTTCATCCCATCCACCCTCGATTTGATAAGCAGCTGTAGATGCGCCAAATTGAAATCCCGTGGGAAATTTTCTTACAGTACTTTTTGAATTAGCACCACTTTGGCATACTATTGCTAATACACTGAAAATTAAAAAAAATATTAATTATACAAAAATAACATTACTAAGATTCTTCATATTTCCTTTCTAATATGTAAAGCAATTACTAAAACTAACGAAAATCGACAAGCTTTCCTGTTCCATGAAAAACTAACAATTCGGTATTGTTAATATATGGTATAAGCTGGTACGTGGTGGTGTGTTATAATTTTAATTGAATGATAGGAATTAAAAATGTAATTCTAAAAGCCTAATTCCTAAAAATATTATAAATTAAAAAAAATTAAAGGTATTCCCGCTACAAAGCGTGTCATTATCTTTTTTCCACATCCTAAAATTTGCGTCTTAATCTTTTCAATAATTTCACTTCATGTACATATGTTTAAAAACAGTTTTATTTTATTTAAGTAGTAGTAGTAAAGTAACAGCCTGTAAATGTCCCACTGCTGGGCAAAGGCCTCCTCTCCTATTAAGGAGAAGGTTTAGAGCTTAATCCACCACGCTGCTCCACTTCCGATTGGCGGATATACATATGTTAGAATTACTCTCGACACATGCAGTATTCCTTACGATGTTTTCCTTCACCGCAGAGCTCGAGATGAATTTAAACACAAATTTAGCACTTGAAAAACCAGCGGTGCTAGCCGGGGTTTGAACCCGTGATCATCAGTTGAGATCGACGTGTTCTAACCACTAGGCCATCTCGGCTGTATTTTATTTAATCTTTACTATTTTTATATGCTAGTGTCTTATACTATTGTAATATTTTATTTTGGAAAAGAACAAAATATATTTTAGATGTATATATAAAATGTCAACAGCTCTGAAATGTAACATAAATTGGACTTTTTTTTAAATAAATATTTATTGTAATTTCATTAAGCCTCCTCTAGTGCAAGACCCAATATAGCAAGTTTTAAAGTCAATTATTATTATTATTTTCATTCTATTTGTAAACTATTTTCTGGAATTGAAATTTTGCAGAGTGAAAAATCGCTGATAAGATTAATCTTATCTTCAAAACACTTTAAATAAATCTCAAAGAAATTGCTCTCATTATGTAATACTGTATCACGTAATATCGATTTCTATATGGACGCCGATAAGCAATACTGTATCAAGTCACACGGACTTTATTTTGAGAAAATGGCATCTAAAGATGTCAAACCAATCATTTACTATCAGAATGCATTAGTTTCTATCAAAAATTATCAGAATACATTTGTTGGTTGATACATTATTGCTTATCAGCATCAATGTATACCTCAGGACTTATGTATTATAGTAACTTTGTGTTTAGGACAAATATTTAAGAATTAGTCGGTGATTATTCAGTAAGGATGTTTGAAAATTCATGCCCTAATTTATTGAGGTCTTATTAAAAATGTACAAGTTGTATTTAGGATTATGATAGTAAATTCCATCAAACTCAAACTCAAAATATACTTTATTCACATGGCCTTTTAAAGCACTTTCGAATCGTTAAGTTACATGTCATATTTCAATTTTAGATTTTTATAAAGCTACCACCGGTTCGGAATGTAGTCTCTACCGAGAACAACCGGCAAGAAACTCGATAGCACATCACACATTGAGCGCACAGTGAGCAGATATTGTATAAAAAAGACTTATAAAACCGGAAAACGCTGTTTGACGGTTTTTTTTTAATTTTGTATAAAAGTCGATAGACGGACCCACATATCACAAACAATAGCAATTTTTTCTCTAATATTAAAAAAAGGTATTAATTAACGGTTCGACGGTCTTTTACATATAAATTTAGGTCGCCTAATTCAAATTTTTACGCATTAAATTTTGGAAAAACGCCTATATACATGTGCATTTATTTGCAACCAGAATTTTATTATTTATAATAAAGGATTTCCTTACAACCATTAATTTCTTATTTGGGGGTAAAATAAGGATGAAATTTCTAAAAATCCTTTTCATAGTGCGTACTTTGAATAAAAAAACTGCCAAAGTTTCATTTCGTTGCGTCAGCGCAATTGTTTAGGTTCTGCCTTGAAGAATCAGTCAGTCAATCTGAACAAGTAATTATATATGTATACTAATAATATATGTATATATATATACGCTGTACCCGCGAATTCGTCCGCGTGTATTACAGAATACTTGGCATGTCTCATACAAAGCGAGGTTGTAGTCAGTGGTGCTTCTCAAGAAAGGAGCTTTTAATTTTGGATTTGGTTTTTAACTTTCTGTTTGTATTTATAAGCAGACACTAACTCAGATACGAAATTCCTCCACGGTTTTCATTATAAATGTTGAAGAAAAGTGTTTTGTGCCTGTCTTTAAAATTTTTACTGTAAAACAGTATCTTTCAACTGAGGTTCTCTTTGTATTAAATATCGAGTGACTTTTTTAACTGGGCTTGATAGGCCAAATCCGGAACCATACTTATAGTTTCGGATTTGGCGATTCGATTTCGAAGAATTCTTACAGGAGATTCGCATCCGATTTTAATTAAACCTAAAACTGCATCATAAGTTTTTTTTTAATTGTATTTCCTTGCTAGGAATCGAACTCGCTGATTTTGAAAAAAATAACATACTGTATTATTGCACCACTTGGTAGTGTCACTTATAAGGATCAACTTCTGGAAGGTAAAAGTAAATGACAAATTAAAAGAAAAGACTTATTTTTTTACAAAATACTAATTAATCCATATATATCCATATCATCGAGACGCGTCATGTCTAGAAAAAAAAATTATATTATTTCAAACAATATTTCTATAGACTGCATCAAAATGCTACTCGCCTAAAGCAACGAAGCAGGGTGATGTGGAACATTACAATCGGGAATCTATACTTTTTTTTAATAAAAATGAACCGACTTCAAAAACGATTTTTATGGGTACAAATAATTTTGGCACCGACTTCCAGAAAAAATTAATATTTTCTTGAAGTCGGTGCCAAGTAAAACATTAACAAATTATTACTTTCCCGATGCAGGGCTGTTACTGTTGAGGAGTTTTCCTGGTGTTGTACCATCGGCTCCACTATACCATATGCATTGTGACTATCAAAAATACCTAAATCAGTATAAGTGTGCTTATAATATTTGAAGAGTTCCCTCGGTTTCTCTAGGATCTCATCATCAGATCCTGACCTGATGATAATGGGACCATCTAGGAAGTATACCGTTTCAATCAAAATTGGCCCCCAATCGGCGGAGTATTTTTTATATGAGCTATACAAAGTTGATAAAATGTGACTTTTGTTTTAGTCCTCGTCAATCTACTCTGTTACATATGTATATTTTAATTCTTACAAATATGGATCAATTTAATGAAAATACAAATGTTTTTAAACGTCTTGACTTTACGATTGTACTCACCCGCAATTAGCCTTTCAACATCACGTTTTAATTTTAAATTCTCACTTTTGAGGTTAGATAGTTTCTTCAAAAAATTACTAAACGTTTAATTAATGAATAAAGTTAATAGAATTTTGTAGTAATTTAGCCTCATCCTTTAGTTTGCCGTATGCTATTACTTCCCAAAAGTTGATTTCCGAAAAGTTGATTGATGTGTTATTTTCTCAAAATAACGGGTTCATTTTCTGGCTAGGAGAATTAATTTTTCAAATAACTAATGATGCTGTTTACATTTTTATCAAAATTGTCTTCAAGGCTTCCTTTAAATATATATCGCTATCCTTTATAGTTTTGAATTTTACCTATCATGCCCAGTAAAAAATTAACTCTATGTATTATATTACTTCATTATTGCTATATTTATATATGTAATATATACATACCTTAACTATTTAAATAGCATACTGCACACTTTTTCATTATTTTCAATTTCGTTTTAGCGTAACCCATTTTTAATTATTACTTAAAATAAAGAATTCAAAAATTAAAGTAGCCTAAGTTACTACTAAAAACATTAACTAATTTCTGGTAACAATTCCGTCAAAATCGATGCAGCTATTTCAGAAATAAGCCGGAATAGACAGACAGACAGACAAAAATTAAGGACCGTATATACTTTCATATGCATTTAGTGAAAAGCTGTTTATTTGAAGTTACAAACATACTAAAACAAATATTCGAAGTGATTCTTTAAATTGACAAAACTTTTTTATTTATGAACCGATTGACATAAAACAAATACTAAATATTAAGTGAAGCTTACTACACTATATTAGTGAAAACCGCATCTAAATCTGAGATTAGCATGTACAAATGCACAAATAAAGAGACAAACAGATAAACAGACAAATAGACAAAAATTCTAACAATTATTGTTTTGGGTCCTATTGGATTAGTAGAGTTAAATACATATGTATTTCTCGTTTCACAATTGTGCAAATGTACTAAAGAAAAGTTATCTCACCTTAACAAGATGAAACGTGACATTTCGTTGACGATAAATGCAACACTAGCCTTCACGAAAGAAACCGCATCTAAGCGGTAGATTATCTCAATTGGATAAGCTAAAATATTTTTAGAACACAGCGGCCTATTGGTTGCTAACCAATGTCGATTAACGACGATCTGGCGAAGTCTTAGGAGGTAAAAAAGTATAGGTGAGCATGCAAGCAAGCATAACACCGAATAGTTCGCTGTGAATCAGCCGATTACAGAATGAAAGGCCGTAAAGTGCGGAAATTACGCGCTGGATGGACATTACATTTATAAATTACGGTACACTTTTATGACAAGGCTCAAATATGAACGAATCATAATCAAAGTAACTCCGAACTAAAGCGTTGTACAGCAGTTTTTGAAAGTAGGGATGAGATCCCCACCATACCCCCGATAAGGATCTAAGAATATTAACACCCTTTTCGCATTTCTGTCATATATAATTAAATGTGCCTGACCAGACAACCGTGAATCCAAGATTATACCAAGAAATTTAGTTTTAGTATCAGTTGGAATGGGTTGGTCTTTAATCCTAATGCCTAAATCAGGTATTATTTTTTTGTGGGTAAAGACAACCAGTTTGCTTTTAGATACGGATAGTGATAAGTCATGCTCGTCCAGCCAAGTATTCAGATAATATAGAGCTGAGTTCAATCTGTGACACGCTTCTGCTGTGAATTTAAAGGTAGTGTAGACTACGATGTCATCGGCATACTGAAGAATATCACAAACGGTTTTATTATTATTTAAAACGGATTTTAATTGTGCGGTCTAGTAAAAGATTTGTAAAAAGAAAGTCAACCTCGCTGGGATAATCAGATCAAGCATTTTCTGCCTGAGCACCATAAGAAAAAGCAATATCCATAAAGACTCCCACAAGGCTCTTATCCTTTGTAAAAGCAAGTCGAATATCAGTACTTAAAATGCTAAGACTATCTGCAGTACTTCTGCCCTTGCCAAAGCCAAATTGGGTTTAAGACAGAATATTTTTTGATTCCACCAAACCATTCCAACCTATTTTGTATCATGTGTTCCATAATTTTACACAGTGTGCAAGTTAGGGCAATATTGATATGAACTTGAGTCACTTGAATCTTTGCCAGGTTTTAAAATTGTGATTTCCCAGATTTCGGAATTTGGCCATGTTAAAAGATGTTGGTCAATATTTCTAGAAGCCTAGTTTTAGCCAAAATGTTAAGACATGTGACAAAAAAATATGGAATACCATTTTCACCAGGGGCAGAGTCATCAAGGCCATTCAGGGCTGCTTCCAGTTCAGAACAAGAAAATGGTTGATCTAATCTGTCAGAGCAAAGTATTCTTTGCTCTATCCTCTTGGATATGACGAGGGGAAGTAGTCATAATTTGGAACAAAAGGAGGAGCAAGTTTAGATGCAAAATCGTTTAACCATACTGAGGCATTATTGTTGGTTACTGAGTCAGAAGTACATGATCATTGGTACCTTTTGACATTATGCTACACAAAACCAGAAGCAGATCAAGGCGATAAACTTTCACAAAAAGATATCCATCCTTTTTTTTTAATTTAGACATATGTCATCTAGCCTTTGCCGAAATCTTTCGGAAAATGAGAAAATTTTCATTTGTCATGTTACGATTATATTCTAATTTTGCATTATTTCTTAATCTGATTATGTCTGTTCAACCTCTGTTCCACCAGGGTGGTGAAGATAGTCCCCTACCAGGTTGTTTTAGAGGGAAGTGAATACTCGTAGCTTCCAGAAGAAACTAAACTGTTGAGTTTGAATAAACTGACCAATCTACATCCTGAAGTTTATATTTTAATAATGAATTTATGGAAAGACTAGGGATAGATTTGGGGGGCATAGCTATTATAATTGGAAATTTATCGATACTGTATGTATTATCCAGAACTTTCCAGTGTAGTAGAGTAGATAAAGAAGGGGAGCAAACTGATAGGTCTACAGCTGACTTTGGATTTTGATCAGGATACACTCTGTGAGTAGGAGCGCCATTGTTTATGATACAGACATTTATCTCATCAAAGATACAAATAAGTTTATGAGAAAAAGGGTCGCAATGATAAGAACCCCAAGATGTTTGATGGCAATTAAAATCTCCTAATATGATAATAGGTTGAGGAAGTGGGGAAAGTATAGATAATAATTGGGGAATAAAGCTAGGATTAGGATGAGGAATATAATTTAAAGTAATGTCTAATATTCTAGCAGCAATAACATTAAAATCTTGAGAAAGATTAATTTTACTATAAAATAACGTTTATTTTATTAATAGGGCAACCGCCATATCCGTCACCTCTATCATCACGAAAACACATAAAACCAGGAACCCTAAAATTAGATTCCAAATTAAGCCATGTTTCTGAAATGGCAGCAACGCAGATGGAGTGCTTTTTAAACAAATGAATAAGTTCATGCTTTTTGTTTTGGATACTTCTACAGTTCCATTGAAGAAACTGAGCCATTATTATTAGGAGATGAGTTAAGATATGAGTGCGTTATGTTAGCAACGTTGTTCGGTATATTTTTACAGTTTTTCATAGCATACTCGTTAATTAAAGCAAATATTAGATGTAAAATAATTTCGCTTGATTCGGCTTCTAATGGTGCTGATTGATCCATTAGGTTGGGTAGAAGAAGGAGTTTTAACAATTTCTTTATGACTGACTATAATACCGTATCTTACAATATTTTATATGACATTAGGAACTAATAATAACCCTATCTTAATAGGGCGCAGAGTAAAGCTGGCTACTGGGTCCGCCTCAATCCAGGATATATGAACTGTGAATGGACCAATCTTTGTGACTGTATGTGCATTCTAAAATTGTTACAGAAGGATAAGAATATTTAGTTTCTAACATCATATAAGATAACAAAGAAGACTTCTCAAAAAATGTGATCTTGTCGTATAAATAATTATAGTTAGCATTTTAAAAAGGACGAGTTCATTTAAAAAAAATAGTATAGTATGTTATTGTTTTAAAATAAATTAACATTTTAATATTTGAAGACCGCACTAATTCTTTTATTTATATAGAATATCACATAATCGATTAAATATTGTTAAAAAAAAAACATTACATCTCTAAAGTTTTTTTTAGGTATCCCATACAAATAACATGCAAAGACTAAGCTTAACGGTCGTGTTTGACATTTACGGTAACAATACACTTTACACATATGTAAACTCGCGTAACTATATGTTACACGTTTAAAATAATTTTAATAAATTGATGTAGAAATATATTAATATTATAGTTTCTTAAATCTAACTGAATTATCCTTATCCTATCCTTACGCGATTATATATTTTATGTGTGTAACTACCACTATGTACCTTTATATAATCTGTTTAAATTTATATTGATAAAGAAGTTTAGCGCACCCGCATATATAGGTCTTTATCTATGGACCCCCACCTCTTCTACGTAGTTATTGTATTCTCTTTGGTATTCTATTCAATTCTTTGGTTGATGACAATCAAAAAATGTAAAGATATTGACACTGGCGTGTGACACATAAACAAACTAATTTTGACACTAGTGTTATTCTGAACTATCATTGTATACGATTGGTGCTAATGAAGTTCCAACGATATCGGTTTTCATTAATGCCTAATAATAATGTCCTCGAAAATATTTTTATATAAAATAAAACAATATTGTAAAGATTTAAACATTTTTTTAATCTGTAAAGTGTTCGTTAGAAAATAAATAATTTTTATATTATCAATAAACAGCTTAATCTTCATTATTTCCTATTTTTTTTTTCTTTTTTCTTTTTCGATAAATTGTTCGGGTTCAAAATCAAAGTCTAATAATTTCGATCTTATGATTTCTTTATAGACAAATACTGATTTTCGAGGAGTTCTTGTACGGTTTGGACTGGAAAAATCAACCTCGTATAAACCAAACTTCTCCCTGTTAAAAAAGAAACTATATTATATATATGTCGATTTGTATTTTAGTAGTATATAGTATATATAGGTCTTGAAAGTACATAGTAATTTATATTTAAAATTATAAGTAGCTGTACTCGGCCTGCGTTACAATGTCGCCTATAGTATATAATTAATTCGGATAAACAAACGTTGATTTTTATTTATATAGAAGTTTATAGGCATAAAATAAATACTTTAATCGGAAAAATACAAGTGAAATTCATTTATGGAATTTGCCTTTTTTATTAGCTTTTGCTCGCAGCTTCAGATGCGTTAATTAGTTCCGGAATTTATTTCGCACGTATATAACTAGATCTTCCTTTAATATATTAATGATTTACATTGAATTAGTCAAACTAACCTATATCCGTGCAACCATTCGAAATTATCCATCATGCTCCAAACAGAGTATGCCTTTACATTACATCCTTCATCTATCGCGTCCAACATGGCGGCAAGATAGTTCCTCAAGTATCGAATCCTGTCATCGTCTACAAGACCACCAGCTGTCGACCAGCCATTCTCCGTGACGTATACTCGTGGATTATCATACAGTTTGTTTATTTCTATAAGCAATTTCTTAAAACCCCATGGTACCTCCTAAAAAAAAATGAAAGTAGTGCTTAGGACACCATATAATTTCGAAATGTTGCACGATGAAAAGAATAAAAATTGTACATGATTAAGACTAAAAAACCCGACTTCAAAAGCAAAATACGCAGCTTCGTTCGCTTGGATGACATACTAATACCAGTTTTTTTTGACCAATCTGAATTTATACCCTATAGAATAAAAAAGAACTTCCAAAATAGTATAACAAATGACGAAGTTCTGAGATAGCAATCATTTTAAAAAAACACGCTACGAGTTCTGAACTTCCTCCTTTTTGAAGTCAGTTGAAAAGGTAGGTTCACGTTCAGTCGACTTTAACGTCTGCAAGAACATTAGTAAGTTGAAGCTTACGTGTATTATGTATACATTCTAAGTATATTTATTAAGGCTGAAAATGCCTTCCATTAAAACATTTGAAAACCCCTAAATTGGCTTTAATAAGGTAAATTATGATTTCTTCGAACCTGCAACCAAGTCGAAAGTCCTTGTGGCCATGAATCATCCTTAACTAAAACAGCTCCCATATCGTCTTTATACGAAGGCACTGCATACATCCCTTCTAAAGAAGAATTTCTGTATGCTAATTTTGTAGTATAGGTGTTGAGTCCGAAAAAGTCTGAAGTTCCTTTTATAAATTTTATTTCGAATTCTGATAATTCTGGTAAGCGAGACCTTGAAAAACCTTGTTCAGCACTTTTAGCAGCTATGTTGTTTTTAAGTTCGATAGGAAAATCGCCCTCTTTCGAGAATATTGGATGCGCATATTGACCCCACTGAAAACCAAGACAAAAAATTAATTTCAGAGGCGGTTTTAGAGCACTATCTACTCGACAACCTGTTCATATATATTCTTAGTGTGTTATGGAATTGGTAAGGATAAGAAATACATAGAATTTCGAGATTTGAGACAAATGTTAACGATAACTTGAATATCGTTTTGAAGATTTTATTAAGTTGAGTTTTATAAATTATTGAGAATCAAAGATTGAAAGACTTACGTCAAACTGCCTTGCATCTAACGCAGCTTGTTGATCTTCAGCTGAATCAGTCGCTGGTTCATACCAGCTGCAACTGAGTGATATTCCAATAAATCCATTCTGTTTATTTCTGTACTGCTCATCATACAATCGATAAGCTTTAGCATGCGCAAGTAAGATATTCTTAGCACAAAGATATTCAGCAATTCCAGACATATTCAGCAATGGAGCTTTCATATCAGATCCGTACCCTTCATAGCAAATCTGTTTCGGTTCATTTATAGTCATCCAAAACTTTACACGATCACCAAATGTATCGAACAAAACTTTAGCATAATCAGTAAACCAGTCCACTATCATTGAATTAGTCCAACCACCTAATTTTTGCAGATCGTCCGGTAAATCCCAATGATACATTGTTAGGAAGGGTGTTATACCGTTTTCAAGTAGTTCATCGATCAAATTGTTGTAATAATCTACGCCAGCTTGGTTGATTTTATTGGAAAATCCAGATGGGAGGAGTCTGGGCCAGGAAACGGAGAATCGGTAAAAGTCTAAACCTAATTCATTCATCATTTCCACATCACGTTTGTAGAGATGATAGGAATTAGATGCAACATCACCATTGCTTCCATCATCTATTGGTGATGGTTCTGTATGGGTAACGATATCCCATATCGATGGACCTTTTCCTGTAAAAACAATAAAGGTAACTAGATAGTTTGTTTGTTTTAAAGCGCTAATCGTTCCTAATCTCAAATGTTACTCGTTGAAAGTTATAAGCTGTCTATGATGCTACGCTTCACAGAAGCAGATCACTAAACATAAACAGCAATTATGTGAGCAATTATGAAATTTAAATTAGTAGTGGTTGAGCTAGTACTCATAACAATATTAAAATAAATATATATAGAATAATATATAAAGTTGAATTAATAGTTTGTATCGAGAACTTTGCAAATAAAATATCGCACCGTCTTCATCCCATCCACCCTCGATTTGATAAGCAGCTGTAGATGCGCCAAATTGGAATCCAGTGGGAAATTTTCTTACAGTGCTTTTCGAATTAGCACCATTTTGGCATAATATTGCTAATACACTGAAAATTAAAAATATATATTTTATACAAAAAGAACATTACTAAGGTTCTTTATATTTTCTTTCTAATATGTAAAGCAATTATTAAAACTAACGAAAATCGATAAGCTTCCCTGTTCCATGAAAAACTAACAACTCGGTATTGCTAATATATGGTATAAGCTGGTGCGTGGTGGTGTGTTATAATTTTAATTGAAAGACATGACTTAATAACAAAATAAAATAAAATAAAATAAAAATAAAATGTAATTCTATAAACCGACTTCCAAAAAATATTATAAATTTCATTCATCCATGTTAATCCTTCAAGGTGTTCCTGCTATAAAGCGTATCATTATATTTTTTTCTACATTATAAAATTTGCGTCTTAATCTGAGCATTCAATGATTTCAGTCCATGTACATATGTTTAAAAATAGTTTTATTTTATTTAATCTTTATTATTTTATATACTATTATAATATTTGACGAAAGAAAATTATATATAGAAAGTGTTCAATGCAGATTTTATTTTGGAAATGAACAAAATATATTTTAGATTGTATGTATAAAATGTCAACAGCACTGAAATGTTAGATAAATTGGACTTTTTTTTAATAAATATTTATTGTAATTTCGTTAAGTCCCCCCTACTGCAAGTGACCCAATATAACAAGTTTTAAAGTCAATTATTATTATTATTTTGATTCTATTTGTAAACTATTTTCTGAAATTGAAATTTCGCAGAGTGAAAAATTGCTGATATGGTTAATCTTATCATAAAAATCACTAAAGATAAAACTCAAAGAAATTGCTCTCATGCTGTAATACTGTATCACGTAATATCGATTTCTATGTATGTATATACCTCAGCACATATGTATTGTAATAATTTTGTGTTTAGAAAAAGTATTTGAGAATCAGTTGATGATCATTAAGTAAGGATATTTGAAAATTCATCCTCAAAATTATTGAAGACTCATTAGTGTTAGGAATATATCATAAAAGTAAATAATACTGTATTTTGTCTATGGTAGCTCGTTGATCAGTTAGTTATTATTATATATCGGCAGTACGCACCCTCCCTCTCTCTAGGATAGATTGCTCGTCTTTACTCTCAGAAATATATTCATAATTACAAATAAACTAGTGACCAGAACCCCGGAGATAACTTAACAATTAGAAATGTAAAAGTTGTTATTTCGGAAAAGGAGCTGTTATTTTGAGCGCACGGTTAGGTTATTGTAGAAAAAGAAGGCACATAAAACCAAAAAAACGCTGTTTGGCGATTTTTTGAATTTTGTGTAAAAGTTGATAGACGGACCTTATCACAAAAAATATAAATTTTCTCTTCAATATTAAAAATAAAGGTAGTAATTAAAAACTACATAGCGGCCTGCCACGACTTCGCCCGCCTGTTGCATACAAATTTACTACCCGTAATGACCACTCACGCGTAACATTTTGAAAAAACACTAATATTTATATGCTTTGATTTCCAACCAGAATTTTATTATTGATAATGATGGACTTTCTTACATCCATTAATCCCTTATTTTACCCCCTTAAGGGTGAAATTTCAAAAAAATCATTTCTTAGTGCGTGCTTAGAATAAAAAGTTATCAACTGCCAAAATTTCAAATTCGTAGCGTCAGCGCAATTGTTTAGATTCTGTGTTGAGGAATCAGTCATTAAATTTGAACAAGTAATTATATATTTTTAGATTACCATAACAGATATTGTTCGTCAGATATTTAATGAACTGTATAAAATTATAAAACATGTATGTATATGTATGTTATGTATGTTATAAACCCACTTTAATGTTTGTTATGCTCATAATATCTTCTAACCTTGCGCTCGATGGAATTCACTATCGGAATCCAAATAACAACTTTCACATTTTGCATTTCATCATAAGAATTACACTTTGTTTGTTGCTTTACACCTGAGAGAATTTAATGTCAGAGCCTTATTTTTGACATAACTTTCGTAAAGTTGCCTATGTATTTTTCGCTTCATAACTGTGCAAGTGTACTAAAGAAAAGTTATCTCACCTTAACAAGACGAAACGTGACATTTCGTTGGCGATAACTACAACACTAACCCTCACGAAAGAAACCGCATCTAAGCGGTAGATTATCTCAATTGGATAAGCCAAAATATTTTTAGAACACAAACGTCCTATAAAAACCAAGACCATTTAAATATTTACGACAAAATATTAAGGAAAAAATTTAGTTAGGTATATCTATTTTATGCGACTTTAGCAATTTGTTACGACGGATACATATAATTATCCTAATTATAATTTATACTATCATCAAATGGCGTCATATATTGTAACTTTAAAATTTATTTTACTACTTTGTGTACAAGATGCACGTGTCCCAAAACAACTCACAACATGCCGAAATACGGCTTAGCACTAAATAATATTTAAGTTAACACGCGGACAGGCCAGACATAAAACTACTAGGGTCTATTGTTGACTATCGAACTCTAAAAAGGGTGGGGTAAGTGGGGGAGGGGGGGTTATAAACTAGATGTGACAATTATAGAACAGAGTCGTTTTGAGTTATACAAAGTTTATTCTATACACATACAAATAGATGTCTAAAAATATCAACGGTAAATTTTAAACGATGGAAAATCTATCTACTTTCAGAATAATAACCTTTCCCTGAGAACCCGCAGGATTATGGGTTCGATTGGTAAGATACTGCCATTTATTTTGATTTCTCAACATTTTCTTTTTTTATATGATGTAGATAAAGTTTTGTAAAAAGAAGAGAATAAATCCTTGCTGCCTTGACAAAATTATTACTGGCGAATGAAGAGCTATATTATAGTTAACAATAAGAATACCGCTGAACAGAGCAAATTAATTTATTTAATACATTTAAACATCGATGATAAATAAGTCATAGAAAAATAATAAAATATCACAATCATAAACACGTTGCCAGAATCAATGTTCGAAAGTTTAAGGATAGTTTTAATATAAGCCGGTTCTGACACAAACTATGTCGGAAGATTTTTCGATTTCCATTACCAAAATTCTTCTGGAATAGTCGTTTACATTCTTCTTTCAGGCATCGGACTCCACCAATCACTTTTAAGAGTAACATCCCAAAACTTCGTCTCATTAGATATTCTTCTTTTACTAGGTCTAGTATCACTTTTTGCCTTTAGTCTATCGCTTTTACCTTTAATTTTTTTCAGTGGTTCTTTACAATTAACTGTTGGATTGTGTGTAGTTTTATCTGAATCTATGTTAGAGCTTAATGTAATAGTACTTAGAGTTCTACTACAAGGTTCACTCATTTTAGATGAATATGATTCTTCTTTATTTACAGCATCATCGTATTCTGTTGAAGTAAAAAATATTTGTCGTGTTTTCAATTTGGTTTCTAGTACTTGTAACATAATAAATAAAGTATTTCAACAATCTATTCTACACTTAACGGCTGACTATTTACTGGTTGAATGTGAGCGGCGTATCGGTTGCTAACTCAATGTACATTATCGAGGATCTGGCGAACTCTTGGGAGGAAAAAAAGTATAGATGAGCATGCAAGCAAGCAAAACGCCGGAAGTTCGTTGCGAATGAGCCGCTCACCGAATGAGTTAGCAAGCGAAAGGCCGCAAAATGCGCGCTGGATAGACGTTTCATTTAAAAATTACAGGTAGGCGAATTAAAAGCGAACAGTTAGCCGCCCACTATTCGCCTAATGGAGACACGCCCTAAGTCCTAAAATAAAAAGTAATCCAATTTATGGTTTTGTTTTTTGAGATGGATATCATAATCAATATTTTACATCCAAATAACCTTTTGTTTTATATAGTTCACTGTTACTAGAACTAATACCATTGTTTGTCATTCGATGTTGCTTGGTTCTTCTCCGTGTTTTTTCTAGGACAACTACTTCAGCATCTTAAAAGTTAAGTTAGGTATTGATTCTTAGTAAATATCATGGACCCTTAAATCTCATACAATACTCAGAGTGTTATATGAGATTAAAGGAAAAACGACTTACTTCTTGATTTCACTGTTTTCAATTTTTCAGAATTTCTTTCAGGCGCACATTTATCTAAATTACAAGAGAATTTTTCTGCTTGTGAAAAAATAATTTTCTCATCCATCTGAAAATAAAATACTACCATTTGTTAAAAAGCGTAAAATAATTTGAAACAGCAAGCGCAAGATAAGTTTCAGTAATACTTCCCAAAAATACATTATTTATGTCGTTCTTGTGCTCGCGTCTTCAAGACCATATTATATATAAAATTAAGCAACCAGCGGTTGCCATAACTAAAATGTCATTATAAATTCGCTTTACTAAGATCCTTTGATACTTACGATTACATTTCGTATTTGAGATTTTATGTCGCCATCATTATCTTTGACAGACGACGCTACTAAATTAGATGTATATGCTTCATGTTTATGTTTCTCTTTTACAGGATCTTTATTAAACTTAATCTTAAACCAATTTCTATAAAATAAATAAGCAAATATTCGATAAATTCTTGCATTGCTGTTGTCATTTGTAAATATATGAGTTTTGTTAGTAACGTCGGCTTTTATGTTTTTCAGTTGTCGTTGGTAATTTACTTCATTACGCTTTTTAGAATTAGATACAGTTTTTAAATTTTTTAAATAATTAGAATAGCATTTGAGAAATCTCTTAATTCCTCGACAACTACTTCCAATATGGT
This sequence comes from Hypolimnas misippus, assembly GCA_037950945.1. Lineage (NCBI taxonomy): Eukaryota > Metazoa > Arthropoda > Insecta > Lepidoptera > Nymphalidae > Hypolimnas > Hypolimnas misippus. Next base: position 3,339,344 of record JBBEEQ010000009.1, read on the forward strand.
ATTTATGTTTCTTAAACTTTTTAAGCTGTTTATTCGGCTTTTCACGTTTGTTATTATTATTAGTCTTTTGTTGTCCTTTGGTACGCTGGTTAATTAAATCGTTATCATTATTATTGTTTTTACAATCACTTTTTTGGATACATGAATCAATATTTGATATATTTTGGTTGTTCTGTGATATATTTCTCTTGCTAAGATTTCGTTTTCGTTTTTTCCTTTTCAAATTAATTTTCCTTATGTTACGTCGTATTTTTAAATACTTAGCAATCCTAATACGGTATGCAACTTTATATACTTTAACCACCTTTGCGTTTGTTTTAATATTATAAATATTTAAAATAACCATAAAATTACGAGAACGTTGAAAGCATTGCGCTATTTTATTTCTCAAAGTGGGATGAAAATTCCTTGTTTTTTTGCTTAAGGCAGTTTGGTATCGCATTTGGGATTTCAATTCTTTAACAGATTCTGCCCTATTACTTCTGTTTAGGTAAGAATTATTACTCTCTGGATAAGAACCAAATAATTTGTCATCATCATCTTTTTCTATTTTTAAATTACTTTCATTTATATATCCATTTTCTATTATTGGAGTCATATTATATTCTGTTACATCAGATTCACTATCAGCACGAATAATATTTTCAGAATTATCATTATTTTCATTATTTTTGTCTGAGATTTTATATTCCCCTTTATATGATAATAGTGACACATCTTCAAAGTCTTCATTTTGATTTTTCTTTGATGTAATTTTCCACTTATTTGTCTTCCCTGACTTAGATTTCCTGATAAGTTTTTCTTTTTCAGTTCCTTTCAGTTTCTTTTGTTTTATCTGCGAATTTATCAATACGTGGTTATTGAATAATTAAAAAAATATATTAAGCACTTTTTTGATACTAACATCGAGTTCGCCATCACTGTCGTCACTTTCATCAGACGAGCCTCTAAAATTAGAGTCAGAATTAGTAGCTTCAAGTGGTTAAGCTAATGACACCATATAAAGTTGGACATACTTCTCCAAACTAACGTCACTCATATCGCCATAATCTTTAGGCGACATGCAAATGGTGCACAAACGACCAATATCGGAGAAACATCTTATGCAATACACTCCTGGACATTTTAGTGTATCACAGCTGAAAGTACAATAACAGAATCATTAGTCGCGCATTCCTAGCGCGCAGCCAATTGTGGAAATTTCTCACATGTCTAACTACATTGAATTTGATTTGTATTTAAAAAACTCATTATCGGTTAGTTTTGATAATAATAATCTAGACAAAATTGTATAAGGATTAAGATATTCATTTGTTGACAACTCAAAATATACAAAAATTAATAAAGCATTGGCTTAGTTATGTAAACCCATTCATCAATCGGTCCAATACTTTATTTAGTGACAGTATTCTATTTTGTGGAAGGTAACATAAAAACCTAATGAGAAATAAATAAATTTCAGTACAATATATTTAATATAACACAGCCAAAATGAAAAATGGAATGTTATCTGAATACTTTGTTAGTTTCGTATCAGAGTCATTTAGTTCTTCAAATGTGTTGCAAAGTAAGCAATGAGGCTCCTTTGGTAGTGTACCACATATATATCTGAGACACCAGCATCTTAAATGATATAAAAAGAGAATATTTTCCTTTCGTTAAGAACAATCACCATTTATATAGAGATAAACTTACGGTAACATAGAATCTAACCAGTAACGAAATGTTAGATTTTCCTGCATTAAATATTTATATTCACGATGTAGCTTTCTTCTAGCTAATTTCATAAAACTACCTGCAAATTAAAATACTATACCCAATAAATCTTTATTTTCGGAAGAGATTGATAAAGTTTGTAAATAACAATATTAAAAAAAAAATCCTCTTTCATAATAAAAAAAAAAACAATATAATTTGATCTTTAAAATAATAGATATATTCTGAATTCAAAATTTATATACTTTAAATTATTATTTCAGAAGCGTTGAAAGAATTTACCTCTTGTTCTCAATATATGATTGTAAAGCCATACGGCTCTAGTTTTTGCTCGATCAGGTTGATAGTGTCCCATAATAACATGGCGGAAACGAAGCCCATAAGGTTCAAATATCGCAAAGAACCACAGAAAAACTATCAGTAAAGCTAGAATATTTAGATGAAAACGATTACTTCACTCTAAAATATTTTCCCAAAATAAGTAAAAATGTTAGAGAACTAAGGAAAATCAATGATGTTATTATTCAAATATAGCGCGAATTTATGTAGAAAACTTTAATACTATAAAATACTTTCACGGATAGGGGAGATAACAATATGAACAACAAATAACAAGATTGAGCAAACATGTGTCTAACATGTAGATAATAGATCAGTATATATTAATATATATCTTTAGAGTACAGAAATACCAGAAATATAGTTACCAATTTGCATGTAACGCTGTAAGTCTGGCGGGTAAGGATTAGGAAGACAATTCACAGTTGTAGGTGTTTGAGAAAGTAGGGACAAAGTTATAGAATCCAATAAAGATTTGATGAAATCTCGAACAATACCAGATCCTGATACGTAAACACCAGCGTCAGGTGGCCCAGCTGAAAGAAATTTATAATAAGTAAGGTTTTTAAAAAAAGCAGTCAACTTTAAAAGTGAAATGCAAAGTTTAGTTTACGTAGATGACACACTTATTCCAGTTATTTTGATTTAAAAACTAAAGTACTGACCGATTTAGATAAAAATTCTACAAAACTTATCTAAAAGTATCCTAACGAACGAAATTAAAAATTTTCAAATCGGCTGAGAAGGGACGGAGTTCTTACGTAACAAACATTAAAAAAATAAAAACAAATAAAGAATCTCCTCCTTTTTAAATATGGTTGAAAATTAAAAAAATATTATTAGATGATAATATAAGAAATTGTATGAATTTAAAATGAATAAGACCAATACCATATTTATTTTTAGTCTGTTTATAGTCACTTAGACTTATCATTTGTGTCCGATTACGGCAAAATTAAAAAGGCTAATTAAATATCTTATACCTTTGATTTTATGAACTAAAAAAATAGTATGTTGTACCAAACTTCTAAAAAATTCTATTGTAAAATAGGTATCGAAAGATCGTAAGGTCTACCTACGATACTGAATACTAACGCGGAAAAGGTGTCTGCCGTCCTCCATGATAACGCATCGTCATTAAAACCCAATACAAGCTGTAATCTGCCACCATATGTATCAAGAGTTTAAAAGTAGTGATAGCCATGAAAACCATTGAACGAGTCAAATATAACTTCTCTGATGAAACCAAACGAAATGACGAAATCTAAAAGCGAAACGGTTTTTCAAATAACAGAAGTACCACTTGAGACCAAGACGAGACAGATATTAGGAAAAAGGACGATAAGTGATAAGTATTTTTTTTAAACGACTTATTTGATTACTTACATGAACACCAAAACGATAAGGCGAGAATTACACTTTTAAGTTTTGCTCTAATACTCTCATAAAGACGTGAATAAGTTATGTCATTGCTTTACGTGTGAAAGAATCAACCGTCAGCGGCTTATTTTTGACACACAACGTTCATAAGGTTACCTGGGTAACCGTTACCAGGTTAAGGAGTTGTTTTATATTAGTTACGAGAGTAAAACTTACAAAGGTAATTCTTGCTTAACAATACATAACATAGAATTTTTTAAGTTTTTTTTTTTTGCAATGCTACTTGTATTAAAATAAAAATTTTTGATCGTGTGTCAGGTCTTCTATTGATAGAAAGTCTGCTAGGGCTTTTGATGAAATTATTTTTAAAAAGAATTAGAGAAACTAACACAGATATACTTGGCTCGTTCTCGTCTATTTAGTGGTAGAACCGTTTCACGTTTCTCCTTATATCTTTTAAAATCTAATTCACGAATTTCTTTAGTAACGTAGCGGTTATCAAAACGAGATCGTGTCTCAAACATGTGCTGGTAGTATTTAGCTCTGGAATTATTATAAGATTTTAATTGTACGTGATGTAAGTCATTATAATTAGAGGTTTAAAAACTGCTTTCTCTTGAAGATATAGTTATATAGAATTATTAAGTACTATGAATTTTCAATATCAAAATTTATCGAGATCAAATATTTAGCTTATTAAAATTTGGGTATTCCTTTATTCATGTTTCTAAAGAACGTTGTTTTTATATTTAAATTAAATCACTTCAGTTTTATTCATTCATATTTTAGTTTTCTAAATCAAGCTCTTACAAAAACGAAAAAACATTTAATAATCTAAAAAAATATATCATCGATATGTGAAATTAAAAAAGTAAGAGTACCAAATTATAGTAACCTAAATATAATGAGCAACAAAAACGAGCTGGTTATGCAGGAACTCCAAGATAACCAAGTTAGCAAAGGATCAGCTCTTTTCCTGATCTCAGTTACGATACCAGCGGCGATCTGACTGGGCGAGCTACTATCATTGCTGCTATAGAAATAAGTGTGGTGAATCTTAACGTTAATGAAAAATGTTGAGTTGATGCGAGAGACGTAGTTCCTGAGCCCTAAAAACCACGAAAAGAATGGATAAACAAAGAAATATAATATAGCTGTAAATATAATAATATTGGACGATGATAAGCAATACTATGTCAAGCCACACAAACTTCACTTTGACAAAATGGCGTCTAAAGATGTCAAATTTATTCTTAATAAATTTGTTTACAGAAGTATTCTATTATATGTATAATTTTATGAAATTTTTATATAATCTTTTTTTTAATATTCTAAACATTAAATTAAGAAACTTTTTTTCGCACTTATGTAGTTTATATGACTTGAAAATGTTTTGAATATTGTTAAATACGTAACGCATTATCAGAATTTATCAATATCTCCGAATATAACTTTTTGTGGGTTGACACATTACTGCTTATCAGCATCCAATTATTGTGTGCAATACATAATCATACAATGTTGTTTGAAATATTTCCTATACCATTTACTTATTAGTACGTCTTAAGAGTCAAGACCTATACAATCTACCTCACTTGTTGCAGTGGAAGAATAAGCGTCAAGCAAATTTAAAGCTTATTTATTGCGTACGACCCGAGATGGCCTAGTGGTTAGAATACATCAATCTCAACCGATGATCGTGGGTTCAAACCCCGGCCTGCACCGCTGATTTTTCAAGTGTTAAATTAGTGTTTAAATTCATCTCAAGCTCGGTGAAGAAAAACATCGCGAGGAAACCTGCATGTGCCGGGAGAAATTCTGACACATGTATTTTCGCCAACCCGCAGTGGAGCAGCGTGGTGCTTTAAGCTACCTTCTCCTTAATAGGAGAGAAGGCCTTTGCCCAGCAGTGGGATATTTACAGGCTGTTACTTTACTTTACTTTTTTTACTTTTATTGCGTACCTAAAGCGATCAAACGTATACAAACGAATAACTACAAAGTAAACATTACACTATTTATACACAAAAATAATAAATAATAATTAACTTAAAAATATGCCGATGCACTACAAGCACATGCGCAAGAGTAACCACGCCCGCCAGTGACGTAGACGGCTGCCTTAGACAAAAGATGTTAAGAGGCCATCTCGGTGGGTGTTGCCTAATGTGTTCTGTGTGTGTGTGTGTGTGTGTGTTAAAGGAGTGATGCGTTTCTTAAATTTCGATGACGTAGAAGTTGGCGTGATCGTAAAGCGCATTCAAATTTATTTGTGTACTTGACCATGTACTTACTTAGTCGCTAGAGTTAAAATCTTTGACGTAGCCAGGAATAATCTGAAATGGGCACAAACTTTAAGAACAGCAAATGTAAACTAAATTTATACAATCAAAATAATCGGTTTATTTAAATACGAATTCTATCGAAGAATCTAAAAAAATATTACGCAGAGTAAGATTAAACTATATGTAACGAAATTGCAAACCAATTTTTTATCTAACGAGCCTTGACCTCCTTTAGAATAAAATCCTGGCTACGTCAATGCGAAAAATAAACTACTGCATTCTAAAATACATTATGGCAATACATTTATCTATAAAATCTGCAATGTTAGTATCATTATATTACTTCTCTTAAGTGTAGCTGCAAATGAAGTAGTAACATAATCAGGAACAATACAAATAGTCTTATATGATTGTAAGGTTAAACAAGCTGCTTTAGCTGTATAATTATTGCAAAGCCAAGCGAGATCATTTCCTAAAGTCTTTCTACAATTTATCGTTCCACTGTTGATTGCTTTCAAGCAATGCTCGTAAGGAGTTCCAAATTTTTTGGCACAAATATCCGCAACTGAATTTAACCACGAATATGATGACTGTATTGTATCCGCTGAAATAAATGTTACAAATTATAGTCTATATATATATGTAAATGTTAAAAGAGCTTAGCTTTAGCCCACAGATTACAGCTCGTATACGGACTGGAAGTAGTTAATACAGCTGAATTTCGTAAGGTGAGTGAGAATCCCGAGAGCCTAACCCCTTTTCCATTCCATTTCTTTCCCCCTTTCATCCGCTATTCCATTTCAAGCGGACAAAGCATTTGTAACTTCTTTGATGTTGCAAATATCCATATGCGGTGGTCACTTAACATAAGATATCTCATCAGCTCATTTGTCATAGATATTCTTATAAAAAAATGTACAAATGAGAGCAGTAATGAGATAAAGCCTGTTTTTCTGCAAGTTTATTATATTTACAATGACATCGAAGCCTTTTGTATATCAATTACAAATGTCAAATGCTATGTTGTGCTAATGTTACTTCTAGTGTATAAATCTTCCGCATTAGTGTAGACTTTTCTGCTACATTAATTGCAAATCAATATGAAGCGGTTAGAAATAAAGGTCGTTCACGGAATAGTTAAAACTAATTTTCAAAAAAAAAATTGCATTTGTTCTTTTTAACCCCCGACCCAAAAAGAGGGGTCTTATAAGTTTGGCTTCTGCATCCGTGTGTCTATCTGTGTCATTGTAGCTCTCCAACGAATAGACCAAAATTGATTAGATTTTTTTCGTTTGCAAGCTGATATAATCGGGATGGTTCTTAGCTATAATGTATGAATATTACTTGAGACATTTCAAGGTTATCAGCAGTTTTATTTGTTAAAGAATCTGGATAACTTCTACTGACCTAAGCGACTGAAAACTGACTACTATAATTGATATCAAAATATCCTCGTTTTTAACCTTGACTTGATGCTGCAGCATCATATGAAAGCAGAAGGATACACAACTCCTCATCATCTTACAACAGAAGCATCGTGGGTCTCGTTAAAATGGTCTCAATGAGTACGTTATATCCTACTAATATTATACATAAATGTAAAAGTTTGTATGTGTGGATGGTTGGATGGATGGATGGATGGATGGATGTATGTTTGTTACTCTTTCACTATGTAAAAACTACTGAACCGATTTGGCTGAAATTCGAAATGAAGATGGCTTATATCTTGGATTTACATTTACTAATCCACGCAGGTAAAAGCTAGTTATCAATAAATATATCTCATTAGCGACGTACGGAACCCTTAAATATTATCCAATTAAAATACTATATGGAAATATGTAAAAATTTCACATAGATAAAGATAATGTGAGATTTTTTTAAAAATAAATATAATATAGATATTTACCCATACTAGTTACCATTACACCTATCTTCGATATAATGCTGTTTATTTTAGAAGTGACTCGTTTCATTTCATGCACCATTAATTTTATAGACTCCCTCATTGCACTGAAAGGTTTTTTCACGTTCTCAGTAATGTGTCGAACGTTTGTTTTTATTTGTTCCTGAAGACGTTATAAGGGTTATTATAAAAATAAATACCAACTTTATTATACAGGTAATAAGGTGCAAAATAATAAAAATTGGAGTAATAAAATATTTCGCGTTGTTAAAAATTTTATTTGTCGCTAATGTTCCGCAGTGTTTTTCCACGAAGGGAAATGGCAAAAAATATAATGCAGTATAATTCTGTGCTTTCGTGCTTTGACATTAAAAAGAACGAATTAAATAGTTTTCGTGGTAAAAGATTATTTAGTAAACAAAGTAGTATTGAACTACATAAGAAACAGAGAATGACATTCAGTTACGACTTAAAAACTGTACAAAAATGTCATTAAAACAACATACTACGGAGTCGTTGATAAAAATTCTATGGGACCAATTTGAAAGTAAAAAACCATTACAAATAAAAAAGAATTTTCAAAGTGAATTACGCAATTTAAGTAATAACGGAATTCTGAAATTAACATTAAAGAAAACATACACTATAAAGAATCTCCTCTCTAGAGAAAATATGGAACCTTCTTCTTTAAGAAAAATTATAGATAAAATCATATTATAAACGTAAACCCTAATTTATTTTCGCTTTGAATTTATACTTATATTATATTTGCAAAATACTTTTTGCGTTGGATAGCCCGTTTATTGAGATAGGTATATCATGGTACTCGCGAAGCAGTAATCATTAACGCGATTCGGATATAATAATAACAATTTATATACTAGTAGACAAATAATTATTCCGTAGTTTTTGTTCCAGCCTATATATACATACATGTACCTACAGAAAACGAAGTTGCAATAAAATTTTTCGTCGTTCCACGTTAACATAATGCAGTATTAACGATCGGTTTTTCTGCGTATTTTTTGTAACAAAGTTAAATATATGTTAACGTTTAAATTACGAGTAGGTCAAACTCAATACTTTTTGGCCCGATTTTTTCTGACATTGAAACAACGAAGACGAATAAGGTTTCGCAGTTTTTAAAATATTTTATTAGTGTACGATGCCGAGATGGGTCTAGTGGTTAGAACATGCCGATCTTAGCCGACGATCGCGGGTTAAAACCCCGGCTAGCATCGCTGTGTTTTCAAGTGCTTTTGTGTATAAATTCATCTCGAGCTCAGCAGCGAAGAAAGAGAGCAGCGTGGTGGATTAAGCCTCTAAATCTTCTCCTTAATAGTAAAAGAGGCCTCCGTCCACTAGTCGGACATTAACAGACTGTTACTTCACATTTTTACTTTTTTATATTTATAATATTCCATGAATTTAATTAAAGAGTAATCTACTTAAATCTGCTTTGACGTTAAGACGTAATTAAAAACAAATATGAAGACTTTAATGCCATTTGCTCTCGGAAAGTCATTTTTGATGACGTGGAACTGATGATGGCCGAAACTACTGAATAATAAGTATTTCAAAGGTTGCTATTCGATTACTTCAATATGAATGCTAAGCAATTTATGCTCGTCACTATGTATATTACAAAACTCCTCAATAATTAACAGCCCTACATCGGAAAACACAATATGTTGTAAATGGTAATAAGCAGTTGATATTAGGCTATTGTAACATAGGTAAATCACAAACTGACTCTTACTATATTCGTAGCTTAAAAGTTATAAAAAAAATTTAACCGACTTCGACAACTTCGTAACGAATATACTAAAAAACAAAAACATAATATACTCTTGTAAACACAAGAGTTTGAAGTCGTATTTAATATAACGGTATAACTTCGTCGAAACGTCGACCAAAAAAAGGTATTACTACTATTAGTTATCGCGATAAGACCCGTTATATTAAATATGAATAGTATAAATCGCGAAAGTTTAAAATATATAAAGTTTGAAGTCGGTTTATTTAAAAATTAGATACACTCAATTACCAACTAAGAGAATACTCATAATTTCTAGTCAAAGACAGTCATAAAAACTTTTAAAATGAAATGGGATGGAAGAAACAATTTTGCATCTGGAAAACATTTAGGTATAATTATCTGAACGTGCCATTAACTGCAGCTCAAGGAATATAAATGCAGTACAAAACTTTTATGTTTTAAGAATCACATCATTAACAAAAAAAAACCTAAATTTTATGACCGATGTATTCGAAAAATTTAATAATTATTTCTGATAATTTGAGGAAAACCAATTTAAATAATAGGTTATATAATAAATATTGATAATATGTTATTCTTTTTCGAAGTTGGTTAAACTTAATTTGCTTGGATTGAATGAGTTCGTTTCATTTCATAGAAAGGCTATATGGGTTGGCTTGTTTATTCGTTTGTTAATGGACGATTGAATTTTTTATTGGAATTATTATTAGTATAGCAGTATTGGCATAAGCCGTATTGATAGTCAATAAAAATTATAGATTTTACGATTGGTAAAATTTAATTCTGTCTAAGATTGACTAACAATTTCATATTAGGTATTTCAAATTTAAAAAAAAAGTTAAGACCATTCAAACATGGAACTCTTAAAATAGCCGTTAACGTTCATTGATTTTGTACTGTAACGAATATTATATGATTACGAATGATAAAATTATTTTATGTATATACACTACTAAAAAATTACCTGACTACAGGCCATAGATTCGGTTAGAACTTCAGAATTCCTCAAGGTGTTCGTGGCTGGGCCGGTTAGGATGAGGATTAGAGCGTAGCATGTCAAAGTATAGCGTCCGACGCGAGAGAATAGTTGAGGAATTAGTAAAAATACTAAACACCTGGAAAGGAGAACATTAAAAGCTTGGGCTGCAGATTGAATCGTTATTCATCCAAAGTACTGATGCGATTTGAAAATTCTTTTGCGTTGTATAGCCCTTTTTTGAAGAAAGTTATAGGCTATATTACATAACGCTACGACTCTTAGGAGCGAAGTTGTAACCATAAACGCGAGTAAAACCGCGAAGGGAAACTAGTGACGTAACATATTATATTTCTATAAACTACGAGGTTTATTGTATTGAGGTCTTGTTGTAATTTTCCTTTTATGAGTTTTAATGTTTCTGGATTCGTATAGTTTTCGTTTAATCGATCATCATGCGATAACTTCCAAATCGATTTTTTAGAAACATTAAAGCTTATGATTAGACCCTAACACTTGTATATATTTTTGTTGAATACAAATATTGACAAAATATACAAATGGAAAATGTATAAATGTACTTAGTAAAGTTTTACTGATTGAATATTTAGTCAATAAAACATTTATTATATTACTAAATTACTATAATATGTAGATGCAATAAATATAATTACTTATGAGACGACCGCTCTGGTGTAGTGGTGCCGAATGTACCTTTAACGCCGACGGTTGCGGGTTCGATCCCCGCTCGGGGCAGATATTTATAGTTGTATAAATATTTTTTCCTAGGTCTGGGCGTTTATCCTTATGGGTCTTCCCACCGTGCCTCGGAGAGCACGTAAGGCTGTCGGTTCCGGTTGTTATCACAATCACCTGATAATGATCGTTACTCGTAGTAGGGAAATTATTCTAGTCTAAATGGTTACTGGCTTGCCCTCAGGGGTTGCGGAGGTCAGATGGCAGTCGCTCTGTGTAAAAATCAGTAACTCGTCAATATCCGGACTAGAATAGTAAGCAGACCCTGGTATAACCGGGAAAAATTCTAGGTAGATGAATCAAACATGCTTATGAAACATGACTAGCATTAAACTCTTTTGTCCTTGTCTGGCTGTAGTAGCCGTCTAGTAAAAACCGGCAAAAAGCGAGTCGTACTCGCGGAGGAAGGGTACTGTATAATCACATAATATACCTTAATGTTATGTACTTACAAACATTGTATTACAAAAATTGATTACCGTAAGGCGAGAATACACATTTAAATTTTGCTCTTAATTACAATTTACATAAACTCGTAATTGCTTTACATCTTAAAGAATTTAACTTATTACAAGTTTAATTCTCGCCTATTGGTTTATTTTCCACGATTTATCATTATCTATGTGTTGTCTTCTGTATATCTTTAGAAATTATGTATTTTTTTCTGCTGTGAAAACTATAGGTAACTTTTATTGTAAATTTTCATCAAAAAAATTATTCAGTAGTCCATCCATGTTTTCTCTTTCTCTTTTATAAACATATTTATGAGGGTGCATACTGAAGATAAATAATAGTAACCAACTAATCAACGAGGTACCATATAAAAAAATACACTATTTATTTATTTTTATAATATATTCCTAACATTAACAACCTTTCGTTCTCATAATAATAACAGAACCGAATTACAAAAATGATATATTCATACATTAAGTTTGGAAATCATGCCGCGTGCATGAACATGCCGATCAGCGTATTTTAGATTTAAAAAACGCAGTAAACGCCGATCTTATTTTGCTCTATAACTGCGAGAAATTAAATTTTATTAAGCTTTCGTTTATAATGACGAAGTATGGCTCTCGCCAATGGACGTATGTATGGAAAATGTATTTAATTAATTTTGACGCCACATTTAACGGGTTAATATATCTGCTAGGACAGAACATATTATTTTATGACGAATTAATAGATTACCTGCTATTCTGCACTAATGGAACCCTCCTATTACTGCCTAATAAGAGGGCTCCATTGGTGCAGAACCCCAAAAAACAGTTTACATATATTATTGTATTTTGTAGTACAAAAACCATTAACATTTTAATGGTCTCGACTAGCGTTCCACGACAATAAAAATGTACCGAGTTTTATTCATACAACTTTCTCGAATGTTCCCGATAAGTGATAGTTGTATAGGAGCTATTGCTATGGTCCAGTGGTTCTCAATCCACTGCACACTGGTACCCTGTAAAGTCGCTTCAAGTTAAGCGTAAGGCAATAATATACGTATACAATTAAAAGCTGTTTTCGAATGATTCGAAAGTGAATGGGTGAAAAATACATTTTTCTTATTGAAGTAATCAAATTCATTAAACAAGGAATAGTTATTTAGTGGAAATCTTTTTTAAGTAATAAATAATATTAAAAAGAAAACTTTGGCCCCCAGTATGATCTTTTGTTTCTGTGTCGAGGTCCGAAAACACACACAATACACCCATAAATAACTTGACCACGACAAACATCCGTATGACCAATACAGAGGTTTGCAGAGGGATCGAACCCGCGGCTATTAGCGGTTTAGTCAGTTGTAGTTACCACAGCGCCAACCTCTCTGTCAATGTAAGAAATACAAGAAAAACATTTCATTCTTAGATTTGAAAAAGTTAATGACCCTCGTTTAGAATCCCGTGATGTATTGCAATGTTTGGCAATAAATCAAAATTAGTTCCGACCTTCAAAAAGATTGAGAAGCACTGCTATAGACATTGTAATAGCGATCAATACGGTTTGTTCAATAATATTGTAAGCATACATTTATACTTCTACAAAACTACAAGTTGCATGTTGAACCAGAGACGGATTTCATTGCGATAGCGCACTTACCTAGAACTACTTAAAATTGCTCTACTTAGATATCATGTCAAAGAATATAAAAACAGATGTCCTAAAAAATTGTATATTAAAAAATATTTTCGGCGCTCTAGGTATGGTATTATCATTCTTTACAATTATCCAAAAAGTATGTCAATAATATATCAAAAGTTTTAGAGTCACGTTGTGACGAAATATATATATTTTTTTTAATTAGCAGATGTAGGCTCATTAAGGTTATATAAAAATCAATATTACTATGAGTAAAATTATAAATTATAAAAGCAATTCATAAGTATGTTACGCTACTTCTTGAAACTGTAACAGCTTTAGATTTCAGTAAAATTTGAAATAGAGATTTATATCCTAAATAATTTATATTGATTAACTAGCTGTGCCCGCGACTTCGTTCGCGTGGATTACAGAATGCTTGGCATGTCTCCTGCAAAGCAAGGTTATAATAGTCTGCGGTGCTGCTCAAGAAAGGAGCTTCTTACTTTGGATTTGGGAACTTTCTGGTTGTATTTATAAGCAGACTCTAATTCAGATATTCCTCCACGGTTTTCACTATAAATGTTGAAGAAAAGTGTTTTGTGCTAGTCTTTAAAATTTCGACTGTATACCAGTATATTCTCGCCGAGGTTTTCCTTGTATTATATATCGGGTGACTTTTTTAACTGGGCTTGATAGGCCATATCCGGAACTTTAAGGAATCGCGAAAAATACTTAAAGGAGTCTCGTGTCCGATTTTAAGAAATCTAAAACTGCATCATAAGTTTTTTTAATTTCATGATTCTCCTGACCTGGAATTAAACCCACTAATTAAAAAAAAAGAATACATTCTCTATTATTGCACCACCTACCTAATAGTGTCACTTGTAAGAATCAACTTTTGGAAAGTTTTAGGAAAAGATTTATTTTTTAACAAAATAACATTAAATCTATACATAAATTAGAAGTTAAGTAATCGATTCTATATATATTAAATATATATATCAAATATGTGAGTTAAATCACGGCTCCCGGTAAGTTTAGAAAAAAAGTCTGCATAACTTCGAACGATTCGTTTATTTGCATCAAAATGCTAGTCACCTACTAAAGTAAGGAAGAGTGTAAAGAATGTCAAAAATATATAAAATGAATAACTCACAGTAACTTCTTTTATGTTTGTCTATTTTTTCTATGTGAGCTATACAAAGTAAATATATAGATAGACGTTTGTTTTGGTCCCCGTCACCTACTCCGTTACCTAAGTAGGTTTAGATAATTCCTAAAAAGATGAATCAATTTATTGAAAATCTACATTTCACTGGACTCGGCTATTGTACTCACCCGCTATTAGTGTTACAACATCCCGTTACAATTTAAAAATTTCACTTTTAGGTATGATCGTTTTTTTGAAGAATTACAAAAGATTTAATTAATGTATGAATTTGATAGAATTCTGTAAAAAATTTGCCCTTTCTTTTTGTTGCAGTTAACTATATAATAATACCTCTCTGAAGTTGATTCTTATAATATGTGACAGTATCAGATGATGCAATCATACAGAATGTAAATTTTTTCCAAAATCAACGTGTTCGTTTCTGGCTAGGAGAATTAATTTTTCAAAAAACTAATGAAATAGTTTTAGTTTTTATTAAAATCGGCTCTGTTACTTCTTTAATTATTTTTCGCTATTGTTTATAGTTTCGGATTTGGTCTATCATATCCAGTAAAAAAATTACCCAGTAAATATATTATTTTCCTAATTATTATATTTATATAATATACATATATCTTCCATATTTGAATTAGATGTTGTTCACTTTTTCATTGGTTTCAATTTTGTTCCTTATTACATTAGCTTTCAGCAGTGAAAGTTTCGTCAAAATCGGTCCAGCTGTTTCAGATATTAGCCGAAAAAAATTGAGTGACAGAAAGACAGACAAAAATTTTAAGATTGGTAATTTTGTTGTAAGTACCGTGTATACTTTAATATGCATTTATTTAAAATTACAAACAGACATCAATTTTATTTATTTTTATACCTTCCCTTCTTAAATCGGAAATTGTTTACTATTTTATTGGTTTCTACAATATTTTGTTATCGCGTAATTCTCTTTGTTGCTTATTCATTAAAATAAACATATTAAAAAAAGTAGCTAAAGTTAATCCTTATAATATTAGCCATTAAATACGTCATGTTTTGAAGAACTTTTTAGACTTTGTAATATTTCGTGAATTTCTTCTTCCATCTCCTCTCCCTTTCTGGACCTCACGTGATTAATGGACATTCCCTAATTGCTTGTGAAAGTCCCATCAAATTTGATTCAGCTGTTTCAGAGATTAGTCCTAAGAAACAGACTGACAGACAAAAAATTAAAAAATTGATTTTTTGATGTAAGTAATGTATATACTTTTATGCATTTAGTGAAAAGCATAAAATACTGTTCGACGTGAACCCTTAAATTGACATAACTTTTTTTTATGAATCGATTGAAATTAAATAAACACCAAATGTTAAGTGAACCTTACTGCAATATAATCATGAAAACCACATCTAAATCGGATAAGCCGTTTCTGAGATTAGTGGGCGCAAACGCACTGATAAACAGACAAACAGACAAAAATTCTAACAATTATTGTTTTGGGTTCTATTGCGTATGTAAAGGCCCAAATAATTTGTTTTTTTTTTTAATATATCTTCTATGTACAGACAGCGACCCGTTAGAATTTTTTTTATATGTATAGATTAAAAATATCTAAAATAGAAGTAAGCCTAAGTCACTTCTTATAACATTTGCTAACTGCAAGTAAAAGTACCATCAAAATTGGTTTAGCCGTTTTAAAGATTAGTCGGAACAAACAGATAGGCAGACAGACTGACAGACAAAAATTTTAAAATGTATTTTTTGATATAAGTACTGTATATATGTATGTACTTTCATGCATTTAGTAAAAAGTACAAAATAATGTTCGACGTGAACCCTTAAATTGACATAACTTTTTTTATTTATGAACCGATTGACATGAAACAAACCCTAAATGTTAAGTGAAGCTTACCACAATATATTAGTGAAAACCGCATCTCAATCGGATAAGCCGTTTCTGAGATTAGCGTGCACAAACGCACAGATAAACAGACAAACAGACAAACAGACAAACAGACAAACAGACAAACAGACAAACAGATAAGAATTCTAAAAATCTTTGTTTTGGGTTCTATTGCGTTGGTAAAGGCCCCCAGTAAGATTTTTTTTCATATATCTTCCATGTACAGACATCGACCCTCTAGAATTTTATTATTAGTATAGATATAGATAGGTACATAGGTAACCTTTTACTCTGCACGTAAAATAAAACTTATAGATAATTAGAATACTTCAACTTACGATTGGATTATCACTTGAGACTTAAAACATAATAGAAATAGAATTTTAAGTCACCTCATTCTGCTACTGAACGCCAGTCCTAGCGTAAGTAACACGCCAATACAAGAACTCATAATAGTCGCATGCAAGAGTGATATCGACAATTGGCACACAAAGAATATAAAGCAAATATACGTTAGCACAATTCCGCCGACAAAGCCAATCAAACTTTTTAAAACGAAGCTAGGCAACGTGTGATCAGATTTCAAATAAAAATATAAGTTCGAAACTGATGAGCCGTCCGGAAACCATTGTTTTAGCCGCCCGGTCATTCGTCTTTTTGTCGTCTGCCCGTAAAAACGCCATCTTTGCATTATTGTCTTTTGAGGTATTTCTGTTTTAGACGTTAAAAGCGAATTTATTTTTTCATTTTCGTATTCTTGTCTGTATTTTTCTATGACCCGCGCTTTCCATAGTGATGTAAAATACGCCATTTTTTATTAAAATTAATTAATTATTTTTAAGGTCACTTTTTACAAGTTTCATTAATATATTTTTTTTTTCTTATAGTATGGCGTGCATCCGCGCTACTTATGCGCAAAATATTCTGCCATTCATTAATATTTCTCAGTATTCTCTTTAAATAATATTAGAAAATAAAAATAAACTACTCACAGAGTGTAATAAAGAAATGACAAAGTCATTGAAACAATACTGAAAAAAAAAACCTTAGTACACCAAGTGAAACTTCTTTGTTTCGGTAATTAAAACTACTTTTTCCTCTATGAAGTTTAATAATAATTTAATATTGATTACGGAAAAATCTACATAATATTTTTTTATCAACGACGTAAATTAAAAATTATCATAAATACATAAAATACGATAGTTTTCATTAAGATCACATCTCAAATATTAAAAAGTTTAATTGCAATGATCCTTAACGCTAACAAAAATTATGTTTGCATTTTATTTCAGTCAGGCGCATTAAACAAATACAATATTTTACTAATATTGTATGGTTTGTTTATTGTCTAAAAGAAAACTTGAGTTAGACTTACGTCTATATGTCTAAAAATTGTTAAAACAACTGTATTAGTCATTTAAATATGTAATTTATATTTTTATGTATTTATTTTTATTTTTTATTTTGAACGCGCCCTAATTTCTAATAAGGATGTCATCTGCTACACAATGAAAATTACTAAGAAGTATAATTGAGGGGTATTGACCACAAAACAAAAGTTGAAACGAAGTCAACAAATTGAATTTGGACATTGAACAAAACTGCTTTTTGAAAGTTCAATGACTGGATGAAAATTGTCAATAACAAAATTAAAATGTGCTCGCCTAGCTTGCTTGCGGATCTGCGCAGGGTGTTCATTCATAAAACATGCGCAGAACACTGCATTGCTACAAAATCAACTTCACTCTGTAACCGCTCAGGATAGGTATCGGTGATATTTTCATTAATATTTAAATTAATAGTAATGCCGTTGCGCTAATTCGTGCTATACGCGTTATTTTTAGTGATCAATACATGTGAAAATGTTTAGATGATCGTCATTATATTAACAAGTGAATTTTAGTGTGTGGGCCAATTCAGAATATATTGAAGGGATCCTTCGTAAGTGAATTATACTTTTTTTTAGATATTTAATTTGTATTCAGTGAAAATTAAAGTATTCCGTATTTAAGATATTTCGTAAAATATTTAGGTGGAGCCTAGGATATAAGTGTGATTATGTTTAACTCAATTTAAATTACATTTTCCTTTGTTGGATTCTCAGTGAATTGCATGAAGTGAAAAATCCATACGAACACATTGCAATTTTTTATATAACTTCTTTTTGTAAAAATAATAACTATAATATTTTTCGATCTCATTATTGTCTTGAACGCATTTTTATGTGCGTATATGTAGCTTTATTTTTAATTGTCAAAATTATCAGCTGTTAGGTGTTAATTAGATGACATTTGACAATGATAACAAACTGAAAACAAGTTTAAAATTATGTGATGTGTTTTTTAATAAATAAGTTTTCAATATGTCGTCATTTTATATTTTTAATTATTGGGGATGTTTAACTTTAGGTAGGCACATGAAAAATTTTAACATATTGCTTGCGCGTGTTGTTTTTACTTGATCTGTAAAAAAATTTTTCGACTAAACTTATAAATATTATATGTTTTTGTTTATATTCAGATTTGTTAGCCTTTTAGATTATATTGTGTTCTCCATATCTCATTCTTGTATTCTTAAACGTTTAGAAACTTATTTTTTTATAATATTTAAAAATGTTTTACCTTTTTTCTTTTAATATAAAACTTTAAAGTCAATATTAGGGTATATAAATATATTTTTATTCAATTCCTCATTATTTTAAAGAAATATTTTTTTACTATAGTTATTTAAATTATATAGTGTACTTATACAATATGACAACAAATCTGTTTTATCAAATTAAAATAAGCAACATTTTATGTAGATTTTTAAACTAAAATTTGTTAACTGCTCTAAAATAGATGCCGAGTATCAGCATGTACATTAACATTTTATAACTAAAGATATGTTTCATTCATATTATTTGATGTTAAAAACCTATACCCATTTTCAAATTTGACAAGCTCATCAATTGCCTTGTAGGTCTAAAAATACTCTTGCTTGTTAACCAGCTGGTTGCTAGACTAGTCGTCCAAAGTGTTTTGTATTCTGGGTATCTTAAATCTAATAAAGCTTTTCCAATGAGGTCCATACTGAAAACAATTGTTAAATTTCATTATCGATATTAAACAAGCTAGCTAAGAATTATATATGAGACTGCATGCAAAACCTCAATCCGATTGGTTTAAAATTGACAAAGTTCATACAAACTTTCATCTCCTATTTTTTTTCCTTGGGGGTAGAATTAATCAAAATCTTTCCTTAGCAGATGCCTCCGTCATAACATCTGCCTGCATGCCAAATTTCAGCCCGATCTGTCTAGTGGTTTGGGCTGTGCGTCGATAGATCACAATATCACTCAGTCACCGTTGAGTTATAAATATTTAGATATTTGTAAAATTAATGCTTAACATTAATAAATTTTGACATATCATCAGTGACACTACATGTAACACAAGTAATGGAAAATACCATAAGGCCTTATTTTTATCAATAATGCAAATTAGGGTCAAATTAGGAGTTTATAGGAAAAGATATGCATTTTTGGAATGCATATGGTTTGGAAATAAGAATATATTATACAAATACAGTATTATAGACTCTGAGAATAATTTTTAATATAATTTTGATAAGTAAAAATAAAATAAAATATATGTAAAATTCCAGTACATTTTTATATCAACAAACACCTAAGAAGTTTTTAATTTTTTCCCTAATTAAACAGTACAGTTCGTTTTTTACAGATGTGGATAAGGTATTTTAATATAAACAAATTGTGTAATATATTTTATATTTAATTGGTACTTAAACCCGGTTCCAATTTACTAAATCACAAGATTGTTCACAATCGAGGAATATAATTACATATTCAATTTAAAAAATATATTTTTTCATCTATACTTATTATAGCTGTTACTTAACAGTTAATATAGATTTTGTTTTAAAATAAAATACATATGTATTATATTCACAGAATATAGTTTATGACCATATGAATCAGTTTATTATTCAAATGATACCATAATTTTTAAATAAGTTCAGTGGTTTCGGAGATTGTTTGGCACATACGAAATTCGTCCTCTCTTTATTATGTTAGTAAAGATATACAAATAAATTAAAATAAAGTACTTAATTTATAAGTACTTATCAGACAAATATGGCGTACTTCTAACCATACATATGATTTTTTACAATAAATAATTATAATGCCAAGTAATGTAAATTCGTGATTATTGATCCAGGTATTGTTACCAAATAAGACCAGTAAAGAAAACTGGACTATACTATAGATGGCTTTACTCTCGCTTAAGGTTATATACGTATCGAAAAATTTTCACCACTGCAGTTAATTGGACGCTTAACATAATTGGCACCTTGAGAGCAGTACTAGCTGGGTTCAGGTTTAAATTTTTACTGTGTGCACTATTTTTGATTTTTAGATTTCTATATAGGCAATACATTTTAGTGTATACAATTTTGTCATCGTGGATTAAAATTACTTCCATAGAGTCGTAGTATGTATATTTTCGGTCGATTCATTAGTCTGCTTCGTAGTCAATAGGTAACTGTATGCAAATGTACACAAATATGTTCCTGTAAATATACAACTTGATATTTTACTGAATAAGAATTTGGTTAGTAATAACCTAATTTTTTAGCCAATTATCACCAGTTTATTTAAGCTGTTCAAGTCTTACACATATGTATAATCATTAGTTCTATAATCCGCCGACTCGTATTCACTTTCAATAATTGTCTAGAGTTTTTATTCTATTGAAAGAACTTTATTATAATTTATATGCAGGAGTCAAATGTAACCATTAACAGGCAAAATTATTCAATTGGAACTTTATTGGTCATCAGTCGCTAGCTGACTAAACTAAGGATCAATAGAGAGACTGTAGTTTGGAAGGCTTTAAATCAGTAACTTTGTGAGTCCGTATAAAGTTTGTTTGTTTTATGCAATTTCAATGTTCTCGTGACTTAGTTTGAATATCCAGCGAATATCTCTGCTACCGTACATCGGCGTTTGCTAACTCTAGAGGTATGTCCCTTTTAGATTCCCCCACATTCCATTTCTTGCTTGCCAAATTATTTCGATTCCATTGATCGTAGGGTGGAGCCAATAACCTTACACAAACACCGAAATATTTTTTGAAATTTCAGAAGAATGTTCCAAGATTAGTGACATGAAAAATTTTATAAATTGACGGATCGATTAATAGATTATCGATAGAGCTTTTAAAAGTAAAGTCTATCTGGTGTTTAAGTTTGAGAAACAAGCAAACTGACAAACTTATATATCCAGCTTTTAGTCAAAACTCTACAATGTACATTTTTCATAGACCATGGACAACGAGCAACCCCATCAAGAGCTCGTGAAATGCGTGGTGGTAGGGGACACGGCGGTTGGAAAGACGAGGCTGATATGCGCCCGCGCATGCAACAAACACGTTTCCCTCTCGCAGCTGATGACCACCCATGTGCCGACCGTGTGGGCGATTGATCAGTATCGGATTTATAAAGATGTAAGTTCTATTTACACTTATTGTGGTTAGAATTAAGAGCATTTGTATATGTGCTTTCGGCGCGTATAAGCTAATTGTAAAAAAATGTGAGGTTACCTGCAAGTGTGCGGAGAAATGTCGAAATCTGTCGCTTGCACACCCGTCAACCCACAGAAAAGCAGAGTGGTAGATTAAGCACCTAATATTCCTAGGGACATCGAATAAGTTCTCGGTTTAAAGTTTAGTATTTAAAATAAATTTTGATTTAAAAGGCGTTAGGCTTGATGCACTTAGATTTGTAGTCTTTGTTTTTTTACGATCTAAACCACCATTTTTCACTAAGATACTCGTACAATCTTTCAAAAGTTATGAAAATCTTAAATTAATATTTAGTATTTCTTTTCTTTGCTCGAATGGTATATATTTTGTCTCAAATATCTGTGTTACTTTAAAGATTTTTTACGTACGTGGCTTGTAATATTTTCTCTAGCTGGTTATTATTAGGTTTAGGCTGGTCCTGGCGTGTACTCGTAATACGAGCATATATATAATGTATATAAACTCGATGTTAACGTCAGGCAATAAAAAAGTTTGAGCGTACGAAAAAGCTAATACGAGCCGAAAATGCGCTGAGTAGGTAAAGGTTTATATGAGCAACCGAAAATTTTAATAATTTAAGTTCAATACCTACATAGATTTTTTGGAAATATTTTCTAGAAATTTATGTTATGAAAATAAAATGTGGATTGGTTTATATGTATATATAAAATCTAATTTCCTTGTGGTAGTAAAAAAAACTAACTAATGGTTCGACTAATTTAGATAATGAATTAATTCTTTTGTTTGCATCAATATTGGGGAAGTTAGGAGCAACTGAAAATTTTGATAATTCTGCGTGAGAATTGCCACTTTAAATTATTTTCAGAATAAGGGGTTCGTAGACCGACTAATTTCTACCAATTTTACTTGGTACGAAGTTCGCCGGTTCGCCAAAATTATTCACTATATAGAAAATAATACCCACAATATATTTCCTCGTCATGTCATGTATAAACATAAACACGGAAACAAAAAATTCATTACACTAATGTACAGGCTGGGCTGCTAATGATCCACATTCTGATTTGAATAAAAGTAGAATAGATTTTTTTAATCAGCTTAACAAAAAATAAGCGACATTAAATTGGGATCTATTAATGAATATGCGTATAATTAAATTATAGCAATAAATGGCTTCAAGTAAATAACATTTTTCGTCAATATTTTTGTTACTTTGCTGCTTATTATTCTAGCCCGAAGATACCAGGTTACGGTTTTTATATAGAGCGATTGTGATCTTATCAGCGTAATCAAAGGGCTCATTGCCGTTCCGACTAGTGTAATTTCCTTACCAGGGTAACGATCTTTATTAGCTGTGCTGACGTGAGTTCCAAAGGGTGGATGCTCAGACTTATAATCAAATGTTTGTACCTAAAATTAATTGCAAATTCCTGTCGCGTGAAAAGAAATAGACAATTTATGATTGGTTTGTTGTCTTTGAACGGAAAACATAAAACGTGGATCCAGAATATGACTGAAAAAGAGAAATTTCCGTGTAATTGTAATTTCGACCATCAGTCGTGTAGTTTTGCTGTAATTATTTATTATACTTTTTTTAACTCCATTAAGTTATTCGCTTCCCTTCACAATGGACACCGTGACATTATTTTCGAAACGAATTGCTTCAATCTTTGTTTTGACATTTGCTATATCATAAAAAAGCAATAATTTTACTTCCAATATTATACGATTCTCACTAATGATAGGTGATGTCACTTGGTACACACAGCTAATACCGCTTATATTATATAAAAGTAAAGTAACAGCCTGTTAATGACCCACTACTGGGCAAAGTCTCCTCTCCTAATAAGGAGAAGGTTTAGAGCTTAATCCACCACGCTGCTCCACTGCGGGTTAGCGGAGAAATTCTGACACATGTATAATGTGTCAGAATTTCTCCCGACACATGCAGGTTTCCTCAAGATGTTTTCCTTCACCGCCGAGCTCGAGATCAATTTTAAAAACAATTTAGCACTAGAAAAACCAGCGATGCTAGCCGGGGTTTAAACCCGCGATCATCAGGTGACGTGTTCTATCTAACCACTAGGCAATCTCGGCTTATTTTATATATTTTATCCTTATTTGTAAAGGTATTAGAAAGGTCATGGGAAGTTGTTGATGGCGTCAATGTGTCGCTCAGACTGTGGGACACGTTTGGCGACCACGAGAAGGACAGAAGATTTGCGTATGGAAGGTAATGGTTTTAAAATAATTCCTTCATTCCCTATCATTAGACGAGATTACATTTGTAAGTTTTACCCTCGTAATTGATATAACAACTCTGTAACCTTGTAAGACTTAGGGAATCTTATGATAGCGGTGGCTGTCAAAAAAAGGAATTGCCAGTAAATTAATTTCAGTGTAAAGCAATGACAAACAACGCAAAATATTATAATGAAAATCTTTATGAAAGTCTGAGAGTAAAACTAATGAATGTAATACTTGTATTAATATATTTAACATTTAATGCAAAATTAATAAACAATATACGAGTAATTTCAAATTGGGCTTATAACTATATTTTTGGGTACTATTTTAAAAATCGATCTAGTCAGTTTTTTATGAAATTGATGATTATTGAAAAATGTTTTCCGAAAAGAAAATCGGCAAAATATTCATTATTATTTTTCTTCGAATAAAATCGATGCAATATATCTTTGAAAGGTATACAAAGTCAGTCTCGAAAGTTAAATTACCCAGCATCGGGCAATATTGCCTCTTTGAGATGGAAATATTAAGTTTTATAACTAAGTACATTTCCATATATATTTTCTATATCTACAATATTTTGTTTTAGATCTGACGTGGTTCTATTATGTTTTTCAATAACAAACCCGATTTCACTAAGAAATTGTGGTGCTATGTGGTATCCGGAGATAAGGTTAGTGATTTTTTATTTAAATTAAACCTCAAAATCAAATGTTTTTTAGTATTTTTGCATGATATTTTATAACTAGTGATGTGTCGGATATCCGTTTCCGTTGCTTTTTAATATGATGATATGATGATTAGCAAAGAAAAACTATTGAAATTCATTCAGATTATTGAAATATCCTTGGATATGGATATTTAGACCAAATATCCGTATTCGGATCCGTATCTGCGATATACATTATAAATGATCCGGCATATCACTGTTTTTAGCGACAGATACTACGACGTTAATACTATTTGACGTTAAAAATCTTTATCCATTTCCAACTTTGACAAGCTCGTCAATTGACTCGTTGGCCAAAAGATATTCTTGCCTGTCATATTAATTCCTAGCTGGTTGCTAAGAAATATCGATCAAAGTGGATCAAGTGGGTTCCAAAAGTACATCGTCTTTTATCTATAATTATATAGAGTTGTTTGAACAACCAACTCAAAAGAAAAACATTACCAACAACAAAAGTAATGAATATACAAATCGTGGCAAATCGTTTGCAAGAACATCGACTTAATTTAAAATTCTGTCAAATGGAACTATGTAGCAAATAAATCATAATGATGTTTTATCGTGAACAGAGTTGAAATTATTCTACTTTTAATCAGTTAAATCAAACAGTGATTGAAAATTGTTTCGTTGCATTTACATTTTGCATATCCGATGCACAAAAATATTTATAAACGCTAATCTCTAAAATCGATTATTTTTAACCGACGAATGTGGCTCGCTACTGAAATGCATTTGTTACCCGACTACGCGACGCAATGGAGGATAATGTGTTTATCAGTTTATGTATATATGTAAGTAGATTTTGATAAATTACACATCATTTGATTCGTCATAACGGCGTGAATAATTTGAAAAAATCAAAATGGTCGATTTTGGACGTTATAATGTGAAAAATAAGAAAATTAAAATAAACGAACTGTCACGTGGTCTATAATTGGATAGGTGCTTAAAAATCATTTTTAGGTTTCTCATATCGTTTTCCAATCAGAATTTTAGTTTAGGATCTATAACGATTTAAAGTTAACGATTCTCTATTATAGGCCTTTACACCGAACTACTGACTGCGTTACTGCGTGCGTACTGGTTACGCAATCGGGTTTTTGATTTTTTAAATTAATTTCGAGAAAGGTTTTATTACATCATAATATAAGGATCTGTTGTATATCTTCTGAGATAATCACAGGAACTCTTCAATTACTAACAGCACATGACCCACGATCGTGTCTATGTATGCAACAGTTCTGTTTGAAGTCGGTTATATTTTCCACGAAAACAATTATCAGTTTCGTCGTTATACTCGCAAGCCAGCGATATCCTGAATACAAACTGATGCTAGTTCCTACCTAGTAACCTACTCCCATACTATGGACCCTAAACGTATTAAGCTCACTTATAGCTGTAATATATGTATGTATATGTATAGTTTATTTTTCTTTACTTGACCTATTTTGTAACAGTACCCGGAACGAAAGTCAAGAATTTTCGAAACTTTTTTTTATTACAATTTTTAATTATAACAAATGATTCAGTTCAATCATTCGTTTGACAATTTATCAAATCTAACTCTTACTGTGTGGTTAGAAATACGCCATTTTTATCTACTAAATAAGGCATGTAAAGAATAACAGATTATAAATAGTGCGACTTTAAGCTTACTTTTTAATCGACTTAAAAAATAGAGGTTCGATGTTCGGCTGTATTATTGATCGATTTTGGAAAATTGTTTTTGAATGTTCATTCCTTTACCATGCGGAGGAGTCGTATAAGTGAGCTACGACTTAAAGACGCTTTAATCTTGCATTTACCGTGAACTTAACAAACATTACAAGATCTATTCAACATTTTTTTCGGAAATAAATGACTACGACTAGAAGATTAATTGGTAGTTAGTACGTGCGATGCATTCAGACAGGTCTATAAGTACACAATTTTGTACGTGGTATAAAAATAAGGGATTATATTTTAGGAGGTTTTGCCCGAACACACCGATATTGCTCGTGGGATGTAAGAACGATCTACGATATATGTATAGAGATGAAACATACTTGAATTATTGTAAGGATCGAAGCCCATTTATAAGGTAAGAAAGAGTTCACATACATCCAGCACCTATATGTATATAAAGTAAACAGCTATTGAGTGAGTATTAAACTTGTTACTCTAGATCACTGATATAAAATAACTCCGTAACCTGATAACAGTTACCTAAGTTACCTTACGAAAGCTATGGTTGCTAAAAATAAAGGCACCGATACTAAATTCTTTCAGGTGTAAAGCAATGACTTACTTATTAAATCATTATGAAAGTCTGATAGCAAAGCCTATAAGTATGATTCTCGCCTTATAATTATTATTGTTTCATAAGTTAAGTTAGTCTTCTGATCGAAGGTTGGAAGGAATCTATAAATATATCTGAATATAGCTGAATTCTTCAAGAGGTGTGTACACTTCGCCTTATGTTTGATGTCGGAGAAAAACTATCCATGAAGCACCTTAAAGGAAGAAGAAACGTTTTCAACAATTCACGGCTTTACATAAATGTCCCATAGTCTAATAAACTTCATTTTTTAAGAGTATTAAAAAGATATAAGTGTTTATTATGAACAGGGCTCCAAGAAAAAGTGATCTAGTAATGCCGGATCAAGGTCGCGCTTTGGCTCATGAGTTCGGAATATACTATTACGAAACATCAGTATTCACTTATTATGGTGTTAATGAAGTATTTGAAAATGCCATACGAGCAGCTTTGATAGCGAGACGACAACAAAGGTTCTGGATGACGAATTTGAAGAGGGTTCAAAGACCATTGTTACAGGTAAAATGGTATTTCTCATATAAATTGTAATGGAGATTGTAAGAGATTTCTTAGATTCAGTTTAGTGTTACATAGTTGATCGAAAAAGTGATTTTCAGTAAGATATTTTGGTTTCAAAGTAAAGAATATAATGTCTTAAGGACTTGTAGTGGTATTAAATGCTCTTAAAAGAACTGTTTCTTGTAATTATTATTTTCCAATAAGAGTATAAATATATGGAATGTTAGGAAATTTGATACATAAAAAATTAAGAAAATTATGTACCATTGATCTAATTCATTTTCGGTATCTTTACAGGAGAAAGGAAAACACAAAATTTCTGCTTTCATTTTTTAAAATTAATATATTTTTATTTTTCTTAATTGTTTTAATAGATCCAAAACTTAATTTTGTTCTAAATTATTTACCAAGTTAATATTTATATTGTATTATATTAGGTCGATGTTATTATGTCGAAATCAATATTGAGATAATTGTACCAAAATTGTATGACTAGAGTTTTTCTTTTTTGTTTAAGGCTCCATTCAGACCACCGAGACCTCTAGAACCGGAAGTGGTTATTGCAAATAGTGTTCTTTTGGAAAATATGACGACGCTGTTAAGACAACAGGTAAGCATAAAACAGTATATTTATAAATAGCTAAAACAGTATTAATTTTCTTTTCTTAGATGTTTTCTAGTAACTAATAAAATAAAATATTTAGTTTTTTAAAATAGCATTTGATTGCTTGAATGCAATGTTAATGTTAAAATTTCATTTATTACACTAGCTCTTAGTTAAAATATTTAATTTATTATTTCTACATATACAAAGTTAGCCTTAACATTTTTTTAAACTAAGTGTATTTTTAATATCTAATTTCTAATAAGGACATTAATTCAATACAATTTCTGATTATCGCCAACGATAAACCAATAACTACCTTTTGGCATAAATTCGAGTTTCGAACTAAATATAATAGCATCGTTCTAAATTAGATCCTAAAGCAGAAGCTAGTTTTCGACATTAGATTCTTATCGATGATATATGATATATTCCGCAGTATTTCTCGGACATGGTGATAATATGCGGCGCGAAAGGTTTTCCCGTACACCGTTTCGTAATGGCGGCCGCTTGTGAGGCGTTCCATCGCCTCCTTACAACCGATTGCGTTAGTCTTTCAGCGGAACTTGCTAGAAGCTCCAGTGAGAGCAGCATGGTGAGTTGAGATATTTGATAATAATTATTGTTTGTGTTATCTTTTTGTTATTAACCAAGCTTGCATAGTAACTAGAGCGTGTCAAAAGAGCAGAGATGGCTTAGCGGTTAGAACATGTCGATCTCAACTAATGATCGCAGGTCCAAACCCCGGCTAGCACCGCTGGATTTTCAAGTGCTAAATATGTGTTTAAATTCATCTCAAGCTCGGCGGTGAAGGAAAACATTGTGAGGAAACCTGCATGTGCCGGGAGAAATACTGACACATGTATATCCGTCAACCCGCAATGGAGAAGCGTGGTGGATTAAGCTCTAAACCTTCTTGATAGGAGAGGAGGCCTTTGCCCAGCAGTGGGACATTTACAGGCTGTGACTTTACTTTTATTGTTTGTGTTATCTTTTTTTATTAACCAAGATTGCAAAGTAATTAGATCGTTTCTATTATCAAAACGACGATGGCTTTAAGTTTAAGTTAATTCTAATGAGTTTTTAGGTGTTCAAAATATTTAAAATCGTATCTGCCCGTCGTGGTTTTACTCGTATGTATGTAAGAAGTAACTGCTGCACTTCTATGAGTCGTAGCGTGATGTAATATAGTCTTTACCTTCCTCAATAAACGGACTATCCAATGCAAAAAGAATTTTTCAAATCGGTTCAGCAGTTTCAGAGATTACACCCTACATACAAACTTACAAATAAATTTAATCTCTTTATAATACTAGAATAATTTCATCTCGTTCTTTATAGTAAAGAAAAATATATGTAAATAAAAAAAAACTCAGCATATTTAACTCAATAAACTAACGCAAAGAGAATTTTTCGATTTTCGAAACAATACTCTTTGCCTTTTTAATGGTCCTCAAATTAAGGTCTAAATCTATTCAAACTCCTTCTAATAAATGAAAGGAAGGCCTGACAAGTTTGCAGTATATTTTGTATTTGCAGGTAAGCAGCATGGGCGAAGCAACGACGGGCGAATTTAACGAAGATACGGAATATTTAATTCGACAAGATCAAGCGAAACAGATGAGGTAAGTTGAGCTTTGTAAAGGTCAATACTAAAGTTGGATCGTTCACTTTTCATTTTCAATTCATTACAATTTATTATTAGTATATATATACATATATTTACGACTTGTTTGGTCTCTACATCCATGTCTGGCTCTTGTCATTTGAATTTTAAGATTTTTTTTTATATAAATGAAATAAAAATTTCACATTTTTGGCAACAAAATAAGTTTCATAGTTAGGAATTCGGGCGATTAATTCGACTTTGAATGTCATAAAATATTGATAGAATAGTTTTTTTTAACCACAGATTATCCACAAAATTATATGAAACTAAATTTTAATTACTAACTAAGGTAACTCATAGGTGTGACACACACAGATTTTAAATACGGTCACTTTAATACTAAGCGTGCGATATCTTCTTCAAGTAGAATGGAGAAGCCATTCTACATGAGATTGTCAAAACAAAGTTTTCATATTATTTTGCCAAACTCACGAAACTTATAATAAATATTCTTAATGATTAAATTTATTAACATATTCTTACCCATAAGAAATATCCTTATATCTCCACTCACCTCCCAAGATATTCTTCAAAATTTATTACTTATATACCATTATGAATATAAATCTACCATGTTTTGTTACAGGGTATGGGATCAAATCAAACGTCGATCCTCTTGTCAGATTCTACCTCTCAGTGATAACTGTAAAAAACCACCAGACTTATATAGAGAAGTTAACCATCCGGCCATCATTTCTATCAGGGTTGTGAAGGTAAATTGAGAAATTTGGTAAAATGTGAAAATACCCTCAAACAATCCTTTTTTAAATTTGAAATTCTTTATTTGAACACTAGAAAGGTAAACAGATCAAAACATAAATCTTTACATAAAATAGTAAGGTTTTTTTTATCTGTAGAAAGTGTAGTTTTTATCCGACTACCTCAGAAGAGGAATAATATTTTTTATGTATGTATGTTTGTAATTGACAAAATCTTTAGTTTAAACTTGATAAATTTTATCATATAAGGTAAAAATATCATAAGATATATTTTTTTTTTATTTCGCCATATCACTTAAGTCATATAATAAAAAAAACAAGTACCACAGATGATAAATAATTTCCAGTGCGACAAGATCCAACACGCGACATCTCAAACACAAACAATAGTGACAATGAGTAAACTGATATCTCAAATAGTGATGCAGGAGATAATAAACTTTATTTATACGGGCGTGATTGATAGCGGGGCGTTCAAACAACAGGTCAGTAGACCTTATGGCGTTGTGATAGAATGCATTTTGGTTTGGCTTCTTCGTATTGCCTGTGGTTTCGAGTGCACTGCGATTGATTTTAATGTAGGTGATGATTTACTAAGGACTTCGTTCGAAAATCAAAATGTTTGTCTTCATAATTCAAAAAATATATTCTCTTTTTGAATGTCATGCATACCCTGGTTTTGGGTATATTCATGATCGTGATTTTTTGTTTCAACAATGTCAAGATTTTTTACAAATTTTTAAAATTTATTGATACCTTGAAGCGATGATTTATTCCCACGGTGCGTCATTTTCTAGAAAATTCTAGACTCTACACATGCTTTAATTGTTATAATATTTGAAAAATTAACGAGTAATAACTGTTTTTATATTGTTTCGATATTTTTTATTGAATTTAGATTTTTTTTTTTTATTAAACTTTGCCATCATGCCTATTAAAAATACTGGTGATGACATAGGTATGGTTTTTTAAGTATTTATTATTGTATTAAATATTATTATTGTGAAGGAATTAGTTCATTTTTAATTGAATTTGTTAATTTGTACATATATTTAATTAACATATTTTTAATGCATAGACAATTTGAAAAATAAAAAATAGCGCCGGGATTTTGTCTACATTTTTTTGCAGTTTTAAGTTATTTTTACTCAAATCCGGTTATTGTAACATATGAAAAGAATCTCAGAAGGAAATCGTGTCAAATTATACAAATCACTCTAATCACAAATTAAAGTTTATTTATACACTCCTTTACAGTTTACAATTTTAAAATACATCAACATATTTTATAATCTTTTTTTAAATCATATTCCCTTCCGCCATATTGTTGTTTTTTTAAATCCCGAAAAATATAGTACTATGGCCAGCATTCCAAACCGCTGTTACACATACACTTTGAAATGTAAAAAAAATGTTAAAAGCGTTGTATTAGATGATTTTTTTATCAATGTTTTTAAATCGCAGTGGATTCCGAAACTTTGCTTTGTTTAAATTTTATATTTTATAATAATCTTTGTTAATATTTTCCGCCGCTTCTATATCGTATCTCTTTAATCGTAGTCTATTTCCTATTGCTATCTTTTACCTATTAATTATATATAAGTGATTAATTATAATATTAAATAAAAATATATAATAATAAATTAATAATGTCTTCTGCAGTCCGCTGCTATTGGATTATTACTGGTAATTTTCATTATAATAAATAATTCATAAATCATGATTATTAATTTCTCATTATTATTATTATTTATTATTAAAAAAATGTTTAATATTGTATATAGATTAGTCACATTGTTATATTATCTGCAATATATTCACATGTTGCTTTCTTTTAAAACTTTATAGCACTATGTTTTATAAATATATGTATTAATATTATTATTTTTTATATCGTCGCACGCGCATTATATCTTGACAGTTCATTTTCATCACTCTTTCTTAAAACGATCACGAAATAAAATTTTAATATTTAAAATAAAAATAAAACTTTTTTTTAACCAAAAAAATCTCTTCCACTTTGATTAATAAGCATTAGTTGCCAGTTATAAATTAAATAAATTAATTAAATTCATATAAATAATTAAATAAAAATTAACTGTCTTAAATTTCATTGTTGGGCAAGAACGTGTTCTACCATCAAAGTTCTCCATTACAACTGAATAAAAAAGTCATAACTATGTACATTATAAGTTATTTCCCAAAATATGTTTATGTAAAATAGTATGTTGTCTATTACTTATTATATTATAACAGGAAATTCGTCAAGCGGCAGAACTTCTCGGATTCCACGAACTGACGAAACTCAGCCAATTCATACTCGATCAACATTTGCTCTTCGATAAGGGTTTCATGCACCAGTTTCATACGGTAAGATAATCCAGTTACGGATAATTTTGCTTTTTATGTTGGATATTATTGAAGGCGAGAATTACATTTGTAAGTTTTGCTCTCGTAACTGATTTGAAAGAACTTTGTAACCGAATAACAGTTACCTGTTAACGGAAGCTGTTGCTGTCAAAAATAAGAACGCTGACAGTAAATTGTTTCAGGTGTAAGAGAGCAAAATTTGTGTAATTCTGGCCTTAGAGGGTATTGTCTAAAAAGTATCTTTCACTCTTTATTTAGATATACGAGTATTAATATACTCGTCTATCTAAATAAAGAGGGAACTGATAATTTGTTTGACTTTTATATATTTAGAGCATTTCGTTCCAAGGGATGGTATACTCAAGCTTTAAAATCGTTGGTTACTTATTATCTTGATAAAAAGTGCGAAAACAGATAAATGGTTCCATAAGGTTATTCTTCTTTCCTTGTTTGCCTTTCGACAGTCAATATAGAAAAAAACGTTTTATATTAAAGAATAACGTGTTTTGATACAAAAACAATGTAAATTTTCAGCCATTACCCACAAGGTTACGAGATATGTGCGTTGAACAAAATTTATTTGCGGATGTAACCTTTGATCTAGATGATGGTATCCATCTCGCTCATAGAGCTATGCTCATGGCAAGATGTGATCCCATGAAAGCCATGTTTCAAGGACATTTCAGAGAGAGCACTTCGAGAGTGGTGAGTTTGAATTATTTTTGGATTCTTCCTCTTAGTTGGGAATAACTAAAATTTTAACAATCATTTGAGATTTTATCAAGTGATTCTTATCGACAATAATTAAAAAAAAATGATTTTAAAATAATTTTTGATGTAATTGAGTAGTTAAAAACCGTAAGTAATCCGTCTCGAAAATCATTCTGACCTTTTTTAATAAAAAATTATTTAAATAAAAAAAAATATGTCTTAATTACTAATTAATTGGTAATACCAATCGAATAGTTAATGTCTAGCGAAAATCAATATTTTTTCCAAGAAGACATAAATGGAACATCAAACTCATACTTTTTCGAAAATCTCATTTATGTTCACCGTAACAATTTCTTCTAGATTTCATTTCCTGGCGTTAAAATGTACGCATTTCACATACTACTGTGCTATATTTATTCCGACAAGATACCAACTGTGGAACCTACGAGATGTCTTGAACTTTTGGAATTGGCCAACAGACTTTGTATGAATAGACTGGTCAATCTCGTTGAGGCTAGAGTTATAGATCAACTTCAGCATCAAGATAGGTAAGAATTTGGTGTTATTTTTTGCATTTTACAGCACCAGGTGCGCCACAAATGCATTGAAAGCTTACACATTTTGTTAAAATAATTTTTTTTTAAATTAATTTGGCCGATACGTTGGCGCAGAGGTCACTACAACTGACTGAAGCGCTAATGGTCGCGGGCTCGATCCCCACTCACGGCAAATGTCTGTATTGGCCATACGGATGTTTGTCGTGGTCTGGGTGTTTGTGTTAGTGTTGTGAGTGTTTCCGGACCCCCGACACAAGGTCACGCGATCTTAATGGGGTCGTTGAGTGTGATGCGTTTATTTATTTAAAAATGAATAAGGCATGAAAGGCGTTAGGAAAGAATGGGAGGTTAAAATTTTGGCCTTATTAGATATCTATGCCGATTTTCTTGAGAGTGTGGAACGTCTCTGGTTAATCCGTCTTGTATATGCCTTAATTAGTGGGTTAGAATTGACTCTACAACTGTACTATTTATTTTGGTCATTTTAATATTTAGATGATTTTGAAGAAAATATTATTCGGATAACTTAATGCCTTAGAAGTATATGGCCAAATTAGAGCAAAATAATATTGTGAATAAAAGTGGTCAATTTAAAAATAATCACTTTTTGTAAGTAGAATCGAGTTGGATATTTAAGATTTTTTATTAAACTGTAAATCTATTTAAGATTTTTCCTTTCTTTACTGGTGATTTTTTATTTTTATTATGCCATTTTCAGACTTGGAGAAGACGATCAAGTCGTCGAAATCGCACTATCTTTGCTTGAACCCGTAAAGGTATGTATTTTCTATAAACATAAAATTAGAAGATAATATTCAAATCAGTTATTAATGGGACAAAAATATTGTAAATATCTATTTAGTGAAATACACTCAGAATTTTTAAAATGTGATGTTTTTATTTGATGTATTATTCGTATAAATAGAGTCAATCTCTTCTCCTCTTCTTCTCTTCCTTTGGATATGAAATTAAAAAGAAATTCCATTTCTAATTGAAGACATAAGTGGAAGAAGGTGATATGTCGCATTTCGGATTTCGCTGTTCAGTAGATAGATAAAATTATTATGTGTATAGAACAATTTCAAATAAAAAAGCCTTGGCCTTCGTTTATCCACTTGTCTTCATGCTTTTATAATTAACAGCTACACAACGCACACAATTTATCTGAATGGTGTACATGGAGATTATGTGGCGCGTACGATCGCGTTTGTCGCGCAAAGCACCTTAGCCTCGCTTCTAGAGAATACTTGGCTGATAATCGCTGGCCACCAGTTTGGTAAGTTGCTATTATTACTCAATCAAACAATCAAAATATGCTTTATTCAAGTAGGCTTTTACAAGCACTTTTGAATCGTCAATACAAAAACAAAAGAAAACTAAACACTAATTAATTAATTAATTTACCACCGGTTCGGAATGTAGATTCTACCGAGAAGAACCGGCAAGAAACTCGATAGTTACTCTTTTTAAAAGTTTTACGATGGGTACATACATTTATGAGTTACAAATATATTAAATACCCTGTGTGAATCCAGCTTATACTAAATCCAAGCATCTTTATCATCTATATAATCTTGAACAGAATAATATGCTTTAGCTACTAAGGATTTTTTAATATGTACTTTAAATTTCTTTTTTGTAAACTGTAACCAATATTATAAAGAGGTAAACTTTGTTTGTAAGTTTATTTGATATATAAACTTAGTGAAGACCGCTTATTGAGGGAAATTATAGGCTATATTTCATCACGATACGACTCATAGGAACGTATAACCTTACTCAATAAACGAGCTATATAACGCAAAATAAATTTCACATCGGATCAGTAGTTTCAGATATTAATAATATTATCTATTGTCTATTTTTCTTTTCTTATCTAATTAAGCTAACAAAGATGGCGCATTTCTAACCACTCATAATTTAGAGACGAGAAATTTTCGACGGAATGATTAAACTGAATCATTTTTTATAATTAAAAATTATCAGGAAAAATAATCAAATCAAAATATTTTTATTCAAAATAGGAATTTACATTCTCTTTTTGAACGTCAAGAAAATGAATCTACCACGGTTTCGGAAAAGTATAACCTCAGGCCTGAGAAGAAACCGCGAAAGAAACTCAGCGGGACTTTTTTTTTTGTTAGTTTTTTTTTTGTAGATGAGGAAAAGAAATGGCCCAAGAATAGAACCTTGAGGGACTCCCATATTTAGTATAGCCCCAGGAGGTCTCTTGCCATTGACGTCGACCTTCTGAATTCTTTCACTTAAATACGACATTAGAAGGTCGAGTGCAGTTCCTCTGATACCATAATGGCGTAGTTTGCTGACCAGTGTTGAGTGTTGAACACAATCGAAGGCCTTAGATAAGTCACAAAAAATACCAAGAGCATTATGTGACTCCTCCCAGGCCTCAAATATATTCTTAATTAGTTCAACACCTGCATCTGTTGTCGACCGACCCTTAGTAAAACCAAATTGTTTGTCATGTAGTAGCTTGTTATTAGTAAAATGAGACAACATTTGGTTAAGTATGATTTTTTCAAAAATTTTACTGAGATTTGGCAGTACAGAAATTGGC
Source organism: Hypolimnas misippus (assembly GCA_037950945.1). Taxonomy (NCBI): domain Eukaryota; kingdom Metazoa; phylum Arthropoda; class Insecta; order Lepidoptera; family Nymphalidae; genus Hypolimnas; species Hypolimnas misippus. The sequence continues at coordinate 3,376,158 of JBBEEQ010000009.1, forward strand.
CAAAAGTTATTAGGGTCTGAAGTACTTCCCGATTTAAATATAGGTATAATTTTACTATGTTTCATCAGGTCAGGAAACACGCCATATTCAACACATTTGTTAAATATAATTGTAAGATGAGGTGCAATCGTGTCAACTATAGAATTCAAATTCAATGTTCGAAAATTTGTGATTATCGTTGCGGGTATTGTTACCAAATAGGACAAGTAAAGAAAAATAGACTATACATACAAACATACATACAAAATGTAGCTCTATATATTTAGTATATACGAGATATTATTAAAAATCACGTAGCCCATTGCCAGATATTTTGTGAGGTGAGAACTCCTCGCCAGATCCTTTTAAAGATTTATACAATTCCGAATTGAACGTTGATAAGCAATACTATGTTAAGCCACACAGACTTTATTGGAGAAAATGGCGTCTAAAGATGTCAAATCTATTCTTAATTTGAAATTTTTAAGGCGTACATATCCACCTATTTTATTTTCTATTTTGTTAAAAGTTATAATAAATCAAATGCAGATTGGATTACTAAAAAGTTTTATCTAATAAATTTTCAGATATATGAGATTATTGCACATCGCAAAAAATTTAACTCACTTCAATATTCTAAACATTAAATTAGGACACTTTTGACGTTCTTATTTAGTTTAAATGACTTCAAAAATTTGGAATAATGTTAAATATGTAATGCAGTATCAGAGTACATCAATATATCCGAATTTGACTTCTTGTGGGTTGACACATTCTTGCTTATCAACATCCATTTAACATTTACATTATACTTTATTGTATATGACAGCGAATTATATAAAAGGTTTGATAATAATGAATGTATCTTTTCTATCTATTTCCAGGTATGTGAAAGAATTCGACTATTACCAGAAATGCGTTACTGAACAATCGAAAGAGCAAAAGGACATTCGACCGACAACATCTTTACAAGCAAGTCAGCAAACTGGATGTTTATGTTTCTCCAGTAAGTATTATCTAAATTTTTAATGTCATGTGATCTTTTATTACTATTTAATATATATATATGGACGCTGATAAGCAATAATGTGATAAGCGACATGGACTTCGTTTTGAGAAAATGGCGTCTAAAGATGTCAAACCTATTCTTTATAAATTAGTTTGAAGACGTATATATTCATCTTTCCTTTTCTATTTTGTTGAAATGTATAATGAATCAAAAGCAGATAGATTTATTTAATATGTTATCTAATAATAGGTTTTTAAATATTTAAGATTATTTTATAATTTGCAAAATATGGAACGCACCTTAAATTCGAAGCATTAAGTAAGAAACTTTTTCTCATACTTATTTAGTTTAGATGACTTGAAATTTTTTAATAATGTTAAATAGGTGATGTAGTATTAAAATATATCATTATCTTAATTTTTGTGGGTTGACACATTATTGCTTATCAGCATCCATAAATAGTATGCATATATGCTTGGTTGAGCCAATGTTTAAATGTACATATAGGAAACTTAAAGAACATTTTATAGTCTATACTAACATTAGAAAGAGGTAAAATATGTTTGTAAGTTTGTTGTTTGTTTGTTTGTTGTTATAAGGCTATATTATATCACGCTATGACTCAGCAGTGAAGCAGTAACTATAAACGCGAGTGAAACCAATAGCAGCTAGTTTGTACTTAATGTGTAAAAAAAGATTAATTATTGCATTAGTATTATAGATGATTCTCTAACCTAACCTATTACTAATTTTAATAAAACCGGTCAAGTGCGAGTCAAACTAACCTATAAATATTTCGTAAAACTCCACTTATTACGCTTCACAAAAGAGATACATATAATAGAAAAGTGAATTACCAAAAGATTAATGATGCAGTTTCTGTTTTCGTCAAAATAAGCCCTGAAGTTTTTCTTAAGTATTTTCGTTTTTCTATAGCTTCGGATGCGGCCTACCACGTCCAGTTAAAAATTCATCATTGTATTATATTTTCATTGTATTCATATAGACATCATTCGTCAATGTAAAACCGCTAGTAGTGTGTAAAATAAGAGTAGGATAGACATATTCGTGTACAGGTAAGGTCCGTCGCGACAGCGCCCCCGCGGACGCCAGCACCGCGCTGTGCCGCACCGAGCCGCAGCAGCCGCTCTGACACCTGCCCTACTGGAGGTATACACACACAACACACACATACACACACACAAAGGCGCGCACCTATACACACTCATGCGAGCATGCCCACCCGCGCACGCACACATACATACAGACACACATACATGCATATATATTTATACTAATGGTCGCCCAGTAGTATAAGTTTGTACATTAACAAATAGTCTATGGATTTACACACACATCTACCGTAAAAACCTTGACATTCACAAACTTATAAATAAATAGATATGGACTTAGTGTGAACCTACAAAAATTGACCACAGAAACGAAGCGAATGCTCCAGGAATCTGATTGGTTAAAAACAATAGTATAGCATTTTGTCGATTAATCAGGAACTTTTTCGGCCAATTATTTTGAGAATCAAACATCAACATAGTTGATTTTTAACTTCACATTTTCAAACGTACCTACATTTTTTTTAAATATCTGGCAAACGAACAAGCGGGACAACTGATGTTGAGTTATCACCACCACCCATGGACATTTGCATTACCAAAAAAGTCACAAAATCATTGCCAGCTAAAAAAGCAATTGGGGGTGAAAAAAATAAAATGTAAAGAAAAGAATATGGGAGGGGGTTAGGCTTCCAGTTCTTTCAGCTATATTAACAACTTCATACCGATCTTCTGTGGAAAACATTGTAGTGACAACAAAACTTTTTTCCACAGGTCGCTCCGTTTTGCGGTTCTCCTGCCAGTGTCGATGTGCTTCATGAGCACAATATTGACTATCCTAATACTTTTCCACGTCTACACTTAAACTAAGTACATATTCTATGTACACTCTCGGAATTACTCTAAAAGGGTCATTGACAACTCAAAACATGTCAGATGTTTATTTATCTATGCCCATAATGTTGCACACCCTAAAACGCCCTTATGAAATGGCTTTGTAATGTCGGGGCATTTGTCGTGTTAACTGTTACTTCTATACGTTCAAACTCCTAATTAGGCATTATAATAAAATGTATCTTTTTTTTCTTTACATTTTTGATACTTTTGAAATGGATGTGAGATATTTATGGTGTGATAAAGGTTTTCAAATGTTCATACATTATACAAACTGATAAGGACTAGGTATTGTTTGCGATATCATAATTTAATTTATACTGTCAAATTGACATTTAAATAATTCGATATAATTTGATTCAATATTAAGATTATGGCATCAATTTTAGTAATAGTAACATTTCCATTAAAGTAATGACGATAAAAAATAATATTTTATTTTGTGGTAAAATTTTGAATTAATTTTACTAAGTATTATTTAAAAAAGGGACTATTTCTTCGTACGTTAGTGTCATGTCGCTATTATCGCACGTGTAACAACAATTTAGCTATAATATGTAGCATTTTTAATTGTACCATTACGGTTGAAGAAATTTTTTCTAATCGACTAATTTGATAGATAGAGAGAGAACATTTTTGGTAGAAAATTAATTGTCATGATACTAGTAAGTAACATTAGATCGGTGCCACATATTCGCGCAAATGTTTTGTAACAACGTGAGTCAAAACCTTGCTTTATATGTGATTAAATTGAATTTGAAAACGCCATAAAATGCTGATGTGTATATTAATTTTGAATTTATTATTTGACTATAAAAGATATCACATAATTATAGAACAATTAGGTAACAACTGTAGAATTTGAAAACAAATATTATATTATTTATTATATATTTCCCTTTTTATTTTTTAAAATATTCGATTTTAAATTCGTCAAACCGATTGAATTCGAGCCATTAGCTATTCCTACTAAATGAAACGAGTAAAGATCATTCCGAATTCATATTCTACTGCGTATTATTAAAAACTCTTTTCAAATGTGATAAAAATTATCAAAAAAACATTAATGGTATTATGTACGTGAATTTTTGTAGCTAAGACATTGACTTTTTAAAATGTATTTGTTAAAATATTTAAAATATGTATTTTACAACTTTTAGTTGATAATGTTAGCTTAAATAATCTGTGAGTGAATCGCTTGATAATTATGGTAAATATAATTATGTATTTATTTAAATTTACATTCCCTACAAGTAATATAACCGAATTTTAAAATACAATAGAATTTTTCCAAAAATTTTAAAGAAATGTATGTATGTATTACTTATATAATTGTAAGGTATTTCTAGGAAAAAATACACATTAATTGTTGCCTCTTTTTCTATCCCTTTGTCACAGATAAGTAACGATTAATATTAAAAAGGCTAAATAATGTTAGCATAATACTGACTCTTTACTCTATAACTTATTTCTAAAATGCAACTCGGCTTAAATTTTACATGTAGATATTTTAATTGAATTATATATAAGATATGTATTTTATTTAATTATATTAATGTTAGTAGTATTTACACGGCTCATATTTTTGTATGTCATTTATTAATTGTGTACATTTATGTTTTAAATTTCATAAGAAAATTTGCTATACGAAACGTATAGTATCGTCTCAGTATCCACTTAAAAAGTCCGTTGGACATACCCAACGACGGATAAAAATCTTTGGTAGGCAAATGGACTTGTCGACAATTTGTCTACAGACCAAATTGTCATATGGTAACAACGTCTTTGTCTACGTCCGTCGATCTTACTAGATTGTATTTTGAGTAATTTGAAAATAGTACATATTTTATCAAAACGATTAGTAAATTTTCGATGATTCAATTTTTATAATAAAATTGTCTACTTTTGTATGAGCTTGTACGTTTAATTGTAGGTATATTTTGTATATAAATGTATTATTTTGTATAAGTTGCTGTAGGCGTAGGGTGATGTAGGTAGTCTGTGATAGGTATTCAGATCTGTGATTAGAATGGTAAAACCATTGTTACCAAAGAATTGTATTTGTTGTCATTTGTAATCTACGCTCAATTTTGCAGTAACTTGTCAAATATATCATTTTCTCAAAATCTATCTCTATAACTTCCTAGTGTAACAGAAAATAAAATTCAATTTAATTTTTAGTTTTAAGATAAAATCCATTGACAATCTGTCAAATATGACACTGACAGATTCAAGAACTTTTTTTTTGTTTACAACAGACTAATGAAACATAAAGGATTTTTCTTTCATTTACAATCTTTATTTAATGAAATGAATTCTTAATCTTAATTTTTGCCAAATTTTAAGGTATACAAGTTTGGTTACCAAATGACAATAGATATGATGTTGCTTGAGATTTGATTGTTTATAATTATTTAGTATTAAATAGATTAAATACATAATATTAAATTAATTTTGATTATAAAATAATATTTTCTATAATTATAATTTGCGCTATTAAAGTAAAATAAAATGGAATCTTATTATCAATGTATTTATGTATTCTTATAGTAAAAACAATTGTAATGATATTTAGAGGCCTCTATGATATGTTTTCGCGCACGCACAATATGTATATTAGAGAAAATTTTCAATATCTTCACTATAAAAGTTTTTTTACCTTTCGATAGATACCACATTAATCCGATTTAGACTAAAATAAAAAAAAACTTCCGAATATGTAATTGCAAATTTATACACAATGGAAGAAGAAAATGGGTAATTGTTATTATGTATTTTAAAGATGTAATATTTTAAGGTTATTTTTGTAATTTTTTAGACCCAGCACATTACACGGAAACTGCTGTATATATATATAAATCTTCAAATTCCGCTACATTCATATGAGGTAGATACTATTTTCTAAGTAAAATTAATCACTTGTAAGAATTCGGAGTACAAAATGTCACAATTAACCCTTTCGCTATAGTTTATATAGCGTTGCACATTATTATTAAACAGAGCTAAAAATTCAAAAAAAAAATTTCTAATAAGTCCTGGTAATAACGTCAAAAGAGGTTAATAATTATTTAAATTAACCTTTTTTGACATTAATAGTTTATTAAGAATGTGCAATTGCTCACTAAATAAAATTCCATTAACATTTTACTAATTAATATTATAATAGCTGCATATAAATAAAAATCAGTTCTATTTTCTTACACTTTATTGAGTAAAAAAGTAAAGTATGATCTCATTGACAGTGCACCAAAAAGCAGGGTTATTCTTTAGGTTCTTCTAGATAAAACCACGTATTTTAATATTGTAGCCAGTATAAAAAAATCAATTCAATTATTTGCTTTGTGGCTTAAAAAAATACCAAAGTATTATGGTTATCAAAATTTAATCTGCGAATATTTTTAATTACCGCCAAAATTTTGTCTTACTGTATGTAAAATATATATTTAAACTTCATGTTAATATCTTTAGCACAACTAAATGCTATTAGCTCGAAGAATTTTATACAGACCTTACCTGTTATTAATTGTGTTTACAACTTTAACTTATGTTAAACAAATGTGGAGCTTTTTGGCATCATTTTACCTCGATTGTAGCAAAAGTATGTGCTTAGTAAATTATTGTGTAATGACTACAAAAGTTCATTGAATTCATCATAAATATTACAGGATTCTATTCAATATCAATATGTGGTTTTGACTGGGAGATTTTAAAAATATTGCTTCAATTACTAGTATAGATTCTGAAGGGGGATAGATTTCAGTAGATTATAACTAGTTTTCGGTCGGAGCAGTTGTAAAATATCATAAGTGTTTACAGATTTGGAGCACTAGAATTTAGTCTAGTCTTGCACGGATCTACCGAAATCTATTCTAAAGCTAATTTAGTCTTTTAGCTTAGGCGCCCTAGTATTCTAGTGCATAATTTAAAGTACCTAAAGTATTTTGCCAATCTTCACTGTCGGTAAGACAATCTGCCATTTTTTACGTAACCTTAGATTTTAATAAGTGTAATAAATCTATGTGTAATGGAAAGTTTTTCATTATTTACATCCCATTCTTTATTGTAAAAGTATTACTTCTTTTTTTTTAGAATAAAATGCTCCAGAAATCAGTGAATAGCTCCATAGGTTTAATATATACTAAAAAATAAGAATATTGAACTAGAAAATTTAATTTACAATTACAATCAATTTAGGAAACTTATAAAGAAAGCTTTATTGCAACAACAAATATTTTAGGAGGTAGAAAAAAGGAGGTAAAGAAAAGGTAGAAAAATATTTTTAAGCAACTTCAAAAAAAGGTCTTACTTGACGCCGACTTTGAATGTTTTACTAGGCACCAACTTCATAATGTTGTAGAAAACATTTATTTTATGCCTTTTAGTTTATTTGTATCTCTTAAGTTCGTATTTGAAGTCAGTTTAATTTTTTGAAAAAATTTTTTTCAATGTTAATATGTTGTTTACAGAGGGGGCAATTTCCTGTACAAATTAAATTGGCTCTAATTAATATTTTATAAAAGTCACAGATACAAGTATATATTTTATTACTGTCTTATATTTTAAAATCTTAAAGCTAATAACAATATGTCTTAAAACTAAGCTATATTTATAATGGATGACCAAGAAGTTTTATTTCCCCCCTAACTTCATCGAACAAGTCTTTGTAATCTTCGTGTTCTTTAACAAGCACCATGATGCATCCTCTCATGGTTCCCATAGCTGATCCTATGTCTTTACGACTCGGTGTGTAACAGTATGGAACATCCTTCTCCTCACAGACAGCAGGTAAGTGACACATAATTTCTATTGGAGATATATCGCCAGCGAACACAACAATTCTGAAACAGAGTATGTTTATTGTAAAATATCTTCTCTATCATAATTATAATACATAACCTAATTAGATATAAAAATTTACATAAGAAATATAAATAATGGAATATATTTTTAAGTAGTAACTATAGACTGGCTTTTACTCATTAAGAAAAAGTTATTATTAGTTTTTAAATATATATGCTGTGATAATTAAATAGCAAAATCTGCTTTTATGTGTTGTTTGTGTAATTATAACATGGTCTTTAGATAGTCCAAATTTACCATAAAAAAACTACAATGATTCCAAAAACATTTTTGCTTTAATTTGAGTTTTACACTTGTAAATTTGTTGTAACGCTGTCGTAAATTTTTATTTGAAAAAGAGATTTATATCTAAGTAAGTTTTAATTTATAACCTAAACAGTAAACAAAACATATATAACCTCAAAAGCTTACCCCTTTTCACCTAAACGTAGCTGCTTTTGTACGATCTTCAAACCGTTTCTAATATAGTTCTTATGACTACTCGATTTCTTGATAAGTTTGTAAATTTTCTTGCTGAGTTTTTTAGACGCCATAGGTTTAGCAATAACACTGCAGTGTTCTACCTTATCGTCGTAGCTTTGTGGCTCGGTCTTTATACTAACATCGCCTTGTTCTTCTTGTTCCACGGGTTCTTGTTTAACTTTCCCCATTTTTAATTTTTAAATTATATTTTGTTTTCAAAATTAGTCAATATAAGAGTTACACTATGACCACGTGCGACGCGGTATGCTGTTTGACTTTGACTTTGACAAATTCTACCAGATTGTATTTCGACAAACGGAAACGATGCTTTGACGTGAATTGTCAAGATATCAAGTGAAATAAAACTACTTCAAACTGATTATAAACTACTAAAAATTATTTTTAAATAAAAATGATCCGATTTCAAAAACGAATTTAATAGGTACAAATAAACTAAAAGGAATAAATTCAATATTATGTACCTAATTTTTAAGTCAGTATCAAGTAAAACGATCGAACGAACGAATCGATGGCAACTAAAACCTTTTACGTTTTATTTTCTAGATCTCAATGGCTTGTTTTGTTAATTCTTAAAGACCTTTAGTTTTAGTGGAATTTCAAATGTTTTTAGGGATTATGTAGTTAAAAGCTAGCAATTCTACTTGTAGCTGCCAAAATCAAACATTGACCAGCGTTGCCATGGTAACGTTGATACGACAACAAAATTATATCACGCAACTGAACGAGTTATTGTTGTAATTTCCTCTATAATGTTTTATTGTGTGTAATAAACTTTGTTAACCGAACAATCTAAAGCATTTTCAATGATGGTAAGTTTTGTAAACATATTTGAATATTAATAATAATACATGCACAGTAATGATTCATTTTAGTGATTAATTTCGGTCTTTTTAGGGTCTTTTAAGTATATTAAAGAAATTGCGGTCAAACCCAGAGAAAGAACTTCGGTTATTACTACTTGGGTTGGATAATGCGGGTAAAACAACGATCTTAAGGCAGCTTGCGTCTGAGGATGTATCACACGTAACGCCGACTGCCGGATTTAATATTAAGTCAGTTTTATCTAATGGTTTTAAGCTGAACGTCTGGGATATCGGCGGTCAGAGAAAGATTAGGCCCTATTGGAGGAATTACTTTGAAAATACCGATATTTTGGTGAGTTTTGTAGAATAAGAATAGTTTGTTACGATATGAAACAACACTTTATAAATAGGTTTTTGAAATTTTGATATAAAACTTATTTTACCAATGGTTTATAGTACATGGTTATATTTTGAATTTCTGCTACCATAGCTAAATTACTTTTGAATCATTCATTCATATAGTTACAATTTATATTAAACTATGGCATAAATAAAAATTTAGAATTGTAACTTGTATATCACAAAAAATTTCTTTTGCGACAAATTATTAATATTAAAAAAAAATCACAAAGTGGTTTTCTATAAAATTCTCACCTCAGAATAAGCACATGTTGCTCACCTGTTTTACTTTTATAAGTTTCACTCTAAGATTTTTATAATAATTTACGTTGTGTGTCATTGCTTTATATCTAAAAGGAATTTACTTTTGGGCCTTTATGTTTAATAGCAACAGTTTCTGTAAGGTTGTTTAGGTACCTGTTACCAGGTTACAAATTTTTTTTAATGTCAATTATGAAAATAAAACTTACAAATCAAATGATCCTCTATGAATTATTAAATAAAATTAGTTCTTATACTTTAAGTTATAAATATCTTTTGTAATAACATAAAATTTGTCATCTAATGTTTATTTTTCATTTATTACAGATCTATGTGGTTGATTGTTCTGATCATCATCGCCTTGAAGAAACAAGTCTGGAGCTGACGGAACTATTACAGGATGATAAATTGAGAAGTGTACCTTTACTGGTGTATGCAAATAAACAGGATTTAGCTTCAGGTATAGTAGTGAGAAATGTATTTATGTACCACACATATTTTAATTTGAATAATAACTTTTTGAATATTTTTATATATTGTTTTATATTAGTGATGTGCCGGATCATTAAATATTTATGTCAGCGGTTATAGATCCAAATACAGTATCAAGATCCGCAGATATAGATCTAAACTTTCTTACTTAAAAGAGTAATAAATAATATATAAGAATCTTTTACTTCAAGTTAATTTATAAGTGTTAACAAAAACTTAAAAAAAAACTTGCATTGAGTGGGTCTTTCTTTTTATTTTGTTGATAATTTTGTATTGTGAAAGTACAGTAAAAGATTCGCGAAAAAGTAACGGATACGAATACGGATCTTTCTTCTCCCTCGAATATCCTTAGATATATATACGTATATCCGGCACATCACTATTTTATATGTAGTCAAAGGGCTAATTCCAATGTCGGTTTATACCGTCTACTAGAAATTACTGTACAGTATACCTACCACGCACTATTTGCAATTATTTCATCATTGTAAAATGGATCTAAATTGTAAGACTTTAAGCTTATTTTCAAATGTTCATTTTTTATCGTGCGGGAGCTGAGTCGTATAAGTGAGGTATGATCTTAACGGTTCTTAGGTGAGAATTACACTTATAAGTTTTGCTTTCAGACTTTCATAAAGATTTACATAAGTTGTTTGTCATTGGCTTACACCTGGAACAATTTACAAGCCGCAGTTTACGTAAAGTTCACGAGGCATCTGTTACCAGGTCAAAAAATTTGTTGTTTTTTTTTTTTTAACTTACAAGTGTAATTTTAGCTTTAAAAATATACATATATGCAGTGTACTGTTTCCAAAAACACTTTAATTTTCTCTTATAGTAATTTGTTGGCACTGTTGTATCGGGATTGCCGTTTCTATATTTTTTTTTAATTAATATAGGATAGTGTAATATGTTTTTCATTTTTTTTTTATCAGCGCTTCCAGCCAGTGAAGTAGCCCAACTCCTCGGATTGCATTTAATTAGGGATCGCACTTGGCAGATTCAGGCGTGTGTCGCTACTGATGGAACTGGAATTAAGGTAAACATTTAAAAAGTAAGTAATCTTGTAAATCTCATCGCTGGGGAAAATTATCTTCCTGTACAGTAATCTCTCACATTACTTCACTGTGATCACTTAATACATATATTTTTCTGAATTTTTCCCAGTAACGCTATAAGTACCTAATAAAAAATCATAATTAAGTTACTAATGTTTGGGTGGTCAGATTTTAATAAACGCAATTTAACACCATCTCATCTTTTGATTTTACTGCAAAATTTATTATAATTTAAATGCCATAATGTCTATTTCCTCAACTTTTTTTGTTCTCATTCTTCCTTTGTTGCCACAGTGTTTTTCAGCCTGTGCGAGGTTTATGGTCAAGTTAAAATTTCAGCCTATATTATCTTAATTTTCATAATTAGAGATATAGACAGAGCCGAACTCGTTTCATCTCTTTCTTTAAAATGTTAAATGTTTGGAGTCTACTTTATATCTCTATTTGTATTATAATGTCAATTGTGTTGTTTTCGTTACATTTTCTTAAATATTTATTTAAAAAATTCTTGGCATTGGTATCTTAAATATATTTACGAAACTGAGTGTGTAGACTGCAGATGTGAGACTGCGTTCTAACGTCAAACTAAAGCCTTAATGCTTAGCATACAAATGGACAAATTTGACATTATATTTGCATATCAATGCAAATTTCGAACACAATTAGTATTATAGGTATTTATTCTAATGATAGTGATAGTTGAGGCTTAGTTGATAGCGAATAGTATTTATTGGCTATAAACACGATAGTCATCTAGTGTTAATGTACGACTGTTAATATTATTGATAGTTAAATATTATTTCTTTTATAGTCTACTAAATGTTAAAGCAGACTGACGTTGTTTTTTTCTGCATGACAAGGCGTGTGTTGTGATCATGGAAAGAGATATGACCTTCAAAAATTGACTACTCTATAAAAAGAAAAGCCTAGTGTTGATAGTGCTGGCGATGCCGACGTGTCGTACTAGTGATGTACCAAATATCCATATCCGTAATTGCAGGATATCTGAGGGAAAAGAAAAGAAAAGAAAAGAAAAGAAAAGATTTTTTTGGCGGATTTTTTACCTTTTTCATTTTTAATGAATAGATAAAATTTTATATATCCCTAATACTTATACCCAGTGTCATATTAGGACTATATATAGATAGGCAGGACATGTTATGACTTGGTGTATTATCAACCAAGTCATAACATGTCCTGCCTATCACGCAGTGTCAAGTAGCGTCAACTATCGTTTAAGCAGCAAAGTTAAGTCAGTAGAAAGTTTTAAGTAAGAAAGTTAAGATCCGTATCTGCGGATCTTGAAACGAAATATCCGTATTTAGATCCGTATCCGTGGATATACATATTTAACGATCCGGCACATCACTAGTTGACACCAATCACAACTATTTTCACCGTATATATTTGTTACTCTATCGCACTTTCCGACCAGTTTTTTTTTTTTTAATTTCGGTATTTTATACCTAGCCTATATCTTTATGTTTATGATAACATTGTCTGCAAATGGTTTATCAGACCTGGACTGAGCATATGCCTCCAAAAATTGTAGAAAGAGTCGTCGTTTATACGTCTGTCTTCTTATTCTATTTGCCACACTGACATGCCTCCAACGCTGTCATTTTATTTTCGACCAATCAGAATCATGGAAACAAACAGTTTTTTTTCAGCTTAGAATTGTGATGTTGATAGCTGCTATGAAAGACTCGTCTCAGTCCTCGATTGATTACATTGTTTCGACATTCGCAATCATAATCGCATTCAATTTGAGACTGAATGCTATTAACAACTGACTGTGGCTATTGTTGTCTTTTACAAGATAATATGTTTTTGTAATTTATTTTTTCAGGAAGGAATGGAGTGGGTATGTAAGAATATGCCAACGAAAAAGTAATGATATCGAAGCTTAATAGAAATCTCTTAATATTAACTATATTAATATAAGATTTACTACGTTATTAATAAACGTGGAATAGATTCATGACATTATATCGAGTTTTAAAAAAAAGTAGCACAAAGTCTGAACTTTATGATCTCTTGAAAATACGGATAAAATTTGAAAAGTTAACAAAAAAAAAAAATAGTTGTCAAATTGTATGTCAAATAACACGTTTGTTAATAATGTAATTATTTTTTCAACTAGTAAATGAAAACGTTGCAACGAGCACAAAATATCAAACGCTTACAACTTTATAGTATTTGGTCCGTCCAGGTGTATAAAATAGGAATTAAAAAAAAAATCATGTTTTTTATTACGAGTTTTAGGTATTATTTTAATGGTTATCACTAAACACTAGTCAAAATTAGTATTATTAATTAAAAAAAAAAAAAAACAGAAGTTATATTATGTTGTGACTACATATAAAATTAAGTTATTATTTATTTATTTTATATGAAAATATTTGTATTGAAACTGTTAAAAGATCTATGCAAAAATGTAAAGCACTGGCTTTTTAATATATTTGTTCATATAAATGTGTAATTGTTTAAAAATATACAAATTGTAATGTTCAAGCACAATCTTTTATTAGTTAGAAGTTTCTTCCAATTTCAACTTACATATAGAAATAAAATATATTTAATAGATATCGTCTTTTATTTAAGTACTGGTCCTTAATAATAAATAAAATATATTTACACTATAATATAAATGCGAATTACATTTGATAAAATAAATAAAATTATTTATTAGTCGAGAATTACGCTTGTAAGTTTTGTTCTCTGGATCTTAATGAATGTTAAAGAAATAAAGATTTAACATAAGTTATTTCTCATTGCGTTATACGAAAGAATTTATTGTCAGTGCCTTTTTGACAGCAACAGTTTTCGTAAGATAACCTATATTCTATTGTTCTTTACAATAATCTTTAAATAAGATAATTATTTGGTAATAATACTCGCAACGAAAATCACGAATTTTCGAACATTATTTTTCATTATAAAAGTCATTCAGTTCAATCATGCGTTCGATAATTTCTTATCTTTAACTCTTATGTGTGGTTAGAAGTACGCCATATTTTTAAATAACTAAATAAGACTTTTAAAGAAAAGCAGATTATAGGTAACTGTTGCCACGTTACAGAGTTGTATTATATAAATTACGAGAGCAAAACTTACAAATAGAAAATTAGAAAATTCACATAGTTTTATAAAAACAGTAATAACACTTACGATACTCTGACTTACGCATTTTCGAATATCGAGACATATTGTTTAAAATACGTAGTAACAATAATTATCTAGGATTTATTTATTTAATAGCCATTTTGTGTAGTTTTTCATTCTATTTATAGTTTTGATATTTTATTGATTACAACTTAGTCCATCGCGAAATTTGGTGTATTACTGTTTTATTTTACTTTAATTTTCTTTATAAATATAAAAGATATAACTATATTTTAAAGTAAAAGCCTATTCCTATTTAGGACGCATATTACTTAGTTACAAAGATATATTAATTTTTATGCACGATTACGCTTTCTTCACTAAAACTTTAAAAAGTAAAGTAAGAATTATAAGAGCAAAATGTTAAGACAGCATTAAAATTCTTGGAAAAATTAAAGAAGAAAAGAAAATTGCAGATAATATAAAATTTTAGCACCATGTCCAGCAAAATTATTATAACAATTAAGTCAAATTAATCAGTCGACTAACTTAAATTTATAATTCGAAATCAAATCACCAATAGTTAAAATACGAATTATTTTAACATATTATATATTAAATTAGGAATACATCTTTTATCTCTTTATAAAATACTAGTATATGTAATCTAATAAATGCCTTTTCTGTATAATAATAATAATATTACTACAATTTAAAAGTATTTATTTATTATAACTAAAGATTGATAAACTTTAAATATAATAATTTATTATTTCATTAAGTATTTTTATTATGCTTTTTATATTAAATTTTAAAATATTTTAACAAATAAAATCTTATCAAATAAGTACGTAATTATAACAAATAAATTTAAATTTGTGCCTAAATTATTTCTAATATTTAGTTGAGAGTGTAGAAACTAATTTAAATATTGTGTCCTTTAACTAAACATGTTTTATCTATAATTCACTATGGTATACTTCAGTAGTAACTTTAAGTTCGTGTTCATGGAAGGCGGCGCAATCTGCTGGGTATTTAGCCTGAAAAACAAAAAAAAAAATTATGAAGCCGTATTTGCATTTTTTGTAAAATATTAAAAATAACTTCCGTAATAACCAAAAAAAAAAACTTAAAATTCCAATCGTAGGAATCATGTTAATTTAGAAATTATAATTAAGACTTGGCTGTATGGTGTAATACTTTTGCCTTTTCCCTCTAAAAGACAACAAATAGATTTTACCTCGCAGTTGACATCGCTCTGTATCGCGTTGTAGAGATCCCAGAATCCTTTACCATCTTGGAAGCTAAGAGCTGCGGAAGCCACCAAACTGCTCAGTTTAGTGAGACCAGCTTTGAAGCCTGGGAGACCTGAAATAATTAATTAAACAATAAATATTTTTTATATAAGTTAATATTATAAATATTATAGCATATAATTAGGATAAGAGTCGTCTTCAAAGAAGTTACATAGGAAATGGTATATAGTTGAAATATTTGTTATAAGCTCGACTTATACAATAAATGATAAAAAATATTTTTTAATCAAAAATGTAGTTTTTAATTTAAAAAATACCACTATGCATACCGTATTGGTCGGCTTTCAATAAAAAGAATTATTTTAGGAAAAATTTAAAACAAAGAAGTAATTTTTCATTCAACCAAATTTATTATTTCTAAATAACTTTTTCTATACGGGATCAAAGAAAAAAAAACATCATAAACCAACTTTCAATAAAAGGAGGAGGTTCACAACTACTCGGATTTTTTTTTTTAATATAAAATTACTATATACAACTTCAGGTATATAAATCTAAACTGACCTTGCTTATCCTGGTCATGGTGGCTGTTTACTACACACATGAGGTGCTCCTGACAGTGTGGAGCAGCCTTAGAATGTTTGTAGGCTCTGTACACACGTAGCACTGGTTCTATTACTTCTAAGTTCAATGTGTCTGTCAGTCTGTCTGCTATCGCGTGATAATCGGCTCGGCTGGCGAGGTTTTGGGATGCTGTTTGAGCTAATTTTAAGGTTTGCTGAAAATAAAACATAGATAATTTAATATAGTTTACAAAAAATATATCTTTATATGGGTTATAGATTAGGTATTAAGAAAATAAAGTTTTAGCTTCGCCTTAAAACTTACAAACGTAATACTCACCGTAAGTTTTGCTCTCGAGAGCGATATAAAACAACTCGATATTATTATATACTCGATAATATTATATACACGATATATAACCTAACAACAGATATGTCGTAAGTAGTTACGAAAGCATTCCCATGTTAAAAATAAGACACTGACGGTAAATTCTTTCAGGCGTAAAGCAATGAGTGTTACTTATGTGAATCTTTATGAAAGTCTCAGAACAAACTACTCGCCTAAGAAAAAATGGCGCTTGAGTTTAAAAAATGGCTAATCATTTGTATTTCTCGGGAATCTTTTGAAACTGTTTTACGTGTAGAAAGTTGTATAATGTAAATTCACACACAGATAATACAAATAGTATGATCGTTAAAATGAATTATGTGTACGTGTATATAAAAAAGTTAGTACATTCAGTGTCGATTAAAATGTGTACTTTGTGGAGCCTTTATGGACGTATAGAACTTACCTTTATATATTCCATAGCAGATTTAACATATCCAGAAACGTCTGTGTCCATATCTAGGTACTTCCTAAGAACGTAATTTGTCAACATCGTTATGGATTTTTCGGGTTTATTCATATTGAAGTGTGTAGATTTAGGCATGCCTTGAGAGTCCAGGAAACCATTTATGATGTATTGCGCAGATGCTAAGTATCTGAAATATTATATATATTAACAAATAATATTTAAAAAATTCAAAAAATAAATCATATTAAATGATTATTAACAGGATTAACTAACATTGAAATTATATAAAATTATTTACTTTTGCGGCAAATATTTAAAACCATAACGCGAGGTACATTTGTATGTTTTACTTTTCAGAGCGATTTATAATGTTATAGTAACAGATACATCATTACGAAAGCTGTAAATGTCGAAAACACTGACAGCAAATTTTTCAGGCGTAAAGCAATGAGAAATAATTTATGTAAATCTTCATGAAAGTCTGAGAGCAAAACTTATGTATATAATTCACGCCTTTAATTAAAGTTTATCTAACATTTATATTCAATACATCGATCGTCACGTTTTCCATGATAAATTATTAGTTTTGCTAGCGTGGCATGTCTCACACGTTATGGTATTAGATTTCAGCTTTCCCGTAAACAAGTATCAGACGACGTCAGAATAAATTACGATCTGATCCTATTTGACACTAAATTCACAAGGCATCGGATTTTCCTTTGACGTGTTAGATTTGTTATTGATTTCTTGAATTTTGTTCTTTGTGTGTACTTGTATGTATGTAGTCATTTTCTCATTTTTCGTAGACAGAGTTAATGAACTAAATCATTCAGTTTTAGCCTATTTTAAATTGTCTTAATAGGCTAACGTTATTTTTACTTCTTTTGAACATAATTAATAGTTATGTAGTTACTTAATATTTATTCTAAAATATATTTTCTGTCCTCAAGCTCATGTGTGACAGTGAGATATATACAAATATAACATTGAATAAACATATTACCAAATCCTTAATAATTTTTAAGCAAATAAAATATTAGGTACTTTAAATCTAATGGGAAATTTTAGAATATATTCTTAGACCAGCATGTCTTTATAACTAATCTTTTAACTGAAAATTTTACTTTAGCTAAAATTTATAATAGAAAGTGTAGTGTTTGTATACTTGTCTCGAGTACACGGGTAGTGGCGGAGGGGGTAGGGGGGGTGTACTGTCGTAGCGGACGTGTAATCTCTAGCTGCTAGTGACGTAACGAGCCAATACCTAATATGTGTGATAGTACTACAGAAAGGTAATCTTACCTTTGATAGACCTCTGGTTTCGCGACGTGAACAACCATATCAGTTAAATACTTCGCGACCGCTTTGATCCAATGTCTCCTGAACGAATGGTTTTCAAAACTCTTGAACATCAACTCAAAACTGATATTTCCATCGGGACCAGTAAAAGACTTCGTAGCCCGTTTGATGCCAGATTTTTCCCAAATAGTTCTACCCAATTCGGAGTTTATAAACACGTCCCAGTACAAATGCGCTTTCTCCAAAAACGGTGGCAGGAAAGACGAATGGTCTTTATGACTATCAGCCCTCTTATGGGCTTCCTCATTCGAAAATGCACTTAAACTATTCATAATTAAAGGTAAAACTCCTGCAGCATTCTTGTTGCCCAAAATTCCAGACGCCATGTTGAAAAGGCTTTCCATGTTAAAGTCATTTGATTCAGATTGACGTTTCTGGCGTTGATTTTGCTGACTGTTCGAAGTCATTTGCTGTGCGAACATGGTAACCATGGACCCTACTAAAGATGGATCAATTTTACCGTCTTGTCCACCCAATAGGCTGCCTAGGCCTGTAAAAATAAGTTTAACGTATATTTAGATATATATATATTAGAAGACGTGAAGTCTATAACCATAATCAGTCTCGCGGTTTCAATTGCCTTAAATTTCAGTACTTGCCAGATCATTTGATGTCGTGGTTATTGATCAACTTTTATGAATGGAGGAAAACCGTTTGATGCAAAAAGAATTTTTCGAATCTAACCTGTAGATATCGTGTTAGGGCGTTTAAGCAAACAAATAAATGGACGCTGATAAGCAATACTGTGTCAAGCCACACGGACTTCGTTTTGAGAAAATGGCGTCTAAAGATATCAAACCTATTCTTAATAAATCAGTTTGAAGACGTAAATATTCATCTTTTTTTTCTATTTTGATAAAATGTATATTGAATCAAAAGCAGATAGATTCATTTAATATGTTATATAATAATAAGTTTTTAAATATTTAAGATTATTTTATAAATTGCAAAATATGGAACGCACCTGAAATACGAAACATTGAGTTAAGTAACTTTTTTCCATACTTATTTAGTTTAGATGACTTGAAATTTGTTTGGATAATGTTAAATAGGTGACGTAGTATCAAATATACATCAATATCTTAAAATTTGACTTTTTGTGGGTTGACACATTATTGCTTATCAGCTTCCAAATAATCTTCATATTTATCTCTACTTAAAACTGTATTGCTTTACGAAAATACGTTTAAATGTGTTTCCTTTGTTGATATGCACTTAAAAAAAGCAATATAAATATGATGTATCTATTGTAATTTCCGAAAATTGCTTGACTTAGACATCTTGATAGCACTACCTCAAACTTTTCGCATTGTAAGGCGTGCATTTATTACTACATAACGGAACTTTGGAAACGACGAAGTGTTTGAAATATGCCAACAATGCTCACCTGATAAAACATCGCCAGCGCTCCCATTGTCTTGTCCGAGCAATGATCCCAAATTTTTAGCATTATCACCTTGCATTAAACTACCAACGATGTTGCCGATGGCAGCTATACCGTTCAGGTTGCTCCCACCGTCCCCCATATTTTGCAGAAATGACGAAGCGAGGTCCAAGAACGGATTCTCATCATTACTTTGCGTGAGAATTGGAAGACTTAATATTTGGCAAACCGTCAAAATAACTACAACACGCGCCATTTTTTATCTGAAACAAAATAAATGGAATTTCGATAAAAGTTTCTTTTTATAGTAAACGGAAATAGTTTTACGATTAGATGTCGTGAATATGTAAATTGTGTAATTTTTCATTTATAAAAGAGAATAGATAATGATAAATGAAGTAACTTTAATTTAAAGATAAGATTTAGAACTCATTAACTTTACTTCCTTTTGAGCTAAAAAATAACTAAAAAAATGAAGTTGCTCTTTCACCGTGAATTTAACACTGTAATGTAACAATATAAGATTCGATTTAGGGCATTACGTTACAATACTGCCTCACTGGCTGATGAGCATTCGCCTGTAACAATCCAAATTCAATTTTAATTATTCGCCTGTAATCGAATCAATTGCAATATTGGACGAAGCGATTATACTGTTTGGTTTGCATTAATGTTACAAATTGTATCATTACATGTTTATAACTGTAATGTTTAGTTCTCCTCACTCTCTAATGTAATGCTCGAATCTAAACTGTTACATTGCAGGCAAATGTTCTCGTTGAATGAGCGTTCTAAGGTAAACGTAGTTTCAGAGATTATCTATCCTGCCATAAACAATTTTATAAGGAATTTCTGTTAGGAGCAATCTGAAAATAAGATATATATATTTCAGATAAATGGATGCTGATAAGCAATAATGTGTCAACCCACAAAGAATCAAATTCGGAGACATTGATGTATTTTGATACTGCATCATCTATTTAATAATATTTACAAAAAAAAAAACAAGTCATATAAACTACATAAGTACGGAAAAAAGTTTCTTGTCTTAATTGTTTCCAATTTCAAGTGCGTTCCATATTTAGCAATTTATACAATAATCTCAAATATTTTAAAAACTTTTTATTAGATAATATATTAAGTACATCAATCTGCTTTAAGGTTATTATACCTTTTATCAAAAAAGAAACACAATAATGGATATATACTTCTTCAAACAAATTTATAAAGAATAGGTTTGACATCTTTAGACGCCATTTTCTCAAAATGAAGTTCGTATGGCTTGACACAGTATTACTTATCAGGGTCCAAATATCGTCAACAACTGAATCTGTTTCAATGATTATCCAATAAATGGATATTTATGATCATCATTTAATGATTGTGAAGCGTAAAGATTTCTCTTTACTGAAATGTTATTGTAATCAGAAAATTAATTGGGAATGTCATAAGCGTGATAATATTTTTTCAAGCCGTCAATTTGTGTTGAACGAAACGTAATGAGGCTAGTGTTGTAGCGCTCTATCGATAACTGATAAAATATCGATAGAATAACATAGCTAGTCAAGATGATACAGTGGGACACGTCAATCTTAAATGACAATCGTGGGTTCAAATCCAGGTTAGCAAGTCGCAGTGTTAAAGTATAATTTAAATACAATGTGTATTTAAATTCATGTTACACTCGTCGCTAAAGATATAGAAATTATGATAAATATCTGTGCGTCAATTCTTCTCCTTAATTTATAGGCGATAAGGTCTTCGAGTGGATATTTACTGTACAGTTACACTCATAAACACAGACAAGAACTAATCTAGATCAGTCAATAAAATAAATAATGTCAAATATGCTTGAATTCGTTTTGAATTCGTTTGCTTGTTACTCTTTCACGCCTCAAATGCCAACCAATTATCATTTTAGTTTTGCAAACACGTTATCAGGGACCTAGGGTGCTTTATACATTCAAAATGTCATTGCTCCCGAGAGATACTCAAATAATATGATTGGTTGTCCGCTATAACAAAATCTACATTAACGAGAGCAACATCCCAGAGAAAGTCTAGTATCTCAAAATTTTATTTCAGCCCATTAATCAAAAGTATTCATCAAAATTTTATTTATACGAGTAAATATCGATATTGAGATCATCTCCCATCACTGACCGAGGTTGATCATGTAAACGCGAATTAATTTTACGGACCATTATTTCGATACGAAAATAATTAAGAATCAATTTTTTATTCAGTCCGTAATTTCATTTAGGTGTTTCATATCATGTAATACATTTTATTAAAAACCTTTCTTATTCATATATTAAAATACTCTTACGTTCTTAGTAATCAATTTAGTCTACTTTTACTGAGTGTTATGTAAATTCTGCCGTGTTAAGGTACCATATGTTTTGATTATACAGATCTATTACTGAATTTATATAATTGCAATAAGTTTCGTATAGGTTCTTTTGAGGGTTAGAGAATCAATTATTTACAGTAAGAATGCATTTACTCTGATGATTAAATTTACTCTTTAAACACTCAAATATAATCTAAAGTAACGTTACGCACAAAATTCAATATCAAGTTTCAGAATTTTTTCTGATAATTTTTTGGGCATGGACAAAGTTAGCAATCAACTAATTCGTTTGAAGATAAGTGAAGATAATACATCTTATAGTCAAGAGTATTCCATTAGCTATGTGATCCTCTTAAATAAATAAAATAAAAAATAAAAATAAAAAAGCCTTTATTTCCCAATACCCTTTAAATAACACTAATTGTGAATATGCACGTGTAAGTTTCTATATAATTTAGGTTAGTATTTATTTATTTATTTATTTATTTATTTATTTATTTTTTTTTTTTAATCTAGGTTAGTATTTTATTTGGGTATGAGCCCCTCCTCGGGTGAAGGCCTCCTCCAGTTTCTTCCAATGATCCCTATCAATTGCTATATTCTGCCAATCATTTCCTGCTATGTCTATCAAATCGTCAGCCCATCTTCTTTTCGGTCTGCCTACTTTTCTTTTCCCGTTTGGCCCCTTCCATTTTGTAGTTTTGGCTGTCCACCTGCCATCCTTATATCGTGCTACGTGGCCAGCCCATTGCCATTTTAGTTTTAGGGCTTGCGTAAGAGCATCGGTCACCTTGGTTTTTTGTCTGATAACTTTACTTCTGATTTTGTGTATCTTCCTTATATTCAGTATACTTCTCTCCATGGCTTTTTGTGTTGTTTCGATCTTTTGTTTAGCTCTTATCGTGAACACCCAAGTTTGGCAGCCATAGAGCAGGCAGGGCAGTATGCATGTATCTATTACCGTTTTTTTCATGTTTATTGAGTAGTCTCCTTTTAAGATTTCTTTAAGTGACCAGAATTTCTTCCATGTTATATTTGCTCTTCTTTCAATTTCGTCTTCGTTGTTCGTTTTCTTAAATGATACTTGTTTACCTAGGTAGATATAGTTATCGACATATTGTATTGTATTTTCTCTTACGTTAAT
The DNA here is from genome assembly GCA_037950945.1 of Hypolimnas misippus. Classification (NCBI taxonomy): domain Eukaryota; kingdom Metazoa; phylum Arthropoda; class Insecta; order Lepidoptera; family Nymphalidae; genus Hypolimnas; species Hypolimnas misippus. Next base: position 3,399,427 of record JBBEEQ010000009.1, read on the forward strand.
GGGATTTTTATTGCTGTTTGTCATTACTTTGGTTTTACTTACATTCATTTCTAATCCTACTTTCGAGCTTATATTGTCAAGTGAGCGTAGCATTTCTAGAAGTTCTTTTGAAGTTTCTGACATTATGACTATGTCATCAGCGAATCTGAGATGGTTTAGATAGCAATTGTTAATTTTGATACCTTTTGTTTTCCAGTCTATTTTTTGAAATATATTTTCTAATACAGCAATAAATAATTTAGGTGACAATGGATCGCCTTGTCTGACTCCCCTTTCGATTTTTATTGTTGCTCCTCTAGACTCTAATCTGACATTACTTGTACTATTATTATATATATATTTTAGGATGTTTATATATTTTGGATTGATGTTTAGGATATTTAGTGCCTCCCATATAGAACTATGGCTAATGCTGTCGAACGCTTTGCTGTAGTCAATGAATCCAAGGTATAGTGGTTTGTTAAATTCTTCATATTTTTCAATGACTTGTTCTAATGCCTGTAAGTGGTATATCGTGCTAAAGCTAGAGCGGAATCCTGCTTGTTCTACGGGTTGAGCAATATCAATGTCTTGTGTTATGCGTTTTAGAAGTAGTGATGAAAAAATTTTGTATATATTTGCTAGTAAGCTGATTGGTCTGTAGTTATTGATGTCGAATGGATTACCTTTTTTATGTAACAATATAATGTCCGATTTACACCATTGAAATGGCACTATTTCAGTTTCTAGTATTAGGTTGAATAGTGCTGTAAGGGGGCCCAGTAGAATTGGTGCAGCTAGTTTTAAGGCTTCGTTGGTTATCCCATCGGGGCCTGGGCTTTTGTCTGATTTTGCTTGTTTCAGCTGTAGGTATATTTCTTTTTCATCTATGGGTGTAATTCTTTGTGTATTATTAGTCTGGTGTAAAACCTTAGACTCGATATTGTCTTCTCTACGTTTGTATAATTCTTGATAAAAAATTGTTGCTTCGTGTATGATATCCTGTCTGTTATTAGTTTCTCTATTTTGGCCTTCTAATTTTTGTATCCACGTTTTACGCAAATTCAAATCTTTAATTGCCTTTTTTGTGCTTCTAAATTTGTTTAAGTTTTCTGTTATTATTCTTCGTCTGTGCTCGCTATAATCTTTTTTGATCGCTTTGGTGGTTTCTTTGTATAGTCTGCTTAGTTCTCTTTTTGTGTTTTTATCCTTTTTCTTTTTTATTGCTAGTTCACTTCGTTTGTTTATTAAACCTATTGTTTCCTTACTCAATATTTTGTGTTTATTTCCCTTCCTATGGCTATTTTCGTAGCTTAGGCTGTAAGATATAGCTTTTTCTAGTTCGTCGTAGTAAGATTGTACGCTTGTGATTTCTTGTAAATTGTTATCGATGTATGATTGAAGGCTGTGTGTGTAATGTTTTATTTCGTCATCGGTCTTAGGGATTTTGGGTAGTGGTTTGAAGTTTTTCCTGCTCTTTTTTGGTTGCATCAAGTTGAATTTTATTCTTATTAGTCTATGATCTGTTCGGAATTTTACATTATTAAGAACTTCGTAGTTCTGGACTAGTTTAGGAATATTCGTTAAGATGTAGTCGATTTCGTTTTTGAAAATTTCGTCTGGTGACTTCCAGGTCCATCTTCTACTTGGTCTTTTCTTAAAGTATGTATTGATTATTGCTAATTTATATTCTAATGCATAATTTAATAATTGTTCTCCTCTTTCGTTTCTTTGGCCTAGGCCATAATTTCCCATTACAAATTTTTCATCTTCCCGCGGTTGTCCAATCTTCGCATTAAAATCGCCTAATACGAGGACTTTCTCGTCGGCAATTGTATGAGCTTTTTTAAGGTCAGAGTAGAATTTTTGGATATCATCTTCACTGGATCTTTCTGTCGGTGCATATGCCTGAATAATTGAGATGTTTAATTTTTCCAAATTTATTTGTAAAAGTGCTACTCTCTCAGAAATACCCGTGAAATTTGTGATATTGTTTTTCCATGCCTTTTTTATGAGAAATCCGACCCCATATAGACCTTTTGTCTCTCCTATGTGACAGAAAATGTAATTTGAATATTCTTCCATGTGGCATCCCATTCTTCTAACTTCTGAAAGTCCTAGTATGTCACAGTTTATATTTTTGAGTGCATTAGTAAGTTCTAGGTATCGTTCCGTTGATGCCAGAGATCTGACATTATAGGTTCCTATTGTTATATAGTTCCTGTATTTTTTGTTTCTTTTGCTGGCTTTATGGCTAAGTTTTACTGGAGGGTTTTGGTCTTGTTCTTCCACGGTGACCAGCCGGCTTGGAAGATATGTTTTATGTGTTGTTGTATGTTCTTCTTTGTGGTATCTTAGGAGGGGTTGGAGTGCTCGTTGCTATATTTTAACTGCGTTTTCTTCTTTGTTTGTGTTGTTATTATTATTTTTGCTTATCAGGTAGTTTAGTATTCCCGGTTTTATTATGTTCTCGGATAAACTCGAAGATCTTTGCTTTGTAAGGATAGGTACAGTTTTATTCTTTTTATTTTTGTTTACATGGTGTCTTTGTTCAGGATAGTTGTTTGTAACATTTTCCGGTGAGTTTGAGAGGCTTCTTTTGTTGTTTTTATTGTTTTTAGGTGTATTCTTTAATATGACAAGTTTGTCATATTTGATTATAGCTGCGTTACCTTTTTCCCTTTCAGCATTTACTTGCACTTGCAGATCTTTTCTTATTTGTAGAACTGATGGAGGGTAGTCCTCTTTTACATAATATGGTGTTTCTTTTAGAGCTCCTTTGTTTTTGAGGATACTAATCTTCCTCCCCAGTGTTGCAAAAGTAACAACTACAGGTCGTGGCTTTTCACTCTTTTTTCCTATTCTTCTTATGATTTCTAGGTCTGAGCAATCTATATTTATTGGGAAATATTTATTTATAAAGTCTATTATATTGTTTTCCAAACTATGATATGACTTTTCGTTCTCCTGCAGCCCAAAGAATACTAGATTACGTTGCCTTGTATGTTTCTCTAAATAATATATTCTACTTTCCTGATTTTTCACCCTTAATTTAAGGTTTTCATGCTTTTCTTCTAGAATTGTAAATTTTTCCTCTATTATTTTGTTTATGTTAACTGTTACCTTGTCTGTCACCTCTTCGCCAGTTTTATTTATCAATTTTCTCTGTTCGTTAAGATCCTTTTGGATAGCACGAAGAGCCGCAATTATCTCCGTCATTTCGTCCGCCATTGCGTGGAAGAATGATATAAATATATTGGATTTGTTTTGTATTGGTACAAGTAGTGCCCTCTATTATATTATGTTATATTATATTATCTATAAAATCTCACGAAACGTCTGTGGTTTCATTAATAAAACAGAAAGTCACTTTATTTACGTATGTTTTTGCAACTTTTCCATTTATTTTTGCATTGATTTACTAGTTTATTGTTTTTTATTTCTCTTTGTCCGTACACGTTTTAACTATTTGCAAAAATTCAAACAAAAAATAAAAAGAAAAATAAAAAAATAAAAATATGTATATAAAATAAAATGCAACGTGGGATTGAACTCGTTTCGAACTACGATCGTCTCACTAATAATGTATTACAGCCATTACGCCAACTACTTGTTTAAGAAATCGCATGAAAAATGTCTATAGTACAGTCTTTATTAATGTCTTGTTTACCGATACTTTAGTGCGTAAGCTAGTTTATTATTATTTTTTTTATCCACCTTCACTTAAGTTTAGTAAGTTTCTGTACACTATAATCCTGTTTTTATATTTTTATTTTTAACACTATACACCATACACTATTTCTATGTTCATTAGTTTGTTTAATTTTAATCTTATTATAACTTGTAAACACTATAGTTTATTAGTTCATTTTTTTTCAATCTTTAACAGTTTTGCTAAGGACACTATCCAGAAGACTTCTAAAAAGTTTGTTTTTGCGTTTTCGGTTAGGATAACACTTCCACACGCGAATCAGAAGTGCTTTTTCACATTTATGCACTTTTGTGTTCAATAAATCGTTATTACTATTTTTGCTAATAAATTTTACGCGGATCAGATGTTACACACGTCACAGAGCACGTCACCCATGTTAATATTCATGTGATCCTCTTAAGTCATATATATTATGTTGTATATTCTTAAGTCTATATTTGTCTATTGATATTAGGCTTGAATTACTCTTATAAGTTTTGCTCTCAGACTTTCATAAAGATTTATATAAAGTGTTTGTCATTGCTTTAAACCTAAGAGAATTTACTGTATGTGCCTTTATTTTTGACACGCTCAGCTTTCGCAAGGCTATCTAGGTAATGGTTACCAGGTTACAGAGTTGCTTTATATCAATTACGATGATAAAACTTAGACATTCTTGCCTTAGGCCTCTCACAGCCGATATTCACATTATGAATTAAGAATTATATATTTTAAACTTTCGCAATTTATATTATTAATTTGGATGCTGATAAGCAATAATGTGTCAACCCACAAAAAGTCAAATTTTAAGATATTGATGTATTTTGATACTACGTCACCTATTTAACATTATGCAAACAAATTTCAAGTCACCTAAACTAAATAAGTATGGAAAAAAGTTTCTTAACTCAATGTTTCGTATTTAAAGGTGCTTTCCATATTTTGCAATTTATAAAATAATCTCAAATATTTAAAAACTTATTATTATATAACATATTAAATAAATCTATCTGCTTTTGATTCAATATACATTTTATCAAAATAGAAAAAAAAGATGAATATATATGTCTTTAAACTAATTTATTAAGAATAGGTTTGACATCTTTAGACGTCATTTTCTCAAAACGAAGTCCGTGTGGCTTGACACAGTATTGCTTATCAGCGTCCATTTAATATAACGGGTCTTACAGCGATAATTAATGGTGGTATCTTTTTATTGTCCGACGTTTCGACGAAGTTGCATTCGTCGTGGTTACGAGCTGACTGGTGAACCGTGCGCCCTCCGCCGGTGAGTGCGCGAGTTTTCTTCGCCTACCCTCACAATATTAATATTGTCTTTACCGTTATTATAATGCTGGGAGCACACTACACTCACACAATCGGTTCGCACGAACATTTATCACAAGTACCTCGAACAACGTGACCACGACGAATGCAACTTCGTCGAAACGTCGGGCAATGAAAAGGTATTACTACCATTAGTTATCGCGATAAGACCCGTTATAATAAATATTTATGAATTAAGAAGTTAGCACAGAATTGCATACGAATTACCTATTCTCAACCCACATTTAGATTTTAAAGAGTATTGTTTTCCGATTATTTTAAACACTGGGAATCCAGATTATGAATTAAGAATATAAATTCAAACATATTCCGGCTTTAAGACGCTGGCCTTAAAATCAATAACTACACATTTTTTTTAATTCACTTACTACATAAAATATTCCGTTTAATGAAATAATATGAAAGTGCCTTTTTTCTTTTTTTAATGTGTCTATTTTTCTTTTTTTTTTTTTTTTGGAAATTAAATATTCCGTCTGGGTAGCTATTTGCTCTGAATGGCGGAAATAAAGGTGCAAATCATTTTCAGCACCTCGAATTTCGTCGTGGCTTGACTGAGCGGAAACGTTCTTTTAAATCGATTTGTTCACAAAACCTATAAACGAGAAAACGTGGATGATAATAGCTCCCATTTCAAGTTCCTAGTATGGTATTTTCTACCGAATTTAAAAATGGAGTTTTGAATTCGTACCATACGTTTTCTTTTTGTGCTTATTATCCCATAACTTCGCCATTTATTAAACGACTAACTGGTGCTCGCAACTATGTGTGCGATGTCTACCTCATAGTAGCTATATGCATGCAAAGTCTCAGCCCGATCTTATATTTGATATTTGAAATTGACAAAGTTACATACAAACTTCCAATCCTTATTTTATCCCCTTGTTTACTACCCAATTAATTCGACCCAATTAATCGAAATCCTTTCTTAGCAGATGTCTACGTCATAACATCTACCTGCATGCCAAATTTCACCCAGATTCGACTAGTGGTTTGGGCTGTGCGTTGATAGATCACTATGTCAGTCAGTCACCTTTGAGTTACATATATATATATATATATATATATATAAAGATTTTGAATATTCTGTATATATTTATTTAAAAGAATACACTTTCAGATTGGTCTCAAAGAATTTCTACAAAATTGGTAAAGAAATGTGACAACTTGCGTAAAACCACGTGTTATCTACGTGTAACCTGCTTTAACAATATCGGTACATAATAGTTTAAAGATCCCACAGATGGCGGAAATCGACTTTGTTTCAAATATGTAAAGATACATACATCACAGCTTAATACTTTCAAAAGATTAAAGAAAAAAAAATCGACGCACACAAAGAAAATACTATGCTAACACACTATAACCGAAAACCTGAATTTAAAAAACAAAAGACATGATAAACGGAGTATAAAACGTGATAAAGTAGGTCAGTATAAAATATTCTAAAAATTTAATATCCTGTTCGTGAAAACCTTGCGATGAATAAAACATGGCTAAGATAGCTTCACGCTTCACTTCTGGCGTCAGATTTCGCTACTCATACATTAAAAGCGAAAACGCATTATTGTGCTGAGATGAAAGTGCATTTACGAAGTTCTACTTGTTGCCCTTAGGTTAAATAGACGCTGGTAAGCAATATGTCAAGCGACACGGACTTCATTTTGAAAAAATGGCGAGTAAGATGTTAAACCTATTAATTTTTTTTTTAAGAAGTATATATCCATCTTTTCTTTTCTATTTTGATAAAAGGTAAAGTGAATTAAAAACACATTGGTATAATATTTTTTTTTATCTAACAATAAAGTTTTTAAAATGTATGAAATTATTGTATAAATAGCAAAATATAGATCACACCTGAAATTCGAAATATTCAATTAAAGTGAATTAAGAAACTTTTTTCCATAATTATTCAAACTTTTTTGAATGATGTTAAATGTGTAATGCGTTATCAGAATACATCAATATCTCCGAATTTGACTTATTGTGAGTTGACACATTATTGGTTATTAGTATCCAAACATTACTACTATTATTAATACCGAAATGGCGTAGTGACTAGTGATGTGTGATACTAAATGACTTTGTTACTTGAAACGATAATAATTGACGACACTTCACACTTTTCGTGATAGGCAAAACATGTTACAACTTGCATTACATAGGTATTTTTTTGTTGATAATTCAGTATGACACTGGGCATGTATGTATAAAATTTATTGAAAATTAATAAGATAATAGATCCCCCAAAAAGTAACGGATACGGATTTTCCTTTTCCCTCGAATATCCGCATATACGGACACGGATTCAACCGATAATAGCGAGTTGAAACCCTAGGTAGTAGTTACCGCTGAGTTTCCAAATGTTAAAGATGTTTAATTTATCGCGTGCTCTGCGGAAAACACCGTGACGAAACCATTGAGAGGAAACCAGCGTGTGTTGAAAGAAAGTCTGATACATGTATATCTTCTAACCCGCAGTGGAGCTGTAGTGGATGAACACTTAATTAACAGGAGGGGAAGCCTTTGCTAAGCAGTGGGTTATTTACAGGCTGTTACAGTAGAGTACGTTATTAATGTGAATCTTTATGAGGATGTATGGGTGTTTGTTCCTCTTTTACGCAAAAAATACTGAACGAACTCTTTTGAATCTTTACTGCAATAGAAACACATAGGTAACTCTTTATCGACATGCCACGCGGGCGAGGCCAAGAGTTGTAGTTAGTATATGATGTTTTTTAATTAATTTTCTTAGGTTTTCTCAGTCTTGTATTGAAGCATTATACGTTAATCTGAATTATTTTAAAGTAAAACAGTTTTAAATTTTACCTGGTAACTGATTTAAAAATCTCCTCTTAAAACTTGAACAATATGAATAACCATAGACAACTTTTTGTTAAAAAATTGTATAAGAAAGAAAAAATTGTAAAAGAAAAAAGATCTCTACACAATTGTAACCATAACGACTGTTATGTCCAGAGAACTTTCTAGCAATCTCGTTTAAAGGGCAATAAACATGATGACTTTCAAGAAAATTGTGTAAGGTCTGATTACCACTGTAATGATATCAGCTCCACTCGAGGTAAACTTCGTTTTGGTTGACTGTAACACAAGGGTGGATCCAGCTTCGCCGCCAGGGACCCCTTCCCACTAGTTCAGCTAGTTGTGGTCAAGTCACAAGAAGTAATAATTTAAGTTTGATAATAATCGATACAGGTAAAAAGTTATTAATTCTTCTACTTCGATGGGTACGTTTTTATGAACGTAGAGAAGTGCCAGTCCGGTTGAACGTTCTTCAATCATACAAATTATATCAAATTAATTAAATATTAAAGGTATTTATATAAAATCTACTTCGACCCAGCCGGAGGGAGGGGAAGGGGGTGGTCATGACCCAAATAACCCTGTGCTGTAACAATACGCACACAACACACTAGCTCTTCATTGCAACTTTAAAATAAAAGCATTTTAAAACGGATTTAAATCGCTTATACGAAGACTCCACGGAAAAAACAATGAATCAATTTTTAGCCGACTGCGTGACGCAGAGGAGGGTGGGTAATGTGTTATCGATCTATGTATGTATGTGGGTATCTTTGTGGCACTTTTAGACCTAACACGTTGATGAATGTTGATAAATGACACGTGACACGATAATATGATTATAGATTATCAAAATTGGTTAGAAATTTCAGTGTGAAAACGGAACAGACAGTTCCTTTGACATTTACAATATTAGTGTGGATTTTTTTTGTAAAGTAAGTAAAGTAACAGCCTGTAAACGTCCCAGAGCTGGGGAAAGGGCTCCTGTCCTGTTAAGAGGGAGGTTTAGACCTTAATCCATCACGCTGCTCCACTGCGGGTTGGCGACCTATGTCCGAATTTCTCCCGGCACATTCAGGTATCCTCATGATGTTTTCCTTCACCGATCTCGAGATGAATTTAAACACAAATTTAGCACTTAAAAACTCAGCGGTTGTAGCCGGAGTTTGAATCCGCGATCATCAGTTCAGATCGACGTGTTCTAATGAAACTTTAATAAGTTCTCGAAACAATGCATTATTTGAAGTTATGAATTTAACAATATCGTTAGCGTGGAAACCGAATTTAATTATAACTTTTGCTGTTCGTAACGGTTTTATTATTGTACGAATATTTTAGGTCGAAACTATCTGTAGTTAATAAAACTATATAGTTTGTATGCTTTAACGCTCCCAAAACACTTGAAGTGATGAAGTCTAATTTGAAAACAATTTTGTTTTCAGCTATATAATCAGTTTATTAATTGTTTTAATCTATCGTTGAATATAATAATTCTAGAAGTACATAAAGGCGAAAATTTCTGAAAATTAAATTAATGCATTGTCCCTATGGTTGTTCCTATTTCAATCAAAATAACTAAACAGATTTTGATGTATGAATGAAATATATACTTAATTGTACACCATAAACAAACAGTACAGACAAAATATACAGTATACAATCGGCGGCCTTATCACTAAAAGAACAGCGATCTCTTCAGGCAACCGGCTCTATATATATATATATTCTGTGAATAAATTATCTTCTCTTATTAATATAAGTACTGAGCCGAGACGGCCTAGTGGTTAGAACATGTCGATCTTTACCGATGATCGCGGGTTCAAACCCCGACTAGCACCCCTGATTTTTCAAGTGCTAAATTTGTGTTTTAATTCATCTCGAGCTCGGCGGTGAAGGAAAACATCGTGAGGAAACCTACATGTGTTGGGAGAAATTCTGACACATGTATGTATATCCGCCAATCCGCAGTGGAGCAGCGTGGTGGATTAAGCTCTAAAACCTTCCGTTAACCGTTTAACGTTTTCAACCGACTTTATGAAGGAGGAGGTTCTCAATTCGTACTCAGAATCCTGTAATTTCTTGAACGTTTAGAAATTTCTTTTTTTTTTTTAATTTGTAAGGGCATTGTTTCAGATTGGTCCCATAGATTTTTTTATCAAAATCGGTTTAGTTTGGATTTAAAATAAAAATATATGGAGTAATTATTTCATCCGAGTAAACGAAATTACGAGTACGTATTTGGCGTTTAAAGATGTTTCCTTTATTTTAAGTCTTAATTATATTTTAATGACAAAAACTAGCCTGTATCCTTTCCCAAGGTTCCATCTATCTTTATACCAAAATTCATATAAACTGACTTAGCGATTTAGGTATAATAACGTAATATATTACATACATATATACTTTACACCGATTATATGTGACTGTGGTACTGTCTCGGTCAAGTCAGCCTTTATATCAGCTGTAATCAGTAGACTACCATTAACCTGCATCACAGTACTCATATTTTGATGAACAGTAATAAAATACTATTAGTACATTCAACAATTCTTTTAAGTAACTAATAATTATTTTCTACATAATAAAAAAAAACTTGAGTGTATTTTCTTTTATAGCAGGTATCTACAATTTTGACCACCCTTGACGAGACTTTACGTCTTTTGACGATTCTTGTTATTAATTACCGAGTGAACAATAACTGCTAAGTCGAAGATTAATTACTATTTGCAAGAGAATAAAGAGATTTATGTGTTGTTATGTCATTAGTAGATAAAATAATTTATTGTAGTGTCGACGTTACCGCTATGTGTGAGCTCAATGAAGTTTTGATGTACCGACAAATAATATAACGCCTAAAGGCGCTAACTCACTGGCGATGTAACGTAATAACCGAAGATTTAAATTTGAGCGTTACGCAGAGGCGTAACATCTGGGGCCCGTGATACATTCTTTTGATAGGGCCTCCCAGTAAAAATCGTCACGTTATAATTTAATTTTAATGAACCACTTAAGTAGTTACCCAAAACTACTAATAATATTGTGTACATTTTAGTTAAATATCTGGTAAGTTTTGTTTTCAAGAGCAAAGGTTTATATATATTTATTATTAAATAATAATTTACTTTTAATAAGATTTTTATTAATAAATTTCTTTTAGGCCGGGACTCTCTCGGGTCAGGGCCCCGTGGCTTTTTGTCAGCCCGGCCATATAGTTACGCTCCCAGCGTTACGCTCACTGTCGTTAGCGGTAACATAACCATCCAGATTCGAATTTGAGCAATCGCCTACGCTAGTAATATACGACAATCATATCATTTTTATAATTCTCGAACTAACAAAAGTGTTATAATGAATACTTTTGATCACAGAAATAATCAAACAGTAGCGACTTCTTAGAACACACGTCAAAATAAAAAAAAAACGACAAAATTAATAGTACTTCGACGGCGTGTTATTAGTTTTAATGTAACAGCCTCTACATATCCCATAGCTAGACCAATAGCTCATTTTAATAAAAAGATCTTAGCTTATAATCAACGCTTCGGACAATAAATAAAATTAAATGTGCCCATACGTTTCCCGTTATATTTTAAATGCTACGAGAAATTACTAGTATTTTAGCGTAAACGTTTACATAGGCCTCTGTTGCGTGCATGGAGACCGTTAACTATTTTGCCTAATAGCACAAAACATCATTTAAATTCTTGTTTTGAATGATTTTAATTATCTGCAACGTAATACAATTGACGTGCCAGAGACATGAGTCACTGTTCCTCAAACAATTCACTATTTACAAAAGAATACGAAATAAAAAAAATCTACAATACGCAGAAGTAGTTCATAAAAGATTTTTAGCTTTAACGTCTAAATTCCAGTTTAGAGCACTGCGTCAATACAATTTTCTATCGTATATGGAAATAAGACGCCAGTGAATATTTTATTTTCGTATAGTAATTATTATATTGATTCATATGTAATAATAATACAAAAGTGCCAGAGAAGCCTTGTTGAATAGATTTAATTTGTGTAAATTTAATATTGGAGGAATGTAAAGTGCTTTAGCAGATCCCACTTCGGCGGTGACTAAAGCATTTTGCTACATGATATGTAATAAACAATAATTTTAATGAGTAGGTAAGAGAGCGTAAGAATCGATGGATTTGACATGCCATATGGATATATATAAATTTTTTTTGTTTACGCAGGGTAAATCTTCATAGATACCCGACTCCTGGGCGGGAGACCGGGTTATGTGAGATTGTACTCACTAAAACCCCCTGCGATGGCCGCCACAGCACGGAAAACGGAGAGGCTACGGGATCGCTTTCGCAGGCACGTCCGCGGCCTCACCCGTGCGTTGCTCCGCTCGTGGCTTGCGGAGCCTTTCTCAGGAGGGCAAAGATGGTCTCGCCCTCCCCGCACCCCTCGCTGGTGCGTACACCGGCAGTCCGGGGCCATACCGGACTGCGGTCCTCCTCTCGGCCGTATGAAAACTGATGCGTAAGACCCCCATCTCACGCACCCACGGCCGGAGGGAGTGCCCTACTTATTACGCCCCGGGCACTGGGGCTTGGAGGCCGTGAAGGCGACCGGCAGGTCGCCTCCGCCGGGCGGGATCGGCGCTCTCCCGAGCCCGCCCCGCAGTCTCCTTCTGGACCATGACGGTCTCACAGAAGTTGACTACGGCCTCCCACGCCGATTCCCTGCGTAGCATCGCCGACACGACTGCTCGCAGGGAGGGATAAAAGAACCTTTAAAAAATTATTACGCAAATGAAAAAAAAAGTTTTACGTTTGTGTAGTACCTTAAAGCAACTTGTAAATTTTATACTATATCAGTTGGAAGTGCTTTAACGTTTTCATATAAAAACCAATTAACATTAAGAGAAGGCAATGAATATTATATTTTATCACTGACTTCTCTGAAGGTAATGGAAAGCCAATTATTATGTTCCGAAATACCGGTTTACGCAGGAGCTATAACGAATGTGCCATTGTATTGTCTGTCCCTAAGGTAGCTTAAATATTCGTTATCGACACAGATAGCATGCAAAAATTTTAAGTTGTTTAATGACTAATATTGTAAGAATTTAGAACGCTTAGCGCTTCTAAGAATATTTATAAAAATATTACTATACGATTTTTACGTTATATTTAATTTTCAACTACGAATAAAATATATTTGTATTATTCATTTGAATTTATTTTATGTGTAACATACATATGTGATATTCTATAAATGATAAGTAGATTAAAGTAATATATAATAATTTATATAACTTTGTATTCTTTTGTTTATTCTTTCGTAATATTTAATGCTTAATTTTATTTAGTAATATTTTCTTATCCTTTTATTACGTTCAACTTTTGTTGTCTAGTCTGTGTGTTCTGTCACAAAAGTTTTTTTTATTTTTTCCATTCATCGAGCAAACCAAATAGGACCGTCTTATTTAATTAAAAAAAAATCAACATTAAATAAACTGAAGTCGATTTTACTTTTTGTTAGGAATATATCATAAAAGTTAATAGTAGTGTATTTCGTTTTTGGTACCTCAATACTTAGTTTAGTTAGTATTATATGGACGATGATAAGCAATACTGTGTCAAGCCATACGGACTTAGTTTTGAGAAAATAGAGCCTAAAGATGTCAAACCTATTCTTAATAAATTTGTTTGAAGACGTATATATTTATCTTTTCTTTTCTATTTTGATTAAATGTATAATGTATCAAAAGCAGATAGATTTATTTCATATGTTATCTAATAATAGGTTTTTAAATATTTAAGCTTATTTTATAAATTGCAAAATATGGAACCCACCTGAAATTCGAAGCATTGAGTTAAAAAACTTTTTTAGCTTAGATGAGTTGATTTTTTTTTATTAATGTTAAATAGGTGACGTAGCATCAAAATACATTAATATCTCCAAATTTGACTTTTTGTGGGTTGACACATTATTGCTTATCAGCATCCATATATAGTCAGTACGCACAAGTCACCCACAAGTAAACTAGAGCTAAGAACCACTTAACACTTAAGCAAAACATATAATACAAAATGTAACTATTTGATACGTTCTAAATCATATAAATTTTTAACGTTACATTTCCATTGTAAACGCCACCTAACTTTCTAGCGGTAAGCGTGTGACGTCACGTTACAGGTCGTTCACCCTTCCACCTGACCGCTATACCAGGTTAGATGTTATTTATTTTTGTTACATTATATTATTTTAACTGTTTTTAATGGAATCTTACTAGGTTGGTTCGAACGGCGGTGATTTTCGTTTAAGATTTTAAGATAAAGTTCCGAAAAGCCCGTGTTTCCGATTGTTCGGAATTTTCGTATAGATATGTATTTTAAAAGGCCGATTCTGAATGCTATGTAACGAAATTTTTTATAATAATATGTTTATTTGTGACAGTTGAATTATTGTGTACGTTTTATAAGTATATTATAATTTAAGTTTTTTGTTAACTATATTTAACTTAATAAAGCAAAATAAAATAAAAATATTAAATACCACCAACGATTTACTTAGTAAGATCATTTTAACAAGTAGCTGTGAGTTGGTGCGCAGTTCTGTTCTGATACCAGGTGATGCTGCAGCATCAGGTCGAGATTACGCGTCTCTTTTTTGTAATATTAGTGAAGTTATAGTAGGTATAGTAAATTTTGACCAACAACTGAAATATCTTTTTACATTCGTAATAATGCGTCTATTATATGACGACAGATGGTGCATAAAATAAAATGGAAGTGAAATTTTTGTTCGTCTGTCTGTTTGTTTCGTCTAATCTCTGAAACGGCTGGACCGATTTTGACGCAACTTTGACAGATATCTAATGTTATATGAAGTAACTAGGGTACTTTTATTTTTATTAAAAAACAAAAAAGGGGATAACCCAAAAACAAATTTAAACCAATGAAATAGTAAACAATACCCGATACAAATAGGAAAGGTATACATTACTTAAATATAATTTTTCCTCAAATTAACGCGTGTTAAACCGCGAGGCGTATCTATAAGGTTATAAAATTAAAAAGTGCCTAGTACGGTAGGTCGCCTACGCGGTATTACACTAGTGTTTATCAGCACTTATAATAGGTATACATTTTTTATATGTATTTGTACACTTCACATTATTTTCTGTTAACTTTCGCTGATATATCACGATTTGTATGTCAAGGATAAAGTATGACGATTTTGATTAAACAGCTTATTTTTAGTTTTTATATGATATTATTAGTATGAAATTATAGATTAAGAATAAGTCTTACTGGTATTAATACATACATTTTATTTTCCACTCTGTGGGAATTACATTATTGAGTTGAATGGACAACTTTTCAAAGCCTATTTCAATTTTATGTTGTTTTTGATTGTCATTGTGATTATTAAAAAAAATTAATGAAAAAAAAAATCAAAAACCCGACTGAAGACTATCTGCATCAGCAGTACTGTATTAATATCGTTTTGTCTTAGAGCCTACTGGTAATCGTTACGAACCAAATTTAAATCGTTATAAAATCGTGAACGGTAACTCATATTGATATTGATAACTATATGAGAAACATAAAAAAATATATTTTAATTAGCTATTTAACGATACAAACACATTACCTTCCTTTGCGTCGCGCAGTCGGATAAATAGCGGGGAAAACAGCGGGTATGTTAGCTAATGTATGTGATCACTGCCCATGAACATGGGCAGCACTAGAGCCACATGTGTTGCCAGCTTTAAAATAAATTAATGAATAAAATTTATAACGAAGGGGAATAGGAAGTATAGAAAGGAATAGGGGAGTTAGATATCCGGTTCTTCTAACACTATTGAGCTATAATCTGTTTTTCGTTATTTTTCATTATTTTCTTGCCCTTATTTGATAACAGTACCCCGGAACGAAAATCACGAATTTTCGATTTTTTTTTTGTTCATTATAAAATATGATTCAGTTTAAAAATTCAATCGATAATATATTATGTAACTCTTATGTCTGGCTAGAAATATGGCATATTTGTCTGATAAATAAGACAAGGAAAAAAAAATTGGCTATACTGTTGTACCAGTGCGTTTACGAGCTGTAGTCAGTGGGCTACAGCTAGTTGATCAGCTAGCTAGCTAGCATACAGCTAGTTGAGTACCAGTGATGAAAAGATTCGATTTAATGGCAACTTAAAGTTAAGTAGTGTATAAGTACAAGGCCGTTTGACAATTTAATATTCCAGTCTTATATTTAATCCCAACATTAGGAATTCCTTTGCAGCTATAAAACCTTAGTCCAGTGTCCTCTATTTAGGCGAAATAAAAGAGAATTCAAGAGATAATATTAAAGGCGTTAAATATAGTTAGGACTAAGACAGAATATTTATCACACTTAATATAAGGCGAGAATTACACTTATAAGTTGCTTACAAACGTTTATAAAGATTTAGGTACGATTATTTTAATTGCTTTACACCTGAAAGAATACTATCAGTTACTATCAGTGCCTATATTTTTAATAGTCTCGGCTTTCGTAAGGTTATTTAGGTCATTGTTACCAGATTAAAAAGTGTTTTATATCACTTACGAGAGTCAAACTTACAAATGTAATTCAAGCCTTATGGAGAAAGTGTCACTTGGTTTTAGGGTTCAGGTTTCAGGATTTGAGATATTTTCTAAATGTTATTCCAAATCGTATTTCGTCCATATCATTCGGACTCTATGTTAAAAATTTGCAAAAAATGTATTATCTATAAAAATATAAAAAAGAGAAATTTTGTATATTCAAAGAAAACTCCGAAACCATTGAACTTATTTTAAAAATTAGGGTACCATTTGAAAAGTACATTATCACAGATAGTTAAAGGCTACATTTTATGTATTTTTTTTTTGTTTTCGCAGGGAAATCTCTGAAAAAATACCCGATTCCTGGGGGGGAGATAGGGTAATGTGGAGATTTATACCCATTAAAAAACCTGTGATGGCCTTCCTCAGCACGGAAATGGAGGCCGCAGGATCATTTACCCATTGGCATCCCCTGTTCCTCCCGAATATTTTATGTACTTACGCGTAATATTTTGAAATAAAATCTACATTAAAGCGCGCGAAACCGCGAGCTAAAGCCAATTCTCTATACTTTCGTTAGAAGCGCTGTACAAATTATTGCTCTTAACCGTTTTATTTGCATTTCGTTTTAACGAATGAAATAACGTTCTCGGGTATAAAAACAAACTGTTATAACATCAAAAGTCCCGTTTTATTGAGTCGTTTTCCACAAGAGCCTTATGCAAATGTTACAGTGACGTAAGTTAATAATTTTTTTTATTTTCTTTTTAGATAACACTTTAGAAGTGTACCTACCTACAAATTCTCACTGGTATTTACTGGTGGGAAAAGATACTTCCAACTGTGTAATCGGAGGGAGGGGGGAGTCCTAAGAAGCTCAAGCTCCACTGACCATCTTAACTTAAGCATGATATTAGATTTGACTTGAGTGAAGCCCCCCTCGAAACCGAAATCCTGGTTTTCCCACTGTTTACTTCTTTTAAGAGAAGGGTAGGAGCTTGTTTCATTACGATGCTTTATTCGATTTCGGACGGATAAAAAATGTCTTAAAATTTTCTCGACATATGTTCGGTTACATAGTAACATTTTTGGAGTTTGAAGTACTTGTCTAACAAATTTTCTTTAAAAACGAATTAATAGATTATGACCAATCGAATTCGATAATACTAGTTTCACAAACGTATTAACAATTATAGAAAATTATGACGTCACCAGACCTTTAATAGTAAAAAGATCGACCATAAACAAAAAAATGTTTAAATGCCACCAACTCTAGAGGCAGATATTTAAATAATCGTAATATCGCAACATTATAAGATTATACTTTAATTAGTATTTATATATGTTTGTTTGTTATTTGTCTCATCTCACCTCAACCGATCATCATGAAATTTGCCTACACATTGTTTTTTTTTTAATCCAAAAAAGTTGTTCCTGGGAGATAGAAAAATAACTTTTAGACGGTCGTCCGGCATAATAAATTGTACATTAACGCGAAAGAGAAGTATTCTATTCTGAATTAAAAATATTTGTCTTATACTTTTTAGTTCAAGGTCTAGGAAATTTTGTAGATCACGTATTTTGGACGTGGAAAGACTATGATATGACAGCAGATGGTCCGTCCCTTCGAGTTGTTTTAATACCTCATGACTTTTAAATCGAGCAGGGTTATATGGGTCGAATAGGAAAGAATAAGGAAGTTACAACCTTTTAATAGTACTTGAAAATGTTTTTGATCTGTAGTCTAGTTGAAATCCGACACTCCTCTAAGTTAAAAAGTCTTTGGAAATATAAGTTAATAAAAATAAATTATAACTTTTACGGTTTTCCTAAATTATAGATATAAAAATTTACGTTTAAGGACTGTAGGTTTCTGTCATAATTTTTAGGATTGACGATTTAGATTAAATACATGGGTATTATGGGTAATATTCATATAAAGGTAAGAATATGTGTTATACAGATAAGTGTCAATAAAATATCAGTTATAAATAAAAAAAATATTTTCTTTTTAAAACAAAAACTTGTAAAATCAAAATACTTTGCCTCATATAAAAACTTCAGGTAAAGTTTATTTTAATAAAACCTATAACAATTTATTTGTTAATATGTAACAATAACTTTAAAAACTTACCAATAACAATTTCTTTTTTCAAGCACTTGTATTTTTATAATAACAGCAACCTGTCTTGATATATTGTCACGTATTGACAATTTCTAAGCAATGTTCATGATTCATGCACCGGTAAATGTTAACCACGTAATCATTTTCTACTGTTCAACTTATTTTTATTTATCTATAAATTAAAAAAAGGTTCTACACTAGAACAATAATAAAAAACACTGGCTAGAAAGACAAATTCGAAAATATGCCCCGAAAACTAAAATACGTTTAAAAATTGAATATTCCTTCGGCGTTAGCGCAACGTCGGCACGCGTCGGTATTCTTTTTTCATCTGAACTGAGACAGTATTGTCATCCCTCTCGCACGTATAACGTTATTTCTATCGTGCTGTGGAAATTCAAAAACATATTTGTGTCCTTGACGTGTTCAGTACTTGGACGAGAAATTAAAAGTCCCGTTGGAATCTTACGTCTCTTTCGCTCAGTATGGTTGTAGCTGGTGAGGAAGAGAGATAGGTATGTAATTATCAGTTAGGTGTCACACCTGGCTGTCAATGACCGAAGGCTCGAAGGATGAAAATGAGAAATATTATGGATGGTAATTGTTAATGTAACCATGAGTCCTTTGACCTGCTTTCGAAGTTGTAAAAAGTTTTATTATTTTTTTATTGATTTACAGAAGCTATTTAATTTTTTATTGCAAGTATTTAATTTAACATTTTATACTAGCTATTTAGCTTGACGCGAGATTTGCCTGTGTAATATGATTGATTTTAAGTGTGTAACGACGTTATAAGTTGATAGTAAAACTTTTAAAAGGAAAGTTGATTTTTTTATAGAACGAATAAATAAAAGGTTGTTTAGAAATACTTTTAATTTATTTGTGTCATTTTTTTTAGGTTTAGCTTAAAGCCTAATTCAGCCTCAACATAGTATTTTTGGATGCTATTGCTTAAAAGTAATATTCATGTATCCCATAAATTCCACGTGTGATTAAAACGTAAAAAACAGCTCTGGTATGTTATAAATTGATAAAACAGTTACATAGTTTTGTAAGTGTCCGCGATTACAATGGATTTTTAAACGCGATGCGCAAGCGTAAGTGGAATACCGTTCTTTGACGTACGAGAATCAGACCTTAGTCATCAGGCCCGCGTCGGCCATACGTGCAAAGTCGATGCACGACGACGCCGAGTTAAAAAGGCGCCAAGCCTATAATTAAAAAAATCAAATATTTAACATTTACATTGGATTTTGTATTAAAAACTCGCGGAAAGAGACTTGTCGATTGGACTAAACCATTTTTTCCTAATATCGCCTCTACAAAATAGGCGTATATAAAACAGTTGCACGACGGCGCCGGTTAGACTTGGCGCGGGCTAGTCATATATGCGCGAGCAAAATAATATTACCGCCCCCAACCATTATTAACACTATCTGTCATACTACAAAAGACGCATTAAAACCATGTTGAACACGTGTTTAGCTAAACAGTGTTTAAGATTTAAACATTGCTTAAAATATTATCTAAATTGCTTAACAGCGAATAAACTCATAAAAAACTTATTGATAAAATGTTATACGTTACATTTGACAGCAAAAATAAGTTTTAAACATCTATTAAACTCACTTAAACGTATATTAATCTATGTCTAAAGCATGTTTAACTCAAAACTGTCTTAGACGCGCGTTTAACGTCTGTTTAAATCTTTTGTAGTAAGGCAGTATGAGTTCAGTCAGAATAGACCACAACTACCCAATAGCAGGCCCGTCCTTAACTTATTAGAAGCCCTGGAGCACATTAAGATATTGGGGCCTCTATGACATGATAATGATTATTTAATGTAAAATAACAACCTGTAAATGTGCTGGGTAATCCACCACGCTGCTCCACTGCGGGTTGGCAGATAGATAGATAGATAAAAACTTTATTGCACATTTAGCAATAGAGAACAGTTAAGAAAAAAAACAAACAAACAATGAAATACAGGTGTACAAAGGCGGTCTTATTGCTATTAGCAATCTCTTCCAGACAACCTTTTGTGAAAGAAGTTAAGTCAAGCATATATGGATAGTGCAATAGCTGACACGAATAAATTGTTAAAAATTAACACAAATAAATAACTATATTAAATAAATAATAAAACAATCTATACATAAATACATACTAGGTATATACATACATATATGACTAAATACAAATACATAAATATATACAAATATAATTCAGTATATGTTTCAGTGTACAAATACTTTACATAAAGATAAACTTGAGTCAGAATTTCTCCCAGTGCTTGTGGGCTTCCTCACGATGATTTCCTTCACCGCTGACCACGAAATGAATTTAAACACAAATTTCAAATTTAACATTTGAAAACTCACCGGTGCTAGCCGGGGCTTGAATTCGCGATCATCGCTTGATATCGTCGTGTTCTAACTAGGCCATCTCATGAATAGATATTTGTACTAATGATATCGTATTCCAAAAAAGTACTAAGTATTATTTGTAAAAATACACAACAGTAAGTCGTTAAAATACGATATCTATTATTTTTATACAAAATATTTTAACGGTGAAAAATGTTTTAAAAGCACTACACACAGATACTATTACACTACTCTTGTTATGAAAAATAAATTTAATATATTTTTCCGCGCGTTTAACGTCTGTTTAAATCTTTTGTAGTAAGGCAGTATGAGTTCAGTCAGAATAGACCACAACTACCCAATAGCAGGCCCGTCCTTAACTTATTAGAAGCCCTGGAGCACATTAAGATATTGGGGCCTCTATGACATGATAATGATTATTTAATGTAAAATAACAACCTGTAAATGTGCTGGGTAATCCACCACGCTGCTCCACTGCGGGTTGGCAGATAGATAGATAGATAGATAGATAAAAACTTTATTGCACATTTAGCAATAGAGAACAATACAGTTAAGAAAAAAAACAAACAAACAATGAAATACAGGTGTACAAAGGCGGTCTTATTGCTATTAGCAATCTCTTCCAGACAACCTTTTGTGAAAGAAGTTAAGTCAAGCATATATGGATAGTGCAATAGCTGACACGAATACATTGTTAAAAATTAACGCAAATAAATAACTATATTAAATAAATAATAAAACAATCTATACATAAATACATACTAGGTATATACATACATATATGACTAAATACAAATACATAAATATATACAAATATAATTCTGTATATGTTTCAGTGTACAAATACTTTACATAAAGATATACTTGAGTCAGAATTTCTCCCAGTGCTTGTGGGCTTCCTCACGATGATTTCCTTCACCGCTGATCACGAAATGAATTTAAACACAAATTTCAAATTTAACATTTGAAAACTCACCGGTGCTAGCCGGGGCTTGAATTCGCGATCATCGCTTGATGTCGTCGTGTTCTAACTAGGCCATCTCATGAATAGATATTTGTACTAATGATATCGTATTCCAAAAAAAGTACTAAGTATTATTTGTAAAAATACACAACAGTAAGTCGTTAAAATACGATATCTATTATTTTTATACAAAATATTTTAAAGGTGAAAAATGTTTTAAAAGCACTACACACAGATACTATTACACTACTCTCGTTATGAAAAATAAATTTAATATATTTTTCCGCTGATATGTTTTTAAAGTTATTCACTTTTTACTAACAATCGCAATTTAAAATGTTTTTGTTTTTTGATTCATAATCCACTATAGCCAGTGACATTTTTTCAATTCAATTCTTTGGTTAATGGCTTTTAGTTGCGCCAATTAGACACATGTTATTTCGCCGAAGTGTAATTTTTTATTTCATTCATTCTCTTTTTTGAGGCTTTTAGTTGTGCCAAATGACATTTTTTACAATTTATTATAGATATGTCACGTTCATAACCAGGCAAAAAATTATTTGCCTGATCGTGCGACATTTGGGACAAAATTTGTACTTACACGAAGTTATAAAATCATCATTAATAATAATATCTTTCTTAACTATATCTTTATCTCATCTACATCTTTCAACGATTTGTGCTTTTGCTATTAATTTTTACTAGGCGTTTCTCTGTATTTTCTTTTAAGCTAGTTGGTGCTCGCGACTTCGTCAGCGATGTCTGTGATACCTACGTCATAGTAGCTTTATACATACAAAGTCTCAACCCGATCGGTTTAAAATTGACAAAGTTTCATACAAACTTTCATCCCCTGTTTTATCCCCTTGGGGGTAGAATTAATCAAAATCCTTTCTTAGCCTATGTAATACGTCATAACATCTACCTGCATGCCAAATTTCAGGCTGATCCGTCTAGTGGTTTGGGCTGTGCGTTGATAGCATTGAATTATGTATATTTAGAAAAATATTTTATTTAATAATAGCAATATCAAAAATTCTCGTGACTATGAGGAGTCGGATCAATAAGAAAAGCTTAGGGTATAGAAGGTAGGCTTAGGTATTTTCGTATATAAGAAACCTGTAATAATATTTGACTGCTTTAAATAACTATGAGTCCGATTTGAAAAAATAATTATGCATTATATAGTTCGTTTATTAAGGTTTTAGGTCTTAATATAGGAGTTGGAGTCGTAAAATAAGAGCGATGTAATAAGTAATCGTAAAGTGATCACGAGTAAAACCGTGAGGTACAGTTAAATGTAAATAAATAAGTCAATAAACGGATCACATTCAACGGCCCCCAATAGAATCTCATGATCCTATGTTGGGGGTCCTGACACACACAACGGCCTTAATAGAATCTTATGATCTTGTGTTGGGGGTCTTGACATACTCACCACAAACACAGGGTTAGACCTGTGCTTGACCCACATGTATGGTATTATATAACTATAGATATATTATAAGCTTATGGATTTTGGCATCCAGAATGCCTACCACTCTGGATGACGTTGCCTAATAACAGCTAGTGACTGAGAATAACAGGCGAAAGTATCTTTGAAACAACAAGGCACTTAACGAGATTTTAAAATATATTTAGTCTTCTTTTAGTAGTTATGTTAGCTATGGCAATTTCATAAGTTCCTCAGAGCATGAGTTGTGTATTTTTATGTTACATCAAAGTTTTCTCATTCATTCAATGTAATTTTATAGTTACTTTCGTATGAAACATTTAAAATTCTAATCTGTTACGGGTTTAAATGAAACGACCCTTCATCACAGTAAAATGTCGTAAAAAATGTTAAGTGAGGGATCGTTTAGGCGTAATAGCGGACCTAAAGCCGGCTAATTGATTAAATTGAAGCTAAATTTTTAATCTATACTCATAAAATGAATGTGAAAGTAGCGGCCGACTCTCAAATGCTAATTTATTTAAGTTGTCATTAATTTCGTACTCGCCTTATTCATTACCTTACGTTTAAAAATCAAGCTTATGCCCAAAACACTTGATAAAACGCGTGGAGAACCTATGATCATCGTAAAAATTGACGACGCAACGTCGTATCATAAAACTTTCTTTGATTTGAAATGAAACATAATATCATTGTTGCATCTTCATTTTTACCCGATTATATAAATAAATAAATAAACGCATAACACTCAACGTTCCTCATTAAGATCTTATGGCCTTGTGCCGGGGGTCCAGAAAAACACACAATACTAACACAAACCCAGACAACGACAAATATCCGTATGGCAAATACAGACGTTTGCCGTGAGCGGGGATCGAACGTGTCTGTTAAAATTAAAAAGAAGATAATATTTTTAAGTGTACGGCGTTCCTCCCATGAGACGTTATATTTCGAACACGATGCGACGAAAGGAGAAGGT
This sequence comes from Hypolimnas misippus, assembly GCA_037950945.1. Lineage (NCBI taxonomy): Eukaryota > Metazoa > Arthropoda > Insecta > Lepidoptera > Nymphalidae > Hypolimnas > Hypolimnas misippus. The sequence goes on from JBBEEQ010000009.1 coordinate 3,423,723, forward strand.
TCTATGTTGGGTTGTATGTGTGTTTTTATTTATTATTGTTCACCGATTTCTCCGTTGATTGTGAACCTATTGTTAAAAGTTTTTTTTTGTTTTAGAGGCTTCTAAATTGGTCATAACAAGTAAAAAGGTTTATGCGGCTGACTTCGAATGTTTTATTTGGCATCGACTTAAAAATGTTGTAGGAAATATTTATTTTTTGTTTTTTTTAGTTTACTTGTTTCGTTTTCAAGGTTGATTTTTTTTTCCTTATATACACTTTGTAACTTAATCAGTTTGGTGGATTTTAACATATAAAAATTGTTACATTACAATATAATTACCTAGGGGATATTTAAAATATATATTTAAAGCAATGTTTTTTGTTTACTGTCGGTAAATATGAATAGTCGTACGTACAAAATATTTTTTATAAAGTTCATGCTATGATATAATGCACAGGAGATAGTCGAAGAGTTAAAATAATATTTGCACGTACGTGTACAAATATTATAAATAAATATGAATATGTTTCGAATATGAAATAAAAAACTAAAAGAAATAGTGTTACAGAATTTGCTGAATACATCATCCCACGTTCGTGAATATTTTTTAGGGTTCCGTACCCGAAGGGTGGCAACGAGACCCTGTTACTATGCCTTCGCTGTTCGCCTGTCTGTATGTCTGTCTTTTAGCAGCCAGTATCTCATGAACAGTAAAATATTCACAGAACCTGTATTTATATTGCCGATATAAAAATAAATAATAAAAACTGGTCAAGCGCGAATCGGCCTCGAACACGGACAGGATATTGATATTGGATTTCGTCATAGCGACCCCCCGACACAGGATCTTGATCCAAATCGGGACCGTTGAGTGTGATGCGTTTATTTATTTATTACATAACTACAGATATTTTATTCTTTCGTGTATTTTGTCATTTTCGACCCTTATGACTTTGTTAGCCGACGTTGCCTAGCAACCAGCTAATGATTGAGTATGACAGGCGAGAATTTCTTTGCGCTAACAAGACATTCGACGATCTTGTCAAAATTGAATATCGCTACAGATTTTTATTGTGAGATAGTATGAATGAAACATGTCTATATTTAAAACATCATTGTTTTTAAATTAGTTTGAGCTCAATTTTTCCAATAATTAAAAACTACGTTCTGATTCTATTTCGTGATTTCTATTACATTTTTAGTATTATACCTACTATCACGAAATCGTCAATGTTTAATCATTTTTACGACTGTGTGCACAAAACAACGAATTTTGTAAACAGATTTTCACGTTACGGCTTTTATCGCAAAACCTTTTCTGAAAGCACTTTTACGATTTAAAAGTGAGTGTAACTGAACCTTTTTTTAAATTTTATATTTTATTATAGAAGTGTGAGTAAGTAGTATTATTTAAAAATGCTTTTTAGGGTTCTGTACCTTAAAAGGAAAAACGGAACCCTTATAGGATCACTTTGTTGTCCGTCTGTCTGTCTGTCTGTCTGTCTGTCTGTCTGTCTGTCTGTCGGGATGTCAACCCTTTTTTCTCAGAAATGCATAGACGTATCATGTTGAAATTAATATCATATACTCAAGTCTACGATGACATGCGGCCGTGAAAATATTAAAGTTCTAAGTCAACGCAATCAAAAGATAATGGAAAATATGCCGTATATTTTGACCATTTTAGCGTTTTCGCAAGGGAATCAAGACCTATAGGGTACTTCCCATTGACCTAGCACGATGAAATTTGGCAAAAAGTAAGATCTTATGGTACAAATAAAGGAAAAAATCTGAAAACTGTAAATTTTTGTATGTATGTTTGTCTGTTTGTAAGTTTGTCTTTCAACCTTTTTCTCAGAAACGCGTGAAGGTAACAAATTTTTATCAACGTCAAGTACTCAGAGTTGTAATTACTAAGAGCTGTGAAAAAATCAAACTTCTAAGTTAACGCAATCAAAAGATACGGTCATTTATATCACATATTTTAAGTATGATAGCGTTTTTAACGTTTTCGCAAGGGAATCAAAACCTATAGGGTACTTCTTTTAATAAAAATAGCGAGCATCTTGATCGAGTTAAGTGATCACCTCCGTTAATAAATAAAAATACTGCAAACGTACGCAACGTTAGAAAATAGCTAGGAAACAAGCAAACAAGATGCAAGCAAAATGGTTTAGTGGTCACACGTCGATCTCAACCGATGATTGTGGGATCAAACCCCGGCTAGCACCCCTGATTTTTCAAGTGCTAATTTTGAGTTAAAATTCATCTCGAGGCGAAGGAAAACATCGGTGAGGAAACCCGCAAGTGCCGGGAAATTCTGATGCACGTATATTCGCCAACCCGTATTGGAGCAGCCTGGTGGATTAAGCTCTAAAAACCTTCTCCGTAATAGAGGAGTAATAGAGTAGAGGAGAGAGGAGGCGTTTGCTTAGCAGTGGGACATTTACAGGCTGTTACTTTACTTTACTTTTTTTTAACGCCACCTAGGCAACCTAGGGTAATCACAAAAGCGTTGCCAGCTAAAAAAGAAATTAGGGGTAAAAGAGAATAGGAAGTCAGGACAGGAATAGGGGGGAGATGGTTCGGCTTCCGGTTGTCTCACTTACCGTTTAAAACGCAGCTGTATGAGCTACTTCACACCGATCTTTTGTAAGAGTGAGGTACTGCCTCGGTCGAGCCCCATTATAGTATACTACAGACTACTAACCATTATACTGACGGTAAAAACACACAGAATGAATGACCGAACGATGGTGAATAGGAATTCAGGAAAGGAATTGACGAGGTTAGGCACTCGGTTCCTCATTCACCTTACAACATGCAGTTCTATTAGCTACTTCAGGTAGATTATCTGTGAGAGTGAGATACTGCCCCGATCAACCATACCAGCTGTAGTATACCAGCTGTAGACAGGCTACAGCTAAGCTAAGTTTAAACAGGAATGATTAACGGGAATAGGAAGTAGGGAATGGTAAAGGAGATGAGAATAAGCTTTCGGCTCAATAAATCGTTCCTTTATCTACAGAACGAATTCAATGCTATATTAACAGATTTCGATTAAGTATAAATATTTAAGTCATTAGTTAATTCATTCATACATTCACTCATTCATTCCTTTACGTATCGAATGAATAATGTCTATGTGGCATTGCGGTAACTCACAGGGATTACTAAAATCCATTAAGCGTATAATTGATTCTATTGGAATTAGAATTTCAGGGGAGAAGCTGTAACAAATTATTAAAGACTAGCTTCCCCTCGTGTTTTACTCGCGTTTATGGTTATTGCTTCGTTACTTTGAGTTGTAGTTTGATGTAATATATGTAGTTTATAACTTGTTTCCACAATTGGGCTATACGCAAAAATAATTTTTCAAATCGGATCTGTAGTTTCAGTTACCCCCTACATACAAACTTACAAACAAACTTAAATTATTTATAGTGTTAGTATAGATAATTATAATAATTAATTTAAAGTTTAAATTAAAAAAAAAAAAAAAAAAACGAAAATTTAAAAATTTCATTAATTTCGGCCGTAACGCTTCGCTACTGAACTATTTACAATTTTAATAGAGTGACTTAATATCGAGACGTCAATAATATTTTTTTAATTAGCTAATGATTTAAATCAATGTCTGATTCTCTGGGCGTGAAATGCGCCCTTCTGTAACCCTCCTGGGGTTATCATGCAAAGCTATTGCTATCGCAACGCTATGCATTTTAATACTTCCTTTGTTTCATTTCAGTACAAAAATCAGAAATCATATGTCAAAATGTATCGCGTTTCGATAGCGGTAGCTCACCGTAATTATCCTGTAGTTTTCTTCTTTTAACGATTTCAGATAAATAATAAAAGAAAGTTGCAGTTATGTGGATGTCTGAAAAGAAATTACAAATGAACGTGAAAAGAGAGATGATTAAATTATGAAATTCTTTTGGGTTTGTTACTAACTTGTTGTTATCTCGAAATAAGAAAAAAACGTTTTTTAACCCCCGACTAATAAAGAAGGGTGTTATAAGTTTGACATGTGTATATGTGTGTTAGTTTGTGGCATCGTAGCTCCCTCGCGTACCGATTTTGATGTAGTATTCTTTATTGCAAACAAAGCTGATGTAATCGGTTCTTAGTTATAATTCAAACGTTTGACGGTTATCAGTTCTTTTATGGTTGTTAATTGGATCTGAGCAACTTTAAATGGTTCTATCGAATCGAAATTAATTATAATGTGACTGAAATAACACAATACAGTTAACGGAACCTTGACCTGATTCTGCAGCGTCAGCAGGATATAACTCCTCACCGACTTACAGCCGAAATGTCGTATTGGGCTTCGTTTAAATTTTCATTGGGTCTCAATGAATAGATTTATTAATTTTATGTTTTAGTTTATTAAAGTTATAAATATTAATAATTTTCAGGTAGTTTTTCTCACATACACTGTCGTTACGGAATGTTCTCAAGTTATCGATAAACATAGGCAGACAGGCCTACATATCACCGATTATTGCCCTAAAATAGGGAATTGCGAAGAGGGCACTCATGTTATGTGCCTTTATTATGATCCTGTAAGTTGATAATTTTTAATCTATGTTATGTCTAATAAACATACCTTTTGTTATACCATACATAATTACATTGTAATATTGAAGAAAAAGTCGTCACGAATTTTCTCAATAGGCTAAGTAAATTGAATCATAGGGTGACGGATTTTAGGAGCGGCAAACTTGAGCTTCTTCTTAAGAATTCTTACTCCAAACAGATACGCTATTGCAAAACAGAGAAGATTAATAGTTTACAATTCATCACCAATTAAGGATATAATTACAGTGACCAGTTTACACATTTGCTAACTGTAGGCTATTCTTTGCCGCTAGTAGGCTATTCAGATTTTAGCGCCCCTACCGACCCCAACAATTCGATAACCTTCTTCACAATTATATACATATCACTTCAATATAACGCGACTACGCAAATTGTATAAAAATATATAAGTGGTAAAACATATTAAGTACGTGTTGAATTGTTTATGTGAACCTAATATAACATGTGGACGCCGGTAAGCAATACTATGTCAAGCCGCACGGACTTCATTTTGAGAAAATGGCGCCTAAATATGTCGAAACTATTCTTAATAAATTTGTTTTATCAAGTCTTTTCTTATCGATTTTGATAAAAGGTGTAAGTAATTAAATACAGATTGATGTAATTAAAGTCTGATAACAAATTGTTCAAATATTTTGGATTATTGTATTAATTGCAAAATATTGGACGCACTTAAATTTCGAAACGTGAAATTACGAAGTTTTTTCCGTACTTATTTAGATGATTGGAAACTTTTTGAATAACGTTAAACAGGTGACGCAGTAGTATAAGTATATCAAAATACATCAATATCTCCGAATTTGATTTTTTGTGGGTTGACACATTATTGCTTATCAATATCCATATATAAATAAAATACTTATGAATCTTTTTGGTAGAACGTTTGAGAAGAAAGGGATTAGAACCCTAAAATCTGTCGCCCAAGCCTTCTCAGGCTGCTGGTAAATCAGCCATTGTATAACTATTGGAGTTCTTACCTTTGTTTTATTTATAGAAATATATAAGTAATTCAGTATTCTTCCAAATCTTTCTTGAATCCCCTGGATCATGTCGGCTCTTTGATATTTATAATGTACAAACTATATACATAGAAGTCGACGTGTACGTGTCTATGTATGTTCTCCATGGACTCCAAAACGGCTGGAGCAATTTTGGCGAAAATTTTAAATAATCTTTAGTTTAACTCAGCAGGTGATTCTGTGAAGTTTGGTAGCGAAGGGATTAACTTTTTTTGCGTCTTGGAAAAGGGTCGCTAATGTATAAAACGATCCCTTTTTGATTAATTCCTTAATGTAATTATAGAAGGGACTATAGAGACCCATGTGAAAAGACGCTTGGGGATTAAGTTATTTGTTAGATATTTCTAGCTTTACTGTGATCTGAGCATACCTTTTTTTGCCATTATTTGTATACGTGGATGGTTTCTTTTATTCCATCATTTGTAAACTAAATCAGTGTAATATACGTATAAGGATATATATAGCGCTACTTATAAGTTTTTTTTACGATTAACTTACGTAAATTTATTAACGCAAGTACGTAAAATGTATGTAAGTTATAATAATTTACGTTTATATTTCAACGACGTAACTTTAAAATTAATTTTACTTACGAACTTACGTAAGTAATTATAATTACCTTTTAAACGGAACTGACTGTAAAAAAATTAAATAACCACATGAAATTTAGATTTGAATTTTCAATAAAATAATATGTTTTTATAGCCCATGTTCAATACGTCTCTAGCTAAACAGTGTTTAAAGATTAGACATTGTTTAAAATGTTGTCATAATTGATACACTGTATGTAAAATTATAAAGAAATAAAATAGGTTTTAAGCATAAGTTAAAATCGAAATTGTTTTTAGACGCGAATTTGTAGAACAGGATTTGTAGATTAACGTATGTTTAAATTTTTTGTAGTAAGGCAGATAGTGTTTAAACTCGTTATTTCAAATATGCAACTTACACAAGTATACCTAAGTGACTAAATCAGCTTACACATGACTATATATATTATTCGTAAGTTGCTTACGTAAATTATTTACGGAAGTAAAACTTACAAAATTAAAACCTGCAGTATATTGTACACCAGCAAACTTAGCTCATGTGATGTAATCCAAAAAAATATTTTCGTTGTCATTTTCATTTCTTGTTATCTTATTTTTTACGTTCTCTTTAAATAAGCCCGAATAATTAATTATTGTAATTGGGTCTGCAGAGACCCATCTGGGGACGGCAAACCTTTATTAGATATTTTGGGGTTTAATTTTATGGAATATCTACTCCTTCTCCTTTAGTTCCGACATTGTGTTCGACAATATTTAATTATATTTTATAATCATAATATACTATAATAAGCCTTATTCAGAATGTCATCTATTCTTGTTTAAATTGAATAAGTATATTATTTTTCAAGATTATTCAAAATTTACAAGATTATACAAATTTTGTTTGACATATGTAATAATGTAATAATTTCTTCCTCTAACTCTTTCACTACTAGCAGCTAAGTATGCTCGCACCTATCTGTTGTATTGCCTATTGTATTTTGTATGTATGTATATTTTTAATTTGTTAATGCACTAGCCCACTATGTTTTGTAAGTCTCTTTCGGTAGGGTTGCCTGGAAGAGATCACTACTTAGTGATAAGGCCGCCCTTTGCATACTTTTGTAGTGATTTTGATTTTAAGCTTTTTTCTTGTATTTTGTTTTTTTTTGTGTGCAATAAAGCTGTTTATTATTATTATTATTATTATTAATTTCTATAAATTTTTTCCACGTAGAAAAGACTAACGAGTCCCTCTTGCAGCAACGTTGGAAATGTTTCAATTACTCCAGATTACGCTCAGATGATTTTGGATATTATGAACAGGTAAGTTATCAATTACTAGCTGCACCTCGCAGTTTACTGCTTCGCTCCTATGAGTCGTAGCGTGATGTAACATAGCCTATAGCCTTCCGCAATAAATAAACTATCTTATATATAAATATTGTTTTAATTCGAACCAGAGAGACGAGTTTTTTGCCAGTTCTTCTCGGTAGAATCCTACATTCCGTATCGGTAGTAAATTCATTAATTTTTTTTCTTTTCTTTTTTGATTCTGTATTGACGATTTAAAAGTGCTTGTAAAAGCCTACTTAGTTAAGTATGTTTTGATGTTATTTGATTTAAAACCTATTTTTTTCGCTCCTTGAACTATTGTGGAACGAGTTCTTATAAGTGTTGCCATTATTTTAAATCAGGCGCTTGAATAATTTCTATACAATTAAATTTCATATCTACCAACAGTAATATTTTAAGTTTTCTCAAAACAACAAATGTTGTATCATCCTCTTACTTTAACACTTCTTATTTTTACATCTTTTATAATAATTAAAATCAAAGTTTTATGAAGAAAGTTAGGTTTAATTTACACATTAAACATCCACAGTTTTCATTGATCAACAAATATCATTGCCAACTTGGAGCTATTCATTTTTACTGCCAACAATGAAATAAACAAATTTACTTCTAGCGGTATAAATAGTGAACCATTAGCCTCATTCAATTTGAATGTTTTCAGAATACGAAGTAAAGTAACGAGAGGCGTCGTTAAAGGGAACGACGGTGTTGATTTACCTAGAGGCTACGGGATTTATAGATTAGTAAGTGTGCAAATCATTACGAATAATTTATTCAGCATAGAATTTCTTTATTGTAAAAGATTTTGTTCGCAGCTTTGGCGACGGTTTCGTTTTATCAATGAAGAATGTATATTTTTGTCCGTAGCTTCGCTCGCACCCAGTTTAATTTTTTCATACAATTTTTTCTTACGTTTTATCCCATTAGGGATTACATTTTAGCGGATGGCTATGCCATAATAACTATATATCGATGGCGGATAAGCAATAATGTGTCAATCCACAAAAAGTCAAATTCGGAGACATTGATGTATTCTGATAATACGTCAACTATTTAACATAATACAAAACATTTTCAAGTCATCTAAACTAAATAAATACGGAAAACAGTTTTTAATTTACAAGAATTAATTTACTTTTTTTAAAACAGAATGAGTATATACTTCTGTAAACAAATTTATTAAGACATCTTTAGACGCTATTTTATTAAAATGAAGTCCGTGTGGCTTGACACAGTATTGCTTTTCAGTGTCCATATATACTTTTGAACTCCATTCGTTTATCGATTTGAGCTTTGTGTTGATAGATCAGTTAGCTACGTTTTCCTTTTATATACGTTGATGTGATTTTTATTTATTAAAATTGCTGGTAATGTGATATATATATATAGAGATTATTCTGCATATCTATACTAATATAATATATGTATTATTTATACTATTTTAGTATAGATATACAGGCAAGGAATTAAATGGGTCACTTAGTTATAAATAACTCTCTGCAAAAAATTACATCATAAAAGTATACAAAGTGCCATTTATACAGTCGACATCATACTACTAAAAACAGATTCAATTTCTAATCCATTTCACATAAACTTTGATACCACTTCTAGAAGCTGGATTACTTTTCATCCAATCGAAAGACGTAAAACGAAAATGATCTGTTCAAGTGCTCTCGACTGACACATATTCTGAATAGCGTTTCGTTTGTATGAAAAAGGTCTAAAGGAAATTGACAAATCGAAATTGGAATTTTTTCGTTCGAAAGTAAAACGTACAGATGATTTTATACCACCGTTTTGCATCTGAATTTGATCGTTGACAATAAAAGACTGATTGCATTTCAATTTTTCATTCCTTATTTGATTGTTCAGACCAATTATCGAATACAATTTGTATTCATAAGAAAAGGAAATATCATAACGTTGTCTTAGATTTTCGCGATTATTACTCATTTAAATAAAACTATTTTAAACGGATTTAAATCTCGTATATTAACTTTTTTTATCATCCCGTCATTTCGAGTATTTTACAACGTTCGTGGTCATGGGTAGACTGTAGTTAATATACGCGATTTAAATCCGTTTAAAATAGTTTTATTACAAGGAAATATCTTAATGAATCGAATTGTTATACTCCCTATTATCTAAATATATATATAATTCAAAGGTGACTGACTGACTGAATGACACAGTGATCTATCGCACAGCCGAAACCACTGAACGGATCGGGCTAGAATTTGGCATTCAGGTAGATGTTATGACATAGGCATCCGTTAAGAAAGGATTTTGATCAATTCTATCCCCAAGGGGATAAAATAGGAGATGAAAGTTAATATGAAACTTTCCCAATTTTAAACCGATCGGGTTGAGATGGGTGGATGGGTGAGACTTTGCATGCATAAAGCTACAATGACGTAGGCATACCCTAAGAAAGGATTTTGATAAATTCCAGCGAATTGTGCAGCCATTATTGTCAAAACTAATCCTGCTCAGACGAAGTCGCGAGCACCAGCTAGTTTGCTTATATGTATATCCCACATATAATTGAAATAATAAACGACAATGAACGCATAACACTCAATGAACCCCCATTAGGGTCTTATGATCCTGTGTCGGGGGCCGGAAACACACACAATACAAGCACAAACACTCAGACCACGGCCAACATCCGTATGACCAATACAGACATTTGTCGTGAGCGGGAATCGAAACCGCGACCGTTAGCGCTTCAGTCAATTTCAGTGATCACTACGCCAACCTGTCAGTCGATTGAAATGTTTTCAAAGTTTAAAGTACCAAAATATTATATGACTTTATTTATCATACACCATTCAGATGTTACATTGTTTCCCAAACCACAGCGATATTTAGATGGGTTCATCAGTTTTAAAACAAAAGAAAAACTAAAAAAAATTTCATAGTAAATTCATCTATAGGAAATATAATCAGATTTGCACTATTAAATACCTTTCACTGAAATCATGAATACGGTTTCCAATAAATGTAGCCGAACATTGTTCTATGAAATCCGGACATTTTAGGTAGAAATTTTTTTTTCATCCGGTTTTTGTTCCATACGAGGCACGCTCCTGTACATACCAATGTGTCTCGTTCGCTACATGGTTACTTGCCAATCTAAATTCCAACAATTACATTGACAAAAATAAAACTAACAACAGTTCGACATATTGGAACTGTATCTGGTGGTATATGAAATTAACAAGCCTAGCATATTCTCCATAGAATAGCAATAGAGACATTAAAGCCGGTAGAACAAGTTTACCTGTTCCCGATTTATTCCATTCGAAATAGTAGTATAACAAGAATTACACGTGTAAGGTTTACTAACGTAAATGATATAAAACTAATGTGTAACCTAGTAATAGTTACCTAGTCAAGCTTACGAAAGCCGTAAATGTAAAAATAAGGTATGAAACTAAATTATTTTACATGTAAAAGCAAATTATGTAAATCCCTTAGAAAGTCTTCAGGGAATACTTCCAAGTACAATTATGACTTACAACTGATTTCTCTAGCGTATATGCAAAAGTGTTTAAAATTTAGCTGATGTTATGATGAGGGATAATGTCGCTTATAAATTCAATGGAGCAGCATGTTGGATTATGTTCCGTATCTTATCTTAGACAGGATTAAAGGACTTTACTGGCTTACGTAATATGTAATACTAGCGACCCTCCCCGGCTTCGCACAGCTGTAATTTACTGATGAATTAAACGCCAGATATTTTATTCTGATTCTTACAGAAAAGATGCATTCCAATGTATTTTAGACTTTTTCGCTAGATTGTCCGTATTTTTTAAAGTTATAACCATATAAGGCACATGCTGTATTAGGGTTGTATAGTTTGTGTTATGTCTCCAATGTATTAACTCATATGATTGTTTCTTGTCATCAGTGATTACCAGAAATTTTAAGACTTCGACATCAGAGCATTCGATATCGTTTGTGAAAAACGAGTTTTAATTTCTTTGATACCCATTTTATTGGAACATTCCGTAGTAATTTAATGTAAATAAATGAAATAAATATTTTTGTATTAAATATTATGCAGATCTGTATCACGTAAAGGGTATGCTTTTCTTTTATGGAGAAGAATTTTTATCTTAATCTGCTGCGTTCTACGATGCTAGAATCCTCCAATGTTTAATACCACAACACCACCATAAAAGTTAATTACTTACGTAGATTTGAATTTCCCTTTATTTAATTACACTAGCTAACTTTTTAACGTAAATTTTAGAATAGTTCCCCGATTAAATTCATCGCTGCTGCTTGTTTATTCAAGCGTATACTACCGTCCCTTACGCACCATAAAATTGGAACATATGGGAAGATGAAGTGCATGTATTACGGTGAGGTAGACGTTATACGTAATCTTATTTCTTTTTAGAATTGGGACGAGGAATTAGCGACGTTTGCTCAAGTTTGGGCGAATCAATGTAAAATGACGAGTGATTCATGTCGAGCTAGTAGTAAGTGATTTAAATATCTGCTTTTTCTATATTTTTTATTTAAAAATTTCGCGATTCATATTTTATACAACGGGTTTTATCGCGATAACTAATGGTAGTAATACCTTTTATTGTCCGACGTTTCGACGAAGTTGCATCCGTCGTCGTCACGAGCTGGCAACTTCGTCGAAATGACATTCAATTAACATCTTCTTAATGTGGCTCCCTCTAGTGGACATACAATTCTCGGTTAAAAAAGAGATAAATATACCGTGTTTGGTATCATTACAAAGGTGTTACTTGTATATTTCAAAAATATATACATCACTAGCACTTGCTTTAGACTTTGTCCGTATTTTATCGATAATATTTCATATTTTTTTTCTGTCGTAGTTAGAGTTTAGTTTTATAATTTTACTTGAACATAATTGGTGTCCTTTTTTGTTTTTTTTTTTTTTAGAAAAGTTTCCTATAGTCGGTCAGACGTTAGGCATGAGTCGTTTCACGATAGACGGCTGGCGACCGATCAACTCCCCACACTATACAAATACAACAACCGCCACTCCCGATAAAATTAAATACGCCATCATATCAGTTATGAAAGCCTGGTACAGCATGAAGGAAGAAGTCACACCGGAAGTTATAAAACAAGTTGATGATCGGTAAATCTATATATTTTTATTGTTTTTTTCTATTTTGTCTCAATTACATATAAAGATTATTGTATTTGAGCATTAATATATTCATTTCAATAATAGTCTCTCAGTTTTTCTCTAGAAGCCTAATTACCAATTTCTACGTTTCTAACTTTAAGGCGAGAATTACATTTGTAAGTTTTACTTTCGAGAGCGATATAAAAATACCTAGTTCGTAAGTAGTTACGAAAGGTGTAAATGTCAAAAATAATACAATGATAGTAAATTCTTTCAGGTGCAAAGCAATGTGAAATAACTTATGTGAATCGTAATGAAAGTCTGAGAGCAAAACTTTTAAGAGTAATTCTTAATAACAACGTAAACCCAACTAATAACTATACACGTTCGATCTTGGTGTATAAGTTTTTGAAAATTGTTAAATAGAGCTAATTTACGTTATAAGGGTGACTTTATATCACTTTTTTGCTTCTAAATAGGTTAAGCCGTTCGTTCGTTACAAGTATTATAGAAAAAAAATGTTCATCTCGTTTTAGATTATTTCTTTTATAAGGACAAAATCAAAATATATTTCATTCAAGTGCCCACATTTTTTTTTAAAAACAAAATATATTGAAATCACTGAAACTACCATCGGTGTGTAATGTAGATTCTACTGGGAAGAACCGGCAAGAACCTTGATATGTCTTTTAAGCAATAAGCAAAGAACCTCAGGGGTGCGGGGAGGGCAATAGGGGTGCGGGGAGGGCAATATTAGACTTTGCCCTCCTGAGACGAGCTCCGCCAGCCACGAGCGGAGCGTCGCACGGGAGGGGCAGCGGATGCGCATGCGCAAGCGATCCCGAGGCCTCTCCATTTCCGTGCTGAGAAAGGCCATCGCAGGGGTTTTAATAAATAACCCGATCTCCCCCCCAGGAATCGGGTATCTTTTCGAAGATTTCCCCTGCGTAAACAAAAAAAAAAAGCAAAGAACCTCAACTAACGCTATTTTCGTAGAAAGTCACTATTCGACACGAAACTCGTACAGATTTAATGATTCACATTGTTATTTGCCACTCCAAAAAAGATTGCGACCGCATAAAACATTGTATTGCTTTGTTCCGTTTTAAATATTTAATCTTATCAGTTTTAAGTGTTCTCACAGAACGGAAAAGTAAAATAAAGATTAAGTTCAATAATAATTAAACGCAATCGTAATTACATCGAATCCGTGTTTTAAAAACTAGGATCAATTCAGTTAAATTCTTTGGTTTATGGCTTTTAGTTGTGCTAATTAGACACAACGTTCACGTAAATGAACTTGTGTATTTTGTTTTTGAAGTCGGTTTATTTTTAGTCTTATAGTTCGTGTTTTGTATATTTATATTGAACACGGGTCCACGCGCGTAGTATGTTTACAATTCAAGTTATTTTTTGTCAAAAATACTTGATACGTACTGAATATAACGTGTTCATTAACTACCTACTAAAATTATTTTGTATTGTTATTATTTTATGATGACATCCGACAAACGTTCGTGGACATTTGCGGCATCAGACGAGCCAGAAAAGCGGTGTTAGCTTAAAAAAGAATACGTAAAGTAAGGAAAGGAATCGAGGAACATGATTTGAATTATGGCTTTTTGTTCACTCTACGAAACGCCACTATACCAGCTATTTAACGCCGATATTCTGTGAAAGTGAGGTACGTCCTCAGACGAGCTAGACCGTGTTTAAGCCAGTATTTATCTATTAAATATGACACTATCACAGAGTGTAGACATTCTTACTATGTAAAACAGCCGCAAATTGCATTCTTTTACGATAAATATGCAAAGGTTTAGTATGCACTATCACACAAAACGGAAAGTGTTCACATTCTAAAACGGTGCTAGAAAATGCTTATTTCACAATTCCTTTGAAAATCCCCGGATCATGTGTCGGGGGAAACGCGTTTGGCGGAAGTGAATTCCACTCTTTTTAACCGCTTTCTACACCTGAACTTTACACGATAAGACAATGTTGCTAAATCTTTTGTATAGCAGAACATTTGATGGTGAAAATGCTCATATATAAAATGTTCTTTTTGTACGTTTATATAAACGTTCTTTAAATAAATGTATGTATTTTTTTCCATTTTTACGTTTACGCAAAAAAGTGGGTATACCTACCGTAGCACTATTAAGACCAAACGCGTGGGCCAATTTTGATATATAGCACGAAAGCATAAAACATTGGAAAAATGGCCGATTTTGGACGACATAATGTAAAAAGAAAAAAAATTAAAATGTACTAATTATGTTACGTGGGGTATAGTTGAATTATTATTTCAAACATTTTTCGGGATTCTCGTATTGTTTTTAATTAGAAATACCGTTCAGAATCTACAACAATTTAAAGTTGGTTAGCAACGATTCTCACTTATAGGCTTTGATAGAACTGATTGATACGGTATTACTGACTGCAGATGGTCTTGTTATGAAGTCGGGTTTTTAATTTTACAAATTGATTTATCTTAAAAAATTCTTAGTTATGTTATTTTATTTTACAGATCACAAAGGATGCTACAAAATCAATTTCTCCATATGATTTATGGTGGCGTAACTCATATTGGTTGTGGTTTATCCGCGTATAGAGAATACGCATACCATAGTAACAATGCCCCTTTGAATTATAACGTAATTATATATCTTAATTTTTTATTAATATCATAATAAAAGAAGAAGAAATATAAGAGGAATGTGACTAGTAATAAATTTAAATTAACGTCTAATTTACAATGTATACAAATATGATTTTCGCCCGCCGTTTCATCCGTATGAATGTATGTTATATAATTGTAAAGTTTTATCAAAATCTGTTTAGCAGTATTTGCTAAAAGAGCAACAAACTTTCATTTAAACATGTAAATACCTATTGATAATAACAAACTGCGTTACTACAAAAGATTTAAACAGACGTTAAACGCGCGTCTAAGACAGTTTTACATACTTTAGACATAGATTAATATACGTTTAAGTGAGTTTAATAGATGTTTAAAACCTATTTTTGCTGTCAAATGTAACGTATAACTTTTATTAATAAGTTTTTTATGAGTTTATTCGCTGTTAAGCAATTTAGATAATATTTTAAGCAATGTTTAAATCTTAAACACTGTTTAGCTAGACACGTGTTCAACATGGTTTTAATGCGTCTTTTGTAGTATGACAGATGTCACATTTATAATGTAAATCTTATCTCATATTATTATGTAGATAATAATATGAGATAAGATTTACATGTATTTATTCTATGATACTCAGATGCATTGCATTGCCTTAATTTTAAATATAAGTAAATAATTAGGAACAAAATGCGTTTATTTTAACTTAGTTCAAAAAAGGAGGAAGTTCTCAATTCGTTTGTTATTTGAGAACTCTGTGCTTTCTTAACCGATTTTGTATATTCTTTTTTTTTGAAAGATACTTTTAGTTTAATTCCGTGTAATTTTTATCAATATAAAAAATTTGGTTTTTGAACTAAAATAATTTGAATTAGTATGTCATTAAAGGAAACGAAGTTTTTTTTAAAGTTTTTGGCTTTTAAAGTCGGTTCTTTATTGAAATTTTAATGTCTTAGTTTATATTTATTTTGACTTGTATTGTCTTTCGCCATGCTAGTCGCGATCAGACAGACGAATTTCAAAATTGTAATTAAATTCCATATCCTATCCTTAACAAGAAAAAGAAATGTTATTACTAAATTGTGTAAGATTTCAGAGCTGTTATTTTTTATTAGTATTCCCAAGCCCTTGTAACTTAAGAGCTCTTTATGACTAACAATAAGAAAATAATTTGTAATCGTATTACGGGTGGCGAGACAAATGAGTTTCGGGATCACTAAATTAATAAAAACACGAAACGAAATAAAGATATATATCTTTACGATGTTTTTTTAACGCTACGGAATGAACGATGATGATGATGAACGAAAAAAGAGGAAATTGTGTGATAGGTAGAGAATAATACTGCTCGATGATTATTTTTAAAGAAGACTTACTCAAGTTAATTTAAACGCGTCACACTTAACGACCAGCATTGAGATCTCTTAGTTGTTTCGGGTGTCCGGAAACACGCACAACACAAACACAAACACCCAGACCACGACAAACATCCGTATGGCCAATACAGACGTTTGCCGTAAGCGGGGATCTAACCCGCGACCATAGAGTCAGTTGCACTGCGCCAATGTGTCTTCCAAAGCAAATAATTTTAACTAATTTATTGGCAAATTGGTTAAAATTATTTGTGAGGAATTCAGGATGTTTTCTCTGTGCCTAAAGCAAGATTTACACTTTAAAGTTTGTAATATAAAACCACTGTAACTTGGTGACGGTTAACTAGTTAACCTTACGTAAGTTGAAACTGTTTTGTCTATACTATATAATATTAAAAAGCTGAAGAGTTTGTTTGTTTGTTTGAACGCGCTAATGTCAGAAACTACTGGTTTGAATTGAAAAATTCTATTTGTGTTAGATAATTTATTTATTGAGGAAGGCTATATTACATCACGCTACGACACATAGGAGCGAAGCAGTAACCATAAACGTGAGTGACATCGCAAGGGACAGCTAGTAATTCATATTAATTTTATTTAAGACTTTTAAGTAACACCCTGTTAACACACCAATGCTAGCTTTCACATGTGAAGGGTCTGTCTAAGGGAAGTATCCTGGAGGGGTGTAAGTCTTAAATGTACAAATATAATCTAGTTTTTATCCGGGCACCTAAATGTTAATCTTAGTTATGTAAAATTTATATCAACCATTGCCGTTCGTCCAATATTCTAAGTATAAGTAAGTCGTATACTAAGGGGTGGGGCTGGGGGGATATTTATCCGGATCCCCCCCTATACCCTTTCTTATCTATCCATATTCATAGCCAGCTCGAATATTAACATTTCAGTCGATCCAAATTGTTTGCAACTTTTCATCGCGTTTTCAATCTGGAACCCCAATTTATACAACTGATCCACCGACGACAACAGGATATACAGTGCGATGTGGTTGTCCCTTGGGTTATGATGAAGATGAGGATTGTCTTTGCTATGAAAGTGGAAGACAATTGCGTAAGTAACGTTTTTCAAAGATGAACCTTCATATTAAAAAAATCATAGGCAGTAATATAATATATAGAGAAGATATATAGAGAATACACTTTTTATAATATTATTTTGAACTAGTACCTACCGAGTTTCTTGCTGATTCTTCTCGGTAGAATCTATTTTCCGAATCGGTGGTAGCTTTATATTTAAAAGTTATAATTTGAATTTGAATCAAATGTTAAATTTAATTATTAATAAAAAACAAGCTAGCTGAAAATTATATACTCTAAATTTGTATTATTAATACTTAGTATATATAAAAAAAAATGTTGACACATTTTTGGACACTACAAATACAATACACTGCGTAATAGAAAATACCCATAAGGCTCAGCCAAATAATAATTGCTTCAAATTTAGATTTTATAAGAAGAGCTAGTTAGTTACTATTCATAGGAAAAACTAGTGAGTTTTAGTTTTCTTAATAACTCTGATACTTATGTTAAGTTAAAAACTAATGATATCTATGCATTTTTTACTTGAAATCTATGTATGTAATGTTCTATTTGATTCCATTATGATTTTCTGACCCTATTGACTTTTTGTTGTGTAAAAGCCATCAAAACAGAAATTGAATTGAATTGAAATGTGAAAAAAATGCATCACTACATGCGTATTATTCCCCGGAGTATCCTAAGTTTTGTGACGTCTACAAAAAATCAACATGGCGGATTTAAACTGTCAAAACTGGCGAACCGTAGTAATCTCTTGTTTCCGAAACGGATTAACCAATTTTTGAAGTGTTGTCATAAGGCTTAAGGTTAGGTTAAGTTTAGCCTTAAGGTTGGGTATTTTAAGTTTTATGTTATTACGATATTTTTAGCATATTCATGCAAGGATAATAGCAGGTGTAAGCCAGCGGTCGTTGTTTTACCAATATTTACAGTGGAAGATGCACCTAAAGAACTTCAAGGCCGAAGGTATGATCCTGTATTCAATTGAACTTATTTATAACAATATTATGAATAGGTAAAATTTGTTTGTACTTAACAGTATGTAGGAGGTAATTACTGAAACTATTGATCCGATTTTTTTTTGCAATAGATAACCTATTTATTGAGGAAGGTTATAGGCTATATTATATCACGCTACGACTCACGGGAACGAAGTAGTAACCATAAATTCCAATGAAACCGCGAAGGGCAGCAAGTATGCAATAAACACATATATCAAATCAAATCAAATCAAAATATGCTTCATTCAAGTAGGCTTTTACAAGCACTTTTGAATCGTCAATACAAAAACAAAATAAAACTAAACACTAATTAATTAAATAATTAATATATGGTACTGTGGCAAAACATCTTAAACTCTTTAAGGTTCCGTAATCGAAAGGTTCCCCACCCATTTTAATTAAAAAGTATACTTTATTATTGCGCTCATACTATTTTTATCAAAATCTGTTCAGGAGTGAATTTTAAATCAAAATAGCTGAAATAAATAAGTCATCATAGTAAACGAAAATGCGTTATTTAATTTATAAATCGGTTCTATTCTTGTTTTGTTATATTTAATTTGTATGTCTTATATATATGTTTTAAATAATTTTTAATATATATTTCCTTTTAGAAGTACTAATGCAACACTATTTATGAATACGAACGAGGTATTTGATCGATACGATTTACTTAAGAATGTAAGTAATTTTATCTAAGCAATGTACAGAAAAAGTCCATTAAATTTATCTAAATATTTTTTTATTATAGCATAAAATAAATAACGACTTCACTTTGAATGATAATTTACAAATAATACAACATAAAAGGTGAGTACATTTTTTGTAAAATAAAAAAAATACACCAATCTAATAACATTACCCCTAAATTATACATACACCGAGACGACCTAGTGGTTAGAACACGGCGATCGCGGGTTCAAACACCGGCTAGAACCACTGAATTTTTAAGTGCTAAATTTGTGTTTAAATTCATCTCGATCTCGGTGGTGAAGGAAAACATCGTGAGGAAACCTGCGTGTATATCATGTACATCCGCCAACCCGCAGTGGGGCAGCGTGGTGGATTAAGCTCTAAACTTTCTCCGTAATAGGAGAGGAGGCCTTTGCTCAGCAGTGGGATATTAACAGGCTGTTACTACTTACTTTTATACATACACATATCACAAATGGACGCTGATAAGCAATACTGTGTCAAGCCACACGGATTTCATTTTGGGAAAATGGCGTCTAAAGATGTCAAACCCATTCTTAATAAATTTGTTTGAAGACGTGTATATTCATCTTTTCTATTCTATTTTGATAGAATTTATAATGAATCCAAAGAAGATAGGTTTATTTAATATTTTATCTAATAATGAGTTTTTAAATATTTCAGATTATTTTATAAATTGCAAAATATGAAGCGCACCTGAAATTCGAAACATTGAGTTTAGAACCTTTTTTTCATACTTATTTATTTTAGATGACTTGAATTTTTTTTAAATAATGTTATATAGGTGACGTAGTATCAAAATACATAAATATCTCCAAATTTTACTTTTTGTGGGTTGACACATTATTGCTTATCAGCATCCAAATATACTTAAACATTCCTTGAATATAATGAGACTACTTGTTGTAAAACATAGCAGATAATAAACAAAATAATACTAAATAAATACAAGGGATAGGAACCGCAACTCCCAGTGGACACTTAAACTCAAGTGGGGTTGCCACATATGTACAAGCTAACAATATCGGGACAATTCTAGTATTTAATATACTACACAATATAAAGAGCAAAAAAAATGAAGGGATAAAAAAAAAATTCTATTTAATGCTTTAAAAAAGATAAAAAATAACTTTTAAGTTTACTATCCTGTAACTTACATTAAAGATACAGCTATAATGTTAAAAAAAGTTTTCCATGAAAAAATTATAGGTGTTCGTAATCCAGGACAGTTTAATATAATTCCTGGACATTTGGTAAGACGCGTAGTTCCGGAACAATTCCGGATTTCTCGGCCTTCTGGCAACCCTAGGTGGTAGTGTCGTCTCTGTTGCCCCCGATTTTAAAACGACTTCGAAAAAGGAGGTAGTTTTCGATTCGTAGCGTAAATACGATATTTAATGGTTTACCTTATAACTCCTTAATTTCGTAACTAATGTTTAATATCCCTATAGGAACTTAAATTTTGAAGGTTCCGTGAAAGGTGCCGATGGGACTCTTTTTTTATTTGAAACTTATTATTTCAGATTGTTTGCATAGAATTTTATCAAAATCGGTTTACTAATTTAGTTTTAAAATCGAAATGATTGGAATAAGTGATTCGTCAAAAAAAAATAAAATTGTGTACATTGTTCTTGATATAGGTTCTTTTTTTTTTAAATGTCTTAGTTATATATAGAAACATCTTTAAACTGGTAAAAAGATCATCACTATCGCTAAGAACTAAAAATAAAACCGTACGTTCATATCCGCTTGCAAACTGCGAAGCCTGGCAAAGACGTTAAACTTCTTGCTCTACTTGAGTTAAATGTAGTATAAAAGGTATATTATAAAGAGGTTAGGTTTGTTCCTATGTAACGGGTACATCTATTAATCCAATTTGAATTATTTTTGTGCTAGATAGCCTAGTGAATGAGCCAAGATGGCCTAGTGTTTAGTAAACGTCAATCTCAACCGATGATCGCGGGTTCAAACCCCGGCTAGCATCGATAAGTTTTTTAAGTGCTTTTGTGTTTAAATTCATCTCGAGCTAGGTGGTGAAGGAAAATATCATGAGGAAACCAGCATGTGCCGGGAGAAATTCTGACTCATGTATATCCTCCAACCCGCAACGGAGCAGCGTGGTGGATTAAGCTCTAAACCTTCTCCTTAATGGAAGAGAAGGTCTTTGCCCAGCAGTAAGACATTTACAGGCTGTTACTTTACTTTTACTTTACAATTTATTTTTGAAAATCATAAAAATACTATTTTTAATTTATAGTGATTTGTCGAAACAAACATATCCTGTTGATGTTAAAAGTCGATACTTTGACATAAAAAGAGGATCGAGGAAAATTCACCAACGAACTGAAACCCCGTACCATTTCCAAAAGGTTGGACCAAGTCGAGTAAGTTTTAGCAAATAAATATCTAAGCCAATACACTGATATACGGAAGTTAAGAATGCATTGAAAAATTTGCAGATCCAAAGAGTTTTTATACTGCCGTATATATAATCCGCATTAATCAATCCATATAAACTATAAGCTATTCTATTTAGATTAATAACTTATATTAAAAGTTGCTGGTCAATACTTACCTGTTTCATAAACTTTAGTAATACTTATGAATTACTACTAATCGTAGAGCAAATTTATTGGATTGTGTAATCGACTCGTAAAAACTTTCTATGAAATTAAATTAATAGTACATATTATACGTTGCGTTCTTGTTTGGACTCAGAATTTGGAATACTTAAAATCTATCTTAATATACTTGCATAATTCTCTCACTCCACAAAGACCTGGAATTTAATATTTAGTCTTATTTGTTAGCTTTTAGCTTTAATTCATCACGTGGAATTTTATTTTTCTTAAATACTGTAATAATTTAATAATTACGAGGATACCGATAATAACCAAATTATGTGCTATTTTAGAAATCCAAACAGAGTATTTTTTCAATTGCACCAATATTCGAATTATCACTAAGAAAAACAACTCCATTAAAATACCAAAAACTTGTAAAAAATCATAAAAAAGATGTAGCACCAAGAAAAGATTTCACTGAAGTGCAAACACTCGTGTCTAAATACTTAGAAAAGAAAAGAAGTACCAATACTTTTGATGTTGATTCTGATGGATACGTGTCTTATGGACCTATAACTTTTCACCAATTCGATAATTCTAATATACAGAAAAATGTAAAAGATATAGGTAATAATACTAAGCAAAAAATTAATAACGATGATAATTTAAACAATACTTCAAACATGATTGATGATATGAAAATTGTCGATTATAATGCAGACCGTCAATTAATGATTCTTTTAGACAAATTAGAACATGAAATCAAAGAAAAAGAGTTGAATTCAAATGAAAAAGTAATGTTTAATAATAAAATTCGCGAAATCTATGTAACTCTAGTCGGCAAATCAGACTTTAAAGAAAAATATAAACTAAATACACTTTCGAACAACCATTTTAAAACCAACGATACAGACAATTTGAATATAAAACCAGATAAGAATTCTATTTATAGAAATGAAGATTTTGAAACAATGAGACCTAAAGATAATTATCGACATATTAAGACGAACCATGTACGTTTTAATAGTGAATCAAAAAGAAATATTAGCAAAGGCCATTACAATACGGATCTATTAAAATATCCAATACACAATTTAAATTATGATGATTTTGGATACAGTGGAATGCGTAACGTTTATGACGTAAGAAAAAGTCAAAACACAGGGGAGAGAAATGTTCATAATGATAACTTTTACTTAAGAAACGTTGAAGATGACGATTTAATAGATTTCGACAGACGGAGATATTACGACAATAAACTGGCGAGTCTTAAAAGAAAAATCAATTTAATGAAACGGAATGGATATCAAAATAGGGTAATTCATTATTCTAGTCATTTTTTAGGGTTCCGTACCTTAAAAGGAAAAACGGAACCCTTATAGGATCACTTTGTTGTCCGTCTGTCTGTCTGTCTGTCTGTCTGTCTGTCTGTCTGTCTGTCTGTCTGTCGGGATGTCAACCCTTTTTTCTCAGAAATGCATAGACGTATCATGTTGAAATTAATATCATATACTCAAGTCTATGATGACATGCGGCCGTGAAAATATTAAAGTTCTAAGTCAACGCAATCAAAAGATAATGGAAAATATGTCGTATATTTTGACCATTTTAGCGTTTTCGCAAGGGAATCAAAACCTATAGGGTACTTCCCATTGACCTAGCACGTTGAAATTTGGCAAGAAGTAAGATCTTATGGTACAAATAAAGGAAAAAATCTGAAAACTGTAAATTTTTGTATGTATGTTTGTCTGTTTGTATGTTTGTCTTTCAACCTTTTTCTCAGAAACGCGTGAAGGTAACAAATTTTTATCAACGTCAAATACTCAGAGTTGTAATTACTAAGAGCTGTGAAAAAATCAAACTTCTAAGTTAACGCCATCAAAAGATACGGTCATTTATATCACATATTTTAAGTATGATAGCGTTTTTAACGTTTTCGCAAGGGAATCAAAACCTATAGGGTACTTCCCATTGACCAAGCATTATGAAATTTGGCCAGGAGCAAGGTCCTTTAGTATACACAAAGGAAAAAATCCGAAAACTGTAAATTTCTGTTCATGTGTCTGTCAGTCTGTACGTCTGTCTTTCAACCTTTTTCTCAGGAACGCGTAAATATATCAAGTTGTAAATTGATCAAGCGGAAAATATATTAATCTTAGAATTAAAATTATATGTACTTGTAACAAATTAACATAGAAGTTGACCATGGTCAAAAAAACAATTTTACAAACACTGAGAAGAAATTTGTATCAATACGAAAACATTAAAAAGCAGCAAACCTTTATAAACAACGCAATGCAATCTATATATCGCAGCTAACAAAATGATAGCGCGATGTAGCGTACAGCTAATGCCATCTATTACAACATTATGACATTAAGTGTGATATAATTCTGCTCGATTAATAAATTTTTTTATTTTAATTATTATTTAAACGCGCTAAAAATTATAAAATAAACTTTTCATTTAAAAGTTTTATCGTCGATTTATAACGTCATTACGTAATTAACATTCAATATAAGAGCTTCACGCGATTTGATTTAAGTACTCGTATTGACTTAGTACGAAAATTTTAAAATTAAATTCAAACAGATCGAGTTATTTAATTTACTTATTTATCTACACATATAAGTCTTCTGGTTATTAGTAATATAATTAGTTATTTATAAATAAACAATTAGTTTTGTTCGAATTAAGGACTAATTATTTTCGTCTTGGCAACACTAATATATATTTTGATATTTTAATATTTTGATTGATAATGTAAATCTAAATATTTTACGAAGGTAGTGCAAGGGTAGTGGAGTGTAGTAGAATAAAAATAAAAATAAAACGAGAATAAAATATAATATAATTATGTTGTTAATGTCAAAGTCAACAAGTTAGTTCATTGAAATTGTCAAGAGATGGCGCTAGGTGTATCCTGAATCGCGCTATAACTATTTTTTTTGAAAGTATAAGGTATATTAGTACTTAAAATAAAATTTTGTGTTTCCATGGATTGCAACGATGATCGTGTTTTAAATTAAAGTGCTCCTAAGTAGTTTCAAAATAGTTTTTGGGACGTGATCCATATTTACATAATATTTGATTATATTTAAGCGACTTCTAAAAAGGAGTGTTTTCAATTCGACCTTGTATTTAATTTTTTTTATGTTTGTTCGCCGATTACGCCGCCATTTGGGTACCGATTTTCAATTTTTTTTTTATTTGAAAAGGTATACTTCCAAGGTGGTCCCAATGCCTTCAGGTCAGGATCAGATGATGGGATCCTGGAGAAATTGAGGGAACTCCTCAAATATTATAGGCAAGCGTATACCGATTTAGGTATTTTAGATAGTAACTTATGTTGGAACTGATGATGAAGACCACAAATGGCGTAGATGGGTTAGTCTTATATAGATTTCTATAAGTTTGTACGGAACCCTCGGTGCGCGAGTCCTACTCGCACTTGACCAGTTATTAATCTTTATTGTTACAACATCGGATTTAATTGTATTATAAACTAACTGGTACCACTATTTAACAATGTAATAATTCTAGATATCTCTATCCATTCTGATTTCACTCCATCATCACTCATATCCATTGAGCCGTGACAGCGTAAAAACGTAACGAACATATTCACTAATAAACTTTCGAATTACTTTAGATTATTAAATGTTCCATGCGACTTAGTCCCGAATTATTTATCATCCCCATTCCTAATCAACATACGGATAATGAATTTTACCATCTATAAGTTGCATTTTCTTGATATAGAGTATTCTGTCTTTTTAGGAAAGTCAATCTATATCTAAACGAAATTTCTTTGGTTCAACGTAACAAATAGACAGACATACAAAATGGATCTGCCATTTTAGTATTTTCAATTATTTATTTATATATTTTAGTTTATTTATAGATTTTTTTACTAAGAAAGTTTCTATTAATAAATTTTGTTCAGGTCCATCAAGATCGCAAGCTAAGACCGGTTCGACCAACGAAATCTGATGAGCGGACAACCCAAGCAAGACCTAAGGAAGCATTGAACGCTTTCTACATTGCGGATAGAGCGAGATTTCTTCACGGATTCTAAATAAAATTTAAAAAAATGTCTCACGTCAAATATGTATGTATATAAATTATGATTTTTGTTATTAAAAATTAAAGTATTTGTTTTTGTGTTTTTCATGCATAGGTAAAGTCTAAATAAGCATAGGCAGTTATGGGCCAGTATTAAAAGAATATGTCTGATGCTGTCCCCCTCCCCTACCTTCCTCCCTTTATATCAATTATCACGGATATTTGCTTTGTTAAAATCGAATAATAAAACATATGTTGAAATTGTCTGACGTTTGGTGTGAAGTTAATGCACGCTATTGTCATTAAATTTTAGAGATATTTATCGATTCAAGTAACAAAAAATTGATTTTTAGTATAAATCTAAGATGATTAAGTTTCTGTTGGATATTCTATTACTGACTTAAAGTCCATTCAAAATATTCATTTCATGCAGGGGCATGCTGAATAGAAGATTATCTAGCGATCATAAAAAACAGCTACATTTGACTACAGAAAATGATCTAAAAAGTGTCCCCATATTGGTTATATCCTGATACTGAGACGAGTTCCGACAACCACAGACGAAACGACTTATAGGAGAGGCAGTGGATGCGCATGCACAGGCGATCCCGCGGCTTCTCCATTTCCGTGCTGACGATGGCCATTACAGGAGTTTTAGTGCGTAATTACTACATAACCCGATTTCCCCTCCAGGAATCGGATATCTTCCAAAGTATCGCCCTGCGAAAACAAAAATAAACACGAGATCTTATAAGATTATTTATATAACGCCAAAACAAATGTTTTTACCAGTTTATAGCTTATCTTTCACGCCGAGGTGAAACCCCTAAGGTGATTGGACTATTTTGGCGGTAAACACTTAGATTTACACAGGAAATTAGCGTGAAGTCATGTTTGCGGTAGAATATTTCGTGACGATCACCTGAAAATATTTATGTTACATTTGCCAAATGAAGTCGCTAATCTTAACTATATATGAATGCTGATAAGCAATAATGTGTCAACCCACAAAAAAGACAAATTTAGAGATATTTATGTATTCTAATAATGCATCCGAACTAAATAAATACGGATAAAATTTCTTAATCTATTGTTTATAATATTGAATTGTGTTATATATTTTGGATTATACAATTATTTAATACATTTGCATAACTTATTATTACATAAATCCTTTTTTTATCCTATTTGCTATTAATTCATTATATTTTTTTTATCAAAAAAGAATATACGGATAAGCACTTATTCAAAAAAAGATTAAAACCTATTTTTAACATCTTTAGACGCCGTTCTCTCAAAAAGAAGTCTGTGTGGCTTGACTCAGTATTGCTTATCAGCGTCCATATATGCAAAACAGAATACCAAACCTCATTCCTAACTTCAAAGTCATTCACCTATAACCGGAAACACTCAATAAACATATCTCAGTGATAAGCCAATCGAGATAACAGACAATCAAGATAAAATTAACTATATTATCCTGCTTAGTAATCGGATGATTTTTTTTAATGCAGTAATTTTTTATGCATTTCAAATATTTTCTTTTATATACAAGTGTGCTGTTCTTCTTAATAGCCCCCGACCAAAAAGTTTAAGCATCTCTGAATCTGCCTGTGACATCATATCTGCTTAACGAATGGACCGATTTTGATGTAGTTTTATGTGTTTTCAGCTGAATAATCGAAACGGATATCGTTGTCTTAGATTTCCGCGATTATTATTCATTGAAATAAAACTATTTTAAACGGATTTAAATCGCGTATATCAGTCTACCCGTGACCACGAACGCTGCAAAGTGCTCGAAACGTCGGGATGATAAAAATAATTAATATACGCGATTTAAATCCGTTTAAAATAGTTTTATTTCAATCGAAATGGATTTTAGCTATACTTTATGAAGATCTATTCACATGAGATTATCATATATTTATTGTTGTTGAAAGGATCTGAGCAACTTCAACGGGTCCGATCGAATCGAAATGTAATATACTTTGATGTCAATGATACTAAAACATCAGGTCAAGGTTACGTAACTATGTTGTTACGTAACCTTGACCTGATGTTCCACCATCATCTGAAATGATAGGGACTTACAACTCCTTTCCAAGTTATAGCAGAGTATCGTTTTAAGTCTCGTAGAAATTGGTCTTAATGAATAAATTACCGGTTTTTTTTATTATATTTCTTTGTTATCAATATAATAATTTGTAAATTAAATAATTGCACGTTGGCGCAGTGGTCACTGCAACTGACTCAAGCGCTAACGGTCGCGGATTCGATCCCCGCTCACGGCATGCTTCTGTATTGGCCATACAGATGTTTGTCGTGGTCTGGGTGTTTGTGTTAGTGTTGTGAGTGCTTCCGGACCCCCGACACAAGGTCACGCGATCTTAATGGGGGCCGTTGAGTGTGATGCGTTTATTTTACTTAATTATAGCTTACCACTTGATCCTATACCAATTAAGTATCGTGCTTTAGAAATTGGCCAATATGCTGCATATAATGTAAGAAACAGTCTAATCAAACTTAAGTGGATGTAGTTCCTTCTTAACAATATTTTTAATTACTCTAAGATCCATTTTACAAGAAGATCTCAATCCACAACAAGGGATTACCATTGAGTTCGTTCTTAGAAAAAGATTTATGCTTCATTGAATGGTAGAATAAAAGTATTGGGAATATTGTTGAAGTATTTTCAATATTCTTTCATAAGCTTCATATTTATTTCAGCTTTGGATTATCATCCATTAAGTATAATGAAATAACTATTCATATTACAAATGTTAAAGTCATTTTTTTTCTATCTATTTGTTACCTTTTTACGGTTAACCTGAACTGAACCAATTTTGATAAATTTTGTTATAGATTAAAACTTGGAGAAATACACGGGCTATATATTGTTACGGGAATAAAATATGAAGCAGGTAAAATAGGGGAAGAAAGTTTATGTATCAATGGTTTCTAAAAAAATTGGCCATTCAAAATAATTATTCTACATAGACGAAGTCATAGGAACCAACTACTATTGTATATATGGACGCTGATAAGCATATATATACTATGTCAAGCCACACGGACTTCATTTTGGGAGAATTGCGCCTATAGTTGTCAAACCTATTCTTAATAAATTTGTTTGAAGATGTATATATCTTTTCTTTTCTATTATTATAAAAGTGTAATGAAGTAAGCAGATTGGTATATTAAAAAATTTTATCTAATAAGAAGTTTTTCAAATATATTATTGCATATTGCAAAATATTGAGCACACTTCATATTCGAAACATTATATTTTGAAAATCTTTTCCATACTTATTTAGTTAAGATTAAATGATTTTTTTTATTTATGATATTCTGATAACGTTTTCTTTTTGTGAGTTGACATATTATTGCTTATCAGCATCCATATATGGAATCATCAGATACCTACACGTTCTTTAAGACCGAACCATTTTTAGTCATGGAGTGGGGTATCGTTTTAAATGTCTTTTAAGCACTTGCTTTTTAAATATAAGAGATCATCTGCAGTCACAAGTTCTGTCTAAAAGCCGATAAGTGGGAATCATTACTATCCAATTTTAAACCGTTATAGATTCTAAACAGTAATTCTGATTCAAAAATAATATATGAAACCTAAAAATGATTTTTAAGTACCTATTCAACGATACACATTACTGCGTCCAAAATCGGCCATTTTGATTTTTTCAAATTCATATTCTTTCTATAACATTCGCGCCATTATGACGAATCAAACAACGTCATTTATCAAAATGGCCCACGCGTTCGATCTAAATAGTGTCACAAAGGTACTAACCACATACATATTAAGACTGATAAACGTATTACTCTTCCATGCCTCGTGCAGTCGGGTAAAAATCGTCCCGCAATCTTTTTACACGTGTCATCTATGTGTTTATTTATTCTTAAAAATACTTGATCGTATCATATTAACTTAATATTATTCTGCGTAACTCTCAAAACTAATGACAACATTATTATACGATTAATTATAATGAGTAATCTATTCAAGCTCATTTTATAGTAACAAGGGAGTTCCCTACCATTTACATATACCACGAGAATGTCACTCATATGTATATAGCAATAAAGTTGAAAATTAAATCGGTTTTTGTAAGTCTGTAATTCAGTTTGGCCTAATTAGCTTTATATAAAAGACACATTATTCGTTCTTATCACATGTAATCGAGTTTTGATACGTTCTCGTTGAAAAGATAATATTTATTAAGATTTCTCTTATTTCGAGATGAATTTTTCAAGATTATTCTTTTTCGTTATTGCTTGTATGATGCTGTCTGTTGTGACGGCATCTCCGAGATGGAAGGTTTTGAAGAAATTTGTAAGTAATTTAACATATTTTTAAAATATTGTAAGAATTAATGTTTTAGTTTGTCATCTATATACGTTTATTGTATTAACTGCCTATGGTTACTGCTTCGTTTCTATGAGTCATGTCGTGATGTAATATAGCCTATAACAAGAGCAGAATTTATAGTGATTATCACATACTTATCACTCACATACTAGGTACGTATTATATTATATATTAAATGTTAAAAAAGCCTGGTCAGTTTATTCACCATCGTGTATATTTCAACGTCAGTTGCAGCGTTTTCGCGACTCTAAACGACTCTAAGCGACTCTAAATGGAAGAGGTTCTTAATTAGTAGCGTATGTTATTTTTTTTTATTTAAGAAAACTCTTTTTGTGTTCGAAAGGGTAAAAATTTTACTTCAATCTTTCAGATTGGTGTCGTAGTATTTTTATCAAAATACGTTTAGTAGTTTGGTTTTTAAATAAAAATAATTGGAAATGTAGTATGTTGTCAAATAAACAAAATGGCGTATTTTGCTTTTTTGGGTTAATTTTTTTATTAAGTCCTTAATATTATTTGATCTTTGGTGTACACCTCGAATAGCAAAATAACCATTAAATCATTGAAAAGTTCACAAAAAAATATCAAGAGATCAAAGACAAAAAAAAAAAAATGTTAGTTATGTTTATTACGTTATTACATCACTTTTTCACGATTTTAAACGTAAGAATTTTTTTATATAATTGATTGATATTTATTTATTTAAATTTTATAATTTTTACTGCGTCTCGAAACATCTCTTTACCAAAATCTAATTTAAAATCGTTTTTTTTCTCTACATCTTCAAATTAAATATCAACATAAGTTTTTATGTTATTAATTTATACAAATGTAATTTTTAGCTTTTTCTATAAAACACAGACAATATAATTAGTACACAAAAAATGCAACCTGTTTTTATAATTATATTTAATATTGTTTCAGGAGAGAATGGGGCGCAGAGTCCGAGATGGGATCATAAAAGCGGGCCCAGCTGTTACCGTCGTGGGTCAAGCCACGAGCATATACAAGGGAAAATAATAATATTATATGTTAACGAAATAAGAAATTAACACGATAATATATTTGTTTTATATTTATTTTTCTATGTATTTTTTATTTTATTTAAAAAGGTACATCAACTTCACACATATTAATTAAACACTTACAGATAAAACAAAGAAATTAAAAAAATATATTTTGAAGCCGATGTGAGTGACAATTATAGATGTACACAACGTTTATAGAAAAATTTATTGTCTACATCTATATATATAAAATCACTTGTCCTGACTGATTCATCAACGCAGAGCCTAAACCGCTGGGGCTACGAACTTGAAATTTGGCAGTTGGTGGCTTTTAGGTTGTAAGGATCAAGGAAGGAAAGGGTTTTTCGATTATTCACCCTTAACAGGTTGAAAAGAGTTAAAAACGTTTGTATGCAAAATCTTATTCCTTGGTCGTATTAACTTAAAACTTAATACACATACTTCTGGGTAATAATAGTAACAGTAAAGAAATATAAAATAGAAAACGGGGTACTATTATTCTACACTGGGGTGCAAGGGTGTAGTAAAGTTTGTATGGAGAAAATGTATTTTCTTGACCGATTATTCTTAAGCACAAACATTACTTAGGGAAAATAATTAAATATATGTATCCCAGAATTTTAAAATCACCCCTTAAAATGACGCTAGGAGGTAATATATCTTGGAAATGTCACAATTTCACTGGTAGAATAATTTAGCTGAAATTCCAAAATACGCGGGCGTAAGCTGCCAGCAACTGCTAGTATTCTATTAAGTAACAGTTGAGTATCTAAATTACTAAAAGACCTAACAGAAACAAATTATACAATACAAAATGAAAATAAAATTACGAGATAAATAATTAAATATTATAAGGTGAAAATTGTTGATAAAATTTTTTCTTAACATTGGAATGGTAAAAAATGTATTGACAAAATTTAATTTTTTATAAATATTATTAATCTTTGAATGTTTTGTTTGATTGTAAAATTATGGGTATTATTTAAACTTATACATATTTTGATAACCTTTTCTTTAATAGGTCTTTGCCCAGCTGTGGGATATTTACAGGCTCTTACAGTTACAGATTATATTATTTAACAGCTGTAGATTAAACTTTTAATTTGTTATGTTAGAAATACAACATTTACAAGAAAATCTGAACATATTCCTATTTTTTGTTATGATTAATCTGCAAATACGAAATATTGATGTGAATAGTTCTTAAGGTACAGTTGAAAGCACTTTCGTACAACATTTTTAGACTTATTAACTCACGAGTGAATTAAATACTTTTATATTTGGAAAAAGAGAACTTATCTTCCATAACAATTTATTTTCAAACAAGCTGGTCGAAAAGAAAATACTTTTTTATTGAAATAATCGTGCCCATTCAATGTAGTAGTTGAATGCGAACAATTGCAATTTTTTTTTGTCATTTCTTTACGAGTTTACTGGCATTGCTCGTTTTATTAATTTTAACAATAGTTTAGAAAAAGAATTTACAGGTTTTTTTTATAGATTTTCTATTCGTTTCATATTAAATTGCATAAAGTTAGTGATCTAAAAATGGTCTGCTTTTCGATATATTTATTTTTAGCTTTCATTGTAAAAGTATCGTATATACATGGCTTCGATGCTGGAAAAGTAAGTTTTAAATATACTTTTAAATACTAATAATAAAATATTTACTCGAATGGAAAATAAGCGTTTTGTTTTTATTCTAAGCATGGATTATGATAAAATTATAAAATTGGTAATGATTACAGAATTATGGCATGTTCCAAGCAGATGAAAGTAATTTAAAAGAAATCCACAGAGTAAGTAAATACATTGGTAATAATATTCGGCTATGTGGTTCTAACACTTCTACCAAAGATTTGTAACATAATTATAATAGTTACCTCTACACGATGAAACACAGTGATACGTCATCAAGATGGCCCATATTGTAAAGGACTTAGTAGCGTAATGGTAGCAATGATGGACTGTGTGGCGCTTGTATTGTTGGTTTTTCATGCACATATTAAAGGATAATGTTATGTGTGTGCACGTTCTTCGATGACGATGACTGTGGGTACCGTCGAGATTTTAGTTTTGTAAAAATCAGCTGGCAAACTAGTAGGCGGGACCTGATGTTTTTAATCTATTTTGTGTTGCACAAGGATTTGTTTATAATATTTTTAGGCTTATTCCAAAAAATATCGATTACTTCGGCATTCTTGTTCGATAAGCGACACATATTATGCAGAATTGGTGAATTAGCACCAAGTACAGTTCGGCGCATTGGTGGAACGAGTGGTATAATAAGGCGACGTCGATACTTATATGGGACTCGTAGTCGTAGTCGTAATATTTGGGGAATTGTAGTGATAGTTTAATACTTTATTAAGAAAAATCAAATCTGTTTTATCATAGCGTTCTTTAATTGAACTCACTTGAAAGTAAAGTTAAGTTATCATTTAACATCAGGTCCCTCAAGGCGAAGTAATATATAATAATAGTACGCCGATCTTCTGTAAGAATGAGGTACTATATACGCACCGGTCGATCCAGGGTGTATATGAGCTGTATTCAATGAGCTATATAGGCTTTACCTCAGTGATGGCCCACTTTGATGGCCCATTGTCTGAAGATGTGTAGTTTTTAATTAGTCTATGGTTACCAATTTTCAAGTCCTTTATAGACTATCATTCAAATATGTTAATTTAATTAGATTTTAAAGTATCGTTAATAATTGAGTTATTATTTTCAGAACGCACGTCATGTGGAAGCCGCAACTGAGAATATAGTGATGCATATTCTTAAAATTATAAACCATAATTATCCAAATTTAAAGAAGAAAAGTAAATCAACAGATTTTAAGAAATTAATGCATAAACTAAGAGTGAGATTGCAGCAGAACAGGGAAATGTATAAAAAGAAGGATTGAAATAATACGTTTAGCTGGAAGATTTTTCTATTACGAAGAAATTATGAGAATCATAAAGATATTTTATTTTTGTTTTGAAAATATTGCAATTATTTGCTATACATAGCATATATGTATATAGAAATGAATTGCTGTTCGTGTCGCTAAAACTTTAGAATGGCTAGACTAATTTTATTTTGTTGGCTAATTTTGATCGTGAAATATTTGTATAAGTGTTAATTTGTGAAAAACATAAATGGATGCTGATAAGCAATAATGTGTTAACCCACAAAATGTCAAATTTGGATTTATTGATACATTCTGATAAAAGTTCATGTATTTAACATTATTCAAAAAAAAATTCAAGTTATATATATTATATATAAACTAAATAAGTACCGAAATAAGTTTCTTAATTTAGTATTTCTTATATTGAAGTGTGCTTAATATTTCGCAATATACCATTATCTAATATATTTAAAAAACTTAGTATTAGATAAAACTTTTTATTATACCAACGCGCTTAAATTAATTATTCATTATATTAAAATAGAAAAGTGAAAATGGATATATACGTCTTCAAACAAATTTGTTAAGAATAGGCTTGACATCTTTAGACGCCACTTTCTCAAAACGAAGTCCGTGTGGCTTGACACAGTCTTGCTTATCAGCATCTAAATAATAAGTAAAAGAAATACTAAAAATTACAATTTGATTTTCCAATATAAACTGTTTTGTTACTTAGTTGTCAAATAGTGATAGGTTCATTCAATTTTTTCTGTTTTATAGTATTAGCTGTATTATGAGGTTTGTTCCCTTTGGTCTGTTTTGTCGGAATAAAAAATAATTCTTTTTCATAAATTAAAAAGGTGTGTTGTATTTATTGACAGACACGTCGGCGCAGTGGTCACTGCAACTGACTGTAGCGCTAACGGTCGCGGGTTCGATCCCATACAGATGTTTGTCGTGGTCTGGGTGTTTGTGTTAGTGTTGTGAGTGTTTCCGGACCCCCGACATAAGGTCACCAGGTCTTAATGGGGGCCTTTGAGTGTGATGCTTTTATTTATTATTATTGTTTATTATTGTAGACAAAATTGTTGTATTAGGTTTTAACCACATTTTACACAAATATTACTTATATGTAGGTAATGAAAAGTTTACAAGTTAATCTATTTAAAATTAGCTGGCATATGTATGTACGTGGTTATTAATTACGAATTACTCACTTTTTTATATTATTTTTATCTACAGTTTTTCAAACATTTTCTTTCATACAAATCTTTTTTTGCAAATCCTTACACACACAACAAAAAATTGTCAAATCGTTTGAACCGCTCAGAAGTGTTTTCAAATAAAACTGTTGATTTTTTTTTCATAAATATTTATTGAAATACTTTATTTACACAAAATGTAGAGTTCGGAAAATAATTAAAGAGAAATGCATTTAATATGTTACGTATATGAAAACCAAACATAAAACAAATAGTTATAAACGTTTTACCAATAAAGGCGCAAAATAAATTAATTGAAAATTTGTTTGCGTTTCGAACTCATAACGAGAAAACTGGATTTCAATAAAACTGTATGATCAACATTTTCATAGAAAACTTTTTTTCATATTATAGACGTGGCTTATTTATTTATACCTTTAAGTTTCAATTGGCCTTTGTATGTAAAGTCATTAAAATGACGTAGTTTTAGAGACTTGCTTATACGAAAAAGAAAGTGTAATAAAATATTCAAGCCTATTCAAATTTGAAAGAAGAAAGAAAGAAAGAAAGTATACTTTATTGTACACCGAGGACACATATATACAATAAAATACAATAACAAGTATAAGTACAATTGGCGGCCTTATCGCTAAACAGTGATCTCTGCCAGGCAACCATGTTGCTGAGGATATTATGACCAGAGGTAATAGGGTTATTGGTGTACACTGTATATACGAATATAAAAAGTAAATAAAAAAAATACCTTTATAATATTATAAATGTATAAAGTTATTGCTGTATTCTTATACATATGCAAATATAAAAAAAAATATGTCATATTAATAAATTAAAACTAATATATATGTATATTTAATATATACACCTATTCAAATTTGTTTATTTATTTATTTATTATTCTTTATTGTATACACCAAATATACATTATTATACAAACTTAGCTTAATTACTAGAAACCATAGTGAGCAAAGGCGGTCTTATCGCTTTTAGCGATCTCTCCCAAACAACCTTTAGTGTTGGATGGATTTAATAAGAGAACGGGAAGGCGCATACTATTATGTTATACTTCGACACAAATAAACATGTATATATATTTGTTTTTATTTTGTAAGTAGCTTGTTAATTTGTGATATTAAATTATACAGACCATTTCTTTCAGCTTTTTATAACTCTTATAGCTGACTTCTCTCTACTGACCCATCCGAATTTATCATCCTGTATAATTTGTTAATACTATTGTAACTACTAAAATACACAATAACGAAATAGTATTTTTTAAATTGATAATGTAAAGAGACGAGAATTAAACTTATAAGTTTTGCTTTCACACTTTCATAAAGATTTACATAAGTTTTTTGTCATTGTTTTAAAGTTGAAAGCATTTACTGTCAGTGTTCTATTTTTGATAGAATCACTGCTTTCGTAAGAATATCTAGGTAACTGTTACCCGGTTACAGAGTTGTTTTATATCACTCACGGCAGTAAAACTTACAAATATACTCGTCTAAGAACAATCGTAAAAGGAATTAGTCCTTCATTTTTATATGAACAATTATGTCTACGGGTTTAATCTTTTTATCATCTTCAGAATCGGATAGATTAGAATCTTTATCAACATCTTTTAAAGTTGTTTTAATAAACCGTTTGCTGCCTCGCTTCCTTCCTTTATGTTTGAACTTTCGCTTTTCTTCAGCTCGAGAATTTTGTAAAAGGGAATTCTTATTTTTAATTACTTTATGTTTTTTCTTTGCTTTTCGCGTTTGAAATTCGGGAAATTCCGCCTTTTCGTATTCGTAACTTTCTCCAGCATGTTGATTTATTTGGGAACCCTGGAAACGGAAACTTATTGAAAAGTTTTTTTAACAAATTTTAACAATTTCTATTAATTTTAAGTTTGTACCGATATCGCTTACATCTTGCTACGTGATAACGAAGTTTTAACCGTATCTTATAACTTAGTTGTAGGTTATGTGCGAAATGTTTATGTATTTATTTATATATCGCTGCTTTTTAAGAATATCGATGCAACTAAAAATGATGAATTTTAGGGAATGGAATTTTTAAATTTCTTTATTAATGTCTTGGTGCATAGCTGCAACATTTAAGCGATACCTTGATGTTATAACTTTATTCATACAAAGAAAATTCATAATCGCAACTGTTTCCATAATAAGACATCAAAGATTTATATTCTTTTGTCATACTTAGTTCTGTTTGTTAGAATTTTGAATTACTACGATATTCTTGCAAACCAGCGATATGTGGATGCTGATATGCAATACTGTGTCAAGCCACACGGACTTCATTTTGAGAAAATGGCGTCTAAAGATTTCGAACCTATTCTTAACACATCTGTTTGAAGAAGCATATATCCATCTTTTCTTTTCTATTTTGATAAAAAGTATAATTAATTAATAGCAGATAGGCTAGTAAAGATTTTTATCTAATAATAAGTTTTTCAAATATTTTATGTTATTGCATAATCCAAAATATGGAACTTACTTCAATATTCTAAGAATTTGATTAAGAAACTTTTTTCCGTACTTATTTAGTTCAAATGACATGAAAAATTTTTGTATAATGTAAAATACGAAATACATTATCAGAATACATCAATATCTCTAAATTTGACTTTTTGTGGGTTGACACATTATTGCTTATCAGCATCCATGTATAATAATTTAGTAATGTAGTGTACAATATACATTGGTTTGAACCATATCTAAATCATAAAAATGTTTGTCATTTGTTACCTTAAGATGTCTTCTTTCTGAACTTCCAAATAACGATCCTAATGGTATAACATCGCCTCTTCTAGCGTCTACCTAAATAAAATAATTCACTCAAACACATTTTAAAAATAAATACTACAATTAATAAAAAAAAGCCAATTCGCCGATTTGAAATTCAATTATGAAGACATAAGAGGTATTCTATTTAAAAAATATAAATTAAATCACGAATTAAATATTTGTAATAGCGTTTGATTATGTAGAAATTAAACAAGAGTTGATTTTTGATTTCTGACAGTTTAACGAAGCGTTTTCATACAAAAATCAGAAAACATAGTTCGAATATCGGATGATTTGATAGCTACAGTTTATAATAATAAGCCGTCTTTACTTTAAATATTAAAAAAAATATTCTCTAAAAAAACTTACTTCATTAAAACTTTGAAGAATAAGGAAAAATAAGCTACTTAAAATAGGTACGTTCATTATTTAGGTCTATTAGTAAAGTAAATTTGCCGTTTAAATTGATTTCAATTGTTTACCAAACATCGCGTTTGCTTTGGCGTTTGTTTTGGGGATATTGGAAGTAAATTAAGTCGTAAAGTAGAGGAAAATGGGTCGTTTATATTTTGTGTTCATGTTCCGTAATAATGTTTTTTTTTTTTATTTCCTGAAGACGTCCAACATGTCGATACCTCCCACGTAAGTTGTTGTAACCCCAAAATTACAATTTTACAGTAGAGCACTTTTAATCCGTTTTAGTTTGAAAGTTACAACAAAATACGCCTTTTTTCAGGCGTATTTTGTTGTATCTTTCCTTGAAAAAAAAAAGATTTTTGGTATTTTTTCACTTTGAATGCATTAAGCAATGCAAATTCGTGTAGTATTCAGTAAAAACGCCTACGGCAATTTTGTGGCTTACAATAACTTACGTGGGAGGTATCGATGTTTTATTATAACGCACTCGTAACGAAGCTGAAAGACGAGAGATGTTTGATCGTTTCCCCATGATCAGAGCAATTGGGGGCTGTAATGTTGCTTTGGCCGATCCTTTATCAGATGCGGTCGAGGCTTTGTTGCGGCTTTTCAAGAAGCCTCTTCATACTAATTTTAGGCTTTAGTATAAGGTGTTACATTTGGTAATCTCACACGTTTAGCGTACTCTATGGAGCGACGTAGTCTAAAAGGGTCAAGCTCCTTAAATAAAGAAAAAAAAAATGTTTTTTTTTTTTGGTGCGTCACTTATTGCTCTATAGTATTTATTATTTTATGAGGTGTCCAAGAACAAGTCGCGGCAATCGCGTGTCACATGCTATTGGTATAGTTAAGAACTTTTTTGTTTATCTCCGAAGATGTTCATCAGATGATAATATATTACTAGCGTATAAACGCTAGACACTTCCTCGAAAACTGCGCGTTTAAACAGCGAAAACCATATCCAAATTGGATTTATATATATAGGTTAAAAGGGTTATAAGGTTTAAACACAGAACCCCGTTTTTATTTTTATATAGAATAACGTACCAATAACGAGAATGTTTTCTTTTTTCATAGTTAGGTAAAAACGATTTAAATTGGTTTTTAATAAATAAACACGTAGAGTTATTGTTAAGATTTCTAAAAATAAAACAACTTATTCAAAAGAATTTCATTTGATTTCCAAAAACGGTTTTAATTAAACACATTTATGTAAATATTTAGCGTATAGAAAATAAACTCATTGAAATAATTACATATAATATTTATTTAATTAAAATATATTGTACATTCTTAAATTGATATCCGTAGAAAATTTATGATTTAGCAATTATTTAATTAAACATATACACATATACATTTTTAATTTAAATTTAATGTTACCTACTTAATAGTATAAAAAAAACTTATTACATTTTTGAATATATTTAATTGTATCAACATTTATAATTATGCAAAAGATATTTAAATAAAAAGAATGCAGCTTTACTCGTCTCATAAGAAAAAATAATTAAGTATAACTGAAAGAAAATGGAATTTAAACAACATAAAAGGCGAAGTCCAGGAAAGGCTTATGAGTTTTCAAAGGAGATATTAATTTTGCATAGAATGTGAAATTATTGTCTCGAGAAACACTATTCACTTAATTAAGAAATAAGAGAATTACGTTCTCATTATTAATATTTTTAATGTCTTTTTATTGTTTTATTTTAAATAAACCATTTGAATATCACTGAAAAACCATTTCGTAAATATGCAGACAAATCTTAAAAGTTATAAATCTTACTGTGTTTTGAAGAATAAAACGTCAATTTGGAAATTAAAAATTTCTTTTAGAGATTAACTTACATCGCTTCGACGGTTAATCCTTCGTAAGTGATGAATTTTTCTTTCTAAATTATTTAATTTCCTCTGATAATATGTTCTTTTATCTAAACTTAATAAATCTTCGTCCCTTACGTCACTGTCTATGCTATCAGTATCTTTGAATTTAATTCTGTCTTTCAAATCGTATGTATTTTTTATATCAACAAAATTGCGATTATTTAGCCGATATGTATTTTTGCCATCATTATCCATAATATTATCATATTTCCTAATTCTTTTGACTTGATCTTCAAATTGATACAATTTATCAGGTTCATAGTCAAAGTTAAAACCCTTATGAGTAGCTTCAGTTTCGTTCGTCGCCGTAGATTTGGCTATAAATATTTTGTATATATTTTGAATTTTTTCTTCTAAAATATCTTTTCGTGTTTCATCTAAATGGACATGCTTGGCTATTAGTTCTAGCTTGTTTAAGATGTCCATTACATTATTTCTTGCTGGTTTTTTATCTGATATATTTAACTTTTTTACAGTTTGTCTTATTATTGTAGTATTTTTGTTATTTCTGTCTTGATAATTATTTAGATCCTTTTTTGTACCAAAATTTCTCTTACTGTTATTAAATTCCCACAAACTTTCACTTTGTTCTTGTCGGGTGTTTTCGTTTTCGACATTAATTTTTGCGCTTGCTTCTTTTAGTTTTCTGGCCGGTAAAATAAATATCGATGAATTTGTAAATAAACTGGGCTTAATACGCCTCTGTAAAATTTTTAAGAAAACATATGTATAAAACGTTTTATAACACAAAAGGATAATTTTATTGAACATAATTACACACCCTTAAAAGCAAGTCATTATAATGATCAATTTCATCTCGCTTTATTAATTTCGTTCTTGATTCTTGTTCGCTTAAAATGAATAATAATGTAAGTAATATTAATTTCTATAGTAAAGATCGAGTAAGTCAAATAGTTAAAGCCAAAGCCAATTTTATAATCAATAGGTAAATAAACAAATAATAGGAAGCAGGGAATCTTATACCTAAAGAGACAATTAGGTGGGAGCAAAACTGGATAAATACCGTGGTTTCTCTATTAGTTTATGTGGTGGCGCATTCTCTACAGTAAAAATTGGTAGAACTACCACATGCGGTTTACACTGGCCATATCTACAAGAATAAGCTAAAAAAAACATTAAATACATTTTAACAACTAAATATAGTACTAATATGATTATCTCATTTATATTGACGGATAAAAAAGTATTCTGAACATTGTTTATGGTCGCAGGCCTTCCTCAATAAACGTAACTTTTATCTAGCGTAAAAAATACCCCAAAGATTAGCATGTTCTAATAATAAACTCATCAGCTTTATAATAAAAGGCGCGAGTGAGAAAAAGATTATTTCAATAAACAGTCAAAATTCTCCTGTTTCATGTCATGACGTGTCACATACTTCACGGGTGTGTTTAGCTGCTAATACGAAAGTTTAATGAAACCATGTCATTAGGTCTCAAGGAACACTCGAGTGTTAAGGGTTCCACCGAGTTTTCCAAGCTGTTACGAGCCGTGAAGTTTCAATTACGTAATTAAAAGCTATCAGCGAAACGTTACAAACGCCCCGACTTGTGAATTCTTGTGGAAAATAACTTTGGCTTGCTAAATTGTTATCGAAAACAAATTGAACTCTTGTTTGTCGATAAAATTACCATGTAATTTAACAGATTGATATTTCGCACCAACGGTATTACTAATGCTTTTATCAGAAAGTATTATGTTTGTGTGTTTTAATGATTCATATTGGAAGCGCTATTTTGAAGATGTGCCAGCTCTTTTCTTTACAGAGACCAAATTTATACAGCCTTAAGGTACAATTACATATTAACCAAAGATTTCAAGAATATCTCAGAGGTTTTCATTAGTCAGCGTTCTTTACACTAATAAACCTGTACGTCTTAATATAAGAAGACCAATTATGGAAGAACCTGATAAATCTTCAGATATCTCAAAAACATAATTCAAACGGTACATACGTAATCGCCTTCCACTTTCATAGCACAAGCAATCTGAATCTTCATCATAACCAAGGGGACAACCACATTTTACAGTATAACCAGCCGCAGTTGGTGGTTCCGTTGTATAGATATCACCTTCACGAATGCGTGTTGAGAAATTGCAGACAACACGAACCATCTAAAACAATATATTATGTTTACTTAACTATTTACTTGAGCCTTTCTTTTTTGCAAAATAGTTGGCAAACGAGCAGACGGGACATCTAATATTAAGTGTTACTCACTGACATTTGCAGCACCAGAGGAGCTAAGCATCACCAGCTTAGAAAGGAATAATGGATAAAAAGGAATCGGAAGTGAGAAAATAATTCGAGAGGGAGGGGGGGGGGTGTCGAGGTTAGGCTTCCAGCTCTATCACTGATCGTACGAAACGCATCTATATTAGTTACTTCACATCGATCCTCTGTGAAAATAAGGTAGTGCCCCAGTCGAGCCAGCTCTATACGAGCCGTAGTCTGTGGGCTACAGCTAGGCTCTACCTCAGTAACTAGATTGTATTCAACTTGTGTCTAGTAATTACTCGTTGTTTGGTATTTTTTCTGTTCTTGAGTATAATACTCCATTCCTAAATTTTATCTTGATGATTTACAATCAATAATCTTTCTCATTGGATTGATATTTTAACACAAGAAGGTTTTTTTAATCAGTTAGATGATTCTTGAGATAAGTGCGTTCAAACAAAAATTACAACCGAAATTATTATAAATCTAGAATTATCCATTGCTAATTCTCTTAGTAACTATCTGCTTTCCAGACTGAAATGTCCACAGCAATTAGTACTTAAACTTCACAAAATTTAATGGAAATTCGACCGTTAAAGCGTGATTAAGTAACAAACATTCACTACCCAAAGTTTAGCGTTCACAAAGTGGCAAGACAAATATAACACTAGCAGTTCCTCGTGGCTCGTCGGCAT
The DNA here is from genome assembly GCA_037950945.1 of Hypolimnas misippus. NCBI lineage: Eukaryota > Metazoa > Arthropoda > Insecta > Lepidoptera > Nymphalidae > Hypolimnas > Hypolimnas misippus. The sequence goes on from JBBEEQ010000009.1 coordinate 3,467,325, forward strand.
ATATTTTGGAATTTGATTGAACCGATTTAAAAAACAGATAAAATAAAGTTTGTAACCCCTGGGGTTTAGGCTCTGCGTTGATGAATCAGTCAGTTAGTCAATTAGTCGGTCAGTCAAGACAAGTAATTACTGTTCTTGACTTTTTCATTGAAGAATTTATACGTGTATAATTCTACATGTGTAATTCTTCAAAGAAAAGTTTTTGGTCTTAATTTCTTGTGATATTGTAAAACAGACAGTGCCTTGGTATAGATTGTTATCATAATCACGTGATAATAATGATCATTACTCTTAGTTGAGTAATTATTATTACTGGGTTGCCCAGGGATTGTCCCCAGGGATGAAATGGAAAAATACTTTGTCTAAAAATTAGTATTTTATTAAATTTTTAACAAGAAAAATATTTAGACCTTGGTATAAGGGTGATAAATGTTCGGTAGATGCAGATTGTCTGGGTTAATTAATCTGGGTTAGTACTTTTAAGCTATGACGTGCTAAAATTTATGTATAACTCTCGTTTTATTAATTGACTTTAAAAAAGGAGGTTTTTTATTTCATCCGCATTTATATATTCATCGAAAAAGAAACGAAAAACCTATAACAGGCAGTGATAGTGATAGCTAGCAGTAAAGCATAAACGCTAAAATTAAGACGCTATTAAAAATAAATAGTATTTACGTTAAATAATAGATCCTTTGTGTTTTGTAAGTACAGAAAAGATTTGAACGCTGAAACTCCACATCCAACATGAGTTGCTGATCCTTGTACCATTTGAAGATATTGGTTATTAAGTAAACTTCCAGTCCTGTAAAAATATAGAAGTAAAATAACGTGAATCTCGTGTCATGGTCCCTGCACATGAGGAACGGCTGGGCAAAGATAGAAAGAGAGCGACGGAAAGATTCCAATTGGATTTTCCAATGTTTAAAGAACGAACGAGAAGTCAGTTAACGTAAAGAACATAAAAAGACAAACAGACAGTTACTGTCACATTTATATTACTATGAATTTAGTAATTAAAATAAAATTACCATATCAGAGTCGAGATGGCCTAGTGGTTAGAACACGTCGATCTCAACCGATGATCGTGATTGTGTCGGAAGAAATTCTGACACATGTACATATATCCGCCAACCAGCACTAGAGCAGCGTAGTGGATTACGCTCTAAACCTTCTCCTTAATAGGAGAGGAGGCCTTTGCCCAGCAGTGGGATATTTACATGCTGTTACTTTACTTTTACTTAACTTACCATTTAAGTCCTAATATTGCATCACGATCAACCCATTTCTTCGTTTTATACCAGGAATTTACTGAAGACAGTAAAGAGTATTTGATTTTCTCGACGTTGTAACCAGGCGTCTTAAAATAATCTCTCCGACTTAACAACCACCATTCTGGGTCAGTAAATAGTGTTAGAACAAGCAATTGGCTTGGATCGGCGAACTTTTCTAACAAAAAAAAACAAGAATTATCTATAGTACCTATTATCTTTAATCAAGTCGTTTTTGGATGATGATAAGCAATAATGTGTTAACCCTTGTGGGTTTCGAAAAGTCGAACTCGGAAATATTGATGTATTCTTATAATGTCGTCATGTATGTAACAATGTATGTAACAATACTCGAAAAATTTTCAAGTTATCTAAACTAAATAAGTCTTTATATTTAATGTTTCTAATACTGACGTGTGCTCAATATTTTGCAATATGCAATAATTTAATATACTTAAAAAACGTATTGTTACATAAAACTATTTGAAAATAAAAAGAGAAGAATGATATACACGTCTTTTAACAAAGTTAAAAATAGGTTGAATACCATTAGACACCATTTTCTCAAAATAAAATCTGTTGAAATCAACTGTCAAAAATTATGGTATATATTATCGACATTTTTGATAGAGATATTAAATAGTGAAATTCTGCGTCGATTCAAGGTGTCATTACGATCAGCATACTGGGTGGTATGTTTTTCAAAGTCAAGTCGCGAATAAGCGGTTTTTATTGAAGTTTTTTTGTTTTTAATTTTATAATTTTTGAAGACAAGATTAAGTAAATACTAAGATTGATTCTCACTTGTAGCTCGGCATATGTCAGAATCTATTATACATTGATTTGCCCAAAGTTGAGCAAATGTAGCCAATTCGGGGTCCCATTGCTGTAACATAATATTTTTGAGTTACTTTCTCACCTTATTGCTTTTATTAGTTACAAGAGGTCTGAGGCATTGTTTAGAAAATTGGATTTACGACTTAATAGGGTAATGTTGCTAGCATCCTCTCAAAACATGCTAAGTTTTCATTTAATTTTCAAAAAAGGAGGTTCTATGTTTGGCTGTAATTATTTTTTGTAAGTCACTGGTTTCTTCTCTGATTGTGGGAAAATTGAAATTTTTTCCTAGTTAAATCCATTGTCATTTATGATCATCAAGTCAGTTTATTTTTCTACTTTTATGTAAGTTTCATGCACACGGTTCTAATATAATAAACCTATTGTTAATATTTCAAAAACAAAACATTTTGAGCAGAACATTCCGTTTCTTAGTGGTATAATACAAACCAATCTAAATATCCCGTATCCTCTTGGAAGTGGTCGTCCATTAGATCCTTTTTCTAGTCCTCTAGCGATCCTGCTTCTGATACTATAAAAAAAATACAAAACTGATTCCTTCTTAGGCGTCGTAAGTAGCTACGAGAACTGTGAATGTCTAAAATAAGACACTGACAGTTTTTTCTTGCTTTAGTTCATGTTAATTAACTTTTGTAAATCTTAAAAAAAAATCTGAGAGCAAAACTAGTATAATTTTCGCCGTAAGGTCATTTGAATGCTGATAAGCAATAATATGTCAACCCACTAAAAATCAAATTCGGAGATATTATTATATTTTAAGAGTGCGTCACCTATATAACATTATTCAATAAAAAATAAAGTCATATATACTAAATAAGTACAAAAAAAGTTTCTTAATTAAATGTTTCGTAATTCAAGGTCATTCCATATTTTGTAATTTATACAATAATCTCATATATTTAAAAATTGATTATTCCTTTTATCAAAAAAGAAAAGAAAATATAGATAAATACTTATTCAAACAAATGTATTAAGAATAGGTCTGACATCTTTAGACGCCATTTTCTCAAAATGAAGAACGTGTGGCTTGACGCAGTATTGCTTATCAACGTCCATTTATATGGTACACAAAGAGCAAAACTAGTAAAATTTTCGCCTTAATGTAATTTATATGTTAAGTTCTATACTTACCCATTTAGGATGTCTAACAAGAACTCTGCGTATTCTTCTGTCATAGTAATATTTTTGTATTCAGTGCAGAGTGGGCCCATTTTTTTATTCTGAACAATATTTATATAAGCATAATATATATATTTTTTACAGACGTATTTCAATTTCAATATGTATCAATTATCGGTAAAGTATCAACTATTATTCACGTGACATTGGCGAAGTAACATGTGTCTATTTGGTATAACTAAACGTCAATAACCAAAGATTTTAATTGAATTGAAACCATTTAGTGTCAATTGTCGGTATTAAGTTTACTATTATGTTAAACCATTGTGGTGAGGCCTAGTGGTATCTGTGCGCTATTCCTGGCTAGAAAAATATTTTTTTCAATAAACTAATGATGCTATTTTAGTATTTATCGAAATCGGCTCCCAGGTTTTTTTTAGAGCATTTTGGGCTATTCTTTTATAACAAAACTCAAAAAGGAACAACTAAACAAAGGAACTCAACAATAATTAATTCTATTTTTAATGTACAACCACAATTCTGTTTGAAGTCGGTTATGATTTTCTACATTACCATAATTTCCCTAGTATTACTCCCGGTTATATCAGTCTTGACTTATCATTCCAGTCCAGATATGGACACATTATTAATTTTTTTTATAATTTAGTTATGATTGTTCTTCGAAGATATTATTAAATGAAAGGCCGCGCTAAAATTGGTTCTTTTATTAAATACATATTTACTTACCGGATTATAATGAGTACACATAACATGGGATCCCTCAGTGCATGCGCCTATTCGAGGGCAGTAGTCGGACACATAAAGTGCTTGGTGGTGTTTGTCGATCACTCGTGAACATTTTGCGTGTAGTATCATCAGCGTTAGAAGTACAGCCTTTTTCTAAATGAAGTTTAACATTAATATTGTAGCTATACTATAAATGCCAGACTGGGGTTGATTTATCTGTACTGATGTTATAAACTGGTTGTCCTGCCATCACCAGTGTGTACATGTCTTAACTATAACAACATGTGAACGCTGATAAGCAATACTGTGTCAAGCCACATGGACTTTATTTTGAGAAAATTGCGTCTAAAGATGTCGAACCTCTTCTTAACAAATTTGGTTGAAGACGTATATATCCATTTTTTCTTTTCTATTTTAATAAAAGACATAATGAATTAAAAGCACATTGATATATTTAATGTGTTATCAAATAATAAGTTTTTTTTTAATATTTGTGAATATTTTATAAACTGCAAAAGTAACTGCAAACTTTTTTTCTTACTTATGACTTAAAATTATATTGAATAATGTTAAATAGGTGAAGCAGTATCAAAATACATCAATATATCCAAATTTGAGTTTTTGTGGGTTGACATATAATTGCTTATCATTATCCATGTAACGCACAGCTGGATAATGGTAAGATTATAGGTTAATCCGCGACAATGTTCTAGCAAGGATTAACATATATACTTGTTTTAGAATTTTTCTCAACACTTGTAGGATTTTTTACGATTTTTCTTCGTCGCCGAGCGTCAAAGGTCAAAAGTTTGATCGCGCGGTCATTGCTTGAGATTGATGTATTTTACCTACTAGGACATCTATAATTTGTTAATTATTTTTTATTCTTTGTCTTACGAACTACAATACAGTTTTAAGGTTCTAATGTTTAATTTACTTTTCTTCGGCATTTGAAGAGGTTATTGCTCAACAGTGAGATAATTACAGATTATGAAAATAAAAATAATATGTTACCTTGCTTAACATTTTTGTTAGGAAGCACTTATGTACATTTTATTTGTTTTAAATTATTGTAATTATTACAATAATATTATGTGTCATAATCATGTGTAAATGTACGCAATCAATGTTTTTACTACACTTGAAACATTATATTATTTATATTCTATATTCAGGTATATTCGATTAATTTTTTTATGATTACTAATATAAACAACACATAGCAGATTACTAAATTAGTTCAATAGTGAGGAATGAATGTAGTCGCTTAAGACTTTAAGACAATAGTGTTTTCATTTCGAATGATACTTATTTTTTTAATAACCCATTCAATAATAATTCGGGTTTCAGTCTGTATTTTTTATCTTAGAAGTTTTGTTCTTTGACTTTACTTTAAACAGAGGAAGGTAACAGGGAATGGGGTTAAATATATAGTTAGAGCATACAATTTATAAGATACTGAGTTATAAGTTAAAAGTGTTTAAAGGTATAAGTGTCAAAAATGTTTTTTTTTACATAAAAGTTATTGATGTGATTTATGTATAACATATATTATAGATGTTTATTATTTTTTTTTAGATATCTTTTTAGATTTACATGTTTTATAGTAGGTATAGTTTTGGCAGCATACGAGTATTAACATCCGATTTGGAAAACTCCTTAAAGGGATTTACTATAAGATTGGTTTCTTCGAATTTACAACAAAATCATCTATACTTATAATAAATCTGTAGAGAGGTCAATTCTGTACATGAAATATATTTTCAAAATAACTATCAGGGGGTGATTAGTGATCGATACTGATGCCAAAAATGCAATTAGTAAAATTTTTGTCTGTCTGTCTGTCTGTCTGTCTGTCTGTCTGTCTGTATGTATGTTCCTTATAGAAACAAAAACTACTCGACGGATTTTAACGAAACTTAGTACAATTATTCTTCATACTCCTGGGCAGGTTATAGTATACCTTTCATCACGTTACAATCAATAAGAGCAGAGTCATAAAGGGAAAACGGGAGACGTTACTCCAAATTTTAAGCTTCCGTCGCGTGTGCAGCCTTAATGGTTAAAGTTACATAGAAATCATCTATGACGGAAATATTCTACATAAAATTTCCTAAAAAATATCCCGCAACAGCATATGTCTATCTTTTATGTTTGACTCACAATAACACGTGTAACTCCTGATAGGTTAACAGTTCGGAGAATTCTGATTATATTTGTTTACTCTTACGTTTATAAGACTCTCACTCATCACTAATTTAAAAAAGTTAACATTATTACCTATTTAATAAATAAAAAAATCATAGAAATCAAGTTTTGTGGATTGACATACTATATTTCCCTATTAAATTACGATAGTTAATCTGTCTGTCACATCAAAACCACTGAACCCTGAGGAAGGACATACGCTGCTTTTTTTCGAAAAACGACGAAAACGCGGACGAAGTCGCAGGCAAAAGCTAGTTTTAAATAAGACATAAAAAGGTTTTACTTGGCACTTTTAAGTGTTGTAGAAAGTATTTATTTTTTGCTTTTCATTTTGTAGTTTCTTGCTTCATAAGCAATAATGTGTCAATCCACAAAAAGTTAAATTCTTAGATATTGATACTGCATTACCTATTTAACATTATTTCAGAAAATTTTATGTGATATAAACTAAATTTTAGGAAAAAAAATTCATAATTCATTGTTTCGAATTTCAAGTGCCTTCCGTGTTTTGCAATAATCACAAATATTTAAGAAACTTTTAATTAGATAATATATTAAATATATCTGCTTTTAATTCATTATAACTTTTATCAAATAAGAAAAGTAAAGATGGATATATATTTTTTCATACAATTTGATTAAGAATAGGGTTGACATCTTTATATGTCATTTTCTCAAAATCAAGTCCGTGTTGCTTAACACAGTATTGCTTATCAGCATCCAAATAACAATGGTTTTGATAGCTATAATTGTCAACAATCAGATCCCAGCTTAGAAAAGTTCGAGAACAATACAGTTATCGATTTATGCAAGGAAATAGCGAACAGCATAATTTTTTTTTTTTACAAAAAGTACGAGAACAATAAATGTTGATAGTTAGATGTTTGTAAATTAAGTTGAGTTAACAAGAATTAGGTTCTTTAACATTGACGTTCGCTATGTTTCGTTTAGTGGTTGTTTTTTATTTTTTCACGAGTTTCTCTACGGCATCCGATTCAACTCAAGTGCAGGTATTTTAAAATTTAAGCTTTTTAACCTTATTTATTGAATAAAAAATGATTGCGAGTTAACGCTATATGATCATCATAATTTTTTCTAAATTGCTATTTAGAAAAAATTACGATCATCTCTTTTATTAATTGTTAAATTCAAACAGTGATGAGTTAACGGTATGTGATGTAACCTGAACTAGAATCCCGTTATATCACCTATATCATTTTTTTTTATGTTGGATATACCTTAATTCTATAAAATAAATAAATAATATTCATTTTGTCCCAGGACACCTCCACGTACACTCGAGCTGGAAAGAATATTAAGCCTTCACAAGGAGCCTTAGGATTTTACGCGTCTTTGAGCAAAAATCCGGTGCGTTTAAAAAAAATTTAAATAACAAATAATATACTTTAATCTAATAACTTAAAATTATTTCTAAGAAAACAGCTAAATGTTCCTTTAAAGTTATAAAAAACACGCAAACGAGAATTCGCGGATATTATCTTATCATTGTCCATTAAGAAAGTAAAAAAAATTATACTTCATTGTCTTTTAAAATGTTAACACGCATTCTGCATTTTGATACTAGATTTGTTTCGTTTTGAACTAAAATCAGAAATCAATTGTCAAACTGTTGCATTTTATGTTAGCGATACTCCAGAATCATCATCATCATCTACGTAGCATTTTTCCCGGTTATACCAGGGTCTGCTTTCTATTCTAGTCCAGATGTTGACGAGTTACTGATTATTACACAGAGCGACTGCCATCTGACCTCCGCAACCCCTGAGGGCAAGCCAGTAACCATTTAGACTAGAAAAATTTCCCTACTACGAGTAACGATCATTATCAGGTGATTGTGATAACCACCGGGACCGACAGCTTTACGTGCTCTCCGAGGCACGGTGGGGAGACCCACAAGGACAAACACCCAGACCTAGGAACAAATATTTATTTATACAACTATAAATATCTGCCCCGAGCGGGGATCGAACCCGCAACCGTCACCAATGTGGCTTTTAGGTTGCAGGCATTCACTAAGAAAGGGTTTTTCGATCTTCCACCGCCTAAGAGGGTGAAAAGGGGTAAAAACCTTTGTATGCAAAATCTTATTCCGTGTTCGTATTAACTTGAAACTCAATACACATACTTTTGGGTGATATTAATGAAATATAAAATAGAAAACGGGGTACTATTATTCCACACTGAGGTGCAAGGGTGTAATAAAGTTTGTATGGAGAAAATGTATTTGTTTGACCGATTATCCTTAAATTCAGCACAAACATTACTTAGCGAGCATAATTAAATATATGTATCACAGATCAAATTTCAAAATCATCCCTTAAAATGACGCTAGGGGGTAATAAATCCTGGAAAGGTCACAATTTCGCTGGTAGATTTATTTAGCTTAAATTTCAATATATACGCGGGCGTAGCCGCGAGCAAGTTTAATATATATTCGGTGCTAGTTTAATATATATTCGGTGCTATGTATCCAGGACGCAAAGGTATCTCAAACTATTGATAAACTTAGTATTCTGAACTGTATAATGAGAACACATTTAAGTGAAGAATTCAAAGGTGGCAAGATATCCAATGCCGTTTCACAGATTTCATTTAACACAATATAATATCCGCGAATTCTCTTTTGCCTGTTTTTTTATAACATTAAAATTGTAATAAGGAATGTTGAATGATCTTATAACATCTTGGAAGTTTATTTGAATGCCATTCGTATATGTACGCTTTAAATTCTTTCATTTTTTTCTTTATACTAACGACTATTAGTACTTTGAGCTTCTTAGCCTCAATAATAGGCTACCTATTGTAGATACTATTTTTTAAAATTTAAGTTGCAGGTTTTGAGGTAAGCTCATTTGAACAATATGACAATTTCGGTATATATTAGTATATAGTTTTATTGATTAAATTTCCACAGGCGCCATCGAATACAAGCTTTTTCGAAAAAGACGAAAACCAGGTAAGAATACCTACAAAAATCTACGAGGAACACAAAAAGAATAAGAAGATCAAGAAGTTACCGAAGCGCACAATACAGAAGATAATTAAGAAAGGGAAGAATAGAAGTAGAAAGATATACGTGAATCCGGTAACTAGGCAACCAACAGCAGCATCGGAGAAAATTGTAATGATAGATAGTGGTACTCAAGATGAAGATGTAACAACAGGGAGCCCTAGAAAGAGATTGAGGAAGAATTCTAAGGTCGCAAGATATCCAATGCCGTTTCATAGACTTCAGCCAAGAAAGGATTCAGGACATCACAGAAATAGGAGACAAATCGAACGGGATGACGTTTTTATTCTCAAAGATCTAGATGAAATGGAGTTCTTAGATAGGGGTGAAGATTATGATGTAATTAAGACACATGTAAAGAACTATTGGTAGAATATTGATTAAGACTATTAAATAAGTTTATACGAGTAAATAAAGGTGAACATAATATAAGGGAACATAATATTTGTGGCAATTAATGTAATAAAACAATGAATTAAAAAGTATAAAAAGTTTATTCATTAACAATCTATGTACAATGATACAATGTAATAAAAAATTAAAGCAACGAAATAATCTTATTTAGCTAATAACATAATAATTAATTTAAAATATTATAACAATTTAATTCAAAACCTAATAGAACCTATTTACATTTCACTTATAAAGTTTACATATATCCGTCACAATCTAAATTGTGAGACGAATTTTAACAAACAACGCTTAAATAGCAACGAAATTTCAACTTATATGTAAGGCAAGAATTACACTTGTAAGGTTTACTCGCGTAATATAATAACTATGTAATCTGGTAACAGTTACCTAGAGAACCTTAAGTTTTGCGTGTTAAAAATAAGGCACCAACAGAAAATTTATGTAAATCTGATGAAAATATGTGAGCAAAATTAACAAGTGTCATTCTCGCCTTACGGCCAGACAGTATTGTTTAAAAACAGTATGACGCCATGTTTTTGCTGTATATTTGTTATCACTAAGGACAAACATTGATATATCATTCACTCATAAACTGTATCCAATTTGACCATCGAATTCATTCACAATTCATTCAGTACATACAGTCTTTTTATGGTCACTAAATTAGTAATGACATAGGGTAACTGTTTCTTCATTTCTTTTGGTTTTCTTCAACGATATTAAGGAAGTGTCGTAATTATTATTGATTTCGTATTTTTACTTTGACTAGTTTTGGCGTAACATCTTTACGTATCTATGTATACACAATATACATATGTATCTCTTATAGCTTAAAAACTATAAGTCACGTTGGTTGTAGGTAGTGATGTTAAATTCTGTATGCATCTCTTTTGTATGTACAATGTTGATAGTAATTTAATTTTAAGCTTCTTCAGCCTTTATGTCTTCAGAGCCTTTTTTGTTTCTAAATTCCCAGCCTTGATAAGCCAGATCTTGAGGATTTACATCATGTTCCCTGAAGGCTACGCCGTTAGACCCATATTTGTTGTAATGGTTACCCTGTAAATGGAAAATGGTAAGCATTTAGAAAAAAAAACCCCAAAAGTTTTGGCTGCGCAGAAATATTTGAGGAGTTGCACTAAGAAATTAAATTAAAAAAAAAAAAGAAAAGAGGGCAATAAAATTTAAGGGAAAGTATTAAAAATTTTAATTAAACATGCTGCGTTATAACGTCCGATAGAAGTATTTTAAAATGATAATAAAAACGAGTTAATTATGCTTTCAATTACCGTTTAGCACGATATTAACGGTAAATATGACGATGTTTTCTCTGCGTAAACTTGATTTTGTGAAATTGATATTTGCACAGTCAGCAAACTCATTACTTGTGGTGTGTCCGGCTAAACCATAAATCTAAAGGTTATATTCGAATCGTATGACCGATGAAATGTGAACTAGCGGGACTTCATTTTAGCTTTCAGTTCAGATCAGTTATGTTAGATTTAATTATTTTCACCATCATTGAAGATTCAAAACACTTTTTGCTAAATATGCTCTGATTCAATTTTTTGATAGAAGAATATATATATTTTTCATCATTTTTTTTCGTCATAATGTTGTAGTTTATACGACAATTTCAAAAGAAGAAAAAATATCTTCTCAAATGATTTGATTGTATTTGGCAGCAATGTAAGATTTTTTAAATCGTGTTACTTACAGCATAACCTTCATAATGTCCGTAGCTTGAAGGTCCGTGACCTTCTCTGTAAGGACTCAAGCCAATGCCAGCAGGAGAATATTGTGGTCCAGAGTAGTGGCTCGATGAAAACGGAGATGTTAGGTTCGGTTTGCAGAATTTGAAGTAGCCAATGACACCTATTGACACAAAAGAGAAATTGAATAATTAGAATATTTTTTTTTTATAGATTATAGGTTGCTATGAGGGGTACCTTCAAAAATATAATGGCTAGGAATGTATTTATAAGAGTTCGAATTACATTCGAAGAAAAAATTTTAAAAATATATTAATATTAATCGTTTTATAGATACTACTTATTTGAATTACCAGGCATTTGAATTAGTCATATTAATCGCTATTTACATTATATCAATGTTGCATAATATGGATACCATCAATAATGCCCTTGGCTTTGATTGCATGCAACTCTATCTGAGTGTAAATTGAACGTGTGTATTAACTAATAAGTTTATATTTGATGTATAATTTCAGTATGTTTGAGATTAAAAAATTAACGAAGGATTACGAAGAGATTAATTGGGTGCTGATAAGCAATATTGTGTATTTTGATACTGCATTACCTATTAAACATTATTAAAAATACTTTCAAAAAAGCAAAGTTATAGCGCGATTCAGGATACACTCAGCGCCATCTCTTGACAATTTTAATGAACTAACTTGTTGATATTAACAACATAATTATATTAAATTTTATTCTCGTTTTATTTTTATTTATATTCTACTACACTCCACTACCCCTGCACTACGTTCGTAAAATATTTAGATTTACATTATCAATCAAATATCAAAATATATATTAGTGTTGCCAAGACGAAAATAATTAGTCCTTAATTCGAACAAAACTAATTGTTTATTTATAACTAACTAATTATATTACTAATAACCAGAAGACTTATATGTGTAGATAAATAAGTAAATTAAATAACTCAATCTGTTTGAATTTAATTTTAAAATTTTCGTACTAAGTCAATACGAGTACTTAAATCAAATCGCGTGAAGCTCTTATATTGAATGTTAATTACGTAATGACGTTATAAATCGACGATAAAACTTTTAAATGAAAAGTTTATTTTATTATTTTTAGCGCGTTTAAATAATAATTAAAATAAAAAAATATATATTAATCGAGCAGAATTATATCACAGTTAATGTCATAATGTTGTAATAGATGTCATTAGGTGTACGCTACATCGCGCTATCATTTTGTTAGCTCCGATATATAGATTGCATTGCGTTGTTTAGAAAGGTTTGCTGCTTTTTAATGTTTTCGTATTGATACAAATTTCTTCTCAGTGTTTGTAAAATTGTTTTTTTGACCATGGTCAACTTCTATGTTAATTTGTTACAAGTACATATAATTTTAATTCTAAGAATAATATATTTTCCGCTTGATCAATTTACAACTTGATACATTTACGCGTTCCTGAGAAAAAGGTTGAAAGACAGACGTATAGACTGACAGACACACGAACAGAAATTTACAGTTTTCGGATTTTTTCCTTTATGTATACTAAAGGACCTTGCTCCTGGCCAAATTTCATAATGCTTGGTCAATGGGAAGTACCCTATAGGTTTTGATTCCCTTGCGAAAACGTTAAAAACGCTATCATACTTAAAATATGTGATATAAATGACCGTATCTTTTGATTGGGTTAACTTAGAAGTTTGATTTTTTCACAGCTCTTAGTAATTACAACTCTGAGTACTTGACGTTGATAAAAATTTGTTACCTTCACGCGTTTCTGAGAAAAAGGTTGAAAGACAAACTTACAAACAGACAAACATACATACAAAAATTTACAGTTTTTAGATTTTTTCCTTTATTTGTACCATAAGATCTTACTTCTTGCTAAATTTCATCGTGCTAGGTCAATGGGAAGTACCCTATAGGTTTTGATTCCCTTGCGAAAACGCTAAAATGGTCAAAATATACGACATATTTTCCATTATCTTTTGATTGCGTTGACTTAGAACTTTAATATTTTCACGGCCGCATGTCATCGTAGACTTGAGTATATGATATTAATTTCAACATGATACGTCTATGCATTTCTGAGAAAAAAGGGTTGACATCCCGACAGACAGACAGACAGACAGACAGACAGACAGACAGACAGACAGACAGACAGACAGACAGACAGGCAGACGGACAACAAAGTGATCCTATAAGGGTTCCGTTTTTCCTTTTAAGGTACGGAACCCTAAAAAATGAAGTGATATAAACAAAATAAGTACGGAAGAAATTAATTTAATGTTTCGAATTTCAATATTTTGAAATTTATACAATAATCTCAAATATTTGAATAACTTTTTATTAGATAATATATTATAAATATCAATCAGTCTGATTTTAATTCATTATACCTTTTATCAAAAATATAAGACAAGATGGATATATACTTGTACAAACAAATTGATTAAGAATAGGTTTGACATCTTTAGACGTCATTTTCTCAAAATGAAGTCCGAGTGGTTTGACACAGTATTGCTTATAAGCGTCCAATTCAATTATATGTTAATTTAGTTTTAGAAAATATATAGTTATATAAAAGAAAATTAAAATGTTTAAATTTTCATAAATAATAAATTAATATTACCTGGAACGATTAGAGCCATAAACCCTAGGAACTTCTTGAAACTAGCGAGTCCAAGGATGAGAGGTAGGAACAAAAGAAGTTTAAGCTTGAATAGCTTGAGGATTAGCAACATGGGAATTATGAGTTTCTTCAACTTATGACGACCTGAAAATAGAAAAGATACGTTATTAGAAATAATGGTTTTAATTATATCCACAAAATTAAGACATGACTGGATGAAATTGATATATCGAAAAAATCTAATTTAAGGAAAATTCAGTTCAAAGTTTTGCTTATACATGAAAACTTTTTAAATGCGTTTATCCAAAATTAGAAAATTGTTAAATAGTCTCAAATGAGGTTCCTTTACGGTTTCAATTGTTTATATATATATGTACATAATACGCATAGAACAGCGAAAAAACTGAAAAAATACACATCACTTCTTTTATTCATGTTAATTAAAATCTGGCGGAAAGGCGACCGTTTGATTAGTCTTACTGTTAGAAGGTCTTAATTTTAGTAATAATTGACTAATTTAAGAATAATTAACGTTATATCAAATCTTTACAAAAAGTTGATACTTACGGAATGGAGGTGCTTTCTTATCTTCAATAATGTCAACTTCATCTGCGATCTCGTCCAGGAATCTTGGTGCGATAACACCGTTTGATGTCACATCATCATCCAATTGGAACTCTAGGGCCGTAGATCTTAAAAATCTGGAAATAAACCAAATAATATAAGAACTTGTTTCAAGATTTTAACAAGAAGATCGTAGTAACTAATTATGTAACGTACATCGGTAAATTATATTCTTCACTATTATAAATAGAAGCCCAACATTTTCAATGTACATATATTGTGTACTTTTTAGATGTTTTTCTTTTATCTTTTAATGCCGATCATATAAAGGTAAACTGTTACTGAATAACACATATTATAATCACTTGATGGAAGAGTACTCAGTGGTTAGTACTACAAGCTGAGCTAACAAATAAAAGACATCGATATTATCCGTTCTATGTTCAACTAAATTTAAATCAATATTGCATCAAAGCTTGAATAATTAAATAGGGTGTAAGAGCTTGCTGAGCTAGAGATCCGGTGGGCTATTAATAGATCAATATGAACTAAACCGATGAGTGTAGGTTAAAGCAAAACGTCCATTTAGACGACACCAAATAATTCCTGGGCAGTTCGGATAAACGATAATCGCATATAACGGTCTTAGATTTTCGCGATTATTATTCATTGAAATAAAACTATTTTAAACGGATTTAAATCGCGTATATTAACTATTTTTATCACCCCGACGTGAAACGGATTTAAATACGCGATTTAAATCCGTTTAAAATAGTTTTATTTCAACGATAATCGTAGCCATTAAAATACTTAAAAGAAGAATTCTTATAGGAGCTGTAATTGGATTAATATAATTAATTCTTTGGATTCTATTTTAAGAGTTGTGGATTTCGATGGAGTAAGTAAATTTTCTTTCTTGATTGATTTTTCGTGAAATTTTTGCAACCTAACTAATTAACTTCAACTAAAAGGCGAACTGGATACTCGACGACGCTACAAGAGAAGCTAGAATTTAGTTAGATAAGTTTTGTATTGCTAACGTTTTGTCTGAAAAACTAAAGAGGATTTTGTTATAACTAACTCTGCGTTAGGTTGGCAACAGCAATTAGACCATATTTGCTTTTATATTGGATGCTGTAGGAGCATGACTGAATATTATTTTTTCAATATCGATATTCAACTTTACTTTATGTTATTGAAATTTGTAATAAAACGGTTACATTATTTAACGAAGCTTGTTTGTATACAAAAATTATATTATACTAGCTGGTGCTCGCGACTTTGTCTGTGATGTCTTTGATGTCTACGTCATAGTAGCTATATGCATGCAAAGTCTCAGCCCGATGGCATAGCATCAGCATTTACATCTGCAATCGGCGGTTTAAAATTGACAAAGTTTTGTACAAACTATAATCCCCTATTTTATCCCCTTGAGGGTAGAATTAATCAAAATCCATTCTTAGCGGATGCCTACGTCGTAACATCTACCTGCGTGCCAAATTTCAGTCCGTTCTGTCCAGTGGTTTGGGCTGTGCGTTGATAGACCACTATGTCATTCAGTCAGTCAGTCAGTCACCTTTGAGTTATATATATTTAGATTGTATGTTGCACACATATATAACATAAAGAATACTCAAAATAAATAACGGAAATATTAAAGTAATTGAGGATAATCAACATACAATATAGTCATCTATTGTTAATTGTTTTAGTAGTTAAAGTAAAAGTGCCAATTGGACGTATTTTAGCAGAAAGGACTCAATCCACACTTTGGTCAAAAATGAGTTATATATACCAAAGAGGTCCTAAAGGTTGGTTCTTTCACTCAGCAAAAAAGATACGTGATACTACCACCATAAGTATGATTTTTTAATGACGCGAACCAACCCACATAAGGACGGGTATTTTCCTTCAAACCACTAAAACACTAGCAGAAACGGCTCAAACCAACATTTTTCCCAATAACTCGGAAATAATTTGGTCTTTCTTACTGCAACTGTTGTATATTTTGTCATAACGTGATTATAATTCAAAATATTCCAAATTCTAAATCATTGAAGCAATACACACCTAAACTTAAAACCTCAATAACTCAGAAATAACATATTGTGGGTTGAGTCCTTACTGCTAAACTACGTCCAATTCATAATAAGTGTGCCGCCATTTCTAACAGTATCTTGGATATCAAAGATGTAAATAAACATGTAATAAGAAACAAGCAAACTGTGTACATAGAGCCGAGATGGCCTAGTGGTTAGAACACGTCGATCATAACCGATGATCGCGGGTTCAAACCCCGGCTAGCACCACTGATTTTTCAAGTGCAAAATTAGTGTTTAAATTCATCTCGTGCTTCGGCGGTGAAGAAAAACATCGTGAGGAAACCTGCATGTGCCGGGAGAAATTCTGACACATGTATATCCGCCCGCAGTGGAGCAGCGTGGTGGATTAAGCTCTAAACCTTCTCCTTAATAGGAGGCCTTTGCCCAGCAGTGGGATATTAACAGGCTGTTACTTTACATATTTTTACTTTAAGCTGTGTAATTTATTTAGCTGCTTATTAATTACGAACGCTTGGAGAGTCTTTAGATAAATCGTCGGAAAATGTAAGCCGCTGGCTACGAAATGCTTTATTCATTATTCCATTAATTAATTTGCGACCTACAATCAAATTATTTAATAAAATATGATTTATTTTTCTTCGAATGTCTTTAAAACGACTATATATTTAAGTTGAAATTAGTTTTACAACTGAATTTACAAGGTTGATAGAGATATTAAAACTTTGAATTTAATAATAAAAGTTTTAATTTATCTACGCATATCTACTTTAGTGATAAATAAAGGCGTTTTAAAACTTATTATACAAAAGAACATAATTTAATACAAACTTGGAAACGTTAATTATAATAATATACAATAAATTCGCAGAAAAAGCGGCTCCCTTGAAAAATATTAAGCTATAACTTCAGCAAACTAATTATTTGAGGCGAAACAATAAAAAAATTTGATTAGATATTTTTAATGGTATTTCTTCAAATGAATTTTTTGGTAATAGATTACAAAATTAATTGAAGTTTATGGATTTTTAAAGTTTGACTTCATTTTGCTATGTAACCATAAGGAACCAAAGAGGTAACTTAGCAAATGTTTAATTTAAATTTCGAACTGGCTAGCACATAGAAAGCGGTTTAGTGAAAAAAATATTTTGATGGGTAAAAAACTATTGTTGTTATTTAGTCCTCAAATTCATCATTAGTTTTAAATACTCTTTCAAATTAAATTTCTGAATTACTTAGTTTAATTTCCGCTCAATATTTGAGAAAAGTACTATACAAGCTTGAGCCGTAACTAGGCATTGATGGATTTACGTATGTGTGCCTCGTCTTCGCCTGGGCTCACATTCACACATTCGTCCATCAATGCCTCTCTTGCTGGGCACCGCAGTAATGTTATTAACAAAAAGTAAAAAAAGGTCCATCCATCTTGGTCTTATAGAAAATTGCATTGCAGTACGAGTAGGAAATGCTCACTTGACTGAATTTTCAGTATAACTCACCTTTCAACTTTTCTCATTCCATATTTGACGAGGGCATCCCAATCTGAATCCTCGCTCCTTGGCTGTGAACTCAGCTGTGGAGGCTCTCTCGCTAAAGCCCTGGCTTGAGATTCTACTTTCACCAATACTGCATTATCTGATAATCTGAAAAAAATCACGATAATTAAAGAAGGGACAAGTGTCTTGCACCAAAATGCTGGTAATGTGTAATTTTTAAACACAATCTGTATTCTTGACGAATGGATGAATGGCTTGATTCTTATGAAATTGAGTCGTTTTATATTACTTATTTAAGTAATACAATAGTTTGCGAAGAAGGTAGCATCTGTGGTTTCACATTGTATTATTGTTAAACTAATATCACTTAGGAGTGAAGTAGATGCATCTTCTCAAGAGTTAATAAAACTTAATTATTTAGTAGAGTATCTTTAACGCGAAACGCTTAGGCGAGAATTACACTTATAAGTTGCCTTAGATTTTCGCGATTATTATTCATTGAAATAAAACTATTTTAAACGGACTTAAATCGAGCACTTTGTAGCGTTCATGGTCACGGGTAGACTGACGCTGCAAAGTGCTCGAAACGTCGGGATGATAAAAATAATTAATATACGCGATTTAAATCCGTTTAAAATAGTTTTATTTCACTTATAAGTTATGTTCTCAGACTTTATAAAGATTTACATAAATTGTTTGTCATTGCTTTACACTTCATGGGTTTTACTTTCGGTAGCTTTTGTAAGATGGTCCAAGTTTCAGAGTTGTTTTATGTCAATTACGAGACTAAAACTTTAAATGTTATTTACTAAAAATGTACAAGAGTATAGTTTAACGAATTAGGTAGTTTAAACGTACTTCGAAACTTCTAGTTTGATTTGAAAAATCTTATTGTGTTTTAATGCATGTTTATTTAGGAGATTAATACATTTAGGTTATATTAATAGAAAGGTTATTAAACTCTTCTATTAAATATGTATGACTAACATGAGCGGAGTAATATTTATAAAAGTTAATGAAGCTAATTAAACAAAAAATGGAAAAGATTTATTCCAATAATTCAACTCACTGGTAAGCCTGTTTGTCGAAAAAGTCATCAAACGATCTTAAAGCTTGAGCTTTGAAACAATCGGCTAGGTCTCCATTGATGCACTGCTGCGTTGATTGCTGGATGTAAGGATCCTGATCTTCTCCTAGACCTATCCAGTCTAGCAGACCACGACCTTGCGCTTGGGGCTGGAAAAGGAAATTAGAATTGCATAAAGTATTGTTTACATACGCCAATATTTAGTGATTATATATTTATGTTCGCGCGAACCGATTGTGTTAGTGTAGTGTGCTCCCAGCATTATAATAACGGTAAAGACAATATTAATATTGTGAGGGTAGGCGAAGAAAACTCTCGCACTCGTCGCCGGAGGGCGCGCGGTACACCAGTCAGCTCGTGACCACGGCGAATGTAACTTCGTCGAAACGTCGGGCAATATAAAGGTATTACTAGTATTAGCTATCGCGATAAGACCCGTTATATTAAATATGAATAATATTTAGTGAAATAATGTTGTGAGCTCTTATCCTTTTCTTTAATAGGAGAATATACTTTTACCTAATAGTGACTCATTTGCATGCTGGTTCTTTAGTGTGCTTTGTTTGAAGGTACATAATTTTGTTTTACTTGGCGTGAGAACTATACTTCCTATAATTAAATGACTCACCGATCTTCCATGATCATTATCACCGAAATTCAGAGATCTTTCATCAGTGTCCTCTTTCGGTGGCTGGTCAGGTAGTCTGAAGCCACCATCTCCTCGCGATTGCAGCGTTAATAACGCTGCTATAGCAACCATCAACCATCGGGCCCGATTAAGCATCCTTGTTGCTTATGATATCCTGGTAACCAAAGAGGAATTAGCGTTATTAATGTATAGTAATTTTGGATCTTAAAAAAGTTTTTTACTTGATTGCTAGTATTTTTTATATTAATTAATCTAGAAATCTAAAGGGATTTTTGTTTGTTTGAGCGCACTTATCTTAGTAACTTTTTCAATTCGACGAGTGTCAAGATTTTACGTGAGTGAAACTTCGAGGTATATCTAATTAATGGCAAATTGATAGTTCGTAAAATTGTCTTTTCATAAGAGTTGAAGCGACACATTGTTACAAAAACATCATACGCTAATGGTATTCTATGGATTGGACATTCTTTAAGAAGGTATAGAAGCCTATAAAATGATATAGACTTACATTTTAATGATGTATTTCACGCAATCGACGTATAAAACAGATATTCAATACTAGAGTTTCCTACTTTTACTTGAGCACTTTCGCGCGTTTGTTATTGGCTTCACCTTACTCGTTTCGGTTCAAATATATTACGCAATTGAATTTCAACCCTTTGTCCAACGAAATTAAGTCACAAATACTTTAAAATTATTTTTAAAAATTTCTATTTATATTTTCAAATGCAACAAAAGGCGAAGCGTTACGTATCGTCTACAATACTGATATACTAACAATAATACTTGTTTAAAGAGTTTTTACTTCAAAAATATACAAAAAAAAGAAAACGTACCATTTAATATTTAGTTGTTTCACTCCTAAGTTCACATTATCCGAACTATTTTAGTAGACGCAAATATAATTGATATTTTATTGAGGCGTATTCTAACACGATGTTGTTGGAAAACGCATGACTGAACAACGGGCTACGTGCGAGTGAGAGGATCGAAACGCGGTCACAAACTGCGCGTGAGTTGACAATAAAATAACGTAGAACAAAATGAGCAGATACGACAAATTGTTCAATAAGAACTAATGTTTAATAAGTAAAGTGAATGTTTTTTTAATAAAGATAAGAGACTATTTTTTTATGTTGATGTTTTTTGACTATTGTTTTCGTTGACAAAATATAAACTTAAAAAAAAAATTATAATTTATCTCATTCTCCAACGAATAGAGAATTGTCCCCTTTATTGGAAGTAGTTAAAAAAAATTAAGGTGAATTTTTAATCAATTTGTTGTCAGGTTATTTCATAATTTAGTCGCTGTAATGTTCCTCAAATTATGTATTTAAATTTAAAAATAAAAATCAAATTTAAAACCTTCTAACGTAATAAAAAGCTGACTGAACTCCTAAAAACAGTCTGAATACTGTTTTTAGGAATAAATTCTCAGTCTAAATATAATGGAAAAACTTTTTATTATAATCAATTTAAACCCGTTAAATTTTCTCGTTACTTTCCAGTTAACGGTTCTGTTGATTAGTCTTTGTCAAACGTCGCGGAAGTGGAATTAAGGCGGCGCGTCTGTTGAATTCAAAGTAAGGCACAATTTTTAAGACATCGCTTTTAATTAAATTCGTAGGCCTCAATTTTTCACTTGGATTTCTTTAATGAACGTTCAAAACATTCCTATTTTATTTTTTAATTATAAAAGTTTATAATACTCTGGACGGAGTTGTTGATTTTATTTAATTTTCGTTATTTAGTTGAATGTACAATTATTAGGAATACTAAATCTAAAGCAGGCTAGTTAAATAACAACGACATAATTACAAAAATATTTCAATACAAAAACAATTGCCGTATGTAAGTAGGTACATCAGTTTCGAATGACTGCATTTTAGTTGTGTAGAGTTTTGGCCATAAACAACTTTATCTATTGTCTATTTTTCTTTGCTTGTATAATTCAGCAGACAAATATGACGTACTTCTAACCACACATAAGAGTTAGAGATAAATTTATTATCGATCGAATAATTGAACTGAATAAATTTTTGTAATGAAAAATTATAATGAAAAATAGAGTTCGAAATTTTGTGATATTCGTTCCGGGTATATTTACCATTAAGACAAGTAAGAATAAACAGACTTTACCTGACATCAAGAAAAAAGAGAAGGTTCTCGATTTGACCCGAAGTCGAAGTTATAATTATTATTCGAGCAATTCGAACGATTCTTTGTTTTGTTTGATAGGTTATGTTGTTTGGGTGGCCATATACATTTGATAAAACTTCTATAACTTTCGAAAAATGAAAACAACAGTAAACAACACATTGATTGCGTCAATGTAATACATTCACAATTTAACAGGGATTGCCGGTTTGATTGATGTCTGTTATATTTTTATCCGATTACAGCGAGGTTAGAAAAGGGTAAAAATTTTGACAGCCTATGTATGTATGTATGTTTGTATGTTCCACGGTAGTGCCTAAACTACTGCACCGATTTTAATGACGTTGACATAGTACCCTATGTATAAATATAAATTTTATCAAAAGTGACCATAAATTGAAACCGCAAGAGACAGCTAGTCAAAAGATAAAAAGTTTAAGCAGATTACGAAATCGAGTCACTCATACTAAATGAAATATATTGAATTGCTAATTCTGGATAAGTGTTGAATTGTGCCTTCAAGAAATTACCCGCTGAAGATGTTCCTAAATAAACAATTTTGACGTAAATCAGTACCATGTCACAATCACATTGGGTATTGTGTCAACAATAAGAGGCCTTATATCGTTCACCTTAGGGGCCATTTCTTCGTGATGTATTTTGAGACAAGAACAATTTGTTAGGGTTGTAAGTTAAATAAATAAGTGTCGTATATTTTGTTCGTTTGTATTTGATTTGTAAATTAAATATAAGGTAATCCCATAGCAAATATTAAAGGATTTATTTTCAATTTCAAGCTTCCGTTGCCACAATAGAACCGAAAAGTTATCGTTGATCGAATGATATTCAAATATATATTTCATAGAAAAAGTTCATCTATACTAATATTATAGAGATATTTTTTTTTGTATGTAGGGAGTAATCTGTGAAAGTATTGATTCGATTTGAAAATTTCCTTTTGCGTTATATAGCCTGTTTATTTGGGAAGTTTATAGGCTACATTTATACATAGACGCTATGTCTCAAGAGCTAAGCAGTGACCAGAATTAAATCGCGATCAGCTAGTATATAAAAATATTTTTGTACACCATTTCTCAGGTTCTATTGTACCTGAGGTATATATATATTTCTTCTGGAAAAAAAGTAAAAGTTTTATTGACGAAAATTTTTTTTTTTGTGTACTTCGAAAATACAAATATTTATCTCAGAATCAAACTTTTCGCTAGGTTTTTCAAAGCGAATATCTAAAATGACTAACTAAGTAAGAGAGCTGAGGGAAATTGCCGAAAATTGCCCCAGCAAAAAATAAAAAAAAAAATGTATGAAAATTAACAGTTCCGGCTAATATTCCTTTGATTCCAATTCCAGTTGATACACTGCCTTATATTATCAACTACATTCCAGCCCCGACTCCGTACGAGTGTTCTAATTTAGGCTATTTTTTGATTTAGAGATTTAATAATTGAAATGTTTAGTTTTACGTACAATTTTTCAAACATTTTCTTGTTTCAAACAGAACATAACATAAAAAATAGAAAATTTTAGAAAACCCCGAAAATCATTGAGACCATTTAAAGCCCCAATACGATACTTCTGCTGTAAATTGGTAAGGCGCTCCGAGAACATCAGCTTTTAATAAAAATAAAAACGAATCAAAATTGGTATATTCGTTAGGTA
Source organism: Hypolimnas misippus (assembly GCA_037950945.1). Lineage (NCBI taxonomy): Eukaryota > Metazoa > Arthropoda > Insecta > Lepidoptera > Nymphalidae > Hypolimnas > Hypolimnas misippus. The sequence goes on from JBBEEQ010000009.1 coordinate 3,491,019, forward strand.
GCTACGATGCCACAGATAAACACAACTAAACACTGATAAACAAAAAAATCTAAATCAAAATATTTTTCTTCAAAATAGGAACTTACATTAACTTTTTGAACGTCAAGAAAATGAATCACGGTTTCGGAAAAGTGTAATCTCAGGCCTGAGAAGAAACCGCAAAGGGAAACTCAGCGGGACTTTTTTTTTGTTAATTTTTTTAACAACGTCAAGAGCAAAACCGATTAATACGAGAGGGTTAAAAAAATTTAGCCATATAGATTCCGTCCTGAATTGAAATTATTGACTACTGATTTTTATTTACACAAACGCGTTTTTAAAGAATCCGGCCAGTTAATAATCGGGCTTATCCTTAATACAGGAAGACGGAAAAAGAAAACGAAGCTATCTATAAAGCCTTTTTAAATTGTTTTTCTGCTAACTTTCTCGTCACGTTTTTGTGTTTTGAATGGATAATACCTCAATATGCATGAATAACTCGACCGTCTTTTGAACGTCTTTTGTTTTTTTGGAAACAATGAAAGATTATTCATAGGGTTTGCGTTGTTCTCTTTCATTTAGTGTTTTGGTAGTTAAAACGCTTTGAACTGTTTCTGTATCTTTCGATTTTAAAAGATAGTACTGTTTTCGACGTTTAAGATTTTTTATGTATTCATAAACTTTTATAACGACGATTCAGACTTACAAAAAAAAGTGACGGACGGACGAACAGCAAAATAGTAATTTCGTTTATTAGTATGATATATTTATTCTAGTCATTTTGACAATCAAACAACTAAACCGATTTTGGTAAAAATTCTATGGGAACAATCTAAAAAAAATACGTTTTCGAAATAACATTTTGCAAATCCTGTTCTCCTTTTTGGAATTCGATTAAAAAGTACTCAATTGAGATTATTGTCAGCTTATTATTGACTTGGATTTTGTAACTAAAATACATACTTATATGTAGGTATGTTTATTTTGGTAGTGTAGTAACTATTATGTTAAGTATTACATAATATATTCTATAAACGATTCTAGGTCACTGGAGGACAATAAGTTACGTAACTATTACGTACACTGATTCATACAGACAGGACAGAACTTTCACTATGTTTAACCTGTCTCAGCTTCCCGCTTTCCAAAGAAAATCTCAAATCCAGTTCTATTTCAATTAATATATGTATGTTTTTTATATTTAGTATATAAAAAACATACATATATTAATTGTTGTTGTTTATGTTGATTCTAGTTATTAGGTAAAATGTTAATAAGGCTCTATACAAAATGGGTGTTAACGGGATCCTTTTATAGTACCACTAGGCCTAGGCTGTATATCCGTTCGTCCGTTCTGTTTTCAGTTAAAAAAAAACTTTAATGACGTTACGACGTCGCGTACGTTAAACCGTGTTGATCGTAATACGATGATTTTTCAATTGACATCAAACATAAATTCACGATGCGACGTCACCTCATAATTTTTTACGATGCACGTCGTAATTTTCTTACGATGTAGGTCGTAGATTTTTTACGATGCGCGTCGTAGATTTCTTACGATGCACGTTGTAGATTTATTAGGTTGCACGTCGTAGATCCTTTACGATACTCATCGTAGATTGCTTACGTTGCGCGTCGTAGATTTCTTATGATGTTTGTCGTAGATTTTTTACGATGCAAGTTATATGTATATTTTAATGACGTGACGTAGTAATTATTCACGATGTCACAACGTGTATGTATTTTTTCGGTACTGAGGTGTATTTTTCATAGAATATTAGTTATATTTTTTGGCGATTTTAAATTCGCGCGGAAATCTTACGTAGTTTCATACTTTAATGCATTCCGGCGCGAAGTTATAAATAATGTTCCCGCGGTTTTTCTTTCGCAGTGCAATTTAACCACATGATTTTCATGGTGTTTATCAAATAAATTAATAGTTTATAGTTTGATAGCTATTTTTAATTTGGTGACAAATAATAATATTTAAAATAACTTGCTTGTCAAATTAGTAAAAAGTTTACCGGCTGCGAGAACAAAAACCATTAGTTGCATAAAACAATCGTCAAAGATTCATAATAACAAGTGATAGTTTAAAGGGTTCAATGTTCGCTCGCATCCTAAATCAAGAAACAATGCGCATTATATAATAATTAGGACAAGTTACTGTCCGCGGCGTTGCTCTGATTACGTTGTTTGGTTATAACTGACTTGAAAAATTATAGTTCTTAATTTTTTTATGTTCACTTTGTGTGATATTCTTGTCGATTACTTGACGATTCGATAGTGGTTCAAAAGCCCATTTAAATGAAGTATATTTTAAGTTTGAGTTTGATTGTAAATCGATTTTAATGATGGTGTCATTTTGAAAAAAGTCACTTTAATTGAAGTTTAGAGAATTTAGTAAGTTCAATACTTTTAAAGAGTAGAATATTTTGCGGGTCAATTTCGGTACAATTAATATGTCAAATCAGTAATGATTCAAAAATATCAAAAATAAATGTTATTTTAATTCTAATTTTAAAAATAATTTCTTAATAGTTAATTCTTTTTCAATTTCTTAGTTCTCATAATATGTATAATCGCTTTTGTATATATTATATTGTTATTTTTTTTAAATATTTTCCTTATTTTATTTTTTTTATATATTGTACAGTTTATATTGTTATAGCGGATAAATAAATAGTCTATTAATTAAAAAAAATAAAGTTTTACATAAATACATTACAATAATGTTTGTTTATGATTTATGTTATAATAAGTATTTTTTTCTTAATTTATTGTTTTGATCAAGTAAAAAAGTAATAAAATCTTACCTTAATAAGTAATTAATTAATCTAGACCACGTTCAATACACTGAGAGTTGCAAACAAGAATGACCACGAACAGCCAAAGAACCTTATATAATAACAATATAAGAATTGCATAAACTCTTGGATCCGTATTGTATGAAACTATTCTAACAACACAATCCCAACTTTAACGTCACACGCTAAGACACATTTTCATATAACACTTAATTGACAACTTAAATCATTACAAAATAGACAAAATTCAACCTTATTTTTTTAACAATAAGGTTGATTTTCATTTAAAGGCTAATTGTCTTGCACTTACAACGTTAGTGGTGTCATCTTTGGTTACGGAAAAATGATCTTTAATGTTGACACTTTGGGGTAGGATTTTGAATGGAATTTCTAAGTGATGTGAATGTTTGAATGAAGTTAGCGCAACTTTGGGATATCCCAGTTGTTGTTTGGTGATACGGTGACATGGAGATGGACTTTTTTAGTTTTAAAAGAAATAATAATAAAAAGTGAAAAGTAAAAAACTGAATAGAAAACGTTTGTCTTTTAGTAGTGATATAGTTTAATATATCGAGTAAAATAGTATTTTAGTTATCAATTTTTTATACTGTTTAAATTTAAAAAAAATACCTGGGCGTGATACTCTTCCTATCTTTCTAATTCTTATAATCTTTAAGAAGCGGAACATTAATCGAACCAATATTGTAATCGTTAAAGTAAGTCTATATCTCAGTGACGTTTTTTATGATTGACCCGATTTTAACTCAAAGTATGAAATAGTTTAATGGCAAAAACTAAAAAATCGAGTAGGCCATGGCGTAGGAGAATATTATAATAACTATAGATAAATAGAGAATAAGCTCATCGATTTTGTTATCCACAATGTCGACCATTTTGGAAGTTGCAACCAGCTAACGACTGAGTATGATAGCGAGAGTATCATTCGACCAGATTATCGACTAGCTTCGTTGTTCTAGTCTACACTGGGTACAGATTTCTAAAGTCAAATAGTATGAACGTCACATTTCTATAGTTATGAAATGGACACTGATAAGCAATAATATGTCAAGCCACAGGGACTTGATTTTGAGAAAATGGCGTCTAAAGATGTCAAGGCCAATCTTAATAAATTTGTTTGAAGAAATTTATATCTATATTTTCTTTTCTATTTTCAAACAAAGTAAAGTGGATTAAAAAGAGATAAGTATAATAAAAGCTTATATCTAATAATAAGTTATTCTTACATATGAGAATATTTTAAATACGGACTATACTTGAAATTCGAAAATTAAGAAACTTTTTTCGTATTTATTTAGTTTAGATGACTTGAATTTTTTTTGAACAAAGTTAAATAGGTGACGAATTATCAAAATAAATCAATATTTTCAAAAATTGCTTTTTGTGGGTAGACACATTATTGCTTATCAACATCCAAACATCATTGGTAGGTACCCCACCGATAAATCTCCATGTTTTCTCCATTCCACGTGACATTGGCGAAATAACATGTGTCTAATTGTCACAACTAAAAGCCATAAACCCAGGAATTGATCATTGTTAGGCACATGATTAAAAGCCGCCTCCACGTGACTAAGCCTTTTATCGTATCCTGGTTTTCATAATTCGTTTCATGGAAATCGTACGCTCCTGCAACTTTACAAATTGATGTTTCAAAATTCGCCCCCCGAGGTATCGGAAGCATGTATGTAGATTTTATACCCTTTTTATATTGAAATTGTTAGAAAAATACTCAATTTCGAATACAATGTTCGACTTTACGGTTATTTTAAAAATGTTCAGGATTTCCTTTATTGAGTTCTGAAGTGGGAACGGTTTTATGTAAACATGGGTTTGTATGTTTTTATGATGTGGAATGTGTTAAAAGTTTCTGTATTTTTTTATTATATGGAGTGGTGCAAATTGGCCTATTTATTGATAATAGAGCCCAATTATTGACTATCAGCCCGCATTTGCTTCAACTTATAAGAAGAAAGAATTAAGAAAGTTTACTTTATTGTATCCCAAGGATACCCACAATAATATAATATTATACAGTATTATATTTACAATTGGCGGCCTTATCGCTAAGCAGCGATCTCTACCAGGCAACCTTATATATGTATTATATATATATATATATATATATATATATATATATATATATATATATATATATATATATATATATATATATTAATACACGGACAGTTTTGTCTGTCGGGTACACTTGCGCAGGTCAATCGGCGCCGTAGCGATCTAGTACGCTCTCCGGTAGGATACAGTTGGTTTCAGTGTATCATCTTTATTATCATTTAATAGAATTAATTTTCAATATGTGTTAACGTAAAAAAAAATTATAACTCTGTTTCCGCATTTGCAGGTGTGCATGCGCAGGTTAGCCGGTGCACACCAGAGGCGGATCCAACTCTCAAAAAAGGTTGTTGGCACAGCCACCCGAAAACCGCCAAGTGCGCGTCGGAGTATAAACTCGCTAAAATGAATCACTCAACACATAAATATGTATCTATATCTTTAAAAAAAATCAACTTGTATAATGCAATATATATTCAGGATTGAGGATTGAAAATATCATTAAATTATTGCCAAAACCTGGTCTGAATCATCCACATCTTTTTTTATTAAGGCATGTGTGTGACGCCACAAGTCCATTAGGGTTGTAGGCATGCACATAGAGCCCAACGGTGGGTTCGCCTTGCACCTTACAGGCCAAAGCACCTCACAGACACACACACCTCCTGAGAGTGAGTATCCGGCATTAAACGGAAATCTTAGTTAAATGTATTCTCATGTTCACTATGTCGATTGACCTACATTGCGACACGATATCAACTTAAAAGTGATTCATATATGACGTCACTCTCATCATTGAAGAACGTAAAACTATTTCTCACTCCCTCCTACTTAGTAACCGACTCCAAAAATGGATGTTCTGTTATCGGCTGTATATATATTTTTACCTGCGTCACCTGCGGTCAACTGTAACGTTATATATGTATATATATATATATATATATATATATATATATATATATATATATATATATATGTATATATATATATATATATATATATATATATATATATATATATATATATATATATATATATATATATATATATATATATATATATATATATATACATATATATGAAATACTAAAGGATGTTTCTCTTTTGAATAGAGATCTGGGTATGACATTTTAATTTAAGTATAAATATGAAATGACGAATACAACAAAATATTTATTTTCATAAACCCTACATTATATTCAGGTGCATTGCGTGTTTAATAGTGGCAATTTTATTGTATGTCACAAAATGGTGACGCCAATTGGATGCTGATAAGCAATAATGTGTAAACCCACAAAAAGTCGAATTCGGAGATATTGGTGTATTTTGATACTGCATCACCTATTTAACATTATTTTCGAATTTCAAGGGCGTTACATATTTTTCAATTCATACAATAATCTCAAACATTTGGAAAACTTTTTATTAGATAACATATTAAATGTATCAGTCTGATTTTAATTTATTATACATTTTATCAAAAAATAAAAGAAAAAATGGATATATACTTCTTTAAACATATGTGTTAAAAATAGATGTTACATCTTTAGACGCCATTTTCTCAAAATGAAGTCCGTGTGGCTTGACACAGTATTGCTTATCAGCGTCCAATTATAAGAACGTCAAATTGACATAAACGTTTATTAAATTTGAAATTGTTATATTATTATTTTGTAAGGCATAAATTACACTTAAAAGTTTTGTTCGCAGACTTTCATAAAGATTTACATTTGTCAGTGTCTTATTTAATCCCCAATTTTCATAGTTACCTAGGTAACTGCTACCAGGTACAGAGTTGTTTAACATCAGTTACAAAAAGCAAAACTAGTTTTTAATATATTCAACAAAAATACAAGCAAAACCAGATTTTCACATTAGTATTTATTATTAGTCATACTAGCAATGTAATCTGACCTTGGTCATCATGACTCAACGTATCAAAAACCCCATAACGAATGGACTACTAACCGAAAAACATACAAAAAGTTACCCAAGATTATGCACTGAGGATTATAATTAAGACACAATTATTGCCATTCAAAATTAAACGTTATTCTTATGTGCAAAGAGTCAATTTTAGTCATGTTCATATAATTTGTTTACTTATATGTTATGAAGACCAGCCAATCTAAATAGAGCCTTATGATGAGTTAAATTGAGTGTAAAATAGTTTTGAATAGTGATTTGAGGAAGGTCAACTTTCTAGTGGTAAGAGTAGGGGCAAACCGGATCTTCGTCTACCTTCACTATACCAAAATTAAGAGGTTTTGATACTTTATCTGTTTTTTTTTATATAATTTATTATTTGAACTAACATTTGCGATACTTTAAGGGTATGGAGTTCTGAAGGTCTTAGGGTTTATAGTCGTACGCTTTGTATAAAGTTAACTATGTCAAATCTCACAGTCCTCGTACACGCAATGAGCTTAAAGAGAGATACAAAGTTTTCTCTTCACGTGCTGTTAATATTATAGTCTATATAGATTCTTGTCGAGTTTCATTTAACAATGGCTATATGAATTAAGCAACTATTTATGAGCAATTCAATAATATGACATACATTTATTGACCGTTATAGTGTTTATAGTGTGTTATATTATAGTCTTTATAGTGTGTTATAGTGTAGTGTGTTATGTGTTGTCGACGGTCAAGAGTTAGATTCCTTCTCTGGGGCAAATATTATTTGCAAAAAAAGATAGATACTTTTATCTTAAGTCATTTCTTATATTATCTGTCAATAAAAATTTCGCCACAATCAATTCAGCTGTTTCAAAGATTTCAATCTTCATCGTGTTTTCTCCATTCCACGTGACATTGGCGAAATAACATGTGCCTAATTGGCACAACTAAAAGCCATAAACCAAAGAATTGATTGTTTCGAAGATTAGTCACAATAAACAGATTGACATACAAAAATATATAAAAAGTATTTTTTAGTGTAAGTACCGTACAAACAGAACATACTTTTACTTTTTAATAATTTAATCTGTCTCTTGTTGTGAATCTTCTCCCTACCGTGTCACGGAGTTCAAGACTACGTTGATAAAAATACTGAAGCTTAATAACTATGAAAATATAATAAAAACTTAGCTTTATATTATTCTAAACATTCGCCCCGGCTTCGCACGGATGTAATATGGTTTTTTACACATCACATTACAAATTATTGATTCTTCTTTTTAATTTTATTATGCAGGAACTATACTTATAAACTGTCCTCTTGATCATTTTGTTTAACAATGAAAATCGTATTTAATATAACGGGTCTTATCGCGATAACTAATAGTAGTAATACCTTTTTATTGCCCGACGAACAATGTTCGCGCGAACCGATTGTGTTAGTGTAATGTGCTCCCAGCATTATAATAACGGTAAAGACAATATTATTATTATGAGGGTAAGCGAAGAAAACTGGCGCACTCGTCGCCGGAGGGCGCGCGGTACACCAGTCAGCTCGTGACCACGGCAAATGTAACTTCGTCGAAACGTCGCGTCGGGCAATAAAAAGGTATTACTACTATTAGTTATCGCGATAAGACCCGTTATATTAAATATGAATAGTATAAATCGCGAAAGTTTAAAATATATAATGAAAATCGCATTAAAATGTGATGCGCATTTTAAAAGATCTTAGTGTACGGTAAGCGAGTTTGTTTTATAATCTGTAAAGATTAAAAAAAAATTTTGCTCTATAGTATCAAGACTGTCTTATACCCATTTGATGTATAACAATCAAAACAAAATGTAACGAGAGTCCTTATTATGTCTTTCAGCGAACTTAACTCTATCTTACGCCATTTACTTTCAGTGATTACTTAATAAAACAATAACTTATTATTTAATTACCATTGACATTTAATATTTTGTGTTGAGCCGAGATGGCCTAGTGGTTAGAACACGTGGATTTCAAATGATGTTCGCGGGTTCAAACCCCAGCTAGCACTATTGACTTTTTAAATGCTAAATTTGTGTTTAAATTCATCTCGAGCTCGGCGGTGTAGGAAAACGTCGTGAGGAAACCTGCATGTGCCGGGAGAAATCCTGACACATGTATATCTACCAACCCGTAGTGGAACAGCGTGGTGGATTAAGTACTAAACCTTCTCCTGAATAGGTTTGGGTTTAAAAGTTGGCCTTTGCCCAGCAGTGGGATATTAATAGGCGGTTACTTTACATTTAATTTATTTTCTGTGTACTGGACCCTGATACACAAACTAATACAGAATTGAACATTAGGATTTACTCCAATAATATAAATATAGATATGCTATAGGCTCATGGATTTCAGCACACCGAACGTCGATCACTTCGGACGACGTCGCTTAGCAACTGGCTAGCGACTAAGAATTACAGACATGAGAATTTATAGAACAACAAGAATTGTAAGCTTGTCAAAGCCTGTCAAATGGTCGCCTAGCTTTCGGAATTTGACTGTAGTTCATTAAATTTTCAACCGATTTCGAAATTGACTACAGATAATATTTTATCTTATTTGATCACAGCACTTAACAATAACTATAAATAAAAGAGTATATATGCGTGTGTGAGTGTCAAATACATGGTAGTGTGTATTATGTTTTTTTATTTATTTAATGATTTTTTTAAGAATAAGTTTTAAGATAAATTAGCATTCCTCTCTCCGTCTTTATATAAACTATAAGTGTGCATTTTGATACTCCTCCCACGCGCAATTTTCATAAGAAATAGTACGAAGTTTTTGCTTCGCGTATTAATATACAGGTTGTCAATTGGCCATGTGTTAGTATTTTTACAAGCTTTTCCAGAATCAATATTTAGAAGTAAAAAAACTGAATTAGAATATTTGATTATTATTTTTCATTAGTGATGACAATACGATCTAATCAACAAGATCAAACGTTTGAAAAGAAAAAAAGTTTTTTTTTTAATTAATATAGTTTTTATAAGATAAGGTATCATTGACAGTATGTCTCTAATAAGAGAGTTTTAGAGTAACATGTCTTTGAATGTCGAATAGAAATAAAGGTTGGTACGTGCTAGTTTAAACCGGAAATTTCTAGATAAAACTAGATACGTTAATACTTTCTACGCTGAGACCTATATCTTTTTACTAGTAAATGGCTAGATTCTCAAGGGTCACATAAAAAAGCTGTATATATTATATTTTTCATCCAAATATTTTTATAGGTCATGGAGGTGTTTATAGTCGATACCGTGGTCTATTTGCTGGAGTGTTTTTGGGTTATATAATCCCAGTGGGTTGTTATCATTGTTACTAGTTTTTCCTCGCGGCTATGTTCGCGTTAATGTAAATGTAAAATTATCTTTGAAACAGTCGCCCAATCTCTGAAACTTTTTTTTGTCTAGACGCTACGAAATGATCACCTACTGGCAATTAATTGTATCTGTAATCTTAAGTGTAAACAATAATATAAAAAAATATAATAATAAGAATTAAAATATACTTTATGATTATGGGATATTAAAATTTTATAGATCTATCAGCAGTTCGAAATATAGACTATATCTATACTGATAAATAAAGCTGAAGAGTTTGTTTGTTAGATTGTTTGCTTGAACGCGCTAATCTCAGGAACTACTGGTCCGATTTGAAAAATTCTTTCAGTGTTAGATATCCCATTTATCGAGGAAGGCTATATGGATGCTGATAAGCAATAATGTGTCAACCCACAAAAAGTCAAATTCAGAGACATTGATGTATTTTGATACTGCATCACCTATTTAACATTATTAAAAAAATTGAAGTCATATAAACAAAATAAGTACGGAAAAAAGTTTCTTAATTAATTGGTTCGAATTTCAAGTGTGTTCCATATTTGGCAATATATACAATAACCTCAAATATTTGAAAAACTTTTTATTAGATACTATGTTAAATATATTAGTCTGAATTTAATTAATTATACCTTTTATCAAAAAATAAGAGAAAAGATAGATATATGCTTCTTCAAACAAATTTGTTAAAAATCGGTTTGACATCTTTAGACGCCATTTTCTCAAAATGAAGTCCGTGTGGCTTGATACAGTATTGCTTATCAGCGTTTATATATTATCACGCTAAGAAAAAAAGGAGCGGAGCACCAATGAAGAATGTTTCAAAATCGGGGGATATTTTCCTGCGTGCTGCTGCGTTCGCTGCGTAAACGGTTAAAGTTTCTCAAAAATCATGTATGACAGAATTCTTCCCTTTTAAAAGTTAAAAAAAAAGTCCGCGACAGGATATATCTATCTTTTAAAGTAAGCTCACTATAACCTTTTTTATGCTAACCAAATTTGTTCTAAAATAATGAATTATTAGCCCAAAGTAACTATTCCACGCGGACGAAGTCGCGGGCGGAAGCTAGTTACATATACCAGCAAGATCTCGATACTTATTCGATAGTTACTCTTATAAATTCATTAAATATTCGGATTAACAGTATGGCAAAGCATAAGATATAAGCGAGCAAACAAATTATTCAATGGAAATATTAAGTTTTATAAAATCACTAACCTTTTGGTTACACACAATGCTACCTTCTGGCCTATATTTACAGCTGGCGATCCGCTGGTTGCGTTTTCTGGTTGATATTGACTGAAATTTTCATACAAATAGTTTTAGTCGAAAAGGTTCGGACAAGGCATCAGTTGAAATAAAATTATTTTAAACGGATTTATATATTGTTATCATATATATTTTTTATCATTTGTCTATGTGAAATGTCATTTTAGTCTACCCGTGACCACGAACGCTGTAGAGTGGTCGAAACGTCGGGATGATAAATGGATGCTGATAAGCAATAATGTGTCAACCCACAAAAAGTCAAATTCGGAGATATTGATGTATTTTGATACTGCAGTACCTATTTAACATTATTAAAAAAACTGAAGGCATATAAACTAAATAAGTACGGAAAAAAGTTTCTTAATTAATTGGTTCAAATTTCAAGTGCGTTTCATATTTTCCAATTTATACAATAAACTCAAATATTTGAAAAACTTTTTATTAGAAAATTTATTAAATATATTAGTCTGAATTCAATTCATTATACCTTTTATCAAAAAATAAAAGAAAAGATGGATATATACTTCTTCAAACAAATTTATTAAAAATGGGTTTGACATCTTTAGACGCCATTTTCTCAAAATGAAGTCTGTGTGGCCTGACACAGTATTGTTTATCAACGTCCAAATATAGTTAATATCCGCGACTTATATCCGTTTAAAATAGTTTTATTTAACAATGTAAAGGCATCAGTTCTTTTATACATACAAGCTTTTGCTTGTATCGCTTGTGATTAACGCAGTAAATTTTCTTTTAAATTAATACTCATATATACATAAAATAATATAGCCTACGACCATCTAGAATAGTGCACCTTACCATAATTAACAGACTTCGAAATTTTTTTTTTTATTGTTTGTTCATCGATTTTTCTGCCAATTGTGGACTGATTTTAAAACATTTTTTTTTGTTTGAAAGGAAATGTTTAAAATGTTGTAGAAAGTATTTATTTTATACTTTTTAGTCTACTTGTTTTGTTTTCGAAATCAGTTCATCTTTTTTTTAACGTTTTATTTTAATATAGTTATAGTGGTTCCCGAATTTACTTCCAACATTCAAAATTTTTTCTCTCTTATTATATAGATTATATGGATGGTGTTAAGCAAAAATATGTCGACCCATACAAAGTCAAATTCGGAGATATTGATGTATTTTGATAATTGGTAACCTATTTAATAAAATAAAAAAAAAACAAGTCATGTGAACTATATAAGTATGAATAAAGTTTCTTCATTTAATGCTCAGAGTTTCGAGTGCATTTCATATTTTGTAATATCTCATGTTTGAAAAACTCATTTTTAAGCAAAACTTTTTATTATACCAATCTGCTTCAATTAATTATACTTTTTATCAAAAAAGAATAGAAAATGTGGATAAATAAGTCTTCAAACATATTTATTAAGAATAGGTTTACGCCATCTTTAAACTCCAATTTTCTCAAAATGAAGTCTGTGTGGGTTGACACGTTATTGCTTATCAGCGTCCGTACATACAATTAATATGAAATCTATTTTAGTTTATCTCTGTGGCTTAAGATGTCTACTGATCTGTCATTTATTACGCCTCTCGCTTCTAATAATATGTCACTCGTATTACTAATTACATCAAATGATTACCCTATATCTAGACGAGCTAGATATCTAATCTGTCTCTATTAGACTAGAAACCGAATCTAATATTATACATTAATATTCAATGAATAGATGATTTGTCACGGATCTGTCAAATTGTATTTGAGTCGAAATCAAATATTAGGCTGTAGAGACAGTCCTTTGCCATATGTTTTTTATCCGACTGCACGACGCAAAGGAGGGTAATATGTTTATGTATGTATGTTTATATATTATATGCTATTGCCTGCGACTTCGTCCGCGTTTTCGTCGTTTCGTCGACAAAAAGTATCGTATTTCCTTCTTCAGGTTTCGGTGGTTTTGATGTGACAGACAGATTAAGTATCGTAATTTAATAGGGAAATATAATATGTCAATCCACAATACTTGATTTCTATGATTTTTTTATTAAGTAGGTAATAATGTTAACTTTTTTAATTTAGGGATGAGTGAGAGTATTATAAACATAAGAGTAAACTAATATAATCAGAATTCTCCGAACTGCTAACCTATCAGGAGTTACACGTGTTATTGTGAGTCAACCATAAAAGATAGACATATGCTGTTGCGAGATATTTTTTAGGAAATTTTATGTAGAATATTTCCGTCATACATGATTTCTATGTAACTTTAACCATTAAGGCCGCATACGCGACGGAAGCTTAAAAATTGGAGTAACGTCTCCCGTTTTCCCAAAATTTCCCTTTATTACTCTGCTTCTATTGATTGTAACGTGATGAAAAGTATATTATAACCTGCCCAGGAGTATGAAGAATAATTGTACTAAGTTTTGTGAAAATCCGTCGAGTTGTTTTTGTTTTTATAAGAAATATACAGACAGATAGACAGACAAACAAAAATTTCACTGATTGCATTTTTGGCACCAGTATCGATCATTAATCACCCCCTGATAGTTATTTTGAAAATATATTTCATGTACAGAACTGACCTCTCTACAGATTTATTACAAGTATAGATGTATGTGGGTTTGTGCCTTTGTGGTACTATTTAGATGAAACGCGTTGACCGATTTTAATTAATGGCACGTCTTTTGATTCATAATTACGGCGCAAACGTCACAGAAACTACTACATTTTAAAAAATCAAAATCGACGGAGAAAATAATAATGATACCTCTTTTTAAAAAAAGGAAATAAATACGATCCTAGCTTCCAGCGAAGTTCTATACGCTTATCCCTAAGTAAAATCTTTTAAAAAATGTTTTAAAATAATTGTTTTATACGACCTTAATAAAGGTCATTCTTCATAAAAATATCTATGATGTTTTAGAAAAGTCGCAGAATTCTTTGGGGTTTTTTGTGACTTATCTAGAGCATGTGATTGTGTTGTACATGACACAATTTTACATAAACTTAATTAAGTTTATGGAATTAAACATAAAGCTCGACCTTGTTGCTCCATATATATGTCGTAGAATTCAAATGGTTACTAAAAACTGAAAAAAGTCTTCTGGATCTGTCCTCCAAAAGGGCGTTCCATAAGAATCAATTTTGGAACAATTTTTATTCGTAATTGTAGACCGTTTTTTTTTAATTTATTTTTATTCGAAACTTCCAAATGACTCCAATTGTCTTATTCTGGTACTTGAGAAGTCGAAGAAACTTTTGAAATATTATCGGTACATTCATATATATTTAGGTATTTTTGATAGTAACTTGTGCATTTGCTCTCGGAAAGACACATTTGGTGAAGTGGAACTGATGATGAAGACCACAGATGACCACTGGGACTTCTCGATAACAAGTATTTCATGGATTTCGATTCGATTATTTCAATATGTTCGCTAAGTAATCAAGGCTCGTCCGAATGTGGTAAAGTGGAGCTGATGGTGCAACACCAGGCGAACTCCTCAATATTTAACAGCCCCGTGAATATTTTACTTGACACCGGCTTCAAAATGTTGTAGAAAATATTTATTATTTGCTTTTTAGTTCACTTGTGTCCTTTTCAAAACCGGTATATATTTTTTAAAGTTTTTATTTACTATATTTTCCAATGCAATTTAACTAATATCGATGAGAATTATAATTTAACGAAAAAAGTAAAACAATTACTTCGATAAATAAATATTTATTTTCAAAACAATAATAAATAAATTAACAATTAAATCATCGAATGATATTAATATATTACACTGTTATTTTATGGGCACATATTATAAAAAAAAATTTAAACACCTTAATGTTTTTGCTTCACTATAAAACTTATTTTTAACACAGAGTGAATGTTACTTAACTTATAAAACTAATAATTCACTAATAATATACATAGTTTATATTCTCAATAAATATGGTATTAATATAATATTAGAGATTTTTATTTATTACATTAACATAAGTTATTTAATTTAATTATTAACTTAACACTAAACACAACTCTTAATTAGATAAATATTCAAACAAACACTCACACAAGCGTACAATAAATTACAAACATTAAATTAATTAAATCGTGAATAAATAAATTAAACAAAAATCTTTACAAAAGAAAACCTTAATTTAATAAATATTACTTATTCTATTATTTACACATTTAATGAGCAATTTCATTTAATTGTTTTATAATTATATAAAATCTAATATAAAAGATCCCAATTATATTCACCCTTAAATAAACATAAAAACAATTTTAACCAAAAAAATATTAATTTTTAATTAATAGTAAAACCTGTTTTTAGATCATGGTGCGGTCAACATGAGATGTTAAAACCTAGCTATATACACGTCCACTTTGTTTAACATTGGTTTATAACATTGGAACATATAACAAGAATATATGAGGTCGTGAGAGTAACAACTGCCTAACCAACATTGTTTACAAAATGATGTATTTATTATACACATCAAATAATATGTCGTCTTTGCACGAAAAATGACTCAACTATGATTTCTTGATTTCTTATAAGATGGGAATCAAGATACGTTTATTGCATTGCTTTTTCAAAAAAAATTTAGGAGTTACAACAGTTTGACTTTTGTATACCTTAAAATTTCAACTCTGCAGATAGGCCGTTGTTGCTCTCGCAGCCTCATATCTAGTTTAATAACACATATCATCCACACTAATAATACACGTTAAATAACACTGTTTTGACACATAGTTTGAACGCACCATTAGAAATAAAACGCCCCATACATGAGAATACTTACACTTTAATTCAAAGTACTTCTTCTGCTTCAAATATTTCGGATAAATACAACACTATTCGTTTATAAAAATGTGGGTGTAGAGTTTTAATAATAATCATCTTTATTGTGAATGAAGACGATTACAGAGAAGTAAATAACTACACGTGTTTTTAAATTATATCCTTTAATATTTTGTTTCGACTCGATCGGAACGTTATGATAAAAATGCTTCTAAATAGAATATATTGTTGTTCAACATTTGATGCCGTTTTAAGTAGCTTCCTGGAAAAAAAGTTGATTATAATATTTTATGCAACATTATACAACAATTACATAAAGAATAATGATAATATACGAGATTTTTTTTAAATAGTGGAACTGAATTGAAATGCAAAATACGTATGTAATTTCGTTTACGTCAATGACACTTTTTCTTGTTATTTTTTTAAACCGATTTTTAAAGAATATTCTGAGGGACCAAACTGAAAGTATACCATTTCAAGCAAAAAAGAAATAGTCAAATCGGTCAAGCCGTTTTGAGTAATTCGTGAATATACATGAAAAATAGTCCTCGACAAATTAAGAACCTTCTCTCTGACTTATTTAAACGTTTTAAATCAAAGTCAATAACCACATATATAAAATTTCTTTGCATTTTTTTTTGAGTAACTGCTAAGCGATCTTAATATACCCACTATCTAGTCCCAAGGGGCCTTTATTAATAATTTAAAGCAATATATAATAAATTGCGGTAATATCGTACGGTTTGCATCGAATTAAGCCATCCGAAGATTTTACACTTACCCGCAAAATTAAGGTATATTACCAGAGGAAAATGTGCTCTACAACTTTTGAAATAAAGTGTATATTACGAAGTCATATAGGAAGCATGTTAAAGGCTCTCCTCTCAAATCCCTAACTAATTTCCTGGCTAACAAGATTAGACATATCATGTAACGTTGATATTATGAAGTCAAGATTGCTCATTTTCGAGAGACTTCCATACTAGACGTGCTTTCAATTTGGCTCATTTGTACTTGTATGTTACACGGTATCACAGGGCGTGAAACGATCTTGACAATTTTTTTTAATACTGTGTTTATAACATCAAAGTTGCTCGTATAAATTGTTTGATATCCGATGGAATTCTGCTGATTCGGAAAACGAAACTTCTAAATAAAAGTTGGCATATCGCTCTTGGTAAGTAAAATGTATGTAAAGAATATGTACTTTAACGCGGAATATCATTGATATTGATAGCATTCCATCAGATTTTGAAGTAGATATAAGTTTCCACAACTATCTTGAAGTTATTGATATTTAAACCAAATCAACGCTTTACACTCAACAGCCCCCATTGAGATCTCATGATCTTGTGTCGGGGGTCCGGAAACACACAACACAACACAAACACCCAGACCACGACAAACATCCTTATGGCCAATAATGACATTTGTCGTGAGCGTCAACCAAAACCCTTAGCTTTATTGTTATCGTTGCACAAAAGTACCTTAACAATGTTCAGTAAAAGGAAATAATACTCGTTTAGGGTTTTCAAAAACACAATTATGTAGTTTACCTTAATGCCTTAATTTTCTAGCCGTGACAAGCTTGTTGATGTCGTGGTAAGCAGCTATCATGGTGTGTGATGGTGCAGCGCTCACTGAGCAGGCCGGGTGAGTCTCCATACAGTCGGTTCCTTCTTGACCTCGCCTCGCCGCCCGCATGTAGCGGAAGAAACGCAGAATTTCCGGATTGTCGGAAACTGGGCGACGTAGTTCGTTCAGTTCTCTGTATTGAATTATTTTCTTGAGTCTACTTGATAATAAAATTAAATTTATTATGAATAAAACAAAGATTTCATAGATAATGGCACACTGTGGAATTAAGGCTATCGCTTTCAAGCTGTCTCAATACATTTTATGATTTGTAATCAACAAAAAAACGTCCCGTTGATTTGTTTTTTGCGGTTTGTTCTTGGTCTGAGGTTAAACTTTTCCGAAACCGTTGTAGATTCATTTTGTTCACGGTCAAAAACAGAATGTAAATTCTTATTTTGAATACATATATTGACTTTGATTAGTTCTAAAAGATGTTAAAGTTTATTGCATATAATATTGGAGTTTTGAATTTTTAAATGTTATTTGTTTTTTTTTCTTAAATATTGATATTTTTCTAAATATGTAAAAAAATGAACTTTAAAAAGGAAGAGGTTCTTAATAAGTTTCGGTTGTTTTTTTATTATTGAACTCGGAACTCCATCATTTCTTAACC
The DNA here is from genome assembly GCA_037950945.1 of Hypolimnas misippus. NCBI lineage: Eukaryota > Metazoa > Arthropoda > Insecta > Lepidoptera > Nymphalidae > Hypolimnas > Hypolimnas misippus. Next base: position 3,509,473 of record JBBEEQ010000009.1, read on the forward strand.
GGAATCGGAAGAATCGGAAGATATACAACGAATTAATGTAGAATTCATACATTGTATATGTCCCGATCCATCGTTCATGAATCCAATACACATAAATGTCTATATCCACACATTATCAACTAATTATTTAAGCAATTAGTGTAGTATCTAGTTTAGTAACATCCAATTTAAGTTACGCATTTCCATTCTATATATCATAATACTGTTTGCGACAGGCCTCCTTGAAGCGAGGGTGTTCAGCTGAATTTCATATCAAATACAGATGTATGCCGAATCTACGAGAGTAGTCGCTGCGTAAATGATTGCTTAACGCAAACACAGGTCTAGCAATATTGTTAATGTATTAGCGGAGTTTGTGATACATTTCTTATTATGTGAGAAATTATGTTATGATTGTATTGAATTAAAATAAACGCATCACACTCAACGCTTCCCATTAGGATTTCATGATCCTGTGTCGAGGGTCCGAGAACAGACAACACAAACACCTAGATCACGACAAACATCCGCATGGTCAATAAAGACGTTTGCCGTTAGCAGGGATCGAACCCGCGACCGTTAGCGCTTTAGTCTGTTGCTGTGACCGTTGCACCAACGTGTCTGTCAGAAATGAATTAGAAGAGCGCGCTAAAAAAACACACAGAAGAAAAATTTTAAATATCTATTAAATTATGTAGACGTCTTACTATGTTCCAGCTCTGGCTTAAGCCATTATTTGGATTACTTTCGTTGCAAAAGTCAGCGCAAAAATAGACAATTGAGATTAAAATCGCCAAATAAGATTTCATTGCTAGTGTTGATATTGATATTTCTTCCCTGTGTATACCGATTTGAATAATAACTTAGCCTTTGTATAATAATTTATTGTTTCCTGATTCAATGGTAGTTAAAGAATGGAGCATAATAACGGAAGACAGTAAATTGTTTGTGATTAAAGCACTTTTTAATACACATTTTAAAAGTGTTAATTTTCCTTGTAAGGAAACATTACCAATTCTTTAGTAGCTATAAAGTTTTATTATGCTTGTCATTGAACCATTACATAATAATCGTAAATCACACACATTTTCTCCACATAATAGTAATACTTTTTTATATAACAAAACATTTACTTTAAAATTCGTTAGTCTGTAACTACACTCAACATTAACCCCGATAAAAGCGTAGTAACTTCACACATTGCTAAGTAAGCTATTACCTGCTCAGCTGTGCTGATACCAAGTTGCTGTAGGGAGCATACTTCGCCGGACTAGCGTACATCAAGCAAATAAGCTGTTCTCTACAGGCTTCGAGTTTTACGTCACTGAGAGTTTGCCCTCCTATCATCATGGTGTCTTCTGTCATAATTTCTTCTGGTGCTAGTCCTGCAAACAATAGTTGATACTTAGATATAAATTTAAATTTAAACAGTTGATAACATTGGGGTAGTGATAGACTGGACCTTGAAGAAGGATATAGGCCAGGTTTTTGTCACGAAAATATAACTCAAAGGAGGTTAAATGGGGGATTAAAATTTGTATAGATAAATTTAATTCTTAAATAAATAAGCTATTTAAAATAATTATTGTACGCAGTCAAGTCGAAAGCAAATCAAATATTATTGAATTTATACAGTATATTATCATATGCAATATTGCATTATATAATGGGTACATTATCGTAGGCTTGATATTAGTTCAACACTAAATAAACGTTACACAATATTATGATGAAACCAGTACGTGCTGGTATTTTGCCAAGTTCACTAAAATTTATGGATTGAGAAACATCTTTTATATAAAGCGTAGTAAAATAATCGATAACTTGGCTTTACATGAATGTACAAAAAATATGAGCAAATAAAATATGTATTACATATATTCAATTGTTCAAATTTTTAAAGTAATAAACTTTTTAACCCAAAAAGTTAGGTTATATAAGTTTGACGTGATTATCAGTAACTTCCTAATGAATGGACTGATTTTGATGCGATTTTCTTTTTGGAAGTTTTTGTAATTTTAACTATTTATGAAGATTCAGATGTTTGAATCTGTTTTAGGTACGGAAATTTAAGAAAATTATTACAGTCGTAAAAAGTAAGTAAAGTTCTTCTTTTAAAGAGAAGGTTTAAATCTTAATTTATCAGTGCTGCTACACTGCGGGGTGGATAATCATGTGTTAGAATTTCTTCCGGCACATGTAGGTTTCACAACTGAGTACGACTTGAATTGAAATCCAATTTAGCACTTGAAAACGCAGCGGTCCTAGCCTGGGCTTGAACCTGCGAGAATTGGTTATTATCGACGTGCTATAACCTCGGCTATCTCGGCTTTGTTTATACTTGTAATTTATATGATTCTTCTTAAAGATTGCAAAGATCAGGTGGCAATCTCTCTATTAAGAATATTAAGCAGATCTTACCTAAAAAGGTGACAAAACTATTACGAAAATATACCTTATGAATTTGGATCCTCCAGAAAATTGACATATAAAATTGCGGAAAATGAAAAAAGTAACTTTAGTAATGTTTATATTAATTCTTATTATATATTTTTTACGCGTTTTCCTTTAAAGTAAACAGATGTAAATCTTACTCCGTTTCATTATTATTTATGGGAGAGAGGAAAAACGTTACGCGACAATGGTTGTAAATTAAATTGTTCCAGGGACTGTTTTAGGATTGGGAGGTTGAAAACAGTTTTTTGTAACAAGAATTTTAAGAAAATGAAGTACGAAACTTTTTTAAGTTGGATCATTAGGGTTAACATGCGCATAATTTCGTTGTAATTATATAAAACGTACATAGTAATAATTAAGACTTAAAAAAATAAACCGTCTTAAACAGTAAAATTCGCAATTCTGTTTTCTTGGATGACATAGTAATTACACTTATATTGATTAAAAAATAAAAAACCTACTAAAACGATTTTAATAAAAATAATATGACCAACCTGAAAATATACCCTTTCGATAAATAAAGACTTTTAAAAATCAGTTTAGAAAAGTCGAAGTTCTGAGGTAACAAACATTAAAAAAACATGCTAAGAATTTAGAATCACCCCCTAATTGAACTCGGTTAAAAGCAGTCGCAACGTCCTTCAATTTGTTTTTAAATAAAAATATATCTACCACGACGCGAGGTCGACTTCTGCATTATGTATTTTGACCTTGAGATAATCAAAAACTAAAATCAAAATATACTTTATACAAGCACTTGAATCGTCAATTAACAAAAAAATAATAATAATTAAATTAATAACAAAGCTACCACTGGTTCCGAATGTAGATTCTACCGGGAAGAACCGAGAAAAAACTCGATAGTTACTCTTTTAAAATTATATTACAATTTTTTTTGACTATGCTAGAATAGTCAAACAGAGTTAGACAGTACTACCTTTGATTAAAACTTACAATGTAGCGAATCTAATGTTGACTATAAATTAACAAATACAATCTAGTTAATAAGAATTAATATTCAAAGGACTTTATAGTGTAAAGAATAAAGATCATTTTAGCTTACCCAATCTAGCGAAGATTCCATCCAGACGTGAAAGCAGAGGCGAATAGAACGGGTCGTAATTGCTCAGAATCATCGAAGATGCTGGAATTTTCTGGAATATCTGAAAATATATTGGTACTATTACTTACTAGTCCATTTCTACAACTTTGTCTGTGTAGAACAAGCATTTTTAATAATCTATTTGTTTTAGAAGAAATGGTTTTCTATGCAAATATTCAATCTCTATTTCACTATCTTTGAGTTTTATTTAAGCAAAGATGGCCTAGTAACAGCTGTAACACGGCTTAAAGATCTCAACCGACGGGCAACGCTCGCGTGGTTAAACCCGAAATTTACAAGTGCCATATTTTTGTTTAAATTAATCTAAAGCTCGTTGATACAGGAAAACATCGTGAGGAAGCCTTCCTTTGACGGGAGAAATTCTGACATGGTGGTGAATTATGCTTTTAAACCTTGTCCTTATTAGGAGAAGCAGTCTTACCCAGTAATGGGATATTTAAGGGCTGTTACTTTACTTTATTTTTTAGGCTTTTTTTTGGTAGCAGTAGAACAACAGTAGCCTGTTCTAAAAGTGAAATTTACATTTATATCAAAATTTGTGAAACTAAGTTGGGGTTTAATCGTGAAAATTACAAACTGACAGACAAATTAAACTATACTTGTATATAAAACGTATGTATATTAGAACGATAATAATTTCTTTAAGCTGTCTTCCTGTATTATATTAATGTATGATAGAAATGATTCATTTCTGACTTCCTTAATACATGACATATTCATTTATGATATTTAAGATATATATAGAAATAACTAAATTTGCGTTATGCGCAAAGGTCAAATTGTTATTTTATCATAAGAACATAAAGGGGTGAAGAGGAGATTCAAAATTTGCGTGGAACAACAAAACAATAGGTCTAGGGTTAAAAATACACTTATAAGTTTTGTTCTCAGACTTTAACATTTCCATAAGTTATTTGTCATTACTTTACACCTGAAAGTCTTATCGTCTTATCTTAAAAACACATAGGTTTCGTAACTGATTTCTATGTAACTGTTAATCGGTTACAGAATTGTTTTATATCAATTACGAGACTAAAACTTACAAGTGTAAGTCTCCACCTACACCTGAAAGAATTTACTGTTAGTGCCTTGTGTTGACACACACAGCTTCCTAACTACTTACGATGTATCTGTTATTTGGTTATAGAATTGTTTTATTTCAGTAAAGAGAGTAACTCTTACAAATGTAATTCTCGTTCTACACCTGAAAGAATCGATTGTCACTGCTTCATATTTAACACACATAGCTTCCGTAACTACTTTCTATGTAACTGTTACCAGATTACAGAGTTGTTTTATAACAATTACGAGAGCAAACTTACAAGTGTAATTCTCGCATAAACATTATCGTGAAGTCAATGTTACACACGTTATTTACCTTGTAATTGCTGCTTGTGGTCACTTGATTCTTGTAATAACTATTCTTGCTTGGTAAGTAGGAAACTTTTTGACCACCGACGCCGAATCTGAAAATTAAAAACAGATAATTTAACACTAAATATTTTCCATTAGAGCCGAGATGGCCTAGATACGTCGATCTCAAATGATGATCGCGGGCTCGGCTAGCAAGTACTAAATTTGTATTTAAATTCACCTCGAGCCCGTGGTGAAGGAAAACATCGTGAGGAAACTTGCATGTGCCCGGAGAATTCTAACTCATCTATATCCGCCAACCTGCAGTGCAGCAGCGTGGTGAATTAAACACTAAAACCTTCTCAATAGGAGAGAAGGCCTAGCAGTGGGACATTTATTTATTTCACTTTATTGCACAACAATTAAAAAAAAATACATTGAGCAAAAGGCGGACTTAAAGCTATATAGTCTTATCTACCAGCCAACCTTAAGACGTGCAAGAAAGAGCGTTCAGTAGATGCATATAAAGTATAAGTAAATCTACTCGCATACATAAACACATACATACCATACATAAACGTATACCTTACATAAATATATACATACTATACATAAATATATACGTACATTAGGAGTACATATTGTATAAAAAGCATATTTGAAAATAAATATACATACACATAATTACATATAACTAACACTACTAGTACAAAGTAAATAGTATGAATAATACACAACGGGGATATCACAAAAAATTTTAATATTTAAAAATTTACAGGCTGTTACTTTACTTAACTTTTATTTTCCAGTACAATGTTCTTTTTTACCCGGCTTCGTCGCAAGGAAGTGTACTTTGTTTATAAGTTTATGTATGTTTGTATGTACCTGTGTATGTGGCTTTGTATCTTTGTGGCACTATTTAAACCAAATGTGTGAGCTGATTTTAATAAACGTCGTTTGATACGTCATAACGACGCAAAAGTCACAGAAAGCATAGTAATTTAGAAAAACCAAAATGGCCGGTTTTGCACGCCATCATGAGAATCAACGAACTTTGTTGATACCCTACGTATTGTTGGTAATAGGTATTTAAAATAATTTATTAGGTTTTTATATCATTTTTTTTCAGTCAGAATTACTGTTTAGAATCTACAATGATTTAAAATTGGTTAGTAACAATCTTTATAGTCTTGTTATGCTGTCGGGTTTTTGATTTTTTCAATTAATTACATGTTGTAAAACGTTTTATTGCGATATCGGGTTTTAATAAACACTGTCTGAGATAGGCCATTGAGCGGTGTAAAGTTATTGATTTTATCTTGATAAAGTGAACTGGGATCATTAATTGACTTTATTTAGGGTCCGATTTTTAAAACACGTTTATCATCGCATTTCGTTGTTACTATTTTACAGCAAATAAGGCTTTTACTTACTCTTCTCTGAATTAACACTTATATATATACTTTACTTATATATATTATATTTATATATAACACGTATATTTACTTTGTTAAAATCAAATAATCTTAACAATGTAAATATCTCAATTATGTAAATACTGACTGAAGTTTGGGCTTCAGTTGATGTATTTATTGTTATTAAATTTTTGAGGGTGTATAACGGTTTTTAGCTTCTATTATGTATTCCACTGCTTACGTACGCTACGTTAGCTTTTTTTACCGATTTTCTATGAGATTGTAATATTGGCCCAGTCGAGACAATTCGTATATGCTTTAAGCTTCCGCGATTTTTTACTATTCATATTTAATATAACGGTTGCACCCGTTGTGGTCACGAGCTGACTGAGTCGTAGACTCGTAGTGACCACGACGAAACGTTTATATAGATAAGGATATATTTTTTTAAATTATGCATTAAAATATATGAAATCAATTAAATACACACTACTATGTATTTAAAAAACACACATATACTATATTGTTTATATATGTTAGTCTGTGGTCGAATTGAGAATAGACTATCTGTCAATTTTGAAATCGATTAAAAATGAACTACGGTTGAATTCGGACTGCTAGGCGACGATTAGTCGAAATAAAAAGGCAAATACGTCTTTCCGACTTTAATTGAAACAAATCCAAAAACGCGAATGTTTTCACGATAAGGAGAGAAAGAATTCCCTCTTACAAAGATGTAAAACAAGATGAAGATTTAATTAATACCAATTTGATAAATTTCTCATTGGTCGCGACGATGATTTTATAAATTATACGAAGCCCTAATTGTCTATCCGACAGAATTAATTTACTCGTAATCGAATTGAGGAGACTGACGAACCTATGCAAATTTAAATAAAAGAAGGATCGAATCGATCCCGATGCGAATAGACGCCATTTTTATCACGAGATTGAATCTGATTTGGACGGCGTCTGATTTTATTGTTTGTGTTCTATTCAATTTGTGTCCAAAACGTTTGCATCGGTATTAAATAAAGATTGACATCTTCGAATATGCGTGTGGTTTTGAGAAGTTTGGTTTTTATTCGAAGTTAATTGGTGCAGCACAATTTGTTAAACGGTGGTCGATATCTGATATTACTTATTCCAATGATTTATAATTTAAATAGTTATATTATTTTTATAGTGAAATAAATTAATTTATTTGCTTTATGTCGTACTAATCGCGTCGATAACCAAATCTTTAATATAGAAAAAATACTTTGTTCTTGCAAGGGAATAAAAATGAGTCATTTTTAGAAGATATAGCCGAATATTAATTTCATATATGTTTATAAATTTCTAGCGGTCAACACATTACGGGTTACATACAGAATTACAACCCCTAATTAATACGCTAAGGGGCAAATTTTTAAAAGAAAACGAAATCTATGTACATGAGCAATTTTATTTCTAAACAGAAACTAGCATCTTAAATTACGTGTTTCTTACTTTAAAAATGGTGGACTTTTGTTCAACCATCCCTTATTATATACATCCGTTATTTTTAGGGAGAAAATTTCCAAACATCCTTTTTAGTGGAATACAACATAAAAGGCATCAACCGCCAAGTTTCAAGCTTGTAGCCTCAGCGGTTTAGATTTTGCATGAATCAGTCAGTCAGGAAAAGTATTTATTTAAGTATACATGTGAATATTTCCCACAACGGAACGTTGAATAATGTTTGTATTAATCTGTAGCGAAGTTGGGATGGGAAAGATTATGTTTTATGATCTTGGCCTACATTGCCAGTTCCGGGCATAAAAAATACAGGGTCCCAGTGGGACGCGGGAATACGTATGCCGCATGAAAAAAATGTAAACGACAGAGTGTGATAGTCCAGTCACTTCGTTTAGTGCGATATTACTTTGACCGACTTCCAAAAAAGCGGAGTTAATGCACTAATTTTATGAGTGAATAAAAAGAAAAAAAAAACAGGCGTTTTCACACAAAAATTTAGTATTATAATGTATTATTACATAGTATAAAACAAAGTCGCTTCGCACACTTAGATCTTTTAAACTAAGCAATGGATTTTAAAGTTTTCGTAAATAAACCAAGTGATTCAAAAAGAACGTTTATATTTACATATAATTATTGCTTATTAAAGGAGATAAAAACGGAGAATTTCAAAAAATTATAATGGGAAGCCAGGGTTGGTCGCTTGTGATACACTTACATACACTTTATCATTTGGAAATTGTCTTTTATTGAATAGGTTATTCAAATATGGTTCTATTTCGATTTCAAAGATAATGAGGTATTAAAGGGAACTTCTAAATGGAAAACAGTTTTACACTTATCATTATTTGCAAGCTGTAAACCGCATACATCGTTTACGTTTTTAATTGTTTTATATAAAAATAGCTGACAAACAAGCAGGCGAAACACTTAATGTTAAGTTATCACCGTTGCCCAAGGACATTTGCAGGCTTACATCATCAAATCAAATCAAAAAATATTTTATTCAAGTAGGCTCTCACGAGCACTTTTGAATCGTCATATATGAAAAAAAAAACAAAAAAAAAATTACATCAATAATGAAGCTACCACTGGTTCGGAACGCAGATTCTACGAGAAGAACCGGCAAGGAATTCGATAGTTACATCATCAAAACAGCCACAAATGCGTTGCTAAAAAAACAAGTGTGGTATAAAAGGGAATAGGAAGTATAAAAAGGGATCCCTATTCCTTAATACCTAACCCTCTTTAGGGTATTTTTCGGTTCTCTCACTGACTGTACGAAACGTAGTATTAGCTACATCACTCTATTCTGTGAGAGTCAGGTACTGCCCCGGTCGTATAGCCAGCCTGTATAGTCTGTAGTCTACATCTAGGCTCTACCACATTGTAAAACTTTTTATGAAAAAATAATAGTATTCTACCAACTTTTAGACTTTACTGTAACTCCAATAAATATATTTTTTTCTATTCAATTTTAGCCATTCCATTCAGGAAATTAAATTAACTTAATGGATAAGGAACTTACTCTAATGCAAATTCATTCGAACCGTATCGAAGATTTTTCTCGATTTTTATTTTTACGTACGTACCTCATTTTTTTTTGCATTTCCATTTACTTTATATAATATATCTTTTAGCTATTTAAAATTAAGAATAATTTTAAGTATTATTATTTTTATAAATATGTGAAAATATTTACTTACTGTTTTTTATTCGAACAAAACAGTCTAAAGAAATCCGTCCTTATACTACAGCTATAAGACAGACAAATTTCCGAAGAGAATTGCAAGCGTCCTGCTATTTTAGTCATTCCTACTAAATTTTAATCTGGATTAAATCTAGATAAACCGATGTAAATGCATTTTTATGTCCCACAATAAAAAAGCCATCGTGGTTTCTAAAAGTCGCAAGGCGATTATTTAAATTAAATTCTTTAAGTCGTCGTTGCAGATGTAAAACCACAGACCCGCTAGCATTTTAATTAGAATTAGTATAAAGTAATTGTAGGAAGTTTTATAATTAATGAGAGTAATTTAAATCCATTTGGTCCTTTAATATTACCACTACCTATTTACTATTGGTTTAATTATTTATACTGATATTAAAGTATATTTGTCTCTATTGTTTTATTTATGTTTTCTTTCATGACTTATATTATTTCATTTAGGTTTATTTAATTTTAATTTAATTCACTATAATTGTATTTTATTTTATTCTGTCACTTTTTACATATTAAATTTCGTTGATATGGTAAATGTAGTGTTACCTATAATTAAGGCGCCTTTTTATAAATATGTTATGCTGTCTTGTTTTTATCCATGTAACGATTGTGTGTCTTGTTGGTAACCCTTTATAAATAAATAAATAAGAAATTCTGTGTCTGTTTGTTTGTAAGGTTTTCAAGTCTATACAGCTAAACTAACAAATTTCGGTATAGAAAATATTTATAGACATATAGACATTTATTACAGTTTAAAATATGAAGAAAATATGAATTTGAACACTGATAAGCAATAATATGTTAAGCCCGAGGACTTCATTTTTAGAAAATGTCGTCTAAAGATGTCAAACCTATTCTTAATTTTGTTTTAAGAAATATAATTATATCCATTTCTTTTTTTTTTTTGATAAAAATAATGAACGAAAAGTAAAATAGTTATTAAAAAAGTTTTATCCAATAATAAATTTTTCAAAAGTATTGTATTATTATATATTGCAAAATATGATATACACTCTAATATTCGAAACATTAAATTAAAAAAAATTTCCGTACTTATTTAGTTTAGATAAGTTTAAATATTTTTGAATTACATATTAAATGTTATTATATTATATGTTAATTCAAATACATTATGCATTATAAAAATACATCAATATCTTCAAATATACTTTTCACTTTTTGTAGTTAGACGCGTTATCGCTTATTAGCATCTATTTATTCGTGTTAATTTTCTTACCTGGACATATCAACATTAGCTAGGTCATTGACATCGTTCTCAGCTCCAGTCATGTCATCCTGCGCGTACGCAAACGTCGCCGCTGGGTTTGTCTCATAGCCCATGAAGGTATTATCATTGTTGTACGCGGTTTGGTCATCACCATTAGCTGGTGGATAGCTGGCTTGACTTGAGGCAGCTGATAAGTGGGATATACCTGGAATTATATACATTAATATATTTAATTAACTTTTGGCTTTGTTTGTTTTAATGTAGATTTTGTTATTTCGTCTAAAAACTCTTTGTTGTTTGGTCAGTACGACACGTGTCTCCTAATGGAAATGTACAATGTGTAACACTTTCTGGTAAGCGCAAATTATAATTGGCAAGGTTTTATTGCAATCGCGTATTCAAGCCGTTCTAAGAATTTTAAGAAATTTTGTATGGTTTCGGGGGGGCGATAAATCCATCTAAGTAGATTTCATTTACAGAAAACGTTTTATCCGACTTTTCGGGCAATGAAAAACGGCTACTAATTTTTTTTTACGACTAAATCTGAAGATATTTTTTTTTAATAAAATATAAAGCAAAGCTCGGTGATCCAGGTACTATTTATATATAAGCTTTGCGTTAGAATTATCTCTATTTATTTTATGTATGCAATTGATTATTTATTTGAGGCGAATTTTCTACGAAATGTTTGTACTATCTATGTATGTATTATATTATATCGCAGTAAAGTTTTTAGCAGAAAAAGTACATTGTTTCTTGTTTCCTTTTTTTAAATAAACCTTTTGTAAATATAATATTGCCATTTTGAAACTTTGTCTCTTAAATATTATTTTTTGTTTAGAAGATAGTTTCGAGATGTTACAAACGATACCCTGAAATTTAATTGACATTGTTAAAACTTTGTTAGTTATCTTTGAGTATTTACTTACGTTGACACAAAATTTGAAGATCGTGTTTTGACTTGCGGTGATTTAATTAAGTAAGTTGTAGAAAGTTTTACTCACCTTTCCCGAGTATTTTGCCGAAACTTCCCAAGATGCTCGGTAAGAACATGGCTAATAGGATGCTCTTGAAAATTTGAGCACCAATAAGTAGAGGTAGGAAAAACTTCTTTAATCCAAATGCTGTAAACAAACCATTAACTTTTTTTTATAAATTCTGTTATTTTGTTTTGTCAACTTGTTATTTTCCTACACAATGCTCCTAATTAACTGAATTTTAGTAGAATTATTTTGAAACATTAAAACTTATAACAAGATTGATAATGTTAATATGACTTAGATATTATGTTTTTGAAAAAAATATATATAATCAATATTATTATTATTAATTTATTTTTTATGTATATTATTGTTAGATAGTACATTATTTAATTTAAAATATTAGTTCCTTCATCATATGTAAAATTAAATGATAGAGCCATAAAACTAAACTGTGATAACACATAGACGCTGATAAGCAATACTGTGTCAAGCCACGCGGACTTCATTTTGAGAAAATGGCGTATAAAAATATCAAATCTATTCTTAACAAATGTTTAAAGACGTTTATATCTATTTTCTCTCTTCTATTTTGTTAAAAGGTATAAAGATTTAAAAGCAGATTAGTGTAATGAAAAGTTTTATCTAATAATATGTTTTTCAAATATATTAGATTATTGCATATCGTAAAAATATAAGACACTTCAATATTCTAAACAATAAATGAAGAAACTTTTCTCCGTACTTATTTAGTCTTGAATATTCTAATAATGTTAAATATGTAACGTATTATCAGAATACATCAATATCTTTGAATTTGATTTTTTGTGGGTTGACACATTATTGCTTATTAGCATCAACATATTGGTATTGCTTTGGGTATACGAGTATTCAATTAATAGATGAATTATGCGAATAACACTTAAGAACTTTTACTTGACACAAAAAATCGAAATCGTTTACTCACATCTAAAACCGACGATCCTTGCAGCTTTTGGTAGGTTAATAGACAGTATATGAGTATCAATGAAGTTTTTTATTTTTTTAAACAGTCTGTATTCATAGGTATATGAGCTGAATAAAGCTCTTCCTTGTCTCACTTCTAGTTCATCTTTTGGTTTATTTGTTGTATTTATCGCTTTAATTTCAACGCCTTCAAATAATTCGTATCTATCCTTTGTAAGTGCTTCATCTAACATATTTTCTAGTACATTCTGTAATTGTCTCTCCGTGTTATTTATAAATACATATTTTTCTGAAAACGTGCTGACTGTATCTATTATATCAGCTATAATATTATTACCCTTTGGATCATCTTTTTGTTTATTAACGTTATTAATATTATTATTACTAAAACAGTTATGGCAGTTAATAGATTCTACTTTACTATCTAAATTACTTAAGTCTGTAGGTGTATTGATTTGACTCGATTCATATTTGTGAATAGTCTGGCTGTCGCCGGTAGCTATGAAAAGGAATATATACAATGTAGCTATGACGATGTTCTCTGTGAACCTCCATTCTTTTCTTCTGAACATCTTCTCAATTGGCTGTTTTGAATACATGTTTTGGACAAATCTTCAAACTTCATCACCGGGTATTGTCTTTGACGTGTGCGATACGTATTTCTTTTTCATCGAAAAGATAATCTGTAACAAAAGAAATTACAAATTAGTTTTTATTTACTTTTTTATTACAGATAAAACATGGTATATGGTAGGTTATAGAAATAAAATAACATAAATAAAACTTATGTTAATTAAATTTTCATTAATACTTTAACAAGGATAACAATATATTGTAATATTAATGTAACTAATTCACCAGACTACTCTAGAAGAAGATAATATTTTTCGAGACTATGTAATTATGTATATGCATAAGTATGTAATTTATATGTCTATCGCTTTAGCGCACTATGCAGATCAAACGTTTGATGGGTTTGAAAATATGAGATATCATCATATAGACTCGTTTTAATATTAGTGATATAAGTATATTTTTGAAGCGTTTTTATGTATATCTCTTAAGTTTTCATCAGACTTCAAAAAAGGAAGATGTTCTCAATTAGTATTGTACTTTTTTAAATTAAAACTTGTCACCTCATAACTCCGTTATTTATTGTATAAAGTAAAGTAAAGTAACAGCCTGTTAATATCCCACTGCTGGGCAAAGGCCTCCTCTCCTATTAAGGAGAAGGTTTAGAACTTAATCCACCACGCTGCTCCACTGCGGGTAGGCGGGAATACATGATGTTTTCCTTTACTGCTGAGCTCGAGATGAATTTAAACACAAATTTAGCACTTGAAAATTCAGTGGTGCTAGCCGGGGTTTGAACCCACAATCATTGGTTGAGATCGACGTGCTCTAACCCCTAGGCCATTTCGAGTCACTATTATTTATTCTATGATTTTTGGAAATTCTCATTTTCTTTAAACGATATTTTTTAGACTGGTCTTGTAGCAATTTTATTGATATTGAATTAGCAGTTTGGTTTTAAAATGTAAATGACAATTTAGTCCAAGGTTATGAAATTGCGTATTTTGTTTTTTAAGTCTATTCTTTTTTTAAATAGTAGTTATCTTCAAAATCACACTTTGGCGCAGTGGTCACTGCAACTGACTGTAGCGCTAACGGTCGCGGGTTCGATCCCCGCTCACGGCAAATGTCTGTATTGGCCATACGGATATCATTGTCGTGGTCTGGGTGTTTGTGTTAGTGTTGTGTATGTTTCCGGACCCCCGACACAAGGTCACAGGATCTTAATGGGGGCAGTTGAGTGTGATGCGTTTATTATTATTATTATTTACTTTTATTCTCAAAATAGCATAATATAATTGCTATGTAGATATACCGTAAATGTAGTTCGAGATGAGGACATCATAAATACAATCGTATACTTCTCAGTAAACTTGATATTGCAAGGACGAAAAACTTTAATATCTTATTTGCTTATGAAATAGGAATGGAGTATTTTTGATTTTGAAAACTCTTTATTAATTTATTTTCAGTTATTTAATTATATATTTAATGTATACTTAAATTAATTAATTAGTTAGGTTAAAAACTTTTAAGTCTATCATTTCATTTAAGCATATATCGATTTAAGTTTTGTATGGGTTATTAATTACCTAATATATACTTTTTAAATAAGTAATTCTATATTTTATGCTTTCTAACTGCCAAAACTTATGAAAGGTTCTAGATTTTTAGGTACGCTTGATATTAGTGCTAAAATTCATTTATTCAGTTATTATAATTAATTAAATAGTTAGGTTAAAAACTTTTAAGTCTATCCTTTCATTTAAGCTTATATAGATTTAAGTTTTATATAGATTGTCCAATTACCTAATATATACTTTTTAAATAAGTAACTTTATATTTTATGCTTTCTAACTGACAAAACTTAAGAAAAATTTTGGATTTTTATGTTGTTATTAGTGCTAAAATGATATATTCACTTATTTAAGATTGGATGGTACCTGCGACTTCGTTTGCGTATAATAATCGTTGATTTGAATAGCTTTATTCTTGAGAAATTATAGTATTTTTTTTACTTTCTTAACTTTCATCCACTGTGTTTATGCAATTTATTTTTTCGACAAAAAGTGGTTTATGTCATTTTCCAAGGCCTAATCTTTATCTAGACCGAAATTCATTAAAATTTGTGTAGTTGTTTTGGCGTGAAAACGTAACACACAAACTGACTGACAGGTAGCGTTACTTTCTCATTTATTATGATAGTATGAATGATCAACTATACTATTTTTACGTATTTCGTTTTCTATTTTGTTTCCTGGCTTCGTGACAGGTAACAATAATTGTAAAAAATGGTGTCAAGTATGTGTCGGCCTTGCACATGAAGGATTCCGTACCATCGTACAATATATAAAATAAAATAAATACTTTTCTAGTACTTTTGTAAAAGAAACAAAAGAGGTGATATACCTAACAACAAATGTCAAAAATCATTCAATTCGATTTTTTTTATTAGTTATAGCGACATTAGGAAGACACCTTCTGTGAAAATTTCAACTCTACCTATAACGGTTCATGAGATGTAGAAATTGACAAATAGACGTACAGCAGAAACTTAGTAATAGGGTTCTATTGATACCCGAATAAATGAGCCTAGCTGTAACCTACTAACAGTTCAAAGACGGGTTGGCGTAAGCATCCCACTCTCACAGAAGATCTGCTTGAAGTAGTAGAATCTAATTGCGTTTCGTACGGTGAGTGAGAGAGCCGGAAGTCTAACCTTTTATCCCTTTCGGTACTTCCTATTCCCTTCCTTTTTCTATTATTTGTGGCTCTGGCGCTGCAAATGCCCATGAACGGTGATCACCAACATTTGATTTTACAATAAAAAAAAAACCTTCAAGAAATGTGTGCATATATTTCTTTTGCTTAATGAATATTTTTTCGGTGGAAACTTAATTAGTTTATGTATTTTTGTATGATTTTTTAAAAATAATTTGTTATACTGTTTGTTTTAAATAAATAAATTTAATTACGGAACTCCAAAACGTGATTTCTAAATGTTACGTTCATTGCTGTTAAGAGAAGTTTTCACAGTATTGTTAGTGTTACTTACGACATGGGATTGTAAATGTTATTGTATCGTAATTGTTATGCCACAGTGTAAAGGAATATCGCTTCTGTTCCCATTTACACAGTTTCCCTGTCGCGACGTCTGAGTGTATAAATCGTGAAATGTTTGTTTGTTATGGATAATCTTTAAAATGTATGTTATATTGGTGTATGTGGGAGATATTGGCTACACTGTGTGGTTTATAATCTATGATTTAAAAAAAATGTTCTTTCGGCACCTTGCGACACTAAAAGTGAAGAATTGAATATTAATAAAATTTAAATTTTAACATAGTATATAATAAAATTATAACTTAAATACATAACATTCTAACATAAATAATAATTCTATTTAAAATAAAAAGAAGAAAGAGAAATTAAAAATAACTTTATTATTAAGCCTAAGTAACTGTCCATGTCACAGCGAGGCAAGGTGCCCAAAACACTGGCAGCATTACCTCTTTGTATGGCCAAGGTAGCCGCCAGCCCTTCAGTCACCTGCAGTTTCATATTTTATGTTTCCTGTTATTTAATTAAATTGGATCTTGTGACATTAAAGTCTAAATAAACGGCCGAAATCCCGAACGCGAAACGAGTTTGCGATTTCTCAAAAATGTGAAACTATGAATTCGGTTACTAAGCGTGCGATAGGCTATTGTTTGTATTTTTTTATAAAAACAATGTTAATGTGTCGAAATAAAATACAGTATTTTGATATAATAATAAAGTTATTGTAAGTGAAAATTCAAATTGAATTTTCAGAGGGTTTTTCTTTCAAACGTTAAGTTTTAGTTTATCAAAGAGCAAAATGAATAGTGCTCAAGTTTGATACACGGCTCAGCAAGCTATAAGACCTAGACCTATCAAAAACCACGTCACGAACTGCGACCCAGCAGATCTCAAACTTCTTCCCCTCGCCTATCACGCCCGGATACTCTGACTTTATTATTATGAATGATTTAAACTCAGTTTTATATTACAATCTACTTAGTTTTACATTTGTGACATTTCGTACAGGATTTACATATAAATGGCGTGAATATAAAATCGTGATACTATTATTAATTGCGCCTGGATAAAGTTCGACGAAATAGAACTAATTCATCGTATTGTGCAGTCCGATGACAATGAATGTAACGTTTATACGAGTATATCTGTACTAGCGAGAAGCTTCGGCTTCACACGGGTGTTTTGTAGTTTTTTACGACATTACATTTAAAATCTTTGAAATTTTTGGCTTATTCTTCTACTTTTTGTTCCGTTTTCTTCTCACAGACGTATCCTTTCACTGAAGGTTGTCTGTAAGAGATTGCTTTTAGCAATAAGAGCGCCTTTGCACGCTCTTTATACTTCCTGTCACATGTTCTTATTTATTGTATCTTTTGTCTTGTGTGTGCAATAAAGTGCTTATCTATCTATCTATCTATTGTATACATGTATCTATTATGTAGTTTATTTTTCTTGACTTGTCTTATTTAGCAGACAGATATGGCGCGTTTCTAACCACACATAAAATTTAGAGATGAGAAATTATTGATCGATGATTGAATCACTTTTATAATGACAAAAAACGTTCGAATCATGATTTTCATTCCGCGTAGGTATCGTTACAAAATAAGTCAAGTGAAGACAGATGGACTATACATATAAACCTTCCTTTTGAACCACTCAATGATGAAAATCACATTAAAAACCTTTACGAAGTTTAAAAGATCTAAGCGTATAAACAGCGAGAAGCGAATTTGTTTTATGTAAAGATGACCCATCAATTAAAAACTATTCGCTGTCTACACAGATAAATCATTTATACTGAAACACAGCCAATATAGTTTCACCGCAGCGCAGTATGTAAAACAAGAAAGAACAGTATTTGCTGCAACTCAAACACGTGCTCAAAACCGCTAAACCACGAAAAACTATATAAATATGGCTCAGAACACGTTTAGACAAACGAACGACAGTACAGATTGGCACATGTTAAAATATCAATAAATAAATTCGCTTCCAAAATTTGACACGTATTTGCAAACTTTTAATCCTGTTTAATTCTGCGTGCGGCAGAAGAAAAATTCTATTGTAATCCGCAAGGCCCTTAGATCTATTGTATTAGACTGTAGTAACTAGACCATTTTATTACTTCTAAATGTTAATATAATAAAAATAACTAGCTGTTCTTTGCACCTTCGTTCGTGTATATTTTGGAATTTGATACAAGCGATTCAGAAAAACCGATAGTTCAAAGAACCGATGGCCGATGGGGCAGAAAGGTTCTCGAATGGAGACCACGGACCGCCAAGCGCAGCGTAGGACGTCCACCTAGAAGATAGACAGACGACCTTATTAAGGTCGCCGGAAGACGCTGGATGCAGGCCGCGTCGAATAGGTCCCTTTGGAAATCATTAGGGGAGGCCTATGTCCAGCAGTGGACTTCCTACGGCTGATGATTCAGAAAAGAGGTACAATACTACGTTTCATGGTTTATGTTTCATTATAAGTATCAAAAATTATGTATATTAAGTTTTAAGTTAAAAAACATGGAATAAGACTTTCTACGCAAACGTTTTTATAGTTTTAAACCCGTTTAGGGGATGAATATCGAAAAACCCTGTCTCAGTTAATTTACAACTTAAAAGTCACCTACTACCAAAATTTCAAGTTATAGCCCCAGCAGTTTAGGCTCTGCGTTGATGAATCAGTCACTCAGGATAAGAGATTATATACTTATAGATGTCTCCAGGTACAACAGAAAGCAACACAATCATGATTTCGTTTTACGTTTGCGCGTACCATACAGGTTTGCGCGCGCTTCAATGCGCAAAACGGTTTGTGCAAATAAGCGCAAATATTACTTAAGCGTGAATAGGAGATTAAACGAACATTTATTTACTGTATTAAAATAGCAATACCAATAATTATTGAACCGTTAATTATTGGAAATAATATTAATGACAACCCTTTTCCCGCGTCTTTGCTCTCTTTAATGTTCCATTTATCTGTACGACATGTATTTACTGTAAAATAATTGTGCTATGGTGAGTATTACACATGTAAGTTTTACACTCATTATTGATATAAAACAATTACCCTAAAGCTATTGTATAATTTTTTAAAAGAGTAACTATCGAGTTTCTTGACGGATCTTCGTGGTAGAATCTATACTCCGAACTGGTGATAAATTTATAAATTTAATTTATTTTTTTTTTTGGTTCTGTATTGACAATTTAAAAGTATGTTTATGTTTTGGTTTTAGGATTCTTTGACTCTGTACCCTGGTAACGCTCACTTATGTAACTGTACTTACTGTACTTTACGAAAGTCGGAAATGTCAAAAAGGCACTAATGGTAATTTTTTAAAGTGTAAACCCATAACAAACATCAAAAACTTATACAAATCTTTATCTTAGTCTTAGAAAAAAATTATAGAGTATTTTTTTTCATAGTGTATGTAATACTCATTCCGCTTTTAAGTGCAAACAATTTTTTGACGAAGTTTTATAGCAATCGAATAAACAGTATGGTAGCACAATATACGAACAAACGAATATTTTTTTTTATATATTAGACGTTACTAAATCTCGAGTGTTTCTGCACGTGTAAGTTACATACTGATATGTTATGAAGATTTTCTCATAATTAATAGATACGGGTACTGAATATTTACGCTTAAATGATTCATAATTCATCTCTTAGTAGCAATATGGAATATTTACAATATTAATATGTTAATGTAATGAGAAGATTTTCTGTTTTTATTTTATTTTATTAGTTAAGAAAATGATTTATATATATTACTAGCTGGTGGTCTGCGATGTCTGTGATGTCTACGTCATACTACCATGCAATGCTAATACTAATATGCATGCAAAGTCTCAGCAATCGGTTTAAAATTGACAAAGTTTTGTACAAATTTGCATCCCTAATTTTATCTCCTTGGGGGTAGAAATAATGAAAATCCTTTGCGGATGCCTAAATCATAGCATATGCACCTGCATGCCAAATTTCAGCCCGATCTGTCCAGTGGTTTGGGCTGTGCGTTGATAGATCAATATGTCAGTCAGTCACCTTTGAGTTATATATATTTACATTATTAGCAGTTGAGCCGCGATGACCTAGTGGTGAGAACACGTCGATCTCGACCGATGCTTGCGTTCAAACCCCGGCTTGCACTGCTGACTTTTAAAGTGTTAAATTTATGTTGAGTTCGGTTAAGGAAATCATCGTGAGGAGCCCCGCATGTGCCGGGATTAATTCTGACACATGTATATCCGAAAACCCGGAGTGGAGCATCGTGGTGGATTAAGCTGTAAACCTTCTTCTTTACGTGACATTTACGCAGTGTACCAGATTTTTTATTATTATGTAATTGAAATCATTCAATTTTTAAAATAAAATCAAAATTAAAGTATAATTTATTCAAGTATACTCTTACGCACTTTTGAATAGTCAATGCACAAAAAGAAAATAAAATACATTAATAAATAACCTACGAGCGATTCGGAATGTAGATACTGTTTTAAAATTTGGTCTATTTTAAATAGTGCCGTCTAAATTGACAGTATGCAGTAGAGAATGAAGGAATACTCACATTCTTTCACTTCTCTACTGTATACTTTTCAATTCAAATACGCCTTCCTACTTGAAAGAACATTTCAAATTTCTTTCTAATACGCATAACCGTATTCTTAGCTCTGAAGAAAGTCTAATCCTTGAAAGTCCCTCTCATTCTTCTTCCTTCTATAGCAAAACCTTTTCTGTACAAAATGTACGTCTTTGGAATTCCTTACCGGTAACCATTAGACACGCACAGTCTATACATATTTTTAAAAGTCGTGTAGCGCAATATTTATCTTTATAAACTCTTGTATATATATATATGTTCGTGTGTAGTATATGTAGTCTATTTTACTTATTTATGTTATTCTGTACACTTCCTAACCGTTTAATTCAATTTCATGTCCTTTGCACAAAGGTTGTCTGGAAGAGATCGCTGTTTTAACGATAAGACCGCCTTTTGTACATTCTTCTTTTCCCCTTCTTCTTTGTTTGTTTTTGTATATATATGTTGATTGGTGTACAATAAAGCATATTTGTATTTGTGCCACAAAGGTACAAACACACATACGTACAAATAAAGTACATATATCGATAAATACATTACCCTTCCTTGCGTTGCACAGTCGGGTAAAAAAGAGAGTGAAATTTTCATAGGCGTAAATTTCGGAAACACTGAACATATTTTAAAATTATGATACCATTCGAAAAGTATATTATTTTAGATGGTCATAGGCTACATAATACGTTCTATTTTTTACTTGTTTTATTTATCACGAATTTTCGAAAATTATTTATCATTATAATTATTTATTATAAAAAAATATTCAGTTCCATCATTCGATCGATTCTTTTTTCATCTTTAACTCTCATGTGAGGTTAGAAGTACGCCATATTTGTCTTCTAAGACACGTAAAGAAACATAGACTATATGGATGCTGATAAGCAATAATGTGTCAACCCACAAAAAGGCAAAATTAGAGATATTGATGTATTCTGATAATGCAATTCGTATATAAAATTATACAAAATTTTTTCAAGTTATCTGAATGAAATTAATACGGAAAAAAGTTTCTTAATCTAATGTTTAGAACATTGAAGTGAGTTCCATATTTTGGATTATGCAATAATTTAATATATTTGAGAAACCTATTATTAGATAAAACTGTTCACTAGCGTGTCATCTATTAGTTAATTATACTTTTTATCAAAATAGTAAAGAAAAGATGGATATATGCTTCTTCAAACAGATGCGTTAAGAATAGGTTCGACATCTTTAGACGCCATTTTCTCGAAATGAAGTCCGTGTGGCTTGACACAGTATTGCATATCAGCATCCATATATGCGTATCGTTTCAAAACATAATCTATATTAATGTGAACGATGGCTCGAACCGAAACTAATGTGAAATATGTGTACAATTCAATAACAATCGTTCAATACTTTAATACTGGAATAATAATTTCTGGAAATACGTATTATAAATTGGAACGGAATTCCAAATATTCATTGTTCGTGTCTCATTTTAAAGTATCAATAGCGAAATTCAAGCGAATTCATAATAAAAGGCTTAAAAAATTAATAATGTACGAGAAAGAATAATTTGTCATTATTCTCAACTTCGTCATTGCTATTGTTTGATTGTAGTGGCGCCTAGCTGTACCCACTTACCACAGCTCGTACGGCAAGTACCACACGCTCACAGAAATTTACCCTAATATAGTCATAGCAGTGTTTGAGTGTGTGGGAGAGCCGTTAGATTCCTTTCTTCGTAATCCATCTCCTTAGATCCTATTCTTGTTAATGTATTATTAAGTGGGTACCTTATTTGTGACACCTTTGGTACTACAATGTATATTGGCGGTGGTGATCACTTAACGTCAGTGAACTGTCATCTCGTTGCCTGTTATATAATATTACTATGCCTAAGGCGAGAATTACACTTATAAGTTTTGCTCTCAGACTTTAATAAAGATTTACATAGGTAGTTTGTCATTAGGATATAATTTTCATTTTATTCATATAAAGTCAGGTTAGTCATATATATATATATATATATATATATATATATATATATATATATATATATATATATATATATATATATATATATATATATATATATATATAGTTTAGTACTAACTGTGATAAGAAAACAAACACTATTTAAATAAAGAAGTATTAAGCTTCAAGGTGTGTACGCACACGTGTCCTTGTTTGCTCGCCCTCCCTGTATTTCTTATAGATTATTGCCCAATTGAAACTAGTCAATACTTTACTCAAATACCAATATAATATATAATTCACAATAGTATTACGCTAAAGTTCTAAAATTGTTATTCTTGTATGAATGAATTTACTGTCAAAGCCTTATTTTTGACAAACACAGTTTTCGGAAGGATAGTAACGGTAATAGTGTTGTATTATATTATTTACGAGAGTAAAGCTGACGAATGTAATTATCGCCTTGCAAATTCGTGTTAGTGCGAACACAAACTGACTAAGTTTTATCGCGAACGAATCTAAATCTAAAATTCTTTATTTTTGAAGTGTTTTTTACATCTTGAATCGTCAATACAAAAAAAAAATAATGAAAAGCTACCAACAGTTCAGAAGAACTGGTAAGAAACACGATTGGAATGATCGTTGTGTCAAACAAAGAAACACAAATTCCTATATATTAGAGAAGTATATAAAATAATCTATGAAAAAGGTAACTTTAACAACAAAAGTTAATATATTTATAGCATCGTTAAAAGGAAAATATATAATGTTAAGGTCTTAGCATATTAACGGAAGCTTAGTTATAAAGCTGGCCATAACCAGTGCTCGGGGAAAAGTTTGTGTCGTACAATAAATTATTTTATGGTAAAGGTAAGTTACTTTATCCTTTAAATACCTTTTAAAGATACGTATCTGTATAATTACTATATTTTTCGTTATGGAACTATTGATTTTGATGAAACTGGATGTGCACCTACCTTATGGCATAGATATATTTTTGGACGAGATCAGTGTTATTTTGGAAAAAATCGTCTTAAATAAAGCAATATTTAGCGTATTAATACTTTTGTTTTAAATTTTCAAAAGATTTACATAATTTTCTTAATTTGTACCTGAAATAATTGTCTGCAGAGACAAATTTATTGACCCTCCAAGTAAGTGTTAGAAAGTTACAGATTAGTTTTGTATCTGTATCGAGAGTAAAACTGACTAACGTAATTCTCGTTTAAATATTATTGAACATCAAAAACCCGATTGCCTAAACAGAGTTTTAAAATTTTATACATATATTATGCTCTGTTTAATGTATTTTAATTAGTCTTGTAAGGTATTTTAAAACTTATTATTATTGAAAGAAAGTCTGAAATTGGTTAAGAAGTATTTCGTGAAGTTATACTACTACATCTATCTTAGTATTACATCTATCTTTAGACAATATTAGCTGGACCTCACAAATTCACTCGTGTTTATGATTATTGCTTTGCTCATGTGAGTTGTAGCATGATGTAGTATAGCCTACAACCTTCCTATAATAAAAGGGCTATCCAACGTAAAAAAATGAAATCGGATTAGTAGTGTCTGATATTATTACGTAAGAGACAGAAATTTAAAAACATACAAACTATAAACAAATTTTATCTTTTGATAATTTTATTTGATATCAGTGTTCCCCTCGTAAAAATATAATGTGTTCCGCGATTCAGTTTTTTTACCGTAAAAAGTTGTGCGATTCATGTAATACAAAGTCGGTTAATTTATCAGTCCCCAATTAAGGGACCTTCTGTCTTGAGTTATTACGTAATTTGGTAACCGAAAAACATTTTACAGTGATCATATCAATATTCAAAATCTTAAAACATGGCAATCGCACAAAACAATCTAATTTAATATAATATGTATTACTTTTAAGCTTCAATGAGTATTCATGTGTTTCCGTTTCACAAATTCGGGCTTCTAGTTTCATCCAAAAAGAAGATGGAGGAGGGACAAGGGGGGGGGGGTCGACAATGGCCTAAAGTTAAACAGCTTAACCATTTTAGTTATTAAATTAATATAATATTAGATTTGATTATGAAGACTTTACTTAAAGACTAAATGTGCATCGTTGCCAAAACTGAGACGTACTCTCAAACTTCAGTTAAGCTTCATCACCAAACTACCCAGCTTAGTTAGCACTCGACTAATTTAAATTTCAAACATTGAAGAATCGTCCAATTCAGCGCTAAAAGCGCTTTTCATTTAAAATGCGCGCTTTAAGCTATTCGCTTCTAATGGCTTTGGAATGTTTATTCAAAGTGCATTTACAAAATATACACTAATCGCCGAGGCTTTGCGTTTGAATAACAAATTATATATATTTCTTGTCTTTTATCTTGGTCTTTCCACTTTTTAGCCTGTCCGCATATTATAAGAAAATTTTCGTTAAATAAATTCTTTGATGCGCCAAATGATCCATAATCGAATGAGGGTTCTGGCCTGACAGTTCGCGTTAGAAAATTGTAAAAGAAATTTCGTAGAATATGCGGCCAAGCTTAATAGATTTAATAAGAAGAAGGTTTTAAATTAAGGTTTTTTTTTGTTACTTTCTATCTTTCTTTGAGTTAAATAAGTTATAGTCGAGGGTTAATTAGGTATTGTCATTATCCGATGAAGCCCAGCCGACCCGCAAGAACTCAATGGGCGAAGGAAAATCGATTGTAATTAATATAGTCGTTATAAAGAATATTAACAAGAACAATGGTTCTCTCGAAGTCGGTTACATTATAAACAAAAAAGTATTAGGCATCTATATATTAACACGTGCACTAAAAACTTTGTATCTTTTTAAGAAAATTGCACCGACAAAGTCCGATCGAGTTTTCAATTTCGTACAGTCATAGTTTATATAGAGAAGAAATACATTAAATTAATAAAAAATAACATTACACCCACTACTATGTAATTAACGCACACGAATATATACTCTTTTCTTTATTGTTAAAGTCTGTGGTCAAATTGCGAATAGATTATTAATACAACCTTGATTCAAACTTAATTAAATAATTATGGTCGAATTTCCACTAATGGGTGACTTGTTTATTTTAACTGGCTGCCCCTCGCGGTTCCACTGGCGTTGGTTACTGCTTTTCTCCTATGAGTCGTAGATGAAATATAGCCTATAGCCTGCCTTAACAAATGAACTATCTAACACAAAAATAATTTTTCAATTAGAACCAGTAGTTTCTGGGACTAGCGTGTACAAACAAACAAACTCTTCAGCTTTATAATATTAGTATAGATTTATATAAAAATAACAAGCAATATCATTGCCAGGTTTATTGCGTTTGTAATATTGAAATTCTAAAGATATCCCTCTTATGTGGTGGCTGTATACTCTTTGACCTTTTGACTTGGATCTCCAAGAATTGTCTTTTACAAAAGCAGAATCAATAAATGATGAGACTTTCTGCGAAATAAATATTATATGAACAATTAGTATTTTATCATGAAGAAGCTTGCGCAAGCGTTTATATTTACGATATAATATGAAGAATATTTTGAATATTGTCTCTTTAGATTATTCTTCTCTTTGTCATGATGACGTCTATTATTAGATATATAAGCTTTGGAGTTTGTTTGTTAATTTGTTCCCGTGAACCATTGTTTTAAAAAATACGAATAATAATCTAATCTGTAGTCATATTTTAAAGAAAAAGGATTTTATCTGTCGGTTTGTTTATGTGACACAGTTTTACGATGTATTTTATTACTGAGATAGATTGGACCAAAGAGAAGGACGAAGCATAGCTCGTGTTACGAAAATATTCGTATTATTGTCGTGACACGAGTTCTTCTTTGTGTTAAGGGTTGAAATAAAAGTTTGTTTAAACTTTTACTAAAACCGAATCTTTAATTTCTCAAAGGTAATAAGTACCGTTTATATTTTCGTATATACAAATGAATAAAATGGTTAAAATCTTTTAATTTTAATTAATTTGTATAGATTTAAAAAACGTATTTTTTTGCAAATCAGAACTAATCTAACTTGAAAGTAATTATTCCAGTCAAACAAAAAAGGACAACAAAAAGAACCTTACCTTCATTTTGGCAAGAAAGTTCTCTTAGAAAACTGTTCAATTGTTAAATAAAATTTCGTTTCGACAAGAAAATAATCAATCAATCAACATTATTAACAGAACATTAAATAAAGAGGTTTTCTTTGAACAACGTGACGTGGCACAAAATTTCTTCGATGGTCAAATACGTGCTTCGTCATTACTTGATACGTTTAATTCGTTAACTGCCTGACTACAAAAAATTTAAACATACGTTAAACGCGTGCTTATAAAATCCTGTACTACGAATTCGCATCTAACAATAGTTTTGAGTTAAACATGGTTGAGACATATTTTAATTATATATAAACATACGCTTAAGTATTTTTAATATATGCTTAAAACCTATTTTAGCTGTCAAATATAACGTGTGACATTATTAATAAGTTACTTTATAATTTTTTTTATACGCATCACACTCAACGGCCCTCATTAAGATCTCATGACCTTGTGTCGGGGGTCCGGAAACACTCACAACACTACCACAAACACCCAGACCACGACAAACATCTGTATGGCCAATACACACGTTTGCCGTGAGCGGGGATCGAACCCGCGACCGTTAGCGCTTTAGTCAGTTGCCGTGACCACTGCGCCAACGCGTCTGTCAATACACGCAGTATAGCAATTTTGACAAAATTTTAAACGAAGTCTAATTTTTAAACACTGTTTAGCTAGACACGAGTTGAACATGGTTTTATTTTATCCTTTGTAGTAAAGTAGTAAGCCTAATGTACATTAATGATCAGTATCATCGAGGGCAGCACAGTGGTCACTGCAATTTACTGAAGCGCTAACGGTCGCGGATTCGATCCCGATATGTCTGCATTGGTCATGTGTATGTTTGTAGTGATCTGTGTTTGTATTGTAAGTGTTTCCGGACCCCCGACACAGGATCATGTGATAGCGCGCTTATCTATTATTTATTATTATTATCTTATATATAAGGTTAGATTTTTATTTAGCTTCTTCAAATGGGAGCTTATATAAGTCTAACACATTACATTGCACATTAATTTTTTTATCTATACTAATATTGTAAAGAGATAAAAATAGATTGTAAGTCTGTATGTAGGGGGTAATCTCTGAAATCGCTTATCCGATATGAAAAATTATTTTTGTGTTAGATAGCCTGTTTATTGAGGAAGCTTATAGGCTATATTACATCACGCTACGACTCCAATGAATGAATCAGTAAACATAAAAGCGACAGACACTGCGAGGATGAGATAGTCAATATTAAATTACACTACTCAGGGTAGTATCTTAATAATATCATATCATAGCAATACAAGGGCGAATGTCTAAAGTTAGCTTTTTTGAAGTCAGTTAAAAAAAAGGAGTTTTATTGAAAAAAGAAAAAACCGATATCGGTAATTTCAAATACGGCTTAAAAGCGAAAACTTTCGTTATTAAAAAAGTTGTATCTTGTATTTATGAAATTGTTTAAGAAAGGATTTCGAATGACCTACTTGGGAGGTACTTTCTCCGAAGGCAAAATGTCTTACAGTGCAGATTAAAAGAGACAAGCTTAATTCAAATTCAAAAGAATTTATTCAAGTAGGCCTTTAAAGCGTTTTAATCGTTAAGTTACAAATTAGTATTTTAAATTACTAATGACATGTTGTAGAATTTATAATATAAACATAATATGGATCTGCGGACTCATTTTTAAAATTATTGTAATCAATTCTGAAAGTTGACTTCTTATTTTTGAACGAAAACATCTTCTTTAAGCGTGAAAAATTAGAATGCAAATGTTACTGTAACTGTCAGTTTGGTTAGATTCGTTAGAGTTTAGGTAAAAAAAAAATAACCTGGATAATATTTCAGGAGTTTCAAATATTAATCATTTCATAGATTTCGACGTATTTAATTTCCAAAACTTTGACATCTTGTATTTTAATCGCTTGCGTTGCCGTATCGGAAAAGTGTTAAAAACAGTTGTTTTTTTAAATATATGTATATTTATATGACAGAACATTATAGAGGGGCACTTATTCTCGCGGTTTTACTCGTGTTTATGATTTCTATTTGCTCACGTGAGTCGTAGCGTGATGTTATATAGCCTATAACCTTCCTCAATAAACCGGCTATCCAACGCAAAAATAATTTTTCAAATCGGATAAATGGTTACAGTTTACCATACATACAAACTTACAAACAAATTTTACGTTTTTATAATATTAATATAGATAAACCCTATCGAAATCAGTGTTTCTTGAGAAAATCGTAATCATAAGAACCTGTTTTTGTGAAGTCGGCAAATGAATAAAAACAGTATCAAAATCGCTCCCGCTTCATCTTGTAACTCGAAATATTGTCTCGAGAAACGGAGGGCATAGTGCTAACTAATGCAAATGCTCGTAGCTTTCTACTGCTCAAATAAACCTCATATTAGCATATAAGCATTATACTTAAAATTTAAGGCTCAAAATTTAACAGTATACTGTTAGGGTGAGATTAGACTATGATACTATACATCATACACATAACGTAAATATATGTTGTTGTGATTCTTTTTAATGAATGAGCTGGTCTATAGTTCGTATAAGGGTTAAGGGCAGTACCTCACTCTCGCAGAAGATCGGCGTGAAGTAGGTCACGTAGAAACATTTCGTACGGTGATAGAGAGAGAACCGGAAGTCTTATTCCAAATTCTTTCATACTTCCTATTTTCATTTATACTTTTTTCAGCTAGTTACGCATTTGTGGCTCCTCTGGGTTGCAGATGTCCATGGGCGGTGATCACTTAACATTAGGTATCCCGCCTGCTCGTTTGTCAGCTATTTTGTCAACTAGTTTAATAAACAATTCAATTAACAGCCTAGTCTGTTAACTATACAGCACCGTTTAATTAGCGAGCTGATTATATTGATTATATGAAGACGTAGTGTTTATTACGAAATTTAATTAACTGACGGGTTGATGTTAGGTTATTCCTAAATAAGGGGAACATGTGACACTGTATTGTTCATCAGCGTTCGATTATAAAGTTAATATTAAGACTGTACCTACATTATTCACACAGCTAATGTTCCTCACAATTCAGGGTGTCTGGAAGAGATTTCTTAAAGAGATAAGCTCTCCTTTGTATTACCATGTTTCTTTGTTGTGCTTTCACGTAATGATTTTCTTATGGTACATAAACAATTCATGAGGTACAGCCCGCTGACAGATGGACACAGTGGAGGGTAGATAGGGTCCCGTAGGCATTCTTTGGGAACCATAAAAATGAATAAACCAATGTGAAATAATATTTTCGGAAAAACAACAAGACTTTAAAAAAAGGTGACTTTAAAAGCAAAAAATACATAATTTCGTTTAGTTCAATGATATAATTATTTCAGTTATTTTTATTTTAAAATAAAACTATTGGATCGGTTTTGATTATTATTCTATAGACTTAATCTGAGAATATACCCTTTTAAATATAAAAAGTATAAACGAAATCGGTCCAGTCAGTTTTATAAGTAATTGTGAAGTTCCATAAAATAAAAGTACACGAGTTGTGAACTTCCCCTTTTATGAAAGTCGGTTAAAAATCAAATGCAATAGCATCATTATTCGTTCATTTCCTGATATTGCGAAATACGGGAGCACTTTTCATTCTTACTGCGAGGAGTATTCTTATTTGATATCTTCAAAGAATATTTCATTCTTTAAAAGAACTTTTAAAAGATTATGTCACAAAGACTTTGTATTGCAGATTTGATTTCAATAAATCTTTTGTTTCTTATTCAATGCTACAATACTTTTGTAGGAGTACTAAAAACAGTCATAATCTGTGATGCATGAAATCAAGGATATTAAATCTATATATTACTAGCTTTCGCACGCGACTTCGTCCGCGTGGAATAGTTACTTTGGGCCAATAATTTTAGAACAAATTTGGTTAGCATAAAAAAGTTATAATGAGCTAACCTTAAAAGATAGACATATGTTGTCGCGGACTTTTTTTGAAGAACTTTTAAAGGGGAACAGTTATGTGACATTTTTTGCGAAACTTTAACCGTTTACGCAGCGCACGCAGCGTAAGCTCTCTCAATACGAAAATATCCCCTGATTTTGAAACAAACATTGGTGCTCCGCTCATTTTGGTCTTAGCGTGATAATATATAGCCTATAACCTTCCTCAATAAATGGGCTATCTAACACTGAAAGAATTTTTCAAATTGGACCAGTAGTTCCTGAGATTAGCGCGTTCAAGCAAACAATCAAACAAACAAACAAAGTCTTCAGCTTTATAATATTACTATAGATAAGCGGACGGTGGAGTATGAAATTTCACACACAAATTACATAGAGAAGGAGTGTGGAATGCTAATATATTTTTTAAAATATGAACAATTAAAACAAGCTAGCTATAATTATATAATGGATATTTGTAAAATTAAACCTAACATGAATACAAATCATCATCATACATATAACATCATACATATACACTGCTTAATGGAAAATGTCCATAGGACCTTTTTTATCAATAAACTTAATATTTTAAATTTAGACTTTATAAAAAAACTAGATGCTCGGTGATTTGTTTCATTTGTTTTTAGTGCAAAAATCAGACATCATCTGTCAAAATCGAATTGCGATGGTTTTAACTCACCGTAATAAGTCTAACACTTTCATTTATTGTGTAGTAATTAATAATTAATGATTTGTAAATAAAAGAAATATTATACTATATTATAATTTTGTTGTCAATAAATACGATCACTGAATGTTATGTGCTAACTAATAACTATGGGTTTGAGTTGCAACTTTAACACTCTCTCCATTTTACTTTAAATTCACTTCACGTTCAATTTCATCATGAAGTTAAATGACACAATTGACATTATTGCTAATAAACAAAAGGCCTTTCTCCCACGAGGCTCTTGACCTATATATATATATATATATATATATATTCGTACGTTCGACGTATTCTGATAGTACATCATGTATTTAACATTATTCAAAAAAGATTCAAGATGTCTAAAGTAAATAAATACGGAAAAAAGTTATTTAAATAAATGATTTGAATAATGAAGTGTTGTCCCATATTTAGCAATACAAAATAATCTCATGTATTAGAAAAATTTTTTATTCGATAAAGCTTTTCATTATACCAATCGGCTTTTCATTCATTATACATTTTATCAAAATAGAAAAGAAAAGATGGATATATACGTCTTTAAACAAATTTGCTTACCATAGCAACTACCTCACCATACCAATAGGCTTGACATCTTGTCCAATTGTGGCGCCCGCGTGCCAGTAGCCACATAACATTATAATAATAAATATCATTGAAATTGTATAGCGGTTATTGGTAAATACTAACCTAGCTCTCTCCCCCTTTCCTTCCCCCCTATTCTCTCTCGTCTTATTCTTTTTGACCACTCATTCTTTTTTAAGCTGGAAACGCATTTGTGGCACCTGTGGTACTGTAGCAGCGTCCTTGAGCAGTGGTTGTACTTAACTTCAGTTCTCCCGCTTGTCGTTATCCAGTTACTTTTATATAAAAAATATATATATATCTATTTTCTTGTTCATGTTAGTAGACTTCTAACTGATATTCTTGCTCCGTGTATGTGTTACACGTAACCATAAAATGAAATAGTCCCCAGAGGAGATTTAAAAGTGAATACATACGAATGAAAACTGTAGGCGTACGTAATAAAACACGGACATTTACATATTTCAAATATATTTCCGTTTGTAGTTTATGATGAAACGTGAGGTATTAAAATAAAATCTATTATTTGCTTAAAATATAATTTCAAATGTTGCCAGTTTATTTTTTTTTATTTCAGTTGGACATGATATGTACAGTAATATTTTTATTATAAACCAAACAAACCGATCAAGTTTCCACGTATTTAATTAAATAAATAAAATACTAGAGCAAAAAACGAATTAATTAAAATGTAAACGAAGGAGTCAAAGACTAAAAAATAATAATTAAATAAAATTATTTAATTCGGATGTCTGAACGTCTCCCTATTATGATTGCAGTAATGGGTACCGATTTGCGGTCATCCGTATAGGAAATTAATTTTCCATTTCGGATAATAGTCATCTTGATTGAATTTAAATATTAATGGAAATTAAAGAACACATTTAATAAATATATATTATAACAAAAACTAGCGCTATGAAAATATGAAATACTGGAGACCCGTCTGCCAAAGAACCAAATGTTGATCCGAGCTCTAATGTTACGCTTTATTATCAAAATCCATTGCTAAAAAAATAAAAAAAATGTCTGTTGATACAAGCACTACGAAACATCATACGATCATCCGCTGAGCTTACCTGACAATTGCCTAAAATTTTATCCAGCGATTTTGTAGTCAATATGAATCGTACATACATATTTATCGATTTTTATATACATATATACATAGATACTAAACATCGTGATAAAGGACTTATATTTGCTTCATTCTTATTTTTTTTACTTTAGAGTTTAAACTATACTCACGCCACGTACTATTTATCCGAAGGAGAAAAAAACAAAGATATCGAATTTGATAATAGTAGGCGCCTTGTGAGGACGTAACTTTAACAAAATTCCGATTTAAATTATTTTCTCTTTTAAAAGTTGATCAACAAGCAAAGCTGACCATGGTATAACAGAGGTACAAATATTGTCAAATGTGGGATTATTTTCGTTCATTTTATATGACATGGGAATTTTATGATAATATATTATTACGTTGGACCAGTTTTGTTTGTGTCAACGTTGTATGTGGATTAAGAGTTATTTGACTTTTTGGATGAAAATAATTTAATATTTAACTTTTGCGGATTCATTCGCGTTCATAGTCACTCCTACATACAAATTTTATAAAATTAGTATATATATATATATATTTAATATATATTTTATACAAAGTGGTAAATAAGTTTGGTATTTGGTATTTTGGTTTTATCGATGGTATTCTATCATGGAAATATCGTCCTTGACGTACAGTGATTGTTCGTCGCCAAAATTTTTTCTTTTTCTTCATAACGTTAGTCCCATTTAGTGACGGGATTTGCTAGTATCTTCTTCTAGAAGATCGCAGCTCTTTATTTCGTTCATGATAATTTTCAGCTATTGCAGTTTCTGTCTCTCGCTTCTCCTTTTATCAGGTATGTGAGGGCAAGTATTACATTGCGTATGTATTCAGGTGGTCTTTTTTTAAAATGACTATGCCATTATAGCCGGCTTTTATTGTGTATGGTCAAATTGCGTCATCATGTCTTTCGGACAATTTTTATTGCTGTAAATTAGACACTAAGAAATTTATTTGCAGAATTTAATTAAAAAATGAAGAGAGAGTGAATGTTGATGCGTGGAGTAAACTCCATAACTATTGAACCTTTTTTTTTAAATTATGATATCCTTTGATATACCTTATATTATTCTATATAGTCATAGACTATATTTTTTGCAGTGCTAAGAGGACTGATACATAAGAATTGGTGAGTTGCCTAGCAAAGGACAATTTGACACATGATTATTTTTAACGACAAAAATAAACTGTCAAATTGTCTCGCATTTCGATAGAGATTAATCCGCGTAATAAGCCTCTTGACCTCTTTAAAATTTGGTACACATGTGTATTATTTTAATCGAAATGTATACTAACACGAGCGAAATCGAGATATTGTTATCGTATTAACAGAGCAAACCAAGCGTTGAGTTTCATCTGAATACGATTTCAGTCAGTGAAAGTGCTTCACTTACATGAAGTGAATGGCTACCGGAGCGAAAATCTGTCTTTTATACTCTATATCTTAATACTGGAGGTCATTACACTTATTTTTTGTATGTTTTTAGCTTTACTTGTACTTAAATGTAAACTAAGTTTGGAAGTCGAATATAATCTTTTCGTGTCGTATCGATCTGAAAATATGCAAATCGTCGTGGATATTGCAAAACTGTGTATCTAGCTTTTTCTGCAAATTGTCACGGTTAACGTGATTACTTTTTTTTTAATATAAATTTAAGATCTACGTTTGTGTTATATGTAATTTAATATTTTCTTATTGTTGGCTCTCTTTGCAATTGAGTACGTTGTGTATAAAATATTTTTGTTATGTTATAATTTTATTGTCTAGGGTGTAGTTTTACTCAACGTAAGTCAAAATTTGAATCAAATATTTAATGACATTATTAATAAGAATAAGACCATATGGTCATTTTCCATTACGTAGTGGTATCACCGACGATATGTCAAAATTTATTAATGTTAAGTATTTTTCAAATATCGATTATTTCATTTTTAGCTAGCATGTTTCTTTCAATAAGTAGCTACCCCTCGCATTTATGGTTACTGCTTCGCTCATGTGAGTCGTAGCGTGATGTAATGAAGCCTATAACCTCCCTCAATAAGCGGGCTGTACAACGCAAAAATAATTTACGCATCGGATTGGTAGTTTCATAGACTACCTCCAACGTACAAACTTACAAACAAACTTTATAATAGTGTATCTCTTAAACAACTCATTATTTATTTATGTTCCGTTGTTGAATAATATCTGTAATAGCTTTATTATTTTGAGAGTTGGAATCTTGTACAATTGTGTTTTTGATTCATTAAAGACTTTGTCTACAAGTGATATTCGTATTTACTTTCTGTTTGTTAATTAGGACGCTTTATTAAATTATATGAAATAATACCACTGTGATTTTGTCACCGTACAAAGACCGTTTTCTTTTACCGCATGAAATTATAATAAGAAAAAAAAAACAGTTTTTACTTAAAAAGCATTGTAACACTAACAATTGACATTTTATAATTATAGACATGTTATGTCCATATTTGTTGTTGTTAAATAACTGTCGCCATTTCCATTTGTCTTGTTGGGCCAAAGAAACTTAAGCCATACCCAGGCACTAGCTGGTTGCTAGGCGACGTCGTCTAAAGTTTAACATTCTGGGTGCCAAATTCTATGGGCTTATAGAATACTAGCAATTCCTCGCGGCGTTGCCCGCGTATACTTTAGTACCCCTAGCACAACTATAAGGGATGATTTTTGAATTCGGGGATATAGATATTTATTTATTCACCCTAAGGAAAATTTATGCTAAGTTCAAGGATAATCGTCCAAAAAAACAAATTTTGTCCATACTTACCTGACCACCCTCTTGCGGTTCAATAGGGGATGATATTCGTGCGTTTTATAGTTCACATTTCATTACTATCATCCAGAAATATATGTTTTAAATTTTAAGTAAATATGACCACGGAATAAGATTTTCCATATAATTTTTTTTACCCCTTTTAACCCTCTTAGGGGTGGCAAAATCGAAAAACCCTTTCTCAGTGGATGCTTACATCCTAAAAGGTACCTACCGCCAAAATTTCAAGTTTGTAACCCCAGCGGATTAGGCTCTGCGTTGATGAATCAGTCAGGACAAGTCATTTTATATATATACATAGAAATATAGTTATTCAATTTCACTAGTAATATCAATAACTATACAATAAAATATAAACATACAGTATTTTACATGACATCTAAATTAATTGAAACAATAGTATTGAAACTAGTTCAAGTTCAGTCCCACACAAGCTTATTATAAAATCTTAAATATATAGCGTCGGGGATACTGAGAAATCTAGTATCTAGCTATTGTTATAAAGTCCAAATTTATACCAAATATTCAATTACATTGTTGATAAAAATAAGACCTTATGGGCATTTTCTATTACGCAGCGCATTGTGTTTGTAGTGTTACCGACTATACATCAAAATTTAGTTATATTAAGTATTTATATTACAAATACCGATGATGTAATTTTTAGCTAGCTTGTTTTTAAACAATAATATAAATTTAATATTTCATTCAAAGATGGAATTAATTATTGAAAAAGGTAGTTACGCAGTTTTGCACTATACCCGACGATATAGTTGTATTTATCTTGATTTGAATTGACAATAAAGATTGTCTTCTGCCCACTGGACCATGGCTCTTGTTCATAATATGGCATAACAAGTGAAATGAGTGCCAAGCCGTCCTTCCGTAACTTCTTATGTAGATTATTATTATATAGGGAAAGTAATTCTTTATTATCATGTTAAGATATTCGCACGCGACAATACGATTCTATGCGCGCGAAATTGTTGGTAATCACGCAATCCTGTGCGATTTTTAGATACAAGCTCTCTCAAACGTTTTTTTTTCCGTGATTTCTGTTTCGAATGATGTTTTATCTATTTATATAAACATCGATGTTTGTACTTATGCATATTCCCGAAATCATTTAATTATTAACTCCGAAATCCGACGAAAGAATAATGGAGCGATTTTGTTTAAATAGATCATCTTCGAATCAGCCTTGTAGGTGATGTGTGAAATTTTGTAACGATCGAATTAACAATTTTTTTTGCTTTTTGGGAACAGGGTGTATAGTATTTTTTTTTCAAATACATTAGGCGGGTTACGAGGGTGGTACTCTTAAAAAATATAAACTCTAAAATACTATATGTACTAAAATTGAGTCTGTCTTGGTCATTATTTTGTTATTTTTTAAAGGAAATTATAACAATTTAGGCATTAAAATACTTTGACTATCTACGGTGCAAAAAGAAATAACAACGTTCTTGTTCGCGTGATGAAAACGATAAAAATATTTACCGTTATTCCTTCAAAATTAATGTAAAGCCAAATTGATAATTAGTGTTAGAAATGTGTCTCAATCCATAAATTTTGGTGAGCTTGGCAAAATACCAGCTCATTCTGATTTTGTAGCAATATGACCTAACGTTTATTTATTGCAAAGCCTGTGATTATGTGCGCATTAATAACTGCGATATTGTATATGAAAACAGATGGTACAATTAAATAATGTATATTTTAATACGTGAAGCAAAAATCTTGTATTCCTTTTTATGAATATTGGATGGAGGAGTATAAAAGTTCCCACATTTATAGGTTATATAGTTCTCTATATGAATGCTGATAAGCAATACTGTATCATGTTTAAAATATGAAGAAAATATGCATTTGGTCACTGATAAGTAATAACATGTCAAGCCACACGGACTTCATTTTGAGAAAATGGCGTCTAAAGATGTCAAATCTATTCTTAATAAACATGTTTGAATGTATATATCCACCTTATTTATTTTGTTTGATAAAAGGTATAATTAATTAAAAGCAGATTGATATATTTAATATATTATCTAATAAAAACTTTTTCAAATTTTCATCATCATTGTATAAATTGTATAATACAGAACACATTTGAAAATCGAAACAATTATTTAAGAAACTTTTTTTTGTACTTATTTAGTTTATATGACATCATTTTTTTTATTATGTTAAATAGGCGTTGCAGTATCAAAATACATCAATGTCTTCGAATTTGCCTTTTTGTGGTTTGACACATTATTGCTTATCAGCATCCATATAAAGTATAAGTGTGCCAACTTTTATACTGTTTAGTGTGGATTATATATATTTTTTAATTATACGCAAAAATACATTAATTTATCAAAACAACCATTACAAACACTAGGTACTATCTACTTGGCACACATGTAGATATATTCTTGTTTGTGTTGAAGTTTATTTTATTATTTTTAGCGCGTTTAAATTAAAGCTTGTTTTTAAAAATATAGCGGGTTCGATCTGCTCACGGCAAACGTCTGTATTGGTCGTACGGATGTTTGTCGTGGTCTGGGTGTATGTGTCAGAGCTCTTTTAGACGTACCACAACCACACCACAACGACACACCTGGTCGGGTGCATATTTCCTATGAAATGAATTATACAATTTACACGTACCAAATTTTGCGGTCGTTACGGCCCACGTGCTTCATACTACCAAATCGCGACCACATCACAACGGCAACGCAACTACAGGCGGCACCGCGAACTACCCCTGTGAGAACCGGTGTATAACTGCATCACATATGACGGCACCACATCGCAACTACTAGCGACAACGCAATCACATCGATGTTTCGTCGGTACCACAACGCAACTGTAAAAGACTGCAGCGACATTATTTACACGTAACCACTATTTGTGTTGTGGTGTGGTTGTGGTACGTCTGAATAGGCCCTTAGTGTTACAAATTCCCGACATAATGTACCGAACCCCCGGCACCAGGCCACGAGATCCTAATGGGGGCCGTTGAGTGTGATGTGTTTATGCTATCTATGCAGGAATATAAACTAAAGTTTGTTTTATACGCATGTAAATATTCATTAACATTGTGATCGTGAAAGTGTCTTTGTCCTGCTTTCTAGTTACTTCTAAACCACAGATTAATTATAAGAAAATTGTGTTCCAGTCTTTATTCCGAAGCCAATAGTCGACTAGATCCCTTTATTTATTATATAAATGTTAAATACAAAGCTTTTTTTATTTACAGTAAGTATTAGTCAGCAAACGTTACGAAATTTTTTAAATAGGGTATACAATTGAGCATCGACTTTAGCCGTGTGCCAAGAGGCTTAAAACTTTATAACTAAATAAATATATGTTTAAAAAAATGTGTAAATAAATAATTGTATTTGTACAATAAAACAACTGTCTGTTTTGTTTTCACGTCTACACAACTAAACCAATTTTAATAAATTTTGGTAAAGTGATGGTTCGATACTTTTAGAAGAAGGATAACCTCTGTTAAGAAAATAAAACTTACTGAGGATTGAATAGACGGTGGAAGAAACGCACGAACACGAGTTTTTCTTGTACACGAAAGGAATGGGAATGGGTTAGGCTTCAAAGAGTACAGCCAGGCTCTAATACAATTCAAGTGGCCGATTAACTCGCCTAAATAATATTAATGATCCGAGTTATCTATACAAATGTATCAAATTAATGTGTCTGTTTATGGTATCAAATTAACAGCTTTTAACTAAATCCATATGAAAGTATACACGTTACTAACATCAAATAGTAATATTATACATTTTTTAATTTTTATCCTTCTGTTCGTTCCAGCTAATCTCTGAAACGGTGGACCAATTTTGACGGAACTCTTACTCATAGATAGCTAATGTTATGAGGAGTAACTTTATTGGCTAATTTTATTAAAGAAATATATTTTAATTAATAAATCCAAAAAAAACTAATGACATATTTAACAATATCGGATTCAAGCAGGGAAGGTAATCATAATATAATTTTTCATTAAATTAACGCAGACGAAACTGCGGGGCACAGCTAGTAAATAAATAAACTCGTCAAAAATACATAACAATAGTCTCATTTATAGGATGGTTTGGAATGTTATCGCTGTTGCTGAAATAATTTTGCTGTACAAAGTTGTAAATTGTTCTTGATCTATTTAATTCTGGCATTAAGATAAAGTTAATTCTGTTTGCACATCTGGTTCTGTAAAGTTATAATAAAGTAAAGTAACACTCTATAAATGGATGCCGATAAGCAATAATGTGTCAACCCACAAAAAGTCAAATTTTAAGATATTGATGTACTTTGATACTACGTCACCTATTTAACATTATCCAAACAAAT
Source organism: Hypolimnas misippus (assembly GCA_037950945.1). Lineage (NCBI taxonomy): Eukaryota > Metazoa > Arthropoda > Insecta > Lepidoptera > Nymphalidae > Hypolimnas > Hypolimnas misippus. Next base: position 3,549,948 of record JBBEEQ010000009.1, read on the forward strand.
TTCAAGTCATCTAAACTAAATAAGTATGGAAAAAAGTTTCTTAACACAATGTTTCGTATTTCAGGTAAGTTCCATATTTTGCACAAGATGAATTTAAACAAACACGTAATCGTCGGTTGAGATTGACGTGTTCGAACCACTAGGCCATTTCGGCTCGTAAAAGTATAGACTACGAATACATTTAGGAGGTAACAGCTCTCGTCACTTAAAGAGTTCTTCGGGTTCAAAGACCTTAGACAAAGTCTCAGAAACATTTGTCATAACACCACAAAACCACTCAAGTTTTGGTTTCCTAGAGCAAAGTTTTCCGTCATTTACAGTAGTATACTGTAAGTTTAATTGAGGTAGAACCTAGCTGTAGTCCACTGACTACAGCTCGTATACGCGCTCGAACATTACCTCACTCTTACAGAAGATCAGCGTGAAGTAGCTAATATAGCTGCTGTGAAGAAGAAGAAGAAAGCGCTCCCATGAAGAAGTAAGAGCTGGATTAATCAAAGTACTGTGCCCTCCATCTTATCTTTTGCAATCCACTTCGCAATCGCTGTGTTTCCTATGGTGAGTAAGAGAACCAGAAGCCTGAGTCCTTCTCTATTCCTTTCCTCACTTCCTTTTTATCTCTTATTTCTTTATAAGCTGGTAACTTACTGGAAGCTAATCCATTAGGAACAATGTATTCTAATCTATACAAATAAATAAAATTGAAGTGCCTGTTTGTAATTTCAAATTAACAGCCATTTACTAAAATGCATGGAAAAGTATATACGATACTGACATAAAAAAAAATTAAAATTTTTGTCTGTCTGGTTAATCTCTGAAACGGATAAAGATTGACGGGACTCACTCACAATAATTATAAGGTTATAAGAAGTAAGGTAAGTTACCTTTACTTTAGAAATTTAAATTAAAAAATCCTCCTTAAATAAAGACACACTGCAGTAGAGCATTTCTATTAAAGGAAATTTCTGAATTATTAATGAGATCGTTAACTATTCTTGCTCTTTTGCACTTTTTTTTAACAAGACGCAAAAGATGGTCTGTCTCGTATTTTATAATACCGACGAACATCACGCAAAGTATAGATTTAATCGACTTTTAGTCCATATTGATAAATATTTTCAAATATCTTTCACGTTTCTAGACGTTGCGGTTTTAGCTCTGCGTTGATCGATCACTCAGTGAATATTTAAGCCAGTCAGTTGATTTCTTATAGATATATAGATTATCAATCATCAATTGACAAGTATACTACAAAACTATAATTATGTAAGTTGATTTTATCGAGTTCGTCACATATCCCTAATTTAACTAACAACATTAAACTAGAAACTCTGTTAAAATAAACATAATTATCACAAATGTTGCTGGTCGTACGCATAAATGACACGGCAGGTGACCACAACCATAGGTTGTCGGTTCAATCACCGGGACGGTCAGTAACCTAGATAGGCAACAGTGACCGTGAATTTAATAACCTAGTTCAACCTAAACATAGCTAAAGTTGATGTAGACAAAGATGCCCTAGGCGATTTACTTCATTTAACTATTGTGTTACAATCTATACCAATATTATGAAAAGGTAAAATTTTGTTTGTAAGTTTGTTTTAGGGGTATTACTGAAACTAGTGATCCGATTTGAAAAAATACTTTTGCATTGGATAGTCCATTTATTGAGGAAGGTTATAGGCTATAATACGTTATGCTAATAAGCAGTAACTATAAACGAGAGTAAAACAGCGTGGGGGAACTAGTATCACATAAAATAGTTACTACAACGTCTACAGCTGCATTTCGCAAGGTAATTGGGAGAACTGAAGGCCACTCGCTTATCGTCTACTCCCTTTAATTTTTTTTAACGCATAACACTCAACGGCTCCCATTAAGATCTCATGATCTTGTGTCGGGAGTCCGGAAACACACACAACACTAACACAGACACCCACACCACGACAAACATTCATATGGCCAATACAGACGTTTGCCGTGAGCGGGGATCGAACCCGCGACCGTTAGCGCTTCGGTCAGTTGCAGTTATCACTGCGCTAACGTGTCTGTTTTATACCTTCATGTCTATTAAAGCTCCGCGAGATTTCTTTTGCGCCAAATGTACATGGACGTCTAGGATTACTTAGCGTCAAACCTAGTCGTTAGCTCATTATTTTCATAAATAATCTTGTTTATCAGACAATTCTTATTTTCATCATAGCCTAAAGGCACTCCATATGACCGTGTATATTTTATAAAAAAAGGCTTCCATTCATTAGATTGTAGATGATATCTAAGAACATAGTTTTATATTAGTATATGTTTTTAAGATATCGTCAGTCTAGAGGTCGAGGTCGTACATGCAAACCGGCCGAACTTTAGGAGAGACAAAAAACTTCTCTTAGAGCTAACTGTAATAATGTGTTCACATTTTAAATGATTTAGAATTAAAATATTATGACAAATATTGTTATATTAAAAGTAAATTATTTGAATACCGTTTTCATTGAGAAAATAAATTTTTACCAAAATTGTTAGTTACGAGGTTTCGCATATAGAGCGACGATATAAGTGTATAGTCTATTTTTCTTTAATTATCTTATTTTTCAAACAAATATGGCGTATTTCTAACCACACATAAGAGTTAGAGTTGATTTTATCGATCGAAGGATTGAACTGAATAATTTTTTAAAATGAATTATTAGAATCACAAATAATTCGAACATTCGTTTTTTTTTAAGACAATTAAAGAGGTAATGCTGCCAGTGTTTTGGGTACCTTGCCTGACTGTGACATCGATAGTTACTTAGGCTTAATATAGTTATTTTTAATTTCTCTTCCTTCTTTTTATTTTAATTAGAATTTTTTGTTTATCTTAGAATTTATTGTATTTATTAAATTAATTATTATTATTCCTCTTAGCATTCCGAGGAAAACATTAATGTTTAATAAACAAAAATAGACTGTACGTTTTAGTGTGAGTACTTGTACAACTCCAACAAGAAAAGGTTTACATTAAAATTTACGTATGCATTAAGTATTTTACAACCATGTAACTGACATGGTTAATATTACTTTGATGTAAACTTGAGCCTCGGAAATAGAAAGTAGGTGTTATACGAGTAGTTTAGGGGGAATCCTTAATTATGCATGTGAAAGAGAAAAAGTGTTACCGAGAATAACGGTGTAAGAAAGGGGTCGAACAAGGTCACCTTGATCTACCATGAATATTCATACTTTTTTAAATTAGTTATGTGCTAAGAAATGTCTTAAAAATTAAAAAGAATTAATGTTGTTGTCGTGGTTTTTTATTTATTATTAATGTATTACATATTTATTTTTAAATATTATATGTAAGTAAGATATATATATTTTACTGTATGTATAATTATGGATGGATTACGTAAAAGGTGACATGAGTAAGAAAGGAGTGAGCGTTGAGATGACGGCTGATAGGAAGGAATGGAAGAGAAGAACATGTGCCGACCCCACATAAAGTAGGGCAAGAAGAAGAAGAAGTATAATTATATTTATATTATAGGTTTATATGTACGTATTATTATTGATGTAGGTGTTAATGTGTTATCTATATATTATATTTTACTGACTCTACATTCTTTCCGTTTTTATTTCATCATATTTTACTGTGTAAAGTTCCCTGGAAGTATTCGCCGTTGAGCTATAAGACCTCCTGATGTACATATAATTTTTCTCTAATATTCGGTTGAGACTTTTTTTATTTCTTGTTGTGATAAATAAAAATAAATAAAAGAACACTATGAATGACACTGCCATCCTCCTTTCAAAAATTAGATTATTAAAAATAACAAAGTCTGATCCAATCGATATAACAAAAAAGAGGTGCTAGAGACTACAACTGCCCTAAATAAAAATTCTAGACACTCAATAAATAACGCATCACACTCAACGGCCCCCATTAAGATCTAAACCTTGTGTCGGGGGTCCGGAAACACTCACAACATTAACATAAACACCCAGACCACGATAAACATCCGTATGGCCAATACACACGTTTACCGTGAGCGGGGATCGAATTTAGTCAGTTGCAGTGACCATTGCGCCAACGCGTCAGTTATGAAAAGCTTTTATTATATTTGTACGAACATCACTAGTCAAAGTTAATCGAGAAATATACTTTTAAGTATTCTATAGGGAAGTGAGGGAAAATAATAAATTGACATTAACAACCGCTGTCATAGAAGATCGTGATGTATTTTCGGTTAGTGATGTGACTGAATGTGAAGAATGCGACAGAATATTACAAGGGTGGTGAGATATTAAAAAATGGTTTAATACGTGATATTATTTAGGGATGGTCCTTATAGGATTATAATATCGGTGCTTGTTTGTTTCTCTGAAAAATATACCATATACTTCGTTCTATGTTTGTTGTAAGTATTTTAATTGTTGATTTTCTATCGTGTTTTATTAACAATTATTATTAGATACAAGATGTCTTCTTTATTCTCTTTTCTTTTCTTATATCTCTTTAAAATGGTATATGACAGGAAATGCCTCGAACTCTAAGAGGCTGTCCATTAATCACGTGAGGTCTAAAAGAGAGAGGGGGGTCTGGGAAAAATCTTTTCTAAGGGGTTTCTAAGATATCACGTGTATTTACTTAGGTAGAAGGTACGAAAAATACACGCGATCTTAGGTGGGGGAGGGGTAGTTCAAAACCATGTTCAACGCCAACAAACAGACAGACGGACAGTAAATGTTTAGAAACAGGCTCATTTATCAGCATACTTAAATTACGGAAACCTAAAAAAATTCAAATTACGAATACACCAATTCTATTTATATTTTTCAAAGAATACTGCTAACACAGAACTAATGTCTATTATGAAATAGAAAATATTCAAATAAACATAATAGAAAGCACAACAGTAACATGTTTTACATTTTTTTGTTTAAACATAAAAGGCGGGAACAATAAGAGGTAATGTTTTCAGGTCAATGCGGTTTTGTAATGGAAATAAAATTCTATGGCCGTGTAGCAATACTCTATACGGAGAAAGGGGAATCGATGTGTAAGGGAGTATGCATCATGCTAGTTTTCTTGTGTTCTTTATAAATTTAAAATAGTTCGATGACTGTCTATATAATTTATTTATTTGTTTATTATATTAATTTATTAATTTGTCTCTATTAATTTACTTGCGATTTCCTCAATAAATAAACTTATCTAACATAAAAAGAATTTTTCAATTCGAACCAGTGGTACCTGAGATAAGCGTGTTCAAACAAACAAACTCTTCAGCTTTATAATATTAATAATATAGAATTGAATAAATAATTGAATTTGTATTATTATTTAAATTTACGCCGATTGTTTGAAGACGGGTTGATCGATTTGGTTATATTTTTTAAAAGGATACTCTACTCTACCTTAAGCCCTACAGAAATTTTATAAAAATCGTTTTAGTAGTTTGATTTAAAAAAAAAAAAAACTGGAATATGTCATTCAAGTAAACGAATTAACCTGTTTATTTAAAGTCTTGTTTATAACTACTAGTGCTACCAGTTATCTATCTCGAATTAGAAATTATATTATATCTATTATTTTCATAATTCTAATTCCTGCTTTTCCATCAAAGATATCATGAGAAAATCATCGTGTCTCGAGGGAAATTCTTTGATATGTATATCAAGTAATCCTCAACAGACAAAGGGATTAAACCCCAAAACCTTTCAGTAACAGAAAAGGTAATGCAACAACTGTTTGTATATTTATCGTTATATTTTGGACAATTCACATAATATCTTCATAAATTATAGCCTATGTCTTATTCTGAAGTATAAAATATATTATTATAAAGTTTCATTAAAATCCATTCAGTCATTTTTGTGTGAAGGAGTAACAAACATCCGTACATCCGATCCGATATAGTAAGGATAAGGAAGTAAGGATTTTTACTTTAATAACTCAGAAGGAAAGCAAAGTTTTTCGCTTGCATGAGTGTATTTATCAATCTTTATATGTGGGTATGCATGTAGTATCCATTTCATCCTCCTTTAGCGAAAACAGCTTGAGCGATTTCGAAGTATAAGGTGTCAGTAACTCAGTAGATTCCTATTCATCCACGGAATGACATAGATTATGTGACGTAAGCAAAAAATCAACATGGCGGACATAACCTGTCAAAATTTGTGAATCGCTGTCATCCCTTGTAGCCTAAGCAGTTTGACTAATTTTGAAGTTATTGGGCAATCTGGTAGTTAGAACATTAGAATAATGGCAATGTAAACTTATCTTAATATTAAACATTTTTAAAAACATTAACCGTTTGGTTTATCATATTGCCAAACTATTATTAAAAGTAATGACTGTGTCTATGCATAAATTAAACACAAATTAAATTTTTCAATACTCATATACCTGAGACGATATACTTTTCATATCGAATTAGGCTATAAAATCATAAAAGTAGCGGACTGATGGATCCGCATAAATCTTCGACTCATATTTGGTCCGTTTTTATTATTTATTAAGACATTCGCAAAAATTATAACTTTGACACCGGCAAAAGAACATTTGCAGCAACAAAGGAGCCACAAATGGTTCTCCAGCTTAAAAAGGGGAAAAGAAGTAAAGACAGGAATATGGCAGGGAGTTATGCTTCCGGCTCTGTCACTTAACCTACAAAACGTAGATATATTAGCTACTAGCGGCCTCTCACGGATTCATTTGCGCTTAACATAGGAGTTTCATACAAAATTCTAACGCCCGTTTTACTTAGAGGTGGTATGTTGCATAATCCCGTCTTAGTGAGCATCTATATCCTAAAAAGAACCCTATGCATTTGAAACTCTTAGCAATTATAGTTTTTGAGATTTCAAGACGAGTGAGTGAGTGACCTTTTGCTTTTATACTTCTGTGAGATTGCGGTACTGTCTGCGTCGTCTATATACGAGCTATATCTACATATACTACAGACTATGTACTATAGTTACACTCTACCTCATATACACCTACACATTCTGTGAAAATTCCTACAGATTATTTATTAAGGTGCAAATTATTCACCCTCTTTAAAGGTAGGATAGACAGTTGAAAGGTTGACGCTGATGTAGACTTAATATTGGGGTCTTGTTGGCACCCTTTGAGTTAGCGACCCTAAAGGCCTTTACAGACGAGAAACTATTTGAGGTGTAATTTTCAACCGTCTTTGAAAAAGGTGGAGATTGTCAATTCGTTATGTGCTTTTTTAATGATTGTATCCTCAGAACTGTTTCAGGTACACTTCCAGATTAATCCCGCAGATTCTTTATCAAAATCGGTTCAGTAGTTTAGTTTTTAAATCAAAATAACTGGAATTAGTATGTCATCCAAGGAAAGGAAATTGCGTAATTAGTTTTTGTAGTCGGTTAATTTTTTTGAAATTTTTAATTAGTCTATCGAATGGAACATATTATATTACTACATCGTATAACACGTACAAGAAAAAAAGAATACGAATTAAAATAATTGTGCTGAATTGTATTTTAGCATTATTGTGTGAAGACTGCCTTACCGCTGTTTGTCACCACGACAAAAATGTCACTGAGAATGTGACATAAACTGTCAATTAAAATAGCTTTGGCTTATCTCGACTTACAAACTTTGATATTTGTAATCCCTAACCACACTTTTCATGCTACCTACCAATATTTTATACATAAACCTTATGAAATCAAAATCGAAATATATTTTATTCAAATAGGCTTTTAAAAGCACTTTTTAGTCATCAAAACAAACAAACAGTATTTACATAATTGATGAAAAGCTACCACCGGTTCGGAATGTAGATTCTATTAAGAAGAACCGGCAAGAAACTCGATAGGTGCTCTTTAAAACTTTGTTAATAAGTACATATGTACATTTCAAAATTCCAAATATTAAAAATCTTATATGAATTCCAGCTATACTATACCATGGATCATTATATGTAAATACTATCTGTACAATAGGCGTTGCAATGCAACCTAAAAATTATTTTTTGGGTCAGGAACACTCAAGGACGTCCCAGAACGCTCTACCAAAGTTTCATTGCGCTCCGTTCAATGGTATCGGACAAACATACAAACATTAATTTCTATTTATATATATAACTTACGGCCCCAAGGGCTTCGCCTATGATATACAGAGATTTACAAAACCTACGTACCTACTAAGGGTTGAGTATGGCTAAAAGTTTGAAAAGCATTGATGTAAAATATAGCCTTTGACAATCTAGAATAATGTTGTACACTTCAAATGGTGCCATAATTTTTTTAATTGCTTCAGTAGCTCTGGAGTTTACTTCGCATATGAAAAATCGCCCTCTTTATTATATTAGTATAGATATCTTCGTTGGTCCCGCGACTTCATCAGCATTTAAATTTTTCTCGCTTTGTCCTTTTCCAAGGCCTAATCTATCTTCATACCTAAATTCATAAAAATTCAGTAATTAGCGTAAAAATGTAAGAAACAGACAGAGTTGAGTACTTTCGCATTTATAATATTAAGTCGGGATTTGTATGGATGTATGTGAAGAATTAAAATGTTTTACTTTTTTTAAAATTCAAGATTTATATCTTGTAAGAAGCTTGGAGATTTAAGATATTAAGCCTCGTGTTATGAATTGATGAATATAATTATGAATTTGATATAATGATATCATACGTAGTTGTTATTGTATTAAGTGTTTTTAGTAAGTTTTATAGAAAATTAGCGGTACGTGCAGTGATTGAGAGAGCTCCTATCTCCTACCCCATTTCTTTTCGTACTTACTATCTTTTAACCCGGCAACGAATTTTTGACTCTAGGTGATCCTCTTGTCGTATATACAGGTTGTTAATTGGGCATGGACATTTTAATATCGTTACCAGAATCGACGTATAAAAGTAAAAAAAAAAACTGAATTAATTTTTTTTTTATTATTTTTCATAAATGTCAATACATACATCTATCTATACGAGTATACAATATATAACGTTTATATTAAAAAACTTTTGTTTTTTTTTTTTATTTAGAAAAAAATAGTTCAGTTTTTCATTTTAAATATCGATTTCAGCTAACGCTGCTAAAATGCTCAAAAACACGTCCAGTTGACACTGTTGACCAATCAAATCGAACACAAACAAAGTCGCATGCAAAAGCATAATAAGTGTGTATTGAGTTTAATGACATCAAACCATCATAAAGGACTAGTTCGACAACCTGTTCCATATTAACTTTCCAATACGAAGCATTCATTTTTATTTATGACATATTACCGACTATATTAAATTACTTTGACTATATTTTTATTCATAAAAATATAAAACTGGTAAAATATAAAACAAAATATTAATAATTTCGAATCATTATTAATAATTGAGCCGGCAGCACCGCTGATGTTTCAAGTACTAAATTAGTGTTTAAATCCATCTCGAGATCGGCGGTGAAGGAAAACATCGTGAGGAAACCTGCATGTGCCGGGAGAAATTCTGACACATGTATATCCGCCAACCCGCAGTGGATTAAGCTCCAAAAAAACCTTCTCTTTAATAGGAGAAGAGGCGTTTTCCCAGCAGTGGAATATTTGCAGGCTGTTACGTTACTTAACTTTTATTAATAATTCGAGTAATCGGTTTAATATACATAAAACACCCCCTATAATGTCTATGGGGTATCGCAACACACGTGTGTATTTGGCACTTGGCACACTTCTAAGTTAGCACACTGTCAAACATTTTTCTTCTTTGTCAAACTATAGAAATATACAAAAAGTCGTAAGTAGAAGCTTCAATAATATAAAGACTGTTAATTTCCAACGTTAATAACACTAACAAAATACACACCTAGTTTTGCTATTTATACAATTTATACAAATAAAATTTAAGTGTCTGTTTGTAATTTCAAATTAACAGTTTTAACTAAATGCATATGAAAGTATACACGGTAATTACATCAAAGTTTTAAAATTTTTTGTCTGTTTGTCTATTTGCCTGTTTGTCCGTCTGTTTGTTCCGGCTAATCTCTGAAACGGATGGATCGATTTTGACGGCACTTTCACTCACAGATAGCTTATCTTATAAGTAGTAACTTAGACTTACTTTTATTAAAAAAAATATTTTTATTAATAATTAATAAAATTAAACACAATGAGCGAAAACAAAATTGATACCAATGAAATGGTGAACAATATCCGATTCAAGCAGGGAAGGTAAACATTATATAAATATATTTTTTTCTCAAATTAATGCGGGTGAAGCCACGGGGCACAGCTTGTAGAATAATATAAAGTCTGTAATTTCTAACATTAATAACACTATAAAAACACATACCTAGTTTTGCTATTATAATATAAAAACCTTACAGTAGTACGTTTTAGTGCAATGCTCTTAAACTTGTTTACTAGTGCGTGCCAAGTTCACACATACAGGACAATCTAATTTGCACCTTATTTCAATGCAATAAAGTTCAAATTACAAAAATGTTTTCACTCCTACACCATTCATATGGCTCTTGTGGAAGTAGTTTAAAAGACTATTTAAGTTAAAATGTATGTATGTAGTATATTTTATGTAATGACTTCTCGTGTAAAAGTCAAGGTTGTGTGAAAGCGGCTATTCACGTTCATTCACTCATGTACGAAGTACTAGTCGCATCGACGCCGAACCGCGTGTTAGGAAAAAAAATAAAAATAGCATCGATCGAAGCAATCGTAGCCTACATTGAATAGAATTTTGGTAACTTTTTTTATTTTGTCCTCGTGAATATTTGCAATGCCGTAATAGTGAATTAAATAGTCTACTATATTATACGATAGCTTCTACTTGTATATCATATTTTTTAAGATGAAATCGAACTATTGACTTCTAATATATCCAATTCGTTGGAATTTGTACTCATTAATGAATATGATGATGCCGGTCTAATCCTCGCTCGGTGCAAATATTAATATTTATATAAATATTTCTTCCTGATTGGATGTTTTTTTTTGTGGATCTCCCCACCGTTATCATAATCACCTAATAATGATCGTTACTCTTAGTAGAGAAATAATTCTTGTCTAAATGGTTACTGGTATGCCCTCAGGGGCTGTGGAGTTCAGATGGCAATCGCGCTGTGTAAAAATCACAAAGTCGTCAATATTTGGAATAGAATATTAACCAGTTCCTGCTATAATTGGAAAATGCTAGTTAATTGATAAGGAATGAATATGACGATTAAGAGAGATTTGTATTCGTCCGTATAAATATTGTTTTTAGTTCTCAAAGCAAAAAAAGCATCAAAAATTGCGACAGTTAGACGATCATCATAATATGAATGAGTCATTTAAATCTTTAGGAATAAAAGAAAGTTATAAAAATAAATCGTTTCTTTCGATTACGAGTAAAGCATTCTTAATCGATAATCATTAATTAGTTACACTTTCGATTGATGCAATATTACAGATGCATTTAATGTTTTGTTTTTAAGTGGTTGCTTAATATAAAATATAAATTCGTTTTATATTCATTTTTGCGGACTTGGTTATATGTCTTAGTAATTTACTTTTTTCAAAGATTTTGGAAGATCATCCGAATAATCGTTGTCTAGTTACCAGTTAAAAAGTTGTAAAGTTTGGATAAGAGCACAGATTTTTAACGTTAGCTCGTACATGCAATCTGCGGAAATTTACAGGAGATACATAAAACTTCTTTTAAAGCTAACTGTAATAAATATGTTTTTAAATTTAGATTTAAGATATTGTAAGAAATATTATTATTATAAAAACAATTTTTTGATTACTGTTTTCAAGGAGGAAATCAATTTTATAATGTGTCAAATAATGTGTCAAATTTAGAGGCATGTATTCTGTTATAAATAAATAATAATAATTAATCACGTATTTAACATTACAAATCTGCTTTTTATTCATTTTACTTACTATCAAAATAAAAAAGAAAAAATATATTATTTTTCAAACAGATTTATTAAAAATAGATTTGACACCGTAGACGCCATTTTTGCAAAATGAAGTCCGTGTTGCTAAACATACTTGATTATTATAATTAAATAAAATTTGTTTTAGTACAAAAATCATAAATGCAAGAAAATGTTGCATGATAGCGACAGTTATCACCAATTAGGCCACGGCTTAACACCAACCAATGATAAGTGATCATTCCATCACGATATTTCGTCTATAGTCAATGAGATGCTTTTTTCTCTTTCCACTTTCATCAACATTCCGATATTGTGTGTTCATTCGACGGAATCACCTTTCACTGGTGTACGTCATGTCTGAATCGGAGTTCCGTTTGTATAAATTAATTTTATTATGACAGCACGTGTTCTTGATCACGTATTTATAAAGTAGTAGCTGGTGACCGCGAGTTCGTCTGTGCGGGATTATTTACCATTATTTTTTATTATTATAATTTACTTCAATTTCATTCCCTTATAGCCCCCTTTTTCGCATTAAAACGCCCTCTTAGGCTCTAGATTATCTCTGTACCAAATTTCATTTAAGTCGGTTCAGTAGTTTAGGCGTAATTGCGTATTACACAGACAGAGTTTCGCATTTATAAGTAAAGACTGATAATATTGGGTTTTCGGTAAGTAGTATTTTGTTTTAGAAACTAGTGTCGTGGATGTTAAATTTAATATCATTAAATAAAACGCACACATACAGACTTAAGGGGCAAAGGAGGATTTCCGTGCTGAGGAAGGCCATCGCAGGGGTTTTAGTGGGTATAAATCGCCACATAACCCGATCCCCCCCAGGAATCGAAGAATTCGAAGTTTTCGAAGATTTCCCCTGCCTATTTTTTTATAAAGAGTTTCGCGTCTTGATTGCACGGTGAAATAACTTACATGCCATGAGTTGTAGTGAAACAAAATATTGCACATGACGTGAAACTATTTCAGTCATATGAAATGAAAATTTCAATTGTGAAATGACGAAGCCGCTCTCCTGTAAGGCTTGTAGGAATTGAAATAACTCTCTTAAATTGTTTTTGTTGTCAAGATTGTTTTAAAAGTTCAGCTTTGAGAACTTCTTGGTTGTCTGCGAAGCTTTATCAAAGGGCGTTATCTATACTAATATTATTAAGAAGTTAAATTTGTTTGTAAGTTTGTATGTATGAGGAAATCTCTGAAACTATCAACCCGATTTGAAAAATTCTTTTGCGTTGGATATCCTGATTATTGTGGAAGGCTTAATTATATCACGATACGAGTCACTGCAGCGAAGTAGTAACCATAAACACGAGGAAAACTGTCATTACAGTTAGTTTCTCATGACATACGTTGGTATTTCAGGGGAACGTATTATTGTATTTACTTTATTCAAGCAACAAACAACAAAATTGATCATTTAATGAGTGATTATGATGCCAAGTGATTAATGACGTGATGCGTTATAAAAACTTATTATGATTTCAAAAACCAAATAAATTCAACATTAAAAAGTAACATCAAGATTTGTTATCTATACTAAAAACTAATATAACAAAAATAATGTTACTTAGAAGTAAATTTTATTGGTTTGTATGTAGGGGGTAATTTTTGAAACTACTGACCCGATTTGGATAAATCTTTTTGCGTTGGATCTCATGTATCGAGGCAGGTTATAGACTATATTGATGCTGATAAGCAATAGTATGTCAATCCAAAAAAGTCGAATTTGGAGATATTGATGTATTCTGATAGTGCATCATGTATTTAACATTATTTAAAGAAAAAATTAAGTCATCTAAAGTAAATAAATACGGAAAAAAGTTCTTTAATTATATTATTCAAATATTAAAGTGTGTGCCATATTTTGCAATATAAAACAGTATCACGTATTAGAAAAACCTATTTTTTCATAAAACTTTTCATTATACCAATTTGCTTTTAACTCGCATTTTATCATAATAGACAAGAAAAGATGGATTTATACGTTTTCAAACAAATTTGCTAAGTATTGGGTTGACATCTTTAGACGCCATTTTCTCAAAATGAAGTCCGTGTGGCTTGACACATTATTGCTTATCAGCGTCCATACAACATCACGCTATAACTGACAAGCAGTAACTATAAACGTAAGTGAAACCACGAGGAATATCTAGTTACGAATATAATTATTTAAAAAAAATTATTTTAGGAAAAAATGTTTCTTTTATACCAGTTTAACCAGTCTGACTATAATTTTTTGATCACGTGGGCGTTGATAAAATTATCGTGAATCTTCATTAAGTTGCATTGTTTTACATAAAAGGTATTGTTGAATGAAAGCGTTGTGATTATCTTCAACGTCTAAGGAGTTTCAAGACGTTTATAGCTTTTTTATGTTGTCGTGGTCTCGTGGGAAATAATTCAATTTAGCGAGTCACTTTTATTAACTTTTATATTTAAAAAAAAAATCCAAAATCGGTTAAGAAATGGACTTCTAAAGTTACAAATATTAGAAAAATAACATATAAACATTGAATCTCCTCCTTCTTTGAAGTCGGTTGTAAATAAAATAAAAATAATAATATGATAAAAGTGCATAAAAACCTAAGAGCATTTAAAGAACTATTTAATTAAAATTAATTTTTATTAAATATTTAAAGAAAAAATTGTTTCAAAATATTTTCATGAACAGTGTATTCTATTATGAGAAAATAAATATATTCAATTTCTAAGCACTTTGTACAGATGAGATAACACTACGATTAAAAAGTCCTGAGTTTCGTTTATCTCTTGTTATAATTAAAATATTTTTCAGTTGTTTTATGAGAGACAAAAGATTTTCTTTTTGAAAAATTTACGGAGTGAAGTTAAAAGCATTTTTAAATTGTTTGAAATAATGTTTCTATATATTTTAAACTTTCCAATTTATGTTATACATATTTTATATCATAGATTCGGATAACTAATAATTGTAATAATAGCTTTTTTGCCCGACATTTCGACGAAGTTGCATCTATTGTGGTCACGAGCTGACTGACCACGTGTCATGTTTTCATGTGTATAAATAAAAAAATGTTCGTTTTAGATAAATAATAATAATGCGTACAGAAGAATGTGAGTGTCGCCTATGGATATCTATAATATACAGGGATTTGTTAATGCTGATGATGAGGGACTATCATGACTTTAAGAAAGTTATACATTCGACACGTTAATATCATAAAGAGGAAAAAAATATTTGATTGTTTTTACTGAACAAGCGCCAAAACTTTTATACCAATTAAAAATACATTTCTGCGTTGGTTGGTTCCGTTTATATTATACAAACGCGAGTAAAACTACGTTAAATATGTAAAAGTTTTCTGAGAAAATCTTTGGAAGAAAATTATAAAAGATTTGTTACTTACTTGCATACTATAATCTCATTTTGGGGGCACGTGTTCATGCCTTATATAAACTTCATACGAACGAAGTCATGGTCAGAACTTGTATGTAATAAAATAGCTGTACTCCTAACCACTGTCCTAGTTAATCGAGATTCAATGTAACCCTTTTGCGGACAGCGTTAACAGTGTATTGAAATATTCATGTATTTCTCTTTCTTTACCCAAGACCTACTTGTTTACACTAATAATAAAAAGGAAAGATTTGACTGTTTGTTCGTTTGAACTTAATAGGCTCCCAAACTACTGGACCGATTTGAAAAATTCTTTGAAAATATGATTGTTACATTTCTAATGAATATAGGGGATAGAATATTTGAAAAATGTTTTATCCATAATGAAAATATATGAAATATGAAAAAATATGCGTTTGATAACTTCGATAATGTAACCATGGGTGTTAAAAAATATACCAAAATAAATAATATATCGCGTACGCTGCGGAAACTATCAATAATAGAGCAAAATGATGTAATACGGTTTTATAAAGATTACTATAAAAATTTCGCAATACCATATATCTAAGTATTATATTATAACTATTTTTTCCAATAGTGAAGTCGGTACAAACTAACATTATTCTTACCTCTTATATTAACTTTAAAATTTTGTTAAATATTTATGTGAAACCGAGGCGAGCCGATGGTTTATCATCAACGGTTCGCACGGCTACAGCTATATAACTTTACTTTTATATACGTAAATGAGTTTATTTGTATTTAGGTATTCACTTTTATGTATGAGAATTTTGTTTTAAGTAAATTGAAAATAAGTGATTAACGTATATATGAATAATTCAAAATCAAAATATACTTCATTCAAGTAGGCTATATACAAAAACAAATACAAAAAAAATATGATTAAGCTACCATCGGTCCGGAATGTAGATTCTACAGAGTGTTAAAAAAACTGATTGTCGAAATATACCGCTACCAAATTTCACTACATTTGGACAGTTAAAAGAGGCACAAAATAATGATTCAAACAGTCAGAATCTTGTGTGTTTTGATACCGAATTTACATCTAATGAAGTAGAGTTGTGAAGCGTTCTACTTACATTATGTATCATATATATCGCTGAATTCAAAACCTGTGTGAAACGAGAGATTTAAGTTAGAAAGACAAACAAACAAGAATTCTAAAAATTGTGTTTTCGATGTAGGTACCGTGTATTCTTTAATATGCATTTAGTTAAAAGCTGTAATTTGAAATTTTGCGATTTGTGCTCAAAAACAAATTTTTAATTAGGTTACTTTAATTCTAAGTCTGCGATATATCAAATCGACGCATCACTGTTTATCACAATTCCAGTGTGTTTCTAGCCTAAGGAATGCCATTTAAATAATAATTTAAAATCAAAATATCGAACGACATAGTGGCACATTTACTTGTTCGCATTTCTGTCTTTAATTAATAAGAGTAGTGAAAAATGACTTGTATTACGAATTTAGGTTAAAAATACGGATACTCTCGCGATGTCTCTCGTTATTAATGATATATCCTAACGGCATCGAATACCAGTACGCTGATAAAAAGTAATAGTGACATACGCGATCAATCTTTTATTTATCTATACTAAGGGAGATCGCCCACGGGGATATACCTATATATATATATATATATATATATATAAATATATCATCGAAACCTAATTTTAAAACAGTAACTATCGAGTTTCTTGACGGTTCTTTTCCACAGAATCTACATTCCAAACCGATGGTAGCTTCGTTATTAATGTTATTTTTTTGTATATTGACGATTCAAAAGTCGTAAGAGCCTGTTTGAATGAAGTATATTTTGACTTTGTCGTGTCAGTTACGACATAAATGCGATTCAACTGACATGACAAACGTGGTGCTATCAGATGCAATGTTGTCGCGATCAGACGCGTGATAGACGAAATGCTATCACGATTAAGCGTCGTTACGAATATTTGTAAATAACTATTGATTTTATAGTTGCTACATTGAATTGATCAAAACAACATTAAAGGTTTTATTATGGTTGTTAATTTTACGGAAACAGCAATAATGTAGGAATAAGCAACGTAAATATTGGGTGCATCCATAAAGCATAAATATTACGTGGTGGCTATTATATAACAACTTCTAAAAGACTAATAAAGTACAAGAAAAAAATATGTATATAAATTATTATAAGATGTCATATTCAATATTATGAAATTTTTGTAGCGCATTTGTATCGATTTTGTCGCCCGTTCGCATCGTTTTTGTCGCACAGAATAAATACGACATAAGGCGACAAGTCGCGTGGCGTAGCCGTGAGTCGCGTGCCTGCCGCGTAGTTTTGAGAATTGATCGTAAAAGTATCAAAATCCGAGTACAAGAGTAGTGTTAGTAGTATAGTAATCATTAGCTGCCCCTCGCGGTTTCGCTCGCGTTTATGGTTACTACTCTTCTCCTATGAGTCGTAGCGTGATGTAATATAGTTTATATCCCTCCTCAATAAATAAACTATCTAACACAAAAATATTTTTTCCATTCGAACAAGTAGTCCCTTAGATTAACGCGTTTAAACAAACAAACTCAAGCTTTATAGTATTACTATAGATAAATTCTCCCAAACAGTTTCAAAGTGTTCATTATGACGTAACGTTGCAGATAGAAAAGCAATTTAAAATATATAACTTAGAAATATTGGCCGTTTCTAAGAACTGTCAATACCGATATAATATGAGGTAAAGTGTGTTGAGAAATAACATTTTCACAATAGAGATTTTTCATTTAAAATATACGATGTACCGTTCGTTAAAACCCGCCATAATATAATTTTCTAGTGTATTAAAAAATTAAGAGTAATAAAAACCTTTTTTTTAAACTGACTTAAAAAACAAATTGATACACGTAAACCTAAAAGCAAAAAATAAATATTTTCTACGACATTTTAATGTCGGTGCAAAATAAAACATTTGAAATCGGTGACCAGTAAACCTTTTTACATATGATATAATGGCACCTTGTGGAAAGCATTTTTAAAGCATAAAATTTGGTATGGCTTGTAATAGTTGTAGTTTCTTCGATTCCGACGTGATGACAATGGAACCAACCCGAAACACAGAAAAAATAAGTCGGCGCACAAAAAAAAAAAAAAAAAATACGTACAACCGAACACGGATCCTCCTCTTTTTGAAATCAGCTAACAACTATTTTTGACAGTCCTCGTTATTTATTTTTTAAATATTTTTTTATTAATTTCTGTTCATCGATTTACTTAAAAAAAATTAAGCTTAAATCGAGTACTTTTTGTGAATTTCGTCAAAAAAACAGGCAGAATTTCGTCAAACTTGTCATTTCTTATAATTAATTAGTAATGCTGTTTTTAATCGCGCTTGGTAACTGCTACGTTTATAGGAGAATATCTTGAGGTGTGTTTTCTTTGTATCTCTATTTATTGGACGCAATAAATATAACTTGTGTTGTCGCAGTGTTAATATTTGTGAGGCTAAAATGTTACGATCTGTTTAATTTTTTAACTTTTATGCTATTTAAACTTACAATTAGCTGTAATATTTTTTTTATTGTTTGAATTAAATTACCTATTGTAACATGTAAAAAACGCACGGGTGGGCCTTAATATACCGTTTATTCGTTAATTCTACGACACTGAGATTATTTATTGACAATTAAGTGTTACATGTTCAATTCAATTCAATGCTTTGGTTAATGGCGTGTTACATGTTTTATGTGGCATATGTCAAAGCATAGGGTGATTTATGATAATGTCACAGGGCGCACTGCGATTGGCTGAACATCTAACAGTCCTCATCGCCTACTCCTAGACAACGATGTAGGTACATACTTTTGTTAGTTAATTTGCTTACGTGGGCTTCACTTCACGAAGACAAACTAAATCCCCGCGCAGGAGAATTACTAAAATGAAATGTTTGAAAGGAATTGACTTCAATAGCAAAATAAACAATTTCGTTTACTGGGATAAAATATTTGCAGTTATTTTTATTTAAAAATTCAAATTGTTGAACCGATTTTGGTAAAAATTCTGAGGAGCTAAAAGTTAGTTAATAAACGTCGGAGTTTTGAGGTAACAAAAAAAAAACACATTACAATTTAAGAACTTTATTTTTTAGAATCTCTCAAAAATAACGAAGTTATTTAATATTTTTATAACATTAAATATTTTTTTAAATATGAAAATTTATGATTTTAATGCACGTTACATACGGATTATTTAATAAAGCATAAACTTTGCCTGAATATTAATTTTTGACGGATAATCCAAACGGCAAATAACTTTAGGAAGTCGACACATTAATTAACGATACAAAATTGCCTGTCACGACACGAACAGAATAATTTTTAAGGGTTCACGGCTCATTTAATCTTTTTTTATATGCAGTAAAATCAGGGTATGTTCTGAAATATAATTCAGCGTGCTGGTTAGTCTTTTTTTTGATCGCAGGGAAACCTTTTAAAGACTTATGTGGCATGATATTTGTACCCACTAAAACCCGCGAAGGCCATCATCGGCACGGTAAGGGATAGACCACGGGATCGCTTACTCAAGCACAGTATTACTCAATATTTCTGAGTGTATTTCGAAACACACTAAAATAATAAAATAGTATCTAGTATATTTGTAAGTAATAAATTAACTCTTAGTTCTTTATAGTATCTACATATGTCTTTACGAACTAGAGAAAAAAAAATTGTCAAATCAATCGAACCGAATCTTACATGTATGCGGCAAAACATTTTAATTTATATAATTTAATATTATTATTTAATATATATTGATAAGTATGTCTACACTAATATTAAAAAGAGGAAAGATTTGTATTTCTGTATGTTTGTAATGAATAAACTCAAAGAGTACCATGCCGATTTCAAAAATTCTTTCACCATTGAATGCTAGAAAGAAATTAGGGATCCTTACGAGAATATAAAAATAATACAACAAAAAAACATAAATAAAAATTAAAAAAAAAATCACGAATTTCGTCCACCTGTGGGAAGCCGGGACGGGACGCTGGTATAAAATAATTTAATAAAATAAGACATCAATGGATGAGGGTAATATGTTGCTAAATTCTAATTTCGAGAAATTCGTGTTCAAAGTTTTGCATACAAATAAAAATATAACATATCGCTGCATTGCAAGAATGTCGTAGTAATTCAAAATTCTAACAAATAGAAGTACTCGTAAGTATGTCAAAAGACCATAATCTTTGATGTTTTATCATGAAAAGAGTTGCGATGATGAATTTTCTTTAAATCAGTAAAGTTATAACATTAAGGGGTCGTTAAAACTTTACAGCTATGCACCAACAGATCAATAAAGAAATTTAAAAACCCCACTCCATAAAATTCATCATTTTTCACACACAACACTTTTATCATTGCATAGAACAGCGAAAATTCCGAAATGTGACATATCATCTTCTTCCACTGATGTTTTTAAACATTATAGATTTTAAACTTTTGATTTCTTAAAACGGGTAAGTGCTGAATTGAATTTTAGATATAACGACGGTACATCAAAATGACGACAATAAAACCCAGCCTTCGAGCCATCTAACTGATTGGCAGCGATCATAAAACTAGACCGAAGAAGGGTTTTTCTATATTTTATGTCTACTGTTCGAGAACAAATGTCCAGGATATAAAATGATGGATCTCTTCTAGAAGTAGGTATAGCTATTGTGAAAGAGTCATTTTCCAACTTTCGGGACAAAATAATGTTATGCTTTTGAAATACAATATCAATATCTATATCTATACTAATAATAAAATTCTAGCGGGTCGCTGTCTGTACATGGAAGATATATGAAAAAAAATCTTACTGGGGGCCTTTACCAACGCAATAGAACCCAAAACAAACATTTTTAGAATTCTTATCTGTTTGTCTGTTTGTCTGTTTGTCTGTTTGTCTGTTTATCTGTGAGTTTGTGCACGCTAATCTCAGAAACGGCTTATCCGATTTAGATGCGGTTTTCACTAATATATTGTGGTAAGCTTCACTTAACATTTAGGGTTTGTTTCATGTCAATCGGTTCATAAATAAAAAAGTTATGTCAATTTAAGGGTTCACGTCGAACATTATTTTGTACTTTTCACTAAATGTATGAAAGTATATACAGTACTTATATAAAAAAAATACATTTTTAAATATTTGTCTGTCTATCTGTTTGTTCCGACTAATCTTTAAAACGGCTGAACCAATTTTGTTGGTACTTTTACTCGCAGTTAGCAACTGTTATAAGGAGTGACTTCTATTTTAGATATTTTTAATCGATACGTACAAAAAAAATCCAACGGGTCGCTATCTGTACATGACAGATATATAAAAAAAATTTTATTAGAGGTCTTTTTTACCTACGCAATAGAACCCAAAACAATAATTTGTTAGATATTTGTCTGTTTATCTGTGAGTTTGTGTCCGCTAATCTCAGAAACGGCTCATCTGATTTAGATGTGGTTTTCATTAATATATTGCAGTAAGCTTCACTTAACATTTAGTGATTGTTTCATTTCAATCGCTTCATAAATAAAAAAGTTATGTAAATTTAAGAGTTCACATCGAACATTACTTTGTAATTTTATCTAAATGCATGAAAGTATTTACAGTACTTACATAAAAAAATCCAATTTTTTAATTTTTTGTCTGTCAGTCTATTTCCTACAACTAATCTCTGAAACAGCTGAATTAAATTTGATGGGACTTTCACTTGCAGTTAGGGGATGTCCATTAATCCCGTGAGGCCCAGAGGAGGGAGAGGAAAAAAAATTACAAAGTATCACAAAGTCTAAAAAGTTCTTAAAATCATTACTTGATTAATGAACAGCCCCTATAAACTAATTTATTAAGAATAGGTTTGACATCTTTAGACGCCATTTTCTCAAAACGAAGTCCGTGTGGCTTGACACAGTATTGCTTATCAGCGTCCAAATATAATTGATGTGTCCGTTAGTAATTTTAAATAAATGCATATGAAAGTATACACGGTACTGACAACAAAATTAATAACTTTAATTAACTTTAAATTTTTGTCCGTCTATCTGTCACTCAGTTTGTTACGACTAATATCTAAAACAGCTGGACCGATTTTGACGAAACTTTCACTGAACAGAAAGCTAATGTAATAAGGAACAAAACTGAAACCAATGAAATAATGAACAAAATCTAATTCAAATAGGGAAGATATATCTATATTATATAAATATAATAATTGGGAAAATAATATATTTACTGGGTAATTTTTTAACTGGATATGATAGACCAAATCCGAAACTATAAGCAATAGCGAAAAATAATTAAAGGAATAACAGAGCCGATTTTAATAAAAAACTAAAACTATATCATTAGTTTTTTGAAAACTAAGTTCTCCTAGCCAAAAACGAACACGTTGATTTTGGAAAAAATTAACATTCTGTATGATTGTATCATCTGATACTGTCACATATTATAAGAATCAACTTCAGAGAGGTATTAGTATATAGTTAACCGCAACAAAAAGAAAGGGCAATTTTTCTACAAAATACTATCAAATTCATACATTAATTAAATCTTTTGTAATTCTTCAAAAAAACGATCATACCTAAAAGTGCAATTTTAAAATTATAACTGGATGTTGTAACGCTAATAGCGGGTGAGTACAATAGCCTGGACTCGTGAAATGTAGATTTTCAATAAATTGATTCATCTTTTTAGGAATTATCTAAACCTAAGTAGGTTTAGATAATTCGTAACGGAGTAGGTGACGGGGACCAAAACAAACGTCACATTCTATCAACTTTGTATAGCTCACATAGAAAAAATAGACAAACATAAAAGAAGTTACTGTGAGTTATTCATTTTATATATTTTTGATTGTATTCTTTACACTCTTCCTTACTTTAGTAGGTGACTAGCATTTTGATGCAAATAAACAAATCGTTTGAAGTAATGCAGACTTTTTTTCTAAACTTACCGGGAGCCATATTTTAACCCACATATTTAATTATGTATATTTGATATATATAGTATCGATTACTTAACTTCTAATGTATAGATTTAATGTTATTATGTTAAAAAATTAATCTTTTCCTTTAATTTGTCTCTTACTATTACTTTCCAAAAGTTGATTCTTACAAGTGACACTATTAGGTAGGTGGTGCAATAATACAGAATGTATTCTTTTTTTTTAAAATTAGTGGGTTCAATTCCTGGCAGGAGAATCATGAAATCAAAAAAACTTATGATGCAGTTTTAGATTTCTCAAAATTCGGACACGAGACTCCTTTAAGTATTTTTCGCAATTCCTTAAAGTTTCGGATATGGCCTATCAAGCCCAGTTAAAAAAGTCACCCGATATTTAATACAAGGAGAACCTCGGCGGGAACATACTGTTATACAGTCGAAATTTTAAAGACTAGCACATAACACTTTTCTTCAAGATTTATAGTGAAAACCGTGGAGGAATACCGTATCTGAGTCTCTTAAGTCTGCTTATAAATACAACCAGAAAGTTCCCAAATCTAAAATAAGAAGCTCCATTCTTGAGCAGCACCGCAGACTATTATAACCTGGCTTTGCAGGAGACATGCCAAGCAATCTGTAATCCACGCGAACGAAGTCGCGGGCACAGCTAGTTTAAAATAAAACTCGATTGACTCGACCGAGCCAGTACCACTCTCACATAAGATCGGTGTGAAGTATCTATTATAGGTACGTTTCGTACGGTGAGGGAGAACTGGAAGCCTAAAACTCTCAGGCTCCATTCCTTTCCATCTCTTCTTATTTTCTCTCATACCTTTTACATCATACATCACAGTTGCATAAACTTAATCTGGTGCTGTAGCTTCACCTGGAATCAGCAAGATGCATAACTCCTCAACAACTTACAGCAGAAGTATCGTGTTGTGGTTTATTTAAATTGTCGGTGATTTTTTTAAATTTCCAATTTTATTATGCAATATACATACCCATAAACGTTAGTGTAATTCACTCAAATTTGAGTAAACTACTGAACGGATATTAATGTGTATAAGATAGATATCATATAACTTATGTTTCTAGAAGCTAACTGAACTAAGTTGCATGAACTAATCATGAGTAAGTAAATAGTCTATCGTATATATACAAACATGCAAACTATATAACCGGTAAAATGTAATCGACTTTGATAAAGGAGGAGCATGTTATTTAATGTTTTGACCGTAAAACCAGAAGAACTCCTCAATAATTAACAGCCCTGTATCGGGAAAAGGAATGTTTTGTAAATGGTGATAAGCTGTTGACATGAAGCTAATGTAACTTAGGTGAATCACAAAATGTCCCTTACTATGTTCGTAGTTAAAAATATAAAATAAATAGTCAGCATGTAAAAGGTTTTACTTGTTGCCGTCCTCGAATGCTTTATTTGTCATCAGCTTCTAAATTTTCTAGAAAATATTTCCTTTTTGTTTTTTAGTTTACTTGTTTTGTTTTCGATGTCGGTTTATTTACTTGTTAAGTATTTATGTGATAAAGGTTTTGAAGCCATTAATTGATGACGAGGATCGATTCGATGCGATGTTCTGATACAGCATAATTATTGACATCGACTTTGTAGTTTGTACTAACATGAATTATAATTATATATCTTAATTCATTTGTGAAGAAATTAAAAACTGGTTAAGTGCGAGTCGAACTAGTACAAGAAGGGGAATCTTTCATACAAGATATAACGTAATATACTTTTTAAACACTTTTATGAAAAAACTAGATGCCCCTCGCATTTCATAGTTAACACTCGTGTTTATAGTTACTACTTCGCTTTTGCGAGTCGTAGTGTGATGTAATATGACCTTCCTGAATAAAGGGGCTATCTAACGCAACCAATTTTACCTCTTTATAATATTAGTATAGATTAAGAGAAGTACGCTGCAAAAATTTGTTAAGACCGACTCGCGCTTGACCGTTTTTTTTTGGTTATACCGTTAATATAATTTCAGTTATCCACCTATTACGGTTCTTGAGATACAATCTGCTATCAGAGAGATAAACAAACAGACGAACAGCAGAGTTTTAAGAATAGGAACTCGTTGGAGTACCTTCTATAGTTTTTCAATCGTTTCAAAACGAGATAACAATGTAACACAACCAATTCTTGTGGCTCACCGCGGACCCAACAGGGCGGTAACTATAAACAGTAAAGCTACCACAACCTTCATTTTCTTTAATATCCACCATTATTTGTATAAACAATGTTAGATAATGCCCGTAGGCCTTTTTAAGCTCCGTTTACCGACCTCCGTAATGTCATTCCCGGTCGCTATGCCCTTATGTTGTTATAGTTCGTTTATCTTTAATGTATATAGAAATGTTTTGATGTTGCAGAAAAAACTTTTGTTTTTATTTTATTATTAAAATCTTCATTTTTATTGTCTAACTTCTAAATCATCACTTCCTTAATATCATCAGGGGGATTAATTGGATCGCTATCAAAACATATTAGATCTGTCAGTTGCTTACTGATTTTCTTACTAAAACGCCTCCTTAAACAATCAAAGTGCGGTATGTTCTGATACTTACTTTCTGATTTTATATAAAATTTCTAATAAAAACAATAGAATTATAATAAAAAAAATCAAAACACGAAGAAAATTTAAAAATTTAGCACTGGATTTAGAGTTTTAATAGTACCATAGAAAATTTTATTCCCAAGAAGATAACTTCTAGCGTCATTAAAACTACTAAAGACAGTCACGTAAGATCAGAGAATGGATTTAAATTTTAATTAAACTTGTCCCCGTAACTTGTACAACTTTCCATTAGTGCTCTCAAATATAGTGTTAAGGAATGCGTATGCTATTTTATTTACCTAATACGTATTAATCTTTAGCAACTTGTTAACAAAATGTTGTTGAATTTGGTGCATTTTTTCCCTTAAGGACGTTTTATGCTTGGACTGATTACAAGACAGATCGGAGTTTAATTTAAAAAAAAATATCGTCAGCTAAACTTGCCATATTTCAACATAAAACGTTTTAGTTCAAAATTTTTAAAAAATCTACGTATAGAATCTATGTGTATGTTTTGATAACGACAACTTTTGACGAGGCCTCAGATGTTACTCGTTGTTAGTACTATAACTTTGAAAACGAGTATACCAATTACCACTTGATCGACATGATAATTTGTGTATAATTTAGTTTTTTTTTTTACTTTAAATCTTTATAGTATCAAAAAAAAATGTATTAAAACGTAGACACGATATTTACAGCATAATTTGTCTCCTGCATATTAAAATTATGGCTAATCTTAACTTCGAGATATATCCTTTGAGAAGCCAAAGACGAAAAGATAGACACGAAGACGATCCCATACTTGTTCCATTAAAATAAGCAGCACCAAAATTACTTGAATTATATTATTTAAAAAAAAATAATGAAACAGTACTCAGTAACAGCTTATGTTACACTTAATGTGTCTTTAATGGGTATATTCATGATCCTATTCCACAATTAACACAGTCATTATGTCAATTCCCATGACCCAATGCATAACTGTAATTTGTTGATGTTATACACAATGCTATTAATTCATTTGAAGTTGAATTCAAAAGTAACAAGAAGCGATAATTAATGATACATTCACAAAAGAACAAAATACTTTTAAAGTGTTAAAGTAACAACAATGAAATATTGCAAATACGCCTATCATTAATGATTAATTGTAATTTTATGATCATATAAAACTTAGAGTTACTTTCACAAGGTTAACGACTTTATACTTTGTCAAAGTAGATAGTACATGGTAGTAAGGACTAAAGCCAGGTCTTTCTATAATGATAATAGTTAAGTTAATCTAAAAACATACAGTAATGTTTAGTATTGTTGTGTCTTAGAATCATGGAAGATTGAGTCACTGTGTTTGGATATGCAATTGAATTTCGGTGATCGAGGCGCTTTGACGATACAAGGAATGTCTAATTAGTCTTACAATACAAATGTTTATAAATCGAGATGATGTTTTGCCAACTAGTGTTCCATTTCCTTGAGGAATTTTGTATTATCATTAAAGTCATTTAGAATGTTTTATTGCAACGTAGTGTACGGGTTTCAAAAGCAGGTATTATAACTATGTAATATATAATATCTATAATTAAGAAAAATTGCATCTTTTACAAAAAAAAAATCAAAATGCATCCAAAATTATAAAATAGTATAATCGAGACAAAAATTCATGATACATTTTCAACAAAAAATATATAAATCATTGCTCATATTTTCAATAAGTGTGATAGAAATATCCCAAATTTTAAACCATCAATTTCTCATGAGAAATCGAA
Organism: Hypolimnas misippus; assembly: GCA_037950945.1. NCBI lineage: Eukaryota > Metazoa > Arthropoda > Insecta > Lepidoptera > Nymphalidae > Hypolimnas > Hypolimnas misippus. The sequence continues at coordinate 3,577,561 of JBBEEQ010000009.1, forward strand.
AATTATGAACAATTTAAGCAACGCTTTTACCATTAAGTTTGTTTGAATTCCCAAGAATTCCCAAAGCGAATTTTGATAAGTTTGTTTTTATATTCAATGGCATTTCATAATGTAGAAATATTCCCTCGAATTTTCGCAGATAAAACGAAAATTGAATAACTTATGCTTGTATAATCTTTATCTGTATCTTTATAAAAATATTTGTAATTTATTGTACAAAAATAAAGCAATTTAAAACATATAGCTCAAAAGGGCGAATACGATCATTTGCATGTATAATTAAAACGTAATAAATTATTTTTAAAAAGCAAACCAAAATACCCAAACATCTGGCGGCATAATTACCATAAAATGTCGAAATCCTCATACACCACGATATTCGTAGAAAGTTCATACATACGTGCTTTCGTTAAAAATGAGGAAAAAATGTTAATTCCGTGGAAACCGGTGCCAAGTGGGGCAGCGTTGACCGATCACCAATTATATGGAATGATGCGGTAAAATGAGTATATAGGAAATCTTGCTTGAAACCTTGGAATGTTACTTCTAATTCACTTTATAATGGGTTATGTAACTTAATATTTAGGAGCCTGTTATTAAAGAGTGCCTAGCCTATTGCTAAATCTACATCTCTTTGACGTTTAAATGTACAGACATGTAAACACATATTATGTTTTAAAAGATATAGTCTTTTAGACCATAATATGTGTTTTATGGCAGATGTTCTATGAAGTAATAAAAACAACAAATGGAAATAAATAAGTCTCACTAAAATCGGTCAAGCATATTTTATTAGCTTAAGTGTGAGTGTGGGTGTGTGTGGTACGGAACCTTCGATCCGTGTATCTGACTTAAATGCCAGTATTTTTACTTCACTCGATCCCATATTCCAAGATTTTTGTTAAATAGAAATTGGTATTTTGACGACTTGTCTCATGTGCAATACGGTACTAAGTCTTGAAAATCGAAAGAAAGTGATGCGGTACTAAATAGACAATGCTAACTTATGAGAATTAGAAAGGTTCCATTTGAACAAAACTTGTTGAGAGACTTAGATACTTTCAAAATATCAAACGGAGGTAAGAGTCAGATTACCTTTTCCATTTTAATTTTATATGAAAAGTTATTTTCAATGGAGTTTTGATTGTTCTTCTTACTTGTTGCAGAAATGTGATATTTAAAATATTTTTCCGTAAATATAAGGATGTTAAGAATCTGCCTGAATGTCTTAGTTTAATTTGGACTAGCTATTTAAGTAAAGTGGTATGTATATTGCTGATCTCAAACAGCCGAAATATCTCTCTAAACTTTCTTAATTCTATGATTAAAATAAGGAGTTTCATTTAAATCAACTACTGTCCTTATACATTTTGATTATTTCAGAGTACTATTTTCAGATTGTTTTTCAAATTTTTGGAATCCAGATCATAAATTGACGCCAACTTTACACGGTCTTTTTTGGGTGTGAATTCAATCAATGATTGATGTCAAAAGGACATCAGAATATGTGTGCATTCTAACCTGATAGATTTTAAAATATTTTAATATTCTTCATTAATCTATCAATCAGACAATAGTTTAAGTGCGATCAAATTTATGGACTAAACTGTCGCCAGGTTTACGTATAACTGCCCAAAATCTTGCAAGGCGTTTTATAGATCTATAAATTTATATTTTTTTCCGATTACAAGTTTCTGTGTGCGTATTGCATGTCATTTTAAGAGGGTCTATTATTTTTCCGTATATTAATGTATTTTTTCCGAAAAATAACAAGCCATTAATCTTCTCCCATTGCGGACGTCTGACTTCTGTCTTTGATTAATGTTCGGGATATAAGATATCTCGTTAATCCTTTTTATTACTGTAGTGTCACGTTTTACAATCCGTGAATTGTCCATTCATGTAATAAAAATGTCAGATTCATTTATGTATTCCAACTTTGTCCGCGTCCAGTGGATTTCGTACTTTGCATTCGGAATAATAAATTACATTCTAAAAATATTAAATATCGCATATGTAATATTTTAAAAGTAGCTGATAGGTTGATCCGTGATTACAGTACAAATTAAATTATTGACATTTTGTATCTATTAATGGACGCCTAAATTGAATTTTTAAGTTCAATTATACATATTTGAGATTATTTCTGATACGATTTATATATAAATTGTATATTTTTCCAATCGCTGTATACTTTAAAAGATGAACAAAGTTTATTCTATTCGTATTAATATAGATACTTAAGTAAGAATTTAGTAATAAAAAGATAATCAATTGCACGTTTAATCATAAATCCAAATCTAAATGGTCGTTCACAATAGAGGCAAGAATGTAAAAAGCATTTCATTGTTGCATCGTTGTTTCAGTTCTTTCAGCAATATTAATTTTTATTGGAGACAATTCGATGGTTTTTTGCATGAATTAAAATTAAAATAACGTTATATTGGTAATGTAAGTATTACTTTTATCTCATAGGTGAAAACGTAGGTCGCAGATAGTAATAAAAATATGACATTAAATGGTATTTCGTATTAATATTTATATTATTTTGTAAAACTAGTTTCGGAGATTATTAAAAATGGAATCGAAGTATGCTTTAGTTAACTGTATCTGTATAACTGTACATAATGTTTTGTTGCAGTGAAATATATTTCGATTGTATTATTTGATAAGGTTGATTTAGAGACAGTTTTATTTAGTTTGTATTGTCCTTGAATTTGAACTTGCACTCTGTCTTTATTATGTAGTTACGCTTTGCGCAAGACAACTCATTCATACATCCAAAATTTTTCCCAAAATTTCCAAATATGATATACATATGCTTAGTCATTGAGATATTTATCTAATATACAATATGATTCATCGTATGAGTCAGTATAGAGAAATTGGAAACTATGAGAGATAAAGAAATTACCCGAACTGACCATTTGTCCCGTTGTCCGATTTTAAGGAAGTTCTTAAAAGTTGCATTCAAAGATTTGCGGAAAAACTCTACATGACTTGGTACACGAACCTGGTATTACTTTTTATTTATCTCCCTATCGATCCATCAGAATAAATCAAGAGTCATCAGAGTATAAATACTAATGTTTGTTCATTTGTAACATTTTATGCGTTACCGTTACCGTTCATCCGATGTAGCATTGTCAACTTTTTTTTTTGCATTTGCAATTTGCTATAAGAATAATTCTTCCAAGAGGTGCCGCGTGTCGTGGCTGTCTGGCATAACAAAATATATATAACCATGAGTGAAGCCGCAAACAAAAACAAATAAAAATATAAGATATATAAGAATAAATTAGATGAGACTTAGTTTCGCTTATTTTTTGGGTTATCTTCATCTAAGTTCCGCAAATTTGTATAAAAACTCTCTAATTATATATGTACCGACGTAGAATTGCAGAAAATTACCATTATCGTGATAATAATCGGCTTCTGCTAGTAATATTGCCATTGGAAAATAGATTTGTATAATTTATACACAAGAAATGTTTTCAGGAAGTAATCTTCTGCAAAATATCTTCTAAGACATGCATAATAGCTGTATTTGGCGCGACGACACTCCTTTATCGCTGACTTGTGTACAAGATAGCGCTTTGGTACTCTGCCAAATTGCACACAAGAAATTTAGGTTACTCATCTATGTATTCAAGTAAGTGATATAATACCAAATAAATTAAGCTATGCAAAATGTTAAAGCATATCGTTTTTTTGGGTCTTTATCTACGATATATAAAAAACTAGCTTTCAACTTCGTCTGCGTGGAAAAGTAAATGTAAATCCAAGATATAAGCCATCTTCATTTCAAATTTCAGCTGCATCGGTTCAGTAGTTTTTGCGTGAAGGAGGAGGAAACATCCATCCATCCATCCATCGACACATACAAACTTACTCATTTATAATATTAATAGGATTAAATCTGACTTCGCGACTTGAAAGCCTAGTTGACTTCGAATTGTTAAAATAACGTAAGATGAAAACGAATAACTGATCTGGAATGGAGATTATATCAAAGATATCCGGTATTAATCGGCAAAGAGGAAGGAATCGGAATAAGATTTCATTATTTAAAATCCATTATTATTATTGACAGGGAAGTGTTACGTTGAAAACTTTTGAGTAGGAATAAGTCTGGCACATTCTGTCTTGCCATCCATGCATTTTAATTCCTATTTAAATTAAAATTAACTATTTAAATATAATTAAATTTTCCTAAAGTGTCTTTTAGGTAACATACACTTCTTTTATAAGTTTGTTAGGATTTATTTAACTAGTAATTTCTAAATACACAAAAATTCGATTTTACTAAAAATTAATTCTAATATCAATGATTTTGATATACCTATCTATATTTTCAGTACGCGGTAAAATAAAAATCGAATAACAAAAAAAAAGTAACATTAACTCAAATCCACTATTATTTTCTAGAAGATAATTTACCACAGATAAGTATACTCTAAGTAAATCCACGGTATTATATTTTTATGCAAAATGTTTGCTGGAATTTTTAGTGGATCTTAATAGACGGTCATGAGTTCTTATTCGGGTCAATGGTGAAGAACATCCTGAGGATACCTAATACGAAATATCTTGCAAAAAATTTGGGCACATCTACATTCGCTGATATGAGTGGAATATCATGATAATAAAATTCCATATATTAAGGTAAAGCACCATAATATAGCTACCCTAACAGTACGTCATTTAAAGACTGTTACTTCACAAATACATTTGATTGCTGTACGAAGTACCCGCAGTCAAAAATTCAATGTTTATTTAACTTGTGAACGTCTATTGTTTTCTATAAAAACAATTCTAGCGAACTACATTGTGTATTATGATTTTTCTAAAATTAAACTGACATTTCATTCACAGCTTCTTCACAGATATGCGCGTCTAACGACTGTACGCTTATGTGCATAAGTCGGTCGTCTGTTACGCCAACAAAAAATAAGAGTTCTATAAATATTTTGAAGTGTGAAAAAATGTATTCCGTAGTTTTTATTCAAGACTCCAAACTTTTGTTTAAATATTTGTACTTCCCCTTTGTTGTAGCTTCCCCTAGTAGTTTCACTTGCGTTTATGGTTACAGATTCGATATTATAAGTCGTAGTGGGATGTAATTCAGCCTATAACCTTCCTCGGTAAACGGGTCATCCAATGTAAAAATAATTTTTCATATCGAATCACTACTTTCAGAAATTAAACCCTATTTAGAAAACTTACAAATAAACTTTACCTCGTTTTAATATTATTGTAGTATAGATAAGATTAAAGTAAGATTTTATATAAAGTTAGTTTCAAACAATATAATATAATGTACGGAGTTTCTCAATTCGGCTGATATATTTTTTACTATATAAGAGACAGAAAAGACGAGTGTATGAACAGCAAATTGCATATGGTTAAAGTAATCGTAGTAATTATTACCATTTAATATAACATGAAAGTAAAAAATTCGATTTATGTTAGTTATATGTATATTTTTATTACCTCGAGGTACCTTTTAACGGGAACTATAGTTCATTTATCTAGGTCAAATATGGACGCTTATATGCAATACTGTGTCAAGCCACATGGACGTCATTTTGAGAAAATGGCGTCTAAAGATGTCAAACCTATTCTTAACACATATGTTTGAAGAATTATATAGGCATCTTTTCTATTATTTTTTGATAAATGAATTAAAAGAAGATTGATATATTTAATATATTATCTAATAAAAAGTTTTTCAAATATTTGAGATTATTGTATAAATTGGAAAATATGGAACGCACTAGATTTTCGAAACAATTAATTAGGAACTTTTTTCCGTACTTTTTTAGTTTATACGACCTTAAATTTGTTTAAATAGTGTTAAATAGGTGATGCAGTATCACAATACATCAATATCTCAGAATTTGACTTTTTGTGGGTTGACACATTATTGCTTATCAGCATCCATATGTCAAATTGTCTATAATCACGTTTCGTGAGCCATATGGCTGAGTGGACGGAATTACTTGGTTATCGCCCATCGTGTTAAAGAACCTACAGAAGACGTAATTACATTCGATTGCATATTGATTTTTTTTCATAAATAATTCTGCTCAACGATAAATTATTCTTCATATTTAATATAACGGGTCTATCGCGATAACTAATGGTAGTAATACCTTTTTATTGCCCGACGTTTCGACGAAGTTGCATTCGTCGTGGTCACGGGTTGACAAAAAAAGAAAAGGTTATATTTAATATGAATAGTATAAATCGCAAAAGTTTAAAATTAGAATTTATTCTCTGGAAAAGTAAAAAAAAGAAAAGCGTCACTACCATTTTCATATAATCATTCTGGGTAAATCATAGCGCAGTAATGTAGGTCATAAATAATGATAATTCAAAATATACAGTTAAAAAATTCACTTTTCTTGTTTATAACGTTTTAGTGTGAGTATTGTGTTAGAATACACAAAAACTCAAATTATGTTTACAATAATCATAATAATCTTCACTTTAAATGAATATGATGTTTACATATTTTTATTTGCATTTTTACATATGCATATATGATTTACATTTGGCGCAAAATTAACATTGAAATAATATATAATTTTTTAATTAACATCAAAACCTACTTTTCGTATTTTTAACCGACTTTCAAAACAGAGGAGGGTCTCAATTCATCGTGGTATTTTACTTTTATTTGTCTGCATGTTCACCAATTACTCAAAAACAGCTTGATCAATTTGGTCAATTCTTTTTTTATTTTAAAACGTACACTGTCCATTTAGTTCATTAGAATTATCATTAAAATCGATTCAGTAGTTTGGTTTTAAAATAAAAATATCTGGCGTCATTCGAGCAAATGAAATGGCTTATTTAACCGACTTCGAAAAAGGAGGAGGTTCTATGTGGTGGTGGAGGTGCTTTGTGGTGTCTATCGATTCGTCTAAACTACGCAATGGGTACAGATTTAGTTTTGTTTTTAACCGAATTAAAAAAAAGTAAGTTCTGTATTTGACCCGCATGTATATATGTACGTTTGTATGTTTTGTGTATATGTTTAATGTATTGTAATATAAACGTATTTGCTAAAGAACGTTTTGGCTGTATTACGAAATTATTTTTAATGTTGTTTCCTTATACAGGTGGCGCAAAAGTAATGCTGAAATTTATGATGTAGATATATAGTAAATAAATTATCAATAATCCATGGACTTGCAAGATTTGAAAGTTAACATTGAAGAAGAAATCGCCAATTTGGAGCCAGATGTTTTGCGAGCAACAATTCAAAATGCCGTAAAACGAGCGCAATGCATCAATTTGGGAGGTTACCATTTGAGCCGTACAATTTTTTCCAATTAATGTAACCAATAATGCACTTTCAAATAAATAGTTTGATGAAAACAGAGCTGTTTTTTACATTTATAACAAAGGTAACTGGTGCTCGCGACTTCGTCTGCTGTGTCTGTGGTGTCTATGCCATAGTAGATATATGCATGCATGCATGGTCTCAGCCCGATAGGTTTAAAAGTTACAAAGTTTAATACAAACCTTCATCCACTACTTTATACCCTTGGGGGTGGAATTAATCAAAATCCTTAGCAGATGCCCACGTCATAACATCTACCTGCATGCCGAATTTCAGGCCGATCCGTCCAGTGGTTTGGGCTGTGCGTTGATAGATCACTATGTCCGTCAGTCAGTCAGTCACCTTTGAGTTATAAATATTTAGATAGCAGCCAATTTAAACTATCCCATCACTTTTGCGCCACCTTGTACATATCGCTGGTTTACAAGAATATCGTAGTAATTCAAAATTCTATCTAATATCTATTCTAATATCATGAAAAGAGTTGCGATGATGAATTTTCTTTAAATCAATAAAGTTGTAACATCAAAGGATCGTATATTTTGCAGCTCTGCACCAACACATTAATAAAGAAATTTAAAAACCCCATTCCCTAAAATTCATCATTTTTAGTTGCATCGATATTCTTGAAAAGCGATATATACGACAAGTACGAAAGCAATACATATTCTTGTAAATAATCCTCTGCTAGGCAACGATATACTTAAAAGGTATCAGAACTTAATCCACTCTGCTTCTATATTGCGGTTGAGAGTTCATATCTTACAATTTCTCTTAAGATATGCACCTAGGTATGCTTACATTGTGATTAACAATAACTACAGAATGATTTGAGCCGAGATGCCCTAGTGAGTCAAGATAGAACACGTCGATCTCAACCCCCGGGTTCAAACCCCGGCTAGCACCACTGAATATCCAAGTTCTAATTTAGTGTTTAAAATTCATCTCGAGCTCGGCGGTGAATGAAAACATCGTTAGGAAACCTGCATGTGCCAAGAGAAATTCTAACACATGTTTATTTGCCAACCCGCAGTGGAGCAGCGTGGTGGATTAAGCTCCAATCCTTCTTCTTAATAGGAGAGGAGTAAGGCCTCCTCTCCTATTAAGAAGAGCCCAGCAGTGGGATCATAACAGGCTGTTACTTTTACAGATTAAAAAAAAAATTAGGTACATCAAGGTATGCCTAGGTTGGTCTAGGTTCAATCCTATATTGATTTGTTTCAGGTACCTTACGACATTCATTTTGAATACAAATGAAGTTCTTAAAGAACCTAGATAAGCCTAGGTAATCTAGACTGGCTTATGTAGACCAGGTATGCCTAATCTAGATAGATTGCTATGACGTCGAAACAGACTAGATACGAAGAGTATAGTTTTTGTTATAATGAAATAAATAATTAATCTATTCATTACGCGGAAGAGAGAACCTACATTTAAAAAGTGTGTTACGGAGAAATTTGTTGACATTTAATGTTTTGCAAATCATTACCGGTTAAACCACTTAAAGTTAATAATGAATCCAGTGTTTTTTTTAATGTGCACGTGAAAGTGATTTACGGGTCTGTACGCATGTCAATATGTTTATATAAATGACATTATTGCACTTAATTATGCTGTATTAAAATAACAATAAATAAAAATAGGTTATGAGATACAAAGAAAATTTGTATCTCACAAAGAAAAAGTATTACAAGAAATTTATTTTACATTTTTATTATAAAAAACATGGCTTTTAATAAATTTTTTTGTTATTTTGAAAAGATACAATTTCTATTCAAGGTTATACAAAAATAATATACAGTGTACTCACACAAATAAAACACCCGTTGAATCCATATCGGGCACTCTCACCAAAAATCCGATCGAAGAAGAGAAAACCGCAAACCTAGTTTTTAACACCGGTCAACGCACCCAACCACGCGACACACAAAGCACTTACTTTCAAAAAAAAAAAAAGAACTAAAACCATTGACCAAAGAGAGAAAAACAAAAAAAAACAACAGACTATATACGTGAAATATAAAACATTTTTGTCCGCGTTAAACACAGGAGGATCACACTGTGCTAAAGTTTCTTTGCCACTGTCACGGCCGCCGTATTCTCGTTTCTCCCACCAAGGTCTATGTAAAAGTCGTGCGCCTAGGTCACTTGGATGCGAAATTCGTATGGCAATTATAAACATAACACATATAAGCTGAACCATGAAATATTTCGACAGAAGAACATTTTTTACGTTTTGATTTTTCTTGTCTATTTCTTTCGGTTTGACATGCGCTTGCGCTGCTATTATCATCGAATTGAATTTATCTATTTATATTAAAAACTAGCTGAGCTCAGCGGTTTCGCCCGCGTTAATTTGAAGAAAAATTATATTCTACTTGAATCGGAAATTCTTCACTATTTCATTGGTTTCAATTTTATTTTCGTCTCAAAGTAAACTAAGTTACTCCTTATAACAGTAGCTATCTGTGAGTGAAAGTCCCGTCAAAATCGGTCCAGCCGTTTCAGAGATTATCTGGAACGAAGCGACAGACATACAAAAATTTTACTTCAATATTACATTATTACTATAGATATAGATAGATAAATAAACACTAATTTCTTTTCACATTACAATATACAGTAAAAAAATTAATACTTCTCAGATACACAAAATATCGACACTACAAATCAAAGAATTAAAAACTTTATCAATATATTATAACACTAATTAATTTATAATAATTAATACTATATAAAAGCATATGATTAGAATTAAAATTTGTGTATTTATTATAGTAGATAATGATATTACATAGCCATTTTAATTAAAATTCACGCGCATTTTGGCTAGTCATCAGATAAAAGTCCCGTTGTCATAACTGGAACTGGATACAGATTTTTAACGTCAAAAATATGAACCTAACACATCTATCATCATAAAGGTTCATTGTATAGTATAGTCTGTTTTTCTTTACTTTTTTTCATACAAATATGGCGTACTACTAACCACACATAAGAGTCAGAGTTGAGAAATCATATGATTGAACTGAATCCTTTTTTATAATGAAAAATTATAATGACAAATAATGTTCGAAAGTATTGTTACTAAATTAGACAGGTAAAGAAAAACAGACTAACGTATGGATAGCTCGTAGACTTTCATAAAGATTTACGTAAGTTGTTTGTAATTGCTTTATACTAGGAAGAATTTACTGTCAGCGCCGTAAGACGGTTACATCTTTCGTAAGGTAACTGTTACAGTAGTTGTTAGTTGTTATACAGTATCAACTTGGCATGTGTTGGACATTTTACATGTATTACCAGAATCGATATTAAAAATAAAACAAACTGATTTTTTTAATTAATTTACATAATTGGATCTTGTTGACAAAAATATATTTTATTTTTCGCAATTGACACCCTGTATATCAATTACGAAAGTAAAACTTATAAGTTCGATCCTCGATTAAAGGATAAACAAACCCAAACCACGTGACAAAACGTACAGAAGCAATAATAAGAGTGAAAGTTCTTTTCCACTTGCGATAATTTTGACGCAATAATAACCGACGAATGTCGAATGAAGAGTCATTTGACCCACTTAATTCACTTTCCAATAGTTATTTATGGCAACCAAATATGCTATTAGAATTTTGTAGTTGGAGAAACTTTTAAGCCTAAACTGGTATTTTTATCTTTAACGAAATTTTCTGTTTGGCGTCTTTGTTTGGTGTGACCTTCGAGGTTTAAAAAAACCGCTAATTTAGGCTTTATTTGGTTCGTTTGTTTACAAAACCACGTGAGAAAGGAAACCGTCTTTTGCAAACTTTTTTAGTGTATACTTTATTAATATTATAAAACTGAAGAGTTTGTTTGTTTGAACGCGCTAATCTCAGGAACTACTTGTTTGAATTGAAAAATTATTTTTGTCTGAGAGAGTTTATTTATTGAGCAAAGCTTTCCTCAATAAATAAACTCTCTCACACTAAAATAATTTTAGCCTATAGTCATAGGCTATATTACATCATGCTACGATTCATAGGAGCGAAGCAAAACCCATAAACGCGAGCGAAACCACAAGGACCAGCTAGTAGATAATAAAATATTTATTTTTTATTTACCATTGCAAATTGATATTAATATTATAAATATAAAGAGCTTGTCTGTTTACTTGAATTATTACAAACTACCAATTCGTGTTTAAAATTACGTTTCTTTAAAACAAAATATGCTGTATAATAATATATAACATACGGCTAATATGAAGAAGTAATAATCAAATAATTAATATGACAAACTATAGACAAAACCCAATACAATCTACTAAACTGTAAGCAAACATTTCACCACCAAATCTTTGACACGGTTAAAGTCACAAAACCCAGTTAGAAATTTTAAATACACTTCAAAGATATCCAAAGAAAAATTCGATAGCAGAACGTAAATTATTTGAATATATAAACTCGATATTCTTTTAATACGATTACGAGATATGAAAGCGAATCGAGTTTCAACGGTAATAAGTGTTCAAGTCGTTCTGTTCAAGGTGAATGCACTTAGTTTAAGTTTGCCACGCGCGGGAAAATTGTGCATTAACCATTTAGCCTGTCTAGCGGAGAGTGGCTAGACGATTTTTGTTGTTTTAAAATTACGTGTTATTGTTGTATTATAACTGTTTGTTGTACAACACTGTTGAAAATCTTGTGTCAAATAATTGGTGTAACGTGTGTTTTAATTTTTTAAAGTAATAATAGTTATTAGGCGAGAATTACATTTGTAAGTTTTATATAAAACAACTGTCTAACTTAGTAATGGATACGTCGTAATTGCGAAAGTGGAGTCCTGTCAAATAAGGCATTGATAGTAAATTATTTTAGGGTGTAAAGTAATGCCATACAACTTATGTAAATCTTTACGTGTTAATGTGAGAGAAAAACTTATAAGGTTAATTATATTTCGTTGTTTCATTCTTCAGATATAATTAACCAGGTAGTCCTCTTATCCTACAAGGTAACGTCGCATATTTAAGAGTATTAGTTTTTATATAAAAGAAAAAGTTTATTTTTATTTTAATTCTACCTACATTATTTCTTTCTTCGGTCGTGCGCTCTGTTTAAGCCTCATTCTTTTCTCTTGCGAGGTAACGATCGCACGCGCTCATCAAATTCAAAGTATTTCTACAGGGATATTTTTATAAAAGCTATTATGCCGAAACGTAAAAGTGCTGAAAAAATTAATTATTATAAAGAAAAAATAAAAAAGATCGAAGAAAAAAGTAATAGACGCCGTGAGCGTCGAAAAATTATCCAATCTGATTCTTCGTCTTCATCTAACGATGACACAGGTAAGCGATATACAACATTTTTATTTTCTGCAATAATAAGTCAAAGTACGGCCGTGAGTCGTAACCATGACTTATTTTTCCCAAGTTTAGCCGAGAGTTAAACAAGGGAATACGCCCCTGAATGTTGGCCGAGAGTCAAAATCAAGGCGAAAAGACATGTTTAATCATGTACTTGCATTGCAGATGTCATGGTGCCAGTCGAAGTGGAAGATATTTTACCACGTTCTGAGGCTGAGGCAATGGTTGAAGCAGACTGTTTTCAAGGTGCCAGCCTCGAAATACCCCCTAACTCAGTAGAACAACCGGAAGCTCTATCGCAACCCGATCTTACACAGGAATATTTACAGGCACTCGGAGATGCAATCGAAGAAGAACCGCAATACGGAGAGGATATTCATCAAGATTTGGCTCAAAGATGGCTCCCTATACTAAAAAAGGGTTTGTCGAAAGATTCCCGCGAAAACCTGATCAAATTGTATTTGATACCTAATAATTGTAAATTATTAAAAGCGCCATCGTTAAACGGTGAAATTTCCGCTGCAATCACTGAGACACTAAGGTTACGGGACAAAAAATTAGAAAATTGTCAGCAGCAATTAGGCGTGGGTATAACTGCTATTAATAAAGCAATGACATTACTTCTCACGGATGAGGATAAAATAAAATCGATAAAGATTCTGTCAGATGCCACTCGGATTTTATCGGATTTACACTACCAAGATAGTGAAACTAGGATGAAATTACTGACGCCTAGTTTAGACAAATCAATTTTAAATATTATTGATAAAAACAGGGATGAAACCCTTTTTGGTAATAATCTTTCCGAAAAAATTAAAACGGCTAAGATCATAGAAAAACAGGGTCTTTCAATAAAGAAGAACGTTTCTTTACCGAAATCCGCACCTTCTACTTCAGTTACACGACCCCGTCAGGGAAACTGGACGGGCCCTCCTCGGTTCCCATCGAACAGGGGGGGGCGCACTGCTCCTCAAACGCGGTTGACGGCGACGACCCGTCGAACGACTGCAGCGAGCGCTCCGACGACGCTGCGCTCCAGCTACTCGAGCAAGCAACGTGCCCCTCAGTCACGCCGATATTAACAGAGGTACATGCTGGCCGTTTACAATTATTTTATAATTGTTGGTTGAAAATCACAAGTAATAATGTAATTTTTAAATGGATTCGTGAAGGCATTTCAATACCGCTTTCTAATCCTGTAATTCAAAGTTCACCTCCTTGTTGCAATTTTAGTTCATCCGATCAACAAAACATGCAAGTTGCAATCAACAACTTGTTAAAGTTGGGAGCTATTTCTTTATGCTCCCCGGCTCCAGATCAATATATCTCTAAAATATTCTTGGCACCCAAACCAAATGGACAAAAAAGATTCATTTTAAATTTAAAATCTTTTAATAAATTCATTCCTAAAATACATTTTAAAATGGAAGATTACAGAACAGCAGCAAAATTAATAACAAAAGGAGGATTTCTAGCATCAATCGATTTAAAAGAATCCTATCTTTTAGTTCCCGTAGCAAAAACTTATCGCAAATATTTAAGATTTAATTTAAAAAAAAAATAAATCACAAATTCTTACTTATGAATTTAAAGGTATGCCCTATGGTTTGTCCGTGGCGCCTAGAATATTTACTAAGATTATGAAAGAGGTAATGCGTTATCTACGAAGTCGGGGATATACGTCTGTAATTTACTTGGACGATATATTGTGTATTGGAGTAGACTATAAAAATTGTTTAGAGAACATCAAAGTTACTATTAATATTCTTGAATGCCTTGGGTTTGTCATTAATTACCAAAAAAGTAGTATCGAACCACAACAGAGTTGTAATTTCTTAGGTTTCGTATTTAATACTTTAAATATGACTATTTCATTGCCTATAGATAAATGTTATAATATATCACGATTAGTTGACAAATATTTAAAATTACCCACTTGCACTATTCGCGAATTTGCACAATTCATTGGCGTTTTGACCGCAGCCTGCCCAGCTGTTAAATATGGGTGGCTATATACAAAATTATTTGAAAGACAAAAATATATTGCTCTTAAAAATTTTCAAAATTATGACACTAAAATTAAACTTTCTAAAGTAATTTTACCGGACTTGTTATGGTGGAAACAAAAAGTTTTCCAAACATGCTATCCTTTAAAAATAGATAATTATGATTTAGAAATATTTACCGACGCTTCGAGGTCAGGCTGGGGCGTTTTTTGTAATAATGAAAGAGCAAGTGGACAATGGAAGGATAGTGAAAAAGTATTTCATATTAATTATTTAGAATTATTGGCTGTGTTTTTCGGTTTAAAATGTTTTGCCAAAAATAAAACTAACTGTTCTATATTATTACGTGTAGATAATACTACAGCGATAAGCTACATAAATCGCTTAGGGGGAATACAATTTCCACATTTAAATAATTTAACTAGATTAATTTGGCAGTGGTGTGAGAAGCGTAATTTGTGGGTGACAGCTTCTTATATAAATACAAATGACAATAAGGAAGCTGATAAAGAATCTAGAAGAAAAAATAGTGATATCGAATTTGAACTGTCGGATATTAGCTTTATTAACATAGTTAAGAACTTCGGACAGCCCCAAATAGACCTCTTCGCTTCTCGCACCAATGCTAAATGTAAACAATATATATCTTGGAAACCTGATCCAGATGCTGTTAATGTTGACGCTTTTACAATAAATTGGAAACCTTTTTATTTTTATGCGTTTCCACCTTTTCCTTTAATTTTAAAATGTTTACAAAAGATTATTCTTGATAAATCCACAGGAATATTAGTATTTCCATACTGGCCTTCTCAGCCTTGGTTTCCTTTATTAAATAAATTACTGATATCCAAAATTGTATTTATTAACAACGGTCTTCTGTATGATGGCAGGACACAGAAGCAAGGACAGCGCCTACAGCCTACCCTGGGGGCAGCGATACTCTGCGGCGCGCATTCTCCAATCGAGGGGTACCCAACGAGGCCCTAGATCTTGTTTGCGCATCACTATCCACCAACACGCTGCGTCAATACAACGTGACATACAAACTGTGGTGGGATTTTTGTAATAAAAATAAATGTGACCCTTTGGAACCATCAGTGCAGGTTATAATGCTATTTATAACGGGTCAGTATCACAAAGGTGATTCTTATGGATCTCTTAATTGTCATCGTTCAGCGTTGTCCTTACTTCTGGGTAATGAAGTGGGTACAGATGACCGTATTTCACGATTATTAAAAGGTGTTTACAAATTAAGACCAAGCCAGCCTAAATATATAAATACTTGGAATCCGCAAATTGTACTAAACAAATTAGATAAATGGTTTCCTAATCAAAAACTAACCTTAGAACAAATAACGAAAAAACTTGCTATGCTTTTAGCTTTATGTACCGCACATAGATTACAAACTTTTTCCTTAATAAAAATTAATAATATAACATATTTTGAGACTGAAATAAGAATATGCATATTGGACGCAATTAAAACTTCAGGACCAGGAAAAGTGCAACCACTTCTTACATTACCTTACTTTTTAGAAAAACCTAGTTTATGTCCGGCTAAGACTTTGATTGATTATATGGCAATGACTTTAGATTTAAGACCTAGCGGAGTGGATAATTTGTTTATTTCTTACAGACGACCTTACAAAGCTATCACGTCTCAGACTATCGGCCGCTGGATAAAACAGACGATGGAAGAATGTGGAGTGGATGTATCAGCGTTTAGTGCACATAGTACGCGCCACGCTGCCACATCCACCGCTCACGCTGCTGGCCTTTCCGTAGATGTTATTCGAAAAACGGCGGGTTGGACTGCCGACTCACAAACTTTCGCTAAGTTTTATCAACGACCGATAAATAATAATGATAGTTTTGCAAGGTCCGTATTTTTTGCAAATGATATTTAGAATAAAGATTTCTATATTTTTCGATAATATAATAAAGAAAATATAAAACTGTTTATTAATTAATTGGAGTTTTAATTTTCAAGTAGCAAAACTGTATATATATCTCTAAACATCTACCTGGTTAATTATATCTGAAGAATGAAACAACGAAATATAATATACGATCAAACGAACTTCTCAAGTGAAGTTCGATCATTATTATATGAGTTGTTTCATTCGAAGATATAAGTACCCTCCCTCCCAAAAGCCCTGCAGTTTTGCTAAATTCTATAAAGAAATGAGGCTTAAACAGAGCGCACGACCGAAGAAAGAAATAATGTAGGTAGAATTAAAATAAAAATAAACTTTTTCTTTTATATAAAAACTAATACTCTTAAATATGCGACGTTACCTTGTAGGATAAGAGGACTACCTGGTTAATTATATCTTCGAATGAAACAACTCATATAATAATGATCGAACTTCACTTGAGAAGTTCGTTTGATCGTATATTATCGCATAAGATTTATAGACAAAATTATATATGAATATATAATACTTATAAGAGTATTGATATTAGTAGCTTGTAGGTAATTTATAGACAACCGTTTTTACCCCACTGCACTCTCTTTAAGATGTTAGTCGTGTAATAAGGATTTAAGCTAACGTAAGTCTTATAAAAATGCTTTTATCAATTTTCTATTTACGTCAACAAGAATACCGTTGAACGGATAGAAGGCATAACATTTTCTTATTTTTTTTTTCAATACATATTGAAATAAAGCGTAGATATTTACAGGCTGTGTTGGTGCATCCAGAATATTTAAGAAAACACGTTTTAGTACAAAGTTATTTAACACGTTTTATAAGTATTGACATGGCGCAGACGACTAGTTTAATAAGCCGTTCAGTTAACAGTCTAGCACTTGTAACTTTGCGGCACTTGTCAACTAGCGGCCTGAATAACATGCCGCCATACTGTCTATTACAATATTTAATGAACTGGCTTTTGTTTAGGCCGTTGTGTTTATTTAATTATTATAATGAAAACCGAATCGGCCAACGCTGACCCCACCTTGTACTGGTCTGTTCTACCCAGAGTATTTTTATAATTTCGGAGTTTTGTTACGTCAAGGCGAAGGGGCTCATACCGCAGCACCAAATACGTTAAAAACCTTAATTGGTATTAAAATGTCTTAAATTTGAAGCATCCCATCGAGAAACTAAATTTAAATGAAGAGCGTGGTGGTATAGAAACAAGACTAGGCTGTTAATTGAACGGCTGATTAAGCTTGTTTCCTACAGATATGTGTTATTAAAAACGATACATTCTTGTTATTTGTTACAACTTTAAACAAAGTGACCGTGTTATACTGTAAAAATGTAAAAAATATGTCGTTGGCGCAGTGGTCACTACAACTGACTAAAGTGCTAACGGTCGCGGGTTCGATTCCCGCTCACGGCAAACGTCTGTATTGACCATACGGATGTTTGTCGTGGTCTGGGTGTTTGTGTTAGTGTTGTGATTGTTTCCGGATCCCCGACACAAGGTCATGAGATCTTAATGGGGGCCGTTGAGTGTGATGCGTTTATGTCAGTTAATCTAGCTGCACGCATTACAGCTCACGTGCTTCCAGTGGCGAAATTTTTGACATGATTTACTAATATATTTTACCCTTGGTAAGGCGAAATAACCGAATAAATAATGTTTTGTTTTTTCTCTTATTTATTGTTAAAATATAGTTTAGTCACGTTCAGGACCTGTCAACAGTAGTTGATAGAGGTTCAGAACTAAGTAACAAAGTGAAGTAGATATATATACATATATATGTATATAGTGTCCGAATTTTAGGAAGTTTGTAATATTTGAAATATTGTAATGTTACTAGAATTGTGACATAAATATAAAACAGTCATAAATTAAATAATATTGCGAGACATATGCAAAGCGATAAATTCTACTCAAAATCAACTTTTAGTACGAACAGTGTTTACTTTAAAAAAATATATGCACTTCTTACCAAGAATTAAATGAATATATACTCATGTATGACTTTTCAACTGAATTCTAAAAAGAACGTTCTCATTTTACTTTTTTGAATTCGTAGTTTTTTTAATGTTTGTTATCTAAGAACCCCGTTATTTACCAACCGATTAGATTTTATTTATTTTATTGTTATTCAAGTAAACGAAATTTGGATACTATTTTTTTTTTCTATTTTTTTTTTTAATTATATTTGTCAATTGAAATCTGATTACAGATATAAACTAAGTTATTCCTCAATTTAAACCCTGTAGCCAATTTCAGGTTTAATAATTTTAGACTGGCGTAGGCGAGCATGGATGCCTGCGTTTTGATACATAAAGGCGTAAAGTCTGCACCTCGCGCAGCGCCGGATCCGTTAAAAACTCTAATTGGTATTAAAAAGATTCATAAATTTTAGCCATTTTAACGAATTATATTTAAGTGATTAGGCTAGGCATGTAGTGAAGTGTTATCCATTCTAGCTATTTGCCTAGCTGGTTGATTGAATGGATGAATATCATTCAGGCCGTTAGTTAACCGGTGCCGTAAAATAACGAGCCTAGGCTGTTAACTGAACGACTTATTAAGATATTTGGCTACGCAATATGAATATACAGTTAATAAGATATAGTTTTAGAAAGTATTTACATAGTAAAAATACTAATTGAAGCATTACGGTAACGAGAAAACGGTTAGATGTCTAACTTTATACGCTTCCCCTCTCGAACAAAAGAAATTTGAAACCGCGGAAATATTACTGTGACGTGCAAAAAGAATTTCCGGATAGACCTTTATCAATTCGACAAGTTCGTCTTCATTCAGGCGGTTTATTTGAGTGGAAGGACGTAATAAGTCGTATAATTTGGCGACCTTTTCACGCTTTTGTGATTCTAAAAGATTATGTTATAATTTACCATTCTCAGTAGGAAGGCAGAAGATTAAATGCGCCTAATGCGCTACGCACGAGATGATTTGAATGAAATCTATGATATTATCTTCGATTTTCGCGATTACTACACATATAAATAAAACTATTTTGAATTCGAATCGCATATATTAATTAATAAAAAACCTAAAAAACACCAACATCAAGATCTAAGGATGCTACTGTTACTGTTAGGGTTTGAAATCATTTAAAAAGTACGAAACTGGTTCGGCCAGGGTAAGCTATAAAGCATTTTCTTCAACAGAGCCAGAGTCTGAAGATGATATGACGAGAATAATTTAGTGCAATTTATTGACTATTTAATTTCAAATGGGGATCGCGACGCGTCGCAGACGCTTCCGTTTCACGTCCCAAGTCCCGTGCCCTGTCGCGTTGGCTTGGAAGCACTGTTAGTGCCTACTGCGTGCATCCGGAACGTTATTCGAAATATCAATTTAGAAACTACTAACGGTAATTTAAAATATCTTTATATTCTTAACAGAAATATGTTAATTTAGTCTACCCGTGACTACGCTCGCTGTAAAATGTTCGAAACGTCAGCATGATAAAAAAAATAATATACGCGATTTAAATCCGTTTAAATTTTTTTATATCTAAAATGCTGTCACGTTCACGCATACTCGGACACCTTTATATGAATGTTATTATTGGTTGGGTTGCGTGTGGTGTGTACGTGCAGAGCCGTGCGCTTTTGAGGGCTGAGGGGTTAATACGTGTGATAGAAGTTGTCATTATTATATTAATTTTTCTGTATATTTTTGAAATCTGAAGGGAATTTAGTAGTATTGCATTGCATTCTGAGATTTCGTTTGTCTATTAATGTGTGGTATTGAAGTTTGTAACCGAATTAACTTATTTCATTATTTTTTTTTAATTTAAGGTTATTTATTGGTTCGTACTTATTGATATTAAAACTATTCATTACGAAAAGTAAGTCACTTATTTATATATTAATACGCGAAGCAAAAAACTCTGTTCGCCTTTTTCGAAAATCGGCAGCAGTATAAAATTTCACACACTTAAAGTTTTTATAGATAAGAAGTGCAGAATACTAATTTCTTTTTAATTATGCATGAAAAGTACATTAAAATAATAAACGCATATATACTTTTTTCTGTATGTTGAAAAATTTAAATTAATTATACTCATATAAACCACCACTAGTCCCAAATAAATATACTAACACGGGAATACTGTAAATAAATTTAAAAGCAAGACTTGCTATTTAATAGAATAGCTGATAAAGTAAACATAAAATATGTATTACGAATTATTGATATCGCTTTCAATATTCTAGTTGACGCGTTCGTATGAGAATAGCTCCAATCCATCATGCACTATACATATTGAGTGCAGCGTACATTTATGTATACATATGAATATTCTGTATCAATAAATTAAACGTAAATAGAATTCATAATCGATATCAATATTATAACGAGGAATATTTGTTATTTTTTTGTATGCTTGTCTATACTAATATTAGAAAGAGGTGAGGTTTGTTTTTATGTATGTAATTTTTAATATCTGAAGCTATTGATGGGCTGGTTAATGAAAAAGTCTTTATTATATAACTTGACAGGACAGGAACGAAGCAGTAACAATAGCGAGTTAAGCAAGGGCCCGCTATTAGAGATTAAACTCCTTCAGGAATGTATGTTTGAAAGGACATAGGCAACATTTTATTCCGAATAAATGCACGATCCTTGTGGGAATGCGATGTAAACGGGTGCGCGATCTAACCGGATTCCAAGCGGACGCAGTCCCGAGCGGAATGCTAGTATAAATATATGAGCATAGTCTACTCTTCTTTACTTACCTTATTTAACAGACAAAAATTGCGTATTTCTAACAACACGAGTTAGAGAAATTGTCGCCCGAATAGTAAAGTAAAGTAACAGCCTGTAAATATCCCACTGCTGACCAAAGGCCTCCTCTCCTATTATGGAGAAGGTTTAGAGCTTAATCCACCACGCTGCACCACTGCGGGTTGGCGGATATACATGTGTCAGAATTTCTCCTGACACATGCAAGTTTCCAAACGATGTTTTCCTTCCCGAGAGTCGAGATGAATTTAAATACAAATTTAGCACTCGGGGTTTGATCCCGCAATCATCGGTAAAGATCGACCTGTTCTAACCACTAGTCGCCCGAATAATTGTACTGAATAGTTATTTATAATGCAAAGATATTATTAAATAATGTTCGAAAATTCGTGATTTTCGTTTCGAGTATTGTTACCAAATAGGACAAGTCAGAAACCAGCTAATGCTATTTATATATTATTAAATGCATAAATTTTGTTTATTCTAATTTTCGTTTAAAACATAAATTAAAAAGTCATTAATATACAAAACATATTATTTTAAATAAAAAGGAGCGTGGAATATAATTATTTGCGTGTAAACGTTTGCGTTCTTTTAAGCTATAACAAAATCAAAATAGTCGGGTTCGGGTCGTACCACGATCATCAGCAGTCAGCATTACCGTGTCAATATTACTTCTGTCCATAAGCCAATAAGTGAGAATCATTACCAAGCGACTTTAAATCATTATGGATTGTTAATTAAAAACGATATGAGAAACCTAAAAATGATTTTAAATAGCTATTCAACTCCAGTTGACATACTTTGTCGATTTTTATTTTTTGTACATTATGGCGTTCAAAATCGGCCATTTTGATTTTTATCCTTTCTATGACATTCGAATACATAGGGTGATAAACACATTATCCTCCTTTGCGTTGCGCAAATGGATAAATAGTTAAAAATCTATTTTTATATAATGTGGATGTTCCGAAATACAATCTTGTACTGCATATGTACGGTGAGCTATCGCTATTGCAACATTTGTCTTTTTTTTCTAGTTGATTTCTGGCTTTGAACCGAAACGAAAAAAAATCAAGTGTTAAAATTTTACTCATTTTGATAGTAAATAGTTCCGCATAATAATCACCCACGCCAGAGTTAAGGATTTCACAAATCGACATTTTTTACGTTTAAGGCGAGACTTTTTATATTATTAGTATACATAGATAACTACAATTACAAACGATATTTTAATTAATAGAAAAGGTATCGATACTCCCAGTAGAGTAATTTGAAAAGGTTTCTACATTTAAAGCCAAGTTATAGAAGTTTTTGTGTGAAAAGGATCCCAAAATGTTTTGAAACAATGTCGAATATTACAGTCTAGTATTAGGAATTGTTTAATTAAATGTGTAAATCACGCACGAAGAACTTTAGGTCGAATTACATTTGTTTTAACTTGTTTACTTAAAACTAGCCCGAAAATTTGAAAATTTTATCAATATCATTTAGGAGTCAAAAATATGTTTAATGTACAGTATGTAAATAACCAAATTTTATCATCCTTATAATATTGTACAGAATAACATGCTTTTGCTATTAAGGACTGTCTACGGCATCGCAGCTCACTAACGATTTTGTTTGACAGTTTATTTAATCGGGATGGTTTTTAGCTATAATTTATGAAGATCTGTCCAGATGTTTGAGAGATATAAGCTCTTTAGTTGTTGAAAGGATCTAAGCGTCTACTTGTCTGATCGAATCGAATACTTTAAACGCGTCACACTCAACGGTTTTTAAGACCGCATGACCTTGTGTCGGGGTCCGGAAACACTCAAAACACTAACACAAACACCCAGACCACGACAAACATCCGTATGGCCAATACAGACATTTGCGTTGAGCGGGGATCGAACTCGCGACCGTTAGCGCTTGAGTCAGTTGCAATGACCACTAGGCCAACGTGTCTGTCAAAATACTTTAACTTCAATGATACTAAAATGACATAGTTACGTAACATTGACCTGTTACTGCATCATCTGGAATTGCGAATGCAAAACTCCTCACTGAGTTACAGTAGAACTCCGAGGAGGACGGCAGTCGGGATAGCCTCGAACTGCCGTACGCCTGATGCGTACGAGGGGTGTGGGGAGGGCAAGACCAAACTTTGCTCTCCTGAGACGAGCTCCGCCAGCCACGAGCTGACCGTCGCACGGGAGGGGCAGCGGATGCGCATGCGCAAGCGATCCCGAGGCCTCTCCATTTCCGTGCTGAGAAAGGCCACCGCAGTGGTTTTAGTCAGTATAAATCACCACATACCCCGTTCTCCCCCCCAGGAATCGGATATCTTTTCGAAGATTACCCCTGCGAAAAAAAAAAGTTACAGCAGAAATATCGTGTTGGGGCTCGTTGAAATTGTCTTTATGAATAGATTTTCGTTGTCATTACAAAATTTCAATTTTAAATTATAACCGAATGTACTTTTAATTATTATTTGTTTTTACATAGTACGATAATATTTTATCGAACGAATTAACCTTTAGTGACCAAACAATGATTGTCTCTGTAATTTGTTACACGTTATCGAGTAAATTATTCCCAAGACTGTCATCAAATTGTCTGATAGTTGCTTTCGCTAGCTCGTAATGGGATATTGATCGCTAATACATTATATGCAATACATATAACATTTATTCACATATGTATACTAATGTTTTAAATGTGTAAAATTGTTTGAAAATTTGTATGTAGAGAGTAATATCTGAAACTTCCGACGCGATTTGAATTTTTTTGCGTTGGTTAGCCTGTTTAATGAGGAAGGTTACATTAGATCACGCTACGGTTCATAGGAAGAACCATAAACGCGAGTGAAACCGGAAGAGGCAGCTAGTTGTGACACTGAGTGTGATATATACTCACAATATATGGACGCTGATAAGCAATAATGTGTCAAGCCACAAGGGCTTCATTTCAAGAAAATGGCGTTTAAATTTCTTTAAAAATTTCTCTTGTACATTTCTGGGTTGGCTGGCAGAAAATGCTGTAGTAGCGTTAAGTCCGCCCTTTGTACACTGTTATCTTTGTGCAATAAAGAATAATAATAATAATAATAATAAATATGTCAAATCTATTCTTAATAAAAATGTTTCAAGAATATCCAGAATAATAACCATCTTTTCTCTTCTATTTTAATTAAACGTATAATTAATTAAAAACAGATTGATATATTTAATGTGTAACCTAGTAAAGAGTTTTTCAAATAATTGAGACTATTGTATAAAATGCAAAATATGGAACGCACTTGAACTTCGAAACATTAAATTAGGAAACATTTTTCCGTACTTATTTAATTTATATTACTTGATTTTTTTTTAATAATGTTAAATAGGTAACGCAGTATCAAAGTACATCAATATGTCCGAATTTAACTTTTTTTGGGTTAACACGGAATTGCTTATCAGCATCCATATGTGATACATACACAATAAGCGAAAAATTTGTATATAAGAACTGAGAAAGATAATCAGGTCCGGACTCACGTCCTTAGAGATCGTTTTAGATTCTAAGGTAGTTTTAAGTTTTTGTCAATTATGAGAATTTACTTAGAAGAAGAAAAAAAAAGACTGAACATAAAAAAGGCAAACAGAGTGCGAAATCTAGATATTTATGGTTTCGATTTTATTTTTATAATACCAACTATTGTTATTTGCAAGATTCAAGATTATATCTATTTTTCAATAACGAATTATAACAATTCGTTCAAACAAAGTAACGAAAAAAAAATTGAAAACAAAACAATAATAACTTTAAAGCCAAGCGTATGCTACGATTTGTTCTGAGCAGCGCAGCGCAGAGCAAATTTTGTAAAATATTTACTAATTAACCAACTGCCTATAATGTAAAGCACTTCCAATGGACGTTTACATTAACTATTGAAAGGCAAGAATTACACTTATAAAGAACTTTATAAAGTTTTACATAAGTTTTTTGTCTTTGTTTTACACGTAAATGAATTTACAGTAAGTGCCTTTATCTTTGACGGAGACAGCTTTCGAAAGGCTACCAGGTAACTGTTACCAGAGGTTATCTAGACTGGTGGAGAGGGTCTGTTACCAAAGAGCAAAGTGCTCGAAACATCGGGATGATAAAAATTGTTAATATACGCGATTTAAATCCGTTTAAAATAGTTTTATTTCAATGAATAATAATCGCGAAAAAAGACAACAAACTGTTACCAGGTAAGAAGTTCTTTCGTGTCAATTACGAGTGTAAAATTTACAAATGTAATTTTCTCTTAACACATCGTTTGACATGATATTTAAAAGTTGGATGCTGATAAGCAATACTATGTCAAGCCACACGGACTTCATTTTGGAGAAAATGACTTCTAAAGATGTCAGACCTATTCTTAATAAATTTGCTTAAAAAATAGCCATCTTCTCTTTTCTATTTCGATAAAAGGTATAATGAAATAAAAGATTGGTATAATAAAATGTTTTACCCAATAATAAGTTTTTCAATTATATTAGATTATTGTACATCGCAAAATATTGAACACATTTCAATATTCGAAATATTACAATCAAAAACTTTTTTCCGTACTTATTTATTTTATATGACTTGAACATTTTTTTAATGATGTTAAATACATGACCTATATCAGAATAGATCAAAATCTCCGAATTCGACTTTTAGTGTGTTGACACATTATTGCTTATCAGCATATAAACACGCAGGCTTTCTCATCATACGCTTAGCATAATTCGTAAAACAAATAAAAACTATATACAGCTTATTAGTAAAAACTGTCTGGTAAAATTTGTATCCAATTTCACTTCTACATGCGTCAGAAGCCGGTAATTTTGTAAATTAGCCAACTTGCGACTTTCACCAGATGTTTGGGTGTTAAGGTCAGACGGACTTCTGTTTAATGGAGCTTTTAAAACACGGCCGTTATATTTTTTTAGACGTTTTAGATTGTAGTCACTTGTCTTTATGCTGAATGTAATGATAGTAGCAGACTTAAAAAAAAAAAAAACAGATCTAAATAGCAAATACGATTCTGGTACTGAATATACCGCTAACGCCGTCGGTTGCAGATTTGATCTCCGCTCGGGGCAGATATTTGTATTTGTATATGGATGCTGATAAGCAATAATGTGTCAACCCACAAAAACTCAAATTCGGAGATATTGATGTATTTTGATACTACATCACCTATTTAATATTTTTCAAAAAAAATTGTAGTCATATAAATTAAATAAGTACGGAAAAAAGTTTCTTAATTAATTGGTTCGAATTTCAAGTGCGTTCCATTTTTTGCAATTAATACAATAATCACAAATATTTATATAAATTTTTATTAGATAATATATTAAATGTATCAGTCTGATTTAAATTCATTATACCCTATATCAAAAAAATAAAATAAAAGATGGATATATACATCTTCAAACAAATGGATTAAGAATAGGTTTGACATCTTTAGACGCCATTTTCTCAAAATGAAGTCCGTGTGGCTTGACATTGTATTGCTTATCAGCGTCCATATATGTACCTAGGTGATGGTTTTTCCCTTGTTGCCACCGTGCCTCAGAGAACACGTAACGCTGTCGGTCCCGGTTATTATCACAATCACCTGGTAATGATTATTACTCTTAGTAAAGAGATTATTCTACTCCAAATGGTTATTGGATTGCCCTCGAGAGTTGTGGGGGTCAAATAGCTGTCGCTCTGTGTAGAAAATCAGTAACAATATATTGACTAGAATATTAAACAGATCCTGGCATACCCGAAAAAATGCTGGATAGATTTTAATGGCAAAATACGTAATAATAATTTCGTTTACACGAATGAACTTATGCCAGTTATTTTGATTTTATAACCCAACTACTGAAATGATTTGGATAAAAATTCTATGGGACCAATCGGAGAGTATACCCAAATAAAAAATAATGAACTAAGTCGGCTAAAAGCCGTTTTCGAGTAACCGATGTGCAAATAAAAAAACGTCCCCGACGAATTAACAACCTTCTTCATTTTGGAAGTCGGTTGAAAATGATGTTGGCTTTTTTTAAAACAATGAATTTTGTAGTGAACTGTCTTTTTCCGGTACTTCGTTTGGGTTAAAGTATTAATAATATTAAAAAAAAATTGTTATTTCGGACAAAAGTTAAAAGTATACTGCCTTACTACAAAAGATTTAAACATACGTTAAACGGGTGTTTATAAAAATCGGTACTACAAATCGGCGTCTTAGCACAGTTTTGAGTTAAACATGCTTTAGATATGGATTAAAATACGTTTAAGTGCGTTTAATAGATGTATAAAACATATATCAACTGTCAAATGTAACGTATAACATTTTATCAATAAGTTTTTTTTATGAGTTTATTCGATGTTAAAAAATTTAGATAATATTTTAAGCAATGTTTAATTTTTAAACACTGTTTAGCTAGACACGCGTTGAACACGTTTTTAATGCGTCTTTTGTAGTATGACAGTTAGTTTTTTAAATGACGCGCGCACTGGAACTCAATTCTAATAAGCGCGAGTGAAAAACAATTCGTTGGCGAAGTTTCGCAATCGTGTATAGCAGCACATAGTATACAAACAAATACATATAAAATATTATTTTTATTTATTAGTAATTGTATCCGGAATGCTATTTGAAGTACACCCCCGTGACTACGACCCTACGTCCCTAAAACACCCTACCAAAGTTTCATCACAATTCGATTCATGGTTTCGGATCGCATAGAGGACAAACATACAAACATTGATTATGCAATGTAAATACATTGATTTATATGTTATATTCGTTATTATGTATTTGTAAATTTGTTAAATAAAATTTTTATTATTTATTCTGTTATCGAATTTTTATTTTAGTTATAAAATTTTATAATAGTAATAAAAATATTGTATAATTGTATACAAAACGATGTCACAATAAAATTTGATTACCCATTGCCTCTTTCTCACAGGAAAAAAATCACCGAATGTTATTAAAAAAATAATCCTTACTAATAAAATAAATGTGAGAGTAACTCTGTGTGTTACGCAATTACGCCTATAATAAATAAATAAAAGCATCACACTCAACGGCCCCCATTAACATTTTGTGACCTTGTGTTGGGGGTCCGGAAACACACACAACACAAACACCCAGACCACGACAAACATCTGTATGGACAATACAGACGTTTACCGTGAGCGGGGATCGAATCCGCGGGCGTTAGCGCTACAGTCAGTTGCAGTGACCACTGTGCCAACGGGTCTGTCAAATACTGTACTACTGCACCGATTTAAATGAAACTTGGTAAAGAGATAGTCTACAACCTGAGAGAGGACATAGACTTTTAATCTCATAAAACTGTACGGTGTGGGAATGGCATGTAAATAGGAGCGCGTTATAACCAAAATTCCACGTGGACGAAGTCGCGGGCGTGTTGTAATAAAAATTCTCGAGAAAGTTTAAGCAGAAAACGACTTTATCCTTAAGTCATAAGAGACAATTTCGTTTAAACGTATGAATTATAGTTAATGTATTCGGTTTTGGTACTAGAAAGTAAAATGATTTAACAAAAGAGGTATGTTTTATTAAACGCACGCACTGTATTATGTGTAATGAAAATAAAATTTTATGTTTGTTGTCGTAATAAAAGTAAGTGTTTGTATTCTTATATAGAACTAGCTGGTGCTCGCGACTTCGTCTGCGATGTCTGTGATGCCTACGTCATAGTAGCTTTATGCATGCGAAGTCTCAGCCTGATCGGTTTAAAATTGATAAAGTGTCATACAAACTTTCATCCCGTATTTTATCCCATTGGGGGTAGAATTTATCAAAATCCTTTCTTAGCGGATGCCTATGTTATAACATCTAACTGCATGCCAAATTTTAGCCCGATCCCTCCAGTGGTTTGGGCTGTGCGTTGATAGATCACTATGTCAGTCAACTTTGAATTATATATATTTAGATTGTTAGTAGATTTGTAATAACATACAGTATTACGTGCCTATAGTATACTGTTTATTTTCGCACGATTAATTTTAAAGACTAGCCCGTCGCGTTTATGGTTACTGCTTCGTTTCTATTTGTCTATTTTCTATTAGCCTACAGCCTTCTTCAATAAATGAGCTATCCAACGAAAAAAGAATTTTCCAAATCGGATCAGAATTTTCAGTAATTACCTCTATATAGAAACTTAAAAACAATTTTTACTTCTTAATGATATTAGTAAGAAGTACCTAACAGCCTATTAACGTCCCACTGTTGGGTAAAGCCGTCGAATTAAGGAAAGAATGGAGCTTAATCCACCACGCTGCTCCACTCTGGGTTGTGTATACATGTCAGATTTTTTTTTCGGCACATGCAGGTTTTCTCAAGACGTTTTACTTTCACCGCCAAGTACGAGATAGATTTAAGCACAAAATGCTAAATTTTACATGTAAAGACAGCGGTTCTAGCTGGGGTTTGAACCCGCAAGCATCGATAGAGATCGACGTGTAATAACCACTACGCCATCTCGGCTCTCTATAATATTAGTATATATAAAAATAGTGCTGAATCTCTAAACCAAATCGTGTTCGATAACATATTTTAGTCTTACAAAACAGTTTCTTAACTTATCTGAAACCTCAAGTCTATGCTGAATAGCGCTATAGACAAGGCAATATGGAGGTATCACGTTCAAACAAAGCGAATAGCGGTGGAATGGAACTATATGAATTGGTGTCCGCTTTTCAATTGCCTGCAGCTATTAAAAGTTATACGGATTTTCCATTTAAAACTTCAGCTGTTTTCTATTGTGATGAAACTTGTTGTTTATTTTCTTTGTGATGGTTTGTTGGCATGTCCTATTGTCTGCTTTCGCCTATTTTTGTAGAACTAAACATAAGTCTAGCTTGTATTAAAATTATGATATTATGAAGAAGGAAGATTTTTTTGTTGGTTACATTGAATAGGCTTCGATACTACTGGATGGTATGCTTATTGACGAAGGTTGTAGTCTAAATTAAAACACGCTACGACTCATAGGAGCGAAGCGGTAACCTTAAAAGCAAATGAAAACACAAGAGTCAGCCAATTAAAAAAACAATATTAGTACAATTATTTGGTTAGTTTTACCTGAAAAGTTTAAATATTAAAAATTTATTAGATTCAACTAAGTTAGAGCTTAGTTATAGCCAATCGGTAACAGCTCGTATACTCTGACTGAGCTGACTCGACTAGTGTAGTAGCTCTCACACAAGATCGATCTGAATTAGGTAATGTGGTTGTGTTTCGTACGGTGAATGACAGACAGCTGAAAAACATAACATCTCCTTCTCAAGGGTGGATCCACGATGGGTGGTCACAAACCATGACCATGTGAAAATAATTTAAAAAAAATCATGTGCGAGTGATTCAGTTTTGGCAATAATTTAATGATGTTTTTAACTCTCAATCCTGAATACATATTGTAATGTAATTTTTAATATATATACATATGTTGAGTGATTCATATAAGCGAGTTCATACTCCGACTCGCACTTTGCCGATTTTCGGATGGCTGTGCCTATAGTCTTTTTGAGGCTTGGATCCGCCTCTGCGTTCTGTTGCTTATTTAAAAATAAAAAAAACTTTCGATCTACTCTTGACGATGTACACTTCGAAATTGCTCTTTGAATTGGAGATACTCTGTCGCTAGGATATCCGCTAATGAATGAAACATTTTGTCAGTCAAAATCATTGAAATCGTTTTTAATTACAGCCATGTCTGAACAAGATCGAACGTACTCATATAAAAACAAGTCTGGAGACTTTTTTGACTTTATTGTATGAATTCAGACAACAGAAATTTATTTTTTACCATTTTCATAATGATTCGAAAACAGTCGAAATGTTTGCGTCACATCAGATTAAAACGAAACAGATTGAAGCTGGATTCAACAGATTTAACTGTCTTGTATTAAGCAACGTTTTCAAATTAAACTGGATCATGATTGCATAAAGATAAATCGTTTTAATTTATCAAGATTAAGTTTTCCCGTTTGTGCATTATTGTCTATTTGGAAATTGGAACGAGAAATATATCACATACTAGCTGTCTCGTGTTTAACTCGTGTTTGTGGTTGCTTATCTCTTATGAGTCATAGCGTGATGTAATATAGCCTATATAAAATTAATACAAAAATATTTTTTCAATTCGAACCAGTAGTTCCTGAGATTTGCGCGTTCAAGCAAACAAACTCTTGAGCTATATAATATTTCAAAATTCAGTTGCTTTTTTTCTGTATGCTTGAATGACTTTGCTTTATTGCCCTCGAACCAAAAAGAGGAATTTTATATATGTTTAGATGTATCTCTTTGTGACATCGAATCTCCCTAACGAATAGACTAATTTTAATGCGTTTTTTTGTTTAAAAACCGATGTAATAGGTATGGTTAGTCATAGTTTATAAAGATTTATTCACACGGTTCAAATTTTCAGACCTTTTCTAGTTGTTAAAACGATCTGAGCAACTTCTACTGGTCTTATTAATTCCAAATTTATAGTACTATCATTTCGATGATATTAAAACAACTTAGTTCAGTAACCTTATGCTGCAGTATAATTTAGAATCAGCAGACTTAACTCTTCTTTCCTAGCAGAGAAGAGCAAATAACCTTCAAACGTCTGCACACACCCTTAGTAATTACAGCTAAGAACCATTTCAATTAAATCACCCTTTAAAAAACTGCATCAAAATTGGTTCATTTGTTTGGAAGCTACGACACAGACAAACACACAGGCATATGTCAAAATTAAAACTCACCACTTTTGGGTCAAGGTTCAAATATAAAAATCCCCTTCTTTGAAGAGGAGGTATAACCTTCAGTATGACTTATTGCATCAAATTATCTTCATAAGTAAAAACCATTAATATAATGATTCTCAACCCCATGTATATTCTTATTCCGGTCAGTAAATGAAATATCCAAGCCGTCTTGCCCAAAATGCAATTAAAATGATATATACGGGCAGGAATGGTCCACTTGTCATGTTTTATTGCTATTTTATTGAGGTTACTGTGGGCTTTTTCCTGTACCTCCGATAGAAGAAGCAATATGTCATAAAATATAGTGTATAGGAGATATGAATATATTGTTTTAGATGCCGGTAAGAATTCTACGAGTACAACGTACTGGTAACATGATTTAGAATTACTATGTGGTAAATTATTATATTAAAGTTCTTTTGCTGGCACTTTTTTGTCATGTTTAAGGTTGCCACAACCTTTCCACAATGGTTTTGTGGAGTTTTTAATCAGTATTAATAAATATAAAATATGTATGCATATTACTGCGACTAGACGTCTTTTTATACTTTTCATTATTATTGAGCAAAAGTGCTTCGTTGTTGGTAAACACGATGATTTTCAGGAACTGTTGTTGTTTATAGTGTGCGCGCATCGGAGTCACGTAGCAGAGAGCGAGGGCTGGAAACCGGATCCCGATAGTAATGTCACAGAGTATCACTGTCACGAATGTCACAGACTATACAGTCACTTGACAGCCCATAAACCTTACGCCGATTAAACGCAAATATATGATAAAGAAACTATGTAATCAATGATTATAGAACAAAAAGAATACTGATATTCTTATATATACGGGAGTCTGTTAATATGAATTATATAACTAATTGTACCCAACACTACTGTGTCGACAAAAACAAAATATGTAATTTCGTTTACTTCGATGATAAACTTATTTCAGTTACTTTATTTTTAAACTATTCTACTGAACCGATTTAATGAAAATTACTAATGATAACCATCGAAACAATAAGAGCAAACTAAAGTCGAATCGAGACCCTCTTTTTGCCCCATAATGTGCCAAATAGGACTTTAATATAATGGTCATGACGTTATTAGCTATTAGTATTTTTCAGTTTGCCAAAAGAAATGCAATTTTCAATACCGTTCACTGAGATAGTAAGTCAAATAGCAATATCAGTTTAAAGTTTAATATTCTGTAGCATGGCTTCAACGCTGGCATTAGTGAGAGGTTTAAGTTCCAGAAACTTTTATAATATGTATCGATCTGTGTATCGTCGGGGATAGTGCAAAACCGCGTAACTAGCTTTTACGATAAGGTCCATCTTTGAAACAAATGTTAAATTTCATTTATTTGTTAAAATTTGACACAAAACAAGGTATATAGGTATAAATTGAATCAGTGATTTCAAAAACAATTAAGTCACATTTCTTTTCTCAATTTTTTTTTTGCTAAAAATTATTTATTCAAGGTGCACTATCCTTTATTAAAACCTCATAAGCTAATGCATTCCTATTTCTTTAATAGTTCATGAAATTCTAATTTTGTGACTTGCGAGGTTTTTGAAATTATCGATTATATAATCGTTATTTGTGAAAATAATATTTAACAGAAATAAATTTGATTATATCGTCAGTGATACATAAATACAATGCACTATGTAATTTAAAATGCCTATAAGGCCTCATTTTATCAATAATGTAATTTAATATTAAATTAACAATGTGAAAAGGAAAAAATACAATAAAAATATTAAAAGAAGAATTAAACAAAGGAAAATTAAACCATGGAGCCCTGGGGCGAGGAAGCCAAAAGATTCTACATTACTCAGATCAGAATTATCTTCCCGCCTCGTCGAGTCTACAAGTGACCAGAGAGCTGGCGCGTACCTTGGCCAACATATCAGTTTCGCCATTCAAAGAGGCAATGCCGCCAGTGTTTTGGGCATTTTGCCTTACTGCAATGACATCCACAGATTTAATATTTAATTCATTTTAAATTTTATAGAAAAAGCTACATACGCAGTTCAGTATATCGTCGAATATAAAATTATCTGTCATTCGCATTTATCCGTGGTTGTAGTTATTTCTCAGCTACGATATGTCGTAGTGTAGTGATACATATCCTTTAATCTTCCTTAATAAACATACTACTTTAATGCAAAAATATGTTTTCAAATTGGACTGTTTACAATTTAAGCTATAATTAAAGTAATATTTGGTGGTATTATCAGTCAAGGTTAGGTCAGATTGCTGTTGCTTAATAACTAAAATTACATTATTAAGCCAAGTCTACAAAATGTAAATGAAGGCTTTTAATATTATCAATCCACTAATTATTTTCGACGTCAGTAATTTTCGCAAACTATCTCAAGAGTCAATTCTGGAAATTTCCAGAAAGAAACTTTAAAAGATCAAACGCTACTGTTCATTTTAAGTTATTTTCAAATAGCACCATTACAGTAGTAAAAGATTGACCTGGAAACTTTTACAGGCGTTTTGAAAATAAGTATTTTTGTATTGTAGATTTTGATGTGGTTTATCGAATTTTTTTCTGTACCACCACGTGTCTTTCCGTTCGTACCGCCATATTGGAAAAATGAGGCCTAAAAAGACTGGTTTGACAATATATTATTTCCTACCCATTTTACGATAAACATAGTTATGTAATAAATGAAACTAAAAAAATCTATACTAATATTATAAATCTGAAGGGTTTATTTGTTTGTTAGTAAGTTTGTTTGAATGCGCTAATCTGGAAGGAAGTACTGGTTCGAATTGAAAATTTATTTTTGTGTTATATAGTTTATTTATTGAGGAAGGCTATAAGCTATATTACATCACGCTACGACTTTTAGGAGCGAAGCAGTAACTATAAACGCGAGTACAAAGGACAGTTAGTTTATATATATAATTTATTTGAACATTTTTTTTTGTCAAATAAATAGTTTCAGTGTACGTGCGCTGCAAAGTCATTATGACGAAAAAGAAAACACCATAAACAAACCACACACTCAATAAGTCGTTAGATTTTCAAAATAAAACAGAATATATCGATATGGTTCGGCGAATCGTTTACGGTGCGGTGACTGCCACACTAATCATTCCATAGATCAAAGCACTAGAGTTTGGATAATTTATATCGATATATATAAAAAGTATCGATTTAATAAACTTTATTAAAAATACTTTTCGGTTTAAATAAGTAAAAATATAATACATAAATATAATGTAATGCTTACCTTCCCTATTTCAATCGGATTTTGTTCATTATTTCATTAATTTCAATTTTATTTTCGAAGTTTTTTTTTATAAATTAATGAATATATTTTTTAAGATAAATTGTAGTTGTGGCACTTCTTATATTGGCCAAACTAAACGTACCATAGCGGATAGGGTCAAAGAACACAAAGCGGCGGTGAAAAACAGACAGACAGAAAAATCCGCAAAATTTAACAAAAGTGAAGTACCTCGAACAATGTTCGCGCGAACCGATTGTGTTAGTGTGGTGTGCTCCCAGCATTATAATAACGGTAAAGACAATATTAATATTGTGAGGGTAGGCGAAGAAAACTCGCGCACTCGTCGCCGGAGGGCGCGCGGTACACCAGTCAGCTCGTGACCACGGCGAATGTAACTTCGTCGAAACGTCGGGCAATAAAAAGGTATTACTACTATTAGTTATCGCGATAAGACCCGTTATATTAAATATGAATAGTATAAATCGCGAAAGTTTAAAATATATAATATTTTTTAAACCAAAGCAAGCTAAGATACTCCTTATAACATTAGCTATCTGTGAGGGAAAGTCCCGTCAAAATCGGTTCCGCCATTTCAGAGATTAGCCAGAACTTACTCATAACTTTATTCTATTCGTGTTACTCAAATATATAACATTTCTGAACATCTACAAATGACCCATGGACCTAAGTTAAGACTTATTTGTTTTTTTTTTCCACTGACCCATTTCAAATTCAGGCGTAGTCTCGATTACTATTTAATGACTCGATTTATTTATGTTCGCATCAGTATATTAAGAGTGTGCTAATATTTCAATACAAATATGAAATACGCCCTGAATTGTCAAATTATGTTTGTTTTTGTTTGATGAGTCTTATTGAGCTTCATTAGAACGCATTGTTTAAAAGTAAACATCGTTAACGAGTTTTGTTTGTCTTTAAGAAAAGCCTTAATGATTCCTTTTCAAGATATGGCAATATATATTAGTTAAAGTTTTGATTTTTTTTTATTTTTGTTAATAATTTTAATAAGAATTACTAGTTTATAAGACTCATATTTTATATAACGGGATATAATCGACGAGGAGTCAACTCGTGACCACGACAGATGCAACTTTGTCAAAACTTTGGGCAATAAAAAGGTATTACTAATAGGCATCGCGATAAGACCCGCTATATAAAATATGAACAGTATAATTCGAAAGTTTAAAATATATAATGAAAGACTAATTGTGTTAATTATGATAAACTAACTTTATCAAAGAATGTGCCATTTTGATATTTAAAAGAAGCGAAATAGTTAAAAAATAAGAACACAACTGCTAAAATTATTGTCAACAATTAGTCCAATAATCCAAGTAATTAATTAAAATTGAATATTTTGAAGATGTCTTTTAAGATTAAGCTTTTTTATATTAAAATATTGTTACAATTTTAATCAACTAATAAATATACTGTAATATAGGTGAAGACCACTTTTCCTATAAGGACAAAATTATGGAGCTTATCCATCAAGCTTATGCGTTATGGATTAATGTACATTTTTCTCCTGAGGTATACAATTTTCCTCGTGAACTCAATCACAATGATTTGCAGTCGAAAAACTCAGTGACCCTTTTCCGGACTCTAATTCACAACTGTCAAACTCAATCGGTTCTTTAGTATGAATTTAAGTACATGAAATACTGTATTATTATTTTTTACACAAAAAAAAATTATTTGGGATTATCGATAAAAAATTAAACTAATGCGCAGTACATCACTAGTTGTTGTCAACAACTATATTATATGTACCAAATGGCTTCCACATTCTTAATGAAACGGATATTATGGCTGTCGAATCAGCAAATAATATGATGAATTTACTTTCTATGCTATTTGTATGTCGTTATCATTACAGAATTATTAGTGCTTGACATTCATTCAACTTATTATAATATTATTGCCAATTTGAAAAACTATATACCAATATTATTACTAAGTTCGAACGTATTTTGTAAGTAATGTTCGTGTATTGCATAGACTATAATATTTATATAAGTTAATTTTCATTTTTTTACACTTGAAAGAATTACTGTGGTACTACTAATACAAAATATCAAAGGCTAATTGCCTAAAATTGGAATGATATTTTTCCTAACTCATGACGTAATTGACAGACACGTTGGCGCAATGATCACTGCAACTGCCTGTGTGCTAACAGTCGCGGGCTCGATTCCCGCTCACGGCAAATGTCTGTATTGGCCATACGGATGTTTTTCGTGGTCTAGGTGCTTGTGTTAGTGATATATATATTTTCGGACCCCTAACACAAGGTCACAAGATCTTAATGGGGGCCGTTGAGGGTGATGAGTTTATTTATTTATTTATTTAAAATATTCAACAATATATTTAACTTTAAAAATAGATATCACATATAAATAAAATAAAAAGTAAAAATAAAATTGTAAGTGCTCATTTTATTATATTTCTTTTAAAAAGATCGTAATTATTTCTAAGCATAATTTATTTATCACTCAATCTTCTTAGAATTAATACAAAACACGTGATTCATTCTACTGCACCACGTGTACGTGTCATGAAAAATGTTTTCTAAGAGTCACTACTATATTAGTTCTAGTATCTTACTTAAATGAAACCTTTACTGGATAAATGCTTTGACTTTTGATGTTAAGTGATTACCGTCACCTATGGATATTTGCAACACCAGAATAGCCAAATGTGTTGCCAGCTTAAAAAGGAAAAACCATGAAACGGCGTAGGAAGTAGGGAAATCAATAAGGGAGTTCGGCTTCCAACTCTCCCACTCACCGTATAAAACGCGATTATTCTACGTCACGCGGATGTTATCTGAAAGAGATACTTCAATCGAGTTAGATAGGTATTCATTAGGCTACAGCTAAGCTCTACCTCTGTAAAGAAGTTTGCATGCAAGTAATTTTCAAAATAATAAGTGGCTTACATGTATTTATTTTACTTTTATTTTTTCCTTATTTGGGAAACAAATGGGAAACAATTTAAAAACACTCAAATATAAAAAAAAAATTAAATTTCAAAAATAAATCAATCAAATTTCTACCTCATGTCAGTCATGTAGAGAACGTATCCCACGTGACACTGACTGTGACCTGAAAATTATTTAAACACTTTTATTTTTGGCATAATGCTTCCATCTTTCCATCACCGCAACACCTATAACGCGTCAAAAACAATTCCCATGCAATCTAATCTTGCCTTTGAACAGCTCGGTTTTGTGCAAGCTACATAATTTATAATTTTATATTTTGTACTTCAAATTTGTTTTATTATCATCCAGATGGCGCCCGCGACATTTTCCCCGAAGATTATTTTCCCCTATCTATTATTATTATTTTACCCCTATTTCGTCCCCTTACAACCCATTTATTCGTATTAAAAATTAGTCTATGTTCTTCCTCAGGCTCTAGACTATATCTGTACCATATTTCATTTAAATCGGTTAAGCCATGATTGCGCAACACTAAGACTTACTTACTTTTGTATTTATAATATAAGCATTGAAAATGGTGTATATGAAAAATAATGCTATTTTTGTTTTAGATTTTCGCGATTATTATTCATTGAAATAAAACTATTTTAAACGGATTTAAATCGCGTATATTAATTATTTTTATCATCCCGACGTTTCGAGCACTTTGCAGCGTTCGTGGTCACGGGTAGACAGTCGACCCTACGATTTAAATCCGTTTAAAATAGTTTTATTTCAATGCTATTTTTTTTTCTCAATTTTAAGCTGCTTATTATGATTTACGCACTGTTAAAACTTAACTTCTTCGTTCACTATATTTGTATTTTAAATATAAGAATACGGTTTTATTTGTGTAAAACGTTATACATATGTTTAAGGTTTCGCATCTTGTCGATGACGCTTTCATCGGAGTATGAACAGAAATCATTAGTTGAGAAATGTTTAGTCACCTTGAGTAGTTTACAATATTGTACTTTTTTTCAAGAACTTAAAAAAAAGATGGTAAAGGAGGTCAATATATAAAAAAAAACTGTATTGAATGATTCATTCTCTTTGGAAGCACTATAATTTGAAAAATGTATTTAACACTTGTAGAGGCAAACTTATTGAACTTGTAGTACTTTTCATACATCTTTTATGTGTGTGCGTGTAATGGTTTTGAAAATACCGCCTTTTAAAAACGAATGAATGAATGAATTATGGTAGTCTTGGTAACCGACATCCAAAAAAGGAGGGGATTTCAAAGTGCCTCCGATCCTTTTTTTCTTTTTAAAGGATATACTCTACAATTAGTCTTATAGAATTTTTATTAAAATCGTTTTAGTATTTTTGTTTAAACATCTTTTAAAAGTGGTTTTAAAATAAAACTAACTTGAATAAATATGTCATCCAAGTTAAATAACTTACATATTTTGCTTTTGAAATCGTTTATTTTCTACAAAATATTGTTCTACAATTGAAAAGGAAAATCAATTCATAAAAAAAATATATTTCCGAGTCCATCTTTTTTATTTTTCAGGAAGTAACATATTCATGTGGAAACATATTGGACTTTTCAAGGTTAATAAAATATTCTATGACATGAATATCAATGTCATAAGGAAGATGTCTTGTATATTTCACAAGTGGTAAAGGGTCTAGGTCACGGATTCCCAAACAGTGGAGCGCGCTCCCCTTGGGGAGCGTCGGGTGATGTATGTGGGAGAGGGGAGATTACGTTGTAAAGAAAGATTTGTAAAGATTTTCAAATTATCGCGCTGACACAGTTAATCATGTACAATCAGATGTATATATAATATAGTGCTCTCACTAATTCTATCTTTTACTTTAATTATTTCTGTTACTGGATTAACTACTAGCCACCTAAACAAAACTAAACACGTTCATTTATATTTTCATCGTTTCTTTTATTATCTCATTTCGGCCCCTTGGGGACGTGTTTTATTTTAATGTTGGGTGAGGGCCATGGTGTAAGAGTTTGGTAACTTCTGGTCTAGGTATATTTCGTACACTGAATCTTTACTGTCAAAACAACATGAAAACAAGCTTTTAATTAAACGCGTTTGACCCCCTTAACGTCATTACACAATTTATATGAAACTAGCAGTTGCTCGCGGCTACTCCCGCGTATTATATATTTAGGAATTTCAGCTAAATAAA
Source organism: Hypolimnas misippus (assembly GCA_037950945.1). NCBI lineage: Eukaryota > Metazoa > Arthropoda > Insecta > Lepidoptera > Nymphalidae > Hypolimnas > Hypolimnas misippus. Next base: position 3,618,137 of record JBBEEQ010000009.1, read on the forward strand.
TCTAGCTACCTAGCGTCATTTTAAGGAATAATTTTGGAATTCTGGTATACGTATATTTAATTATTCTCCCTAAGTAATGTTTGTGCTGAATTTAAGGATAATCGTCAACAAAAAAATACATTTTATCCATACAAACTTTACTACCCCCTTGCACCCCAGTGTGGAATAATAGTACCCCGTGTATTAAGTTTTAAGTTAATAATAATAATAATAACGCATCACACTCAACGGCCCCCATTAAGATCTCATGACCTTGTGTCGGGGGTCCGGAAACACTCACAACATTAACACAAACACCCAGACCACGACAAACATTCGTATGGTCAATACACACGTTTGCCGTGAGCGGGGATCGAACCTGCGACTGTTAGCGCTTTAGTCAGTTGCAGTGACCATTGCGCCAACGCGTCTGTCAAGTTAATACGACTATGGAATAAGATTTTGTATACAAACGTTTTTACCCCTTTTCACCCTCTTAGGGGTGAATAATCGAAAAACCCTTTTTTAGTGGATGCCTACAACCTAAAAGCCACCTACTGCCAAAATTTCAACTTCGTAGCCCCAGCGGTTTAGGCTCTGCGTTGATGAATCAGTCAGGACAAGTGATTTTATACATATTGATAAAAGCTTGACGTGAGATGTAGTATGAATGTTTTTATGGATACAATCAAAAAGAACGTTCGTACGAATCATTTATAGCGGCTCATGGGACAAATATATAAGCACACGTATGCGACGACGCATTGGGAAAATCTACATTTTATTATTTTTGCTACCCGTCGTATAATCAACGAATGAAGGGTAATGTATCTATATATGTTTGTGTGTATGTGGGTTTGTGGTAATATTTAGATCATACGCGATCTTGTTACGCAGTCAAATTTTTGATTACTTTTTTATTTATCTTGTTTACGATGCCATTACGTCAAAGATTTTAGCAACGCGATGAACGTCGCGTATATATGTGTTTTGGATATTCGTCTCGTATCGTTCGATGTTATCGTTAATATTTTTCACTCCAAGGCGAGAATTGCATTTGTAAGTTTTGCTCTCGTGAGCGGTATAAAACAACTCAGTAACCTAGTGACAGATACGTCCTAAGTAGATACGAAGGCTGTGAATGTCAAAAATACACTTACAGTAAATTCCTTCAGGTGTAAAGCACTCATGTAAATCGTTTTTTTTTAATTCTATTTATTTATATTAGAGAGTTTTTTTTATAATCAAGCGTATGCCATCCCATAGTAGCTTTTAACAATTACACTCTGCGCTTATCTCTTATTTTAACCATATTGTATAGTATCTTAGGCTCTGCTGCGTTTTGTTATTCTAAGATACTACTTATGTAAATCCTTATGAAAGTCTGAAAGCAAAACGTATAAGTTTAATTCTCGTTTCAATGGATATTTTCAATTGCTATATGTGTTTATTAATTTTGTGTTTTGAAACATAAAACAATAGAGGATGACAGTTATAGTTTATAGGAGAATTTATTTACTTTACCATTAAATAATACTTAGTATCATAGTTTGCTGAAAGTTCGCACTGCAAATAGCTTAACCGCAGGGAACCTTCCCGTCGTTTCAGGCCATCTATTAAAAGCTATATCTAAAGATCTATATTTGAAGAGTTAGTTAGCTTAATACAAAATTTTTTCAATTTAGTTAAAATATTATGATGATGAACGAATCTTTGTAAAACCAAAAACTTATGACACTCAATCTAGAATGATTATTATTAGCAAACATCTTAATTTTAATAATTAAAAAAAACCCAATACGGTACATCCATTAGAAATTCGTGAGGAGTTCGTGTATCCTGCTGATGTCTGATAATAATGATAATCACATTTATTACATCAGCTTTCGAACAAAAATACCGCATCAAAATCGGTGTATTCGTTAGTGAGTTACGATGTCACAGACTGACTGACTGATATAGATACCAATCTACATGAGTCAGTCAGTCAGTCGAGGGTTATAAAGGATCAAAAAAAAAGAAATATGTTTTTCATTTCTCTGTTATGACACACACGCGACTAAGAAATATTACGATAAACGTAATATTTCTTAGTCGCGTGTGCGATAAAATTGTCGGGCGATTAAGAAAAAATTACTACCCTTTTTATCAAAAGCAATGAAATAAAATAAAAAGTGTTATAAACTTTTCAAATTATTAATTTCTTTTAAAATCATGCAATATATGAAATTGTAATAAAAATGTCAGAATTATGTAATATAAGGATTATTAATCTGTACTAATATTTAACGGTAGAGAGTATGTTTGTTTAAACTCATTTTGGAAACCATCACTTTGATTAAAAAAAACCTGTATACCAAATAGGCTATAAAACATCACGCTATAACCTTTAGGAAGGACTTTGTCCGCGGGACTTATCTGTTAGAAAGACTTCAGAAGGCTTTTTTACGAGGTAATTTTACTCCTTTTTGTGCATGCTCATGTAAGAAAAAGACGATGGGCCCAGCTACAGCCCAACTCTGCCAATTCTCGTCAAACTTAGCCCAGAGTTGCACATACGCGTCGGTTAAAATCCAAACTTGGTTAAAATCTTGGAAGATACCTATGGCCTGGGCTTGGTATATAGTATAGCCAAGGTTTGTCATGGTTTGGAAAAACATCAAAACTGGGAGCTCCTACATGAGTAATGCGAAACGTTTTATTACGATGGACAAAAAATACCCGGAACATTGTTCCTCTTATGATCTGGCCAACGTCAACCAATCCCAGTCTTGATTCTCTATGACAATAATCACGATAACGAGTGTGTAACAGGTTTCTTTAAAATATCTGCTTAAAATTGTATATGAGTTTTATGTTTCACTAGCTTTTGCCTGCGACTTCGTCCGCGTTTTCGTCGTTTTTCGTAAAAAAGTTGCGTATGTCCTTCCTCAGGGTTCAGTGATTTTGATGTGACAGACAGATCGTATTTTGGTAGAGAAATATAATATGTCAATCCACAATACTGATTCTATGTAACTTTAACCATTAAAGCTGCATACGCGATGACAGACAGACAGACAGACAGACAGATAAAACTTTTTACTGATTGCATTTTTGGCATCAGTATCGATCACTAATCAACCTCTGATAGTTATTTTGAAAACATATTTCATGTACAGAATTGACCTCTCTACAGATTTATTATAAGTATAGATTTCATGACTATTGTGTTTTCTGTATGCATCTGTTAAGTAGAGAAACGTGGGTAGTATCGTTTTGAGTTCGTTACTGTGTTATAAATTCGCGCGTTTTTGCTCGTTACGATAATGGTCATAAAGAATCAGACCACAGCGCGTTGAAATTAACCGTAGATAAAACCGTGAGACTCTTCTAGTATCCCTACTCGTGGGCATTTTATAAAATAATATATTTATTTAATCAAATGTATTCCGTGATTACGAGGCTCGGATTATCCGTTGGGTTTTTTGTTTAAAATTTAAATTTGTTTTAGATTGTGAATATAAAATTGTTATTCTGGTAGAGTTTAGCTGTAGCTTAATGTTTGCATATTGTTGGCTTTTTTGTGGTACATTCGCAGAGAAAATCGATGTATAGTAGTTAATACCTACAGTTGCGTTAGGAAGCCTCATTCATAAATCCCTTGCTTCATATTTCTCATCGTTCCCTTTTCGTGACAAAGAAGAGAAATAATTTATATCATTTCTTTTGGGCCGACTTCCAAAACGAAGGAAGTCCTCAATTCGTCGAGGACTCTTTTATTATATATGTTCACCGATCACTCAAATATTACTGGATTGATTTGGTTAATTCTTTTCTTGCTTGCAACGATATACTCTCCGATTAGTTCTATAGATTTTTTTATCAAAATCGGTTCATTTGTAAACAACAATTATTTTCATTTTGAGACTTAAGTCTTAATTAGAATAAGTTACTTAAGTAAACAAAATATGATTTTTTAAGCTTTAATTTAATTAACTTGTAATATATGGATGCTTGTATGTAACCATTCGGATGGAATCTTGCAACTTAATTTTGAAGCGGATATCATCAACTGATTGAGCTGAAATTTATTGAAATCGTTTCCATCCTTTTAAAAAAAATTGTATATAAATGGTTATCATTTATTTAAATATAACTTTTGTAAAATTAATTTCTTCCTTCTTACGATACATAATTACTGATAGAATAAAAGAAAGCAAAAAATAATACTTTAATTAAAAACACATTAGTGTATTAATTTACAACGAAATGACTCATTACATTTATTACTACTAGATGGTAATTGGTATTCTCTAGAAACGTTGTAATTAAGTTCAAATTTTCTTGTTCACTGACAACACTTTGCGTTTACGTAACAAATAAGATTAATTGCCATAATTCTTTTATCATTATAAATTATAACTAACGTTTTTTTTAATCACATACGAAATATCTTACATTTAATAATCTTATATGGTTTCCTTTTTATTTTTTTAATATAAATGGCGGGTCAAAGTGTTTTACTTAATTAAACGTGGATGACCAAATCCGAAACTATAAGGAATAATAAAAATTTTTAAAGGAGTTTCGGGGCTGATTTTGACGAAAAATAAAACATTAATTTTTTAATGTTGAAAAACAAAAGACAGCTTGTATTGTTACATAATCTAATAGTGTTATTAATAAAAATCAACGGGGAAGTGATGGCATACGGCAAACTTCAAGACTCCTTTAAGTACTTTTCTCTGATATAGGATTTATAGGTTAGGATTTGGCTATGCACGCCCTGTTAAAAATTCATTTTGTTCATGTTGTACCTATCTACAAAATACACATATTAAATAATTAAAAAATAATAATAATGATAAAATTGTTTGTAAAATTTCAATCGGATTCACTTTCGATGCGATAATCCATTCAATAAAATATCGCATAACATACATACAGCGATTAAGACCCTGCTTCTTTTTTAAGTCGGTTACATATAAAACAACTGTAAGCAATACAATTGTAGGTGAATACAGCTCATTATAAGTGTAAGGTTAGAAATACACGATGCTGTCGTGGTATGTCGTGATGTGTCGTTCCCGACATTTAGCATAACGTGTCAGGACATTTTACTCCATGATAATGTCCATTACATGCAATAATTATTGGAAATGTAGAAAATCGGTATGATATGAATCAACGGGCTAGATTATACATTGGAACAGTCTTTATATTTCTTCATATTTGATGTAACTAATGGTAACAATACCTTTTTTAACTGCCCGACGTTTCGATGAAGTTGCATCTGTTGTGGTCACGAGCGATTCTCTAATTATACTAGTCTATATATACCTTTATCTCCGTGCTGCTGATGATTGGCGACGATGTTAGTAATACGGATACGTATACGATAATAACTCACACACAGTTTGGTTTGAAAGAGACATTCAGAAGGCGAAATACAATGGTGGAAATAGAAATGAACAAGCACAAGAAATGCGTGTTATACGTAACAATTTAGACAAAAAAAGCAGTACTGTATAAAAGTACCTGTATCCCGCGGTTTCTACCGCGTTATTTTGGGAAAAAATATATTTATATAATATTTACTTCCTTACTTAAATCGGATATTGTTTTCACTGGTTTCAATTATTATTAATTATAATAAATCAAATTGTAAAAATAAAAGTACTTCTTATAACTTTAGCAACCTTTGAAACTCCCGTCAAACTCGGTCCAGCCGATTCAGAGATTAGCCGGAACAAAGAGACAAAAATTTTAAAACTTTTGTTTTTTATATAAGTACCATATACATGCCTTCCTATGCCTTCTGTTAAAAGCTGTTAATTTGAAATTACAAGCAGACACGACACTTTTATTTATTTGCATAAATATTGCTAGAAATATATTCCCTACAGTTAGAAACATTATCATAAAGTGGAGTATCGTGATGCATTGTACTAAATGTTTGAAACTGCCATTACACACGACACGATACTATAATGTATTTCTAGCCTAAGACTCGTACGTGACTAGCCGAAGCGAAAGCAATCGTGTTGCGGGATCATTTGTAAAACTGCGGCTAAGTCTCTGCGTCGGAGCAGCTGTGGAACTCTTCTGGTATAATTACCTCGTTTGTACGGATCTGTTTCGAATTTCTATGATACAAATCAATATTTTGCTGTCCCCTAGTATCCCATTGTAATATTACGTCAATCCTTGGTCAAATATGTACTTTTTACGGGACGGAGGTTAATGTATTTATCTGTCAATGTACGTACGTGGGTTTTTATCTTTGTGGCACTATTTACTTAACGCGTGAGCTGATTTTAGTAAGGGTTTGATTCGTCATGACAATTCGAATGTCAGAGGAATATAAATGGAACAAAGCATATGACCATTTTTAATGCTATAATGTTAAAAAAAAGTAAATAAAGATCGTTGAATAGGTATTTTAAAAGCATTTTTAGGTTCCTTATATCGTTTTTTTTTCAATTAGAATTCAACCATATCTATACCGATTTAAAGTTGGTTGGTAACGATTCTCACAAATGGACGCTGATAAGCAATACTGTGTCAAGCCACACAGACTTCGTTTTGAGAAAATGGCGTTTAAAGATGTCAAACTTATTCTTGATAAATTCGTTTGAAGACGTATATATTCTCATTTTGTTTTCTATTTTGATAAAATGTATAATTAATCAAAAGCAGATGGATTTATTTAATATGTTATCTAATAAAAAGTTTTTAAATATTTGAGATTATTTTATAAATTGCAAAACATTGCGTTAAGGAACTTTTTCTCATACTTATTTAGTTTAGATGACTTGATTTTTTTTGGATAATGTTAAATAGAAAACGTAGTATCGAAATACATCAATATCTTCAAATTTGACTTTTTGTGGGTAGACACATTATTGCTTATCAGCATCCAAATAGGCTTTTAGACAAAACTGATATATGCAATCGGTTTTTGATTTTTTTAATTAATTACTTGTCATATTGATTCCATTAATCTAAGCTCAACATATTTATAAAGGCATATAAAATTAAATATGTAGCGCAAATTATGTTTATTATAAAAAAAATTCTGCAATATTATTAACGGATAAACCGTTAATACTTTTATTTTTTAATTTCATTTAACATATTTCTTTAATATTATGAAAACAACTACGATATTAGTATACATTTTCCTGTTGCCTTCCTAAGAACGAGCGCCTCGGGCGATCGCCACCTACTCGCCGGGGAAAATATAAAGATATTCTCAGTAAAATACATCCTTTTTCTTATAAAGACTGGTACTGTAAAAGTAGATTTATAAGCCAAGTAGCAGTTCCGCGCTGCTTTGCCCAGATATACTTAGAAATTTGATACTTAAAAAACTTTCAAACCTCTTTTTAACCCCTTAACAAATTTTCTAAAATACTTACTGCACACTTACGCTACTTAAAGAGCATTTGTAGAAAAATCTCGTTTCTAGACCCAGTGGTGTCAGCTCTGCGTCGATCGATCAGTCAGTGAACATGTCAGCCAGTCAGTTTTGACTTTCATATATATAGACAAAGTGTTATTGCCGGCTTCATCATCTGAATATTTAGTTATATCAAAGTCAAAAGAACTTTTATTTCCTATGGTTATGTTTTCTTAAGCTAACTCATAAGCGTTCTCGTGCCAAATTTTATATTGGTTTTATATAGTTAGTGTATTAGTAACGAGAGAAAGCCTATCTATAGCCGATTCTTCTTATACGCTCGCTCAGGGCAGTAGGTACCTCTCATAGAAGATCAGCGTGAAGTGACTAAAATAGCTGAGTTTTGTACAGCGAGTAAGAATGCAGAAAGCCTGACTTCCCCCATTCCTTTCTTTAGATTTCATGGTATAATGCCTACTTTTTTAGTCGCGAAAATGTAAGCGATGTCTAATAATTATTTTTATTATTTTGCGTCAGGCGTCTTACTACCGAAATCTGAAATACGGCAATTATGTTAAATCGTTGTAATATTAATGCCTTGCGTGTGTTCATTTGACCTTCGAAGTTAGGTTTTTGCTCGCAATTATATTCATAATTCACGAACCCTGTTAATTATATGACGCTATATGGTTTAAAACGACTTAATACGGACTGAAATAAAAATTATTATTATTGATTAAAATGGGACTGCCTCTCCACTAAAATGTGCGATGCAGTTGAGCAGAGAGCAAACCCAATCATAAGAGTGGACTAATGTTTAAATAAATTTAAAGTAAAAAATATGTTTTTATTAACATGAACATTTAAATAAAAACAAGTTTTTATGTTCATGTTCTAAAAAATAATAAAGTGAACTTTTCATCTAGAAGTTTCACTATTAACCTCTGTCATTAAAATTTTTACTTCAATTTACTTCGTTTAAAAACTTTAAAAATTTACGTCAATCAAACGCGTTATTTAATTTTCTTGTTTATCTACACCAGTAAGTTTTTTAAAAAAGGAACCCACTTCAAAAATTTGGTTCTTTTTTGTGCTAACTATGTAAAATAAGGTTGCGTAAACAACGGAACGGAAAGTTAATTGCTATCACTGTCATGATGTCAAATGTGCGTAAGCTTGTGTTATGGCGATGAATACTAGAATAGCCACACGAAATATGACGCTTTTACGTGCTGAAAATGCATGGAATGTGTTCGCATCCTTAGTTCTTAAAAACACTAATTATTATATATATATTTTTTTCATAGTTAAGTTTAAATATAATATTGAATGTATGAAATTCCGTTATATTATTTATTTTCTGCATTTTAATATTATTATTTTATAATCTATATGAATTTAATTTATTGTATGTTTATTTGAAACCATTGAATTGATTGTGATGAAACTTTGGTAGAGTGATCTGAGGATGCCCACGAGGGTTCCTGAGCCAAAAAATCTATATGCTTTCGGTAGAAAATAATATTAAAGTCTATAATATTATAGTCTATTATTTTTAATTTATCTTTCTTTTTATTTTTTATAGAATTATTTGTATCAATAGTATTAATTATAATATATTTGAAATAAATCTTTAAATAAATTATAAATAAGACGAATATTTAAATATTTAAATTGTTAAATAAAAAAGTCTATAAGTAATTTGAATTAATAACTTAAATTATTATATTGCAAATAATAATTTCACGACAATTTATGCTATTGCTATTTTATTTTGTAAGTCTCTTTTTAAAAAATTAAAAATTTTGTTTCTTAAAATTTTACATAAAGATTTTTCTACATCATTAGTGTTTCATATTACATTTTAGGGTTCAAATGATTCATTATCATCATGGAATACAATAATTACAAATACACTACTTTCCTTTTCAAAAACCTTTACAAAATACCATTTGACAAATTCACATTATGAATAAGTGGCAGTGCAAATGCTTTCGAGGCATACTGCCTGTATTCCTATGATTTTATTGATAAATACATATCTAATACAGTTCGCTAATGTAAATAGTGAATTGATAGTACGTTGGCGGTGTCAACCTAATTTATTTATTTATTTATTTACTACTCTTAACTATTTGTAAATATATGTTCCATGTTCATTATTGAGAACTATTTTTTAGATGTCACTGTATTTAAATAAGAATCATTTTGAAGAAAAATATTTGTTTTTAAATATAATTATTATATTCAAGTTTTGACTACAATTTAGTTGCTTCCGGCTTAAGAAGGGTATTGAGTACAGAGATGCACTTCATATGCAAAATACAATTGCAGCGTGGCATATTTATTAAACTATGATTTATAAACAACAACAAATAATAACTGGTCAAGTGCGAGTAGGACTCGCGCACCGAGGGTTCCGTACAAACTTATAGAAATCTATATAAGACTAACCCATCTACGCCATTTGTGGTCTTCATCATCAGTTCCAACATAAGTTACTATCAAAAATACCTAAATCGGTATACGCTTGCCTATAATATTTGAGGAGTTCCCTCAATTTCTCCAGGATCCCATCATCTGATCCTGACCTGAAGACAATGGGACCACCTTGGAAGTATACCTTTTCAAACAAAAAAAAATTTTGAAAATCGGTACCCAAATGGCGGCGTAATCGGCGAACAAACATAAAAAAAAATTAAATACAAGGTCGAATTGAGAACACTCCTTTTTAGAAGTCGCTTAAATATAATCAAATATTATGTTCATATGGATCACGTCCCAAAAACTATTTTGAAACTACTTAGGAGCACTTTAATTTAAAACACGATCATGGATGCAATCCATGGAAACAGAAAATTTTATTTTAAGTACTAATACACCTTATACTTAAAAAAAAAAATAGTTATAGCGCGATTCAGGATACACCTAGCGCCATCTCTTGACAATTTCAATGAACTAACTTGTTGACTTTGACATTAACAACATAATTATATTATATTTTATTCTCGTTTTATTTTTATTTATATTCTACTACACTCCACTACCCCTGCACTACGTTCGTAAAATATTTAGATTTACATTATCAATCAAAATATCAAAATATATATTAGTGTTGCCAAGTCAAAAATAAGTAGTTCTTAATTCGAACAAAACTAATTGTTTATTTATAAATTACTAATTATATTACTAATAACCAGACGACTTATATGTGTAGATAAATAAGTAAATTAAATAACTCGATCTGTTTGAATTTTATTTTAAAATTTTCGTACTACGTCAATACGAGTACGTAAATCAAATCGCGTGAAGCTCTTATATTGAATGTTAATTACGTAATGACGTTATAAATCGACGATAAAACTTTTAAATGAAAAGTTTATTTTATAATTTTTAGCGCGTTTAAATAATAATTAAAATAAAAATTTTTATTAATCGAGCAGAATTATATCACAGTTAATGTCATAATGTTGTAATAGATGGCATTAGCTGTACGCTGCATCGCGCTATCATTTTGTTAGCTGCGATATATAGATTGCATTGCGTTGTTTATAAAGGTTTGCTGCTTTTTAATGTTTTCGTATTGATACAAATTTCTTCTCAGTCTTTGTGAAATTGTTTTTTTGACTTCTATGTTAATTTGTTACAAGTAGATATAATTTTAATTCTAAGATTAATATATTTTCCGCTTGATCAATTTACAACTTGTTACATTTACGCGTTCCTGAGAAAAAGGTTGAAAGACAGACGTACAGACTGACAGACACACGAACAGAAATTTACAGTTTTCGGATTTTTTTCCTTTATGTATACTAAAGGACCTTGCTCCTGGCCAAATTTCATAATGCTTGGTCAATGGGAAGTACCCTATAGGTTTTGATTCCCTTGCGAAAACGTTAAAAACTTTTTTGATTGCGTTAGCTTAGAAGTTTGATTTTTTCACAGCTCATAGTAATTACAACTCTGAGTACTTGACATAGATAAAAATTTGTTACCTTCACGCGTTTCTGAGAAAAAGGTTGAAAGACAAACTTACAAACAGACAAACATACATACAAAAATTTACAGTTTTCAGATTTTTTCCTTTATTTGTACCATAAGATCTTACTTCTTGCCAAATTTCATCGTGCTAGGTCAATGGGAAGTACCCTATAGGTTTTGATTCCCTTGCGAAAACGTTAAAATGGTCAAAATATACGACATATTTTCCATTATCTTTTGATTGCGTTGACTTAGAACTTTAATATTTTCACGGCCGCATGTCATCGTAGACTTGAGTATATGATATTAATTTCAACATGATACGTCTATGCATTTCTGAGAAAAAAGGGTTGACATCCCGACAGACAGACAGACAGACAGACAGACAGACAGACAGATAGACAGACAGACAGACAGACAGACAGACAGACAGACAGACAACAAAGTGATCCTATAAGGGTTCCGTTTTTCCTTTTAAGGTACGGAACCCTAAAAATTAACATTAAATATTCATGCAAATTCGTTATTACGCTTTTCAACTGTGCTAATACCGCAAAGGCAATCGTATCCACACACGCAAAGAACCCTTTCATTTAGCCCAATCATTTTTTATAAAAAACACCTATTCATTACGAAAATTTAAGCCTTCGAACTTCAACCTTGTGGTTATTGATAACCATCGCCTACATAACGTTCACGATATCTTTGCACGCAATCAATTTAAAAAACCTTTAGGATATCATTAGTTATTCCTACATAAACTTGAATAACGTAAATTCGACTAAGACAAATTCGACTTTAACAATGTTAAAGTCAAGCAATTTTTAGGTTTTTTTTAAAAAAGGAAAACTGACTTGCTAAGCGAACAAAATAAGTAATTTCGTTTACTTGTATGACATACTCCTTCCAGTTATTTTGATTTTAATAGCAAACTACTGAACTGTTATTGACGTAATTCTATAGGACCAATTTCAAATAAAACAAAAAAAAAAAAATTAACTTAAGGTTAATCCGTTTTCGAGTAATCGGTGAACATACACAAAAAAGCCCCAAACAAATCGAGAGCCTCCCCCGTTTTTTGAAGTCGGTTAAAATGAATATAGTCAAATAAAAGTTACAAACAAACAGAAAAACGATTAGAACATATTTAAAATATGATACTGTGAATATATAGATTTATGTAACAAAATGAACTCACATAATTTACTGAATCGAGTAAGCCCCTAATCTTAAACTTGCAGGCCTATTTATTTTATGAGTTATTCAAGGTTCGTAGAGAACTATATTTGTTGTAGCCTCAGGAAGCCTTTTCAAATCCCAACGCAAAATAGGGCCCAATTTCTTTTATGTCCTTTCTATACGAATATAATAAGGTTAAATTTGTTTATAAGTTTATGTTTACAAGACAGTATGTAAAAAAAATCTCAGAAACTACCTATATCCAATTTGATAAAATTATTTTTGCTTTAGATAGTCCGTTTATTGAGGAAGGTTATAGGTATATTCCATAACACTATGACTTATTAGAGCGAAATCAGAATTATACACGCAAATGAAACCGCGAGAAGCCGGTAGTTATAATATAAAAAGACATGTGAGGCTTATTTTCATATTTTATTTAAAGCTTTGCTCAGCTCACTTAATAAGTGGTGAATTGGTGAGTAAATTATATTAAGCCATTATTTTAGCAATCTTCATGTTACTAGTAATTGCCTTCACCGTCTCCGCAGGGGTGTGTATTTTTGTAACGTATTTTTTTTTCAAACTTTCACTTTTTCTTTTATATACAAAATCTTGTATTGATAATTACAAACTCAACAAAAATGAATTAGTCTAATAGGTACTGTTCTATAATCGTTGATTAGATAGTTTCTTTATCATAAATTTGCGCTCAATCGGCGTAAGGTTTATGGGCTGTCAAGTGACTGTATAGTCTGTGACGTTTGTGACAGTGATACTCTGTGACATTATTACTATTGGGATCCGGTTTCCAGCGCTCGCTCTCTGCTACGTGACTCCGATGCGCGCACACTATAAACAACAACAGTTCCTGAAAATCATCGTGTTTACCAACAACAAAACAGGTACAACTGTTGATGCGCTTACATTTTTATTTATATTAACTGCCCCTTGGCTGTACTCAAATTTATGATTACTGTTTCACTCCTATAAGGTACAGTGTGATGTAACATATCCTATAACCTTCTTAATAAACCGGCTATCTAACCCAAAAAGAACCTTACAAAACGGTCGACTAGTTTTGATGTTCCTTGAAATTTAATTCCCTAATTTAAACTTGAAGGAACATCGAATATTCTAGTAGCCGTAAAAAGTAATAGATGAACTTTCTCAAATTAACAAGCATATATAAGACAAAGGTATAAGGGGTTATGTCTGATGAGATTGGGTGTTGTAATTTTTTATTACACGATTGCCTCCAGAGGACATTTAGGGTTAATGGGTAAGTTTCTTTACATATAGTCTATTTTTCTTAAACTGTCTTTATTTGCTAACAATACCCCGAACGAAAATCACCAAATTTTTTGTCAATATCATTTTGCATTATAAAAAATGAATCAGTTCAGACTTTTAATCGATAACTTCTTATCTCTTATGTCTGGCTAAATTACGCCATGTTTGTCTGCTAAATATATGTTAATGTTATATGTTACATGCAATAATTACCGGAGATATAGATTGCACCGATTTATTGAGCGGTTTGTATTTAAGAGTTCCTAATCGCCGCACACGTCATACAGCACTATTCTACACGCCTGAGTTAAACACTAACTATGCACACAACTCTGTCCTTAATCGCATGGTCCACACATATAATTCAAAATACTCAGAAATTGATCTGTTCAGCATGTCAAAAGTAGCTTTTAAAAAAGCTATAATTAAAAAAGATAAAAATACATAATAGCACACACACACACACACATACACACACACACAAATATGCAAACACGCACCTATTGGATTCCCACCCGTAAACAGTTTTACCTTTATATTACTTTTATTTTAAGTTTCACTTTTATGCTACCGTCTTCTAGTTACTAATATGTTTAAGTTACCTGTGTAATCCTATTTTGGTTTTAATTTTATGTTATATAATAGTTAATATAGAAACTTATGTATAAAAACTGTTGGTTTACCAAATAAATAAATAAATAAGACAACTAAAGAAAAATAAACTATACGTTCCCATTGTAAATGATTTCGAAAATTTTGAGTTTTTCATATTACATATTACATAGGATGAGAATTACTTTTGTTAATTTTATTCTTATAATTGATATAAAACAACCCTGTAATCTGGTAACAGTTACCAAGATAGGAACATAGGAATTATTAATTACCTTAGGAATGCTGTAACTGTTAAAAATATAGCCACTGACAGTAAATCCTTTCAGGTGTAAAGCAAAGACAAATTTATGTAAATATTTACGAAAATCTGAGAGCGAAACTTATAAGTGTAATTCCTAAAGAAAGTTAAGTTATAGTCCGATTTTACGTAATATAGTTATCGGGATTTTGATAAATAAAATTACGCATTACCTATTTGAATGAGTATATATGTATATTTATATTCAGAGGGATAATTTTGCGGAGTTTTTGCTATCCCAACGCGATACATTTTGACAGTTAACTTTTTTCGTTTTAGTACAAAAATCAGAAATCAATTATAAAAATGAATTGTGTTGATAGCGGTTATTCTCCGTTGTTAGCCTTCAGAGTAAACAAATAATACTTTTACACAAAATAAAGGTACTCTTCATGGTCATAAGTAAAAAACTATTATAAAATTCAATATAATGTGATTTATTTTACTATTTACAGGTTGCAATATTCGATTCGTGTGCGTTGCGTTATTATTTTCCAAGGTTCATAGCCGATCCCACAACCGCCACAGCTGGTCCAGCTTTGATGATGCCGTCTCTAATGTTTTGGCCAACATGTTCCTGGAATAAGAAAAAAAACTTATAAATCATAGGGATTAGGTACGCCAATAATTTGCCAAAGTTATTTAACCTAATACTTCTGCCAACAAAATAGGAAAAAATTATAGACTATTGTACTAATACATTTTTACACATCCAAATCTTTCGTAAATGGCAAAAATATATACAATGTTTTAAATACTTAACTCGGCAATTTCATACAAAAAAATGTATAAGTCGTACCGAAATTTTTACTATTCCTCAACACACTAAGAAATTCATCACAAATAACAAAATTATAAAATATATATAAAACAAAAGTACTATACAATTCATACGATATAAAAGATCAAGAACTATAGAATAAAAATGTCTGGGAAAAATAATAGGACTGTCGGTGTGTCCATAGAAATAACAACAATAAAGAGATGATATTCGTAATAAACGATGAATACTGATGAGGAAAAAAAAGTCTAAATAAAAGTGATACCAAAAAGAATGAAATTATTGTTTTATACGCCACGAAGTATTGGGGTCTTAGTCTCACATTTCTGGTATGGCTTCTTTAGTTAGGCAATTAAGCCTGACGGTAAGGAATGAAGACGTTAAAGCAAGAATTACATTTGTAAGTTTTACTCTCGAGAGCGATATAAAACCACTCTGTTACCTAGCAACAGATACGTCGTAAATAGTTCGAGACTTGTGAACGTTATAAATAGGTTACTGACAGTAAATTCTTTTTGGTGTAAAGTATGAAAAATAACTTAAGTAAATCTTTATGAAAGTCTAAGAGCAAACCTAAGGGTAAGCTTGCCTAAAAAATAAGCCAACTGTCACAAGTTTTAAAAAATAAGTATTGCTATTTGTTAATCTTCCAATTTGTAAATTTGCGATAGCATAATAGAATATTATTATATAGAGGTCACACACTAAACACTAAAATTCAGACAGTAAAATTCAAACTATCGAAATTAAGAGATGTGTAAAGCTTCGGAATATATAATGTGAAAATTGCGAATTCCGTTACATTAATATAATTACCGGATACAAATGCTCATTATATATTGATGTTACGCATAAAAGTAAAATTAAGTGCCAATAAACTAGATATGAGATTAAAATAAGAAAAATCATAATAAATAAACAAGCTCTCACAATGATATTATTCATTTTAACATTTTGTTTTTCGAGAATATAAGAATTGAGAAAAAAAATGCGGCCAAAATTTCCTATTCAGATAGTGGATATAACTTTTAAAAACTAAAATTATGCAGGTGCAGAAAAAAAATACAAACAATTTTCTTCCAAAACTTCCATCTAGGTTCCGGTGCAGGCGCAGCAGTCGCCAGCGACAGAACCATGAATAATGCCACAAAAACAGCGAAGAACTTCTTGAAATCCATTTTGTTTTAATTATTAATTACACGATTAATCGATATTAAAAGGAATATTGATGAGGAGTCGAGACGTGAGGTCTTTATATATTATCCTTTATCATTTTATCACACGACGATTGAGTTTATCAATCATATAAGAAATGTTTAAGTGTTAACTTTAATTTCGAAATAACTTTCCCTATGTTTGTTAGTTAATTGTTTGCGAGTAAATGTAATAATAAAATTAAAAATTAAAAACAAAAATCCCGACAATCTCTTAATCGAGACCATTTCAATGAGCCCAAACACGATAATTCTGCTGTAATTTGGTGAGTATGTGTATATCATGCTTATACCAGATGATGCTCAGCATCAGGTGAAGACTACATAACTATGTTATTTTAGTATCATTGAAGTCTCAGTATAAAAAATTTTTAATTCGATCAGACCAGTAGGAGTTGCTCAGATCCTTTCAACAATCATAAAAGAGCTAATAACCTTCAAACGTCTGAAGAGATCTTCAAAAATTTTAGCTTAGAACCATCCCAATGATATCAGCTTCCAAATAAAGAAAATCCCATCAAAGTCGGTCCATTCGTTAGGCAACTATAATGCTACAAAAAGACACACCGAAACACACGTCAAACTTATAACACCTTTTGGTGGGGTTTTAACAAAAAGGTAGTCATGGATACTGATGATAACTAGAAGCGGAAACATAGTTTAAATTGTGGAATTAGAGTAAAATAATAAATATTAAAACTTATAATCCTCGACGTTCGCGACTTTAGCGTGATAGTGATGCGAACTCATAAGATTTTCCATTAATAAAAGTGAATATTGAAATGACTACACGGGTTTAGATTCAAGTACTCTTTAAAGAGTAATAA
Organism: Hypolimnas misippus; assembly: GCA_037950945.1. Classification (NCBI taxonomy): domain Eukaryota; kingdom Metazoa; phylum Arthropoda; class Insecta; order Lepidoptera; family Nymphalidae; genus Hypolimnas; species Hypolimnas misippus. Next base: position 3,635,688 of record JBBEEQ010000009.1, read on the forward strand.
TATGTTATCCTATTATAATCATAAAATATATTATTAAAATAGAGTGTAAAACAAAAATGAAGATGTTCTATGTATATGTTTCAAATAAATTACAAATGTTTAATATAAACATTTGTAATTTTTAAAATGTATATACTTAATAACACAATTTTAAAAGAGTACCTATCGAGTTTCTTGCCGGTTCTTCTCGGTAGAATCTACATTCCGAACCGGTGGTAGCTTTTCCTTAATTTAAGTACTTTTTGTTTATTTTGACGATTCAAAAGTGCTTTTAAAAGCCTACTTGAAAAAAAAAATGGACGATGATATGCAATACTATGTAGAGCCACACGGACTTCATTCTTAGAAAATGGCGTCTAAACATGTCCAAAGTATTCTTAACAAACATGTTTAAAGACGTGTATATCCATATTTTCTTTTCTATTTTGATGAAAGGTTTTATCTATTTTTTTTTTCAAATATATTAAATTTTTAAATATTAAATTTTTCCATACTTAATTCGTTTAAATGACTTGAATTTTTTTAATAATGTTAAATACGCGACTTGTTTAATAATATCTCCGAATTCAACTTTTTGTGGGTTGACACATTATTGATTTTCAGCATCCAAATATTACTTCATATATTTGGATGTTGGCCTCTTCTATTAAGGAGAAGGTTAGAACTTAATTAACCACGCTGCTCCCTTACAGATTGATGGATATACGTATCAGAACTTCTCCCAACAGGAAAACATTATAAGAAAATTATAATGATGAAATTTTCCTTCACCGCCGACCACGAGATGAATTTTCTTTCTAGTACACAATTATTTAGCATTCGAATACTTATCAATTTTGTTCGTGGTTTGAAACGCGGTCGTCGAGATCGACAGGTTTTAACCACTAGGCTTTCTTAACTAAAGACCGAAAAAAACTAAAAAAATTTTTTTTTTTTTTAAATTAAATACATATATATCGTTGAATTTTTAATTCCATTTCATTTTTACTGTCAATTTTTTTAATTACAGATATTATTATTACCATTTTTATAACCTACATTTCAAAATCTAGGTTAAGATGCATTTCTTAACTCATTTCCATACTACGAAAGTACCTACTTAAGATTTTATGTTATTATAACAAAACTTGGGCAATTATGTTGATAATGGAGTCGTTATATTGATAACGTTTTTTTATTTACAAACTTCTCCGATATCTATGTTAAATATTATTTCTAAAGATTATGTTACTTAATATTTATTATTCATATTTATTTACTAACGGACAAAGTTGTAGTATCGAAACTTTTTATGAATTCGCTGTGTCTTTTTGGTGTTTTACATGACTTTATCTGGCGGGATTCTAATGTTTTAGCAGTCTGGAAATATTTATATATGGGTTAATAATGATAACAAATCTATGGGTAAAGGCCTTATCCCAATAATTGATTAAAATATATATATATATATATATATATAAAACTGACTTCATACAAAACTGTTGTTGTACAATAAATGGACAAACGATCGCAGCAATCCCGAGTTCTTTTGTTAATCTTCGAATATATTTATCAGATTCTTACATATTACTTAAAAATAATGATTTAAATAGCGTAAACCCATCCAAGTCAGTAGTTTCTTTAAGGAAATTTCACATAGTCGGTTAATAAAGAACAGGGTTCTTAAAATACTCTAACGTTTTCATTTCAAACAATCCAAGCGAAGAAGTCAAAGGTAAACACTAGTATATAAATAACGCCAATACAAATGTGTCACGTGAACTTATCGGATTCCTGAAGTTGACAGGTAATATATTGTCTGACTTTTGTTGTAGCATCAAGTATATGGACATAGTGGTTGAGATTAGAATCGGTCGAGAGTAATGAATAAAGTCATTGTTTTGTAAAGCTACTAAGCTTCCTATACTTCCTTTTCGAAAATAACCGAGCACTGTATTGTACTATACTTTAGTAGACTGTAAATCACATCGTTGGATGCTGTTAAGTCATGTATTATAATACTGCGTCACCTATTTAACATTATTCAAAAAATATTAAGTATATAAACTAAATAAGTACGAAAAAAAGTTACTTCATTTAATGTTTCAATTTTAAGTGCGTTCCATTAATCAAGTGCAATATATTGTAATTTAGACAAAACTCTCATATATTTGATAAACTTTTTAATAGATAACACATTAAATATATCAATCTACTTTCAATTCATTATATCTTTTATGAAAATAGAAAAGAAAAGATGTATATATACTTCTTCAAACATATTTATTAAGAATAGGTTTGAAATCGGTGGTTTAGACGCCATTTTCTCAAAATGAAGTCCGTGTGGCTTGACACAGTATTGCTCATCAGCGTCCAGTTAACCTTAGTAGCTATCGAATTCAAAATTCGTGTGTCGCGAGTTAGCTAAGTTAGTAAATAAAAATAAGTTTCATATAATTCTGTGGTTCGTAATGGTTTTTTGACATTAAAGTCTCAATAAACGGCCGAAGTCCCAAGTGTATAACGTTTTATAAGTTTTGTTGCTAAAAAAGTTTTTTTTTTTTTAATTAAGTCACTTTAATACTAAGCGTGAAAAATGTCTTACAGTGGGACAAAGACAGGAGGCTATTTATATTCTATTAAAGAGAACGTTAGAAGCTATAACGGACGAAACAAATTATTTTCATTAATGCAAAATTAGGATGTAATTGTGAGGCACTGTCGTATACAAAATATAACACTAATAACTAAAAGTTGCTAAGTTCAGGAACTAGCACGCTGTTAGCTTGGGTTAAAACACTTATAAAAAAGGGTCTTCAAGTACGGCTGAATACGCCTAATATTTTTAGATAGCATTGCACAGTGTTGTTATGAAAATATGTTTATTCGCGGTATTGCAATAATAATATTGACAGTTGTAAAAATCCAATATATTTCGTTTAATAAACAAACATTATACGTGAACAATTGTGTATTCTGTTTTATTGCGTACATATATTCTGGGAAAGTATTTTACGAATTGTTTGTGCAATAAATTGATAAATAAATAAAATCGATTTTACAAAACGAATTGACTTTGGATTTATCAAATGTTTTAAATTTTGTGATGTGCCTACGTATTATTATAAAATAATTAACATTACAATTGACAATTAACTGAATCATGAATTTAGGAAATTGATCTTTATGGCCTCGGACTTATAGGTCATTAGAGAACATAAATTAGATTTTAAGTTAATTTTTTTCTTACTTATATGAGTTACATATTAAAGACGTGAAAAAAAAATTTAAAATAAAAAATGGATGGATGTCTATGAGTCCATAGATGTTATTAATTTATATGAAAAACCCCTTTAGTGTGGAGCTTTTAAAAAAGTATAATCATGTCAGATTACAAAGAGCGAATTAGACAGAGGCCGGATTACCGGGGGTCTACTGTATTTAAACGTACCCTTATAATACCTCTTATGTATAAGTAAATATTAATCTATTTTAAATGAATTGCATAAACAATGACAACAAAAAAATCGGATCCATTTATTCGACCTTAATGAAGGGTAAATATACAGTCAATGACAAAAATGTTAAAAATATTGGTAAAGGTACAATGACTAATGATATATTTATTTATTTTTTAATCTGTGTTAAATCAATTCCAATTGCAATATTATTGATACAATTTAACAATATTTAATTCAATTCAATTCTTTGATATATTGGCTCATAGTTGTATCAATTAGATACTTATTTTTTCAGCAATATCTCATGGAGAAAACAGGATTGATATTATTTCCTTAACTTAACTATTTTTAACACAATAAATTAGTGTGAATTTATTATACTTTATAGTACTATATATTAGTCCTTAACGAACTACCACAAGACTTTTTAAAACAATCGAATCGACGTCAAAAGCAGAATACGTAATATTGATACCACGTACCAACTTATTACAGTTATTTTTGATTTTTAAACCACACTACTCAACCAATTTTGATGAAAATTATATGGGAACAAAAATCAATAAGCTTAATCAGACAAGACGTTACCGAGGAACCGTTAAAAATATGTATAAAATATGTTTTATATATTTATTATTTTTGTCAGCTATCAAATCAAACTGCCAAAATAAATACAATAATATTAACATAATTATAACTATAATACTTTGTAATATAACTAAGATAATTATAGTCGTTAATGAAATAACTTTAATAATATTAAAAATTGTTTGTTCTTTATCTTTTCTGAAAATAGTCAAATATTTTTCACATCGATTGTACCCATAACGGTAACGTAGTACTTCATATCCCACTTGTATTGCCACAATTCGCTGATTGTATTTATGTAATGACTGCACATGATGTATCGCTTACGCAAAACAATTGTAATTTATAAAGGACAAACTATTTTTATTTTATTACGAGTATTTGAAGTTATTTCCTAAGAGTTTTGAAATATTTTTCAAGTCGCCTGTACCCGTGACTAATGGCGGTGAAGTACCTCGTATCACTAGTCTTATTGCCACAATTTGTTGCATGTAATGACTGTACAGGATGTACCGCTAACGTCACTTCGTAAATGTTGGAAGAATGTCATATTAATTACTTCCGCGTTTTATTTACGCTACTCGTGCAAAAAATACCATCCACTATATCCGCAGACTATGTATATTTGTTTTATAACACACACTATGTATTATTATATATTTTTCATATTTAATATAACGGGTCTAATCGCCATAACTAATGGTAGTAATAACTTTTTATTGCCCGACGTTTCGACGAAGTTGTATTCGTCGTGGTCACGAGCTGACTCAGACAGCTCTACTACCATTACTTATCGCGATAAGATCCGTTATATTAAATATGAATAGTATAAATCGCGAATGTTTAAAAAATATAATTATATATTTTTATTGATATAATTTTGCAAAACTATAAGGGAATAACTAGGCAAGTGCGAGTCGGCCTAGCACACGATGAGTCATTATAAAACTATATACTTTTAAAAAATATAGTCGCTATAACAAATTATTAAAAATTCCTTAATTCCGACTCGCACTTGACCGTTTTTAATTACTTGATGTAATAGCTTGAATACAAACACGAACATGGAAAATTTCATGACATTTAGTTGTAATTTTTTTTTCAGCGTAAAAGAAAGTCATGATGTAGTAAATTCGTTCTTTTAACATTGGCTGCTGCGCACCGATTTGATCTGAAAAATAAAAAAAATTGTCATAATCAGGGATAGTCCCTTGCCATTTCCTTAAAAAATATGTCCCTGCTTTCGTTCAAGACAAAGAGGTACAGTCCCCCAGAAAAAGTCCCGACAGGGAACCAAATATTTTCTCAGAAATTATTTAAGGGAAGTTACAACCTCTCCCTTATTTTATATTATTCTATTGGTTATATTTTATTAACCTGAGTTGACCTAGTGGTTAGAACAAGTCGATCTCAACTGATGATCGCGGGCTCAAACCCCGGCTAACACTGCTGACTTTTCAAGTGCTAAATTTGTGTTCCAATTTATTTCAAGTTCGGCGGTGGAAAACATCGTGAGGAAATCTGCATGTGCTGGGAGAATGACACATGTACATATATCCACTGACCAGCAGCGTGGTGGATTAAGCTTTAAAGTTTTTTTACATGTACAGGCTTTGTTTAATAATATAACAAACTCATGTAGTACCATAGACGAAAATTACTATTTTTTTTTTCGATTTCCAAATTTTATGAAATTGATAAATTATAAAAAATGTTAAGTTAGTTACTAGTTTATAATTGTACAAATTAAAGAAGAATTATATTAATTGCTTGATTTACTATGATAAATTATGTTAAGTTTTTCTTTAATGGAATATAGATTATTTAGGAACTTCCAATTAGTTGATTTTTTGATGTAATATTTTTTCAATCATTATCTTTAGTAATTTTACCAAGAGTTAAACTTCGTTTGTAAGTTCGTTTGTAGAAGTAATCACTGAAAGTATTGATCCGTTTAAAAATATTGTTTTTGCGTTAGATAACCTGTTTATTGAAAAAGGTTATAGGCTATATTACATCACGCTACAACTTAAGGAGCGGTAACCATAAATGCAAAAGACAACTAGTATATAACACAATATTTAATTTTCCTATATATTCCACTTAAATAAAATGTTATGATAATCTAAAATCATTTCAGTCAATTTTGAATTTAATTTACAAATTGGAATACACCCTGTGTATTAAAGTAAGTTATGTACTTACTACAATTATGCTGATACGGAAGATTTTGATGTAATTTACTTTTATTTTACTAGCTCGGTATGAGTTCTAGTTGGAATGTTGTAGCATATGTTGTACTACTACAAGTGTTACCAACATTAAGGTAAGTTTGATGAATTATTTTCTCTTGTGACACATTTAAATATCATTTATTTATTTTTTAATTCAATTAATTAAAAATATTAAATTATTTATTAAGTACTAGTTCTTGCTTGTATCTTTGCTCGCGTTAAAATATTACGCATATGCATATAGAATATAGTCTATAACGATAATTAAAAAAAATGTTTAATGGTTTCTGAATTTATTTCGCATCTACTAAATTCATTGTCTCTGTATTATATTGCTATAGATTGATATAATATAGGTGATTGCGTTAATGAGCTTAAAACATTTTTATGTAATATTTAATTTTCTATAAAAATGTATTTGAAATAACCTTTAGAAATACAAGGTTTATTTATTTACTACCCGCCTCAACTTCTCACGGACTTAATGTACCTTTTTACGACATTACATTTCATATCTTTGAAATTCTCAAAATTTATCTACTATATCTACTATAATATGCATGTATTATACACTAAAACGTTCATAGTTTAAAAGATCTAAGAGTAAAAACTGTGTGAAGAGACTTTGTTAAAATTTTGGGATACGTTAAACGCTTATTGAAGAATACTACTTAAGTACTTGTGTAACGAACGCTGGCAAAGTTTTATAGAAACGGCATAAAAATATAATTTGTTAGGTGAGAATTACACTTTTAAATTTTGCTCGGACACTTTCATGAAGACTTGCAATCGTTGTGCGTCATAGCTTTACACCTGAAAGAATTGCAGTTAGAACATTATTATTGACTCTCCCAACTTTCTTAAGGTAACCTAGTAATTGTTACTAGGTTGTAATTTGAATTTTCTGTCTGTAAAACTCAATAATCTTTACAAATGATACGAAGTGGCAAGAGTAAGTTTGAAGGTGGGACTAATCTCTTTATTGCGTTCTATAACCTGTTTATTGAGGGAGTTTATAGGCTACATTGCGCTACAATTCAAAGCATGCAGTAACCATAACGGTGAGTAAAACCACGAAGACCCACGCCGATTCCCTATGGAGCATCGCCGACACGACTACTCGCAGGGAAAGATCTCGGCCGATCTTCTGGACCAAGACTTACCTCTCGGTGACCCAGGCAAGACACACCTCGATCGACAATTAATCTAATCACTAATCTCTTGTTAGTATTCATTTCTAAACACTTTAAAACCGGTTATTTGTACATGACTTTAAAATATCACGGTTTGTTTTACTGATAAAAACATTTGGATTATAAATGATCACTCATTTGTACCTGTTATATTTGTTTGAGTCTATAATAATATTATAAAAAGATAAAATTTGTTTTAAGTTTGTACGTAAAGGGCAAACTCAGGAACTACTGATCCGATTTGAATAAAATATTTTTGCGTTAGATAGCCTGTTTGTTGAGGAAGGTTATGGGCTATATTACATCATGCTACGACTCGGACGAGCGAAGCAGTAAACAGAAACGCGAATACAACCGCATAGGGTGAAACATTAAAACGTTAAGAAAAACGAGCTTGTATGAATGAAGAATGTGTCAAAGATTTATTTATTCTTTATTTTTAACCGATCTCTGTATCATGTTTAAAAAATACATACTTCATTATATAATTTGTATGTAAATAAAAAATAATATATATTATAATTTAATTATTACTTATTTATTAAATCAACAAAGTCTACCACGTATAACGTCATATTATGATATCAATTAAGATATTATATCAACAAGAAATAATGCGCACATTAAAGTTATTGATATAATCGACATCGCTCATAATCAATTAAGGTTTTAAACTGCATTTAATTAGTACAGGGGTATTATAAAATTATTTATTATGACACAAGCTGTAATGGACATGTACAAGCATTTTTTACACAATATTAATTTGAAAATTGTAAAATACCACCGATCATCTATTCATTGCGATCACTTTAACAAGCCCCAATACGATATATACTTCTGCTGCTAATTTCAGAAGGAGATCTTTATTTTATTTGTATAGATTCATATTTTAATAAAAGGACCATCATAGCATCTATAGAATATACTGTAGCATAAAAAAAAAAAAAAACATTTTTCAAAAGCGGAGATTAATTTTGTGAGTGCGTTTTAACATCCTTCAGCATACATGTATACTAATATTATAAAAAGGTAATTTGTTTGTAAGTTAGTACGTAGGGGTAATCTCTGAAACTAATGATCCGATTGGACAAATTATTTTTGTGTTAGATAGCCTGTTTATCGAGGAAAGTTATAGGCTATATTACATCACACTATGACCTGCAGGAGCGAAGCAGTAATCATAAACGCGAGTGAAACCGTGAGACGAATGACGAATGAAACGTGAGTATGAATTGGATTTAATCACTATTTATCGTATTTTCTAAGGGGATTCAGGTTTCTAGGAAGAGGTCGTGTTTATTTTTGCCGCCTTACTGGTTATGACAGATCCTGGTTTTCTACGAACAGATTAAATTGATTCCTAACATCAAAGCCAGAAGGTATTTTAATCTCAATCCGATAAATCCTTTAAGTTTACTGATTTAATAAAAATTCTTCAATAAATAGATCGCTTTTCGTAAGCATCTTATTGTAATTATATTCTTTGAAAATTGCTTAAAAATAATAGAGTTGTTTGTTTTCACATAGAATATATTACAATTTCTATGTGAAAATTGTGGGAATTTGCATATAAATAAAATAAAATAGATGTCTGTTTGTAATTTCTAAAAAATAGTCTTTCCCAATATGCATATGACAAAGAAACAATTTTCATTTTCTGAAACGGGAGGACTGATTTCAGCAGATGTTCGAAGCAGTAGCTTTGGTTACTTTTTCCGCTTAATAAACAAATAAAACAAAACACTACAAATGAATTATAATCCGTCTGTTGATCATAATATAATTTTTAAATTTAATAGAACAGCAACATTATAATACGGCAGATCATCATAATTTGAAGTATGAGTGCATTCTACCAGAAAATAGTCTAAAGGATATAAGGTCAAAAAGCTGTAACTCCAAATATAACACCTAAACACAAGTAATTATTTGAAATAATCAAAAACTTGACTGCGTAATAAAATCATAGAGCATCGATACTAACCAATTAAATCGTTATAGATTCTAAACGGTAACTTTGATTGAAAAATGATATAAGAAACCTAAAAATGATTTTTAAATACCTATTCAATGATACCGCACTTAACAGAGTTCGTCTTTAAAAATCGGCCATTTTGATTATTCTAAATTATTATGACATTCGCGACATTATGAATGTCATTTATCAAAATCGGCCGACGCGTTTAGTCTAAATAGTGCCACAAACGTACATACATACTTAGACTGATAAACACATTACCCTCCCTTGCCTCGCAGTGAAGCAAAATTAAAACCTAAAAAAATTGCATAAAAGATCAAATTGATTAAAAAAAAAAACATTATCCTCAACTGTTTCAATTCTAAGGAAAAAATTATTAATCATAATATTTACACGCATTCCGATAACCGTACTTTTAACGGTTCAAAATAATTTCAAACTACGTGCATTAATTACTTAGCGATAACTAAAAAGTCCCTGATCGAGATTCAAGGGGAATCACAATATCTCGCTGCAGAAATGATCCCCGACGCTGACCGCTCGTGACCTCTTATTAATTGCAAAACAATATAAAACAACAGCATGACACTTAAACCAACGTGAAAAAGTCTATATTCGCTTGGCATTCACTTATACCACGTTCGTGTATAATTTGGTCAGTTTACTAGTATTTAAAACGAAGTTTTCGCTTTCAAAGTCATACACATTTCGTCGCTTTAACAGTTACTTGTTACTTTAAAAAAACATAAAAATGAATTTCGCTAAGATTTTCTTCTTTGCTTTTGCCTGCTTTTTGGCACTCAGTACGGTAGCCGGAGCTCCTAGCCCCAAGTGGAAATTTTTAAAGAAAATTGTAAGTATCGTTTATTATAAGATCGATTTTTTTTTTAATAATATGCATGCATATATAGATGCTGATAAGCAATAATGTGTCAACCCACAAAAAGACAAATTTGAAGATATCGATGTATTTTGATACTACGTCATCTATTTAACATTATTCAAAAAAAAATCAAGTCATCTAAACTAAATAATTATGGGAAGTTCCTTAAACCAATGTTTTGAAATTCAGAGGCGTTCCATATTTTGTAATTTATAAAACAATCTCAAATATTTTAAAACTTATAATTAGATAACATATTAAATAAATCTATCTACTTTTGATTAATTATACATTTTATCAAAATAGAAAAGAAAAAATGAATATATACGTCTTCAAACAAATTTATCAAGAATAAGTTTGACATCTATAGACGCCAATTTCTCAAAACGATGTCCATGTGGCTTGACACAGTATTGCTTATCAGCGTCCATATATCAAACAGTCACTTTCTGGAATAAAGTACTTTTCAAATGTTACCATGATTTTTTAAATTTATTTCAATGGCTCCGTAGTTTACTTCGGTCATACAAAATTCGCTCTCACTTTATTTATTATATTATTATAGACTTCGTTAGAAATAGAACAATAAACGAGTATTTCAGTTGCATTGTAGTCGTTCTTTGTAAAATATTTCAGTAAAATGTATTTGATATTTTTTTACAAAAAAAAAAAAAAGAAAGCACTAAATGTTTTCTTTCATTATGTTTTGAAATGAATAAGGATCTCTTTTATTACATTTATTGTAATAGAACTTTTATTTTGTTAAAAATGTTTTTCTTATTCCAATTATAATCATGACAATTAAAAGCACATTATCCATATATTAATTTAGTATTAAATGTTGCTATAATGATTTTCATTATCATTTTCGTTTCCAATCAGTTATTTCATTAATTTAATCCCGAATACGATCTCCGCCTGTCAATTTTTTACATATACCGATGTATATATGATGTATATATGATTATCAATTTAATGACTGCACTAATGTTGATGAAAGCATTTATTTATATATTCTTTATTGTCATACACGTTAGCGCAGTGGTCACTGCAACTGGCTGAAGCGCTAACGGTCGCGGGTTCGATCCCGCTCACGGCAAACATCTGAATTGGCCATATGGATGTTAGTCGTGGTCTGGGTGTCTGTGTTAGTGTTGTGTGTGTTTCTGACTCCCGACACAAGACCATGAGATCTTAATGGGAGTTGAGTGTGATGCGTTTATTTATTTATGCGTTTATTTTTCAGGAGAAAGTTGGAAGGAATGTACGAGACGGTATCATCAAGGCTGGCCCAGCTGTTCAAGTAGTAGGACAAGCCACAGCCATCGCCAAGGGATAAGCACATCCTTAGTGTCAAAAAATAAAAATAGCTAAATTGTTGCCTCCAAATACTGTAATACTCTAGTCCTAAGATTAAAATGTATTATTAATTTACAATAAATAATATTTATCTTTCTAATATTGTGCTTAGTATTTTCACTACTTCGTCTTTAAACAATAATATAAATTATCTCGAACTTCGAAGATGCTTTAAAATTTACTTATTTTACAAGTATCAATTAAAATTAACAATACAATGGTATTAAATTTTTCGACAAGCTCGCCCCGACTTCGCAAAGGTTTATTAATAAGGACTTATTTACTCACATTCTTATAGGGATATTCTTCGTACAATAATTTAGTACGTACGTACGGTCAAGTGCGAGTCGGACCTGCACATAGAGGGTTACGTACCATGAGAAAAGATATAACACTTCATATATGAGTACGACTCGCACGCGGGCACAGCTAGTAAGCAATAAAAATAAGAAAAAAACAAACTCTGCAAATAAGCATTTTTGGTATGACTTTATAAATGGAGACATAGTGGATTATCCCAAGTCAGCCGTTTCATTTCCTGGGATAAATAGTTTCCTATATTTTGACCCGGGATATCAATTTTTTTCCGTCTCGATATTTAAAGAAACCAAACACACAAATATATAAATATCGATATCAATAAGCAATAATGTGGCAACCCACAAAAAGCCAAATTCGGAAATGTTAATGTATTCTTATAATGCGCCAAGTATTGAATATTATTCAAAAGAATTCATGTCAACAAAACTAAATAAGTACGAAAAAAAGTTTTTTTAGTTTAATGTTTCAGATATTTAAAGTGTGTTTCATATTTTGCAATATTTAATAATATCATATATTTAAAAAGCTTATTATTAGGTAAAACTTTTTATTATACCAAACTGCTTTTAACACATAATACCTTTTATCAAAATCAAATACAAAATAAAAGAAGTGGGCTTATTTTGATGAATGACACACCGTTATTCGTCATGTCTCAGAAAGCATAAAAATTTGGATAAAACAAAATGGCCGATTTTGGATGCCATAATGTGTTATACCCAACGTTAGTAAAACCATTATAACTCATAGTACATTTTTTGTATGCATATAAAAGTAAAGTAACGTAACAGCCTGTAAATATTCCACCGCTGGGCAAAGGCCTCCTCTCCTATTAAGCAGAAGGTTTTAGAGCTTAATCCACCACGCTGCTCCACTGCGCGTTGGCAGATATACATGTGTCAGAGTTTCTCCCGGCACATGCAGGTGTCCTCGCGATGTTTTCCTTTACCACCGAGCTCGAGATAAATTTAAACACTAATTTAGCACTTGAAAAATCAGCGGTGCTAGCCGGGGTTTGAACCCACGATCGACGTGTTCTTAACCACTAGGCCATCTCGGCTCCATGTATGCATATACATATTAGTTATTAAGCAAACTCATAATGTTATGTATTATAATTAATATTCATATTCATAATGAATATCTATGTTATAAAGTTTATTTCGAAAATGGGGTTTGATGATAAAGTTTATTTTTCCTCTTATGCGAGTAAACATTATAGAAACTATTATGCGTCGAGTCTGGTATAAAATACGTAATTTAAACCGAGATAGGTAAACTAAAATTATATTATGTTGACTAAATTTCGAATATAACCTATTATTTAATACATAATAAAGAACCTTGTTTTAAAAACCCTTTATAACAAAAGTGAACTAAAATGTTATTTTCATTTTAAACTACTGAACCGATTTTGATAAAAATTATTATTAATCGGTAAGTATACGCTTTCGAACAAGAACAAATTAATCAATTCGCTCAAGCCGTTTTATGAGTAATCGGGGAACATATTTAAAAAGCCCCTTCACTAAGATTTTTGAAGTCGGGTAAAAACGATAAAAAAACGCGTAATATTTGAATTTTCTCGCAACAATGTTTAATGTTTAATAAGTTAATAATTCCATGGAAAAGATTTATGGGTCAAAACCGATTGGGAGCACCGCGGGGGAAAATAATAGGGTTTATGTACAAATAGCTGCACGTGACTTACCATGAATGTTGGGTATGCATTTTTTAACCTCCGACAAAAAAGGGGTGTTATAAGTTTGACGTGTGTATATGTGTATCTGTCTATCTGTTGCATCGTAGCGACCTAATGAGTGGACCAAATTTGATGCTGTTTTTTTTGAGTGAAAGCTGGTGTACTCGTAGATATGGTACTTAGCTATAACTTATGAAGATGTTCAGACTTTTCAAGGTCTTTTTTAGTTCTTGAAAGGATCTGAGCCTCTTCTACTGGTCTAAGCTACTCGAAATTATTATGAATACTTTTAATATAATATTGTTTGCACAATCTTGACCTGATGTTAAGGATACACAACTCTTCACGACCATACAGCAGAAGTATTGTTTTGGGGCTCGTTGAAATGATCTCAGTGAGTAAGCTGTTAGGGTTTTTAAATTTTTTTCAATTTCATCTTATTGTCCAGTGTATCCAGCTGCTTTAAAATGATGATGTAGCAACAGGTCTAGACTGACTGAGACGAGCTCCGCCAGCCACGAGCGTCGGGAGGGGCAGCGGATGCGCTTGCGCGAGCAATCCCGAGGCCTCTCTATTTCCGTGTTGAGGAAGGTCATCGCAGGGGTTTTAGTGGGTATAAATCGCCACATAACCCGATCTTCCTTCCAGGAATCGGGTATCTTTTCGAAGATTTCCCCTACGTAAACTAAAAAAAAGGTCTAGGCTCATGTGGCAATTACCGGGACTGTCAGATTTACATGCATTTCAATGCACATGCACATAAAATAAATAAGAAGAACGATAAAGAAACATAACCTCGAGCGGACTACCAATCGGCGTTGAAAGTTCGTTCAGTACCACAACACCACATCATTCGTCCTAATAATCGATTAATATAGTTCATTTCCATATTCGAACGTGAAGGCTCAAACGAACTATTACGAGGATTCTGTACATAGTTACACTATTAACCTCTGTACAAGGCTTTGTGAACGTTCAATTGTCTATTTTGATATTCAGCTGCAGTAGCGTGGGTTCTGCGTTACATTTCGGTCCTTTGTGTCATTATCGGTAGTGAATCGGTTGGGAAGAGTCACTCACTCACTCTCGCTTTGGTTTCCTGGCATGACGTTGCCGATAATTTAGCGATCGGGTTATGTCTTTAGATGACATTACTCAAACTTTTACTAGGAAAATTTGGTACGACTTTCTAGAGAGTGTATTTTGATGCCATAAAGTCAAAGAGTTTTCTAGACGCCCATAATATTGAGTTCCTATTCTGACAGATCTCAATCCTAGGAATCTAAAGCATTACTGAACGTTGCTGTTTAACCCGCATTAAATTTCGATTCGTATGCGCAGATTCTGTCTGATTATTTATAAGTATAGGATTTATAAAAATGAAATGCTGTTCGTTTTTCTTGCTAAAATTCGAGAACGACCAGACTAATTTTGATCTTGCAATATTCATGTCAGTTCAGGAAAAGTTTTAACGGTGAAAAACATAAATAATACATAAAGGGAAATACTAAAAAAACCATGTAATTTTCTAGTATGTTGTCACTTGGTCGTTAAATATGTATAGGCGAGTTCATAAATTTGTCGCTTTTATAGCAGTAGTGTAAGGTCCGATCTCTTTGGTCTATTTTGTGATAATGCAAAATAAATGTTTTTCAGAAATAATCATTGTGTTGCATTTATTGTAATTAACAATTTTGTATTCACTTTTAATCACACTTTACACAGATACTATATTACCGGTTCAGCTAGTAGTTAAATTGCTTTAAGCATCTAATCAACGCTCTTTTATGCACGGCCTAAGGTTGGCTCGCAGATGAGGATGTAAGTTCACATTTGCCTTTGTGCTACAAAGCGAATTAAAAAATAAGATTATGGTAAGTTTTCCCAGTATGATAGACGTCAAAGGATACCCTTAAAAAAACCCATCTCCAAAAGACCGTCCTAAATATAGAACGAGTTTGAGTGTCCCTACGGAAACGATTGTTTATTTGTATTCAACACTAATCATACCACGTGGTTTCATGCGCGTTAACTTGAGGAAAAATTATATTTATATGATGTTTACCATCTTGAATCACATAGTATTCAATATTTCATTGGTTTTTATTTTATTTATTAATTAAAGTAAATAAAAATTTAAAAAAAAAATAGCTTAAGTTACTCTTCATTATTATCTGTGAATGAAAGTCCCGCCAAAACCGGTCCAGCCGTCTCCGGTCCGAGGTTAGCCGGAACAAATATGGATGCTGATAAGCAATAATGTGTTAACCCACAAAAAGTCAAATTCGGAGATATTGATGTATTTTTATACCACGTCACCTATTTAACATTATTAAAAATAGTGCGTTCTATATTTCGCAATTTGTACATTCATCTCAAATAATTAAAAAAAATATTATTACATAACACAATAAATAAGAAATCTACTTTTAATTCATTTTACTTTTTATAAAAATAGAAAAGAAATGATGGATAAATACGTCTTTAAACAAAGGGATTAAAAATAGGTTTGACAACTTTAGACGCCATTTTCTCAAAACGAAGTCCGTGTGGCTTGACACAGTATTGCTTATCAGCGTCCATATAAAGAATAACAAAAATTTTAAAAATCGTGTTTTAGATGTAAGTACTTTAGATGTATGTACTTTCAAATGCATTTAGTTGAAAGTTGTTAAATTGAAATAACAGAAAGACACTTCAATTTTATTTATTTGTATAAATTTAAAGCTCGGAGTGTTCGCTAAATAGCAGACCACGTCACGATTAAAAAAGGTTTCCATCTATTATTGCTCTTCATGAGGCCTATCCAAACCTGGTGCATGCTTTACGTTAAAGGCTAAATGTCATGTTGCAATGTAACCTCTAGCTTTTAACTGTCCTCGTAACAGGTAATTTAAAGCAGAATAAATTTTGAAAATCATATAAATAAATATATATAAAGAGGTAAAATTTGTTTGTAAGTTTGTATGTAGAGGGTAATCACTAAAACTACTAATCCGATTTGGAAAATTCTTTTTGCATGGGATAGTCCGTTTATTAGGGAGGTTATAGGCTATATTACATCAAGCTATGACTCACAGGAGGGAAGATGTAAACATAAACGCAAGCAAAAACAGGGTAGCTAGTCATGTATAAAATGAACAGAATCTACTCAAATTAGAAATGATGAATGAAGTGTCCTGAACACTAACAGTTTCCAAAAAAACATAATATTTAAACAAAATTTATATAAATAATGTAAATTATAAACACACAAGAGGGAATTACAATTATCTTTAGTCGAGGTGGTTCCCATTTAACATAACATGACCCTTTATCAGAGCAAAATTATAAATCACTCATTTAAGTAAAATAATTAACAAATTCAGTCATATCTCTGTAGGCATAAGAAACAAAATTGTACGTCAAAATTATAATAACTGCTAAATTAAATTGGTGTTTATCCTAATATAATAATACGTTTGGTTTGTAAAATATTCATAACAATTGATTCGTGAGTGACAGACGAAGTAAATTCGACATTTAAAATGAATTTCATTAAGATTTTATTTTTTATTTTTGCCTGTTTAGCTTTGACGACAGTGTCTGGTGCTCCAAGCCCTAAGTGGAAGTTCTTGAAGAGAATTGTAAGTATTACTTCAATACTAGGGCAAAGCTGTTAAAAAATTGATTGACCATTTAACGTTAATATCTCCTGACTCCTCGCATATGTATATACTTGTGTTTATGATTACAACTCGACTCCAATGCGTCTTAGCGTAATGTAATATAGTCTATAACCTTCCTCGAGAAATTGACTATCTAACACGGACATATTTTTTCAAAGCTCTGAATCTACTACGTTTCAGAGCTTACCCCCTATATACAAATTTACATACAAATACCTCTATATAATATTAGAATAGATACATGTATTAAATTTTAGTGCTTACATTATATACATGGTTGTTGTAATAATTTGCATTTACTCTTTCTCCTAAAGAGCCGAGATGGCCTAGTGGTTTTTTTTTATGCCGTCAAGCACTTCTTGCGTGGCAAGAATTTTTAATGAGTTAGTCATCATTTCTTTATTTACATTTTACCGCTATTTAATTTTTTGCGGCATCTGTCTTTTAATCTTATCTGGGGTCTATTTTTCCCTATTTGTCTTTCTTTTTATTGTCATTTTGTTTTCTTATTTTATATTTACAATTCCTTATTTCTAGTTTATACATTTTTTTTATTATGACTATTACATTTAAACAACTATTTACATTTTCATTCTTGCCGACGGCGTGAGGTTGCGGAGGTTACAGAACGCAGACATTGACTTAAAGCTAATAAAAGTTTTCCAGTTAATAAAATAATAAAATGAATTCAACTGCTATTAAAATTACAATTTAAATTATTTACAATTAAAACAAAATTAGGTTAAAATATAAAATGCAATTAAAATAATAAAATTAATAAATTAATTAAAATGTTAAAATACAATTAAACTAATAAGTTAATAAATTAAAATTAAAATTATAAATTAGATAAAATATTATATTAATAATTCAATATGGCCTAGTGGTTAGAATATGTCAATCTCAACCAATGATCGCGGGTTCAAACATCGGTTAGCACCGCTACGTTTTTAAGGGTTTAATTTGTGTTTAACTTAATCTCGAGCTCCGCGGTGAAGGGAAACATCGCGAGGAAAACTACATGTGCCGATAGAAATTCTGACACATGAACCTATACGCGCCAACCCGCAGTGGAGCAGCGTAGTGGATTATGCTCTAAACCTTCTCCTAAATAGGAGAGGAGGCCTTTGCCCAGCAGTGGGATATTTTACAAGCTGTTACTTTACTATACTTCTACTCTTCCTCCCTGAATAATTTTAACAGTAGGCAATTTTTTTTGAGTTAATGTAAGATACGCGGTTTTCTAAAATTTTGCGGAATAAAAAAAATATATAAATATAGTAAAAAATATACCTTTATTAATATAATAACCTCATTATAAATTTTTCAAAGACAAATATTTATAATGCCGATCAATATAATTAAAGTATTTATAATACTTTTATATTTTTTTTATATAATAAAAAAACTTTATTTAATCTCAGTCATCAACGTTGATAGACATTTTACTGACAGGATTCGAATTTCGAATCTTTTTATACTCTGATAATGTTATTAAAATTGATTACTAAAGTATATTAATTTTCAATATTTTTTTCCAAATCGTGTACCTTCTAAGAACCTTATTTTATTTTTTTATTTCAACATATGAACACATTTTTTTAATTTATTTTCAATATCGTTGTTGTTATCTTTAACCCTGTAAAGTATCCATATGTTATTGTTTTTAATTTTTTTTATTTCTTTTTTTTTTCAGGAAAAAGTCGGCAGAAACATTCGTGATGGTATTATCAAAGCTGGACCCGCTGTGCAAGTAATTGGAGACGCTACAAGAATCGTAAAAAGTGGCTAATTTAATGATTATTCACGTAAAAAATAAGATTAATTTTAATATTACACCATGTATTATAACTCATCAACTGCCATAGTTATGTAAAAAGTATTACGTTATCATTAAATTATTTTTAAGGAAATTGACATTTTTATTTTTATAACCCTGAGTTGTTTTTACGATTTATTTACTTGAAAATTTTCTGTTTGGGGTTCAGAAAAAATAAGAATTGATTTATTTTTTAGAATTTATAAGAAAGTTGATAAATGCAGACATAAATACAATAAACAGATTCACAAAGTGACTAATATTAAAAACGTCACATTACTTTTCGAGTCACTCTCAACAAACCCTTTCATTTGATACCCATTTTGTAGAAGTGCATTAAAATCACTATTCCGCCATCTTTGATATTCTGCCATATTGGATTTAGAATGACGTCACATTACTTTTCGAGTTACTCTCAACAAACCCCATCATTTGATACCCCTATTGTAGAAACGCTTTAAAAATGACTGTTCCGCCATCTTGGATCGTCCGCCATATTGAATTTAGAGTGACCTTACATTAGGTACTTTTCGAGTCACTCTCAACAAGCCCTTTCATTTGATACCTATATTGTAGAAATGCATTAAAAACTGTGCCGCCATCTTGGATGGTCCGCCTTATTGAATTTAGAATGACGTCACACAACTAATCGTGTATTGTCATCCAATCTAAACGTGCATACAAAATTTTAGCTTAATCGGTTGAGAGTATCTGCTTCTAAATCGGGTCGCAAAATTCCATTCGAACATCCTTACATACATACATTGCAAGTTAAATAAAAACTTTTAAAAATAGGCTATGGTCACCTAGAAATACATATGTATTTTAAAAATAGTACCATAATTATTAAAATAGTTTCGTGGTTCTGGAGTTCACTTTACAGATTTAAATTCTCTCGCCTTTATGGTTACTGCTACACTCCTATGAGTCGTAACGTTATGTTATATAGCTTATTATCATCTTCAATAAACGGGTTGACTGACGCAAAAAGATTTTTCGAATCAGAGAATCGAAACTACTAGGAGTTTCGAAATCTTTTCAATGCAAACAAATAAACAAATCTTTTCTCGCTATAATATTAGTGTAGACTAGCTATGCCCCCGGTTTCTCCCATGTAATTTTTTCCGTGTAACCACCTTTTTTAATAAATAATTTAAATAAATATTTTCTTTAATAACTAAAGCCTTAGTTACTCCTTATAACATTAGCTATCTGGGAGTGAAAGTCCCGTCAAAATCAATCCAGCCGTTTTAGAGATTAGTTGGAACAGACAGACAACCAAAACAGACAGACAGACAAAATTAAAAAAAAATGCATTTTTGATGTAAGTACCGTATATACTTTAATATGAATTTAGTAAAAAGCTATTTATTTAATATTACAAACAGACACTTCAATTTTATGTATTTGTATAGATAAAAATAAACAAATATATTGAGATTTTACTTTGAGGTTTTATGTCGCCGTTATTACTTACGACGCAGTTATTGCACCTGAGTCTAAACACCTGAGCTCCTGAGTGACTGATTAAAAGTAATATCGATATTGTACAAACTGATTGAACACGAAAATGGGAAAGGTCGAGCCATAGTTCGTAAACGGGCTGTCTTTACTGAGCAGTACCTCACTCTCACAAAAGTGAAGTAGCCAATGTAGTTGTGTTTCGTACGGTGAATGAGAGAGACAGAAATCAAACCTACTCCTTTATTCCTTTCCTTACTTCCTATTCTCATCTCTTATTACTTTTAAGCTTCGCATTCGTTCCTCCTCTAGAATGTAAATGTGGGCGGCGGTGATCACTTAACATAAAATATCCTGCTCGTTTGCTATTTTCTATGTATATAAATAATCCGTTATTTTCGTTAGAGAGGAATGAAGAAAATTCGCTTGTATTAAGTTAAATGTTATGATTTAAAAATTTATCAGGAATGAATTGCATGTCTTAGCCTCTCTCTGCCTTTGGTGCTTATAAGTCTCATTTTCGTATTCGAATTTACATATATTTAATATCAATATTATACAACGCCCGTGCGTAATTTAGGGAATGACTTTTATTAGATAAGAATTATATTTAAAGTAATATAAAATGAAAGTTAATAAAAAAAAATCCTGACTATCTCCTATTTTCAGCGAGCTTTAACACTATACTTCTGCTGTTGGTGAGGAGTTGTGTATTTTGCTAATTCTATGTTGCGGCATCCGGTCAAGGTTGTGCGACTATTATTATAATAAATATTAATAATGCGAATGTTATTATAATAATAATATTATTCTATCATTCATAATATAGTAATTTTTGCGTCAACAACTAGTTGATATTCTTCAAACATCTGAACAGTTCTTAATAAATTATAATTAATTACCACCTCGATTACAAAGTCGGTCTATTTATTTAAAAGTATTTTTATATTGATAAACGAAGATGCTGTTAGGTCAATTAATAATGTAATCATTTAAGACAGAAGGTACCTTAAATAGAGACTGAATAAATGAACCAATTTTTTTTTCGCTAGGGAATGCATTTACGCATCGATGAGTTAGGCAGATATGTGGGACTACCCCCCCCCCCCCCCCCCACCCGGTACCGTTATCGTCTTTGTTGTGCACCATGGGATCGCTGACGCATGCTACCATGGCGGCCTAAATTAACCGACTTGGTATTACATGGATCTCACAACTTTTAACTGTACAAGAACTGAGTTGCGAGACGTTGTTTTTTACAACTTATGTTTTCGATGGCATTGATTATATTATTGAATTATAAATAACAATACTTTCAATAATTAATGAATAGTGTGGTTTGTTATCACAACAATAAATCTGGTTTATAGAGTAAACATAACTTACTCGTAGATATATAAGGAATAATAAGAAATAAATATTTAGAGTACATAATATAAGCTAAAATTTATTTCTTATAATTCAACACAGTCGGTGGATGCAGTTCTTTTTTACATAATAGTTAATTTATCGTAATATTTATCCTTTAATAATAGCGCTGGCTTGTCCTAGAACTTCAATTGCTGGCCCCGCTTTGATGATGCCGTCCCTCACGCGCTGTCCAAGACGTTCCTGCAAAAATACACTACATATAATAAAACGTAACTTTTATTAAAGAAAATTAATCTAGAAAAAAAAAATGATCGAACTCTATTAGGTTTTCGTTTTAAGTGTTACACCATAACCTAAAAACTTAAATTCCAATTAACATAAATATAATTTTGATGATATGATATGACCTTTGCGGATATTTTGCACAATTAATAATTACGTAATAATATTAAACAGTAATCTTTTAAGGAAAAGAAATATATTTACTACAGTTTAACCATTCGAGCAAAAAATTATCTTCGAAAAAATCAATCACTTTAATGCAGTTTTTATATTACACATTTGCATCACTAAAGATCTACTGTGCTGATAAGCAGATGTATATATTATATTATATTAGAGCCCAGCTGTAGGCTAATGACTACAGGTCGTATACGGGCTTCACCGGGGCAGTACCCCACTCTCACAGAAGATTGGCAAGAGGTAGCTAATAAAGGTGCGTTTCGTACGTGGAGTGAGAGAGCCTAGCCGATCCCCTATTTCTTTCCTTACTTTCTAGTCCCTCTTCATGCCTTATTCCGTTTTCATTCGATAACGCCTTTGAGACTCTTCTGGTGCTGCACATGTACATGGGCGATGGTGATCACTGTGATCAGGTGTTTTACCCGCTCGTTTGTATATATGTAATTTCTGAGAGGTAAAATATGTTTGTAACTCTGGAACTATTGATCTGTTATAGGCTATATTACATCACGCTACGACTCATGGAAGCGCATCAGTAACGATAAACGCGATTAAACAACTAAGTGAAATTAGTTAAAAAAGTGTCAAATGTATTGGTTTATATCTTACTTCGCGGGGCGTTATAAGGTTGATAACACAGCATTTAAGAGTTTTCCTATTATCTATTACTTAATATATTATATGTGAATTAATTACCAGTTTTTTAAACGGTCTCCATTTCGGAGCGGGATTAGCGTTAACACTCATAACAGCCAAGATGGCGACTAATACGAAAACGAAGAACTTTGCAAAATTCATTTTCAATATTTTAATTAATTACACAATTGTCACCTGTATGAAAGTTGATTAAAGAATGATTATGAAACTAAAAAGCTTAGTATTTATATTTGATTATCTTGGCTTAATATTTATAAAACTATTTTAACAGAAATAAGACCTTATTGCAATAGCATTATGTTCTATAATCTGTTAAATTATAAGTAACGGTATGAGGCGTGAGTTTCGTTTAGAAATTATTCTCGTAAAAGCGTCTTAGTTCATTCCAAAGCTCGGAGGATTCCCCTTTACACTTTTTAAATAAAAAAAATGACTAACACTGGACGATTTGTTGCTATTTTTTACTTTCTTTTCGGAAAAAACTAATCGTCAAAACTTTCCAAAAGAGGCTTAAAAACTTCTTTTTAAGCTAAATGTTAATAAACATGTTTATATTTTTAAATGATTTAGACTTAAGATATTGTAAGAAATATTATTATTGTAACAGTAAATTATTTGAATACCGTTTTCAGTGAGATAATCAATTTCTACCAAAATTGTTAATTACGAGGTATTACATAAAGAACGACGTGAGGCAGATTGAGATGCGGACAAATATTTTTGTATACATATAGGATTCGGAGACGAACGACTCAACAACTTACAGCAGATGTGCCGTGGTAGGGCTCGTTGAAATGGTCTCAAAGAGTATCTGCCTTACTACAAAGATTTAAACAGACGTTAAACGCGCGTCTAAGACAGTTTTGAGTTAAATATACTTTAGACATAGATTAATATACGTTTAAGTGAGTTTAATAGATGTTTAAAACCTATTTTTGCTGTCAAATGTAATGTATAACATTTTATCAATAAGTTTTCTTATGAGTTTATTCGCTGTTAAGCAATTTAGATAATATTTTAAACAATGTTTAAATCTTAAACACTGTTTAGCTAGACACGTGTTCAACATGGTTTTAATGCGTCTTTTGTAGTATGACAGTATATGTTTATATCTGCTACATAACACTATTTCTGACTGCTGTGGGTTGGCTGATTTCGTATAGAAATAAGCTCGCCTTTGTAAACTAATGTTATATGTAAAAATTACTTCTAATTTTTACTGCGCAATAAAAAATATATAATATAATAATATTATAATTTGGAATATATATTCGTACATTGTCATGTTTTTTTTATTTAAATTTTATTTTTAAAGGAAAATAAATAAATATTCATTACTATAATAATTTAATTATTATAATATTATATGTTACCGGTGTGAGAAAGTCAAAGTACATTAATTCTACGCTGTATTATTTCTAAGTAAGATTCTGCGTCAGCTTCGACCGAGCTACATATAGATTTACAGCCCCTAATACACCCGCTAAGGGGTAAAATTAAAAAAAAAACACCGATGTAAATGTGCATTTATTTCCAACCAAGTACGATATTAAATTTCGTGTTTATTTCTTGGAAAATAATGGACTTTCATATAACTGTTTATCCCTAATTTTACCTCCTTAGGGACGATATATCCAAAAATCCTTTCATAGTGGACGCTTTCTACATAAATGATAGCCACTGATAAAATTTCAAGTTTATAGGCAGTTTATATATGTATGGACGTAGGCATCAATAGAACAATATTGTTGTTTGCATGAAACAAAAAAAATATATATATAGCTATATGTATTATATATACATTTGTATGATTGCCTTTATATGCCTATGATTTTATAAAAGTCAATATTAAAAAAAATTATATACCGTAATAAAACACATATGTTACATTTAATTACGTTCGAATATTTCATATTCTTTTGTATAATAAAATTTCACATATTAAATTTTATTTTCTTTTCATATTTCAATACATTTCTAGAATGTTTCTTCGAGATTCATATTTTTATTACTTAATAAATGTTAATAGAATATGTACGACTTGAAGAGTAATGTTTGAATGATATTAAATAATTTATTAGAATATAACATATGTATACATGATATATTCTAATGGATATTGGCAACAAGAATGCCGATTACTTTGGACGACTTTGCCTAGCAACCAGCTGTATCCCACGTTTTTCTATTGTCGCATTTAGGAAAAAAAAATGTAAAAACCCGTTAAGCGTGAGTCAAACGGGCGTTGAAAGGGATATTTATTATATTTATTGGTACTATCCCTCGTTACGCGGGTTTCTGATCACTGCTTCGCTCCTATGAGTCGTAGCGTGATGTAATAAAGCCTATCCTCCCTCAACAAGCGGGCTGTTCAACGCAAAAATAATATACTAAATTGTATCAGTAGTTTCAGAGATTACCGCCTACATACAAACTTATAAACAAATTTTACTTCTATATTAGCACCTATAGAGGGTCCCCTAGTTTTTATTGATCTCATATAATGGCATGAAATTCTTTGTTTGCGAGTACGACTTGAAAAAAGGAGGAGATTCTCAATTCGTCAAGGACTTTATATGTGGATGCTGATAAGCAATAAAGTGTCAACCCACAAAAAGTCAAATTTGAAGATATTACTGTATTATGATACTGTGTCACCTATTTAACGTCATTCAAAAAAGTATCAAGTCATTTAAACGATATTTCGAATTTCAAGTGCGTTCCATTTTATACAATACTTTTTATTTGATAACATTAAATATATCAATCTGCTTTCGATTCATAACACATTTTATCAAAATAGAAAATAAAAAATGGATATATAAGTCTTAAAACAAATTTGTTAAAAATGGGTTTTACATCTTTAGACGCCATTTTCTCAAAATGAAGTCCGTGTGGCTTGACACAGTATTGCTTATCCATATAAATGTGGTGAATCAAAATGTTTTTATTCAAAACCGGTTTAACCGATACGGTTAATTCTAATTTGTTTGAAATGATATATATTAGTCCCATAGTATAATAATTTTAATGAAAATCAGTTCAGTAGTTTGTTTTTTTTTGGTAGATTTTTTTTAAGTAAACAAAATTACGTATTTTTTTGCTTTTGAAGTCGAATCCACTTTTTTATATAAAACAAAAATAAAATCCCCAAAGAATTAAAAACCTCCTCCTTTTTTGGAAGTAGGTTAAAAATAAAAAAAATCATAAAACAACGAGACGAAGAATAGTGTTGATATAATTATTAAATTCTTTTGTCAAAATCGGTTGTATGGTTTAGAGTTATGAGTGAACATATGTACATTGTACATAGTACTTATTAAATAGACAAATTCATATATAAACAAGTAAATACATAGAAAAAATTATTAAAATACTTTCTTTGATGTGCTACAATGGACGGGCAAAGAGGGGATTCAGGGGATTCCTGTGAGCTTCGGAAAGTATAAAGATGCATTTATAATTTCTAACTAGAATTCACGCCATATGCCGTTAGTTCATTTTCAACTAATTATAGATCATAATACGCTGACAATAAGATCTTATTTCCTTTGAACTACATTTATGAATATTAAGCCAGGATTATCCAGTATAAATGGTAGGCTTTTTAGTTTTAGAATCATTCCTAAAACAACCTTAATACAGCTGACATCAGTTTATTTATTAAAAAATAGAAAAATGAATTTTGCTAAATTTTTAGTTTTTGTATTAGTCGCCATAATGGCTTTGACTGCTTCCGCTGCGCCTGCTCCGAAATGGAAACCGTTTAAAAAACTGGTAAATTCTTAACATAATTATATTTAACGAGGTATTTGCCGCGTATTCGTCTGCTTCGAAAGTATTGTCCTTCGTCGAAGCTTAACTTGCATTTATGGTTACTTCTGCGTTCCTATGAGTCGTAATATGTAATATAGGCTATATATGGACGCTGATAAGCAATACTGTGTCAAGCCACAGGGACTTCATTTTGAGAAAATGGCGTCTAAAGATTTCAAACCTATTCTTTACAAATATGTTTGAAGAAGTATATATCAATCTTTTCTCTTCTATTTTGATAAAAGGTATAAGTAATTAAAATTAGATTGATATATTAAATATATTATCTAATGAAAAGTTTTTCAAATATTCGTGATTATTGTATTAATTGCAAAATATGGAACGCACTTGGAAATCGAAACAATTAATCAAGAAACTTTTTTCCATACTTATTTAGTTTACATGGCTTGAATTGATATTTAAAAAAAAATGTTAAATATGCGATGCAGTATCAAAATACATCTCCGAATTTGACTTTTTGTGGGTTGACACATTATTGCTTATCAAGA
Source organism: Hypolimnas misippus (assembly GCA_037950945.1). Taxonomy (NCBI): domain Eukaryota; kingdom Metazoa; phylum Arthropoda; class Insecta; order Lepidoptera; family Nymphalidae; genus Hypolimnas; species Hypolimnas misippus. The sequence continues at coordinate 3,663,152 of JBBEEQ010000009.1, forward strand.
TCCATGTAACCTTCTTCCATAAGCGCGCTATCCAACGCTAAAATATTTTTTCAAATCAGATCAGTACTTTCAGACATTACCCCCCACGTACAAACTTACAAACAAATTTTACCTCCTTATATATTAGTATCACCTCCACACCTCCAAAATTTATATTCACGTAAAAAAGGAGCGTATGTCTTTCTCCACGGTCATGTATAGAGCTAATAAGAATCCCCGAATCGTTAAAAAATATCTGCCCTCGATTGTTAGGGAGGCTTTTCTTGTGATAATTTGGGTCTTTCGTGTATGTTATTTGATTTAGTTCTAAACGATCTATATCGAAGGGCAAAAGAGTAACCCGAAAAACTGTTCGTAATTTGCGAAGGCCTTTAGAGAACATAATTGTTCTAAGTTTTGTTTAAATAACTTAGTGGAGTTTTTTCCAGATCGCTACACAGTTTTATTTCAATAATAATTTGCTAGAATTGTTTCAGTTTTAGACTATTTTTTTGAAAATGAACTAATAATGTATTTTTATATATTTATTACAGGAAAAACTCGGACAACGCGTGAGAGACGGCATCATCAAAGCGGGGCCAGCAGTTGAAGTTATAGGACAAGCTGGCACTATAATTAAAGGATAAATATTATAATAAATTATTATATAATAAAATTGTATCCACCGACTTTGTTAAATTGTGAAAAATAAATTATAACTTATAAAACGTCGATTTTTTCAATTGGTTCCGTTCTTCCGTTAAAATTGACTACAGAAATTAATATATTTACCGTAGAATTTTTTTTTATATTAAAAATTATTTTCTGAATTTTCGAGTATAAATAATTGACTATTCAGTGGTTGAGTTACTTTTTAAAGTGCTTTGATTTAACCAAGAGTTACGATAAAATCTTGGTTAAATCGTTAGAAATGAAGTTTGTAAGGTTTTCTATTTTCGTGTTACTAGCCATTTTGACGATTAATCTCGTGCAAGCTGAACCACAGCTCGAATCGGAGGCAGCTTCAGAGGCTGATCCTGGTCCAGAGCCAGACCCATTAAGATGGAAAAGTGTGGTAACGTCTCAATACTCATAATCATCAGTGCACATATTTATTTACTTAACACTTAATTGCACTACTCAAAAGTATGAATACAAACTATACTTAAAACTAATAATACAGTGGGGAGACACAGCAGTCTTACGGCTCATTAGCCATTTCTTTCTTTAGCTTTGGAAAAAAAATTCTTAATCTAATGTTTAGAACATTGAATTATATTCCATATTTTTGATATCTGAAAAACGTTTTATTAGATAAAACTCTTAACTATACCTATTATTGTTTAATGTTTTTAATTTACTATTCTCTTTATCAAAATATTAAAGAACAGATGGATGGACTCCTTCAAGCAGATTTATTAAGAATAGGTTCGACAGCTTAGGCGCCATTTTTCTAAAACATAGTCCGTGTGGCTTGACACAGTATTGCTTATTGGCGTCCAAATATAAGATTTCATAAGAATAAGAAATGAGAGAAATATTAAATAATATGGTAGTGATCTTTTAAGTACATTTTTAATAACACTTATTTATTACAGAAAAAAATCGGAAAAATACTCAAGAGTGGTATTGTTCATGCAATACCAGCATTTAAGGCAATAAGTCAATTGACTGACAATACGGAAGCGAATCCACCAAGTGAACCGTAGCTAAATGGGTAGGAAACACAACAAGAACTTCTATTGGCTATGTGTGATGTAACAGTGACTGACAAATCGGTCGTAGCCAATCACAACGCAGCGTGCAATAAGTTGCAGTGCCTGTCAATGACTTGCAGCCAATCGCGATGCAGCCTGTTATACGTCGGACCAAACTATGGCAACCACTTTGACATTAAGACATAGAACATTTATTTGTCAATGATATCGTGATGTTCCGCTAATGATCCCGGTAATGCCACTGTCAGACACATAGCCAATATTTAAACTAAAAACTGTTTAATTAAAAACGATTTAAGTCAAACAATAATACATTGTAACTATTTATAAAATCTATAAAATCGTCGGAAGATTACTTACTATCTTGACGATGGATGAAAAGATATAGATCGGAAACAAATATTTTGTATTGAAAATGTATGATTGGAACGTTATACGAGAATCGGATAATTTTCATGATTCGATTCCAATTTCCATTCGTTATTTGAATTGATTGATTCTAAATGCTGATCTTAGTTATTAAGAAGTTATATAAACCATTGTCATTGCCTTACGTTTAAGGTACTTAGTATTTGTAATCAAACATTAGAGATCCCTAGATATTCTAATTTTTACGGCAAACGAGTTCTGGTATTCATTGTTCCTTCATTAATAAACAATATCCCTGGAAATGTTAAATAAAAAAAATCAAACAAAATAATTAAAAAACCATACTTAAAAAATACTTTTTAGATCAACCTGTATAGGAAACAATTATTATTGTAGCACACTACTTGTCTTTGTGGAAAAAAATCAATATACCCACATTTTGTTAGCTACTGTTTAAGAATCCTCAGGGGACAGTAAAACCGACTGTGATTTTTGTTGCACTAATTGTATCAAATATATAAGTTATTATTATTTTGGTAAATAAATAAAATAAAAAAAAGTCGTACACTACGTGCGTAAATATTTTGAAAATATACATAGACCCATGCTTGTTGCCCGTTGGTGTATTTCACTATAATGAGATGTTATCGAGTGGGGAAAAGGAGTCAAATAATTTAGACGTTTTAAAAAGGAAGATATTCCTTGTTAGAATGTGGATCTTTTTATCCGACTGAGGGCAATGTGTTTATCAGCCAATGTGTGTATTTATGTGAAATTCACCACAGAACAACGAGAAGCCGTCAACAGTGGCATCCTTATGTGGTTGATCTCCCACCAACTCGAACAAAACGATTTTCATCCTCGTTTTCATTTGATAAGAACCGCTAAGATATGGAACACGCTTCCAGCATCAGTGTTCCCCGCCACTTACAATTTGAGTGCCTTCAAGAGAATAGTGAATAGGCATTTTCTTGGCAAGCACGCACCAACCTAGGCGTCATCATTGCTTACCATCAGGCTTGATTGACGCCAAGTGCTAGCCAATTCAGAATAAAAAAAAATGTCAAATTAAATGTACCTTTGTAGCACTATTATATAGGCAAAACGAAGGCTGATTTTGATAAATGATACGTCATGATAACGCAAATGTCACAAAAGGAATAATAATGTGCAAAAATCAAAATGGCCGATTTTGTGCGCCAGAATCGAAAAAAAAATATATAAATCGACGAACTATGTTTAGTGGGGTATCGTTGAATAGGTGTTTAAAAATCATTTTTTAGGTTTTTCATATCATTTTTTAAATACCGATTAGGATCTATATTGATTTTAAGTTTGTGTGGAACTATTTTCACTGTAAGGTAGTTTGGTGTTTGACTTTTTAATTTAAAATTCCAAGTATCCACTAAGAAAGGATTCTTAGACACCTCTGAGGTGAACGGATGTATGGACGTCTTTCGTCTTTTTTAAAGTAAAAACACGTAATTTTATAAAGCCATATAAAATTACGAGTTAAGAGATAAATGTAAATAAATAAGTTAATAAACTAACTGTCTTACTACAAAAAATTGAGACACGTTAAACGCGTGTCTGTACAATCTTGTACTACAAATCCGCGTCTAAAGACAGTTTTGAGTTAAACATGGTTTAGATATAGTTTAATTATGTATAAACATACGCTTAGGTGTTTTTAATAGATTCTTAAAACATATTTTAGCTGTCAAATATAACGTGCTATATTTTATTAATAAGTTTCTTTATAATTTCACACTCAGTATAGCAATTTAGAAAACATTTTAAACAATGTTTAACTTTTAAACCCTGTTTAGCTAGACACGTGTTGAACATGGTTTTATTGCATCTTTTGTAGTAAAGCAGTAAGAGTTTAAAACCTATATATATTTTAAACGGAACTGATATTGATCCGTGACTGTTGACTGCAGATGGTCTGATGCAATTGGGTTAAAAAATTTAAATTAATTACATGTTATATGTCTGTTCACCGATTGTGGACTGATTTTGAATAGATTTTTTGTTTGACGGGATAAAGATACATTCTATTTTGTTTACTTGGATGATATACTGATAAATAAATAAATAAATAATAAACGCATCACACTCAACCCCCATTAGGGTCTTATGATCCTATGTCGGGGGTTCTGAAACACACACAATACAAGCACACATACCCAGACCACGGCAAACATCCGTATGAGCAATACAGACGTTTGCCGTGAGCGGGGATCGAACCCGCAACCGTTAGCACTTCAGTCAGTTGCAGTGACCACTACGCCAACCTGTCAGTCGGATATTTTGATTTTAAAACCACACCATTGGACTGATTTTAATGAAAATTCTTCTGGAGCAATTAGAAAGTATATATACTCTTTCAAATAAAAATAGATTTAAAATCGATTAATAAAAGTTCTGAGGTAACAGACATGAAAAATTCACAACGAATCGAAAACCTCCTTTACGTCGTCGATTGAAAAGTGCTTCGAAATTCAATCTACGCGATCAAGGAACTAGTAACTACACAGTGTAAAGTTACTCTCTGAACGAAACACAGAAACACTATCTCCACATATATTTTTTAAAGTGTGGTATTTTCCTGATCGAGTCAGCCCGTATGTGAGCTCTAGGCTATAGCTACTCTATTACAATAGGTTACCTACTAAACCTATAAAATACCTTTAAACGAGCAATTCTTGAATATATGTACACCCATTTACTTTGGTATTTGGTACCTAAAAAACTTTCAACCCTCATTTTAACTCCTTCTTATAGATTTTCAAAAATCCTTTCTCAATGCACTTACGATATTTAAGGAAAGTGCAAAATTTCATGTTTCTAGACCCAGCGTTTCATCTCTGCGTTGATCGAACAGTCAGTGAGTATGTATGGTTAGAATTATATATGTAAATTTAGACTCAGTCTTTCATAAAGGTTTACAGTTGTTTCTCGGTATTGTACATTTATAGAATTTACTGTTAATGCCTTATTTTTGACACTCACAACTTTCGTAATTTATTATCGGCTTATGGAGTTGTTTTATATCAATTCAAAATCAAAATATATTTTATTCAAGTAGGCTCTCACGAGCACTTTTGAATCGTCAATACGTAAAAAAAATCACACCAATAACCTAAGGTTCGGAATATACATAGATTCTACAGAGATGAACCGGCAAGAAACTCGAGAAAATTTCTAATTATTAGATAGTATTTAATTTCGAGAGTAAAACTTACTAATGTAATTCTCGCCTAACGCGAATATTGCGATTTCCTCGTGTCAACATAAGTGAAACAAATTAACACAATTTCAATTTTTAAGTATTAGAAATTGAAACTAAATCAATCCTTTATAACATAATTGAGACAATATCGATGAAAAATTGATTTATATTTCAATCGATCACACATTGCTACAATCATAAAATCAGAATTGTTTGGAAGATTATAACACCTTTTGATAGTTGTGTCGACGTGCGTCGGTTAGTGGAAGACCACTTTGTAAACTTAATAAGGTATTGCGGTTGACTAGTTAATCGATTAGTTGTACGATTCGTCGTTAGATTTGTGAAATGTGTGACTAGTAAGTCAACTAGTTGAACAACAATATCGAGCAACTATTTGTCCTAAATCATAAGATTTACCCTAATCATATGCATGTTCAATTGTTCATGCTCACTCTATTGCGTTAAAACCCATTTTCAACTTTGACGAGCTCGTTATTTGACTCGTTGGCTCAAGGATACTCTCGCTTCTTACGGTCGTTAGCTGGTTGATAGGCAACGTCGTCCAAATTGGTCGGAATTCTAAATACTAAAATCTATGAGCATGTTATAAATATATCTATAGTTATGTAATATTATTGATACATATAAATACCTCGTTTCACGCAAGTGTATTGGTCTGAATACGAGGCGGATCCGAACTCACGCATGGTACAGTCGAGTAAACAAGATTTAAAATATTTAATGTCGTCAACGGACAGACGTTAAAGGACATTTATAATTTATTATATCTTTCCTTGATTTATTTAGAAATAAACACATACAGGTACGAAAATCACGAATTTTCGAATAATTATAGGTGCTTGTTCAGTATTAATGTATTCTATTTGTGAAATACATCCGATATAAATTGCACTAAAAATGCTATTAATTAATGATCTAAACACAAAACATTAATTTGACATATAATTTTACAAGAATTTAATAATTTAAATTAAAGAAATGTCTAAATGACTGTACTGGCGCCTAATTTTGTGTTCTGCGCAGCATTATGCGCATAGTTCAGACCAACACACTTACGTGAAACAAGGTATACCTTTTATGTTCTTTATTTTTATTTAGTTTCAACAGTCCTTTTAAAATTGATTACAACATAATACTTCAATATTTAGATTTTTTTACAGAATATTCATTCATACATAAACGCCAGTTTAGTTACAGAATAATTTTTCATATAACATTGATACAGATTAAACCTAAATAATTATAGAAAACGTTGAAAATGAAGTTGGTTAAGTATTTCATTTTCGTGTTAGTTGCCATTATGACTACAAACGTTAACGCCAGTTCTGCTTCGTCGTTTAAAAATAAGATAACTTTTTTTGGCTATTCATACTGTTATTGGGTAAAAATCTTATATATATAATTTTTTTTTCTTTTTTTGTGTATATAAATCACAAAATAATCATAAACTCCGGCTACCACCATTGAGATTTCAAGTGCCGTTGTGTTTAAATTCATCTCGTGCTTCCTAAAGAAAAATATCGTGAGGAAATCTGCATGTGTTGGGAGAAGTTCTAACATATGTGTACCAGTTCCGCAGTAGAGCAACGTAATGGATTAAACTCTTAACCCTTTCCTTAACAGGAGAACAGGCCTTTTACTTTTACTTTTGCCAACATAAGATTTGTACAATATTTGGACAATTATAAGCAATACTGCGTCAAACCACATGGACTTCATTTTGAGGAAATGGCGTCTAAAGATGTCAAGCCTATTTTTAATAAATTTATTTCAAGGAGTATATATTTTATATAAATTCGATTATTTATATAAAATTGTTATTAATTTTTGATTGTTCGTTATAAACTTCCTCCCTGATAAGTGTAAATACATAAATAAATAAATAAACGCATCACACTCAATGGCCATTAAGATCGCGTGACCTTGTGTCGGGGGTCCGGAAACACTCACAACACAATGTGACCACTGCGCCAACGTGTCCGTCCCTCAGTGTAGATTGTATTTTGGCTTGTACAAAATATTTACTTATATATATATATATATATATATATATATATATATATATATATATATATATATATATATATATATATATATATATATATATATATATATATATATATATATATATATATATATATATATATAATCGCTTCACACTCAACGGTCAAATCAAAAAATACAAGCACTAACATTTAGACCATGACAAACGTCCGTATGCTACATACGTTTGCCCTGAGCGAGCATCAAACTCCCAAACACTACAGTCAGTTGTATCCTGTATCGTACTTCCAGATGTTACTGTATCATAAAATCAAATTTACGTACCTAATATTTTAATATCATTGAATTCACAGTATAGTAAATTTCGATTCGATCAGACCGGTACAAGTATCTCAGATCCTTTCAACAATCATGAAAGAGCTAATAGCCTTCAAACGTCTGAAGAGATCTTAAAAATTTTAGCTTAGAACCATCCCAATTACATCAGCTTATAAACAGAGAAAACCCCATGAAAGTCCATTCGTTAGACAACTGCAAAGCCACAAAGAGACACACACATACACATCAAACACGTTTCAATAACCATAAGAGAGTTGATATAATAACCTTCAAAAGTCTAAAGGGATCTTCATAAATTATAGCTAATAACCATCCCGGTTAACATAACAGTCTTCAAACGAAATAAGCCGCATCGAAATCGGTCTATTCTTTATGGAACTACGACGCCACACACACAGAGATACATAGATACACGCGTCAGACTTATAACATATCTCGTTTTTGGTCATGGATTAAAAAATCCAAATACGTTTAATATCCAAGTCATTAATACCAAAACAAAAATCAAATAAAAAACAACATTATTTATAATACTTATAATCAGTTAATCGCACTACAATATATACAATTATTTACTTCTATGTCCCTTTAAATAACTTCTATAAACTAGAACCATTACCGGTCCAGCTGCTTCTACTTTCTTATTAACATTTTTTTAATAATCTGACTATTACTCGTCTTAGGCGAGAATTGTACTTGTAAGTTTTATTTACGGACTTACGTAAAATTAACGTGAGCTACTTATTAACAAACTTTCAATAAAAAATAAAGTGAAATAATCATATCTTACATCATCAAAATAAAAATATTTTTTTATCCTACCGAAAATGCTTGTAAAAAAAATAATGTCAGTAAAAATTTTATTAGCGGAAAGAAAAAAATATATTAATTTATTTAAGTATCATCAAGTATCGTTTTATTTGACGTTTGTTCACAGCTGTTTACGTAACTGAATAATTTGTAAGGTAATATATTTACTGAAGAAAAACTTACAAATGTAATTCATGCCTTATATTCGAAACAATATAATAATTAAATTTTACATTTTTGAAATCTATTTTTATAACCGACTAGTTCTAAGATATTAAACAATACGAGGGCTAATTATGTACAGTACAGTTAACTTTTGATTTTTGGCAGTTAAAGGAAATTTCAAACAAAAATTAGAATTCAACTTTTAGAAAATAGTATGACTTGATAGCAATAGTTTATCATAATTAGCCCCCTGTTTATCAATTTAATTTCCTTTTGCTACGCTTGTTGCTTTAGCGACAACTTCAACTGCTGGTCCAGCTGAGATTACGGCATCTCTCACCCTTTGACCAGCTCGCTCCTGAAAAATAAAAAAGTCTATATTAATATAAAAAGCACCTTTTGTAAACGATTTTACATTTGCTCCTTTCGAAGTTTATAATATATTTTTTTTTAATTTATCTTATTTTGTTGTTAAAGGTAAAACCTTTAATTTTTATCTTTTGTCTAAATCACGTTGTCTGTAAATTTTTTGCTCAAGTTTTGTATCTTATGTAAAAATAATCAAGTCTGAAAGATGTGCACTGATTTCTAAAGTAAAGTTTATTCTAGTTTAGGAATCGTGGGCTCAAATTAATAATTATTATTAAATTCGTTTTGAAAAAATGGAATGAATATTAAAATCTATACTAATATTATAAAGACGTATAATTTGTTTGTAAGTTTGTATGTAGAGGCTAAATTATCAAACTAATTATCCGATTCGATTTTTTTCCTTTGGATAGCTCGTTTATTGAAGAAGGTAACATGCTACACAACATCACGCTGCGGCCCACAGGGACGAATCAGTAACCATTACTGGATGCTGATAAGCAGTAATGTGTCAACCCACAAAAAGTCAAATTCAGAGATACCGATGTATTTTGATACTGCATCACCTATTTTACATTATTCAAAAAAGCATTGAAGTCATATAAACTAAATAAATACGAAAAAAAGGTTCTTAATTAATTGTTTCGAATTTTAAGTGCGTTCCATATTTTACAATTTATACAATAATCTCAAATATTTGAAAAACTTTTTATTATTGTAGATAATATATTAAATATATCAATCTGCTTTTAATTTAATTTACCTTTAATCAAATAATAAAAGAAAAGGTAAATTTATTCTGCTTCAAATATAATTATTAAGAATAGATTTGGCATCTTTAGACGCCATTTTCTCAAAATAAAGTCCGTGTGGCTTGACAGAATATTGCTTATCAGCGTCCCAGTTGGACGGACGCTGGCTAATAAGGGGCGGCTAGTAACTTATATTTCAATATAAAATACATGAAATCAACAAAGATTTTTAGTAAAGCGAAATTTACCAGTTCCTTGAAGGGATTCCAAGGAGCAGCGTTCACGACGCTCAGGGCCATGAAGCAAGCGAACACGACGAAGAAAACATCGAAGATTTTCATTTTGATAGAAATTTTGCACTTTGTATCTTTTGCAAATGATCGAATTACTTTAAAAGCTATTGAACTAGTACATTAGTATTTATATTAAATCCATTTAACTAAAGTAATATACGTTTCATCTACTAATTAACAAGCGAAATTAGTATTTATATTAATGTAATAAGATGTAAAATTTATTTTCTTAATCTAATTAGAAATTTCTAGTTTATATAAGTACTTGTAAGGACCGTACCGGGAAAGTTAATCCCCTAAGGTCACGACAGCTTAAGGCTATAAAAGTAATGGGTCTATTTATAATTTCTATATTTATAAATCAACATGATAGGTAATTTTAATTGAACTTCATAGCACCCTAAGTTACCAATTTTTTTTTCGATTTTCGGTTGTTCCTGTAGGTTTATGCTGATTTCATATTTTTCTAAACCAACCTAGTGTTGGGGTGAACGAAACAAACAAAATTACAAATCGGTCGAGGCATTTTCGAGTTTTCGCAAGTCCCTTGGTTTGGAAGATAAATCGGTCTTTTTGTGTAAATTATGCAAATTATTTTTTGAATGCCACGGCTACAAATTTTTATCTTTCTTGGTTATTTTTATTGATTCTTGTAACTCAATAGATTAGTAATCAAATAAGTAATGGCATTAGACCGCTAATCTTACACGTCCTCCAAAAAAATCGTCTAAATTTAAATTTTTATTTTGTCATTTTCATCACCTTACTTTGACGACACGTACTGCAAAAAATTGTACTACGCAGAATTTGCAAGAATTTTTTTTTAAATTTTGTTAAAAAGGTAATATTTTTTGTAAATTTTTAACTCATCCGGTACAATCCCATCGTTTTCCTGTTTAAAAATTAACATATAAACGATTCTCGAAAACAATTAACATATTTTAATATAATTTAGTGTTTAAATTATACGTTGATTTTAACACTTTTAATAAAATTACCGTAATATCTAGGTTAAGAGTATATAGATACCTTATAATATTATTGATGCGCCATTTCACAATTAACTATTCAATAAACATTCTCATATCATTGACATATACAGCCAAAACAATAATACTTTTAAAAAATCTACGTACAATCTTAAATTAATTTAGCATTAGTAGTTAGCTAAAGCATATTACTCTATACAAGTTACGTTGACGATAAATGCGGCTTAGTATATGCTGAATTTCGTGCAGGATAAATAATCAATTTGTAATCATAAACTGTGTTATATTGACAATATTTAAAAAAAGTATCTATCGAGTTTCTTGCCGGTTCTTTTCGGTAGAATCTGCGTTCTGAACTGGTGGTAGCTTCATTATTGATGTAATTTTTTTTTTGTTTTTTTTTTTTTTTTTTTAATGTATGAAGATTCAAAAGTGCTTGCGAGAGATAAATGTAATAAATTTCTGTTGTTCATTAGAATACTTGTTATTGTTGTATAAATTGTGTTTATTTTGTTTTTTTTTTCGTTTTTAGGGTTCCGTAGTAAAAAACGGAACCCTTATAGTTTCGCCATGTCCGTCTGTCTGTCTGTCTGTCTGTCTGTCCGCGGCTTTGCTCCGAAACCCTTAATACCAGAAAGCTGTAATTCGGTATGAGTATACATATGAATTACGCCGAGAAAGTCGTACAATAAAATCTTAAAAATATTTTTTTTTTCAGGGTGTCTTCCCTATGTGTTAAGAGAGACCAAAAATTTTTTTTCTCATTTATCCCATGTTGTGGGGTATCGTTAGATAGGTCTTTTAAAAATGTTATAGGTGTGGGAAAACCATTTTTCCGAACGACGAACTGTTTCCGAAATATTAAGCTTTGAAGTGTCAATTTTTCTTAGAGTCAAGTGTCCCCCCCCTCTACCCACTAAACTGCTGCGTCTAAAAATATGAAAAAATTCACGATAGTGGTAAATATAATGAATTTAAAAGGAAAATTATCACGGCTATGTGGGTTCTTATGGTTATCGAGTTATAGATGATCTAAGTAAAAATAAATATTTCACTTTTTAAAGCATCACATTATGTAAATATTAATAATTTTAAATTAATATATGAATTTAAATGAATAAATAAATAAATATTTAATAAGTTTAAATTAAAATAAAATATAAAATAAGGTATAAAACAATGTCTCAATAAAATATTAGCTCAGTATTTACCTACGGCGTTAAAGCGAAAGAGCGAGTTAACAATCAAACAAACGAATTCACTTTGGCATTTATGGTATAATATAAAAGATACGGATTACGTACCTATTTATTCTCTTCTTAAAGAGAAATTAAAAATAATTTAATAATAATAAAGGGTTTAAAATTGTAAGTACGTATATTGTATAAACTGACTTAAAAAGGAAATTCCCTGTTCGTCGTAAACTTTTTTACGAAAATAGGTACTCGAAGATTGCTTGACCGATCTTGACAATTCTGACAACTACGGAACCCTACATTGTGCGTGGCCCGACACGCACTTGGCTGATTTATTATTTTATCTTATAGTTTTTTATTAGTTGTGTAGAGTTTAGTTTGGTATTTGTCTTTATATGTGATAGTTTTAAATTCCTGTAATGGTGTATAACACTGTACTAGATTTTAAGTTTCTTTTCTTTTTACGTGATTTGTAATTATGCCAATGGGGTTTCAGAATCAATAAATAAAATAAATAAATAACAGTTTATTTTTTAAAACAATAATATACTATACATACAATATAATATAAGAAACTAAGGAGTTAAAAAAATAAAACTGAGACAACATCTACATTTGTAAGTTTTACTCTCGTAATTGACTGTAAAACATTTCTGTTACTTGATAACACTTGCCTTGGTAACCTTACGAAAGCTGAGACTGTCAACAATAAAGCCACTGACAGTAAATTCCTTGACGTTGGCGAAATAACAAATTGGCACAACTAAAAGCCATTAACCAAAGAATTGAATTGAATTGTTAATTCCTTCAAGTGTCAAGCAATGAGAAACAACTTATGTAAATCTTTATAAAAGTCTGAGAGCAAAACGTATAAGTGTAATTCTTGCCTAATACTTATAATTTAATGACTACACTTGAAAATTAAAAAAAAAAAAACTCCCGACAATATAAACATTGAGACCATTTCAATGAGAACAACACGATAGTTCTACTATTCGTTGGTAAGGAGTTGTGACCGGCTGAGATCATGCTGCACCATCAGGTCAAGGTTACATATCTATGTTATTTTAGGATCATTGAAGTCACAGTATAGTAACTTTCTATCCCATAAGACCGATAGAAATCGCGCAGATCCTTTCAACAACCATAAAAAAGCTAATAAGCTACAAACATCTAAGCAGGTCTTTATACAAAACAGCTATGAGCTATTCTAATTACATTCGTTTTCGAAAGAAAAAAAAACTAATAAAATCGGTCCATTCGAAATTCCTTCGCTGCCACAGACAGATACACCGATACACAGATAAAACTTATAACACCCTCTTTTTTTTTTTAACTGTCCAAAATATCCTTCGCAGTCTAGAGATTTTGTCACTTCGTGTCTTCTCCAACCTACGTGACATTGGCAAAATAATCCGTGCTCATATGGCACAACTAAAGGCCATTAAACCTAACGGCTTTACTACAAAAGATGAAATAAAACCTTGTTCAACACGTGTCTAGCTAAACACTGTCATACTACAAAAGACACATTAAAACCATGTTGAACACGTGTCTAGCTAAACAGTGTTTAATATTTAAACATTGCTTAAAATATTATCTAAATTGCTTAACAGCGAATAAACTCATAAAAAAACTTATTGATAAAATGTTATACGTTACATTTGACAGCATAAACAGGTTTTAAACATCTATTTACTCACTTAAACGTATATTAATCTATGTCTAAAGCATGTTTAACTCAAAACTGTCTTAGACGCGCGTTTAACGTTTGTTTAAATCTTTTGTTGCAAGGCAGACAGTGTTTAAAAATTAGACATTGTTTAAAATATTGTCAAAATTACTATACTGCGTGTAAAATTATAAAGAAACTTATTGATAAAATGTCACACGTTATATTTGACAGCTAAAATAGGTTTTAAGCATATATTAAAATACCTAAGCGTATGTTTATACATAATTAAACTATGTGTCAACCATGTTCAACTCTAAACTATCGTTAGATGAGGATTTGTAGTATAGGATTTTATAGACACGCGTTTAACGTGTGTTTAAATTTTTTGTAGTAAGGCAGAAACTGTCATACTACAAAAGACGCATTAAAACCATGTTGAACACGTTTCTAGCTAAACAGTGTTTAAGTTTTAAACATTGCTTAAAATATTATCTAAATTGATTAAATTGCTTAATAAACTCATAAAAAAACTTATTGATAAAATGTTATACGTTACATTTGACAGCAAAAATAGGTTTTAAACATCTATTAAACTCACTTAAACGTATATTAATCTATGTCTAAAGCATGTTTAACTCAAAACTGTCTTAGACGCGCGTTTAAAGTCTGTTTAAATCTTTTGTAGTAAGGCAGTAAGTGTTTAATTGAATTGAGATTTCGTCCACGGGACTTTTGGTTTTCACAAAATAAAAATATTGTTAGGAAGATTTTTATAAGATTCCTCGTGTGAGTTATGCACATTGTATGTCCAAAATTTCTGCATTTTTATTTATAAGACGATAATTACATCTGTAAGTTTTATTATCGTGAACAACATAAAACAACTCTGTTACCTAGAAACCAATACGTCGTAAGTAGTTTCGAAAGCTGAGAATATCAAAAATAAGGTGCTGACATTAAATTTAAAGGGTAAAACCATTGTTTTAATTTTTCATTAAAAATAACTCATTTAAAACTTTTATGAAAGGCTGAAAGGAAACTTATAAGTTATATATATTTTTTTTATATTAATATATATCTTCTGTTGGAACAGAGGCATATTTATATAATATCGATTATTTTATATCAAAAAATCATTCATAACAAGGATCAGAGGAAATGAAAACACAACAATATCGTTAATACATATATATTTTTTTTTTATAAAATAGAAGAAGTACAAACATTAATATAATACATTATACAATTTAAATTATGTATTTACCCTCCTTTGACGACGCTTGTTGCTTGAGCCACAACAGCTACTGCTGGTCCAGCTGAGATGACAGCGTCTCTGACCCTTTGACCAGCTCGCTCCTAGAGAAAAAATAAATTGAACTCTATATTAATAAAAACACCTTTTGTAAACGATTTTGCTATTTTCTAAGTCTATAATATCTCCTGGAGAAAATATAAATTTAATTATATATCTATATATATATGAATTAAATTATATATCAAAACTTTTATATATATTGTATCAAAACGGAATGGCTTATATATCACTGACTGATCAAACAACGCAGAGCTGAAATCACTTGCTCTAGAATCGTAAAATTTGACACAAAAGAGTGCAACAAGAAAGGATTTTAGAAAATCCATCCCCTAAGCCGTTAAAAAGAGTATGAAATTTAGTTATGTATAAAATTTCTAAGTGCGGGCGAAGTTGTAGTGAACTGCTAGTTAATCCAAATAATGATTAACTTTTGGCGATAGGACACAATTTTACATTTCGTCAATGAAATTTTAACAGTGCGTAAGTCCAAATAATCAGCTTTAAATGAGAATGAAAAAACTGCATAATTTTTCATACACCACATTTTGAATAAATATGTACAAGATAAAAATAATAATATAACATTTGAAATTATATATTATTATTTTTATCTTGTAAATCTAAACTTAGATTTATTGTTGATTCAAATTGTGTGTGTAAAATTATGCAGTATTTTCGTTCTTCCTTTTAGTTGCAAATTTTGAATTACATGGTGTTAGAATTTTATTGACAATTTACCACTCCCTAACTTCACGCTAGGGTTAGATGATGCGACCTCCTGACGTGAAGTAGCAGCTCACTGACTAACTTCACTAGCTGTTATCGCGTACTCGCATACCCATAACGTGCGAGCTGCAGACGATACAGTAAGCGTCTTTACGTAAAGATGTGCCAGTTGGCGTCCAGTGCGAATAAAATGCTCGGAGGCGAGCTGTATCTAATTTACCAGTAGGTTGCGTGGAGTATAAGGATTTTAGTGTCGGCAAATTTAGGATTATTTTATGTGTTACAAAACTTTTTACTCAAAAAAGTTTCTTATACAACCGAATGCTATTAGGTCCACATAAATAATTCAACATATAATGTGTATCGTTTATACGTATTTTCAATTTGCGTAGTAACGTTTGGTTGCGAGGCGACAAGTGATACGTATTCTTGTAATATGATTGTGAACTACGGTATCAAATTGTAGGGATCGGTAGGGGCGTAAATTTTGAATAGCCTACAGGCGGGAAATGTATAAATCCGTCGCCAGATGCGAGCTATTGCACATGACACTTTATGATATGCTCACACAATACGATTAACCGCTCTGTTGTAATTGATTATGTCAGCACACACGCTAGCTCGAACCGTGTAACATTGCTATTAGTCAAAGCGCTCTTGAGCTTAAGTAAAGAAAGCCATGTAAGGCTAGAAAGTGTAAGAATACTTTAGAGGATGCCGAATCATGGCAGATAATATCGCGGCAGTTCCTCAAGAACTGAATCTGAATGAAGAGTATGGAGTTGCTTGCTGATGCTTCTCGGTATAGAAAAAATTGCAAACCAATATTGTGATAACTTTTCATAGAACTAAACATTTCGATTTAAAATAATTTGAATTTTAATATGTAGGTATGACTCCTTCTTAAATATAGCAATAAAAAATTGAATATTATTATAAATTGTGAAATAAAATTATCTTATAGAAGATAAAAAAAATAAAAATACACTAAAAACGGATATTTTAATATAAAAAAATTACGCCTCATCTAAACAACTACATCTAGGGAAAGTACCCAACATACTGACAGTACTACACCGTTGAATGGCCAATACTGGTCCTTTGTCCGAGGTAGCTGCCAGCTCTTGGGTCCTTAGATGACTCCTAATGTCTAGATGTAACTTAAAATATTAATTTCAAATTTGTTGTGTCATAATTAACACGAGGTTTCAATTGAACTGTCTGGGGCTAGTAAACGTTATTCTGTTTAATATTCATTTACACCGTCTGTTCAATCCATTATAATACATATATAGTTTTCAAGAAAATGGTAACTAAGACTCTGAGTCGTTAATACTTGAAATATATCATTATTTATTTTTTTATAGGTGAAGTAATGTAATCACTTTAAATTCCTGAACGAACGAAGAACAATTTTCTGAGTACATTTTTGTCGAATTAGAACGAAAAATATATTTTTTTGTATTATAGTACATGAATGTGTTTCATATAGACTTCATGCTAAGAAGTCCACACAATTTTATGCTTTTGTTAAATAGCTTGAATGAAACTACTGTATCTATTGAATTTGATTTAAAATTTTTTGTATTCGTTGTTTAACTATGAAAATGAAAGAAATACAATATATCAAGAATTATTATATATATTTACCAATTCCTTGAAGGGATTCCAAGGAGCAGCGTTCACGGCACTCAGAGCCATGACGCAAGCGAACACGACGAATAGAATGTTGAAGATTTTCATTTTGAAAGGTTTCTCCCACTTCGTATCTTTTGCAAATGAACGAGTTATTTTGAATGCTATGCATTGATTACATTAGTATTTATATGACATCCATTCAACCATGATCTTATAGTATTCATGAACTAATTGCCAAGCGAAATTGTTTTTTAAACCAATGTGTTAAGGCTTAATATTTATATTAACCGCATAATACTTTCTTGTAGGTATCATTGTATTTGTAGGGACCGTACAGGGAAAGTGAATCCCCTAAGGTCAAGCGATAGCTTTGTGTTGGTTATGTATTTAATATTATATAATATTATGTATTATTTATAATATTATTTAGATGGTATAAAACAAAGGCTCTTCCCGTCGTCTGTGCGCTTAAATCTTTTCTACGCAGCGGGTTTTAATGTGGTTTTAATTAATGAACAGAGTAAATCAAGAGAAACGTATGTATAATAATACAAGCATATCATTGTAAAAAAGCCAAAAATATTAAAGATTTGTATTGTGATGTCGTAAAAAACATTGCACACGTGCAAAACCTGAGCGGATTGCTAGTGTTTATATATACATAGCTTCACTAGCGGCTTTTCTTACGTTAATGTAGATTTTTTTTAAATAATAGGCATATTAATTACATAAAATATAACCAATGACCAATTGGAATAATGTACCGTTCCAATGGTATCATAATTTTTAAAATACTATTAATTGTATATACTATTGGTGTGCCGGATATACGGATCTTGGCGCGAAATATCCGAATTCAGATCCGTGTCCGATATACACTTTTAAAGATCCGGTACATCATTAATTCGTACATACGTACAAAATGTACTCCCTATAATAATTATTATATAAGTACAGATATGATCATGGTTGCTATTTTGCATAGTACGATATTTTGTATGTTGCCAAAACTTTTATTTCTAAGAAACAAGTGAGCATAAGAGCAGACGAGCCCATAGTTTGCCTACTGCGAGTTTTACGATGACGACTCAATGGAGTTTTTGTAAAATTTACTAACGTTAACTATGCGATAAAATTGTCTCGCACTCACAAAATATCGGAATCCACCAACTTTCACTCGCTATAGTCTCTAAATGTGTTTCTCTTTGTTAACACGAGATAGCGCTGATATATTTAATAGTATAAATAAGTACTAGTTATATATTTGTAAAAAGTACGGTAACGATAATTGTAATATTAGAAAAGAAACTATATTTAGTTGAATGAAGTAAAAGCAGTAAAAATATACTTTTATAAAATAATATATACGTATTTATATAGCTTGTGTTTCAAGGAGCACAATATGAAGCGATCACCAAATACATATTAAGATCAGATCTAATTTATTTCTTTTACAATTTGTTTTATTGTTGCCCATGATCGTTGATGGTAAGTTCTGGTAAAGGCGTGAGGACGGTATGTGTTATTTTTAAACCAACTTTTATCTGAAATAAAGCAATTGAAATAGTGTTGATTAATATAGATATTAATCAACACTATTTTGGTAAGTAACAGCCTGCAAATGTACCACTGCTGGACAAAGGCCTCTCCTCCTGTTAGTTAGAGGGTTAAGAGCTTCATTCACCACGTTGCTAGCGTGTTGGCAAATATACATGACAGAATCGAAATGCAGGTTTCCTCACGATACTATCTTTCACCGTCACGTATAAGATTTTATTTATTAAAAATAGCTGACAAACGAACAGGTGAGACACCTGCTATTGTTTAAAATGATCGGCACCATTCAAGTGTAGTATCAGAGGACCCGCAAAGGTATTGCCTAATTACAAAGGAAAGAAGAATGAACGAGAAGTGAGTAATTCGGAGTTAGGCTTCCAACTTACGTACGAAACGGGTAGCTATGTTAGCTACCTAACGCCGATCTTCTGTGAGTGAAGTACTGTCCCAGTTGAGTCAGCTCGTTTACGAGCTGTCAATTTACTACAGCTAAACTCTACCTCAATTGACACTCATTCACAGATGAATTTAATCACACATGGATAAATTGCAATAATGTGTCAACCCACAAAAAGTTGAATTCGGACATATTGATGTATTTTGATACTGCATCACCTATTTAACATTATTAAAAAAATGAAGTCACAGAAACTAAATAAGCGTAGAAAAAAGTTTCTTATTAAGTGGTTCGAATTTCAAGTGCGTTCCATATTTTGCAATTTATACAATAATCTCAAACATTTAAAAAACTTTTTAATAGATAATATATTAAATATATCAGTCTGATTTTAATTAATTATACCTCTTATCAAACAATAACAGAAAAGATGAATATAGTGCCAGTCGGGGTTATATTATCGATTTGTTTATTTATTTATTATTTTATTTGGAAATCTAACAGTGTTAACATTTTTATATAAATTTGTTACAATATAAGACAATAATTATCTAAATTTACTTATGTAAATTTTAATGAAAGTTAATTAAAAATAAAGATATTATTTTAAAAAATTTCAAGTCATCTAAACTTATTAAGTACGGATAACAGTTTCTTTAATGTTTCGAATATTTAAGTGTGCCGAATATTTTGCAATATGAATAAAAATTTATTATTAGATAAAAAAAATTACGTATATTATTTATCTGTAAAAATATGAACACAGATACATGAAACTATATATATTTGGAAATAGAGTGAAGTGAGAATTACATTTGCAAGTATTTTTACAGATTTCATAAGATATGTATGTAGTTTACCATTGCTTTTACACCTGACATAACTTACTGTCAATACCTCAAGTTTGATACTTAAAGCTGTCGTCAGGTTGTCTAGTTATTTTAAAGAACATTTGATTTTATTGTTTTAATGTGTTAAATATGTTTTTATGAAGAAAGTTTTTTTTTTCAAGCGTGGCAGAGAACAAATTATTCTTTTACACTTGGTAAAAAAACTGTGTTACCAACTTATTTATAAGGAAATAATACAACATTTTGTGGTAAATAATACAATTAATTTAATAAAATAGAATCACAGTACAATACACGTTAAAATAATACATTATATACAACTTTTACATAATTTAATTCTTTCCTTTTAATATGTTCGACGCTTGATTCACAACTTCAACGGCTGGTCCAGCTGAGATGATGGCATCTCTGACTCTTTGGCCCGCTCTTTCCTACAAAAAAAAAATTAAAATCTATATTAAACAATTTACTTATATTTAATTGAAAAATTAAAAATATTAAGCCCAAATAGATATCGATGCCACAGTGAGACAAGGTGCCTAAAATACTGGCGTCATTATCTCTATGCATGACCAGACTAATATACTGGCCAGGGCTACTAGCCCATCTGTCACCTGTAGTTTCCACAAGGCGTGGAGACAGCTCTTTGTAAGATTTTACTTTTTATTAAATTATGGTTCTAGACATTGTTGACTGGTATTATTTGTCTTACGTGACCAATATACGGTGCGAACTAGCCTAATCAATTACTGCAGTGTTACTCGCGTGTTGTAACATTATTGTAGAACATACTGTTATGTGCGAGTCAGTATGATTTCAGTAGCTGTATGCGAGTGTCTACAATATTTTTTTAAAAACTTGCTAGGGACGAGATTCTTCATTTAATGATATTTTGTGAATATATTTTCAGCGTGAGCGGATTACAGGGATTAATTTTTTTATTTAAGAAACACAGAGTTATCAACTTGTCATCCTATACAATTTTAGTAAGATTCGATGAACTCATTGAATTGGTGAGTGAAACTCATGAACTGACGATGACTAATCGATCTTGACTAATTCCCTCGCTATAAAGACGATTCAATTAAAGTAATTTCAAAGAACATAATATATTTTTTGTATAAATAAAACAAATTAGATCGGGTACTTTAATAATGATATAGAATATTTACCAGTTCCTTGAAGGGATTCCATGGAGCAGCGTTCACGGCGCTAAGACCCATGACGCAAGCGAACACGACGAATAAAATGTTGAAGATTTTCATTTTGAAAGGTTTTGTAGAGTTTGTGTCTTTAGCACACTGATCGAATAACTTATTTTGAATGCTTTTGAACTGGATACATTTGTATTTATATTATATCCACTCAACCAACATCTTATACGATTCATTAATGAATTGTCAAGTGAAATTGTTCTTTATTGTGATGTGTTAAGGTATAAGATTTACTTATTAAGTGCATTAGTCATTTGTTGTGCGTAGGGACCTTACAGAAAGAGTGATTCCCCTGAGGTCAAGCGATAGCTTTCCGAGTGTTATGAAGTTAATTTGTCTATATGATATATGGATAGTTGCTATTCATAAAATATATTTCGATTTTACGTCACTAATATAAGTATTATTTTGGTGACAATTCGTTCTTTTTCGTTTTGAAACGGCTTATTCGATTTTGATAGGAAAACGATGTTTAAAGAATAGACTTGAAAAATTGCTAGAAAAAAAAACTTCCTTTTTAGGCGATAGCAGAACATAGGCAAGGCATAAAATAACCTTCAAATTAGGGGTCAAAAAGTAATATCATAAATGAACCAGAACGAACTTAAGAATATCGTTTGAATATATCTTGATACAAGATAAAAAAAGTAATATAAGTAAAAACTAATGTATTTTTAAGAAAATAAATTTACACAGAAGAAAGTCGTCACAGGTTTTTATATCATAAAAATTGTATGTGTAATTGTAATGTAACAATTCACTTAAACGTTTATTTTCTTCTTTTCAGAGCATTTGAATAAAAGCTTATATTTATTTAATTTTTAAATTATTTATTAAAAACTTAAGTTATACATAGAACTATGGAATGTGTTAATGTAGGTATTATAACAATTTAATTGTAGCAATTATTTACATCACTATTTTGAATTAGTTTCGTTACTTCCGTTTCCATATATTATTATGAAACTTAACGTTCTTAGAATAAAGCTTCATTTTCATTTAAATAAATAAATATATCTGTAAATATTTTGAAGATTTTCAGTATTAATAATGTGAGTGAGTGTTTAAGTCTCAAAATAATTATTTTAACATCTTTGATATAGTTGACGTGACGTGACGTGACGAATTACAAACACAAAATGAATTTTGCTAAGTTTTTGCTGTCTCGGTAATGGTTATCATAGCTTTTACGAGTGTGAACTCTCATTCGCCATCATATAAATATCCGGTAATTATTTAATACAATAAAGACTCAAATGAGTTAGTATAATGTAATCAAGCTTAGATAGCGGGGAAAACAGTCGATTATCATTGAAATCGATATTATTTACTACGATTTCCCTAATCACAAGTTATTTGGTATCTTCCTTGTGGAGTCAAATCAAATCAAATCAAATCAAAGTAAACTTTATTCAAGTAGGCTTATAAAAGCTTTTTTGAATCGTCAAAACAAACAAAAAGTACTTAAATTCAGGAAAGGCTACCACCGGTTCGGAATGTAGATTCTACCGAGAACTGGCAAGAGAGTCGATAGGTACTCTTTTAAAATTGTGTTAATAAATAGATACATTTAAAATTACAAATATGTGTGTTAAACATCCTGTATGAAATCCAGCTATACCAAATCCACGCATCATTATCATCTATATAATCTTGTTCAGAATAATATGCTTTAGCTTTAAAGACTTTTTAATATACAATTTAAACTTATTAATTAAAAACTGCAAATTTTCTGTGGTATTTTGTTATAAAAATGGACACCTTTTTTTTTTTTTGTTATCGCTGGGGAATGCGTTTATGCATCCCGCCTGGGGGAGACCGGGCGGGTATGTGGGACTCCTGGCGGTGAGTACACTAGACTACCCACTAAACCCCAGCGGTGCCCTCATTGTCTTAGTTGGACGTCACAGGATCGCTTGCGCATGCTACCGTAACGTCCTGACGGTTGGCCCGCCTAGACAGGCCGTCTTCGCCTAAAGAGTGCTCACGAGCACCGAGAGTACTCTCTCGCCCTGGTGGTGTGTGAAAGAATCTCCCTTATGGAGGAGGAAGAACGTGCGCATAACGCCTTCGTCTTCCTCCCGGTCGTCGTCTGCGGATCGGATCAGCGAGAGCGTCCGCTTCTCGTTCCCTTTCCGCTGCCTCCTTCAGCGACATGACAGACTCGCTAAAGGAGACCATGGCCGACCAGCATCTCTCGCTGTCAAGCATGGCACGAATCACGCTCAGCAGCGAGAGATCTCCACCTACTATCGTCAACAGGGCTTGACGCTGGGGTCCCCAGGCGGCACACTCTTCCAGGGTGTGGCATGCCGTGTCGACGGGTGCGCCACACTCATGGCAGACAGGGGACAACTCTCTTCTTGCCATCTGGTGCAGATACTTACCGAAGCAGCTGTGTCCGGTAAGCAACTGCATCAGCCGGAAGGTAAGAACTCCGTGCCGCCTTTTAATCCATAAAAATGGACACCTTGCCCCAGAAAGAAAACATTTACTTTGCGAAGTCGAAAACTTGGTGTTATGAGGTTATCCTTTCTTGTTGTGTTAATATTATGCGAGTCATTATTTTTTTCTTTCTTTTATTCTTAAGTTCTGTTTTCTATCTAAAAAGCCTGACGTTTTCGATTTTCTTAAATTATACATATATACACCATAGGCAGCGTTGGTTTAAGCTTTTTGAAACTTTGTTTACAATTTTACATGAGACTTGTATAAACATAGAAGGAGTTGTAATGGGCCCCATATAAGGGCGCTTTTCGACCTTGTTGTTGTAACAACGAAGCGGAATTATTTAAAAGCTACACGTTTGCAATTTAGTGACTTAATAATATGGTAAAGCTTTTTCTTAGCTTTACATATTACATCAACTTAAAGTCCCTTTCGCTTTACTTACATGCCTTGTATATTGTATTTTATGGCCAAAACGACATAACTACGTTGTGTCACGTTATAACATCATGAAACATTGCGATAATTCACCGTGGCACGTACCGGCGTCTTAAATCATCGCAACGTCGAGCCGTGGACCTTGGAAAACGTCGCGACATCGCACCGTGGCACGTAACGACGTCGTGGACATTTCGACGTTGTACCGTGACAAGCTATAACCTCGTGAAACGTTATGATATCGCAGCGTGGCACGTTACGACGTTGTAAACATTATGGCGTTGCGTCGTGTTTAAGTGTTTTGGCCCTTGCATACTGCTATTATTTAATGTGTTTTATTTTCTAAAATAGTATTACCAATTTTCATAAAAATTTAATTATCATTAAGATTCAATATGTTTAATATTTCAGTAAAATTAAACGAAAAGTTGAAAAAACCCAGTTTTTAAAAGTAATTGCCCCTGCAATTAGTAATAATCATTAAAAGGCAAATAAATAACGGTACCTATGTGTATATAAATTTGTTTCCTATAAAACCGACTATGTTAAATAATAAAAATAATATTTTTATATATAACATAGTTTAATTTACTTCCAGTCATTTCATTGGTGATGTACCTTACACAGAATTGGTATATCCGTGTGCTAGTGACTTGTGCAGTTTTCTGGACATTTGAAACATCAAGGAAGACACAAATGCAAAACTGGCGGGTTAATAATGTTAAGAAGTCACACTTTCCATGGTTATCTGCAGCACCAGAAGAGTCAGCCAGCTTGAAAAGGAATGAGAGATGTTGGAATTAATGAAGCTGGAGAAGAACGGGGTTAGGTTTTTGGCTCTTTTATTCACAGTAAGCAGTTATATTAGCTACTTCACGTCAATTTTGTATAAGAATGTGAAACTTCCCCGAGCCAACCCATGTACGATTTGTAGTCAGTGGAGTAGTATATGTGGACTCGGATATCTTTATACGTCGACCTAAGGACTTTTATACGCAACCGCTGTCGCAGCCTAAAAATATTGGAGAGGAAAAAATCGAAAATTATATCGGATCGGATATTATATATATTTATTTGTACTAGTTGTCGCCAATAATTCATTAAGTTAAAAACCGATTTCAAAATTGACCACAGATAATCTATTCTCAATTTGGCCATAGACTTTAATAATAAACAAAAGAGAATACATGCACGTGTGTGTCAAATATATGGTAGTGTGTATAATGTTTGATTATTATTGTGTTATTTATGG
This sequence comes from Hypolimnas misippus, assembly GCA_037950945.1. Classification (NCBI taxonomy): domain Eukaryota; kingdom Metazoa; phylum Arthropoda; class Insecta; order Lepidoptera; family Nymphalidae; genus Hypolimnas; species Hypolimnas misippus. The sequence continues at coordinate 3,688,905 of JBBEEQ010000009.1, forward strand.
ATCATTAAAAATATATTTTAGCATTCCGTACTTCTCTAAAAAACATAAGTGTACAAAATTTCATACTCCTCCGTTCACGCAATTTTCTTAAAAAGTGGTACAAAGTTTTTACTTCACGTCTTAATATATAGATAGTTATGTCGGTATTATATGGATGTTGATAAGCAATAATGTGTCAACCCACAAAAAGTCAAATTCGGAGATATTGATACTTTTTGATAGTGATTTACCTATTTAACAACATTAAAAATAATTTTAAGTTATATAAACTAAATAAGCACGGACAAAGTGTCTTAATAAAGTAGTCTCGAGTTTTAAGTGCGTTCCATATTTTGCAATTTATACAATAATCTCAAATATTAAAAAAAACTTATTATTAGATAACACGTTAAATATATCAATCTGCTTTTAATTCGTTACACCTTTTATCAAAATAGAAAAGAAACGATCGATATATACGTCTTCAAACAAATTGATTAAAAATAGGTTTGACAAATTTCGGCGCCATTTTCTCAAAATAAAGATCGTGTGGCTTGACACAGTATTACATATCAGCGTCCATATATATTTTTGGTAGTAAATGATAAAAAAAAAGGTTGTATTCAAAAGATCATTTTCACTAATCATTCAGCTCATCCGGTATAGTATTCCTGTTTGAGAAATAAATGCACAATTATATATTTTAAACTTTCGCGAAAGTTACTTATACTACTTATACTACTCATATTTAATATAATTATCGCGATAACTAATGGTAGTAATCATATAACTAATGGTAGTAGTAAAATGGACTGTGCTGAGCTGGAGTCAGCTCGTGACCACGACGAATACAACTTCGTCGAAACGTCGGGCAATAAAAAGGTATTACTACCATTAGTTATCGCGATACGACCCGTTATATTAAATATGAACGAGCACAAGTGTAACATATTTCTATTACGCTATTAACGTAACTTTTAATTTTATTTAAATATATTTTTATTATAAATTTATTATTATTTGTTTAAATTATAATATGTTAAATCAGAACTTTTTAAGATTATTTTTTTAGTTTATTATTCTTTATCACGTTTAATTAAATTATCGTTGCCAGGCAATGTAAAGGCAAACTTTACACCGTTCACCTTCTAAAATTATCGATAAAGTTTATAGGTATATTTTTTATTTGTTTAAAAAAGTTTATCCTTATGAAAGAATCAACGATAACATCGCCTTTGAAACCATCGGTGCTAAAGAAAGGAAAGCCAGTTTTTATAATATTTTTTCAATTTTTTCTGCGAATTCTGATTATCTGTACTAAAACGAAACCAAACAATTATGAATATGTATCGCATTGTGATGGCGGTACCTCATTCAAATAACCCTCTGGAAAACAGATAAATCATATCGCAATCAAATCATCTATATATAAATATTATAAAGCTGAAGGAAGGGAAACTGGAAACAGGAACTATTGGTTCGAATTTAAAAAATATTTTTGTGTTAGATCGTTTATTTATTGAGGAAGCCTATAGCTATATTACATCACGCTAGTACTCATAGGAAAAACGCAGTAAACATAAACACTAATGAAACCGAAAAGGACAGCTAGTGCTAAATACTGATAGTAGATTTTTCCATGAAAATTTCTTCTTTAACTGTCAATAATTAGAAATCAACTGTCATATGATTTCTATATAAATTTAATTCCTCAATTTAATTTAAGGCCACTTCAGCTCCAAGTTATCTAAGTCAGACAGGCTCGCACAGTGAGTACTGCATCTGACTGAAGCGATAACAGTCACGGGTTTAATCCCCACTCACGACAAACGTTTGTATTAGCCATACGAATGTTTGTCGAAGTCTGGGTGTCTGTGTTTGTGTTGTGTATGTTTCCGTACCCCCACACAGGATGGGATGGGGGCCGTTGAGTGTGATGTTAATTCATTAAAAAAAGTTATATAAATGTAAAGCTTATAGAAGCGTGGATGGAGAAGAAAATAAAAGTATTGACCTTTGAGGGTTTTGTGATTTGATGATACTAATGAATGATGGCAATTTACTTTCGTTAATATATCGTAATAGGTAAATAACTTTTTCTTAACTAAAACCCTCAACACGATTTACAAAATTCCCCGTTTCCATCAATCATATTTATTAGCGATAACTTTGATTAGTAAACGAAATGAAAAAATAAACAAAAGTGAATTTTTCCTGTACCTAAACGTTTGAGCAAAATTTATATTTAGTATGAATAACAAAGGCAAATATAATACTGGCTACGTGCGAAGTAGGTGACGGGAATGAGGAGTGGGGGGAGGGAGGAAGTGATAAATTTTACCAGGTTATTCTTTTTATTTCTTTTTCTGTATAACAGTTTCACACTAAACGGCCTCAATTAAGACTCGCTCGCTTAATATTAAAGTGACCGAATTAAAAACCTATATAAAACGAGTTAGCTAAGTTACTCATTAAAATTTCGTTTCGTATAATTCTGTGGTTCATAATCAATGATTTAAAAAAAAATAGTTTTTCTCTTAAAATTTTGTGATATTTAATCTATATAAATGGCCGAAAGTGTTAAAAGCGTTTTCTTTTGTGTTTTGCGTTTTGCCTCCAAAAATTTGAATTTTTGAATTCGGTCACTTAACACTAAGCATGCATTATAATAGCAAAACACAAGCACAAACAGCCAGACCGCGGCAAATATTCGTATGGCCTATATCTAATTTTTTTAATTCTTTTGAGCTGGGGTCGAAGAACTTCAGTAGTAATATGCTATCTAAAACTAAAAAAAGTATTACGTCTTATTAAGTATAATACGAATACTGAACCGATTTTGATGAAAATTCTATATGACCAATGAGACGAATATACTCTATATTCAAACAAAAAAATAAGTAACGAAATCGTTCAAGCCGTTTTCGAGTAATCTTTGAACGTATATAAAAAAAAGTCCCCGGCGAATTGAGAACCTTCTCCTTAAGTAGTTAAGGAGGAGATTCTTAATTCGTCGGGGACTTTTTTTTCGAGGAAGTCGGCGAAGAGTCATGTCCTTTAAACCCGTACTTAAGTTAGGCACGATCACGACGAACATATTTTTTTCAAATGTTACGCGATTTTAACCGAAAAATTATAATTTTAAATCTATAATCGCACATCGCACAATACTTACCGGCAACGCACCCGCAACATCCCTGGTGTTGCAGATGTCCATGGGCGATAGCGACCACTTAACATCAGGTGCTCGTTTGCCCCCCTATTATATATATATAAAAAGAAATAATAATGCGTTCGATCCGCACATACGTAATAAATTGTTACTCATTCCGTTCCGGCCTATGTTCATGCAAGGCCGAGAACCTACTGCAAATTTTGTACCCATCTGGTTCTTCATCGATCTAATAATTTTCCCGCTTTAATCAAGGTCTAATTTACACGGACAACACGGATATACACGGACTTTATTTTGAAAAAATGGCATCTAAAGATGTCAAACATATTCTTAATAAATTTGTTTGAAGAAGCATATAAATTTAATAAAAAATGTAATGAAAGCAGATAAGTATAGAGACGAGTTTGATAATAATGACTAATAGACAGACACGTTGGCGCAGTGTTCAGTGCAACTGACTCAAGCGCTACCTAACGGTCGCGGGTTCGATCCCCGCTCATGGCAAATGTCTTTATTGGCCATACGGATGTTTGCCGTGGTCTGTGTGTTTGTGTTTGTGTTGTGAGTGTTTCCGGACCCCCGACACAAGATCACGCGATCTTAATGGGGGCCGTTGAGTGTGATGCGTTTATTTATAAAAAGTTTTTCAAATATCTAAGATTATTGTATAATCCAAAATATGGAACACACTTCAATATTCTAAACATAAAATAAAAAACCTTTTTTTCCGTACTTGTCAGTTCAGATGACTTGATAATTTTTTAAATAATGTTAAATATATAATGAACTATCTTTCACCTGCGTTTAATATGTGTAATGTAAATGTAAATCCAATATATCGATACCTCCCACGTAAGTTGTTGTAACCCCAAAATTACAATTTTACAGTAGAGCACTTTTAATCCGTTTTAGTTTGAAAGTTACAACAAAATACGCCTTTTTTCAGGCGTATTTTGTTGTATCTTTCCTTGAAAAAAAAAAAGATTTTTGGTATTTTTTCACTTTGAATGCATTAAGCAATGCAAATTCGTGTAGTATTCAGTAAAAACGCCTACGGCAATTTTGTGGCTTACAATAACTTACGTGGGAGGTATCGATATGTATAAGCCATCTTCATTTTAAATTTCAGTCAAATCGGTTCAGTACTTTCTTAGTGAGTGATTCGTGTGGGATTTTCAAATTTTTTCGGGATAAAATGTAAATCCAAGATATAAGCCATCTTCGTTTCAAACAATCAAGTCAGTTCAGTAGTTTTTGCGTGAAAAAGTAAAAAGTACTGCTTACATTATTCCAGTGGGAACTTCAAAAATTTTTTCGGATAAAACGTAGTCTATGTGTCAATCCAAGATATAAGCTATCCTCATTTCAAGTTTCAGCCAAATCGGTTCAGTAGTTTTTGCGTGAAAGAGTAACAAACATCCATCCATCCTTCCACACATACAAACTTTCACATTAGTAGGATTATCAAAACTCATCAATATCTAAATTTGACTTTCTGTGGGTTGATACGTTACTGCTTATCAGCATCCAATTTACAAAACTGTGGGAGAGAATGGAATGACTTATTAAAATTGATATCTTTATTGTGTATCGATTTTAGAATTCAATACGTTTTCAGTGTTGCGTTACGCGAACAATGTATAAACAAGATTTTTTATTGATTCTTTTATGTAAGTTATACGATAAAATATTTTCATTCTAAAACATGAAGAGTCTTATTCTATGTAACTCATAAATTATAATATTGTAATGTGTTTTTTTTTGTATTTTAACTTTTTCCATATAAAAAGTTAATTCTCATATTTTGTTATATTTATGTCACTAGTTGCTCGCTCCGGCTTCTCACAAGCGTGAATTCAGACTTTCTCGTTTTTAAATGGTTGTTTTTACTTTAATTGTGATAAAGGATTTTATAGTCATATTATGCATAAAGTTTTAAAGTGGTTAATAATATAAAAAAAAAAGCACCCGAAACTAAATCTTTAAAATGTAGAGACAAGAGATCATGCTCTTGAAATATCTGGATCGATTATGATAGATTATGTTTAAGAACATTGCTAGAAAACCCTCTTTCATATAAAAAGAACCGCATCCAAATTGGTTTTGGTGGCAAATAGCGGTCAAACTTATAACCCCCTTCTTTTGCGTTGGGGGTAAAAACACTACACATCGCGTTAGCGTCAACACATTAAAATAACTTTTTGTCAAATTTATTCTGTCGGTATTAATTTATACAACATTCTCCATACATTGTTTGGGATGTATATAATTTTTTTAACTCCCAAAATTACCAGTTTGACGTGTGCCTGTGTATCTATGCATCGTAGCTTCCTAACGTATGTGTCAAGAACGATGTGGTCGAGATGGTTTTTAGCTATAATTTATAAAGATTATTTTTTTTGTGAAAAAGATCCGAGTACGTTCGCTTGGTCTGGTGAATTAGAAATTTATTAAATGTGACTTCAATAATATTAAAATAACATATGCTGCAACATCATCTATATAGCAGGATACACAAGTCCTCACCATCTTCCAACTGCTGCATCATATTTTGACTCGTTCAATGAATAGATAATCGAATGTTTATAATTTTTTTCTAATTTGATTTTGTTTTTAAAATTAACATTTTTCAATTCTTACATATTTTTACGTAACGTAATCGTTTAACAACATTAACATAATCCTTGAGAATTTCTGACGTTTTCATTATAAAACTATTATGTTTATGGTGGCTTCACAAAACAATGTTTTAGTTGTATTGTAATTAGTTTCAGTAATATTGGCGGTTGGAGGTAATTATGTGAACAAGAGCATAACGAAACCAGGTCAAGTGAGATTTTATCCGAAAAACTCAGTGTTTCGTAAATCTGATCTGATAGACCGAGGGTGCGTGGTATTCATCAAAGATTGTCCAGCTGCTTACAAGTAATGTTTTTATTTATTTATTTATTAAGGGTTATCAACAAGGCACTCGATCGTTACATTGATATAAACAAAAAAAAAGCATAATACATTAATAAAAAGGTACCTTAATTATAGGTAACACTACATTTATCTTAACGTCTTAATTCTATAAAATGACAGAATAACATAACATAAAATAAAATTATAGTAAATTAAATTAAACTTAAATAAACATAAATTAAATAATTTAAGTAATAAAAAACGGAAATAAAAACAATAGAGACAAATATACAATCAAATCAACAAAAAATCATTATTATTCATGCTTGTTAAATAATAATTATCGTAAATATTTTAATATAATAGCAAATTTTCTGTATGTAAGATTGCGTAAGTTTAAGTTTTACTCTCGGGAGCGATATAAAACAAATTTGTAACCTAATAACAGATATATTATAAGGAGTTATGAAAGCTGCTTAAGTCAAAAACAAGGGACTGATATTAAATTATTTCAGTGTAAAGCATTTGTCTATGCTTTTGTAACTCTTTATGAAAGTGTGAGGACAAAACTTACAAGAGTAATTATTCTCGTCTTGAATATAATAGCAATTTTTATTGTTATAAGATTGCTTAAGAATTAAAAATGTATAAGTAAACTAAATAAAGAAAATAATTAAAAAATCCGACTGCCTAGTAACAAAACTTCGCACTTTATCATCAAGAGGCCACAACGGTAGAAATTTGCTGATGTTACATCGCTTATAATGCTCCAGAGAGACAGGAATCTAATGACGTAACATTTCAAAATCTGACAATTTGTTTGGGTTATAGGAGGTCACAATAATATGGACAAACATGCATACCCACATACACACAAATAATGATTACCTTTCTTCTGGGTTAGTTGGACGAAAACAATGATGTAGTCAGAGATAACTTGTCATTAAAGTAGTTTTTAAATGAAATAACTTATTGGAACTATAATACTAAGAAATATAAAACTGTAACAACAAAAATCCTTAAAAATAAATGGCTGTAAACAATCATAACCTGTGAGTTGTCTACTGCAAGAGAAACATTTACCGGACAATGAAATTTTTCTATTGAACTCACAAAGTCAACAAAGAATCTTAGAATTTCTTTAGAAATATGTTGCTTATCTCACAACGTTTTCAAATAAGAATTTTAAGTACAATTAATATAGCTTTTAAAAAGTGTGTTATACGCACCATAATCTATATTTATAATACTTGATTTAAATGTATACATTTTGCTAACTGGAGCATTGTAGTTAATAATGAAAGGGAATTAATAATATAAGAAACAAATATGTATATCATTATCACACACCTTTCCCTGTATGATACTTTGTTACATTGACCATTGAAAAGCTTGCCTAATAGGCCCGGGTTCAATCCCAAGTCATTGCAAACATCAGTATAGGACGACATCAGCATACAGACGTTTGTCGTAGTCTTGGTGTTTGTGTTCTGTGTGTTTCCGGACTTACACATGATTATGGATTGTTATTGGGCACGTTGAGTGTGAAATGTTATATCAATGAAAAATAATAATTGATCTGTCTAGAAATTTAAGGAAGATAGATAAATATTATAAAGACCTTTATTTTAAACTCCAGTATGAAACTAGAAGCTAAAAAACAAACTAGCAAAACTTGAAAATCATTAAAACACGTAATAAAGAAAGAAGTCCGTAGTTTCAGCCATAACGTATTTCACTACCGAAATACGTTTTAAAACGGTTGTATACAAACTTCGTAATGTCTTAAACTTAAAAACTAACATCGATACTAAAACTTTTCGAATAGTCTATAGAAACAATTGTTTGTTCGAAGACGAGACTTGGTCTGCGGACGACATTATGACGGCCAGTACAAGACTTTCAACAATTATTGCGAACTCGAATACGAAAATTGTAATAGTTGGAGACGTGAGTTCTTAGTTTACTCGTTAATCTTCTTTAATGTGTTGATTTACGTTGTTAGCTTCCCACGATGAAGTTACTTTGAGGCGCAGTTTATCCTAGTCTTGAAGTTGGTAAACTAAGTCTGCTGCTTTGTTTATATTCGAAGAAACATAATTATTGAAGAAAAAATGTTGGTAATACTTTCTTGAATATAAAAGAGGGAACCTATATTTTTTTTATCTGCGAATTAAAAAAAAATCTATAGCGTTTCGCGTGGATTAATTTTTTATAAATTGGTATACTTAGCATATGCGTTGATATTTATGATGACTGTTCGGTTCCTATAGAACCCAGCGTGATGCTATTTAGCCTATAATATTTTTAAACAAAGGGACTATTTTATACCAAAAGAAAAACTAAATTTGAACAGTTGTTACTGAAAGCAGAGTGTTCAAATAAATAGTTTTATACACTTTAGGTCATTGCAAAAACGTAATACTTATTTAATTTAGTTGTGGACATAAATAATGTAACAATAGTTTTAATTACATTTTTTGAATGGCTAACATTATTTTCCGATATAGAATATACTTTATTCTAACAAATAATAGATTCCTGCGTTTATTTTTAAACAAATTCTAATGACACTTTCCGCGTTAAAAATGTTTTTTTTTATCCTTTCAGAATGGAGCATGATAAAACGTGAGCGGTGTTGATTGCTTTTTAAAACGTGTAGGCGTTTGACGTCAAAGTAACGGATTCTTGTTGCAATTTTGGTATTTAGCGTGTGAAATATTATGATTAAAGGATTTATAGTATATGACAACTTATTGTTTGCATTTTCACGGTTATGTGTAAAATAAAATAAAATTCCAGTGGTTGGTCGTATCGGCCAAACAGAAATGTAGTTTTCAATGGTCATTTGACATAACATAATTTTGATCCTTGATTTTTGTATAAAAATATTCCCTTTATTCTCAAATATTATAAATCAACTGATAAGCCCCAGGACAACTGTGTACAAAGAAATGAAAATTATGTACACGTAGATGTGTCCATTTTCTTGAACGGCCACTGTCGTTGAAGTTCAATTTTTACTAGAAACTGAAATAACCTTTTATTTGTAACAGGAATGTAAAATAATTGGTATAATGATTTCAATACTCTCTGACGCTGACTCGCATTGTATTAACATAAGAAGAAAGGATAAACTCATAACACCAAGCTTTCGACTTCGCAAAGTAAATGTTTCCTTTCTGGGGCAAGGTGTCCGTTTTTATAAAAAAAAACCCCAGAAGTTTTTGCAATTTTCAATAAATAAGTTTAAATTGTATATTAAAACGTCTTTACAAGATTATATAGAAGATAATAATGCATGGATTTCGTATAGCTGGATTTCATACAGGATGTTTAATATACACATTTGTAATTTTTAAATGTATAAACTTAAAAACATAATTTTAAAAGAGTACCTATTGAGTTTCTTGCCGGTTCTCGGTAGAATCTACATTCCGAACCGGTGGTAGCTTTTCATTAATTTAAGCAACTTTTATTTGTTTCGACGATTCAAAAGTGCTTTTAAAAGCCTACTTGAATAAAGTATTTTTTGATTTTTGTTTTTGATTTTGAATAATATCAGATAAGACAATTCAATTTTTTTTTATTGTACTAAAAGATTTTTACATACTAGTGGTCGTCTAGCTGTTGGAATTCGGCCGTTGATTATTAAATTTTCAACTGATTTCAAGAATGACCACCGATAATCTATTATCAATATGATCGTAGATAACAATAAACAAAAGAGTATCTACGCGTATATTTGTCAAATAAATGATTGTGTGTTGTGTAATGTTTATTTATTAATTAAATATATTTATTATATTTAAGCATAATTTTAAAAATAAATCATCATTTTGCACTGCTTCTATATAAGCTATAAGTGCGCAAAAAATAATATTGAAAGAAAAATAATTATGGCTTTTTTTTAGATGATTTCTTCTATGAAAAAATATAATTATCATACAAAGTAGTCCACATTACAAGCGAAAATATAGCCACATCATTATTTTAATTGATCAAAGGCTTTAAAATTTCGCCACCTACGCTGTTTTATTATAAAACAGAATTTAAACTCTATTTTAGCAGTTTTAAGCTTTACAGAGACAAATTCAAAGGAATTTATGGTCGTTAAAAATATTGTAATCAACGTCAAAGATATAATATCTTTACTAGTCCATACTAATATTATAATAGTGAATAATGATCTGTATGTTTGTAACGTTTCACGCTTAAACCACTGAAACTATTTTTATGAGTTATAGTATAGACATAGATCGGACCGTAAAGAATGAAGGGCAGTTTTTGTCGGGGAAATAACATTTGAGGTGTGTAATAGGGAATTATATATTTTAAACTTTCGCGATTTATTCGTATTTAATATAACGAGTCTTATCGCGATAACTAATGGTAGTAATACCTTTTTATTGCCCAACGTTTCGATAAAGTTACATTCCTCGTGGTCACGATTTGACTGGAGTACCGCGCGTCCTCCGGCGACGAGTGCGCGAGTTTTCTTCGCCTACCCTCACAATATTAATATTGTCTTTACCGTTATTATAATGCTGGGAGCACACTACACTAACACAATCGGTTCACGCGAACATTGTTCGAGGTACTTGACTTTTGTTAAATTTATTAAATTAAATTTACTAACAAAAGTGTGAAGTATTAGTAATAAAAAGGTATTACTACCATTACTTATCACGATAAGACCCGTTATATTAAATATGAATTGTAATAGGGAAAAAGGGTTTTAAAAATAAAATATATAAAATATATCTCTCACTCATTTAAAAGTAACAGGCCTTTCTTCGGTTGATATACAAGACATTTGAAAGTAAGAATAAATATGTTTCGCATCATTTTTAAGTGTTTACTATAAAGCACAAAAAAAAAACTTTCATTTGACCGCAAATTTTATAATGTATTCTTTCATACCCTTTTTTATTCGTTTTAGCATTAATTTTCTTTGAAAGCAAACCAATCAATAGAGTTTCCTCGTCGGAAACATGCAGCAAAAGCAATTATATTTCAGTGCTCGTGTAGCATAATACCGTACAGATGTATTGTTGTTTTAGCGAATTGTAGCAAAATAATTTCATGAAATGAATTCCGCAAACACCTTATTCAATAAAATAAACAAATATTTATTTCTAAATTATAAATTTGTTTAATTCATAAAATTGTTTTACGTAAATAGAACCATCATCCATAAAAGATTTTCCTAATTTGTGTCTTAACAACAAAATTGGCGAATGGTAATTCAAATTTTGCTTTTAGAGAGGTAATATTCGTTTTACATCGGGTCAGTGATTTTAAAATTACCGAGTCCATAAAGAGGGCCAAGATTAAACAGCAAAGCCGAATAATGGGAAAAAACTGACTTTAATTATAAAGACGGATTTGATTCAATGGTATGCCGCTGTCGGTGTGTTCAGGCATGCTGCTTTCATTCTCCTACTTTTATTGTCTTTAATATGCGATAATAATTTGTTATGAAATCTACTTGAATGTCAAGACGATATAATAATAGATTTTTTTGGCGACATCCAAAAAGGAGGAGTTTTTCACTTAGTCGGGGACTTTTTTATGTATGTATGTTCACCAATTACTCGAGAATGGCTTGACCAATTTCCTCCGATTGGTGCCATAGATTTAGTAGCTTGGTTTAAAATTAAAATAACTAAAATAATTTTGTCATTCAAGTAAACGAAATTTCGTATTTTTTTTAGTCGGTTTCCCTTTTTATAAAACACACTTTTTATAGGTACATTATATATTTCATTTTTTAAAATAAAAACGCCTTACGCCTTCTTCATTGTATTGTGTGTGTCTCTTGCCGTCAACATGTAACGCGCTTGTATTTATTTATTTAATAAGGCGGCGCGTCCAAAAAGATATGAGGTGACAAAATCTATAAGATCAAAAATTTTGCAAAACTACCTATGTAAAACTACCAAAATATTGTACTATAATATTTAATTCCAGAAAATCCTTGAGGGTTCCTTCTAATTTTAATAGGGGTAAGATTATCAATCACTTCTCCCCACTCAACCGCGAGGTCCTAAGCACTTGCCCAGAGTGTTGGAAAAGAGGTGGAGGCCCATAGATGGAAAAGATTTGTGCAGTTTATGGCGTGCAATGTAATCTAAACTTACCTACGACATTCACGAGTTTATCCGTTATTTACTTTTAACAAGCTGCAATAGAATGTGTCTCACATAAAGGAATAATAAAACTTTATATAAAACGCGAGATTTATTGAACATTTGGTATCGTGGAAAATGCAATTTCATGCTCACAAATGTTCGTACTAAAATGTATTTCTTACATGTATTAGAGTTTCAAGTCTCATTTCATAAATATTAAAAATCCATACCAATGTTTCCTAATATTATAAATTCGAAATATCTCTGTCTTTCGGGTTGTCATTTTTCATGCCTAACCTAAAGTAATTATTTTTATTGAGTTTCGTGCAAACATCGATCGAGTCTTAAGAAAAGTACACGGACTACTTCGTATCACGAAAAAAAAGTGATAATTCAAATAGCCGATGAAAGTTTTTGCGCGGTCCCGCATTCATTTGCGATCTTCGCAACTTCTGCGTCAACAACATTGTAGAAAACATTCATGTTTTGGACATCTATACAGATAAATAAAATTGAAGTGTCTGTTTGTAATTTCAAATTAAGAGTAAGCATATGGCAGTATATACAGTTCTTACATCAAAAACACAATTTTTAAAATTTTTGTCTGTCTGTTTGTCCCGCCTAATCTCTCAAACGGCTGGGCGGATTTTGACGGGACTTACACTAACAGATAGCTAATGTTATTAGGACTAACTTAGGCTACTTTTATTTTTGAAATTTTATTTTTCTAGCCAGGAATCGCACACCCTAATTTTGAGAAAAATAACACATATTATCGAACCATCTAATAGTGTCGTATAAGAATCAACTTCTGGGAAGTAATGGTATACGGCAAATTGAAGGAAAAGGGAATTTTTAATATGATAAAAATACAACACAGGCGGTGTTTCTTCTTATCTAATTATCTCACAAAAATCAGTCGATTTGTGGGGTTGTCTGGAAGAAAGTATTTGTAACCTTATGGTTAATTGTATTACAAAAATACACAATCTTTGAAAACTTTTCTATATTAAGCTTTTGTGGTGTTTTTTTGAGGTATTTATAATAATATTAACTTGCTATACCTTGCGGTGCACTCGCTTTTATAATTACTGTTTCTCCGTTGTCGGTAGTAGCGTGATGTAATATAGTCTATAACCTTCCTCAATAAACTAACTCAAAATTAATTTTTCGAATAGGATGTTTAGTTTTAGAGTGTACCCCTTATATGTATATAAACAACTTTACCTCTACATAATATTGGTATAGATATAATTTATGTATATTTTGTTATTTACATAATTATTATGTAGGTACTTTTATTTTCATAGCCACTAAGAGGATTATTTTAGACGCTAATAAACGATTATCATTGAAGTATACATGTTTACTTTGTTAATACTTAATTTTAAATTTATAATTTTTATATTTATATAACGTGGACACCCATTCTGGCTACGAACGCTCAATATATTATATCTTCAACATCATTAAATTTTCACAGTCAATTAATTTTAGTTAACATTTTTCATCTTTGATGTAATGCCATTGGCCTGTGAAATAATGAGCAAAATTTACTCTTCAAATAATATTACATTTCACAACTTATTAAATAGTTACTTACTTTTATCATTTCGACAATTCTCATATTCCATTTCGCATAAAGAGTGAAAGAATAATTTATCACCTTGCTTGTTTTCTGCACAAAACGGTTTCTTCCTGAAATGAAATTCATTTGAAAAAATTATGAAAGTATTTAGAAGAACATCGGGGTTTTTTCTACGTCGACGTATGCTTGCGTATGAGTCATCCTTTTCCTAGAAAACGGATATCCGCTATCCGTGCTAGCAAAGCCGTATATAAGGAGGGGTGGGGGTGGGTCCGGACTCCTCCTTAGTATACGGCTTACTTTTACTGAACGAATGGCAATGACAATGGTTTACATAATTTCTAAATAACTGAGTTTAGCATTTAGAATCATACTAGTTTACCTTTGTACATTTTGGACTTACGATCCGTCTTTAGACGCTTTTCTTGGAGGTACCCCTCTCATATGAAAGCTACTCCCATGGGAGCTAGAGGGCTATTTTTATATGCAAGCAAAAAATCAAGTGTGCGACCTCGGTGACTAATGAATGTGTGCGAGCGAGGTGAGTGAGGAATATGTGCGTGGCAGTGTAACGAGCTAGAGCTACTGCCGTGTGCATCCTCGCACCGTTTAGCTACACACAATTTCACAATCCTTTTACTGTCCCACTGTCACCACAGGGGCAAACATTCTGAGCGTAATGCACAAGCCGCAAGCTTTGAAGTTTGTGGTTTAAACGGTGACGTAGTTCCTTATTCTTGTTAGATGTAGCTAGCTCTTAATGCAATATGAATCATCTGATATCAGATTTGACAAAAAGTTTACAACACTTATTTATTTGCATTGCATTATTTCGTAATGATGTATGACGTGTGACGCGAGGAGAGTGACTAAAAATCTCCTCTTTTTAGGGTTCCGTAGTAAAAACGGAACCCTTATCGTTTCGCCATGTCCGTCTGTCTGTCTGTCTGTCTGTCTGTCCGTCTGTCCGTCTGTCTGTCTGTCTGTCTGTCCGCGGCTTTGCTCCGAAACCCTTAATACCAGAAAGCTGTAATTCGGTATGAGTATACATATGAATTACGCCGAGAAAGTCGTATAATAAAATCTTAAAAATATTTTTTTTTCAGGGTGTCTTTCCTATGTGTTAAGAGAGACCAAACATTTTTTTTCTCATTTATACCATGTTGTGGGGTATCGTTAGATAGGTCTTTTAAAAATGTTATAGGTGTGGGAAAACCATTTTTCCGAACGACGAACTGTTTCCGAAATATTAAGCTTTGAAGTGTCAATTTTTCTTAGAGTCAAGTGTCCCCCCCCCTCTACCCACTAAACTGCTGCGTCTAAAAATATGAAAAAATTCACGATAGTGGTACATATAATGAATTTAAAAGGAAAATTATCACGGCTATGTGGGTTCTTATGGTTATCGAATTATAGATGATCTAAGTAAAAATAAATATTTCACTTTTTAAAGCATCACATTATGTAAATATTAATAATTTTAAATTTATATATGAATTTAAATGAATAAATAAATAAATATTTAATAAGTTTTAATTAAAATAAAATATAAAATAAGATATAAAACAATGTCTCAATAAAACATGTCGCGAATGATTCTGAATCGCGCTTATGAAGTTTTCAACCAAATCTCCATAGATTTCATAGGCCCTAATCAGGAAGGAAAATTATCGGCGCTAAGTATATTTTACAAGTGTTAGAATAATAAATAATCGACGAGAGCGAGTTAACAATCAAACAAACGAATTCACTTTGGCATTTATGGTATAACATAAAAGATACGGATTACGTTCATACCTATCTCTTATTCTCTTCTTAAAGAGAAATTAAAAATAATTTTATAATAATAAAAGGTTTAAAATTGTAAGTACGTATATTGTATAAACTGACTTAAAAAAGGAAATTCCCAGTTCGTCGTAAACTTTTTTACGAAAATAGGTACTCGAAGATATCTTGACAATTCTGACAACTACGGAACCCTACATTGTGCGTGGCCCGACACGCACTTGGCTGATTTTATTTATGTCATATTTTTGCTTCCAAACAAAGTAATGATTTTATCTTAAGTCAGAATTTAACAAATGACATACTTGAAGTGAAGATAAACTATGTAGTTAATATTTAAATAATAATATTAACGGTTTATTACCAACCCGTCTTTAAATCATGAGTATTTATGAAAAATCTAGAGATGTCTATGAAATTTTCACGCAAGACGATTTTGCCCTCTTTTGAAGGGTAAATCCGTCTAGAAGCAAGCGTTTTAACAGATACGATTTATTTTACTACTGAAGAAACCTAAATTATATATTATACATGAAAAGTTTAATAAATTTTTATTTGTGTTTACCTGTTGGATTTATATTAAACCAAATATTTTATTAAATATGAAAAATTAAATGTAAAAAACAAAGCATGCTGAAATTATTCCCTTTCAGTCTATGTACGCAATACATGCAATTTTTTATTAATATTAAGAAAGTTTTATGTATTACCTATAATATCAACTAAAGTAGGTATAATAATTACCATACTATATTCCTGGTGTACATAAAGCCCTTTAATTCAAAAGCACGTTAACTCACTTTAAAGGGTGGTAAAAAAATAAATTAAACTGTCAACCGCAGTATATAATTTCATATTTTTAACAAAACCCAAACCATTTCATCAAAGTAATTTTATTCATGCAATTAAATATAAAAGTAATTACAAGTCGGCGGGCGGGAGTAATTTACTTGGTGTTAAGGAATTGTTTTTTAAATGTACGTAATTTAATAAATTCTTATGTGTTATGAAGGTTTTCTAGGAACGTTTTTAGTTTTTACGAGCCGGTAAATATCCCACTGCTGGGCAAAGGCCTCTTCTCCTATTAATTAAGATTTAGAACTTATTCCACCACGCTGCTCCGCTGCGGGTTGGCGGATATACATGTGTCAGAATATCTCCCGGCACACGCAGGTTTCCTCACGTTGTTTTCCTTCACCGCCAAGTTCGAGATGAATTTATATATAGTATTATCATTTGAAAAGTCAGCGGTGCTAGCTTGAACGCGCGGTCATCGGTCAAGATCGACGTGTTCTAACCACTAGGCCATCTTGGCTTTAAATCAGCTCTCAAAAGGTAGAATATGGCGATATTATTACAAGAATTGGAATATAAAGACGTGCAATAAAAACTAATCTATCATTATTATTAACTTATAAACTCTTTAGAAGAAGATATAATATATTATTTAATTACTAGCTGTGCCCCGCGGTGTCACACGCATTATTTTAAGAATAAAATATATTTATCTAATGTTTACCTTTTGTTTGCTGGTCTCAATTTTGTTTTCTCGTATTTTTTTTATATTTATTATTTAAAATAAATGAATAAATTAAAACAAAAGAAGCCTAAGTTACTCCTTATAACATTAGTTATCTGTATATGTTTGAATTAATTATAATCTACACTTGTAAGTGTAGAGTGAGAGTACCATTAAAATCGTTCCAGCCGTTTCAGAAATTAGCCGGTACAAACGGAAAGACGGACGGAAATACAGACACAGAAAAACAGACAGATAACAATTTTTAAAATTGTGTTTGTATGAATTATATATACACGATATTTTCATATAGGTAAATTGAGTTAAAAGCTTTTAATTTGATATTACAAACAGACACTATCTGTATAGATTACCATAGAAACAATACACACAAGTTATTAGTACAGAATACAATACCAATCAACAGACTATTTAGGTTAACGATTACTTCAGTAGTATTATTCATATTACCTATCTAGTTTGTCGTCACTTTTAAGCTCAGTCTTTGTCTCGACCAATCCCCTTGTCTTTCTCATTGTTTCAAATATTACACGAAATAATTTGGGGGCCAATTGATGAACACTATCGCTATCATAACTTAAAATACTTTGCCAGTTTCATTCATTTTTTTAACTAAAACGTCTCCTCTTAAAGTCACAATTGCATACTTTGAAAGCGGTAGATGTCCGAACCGAGATAGCCTAGTCTTTAGAAGAATTATTCATACCCCGACTAGCACTGTTGAATTTTCAAAAGATAATTATTTGTGTTTAATTTCTTCGTTCCCGGAGAAGGAAAAGATTGTGAGGAAACTCGTATACGTTAGAAGAAATTCTGATATATGTACATATATAATAGTAACGTGGCGGATTGACCTTCTAACTTTCTCTTTAATATTTACAGACAGTTACAGAAGAGTCAGCTCGTGACCACGACGAATGCAACTTCGTCGTAACGTCGGGCAATAAAAAGGTATTACTACCATTAGTTATCGCGATGAGACCCGTTATATTAAATATGAATAGTTACAGAAGACAGTACAGTACAGATTTGGATAATAAGCCATTTGTTCTAAGCAGGAGCGTTATAACCTATTGGAGGCTATGGGCACATTAGTAACCGGGACGACTATTACTTTGATAGAAGGTTATTTTATTAAAATAGGTATCAAGAGTAACTAAGTTAAGTAATTAAAGTACAGTTACTTATACACATTTGGATTTTATAAGTTACACTTTTATTTCTAGTTTAAGTTTGCATGTTTTATTTTATAAATTTTAGTTTTACATTTTAATCACCTTTTATAGTATTTTGTAGTATTATAAACTTTAATATTATTATTTTAGATAAAAAATGAATTTATAAACTGGGAGTGAGCAACATTTGTTGCATTTTTTATTGCATGCTGAGTTAGCCTATAATTGTAATGTACTTTTTAACTACATATCTTGGATATAATAACATTTTCAATTTTAAGAATTCAAAGATCATTGTACATTATGTTGGCCTACTATATAATAATTAAACTAAGCAAAATTTCAGATTTATTTCACTGGCAATAATTAGACGTATAATGCTCACTTAAGATCTATATTGATAGGAGAGTATCTTTAAAATTTTAAAAGAGGTGAAATCATCAATCACTTTAACATAATCTGATAAGAATTATGGGGCCTCCATCGACCGTGGGTCTCTGGACAAGTGCTTAAAGTGCCCAGTGGGGAAGAGGGGCTTGACTTAAGTTGAATTAAGAAAAAGATAACTTACCTGTCAATTTCTATACACTCTGCATATTCAACCATACATTCTTCTATTATTAATTCCGATTCTGTTTTATTTATAGTAAAATTCATATTCAACATCTGAGAACCCAATTGTGGGTTATCTTCATCAATTTCTTGATTTTGTTGTGTATTAACTTTAAGAGTTTGAACTGGAGATTATTAATATTCAACTATTATTATATAATTTGAACTTTTCTAATATTTTAAATATTAATGTTAGATACAGTAATGTTTTTTGTTGGCTACGATTATATTTATGCTAATCTTTATAATATAAATTAACCAATCATGTTATTGATATCATGAATAATGTGAAATAATAAATAAATGGCAACTCAGAGAATATTTAAAATGTCACCTCTAATTTCAAAATACTTACTTATTATTATTAAATTCAACAAATACTTATACTTCAATAAAATTGCCATCAGCATTATAAAATTCGATCATTTAAAAATACTGTTATCGAAACCCATTATATTAGCAAAAGGTTATTAACGAAGCCATAAAACAATGAAGTGTTTAAAATTTTATCGCATTTTAATGGGAATTTAACGGCTTTCTGGGTACGTATCATCCTAAGATTTTCTGTCGCTTAAAAGAGTAACAGTATTCTAAATCTTAATAATTTTAATGGCATACTTAGGCTCTGGCCTAGTGGTTACAACACGTCGATCATAACCGATGAGTTGAAAGTTCCGCTAAGTTTTCAAGTGCTAAATTTGTGTTTAAATTCTCTTGTGCTCGGTGGGGAATCAAATGATCGTTTTGTATCCATATTTGAATCATTTTATTGACTTATTGTGCTTTTAAATGATTGCAACGGTCCGAATTAGTCGGTGAGTTATTTGAAGCGCTAGGCTATATTACATCACGCTAAACGTGAATAAAATCGCGATAGGCAGCTTGTTATTTATAAGTATAAATATGTTGAAGAATTTCCGCTTGTTAAGATAACAGACTAGTGAAAACTAAAAATGCATCTTTTATCCAGTCTAGAGCTCTTCAGTGAGGGTAGTAATTGATATTCGAATTTGATATTATTTTAAATTGAATGTTATGTTAATAAAAATTCACATTCAATAAAAAGACTTATCACTGTATACTTTACTGTAATTTCTAATTGTATATCAGAAATAGCATTCGCAAAATTAATTATATTATTTTAATATGAATTTGCTGAAAGAATTTTGGAAAAATGTTTTTTTTTTTCTTCTAGCTAGAGGATATAATCCTAACAATTTATGGGAGAAATTTTGATTAATCTTTCCAAGAATATATTTTGTATTGAAATGTAATAGAAAAAAAATAATACAAAGAATAATCTTAGAAAATACCTACGTAGTGGTTGCAGCATAGAATTCTCATAATGCCAAAAATATTTTATTAATAGGTAAGTTGTTTCGGAGTAAAGTAATAAATACATTCCCAAGAGTTTATTTTATTAAAAAACAAATTACAATTAAGTCACATAAATCACATTTTCGTATTTTGGCGATTTACGTTTTGGGCTCAATAAAACGTAAGTCGCCATATATTTAATTACATTTATGAAGATCTATATTTACATGACACACATTAAACGTTAACTATACAATATTTATCAACGACAAGTGAAATAACAGAGGAACTTTTTACACCATTACACTGTACAAAACTAAATTATACGAATTGACAAGAGTTCAGATACTCTGCATCTCGAAGGTTTCATGCTATTTGAAACAAGATTTTAGTCAGAAAATTTGCGAGCACTGAGACGTTTTCGTGTTGGCCGTCACAGTTTGCTCTAACTGCGCCAGTGCCGTCAGCTCAGTGTCCATTTTCCTATTCGTAATCCTCATGTTCTTGTTCAATTGATTCTTCATCCTACAGCAGCAGAGGATCTCCTCGAATTCCTTTCTAAAGTTGTCATTCAACCATCCATATAGCAATGGATTGGACACTGCACTAGACATCCCGAACATGTGGCATATAGCGTATGTTATTGTCATCGACGTCTCGTCCAGGATTTCTTCTGTACTGAAATCTGCTACCAGGTTGAATACATTCAAAGGCAGCCAACTTATCACATACGTAACAGCAATAGCTATTAGAATAGCTGGAGTTTTTCTTGTAGTCCTTCTTCTCCCGCGCAATCGCCTATGGATTTGTACATGCGCCATAACGACAACCAGAACTGGTACCAAGTATTGAAAGATAAGACTAAATAAGGAGTACATGGCTCTTCCATCATGGATAGGCCAGTCTTCTATACAGAAACTTAAGGATTCGATGCCTAATAAGCCGACTTGGTGGGTCTTTAGACTTCGGAATATGTAGAGAGGAGAGGCCAGAGTGAAGGCTGTGACCCATATAAAGAACATTGTGATAAGGGCTCCCATTGTTTGCAATCCAGGCCGCGTCGGGTATACGATCAGCTGTAAACAAATATGAAAGTTAGTGTTTTGGTAATAAGGTAAAATTTTGGGTTTCGTTCCTGGGAGAACAATAATGAGTGATATTTCACTTAGGGAATGTGTTGAAATGATTTCTGGAGTTTAAGTTTAGTGAATACAAGACCGTATATAAATAAAATAATAAGCGATTATTTTTATCTCATTATTAATACAATTCAATTATTCAATTTAATAACGAAACAAAAAAAAGGATTTTAACAACGAAAATCCAAAAAAAAAAAGTTTTTTTTTTTCTAAATTAAAACTTAGATCTAAATTTTAACAGAATTATCTATCTATGGATGCTATTAATTATAAGGCAAGAATCACACCAATATGTCTAACTTTTATAAAGATATACATAAGTTTTTTCGGATTGCTTTACATCTGAAAGAATTTACTGTTAGTGCCTTAATTTTGATATTTCCATACTAGGTTAAAATAATGTTTTGTATCAACTACAAGAGAAAAACTTACAAACGTTTTTCTCACCTTAAAAATGCTTTTTAATATTTCAAAACTATATTAAATTCAACATGCGTTTTTTATATTAAATTTTTGTATTCATAGAAGCAGCGTTATCGGTTTTATTAAGTGGTGTTATCACTTCTGTAGTGTTTGGGTATTTGGTTCATTACACGAAACTCTCGAATGATAAACTGATAAATAATAGAGTTCGTATGAAATCAATATACAGAACATAAATAGATGTTCGACATTTCAACTTCTTATTCTTACTAATATCACTAGCTGCCCTTCACTGTGTCACTCGCCTTTATGGTTACTGTTTCGCTGCTATGATTCGTAGCGTGATGTTATATAGCCTAATAGGTTCCTCAATAAAGTGGTTAACCAAAGCAAATTATTATTCAAATCGGTCTAGTAGTTTCAAAGCCTATTCAATGCAAATAAACAAACAAACAATCTTATTTTTCCTTTTTATTATATTAGTATAGATGAATATGAAAGTAAGTACTTGGTTTCTCTGTTTGTTACCTTTAAATATCTAAACTGCTGAATCAGTGTTGATGAATTTTAGTATAGATATAGATTTGCTCTTGGAGAAGGACATTATTGTCAAGCAATCAAAACTTCTAGGGCTCCGCTTCCTTTAAATTTATTTTCGAGAATAAAAATTTGAATACAAATACCACCATTTATTAAAGAAATAGGCTATTTAAATTTTTTTTTCTGCAAATAAAGTCGCGGGAATACATTAATTACAAATTTCTATATATAAATTATTTATATAAAATTAACTTTGTATATACATATATTTAACAAAATAGTTAATAGTAAGTCAAATTAATAGTACAATGGTTTAGAATCGTCGCAAAACTTGGACTTTATAATTGGTTATTTTTAAAATAGACTTAATGACGATAGAAATTAAAGATGTAACCAGAAAATTTCATGTAGTTGATAGTAATTTACGCATTTTATTACAATACAGTATGTGGAAAGTTTGCTGAATAATTTAAAATTGAAAATTAAAAAAAAAATCGTGGTGCGTGGTACACCTCGTGACCACGACGAATACACAGACACACAAACAAACACGTTAAACGTGTGATGGGGGTTAAAAACCGTATTTGACACCTCTTTTATTAACTCCAACGAATAAATGCGAATACCGTGAGCAACTCAACTGGCTTTCAATTAGACACCGCCGCAACTTCCATATTCTTTCCCTCCTCTATTCTATTCTTTATAATCCTTCTACTCCTAACTACCTAAAAAAACGTTTCCATTATTTAGGTACGGACACCACTTGTCAACTTCACCTTCGATCAAGGCGTGACAATCGGTTAGCAATGCCAACGGCCCATACACGCTTTTAAAGTGAATCTTTCAACACAAAAGCAGTGAAACTGTGGAATATATATATGTACTTTCCAATCAAAATCCATTAACTTATTTAAACGTCGTGTAAAAATGTATTATCTTTCGCTACAGTAGATACTTTATATATTTTTAGTCTTTTGTCGTATTATATTTATTTACATGTAGATTTTTTTTGTATGTATCTATGTGTTTGAGTATATATGTATATATGTCTTAATTTGTGTAATATTGTATTTATATTATGAAATTTATGGATAGTGTCACAAATTAAAGTATTTAATAATTGCACTACCCCATTTCTGCCTTGATATTCCTTACACTAAAGATTGTCTGTCAGAGATTGCTTTAGCAATAAGACCGCCGTTGCACGCTCTTCATTTTTATTTTATTGTTATTTCTTGTTTTATTTTATGTTATTTTCGTTCGTTTGTGTGCAATAAAGTATTAAATAAATAAATAAATAAATGCGTATGATTTTTTGTTATGAAATACAATGCGTCTGTTCTCTTTGCAAATGTTTTTAAAGGATAATATTATTTCAGTGTTGAATAAAGTTTTGTTGTTAAACAAAAATGGGCTGTATTTTTGTATAAATAGTGTTGTTTAAGAAACAATAGGAGTCATCCCATAGCAATTAATGAACACGGCAAAGGGCAAACGTTTCACAAGGAATTTAGTTTAAAATACTCACAATAAGTGATTAAAAAAATGGTATACTTTTTCATTCAATTTTATATCATTTTTGTATAGTTTCAGAAATGCCTTTTATTTAATTTTAGACGTTACATTTGTATATGTACACCTTATATATAAAGCTGAAGCGATTTTAATAAAATTTTTAGGCTTATAAATTAGACCAGCGGGTGACCTTGTGAATCATCAATAAGATTTTTTTTTATTTTTGCCAAGGGTTGGTAGGGATAAATAAATATTTTTCGTTCTTGTTTTTTATTAGGGCGTGTAGCTGAATGTAGTTTGTATGTAGTATAAAAATTTGTGATGCGGAAATTACGACTAGCATGGGTGTATTGAAATGTATTTGTCCTTTTACCTTAGTAATTGATGTCTGTCGATTCGGTATAAAGCGAAATGTATTAAGTTGTGTAATTGATAAGATAGTATTAAAAATATTTGAATGTTTTACTCAAATAATTCTTCATCATTTATATGTAGCTTTAAACACATAGTTCCAATTTTTTTTGTCTTAATTATTATATATTTCAACCCAATTTTTTAGAAAATATTGACTAACGAACGTAGTTCCCGTATATAAAATTAAGTTTGTCAGTTTTACTCCTGGAACTTAGTTATGTAAGCTACTTAGATATATCGTTGTCTTAGATTTTCGCGATTATTATTCATTGAAATAAAACTATTTTAAACGGATTTAAATCGCGTATATTAATTATTTTTATTGCGTTCGTGGTCAAGGGTAGACTAAGGTGACATTTGTCTATTTGAGATTTTAGAAAATATTATTTACAACTACCGCCAACGGTTTCTTAGATGGTATCTTGAATTCGGTTGCACGCAGAAGGCACTAACTGTATCTTTTGGTCTTGCAGTCTGTTGGACTTGGGATTTTAAATTTTTAATAAGTGGATCCCAGGTGTTCGAAAGTCTCTAACCATCTTCTCTATTGAAGTTCGGATGTTTTTGAATTTCAATAGCCTCGCGTATCATTCTTGGAATGAATCTGTGTTCTCTAGCGAGAATCTGTGGTTTATAAAATCGTATAAAATGGTTAGGTTTATCCAAAGCATGTTCACAAACTGCAGACTTTGAGGAACGCCTATTTTTGACATCTCCTATGTGTTCCTTGACCCTAGTACCGATGCTTCTCTTTGTTTGGCCTATGTAAGATAAACCACACTCACATTCGAGTTTGTATACTCCCGCAGTCTGTAAAAGAATATTGCTCTTGATAGGGCTCTCAAGACTTTCCTGAACTTCCTGACTTTCCAAAAAAAAATGTATACAATAAAATCTACTCCTAATAGAAATAAATAAAACTCCAAAATATGAAACATTTCATTATTAAATCATACATTTTTCTTGGACGTACCTAAATTCACGAAACAGTCGCGAACTGAAGAAAGTTTTATACAAAGACGTTTACATCGAAGGAAACTATTATATAATTATGGAATCTTTCTCTGAGGTAAAGTAATGGCTTTTGTACTTTTCTTTTACTTTTTTTTTTAAATAATCGGCAAAGGTCGTTTGGGATTTGCGTACCGAGGGTTTCTTTCTCTCTCTCTATTCAAGATATGCCGTTTTCCCCTGATTGGGCGTGGCAAGGGAGGGTGCTGTGTTTATCAGTCTGTGTATGTATGTATGTGGGTTTGTACCTTTTAGACACTATTTAGACCAAACGCGTAAGTCGATTTTAATAAATGATGCATCGATTGATTCGTCTTAATGGCACGAATGTCATGGAAATAATAATTTGGAATAAAACAAAATGGCCGACTTTTTGACGTCATAATGTGGAAAAGAAAATAATATATAGTTTCAATTCTATAACGATTTAAAGTTAGTTACGATTCCCTATGGCCTTGTGGCGCAGTCGGGTGTTTTATTTTTTCAATTTAATACTTATGTTGTGTTGTTTTAGTTTATAATTGGCACAATAAATTTACCAAGTTTGAAGTTTATGTGTATTAGAGTTTTTACGATAAAGTAAAAACAAAAATAAAACGTAGAAAAACATATACTGCCTTACTACAAAAGATTTAAACAGACGTTAAACGCGCGTCTAAGACAGTTTTGAGTTAAACATGCTTTAGACATAGATTAATATACGTTTAAGTGAATTTAATAGATGTTTAAAACCTATTTTTGCTGTCAAATGCAACGTATAACATTTTATAAATAAGTTTTTTTATGAGTTTATTGGCTGTTAAGCAATTTAGATAATATTTTAAGCAATGTTTAAATCTTAAACACTGTCTGCCTTACTACAAAAGATTTAAACAGACGTTAAACGCGCGTCTAAGACAGTTTTGAGTTAAACATGCTTCAGACATAGATTAATATATGTTTAAGTGAGTTTAATAGATGTTTAAAACCTATTTTTGCTGTCAAATGTAACGTATAACATTTTATCAATAAGTTTTTTTATGAGTTTATTGGCTGTTAAGCAATTTAGATAATATTTTAAGCAATGTTTAAATCTTAAACACTGTCTGCCTTACTACAAAAGATTTAAACAGACGTTAAACGCGCTTCTAAGACAATTTTGAGTTAAACATGCTTTAGACATAGATTAATATATGTTTAAGTGAGTTTAATAGATGTTTAAAACCTATTTTTGCTGTCAAATGTAACGTATAACATTTTATCAATAAGTTTTTTTATGAGTTTATTCGCTGTTAAGCAATTTAGATAATATTTTAAGCAATGTTTAGCTAGACACGTGTTCAACATGGTTTTAATGCGTCTTTTGTAGTATGACAGATAATCTCTATTTTTTTTTTACTTTTGTTTTTTTTTTTGGTAGATATATACCATACCATATACCCATCGTTTTATAGATACCAAGCACGCTAATATGAACTTTGTGAACATTTTAAATCTTAAATAATACGCAATGAATACGGAACTCTTAATAGCAATTAACAAACAAAAATGAGGAAAAATACTTCGCTATTAGCAAATTCCTTTGAGGTATGTCTGTACTTTTGTTTAATTATAAAAGCAATCGCTATCGCAGACATGAAAGCGATCGCGATAAAAATTTTACCGAAGCATTACAATTTGGAAATCCTTAAA
Organism: Hypolimnas misippus; assembly: GCA_037950945.1. NCBI lineage: Eukaryota > Metazoa > Arthropoda > Insecta > Lepidoptera > Nymphalidae > Hypolimnas > Hypolimnas misippus. The sequence goes on from JBBEEQ010000009.1 coordinate 3,715,827, forward strand.
ATTAATTTTAGCCTTAAATCATTTTAGTTGTTAATACGATATATTTTTTTTACAAACCATTCTTGATAATAGAACGTTCAAATGAAACACTTTTTAATTGTATGTATTGGAATAAATATGTATACTTTAATGTATTGTTTCCTTTTTCTAAATGTTTATTTTTTTAGGGAAACAGTGCTTCATGTAAAGCTATCTCTGCTCCACGTTTTACAATGTAATGTCCTGTAAAATCCTTTAAGCCGTTGCATTTGTGTGTGATACAAGTGTGATATTAATCTTAAGCGAGAATTAGACTTGAAACATTGGTCCACAGTCCACTTTTACACCTGAAAAAAATTTACTATTAATCCCTTATTTATTTTATTTATTTATATATTAACCTTATTTATTTATATTTGTTACGAGAATACAGAGTTGTTTGATGTCATTCTCGAGAGTGAAATTTAGAAATATGATCCTCTTCTAAGACCTATTAGTTATTTTCTTGGAAGTCGCATTCAATTTCCTGTTTTCTTTTTAGCAACGCTTAAAATTAGCGCAAACAGCATCCCAAATCCTCGCCAGCCGTGATTAAGGTTTCCTATCAGGTACGAGAATAAAACTTACTAAGTGTAATTTTCGCATAACATAACTGAGTCAAAAGTTTATATTTCTTTAAATCTTATAATATATATTATAATTATATCAAATATCGATAAATAAATTCGTAAAAATATGTACTCATCCAAAAAGTTGCAACAGAGATTTATCGAAGTAATTCCGTAAGTACAGATAAAAGATTTATTTATAGTAATATTTTACCAACCTACAAAACTGAAATACGTGGGGTATCAAATTCCCATAGTATTTACGAATGCTATTATAAAATTGGATCTTAAAACATTTACAAATAATGTATTTACTTCCACCTGTTAATGTATTCAATACGTTTTAAAAAAACTATTTCTATCTCGTCATGGCTTTTATATATATATGTATAAAAAAAAAAACATAACTGCTAACCGCTAGGTCTACAAACGTGAAATTTTGCACAAACGTACCTTAAATGTCGTACGTGTGCAGTAAAAAAGGATTTATGAAAATTCATCCCCTAAGGGGTTAAAAAGAGGGTTGAAGTTTCTAAGGTATCAAATTCCCAAGTATACGCGGGCAAAGCTGCGGGGAACTGCTAGTTGTAAATAAAAATAGGGACCATTTATCACAAAATTCGGAAATTCCTTGAATTTCAGTCAAAATTCGACAAAGAAGCCGACAATTTCGTATTTATTTCTATTGATTTTTTCTTATTTTATTACGACGGATAGAGGTACATCTTTTATCGCAGAAAATTTTAACTTAGCCCGATTGGACACTGTAAGAAATTTATGTCTGTAATAATTCTTACGCGGTGTAGACGACCTTCCCAAAGACGAACAAATTAATGATCTCGTTTTCTGACAAGTTGTGGGTCTAATAAAAATTTTTGCTCAGAGCGTCTTTCGAAGTGCGTCAGATTTTTTTCTAAAGATCCGTCAAAACCTGTACAGGTGCACGAAGCTTTCGGTTTGCGTGTATTTTAGGACTAAGGACACCTTTAGACATCAGTATTGAGGCCTGTTGACTTCAGCTCATATATGGGCTGGCTGGACGGGAGCAAGTAGGTCATGTAGCTGCTTTTTGTACGGTGAGTGAGAGAGCCGGAAGCCTAATCACCTCACCCCATACCTTCCTTCCTATTCCCTTTACACCTTTTTTAACTGGTAACGCATTTGTATAACTATAATTTTTCCAAACCGGACTGTGCCTTTAGGGAATTTTGGAATCTATAAGTTATATGGGGATTTTCAAGCGTCGAGTGTATTCACGGTAACGCGATGCAGATGTCCATGGGCGATGGTAACCACTTAACATCAGGTGGTACTATTTGCTCGTTTGTCCCCCCCTTTTTTATATAAAAAAGTCTTATTATATGTTAACTAATTGTTGCGTTAGACAGCTCGTTGATAGGTGAAGGTTATTTCTACACAGTTTATTAATTAAAAAAAAAAATAGGTAATGTATATCAAAGTCATTGAAAAGTAAGATATATAAAGTGCTCCGATCTCGTTTTTCATTAGGTTCACCTCAATAAATACAATTAAATTCCCTCTGTGCATACAAATTAGATGAATCTAATTTGAATTTCTTCTCTTTATTTGTTAAGGTTTTCAACCCTGTCTATCACTGATAGATTAATAATTATGTGAGAGTGAAACAAATCAACAGCTTTTAAACCGACCTTAAAGTTTAAGTTAAAGTTCTCCATCGTTACTGATTCATTTCACTTAGATGGTACGTTATTTGTTTTTGAAGTCAGTTTACTTTTTTTTATATTTGATAGGATATACTTTCACATTAGATATTATATAATTAATAGTTTTATCCCATAGTTATTAATTATCATCAAATTTAATATAAAATGAAAAAAAAGTTGTTTTTAAAGCAAAATAAATTGAATTGTGTTTTCATTTAAGTAAACGAAAATGTGTTTTATTTTTTATTTTTTTGTTGGTTCCTGATATAAGTCTTAGTTATTAGAGCTTTAAATGAAATTTTAGTATCACGTTTTTACGTGCAATCGTTTCACGATCGTGTATTTTTAACCCGGCTTCAGAGGGAGGAGATTTTATTTATAGAGTATGTTTTTTTTAAGGTTTGTTAACATATAATCCGTCCCGTCATTTATTAACCCAATTTATTTTTTTATTTGAAAGGATATTCTGCGGAATGCGTTGTACTATACTTTTAAAAAATTATATTTTAAGGCCCTTAACCAAACGTTGAACGTCCTTATATTGTGATCTATCAGAGCCCGCGACTTCGTTCGCGTGGACTTGGCATGTCTCATACAAGCAAGACTGTTCACTGTGGCGCCTTTCAAGAAAGGAGCATTTTACTCGCGTTAACCAATTGCATTTTGTAAAAAAAATGCACTTTAGTTTACCATATGCTATTACTTCTCAAAAGTTGATTCTTATACGAGACATTATTAGATAGTGCAATAATACAGAGTATGTAATTTTTTTTATCTGCAGGTTCGATTCCTGGCAAGGAAAATAAAATTTCTGAAATTAAAGTAGCAAAGTTACTCCTTATAACATTAGAATATCGCTTTAGAGATTAGCCGGAACAAACAGACAGGCAGACAAAAAAATTAAAAATTGTGGTTTTCGATGTAAGTACCGTACATTCTTTCATGTGCACTTAGTTAAAAACTGTTAATTTGAAATTACAAAGAGACACTTCAATCTACCCGTGACCACGAACGCTGCAAAGTGCTCGAAACGTCGGGATGATAAAAATAATTATATACGCGATTTAAATCCGTTTAAAATAGTTTTATTTCAGAGACACTTCAATTTTATTTTTTGTATAGATTTACTGTATGCTCGACTATTTAATTATTTTGCAAAATTAAACGATAAATTTGTCATTTTGTGACTTTTGAAATTTTGTATTTTATTTTGTTTTGGCATTTGAAAAATCAAGTTTTACATTTTATTGCGATTAACAAAACCCTGTTTATGTCGGTGTTTATTTTAAGTTCTATTAATATATGGTCAGTATTACGTATTATTATTTATTGATTTTTTTTACAATAAAAAGGGGGCAAACAATTATATATTTTCACCTGATGTCAAGTGACCACTATAGTTTTTATAGAAATAATATATATGTCGTGGAATAACTTTAATTTTTATTAGAAGTCGCTGAACTGACTATGGTAGTAAAGGGTAAACGCGGTGTTGTTAGTCACGTGGACAGAGACGTGTTGGATAGTGGGGGACTGTGTCATGCACACTTACATTTGAGAAATCGACCAGTTACACCTCCAAGTTGAAACTGTCGGTTTACCTACCTATTATTTTTGGTTATACCTACATCCAGTTTAGTTTTGATACAAAATCGTGATGGACTTCGTACCACCGAACGTAGACGAAGACACTACTATCGCTCAGTCATCGATGTCGCCGTCATATATAATTTAGATGGAAGAATTACATACTAACTATTAACGTTACCACAATTAGCCACACATACGAAATAATTCATAATATAATGATACTAAATCAACTGTTTCCAGAACTACTAACCAGACATTAGATTTCTAGATAAATATATGACGTCAAAGATCTGCCTTAGCTGGCCGTATAATCTATTCCTAGTGCTATTGAAAACTGCATGTAAATATCTAAACTATTTAGATGAATCTTAGATAATTTAACGGGAACTAATATTAGTGCTATGTATTATTTTGTTTAGGTATTTATTATGTGTATAAATAACTAGCGGCTCTCGCCGGCTTCGCTCGAATTACATATTTTACAACGCTTATTTCACCCACTTCGGGCAAAATAATAAAAAAAAAGACATCGATATAGATGTGCATTTATTCCTAACCAGAACTGTATAAAATTTCACGTTCCGAACTTTGAAAACGACGGAATTTTATCTACTTAGAGGTATAATTTCCACAAATCCTTTCTTATGGGGATGCTTACAACGTAAAAGGTATATATATATATATATATATATATATATATATATATATATATATATATATATATATATATATATAATTCTCAAATCTTATTGATATGTTTATGTTTCAAGGAAAAGTCGTTCGGAAATGTGTCGCTCAGTTGAACTTATAAACAGAATAATACAGCCTAACACGTGTCATGGAGCCTAGCGTTTCCTTTCGTGCCTCGTTCCTATGTAAACTAGCCTTTGTGGCTCTTCTGGTGCTGTTAAAGTTCATGAGTTTGATTACTTAACATCGGATAGTATTGCCAGATACAAGTACATAATTTCCGGGACAATTCTACTACTTAATTAATGTAATACTGTATAACCTAAAGAAAGAAAAAAATTCAATTATTTTAAAGGACGTTGTCTACAAGAACTAGAATTTGTCGATCAATACATAACTTTATGAAGACACCCAATTGATGATATATTTTATGTGGCAGGTAATCTCTAAAACTACTAATATTAATGAATTTACGTTGTGTAGCTCGTTCATTGAGAGGTTATAGTAGGCTATATAACATCACGTTAATATTCATGGAAGTAACACCGTGAGGAGCTAGTGAAAAGACAAAAAATTTACATTGTATTGAAGAATTCTTTAGTTTAATTATAACTTTTCGCCGGAATTTCGAATCGTGTTTAAAATAAATATACATCTCGCTATAGTTTTGATTTAAGCGCAAAACACGCGCATCAACAAATTAAAAAAAAAAACATAATTCCAAAACATGCAACGCTAACATAGAAGCAAATGTTTAACAGGTGTTATAGATTCATATTTGGATAAACAAAACAGACCGCTCCAAATTGAATAAAACAATCACACGAGTAAACCCATTACCAATAAAGCCTGTAAAGCAAACTATATGAAATTTAACCTTGCCTGATATCTGTCCAAAGCAATTGCCGTGATTGATATGGTCGAGACAAATATTGATATAGCTTGGATGGCCCCGCAGGCTTTGCAAAGGCTCGGCCAATCTGGCAATGGCCAATGTTTGGTCAAAAGCTCCATTAGTGTGAGTGGTGTGCCCACGCAGCAGACCAACGCGTCTGAGACCGCTAAGTTGACGATGAACATGTTTCGAGCTGTTCGCATCACCGGTTTTCTGACTACCTGAAATAAATAAATGGTATTATTGTTTGGTTTTTGCTTTTCACGTGGGTCTGTATTAATTTAAATAATATAAGATTCTTAATTTCGTCTTCGCGTATATTATGCGATATATTTACGAAACTTTTTGACTTTCATATTTTTTTTAATAAATGGTCTTTAATCATTCAAAGATCAATAATTTATGTATTACCACTCATTTAATCAAAATGTGAAGATGGAAATTGACCTATCAAAGAACCTTGAGCAGACTATGTTTGTTTCCGTTGGGATCAGTAAAACGGAACATTTTGGGCAGTCATAATCGTAAATATGTCGATTACTGCATAGTATGCCAATCATCAAAGAAGTTTGTTGACATAACGATCGAACTTTTGTAGCAATCGTAGTTCCGTCTATAAATCTCGAAAATCGGATGTTGGTAATATTTTTCGATTGTGGTTCTTCGATTTGAGAATCATAATATATATATCAACATTTTTCCTTTGATGTAAATTTCAAGAAATAATGAAAATATATATAATAAAGATCTTATAACACTATTAGATGGTGTAATAATAATAAACACGTGTTTTTTTTACATCAAAAGATTCAAGACCATTCATTTTCCAAAAAAACTAAAGATTAGGTATCTTTAGTTTTTAGTTTTTCAATCCGAGAGAAGCAGGTTAGTGGAATAAACTTAGGTTCTCTTTATTACTAGAAAAAGAACGCTAAAGTTTCCCTTTACACGGGCTTTTTAATGTTCGTGTAATTGAAAGCGAAAGAAAAAACAAAGTTTTCATTCGTACTTATTTCTAGATGTTTCGAAGCAAAATGGCTCTCTTTTCTACCCGCAAGACTTTTAGCTAAAGTTACTGATATACTTGTTGCTAAACGTTGTGACGGCAACTGAATGAAGAATAGAACCAAACATCAATACGACATTTATGATCATGATATAGTAGCTGAGTCAAGTTAACATTAGTCGACTAATCTGTCTCTTCAAAACTAGAATTGCTGAACTTTGCAAAAACTTCGAGGCAATGTTTGTCAGTTCGCTGAAATGTTTGCTGGAATGATCCCTTTCGATCAATACTTATCCCACATTTAACTACCTAATATAGATGCGTTAAATCTGCGAAAGTTAACAGCGAGAGTTGGAAGTAAACCATTATCCAGTAACTTTGCCTCTACTTTTAATCTAACACATTATTTCTTGTGTATCTCGGAAACGAGTCCAACGATTTTCATGAAATTTAGTGCGCAGAGGGTTTTGGGGTGGTAATTCGATCTGGCTAGGTTTAATTTTTAGAAAATACCGTTTTATCCGCGTTTTCAATATCGGAAAATATTATACGAATTTCATCAGTATGTAATTCGTTACAAAGTTTTATCCATCAAATCCACCAAAATAACCAATATATACCAAAACAAAAAATATCAAAGCAAAGCGTGGTCACTCAAGTAGGTACTCCATTTTTAATTGAACAATGCATTAAGAACTTCTTTGACGTGATGTTAATGACCCGCATTCTTTACCCGATATTTTCCAGAAAGAAATTGGCCTTGAGTAATGTGTGATAAAAGCCCAACAATGTGGCGCCAATTAGATTTGTACTTGTGTACGATTAATGCGTTATTAATTACCACAAGTACCCACTTCAAGTACTTCACGTACTAATTATGTATTTAATTCAATAAAATGTAAATATAATGCTATATTAATACATTACACTTAATATTTTTGTCGCATTTATGGTTTATTGCTTAGACAAGAGCCGCATTGTCCCTGATTGTACTAATAGGTACTAATGGAATAGTTAAATCTGGAATACTCTTAGCTTCTCTATTAGTTTTATTATGAGAAAAGTGACTGCCTCGTGGGTGGTCTTATAAAATTGATTAATATTATATAGAAACCTTGCTGCTGGTTGTCTTGAATAACGACAGTAAATCTTACTTCACTAACATAATCATATATTTATTATAGGATGCTTAAATATTTAGTATCGAGTAAACGAACGACAGTGAATCGAAGATCGGTAACTTCCTCTTTTTAAATCAGTTAACAGAATATTTTTTCTTGTTCAACCCAATAGCTTTACCATTAACGCTTTCAACTAGTGGGTACGTGTTCTGGGCGCACGGTAGTGCCCCGCCAAGTCGAGTGAAATTCTAATCTCGAAACAGTTCCTGCCATACAATACCCCTATGACTTTTTTTGTGGATAAAACTGGTAGCCTGAATTTCCAGTGACCAAGCAGGAATTGTAAACACATTATATTTCAAATTTCATTCAATTTAAATAATTTAAGAATTATAACTAGTCAAAGTTTCTTAATTTTGATACTCATTCACTAACTGATTGATCGATTATAAAACTCTAAGCCTCTAATAGCAGATAGAAGCTTCAAATTTGTATTTAATTGTATCAATCAAGGAAAACTAAAATATTTTTTAATTTCGATTCTGTTTTCCAGATGTACCAACTGCATAAATAACTTTGCAATGCCATCTAAATACAGGATTACATAGATACATTTGATGTAAATGAATCAATCTATCTGTATAAATGTAGATGTAAAGTTGTGAGATCTATATTAACAAGGATTTTAATATAAATATGGTCACTGTAAGATGTTGTTAGATTAGCTAATTATGCAAAACCTAAGATAGAAGGTCACTTAAGTAGGGACTGCGAAAATTTACCGAATTTCTTACTACATAGTTTTGACAACTTTTTACGCTAGACCAAAAAACTGAGATGCGAGACTTGGCGTTTTTACAAGTTATATTTTTGATGACATTATAATTCTATTCTAAAACTCTTCGACGTGTTGAGAAAACAATCAACTCTATTCTTCACTGAAGCGCTGTACAAACGCCATTTTTTATTTCCAGTTGCCTACACCGAACACTTTTTCATCGCTGATCCGTTTGTGTCAGGTGTAAACAAAAGGACACGAATAGTGCCTATTTCTGCACAGAGAGTGGTTGGTTTCATATTGAATATATGAAAATGAAGTATTTACTGGTGTGTCTTACACAACATAATAGTGTCACCATTTGGGCAGAATCTAAATTGTAGCGTCATCAAATAAACAAGATGTCTCCGAGAAAACGTTGGATCTTGTAGGCCATTTGGATGCTGATAAGCAATAATGTGTCAACCCACAAAAAGTCGAATTCGGAGATATTTATATATTCTGATAACGCATCGGGTATTAAGCATTATTCAATAAAAGTGGAAGACATATCAACTAAATAAGGACGGAAAAAACTTTCTTAATTTAATGTTGAATATTGAAGTGTGTTCCATATTTTGCAATATCTCAGTATTTAAAAGAAATTATTTTTAGATAAAACTTTTTATCAGATCAATCAGTTTTTAATTCATTATACCGATTATCATAATAGAAAGAAGTATATATGTACATATACTTCGCCAAATTAATTTATTAAGAATAGGTTAAACATGTTTAGACGCCATTTACATGTTTAGACGATCACAATGAAGTCCATATGGCTTGACATAGTATTGCTTATCGGCACCCATTAATTAAGCAGAATTTTTAAAAAGTTTGGTTATTTTTTTTTACTTTTAAACAAATATCGATTCGTGTGTGCGTGTATTTAACCAGCGTTAGATTAAATATCCAACAAATGACCAGTTGACACCTTGTATATACTAATATAACATGATAATCTAATTAATTAATTAAGTGTTTAATTAATATACTCACAGAAATAACAACGAGAGCATTGCCAACAGCGCCTATCGTTACCAGGATACCATAAAACGTAAGCAATAAGGCGCGCGTGGGGTCATCGACTTTTCGGTTAAGAGAAAATTTCTCTAGCAATGTATTGGGGTTCTGGACCTCCCTTGATGCCTCGATTACCCATTTTGCTGAGGCATTTAGGGTGAGGTTCATACTGGGGTCCTCCCTCTGAAACAAAATGAAATTTCTCTTAATTATTGTATTAAATGTTAGAGTACCTAATTAAGGCTTTTTAAAATCAAAATACGCTATTTCGTTTTAGTGGAAGACACAAAAATACTAAAATATTATTTTTTTTTATTAAAAATTAGACCAATCTGAAAGTATATCAATTCAAATAAAAAAATAATTTTCAAAATCGTTTAAAAAATAACAAAGTTCTGAGGGAACAAATATTTAAAAAAAAAAACGTCGAATTGAGCACCTCCTCTTTTTTGAAAGCGTTCGAAAATGTGAACGACTTAATTTTGAGTATTTCCATTACATTCAATTTGTCTAACATTCAAAGTCAATAGACCGAAAATCAGTGATAATGAACCTATTCTTAAACTTTTGCGGTAATGAAAAACATACTAATTTTTCGAATCGTAAATGTCGTTCTGAGAAATATAAAGAATGATTTAGGGTTAACCTACGCACATCAGTCTGTTTTCGTTTCCAAAACTTTATAAATAAATCTAAACGATGCTAATATTATTAAGAGAAACAAGTTTATTTGTTATTTTTAATCGACTTCGAAAAAGGAGGAGATTATATGATCGCCTGTTTTTTTTTTTAATTATTGGATAAGTAATAAATGATAATAAAATTTAATTTAACTTTCTCGGTACCTATGACTTTCAATTATTCAAGTTCAAATTATTTCGTCTTTAATAATATTCAGTAAATATATGTATATATATATCATCAACTATATAATGTAAATATTTTAAAACAATTTAAATTGTATTTATTCTTTTATATATATATATATATATATATATATATATATATATATATATATATATATATATATATATATATATATATATATATATGTTATGTTATAAGGAGTATATATATATATATATATATATTGGTTTTTTCAAGAAATCTCTAATTTCCATAAAGACTTGTATAAAATCTGCCTACTTTTCTATCTATTTCATTTCGATAACCAAATGAGACAGCCTTATTTTAAGTCCATCTTTCCCAGACAACCGTATTGAATTTCTTTCTATTCTGTCATCATTCACGTAGATTTAGTGTGTCCACATAAAAATGGCTATCTCATTTGGTTTTCGTTTCAGTAGTAAAGAAAAAACAAACCTTAGGGCGTGTTTATATGTATACAGTATGATTTTTTTCATCTATCGAGATCAACTTTCTATACTAATATTTTTATCGCGAGCAACACGTTTTCTAAAAGACTAATCCGAGTTTTTTGATCATGTAGAATAGTTGGGACAACTTTTACATAACTAAACAGGTGACGTAATAATTTAATGACCTTGAAAATCAAAGTTTCATACTAATTTAATTTTTAAAACATACACTTAAATATCAATTGCGACCAACTCTACTGAGAGCCTGGCTGTAGTCTACGGCTCGTATACAGCTCGTTTGACCAAGTACCTTACTCTAACAGAAGATCGCCGTGAAGTAGTTAATATAGTTGCTTTTAATACGGTGAGTGAGTGAGCCGGAAGCCTAACTCCCACCATTGCTTTTCTTACTTCGTTTTTCCTTTCATTACTTATTCCGTTTTAAGCTGGCAATGCATTGACGGCTCTATTGTAAATGTCTATGGGCGGTGGTAATTACTTAACATCAGGTGTCCCGCCTGCTCGTTTGTCACTTGTTACTATGTATAAAAAATATACTTCCTAAACAAATGGAAAACTACCTAACCGGAGGCGAGAGAGGACGATCGTAAATAATACTTTCTCGGAATTAAAAGGTTCAAAGAATAAAATTAAGCAATAAAGCTTATTTAATACAAAGTAACGCGAGTAAGTTAAATTAAATAAAAATAGAATTTTGTTTATAAGTTCCTGGAATAAGTGCCCCTTATATTTTATGTCGGATGTGCGCTCAGATTTTAATAAGGATTTACATAAATTGTCGTTGTTTTACACCTGAAAGAATTTACTGTTAGTGGCTTATTTTTGACACTCGTAGAGTCACGTAGGCAGCTGTTACCAGGGTACAAAGTTGTTTTATATCAATAACGAGAATCAATACTAATATTATAAAGCTAAAGAGTTTATTTGTTTGATTGAACACGCTAATCTCAGGAATACTTGCTCGAATTGAAAAATTATTTTTGTGTTAGATAATTTATTGAGGAAGGCTATAGGCTATATTACATCACGCTACAACTCATAGGAGCGAATCAGTAACCATAAACGCGAGTGAAACCGCAAAGGCTAGTAAATCATATAAATGTTATTCTCGTCTTATACTAATCATTTATCTTTGTGATTTTGTTTGTATGGAACTTTCGTTAATAATTTTACCACCGTCATGTTCTAATTTCGCTTAATTTTGTTTAATTTAAAATTAATTAATATATTTCTATAGCACAATCTATTACTACTGAATCAGCGATTCATAACAAACAAACATACAAATAGACATCCAGGCAGATAGACAGTCTTTACCCTATGTACAATATTAGTATTTATTGGGTATTAAATTAAATATTAAATATTACGTGTATTATGTTACATGTAGGTACGATGTTTTATCTTTGCAAATAAATAAAATTGAAGTCTCTGTCAGCTTTTAACTGAATATATATGTAAGTATACACGGTGATTACATCAAAAACACAATTTTAAAAATTTTTGTCGGTACGTCGGTCAGTCGCTTTGTCTGTCTGTTTGTTTCGGCTAATCTCTAAGACGGGTGGACTTTGACTGGAATTTCACTTAAAGCTAATGTTATGTTATAAGGAGTAACTTAAGCTACTTTTATCCAGTCCAGTGTCCAATGATACATCATTATGTCAGTCAGTCAGTCAGTCGCCTTTGAATTATATATATTTAGTTTACGAACTTTGATCTCGACACAGCCAACTATTTCATGAATTTCGAATAGTTCGGAATAAGCCCGGACGGAAGTTATTTTAATTAAAACTAGTTCATGATGACATAAAGGAAGTTTCCGCTTAATCACATAACAACATAGATTATGCCATAGGAACTCGGGTCATTTAGTTAGTAATTGATATAAAAAATACTATAAAATACATACAGTCGAACATAGAACCTCCTCCCTTTTCGAAATCAATTAAAAAGACCACGAACACTGAATTAATAATTGTAATAATATCTCGTGAAAATTTAAATTCTTTACCTAGTACAGTTCATGAGACAGCATGACAATAACAGACGAACAGACAGACCGGATTTAAACTCGCGACCATCAGTTTAGACCACATTATTGAACCACTGTATAATTCCAAAATCGCAGAATGATTCTTTCAGATGGGTCAGTAGAGAGAAAGAGTTTTTCTTCAAATCTTTCAATGCAGTTTCTTTTAAATTCAAAATCGGTGACATGGTACTTTTCAACAAATTTCTCTAGCTCTCATAGTTTCATTACATCCTAGTGACGCATCTAAAAAAATAACATGTGTCGGCCATATGCGTGCATATTGATAATAATAAAACCGGTGAAGTGCGAGTAGAACCTACGGAGGGTTCTGTATCATCGTATAAGATATACCACCGTTCTTAGATAATTACGTTTGTAAAATAAATATGGCTCTATAACTATATGTAACATTATATCTATTCGTGTGCGAGTCCAATTCACCCTTGACCGGTTTTTATTGTATGTGTTATATCAGTATTAGATATACATATTTTGTAAAAAAAATAATATTCTATCCTGAGATACAGATCGATGTCAGGCGGACGGACGGACGAACTGGCGGACTGGCGGACTGACGGACTGACGGACTGACGGACTGACGGACTGACGGACTGACGGACTGACGGACTGACGGACTGACGGACTGATGGACTGACGGACTGACGGACTGGCGGACTGGCGGACTGACAGACTGACAGACTGATGGACTGACGGACAGACGGACGGACAGCGCAGGCTTAGTAACGTGGTACCGTTAAGATAGATACGGAACCAAAAATTTTACAACTTCATTTCTAAATAAAGCATCATCCTATAACAATATCTATACATATATTTTTTTATATTTCACTGTATAAGGGTGGGGTATAAACGTAAAAAATACATTTTTCGGACATATTTACTTAAAACTTACTACATATACTTTTTAATGCTAATAATAAAATATAAAACAATGTTTTATCAGATTTCTGAATAGCTTATATCAAATTCCGAAATATACGCGGGCAAAGCCGCGAGAAACTGCTAGTTTTGAATAATCACGGAAACCGAAGTAAAATGTTTTTTTTTTAAATAAACAAACAACGGATCGACCCTCAGACGCATTCTCAGTAACAGTAAAACATAAAAGCGTTAACATTTTTACGTATTTTATGTTCGTATCGAATTGACATTTTTAAAGCCCGCGCGTTGAAACATTATACAGCCCTAAACTAATATCCTGCTTCTATGAAATTATACACAAACGAAAGTAACCCCTATGTTTATCGTGTTTAAGTGCATAATACTCTGAACAATTTGTATTAATGTTATAAATATCGTGGATAGTTGAAATGGAGTAAACAGGAAAATTTCGCACTCACGCGAGTCCCACCTGTTTTGAAACGTCAAAATGACACCGTAACTTTGACTTTTTATGGCTTGTCATAGTTCTAAGGCGAGAATTACACTTATACGTTATGCTTTCAGACTTTGATAAAGATTTACATAGGTTATTTGTCAGTGCTTTACTTCGAACGAATTTACAGCCAGTTCCTTATTTTTGAAATTCACATCGAGCGTATTCACCTACGACATATCTGTTACTAGGTTATAGAGAAAGTAGGATAGCTCTCTCGAGAGCCATGAGACTTTCATAAGGATTTCCGTAAGTTACTTTTCAATGATTTACACCTGAAAGTATATGTATACCGTCAGACCTTATTTTTGACAGACTTACAGATTTTGTAAGGTCACCTAGATAACTATTACCAGGGTACAGAGTTGTTTATATAAAATTTAATACAAATCCAAAATATACTTTATTCGAATAAATGTATTTTTTAAGTTACAGATCATTAGATATTTTTAAGTTAGCACCGCTTAGGAATGTAGTCTTTACCGAGAAGAACCCCCAAGAAACTCGATATATACTCTTTTAAAATCATTAATACATAATGGATTTTTATTACAATTTATTTTTGATATCTTGTTAGATAATCCTAGCGTATTATCACATACGATAATGAAAATTATAAATGTATCATGTAATGTATTCCAGCCTAACGGCTCATTGTTGTAACATTCGTTGATGTAACTTTTTTTATAGTTTTGGCGAAAGTTTTATGAGAAATGCCTGATATAAATACACCAACCTAGTTAGAAATAAAATATTAAATACGTCTGTTAAATTGTGTTTATATTATCTAATAATTATAGTAAGAAATAAATTGAAGACGATTTTTTGAAGTTCTTATGAACCGGAAAATGTTTGTCTTTGATTTTACTTAGAACTCATTTTTTTTTTTAATTTAGGTTTTATATAAATATATGATAAAGATCTTTGGAAATAAACAAAGAAACTCTTCAATAACTAAAAGCAAATAACACGTTATTGCTAAGATCGTTTATATAAACAATAACAGTTCTGTTTGAAGTCGATTATATATTTTTCTACAATACAATATAAACTTTAAAATTCCTGCTATAATTATATTTAATAACCAAGAAGAACTGCTCTGGATCCAATGGAAATATATTAATATTATATTTTTATGAAAATTGCTCGGACGGAGGAATATGAAATTTCGTACACTTATATTTTGTATAGAGAAGTGGAAAATGCTATTTTTTTTTAATTGTGTATAAAAATAGATTAAATCTATAAAAAAATATTGCACTCACTACCATGTATTAAACACATACACGCATATAAGTATACTCTTTTGTGTATCGTTTTAAGTCTGTACATACTATCATAAATACTATTTCTTTTTACAAATCAAACATTATCCATAATAAATTAAGGAATAGACTTTGAAAATAGAACCATAATAATGTTCAAACTTATAATTTAAATTAATAAAGGTCGAGTTTCGACCACTGAGCGACCACTAGTTATGTCAATGACTTAATTATCAAAATCCCAAACAACTGAATTCAGTTTCTGATCATAAATTATTGGTAATCGAAAGTTGTTGTACTTGTAACTTTGACAACACAATATATTCTATAAAAAGCGCTTTAAGTTAATATCACTAAAAGCAATGAATCAAATAATTGAATTGAATTAATATCGTAAGTGAACCATCACCCTTGTTCAAATAATTTTCGTATCTAGAATCAAATAAACTAAAATGTTGTATATATTCAAACTGTCTATTTTATTAATGAAATGACTGATACCTTCTCTGATCTCACTGATCCTCCTTTTGTGAAGTCGGTCAAGTAACGACATGGGATTGGGTAAGGACGTGCTGACAAGTGAGGCCGCTTTCCATTAGAAACATAATAAAAGTTTTTTTTTTAACAAAAGGATCCACAGAGTGCTTAACAGTTAAGAGTGCTTTTAAAAATTTTTAATTAATAAAAATTACCCCGACAATCTACTCACTGCGAGCATTTCAACGAGCTCAACACGATACTTCTATAAGTTAGTTAGGAGTTGTATATATTTAATACAATCAATTATTTTGATATAATTCACAGTATAGTAAATTTCGAGTCGATAACACTATTAGAAATTTTTTGAATCCCTTCAACAATCTTGAAACTTCTAAACAGGTATTTTTGAATTATAGCCATTAGCCATTTTAATTACATCAGCTTTCAAACAAAAGGAATCGCATCAAAATTGATCCATTAGTTAAGGAACTACGATGACACAGACAGATACACACACGCCAAACGTATAACACTCCTCTTTTTTGGTTGGGAGTTCAAAATACATACGATCTACGCAATCGCGGATTTTCTGTTAGTCCTTATAATATAAATAAACACTTTCAAGAAAAAATATCTATTTATCTGTGAGGATTTAGATATAATCTGTGAAACGTGATTTTATTCGAAAAAAAACATACAAAATTAAATGACACATAATAATGACACATAAATAGGAAAAAAATATCTTTTATATATTTTTTAATAAAAATATATTTTTTTTACGCTCCAACTAGGCAAAGATCTAAATAAACAGAAACAACCAAAATATTAAATTTCCCGTTGATCGGCGTGTGTTTTAATGATCCTTCAAAATCAGAAACTTTTGACGTGATGATATTTTGTTCACAAAATTAATTAGACACAAAGTGAACCAATTAAAAATTTACCTCGAGTAATTTCTCTAATACGATGTCAGAATTATAATACAACTTTGTTATGTATTGTTTATTACAATTGGATGTTAATAAACAACAATGTGTTAACCTAAAAAAAGTCATGTATATATGGACGCTGATAAGCAATACTGTGTCAAGCCACACGGACTTTATTTTGAGAGAATGGCGTCTAAAGATGTCACACCTATTGTTAATAAAGGTATATACTCCCTGTATATACCTTTTCTTTTATTTTTTGATAAAGTGTATAATTAATTAAAAGTAGATTGAAATATTTAATATATTATCTAATAAAAAGTTTTCCAAATATTTGAGATTATTGTATAAATTGCAAAATATGGAACGCACTTGAAATTCGATACGATTAATTAAGAAACTTTATTTCGCACTTATTTAGTTATATGACTTCATATTTTTGTTAATAATGTTAAATAGATGATGCTGTATCAAAATACATCAACATCTCCGAATTTGACTTTTTGTGGGTTGACAGATTATTGCTTATCAGCATCCATATGTGATGATTGGTACTGCGTCACCTATATAATATTATTAAAAAAAAAAAAAAAAAAAAAACTAAATAATTAGGGACAAAAATTTTATTACATATCAATACATTAAATATATGAGTCTGCTTTTAATTCATTATACCTTTTATCAAAAAAAAAAAAAATGGATATGTACTTCTTTAAACAAATTTAATAGGAATCGGTTTGACATCTTTAGGCGCCATTTTCGTATGGCTTGACATAGTATTGCTTATCAGCGTCCATATATCCTGCAATATTTTGATGTATAGGGCAGAGGTATTAGTCATAATCTATATCCGTCTTTAATTAGCAACAAGCCTCACCAATATCAGAGCCAACAAATAAACCAGATTAATTGAGCCACTTTCACGAGAAATTGTTACGTGAGATGAGCGAGGTAAACTTGCGTTACAATCACCAGGCCCTTTGGGAAAGTGGTAATCATCAAACGATATATTACTCGTGTTAATTCCTATTTGAAATGCAATAATATACATATATAGTTGGTTTGGTTCCGTTCCCAATGGTCCTAGAGATGATTTCCATCTTAATTTTAATTATGAGAAATCATCAACAATATTTTAATATGAATCGGTTTGACATCTTTAGATGCAATTTTCTCAAAATAAATTCACGTGGCTTGACACAGTATCGCTTATAAGCGTTCAATTAATCCTTCGAGTATGGATTATAGCAAAATAATAAACTGATAACAATGTAATTCTTTGCAGCATGTTGTTACAAGTACAATGGTTTTCAATATGCGTACGAGATTAAAATTTATAGGGGCCAATATTGTATGACGTCGCCTTTATGATAAAACTTGGTATGGAGTCGATGGAGCACACAATATTTCATTTCTAGTAGATAAATGCTTAATATGTTTGCAGGTTGTGTTGGATTTTTGATATAATGTATTATAAAATGGTATATTATAATTATAGATTGATTAGTTTTAAATGCCGAGACGGCCTAGTGGTTAGAACACGTCGATCTTTACCGATGATCTCGGGTTCAAACCCCGGCTAGCACCGCTGATTTTTCAAGTGCTAAATTTCTGTTTAAATTATCTCGACCTCGGCGGTGAAGGAAAACATCGTGACGAAACCTGCATGTGTCGGGAGAAATTCTGACACATGTATATCCGCCAACCCGCAGTGGAGCAGCGTGGTGGATTAAGCTCTAAACCTTCTCCTTGATAGGAGAGGAGGCCAATAGTGGGATATTTACAAACAGTTAGTAACAGACTTTACTTTTACTTTTTATGTTTATATAATTTGACGTTCAAAATCTGTATCCATTTTTGACGGGACTTTTAATTGGTAACTAGAGAACGACTATTTACCCTAGTATAAGCGCATAAATTTTGGCATTACACTTTTGGAAAATATTTTGGCCGCTAAAATTCATGAGCTTATACAAAGTGTCAAATGGGCATGTGTTGGATTTTTAGCAGTCTTAACAGAATCGATATTTAAAAGTAAAAAAAAAAAACTGAACTAAATTTTATTTGGATTCCGTTTCATAAATAGTTATATGTATATTTATTAAACGTTTATCTATTCGCGCCTGCAAGATCCGTTTCCCCAGAAACACGTTGTATATCCATCAATATAACATGTTTCTAGTCAATAAATAACGATAATATTGTTATATGCATTAGGCAGTCATTATTTGTTTCAATTATTGTTCCAAAAGAACCATAAAAATAATTTGTGTAATTATTTTCAGTGGCACTCACGGTCGATATTTGTCTACAAAGTTTCGTTCGATAAATTTTATACTAGTTTGCCTGAAATCTGTACCATAACTGGACGCTGATATGCAATACTGTGTCAAGCCACACGGATTTTATTTTGAGAAAATGGCGTCTAAAGATGTCAAACCTATTCTTAACAATTATGTTTGAAGAAGTAAATATCCATCTTTTCTTTTATTTTTTGATAAAAAGTATGATGAATTAAAAGCAGATTGATATATTTAATATATTATCTAAGAAAAAGTTTTTCAAATATATAAGATTATTGTACAAATTGCAAAATATGGAGCGCACTTGAAATTCGAAACAATTAATTAGGCAACTTTTTCCGTACTTTTTTAGTTTATATAACCTTACATTTTTTGAATGATGTTAAAAAGGTAATGCAGAATCAAAATACATAAATATCTCAGTATTTGACTTTTTGTGGGTTGACACATTATTGCTTATCAGCATCCAACTGTGATTTCACTGTTACTCAATATAAAGTTAGTTTGAAATTGCTATTGTTAAACATGAAACAAAAGCTTCTAATAGTTTTATCTTGAATCACAAGTTCGCCGCAGCACACTTCAGCTCCCAGAGAACAATATTTTAATAAATCACTACGTTGTTTTTACCTCGAATGAGTTATTAATCAGAAGATCGTACCTACGACTTTTCAGAAAAGCTCTGACGGTGAGAAAAGCTTAAATCTAAAAGTTCCTTATAGAACATTAAGGAGATATTTTTGGAAATTCCTATACGTACTCCCAGATGTAACAATACTTAAATTAGAACTAATTGAATACGAACAATTGAACACAAAATAATTAACCAAGCACACATCAATGCAAAGCGCAACATTCAAACAATAAACACGATTTACTACATTAACATTCCAAGGAAAATTTACTCTAAAATAGCAAACTTAAAATAGATTTTCTTCACGCAAGCAAAATTCAACAGTCTTTATGCAACCGTATTTCGTGTCAACGAACTTTTTAACATTCGTAGAATTAATTGAAATAAGTCGGTCAAATTCAGCTATCACCGTATTCCGTTGTGTCATGCGTCGTCAATAGTTTCATAAAAATCTATACAGGATACAATTGTAGGATTGAGAAAATTTGTATATTTTAATATTGTAATCGATTCTTCATCTATTAATGGTGAACCACTGGGTGTACCTTTAGCGAGCTAATTGTCAAACATATCGGCAGTTAATAGCGGCTTTTAGAACCAATAAAACCGGTCAAGTACGAGTCCATAGCGTACAAACTTGCAGGAATGTAAACAAGACTTTTTAAAAACGGAAACCGACTTGAAAAGCCAAATGCGTAATTTCGTTATATCTAAAGACATACTATTTTCAATTATTTTTAATTTAAAAACAATTATGATTGATGATGATTTTTTTTTTTTAAATTATGAAACTAATGACCCTATATACCCTTCAAACAAAAAAATAAAATACTCAAATACGGTAGGTAGACGAATTAGAACCTGGGCCTTTTTTGGAATTATAACTATGTAAACGGCGTCATTACTAAGTCCTTATAGCCAACGTACATTTATATATTTTATCTCTTTCTTTTCGTACTTAGAATAATTTTTAAGTTTTTCATAGAAATAATAAGATTAACTATCGATTTATTATTAAACTGTCTAATTAACCGATTAATTTTTATAAGTAGTTAAAGCCTTTGGGAACAGTTTTAATCTAAGATATTAAATTTTAACATTATACTGCCTCTGGTAACGTCACAGTCAATGTTATCATACAATATTTAGCTTGCCATTTTGTCAAGAGATTGTACTGGATGTACGTTAAATTGTGCTTTCATTTAGTTCGCTGCAACATATACATTGCATTGCGTTATATAATTAAAGTTTGCTGTACCTATGTTTTTGTTCTATTATAAAGTTCTCTTTAGTGGGTGTAAAATTGATTTTTCGGACGTAATTAGGTTCTATATTAATTTGTAATAAGTACCTCAAATTTAATACTAAAATTAAATTATTGCCGTTGAACCGTGTCAATATCTCACACAGAAGTTTTGTACATTATGAGTATTGTTTTAATTGACTTGTCTATGTTTTCACTTAGAAGTTTGATTTTTTTACAGTTTGAAGTGAATTTAAAAATTATTGAAATACAAACTGACAAACAGATAAACATACAGAGAGAAATTTCAGATTTTTTCTATATTTTTCTTGTTGTTAAATTTCACGTTTGCCTTGGGAAAACGCTGAAATGGTCAAAATATGCAACATAATTGCCATTATCTTTATATATTTATTAAATAGTTATACAATTATTTAAAACAAAATTTACCTTTTTTATTGAAAATAGCTGGAAAACGAGCAGGCGGAAAACCCGATATTAAGCTTTTTCCGCCGCCCACGGACATTTGCAACCCAGAGGAACTACAAATGCGTTGCAAGCTAAATAAAGAATAGGGGTGAGAGGGTTAAGCTTCCAGCTCTCTCACTCACCGTACGAATCGATGCTACATGATCTATTTCACACCCATCTTCTGTGAGAATGAGGTACTGCCCCGGTCGAGCCAACCCGTATACGAGCTGCAGTCAGGTTACAGCTAGGCTCTACCTCAATCGAACTTAAAAAAATTTAAGTTTATTTTTTTGATATTTCAATTTTATGTGTTTTCAAGTTTTACAATAAAAAATGAAGCAATTTTTAGAAATTACATGGCGGAGACAGCTAGAGGTGTACCTATCGTAAACATAAATTTAAGGATATATATATTATATTTCAATACATTCTGTTTACAAAATTAAATAAAGATGTTTTATACACCAATTTTTTTTAAAGTTTTGTTTACTCGACTGTACCATGTGTGAATTCGGACTCCCTTCGTCCATCACACATTTAGACACGTGAATCAACCTATACTAGAATGTCGTATGTGTCGTGATAACAATATCTAGAAGTAACAACTTTCTTGGAAGGATACAGACTTGCAACAAACGTGTCTGAACATTTACAGATATAGCAATTATTCACTTTATCAAAGGATCTATTTCCGTCCGGTGGTTAACTTACATTGTTACAAGTATTTGTATGCTACAAGTTAAGTAATGGTTATTGCTTGAAACATATGTTCAAGGACCTTCATCTACAGGAACCTTAACATGTATTTCAAGCAGAAGCAAATATAAAATGTGAACAAGCCAAATCTGTATATGCTGTGATGCAGGCACGTGTATCACAGATCACCTTCGTAACCATGTTAGCTTATATACAGTATTCATATATATTTATGTACATACGTCGGCCGTCATGCACTGTTAATTCTGTATTATATTGGTTTGCGTCGCAGCATAAGTTTAGCCTCACAGTGAAACTTGTTAAATGCAACAGTTTATGGGGTGGATGGTGTTCGAATATGAATGTTCCATCTTAGTTCCTTATTACATGACGCTGCGGTTAATTAATTCCAACTTGCTGTAAGTGAATATTGTTGAGATGCCAGACAAGATAATTTACGCTTTAAAGTTAGTTCAAAGACCAATTTAATTCTTGTTTGAAACTGTGTTTTAGGTTCAACGATGCATTTTATTTTATTAAAGTTATTAAGTCATTAAAAATACTCGCTCAGAAAGATTGCTTGGGGCATAATGTAATTTGTAAATTGATTTTTTTTTCAATTGCTAATACTTTTTCAAGTATTCTAATTATTTTAGTCCATTAATGTTCTAGTCTATGTAGAGTAAATTAGGTCACGTCTCGAATACCATAAAAATATTTCTATTCGAATCGAGAGGATTCATCTGATTAAAAACTAGGTCACTCGACCGCATTTAGCCGACTGCATTTCATTTGCGTCGCATCTGAATCATATTCACTATTCTTCATTTCGAATACGGGATTCCGTTGTCTCGTCCCCTAGGCTGAATAGGGTTGCGCTCGAAACGATTGTAAGTCCAAATTAACGTTTGGCTAGAATTGGCTTCCGGCTATTCAGAAGAGTTCCCATTACGAAATTTCACAATTCAAATGCCAAACACACCGTTTGATAATGGACTTGCATCAGAATTTTCGACTGGTGAAATTCTAAATGTTGCATAATGGAAATGTGATTTTCTAGTAAAGTTCGCGTTTCCGCATGTCAGTTTTGTTCGTTTTGAAAATGATTATTCAATTTCTGTAAAGTAATTTTAGGTATAAGTTAATCACGTAAGCTAAAATTTTTGATTGGGCTATTTTTTTTTCAAGTTGACTTTTCTTGATACCGTTTTAGAATAATGTTCTACTCATAATAAATTAGTTAAACTTATTAATTTCTATTAATAAAGAACGTGTAAAATAAAAAACATCTTGTTGATTTTTCATAATTAAAATTAAGACGGGAATTATGTCTAGGACTTTAGGAACGGAAGCAAAACAACTATATACATATATTATTGCATTTCTAATAGGAATTAACACGAGCAATGTATCGTTTGATGATTACCACTTTCCCAAAGGGCCTGGTGATTGTAACGCAAGTTTACCTCGCTCATCTCACGTAACAATTTCTCGTGAAAGTGGCTCAATTAATCTGGTTTATTTGTTAGCTCTGATATTGGTGAGGCTTGTTGCTAATGAAAAGACGGATATAGATTATGACTAATACCTCTGCCCTATACATCAAAATATTGATAATTACTATAAAACGCATGATTAGTTTTAGTTTTAATTTAATTCTGATTTGATTTTTATGTAACTTTAATTTCATTTTTATTTTGATTTGATTTGATTTATTTTGTATTTAATTTTTATTTGTATTTTATTAATTTAAATTTAATTTAATATTGATTGAATTTAAATTTGAGTTTGATTTTATTTTGATTTAATTTTAATTTTATTTGACTTATATATTTATCCTGAATTAATTAAATAATTTAAACAAGTTTTAAATTTTCTCTGTAACTGTAACTATTATTACTTATAAAATAAATATACATACTCAATGAATGCTATGTACAGTTGTAATTGACGTACATATCAGACTTTAATATAACTTCTAAATTTTAATATAAATGTTTGTAATATGTACGTTGTAAGTGTGCTTAAATAAATAAATAAATAAGTTGCAGCACATATATTTTAAGGTCTAATTTACTATCCCAATTTCATATATTTCCTTCCTTTATATTACTTTGCTTTATTTTATAATGTAAAATACTACACTATCACTATTTGTTGATAACTAGTAGATTCTTCGCCTTAATAGAAGAGGAGATCTTTGTCCAGTAGTGACACCTTTAAAGGCTGAGTACCCTCTTCTGTACTAAGTGAATTGTTTCTATTTAGGCTGAACAATACTGATCGCTTGAACAAGTAAAAACATAAAAAATATTTAATTTTATCTAAAGGCTTTTAGCTATACTTTCGATCTGTGTAATACCACTTAGAATTTGAAAGCTGGTATGAATTTTGATCAGCGAATTAGCATAGCTATCGGACGAGGAAATGTTATAAGCTTTCTAGACATCATGGTAATGAACGTTTTTATTTGAATATTATGTTGATTATTAGCATTTTGGGATTTACCTCCATGTGGGAAGTAAGGAAATATTGTAATCGAGAAAAAAAGAAAATAACGATAAATAAAATCACCGGTATTTTAGTTGAAAATACAATTAAGAAATCAAATTTGATGATAAATAATATTCATTGAAATAAAACTGCAAACGGAACGTTATTCAAGATACCATCTAAGAAACCGTTGGCGGTAGTCGTAAATAATATTTTCTAAAACCTCAAATAGACAAATGTCACCTTAGTCTACCCGTGACCACGAACGCTGCAAAGTGCTCGAAACGTCGGGATGATAAAAATAATTAATATACGCGATTTAAATCCGTTTAAAATAGTTTTATTTCAATGAGTAATAATCGCGAAAATCTAAGACAACAATATAAATAATATTTCCAAATCGTTAAAGAAATTACAAAGTTACAAACATTAAAGAAAATAGAACCTTCTTAATTTAAAGAAAGAATTAACTAATTGATAGGCAAGTATTACAATTGTAACATTTACTCTCGTAAATGATATAAAACAATTCTTTACTCCCTTAACAATTACCTAATTAACCCAACGAAGATGTAGGTATCAAAAATACTAACAATAAATTCTTTAAGGTGTAAAGTAATGAGAGAGAATTTATATACATCTTAATGGAGAAAATATCTGAGAGAAAAACTTGTAAGTACATATAATTCTCGCTTTACAAATTAATTCTTTTGTTAAATGTTACATTATTCGATCGCGGACTTCTTATGTATATTATCCGATTACTCAAAAACTGCTGAACCCAATTTGTTTATTTTTTATTTGCTTGAAAGGATATACACAAAAATAACTGGAACAAGCATCTCGTCTTAGTAAACGAAATATGTATTTTGCCTTTGAAGTCGGTGCCCTTTTTTAATAAAAGTCTTGTTAATCTCTGGTCTTCGATTGGCGGATTGTAATTAGGCCACAGATCTGTTATAATGGAGGAAAGTCTCTATTAAAAATTCTCTGCGAGGCATTTGTCTATTCTTTGAGGATTTACGATGGAGCTTAAATCCATTGGAGTTGTTCCTCGATTTTTCAATCAATACCAAATATTTCGAGGGGTTTCATAGGATTACTTAAAAAAGCGAAGTCGTTTGAATTTCAACGCTTTTTCATCGAATGTTCTGTTCGGCTGAGTTTTGATAAAAGATTTTCGTGATTAAATAGTATTATAGCGTATGATAATAAAGTTAATACTCTAGCTTCCCGCACCGGCTTTTCGCGGATTCCATATAAATTTATTATCATTAATTCATCTTCTAATTGACAATTTTTTTAAAAACACCGATGTATATTTCCATTTATTTGTAACTAATAATTTTAATGATGCTACAACATAAAAGGTATTTGAAGTTTGGGCTTGTGATTTAGGTTCGTCGTTTATGAAAGAGTCAGTCAGTCAGGACCAGTAATTATATATGTATAGATTACTTTAAATTCCATAATTTAGGAACTGATTTGAAAAATTTTTTTTCATAGATTTGAAAATTTTAAATACTACATTAAAAAAGTGCTATTTTTATAATATTATATGGATGCTGATAAGCAATAATGTGTCAAACAACCAATAGTCAATTTCGGAGATATTGATGTATTTTGATAGCGCATCACCTATTTAACATTATTCAATAAAAATAAATTCATATAAACGAAATAAGTACGGAAAGAAGATTCTTAACTGTTTCGAATTTCAAGGTCGTTCCATATTTTGTAATTTATACAATATACTCATACATTTAAAAAACTTTTTATTACTTAATATAATAAATATATCAACCTGCTTTTATTAAATTATACCTTTTATCAAAAAAGAAAAGAAAATATCGATAAATACTTATTCAAACAAATGTATTAAGAATAGATTTGATATCTTTAGACGCGATTCTCAAAATGAAGTTCATGTGGCTTAACACAGTATTGCTTATCAGAATCCATATTTTTGTTATGAAAGATAGATAATAAATACATATATTAGAACAGAGCTAATCCGTGAAATGTACATTCCTTTTTTTAAGAAAAAGACAGGTAGTTTTATGTGAACCTCCGAAGTATATTTACGATTTGTTTTAGATTTATTTACCTATAAACATTCATGCCTGAAGCAGAAGGGTCCAATAGTTACGGGTGTTGGGAATATATATTAATATTACATGTTATTGTAGAAACATATTTGTATTTTATATCACATATGGACGCTGATAAGCAATACTATGTCACGCGGATTTCATTTTGAGAAAATGGCGTCTAAAGATGTCAAAACTATTCTCAATAAATGTGTTTAAGACGTACATCTTTTTATTTTTATTTTGAGAAATGGTATATTTAATTCAAAGCATATTGGTATCATGAAAGGTTTAATCTAATTATAACTTTTTTCAAATATTATTTCGCTTAGATTGCTTGAATTTCTTTTGAATGATGTTAAATAGATGATGAATTATCGGAATACATCAATATCTCCGTGTTTTTTGTGGGTTGACCCATTATTGCTTATCAGTATCCATATATTCGTTTAATTTACAAACTTCATAGGAAAGTATATAAAGAAAACCCAAGAATAAATATTAATAAATGACGTATATATTACATAAAAGCGGTCCTCCTCGTCTGGGTTATATATAGACTTAGAATCCCTAATTCATCTTCTTAAGGGTGAAATCTAAAAAACCCGATTTAGATACATGTGCATTTAATATTAACCATAAGTAAGCATATAAAATAACGTGTTTTTCCCTTTGAAAAAGACGGACTTCCACACAACCATTTAGTCTATATTATACCACCTTAGGAGTGAAATTTTCAAAATTCTTTTCTTAATGAATGCTTACAGCTTTTAATTCGTAGAGTATTTTTTAAATGCTTGTTATCTCAGAACTCTGTAATTTCCTTTCTTCGACTAAAATTTCGATTTTTTTTTTGTTGGAAAGTGTATACTTTCGGATTGGTCTTATTGAATTTTTATTGGTTTGGATTGATTGATTGATAGATTTTAGTGCTTTAGTTTTAAAACTGAAACAAATACGTCATCCAAGTAAAAAGGTTTATTTATTGTAAATTCAAATTTGTGAGCAAAACTAACTAGTATAATTGTCGCTGATCAAAAACTTACAATACGTCGGGCTAAGGCCGTAATTTTTAAGTTATTAATTTTGATTTTAAAACTAAACTACGGAACCGATTTTGACAAAAAATATACATGATAAAAAAATAATAAACGTAATCAGTCAGACAGTTTTCGAAAAATCGGGAAATATACATAAAAAGTCCCCGACGTGTTTTCAAGCCGTTTAAAAAAATAGTTAAAATCCGTATGTAAGCCAAACCGTAAACACTACTAAAATCATTAAATATATTTCCCCCAGCACGTACAAGAGTGGAAACTAAGAAATGAAACTAGAGTTTCCACCAAATGCCCTCAGTTTCAGTTTCAGTGATCGCGGACGTGATTTAAGTGTAAGTGTTTGACCCAGTTCCGACATTGTTAATAGCTCGAAATGTTGCTTTGAGAATTGTTTGAAAAACAGTGACTTTGAATGTATGCTCCATATTGTTTGTAGTATACAGTGTCAACTGGGTATGTGTTGGATGGACATTTTAACAGCGTTACCAGCATCGATATTTAAAGGAAAAAATTTAATTTATTTTTTTATCTTTTTCATAAATTATACCTATACGTATATCTATACAAACATACAAGATCCAAAGATTAAATTAAAAAAAAAATATATATATATTTAAAAAAATACTTCAGTTACTGTATATTATAACAAGACAAAAACTTTGTAAATTTCTATGTAGGGTGTAATTGAATTGAATCTAAAAACTTCAGATCCTATTTGTGACAATATTTTTGAGTTTTTGATTAAGATATTTTGGGATAGGCTATATAACATCACGTTACGATTAATAATAGGAAAGCTATAACCATGAACGCAAGTGCGTAAGGGGCAGCCAGTTATAACTTGACTATCGAACTTATTTCATTCATATTTAACAATTAGATAACTACATTTAACGTTCCAATAGATGCTTAATTAACGTTATAATTGTTCGTCTTGAATTACAATTTAGCTATCAATTATCATAATCAATTGAATTGTACACCGTTACATCAACAGACAATACTATATATATTTTAAACTTTCGCGATTTATACTATTCATATTTAATATAACGGGTCTTATCGCGATAACTAATAGTAGTAATACCTTTTTATTGCCCGACTCACTCACTCACTCAGTCAGCTCGTGACCACGGCGAATGTAACTTCGTCGAAACGTCGGGCAATAAAAAGGTATTACTACTATTAGTTATCGCGATAAGACCCGTTATATTCAATATGAATAGACAATACTATATATTACAATATATTAATATAACTAGTGCTCACCAAGCGATGACCGACCGCTCTTGTGTAGTGGTGCTGAATGTACCTCTAACGCCGACGGTGCGGGTTCGAACCCCGCTCGGGGCAGATACTTATATATGTATAAATATTTGTTCCGGTCTTGGTGTTTGTTCTTGTGGGCCTCCCCACCGTGCCTCGGAGAGCATGTAAAGCTGTCGGTCCCGGTTGTTATCACAATCACCTGATAATGATCGTTACTCGTAGTAGGGAAATGATTCTAGTCTAAATGGTTACTGACTTGCCCTCAGGGGTTGTGGAGGTCAGATGGCAGTCGCTCTGTGTAAAAATCAGTAGCTCGTCAATATCTGAACTAGAATAGTAAATAGACCCTCTTATACCTGGGAAAATGGTAAATAAATGTAGAGAAGTGACGAAGTGAGAAGAGTGGTCACGAAGTGGTCGAAATTCGACGGTAGTTCTTTTTTACAACTAATTTCACGATTGACCACAGACTGATAATCTATTCCCAATTTAACCACAGACTTTAACATTAAATAAAAGAGTCTATATGCGTGTGTGTGTCAAATATGAGGTATTTTTTATGGATAATTAAAAAAAGAAATATTAACATTCCCCTCTCCTTCTCCATATAAACTATACATGTGCAAAATCAATTTTCGTACAAAGGGTTGAAAAGTTTTTTCTTCACGTATATTATTCAGCAGTGGCTTACAAATGCCGCTTCGTTTATATGTCGATTAGAAGTGGCCTATGTGTTATTCTTATGTACAAATGATAATACTGTAAAATGTCATCAAAATCTGTTGAGTATATTTTGCTTAAAAGAACAACACAAATCCACACAAATTTTCACATTCATAATACACTTTCTCCGCAAGGAAATATAAAATCACTAGGTCAAACAGAAAGCCGTAGTGTTGTACCGTTTTCATCAAAATAATAAACAATTTAATTTGAAACATCAATCTGCCGTTACTCTATTAATATCTATATAACAACACCCACAAAGCATAACAGACGCGTGCAAATTACCCGTATTGAATTTTTGTTTAACAATGAAAATTGCCAGAGATATCTGTGATGTATCAAATTTTATACGCGCATAATGGGGGCGTTGCCAAATATTCGTGCCGTTTCGTTATTGTTGGGATTGTATTAAATTCGTTGATATCGTTTTGTTTATTTGTACGTAACTCGCAGTAGAACAACGTAGATTTCGCAATGGAGGGGAACGGAAGCGAGAGACGAATGCTACCGCTGACCTGATCCGCAGACGGCGACAGGTGCAAAGGAAATCGTCGCTATACGAATCTCCTCCTTCCCGCTTGTCACCAAGCGGCGAGATTGTTCTCAGTACCTGTAAACACTCTCTAGACAGGCCTCACGTAAGAGCGTGTCGTACTGCATCACTTTTTACCTTACCTAAAACACGAACTAACGCCGGTAGACGCTCGCCTGTGTCGCCTGATCGATACATATAATAAGTATTTTAATGATATATGTAGATATCTTCACAAACCCTATTAGTAAATATAAAAAATCAGTTTTGGATAACTTGCAAAATATTAATACATTGCTATATAAACATAAATAAATTATTAACATATTTTCAAAAACTGATCTTATGTAGTTAGTACCAACTTTTCTTTTGCCCATTATTTTATTCTGCGATTTAAATTTTAAATTAAGTACAAATAAAAATGTTTCTTTATTTTTTTTTACTTGAAGCCCCACACTTTGTTAAAAATTTAAAATATTGTAATTGTTTCGTAAATTTATAAGTAAATAAATATATAAGTTAAGAAATTTAATATATAACAATTGTAACTTCACATCTCTCAACAACTTTGTAATAATAATTAATATGTGGTTAACGGTGTTGGTCTCACAATTATATATTTTATAGACCTAAACTTTGTACTAAGATATATTGTAATACTGTTTGTTAATCCCCAATAAATAAATAAATAAATAAATAGACGATTATGCGCGCACTAGCAGGCTGACCGTCGGAGCGTTACGGTAGCATGCATCAGCGATCCCGTGGCGGCCAACAAAGTCGAAAAGAGTACCGCTGGGTTTTAGTGAGTAGTCTCGTGCTTTATATCACAACAGGAGTCCCACATACCCGCCTAACTCTCTAGGCCGGATGCGGAAATGCATTCCCCTGCGAGAAAAAAAAAAGAAAAAGCGCAGATTAAGCTAATATCACTCTCCTTAAAAGAAGCAGAAACCTTTACCAAGCTGTGGAGATTTTAAATGCTATTACTGTTTACTGTTTGCTTTTACTCGGCAATAAAATAAAATTATACAGTCAAGGAGAGCGATGAACTATATTTTTACTACACACTTGGTCGAAGTAATGTCTTAATTTAAAATTTTTTTTAACATCGTAATTAATGTCTACACTACTATGAAAAACATAACAGTCATACCTGTGGCTAGCCATGAAATAGAAAAAAGGTTATATTATAAAACCTATTTTTATAAAAATAATAGAAAACGACAATGATATTAATAATAACTATACATAGTGAGCGCTCTTAGCGATCTCACACAGACAATTTTGATATAATCTAAAGGATTTTGGCACCCAAAATGCCAACCTGGTTGGACGACGTTGCTTAGCACCCAGCCAGTAACTGATTATAAAAGGCAAGAGTATCTTTCACCCAAAAAGTCAATTGACGAGCTTGTAAAGATTGAAATAGGGTTAATTTTTTAATGTCATCTATATTATAATAATTGAATGAATGTAATATAATTATAATAATAATAATATATAACGTAACATAATTATAATAAATAATATAAACATAATTAGAAATAATAATCTAAAATGTATAGAATAATATTTTTTAGAAAATGTTCAATGTTTTTCACTATTTTTCTCAAAAAAGTCAATGTTTTTGTGAATATAAACAATATTATTATAAATGTATTGTAACGAAATAGTAAATTGATTGTACCTGAAGAATCCAAAATTGAACCCTGTGAAACAATCATTTTTAAAACAGATACTTTATTTTATTTATTGGAAAGTGAGAGACATAAAATATATTTCAAGAGAATTATAAATGTTACAAAGAAATATTCTGTAACAAACTAAAACGTAGAATTATGAATAAAAACCTAAAAAGAGCTTCATATTATATTTCTGTGAAAAATATCTAAGAACAACGATTTGACAACGTAACAGTTGTAAAAGAGCCACTCACTTATTCATGTTCAGCATTTTATAAGATTCTCTTTCAACAAAATAAGTTATAATTCTGGAATATTTTTTTTTAAGTAAAGAGGTACGTTAGGACTTCCTAGTTTTAGCTTCTTCATTCCAACATTCCTTCTCTTACTTATAATTGGATGCTGATAAGCAATAATGTGTCAGGCCACACGGACTTCATTTTGAGACAATGGCGTCTAAAGATGTCAAACCTATTCTTAATCAATTCGTTTGAAGTTTTTGTGGGTTGACTAATTATTGCTTTTCAGCATTCAATAAATCCTATAAATTGTGGCTTCTCTAGCGCCGCAAATGCAAATGTTCATTTGCAAATGTTCGCTGGCGGTGATCCCTTAACATTAGAAACTAGCCAATCATAAAATAACTAGGCCGCCATCTTAGGTATTCCGCCATGTTGGATTTCGAGTAACGTCTCATACCTAATGATGCATCGTGTATGCAAATTTTCTGCTCAATCAATTGAATATATCGGCTTCAAAATTGGATTGCAAGATTCCACACGAACAAATATAATTAGCTTGTAAATAAAAGTAGAAAGATACCCAAAATACACTAATATTACCATATTAAAACATTTAGCATTAGAATATTTCATCAATATTTATTGATAAATGATAATCCATTACGGAAAATATTTTTGTGACGCTAAAACCGCCCACGAGGTCGTATTGTTCTTGAGATAAAATCAATTTGTTAGGTTCTGCCTGAACGCTGGTTTCATTAAAGTAATGGGCTCGCATTTTCGTCTCTCTGAGTACGTTTACATACGTGTTTTGATTTAACAAGATCCATCTTTTGCTGGGTATCTGAACTATCTGAGTATTTAGTATGGAAGTTATTTCTCGACATCTCTGTATAGTAAACGAATGAATCAAAATTTTGGACGAAAATTACACTTATGAGTTTCACCCTCGTCTATACTAATATTATAAAGCTGAAGAGTTTGTTTGTTTTAACGCAATAATCACAGGCACTACTGGTTCGAATTGAAAAATTATTTTTGTGTTATATAGTATATTTATTCAGGAAAGCTATAGGATATATTACATCACGCTACGACTCATAGGAGCGAAGCAGTAACCATAAACGCGAATGAAACCGCAAGGCAGAGCTAGTAATAGATATAAAACATCTTTGTGCCCTGGTAATAGTTAGCTAAGTAACATTATAAAAGCTGTAAGTGTCAAAAATAAGGCACTAACAATAAACCCTTTCTGTAAATCCTTTAAAACTCTCAGCAAAACTGACAAGTGATTTTCGCCTATGGAATAATTTTATAAATACTTGCTGATCTTAGCGATCCTGGTCTCGGTAATGATGAGAAATGATGGGTTCACTATTCAAACTTTCCGACTTTCACCCCCTCCAAGTTAAATTTTGTGACAGAAATAATATATGATAACTTTTGAATTTTATTATATTACTTGGGATTTCCGAACATAATGTTATAAAATATTACTTTGTTTTGTTTTATATAGTGTTTGTTACTTGTGTACACGTCATTTAAATAAATAAATAAATAGACGCAACACACTCAATGGCCCTCTCTCTCTCTGAGATCTCCTCACCTTGTGTTGGGGGTCCGGAAACACACACAACACTAACATAAGCACTCAGACCACGACAAATATCAGTACAGACAGACAGTTGCAGTGACCACTGCGCCAACGTGTATGTATAATTTACCTCTATAATATGATAAAAATGTGCATAAATATTTTTTTTAAATCCACGCGAACATTAAACAAATTAAAAATGACGTTTGTATTTAACAGTAATGCATTTTAACTCAGATAACATTAAACGGTAAGAAATAATGTATTTATTATATGTAAAATTTAAGCATAATTTACGTTACCAAAATAAATCGTATTAAATTAATATCCCCAACAAATTGTATCAATCTAAATTTTCAAGTGCTAAATATGTATTTAAATTCATCTCGTGTTCGACTATTGAGAAAACATCGTGAAAAATTCTGAATGCGCCGGAAGAAAATCTGACACACGTATGTCTGCAAGCTCGCAGTGGAGCAGCGTGGTAGATGAAGCTCTAAACCTTCTCTTTAGGAGGAGGCCTTTGCCAGCAGTGTCACATTTACAGGGTGCATGTTATGTACATATGCATTTACTTCATGATACCTACTGAAATAGTTTTATGAAATACGTAATATTTCGTCAAAACTAATGAAATTGTCAAATTATTCCACTGTGTAACGTAAAAAAGGCTTTTAGTCTACAAGAATTTTCATAATAGTCACTGTTATTGTCTTTATATGTTTCTGGCTATTCGTAGTCGAATAAAATTTTTATTTGAACATATAATTATAATAATGTACAATAAAGAATACCAATTTACGCTTATAAAGTGCTCGCTTACGCAATAACAGACTGAGAGCTATTTCTTCGCGCGTTAAAAATAAATAAAGCGACTTTGTTGCTTCCTGATATATATTTTTGTGAACACGAAACCGTAAGCCTTACCGCTTTACGGATATGCTGAGAATTATATTGTAAGCTTAAAGGCGGATTTATATGAACGCTGATAAGCAATACTGTGTCAAGCCACACGAACTTCATTTTGAGAAAATGGCGTCTAAAGATATCAAACCTATTCTTAAATGTATTGTTTGAATAAGTATTTATCCATATTTTCTTTTCTTTTTTGATAAATGGTATGATGTATTAAAAGCAGGTTGATATATTTAATATATTATTTAATATTTTTTTTTAATATATGAGATTTTTGTAAAAATTACAAAATATAGAACGACCTTGAAATTACATAGAATGAATTAAGAATCTTTTTTCCGTACTTATTTACTTTATATCACTTTAATTTTTATTGAATAATGTTAAATAGGTGATGCACTATCAAAATACATCAATATCTCCGAATTTGACTTTTTGTGGGTTGATACATTACTGCTTATCAGCATCCATATATGACTGAAGTATCGTATCGTGGCGCATCAGAACGGAATCGGTGTTATATATTTTGTATGACAATGTTTACATTGATATGTTGTGACATATCGTGATGGCTTCTGATGTGTCGCATCAGGACCGATCCCGGTTAGCGTCAATCGAGCGGGTTGGGGAGGGGTCCTGAAATGGCGACATCACGATACGTAGGATTAAAGTGCATGCGAGTCAGTGCTTGGTTATGAATCCAAAATTGCCTTCTTTTTCTTTCATTTTTCAAAAGCGTTTCCAGCATTAAAAATTTAATATTTTCTTCAAAATGTGAATCAGAATTCAATGACTTATAGGAGAACGTTTCAAACGTTTGACGTTTTCTAGAGCTGCGGCCGTTTTGATTCAAAATGTCGTTAGAACACGACATAATAATGTATACGCTAGCCATCACGTCGTGATACGACTCGTATTGTCACGTCATCGATTAAATATAAATCCGTCTTTAATCTCGTAATTAATCATATAAAACAACACTGTAACTGGTATCAGTTACCTAGTAGTATTTACCAGTACCTTACGAAATCTGTGATTGTTAATGAAACCAGTCACTGACAGTAAATTATTTGGTGAAAAATAGAACTTGTAGGACACATTTATACCAGTTATTTTCATTTTAAAACAAAATTACTAAAAATATTTCGATGATTTTTATATGAAACCTCCAGATATATTGAAATCGGTTGAAAGTGCTTTCAGAGTTTCGGATTTTAAAACCGACTGCGGTGATATTAAATACCTTTTAAACGGTCTCGTTTAGTTTTATCAACGTATTACTTAAATATAATTATTATTGAATGATTTTCGTTTTCATCAAATTCACAATAGGTAGATTATTAAGATTTTCTGAAGGAAAAAATGCTTTATAATTCGTTCAGGAGATGCTTAACTTGACTTCCGCAAGACCTTGTTAACAAAAGCAAAAATTCCTTTTCTTATATTCTCATCATTAAATTTTGCTATCACAAAGCACCGATTCTTAACAATATGGATTAATCTCTAACAACAGGATTTAGAGACTAATTATTGAGTTTTTTTTTTTTATATAAAAGCCGACTTAAAAGCAAAACACGTTACGTTTACTTGGACATATTTATCCTTGGATATATTTATTATTTATTATTATATTAATTTTAAAAAAATTAAATCGGTTAACTAAACAACTCCGTTCTGAGGTAACAAACATAATAAAATACAATTCAAATTGAGAACATTTTTTTGAAGACAGTTGAAAAATGTACTTATAAAAAAATATATTAAAAACCTGACTGCACAACAAGACCATTTGCAGTACCGTATCAATATCATTTCATATAAGTAAGAATCGTTACTAATCAACTTTAAATCGTAATTCTGACTGAAAAATAACATGAGAAACATGAAAATGATTTTTAAGTACCCATTCAACGATGTCCCTTTTAATATTGTTCGTCGACTTTTTTTCTTTTTCACATTATAGCGTCCAAAACCGTCTATTTTGATTTTTCTAAATTATTATATTTTCTGACAATTGCATCGTTATGACGAATTAAACAACGTGTCGTTAATTAAATCAGCTTATGAATTGGTCTTCATAGTGCCACAAAATAACACATATACATACGAATACATAGATTGATAAACACATTACCCTTCTTTGAGTCGCGCAGTCGGATAAAAACACGTGTTCTGCTCAATTATTCCTGCAAATGGAATATTACTTATTCATATTTACGCGTGGAAAGGACTAGTTGAATTTATTTTTATAATTGTTTTCGCAGTTGATTACTTCCGCTGTAGTTTCCCTTTGATATTCTGAGAAGGCTTATAATAACTAACGCAGAATAAAAACATTTAATGGTTCAATTCGATTCCATAATAAAAAGTTTTTAAATTAATAAAGGAGAACTGATTTCAAACGCTAATACGTAATTTCGTTACTCATACGACTATTTTTGACTATTTTCATGACATTCCCGCCGACAACTCAAACAACTCATCAAAATCGGCCTAAGCGTTTGGTGTAAATAATGTGGTACAAACCTTCCTACATACATACTTACGTATATATACATATACGTAACGTACGTACGTACGTACGTATATATATATATATATAGACTAATAAACAAATTACCTTCTTTTGCATCGTGCAGTCGGGTAAAATATATAAAGTCCCCGACGAATTGAGAAAAAGGGGGAGGCCCTTTTTGATAATAATCTATCTTAATATAAAAAGGTAAAAGGGAGAAGAATTTTATAAAAATATAATATACAGTCACTGATTTACCATTTCGAGAGAAGAAAGAATTAAATTTTGATATAATTTTAATATTAACCCTTTATTCTAAAAGTTAAAAAACAAATTATTCCAAATCATTGATGTATTCCATTAAATTTGCAATTCAAAAGAGCGATACGCGTTTAATAAAATTGGTCGATGTTGCGTATTTTTTTAGGGAACTGCATTTACACCGAAGGGTTTTTTTTATTTCTCTTTAATATTTATCAACCGACTTCAAAAAGGGGAAGAATCTGAATTCAGAGTGTATTTTTTTAACATTTGTTACCTCAAAGCAGCGTTATATATTTGATTTAAATTTTTTTTAATTTTCAAATTAGTCTCACGAAAATTTCATCAAAATTAGTTTAGTGGTTTGGTGAAAATTACTAATATAAGTGTGCCGTCCAAGTAAATCAAATTACATTTTTGATTTTAAGGTCAGTTCTTTTATATTATAAAAATAGTTTATATTAAGTACTCGTACGAATCTATCAGTCACCGTACTGAGTCTGTAAACTTAAGTTGAAGTCTTAAGAAAAGTCATTGATGAATGATGAATATTATGATCACGTGACTAAGATGCTTCTAGCATTTTCTATATTTTTTACCTTAATAAAACTCTAATGGGTCGAAGAAGAAAATTAAAATACTTCAAAACAAAGTTCCGAAAGCCATATCCAATCTCGAGTCATTCTCATAACAAATATTAACAGTGATGAACAATTACGGTGATCTACTGCGATCGAATCGCGATACATTTTGACATTCGATTTCTGATTTTTGTACTAAAACGAAATAAATCAACTGTTTAAGTGTACCACGTTGCGATAGCCATAGCTTCGCATAATAACAAGTTATTTGCTTAAATTAAAGACGAATGCTTAAGTTAAGCACATATTTTCATGTGCCTATAAAATATATGTATCGCCTGCATACTCGCATTGTATACATATATACACAAAAAAAAAGTTTAGGCGTATGGACATTAAACCGTAGATGTTATTGTTATAACCGAACGACGAACGACAAAATAACCTAACAAAACTCTTACTTTTCAATACGGTGTAACATAAGGAAAATCTCATACAAAGTTAAACCATTTAAAGGATGTAAAACACATACAAATTCCTCATGTTACTTTCGATACCCTCTCAGCCCTCTTGGAAAAATTATGTTCATTTTCAATGTTTTATAAAAAATGCAGAAAACGTTACACGAATTGTATATTTACGATGTTAGGGGTAATATTGTCTTTATTTTCAGTTAATTGTCGTAAAAATTTTTTGTTATTTTTTTTATTTGAGAAAATAAAACACTAGAATAAGGTCTTTTTCTTACTTTCTTACAACGAGCTTCATTGATGGATTAGTTTTATGGTGCATGCGATTCGCGTGCAAAGTACGGTATGGCTTTCGACGCGTCACATTCTACGCGTGTTCGCGTTTTCAACTACTGAGTATATAGGCGATAGCCGTGTTCGCGAGAGGACTTGCACGCGAACCTCTCGCTAAACACTCGCGAACATATACAAAAGTATTCTTTTTTATAAAAATGGCTAGCGAATGAGCAGGCGGGACACCTGATGTCAAGTTATCTTGGACATTTGCAGCACCAGAGCTTTCACAAAAGTGTTGTCAGCTTAATAACGCATAAGGGATGAATAGGAAGTATGTGGGAGGGGATTATGCTTCCGGTTCTCAAAAGCGTCTGAAATGCAGCTGGGTATGTTAGCTGTTTCACGAAGTTCTTCTGAAAGAGTCCTGTTCGAGCCTTCCCGTATACGAGCTGTAATCAGTGGACTACAGCTACCACCATAAAAAGTTTTTCATATTATGTTTGTTAGATGCACGCGAACCACATGCTTCGTGCACGTTCACAGCTTTAGATGTGCCCTTAAACAATTCTCCTTTTACAATTGTGTTATTCAGAAGGTTCATTTTGTAATCCCCAAAATATTGTTTGAAGATAATTTTGGTCTGGAAAGTATTCTATGATAATATTTTAGATATCTTGGTATTGCTGTCGCTTGCTTTCGCGTTATTGCTACATACCTATATGTCGTAGCCTATAAACTTCCTTAATAAACAGGCAACACAAAAATAATTTTTCAAATCAGAACAGTATTTTCAGAGACTTTATTAACCGACTTCTAAAAAAGGAGGAGGTTCTCAATTCGTCGGAGACTTTTTGGGTTTTATTATTAATGTTCACCGAATACTCCGCCGATTGTGGACCGATTTGAATTTTTTTTTTGTTTTGTGTTTATTTTTCGCCCTTTAGCTCATAGATACACTATTAAATTCGCTTTATTTTTTTGTAAAAAGTTTTTATAATATCAGTATAGATTAGTTTCGAATCGAAATTATTTAAGAATTAATATGTTGTTTTTGTCTAGCGAGATTGCTCAACTTATATTGAGCAAGAATAAATAATATGTATCGGATGTTTTTGTCACCTGGGGACCCATTAACGCCCATTAGAGCAGCCATTGAGACATCCTACGATCGACCTCACCTTAATATCCGGGAGATATAAATAAAAAATCAATTTAGTCTGATACGAAAAACAAATAAATTAATCTTTCGTTTATTATTTCAATCTCTATCTATACTATTGTTAGGAAGAGGTAAACATTGTTTTTGTTAATAGGGGGTAATCTTTGAAACCACTGATTCAATTAGAAAAATATTTTTGTATTGTATAACCCGTTTATTGAGGAAGATTATAGGCTATATTACATCACGCTGCGACACATAGGAGTGAAGCAACCATAACCATGAGCGAAACCGCAACTGACAGCTAGTATTTCATAAAGTAATGCATTCTGGTGTAAAAGGTATGACGGAAATACATAGAAAGCAAGTAAGTAAATGGTTGTAATCTTTATATAACCGTCTCCTTCATAAGAGAGGAGGCCTTTGCCCAGCAGTGGGACTATTACAGGCTGTTACTTTACTTTAATTTTTAATCTATATATAATCCATTCGAAGCCAGTGCGGGCTGCTAGTAAGTTATAGAAATATAAAGTTTCATCAAAATCCGTTTACTACTTTTACGTAAAAAAAAAAAAAACATCCATCCTCAAAAGTGTTTGTATTTGTAATAGTAGTACGATGATTCATTAGCAATGCTAGGAATGTGAACAAAACTTTACCTGGCTAATTTATTTGTAGTCGATTTATTTATACTTTATCTATACACTGACGGATACATGTGGAATGCCAGTCCTCAATATTTTTCCATTCCCATCAACATTAATAGAGGTAAAAGCAGACGAAAATATATATTTTTGGTCATGCGTATTGGCGTAGAGGTCACTGCAGCTGACGTCGTAGGTTTGATCGTGCTTACGACAAAGTGTGGGACAAATTATTGGCCATACGGATGTTTGTCGTGGTCTGGGTGTTTGTGATTGTGTTGTGAGTGTTTCCGGACCCCCGACACAAGGTCATGATATCCTAATGGCGGCTGTTAAGCGTGATGCGTTATTTGTATATTATTATTATCCGTATTTGTATATTATTATTATATATCCTTTAGACTTCAAAAAAGAAGCAGATACTCAGTTTTTCGTATTTTAAGTATATTACATGATTACTAGAAAATGGATTAACTGATTTGGTTAATTCTTTTTATGTTTGAATGGTATACTCTTTTTAATTCGATTTAGTAGTTTAGTTTTGAATTCGAAATAACTGGTATAAATATGTCATCTAAATAAACGAAATTGCGTATTTTGCTAATAAAGTAGGTTCTTTTTTAAGTCTTGTTTTTCGACGTTCTTTAAATGATTGCTAGATATTTTAACATTTTCTTTATATGAATTTGAATAGATGTCTGAGTGATAATATATTTTTTCCTGGATTAACATTATGGGGTACATTTCATCCTATATATAAAATCGTAAAACGCAGCTAGAAAATCATAATTCACACTAATATATTGAACACGAAAGTAACTCTGTTTGTTTGTCTGTTATTTCTTTCTGATAAACGTTTGAAAAATCAAAAAGAATTTTGTTTCAGCGATAGATAGTAAAAGGAAATGGGATTTTTAAAATTAAAAAAGGATATAATTTGAATAAATAGAATATATGATAAAAACTTCAACGAGGAAATAGTCGCGGTTCAGTTCAGCTTAGTGTCAGATTATGATATTCTGGTAGAATCTAATTCCTAAGCTTTATACTTAAAAGACTAATTTGTAACTTGACGATTCAAAAGCGCTTTAAAAGCCTCCTTGAATATATTATTTTGAATTCGAATTTGAATATTCTTCGAAATCAAAAAACATTTACCTTTATAAACACCAAAATAAGAGTTAAATCACACCATCAATAAATGGAATCCATTAACCTTATACATCCAATCCACGTTCAGATTTCCAGAAAATGAGCAATAAATTCATCAAAAGGAGCAGTGAGGGAATGAAAAAATTGATATTGGAAATCAGATTTTACCTTATATTTTTTTGTAAGGGTTAAACCGTCGTGATTGATATTGTTACTATAATTTTTACATTTTACATAACTAATACAATTTCTTAACCGACCTAATAAAGGGGGAGGTTCTCAATTCTTAGCGTATGTTTTATTATTTCTCAGTCGATTTAAAAAAATCGACAGAAGTTGGTCCTATAGAATTTTTATCCAAATCTGTATAGTAAATAGGTTTTCAAATTAAAATAATTGGAATAAGTATTTAAGTAAATAAAACATATTCTGCTTTTGAAGTCGGTTGATTCTTTTAAAGTCTTGATTATTTATTAATTTAATTAACGTAGCTTTTATTTCAATGTAATTAATAAAATCTGGAATCTGTATAAAGGTCATCGTCCATTTTGGTCCAAATCTGAAGTACGGGTAAAAAAATGCTATTACATTACTTTAAAAATGTTTGAAAAGATGAACTTTTGAAACTTGAATAAAATTTAGGAAATTAGTCCTACAACTTTGGCACCACAATAAAAAATACTAAGATGAAAAAGTTCTATCAGAATATTTCTTTTTTCCGATATTTTAACTTTTGGAAAATAAATATATGGAACTTGAATGATAATAGGACGCTGATAAGTACTATGTTAAGCCACACAGTCTCCATTTTGGTAAAATGTCGTCTAAAGATGTCAAACCTATTCGTAATAAATATCATTGAAAAAATATATATCCATCTTTTTTTTATTTGGATAAAAGGTATAATAAATTTAAAAGAAAAATTGTATTAATAAATGTTTTATCTAATTAAAAGTTTTTAACTTCAACATTCGAGCCATAAATTAAGAAACTTTTTCCGTACATATTTTTTTAACAATATTAAATATAAGACGCAGTATCAGAATACATCAATATCTCCGAACATAGCATATTGTGGGTTAACACATAATTGCTTATCATCGTCTAATTGGATGCTGATAAGCAATAATGTGTTAACCCACAAAATGCTATGTTCGGAGATATTGATGTATTCTGATACTGCATTACCTATTCAACATTATTCAAAAAAAAAAAAAATCAAGTAATATAAACTAAATAAGTATGGTAAAAAGTGTCTTAATAATTATTTCGTATTTCAAGTGCGTTTCATATTTTGCAATTTATAGGATAATCTGAAATATTTGAAGAACTTTTTATTAGAAAATATATTAAATATGTCACTCTGATTTTAATTCATTATACCTTTTATCAAATAATATAAGACAAAATTGATGTATACTTCTTTAAACATATGTGTTAAGAATAGGCTTGACATCTTTAGATGCCATTTTCTCAAAATGAAGTCCGTGTGGGTTGACACATTATTGCTTATCAGCGTCCAATTACCCTTTAAGGTTGTCATATTAAAAAATCTATTCAAAAGAATATGCTAATATTGTCAAACATTATATCAAATTAAAATTTTGTCGTGATTCATTGTCAAATAGTTATTTTCTAACATTAAAATGCTTTCAACAAAATGTTTTACGTTGAGATAACAAAGGTAATCGAAATTAAATTCTTATTAGTCTTTCCGAAGATTGTTTTAACGAGTCCGTATTGAAAATGCTCTCAAAGTCAATTATAAAAAAACCATTACATGATACATTAGTACAGTCAATGGTTCTCTATTGAAAACATTACCTTTATATTCGTGCATGAAGCTTCAAAGGAAAGTTAAGTGATTTTCAGAAGACATTGATAAAGCAAATACAAACCTCAGAGCTAAAGTAAGGCGCAGGTCGTCTTTGATTTTGAAGCGGAATGAAATGTCACTGTATTTGTTTCACTAAAATTAATTGAAATGGTCCTTTGTTCTTTTGTGCGTGATTATGATATTATGAAGTACAAGACTTTTACAAAAAAGGTTTTAAAAGTAAAATATGATTTTTCGTTCGTATGCCATACTTATTTGGATTTTAAAATAAAACTACTGAGCCGATTTTAATGAAAATAAATGAGGACTAATAGCACACTATATATATGTATACTCTTATCTTTTAAACAATAAAAAAATTAACTAAATCAACCAAGCCTTGTTCAAGTAATCAGTAAACATATATATAAAAAATAATCGAAACTATAATTAGGTAAAATATTTTTTATAAATTATAGTCGGGGCCATTAATATCGCTATTGTAATTATTGTATGAAACATTCTGAAATCTTTTGTGATGTTGTTTTGAAAAATTTTATATGTCTGTCTATCTGTTGTTTTCACGCCTAAAACAGTAAGCTCATATTGGAATTTGGACACGGACATTAGTTACTTTTTGCCGTGAAAAAAAAAAACAGCCTGAGAGGTTATAAACGATGAAAAATAATGCGGACGATCTTGTGAGGACTATCTTATTTCATCATACACAAAGCAAATCTGTAATGTTTAGAATCATCTTATTTTTAAGATGAAAAGTTTGAAGCTAAAAGTCATTGTCTTAAAAGCATCTTCATATAACATTTGAACGAAATGATGATGAAAATCTTGAAGCTTATAGTTCTTAATTTATGAATGCATGATTGCACTCACGTCTTGTAATCACGTGAGTCACGTTGGATCTCGTTTACTTTAATGTAACGTTTGTTTTAATCTCAGAGAACGTGTTGACTAGACAATGAGATTTTGCTTTTAGAATAGTAACCAACTAATTGAGTTT
Organism: Hypolimnas misippus; assembly: GCA_037950945.1. Classification (NCBI taxonomy): domain Eukaryota; kingdom Metazoa; phylum Arthropoda; class Insecta; order Lepidoptera; family Nymphalidae; genus Hypolimnas; species Hypolimnas misippus. The sequence continues at coordinate 3,760,532 of JBBEEQ010000009.1, forward strand.
ATTTTTAAAAGTTACTATTCAACCTGCTACGTCTGTTTCGGGTCAAATCTTGCAAGCTAAAGAAACCACTTCGTCTTACGCTATGGAGTTGAATTGACATTCGGCTTACGTCTAATGACAATGCAATTTTATCATAAGCATGATCCGATATTACTACGTGAATTGGCTCCAGACGAGAGAACTCCTCAACGATTAATAGCCTAAACACGAAATTTTGTATATGCATTCTATTATAATAGTCCATTTTAAGGACCACCAAGACACGGCTATTGCCTTCAAAGTTAGTCTCTTGATAAGGAAACTTTTTAGCGGTCGGTCTATAATATAGAAACGAAGTTTCTGCGCATGTAACTTTGACAGCCTGCCAGTAATATTTTGAAGTCTGCCAAAACTTCAATATAACACTTTCTCGGCTCTCGAAGTATTACATATGCTTTAAGTAGGATCAACTTACGAGAAGGTGAAAATAAAATGATTATAAACTCATTTTTATCATATGCTGTACCCGTTACCAGGCTGTAGTGTTCAAAACATCTCAGTTTTAAAAATACTATTAGTAGTTTTTCTCATTTAATAACTAGAGAGGTATTTAATAGGTAATCGACCGTGCGACTATGATAATGGAGTAAATTCATAATTATGGTTGAATTGGTCGTGTATTACGAACGATTTCATTACAAAATTAATGAAGCTTTTGATGGGTAATGTTCTAGAATTAGTAAATATATTAACGACCGCGGAAAGTAGCTAGTCATAAGTAGAAAAAATGTATATACGAATTGTTAAACAATTTATAATAAATTACAGTAAATCATGTAATGTGAAATATACATTGTATATTTTTAGGTGCATATATTATTTTATATTTCACTTTTGTGAGACTGCGTCTATGCTGGATTATTGACCCTTATTTATTATTATTATTATTTTACCCCTATTTCAAATTTTAACACCCCATTTTGCAATAAAAAGAAGCCTATGTCCTAACTCAGGCTTTAAGCTATCTCTGTACCGAATTTCATTTCAATCGGTTCACTAATTTAGGCGTTAACAAACAGACAAAGTTACTTTTGCATTTAATAAACAATATATTTTTTTATTTGTAACAATCAAAAAATCGAATCCGAAATTTTTCAATTTATCAAATTACTTTCAAGCCTACAAAAAATATATACCCAGGAAAATAGCGTGCCACCTACTCACGTGATTAAAATTTCCTATAATATTATTAACACATTGTGTTTCAGCGAACAAGTGATTTTACAGTTTTTCTTCGATCATCAAGTGATTCAGTAGCATTCTTACGATATATTTTTAGCTCTACAATATTTACTACGTATTTTGACTCATTATAGAAATAAAATACAGTGAACTTTTTAACAGTCAGTAAATATTTTTAATGCTTAAAATATATGTTGTATTATGCAATTACTAACTGTATTCATTTAAATGCTAGCTGCATTTATAAAAGTTAGATCTATACTAATTTTTTAAAGCTAAAGAGTTTGTTTGTTTGTGTGCGCTAATCTCAGGAACTACAGGTTCGAATTGAAAAAATATTTTTGTGTTAGATAGTTTATTTATTGGGAAAGGCTGTAAGCTATATGGATGCTGATAAGCAATACTGTGTCAAGCCACACGGAATTCATTTCGAGAAAATGGCGTCTAAAGATGTCAAACCCATTTTTAACAAATTTGTTTGAAGAAGTATATATCTATCTTTTCTTTTATTTTTTGATAAAAGGTATAATGAATTAAATTCAGACTAATATATTTCATATATTATCTAATAAAAAGTTTTTCAAATATTTGAGGTTATTTTATAAATTGCAAAATATGTGACGCACTTGAAATTCGAACCAATTAATTAAGAAACTTTTTTCCGTACTTATTTAGTTTATATGACTTTAATTTTTTTTTAATAATGTTAAATAGGTGATGCGGTATCAAAATACATCAATATCTTCGAATTCGACTTTTTGTGGGTTGACACATTATTGCTTATCAGCATCCATATAAGAACACGTTAAGACTCATAGGAGCGAAGCAGTAACCATAAACGCGAGTGAAACCGCAAAAGACAGCTAGTAATATATACATTGTAATATTTTTTTACTTTAAGTTACCGCCGGTCAAAACGAAACCATGGCGGTTGTAAGTACATTTTTATTTAAGTAATTTTTTTTCAACTATCAAAAAATACACTGCTTAAATAAAAAAAAAATCTTAAATTTTTTAACAAAAAAAAAAAACGATGTGGGACATATGTAAGCAAAGCACGACGCTTTTTATTTATCTGTTTACAAAGTCGATACGAAACTTCAGAATCATAGCGAAAGTAAAACGATATTATAGTATCAACACGTTGAGAGCTTATCTATGCTAGTTTGCGGATCGTTTCAAGTGTTACCTAATAGTCCAACTTGTTCAAACTTACTTGCATGCTCCAAACACCTTAACAATTTCCGTCGGTCGCACATTATCAGGAATTTCTTATACAAAAAGGTTTGTGCTTATAACCACATAATAGAAGTTGAAAATTAAGAAAAAAATACAGGTATCATTACTGTCTTATTGAGAGATCTTATTCAAACCCCGGCTAGCATAGTGTTTTTAAGTGCTAAATTTACATTTAAAATCATCTCGAACTCGGCGATGAAGGAAAACATCGTGAAGAAACCTGCAAGTATAGAGAGAAATTCTGACACATGTATATTTTATATCCAACCCGCATTGGAACAGCGTGGTATATTAAGCTCTAAACCTTCTCCTTAATAGAGGAGACTTACACCCATCAGTGGGGCATTTACAGGCTGTTACTTTACTTTTTTTACTGTCTTGTACTTGTTTAAACTGTCTTGTTTAAACACCAAACAGCAATTTTTGCGTAAAGAAATAATAAGACGACTAGTGCTGAGTACACGCAATTCGACGTTACCGTCAGTAGCGTGATAGTTCAGTTATTTTTAATGTTTAGAAAGATTGCAAGATGGACCTAAAAATCAAAGCTTTATTCAAGTAGACTGAGAGCCTCACGATGACTTTTGATTTTTTTTAAATAGCACGTATTTATATTAATGGTAATGAGTTTTACTTTTACACTGTAATAAATGAACGATGGCATTAGAAACTTTCTTCCGAAGATTTCAACAAGTACAAAATTCTAATAAGATTTTCTGTTACATATATTTTGCGAGAGTCGTATACTTTAATTGATCGTCAGCTTACCATAAAAATTTTATGTTACAATTTTTTTAAGTGTGCGGCTAGACTTAACGAACACCTCAAAGTTCATAAGATCGTATGTAATTTGTAGTAGTTATGCAGGCTTTGGTAAAGTTATGTAGTAATTGACGATCAAGATCGAATCGAATGCTTAAATCATTTCCATTAATTACAATTGCTGACTAGTTATTGACCTGCTGATTAGATATAAGAGTAAGTTTTTTTAGTAAATGCTTAGTTGGTGATAAAAATACTAGTAGATTTTTTTTTTCAGGTATTATTTTTATAATTATTTATATTAAGCCGTTAACCCGATCGGTATTGTAGTTATTTTCCGCTTAAAATTATTTATTTTATAGTACCGTTTTTAATGCTTTTGCTTAATGCTTTTTTAGTTTTTAGGGTATATCACAAAATAGTAGGCATTTTAATTAATACCTTTTCAAATTATTACTAATACGACTTTAAAGAACTAAATTTAATTCTAAACTTTTTATACTTGGATATTATACTAAAATAACCCAAACTACGGAACCTGTGACTCCGCGTCTATTGTTCTATTGGGGCCTATTATCCTTTTGTCACAAAGTTAAACTTGTATTTTGTAGACCCTAGTAAACTTAAGGCTTTAACTTTGGTAGATTGTAGAAACTTTGACTTTAAGTAGTCTGATAGGATTATCTTAGTGATAGAGCCTTTATTTGTCAAAGAGGCTTTGATGATCAAGTAAAGTTAGCATTAGCATTAGTGCTTTAGTAAATTAATTTTAGTGAGTTTATTAAAACAATTAGAGAAAATTAAAACAAATTAAACAATGACGTGTTGTGTTTGGGTCAGAAAAATAATAAAAGAAGGTTTAAAACTAAATGTCACAATAGTACATACACGAAATATATAAATAAGTTTTCATTAAAAAAATGTTACTTCAAAAACTATCTTACCTACTATAAAAAACTTTAATTACATAAAAGTATAAACTTAGGTGGTAGCTTTACACCATAAAAATTATTTCTAAATTGATGACGTGAAAGTACTTGAAAATATTATATATATATTTGAATGAAGCATATTTTCAAAATTTATTTTGAATATTCAAACATAAAAATATCTATCCAAATTTTTATTTAAATCAAACTTGTTATTTTTTATTTGAATCTAATACTACTACTAGGGACCTATATATACAATTCGAAAATATCTTGTATATAGTTTCTAGAAAAATATTGCTATTTTAATATTAAAATAGTATTGCTTAAAATCTGAATAAATGATGTATGTACGTAAACCAATTTGTTTCGGCCTTAATCCGACTGAAGAAGGTATATCTCTTATTTATAATTTAATATTTATAGGTTAGAGCTGAGTACTTAGACTGACTATGTATTAAATTATGTATCAATGTTGAGAGGATAATAAAATTTCTATTTTATACAAGGATTATAATATAAATAGGTCTTTACCAAAGAGCATACACTTACGAAAATTTAAAGAGTAGTTAGCTCTGAAAACAGTTCACATTATATAGTTAAACTGAAACATAAAAAAATTACCGATTTCAATACTCGTATCATCGATCGAAAGATAATTGATGTATCCACAAGTACACGTACATATGTGTAGATTGTAGCACTGGAGTTTTAATTCTTTACATTATTTAAGTCTTGTATAAAAATGTTTTGTATTCTAAGGAAAAAGATTCATCGTTTATTCCTCCACACTGCGCTCATACGGCTTAACTAAAGAACATATTTCATAATACTCTCGACAACATGCAATTTGTCTCAACGGTTTCAGCGCACATTAAATGAAAATTTTAAACAAAATTATCAGTCATCCGCTGATGTTAGTAAAAATTTGTACACAATATAATGGCTGTTTTAAAAATAGATAAATATTTAACAACTAGATTCATCTATATTAGTATGTGACGCTAACCAGTATGTTTAAACGCGTTAATCTCAGAATCATTAGTATAACACCTCCTATGCGGTACTATCAGAACGCGGTTTCCATATATATTTTGTCTTGAAATTTATTGGTCTCCATACAACCCAGTGCGAATGATATGATTTGTACTAATTCTGAGTTTCTTATAGCGCGGTTTCTTAGAACGTGGTAGACGGTTTCCATAGAACGCGCTATGAATTAGCCAGCTTTGTATGGTTAAATACAAGTTTTTTATACCGCAGTTTCTATATGAAGCGGCACGCACTCACCGCGTAATAGGAGGGTTGACTGTAGAACATAACATGTCACGTCACGTCGTCACATCGTGTTTATGTGTTTTTAACGGACTTCCAAAAAGTAGGAGGTACTCTTTTTATGTAAGTTCACCGATTTCTCGTTTGACAGATTTGGTTCATTATTTTTTTGTTTGTATAAATATGCGTACTGTTCTATTAGTCATAGATTTTGTATTAAATTTGGGTTAGTTTTTTTATATCTTTATGGTCTTCCTATTGTGTGAACACAAAATTTATTTCAAAATATAGTATAGAAGGGTCACTTTCGCATTTAATATTTAACAAGACTAGTTGTTTACCATCCTCTCAAGAAGATATTATTATCATTTCAAGAAAAAATAACATTATTTATTTATTTACATAACAGATTTTTATACTTGACAGAATTATTTTATAGAAACATATACAAGTCACAAGAAAACAAAGTTTAAAAGTTTACTCATCCCCAAAAGAGATTTCTTACACATATCCATTAAAGAATTGAAGTAGACAGAAAAAGTAAAGGGTAGACACACAGAAAAAGTAAAGTCGTACAGAATAAAGAATACGTAACAAAAGACAGTCAGACTTATTCATTATTAATTAACCAACCTTATGATCGTTTCATTTCAATTAATAAATGTCCTTGAAATAATTTCCTAGCGACAGCAAAATTAAGGGCGTCAGGTAAAGGTGATATTTAAATATTTGATTAATAAACTTAACCTTGAATAATAGAGAACCTATTTACTTCGTAATATATAAATTATTAGGATTCCTTTGGCAGCTACGTTTTTGACTTTGATATAATTATATTAATATAAATATATAATATAAATAATTTCCGAGAAAAATAAATTTATATAATTTTTACTTTGTCTACTTGAATTGGATCTTGTTAACTTTTCTTGGTTTCAATTTTGTTATTTTTTATTAATTAATTAAAATAATCGAAAAAAAATAAATAAAAAGAAAGCCTGTTAAAAGAAGTTACTGTTTATAATATTAGCTATTTGTGAGTGAAAGTTCCGTCAAAATCGGTCCAGTCGTTTTAGAGATTAGCCGGAATATACAAACAGACAGACACATAATTTATTTTATATATTACATCACGCTATGACTCACAGGGGCAAAGTGTCGCAGGGGCAAAAAGAAACCGCGAGGGGCAGCTAGTCAAAAATACATCCCAAATTTCCATTTACATTATGATATAAAAATTTAAAAAAAACTGTTGGATTTTTTTTTTCAAAACCTTTAAAAAGTACAGAAAAGAGTTTATGATTTTGCAAAACTGAACCGATTTAAGTAAAACACATTTACACGAACTGTCAGTAGAAAACTTTCTTTCAAATAACCGCATCCAAATCGGTTTACCCATTTAAGAGCTACAGTACCACAGGCAGACACACAGCGGTCAAACTTATAACACCCCGCTTTTTACTTCGGGGTTTAAAATCAGACCAGCTCTCTAACTATTCGCATACTTCGAAGTATCTACAATCCAAGCAACTATTCTTGAATGACCCCTTTAACTTAAGACGCAGATAAGTTTCTCGAACCTAATTTAAATGACTACGGAATCCGACTACCCGACGGCTCGAACCTGTCCCAATTAAATTTCATTTATTTCCAGTTGAGTTATTTGTGCGATTGCTATCGAATTCAGATTCGATTAAAGCGGTCTAAGTTTTTTTTTATTATTTTAAAAATATTCTGAAGTTTTGTTTTCAGTCTTTGATGTAAATTAGGAAATTAATTAAAAATATTTATACAGCTTTGCCACGCGGCTCGTCTTAATGTAAGGAAAAATTATATTTATATAATGTTTACTTTCGTTTTGGTTTAATCGGATATTGCTTAATATTTCATTGGTTTTAATTTTATTTAAATAAAAATAAATAAAATTCTAAAAATAAAAGTAGCCTAAGTTACTCCTTATAATAGCAATGAAATGTGTGAAAGTCCCCTCAAAATCGATCCAGTCGTTTCAGATTAGCCAATTTTCATAATAAACAGACAGACAGACAGATATTAAGACAAATATTTAAAAAAAAGTGTTTTTGATGTAAGTGCCGTGTGCACTTTCATATGCGTTAAGTTAAAATGTGTCAATTTGATATTAAAAACAGACATTTTTTTATTTGTATAATTGTATTTTTGAAATTGAACAATAAAGCTACATTAAAAGTTATAGCTTAGCCCTTAAATGTATATATTTTTTTATTTAATAAAAAAAAAATTAAAAAAAAAAACAAGTCGATTCATGGAAAAATAGTTATAAAAATTACCGGTCATGTAAAATATAATACACAAACAATGAATAAATAAATACAGCCAAATTAGGCGTTTAGTTAAATTTTAAGTTGACCGGCTTCGAGATAAGCATTTCATTTTTGATGCACCATGCATTTAAAAGTAAAAAGCACATTTTTAGGTTGACTATCGGTAATTTTTTGACATAATTAAATCATTCATAGATTAAGAAAAATACATTTAGCAATGAAATGCTCAATTTCTTGCGAGATCCAAAAGTCTGTATTTGATCATTCATTGGAGTACTAAAAAGTCACAAAGAAGATCTTATATTTATAATTAAGTAAACTTTTGTTTAAGATAGACTGTTACAAGATATTACTACAGTACAATGCAAAAAAAAGATCTATACTAATATTATCTAAAGATTAAATTTGTTTGTAAGGTTTTTTATAGGGGGTAATCTCTAGATTACTGATCCGATAAATAAATCTTTTTGCATATAGGCTGTAACCATAAACGCGAGTGAAGCCACTACAGGTAGGTAGTGTAAAATAAATTGTAAAAAATGTTGTTAAAATTCATATTCATACTGATAAATAAAATTGAAATGTCTGTTTTTAATTTTATATTAACATTAAAAAAAAAACATTTTACAACATTTTACAAACACATTTTAAATTTTTCGTCTGTGTGGCCGTATATCTTATCTTAATCTTTGAAACGGCGGACCGATTTTGAAGGGACTTTCACTAGCAGATAGTACATTGTAACTTCGGCTACTTTTTTTAGAAATTAACATTAATTTTAAATTATCGCAGACAAAGTCCACCAACTAGTTCAGAATATAATAAGTTTATATTAATTGATGATAACATTTATATACTACGGGTAAACTATAAAGTAATGCGCATAAAGAATTTACTCACTGTAAAAAATAATGACATCCGGAATCGTGTGAGGTCTATAGTAAAAATGTTTTTACCCGAAAGAAACTTTGATAAGATAAAAACTTGTAACTTACTTATGTCAAAGTTTATCTAAACATTAACGTAACTATCGCAAGTGAATATAGATAAGCGAATTTATTTGTTTTTTTCTTTTGCGTAGCACGAAATAAACCTTCTTAAGTCATGTTGGATGGATATTCTTATACTAGCGATTATAGCGAAAAATAAAAAATAAAAAATATATGCTGCTCTTACTGCCTGATACCAGACAGATGTACATATATCTTTCGCGAATTATAGCAAAGTTGTTTTGTTATTATTTATCATGGAATTTCGCAAACTAAGTCCTGATTCAATTAAACATTTATGTAATATGCATACAACATTCTCGCAAATGGAAACAATACCTTGACAAAGTTTTATCGATAAGGACGCATCATTTATGTAACGAGTAATAATGTGACGATAGTTCACTTTCAGAATTGTCACTTTCTAACCAAATATATAAAATATTTCACCAGTCGGTGAGACAGTAAACTACAACACATATTCGTGATTGAAAATGTGCATGAAACGTTGAAGCCTTAGCAATCAATCACGACTTGACACAACAATGGACTGAATTTGAATTCACAACATTAATTTACTCAACGCAAATAAAGCTTCTGGGACACGTGAATCTGTAAATAAAGGTCGCAAATTCGAGCTAGTAAATACCATTGTTTTATAGATCCATCTATTTATACCTAGTACAAATAAGAAGAACCTTTTTGTGAAAATAGTGACCAAACGAAAGGTGGGTTACTTATATAGAAAACAAATGACACTTGATTTTTTATTTTTTCAATATTCAGAACACAACTGTCAGAAATGCCTGTACTATGGGTAGTATTCTGAGGATCTCTGACATAGTGTCACATTTTTACTGTTGCCGCCTTCAAATCAAACATTAAAAGAAAAAATATAGCAAGATTTGATAGCGATGGTGTAACATAATTAGTGCTCAGGTCACCGCCACCCATGGACATTTGTAGCAGTAGGGAAGCTAGAAATGCCTTGCCAACTAAAAAGGGAATGTGATATGAAAGCAAATAGGACGTAAGAAAGGCTTCAGGGAGGGGATTAGCCTTGAGAATGACGAGCTGGAGAAGCTCATCGTACGAAACGCTTATTCTAGCTACTTTACACGAATTTTCTGTGAAAATGAACACTTCTGTTGTTGTCCCAGTCCGTGTCCGTGCTGTCAGTGGTCACACAACAAAGCAGCCAGGGATACCGCCGAGTTGTGTTGTATTCTTAAGGTGTTACGTTGTCAAATAGGACAACTAAAGGTAGACAATGCCTTAACAATTTATACTCTGATATATGTCGTTTTTAAAATGTATTTATTTGTTTTTTATTGACAATAAAATTTACTAAATTAATGGCATAGAAGCTTATGACGTTAATTTCATCAACAATTTTACGTGTCAAAATTAAGTTTTACATTTCATATATTCAATACTTGACCCTGAAATAGTTTCATTTCATACGCAATATTTTTAACCTCGACTAAAAAAGAGGTGTTATATGTTTGACGTATGTATTTGTGTCTGTCTGTGGCATCATAGCTGTGTAACGAATTTATCAACTTTGTCTTTTATTTGTTTGAATGATAATGTAGTCGGGATAGTGTGGCTAAGAAGCCATAATTTATGAAGATCTGTTTAGACCTTTTAAGACTATCAGGTATTTTATAGTTCTTGAAAGAATCTGAGTAATTTCTACTGGTCTGATTAGAAGTTTCGTATGTCGTTGAAACGGTTTCAGTGAATAGACTATCGGTGTTCTTTTTTTTGTTTTGAATTTTAGATTACAGTGAAACTCCAAATTATTCCACCTCATAATCTCGACGCGTCAATGTCTATACTATTAAAATATCGCGAAAGTATTTTGCTCTGGTGCAAATGTTTATCAGCGATGGTAATCACTTATCATCTAGCATGCCTACTCTTTTGCCCGTTATTTTTAACCGACTTCCAAAAAGAAGGATGTTTTCGTTTCGTCGTTAACTTTTTTCATTTATATTCACCGATTACCGCGTCGATTGTGGAACGATTTTGAATAATTTTTGTCGATCCAATATGCTCGATACTAATATGTAAACTTTGTACATAGATATTTCGGTAAGTAAAATATTTGAATGAAATACATTAAGGTTTAGATACTTAGAAAAAAAACACAAAAAAAAAATAAATTAAATGAAACAATAGCTGGATGCTAATAAGCAATACTGTGTCAAGCCACACGGAATTCATTTTGAGAAAATGGCGTCTAAAGATGTAAAACATTCTCAACAAATATGTTAGAAGAAGTATATATCTTTTATTTTATTTTTTGATAAAGGTATTATGAATTTAAATCAAACAGATATATTTAATTTATTATATAATAAAAAGTTATTTAAATATTTCAGATTATTGTATAAATCGCAAAAAATGAACCGCACTTGGAAATTTGAACCGATTAATTAAGAAAATTTTTTTTCTTACTTATTTAATTTATATGACTACAATTTTATTTAATAATGTTAAGTAGATGATGCAGTACATCAATATCTCCGAATTTGACTTTTTGTGGGTTAACACATTATTGCTTAGCAGCATTCAGCTATTTAAAGATAGGATTAATGATTAGCCGTTTCTTTTGATATAAGAGCTTCGTTTGTAAGCAGCCTAAGCGTCTTGGACTAATTTCATCTCGACTCTTGAAATCATGACTCTTGACCTCTCTTGTTAACAAGACAGTGTGTTTTTCCTGAGTATATACATAGAGAAAATAGAGAAATTCACTGAAAATTTATTATCTATATACATATATAGACAATATTTAACAGGCCTGCATCGGAAAAAGCAATATTTTTTAAATTGCAGTTAACATAAGACTAATATAATTTAGATAAATTACAAACTCTGTAAATTCGTAACGTAAAAGTGTAAAAAAATACTTCAAAAACAAATTGATTACAAATAAAATATTATAAATAAAACGCATAACATATTTTCCACATTAAAGTAAAATTTTATTTCACACTGACTTGTAATAAAATTTTTGAAGTCCGTTTTTTTTTTAAGTTTTTTTGTTCACACCTTTAAAAGGGAAAAGTTAATTGTTTATTTAATTAACCGTCCAACATAGCGGTCACCTCTTATTTGATACAGACGTTTTTGTGTAAGCGGTGGGTGTAAAAGTTATCTACACATCGATATTCGTTATCTGCCCGCACACATTGTTTAACAAAAAATATATGGACGCTGATATGCAATACTGTGTTAAGCCACGCGAACTTTATTTTGAGAAAATGGCGTCTAAAGATGTCGAACCTATTCTTAATCAATTTTTTGAAGACGTACATATCCATCTTTTCTTTTCTATTTTGATAAAAGGTGTAATGAATTGAAAGCAGATTGATATATTTAACGTGTTATCTAATAATAAGTTTTTTTTAATATTTGAGATTATTGTATAAATTGCAAAATATGGAAGGCACATAAAACTCAAGATATTAAATTAAGACGCTTTTCCCGTTCATATTTAGTTTATATCAATTAAAATTATTTTTAATATTGTTAAATAGATAACACACTATCAAAATAAATCAATATCTCCGAATTTCACTTTTTGTGGGTTGACACATTATTGCTTATCAGCATCCATATATAATTATACAAAAAACAAAGATACACCGCGTATATTTTTAAAGAATATAACAGGCAAATAGACAGGACACTCGGTGTTAAGTAATCACCGCCCATAAACATTTACAGCACCAGAGGAGCCATAGATGTGTTGCTAGCTTAAACAGAGGAATACGATGATTGACAAAATACGTAAATGGTATATTTATTTCAGTTATTATGATATAAAACCAAATCACTAAATCAATTTTGTTAAAAAAACTATAAGAGCAATGAAAATACCCTTTCGATTCAAAAAAAAATCAAAATCGGTTAAGAAATAACGAAGTTCTAAGGTAATAAAGAATTATGTAATAAAGTAAATAAAAAAATAGGACCCTCCTCTTTTTTGAAGTCCGTTTAAATTACGCAGGAAGGAGGCGGGAAGTATAGGAAAAGATAGAGATACACTGTTGGTTTCAATAATAAAAATCGAGTTTTTTTTTTCATTTGTGATTCACTATATACACGTCAAACTTATAACACCCTTTTTTGGTCGGGGTTTAGAAATAGATCAACCTATGGAAATTAGGTAAAAATATGCAAGACTGAGAGATTTTAAGGAATTATCAATGATGCTCTTAAAGTATGCTACAGCTTAAGACATTGATAATCTATGTATATAAAAGCAAAAGGTCAGTCACTCATCAAACTAGAAGTGTTAGGAGTTTCATATTATGCATGGGGGTCATGTTTAGGACGTAGGTTAAGTAGGTTTACCAAGACGGGATTTTGCTAAATTAGACCCCTAAGGGAGTAAAACGGGGCTTGGAAGTTTATATGAAAGTTAAGTGCGAGTGACACCGGGGGAGGGGTGTAGAAATTGCTATCACAGTCAGTTCTTAGTGAATATAAACGCTTTGTTTTCGGTAGTCGTTGTTTAGGGTTATATGGATATCAGTAGGTTATCGCCCGCACACATTGCGTCTGTTACATTTCAACAATTTAATTAAAATTATTTATTTCGCTTTAACATTGTGATAACATTTGGTTATTGTTATAATTTACTGACTGTTATTGTTCTTCTTATCTTTCACTTATCCATCTACCAGACTTGAATGTGGTATTTCTACTAGTTCGCTCAACTATGTCAGTTCCACACTCTTAAAAAATATCAGTGAGAGAGCCGGAAACCTAACTCCTTGAAACTTTAACAAATAGTGTAAAACTATATATTTTAGGTTTATATTCATCACTAGCTAACGTTTATGGTTACTACTTGGTTGCCATGAGGCGTCGTGTGATGTAATATTGCCTATAACCTCACTTAATAAATAGGCTATCCTACGCAAAAAAATACAAACATACGTCTACAAACTTAAAAACTAATTTTACCTCTTTATAATATTAGTATAGATTATCATTGGTTTTATGTAAATTTACACTCCGAGTTTCGGTCGATGGGCGTCGGCAGATGCTCATTTGTTTTTGTCAGATCTGTATCTGATTGATTACTCTTTGACGACAGATTTTAATGTGATTTAAATGATTGATTGCTAATTATAGGTACTTGGTAAGTGAAATATTATGTTACAATGTTTGTGAATCCGTCAGCCATCTTAGAAGTAATAATAAACGCATCACACACATCACACTCAACGGCCCACACTAAGATCGCGTGACCTTGTGTCGGGGTCCGAAAACACTAACAACACTAACACTAGCACCCAGACCACGACAAACATCCGTATGGTCAATATACAGACATTTGCCGTGAGGGGGGATCGAACCCGCGACCGTTAGCGCTTGCGTCAGTTGTAATGACCACTGCGCCAACGTGTCTATCTAATTTATTTTAATCTTATATCCTAACTTATATTATAAATGCCAAAGAAACTCTGTCTGTGTGTTACGCAATCATGTTTAATAGAAAGGATATGCTCTTTTTAATGCGAAAATACTCAATCTCTAGACTGTCTCTATACCCTGTAAATTAATTATAATAACGAAGATAACTGTTACAGCATTGATATAGTACAAATATGTAAGGCCCACATACTAAATTCTGTCACAACAAAAATTAGTTCACAACATTTGCTCACGGCTTTTCTTGCGTAAATGTTCACTTTATGCTAGACGATCGTCTTAAACCTTTTTTTCAAATTCAAGTATATCCAATAAAGCCAATAATCTTTGGCGATGCATTCTGCCCCATCTAAGGATATTGGATCAAAAGTAATAATCATTGGCAATTGCTCTTTGTAAATATGAGTAAGCTGTCCATTCAGACTCATAATTATGGAGACGCGTGCAGCCGAGAAATGTGGTAGAATGGTACAAAAAGAAGATATATAAATATTGATTCTTTTCTATCTAATCTTTAAGATTTTAAGTCATATCTTTATCTACTTCTTATTTCGACATTCGACCGGTTATCTTATTGATAGGAACTAAAATATCAAAATCAGATAATAATATTTTGATAAAAAACTGTACTACTGTTTCATTATACCGTCTTCTTATAAAGATAGCAGGCAAACGAGCAGACAATTAACCTGATGATAAGTGATCACTATCGCTCATGGACAAAACAAAAGGCCACAAATTTATTGCAAACTTAAAAAAGAATGAAGGATGCAGGAATACACTATGAGTATGACGTTAAAAATATGTACCCACTAACAGTCAAAAATCTTTTCTTAATGCACACTTACGATATTTAAGTAACGTTTGTATAAAATTTTATGTTTTTAGACGGAGCGGTTTCAGTTCTGCGGTGATCGATCAGTCAGTGAATATGTCAGTCCGTTTTGATTTTGACGACCTTGACTTGTTGGTCCAAATAAATTTTCGCCTACCACGTCAGTCGCTATCGGATTCCTAAGCAACGTCGTCCAAAATGGTTGGCAAAATAGTAAACTTTAAAATTTGGTAGATGGATCAAAAAATTACTTTGGTCCTTAAACTTATATATGGATGCTGATAAGCAATACTGTGTCAACCCACACAGACTTCATTTTGAGAAAATGGTGCATGAAGATGTCAAAGCTATTCTTAATAAATTTGTTTGAAGACGTATATAATTCATCTTTTCTTTTCTATTTTGATAAAATGTATATGAAATCAAAAGCAGATAGATTCGTTTAATATGTTATCTAATAATATGTTTTTAAATATTTGAGATTATTTTATAAATTGCAAAATATGGAACGCATCTGAAATTCCAAACATTGAATTAAGAAACTTTTTTCCATACTTATTCAGTTTAGATGACTTGAATTTTTTTAATAATGTTAAATAGATGTAGTGTCAAAATACATCAATATCTCTAAATTTGACTTTTTGTGGGTTGATGCATTATTGCTTATCAGCATCCATATAAAAAATAGTTATATTAAACGATCAAACAAGAGCTATACAGTTAGAAGTTAATTAAATTAAAAACTCACTTTAAACATTCACTTGCCAAGCTTCGGCGATTATACTCTGAAATTGCCTATTAAACATTCTACTTTGATATATAATTGTCTATTTAACCTTTTATCTGAATATACATTACACATTTTATGAACCGTAAGCTTTTTAAACGCTTGAAGTATTCGTTTAGTAGTCATTTTGTGAGATTGAAATTAAAATGAAAAATACTCGACTGAATGTAACTTCATTTTGTGCATAAACGGCTGAAAACTGACGACTGCAAGCATTTTTAGAATGAAATTCAAAGATTATAACGAAAACGAGTTATTTAAAAATAAACTAGCTTCCTCTCGCGTTACTGCTTCGCTTTTATGAGTTAAAGCGTGTTATTTCATATAAATAATTTTTCAAATCTGCTCATTGGTTTCAAAGACTAACCCCTACCCCCTAATACTTGTATAGATTATTTATTATATTTATTACATTATATAATTATATTATGACGTAAAACTTCATTCATCCAAAATATATTTTCTTATTAACAAATAAATAAGTTAAATAAAAGTTTAAAAAAAAAAACTTTTATCTAACCTATTTCATCACCCTCACATTTTATTCTCGCGACGCAAAATAGCCTATCGTCAATGAATGTCTTACAGAGCGTAAGTCAAAATTAGAAGTTTTAAAAGAGTAAAAATACTACGAAAAGACTTTAACTCCCCTTAGGGTTGAAGTTTCTAAATATCTTTCTTATTGGATGCTTACAACATCAAATGTATGAATTGCCAAAATTTCAAGTTTATATGTAGTTATACTATACATATATCTGTAGATTATAGATTAAAATTATTACGTAACTAACTACTAACGGTGGGAAGTATTCGAACGGGTCACCTACTAAATCAGGGATTCCCAACCTTTTGTCCAAAACGCCTCACCTAACGTTAAACAAAACACCCAGGAGTCGAATTAAGAAGTGAAACAAACGATGAAAAAAAAAGTCCCCGACTAATTGAGAAGTCTCTTTAGGAAGTTGCTTAAAAATATAAACGAACGTATTTATTTTTATTCAGATGACAAGTAGATAATGAAGAAACAGAAAAAAATATGCTAAAAGATACATATAATTACTGATACATTATTAAACAATTGGTGAATCCGTGTTGCGACATGGTATTTATTATTTGTTTTCTTTTTGTGTCGTTAACCGTGTCAGCGCCGCGCGAAAATTAAAAAAAATATCTAAAATACTTCTTTACCATCGAAGCTATCGCACCCCTCATTACATCAACCAACGCTTCCCAAGTGGAGCGCGCCTCACTGTTTGAGAATCCATGCACTAAATAGTGATTATCAAATGTTCTCTTTGACCATCTGGCGAATAATGATGTAATGACGTAAGCATCAGTGAGTTTTGTAACAAATATCCTTGGCATTCTGCCAAGTACTGGTTTTTGTTCTTATCAAAATCTGACAGGATTTTTCAAGTGTTTATTTGTAATTTAGTAGCTAATGGACTGGTTTTGATAAAACTTTTGATTGATCCTCTTGAAATTTCGATAATGTTCCCATTTTACGCGATACTGATTGTATTTATAGACGCTTTTTTTAACTAGACTTAAAAAAACGAAACAGTTTTTAATACACAATTTTGTGTTTACTTGTATTTTAATTTTATTATATTGGTTTTCTATGTATAATAAAATAGTAAGCAAGGCCGTGTCTATACATATATAATTTCATCATCTACCCAGCATTTTCACTGCTATACCAGGATCTTCTAATTATTCTAGTCCATATATTAACCAGTTACTGATTTTTACACAGTATAACTAATCTAATCTCCGCAACCCCTGAAGGCAAGTCAGTAACCATTTAGACTAGAATACCCTACTAAGAGTAACGATAATTATCAAATGATTGTGATAACCACC
This sequence comes from Hypolimnas misippus, assembly GCA_037950945.1. NCBI lineage: Eukaryota > Metazoa > Arthropoda > Insecta > Lepidoptera > Nymphalidae > Hypolimnas > Hypolimnas misippus. The sequence continues at coordinate 3,778,189 of JBBEEQ010000009.1, forward strand.
GGGACCGACAGCTTTACGTCTCTCGGTGTTTGTAAATGTTAAAGCAATGTATATTAACGATGCCATAACGCCTTTGGGTGTGTGTACTCTTTATGCGGCCACCAACTAATTGAGGTAGAGATCCCTGTAGTCTACTGCCTACAGCTCGTATACAGGTTAGTTCGACCGGGGCAGTACCTCACTCTCACAGAAGATCCGCGTGAATTAGCTAATGTAGCTGCATATCGCAGTAAGTGAAAGAGCCGGAAACCTAACCCCCTCCCCCATTCACTTTTCTTACTTCCTATTCGCTTTCATCTCTTATTTTTTTTTAAGTTGCCAACGCATTTGTGGCTTTTCTGGGCTGTATGTCGGCGGCGATCATTTAACATGTGTCTCGTCTACTACTCTACCTGCTATTTTCAATAAAAAGCCCACCGTATGATTTAACGTATAAACAAAATTAATTACTTCGATCTTTATAATATAAGTTTAGGTTTAAACTTGTAAAGAGAAAGTATAACAGAAATAGTAAAAAGTAAAAAAAAGTAAAGTAACAGCCTGTAAATGTCCCACAGCTGGGCAAAGGCCTACTCCCCTATTAGGGAGAAGGTTTTTGGAGCTTAATCCCCGGTTGGCGGATATACATGCGTCGGAATTTCTCCCAACACATGCAGATTTCCTCACGATGTTTTCTTTCACCGCCGAGCTCGAGATGAATTTAAACACAAATTTAGCACTTGAAAAACCAGCTGTGTTAGCTGGGGGTTGAACCCGCAATCATCAGTTGAGATCGACGTGTTTTAACCACTAGGTCATCTGGGCTCAAACAGTAAAGATACTAACATATTCAATGCTTTCATAGCAATTCCTGGCACAAAGATTCGTTTTCCAACAAATTTCGGTAACAAAACATGTCGGAATCCGCCTCTGCTTTCATGAAATACTTGGCCAAGGAATTTAGGCCAAGTTCGGTAAAAACTTTTGGCTCACCATTTACATTCCAACTTGGCAACATTTTCCACTTAAAACACCAATCATATTAAAATCGGTAAAGTTGCCAATACTTTGAAAACTACAGCATGTTACACGAATAAATAATCTTTCCAACTTATAAATATTTCATTCACAGCGCAAGTTATAAGTTTTTGGTAATAACACTGGAAAGTTAGGTATAAGGACAAATGAATAACAGTACAATATAAAAAAAAATTACATACATATAGATGAAATGAAGCTGGTTGTAACATATAAAATTGACTATCTACTCATAACGATTATTTCAACGCGCCCAAACACTATAATTCTGTCGTAAATTGATAAGGAGTTATATGGACGCTGATATGCAATACTGTGTCAAGCCAGAGGGACTTTATTTTGAGAAAATTGCGTCCAAACAAGTCTCTTTCATGATCCATCAATTCTATTCTATTTTGATAAAAATTATAATAAATTTTAAATATATGGGACTATTGCAGAATCCAAAATATGGAACACTGTTCAATATACTGACATTAGATTAAGAAACTTTAGTCCGTACTTATTCAGTTCAGATGACTTGTTTTTTTTTTTTGAATAATGTTAAATACCTAATGTATTATCAGAATACATCAATATCTCTAAATTTGATAGTTTGTGGGTTGACACACTATTGCTTATCAGCATTTGAGATGATGTTGCAGCATCAGGTCAAGGTTACGGAACTATGTTATTTTGATATTATTATACATATATTTAAATAAAGACATGATATGAGTGGGTAACACTGTAACTGCTCGTAGTTGAGGGTATTCATAAATTTTAAAGTGTGGGTTGTTTCGTTAAATCAAAATAATAAATGTGCTGTAAAATATAATAAATATTATAAATGGAATTGTAAATTTCGAATCAATTGGACCAGTAGATGTTGCTCAGATCCTTTAAAGAGTTTATCTCCTTGAATCGTCTGAGCATATGTTCATGATTCATAATAATCATTTCCACTACATGAGCGTTCAAACAAAAAAACCGTATTAAAAATTGCCTGCCATACGCTATTTTACTAGGCAACTTGGTACAAAAGAATCGGCATTTTGGATACTAAAGTCCATGACCTTGTTATATATTAATCTATAGTAATATATAATAAAGTTTCTATCTATCTATCTATCTATAAAGCTGAAGAGTTTGTTTGTTTGTTTGATTGTTTGCTTGAACGCGCTAATCTGAGGAACTACTGGTCCGATTTGAAAAATTCGTTCAGTGTTAGATAGCCCATTTGTCGAGGAAGGCTATAGGCTATATATTATCACGCTAAGACCAAAAGGTGCGGAGCACCAATGAAGAATGTTTCAAAATCGGGGGATATTTTCCTATTGAGAGATCTTACGCTGCGTGCGCTGCGTCAGCGGTTGAAGTTTCGCAAAAATCATGTATGACAGAATTGTTCCCCTTTAAAAGTTCTAAAAAATGTCCGCGACAGCATATGTCTATCTTTTAAGGTTAGCGCACTATAACCTTTTTTATGCTAACCAAATTTGTTCTTTAAAAACCCGAAAAAAAGTATTTCAACCCGCCGACGACGGTATATATTTATGATAGATAAATAAGAACCCGTAAAAAATTAGATTTTTTAATAATGATTAGATATATAGAAACCTATTTGCATTTCATAAAGCAACTCTTCCCGAGAGATACCCACAACTTAATTCCAATATCCGACGAAACTAAGAATAAAACTTTGGTTTCCGAGCATGACGTTCCATTTCATTAACCGTACAGTTCGTTTGACGTCACTTTAAACCTTTTCTATGCAAAAATGTACATTCATTTGGTACTCAAACGGAAAAGGTTACCGGAAAATTTTTCCGGGAATTTTGAAAATTGGTGATCTAATAGATTTTGATATGGTCTATTCGAATTTTTACTTTGCCATCTCGTAGCTGTTTCGAATTTGCCACCGTATATAAATGGTGCCCTAAAAGATACAAGGCGGCAAAGTTGAAATTCCGAAAGTCAAAATCAAAACCTATAAGGTCACCAATTTTCAAAACTTCCCGAAAATTTTCTACGTAAAACTACTAAATGCCTGTACTGGTATAGCATGATTTTCTATGGTAATGTAAAGTACCATAACTGAACGCTGATAAGCAATAGTGTATCAAGCCACACGGACTTCATTTCGAGAAAATGACGTTTAAAGATATCAAACCTATTCTTGATAAATTTGTTTGAAGACGTACATACCTTTCTCTTTGCTATTTTGATAAAAGGCATAAAAAATTAAATGCAGATTAATACATTAAAAAGTTTTCAGTAAGAATAAATTTTTCAAATAGGAGTATGCATATAGAAAACAATGTTACAAATTTCAATACACTAAACATGAAATTTAGACACTTTTTCCGTATTTATTTACTTCAAATTACTTGATTTTTTTTTTAATATAACACAATTATTTCCGAATTAGACTTTTTGTGGGTTGACATATTATTGCTTATCGGCCAATTCAATTCTAAGGAAATTAAGTAATAAAGGTTTAAATATGTCAGCCAAATAAAGACCCGTCCCGCTATATGTAAATAGAAAGATCTATGTCTCAATTTATTGTGGTCGTTATCATTAATACGGACAACAACAATGGATAATTTAAATAAAGGTCGCTGTACTATGATTTTATAGCTGGAAGCGAATCGATAATTAGGCATTCTTATATACTAATTCATCAATGTTCAAATTTATTTACATATAATACAACAGTAAATATATATATTCGCAATGGTTATTTTTAATATATATAAATATTTAATATTTTATTAAATCGTTAAAAATGTAGATGTAAATGCCATACAAATGTCAACCAAAACTGAAAAATTTAGTACAATTTCGATAATTTCAATAAATAAGTTTAAATTGTATATTAAAAAGTCTTTAGCTAACCATATTATTCTGTACAAGATTATATTGATCATAATAATGCATGGATTTAGTATAGCTAGATTTCATATAGGATGTTTAATATACACATTTGTAATTTTTAAATGTATATACTTAAAAACATAATTTTAAAAGAGTACCTATCGAGTTTCTTGGCGGTTCTTCTCGGTAGAATCTACATTCCGAACCGGTGGTAGCTTTACATTAATTTAAGTAACTTTTATTTGTTTTGACGATTCAAAAGTTCTTTTAAAAGCCTACTTGAATAAAGTATTTATTGATTTTGATTTTAAATGCATTTTCGATTTTGTAAGTTACAAAAAACAGTGTGCTGATTTTTAAGGATATTTGTCTAAAAATAAAACCAATTTTGACCCGACCTTCGACTTCGCATTAAGAGTTTTAGCAACATGCGGGTCGAAAGGTACTTTTCAAAGTTTCTTAAGAACTCGAAAGAGTATAAGTATACAATCAATCAATTTTCCTGTTATTTTTCAAAGTTAGGCCATTACCATTACCAGACGATGGACTTTCGTCCGCAGAGACTTAAACCCGGTATCGTAAAAATATTCATCGAGAACATTCTACAAACTAATGGACTGTAGACAAGAGACTTTTCTCCGCAGAGGACTTAAATCCCCGAAACGTCAAAAACACTGTCTATATCCTTTATCGTTCGGAAGATATATGTACACGTTATTTTAGTTCCCCGTATTCGTCATGCAATTCACTTTTAAACGATCTTTTTCGACGGACAATAGAATACATGTAAAATTTTTCAATGTCTGCACAGATTGTGAGTGTTATGACTGGACTAGTCTTTTCAATCTTTACTAATATTTTAAAGATGTAAAATTTGTTTCTAAGTATGTAGAGGATAATCTCTGAAACTACTGATCCGATTTGAAAAATAATTTTGACTTTGAATAGCTCGTTTAACCGTTTAAGGTTATATGCTATTACATCACGCTAAGACTCATAACCATAAACGCGAGTATAATCACAATGGGCAGCTAGTGGTTAGTATTTGACAAGAACTAAACGTATTCGACAATAAATAAAGAGTGAAAAGAATTGCTAGTAATATAAAATAATAGGTCAATATAAAATGTTAGAAAAAAAGCTCTGTCTCGTTTCCGATCTAAATGGGACCATTACGCTTTATCACCATGCTGAATAGCCTTCGAAATGTAGACCAGATTTGACCTAAAGCGAGGGTCGAATCCAGCCAAATCTAAATACATTTTATTCAAGTACCTTTACGTGTACTTATTGAGTTGTTACTATCAAGACAAAAGCCCTTGAAAGATTTTGCTTCATCTTCAACCGACTTTAAAAAGGTCATCCTTTACGAAAATTTTGCTCGAGTTTTAATGTTGAGAGCCAAAAGCCTAACTCCCTTCCTCATCCTTTCCCGTACTCCCTAATTCTCTTTCTTTTCAATGAAATTTTATGTTTGTTGCCTCAGAACTCCGTAATTTCTTCGTCGATCTTGAAATAAATATATTTTTATATATTCATCTCATCATTTTGATTCATGAGATTCACTAGTTTGACTTTTAAATGACAATTAGTATAATCATTTATTTCCACCAAAAATTTTAGCCAAGATACATGCCATATATAAAGGAAATGATGTCATGCTGAAATAAGTGAATTTGTTCTTCAGCTAACACCACCGAGTCCCGTCGAACGAACATTAATATGCGCAAATAATAATAACTATAATAGTGTTATTGAATATCTATACAATGTCGTAAACAGAGCGGTGTCCAAGCATAGCGCGTAGAAATGACCAGACTAAGAACAAAATTCAGATCATACGTGGTAGAAGTGCTGTTATTGAAACTCCTAACAGGCACATAAAATGCTAGACACTGTATCTACATCAAAGTCAAAACAGTCGACATTATTGTGTAAAAAAGTCAATAGCACGGTACGCCTACATTTGCATAATTTGTTTGTGAAACAATTATTCATTCCAAGCGGCGTGCTCTTTTCTTATTTTAAAACAAATAACTTTATATATAGATATATATATATAAAGTTATTTCAATTTCTTTTTTTTTTCTACTTTAAAACAAGAAGTAGCAAAAGGAATTGAAATGTTTTAGACATCAACTGTCTATAGGCTACATATTTATAGAACAAAAAATTTAGGTACTAACTTTTGCTCGCAGCTTCACTCGTGGCTATATAGACTTTGTTGTAACGGACAACCTCTAAAACTTATTTTTCTATCTGGCCGATATGACACATGTTGGCATTAATTTGCCGGACACGTTGGCGTAGTCGTCACTGTTACCGACTGAAGCGCTAACGGTCTCGGGCTCGATCTCCTCTCACAGAAAACGTCTGAATTGGCCAAATATTTGTCTGGTCTGGGTGTTAGTGTTGTGTGTGTTTCTGGACCCCCGACACAAGGCCATGAGATCCTAATGGGAGCCGTTGAGTGTAATACGTGTATTTATATTTATTTGCAATTCTGCTATTCCTATAACTTTATCCCAAGCTCAAACATAAGTTGTCAAAGTTTTATAGCATATACAATAGCATAGCAGAATAAGCAAACAAAAAAAATATAAAAATATAATATATATTAAATATAAAAAAATAGAAATATCCTTGCTAAGTAGTAAACAATTTTTCATTGGATTTTTTTATCGTAAATATTAAATCGTTCAAACTTTTCCTGAACATTTCACGAGCCAAAGATATCAATAAACGACTGTTTTTGACATCTCTTGAATCTGCCAATCTTAAACTTCGCTTTACATAATTTAAATCGAGAAATTTCTATGCAGTATTGATAAATACACGCGAATGTAACTTTTTTGTTAATGAAATCGCTAAACCCATTTTTGGTGAAGTTCGTTATGATGTTAGCCCAATTTAACTTAAATCTTCTGAAGAGACTATTCTCAAGATTTAGGCTGAAGTAGACGAATAAAATTATTTTGAATAGCTATGAATAATTCTATGAGAAATCATGGATTCGAGTCAAAATTTCACCCCCTGAAGTTTTATTTTCGCGACGAGATTTAGGGTATATCCTTGTCTAAGATTAAATCTATATTTGTTCCAAAAATTATCAAAATTCATTTTAGCGGATTAGATGTAAAAATTGGTGGTACAGACGACTACTTTTTAATTTACAAAATTAGTATGAATAATATTATCATGGCGTGGTTGTAGATTGGAATATAAATTTTTAAACTTTTTATTAAAGTATAGTCACGGAGCCTAATTCCGTCTGTGGGGTTTAGTTTTCTACTCACAATTACGGGCGCTATCTTGCTTTGAGTTTTAATATTTATTATATACTAGCTATTTCGCGGTTTCAGTCGCGTACAGTTACTGCCTCGCTCCTATGAATCGTATGGTAATGTAATATAGCCTACAAATTCCTTAATAAATAAAGGTTTTTTTTTTAATCAATCCTGTTTTTGGAGCCTATTCTAGGAAAAGAACGAACAATCAAATCTTTTCTCTTTATAGTATAGTAAAGATAATTAATTTATATCTCTTAAAGCTTAAAATTTTAAAAATATTGAAACTGTAAAATTGATTGCGAATAGATCGTTAAACCCGACAGACTAATTAGGCCTCCTGACTATATAAAATTCAAGAAGAAAAATATACTCAAGACAGACACGTTATATATACGAAGTATCAAAAATAAACAATTTAAATACGAACAGGATTTACTGAATCTGGCGTTCATCTTATTTTCTTGAAAGTGAGAAAAAATGTTTATGCGATAACCTTGAAAAATTTCATTTGAAGCGGAATGATTGACTAGAACAAGATTATTTCTAACCTTAAGAACTTAAACTAGACATTAAATCGAAACTATTAAAAAAAATGACATATTTTAAAAATAAATTTAAAGTATTTTTAAATATGTCAAATAACATATTTAATATGAAATATATATCACAAGAAAATGACGCATTTCTTTAAAACAAAAGATATAAAAACTAAGTCATTCTGTCGAAGTGAAAAACAAAGTTTTAAAGTCATAAAAAACAAACTTACCATATCATCATAAAAAGGCATCAGGATGTTTAAAATCCGCTTTATATAAAAGTAACATAACGTCCAGTTTAAGTTGGCACCACTACATACAGGCTGGTAATTCCATTTGCCATCATTATGAAAACTTTTTTCACCTATTTTGACCGATCACAAAGAAACATTGAAAACAATAAAAAAATTTCGAAAACACTCGTAAAAAAAATGTGACGAATATTTGAATTTTATGGAACACGTTAGAATTTTATTTGAATTTGTTGTGCGAAGTTTCGTAGTGTTAAAAGGTAGGAACAGACGTGCACTCGCCTTGACGTCTGAAACACGACTGAGCTGTACTGAAATTCAGACAGTCTCAGTCCTCGAGTATGCCGCGATGCTTTATCTTGAATTGACTCAAAAACACTAACAATTATATAGACTTATATTTCTTAATACTGAATCTTCTGCTTAGTTTTAATTTCGTTTACAGTAACATATTTTTTAAAATCATTTTTAAGCCAGTGTTCAATAAAATGTGTTTAATGTTTATGAAAACATTATTCGAGAGTTTTTCGATTAACTTTATATTTTATGAAGTTAATAAAACTGACTATTAAGAGGCAATTATATTTTTTATTATAAAATGGATTCTGTTGCCAATATTAAAAATAAAATTATTTCTCGTTTTCGATATAAACATTTACATAAAAGAGCGATATTTTTTGTAAATTCATTATACGTTAAATTTACTTCGAGCATGTTAAATATGTGATACGAGATGGTCCACACTTACACGAATAAAAAACACTTTCGCTCTTCTCTTCTGTTCTTTTCAGTAGTCCATTTTGTATTTTATTATAATAAAAACATTGTAACGAAATAAAGCTCAGAGTAAGCTGCTATTAATATTTTTCACGTGTAAAAATGTTCGTTAACGATTTTATTACTCATTTTAAATTAAACAAAAACCTTTAGGGATTACGTCCGCAAATTAGTTTAACCTTTAAGCTTTAATGACTGGACGTGGCGTTAACATGCGGAAAGGATATTTTTACGATATTATGTCTATATATATGTAAAAGCGAAAGCTCACTCACTCACTCATTACGAAATCTTAGAAACTATAACACCTACAAACTTAAAATTTGGCAGGTATATTCCTTACCTATTTAAATCCCTGTTTTACCCTCTTAGACCCTAGTCTAAGAGGGTAAAACAGGGATTTAAAATTTGTATGAAAGTTCTATTTTAAACGCGTGTGAAACTGTGAGGGCCCGCTAGTCTTTTATAAGTAAATTTTCATTTTATCTTTATTTATTTTTTTACGCCAAAGTCGAGTTTTATGAGCGGCTAAGCTTCCTATAATACTCGTACGAAGTAGGCAGTCACCAAAGTACACGTTATTAGACGAACACGAGCTTACACACCAACAATATCCTTGGTTTATAAACGCCCGTATACAGTGTGAGTTTTTTAACTAGGCGTGGTAGGCCAAATCCGAAAAAACAAGAAATAGCGAAAAATACTTAAAGGAGCCTGGGAGCGAATTTTGATGAAAACTAAAACTGCATCATTAGTTTTTTTTTTAAATCATTTTCCTAGCCAGGAATCGAATGCTGATTTTGAACAAAAACACAGCATATATTCATATTTTATATAACGGATCTTATCGCGATAACTAATGTTTCGACGAAGTTGTTGTCCGTCGTGGTCACAAGCTGACTGGGGTACCGCGCGTCCTCTGGCGACGAGTTCGCGAGTTTTCTTCGCCTACCCTCACAATATTAACATTGTTTTTACACTATAGTATATTGTGATTTTTTAACTGATAAATGATTAATAATAAATAGGAAATCGTATTTACTTGATATTACTGTTTAAAACTTTAAGATGGTCTTTTGATAAGTAAGAGGGATATTTTACATTGACAAGAACTACATATATGTTATTATATAAGTATAGTATAATATAAGTGTTTAAATGAGTAACTATCGAGTTTATCGCCGGTTTTTCTCGGTAGAATCTGCGTTCGGAACCAATGGTAGCTTCATTATTGATGTAATTTTTGTTTTTTTCACGTATAACGATTCAAAAGTGCTCGTGAGAGCCTACTTGAATAAAGTATTTTTTGATTTTGATATAGAGAATTATAGAAAGTATTTACGAATTTTCAAGATTCGCCACTTCTTTTTATCTTACAGCAATATTATTTATGCTTGGTTGTTTATAGTATATAATGTTTATATCTCAAAGTTCAAGGGCTTAAATCACAAGCACAATTTATATATTCTGCTGTATGTATAAAAACATCAGAAAAATCGAGCAAAATTATCGACACTTGTTAGATTAAATTGGATATGATTATCTGACAAGCAGCAATGACGCCATTTATTGAGATCAAATCTAGGTAAGATATCTGATGTTAAGTGATCACCGCCGCCGCACATTGTAGTACCAGAGGAGCCACAAATACAATGTTAGCTTAAAAAGAAATGTGGGATGAAAGCGAAAAGGAAAGGACGTTATGAAAGGATTTGGGGAGGAGATTAGGCTTCCGACTCTCTCACTCACCGTGCGAGACGCAACTATCTCAACTTCTATGTGATTGAGAAACTGCTCTACAAGCGTCAGCTCTATCTAGCCTCTATCTCAGTGTCTAACATCGAATGCACAATACGAAAATTTGTTTACGTGAATGGCACACTTTTTACAGTTATATTTATTTTAAAACTAAACTATTTGGACCAGTCGGAAATATATTAAATTTGGTTTATTTAAAGAAAAAACTAAAAATAAAAAAAATTAAGCTAACAATGTATTAAAGTACAGTTTGTGAATTTGCTAATTTACAATAGCCTAATGTCAACTACTTATCACCATTTAGAAAGAATTACTTTTCCCAATGCAGGTCTGTTTCACCATCATCTCTTTACCATATGTACTGTGACAAGCATAAATTGCTTATAATTCATCAAAAACCGAAATCGGTCGACAATCGTTGAATAAATATTAAGAAAATGGAAAATTATAAAAAAAAAAACCGACAATCTATTTATTTCGGCCTGGACCGATTTAAGTAAAATATGTCTAAGAAAACTCGCTAGAAAACTCTCTTTTAAATAAAAAAAAAACCGATCCAAATCGGTTCACCCGTTTCGGAGCTACGGTGCCATAGACAGACATACAGACACACATAGCGGTCAAACTTATAACTCCCCTCTTTTTGCTCAGGGGTCATAAACATACAGCCAAACATACAACATCCACCTTTTTTAAAGTAGGTTTAATATTAATCAAAAGAGATTTCTCATTCATTTGATAATCTTAAAATTGACGTGTCCGAGAAATGTAGATAAAAGATAGATAAGGTATAATGATAAATTCAGGTAATAAATAATATTAGTCATAATATTGTTTAATATTTATCGAAAAAATGTCGATATAAGAGTTTTCTTTATCATGTTCCTGGTCCTTGCAAATTTTATCACGATGTTATCCGCCGCGCGTGAAATTAATTTAAATATAAAAACACTAGAAAACTTAGAAGTGCACGCCAGGTTTTGAACCCGTGACCCTCAAATGACAAGAAAAGGTTCTGTCTACTGGCCCATATCGATTAAACATAAATTGGATGCTGATTAGCAATAATGTGACAACCCACAAGAAGTCAAATTCGTAGGTATTGATGTATTCTGATTATGCGATATCTATTTAGAATTTTAAAAATTCAGCGGTACGGAAAAATTCTTAATTTAATATAAAATATTAATAGATAAAACATTTATTTATACCAATCTGCTTTTAATCATTATACCTTATATAAAATAAGAAAAGAAAAGTTAAATATATATTTCTTCAAAAAAAATATTAAGAATAGGTTTGCGATCTTTATGTGACTTTTTCTCAAAATGAAGTCCGTGTGGCATGACATAGTATTACTTATCAGGCCCAATTAATGACGTTGAGAAAATATTAAGAATCTCTTTTATTCTTAGCAGATTTTATAAAGGTTAAGGCTCCATAATGTTTAAGTTATTTCTCATACGAAACAATATTCGTAAATCTTTTTTTTTTTACCAGACTGGCCGAAAAAGATAGTAATGTTTTTCGCGCGCATGTATTGTTGTATTTATGTCCGTTAGGGTGTGTAAGAGTATGTCCGTTGCATCGTGGGCTCTTATCGCTTAAGCGGCTGGATCGTTCTTATGTTTGTATAAACAGTGTTGATATTTTGTTTTATTTATACGCCAAACGGTAGTAGGAACGTAGGTCCGTGGGACTAAAGTGTTTATGGTCACTAGTTCGATCCAAGTTTGTTGTGGTCTGGGTTTGGGAGTTTCCGTGAATGTTACCAGACACCCGACACAGGATCTTGATATCGGCTTTGTTGAGTTTAGTTGAAGGCTTCATGCGTTTATTTATTACTAGCGGCCCCTCGCTTTCACTCGCGCTTAACATAGGATTTTCATACAAACCTCTAACCCCCATTTTTATTGTTACGTTCTTAAAGAATTTTTATGCAAAATTTGAAACTTCTAGTACTTATAGTTTTTGAGTTATCGTGACGAGTGTGTGAGTGACCTTTCGCTTTTGTCGCAATAACGGTAGCCTATATTCTTCCTCAGGGTCTAAAGATTGTCTGTGCCAAATTTCATTAAAATCGGTTGAGAGGTTTAAGCGGAAAAGCGTAACAGACAGACAGAGTTACTTTCGCATTTATAATATTAGTAGAGATTCCAAATAAAATTTGTGAAAATATGTTTACTCTCGTAGATAAATTAATCATAATTCTAAGTAGAGTACTTATTCCAATAGATAAAATTCTCTCTGCGTATCTGCTTTGTAATCTGTTTGATTCACGGAATCAAAACAAGCTTTTGTAATAAGAAAAATAGGAAAATTATGGATAATGATGGAAAAACGTAAGATTCTTGGATTCTATCCTTCAATACTTTTATTTGGAATTTCTATATTTAAATGGCTAATTGGGGTTAAATATAATATTATTTTTTAATTAATCTTTGTAAAAACTGGTTTAGAGATATCCTTCCTTGGCGAAGCCCATAATACTTATGCCATTTAAATGGCTCAATGGATGCAACTGTAGCGTACGGTTAGACGCTTTCATATTCCCGTCATCCATGCCATAATTCAATTCAATTCAATTCAATTCTTTGGTTTATGGCTTTTAGTTGTGCCAATTAGACACATGTTATTTCGCCAATGTCACGTGGAATGGAGAAAACACGATGGAGATTGATCGGTGGGGTCGAGAATCCAACCTTGACTAAATTTTGAAAACACCCTAAAATAGTGTGAATTTCATTGTTAGTCCTAAAACAACACAAAAAAGAGTTATAAATATAATAAATATATAGTATAAAAATACAACTAATAATAATGGGACAATCACATGTTTTATTTACAACTTAATTTTATTGCATTTAATATATTTACACAGAAACGAACACAGTGGACTAAACACAAACATCAATAAACATTCAACATTTATAGGACGGGTGATTTTAAGACCGTCATAGAGGGGATGAAGAAGTCTGGGACAGTTAAACAGGATATGGGATGGGGAACCTTCGTCTAAACCGCATTCGCACAGTGAGTGGTCACGAAAGTCCATAATACTTATGCCATTTAAATGGCTCAATGGATGCAACTGTAGCGTACGGTTAGACGCTTTCATATTCCCGCCATCATCGTCCGTGGCATGCCATAATCTATTCTTGTGTTTGCCACTTGCATGCCATGTAGATGGCATGAATTTGTATTACTTACTGTGTACTTCCGAGTAGATTAAAGAAAGAGGAAATCTTATTTTTATTAATCAGTTAAATAAAATCTGTCTTATTACTGTTACCAATTAATACTTGTCTTAAATGACAGACAAGACATCAAGGATGAATATCAAATGTGTATAGATTAGATTATTCGTCCATTTAAGCCATATAATCGTGTGTTCAATCATTTATTATCTTCGCCTTTTGTAAAGTACAATATGCGTAAGAGGCAATGTCCTTTGTATCAATGGCCCTGTTAGTCTAACTACGAGTAGGTACTTACATATCAACGACCAATGTTCGTGTGTGGAATAATACCTACTTTATAGTAGAAATTAATGGTCTATAAACAATGAACAGGGTATATACTAAACTTGTCCGTTGTTTCGTCTGTGTAGAATAATTCCGAATCTTGAATTCTTTGAGAAATAAAAAGTTCGGCGCGTTAACTGGCATCCTCTGTTTGATCCCTTTTAAGTTTTATTTTTGTTATTAATTTAAAAAGTAAAGTAAAGTAACAGCATGTAAATATCGTTGTCTTAGATTTTCGCGATTATTATTCATTGAAATAAAACTATTTTTAACGGATTTAAATCGCGTATATTAATTATTTTTATCATCCCGACGTTTCGAACACAGTGACATTGAGGTTTTAGAACCTTATTAATTTTATTTATTTAATTTAAGGTTTGTCACCTTAGTCTACCCGTGACCACGAACGCTGCAAAGTGCTCCAACAATATGTGAACCAGTACGGACTGGAAACATCAAATAAAATTCGCCGGTTGGAGTATTTGAAAACATGCAAGATACGTAACGTCCATTAACTTCCTTAAAAGATGCCGTGACAATAATTTAATTCCGGTTTGTGTAAGGATCGCGCCTAAGAAGGACATAAAGCATGGTGATAAAATACTTAACCAGGCAAGTAAGAAATTGTTATTACAACTCATCCGGGAACATCGGTTTGAAGCGCGACGGTTAAACGACCAAATTGACAGCTTAAGTAAAGAACTCGAGTCAAGTTTATCAAAAACAGATTGGCAAAAATGCTACGATTTTACTAATAAATGAGCCGCTATAAAATATAATAATCTAAAATTAAAACAGATAAATAAGTTCGAAAAACTTAGCGGAGTGAAATCGAATTCTAATAAATTTAACAATGGCAACACCGGGGAAATTAAAAACCAACCTGCGCGTACGTCACTTGTCAATCTGTCAAAACAAACTTTGGATAAATCAACCATTACGGTATTAAATAAAGGCTTAAATTTTGCACCGGCTCCACCCAAAATACCGTTTGAAGACATTATTTGCCACGTAGAGGAGTGTCTTTTCAAGAATAATGTCACGAAGGAAGACTCGGAAGCAATTCGACAGGACATTTCGAGTGTTTTACGTCGAAGCCGGCCACCGAAAAGAAACCTTACTCGTGATGAATCTATTGCACTGAAGAACTTACGCAATAATAAAGACATTACAGTCCTCCGGGCAGATAAGGGAAACGCGACCGTTGTGATGGATACGTGTGACTATAACCAGAAAATTACCGCGATCTTATCGGATGAAAAAAGTTATAAAAAAAGTAACAAAAGACCCTACTAATACTATTCTCAAAAAGACATCCGCGTTAATAACCAAACATCAAGAAAAGTTAAATCTGGATAAAAAATCACTCGTGCCTACATGTGCTAAGCCCCCAAAATTGTATGGGTTACCTAAAATACACAAAACTGGTGCTCCGTTGCGTCCTATTGTAAGCCAAATCGATACCCCAACATATAGATTGGCTCAACACATAGCAAGGATATTATCACCACTCCGAGGACACACGGAAGCTTATGTGAAGGATTCTTACCAGTTTTTTGGTGAAATCAAAGATCTCAAATTAGCCAACAATGAGACAATGGTTAGTTTTGATGTCCAGTCATTGTTTACCAACCTACCCATACAAGACTGCATCGAAATTGTCAAGAGGAAGCTACAAACAAAAAACATGCCTATCGAGTATGCAGAGCTGTTACATCACTGCCTTACATCTGGATATTTATTGTGGAATGATGAATTCTATGTGCAAGTCGACGGAGTTGCAATGGGTTCTCCAGTATCCCCCGTGGTCGCCGATTTATTCATGGAAGACCTGGAGGAGAGGGCTCTACACTCCGGACCAATCACACCTCGGTTTTACAAGCGGTACGTAGATGACACTTTCACAATATTACCTAGTGATATGACGTCTGCATTCTTACAACATCTTAATTCTATTAATAATAATATTCAATTTACTATGGAATTAGAGGCAAATAATGTTTTAGCTTTTCTTGACATTCTTATTATCAAGAATCCTGACAATACATTAAGTCACACAGTTTATAGGAAACCCACACACACTAATAAATACCTCAATGGTGACTCACACCACCACCCTAGTCAGTTAGCTACCGTTGGCAAATCTTTGTTTCAGAGAGCCCACCATCTCTGCGATGCTGAACACCTAGAGGACGAGCTACACCACGTCAAGCTTGCACTCCACCAGAACAAGCTGCCCGTGCCTCGCCAGCATCGTAGAAGCCGTATCAAGCCACCCACAGTTTAGCGACAACCTGCATTTCTACCATATGTGAAGGGAGTTACAGACAGAATTGGCAACATCTTGAAGCGAGCTTCGATTAAAACCATCTACAAGCCTCATAAGAAAGTGAGCCAGTTCTTGAGACCTATCAAGAGTAATATTCCTTTACAGACTGCGGGAGTATACAAACTCGAATGTGAGTGTGGTTTATACATAGGCCAAACAAAGAGAAGCATCGGTACTAGGGTCAAGGAACACATAGGAGATGTCAAAAATAGGCGTTCCTCAAAGTCTGCAGTTTGTGAACATGCCTTGGATAAACGTTAGGTTTATCCAAGGCATTTTATCCGATTTGATAAACCACAGATAAAAACCACAGATCCTCGCTAGAGAACACAGATTCATTCCTAGAATGATACGCGAGGCTATTGAAATTCAAAAACATCCGAACTTCAATAGAGAAGATGGTTGAAGACTTTCGAACACCTGGGATCCACTTATTAAAAATTTAAAATCCCAAGTCCAACAGACTGCTAGACCAAAAGATACAGTTAGTGACTTCTGCGTGCAACCGGAACGTTATTCAAGATACCATCTAAGAAACCGTTGGCGGTAGTTGTAAATAATATTTTCTAAAACCTCAAATAGACAAATGTCACCTTAGTCTACCTGTGACCACGAACGCTGCAAAGTGCTCGAAACGTCGGGATGATAAAAATAATTAATATACGCGATTTAAATCCGTTTAAAATAGTTTTATTTCAACAAGCATGTAAATAACTTTTGGGCAAAAGCCTATCCTATTAAGGAGAAGGTTTAGTTTCCACCACGCTGCTCCACTGCGGGTTGTTGGATATACATGTATCAATATTTCTCCTAGCATATGTAGGCTTTCACGATGTTTTCCTTCACCACCGAGCTCGAGATCAATTTAAACAAATAAATTTAGCGCTTAACACTCAACGATGCTAGCCAGGTTCAACCGCGATTATCGGTTGAAAATAACGTGTTCCAACCACTAGGCTATCTAGCTTTAGGCTATTATTTTTACCTATACCATATTTGTCAAAATACGTTTCACGGTTTAGGTGTAAAAAGGTAACAAATACACACATAGACACAGGGTCAGTAGCTATATCTAGTCTTTATCATTTTAAATACAGAATTTTACAACCCAAAATGTACACAAGCTATTTTAGCAGATTATATTCCAAGATAAGTAAAAAATATTACCACTTCTACTGCATTAGAGATCTTGTTGCGCCTTAGTGGCACTAGTGCTTAAATTAAGTTAAGGCGTGTCCGTGCATAGAAATTAAGACTAAATAATTACTAAATTTAATGCAGACTATTTCTCTGCGGGAAAAGAACAATTAAACTATATTCAAGTTTTAGGTAATAAAATACGCGGCTAGTATTCTTGGACGAAGTTTTTCTATGCAAATTGCTTTTTGAGATAATTCTTAAAGACAGTTTATTTTACAATTAGCTTTTAAATGTCTTTTCTTTTTCTTTTTTTTATTTTAAATAGTTTATTATAGATGAAATATTAGAAGACTGGACTAGTAGTGAAAAAATGTTATTTCTCTTCTTTTTGCCACCAAGAGAATCGGAATTGCGATTTAAAGGGGAAATGCTGACGTCATTCTTACCACCATCCCGTGCAAACATGGAACATATATGTTAACGTAGCGGGTGATCCTGTGAAAGTAGGGATCGTATCAAAGGATTTTTTAGACTCTTTGACAAGGCGGTTATGTCGTTGCAAATAATTTAGTTTCTCCGTATTGTACACACTATATTTTGAAATTATCATATACATACAAACTGTTAAAGAGTTGAGAAGTTAATAATAATAATATATTTAATTCATTCACGTCTTTATTTTCCAATTCTTGTAATAATATATTGCCATGTTCTTATTTGAAATCAACAGTTCGTTGCTAGGCAACTCTCTAAATCACGTGTACCTCAGCGTGTACCCATAATCAACACGTATCGACGCTATAATAATAAATAACTATATACATACATAAGCAATACAAAGTCAAGCCACGCGGACTTCATATTAATAAAATGGCGAATAAAATATATTGATTATATATAAGATTTACATTAAAAAATAGTTTTAAGACGTATAAATCCATCTTTTCTTTTCTATTTTAATAAAAGGCATCATGAATTAAAAGCAGATTGACATAATAAAGAGTTTTAACCAATAATAAGTATTTTAAGTATTTGAGATTATTGCATGTCTTAAAATATGAAACATGTTACAATATTCGGAACATTAAATTAGGTAACTTTTTTCCGTTCTTATTTAGTTTAAATGACCAGCAAATTTGTAACCTGTGGTAGCTTTATAAAAATCTAAAAATAAAGACATGTAATGACGATTCGAAAGTGCCTTAAAAAGCCCATTTGAATAAAGTATATTTTCAGTTTGACTTTGATTTTTTGAAAAATGTAAAATACGTAACGCATTCTCAAAATTGATCAAAATCTCCTACTTAGGATTTTGTGGATTGACACATTATTGCTTATCAGCATCAATATATTATCTAGAAAAAAAAAATTTCAGTCTCCGTGACTTAACGCAACAATCAGAACTTGATAAAAGATTTTATCTTCGACTTAAAATTTCATTGACGAAAGTGAAGGATGTATCAGATATGGAAATTATAGATAACTCTTGTTATATAATACGTTATGGTGCGGCCAGACTATGTAACGAAATATAAACATATATATATGTAACATAAACTGTGTTGTATTTACAATATTTTAAAAGAGTAACTATCGAGTTTCTTGCCGGTTCTTCTCGGTAGAATCTTCGTTCCGAACCGGTGGTAGCTTCATTTTTTATGTTTTTTTTTTTTTGTTATTTTCATGTATCACGATTCAAAAGTGCTCGTAAGAGCCTACTTGAATAAAGTATTTTTTGATTTGATTTGATTTGATTTGATATATAAAACAAAAATATAATGTGGTTATTTAGCGTGGATCATTGATGTTATTAAAAACGTCTTGTTATATATCACAATGATCAACAAAGTGGACGTGTTATATAGCTAAAGTTTTATACTAGCTGATGCACGCGACTTCGTCTGAAATATCTGATGCCTACATCATAGTACTTTATGCACGCAAAGTCTTTAAAATTGACAAAGTTTCATACAAACGTTCTTCCCCTATTTTATGAAATGCCGAATGTTTATATGAATTTATTCCTAATCAGAAGTAGCATTAACGTACTTCATACAACCGTTTGAAAATTGGAAAAACCAATGGAAAAATCTTTTTATACCAAAACTAGTCCTAAGACATTCGAAGAACCTGTATTAGTACGTTTCATGTTAGCAAGATGTTTTGGCTGTAGCGTCTTCATCGTCCACACAAAGTTATTCAGTTCACGAACTTTTGACTTTCGTTTAATGATCTTTGGATTACAACGATTCGATTAATGATCGCAATTGTGACGAGCTTCATAATCAGAGTTGTCTACTATTCGTTCCGCGACCTTATAAAGTGATTACGCTACAAAGTACCAATGTTCATTTATCGGAGACGCACCAAGTGTGATTAAGAGCGGCATTAAATTCGTACTGAACTATGTTTGAAATAACAAGTCTTCTGAAAGTCAGCCAAATTGGTATTTAATATATTGCTCAGAGAGCAGAATTGAACTGCACCCGCCTGATTATTGAAAATATAATTATATAGTCGGACACATCGTAATTGTAAAATTGTTCTTAAATCGTGTGGCATCACGAAATAATTCACAATCAATACAATTATTAATACATCAGAATATCTAAAATATTTTCAATACATAAAATTGTATTATATACATTCGTATACTTTACATACGTGTTACAATTACTAAATTTATTTAACTTTCTTTTCTATATAAATATTGCAATAAAACGAGTAGGCTGGTTACTTTAAGTTAAGTAATCACCGCTGGCCATCGACACTTACACAGAGAAGCTTTTTTTTATTGACGCAGGGGAAATCTTCGAAAAAACACAAGATTCCTGGAGAAGAGATCAGGTTATGTGGAGATTTATGTCCACTAAAACCTCTGCGTTGACTCTTCTCAACACAGAAATGAAGAGGCCACGGGATTTTACACAGTGAAGATACAAATTCTTTGTTAGTATTAACACGAATTAAAGATATAGGGGAATAGGAAGCTATAAATTAAATGACGGAGGGAGCTACGCTTTTGGCTCTCTCACTCACCATACGAAACGAAACTATATAAGGTTTAAATATAGAAGCATTTATTTGTTTAAGAGTAAATTTAAAATATAAAAAGTACATTTTTAATACCACAGAATAAATATATGCTGATGTTTCACTCGTAAAGTTCACCAAGCAAGTTTGGCTTACACTGAGCGATAGTCAATTTTCATTATCAGAATGTATTTTATCTTATCCACGCAGTAAATTGTATTTCAGCAAATTTCTATTTATAATTTTATCGTTTCGATGATTTCATATGTTTAATAGTGAAAGTATTACGCTACTCTAATACAGAACATTAGCTTGACGAAAAACCGCCAACTTTTTCCGAGTCTCGTACAAAAATTTGTTTGTTTATAAACTAACATTTTCGTTTACGCTAATTTACATATAGTAATATTGGTAAGTCCATATTGTATATTCGTATAAGTGATGTTTTAATGAATGTATGAATAACCAAACTTATAACTGGAATAAGTTGGGTAAAAGACTCCTAAGAATTTTAAAAAAGTTTTAGAACTAATGGGGATCGATTTCAAGCACGCAAAATGCCATCATATCACCTGTTATTAAACTTAGGAGAAAATTACACTTATAAGTTTTGTTCACAGACTTTCATAATAAGTTGTTTATCATTGCTTTACATCTGAACAAATTGACTGTCAGTACCCTCTTACTTTTAGCTTTCGCAACATCTTACGACGCATCTGTTACTAAGTTACAGAATCTTTTATATCAATTATGAGAGTAAAACTTACACATGTAATTCTCATCTAAGGCAATTTCAATTGCACGATATCCACAATATCGTATCTACTGTGTTACAGATTCAATATGCATTAAATTTATTTTCGTGCATAATTCTTACGACAGTTACTAGGTTAGAGTTAGAGCCGAGATGGCCTAGTGGTTAGAACACGTCGATCTTTACCTATGATCATGGGTTCAAACCCCGGCTAGCACCGCCGATTTTTCAAATGCTAAATTTGTGTTTAAATTCATCGAGCTCGGCGGTAAAGGAAAACATCGTGAGGAAACCTGCATGTGCCGGGAGAAATTCTGACACATGTATATCCGCCAACCCGCAGTGGAGCAGCGTGGTGGATTAAGCTCTAAACCTTCTCCATAATAGGAGAGGAGGCCTTTGCCCAGCAGAGGGATATTTATAGGCTGTTACTATCTGTTACTAGGTTACAAAGTTGTTTAAATGGATTACGAGACTGAAACTTACAAATGTAATTATCGCCGTGTAGACTTTTTAAATTACGTAATATCCTACCGTATTACAGATACAACATGCACAAAATATATTCGTGTATAATTCAAGTTAACGACGGGTTACATGACATTCTGCCATCAATTTTAGTAGTTCAATACATGTATTGCTAGTGCTACATGCTGTGACGTCATATGTCTTTAACAATGACAGCTTAATCCGTTTTCAATTACATATTATCTTCTTGTCTTCTCCTTCCCACTCGACATTGGCGGAATGATCTGTTCTCATGTGACACTACTAAAAGCTATCAAAACAAAAAATTGAATTTAATTACTAAGGCGTTCAAAAAAAGGCACTAACTTCAAAATCAAAATATGCAATTTCGTTTACCCCGATGACATAAATATATAATTATTAAAAAAAAAAATAAAACAAATGAAGTGATTTTGATAAAAATTCTTTAGAACCAAATTGAAAATATTTCTAAATTACCCTAAAATCGATTAAGAATTGATACCTTTGAAGTAACAGACGTTAAAAAAACACACTCGACGAATTGAGAGTCTCCTAATGTTTAAAGTCGGTTAATAAAGTTTAGTATGCGTTGGTTTCCTAGTATTTTGGTTCATTAAATTATGGACATCTAGAAAATTCTTTGACTTTACGGTTTCAAGCGCTCTCTAGGAAATGGTTTCCTATTTGTCATGCTATTTTCACAGTAAAAATTTGAGCGGTCATTTGAATACATATGAATACATTTTTTCCCTATATTGCTATAGCTACTGGTCCTAGTGGCATTAATAGTGTCAGAATTGGGTTTAAAGCCAACGTCACGCGGTGCTTACAAGCGGTCACCCCTCAAAGTACTGACCGCGCCCGATGCTGTTTAACTTCAATGATCAGAAGTGACCATGTGCTTAACGTTGGCAAAATACACAAAGCGACAGCGAAAAACAAAAAATTAACGTTTTTTTAATGTTTTTAAGTATTTGTTTTCCTACACTATTTATATCCGCAAAAAAAGAAACAAAATAAGATTTATCTTTCTCTTAAAAGTACCAAGTTCGATTTTGCTTGACATATATACTTATATTATTGTTCGTGTGAAATGTAATAAAACGATGTGGACTGTATTTTATAGGTATATTGAAAACAATTGGACTGCACGTATTAGAGGACATAAATATGTCGTGTCGCGTCTAAGGCTGAATCTTGTCTCCGGTGATCGCCGCGCTGCGCCGCCGCCGCCGTCAGTGGGAAGCCTCGTCCCGCCTCCGCGCCCTTCTCATCGTATTGGCGCGAACAAGCTCCTCGGGTTGAAGCTGGAGCTTCAAAGTGGAAGTGGGCAAATATTATTAAATGCGCGACGTACTGTGCCACGCCTAGTTTTAATATCCGCTACTCTGGTGACACCGTCGCTGCCGGGGTACACTCTAACGACGCTTCCTAGAGACCACATTAAGGGTGGCAACGTCTTTTCTTTCATGATAACGAGCGTCCCTGCCTTGATGTCGCCAGAAGTCGTAGACCACTTTGTTTTTTATTGAAGCAGATTAACATATTCTAAGTGGAATCTGCTCCAGAAATGCTGCTTGATCTGCTCCACCCTTCTGTAACGGTCGTAGCTTTCGTATCAGTTAAATGTGGATGTGGAAGAGATATGAGTGACCGTCCAAGTAGAAAATGAGCGGGAGTTAAGGCAGAATAATCTAAAGGATCAGAGGAAAGGGGGTCGAGAATTTAAGATAGACTCTATTTGTGTAAGACATGTATAGAGCTCTTCATAAGTAAAATGCGCGTGTTGTAGCAACCTAGTTAGATGACGCTTCGTAGATCTAACGGCAGCTTCAGCCATTACCGTGAAGCTAAACTCGATGCCTTGATACACGATGCCACGAGATAAAGTTTTCAAGTTTGTATGTATTATTTGTATGGGGTAATCACTAAAAGTACTGATCCGATTTTAATTTTTTTGCATTGCAAAGCCCGTTTATTTGGGAAGCAAGGTTATAAGCTATATTATAGCAAGGGGGGATCCATTAATACCCCCAATCCCCCCCCCCCCTCGATACGTCCTTGTATTATAGTCTGTATATCACGCTACGACTTACAGCAGCGAATCAGTAACCATAAACGTGACTAAAACCACAAGCCAGTTTGAAATATTTTTATTAAAATAACAAATAAAATGTATGCGAAAGTGCAAGAATGCAGAAATTGCAAGGAAAAGCATAAATGCAACCATAATTTTCGACGCTTTCATAAAATACGAGCGCTCAGCTTCTTAGGTGAGAGAATGGCGAGTAGCATTTTAAATATCTTTGCGCTTTACATTTCAATTCGCATCTTTTATGCTTCGCTCGAAACTTGTTTAAAATATTAAAGTAAAAATATTTAAACACATATTATTCTTTGTATTCTTTTGGAATAAAAATTTTGTTATAATTATTATAATAACTATAAAAAAGGCGAGTATTACATTTGTCAGTTTTGGTCACAGATGTTCATAAGATTTATATATGAACGCTGATAAGCAATAATGTGTCAACCCACAAAAAGTCGAATTCGGAGATATTGATGTATTTTGATATAAAATAACGTATTAAATATTATTAAAAAAAATCAATACATATAAACTAAATAAGTACAGAAAAAAGTTTCTTAATTAATTGTTTCGAATTTCGAGTGCGTTGCATATTTTGCAATTTATATAATAATCTGAAATATTTGAAGAACTTTTTATTAAATAATATATTAAATATATCAATCTGCTTTTAATTCATATACCTTTGATAAAAAAGAAAGGAAAAGATAAGAGATATACATCTTCAAACAAATTTGTTACGAATAATTATCTTTAAATGCCATTTTCTTTAAATTAAGTCCGTGTGGCTTGACACAT
This sequence comes from Hypolimnas misippus, assembly GCA_037950945.1. Lineage (NCBI taxonomy): Eukaryota > Metazoa > Arthropoda > Insecta > Lepidoptera > Nymphalidae > Hypolimnas > Hypolimnas misippus. The sequence continues at coordinate 3,802,833 of JBBEEQ010000009.1, forward strand.
CCGTATATCATAGCTGTTACACCTGAAAGAATTTACTGTCAGTAACATAGGTAACAGTTTTGACACTCACAGTTTTCGTAAGGTTACTTCGGTAACTGTTATATAAAGTTGTTTTATATCCATTATTTTAATAAAATTTATAAGTGTAATTCTCGCTCGGCGCTGGATTTACTATAGCGGCAAATTTTTTAGGAGAGCAAAATTTTAGGTGTGAAAGATTTTTTTTTAAGATTTTCAATTTAAATTTATAATACCGTACTAAACTTTTTTTGCTTTTTGTACTATTAAATTTACATTGGTAATGATTAAGATAAAGGGGCGGTATTTTTCACTGTACCCCAGGTCTTGTTTTCGCCTAAGGTGTGTTATAATATACTTATCTACAACGTGTCTTTGAATACGCTCCACCTACGAAGGTTTCTGTATATAAATAATCTCTATAAGATTTTTTCTAATATAAGTGCAGTGATTTAAGTGTAATACTTGAAACTAAACATATATGTTATTAGTATTAACTAGAGGGTCCCTACGACTTGGTCTGCATATTAACTTTCATTTCCTTCGAATTTTATTTTATGCCTAGCTGTCCCTTACGGTTTCGCTCGCGCCTTTGGTTACAGCTTCGCTCCTATGAGTCGTAGCGTGATATAATATAACCTAAAGCTTTCCTCAATAAATAGAATATCTAACACACAAAAGAATTTTTCAATTTGAACACGTAGTTGCTAAGATGAGCGCGTTCAAAGAAACTATTCAGCTTTATAATATTAAGTATAAATAAATACTCCTCAGAGGTCCCATGTATATTTATACCAAAATCCATTAAAATTCGTTTAGATGTTAAAAGGTATAACATAGATATAGTTTTATAAGTCACCGATATTAAGAAAAGAAGATAGAATAAAAAGCCATTAGTCTAAGATAGTCAACAATTTGTCAAAGTTGTAAATTAAGCTCTTGTTTGAGGATCGATTGGAGGGTAAGGCGAACCCGCAAAAGATTTATGCAGCCATCTGTTACACCGACCTTATAAATTGACATGAAATTATTAATTGGTGTATTTGAATTACGTAATTTAAACTGTCTATACAACGAGAATTACACTTGTAAGTTCTACTCTCGTAATCCATATAAACAACTTTGTAACCTTGTAATAGATACGTCGTAAGAATTATGCACGATAATAAATTAAGTGCATATTGTTGATTAATTCGACAGACACGTTGGTGCAGTGGTAACTGCAACTGACTCAAGCGCTAACGTTCGCGGGTTCGATCCCCGCTCACGGCAAATGTCTGTATTGGCCATACGGATGTTTGTCGTGGTCTGGGTGTTTGTGTTAGTGTTGTGAGTGTTGCCGGACCCCCGACACAAGGTCACGCGATCTTAATTTTTGTGGATATCGTGCAGTTGAAATTGTATGAGGCGAGACTTGCATGTAAATTTTACTCTCATAATTAATATAAAACAACTCTGTAACCTAGTAAAAGATACGTCGTAAGTAGTTACGAAAGCTGTGTTTGATAAAAATAAGGCACTGACACTAAATTCTTTCAGTTGTAAAGAGATGACAAACAACTGATGTAAATCTTTATTAAAGTCGGAGAGAGAAACTTTGACTTACTTTTAGATTCTTTACACATTTAAATTAGCATAACTAAGTTCGTAAGTATAGCAATAATAAAGTGTGTAGCTCGTAAGTTAATCCATAAATTAAGTTAGAAAAGTCTGAGAGCAAAACTTATACGTGTAATTTTCGCGTAACCTTTGTTTTTATGAAAACCTTGTATGGGACGTATTGGACAACGACTTAATTATAAATGTAAATTTTTAAACATTTTTTTTCGTTTTATGCTACGACGTTGTCTTTCTAACAAACCTTGTATAGTTAAAGCTCCAAAAAATAATGAGCGAAATAGGCTTTATAGGTTAGCCGTTTTGAACTCATGCGCATACATTAATTCGACAATTGAATTTTATTTATATAGAATATTGTAAAATCTCGCGAACATAACGTCAGACGTAGTAACTATTGATTCATAAAATCATATTATGTTACTTTTTTATGAAATTAACCGTCTAACTGGAGTTATATAAGAAAAAATCTAAAACATTAAATTTTATCATTGAAAAAAAAAGAGCTGATACGGAACACTTAATATTTTTATAATTTATTCATAGTTTCTCCTTGCTGAGATAATCTTATAAATATTTAAGAATCTCTGAAGATTGGCACAAAATTTAATCTCGGGTTTCGTTCAATATTCTTGATTGAAAATTCTTCCAACTTGTTTTGACGTTTTAATAGTGTCTTCACGGGTATTAGTTTTATTTTGGCACTTTAAAAAAAATTGCGCTTGACATTACCTGTGCAAATAAACATGTACCAGTGGTCGACCAATGGTCGAAATTCGACCATAATTAAATTAATAAATAAACGAATTATGGTTACGTTTCACATTCAGTAAAGTCAAACAATATCAATTTATAATCTATTCTCACTTTGACCACAGACTTTAACAGTAAATAAAAGAGTATATATATCTATACTAATATTATAAAGCTGAAGAGTTTGTTTCTTTAAAGGTGCTAATCTCAGAAACTACTGGTAGGAATTGAAAAATTAGTTTTCTTTTAGATAGTTTATTTATTGAGGAAAGCTAAAGGCTTTATCACATCACGCTACGACTCATAAGAGCGAAGCAGTAACCATAAAGGCGACTGAAACCGCGAGGGACAGCTAGTCAATTAAATCGGTCAAACTGTTTTCGAGTAATCAAAACACACACACACCCCGACAAACTGAGAACCTCGTATTTTTGAAGTCAATTAAAAACATAATTACGTTTTACATATTCATGACTTACATTACTTACTTGAGAACAACAAAAGCTTGTATTAACTTGTTTCAGTATGAAGTTAAGGAAACCAGTTTAATTACAAGGACAAAGGGCGAAACACATTAAGGCTCACAATAGGTAAGAGCGATGTTATTTATGATGACTTTTTTATTTATGAACCGATTGACATGAAACAAACACTAAATGTTAAGTGGAGCTTACTACAGTATATTAGTGAAAACCGCATCTAAATCGGATAAGCCGTTTCTGAGATTAGCGTGCACAAAACTGATAAACAGACACGAAGACAAAAATTTTAAAAATCATTGTTTTGGGTTCTATTGCGTTGGTAAAGAACCCCAATAATATTTTTTTTCATATATCCTCCATATACAGACAGCGATCCGTTAGAACTTTATTATTAGTATAGATTAACAACCACCGTATAAGGGTAATGTAGATAAATACATATATACGATCAATCGGTGTAGTTGTTAGTATATTTTTTGCAGTTTTCAATTAATAAATTTAAATTGTATATTAAAAAGTCTGAAGCACATTATGCCGTACAAGATTTTATATATAATAATAATAATAATAAACGCATCACACTCAACGGCTCGCTTTAAGATCTCATGGTCTTGTGTCGGGAGTCCGGAAACACACACAATACTAACACAGACATCCAGCCACGACAAACATTCGTATGGGATCGAACCCGCGACCGTTAGCCCTTCAGTCAGTTGCAGTGACCACTGCGCCAACGTTTCTGTCATATGTATATTAAAAAGTCTTTGATAGCTAAAGCATATTATTCTGTACAAGATTATATTGATGATAATAATGCATGGATTTAGTATAGCTGGATTTCATACAGGATGTTTAATATACACATTTTTAATTCTTAAATGTATATACTTTAAAACATAATTTTAAAAGAGTACCTATCGAGTTTCTTACCGGTTCTTCTCGGTAGAATCTACATTCCGAACCGGTGGTAGCTATTCATTAATTTAAGCAATTTTTATTTGTTTTGACGATTCAAAAGTGCTTTTAAAAGCCTACTTGAATAAAGTATTTTTTTGATTTTGAAGTGTGGATTTAGTACAGTTAGTAAAGAAGAATACGCTAAAACTTACATTGCTAACTTAAAATGAAATAAGGGATGAAAGGACACAGGAAATAATAGGGTAGGGAGCTAAGCCTGCGACTCTCTCACTCACCGTTCGAAACGCAACCTTATTAGCTACTTCAAGCCGATCTTCTTGAGAGTGAGGTACTGCCCCAGCCCGTATACCAGCTGTAGTCAATGGGCTACAGCTAGGCTCCACCGCGGTAAACTACCGAATTATCGATATATGTTATTGATAGTATCGATTGTTCTTGCAATTTTTGACAGCGAAACTATAATAGTGAAGTTACATACAGTTAAATACAATGTATCGTGTATCAATATTGTTGTATTAATAGAGCTACAAGTAAATAAGTTTAGGCCTACGTATCGATACTATAGAGCAGGAGTCATCAAATGGCGGACCGCAGTTCGGTTCCACAGCGCTGGTCTATTTCGTGCGAAACTTAAGTCAATAGCAGGATGAACATTGAACATCTAACAGAAACTTAACGTTATTAAAAATTTACTTGTGCTACTTCAATCGATAAACATCTCCAAACTTCAGACAAAGTTCACATATTTAAGTGTATTATTTGATTTTATATAAATATATGTAAATGATGATTTATATGCGGGAACGGAGTACGCACTGGACTGCGATGATTATAATATTTTAAAAACGGTCCCCTAATTAATTTAATTAGTCTATATATTCATATGTGTAGCAAAAAATTCGTACTTATTTTTACGAAAATTACGATGACGGAGAAATATGAAAATTCGCACCCTTGTACCTAGTTTTTAAAAGGAGCGCAGATTGCTTTTTTTTTATTGCATAAAAATACATAAAATCGATAATAACAACATTACACACACTAACATATGTATGATACACACACACACGCATATATACTCTTTTGTTTATTGTTGAAGTCTGTGGTCAAATTGAGAATTAATTGTCTGTGGTCTTTCTTGAAATCGGTTGAAAATTTAATGAACTACATTCGAATTCCGACCGCTAGGCGACGAATAGTAATAATAAACATTTTCATCACACATTATTAAATTAAAAAGTTATTTTATAAATTAAAAAAAAAAACTTATAATAATATTTTTAAAGCAACACTCCTATAATGCGCTACTAATTACTGTACATAATTACATGTACCAGAATATTTGAAATGGTGTGTACATTATTTAGTCTTTTGGGAATTTAGGAGTCTAATCCAGTGTCATTAGTCTTACCAACAGTCTTATTTAGAAATTCAAAACAAAATATTATTTGTATTTTTAAAGCAATATTTTTGTAATGCGATACAAAATTATTGTAAACAGGCGCAGAGTATAAAGTATAGTGTATTTATTATACAGTCTTTTGGGACTTTAGGTGTCTAGAAGAATTTTTCAAATCGGATCACTAGTTTCATAAATTACCTCCTACATACAAACTTAGAAACATATTTTACCTCTTTATAAGAATAGTATAAATCTCACCTTAGTTAAAACGAGTACATTTCAAAATTGTGTAGCGTTACGCCTACATAACATTAATGTTGATGAAATGTAGTAAGTATCTCTCTAATGACATAGTTCGGCTTGAAAAATTGTCCAATCAGCAAACTTTATCGATACATTTATTCCAATAGAGTTAATGCGTTTGTTAATTATATCAATATTTACTAGCGCTGAATTTAATTAACAGTTCCATTAATTAATTAGCCGTTAATATATAATATGAAGATATATTCTGGTCTAATTATTAAATTATGTTAGTCTCAGACTTTCATTAATATTATATTAATAAGTCTTTACTTTTGTTATTGCTCTGAAATATATTTCTGTGAAAGCCTTATTTTTGACATATACAGCTTTCGTAACAACTTACTGTATTGGTTACAGAATTATTTTTTATTACAGCAAAACTTACAGGTGTAATTCTCGTGTTATTGGAAAGGAGAACTTTAAGTTTGTTAGTTTTTGAAGTTGTAGTGGAGATGGCGGAAATATGTCCTGGATTTATGTATAAGCTACTTTTATTCGAGTTAAATCGTGGCACAGAGCTAGTATGTAGTGGTGCTTGGATAAGTGAAAAAAGTATTTAGAAAACTACGTTATAATTTATAATTTCGGTTTATACTGCACAAAGAAAGAAATAAAGAAAAATTTTTCAATCATAAAATAATTATGATATTTCAATGTTGATAATTGTTTTTTTTAAACTGACTTCCAAAAACGGAGGTTGTTAATTCGTAGGGAACTGTTTTTTTTAAATATATATTCGCCGATTATTCGAATTTCTTTAATTTTTTTTGTCAATTCCATTGGTTAATATAATAGAATTTTCATAAAAATCGATTTGGTAATTTGATTTTAAAATAAAAATAAATGAAATGATCGTCATTAAAGTAAACGAAATCAAGACAGAACAATAATTCTACTAAATACTTATTGATTTTGTCATAAGTTCTGTGTCAAATTAATAACCCAAACGAATAAAACAAGAAACAGTAAAAAAAAGTAAAGTAACAGCCTGTAAATGTCCCACTGCTGGGCAAAGTCGTCGTCGCCTATTGAAGAGAAGGTTTAGAGCTTAATCCACCATGCTCCATTGCGGGATGGCGGATGTACATGTGTCAGAATTTCTCCCGGCACATGCAGTTTCCTTCATGATGTTTTCCTACGCCGGGCTCGAGATTAATTTAAAGACAAATTTAGAACTTGAAAACTCAGCGGTGCTAGCCGGGGCTTGAACCCGCAATCATTGGTTGATATCGACGAGTTCTAACCACTCGGCCATCTCGGCTCCTTATATAAAACAAGAAAATAAAATTACCATTTTAACAAAAATTAAATTATTTAATATGAATTGTAACACAAATGCATATCGGTTTATGTACTGGTATAGATTGTGTTTATGATGTAATTCCTTGGTGTGTTCCTTTGAAAGAAGAAACAATATGACTGCCTGTAAGCTTTCTTATCTTCCGACTTCCAAAAAATAGGATGTTCTCAATTCGTTGGGGACTTTTTATTTATAAATGTTCTAATGCCTATGCCTACTAAATCATTCGAAGTCGGCGTCAAGTAAGACCGTGTTTTGTGTGACCGGCGTGTTTCGTGTTATTTGCTGGCACCGACTTCAAAATGTTGTAGAAAACATTTATTTTATGCCTTTTAGTTCATTTGTATCTCTTAGGTTTGTTTTTGAAGTCGGTTTTATTTTTTGAAAAAAAAAAAATTAAAGAAGAAATAAATAAATCTTTAAATAAAACCACTGTATAAGAAATACAAACAAAAGTTGAATTTAATATTTTTGTACAAAAGAAATTTAAAAAATCTTGAGTTCTAAAATTTTGTGTAAGATGTGGTCGTTATTTTATTTCATTACATGGCATAGACAAATCAATGAATATCTCCTCAACTAAAAATTGCCAATAGTTAGGCTTCTTTGAAGGTGTACAGTTGGGATACTTTATACCTTCAAGGAAGCCTACACAACAACTCATGTAAGAGTTTAGTTGAGTCGAGTTGGTTCGAGTTGAAGTCGACGTAACTCAAAGTGTTAGTTTTTATATGTGTATTCCGAAATACAATAAAACATTCTGGTTAATGATGTTATATAACTATAGCTATAAGCTAATAAGCTTATGCATTTTAGTACCTAGAAGTCAAAAAAATTTGGACGACGTTGCCTAGAAACCAGCCAAAGAATGAGTACGACAAGCGAGAATATCTTTGGGCCAATAACGGACAAGCTTGGTTAGTATTAATGTCACTTGACAGTAAAATAGATGAAATAAACGTTAATAATAATAAACAAAAAACACAAATTTACATTCATCTTTATTCGTTTTGCAGTAATATTTAAAATTCTACTAACTCGACCATTTTATATTGACCAAAATTAGCATCGATTTCGCTTGAAAACTCGCCAATCTGAAAAAAAAAAATGCAAATAATTTAAACAGCTGTTCGAAAATATTTTATTTGACATTCTCTTAAAGTAAAGCATTCGCGAAACTTTCGACATTACGCCCATCTGTGGCTGTGCCACAAGTTATAGTTAGCACCAGCGACCCGCACCGGCTTCGTCCGGGTTTCATATAGATTTACAATCCCCACTTCACCCTTTTAGGGGTAAAATTTTGTAAAACGCATACATGTGCATTTATATGTAACTAGATTAAGCCATATTAAATTACGCGTTTCTTACTTTGAAAATGACTACCGTTTCGTTCATCACTTATTTTACCCATTTAGGAGTGAAATTACTACTTTCCGAATCGGTGGTAGTATTGTAGTATTAATGTAACTTTTGTTTTTGTATTGACGATTCAAAAGTACTCGAGATAGCCTATTTGAATAAAGTATATTTTGTTTTTATTTTTAATTTTGATTACAAGATTTATCTGACACTTTAAAATCAAGCAATCGAATTTTCTCACGATAATTTCCTTTCCAGAAATACATAAAACGTTGTTCCAATACCGCGCCCCTTAAATTCAAGACTTCGAAAATTCAGAGGTCCGTGATTCGAATTTCGTATAGTATTAAGAAGAATTTTTATGTATAAGTATTATTTATAAAAGCAATCATGAGATAAAAGTAACCTTCACAAACCTGTGAATAGCTCCCATTGAAGGCCGTTAAAATAACTTTTTTAAGGATACTTATTTATCTTGATTTTTAATGTAATAACACAAGTACCTCTGAACAGCCCTTAGTATTTTAAAGTGTTTGAGGAGAGACCTTTAGAATTTTGCCAACTTATTTATTTTTAAATACGTTATATATTTTTCTCAAAATAATTTGGGGGTTTTCTAGCGTCGAGTGTATTGACACCCTTCCGTCAAAGGCCGGAAACGCACCCGCAACGGCCCTGGTGTTTCAGATTTCCATGAGTGATAGTAGCCATTTAACATCAAGTGGTACTATTTGCTCGTTTGCCCTTCTTTTTTATAATAAAAAAAATAGAAAACATAATTTGGTGTATGCATTAAATCAAATATTAACATATAATGTTTATCATTAGTTATTATACTTAGCAAATAAAATTATGTTTTAAAATGATTTTGTAAAAATTACAAATTAATTATTTGATGTCTGAATGTGATTAATTGCAAAATTCCAAAACATTTATGTGTAGTAACATAATTGGGTATGATGGTAATAAACTTTATAATGCAATTCATATTTAGTAAGTCAGTCAGCTGACCACGACGAATGTAACTTCGTCGAAACGTCGGGTAATAAAAATTACTACCATTAGTTATCGCGATAAGACCAGTTATATTAAATATGAATAGTATAAATCGCGAAAGTTGAAAATATGTCTTTATAATGCAAGTTGCCCATACTAATATTATAATTGTAAAAGTAACACTGTCTGTCCTTATAGATTATAGATGTCTGTCTGTCCTTGTCTATCGACAACATAGTTGTGTCTGCTTATTACACTTTCATATTAAAACCACTGTCCCAATTTTGATGAAATTTGGTATAGGTATAGATTGGACCTTGAAAATGTATATACTTCTCGACATAAAAAATATTCTTGAAAGAGGCGATATAGGGGATGAAACTTTAAATGAAGTAACTATCATTTCTCAATGAAATAATCTATCCAATATAAATATTCTACGCAGACGATGTCACGGGTTACAATTATAAAAGTATAAAAGAAATTTATTCCATGATAATTATATCAAATCGAAAAAAAAAATGCTCGACGATGGAGTCATTGAGACTATTCCAAACGAGCCCAGACACGATGCTTTTGCTGCAAGTTGCTGAGGAGTTTTGTATCCTGTTGATTCCATTTGATGCGGCAGCATTAGGTCAAGATACACAACTAAGTAATTTTGATACAATCTACTGTATATTTAATTTCGAGTCGATGGACGACGTACTAGTAGTCCAGTAAAAGTTGCTCAGATCGTTTCAACAACTAGAAAAGTAATAATTATCTTGAAACATCTGAACAGATCTTCATAAGTTATAGCTAAGAACCATCTCGATTACATAAGCTTTCAAAGAAAAAATATCGCATCTTAAAGTAAAGTAAAGTAACAGCCTGTAAATGTCCTACTGCTGGGCAAAGGCCTACTCTCCTATTTAGGACAAGGTTTAGAGCTTAATCCACCACGCTGCTCCACTGCGGGTTAGCGGATATGCATATGTCAGAATTTCTCCCGGCACGTGCAGGTATCCTAACACAAATTTTGCACTTGAGAAACCGGCGGTGCTAGCCGGGGTTTGAACCCGCGATCATCAGTTGAGATCGACGTTTTCTAGCACTAGGCCATCTCGGCTCAATCGCATCTTAATCGGTCTATTTCTTAGGGTGCTACAATGCCACAGACAGACCCACATATACACACGACAAACATATACCTAACACACCCACAGATACTTATCTTTTTGTGATGAGAATTAATATATAGCTCCTATGGTGCTATAAGCGTTGGAAATGAACATGTAACGTACTGAAATTACTCATATTTGGTGCTGCAATGGGCATTTCGTGGTTATGCGCGCCGGTGATCACTTACAATCACGTGATTCTGCTATTTTGTTCACATTAAATAAAAAAGTACACATAAAAGTTTAACGTATTATTTCACAAAACTTTAAAAAAGTAAGAAACTTCGACAGTTTAACGTTCATAGTTTGAAATTACTTCGAAACAAAGTATTTCGTTCGCAACGTCTTTTATGAAATCGTTCCAAGTTAAGATATAGGTCATAAGGGAAGCTACGGATACACAACAATAAATCCTGCATTCGATCTGTCTAGACGTGGAAAATTATATTTTATGGCCGCCAGAGAGCTCTTGATATCCCGTTGTGTTTGTTTTATTTTCCTCGGAAAATAGCATGATTTAAGAATTATTATTTATATCATACCAGCTTTGCTCGCTGCTTGATTCGAATTAATGAAGATCCTTTTTAATATAAAACGCATATAGAATTGATGAACTCATAGATCAGCGGAAGGAATTCTACCAAAAATACAATTTCAAAATAAAAGTAGCATAAGCTATTCTTTGTGACAGACACGTTGGCACAGTGGTCACTGCAACTGACTCAAGCGCTAACGATCGCGGGTTCGATCCCCGCTCACGGCAATTGTCTGTATTGGCCATATGGATGTTTGTCGTGGTCTGGATGTTTGTGTTAGTGTTGTGAGTGTTTCCGGACCCCCGACACAAGATCACGCGATATTAATGGGGGCCGTTGAGTGTGATGCGTTTGTTTATAATATTAGCTATTTGCTTATATTTTGCTTTGAAAGTCCTGTCAAAATCGCTCTAGCCCTTCCAGATATTAGCTGCAGATACACACAGAAAAATTGTGTTTTTGATGTAAGTACCATACATACTTTCATATGCATTTATTTAAAAACTGTTAATTTGGAATAACACTTCAATTTTATTTACCTGTATAGATTATTTAACTCATTGTTTAATTTTAATTTATCAAATTTCACAAAGCTCACAATATCCTTAAAAAGATGTTTCTGTTTTCACAAAAGAAAATTTCAATTTATCAGACCCAGACGTCGGAGATGTTGAGGACAGCTCGTGAAAGAGAATTTAATTCATAAGTTTCTCAACTACTTCTATTATTTTATATTCTACTAACTTTTGCTCGAGGATTATCTCATTCTTTTTTTTCATGTCCATACAAACTTAGCCCTGTTTCATGCAGGTAGAAGCTAATTTTTGAAAATCTATTCTTAGCGAATATTAACATAATTATAATCAATAATCAATGCAATCTATTTAGTAGTATAAACTGTGTGTTGATAGATCAGTCAGTCAGTGACGGTTGCCTTTAATATATGTATACAAATAACACTAACGCAAGGAACGATTTAAATAGTACTTTCACACAAATTGCCCCCTATTTCACCCCTTCAACGATTATTTTCGCGATGAAATGCCATTCTCCAAGGTCTAGGTCTTTCTCCAAGGTTATGTATGCCAAAATTAACAAAATTGATTTAGCGATTTAGTCTTGCAAACGTAATTAACAGACAGATATATTTAAATTTTTATGATATAAGTATGAATTTCACATGTTGCGTTACCTAAACATCTAGTATTTTAAACACGAATAAAAATGTATTATACTTATATATATAGTATAATACTTACTTCTCCATGTATTGCAGTTTTCATATTGCATTTCACAGTAGTTCGGAAAATTTTTATATTCCCCGTTGTAGCTACGTGCACATATTTCTTGAATTCTATGAATGCAAAATTTCAAGTACGTAACAAATATATACTAGATTTTACTTGCGGTTTCCCTCGCGTATAATTTTACCATAAAAATTTTGAAAACCCGTTTCACTCTTATAGGGAGTGGATTTTCAAAATCTATTTTTAGCGTTCGTATCTGTTCTTATTGCTAAATTTCAACCCGATCTGTTCAGAAATTTGAGTTGTAGGTTGGTAGATCAATCAGGCAGTCAGTCATGGTTTTTTTATAATAATATTTATAATATATAAATTTAACGACCGCTATGGTGTAGTGGTACTGAATGTACCTCCACCGGCGGTTACGGGTTAGATCTCCGCTCGGGGCAGATATTTGTATTATTATTGAACTAGCTTTTGCCCACGACTTCGTCCGCGTTTTCGTCGTTTTTTGTAAAAAAAGTAGCGTATGTCCTTCCTCGGGGTTCAGTGGTTTTGATGTGACAGACAGATTAACTATCGTATTTTAGTAGGGAAATATAATATGTTAATACACAATACTTGATTTGTATGATTTTTTTTTATTGAATAGGTAATAATGTTAACTTTTTTAAATTAGGGATGAGTGAGAGTATTATAAACGTAAGAGTAAACATATATAATCAGAATGCTCCGAACTGCTAAGCTATTAGGAGTTACACGTGTTATTGTGAGTCAATCATAAAAGATAGACATATGCTATTGCGGGATATTTTTTAGAAAATTTTATGAAGAATATTTCCATCATACATGGTTTCTGTGTAACTTTAACCATTAAGGCTGCATACGTGACGGAAGCTTAAAAATTGGAGTAATGTCTCCCGTTTTTCCAAAATTACCCTTCACTACTCTGCTCCCATTGATTGTAACGTGATGAAAAGTATACTATAACCTGCCCAGGAGTATGCAGAATAATTGTACCAAGTTGCGTTAAAATCCATCGAGTAGTTTTTGTTTCTATAAGGAACATACATACAGACAGACAGACAGACAGACAGACAGACAGACAAAAATTTTACTGATTGCATTTTTGGCATCAGTATCGATCACTAATCACTCCCTGATAGTTATTTTGAAAATATATTTCATGTACAGAATTGACCTTTCTACAGATTTATTATAAGTATATAGAAGATAGATATTTGTTCCAAGGTGTTTGTCCTTGTGCGTCTTTCTACAATGCCTCGGAGAGCACATAAAACTGTCGGTTGTTATCACAATCAACGATAATGCCCGTTTATCTTAGTGGCGATATTATTCTAGTCTAACTGGTTTTTAGTTAGTTTAACCGTAGCCCAAGATAGTAAGCACTGGCTTACTCTCACGAGTTGCGAAGATCAGGCAATCATTCTGCGTAAAATCAGCAACTTGTTAATATCTGGACTAGAATAATAAGCAGACCGTGATATAGGTGGCAAAAATGCTAGGTAGATGATGATGACTTACTTATACGAAGCTGGGCAGTTTTCAAGGAAATTTCTACAGCCCTTTACAAAAAAATCAGTCGCCCAAAACAATGTGTTCTCGGGATATTTTATTATCGGTTTTCTGTATTTCTTCCCTTCGCTTTTTATTATCATTATTAAAATCAAGAATTTAATGAAAGCTGTTAATAAAATAAAGACTTTTTTAAAAGAATCCGCCTTCAAAAGCAAAAGTACTAGATATTTCGATTTTAAAATCTGTAATAAATGTTAATGATTCTGAAAATGTTTAAAATAACTGAATCAATTTTGATGAAATTTCGATGAATTATTGTTTCCATAAAAATCTGAAAGCATATTCTTTAAAATAAATAATTTTTAAAATCGGTTAATAACTGACGAAGCGAATGACGAATAAAAACATTTTAAAAACGCTGATAATTTTAAACGTTGACAATTTTACGAAATTTATATAATTATTCTTTATCTTCAGATTTTTTTTCACAATAATATACAAACTTTTTTTTTACAACCTAATTTAAAACAAATCTAAAACAAATATAGAATATATTACCACAACGCCTACTCATTTCAAAAAATAATTCTACGCACAATGTAATTTACTATGAATACAAAGCCAGATGTTATAAAACTTTTAATGAAATTACAAATTTAATAAAATCACTGGCAAAATATGATTGCTTTTGTATACACGAGAAATAAAATCAATAAAAAATATGATTGTTTGTTTACATTACGGGTATCATGCTGACAAAGAAAAAGCACATTTTCGATCTCAACGCCTTTGTATATAGGATGTTTCATTCGAAAGGATCAGTAGAGCGAAATCTGAAGCTATACAGCTAGAGATATTTGTTTCAAGGAACCAAGTCACCGATTTTGAAGTAAAGAAAAACTAGATTTAAAGATTTGCGGAATATTTTTATTTTGTTACTTCTTATTGCAGAAATTGATAGAGGAACCGTGTGCGGGTTCGCACTTGATCGTTAATACTTAGATATCAACCGATGGTCGCGAGTTCAAATCCGGACTTGAGTTGTGTACTTTAGTAATTCAATTTCCAGCGTTCTTTTGAAGGAAATCAGGTGTTTCTCTCAGCCCTTAAATTTTTCTATTTATAATATTACTATAACGTTATATGAGAAATATTAGTATATTAACAAAATATATATCATTCACGAACGGTAGCTCGAATGGACAGTACGCTTTTTGCAAATAAGTAATATTAGAGTACCCACAAAATGAATTTGTGCGAAAAGTGTTCCAAAAATATTACAAAACTAAGTCCGGGCTTAGAATGTAGCAAATGTGAGAAAGTGGTACATGGAAATACAACGTGCTCGGGTCTTACCAACAAACAAATTGCCACACTCCGTGCTGCTGAAAGTTTAGACTGGACATGCCAAGAATGTCAGAACTCATCTTTAAGGCGTAGATCCTTTTTCATACCGGAAGAAAATGAGGACGACGAAATGTCTCAAAATTCACCGGCTGTATCCATGAATATTAAACACCTTTTAAAAGAAATGACGAAAGAGATGGAAAAAGCCATACAACGGGAGATGAAAGATTTTATAAAATCTTTACAATACCAGAGCGATAAGATGGATGAAATCATGGAAAATATCGAATTTTGCAAGCAATCGATTCAAGAGTTAAAAAGAAAAAATATAGAATTAATGAATAAAAATTCAAATTTAGAAACTAGAATCAAAGCACTAGAGCAACGTCAACATGAATCAGAACAACATAAATTAAATTATCAATTAGAAGTTTTTAATATCCCGAACCCCGGAGACAAAGAAATTAAGATTATAGCTGAGAATATTGCGAAAAAATTACATATGTCATGCGAAGATATCATTAACGTACAGGTAAATAGTTCAACGCGAAAAGATAACCCCGGAACAATTCAAATAAAAATGAAAAATGTGGAAACGCTTCATAAAAAAAAAAAAAAAATATGATGGTTATGTACGGTAAAAGATTATATTAATTTTCATTATAAGGTTATTAATTATTCTGGCTATATGAGCCGGGGATACATCGGTAAGTTTTATTAGCGTAATTCATCTACAAGAAGTCTGTGAACCAAATATTTAAGTAGTTTCTATGGGGTATCCCAGTTTTCAACGACGACGTCATAAATGACGTCACAAATACAGCTGCTTCGACAACTATATCTGAAGTTATATAATGTTAGTACATTCTATTTTACGTAATAAATGACCTTGAACCTTGAACACCACTACCTAAATCAACCTGCGTTATCGTTTGCCAAAACCTCTTTTATTTTTTGGCAACTATTTCCCACTCGGAAAGCGTTCGTTATAAATGTAAAACACTAATATCTTAATGTTACTCTCTATTTGTATTTAAAATTGTTAAAAATATATATTGTTAGCAGAGATAAAATATTTATGAAGGTAGCTTAATGACGCTATAAAAGAGGGCGTCATCAATTCGAGGATCACTTTGCTGTTGAACTTCAGACTGCACAGGCGCTATTTTTCTTATTATTTTTGTTATTTATATTAGTAGATAACGTATTTTACTGTTCAAATGATTACTTAACGTCCACCAAAATGCACTTTTAATATAGAGATAGATAATTTGTAGGATTAAAAAAAACATTTTCAATCAAAGATTATATAGGTAATTAAGGGGTAATGTAATTCCTATTATCAATTTTGTTTATCTTCGTTATTAAGCGTAATTCTATGTCTCGACTAATCCATGATTAATCTTGTCTAGTAATTAAGGAAATTAACTAATACACAATGAGAGATCTTTAACTATATTATATAAGTAACAGTATTCAATATATTATATACACGATACGTTGGTCTCAATAATACTATATGCAACATGTTAGCGAATGTATGAATGTAATATTTGATTAAACTAATTTTTTCATAAAAGATAAACTTACTTTAACATTATTACAATTTTAAATAAACACTGTCCATCTCGTGCGGTTAACCAATCAAGAATAATCAAACAATTCAAATCGTTTCTTACGTCAATTTCGGTGTTGCCACCTTACAAATATATGATACTTAAATTTACCATAAATAATCAAATATATTTAAACACCAAATTAAAAAAAAATAGTTTAATAAGATATTACATTCATATATTCGCTAAGAAACTGAGTTTATATACTCGGCCATTTATCAATCAGGGGATATAAGGAACGCCTTTTGCCATTTTGAGTAATGTAGCAATGTCTTTTCTTTTTAAGAGATTTCGAAAGAATAAATATTTTAAGAGATATCTGAATTATAATCAATCAACATCAACAACAAATTTACATTTGGATGCTGATAAGCAATTATGTGTCAACCCACAAAAGGTAAAATTCGAAAATATTCATGTATTCACATAATGCGTGATGTATATATTTAACATTATCAAAAAAATTCAAGTCATCGATACTAAACAAGTACGGAAAAGGTTTTTCAATTTAATGTTTCGAATTTCAAGTGCGTTCCATATTTTGCAATTTATACACTAATCTCATAAATTAAAAAAAAAAACTTATTATTTGATAAAACTGTTAATTATACCAATCTGATTTTCATTTAATATACCTTTTAACAAAATGGAAAAAAAATAATAATAAATATATCATTCTTAAAACTAGTTTATTAAGAAAATCTTTGACATCTTTAGTCCGTGTGGCTTGACATAGTATTGCTTATCAGCGCCCAAAACCAAATGTTATCAAACCCTGTTTCTACAGAGGTAATAAAATAAAAGTAAATTCGATAAAATTGTAATAAATTCTCTAAGGCTGTAAAACATTGTAGAACTTATTTAGTATAGTGTACTCGTATAACTGTGTCTTGTACTGTTTGCACTTTGCCATTCATACTTCCTCTGATTACTGCTCTGCTTGGTGACGTTTAGCGTGATGTTATATGGTATCGCTGATAAGCAATACTGTGTCAAGCCACACGGGCTTCATTTTGAGAAAATGGCGTCTAAAAATTTCAAACCTATTCTTAATAAATTTGTTTGAAGAAGTATATATCCATCTTTTCTGTTCTATTTTTATAAAAGGTATAATAAATTTAAAGCAGATTGAAATACTAAGAAGTTTCTCAAATATTTGAGATTACTGTATAAATTGCAAAATATGAAACGCACTTGAAATTCGAAACATTAAATGAAGAAACTTTTTTCCATACTTATTTAGATTATATGACTTGAAATTTCTTTGAATAATGTTAAAAAGGTGTCGCAGTTTTAAAATACTTCAATATCTTCGAATTAGACTTTTTGTGGGTTGACTCATTATTGCTTATCAGCATCCATATAGCCTATTACTTCCCTTAACAAACAGGTTACGTAATACAATAGGAATTTTTCAAAATCGTATTAGTACTTCTCGAGATTATAGCGTACTAGGCTTTTCAACTTTTATATTAGTTTAAGTATAAATAGTGTTTTAAGATATAAATGAAAGTTAGTTAATAAATTAAGGTTTATGATTTTGGCTAGGTAATAAACGCTTTATATGTATTCACAGCAGAAACGTAAATAGTGTCTTATAATCTAGTCTATTTTATAGAATATAATAAAATATTAGGTACTAAATTCTATTTACAAGTGTCTCACTATACCAATAGTTTTTTCCCGTGATTTAAGATATTGTTATGCCGGACATCTAAAACTTATTATTCTTTCTTTCAAGAACAGTACTTTTTCTGAATATACCATATATATTTTCCTGTACCCCTAACGAGTTTGTGTGAAAAATCTCATCATAATCGATTGAGCAGTTAAGAGGTGATAGCGTAAAGTAGCAAATAAAGTAACATTCGAATTTATTTCTTTAAATTTCTCTTCCCCCATTTCATTCATTTCTCGTTTTATTTTCGATACCAAAATAACCTGTCTTTCTCTATGATCGAATTTATATCTGTATTAATGTTCATACAAATCGGTCTTATGGTTTATGCTTTCGTTTCCTAGAAGGACGTAATTTAACAACCGTTTTTCGTATTCAGATGACGTCACTCAAACTATTTGTATAGAAACAATATGGTTTGGACGAGGTTTCTTTGAAAGCGTTTTCTGACACCGTTAAGTCAAAAAGTTTTTGACAGCGATCCTAGGGAATGAAAGCATTAGTAACTTATCAAATAATAATATTACAAAATATGAAACACATTTCAATATTCGAAACATTAAATTAAAAAAACTTTTTTTCCGTACTCATATATTGTAGTTTAGACGGGTAATGTTCAATATGTGTTGCATAATCAGATCAATATATCCCAATGTGACATTTTGTGGGTTGACACATTATTGCTTATCAGCATCCATTTCATACAAATATTATTAAGAGTTAAAATGTGTTTGTAAGTTCGAAAAAAGTTATTTATGCGTTGGATATGATTCCAAGATGCCTGAGGATATATTACATCACGCTACGATTCATAGGATCGAAGCAGTAAACATAAACGCGAGTGAAACCCCGAGAGGTAGCTAGTTTATAACATTAGTACAAATTAGTTAATACAGCATTGTATGGTTGTACCTCAGTATCGAAAGCTCAGTCTATTGGAAAAGTAATATCCACTTATGTTAAATGAAAAATATCTGGTTTTCACCGTTTTTACTTTCCACCAACCTATGTGTGTCATTACGAAATTACCGTGTACAGTCAAGACGTGCGTAATATTGTGTAATTTTGCATGTCTCGTGATCTTATTTTCTCTTGTAAATAATATATTTAAATCGTTTTTATTAATAAGACTTATTGAAACATGACTAACACAGCTCTTGTACTATTCATATATTCTTGACTTAACTTCGTTCACAAGAGGTTATTTGGAGGATATTGCTTTTACATCCGTATTTCTATTTTTCTTTTTTTTAACAATATTTGTTCTCTTCTGTTAAATGTGTGTGTGCAATAAAGTTTTTATCTGTTTATTTTAACTTTCTAACCCTAAGATTGCCTGGAGAAAATCGCTGTCGATAAGACCGCATATTGTATCGTGTTTTTTTTTCATGTTTTTTTTTATTGCGGTATACAATAAAGGCTAAATAAATATATATAATTTTGAAAATTGAATTTATGATTGATGTTATAATTTTTTTAGTATATAACACCTTCATTATTTAGCATTGCTTAATAACATTGTAACATATACTAAGAAGGTACCTTTTTTATTAACATACATTGCTCCAAATAGGGGAGCGGTGCGAGTGAGTAAGCGGAGTCCAGGCACATGACGACCCTGAAGAGGGCACAACTATCCAGACTAGGACTAAGTTTTAGATTATGCTTAAAAAATATAGTTTTTCAGTGATGATTTATTTTTATGTACTAACTTCGAAAAAGAAGGAGGTTTTATGTTTAGCTGTATGTATTTTTTTATGTTTGTTTACCGATTATTCCGCCGTTTGTGGACCGATTTTAATTTTTTTTTGCTTAAAAGGGCATACATCCAGTTTAGTCCCATTGTCACGAAGTCAGGATCTGATGATGGGATCCTGGAGAAATTGGGGGAACTCTTCAAAAATTATAGGCCTATACCGATTTAGGTATTTTTGACAGTAACTTGTGCGTTTGCTCACAAAATGCTTGTTTTCTATTACTTTTCTTTATATTACTTATTATTATACTATAGATATACAGCTTGTCATATGTAGAAATTTTATCTGCAGGATAGTTACGGTGAGCTATTGCTATCCATTTTGACAATTGATTTCTGTTTTTTGCACTAAAATCGATCGCAATTTCGCATTGAGATAGCGATAGCTCCGCGTAGTACCTTCTAGCTCATGTTGTTACTAAAATTCAACTTTTTCCTAGAAATTTCTCTTTGTATCGAACGTTTCATCATTTTTCTCTTATTTCGAATTTGCTAGATATTTCTGAGAAATTTTCTGGAGACTTGAAGATTTCTAAGACGAAAATAATGCTAAAATCCATATCAGAGTCTTAAGTTTAATAAAAATTCCACTATATTACATATAATATATGAACATTCTAGTATGTCTTAAAATATGTTCATATATTTTATACTAGTGTAACTAATTGATATTCGCGACTTCGTCTGCATATAGAAATCATTTTAAATTGCATTTTTCTTTAAAAAATGATGTGTTACCTATACAAAGTCTTGTTATTTTACACCTTTTTGATTTTGAGATTGCCTTCTCTCTCTTAAAATACAAACATATTAATAGAGAGACACCGACACACCTCCTTACCTCAAAGAACCTTTTGAGTTTCTGTGTGACAGCCATGGACGTTCCGTTCGATCCAATCTAAACCTTACTTTAAAAACTCCTTCTCATACATCTTCCTTCTATTCAAATTCCTTTACAGTAAAAGCAGTCCGTCTATGGAACTCTCTTCCACTTATAAGACAAGCTCAATCAAAATTTCAAAAGCTATCTTCGAGCACACTTCTTGTCGCTTCACATATCATAACAGTATATATTCACGTTTGTTTATGAGTATGTATATATATGTATTATATTAATATGTATATATTTATATCAATATATATTGTACTGTATGAATGTTTGTTTACGTTATGTATGTTCATATTTATAAATCATGACGTTACAAACTAACTGCCTTACTACAAAAGATTTAAACAGACGTTAAACGCGCGTCTAAGACAGTTTTGAGTTAAACATGCTTTAGACATAGATTTTTAAATGAGTTTAATAGACGTTTAAAACCTATTTCTGTTGTCAAATGTAACGTATAACATTTTATCAATAAGTTTTTTTATGAGTTTATTCGCTGTTAAGCAATTTAGATAATATTTTAAGCAATGTTTAAATCTTAAACACTGTTTAGCTAGACACGTGTTCAACATGGTTTTAATGCGTCTTTTGTAGTATAACAGTAATGGTTTATACATCTTCAATCTGCTTTCGATATGCTGTGTCTTATGCCCAAAGGTTGTCTGGAAGAAATCGCTATCTCAGCGATAAAACCACCTTTGTACACTTTACTTTACACGTACTTATTTATTTTTATTTTTTCGTTATTGGTGTACAATAAAGAATATTTATGTTGTTGTTGACAAACAGACTTACTATTTTTATTTATATTTTTATTTTTTATTATTTATATTTTTATTTTTTTATTGTTTGATTGTTTGCTTTAACTTGTAATCTCAGGAACTACTGGTCCGATTTGCAAAATTATTTCAGTGTTAGATAGGTCATTTATCGAGGAAGGCTACAGGCTATATATTATCACGCTAAACCAAAAATGAGCAGAGCACCAATGAAGAATGTTTCAAGATCAGGGGATATTTTCCTATTGAGAGAGCTTACGCTGCATGTGATGCGCAAACGGTTAAGGTTTGACAAAAATTTTGTATGACATAATTGTTCCCTTTAAATGTTCTAAAAATAATCCGCAACAGCATATGTCCATCTTTTAAGGTTAGCTCACTATAACCTTTTTTATGCTAAAATAATGCATAATTAGCCCATAGTAACGATTCCACGCGGATGAAGTCGCAGGTGGAAGCTAGTTAATACAAATAATATTAGTGTGAATGTGTGTGTCCTTGTGATTGAAATATTTATTAATTATTTGATCTGACATACTAACGACGAAACGGAACGCTTATTGTTTTATGTTCGATATCTCTTGATTTAAATATGTACGTGCTTTTAAGCCGATTGCATTACAATTACAAGAAATTTCCTGTTTTCCATCGAAGAGTTCCGTTATGCAAGATTAGATGAAAATCATTTAATCCAGGCTTATATAACAGAACATCATAATTTTTTATGAGACCTTTCTGAGTAAATTATAATCCATGAAATATTATATATATCCAGGCGAATTAATATAGGATAATGTATCAAACACTAAGACTGACAGAGTTATTTCGCATTTATATCTAATGAAATAATATCCAAAACTATATATCCATTATCAAATTTCACTCGACAAAGACAAAAGCATAATTGGATTTTATTTGAATATTCCGAAAAATAATAACACAATATTACCATGGAAAATTCAAATTTACCATACACTAATTTCCGTACCAAAATTCAGATAACGAAATAATTTCATTTTAATTAATTCGTGCTTCTAAATTTTCATTTTCACGGATCTACGTTGTAGGGAAATTTACACGCAGAACTAAAAGTCGGGCTATACGTTTATAAAATTGTTTATAAATGGAATAACTTTTAATGAGCTGTATTTGTATTTGTGAATCCGCTTTTTGAAATAAAAACTTTAGACATTTTTTAATTCAGATATTTAAAATATACGAATTTTTATCTTCACTTTGACTGAATCAATTCTTGATTGAAACTGTTACTAATATGTTATTTTCTTAAAGTACAATTATCTACTATGGTAAAGATAAGGTCACTAATTTTACTTAAAACTCCGTGTTGTTCTCATCATATATTTGTTTATGTTCTCCTATACGTAAATATCTATTACTGGGAGTATCTTTTATTCTGTTAAGATGAAGTAATCGGCCGAGGTTCACTTCTGCATTTTTATAAAGAACTAAAAGCGAAAAGTTTAAATAAATAATATTTTTGAAAATAAGTATCCAAAGTTACACCTTATAATATTACTTATCTGCTAATAAAAATACCCTCAAAATCAGCGTAGCCGTTTCAGAGATTAGACGGAACAAATAAACAGACGGGCAGACAAAATTTTTAAAAATTGATTTCTTGGTGTAAGTATTATACATACATTTATATGCATTTAGTAAAAGCTATTAATTTGAAATTACAAACAGACACTTCAGTTTTATTTATTTGTATAGATGAAATTATTTTATAAAATCGCGTTTTTTTTTCAAGAAGTACTACAAATAAGCTTAATAAGCAAAATCTTCAGTCTAAATAATACTGTCGCTTAGACAGTTGATTTCTAATTTTTATACGAAAACAAAACAAATAAATATAATATAATAGCAAGAGCTCCACGTGATAACCCTCCAATTCTTAATACAAAATTAAATGCAAATCATTTTCGAGATACATCAAAATATATAAATAGAAATAGGTATATACCAGAATTGCTCGTTTAAAGTTGTTACTAGATAATACTGATCCTAATCCGCCTCGTTACTTCACACTTTCATGCACTGATACTGTAACTGATCTCAAAATTCGAGTTAAATCCTTAGCATTTCAAAATCCAGTTATGAGCTACGGCTATCGAAAAAGATCCACGTGATCTGTTCAAGGTCATGAACGAAGTATTAAAAACTTAAAAATACCTTCGCACCTTAGAAACAATTGCGAAACTGTGATTCCATGCAAACAGTTCGCGCATCATTAAGAACGCGAAGGCCAATTTTTATGGACAAACTGTTGACTTTTTCAGTACTAAATCAAACATCATTCGTTATAACTAGAACCTTTTGATCTACCTTTGAACCCTTTGATCTTTGTATACAAAATTTTAACTAAAACAAAACTCATTTATGATCCAAGGAAACGAATTTATTGATTAAAATAAACGCTTTGTTCTTGATCTTGCAAGTATTATATTTCAACCATCTTGACGATGGACGCCAGTTGGGGTCAAAGTTCTTATGTATACAAATCCAATAAGCCTAAGTATGGAGGAATTAAGTTATTTAAAAGAGTTTGTTGTGAAGTAAAAAAAGTAAAGTAACCTTTGCTGGGCTAAGGCCTCCTCTCCTATTAAGGAGAAGGTTTAGAGCTTAATCCACAACGCTGCTCCACTGCGGGTTGGCGGATAGGCATGAGTCAGAATTTCTCTCGACACATGCAGTTTTCCTTACGATGGTTTACTTCACCGCTGAGCTCGATATGAATTTAAACACAAATTTAGCACTTGAAAAATCAGCGGTGTTTGAACCCGCGATTATCGGTAAAGATCGACGTGTTCTAACCACTAGGCCATCTCGGCTCAGAGACTGTTATATGTGGTTTTATTGTAGCAATATTACTCGGACATAGGTATGACAAATATCAGATGACGAATTCAATATCAATTAGATGACAGCATTTTGCTGAATGTTACAGAAATTATGAACCGAAATAATATAAACGCCGGCCTCACAAAGATAGAATGTTTACCTAAATTAATATTATGATTTACGAAAGCACAGAACTGCATACAAATTGTCTATTCTCCTCATCCATCATGATTACTTCAGAGTGTTATTTTCTGATTTTTTCAAACGTTCGATACGCAGATTATGAATTAAGAGGAACATTCCAGCTGTTTTAAATTAAATAAGAACTCGCAAAAATTTAATTTACAAAATTCAGTGTAATTTAAATAAGTATTTCAAACGATTATCATTTTTCTTATATTTTATCGTAAACAGAGTTGCAACTACAACTTTTCCTTTCATTTATACTAACATTATAAAGCTGTAGAGTTTGTTTCTTTGTTTGTTTGGACGCGCTAATCTCATGAACTACTGGTTCGAATAAAAAAATATTTTTGTGTTAGGTAGTTTATTTCTTGAGGAAGGTTATAGGCTATATTACATCACGCTCTGACTCATAATAGCGAAGTAAAACCGTAAGGTACAGCTAATTAGTACCTAATAAATTGTCAATAATTAATTTACATATAACAGGTATGCACTAAAACATTTATGATTTAGATATTATAGTGAAATGAAAACACGCCATTCTTTAAAACCGATCATATTTAATTACGTTGTTGTTCTCGCAGACCAGCTGTAAAGTTTGTCTAGACCAGGGATAATTACGTTTAACTATCGCTATCACAAAATACTACGTTCTCACAGTCGATTTCTGATTCTTGTACTATAATGCCTTCTTTAACTGTTTAAATGTCTGACATATTTAATGCCTTATAATAATAAGCCTCCTATTTCGAAAGGTACTCGTAGAATCAATTATCTTCTTAATTTATTCTATCTATACTATATTATGAAGTGGAAAATTTTGTTTGTAAATTTGTATATAGGGCTTCATCTCGAAAAGTGTTGATTCGATTTGAATAAATGTTTTTGTGTTGGATAGCCCGTTTATTGAGGAAGATAATAATGTTATATTAAATTAGACAAATTTTCTTTTTACGGAACTATTTATGCACCTGACCGTTTATTCAAGAAGAAAGTGATAATCTTTTATAAAAATAAAGAAAGTATGAAAACTGTCTTATTAAAATTTGTGGTTTAATATTATTTATTGAAATCATGTTGTGGCATTATAAAATATTATTTTAAGAGAGTAAGTATAGAAAAAAACATCCCATATTTTTTAATTTTTATTTGAGATGTATGCAATGTATGCGCGCTAAAAATTCATAAAATATAAGTATTCAAAATGAAAAATCGAGTATGTTTTTTCTTTTCAGTATATAAAAACAAATATTTCGGGTTTTTATTATAGTAAATGTAGACTTTATAATATTCTTTACATGTTAGCACAATGTACTACGAATACGTCATTTTTAATTTTATTTCGCCTGGGGATTTTTTTTGTTTCATTTTTTACAAGCGTTCTCCTACGTAGATTTAATGTTAAAAACTTTTTAGAAAAATTCACGCTTTTATATAATAAACATATATGTATTATATAAAATTATACAGGACATAATTTAATAGTGCAAATTACGTTTCTCCTACCCACAGAATTCAGAACATTATTTACCAAATAATCGATAATTCATTTTATTTTAAACTAGCTGTCCCTTACGGTTTCACTCGCGTTTATGGTTACTGCTTCGCTCCTATGAGTCATAGCGCGATGTAACATAGCTTATAGTCTCCCTCAATAAATAATCTATTTAACGCAAAAATAATTTTTCAATTCGAACCAGTAGTTCCTAAGATTAACGCGTACAAACAAAAAACTCAGTTTAATACATTTTTGAGATCGAAACATAGGCATATATTAGAAAAAATATGCAAAATCGATTCTTATTATGAAGCCAGGTAGAAAAAAAACAAAAGATCCATCCTCAAGACTCAATTAAGTCAATAATTATATCATACATTTTTAAGCGAGTTCGAAAACTAATCTTATCACACAAATAATATCAACTTAAATGAAAGTGTTTAAAACTCCTAGCCACGTAGGAAACGCTAGACGCTGATTCAATAAAGATTCTGTTCACCTCGACCGTTATCAGGTTAATAACATTTTACCAAAGGCATTGGAATAAATTTTAGTCACATTTGTGATTGTGATTTTATACCTTTTCCTCTGTGCAGTGTTAATATTTATATAATAAATATTTATTTAATTAATATAAAGACTTATTATATTAAATAGAACGGGTGTTATCGCGATAACTCATGGTAGTAATACCTTTTTATTGCCGGACGTTTCGACGAAGTTGCATTCGTCATGGTCTCGAGCTAACTCTTCGTCAACTTCGTCGTAACGTTGGACAATAAAGAGGTATTACTACCATTAGTTAATGCGATAAAACTCGTTATATTAAATATAAATGGTATAAATTCCGAAAGTTTAAAATATATAAAATCGAAAAGAAGAATTTATTTACTATGTAGACAAAAGGATTGAAGGAGGGAGCAAAATTTTTAGGATGCGTCATATTTAGGTATACTTTGTTATATGAAAAAGAAGAAAGATATGTCGTAAAAGAAAAAAAGGAAAAGAGCAATTTTTTTTAAGATATCACTTCTAATATAGGCAACGCTAATCACAACACACGTGATTAGCGTTGCCTATATTACGAGCACTAAATGTGTTGCCAACTTTAAAATAGATAAGAGTACAAGGGAAATTGAAAGTTATAGTAAAAATATTAATCCTTAAATGCATGTGTCAAAAATGAAACGCATATTTCAAAGCCTACTATCAACTAAAAATTTTATTGAACGTTAATTTGGCTGTTTGTATTTTACATGAACTGTAATTACATTTTTTTACTACTTTTTCATTAATCTTTTTATATAAATTGTTTTTTTTTTTATAAAACCATGCGTTAAAGGGTTAAGGAGGAGTTAATATCTCTCTTTTTCTATCTTATGGTTGTCCTCTTATTATTGTTTTGAACCAATTTTCACATGTGAAAGTAGAACATAGGTATTATTTCCCAAATATTTATTATATAAAAGATATACAAGAAATTCTTAAGCAGAAAACTTTAAATTAGGTGTTAAAATTATCTCAGTTTTGCTCATTATAAGTCAAAGCGTGTCCTTAGTTTGAAGTTAATTTTTATGTAATTTATTCGAAGCAGGTGTAGATTAATTTGTAGGAGAAGTTTATGAAAGTATTTTCCAAGAATGACTAATTTTGTCTTTAAGTTTTGTTGTGATTAGAGGTTGTGGGTCGATTCCCGTTGTGGGTTAAGTTTTTGTATTAGTACAAATGGATACTAATAAGCAATAATGTGTCAACCCAGAAAAAGTTAAATTCGGAAATATTGATATATTGTGATAATGGGTAATGTATTTAACATTATTAGAAAAAAATTAAGTTATCTAAACGAAAAAAAAAAATGTTTCGACTATTGAAACGTGCTCCATTTTTTTTTAAGCATATTTGAAAAACTTATTATTCGATAAAACTTATACACTAATCTGCTTTTAATTAATTATACTTTTTATCGATAAAAAAGAAAAGATGTACATATACATACATACATCTCCAAACAGATTTATTACGAATAGGATTGACATCTTTAGACGCCATTTTCTCAAAATGACGTCCGTTTCGTTTGACATAGTATTGCCTATCACTGTCCGGATATGTATTTGTAAATATCAAATATGTCAAAAAAAAGTGTCATTTTCGGGGGATATATGTTTTTGCATATTTGCTAAATAAATAGAATAGGATATTTAAAGTCCATAAAGTTTGACTTTGTATGTAGAGAGTGAAGCAATGCTTCTTGTTATGATGCGTGCGATGTTCTTATTTGTATAAATATTTATTTCTAAATAGAAGTATGTAACAGCATTAAACACAGACAACAAGTCTGGTAAAATTCTAGGAAAACGAATTCTTTAAAGCAGTTAATGAATAAAGTCATATGAATATTATTACCCTTATGCAAAATAATATGAATAATACAAACCACATTATTCTACACTAATATAAAGAGGAAAGATTTATTTCTTTGCATTAAATAAGACCTGAAATTACTACAGCGATTTAAAAAATATTTTTGCGTTGATTACCCATTATCAATAAGGATTTTAGGCTTTATTGCATCACGCTACGAATCACAGGAGCGAAGCAGTAACCATAAACAGCTACTGTCATACTACAAAAGACGCATTAAAACCAACCAAACATTGCTTAAAATATTATCTAAATTGCTTAACAGCGAATAAACTCATAAAAAAAAGTTATACGTTACATTTGACAGCTGAAATAGGTTTAAGACGTCTATTACACTCACTTAAACGTATGTTAATCTATATCTAAAGCATGTTTAACTCAAAACTGTCTTTAGACGCGGATTTGTAGTATGGACTTTTTTAAACACGCGTTTAACGTCTGTTTAAATCTTTTATAGTAAGGCAGCTAGTGTTTGTTAATTTGATCTTATTTGTGCGCAGTTATACCGTTCATTCAATTTTTATTGACGCTTACGAGAAGGTTAAGTATAGTACAGTGAACTTCCAGCAGATGGCGGGTCTGTACCACTTCAATTAACTTCGAAAAGGTTGCGCGCGTCATACCGGCAGAAATTTTTTTTACAGTCGTCCATAACAAAACCTACACAATTGCGAACGAAGCCGCGAGCAAAAGTTAGTTAATAATTAATTACTATCAATTTCAATGAAAGGACATTCGCCTTTCGTCAGCCAGAAGAAAGTGTAAGTGAAACTTTATAGGATTAGAAACGAGGGTATTGTGTTACGAAACCTAAGGGAATATCTAGTAATAAAGATGTGTGTTTGTCAATCTGTATATTAAGATGTTTAGGTTATATTTTAATATGGAAATAAAATAGTGTATAGACACCCTTTTCACTAAGGGCCGGCCCGAACTTCCCTGATATTGCAGGTGTTCATAGTAACCACTTGATTAGAGGAACTGTATGCTCGTTTGTCCCCTTTTTATTTAAAAAAAAACACGTAGAATTAAACTAAATGTTACCACGAAATATAACGTAGCGGATAGTGAGTTTAATTTTTATTAACGTTTGAATGATTACTTTCTTTGTAATTAATAAAAACAAAATTAAAATACCATATTAATTTAACATTAAGACGACCGCTCTAGTGTAGTGGCCTCGAATGTACCTCTAATTCCGACGGTTGCGGGTTCGATACCCGCTCGGGACAGATATTTATATTTGTATAAATGTTTCTTCCTAAGTGGGTGTTTGTCCTTGTGGGTCTCCCCACCGTGCCTCGGAGAGCACGTAAAGCTGTCGGTCCCGCTTGTTATCATAATCACCTGAAAATTATTGTAGTCTAAATGGTTACTGGTATTTTATTAAGCTTTTCGTATATAAAAAAATATCCCTTATTTCAATATAAATTTCAATAAAACGGTGAAAAACCTAACTCAACTATTCGTGACAAATTATCTAATAAAATTAATTAATAATACAAATCAAACTTATTACTAAACCAATACAAAAAATCCACTTAATCTAGTATACACTAAGAAAATCTAGAAAATCTGCCTATTCATTACCCACTTTGTTAACAACTCCACATAATTATATTATTAGAAAAATAAAAGCAGTGAAAGTCGCGTGCACGCAGCTGTTCCATTTCGAAATGATCCAGATGATATTATGTTCCACCAGATGATTGTAAATCATTTAAATAGTCGAGTTCTTCTGTTGACTTGACATTGAGTGAAAATCAGTGGCTGTGTTAACATCTATTTGAGGTGTTTAGTGACTATTTTGAAAAAAAGTAAGTGTTTTATAGAATTTATGAAAGATGTTATGTTATAGTGTAATAGAGTTGTGTTTTCTAAAGCTTAAAGAGGGTTGTTTCGTTTGGTTCATTTAAGAAATGGTAAAAGTAATATCTATACTAATATTATAAAGCTGAAGAGTTTGTTTGTTTGAACGCGTTAATCTCAGGAACTGCTAGTTTGAATTGAAAAATTATTTTTGTGTTAGATAGTTTATTTATTAAGGAAGGCTACAGGGTAAATCGCATCAGGCTATGATTGAAACGAGCGGAGCAGTGACCATAAACGCAAGTGATACCGCAAGGGACAGCTAATATAATATTATTGTATCTAGTTAATTTTTTCGAATCTTTGGAGATAATCAAAGGTAACAACAAATGACCCGTATCTCTGTATACAACAGCAGTTCTGTTTGAAATAATTTGTATATTTCTACGAAAATAATTAATTGTTATATAATTCCAATCAGTTTTATAATAACACGAACAAAATATTTTATCATTGAATTCGTTCAACGATTTACAATGCTATGTTTTCAATTTAACGACAAATATTTACGCGTTATTAATTAAATCACAAATTTTCAATATATCGGAACAAGTTACGAAATTAAAATATAATTATAAACATTCATATTGCTTTTCGTAAATTTACTTTGATTTTTATAATTATTTTACTTTAATATCGAAACTTAATTTGTTAAAATGCTTACCATTTTTCACCTAAAATTATTTTACGATTATTATCTAGTTAACAATATATAAATACTTTTTTTTCTGATGTCACAACCTTCAGAACTTGCTTAAAATTTTAACAAAGAACTTAAAATGTGTTTTTGATTTAATCCTTAAAAGGGGTGAAATAGAGATTAAAATATTATATAGGCTTAAAAGGTGGACTTAAAGTAATGGTTGAACTAAATAAATTGTAAAAATTATCATATATACTAGTATTGTTTCAATTTTCTTTTCGCGTAACATCTTCTATATTTAATTATTAAAAATAAATCTAAAATAAAAGTATCCTAAGTTACTCCTTATAAAATCAGCTATCTGCTAGTAAACGTTCCGTCAAAATCGGTCTCGCCGCTTCAGTCTGAACAAACAGACAAAAATTTAATTTTTCTTTTATATAAGTACCGTATATACATATATTCATACACCTTTAGTGAAAATCTGTTAATTTGAAATTACCAAAGACTTGCAATTTTATTTATTGGTATGAATTAATATAGACTTAAAAGGGACAAATTCGCAAAATATTATATCTATATTTATGTGGAGTTTTCATAGATATTTCAAAATAAAAACTTTTTCCGTCTATTAGTGGACCGAGTTCGCAGTAACGATAACAAAGAATTTAATGATTCAGAGAATGACAATAGCTTTCATCCTGTATTAACATAAACCATATATTTTATATAGAAAAATTCTTAGCAATTATGAGAAAAGCCAAACCATGTACTATAGCTTGTCGTAAAAATTATTCTTAATTACATTCAAATAATCTCACGTAATTAAGGCACAAAAATGATTATTATTAGGCCAGTAGTCATTGCAATAGACTACGGTAACGATGGTCACGAATTCAAAACATTTTTTCTTCGATATTTTGTGGATCGTGTGTGTTTATCACCAAGCAAAGATTTTCAATAAGGGTTGTTGAATTAGAGACATTTTTTAATACCAAAAATATTGTTAATAGTATGTTGATATAAAAACGTATATTTTTAACCAACTTCCAGAAAAGGTTCTCAATTCATCGGGAACTTTTTATGGTACTGAAACATGTCTTGAAATAAGTCAAGTTTTTCAATAAAATAAGGAATATACATTATCAAAGTTCTTCTTTATTCAAATGGTTAATTCTTTTCTTGTTCTCGTATATTTTTCCACTGGTCGTTTCATCAAAAAAATGGTAATTTGATTTTAAAATCAAAACGACTGGATTAATTACGTAACCAAAGTTAATAAATCTACGTATTTCGCATTCAATGTCAGTTCGTTTTTAAGTGTTGTTGTTAAAATATTTCTAAACAGACCAAACTAATTACAACTAATTAAGTATATCAATTATGAAACAGTACACAGTTCATTACTTGTTAATCAGTTTGATCGAAGTTCAAGAATTGGCTTCGCAAACAATTCCTTTGAACAACGACCTTTCAAATATTTCATCGCAAAGGTTTACAGTAAACATAACTTTTCAATCGTCTTAGATTCCCCGCAGACTATAGACGATCGATATTTTTAGTCGAGATCTTAAGCATTATGATGTTTGCTATCGCGCAGGTTGTTACTCAATAAATTATCTAACTATTAGGATTATATATAATATTTCATGGGGATTGCTCCGAGAAACTGTTCGAGCTGATCCCCGCCGCCGGGTTCCGCCATCGATCTATGCGAAAATTCTACCACCCCCACCACCTTGACAATTGGGAGAGCACTACAGTGCGTTTTAACAGAAGCTTTCTGCCTCGCACAAAAGTGTGGAATGAGTTGCCGCATGCGGTATTTGCGAACAGATACGACCTGCAGACCTTCAACAAAAGAGCGTGCTCCTTTTTAAAAGGCCGGCAATGCACATCATAGTTCCTCTGGTGCTGAAAATGTCCATAGACGGCTGTATTAACTTTTCATCAGTCTGAATCAGATCTGTCAGCTTGATTGCCCTCTACAAAAAAAAAGATTTTTAATTTTTTAGTATTGTCATTATAAATGATTGGCGATGATTTTAAATTAACAAAACTAATCAAAAGATATGGAAATATTGAATTATATCTATATAAATAAAAATGAATTGCCGAACGTATGTAAGCAATTTACACACTTTTACACCCATTTGGCTGATACTTTTTTTATTACATTTTTTTTTTGTAATTGTAAGAACAAGTTTTTATTAAAGAAAATGTTTGAAAATTCGTACGGAAAATAAAAAAAAATGGGTTGAAACTATTCATATAAAAAAAGTTATTACACTCGTTTAAAACGGGTACGGGCAGCTAGTAGTAGGCGAGAATTGCATTTATAAGTTTTTCTCTCAGATTTTCATAAAAATTTACATAAGTCGCTTATCATTGCTTTGCATTACACCTGATAGAATTTACCCTCAGTGCCTTTATATTTCAATCATAGCTTTCGTAAGGTTACCTAACTAACTGTTGCTAGGTTACAGAGTTGTTTATGTAAATTGCGAAGGAAACTTAGTAACGATATTTTCGTCATAAATTTCACACACACCTCATGGCAATACGACTATATAACATTCTATTTATGAGTGCATATCCACTCATTGATTAATCGACAAAATATTTAAAAAAAAACTTTGATTTCTATTTATACAGATAAATGTGTACGTGAAAGAAGATAACAACATTCTTGAAATAAAATCAACTGAATATCATGTATTTAAAAAGTAAATAAAAAGATTTAAAGAAATATTTACGTAACAATATTTTCAACTAATCTGATAAATATATTATAATTGCTTAGTCAGACGATTCAGACGTTAACTACCTAATTTAAACGCCGAATGTTTGTAATCTGTGAAGTTCTTAATATGAAACCGTTGACACTTTAAAAACAATACTCAAAATCAAAATAAAAAAATACTTTATATAAGTAGGCTCTTACGAGCACTTTTGAATCGTCATACGTGAAAATAACAAAAAAAAATACATGAATAATGAAGCTACCGCCGGTTCGGAACGCAGATTCTACCGAGAAGAACCGGCAAAAAACTCGATAGTTACTCTTTTAAAATATTGTAAATACAACACAGTTTATGATTACATATTAATTATTTATCCTGTACTAATTTGATTCTATTAAAAAATTAATTGAAAGATTACTTATTATATGATTTAAATTAATTTTAAAATCGTCAGTGAAGTAAGCATCACGAGGACACTTATTAACCAACCTGGGCCTTCATTGACAAAAATCGTACCAAGCGAAAACGCGCAAATTTATAACACTTTAACGAATTCAAATCGACACTCCCTACGTTTTTCCAATTAAAAGATAGACAGAAAACACGAAACTCGTCAAATGAAACATGAAACTCATGTACAGTTGTTTTTGTTATATAAAAAAGCTGACAAACGAGCAGACGAGACACTTGATGTTAATTGATCACCGCTCATTTTCAGCACCAGAGGACCCAGCGTTGTCAGCTTAAAAAGATATTAGGCATAGAAAATAGGAAATAAGCAAAGGAATTGGAGAGGCGTTCATCTACCGAATCTCTCACTCGCTGTACGAACTATACGCCAATCTTTTGCAAGAGTGGGGTACTGCCCAAGTCTGCGTCAGTTGTAGGTAGATAATAAAGTACACCCGTTACACTCTCGTGAAAATTGTCATAGAGAATTAGGACTCTCAAGGAAAGCGGTGTGCCGAATTAATTATTTATTGTAAATTTTGTTCTAAATGTTTATTACCTCAGTTGTCCATCATTTCTGAACCTGCTTTGATTTTTTTTTCGAAAGATAGGCTATATATACCCTTTTAAATATATTATTTTCAAAATCGGTTAATAAATGACGGAGTTATGATATAAAACACATTAAAAAAACATCTCTGAAACTCTTTCTTAAAGTCGGTTGATTATAAACTAATTTGCTATTTATTGCCATGAATTAAATCATGGTCAGCATTAATCACAAATTGAGAACCTCCTCTTTCTTAAAGTCGGTTGAATATAAATTAATTTGCTATTTTTTGCCATAAACTAAATCATAGTAACGTAACAACAAATCGCAAAATCATAATGTTTTTGTTGTGGCATAAAATCCACCATCATAAATAATTCCACGACATAACATTCCGTAAATAAACCACTACGGGTTGGCAGATAAATATCTCTTTGAATTTATTCCGAGGCAGGCAGGTTTCCTCGCGATGTTTTCCTTCACCGAGCACGGGATGAAATGAAAACAAACTTTTACTACTGGGTAAAGTCAGATATGCTTACTCGGATTAACGGGTTTTGTTTTACTGGTATTATTTTATCAATATTTTGTAAGTATTATATTAAGTACTAGTTGTCCCTTGCGACCTGCTATTAGTCGTGATGTAATACAGCCTTTCTCAATAAATAAACTATGATACATAAAAATATATTTTTTAATTCGAATAAGTAGTAGTTCCTGAGATAAGCGCGTTGAAACAAACAAACAAATTCTTCAGCTTTCTAATATAAGTATAGATTATTTAAAATAATTAAGAGTTAATAAAAGCAATCGTTTTTATAAGCAAATTGGGTAATCTACCGATATATTGCATAAAAAATTGAAAGCTTTAGAAATTTTATACGTGCGAAGTAAACACCGGAACTACTGAAGCAATTTTAAAAATTATAGTATCATTTGATATATACATTATTCTAGACGCTCATAGGCTATTCTTTATCCATTGGTAAATGCGTATTGTGTTATTACCAAGTTAATAAAGACGCGAGCGAATCTGCGAGCAAAACCAGTCGGTCAATGAACTTGTTTTACATTTCCCGCAGACAGGCGACAATAATGTCGACCAAGTCAGGTGGTGCCCATATTATTATGACATATTATTAAATACTGACAAACGAGCATGCAAGACACCTGATATCATGTGATCACCATAATCTATAGACATTTGCAGCACTAAGGGAGCCCCAAATGTCATTTAATTTCACGCCAATTTTCTGTGAGATTGAGCGCATAGGTCACTAGCCATATCAAGCTAACTCGTATACGAGCTGTAGTCAGTGGACTACAGGTAGGTTCTACCTCAATAAAACTGAGACTAGCGTGCCAATCATAGCGTGGTTAATTTATAGCATTCTACCTAATTCTTCTTTTTATTTGAGAATTCGTTTATTTTGGCTTTACTTCTAAGGTATATTTGTATTTTAAATACTAAAATGAATATTATAATTTATTTATAATGTATCCGCAATTGTTTAACTTTACAAAAAAAAAACGACTTCGAAAACGAATTTAATAGATAAACTAAAACTCAAAAAATAAATAGTTTCTACAACATCTTGAAGACGGTGCCAGGTAAAACTTTTTACGTGTTATTGACATCAAAAAAAAATTTCAAATACGTTCCACAATGGGAGGAGTAATCGGTGAAAATACATAAAAAGTCCCCGATGAATTAAGAACTTTCTCCTTATTTGAAGGCGGTTAATAATTTTGCTTATAAAATATAGTATTTGTCCCATACAAATTTCATCGAAATCGTTTCAGTACTTTGGTTATAAGCAAAATAACTCGAATAAGTAAATCGTTTCGTATATTGCTATTGAAATCGGTTTCTCTTTTTAAAAAATTTCTTGTACCAATAAATAACAAAGTAACGAATTTATATTTAATTATTTTATTTAAATTTAAATAAATGCACTTCTGTTAAAACAGACCATTTTAATATTCATAGCTCTTTATTGGAAAATATTTATTTAAATAATGAAACTTGAATATTGAAAAGTCATTATTCATTGAACGAACGAAATAAATTACAAAAATTATTTACAATATTAACCTTACAAAACGTTCTACTGGTAAATCAATATATATTAATAATAAGCAATACATAATTATTTATACTATAAATTTCAGAAATTTCCTCTGATTAGAAAATGAATCTTGTATTACACTATTTCATATATTAAAAAAATTTAGGCTATCAAACATCACGCTAGACTTAGGAGTGATGCAGTGAACTTCAATTGATTTAACGGATTCGAAATCCTGAGGCCTAAATATACAACAAACAAACAGGAATCAAATAAAGGGATTAGCAAATTGTTTAAAGGAATCTAGGAGTCAAATTTGATGATAACTAAAAGTGAATAATTAGTTTTTGAAAAAAATTATTCTCTTAGCCGGGCAATCGAACGTGTTCAATTAAAAAAAAAAATGTTATTCGCTAATCCCTAAAGTTATATCCCTAAAGTGGTCCCCTGCCAAAATAATCAACCTGTATATAACAAATTTCTCGCGGTAACACTGGTGTTTACACTTATTGCTTCGCTTCTATGACGCAGCGTTATTTAACATAGCCTTTAACCTTCCTCAATAATCAGGCTATCCAACGCAAAAATAATTTTGATATCAGATCAGTAGTTTTAGAGAAAACCGTCTACTTACAAACATACAAAT
Organism: Hypolimnas misippus; assembly: GCA_037950945.1. Lineage (NCBI taxonomy): Eukaryota > Metazoa > Arthropoda > Insecta > Lepidoptera > Nymphalidae > Hypolimnas > Hypolimnas misippus. Next base: position 3,840,472 of record JBBEEQ010000009.1, read on the forward strand.
TAACCAAACAACCAAATTTTACCTCTTTATAACATTAGTAGAGATGTATCATTAAATATTTCATTTAATTGTTACAGAATCCAGTAAAATGATCGCACTAAAATCGACAGTCGTTTTAATAATCCTAACATTAATACAATACTCCAAATGTTCAGAAGACAGATATATGCGTTACGTAAAAGACGGCTGCCTAATAAAAGGCGAAGCGTTTTCATGCGTCAAGTACAAAGCCTTGAAAATCGCAAAGAAAACCTTCTTCGGAAATTTCAACAGCAATGAAACGATAACAGCCAATGCTATGATAAGTTTCGTACCGTTGGATGAAGAAACTATCAAGAATCTGACCGTTAATGAAGAAGTAGATCTATTAGAGAACGAACCAAGGAGTTTTCTGTCTGAGTGGACGGAAATAGCGAAGTATTTTGTAAGTTTGGTGAAAGAATTCTTCAAGATGAAAGGCTTGAGAGTTAATTTACCGGAAGGAGCAAGGACTATTGAAGACCAGGAGGTCGATGATGGTGAGTTCTGAAATATATCTTTATGGATAAGTTATTAAACTGAAATAGCAGTCAAAAGTACAAAACATTACCATTACTTTTTCCAAAGCCAGGGGTCAAAGTACTTTATCTGTACTAAAGACTGATTTTATGAGTTAAAGATATTATTGAGTGATTAATGGCATGCATTGCAATAGGTATCATTAAGTAAATTTATTAAAGTTATCAATAATAATATGATTAAAGTAATCTTTTGGACCAAGAACCATGTGTGGTGTCCCCAAAACATCCTACCAAAGTATTATCACAATCGGATGCATAGTCTCGGAAAGCACAGGCTACGAACATATAAACATTGATTTTTATTAATATAGATAAAAATTTTCAAAGGAATGGAACCAATTTCAAAATCAAAATACGCAATTCGTTCGCAAAACTTGGATAACATAACTATCCATTTATTTAACTAAAGTACTTAACTAGTTTAGATGAAAAATCTATGGGACCAGTCTGAAAGTATACCATATTAAATAAAGAAAATAATTTTCAAAATTATAAATGGATGCTGATAAGCTATAATGTTTCAATATACAAAAAGTCAAGTTCTAAGATATTGATGTATTGTGGTGTTATAATACGTGTTAAAAAAATCCAAGTCACCCAAACAAAATAAAGTACCACAAAAATTACATAATTCAATGTTTGGAATTTCAAGTGTGAACCATATTTTGCAATTTTACTATATATTTACAATAATGCTATATATTCGAAAAAAAAAATATCAGATAAATCTTTTTATCATACCAATTTGCTTCTAATTCATTATACCATTTATCAAAACAGAAAAAAAGATGTGCATATACTTCTTTAAACAAAAAGTGCAAAGATAAATTTTGACATTTTATGGCGCCATTTTCTCAAAATAAAGTCTATGAGGGTAGACATATTATTGCTTATCAGAGTCCAAATGATACTTTAAGATAATAACCATTAAAACATATATAACGAATTAAGGACCTTTTTTTAAAGTCGATTGAAGCTTCACATAAATACATTTTGTACCAGTCTTAGAGTTCCAAGCAATTCTGGCTTACATAGACTCATAATCATGTCAGTGAAACATCTGTGATACTGTCAACTATAACTGGACCTGTATGTCAATGTATTACGATCTTGACGGGGTGCCTTTCTACAATTAAGTTAACTATTCAAATATCGCAAAATTCGAAACTATAGACACTGAACTGTAAATCAATTTGAATGAATTTCGCGTATTTACATTTCAACCTTGATTCTACAAAGTCAAGATTAATTGAATCAAGAGTTGTCAGTTTTGATTGGTTGATTACTATTTCCCTGCGCATTGTTATTAAATTATTTGTATTATTCAATTATTGTAAATTGATTACATGATAATTTGTATACAATAGAAAGGTGAGACCCAATTGCCCGTTACTATACGAAGAGCAGTAATAATTAGAATTAATACATACAAAGGTATCGTGTCAATATATTGTTACTGCTTATAAGGCGCGATGTACACTAGTAAATTTTGATCACGGTTTTACACGAGATTAACATAAAATGTCTACAATTGCTTTTACAACTGAAAGAAGATTGTCATCTTACGCAAGGTTGTAAAGTCTCGCCTCAGAAAAGATTTCTGTACTCCAAGTAGATACTTGTTTCAATGCTAACTACAGTGTTCGTATTAGATATAAATTAATTAAATTTTGCCGAGATGGCTTAGTGGCTAGAACACGTCAATCTCACGCGATGATCGCCGTTTCAAACGGGTTTTTTGTATGGATTTGACATTTACAGCTCTCGTAACTCCTTACGATGTAGCTGTTACTACCTTACAGTCGTTTAAATCGCTTTCGATAGTTAAAAACTTACAAAACTTACAAATGTAATTATCGCCTAAAGAAAAAAAAATTGCTCGTTAAGGTTTGTTTTTTAATGAAAATTAAATAAATAGTTGTTTAATGTACTAATTTACGTTGTTAATGTTAAAATCACAAACGTCTTAGTACTTTAAAAGATTCTTTACCCAATTATTTATGACATTATCAAAGAACACATCTTAATATTAGTCAAAAGATATATTAAAAAAAGATTTCGTTTATATAACAACTTAATGTAAGATTTTTATATTAACAAACTCCTTACCGAATTACGAGGAATTTAATAAAATACGATAAAGTTTATTCAACATAAAAACACGGTTCAATTTTTCTACGTTTGATTTTTGAATATATCTTTTTATTTAAGCCTGTTTATATCTTATTCGTGTTTGAACGAAATTCTTTACTAAATTAATAAGCTCGAGTTTTCGTTTTGAATCGTTTAAAGAATCGTCTTATTGTTATAAATAGAATATTCCGAAATAAAATCAATGATCTTTTTATTGACAAAAAAAAAAACAATATATATTTAATATATAATATTCAATATATAGACGACTTACCTTCGTCCGAGGTTTTTAATTTCTCCATATAAATTTATAAATCCCTATTTCATCCCTTTGAGGGTAAATTTTCAAAATTTGTGATATAAGCTATGAAACATAACCACATTTCGGCAGTCAGATAATAATAATAAATAAACGCATCACATCACACTCAACGGCCCCCATTAAGATCTTATGTCGGGAGTCCGGAAAAATACACAACACTAACAAAAACACCCAGACCACGACAAATATCGATATGGCCAATACAGACATTTGCAATGAGCGAGGATCGAACCCGCGACTGTTAGCGCTTGCGTCAGTTGCAGTGACCACTGCGCCAACGTGTATCTCAAAAGAACATCAACATAGTGTAATTAATAAACATTCAAAGTAAATGTACCTTCCCTTAGCGTTGAAGCTATTGAACAAAGGATAGACTTAAACAGTATTTAATTTTTTCGCTCAGCCAATCTGTTAATTGTGAGGGTTTTTGTGGTTTCAAGTGAATTATTTACGTCTGTCTTATATTCATATATACACATGTTTATTTTAATTATCTCGTACCAAACGTGCCCGTAACCTCAAACGCACTATACATATACGAACATACATATATATGTAAAAGTATATATATAACTAATCCAACAAAACCATTACATTGTAAATGTATTCGACTGTTCTTGGTAAATAAATAAAAATATCGACAAAAACAACATTCTTAATTTGAAATATCAGTAAAGTTCTAACAAAGTGTAAGTCAAAAGTGTAGAATTAGAAAAAACCGTGATACAAAAACCTTTAAAAAGTACAGGGAGAGCTCATGATCTTAAAATGGCTGGACATATTTTGGTAGAACATATCTAATCGAATTGATAAATTATTTTTGTGTTGGATATTCCATCTAGTAAGGAAGGCTATAAACTTAATAACATCACGCGTCATCCAATAGGAGGCGTCAATGAAAGGTGTTGCAAGATAAAAAAATTCCTTTTAAGAGCATCCGTTTCGAGTACTGCATTACGATTTAAATATGGAATATGTTTATAAGTTTTTTCTTTAATTAACGTGGATGAAACCATTTTATATAACACAATAAAAAAATGTTGTTTACATGTTTTAACCTCTAACCCGTCGTCTATTCACATTATTGTTTTACGTAAATTAAGTGTATTTCTACTTGAGATATATATTTAATTAAATTATTTCTAAACACATATTCGCACGCACGAACCGCAGAACGTAGGAACGTACAAAAGCATCAGGTATGTATATACCGTGTGGTTTTATTCAATTCATAAACGTCGTCGTCTTAAAGTAATGAAATTTAAATTAATTTATATAACATATATACTCTGAATTGATTGCGAAATTATATACAAATTCAAATTCAAAATATACTTTATTCAAGTTATATAAACTATTTCGAATCGTTAATTTACTAGTTTTTCATGTCAGTTTAACGTAAAACTACCATTAAACATATGTTACTTCAAGATTATGTCACTTTGTATCAATAATATTATGTAACTTTGGCACCCGAATGTCGATCACTTTGGATGACGTTGCCTGGCAACCGGCTTGCGACTGAGTACAACATGCGACGGTATCTTTAGGTCAACAAATTTGAAATGGGTACAGATATTTTACGTCAAATTGTATTAACTTAACATACCTATAATTTTGAAATATCATTGCTATGTAGGTATAGGTAGAATACTGTATTAATTCGTCGGACTTTTTTTGTCTGTGCTCACCGATTACTCAAAAACGGCTAGACCGATTTAAGTTTACTTTACTTCGTTTAAAAGGATATATTCTCCAATTATTTCCCTAGAATTTTCACCAAAATCGGTTCTAAATTTTGGTTTTGAAATCAAAATAAGTGAAATATGTCTGTCATTCAAATAAATAAAAATAAGTATTTTCCTTTTGAACTAAAGAAAATTTTCAAAACAAATCTTAGTCGAAAAACTTTTCTTTGTTTCAACGTAAATATATTTAGTTGTCATGTCGTGACGGAACCCATTACGAAAAATCTTGGGACAACATCGCTCATCTAAGGCCTAAGAACAGTAGGGAATAGAATTGGCACGTGAACTGATTTCATATAAATAAATTGAATATAAATTATTTTTAATTAATAGATTTATAAATAAAATTTTTTATAACTATGGAATTTTTAAACTAGTAGTCAAATAATTAACACAATTACTTGAATATATCTATGATATACATAATTTTGAAGGTATTAAAAAATTGTTTTGATAGCTTATTAAAGCGCGTACTAGAGGTGGTCAACAACAGTATTTCCACAAATAAAAATCTATATTTCTACAGTACGTAGGGATATGATTTTTTTTCTTAAATTTGGTAATTTTTCCATCCGAGTAAGCAAGCCCGGGTTTATTGATTTATAAATTGATATTATAATATACATATTTCGCATTCGATAGTAAAGTAAATTATTTATTTTGATCCTCATTCTTCTCTTTAACAAGAGAATATTTTGCCTAGCAATTGATTGTACACATAATTTTAATAAAAAAAATCGATTTAATTGATACATTATGGTTTTAGTTAACCGCCTTCAAAATAAATAAAAGGCTCTCACTTCGGTAAGAGCTTTTTATTTATGTTCCCGATTAGTCGGAACATCATAACCGATTAAGTCCATTCTTTTTTAGTTAGAAAGGGTAAATTTTCCAATTAGCTCGAAAGAATTTTTATCGAAATCGGTTTTGTAATTTATTTTTAAAATCAAAATAAATGGATTAAGTAAAGCAAACTTCGTATTTTAGTTTTGAAGTCGGTTCTTTTTTTTACAGTATTGTTTATTTTTACAGTATTTTAGTTATTGACAGGCACGTTGGCGCAGTGGTCACTGCAACTGACTGAAGCGCTAACGGTCGCGGGTTCGATCCCCGCTCACGGCAAACGTCTGTATTGGTCATACAGATGTTTGTCGTGGTCTGGGTGTTTGTGTTAGTGTTGTGTGTGTTTCCGGACCTCCGACACAAGACCACGTAGTCTTAATGGGGGCCGTTGAGTGTGATGCGTTTATTTATTTATTTATTATTGTTAATCAAGAATTCCTTACAAGCATACCCCTTCCATTACTCTCTATTCTATGCTAAAGTAGTCTAGCGTTACGATTTGAATAATGTCTCGGGTCTATCTGGGGAAATAAGTCAAGAAAGAGGGATAATATAATTTAAACAATATTTATATACTAGTTGGTGCCCGCGACGTCGTCTGCGAAATATTAAAATTTCTAAAAAAATGCCTAAATGCTTCTTATAAACATTGGCTATCTGCTAATGAAAGCCCTGTCAAAGTCATTTCAAAGATAAGCCGGAACAAACAGACGAACAGACAGACAGAAAGTCAAAAATTTTATAAACTTGATTTTTTGATGAGTGTATCATTCATGTGAATTTAGTGAAAAGCTGTTAATTTTAAAATAACAAATAAACATTTCAATTTTATTTATTTGTATAGACTTTATCTTTCCAGCTCTTTAAATAAAATGGCGATCGATTTAAAAACAATAATAGAAAATACGAATAATAATTATTCGATAAGCATAAATCTCACCGCGAGTTCTCAATGGGTACTAAAATAGCGATTGAACACGCTAAGGCTGCGTACACACTGGACGTATTATCGACGCGTATATTGTCGAGAGACAGAACAAACGTTTCATTCCGTTTGACGCATTATAGTCTATTTTTCTTTACTTGCCTTATTTTCCCGACAAATATGACGTATTTCTAACCACACATAAGAGTTAGAGTTAAGAAATTATCGATCGAATGATTGAATTGAATCATTTTTTATAATGACAAATAATATTTTGACAGACGTTGGCGCAATGGTCACTGCAACTGACTGAAGCGCTAACGGTCGCGGGTTCGATCCCCGCTCGCGGCAAACGTCTGTTTTGGCTATACGGATGTTTGCCGTGGTCTGGGTGTTTGTGTTAGTGTTGTGTGTGTTTTCGGACTCCCGACACAAGGTCATGAGATCTTAATGGAGGCCGTTGAGTGTGATGCGTTTATAAAAAAAAAATACAAAAATTCGTCATTATCGTTCCAGATAATACTACCGAATAAGAAAAGTAAAGAAAAATAGACTATAGATTCGTTTTCTAAACATTGGAATTGGTACCTTATTACCACTAGTTATGTATGAATTTACATTGGATAAATACTTAAGATATTATTAATTTAAATACTTTGCGGTCCTCAGTCTGTGCAGACCATATACCATATACATATAATGGTCATTATTGTTCGCTTGAACGCAAACTTTACCTACATATTACATAGTAAATACACTTATCGTCCTCATTAACATCACATTCTCCTCTGTCTCAGGACACACACATCACAAACACACAGAAACATCTATGTAGTCATATAAATGTTTGTCATAAGAAGAAATCGATCCCATGACCAATGCGTCAACGTGTCTTTATCAATGTAATCCAAACTTTACATCTAGTGATATAAATTATACGTACCTTAAACAATTTGCTTATAGGTATCGAAAATAGGGAGAATACACCTTGGAAGATAAGATGCTTGATCACACAGGTGTGGGTGTAGCTTTCCAAATGCCTCACTAGTTTACGCACGTGTGAACCGTATTTTAGTTCACTTAATTCGCATTTCTCACTTGCTCAACTTTGAGAGAAATTCTCATAATGACAAAATCCTATTTTAATACACAAATCTTTTTATTTATATAGTTAACTAGCTGTCCCTTGCTGTTTCACTCGCGTTTATGGTTACTGCTTCGCTCCTATGAGTCGTAGCGTGATGTAATATAGCTTTATAGCCTTCCTCAATAAATAAACTATACATCACAAAAATAATTTTACAATTCGAATCAATATTTCCTGAGATTAGCGCATTCAAACATACTATTCAGCTTTATAATATTAGTTTAGATATAATTACTATATTAATTCTACAGCTGTACGCTTTCTTCCAGCTCTACCCTATATTATTATAAAATATAACCGACGATAAACAAGTTATTTTTATAGACATAGGATCGAAGCTATCGCGAGTAATTAGATGTTAGTTATAGCAGAGTTTCCAATATCTTTCTGCGAAGACCTTCATTATATCTAACTATATATTAAGCTTTTATTTTTGCTCCGTTTGGAGTGGAAACTGTTGGTCCGTGGGGTCCAGATGCTTCGTTAAAGACCTCTCACCTCTCACCTCAATTCTGCCAGTATTTTGGAAACTTTACCTAGATGCAGACTTGGATGAGGTCTACAATCGTTTGTAATAAATTATTCTCTTTTGTATTAAGTGACTTTAGTTTTCTTTTTTCTAACATATTTTCATACCTTCATTGAAAAATATGCATTTAGATAGCGAAAACGCTATCCAAATCGGATTAGTTGTTTTTGAGAAATACGGGAATATTAAAATGGTATATTTTAGTATATGCGTGGGTGTGTCAAATACATGGTAGTGTGCGTAATGTTTATTTTTATTAATTTAATGTATTGTAATGCATAACTAAAAAATATTAGCATTCTCTAGCAACTCTCCTTCTCTATGTAAACTACATATAAGTTTGTGAAATTTCATATTCTGCCCTCCACGCAAATTTCGTACAGTGGTACAAAAGTTTTGCTTTGCATATTAATGTGCAGATTTTTTTATCTATACAAAATAATCTTTGAAAAAAATGTCTATGATATATTAATAGCGAAATAATTCCATTAGCGTTTTTTTAACAAACGAAAACTCCAAATAAAACTAAATCAATGTAATTTGAATAAAAATAAACAAGGGCATAAAAATTACAATTAAAATAAACACGGTTATTTAAATCGTACTTAAAATGCTGTGTCCGTAATAATTGGGTTGTAACGTGGGAGTTATCGGAGATCGGAACGTGATCAACGCGGAACTAATGACTGAGGAATTGATTTAACTGTTGTTTATTTTTAGGTCGAAAATGGTTTATTTTGTTTGATGAATTTAATAATATTCGTTTTGCTATAGAAAAAATTATAGAACCCCTATGGTTTGGTAGAAAATCAGAGAAATTTGTGTCCGTCAATCTACAGAGGGGCAGCGTGTATATAGCTCCTATTTAGTTATCATGCATTTAAGGGTTATTAACCCTCAAGTTTTAGTCTATTGATTTAGAAAGACCATCTGCAGTCAATACCGTGTCTATATCAGTTCTGTCTACAAGCCCACAAGTGAGAATCGTTAGCAACCACGTTTAAAACGTTATAAATCCTAAAAAGTAATTCTGATCGAAAATTGTTTATTTTGTTTGATGAATTTAATAGCATTTATTTTGCTATATGAATGAAAAATGAAAATATGCTATAATTTCGGTATTCGCTTCATATCAGTTGCTATTTCAGATAAACGTTTAAAACTGGGGATACTTGTTGTATATCTTTACCTAAATACAGACATGGCATTTATTAATAGGGCGAAAATTGCACTTGTGAATTTTACTCTCGGACTCTCATAAAGATTTATTTAAAGATTTACTGTCATACTACAAAGGACGCATTAAAACCATGTTGAACACGTGTCTAGCTAAACAGTGTTTAAGATTTAAACATTGCTAAAAATATTATCTAAATTGCTTAACAGCGAATAAACTCATAAAAAAACTTATTGATAGAATGTTATACGTTACATTTGACAACAAAAATAGGTTTTAAACGTGTATTAAACTCATTTAAACGTATATTAATCTATGTCTAAAGCATGTTTAACTCAAAACTGTCTTAGACGCGCGTTTAACGTCTGTTTAAATCTTTTGTAGTAAGGCAGTTAGTTGTTTGTGATTTTTTACACTTAAAAAAATTTACTGCTAGTGCCTTATTTTTGTCACTTAAAGTTTTTGTAAATTAACCTTTGTAAGGTTAACTTATAAAAGCTTTAGGTTACATACATATGTAACCTATATAACCAATGTAGGTAACTGATGCCGGGTTTCTTTGTTAGATGAGTTTTTTACTGAGTTGTTTTATATGAATTACGAGAGTAAAACTGACAAATATAATTCTCGTTCTAGTAATATTTATATAGGAGCCTTATTAATTATTTAAATGTTTTGACAAGTCACTCTTGGCCCGCATTATGTATGTTTATAATATAAAATATATTTAAAATAAAATAACAGCTTCTGAAAAGATTTATAAGTGAAAGCAAAAGTTTTTTATAGGAAAAACCATATTATTATTTGTAAAAAATAATTACAGGTCGCGGAAAGAAAAAGAGGTTGGCAATAATGATACCTCTTCTGAACCTTCTGGCAACACTCAAGGTGAAAATGCTTCTCATTCCCATCCTTTTGGCGGTCATGCTGATCAAGAAGCTTCTGTTGGTAGCTGCGCTGCTGCTGCCAAGCTTGCTTAGCACCTTGAAGGCTTGTAAGGTAAGAAGATATAAACATTTACATTGAAAAAATCACATTAATCTTTAACCTGGTTCTTATATCCCCTTTTGATGACATTAATGACGAAATCAATAATAAGAGCCATTAAATTTTAAGCTACGATTCAATCTCGTGATGTATCTGTACATCAAGTTTTAGTTGAGAGTAACAAAAGCTGCTTAAAATTAAAAGGTATTGAAAATTTTGATATTACATAAGCAGGTTTTCGGCAATTTGATCAAAGAGTCAAATTGTTCTCTCTATACTGATAGTCTCAATCTATGCCTTACATCAAACTCTTTTAAAGTGTCGTGAAGTTAATGCAAAATTTAAACAAGTTGATTGATTCATTATTTTTTGGTTTGTTAAGTCAAACCAAAGTCCACGTACAAAAAGTCATTACCAGGTTGTCCAGTAACAAATAAATATGTTTTTCCGTCATTATTCTCAACATACCAATTACGTTAATCCCAAAAGCAATTCGCTTTTTGTGACAAAGATACAAATTGACGTATCCTATACATCATATATATATATGTCCCTTGAGTCGTATTGAGGAAACTGTATGTAATTAAGGAAGATTACAACGTTATGAATGTTTCACTGGAGTTGCGGATCTTGATCGTTGTGCGGCATACGACGAATATGGTCCCCTTGATAAAAATCTTATGGTAATGTCACCCTAAGGCAAAATCGTGTACTAATCGTGAATTTCATATATTTAAGTATCGTACTAATTAGTAGTGATTATTCCTTATTTATAGGCGTAGTTCGTATGGTGAATGAGAGAACCAAAAGTAAAGTAAACCGAAGTAAAATGGGATATGAATTCTAAACACACGAAGTCTCAGAAAACAACTGGTGTTATCATAATCTTAAAGGTTATCAGAATAAAATCACTCATTTAGAAAAAAACAGATTTAGAGAAACTAGCAATAAACGCCTGCATGAACATGAACTTATGGACAGAGCCATCAGTCATTTCATTCATGTTTCAAGTTTGGCTTTATATGTCATGTGTTTCATGTATATGACATGTATGTGCCGGTAACGTTTTTTACTATAGTTTAATCAAAATATGGTTCATAGACTACAACTCCTGTAGATGTAGTGGTATCTATACTACAAAAAATTTTTTCACGATTTCATTTTAGCATTGTCGGCGCGATCAATATATACTCGTGCCAAAATACAGCTGCCTAGTATTAATAATCTCTGAGCTACGCATTACATACGTTGCGGACAGACAGACAGATAAACATGGTAAAACTATAAGGGTACCTAGTTGATTAAGGAACTCTAAAATGTGGTTTTCTTATACCTTTTATAAAGTGAATATATATAAGAAGATTAAAACTTAGTTCCAAAGGAATTCGTACAAAAAATGGCAACAGAAGTTTCAAGTATTCGGAGAGCTTAAGAAAGATAAAATAAGGAAAGTTTCGAAAGAGTTGTAAAAGATTAAAAGAACTTACAAACGGATTTTCAGAATCTTAATATTTTTATTTAATTTACACTTGATACAAAATTTTACTTTAGTAATTACTAGCTGCTTCTAGCGGTTTCGCGCGCGTTTATGCTTACTGCTTCACTACTATGAGTCGCAGCGAGATGTAATATAGCCTATAACCTTCCTTAATAAACTGGCTATCTAACGCAAAAAAAAATTCAAATCAGATCAGTCGTTTCAGAGTTTACACACTTCAAACAAACTAACAAACAAATTTTACTTTATAATGTCAGTATAGATTAGTGCGTCCATTTTGTCTGCAATATTGATTAACAATTTAACAATCTTTACATTTGATTTTCGCGACAAAAAGTCACATCAACTGTTAAAACGTAACAAAAAAACAGACAGACAGAAAAACTTTTTATTAGTCTGGATTACTCAAAATCGTTTCAGTAGTTTTTACAAAACACTTAAACAAAGAAGCCATTGCAGGTAACAAAATATACATATATACACTAACTGCCCCTCACAGTTTCTCTCGCCCTTATTGTTTCACCGCACCTATGAGTCCTATCGTAACATAATATAGCCTATAACCTTCCTCAATAAACAGGCTATCTAAATCAAAAACAAATTTTCGAATCGAATCAGTAGCTTCTGAGGTTATATATATACAAATTTATAAACAATCGATAGACTCCATACTGTGTAAGCAACTACTTTGTAGAAATCAATAGACTATGGTCGAATAGCTTATCTACAGTACTTGATAAAACACGGCTTTTACAGATAAGCCTGAAGTAGCATTTTCAACATTAAAATACTGGAGCTTCAAGTGACATTGATAATGAAAGTAACTATTAAAACGATCGTTGAAAGGTCTTTGTTAGAAGGGAATGATAACTAATGGTGATATCCCGGTAAGGGTAAATATCGTGAGGAAGTGCTTCTTACTTGTGAAATACTTGTGTTCGTCAATCTACAGAGGAGCAGCTTGAGTATAGATCCTATTTATTTATTGTTAAAAGATAAATATATATTAAAAAAAAAATCAAATACAACAGCAGAAGGGTGTTAATTTTTATGCTTTCTTTAACAATCGCGCCATCATGACAAATCAAACGATTCATTATTTATCAAACTCGGCCTACGCGTTTGGTCTAAATAATGACACAAAAGTATATACTCCTTTGCGTCGCGCAGTCGGATAAAAAGAGGCCTTAACTCAGCGGTATAAATACGGATTTTCGTTAGCATCATGAAAATTAAAATGTATTTAAATAAAAATCAATACATTCGCATGAAAGCGCATCACTTCAAAAGAGCTGGAATTATTTGGATATTATTTACGTTGTGCTTGTAAATATCAGAACAAGGTGTGTACGATTGAAATAAAAATTGCTATGGAATAGTGAAAAATTTGAGTTTAAAACAATATTGTACGTTAAAAAAATTATATCATTTATGTAATTACACACAGCTGTGCGAAGCCGAAGTGGGTATATTCTGAATATTTTTATGAACACTACTTCAAGATTAATTACCTAGACGTAAAACCAAATATTTGCACTTGGGCAGGAGTCGAATTCGTGATCATATACTTAAACACTTCTCCGGAAATATTATTGAAGACTAGATCTCCCAATTTCATCCGCATAAGATTATAGTAGTAGCCAGATAGGTTGCCATTTATGTTGGCTACTTTTATAAAAGTCAAATCAGGCAATGCTAAAAAAAGCCTTTTCCAGTAAACATTTTTTCAAAGTAATAAAAAATTATAATCAGATTTATAGTTTCTGAGCTTAATACAATTAAATAACCATTTCAATTTTACATAATAGTTTATTTTATATAAATTATTACACAACATATCTTGAGCCATTAAATTAATGAATGTTCTCGCACATAACAGCTTTGGTAAAGGCGCCATCTTGGCGTCAAAGTCTGAAATGTTCTTGGGCGAAGCCAAATTGTGCTAATTCGATACTAAGTTTCACAATATGACAGCAGACTATCGTTGTTAGTTATGGATTTTGCATGATCTTAATTAATTTGTTTGTTTTAAGATGTTTGAAACTTATGTAAATAAAAACTTTAAAATAAAAATCTCTGGTATTTGGTATAAGTCAAGTAGACATAGCATCTTTGGTATAGCTAGGAACGGAGTGAATAATTCTTTTTTGTAATTTCGATTTTAATAATTGCTTCCAATGCCTTATTTGTTTTTCTAGTGGGGCAACAATATAATATATGGAAGAGGGCAATGTCTTCCAATGATTTTAGGTTGTTGTTTCAGTAACCTCATTATAACCTTTACTTATGTGGCTTCATTCTGTATACGTTCATATATCGCACGCTTATTATCAGTGTCAAAGTTAGCATTTAAAATTTAGTTTCATATAATTATGTGCTTCTATATATTTTGAAACAAATAAGTTACCATTTTATCAACATTTTGTGACATTAAAGTTTAAACGGCTGAATTCCCAAGTGTAAAACGTTTATACGTTTTGTGACCAAAAATGTGGATGTTTTAATTTGATCGAAAAATACTTAAATAAATTTGTCTGTATAGTTTACTGGTTTATTGGAGAAATAAAATTAAATCTACACGTCTGCCTGAAGTCTGCACCGTGTGAAACACTAAATATACTAACATCATATTTCACCATTCTAGTATGTTATGGCTTATTCTCTTTGCGGATATGATGCAAAATGTCGTATTCCGCTTTAGCGCTATTTAATATTAAGTTATCAATGTAAACCATGATGGCCGATCTTAACCGACGATCGCGGGTTCGAACCCCTAGCTCAGTTTTCAAGTATTAAAATTTATCTCGAGCTCGGCAGTAAAGGAAAATATCGTGAGGAAACTTGTACGTGCCAGGAGAAATTCTGACACATGTAAATCCATACCGTAGCGGAGAAGCGTGGTAAATTAAGCTCTATACCCTCTTCTTAAAAACCTTTAGTGAATAGAAGGACACCTACAAGCAGTCACTTAACTTAATTATCAAAATAAGATTTGCTTATTCAAACTCATTTTTATTTCTTTCAGCATCATCACCCGATGACTCACTATTCCTACTTCGGAGGCGACTCCTCTTCTGACTTCAACTCTGACTACGGTAGCAGCTACTCCTACTCCTCAGGAGGAGGGTATGGCAAGGACTGGCCTTCGAATAGGGCTTACACGTTATCTAAACATAGACCCACGTCGTCACCAGTTTACATAACAGCTCCTGGCGCTGTAGCTTAAAAAAATAAGTAGGCTTTTTATTTTGTAATAACTCTCAATCGACTTCAAAAGAAGGGATCTTGACTCGTGTTGTATATTTTTTCAATATTTGTTACCTTAGAAATCCTTTTGAAAAATCTTCTTTTATTTGAATAAAAAATAATAGTATAATATTTTCAGATTGGTCCCGTAGAATTTTTAACAAAATCGGTTCAGTACTTTGATTTTAAAATTGAAATAATTTTACATAAATAACACACTTACGTAAGAAATTACGTATTCTGCTTTTGAAGTCGCTTGCTTTGTTCGAAGTTTTAATTATTTTAATTCAATTATTTATTTATTGTAATCATAAGAATGTATTATTTTGAGTTAAGATGATAGAAAAATGTTTCTCGTGTTACTTGTAGTACGTTCGTTGCTTATATTGCGTATACAGCTTTACAGGTAAATTGAGTTTATGAAACTGTTTATCATAATTATCTTATTCAGATAATCGTAAATGAATAAATTAAATAGTGCTTGTATCTGTCATAAATATTTATCTGAATGCTTTAAAATATGTTATACATTTAATGAATAGTTCATTTTTTTCATTTTAAGTATTCTACAGCATTTTAAAACTATTATTTTTTTAACATTAATACTTTAATGATATTAACACTTATGACTTAACCGGGGCTAAGAAGTTATGATAAAAGTACTTAATTATCAAAATCCATCTTTTCCAACTGATAACTTCCAGTTGCAATCTTCCGTAGAAGAATAAAAAATATATTTACAACTTCAATTATAGCTGAGGGACATTCCAATTCGAATTTCGGGGACATTATGCAATTACTTGCTAAAGCTGGTTATATATATTTGTTTATTTAATTGTTTTATTCATTTTTTGTTAATCTTAAATCATCAAATGTTAATTGTCGAATTTGTTAATTGATATTTTACTTATATATATTTTTTTTTTACATCACACTCAATTGCTCCCATTAAGATCTCATGGTCTTGTGTCAGGAGTCCGGAAACACACAACACTAACACAGACACCCAGACCACGACAAACATCCATATGGCCGATACAGATGTTTGCCGTGAGCGGGGATCGAACCCGCGACCGTTAGCGCTTCAGTCAGTTGCAGTGACCACTGCGCCAACGTGTCTGTCGATGATGCTATTTTATTAGTATTATGATTCCCATAGCCAGAATACAACTCTTGGCTGAGCTTAGAATTACAGTCGTTATCCACCCTGAAATAGTTCCCCTCCCAGTGCTCCCGGCTATTCACCACAGTCTAACGCTAGTTCATAATATTTTTCTGAAAATATTTGGTTCGTTTAAATTCGTTTTAAAAAGTACTGCAACAACTTCTCAACTTCCCGTACCATATATCTTAAACTTTTGAATGTTTTTGACGTGAACTATTTCAACGTATCCGTATGAAACTATTAAATTTATCTTTTATTTTTTTATTATTTCAAACAAAATGAACGTTTGTACTGCCATAAATGTACCGATACTTTATTATTTATTGTATGACTTTTTCGTTCGTTCGTTCGTTCGTAAGAACTGATGTATTTTCTGTATTTAATTTATTTGCTAGTTTTAAGTATTTATTAAAAATATTTATTGTAGAAGAAAGTAAGTGCAATAAATTTTTTTTCTCATTTGATTTGTTTATTTTTTTAGGGTTCCGTACCTCAAAAGGAAAAACGGAACCCTTATAGGATCACTTTGTTGTCCGTCTGTCTGTCTGTCTGTCTGTCTGTCTGTCTGTCTGTCTGTCTGTCTGTCTGTCTGTCTGTCTGTCTGTCTGTCTGTCTGTCGGGATGTCAACCCTTTTTTCTCAGAGATGCATAGACGTATCATGTTGAAATTAATATCATATACTCAAGTCTACGATGACATGCGGCCGTGAAAATATTATAGTTCTAAGTCAACGCAATCAAAAGATAATGGAAAATATGTCGTATATTTTGACCATTTTAGCGTTTTCGCAAGGGAATCAAAACCTATAGGGTACTTCCCATTGACCTAGCACGATGAAATTTGGCAAGAAGTAAGATCTTATGGTACAAATAAAGGAAAAAATCTGAAAACTGTAAATTTTTGTATGTATGTTTGTCTGTTTGTAAGTTTGTCTTTCAACCTTTTTCTCAGAAACGCGTGAAGGTAACAAATTTTTATCAACGTCAAGTACTCAGAGTTGTAATTACTAAGAGCTGTGAAAAAATCAAACTTCTAAGTTAACGCAATCAAAAGATACGGTCATTTATATCACATATTTTAAGTATGATAGCGTTTTTAACGTTTTCGCAAGGGAATCAAAACCTATAGGGTACTTCCCATTGACCAAGCATTATGAAATTTGGTCAGGAGCAAGGTCCTTTAGTATACATAAAGGAAAAAATCCGAAAACTGTAAATTTCTGTTCGTGTGTCTATCAGTCTGTACGTCTGTCTTTCAACCTTTTTCTCAGGATCGCGTAAATGTATCAAGTTGTAAATTGATAAAGCGGAAAATATATTAATCTTAGAATTAAAATTATATGTACTTGTAACAAATTAACATAGAAGATGACCATGGTCAAAAAAACAATTTTACAAACACTGAGAAGAAATTTGTATCAATACGAAAACATTAAAAAGCAGCAAACCTTTATAAACAACGCAATGCAATCTATATATCGCAGCTAACAAAATTATAGCGCGATGCAGCGTACAGCTAATGCCATCTATTACAACATTATGACATTAACTGTGATATAATTCTGCTCGATTAATAAAAATTTTTATTTTAATTATTATTTAAACGCGCTAAAAATAATAAAATAAACTTTTCATTTAAAAGTTTTATCGTCGATTTATAACGTCATTACGTAATTAACATTCAATATAAGAGCTTCACGCGATTTGATTTAAGTACTCGTATTGACTTAGTACGAAAATTTTAAAATTAAATTCGAACAGATCGAGTTATTTAATTTACTTATTTATCTACACATATAAGTCTTCTGGTTATTAGTAATATAATTAGTTATTTATAAATAAACAATTAGTTTTGTTCGAATTAAGGACTAATTATTTTCGTCTTGGCAACACTAATATATATTTCGATATTTTGATTGATAATGTAAATCTAAATATTTTACGAACGTAGTGCAGGGGTAGTGGAGTGTAGTAGAATATAAATAAAAATATAACGAGAATAAAATATAATATAATTATGTTGTTAATGTCAAAGTCAACAAGTTAGTTCATTGAAATTGTCAAGAGATGGTGCTAGGTGTATCCTGAATCGCGCTATAACTTTTTTTTTGAAAGTATAAGGTGTATTAGTACTTAAAATAAAATTTTATGTTTCCATGGATTGCATCCATGATCGTGTTTGAAATTAAAGTGCTCCTAAGTAGTTTCAAAATAGTATTTGGGACGTGATTCCATATTTACATAATATTTGATTATATTTAAGCGACTTCTAAAAAAAGGAGTGTTTTCAATTCGACCTTGTATTTAATTTTTTTTTTATGTTTGTTCGCCGATTACGCCGCCATTTGGGTACCGATTTTCAAAATTTTTTTTTTGTTTGAAAAGGTATACTTCCAAGGTGGTCCCATTGTCTTCAGGTCAGGATCAGATGATGGGATCCTGGAGAAATTGAGGGAACTCCTCAAATATTATAGGCAAGCGTATACCGATTTAGGTATTTTTGATAGTAACTTATGTTGGAACTGATGATGAAGACCACAAATGGCGTAGATGGGTTAGTCTTATATAGATTTCTATATGTTTGTACGGAACCCTCGGTGCGCGAGTCCTACTCGCACTTGGCCAGTTATTTTTATTTTACAAAATTTATGAATTAACTGCCTGTTACTCGCAACTTCGATCGTGTATGTGTTTTGATGTATAAGCCGTTTTATATTACTGTGAAATTTCATCAAAATCTGTTCAGTAATATTTGTGTGAAGAGCAAGAAACATTCGTCCACCCAAAATCCTAAACACCCTTCCATCGTCACAAACTTTCATATTTATAATAATAGTAAGATATATATCATAACAAATTACGTGGAGCTACCATTATAGTTTCTGCACCAACATCAAAAATCAAATATTAAAATGTAACATTTTGTGATAGCAAAAGCTTGCCGTAATTAGCCTGCTCTTAATTATACGCTCATGTGCATTAAATATAAAAAACTGGTCAAGTGCGAGTAGGACTCGCGCACCGAGGGTTCCGTACAAACTTATAGAAATCTATATAAGACTAACCCATCTACGCCATTTGTGGTCTTCATCATCAGTTCCAACATAAGTTACTATCAAAAATACCTAAATCCGTATACGCTTGCCTATAATATTTGAGGAGTTTCCTCAATTTCTCCAGGATCCCATCATCTGATCCTGACCTGAAGACAAGGGGACCTTGGAAGTATACCTTTTCAAACAAAAAAAAATTTTGAAAATCGGTACACAAATGGCGGCGTAATCGGCGAACAAACATAAAAAAAAATTAAATACAAGATCGAATTGAAAACACTCCTTTTTAGAAGTCGCTTAAATATAATCAAATATTATGTAAATATGGATCACGTCCCAAAACTATTTTGAAACTACTTAGGAGCACTTTAATTTAAAACACAATCATGGAAGCAATCTATGGAAATACAAAATTTTATTTTAAGCACTAATACACCTTATACTTTCAAAAAAGCAAAGTTATAGCGCGATTCACGATACACTCAGCGCCATCTCTTGACAATTTCAATGAACTAACTTGTTGACTTTGACATTAACAACATAATTATATTATATTTTATTCACGTTTTATTTTTATTTATATTCTACTACACTCCACTACCCCTGCACTACGTTCGTAAAATATTTAGATTTACATTATCAATCAAAATATATATTAGTGTTGGCAAGACGAAAATAAGAAGTCCTTAATTCGAACAAAACTAATTGTTTATTTATAAATAACTAATTATATTACTAATAACCAGAACACTTACATATATGTGTAGATAAAAAAGTAAATTAAATAACTCGATCTGTTTGAATTTAATTTTAAAAATTTCGTACTAAGTCAATGCGAGTACTTAAATCAAATCGCGTGAAGCTCTTATATTAAATGTTAGTTACGTAATGACGTTATAAATCGACGATAAAACTTTTAAATGAAAAGTTTATTTTATTATTTTTAGCGCGTTTAAATAATAATTAAAATAATAAAAAAAATATTAATCGAGCAGAATCATATCACAGTTAATGTCATAATGCTGTAATAGATGGCATTAGCTGTACGCTACATCGCGCTATCATTTTGTTAGCTGCGATATATAGATCGCATTGCGTTGTTTATAAAGGTTTGCTGCTTTTTAATGTTTTCGTATTGATACAAATTTCTTCTCAGTGTTTGTAAAATTGTTTTTTTGACCATGGTCAACTTCTATATTAATTTGTTACAAGAACATATAATTTTAATTCTAAGATTGTTATATTTTTCGCTTGATCAATTTACAACTTGATACATTTACGCGTTCCTGAGAAAAAGGTTGAAAGACAGACGTACAGACTGACAGACACACGAACAGAAATTTACAGTTTTCGGATTTTTTCCTTTATGTATACTAAAGGACCTTGCTCCTGGCCAAATTTTATAATGCTTGGTCAATGGGAAGTACCCTATAGGTTTTGATACCCTTGCGAAAACGTTTAAAACGCTATCATACTTAAAATATGTGATATAAATGACTTATCTTTTGATTGCGTTAACTTAGAAGTGTGATTTTTTCACAGCTCTTAGTAATTACAACTCTGAGTACTTGACGTTGATAAAAAATTTGTTACCTTCACGCGTTTCTGAGAAAAAGGTTGAAAGACAAACTTACAAACAGACAAACATACATACAAAAATTTTCAGTTTTCAGACTTTTTCCTTTATTTGTACCATAAGATCTTACTTCTTGCCAAATTTCATCGTGCTAGGTCAATGGGAAGTACCCTATAGGTTTTGATTCCCTTGCGAAAACGTTAAAATGGTCAAAATATACGACATATTTTCCATTATCTTTTGATTGCGTTGACTTAGAACTTTAATATTTTCACGGCCGCATGTCATCGTAGACTTGAGTATATGATATTAATTTCAACATGATACGTCTATGCATTTCTGAGAAAAAAGGGTTGACATCCCGACAGACAGACAGACAGACAGACAGACAGACAGACAGACAGACAGACAGACAGACACACAGACAGACAGACAGACAGACGGACAACAAAGTGATCATATAAGGGTTCCGTTTTTCCTTTTAAGGTACGGAACCCTAAAAAAACGAACTTATACCAAATAAGGCTAGAATGAGACCTATAAGTTTTACTCTTAGACTTTATACCTGAAAGAATTTACTGTCAGTGCCTAATTTTTGACACAGCTTTCGTAAGGTTACGTATGTAACTGTTAACATGTTACAGAATTGTTTAATTTCAATTACGACAGTAAAACTTACAAGTGCAATTCTAGCCTAACGAGGTGTCAACTAGTACAAACGACGTCGATTCGAAGTGTCATTACACTATTTTCATAGGTGGAAACTTACCTATTTCACCGTTCAAAATAATGTAGGTTTTCTTTACTGATAGAAATTTAAAATGGGTAGTAGTTTCTAAGATTACCTATTACAAGACTATTAAGATAGAGTCTATCTGTAGCCACTGTACTGACTACGGCTCATATATGACGACTCGACCGGAACAGTACCTCACGAAAACAGAATATCGGCGTAAAGTGGCTAATATAGCTGCGTTTCGTACAGTGAGTGAGTGAGTCAGAAGCCTAAGACCCTTCCCCTATTACTATATACCTTTTCATTTCTTATTCCAGTTTTAGCTCTCAACGCATTAGTGGCTCTAATGATATTGCAAATTTCCATAAGTGCTGGTG
This sequence comes from Hypolimnas misippus, assembly GCA_037950945.1. Taxonomy (NCBI): domain Eukaryota; kingdom Metazoa; phylum Arthropoda; class Insecta; order Lepidoptera; family Nymphalidae; genus Hypolimnas; species Hypolimnas misippus. The sequence goes on from JBBEEQ010000009.1 coordinate 3,862,494, forward strand.
ATCACTCATCAGCAGGTGACAAGCCTTCTCTATTTTTATATAAAAAAAAGCAATTTCATCAACTCATTTTTATCACCTTTCTAATATATATCAAAATTCTAACTCACTTCTAGGTGAACCTGAAAGTTAAAATTTGGCATCCAAATAGGTATTTGGGTGAAATAAAGGAAAAAATACTACACTTACAGAAACTAGTACATTTTTATCATAGTATCATAAATTTTTAAATCTGAGTCACCGCGAAAAAATGTTGAACGAAATCTTAAGCGTCTACAAATGCCATGATTACAAATATAAATATTTTAAGGTCTTCATTTCATTTTTATTATATCAAATATCTATTCACGTTTGAGAAAATAATTGTTTAGTTTTGAAAGGTCAATCGATAAATTAATATAGTTATTTTTATTGTTCAAAGTATTTCTCAGTTCTTTTGTCGCTGAAGTCAAAAACCAAGGCATGTATCACACTGAACTTGGCTTTCACTTCACATTTATATTTTTGACATAAAGAGATTCGAGTATAAAAAGTTTTAAGATCATATATATTTCAAACAAAACAGATAACTTTCAAAAACTTTTATCATTTACAAAAATTTCGGCCTACTCAAGTGAAACACAGCTTTGGACTTCACAAACTTAATCCTTTCCAAAATTTAACGACCTTTCAAAGAAAGTTTTTTGCTTAAAAGAAAGTCTTTCAACTTAAAATTGCGAGCTTAAAATTTAGAAACTATGTCCTCGCGACTTTTGAGTGCCTTAAAGTTTCACTTTAATATATTTCTTAAAGAACATGTTATAAGTTTAAGGACTTTAAAAGTTAAGGAAAATATCTAATTTTATTCTTCGCTTATTATAACTTCAATCATAAGAAAATGTTCTTAAAAAAGAAATGTTTCAATATCATATATCATATATTTACAATATAAATGATATTAGGTTAGAATAAGATAAATTATATGGATCCTGATACGCAATACTGTGTCAAGCCACACAGACTTCATTTTGAGAAAATGGCGTAATGTCAAAACTATTCTTAATAAATTTGTTTGAAGAAGTATATATATCTATATTTTCTTTTCTTTTTTGATAAAAGGTACCCATAATGAATTAAAAGCAGACTGATATACTTAATATATTATCTAATAATTTTTTTTTTTTTCAAATATTTGAGATTATTGTATAAATTGCAAAATATGGAACGCAATGAATGAAGAAAAAATTATAAATTTAAAAGTAACACTATTTCCGTGCTTATGTAGTTTATATGACTTTTTTTTAATAATGTTGAATAGGTAATACATTAATATTTCCGAATCTTTTTGTGGATTGACGTAATATTGCTTATCATCATCCATGTGTATTTTTCATAATTATGTATGTTAAAAAAAAAATATGCAATATAATTGAACATATTAAATACCTTATCAGTACTAACATACGTATGTAACGTATATTATTAGACGGTTTGAATCTGTATGGATTTTTGACTTTGATAAGTTCGTCAATTGACTGGCCACAGAGTTTCTTGCCAGACTCAGTCACCCGCTGGTTGCTAGGTAGCGTCATCCAAAGTAATCGACATCCTGGGTGGCAAAATACATGAGCCTATAATTTAACTATATATCATTTATTTAATAAAAATAACATAGCATTTATGGTATACAACTAAAATATCTATGGAAAAGTACTTTTTTTGTCGGAAAGAAAAAGTACCTAAAGGTCGCCAATGGGGTACTCTTACTAATCTTACGCTGTCCGATCTGTGGTACGAAATCTTTTATAAAAATCCACCTCTCACTTCACCGTATTTGTACATATTAATACGTATATATATATATATTATATTATAATAATACTTCATAATAAAACTCGTGATTACATATAAGAGATATTGGCTTTTTTTTTTAACCGTTCAACGTACTCAAAAGTATTACCGAGAGCTGTCTTTAATATGTGAATTCTTTGGAAAATCCTTATTTTATTATATAATAAAAAGAATCTACCAATAAAGAACAACAAATACTTTCCAACAAACAACTTCAAAGCCAAGATTATTATATCCATAAGACTCCACCAGTGAAGTCTTGAATAATACGTCGGTATATAAAAGTCGGCTTTGTGATCGAAAAATTGTTCCATATTTGCTTCAAACTTGAATTACCCCGAAGACTCTGAATAAGACGTTTTAATGTCATAGTTTATTTGCAAAATTTTGCTTGATATTTTACAGTTTAAATTCAATTTTCGCTTACTTCATAATTCTCTAAATCATGGATTCTCAACCCCTCGTTGGAGAGCGTTGGATTATGCAAGCAGGCTTTGTAGTAGATTTTTATTTAAAATGAACAAGTAATTACACTAGCATTTTTCATTTTTATATTGATATTCGTCATTGTCTATCAATCATCATTTATTTAATTCAAATATTTTCACCTTAAACCAAAAAAATTAAAATCGTAATAAACTTTGTTGAAGTAGGCTCTCACGAGCACTTTTGAATCGTCAATACTGAAAAAAAAAATTACGTCAATAATGAAGCTACCACCGGTTCTGAATGTAGATTCTACCGAAAAGAACCGGCAAGAAACTCGATAGTTAGAAAATAAATTAAAAAAAATCTTTGAAAAATAACAAATTTTTACTTTAAATTCAAATTTTGCTGCCCCCGGAAAATTTTCCGCACAGGTATCCCTCAGGTCCCTATCGTAGCTTAATTTAGCGTTCCATCTTAAGCCAACTCTACTCCTAAAAACAAAATTATGAAAATTATAAAGATTGTTGTAATTAATATCGTCATCGATTATGGTTCCCGTCGTCTTGATCAACAGTTAATTAGTTAATTGTTGTTGTGGAATCGATCAAGGGCCAAACACAAAAGGCAGTGTTGCTTGAGGACACGTGTTCTGCGTTGGTTGGTCGATTGTTTGTTTATGACACGTGTAGTCTGGAGTGCAAGGGGTGTGTCTTGTTATTAATTAAATGTTGATTAAATGACATTTTCTTTTCTTTGATGGGAACACGTTGAAAATAATTGACCCGTCATATTTTTTGATTAGAATATTCTTTAGGTGCTCAAAGCACAATTACGGTTGGGAAAAATTTTATGGATGCGGAGCATTAAGAAGCAAATTTCGAGGATTGTGAATTTTAATATTTATTATTTTATTTTTATTGCTTATTTTTTATTTTAATGCCTAAGTATTATTCTGCGACTTATGATTACAAAAGATACAGTTCCGTAGAGCTAAACCTAAAAACTTATAAAAATATACCTATGTATTTAAAAACTATATACAATTTGCAAACACAATTTGTAGTTAATCATATACGAGTATATAAGAGGATTCATTTATCAAGCATTTTCTTATATCAATATGTATAAGGATAGGCACTTATCCAAATGTATCTATGATGCCTGCCAAAATTTTAAGAGCAAAAATTCACTACCGTGTATTGTGTAAATAACGTTTTTAAGCATTTCCAAGTATCGTATTTTATTCGTCGAACCTATTTGTACAAATAATAAATTTTTAACTTTTACTTTTAAAATAATTAAAAATTCGTGAACAATAAAAAATATATATTATCATGTAGTATTGTAATTATAATTTAAATATATATAATTTTATAAATGAATAATAATACGCCATGAAAACTTGCATAAGCTATGAGTGTCAATAAATATGTCACTGATAGTAAATTTTTTCAGGTGTAAAAGCAATGATAAACCAAATATAAATTTAATAAAAGTCTATCAACAAATATTTCGTCCGTAATTCTCGTCTAAGACTGTGAAATTTGATTAAATAAACTTCAATATTAGTGTAAAAAGTGTGTTAGTGTAAAATTAATAAAAGTGAATATATCTAATCGTAAATGTATATTTTTTGAAACTCTTGACATACTTACGACTCCCCAAGGGACACTAATATATTCTTAGAGTTAGAGCACCTTAGGAGCGATGGGAAATATATGTGACATTATATTTTATCAATAAAAGACTATTTATGAACCGAAGGAGCACACCACTTGCTACTAACATTTCAAGTATAATTAAGTTATATTTCCAAACTTGGTTACAGAGGTTGCACTCTTTCAGAAGTTTTTATATAAAATTTATCATATCGTGAAGAAATTCTAATTTTAAATATGTTCGTTTATGTTAAATTTGATATTTAAATACATATTTTATATCGTCATTTAATGCTCATAAAATAATACCTTATATGTGTATAATTCGTTTTAAAATGATACGAATATATACATCAAATATAGCCTATGATTATCTACAATGATGTGTCCTTCAAATAGTACCTTAATTTTTAAAATAAGTTTATGTTTTCGAAGTTTTCTTCGCATTGTCTCTTTATAATAAATTAGTATATATTTGTAGAGAAATTATATCACAAACATTGCGTTATCATATTATTCTGTTGATTAATAAGAAAAAGAAAACCTAAAAGCCTTTAACTTCAAATGGCCTTTAAATTAGTTATCAATTTTCGTTAGACATGATTAAAACATATTAATTTAACACATCCATTAGGCTAGATAAATATACCTTAACTAAATTTTCCTTTCTATTTAATACCATTTTTTCTTTAATTATAGTTTTATTGCTGTATTATTTCAGGTGTAATAATTTTTATAAGTATAAAATAACAATGATATTGAATATGCGTTTAAACTTTTCTTATCTTTTGGTTTCTACTGAGCTTTGAAAGAAGATTGATTTAATTATATTTACTTTTCCAAAATATTAAAGTAATCTTCTACGTGACCTAAGCACGGTTTATTACTTAAATGACTTTAAAGTAATAAATTGTATTGAAAGGATGGTTTTATTGCAGTCGTAAAGTTTAACGTACCACTTGACGAAGCAGTAGATTAAAAGTACATTTTATGTCCTCTTCCCTAACTAAGTATCACTTATAGAGTGCATTTTATGTGTGTCTTATTTTGTTTCCTAACCTTATTTTAGATACATAATATAGGAAATAGTTGTAAATAAATTAAATGGATTGCACGAGTCAACCTACTGGCATAATTATAGTTAAATTTGGTTTACACAATATTTCTATATGAAAATGTAAGAAGTCGAATATATAACTCATTAAAATTTATACATACATATATAGTTTACAAAGAATATATATTAAGCTGTTACCGTTTTTAAACTATCGAATTATTTGTTAAAAATAATAAAAAAAGAACAAGTACAGACACAACGGAAATTTTTCTAAACTGCATACATAATTGTTTAGTAAATAAAAAGGAACTGCTAAAAAATAATAGACATTGTAGTAAATTTGTAACATTGCTATTATAAAATTACAGGCGCTGAATATTATTTAAACTAAAAAATAATTTCTAAATCTCTTAAAGAGACACACACTGCACTATTTCTTGATAGATAAAGCATAAAGTATATAACAACGTTCCACTGTTCGTCATTAGCGCATATCATTCACGGTAAAAGCTTTGTATTTTGTTCCAGTAGTCATTGTTCGTGCTGAATGACACCGCGTTTGGCTCTCAATGATTACTACATTCTGTTTCTGCTTGCATTTTCAAATGAAATGCTAAAGTAAGATATAGAAATAGTATATAAAACAACTCTGTTTTGATTGACGTTTCGTCTAATTCTGAGGCCCGTAAGTGGAAGAATAATACTAAGGTTTCCTTTTACGGCTGATTTATTTCGTATAAATAAATAAACGCTTAAATAAACTCTTTATACTCAGCAACACCCATGAAGATCCGATTATCTTATGTCAGAGATCGGGGAACACACATAAAACAAACACCCACACCCAGACCATGACAAATATCCATATGGCGTATACAAATGTTTGTCATAAGCAGAGATCGAAACCGCGATTATTAGTAAGGCGAGAATTACAATTATACGTTTTGCTCTCAGACTTTAATATATATTAACATAATTTATATTTCATTACTTTACACCTGAAAGAATTTTTTCTCAGTGCCTTATTTTTACAATCACAGCTTTCGTAACTACGTAGTTATCTGTTGTTAGCTTACAGAGTTGTTTTATGTCACTTACGAGAGTAAAACTTACAAATGTGATTCACGCCTTTCTAAAAAACCTGCGTATGCTCTTTCTCTCTGCCTTCCTTCTCCTTAAATTTTAAAGTTTTATTTAAATAAAGTCGTGTAATAATAATAACGTAAACATACAAGCCAAAATAAAGAAATTCTTCCGCCTAATGTAAATAAAATCTTAACAGATACTATTAAATTTTTTTTGGCATATTAAAAAAACGTACTATGTTCAATTAGTAAACAATATTTTACAATTTTTTTTGTTTTTGGTCTGTTAAAGTATATGGAAATACATGTAGAATATAATAAAATACTCTTTATTGTATCAAAGTTGTAGCAGTAGTAATCTACAAAAGACGGCCTTTTCGATAGGAAAAGACAGGTAACATCTCATTAATTTCGTGATATATCTTAAATTATAAAAAAATATGTCATTTTATAATTAATTTCTTATAACGCCCATAATTAATTGTTTTTTCAGCTTCTGATTGACGGGCGAGTTTCGTCATTCGTTTCTGAAACACGCAACGAACACTAAAGCTAAAGCCACATCTGATGGCTCCTAAGTAAATTGGCGTAAGTGTAAATATGAATTTTTACAGAACATTTTTTGCTATAACTTTTAAAAATCCAAAAAAATAGTTTTTTTTTAATTTATTAATAATAATTTAATTTTTTTTAATCATGTTTTTGAAAAAAAAATTATACATTATGGAAATAATTTTGTTATATTTTGTATATTTTTTTTTAATTTTACAGCCTCACCTTTTTTCACTTTTATATTATATGAAATTTGAACGTGTTGCACATAAGGATCTTCATCAGCCATCCGCATCAATCATCTGCAGACCCTCCCGTGCGATGTCCCTGTGGCTGGCGAAGCTCGTTTCTGAACAATAAGACTAATAAGATAATATAATGTACATAAATGACATCTGGAAAATAAAAACAAAAAATCTAGACTAATTTCTTTCATTCAAATTTTTTTATACCATTAAGATTTTATTTCAATTCAATCCTTTGGTTAATGGAATATTTTATTTCTCTCGCAATACTTCTTATAACTGAGCAATGACATTAGTAGACATTCTTCTTTTTTTAAATACCTCAAATAAGCCTCTTTGTTCTTAAAAAATATTCTACAGGTCCATCACACTTTTTTTTTTTCAATATATAAATATAGCTGGCAAGCAAGCAGGCGGGACATCCGATTTGATATGATCTTCGCCGTCTAATGATCATTTGCAATACCTGAGGAGTCACAAATGCGTTGCTAACTTAAAAAATAATTAGTGACGAAAAGAAATAGAACGTAAAAAAATGCATGAGGTGAATTAATGGAAATTGATACATATGTAGGGGTTAATACCCCTAAGCGATCATTTCAAATATAGCTAAGTTTTGTTATTTCCTTAATTTTTTCTAATGGTATACTATATAAAATATAGTACTATATACCATATTAACAAACTTTAATTGAATATATATCTATAGTATATGATACTATAGATATATATTCAATACACGTTTAAAGATTATAATAATTACATCAACCATTAAGTCAGAAATTAATGTTCAATTAAAAAAAAATCTTCAATGTGAATACACCCTAAGAATATCACAACTTTTTGTCACAAGACATCTTCAATTCACGACAACTACACGACCTTAAGATGTTTCTTGCGTCTTTGCCTCTCTGCTCTGCTCTTAATAGGACGAACCTGAATGGCGGAGCTCAGCTCAGCTTTTTTTAAACATCTTCTATTTAAACTTATTAGAGGATGAATTCTCAAAGATTTCTTCTCAATTATCAATTAGGTTATATATATAGTACAAGGTGCAAGAGCAGTTACGTCAAATATTTAACTATTAAATAAAAATGCACAATGCATTGGAAGTACCTTAATTTAAAGTCGAACAGTCTATGTAAAGAACACCTTAAAACATTTAATTTTTCTAAACCCATCGATTTAGGATATGCGTATAAAAATTTTACACATATCAAAGATACAATTAGGACCAGATTTAGAAGAGGACATTCAAAACTACATTCCTGAGTCTCACAAGAGAAAAGTCGCCGTAAAAGAGATTTTTAAGAAAAAAAATCGTATTTTACTATTTTTAATTCTATACTAATATTAGAAAGAGTTTATAAGTTTGTATGTTTATTTACTTGTTTTGTTGGACGGTAATCTCTGAAACTATTAATCCGATTTGAAAATTTATTTTTGATTTGGATAGCCTGTTTATTGAAGAAGGTTATAAGCTTATTTATTTATTACGCAATAGAAATCACGAAAGGCAACTAGTCCTACACATACATACCATAATAAATATATATTTATTAATATAATATTTAATATTCCCAAAATTTTTTTTGAAAAAATTTAATTAAAAAAACATTGGTAAATAATTCGGGACTTTCAGTCCCATGTTGCCTAAAGTCCACCAGACCTTCAAATCCGATAAACAGTTTCAATAACTGAATCTCAAGTGAATTCATTAGACATAATTAATCTCATTATTGTATCGTGTAGTGTAAAACATAACGACATCGTGTATATACACGAGTTATACTGTATACATAATATGGCAATTAAAAACGGCATTTCGCGTGACCACCCTTCGTGTTACTTTCCACAATGGCTATTTATAAGAGCATCGTTGCTCGAAAGTAATTTTTTCAGTGACATTTTCACCAGTTGTTATGTGCCTTGAATTATGTATGATTTGGTATTGACTCTCATTTATTTTTAATTTAGAATTGTAATTTTTTTTTATTGGCAACACTTAATTTGATGTTGGAATGATATAATGTTTATTAGTTATAATTAGTGTTATTCGAATGTACTTAATAATTGGCTATGTTTTAGTCATTGACCAATATTCATTTGTTATTAAATACTAGCTGCTTCTCGCGGATTCACTCGCGTTTATGGTATAGCCTATAATCTTCTTCAATAAACAGACTATCTAACACATAAATATTGTTTCGAATTGGAACAGTAGTTTCAGACATTACCCCCTAAATACAAAATTACAAACAAAATTTACCTCTTTATAATATTATTAGAGATTTACAATATTCATAATCCTTTCTTTAATATTAAACGTGTTCTTAGAATTTAAAGTTTGATCAATGACTCTTTGCAGTTAGTTTTATAATTTGTACATAAATAGGTATAATTGATAGTGAACGTCCACGGTCCACTAGATCTAAGGAGAGAATTATTCATATACATTGTGCTCTCGGACTTTCATAAAGATTTACATAAGTTATTTCTCAATGCTTTATACCTAAAAGAATTTACTATCAGTGCCATATTTTTGACATTTACAGCTTACGTAATTGTTTATAACGTATCTTTTGCTACGTTATAGAGTTGTACATCGCTCTCGAGAGTAATACTCACAAGTGTGAATCTCGCCAAAGAACTTAATAATCTTTCGTAAACGTTCTTAGATACCAAGCTAATCTTTGACATGGAGAAGTATTTTATTCCTTTAAATATTTCGACGTTTTTCGCATGACTTACTTCTCTACATGTAATATAAATTCTTTCTTTGACGTCGCATGTCTTGACTTCTCTCGGTGAAGTATTTTCACTTGCATTTTTGTTGAAAATAATAGGTATTATTATTAACACTATAAGATACTTTACAGAGTAGAAACGCGGTCGTTTTGACTTAGTTAGTTTATAAAACTCGTCTTCAAATCCGGATAATTTAATCAAGTACTTAAATCTATACATATATTATAAAATTGTCAAATTTGTTTGTATTTTTATATGTTTGTGTTGTTAGATGGTAATCTCTGAAACTACAGATTCGATTAAAAAAATTCTTTTTGCTTTATATAGCCCATTTATTGAAGAGAGCTATGGGCTATATTATATCACGCTTTGACTCACAGGAGCGAAGTAGTAACCATAAACGCGAGTGGAACCACGAGGGGCAGCTAGTTAATAATAAAATAAAAAAAAGCATTTACATTATAGAGTGAAAGAAACTGTTACAAATACATTGTTTTATTTCAAATTCAACCTCTGAAGACAGAAACAATAAGACCTCGTTAATAATAAAAAAACATATGTATTTACTGGTAAAGCAGTAGAAATTAAAGCTTTATTATGAACATTTAGCGTAGCAAGAACACAACGTGACGTAGCGCTGTCGAAAAATACAATATGTGTTATGTTATTAGCGTAACAAAAAAACATCCACACATACATGATCAACGATCATTACGATATAAGCTCTATAGTTTATTTTTCCATACTTATCCTATTTGCAAACAATATCCGGATAGATAACCACAAATTTTCGAACATTATTTTTCATTATAAAAAATGATTCAGTTCAATCAGTTAGAGGTGAGAAATAGTCGACCGAATGGTCGACTATTTCTCACCTCTAACTCTTATGTGTGATAAGGAACAAGCAACTTTTGTCTACTAAATAAGACAATTAAAAAAAATAGACTATAAATCGACAGAAGTTTACTTTCACCGATTTACACTTATCAATTGTAAGAACTAACTGTTTATTGGGCGAGATTTACACTTATACGTTTAGCTCACAAACTTTGATAAAGATTTACGTAAGTTATTTCTCATTGCTTTATGCGATATTAAAACAACTCTATAACCTAGTAACAGATACGCCGTAAATAAACGCTTAGCGTAGCAAGAACTCAACGCTAACGTTGTCAAAAATTACAATACATGTTACGTTTTTAGTGTAACAAAAAACATCCACACATACATGATTAACGATCGTTACGAGATAAACTCTATAGTCCATCTTTCCTTGCTTGTCCTATTTGCTAACAATATCCGGATCGAAAACGAACGATATGAATGTCAAATAAGGTGTCGTCAGCGTAAATTCTTTCAAGTGTAATGCAGGAAGAAGAAACAAAGAAATAAAGTTTACTTTATTGTACACCAAGGATGCAAACAATAATATAATATTATACAGTTTTACATGTACAATTGGCGGCGTTAGCGCTGAGCAGCGATTTCTATCAGGCCATGTTGCGAAGGAAATCATGACCAGTGATTAATGGGTGTACATTCAACAACAAAGAAAATAATAATATATTATAAATTAATAAATAGATAAAAATACTCAAAATATAAACCTATACATACATGATATAAACACGTTTATCAATGAAGCTAGAATAAAACTTATAAGTGTATTATAAGCTTTCCTCTCAAACTTTCATAAAGATTTACATAAATTATTTCTCATTGCTTTTAGAAATAATATAACACAATATACACGAATGGAGTTTTATTATATTATGTTTAGATAATCATTAACACGACGATGTGAGAGGATTTTGTTGTTACATTTATAGATGGGACATAAAGTCTCATCGTGTTTATGTCACAATTGAGACAATTCCATTACGAGAATGTCGGGAAACGCGGGCTTGTTTGGTAATAAAATGATAACAAAATTAATAAGATTTGTGTGAATCTTATTTAGGATTAAAGTTACAAAATGAAATTGAACATTAAAAAATAAAACTCTATCAATTATTCCTTGAGACCATTTCAACGGGCCATAACGCGATCCGCAACTATGTTATTTCGATATCATTCACGTACTGTGAAAGGTAAAATAAATTACGAGTAGATTAGGCTAGAAGAATTCCTCAATAGGATTTTTGATAGTTTTTTTTTTTATGTAAAAAGGGGGCAAACGAGCAAATAGTACCACCTGATGTTAAGTGGTTACCATCGCCCATGGACATTTGCAACACCAGGGGCGTTGCGGGTGCGTTATCAGCCTTTGACGGAAAGGTGTCTATACATTCGACGCTTCAAAATCCCTAAATTATAGCGCTATGGGAAAACCTCAGGAGGTAGATCATTCCACTGCCTGCACGTACGCGGGAAAAAAGATTGTGAAGCCCGCACATTGGACACCGACCATGCATCGAAGTGGTGTGGATGATGATGGAAGTTTTCGATTTTCGACCCGTATTCTTCCTAGCACTCGATTTGACTTGCTTCTAAAGTTCTCTAAACGCATTGCTAGCCGATTTATATAAAATTAATCAAAACATACCGAACCAAAAGAACGTTATTCAAAAATACTAGTCAAAACTGTTGACGTTTCGTAAATTATTCTCGAAATTTCTAGTCAACTGTTGTATTAGTAATTCTTTTGTACATATCCCAGTATAAGATATGGCAACAGTTTAAAAAAATACTCAGATCTGAGATTTCGCTTTTCCGAAACCAATCAATTCATATGTTTGATGTTAAAAAAAGAATGTGAATTCCTTATTTAAAAGAAAAATATTTTATTTTTGTAATCATATTTATATGTATGTATAACGATGACATTAATTATAACGATTAGATGTTCAACCGAGGTGTCATTTAGACTGCCATGCAGTGTAATTACCAGTGTAATAACGCTATCGCAAATTAAAACCCATTAACCAAAGTATATAATTGAATTACTATCGCAACATATTGACAGTTGATTTCTGATTTTTATACTACAACGAAACAAATCAACTGCAACACTCTCTCTGCAAACTCTCGTTGGATTTTATTTCGAAACATCCATGTCATTTGCTCCGTTTAACAAGCTAAAACAAAAAATGATTTCTTGGCTCTCGTCATTGATGTATGATACCACCGAAAAACTTTTCTTGTACTTAGTATAGTTCCTATTCATTAGCATAAGACTATCTATAAGTTAATTCTACTTAAATTAAACAATTATGTAATTTATATTCTAAGTAGTGCGACAACAATAAACATGTACTGTAAAACTATCAATTGGTACCCACGACACAGGAATACCTAGTGTGGGTACCACCGGACATTTCATTGTATACTGTTGTTTTTTGTTAATAAACATTTTTTCATTTTCATTTTTCATTTTATTATTACATTACAATAAATTGTGTTGAACAAATTGTAAAACAACAACGTTTGTAAGTTTTACTCTCGTAATTCACTTAAAACAACTCTTTAATCTGTGAATGTCAAAAATGAGACACAGTAAATACTTTCAAGTGTAAAGCAATAACAAACAACATACATATGTAAAAAAAAAACTTGAAAATCTTTGAAATTCTACGAGCGAAACTTATGTAAGACATTTAAGGCTTATTTTACTATTCCCTTTTTAAAGATATCTATCTATTCGCTTATACCTTTTAAAGCTTAAGATTTTCAGTTAATATGTTTTATGATATATATTTAGAGCACATTATATATTAATACAAAACCGCACGTAGACGTTGATATCAGAATAAATTGCAAATAGTTTTATGTCTAGTCAAATTTACACACAATATTAAATATATTGGGTATTTCATTATGTTTATTAGCAGTTTACTAAAAATTAGCAAGCAATTTCGTTATTTAGCGGTTAATATTTTGGGTTTTAATAGAAAATCGCTGTCAAAATAACATCTTGTTACAACGATAATTGAAAATTCTCAAACTATCTTTCTTTACACACAAATTAATTATTTTGAAACAGTAATATTTATTGTTTTAAGATTTTAAAATATTATATTTTCCAATAAAATTTATGAAAGTCTTTTTAATGAAAATATAGTAATAAAATAATTAGGTCGCTTCGGTGAAGTGGAGATGGATCCGTTTGACCTCTTTATAAAAATTTCTTCGTCGCTAGTAACCTAAGAAGTATGTACGTGTATCTTATATCGTTGATTTTCCTTTTATTAACCGACTTCCAGAAATAGGAGGAGGTTCTCAATTCGTCGGGGACTTTTTTATGTAGGTTTGTACACCGATTACTTCGCCAATTGAGACCGAATTAATTTTTTTTTGAAACGGTATACTTTAAAATGTTGTAGAAATGTTTTTCTTTGCTTCTTAGTGTATTTGTATCTATTAAATTTGTTTTTGAAGTCGGTTTATGTTTTTGTAAAAAGTTTTATTTATTCTATGTTTCATTAATTCATAGATAATCATTTTTAATATTATAAAGACGTAAAATTAATTTGTAAGTTTCTATATAAGTATTAAACTCTGAAAATAGTGATCCGATTTGAAAAATTATGTTTTCGTTGGATAGCCCATTTATTAAGTACGGTTACAGGCTATATTACATCACGCTACGACTAACAGGAGCAAGTAGTATATAGCCAAAAACGCGAATGAAACCGCGATATGCGACTAGTAGTATTATAATTCTAATGAACTACATAATGTAGTTGAAAATTGGTTTTATTTGTTTATATATATAAAATTAACAAAATAGCAAATATCGACACAAATAAATTTATTTCGATTTTAAAAGGTAAAAAATCTCAAATCTCTCTCAAATCAGTAAAAAAAGCTTTTAATATGAATACTCTTATTGTGTCGATTTTCCTTTAAAAGTTGATAAAATTAATAAATAGTAATAATATTTGCTATCTATAAAAATATTTATTTATTTTTCGTATAATAAATACCTTATGTGCATACATTGTGTGCATTTACACATATCTTCAAACTTTAAACTTTGGGATAGAATAAATCAATTTTTTAAACATTTTCTCATGTACAAACTAGAAACTTACAGGTATTAATTTCCCCACTGCATGTTCATCCATGCATGCACATATAAAACGGTTCGACTTTACGCATTTCTGCATTTGCCGTTAGTGCAGCGGTTGTCAAACTGTGTATATATCGATAACAGTGAGCACATAGTGCTAGTGAAGTGACAGACTTTATCGATAGAAAAATGAAGAGCTTTTTATTAACAGTTTTGCTTGTTGGGATCGTAAGATCGAATGAGATTGACAATGAGGTGAGTTGGTATTTTAATAACTAAAATACATTAATAATTTTATTGATTTAAATGTAATTCATTTCATTATAATGAATTTAATCTTTATATAATTATTGTTTGATTAAAATATTCGTATTCCGCTTACTTCAGTGCATATAAGTTTCCTTCGCTTCATTTGTTATGTAAATATATATTATATTACATAAAAAATAATTGATTTATATTTAAAAATTAGTCAATCATTAGCCAATCTGGCTAGTACCGAAAGGCAGAGCAAAAATTGCAACATATAGCAATCAAAATCGAAATATACTTAATTTAACTGCGCTTTTATGAACACCTTTAAGGAATCGATATAAAAATATTTAAATTAAAAAACTTCCATCTTTTCGGAATGTGGACAAAAACAACAAGAAAGTCGATATAAATAATTACTTTTTAAAAATTCCATAAATACAAAGATTGAAAGAGCCTAAAAGTGAATAATAATATGACATAAAATAAATAGTCTACGTCTTTATTTTCCGACTTTTAAAATAAAATATCACCAATTTACCTAATTAAATACTAATATTCTTTAGTAGGAAATATACTATCATTTGGAAAATTAAAATCTTGTGCGAAAACAATGATTGATTCATCACGCGCGGTTGAACTTGAGACATTTTCCGAGATTTCTTTAAATAATGAATAATGCAATAAATAATCGCAGTGAACACAAAAAACACATAACACGACTCTACAAAACTATGTAGAGATTGAAAAGAAATCAAGATCTATAAAACTCACTTAGCATTCGATTATTATTGGTTATCAAAATTCAAAATAATAGGACACAGACACCATTATGAATCAATAATAAATCAAATTTTATGCATACGAAGTAAAAATATCTATTATTTAAAATGATATATTATTGTCTGTGGTGTATCTTGTATTATGTATGGAGTCTATGAAAAATTATTCAGGTATTTTACTCTCCTTGAAGTTGCTTATTTAAACTTACGTTGAGTTACTTCACTACCGAAATGTCATTTTCATAACGTTTATAAATTTATCGTCGTCATATCCCTCTTTTATTAATGTATATAATATTTTTTTATAATATATATAAGTATAAAAAGTTAATTGCTGATAATGTGTGTCATTAATTTTCTCTATAAATTACTGACAAAAGTTCTACAAAATTTTCCATATTATATAGAACACCGTGTTGATAATATAATAACCTAAATCAACTAAATCCGTAGATATCACACTCGTGCAGATAGTTGTAGGACCGTGATTGTGGTGCACTGAGTAAGCTTATTACGGCTTATTGTGTTAAATACTAATTAATTAGCGACATATTAGTATTTAAATATCATTCACTATATTCAAAATATTTATTATATAAGCACTTTTAATTTTTAATGAAATCTTAACTAATATTACGATTGCAAATGTAAAGTTTGCTGGACGAGCGATATACACATGATATCGCTGGTTCGCAGGAATATCGTAGTAACTCAAAATTCTAACAAATAATACTAAGTATGTTAAAAGATCATAAATCTTTGTTGTTTTATCATGAAAAGCGTTGCGATGATGAATTTTCTTTAAATTAATAAAGTTATATCATCAAGGGATCGTTTAAATTTTGCAGCTGTGCACCAACACATTAATGAAGAAATTTAAAAACCCCATTCCATAAAATTCATTATTTTTAGTTTCATCGATATTCTTGAAAAGCAGCGATATGTCATTTGCAATAGAATAGCTGATTACAAACAAACAAGTTTTACCTATTTTATAATATTATTTATATATAAATTCATGGTTTTGTTTATACAAAGTAGCGTTAAAATCTCTGAATAAAATTTCTGGCATCGTTGCTTCGTAGTCTAGCCAAACAGATTGGCTGGTCAAGGCCCGTAGCTTTTGTATAACCGTTGAAACGATACAACTTTGAATTAGGTGAAGAAAAATTGTAAAATACTTTTTTCCTGCTAGTACTTTAAATTTAAATTAAGTGATACGTTTAGCATATATAAATGTAAAATCTGTACCTTGCATTAATCACAAAAAAAATGACATATTAATCAATTATTTTAATTTAAAAACTCGAGCGTTTAAAAAGATTTCGATCAAAGAGTAATCAAATAAAAAATAAATTTAAAAATTGGCTAAGAAATGAAAAAAGAAGATACCCATCCTTTTTTACGTCTGTTGAAAAATTATAGTATCGACTCATAATGGTGCCTACATAAAGTAAAAACTCTCTCTCGGCTCTTAGGAGAGAATTACACGTATAAGTTTTGTTCTCAAACTGTCATAAAGCTTTACATAAGTTATTTCTAATTGCTTTACACCTGAAAGAATTTACTGTTAATGACTTATTTTTGTTATATACAGCTTTACCGACGTATCTGTTACTAGTTTACAGAGTTCGTTCATAACGCTCTCGCGAGTCAACTATAAATGTGTAATTCTTGCCTTTCTATTGATTTGTGTTTTAGAACTTATATTTCAAAATGTTTATTTATTTTTTTAACTCTATAGTCTACCTTACAATTACTTAATTCATATCAGTCTCAATTAAGTTATTAGTGTAATAATACAAATTACTGTACATTTAGTATTATTACACCGAATGGACGAAATATGTATAATAAACCTATAATGTTTATGAGGAATAACTTTATTTAGGTAACAATTTAGTAATCAAATTAATTGGGTTTGATGACACAAGATTATGGTTATAAGTTAATTGCCCGTACGCATGGGCTGTAATGCCACCTGAATTATATGGATCTTTTTCGCCAGAAATCCTCGGGGACGTTTCCAGAACACCCTACCCTATCAATATCTAATAGTTTCGAATATACAAATACTATTTTTTATTTATATAGATGACTTAATAGTATATACATTGTCTTAGTAAATCGCGGTATAACAACCAGATGAACGTATCTACAAAATATCGAATATCTTTTTTTAACTAAAACCGTTGAAAATGTTTTCTGTGGAATGGCAAAACAACGAAATTAAGATTTCACTAATTCCTTAAAAAATAATATATTTATTATTAGAACCATTTTTCTATAGAACCAAATAAAAATATTATGAGTACTGCCAAATTAGGAAGAAGTAAAATTTTTAAAACGTAGATACGTTCATCTGACTCTTATACCGCGAAATATACTAAAATACAAAGTTTATTTTAAACCTCTCAAACATACATAGTATCATATTTTTACGTAATAATATTATTAATAATTATTTCAAATATTATGCTGTATTTTTCATAATACAAATAACTAGGTAAAACATAAATGGATGCTGATAAGCAATAATGAGTCAACCCACAAAAAGTCAAATTCGGAGATATTGATGTATTTTGATACTACATCACCTATTAAACATTATTTAAAAAAATTGAAGTCATATAAACTTAATAAGTACGGAAAAAAGTATCTTAATTAATTGGTTCGAAATTCAAGTGTCTTCCATGTTTTGCGATTTATACAATTATCTCAAATATTTAAGAACTTTTTATTAGATAATATATTAAATATATCAATCTGATTTTAATTCATTATATCGTTTATTAAAAAATAAAAGAAAGGATACATATATACTTCTCTAAACATATTTTTTAAGAAAAGTTTTTACATCTTTAGACGCCATTTCTCAAAATGAAGTCTGTGTGGCTTGACACGGTATTGCTTATCAGCGTCCAAATGTTGGACTAACGAGTTTTTATTGACGAGTGCGTTTTAAGTTCTGTACTCTCAACCTGAATCTGTATGATGAATGAACATTCAAAAACAATCCTAGTCGTACTATTTAGATAATTTTTACAATGATAACTAACTTACAAAATTCGCCTGCTGCGCGCTGTTGGCAATTCTCTGCCTTACTACAAACGATTTAAACAGACGTTAAACGCGCGTCTAAGACAGTTTTGAGTTAAACATGCTTTAGACATAGTTTAATATACGTTTAAGTGAGTTTAATAGATGTTTAAAACCTATTTTTGCTGTCAAATGTAACGTATAACATTTTATCAATAAGTTTTTTAAGGAGTTTATTCGCTGTTAAGCAATTTAGATAATATTTTAAGCAATGTTTAAATCTTAAACACTGTTTAGCTAGACACGAGTTCAACATGGTTTTAAAGCGTCTTTTGTAGTATGACAGTCTATTTTTATTATTACTAGTAGGCGCCTAGCGGTCGGAATTTAACCATATTTCATTAAGTTTTCAACCGATTTTCAAGATCGACCACAGATAATCTATTCTCAATTTGACCACAGACTTTAACAATAAAAATAAGAGCGCAATAAGCATGTGTAACACTATTTTATTGATTTAACATATTTTTTATGAATAATTTAAAAAATATATTAGCATTCTGCGCTCCTTCTCTATATTTCGTAAAAAGGGATACATAGTTGATGCTTCACGTATAAATAGAGATTTATTAATTAAATATTAAATTATATTATTATACTCATCCTGTATTATAATATACTGTTAGTTTTCAATACTATAATAATAAATAATATAACAAATTGCATAACAATGTATTAGGAGCGCAATAAATTATGTTATACATTCATTATTATAACAAAATTAATTACGTTAATAGGATTAGAATAATCGTATTGAAATCGCTTAGTGAGTAAACTTTAAATGTATAGCTTTCTATGTATCCCTAATAATGTTACAAAGATAATAATTTTATTGTGCAATGCAATACCGCTTAACCGATAGCGATAAAATTAGTTAACTTACTTTTTGCACTTGCGAAAAGCTTATAGGCATAGTACAAATAGCTTCTAGTAGGTAATGTGCACATCGTATTGGTTAGGCAGTAAAATAAGATTCAGACGGAGAAAATGCTTATATCTATGGAAATAAATAAAATTGAAGTGTCTGTTTGTAATTTCAAATGCTTTTGCACTAAATGCGTATAAAAGTATTACGGGAGACACATTAAAAAAATCAATTTAAAAAATTGTCTATCCGTCTGTTTGCTCCGGATAATCTTTGAAATAGCTGGACCGATTTTGATGGGACTTTCACTAGCAGATAGCTAATGTTTCAAGTAACTTAGGCTTCACTTTTTAGACTTTTATTTATATTAATATTTCGCAGTCGAAGTCGCGGGCGCCAGACAGTTAATATATAAATTATAAATACTCCTTACACTATATAAACATATTAACTAAAAATTTATATTGAATGCGGAAAAAAAATTAACAAAAAAAATAAGTATAGGCTATCAATGACCCACTGCAGGATAAAGGCCTCCTCTGCTATCAAGGAGAAGGTTTTTAGAACTTAATCTATCACCTGCATATCCGATTTGAATATTTATTTTTGCTTTGTATACCACAATCAAAAAAAAAGTAGGAACATTTTAGGCTATATACCACACTACGACTCCCAGGAGCGAACCAAAAACCATAAACGCAGATGAAACCGCGAGGGATATAAAATATAATTAGTGAGTAATAAAATATAATTTTACGACCCATATATGCTATAGGCTATATTAAATCATGCTGCGACTAAAAGGAGCGAAGCAAAAACCATTCGGGCAAAATCGCACCAAAGAACTAGTTGAATAATAATTATAGTATGAAGTTTTTCTTTCCAAGACATGTATTTTTTTCAAAGAAAGGTGTTAATTAATTGGATACGGTTGAAATGCAATACTGATATCGCTTTCTCTTGACCTAATTATATTAATACATCGTTACTGGCGTTTGTAATTAAAACTCTTGCCCTAGAGATGCACTTTGAAGTTAAATGATAAGTCGTAAGCGGTAGCGAGAACAAGAAGAATCATAAGGCGAGAACTGCACTTGTAAGTTTTACTGACGCAAGTTATCAAAATATACTTTATCCAAATAGGCTTTCACGACTTTTGAATCATCAATATAAACAAAAATACATTTATAAAGAAGCTATAACTGATTCGGAATGTAGACAAAAAACTCAATAATTTATCATTTAAAATTAGGTTACTATTTTTGTATGAATTATAAATTTATTAAACATCCTGTATTAAAATTCAGCGTTTACTACACCCACGCATCATTATCGTCAACGTAATCTTGTATAGAGTTATACGCTTTAGCTATCACATTCTTTTTTAACATAGGATTTAATTCTATTCTCTAAAAAGTGCAAACAATTCTAGAGGAATTTATTGTAAAAAACGAATACCTTGCCCCAGAAAGGAAATGTTTACTCTGCGAATATTAAACAATTCTGAAACCTCGGTGACCATACATAAACTGTTGATGTCAAAAGTAAGTCCCAGACAATGATGAACAATTTATATACATTTATGTAAGTGTTAGTCTGTAAGCAAAACTTACAAGTGTAATTCTCGCCTAATAATATTTTTAAATAATTACTTTTAATAATTTAATATTACAATTTTCCACGTTTTATTTAAACGTAGTTATCATAATATTATTTGAATATGATTTTAAGCGTTAATTCTTAAAGCTACATAATATACATAAATTTATAATTATAATGAGTTATAGCTTAGATTTGATTTATTCATAAAATTTTTATACTCACATTTCATTTCCTAAAGGAGTGAATTTTGAAAAATACCTTTCTAATTTCAGTTAGTAACGGTTGACTTTTATTTCGATGCTGATAAGCAATAATGTGTCAATCCACAAAAAATCAAAATCTGAGATATTGATGTGTTCTGATAATGCGTCCCGTATTTAAAATTATTCAAAAAAAAAATTCATTTCAATTCAAGTCATCGATACTAAATAATTACGGAAAAAAGTTTCTTAATTGAATTTATTGAATATTAAAGTGTGTTCTATATTTAGAAATATGCACTTCATATACATGAAAAATAAAACTAATAGATAAAACTTTTTATTAATTATATATTTGATCAAAATAGAAAAGAAAAGATGGGTATATACTTATTAAAACAAATTTGTTAAGAACAGTTTTGACATCTTTAGATCCCATTGTCTCAAAAAAGTATGTGTGGCTTGACACAGTATTGCTTATCAGTGTCCAATTATTTATTGACTAGCTGTGCCTCACTGTTTTTTTTTCTATAAAAAAAATCTATAAACGCTGTCACTTATAAATTGTGACGTCATCACGCAGTCGCATTTATGTGGAAAGTGGAAAACTAGAACTCGTCGATTCCCAGCGCGTAGACTTTGTCACTTGCTTAATAGTATTATATCTGCGTTGATTAAAAATAGTTGATTGAAAGTATATTGTTTTAAATTTAAATAAACATTATATTTAAGATTAACACCACAGGAATAAATAATTTTATAAGTCCATTAAATAATTTGTCAAAAACTTAAATAATCCAAACAATTTTTATTAAAACAGTTTCAATTAAAAAAAGATATTTTGTTATTTAGAAATAATAAAATTCAATAATATATGTTAAAACTAATAAAGAACTTTACGGTACAAAGTTGCACATTACTCTTCTTCTGGGGCAGTAGGTTAAAAATGTTTCATTGTTATTATTTTTACAACAACATCGGAAGTAAATTATGAGAGCATCAGTATAATTAACTCTCGATAATTTCTAATCGCTGAGATGGGAAAACAGCCAATACTGGGATATTTATAAGACAATACATTTAACTTTTACTTGATTATCCATATATGTGCTCATACCACTGAGCTAAAGCCTATTTGTAGCCAGAAAGAAAAACAGCTCGAACAAGTAATTTATTAAAAAAATCAAAAACCTAACCTAACCTAACCAACATTAAATCGTTATAAATTCTAAACGGTAATTCTGATTTAAATCACATAAGAAACCTAAAAATCTAGACTTAGCAACACAATCAAAGATTCATTTTTACATTATAGAAGAAGATATTATAAGGTAATGTTTTTCAATGTTTAAATCATATACGGTTTAGAGCTAACAAAATATTTGCTTTACCTGGTATAATATTATTAACTGGCGACCTAATAACATTAAGCTGGAGTAAACGGATTTGTCTTCGGTGAGATCTCTATACATGTTGGTATTGTTACTAAGACGATATTCATAAATGCGTCTACATATATGTTATTTTTTAGATAAATGTATGTATTGTCTCTATGTATTCAAAAATGCATTTTCATTTTATGTTATTATACGTTTGCGCGAAGCAAAGGAGGGTAATGTGTTTATCAATATGTATATATTTATACCTTTGACCTCCGCTCTGGTGTAGTGGTGCTGAATGTACCTCTAACGCCGCCGGTTGCGGGTTCGATACCCGCTCGGGACAGATATTCATATTTGTATAAATATTTGTTCCTAGGTCTGGGTATTTTGTCCTTGCGGGTCTCTCCACCGTGCCTCGGAGAGCACGTAAAGCTGTTGGTTCCGGTTGTTATCACAATCACCTGATAATGATCGTTACTCGTAGTAGTAAAATTATTTGATATGGTTACTGGTTTGCCGTCAAAGGTTGAAGAGGTCAGATGGCTATCGGTCTGTGTAAAAATCAGTAACTCGTCAATATCTGGACTAGAATTACTATTCTAAGTAGTATAGTAAGAAGACCCTGGTATAACCGGGAAAAATGCTAGGTAGATGATATGGGTTTGTACCTTTGGGGCACTATTAAGACCAAACGCGCTGGCCGATTATGAACGCCATAATATGAAAAATAAGAAAATCAACGAACTATGACAAGCGGGGTATCGTTGAATAGGTATTAAAAAAATCATTTTTAGATTTCTTATATAATTTTTTAATCAGAATTACCGTTTATAATCTATAACAATTTGAAGTTGGTTAGTAACGGTTCTCACTTATAGGCTTTTGGACAGAACTGCTGACACCAGATGGTCTTGTTACGCAGTCAGATTTTTGATGTTATCAATAAATTGTTTGAAAATGTATTGTTAATGTATAGGTATCTGTATCCGAAAGTTTTCATTTCATTATACGAAAAACTTCAAGATACCTTAAACAATTTTCTTATAAGCTAATAGAACAATTACATAGTCCGGGATTATGTATAGGAAGTAATCAATCAATAACATAGATTAAATAATTGTTTTTCAATAAACTTTTTTTTCATTTTCAAATTCAAATTTAAATAAAGAACGAAAAGAATCTCAATAGAAAAACATTTTCACACACACGAATTTATTGTAACTCGTTTCACGTTCAACATTCAACTCGTAACTCACTATAAAAGAGTTCTTACAAAGACTGTTAGATGAGTTGAGTTTCGATTGAGTTTGAAATAGCACGTTTGGAACACAGATTAAATACTAGTGTAGAAATGCTACGTGCTAGAATATTAAAAGACGATAATATAAGAATCTATATATATTATTCAATATATTAAAAAACGTTATCCGCTTTTGGACAGAGGTATATATATTTATATATACGTATGTATATAATAAATAGTAATGTCAGTGTAAAGCATCGTTCACAAATTCGACTTTCGGTAACGTCAATACCTTTACTGGCCAAATGGATATTTTGTCAAGGTTTGAGCTCAACCAATTATATAAATACAGGACCATGTTTTTTTTCTAAGAAAAATGATTCTAGAATTCTAAGAATTCTAGAACATTCTAATGAACCTTTAAATTAATGTGATGTTTAATATTTACTACATAAAATTGTCGTCTGAAGTTTCGCAAAAATCCGAAAATGGTTCTACCAATTTGAATACTTTTTTTTGTTCGCCTCAATGGTGGTTGGGGTTTAGGACATAGAAAAACTAAAAAATAAAAAAATAAATAAACATCTGTTAAATCGGAAAACTTCAAATTGGTTATTTTACGTGATATGAAGTTTACGTCTCCATCTATATAAAGAGCTCAATTCAGTTGTTTTTAAGTTGTAGGGGGATCTGAAACTACTGATTGCATTTGAAAACTTAATTTTTGCGTTAAATAGCCCAATATCAACGGTTACAAGCTATATTACATCACGCTACGACTTATAGGAGTAAAGCAATAACCATAAGCGCGAGTGAAACCGCAAGGACCACTTTTTTTTTTAAGTTTTTAGTTAAGAGAAAAATATGGTTTAATCGGATTGGCAGTTTCTGAGGTTAGCTTCAGAATAACAAATTCTAGAGCTTACCATTTCGATCGGTGCCATTTCGGTGACATGTGCAATCTATAATACCATAGAATTCACATTGCAGTTTCTTTATTTAATATTGTAAATGGGATTTATTTCTTCATCGAATGAATAGCGCTCCATTCATTGTCAACGTTTTGTGTTGCATTTTCTTTTATACACAAAACTTGAAAATATATTACCCAATAATATTATATAACTGTAGATATATTAAAGCTCACAGATTTTTAGAATGGCAAAAGTTTTGGACGACGTTGCCTAGCAACCAGTTAGCGACTGAGTACACGCAGAATATCCTTGGGCCGACGAGTCAAATGATGCGCTCGTCAAAGATTGAAATGGATATAGATTTTTCAGACAAAACCTTCATTAATGTAAAGCCGCTAACAAAAGCTAGTCTACTATTTATACTTATTTTATAAAGAGGTAAAATTTGTTTGGAAGTTTGTATGTAAGGGGTAATTTCTGAAGCTATATTTTTTTATGTTGGATAGCCCGTTTTTTGACGAAGGTTATAGACTACATCACGCTACAACTCATAGGAACAAAGCAGTAACCATAAACGCGAATGAAACTGCTAATTAATTAAAGAAAAAATCTTTCTTAATAAAAAAATATACAATTATTGTATAATATAAAAATTACAACAGTATTTTCTACTCGTCCCTGGGGTGCTCTGCAAATTAAGACGGTCTAATAAAATTATATTTCAAATTAACAAGTCGCCCCAAGGATGGATTAAAAGAAAAACAACGGGAAATTATGAACAGCTGTACTTATCATTTACCTTTTTTTTGCTCGAAATACACAACGTTATTAAATGAAAAAAAAAGAAAACGCGGATGTTTTCAGATAAAAATCTAATTTCATTCGAGTTTTTTTAGCGATTCCGTGTAATACTTCATTTTATCGTCTTAAAAAATTACCATATAATATATACAAAAAAGAAATGTATATATTTATAAATCGTAATAATTACTGTACAAATCATCACCGCGCGGAATGTTGGCAAGAATGTTAGCGTTTCCCCTTCGAATCGCAAATACGATTCTCTGAGCCAAAAAATTCTATTCATATTTATTATAACGGGTCTTATCGCGATAACTAATGGTGATAGTAATATCGTTTTAGTGCCCGACGTTTCGACGAAGTTACATTCGTCGTGGTGACGAGCTGACTGGTGTACTGCGCGGCCTCCGGCGGCGAGTGCTCGAGTTTTCTTCGCCTACCCTCACAATGCTAATATTGTCTTTACCAGTAGTAATCGCTATAAGACCCGTTATATTAAATATGAATAGCATAAATCGCGAAAGTTTGAAATATATAACCAAAAAATCCTGTCACCAATAGAGGCAATAAGCAGAAACACTATTACTCCAAGGTCCAAGTGTTTGTACAAACGGTACAAAGATATAATTTGGAATAAGTGACTATGGAATATACTAATAATTTTATCTTTTCTGGAGCGACTCACGTGCTAAAGTTATATCCATATATTTTAAATTTATATGCAAATTTAGTAAATATACATAAGTTTGTCTAGGCCTGTCAGCAACCTCCTAGTCAAAAGCAAAAAGTCTAGCAGTCTAGGTAGACTAAATAAACAAGGTATCCAGTATACTGTACGAAATCGTTTCAGAAAGAAAACTTAGATATTCTCAAACATTTTCATTGAATTTGGAAAACGTAAGAGTATGTTTTGAAGTGAATCCGTTTCCGTAATGCCGTGTACTTTAGAACAGCTTCGAATGAAGTGCTTTTAAAAATAGATTACTTTACAATTTAGTATGTCACTTAAAATAAATTTTAAATAATAAAAAAAGCTTTTGAAAACAAGCTTTTATTTAAACGCACTAAAAATAATAAAAAAATATTTTCTTTTATAAATTTTATTATCAAATTATAGTATAACTTACATTATTTATATGATACAATGGCGTGACGCGATATTAGGACTTATATTTACTTAGTTTGAAAATTGTGAAAATTCAAATCAATCAGATTAAGTTTATTTGTCCAGTTATTCTTTGCAAGCCCATTTATTTTATACCCACGTTGCGGGAATGCATTATAAATAACTAGTCCGCCATGTTGGATTAAGGATGACGTCACATCCACATCAAATTATTTTTGTGTTAGATAGGTTATTTATTAAGAAAGCCTATAGGCTATATTACATCACGATACGAATCATAGGAGCGAAGCAGTTACCTTAAACGCAAGGGGCAGCTAGTTATTTATAAATCTACATTTAACAAAACTTTTTTGGAAAAGGATAATCGACTTCAAGCAAAATACGTAATTTTGTTTACTTGTTGTTTTCTTATTTTGATTTTTAACTAAACCAATTTTGATGAAAACTCTCTGGGGCTAATCTGGAAGTATAACCTGTAAAACAAAAAAAAAGTATTAACCAAATCGTTTAGTCGTTTTCGAATAATCGGTGAAATAATAAAATATGAAATAATGTCTTCGGCGAATTGAGAACCTACTCCTTATTTTGGAAGTCGGTTAAAAATTAATAGTTTCGTGAGTTCATTTGCTATGTAAGTAAGTATTAAATGAAAATAATAAAACAAAAATCGACTTTAATAAATAATAAAAAAAATCGGCAGAAGTTAAAATAATGGAACCAATTAAAAAATATATAACCTTTCACTGTTTTATGTATAATCGCAACTAGAGAATATCTCCAATCATTTATAAAATAATTTCAGTTTTCATAATTTCACGCGGATGTAGTCGCGAGCGTATAGAGTATTTTGTCAGTTTTCTGAATTGCTTCTATCAAATTCTTAAATACACGCGGGTGAAGTCACAAGGATCTGCTAGTATTTTAGATATAAAATCACCTATTTAACTCAAAACGAATGTTTATCAAAATTCGAGTACTTTAATAAACGTCGAAGATTGGGGATGTGTTCGTTATCTTGTTTTCACAGACCCTTTAATATTTCAATTAATTAAGGGATTTCAACTTTGAATTTAGTAAAATTCATTATTATATAAACAGAAAAGGGCTCGTGATATATTTTTGATATAATGTAATGCTATTGGTGTTCACTATAATGAGTATCTTAGACTGAAAAAGCTTATCAATATCAGCTTAAATTTTTGTTTCCAGAATTTTCTTTAGGAAAATTATTGTTTATCAATTGAACTTCTAATTAAAATTCAAACTTTGCCTAGAAAAAATCCTTATATATTTTAAAATTAATTTTGAATAATGTTTTAAATTTTAATATAACGTATTTTTCGTTTTCCCAGATGTCAACATCGGAAGAAACGCTAAAACGCGGTCTAACAAACAAATGCGCGTCGCGGGAAACCTCATCCTGCATCGCGATTGAGCTCGTAGGGTACGTCGACAGAATGTTGAGAACCGCTGCCTTCCAGTTGTCTGACGACTTGATGGTTGTTGACGAGAGGTAAGGCGTGTATCTTTATGTAAATATATTTATATTCTCATATATATAAGTAATAAATATCACAATATCTCTCTCTCTCTCTTTATTTTTTAACCCCTGACAAAAATGAGGGGGGAGAGACTTATAAAGGGTTATAAGTTGGTGTATATGTTGGCAACCAGAACAAAACGCATAAAAACCCCAGATTTTAGAGCCCAGAATCGACACATGTCAAAAAGTTTTTTTAATATAGTCAGTTTAATCAAAAACAGTTGAAAATGACATAAATCGCCATTTTATTTATTTTCAGACTATAAAATTTAATTTAGTCATCTTTTATCATCATTTTAAATGTACCTAACAAAACAGACTCAGTTTGCTACAATTTCGTTTTAATAATCATTTACATTTTTTTTTAACCTGGACTACAAATGAAATTATCCCCGGTTGCTCCCCGGATGCCCTCTAAACTAGGACAAATCCGGGGACGCCGTGACGGATGGCAACACTATCTGGAATCAGCAATAGATACAACTCCTCGCCAACTTCCAGCAGAAGTATCGTATTGGGATCTATTTAAATAGCTCCAATGAATTGATTTTCGGGTTTATTTTTATTTTTAGATTATTTAATGTTTACCTAAAAATAGGTTTGCGAGTTTCTAAAAATACAAATCGTGTTTCTCTTCTTTATTGATATGGTTTCAGATAGTTGTAATTTTAATTTTTCTTTGTCTTCTTAATATTGGTATATAACAATTATGAGAATGTGATGAAATAATAATTCGTTACGTGATTGTGGCGGGACAATATAATTAAGCTCTAAAAACGTACTCCTTAAGGAGAGGAGGACTTTGCCCAGCTGTGAGACAGTTACAGGCTGTTACTTCTACTACTATACTTGTCTTACCGGGTCGGATTGTGAATCTAAACACTCGAAAACACACAAAATAAGTATCATATAATTTCATAAAACTCTGTCCAATAGTTTAAGAGATACTTGGCTACATACACACCAACGGAAAAAATATATATTTACAGATAAAAATAAATAAATAACGCATCACACTCAACGGCCCCCATTAAGATCTCATGACCTTGTGTCGGGGGTCCGGAAACACTCACAACACTAACACAAACACCCAGACCACGACAAACATCTGTATGGCCAATACACACGTTTGCCGTGAGCGGGGATCGAACCCGCGACCGTTAGCGCTTTAGTCAGTTGCAGTGATCATTGCGCCAACGCGTCTGTCATAAATAAAAATACACATTAGATCGTATTTATAAAGTTTCTTTCACTACTTTATTGGTCGTTTTCAAAATATATTTTGAAGATTTTTCTTTACTGGCACAAAACATCAGAAACTTGATTTGCTTAAAATCCTTCTAAATTTTAAGTTAAAATTTTCTATATTTTCTTAAACTTAATCGTAAGACAAATTATCAAAATTTGACATTAATTGGACGTCTTATCAAAAATTATTAACCAAAAACGTGATGTTTTTAAATAACGCATTTATGCGTAAACATTTTATTTATTTTCATCTCAAATTCAAGTAAATAGTTTACGAATTTACGTTTAAATATTAATATTCGACAAGGTGACACATTTGAGTACTTTGCACCGTTAGTGATATTATTTTAGTTATTATGACGTCAATTTATAAAAACATTAATTTTGAGATATTTTCTTCATTTATTTATTTTAATGCAATATTGGGATAGTTAATACATAACGATAAGTTATCATTTTTATTATATAATATAACACATTTTATTCTAGCACTACAACATCAAACAATCCTTAGAATTTTTCATAAGAAATAAAACCGATTGAGTTAAAAAATATGCATAAATATTGTAACATTTTGTTAGTTGTAGCGTTCTCTTAAAATTAGACGGGGCGAGTTGCTAGCATATTATAATGAGGATTTCTAAAACTTATTACAATTTTCGATAACTGTCTGTATATCCCATGTGTTTGTTTATCCATAGTCAAAACAGAAAACACGAAATAAATGAAAGATTAAATACACAGAATATATGGTTACCAATTAATACGAACAACTTACAATTACTGCACACTTGACTCCAGGCTTTTATTGTCTGAATTTTAAAGTGGCCAATCAGGGACTTCACTTTGTTAATTAGTAAAATAATTATATTATGGAAATTGAATATGCTTTCTTTATGAATAATGTATTTATTATATTCTATGAATTTACAAGAGTATATTTTGTCTTGTAGAAATGTAAATGTTACTGTATTAGATAATACAATAAAAGGAATTAGTTATTAGGAATAAGAAACTCTTGACTGTTGAAATAAAAAAATATATATTCAAAGTACGTACGTATAAATATAGATTATCCTTCGAAGAACACGAAAGAAAATTGATACTGAACATAAAACCTCCTCCATTTTTGTACTTGGTCAAAAACTGATTGTTGTACTATAGAGACTACTTCTTCTGGAGATGGTCAGATTTCGGAGTGAAACTGAAAAACAGCGAATTTGTATGTGCAAAGTAAACTCCGAAACTACTGAACTTATTTTAAAATCTATGGCATCGTTTAAAACGTACATTATTCTAGATGATCGTGTTATTTTCAAAGAAAGTCTACTTTAATGGGAGCGAAGTCGGGATAGCGTTCCATAAATACTAGTATATAAGTTTATGTAACTATACCATACATATAATAATATAATAAAGTATATATAATATATGGGTACGTCTATAAAAGTTTCTGTAAATTTATAAAATATTTGATTCTCTTCGGTCGGGAATGATCTCAATCCCTTAGTAGTTAACAATTAATTAAAATTTACAGTCTAATTCTTTATACAAATAGACAAGTTATCAATTCAACAGTTATAAAATTATTGTAATTTAAACAATCAGTTTTGTAATATAAAGCCCCTTATCAATCCAAATATCAATTGATTAAAAGTTAAAATTGGTATCTATAATTTAAATTTCGAACCGTTTTAGAAACGGAACGGCAGCAAACACGCCAACCATAAACTCATAAATCTATTATTTAAATTTCGAATAACTCCAGCCGCAATAAACATGCCAGCGACAAATTTATAAATGTATAATTCAAATTTCGAATGATTTCAGCAACGGTGCCGCAGCAGAGATGCCAATCAGGCCAGAGACTCTGGCGCGGGCTGGCAACACACTAGAAGACCAAGCGCAGCAGGTCATCCTGGACAAGCTCTGGAACTTCGCCACGACCCGCTCGCTGAGATACAGGCTTCTGGACAATGCTGACGTCGTCATCGCTGGCAAGAAAGAAAAGGATGGCAGTTTAGGTGTTGGTACGTTAAAAATTAAAGTATCATATAGATTATATTACGATTATTAGTTCAATATTATAATTCAAGTGGCGTAATAAGAATTCATTTAAATATTATTAACAAACTTCGTAAATAAACAAATTCATTAGGAATTTTTAATAGTAACTTATTTTTGTCATTCACAGCTTTCTTAGCTACATACGACGTTTCTGTTACTAGGTTATTGTTTTATATTGCTGTCGAGAGTATAATTTACGTAAGGCACTGATAGTTAATTCTTTCAGGTGTAAAGTGATGACAAGCAATTTACGTAAATCTTTACACAAGTCTGAGTGCGAAAGTCATAATTGTAATTCTCATTTGATGACAAAATTTAAGTTAATATCTCGAAATAATGTTACTAACGGTGCGAAGTATTCGCGCGTGTTATCTAGTTGTATTAATTATTAAATGCAAGTATTTTTTTAAATGAGGAACCGACTATATATAATATGTTATTTCGTTTACACGAATGACAAATTTATTCCAGTTATTTTGAATTAAAAACCAAATTCCTAAACCGATTTTGATGAAAATACTATGGAACCAATTTGTAAGTAATACTTACAAATTGATTTCATAGAATTTTAGTGAAAAAAATATTACCATATTAATATATTACATAAAAAGTCCCCGACAAATTAAAAACCTGCTTTTTTGGAAGTTAGTTAAAAATAAATAGTAATTTTAACTAATAAATACATAATAAAAATTCCTTTGACAATAACTAACAAATATCTTTTTAACGAATATTAAAAATTAATTTTTTGCTTAAATTATAATGCGACTTTTCTTTCTTGGATCTTCAATTGAAATTAATATAACGATTTCTTTATAAAATTTTACAATCGTTCTAAACTTTGAAGTTATGTTATTTGTGTCGAAATTGGCTAATTAATTTCGTATCTATGCCAATATTATAAGCTGAAGAGTTTGTTTGTTTGAACGCGCTAATCTCAGGAACTACTGGTTCGAATTGAAAAATTATTTTTATGTTAGATAGTTTATTTATTGAGGTAGGCTATATGCTATATAACACCACGCTACGACTCATAGGGGAAAAGCAGTAACCATAAACGCGAGTGAAGCCACGAGAGCTAGTTGTGTATAATTTCGGTCGATTGAGTAAACTTTTTAAAATACGGCGAGTTACGCAACAATTTACGTAAATACAGTTATTAACACTAGAAGGACTGAAACACAGTATATTCCGAAAAACAGTCAAAATAAAAGGGAAATATAGGCATAACACATAAATATATACCAGAAATAAAGTTGTTAAAAGTGGAATTACAGATATCAAAAACGTATCTCGAAGAAATTGTGTCATTATATACATAATTGTTTTTCTAATTGAAATTAAAAAGTAGTCAAAAAGACTTCCTTGGCCAATATAGTGTCAAATTGTTTATTAAAAAAATGTGAAATACACAAATACTACAATCTTGATTTTATTATGCAAATTTATTTTACATAAATTGTTATTCAAACTTTCTTGGAATTTCTCTTAGCACTCCTACTATGTGAAAGTCGGTAAGGCGGGAATTACACTCATAAGTTTTAGTCTCGTGGCTGATAAAAAATAATGTAGTCTGGTAACAATTTCCTAAGTAACCATCACTAAGCTGTGAGAGTCAAAAATAAGGCACTAACAGTAAATTTTTTCAGGTGTAAAGGCAATGATAAATTAATGATGTTAACCTTATGAAAGTTTGTGAACAAAATATACTATTACATAAATTGCTTCTCGAACTTTCTTGGGCGAGTATTACATTTGTAAGTTTTATTGCCGAAAACGATACGACTTTGTCATCTAGTAACAGATACATCGTAAGTAATTACGAAACGTTGTGTATATCAAAAAATGCATTGAGAGCAAATTATTTTAGCTGTAAAGCAATAAATAACTTATGTAAATATTTATGAAAGTCTGAGAGCAAAACTTATCAGTGTAATTCTCGCCTTAGAGTTTGAATCTCTCTTAAGTATGTGGATATCGCTAATACATGGGATTAGCGAAATCATTAACTGTTATTATTAACGAGAACAGTTAGTTAACGTGATTTTTGAAGCATGATAATAAAAATACATAGAGCGTAACAAATATTAATAGTCAATTATGTACGTTGAACGGAAATCGAACCTGCAATTAATTTTTTTTTTCTTTTTACAAGATTTTCCTAAAGACTTGACCAAGACCTAATTATGTATTGTATAAATGTGTCCAATTCGGTTCTTTAATCACACCCGATTCAATAAACGGTGTTATAAGTTTTGACGTGTGTGTAGGAACATCGTAGCTCTTTAAGAAATGAACCAATGTCGATGCGTTTTTTTTTTTGCTTACAAGCTAATCTAATCGAGATGTTTTTTAGCGATGATTAAATATATGAAGATCTATTCAGTCGTTTGAAGGTATAAAGATCGGCTTTTTTAGTTGTTGAAAGGATGAAAGCAGCTTCTACTGATCCTAAATTTTCTATACCGTGACTTCAATGATATTAAAATAACATATTTGGTTACCTGGACCTGATGTTCAGTAGATGATGATCAGTAGGATACATAACTCATGACTAATAACAAAAGTATCACGTTAAAGATCATTGAAATGGTCTCAATGAATTGTGGGGTTCTCATAAAATTTTCAATTTTATTTCATTATATGTTCAAAATGACTGATCCAAATTAGGTGCTTTTGATATTCTTGGAATTCTGATATTATAGATGTTTTACTCAATATGTTTGGGGAATTTAATGATTAACGGTCGTTTAAATAAGAAAAAATTCCATCGCAAATTGAAATCGTTTTTCAAGTAAAAAAAAAACACTGTAAGTCTGTTAGCCGTTAATTTTATCTTTAAAAAACCTTGTAGTCATTTTAAAAACCGTTTCTAAAATTTCTTTTTTTTTTTAATAAGTATCGCTTTCAAAGACAATTTGTTAACTTGAATTATGAGCTGTCGGCGCGATAGTGTCTTCCCTAATTAGATGAGGACCATTTGTTTCTGTTGGGAATATTTAAGGGCTTAACAAAATTCGATGTCTAAACAAATTGGATTTATTGTAGCGTCTGAGCGTCGTCTTAAGGTAGTTCCCGATCAGCGAAGCGTGGCGCGAAATAGGCGAGAATTTAAATATTTCAAAAGGAGAAGACAATAAGATAGCATCACGTTATAGCGCAGTGACCACTGCCACTGAATGAACCACTAACGGTCACGTGTTCGATCTCCACTCATAATAAATATCTGTAGGCTATACAAATATTTCTAATTATAAAATTTGATCTGGGTGGTTCTGGACGCAGGATCATACGGTCTTAATGGGGATCATTTGAGTGTTTTTTTTTTATAAAATGTAGCAAGCTAACCAGCAGACGGAAAATCTGATGTTAAGTGATAAACGCCCTCTATGGACATTTGTAGCACCACAGGAGCCACAAATACATTGCCACCTTCATATGGATAGGGATAAAAGGGAATAGGAAGTAGAAAAATTAATGGAGAGGTTAGGCTTCTGGCTCTTTCTCTCAGTGTACGAAACACAGCTATATTATCTATTTACGCCAATCTTCGTAGAGAGTGAGATCACACGCAGGGCCGAGCTGCGCCGTCTGGCATTTCTACTATTGTTATAGAACCATAATCTGTGTTATATTTTTCCTTTTATCTGGTCAACGTCTATTGGTGCGAGATGACGCGAGACATTGCAAGGAAGCGTCATTGTGTTTGGTTTTGCAAAGTAATAAACACTTTCATATTTAATATAACGGGTCTTACCGCGATAATTAATGGTAGTAATACCTTCAGTTATCGCGATAAGCCCGTTATATTAAATATGAATAGTATAAATCGCGAAAGATTAAAATATATATTAAAAACTTTATTTATAAAGTAAAATAGTTTAATAAGTTTCAACAAGTATTTAAATTTTCGCCTCGCACCAAAATTTGCTACACAATATAAAAGTTTTCGCCAAACCAATCCACGCATCGCCCCGCCAGTTTAAAATCACCTTAATGTAAATATAGGCTGTTTTAATAGGGTTTGTAAAATACGTCCACTAAATTATTAGATCCCTATTATGTCTTCATTTCTATCTAATAGACTTTTAAGGTTCACTTTATGATAGCTATTTTAGTTTTGTTTCATTTAAAAAATGAAAATTTATTTTCGTTCGTTAATCGATTTTGGTAAAGGCGTTTGCACAATTATTACGCTAATCATACATGGATTGCTTAGGACAAGGATTAAGGATTTTAATACTTATTATTTCGTAGTGTAAAGTCGTCATTTCTATCCCCATGACTATTTTTAAGGGTTCCGCGACCAAGGGTGATAAAAGTACCCTATTACTTAGACTCATAATGTTGAGGTATACATCTAGAACAACAAATACTGAAAACTTGTCAAGTGTGAGTGTTATTCGCATACAATGGTATTTTTCCTTGATTTGATTTTCCTAGAATAATCATCTATAATTTTCCGCTGGCTAGCAATAGACACTTCTCTCATTTAAAATTTTTTTTCGTCATCGAATCTTCCATGGCGCATGGTATACCGGAGACATCTCTCAGAATATTTTACGACATATAGATTTTCTCATAATATTTTTCGTTCACTAAAATTTATGAGATTGATTTAAACACAAAAGCAGATCTAAGCTCAAAGTTGCTAACCCGGATTTAAGTCCGATATCAGATCCATACGTTTTATTCACTAGGCAATAAAAAAAAATACTATAAGTAGTAAAATTAATATCTAACATAAAGGATCTTTGAAATAAAACTATTTTAAACGGATTTAAATCGCGTATATTAATTATTTTTATCATCCCGACGTTTCGAGCACTTTGCAGCGTTCGTGGTCACGGGTAGATAAAGAATCTTTGTTTGTTAATTTATTTGTACCTTATAAGATGTCATATCAATTAACGATTGCAATAAAATTTTGTCAACATATTGTGTGCACTTGCGAGATGATAGTAGATTTTTCACAGTGAGCTTCCAGAAGGTAAATGACGCTCGATTCGTATCAGTCTGACAGAAAGTAAGTTTAATACCATTGGTTCCCAAAGTTGACTGCACTGCGACCCACCCCACAGAATTTCCCTTTAAGGGCGGAGCGTGTGCACTATGATCCCCGTACCCTATCGGACCATGCCTACTCACCGATGCGTCTGGACATTTACTTTGAGACGTGCTGGCTTAGATGATCATGTCGGATGAACATTGAACACTCACAAAAAAAAAATCAATAAAATTGACCGAGTGTAATAATTGACAACTTGATAACTTAAATACTTTAACTTTATATAACTTTCCTTGGCATCAAGAACTTTGCAACTGAACTGCGAAACTCATTACTAAGGATGTACGACTTATATATGTTCTACAGAAATATGATACTCATGACTTAGAAGCAACTTAGCAATTCAACTTTTTATAATACAACCTTAAAGTAATAAAAGACAGAATAAGTAAACATAACTATTTTAAAACTTCAAAGAGATAATAAAATGATATAGTATTATTCACTATTTTTTACGTTTACGCTCGATTATGGCAAAGTCCAAAAAGAAGAATTATGACTTTTGCAGTCCAATTATATTAGTATTAAGGTGTGTTTCACCGTTCCATATATAATGCCCCATTTAAAAGACCTTAAAAACTAAAAGAACGCTCTATACATGGATTTTTTTTTAATTCTTCCCTTTTTCGTGCGATTTTTCAAATCCGATCTTTCATAAATGATTTGATTACAAACAGCAAAAAAAGAACTAGCCAAAAAGGTGCTGCCGTACATATGTACATTGATTTTTTTTTTAAGTCAAGCCTATACTAGAAACAAAGATGAACAAATACTTCAACTTTACATAGCCTACATTAGACTGCTATTAAAAGTAATAATTTTATTCACAGGAGTATCAATGAAAGCACACAAAGCCATTGAAAGTGGAAGAGCCAGGAACAAGAACATGGGTCCCTTCCTGGCAGCCGCGGCGATGAAGTTCGGTCTCCTAGGAGCATTGACCTTCAAGGGTCTCTATTTGATGGTAGGAAAGGCCCTCCTGATCTCCAAGATCGCCCTCCTGCTGGCTACGATCATCGGCTTGAAGAAGCTGTTCTCTCCTCAGGTGACCGACTAAAGATATGCAGCATGGATCTTATAGCATGATTCGATCTTGTTATTGCATGCACTTATTAAATTAAGTGACTTTTGTTAATAACTTCGACTGATAAAAGATGATTCGTTTATTATTAAGAACGTTTTTAACACACGAGAGCCGGATTTAGAGGTGGACTGAAAGCCCTATATTATTTTTCAAATAAAATTAACAAAGTTTCTAAGTCAATTTTAAAAAAATATTGTGTGACAAATCATATTATATCAACACTAGCTGGACACAACATCTCTTGTGGTTTCACTCCCGGTTATACTCCCTTTATATCCTGTGAGCCGAAGAGTGATATAATATACCCGCTTCAGTAAACAGGCTATCCAACGCAAAAATAATTTTTCGAATCGGATCAGTAGTTACAGAGATTAGCCCCTACTTACAAAAAAATATCTCTTTATATAATTATATACATGATAATGTGTAATCAAATATCAGATTTTTTCCAAAAACTCTATTTTGAAGGCTCTTTTGTGAAGGGCCCCAGGGTTATAGTCCTGCATTTTCTCGTCTAAATCCGGCCCTGAAGTCGTATCTATTTTATTATATTAATAAACATGATACAACGTCTCAGTGTTTTGACATCTTACTAAACTTAATTATAGTCAACTAAACAAGAGTTAGTCGATTATATACATTATTTATATAATTTTTATCAGTCTATTGCATGCGTTATGGAAACTTAAAGATTAGGCTTCAATGTGCATGAGTAAAGTTATGTAAAAAATAATAGTTGTTTTTTTTTTTTTTTAATTTATTATCATACATTTTGCATGCTATAGCATGTTTATCATTTATAAATTATTTCTAATGGAATTTCTTTAATCTTATCTTTTTTTATTTTTAAAATAGTTTAAGAAACATTAATTTGTTTTTAATTTTTCTTTTTTTCTGTTGTAAAATTAATTTCATAGTATTTAAATACTTGTTTATAGCATTTAAATCTTATATAATATATTAAAAATTGCAGAAAAGTAGAACGAAGTGTAAACAATTCTTGATGCAATTTTTGATGTAATGTTTATAAATTAAATAAGTAAAATTTAGTATGAACAATTAACATTACTTACTCATAAATTAAAAACTAATAATTCTAATTAACCTTACTTTTAAAGAACTAATGTACGAATACTTTTCAGGCTATCATCAAAAAGGACTAAATCATATTGGTGAATGGGTCCTGACGGAGACTGTTTTAAACCTTCACGGTTTAACCCCAAACTAACAAAGAAAACAGCAGTTAACTGACAAAGTTAACAATAAACTATATTAATAAAAAAAAGTTAAAAAAAAATAGTCACATTTAGCCTATCGTAGTCACAATGTAGTTATTGTCAACTTTGTCATAGTACACGATTTGGTAACGAATGTAAATAATCTTTATTTATTTATTTATATGTATACTTACCCTTACTAACTTGTACAATAGCTGTAAACGCATTTATAAAAAAAAACATACTAAGCGGTCCGCTTGGAAAATAATAATTTAATAATTTATTTAATTAATATACTAATGGTTATTTATTGTGGATTAAAATGAATATTCACTATTTTATTTTTTATTTTACCCTATTGTATTGAAATTTTAGTTAATGGCTGGATATTTACAAATCGTACCATAATACTAGCATGGTACGATTTGATTTGATTTGTTGTAAATAATTTTTATGCTTTAATAACTTCTTACTTATTTTTATTAATTTAAAACAATTTTATTAAAAAGCATTACTACATTTTTCACTTTTTTTTCATGACGTTTAGAATTGGCGCGCAAGTTGTCTTCTGTTTTTTTTCTTCCAATAGGATTGAGCAAGAAATGAATGCATTCTGCCCAATAATACTAAACGTAAAATAATATGTTATTAGATGTTGTTAACGTTAATTTACTTCATTTTCTTCGAATGATGAAACACGCTAACAACATTTTACTCTTTTTTAACCGACTTCCAAGGAGGAATTTCTTGATTCGTTGTGGATATTTTTTATGTATGTTCACGATTACTCAAAAACGGCTTGACGATTCTATTTATGCTTTAAAATTTAGAATTTTTATCAAAATCGGTTCAATTGGGGTTTTAAAATCAAAATAACCAGAATACGTTTCTCATTTAAGTAAAGCATATTACATGTTTTGCTTTTAAAGTGTAATTAATAAGAATTAATAAAACTATTCACTAACATTTGGAGCAGATAAAATAAAAAATAATAATAACACATAAAAATATGCAGAACGTGATGTGTAAGACCTATAAAATATCCCATTTTAAGGACCTTAATTAAAAGTCGAACGCCCTATATAAAGATTATTTTTCACTTTTCCGTACGATTATTCAAACACTATCATACAAACTTTGTCCTAACAATTAAAAACACAAAAAAGAATTAGCAAAATTGAATAAGGAGCAGCCGTTCTAAAGTAATGCGCGAATATACTTTCGGCAATAAATTTTTACCCCACTGTGCGACGTAAGGAAGGGTAATGTTATAGGTAATCAGTCTATGTATGTATGTAAGTGGGTTTGTACCTTTGTTGCCCTATTTAAGCCAAATCTATTCGTCATGTCTCGTCATGCCCACGAGAATGTTATAGAAATTATAATAATTTGGAAATATCAAAATGGGCGCAATAATGTAAAAAAGAATAAAATAAAAATCGATAAACTGTGGTAAGTTATCGTTGAATATGATTTTGCAATCAAAATTACCGTTAAGAATCTATTACGATTTTAAGTTGGTTAGTAACGATTCTCTATTGTCTTGTTACGCAGTCGAGTTTTTGATATTTTGAATATATTTATCCGTACACTGAAGACTGTTAAGAGAAAAAAAGACTAGACTTTATTTTAGGAAAATAATAATAAACTGAGGCACAATTACTAAGACAATATTATTCCAAAGCTATCAAAGGGCCAACTTAATTACGAATCGTAATTGAAATTATTAAAGGAATATCAAAATAACTGTCGGCATAATAGTTTCAAAAACAATAACCAAATGTCTCGAAAAAGTAATAAAAAATATAAAAAAATGCTTACATGTTATGTAATATTAAATTTATAGCTAATGGCCGTTTATGAAAGAAAATATGTAATTGTTTTTTTTTCTGGAACATTCATAATTTTTTCAAGAGTGAGATAATTTATTATGTGTATTTAAAAAATAATAAACAAATATTGACTTTTTATTAAAAACTATTACTACCTACATAAACATACAGTCTTGTTCAACTTATATATTGAATTAATAAAAAAATACATTCAATTGTCACACTGGAATAGAGCCTATAAAACATTCGGTTGATAATTTTGGATACAACAAGAAACATGCGGGACAATAGCGTGTAAAACCTACCCTAAGGTCTATTAGGCATGCAGTAAGCGGCTAACTGTTTGCTTCTAGTTCATCTCCCTATAAGTTTTAAATTGATTCTCCATGCGGCGCGTAATTTACGTTTGTAACGTTTCGCACGCCGACTCATTCGGTGAGCGGCTGATTCGTAGCGAACTTCTCGGCGTTATGCTCGTCAATACTTTTTTCCCTCCCAAGAGTTCGCCAGATCGCCGCTAAGATCAATTAGCTACCAATACGCCGCTCAGATTCAGCCAGCGGATAATCAATCGCTCATACTTCGTATAATTGGGACATGGCCTAAGGGTCACTGAACGAATGTGTTCATAGTTACATTCATCGTGTACAGGTTGTGTTATATTTAGATTTCAATATTTAAGATAATGTTATTCTACATATGACTTCATACAATATATGCTATATTCGTAAACCATTAAGATACCCCAAATAAATCCAATGATTCTCGATTGAGTGATTGCGAGTGCTAACAAAGATATCTTATGATATGTTTGTATCCGGAAATTCGGAACGTATTGTCACATCACAATGCATGGTTAAATGCTTAAACCTACTAAGCGTAGGTATAACATTTACATCTTCATTAATATTTTAAAAAAAAGTTGGTTTCTCAATCATTTGAAAACGACTCAAACGGCTTTATTCATTTTTGTTTGAAAGGGTCTCTCTTACTGGTCATAAAATTTTCATCAAAATCGGTTCAGAAATTAATTTAGAGGCTTTAAAATAAAATGACTGAGATTAGTATGTAATTTGAGTAAACGAAATTACTTATTTTGATTTGAGGTCATTCCCATTTTTAAAACGTCTAGTTTTACAAATGCTATTTTTTATTAAAAGGCGCCATGATATAAAACTTATTACTTTAATTTGATAATTTTTATAAAATTAATATTAAGGTTTCGATTTCAAATTTATTTCGCAATATTATCAAGAAGAGTTTATAAATTAAGTCTAAGTCTGTAATATAATTTATAACGAGCGCCTATTTAACGTTTTAATTAAAAATAACACTAAAGAAACCTAATGTAATAGCTCTGAGCTTTGAAATAGTACTTAAAATGACTAAATTAAGGTTCCAAGCGTCCTCAATTTTCTGCTTTCGTAAATGCGAATTAAAACACGCCTAATATAAATTCCTGGAATATTTGTTATGAACATCGACGGTAAATAAAAAAGTCTTCGAACAAAAAATACCTTAATTTTATTTGTGAACTAATTGTATCTAAGATTTTCTCTATTTTTATAAATAACCCTGTACATATAGACACGAACATGTACAAAGTAAATACATAATCTTCTCGTCTACGGGTCCTGTATTATATTTGCGACTTAAATATAAGGCAGGAATTACACTTATAAGTTGTGCTCTCAGATTTTTTATAATAAGATTATTTGCTCTAAGATCTAGCTAATATTTTTCACTGCTTTACACCTTAAATAAATAACAGT
Organism: Hypolimnas misippus; assembly: GCA_037950945.1. Taxonomy (NCBI): domain Eukaryota; kingdom Metazoa; phylum Arthropoda; class Insecta; order Lepidoptera; family Nymphalidae; genus Hypolimnas; species Hypolimnas misippus. The sequence goes on from JBBEEQ010000009.1 coordinate 3,905,206, forward strand.
GCCTTATTTTGACATTTATAATTTTCGTAACTACATACGACGTATCTATAATGTTACTACATTGCAGAGAGGTTTTATATCAATCTCGAAAATAAAACTTACAAATGTAATTCTTGTCTAAGAATCACTTTTCAAGCTTACTTTGTTTATAGATAAACTTCTTAGCTACATAAAATACACTACGTTTGTCCTTAATATAAGTTTTTAAACTAATTTAAAACTTGTAAACCTATTAAGACAATTTAATTTTATATTCTCAATCATCGACAAAAATCAGAACCTTTTTCAGCGTTCAGAAAACTACATATATTAGTTTTAAAAAAATATCTTCAGAACTTGGTGGCTTCACATTTATTTGATAACTTATTTTAATTTAATCATATTAAAAAAAAATGTTTATTGTGTACACATGGAGGTCACATAGTGAAATAAAAGTACGCCTATCTAGGAATTAGACACCAAATCAACTTTCAACCATCTTTTTAACCTCTTAGGGGATGAATTTTCAAAAGTCCAAAAAACATTTAAGGGTTTTAAAAATATGTTATGTGCATAGAATGATACTTTTTATAACAGGAAATATATGTTTTAATTATTATAAACACAGCTTAATAACGTGAAATACGAGGTGTTCACTGACTCCCATCGGTATCACAACGAAGACTGGACTGAGCATAACGATTCTGAAGAAATGAATGACTACCGAACAACATGAATAAAAATATTAATAAAACTTATTTCTTGTTTTATTTCAGTTATTGTTGCCCAATAATCTAATTGTCCAATTAGTAATTTATATTTACAAACTCACACTAATTTTGATGAAGAGTTATCTAGGTCAAAACTTAAGATTTGTCAGTGATGAGCTTAATGACGGAGAGAAGATCTTGAGTCTCATAGTCTCCCATGACTCTGCTATTATATATGGTGCTCCTACAAGAAAGTACATAAAGTAACATTTGCAAGAATATTTGATTTTGATATCGTTGTCTTAGATTTATGACTACAGTCAGTCTACCCGTGACCACGAACGCTGCAAAGTGCTCGAAACGTCGGGATGATAAAAAAAAATTAATATACGCGATTTAAATATGTTTAAAATAGTTTTATTTCAATTATGTCGGCGTACCATTAACTAAAGAATTTAATTGAATTGAATGTCAGCGTAAACTTCGCTCTGATTTCTTTTATCTTTACATACTCTGTTGTTTCTATTCAGACGGTTATTTAGTACTATATTATTTTAACGAAAAATTGAATACATTTTAAAAGCTCTTAGAAATATATACGAGTGCTCTTAAGATTTATTCATTGATATTGCCTTCTTAGAATTGAGCTCTATTCAATAAAGAAACGTTCTGATAATATTATTTTAAGATATTGAAACATTACATTCGAAAGGAAAAAGAAAAACTAAAATATGACTGCGAGAGACTTGTTCGAAAAAATATTAACAAATGGCTCCTGTTCCGTAATAAAAGCAAATCTTCGGTTCAACAACAGCGCTATGATTTAGTAATCGGGTTTCAAAAACCTTCTTGTACCAATATTTTCTCAAAGGTTCCTTTTTTTTTTCCTCATAAAGAATAATAATAACAACTACTAAAATATGATTTGGAATGTATAAAGCTTAAAACATACTATTGAACGCGAGTTATGATCGTGACTGACGAACGTGACTCAATAAACTGAACACCGCGTCACACATCGTGCTCAAATGACTCGGAAAAGCCAAATTCTCGTCAGACATCTAAGCGCTTAAAAATATATATTATATTATATATAGATAAAAATAATAAATAAATAATAAATAACGCATCACACTCAACGGCCCCCATTAAGATCACGTGACCTTGTGTCGGGGGTCCGGAAACACTCACAACACTAACACAAACACCCAGACCACGACAAACATCTGTATGGCCAATACACACGTTTGCCGTGAGCGGGGATCGAACCCGCGATCGTTAGCGCTTTAGTCAGTTGCAGTGACCATTGCGCCAACGCGTCTGTCTGTATTATTTTTGATATTATGCACATTGTCTACTTCGACCAAATTAATATTCTGCGAATAAAATTAATCAAGAGTTAGTCGAGTATTTTCGTTTACATACTGTTTATCAAGCATAACTGTCAATCCAATCACTCGTCCAATAAAATTCCAACTCAGAAATTATTCCAATTTATAGAAAAAAATAAAGTTGTAAGTGTCTGTTTGAAATTTCATATTAAACGCTTTTAACTAAAAGCAGTATATGTGGTACATACATAAAAATCATAACTTTTAAAATTTTTGCCTGCCTGTCTATTTGTCTGTTTATTCCGGCTAATCTCTTAAACTGCTGGACCACTTTTGAGGGGACTTACACTCAAAGATAGCTAATGTTATAAGAAGAGACTTAGGCTTTCATTTTTTAAATTTTATTTATTTTAATTTACAAATAAATAAAATAGGGTTACGTGAAAACAATATTGAAACCAATGAAATAGTGAACCGGATATTCCGGTTGATGTAGGGATGGTAAACATTATATAAATATAGTTTTTCCTCAAATTAACGAGATCGGAACCGCGATTCACAGCCAGTATATTAATATAATATATAAATTGTGAAAACCCAATTGACGATAACATTGCTAACAAGTATAACGACGACGGCACTATTTTGAGATATTAAATTTTGATATGAACTTTAAAAACTGTTAAATTTCGGTTTTAATAAAACTTACATATATTTCCTCATTGATTCATTAATTCTAGATTAACAATAACGAGTATTAGCGAAACTAAGTTTAGTCGTATCCACCCTCAATGTTATTGAGCATATGCAGCATAGACCACATCTATCAATTACATTAGATCTTATAGTGTGTTTTATGCTTAATATTTAACTTTTCAGCAATATTATATCAAATTCAATAATTCTATATTACGAATAAGTTTCCTTTTCTATATATTGCGATGAGAAATTCTTAATACAGCGTATACTAGACTTACAACTAATAAAAAATATATTAAAAAAATAATAATATTTTATTGCAAAATAAAACACAGTAATATTTCTTTCATATTTTTTATTCCACATAGTGCTGAATAAATAAGCCTTATTACAACAACCTAACATAAATTATCGTATCTATTTATAAATAAAGTCGACGGGCTCGCGCTTATAATACCTCAGAATTAGTCTAACAAACTATAGGATTTAGATTCAGTCTTAAAACATATTCAAGCAAGAACGCAATGCCTTAAATTGTCTGGACATCAAAGTATTAGAGTAGATAAAGAATTGAATGTTTAAGTCCTGTCCAGAAACTTAAAACACTGCGCCTGCGACAATTTTGCTAAATGTCAGATCACCACGTAACCTCATTTTTTTTAACAGGATCAAGCATTAACGTGGTAATCTGACATTTAGCAGAATGTGAACTAATTAACGCCACTTGATCCAATAAATATGATCCAATGTCCAATTTTGTTACTGAGCTGTTGGCATAGCCATCGTTGGGCTAAACATTTGGCTCTGTAAATCGTTCTGCATTTGAGGTAAAGCATACATAGGCATAGTCATTGATGGGGCGCTTAGCGGCGTGTCTGGTAGCCCGAATAGGATTCTGAAGTAGCGCGCGAGGTTCCATAAAACATTGGACGTCGCCGGTACCCTGCATAATACAAGACATGTTTAAAATTATGCAAATATCAATACAAATGATTGATTGATAGAAAACATGATTACACTTAATAGGTTTGCTGTCTGACAGAATCACTAATTATCGAACAAAAAGAGTATAAATGCAAAGTTAATAGTTGGGTTCCGACCAAATGATTCACCTTACGGTCAGCGTACAAGCCTACGAGTTGGAGGCCACAATCCTTGCCAAGGTCGCCTCAGATCGGTGATCGCGGTGAATAGATCGTGCAATGTGGATCTAGCTAATCCATATTATAACGAAATACTAGTTAACTGTAAGTAGTCTCTATGTCTACTGTTATCACAGTTAAACGGAAAGTGATCAACAAATATTGAATCTTTAAATTGAATAGTGTTTAAGACTTTGACTGTCAAACAGTAAAAGCATTAAGTGTTATCCACTATACTATTTCATAACAGATAATATACATTTTGATTGATATTTACAAAAGACCCATAATTACTACACATTTACAATACAATTGTTTAAATAAAAAAAGAAGAGATGTAGTAAAAATTCCATCACCTATATAAATCAATATTTGGAACAATCTTAAAGACTTCTCAAAGAAATTTTTAGTGATTTATAATTCATACACTTTTGAGGTATCGTTTTTGTGTAACCCTGCAATTGGTTTCTTTTTCCTCTTATTTTTTTTCTTAGGTTTTTTTTTCTGTTTAACTTCGTGATCATCATTTAGATGATTTTGGATAACCTCATGAACCTCGAATAAACCATCGATTGCGTCTAAACATAACATTAATAAGTTGTATGTGATAGTGTAGTATTTTGGTGGTTTTTTAGATTTTAGTGAATTATGTATTACTTTTTTAGCATACCCATCTGCTTGTTTCATAAAAGATGAAAAGGGATCGAATAAAAACTCAAGAAAACTTCTATTTTTTACTGCACCATTTGTAACGAAATATATTTTGTCATTTGATTCAATAGTATTTCTTTTTAAATTATCTACTGATTTTACCAATGTATGTGTATCCATACTTCTTTTTATTCTCTTATGTTTTTTAATAATTTTCTTTCTGCGTATTTTTACGGTTTTATTGGTATTGGAACTCAGATTACTTATATTAAATACGACTATAGGCTTCCAATCGCTTGGTTCTAAGGGTATAATAATACTAGGAGTAGTTACAGATACGTTATTACGATTAACTAAAATGTTACGTCTCAAAATTGGTTTTCTATATGGCATGAGTCTATTATTATTTGGTTTTTGAGTAAACGTATTCGGATTAACATAGTACTTAATTCGTGGATAATAGTACGTGTGTGGGTAATTATATTTATATTTTTTAGTTTTAATATAGTCAAGGAAATCCTTACTGTGTTTCAATTTATCTAAGTCTATTTTAAATTCTACGTATTTCTTTGGCCTTTGTCGCGGTGATTTTCTGTATGACATCTTCCTCTGTGCTATGTGTCTAGGTTGCGGTACCAATATCTCCCTCGGCCGCTTTACTTTCTCTTCAACTTCTGGTTCTACACTCAGAGCTGTAGATACATCAGAATTGAGACCTCTGAAAGTAGCTGGCATCGCGTCGTAAAATATACTCGCAATTGGATCGACGAAACTCCTTATTTTGTCAACGACTGGTTCAAGATATCTGAGCAGTTTCGACTTACCATCCCACCTTTCCGCTGCTCGGGTTGAGTTAACAAGTACAGTGGGCGCCTGTTGCGACTGCTGAGCGCTCGCGTCGTTTTGTAGCAAGTCGTGTGAGTGGGAGTGTGTAGCCAGTCCTGTCGGGCTATACATCTCTGGAGATGCGAACTGTGGGCTCACTCCGCTTACGGAGTATGCGTGCGATGAGGCGCTCGGAAAATCGATGGGATATTGCGAGTAAAGGTATGGATGGTTTTGCAAACCGACGCTGGAATGCAAACAAATGTATGGTGAATTATGGGTATGCAGAGCAAACTGTGTTGCTCTTACCAGTCTAGTCTTAGTCGATCACCTCAAGTCCATGTCAGAGTTCCAGTACGTAAAATTTATTTTATTTGAGTCAAAGACGTCGGAGGCTCATATTTATTAAAAAATTAATAAATCGACGGTTCTATTGCATATTCATTTGAACATTAAGAAACAACCTGTGTTGTTAGATACGTTTAATTAAATTGTTGTCTCTTAAAACAAATCACCTGTATAATGTTAAACTTAAAGTATTCGGTATTTCTGAAGTATAATTATTTTTAGAATTCCGCCAAGAAATACTACAGTCACATGAACAAGTCCGGTGAAATCTCATAAATTGAATATGTATATACATAGCGTGCGTGTCTGCAAATAGTCGGTACAGTAAAAACTCAGTACAGTCATGCGAGCAACTTATTAAAATTCCTTACGTTATAGACATTGACGTGAATCTTTTATTTCTTTCGCCGCTTTCCAGCAGTTTTTCGATTTATTAGAAATTCTTATTATCATTAATGTAAACGGAGAAAATTTTGTGCTACTAATAAAATATTTACCGTTTCATGAATCAAAACTGAACTTTATTTACTTCTTACAGTTAATCTTTTAAGATTCACGTCATTGTGTATGTAAAACATTTCAAATTTAGAACACTGTGGAAACAGAAATAAATTATTGATAATAAATAATGTTAAATCAGGCTTTCAAAGGTCCCACTTGACAATTATGGAAATTCCATTGACGAAACAAATAAAAATTGAACTGGCATTAATACAATTATGCCTTTCATCAGTAATTGAGAAGTCGAAAACACTTGTAATCGGCTACGGCGACAATTACACTTGTAAATTTTACCCTCGTAACTGATATAAAACAAGTCTATAACCTTGTAACAGTGACCTAAGCTCACAAGTGTAATTCTCGCCTGAAGTAACGAGAAGTAGCTAATATTGCTGCGGTTTTTTACGGTTAGTGACAAAACCGAAAGCCTTATCCCTTCGCCAATTCCTTTCCTCACTTTCCTTTCATCTTTAATTCCTTTCAAAGCTGATAACGCATTTGTGGCTTCTCTATTCAAATTCAAATAGGCTATTTACGTCAAAATATTCTTGTATGTTATAGTACGCCTTATTTATTAAAGATGTTTTAATGTAGGCTTTAAATTTATTAAGTGGCAAATGTAAAACTGTTTTCGGGATTTTATTATAGATGCGAATGCCAAACCCCAGAAACGATGAACTGACTTTATGAAGACGAAAGCTCGGTATTGTTGCATATGTCCATAGGCGGCGGTGAAATTTGAACATCAGTTTGCCAGCATTTAAAAATAAAAGAATGCCTGATTTACAAAATCTACACCTTTTGTATTGACTTCACATATATTGATATGTTCCAAATTACCAAAAAAAAAAATGAATTTATAAAATGTATAATAAATAATATTAATACAGTGAAAATTCAATTGACTGAACTAACTATGCATAGCTTTAAGCATCCCCAAATAAAATACCAACAGTATTACTACTAATTATTTCTAAATTACTGTATTTAAATATCATGCAACGTCTATTCTTATTTTTATCAAAATTACTTCATTAAAATGATCACTCACCCGCCACCATAGCTTTCATACAACTTCTTCATAGCCATTCCAACGGTGACCATGAGAGCCATTTTACTGGCTAGGAACGCCTTGATGGTGATCACTGAGACCATGAATAGGGCAAATATGACTACTCCAGCTGACTTCATGCCGAAGAGTAGAGGGATAACTGCCTGCATCACTTTTCGTCTGTGTCGCCTTCTCTCTGAAAATAATTAGACAAGATTTTTGTATATTTTTTTTTCAAATTTTTATTAAAATAGATTTAATTATATAGTTAAATTAATTAATATACGAATATCATTTATTTTGAACTAATTTAAAGTGGTAAAATGAGATAAATCATAAGTTTTTTTTTCATATATTACTAGCTTTTGTGCACTACTTACTGCTAAGTTATTGTAGATTTTTCTATGTATAACGCTTAAAACTAAAACTTATTTTTCGCTCTCCATACGAAACGCGCGTCACCTACTTCCAGTAATTACCTAATTGTTATTGTTATGCCCTTCGCAAATGGAAACTATGAGTTGATCACAAATAGATTAAAGGTGTATACTAACACCCAAATAAGCATTGCTTTTTATAAGTTAAATATTTTAAGTTTAAGTTAAATATTTATGCGAATTACTTTAAAATGTTCCTATATTACAAAATAATAATTTAATTATCAATATCAAAGACAATATTATGATTGATAGCATGTTTTGTGTGTTTATGTAAATGAAACTGAACAATATTATTTTATGCATCCAGCGAGTTTGTTATTACAAATGTTGATCCATTTAACTAAAATCACGCAGAGCAACTGAATTATTATGCATCTCTGATTAGTCACGTACATGTTTCCAAACAACTTTGATGTGCATAATTGATTTTGATTACTGCTATTGCTATATTGTTAGTTTTGCTTGTTTAATATGTTAAAATGATTGCGAATCTACATCATTTGTATCAAGTAAAAACTATTATTTACAAAAAAAAAATACGTAGATTCAGTATACGCAAAGGTTTCAGTCGCTATAGCATTATTGCTATAAAATATTGTATTTTGTTCAACACGTAGTAACAACCAAATTATAGTAAAATGGTGTAATTATTTATATTATATATAATACAATCATCCGTCACGGTTTCGCCTGAGAAGCATATAAATTAACAGCACCTAATCGACCATCCAAAGGATAACATTTTGAAAAACACCTATATTCATCTGCATTTATTTCTATCCCAAAAGGTCATACTTTTTAAAAATATAACCAACCGTCTATTCTTTATTTTATCATCTTAGAAGTAGGAAATCCTTTCCTAATTGATGCTTACAACATAAACGTTATCAAATGCTATTTCAAGTTTATAGGTGAAATTTTATTCATATTATTAGGCGGCAGACAAAAACTTTTAACTCCATATACAATATCCACACAAACCTCTCAGATCCGTATATGACTTTTCATATACTCAATATTCTCAATTTTTATATCATTTATTAAAATAACATTTTATTTGGCATTAAAATCTTAAAACAAAAATTTACACGAACAAATAACAGTTTCTAATGATAATAATATTATATTTTTTATTTAAAAAGGTTTACACAAACCTCTAATAAATCACATGACTAATTGCGGTCACTTGTTATAAACAAAGAGACTGACACGCGTTTAGTGGTGATTTACATTAATTCATTTAATCGCTTATTGCTTCAATTAGTTACGCTTTAACGTACAACATTATTTTGCGCCTGCCAAAAAATAAAGAGCAAAATTACTATAAGGTGACAATACTAATAAAATTTGACATGGACAACATTCATTTGAATTCGGAACGATCGGTAAAATTTTTCACAATATAATTTATTGTTATTAAATATTAGTTATTATTGTCAATAAATAAAAATACGAAAATATGATTACGTAATAATTTTTATATATAATTTCCAAAAAAACAGTTTTTACATTTTTTGTTAACTTTTTTTCATCTTTTATTTTTTCATAATGAAGAATAGAAAAGGAACCGAAACGACTTAAATAGAAAATAACGTTCCTGGGATCATAAAAATAATTTGTACTAAATAATCTAAAACTATAAAAAGTAATAATCAAAATTCGCGTCCTCATACTCAATGTTAAGATACGGGAAATTTCGCATACAAAAACAAATAAAAATAACGATAAAATGTAGAAGAAATTGAAATCTTATAAATCATCTTGTTATTCTCACTTCGAAAGCCACAAATATAACAATAAAAAAGATATCAAAACGTAAATGTTTGTTCCGTGTTATTTACGGCCTTCCGCTAAATTATCGTGATATAAAAATCATAAACATTTATAGACGTAATTGTTTTACAATCATTGGCTTATAAAAGTACGATACTCGTGAAAATATATTTTAGACCAGTTCAGTTTTTTTCCGCTTTTTGTCAACGTATTTTCTTCTTTTACTTAGTAGCTTTTGATCAGCTTTTATGTTATCTCTAGAATAATTTGGAAACGATTGGTTTTAAAAAAGACAGGGAAAGGGAAAAATAGTTCAATATTTTACTCTAATTTTCAATAAACAATTATTTATTTGTCATGGTTGATTTTCTACCAGGCGAACACTAATAACTACAAATAATAATGAAAACATTGATATTTACGACTTCCCACTGAATTGTTGTAAATGTACCTAAAATTTTCATGTATTGAAATAAATAATACGCTTTCTTGGTTAGATATCACCCATGGTATAATTATATATAGTATCCATAAAATAATGAAAACGGTGTCTGTTGATGTTTTTTGATATTCTAGGTGAGCCGGAGTAATTACAGTTATAGGGGTATAAAAACATTAGTATATCAAGGACGAATGTGTACTGGTACTATAATTTAATGAAACAATGTATGAATAAAGAACACAGAGTATAAACTATTTAATTGCTTTATGATGACCCTTAAGTGCTTTTTTCTAAAATGAGGCGTAATCTAATATATTTAATGGAAGATAGGTTAAAATATTAGATATCAAGTTGAGAACAAGATTATTTAGTATTTATTAGCTATTATGTTTATAAAAGAATTTAATTAAATTTCAAGAAAATTCTTCAAAGCTATTAAAAAATAAGTAAACTTAAAATAATAAACAAACTATGGATGGTTTCTAATAATTTTGAAATTATAACATGAAGTACGAAATCAATGACTACATTACATTACTTAATGTTTGAGAATTTGACTATTAAGGACTTATACAAAGTATTTTGAAAATACGATTGAGATCAAAACGAGCAGATGTGTATTTGGGTCCCAATTACTATACAATGGGAAATAGGAAGCATAATTACATCGTAAACGAAATAGGGCTACAACAAAATATCCGACAATACTGCAATTGTTAAAGAAAATATACTTACGATATTATAATATTTTTTTCATTTATATTCTATCAGAACGAAAATAGATTTTCTTATAAATGTAGGATACATTGCCGCCGCAATGAAAGGAAAATACATACAATACAGTATCTAGGAAACTAGCCAACATGATTTTATTGACTGTCGTTGTAATAATGAAATTTTGTTGATACTCTTTAAAAATAGATATTTCATTGTTTTTTTTTTATGTGACTATATTTCTAAAAAGCCTGCCATGCAATATAATCGATAAATTAAATACGCGTTGTGTCATTACATATAATACAGACTAGACAAAATCTTTAAAATATAATGGAGCTGATTGATTAATAAATTATGTATGATGTAATGTACTTGTTTTGTACTTCGGTTGAAATTAATGGCTACTTTATTATGGGTTGTTACATTGATATTTGGTATATAAATACAGATATATTATAAACTCATGGATATTGGGACTTTGAACGCCGTCACCTAGGTGCATCTGAATATGACCGGCGAAAATGGGTACATATTTTTCACGATCTAACGATGAATCTAACATATATATTATTTGTAGTTATTAAATATGACTGGATTGTCGCTTGATATTTTTTTGCCTATATTATGGTTTTTATTCTTTTACTGTAGTAAAAGTTTTTTTAATCGAATAATCGTGTTTTTATATATTTTTATTCCGTTATAAAAGATAAAGTTGTTAAATATATATAATTATTCATAAAGCTCTTTAAATTTACACATACTTTACTAAAATAATTATGTTTAACTCAGTTATTTTAATATTCAGTTTGAAGGAAAGTCAAATATATTTTAGTAGATTTGATAAAATAAATGCGGAAAGTCTTAACATGAAAATGCACGAAATTGTAATGCCATGTACGGACTGCGTATTCCCATGTAAGCTAATCTTTTGAAGATGGACGTGTATACGTATGACGTTTGATAAATTTTTATGTACGGCAACGAGACTAATCGTGAGGCGTGCACTTTAAATGTAGGTTATGGGAGAAGGTACGTACAATGCAGTACGGTGAACACGTACCCTACGTAGTAGCGTACGCGTTGTACGTATGTGTGTTATATGAACACACAATAAATTCAAAAATATACTTTATTCAAATAGACTTTTTAAGCAATTTTGAATAGTCAAATTACAAATTAGTCTTTTAAATATTCAAAATACCGGTTCAGAAAGTAGATTCTACCGAGGAGAACCGGTAAGAAACTCAATAAGACTCTTTTAAAATAAATTTTCATTCAGTAAAAGACTTTTTAGTTTCATGTATTTTTGTATTTGTAATTTTAATTCAAATTAGGATAAACATGAAAATTACAAATGTTAAACTTATAAGTCTGTCATTTATGTGCACAAGTTAAAAGTAGGGTTCAGCGAAGCAGTATGGCGTATTAAGCTCTTAGCTACCTCCTTAATTGGAGAGGAAACATTTGCCCAGCAGTGGGACATTTATAGGTTGTTTGTATTTGTTGCTTTACTTTACTACATAAATTAAAATTTGAAAAAGACCAAAAAAAATAAAAACTTATTTGCGAAAATTTCGTTTTCTTCCAACCTTTATTAAAATATAGCTGTTTCTTGATTTCAATATCTTCACGCATCATTATAGACGTAAATCGGCAAATGAGAATTTATGGTCTCTCAAAACGGTTTGGTCATCCTGAACATGTTTGCCGACCGCAGACTTTAAAACACATCTGTTTTAATATCTCCACCAAGAGGTTTAAGTTTGATAATAATTTTATATTCAAATGAAAGATTTTAATAATTCTTACTACCATATTCTGAATTTGAAACGATTTCGCAAAAATAGAAGGTAAGAACGCCATCTATAGTATTTTTGTGTATGTTACGCTAAAATTACTATTAAAATTGATTTAATTTTCTTATGAAACATATCATTTCGAGGATAACCTTTTCACCTTATTTTAAATCCGATAAAAACAGCTGAGTTTAGAAGTTTCGTTCGGCCGGAACAGAAAGCAGAGCGCTTGGGAATAAAGCGATCGTACTAACGAGTTAAAACATATATTATTCGCATCATAAAAATCTACAACGTGGGTGGTTGACAACAAAACATGACATCGTATATATTTCATTCTGCTGTTACCGATTTCGACAATTTTTTTTCGACTAAAAAATATTGAAGTAACGTCAAAAATCTGTGTCATGAATGGCTTCTTAATTACAAAATAAGGCAATTTATGTGAGAAACATTAAATAAGAGTTTGTTGTCAATTTCTTAATTATTAAGGAAAATTATCTTCTTTACGACTGGTATAAAACGAATGTTTTCTTATTTAGATAACAACTTAGACATAGTTACAATGTAATTCTTTTTGATGGAATAGTTACTAAAATAAACAAAACGCGGGATTCAAAGGGGCAGATTACGAGAATGTATTGTATACCTTCTTAACTCAGTTCAAATAAGGTAAATTTCTCATTTCGGCTTAACGTTTTTTTTCGTGAATGTCTTAGATGACGTTGCTATCTTCGTAATAAACATTTTCAGATTAACTTTAATTATTTTTAATATTTAATAACTAAATTTATTAACTTGTAATTTCCTAAGATAGGCGACTTCAAAAATAAACTTCTTTCAACTTTATAAATTAGCATAGAAAATTGTTTCATACCACGATTCGATTATCATAAATTTTCTTGTATCGCTAAAACTTATTAACATGTCAATCTATACGAAAATAAATTCGCCAATTTTGCTGTTAAGCCAAACTCGCTACAGAGAGATTAACTGGTAAAGAAATAAATATTTACGTAAAAAAAAAAAAAAAAACAAAATAAAATATTCCAAAACACAAACACGGCAATATTCTCTCTAAGTATATGTGTTGAAACCTATACCTAAACAATCACCCCATTCCTTCTATTATTTATTACTTCATCCGTTATTAATTTTTAAGAAGGCAACGCATTTGCTGCACAAACTTTTGGTGACCTACAAGAGACCAGAAATGATGATGACTTAACATCAGCTGACCTGCTTGCTTATCAGCTGTTATCTTAACAAAGTGTAGATATTTTTCTATAATAAATAATAATAAACTATACCACATTATTAAATCAGTGAACAACTAATTGACTTTAAAATACAACTAACATTGTTCACATTACCTCTTAATGACCCTTACATTTCTACGAAGACTTATCCTAAAACGCTTACAAACAATTTGCTTTTCATAAACCATCAGGAGCTGAGTGGATTTCCTTGTACTATCAGAGTTAGTACACGACATTACTCATAGTATATGAATCTACATTCAATAGAATACAGGCAGAAGTCTACCGTAAACCTCTTTAATAAAGGTTACATTGATTTGTCAAATATTTAACATTAGTATAGACAAAACTGAAATATCTGGTCGTTGTTTGGTGTAAATTTATACTAAGAAACAGATTGTAAGTAAATAGTCCTATGAAAAGTTAAGACAATATCAAAAATCATATTTGAAAGACATTTTGATGCAGCAGCGCTGATTTCAAGTGCTAAATTAGTGTTTAAATTCGTCTCGAGCTCGGCGGTGAAGGAAAACATTGTGAGGAAACCTACTTGGGCCGGGAGAAATTCTGACATGTGTATATCCGCCAACCCGCAGTGGAGTAGCGTGGTGGATTAAGCTCTAAAACCATCTCCTTAATAGGAGAAAAGTCCTTTGCCCAGCTGTAAGATATTTACAGGCTGTTACGTCATTTTTTAACTTAACGATTTTTCGGAATTTGCATACTTCCGAGAAGAACAGACAAGAATCTTGCCAACGAGTATCAAATCGATATTTCATTACCATAATTTGTATTTACATAGAATATAAATTAGTACTTAAAGTAGCTTATTTTTTTTTCCAAAGTCTTATCTATCTTTATACCGAAATTTATCAAAATGGGTTCTGTGGTTCAGTCGTGATGTGTAACAGATTAACAATTACTTTGAGAGAGCCTTAATCAAGATAAACATTTGGATGCTGATAAGCAATAATGTGTCAACCCACAAAAAGTCAAATTCGGAGATATTGATGTATTTTGATACTACATCACCTATTTGAGATTATAAAAAAAACTCAATTGATATAAACTAAAAAGGTACGGAAAAAAGTTTCTTAATTACTTGTTGCGATTTCCGAGTGGAAATAAACAACTAAGGTACAAACACACATACATACATACAAACATAGACTGATAAACACATTACCCTTGCGTTCGCAGTGGGGTAAAAATATACACTGAGATAGCCCGAAAGAGTGTTTAAAGATGAAAATTGGTATTAAAAATATCAACTTGATTTAAGCTACCATTATTCTTTCTAAAGATAGTCCTTTCGCAAGGAAAAAATGGCCAACCAACGACGTTGGGTACATGAAAAATGATTTTGCTATTTTGATAAATGATTCATGAAGCCCCAATATGAAATATGTACTTAGAAAATTTTATCTATTATAATAAAAATCTAGACTATATTAGCATAAGCTTATTTGAATAATAGATAAAAAATCAGATTGCCAAAATAATTTCAAATAGAAGTTGATGCCCGCGACTTCAAATAATTATTAAAAAATATATATTTGAGAAATCCAGGGTTGTATCATCATCTCTTTATATATATAAGCTGGGTTGTATCATCCCCTATTTAACCTCCTAAATGCAGCCTATATCTTTTTCAAATCTATGTAAGTAACAGCCTGTAAATGTCCCACGGTTCGATAAAAGGTTTTCTCTTCTATTAGGAAGGTTAAGAGCTTAATCCGCTGCTCCACTACGGACTGGCGGATAGAGTATATTTATATTAGTAGACTGCTTCAAACACAGCATTTGAAAATGATTCTATCCGGGGATTGAACCCACGATCATCGGTTGAAATCGACGTACTACTACTAGACCATCTCGGTTTATAAGAAATCTATGTATGTATCAAAATTTATAAAACTTAGTCCAACGTGACAACGTAACAAACATACAGAACGACAAAGACACATTTATAATATTCGTAGGACTAGTAGTAAAGTAGGAATGTGGTAAGTGTTTAACAGATAATTCATGATAGAATAATGCTTAGTTGCGTAACAGCTGAATACAGTGAGCTTGTAATTACCCAGACGAGCTGACATAGCACTCTAGTAAAATTGAGCACTATGTGCTCAATTTGCTTAGACGGGTAGTTCTCTAAAACGAATCATCAAACCGTACTCGTATATTGTAATGCGGGATCATAAAATCGTGTCTCATACTCAGTGAGTTGGATCATAAAGTGTCATGTCTCATGATCAGTGGGTTGGATCATAAAATGCTACATCTCATAGACATTGTTCAGTACAGCGGACGGAAAAGACCCAGACGATTATTTCGGAGGACACGCTTATCGTTTCCATCCTCTATATACAGGCTGTTGCCGTATTTCATTATCCTCCAGAAAGATATTAGCAACACTATCAGATGGCGCAAAAATACATAACATGATTTTTTTATTAATAAAAATAAAATAAAAAACTAAAATAAACGACCTTGTGTCGGGGGTCCGGAAACATACACAACACTAACACAAACACCCAGACCACGACAAACATCCGTATGGCCGGTACAGACATTTGCCGTGAGCGGGTGAGCGAGTGATCGAACCTGCGACTTTTAGCGCTACAGTCAGTTACAATGACCACTGCGATAACGTGTCTGTCAAAAAAAAAAGTTCATTTTGTGTTATGAAAAATTGTTTTTTTTTTTTTAAGCATGTAGTTTTAGTTTTCATCAAAATTTTTTGCTATTTATCTAGCTTCCAATACGATCATACACGCACACTTAAACAGTTAACTTTTGGTATACTTGTATTCGAATTTTATATTATTCGTCCTGTGCATACATCCGAGTACACATACATACATAAAACTGATAAAACACCGAACCCAAATGACTCTTAATTACGCGCGTTTTGACATTGATGAAGGATGTCTATCGCTTGCTTTAATTTCAGTCCCGATGTGTGAGATTTTTTATTATAAAATAAAAAGGATGCTCGTCAAAAGGATCGTATATTTTTAGTCGGATGAAATCGAACCCGATCGTTTAATATAGTCGGACATCGCATAATCAAATTCTTGAAAAATATAGACAGGCCTAAAATATATTGCTGAACACGATTTACCGGCGCAAATTGTGGAGGTTACATAATAATCAGCACATCGTGACGGACGAGTCGCTTTCGGAGAAGTCAAAGTCAATTCATACGATCGTCAGACGTTTGCAGCGTTCGACAGACGTTTGTGACGTTTAACGGACGTTCGCAATGTTCGACGGATGTTCCTACGTTTAAAATCGAATTCGCTACAGTTTACACATCTGTGTGACACGAGTTAGCTAAGTCAGTAATTAAAAATAATTTCATGTAATTGCTTGGTTTGTTGGTTATAATTAATGAAAAAAAAAATCTAATTTAGTTTAAAGATCTATTTCTTGTCTTCAAAGGTTGCTGAAGTTAACTTGTCACACTCCAACTAGAACTATAACGGAAAGAAAAGTATCCAAAAATCCAAATGTGGTAAAAATATCAGTTAATACTTACTGATTGGCCGTATGTGTACGCGTTTGTCTTCGATAACCTCTTCGTCATCCTTGCCTTTTGATTTCTTCGGAACCTCATCCGAAACATCTGGAAGAATTAAGAATTTTTTATTTCCTGATAACATTACCGTAAAAACAATGTTATTGGGATGTTGGAATAATTTGAGATTTCGAGATAGCCGGAAGCTTTCTCTCCTTCCCGTGCCTTCCCAAATTCTCTTCCCCCCTCTTCTCTTATTCCTACTTACTTCTAGGCTGGCAATGTATTTATGGGTCATCCGGTGCTGTTAATGGCCATAGAGGGCGGTGATTAATTAACACCAAGTGACCTGCCTGCTCGCTTGTCTATTATATATCATAAGAAAATAAAAATTGTACAAAAAATTTAAAAGTCATTTTAATGCCTCCACTGGTCACATACGAGCTAAGAACTAAAGAATACTAGTAGGCGCCCAGTTGTCGAAATTCGACTAAATTAATTAATTTTAATTTTAAGTTTCAATGTTATTAAGGTTTTACTGTCGAAAATTACACTTCTATGACCTTTATGACCATAGACAATAAACAAAAGAGTGTAGTGTGTGTAATGTATTTTTTTTTAATAAAATGTATTTTTCAGATGCTGATATGCAAATATGTGTCAACCCACAAAAAGTGAAATTCGGAGATATTGGTGTATTTTGCAGCATTATCTATTTAACATTATGCAATAAAAAAAGTCATATAAACTAAATAAGCACGCAAAAAAAGGTTCTCAATTAATTGTTCGAAATTCCAGGTCATTCCTTATTTTGTAATTAATACAATAATCTTATATTTTTAAAAACTTTTTATTAGATAATATATTAAATATATCAACCTGCTTTTAATTCATTACAGCTTAAATCAAAAAAGAAAAGAAAATATGGATAAATACTTACTCAAACATACTTATTAAGAATAGGATTGACATCTTTAGACGCCATTTTCTCAAAATGAAATTCGTGTGGCTTGACACAGTATTGCATATGAGCGTCTATTTATGCGTAATTAAAAAATAGTATTTTGTACTCCATCTGTATATGAGTGTGCTAAATTTCATACTCCTCCGTCATCACAATTTCGTAAATAGGAGTATAAAAAGTTTTTATTATTTTGCTTCACGTATTAATATATGGATGCTGATAAGCAATAATGTGTCAACCCACAAAAAGTCAAATTGGGAGATATTGATGTACTTTGATACTGCATCACCTATTTAACATTATACAAAAAAATGTAGTCATATAAATTAAATAAGTACGGAAAAAAGTTTTTTAATTAATTGGTTCGAATTTCAAGTGCGTTCCATTTTTTGCAATTTTTACAATGATCTCAAATATTTAAATAACTTTTTATAAGATAATATATTAAATGTATTAGTCAGAATTCAATTTATTATAGCTTTTATCAAAGAATAGAATAAAATATGGATATATACTTCTTCAAACATATTTGTTAAGAATAGGTTGGACATCTTTAGACGCCATTTTCTCAAAATGATGTCCGTGTGGCTTGACACAGTATTGCTTATCAGCGTCCATATAAGAGCTGTTTAGATACCGTCTCTCGCGGACATCATGAATATTTTTTTTATAAATTGTATTATTTATTTAGTTTTCTCTAATACAATAAACGTGAAAGTGAATTTGTTTGTTCATCACGCTTCCACGCTTCACCGGTTTGACTGATCGACGAGAAATTTAACTAGACACGAACTTAGATATCTTATCTCGAAAAACTCATATCACGAACAAATTAAAACAACAAGAAGCCTCTAAAATCTGAATATCTGATAAGCATGATTTCGCTTTTGCGTTTTTCTTATTGCGTTTCTTTTTTTATTTACGCAGGGAAATCTTCGAAAAGATACCCGATTCCTGGAGGCAGATCGGGTTATGGTGATTTATACCTACTAAAACCCTGCGATGGCCTTCCTCAGCACGGAAATGGAGAGGCCGCGGGATCGCTTCCGCATGCGCATCCGCTGCCCTTCCCGTGCGACGCTCCGCTCGTGGGTACTAGACCACGGAGCTTGTATAGCGTTTATTTTGTTAATTTTACACGTCCGATGATTAATCTATATACATGTATCGTATGCATAGTATGAAAAATGTTTCCCGCTAAGATTTTTCAAACTAAGCTACGGATTTTAATGCAGACGTAATAGATTTCCTCAAAAAACAAAGAGATTTAAGAGACTGGTAAAATGTATAATACATCCATATTTTAATAGCCGAGAATTTTCTACATTTGTAATGTGATGTCGTAAATAACTACATCGCATACATGTGAAGCCGGGGCGGGTTGCTAGTTACATAATTAAAATGTAAGTAACGAGCGTTGCAGTGAGCAAAAGCTAGTTAAATTAATAAGAATTTAATTTAGGAAGTACGACTAATTATGAGGGTACGTATACACATGGTACTGGTACTACGCAGCATGCAAGCATATTAATTTTGGCCAATTACAATCCATCGGCATGTGAGTCAAAGCTATGCTCAATATTAGCAGTCTGTGGCCGGCGGCCGATCGATCTGTAACATCGTATTGTAACAAGAATTTAAAAAGTCAAAAACTCGACTGCTTTACAAAACCATCTGCATCTTTTATGAATCAACTTTAAATTGTTATAGATCCTAAAGGGTAATTCTGATTGAAAAACTATATCAGATACGTATAAATTATGTTGAAACACCTTTTTAAGGATACCCAACTTGACTTAGTTTGTGGATTAAATTTTTTTTATTTTTCACATTACGGCGTCCAAAATCGGTCTATTTGATTTTTCCAATTTGTATGCTTTCTATGACATTCGAGTTGTCATTACGAATAAAACAAAGTGTCATATAATAAAATTAGCTTACTCGTTTGGTCTTAATAGTGCCACAAAGATACAAACCCGCATACATACACATATACATACCTACATAGATTAATAAACACATTACCCATTATTTGCATCGCGCAGTTGGGTAAAAAGTTTAATATGAGCATTCGCGTGGTCAGTAAAGCGGGGCTCTATTGCTGTTGGCTAGTATTAGTAGCTTAATTTGTGAAATAAGATTGGAAGATGAAAATTTAAACATTATACACGCTTAATATTAAAGTGCATGAATACAAACTCTGTGTGAAACGAGTGAACTAAATTTGTAATTAAAATTTAGTTTTATATAATTCTGTTCTTCATAATGTATGAATTTGAAAAAAAAATCTATTCTATATATTAACATCAAACTCTTAATAAATGGCCGAACTGCATTTGTGCCTAAAAATGTAATTTTCTCAATCACTTTAAAACGAAGCGAGCGAAATTATGGTATATTTTATTTTTTATATTTCATTTAAACACAAGATCAAAGGTGGTTTCCATCACTTCGATATTTAAATATATACTAAAGCTTATCACATAGAAAACGTAACAAACATGCATACAGACACTTTCGCATTTATAATATTAGTATACATAGTATAAAATAGTTCATAGTATACATATCGTCGCTTCGTATGTAATACTTCGTAACTAACAATTTTAATAAAAATAGATTTTCTCAGTAAAAAATATTATATTTATTCAAATAATTTACTCTTATAATAATAATATTTCTTACAATTAAGTCTAAATCATTAATAAATGTAAATATATTTATTACAGTCAGCTTCAAAAGAAGTCTCGGAAGAAAGTTCGGTAGTTTACATGTACGATCTATCACATCTAGACAGACGATATGATTTATTTAAGGTTACCTTAAAGTCAAAAAAGCAATTTCCATTTATCTCAAATATCTATTTCTTGAGATTCTTTGTGATATATTTCAATTTGATTAAAGGAGAATCCTTTGACATTCAAACGATTTAGATAAACGAAACGTGATAGACGTAATCGCTGTACTACGAATTCCTGGTACTGTCGTGGAGATAAGGATGATATTTGACTGAGATTATAAGAATTTAAAGCGATACATATTTATCTATAGTAATAAAACAAGATAAATTAATTTATAAAATCAAAACCCTGACTGCGAAATAAGACCATCTGTACTCAGCAGTACCGTATCAATATCAGTTCTGAGTAAAAGCCTATAAGTGAGAATCGTTATTCACCAACTTCAAATCTTTATAGATCCTAATCTGTAATTCTAATTGAAAAACGATATCAGAAACAAAAAAAAAGTGATTTTTAAATGCCTATTCAACGATAGCCCACGTGACATAGTTTTCTTTTTTTTACATTGAGTTTTTTGAATTTTTTATGGTTTTTATAACATTTGCGCCGTCTTGACAAATCAAATGATGTATCATTTATCAAAATCGGCCCACGCGTTTAAATAGTGCCATAAAGGTATAACCCACATACATACATACATAGGCTCATAAATACAGTACCCTTCTTTGCGTCGCGCAGTCAGTAATAAAGAGGTAAAATTTGTTTGTACATATGTAGGGGGTAACTTCTAAAAGTACTGGTCCGTTGCAAACATATTTTTTTATATTTTTAGGGTTTTAGGCAATATTACATCACGCTACAAGAGCAAAACGGACCACGTTACTAGTGTCCAACGTTACCAGTGGAACCACGCAAGGTAGCTTTATTAAAATAGCAAGCGGATCACGTAGTGCTAAGATCATCACCGCCGCCCATGAACATTTGTAGTACCAGAAGAGTCTTAAATGCGTTACCAGCTCAGAATGGATTAAGGGGAACATAAATTGAGGAAAGGAAAAACAGCTATATAAGCTACGCCACACCGCTCTTCTGTGAGAGTGAGATACTTCCTCGAGTTAGCCTGTAAACAAGCTATGGTCCGTACTACTATTGTCTCAGTAAAATACTATTGTCTCAGTAAAATAGTATAGCTTGGAAATTATTATTTTCTTTCGAAACCTACCCTAATTGTTACTGAAATGGGCCGTCAACAAATCAACCAAATTTCTATTCTGTTGTGGATTAAGATGATTTTACTGTTTCTGTGTTATTATAATAAATGATCTGTTCTAAAATTTAAATATATAACTATTATTTTTAAAACAAAAAATTAAATCTTATTCTACTAATATTATAAATGTGAAAGTTTGTATGTGTGGATGGATGTTTGTTACTCTTTCACGCAAAAACTACTAAACCGATTTGGCTGAAATTTGAAATGAAGATGGCTTATGTTTTGGATTAACACATAGGCTTATTTTTATTCCGAAAAAATTTGAAGTTCCTTTAGAAATAATATAAACAGTGCTTTTTATATAAAAACTACTGAAAGCTTTATCCCGTAAAAAATTGAAGTTCCCACAGGAATAACTCACTAAGAAAGTACTGAATCGATTTGACTGAAATTTGGTATGAAGATGGCTTATATCTTGAATTTAAATTTACTCTTCCACTCGGAAGAAGTCGCGGGTGAAAGCTAGTAAGTATAATAAACTTGCGCATACAGAAAACCCGCGTTGTGTTTTAGCAATGCCCTAACGCAAACATGTTCTACTGAGGTAGAGCTCAGCTGTAGCCCATTAACTACAGCTCGTATACAGCTGGTTCGAGCCGGGCATGTCCACACTTTCACAAAGCAGTGTGAGGTAGTCTAACCCCTCTTCTATTCCTTTCCTTACTTTTTGACTTTTTGGTTTTTATTCTTTTTTAGGTTGGGAACGCTTTGGCTCCTCCATATTTAAATTAATATTTGATTTAGGTCTCTGTGTTTGTCCTTGTGGATCTTCTCACCGTCTCTCGGTGAGCACGTAAAGCTGTCAGTCCCGGCTGTTATCACAATCACCTAATAATGATCGTTACTCTTAAAATGAAGATTTTTCCAAGCTAAATGGTTACTGGCTTGCTCTCAGAGGTTAAGGATGTCAGATGGAAACCCCTTAATGTAAAAATCAGTAACATTGCCTTGGTATAATCTAGAAAAATGCTAAGTAGATAACGATAAAACATATTCCCAGAAGCTAAAGTTTTAGGGTCTGTCTACAAAAGAGCTAGATAATATCTTAACACGAACATAAGAGAATTGGTCGTAAGTTTAACGGCACCGTTAAATTTTACTATCAGTATTTTATGATATATTTAAAAACCTTTTAGAAGCAAAGCTCAGGCACTAATAATATCCATTTTCTTCTTATTTAAAATGCATTTACTAGACAATAGTCTGTGGTAAAATAACATACTGTATCCATGATATAAGCTACGTCTAATTTTTAACCAACTTTAAAGAAGGGAGGTTTTCAGTGTATCGGATACTTTTTATGTGTGTGCTCCGATTACTCGAAGACGCCATCATCGATTTTGTTAATTCTTTTTTTATTTGAAAGCGTATACGTTGAAAGGTATATATATTGATAAATTTTTTTTTGAACAATCTGATTGATTGACATATATTCTATTACATTTTTAAACATATATAGTCTAATGGTGTAAACGGATGGAAAGACAATAGCTTAATAAAAAGGTTTCGTTTGCACGCTTTGTAGAAAAAACCTGCGGATTTTTCTACCAAATAATTGATCTTCCTCAACTCTTACATATCATAAACTCGTTAACATCGTGTCGCGAAATAAAATATGTATTACGAAGACTATTAGTTTCGAATTGGCTATTCGTAGACGAGAATTTCATTTGTAAGTTTTACTCTCGTAAGTGATATAAAATAACTCTGTAACCTGGTAACAGTTAGCTATGTAACCTTGCGAAAGCTGCTTCTATCAAAAATAAATTCACTGATATTTAATTCTTTCAGGTGTAAAGCAATGATAAAAAACTTATGTAAATCTTTATGAAAGTTTGAGAGCAAAACTTATAAGTGGATGCTGATAAGCAATAATGTGCCAACCCACAAAAAGTCAAATTCGGAGATATTAATTTATTTTGGTATTTGGTTACCTATTTAACATCATTAAGAAAAATTCAAGTTGTGTAAACTACATAAGTATTGAAAAAGTTTCTTAATTTAATGCTCAGAGTTTCAAGTGCGTTCCATATTTTGCAATTTGTACAATAATCTTGTATATTTGAAAAACCTATTTATAGATAAAACTTTTCATTATACCAGTCTGCTTCAATTTATTACGCCTTTTATCAAAAAAATAATAGAAAAGGTGCATATATACGTCTTCAAACATATTTATTAAAAATAGATTTGTCATCTTTAGACGCGATTTTCTCAAAATAAAGTCTATGTGAGTTGAAATAGTATTGCTTATTAGCGTCCAAGTGTAATTCTCGAATTAGTATCCAACTTTATCAAACCGGATGCTATCTTCGCTGTGTACCACTTGTGTTCTTATCGTAACAAGCTCGCGTGATAAATGACAGTTAATAGAAATCTAAGTGAATTATTCATATACTATTATTGCGGAAAAGCAATCATACTATTATATCCGTTTTATTACATTTGTTGAATATTGCACGCGTCACAATGCGATTTTGGGGTATGTTCTGCTCTCAGTAGATCACCATGTGTCAATTCCGTAACATGACATCTTTTCGAATTTGTATGTCTTACTTTTGAAAGCGATATAAAATAATTCGTTTACCGAATAACAGATACGTCGTGAGTAATTACTAAAGCTGTGAATGTCAAAAATAAGACATTGACAGTAAATTCTTTCTGGTGTAAAACAAACAGTTTATGTAAATCTTTATGAAAGTCTGAGAGTAAGATTTATAATTCTGATACTTTTATTGAAATAATTACAATTCCCATATTGATTTTTTTTTAATTTAACGGCTGTTCTTTTAGGTTGTCCTATTTTTTTCCTTAACCACCTTAGTATTGACCCCAACAAAATAACTCGACACGAACACATACGAAATTGTGGATATTCGAACTATTGTTTAATTACCTGTTACCTGTAAATGTTGTTATACCGGACAACCGTTTCAAACTAAATTTTTCACCCTTATTATTAACTATATTTTCCGTATCTCTGACAGTATATATGTTACAGTTGAGTTTTTATAGTTGAGTTATAAAAACGTATTAAACTGTACTAATAATTAAAAATTCGTATTAATAACATTTACTTAGTAATTAATTTACCGTGTTCTTTAATATAAGGTGAAAATTAAATAAAGAAAAAAAAACAAGATATAATAAAATTCGAAATAGATAGCATTAATCGATTTCATTTAAAAATTTTATAGTGGTGTGGTGAATTTTAACGCGAAAGGACATAAATTTTTACTACTCGACGTTGAGCTGTTAATTTCGTTATTAAACCATTAAAATTTAATTTTTCACGATTGTCGCAATAGATAAGATTCTGGGAAGAATATTAATACTTTTAATTTAATTTTTATCCTTGTGAGGGTTAGACTTTAAACGTTTCTAATAATCAAATAACAATATTTACAAGATATAATAATTATTTTTTAAAATCACTCTTTTAAGGGTTACAATAAAAGTAAAAATCATATTTGAAAACATCTACAATAATTGAAATAATATTGCGATTAAAATATTTATCGCAATGAAAATAAAATCAATGCACATTTAAAACCGTTAAAAATTTTCCCGATATCACTTTCAAATTTAAATATATATTTATACATACATATATCTAACGGTATTATAATCGTTGACATTCAAGAGTCTAATTAACCAATAGTTATTAAAATCTATATATTTATATATTACTGCTTCCAATTAGTAAAGACTAACGAGAACCTTCACCATTTTAAAGTTAGATTTCCAACGAAACTGAAACGCTAAAATACATTACAAATAATATTATAAAGACACGCGTTAAGATTTCTCTCAACACGCTGCGAGAAACTACTGAAACGGAATTTACGAAGAAAGTAGGAAAATCATTAATTAAGTGTGCTAATTATGTGCATCACGTTACGTGGAAATACTGTAAAACACGAATAGGTATTGAATTTAAAATGTATTAATTCAAATCTGTAACTGGAAATTGAATATTGAGAACTGATATTGGAATATTGAGTGCAATTTTCAGAAATGTATCGATATTATATATTAGACGAGTTTAAATAGTGCAAGCGAGTAATTTAAATGAAAATGTTGAATAATGCATATTTAAAAGTAAAGCAATTGTTAAAAGCTAAAATAGTTATTGTGGTTATCGATAGAAATGTAATGAAAAATTTAAAATAATTTTTACTAAATGGCTTTGGTTAATATAATAAATTTTCAGAATATGTAATTTAAACGAGTTAGTACGTACGTAGTGATATCATAATTAATTTAAAATTTATTTTATCACCAATTATGTCGAATAATTTACACTTTTATGTTTCTAATTCTCAGTATAGTGTTAAATACATATCTTTTTCAAATATATTTAAGCCACTAATAACATATATTCATATTTATTTATAACAATAACTACCAACTTAAAAAAAAAAAAAAAACAAAATATTTTCCTGAAATATCTAACAACTAAAACATCCTACACTACTTAAGTTGACGTGATATAATGTAATCACACCTGCATGGCACTTACTACCTTTTACTTTTGAAGTATTATCATGATAAGTGATTATTTTATCACAAATTATATCTTCACGCTTTTCTATTCCAGAAAAGTGAAGATGGTTACTACATGTTCAACCACTTACACAGTGATAACTAACAATTATTTTCAGTATATCTTAAGAAGTAATGGTTGGCGAAAATTATGGGTTACAGACAATGTAAAATCGTTTAATTGGTTTGTAATTTTGATCGTCTTAATAACTTTATATCTGCTGGCAATTTGTTAGAAACTATCATTTTGTACCTAAATTGTTATCATCTCATACGAATTCATCATCAAATATTTTTGTGATCTATAAACTAGTACAAACCTTTAGCACTTCTGCTCTCAAATACTTCTAAATCCAACGCATCACTCCTATCTTGAGGATTGGAGAATCTGAACGTGAAATCGTTCCAGTCGAAACTGATCGCGTGTGTTGTTATCAATCTTGTTATCGCGTCTTGATTGGATCTCGCCTGTCTATTACCCAGCGGTTCTATCGTGAACAAATCGAAAAGCTTTATCGTTTTTTGCTGTCTCAAACTCCTTACGAACTCCTTTGCCATGTTATCTATACATGTTGCATTGTCACTGCAGTTCAATTCGACGATGCCGGATCTGGCTTGCCCCAGCAGCGCGAACGCGACGATGTATATCAGAGAGGTCATTTTGGTCACTTATGTCTTTATCACCAGCACTCACACGTTGTCACCAAATCCATTTGTGGGTCACGTCTCCGCACCACCTACATCGGTGGTTTGTTCGTCAATGAGTCCTTCTCTGATCCGCCTATGATTTTTATTCTCCGTCACGCTGCAGTGGTCTCCATGAACCGTGTGTGCGATATTTTTTTTAACTAACCGCTTACTTGTGTGTTCCTATTTATTTATCAGTATTTGAAATACTTTTTCCACTTCGCGTGCTATATCGATCTACCGTGTGTTTATTTAAGGTACAGTATCGAGAATCGATTTGGAGCAAAAACATCGCGTTACGCGTTATATGGTTTCATTTAATAGGTCTGGTCAAATGGTATTTTACTTTCAAGAGTACTGATAGCAAAATAAAATATTTCAGATTTCATTAAAGACCAATTTAATTCGCGTTTATTAGATACTTTTATTTTAGATCTTTAATCATAATGACATTTCGAACATTTTACAATAACACGATCACGGTTAGACTTACACGTGACTATGATTAAAATAGATGTTTTTCAATAACTAAATACATTTTCGAAAAAAAAAATCATATAATATAACACTTTTCTTTATTCCGTTATCATGATAATTTAGCATTCATTATATGTATATATTCAATCAACGGTAACGCTTTACAATTAAAAAGCAATCGTATCTATATTTAAAGCAAAATAGCGCCTTCATCAATAAAGACAATAGGTTAGATAACCTTACATTAGTACCAATGAAAGCGAAGCATTAATCTTTAGGATTAAGTTTGTCAATAAATTTGACAAACTGTAGACAAGTACGCAAAGCGAGAACAACACAGATTGTCAGGGGCAAGTCGGCGACTCGATGAAAACCGAATATTATCGAAAAAGTTCGTCCTGTGGTCAGAAAATTTTGATCTGAATTGATGATCGTGGGGTTATACTACCGTTAGCCTTTTGAACTTAATATAAAATCCGCTTCGTTTTTCAAATAGCCATTGGAGGAGACTTTCATATATCGGGAGAAAGGACGTAAGTATATCCAAACTGAAGTGGAATAGCATGTTGAAGTGAGTGTTTAGCTCCTGACCTTCCCCTTAATAGGAGAGGAAGCATTTGCCCAGCAGTGGAACAGACAGTACAAAGTAAAAATTTAGGGACCGCCGAAATGGTAAGACACAGTAGATAAATTAAATGATAATATTAAAAGGGCTCATATACAGAATTTTACTCTTAAACGGGGTTACAAATTAATTATACCTTTTCATAATATTGTATTAATACGAATGATATTAATAAAGCTATCTCTGTCATTGTCCTCGTTTCATTAAAATTTAATTTCATTATTAATATCGAAATGTTCCATCGTAACATGTTGTAAGAAATTTATAAACTCATATTAGGAGACAAAAGTTGAATAAGGTTAGACTAAAATTTCAAAGAACAAACTTAATTTTATAACTTATTAAGAAATATTTGACGAAATACATTTAAAAGACTGAATCTTTTGAAATGTACTAGATAGCTAGTGGAAATTATTAGAGTATACGCGTGATTATAATTGATTTAAATTAAATAAAATTTTAACACACACACACACACACAAAATACACACATTTGCAGACAACCAGACACACAAATATACACACGCATAGATACATACCCACGTCAAACTTAACACACTTATTTTTTAGTCGATGCTTAAAAATAACAAAAGGTAAAAAATGATAGAGTTCCCTATTCAGGAATACAGTTTTTTATCCTTTTTTTTTTCTCTCGTAAGAGCTGTAATACTCGTTCCTACAAAGGTCAAACTTGATGGGACCATAGTTCAAACTATAGACTATAACAAATGATGATAGCTTTGGTTAATAAAAACACAGCTAATAGTCTTTTTTTTGTTTACGCAGGGGAAATTTTCGAAAAGACACCCGATTTCTGGGGGCGCGATCGGGTTTTGTAGAAATTTTTACCCACAATACCCTGCGACGGCCTTCCTCAGCACGGAAATAGAGAGACCGAGGGATCACTTGCGCATGCACATTCGCTGCCCTTCCATGCGTTGCTCTACTTGTGGCTGGTAGAGCTCGTCTCAGTCTCAGTCCTCGTGGAGTTCGAGCTTATCCGAGCTGCTATCGTCCTCAGGGCCGTATGAACACAGATACGCTCCCGCGTACCCCCCGATCTCACGCACCCACAGTTCACAGCTAATAATAAGTAAGTAAGCTAATAATAAGTTTGTAAGTTGGTATGTAGGGGGGAATTTCTGAAGCTACTGATCCGATTTGAAAAATCCTTGTTGCGTTAGATAGTCTGTTTATTGAAGAAGACCTATATTACATTACGCTACGACTCTTAGATAAAAAGCAGGAACCATAAAGTGAATACGTGAAGGACAGTTAGTTATTAAGTTAAAGTGCTTTTATATTTTTATAAGATCATTTTTATTCTGACGCTACCATCTTTTTAAACCACTCCTTATTAGCCATTGTTACACACGCAATAAACATATAAGTAATTATATTTTAACTACATATTTATCGATACCACTAATTATTCTCTCGGAGATAAAGTGTTTAATAATGCAGTCCAAATTTTAATAATGTATTTATTTAATTACATCTACTGTAATCCTTCTATCTAATCCTCTTTTACCTTATGTGTTTATTAGGCTAAGTATGCATCTATGTATGTATGTGGGTTTGTACCTTTATGGCACTATATAGATCAAACGCGTGAACTGATTTTAATAAACGATTCGTAGTGTTCGCGCTAATGTCAAAGAAAGCATAAAAATTTGGAAAAATCAAAATGGCCAATTTTGGGTGCCATAACGTGAAACAGAAAAAAAAATGGAAATCGACGAATTACGTCGAGTGTGGTATCGTTGAATAGGTATTTAAAAATATTTTTTAGGTTTCTTATATCGTTTTTCAATCAAAATTACGATTCTCAGTTATATACTCTTAGACAAAACTGAAATTGATACGGTACTGTTCATTGCAGATGGTCTTCTTACGCAGTCGGGGTTGATTTTTTAAATAAATAACTTGTTGAAAGTTGCAGGTAAACGACTAAATCAGTCACCTTATGTTAAGTGATCAGCGATCGTGTACGTTTGCAGCAACAGAAAATCAGCAAATACATTGCTGGCTTTGAAATAAATGAAAGACGAAAAGGAAGTGATGAAAGGGTTTGGCTTCCAATATTCTTCACGTAAGAACTATCAGATTTGAAATACTTTTATGCTAGATAAATCGTAACTAAGGAAATTTGCGAATAAAATATCACTCAACGATACATATCAGCGAGGAAGTAACCATAAATAAAGCCCCCAACGAAATAAGAATTTCCTTTTTTTGGAAGGTTTATAGGTAATTTATATCAAAGATAAATTAACCTGGTAAATACTGTAATTAACGTTAATTTCAAAAGGAAGCTAAAACATCTTATCTTGATAAGACTTAGCTGAATAGAGTCAGCAAAGTTTTTGTTTTTAATGTAATAATGATGATGATGAACTATGCAGCAACATAGTTTTTAATGAATATTTAAGCCCTTGATATAATACAAAACTTCGACACAGTTTTTATAAAATAAAACATTTATTAAGCAATACAACTTTTAATATTCAAATGTACAAATATCTATTACTCAAAATTAGTAACAATCTTTATGCTAACTATTAGCTGTATATCCGAAGTAGTTGACGTCAAATCGTTTGCAGGCAATAGCTGAGTGTACACCGGATGATCCATTCACCACGATTGGCGATTTGTTGGTGGATATCAACGCCTTTGAATTGCGCTTCGATCGCGCGCAACAGATATCCGATAGTCCTGTGCGTACTCAGCCAATCACAAAGTAGCATTCGAAATAAGCTACATGAATTGACGTTCACTCAATGAATATAATGGTTATATGTATGATATACTTCGGTAGTAAATGTCAATATTTCGTTGTCTTAGATTTTCGCGATTATTATTCATTGAAATAAAACTATTTTAAACGGATTTAAATCGCGTATATTAATTATTTTTATCATCCCGACGTTTCGAGCACATTGCAGCATTCGTGGTCACGGGTAGAGTAACGGATAGTCAGTTCCGTTAAAATAGTTTTATTTCAATAAATGTCAATATTGTCATTGTCACCAACATAGCATCGATACATCATTCCTCATAAACAAAAGTACCCAAGTTCTAGAAGCCATAGAATTCCAATTTTCACATCCTCAGCTCGATAAAACCAAATACACTGTCATCGGTTTTACAAACATTTGCGAGTGGTCAAATTTTTCTTCTAAAATCTGTAACATCAGATGGTTGCACATAAGCTTCCGAGATAACAAGGTAATCTAGAAATATCCCGATGCTACTACGTCCTTCTTCTAAAATATATTATTTATAGCAGAGAATTTGCTTATCCGCGTCACCCTAATTGTGTCTCAAATATGATAAATCCATATCTCACAATCCTAAGAGGTAAAGTCAATAGAAGCGTGTTTAAAATACAGTGTTAGTTTGGAATTCATATTTCTTCTTATGCACGCCTTTAACGATATTTTCCCTTATCGCTGAATATGGCAGAAATTGCAGAGATAAATAAGGAATGAAGAGAATCCTAATGAGCTGTATTTCCGATATTATTCGAAGCGAAGGCTTTTATTCCCTAGCACAATTAGCTTAATAACATGCTATTATTATATTGTATCGTATATATCCTTTGGTTTGTTTTGATTTTGCGTGTATACTAATATACCTGTACTAATATTGTAAAGAGGAAAAACTTGTATGTAGGGGGTAATCTTTGAAACTACTGATTCAATTTGAAAAATTTCTTCTTGCCTTGGATAGCTTGTGTATTAAGGAAGGTTTTAGCCTAAATTACAACAAGCTATGATTCACAGGAGCGAAGCAATTACCCCCCCTCGGGCTGGGTCCAAGACCTTGGTAGAGCACTAATTATAATAGTTAAACATGATGATGATTAACATGATTTTTATATTGATATAATTTGTATGATTGAAGAACGTTTAACGGACTGTCACTTCTCCACGTCTAAATTTAAAACGTAACGTCTAAAATATTAAAACGTACCCATCGAAGGAGACGAAGTGATAACTTTTTACCAGTATCGATTATTATTAAACTTAAATTATTACTTTTTGTGACTCGACCAAAACAAGGTGAACTCACCCCCCACCCCCCCAGCGACGAAGCTAGATCCGCCCTTGCTCGCGTTACTGGTTATTGTTTCGCTTCTATGTGTCATAGCGTGATGTAATATAGGCTATAACCTTCCTTAATACACGAGCTATCCAAGGCAAGAAAAAAATTTTCAAATCGGATCAGTAATTTACCTTTCTAAATAAACAGCCTATCTAATACAAAAAGGATTTTTTTAAATGGAACAGTACTTTTAGAGAATACTATATTAATACTATAAACAGTACTATAAGAATACTATAAACATACAAACTTACAAACAGACAGTCTTTATAATAAAAGTATAGAGTACAGATTAACTACCTTAAACGCACACATAAAGCAGTTCATTTAAAGTTAAAAAATAAAACATAATTCAACCCAGTCCTTAAAAAATATTAACATAATTAAATTCCAATATTAAAACCAATAGTTACATTGAAAAATCAGCTTCATCAGGCGTAAATATAATTCATGTTTAATTTGCATGAAAATGTTTAACTTCTCAATTGTATTTACATAATACATTCAACCAAAGTGGGTATTTAAGTCACACCCGTCAAAACTTCACATTATGCTAATAGATTATATTTAAATCAATTATGTATAATTAGACACGAAATGGTTAATTAGGAAGTGCAAATAAATGTGTAGGAACGAAACGTTGCACGACACTCGCCCACTTAATGCACGATTTCCTTCAAAGATTAAACACGCAGAGCTGGTGCCGACTGTGATAGTGTTTTACCTACGAGTAAAATGCATTAAACTATAATTTTGTAATAAATAGAAACATCTACTTACTGTACAATATTTTTATTTTAATAATTGTATTTTTTAGAACTCTGGTGTATATTAAATTTATTTTTTCTTTAAAAATTAAGTTTATGTATTTATGTATTTAGAAGAAATCCAAAACTGAAGGAGTCGTCTAAACCCAAGGATACGAACGTGCCTTGTCATCAAAACGTTTTAATATCTAAATAATACTCAGTATTAAATATATTCAATAAGATAAATTAAACAAAAAAAATCAAAAACTGCGTAACAAGACCATCTGCAGTCATCATTACCATATCATTATCAGTTCCGTCTAAAAGCCTCTAAGTGAGAATCGTTACTAACCAACTTCAAATCGTTATAAATCCTAAACGGTAATTCTAATTGAAAAACGATATGAGAAACCTAAAAGTGATTGTTAAATACCTATTACTCCATACCCCGATTCCCTTGACAGAGTTATAAATTTTTTCTTTTTGACATTATGACGTCCAAATTCAGCCATTTCAAATTTTCTAAATTTTTATGATTTCTATGACATTCGCGCCGTCATGATGACTCAAAGACGGATTAGTTATCAAAATCAGCCCACGCGTTTAATATAATAGTGCCACAAAGGTACCCATGCTGATAAACACATTATCCTCCTTTGTGTCGCGCAGTCGGATTTTAAAATTGTTAGAATATTGGACCCAAATGACCTTTAAACATAATAATAACACTCCCTTTTCACTGCCATTTTTTTCTGTACTAATTACAATTATTTATTATTATTTGTCTGTGACATATTCTTTGACCGCAGCTACCGATACGTGACGGAGACATCGTGCGAGCTAACATTAACCCCGACTTCGTCTATTCCGCAACGGAAATAGAACTGACATTTCAAAGGAACAGAAACAATTCTTTAAAAATTTAATTGTAATTCACAAATACATCAATATGGTAATAGAAAATTATGTAAAAAAATGTGGATAATGTACATTCGAAGCCAAAATATAGAATTCGTTTATTTTAAGGAAATAGTTTAAGGTCGCGATAAGTAGATCCCGAGGGATATTAAAAAAAAGTATCTTGACGATCATAGTAAAGGTCTAAGTAAATTGAGAAGTCATCTTAAGGGACCGTTTGTTAATGTAAAGGGACTTTTTACTTCACATAGTGGTTTAATTGGAAGAAGGTCACGTTTCAAAAATTTTCTGCAATTTTCGATTTAAATCTAACGTAGATTGTTCATTCGAGCATATTTACTGTACTAAAAATGTATTAACTCTATTATTCATTTTCTCTTTTAATTGAATTGTATCTGTGGAAATAAACTAAATGTTTTAACTAAAACAATATTCTTACCAAGGATTTATAAATTACTAGACAGTATCCGTGACTTCGTTTGCGCAGAATTATTGACTATTTTAATTCGTCGGGGACTTTTTTTATGAATGTTTACCAAATACTCTGCCGTTTATAGACCGATTTTGAAATTTATTTTTGTTTAAAAGGTTATTTACTAGCACCGACTTCATAATGTTGTAGAAAACATTTATTTCATGCCTTTTAGTTCATTTGTATCTCTTGGGTTCGTTTTTGAAGTCGGTTTAATTTTTTGTGAAAAAAAAATTATTCATATTTTTATTTTACCTCTTAAAGTCCTTTTTCGTTAAAAGTTCTATGTTTCTATAAGTATATGTTCTTTCTGAGGCTCTAAACTATCTCTGCATTAAATTTGAGTTAAATCGGTTTATTAGTTTAGGCGTGATTACGTAACACACAGAGACATTTATAATATATGTAAGGATTTGTTAGAACAACGAAGAATGAACTTTAGGTGCTCTATGAGCCGTGCGGTAAACAGAAAAATACGTCCAGACTTAAAACAAATATTTGTACGAATACGAAGATCTGAGTCAACGGATATCGAACCCACAACTGTCAACGATAAAGACATATTCAATACCACGACGTCCATTTTTAACATACTCCTAACAATGAAGAAGGTTCTCGATTCGTCAGGGTCTTTTTTTATTATATATGTTCACATTACTCGAAAACGGCTTCAACGATTTATTTGAAAGAGTATACTCTCCCATTGGTCCCATACAATTTTCGTCAAAAGCAGTTTAGTAGTAGAAATTACGTATTTACACTTTGAAGTAGATTCTCCTAGTTTTAAAAAGTTTTGTTTTTTCAGTAAATATACATTGAAAATCATTCACTTCATTGTACAATACATTTCGTTCTGTAACGTAACTGAAAATTGTATAACAATGTTATTTTGCTCCTTTATTCTTAAGAATATAAGAAAAGAACAGAAGATGCTTTTTAACGAATGTGTAAGAGAGATAGACATATCTTAGTTTAGTATTTGATAGTGAAAGTGTAATGGGTAGAAAGCCCGCGAAATGGTACTGTTTTTTTGTACATTTCGACAATGGCGCTTGGTATACTCTATCGACTCTACGCCTTTTTATTTTTTTTATTAATCGAAAGTTGATCAAAGAATCATTATCAGAATGATTGGGTTTTGCATCGTTGATATGAATAACCGACTTCCAAAATGGGAGGAGGTCGTCAATTCATCGATTTTTTTTGACTTCACTGGAATAATATTGAAAAATAATTTTGTTATTAATGACGGATGGTCGGGCAATAATAATTTAATACATTTTGAAAAATTGTACAAAACATAATTTTTATAACAAATCTATACTAACATTAAAAAGCTGAGGAGTTTGTTTGTTTGCTTAAACGCTCTAATCTCAGGAACAACGGGTTCGAATTGAAAAATTATTTTTGTGTTAGATAGTTTATTTATTGAGGAAGGCTATAGGCTATATTACATCACGTTACGACTCATAGAAGCGAAGCATAAACGCGAGTGAAACTGCAAGGGACAGCTAGTCTGTAATATGATACTATGATTGAAACTCATAATTTTTAATGAGAACAATGAATTCGTAACTGATATTCTACGGAACTAAATTCTAGGTTCTAGGAACTCACTTTAGGAATCCCTACTTTCAACGATGTAATTTTTTTTTTTTGTAATTAGAAAGTAAAATACCTACAGTCTATTTTTCTTTACTTGTGTTATTTAGTACACAAATATGGTTTATTCTAGCCACATATAAGAGTTAGAGATGATAAATTATCGATTGACTGATTGAACTCAATCATTTTTATAATAAAAAATTATAAAGTAATTTATGTAATTACATTTTCACTTTTACTTATTGATTTTAAATTGTCTCGTTCTTATATTTGGACTAACTCAGACGAGAATTACACTTATAAGTTTTGTTCTTAGATTTTCATAAAGATTTACATAAATTGTTTATTATTGCTGTGCACCTGAAAGGATTTACTGTTAGTGCCTTTATTTTTTATAGAAACAGCTTTCGTAAGGTTACCTAGATAACTGTTACCAGGTTACAAAGTTGTTTTATATCACCTACGAGAGTAAAACTTAGAAATGTAATTCTCGCCTACGCATAGCTAATTTTAATTCACGACACGACCTTAATGAAATAATGATATGTATAAGTTTAGAAAGGTAAATAGTATAGTAAAATATTCTTAGCTTTTAGGTTTTCCACCAAAGCGTGCAAACGGAACCTTCGCTTACACCATGAGCCTGTATGTATATTTTTACCCGCCTTATTGTTTACATTCACAGCTTTCGTAACTACTTACGTATCTGCTATATAAGCTACTAGCTTACAGAATTGTTTTATATCGCTCTCGAGAGTAAAACTTACAAATGTAATTTACGCCTTAATCGTATAATTATATGAGAATCCTATTTAATCTATCTATCTCATCATATTATGATTTTATAAATTGAAGATAAAAGAATCATTCATCCGATTATCTTCAAAGACAATTACAATCACCAAGAAAAGTGACGTCAGCAAAATTTCGATTATAAATTGAGTTATACCAAGATTATGACGTTAAGGCAAAATTTTGATATTGAATTTTCATGCGTATTTGGATGCTGATAAGCAATAATGTGTCAATCCACAAAAAGTCAAATTCTGAGATATTGATATATTTTGATACTACATCACCTATTAAACATTATTAAAAAAAATTCAAGTCATATAAACTAAATAAATGAGGTAATAAGTCTCTTAATTAATTGTTTCGATTTCCAAGTGCATTCCGGATTTTGCAATTTATACGATAATCTTAAATATTTGAAAAACTTTTTATTAGATAATATATTAAATATAACAATCTGCTTTTAACTCATTATACCTTTCGTCAAAATAGAAAAGAAAAGATGTATATATACTAGGGTGTCCCTTATATGAATGAAAAAAAATTTTTTTCAGATATCGAAATGCATACCCATTAATTCTTTTTTAAACTACCAAAACTTAATGGAATACGAAATTTTATCTTTATATGTCAACATTAACCCGTGCCGACAGAGCCTTGAAGATTTTAAAAATCGTTGTCTGCATCTGTCTATAACGCTTATCGTTGTGTATGTGTAAAATAATTAAATAAAATGTTAAAATATTGTATAAAAATAATAATTGAAGAGAAAGTTAGAAAATAGGTATTTATTAATCAAAAGAACATCACAAATCAGCAAGGATATTTTCGATTAAGAGTCTCTTTTTTACAGTCTGGATACAGATTTCTATGCCCTTGTACACAGCCCAGCAAAAATTGTTTTTGGTCTTCCTTTGCAGTGACTAAACCATGAAAATCTTCAATAAGTTTTACAGCTTTTTCAGCTGTATCATTCACGGCCCTTAAAGAAAGAATCCTTCTTTTTGCCTGCAAATGGGTTACATCTTCTGTCCATGTAGAAACGGGTTTCTTCGAGAAGTTTGTATCAATGTTTAAACGCGCAAATAAATTTTATAAGGATAAGATAATATTATTATAAGTTTATTAGGACGGATATAATACATAAAACTACGTATTTTCATTTAAATTAAATAACTTAATACGAGTTTATTGTGTTTATTACATTTTTCAGTCAGGTCAGGTCTAGATATAAAAGTGTAATGAACGCGATAAACCGTTTTCAGTTATTTAATTCAAAATTGTAGCAATCGCGTAAATATACGAAAACATGTATTTTCGATGGAATGTATTATATAAAATCGGGATGTCGGGGCTATTTGTGATTTGGTGCGGCAAGCAAAGAGTAATAATTCCCTGTCTAATTTTTGTTCCAAAAGTACACAAGCTTCTTTTAGTCGCCCTGTATTAGATGCAGCTGCGTCACAACACATTATTTGTCCTTTGTCCTCGAGGTTCCAGTTAACAAGTGCAGTTAAAACAGCTTTAGCTTGATCTTGACCGGAAGAACTTTCCAGTTTGGGTACAGCTAAAAGTTGTTTCTTTTCTCCAAATGAAATAAGAATTGGCAGGCGTTCTTCTTTAGCACTTCTTACGTCTAGTCCGGGTAATAATTTTCCACCCCAGTGAACGGTTACCGTTTCAGGCAAATTATTATTAAAATCTAATTTTATAGCTTCCGCTCTATCTTTTCTACTGTGTGAATGCGCTGCATGTATTTATTTATCGGGGACTCATCACAGCTTAGATCTAGGGCTTCTACTACAGCCTGAAGTATATAGACAGAGTCCCTTATGCTTAATTGACATCTAAATAAAGCGGCAACTAACTTAGGAGTGACGAAGTCTTCTTTTCTCTTTTTGTAGCTGTTACAAAACTTACCATTTAAGATGTCGACGGCAAGGGTTCCTCAACAAGGCTTTCGTCAAAGCTGGAAGGTTGATTGGGATTTTAGCTTTTACCCAGAATATGATACACTCTCGAACAGCAAGGTTTGCGCTTTCATTAACAGTCAATTTAACTTGGCGAATGTTAAAAAAGAGGACTGCAAGAACTTGACGATCAGACGGTAACTTTGCTCCAGTTATTTGATGGTTCACGTCAGCAACTAAGAAAATACTTATTTTTATTGCTTCTTAATTCCACTGCCATTTTTTTAAACATTAATACAATATGTTAATCTTGAAAGCTACTGTGAATAAATGACAAATATCACGGGTGCGCGCCGCTAGTTCGGCGTTACTTGTATGAACATGTTTCGATCCAAGTCGGCACGGCTTATCGTTCTCCAAATGAAGTAAAAATTTGTTTTTGAGTGTTTTAGGAACATATGAACAAAACTAAGGGGTATGCGTTACAAAATGAAAACTTTGAAAAATAAGGGACACCCTAATATATACGTCTTTAAACAAATTTATTAAGCACATGTTTGACATCTTTAGACGCCATTTTCTCAAAACGGAGTCCGTGTGGCTTGACACAGTATTGCTTATCACCGTCCATTTAATCATTACTAGTCGAATGTACTTATTAGGCCTGATAAGGTATCATACAATATATTTCATAGTAAGTAGTAGTAGTAATAACAGCCCGTAAATGTCCCACAGCTGAGCAAGACTTCATCTCCTATTAAGGACAACGTTTAGAAGATTAACCATCACGCTGCTCCACTGCGGGTTGCGAATATACCCGACACATGAAGATTTTCTTACGATGTTTTCCTTCGCCGAACTCGAGATGAATTTAAATACTTAAAAATTCAGCGGTGCTCACTAGGGTTTGAAACCACGATCATATGATCAGATCATCGAATTTTCAACTAATCTCGGTAATATATTGCACGTTCGTATAAAAGTGACTGAATTAAAAATCTGTGTGTAACGAGTTAGCCAAGTTAGTAATAAATTAGTTCCATATAATTCTGTGGTTCATAATCTAAGATTTTGAAAAGAATAAATACATAATTGTTCTATCAATTTGTTACATTTAAGTCTGAAGAAATTCCAAATTCCGAAGTATAAAACTTTTTTTTTTACGTTTTGTACCCTAAATATTCGAATTTTTTTATTCGGCTACTTTAGTACTAAGCGTAGGATATTACACGTAGACATAATATTGATTGCTAATTGCTCCTCGCGTCTTCTTCGCTCCTATGACTCATAGCGTGATGTAATATAGTTAAAAACCTTCTTATAAACAGGATATCAAACGCAAAAATAATTTTTTAAAACAGGTCAGTAGTTTCCGACTTTACCCCCTACATACAAACAAATTGTAATGTTAACCATATAACCTCTTCATAATATTAGTATAGATATGAAATGAAAAGTATAATTCTAGTTTTTATCGAATCTCGATTAAAATGGAACCCACAAAATGTAGGGTTGTACCGATATACAATTCAGTATGCTGGTTACTAGGACATGGTCTGTGAAGATATCGCGTAACTACAATAATACTTTATAACTGATAATAAGCAATACTGTGTCAAGCCACACGGGGTTCATTTTGAGAAAATGGCGTTTAACCCTTAATAGCCTGATTTACAAAAGTGTTTTATTTTTAATATTACTGTGTTTGCTTTAGGTTTAGATGAAAGGAAAAATAGTTAAGAAATCACAATATTAATTTTACATATTTATTTGGTAAAAAACAGGTTTCAATTTTGATACTTCAGGTATTAAGTCCATAAAGAAATTAGATATACCTAGGCTAAAACTAATAGTAATGTGAACATTTGGTTTAAAACATTGGTATCAAAATTGAAACTCTAGGCTATTAAGGGTTAAAGACGTCAACCCTAATTTTAATAAATCTGTTTGAAGAAGTATGTATCAATAATTTCTATTTTGATAAAAGGTATACTGAAATAAGAGCTGATTGCAATGATAAAAAGTTTAATATCATAATTAGTTCTTCAAATATATCAGTTAATTATATATTGCAAAATATGGAACGCACATCAATATTCGAAACATTTACAAAATTTTATCTGAAAATAAGAATATCGTATCAAAATAAGAAATGCTTAAAAAATCAAATCGCTTTCCAAAAACGAGAATCGTAATATCATCTGCCCTTTCGTTCAGGTAATTTCTCTCCCTACCACACTCTCACCAGTAACGAAATGAAAAAAAAAGTCAAATTGTTGCGTACTCACCGCCGACGGCGAAAATTCTAAGTTTTTCACCAACTACATAGATATAAAGACAACATTTTGACTGGAAGTGTTGTTTATTCTGAAAAATATTACATTTTAATTCTGTTGCACAATCGATTACTTAAATATGTATATTAGCGGCCTCTTGCGGTTTCACTCATGCTTAATATGGGACTTTTATACAAACTTCCTATATAAGTTTTAACCCCTAGAGGTCGAATTTTGCAAAATCCTCAGTTCGCTGATTCGCGTTCGCTCACGTCTTTAGAGATCGCAAATTAGATTCTTAGCTAGTTAAATTTCTTCTCACGTATAAGAATTGTACATTGGAGAAGAAAAAATATTGTAAATAAATAAGTAATTAATTGAAAAAATCAAAAACCCTGCGTAACAAGGCTATAGAAAATCGTTACTAACAAACTTAAAACCGTTAGAAATGATGATGATGTACCAAACTTAAAATTGATTTTTAAATACCTATTCAACGATACCTCCCTTAACACAGTTCGTCGATTTTTATTTTTTCTTTTTCACATTATAGCATCTAAAATCGGCCATTTTGATTTTTCCAAATTATGATACTTTCTGTGAGATTTCGGACATTATGACGAACCAAACGACGTATCATTTATCAAAATCGGCCCACGCGTTTTGTCTAAATAGTACCACAAAGATACAAACCATACAAACCCACGTACATGACTAATAAACAAATTACCCTCTCTTGCGTCGTGCAGTCGGATAAAAAGGCATAGGCATCTATGAGCCGTCGTCATTTGTAAATAAATAAAAAATAATAGAATAAACTATGATATCAAATCTGGGCATTGTTATATCCAGTATCTTTAAATCTACAAGTGTAAAGTATTGTTATTGTTTTATTTTCCCGGATTCAATGTCGTGGTCTACTAGGGAGCTATTCCGTAACTATGAGATATTCATATAAAATATTCGTGATTTGTTAAGTAATATAATAAAAAGTAGCATCTGAAAAGATATATATTTAACAGAATTAATTTTAAAATTAGTTAAACTAATTTTATTTATTTTTTGGGAGTAATTGCGGTTTTATGTATTTAATTATAACGAAATTAATGTTTTCAATGTATGCATTGGTACATATTTATTTGAAAGAATCTATTTTATAAAATAGTTACAAAAAATAACCCATTTATTAAATTACGTATCACTATTTTGACACAGTTGAAATTCTTCATTTACGTAATATATATATAAAATAAATTTTCATAAAATAAATATTTACTTATAATAAAACTAACAATCATAATGAAATTTTAACACCAACCCTAACCATGCGACAGTCAATTACACAAGTAATCAGACTGTAAATATCGAACGATCTCACAATAACGCCTCGACATTTTTTTCTTCATTTCAACGCTTCGCTCGGAACAGATCTAGTTGTTCATTTTTTCGAAAGCTTCACTATAAAAGAATTTTATATCCATTTCTCACTTAATTCGACTTACGAAAATGTATCGATACGTTGTAGCTTTGGTTTTGTTCGAGACGGTATTCGGTTTACTCGATGGTGATTTTAACATAGTCGATGGTGTGAAACTCGTGTCGGTTAAGGATAACGATATAGAAGATGGGAGGTCGTTTGGGGATACGCCGCTGTATAGGGTCGCGAAGTTTCTACAGAATCATGAGTTGCATGTAAAGTTGCCGAATTTGATCGAGAAAGATAAAATAAGTCGAATCTTCTCAGAGTCGTTGAAAGTTATCGATGAGTCGTATAAGGAGAAATCTGGTGAGTGTTCGTGATTTATATTTTGTAGAAAATGTATGTTTTTATTTTATGTTTGTCTTATAATTTAAAATAACATGATAATGTTTTTTTACTCTTAAATAATATTTTGTTTTTTATTCTTATTTACATACTTTAAGTTTGTTCATGTCTTGTGTTTTGATTTTATTTTAAGAAATGTCTGTGCCCCGCGGTTTTAACCGCATTAATTTGAGGAAAAATTATATATAATGTTTACCTTCCTCATTTGAACCGAATATTTTTCTTTATTACATTGGTTTAAATTTCCTTTTCGCGTTTTTTTTTTATTTACTAATAAAAATAAAATAAAATATTTAAAATAAAAGTAGTAGTAGTAGTAGTAGTAGCCTTAGTTACTCCTTATAACATTAGTTATTTGTAAGATTTTACTTAATACTATCGAAATCGGTCCAGCCATTTCAAAGATTAACCGGAACAAACAGACGAAATTTTTTTTAATTATGTTTTTGATGTAAGTACCGTATACTTTACCAACTTCGTAGCTTTGATACGCATTTAGTTAACAAACTGTTAATTTTAAATTACAAACAGACACACCAATTTTATTTGTTTGTATAGATATCTCTTTT
Source organism: Hypolimnas misippus (assembly GCA_037950945.1). NCBI lineage: Eukaryota > Metazoa > Arthropoda > Insecta > Lepidoptera > Nymphalidae > Hypolimnas > Hypolimnas misippus. The sequence continues at coordinate 3,948,928 of JBBEEQ010000009.1, forward strand.
CAAATTCGATAGATATGTTAACTCTAGAAAAAGTTTGGAACATTTCATTCTATTTAGGATTTTTTGGTTATCACATTTTTGTTTACATTTTTTGTTGAACTAGAAAATAAAAAAAATTGTAATTTTATTTGTTAATCTCGAGTCAAGCTTTTATATTTAATTTTAAAAGAAGAGTCTATTTTACTTTTTATTTACTGCTTTCGAAGTCGGGTGCTATTTTAAGTCTTAATTAACTTGGTATAAATTAAACTATCATATAAATTATATGACTATATATAACTCTAAAACTCTTAGTTATCATGTCTACTAAACGCTTGTGGTTTAATTAGTAAGTCTCCAAGAGATATTACATTTAAATAACAAACAAGTACTAAGTCCCCTGGGCTAAGTCATCTTCGTCTCAATGAACTTATTATGCTAGACTAGTTCTCCTCGACGTCATGAAGAAAATGATCCATATTAATATAATACATTTTATATGCAGGCGGTAATCTCTGAAACTACTGATTAGATTTGAAACATTATTTTTGCGTTAAATAGCTGAAAAATTATAGGCTAAATTAAATCACATTACGTCTCAGGATCGAAAGAATAACCATAAACGCGAGTGAAACCACGAAGGGTATATAGTCGTAAATAATTAAGACGACACATTTGTACTAACAAATTTCGATTTAAAAACCAAAATACTGAACTTAATAAAAAATTCGTTAAAAATTTTATAGGACCAGTCTAATAGTATACCTTACATTACAAATAAACAACGAATTTACATCCGTTAGCAAATCCGTTAGCAAATGAAGGAGTCTTAACGTAACAAACATTAAAAAAAATAAACATTACGAATTGAAAACCTCCTTTTTAAAATCGGTTGAAAACGAAACGTCACATAGTAACTTTTTGTATTTGATATGTAAAATCATAAAAAAGAAATCATCGTAATTTTCACTGAGGTAAAGCCTGGCTACAGCTCCTATACGGGCAGGCTTGTCTGCTTCTATAACAGAAAATTAGCATAAAGTAACTAGTATAGCTTTCGTGCGGTAAGTGAGAAAATCGGAAGCAACCCCCTTCCACATTCCTTCCCTTGCTTATTCCTTTTTAAGGCAACGCATATGTAGTTCCTCTCTCCTCCTCCTCCTATCCTCTATGAGCAGCAGAGATCACTTAACATCAGGAGTCCCACCTGCTCGTTTACCAGCCATTTAAAAAAAAACACGTTTCATAACGTCAACATCGCGACGCATATTTCAGAAGTAACGTTTAATACCTCATAATTATATTGTCACCGCCTGTTAAATAAATCATCGTTCGTGTAAAACACTTCATAAATCATAACGCGATCAATCATATTTTATTAATCAAAAGTATAATCTATTAGAGACATATATTAAAAGTATAAATAAAAAATATATAATAACTTTTACTACTACAAACGCTTGTTTTAATGTATATTTAAACGGGAAGTTGGCACCGAAATTATTTGTAATGAGACATGCGATTGCACGGAGTTCCTGTTGTATATGTTTCCTCAATGATACTATGTGTACAGAACGACAATATGAAAGTTATTTTCGGTATTATATACTAGCTGGTCCCCGCGACATCGCTTGCGTGGGAGTAGTTCTTTGAGTATTAGATCTTTATACGAAAATCCAACACAATGGATTCTATATGCATGTAAATATTATAAAGCTGAAGAGTTTATTTGTTTCTTTGAACACGCTAATCTCAGGAACTACTGGTTCGAATTGAAAAATTATTTTTGTGTTAAATAGTTTATTTATTGAGGAAGGCTATAGGCTACATATTACATCATGCTACGACTCATAGGAACGAAACAGTAACCATAAACGAAAGTGAAACTGCAAGGGACAGCTAGTAATAATATTAAAAAAAAATCTAAAAGTCTCGCCCAAAAAAATTGACACAAACGAAAAAAAATTGATCAAAAACACTTGGATTTTCTGAATAAAGATCTAATTTTACCATTATTATAGTAAAAAATGATGATAAAACACCGTCCTGTAATAGGATGAAAAAAACACATTATTACCGAAAATAACTTTCGTATTATCTGTGTAAATACGTCACAACAGACAGCTGTCACTTACAGATATATGAGGTACTGAATATTTAGCGCGGTCGCACATTGCAAGATTATTACAACTACTGGTCGGCGTTAATTAAATTTTCAACCGATTTCAAGATTGATAATTAATTTTAAACTTAAACATGTACTTAATCAATAAATAAAATAGTAACATGCATGTCTGCGTCAAATATATGGTAGTGTTTATAATATTTATTTTTATTGATAAAATGTATTCTTTATGTATAATTAAAAAATATATTAGCATTCCTCTCTCCTTTATTGTATAAATTAAGAGTGCGAAATTTAATACCTCTTCGTCTGCGCAACTTCCTTAAAAGAGGTACAAAGTTTTTACTTAATGCATTAATCTAAAGATTTCGAGGCGCGCATGTAGTCACGCTATCGTCAACAGTTTTATACAGATTGTGCGTCTCGACATTCGCGTCTGTTATGTTAAATCAATATCAATATATACTTCATTCAAGTAGGCTTTTACAAGCACATTTGAATCGTCAATACAGAAACAAAAAAATAAGCAAAAGATTAACTAAATAAATTGACCACCGGTTCTGAATGTAGTTTCTACCGAGAAGAACCGATAAGAAACTCAATAGTTACTCTTTTTAAAAGTTTTATAAATAGTATATACATTTATGAGTTACAAATATATTAAATATCCTGTGTGAACCCAGCTTATACTAAATCCAAGCATCTTTATCATCTATGCAATCTTGAACAGAATAATATGCTTTAGCTATTAAGGAGTTTTTAATATGTACTTTTAATTTATAATTTGTAAACTGTAATACTTTGTGCGGGATTTTACTATAAAAAAATTGCCCCAAGAAGGTAACATTGACTTTTCGGAGTCGAAAATTCATTCAATTCAAAGTTAGACATCCTTACAATATTTGATAGTGTTGTATGTACTGCGTTAAATATGAATGCGCGTTAAAGAGATCTGCAAACCATTTTAGTGTCCAACTAAAGCAAAAGTAATGTGTGTCCAAAAACTGAGAGCAGATGTGGACGCTGATAAGCAATAACACAATATTGCCCACAAGCCACACGGACTTCTATTTAAGAAAATGGCGTCTGAAGATGTCAAACATATTCTTGTTACATTTCTTTGAAGAAGTATAAATTCATCTTTTCTTATCTATTTTGATAACAAGTATAATAATTAAAAATTGATATATATCATCTGTTGTCTAATAATAAGTTTTCAAGTATATGAGATTACTTCATAAATTGCAAAAATGGAACGCACTTGAAATTCGAACATTATATTAAAAAACTTTTTTCCGTACTTATTTAGTTTGGATGATTTAAAAATGTTATGAATAGTGTTAAATATGTGACGCTTATCAGCATCCATGTATCGTTGCGAGTTTAACTCGTGTGATATGCATTCTTAAAATTTACGAGTCAAAAGTGTTATTGCTAGTAGAAACATTGTGGTCTAGAGCAAACATATCCGAAAACGTAATAATAATACATTTTGTACTAGAAAATTTTGAGATCGTTCGTCGATATTATTTTTCTCGTTTCAAGAAAAGTAATTTCTTACAATGTGTGACCTGTCTAAAAACAAATAATAGAGTTCTATTATGAGTACATATATCTTTTTTGCGTTTACATAAAAATAGTCAATCTATCCATAAAAAAAAAAAAAAAAAACAGAAAAATGACAAAACATTAGAAAAATAACTGGAATACTGTTAACATAAATACATTTTGCATTGTCTTAGCGTGTCTGCTATCGCCTAAAAAGGAATATCTGATTTCGCCACATTATCAACACATTAAATCGTATCTTTTAAGATTAAAGAATAACGTATAAAATTTATTTATTTAAAGTACTTTTCTTAAAATATTGAATTTAGGTATCTATTTAATTTTTTGTAAACTGTAAAATTCATCGGGTCGAAATTGAATGGAGTGACTCGAGTAACAAAGTATATATGTCTCTTAAATTTATCCACAAATTGTAATTTTATCGGAAACATTGCTTTATCAACAAAACAAGCTCTTTTTACAGATTCTTATTTTAATTTAAGCAGATTCATCGAAAATTTCTCAAACGTCAAAACCTAACCTAACCTAACCTAACTGTCAACACATAACTCAATAATATTATAGATACTCTGGCTCAATTCGACGTTTAAAACCTATTTCGGTCATTGACTTATTTGGCCAAAGATACTCGCCCCTGTCATACTCAGTCCCTAGCCGGTTGTTAGGCAACGAGCACAAAGACAAAGATATTTTGTCAATATCCGTAAGAATTTTGACAAAATGTCTTCTACTTTATAGGTATAGTCTACAATATAGTTATGAAACATAAAATTAATGAAAACTTTTGTCACAGTAATAAAAAAAAATAAAATATAAATATGGATCTTTTAAAACATTAACTACTTAATAATAAAATAAAAAAGGAGATACATAAATATTTACAAATCATAATAATTTCTGTAAAAATCATTTTGGCGCGAAATGGTGGCAAGAATGCTAACAACAGGTCCCTTTTGAATCGTTATTTTGATTCCCTGGGAAAAAAATAACCCTCCTGTCACAGAGGCAACAATAAGACGAAAAATAAATGTATTTTTTTTATATTTTTTCAGTAACTGGACGAGGCAAGGGCGGTGGCGGCAACTCATTGGCGCTATTGGGTCTAATGTTTGCCAAAACCATGGGCGCTGCTGGTATTGGAGGACTGGGTCTTTTGACCATGAAGGTAATAATTATTATTAAAATACCATTTTCTTTTATCTCCATACAAATTTTAGACCTTTGTTTAATTTCTGTAGGGATTGATTTTTAGAAAATCCTTTCTAAGCTGATATCAGTATTTGAATGTTACATAAAATAAGAGAAGATTTTGACGGAATGTTTATAATTTAAAGGCTCACTAAACAAGACTTACGTCCAAATATTTTATACCTTTGTATTCCTTTCCTTTGATAAAAGATCGGTATCTACCACGTGATTCCAATTGCCATAGAAATTCTTGGAAATAATTTAACCTATCGTCAGTAAAGTTTTAACAATGCATAAATTAAACTTAGCGGCTTTAATATATATATATATATATATATATATATATATATATATATATATATATATATATATATATACATATAGTTTTTTTTTTAAACTAGCTGTGCTCCGTAGTTTCATCCGCGTTAATTTGAGGAAAAATTATATTTGTATAATGTTTATCTTCAGATTTCATTTTCGCGTAACCTTCTTCTTTGACTTACGCGGTATAAGAACTTCACTGATTATGTTAATTCCTCAACTGAGACGAATTTAATGACACATCAAATGTGGAAGTCCATAAAACAATTTAGGCTGTGAACGTGCTAAAGAATTAGATATACTTAGAGAGTAATACATACACTTGAAAAACATTATTTACAAATTCTTCGGCAGGTGGTCAGTGATTTTGAATGTCTATATATGTATGTGTGTGGTATTTTATATACATATGTACTTCTAAATTTTATCGTCCTTTTATAAAGTTTTGCCAGCTGTCCTATTATTTTCAAAAATATCAACTTTATGACTTTTTAAAAAGTCCATACATTATTCATTCCATACATCGATTTGTTACAAAAAATATATTTATGAGTCATTCATATATCGTCGTTGCTCAAAAAATAAATAAAAATAAACACTAACAAAATAAACTGTTTAAATTATATATGGGTATATAGATACACATAGTCATTTATTTATAATAAGTAAAAGTTAATTTACATCCTACTAATATTATAAATGTGAAAGTTCGTATGTAACAAGCATCCATCCATCCATCCAGATGGATGGATGGATGGATGCTTGTTACTCTTTCACGCAAAAACGACTGAACCGATTTGGCTGAAATTAGAAATGTAGATGGCTTATATCCTGGATTTACATTTTATGCCGAGAAAATTTGAAGTTCCCACAGGAACAACTCACTAAGAAAGTACTGAACCGATTTGACTGAAATTTGAAATGAAGTTGGCTTATATCTTAAATTTACATTTACTATTCCACGCGAACGAAGTCGCGGGTGAAAGCTAGTATATTATATAAACTAAAAGTTTATATTAAAAGACCCGGACGTCCGTATGTAGTATATAATTATGACCACCGTACCATACATCCCACTAAAATTTACATATAACATGCACAAATGCGGACATGCACCACACATGACTGCACATTAAACTAAACTCTCCGTGAACACGCTCAGCCAACGGCTTAAGATACATCACCAAAGTGAAAATTTTCTAAAACCCCTGATAACTTATTCATTAAGATTATTTAACGAGCCCCAACACAGTCTGCTGCAAGTTGCCGAGTAATTCTGTATCCCAATGATTCCAGATGATGTTGCAAAGTCAGGTAAAGGTTCCACAACTAAGTCATTTTAATATCATTCAAACGAGTCAATAAGGCGAGTAGAGGTTGCTAAGTTCCTTTCAACAATTAGAAAATATCTGATAACCTTCCAATGTCTGAACGGATCTCCATAAATTATAACTAAAAACTGTATCCGTTAGGGAGCTTCTGCTTTATATGTCACTAACTGCCCTTTGCAGTTACACTCGCCTTTATAGTTACTGTGTCGCTCTTATGAATCGTAGCGTGATGTAATATAGCATTTAGCCTTCCTCAATAAATAAACAATCCAACGCAAAAATATTTTTTCAATTCGAATCAATAGTTCCTGAGATTAGCGCGTTCAAACAAACAAACTTTTCAGTTTTATAGTATTACTACCTTCCTCTTGCGGTTTCACTCGCGTTTATGGTTACTGCTTCGCTCTTGTGATTCGTAGCGTGATCTAATATAGCCTATAGCATACAACATCAAACAAACGAACTCTTTAGCTTTATAATATTAAAACATTAGTATTAGTATAGATTTAATGTAGCATATTATTTTGTCAATAAGTTCCAGAAATACAAATGTATATTCAATAGATACTATTTGCTAATAAATCAAATAATTGGATATCAATGTAATTGGAAAGAGTGAATACTTGAAGCTTGTTTGTTCATAAGCCGTGACGTCGATGGAAATCGTTTCAACGTTTGTAGAGTAAAGAAAATTTATGATTTTACGCACTTCGGAGTTGGAATAGTGTAATTGAAATTGTGTTAACTGTTTTGTAATTTTAATATGTTTTCTACAAGTGTTGATTATATGAAATCGTACTTCTAATATATGGACGCTGATAAGCAATACTGTGTCTAGCCACACGGACTTCTTTCTTAAAAAATCTGTTTGAAGAAGTACATATATATCTATATTTTTTTTCTATTCTGATAAAAAGTATAATTAATTAAAAGTAGATCGGTATAATAAATCGTTTAATCTAATAATAACTTGAACATGAGATTATCGCATAATCAAAAATATGGAACACACTTCAATATTCTAAACATTAGATTAAGAAACTTTTTTCCGTACTTACATGTTTAGTTCTGACGATTCATAAAAATTTCGAATAATGTTAAATATGAGAAGAATTATCGGAATATATTAATATCTCTAAATTTGACTTTTTCTGGCTTGACACATTATTGCATATCAGCATCCATATTTCCATAACTGTTGTTATTATGTACACCCTATGCCTCTTAATCACTGATAATGATATCCTTCGCCACATGGTTGCCTGGTCCCTGTTTAGCTATATGGCCGTCAATTGTACATGTATATATTATATTATCGTATGCGTCCTTAGTGTACGCTAAAATATATTTTCTTTCTTATTTTTTTCATATTGTAAATTATAATATCTATAAAATAGAGCTCTTCATTAATTCTCGTAATATCAAAGAGGAAGATACGGATTTTCCTTGACTGTTAAATAGGTAATATTGTAAACAAAACATAAGCATTTTAAGAAAAGGATTTTATAAATAACTCCAGCGCTTGCTTGGATTTCAATTTTCAAATCGTCTTCATTTAAGATTTACCGTTCCACTGGAGAATTGGAAGCTCACATAAATACAATAAGTACGTAATCTTAATAATCTTACACCAATCGCTTTTACTTCCTACACAAAAACGTTATCCAAAGGGATTTCGTTCTTTCGCACCCTCATGATTAACGGATGGAAATGAGAAAGCGTTTTGCTTTAAGTTATTATTATGTATTACTATATAATTAAATTAAATTGTGAATTTTGTATGTACCAAGTAAATTGCGGAACCACTAAAGCAGTTTACATTTGCCACTTAATAAGTTTAAAGCCTATATTAAAAAATCTTTAATAGATAAAGCATATCGAGTTTCTTGTCGGTTCTTATCGGTAGAGACTACATTCCGAACCGTTGCTTAAAAAAGTCTATCACCAATGGACCTGCAACTTCACGATTTGAAAGAGGCTTTAAAAGCCTATTTGAATAAAGTATATTTTTAATTCGATATTATAGAAATAATGTCACCATTTTATAAATGCATCATTCTATGCCCCTCGCGGTTTTACTCACATTGATAGTTAGTGATTTGCTCCAATTAGTCGTAGCGTGATGTAATATAGCCTTCCTCCTACAAGCCCTTCTCAAAAAGCGCTCTATCCAACGCAGAAAGAATTGTTCAAATCGGATCAGTTTGAGAGATTAACCCCTACGTTGTATACGTTAAAAAACAAATTGTACCTCTTTATAACACGAGTATAGTTGAAATAAAAATAAAACAACAACACAACAGACGAGACAGCTTAGGGAAAGAATAAAGTGTCGTGGGTTTAAATCCGGGCAAGCACTCGGACTTAAGGCCTTTGTGTTAAATAAAAACTACAATAGAACTAAGAAAAGAAATAAAGATCGTGGATCATTGAACTCTTGATTAATAAAAGACGTGGTTATCTTTTTAACGATGTTATTACTGCCCGCGCTTGAGTCCAGCGAGGAGGCAGTAGGAGTAAAAGAGGGGGACGTTTGGTCCAATTTATACGAATAAATAATATTGAATTGTCTGTTTATAATTTGAAGTTAACAGCTTTTAACTAAATGCATATAAAAGTATAAATGGTACTTACAATAAAAGTATAACTTTTAAAATTTTTTGTCTATGTGTTTATTCCGGCTAATCTCTGAAACGGCTTGACCAATTTTAACGGGACTTTCACTTATAGATAGGTAATCTTATAACGAATGACTTAGGTTAGATTTTTTTTTAATTTTATTTTCCCTGAAATTAACACAGGTGAAACCACCACATAGCTAGGATCTTATATATAAATGTTAATGTTTGTTTGTTCGAATCTTATTCATTACCATACAGTTCATCCCTTACGAAGAGAGTGAGTGAGATGGAGAAAGAGTGAGAGAAAGGGAATATACTGGATTATACGCCACTTTCAATAGCGATTTCTATTTATAGATATTAAAGGTTTAAGCATAGTACAACTTAGAGCAGATGGCGCGTGTGTCGTACAGGTAAATGTAAAATAAGACAAAATTAAGCGAATTCGAAAGTAAAATACGCAATTTCGTTTTCTTGCATGACATACTTTATATATTTATTTTGATAAAAATTATTAGTGACCAATCTAAATGGATAGCTTTTTGAATAAAAATAAGCTGCCTTACTACAAAAGATTTAAACAGACGTTAAACGCGTGTTTAAAAAATCCTACAAATCCGCGTCTAAGCACAGTTTTGAGTTAAACATGCTTTAGATATAGATTAACATACGTTTAAGTGAGTGTAATAGATGTCTAAAACCTATTTCAGCTGTCAAATGTAACGTATAATATTTTATCAATAAGTTTTTTTATGAGTTTATTCGCTGTTAAGCAATTTGGATAATATATTAAGCAATGTTTAATTTTAAAACACTGTTAAGCTTACGTATTGAACATGGTTTTAATGGGTCTTTTGTAGTATGACAGAAGATTTTTTTTAAATTCGTTTAGAAATAACGGGAATCCGAAGTAACAAATTTAAAAAATATGCTATGTATTGAGAACCTCATTTAATCGGTCGGTTGATTATCAGAAGCAAAGCCACAAGCGAAAGCTAGTTTATATAATATATTGTTACTATTTCAAGCTTCGTAAAGCCTATTCAAAATGCCATACTATTACGCAGGTTAAAGCATTGTCTCGCGTTGTTTTATGAATTGTTAAATTTGTTTTTTTGCGCGTGAAATTGTTTACAATAAATAATAACAGTGGCTTTACCGCCAAAACACGTTGCAATATGTGACGTCATTTCAAAATACAGATAATAATTGTTTTCGTTGAAAAAGATAACCGACTTCAAATAGAACTAGTATTGTATATATAGACATTATCACAGAAATCGCGAGTTATTTTCTGTTGTGACGATCATCTTCAGATTTTCAAATATTATATATTAAAACCTACGTTGAAATTTATATAATTGCCCGACACAAAATCTTTTATTAAGTAGAGAAAAGAGCTCGTGATCCTTCAACCTTAAAATGAAAAAAACCTTAAAATGGCTGGACCGATTTTGGTAAAACATGTCTTTGAACAATTGTCATAAAACCGTCTTTCAAATAAAAAAATGCGTCCAAATAGGTTCACTAGTTTAAGAGCTAATGAACCACAGACACTCATAGCGGTCAAACTTATAGCAACCCCTTTTTTGCGTCGGGGGTTAAGAAAATAGCGAAAATTAATGTTCAGAAAAATATACATACATATTAACATATGTGTTTAATACAAAACCTCACTTTCTTAAGTCGGTTAAAAAAAAACAATATTCATAAAAATCATGTTTCATTTACAGGCATTAGCGGTATCCGCCCTTGCGCTGATGCTGTCAGCGATCGTTGGAGTCAAGAAGCTGACCTCGCATGATGACCACGATGATCACCAGGTCATATACGCTGGTCACCATGGCCACCATCGACGACGTCGTGATATCCACACGCCATTGCCATACCAGGGCTGGACGGAGTACCAGAATTAGATTGTATTAAGTTATTTATTTAATTTATTGTAAATAAATATTTATTTTCGTTTTTATTATTGATTTATTTAATTTTCGAATAATATTAATAAAAATAACAGGTTAGGCTAAAAGTAAAGAGAATACAATAATTATTTTGTGGCCTATTTCTTTGGGAAATTGTGGATCACTTGATATACTGATATAATGGGAGTATCGTTGAAGAGGTATTTAAAAATAATTTTTAGGTGCCACCTAATTATTTTATATTTTCAATCAGAATCGTTTAGGATCTATAACGATTTAAAATTGGTTAGTAACGATTCTCACTTATAGGCATTTAGACAGAACAGACATCGATGGGATGTTGACTGCAAATGGTCTTGTTACGAAGTCGAGATTTATAATTTTTTAAATGAATTACTTCTTTATATATAAAAAAGTTAATCTATCTTCTTTTGACAGAACCAGATGGTCTTAAACTACAATCTACGTCCATACGTGAAAAATAACAAACAGACAAACAGCCATTTTCACATAACTTCACAGCCTAAGCCATACCACTTCATTCCCTAAAACAAAATTACCAAAATGAAAAAGAAAATCTCTTCAAACAATTGATTGTAATTAAAACGGGACGTAATCGTCGCGACCCCTGCTACAATTTTAATAGCAATTAAATTCGATTCGGCGAAATCTGAATCTGAATCCGTTTTTATGATTATCCTATAATTTCATTATCTTTAAATTACTTTATTGAAATGCTTTTGATTAAATCAATACCATAATTTTGTGTCACTTTACAAATACAAATACAATACAAATATGCTTTATATATATATACAAAAACAAACAAAGAAGAAGGAGAAAACAAAAGGCAAGATGATGATTAGTAAGTTAATCACAACAAGTTTTATCGCAATTAGGTAAAGGCAGCATATAAGATGCAGAAAACAAATGGAAGGCTCTGGAATGATCTTCCTCCTGAGGTTTTCTCAGAGCGCTATAATTTGGGGATTTTCAAACGTAAAGTGTAAGTTTCCGTCAAAGGCTGACAACGCACCCGCAACGCCCCTGGTGTTGTTGATGTCCATGGGCGATAGTAACCACTTAACATCAAGTGGTACTATGTGCTCGTTTACCCCTCATACATAAAAAAATAAAGATTTTTTTTATTATATTAAATGTAATTTACCTCGGTTGTTAAAGTCCAGCCAGATTACAGATTACTTTTTCAGACTTTTAAACATCATACGCTTTTAAAACGACTAGATACTAAAAAAACTGAGAGCGAAACGAAAAGGAATTCTTTGTTTCTGTTGAAAATTTTAATTAAAATAAAGAAAAACGTTCAGAATGTAGGCATAGTTTTTAGTCTCAATGAAAATCGTACATAAAGAATTCGTCAAAACAATTCGTTAGAATACTTGAAGCCGTGTATCACACCGACGCGAGTACTGAATGATAATAATGGATGTAAAAAAAAAATATATTGAAAACAAAAACGACTGTCTACAGCTCGTAAATGCAGCTGGCTTGGCTGTGACTGTGTGTTCTTGATATCTCTTACTGAAGATCAGATCGGTTTTGTTTTACTCTCCGAATAGTCCCTAACAATTTTTTAAATTTCAAAATCGGTTTATTAACATTAATTTTTAATTAAAAATCAGAAAAGGTATGTCATCCCAGAAACGAAATTGCGAATTGTCATTTTGAAGTCGGTTCCTTTTTATCTATACGTTTATAAAGAGGTAATTTTAGTATGTTTTTTATTTTGTATCACGGAATAAATCTCTGATTTGAAAAAAAGGTTATGTTAAATATCCATTTCATTAAGGAATGTTATATATATTAACATCACGCTTGGACTCATACAAGCGAAGCAGTAACCAAACGCAAATAAACCCAAGTAAAACAGCTAGTTGCCTTATAATGTTGACTAGCAATCAAACTATTCACAATTGTGGTAAGCTGTGTACCGCGTCATTAAGTCTAATTGAGGCTGGAGGGTGATATTAGTGGCGAACGCTTTGATAGTTAGGCTTTGGTCATTTTAATTACATGAGTTAAAATGGGATTTAGACGATAAACCAAATGAAATAGTTCATTTGCATTATGCTAGAGGTCGCTCAGCGGACGAAATTCGACCATACATAATTATTTTAAATTATAAGTTTGAACAATATTAAGGTTTCTAGTCTAAATTATACTTCTTTAATATTTTATTAAGGCTACACTGTCAATTTGCCATTTTTACATATTTTAACCACAGACTTTAGCAAAAGATATATACGCACGTGTGTGTACGTCAATTACATGTTAGTATGTGTGATGTTTTTTTTCACTGATTTAATGTATTTTTTATGCATAACTTTAAAAAAGTATTGGAATTCTTCGCTTCTTCACTGTAATTTTGGTAAAAATGGGTACAGAGTTTTTGCTTCACGTATTGATATATATATGTATACACATGTATATACGTATTTCTATTACATTACTAAGCATGAAATAAGTTTAATAACATATCATTTGCTCTAAGCTTTTTATCTCTATAACGACTTGTTGTTATGTTTATGTATAAAAACGAACGATATAATTTTATCTCTTATAGAAGTGAAAACTTTATTGGGCGATTTGTGGCAGAATAAAATTTTATGAGTTCGCGTCACCGTCAGCTAATGTTAGATGTTGCAAAGTTTGGGGATTAAGGATTTTGATATTCTTTATTTTACTGATATTACATACTTTAAAAATTTTGAGTTCCGTCATCAAATTCAGAAGCATTCAACACATTCGGTGCTAGTAAATGACACGTAAAAAATTTCATTTGGCACCGACTTCAAAATGTTGTAGAAAATATTTAGTTTTTGGTTTTTAGTTTAGTTGTTCCGTTTTTGAAGTCGGTTTTTTTAATTCTTTTTATGAATACAAATTACAAACAAAAAATCTAATTCTTACTTATGTTATAAATGCTAAAGTAGCCTATTTTAATAAAATTTATTACTTATAATAGGTTCGATATGCCTGCCCATATGCGAGTACATAAGCTGTTGATATTATCTTTGTACGTCAGACATTGTAATATATCTAACAAAAACACATTGTCATAATCGCGTCACCAATAATGATATAATATTAATATTCTGTATTTCATGTTATTTTCGTAATATTTTAGAAAATCTAGAATATTAATGGTGTTTCTTAAGCCCGATCTAAAAAGAGGCGTGTTATAGCTTCAAAATTTGTTTCTCTGTATCTGTGTTTGTCTTAGGCATCACATTTAACTTATTTACAACAGAAGCGTCGTCTCAAAGCCCATCGAAATGGTCTCAATAAATAGACTGTCGGAGGTTTTTTTTTTATTTCGATTTTAACTTCGAAAATCATACATTGCATCAGTCACGCAATCATGACATTAATATAGAATTAAATGAAAAAATTGAAGACGCTTTAAAATGATAAAAAATACATATAGACGAACAACACGCTCTTTTTTTTGCAGGCAGTTAAAATAAGAACACTTGATAACAATCACGACGATTTACGCCACGGTGTAATAAGTGGCCAGTCTAACACACGATGTTGATTTATTATACCACTAAACAAAAGATGTAGCATAAAAGGGGAAAAACGCAATGAAAATAAACGAAATTTTGAGACAAATTTAAATGTATATCTTATTGTTAAATTCTAAAACTATTATTATAACTATACACTTTATATAATCTTAATAAGTTATATTTGGCATTTCACTGTTGTTTTCGGTTAGAAGATTTGAGGTTTGTGAACAAAAGTGACGTATAATAGACTACAGGCCCATGTACAAAAAATGGATGGGTCACATGAACCACCAGGTGACGTATATAGGACGATATAAGAGCATAAAATAATAAGATTCAGCTCTATGCCGTCACTTGTAAGCTGTCCAACTGAGTGCTGGTGAGAATTCAAAAGCGCAGGTAGAGTGAGTACCTTTTGGGTCATATATTTTTGTACGGCGTTGCGGAATAGTGGATTAGAAGCTGTATTGAAACAGAATGAAACTGATGCTGTATAGAATAAAATGACCAAATATATATAATGACCATATGTATGGGCCTGTAGTCTATAATATATTAATGATATTTTATAACTGAACGCTGGTAAGCAATACTATCTCATGCCACACGGACTTCATTTCGAGAAAATGGCGCCTACAGATGTCAAATTTATTATAAATAAATATTTTTGAAGATGTTTATATCCATCTTTTAGTTTCTATTTTAACCTATTAAGCGCCGTCGTACTCGTTTGAGTACAGTAAGTTTTTGTAACTTAGGTTTTACGACCACGATTCAGTTACTTTGTGATCGCTGTACTCGTGCGAGTACACCCTTCTAAAAATATTCATAATAGGAAAACCTTTTTCCTTATATTTAAATATATCACTTATGTTTAAAAAAATAAAAGATTTTGGTTGAAAATGCTGTTAGTATTGGCGCTTAATGGGTTAATAAAAGTTATAATTAAATAAAAGCAGGATGGTATATTAAATTTCTTATCTAATAATTGTTTTTTTTTTAATATATGAGAATGTCACATATTACAAAATATAGAACACACTTCGCAATATCAGATACATATAATCGCATTACCAGAATACATCAATATCTCGGAATTTGATATTTTGTAGCTTGACACATTATTGGTCATCAGCATCTACCTAAAGATATATTTCGTTTATAATGTTTGGATGCTGATAAGCAATAATGTGTCAACCCACAAAAAGTCCAATTCGGAGATATTCATGTATATATACATATAATGCGTCACGTATTAAACATTATTCAAAAAAATATCAAGTCATATAAACTACATAAGTACGGAAAAAAGTTATTCACCTGAATGTTTCGATTTCAAGTGCGTTCCATATTTTGCAATTTATAAAATAATCTCAAATATCTCGATTTTTTTTAATTAGATAACACATTAAATATATCAATTTGCTTTTAATTCATTGTACATTTTATCAAAATAGAAAAGAAAAGATCGATATATGTATATGTCTTCAAACAAATATGTTAAGAATCAATTTGACATGTTTAGACGCCGTTTTCTCAAAATGAAGTCCGTGTGGCTTGACACAGTATTGCTTATCAGCGTCCATTTGTCGTTAGAAATTTGTATTCAATTGCAATTTTAAGAAGCTCGTCAATGGACTTGTTGGCCCAAAGATACTTTCGCCTGTCGTACTCCGTCAAAATCCATGAGCTTATAACATATAGTTTTGTAATATAATTGAGTATACTCTAATATAATTTGCTTTATTCAAACGTAAAAAAATATTAAAGAACAAGATACCGTTTGCGTGGATTACCAAATATTGTTTTATTTTTAGCAAAATTGAAAATTAATGCTGTAGTATTTTTAAGTGAGAAAGATATATTTATGCACCAATCCTTAATTCGTATTGTATTTTTTTTTCTATATTAAAATATTCATAAATGAAATACAATTTTAGGTTCTTACGCCATCTAGTGTTATTATTCATAACTAACACGCAATAGTAATAAGTAGGGTACTTTCTCTCGCTACTCCTTGCAGTCGTACCTAGTTTACAATGAAAGCAAGTATTTGTGGAAACTGCCAATAGATGGCATTATGCACCAAAGTCACTAAATGATTTATATAAACTATTTAACATCCGATCAAAAAAGAGGAGTGTTATACGTTAGACACCATGTGGAGTATCAAAATAAATAAATATATCTACGAATTTGACTTTTTGTGGGTTGACACATTATTGCTTATCACCGTCCCACCTTCATGTATCTGTGTGTCTTTTTATGGCATCGTTGCTCTTTACCGAATGAACCAATTTTATTTAAAAGATGATGAATTTGAATGTTTTATTGTGATTCAAAATAATGTTATGTGACCACCGCCGTCCCTGGTCATTTGCAGCAACAGAAGCGCTACAAATGCATTGTCAGTTTCAAAGGGAAAAAAATGATAAAAGGTAATATGAAGGAAAGGAATTGATGAAGGGATTAAGGTTCTAGTACACTTACTCACCGTATAAAATGCAGCTATCATATCTACCTCACGCCGATCTTCTGTGAGATTGAGGTACTACAACTAGACTACCAAAGTGACCTTAATCGTACAATATTTCGGCAATTAAGTTTGGAATGAATATATACGTTTGGGAAGCTTGACTCTTAGTCTCCTTCGCTACGATACTTTTAAAAGACGCATAATCATTCACCTGTTGTTGAAAAATATAATTTGCATTGTAGAGAGTGCAGGAATCGAGTACCAAAGCCGGTAATATATAAAAAAGTAGCGGCCACTCGGACAGTTTCTAATAAGGCCGTATGAAGTAGCGTCAGCACAAAAAGTAAACATATTTTGTGTTTAGAATGTATTTTATATAAAGAATCTAATGTCACAGTTAGATATTTATTTATCGAAACTGAAACTAAAGTGAACTTTATTAAGTGTTAACACAAAGTTAAACCACAAAGAATTTTCTTTAATGCTAAAATTTAATCTATACATATGTAATTACGAATCCTGACTGAATGATTCCTCAACAAAGAGTCTAAACCGATGATGCTATAAACTTAAAATTTTGGAAATTGATATTTATTATGCTATAAGGGTCTATTAAGAAAGGATTTTTGGAAATTCCATCCCTAAGGGGGTATAATAAGGGATGAAAAGTTGTATGAAAGCCCGTCATTTTCAAATTAAGAAAAACGATATTTAATGTATCTACTTAGGCTTAGAAATAAATACACGTATACATCAGCATTTTTAAATTGTTACCCCTATGCGCACCCTCACAGGGGTATTTAAAGTAGGGGTTTTAAATTTATATGCAGTCCGGTGAAGCCGGGGCGGTATATATATATTATCTTAACTTGTATATACAAGTTAAGATAGTTTGATGGTACGACACGTCATGTCATTCGAGTAATCTCATGTCTAGTCTGATCGTTAAAATTTGACGCGTCTCTCTCATTACTAAGCGCTTCTAATTAAAAGATGTCAACATCTGATTGGCGTCTCACGATCACGGTAGTATGCGTAATTAATCATGTAGCCTGAGACCTCTCTACGACAATGAGGACATGCCTTTTTTTCACTGAGGAATGCATTTACGCATCCCGCCTAGAGAGTTAGGCATGGATGTGGGACTCCTGCCGCGATATAGTGCACCAAAATATCCACTAAAATCCGGCGATACCATCGTCTTCGTTAGGCGCCATGGAATTGCTGTTGCATACTACGTCGACGCTCCGACGTTCAGCCTCCTAATACGGGACGCCTTCATCTAAATGAGGACATACCTAAAACCCAGCATGATAAACGGAATGCGTAATAGGATATAAGGTTATTGTCCATTAAAACAACTCTGCAATGCTAAAAAGGAACGAAAACGTTTGAGAGTTCGTATATGTATTTTGTTGTTGTGATAGTATTTATATCTTTTCCTAGTTAACATTTTTTTACTCTCATAACTATCACAATTCTAAATTTATCGTGTAATATCTTATACAACGTGACGTGGTTCAATTAAATTCGATGCTTTATGGCTTTTAGTGCTTAGTTTATAGGAGAAATCTCTAAGAACCATCAATACCTGACACGCTATGGTATCATATCTATACTAATATAATAAAGAGAGAGCGAATTTTATGTGGACGAAGTAAACTTCGTGATCATTAAATTTATTTTAAAATTTATGGTACCATTTGAAAGATTATTCTAGATAGTCATAGGCGATATTTTATGTACGTGCGAGAGATCTTATTTTCGGTTTGGTATTAAAATAAAATCAGAGAGAGCCGAAAGCCTAACCCAAGGGTGATCCTTACTTCCTTTTTCCTTTTCAATCCTGCTTCCTTTAGTGCTGCAAATGTCCATGGGTAATGATGTCCACAAAACATCATGTATCTTGCATGCTTGTTTGCCATTTTTTTTACAAATGGTTGGCGCAGTGGTCACTGCAACTGACCGAAGCGATAACGGGATCGGGACCGATTCCCGCTCACGGCAAATTTCTGTGTTAGTGATACGGATATTTGTTATGGTCTGGGTGTAAGTGCTGTGCGTTTTCGGATCCCCGACACAAGATCATGAGATCCTAGTGGGGGCCGTTGAGTGTGATGATTTTATTATTTATTTATTATTATTATTGTTCGAATTCATTATTGGAAATTGTTTTTAAATATAATTCTAATAAAGTGTGAATCTGATTCGAGGTAGTACGATAAAACAATACCAAAATTTTCTTACTGCCAGCGAAATGGATATATTATATACATAGGTAACATAAAAAAGTAAATAGGGTCAAGTCATATTTAGACGTTGAGTGTATCGTTTACCATTATAATTATAATAATAAAAAAAAACAAGTGTAATTTTTTCTATTAACGGTACAAAGGTCCGGTTGTGTAGAAAATGTCGCCGTCCCATAATCGCTGGCTGAGGATATCCGATTCTTGGAAATCATGAACTTGATTTCCATTATAATTTATTGTAATTGCTGTTTGTATTGTAATTGATGTTATTGGAAGATTTATATGACAATTTACGTGACTAATAACTATTAAGAAAAGGGTCAGTCAGCTATATTCATATTCTACTAATACTTAAAATGCGATTTCAACCACTTAACCGATCGTCATGATACTTCGTACGCATGTTGTCAGGGGCTTAAATACACATTTTCAAGCTTAAATACAGATTGTACTGTGATGGCATTGTGAGGTGTGCAAAAACTTAGAACACACATTGTTAGGGATATTGACGCACATTATTAAGGAACAGAAAATGACTAACAATCCATAAT
This sequence comes from Hypolimnas misippus, assembly GCA_037950945.1. NCBI lineage: Eukaryota > Metazoa > Arthropoda > Insecta > Lepidoptera > Nymphalidae > Hypolimnas > Hypolimnas misippus. The sequence goes on from JBBEEQ010000009.1 coordinate 3,968,796, forward strand.
AAATACTGTTCCCGAGGTGTAGAAAATAACTTTCAGCATCATAGTTCAGTTCAATTCGACCTACTGACATAAAAGCCTGAATTGATTGACAAAATCTATATAAACACACCACACAAATCGACAAAGCTTTAACGCTTACGGAATTTAGTTTTCGTAAACATTTTTAACCCTATTTCACTCTGGTTACTATTTATTTTCGTGACACAAAATAGCCTTTGTCCTTCTCAAAGGCCCTAAGGCCTTTCCCTTATTTATTTCTGAGCCAAAATTCATCAAAATTGGCTCAGCGTTCTTACCGGATCTCTTACGACATTTTTGTTGATGCTTTTTTGTTTTATTTCGTTTCAAACGTATGTAACTCTAATAAATAAATATTTATATACATAATTAATTTGTAAAGATCTTACTAAATATAAAACATTTTTATTCAAATGTACCTCCATTCTAATCCACATATGAATAACATCTAAAAACAGAGTAATGGTGAACTAGATAAGGCAACGTCTGTAAAATTACACAATTTATACAACTAATTAAACATTAAAATGTATAATGTTTCGTATTTTGTTGAACTAATATAGTATTCTATAGTATAGTGTATTGAACTGGATGTGGTTTCATTCTATTTATTTGAAAAATCTAGACATCTAATCAAATTAAAAAGATAAACGCACAATACGTGAATATATAAAAGTTTGACAACGTATTTACACTTCCGAGAATGCTACAATTTTATGCCGGACTTAACAACGAAAACATATTTTTCTGTCTGGACGGTACTACAAGTGCCACCTACTAGAAGTTAATTGTACTCTGCTTATAACCTCGGGCACATGCAAACAATAATTTGACAAAGTTTTATATAAATCAAAATTACGGTACAAACAGATACAATCCTACAAACGGATACAAACAAATTACAAAATTCTTTAAACATACTAATTCGAGTTACTTTGATTTAAAAACTAAAGCATTAAAACGATCTTAATAAAATTTTTATTAGAACAATCTGAAAGTATATTATTAAAAAAAAAAAGATTTTTTAACATCGGTTAAGAAATGAGTTCTTTGGTAACAAACATTTAAAAATAAATACCCTATGAATTGAAAATACATACCATCTTTCTTGATTAGAGTCAGTTGCATAACCTTATCAAAATCAAAATATACTAAATTGAAGTAGGCTCTCACGGGCACTTTTGAATCGTCAATACAAAACAAACATTACATTAATAATGAAGCTACCACCCATTGTCAGATGGCCCAGTGGTTAGAACACGTCGATCTTAACCGATGATCGTGGGTTCAAACCCCGGCTAGCATGCTGATTTTTCAAGTACTAAATTAGTGTTTAAATTCATCTCGAGCTCGGCGGTGAAGAAAAACATCGTGAGGAAATCTGCATGGGCCGGGGAAATTCTAACACATGTATATCCGCCAACCCGCAGTAAAGTAGCGTGGTGGATTAAGCTCTAAAGCCTTTTCCTTAATAGAAGAGGAGACCTTTGCCCAGCAGTGGGATATTTACAGAATTTTACTTTACTTCACTTTTCCACCACCGGTTCGGAATGTAGATTCTACAGAGAAGAACCGGCAAGAAACTCGATATTTATTTTTTTAAAAAGGTCAATACAATTTTTACAAATTACAAATTTACTAAGCAACTTGTATAAAATTCAACGTATACTATTAGTTACTCTACAATCTACTCTACACTACTCTACACTTGCTCTATCGCTAATCCGTGTTTCGAGGTAAAGAGTGGTGTACATGGAGTTACTTTCTACGTAGATGACTATCCGGCTGTTATGAAACGTAATTATTTATTGTACTTGATAAAAAGAGAGAAAGTTTATGTGAAAATAGCTTTAACGGCTAGAATGTTTTGATGTTAATAAATTTTGTTTATGCTGTGGTATGTTGTTTTGAGCATCTTTAATCCGATATAATAATTTGTTTATTATCAACGATTTACATAAAGAAATAATATTAAATAACAACGAACGGGCACATAAATTATTTTCAAGTACAAAAGTTATATAAAGTACTAATATAAATAAAATAATAGCCAAATCGTACTGCACAATATTAGTAGAATAATTTAACAAAAACTTGTAATACTTTTTTATAATGATAAGGGAATAAACGAGCATATAATTCTACATGAGGTTAAGTACTCACTATCGCCCATGGACATCTGCAACTTCAGGAAGATCGCGGGTGTATTGTGGCCGGCCAGCCGAAATAGCTAAGACCCAGATTAAAATAAGGTTACTAAAGCAAGCCTTTTTTAACGCTGGGAAATGCATCCCGCCCGAGAATTCAGGCGGGTATGTGGGACTCCTGACACTAACATATGCACTAGACTACCCACTAAAACCATGAATGGGCGCCATGAGATCGCTTACGCATACTATATATCCGTGGAACTATTTAAACATGCCTTGGCTCAATTTCCTTACATCCTTTCATGTTCCTTTTTAAGTAGAACGCTTATTAGCTGCTTGTAAGGAAGGGAGTTCTCATTTCGTCGGATTTTTTTTATTACTATATACTGTGGTAAGTGAGCCGAGATGGCCTAGTGGTTAGAACACGTCGATCACAACCGATGATCGCGGGTTCAAACCCCAGCTAGCACCATTGATTTTTCAAGTGCTAAATTAGTGTTTAAATTCATCTCGAGCGGTGAAGGAAAACATCGTGAGGAAACCTGCATGTGCCGGGAGAAATTCTAACACATGTATATCCGCCAACCCGCAGTGGAGCAGCGTGGTGGATGAAGCTCTAAACCTTCTCCTTAATAGGAGTGGGGGCCTTTGCCCAGCAGTGGGATATTAACAGGCTGTTACTCTACTACTTACTACTACTACTACTATATACTAACCGATTACTTAAAGACGACTTGACTGATTTACTTATTTATTTTTTCTCTAAAAGGGTATACTCTTCAATTGATTTTATAAGTTTCTTCAAAATCGGTTCATTAGATTAGTTTTAAAATCAGAATAGCTTGAATAAGTATGTCATTTAATGAATTAAATCACGGATTATACCTTTAAAGATTGCTTATTTTTTTAAGTTTTTTAATATTTTTTCATAAAAACGTTGTCTTTATATTTATATGCATGAGCGGACAATATCTATGACATTGTGGAATATTCTTAACCGAGTCATACATTTCTCATAGTGCGATTACAATGGACTGCATAAAACAATCGACATCTTAACATAGTAACCTAAGAGACGATTATAAATGCCATTGACAATGAAACAGGGTTGCCTCTATGTATTTTTTTGTATAATTAAAATGGTATTTATTAATCATAAAATCATCGGATGAATAAATCTATGATTAAAACAAATTATAATTTCCGAAGCCAATTACTTCTTAATAAAACAATAAAAATTTAGCTAAACTTAAAATTAATTCTCGTATCAAATTTTATATATATTCCGTAAGAGTTATCATTTGTTTATTTGATTTTTCTAAATAAACTTATAACTCCTTTAGAAAGTGAAATTTCACAAATCTGTTCTTGAGGGATTATTACTTTATAATAAATATATGTGGGTTAAGAATCATGATTTATAAATTACGAAACCAAATACTTTTTAATGAAAGAATTAAAATGTAACAGAAAATAATTCTCGTACAAAAATGTATATTTATATGTTCCGTAAGATTTTCCATTTCAAATTTTGATTCTATATAATCTTTCAATCCCTTTAGGTAGTGAATTATGAGAAATACATTTCACAATTGACAATATTAACCTAAGTCGTTCAATGGTTTAAGCATTGATAGATTAGTCAGTCCCGGTTTCCTTTTATATGAAAAAGAATATATAATATCAATATACATGTATTTTTGTATAAATAATAAATCTAATTAAGTCTGTATCTATCGATATTTTTTGCAAAGAAGTAGAATTTGTTTGTAAATTTGTATGAAGGCGCCAATTTGTCAAAATACTTCGATACCTCCCACGTAAGTTGTTGTAACCCTAAAATTACAATTTTACAGTAGAGCACTTTTAATCCGTTTTAGTTTGAAAGTTACAACAAAATACGCCTTTTTTCAGGCGTATTTTGTTGTAACTTTCCTTGAAAAATAAAAGATTTTTGAATTTTTTTGACTTTGAATGCATTAAGCAATGCAAATTCGTGTAGTATTCAGTAAAAACGCTAACGGCAATTTTGTGGCTTACAATAACTTACGTGGGAGGTATCGACTTATCTGATTTGAAAAATCCTTTTTGCGTTCGTTAGTTCATTTATAGAGGAATATTATAGGCTATATTACAACACGCTACGATTCATAGGAGCGAAGCAGTAATGATAAACGCGAAACCGCGATGGACTTGTAGTAAATACAATTTGTAGTGTAAAATATCATATATAGTCCGGGTTCCCTGGCCTATTTTTTCACTTGATTAGTAACAAGCTAATTTTCCGTGAGTAGCTTCGTTTCAATGAGACGCCCAACTTTTTCCTGTGCGAAAATTCTCGATTGTGGTAGGTGACAGGGGTAGCAGGAATAAAAGATGTTGACTTGATGATTCTCATAAATTTATTACTAACTGGATTTTTTTTTGTAAAATCTAATGATAATAATCTAAATTATTCGAAAACATTTTTGTCCTACAAAATGTATGGTTTCATCAAAATGTCCCCCTCCTTCGAACATGTATCGATAACAAGGTCATCAAAAATAATTGCTAATCAGCTGATTTATTTATTTTTACTTCGTTAATATTTATATAATCTAACAGTTATATTGTCCTACAAATTGCATGGTACGTTATCCCGGTCCTACGCTCGAAAATAGTAATACAGATCCATGATATTAAAATAATTACTATCAAGCCAAATCTTCGTGAATAGCATCGTTTCTATAAGACGCCCAACATTTTCCTATGGAAAATTCTCGATTGTGGTAGGTAACAGGGGTAGCAGAGATAAAAGATGTTGATTTGATGATTCTCAAAAATTTATTAGTAACTGGATTTTTTTCCGTTAAATCTAATAATAATAATCTACATTATTCAAAAAAAATTTTGTCCTACAAAATGTATGGTTTGATCGAAGAGTCCTCCTTCTTTCAACCTGTATCGATAACGAGGTCATCAAAAATGATTGCTAACCAGCTGATTTTTATTTTTTTACTTACTTAATAATTATATAATGTAACAGTTACATTGTCCTACAATTTGCGTGGTACGTTATCCTGGTCCTCCAATTGAATCTATATTTAAAATTCATGAAATTAACAAGCAAATTATTATCTGTATTTCGTTACTACAGCGGTAGTCATGCGCAGAGCATACATATTTTTCTACCAATTTTTATAAAAAATAAAGTTATTTAAATTTTAAAAAACATGTTATCACTGTATTTTTACCCTAACATTTAAATTCTTGGGAATTTTAAGTTATTCAATGGTCGAAACTCGCAAAAAATGGGACATAATTCCTTATTGGTTGAAACGCGAACCATCTTCATTTATTATTGACCAATTTTGAAAATAAAAATTAGAAAAGATGGTAGACCTTGCAAGCCGTCCCTGTAACTTCCCGCTATTCCCATACCTAAGTGCTTGGATTTCGTTTATTACCCTGTTTTTGAGCTCTGCGAGCTCAAAACTATAAATAGTACATTATTTTGACCTCTCCGTGCTCAATACAAGAGCTGCTCTATGCTTTTGAGCTCTTCGAGCTCAACAGTCTGATAACAGTTTCATAAAGTACAATTTATGTAAATTTAAATTGCCATAACTTTTGAATGAATCAACCGATTTTCACTCGATTGGTGGCCATCGATGTTATTTTTCAAGTCCTGTGGAAGACTCAAAAACACCTATTGATCATATGAAAATTTTCGAAATAATTTGAAAAAAATCAATTTTTTAGATTTCTTTCGTTCATGATAACTCACAAACGAATCAACCGATTTTGATTTGGTTTGCGGCAATCGACGTGGTTTTACAAGGTTGAGAGCTGATTAGTTGTTGGAATTGATTGGTTAAGCTATTTAAAAGTTAGTTTGAAAAAAACCACATTTGAAAAATTTATTTTTTTAGTTTTTTTTGAGATTTCTCAAAATCTAAAGAATGAAATTGGTCCAAATCATATTAAAAATCTAAGTTCAAACAAAACCTTTCGAATGACACCAATTTTTACTAAATTGATCTAGCCGTTCAAAAGTTATAAGGGAGTTACATACTCACACACACACACACACACACACACACAGGCATAGTCACACCCTCGCGGGAATGGTCACGGAAGCTTCCTAGGACCCCGAAACATTGAGATCTGATTAAAACTCGATTTTTGCAAAACGGGGTAAAACCAATAACTTCCCGATTTTTAGAAAATTGTTAATTTTCTTAGCGGGAAGTTAAAAATATTTGAGAGTCTTGAAGTTAGTTACGATTTCTTATTGGTTGAAATTCATTCGCATGCACTTTTTAAATTTCTAGAGTTACAAATAGGAAAACGAAAAAATGGCAATTATTGTAGGACTAGTAATAGATACCTGTTTTTTTGTAGGACATTGTTTCATTTGGGCAGAGAACACACTAATCTATTATGTAATATTTTTGTCCTACAGTTAGTAATGAAAAAGATGGTCTTGTGGTATTAACCATTTCGGAGTGTAGGACCGGGATAACGTACCATGCAATTTGTAGGACAATATAACTGTTAGATTATATACATATTAACGAAGTAAAAAAAAAAAAAATCAGCTGGTTAGCAATTATTTTTGATGACCTTGTTATCGATACATGTTCGAAGGAGGGGGACATTTTGATGAAACCATACATTTTGTAGGACAAAAATGTTTTCGAATAATTTAGATTATTATCATTAGATTTTACAAAAAAAAATCCAGTTAGTAATAAATTTGTGAGAATCATTAAATCAACATCTTTTATTCCTGCTACCCCTGTCACCTACCACAATCGAGAATTTTCGCACAGGAAAAAGTTGGGCGTCTCATTGAAACGAAGCTACTCACGGAAAATTAGCTTGTTACTAATCAAGTGAAAAAATAGGCCAGGGAACCCGGACTAATAATATTGTGACAGCCCTCAAACTGTTACCATTCTCATAACGCAGATACAAATTATGTGAACACCATAAAAAGCCCATGTAAAATTTGCATTCCACTTTTCCATTCACGTTTCTTGCGGAAATGTATTTTTCTTTTTCAAGTCCGATGATTTTTTTGCTCTTTAACATTTTTCCTTTTGTAATATAATGGGAATGAATTTCCTGAGTTAATTACGATATCATTACGATGTTTTTATTTCAAATCGACTAGAAAATATGTTAATTTATTTATGAAAATAGCGGTCAACGAGCAGGTCTATCTGATGTTAAGTGATAGCCATAGCTCATAAACAGCTGCAATAGAGGAATCACAAATGAGTTGCTAGATTGTAATAAGGGAACAGAATGTAAGGTTTCGGCGTTTTCGCTGTTCGAATTTCTGTAAGAGTGTAGTACTACCAGATCTAATAATCAATCTAGTCAAGTCACTTTTGTACGCGTGAAATTCAGTTGTTTACATCGCATTCCCACAGGGATTGTGCATTTTATCGGGAGTAAATTCTATGTGCTTTCTCAGACTCTAAACTATCTCTGTACCAAATTCAATTTAAATCGGTTCAGTAGTTTAGACGTGATTACGTAACACACAGACGGAGTTACTTTCGCATTTATATCATTAGTAATATTAGTAAGGATCATTGCAAGCTAAATGGATTGTATTTCGAATATACTTTATATACTACGATCACTAAAATTAGACACAAAATATACATAGGTAGAGCCGCTAAACCTAATATGAATTTAAGTTTATATAACTTTCGCAATTTCACAATAACATTATCACTAGTAAAATCATAAGACGCTTATTAACGCAACGTTCATAGTACCTTATTTGAAATGGATAATTATAATTTATAATGAGATAAATCATCCGTACTCGAGAGAAATTCTCGTATTTTCTAAAGGGTCAAAGATTATTAAGAGATGAACGTATTTGTACAAAGTTTATATTATTTTAAATGTAATGTCGAAACCTAAAGAAGTTGTTTAAAATTTATGTTACGTACGTTGTAAAGAATTTCGGATTTTGGGCTTCAATCTCACTCATCTTACGAAACGTAACTATAATACGCCGATTTTTTTTGAGAGTGTGGTACTATAGTCATTTCAGTAATTATTTTTGCTGAAAAAGAAAATTATTATTATTTTAACAATAATTGTTGTCTTCATTTATTACATTTCAGCCGTAGGAAGTCCACAGCTGGACACAGACCTCCCCTAAAGATCTCCGAAAGGATCGTGTTAATGCGGCCTGCATCCAGCGTCTTTCGGCTTAACAAGACAATAAATAATGTTACCTTTATAATAAAATAATGTTAAAATTAACCCTTAAATGCATACTGTGCTTTTTAAACCACGTAAAAATAGTGTTACCAAATACAATATACCTAATATGTATTATATTATTCAGGAACACTTTTTTATTTTCTAAATAATCCTATGATATTAACAATAAGTAATTATTTAAATAAGTCAATTACAGATACTAGTGTCACTTTTTTTCTATTTGATTACAGATTACTTATGTACATTTTTTGAAAGAAAAGTAAATCGCGCATTTAAGGGTTAAGTGAGTATACGGTGTAGTTACAGTCTATGACTATATACTACATTCTATAGCTGACAAACGAGCAGGTGTTTCCCCTGATGTTAAGTTACCACCGTCGCTCATGTTTGTTGCCGTTTTAGAATAGAAAAATTGATGAAGGATAATGGATGTCTTGATTTTTTAATAAATATAATTTTTAATGCTTGTAATGTATTGAATTTTGAATACGAAGTAAATTCCGAAACCACAGGTGAAAGGTACATTATTCTAGATGATCATAGACTATGTTTGCGTATTATTTAAAAACGAAATTAAATCGCGAAGCTGAAAGAAAAAGCTAGTACTTTGTATACTTATTTATAATTACTAGTGGTATCTTACCGGTCGAAATTCGACCGCATTTCATTAAATTTTCAACCAATTTCAAGATTGACCACAGATAATCTATTTTCAATTTGACCACCGACTTTAACAATAAACAATAGATGCCTGTGTGTGCTAAATATATTGTAGTGTGTGTAATGTTTTTTTATTGATTTAATGTATTTTTATGCAATAAAAAATATATATATTAGCCTTACGCATTCCTTCGCTATATAAACTATTAGGGTACGAAATTTCATACTCCTCCGTTCGCTCAATTATCTCGTATTAATATGTGGATAAGTGGAAAATTGAATTGTTTGAGTTTTAAAGTGTATTTGTTTATATTAAGTTTTATTGTACTGTATGTTTCTATAATACAATAAAATAAAGTATAGGGAAGCGATTTAGAAACCTAGGTTAGTTACATTTAGAGAAATCAAGTGTTTTCTAAAGGGTCAAAGTTTATTAAAACACGTACATCAATGAACGAAGATTTTATTGTTTTAATGATAAAAATCATAAAAATCGTGTACGAAGCATTTTGCTTGCGTGGGAAATCTCTCACACGACTTTCATCGCTACAAAAATAACTTGATCGAGCGTGCATAATGTTAAAATGACCTTTAGACTATTATCGTTGGAAATCATGGATAGGCAATAAAGTATTGTTATACAATTAATTTATAGAAAGTATAGAAAAAGAAAAAGAATATTTTTTTGATATATTTTTGAATTTTCGATATTAAGTCGAAAAGATTTCTTCATATTGTCGTATCAAACATTATATAACAGAATTAAGTAAGATATTACACACCGACAAAAACATCTTTGAGGATATTTTAATTTTGACAGACACATTGGCGCAGTGGTCACTGCAACTGACTGAAGCGCTATCAGTCTCGGGTTCGATCCCCGCTCGCGGCAAACGTCTCTATTAGCCATACGGATGTTTGTCGTGGTCTGGGTGTTTGTGTTAGTGCTATGTGTTTCTGGACCCCCGACACAAGGTCATGAGATCTTAATGGGGGCCGTTGAGTGTGATGCGTTTATTTATTATTTATACTCATTCTTAAAGTCGTAGACAAAGTTTTGTTTCGATAGGCGTAATATTTTCTACATAAGTCAAAATGTACGAAACGATGTGAATGAAGCAATGTTTAGGTACTTCTAAACACTGTGAATTGATGCTGTTTTTTTTCATTTCCATACATTTAGACTTTTCTTTAAGTTTGTCAAATATATAATGTCTGGTCTATATACACGTGTACAATAATTGATTCAAGAATCAGTGCGTGTGAAACACGTATCACGTGTGACCACCGACCGGAGAATGAACGAAAGTGGGCGAAAGTATAGGTCTGACCGTGACCGCTCACCCTTAAGCCCTTAGTGAGAAAACGATTCACTAGTTGAAGGTGAATTGCACAGCGGTTACTAAACTTATTAGTAATTCCAAATCATTTTCCGGTATAATTAAAACGGTATTCATAAAATAAAATTGAAAAAAAAAAAACAATACAATATTCTATAAGACTATTACAATGAACCTAAAGACAATACTAGTTATCTTATGCTGTTAGTTGGTGAGGAATTGTGTATCTTGCTGATTCCAGATGTTGCAGCATCGAGTTAATCAGTCATTTTAATATTATTTAAATCATAGCCCACAAGAGTGGGGCAACTCGGTCTAACCACTTTCGAGTAATCAGTGAACAAACATAACCATAAAGAATATCCCTAACGAATAAAGAACCTCCGCCTTTTTGAAAGTTGGCTAAAATTGTATTTCAATTTTACTTGTTGGTGTACATATTTGATGGAGATAAGGAATATTTGTTTTTCAAAAAATTGTTTGGTTCTGTACATCGTTAACTTTTCGACGCTTTTAAACCCACTTCCCTTTAATATAAATATATTTAGATACGATGATAATGTACATAAATAAAAAAGGAACTTTTCAATTAACAACTCACAGCAAATTGAACGTTGAGCAATACTATATCAAGCCACACGGACTTCATTTCGAGAAAATGACGTTTAAAGATATCTCACCTAGTCTTAATAAATCTGTTTACAGAAGTATATATGCATCTTTTCTTTTATATTTTGATAAAAATTGTAATGAATTAAAAGCAGATTGATATAGTAGACTTTAATAATAAATTTGATTTTTTGTGGGTTGACACATTATTGATAATCAGTATTCAATTATTACTGCGATCGTTATGTCGTTATATTGTTCAACAACAGATATGTTTGTAGTCGATTATATTTTTCTACGAAAACAATTATTGAATATATGTAATGTATATAGAAATTACTTTTTCCCGAGCTTTATTATTGGTTAATGTCAGGAACAAAATAGTTTTTACTCGGAGAAATTGTAACCAATATACCCATCATCAAGGGCAAAGCATTAAGTAGCGATCATCAGCCACATATTATGATGATCATTGTATTTAACTTTGATTTGTATATAGTCAAGATTTTATCATATATAATTGGATGCTGACAAGCAAAAATGTGACAACCCACAAAAAGTGAACTTCGGAGATATTGATATTGATGTCTATGAAAAATTATGCACGATTGCGCTCTCCTTACTGATATTATATATAATTTAATATGTTATTTTCTCTCGCTTCCTACAGCATCCGATTATCACCAACAATGAAGATGATCGTGTCAATGACCCTAAACATTTGAAAAGTGAAAGGATTGTTGTTGAAGCTACACGTAACAGTTTCAGATAAACATCGTTTTGAAAATAAAAAATAATGTTTAAACTGAGGGGTGTATAACTTTACATATTATTTGGCTATGCTAAATTTTAATTTTTTAAGATTTCACCGAATAATTACGTTTTTTTTATTGACGAGCAATAAGCAATTGTTTGTACAAAAAAATAACCATAGCATATAGAACAGAATAATATAAAGTATTTCAATTCAAAATATTGTCCACTAATACATTTAAACAGTTTTCGGAACAGACGAACAACGTACTTAAATTATATATATAACTACCTATGTATATACAATATTATATTTATGACATACACCCCAACAACAATAGAATTAAATTTTTTGATAGCAAAAAGTTTTGGATCGTGTTCTCGTGTTAATCATTATTTAGAGGGCTTTATTTTGTACCATAGGAATAAAATTTATACAACACATGCAAAACGAATAGAAGTATACAAAGGAATAACTTATCCCTTATAAGAGATCTCTGCCAATAATGAGTGTGGGAAAAATAAGTTACTGAAAACTGCAAACTTATACAAATAAATAGCGCGTCGCGTTAATCGAATGTTTAAAGGAATGTGGAAAACTTATGTAAATCTTTATGAAAGTCAGCATACTTATAAGTGTTATTCTCGCCTTATACCGCGATATTCACGAATACGAATTGTTCAAGATCAATTTGTCTTAATTTTTTTCTTTTGCGTCATAGCTTAAATTCTTATGTATTCGCAAAAATCTAAGAAAGTAAGCCGGATCTTGTAAATGTTTTTTTTTTTATAATTGTGTACGCAGCAAAACCTGAGAATCAGAGCTTTTATGCTATGTCTATTGTATCTAGAATAATGCTAGTTAATTTATTCTGGTAACAGAATACAATAGAATAATTAATGAGTCTGTTGAATTGGAATTTAATTAAAATATGAATTATGAAATTTATTATAAATAGTGATTTTTTTATCTCTGTGATCTTGAAATTGCGAGAGATGTTAACCGTAATGGACCTGATAATAAGAAGACATGATTGGAAAAAATCGATGTCGTTCAGTCTAAATGTGATAGCTCGTACATAAAAACTGCCGAACTTTACAGAAAAGACTAAAAATTTTATTTAAAGCTAACTGTAATATGTTAACATTTGTAAATGATTTGGATTTAAGATATTCTAAGAAATATTATTATTATAAATGTTAATAATTTGAATACCGTTTTCATTTATAAAAACCATTTTCACCAAAATTGTTAGTTACTAGGTTTTACATATAGAGCGACGATATATCTCATTTCGAAATTTTCATTATTCTACGCATGGATAAAAGTGTTATATATACAAGCAATTTTAAATATTTAAATAACCGCATTTAAGACTATTTAAGAAATACACTATTCTTTAATAAATGCGTTTAATTACCTTTGAATGCTTAAGTTAAAATTTAAATTGAAATTTTTCAAAATTAGAATTTTTTAATTATTAAGATATAATATTCAGTCAAATCAGATGAGTATTGTTAAGGGAAATTCAAAAATTTATTACGTAAGAAGGTTGAATAGAGCAGGGTGGTCTTATAAGGGGCACACGGACATAACTTGAGAACATTTAAAAATAAAAATAGTTAACACTTAAAAAATAAACCGACTTTTAAAGCAAAATACGCAATTACATTCACACGGACAACACACTAATTCTGGTTATTTTTATTTAAAAACTAAACAGCTAAACCTTACTAAATAATTTTCAAATAGAAAAAGTAAATATATACTGCGAACACGAAACGAGAACCTCCTTCATTTTTGAAGTCGTTTTACAAAGGTATATTATGAAAAGCAATAAGTTCTCATATGTAGATCAATGGTGCAGTAAAACTGGTGCGGACGCTGTGTCAATGCCATTTATTTCTGGGACACGTATTACGGCTAAACGCATAACCGTGACGATCATGTGTATAACCGGCTTTGTAAATATTGACTGTTCAAAAAATGCAGCAAATATATTCAGAATCTCCCATGACTTATTTTTTAAAATATTTTTTATCGATTTACTTTGATTGAGCCCTAGCTGTAGCCTACTGGCTACGTGTACCTCACTCTCACAGAATATTGGCGTGAAGTAGCTAAAATAGTTGAGTTTTTTTACGGTAAGAGAGCCGGAATAAATTGGCTGTACCCGGCATGCGTTGCAATACCACACAAAGTACATAGACTTTTTGGGCCAGGAAACCTCGTGCGCGTCTCCAGAACACTCTCAAAATTTCATCGTAATCTGATCAATTATTTTCGAACGCGCAGAGGATTACACACAAACATTACTTTTTATTTATATTGGATCAACGGCCACCATTAAGATTTCATGATCCTGTTTCGGGGGACCGGAAACACACAATACAAACCCAAACACCCAGACCACAATATCATCCGTATATCCAATATAAACGTTTGCCATGGGCGAGGATCGAACCCGCGTCAGTGCTTCAGTCAGTTGAAATAACAATTGCGCCTATTAATATTCGTATTTAATTTTTAGTTACAAGCTTTTGCCAAGCAGTGGGACAATTAAAAGTTGTTTTCTTATATTATTATATACTACACTGAAGGTTTGAAAACAGTCGATCACAATTAAATTGGAAACTAGAAAGTACCATACATAGCGTTTCGTCCCAATTAACGTGTTTCGAATCTATAGCATAACAAATAGGCGTACACAAAACGATTGAAGGAGACATGCGCGTGCGTCGAATACGCAGCCAGTTCCGCGATCCGTGACTAAGCCAGGTTATTATTACTCTTACTTTTCGACTCAAAATTATTGTTTTAACGCTTTCACGGGTAAGTTGGATAATAATAAATAATTTTGTAGTAATTAGTCTAAGAACTGGCTACCTCGAAAACACGTCATTTTATAAATAGAACTTTTGGCACATTCATTCCCTTATAACTAAAAAGTAGATAAATCGCGTAATTTTAACCAGATGCTGCATCATTAAGAATTATCAGGATACTTAACTCCTTACCAACTTACATCAAAAATATCAAGCTGGGGAAATAATCTTCAGGGATTTTTTTTTCAATTTTGAATTGTATCTTATCGCTTATATTATATATTTTATTGGGATTTTTACAGGGTGTTGGTCTCTTATAAGAATTAAATAAAGAGTAATTGTAAATAAATCTCATAATTCTTTTTTCGGTGGTCCACAACGCAAATACAAACACCTGTATTGGCCATATGTATGTTAATCGTGGTCTGGGTGTGAACCCGCTATTGTTAGCGTTTCAGTCAACTTCAGTGACAACTACGCCTACCGGTCGTCAAAATAATATTATAATAGAGAAAAAATGTCATTAGAATACTTTTTTTTGTTGTATAAATTGTGTTTATTTTATTTTATTTTTTATTTTAATTTTATTTTATGTATTTTTTTATTAAATGTGAAAGTGTAGTGTGTAGTTTAAGTAATTTTTATAATATTGTAAATAACTCTAATGGTGTTTCACACAGTACTAAATTTTAAATTTCTCTTCTTTATATGTGATTTGTGATTATGCCGATGGTGTTTCAGAATACATAAATAAATAATAATAAAAATATAATAAATGTCAGAACATGTTTTGCTGAATTATGCATTGGAAATGCTGTCGGCTCCTCGACAATAAAAGTAATAATTAATTCTTCTAGGTTTATGACGGAGTAGATAACGATCTACAATTAGGCATTTAAAATGTTTTATGTAAAAGAACAGCGGAGACTACAAAATGTTTTGCTTAATACATTTAAATTTATTTATTTTTTTCGTATGTGAATATATTATATATAACATAATTATATAATTAAATTACATATAATTTACCCACAGTAGAACATAGATGGTTAATGTTTATGATACTTAGTTTTTATGTCAATTTGAATGTTTACATTTCACCCAAAATGTAAGTACTTTCTAAATATTCTAATTTGGTTTTTTTTTGGATTACATTGGTTTCTCCCGAGCAATTATCTTTAGACAAAAATAAACTTTCTGTACAAACTTAATTTTTGAAACTTACAAATTACGTAAGCTCACCTTGGTCAATGTTCTAGGTTATACAATTGTTAACATTAGTAAATATTATTCGAAAGTAACTTACTGAAATGAATTGCAGGAATAAATCTTACAAATGTAATTCCCGATTTGAAATATATAGGATGCGATTGAACGGATCATTATGTTACAGTATACATGATATATGTAATATGACATGATAACTTGTCCTGAGTTTTGTCTGTTTATCTAAATATCTTTTAACCAAAATGCACCAATTATAATTAAATAAAAACCAATCGGTAATTGTACTTTCGTATCGATCAAGAGAATAAGGAGATATTTTTGGAATTTTTCACATATTAAAGATTGTACTTTTATTACAACATCTAAAAGATAGATTGGCACAGTGGTCACTGCAACTGAAGCGCTAATGGTCACGAGTTCGATGCCCGCTCACGGCAAACGTCTGTTTTAAGAATACGGATGTTTGTCGTGCTCTGTGTGTGTGTCTGTGTTGAGTATTTCCGGACCCCCGACACAGGATCATTAGATCCTAATGGGAGCCGTTGAGTGTGATGCCTTTAAATTAACTTTACGAAGGCGAGAATTACACTAATAAGTTTTGCTCTCAGACTTTTATAAAGATTTACATAATTTTTATGTCATTACTTCAAATCTGAAAGAATTTACTATCAGTGCCTTAATTTTTTATAGCTTTCGTTGTGTTACTTAAATGACTGTTACCAGGTTTTATAGTTTTTTTATATATCAATTGAAAAAGTATAATATACAAGTAATTCTACCCTTAAATTATTTGTGTCTTTCCGGTTGGCAACATTTGTATTGTCGATACAAGCTTTTAAGTCATTTAAGGTAAAAGATAGTTCCCGCAACTTCGTCTGCGTAGGATAACTTAGTAGTTTCAAAAAAGTACTTAAGGCTCAAGACTGTCTCTGTACCAAATTTCATTTAAATCGATTCAGTAGTTTAGGAGTAATTGCGTAACACAAAGGCACAGTTAGTTTCGCATGTATAAGATAAGTAAGGATATGATTTAACAAAATAATGTTTTAAATATTATGCTTTATTTACTTTAAAAATTCATTTATTCATTTAAGAGCATTTAAATAAATGCACTTTTAATAATTTTTACAATAAATTTATTCATATACGGTTGCTGATAAGCAATAATGTGTCAACCCACAAAAGGTAAAATTCGGAGATTGAAAAGTTTTTCAAGTCATATAAACTAAATAAGTACGGAAAAAAGTTTCTTAATTTAATGTTTCGAATACTAATTTGTGGTTCACATTTTGCAATATTCTTATATATTTGAAAATCTTATTATTAGCTAAAATTGTTCATTTTTATTAAAATAAAAAAGAAAAGATGGATACTTCATCAAATATTTGTCAATAATAGATTTAATATCTTTAGACGCCATTTTCTCAAAATGAAGTCCTGAGTCCTGGCTTGACATAGTTTTGCTTATCAACGTCCAAATGTTCTCATCGCTACAGCTTTGTGGTAATAATAATACTCCGTGTCATCTAGTAGCGCGCTGGCCTATTTGTCTTTCATTTAGTTTAATTTGCATTGACTTGTTACTTTTTTGTTGGTATTTGTGTAAATCCAGTTTTATAGTACGCGTAATAGTTATCAGAATACAAAGAAAATAAACAAAGATGTTTTGTTAAGCTATTTTTTTAGTCACTAGCAGAGGCGTAACTATACCATCTCAAACTCAAACTCAAACTCAAAATATACTTTATTCAAATGGGCTTTAACAGCACTTTCGAATCGTCAAGTACCACTCATATTTTCATTTTTAATTTTTATAAAGCTACCACCGGTTCGGAATGTAGTCTCTACCGAGAAGAACCGGCAAGAAACTCGATAGTAACTCTTTTAAAATCATTTATACATAATGTACTTTTATTACATTTCAATTATGTTATCCGGATAGAAAATCAACGCTTATCAAATCCACGCCTCTTTGTCGTCAAAATATTCTTGTATGGTATAATATGCTTTATTTATTAAAGATTTTTTAACGTAGGCTTTAAACTTATTAAGTGGCAAATGTAATCTGTGGCCCGTGTCAAATTCTTTAGATAGGGTCTCCCCGTAAATATCTTTACGAAACAACTTAATTCTAATGAACCACTTAAGTAGACCAAAACTAAAACTATTAATAATATTGTGTGCATTTTAGTTAAATATCTGATGAGTTTTATTTAAAGCGCATACGTTTGTATATATTTATAATTAAATAAAAATTAACCTTAATAAGAGTTAATATAATTCTTTTAGGCCGGGGCCCTTTCGGGTCAGGGGCCCGTGGCTTTTTGCCAGCCTTGCCACTCTATGGTTACGCCCCTTTTTTAACCCATTACTTGATTTTTAATCGCAAAAAAAATTAAGTTCCCTTTCAAATATTTTTAAAAATCATATTAATATTCAAAAAGGTTCGATGTGGCTATATATGTTCTCGTATGCGTATGAATCTTGTATAAATCGTAAAATTGCATTTAGGACAATATACAAGACGATAATACAAGTGTGCACATTAAGATTTGCTAAACTTAGCAATGGACTTTGAGCCTTGTAAGTTCTAGGTCAATGCACTTAAGTATTTTATTGTACTTATATTTTTTTTTTGTTGTTTACGTAATAACTCCGTCATTTCCTTTCAAATTGGTTCCATAGAAACCTTATCAAAATCGGTACAGCAAGAAGGTTTAAAAAATTAAATAACTTATTGCATATTTTGCTTTTGATTTATTTTTTGCTTTATTTTTTTTTACGTCTTAGTTATTTTTATACAATTGCGTAGAACCGTTTATATGGAGGAACTAGCTTTGTCTATCATTATTTTTACGCTGTTTAATAATAAAACCATCTCGAAACTATAACACAGAACCAAGGCAATTATCCATACATAGTAATCTAGAATAACTTTAAACTACACTAAACCGTTCTAACGGTTAACCGTTCATAATAACACACCAACACCAACAGACATTATATCATAAAAATCATGCATCGTAATGATCAAGTTCACGACCTTTACGATCGCACGGGCTTTCGCCGATGCAACATTATGAAACCTGGACTCCACTTTTACTAGCGAACTGAGAAAGTCCAACTTATTTAGTTTTTTTTTTCTACGGGGCTAAAGCGAGGGGTGCGGAGAGCGAGTATTTAAAGTAAGCCTCGCGTCGCCGGCGCACAGTCTATTTCTAACGCTACAATGTTGAGGACGGTCGCTGTTATAGCTCTCGTGGCATCTTGCCTCGCCCTTCCCGCCCAAGACACCGGCCATTCAGACAACGACCTCGAAGGGCTCACCGACTGTCTCAAGAAAGATTCAACGTCATGCCTCAAATACAAATTCTTTTCATACGTGGACAAGATGATCGGACAAAAGGAAACGTTTTCTCTCACCGACGGGGTAACAGTCGTTCGAGCGAGTGACGTGCCTCCGGAGACGGGGGCGCCGAGGGCCTTAGATCCTGTTAGCAAGATGAAGAATTATTTCGAAACGCATTCCTTAAGAGTCGAAGTTAAGGGGTCTGACGTCATTGACACGGTATCGAGCGTCGGTCGCGCGTTAGAAGACACAGTGTCATCGTTCACAGAAGACAATGATCTGTCTGAAGAAGGTAGAGGGAAGAAGAAGAAGGCGCAGAAGATCCTAGGACCTTTACTAGCGGCGGTCATGCTGAAGATGATGGCTCTCTTGCCGCTCGCGATTGGAGCTATCGCGCTGATAGCCGGCAAAGCGTTGCTGATCGGAAAACTCGCGTTAGTGCTGTCAGCGATAATTGGATTGAAGAAGTTATTGTCACAGCAGAAGCACGTGACGTATGAGGTCGTAGCCCACCCTCATCACACATCGAGTCACACGTCCAGTCACGATTATGGAGGTGCCAGTGGTTACGGAGGTGACTCGGGAGGTTACAGCAGTGGCGGTGGCGGGCATAGCGGGGGGTGGGGTAGGTCCATAGACGCGCAAAGCTTGGCTTACTCCGCGCAAAAGCAATAGCTTTCCGTGACCTAGTATAGCGACCTCTTTCCGAGACGATTTCTCTGCATTATTTATTCCATTTGTGTATGTGATGTGCGTCCGTATTTATGACTGATTTTTGTTTTATATATAAGTAAACCTTATAGGTGATTTGTAACTATGTTTTATAGTGTATTTATGTATGTCTAATGTATCTCATGTTGAACTTAGTTAAGTTAGATGAAAATATTTATTGTATTTTTTTTTCTCAATGCGTACCTGGCTTTAATGACATAATTTAATTTATTTAAGTATGGTTTAAGATCTTTTTATTTGTTATTTTTTATCTGCTCGCTAAGTCATCCTAAGTGTCCTTTTTTATTTATTCTTTCGATGCAGTATTTGTATACTTTAAGGTGTAATTTATTTTTTTTAAGTTGTTCTCGCTTTATATTAATTTATTAATCATTAATTTATTGAAAAACAAAGAGATTATTACGAATATTAAATAATAAATGAGTGTGATGTATTTTATTTAACATTTAAAAATAAATATTATACAATACCTTGTAAGCGCACTTTTTTAAATTACCTACTATATTTTTAAACAAAAGACCGGTTCATTCAACTATCAATAAAATCACAATATAATAATTACATAATATACTAATAAATTAATAACTAATTTACTATATTATATAATCGTTACATCATTATGAAACTCAAAAACTTTTTTTACAAACACTCACGCAAATGGCATACGTTTTAATTAAAAAAAAAGTTTTACTCTAAACATCTGACCAATTCCATTGTCATTAGCTTCTCAAATAATAAACATATTAAAACATTGTCAAACAAAAAAATCTTTAATACTATTTTAATGATTAAGGAAAAATGAGGCTAATTTATAAGAAATTGCACGCAAGATTAATGAGCTAAGGTTGTACGGTAAAAGCTATAGGAAAAGCGGATACTACCATCTTTGTCCACGACATACATAAAGAAATCGACCGTAAAGCAATTGAAATAAAGTCTAAATTCTATTAAACTCAAATGTAAAACTTGGAAGCCATGTATAGAAAAGTAACTCTCATTTCACAAAGGTTACTATGAAGAATTAACGTACTAATAGAATAATTATTGTATTATAATTCTTATGTCTATGTAATTAAAGTTTTAAATTAATTGGAGTTAATGTGTTATTTTACAATGAACATTTTTCGAAGCGTAAAGATTTTTGCGATTAATTTGCGATTAAAGCAGTTAATACAGTTTAAATTAATGCGAATTAAAAGCTATTATAACCGCTTACTGCCTTACTACAAAAGATTTAAACAGACGTTAAAATCCGTACTGCAAATCCGCGTCTAAGCAGTTTTGAGTTAAACATGCTTTAGATATCGATTAACATACGTGTAAGTGAGTTTAATAGATGTCTAAAACCTATTTCAGCTGTCAAATGTAACGTATAACATTTTATCAATAAGTTTTTTTATGAGTTTATTCGCTGTTAAGCAATTTAGATAATATTTTAAGCAACGTTTAATTTTTAAACACTATTTAGCTAGACACGTGTTCAACATGGTTTTAATATGTCTTTTGTAGTATGACAGTTAGTGTTGAATTTAACTTATAGAGTACTAGCTGTTCTCGCGGTATCACTCGCGTTTATGGTTACTGCTTCGCTCCTATGAGTCGTAGTGTGATGTAATATTGGCTGTGACCTTCCTTAATCAAAATCAAAATCAAAATATGCTTTATTCGAGTAGACTTTTACAAGCACTTTTGAATCGTCAATACAAAAACAAAAGAAAACTAAACACTAATTAATCAATTAATTTACCACCGGTTCGGAATGTAGATTCTACCGAGAAGAACCGGCAAGAAACTCGATAGTTACTCTTTTTAAAAGTTTTACGATGGGTACATACATTTATGAGTTACAAATATATTAAATACCCTGTGTGAATCCAGCTTATACTAAATCCAAGCATGTTTATCATCTATATAATCTTGAACAGAATAATATGCTTTAGCTACTAAGAATTTTTTAATATGTACTAAACGGGCTATCCAACGCAAAACATATTTTTTTAAATTGTATTACTAGTTTTAGAGATTTCTACCCCTACATACAAACTTACAAACTAATTTTACCTCTTTATAATATAAGTATAGATTTAATAGTTCTGCCCGCCCAAGATAATTTGAATGTGTTGTACACATGTTATTTATATCTGTGGTGAATAATTTTAAATACTGTTTAAAATATAGTATAAAAGAGTTTTTTAACATTAAAATCGCATCATCGCATCGGAAACTCAGACAAACGAACATTTGGGTACGAAGCCCTATAAATTTAAACAATTAATTATCAGTCATATTTTAAATAACGAGTTTGATAGCGATAATTAATCGTAATAATACCTTTTTTATTGCTCGACGTTTCGACCAAGTTGCATCGGTCGTGGTGACAGGTCAGCTCATGACCACGATGACTGAAGTTCTAATGCCATGTAATTCAAGATTAGCTTAAAAGTAGAGCAAAAAACTGATTAATTTTTTCATTTCAAATATATTCCATCATTCGAATAATTATAATTATTATTGACTAGCGGCGCCTCGCGGTTCCATTCTCACTTAACATAGGACTTTCATACAAACTTACAACCCGGTTTTACCCCTTTAGGGGTCGAATTTTGTAAAATCCCGTCTTAGTGCTAAAAACCGACATGCAAGAATTGAAACTCCCAGCATTTGAGTAAGTGAGTGAGTGACCTTTCAGTTTTATACATATCGATTTATAATGGAGTCTGTAATAAATTATACTGGTTTTTCCTCTCTTCCTTAAAACTGTTAATTTTGACTTATGCACTGTTAGAACTTCATTGAACATATTTCTTGAAAACCTTATTATAATGAATAAAGGAGGTTATAAATGTGAGTCTCTCTTAGTATCGGTCACCCGGAGAAATCATCGCCTTAACCGTAGCACATGTACATTTAGCTAGCTTTTATCCGCGACTTCGGTTGCCTGTCTTTGATTTGCACAAAAGGAAAATGTAACGAAATTTCGAGAAAAACTTTGTTTGATTATTACTAACTAGGAGTTGTAGGAATTTGATACTTAGCAAACTTTCAACCTTAGGGGATTGATTAAAAAAAATCCTTTCTTAGTGCACACTTAGGACATTGGAGCAACGTTTGTGCAAATGTCATGTTTCTAGAGCCCATAGTTTCAGCTCGGCGTTGATCGATCAGTCAGTGAATATATCAGTTTTGATTTTTATATATATGCATAGTAATAAATAATAAATAACGCATCACACTCAACGGCCCCCATTAAGATCGCGTGACCTTGTGTCGGGGGTCCGGAAACACTCACAACACTAACACAAACACCCAAACCACGACAAACATCTCTATGGCCAATACACACGTTTGCCGTGAGCGGTGATCGAAACCGCGACCGTTAGCGCTTTAGTCAGTTGCAGTGACCATTGCGCCAACGTGGCTGTCAAATATTAAGTAATATTTAATTATAATATTAATGGATTTAATTAAACCTATTTGTTGCTTAGGCAATCACATTTTTATTCCTTTCAAAAAGGAGGAGTTTTTCAATTCGTCAGCGGCTTTTTTGTGTCTATTCACCGATTACTTGAAAAGGGCTGTATCGATTTGTATAAATATATAATAAAATAAATATTATTTGAAATCTCTCCGATTAGTCCCGTAGAATTTTCATAAAAATCGGTTCAGTAATCAAAATAGCTAGAATAACTTTGTCATTCAAGTAAACAAAATTACGTATTCTGATTTTGAAGTTCGTTTCGATTATTTTTTAATCTTATTAACGATATTCATTCTAACTAACAAACTTTAAGCACTTCAGATCTTTAGACGATAAATAAAATTCGTTCACTTGTTTAGCCTTTAAAAAGGCAATGCTAATATGTATGTTTATATGTATAATGTTTATATGAATTTAATGTGTATGCATAACACTTTTTTTAATACTAACTAAATGTTCGCGACTTCGTTTGCGTGGACATTCATTCTGCTGTGATGTGCCTCTCAAAAAATCGGAATTTTTTTTCATTACCTAAAATATAAAAAATACCTCCTTTGTTAATTAATAAATAAATTTTCCTCTTCCGAATCCTTTATATTGTACTTCTTTATAACGAGATCGCTAATTTTTTTACCTATCTGCAAATGCAGATTTTGTCAGAATCGGTCCATCTGTTTCAGAGATTAGACGGACAGACCAACGAAAATTGGTATAAGTACCATATATATACTTTCATACACCTTTAGTGAAAAGCTGTAGAAATTACAAACAGACCTTTAATTTATGTGTATGGATTATTAGGTACATACGGTTTAAGTATACGAATTAAGATGCACTACTAACGCTAAGAACGCGAATAAATTATTCAGTTTTGATATTTTTTCTGTTCCATAAACTTAAATTAAGATTTTGCCTCAAACGAAGAGAATATGAAGTTCATGGCCGATGCGTCGGCGTAGTGGTAACAAATGTTCCTTCAGAGCGGACCCGGTGGCAGGTTTATTCCTCTCTGTGAAAATAAGTAAAAAACACAAATGTTAGTTTCTGTATTAGGGTTTGTGTTTGTGTCTGCTTAGCGTACTTCGGAAATGACGTAAAGCGTTGGTCGAGGTTATCATCTAAAACACGTAATAATAATTATTACTCGTGTCTTCTCCATCCCACGTGACATTGGCGAAATAACATGTGACTAATTGGCACAACTAGAAGCCATTAACCAAAGAATTGATTGAAATGATTATTACCAGCTCATAATAAAAAAAACCATTTAAAGTGCTTATGCCCTGAAGTTGCAGATATAGATGATAAAAATTTTAGCCAGAAAAATTCTAAAGAATTCATGGACAATTAGTAATTTCAGAGACTAGATAAGCTAAACCAAACATTACTTAACCATAGCAAAATACATAATACAAATACCGTACAAAACTGCAGACGAGTTCAGTAACCGGCAAACAAAATAAAACAACGTTACAGTTACGCCATCTCTTGTCGTACAATAAAACAACGACGACGCCACGGCGCGGTTGTAACCTTGACCAAGAAACAAATTGTGTGAAAAATGAGAAAAAAATCGCGAATCTTTTTCTTTCTTTGTTCGCTTTGTAGAGATTGTATCTTTTAAGTTGTATGATGATTTATTTTTTATATTTCAGGTATCTAGTGATTATATTTTTTTTTATTTACTGTATACTTAATACAAAATATATGTAGGCACATATCTAAGTCTCTAACAGCTATAAAATTAGTTCTTTTATTAAACATACCACATTTTTAATATGTGTTAAAAGTTTTTATTATAAGTGAGAATGTTTAAATAAACAAGTATTTCCAACAACTTCGTAATAAATGAATCACTAACGCCAGCAGACAGAATGTCGGTAGGCCAAACCTTGAACTTTACACGACCGACACTATGCAAGGTGGATTCATTCATAACAGCAAGTGCCATTCAAACAAGTAGTTTCGCGCAAAAGACATAGATGGCGTTGTTAAAATCCATCAAACGTTATATTTTTACATTTATTTTTTAAAATACTTTTTTTTAATAAAGTTTCATTTTTTACTTATTGATAATTTATTACATACCTACTTTAAAATTAAAGTTACTAATCCATTTATATGTTACAATAATTTAACAATAAGCGATTAAAGTTATTAAAAATCAATAGTGTACGTTAAGTTTTTATGTTAAAACGTAATGAATAAAATACCTAGTTCATTGAACGATCGTAAAGCGTGGCATTTACGTGTATAAAACCTTGATCTCAAAAGGTTCTTTGCGTTCATTCATATTCACATCACCGACGTAAACAAATGTGACCATGATTGTAGTTTGACATATTTATTATAGATGGCGCTACAACTATGTTTGATTTCTTGCTTTTATTTGATTTGCGATTTTATGCGTTCTTTATTATGTTGAATAGTTAAATAAGGTATTTTAAAATAATTATTTAAATAAAAATATAACTGTAATGTTTGGAAGTATTCTATATTTAGTTAACATAACATTATTTTATTCTCTATAAAATTTGCAACTAAAATTTTAATACAAAACAATACTTGAAAATTAGAATAATAACAAAAATAGCTGTATAGTTCGTTTGTTAAATAATGTTAATGGTGCCAAAACCAATCAATGCAAGCAAGAATCCTGTTAAACTTTGAATAAATATTATAATATTTAAATATTCACACGGTCAAGCGAAATATGAATGTGCCTACAAATTAGGCTTACTAGAGTAAATCTAAGATTAAAGGTTAGTGTTAATCTTTAATTTCTTTACTGTTTCTAACACTAATAATGTTCTTCTATATTTCGTAATTTATAATACAAATCTCGTTCTGTTATATGTAATAGAAAAATATGAATGTAGATGTTATTGCTTTACACCTGAAAGAATTAAAAGTCAGTGTCTTTATTTTTGTCAGCCTCAGCTTTCAAAGGTATTATTTAGGTACGTTGTTAATGTGTACGGAGTTATTTTATATAAATAACGAGTCTAAAATTTATATTACATATTTTAAACTTTCCCGATTTTTACCATTCATATTTAATATAACGGGTCTAATCGCGATAACTAATGACAGTAATACATTTTTTTCTACCCGACGTTTCGACGAAGTTACATTCGTCGTGGTCACGAGCTGCTTCAGCTTCAGTTATATTAAATATGAATAAAATTTATATATTTCATTCTCGTCATATCAAGACTGGTTACATATGTTAAAAAATTTGATGGCTACATAATTGTCAACATACTAATAAATCTCCAAATATAATTAAATTAATTGCCGCTTTTATCAAAATAATTATCAAAACTTTTCAAACTAACAATGTTTATCACATAGCTCATAATTGTTTTGACTAATTCATTAAGTACAAAGATTTACGCAAGACAACATTTTAGCGAGTAAAAGTTAAAATTAATGACTTGCAAATAGAAATTCTACCGTGTTAAATACTAAGTATTAATGTACGAAGTTTCTTAAGGCTTGTCTTTTAATTTGTTTGTTGTGATTGTCTGCTACATCACTGAATCATTATAGTGTTACCCATTGTACGAAATTCTACCATAATTTAATCATAATTGAAAATTGAAAGAGAATAATGAAGTTTTTGCTTTTATGTATAAAAAGGTATATATGTATATACAATAACATTTAATATCTATAGATATGTTACATTCTTATTATCTGACGTTAAAAATGTGTACCCTTTTTCTAACTTCGATAACCTCGTCAATTATTGGCCTATAAATACTTTCGCTTGTCATATTCAGTCACTAACTGCTTGTTTGTCGTTTAAAGTGTAGTGTGGAGCATATGACATATATATCTAGGTATTATAACAACGGTTTTTAATGCTGGCCACACAACTATGTTTTATTTTGGTTAATTTTAAAATCAATATGGCGGGAATGTATATGATTTTGAAACTGTCATGGAATACGTTGATATATTTTAAATTGTAAACTGTAAATGTGAGAATAAAAGAGTATATAAATAAATTTTATTTTGTGGTTAGAGTGATTTGTTTAATTTGACGCGATTTCCTTCTGAGATTCTTCACAGTATGCTACATAATTTTATGAAGAGGTAAATTTTGTTTGTATGTGTAAAATGTATTTGTATGTATTTGGTTGGTATTGCCTATATTCCACACATCGCGATACGAATCATATGAACGCAGTAATAACCATAAACGCGAATGCAATCGCGAGGAGCAGCCAGTGCTAGGGGTAACTATGGGGTGGTAGGGCTGGCAAAAAGCCACGGGCCCCTGACCCGATGTCGCCCCGCCTAAAAGAATTGTATCAATCAAAATCTTATTAAAGTAAATTTTTATTTAATTATAAATATGCTCTTGAAAATGAAACTTATCAGATATTCAACTAAATTGCACACAATAGTTTTGGGTAACTTAAGTGGTTCAAGCAAATTAAGTTGTGATGTGAAGACTTTTACTGAGAGGCCCCTTTCAAAGAATTTGACAAGGGCCTCAGATACAGATCAGTACAGTTATGCCTCTGGCTAAATCCGAATAAAAAACGGACTGTTTAAAAAAAAATCCGCTCTTATAGTTCGCATCATGTTTTTGTTTGATTTTAAATGAAAAATCTATAATCGTCAGTAAGATGCGACATCGCATTGTGATATTTATAGTCTATTTTTCTTTATTGTCTTATTTAGCAGACAAATATGACGTATTTCTAGCCACAGATAAATGTAAAATAAGAAATTATCGATTGAATAATTAAACTGAATATTGCATTATAAGAAATGAATAAATGTTCGAAAATTCGTGATTTTCATTCGTATTATTGATATCAAATAAAAACAAATAAAGAAAAATAGACCATACGATACGATATGATTACGATTTTACGATGTACGTTGTAGATTTGCACAACGCTCTAATATAAGATAAGAACGTTTGATTCTATGTATGTAAATACTTGTATTCAATACCTATAAATTTTTAATTAATTCTTTCAAATAAAACTATTTTAAACGGATTCGAATCGCGTATTTTTATTTTCATCATTTTGCGACGTTTCGATAACTTTACAGCGATTCAATCCTTTGGTTAATGGCTTTTAGTTTTGCTTTACAGAGATTGTGGTCAATGTTAGACAAAGTTAACATTTGTCAAGAATGAAAATTTTATTTTCAACTACAGCATTCTAATTTATATTTATAAGCAAAAAAGTTTTTCAAAGAGCTGTGTTTCCGCCTTGTCGAAACTACAGGTGACCGAAGGGCTAGGGGCTACCTTGGCCAGGATATCAGTCTGGCCATACAAAGAGGTACTGCTGCCAGTGTTTTGGGCACCTTGCCTAACTGTAACATCGATAGTTATTTAGGTTTAATATAGTTATTTTTAATTTCTCTTTCTTTTTATTTTTAATAGAATTATTTGTTTTTTTTTTGTTACTTTAAGAATATATGTATAATAATTATTTTAAAGAACGTTTTACTAAAGCAATTAATATATTATATTTCGATTTAAAACCTTATAAAATTTTATTCCAATGTAGAGTATTCGTAAAGACGTAAGAAAATACATCATTATATATTAGCGTCGCCGAGATGGCCTAGTGGTTAGAACACGTCGATATTTACCGATAATCGCGGGTTGTAACCCCGGCTAGCACCGCTGATTTATCAAGTGCTAAATTTGTGTTTAAATTCATCTCGAGCTCAGCGGTGAAGGAAAACATCGTGAGGAAACTTGTATGTGTAGGGAGAAATTCACGTATATACGCCAACCCGCAGTGGAGCAGCGTGATGGATTAAGGTTTAAACCTTGTCCTTAATAAGCCCAGCAGTAGGACATATACAGAGTGTTACTTTACTTTTTACTTTCTTCATATTAGCGTCGAAAAATATACATAATTAGCAATTCATATTACGAATTAACATATAATGAACAACCCTAGTTCCTAACTAGACAAGTGTGTAACCATGTTTTATCTTAGAAATCTACAGACGAAGTAAATAAAAACGCATTTTCACACAATGTAATGGATGCGTGTGAACCATACCTTAATGCTATTGTTCTAGAGTAAGTAGTGCGTATATAAGTGGGCTACAATCAGAAATTGAAAGTACTTTTTGACCCAAAGCGTAATTAAGTTCATTGACTCGGTATGTGTTGGGATAAAAAAAATTATATGGAGAGTATAATATATTTTTTAAGGAACGGCTTCTTTATATAAAATGTCGACCGCTATACTAAAAAGTAGCCTATGTTCTTTAAGATTCAATTATCTATGTAAATCTATCATCACAATTAGTGATAAAAGTGAAGCGAACAAAAGACAAACAGATTAACTTTAACATATTGTATTAGTGTGAATTATCATTTAATAAATATATTTAAATATCTATTTGAACTTTTTATTGAAATAATAAGATCACAACTGTAATTATACTCTTTCAAATAAAAAAATAGTAAGTAAAAATCAATCTATAGAAGCGTAGGTACCTCTTCAGGACCTATTTGGCTAACTCATTGTGCTATCTTTGTAATAAAATCGTCAAAACTAATTTTGTATGAAAGAAAATGTCTAAAAACCGTGCGGAAAGTGAATATTTTGTTTTAAAAAATATAAAAAAGTATGTCTTTATCTTCATATGTAATCTTAGTAAATACAGTCGTAGGAAAACGGACAGATAACTAAAAACATCGAATCGAATATTCAAATGTAAAATACTCAATTTTGCTGCTATGATGTTATTCAATTCTATGGGATCTATCTAAAAAGCGTATCCGTTCGAATAAAAAATGAAATTTCAAGATTATTAATAAATGAATAATAAAAAGACAGAGCTCTGAAGTGAACACAAAAAATATATATAAAAAAGAAAATAAAGACAATACGCTGGGAATTCAGAACTACCTTAACTAGAACATTTTTTGAAATCGGTTGAGAACTGACACAGAGGAAATGAATATTAAAACAACGAAAAAATATTTAATATTTTTTTTATTAATGCTGATTTTAATGTTATGATAAATGACTTATGGATGTTAGTTAATAAAATACGAATAAATTATGACTTTCGTATATTCGATGATAAAAATGTGCTAATAATTTTATTTAGGAAATCGAAAAGAAATTGATTTATAGAAGGGCATCACCTTGAACATAACTACATGATATAAAATTAACGTCACAAACACGAAATAAAGAATACAGTTATATATAACAATAACAAGCGAAGATGCAAAAAACAATTTATACATAAATATTAAATATGAAGCCTATTTACAAAAGCTATAACAATAAAAAGAATGAAAATGCAGATACGATAAATATTAGAATAAAATAATTTGTGACTTGAATGGTAAAATAAAAACAAAAAATTAAAGCTATTGAACACTTAACAACAATCTTTGTACTATAACAATATAAAAAAAACACAGGTACATAAGAATACAATACTGGTGACGCATAGACCATAGCCAAGCATTCGAAGACATTATAATTAATACAGAAAAAAACAACTGTTTAAATAATTTAAAATAAATTATTAAATAACAATAAATTAATCGTCAACAATTGAGGTCCGCGTAAGACTAACAAAACTTGAGGCTTATCTATCTAAGGTTTAGGTGGAGTAAGCGCTGTAGGCTAGGTTCTGAGCGTCCTGAGACCGTCCCCATCCACCGTGACCGCCACCATGGCTGTAGTGTTCGTCATGGTGTGGGTGAGCTACCACTTCATAGCTCTCATGGTGCTCATGTTTTGAGAGGAGTTTCTTGAGGAGAAGGAGAGCGGAGGCGAGGAGCGCCGCCTTCGCGAGGAGGAGACCCTTGACAGCAGCAAAGGCGATGATACCGAGGAAAAGAGGGATCAGAGATTGGATCTTAAGTTGGAGAAGGGCGAAGATGGGCAGGAGCTGCTTCAACTTCTTCTTTTTGCCACGACCTGTGAATACAAAATAATTTTATAGCTAAAATCGTTCAAAACAGTTTAAAATCAGATATTTTTAGGGACAATCCTAAATAAAAGTATCTATTAGTTAAAGTACTTGTAGAGTGAAAATTGTATTTGCTTTAGCGTGTTGTTTTTGTACCTATGGCTAAGTATAAGCCATTACATAGACCATTAGCGTTACAACGCTGCCTACAAATGAAGAGGTTAATTCACATGAAGCGCGTAAATGGAGGCGGTATTTGCATACCCAATTCTTAGAAATCGCTATCTCTTTAAGTCCATTTCATTCAACGACAATTCATCAATAAACATTAGGTGTAATACCATTGTCCGAAATCTGATTGGAATTCGAAACGAGGACCGCACTGAAATATAAACAAGTGTCGCTTTCATTGAAATTCACAATGTTACGTTCAGTTTGCATAACAACCTCATTTGTCTAGAAAGTGCATCGACTTGATACAATTCGAAAGCTTCAAACCCACTTCCATATTTCGACCAAGAATCCGCCTGGAGCGAGACTTTTACTCAGCGATTCTGTTGCTGTTAACGGAAATCTAAAACTTGTTCCTAACATTCCTAGTAACTTGGATGTAGCAAAAACTGGACTTTATACGCCCGCTTTCCAAGATACGACCTTGTTAATGGCGGAGAAACTCCCGTCTGTCGTTTTCCTTTAGTGTCTTTCTCTTCTTCCTCATTTAGATTCACAACTTTTTTATTATCAGGATTAGAGATTTCTAAAATTGTTTCCGACATTCCTTTTAGATGAGTAGCGTTGGTTTTTAAATGTGTATTATTAAAGTTTCAATTCCCATAGATGACTTTCTATTTTTATATTATAATCTGTATTTAGTTCGCAAGTGGTCAGTGATCATTTTTAATTGCGTTTCGGCGAGGGCGTAATGATTGGTAGAAATTATATCTTACGATTTATATAACATGTCTTTTTTGCGGGTATTACATAATAAAAATCCGTCTTGAATTTCTCATGAGCGAGTTATTGCCGAATTAAGTATGTACTTGACTTACGCTTTAGATGATTTCTAATGTGCTTATTTTTGGAGAAACTACAATTATATAAATTGCTCTGTAAACGTTTTGCTATGAAATAATTTCTACTGCTTTTTTTTTATGTTTAAACCTGTTTCGTCGTCTGGCACACTAACATAAAAATTAGATTATAACGCGTACACTGACATTTTCTTGTTTGTCATTATATTTTCTTTTGCATCGTAAACACTTCGTCCTGTTTCCATTTTGATGTCTATGTACTGTTATCAATATCTTTGTGAACATACATATATTAAGATTTAAGAGTCAAGTTCAGTTAATATATTATATAACGTAGCTCGAGTTATTTCGCTTGCTTCGCGTGTATTGAAAGTAATGTATTATGTTTCTCGTTCTTAAATATTTAAACGATTTTGAATATAAGTATAAAATTATTACTAATGAGTTACTTGAATGTAAATATATATAAGTATTTAATTAATTTTTAGTATAAAATATTCTTTTATAATTTAATTGGTGCTTGTATTTTGTGGAAAATTTGCAAGCTGTATCTTTCATTATTTGTAAAATAACAATTATTCAAAACTAAGAAAGTGTAACGGAAATTTATCATATGTTTAATTATAATTTTTAATTGCTAATTGAAAGTGAAATTAAGAATAAAAATAATATATTTTCGCAAGATAATTCATCTGCAAACCGTGAAAGCGTTGAGATAAACAAAATGATAATTCTCAAGTATAATTATTCTTGGATGAATAAAATTTATCACCGGATATTAGCGAGATTCCGCTAATTGCAATTGCTTTCCAATTTTGTATATGTTTGTTTAGTTCGGAATAACTTTATCGTCGAGTTTTTTATATAACCATTAGTAAAAATATACATTTTTACATATTTTCATAACCAGTTTGTCTTTTTAATATTTGCATAGTCCGTGTTTTTTATTATGGCCTATTAGCTTAAAAATTTGTTCGATATTATGAAAGTATGATTTGTCTGGGATCTCAACTAGTTAGCATTTGATTTTTTTTTAGTTTGAAGTGCGTTAACGTTACTAAGTGTGATTAAAGAACTTCTCCTAGATAACATTTAATCTTGAGAATAACGAAGTTCTAAACGATGTTTTAATTAACCTATTTAGGGAATTTTTTAAATTCTATTTAAGTGGTCGCCATATATTTACTTGGAATTGTTGTATAAAATTTTTCAAAGGTATTCCTAAATTGCTTTTTGACCTGACTAATTATGACTCAGTCAAGGTTAGATTTTTTTTTAAAGATTATCAAAGCGTTTTAGTTTGAAAATATTTAATACATTCTGTTATTGATCGATTTGACAACTTATTTTCATTCTCTTTAAACGTAGACGTAATGTTTAAATCGAACAAAAAAAATCTACTAACGTCTTGGTCGTAATTGTCATTGGTATAATAGTGTAAACAAATGATGAAATGCAAATGCACACGAATCGAACAAGAATTACTAACCTTCCTCAAGTGATCTCTTA
The DNA here is from genome assembly GCA_037950945.1 of Hypolimnas misippus. Lineage (NCBI taxonomy): Eukaryota > Metazoa > Arthropoda > Insecta > Lepidoptera > Nymphalidae > Hypolimnas > Hypolimnas misippus. Next base: position 4,002,644 of record JBBEEQ010000009.1, read on the forward strand.
ACATCTTCGACAGTACTTTTTGGAACACGTAATTGAATGACGTGGTTCTCCAGGAATTCAGCAGCGGCGTCCAAGAGCCTGGATTCCACTTGGTTTTCTCTCGCCCTAGGCTCTTCGGGCAAAGGCTCGAAGGATCTTGCACCACGGGAAGAACCGGTACCGATCAGCGTGATGCCATCAGCAATGTTGATTTCGCGGGCTGTCGATAAATTTTCGGCGTATTTAAGCGCCCTTTCCTGTAAAATTATATTAAGAATTCGGTTTAGCATTCCTATTGCTTTTTATGGTCTTAATACTAAGGCCTTAACATTAAATATTAAATTCATTCACTTTGAATCATGAATGACCCAAATTTCTTGTGATTAAACAGATTTAAATAATGCCGGAATTCGTCTATAAGTTAACACTAAACAATTTAACGTTGAAGTCCTTGTAAATATCCATTCGTTAACACTGAATTATCACTGCACAAACACACCTTGAGGCACAAAGCGACGTCCTTTTCAGCGCATCCCTTGACAACGCCGATCACAGACCCGACGACCTCTTCGTCCGCCGTCGGCTTGGCGGCGACGAACACCACACTGACTAATAGCACAAGAAACTTCATCGTCCTTCCGTGGTGGTAAGTGTTCTATGTCCCCCAGGTGTGGGCATAGCGTTTTTATTCGTACCTCCCCACTCGGCGCGTACCGAAATGTGTGCTGGTCGCGTTCTAGGGACGCGGTTGTATTCACTTGCGTTAGGCTGTTTTATATGCAATTTTTTGAATGAAAGTTAGTTAAACGATTGTTATTTAATTAATTAATTAATTAAGATAAATTTATAATTTGTTACTATGTGGGTGTTTTTGTAAAATAGTCTTAGATGTGAAATAATCTATATTTGATGAGTTATGTAAGTAATAGTACCATAGCGTATTATCGAAAATTATTCATAAAAATTTTGCAAAGTATGGTAGTAACAGAACAAGAAATAAGTCTTGTACGAATTTAATTTCTAATTTTATATTATTACGTTAATATGCTTACTTTCTTTTTTTATTCAAAAACAGATTAAATGAATTTCTTTTATAATATGAATTAATTTTATGCCGTATATGATTTTTTGTGTTTCGAAATATAAGCGATTGGTTGAAATAATGTTATAAAATATACATCTTAATTTTATGTATTAAATGCTTATCAATATTAATTATTAAGGTAAGATAAATGTTTACAATAATGACGAGGACTTTAAAAATGAACTTACTTTTAACTAACTTCAGTTATTTTGACTTGAATACTGTTCGAATTTTAAATAAATTCTAATATACCAATTTTCAGAAGCGATTATGTTGGTGATAACAAAAAACAAACAAAAGGATGATTTTCTCAATTCGTAGTTCGCATATTTTTTCTTTTAATGTTTATTGCCTCAGAAATCCGTTTTTAAAATTTAATTTTTTAACTTTCAGATTAATCCCATAGAAATATTATCAAAATCGCTTCATTACTTTGGTTTTTAAATCGAAATAACTGATATAAGCGTGTCGTCCACGTAAACAAAATTACGCACTTTTCTTTAAAAATCAAAATCAAAATATACTTTATTCAAGTACGCGTAGGAAAAACTGCTTTTGAATCGTTAAAACAAACAAATAGTACTTGAATTAAGGAAAAGCTCGCCGTTTAGGAATGTAGATTCTACCGAGAAGAACCGCTAAGAAACTCGATACTATTTTAAAATTCTATTAATAAGTACACAAATTTAAAAATTGCAACTGTTTATATATATATTAAACATCCTGTATGAAATCCAGCTATACTAACACCTCATTATTTTTTAAATTCTTTTGCTTTTGTTATTTTTAATTAGTTAATGTGTAGTACCACTTTAATTTTCGTTAATTATCCCAGGTAACATAGTCTAAGTGAAATCTAGGCTGTCAAGTTTTTTAATTATGCCTTTAAGTACATAAAAGTTTTTCTAAAGGTCGACTATAATAAATTTTTCTCTTGTAAAAATGACTAGTCATACTATTTACAGTTAGTAAGTTAAGAGTTACTTGAGTGTTCTTATCAATAGAATCAACATTCCCGTAGAGACCCATACGGAGTTGTAAAAGTTTGCTTGAATTCAATATATTTGACTATCGTACCGTCACAACTTCACGCGTTAAACATAGGTTACAATATAGGTATTTTTAAAGCAAATATATAACTTAATCGATATTAATGTTTGGCGTAAACAACCTTTTCGCGCGTAAACCCGTCTGTCTACAATCAATTCCCTAGTCCGATAATTGTTTGTATATGTTTAGATATACATATGCTGTCACAAATATTTTTAGGTTATTTTAAATAATAGACTTTTTAAAAAAAGTTAAAAGAGTAATACATAATTACGTTATAATTTAATTTATATCAATTTTAAAAACAAACTCTTCAGTGTTCAGTAGTAGTGGTAACTTGAAAGTACTCTGTTAAACAAAAAAATAAATATAATTTTTGAATAATCGATGAGCATAAAAAAGTCACCGACGAATTGAGAATTCGTTTTTTGGAAATTAAAAAGTTCACCATAAATTATTTTCGTATAACTTTTACTACAATATATACGCAGCTCAAACAGAAGAAGCTTTCCAGTCAACCATATAAAGTTTCGAATAATGTATCGTTGAAACGGTACAATAATTTATAAATTATGTTCAATGAAACCAGGTTTTGCATAGCTCTCTTTTTATTTCTTATATTAATACAGATTACATTTTAGTACATAGATGACTGAGCTTTGATTGTTTTTTTTTTTAAAATAATTTATATATTTTAAACTTGCCCGATTTATAAAATTCATATTTAATATAACGCGTCCTAGTAATACTTTTTTTATTGCCCGACGTTTCGACGAAGTTGAATCCGCCGTGGTCACGAGCTGATAGTGACAAGGTTATCGCGATAAGACACGTAATATTAAATATAAATTATAATTTACTTGTAAATAAAAAAATAATAGTAGCAGTTTTTCAATAATTGAAAAAAAGGAATAAAACGACGTTCTCTAAAAATGAAACCTAGCTAGATCGATTAGCTTAAAACCCCATGTATTCGTGTAATTCGTTCGAGCCATTTCCGAGATTCAGATTTTGTACTTATTAGAACATATACAAGAATTTCTTGTTTAAACGTATAAGATATAAAACTTCTGAAACACATAACGTAATACTCGTTTCATCTAAGTGTTAGTAAACGAAGTTGGGTGTTTCGCTTTTGAAGTCAATTCTTTTTTAAATGTGTTTAGTTAGATCTTTAAATAAGCATTCATTAATGTTTCAATCTTTTATCTGTACATTTTTTGTAAAAATAGCGGGAAAACTAGCAAGCGGGTGTTAAGTGATCACCACCGCCTATTGCTCAACAAATATTATAAATGTGTTGCCAACTTAAAAATAATTAAGGAATGAATCGGAATAGGAAGTAAGGAAAGAAATGGGTTGGTAGTAATCCCTTAGGATCAACCGAACAATGAAATTGATGTCATCTTAAACAGTGTCATTACAATCGCGATCGTTATCAATAAGCAATAGCGAGTGTGTTTGACAATTAACATGCAAGCTTAAACCAATTCTCGCTTGTAAAAAATGGAAACGTTATAAATAATGAATATAAACGAGATCGTTTCTACTATTACGTAAAATCATCAAACATGTGTATCAAAAAGAAGGGTTTTAAGCTTAAAACATATTATCGGACGCGCAGACGTGTCATAACAAGTTGGCGCAGTGGTCACCGCTGACTGAAGCGCTAACGATCGCGGGTTCGATCCTCGCTCACTGCAAACACATAGGGGTGTTTGCCGTGGTCTGGGTGTTTATGTTGGTGTTGTGTGTGTTTCCGGACCCCTGACACAGGATCATGAGTCTCTAATGGGGCCGTTGAGTGTGATGTGTTTATTTACTTAGAAATCCTAAATTCACATAACATAAAATGGAACTATATATTTTAATTAAAATAAATAAATTAAAAATTTAATTAAACTTGTCAATCACAATGAATAACACATACTCAATGGCCCCTATTAAGACACTATGATTCTGTTTCGGGGGTCCGGAAACACAGAACATAAACACAAAGGTCCCGACAACGACAAATATCCGTATAAGGCACAAACACGCGTTTTTTAATGCTTAAGTTAGTTATAGTAACCGCTGGCCAATCTGTCGTAAAAATCAAAACAATAAATGCCTGTAGCTGTCTCGTGCGTTCAGATATGCTGTTTGGCATGACGCCATCACCGCCGCCGTCAGTGGCATGCCAAAATCCACTTATGTAATCTACTTGTATCACATCATAGTAAAGTTTTTCGTAATCGTAAGGATAATTGTTATAGTTTCTGGATTTTCAGTCGCAAATGATAAAGTTACATATTATATAGCATGTGAAAACTGTCAGCAAGAGTCACTTAAAGAAAAGTATCATTTTTATAACTGTGTCGAATTTAAGTTGTATGAGTGTAATCCCATTTTGGTCATAATTATTGTCTTATATTGTCAAACTTATATAATTTTTTTTAAATAGAGATACACTCTTGTAGTCAGTACTTCAGTCTTGCAGAAAATTAGCGTAAAGTAACTAACATAGCTGCATTTCTTAAGGTAATTGAGAGAACTAGAAGCCTAACCCTTTCGTATTTCTTTTTTTATATCCTATTCCCTTGAATTCCTCTTTCCATTTTAAGCTCACAACGATAGTATGTTTCAAGCTTTATGAATAGTCACGGCGCGTCCGATACCGACCGTATGTTGTTTTATCACGCATTTTTGCGTGAAACGTAAACGTTATTTCTCATACACTTTTAGCTACGGAAAAATAACTTCTTATCAAAATTGAACCAGTTTTTAGCGATTTCTTTACATCACGTGCGCGTGATATAGATCATGTATGTATGTTGTAGAGCCCAGCTAAAGCTTACTGGTTTATTCAGGGTTGGCTCGACGGGATAGTATGACACAAAAAAGTTATGTAATTACTAGATGCCTGCCCCGACTTACTTTAACTAAATATATTTTTTAAATGGAGATTATAATTTCCACAATTTTTTTTTCACACAATATTGTTCTGAGACATTAAAAAAGACTTATTTACAAAAGTTCAGCCGTTGTAATGCCTTTACGTACATTCGGAAATTTATTTTATTTAAATAAGATTGACGTAGATGAATTCATTTCACAAATCGGATCAAATGTATAAAATTACTTAAACCGATTTATAGACTAATATTAATATGACGATTAAGTCACATCGACGAAATCGTTAATTATTTCATAATTTTGTCTAGGTCCGGTGCTAATTATATAAATCAGTATAGTTAAACTCCAATTTTAAAATACAATATCTATCTAAACGTACATCGATACTGTATCCAAAGGAATCGAACCTGCACCTTTCTGCATTCAGCGTTAGGTGCTCTACCAATTAAGCTTCGCGACTAAAGCGATTTTTTTAGAATTTCTTAGTATTGATAGATATTAATGATATAATTTTATACCACAGTTCTTGTGCTTGGTTTTATTTCAAAATTACCACATACAACCAAGTTACAACCAAGGGGTGAGTGGTAAACGTATTTGTTTATTTTACAATTTTAAATCGACTTCAAAAAAAGGAGGTTATGGATGTATGTAAGTTTGTATAGCCATTATTTTTTGAAAAATTTTTCGATTTACTTTTTTTATAGTGTGGCAATAAAAATACATACAACCTTAAATTTTTATCGTTTTATCGCCAACCCCTATTTTTTTTATAGCTATTTTAGTAATCATTTTTCATCCCACTCGATAACTGACCAACGGGTCAGCTAGGATTAGTATAGATATTACACAAAGCAGTTCTGTACACCAAATCGCTCTAAATACCACAAGATTTTCCCTCACGTATCAATCGTAGGACGAATACATACGCTTTTCAATATATTGACCTATTGAGCGTGACCGCAAACTTTATTGCCTTTAAATGCTAAACTATGAGAAAGTGAAGACGTGTTATTATTTTGAGCACGTGTGATAGTTTAAAAAGCTCTTTATTTTTGACGAATTCATAAAATGTCTTTCGAAATAGTCTATAGCGAAGTGAACAAGAATTTTGTTTACGTCAATTTGAAAAATCCTTTTGAATGATGTAAGAAAAGATTTGAAAATTAGACACTGATAAGCAATACTGAGTCAAGCCTTACAGATTTCATTTTGAAAAAAGGGCCCCAAAAGATTTCAATCCTATTCTTAATAAATTTCTTTCAAAACGTACATATTTCTGTTCTACTAAGATAAAAGGTATAATGAATAAAAAGTAGATTTGTATAATAAAAAGTTTCATCTAATAATAAGTTTATTAAATATATTATTATATATTGCAAAATTCAGATGACTTGAAAAAATTTCGAAAAGTGTTAAAAACGTAATGCATTATATACATCAACTACTCAAAATTACTTATTGTGTGGGTTGACACGTTATTGCTTATCAATGCCAACATACAATTAACCTGCTAGTTAATAATAATGTCTTTTTTGAAATGACAGATAGGATGGTACAGTGATCAGTGAAACTGACTGAAGTGGTCGCAGTTTCGTTCCCCGCTCACGGTAAACGTCTGTATTGGCTATACGGATGTTTGTCGTGGTCTGAGTGTTTGTGTTGCCGGACCCCCGACACAGGAGCATGCGATCCTAATGGGGGCCGTTGAGTGTGATGCGTTTATTATTTATTTATTATTATTTTTCGTATGGGGTGTTTCGTTTTTTAAGTACGACTCTAACAAAATGTAAATCTGATTCGAGATATTTCGATAAAATTATCTTTTATTTTACTTCCAACGTAATCGCGTAATACATATCGATACCTCCCACGTAAGTTGTTGTAACCCCAAAATTACAATTTTACGGTAGAGCACTTTTAATCCGTTTTAGTTTGAAAGTTACAACAAAATACGCCTTTTTTTCAGGCGTATTTTGTTGTAACTTTCCTTGAAAAAAAAAAACTTTTTGGTATTTTTTCACTTTGAATGCATTAATCAATGCAAATTCGTGTAGTATTCAGTAAAAACGCTAACGGCAATTTTGTGGCTTACAATAACTTACGTGGGAGGTATCGATATATACATACATAACATGAAAAAGTAAGGTCAAGTGCGTATATGAACCGATTCTTGGGCAAATGTTATAGGTTACTAAATGTTCATTAATGTTTCAGTCTCATTCATACATGTCCATCAGATTCTTACTTTATGTACACAAGTGCGTGCCAAGACATACTTATCGCTATTAGCAATCTCTTCCAAGCAACACTTTTAGATTTTTTTTAAAGGTTTACAGATGACGGTAGTGCTATTTTGAACCCAATTTAAACAAAATCCTAATGAGAATATAGTATTATTCTAAAAGTATGACATGAAGAAAGAATCATTAAAATCGGTTCATAATCGTCGAAGATATCGAGTAAAATAAAGGCAGAATATAAAAATAATTCCGTATTGAGTATTGAAGTTAAGAATTTATTACAGATATAATCATTTTATAAGACCTAGACCCCTTTTAAAGACGGATACGAACACATACACAAAGATAACCAAAAATAGAAAGTATGACACAATATGGCACTGCGACCACACCAAATCGATCGTTGAATAAAAAATTCATAAAACGATTACATAAAAAATTTTAACGTGTTCGAAATTATTACACGCGTTTATGTTAATTGTTGTTACGAAATACATTATATCCGTGAATTTTTTTATGTAAAGGGTCGAGCACACCCGTGTCATCAAGCCAGCTGAATTTAAAATTTAGCTAAATTCCTAAGGCTATGATTACAGTTATGTATAAAAAAAGTTGCTATTTGATTACTTCAATTGAAAACCTCCTCCTTTTTTGAAGTCGGTAAAGTTAGTTTTCTTAAAAAAGGAACTGCCTTCAAAAAATAAAATACTCAATTTTGTTTACTTGAACGACAAACTTATGTAAGTCATTTCGATTTTAAAAACAAACTATTAAATCGATTTCGATAAAACTTTTACGAATAAGAAAAGAATTTAAAAAATTGATTAATAAATAACAACTCTGTGATAGAACAAATATAAAAAAATACAACATAAATCGAATGCTATTTTTAAGTCGGTTGATAATAGTTTAAAACACCAAAACACGCTTTAATAGAAAACCAAACAAAAAAGTCTAAAATAACTTTAAGTGCGTTTAAAATAAGAAAGGGGCGATTAACAAAAAAATAATTTTATTGTTGAAAATCATAAAGCATGACAGACGGCGCCACCTGTCATGCCTTAACGCTTTATAAAGTAAAGCTAATGACAATTCTTATTTAAAGAAAAAATTAATACTATGAAAGTTTTCATAAGATGGTTTTAATGTTTCTATGAACTAATTTTCTTTGCCTGCGGCTATTGACATACAATATGACGCAGTGGTCACTGCAACTGACTGAAACGCTAACGGTCGCGGGTTTGATCCCCGCTCACGGCAAACGTCTGTATTGACCATACGGATGTTTGTCGTGGTCTAGGTGTTTGTGTTTGTGTCGTGTGTTTCAAACCCCCGACACAGGATCATAAGACCTTATTGGGCGCTGTTGAGTGTGAAGCGTTGATATAAAAAAGATTTTCAATTCACCGGGGACTCTTTTTATGTATGTTCACCGTTTACTCAAAAATAGCTAAGCCGTTTTGGTGAACTTACTTTTTTCATTTGAAAGATCATACTGCCAAATTAATCCCATTGAATTTTCATTAAATTCAGTTTAGTAGGTCCGTTTTTAAAATACATATAACAGTAATAAGTATATCATTCAAGTTTTGGAGTAATTTTCTCTCTTTTTTTTAAAGTCTTGTATAAAAGCTCGCTGACACAGATGAACGAAGCTTTACAAATGATTTTGCGCCGGCGTCGCTTTTGATTCGCTTATTCACGCAGGTGTATTTATCTTTGACTCGATTTGAATATGATTATTTGTTCTTTGAGAAATCAACTTTTGTAGTCCTTTTTAACAGACTTGCAAAAAAGGAGGATTAAGATCACCACAGCAACAAATCAATGTGTTTAACCGTTTCATGGGTTCCGATTTGATTACTTCAATGTGATAGCTAAGCAATTAATGCTCGTCACAATGCATATAGTAAAGTAAAGCAGATAGCATTTTGTAATAAAATTAAGGCTATTCCTTTATTTTGCCATATACTATTACTATTCAGAAGTCGATCCTCATAAGTTATACTATCTGATGGTACTAATAAAGGTTATTTATTTTTCAAAGTATGAGCGGGTTTAATTTCTGGCTAGAAAAATTGTTTTTTTTTTTTAATCAAATAATATAGTTTTAGTTTTCATCAAAATTCCCGAGAGTTTTTTAATGTTTTTCGCTATTCCTTATATTTTCGGATTTAGACTACCCAGTTTAAAAAACGCATTCTGTATATGATTTGTTTATCAAATTATAACTTTCAATACACTCATTTTATCATAATAATAACATTTGCATCATTAAAGACCAGAGCAGCTACAAACGTGTTGCCAGCTTCAAAAGAAATAAGGAATAAAGGGAATACGAAGAAAAGAAAGGAATGTGGGAGAGTATTACGCTTTTGGGTCTCTCACTTACCGCACGGAACCGCGAAACCTCGATTTTTAGGACCACAGATTCAATCTTGTTTTTAGTCCAAAGAGGAACCGCTTGCTTATTTTATTTACTTATTATATAATACGTCTTATAAAACCAAGGCCAGCTTGAGCTGCCAGACTAGACAATATTATGTAACGACAGACAGTTTGGCTAGTCCTCAATGTATGAGAATGATTTAATATAGTCACGTGACTAATCGAAAATTTAAATACTCTTCATACGGTATCAACACAAAACAATTCGTCAATTGTTATTTTTGTCTATGCTACTTATTTATAACAATGCAGGTTTTTTTGAGCGCTCGTACATAATTCCTTTCGTTTGTATTTATTGGCGACGAAGACAAATAAAATAATATAGCATAAGTATCACGAACTAGCTGTCCCTTACTGGCGCGTCGCTATCACTCGCGTTTATGGTTACTGCTTCGCTCCTATGAGTCGTGATGTAATATAGCCTGTAGCCTTCCTCAATAAATAAACTATCTAACACATCAAGAATTTTTCAATTCGAACCAGTAGTTCCTGAGATTAGCGCGTTGGAACAAACAAATAAACTCTTCAGCTTTACAATTTTAGAATAGGTAATTGTCTTTTAAATTGAATTTTGATAGGTAATGTTCTAACCACTAAGCCACTTCGAACAAGATAGCAATAGAAATAAAAAATATTTTGATTAATGGACAAGATAATTCGTAAAACAGAAACGTATGTTTACAGTAGATAATTTCATAACGGCAATTTTTGTCTATTGTAAAAAATTTCGCTCAAAGTAAGAAAATTGACACGAAAATTTCTTTAAACAATGGTCAGAGAAGACATGAGATCTTCACATACTTACACCATTGTAGATTTGATTGGCTAATTAACTTTCATCGCTAAATTATGGGTTTGATAGTTTTTTTCACTTAATAACTTGCTGAGCCCGTGACTTCACTTATTATATAAAGTGAAATTAGATAAATAGATAGAAAATTTTCTTTATTTCACACAATAATGAAGAACATTTGAAAAGTTGTATAAAAATAACTAGTAGTTTTTTTTTTAAAGAACTGACTTCAAAAGCAGAATACGTAAGTTTATTTCCGTGGACGAAATATTTATTCAAGTTATTTCGATTTTAAAACCAAATTACGAAAAATTCTTTCAAATAAAAATTAATTTTCAAAGTCGGTGCATAAATAACGGAACTATAAGGAAGGAAGGAAGATATACACTACGAACTAAGAATCTTCTCTATTTTTGAAGTAGGTTGTAAACAAGAGAACCAGAGAATAAGAGAGTCATAACTTACAGACAAACTCAAGAGTAAATGTAGAATAAAAAGAGGAATAGCTTATATCTAATGAACTCGTTTTTACTTCTTTGTTCTTACATCTTCCAAATCCTTTTTTATAAAGATACTAAACATGATTCATTCATCATTCGATTAGATCCCCGATTTCCGAATTTTTTAGATATTTTATTAAAATAACTGCATATTTTCAGTATACTAATAACTTTTAATTAAAATAAAGAGCTAAAATAAATATAGGAAAATTTTAACGGAAATATTTATTTTGATTATTGTGTGTCTTTTAGATTAAATTACTGATTCACGAATATTATTTCATAGTTTTAGAATTGTTTTACACTTGAGTCGAGAGATGAAAATTGTAAGCAAAATTTCTATTTGTAGTATGTGGTAAGAAAGAAAGTGTAGGCGCTTATTATTTTTTTTATATCTTTATTTGTCTGTATATCTTAATTTCTTAATCATAAACATACTAACGTATCTGTATATTTAATATAATTTAAAAAATATTTAATCAAACTTTAATATCTTAAAGAAAATAGTTAGTCGAGTGGATGAAAGTATCTTTTTTACTACATTCATATATAACTATTATTTTTGAATACATATTTTTTTTCATGTGTTATAAGACTGAGTTTATTATTCTTGTAATTTAAAATAAAAAGAAAACAATATATATTTTTTAAATATAACAAAGAATTTAATAACGGTTAAAAGTTCTGAATCATCGTATATCTTTCGTCTCTAGTTCGAAGCTTCGTAGTTCACTTAGGTTATACCAGATGGCGTTAGTCGTTCGTAACATACGATTTTTTATAATTAAAAAAATAATTACTTAAACAAATATTCACTTAAAGAAATAATATTATATTTTAAAATGTAAAATTATGCCCTTTCGCAAAAGAAAATAAGCAGAATAATTACACACAGTACAATTCTAGGTGTTTTTTTATTAGTTAAGATTTAAAAAAAGAACCGAATTCAAAAGCATAAAACTTAATTTTGTTTCATTGAATGACATACTTATTCCAGTTATTTTGGTTTTCAAACTAAACGATTAAACCGATTTTGATGGAAATTGGAACCAATGGAAGAGAATACCCTCTTAAAGTAGAAAAGCCATTTTTGAGAATTCGGTGAACACACAAAAAAAATACAAAAAAGTGCCAAAAGTCGTAATAATGTCTACTTTTTGTGCTAATAAATTCCTATTAAATTTTTGATAACCTAAATTTTAAATAAGAATAAAATATTCCTTGGCATTTAAAGATATGCAATATAGAAGAACTTAGATCATAATCAAATCCACATTTAAGGCTATATACAAATGAACCCAATTATTATAAGGCTTAAAGCGCATCCACACTTGCGCACGTGCACGAAGCGAGCGCTTCGGATGGATGCTACGTCTCTTAGATGTCTTTGGGTGCATCACATTCTACACGCGCGTGCTCGTTGTAAGTTTCTGTAATATGAAGTAGCACAGGTTTGCATGTGATGAGTTCGTGAACAAGTGTTTTCAATGACTTTCGCACGCGAACATATCCAAGCGTCGATATTATGTTCTTAATATGCACACAAACGTACTATTGGCGTTTACGAGAGGACAGTAAAACTTGCATGCGAATTGTTCGCTAGCCAATCACGAGTATGCACTACCTATACTATGTTCCTAAGATGCATGCGAAATGCTCTGTTTGTGTTCGCGAACAAAATAAAACTTGCACGAGATTGTCGCGAACGTGTTCAAAGGTGCACGTATGTTGAGTCGGGCCTTTGTTTAGGTAGGTATTGCAGAGAATCACAAAAAATATTCAACGTTCAGCTGTGATGGTCCAGTTGATAAAAAAACACGATTCTGTAAACTTGTTCGCCGGTTCTAAATTGTACATAATATGTATGTATGTACATAGGTAATGTTCCTTACAAATGCATTTTGTGTACCTTATGTTTGGTGGTAAGAATATGTCTTGGAAAACTGTATATTTTAGATTAAATTATGAAAAAAAATTCCGTCTACCTGCATTATATTAGCGTTGCTTTTAAAATGTTAAGGTACAGTTAATAAGTGGCATGTATGGGGTATATATACATCCGTTTCTTACCTTATTCGCCATCATTGCCTATTAATTTTTCAGCTAGTATCGAAACTGTGTCTTTGATGATGAAAATATGTGTGATCATTTAATACCAGGTGACGTACTTGTTCCTTTGCCCTCTATTTTTTTATAAATACCTTAATCTTGTCACCTATTGCACTATCCATATATGCTTAACTTAACGACTTTCACGAAAGATTGTCTGGAAGAGATTGCTTATAGCAATAAGACTGCCTTTGTGCACCCGTATATCTTTGTTTGTTAACTTTTTGATGTATTGTTCTCTTATTTTAAATGTGTGTGCAATAAAGTTTTTATCTAAATATCTATCTATCATATCAATACAAGATTTGGTAATGAGAAAGTAAAGCAATGTAATGTCTTGCTAGTGTTCCCAGTTAAATTCTTTTACAGTAAATTATTTAATATAAATAATTATAAAATTAATTGTATAGAGCGAAGCAAGTAATATTATCATTTAATATTAATTAAATTTTGATAGATCGTTTAATAATATTATCTCTAACAGACTGACAGAATGGACAGGTGTAAATTAATCGTCTTCTTTCATTAATTAATAGGTATTATCTGATATATATATTATTCGATAGTACTCAAATATAAATAGATAGTCTGAATATATCAAGACATACATAGTTTTATTATATTTTTAAATACCTATTTAGGAGGCCTAATTTCGGCTGCGGGGTTAAACCGTCTACTTTACGCAATAACTGAGGCTACACTATATTTAAAGCATTGATTTTTAAGTATCAAATCTATACTCGTTTTTTATTTAGTTGACAAATACTTTGTATAAAGTAAAACCATTTATAAATTAAAATGGGGTGCACCGATTTTTATGATCATTGATTTTTTAGATTCCTCTACGTTCCGAATGACACAATAAGTATTAAAATGTGGATTATATTAATTATGAAAGAAATTCCTTTTCATATATTTTAATGCTCAATAAGTCAAAAATAAATTTTTGATGCTTAGGCGATACGAAGTTCATCGGGTCAGCTAGTATCATATAAAATAGTCTGGTTTCACGATTATCATTTTAAGTCAATTTAAAAAGAATACTTATTATAAAAAAGATTTAGTCAATTTTATCTTAAAAATTTAACCGACTCTGTCTGACACCCGTCTGTCTTAGCTTTAAAGAATTGACTTTTTAATCTGCACTTAAACTCGATCACTTATAATTAAATTTTTATTCCTATAAAAAAGTCTCACTGCTAACAAAGTCACGGGTGTAATCTAGTTTTTAAATAAAATTAGCTAAACATAGGCTTGGAGTTATTTAAAAAATGAGCAGCGATCGATCGAAAGTAAAAATTAAGAAAACGAAAGTTTGGACTCGTTGCGGACATGTCGTTATGATGAGTCTCAGAAATTTTACCATATCGCGCTGAGCAGTTTACATGTTACGGTATTTTAATAATAAAATTTAAAAATATATAATTTTTTTATGTGTATACATAAATTAACAAACCTCTGTATTTAATACTAGCTGTCTCTTGCGGTTTCACTCGCGTTTATACTTACTGCTTCGCTCCTACGAGTCGTAGCGTGATGATATATAGCCTTTCTCAAAAAATAAACTGTCTAACACAAAATCATTTTTCAATTCGAATTAATATTTTCTGAGATTAGCGCGTCCAAACAAACAAACTCTTCAGCTTTATAATATTAGTATAGATAGAATATGTTTATGTACCAATGAAGCGTTTCAATATTTGTATAAAATAATATAAAATGATAGAAACTGACTTAATAATTAAAGTATCTAACACATACGGAATTTTTTAAGTTGAACCAGTAGTTCCCGAGATTAGCGCATTCACACTCACAAACAATAAACTAATTCTTCAGCTTAATATTAGTATAGATACGCAAGAAGATTTTTTTAAGTGTGGTTGATGGGTAAACGTATAACCGTAAGGTGTGAGTTACACTAGTAAGTTTTACTCTCGTAATTGATATAAAATAAATCTGTAACCTGGTAATATTTACCTAAGTAACCTTACGTAAGTTGTGGGTTTAATTAAATAAGTCACTGGTTTAAAATTATTTCAGGTGTAAAACCAATGATAAATAATTTGTATTGACCTAATTATATCAGTGTAACAATTGAGTCTCGTGCGCGTTCTCTGTACAATCTACATTCCGAACCGGTAGCTTTCTTATTAATGTAATTTTTTTGTGTATTAACTATTCAAAATTGCTCGTGAGAGCCTACTTCAATTCATGAAGTATATTTTGATTTTGATTTTATGTAAATCTTACGATAGTCCGTGAGCAAAACTTACAATTGTAATTATCGCCTAATAATTAGCGAAAAACATTCAAAGAAGTCTCAGGACTGACTTATATAAAAACTAAAACTGTATTGGTATAAATTTGGACCACAAACCTTCGTAAATAATTAACGCAATCCCACGGAGAATAAATGAAATATACTTTTATTTATGTTCATTTTTCGCTCTGGATTAGCACAAAAATAACTAAAATTAAACAAAGGGGAATCGGCATCAAAAACGAAATATCGCAATCACCCATTGAAAATTTGATGGTTTGATGATGATGATGATGAATTCTATGGGATCAATTTGAAATCAGACCTTACTAATCCAATTTTTTCTAACCCAAATTCATACCCTCACTAATATTATAAATGCGAAAGTAACTTTGTCTGTTATACAATCACGCCAAAACTACTGAACCTACTTAAATTAAATTTGGTACATAGATAGTTTAGAGCCCGAGAAAGGACACAAGCTCCTTTTAATCTGGAAAAAATACGAAATAAATATAAAAACGGGAGCGCTGTATAACCGAAATTCACGCGGACGAAGTAGCGGGCAGAATACTTATAAATAACCATTTTTAAAATCAGTTAAGTAATAATCGAGGATCTGAGGTACATTAAAAAGCACTAATCTTAACTCTAACCTCCTCCTTTTGACCTCGGTCGATTACCAATCTGACTGATATCAAATTTTTGATTGTACATTTTATGACATAAGTCTACCTATGTCAATGTAGTCAGAATGATAATAGTTATTCTGTACTAATTATGTAAATTGGTTAGTAAAATAACCTACATAGTATGAGTGAGTCTCGTCTACAGTAATAAAAAACGGTTTTATTCAGAACTTGTATGGGTATGTTGTATTTCACAAAAAATCGAATGTCGTATCGTGTCGGAAAATGTAAATGTCTTTTAACGGTTATACTACGATAACTCTTTCTGTGTTAATCCGTCTCTCTCTTACACATGTTACGCACATCATAAATTAAACCGTAACGTGTAAATGGACCGGGAAATTACTTTAATTATCGCTTTCACATATCTATATATTATATAAAAGAAGCTGATTGACATCTCCACTGACACAAATAATAATTAATCGGTAAAAAAAACTTGAATTTTTCCATATAACCTACAAACCTACAACATTCTAAATTATTTAGATTTAGAAGAAGGAAAGTAAGAAAAATATCTTTTTGGTGTCTCAAACGTTAGGTGAAAAATACAAAAAATAAAACAACGAAATCGTTTTGATATTTAGGACTTTATAAAAAAAAAGCAATTGGACGGCATACTTTTACGTTATTTCGATTTTACAATCAAATTACTAAACTGATTTTGATGAAATTGCTATACGACTAATTTAAAAATATATCCTGTCAAATAAAAAAAAATCAAAATCGTTTACCAAAGGACGGAGTTCTGAGGTAACAAAAATTCAGCAAACATTACGACTTGAGCACCTTCTCTTCTTTGAAGTCTGTAAAAAATTACGCTTTTTTAGATGGATTAAAGTAAAAATATGGAAATTTATAGAAAATGTTACTTCTTATAATCGAATGAGTTATTTGTCAGTGAAATTACAATCAAAAACTGTCCAGCCGTTTCGGAGATGATCCGGAACAAACAGACAGAATTGTTTTCTTTTTGTTGTTGCCAGATAAATACATTTTTTTTATATGCAGCGTGTAAGCATACATTTCGTATAAAGCTGATTTTTCAACGTTACAAACAAACACTTTCATTTTATTGATTTGTATAGATATAATAATGAGACTTGAAAACATTTAACAAGGCTTCAAACTGTCTTTTTTATAGAAACTATCTGGCAAACGAGTAGGCGTCCCACCTAATATTAAGTGATCACCGCCGTCCATGGACATTTGAAACCCAGAAGTGCCAAAAATGAGTTGCTAGTTTAATAGAAATCCAAATGTATATAACTCAAAGGACTGACTGACTGACTGACATAGTGATTTATCGACGCACAGCCCAAACCACTGGACGGATCGGGCTGAAATACGGCATGGAGGTAGATGTTATGACGTATGCATCCGCTTAGAAAGGATTTTAGTTAATTCTACCCCTAAAGAAAAATAATAGGGGATGAAAATTTGTATGAAACTTTGTCAATTTTAAATTCCTGTCATTCCTGCGCTGACGAAGTTGCCAGCACCAGCTGGTAAGGGACAAAAGTGAATAGGTTAATATCTTTTTATTACATGAGCTTCTTCACGCCGATCTTTTGTGAGAGGAGGTACAGACCCGGTCGAGACCTGCTGTAGGCTACAGCTAGGCTTTACCTCAATAAAATGGCTTCTTTTGGACAGTCATTCATAATCATCAAATTAGATCGGACTGTACAAAATTAATAGATTACACTTTCAAAGGCTAATATTAACTTCGTATACGTGCTTTGATAGAGGCTCTAGAGGAACAGCATTTCAACTTTCCATATCATTACATAGAATACTTAATCGATTGTAATAGCCTAGTAGATTATAGTTAATAATATTGCGAGTTATTTTCATCAAATGAGAAATACGCGGCCAACCAATGATGTTTTATGACATATATTATTAACGCGCGAATTTTGGCACACAAAATTAATTTTGCAAGATTGGAGTAATAATTGTTTCCTAAAGTAAATTCAAAGTCCACTGCTGGCTGTTAATGTTCCACTGCTGGGCAAAGGCCTCCTCTCCTATTAAGGAAACGATTAAGAAGTTTAAACATGTGTCAAAATTTCTTCCAGCACATGCAGGTTTCCTTGTAATGGTTTTCTCCGAGCATTAGATGAATTTAAGCACAAAAGCACTCGAGAACTCAGTGATGCTAGCTGGGCAACTTGCGATCACCGATTGAGATTGACGTGTTCTCACCACTAGGCCATCTCGGTTATTTTTGTCATTGTCTAGAAACCAGCTGAGGGTTTACTTGTCAAAGTTGAAAATGGGCTTTTTAACGTCATATAGTTAGTATAAACATAACATATAGTTATTAATAAAATATATTTACTGGTCCATAATGTTTCTTGTTAATTTCAAAATTAATTTATATTATATTAACTTATCGTTATATTATGTGAAATTTCTGCATTCAGCATATCAAGAAATGTTATGAACGGATTGCCTTTTTCTACACAGCGTTACATTTTAATATAAAAATATTTTTATATATTTTTCGAATTCCAAAGTTAATACTAAAGTGAGAAAGCGTTTTGTGAGGTTGAGATATAATAAGTGTTACCAATGTAAAGACATAGATACTACAATTCCTATGGTTTCCTTTTTGGGGCAAGGTATTTGTTTGTATAATAAAATTTCGCAGAAATTTTTACACTTTTCAATAAAATACCTACATATAAATCACACGTTAAAAGGTCCCTTATAACTTAATCATATTGTTCTATACAAGAGTATGATGATAAAGACGCGTGGATTTAGTATACGTTGGTTTTCATGCAAACTAATATGTACTATTGAAATTTTAAGAGAGTGACTATCGAGTTTCTTGCTGGTTCTTCTCGGCAGAATCTACATTCAAACCTGTGGTAATTTCCTATTAATTTAAATACTTTCTTTTATTATTTTCTTTTTGTTTGACGATTCAGAATTACTCGTACCTGCTTAAATAATGATATTTACTTCCTTAGAAAATTATATCAGACTGAACTACAGCAAAGCTTAATCAAGTTTAGCTAACAACTATAATGAATTAAAAAATAACGATTTAGACACAACAAGACTTCCTTCCACAAAGCAAGAATAAAATGCTCGTTTCTGTTCAGTTTAAATTAATTATTATAATTTGCCCAGTTTACTTAATTTTATGAAGCCTATGTGTTAGTCTGATGTATAATATTGCTTTTAAGTTTCATTCAAATCTGTTAAGTATTTTTGCTGGACAGAGAAACAACTATATAGTCCGTTTATAAAAGTAATAACATAATAAAATTATATCATAAGTAATTATCTGTTTGATTAGCGAGAGAAAATTTCCTAATCTAATTTATGTAAACTTATGTTATAGAAAGTTTTTTTGCAACAGTCGCCGTCTGCGTTTATTTAAACTTAAAATATTTTTTAACATGAATTATTAATATTATAATTTATGTCAAATATTATCGACTCATAGTGTAACTTACATTTATAATTTAATTTACTTTTTTTAGTATTATGATTGCGGTAATTAAATTGGAATTTTATGTGACTATTTACAAACGTAATGAATTAACAATTAAATTTTCACCACTTATAGAATAATTCGAAATCACATATTAAAGAGCGATAACAGCATAATAATTTAACAATTTTCTATTAAAGAATTGCAATACATAAACAATACTGACATTAGATATTAATCGGTATTTGTAAATATTTACAAAAAATAAATATAATTTTAAACTATATTTTATGTTTTGTTTTAATAATAAATAAATACTTTATATTGGTTTTAAAACGAGTAACAGTAAGAAATGTTTTTGACAATGTTTATAAAATTATAAAAATTTAACTAAGCAAATATTTTTATAAACTGAATTTTCTAGTACTACTTATTTTCTTTTAACATAGAATTCAAAAAAGTTGACGAGTTAAACAACATACATTCCTCTGTGAATCTTTGACCGGTTCCGTTCAGGTCAACGATATTTTTACAAACGACCGGTAGATTTGACAATCATTAAGAAAGTGGAATGTTAACATATCAAATAAAAATTATCTTTAAGTATACTAAACTTTCATAATTGCCATATCATAAGAAAAAACCTTTTTGATATCGATGTAAATTTTTTAGTCTTGTAGACATATTAATCAACACTAATGCTTAAGTTGTGATATCTAGACACACGCCAAATCTGAAGACTCCACGGAATTAATGTCAGAAAATGATTATCAAGAGGAAAGCAAATTTTATGGTTTCAGTGTCAAAGTTTCTATCATTTTAAATTCTTTTATACAGTTTATTTAATTTAGTTTTATCTATACTAATATTATAAAGCTGAAGAGTTTGTTTGTTTGGATAATCTCAGAAAGTACTGGTTCGAATTGAAAAATTATTTTGTATTAGATAGTTTATTTATCGAGGAAGGTTATAGGCTATATTACATCACGCTACGACTCATAGGAACGAAGCAGTAAACATAAAAGCGAGTGAAACCGCAAGGGACAGCTAGTATTTTAATAATTATTATAAATATTCTGTTTACTGGTGATGGATGAACAGATAGAAATTGTACTATTACAGCAAGCTACGATTGCCTTGACTCATGCAGATTATTATATAAAAATAATACACCAATAAGCCGATAGGTACGATTAAAACATGCGTTTCACATGAAGAGTGACATTCGTTGTTTTTTCCGTGGAGTTTTTATTTACAAAGAAAGAGACATCACACCAGCATATGCGTTATTTACACGAACTAACTTTGACGTCCCATAACTTAAAATCTATTTGAACTACACACTTGAAATTTTATATGTTTTCTTTTACCACGACTAACGACCTACTAAAAAGTTTTAAAAAATTCTGGTCGCTACCAAACTATATTGGATGTTCCCAGCTTGAGCTAATCTGAAAATAGCTTAAATGTTTATTAAATGGACGCTGATAAACAATACTGTGTCAAGCCACACGGACTTCGTTTTGAGAAAATGGCGTCTAAAGATGTCAAACCTATTCTTGATAAATTTGTTTGAAGAAATATATATTCATATTTTCTTTTCTATTTTGATAAAATGTATAATTAATCAAAAGCAGATAGATTTATTTAATATGTTATCTAATAATAAGTTTTTAAATATTTGAGATTATTTTATAAATTGCAAAATATGGAACGCACCTGAATTTCGAAACATTGCGTTAAGGTACTTATTTAGTTTAGATGACTTTAATTTTTTGGATAATGTTAAATAGGTAACGTATTATCAAAATACATCAATATCTTCAAATTTGACTTTTTGTGGGTTGACGCATTATTGCTTATCAGCATCCAAATATCACTCTAAACTTTAAAATTCATAGTAAATATGAATTTACAAATCGATTTTTATATGTATAGATTATTGACAACTGATCAAGACGTGATGCTTAAAATAATATACTTATATCACCAGTAGTATAGTACATGAAAGGATTTTAATGCAAGTGTGAACAGGATTTAAGAGTCTCATCTTCTTACCAAATGTCCTGCATACAGTAATGAAAGAGTAATTTGTTAGTTACATAATAGTTCAAGATATTATTTAGACGAGGAAGCGTAAATACAACATAAAATATTGAAAATATAATATATGTTTTAAAATCTTATACGACCTATTTTATTACATGTTTTAATGTGTCAATGACCTTAAATGTTAAAAAGGATTTTAAAAAGTTTGATAAATTCTTCTGTCTACATATCTATAATTATGACCATCATAAAAATCAGTATGTATATGAGAAACAACTTGATGATTAAAATCTATTTCAATTGAGTTGATTAAGTAATTTTGATTAGTGTAAGTCTAAAACGAGAATTACATTTATAGGGTTTTCTTTCAAACTCAAAGATTTACCTAATGTGTTTGTCATTGCTTTATATATGAGAGAAATTACTCTCAGTGCCCAATTTTTGATAGACTTACTCACTCACTCATCTTTTGTAATGTTTCGCAGTTAACTTTTGCCAGGTTACAGATTTGTTTATGTGATGTACGCGAGTGAAACTTACTAATGTAATTCTTGCCTCAGAGAGTTCGACTCTTAATCTTTAAGCATTGAAATTCTTGACGATTTTTATATTCGGTCCAAAGCGACCATCGAACCCTTTCAGAGCTCTTAACTATTCAAATATGGATGTTACAGTGAACTACTTGACCAGAGACAACCCCTTGCTATTTCAAATTAATATTCGTTTTTTCGTTTTAATCGCGTGTTAATAACATCTAACAAAAATGGGGACAAAGCGGGATTTGAACCCTCCTCCTTCCTGCATACAGTACCAGGTTCCCTGCCAGTTGAGCTAAACTTAGCTACACATTGACTTGTATCCTAAAAATTATTGGACTTTGAACTAAAACTTTGTTTTCACTGTGACTTAATCTTGATACAATTACGTACTATTAATAATAATTATGTATACATGTACTTCAATATTCTTAATGACTCTACACAGTAAACTTGAACTTTCTCGTTACTGAGCGTTTTGCCCTATAGATATATTTATAGCAAGTTATACAATCAGTATCACTGCTTTTATGTGAAAGTGATTTCTAATATAATTTATTATATTAAAGTAGTCTGAGACTTTTATTAAAATTACAATATATTTTTTTATTTAGTCTTTGATAATTTATTTGGAACGATTTTTTAAAAATATTTTTGTATAGTCTTTTAAACACTTTCATGTATTTAATCATCTTTAATAATTAATTTAGAAGTTTAGTATTTTGAATTTTAGATTGTGAATTATGATATGATACATTGTTTTATTTTATACAAAAATGAAAATAACAAAATTTTGTGATTGAATTTCAAATTAGTCACGAGTAATCTATACTGTACGATTCAATTGTCTTTATTAAATTTCAGTTATGTAATACATGTATGAAATACATTTTATAGAATATTTCGTAGAATATCTTATAAATAGATTTTTTTAACTTTCTTTTTCTATAATTCTTATTGATTACAGCTATTTTATTTTAAACTGAAATGATAAGGTTTTAATTTATTTATTTATTTAAAGCGTACGTTACTTACATAATTAAACATTTACAGTGATTATTTCTGTGAAAATTAAAACCTGCTGATACGTACATCAATAAGTGTACATAACATTCACAAAATATAATTGTGCATATTAAAACTAAAAATATTTACATTTAAACAAAATTTGCATGAACTATATTGTGCAAAACTACAATAGAAAATAATGATTAAAAATTAAACAAAATTATTTAAGACATCTATATAAAATGCACTTATTAATATGATATTTAATAAAATAAGTTTTTATTTTCATTTTATAACCTTATTTACTACAATGTCTTTGTTAAAATATAAAAAAATGGATAGTAATATCAATTAAGCTTTTAATTTTACGTTTCACAAATTGCATTATGTTTACGATATTAAAAAAATATACATGTCTATACTCTAAAATTTTCTTATTCTTTCTATTTTCTACGGTATATTTCAGTATAAAATTAAAATAATATCAAATGTTGAACAAATTATAAAACGTTAAATAAATGTACGTTATGTTAGAATCCTGTCACACATTAAAGATACGATTTAAGAGATTCAAAAGTAAAAATAAATAATACCTAATTTTAATAATCGTTTAAACTTTCTATTATATTTGCTTCTGACATAATATTTTTGTTAATGCCAAAGAAAACGCCTTTTAAGAAACGTCAAATATGAACAAACTAATCACATTTGCATAAACATTAGGGTCCGGACTGAATTCGATATCTTCTTAACCTAGATGAGAGTTTTGTATGGAGTAGAACAGATGACCAAGTAGAGGGAGGGGAACGATAAAACTCTAATGCGGCAGCCGTACCACGCCAAACCTAGCTTGACATCTGTGGATGTCAGGAAAAAAAAACTAACTCGCGATAGAATAATAATCAAGAAAAAAAATGAAGTTCGCCCTTATTGTTCTCTTAGCCCTCGGCGCTTGTGCCAATGGCGATGACAGTGACAACACAATGGAAACAGCCATCAACTTCATAAAGGACTGCAGAGGAGATTACATTTCTTGTGTTAAGGTCCATAATTTTATTATTAAAGTGAAAGTGTTAAGTGAGAATGGAACGTGTTATAGTGCCCGGTCAAGTTTCATGCGGGTTTATTACGGGGATAATTTCATATAATTTCTCTCGGCAGGTGGACTTAAATTACCATCCGGAATGTCATCTCGTAAACATATAATTCTTTTGTTGTAACGTGACCTTTAAATTAAATAAAAGTTATAACCCAATATTTTATTTTACAGGAGAAGGTGTTGAAAATTGTTGACAATTTAAGAGCAACGAGAAGCATTGCAATTGCTGAAGGTGTTGTTCTAAAAGGTGAACCAGATGTGAGATCTGGCAAGAAGCTAGACAGCCTCCCGGTTGACCCCACAGCTAGAGATGCTGAAGTTAATTACAGGTTATTGGATGGTGTCGTCAGTCTATTCGAAACTCATGCCCTTGAGGTCAAAATGAACCAAGCTGATAAGGAAGAAATGCAGCGTTCTCTTGAAGAAGGTAAGAACAAATATCACGTGTTCAATATTTTCTAGTGAAATTCTGTTCTTTGTTCCTTCGAAAATTGATAATCGAAATAGAAAAAATGGTACAACTAAGTATATTAATGCTTGTTTCTGTTTAAATAGGACGTGGAAAGAAAAAGGGCGGTAGCGGTCTTGGAGGAATCATCGGTCTCCTTGGTGCCAAGGTGCTTCTCGGCAAGCTTTTCATTGTCAAGCTCATCGCACTCAAGGCCTTAGCCACAGCCAAGATTGCCTTAGTCCTCGCCGTCATTCTCTTCGTTGCCTGGTGCTTCAAACAAGACCACACCAAGACCACTTACGAGGTGGTACCTCATGCCCACCACCACGAATCCCACCACCCAGTCCACGTAGAACATGTCGCCCACGATCTTGGCCACGGCCACGGTTATTCCGGTTACGGATCCGGTTCCGACTGGAACAAGAACATCGACGATGCCCAAAACTTGGCCTACAGCGCGTACTCGCCTCACAAATAATTTAGACCAAAACAGTTGGTTCCCACCAGCACTATAACAATTGTACAAAGACTTATGTATTATTTATTTATTTAATTTATTATTTATTAACTTATTATTAACTTATTGCTCAATAAATTATTGTTTTCACAAACTTATTTGTTTCTTTAACGATACCTCGTAAGATGATGTAGCTATTTTCAACGAATCGTATTTTTAATTTTACAATTTCACCATGATACAGCACATCGCTCTTAAGACTTATATACAGGCTGTTAAACCTGACAAGTTTAAAAATGATGCTCAACCTACTAATTTATTAAATGTTGAAAAATAAAACCAGTTTAGAAATTTGGTACGAACGGAAATCGAAACTGCTCGCAAGGCTTAAGAAAATGAACACGCTGTAACTGATAGTAAAACTATAAACACAGTTTTACTTTCAAGCGAGAGTTGAAACAATTTATAACATCCGCTGTATCATTAAATTGACTCTTACAGACAAACCGATAATTTATTATAGAACGATCGGTAACGAAATAACACGAGCATAGCATGCTTTTAAACCATTTAGTACGAACCTGAGTTGTAGTTTCATTTTACGATGTTCAATTTTTTGCTTACAAGATTATAATGTTTATTTTATCTCCGAGAACATTTTTGTTCGAATTAGTTTTGTGAATAATAATATTTACTATAACCTAAAAGCTTTTAAGTATCGATAGTATTGCTATTATTGCTATCAAAAAATTGTTTTTTTTTTTTTTAGAAAAAAAAATACGTTAGATACAGGTGTAATTTTAAACTAAAATTATTGTTAGGGTTCCGTTTCGTAAAAGTAATTCATCTATTAGAAAATATTAAGTCAATTTTGTTTTTTAAGTATAGTTAGATTTTAATGTACAATGAGGTATACATAATTAGACGCGAAATCGGGGTAGGTAGTTATTTTCTCAAAAAATTCTTGTATATGAAATTATAATTTCTCTAAATTTTTTATGACCCCAAATCTCTTCCGATATTATGTGTATACAAGTTATGCCACTCTCTCTAAGTTTATTTATGTATGTTCCACATTTTTATATTAAACGAGAAATCTACACATGCTAATATACATAATACATTTACTTCATACCATTAATTTTATTTAAATTCACAAAAAAATTATTAAGTGTAAAAAATACCAGCAACTTCGTTGCACAGAAAATAAATTATTTATGAATTTTTGTTTCGGATATTCTTATTGACATAAAAGTTAAAAAAATCGTTTTTGTTTCACATTTTCTGATATATTTTTTATTATATCCTGATTCGAAATAGAATCACAGTAGATAAAAGTTCCCAAGCGATTAACTTAAATTGTATTATTAAGTAACGACCACAAAAACGAACAGTAAAACTCTATCTCGTTATTAAATTGAATTCTTAGTAAGTAATAATTTCGAGTTCAACGCGCACGAAGCTACACTCAGTTCCGTTTTTATTACAATTAGATGTTTAGGTCTTACACACTATCAAACTAAAAAAAACCTGTAACAGTATACGTTACTGGTTTTTTACAGGTTAAATATAAATATGTTCACAATTTTTTATTTATTCCATAAAAGCTCACTTTGTTAATATGGGGTAAACTTTCAAGCTAAATCAGAAGCATTTCCTATTATCCTATGAAGTTAGAATTGTATATGTTTTTATTTTTTTATTTTTATGACATGCATGAACTGATTCTACATCCACAATTGGCTCCACAACAATATGACATGATAATTCCTCTACGGTCAACAAAACTGACGCGAAATTTTTATATTATTAAATTATAATATAACTGTAGATATACTCTTTAAATAATCAATTTCTAAGTGTTTCTCTAAACGATGTATTGCGATAATCAATATTACTATTCAGTTAGTGCCAATTGAAGCAATTAATTAATTTAAGCTTCGATTAAAGCGATAAAATTTTTGTGAAAATATCTCTATAAAACTTATCGCATTTTAACAGCTCCTTAAACTGGACACAATAAGTTTTCATTTTAGTATTAAAATTAAACAATCCACTGTCAAAATGTTTTCGATAGCGACAGTTTTCAAGAATTATCTCTCAGGATCTCTAAGCATGAGAAAGAGGTTCAATGATCTCTAAAACTCACACTTGATTACATAATTTATAAATTAATTTTAGAGTACTTCTACACTTTCCTCTTAGACAAACCGGAACTTATGTTGTGAAATCGCAAGTAAATACATTTTTTTTATACAAGACGAAATTCTAAGATCTTGTTAAAGGAATATTACATTTTATAAGTGACTAGCTATGCGACGCGGCTTCACACGCGTTAATTTTAGGAAAAATTATATATGTATAATGTTTAGTTACTTGCTTCCCTGCTTGAATTGGATATTGTTCACAAAATTGTTTCAATTGGTTTAAATTTTGTTTACGCGTAATTTTTTTATTTATTGATTAAAATAAATAATTTTTAAGTAGCTTAACTATTACTTAAAACATTAGCTATCTGTGAGTAAGAGTCCTATCAAAATCGATACAGCAGTTTCTTAGATTAACCGGAACAAACAGACAGACAAAAATGTTAAAAATATGTTTTTGATGTAAGTTCCGTGTATACTTTAATATGCATTTAGTTAAAAGCCGTTAATTTGAAATTACAAACAGACACTTCAGTTTTAATTATTTGTATAGATACGTTTTAAGCCTAATACAACTAGTTTCGCGTACTAAGTATAATCGATATCTACCTATTTTTGTCGGTATATCTATAGTATTATAAAAGTTTTACTGTAATTTCGTTATAAGTTTCTAACATCATTCTAAAGCTACCAGACCAATTTTGGTGCAGTTTTTATCGTTTTATAACGTTAAGATTGGATTTTAAATTGACATGTTAATATTTTACCCTACAACAGTGAATAGAATTAACCTAATACAATAAATAATAAATGAGTAAATGTATTGGTGTATTCCTTGTTTTCTACGAAGCCATGTGATAACAAAATTACGTTTTTAAGATATTTTAATAGTTTTTTTTTAATGCCTAAACATATAATTAGGTTGTTAAAGAACCAGTTACTTCGTAGTTTTATGCGCGAATTAGTCCTACCGTACATTGTAAGAAATTTCTGTTACAAAATTTTTACGTGTGTCAGACGGGTCGTAAAAAGTTGTACAACGTGTCAAATTTCAACTGTTTGGTATGTAGTCAAAATATAAATGAAATAAATAAATAAATGCGTCACAATCAACGTCCGCAATTAGGATTCCATAATCTTGTGTCGGGGGTCCTGCAACACACAACACAAACACCCAGACTGCGACAAACATCCGTATGACTAGTAGAGATGTGTATCGCGAGCGGGGATCGAACCCACGACCGTAAGCGCTTCAGTCAGTTGCAGGGACAACCTGTCTATCAAGAATATATGAGTAAATTTGAAAGATAAAAATCGTAAAAAAAACATGAAAAAATCATTTCTTAGAATTACGATTTTTGGCCTAGCTACTGCAATTTACTGTTCCGGTAAAAAATAAAAAATATTAAAGAATAGCTTCCCCTCGCAGTTTCACTCACGTTGACGGTTACTGCTTCGCTCTTATTAGTATAGTGTGAAATAATATAACTTATAAGCTTCATCAAAAACGGGCTATGTCTACTCTTACATACAAAATTGCAAACAAATTTGACCTTAATAATATTAGTATAGACTTTTTTTATAAAAACATTACAATTTATAAATTTCTTACAGTGTGCGGCTGAGCTTAAGGTGTATGTTCATTTAAGGCTCGGCTTTCTAGTTTCACGTTATTTTATCCAATTTCATCTCAATCGAGGTGTAAACGCAATCGCATGGTATGTGAACCTTGACTTTGCATAAAATTATCGTACGTGCAGTTGTATAAATATGATTATGTACTATGTATATAAATGTAGGATGTATACATTTGTATAAGCGTATCTTTT
This sequence comes from Hypolimnas misippus, assembly GCA_037950945.1. NCBI lineage: Eukaryota > Metazoa > Arthropoda > Insecta > Lepidoptera > Nymphalidae > Hypolimnas > Hypolimnas misippus. Next base: position 4,031,721 of record JBBEEQ010000009.1, read on the forward strand.
GTTAAAACCAAATTGTTTTTTGTTTATATGAAAAAGACAAAAATGTGAAGCATACTTCCGTTGCGCTAAATGTGTTATAAAACCGGTGCAGTCAATTTTCACATGTAAAGATAAGCATTTCTTGTATCATCTGGGCACGCCTATCTCATAAATGATGGCCACAAAAGAATTATAATATTCTCCTTTTCTGCGTTTTGTGTTCAAAGAATTGAAATTTTAACTTGGTCACTTAAATACTGAGGGTGCCATATCTACCTTTAGATTTTTACCCGACTGCAATTATGTCATAAAGGCGTAATAGATAGATAGAGTTATTTTAACATAACCTTTTTTGATATAAGAATCAATTCGTTAGTATCAAATGTGCAAAAGAAATAAATTTGTATTAGATTAACATTTTCTATCGTATTTATTGTTAGGCGATAATTGCTATATAAAAGATATGTTGTCGCCGGCTTGTTTGTAGGATTTAAGATAAACATTTCCATTGCACATTACGTGTTACGGTTTTTGTAAAGCACGCCATTATAGCTCGCAGGGCGCAGAATTTTTCGTACTTACTTGACACTTATCGTTATATTTCAATTCACTCAATATTTTTATGAATTATAGCCGATGTGTTATTCTGATGTTTAACCTATATAACTGTGAAGTTTTATTAAAATCCTATCAGTAGTTTTTGTGTGAAAGAGCAACAAACATCCATAACGCATCACACTCAACGGCCCCCATTAAGATCTTTTGACCTTGTGTCGGGGGTCCGGAAACACACACAACACTAACACAAACACCCAGACCACGACAAACATCTGTATGGCCAATACCAACGATTGCCGTGAGCGGCGATCGAACCCGCGACCGTTAGCGCTTTAGTCAGTTGCAGTGACCATTGCGCCAACGCGTCTGTCAATCCGTAATCCGTAGATACATATGTTTTTCTTTATTGGTCTTATTTAGCAGACAAATATGGCGTATTTCTAGTCACACATAAGAGTTAGATAAGAAATTATCGATTGAATGATTGAACTGAAACATTTTTTACAATGCAAAATTATAATGAATAAAAATTCTTCGAAAATTCGTGACTTTCGTTCGGGGTATTGTTACAAAATAAAGACAAGTAAAAAAAATAGCCTATACAAACTTTCGCATTTATAATATTAGTAAGGATGTAATAGATTACGTAAATTCTTATTAAAAATTAAATACTACACATTGTTGCCTTCTGTAGTTTTCGCATGAAATGCACTCAGACGTGAAGTTAGTCATGTTGTTATTTAATAATTATGGAATATTATAATTTTCAATTATACGTTACCTATTATTAAAAATTAATTGACGTATATTTTTAAACAGAAATTGAGAGACTTAAAATAAAAATATAAAAAAACCAAATAAGTTTAAGTCTGTTTTCAACTGTAATGTTAAAATTAGTAAAAATAATGTGTTAATCATAATTATATATACGTGTATGCAATATATTATTTTAAAGTTAATTCTTGTAAAAATTTTGGCTATAGTTTAAAATTTAACAATGCCGGGTCACAAGTAAGTATTTTTAACTGACTCCCAAAAAGTATTTATTATTTCCGACGATTATATATTTTTATGTATGTTCGAGCATAAATCCGTCATATATAGACGGATTTCCAAAATATTTTTTGTTTTCATATATGTATTGGTAAACTTTCAGATTAATTCTAAATAATTTTTATCAAAATTAGTGATTTGATATTAAAATCAAAATAATTATGTATGTTATATCATCCGATGTCAACGAAATTACTATTTTGCTGTTGCAGTCGGTTGTTTTCTTTTTGAAACTAAGCGCCTGCTAAGAAATAATTTCTAACAAATTCAAGGTGAAGAAAGTTTTGTAATAAATAAAGGCGTTGCGAAAGGTGAAAGGCTTTCTTTCCTCTTCGTGTGAGATTGCTCTTATTTTTTTTACAGGCTTTGAGTCTATTTTAGGCCGAGATAGTCCAGCTTTGGCGTCCGCAATGCATCCTCATACATTTATATTTCATTATTTTAAATGGCCATTATAAGAAACGAGCCACCCGTCGCGTTTTCACTCGCTTTTATGATTACTGATGTATGTATGATACGTGATGTATTATAGCCTACAACCTCGCCGAATAAACGGGTTATCCAAAGCAAAAAGAATTTTTAAAATCGATCAGTAGTTTCAGATATTATCTCCAACATGCAAGCCTACAAACAAGTTTTACCTAGAAAACACTACCAAAGTTTATTCACAATCCGATCAATGGTTTCGGAATACATAACGGAAAATTCTATCCATTGATTTTTTTTTGTTTAAAAATGCATCTTGCCTTTTTTATGCATGTAGAGCACAAGCTGAGTGGTATGTACCATCTTGATAATAGTCCTACCGGCGTCTATGCGGACTAGAACCAATAAGTTTTTATGTACTTAAGGTCAAGAACAGGAAAACATCGTAAAGAAACTTCAATATGCTGTAAGAAATTTTCAGACGTTAATATTCGCCGACGTGTAATGAAGCAACATGGTGGATTAAACTCTGGCTCTATTTCTTTAAAAAATAAGTCTTTTGCTTAATGTATCATATATAGGCTGTTACTTTTGCGTCTACATATATATTTTTTTTATTCTTGAAAAATTGCTCGAAAACGAGCAGGCGGGACACCTAATATTGAACGATCACCGCCGCCTATTGACATTTTTAGTACCAATAGAATTACATGTATGTCCATTTAATTGACACACTATATAAATTAAGCAGATTACTGGATTCTAAACAAAAAAGACAATGTTAGATTCGTCGTAATAGCAAGGGTGATAGAGGGTGTTACTTTATTATTTTTCAGCAGTCGATTTTTTTATCTCTTTACTTCCTCCTATCTATCTATTATGAAGCTGAAGAGTTTGTTTATCTGCGTGAACAGGCTAATCTCAGGAACTACTGATTCGAATTGAAAAGATATTTTTGTGTTAGATAGTTTATTTAGTGAGGAAGGTTATAGGCTATATTAGATCACGCTACGACTCATAGGAGCGAAACAGTAACCATAAACGCGAGTGAAACATCAAGGGACAGCTAGTAAATTAATGTTTATCAATTGTTATATGTATATGTTTTTCATATAAACTGATTAAGACTAATAATATAAGCCTTTAAATTAGTTTGTAATAAGTTGCCGTGTGAGTCACATTAGTTTCGAAAATCTGGAATTAAACCTACTTTTTGAAGTGAATTTGAATGTATTTCGCTATTTTCCATACGGTTAAATACGGTTATAACCAGACGGTTTTATATATCTTATGTTTGTATAATAGTATTTTTTTTTACATTTTGTTTAAGGCCGTGGTAATCATAGCTGAGTATTTTGTAGGTCTTACATATGACATTAATGGCTTATAGACATCGATTGAAAAACTATATGTTTTTTTAGTATAAAAAAGATAGGACACTTACTCATGTTGGTAGAAAGCATTGCATAATTTTAAATTTCAATAATTGTAATTAACCTTGAGTGTTAAGAAACTTTAATTTCATTTTAACTTATTTCGGTGTACGTTTGTACGTATAATATCTTACATAACTTAAAAAGTATTTTCTCAAGAATTTTAAAATAAATATATAATTATAGAAACTGATTTAATATTTCGTAATGTTGTCGAAGTCAGGTTGCAACGATAGATTTTCCAATAGTAAAATAATAGTACATTATTCATATAATTTAGAAAACCTACTTTAAGGATATAGTGATAATGTAATCTTATACAATAATACATATCTTCTTCAATGTCTTTAATGCATAATTAACTAGCTGTCCCTTGCTGTTTCATTCGCTTTTATAGTTACTACTTCGCTCCTATGAGTCGTGATGTAATATAGCCTATAGCCTTCCTCAATAAATAAACTATCTAACACAAAAAGACTTTTTCAATTCGAACCAGGAGTTCCTAAAATTAGCGCGTTCAAGCAACTCTTCATTTTTATAATATTAATATAGATAATATTATTTCGAGTTATAATTAATAATCTGTTTTTTTTTAATCAAATATTTTATTTAGCGACCTTAAAATAAAATAAAAATGCGTGTTATTTTTCATATGCAGTTTGGTTTATTCTATGACTATAATTGAATGAAAGCACAAACACTCGTTAAGTAATAAATAACAACCATTAGATCCGTGACTCACGATACTCATACAACAACAAAAAAAACAAATAAAATATACATATAAGAGATCAATAAAGGTAACATATGTAAATTTTGTATACTACATAACATAAATACATAATAATAATAACAAAATAGACTAAATATTTCATATATAAATTATAAATAAATTGATATGTCATAAAATAAATAAAATATAATTAACTAAATATGATAATTAAAAAAATAATATCACATATAAATTAAATATTAAAATAAATATGTAAATAAAATATAAACATTATATAAACACATAAATAATATATTCTTATATATATAGAGCTAGTAAAAATCCTTTCAGACAGATAATAAAAAGCATAAACAAAACGACTGAAAATATAATAACGTGAAATCATATCGCATCACACTCACACAAATAAATTAATCATTCGTAATAAATTAAACTCTTAAATTATACCCGGTTACTATTTAACGTTACTGTTGGTAGGCAGAATAGGCTAGGCTATTAGCCTCGTTCCTAGAACGAGACCAGCCACCTTCCCAACCACCTGGGTGACCGTGCTCTTCATGGGCAGAGGCCCAACCGTGGTCCTCTTGAGCGTGCTTCTTGGCGATGAGAGCCTTAACGATAGCAATGACCTTGGCGATGAACGCGATCTTGGCGAGAAGTGCTAACTTGAAGACGGATGCGGCGATGACCAAGATACCGAAGACGACGAGCATAACGGCCTTTGCTTTAGCTAAGATAGCAAGAGGGATGAGAAGCTTAAGTTTCTTCTTGAGCTGCTTCTTCTTCTTGCCACGGCCTTCATCAACTATAACAAAATCATAAATCATAATCATGATGAAAGGCTAGAAATGTGATAAAGTGTGTGACACTTTTATCTTTAATTCTATAAGCATGTTCCGTATTTAAGAATAGTATTCTTCAGCAGGCTAATTACGGTGAACTATACGATACATTTTGACAGTTGATTTCTGATTTTTATATTGAAACTTAAGAAACATTGCACTCCGAATATCCGATCTAGATTGATACCGAATTGCACAAATTGACGTTTCGTTAGACATCGGATAATGTCTATTTAAAAAGTCATTAGTTTTGACCAATATACTGGAATGTATTTAAAAAAAAAAACCTTGTCTTTAACTATGCTAAGTTTACGAAATCGATATGCTCCTAACGCGTCACGGCATACTGATATACTGGTAGTGTTTATAATGAATTGTTGAACGACTTTTAAAATCATAAATCGGCACACATTTCAGTTATTATGATTTACTATATTAAGAGTTTTCAATTATTCGCGCAATATTAATAACAAAAAATAAATTAAAATTATTAATAGTGATTATTTATTTGTGTTTAAATTAAATATTTACTTTAAAATGTAAAAGACTAAATATCTTAGCAATATAATAAGTAAAATCGATGTTGCAATATACAATATTTGTTTAAAAAGCAATGTTTATAAATAAAATTTATGGACCCGTGCCATATAATCTGAGAAGAATTTTATAAGTTAAAAAATTGGTAATGCATACAAAATGAGCGGTTGTATCGGAACTTGAATATAAAATGATAATTAGCGGGAGCCTTTGAGATAAAAAATGGAGAGATTTTTAAATTCGAAACCAGTATATTTGACACACTTAACAGACATTTCACGTCGCATTTCACTCTTACGCAATTCTTTCAACATGTCGAAGAATCTATAAGTAGGAAGAATTTTTGGATGATTATTTGTTTATTCCGTTAAAGTTATCTAATATGGGTATAAAGATTTGTTGGACTACTTTTGAGATGCCTATTTTTATTTTTGTTGGTTTAAAATCGAATATTTTGTTTTCAATGTAAACAATATTTAAATGTTACCGATGGTTTTCTAATTGAGATGTCCGAATTCTTTAGGAACATAAAGAAATACCATCATGGGAAAAAATTAAGTTACAGAAGTCTATCTACTTCAAAAGATAAACAATTATTTGAAACTTTCTCTTTTACTTTTTAAAAGAGATTTAATGACGTCTCTTAATTAATTAATTACACGATCACGAGTTGTATTTAATTTGAACATCTAATTGCTTTTTCTTGTACTATTATTTCCTGTAAATTTAAACAAGAAATCTGCTCTTTAAAATTAACTAATCATTATGAAATTTCAGTTCATCTTAAGGTCAAAATATCATTTATGTTTGTTTTATTTTTCATGTAAACCTTTCCTTCAAGAGCATGACTTTATATTATATTTAGCATATTTTTCTAAATCAATTAACATACCATCTCCAATAGCTCTCGATTCCTCTTCATCTTCAGTTCCAGGCACGCTCAGTTCCAAGTCGCTCTTCTGGAGCAGATCAGTCGTACTCTCCCAAAGTCTTTCAGTGATTTGCTTGTTCCTGGTCTCAGGGTCGTTGGAAAGAGCTTCGTAGCTCCTGGCTTCTTTAGGGCCATTATTGTATACTGTAACTCCATCGATGATGTTCAATTTGCGAACTGTTCCAAGTCTTTCAGCTGCTACCAGTGCGTGTTCCTGTTAACAAAAGTATTTATTATATATTTGGTTAAATAATTTATTACTCTTTTTGTAATTTATATTTCGATAACTTTTGTTCTAATTTTTACACATCTTAGATGTCAATAGTAATAATTTACAAACGCAATCTCTAAATACTATTAACACTTAATTATTTCATAATAAAAAAAGTTGGACGTGATTGTATAATAATAACTAGATCTTTGTAGCCAGAGGTAAATATAATAAACATTATATCATAATGGTCGTAAAAAACTAAGATTAACGGTTAGCCTCCAAAATCAAAACCAATAATATATTAAAACCACAATTTAGGTTAACGGGAAATTCGGTATTCTCCACTGTGTAATGCATATCATTATATCACTATATGATTCTCCTCAAATTTAAAATTAAGTCCCACATAAACACTGATATACAGGCACTGGGAACACTCATAAATAGTCCATATCACAAACCTTCAAACACAATGTTAAATCACTGTTCATGCAATTCACAAAATTTCCAACAACCGAACGTAACACCGAATCTTCTTGGGCTATAGGAGTGGAGCACACCACCGCCACTGCACTCATAAATATCACGAAGTACTTCATGATGTTTTTTTTTCTGGACCACGTACTCAAGCGAAACGAATTCGACTGTGTTGACCGCTTGATTGGTAACAGTTTTTTATCTAAATTGTCCCCACTCCTGAGTTTCCGAGTATTAACATTTTAAAGTAATCGATGCCTTAAAGAGACGCAGAAGACATTATGCCATAGTGAGTGACATAGTTATTCTTTCATTAATATTAATATTTTTTAGGATAGCGCACCGAATCTTCTTTCTTTTGTCGATGTTATGCAGAAGATATCAAGTTTATTGATCTTTTGTATTATTTTTATTTATTATAAAGACATTATACCAAAGCATATTTAATAAGGAAAATCTTCACAAATGTATGAGTACTAATAATGTTACATTAGAAACAAATGTATTTTTTACCTACTGAAAACAATTAATTAATTTAAATTAAGCAAAAAAAGGAAAATAATAAATAAAAAATATTAGTTAATTTTAATTATTTTTATTCGTAATAAATTAAAATAAATTAGACTGAGGTACTCATATGGCAATACAAACACACTGAAATAAATATTTCACACAAACACATACGTACACATTACACACTCAACCTATATTTTTGGTGATCTTAATTTAATTGACCAGCATAGGCCATACTTTGGGCGTCATTGACTTTTCTACTCCAACCTTGCGCTGGTTCATAGGAGTAACCTGGGTGCTCATCGCCTCCATGGTGAGGAGCATAGCTGATTGTCGCACCAGAAGATCCAGAATGGTTCTTTGCCAGAAGTTTTCTTATTAGGCTGAATGCGCTCATGGCGAAGGCAATCTTTCCTAAGAACACGGCCTTGATGGCAGCGAAAGCGATGATACCGAGGAACAGAGGAATTAATGCAGCGAGCTTCAGCTTCAAGAGGAGAAGGAGGGGGAGGATCTTCTTGATCTTCTTCTTCTTCTTGCCACGACCTGTGAACAGTAATAAATAATTATTCTTTTAATCTATACTAATGTTATAAAGAGGTAAAAATTATTTGTATTTGTAATCTCTGAAACTGCTGATCCGATTTAAATAATTCTTTTGGGTTGGATAGCTTAAGGATCTAGGGAGGTTATAGGCTATAACTAATAGAAGCGAATCAGTGATTATAAGCGCGAATGAAACCGCAAGTTGCAGGTTGTATACAATAATTGTAGAAGAAAATGCACCATGCATTTATTATATTATAGTATTGGTTCGAAACTGTTTAACAAAAGACCCTTAAGTCGATAGTTAATGTAGGCAAAGGTGCAAATGGGTTTAAGAGAAAGCACGCATTGTTTAACATGCGTTACGTTTTAAACTATTTATTCAGGAACATTCTCCACGGACTGCAACATCTTACAAATGTTTTCTAATGTTTACTTCAAGAATATTCCATTTATATTACGGTTTATTTATTAAAGTATTATAATTTTACCTTCTTCATCTAATCCCCTTGATTCATCAGAGTCTTGGGAGAGACGTAACTGTAGTACGTGATCATCCAAGAAGTCTCCAATATTGTTGGCTATTCTTTCTTCGACTTGCACTTCCCTAGTCTTCGGATCTTCAGACAACTGTTCATAACTACGAGCTGAACGAGCTGATCCGGTGTTAATTAGGGACAAACCCTCGAATAGGCTTACATCTTTCGTAACGGCAAGCTTTTCCGTGTATTTAAGGGCCTTCTCCTAAAAAAATTACAATTAGATTAATATTTTAAATTTTAAAATGTAATTACTCTTTTTAAACCAATTTTTTAGTGATAGAAAATAATTTAGAATTAAAGATGTTATTTAGTCCCATTGTAAGTTCACTTTGTTTATATCAATTATTGAATTTAAAAACGTTGGAATGTATATGCATTTTTTTCAAATCCATCACATTGTTATTAACAGGAAAATCCATGAATGGTTATCGAAGTACACAGCACTAAATCACAAAATCACTATTCACCTTCAAACATAGCGTTGTATCTTTATCTAAGCACTCCGAAACGGCACCAACTAAATTTTCTTCAACTCCACGTTCCACTGGGTTACAGTGCACACTCGCCAGAAGGGCCAGAATACTGAGTTTCTTCCACATTTTAAATTATTTCCTTCTCACCAACGCTGATACTACGACTACCAACGCTTGGTTCGTTATGATATTTTCCCAAAAATGTGATGGAATTTATCCTTTGACCCCCCACTACGGTATTGACAATATGACGTAAAGTATGTATGCACCGTTTGACGACATACGCTAACTGCTGGAGCCGTGAGCGTCGTACACAAGGATAAGTAGAAAAATAAATATTGGATGTTAGAAAGCGAAGTTTGTCTACATTCAGAGTTCTACGCACTCTTACGTTTGCTATGTCGGTGTAAATTAAATGAAAGAAAAAGTGCGATTGTTTGAATTTTTCGTATACACATACCTAACACTATAGATGACTTTTCATACGAAATTGATTCGTAAGCAAGACACGTGAGAGGCTTGAATGGCTTGCGTAATACTATTAAAGAACAACGCATTCGGCATCGCTCACGCTGGACCTTTTGACATTAGGAACATTGCGCTCAATTTCATTACGCACTTGTAACGTCTGCAATAACGCAATAAGGCTCATTCTACCATATCAGCTGTTTTAAATTCACTTTTAAGAATTCATTCGAAACTTAAATATGTAAAATAACGTCATAGAATAATATAAAATTAAAAAGTGAAATTTGATTGTTCACTTCTGCATGATATCTTCCTAAATTTATATGTAGCTATTTTTTAATACGAGGGATTTGGGGTCACGTTAGTCTATGAGACGAAACCGGTAAGGATAGTAGCGATGGAATGAAAACTTTCTGTCGGTATGTTTACTCACGGTTAAAGTCACGTAACGAAATATTTAACCTATAATAGTAACAAGTATTATACATTCATTAGATGATTATCATATATTTATTAATGTAACATTTATTTATAGTGTCGTTTACACTCTTTATCTTTTTTATTACATGAATCTGATTTAAATCTCTTTCAACGGCACTAACATATGTTAAACGAAAATAAAGTAGTAATTAATATATCAAACATTTGTAATAGCTCGAGATTATCGTTAATCTGTTATTATTTATTATCAATAGGACATGTTCACATGGATTTGCGTATCAAAACGGTCGGAACAACACGTATTCGTATAATTTATATATCAAATAAAAGGAATTTTAGGGTATTTTAATATATGAAGAATATTTTATATATTATAATATAAAGAAAAAAATATTTTTACAAAAAAAGGTTAAACTGTCGATATGATCAAATGCTACATTCTGACAGTTTTTAATTTTTACATTAAAACGCATTTTAACCATCAAAATGTGACGTTTTGATAGCGATTGCTTATCACAATTAGCCCCCAACTTCGTTTTTCCGATACATGGCGTTATTTTTATATAACAAACAAATGTCCATCAAGAAACGCGTAATACAAAATTTGATTGCATCATTGAAATTGTAAACGATTTTCTGTCGTCCATTCTAAACTTCACCAACTACCTAAAAGATATTTAATACACACTAGTTGATCCCGAAATGTCCTGCTTTTTGAGAACGCATATCTATCGTTGAAATTATAAATTGTGTTAAGTTTATACAAAAATCACAAAAAAAGGGCAATCAGTTTTTGTTATCTACTATCAGTTTTTATTATCTAGTTGTTAATTATCTACATTTTTCATTCTTTTTTACATTAAAACTTAATTCTATTACGAGTCTTTAAAACAAAATGTTAGCAAATTATTAATTCATTCTCAATTGATACGCTACCGACAAAGGGCATGATATTTTTATTTATATAGATTTCTGTTCCAAATATAAATCCTAATCACCTAAAGTCAAATAATCAGCGCCGCCCATGAACATTTGCAACACCAGAGGAGTCACAAATGCGTTGTCATATTCAAAAGAAATGAGACTTAGGTGGGAATAATTAATAAAAAAATATATAAAGAAGGCCCAACTACCAAACCGTTTGCAGAGTACTAGTACGCGGCAGAAAATATTAACATCGGGCCTTAGGCAAGATTTACACTCATAAGTCTTGTTTTCAGATTTCCATAAAGATATTTTGGTAGATCCTAGCTGTAGGCTAATAATGTAATGACTACGGCTCGTATACAGGCTTGGCTCGACCCGGGTAGTACCTCACTCTCACAGAAGATAAACGTAAAGTTGCTTATGTAACTGCGTTTCGTAAGGTGAGTACGAGAGCTGGAAGCGTTACCATCCTCCCCATTCGTTTCCTTACTTTCTGTTCCCCTTTGTCCCCTATTTCTTTCTGAGCTGGTAACGCATTTGTGTCTCCTCTGGGTTGGAATTATGACAGGCGACGGTAATCATTTAATATCCCGCCCGAAGTCCCGCCTACTCGTTTGTCAGTATTTTTTATATAAAAAAGTACATAAGTCGTTTGTCATTGTCTTCATATCTGAGCGACTTGACTGTCAGTGTCTTTACTTTTTACAGACTCAAAGATGTTGTACGACCACAACGCTCTTACCAGGTTAAAGAGTTGTTTTATATCATTTACGAGAGTAATCGTACAAATGTAATTCTCACATAATTCATCAATTTTCGCAGAATTTTACTCCAGACTTTCATAAATATGTACAAAAGTTGTTTGTCATTGCTATACACCTAAAATAATTTACTTCCTTGCCTTTATTTTTTATAGACGTAGCTATCGCAAGGTTACCTAGATAACTAGGTTACAGAGTATTTTTAATCATTTTACGAGAATAAAATTAACAAATGTAATTCTCGCCTTAGGAAAAGATAAAAGACTAGCTTCGATGGGTATCGTAGAAAAATGTTAATTCGAAATATCATTAGCCCTGGTCAGTCATATTGGATTGTATTTATAGACAACTATTTTACTCTTATAATATTTTAATCACATCGATTTATAACATTTTTAAAAAGACTACTCGAAGATATACTTCAGTTCTTTTGTTTTGTTTTAAAAATCTAATTTTTTTTTAATTTTTTTTTTTTCAAAAAAATAACCGACTTCAAAAACGAACCTGAGAAATACAAATTAACTAAAATGCATAAAATAACTTTCTACAACATTTTGAACATTTTCCCAACGAATTGAGAACCTCCTATTTTTTTCAAAGTCGGTTAATAAAAAAATAATTTCAAAATCCTTCAATAAATATACCCTATTGGGTTAATACACGAAATGAGAATCTTCTTATTTTTGATGTCGATTTATAATAATTATAGGAATAAAAACAAGCTTATGATCCTCCATTATTTTGAAACGACGATACAGACTTTGTTCTGTACTTACTCTCACTCACTGTGGACATTTATCTACATTGCTTTGTTGCATACAAAATTCTATAGAAGTCTGAGTCTTGTAGACGTACCAATATATTAGCTTTGACATAGAAACAAAGAAACATATAAATTCAGCGGTTGGTATTGACAATATGCACACAAAACACTGTCTTCAAAGTGACTTTACACGGTTCAGTTTCTATTTGTTCAGTAAGAAAGCGTTGATGTATTTTTTTAATAGTTAGCAAATGTGATAGCGCCAATAAATATTTTGATTATAATTGAATATAGTGTTTTTTTTAAATAAAAAAATATGTAATCAGCCATGAAACTTTGACTTTAGCTTCGTATAAGAAAAGAGCATCAAGTAAATGTTTTTAGACAACATTTATAACATATTATAAATGGATGCTGATAAGCAATTATGTGTCAACCCACAAAAAGTCGAATTTGGAGATGTATTTTGATGTTAAATAACCTATTTAACATTATATAAATTTCAAGCCATATAAACTAAATAATTACGGAAAAAGTTTCTTAATTAATTATTACGAATTACAACTGCGGTTCATATTTTTCAATTTATACAACAATCTCAAATATTTTTAAGAGCTTTTTATTAGATATATTAAATATATCAATCTGCTACCTTTTATCGAAATCGAAAAGAAAAGATAGATTTATACGTCTTCAAACAAATTTGTTAAGAATAGATTTGACATGTTTAGACGTCATTTCCTCTAAATGAAGTCCGTGTGGCTTGACACAGTATTGCTTATCAGCCTACAAAAGTTCTATTTGTATTGTTATCCAGTTTCTATATGATATAAAATAGACCCAAGAGCTTGCAGCTACCTCTGTCAAAGGATCAGCTTGGCCATTCAACGGGGCAATGCTGCCAGTATTTTGGGAACTTTACCCAGATGCAGTGGCTTAGATGAGGTCTACAATGTTTTGTAAAAAATAATCCTTTTTTATTTTTTGTATTCATTTAGAGCTTAATTGATATATTGAATAATAAATTTCTTAGATTAAGTTGTAAATAAATTAAAAAAAAAAAACTGAAAAAAAAAATCAAATAATATAAAATAAATTTAAAACGTTATCCGGATTAGCTATTTATTAAGACTATTTCCAGCCCCAACATCATACGATGCTGTAAGTTAGTGTGGAGTTTTGTATCCTGCTAATTGCAAATGATGCTGCAGCAAGGTCAAGGTTACGCAACTTATATTGATATCGGTGTAGTAAATGTCTAGTCGACACCAGTAGAACTCAGATCATTTCAACGACTAGAAAAGAGCTAACCTTCAAACGTCTGAATATAAGTTAAACCGCCTCAGAATCGCACACAAATACTCACGTCAAATTTATTACACATTTTTTTTGATCGAAGGTTAAAAAAAATTAACGAGCATGTAGGAAGTAATTTTAATCTTTATTCCGTGTATTTAGAAAAATTCTGCACATCCTAAGAGACCTACGTACCAAGTTTCATGGTTTTATCTTCAAAAATGACGAACACCCATACAAACTTTCAACCCCTATTTCACCCCAACACTAGTAAAAATTTCAAAATGCTATAACAAAGATTTTTTGTTTTTTATTTAGTGCCTAAAAACAAAATGTAATGTTTTTATCTTCAAAAATGAAACTTCATACAAACTTTCAACTCCTATATAACTGCGAGTGTTTTATTATCTCAAAATGTGTCCGAAATAGAATTCAGCACTGGTTAGAGGTAATGAAACATCCTCAAATAATGCGATGCCGAAGTCACGTGTTTTTATTGAGACTGATCAGCCAGCCAGCCTGACATTCCATCTAAGCCAACATCAAGCTATCCGCTAATAGATTTCATAATAGATATTCAAATTGGTTACAGAACGTGTTATATAAATTAAATATGTAATTTATAAAATATATATTACGGCTAATGGACGATTTTACTTCCGAATCTTGTTAATTTCTGTTAATTTGTAAGCGAAAGTAGATTTTTCGGATGTCGGAGGCTAGCCTCTTATAATTTTTACTTGATTTTTTTTATGACATATTATACAACGTTATTAATGACTAGATATCCCTTGTGGTTTGACGCGTATTTATTATGTAGGTATATACGACGTGCATCGCCACACCATAGCATATCACGACACGACGCCGTATCGTATTACGACGCGAAATCGTAGCGTATCACGACACGACGCCGTATCGTATTACGACGCGAAATCGTAGCGTGTCACGACACGACGCCGTAGCGTATTACGACGCGAATGTAATAATTTATTTATATGACCAGAAAAATTACTAAATACTGAAATAAAGTAAAATATATGTGTCGAATTTTATATTTTACCACAGAGGCGAAGTCATAGGAATTAGCTAACATATTATAAGCGATTAATTTTCATCATTAGTTGAATTATTAAAAGAATTCTTACGAAAATAATTCATTCTTCGAGATGTTCCGCTCCGATTGTAAGGTTGAATGAATTCTTGGAAGCAAAAATTGGGTCATAAGCTTGAAGCCTTTGTCTATCTGCGGTGTTATTGATCTTTAACAAATGGATAGATTTAAAAGTCATTTAAATTTGCAGACTGTTTTTTTATTTAAAGTAGTGGGAAAACGAGCAAACAGGTCATCTGAGGTAACACGATCACCGCAGCCAGCAGCATCAAAAGAGTCACTAATGCGTTGACGGCTCAAGGAGAAATAAGAGAAGAAGAGAAATAGGAAACAACCGATGGAGCTGATTGAGGAAGAAGATTACCGACCAAAAACAAGAAGAAGAAAGACTTTTTCTAATGGAATGTCAAGTAGGGCAATTCGTGGTCAAAACAAGGTTTTCGTGTCTCGTGAAGGAAACTCGCAGAGGTAGGTCAAAACCCTGTACGTCACGGCAGTATGCTCAAGCGCTCCCGTGGCGACCAATTACCAACATGAGGGTGCCGCTGGGTTTTAGTGGGCAGTGTGGTATTCCATTCCAGGAGTCCCACATGCCCGCCTGACCTTGGGGGAGCATAAATGCATTTCCCACAATGTTATTTCATAACTGTAGATGTGATACGTTCATACCATATGACGTTCAAGTATCAGTAACCATTTCCAACTTTGACTCGTCATTTCTTCGCAAGCTGGTTCCTAGGCAACGTCGTCCAAAGTAATCAGCATTCCAGCGTCAAAATCTAAGACCATAGTATACATCTATAGTAATAAAAGCTGCCTTAAGAATGATGGATTTCGATGCGGTTTTTTTTTTTTAAAGCTGATGTAATCGAGTTGGTATTTAGCTATAATTTATACAGGTCTGTTCAGTCATTTGCAGGATAGATCTTTTCTAGTCGTTGAAAGAAGTTGCGTAATTACCGTGACCTTGATCTGATCCTGGAGAATCATTTGGAATCAGCAATCCTATACACAACTCCCCAAAAACTTGCAGCAAAAGTATCGTGTTGGTGCTCATTGAAAAGGTCACAATAAATAAATTGTCGGGGTACATTTAAAATTTTCAATTTTATATTATTAATAAAAAATATCAAATCATCATACAATGCATGTTAAGAGAAAACATTAATATTTGATTTATTAAACACGGCCGCCCAATGATAATAAATTAAAGATACCAATTAAAACCATAATTGAAAAAAAAAAACAATAATTTAAAACATGGCGGCGCAAACGAAACCTTTTTGATGAATGGAATTTGATTAAATATTGCTATAAATTATAATATTTTTAATTATGCATACGACTTTCACTCTTAATTACTCGCAGTTTGGACGACATTCGCATAATTATGTGTATTTCTTGTTAGATGTTGATATTTTAACTTACTACAAAAAATATTTTTAATTCGTAGTGTATGTTTTCTATAATGTTTGCTACCTCAGTACTCCATAATTTCCTAACCTGTTTTAAATATACTTTTTTATATTTGAAAAGATATATTTTCATATATCGTTTTAGAAGTTTGGAATTAAAATCGAAATAGCTTGTATAAGTGTTAATTGCGTCGCTTATGAAGTCGGTTGCTTTTTTTAAAACAAGTTAGAATTATTTTTTGGTCAGTCCTGTATTCAGGATTCATTTTACACATACCTGTATAGAGTTTGTAGTACTGAAGTAGAGCCTAGCTGTATCCCTCCTTTTCGTATGTCAGCTACTTAAAAAAATACTAACCTTCATACTATATTATAATAAACTAGCCGCCCGTCGCGGTTTTACTCGCGCCTAACATAGGACTTTCATACAAACTTCTAACCCCCATTTTTATTGCTACGTTTTAAAAAGAATCCTCATGCAAAATTTGAAACTCCTAGCACTTGTATTTTTTGAGATTTTCTGATGAGCGAGTGAGTGACCTTTCGCTAAAAGGTAGCTTATGTCGCTCAGGGTATAAAGATTGTCTGCACCAAATTTCATCAAAATCGGTTAAGAGGTTTAAGGGGGAAAGCGTAACAGACAGACAGACGGAGTTACTTTCACATTTATAATATTAGTAAGGTTTATGGTATAAAGGTTATATATGTACATACTTGATACTCTTTTCTTATTTGAAGGCGAATACAAAGTTGGATGACTGATAAAATATTTTTTTCATTTAAAAAACTCTTTATTAAGTTAATACAGCTATTTGTCTTATCTTTAAATACTGGCTCTGAATTTAAATATCCGTTAACTTTCAAAATAGTTTCATATTTTTCTACTGGGCGTGGTCAAATACGAAACTATAAGGAAAAACGAAAATACTTAAAGGAGTCTTGGTATCGTTTTTTATGAAAATTAAAACTGCAACATTTTTTTTAGCCATTCTATTTATGTATATCTCATTTGGTCTACCGTGCCCAGTAAAAGAGTTACCCTTTATATTCTTTATTACCTTTTTAATAATGAGAGTATCGTAGTTTCCAAATCTATTAAATGACGAATTTCTGAGAAATCAAACGTAAAGAAAAAACATAAAACTAATTATATTTATACAGTTTATAGCTATAGTTCGAAAAAAAGTAAAAATAGAGATTTAATTTAAGCACCTTCTTCCTTATTCATCGGCAGAATCCAGTAATATCTTAAAAAAAAAGAAACCATATGGGAATTAAAAATAAGAAAATAAAAACCTTAAAGTAAAAATCAGTCAAGTTCATAGACGATCAGCAGCGAATGTTATAATACGATGAAGTAATAACTCTTACAAGGGTATTGTAACGGAAATACTTTGAATCGAGTGAAAGCTCTTCGTAAATTACGGGTCAGGTTTTTGGATGATGCAATAATAAATTAACGGAATGGATTTTAAATTCGATTTTTAAATTAATAAAGTATATTGTTCTATTTATGATTTGACAAAAATTTCATGTTATATTACAAGCTTCCGTTCAAAAGCGGCTCCGCCCGATGGTATGTCGACACAAAGTAGGTTATCTATACGTAAGAGCTATATCACTTTCAAGGTTCATCAAAATCGGTTCAGAAGTTTTTTCGTGAAACAACAATCAATCAATAATCGTCACAATAAATCGCAATTACCTAGTATATGGTAGGAAATAAAAATAGCTAGATTTTATTCGCGGCATTATTTACATTATGTAGATAGTATGTACGACAATGATTACGAAACATTATATTGACCGTATATAATTTACACGACTTTAGAAAAAAGGGAATAAACTACAAAAATACGTAATATCTTTTATACTTAGATGACAGACTTATTCTATTGATTTTAAAACAAAACTACGGCATCGATTTTGATGAAAATTCTATGACACTAGAAAAGTATTCCCTTTTAAACAAAAGAAGAATTAACTAAATCGGTCAAGCCGTTTTCGATTACTCACGGAACATGTATTTATTTATTTATTAAGATCCTCCAGGAGTAAATACATCAACACAATATTAGTAACAATAACAACATATGGCTTAAAATTAAATGCATTACCTATAAAGGAGAATACCTCATGCAATGATAGTGGATATAAAAGGAGCTTACACGATAAAAATATGTATTAAAAATGTTCCCGCATAATTGAGCACTTCCTCCTTTTTTGGAGTTTGGTAAAAAGGAAATAAAAATTAGGCATTTCAAAGACAAGAAATATAGTTAATATGATTGTATTATATGAGTAGAGTGTTAAAAAGTATTATAGATAACATTTAAAATGTAAGTCAGTCTGTGTCAAAATTTCGAATGCTAATTAGCAAACCTTATCTCAAAATTTTGCATATAGAAATTTCTAATAACTGTTTTCAAGTGACAAAAAATTAACAAGTTAATAAGTAATAAGAAACCTGAATACGGACTCCTATCTTTCTTTGATACAAAAAAGTAGGTATTTTGCTGTTAGTTTTATTGATTATCTCCAAAGGTTCTCATCTTAAAATATTATAAATATACATAAATACTAAAACCTTTCTTGAAAAAAATACGCATTTAAATAGCGAAAACCCAATGCAAATCGGATCATTTTTAATTGACTTCTAAAAAAGAAGATTCTCAATTCGTTGGGGATTTTTTCCATGGACGTTTTAATATTTAATATTTTTTTTCTTGAAATGGTATACTTTCAAGATAGTCCCATTGCTATCAGGCGAGGATCTGAACATGGGACCCTGACTTCAAAATTTTTGCCTTTTAATTTATTTGTATCTATTAAATTTGTTTTTGAAGTCGGTTTATTTTTTTGTTAAAAGTTTTTATTAAAAAAAGCAGCCGACTTCAAGAACAAAAAAGTATTTTAGTTATTTTAATTTTAAAACCAAATTACTAACCGATTTTGATAAAAATTCTACGGTATCAATCTGAAAGTATACCCTTTCGACCAAAAGTATCATGAAATAATTTTATAAATCCATCTATATATGACGGAATTATACCCGACCATAAACTAAAAAAAATGAATTGATATCCCCCTTTTGAAGTAAGTTAATAATTAATAATATTATGAATACTAAAGGAATCGATTTTAATCCTTCAAGTATTTCGATTGTCAAACAAGATGATGTTATCTTGAATCCGCATTTTAAAATTATGATTCAAAAGCGGGTCACTGACATTAGAAGGAAGTCGCTATTCTCTTGAAGAATATTTAGAAAATCATTAAGAAACAGGGTCACTAGGTTCTGTGATACACCTTCGCTTTCTATTTAAAGGGATTTAGAAAAAAAAATCATATCTCACGCACATAAGACATTAAACACTTATATGCGAGATGTCGCGTGGAAATGGCGTTATAACTTTTGTTTTCTTATCTTTTTTACGAGCATGTAATGTACACACTACACCTTCAATTTTAAGTTAAAAAAAAGCATTTTTTTTAACCTACTTATAAAAAAGAGGAGGTTCTCAATTCGTAGCGTTTTTTTTTTGTTTGTTAGCTAAAAACTCATTTCTTAATTAATTTTGAAAACAGGTTTAATGAATAAAAATCCTAAAGGTATAAAATGGATACACATTTTTTCAGGTTCCATAACCATTAATTCATAATTTGTCGTTATTTTAGTTCGTAAAGAAATGATATTTTAACATGGATGTCACGGGTATACTATTTGACATTAAATATCTGTGCTCATTGCCAACTTTGATAAACTCGTCAATTGGATTGTTGGTCCTTAGATACTCGGGCCAGTTATACTTAGTTGTTAGCTGGTTGCTAAGCGACGTCATTTAAAGTGGTCAGCAACCTGGGTGCCAAAATAGATGAGCTTGTAATATATATTAAGTTACAAAATATGATCGTCGCAGAGTAAATAATAATTAAGAAATACCCAAAAATCTATACTAGTAATATTATAAAACTGAAGAGTTTGTTTGTTTGAACGTCATAATCTCATGAACTACTGGTTCGAATTGAAATTTATTAATTATTAATTATTTTTATGTTAGATAGTTTATTTATTGAGGAACGCTATAGGTTATATAACATCACGCTACGACTTATAGAAGAAAAACAGTAACAATAAACGCGAGTTTTAACATTGAATTCTTTTAAAACCATTTACAACTTCCTACAAATAATTCTCATACTTAAAGGGTAGTAAGAATATTTCGGGTCACGCCTACTACGTAATGTTATTTCGTAAAAACATTCCATCGAGAGGAAAGTTGTGGATGAGTCAGAAGCACTTGGCGATCGACGACTGACCTTGAAGACAACGGGACTTCGTGAGCGGTGCACACGGATTGAATTTTTCTAATTCTTTAGACAATTTTTATGTATTCATATTGAATATAACGGGTGTCATCGCGATAACTATTGGTAGTACAACCTTTTTTAATGCCCGGAATCGGAACACAACTGTGTTAGTGTATTATAATATCGGTAAAGACAATGTTAATATTGTGAGGGTAGACAAAGAAAACTCGTGCACTCACCGTCGGAGGGCGCGCGGTACGTCGGGCAATAAAAAACGTATTACTCCCATTAGTTACCGCGATTTTTTTCAAATATTTGTTTTTT
The DNA here is from genome assembly GCA_037950945.1 of Hypolimnas misippus. Lineage (NCBI taxonomy): Eukaryota > Metazoa > Arthropoda > Insecta > Lepidoptera > Nymphalidae > Hypolimnas > Hypolimnas misippus. The sequence goes on from JBBEEQ010000009.1 coordinate 4,052,798, forward strand.
AGTGACCTGGCAAACTTTGTTTTACCATAGTTTGTGTGGACTTATCACTTAGGAGTATAAATAGTTTTCGACCTATTCTCGGACCTACAGAGTATACACAAAAAAAATTATAAAAATTGATCAAGTTTCCAGAGTATGGTTATAAATATTGTGATCCGAGAATTTTGTATGTATAAGTATATGTTATAATATATTTTATGATTTATAGATCACACTAATAATAATGATGATTGTTTAATGAAATATTGTTTTGTTTTCTGTTTCTATATATTTATTATACCAACTAGCTGCACCTTCGGTTTCTTTCACGTTTATGGCTAATGCTTCGCTCCTACAAGTAGTACCTATAGCGCTATATTGGATGACGCTTTCCACAATAAACGGGCCATCCAATGCAATAATAATTTTTCAAATTGGATCAGTAGTTTCCGTGATTACTCTCTACATACAAACTTACTAACTAATTTTACCTGTTTATAATATTAGTATAGAAAAATATTTTTCTATACTAGAATTAATTTAAGTACTGGATAAAATTAGAAATGCCAGATGGTTTTACAGAAAAATCTGGAAAAAAATATAAACTATTAAAACTACCAGACACAGTCAAATTTTTCTTTAAAAAGGGTATGCATTAATTTAGTCGAAAATGCTATAAAGAAATATAGATTAATAAGATAATTTGTACAAGTCGGAATTTTTACTTTTAAAATTTTTAATATTTAATTTCAGTAAAATAAAAGCTTATATTTAAAAAATTTAAATAAATATTTTAAAAACAATCACCTAGTGTGAGTAAAATCCATTCAAAAACGCAATGGGTGCGGCTGGAGGAACTTTCGCGTGCGTCTTTAGCGGTACCTCGGTACAGACCACACACAATAGCCCATAACGGAACCATACAAGCCATTTCGCTCCTTAACCCATCAAATTAAGCATCAATTTCCCACGTTTCCTAAAAACGTTTAATATCTATAGGTCCTGGCGTGATTAAGATGCGGATATAGTATGCAGACATTACGATATATGATACTAAAGCTTTCTCAGTTACGTGATAGTATTATGAGATACGATGGTTTATCTTAGTTTATATTTAGTTGATTGTTTAAAGAAGAACTTAATTTGTATAAATGAATTAGTGGATATATTTTCGTCTCATATGAGTGTTCACTGTTTATCCGATTGGGATGATACTTCGGTCAGGGCTGGATTGGGGCTTTCATAAGATATTGAGTCCCTAATATAAATAGAACATTTTTTGCCTATCTTTTCTCGCACTTTTGCCAATAATATTTGTGCAAATAAGTTTATTATATTGTGCTTAAATTAAAAATATCAATTTATTTTAATGTTGTTCATTTTATACAAAAACTAATCAGGGGTCTTTACTCCTTTAGACCTCTAAATCCGACCCTGACATTGGTAATGTGCGCACGCCCGCGAAGGCTGTTCAAATCGTTTTAAGATAGCTAAGATGACAATCTATAGATATGGTATTATAAATAGATTTATTTTTAATTTTTTTATGTTTGTAATGAATAAACTCAAATCTACTGGACCGATTGTGATACAATTTTACAAGGTATATTTTGATTTTGACCAAGACGCGGCGAATCCTTTAAAAATTGATCAACTTATTAAGTGAAAAGAATCTTACTGATTGTCTATTTAATGATTAATCAGTGATTTCAATTAATTATGTCTCATTAGTACATTCCAAATTATCAATAAAAATTTCGGAGGCAGCAAAAAAATTGTAGTTTAATTACGTGAGAAAAAAATGGTATCACTTTCTCCTAAATAGAAATAAATATATAAATTAATAGAAGTTAATACCATTACCATTTTTACGATCGTCTGGTGTAATGATAGCGAATCAGCATTCTTTAAGGGTTTCATTTCCGGTTGATATACACTCGTATCAACTATAAAAATATTTTGATCTAAATTCCAATGTAGTAAATTTCATCATGACTTTTTATTTGTGGATTTTTTAGTAAATGATTATTAATTAGGTTTTAATTTTTAAAAATATTATTTTTTCTTATTTTGATCATAAATAAAAAAGACGGAAATATTTATTTGGGCACAACCTATATTGTCACCAATACTATACATATATAGGCTTTATTCGAATTACCAATCTAATAATAATTTTCATTGAAGTGAAGCCTAGCTATAGTTACAGACTAAAAGCTCTAAAGACTAAGCTCGTAAATGCTCGAAAGGGCAGTACCTCGCGCAGAAAATCGGAGTAAAATTGTGTGACGAACGGTTAGTGGGAGAGCCGGAAGCCTTACTTCCTATATATTAGTTATATTAGTTTTATCTTTCTTTCTTTTTATGCTGGCAACGCATTTGTCCTTCAGCTTTGTCTATATATAAAAGTCAATCAGCAAAACAGATTTTTTTTCCTTTAAAAAATGGATACACATATTCAAGGTACACTAATGATACGAGTAGATGATCTAAAATTGCTTTTCCTGTCAATTCCAAGCGGACTTTTCTCATAGCCACAAGTATTATTCTCGTAGTTTACTTTATGTATTACGTATCATACAAAGTATTCATACGCGCTAAGCTATAAGCACTAATGGCGACTGTAAGTAGGCGAGTGTTTAAATGCCTAGGCAGTTAGGCTAAGTATTTGCGAACGTGTGAAACGTCGAGTTTTCTGTGTTAAACACTCATATATCCGTGTGGTTTGCCATAGAGATACGAAAACTCGGAACTCATTGTGTTTTCTAAATGTTATTAGAAATTTCGTGAATTAGTTTAGTTAGAATATTCATGAACGTTATGCATATATTTTTTTAATAATGTAATTAAACTAATATGATTAAAGCTAACTCGTAGGTCCGCAAAAAATTATATCTTAATAGTTATTATAATTATTTCAAGAAAATACTTTATTATATAATTTAATCGTGACTTTAATTCACTTCATTTATATTTTTATTACATTTTTAAAGATAAAACATTTTTATACTTTAGCGTTTGTTTTGCTTAGCTTGAGTAATATACATTTTTTAAAGTCTAAAACTTATTTTTTTTGTCTGGCCGGCACGACACTCACGCCATCTACTGAAAGTTAACTGTATGTCTATATCCTTCTTGCAAGTGAAAACAAGCTGACAAAGTTTTATCGTACAAAATAAGATACGAACAAAAAAACAATTATTATTTTTTATATATTAAACTACTTTATGCTAGCGACTTTCGCCTTGATTTTTGATTTTTCCATACAAACTTTGGACCCCCGTTTCAACCGCTTAGGGGCTGAATTTTGGAAAATGCTTTCTTAGCGGATACCTACGTATAATAATTATCTGCGAGCTTTACAGTAGTTTGAGCTGTGTGTTTATAGTTCAGTCAGCAGGAAGGCGAGACCACATTTTGCAATCGGAAACGAATTCGGCAACCACGTGCGAAGCCTCGCACGGGAGAGGCTGCGGATGCTCGATTTGCGGCGTGCTGAGTAAGGCCATCGCAGGGGTTTTAGTGGGCATAAATCGCCACATAACCCGATCACCCCACCAGTAATAAGGATTTTTTTCAAATATTTTCCCTGCATGAACAAAAAAAACTCAGTCAGCCAGTAACGGTTGTCTGTATGTACAGATACTAGTTATCCACACTCTATGTTCATTTATTTTATTAAATAGAAGTATAAGTACTTTAAAAATCATAAATTATAAAGGAAAGTTACATCATGTTACGACATCGCTAGACACGTTCAGAGTTGTCGCTAAAGAGTATTTTGTGAGTTAAATCTTATGCAGGCTCTACATCCGTCCAATTATCTTGTACAATCGAGTAACAAAAATTATTATAATTTTTTTTTAACCGACTCCCAAGAAAAATTAATTTATCGGGGATTTCTAGTAAAAAGTAGTTGGAAATACATATATTCTTCCATTGGTCTCATAAAATTTTCATCAAAATTAGTGGTTTTGTTTTAAAATTGAAAATAACTGAGATAAATTGACGCTGATAAGCACTACTATGTCAAGCCACACGGACTTCGTTTTGAGAAAATAACGTCATAAGATGCTAAACCTATTCTTAACAAACCTGTTTGAAAAAGTGTATATCCGTCTTTTCTTTTCTATTTTGATTTAATGTATAATCAATTAAAAGCAGCATTATTATTATAAATAATTTTAAATAGTAATAAGTTTTTTAAAATTATGAGATTATTGCATATTGCAAAATATAGAACGCACTTATATTCGAAACGTTAAATTAAGAAAACTTTTTTCGGTCATTTTTTTACTTTAGATATTTTTTTATTGAATAATATTAAATACGTGACGTATTATCAGGATACATCAATATCTCAGAATTTGACTATATGTGGGTTGACTTATTATTGCTTATCAGCATCTATATAGGTAGTCTTTCAAAAAACAGAATATGTACTATGAATTGAGAACCTTCTCCCTTTTTTAATTGATTGAAAGTTTCTTAAGCATGGTTTAACAACCACTATTGTACTACCTAAAAAACCTTAACCAAACTTTTATAATATAGTTGCAGCCCGCCATGACGTCTTTCTCATAACGTCATATTTCTCATTACTCGTAACGGTTATAAGTGTTCAGTACATTACACTTGACACTTAATCGTTAAAGCTCTAAGTGGAAAATAAGTATGTACAGTGTACACTTACTTTGTTATCTGTATAAGATAGGAGGTGTGTTGGAGGTAGGAGCGGGTATTGACCTTATTCATTGTAGTGCAGACAGATGGGTCAGTTGATTGATGTTATATTAGTTTATTTTTCTGTTTTAATTATTAAATACATACATTAAAATACATCAATGATTTTTTTTTAACATTTTTTATTTTATACTTCTTATGAAATATTTGATTTAGTTACAATATAACATATTTATTTCATAATGGAAATATTATTTTCATATTTTTTATTGGTTTATTTAGCATTCCACATCACGTAAATTGTTTTGTTAACACCAATTAAACTCCAATTAAATGTATTTTTAAGTATACAAAAAATTCATATGAAAAATTATTTGAAAAAGAATTTGTGCGCGAATGTATGTTAAATTATACCAATTGTCACTTAAGCAAAATCGTATATCAAACAAAGACGTGTAAATCCAATCATCTTTCGCAACGAGCAAATATTTTAACGACTTTCGTTCACAACAGTACCGATATCCAGTTACAGTCAATATTGTGTAAGAAACGAATTTCTTTTCAAAAATGAAAGCTTTCGGACGACGCTTATATCATCGATATATGCAAGCAATTATGAACCTACACGCTTACCCTTAAGAGTGAATGTCTCATGAACTCAGGTCACTATAAGGTCGGAATCGGCTCATTGTACGTAAATATCATATTTTTTAAATCATACACGCGATTATAGGTGTATTTGTAAGAAGATAGGAGTGAAAGTCCTGTGAATAAAAAAAATATTGATATTTTTGCTTTGTGTATACAAACTCGTTTAATTTGGTACCTATTGACTTTTTTCTGTTGATTGATGTAAATGAGTTAATATGTCCTTTTTCTCGTGGCAGAAGAAATTGAACTTAAAATGGATTATAAATAAGGTGTTTTTTTATAAATGATTAAATTCAGAGAAACCTTGCTATTATATAATGCAAAAATACCAAGAAATTTCTGATGAAAATAAATTAAAAGAAAGTTATATTTTAAATTGCAAATTTGTTAAATATTTTCACCGTTATAAGTTATGGTAATGTATTAAATATGAATGTCGGCTAAATGTGAGTTCATATATGAATATTTAAAGGTTAATTATTCACTGTATTTTTATGAAATTTATTTAATTAGTGACATGACTTTCTCTCGAGCTAATAGCTCGGTGTTTACTTCTCACACATGAACCAGAGTATTGTATCTCAGAATTCTCTGACCGACATATTTTTTTGTATATATACAATAGAGAGAACGGTTATGTTTTCCGTCGATACATGGAGTCTTTCTCAGGACCAGATTAGGGGATAGAGATAGAGACAATGCTACTAATTGATGAGAAATTTCATGAGATAAAAATATTAACTATCAACGTATTGTTAAGTATATTTTACTTGCTCTAGTTATATGAATTTTAGTTTGTAGTTACCATACAATGGCCAATAAGAATTAAAAAGTTATAAATCAGATAATTTTCGAAAATAAAAACATGAATAAAATTTGAAAACGACTCTTTATTTCACGTGGATCCATCGTAAAATAACATCAACGATGTAATAGTTCAAACAATAAATAGTTTCGGTAATAAATATGACTCGTTACACTCGCAACACACAACTAGCGGTTGGTAAACAAAAATATACAAAAGAAATACAATAAAATCAACTAAAAAGAAATAATAATAAAACAATATCTTTGGAACGAAAAAAACTTAAAAATATTTGGTAAGCATACCAGTAATATAATCTATAAGAAATAATAATATAATAAACTACATATCATACATATATAAAAGAAAATATACTAAATAAGAATACTAAACTAAAAAAAAAAAATAAATCAGTCAAGAACTTAAAGCGCGAAATAAAAAAAAAGAAAGATAAATATAACACGATCTATATACATCACGATAAAAACGGTGGTCGTCGACATAAAGAAAATAAATAAGCACCTTAAAAGGTAAACTTAGCTGGTAAGAATAAATTAGATAATTTATTTAGCCTAAATCCTCAGGATTTTACGCTTGCTTAACGTGAGCGGCGTAAGCCAGGCTCTGAGCGTCCTGAGACCTTCCCCAGCCACCACCGCTCTCCCAGCCATGTTCCTCATGGGCTGGTTCAGACCAACCGCCACCGCCGCTCTTTGACTTGGATTCTAGAAGCTTCTTCAGAGCTCCGAAGGCAGCTGCGATGAAAGCGATCTTTCCTAGAATGTAGAACTTGAATACTGCGAAGGCGATGATACCGAGGAACAGAGGTACAAGGGCAGCGAGCTTCAACTTGATGAGGGCGAGGATGGGAAGGAGTTTCTTCAGCTTCTTCTTCTTCTTGCCACGGCCTAGAAAATAATTTGTTTTATTAGTGATAAAATAACGGAATATATTTATAACGGAGGATATTAATTTCCTATACAGCTAATCGTCTACAAAAACATTTTCAAATATAGAACGAGGTGATTTTGCAAAAAATCTGTTTAATTAATTTGATGCGGAAGTTTGGTGTAATTAGAAACATTCAACTTATTTTAAATCTTAAGTACTACGAAAAGAAATGATCTAAATTAAATTTTATATTTAGAAGATAAAATATGTAATTTTGAAATTATATTGTATTTCGCTCACCTTCCTCTTCAACAGAGTTATCTTCTGTGAAGGATTTGGGCATTCTCAGTTGCAGGGCATGGCTATCCAGGAAGTCGACAAAATTGTCCATGATCCTCTCTTCTACTTGGAGCTCCCTGGACTTGGGGTCCTCGGGTAAGGGGTCGTAGCTGCGGGCTGATCGTGGGGAACCGGTTCTCGCGAAGGTGACTCCATCGATGAGACTTAGGTCTTTAGACACTGCAAGGTTTTCGGTGAATTTCATCGCTTTTTCCTGAAAAAAGTAAGAAGGAATCGTTTAATTTACTGATAAAATCGATTATTTTCGTCTGTTTTTTTTAAATATTAAAAAGGGAATTTTTCAATATTGAATGTAACTAATTAAAAATATTGTATATCGCTTTCATTTTAAACGAAAAATAATATAGCAAAAATTTGTTAAAACTGAAAACTATCACACGGCAATTCTCCTCAATCACAAGAATAATTTAAAAATACTGCCAAATTCGTCAGGCAAAGTCCAAAAAAAAAACCCTAATTATGCAAAACTCCGAAAAGTCGATTATTTCCCTTCATCACACAAACACTATCGATAATTATCACATCACAGCACTGCACTACACACACCTTAAGGCACAGCATCGTGTCGGTTTCAACACAATCCCTCAGTGTCGAGATAAACCGTTCCATGACTCCATCCTCCTTGGACATCGGCAACGCCGCCGCGGCCGCAACAAGGCACACTACGATGAACGCTTTCATCTTCACACTCAATGTTCAATTGTCAATGTTGTCTGTAACACCGTCTGTTTTATGTGAAAGCCCCCCCCTTTCGGTTCATATGTCACGTGTGATGAAATAAAGCTCGCTGTTAACATTTTGTAATGGATTATAGTGTGCGATTTTTGGGGTTTTGAATAATATCTCCGCTATGTGAAAACTGGTTTACGCGGCTTAGATTCGTTTAAAAAATTCTTCGCGACGTTCGAATTATTTTGTTTATTTTATTAATTTATCGATGTTCGCCATGGATGTTAAATGAAAGTTTACGAATTATTTTAACGTTTGAATATTTCGTCGTAAGGATTAAATTGTGTTATTGATTTTGGAGTATTTTATTAATATATCGACGTATAGTATACACATTCTGAATATAATTACAATATTTAATATTATGTTTGTAAAAAAAATTAGAAAGTTATTAATTGTAAGCATAATATTTTTTTTTTGTTGTAATAAAAATTAAATTAAATGAATTTATATTTAAAGAAAACTAAAATAAACTAAAAAGAATTAGGTGTCTTTCGGTCCCACGCAAAAGTAAGATCTCACGATTAGTATAATCACCAACAATTGAAATTCAATCAAAATCGTTTTATTAATGACGTACATTTATGGTCATCTCTTTCGTTTTTAACTTTTTATAAACGAGATAGAAATAATAATGATGATAGGTATATTGTTAGCGTTTTAAAGGCGTCTACACATTTTATTTTATATTATTATTTATTTTAGCTATTGGTAATTATTGTCCAAATATAGAACAAGGTTTTACATAAGCATAATTATTGTAATTGTTTTTTTATCATTATATTTTTTACATTAAATTATAATTTTAGTTGTCAGTTGCAAATATTATGAATATTTGTAACAATATTTTACATATAGGATTAATACAAATGTTTTTTATGATTCTTTATTTTTTAATGTTATTACTAATATTTATTTTTAAAAATAACTTCGGAATATTAACTATTATACTATTATTGTTAGTTAGAGTTTCAAAACAATCATAATCGCCTTCAGATTGATCCTGCTTATGAGAACAATCTAAACATAAAATTGTATACAATTATATCCTGTCAACCTCATAGTCAGAATAAATTAATTATTTGGTTTTTTAAAGTTGACATAATAATGCGTTATAATTAACGTGTAGCTAATTTGAAAAGTCTTAATCATTCCAATTCATTCTTATCCGCACTGTGTGAACCGATCTTAAGAAACTCACTTTTTCTTTTATGTTTAGATGACCAAGCGGCCACTGCACTATTATTTTACGAAAAGGTCATGGGTACGAAACTTGGTCGTGACGAAAGTTTACACGTGATTTTGCATTTTTTATTGTATACTAAATTATTGGAGACTTATTGTTGATTATTCGCATGTATTTGTATTTTATAATATGTTTGTCGCTTGCGTTTAGTATTTCCTAGACTGGTTGACTTTTTAGTAACTGCTTATATGATGTAGTAACGTGATGTATTATGGCCTATGCCCGACTTCGCCAGCCTATGTCCTTTTCAAATCACCAATTTATTTACCAAAATTTATCAAAATTGGTTCAGCGTTTCAGTTGTAAAAACGTAAGTAACTTCCGTATGATAAGCGTGGATAAGCTTTCTATATGAACTTAATAGATATTTTTATAAATTAAATGAATGGTTTCTTGAATTTATAAATTCAAATCTATAATTCTTCTTTATTATAATATTTTTCTTCAGCTTAATATAATATCAGTAGTACCTATTAATATAGAGAGTGAGAAGAAAAAGAAGTAGGCTTATATGTGTTATATTATATATTTTGAGCGACTTTCACAAAAAAGGAGGTTCTCAATTCGTCGGAAACCTTTTTTTTATATATGTTCACTAGTTATTCAAAATTGACTCGACCGATTCTCCTTTTTTTGTTTAAAAGGATATATTCGGCCATTAACTATCCCTAAAAAATTTGATCGAAATTGTTGAAATTTGGTTTTAAAATCAAAATAACTGCAATAAGCATGTCATTGAAGTTTTGCTTTTTTAGTCCTTTTTTTTAAAAGGTCTTTTAATGCGTATTTTACTATATATCTATAACAATTTCAAACCGAACTTAAGTGTTGCATTTGTACTGAATAAATTCCTCAAGGGGAGATTGATTTTGTAGAAATTTTATTCCTGCATGAAATAAATTATATATTTAAGTAAAATATAAGATAAAAATAAATTGCTTCAGTGTAATTTAAATACAATTACGTATTTACAAATATTTGACGATATAAATATAATGTAAAAAGACCCAATCTTTTTAAAATGTTTAGTCTGTAGCGCGTACGTAGTTATTTTTAAATATCATCATTTCATAGCACATTTTAGCTTAGAATCTCTCTTTTATTTTCACATAGTTTTCTAAGTAAGACTTTAAAACGTGACAAAAAATACAGATTAATTTTTTTTCCTTACGTCATGCATGCTTGGAAGTTTATAAAATCTTTAATAATTCGTTCTGAATTTTTTAAAAGAAATTCTACAAAACCAACATTTTGTACGTAACTATTTCTCATTCAGGTTATTCATTTCTTTCGTTTTTTTATAAATAAAATTTTATGTTGAAAATTTTCTGAGAACTATTTATTGCTTTTTTTTGTTCTTTTTTGTTGACAGCTTTCATAAGAATAACCTATGAAGAGAAATAGGAAGTAAGAAAAAGTTCGATTTTTCTGCACTGTCTTTATTGACATATAAAATTTAAAAAATTTAAACATCACATTCTTTGTACAAATTATTAAAAGAAACCTTTAATAGAAAAAAAGGTCGAAATAGAACTAAATACATCAATATGCTCCGGCTAATTAATTTTGAGGTTTGAAAATTTAAATCATTTTCATAACAATTATATCTCAACAATTCTTAAATTTAATACACCTTCTTTATTAAATAAATAATTCAAGTTAAGAAAAAAAATCGATTAAGAGGAAGTAAACGAAAATACACTTCGATCCAATGAGTACTCGACGAAATTTTCGAAAATCATAAATACTTACGACACCGTATAATTTTATTACTTTCCAATTCCCATTAATAATTCGGCAGTTCGATGTAACAGATATACCGTTTATGACCAATTTGTATGCCGGAGAAAAATGTTATGAGACTATTTGAAGGCAAAACTTATTCAGCGAAAGTATTCTATACAAGAATCGTATAGACCATGAATCCAAACGGCCCAATTATGTAATTTTCAACTTCTTGACCATTAACGGTTAACGCAGACGCGCGTAAGGCTTAGCGTAAGGCTTAAATAACGCTTGTAAGTTTTGCTCATAGACTGTCATAAAATTAAATAAATTGTTTTTCGTTGCTTTTACACATGAAAGAATCTATTGCTAGTGACTTATGTTATACATTCACAGCGTATCATTGCGTATGGTTACCTATGCAACTGTTACAAGGTTACAGAGTTGTTTTATTTTATATTATTTAAAAGAGTAATACTTAATAATCTCAATTTAGGTAAGTAAGTAAAATACAACAATAAAAATATTTGTTAGTCTAGTATATTTAGTAGTCAAAACAAAGTCGATAAATAAAGACGTTAGTATAAAATAATGTAAAATAAGAAAAGTGATATTCTAATATACGAGTACTTGTGCATATATACATTATTTTTTAACTATTATTATATCTTTGGATGTTTTGATATATCTATATTATGTTGGTGCGACGTATACTTTATGACTTCGGAAATTGATAGGCTGACAGTTGTTTTTATCTAAATTTTTAATAATTGGAAGAGAGGTTGTTCATAACAGTAAATATATCAGTAACATTTAAATGAAAAAATAATAATTGATAATAAATAAGAACTTTCAAACTTTTTCAGTTTCAGTATGAAAAATTGCATTAATATTTTATTTAATCGACTGTCTTGTCGCATGTCTGCGTTGCACCCATGCTGTGCCTAACTGTAAGTTACTTTTGTTTTCACTAAACCCGTGATCTCTCTTTGTTTAAATGAATAGTTATGTTTAAACATTATAGTGTATAATTTTATGCTACGTCTATTTTAAATTTGTTGTTCAATTTTCTCTATTTTGTTTTTTAAATAAGCCGAGATTGTGTAATTAATAATTAAATCTTTTATGGAATTTCTTTATGGTTTTATTATGAAGAATTTAATAATCATATGAGACTTTCTTATTTTTAAATTAATAATAATTAAGAACTAAATTTTCTTTTGCTACACTACCTTTAAAAGTTAAATTTCTTTTCTTTCTTATTAAATACAATGACAACAATTCATATAATTAACGCTAAAATTAAAGAACGCACAGAGTTGTTTCAAACAATTTTGGAACTTAATAATTAGGCTTTATAGACTATTTTTGGTTGTTTCATTTTCGGATATCATCACCTTTGACCGATCGTATATTCCATATACATTACATACAATTGAAGTTTCATACATTGACACGAGATAAACAATTACATTCTATTCGGAGAGAGTTCATTATACATATTCAAAGATCTTTGACGAGGAGAAAGAAAAACGACTTTATTTCTTTAGTTCTAAGAGATAAAATTGCACAAATGTCTCATTTCCTAGATTCTTGGCAGAGGAGCTTCAGTCATTGATAGAATATCTAAACGATTTTCACAAATTAATGATGTACAGGACGTTGGTGAAAAGTTTCCTTGAGGGATACATTGTGTGGAATAACTTTACGTATGTCTGTTTCTTAGATAACGTATACTACAGTATCTTATGTAATTGTTTTCTAAAACTATTTTTAGCCATCAAGAAGAATTTACTAAGTAGATAGAAAAGTTTTTAAATATATTTTTTATATTAATGCATGCTTAAATATTATGCAATGTCATAAAAGGCCAACGACGTTAAATTCAAGTTTTTTAGATTCTTCTCTTACATCATATTCATTAAGTATTTTAAATAAAAGAATCATTAAATCTTAGTTCAGCGATAATTAAAATGAATATTTCCGGGGAATCTGAAATTAGATTATTTTTAGAAATTGTGTTATAAATTTCTTTCTTTCTCATTATTTTGACTCAATGACAGTTAAACTAAACCTTGTTTTACATCTAGGCTCACTCCATACGACGGGATTCTTCAATAGCACAAACACAAAATTTTGTATCCGCGTTAAATTATGATAGGCTATTCATATTGTCACTATGACACAACTACTGCATCCAGGATTGGCTCCCGACGAGACAACTGCTCAACGAGCAACACCAGTTATATATTTTTTGCATACGACTCCAATTACAATAGCCCATTTATAGGTATACCATGACACAATTACTACATCCAGAGTTGGCTCCCGATGAGGCAACTACTAAACGAGCAAAAGCATAGACTCAAAATTTAGCATAAGCTTCTAATTACGATAATCCGTAATAAATGCTTTTACGACACAGCCGCTGCATCTATGATTGGCTCCTAATGAGGAAACTCCTGAATGGTCAATACTGTAGTTACCAAATTTAGCCTACGCAATAAATCATGATGGCCAAAACTCTCTGGTAAAACTTGGGTGCCCCTTAGAGTACGCACGCATACGAAGCTTTACGTAGAATGTAGTTATTCAATAGGCAATCAGCCGTGTAATATCGATGCGTTATTGAATTTAATACACATAAAAAATGATTACTGAAAAGTAAAACATTAATTATTTAAAATAAAAAAATCTAACCACAGTCAAGACAGCCCGATTTGCAGTGAATAGGCTCCATCATAGTAAAAAAATATAAAGTAAATAAATTATAAATTGTAGCTGGGCAACCCCGATTTGCCGTAATCGCAACACCGAGCACAGCTCTTTTAGGAATCTTCCCGAAAGCTGTGCACGATCTTTCGTACATGAAATCCCCTTACGAAATAAAACTATTTTAAACGGATTTTAATCGCGTATAATTATTTTTATCATCCTCGAAACGTCGGGATGATAAAAATAATTATACGCGATATAAATCCGTTTAAAATAGTTTTATTTCAATGAATAATATTTGCGAAAATCTAAGACAACGATATCCCCTTACGATATCAGCTATAAAGACTTTTTCATAAACCCATCCTCAGTGAAAGATAAGGTATTGACTACATAAAATCTAATTTTTACCCCAGAAATAAAATATATACAATTTCAAAATAGTATATAATTGATACATAATTGTGTCTTTTTATAGTTATGCAGTTTTATCGTGACTTATGCGCTATTAGAACTGAAGCGAAATTAAGTAATGATTCATTTTCATTGTAAATACAAAGCACGCGATTTCCTTTACTTCGATGTTAAACTTGTCAAAGTTTTGAGTTAAAATGAGTTAAGAAACGACAGGTAACAAAAATTAACAAAAAAACACTACGAACCGAAAACCTCCTTCTTATTTGAAGTCGATTGAAAATACTTAACTCAGACACGAAACTACTTAATATGATGCAGCATGTTCAAGTTAAATAACTTAATACCAAACTGTGTTTCGAGTATTAGGTCATCGCACATGACAAAATCTCGTAGGAGTCAGTGCATGATGCGCACACGCACCCAATTCCGGTTACGGTGTGAACGTGACACCCAAACAAAGAAAGCTGCGTGACTTAGCTAGTAAATATGCAACACGTTCTTGACTATTCTTTGACCCGGTGGTTGCTGTCTGGTTATATGTTTTTTACTTTATTTATTTTTTTATTTTTTGTAATTTAATTTTTTTCTAAGCGAATTTAGAATAGGTTCTGTATTCGAGCAGTATGTATGTCAATACGTTCGTATGTACGCGATTTTTTAAAAAACTTCTGAACCAATTTGAATGGAATTCTCGCCAATTGAATGAGTATTTTTCAAGAGAAGTTTTTGTATAAATTATAAGCTGATGAATACTTTCGAAACAAAAGAACAGAAAAACATACATAATTACTAACAGCAAATATTGCGATCGTTTATTTACGTGTTGGTAAAACACTTCTATTTGAAGTCGGTTATATTTTTCTTAAAAACAAATATTTACCCTGCTACCCCATGAGGAGCATAATATTTTTCATCATGGCCTCCTATAGGCTAAGCAGCTTGATTTTGAAATATAAAGTGTCATTAAATTCGTTTTCTTACTCGAGTGTTATAGGCTATGTGACGTCAGTTAGAAATCAACATGGCGGAAATAAAACGTCAAAATTAACGAATCGTTATGAGTCCTTGCAGCTTTAACTGATTTTGAAGTGCAAGGGGTTGTTATCTGGCAGCCACTTTTTTTTTAATTTTAATGGCATAACTTAAACCTTAATTATGCCTTAATCGTGTTTAAATGGAAGTCTACAATTTTAATGTTTATTTAATCTTGCATCAGTAGACATGGTAACTATTGAACTTACATACATATGTATGTATATGTAGTATGTAATATCCCCCTCTTAATACCTATATTATTGAACGCGCTTAGCACTTAGATATTTACGTCCGACAGCCGTCTACCGACGATCTATTTTTTATATAATTATTATCTCATGTATTAAATTAATTCATGCAAAACTGAAGATTATTTTTATTTTTGATTTTAAATTACTTTTTAGCGACAAAGTTAACGTAATGCTTATAGTCCCCTTAATAAAATTACCACTAAAGACAATAATATTATAATTACTACTTATTTTTAACGAAAATTTATATATTTATATAAAAAAAAAAATTTAGTCCTCTAAAAGTTATGACGTATGAAAATTCAGGTATTATTTCCTAATTAAGTAAAAGTTAAAACCACTGACAGTGCTAGTAACATTAATAACACGTACATAAAATTTAATGTATAGTTTGCATACTTACATTTATTATTTTTCAACAAACAAACATAATCGATTTATTATTTTTACAGCATATTGTATAGTGAGACTCACAATAACATATTATAATTAGATAACGAGCAAGTTGAACAAGGAGAATAACTGTTTCAAAGCTTTCGACCCACAACGACGCACTGCTACGGAATATTAAAATGATAAGTCTATCTCTGCCTTACTACAAAAGATTTAAACAGACGTTCAACGCGTGTTTTAAAAAATCCATTCTACAAATCCGCGTCTAAAGACAGTTTTGAGTTAAACATGCTTTAGATATAGATTAACATACGTTTAAGTCAGTTTAATACATGTTTAGAACATATTTTAACTGTCAAATGTTACGTATAACATTTTATCAATAAGTTTTTAAATGAGTTTATTCGCTGTTTAGCTATTTATATAATATTTTAAGCGATGTTTAATTTTTAAACACTGTGTAGCTAGACAGGCGTTCAACATGGTTTTAATGCGTGTTTTGTAGTATGACATATCTGTCTCTTACGTTTTTACGGCTAATCTATTAAACCATTTTTTTATTTGTGCAATGATAAGAGGCTTACTTTTGACAGACACATTGGCACAGTAGTCACTGCAACTGACTGAAGCGCTAACGGTTTCAGGTTCGATCCCCGCTCACGGCAAACGTCTTTACTGGCCATACGCATGTTTGTCTCGGTCTGGGTATTTGTGTTAATGTTGCGGGTGTTTCGCACACCCGACACAAGTCCATGAGATCTTAATTGGGGCCGTTGGGTGTAATGCGATTATTATTTATAATTGGGTATCAGTCTAAGATATCATAACCATAAAATGTACGGTAAGGCGTTGACTTTCTGTGTTTTTACCACATATACAATAGGCAGTATTTTGAGGAACTCTTTGACTTGGTTTTACCACCTTGATTTAACCACCATTTTGTTTCTACCATCGCACCCTTTGACTCAGGACTCGATATTATCCATACAACATGAATGCATATCCTAAATATTTTTCATGGCGAGTAATAGTAGATGATAAAGATATTAAAGTTTACATTATATACAATTCTCAAAGACTGTTGCAAATACTTTAAAGTGTTTTACAGAAATCGTTAATATTATTATATAAAAACAAACAAATTACTTAGTATTATATGCAGTAAGTACAGTTACAAAAATTACAATACTGGACAGCATTCAAGTTGTAAATCGCCTGCGAGAGTGAAAGTTAACGCTTGTATGAACTCGCTACATTAAGAATAGTGCGAATATATTTTCGAATTTACATACGAAATGAATTAGCAAATAGTAAATAATACTAGCTGGTTCCGCGTCTTCTTCTATGTTGAATTTTTTATCCCCTTTTTAATATTATTTTCGAGACGAAAAGTCGTTCATTTTAGTCTTCAAAGATCTAAATTTATACCAAAATTAAATACAATACGTTTAGCGGACAAACAAAAGTACAGATGGTTTTACTTTCCTATTTATATTATTAATAAAGTTAGTATGCATGTCGGATGTTAATAAGAACGGCAAAATTGGTAATACTCTTTATTATTACATCATTGTTTTAGAACCATCGAACATCTTTACATCGTTTATCAATGATAGAACCTTACAGTTATTTCATATTCATTTGGGTATCATTTCAGTACGTAACGTTAATTACGATGACAATTATTGATGTCAGATTGATACATTGATAAGAAATATAAAATATTTTAAAATCCGTCAAATCCATTACCGAAATAATTCATAACACGTATTTCTGGCATATTAATAGACACTTTACCAGATGCAGACAAATTTTAAATTTGCAAAAATTTCATCGAATATACATACGGATATTGACGACAGTACACCAGAATGAAAAGGCTTTTATTACGTTGCTATAGGAGCTTTGACGCGACAAGTGGATAAAGAGCTCGACAGACGAAAGAATTAAAGCTTTATATAAGTTTTAGGAACAATAAAAAGTTCATCAAAATGTTTAAATTAATTATACATTGTAACTTAAGTAAAACCTCCTCGTTAAAGCGTTAAGCGACACATCTAGTGCTAATGAAAAGCAACACGGCAACTTATCTTCTATTTTTTCCGCTAGAAGCTTTGTAAAATATTAGTGACTAAGGTTGGCACAGTGGTTACTGCAACTGACTGAAGTGAAAGTGAAGTCGTGGGATCGATTCAAGCTCAAATTTATAGGTCTGTATTTGGTATATGGATGTTTGTCGTGGTTTGATTCTTTGTGTTTCCGGACCCCCTACACTGGATCATAAGATCCTAGTAGAAACCGGGAAGTGTGATGTGTTTATTGAATAATATATTGTCTATTTTAATGTTAATGAACGTATTTACATTTTACCACATATAATTTTATAAGAACCTATTACGTTATGTTATTTAGCGTGTAATTCCTTTAAAAATTGCAATGTAATTGTTTAAAAACAAATTAACTTACATTTACATTGAAATATTGATGATGGTGCGTAAAACTTAGTATATATGATGAAAATAAAACGAACGGTTATATTTAATGTTCTTTATTTGTACGAATCATTTGAAGTTATGTAGCTTTATATTATTTTATACATGATAAAAAATAGGATTATGATAATCGAAATAATATAGAATAAACTGTAACATAAATATGTAGATTATTATAGGATATAATATGTAATACAAACAATATTAATAGTAATGTTGTAAATAAAAAACAGCATATTACGTAGATTATACGAGGCCTAATTTACAGCGATAAGGCGGTAAAGTATCTAAATATAAAATAGTTATATACATTATTTACAATATATACAATAAACATGATGTAAATAAGAATAATAAGGAATACACAAATGTATAAGATGAAATAAATGATACATTAGAAATAATGAATGAATTAAGTATTAGGACTAAGAAGACAAGACTAGGACTAGATCACATAATAGCATATATCTTAGCGAAAATAATTACGTATATAAAATAATATTTGTTCAAAACAAAATACACAAATACGGATACCGTATAGGGTGTGAAAAATATACTAATGTAGTATAACGAGAGGGATCATACAAATTCAGAACAAACTTTATGGGAAAACAAAACAACAGTAATACTCATTACCATCCCTTACAAAGGGACTAACTTCAATAAATACTCAATAAATATCCTTAACGCTAACAATAAATAGCTCATCGCTTTAATGGTCGTTCGTATATATGAAGAATAATTTGGGGCCTAGAACCGAGCCTAGCGAGACCCCTTAATCTGATTTAACGTGTCCAGAGTAAGCCAAGTTTTGGGCTTCATCAATTGACCTGCCCCAGCCGTGACCACTGCTGGCGTAATGTTCTTCATGATGCGGGTGGGCTACCACTTCGTAGCTGGTCTCATGGTGCTTGCTGGCGAGAAGCTTCTTCAGAGCAATGATTCCAGCAACAAGAAGAGAAACCTTGGCTAAGAGGACGGCTTTGGCGGCGGCAAAAGCGATGATACCGAGGAATAGAGGGATAAGAGCCAAGATCTTTAGCTTAGCAATAGCCAAAAGAGGAAGGAGCTGCTTGATCTTCTTCTTCTTGCCACGAGCTGAAATAATAAGAAATTTGATTGAAATTAGACCGAATATACACCTCATTTTTTTTTTTCATTGAAATATTTCTAATTTATTTTGTAACAGGCGTATAACATAAACGTATAATATAGGCGTATAATATGGAGATGCCTACGTATTCTGCTATGTCATTTATGTTCGTCATGCCCATAGCAATACTCAAAGCTTTCTCGTGAATTCCAATCGAAAGTGACTCCGACTTGTACTAATATTCTATTCTAAATTCCTCTAAAACAAGTTTTTTGCGTCCGTTACGTTAGTATAACCTACTAGTTTAATGCCCCACTTAATTCATTCATTAGTCGAATTTCTATTACCAAATACTCATCTTAAGGCCTATTCAATTGTCATTCAAGTTTTATAAGACGTGTTTTCTATTTATCATGAAGTCATGGTAGTTTCGTCTTAAATTCAATATCAACATACATGAACCATTTGATGAGACAAGTGGCTCTGTATCCTCTCATCAGATCTTATCTATTCTAATTTGTATTATCAGATTGAATCATTGAACAATTTAGTTGCACAAAGTATAACATCGTAATTGTCCAATCGGACTGGCAGATCAACTTTCTTTAAAGAAGACAGTCTGGGAGTGGCCTGTTATGGGTCGATTTCTCGATGACTCGCCAAGAAACTGGTTTTCTCATGAAAGCTTGAACCAAGGACTTTGAACGGAAGTGTCTAATGACCGTAGGAGGAATGTACCACTTTCATGGCCTAGTCATATGGAGCTGTAATAATATGGTGATCACGTATGGAACGTGGCGTATAGAGTATGCGAAAACGTTTATGCGAATGAATGAACGACCAAGAAACGATGGAGTGGACTATTTTAATAAATATTTTAGAAATTTATTTATTTTTAATTGTTTAAAGAAAATAAATAACATTGCTACTATTTCCTAGTCTTTAATAGTAGATTACATCTGGTATGTTTTTCATATTTTTGGTGAAAAGCGATCTAATAGCCTTCGAAATAATTGTTTTCGATGCATCAACATTGATACTTAAAATACAAATGGATGTTATGTTTTAATAACTTTTAAATATTGTTGATGAATTAACGATAAAGCTTAATGCATATTCTATGTTTTCCATTACGCTATTGATGGACGTTTACCGCTAATCGGAATTGGACCAATCACAAACAAGTACATGAATGGACTTACAATGTTAATCATAGTATCTTTTGAATTCATCACCTGTATTTTATATGACACTTGATTTTGTAGGCCATATGTCGAAGTTTTTATTCATCTACTTGGTACTTCCATAGACGTTTCAATTGATAGAATAGGGATAATTGACGATAATTACTACTATTAACATATAAAATGTTTTGACAGTTAAAGGGATCATTTTGTATGGAAGTAAAGAAATTATGTGACTATTATTTCTGATATACCTCTGTCTGACAGAAAGTTTGCATTCATTTTATTTCAATTACATAATCTACACAAAAATATGTATTAGTTGCTTTTGAGAGATACTTTATGGAGAGAGAAATTTGATTATTTATTTTACTCAGTATAACAAATTAAAACAAATAAAATTATATTCGGTGTAAAATCATGACTTCGCGATATTTGATTATCATGTAACTTATAAACTGATACTCTAGACGAATATCATGTATATTAGCAATAAAAAATATAGATATATTAATCGTAGATTGTTATGCGATAATTTGTTAGATCTAATTCAATATATATACGTACCCAGTATAAAAGCTCAAATTAATTAAATATTACTTTCGAATATAACACGTTTAACAACATATTTTGTTGCTAATTTAATGTTAATTTTATATATACACATTCATACATTGAATAAAAAAGTATAAGCGAAAAAAATTTAAAAAAGTTGGTAAAACAAATAAGATTACTGAAATATCAATATTGATATCAATATAATATGAACAAGCAGTAATAATACCATAATAAAAAAAGTGAAAGGAACATCGACTGGATTAAATATTACCGTGTTTAAAGTTCTCATTAACGTCGTTACAATTCCAAGAATGTATTAAACAAATATAGCGTGAAATTGAATTTTTGTCGATCGTTTATTTCTTAAGAACGAAGCTTTGCTTTTTTTCGTAAATCTTCTTTTTTGGAAATTATATTTAAAAACGGATTACATACGATCTTGAAATCACGGATAAAATGATGTTTTAAGGAAATGAAATATCGCTAGATCGATTTATCTGCCTCAAAACCCCCTAACATATTTAAGTATTTCATGAAAATCGCTGGAGCCGTTTCCAAGATTCAGTTTATATAGACATATACAAGAATTGATGGTTTAAAGGTATTAGATTCATAATATTTGCGTCTAAAATCCTTTCGATTAAACTTTGATTTAAGACGTGCGTATATAACTTATACGTATTATTGCAATTCATCAATAATTTCATTATTTATTAGAAATAATCTTTTTTTAAAATTCCTTATCCTAACAGATTAATTGACTACGTCAAATAAATGGGCACTAAGAAAAAAATGAGAATGAAAATCATCTTGAATAATAAAATCAAACTCATTCATACTAAAGCAAGATAACACAATAGTAAATTGAAATTACGTGGTATGAAGTGCAGAGATGAAAGTAAAATTATATTACTGTCTTCGATATCTCAATTTAGATTGCCAATGAACCTCGAATCGTGAGTCAAGGCCTGATAATCTTAACCGCGGATTTAGAGTTCCTTATATAAAACCAAAAGCAATTTTTTTAAAACACTTTTATTGGAATTATTTGTAAGTTTTTATACTTTATTAATTTGATCTATTTATCTTGTCCGTAACGTTTATATTATTACTGCTTCGCTTATACGAGTCGTAGCGTGATGTAATATAGCCTATAAACTTCCTCAATCAAAGGGCTATCCAACGCAAAAACAATTTTTCAAATCGGAGTAGTTTCAGAGATTAACCTATACATACAAACTTACAAATAAATTTTACCTCTTAAAATATTGGTATAGATTTTTTATTTACTTTTATAACTGTCCCATATTCATTCATCGCTCTTATAAGAAACAAAAGCATTATTACCAAGAATCCTAATATCCTAAGTATTCAAATTTCCTTACATCACATTTGATAAGAATATAACCATCTGCTTTAATTATTATTAGATTACAATCTTTGCTCTTTATTCTGCGTAATGCATATCCAATTATAAAGCTTTTTTGATTTTCATACTAAAACATTTTTAACGAAATATATTAAAAAGATTTAATAAATTTGTTTCTTACTTGACCAAAACGCAGTCGTTGTTTTACTCTATTTATTTAACATTGAAAAAGAAAACCGTATTAAGAATTCGTTTATTTTGTTCATCGTTACGACCTACATCCGTTTTATGTTCTTCTTTTATTCGTGCGGTAATTCTTTCTTTTATTCGTTTTAAAGTCTTTTATTTCGCAATCTTTTTGCTTTTATTTCATCTTTCATAACGATAACGAGTTTATGTAATTCTTTGTGTAAAAAACGAAAGTGACTGAGGTCTGATACATTTTTTAGCGTATTTAACATTCGGTCAATTTTGGTCGCGAGTTTAAATATTGCATCATAATATGATAATGGTTTTGAACAGTTATATGCAAATTTATTCTAAACTATTACTGGATCTATGAAATTAATTAACCAATAATTACCTATCAATAACTTATAGGTAATTTCGAAATAAATTAGATATTCTTTCAATTACAATATATTGAAGTGGCCTATTTTATTGCAAATAATAAATTTCAACATACCTTCTTCGAGAGATCGCTTCATGCCTTCAACAGCTGATGAGGGTAGACGGAATTGGATGACATGGTTCTCCAAGAAGTCCGCTGCGGAGTCCACGAGCCTTGACTCCACTTGAGCCTCCCTCATCTTGGGCTCATCAGCTAAGGGCTCGTACGCCCTCGCAGACCTCGGCGACCCATTACCTAACAGAGTGACACCCTCAGCGAGATCCATCTCCCGAGCTGACGACAGATTCTCCACATATTTCAGGGCTTTCTCCTGCAACCAAAAACATAAATAAGACCACTGTCACATAACACATCACATATCACTCAATATCCAACACACCTTAAGGCACAATGAAACATCCCCTTCAACGCACTCCTTGACGACGCTAATGACGCTCGTGACTAGCCCGGGGTCATTGGCATCTTTCTCCAGGGCTGGCATAGCCCGGGCCGCCGCCACCAGAAATAGGACAAATGTGAATCGTATCATGTTTGTTCACCCCTACGGAAAGCTAACACCAAGTGCTGCTACGACGTATAGACGGACTGTTTTAAGCCTCTCACCCCACTACTAGTAGCCGGACGCATCAAAAGTGAACTTGAAGGCAGTATTAAACTAGAGCGAATGAAATTGTTACACGCTTGTATGGGAGTGACGTGAATGGATTTTGGAATCGATCGATGATTTTTTTTTTGGTTCAATTGTGACACTTGCGTGAGATGACGCTTACGACTTTGTATGCATAATCATGCGTATGTTGTAAACGTGGCTAGTCTTGATACTGACAATAATATTGTTATTTTTAAAATTTATTGTTTAGTATAATTTAATAAAAATATGTTTTTTTTTTAAATAAAATAATATATTTTTAATAGAATAATTCGCCCTATAATTCACATAATAAATCAAATGAATGAAGTAAATATAATCGTGTTTATAGGTCAACTTATTTTCCCACTCTCATTTACCTGCAAATAATTTAATAATAAAGTGTGATTCGTGTTTTTAATATAAAAAGAGAGTTTGTTTACCTTTTTTCTCACGAAAAGTAACAATGGTCACTAACGGAGAACCTAATCATTACATCTACACTTTCCAACAATATTAAAACAAACCGATTGTGAGTATAGTTATGTTAGCAAACAAATATTATTATTTTACAATCATTTTGTCTTATAACAGATTTACTGTTCAACGACATGATTATTCCATAAAATTTAATTTCAAAAAGTAAGTCTAATGTAAGATCATATAATAAAAACATTAATTAGGGATATTATGTTAATATTGAAAATACTTATTAATTTTAAAAATTATACAAAGTGAATTGTATTTTAAATCATCTGGACTTTATCTATGTTATAATCTATTATTATAGGTTCATTCATATTTATAAAACATTTAACAAACATTAACACCTAGTATATACATACATATGTATATATACACGGCTACAGTCTGCTTACACTTAAATATGTAGTGCATTTCGTTTATTTTTAGTGAAAGGTGAAAATTCGTTAATGTAACAAACCAGTTATGATAAATATATTTTTAATTAAAATTATTATCATTTTAACAAAGAAAGCGATATATTAAAATCGTTTTGTTTACGAAAGTCCAAAGGAAATGTGATTATATTATTAATACTAGTGTTTACGTAGAAGCCAAAAATGCACCTTAATTATTAAAAAAATATCGAGGAAAACGTTGAACTGTCTTTGCTTCCTTTATAAAAAGAACTGTTTAAGAAAGTTTTTTATGTATTATTGGCTCTAAAGCTCGTTAAAGTCTACTTAATAAATGAAAAAACAATCATCAAATTAGTCGATATACTTTTTGGGCGATATTTTTGTGTATAACATGATTTTTTTTTACCACTTAAGTATCAAGACGATTCAAATGTAGTAAGAAGTATAAAGTTACAACTCTATGATAATAGTTCTAGCGTAACTAATGTGCAGAAAAAAAATATAATTTGCATTACTTCATTTTAAACAAATAAAATAGTGTTTTTATTCACGTTTATATTCATATATATACTATATTTAAAATTATTGGAATGGTGTACTTGGTTTTTTTATTAATTAGAATATTCTTAGTAGGTATTAACAAATGCCTAAAATAACTACGAAATTTGAATATATTAAAATAATTAATCAGTATAGTCTAGATATATGTTTAAAAGTTAATAAGAAACTTTTAATATTTATAGTATATATTCTTAGTCGACAAAATCGATACGTTTAACTTGGGAAAACTTTTCAACAAAAAAAGACAGTCTTCTCAGTCAGATTCCCATTCGTAGGTCATAAAATTACTATATTCATAGCCTCAAGATGTTTTTGTTCCGCTATACTATGTGAAATGCACTATAATTGGTTCGACACGACGGAAAACTTACTAAGTTAAAATATATTAAGATTTCTAACGAGATGCGTGCTGTCTCTCACAAGCACTCAAGTTTTGATACTCGTACCTTATAACTTATGTACTTTGAAATGTATAAGAGTATAAGATTAAATCTATATTAATATTATAAAGCTGAAAAGATTGTTTGAACGCGCTTAATCTCAGGAACTACTGGTTCGAATTGAATTTTTTTTGTTTTAGATAGTTTATTTATTGAGGAAGGCTATATTACATCACACTACGACTCATAAACGCAAGTGAAACGAGTGTACACGATAATTAAAAAAATGGTGATCACAATTTTTTTGTTTAATGCTTGACCCGAGATTTACTTGAGTTTATAAATAAGTATCTCAAATAACTTAATCTGATAGATTTTAATTTTTACAATTCGCAATGTAACTAAATACGAGTACTATATATGTAATGACGTCATAACTTGATAGTAAAAATTCATTTTAACGCGTTTAAATTAAAAAAAAAAACGAAAATATTTTTTTTATTAATTTCTTTGACATTAATCCATAGTTTAAATCGCTTTCTTAAAGAAATAAATAATTTAGTTTTGTTATATAATTAAGTCAGATTTCAAAATCGGTCCATAAAAATCAAGTGAAATTGAATGTCGCTAACTTTCGCAGATTATAACTTGGGCGTGTTCTATAAAATCATTCGGTGTTATCTGTTAAGAAATTTAATTAATTGCTCATGAATTTCTATTAATAAAAAATAGTAGTTAAAGGCATTTAAAACTTTTTTGTCCTTAATTTCGATCCTTATAACTATTTTATACAAGCTTTAGTCTCCGACTTCGATAAGTTTGATTTCTCCATACAAACTTTGAACTTAATTTGGTACCTTTAAGAGTTGAATTTTGATATCTGTCCATAGTGGATGCAATACCATGCCATATAACCCAATCAATCAGGGGTTTGAGCTAGGCGTTGATAGACTATTCAGTCAATCACGATGTTATACTTCCTATGTATGAATTCAAAGAATAATTTATAATTTACAAAATTTCAAACATAAAAATAACCATTTTGACTAGTTTTGGCATAAGGTCTACACGGCGTAAAGCCTACCTTTAATACAAGTCATAAATTTTTGAAGGAATTTATATGGATACTAATCAAAGTACTGCCACTAGTAAGCTAAATCACAGATAAGTAGATAGTTTATTAAAAACGGCCGTAAATTGATAGTAAATTTTTTACCAGTTTTATTTTAAACAATATATCTGTTTTGACTACTACCCTGGGGCGTAACTATACGGTGGCAGGGCTGTCAAAAAGGCACGGGCCCTGGACCCGAGAGGGCCCCTGCTTAAAGGAATTTTATCAAAAAAATCTTATTAAAAGTAAGTTTTGGGTAACTACTTAAGTAGTTCATAAAAATTAAGTTATAACCTGACAATTTTTTCTTGGAGGCCCATCCAAAGAATTTGCCACGAACCTCAGATGGTATAGTGACGCCTCTGCTACTACCTATAGAAGTGAAATTATGACAAACTTTTTAGAAATTATATCAAAATTAGACGATGCCCGTGACTTTGTCTGTTCAGGATTATTTACTTCTATTTGGTAATATTATTATTTCATCCCTATTTCCACCCTTTATAGCGCTTTTTTCGCATTAAAAAGCGTATGATCTTTTACAAGCTCTAGACAATATTTGTTACAAATTTTATTTAAATCGGTTCTGTACTTTAGGCGGGAATGTGTATCATATAGACAGAAATACTTTCGCATTTAGAATATAAATAAGAACAAGTAAGCTTTTTATATCTAGTATATGTAAATACCATAGAGAGATGAGGTTATTGAAACTAATTATTAATATTAAAATAAAAATACTACTACAATTCAATTCAATTCAATTCAATTCTTAGGTTTATGGCTTTTAGTTGTGCCAATTAGGCACATGTTATTTCGCCAATATCACGTGGAATGGAGAAAACACGATGGAAAAAATACTTCGATGATGAGTAAAAAATGTGTTTGACTTTCCAACATTCGACCGTAATTTTATATTGAAATACTTTTCAAATAATTTATTTTAATGTACAGTAATGATATAAACCTAAAAACCCACTAACTTACTAGTATAATGTAATTTATTCACATTTTATTTGTATATTCTACGCACCGTAACTAATATATAAACAACATTTGCACGCCAGTGTCAGTGTTACCAACCGTACGGAAATCTTTCCCTACAAAATTCCCTTGAATCGAAATTCTTTGCCTTTTGGGTGAAAATAATTAACCAACTTTAAAAATATACTAGTGCCTCGTATTAGCTTCGTCAGGGTTACATATAGACTTACAAATAAAAAAAATGCTGATATACTTTTGTATTCATTCCTTAATTTACCCCCTTAGCGATCAAATTTCCAAAATCCTTTTTTAGATTAAATGAATGGATGATTACAACATAAAAGATATCAATTACCAAATTTTTAAGCTTCGCTCGCGTCAATATGGATTTTGTTTTAAAATATACATCGAATATAACCTATGACCTTCTAGAATAATTAACCTTTCAAATGTTACCATATATTTGAAAATAGTTGCAAAGTTTGCTCCTTATTTATTACTAGCTGCCCCTCGCAATTTCGCGTTTATGGTTACTGCTTCGCTCTTATAAATCCTAACGTGAAGTAGTGAAGTAATATGGGCTACAACCTTCCTCAATAAACAGGCTATACAACGCATAAATATTTTTCTAATGAGATAAGGTTGTACCTACAAACAAAATTACAAACAAATTATACCTATTTATAATATTAGTACAGATATTAGTATAAACAAAACAGATATAAACTTTAAAACGATATTTTCCCAATAATTTCGGGGAAAATTCCCCGTAGCTTGGTATCACTGGGCAGTGTTAGTCAGACGTTATGCAAAATCGAGTGTGACACGCTGCGTCTTGATGATGACCCCTTTCATTCAGAAATACTTTCCCGACCACTCTCACTGTTCGCATTTTTGCGCATGCGTGAAACGATTCCCAATATTACGGTTTTAAGTTCGATACGAAAAAAAAAAATTCTGCGTTAACGATCTGTAGACGTTTGCCTATAGATCGTTAGCAGTTTTATTGCATTCTATACAAATAAATAAAATTGAAATGTCTATTTGTAATTTCATATTAACAGCTTTTAACTAAATGCATATGAAGTATACACGGTACTTAAAAAAACATAATTGTTAAAATTTTTGTGTCTGTCTGTCTGCCTGTTTGTTCCGCTAATCTCTGAAACGGCTATACTGATTTTGATGGGACTTTCACTCATATATAGGTAATGTTATATTATTATTATTAATAAAAAATGTTTATTATAATTAATAATAAACAAAATTGAAACCAATGAAATTGTGAATAATATTCGATTCAAGTGGAGAAGGTAAGCTATATTAATATAACTCTTCCTCTAATTAACGCGGATGCAATACAGCTATTATAAAATAATTAAAAAAACAGTCTTTTATCAAGAACATTTTGATGTTATCAAATAAAAAAAAATATTATTTTTTCACGCTATTGCGTGGTCACATTATACTAGATACATAAGTATTGGTAGATACGCCTATAAAACACGAGAATTACAAAAAGAACTAACAACCCTACGCTTGCAGAAAAAGGGAGGTGTTGTCTTTTCATATCTTTTACAGAATAGTTAATATTTCGAATATTTTATTTAGTCTTTGGTACGTACAGACATCAACCTAAATAAATATAAAGCTAATCAAATGGATCAAGATATGTTTAGAAAGAATGTCGATGGTCAAGCCAGGTCAGGATATGACAGGCGCATCACCTATTGGTAGTTAATTGTTCTAAGCCTTTAACCTTCTCGAGTAAACAATAAGTTGAAAAGTCAACGCAATCATATGAATGGTAAAAACAAAAAAATATATACATAATAATATTAGATCTACATATTCGTGCGTGAAAAATCACCGAATTAATCACGGTAACTGTCTGCATTTCTGTAACGGTTTTTTTCCTTATTTGTAAGCGTATTTTTGTTTGTATTTTTTTGATGCAAACGTTTAAGGATTTATTTTTAGGGTTCCATGCCTGAAGAGAACCACCCGGTCTACAAGACTCCACTGTTCATCTATCCATGTTTTCATCTGTTCGTTAGCTTGTCCGCCTGTCAGCTGCCAAATACTAATACTAAAAAAAATAATAGGTATTTCTCTTGTCTCTACTACAACAAATTAACTCATAGCGAACTTGCCGACTTGCATTTAACCATTATTTATTTATGTATCTAACAAGGTGTTAAAATATTATAAGACTTTTGCTATCATCATCATCTACTTATCATCTTTCCCGGTTATACCAGGATCTGCTTCTTTACTCTAGTCTAGTACTATCATGTTACTGATTTTTACACAGAGCGATTGATATCTGATCTCCGTAAACACTGAGAGCAAGCTAGTAAATACTTCGACTAGACTACTAAGAGAAGATCATTTTTTTTTATACACACTCAACGGCCCCCATTAAGACCTCGTCGTCTTATGTCGGGGGTCCGGAAACACACACAACACTAACACAACCACCCAGACCACGACAAATATCCGTATGGCCAATACAGACGTTTGCCGTGAGCGGGGATCGAACCCGCGACCGTTAGCGCTTCAGTCAGTTGCAGTGACCACTGCGCCAACGTGCCTGTCATTAGTGGGTGATTGTGATAACAATTAGGAATGACAGCTTTACGTGCTCTCCAAGGCACGTTGGGGAGACCCAGTATAATACCCAGACTTTGTTTCTAACAAATATTTATACAAATACAAACATTTGACCCTGCAACCGTCGGCGTCAGAGAAACATTTAGTGCCACTACACCAGAGCATTAATATAATAAGACTTCTGCTATGCGCTTTTATTGCTAAAAACTTTATTGTTAGTGATAAATTTGGTGTAAAATACTAGTATGTTTCTATTTACTCCATTTTGAGATATCTATTTATTTCTACAGATTTTAATACACATTTGTGTGATACTGTATTGTGTATATGGTTTTATTTAACAAAGTAATAAAACGAAATAAAAAAGCAAACTCGTTTTCTCTAATATATTAGCGTCAAAACAAGTCATAACATCAAAAATTCTAACATCACAGACATTTACGCGCCAAAAAAACAACAGACTAAAAATAACAATGACTAGCACAGATTCTTTAAGAATAATGAGGTTACATCACGAAAGTAACTCAATGGTCAACTTTTTTATTTAAAAAAAAGAAAGTTACGTACGATTTACGAGTAAACATCATAGAACAGATAATAAATGATTGTGGTATTATTCACTTTTGGGATAAATTCTTCTTATTAGACACTGGCTTTTGCTGACGGCTTCGCTCGCATTAAAGTTGATTATAAGTCGGCGACCGTTTTAAACTTATTACTATGTCTATAATTTTATCGAAAGTGCAAACAATTAATTGACAAAGTTTTATCGCAAACTGATTAATAATGTGGTAGCACATTTCATTCAAAGAAAGAACAAACAAATATGGGTTCTTCTATATTTAGACTTGGTAACAATTCTTTGTAATGTGTAACGATGTTTTTATTTGTTTTTATCTACTCTAATACATAATCGTAATTCATAGGAAATTTAATATAGTATATTAATAGGTTTCATTGTTTGAGTGAACTAATCTAACGATCTACTAACCGAATGGTTTCAAAAATTATTTATAAAAAAGCCTGTTACCGTACCGTTATGCAATAATACATGCTACGACTTATAGAAGAGAAGATAGCACAACTACAGAAATATAACCTATACTAATAGCACTCCTTTATTTACTGTTTTACGAAAACACACACCGACAGTTGAAGGAAACTATTCGGAATATAATTTAGAGATCGTCTACAATATACGTTTGCAAACAGCAACTCAGAAATTAGAACAACACTGGAGGCACTGTATATTTAAAAAATATATGAATATTAGTTTAAAATTACAAAAGATAACATACACAAGAAAATCGAATTGAAAACATCCTTAGAATAACATTTTGGTTGTAAAATATTGATGTAATTGTATCGATATACAACATTGCTAATAAGAATCGAATCTATTAACTAAATCTACAAAATGGATCATATGAACCTATATGAACCAAAACATTATTTTGTTAGTTTAATGTCATTTACGTCACAGTATAGTAAATTTCGATTCGATCAAATCAGTAAAAGTTTCTCAGATTCCTTTAACAACCAAAAAATGTAACCTTCGAACATTTAAACGTAGCTAAGAACCATCCCGATTACATCAGCTTTTTAAAAAAATCCACATCAAAATCGGTGTATTCGTTAGGGAGCTACGATGGTACAGAGAGAAGCAGATACACACGTCAAAATTATAGCACCCCTCATTTTAGTTGGAAGTTAATAAAACACTTTCTATTTTCCTAATCTATTTTGGTATTTTGATTTCAAAGGGCCTTTTTGTCGGCTTCCAATCAAACCGACTCTCGTGAAGGAATCCCTTTGTTTAGTCAACTTTCTAACAGAAGGGTCAAGGACCTTAGTTTATCTTTTAATGGAACTCGAAAATGAATAGTCATTTATAATTTAGAAAGTTTTCATAAAAAAAAAACACCTACAAACTGAAAAGGATCATTTTTGTTTAGTTGTTTTTACGTGTTGCGAGTATAAACATATAGGTAGAAAAAAAACTAAAAATAGCTTTTATTTTGGCTCATTTTGCTGTTAGCTATATTTTATTATAAACATCCCTAATATTAATAACTGGTCAAGTGCGAGTAGGACTCGCGCACGAGGGTTCCGTACAAACTTATAAAAATCTATATAAGACTAACCCATCTACGCCATTTGTGGTCTTCATCATCAGTTCCAACATAAGTTACTATCAAAATTACCTATATCGGTATACGCTTGCCTATAATATTTGAGGAGTTCCCTCAATTTCTCCAGGATCCCATCATCTGATCCTGACCTGAAGACAATGGGACCACCTTGGAAGTATACCTTTTCAAACAAAAAAAAAAAATTGAAAATCGGTACCCAAATGGCGGCGTAATCGGCGAACAAACATAAAAAAAAAATTAAATACAAGGTCGAATTGAAAATACTCCTTTTTAGAAGTCGCCTAAATATAATCAAATATTATGTAAATATGGATCACGTCCCAAAAACTATTTTGAAACTACTTAGGAGCACTTTAATTTAAAACACGATCATGGATGCAATCCATGGAAACACAAAATTTTATTTTTAGTACTAATACACCTTATACTTTCAAAAAAAACGTTATAGCGCGATTCAGGATACACCTAGCGCCATGTCTTGACAATTTCAATGAACTAACTTGTTGACTTTGACATTAACAACATAATTATATTATATTTTATTCTCGTTTTATTTTTATTTATATTCTACTACACTCTTCACCCCTGCACTACGTTCGTAAAATATTTAGATTTACATTATCAATCAAAATATCGAAATATATATTAGTGTTGCCAAGACGAAAATAATTAGTCCTTAATTCGAACAAAACTAATTGTTTATTTATAAATAACTAATTATATTACTAATAACCAGAAGACTTATATGTGTAGATAAATAAGTAAATTAAATAACTCGATCTGTTTGAATTTAATTTTAAAATTTTCGTACTAAGTCAATACGAGTACTTAAATCAAATCGCTTGAAGCTCTTATATTGAATGTTAATTACGAAATGACGTTATAAATCGACGATAAAACTTGTAAATGAAAAGTTTATTTTATAATTTTTAGCGCGTTTAAATAATAATTAAAATAAAAATTTTTATTAATCGAGCAGAATTATATCACAGTTAATGTCATAATGTTGTAATAGATGGCATTAGCTGTACGCTGCATCGCGCTATCATTTTGTTAGCTGCGATATATAGATTGCATTGCGTTGTTTATAAAGATTTGCTGCTTTTTAATGTTTTCGTATTGATACAAATTTCTTCTCAGTGTTTGTTAAATTGTTTTTTTGACCATGGTCAACTTCTATGTTAATTTGTTACAAGTACATATAATTTTAATTCTAAGATTAATATATTTTCCGCTTGATTAATTTACAACTTGATACATTTACGCGTTCCTGAGAAAAAGGTTGAAAGACAGACGTACAGACTGACAGACACACGAACAGAAATTTACAGTTTTCGGATTTTTTCCTTTATGTATACTAAAGGACCTTGCTCCTGGCCAAATTTCATAATGCTTGGTCAATGGGAAGTACCCTATAGGTTTTGATTCCCTTGCGAAAACGTTAAAACCGCTATCATACTTAAAATATGTGATATAAATGACCGTATCTTTTGATTGCGTTAACTTAGAAGTTTGATTTTTTCACAGCTCTTAGTAATTACAACTCTGAGTACTTGACGTTGATAAAAATTTGTTACCTTCACGCGTTTCTGAGAAAAAGGTTGAAAGACAAACTTACAAACAGACAAACATACATACAAAAATTTACAGTTTTCAGATTTTTTCCTTTATTTGTACCATAAGATCTTACTTCTTGCCAAATTGCATCGTGCTAGGTCAATGGGAAGTACCCTATAGGTTTTGATTCCCTTGCGAAAACGCTAAAATGGTCAAAATATACGACATATTTTCCATTATCTTTTGATTGCGTTGACTTAGAACTTTAATATTTTCACGGCCGCATGTCATCGTAGACTTGAGTATATGATATTAATTTCAACATGATACGTCTATGCATTTCTGAGAAAAAAGGGTTGACATCCCGACAGACAGACAGACAGACAGACAGACAGACAGACAGACAGACAGACAGACAGACAGACAGACGGACAAGAAAGTGATCCTATAAGGGTTCCGTTTTTCCTTTTAAGGTACGGAACCCTAAAAAGTAAAAAAATAAAGTAACAGCCTGTAAATATCTACTTCCGGGCGAAGGCCTCCTTTCCTATTAAGGAGAAGGTTTAGAACTTAATTCACCACGCTGCTTCACTGCGGATTAGCAGAATGGACGTTTTCTTAAATATAGACATTTTTTTATCAGCGAGAGTATCCAGAATCATTGAAAGATATAATTGGCTCAGAAAACAAACAAAATGTGTATTTTAAAATACATTTCATTTATTTTAAATCATTTCAGATTTTAAATAATCCTTAGGCGAGAATTATATTTGTAAGTTTTACTCTAGGGAGCGATATAAAACGACTCTGTAACCTAGGAGTGATAGTAAATTCTTTCAGATGTAAAGCAATGAGAAACCACTTATGTAAATCTTTATGAAAGACTAAGAGCAAAACTCATAAGTATTATTCTCGCTTTACATTAAATTTCATACGGTTAAGTCAAGAAAACTTAACAAATAGATTAAGTTACTTTCGCATTTATACCATCAAATATGGATAAACTAGATATTAGGGTCTTTGAACCATGAGTGAAAGCTTCGATGTTTTTATGGTCAAATAATAATTATAGTCATCATGTTTTACTACCAACATTTCATGGTTTCAAATTATAGTTTAAAGGTAAATACTCGTATACAGTCCCTAATGTAGATCTTTTATAATAATCTTGTGTAGACGAAAAAAAATTTTTTTAAGTTTGTATGTATACTCTATTTTTCTTTACATGTCTTTAGTTGGTAACAATACCCCGATAATCACGAACGATTTGTTTCAATTATAATTTTTCATTATTTAAAATGATTCAGTTCAATTATTCAATCGACAATTTCTTGTCGAACTCTTATGTGTGGCTGGAAATACGTCATATTTTTCCGCTAAATGAGACCAGTAAAGAAAAATAGGGGTTAATTTGAAACTACAGAACCGATTTAAAAAGTTTATTTTTCGCGTTGGATTGTCCGTTTATTGAGAAAGGTTAAATGCTATATTATTACGCTACGAGTCGTAACAGCGAATCAGTAGCCATAAAAAATTTTAATTTTCGTCCGACATTATTGTTTGATAGTATGTGTATTTTACACACATGCACACATAGACAGACTGATGATTCTATAATTAAGAGAAATGTTTTAAAACGTCAGTTAATAATTTAAAATACTTTTGATCCTAAACGATTAATGATCCAACCGCAACAATTAAAAACTTATTTTTTTACTCAAAAGTCAAATCATGGTCACTAAAAGAAATTAAAAAATATTTTTTTTTATTATTTAAAACAAAAATTTGCAAATAATTGTAAATGAAACTACGGCCTTCATCATTACTCAACAGTTTAATTCATAACATCTTGAATAAGTTAAATAAATAAGTAACATAATAGTCATTTAAATGTTTCAAAAGAAATAAATTAAATCTTTAATAACTTTTTTATTTACATCATTTTGCGTTTAAGAATAACGTATACATTTTGAAAAATACAATATCAATATATATAAATAATGAGATCTATAAAATAGATATGATAACATATTATATATAATGCATAAATATATATATATTTGGTCACTGATAACTTTTTTTTATATTGATAAACTAAATAAATGCAATATTTATTTACATATGTACATTATAATAAATAATTATAATACTATAATATTCAAGTTTCAAAAATATTTTTATATATATATATATTTAATAAATAAATACGATATGTATATATTTATATAATTATGCCCATGATATGTACATTATATAACCTAGTTATAATATTTATAGAATACTTTTTTTTATTAAATAATTTTTAAAGCAAATTCCAAAGGCTCGCTCTTCATACATATTATTTACATAAAATATTTACATAAATATGTCTACCGAATATACAAAAGTACTAGAACATTGAGGTATTAAATATTCGAAAAAAAAAAACATTGAATCCCTTTTCCTCAATTGCAAAATCGTTTACCATTGAACGCCATTTGTCATAAATAAAAATCAATCATTTTATAAATAAAATAAATAATAAATAATATTTTCCAAATAATCATATTGTACTACTAACCTTCATGGTTTTCATTAGATGTTATTTTTTTAATTGGAAAATGTTTAAAGTATCATTTATAATCTGTTACATTTTAAATGATACCTAATCAAAAGTCCTTTTTTACCGTCGCAAATAAAACTGTACTTTTCTCCATTATGTAATGGATAAGAAGAAATAACCTATATATATTTTTTTTCTATTTCAAGGTCTTTTTTTATTTAACGATTGTAAACAAGGACCTTTTTTCTAATGTTGGCGGGTATGTGTACTATAAATAACCTAAAACCGTGTTAATAAATTAATATTGTTTAATTAAACACTGGTGGGTCGATTGTTTTATTGGGTGTAAGCGTTGTATGCTAGGTCGTGGGCACTTTCAAGGGACCTGGAAAAATTAAAAAATAAATGAATAAATAATTTCCAATGTAATAAAAATATATATACCCCATAATATTTCAAGTAAGCAAAACGTGAGACGAAGTTTCAATACAATTTAATTAAAACAGAATTTTAAATTAGAAAATTTTGTCTTGATAAGTAACATGCGATTAAAATAATTTGAAATATTGTCAAATAGATAAAGGGAAATTAATTCCCTGAAGATACTTAGAAGTACTTTTATTATTATAGGTATTTACTCAGTATGGGGTCACTATAAAGATTAAGGACATTTTTGGATACTTATATTAATTTGTGATCTCAAACACACTATGTGTTCTATTTGCGCAAAAAATCTATACATATATAATTATTTGTCCTGACTGACTGATCGACTGATTGAATTATCATTGCATGGCCTAAACCGCTGAGGCTACAAACTCTTGAAATGAAATCTTAGCAATTGCTATCTTTTATAATATAAGCATCCACTTAGAAAGGATTTTTGGAAATTTTATTCCGAATGGGGTAAAATAGGAGACATACGGTCTTATGGACATCCGTAATATTCAAAGTAAGAAATTTGTATTTTAAAATGGCTACTTCCAGTTCGTAATAAATGCACTTGTACTTCAGCGTTTTTTTTTTTTTAATTTTACCCTTAAGGTAACGGAAAGGTCGTAAATCTATATGTATAATAGAGAATAGTAATTAATAAATTAATTAAAAAACTACACCATCTCACCTGCTCCACCCAGCTCCTCCATGGCCAGCTGAGACCACCACTTCATGAGCCTCTCCAGTGCCGTTGGACGACAACAATTTCTTCAGACCAATAATACCAGCCAAGACCAAAGCCAGCTTAGACACGATCAAAGCCTTGCCAGCTAACAGCGCGAGGGCCCCAAACGCGAGGGGGACCATCATACCCCCAATCAGCAGGGGGATGGCGAGGAGGGGGGCCAGCTTCTTCCTCCTTCCACGGTCTTCAGCGAACGCGCGCTGCAGATCTGAACCGGTTGGGAAATTAACCTGAAAGACAGAGATATTACATTTAATTTTTCTTTGGAAACCCCAACAATCTATTTATTGAGACCATTTCAACAAGCCCCAACAGGATGCTTCTAATGTAAGTCGTTGAAGAGTTGCGTATATTTCGATAGCATTCACAGTATAGTGAATTTCACCGATAGAAGTTGCTCCGATCTTTTTAACAACTAGAAAAGAAAACCTTCACACATCTGAACGGATCTTCATAAATTATAGCGAAGAACTATTCCGATTACATCAGCTTCTCAAAATTGGTCCATTCATTACGATGCAAGAACAAACAAATACAGTTGACAAACTTATAAAACCCTCTTTTATTTCATCGCTTGAATATCCAGAATCAATGTCCTTATTTATGATATAACTAGCTGTCCCTCGCGGTTTCACTCGCGTTTATGGTTACTGCTTTTCTATGAGTCGTAGCGTGATTTAATATACACTACAGCCTTCCTCCATACATAACCTATCTAGCACAAAAAATGTTTTTCAATTCGAATGAGATTCGAATCCCGAGGTTAGCGCGTTCAAACAAACAAACAAACTCTTCAGCTTTATATTAGTATAGATAAACAAAACAATATAAAAAGACCATGTCACGATAAAACCGTTAATCATATCTAATTAACTGAAGAAACCGTAGACGGGAGAATAGTTAATAGAGTGTGTCAATGAAAAAAAGGAAAAATGAATTAATTGCAAGCAATTATATGCGATCGTGAAAGCCGTCACGCTGCGTCGACGCACGGTATGTGCGAAATGTATCGTGTTAATGACCATTTTCTAATGTTTATGTGAATTATTTTTACCGGAAATCAGCTAAAGAGGTCTTATGGCTAATAATCGATCGTCGTCGAAATGTCTCCTAATGCGGATATCCGCGAAATTGCCAATTAAATTCGGCATTTCCGATTTGATATGATTTGATTATGTGCTAAAATAAAAATGATTTGAATTAATTTACTAAAAAATTTGGAACAATTATATAATATTGTATTCATTCAGGCATTGTTTTTTTCGCATGATGCATGAGCAATTTTATACCTCACAGTTATTGTAATTACTAACACACAATTAGTTAAAATTTAATATATATTGATAATAATTAAACGATATAATATTTTTTATTGAGTAGATAAAAATGGCAGCTAAATTATAACATGTTGAATACGTTCATTACGATTTAGAAGTTTTTAATCAGATGTTAAATTTTCTAGAAGGCTGTGGCCACACATATTCTTCTAAATACACCACAATCAAGTTGAAATGAAAAGATTTTGATTAGAAAACAGTAACAGAATAATTAGGAGAGAAAAGGATTATTAATCTATTAAAGGCAGTCGTAACCTTCATGACTATCTTATTTTAAAAACTTAGAATGAATAAATTTCAAGAACTAATTAATGATTCTACTAATGAATACTAAATAATAATATTTTAACAAATTCGTCTTCTTATCATGTTAGATATGCCAGCCGATAAAAACATTCCTTTTTTAGTAAAGTATAAATGGATGCTGATAAGCAATAACGTGTCAACCCACAAAAAGTCAAATTCGGAGATATATCGGAGAAATTTATGTAAACTAAATAAATACGGATTTTTTTTTTTAAATTTTAATATTCGATTTTCAAATGCGTTCCATATTTTGCAATTTATAAAATAATCTCAAATATCTATCTGTCTTTAAACATATTTATTAAGAATCGGTTTGACAACTTTGGACGCCATTTTTTAAAAATGAGACCGTGTGGCTTAACACAGTATTGCTTATCAGCGTCCAAATATGGCATGGCATTTTACCCTTTATCCTAGCCAGAAGCCAACTGACAAAGCAGTAAATAAAAATTACTGCAATGTACGTAACATATTGTTATTGTTCAAGTTTATGTAACAAGTAATAAAAAAACTATTGAACTTTATACATTTAACGGTTAAAATGCGTTATGCATACAAATCGTTTTTGATACCGTATCTGTTAATCTAACATTCACCTTGTAATTATTATGTCAGTGTTGCGCGGAATGCACATTGTGGATATTTTAACTGAACGAATTTTATTTTATTATTATTCTTTGACGTTTTTGTTTATTCATTTTTAGTTATTCCCAAAAGCAGTTCGGTAAGGTTCGCCTTTTAATGATGCTTTTAGTGTTATGCAAAAGATTTTTCAGCTTTGTCAAATGTCCATTGTTGTGGTCGACGATGCTTTGTAATGGTATATATAATGACAAATATATAATCTAGTGCTAATATGTGCAAGGAACACAAACGAAAACAACATAATTTGTTTTGTTCGGCAAAACTTTGTAAGTATGTAATACTTATAATGCCAATGTTTATTGACAGAAGTAACTTCGCACTAACATATGACTTACACTGGTTTATAAAATCGTCTAAATTAAGTTGGCGACCATTTTTAATAAATATTTTATTAATAGCACTACTGAAATGCCATCTATTATCAATATGCGATTATAATTATTAAGATATGCAAGATTTAATCATAAACATACTCATTTTTTTGATAAGACAAAATCTTTACAAAAATTTAATTAGAATGTTTATTTATATATTGCATAGTCCTAAAATATTAACTATTAGAATGATACACGCAGAGTTTTTTTGTTTTTTAGTTAAGAATTTTATATTATCAAAATGTTGAAATTGGTTAACGACGAAAATATTGATGAGACTAATTCTTTACATGAAAGTTAACAGTAAAAGTAATTAACTCATACTAGATATCTTAAGATACCATAGGCTTAAAGAATCCAATCATTATGAAAACTTCGTAATAACAATATACGTTATGAAATATTTAGCACATCATAAAATACTAACGAACAAGAATAAGATGAAATAGTGTTTTAGAAAACTTGTCGTTGGGTTGTCAAGCTCGTTACAGTTGGAAATAGCAATTAAACCTGTAGAGAAACCGAGAACAAGTTGAATACTTTGCAATAAAGATGTCCATATTTTTGTATCCAAGAATTGTCTGTCGTCCAACATTCGAATACGTTCATTTAAACTTTTCTTGCATTCTAACTTTGTAAGATAAATTTTAGAGTATGTCTTCAAGTAGAACAATATTATATGGATTTTATGAGATCAACACGTTTCAAAATAAACAAATGTTTTTAATTTAACTATTTGTCATCAAAATGTCAAACGGTCCTAAAATATATGTATCTGGTAGAAGAACATTTGAGTACTTCAGAAATGAAGACCAGAAAATTCTTCTAAATTTTTTTTGATAATACGAAGTTTGAATTTGATTTTACGGCAAATAGTAATTACAGTTAGGTTTAACATAAAGCGCCAAATGTAAAGGCAAATATTTTATTGACTTTCCGCTAAAAGCGCTGCATTAAAATACTAGCTCCAAACTATAACCAAACTTACACTTAGCTCACTAAAATCTGTCCTAAATACAGAATGGTCGAGTAGCAAGCAATTTTTTTGGTTAGGAAAGACAGAATATACATAAATAAATATATAAATGATGTGGTGTGTATGTTTTTAAGTTTCATAGAAGTATAAAATATTCTCCAAAGTGTGGAAAATTCTCAAGTAATGAAATTATTAGATTCCTGAAAAGTTTTACTTTGTTATACTAATAGAGTAGGTATAGAGTTGAAAGGAAAAATTGAATTGTCATACTGATCTTAGTGCAATTTAATGAGCATAGATAACTGAAAAACTATTCTAAGCTTTATCTCTTCGAATTACCATTAAAACATCGCCATTTACCTGGATGGTATGAGTTTGCATGAATCCAACGATTTTGTCCAAGATAAGGTTGTCCAATGAGCTCTCGTCAAGACCTCTCGGAATCGCTTCTTCAACTTCAACATTTTTGACTGCTTCATTGTTTTTGGTTATCTTAACGCCGTTCAGGATGGAAATTTCATCGCTCTTCGCTATCCTATTCAATGATTTGGCTAATTTTAATTTGAGACAGTTGGCGAGGTCGCTACCACTGCAATCTCTGTATGTTTCGTATGCGACTTTAAGGTCTCCCAAAACGGTGTCCTCTGAACTCCTCGCTTCCTCTAGTTTGTTGTGGTTTGTGCTCGCAGTCCTTGCGCTGACGGCTACCGCCAAGGTCAATACGAGGAGATATTTAGGCACCATTTTGTCGTCGTTCGCACGTTCGTGGTGGATTGGGCACTGTGTTTAAAACTAGAACAGTGTTTGCGTTTATATGCGCTTAGTTTCACGGTACAGTGGTGTTACTAAGAGGGATGCATCGATGCATTTATGCAGTTTATTGTACAGTCGACCACTATATTTTCTTATTGTTTTAATAGATCTTCTTCTATATTTGTTGCATCGTTAGTAAATGGCGTTAATGTTGAATCTTTTGATCTAACTAAAATAGTACGAACAATGATTGTATTAGCTAATGAAGTTCATTATTCTATATCTGTAAAAGTCTGCAAAGGTAGTATTCTATTACTTTTGCTGCCTTTTTCCACAAACCTTTCATGATTTTGAAATTACTTCAACATCATTTTATAAAAACTTTGAATTAAAACAAAATATAGTAGCGATATAATAGCTTAAATTTGTCACTAATTCATATTGATTCAATAATAGGATAATATAAGTAATAATCAATATGTAGCCTAAAGATAAAAACTGTAGGTATTTTTCTCTCTCATTGTACAAAAGGCGTCTACGGCAGACGTAAGAATATAATGGTATAATTTACACCAAGTAAGAGTCACTGTGGATAATGACGGCATATCTTATATGTTTACATCAGTTTATATATTATACCATTTATTTAGAACATTGTTTCAGGTCAAGCGTTTTATGATGATGATAAGATGAGCTTGTTAAGTTATGCCTTAGATAAGTATAATAAACCCAAATGATTATTTTATTAAGCTATGTTTTAATTAAATGCAACAAGACATAAATGTATGCACGTTATTTCCGCGAAAATATAATACCAAGAAATGTAGTTACATTTCCCCGTTAAACTGTAAATTCCGAGTTTATTGTCGAAAAAATTGATCATCAAAATTGGTTTCTAATGTTTGTAATGAAACGCCTCCTTTTATATTTTAAAGTAGCGCGTTTGTTTTGTTATTCTGTTTAATATTTATTTACATCATTAATTCAATCAATT
Organism: Hypolimnas misippus; assembly: GCA_037950945.1. Taxonomy (NCBI): domain Eukaryota; kingdom Metazoa; phylum Arthropoda; class Insecta; order Lepidoptera; family Nymphalidae; genus Hypolimnas; species Hypolimnas misippus. The sequence continues at coordinate 4,095,983 of JBBEEQ010000009.1, forward strand.
GTAATACTAACATAGTTATTAAGAAAATTGTAACGAACACAATGAATTGTTGATACTTGAAGTAAATGATTATTATTTTGGTAGCGATAGTCTCATTCAATTAGCCCCATGTTACTTTTAAAATTTGAAAACGTATTAAATTGCAATAATTGAACGGATACCTTCATGGGCAAGAACAAGGATGTAATGACTTAAAAATTAACACGCACATTAATATAAAACAATAATCTGCCTGTGAAGACTTTTGATTTCCGATTTACTTCTTTGACAGGAACATAACATTAAATAATTATTGAATGTAATAAATGCGAGATATTATATTTAGACAAAAAATCTTGTTACTAGCTTTTGCTCGCGACTTGCCTCGTGTTAATCATTAATTAATCGTAGATTTCACCGGACGACGGTCCTAGACTTAATTTTTAAATCGTGAAAGTTAATTGCACACAAACATCAACATTATGTATCATTTATTAATCATATTGACAATAGATTACATATATTTTCATATAAGACAACAACTAAAACAGTAACAAAATAGCCGTATATTTTATTATTGTTATTTTGATTTGGATTTTATGAAAATACTATGGAACTAATCGAAACTGGTATATCCCTTCGTTTAAAACAGGATCTAAATCGATGCAGATATTACGAAGTTCTGATGTGATTACAAATAAGAGAACTCCCTTTGTTGAAGAAATACATTTAGAACCTGAGATGAGTTACTTCCACAAAGAAATATAGACGAAATTAGATAAATTAAGTCACATCTTACTTACATTGTGTAAACACTAAAAGAAGAAGTAAACTTTTAACACCGAGCTTCCGTCTTGATAAAATCAGTTCATCGTTTCTGGGGTTTGGTATTCGCATCTATAATAAAATCCCGCAAACAGTTTTACATTTGCCACTTAATAAGCTGAAAGCGTCCATTAAAAAATCTTTAATAGATAAAGCATTGTATACAAAAATATTTTAACGACAAAGAGGCGTGGATTTGATACGCGTTGATTTTCTATCGGGATAACATAATTAAATGTAACATAAAAAGTTTCTCAAAGAGCTGTCTTCCCGCCTCGTCGAAACTACAGGTGACCGAAGGGCTAGGGGCTACCTTGGCCAGGATATCAGTCTGACCATACAAAGAGGTAATGCTGCCAGTGTTTTGGGCACCTTGCCTAACTGTAACATCGATAGTTATTTAGGTTTATTATAGTTATTTTTAATTCCTCTTTTTTTTAATAAATAATTTTTTGTTATGTTAATTAAAATTAATAAAATACATTATGTATAATTGATTTTAAAAGAGTTACTACTTATTCTGAACCGGTGGTAGCTTTATAAAAATCTAAAAAAAGTATATGACATGTAACTTGACGATTCGAAAGTGCTTTAAAAGCCCATTTGAATTAAGTATATTTTAAATTTGAGTTTATAATATATTATGCCATGAAATACTAAACCCATGTATAGTCTGTTTTTCTTTACCTGTCCTTTTTTGGTAACAATACCCCGAACGAATATTACGAATTTACGAATAATTTTTCAGTATAAAAAATGATTCAGTTCAATGAATTAATCGATAATTTCCTATCTAATAATACGCCATTGTCTGCTAAATAAGAAAAGTAAAGAAAAATAGAATATATAGAGTTATTTAAAGTTATTGTTTTATAGTAAAGCGAATCTGATCAATATGTAAATAATGTTATGCCGTGAAGCGTCTAATGATTCGAATCAATCACGTTTTATTCTCGCGATTCTTACAATATGTCTGAAACAATGTTACTAATAGCTGTAAAATAAATTAATAATTTATTGTATTGTATCGTATACTTTGATGTTATTGTACTGTGACTATTAATAATTAACTTCATACGTTAATCTGGCAATAATGAAAATAAAATTGAAGTAATAATAGTAATAATTTATTTATTTTACCGATTATAATTTACATTTTCGTCTCCTTATGCACTACAATTAGTATATAAAACCAAAAAAAAGCTATAAACATAATTCTTTAATTTTTTTAATTATGATCAAATTTATAATGAGTGCGTCGACACCTGTCCTGAGATACCTCGTGTTACAGGTGTCTGTGCCTTCCTTTGGACCAGCGTAGATATTAATAATTTAAATAAATTAGGCCAAAACAGTAGATTTAAAATTAATATATAGAAATATTTGTAAATAAACTGTTTGTATCTTAAGTGTGAGTTTGTATGTGTGTGTGTACGTGGGTGTATGTGTGTGTGTGGATTAGCGGGAAGAGCGTGCCAAAAAAGAAGAAGAAAAAATAATAATAATATGAAGACGGTATGATAATGTATATATATACATACATATGGTATTGGTAACGTCTATTGCATTACTTTTAGGAGGGCTTCAGTTTCCAAGTAAGAGAGACTCATTAGCCACTCAGTAAATTTTTTATTACATTTATAACGGCATTGGCGACTGATGTCTAAAATTTTATTTATGTTGTTTATAAACGCGCACCACCGTGTTCACTTTGACGCCTGGCTAGTACTGTTCTGTGAGTTTTAACTTATATTTATTACATATATACATATTTCTTAATGCACGTATATTTTTTCGAGAATCATCTTCAACTGGAGCAGCATGACACCGAAGAATCAGTTTTAGAATATAGAGCTGTCGTACAGTCAATACGCTACTTTCTTTGTATAAAAGGTTTGTAGGGTATTTGCATGGCTTTTTATACATGATCTTTAGGACAGCTCTTTGTGCTCTTTCTAGGGTTATCATATTTGACAGGTACGATCCGCCCCAAGCGCAAATTCCGTAGCAGAGCAGTGATTGAAGTAGAGCATAGTAGGTTGACTTTAAGATTTCCTTGTCTGCTGAAGAATTTATTTTCGTGAAGATATATGTGAGTTTTCTAACCCTTTGAACTACATTAGCTATATGACTTTTCCAAGAAAGTATCCTCTCAAATATGACTCCTAGATACTTTACACCTGTATCTCGTGTAACTCCAGGACATCAACAATCGGAACAAGGTTGCTGGCAAATATGCATTTTAATTGTTACATTTGTGACATTCTCTTCTGAACTTGTGTCAGGACTTATTTTGACAAACTGTGTTCGATTGCTAAGATAATCCCTGAAAATATCCAAAGCGATTTCTCTAACTCCTATTTCTTCTAACCTCTCTATAAGAATGGGGATAGAGACAGTGTCAAAAGCCTTAGAAAGATCTAAAAATAATGTCATGACTTTTTATTTTTTTTTTCGACGTTATTTACAATATTCTCGACTAGGGTTTCTATAGCGTTTTCAGTAGAGATATCTTTTCTAAAACCAAACTGATTATTCGAAATTATATTGTTTTTATTTAGAAAACTTATTATTTTTTATTTTATTTTATTTTAGGATCTCCAACAAAAGATACACACAAAAGAAATTAAAAAAAGATTATTATTATTAGGCGTCGGCTCAAAATTTTTTCATGAAATTTAAATAATATTGGCAATATGGATATAGGTCTATAGTTCGTGATTATATCTCTATCTCCACTCTTACATATATATAGGGTGGATTATAGCTCTTTTAAACACTTCAGGGAATACACCCTGTGAGAAGCATTAAATAGTGTGTATTACGGGCAGCTTTAATGACACTAACAGGGACACCGTCCAACCAACGGCACATCTGTTTGTAATATCAAATTTTATTTTTTAAACGAAATGCATATGAATGCATTTGGGTCGATTCACATTTAGCTAATGTTATGAGTAGTAACTTAGGCTACTTTTATTTAATATATTTTAATTAATAAATAAAAAAGAACGAAATCGAAAACAATATTGAATCCAATGAAATAGTAAACAATATACGATTCAAGTAGGAAAGATAAACATTATAATATAATATAATTATATAAATATATTTTTTTATAAAATTGACGTTGGCAAAAAATTCTTAAACACATAATTAAAAAAAAGCATAACCATTAAAACGCGCACAAATGCACTCGTTTTGCGTGATGGCAGATGCGATCATTTCGTATTAACATATAAATGGATGAAATTTTCTTGAAAGATTGACATTTATGTGTAGTTAAAATTCAATACAAGTAACACCTTTTTTGCAATCGAAAAATGTTAAAATCTAATAGTATATTTACTATTTTAGATTTCTGAAAACAACACTAATATTATAATGAGGGATCATTGGTTTGTTTGCATTGAATAAGATTTGAAACTATGAGACTGAATTCGAAAATTCTTGTTTCGTTGTTCAGCCCGTTTACTGAGAAGAGGCTATATTATATCACTCTACGACTCATAATAGAGAAGAAGTGATCATAAACGAGACTGAAACCACAAGATGCAGTTAGTCATACTATAATTTAAGATAGTATGGTATTAGATATTCACACGTTATAAGAAATGTAATACAAAACTTCTGCTTATTATTCTTTAAGTTATTAATTATTAGTTTTCTTTAATCAAAAATATTAGTACTCTTTAAAGAAAATCTTGAAAACTAGTTTAAAGTTAGACATGAGAAAGAAACTGATTGATTCAAGGTATATGGTTTTTTATGAGCTAAATTAAAAAGTTAACATAAATACAAAAAAATATTGTTGCCACTTGAATAGTCGCTCAAAGAAATATATTCCTAACCACATATGCGTTTTGAACAAAAATATTCAAGGAGTCACGGCTCATAATTATAAACATCAATCAAACTAAGTTTAATTTAAAAAAACACACACACACAACCACAAATGAAATTTACATACATAAAACAACTAAAATAACAAAAAAGAACATGCAATTTGTCTTTAAACGCAACGAGCCTATTAATTATTGTACAATTAATAATTATCTGCCTCGTATATTATGAAATTAAAAATAAAATACAAATAAATTTATAATGTCACAATATATCAGTTTTTCCCAAGACTATAGATTCGAACGAATTTTCCCTCACACGCTATTCATACGTTACGTTAAAATTGATTAAGAATCTATTCATAGACTAGGACTAATTAAAGTCAACACTAAATTAAAACTATATTCAATTAGCTTTCCCCGCGGATTCGCTCGCGTTAAATTTGATTTATCGATAAAAGTTTTGGACCCCGTTTCGTACTCCTAGGGGGTGAATATTGAAAAATCCATTCTTAGTGGATGCCCTAATTGTACTATCTTCGTGCCATTCAGCGCATGTAGTTTTTTATCATCGAAAAATTTAAAATCAAAAAATCGAATTAGTAACATCGTCTAAGTAAAATAATTACGTTTTTAATGTATTTTTTTACTTTTGAAACACAATTTTATAATAATAATATTTCAGTTTAGTTAACTTGTGCCAAAAACTTTCTGAACATGATTAAATTTATTGATTCAACAATGAAAACAAGGAAAATAGAAAACGAGAAAATTAAAATCAATTTGTTTTTCTTTTTTCAATTAAACATTTTATAATCAGAGAATATCTATAAAAACACTACAATTAAACTCAAATATATATTATTCTCTTAGCTTTTAAAAGCTATTTCGAATCACAATTAACAAATTCGTCATGTCAGTTCCACATGAATCTACCAATATAATTATTTTTTGGCGAAATATATGTATGTGCCAATGAGGCCACAACTAAAAGTCATTAAATTGATTAATTATTTTTATAGAAAACTAAATACACGTCCAGTACTATAAATACGCCTCACTTAGCATCTTTGAATGATTCTGAATCGTGCGTACTACGGTTTTATTTTCACTCAGAAGAAAATTAACAGTTAAAATAGCGTCATTTTTCACGATTTCACATTCATTTTCATAATAATTACCGGACTATATATCATTGATTATCGTTGATTTATTGTATATTAAATAGTGACATCTCAATTAGTGATGAGGTTTATAGGCAATTTGTCAATTATATAGTTACGGTTATAGTATTTGACGTCTAAAAATCTGAACTAATTTCCAATTTTGACAAGTGGACTTTTAACGAGAAGCTAGCTCTTTGCTCCTTCAAAGAGTTGAAGTTATTTGGATGCTGATAATCAATAATGTGTCAACCCATAAAAAGTCAAATTCAGAGATGTTGATGTATTCTGATAATGCGTCACGCTTTTAACATTATTTAAAGACATCTAAACTAAATAAGTACGGAAAAGAGTTTTTTGATCGAATGTATCGAATATTTAAGTCTGTTACCTATTTTGTAATATACAATAATGTCATAAATTTTAAAAAGGTATAACTAGATAAAACTTTTCATTATACCAATCAGCTTTTAATTAATTATACATTTTATCGAACTAGTAAAGAAGAGATGTATATCTACTTCTTCAAACAAATTTATTAAGAATAGGTTTCAGACGCCATTTTCTCTAAATAAAGTCCATCTGGGGTGTCAAAATTTATGTGCTATCACATTATAATAACATGTTTATCACGATACAAAAACTATTATGGTATGTTCTGAAATACATTCCAGTATGATCATCAGTCTTAATTATATTTGATGCCAAATTCATGGCAACAAACAGACAGATAGACCAAGAAAACGTACTGCTGTCATCTTTGGGATGGTGCTGCAAAATACCAGCTTGATAATCTTGACTCTATTGATCGCCTAGCTCGCAGAATAGTTGGGAAGGAATCGCTAACGCGGGCGAAGATGCTTAGCCTTCAACACAGACGCCTTGTCGCTTGCTTATCGATTTTTTACAGAATATACATTGTAGAGTGTGCACAGGAACTTCACGACCTAATTCCCCCCACACCTTTTCATCACAGAACAGCGAGAAGCCGTCAACAGTGGCATCCTCATGTGGTTGATCTCCCACCAACTCGAACAAAACGATTTTCATCCTCGTTTTTGATAAGAACCGCTAAGATATGGAACACGCTTCCAGCATCAGTGTTCCCTGCCACTTACAATTTGAGTGCCTTCAAGAGAAGAGTGAATAGGCATTTTCTTGGCAAGCACGCACCAACCTAGGCGTCATCATTGCTTACCATCAGGCTTGATTGATGCCAAGTGCTAGCCAATTTAGAATAAAAAAAAAAAGGATTGCGTATTGTTGTTGATGTAAGTACTGTGAACACTTTCATGTATTTAGTTATAAGTTGTTAATTTGAAATAATAAATCTTCAATTTTATTTTATAGGAGCATATTATTATAAATAAAGATACCACTTCATGCCATAACAAGATAATTCATACATCAACTAACGACCGTAACGCCTAAGTAAATGCACCGCTAGCTAGTTCCGTTCCATAATGACCTAGTAATACTAATGGTCTCAACAGGGCTAGTGAAACTATGGCCCGCTAAGAAAAATTTAATACCCTACGTCGTATTAGAGAGAGTCAGAAGCTTAAACCTCTCCCACATTCCCTTCCTTTCTTTCTATTATTTTTCATCCCTCGTTTTTAAAAAAAGAATGAAAGAAAAAATGTTTATTGACAATCTCATAGACTGTATGGTAATGCATTTGTTCATAGTTAGTTGTATTGCTTGGCGACACTGCTCGTTTGCCTGCTTTTTATGGATAAGAAAAAAAAAACAAAAAACAGCTAAGGATTTAATGTTTCTGATCAAATGAGAACTGAAATCATACTTTAATTTTTAATACGTAATGATAACAGAGATAGTTATCATTGAAGGTATGAGTATAATAAGGAGAAATTATGTCATACGTGATAGAAATATAAAAGTATAATATATAAGGCGATAAAAAAATGCGTTCAGAAATGCTTTTATCGTGATTTCTGTCATCACAATCACATTTAGTAATAATATATATAGCCTAATCACAATTAATTGAATTTAGGTATCAAATGAAATTGCGACCCCAGTATCAAAAGGTTTTACCACCACTGGCTGATATTGTAGGTTGAATTTAATTGTGTGTTGAGAATTAATTTTTTATATCATGTGATGTGATTTAGTTAACAGATCCGACATTGATTTCACTTGAAAATAAAAGTTTTTAATTGTTACATATTATTTTTAACATTAAGAACGACAAAATCGATGCAGCTTTTTGTTAAGTATAAAATACTTAACCATAAGTGATTTCAAATTAAAGACAAATGAAAAAAAAAATCAGTAGAACAGCGTTCTTAACTGATCATCAAGTCATCAATTAAATCTATATACAGATAAATAAAATTGAAGTATCTGTGTGTAATTTCAAATTGGCAGCTTTTAATTAAATGCATATGAAAGAACTACACTCTACACTAACTACTACATCGAAAACACAATTTTTAAAAGATTTTTCTGTCTGTGTGTTTGTTTCAGTTAATCTCTGAAACGGCTCGACGGATTTTGACGGGGCTTTCACTAACAGATAGCTAATGCTATTTATATTTAATATAACGGCTCTTATCGCGATAACTAAATGTAGTAATACCTTTTTATTGCCCGAAGTTTGGACGAAGTTGCTTTCGTCGTGGTCACAAGCTGACTGACCTTATATTAAATAGGAATAGTATAAATCGCGAAACCTTAAAATATATAATTTAATATTTTAAAGTATGATCAATAATACCAGATTTGACGTTTGTATATATTGGCTTTTTTTAAATGATTTATTTTTTTTTTTATTTTGGATGTATATACATATAATGACGGTTTTCGGACTTTTCCGTTTACTACTCTAGAATCTTATATCTTGACAAATTTCATGATTCTACATCAACGGAAAGTATTCTTGGTTGTGATTACCGACATCTAATAAAGTAGCTTGGATATTACTATTACAAGCTATTTCGTACAATTAAATAATATACTGTTAGTGACAATACTTTTCATATTTTGAATAATTCCTTAGCAATTTTTAAAATAATTCCCACTATTTTTTGCTGCACAAAGTATTAAAACTATACAGTATATCAAAGTGCTAACTAAAAACATGAATGAATGACGCACTCCATACATATTTACAGTACGCAGGTTTCTTCACGGATGTCTATATAGTTGTGTAATTAATTTGAAAGTGCCATAAGATTCTCATGCAAACGAAAACCAGTTATGACTTTTATGACCAAATACAGTTGGCAAAATAGATTTCTAATCGCTCCTATGCCTTTTATAATAAGGGTCACGTGTTTTTTGTTGACCACCGTAAAGATTTGCATGAATGAACGGTAAATATGACTTCCTGTAATGATCAATAGGTTCGGTGAAAGGAGTTTGATACTAATTGTTATAGAATTTTGTGTTGATTGATTGTATAGGCTCAGGTGTATATGTATGACTAGCGATCCGCTCTGCCTTCACATGGGTGCAATGTAGTTTTTGCGACATCACTTTACAAAAAGGGGGTTGATTACTAAAGGTAGATTATTACAACTCCACATAATCTATAGAGCATACATTTTAAATTTTAAATCTCGTACTTCAAAAATATAAGGCTTTCATACAAACTTCCAATCCCCGTTTTACACCCTTAGGGGTGGAAATTCGTGAAAAATAAATGATTGGGTGCATTAGATAACAAATGTAATATAATTATAAGTAACATAAAGAGCCCAATTACTTTATTACATTAACTTGAATAAAGGCCATATAAAAATATATGAGTAAACTTAATAAGTAACTAATGCTTAAAATATTTTAATTTTCTTTTTATACATCGATTTAAGATTAAACCAAGAAAGATGAATTAAGAATGCTCGGGATCACGACAGAAGATACAACTCTATCTAATCGTCAATCAAAAAATATCTTGTCAATATAACAATATTTTGTCCATCACGGCTACCCGTTACTTAAAATATGAACGAAGGTTTATAATATACAAAAACGATTAAAGCATTAAATTATGTATATTCTACACAGATAAAAAAAAAAAACAGAATAACAATAGAAAAAAAAGGAAATTGTCTTAATACAGCACTTTTTTCCAATAATACGTTAATTGAAATAAAACCATTCAAACAGAAAAACTTTGAAGAACACGACACGGAAACGTAACATATTTTTTATAACCACACGCTATTTCCTTTCGTTTGATATCGTAGTATTTTTTACGCTTCCTTCGATTTCATTAAGTTGAATTCTTAAAATATCGGAAATCATTTCATGTATTTCACTTTTTATCCTAAACTTCCGTTTATTGATTTCTCTTTTAAAATTCGCTAATAAAATATTTGAGAAAATTAAAATCTTTTATTCACATTAAACACTTCTGTTTTATGCCGTTCTCCACGTTTAAATAATGAAATTAATATAACTATACAAATGCACGCTTGAATTATAAAAAAATTACTTAATTTCTTAATATATTTTTAAAAAGAAAGCGTTGACGTCACACGCATAATTTGAAGCAACGGAAATATTAAATAAGATCCATCACGTAATTTCACGTCACATATATATATTTGTGTCACGAGAGTCGCCCACGGCATCCTTTACCTAAAAAACTTAAAGAAATTTCTCTTCACATGAGCTCCTGTGTCCGGTTTACATCCGCCGCTTTTCCTTTAAAGTAAACATCGCATTCAATAACTAAAAATTTCATTCAAAACAAATTTCAACCTTAACTTAACGCAATAAGAACGTCGAATGGAAAAATGTTGTGACGCATCAATGTGTACCATATTCCTTATAATGTAAGCGATATTCAACCTTATTTTAATGATAAAAAAGTTGATTATAAACTCACACTTTATACAGAAACAGAAACGAGTAGCAAAAATGAAGAAGCACTTGTTTTACAAAGTTGAAACGACACCCATGCAAAGCCAACAACAGACGATAGTATACATTATGCAGTTGACTTAAGAATTGCTGATGTTAGAAATTGTATTATTGAAGAGCAGAATAATATTAGTGAAGAATTAAATGAAGAGGGGGAGGTTACATAAAACAGAAGAGATGCGAAAAGCCTACAGCCCTCAAGCGACAGCAGCGAAAGTAGAATGACTAATGTTCACATAAGGTCAACCGATATAAATGCGAATCGGAAAAGAATGCGATTTTTGAAATCGAATACTGTCGTGGAAAGTTGATTATATAATGAGATTCGATACAATCAATCATTTAAATTTTTTAATATATCAAACTATATATTTAATTCATTAGTAAGCGTGAAATTATTTAAATTAAAAAAATATTTTAAATAATAATATATTAGCAGAAATGTATTTTATAACTGTTCAAGAATGTTAGACTAAAAAAGCTACTTATTATGCACACAAGTAAATAAGACTTAAGTGGCAGACTTCATTTTTTTATAATTGGCGAAAAGGACTACACTAATATGAAGTATTATTGAAATTTTCAAATTACCCAAACTTCAAGTAATAATAATAAGAAAGGAAGAAAATTACAACAAGACTACTTATTAAGTAGGTAGTAATGAATTTTAAGAATAAATATAATGACACATTAAATACCAAACGAGAAACGATTACGTAAGTAAAACAAAACTTTTACTAAAGGCAAACCGGACGTATGAGTAAAAATAATGTATTGTCGACTTTCACTTCTCCACATCATTGAGGAACAAAGGCCTTAAACTACGAAAATATGGGCATAGGAATTCAAACTGTAATGTATTAGATATAAAGACGATCTTCATATAACTTTAAATGAAAATTTAGACAGGTTAAATGAAACACGCAGGTTGTTAAACAATGAAGAGGTCAAAGGCCCTTCACGCTGTGCCTAATAAAGATTTTTACGGTATGATTATAGAGAAATTTTATAACTAAATAAGATGACAAAAAAAAATAACCATAAGAATGTATCTTGCTTTTATTATAAACAATTTGAAATATTACATATTCCTACACTATAACTTCTATATATATGATCTAGTAAGCATATAATGGTATATTAAGTGGAGAATATTTTAACTCATTTTAATTTATCCCTAAAATATTTTGGCATGTTTGCACGTTTTAGTATAAAACAAATTTATAAATAAAGCCAAAATTTGCCAACCATTGGCAGACAAATGTTGGCTATATTGTCCACTGAACATATATTAGGATACCCTGTGTCAGAATTCCGGAAACGTACAAGAGATACACAAACACTCAGACATCGTATAGCCTACACAAATATTTGCAACGTTAACCAGTTGCGACCACTTTCAAATATTGCTTATAATCAGTTTTTATTTACACAAAATTGTAAAAACAATTAGCATTAAGCTACACTAAAGATAGTCGCTAGTTTATCTGATAATTAGGATTTTTTGTTCATCAATAAAGCATTTTATTAAGCATTTTTATTTTAAATATTAGCAATGTATTATCAATATTATAATTAGCTATTTCTTTCTATTATTTTTCAAATAAATGGTTGCTTTTTTCGTAATTTTTTTAGAATATTTTTCATTAAAGTCGATTCTGAATAACAAAATATTTAAATTTTAAAATAACGCATTACTTTGCGAAGTAGCAGATTATATGAAAAGAATGAATATGAAAGAAAAGAAAAGATTTTATCGAATCCATGATAACTAGTATTCAAGTGTACCTAAAATCCTCTTGCTAAAAATTACGTGCAGATTACATAACTAGCTTCAACATTTAACATGTAAATCGTACTATCACATGTATCTCGCAAATTATCCGCAACGAATTTTCACCGTATTGTTGGTCCAGACGTGGGAACAGCCCGTGACGGGCCTCGAAAACAATGGCAAAGTTCACTCGTACATAACAAGAAAAGTCTATAAAACAGAGCAGGTTTCTTAACAATAAAGTATACGTAATATTCGAATCAGTGTAAACAGTGGTGCCTGTAAAAACAGATGATAGGTTTTTGCCAGAAAATTTGACCACTTTAAAATGGGTGCAAAATTCTCAGTAAAATTTGCATTTTTGATCATTCTACTGGTCACGGTAGAAATAATACCGATACAGTTACAGGAAGGTGAAGAGTTGAAGGAGAATAATGTAGAAGGATCACAGTTGAATCAGTGTTTAAGTGTTTCTGGACGTTCGGAAATCGGTGTATGCTTTGGGAAAGAATTGTTGAATAAATTGAACGATTACGATGAAACTGAGGCTTTCAGCTTGGCAACTGGCGTGTCTTTTATTAGAGATGATAAGACCCCTAGGAATTTCGGCAGTTTTCTTGATAAAGATCCTATGGATTTCCGGTAGGGAAAGATTTCATCATGTTTATATCATATTCAGAAACAAAATTTTATTTTAAATTGCTTGTACGATTTACATAAACTAAACATTTAACATATTATGTTTATAACTGTAAAATGTACATATGTATATTATATTGTAGTATTAATTAATGTCATTAATTAATTTATGAAAAAAAAATACGATTTTCCTTTCTTTATTTTTCATTATTTTAAGACACTTTGGAAATATTTTAATTTCAGGTCTATAATGGAAGATGCCAGTAACCTTATATCGAAAAGGTCGGGATCTAGGAACGTTTTATCCTGGTCTCGTTATGAGAATAGGCCCTACTTTAGCTAATGGTGTGCTAGAATTTGTTATTGATCCTAAAATAAAAGACAGAACATATCATCAACAAGGAGAGGTAACGACTGGTAAGCAAACACCTTAAAAGTGGTTTATTTTTCTTTAATCGACAGTTGATTTGTATCCAAAATCTTGAAACCAAAATATTTTAGATATATATTAACTGAGCTAAAATATTAAATCAACGCCATCTGCTGGCTGACTGTAGAACTTTTAACGTGGATGTAAAACTCAAGGCCGTGACAACATTGAACTTGACATTGTATGCCATCTATTGTAAAACCGTAGAACTACTACGTTTAATATAATAATGGATGAAAATATAAAAACTTAATTTTAATAAAATCATTCTTATTGTTTCAGGTCGATTATTAGCTAGAAATTTATTGGTACCATTTTTATTGGGTCTCAAATTCCATATAACCACTCTCTTGCCTTTGTTGCTTGGTCTTTTATTATTGGCAAGTAAAAAAGCATTTCTTTTAGCAAAAGTAGCTCTCTTAGCTGTTACATTATTCAGTGGTGGATCAGCGTGGGGTGGACAGGATTATTTTGGTAGTTTTGGAAATCCTGGTCTTTCTTCATACACCTCTCATGAACATCTTGGACAGTATCAAGGACATCATAGCTCAGGAGGTAAATAAAAAAAAGTTTTTCTAAAATTTTGCGCTATTGTTAATTCGACCAGATTTTTAAAATAACTGTAAAAAAATTTTAAACATTAATTTATTGTAATATACATAAAAAACAAGATCTAAAATAAATAACTATATTGTAATTAAGCCTCTTAAAATAAATTTAAGCTTCTTAGAAGGTTTGACAATGACAACAAAAAAACAAACATCCGTAAATATTTTTTTTTATTTAAATATCAAATGCTTTTAAATAACACCGACTTTTTTAAATACATTAAGATTCCGATTCCGTTAATTTTCCGATCACAGGGCCTCTAACTTCATGCAGATGTACAATAACTAAGCCATCTTTTAATTATTTTGGAAAACCTTAAGGTATTTTCTCTTACGTAAAATATAAAGTATTATTTTGTAAGTATTCTTTAAAAATACATCGACATCGTCAAAAGCATAACAATAATCCGAAAACTCGATTTGAAGAATATTCGAATGCTTTGCTAAAATCCCTGAACCTAGAATTCATTTATCATTGTGAATTAGATAAAAGTCACCATTTCAGGTTACTATCGTGACCATAGACATCTTCACCATGGCGATTACTTTTATAAAGAAAAATCAGTGGAGCAATCCACTGCCTCTCCTATAACTCCGGATGAACTAAGGGACAGATTGGAAAGATTATTCGTAACAAAGAAAGAAATAAATGACCAACGAGAAGATACAAAAACAAGAAACGCAAGAAACTTTGCTTGGACCCCTATAAATGTTTAATTGATTGATCCATGTTTAATTTGATATTTATAACATTCTAAGCTACAATTAAGAACATTGGTGAATAATAAATTTTCTAGTCAATAAGTCAAAATCGAATGTAATTATTTGAATCATTATAATTGTAGCTCTGCGACTTTGTAAAAGTACATAGATATAAAAATTTGTATTATATTCTCTGAATAATAACATGATGTTACTTTTAAGTATCCGTTGACATTATAAATCAGAATTTAGAAAGATTTCAGATCAATTTTTCATCTTTAATTTACGAAACTTTTTTTTGCATTTTTATAAAATTTTAAGCTATTTTATTTTGTATGTCAATAAGTGTCCTGTTAAATAAATTGTTTTCTATATTTTTAGCAGTATTTTAATTTTCACACTTTGCATTATTAGCATCAAAAATATGAACATAATCTGATAATATTTTTCCTTCTTCACTTCAATGGCACTCCGTGTGTAAACCGGGCCAACTGTATTGTCTACCCTATTTTACGCTCTGAATAACTTGAAACTACTATGAATTCACTAGTTACTCACTCGGTCAGTAGTAGGATGTGTTTCCTATGGAAAGAGGAATAGTTTTTTAGTATGTACGTAAACTTTTTTCTTATATGATCTATACTTATATTATAAAGCTGAAGAGTTTGTTTGTTTGTTTGTTTGAACGCGCTAATTTCAGGAACTACAGGTTCGAATTGAAAAATTATTTTTGTGTTAGATAGTTTATTTATTGAGGAAGGCCATATGCCATAGACCATATCGCGGTATAAGAGTCAGATGAACGTATCTACGTTTTAAAATTTTTACTTTTTTTTTAATTTAGCAGTCCTCATAATATTTTATTTTGTTCTGATAATAAATATACCGTTATTTTGGAATTAGTGAAATCTTAAATAACGTTGTATTGCCATTTCATAGAAAACATTTTCAACGGTTTTAGTTAAAAAAAGATTTTCGATATTTTGTAGATACGTTCATCTGGTTATTATACCGCGATATACATACTACATCACTCTACGGCTCATAGGAGCGAAGCAGCAACCATAAACGCGAGTGAAACCACAAGAGACATCTAGTCTAAAATATGATGCTGACATGTATACTAACCACGAGTCATTTCAACTCCCGACGCAAAAAAGAGGAGTGTTATAAGTTTGACCGCTGTGTGTCTGTCTATGACACCGTAGCTCCTAAACGATAAACCGATTTGGATGCGGTTTTTTTGTGCGACATGATTAGCAAAATCGGTCCAGCGTCAAAAAATAGATTGTCAGGGTTTTTTTTAATTATCATTTGTAGTCAATTATTATTATGTGAAAAAACATAATAATTTATGGTATAAAAATGATTCTTGGAACTTAGTTTGCGTACAAATTTTCATCCTCTATTTAATCCCATCAAGATCGTTTCATTTTCAAGATCAAACTAACACCTATAACAAAATTCATCGAAATTGGTCCAGCGGTTTAGGCGCGAGGACATAACAACCAGACATATAGAAGAAAAAGAAAATGAAAAGAATTATCATAATTATATATATATATATATATATATATATATATATATATATATATATATATATATATATATATATATATATATATATATATATATATATATATATATATATATATATATATATATATATATATATAACCTATACGTGTTTACCCAATTGGGCTTTCCCTAAATGTTACTACAAAAAGTAGAAGTAAATTCTATAATTAATTTAATAATAATCTTGAATATTAAATCTATTCATACTAAACTTGAAAGCGATTGCTATCTGACCATACCTAGACTTAACTCTCTATATGGTCTATCTGACCATAAGTGCAATTTATTTACTGAAACAATCATTATTTGTATACCTTATAATATTACAAGACCTTATAAGGCATTTAACGTTATTCACTTTAGTTTATAATCATTACATTACTTTTTCCAACAGTATGAACAGGGTAAATCAAATAATTTAACTGTTAAGGAAGTCATTTGCACTAACGTACTATAATAGTATTGTCGTAGGTTTTTTATATAATTTTACACAAAGAATTAAACGATTATAAACGTATTGTAATTTCAGGTACAATTTAAGAGCCACCCGTGACATCGATCACTAAAAAATCTTCAACAAAAACATTTTGAATATCATTAACAAAGTTCTATCAGTGAGAAAGTCAGAATTAGCAGCTTAGAGGAGAGCGAAAACACTACATAACTTTACACAGATATCATTGTGAATCAATAATAAATCAAATTTTAAGTACCTATAAAAATTATTTTTTAAAAATAATATATCATTTATTCAGAATAGTCTCTGTGGAAAATTATGCAGTTTTTTTTGCTCACCTTCTCCTCTTACGTGATAGAACTTCACTGTTAACATGCTATAAACAATTATCAGTACAATACATAAATCCTTCTCATCTAAGCCAATTTCCTCTATCTTTTCATTTATCTCTCTGTTGTTGATTTATAAAGAACCACCACTTCACGACACGACTTTCATTATTTTTTTTTCATTACCATTAACAATGTTATCATCGCGTGCAAACACTACATGCTCAGTTTCATGCTTTGCGTGCTCTAGAAGATTCTATGCTTTCTCGATATTTTTCTTATAGTAACAGTATTGAATGAATTGGGGTATATAACTGGTCGGATCTGCTCCAATTGAGAGTTTATGGATGTTATTAGTAAAAGCGGATTTTTCTTGCGTAGATATTTAATTAAATTATGCGTCCATTTATGATGCGAGGTAATTATAGCTTCATTTTATGCATTTACAGATAAAATCTCTTAAAATCTGTTGTAAAAATAATAATTCATAAAGCTGATCTCTTAAAGAGTTTGTTAGATTAATACTAAAATATTATCTGCCCATTTCTAACACAATGTTTGATCGGCGACATGTCTTGTACTTTATGAAAATTTTTCTAAAAAATGTTAAAATCAACCTCAACTTTAAAAATGTAAATCAGCATTATAAATATGCAGAACAACATTAATGATTAAATGAATTACAAATTCCATTAAAAATTTGTATATCATATTTATAATTGTATCAAATTAATCACAAAATATCGTCAACTTATAATCAACTTTTGCATGCGGCTTCGCTCGCGTTAATATAGATTATGCTATACCGGACGACCGTCTAGAAATATTTTTAATTTAACTATCCCTATAATTTTCGGCAAAGTACAAACAACAAATTGACAACGTTTAAAAACAATCAGATGAAAGATAGAAGCAGATAGTGTTAAGCTACAAACGAAACAAATTTATATGATATTTATATTCTTATTATATTATACTAACGATTTGCCTTGGCTTCGTAAGGGTGCTATGTATTTTTAACGACTTCACATTACAGATCTTCGAAATTCTCGGCTTATTTGTACCATAATATGCATGTATTATGCATATAAATCATCGTCTTGAATCACTGCTTATTACAGAAAACCACATTTAAATCCATTGCATAGCTCTAAGCGTACAGACGGCGGGAAGCGACTCTGTTTTATACTATAGAAAGATTTCTATTCTTGTTATTAATATTAAACATTTTACAATAAATAGAAGGTTGACAAAAAAGAAAACAACACATTACAAATGGATATATTCAACTAAATACTTTGTTACATTTATAATAAAGATATTAATATTTTATTAAACGAACATTAAAATGTTAAAATAGATAGATAATTTATGGGCTAAGTTAAGGCGAATATTACATTTGTGAGTTCTACTATCGAGAGCCATATAAAACAACTCTATAATCTAATAAAAGATACGTCGTAAGTAGTTACGAAAGCTGTGAACGTAAAAAATAAGACACAGACATTAAATTCTTTCAGGTGTAAAGCAATGAGATATAACTTATGTAAATCTTTATGAAAGTCTGAGAGCAAAACTTATAAGCATATTTCTCGTATTAGAATTACACACTTTATTTGCTTAAGAGTGTGGTTACGCTTAATTAAAAGTGTAAGGAAATTAAAGGCAAGTCTAACCACAGGTGCTTACTGTGGCGAAAATTAATATAGGACATAAACTACAGTAAAATACAGTATGTATTAAAACGTATTAAGGTACATATATAACATTAATCATTAACTAAAAATATTTGGTGCATTGATTATTGTCTGCTCGTTAACTATTCAACATGATTTTTGTAATCATTGTAACCTATTTAAATAGATTCTGAACATGAATTCTCACATTTTCGGTAATATTACGAATTAAGCTTTTATTTTTATCAATTTATTAATTTTGAATTAATAAATACATTTTTTCGTAATCTAAACATTTAAGTAAAATATTTTAATTATTAGTTTATTTATGAATATGTTTTACTTAAAACCCAATAATTATTTGAAAAGCTATTCTGGATGGTGTCCAGCTATATAAATATTTTAAATACGAAAAAATATATACTGTTAACTCTGTATACACTGTTATAAAATTTACTTTTTAGTAATTGTAATCTTTTTGTAGTTTTACATTCAAAAATATTTTAGGCAAAAGAACTTGTTTTTAGTTATATATTTAGGTATAGAATAGTTGTCGAATATTTTATGTAAAAGCTGTAATTGCTAACTACGTTCTTTTATGTTTATGATCAGTTTAAATACGAATTTTCCTTTTCGAATATAGATAGATACTCATCTCTTAGAAAGTATTTTCTAGAAATCATTTTCAGAATAAAACATTCAATTTCAGATGAAATATTGCAGAATACGGAACTATTTCTTACTAATAAAGTCTATTTCTAGTCTATTTCTCATATTTCTCACGAGATCAAAATATCTTTTACTACATAACACGAATAAATAAATATTTTAACTGAAAAATAAAATGAAAGCCAATCATACTAAAAATGTTGTATTTTCACTGACCATCAAGTTTAAATAATTTTCCCTAAACTAGTTTTAGAAATAAAACAATGCGCCGTTTCAAAAGATTTATCAATTTTCCTCTCATCATTCACCATTTAGAATATTCATCATTCAATAAAACATAATATTACATAATTTTTATAAAGATTATACAAGTGTAATTATACTATAATAATAGTTACACAAAATACATCATTAAAATACTATACATAATACAGTATTTTGTAAAATAATATAAAATACATAATATTATTAATATCAAAAAGGTACTCGCGTAACCACCTTGTCATGATTTGACAATTTATACATAAATAAAATACATACAAAATATTATAGGACTCGGTAAATATTAATAAATAAATTATTATAATCTAATATTCCAAACAGCACTGCACCATACCGATAACTAAAATGATGACAATAAATTAATAATTAAATAACATACTTAACCTATATTTTTTACAAAATTGGACAACTGTAATCGTAGAAATAGAAAATGCACAGTACCCGTCGACTAGCCTACATATCAATAAAATATTTATCATTATGATTAAGCAATAATTAATCGTAACACTAAATCAATAAATAGTCATACTTAAAATTCTTCATTAACTATAAATATTTGGTGCGATGATTATTGATTACACATAAAATTAACTATTCAACGTAATTTTCATAATTATTATAACCTATTTACATAAATTCTTTAGGCTATTACATTAATGCGATTATATATTTGGGATAAGCAAGCGTCTTACGATGTACACAGTTAAATAATACTTATAATATACATGTCAATAGAGTCGTATAACTTATCATAAATTTAAATAAATACATGTCTCCTTCTTGCGAGTGCAAAGCCACCAACGTATAAGTTGGCATCGGAGGTAATTTTATTGGTGAAAACGCCGTGTCGTTGCTGTATTTTGTAAAGGGAGTCGTAAGTCATCTTCTTCCAGATTTTACCAATTACTGTTTCTTAGCGTACGCTCTGTAGGCCCTGTCCTGAGCTGCGGCTTCCTCTTCGACGCTTCTCCTGTAGTGTCCCCCTGGACCTGTCGTGTCGAAGTCGCTGCCGTAGTGCGAGGACGAGTAAGTGTGACTCTGTGAAACCTGTGGATGCTTGACGATCTCGTAAGTGGTCTTCTCGTGCGCTTCTCCCCCTGCTACCAGTTTCTTCAACCCGATGATGGCGGATAGAAGCAAAGCAATCTTACCGATCAGCAGCGCCTTACCTGCGATTAAAGCGATCGCTTGGAATGCTATAGCCAAAAAACCTCCCTTGATCGCAACTCCAGCTAATATTGGACCTATCATCTTCTTCAGTTTGCCCCTAGCTTCGTTCATTGACCGGCCGACGTCCGATCCAATACTTGTAGGTGATATTATAACACGATGAGTTTGCATCAGCTTCGATGTTGCTAGATTGAGAAGTTTATCGACTTCCTCTGAACTTAAAGAATTCAAGTCACCTTCTGGTATAGATGAGGGAAACGCTCTGCCGTGATCTGCGATCCGGACTAAGGAAAAGCCGTCGAATATGGGCAATGATTCCATTCTAGCAGCCCGATCGACCAGCTTAGCCGCCTGGATTTTGAAGCATTTCATGATCTCCTGCGACCTTTCGCACTCGTCGTATAGCCTTCCGAGCAGCTTCATACCAACCCCGAAGCTATCCGCCGAAGCCGACGCCAGGACGACACTAAAGCACAGGACGACTATCCCGCGGGGAACCATTTTGTCGAATAACCGCGGATGTCCCGTCAACGTCACACGTGTCCAGTCAATGCGCTTGCGCCTATTGAAATGTGTAGAAAACACATGAGCACTGGCATTTATCTATTTTCACCGGGAACTGCATTTATCTATAAATCTTTTAGAGCGTGCAATCGTTGCATCGTATCGTCGTGCACTGAGGCATGTATGTGCACGTGGGTTTCGGTGCATGTGTGCGTGCGATGGCTATGTGCTGGTCAGCGGTGGTCGATCTCGTGCTGAGGATGAAGTTGTCAATGTCAAGGTTGTTGGAATTTCAGGAGTTTCTTGAAATGCCTGGGTTAGTATTGAGTTAATAACTACGATTGTTGTATGTTATTTAATAACACTTATTATATCAATCTTTCCTTTAAATAATTAAGCTCATTTTAACTTGAATTATTTTTGTAATAGAAATGCTTAATAGGCGGCAATCTGTGATTAGCATTATAAAATAATCATAAAAATTACATTCTATGTTTATTAACATATTGAATACTTTATTTCATTTAAATTAAATTAATTGATTTTAAAGTTTTTCTTATACTTTTGAGGTGTAAAATTCACTTAGCTGCTCAGTCATGTCTATATAAATAAAAATTATTTTTTGTATGTTTGTCAGCTTTACATTCTTAAAACATTGATCGGATTGATGAAACTTTGGTAGAGTGTTCTGGAGACTTTCTGGCCTGAAAAATCTGTATACTGTAGAAAGCATTGCAATGCAGGCCAAGAATATGTCTTATAAAGCAAATCTATTATCTATCACGAGTACGTTTCCGCTAAAGTTTTATGATTGTATAATTAAAATAAAATATCAGATAGTGTTGAGCAAAAATATACTATATTATAAGTTAGAAACATAAGATCTAGTCATTCTGCTTTACAAAGTAAAAAAAATGTTATTGTTTAATACTGATAGAATTTTGTTTTACTTGTTCTAATTTTAGTAGTTTTTTTTTCCTTTACACTTAAAAAAATCAAAAATAAAAATAATAATTTATTATAAAAAATTATGCATTTATTATTAGATTAATGGTATAAAAATAAAATTAAATCAATGTTTTAATAAATAGAAAATAGGCGTTTGTCTTTATACCTGTGTTAATACATGTAACTGCAACATATACAGGATGTGTAATGAACTCGATTATAGTACGACCACTGATTTACTTAAACATTATATTTGTAATTATAATATTATTCAAGAAGATTTTTTTTTATTTATAATATCTTTATAGAACATAGGAGTTAGATATCATTTGTATTAATTTATTATATTAATGAATAAATATATTTTACTCATTATAAGCAAACATTTGTACTTATTCGTGTTAATCTCGTTTGTTACTGTACTAGCTTTTATTCGTGAAGTCGTCCGCGTCAATGTAAATTATCTATATAAAACTTTAAATCCTCTTCTAAGGGGTGAATTTTGTAAAATTCCCTTCTTGGTAAATGCATACGTTATATCTGTGTGGCTAAATTCGGTGCAATCCGTTTATTGGTTTGGGCTGTGTGTTAATAGTAACGGTTGTTTTTTTTTATATAATTAACTAGCTGTTTCTTGGAATTTCACTCGCGTTTATGGTTACTGCTTCGCTCCTATGAATCGTAGCGTGATGTAATATAGCCTATAGCCTCCTTAATAAATAAACTATCTAACACAAAAGTATTTTTTAATTCGAACCAGTAGCTGCGAGTGTAAAACTTATAAATGTAATTCTTGCCTAATCTATACTAATATTATAAAGAGATAAATTTTGTTTTTAAGTTTGTATGTAGAGGGTAATAACTGTAACTACTGATTCGATTTGAAAAATTCCTTTTGAATTGAATGACCGTTTATTGACGAATGTTATAACCTAGAACACATCTTTATATTTAATATAGCAGCTTGTGACCACGACGTATGCAACTACGTCGAAACGTCGGGCAATAAAAATGGTACTACTACCATTAGTTATCGCGATAAGAACCGTTCTATTAAATATGAATAGTATAAATCACATTACAACTCATAGTAGAAAAGCAGTAACCATAGATTTTGTTATACCAGATGAACGCAAAATCATTAATCTAATCGGTTTGAATTCTTTTCATGATAACACCTAATAAACGAGCTGGTGGATTACCTGATGTAAGTGATCAGTCCATAACATCTACAGCAGTACAACATACGTTTCCGGGTAAAAAAGGAATACTAGGAAAAAGAAAGAAATAATGGATGACTAGGAAGTTATAGAGGAAAATACATGTAGGGCGGATAAGCTTCACATTTTTTTATATTTGTATTTTAAAGACTAATGTATCTTTTGACTTTTCTCGAAGATTCCTGGTATTGGCTGACAACTATAGTAATATATACGAAACGGCGACAAATTGATGTCCAAATATTGAAGAATTATCATATTAAAGAACAATTGATAGCAACAAAAAACCTTTAAAATGATGGATATCCCAATCAATACATCACGAAGACTAATAACACGTAGATTTTACACGAAATCATACAAAACAGCATGTCTAAAATTACCAGTAATAAAATTACCTGATTACTGGTAATCTATCATTCATAACGTTCTGAGATTGGTAATCATCCAATAATTGTATAATACGTTGCACGCGACGAGACATTGACTCGTTCTGACATTGACATAAAACAAATGTTGGATTTGAAATTAAACATCGTTTTTGCATGTTTGACTTTTAATCACGTGGTCACAGTGATATTTTTTATCGAACTTTATACAATTTATCGCTAAAAATCAATTCAATACTTAGTTAATGACTTTTATTTGTGCCATGTGAGCACAGATTCTTTCGCCAATGTCACGTAGGATGGAGAAGATATGAAGGATATTTTTAGTGCGGTTAAGATTACGAAATCAGATAAATTTTGAAGACAAGCAAAATTGTAGGAATTTCATTATTATTTTTTGACCTGTAACAACACAAACGTATACACCGTTAGTAGATATTACACCAAAAATCTGTACCTAGTTCTAACTTTGGTAATCTTGTTAATTGTCCTGTTGGTACAAAGATACTCTCGTCCGTCATACTTAGTTGCTAGCTGGTTGCTAGGCAATCTTGTCCAAAGGTATTCTGGGTGCCAAAATCCACGAGGTTGTTTATATATATATCTTTAGTTTTATCATATCACTGATTAAAATAATTGACTTTAAAAAGAATGAGGTTCTCAATTCGTAGAGTCTGTTTGGTGCCTTAGAACTCAGTCATTTCGTATCACAATTCAAAAATTCCTTTTTTATTTTACAGATTGCTTAATAAAAATTCCAGCAAAATAGTTGCCTTTTGGTTTAAAAGCTAGTACTAGCTGTGCCAGACAGACAAACAGACAAAAATTTAAAAATTACGTTTTCGATGTAAGTTTCGTGTACTTTCATATACATTTAATTAAAAGCTGATAATTTGAAATTACGAAAAGACACTTCAATTTTATAAATGAACTGGCATTAAAATGTTATACACGTAAAAAGTTTTAACTATTTTTTGTTCAAAATAATAATTATTTGTAAATAACAAGCGTCTATAAAATAAACGTCATTGCATGCATGACGCATCTTTACCATGTTGAATATCCGACATTTCTGCACAGCGTCCTAATGGATAATACTGTCAGGTGTAAGACATCGCATTCTTTTATACGTGACGGTAACAAGAGTACAGCTGCAGCGGAGTTTGATTGTATATATTAATATATATCATATATTATATATAAAACAAAGTCGATTCCCGCCGTCTGTATGTCTATTTAAAGTACACAATGGATTTTAATGCGATTTTTTATAATATGTAACATTTTATATTGCACGTCACTAGTAGAAACGTTTAGTTATTCACCGTGTCATTATATAAATAACGATCGCAAAAGTGTTTATCAGTTTATGTATGCATTTGAGTATGTCAGGTACTATTTAAACAAAACGCGTGGGTGGATTTTGATAAAAGACAGTGATTTTTTTTTTCAAATTTTTATGCGTTCTATGACAAAGTATAAGACATGTTATTTATCAAAATTGTCACACGCGTCTGGTCCTTATAGTGCCACAAAGGTAATAACCCACATACATACATAAATAGGCTGATTAACACATTACTATTTTGACAGACGCGTTGACGCAATGGTCACTGCAACTGACTAAAGCGCTAACGGTCGCGGGTTCGATCCCCACTCACGGCAAACGTGTGTATTGGCCTTACAGATGTTTGTCGTGGTCTGGGTGTTTGTGTTAGTGTTGTGTGTGTTTCCGGACCTCCGACACAAGGTCATGAGATCTTAATGGGGGCCGTTGAGTGTGATGCGTTATTTATTTATTTATTTATTTATTACTCTCCTCTGCGTCGCGAAGTCAGTCAATAGACGTGAAAAATCCAAAGTATGATATGATATTAAAATAATAAACATTAGAATGCTGAATACTTGACATTCGCGCCCCTAAACATTAACGTGACGATGACACGACACCATGTCTTTTCCCATAACAAAACTCATTCAGCATTCCAAATAAAGTTTTCACTTTTAAAACTAATTATGAAATGGTTTAAATAAACAAAAGCATAAATAAGCGAATATCACATTAACCTGTACACTATAAAAGGCCGGATGTGATGATAGAATTATCCGCTTGGAGTATATTTATATTAAAAGCGGGCTTATTTACATTAGATGATAGTACTCTTATACCTTAAACGGAATATCTAATATTGACGAAACTTTCACTATTACAACGGTCAGTGTCATTCCTTTTATATGGGGTCAAGACAGAACTGAAGACGCTAATTCCTGGAATAAAGGTCCTTACTAAGTTTAACGTAATAAAATATATTAAGAACAATGCCATTTTAAACGCTGATAATAGGTACTTTGTCACACGCGGACTTTAATTTCAGAAAAATGGCGTCTAAAGATGTAAAAGCTATGCTTAACAAATTTGTTTAAAGACATTAGGATGGATAATGTTCTATTTTCTATTCTGAAAAAAAGTATAATAAATTAAAAGCAGATTGTGATAATAAATATTTGTTTATGTTTTATATGGATGCTGATAAGCAATAATGTGTCAACCCACAAAAAGTCCAATTTGGAAATATTGATGTATTCTGATAATGCATTTCGTACTTAATATTATACAAAAAAATTCAAGTCGTTTGAACTAAATAAGTACGGAAAAAAGTTTCTTAATGAAATGTTTAGAATTTTGTAGTGAATTTCATATTTTGGATTATGCAATAATTTCATATATTTGAAAAACTTATTATTAGATAAAAATCTTTACTAGCCTATGTGCTATTCATTAATTATACTTTTTCTCAAAATAGAAAAGAAAATATGGATATATGCTTCTTCAAACAGATGTGTTAAGAATAGGTTCGACAACTTTAGACGCCGTTTTCTCAAAATGAACTCCGTGTGGCTTGACACAGTATTGCATATCAGCATCCATATAATAATAAGTTTTTCATTAAGAGTATTGCATATTGCAAAATATAAAAGACACTTCAATATTCAATACGTTAAATAAGGAACGTTTCTTCGTATTTATTTAGTTCTGATGACTTAAAAATTGTCGGAATCATGTTAAATCTTTCAAAAACACATTATCGGTATACATCGATATCTCTGAAATCGACTTTTTGTGGGTTGACACATTATTGCTTATGAGCATCTATTTAATTATCTTCTGTACAAATACATATGGTTGCCTTATATATAATATATGTGGACGCTGATAAGCAATACTGTGTCAAGCCACACGGACTTCGTTTTGAGAAAATGGCGTCTAAAGATGTCAAACCTATTCTTAATACATTAGTTTGAAGACGTATATATTCATCTTTTTTTTTCTATTTTGATAAAATGTATATTGAATCAAACGCAGATAGATTTATTTAATCTATACTAATAATAAAATTCTAGAGGGTCGCTGTCTGTACATGGAAGATATTTGAAAAAAAACATTATTGGGGGCCTTTACCAACGCAATAGAACCCAAATCTATGATTTTTAGAATTCTTATCTGTTTGTCTGTTTGTCTGTTTGTCTGTTTGTCTGTTTGTCTGTTTATCTGTGCGTTTGTGCACGCTAATCTCAGAAACGGCTTATCCGATTTAGATGCGGTTTTCACTAATATATTGTAGTAAGCTTCACTTAACATTTAGGCATTGTTTTATGTCAATCGGTCCATAAATAAAAAAGTTATGTCAATTTAACGAATCACCTTGAACATTTTTTTCTGCTTATCACTAAATGCATGAAAGTATATACAGTACATACATCAAAAAATACATTTTTAAATTTTTTGTCTGTCAGTCTGCCTGTTTGTTCCGACGAATCTCTGAAACGGCTGAACCGGTTTTGATGGTACTTTTACTCGCAGTTAGCAAATGTTATAAGGAGTGACTTGGGCTTACTTCTATTTAAGTTTTTTTTTTAATTCTATAAATATGAAAAAAAATTCTAACGGGTCGCTGTCTGTACATGCAAGATATATGAAAAAAAAAATATTGGGGGTCTTTACCTACGCAATAGAACCCAAAACAATAATTGTTAGAATTTTTGTCTGTTTGTCTGTTTATC
Organism: Hypolimnas misippus; assembly: GCA_037950945.1. NCBI lineage: Eukaryota > Metazoa > Arthropoda > Insecta > Lepidoptera > Nymphalidae > Hypolimnas > Hypolimnas misippus. The sequence goes on from JBBEEQ010000009.1 coordinate 4,124,122, forward strand.
TGTGCGTTTGTGCCAGCTAAAAAAGATATGTCTATTTATGGGGTCACGTCGAACATTATTTTGTGATTTTCACTAAATGCACGAAAGTACTTACATCAAGTACTGTCAGTCTGTTTTTTACGACTAATCTCTGAAACAGCTGAATCAAATTTGATGAGACTTTCACTCGCAGATAGAGGATGTCCACTAATCACGTGAGGCCCAGAGAAGGGAGTGGGAATGGAAGAAATATATCACAAAATATCACTAAGTCTAAGAAGTTCTTAAAAACATTACAGCAGCTCCTATAGCTAATATTATAAGGATTAACTTAGGCTACTTTTATTAAAAAATATATGTATTTAAATCAATAATTAAAAAAGAGAATTACGCGATAACAAAATATTGGAGAAACCAATAAAATAGTAAACAATTTCATATTTAAGAAGGGAAGGTATACAAGTAAATAAAATTAATGTGTCTGTTTGTAATTTTAAATACTTTCTACTTTCATATGCATACGCATTTGCATATGAAAGTATACACGGTACTTACAACAAAATTCCCAATTTTTAAATTTTTGTCTGTCTATCTGTCAATATCAATGTGGAACAAAATTGAAACTAATGAAATAGTGAATAATATTTGATTCAAATAGGAAAGTTAATAAATAATAATAATTTTGAAAAATAATAAATTTACTGGGTAATTTTCTTACTGGATATGATAGAGCAAATCCGAAACTATAAGCAATAGCGATAAATAATTAAAGGAGTAACAGAGCCGATTTTAATAAAAACTAAAACTATATCATTAGTTTTTTGAAAAATAAGTTCTCCTAGCCAGAAACGACGTTGAAACACGTTGATTTTGAGAAAAATTAACATTCTGTATGATTGCATCATCTGATACTGTCACATATTATAAGGATCAACTTCAGGGGGGTAATAGTATACAGTTAACTGCAACAAAAAGAAAAGACTATTTTTTTTACAAAATTCTATCAAATTCTTACATTAATTAAATCTTTAGCAATTCTTTAAAAAACAATTATACCTAAAAGTGAAATTTTAAAATTATAACGGGATGTTTTAACGCTAATAGCGGGTGAGTACCATAGCCGAGTCCAGTGAAATGTAGATTTTCAATAAATTCATTCATCTTTTTAAGAATTATCTAAACCTACTTAGGTAACGGAATAGGTAATCAGGACCAAAACAAACGTCACATTCTATCAACTTTGTACAACTCACATAGAAAAAATAGACAAACATAAAAAAAGTTACTGTGAGTTATTCATTTTATATATTTTCGATTGTATTGTTCACAGTCTTCCTTACTTTAGTAGGTGACCAACATTTTGATGCGATATAAACAAATCGTTCGAAGTAATGCAGATTTTTTTTCTAAACCTACGGGAACCCATGATTAAACCCACATATTTGATTATGTCTATGTAGAATCGAATACTTAACTTCTAATTAGTGTATATATTTAATGTTGTTTTGTAAAAAAAATCTTTTCCTTTAATTTGTCACTTTTTAGGGTTCCGTAGTAAAAAACGGAACCCTTATAGTTTCGCCATGTCCGTCTGTCTGTCTGTCTGTCCGCGGCTTTGCTCCGAAACCCTTAATACCAGAAAGCTGTAATTCGGTATGAGTATACATATGAATTACGCCGAGAAAGTCGTACAATAAAATCTTAAAAATATTTTTTTTTCAGGGTGTCTTCCCTATGTGTTAAGAGAGACCAAAAATTTTTTTTCTCATTTATCCCATGTTGTTGGGTATCGTTAGATAGGTCTTTTAAAAATGTTATAGGTGTGGGAAAACCATTTTTCCGAACGACGAACTGTTTCCGAAATATTAAGCTTTGTAGTGTCAATTTTTCAATAAACTGCTGCGTCTTAAAATATGAAAAAAATCACGATAGTGGTACATATAATGAATTTAAAAGGAAAATTATCACGGCTATGTGGGTTCTTATGGTTATCGAGTTATAGATGATCTAAGTAAAAATAAATATTTCACTTTTTAAAGCATCACATTACGTAAATATTAATAATTTTAAATTAATATATGAATTTAAATGAATAAATAAATAAATATTTAATAAGTTTAAATTAAAATAAAATATAAAATAAGGTATAAAACAATGTCTCAATAAAACATGTCGCGAGTGATTCTGAATCGCGCTTATGAAGTTTTCAACCAAATCTCCATAGATTTCATAGGCGCTATTCTGGAAGGAAAATTATTATTATATTTTACAAGTGTTAGAATAATAAATAATCGACGAACATATAAAGTTCAAAATCGTTAGTATAATTCACATTCAAACATTCATTTTACATTAAAAATATTTTAGTCTCGAAATATAAAGAGAAATTAAAAATAATTTTATAATAATAAAAGGTTTTAAATTGTAAGTATGTATATTGTTTAAACTGACTTAAAAAAGGAAATTTCCAGTTCGTCGTAAACTTTTTTACGAAAATATAACTCGAAGATTGCTTGACCGATCTTGACAATTCTGACAACTACGGAACCCTACATTGTGCGTGGCCCGACACGCTCTTGGCTGATTTATTATTACTTTCCAAAAGTTGATCTTTACAAGTTTATTGGTGGTGTAATAATACAGAATGTATTTTTTTTTTCAAAATTAGTGGGTTCTATTCCTGGCAAGGAGAATCATGAAATCAAAAAAAATATGATCCAGTTTTAGATTTTTCAAAATTTGACACGAAACTCCTTTAAGTATCTTTCGCGATTCCTTATAGTTCCGGATTTGGCCATATAAATATCAAAGCCCAGTTAAAAAAAGTCACCCGATATATAATACAAGAAGAAACTCAGTGGGAACTTACTGTTTTGCAGTCAAAATCTTAAAGACTAGCACAAAACAACTTTTCTTCAACATTTATAGCGAAAACCGTGGAGGAATACCATATCTGAGTTAGTGACTGCTTATAAAAACAACCAGAAAGTTTCCAGATCCAAAGTAAAAAGCTTCTTTCTTGAGCAGCACCGCAGACTATTATAACCTTGATTTGCAGGAGACATACCAAGCATTCTGTAATCCACGCGAACGAAGTCGCGGGCACAGCTAGTATGTTATATAATAATAAGTTTTTAAATATTTGAGATTATTTTATAAATTGCAAAATATGGAACGCACCTGAAATACGAAACATTGAGTTAAGAAACTTTTTTCCATACTTATTTAGTTTAGATGACTTGAAATTTGTTTGGATAATGTTAAAAATACATCAATATCTTAAAATTTGACGTTTTGTGGGTTGACACATTATTGCTTATCAGCATCCATTTACAATTTTACAACAACAGATAAAAATATAGATAATAAAACAAGCCAAAACTATTGTCGTAAAAAGTGAACAAAAGATATTTAAAATTGTTTGAACTTTGAGCTCATTAACAACGTACGTGGAGAAAGCTCAGTAAATATGAAGATCTGGTCAGTCTTCCCATGACGAATAATTGATGGCGCACGAAGTTATCAAGCTCTTCATTTTTGAAGTATATAATGGTTTAATGGATATAATTATGTTGGTAGACTTCTTGACAAGTGGTTATTAACCACCGATACGAATAAAACCCTTCGCGTTCATTCTCATCTATATAAATAAATAAAATTAAAGTATCTTTTTGTAATTTTAAATTATCAGCTTTTAACTGATATCATATAAAAGTATTCACGGTAATCACATCAAAAACACAATTTTTAAAATTCTGTCCGGCTGTATATGTCTTACTATTAATAATATTGCCATTCCTAATGCTATAAGGCTATATATATACATAAGTTAAGCTAATTTTATTAAAAAAATAAATAAAAAACAGGGTTATGCGTAGAAAAAATTGAGACCAATGAATATTGAAATATAATATTGAACAATATCCTATTCAAGTAGCGAAGATAAAAATATAAATATAATTTTTCCTCAAATTAACGCGTAAACCGCGGGACACATCTGTGTGGTAAAGTATCTACTTTACCAAATAATATGAGAACTAAATTCAAAATCCGTTTTTGTCTGCACTAAAAAATTATTTCATATAGTATTGTGAAAATTATGTTATAAGTATAAACACATATCCTTTGTAAACGATCCTATGTAACTGTAGAATATTTTAATTAATATAGGCAAAGCGAAATATTTTGAAAATTACTACAACGCGAGGCTTTAAGTTAATTCGTCGATTGATATGTTCCTATACGATTCTAGACACTTTGTTCAATATATGGATATTTTATAACTTTTTTTTTAACCCACGTCCAAAAAGAGGAGTGTAATAAGTATAACGTGACTATCTACGGCGTTGTAGCTCCCTAATGAATGGATCGTTTATTCATTTTTTGTCTGAAAGCTGATGTAAACGAGATGGTACTGAAATATAACTTACGAAGATCTATTCAGACGTTTTAATTTTATCAGCTCTTTTCTAGTCGTTGAAAAGATCTGCCACACTTTTACTGGTCTACTGGAAATTGACTATTCTTTGAATTATATGAGAAAGAAGGTAGCTATGTAAGCTTGGCCAAATTCTGTAGCTAGAAGTGTAACTACGCCATCTGAGGCCCGTGGCAAATTCTTTGGATGAGCCCTCCACGTAAAAATTGTCATGTTATAACTAAATTTTAATGAACCACTTAAGTAGTTACGTATGTGGCGGACAATATTTCGCTGTGTTGCGTTGTTAGGCATGCGGGCGTCGTGTTGACAGCGCGCGCCTCGGTTTGCTATACATATTTTAAATTATTGTCATATAGAAATTTTCTTTATTTCATCTCTGTAAAATAATTAATTTATTTATGTAAAATTTGTAAATATATCTTATAAATAACTAAAGGTATTATCATTGATCCACATTACTAACGATCCCCCGCATGTAAAAATAATAATATTGTGTAAATTTTAATAAAATATCTGATGAGTTTTATTTTCAAGAGCGTAGGTTTATACATATTTATAAAGAAATAACAATTTATTTTAATAAGATTTTATTATAACATTTTTTTAGGCCGGGGGTCTCTCGGGTCTGAGCCTGTGCCTTTTTGCCAGCCCTATCATCTTATAGCTACACTCCTGTCTGCATCATCATCCGACATCAGCAGGAAACACATCTCTTCACCAACCTACAACAACAGTATCATATTGGGGCTTGTTGAAATGGTGGGACCACGAAAAAATTATCGGGGTTTTTATATATTTTTCTATTTTATTTATCTTGAATATATATAGTGCGATTAAACCGTGCCGTAGTAAAACGCAGTGTTGGTTAAATTATAACGAAATCATGTCAAATAAACAGTTACATCCATTAGAAAAACCAAAACTTTGACTCGAGTTCAACATTTAGCGATTATGAACGCACTTTGTAATGTAATATGAGTGGTAGTAATCTTTTGTTCCTTTATGCATATGTAATGGAGGAAATTATCTGGTTTATGAAGATACAGACTAATGTACGATTATTTAATACACTAGGTTAGTACTATAAGAAAAAATTATAGAATAACAATTAAATAATTGAAAAAATCGAAAACCCGACTGCGTAACAAGATTATAGAAAATCGTTCTAGTTCTGGTTTCGTTTACAAGGTCCAAAGATAAAAATTCACATAGAGATATACATACATCTATACATAGACTGATAAACACCATTATCATCTCTTGCATGGCGCAGTCGAGTAAAAAAAATATTGGGGTCTACACCTATGTATATAGGCTCTAGCCTAGCTGTAGCCCACTGACTATAGTTCATATTCCTTAGGTACTACATCACTCTCACGTAAGATCGGTGTGAAGTAGCTAATATAACTCAGTTTCATACGATGAATGTGAGTCCTTAGTCCCTTTCATAATGTAATCCTTTTTAAGTCGGCAACACATTCGTGTCTCCTTTGCAAATCACCATATTCGGCAGTTATAACTTAACATCTTGTGTCCCGCTTGCTGGTTTACCAGGTTTAAAAAAAAAAAAACGTAAAAAATAATGTTTTTTGTACAAAGTACGTAGGCGATAAATTTTTGAAAGAATGTTGCTTAATATTTATTCTTTTTTTAACTAAAATTGGTAAACATATTTCGATTTTGATTTTATAGCTAAGAAGTATCTAGATCACATTAGCTTTCAAACTGGATAAAACTGTATCTAAATTGATTTTTTTTTGTTTTTGTACTCACGATTCAAAAATGCTTGTAAAAGCCCACTTGAATAAAGTATATTCTGATTTTGATTATTTGGAAGTAGATTCCACAGACACAGATGTATATATAAAAAGATACAGATAAAAATACATACGTTAAAACTATAAAAACCTCCTTTTTTTCGTCGAGGTTAAAACATATACCTAACCAGCTGCTCCTATTCACTATTCACTCGCGTTGACGGTTACTGCTTCGCTTCTATGAGACGTAACGTGACGCAATATAGCCTACAATCTTCCTCGATAAACGGGCTATTCAACCCAAAGAAAAAATTCGAATTGAATCAGTATTTCAAAGATAAAACCCTCTACATACAAAAATGCTAACAAATTTTATCTCTTTATCATATTAGTATAGACAGGTATAAAGATGTACGTATATCTGATTTCGTGAATACAAAAAATACTCTCAAACATCAGTTTACCGGCGAAAGTATAGTACTTTTACTAGAGAAACGTTATTTCATACATAATTTTCTAATTGAAAGTCAAAATTTTGTAATTTAATTTTATATAGTCGTTTAAAACGTAATTGACTAGATATGATCTTTAATGTATATTTTAGACATATTTTACTGTTAGACAGTTAATAACATTGTAACTCTTTGTCGTTTTTAACCGACTTAAAAAAAATATGGTCTTAATTCGTCTGTATTTTTAATTTATATTTTACTAATTGTAATTAAGTTAAAAGAAGATGCGAAATTGTGCTAATAACGAAATAAAGTTTAAATCAAAATAAAATTTAAAATGAAATAAATAAATAAACCAACAATGAATTCATTGAGACCATTCAACAAAAACAAACACTTCAAAATATGTCCAATTTTTAGGGAACTACGGTATCACAAATACGCATTTGTGCATCATATCATACTATAATATAACACCACTCTTATTATATCTTTACAGATGAGCCACAAATGCCAGCTAAAAAGGAATAATAGGTAAACGGGAATAAGAAGTAATTAATGGAAAAGGTGAGCTCCTTCCCACACCGACGACGTACAAAGCCGAGGTGCGATCTCACTAGGAGATACCCTTAGACACGGACGTCCATTCTGAGCCCCAACGGGGGCTTCCAATTTCAAGGCCGAGTCCCAGTACCCTGCCGTACCCCCCGGTGACGCTGTCAAGGCCAGTAGGGCCAACAGCAATACACATTTCAGAAAAAAAAATGAGCTACTTCACACCGATCTTCTATGCCCCGTAGGTGCCCCGGTCGAGCCGCCCGTATACAAGCTGTAGTCGTTAGGCTACAGCTAGGTTTTACCTCAATTGGACGCTGATATGCAATACTGTGTCAAGCCACACGGACTTTATTTTGAGAAAATGGCGTCTAAAGATGTCAAACCTATTCTTAATCAATTTGTTTGAAGACGTATGTATCAATCTTTTCTTTTCTATATTGATAAAAGGTGTAATGTATTAAAAGCAGATTGTTAGATTTAATATATTATCTAATAAAAAGTTTTTCAAATATTTCAGATTATTCTATAAATTGCAAAATATGAAATGCACTTGAAATTCGAGACATTAAATTAAGACACTTTTCCCTTACTTATGCAGTTTATATAACGTAAAATTATATTTAACGTTGTTAAATAGATTACACACTATCAAAATACATCAATATCTCCGAATTTGACTTTTTGTGGGTTGACACATTATTGCTTATCAGCATCCAATTAATGTACATCATAACCCCTTCCTGGCAAGACGAATGAGACTCCCTCCGCAGGATTCTGACCAGACAACCAATAAATAGTACGGAAAAGGTTTAATTTGGTACCGACTTTTGTAGAAAATACTTATATCTACACTAGAGCCGAGATGGCCTAGTGGTTAGAACACGTCGATCTTAATCGATGATCGCAGGTTCAAACCCTGGCTAGCACCACTGATTTTTCAAGTGTTAAATTAGTGTTTAAATTCATCTCGAGCTCGGCGGTGAAGGAAAACATCGTGAGGAAACCTGCATGTATCGGGAGAAATTCTGACACATGTATATCCGCCAACCCGCAGTGGAGCAGCGTGGTGGATTAAGCTCTAAACCTTCTCCTTAATAGGAGAGGAGACCTTTGCCCAGCAGTGGGATATTAACAGGCTGTTACTTTACTCTACTTTACTTTATCTATACAGATAAGTCTCGCATCAAGTACGTCGTTACACAATTTATATGACACAAATATATCATATAAACTGTGTAATGACGTTAAAAGCTAATAGTAAAACTTTTCAGTGCGTTTTTAATTTTTTTTTTTTACTTTAATTTATTTTTTATATTCTGTTTAGGTTACTTATTTCATTTTAGAAGTCACTTTATTTAAGTTTTTATATAAACACTAACTGTATATATACAATCATAGATATAATTATATTCTAAGTAAATAATAAGACATGGGTTCGTACAGGTTTATATACAGATGATAGCAACGCACTAATGGACATGATATATTCAAACGTCATTAACTCATATTGTAAGTAGGCAAATGGTTTATGAGAATCCTATACACAAGCAATAACTATTCGCAAACGTAAAGAAAATGCGCTTTGTGTAAATGAGGATCTATGTGTTCACTTTCTAGCATTTATATGTAATGGGATAGAAGTACATTTATTGAAAATAAAAAATTACAATGTACATTTATTTATCAACTAGCTGTCTCTCGCGGTATATATATATATATATATATATATGTATATATATAATATAGTATAACAGGTATAAGTACAATTGGAGGCCTTATCGCTAAACAGCAATCTCTGCCAGGCAACCATGTTGCTGAGGATATTATAACCAGAGATAAAAAGGTTATTGGTGTACACTGTATATATTAATAAAAAAAAAATGGTCATATATGGAATTTATATTGTCTACAACCTTTTACAATACATGGACTATCCAACGCAATTTTTTTTAATTGGATTAATTTCAGAGATAACAAAATTTAATTTACCGAAGGTTATATATTTATTGTTTTACTGAATATTGTATAAATGCGTCTAAAGTGAGCAATAATACTGTCAGTTAATAGCTTGTAAATACACAGCTAATAAAAGGTACCATTATTAAACTGTATCAGCTCCACAGCTAAGCAAAGGTTTTATTTTATTATGGAGAAGGTAAAGTAAGTAAACTTAAAATAAAAATCAGCAAAAAGAGAATGGTTTGTTCGATTATCATCATTACTACTAATTATAATCAAACCTTTTTTTTAAAAAGCAACCAACATCAACAGCGAAATAGTAATTTCGTTTACTCCGATGACGTACATTTTCCAGTTATTTAGATTTTAAAATGAAACTACTAAGCCGATTTTGATAAAAACTCCATATAAGCCATCTAAAAGTAAACCGTTTCGAACAAAAAAAGAATTTTGCAGAATATGAATGTAATTCGGAATATATGACGTAGTACAAACGTACATAAATAATATTTGAACGTCCGAATTGAGAACCGTCGCCTATCATTAATTTTTGCATCAAAGGAATCACAAACTCGTTACCGATTTAAAGGGAATAAATAAAAATAAAACCTTTTTTTTCCTTTGAATCGGTGGCGAGTTTGAAGAGAGAAAGAAAATGTAGGAAAGCGTGATGGGAGTTAAGAGATAAGATGCAAAAGAACATTAACTACAAATATGTTTCACTGTAAAAATCAAAATATTTTTATACATTAATAGGAATTAACATTATTTTTTTGCGTCAAACAAATTAAAATTTAATCCTCAGACTTGAGGAGAAACCACGAAAGAAACTCAGCGTGACTTATTTTTAACTTCCGACTAAAAAAAGACGTTATAAGTTTAACGTGACGCTTCCTAACGAATGGACCGATTATGATGCAGTTTTTGAGATAGCCTGAAAGCGATCACTTTATTCGATAGTATGTCACAAAAGACCGTTTATAATCTTTTTTTTATTTGACTATTGAAGCATTTTTAACTCTTTCTGGGATCCTTATGTAAAATATTATACATTCAAACAAAAAAATGACTAAGTCGACATAGCCTTCAAAATTATCTTCAATTAACTCCATTTTACTAACAATTTCAAATACAAAAAACCGAACAAAACTTCTAATTTCGAGGAACTAATACGTATAATATCTTTCACGAGACGAAATTATCACGCAAAATGTGCATTAAGCGATTTTCATACAGTTTTATATGAGAAATGATACATTTCCGATAACTTAACTATAGGAAGTGTTAATTATAATAAATAACGAACGATCATTTTAGTGTATGTTTTATTCCGTGTAGTTTGCATGCGAGGTGTTATGTTACGGATCTCCTGGTAATTGGATGTGGCAATTTTTAAATAATTAATTACCGAACTTTGCTTACTTTGTTTTTTTGGTAAATCGTGTTTTTTTTTAATTACATTTAGATAAGAATTACATCATGAAACATGGATAATATTTTTCGATTTTGATAATATGGACATAACGACGTTTTTTAAAATCTAACTAGATTGATTTTTCGACTACAATAACTTGCTAAATTTCATGAAATTTGTTAAAACCGTTTCTAAAATTCAGATTTTATGTTTTATATACATACAATAATTTTTCGTTTAAAAATATTAGATGTAGTCAATTTAAATTACGATAATTTTGATATTTTATTATGATTGTAACGGATGAATTTTGGCACCCATAATATCTATCACTTTTAGAAGAGCGGACATATACATAGATTTTAATTGGGTGCGGCTTAGCGAAAAAAACTTAAAAATGTCTCGGGGCCGATTTTAATAAGAAACTAAAACTGCATCACTAATACATTAAAAAATTAATTTTCCTAGCCAGAAATCGAATCCTGATTTTAATAAAAGAAAAAGGGAAGAATCCTAAAAAGATATCATTTATTTTCATTGTTCGGTAAATGTATTTTACTTGATTGGTTATAATTATTTGTATCGGATATAGTTCTAAAAATATTTAAGATTATTGTTTCACTATTATAAATTTTGAATATCGAAAATATATGAAATCAATTCCTTAATTACTAACGAAATAAATATAAATATAAATGATATATTATCAATTATTTAGTTATTAAATAAAATGGACCTAATCGTAACGTATTTTTTAAATTATGTAATGCAGTCTGTTTTTTTTTAATTAACAATACGGATCATATACCTACCACGTGCTTAAAAATACGTAAATATTTACAAAAATATTTATTAATATTATTAACGATAAACATCGTTTGCCACATCTATTCCCCATTAACAACATCCAACCACGAACCAAGACCAGCACAACAATTTTCCATTTCGCTACACACTCACACAAACAACTAACGATACCGTGTTTCACATCGACCGTATCCCCATCTCTTGCATACCAGCTAACCACATTAAACATCGCTAAGTATTAGCTGCCATTTGATGCGAAAACAGCCTCAGTGAGTGTACCCCCGATCTTAGAAGCACAATTCATTTTGTAGTGTACATAGCCTATAAATACGCGCCGCTTGGATTCCATGGAACAGTCTTTTTTATTGTACCATCCCGTAAACATCTATTAAAAATGATCAAGAAGTTATTCCCCCTAGTACTCCTAGTTGTAGTGGCCGCGAAGGATGACCTTGGGATGAAGTACGTCATGAGGATATATGAAGACTGCCAACGGACAGATGGGATAGTTCCTTGCTTGAAGAAGAAGGCGATCCTGTTCTTCGATAGAGCGGCAAGGATGGAGGCTATTCCCTTAATTAACGGTGTGGATATAGTGAAGACGTCTGATATGGAAATTATGCCGGTTAGTGAGAATGATATAGATGCGAACTTGCCTCGCAATCTGGAGAGCAAGGATGAGGCCCTGACAGATATGCTCTGGAATAGGATAGCCGCTTTTGCGAATTCGAGGACCATACAGCTGTCGCTCCCGAAAATAACTGGACAGGAACTTAATAAGGGTGTTGAAGAAGGTAATATTGTTTTTTTACCATATAATAACAATACATACTTCCCAATGTAGGTAGTATTGTCATCGTATATGCTAATTGATATTAAATTAAAAATTTGGATAAATCTTAGAAAAAAAACAGTGACCCACTTTTGTTTCATAACTGAAAATTCAAAACCGTCATAAGAATTTTTTTTTCATTATGAATATAAATATACATTGTAATATGAATGTATCAAAGACAAATTGAAAAAAAAAAATATACAATAATATTACGCGTATATTTTGTAACGTAGAAATACATTTATTCAATCCATTTAAAGAGATCCTTCTACCTCGTTGCTCTCCAAAAATTATCATAAATCTTTAAAACAACATGAGTTATGGTTTGAATTGAATATCATGAGCTTTAACGTTCCTACTAACCTTCTAATCCTGCAATAACTGTACTTTCTCTTAGAAAAGGGACAGAAAATGCACTCAATACAGCTTAGCATCTTTTTAATAGGAAAATATAAAATATTCTAAATGTTTATGTTGTTAAAAAACATCTGACATATCGAAGGCTTATTATTAAAGTGATTAGTATGAATTCAAAAATTGTATTTTTGGCCGCAATTTGCCATAAGCGTCCTACATTTGTGACTACGATCACTTATTTAGACTTTAATGTCACAAAAATTTGATAGAAAAGTTACTTATTCATTTCAAAATCATAGTATATGAACGTAATTATGAAGAAGTTTATATGAAATTTATTTTTAATTACTAACTTAGCTAACTCATTTCACACAGATTTCGCATTCGGTTATTTTAATACTAAACATGCGATATGACCTAATTTTTTGTGCACTATAAAAAGATTCAAAATAAAGTATTACAGAAAATACTTTTATCATATTTCTCGACTTTATAATAATCAAATTTGGTTAATTACTGTAATAATAGTCTAATTGAATGCTAAGAATTCAAGCTAACGGTGAAGCTAAATGGAAGCTTTGGTATTGCTAATTAAAATTTTGAGTAAACAATTTCGATTGTTAACTTTTTCGTTAGAATTTTTTTAAATTTCCAAGCAAGCTAGTACATTTTTGTTATGATTTTCCCAAACCAAATTTTCGTTTGTCCCTTGAGAACGTTTTACAAGTTTTAAGATACACTGACTCACTTTTCATAGTGATTTCGTATACTAAAATTCCTGCATAAACTTAGTGCTTATAACTCAGTTTTAGTGACTCAAAAGTTCATATAAATAACAAAGACAAATCCTGAAAATAGGGTAGGATAGGTTTTAGGAACACATTCTGTTAATAGATGCATCTTCTACTGTTTTACAAATATCACAGTTGGGGAATTTGAGATTTTCATCATATTACACTCTTTAGTAGTACATGTGTAATGATATGATAACATATGTATGCAGTGAAATAGTAAAAATGGTACAAAAATGTAAAACAATACGATAATAAGCTCGGTTTCATGGTGTTATCTGAACGTTTTATCTCGTGATTGTGGTAATTAAGCCTGTTTTAACCGCATAACACACGAGAGCGTATTAATAATTAAAAAAAGACATCTGTTATCATTATATGATAATAGTTGTAATTATGTTTTTGCTTAATCATTTTATATATTTTTATTAAAGCTTAACTGATTTTAAGAAAAAGAGATCCTCACTTCTATATCTTTTTATATATGTTCGAGCAAAACTTCTATGTTCATAAACAGATTTTTAATGTCTTCGCGTTGGATTCAGTAATGTACTAAAGTGCTCCAATTTTTATTGGTATTAGTTATAACGGGAAAGCTCGAAATTAATTATGTATTTTTTAATATATTATTAGTTTTATAACAATTCTCAGCCTCTCAAATTCTTTACCAATCAATGCTATTAAATAGGGAGAGAAAAAATAGAGACTAGTACTAAACAACAAAATTTTCGTGTGCCATATCTAATCGCAATTATCTATACACGTAATAAAATTGTTATTTGTGGTCCTGTGTGTATGTAAACTATTTTATGATAAGATTAATCGGAGAGTAATATTATGAATATTGAGGCCAAACTTATTTGAAAACAAGCTCATTCGCGTTTTTGTGTAATCCTCACTTAAAGGATAATATTTTATGACTATTATAACGTTTCTCTCTACACAATTATAACGTTTTAATTTGTAGGCAACTAATTTACAGACGATAACTTTATAGCTGACTTCTTGTAGTCAAATTTTAATGTAATAGGTATTGCCTAGAATAATTACTGGATCTTTACAACAAAAAATATAATTTGTTTCCAATTTTTTTTAGCTATTTTACCTTATGCGTGCATATACATGTATAAAATAAATTACATTTTTCTTAATATTATAAATGAAGTATGTTAGCAAACAAAGTGATATACATAAATTATTAGAGAATTCCATTTTTAAATTGTACTCTTAGCTGTTTATCATGTCTTTACATTTGAAAGAATTTACTGTCTATGCCTTATAATTGATGCACAGCTTTCGTAAGATCATCTTGGTTATTGATTTGTTTTTTTGTTAATTACGAGAATAAAACTTACAAGTGTAATTTTCGCCTTATATTATGCACATTATAAAATTGTTGCACGTAACAATAATTTCAGAGAAAGCTCAATATGAAATAACAATCAAATTATTGTCAGATTTCAACACTTTCCAATAAACAACTGCAAGTTCGTGAGAACTATGACCTCGATGATGACTCCGAGTCTTAATGTTTTACTTCAATGAATCTTAATACATTATACTATAAGTAAAACAAAACGATTAGGTTGCGAGAGTGTTACCAACAGAGAGAACTTCTTCGATATTTTTACAAATATCATAAAGCTGAAGAGTTTGTTTGTTTGTTTGAACGCGCTAATCTCAGGAACTAAACCGGTTCGAATTGAAATTTTCTGTATTATAGTTTATTTATTAAGAAAGGCTTTAGGCTATATAACATCATGCTATCATAGGAGCGAAGCAGTAACCATTAACGCGAGTGTAACCGTAAGGACAATTAGTTTTAAATAAAATTATACAAATTTAATACACATAAACAGCAGAGGCAAAAAATATTTAAATGCTCAAAATTAAATGTCATAACACTTGGAATTTTACTCTTGTAACTGATAAAAACAACTATGTAACCTAGCAACTGATACGCCGTAATTAAACTATATGTCACAAGTAAGTCACTGACACTGACAGTAAATTCTTTCAGATGTAAAACAATGACTAACAACTTACGTAAATCTTTATGAAAGTCTAAAAGCAATATTTATAAGTCCAATCCTCGCCTAAGAAAAAAAATGTAAATAAAATTTATATATTTGTCAATAATACCATTCGTTATATACATACAGACATTTACATTTATAATATTAGTAAATATATAGCGTGAGTGAATAGTAATTTTTGTTTATATCCCGCATTTTTAAAGTCGGAACTCATTTGAATTTAAAGCAGATATTATCAAACCTAACACGAAATTAAAATTCATTCAGCACGCAAAAATCTTGTACGAATAACACGGAATAAACAGACATGCTATATTGTATAAGTCAAGGAAGTATTATTTTAAAATAAAAGATTATTTGTAGTAGAAAGTAGATTAGGAAGTACGTAGTAGCATGAAAGGATGGACATTTTAAAGACGGATTTGCATGTCTTAGCGTGTACGCGCTAAAGCTACGAGTATGTTCTACTATGAACTATATTTTAATAAACCTTCAAAGATGAATTTAATACAAATAAACTAAAAAAACCCTGGCCTCACTGGACATCAATAGTTACTTTGGCTTAATATAGTTATTTTTAATTTATCTTTCTTCTTTTTATTTTTAATAAAATTATTTGTTTATTAAAGAATGTATTTCAAGTCAAGCTTATAAAGCAAAAAAAAATATTTTCTACAACATTTAGAAGTCGGTCCACAATTGACAAAGAAGTTGGTAAACGACACACGTAAAAAAAAACAATTGAAACAAATTATTTTTCATTTGAACTTCCCTTTTTTAAACGGTCTTACAGGCCGTCCTTAATACAAAAAGTTCGAGATCTGTCGATTATAACAACTACATGACCAGTATTACTTTGAGACTTTAAAACAAAATGACTCGCCGTGGAAGTAAATCATATTACCCAAAAAAGTAACAGTCCATATCAATTGTTTGTTTTTAAAAACAATTTCAGGTCGAGGTAAAATGAAAAAGATGATGGGTATGATGATGATGGGAGGAGTAATGAAGATGGCTGCCATGATTCCGTTAGCGATCGCTGGACTCTTCATTTTGGCGGGAAAAGCGCTGATAGTGTCCAAGGTACGTTTCAGAAAGAAAATATTACAGTCTCTATCTTTCTGGTTTAAGCGTGTGGCTTCTCTAGTGATGTAGATGGGGATGTACGGTGATCACTTCACATCAGGCGACTTGCCTGGTTTATTATTGTTTTAGAATGGAAAATTTTATTTGACAATTAGACATTAACATTGTGATACATGTGCTATATTTGCTAATATTCTGTAACAAATAGGGTACTGCTATACAAAATAATTATTACTGAATCTTTTTCAAATAATTTACGTGTATTGACGACCAGTATATGAAACCGTTGTTATAAATAAAAAGATTCTTTGACATCTTAGTTAGATAAGTAGAATATTTATTTCGTTGGCTTAAATATTTTTCTAGCATTTGTGATCTACTTAAAGCATAGGTCATACTACAGTTAATTATAATCAACAATTACACGCCTCATAACGCGAAACGTTTGATGTAGTGCTTTACTCTATTTAAATCTTTACATACGTGTATAATAAAATCGTAAACGTACCGTGAGTTT
This sequence comes from Hypolimnas misippus, assembly GCA_037950945.1. Taxonomy (NCBI): domain Eukaryota; kingdom Metazoa; phylum Arthropoda; class Insecta; order Lepidoptera; family Nymphalidae; genus Hypolimnas; species Hypolimnas misippus. Next base: position 4,141,111 of record JBBEEQ010000009.1, read on the forward strand.
ACATAAAATATTTTATCATCAACCAAAATAATCACTCTTAAAATTTCGTCTGTTTAAAAATCTTACACGAACTGAAAGCTAGTTAGATACTCTAATATATTAATACAACAGTATGCCGATTAATATATTTTCCGTAAACATTAAAACATACAAACAAAAATAATTCATCACAACCTAAGTAACGTAATAACTCATTCCAATTTACTGTTTATAATTTTAAATTTAATCTACTTAACCTAAACATTAATTTAATATATCTACGTCTGTAATTGTGAAAGGATTCTAAAACATACCCCCGTTAAGCTTTCTTCGCTTTGGCTTTCATTAAATAAGTAGCACGATAAAACGATACTACGAACTGTACATGCAAACGGATAATTTGAACGTTAGAGATATCTAAAACGAGCTTTTGAAGATAAATATGACCGTTTTAGGAAATAAGATAAATTGTTACAAAAAGCTGAAATTGCTTGAGGCATAATAAGACATTTACCGAAAGAATTATTGCTTTCAGAAAAATGTCTTAAACTGTGTTTATATTGCTTTATTTGTATAACATTTTATTGTTTTACATCATAATCACAAAATTAAATAACAACATCTGAATTATATATGATGTGTGAAAGAAAACGACATAAAGTGCACTTAAAAATCCCACGCTAGTTATAAAGGGTATAAAAAATAATTTCCTTAAATTTTTATTGAAATAAGTCCCTACGCTTACTAAAGAAACCGCCAGTCTATTCATGGAGACCATTCCAACGAGACCCAATACGATACTTCTGCTGTAAATTGGCGAGGAGTTATGTATGCTGCCGATGTTACAGCATCAGGTCAAGATCACGTAACTATGTTATTTTAGCATCATTAAAGTCACAGTATAGTAAATTTCGATTTGATCAGACCAGTACAAGTTGCACAGATCCTTTCAACAACCGTAAAAGACCTGCAAATATAGCTAATATCGATCTCGATTACATCAGCTTTCAAACCAAAAAAAAACTGTATCAAAGTCGGTCCAATCGCTAGGGAGCTACGATGCCACAGACACAGATATACACGTCAAACTTATGACACCTTTTTTTTGGTCGGGAGTTAAAAATAAGTAAACTAATGGTTTCTAGTCCAAGATTTGCATGAGTTTATTTATACCACGTGGTATATTATTTTAAGAGATATCTGCTACAACTCTTTTTGGATAAGTTTCTAAGAAGTTTTAAGTGCGTGCGATAAAATACGAACATATTAAAGGATAATAATAGCAAATTATGTACGGACGTGGTATTGCTTTAAACAATTGTTATGACTTTAATTTTGTACTCCATTTAATTCTTCAGTTAATGGCTTTTAGTTATGAAAATTCAACTTTGTACTCTGCCATATTTTATAACTATATATGTTATATTCATACTATTTGACGTTAAAAATTAATATCCATTTTCAACTTTGACAAATTAATCAATTAACTAGTTGGCCTAAACATACTCGAGCTCGTCATACTCAGTCGCTAGCTGGTCGCTGGCTTACATCGTCGATACTGGTCAATATTCGAGGTGTCAAAAATAACTCAAAGACTCCTGACTGACATAGTGATCTATTAACGCACAGCCCAAACTACTGGGCGGGTCGGACTATAATTGGCATGCAGGTAGATGTTATGACGTAGACATCCTTTAAGAAATAATTTTGATTAATTCTACCCCCAAGGGGATAAAATAGGGAATGAAAGATTGGATGGACTTTGTCAATTTTAAACCAATTGGGGTAAGACTTTGCATGCGCAAAGCTAGTATGACGTAGGCATCAGACATCGCAGACAAAGTCGCGAGCATCAGCTAGTGTAATATAATTACTTAAGAATTCGTTTATTTAAATGGGTAAATTTTAATATCTCTTAGGCTAAATTCTGAATAATAGTAAACTTTTAATAAATTTTATGTAAAAGAAAGCTTGAATGAGATTGTTAAAACTATTTTCAACGTATTTAAATCGCGTATATTATTTATTTTTGCCATCCCGATGTTTCGAACACTTTATAGCAATCGTGATCACAGGTAGACTAAGGTAACGTAAGTCTGTCAAGAATTAAACGAAATATTTTATAAATATATATATATATATATATATATATATATATATATATATATATATATATATATATATATATATATATATATATATATATATATATATATACGGATACACACCACAGTCAATAATGTATCCTTAGTTCTTACTGTTTGTTAGTGTTGGCTTTAAAAAAATAATAAGTGGATTCCAGGTATTACAAATCGTTGAAGCAATCTCCTCCATTGAAGTTTTTTGTTAAACTTAATTGCACAAAAACAAACGTAGAGACCGAACCGTTACATCATTTTCTACAAATTTAAAAAAGTTAAGTTATTAAAAAAATAAAACGGTTGTTATAACTTCAGTATATGAACATAGATACATATATCACATATAACATCATCAAACGGTAAAGCATTGCAACAATAGACGTTAATAAACGGAAAACGCCTTTCATTACGAAATAAAAGAGTTTCATATCCGATGCCCTGAATTCAACGCATTGTCGTCGTAGGGAAAACGTGAAATGATTTAATTGCCATTCATGGTTCCCATTTCTTCCGCGATTGTTGATAGCGTGGGAATTGTCACACTACTTGTCGCCAAGGTTGTGTTATTTCGATGTGTGTGCTTCTTGTCAAGATCATCTTAAGGCCATGTACGGACTGCGCGTGATTGGGTACACGGGGTTATTTATGCGTTCACTGAAATGCATTGCTCGTACCAGCGGCCGTACAGTACATTATACTGTGATTTTTGAGTAATATAATAAGTTGTAATATGGTAATTGTATTGTAATGTCCGCGCTAATCGGAGCTGGGATATACCGAAAATAATAAAAATATGTACATATGGTTATTTATTACGGCAACCGACAACTGAATCGAGTATCAGTTGACATTAGTAAAAACCAACCATAAAAAAACCTAACAACTATAGAAGAAAATATCACATAAAACAACCTACCTGCATCGTGTCTCGCCTCGCCTGTTGTTTGTATCTTGTTGTAGTACGTTACAGTTTTTCGAATGCATCCTAAAACGCACAGTGCATACATGGCTTAAAACATGTGCGTGACACGTCAAGAATATCGTGAACAAAATGTTTTGATGGCTTCATAAACTTTCGACCTTTGGAGTTTTTAGATAAAAAATGATAGCTGATTTAGGAAAATATCACGGAGCAATAAAAATTAATTGATATCAAAAAGGAAAAATATTAAAGAAAATTTTGATTTTGTATACGCATATGTATATAGTATGCAAATCTAAAATTAATCAAAACGATTGTATATTTAAGTGACGAAGTAACAGCCTGTAAATGTCCCACTGCTGGGCAAAGGCCTACTATTAAGGAAAGAGTTTTTAGAGCTTAATTCACCAAGCAGCTATACTGCGGGTTGGCGCATATACAGAATTTCTTCCGGCACATTAAGGTTTCCTTATGATGTTTTCCTTCACCGCTGTACACGAGATAAAGTTAAACACAAATTTAGCACTTGAAAACTCAGCGATGCTAGCCGGGGTTTGAACCCGCGATCATCGATTGTGATCGACGTGTTCTAACCACTAGCCCATCTGGGCCATTTAAGTATCTCATTACAAATTATTCGAGAAAAGAAGTAACCCAATTAACGAGAAGCTGTATAATTTTCATAAAATTTGCATTTAATAAGCACTTTGGATTTCTCCTACTTCTATATAATGATTTCAGTCATAGGAAATCGGTTCATATGACTTCCAGCGTACAAATTGATGTATATTCACACTTATGACGTATGATCAATTACACAGCTATTCTTTAAGGAATAACTCATGATAACCGTGAATAAGTAGCACAGTGTAAATCATTGGTTACTGTTACCGCACTATCATTATGTGCGGTTTCAAATTCTATGTACCTGTTGAGTAATGCTCGCATGAAAAAATTGAAAAACAATTTGATAGTACAAAACTTTAAGAAAAAAAGGGGAACTGACGAAAAGCTAATTAATTTCGTGGACTTGAATGACATACTTATTCCAGTTATGACTATATATGGGAACAGACTGAAATTATATCCATTCAAATAAGAAAATAATTAATCAAATTGATCTAGCTGTTATCGATTACTCGAAAACGAAACGAAAGTAATCGAATATACATAAAAAGTCCTCGACGAATATTGTAATGTAAAACAACTATGATGAGCTCGGCAATTGTTTTATTATCCAAAGATACTCTCGTCTGTCATTCTAAGTCACTAGTTAGGTTAGGTTATTAGTTAGTACGCCAATGTAGTTGGATTTCTGGGTGCCAAAACCAATGAATCCATTTATATAGTTCTATATCATTGAAATTATATAACAAATGGTGAGCAACAGATTCATCTTTACTTTTATAATAATAAGTTATTGTAAAGTAATCTGTGAAACTGTTATTTTTATGTTAGATGGCCTGTTAATTGAAGAGGGTTATAGGCTATATTACACGCTACGTCTCAGAGGAGCGAAGAAGTAACCATAAAAGAGACTCTTTGTAACTAATTTTTTTTTTATTTATGTTTTGTATAATTTAATAAATTATCCTATTAAAAACCTTTTAAAAAGCGTATTACATTTTACGTTATTAACCATTTTTTTAATAATATAATTTTTAATGTTATTTTCTGACGCTACAGATTAAGTATGAAATATGCAGTCAATTACAGCCGCCGACAGCAACAAAGCTCTTCTGTTATCTGTGCCGTTATCGCAATTCCTGTATTTTCTGTTTTATCTTTGAAATTTAAATTCACAAAGGTCGAAATTTAAATTTAAACCTCTCCCTTAATAAAAAACACAAAATATAAAAAAATGTGCTCTTATGCACGCTTAAATTAATTTTTTTAATTATAAAAATAAGGAATCAATTTGAAAAGGTCAGGAATTTATACACAATTTTATTTATTTGGTTTGAAAGTATGTCAAATACTTATTTCAGTTATTTTGGTTTGAAAACCTTACGACTGAGTCTACTTTGGTAATAATTTTATGAGACCCGTCTATAAGTAGACGCTTTCAAGTAAAGAGTTTTTTACATCGGTTAAAAAATCTTGGGGTTATGATAACAATTTTAAAACCACACTACGAATTGAGAATTTCCTCCAGTTTTGAAGTCGGTTAAAAAAATATACCCTCGGGACCACTTGACGCTATAGTATTTTTTCGTAAACCTGTTAAATAATAATACACAGCAAAAAACTACAACAGATTTAAACAAAAATCGAGATAACTTGTACAATTAATAAAAATGTAATGAACTTCTTTAACTATACGTAGAATGAAAGGAAGGAAATGGTTTTAATGCATATTTATAAATAGGATATTTATATGTAAAATTTATTGAACATATGATGCATACTATTATGGACCACTAACGTATATGTTAAACATGTTACTGATAAACACGATATATCAGTTATAATGCGACTTGCCCGGTTTTTATAACAGCCTGCGGAGGCGAGGCATTTTTTTCCATCACATTCCATTGAGTCTAGCTGTAGCCTATCGACTATAGCTCGTATAATGGCTGGCTCGACCTCACTCACTCTGAATTTCAGCGTTAAGTAGCTAATATAACTGCATTTTGTTCGGTAGGTGAGAGAACCGGCATCCCATCCCTACTCATACTTCCTGTTCCCTTTTATCACTCACATCTTAACAACATCCTTATATTTATTAAATAAAATTACAAAATAAAACCGTTGTATAGGAGAATTATGTGCACGATACTTTTAGTTTCTAGAGTACATTATGCGATACAATTCTATACGTTCTAATTTGATGAATAAAAAAGTACCCCAAAATCTTGTCTGTCAAAATCGTAAAAAGAAAATTACAAGCGACTAATATGCATTTTTCAAAATACAAAAAAATTATATCAAATGTATTAGTATTAGTTCCCTATTATGATCTAAGTTACGCAGTACATAAATTAGCTGCTAAACTCAGGACAATGGAACTTGAGACAGTAAACTGGATTATATACTTCGGTGTCATGTTACGAAGTTAATTAGTTTCTATGGTTACTTTCCAGGTCAGGCATCAGGCTACCTCAATGGAGGCATATTATTGAGTTGACACTAACATTATATTACATAGTATGCCAAATATGACTCAATTGATTTTACGATAGTACCGCAAATTGCAAGAAAAAATATAATTCTAATTTTTGACAAGTGAAGTTAAATAAAAGCCAATGAAATAAAAATACTTATCGAATTGTGTGAAATACAACACCGAAATAAACATAACTTATTTCAACAAATAAAACTGGATATTGTTATGATGTCGCACATTTAACTTTACACGTAACATGTGCATACAAAATCGTGCAAATCAAGTGTATAATGATTTTATTTATAACGTCCCACATGCATACATACTCCAAGTAATGTCCGTTCCAAATGATTATGGCACTGATTCTTCGATGACACACTTAGAAATAGGAACTGTGTTATTGTTACAGTAATAATTGTGAAGAAAATATCATTAGAAAACGCGTTAAGGAGTTTTTTATTGCTTGTAATGTTACCGATATTTGGACGCTGATAAGCAATACTATGTTAAGCCACAGGGACTTCATTTTGAGAAAATCGCGCCTAATCATGTCAAATATATTCTTAATAAATTAGTTTGAAGATTGTTTGAAGAGGTATATGTACATCCCTCTGTTCTTTTCTATTTTGTTAAAAGGTTTAATTAATTAAAATCAGATTGGTATAATAAAATCTATTATCTAATAATAAGTTTTAAAAATATATGAGATTATTGTACATTCCAAATTTCGAACATTCTTTAATATTCGAAACATAAAATTAAGATAATTTGTTATTTGGCTTAGATGAGTTGAAAATATTTTAAATGATGTTAAATACGTGATCAAAATACATCAATATGTCCAAATTCGATTTTTAATGGGTTGACACATTATTGCTTATCAACATCCAATAAGCCTTCAGCTAAGGAAATGAATTCATGTCTGGTCTGTTAAAAGCTATCACGTCCAGATCCGTCTTGTTAGAGTAATCGTGGTATAACTTTCTCTGTTCGTTAGTTTAAATCGTGGATGAGCTTTCGGGACGCTCACTTTCACGAAGACTTATTCAAAATCGTGTAAGAGCTAAGAATATCACTTTCAATGTAACTATTTTACTACCTTGTGGGAGGGAAGGAAAGTATTGTGATGGGGATTTTTTTTCTGTTTTTACTTAGTAACTAAGTTTTAAAAGTAAAGCTTCATGAGTAAGATTGTTATTGTTAAAGTAGGTACTTGATTTTGAAAAACTTTTAGTTCTCCAAAAATATAAGAAACAGTATAGTATTTTTGACGGGAACTAAATAGTTAATTTCGAAGAAAGACAACTAAAATTTTTACTAATGTGTCAACAATCATACCAACAAAAAACACAATATTTACATATGTAACACTGATGTAATTAAATTACATAAATTGATATTTCAAAAATATCTGTAAATTCATCAATAAATGGATGCTCATAAGCAATAATGTGTCAGCCCACTAAGAGTCGAATTTTTTAAGAATTTATACATTGGTGTTAGTACTCAAATTAAATATCAAATAATTCAATAATTTTACTATCGATCCAGTACTTACAAAGATTATCCACTTCAAAAATATAAGTAAACCATCATATTTACCCCTTTATTTTATTATTAGACACTAGTAGTTCCCCGTCGCTTCCCCCGCGTATTCTTAATAATTTGATGCCTAAAAAACTTCCAGGCTCTTTTCAATCCCTTAGGGGATGAATTTTTGAAATCCTTTTTTAGTGTCCACTTACGACATTTAAGGAACGTTTGTGTAAAATTTCATGTTACTAGACCCAACGGTTTCAGCTCTACGTTGATCGATCAATCAGTGAATATGTCAGCCAGTCAGTTTTGCTTTTTATAAATGGACGCTGATAAGCAATAATGTGTCAAGACACACGAACTTCATTTTGAGAAAATGGCGTCTAAAGATGTCAAACCTGTTCTTAATAAGTTAGATTGAATAAGTATTTATTCATATTTTCTTTTCTTTTTTGATAAAAGCTGTAATGAATTGAAAGCAGGTTGATATATTGAAATTAAATAAAATTTTAAAACAAAAGATTATTGTATAAATTACAAAATAAGGAACGACCTGGAAATTCGAAACAATTAATTAAGAAACTTTTTTCTATACTTATTTAATTTATATGACTTTATTTTTTATTGAATAATGTTAAATAGGTGATGCCGTATCAAAATACACCAATATCTCCGAATTTCACTTTTTGTGGGTTGACATATTATTGCTTATCAGCATCCAAATATAGATTGAGAGTTTACTGTAAGTGACATATTTATTGAAACTCACAGCTTGCCTAATCTAGGTAACTGTTACTAGGTTACTGATTGAAGGCGAGAATTACACTAATAAGTTAGCTCTCAGACTTTCATAATGGTTCATAGAAGTTAATTGTCATTACTTTCAATTCAATTCTTTGTTTTGTGGATTATAATTGTGCACAAATTATTTCAACAATGCCACGTGGAGTTGGCATTACTTTACACCTGAAAGAAATTACTGTCAGTGCCTTATGTGTGACATTCACAATTTTTGTGACTACTTACGATGTATCTGTTATAAGATTACAGAGCTGTTTTATATCGCTCTCGAGAGTAAAACTTACAAATATAATTCTTTCTAAAGTCTTCAATTTAAGTTTAAAATTGAATAGAAAATTTTATTGACATCTTGAATTAACTTAAAACTATCCCATACATGAATTAAAGCTTAGAAAGTCTAGCTTTCTAGATCGTATCGAGATAGATCATAGGTCAAGGAAAGCTTTACGTGAAGGAAAGGTTGCTATAACTAGATTTTCATCTTTATATGTTAATATTTGTTTATTGAAATTTATCAATTTTCTATGAAGTATTAATTATAGTAGGAGCGAAGCAGTAACTTATGTGAAACTCTATGGGCAGCGTGTATGCTATATATATACATATATGTATATATATATGAAATGCATGAAAGTTTGTATGGAGAATTTGTTATTTCTCAAATAAATATACCGTTCAAAATACTTCATTTTTGAATGCCCTATTCTTAGGTATAATCTGTAGAATTCATAACGGAATACCATTGGCACACTAAACAAATGAATTTCCATTTAAGCAAATATTAAATAAAGTTTCGCCATAAGGCGATAAAATAGACGTATAATGTTCATTACATAACATTTACATTTTTTTTATTATTGGTTTATATCTGAAAGAATTTCCTGTCAGTGACATATGTATTAAAACTCAAAACTTAGGCAAATCTTTCTAGGTTACAGACATATTTTACACCTGTTACAAGAGTAAAACTTATAATTGAAATTCTCGCCTTATATATTCTCGTATTAAATAAATAATCTGCTTACAACAAGGGACCTTATGGTACTGAAAAATTATCATCTATAGATTATTATTTGAAGAATATTATTTTTTTTAGTTACATCGTCTACTACAATTCCCCAAGCACATAATTTCCTAAAGTTTAAAAACTTTTCATATCATGTGATATATCCCATAATTTAAAATTAAATGATGACGTTATATTGGTTTCAAATAAAAAAAACACGAGCTCTTTACTCGGTCGTTGCTACCGGCAAGCGTTTAAACGCATAAAGTAAAGATCATTCTAGACCTTATTATTATGGTATTAACATTTAAAATAACATACATTGTTAATACGGAACAGGAATTTAATAAGTAACATGTCGACCTTCGATGGACCATTTACGATCCTTGTCGAGTTGTAAACCAGCATAAAGATAATAGAATGTTGCTATTTTAAAAAAATCCCTTAATAATTGGAAAATTGTAATAATCTGTAAAATTTAAAAAAAAATTTAATTAAATATTGCATCAAAATTAATATTTACAACCCCATTTTTCGCTTTAATTACGAAAGTTTTGTTAATATTTCAAAAAAAATGTTCTCATTCATAACTATTGCGTAATTAATTACTAACATTGTATAATTTTCGCACGGGTCACCTAATAAATACAGTATGTATTTGTAGACGAGCTTTCTGTATAAAGAGTACCTATTATGTTCTTAAGGTTCACTTCTGTATGTGGGTGATTTTCATTATCCCACCATAGCAATTCTGCGTCATCACCTCTTTAGGTATGTGTAGTATCGTTAGAATATTAATCCTTCTGGCGTTGACTAGAAGAACTAAAGTTTTTTAATATTATTTTTATATTAAAAGACTATTTTTACTCTTAATTATTTATATATGATTTAAAAATTAATGAAAAACCGTAATTTATTTTTTTATTATTGAAAAATTTTTTCAATTGAAATATTATAAGTTAATAAAATTAACAATTTATTTACATTTAAAAAATCATCAGTCTAAAGCATCTTCCTATTATCTATTCATATTGAAATATTTTTATACACAAATAAAATATGATAGCAAGCAACATTAAAATAATTAGATTAAATAAAGGGTAAATGCATTTCCACACTGGCAACACAGCGCGCATTCAGACAGTCTATTCCAAACCGTGCGTTGGACAACAGCTTTTAACTTTTTAATTATTGTTTTTTTTTTTTTTTTTATTGTCGCCTCAAGTAAATCTCGTGCGGCTTGTTTTATTCCACGCCGTAAGAGATTAACTTAGGTTGATAATAAATAATGCGACGATGGGAGAACGTGACGCTTATTACATGAATATTTACTTATGTTGTGAATTTTTAATTCGTACGTGTTATCTTTGGTTTATTTGAGTTCTCATTTTCCTGTGTTATTTTTTATTTTGCACTCGTTTTTAAATATTTATAGTATAATTTATTTTGTTCTTTTTCTCATATATGTATTGGTTTTTTGAAAAATTTTGTGAAAAGATGTGTTTTAATTTGAATTTATTTTTCGCTAGTTTCTTATATACGTTTGTGTGCATGTATATCATATAACAAATATACAAGAAACATATAAAACGTTGAATTAATAAATGTAACAATCTAATTTATATATTTTTTATATTCTGTTATTTTTATATAGTGATAACCACATTATTCTTCTTAATGAAGTTATTTTGTTTTTTTTTTTTTTTTTGACGATGGAAAAGAAAAAACGTAATGACTTTTTAATTGAAGTTGTTACTACGTATTATTTCAATTAAAGCAATTACTATCGCCAACATAGCTGTCACTGTTTGAGTTATTAACGAGTTAACTTCTGCGCGTGGTTCTATTCGAGTAGATTTTAGAAGATTCATACAATTTAACCTTTAAAATTTTATGAAACTTTGTGTGGTACATCTTTTTGTCAATAAGATCAAAACTGATAAGCTTATATCTGCAAAAATGTAAATTTTACAAGCGAATACACGAATGATTTTTTTTTTCAGATTCCGTTTTATATATGTTTTATGAAATTCGTCAAATTCATTATTTAAAAAATGTTCTTAGTCACCTAAATACATTATACACTGAATTTTGCAATTCAAATGTGGAGTCCTTGTTTTTTTTTATTAAAAAAAAAACTGGCATACAAGCAGGCTAGAGACTGATGTTAAATGATCATCACCGTCCATGGAGATTTGCAGCACTAGATGATCCACATATGCGTTACTAGCTTAAAAAGAAATAAAGGAAGGAATGTAGGAGGAAGGGTGGGAGGGAGGAGACATAGGCTTCCGGCTCTCTCACTCACCGTACGAAACGCATGTATTTCATGCCAATCTTTTGTGAGAGTGAGATACTCTCTCGGTCTTGCCAGCCTGTATATAGGTCAGTTAGGATCCCTTCAATTATAACACGTATTTTGTGAACATTATAACAAGATACTTATTACGGCTTAAAAGATACAGCCATTATTTTTTATTTAAATTTGAAACATTTAAAGAACCCCCAACAATTTATTTATTGAGACCATTTATCGATTCCTAATACAACACAGCTGCTGTAAGTTGGTAAGGTTTTTGTATCCAGCTGATTCTGGATAATGCTGCAGAATCAGGACAAGGTTACGCAATCATTCCAATATAATTTATAATATAGTAAATTTCGATTAAATCACTCTAGTTAAAGCTGCTCTAAAAAGATCATTTCAACAATTACAAAGAGCAAACGTCTGAACAGATCTTCATAAATTACAGCTAAGTAGCAATTTGATTAAATCAGCTTTGAAACCAAGAAAATCGCTTCGAAATTGGTCTATTCCTTAAGGAGCTACGGTGCCACAGATAGACGCACACAATACGTCAAACTTATAACACCTCTCTCTTTGGGTCGGTATCACGATGTCATTGAAATGACAGATAGACAATAGAATAGTGTCCTATTCATACGTTTTTCGGCGCTTACTACTGGTACTATCTACTAAATGCTTTGTACCAGACTACGCACACTCTAGAGAATATTTTAGTATCTTGTTTTTAAACTATACGAACAAACAACGTATCAGCTTACTCGTAAATGAAATTGGAAATGGTTGTTATTTTTAAGGTTTTATACTATGACTAATTTTTCGTATATGGTCTTCATATCTCTGTTCAAAATTAATCTGGATTTTATTATTATATTATAAATAATTTGTTTAAAACTAATCGATGATTAAATATGGCGACTTTGTGTTAATTAACTAAATATTACTTCGCGAATAAATAATAGCTTCAGTTGTCAGTTTACCCATAATATTTGTATAGTTAAAATAATTAAGTTAAACCCTTCAGTCCGTCATGGTAAATAGTCTTACGCTAACGTCATTACATTCTTTAAGGCTTCACTGTTACGTAAAAAAAGCTATGTTGTGTCTGTTTACGCGTGACCTATTAAAACTATTTGTATAAACAGATGAACACTCGTCAATTACCACTCGTAATTATAATAGATCTTCTGCGAGAATTACACTAGTAAGTTTACTCTTGTAATTGATATAAAACAACTCTGTAATCTGGTAACTGTTATCTAAGTAACCTTAAAAAAATTAAAAACAAAACTCACAAGTGAATTTCTAGCCTTCTGACAATTAATTTGATGTAAGATATGTAATTTGTATCCGATCTATGTCATTTGTGAACCGAGATGGCCTAATGCTTAGAACACGTGGATCTCAACCGATGATCGCGGGTTCATTCACGGCACCTGAAATTAAGACTATTTTTATTGATTATAGACTTTTCAAACAAGTAAAAAATTTAAACGACGTGCCATTTATCAAAATCAGCCCACACGTTTGCTCTTAATAATTCCAGAAAGATACAAACTCACATACATACATAGACTAAAAAACGCATTACCCTCCTTTACGTTGCGCAGTCGGGTAATTCCTTTGTACCGAGTTCAAAAGCAAAATACGTAATTACGTTTACTTGAATGACAAACTTACTCCGATTATTTTGATTTTAAAATGTAATTACTGTACCAATTTTGATGAAAATATTATAGAACCTCTTTCAAACAAAAAAATAATGAATCAAATCGGTCTAGCTGTCTGAACATAAATAAAAAGCCCCCGACGAACTGAAAACCTCCTCTTTTTAGGAAATCAGTTGAAAATAGTAACGATAATTACGTTTCACGCGATTACGAAATAAATTATATATTTACACGCAGTGATAGTAATGGTAATATTCATATTTAGATATCATTAATTGATTAGAAAATAAAGTTCTAGATTTATATGACTAGAACATACATACATATATTATCGCGTATCAGTATCCGCATCCGCGGATATACGAAGGAAAATTACGATCCGTGTCCGGTGTCCGTATCCGTTACCTTTTTGGCGGATCTTTTTCATTTTTTTAATTTAACGAAATAATATGTATATGATTATCTAGCAATGAAAAACTGTTAAATGCCATTCAGTTTATTTTTTATTTCTTAAAGTATTTGGCACCTTTATATTGAAGATATTTTCCGTAGAGAGTTATAAGTCTATGTCTATAGGCCATACCAATAAAAGATAATTTAAAGCTACTAAATTAACTGTGTAACGAAATCTAAAACAAATATTTGTGATAAGTATATTTATCATATACTAGCGGCCCCTTGTTCACTCGTAAACGTAACAAAATAATAATAAACGTATCACACTCAACGGCCCCCATTAAGATCTTGTGACCTTGTGTCGGGGTACCGAAAACATACACAGCACTAGCACAAACACCCAGACCACGACAAACCTCCGTATGGCCAATACAGACATTTGCCGTGAGCGGGGATCGAACCCGCGACCGTTAACGCTACAGTCAGTTGAAGTGACCACTGCGCCAACGTGCCTGTCCTCGCGCTTAACATAGGACTTTCATACAAATTTCTAACCCCCATTTTTATTGTTACGTTCCGAATAGAATCCTCATGCAAAATTTAAAACTCCTAGCACTTGTAGTTTTTGATATTTCGTGATGAGTGAGTGAGTGAAAAATTAGCCTATGTCCTTTCTCAGGGTCTAAAGATTGTCTGTGCCAAATTACATCAAAATCGGTTGAGAGGTTTAAGCGGGAAAGCGTAACAGACAGACAGAGTTACTTTTGCATTTATAATATTAATAGGGATTATTTAAGAGTCAAGAAGTTATAAATAAAAACCAATTTGATTCATCCATGTCATAATTTTCCAACTCGTGTATAATATATCGCCATCTCTCTCATCACCAACAAAGCGTTGCTAGGCGACAAGTCACGTGTACATCAACACCTTAACAATACATTGATTATTTCTATTTTTATCTTTTCAGATCGCCCTACTTCTAGCAGGTATTATAGCATTAAAGAAGATCATCGCTCAGAAGAACGGCGGTGGTGGTGGTGGCCACGAGAGCCACGGGTGGTCGTCTGGGGGTGGTAGTAGCGGAGGGTGGGACCGACGGTCTTATGACGCAAGTGACTTAGCGTACTCAGGGTACAAGAAGGACTAGAATATTCTTATAATTAGGCGAGCATTACACTTGTAAGTTTTACTTTGATAAGATAGAGATATATTTTTTTACAGTCAACGACATATTTATTGACAAAGAAAACTTACGTATGGCTACTTAGGTAACTGTTACAAAGTCATAGAGTTTTATATCAATTATGAGAGTAAAACTTACAAATGTAATTATCGCCTTAGACTTAGAATATAATAAGGATTAATTTATATTACTGTTAAGGCACACAATGTATTTTTGTTACGTATAAGTGTTTTTAAACGCTCGAACGTGTGTTTTAAACTCGTATCGCTCGATCTTGACGTCGAGTGATATGATTTATACACTTGTATACGAGTAAAGTTTAGAATTAGCTTATACGCGCCGAAAATATGACCTGTGTGTATAGGGCCTTACTTATCGAATATTTTGAGCTTTACTTTCCTCGACTTTGTTAAACTCAAACAATAATTAACAAGAGTAAAAAGTACTTATTAACATACATTGAATGGATGCAATTTTGTATTCCCTTGGAAAAGACCTTTGATTTTAGGACAATGTATAATTGATAACGTCTATTATTAAGTTCATGTAGTAAGCTAATAATATTGAGTCTACTTGAATGTATGCAGAAAGGTCTGTGTTACATATAGACCGACAGACATTTTTTGTAACAATGTTTTCAATAAACAAAAAATATTCAGTAACACAAAATAAAAATAAATTAAAAAATAATGTTAAAATGTCTTTCCAAATAAGTTTATTTTTTTTATTCCTTAGAATCATTTATTCGCTCAAATGACCATAAAGCCATGAACCCAATATTTAGGATATTAGTATCAGGTAGATTTACAATCTAATATGTTAATACAACCTCTCATAACAAGCTAAGGATGGCTTCATTTTTATATCATAAAGTTTTTTTTTTACAAATTGTCCTCAAAAAGGACAATTTTCTGAAGTATTTTTTATAAAAACCGATGTGTAATTTAGCTTTAAGGTAACTGTTTTGTATCATAACTTTATTTATTGACTTAATTTATTGTAACTTATTAATTTATTGAATAAACTATGTGTTTTTGAAGTGTAATCTTTTATTTTAAATAAAAGACCAGGTGAACTTCGTATCACCTACATATATTTCGCTGGTTTGCAAGAATATCGTAGTAACTCAAAATTCTAACAAATAGAACTAAGTATTTCAAAAGACCATCTTTGAAATCTTTGATGCTTTATCATAAAAAGAGTTGCAATGATAATTTTTTTTAACCAATAAAGTTATAACATCAAGGGATCGTTTAAATTTTGCAGCTATGCACCAACACATTATTAGAGAAAGTTAAAAACCCCATTCCCTAAAATTCATCATTTTTAGTTGCATCGATATTCTTGAAAAGCAGCGATTTGTGTAAAATGTAGTCAAAACTTAATACACACTTTTTTATGAAACAGGCATATTTCTGAACACACATATAAATATTTGACAGACGCGTTGGCGCAATGGTCACTTTAACTGACTAAAGCGCTAACGGTCGCGGGTTCGATCCCCGCTCACGGCAAACGTGTGTATTGGCCATACGGATGTTTGTCGTGGTCTCGGTGTTTGTGTTAGTGTTGTGAGTGTTTCCGGACCCCCGACACAAGGTCATGAGATCTTAATGGGGGCCGTTGAGTGTGATGCGTTATTTATTTATTATTAACAACTAAGTGACAATTTTTATATCTAAAAAGACAAAAGGCGTCAAATGTTTCACAGCTAGGAACAGTTTATACAGGAAAATTAAATTATAAATTTTAGAACTTTCTTTTACTTATTATTTATATGTCTCACCGTTTAAACCTTCCATACAAATATTTCAAAATCAAAATTAGCAAAATTGTTCCAGCCATTCTCGAATGTTAGCTTAACGAACAGCAATTCGTTTATATATATATAGAACACTAGTTCTTGCTCGCGGCTTCGTTTAAAACTTATAACAATAAATAAATAAATAAACGCATCACACTCATCGGCCCCCATTAGGATCGCGTGACCTTGTGTCGGGGGTCCGGAAGCACTCACAACACTAACACAAATACCCAGACCACGACAAACATCCGTATGGTCAATACAGACATTTGCCATGAGCGGGGATCGAACCCGCGACCGTTAGCGCTTGAGTCAGTAGTGAGTAAGACTTTTATAATATAAATACTAGCTCGCAAAGATTTATATAAAAGAATAAAACGTTTTTCAAGCTATGTCTTGTGTCCTTAGTTTTTTGTCTGTGCAAAGTAAATATTAAACACGAGTGAAGATAAAACATATGGTCTGCAGATTTCAGGAAACATAAATTAAAGACACTGATAAACACTATGGTCTAACGCTAGGTACACACGACTACTTTCATCGTCTGCGAATGACAGTTGAAACCTCTAAGACGAGAATTACTTGTAAGTTTTACTCTGAAAAGTGATATAAAACGACTCTGTGATCTAGCAACAGATATATTGTAAGTAGTTCATCTGATTGTCAATAAAAACTTTTAACAAAAAAATTAGACCATTTTCAAAAACGAATTTTATATAGTTTAATTCTTGCATATTCGTACTTGACATTTGCCTATAACAAAACGTGTGTGGTCGCCATTAGTGCCAATAGTGTGTCGTATTGCTTATCAGCGTTCATGTATGGATGCTAATAAGCAATAATGTGTCAACCCACAGAAAGTCACATTTAAATATAGTGACGTATTTTGACAATGCATTACGTATTTATTATAACATTATTAAAAAAAATTAAAGTCATCTAAACTAAATAAGTACGAAAAGAAGTTACTTAATTTAATGTTTCGAATTTTAAGTCCTTCCATATTTGCAATTTATACAATTATCTCAGTTATTCGAAAAAATTATTTTTAGATAACACATTAAATATACTAATCTGCTCTTAATTCAATATACCTTTTATCAAAATATAAAACAAAATATGGATATGTACGTCTTCAAACAAATTGTTTGAGAACACGTTTGACATCTTGAGGCGCCATTTTATGAAAATAAAGTCCATGTAGCTTGACACAGTATTGCTTATTAGCGTCTATATAGCCTTGCTTCAGTCCATTGATTACAGCTCGTACACGGGCTGACTCGACCAGGGTAACATCACATTCTCGCAGAATATCGACATGAATTAGTTATTAATGTAGTAGTGTAATGTAATGATCCAAATGAAGTTTCAGTTACATATGTACATATTTTAGTTACATATAGATTTTACATTACCGGTGAATGATCCCAGTGATAGAGCGTCATAAGGAGACGGAGACCCATATATTTCAATCAAATCATTCAAGTGATATACACTGAAAAATAAATAAATAAAATCGTATTAGCCTTAACAATAATTTGGAACCTTTTTTATTTTATTTATATAAATCGTCTCTTTAGTGTCATCCTACCAAATAAAAATGTTTAGGACCTATAGTAGTTGTTGCCTACCTAGCTTTGGTCCCTGCTATTCGTCCATCACTATCTACACGTGCTGTATTTGTTAATGTCTACGGCGACTGTATGGGGTTTTAAGCACACCAATCATGTGTATTATTAGAAAATATAATATATTTGTACGTGTAAGGAAATGTAAAAACCTTAAAAAATACTTGAACATTTCCAAGTCCACTAAAAAGTCATTTTAAAATACCCAATCATTAAGCTATACACGCCACACCTAATGAAACATTTTGTTTGTTTTTTACATACAAGAGCGTCCCGCAATTAATTTTATTAAATATTGCATGACATACATACTGTCTTCCTACAATAGATAATTATTTGAACGCAACCTATACAAAAGTGAAGCATCTTCACTACACACATACTGAACGATCGCGTATGTCAACACTCACACATAGATCTTAGGTTTATCATTGGTGGATGAGTAAGTAATAAATCGATGAATGAGACAGCTGTACCAAGGCTAGGGTTTAAGTCAACAAGTTGTATGGAAGTGAATTTGTTTCCGTCCTTGTCGCGTGATTCACGCGCGACTACATTACGCACTGTTCCGCAAATCTTCAGATACTTATTACAGAGGCGCATTTAGTGTTGATAACTGAAAAAACCTTTGTTCGTGGTTACCTATGTTTTATATGAAGGTTGCGCAGAATTTGCACATGATATTATATGTTTTATTTTTTTTATTCACGATTAAATTTAATACTTAAATATACCTACTTCAGGAAGACCTGTTATTTTCATACAAGATTAAAATCCATTTTCCCACTACAAGAAGCTACCCCCCACTTATTCTGTATATGAACAAGATTTCTTATTCGCTTGACACTTACCGTTATAATTTGAAACATCTTTAAAAATTGTAGTCTGTATATATTAGCTGTATATAAAGTTTCACCAAAATCTGTTAATTTGTTTTTGGTTGAAAGTCAAACACACATTCATGCATCCTAATTATATATAATTAGATCGTTTTACTAATATACATATACAACAGACAATAATTGCCTACAAAATAAGTCAATTATAAATTAATATTTATAATTAATTAAAAATAGTACTAATCCATTTACTCATTTAGATTTAGTGCCGTAATATGCCGTGACGTTTATAGTAACTGCTTCTCTAATATGATTTACGTGATATTATATAGCCTATATCACTCTTTAATAAAGTACCTAACGAAAAAAAAACCTTTGCTTGGTAATTCTTGATATCACACGCTTTCGAACGAGCAAACAAACTACACTTCATGTTTAGGAATAGATTTCAAATGCGCCAGTGTGAAAAGTCACTTGGTCGTGACATAAATCAATAATGTTGACTGTTATTTCAAATACGATCTCTGGCAATGAAAGTAAATTAGCAATTATGAATTAAAGTACTAATTACGTTAAAGAGGGTTATTAATTAAATTTATGCGTCTGATTTGTTAAAATCATCAGGGCTGGATTTAGGTCTGAATGGGTGCACACTAGATCATAAAAGATCAAATAATTTTATTTATATGTAGTACTTAACATCTTAAGAGTATCGGTATGAATAATTTGCTCCTAAGTCACCGGTATATCACCCCTCTTAATAGTAGATATATACTTTATATATATGCTTAAGAAAGTATTTTTTTTTTTTTGCAATAATTTTTTGAAAAAGGAAGAAATATACATATATCTATTTGTTCGGAAAATTCTTCGAAACGTGAAAACGCGCTTTGCCTCGGACTGCGTAAGTCCGATGGTCTTTAATTTCACTGTCATTTAGCGTTTTCTAATGTACTTAGGGCCACGTTTTTTTTTTGTTCCATGTGATCCATTCTAGGAATGTTACTTGGAGCTCTCATTAAGGTATAAGGGAAAGGAAGGAAGGGTCTCATAAGGGTAGATTAAGAGTTTAATCTGTTACGCTATATCGCGTATTGACGAATTTTCATGTAAATTTTCCTGACACAGGTTCCCTCAAGACAGTTTCCTTCGCCGCGGATCTCATGATGAATCCAAATACAAATGTATCACATGAAAAATTAGCGATGCAAGCTGAATTCGCGATCATCGATTGAGTTTGACGTATTGTAGTCATCCGACAATTGCGGCTCCTAAACTCCATACGGAGTATATGAACAAGACTTTTTAAAAAGCGGAGAATCGACTTCAAAAGCAAAAAAACTAGTTTCGTTTACTTGAATGTCATACTTATTAATTTTAAAACCAAACCCCTTAATCGTTTTAGATGAAAAATAACTAAATAAGTCAAGCCGATTTTGGGTAATCGATGAACATACATAAAAAAGTCCATAACGAATTGATAACTTCCTATTTTTTGGAAGTCGGTTAAAAAGTTATGTCGCCCATGTTATATGAAACTCCTAGGGTTTATCGTCTAATATTGTCGCTATCAAAACAAGACATACACTGCTTCACTACAAAAGATGAAATAAAACCGTGTTCAATGGCTTCGCTTGTTTTGATAGTCACAGTTTTGCACAATTGGCTCCCTATTTTAGCTATGTTACGTTAACGTTATGTATTGCAGTAAAGTGTTACATACTGCTTGTATAAGCAGGTTTATATTTGTGTTCCTAATGTTCTCTCAATGGTCGATATTCCACGATTATTCTTATAAAAAATTTAAATAAAATTTTAAACTGTGTTGTTTTTTTAAAAAAAAACTTTTATTTGATAAAGAAAGAAGAAAAAGTACTGTTATTAATTTTTTTTAATATCGCTGATAAGCAATAACGTGTCAACCCACAAAAACTTAAATTCGGAAACATTGATGCATTCTAATAATGCATTATGAATTTAAAATTATAAAAAAATAAAGTCATCTAAACTAATTAAGTATGGCAAAAAATTTCTTAATTCAATGTTTCGAATATTAAAGTGTGTTCAATATTTTGCAATATATAATAATATCAGATATTTGAAAAACTTAACACTAGATAAAACTTTTTTTTATACCAATCTGTAAATATTACACATTTTATTTTATTTTAAAAAATGGATATATACTTCTTAAAACAAATTTACTAAAAATACATCTGACATCTAAAGAAGCCATTTTCTCGAAATAAAATCCGTGTGGATTGTCATATTGCTTATAAGCGTCCAAATATATGTACAGATTACTCCTACGAATCTAGACAACGTTATTATAACGATTGACTTCGTTTGCATACGTGTTGCTTGATTACAATAAATTTCACTGTCAACAAC
This sequence comes from Hypolimnas misippus, assembly GCA_037950945.1. Classification (NCBI taxonomy): domain Eukaryota; kingdom Metazoa; phylum Arthropoda; class Insecta; order Lepidoptera; family Nymphalidae; genus Hypolimnas; species Hypolimnas misippus. Next base: position 4,162,821 of record JBBEEQ010000009.1, read on the forward strand.
AAACAACAAATACTCTTTATTGTACACCAATAAAATAAAACAAATAAAATAGATACAATTAAGGTTAAATGTACAAAGGCGGTCTTATTGCTAAGATAGCAATTTCTTCCAGACAACCTTTGGGCATAGGACTGGAAAAAAAAACCTAAAGCGGTTGGAAGGCGTACAAAGCAAGAGTTATAAAATAAATTGACTTAAATATATTATATACATATCAATATACATATATAAATATAGAAAACATATATATACAAAAATGTAATACATACGATATATACATATACATACATATACCTACATACATGTAAATAAATGTGTAAAAATAAATTATGACGTATTACTTTCATAACCTACCAAAACCTAACCCAAATGCATCTGTTTATTTCTGTCACATGTTGTACGCGTTTAAAAGGTCTAGTGTTATGGTGACAAAGCTTAACCTCAAAGCAAGGTTTAACGTGAGTCAAAGTCCTCTCCCAACCAAAGCCCTGGATCTACTGAGGTAGAGCGTAGCTTAAGCAAATTAACTATAGCTCATATATGAGCTGGCTTGACTGGTGCAATATCTCACTCTCACAGAAAATCGGCGTGAACGGTGAGTGAGAGAGCAGAAAGTCTAACACCCTCTCCCCAATCTTTACCTTACTTAGGTGTATTATCTCGTTCACGCCGATCGTTTTTGAGATATATGTAGGTACCGGTTGAACCAGTCCGTATACAAGTCCGTCTACAGCTAGGCTCTACTGCATTAAAAAAAATGCCAAGCAAATGATAAATTTAAGCATAATTTTACGGGAAGCGTTTGAAAACATGAAGTCATTGGTAGAGGTTAACGTATTTATTTGCCCGGATTATTTGGATTTAAAAATTATTTTACAATATTAGGTACTTTCACGTTAATAGAATAGAAAGTCATTCCTTAAATTCGAGCTTGAAGTCGTAATCCTCGGTAGTATAGTGGTCAGTATCCCCGCCTGTCACGCGGGAGACCGGGGTTCGATTCCCCGCCGTGGAGTTCTTTTTGCTATCTAAATTTAATTATAAATTCGAATATCCAATGTTTATTTTTAATGTCTTGTATATATGTATATAACATCGGTTAATTATACATGAATAAATATTATTGGTACATATTGACAATGTTTAATCAGTATGGAATAACTATTTATAGTTCCGGCATAAAAAGAAAAGTGTATGTATGTATATGTTTATATTTATGATATTAGTTTGTCTGTCGTATTATAACTACAAAATAGATGAATAGAATTTTGTACTATATTCAATGACAATCAATACAAATACAATCGTACATGAAATATTTACACATTACGAACATTTGAGATTTTAAGATTTTTATTATTTCACCCCTAAAACTCGTTTTAATAAGTAGCCTACTCCTTAACGGTATAAATTGTCTCTATACTAAATTTCTTTAAAAACATTTTTTATAAGGAGTACTTCTCGTAAAAATTATACTAAAACTTGTATATAATTTACTTTAATAAAATAAGCTATTGTGATGTCTCCGTCCTTATCTCTTTTGGCAAATGACAGCTCACCATCCGTTCCAAAGATTTATCGTCGACATGAAAATTACGTTAAAGTAACAACAATATCATAACGACATGACAAATTAGATAGTAAGGTCTAAGAAAATTGGAATTGGATGATATTCTAGCCATTAGCGGAAGTAGCGACGCGTGCGTCGAGACGAAAAGACACATTTTGGTCGAATTTATTTCACCCTAACGGAATTATTGCCAAGACAAGGTAGGTTCCGCGAGCCCGTCCGACCGTGAATAGTCTGGAAAAACGCAAGTTTAACTTACACATGTATAAATATAACGTCTTCGAACGATAGTGATTCAGTTTTGCGCGATCGCTTGATACAAAATGGTGGACCGAGGAGGGGTGAAGAATTAGGTTTAATAGATCACAAATAAAAGTAAATAGAAAGTGACGCGAGGACATTCGTGTGACCAGTGACGCGTTGCTCATTAACCAGGTGATAATTAATCAGTCACCATGAAGTACCATATGAGGTTAAAGTGTCAAACAATAGTGGTTTTGTGTTACGCTGTCCTATCGTCAGCTGATCAGGAATATGATAATAAGCTAACGAAACTTTGGTCGATGTCGAGTGCATCGAATAGTGATGGTTCAGCTGTTTTGAATGTTACAAGTGCATCGATTGTGATACCTTCGACTTACAACAGTGACCCAGTTGTGGCGAGGACCTCGAGAGCCTCACAAAATTTCAAGCCATACGCATTTCGACCACGTGCGATTCCTTTGAAGAAAATCGAACAGCCAGCACCGGAAAAGAGTGTATATTATACACAAGACAACAAATATAAAACTGAGATACTCTTCCCTGGTAATTACTTTACAATTCCCAAAGAGAAAAGTATTGATGAGACAAAACGTTCCGCGTATAATCCCTTAAGGAGTGGGCCGTTCGAACCGAAAGCGATACCATTATTAAGGGGCCAGGGTTTTGAGAAGAGATCATTGGATGCTAGTATAGAACCGATTGTTGATAATTCTAATGAAATTTCTGAACACAAAGCGTCAAGGAGATCGTTGTCATGTAAGTTCCACGCTAAAAAAGCTAAATCCTACAATACTCAAAATTTTATTATCTACATCAATATATGACCTACATTTTGTAATTCTTTCACGTAAATAATAACTACCACAAATGAAAATAATCGTTCACATACTTTATAATGTCTCTCCAAAGTCTTACACATAAATTATGTTTTTGAATCTACTAAAGAAAAGTGAAAACTTTAATCCGAGACAATATTGAACTGAACATAATGGATTGAAAATACTATCGCTATATCTCTATCATTACCATCCATTATAACTTCACCGTCGAACGCTGTTCGCTGAACCGCAGAAACCTTAAATTTCATCGATTCTAACTTGTAATCTTTTCCGCTTGTGGACAGTAAAATGTAAATATCTATTATGACTTACAACTGCGTCGCGTGATCTTATTGTCCCGTCACGCGACAATGCAACGAACTTTATTATACCGTTTATGTCTTTCATTGCTGTTAATTTCGGTTCCTCATTTCATTTGGAAAATTGATTTATACTTTTGTTGCGTTTAATTAGTTGTTTCAACATTTACATTATCATGCGTGAAATAATTGCATTCTGAAATGCACTGATTGCGTTTGAGTATAACATGTTATTCAATTGTATGTTGTGCGTTTTCGCTGTATTTATTCGTGAAATTTAATTATATTTTAATAATTTACAGCAGTTTAACGCAATTAATTACAATTACGATCATGTGTTGACGTGTAAATTGTTTTTATTTCGTTTATCAAAACATGAACTTTCAAATAACTGCATGATATTTTTTTTAGAACTGGCTTTCTGAATTCATAAAAGTAACATTGACGACTGTTCTTACTACATTATTTATCTACAAAAGTTATTATTCATAATTAAATAAATTAGTCTGGTAATCAGGATAACAAGTAATTTTGCGTAGCTTCAGTTTACCCACATGATAGAAACGTAGATATATGATAAACAAAACGCAAGATGACTTTCTATAAAATATTGCGTTGTTAATTTTATCTAGATCTCGTAATAGACGCACAATTATTATTGCTTGTACAATCATGTCGTTAATTTTATTAGCATTTATCATTTGTAGCCGTTATTCTTAAGTAGTATAACTTTTAATGGAGTAAATTTTAGGTTCCATTACCGTTTACCTCATTATAAACACAGGCAACGTCAACATTCATTTGAAATCAGATTGTATATCATCCTAATAAGACTTTATTTTCATTTCAGATATCTTAGGAGCTGAAGAAGATGACGATGGTGAAGACGAGGATGGAGAATACGAAGAAGAAGACGACACAGTACTCCAGAAGGAAGACGACGTGGAATCGAAGCACAAGCTCGGTTACGGTCACGGTAGCATCAATAATAAGATTAAGCATAAAATCAAGAGAGCGAAGAAATATTCGAAATACATGATGCCTTTACTTCTCGCGTATAAGTTGAAGTACTTCGCGCTAGTACCCGTGATGATAGGCGGTTTGATTCTGTTAGTGGGAGCTACAGGACTCGCTGGATTCTTCTTTGCGTTGTTCGCAGCTGTAATGGGCTTGCAAAAGGGCGGTTATTAGTTTATAGATATAAGGTCGACGTTCTCGCAGATGCCATCAGATTTAGATAGTTTTCATTAGCCTTTAGCCCTATTGGGTAAGATACATTGTCGAATTTTTATCGACGTTTTGACTATTGTGTATTCTAGCTTTGATTTTCCTTTCTTTAATTCCACCGATATTTTCAATTTTGTTTTTTTCCGTAATTGTTATAATTTGTTTTACCATTCAGTCTTAAGCTTTTGTAAATATGATTCGCTGATTAAGTAATATATAATAATTTTAAGTTATTTATTTGATAATTTATTATTACTTTTAATGTAGCGAAGTGAACGAGTGAAATAGTTATTTTTATGGTTACCATTAAATGATGTTTACGATTGGTACTATTATTTTTAAAATAATATAACATTAAAGTATATTCATGCTTTGGTTGGTTGTTTTAAATTATAAAACACTTGACTTTTATTTAAATCAAAATTTGCTTGATGTTTTTTGAAATTAATTGCATTTATAATTAAATATTATCTTAGCTTTTCCGCTGATAATTTTTTTAGCACGAATTATTTCAGTCAATAAAAAGCTATCGCTTATTCAAAATATATGCTTATCCTCTTAGAATCATCTAGAAGGAACCTGAAGACAATTCGACAAGTAATACATATTGACAATACATCCTATGGATGGATTGATCTTTGTTGCTCTTTTAAGCAAAACTTTACAAGCATATAATATATACATTAGAAAAAAACATACACTACTTTTTCTTACCACCACGCGAACGAAGTCGCAAGAAGTTAACTAGTATTATATAATGATAACATAAATATACTTAATACTGCATGAAATTATTATATTAATAGCTTCTCGCAGTTTCACTCGCATTGTTACTGCTTCGTTCCTATGAGCCGTAGCGTAACGTAATATAACCTACCACAAACGAACTAACCAACGTTAAAAGAATTTTTCCAATCGTTCTAATTATTTCGAAGCATATTCAATGCAAAAAAATACTAAAATTTTTCCTCTTTATAATATTAATGTAGACAATATTATAAACAGACGTTAGGCTATATTTATGATCGTGATTGAGGGTTCGGTTGGTTCAGTAGCTACGTCTTTCAGTGAAGTAAAATTCGTAGGTTACATCTCAATATATGAGATTTTATCGCATCATAAGAACAATATATACCTGTTTTTGAAGCGAGGATTACTAAAAATTAAGAAACCTCTGATTACACTTATTCCTCGATTGACGGACATGTCCTGGAAAATCTGATTTCCTGTAAAATCTTGAAAAATATTTAACCATACTAATTAACTAATTATGAAAAAATTCGGTATAGGTAGATACAGATTTGATTTTGGGGGAGGTTACTTTTGGTTGCAAAAATTTATGACAAATTGTATAGGTATCCATAATTTATTAAAGAAATAGACTATTCAAATACGACGACGAATACAGACTAGTATAGTATGTTAAATTGCAAAAGAAAAACATATAAAATGGAAATTTAATCCATACAAGCGATATGAATACAGAGCAATGTAATATATAAGCATTTTGTATTCAACGGCCAACATTAGGTAGGACCTTATCATTCTGCGTCGGGAGTCCGGAAACCCACATAATACAAAAACAAGACAAGACAAATGTATGTACGGCCAATATAGATGGTTTTCATGAGCGGAATCGAACCCGCGTCCGGACGATTAGCGCTTCAATCAATTGCAGTTACCACTGCGCCCTTCAAATTATCAATTACTCAATTAATTTTTCAAATGTACCTAATAATTAAATGAAAGAGTATTTACCCAAAAAGTATAGAAGGTATACCAACTTAAGTAAATATTAGTTTAATTATTTTTAATTATAATTTTTGAAAATTATGAACTAAAAGTCATCATTGACGCTGCTTAAATAATATTTACTTTCCACTTGTAATTAATATAAGTGAAAATGAAAAGAGGTTCATGTAGATACTTGAACTTTTTCATTTAAATTATTAACTTTCGCATTTTTAACAGTGGTTCATATAATTATGGTGCCATTAACCATAATAAAACTAAAAACTTCATACAATTTGAACCCATTTAACTCTATATAAGAAAACAGCAAACGTTTTTAATTTTCATTATAAATGTCACTACACATAAATAAACACGTAGAAAACAGTTAATTAAAACTTTGATTATTGTGAACTTTATCTCCTTGTAATAAGACTTCCAAAATGATAGCGCCTGGACTCATATTTGATGGTGCTAGCAATTTTGAAATTTTCAAAAGCGAAATGTTTTATAATTTTGGATCCAACGAAAATAACATCAATTCTACGGACTTATGGGTTCATAATAGTGATGATTTTGGACGATCCTTTTCAGGTAAAGATTTTACTTTACTTTACGATAAATATGAGTTTTACGATAAATTAATTAGTATCTATTCTATTCAAAATTTTGACAATATGTTTTCAATTGTGTGAAAGTTATTTTGTTTTAGATAAAAATATGTTCACATCACAAAAACCAGGACCAGGTTTTCAACGATCAAATGAAATGGAAAAATCTATTGGGAAAAAGCATAAAAAGAAGAAACACGTAAAACATAAAATTAAAAAATGCCTTTACAAATTGTTCAAAGGAAAAAGAAAAAAGTTTTTTAAGTCGAAGAAATTCATCGTGTCTTTATTCATGGGAATATTATTAGCTAAGAGTCTGTTCATACCGATTGTTTTAAAAACCTTAGCTTTGATTGCTGCTAAAGGTAAATTAGATTTTATATAGTTTTTTATTCTTCTTCTACTATCTATTAAAGAAATTTGATTACTCATTGAAATAAAACTATTTTAAACGGATTTAAATCGCGTATATTAATGTCTACCCCTGACCACGAACGCTGTAAAGTGCTCGAAACGTCGGGATGATAAAAATAACTAATATACGCGATTTAAATCCGTTTAAAATAGTTTTATTTCAATTTGATTATTATTTGCCAGAATTTAAAAGGTATGTTTTATTATTTTAGTTCGATCAAGTAAAAGTGATTGATTTCTAACTTTATTTATTCACTAGTTGACCCTCGTATCATTCGCGTTAGTGGTTACTGCTTCGCTTCTGTAAGTCATATCGTTATGTAATACAGCCTATATATACCTTTCTCAAACGGGCTAGCCAACGCAACGATAATTTGCTCGTGTGTCTGAAGTGCCGTTCGCCAGATTTGGACGAACCCTAAGGGTTTACATTAAAAGTAGCTGTGGTCTACGGTTTCTCCCGCGTTAATTTAAGGAAAACATGTATTTATATAATGTTCACCTTCCCTGCTTGAATCGGATATTGTTCAATATTTCATTGGTTTCAATTTTGTTTGCGCGTATTTTTTAAATTTATTAATTAAAATAATTTTTTTAACATAAGTAGCCTAAGTTACTCCTTGTAACATAAGCGATTAGCCAAATAGATTAGTAAATACCGTGTCTACTTTCATATGCACTTAGTTAAAAGCTGTAAATTTGATTTAACAAACAGACACATTTTATTTATTATTATCGATATTTATTGAGTGTTGATGAGATTTTTAATAGGTATTATTTCATTAAGATATAACCAAAATTTAATTTTAGTAGTATTTTTTTTCTAATTTCGTTTTGAAAATTTTAATAAAAGTGTTTGAATTTTTCAGGTTTAATAATGGGATTTTTCTCAACGTTAATGGCATCAGTGATCAGTCTGAAGGGTATGTTCGGTCATCCCTATGGCCATCGGAACAGGAAAGATGATGGGAGAACGCGAGTTGAAATAGTTCATGTACCAGGGAAACATGAAAATATTTACTATGAGAGGCCTTTTAGAAGAAGCTTAGTGACCATTCCTATAAATCGAAAAGTTTAGAATAAAATAGAAGATAGTGTTGTTTATAATTGATTGAAGCAACTTATTATGTGATAATTGTACGCGAAATGTTACTATTAGGAAAATTTATTTATAATATTTTAGTTTAGAAATAGAAATAGAGGGTTAATTGTGTAAAAAAACTCTATCAAAACATTCAACATTTTACAATAAATAAGGAATTTTCAGTACAAAAATAAAATAGAAACTCTCAGAATGTTCGCCACATTTTTTTGTGTATTTTAAGTATGATTTTAAAATAATTGAATTATAAAATATCGTTTTAATCTTTCTTTTCATTAAAATAAAATAATAAATCAGTTTTATATTTGTTTATTTCACAAATTCAAATTCTTACACCTGATTGGTTCTACCGTTTATACCCAAAGTTTTCATTTGGTCCAACATTATAATCAATAAATGTTATTTACTGAATATTACATCTGTCTTCATAGAACTGCGCGCTAAATGGATTATCCAAAGCCATAGTGCTCTCAGCTATTTTATCCCTTACTTTATCAGACACAGTGTAAATTCCACCAACCATTTTTCGAACACCGCGTTCGATAAAGCCTCGAGGATTGTGTTTGTGAAAAAACGCCTTCATTCTTCTGTGCCTCAACATCATCTTCCGTTTAATTGGATGCGGTCTACTGAATACGGACCTCTTCTTCTTCGGGAAGATTCTTCTTTTACGTCTCGCCATTTTTGGTTGAAACTTACTGTATAATGTCGTTCGTTAGGATCGGAGTGTAAACATTTTCTAAATTTAAGGCTCGGTTTCTTAGATGTTGAAGTAATTTTTATTTTTATCGTTATAATTTTACATTTTTCGTCGATTTTTATTGATGTCAAAGTGAATTGTCAGTTTTATATTCTTCTGTAGCTTATTGAATGGACAGTCTGCCTGACAACCTTTTTTGTTTTAAGATCAAACAATGTGTAATAATTTAATTTAAAATATAAAATTCAGAAAAGCGTTAATAATATTGATAATTTTAAATTAAAACATAACATAAAATGTACCTATAAATACATTCTAAAGGCTTCTTTTTAGTGACTAATACTTAAAGTTAAAAAAATCTAAAACACATCACTTACAAATTTGTGCTCCGTTTATAATATTACAGTAAATAATAACACTCGTTTAAAAAGCAAATAATTGATACTTGGCACTTAAAATTGCATGAGATAGACCGTAAATAAAACTGTTTATAATCTTTACCACTCTTACACAAAAATTGTTTAACTATAATTTTATACAAAGTTTTTTTTTTTAAATACAACAATATATTTAGCTTAGTGAAAAACCAAGTTTTTTATTTCTTTTCAATCTTCATATTCAGTGTCGTCTACGCTATCCAGCTCAAATAGAAAGTAAGGTATCGACAAGTTCATTGTCACGACCTTGAGCGCCCACAGCATCCCAATAATGGTCAGTTTATATGGATATAATAATATTATGTAAGAGAGCGTTTTAGTGTTACAATTTTTTTTAAGTATAAACTTTATATGGATATAGGGATATTATATAAGAGTGTATTTAGCGTATTACTCACTTACTTTAGAAGTTAAACATGGCGTCCTTTATTTATATTTATTTATACTCTTTATTGTACAAAACAAAAAAAAAGATACAAAACTATTTCAACCTTGCAAACCAAAAAAAAAAATTACAACAGACGGTCTTATTGCTAAACAGCGATCTCTTCACAACAACAATACTTTTATTGTTAAGAATAAAATACCAAAAACAACTTAAATGAAGGAAAATACCTACGTTGTAGTGCTAAAAACTTTGACTCGATGTGCCGGCGTTCGATTTTTTCGGCGACTGTCAAATGTTTGTGGGTGACGGAAAATCAGATTTACTATTAAAAAAAAATTACCAACCAAATCCGTTCGTAAACTACCAAAATATTGTAAGTGGCTCTTTCAAAACTTGGCTCCTTCATACCACTTCTTCTCATGACATGACATGACGGACATGACAGAACCTTGTAAGAATTAATCGGAAAAAAAGTAAAAAATATCGGAAAAGCTATAATGCCGAAAGTATAAGATCATTTTTTGTGTTTATTTTTTTTTAATCTATTCAAATAGATAACTAATCTAAAAAATGCAACATAATATGAAAAACGGCTTATACTTTTCAGCTTAAATCTAAATAAAGTTATGTAACATTTACCTTTACTATAAAAAAGTAAATTCACCTAAAATACTATGTATTTACTAACTATAAATTACTAACATATATTGTTATATTCTCGAGAGCTATCATCCTCAATATTCAATGCAGCTCTATCCATATATGTAAATACGAGCTGCCTCTTACAATTTCACTCGCGTTTATGGTTACTGTTTCGATCCTGTGAGTCGTAGCGTAATGTCATATAGCCCATAACTATCATAAATAAACAAACTATCTAACACAAAAAAAAATTCAAATCGGATCAGTACTATCAAAGACTACCCCCTACATATATAAACAAAGCTTTACCACTATATAATATTAGTTTAGATTATAATTACCTAGTAAAATGTTCCGAAGTTTATACATATATACATTGCACTAAGTTCACCTCATAGTTTGACTTCACTTAATACTATTTGGAGAAAAAGTTAACTCGTGCTTCCCTTAATGGCGTATCTCATAGTTCTCCTTCATGTAGTCCCAGCTTTAAGTTTCTGGAGAAAGCCCGAATGTCCTTGGCTTTATTACAGGGCGTTGATAACGCATTGAAACGATTTTACGACTAGTTTCTCAGCTCACATCATTAGTTCGTCGGCTACCTTATGCTTTCATAGGAATTTTAGGTGTTTACTCTAAATTATACTAAAATAATTACTAGCGCATAGTATAGTATTGCCATGTAATTAAATCATCTATACATATTTAGTATTGAGATTCACATTTTATTTACAATACATTAATTTAGAATAATTCAAAATATTCAATTACTACTAGATAATACAATAAAAACAATACAAATGTGAAGCAATTACAAGTAAATAGAAAAACTTTATAAACAAAAATACAATTGAATTAAATAATTTTCAAAATAAACAATGAAATTCTCTTAACGAAATAACATATTTAATAAACAATTTCACTTGTGTTTTAGTTATTTTAAATAAAGTTGAATATCGTCTAAATTACATGCAGAAAAGTTGTTTAGTTCTAGTTGTGACGCCTCTTTGTTGTACTGAAAGAACATGCGCGTGCGCATCTCGTGTATGAATGAACGTTTAACCTTAATAGTGCGATTGAATGACTTAGATACTTGTAAAATATCTCGATACAAAATATTCTATCTCTGTTCAGTAAAGAAGTGCTACACTTTTTATTAATTATCAAAATAGACAACATCTTAATTAAATTTTGTAAAACTGTCTCTAAATAATATTTTATATCCAATTTGATTTGATTGCCAAGATCAATCAAAGTAATTTGTTATTAAATCTAATATTTGTTGCATTTTTATTCGGAGGAAAATTTCTAAAAATCTCAAAATTTAATATAAAAAGAAATATTTTTAGAATGAAATTACTCTTTGAATAATGGTAAGTATTAATGTAAAAATATTTTTTTATTAAGACATATACATAACAAAACACATAAACAAAACAAAACAAAACACACACAATCATTCATCTATACTATTCATAACTCAAACAAATCAAGTATCAAAACGTCACGCACCAAACAATATCACATCTTACAAAATATCACCTATATATACCGTGGTATCCCGGCCGCATCTCACTTTATCCTACGCCACCAATCCGCAAGGACCTCTGTTACATAACATACACATATATATTTCAAAAATGAAAGTGATTTGTGTGTTCCTAATTATAGTGGCGGTATGTCACGCCGCCCCTGGTTCGAGTACAGATGATGGAAAAATCGAGCTATTTTCCGGGGTTGCTATTGAAAAGTGAGTTGTATTTTTTTTTATTAATTTTCTTTTTTTATTTCTTTTTTTGGAAATACGCAATACTGTTACGAGCACCGAATTTACACAAGAAATAATAAGTTTAATTTTTTTGGTGTTAAAAATAATTTCAGAAATTATACATTGAATTTCAGTTTAAGTGCTTAGTAAGAACTATGTACATATGTATAAATAATAATACAGATATATGTTATATGTATTTTTATTTCAGTAATTATATATCGTATACTTACATAAAACTAAATTACTCTCCATCACTAAATAGAACTATAATTATAATTAGCTTACTAATATGATGTAATAATTTGCCTAGATTGAAAATTTTAATGCCTTAAAATATTTTTCACAAAAAGTGAAAAAAGGTGAAAAAGAACCTTAAATTTCTTTACAAAATAAAGTTAATATAACACGGATCACAAGCCATAACAAGCAGCCGGAAAACTAAAAGAAAAAGGGCATAATAAAAAACCCATTTGTCAAACGTAATGTACTAAACTTTCACACACATTGCGTTAAGGAGAAATTATCAAAACAATGTGTAAACGTCACACCGGATTACTCAAAAGGGTGACAATGACATGCCTTTCTAAAAACATGTCACTTTACGTGTGCTTATTCTGTACGTGTTTATGTTTTTACAAATAGACCCATTTTTTTTTCGAATATATAGATTGAGATCTTCGAATATATTCAAAAATTCTAAGTATTATTGAACGGCTTATGATGGAAAATATATCCAAAACATTATTATTACATATAGTCTTTAACATAGTTCTATTATACGATATCATATCTACAAGCAATCTACAATAAATAAATTTATTTATTGAGATAATGTTTGGAAAAAAATGTTTTTAAATTTTCACTGATACTTTTTACGTAACTTCCAAAAAAGTTGATAAAAATTAAGTAAACGAAATTCTTTTTTTTATAATATTTACTATTTTTTTGTGTGTATATTAAAAATATTAGAACTATATTTGAGTTTCCACATTACATTGGCGAAATAACATAAAAGCCATTAACCGAGAAATTGAATTAAATTACATTTGGGTTGTTAGAATAACAATAATTACTATCATCACTTATAATTATAATCCGGATTAGTGAATATTAAGATTAGAAACTCGATGACAAATAAAGAAAGCTTTGTATGCAAAAATGAACTTTTAAATGGGCGGAGCTTTTATTCACACAATAAACAAGCTCATTGCTTACGACTGATACAAGATATCTTGCTCTTCAGTAACTTTGAATATTTTAACCTCTTTTTAGCCTTCCTACTGCCAATATTAAAAGGCATTGAAGAAACATAGATCGAATTTTTTATTTCGTATAAAAAAAAAGTTATGTTTATAATTTTTCTTATCTTGATATATAAGCAAACATATTTAAATACCTTTAAGCTACAATGTAATAATGAAATTAATTTACAATACTGTTGTTTAATAAAATTCATATAATGATTACCTCTGTTTTGTGGGAAGAAAAATGTTTATTAAAAAAATTTTGATAACCAGCTTTTATCAGTATATATATAATATATAATGTGTTAACCCACAAAATGTCAAATACAGAGATATTGATGTATTTTGATACTACATCACCTATTTAACATTATTCAAAAATATTTGAAGTCATACAAACTAAATAAAAACGGAAAAAAGTTTCTTAATTAATTGTTCTGTAATTCAAGTGAGTTCCATATTTTGCTATTTATACAATAATCTCGCATATTTGAAAAACTTTTCATTACATAATATATTAAATATATAAATTTGCTTTTAATTCATTATACCTTTTATCAAAAAATAGGAGAAAAGGTTGATATATACGTCTTCAAACATATTTATTAAGAATAGGTTTGACATCTTTAGACGCCATTTTCTCAAAATGAAGTTTGTGTGGCTTTACACAGTATTGCTTATCAGCGTCCAATTAATTATTACAAATTGTAAATAACTTTTAACCTACGTATTAATTAAGATTCACTCAGTATATATATAGAGATTTTGAAACCCAAATAGGTCACTTTTCTGTGCAATTTTCCACACATCATTTTTGAAACAAATGTTTTCTATACAATTACAAAAACAAAAAAAATAACAATCCAAACAGTTGCAATCGTATGAAGTAACGCGCTTGCATACATATATTAGGCAATTAATTTTTGTTTATATAGGTGTTATGATTTCATGATATTGATGTTATTAAACTATATTCTCAGAGACGCGTCAGGGGAAGAGAAGTTAAAGGTCAAATTCGAACCAGGAGAACTGCGGGAAGCTGCCAGAACATTCGAAGAAGGTAAATAAATACAATATCTATTAAACTGTATTTTAAGATAAGAAGAATATTCTGTTTATTTCTGCGTTCGATAGCATTTCTTGAGGAATGATAAAACAAAACTTTGTGACTCAGAAAGATGACAATTATTCTAAAAAAACATCTAGATTTAATAATAATAATAATAAGTAAAACCGCGAGATAAAAGAATGACATTATAGAGGCACGCGCACAGTTTAAACAAAATAAATCTATATGCCTTTGTATAAACAATAAATAATGAATGTATTTTTTAGGTATATTGTATTTTTTCAATATATACATATATTATAAATCTGAAACTTGTTTGAACGCGCTCATCTCGGGAACTACTGGTTCGAATTGAAAAAATATTTTTGTGTTAGATAGTTTATTTATTAAGGAAAACTATAGGCTATATTAAATCACGCTACGACTCGTGCGAGCGAAGCAGTAACAAGAAACGCAAATGAAACCGCAAAGGACTATGTACCTTATTTTTTTATAGGCGCAATAATATCTCACAATAGGCTTTACACTATTTTAATCATAATTATCGTATATTGCGTGTTTTAGGCTTAATCATTCTTACTTTCTAATCAGAATTGACTCTAGATGTTATCCAAATAAAGTATTCATTGAATTAAACATACACATTTATAATTATTTATCCGTTGGACACGCGAAAATTTCCACAATCGAATCTAATAATATGATGCATTAAAACACGTAACAGAACAATGACTGAATTCAATGAAAATTATTTGAAGAATGTTTTGATTCGCATTACTATATGGAAAGTCGTGTTTGATAATTTAAGAATATATATCGTGCATTCGTGGCTATTATTTAGTTATAGAAATATAATAAGAAGTATAAAACGTATACCAATATATATGTATACATTACGTCTGTTATAGCTTTTATAAAAATAATTTCATAATAATTATACTAACCTTAAAAAATTGTATCAGAAATAAAACTTTTCTTGGATTGAGATTTTGCAAAAAAAATACGTACCTACATAAATTGTTTACTTTCTAAGATAGTAAATTTTGTTGTTATAAGTATTTTATTAACATTTTAATTTAAAAAATGACAAATAAGATTTAATTTAAATATATTTTATTTTTAATAATAATAACTATTTCTTCATAATTTAAAAATATTAAGATAAAACACATTAATAACGGTACATAACTTTAATATAATACTTAAAAAAATATTCGTCAACAAATAAAAATCGCTGATTTCTAATTAAAACGCTTTTAAATTTCGAACAAACAGATAAATGGCAAAAAAAAAATTATTCGTCGAAAGCAATAATTTGTCACTTTTGAATAAAGAACGTATTCCACAGATAACGCTCTCACAACGTCTCACGCACGTGCACGTGAGTTACTTTCAAAGCGACGCTCGGTCAAGGTCGCGTGTTACGTCAACTTGCATCACAAGTCAATGAACCTTACGTTTCAATGTCTGCGTTGGCGTACGATATAAAGTTGTATATATATTTTTATGCTAATTTTGCTATGGTGTTGTAGTAATAATAAATAAGATTTAGTTAAAATATTCAAAAAATTCTATTACTTTGTCTAACGTCTGCGTGAACTGACTGAAAAGTACAGTTCGTAGGTTTTATATATATATAACATTACATCTTTATAATTTTTCATAATTTAATTAAATATTAGAGAAATGCCTCTTCTTATACTCGATAAAATACCTGTATGAACAGCTCAAAATTTCCTGCCATTTTTCCAAAGGTTCCTTTGCCTTTAAAGTTTAATCATATTAGTTTCCTTCATTAAAGCCCGCAACATAATCTAGGATGTAACGACAATCTTTTTTTTTTCTTATCTTTATCTTTTCATTTCCACGCGTCAATTTGTCCTTGACATATTAGAACACGTAACAGGGCGTCGAACTGACATTGACTTTCGCTTCACTGCATAGTGCATTCGTGTAGCATGTTAGATGGTGATCTATTGACTGAGGCGAAAAAGATGATTAACTGTCAAACCGTTCGCAATCAAGATAATTTTTGGAACAATTTACGTAAATAAGTCTAAGAGTGAAACTTATGAGACTAATTCTCGCTTGACATTAATGTAAAATGAGTAATATTTTACTGTCAATTGGTCCATTAAAAATAACAAAAAAAAAACTTTTTGTGTACACCCCGCGGCTTATCGGCGAAAAAGTTTCATCCCCGTCATATTCTATTTTCTCGATACAAAGTAGTTAACTTTAAAAAAGTATTAAATTAACAGAAAGAGTATCTTAATAGTATAAATTATTAGTATGGATTGTTGTGCTATATGTATTATAATATTATAAAAACCAAAATGGCCTAGTGATTAGAACACGTCGATCGCACCTGATAATCGTGGGTTCAAACCCCGGCTAGCAGGGCTACTGACCTGGTAGTCGCGAGGGGCTTCGACTGTGCGGTCGTGCTCAGCGACTCCCGGTCCTCGCTCGATTTGATCCGGAACCCGGACACGCACCATCCCCTCGCTACCCATATTCGTCGGAATATTAGGGAGTTGCAGGGGAGGGGTAAAACCCTCCAGTTCTTTTGGGTGAAGGCTCATGTCGGGATCCCCGGCAATGAGCGTGCCGACGAGTTGGCGAGGCTGGCGGCTCAGTCCAGGGTCGCCCCAGCGTATGCCAGGTGTCCAATCTCATACGTCAAACGACGTGTGAGAGAGGGCGTGGTCCGGCGGTGGAACGAGAGGTACACCGGTGGAACCACGGCCGAGGTCACCCGCATGTTCTTCCCGGATGTATGGCGCGCTTATCGGGCCCTGAAGTGTCTCGATAAGACGTCTATATGGGCGCAAGTGCTGACGGGCCACGGCGGTTTTGCCGCCTATCTCCACAGATTTAAGCTAAGAGATAGCGCTGGCTGCGTGTGCGACCCCGAGGTTGCAGAGGACATTAAACACATATTGTTTGAATGCCCGAGGCACGACCGAGACAGATACGACCTGGAATTAAGTACTGGAAAAAAGCTAACGGAGGCAACTATTGCCGACTTAATATCTGACAAGCACTCCAGGCCGTATCTGGAGCGGTTTTGCCTCAAGACGGCCAAAATTGTTACGGGACGAAACAAGACAAGATGAAATGTTATTTATAATTTTAGTTTCAATTTATTTAATTTTATCTTTTTTAATTTTAATGAATTTAATTTATTATTTAATTGAACTATTAAATCATATTTTACCAATTTACATTTTATTCAATTTACTATTTTAACTGTATTTTATATTTTAACATTTTAACTTATTTAAATTATTATTTTAACTGTACATAATGTAATTGTAAATACTTGAATTCGAACCATTTTAATTGTTTTAAACTTATTTTATTTTAAATTATGTAATTTTAACCTTATCAGAGTCCCGTAACAACCTCTGCAACCTCAAGCCGTCGGAAAAATTGGAATGTAAATTTTTAATGTAAATAGTCATAAGTAATAGCTAAAGTAAGTAAAAATAAAAAACTGTAATATAATATAAGTAATTGACACTGAAAAGAAATGACAAAGGGAAAAGATAGACCCTGGAAAATACTAGTGACAAACGAGCCGCAAAAAACCATAGCGGTACAAAAGAAAAAAGACCAAAAAAATTTTTTAAATGACAAACAAATTCTTGCCAAGCAAGAAAGCAACCGACGGCTTATAAAAAAAAAAAAAAAAAAAACCCCGGCTAGCACTGCTGAGTTTTCAAGTGCTAATTTATGTCTAAATACATTTCGTTCTCGAATTAGAAGACAGAAGTTCCAACACATATATCTCCGCCAACCCGCAGTAGAGTAGCTTGGTGGATTATATTCTAAACCTTTTTAATAGTAGAGGATGCCTTTGTCCATAAGTGGGATATTTACAGACTGTTACTTTACTTTGAATAATCATTTAAGTTTAAATAAAACAAACTCAATACACCCATCAATTTATTTCCAGCGCGTGGTAAGATCAAGAAATACGCACCACTTCTAGCTGGTATCGGAGTGAAGGTGGTAGCTGTACTGGGTCTGCTGTTCGGCGCTCTCACCCTGCTGGTGACGAAGGCTCTGGTGGTGGCCAAGCTGGCATTCCTGGCAGCTGCTGCTCTTGGCATCCACAAGTACTTGAGTGGAGGCAGTTTGAATAGTATCAGTAAGGTATGTAGTTGACCAGTTTTTATTGGCTATACTTAGAGTTGCCATCTCTAAAATTTAACAATCAGGACAAGACGCGTAAAAACCCCGGATTTTAGAGCCTAGAACATGTCAGATTTTTTTTAATAGTCAGTAAAATCAAAAACAGTTGAAATGACATAAATTCATTTTATTTATTTTCAGACTATAAAATTAAATTTAGTCATCTTTTATCATTATTTTAATGTACCAAAAAAAAAACAGAATCTAATTACAGTTTGTTTTAAAATTGTTTTAATAATCATTTACATTTTTTAAAACCCGGTCTGAACAAACGAACCCTGGACGGTCCCCAGATGCCCTATAAAATAGGACAAATCCGGGGAAACCTGGACGGATGGCAACACTAGCTATACTAATATAATATAAGAAGGTTAAGGTAATCTCTGAAACTACTAATCCGATTTGAAAAGTTCATTTACGTTGTATAGCAGGTTTTTTGAGAAAGATTATAGGCTATATTGACACTACGACTAATAGGAGCAAAGCAGTGACCATAAAAGCGAGTGTAACTACGAGGAAACTATTTTGTTGATATAGTAATAATATACACATGTTGTAGAAATTTCAACTCTGTACCTATTACGCTGAATGAGATACAGCCTACGGATAGACAGACAGACGGACAGATGGAAAGCAGAGGTTCAGTAATAGTCTAGTTGGTACCCTTATTTTGGTGTCGGTCGGTCACAGGCGTTTTTCAATTCAATTTTTGTTTTGTTTTGATGCGGTGCTATTTTTATTTGTAATTAATAGTATATTTTACGTATTATTTTTAGGCCTCTGCGTTCCCAGCGACTGCACAGCAGTGGTCTGCGCCCACAGCATCTGCAGCGTCATATCCCTACGCCAGATCTGTGAGCGGGCAAGACGCGAACGACTTAGCATATAAAGCACAGATACCGTCATAATTCATATATAATTCGCCATAGTTTATATACATGTGTCGACTTCAATATAATTTGCAATATAAAATCCATGAAATCAAAATTAAAAAAAAAATAAATGAAATTATTTGAAGTTGGTTACATATAATTTAAATATAGACTAAGTGATTAAACTTATGTGGATACTAACGAGTAAGAGTTACGATTGCTTATGGGCACTATAAGAAAATAAATACACAAGTAAAAGAAAATTAAAAAAAAAAGAGAATTGCCATTATGTTTGCTCATATACCATAAAAACAGCATATTTTAAATTATTGCTTAGCTTAAATCACGCTTATAATATAAAGCCAAGTTCGGAGTGAGCTTTTTACGGTACTTGTACGCTGTCATGTTGGACAAGATTATATGTGAAATATTTGATCAGCTTGTGTGTATTGCGACGGAACTGAATGCATGACGCGCAATTTGAATGTATACGTGTGACTGCAAGTACGAGTGCATTTCAGTGTACGCGTACCGGAGAACGCGCAGTTTATTGTACGCGTACACATCATCGCGCAGTCCGTACTGGTTGATGTATTCTAGCAATACCACTCATTGCTTACCACAATTAGAAGTTATGGTGGAATAAAATCCACCGACAATAAAAAATGATTCCTAAATTATATTTTTGAGTAGCTGTATAATAAAATAGTGACCTAACGAATTAAACTTCGACATAACGATAATTCTAATGAAGGACGCAAATGGATTCCAATGATCTTTAATTATATGATATTTTTAATATATTCGCAGTTAAATATATAAAAATATCTATATATAATATATATTTTAAGTTATTTTAAGTTGTGAGGTGCGTCAAGTAGCTTTAATTCTTTCAATGCTGAATTATAAGGTGCAAATTTTATAAATAATTTTATTAATTGCATAGTTTAATATTTATTTCGATGTTTCTTATGCTTAAAAGCACTTATTGGTAAGAGTTATAACTATCTTAACGTAAATTATTACTGTACTAATTACATTTTTTATTTAAAAAAAAACAAGAAAATTTGGATAAAACAGGGTATAACTACGGGAAAAATTAAATTACATTAAATATATTAATTTATATTTTATTGAAATTAAATTAAATTATTTACGATTTTTGAAATATTGATATTTTAATGCGTTTTTGTAGCATTAATAGCATTTATGACTTTGATATGCTTAACTAAGGATTATTAGAAAAAATTGTTACTTTTTTTAGATTTTTCGTATGATTTTTCTTTAATAATTTTCTTACGGGTCTTATATAGTGTCATTAAATGAACCAAACTCTCTAAGATAAATTAATTTTAAAGAAAAGACTGTATTTCTAGCATTTTAAGAATAAATAAATGGAATATAAAATAAATTTTGTTTTATTCGTATAAATAATTTTATTTAAAAGTAGGTATTACTGTAAAAAAGTTTTTTTTTTTATATCATCAGCCTGGTATTGGGCCTTATTAAGATTCTGTAGTCTCAAAGTTTGAACAGACTAAAATAAAAACATTTATAGTCACACCCCAATGTCACCAAGTGTTAGTTGAGACATTATAACCAATTTCGAAGTTTTACAAACTATATATACTAGTTACCATTTCAGTCTTCTTCGTCTTAAAGTAAGCCATACTTTAAATAATTAAAATCTCAATGTGATACAAGTAACGCCATCTAACGTCAAATTAAACAACCACATTACAAGTGATTATAAAAGACTCGGTTTGTATACTTTGTTTTCTTGTCATATAGATACATAATATACATTAGTGTAATATCAGACTCATTACTCTATACCCTTCTTTACAATTGTTACATTATTTTAAATTCATTTAAGTAGATAACATTTCTTATATATTTATGTTTTAACAACTTTCACAGATTGTGTGCAATAATACAAATGTGAAGATTATACTCAAGCAGTTTAAAAAAAATCTGGAAATCATTCTATAATCTATACTAATATTATAATCAGGGTAAATTCCATTGTTTGTTTGTTTCCACGAAATAGACTGAAACCACTACACCGATTTGAAAAATTATTTTTGTATTGGTTAGTCCGTTTATTGGATAAAGGTTATATTGCATCACGCTACGACTCATAGGAGCGAAGCAGTAAACATAAACGCGAGAAACAGCTAGTATTCAATATAGTCAAATGAATCGAAGTCTATATTAAATGAGAACCAGATTCTATTTATAAATCTAATTAGTTACACTATAAAATAAGGAACATTCTACTTGTTTATTTAATTATTTTATTTATTTCATTTTTCAAGTATTGTATAATACATAACAATCATTTATATTAATATATAATGCATTTTTTATTAAATTGTTAATGTAAATCAATAACTATAGTCTATTTTAGCAAAAAAAAATCTAATTTAATCGAAAAGTTTATAATGTTAAAAATATAATCAAATTATAAAAAAAAGACTTCATCATTTCTTTAATTTAAATTATGAATATATTTTTAGTTACATACGATAACAGTTTATAAAACATAATCTTTATTAATAACATATCGTATGATTTTTAAAGTAAAGATCATATTATATGATTTTTCTAGAAACATGTCATATCATGGCTGCAAAAGTTTAGAAACTAAACGCTTCATCCTCACTTAACAACATTTATACTTCATTTAAATGGCTTTCGTGTGAAAAAAAAATATCAAACTATCTTCCCCATACATACACACAGCGTGGATACATTCGTATCTGTATACGCCTTTCACTCACCAATACTAATGCAAGATAGTGGAACAAAAAATATTTAGAGTCGATTCATTTTGTTTTAATTTAATTCGAACAAGTCACTAACTTTGAAATAAAACTATTTTTAACGGATTTAAATCGCGTATATTAACTATTTTTTTTATTATAGTTAATATACGAGTATAATTAATATATTTCAATGAGTAATAATCGCGAAAATCTAAGACAACGTTATGACAGTACCGCCCAGTTAAAAAAAATCAGCCATTTTTCTGTCTAAAGCTAGAATAACTCTTTTAAATTTTACTCTTGTATATGATATATAACATTTCTGTAACCTGGTAACATAGTAAGTAATTGCGAAAGCGGTGCGTGTGAAAAATAAGTCACTGACAGTAAATTCTTTCAGGTGTAAAGCAATGACAAACACCTTATGTAAATCTTTATGTGTTCGTCGTTGTTTCGAGGTATATTTTTATTTTATTTTATTAGTTTAGGTTAGCCAACAATTATTTACACAACACCTGTAATGAAGAATCTTATCAGCTATTTACAATTTCAGGTGTAACAATTACTTAAAGGCTAACACATCATGCACAATACTAAACGGTTATAATACTAATAATAATAAATAGAAGCAAAGTAATAAAAGATAAAATATAAAGTTCATTTCCTCTCAATAAATAATAAGAGTAAAAACAATTCACTTGACAATTAAAAGGCTGGATTTGATTTGATATGAATAAGAAATTTCAGAGATTATATAGATGACAGTAAAAATAATAATCAACTTACAACTTAATAATTCTGTCAATATCAAAATTAACAATTTATTTGAGAACAGTAATCAAACTAAAATTAGTTATTATATAGTTAGACTTATTAGCAAACTGGATTATACTTCCGAATATACCCTATTTATCCAATGTAAGTAGTAACGTTTAAAAATGAAATATATTTATATACGAATGTAGAAGTAACGTTCGGAAATTGTATTCAAGTACTTTCCGAAAAGAGTGATGTAAAAATGCTTATACATAAGATATAAATGCAAAACTATCTTTAAGCCACTAAATGGTAGAATCCTGAGGCGATCTAGTAATGAAATAGTGTTTTATAAATATAACTGTATACATTTCTAATACATAACACACTCACACATACATTTCGTAGCTGTAAACCCTTATACTTTTAAATTGACTACCCTTCATAATAAATTGATATCACACAATTGCAATTTTAAATATTTAGTATACATTTTAATTAAGAAAAAAATATATAAATATCATGAAAATAGTAATAAAACGACTCAACAGTTTTCCCAGTTCGCATTCCAGAAGAAACTAACTTTCCCCACCTCTACATTGACAGAGATCTTGTGTGAGTGACACTTTCACTCCTTGGCGTTCTATTCTTGAAAAAAAATCATTATTAATTTTTTTTAAGAACAAAAACGTGTTTTTTTTTTTGTAGATGTTACGTAATAGAGATTGGTAGATTTTTTATTATACCATAACTTTATATTTAAAATATATAAAAACTATAATTTTGTAGTTATTTTAAACATAAATATGTTGACGATTGTAATATGCCATATTAATTATTATATTTAAAAAGTAACAGAATTGTATTTATTTAGGAATTAATTAAGTTTTATTTATAAATATATAATTTTTTTAAATAATTTTTTCTCTTCATTTTAAAATTAATCGAAAATATTTTTTTTGATAAAATCCCTATAACTGTTTATTTAACAAATTGTTGATTTGTTTTCGTTTAATTGTCAACACAAATGATACCTCACTTTAAATAGTAACTAACATATTTCTTGTTTATATAAAATGAATTCAAAATCGATCCGAAGTGAATAATGTACGTAAAGAGATTATTTTAATAAAAATTATTATTAAATTATATAATTATAACAATTTTTATTATAATATTTATAAATTAATTTGCAATAGTAAATCAAATTATTGTAATTTGTTTTAATTAAGTAAACGCTTAAAAAAGCATTGAACTTTCGTATCTTTTCCTCAAAATGAAAATTATAAATACAACTTTGTAGTTTTGAATCAGTTTCGTTTTGCTGATTTTGTAATGAATATATTTTAAAGTACATATTTAAAACAAAGTTAAAAGTTTTGTTCAAATTGAATTTAATTACTTATATTGATGATAAAATCCGACCCATGTATTTATGTTTTTTAATTTCTATTTTTAATTTCTAAGCTTACCTAAGTTTAAGCATTTAAAAACTTTCATTCTATTCCGTAAATTATTGGTTACTAGCTGACCCGCCTCAGAGTTTTTCTTTTCGTAATAATGATTTATTAATATTTATTATGTTGTTCGGGATGGTGACAAATCCAAAAAATCAATTATCATTGGTGTAATTAACTTTGTTTTATATATACATAAAATAATCACAATTGATATTTTCATTCAACTCTGAAAACCGCAATATTTAACGATTGCATTGTTTTGTAAATAACACGAAACTATTTCTTTATATACTAAGTAAATAAATATAAAACACATAAAACTAAATATGTAAAACTATATATTAAACGCGCTAAGGTTAGATTAGAAACATTTATACAGTGTAGTTAAGTTTCCTGTAATTATAATGCAACTTTCTCAATTTTATTTGTTCCATAGAAAACTTAGAAAAATTTAAATGAAATTGCTAAACGTTGTAAAGTTATAGTGTGACCAAGTACAATTGGGATTAATTTTTATATAAATAAATATAGATTTATAAACATATCATTATGAATATCTTACTTGATATCTTATTTTATTAAAAATTTAGCCTAAGCAAGTACCCTTTTTTTTTTATTATTCTTTTATTGTACACCACACAATATAAACAAGTAAAATACATAAGTAAAAGAAATAGAAAAAATTACATTTGTACAATAAGGCGGCCTTATCGCTTAGTAGCGATTTCTTCCAGACAACCTTAGGGTTAGCATTTTAAACAAGAAGTAGGTAGGTGGTGTATGAATAGACATACATACTAAAAATACATATAATGTAAATATATAGTATATAATAAACTAATATATATGTATATATACATACATATAAATGTACATATTATAAATATACGTCATGTAAGAGATAAATAATAGTCTTTCACTTGCTTTTTAAAGATGTTAATATTTTCCCTATTCCCCAAGACTCAACCAATCTATATTCATACACACTTTAAATCTCAACAGACAGTATTACTTTCGCATTACCAGACCATTTCATAGCATAAATGTCATTACTATTACGTAGACAACATATTTACTCTTCTCGATTCGAAACACCTGCGTTCATAAGAAAAAAAAATCTTTCACCGCGTTGGAATTTGGGCCCGCACCTTTCTCTTAGCTTTCTCGTGATCAAGCAAACATAGTGGCCCCGATAATATCATTTATAAAACGACGCAACCGCCACATACTGTTTGAACAATTTTCAATGCAAAAACAAAATATATCACAACACTAGAGGCGAAAATCGAATAACGCTTTCCCGAGATATGTTCTAGTACTAGTTATTCTATAGATACACAAGAGCGCAACTTCCCTCAACGATGTAAAGGATTTTTATATCTTAGTTAATTGAATTTTTGATATTAAGGTTGATAGTCCTTTGAAGGTACCTGCAGTTGTTTATATTTGTGTGGGAAGAGATATAGTGAAGAGCAAGTGGTTATAAAGTTTCCATTTTTTTGTGTTTAATTCAAGTTTGGTGTGCATTAGATTCCTTACATTGATTTCTATGTAATATACATATAATATAACTATGATAGTGTGAATGTATATGATTGTGATGTTGATGATTTTCATAGATAAATCGTTGTTAAATATTAATGATATTATAGCCAAAAATTTATAGAAATAAAAAGGGTAATTACGCCGCTATTACAAAAAGCTACATTCTGACAGTCGATTTCTGATTTTTTACTAACACGCCTTTGACTATAAAAATGTGTCATGTTTTGATAGCGATAATTTATCATAATTAGCTCCCAGGTCATCATATATACAGCCTACAGCCCTCACAAAAGTATTATTAACAAAAAATCGTAGTATAACAATATCAGTGGCTACCATCTACAAAAAAAATGTTATAATTGCCTAAATTCTTTATAATATTGGCGTAGATTAATGAAATTAAAATATTATGTTATGTGAATCACAGACAAGTTTATAAGTACCTTTAATTTTATAAGACAAAATCATTTGCTATATAGGAACAGACTGTATCACTTTTTACGCCCTGGCAATTGAGAATATTACTATAAATTAATCGCAAAATGAATTATTTGCACATAAAGAAAAAAATATAAGTAGAAATTAAAATTTAAATACCCGGAAACAAACTTAAGACATTCTTTTCTTCAAATCAGCGGACAAAGACAAAATTATGTAACTTAAGTTTTATATAAACTTTATTTGCATACTATAAAGTGATCATAAATAATTTAGTATTAAGCACCTAACGTCTATATACGAGTATCTATCAATAATGGGAATTAACAATCAAACAGTCTTAAACATTATCATTCATTAGCTAATCTTTATTTATTATTAATTCATAAACACATACATACAAACATCACGAAAGTACTTAAACAATGAAAAAAATCTTTCAACTCTGAAAACCGCATTGTTTAACGATCGCATTGTGTCTTGTAATTAACACAAAACTATTCTTTTCAATAATCTTTTAGGTTTTTTTTTACTTTGTTGAGGACCACAAAATATGTACATATAGTACGGACAAGACTTTTTTTATAAAAGGGGATTGACTTTAAATTTAAATAAACTGCTTTCGTTTACTTGGATGATTCTAATAAAAAAGTCTATGAGATCAATGGACGGGAAATAATATACAATTTATAAATAAATTCAGTCATCCGTTTTCTAGTAAGCAGGAAACAGACAAAAAATTCCCCGACGAATTGAACCGTCGACTTGGTCCTCTTTTTGGTCTTAGGTTAAAGTTTTTAAAATATATTTGCGAATATTTAACTTCTACCAGACAATAGCAATCAAGATGCAAACAGCTTAATATATTTTAAACACTTTCATTTAATGATAATTATCTACATCCATTATTTTAATCCTAAAATACCCAAACATATAATGTTATTAAAATCGTCAAAATAATATTCGAGAAATCAAAACGTTTATACAAAATCGTTCAAAATAATAGGATATATTGTATGTATATAAGTGAAATCAGTTACATAAGATTTCTCCGAAACGTAGCGGCATTTCGTCAATGGTTTCGTAACCGGATATCCAAATGGGAAAGTGTATGAAAGTTGAAAGTGGCGTGGCGCGACGGGTTGCGTTACATGTATAGTTTTGATGAGAATGTTTAATGCTTTAGGTGAATTTCATTTTTTTAAGAGAAGTTCGTTTATAATTTTGTTTCATTAATAGAATCTATTTAGTGTGTTATATTTTAAAATGAAGTTTTTGTTTCTGTTATGACTTTTGCAAACATTTTTTATAATATATTATTTTAATTTTATATCGGATATAGTTAAAATTTTATTTAAGTTTAGTATATGTACTACAGAATGTTTTATTGAAATTTTTCATTTTAAATGTATATATATTTTTTTTGTAGAATACTTTTATTAAGTAATATTGGAACAAAATAAATATTGTTTTACCATTTTTCTCATTATTAGTATTATGTAGAAAAATATGAAAACAAAATACATTAATCATATACCTATCGTAGGTATTAAAATTAATTTAAAGCATAATAACGTTACAAAACTTTAATTCATATTTAAATCTGTGACATTGTGTGTAAAAATAATTTTTACGTTAAATTTTTTTTTAATTTCATTTAAATTATAATAAATATATATCACATACATATAAAAACTAATATTTTATCTATTCATCCTGACACAATATAACAAGAAAAAAAGTTAAAATTAGAAAAAAAAAACATTAAAAAAAGAAACGAAATCATCTCTCATCTTTCTCTACACATCATAATATACCTCCGACGAAGCTCCGGGTTCGAGGACCGACTTTCACCACATCTTACCACAGGTGACCACACGTGATGTCATTGCACTTGAAAATGTATATTAAACTGTAATATATGTACAAACAAACTCGGATTCCTTGAACATAATGTTAAGAAATTAAAAAAAAAACGACTGAAACATAGACATAAATAAAAAAAAACAATTATATATAAAAAAGATACAATACAAAAAAAAAAAATTAAAGAATATAAAAATAATTAATATAGGTACGTCTCGTGTGCCGCCAAAAGGAGACAGCTCAGGCTATGAAGTTCTTTATCCCTCTGCTGATTTTCAGCTGTCTCCCTTTTGGCCGCGGAATAACAGTATCAACTTACTAAATTAAATAAGATGATTAAGAAATAGAATTAAGAAATAAAATTAAAATAGGAAATAAAATTTTTTGTCGTAACATTTGAAGGGTACGGGACGCGAGGCGCAAGTTGCGACCGATCACACGTAATTTCGTTTATTTGGCGTAGTTATTGCAGTTGTTTTAATTTTACCAAACTACCGAACTGATTTTGATGAAAATTGTTTGAGAACTACTTGGAAAGTATACTCCTTTAATCAAAAAAAAACAATCAAATTAAACAGTCTTGAAGTTATCGGGATACGTGTCTTATTACAACAGCCCTATTTTTTGGCTGTGGGTTAAAAAATTAACCGCACGACAAACTGAGAACCTCATTTTTATTTGAGTTAATAAAGTTACCAAATTAAAATTGATTAAATACTTTATTTAAATATGCTTTAAAAACACCATTGAATCGTTAATTTTAAAGTTACCACCGGTTCGGAATATCGTTTATACCTTAGTCTAAATAAATATATCAGGAGTTATTCAGATTTAATAGGATGACTAGAATAAGGGTTGTATTTAAAAAAATAAAGAGCTGGGTCCCTGTTTAGAGGTGGTCTGGTGGAATAGGGTGTAAAGATTTAGGTATTAAGCCTGTAACTTTTTTAAAGACCTTTAAACCTTTTTTGTAGTTGGTAGTTTGGAACAGTCTTAGATTTTTTTTAAGTTTAAATTGTTTTTAAGATTAACGTTATAAAGGACGTTATGACAGGGGTGTAAAATGCTAAAGTTATAAATAATAATATAATAAAGTTCTAATTTTTTATGTGCGAAGTAAATCCCAAAACAATTACCGAAACCTTTTCTAAAATGACGGTACCATTTGTAAAGTAAGGTAATTCTAGTTGATTATAGGCTATATTTTAAGTATATGTGGATTATTTTAGGACAAAATCTACACTAAAACGAGCGAAGCAGCGAGCAAGAGTCAGTATTTTATAAACGCTGAGTTAACATTAGCAATGAACTTCAAAACGGAAGCGTTGTCACCACTTTCACGGCTATATACCTTTCTATATACATAACCTGTATGTCTATGTACATAAGGTTGAAAATAGCTCTATATATAATAGGATAGCACACCCGTATACCGTAAGCAATAGGGTCCAAAATGTTATATTAGCTTTCAAGTAGTTATGTATATACGAAGCAATGCAAAACCCAGTGACATACTTTGGATACATGTGTATATCATTTTAATATTTATGTATGTTTTTGGTATACAAAATAAAAATTTAGATTATAAACTAAACCTGAGTTGAGTTTGAAAAATTATTGTTTATTCTCGTTTATAGATATCCGTCGCGTTAATAAAGAAATTACAACAAACATTTTAATACAGGTATTTTATAGGAAAAATATTTTTCTATGAAATGCCTTTTGGAAGTATTTTAGAATCAAATAAATTTTACAACTACATACATGTTATAATATCCCTAAGAAATTCTTAAAATTCTACGGTTAATTGATTATGAGATATAAAAGAACCTTTTTCAATTAATTATTTATTAAAACATCGCAGTATATTGTTTATTGCTTGTATCTTCTCCGTTTATAACAAATGCAATTCAATTTGCCATTCAACGGGGTAATGCTGCCAGTATTTTGGGAACTTTATCTAGATGCAGTGGCTTAGATGACGTCTACAATCTTTTGTAAAAAATTATCCTTTTTTATTTTTTGTATTAATTTACTTTAGTTTATTAAAATTTTATATTCTGTACATTTATTTTATAAAAGTTAATGGATTTAATTAATAGGTAGTACACCTGTTGTTTTATCATTTTCACAGATACAATTTTGTAAATTACTTACAATTCCATATTAAAATTGCTAAAATAAATCTGAACCTTATTTTTTATTCTACTATTTCATTATATTAACTACTATTTAATAATATTACTATTAAAATATTATTTCTTATATAAAAATATACATGAAATTATAAACATAGAAATAAATATAATATCATTTTTTATCAAAGATATAGACACAATATATTCATTATGTCAAAGGAAAATAACTTTCTTGGATTATATTCATATTACAAACGGAATTATTATTTATATGGATTTAGCTTTTTAAAATAAAAAAGAACTTTTGAATGATAACCTTTATCAATAATAGTTTTTACTATTAAAAAAAAATCTATTTTTTTTTAATAACGCTATCAAAGAGCGGGCAGAGTCAAAAACAAAACAACGATTTAAATCTCCAATACCACCTGCGTCACTTTCACAACTTTCATTTTTACTTCACGACATTCTACTTATATCGTGCAAGGGACGTACAACCATATTACCTTATAATAAAGTCTGTTTTAAAATAATTAATAATTTATGTCACTATAGAGTATTTCTTTTGAATTATGCAATCAAAGTAAGAGGTACTGTGATAATTATTATGCATTCGATGATCAAAAATGTGTTAAGTATTGATTTTTGTTTTACAAAAAAATTATCATGAATATCTTTTCCTTGTAATAGTTGAGGTTCTTTCATTCTAGTTTGAACGGTTATACTTATATTTATTACTATCGCCCTACGGCTTCACGCGATAGATGAAAAATATATATTAATCAATAGAATGAACTATCTCCATTATGAATTCCATTAAAACCGTAGAGTCGTTCTAGCGGCAACATGAAGACAGCGTAAACATATAGGTAGTCACAAACTTTCGTATTTATAATATTAAATTAATTTAAAGTAATTTATAAAAATTACTTACTATGCAATCCTTTACGATAAATAATTAATTTTTTTTTTAACGAAATAATATTTTAAAATAAGCAAACTAACATACCTATGTTCGCAATAGCGACAATGTTTTTTAAATAAATTTATAACAGGGTACATATCTCTTATTTACCAAAAAAATAACTGCTTAACCAACTAATTTTTTAAAATACAACAATAGGTATGGATGGACAAGTATGCTCCGAATATGAAATTGTATTTTATTATCTTAAAATTAACACATTCGCATTGATAAAAGTAAAAACGAATGTTAAAAAAAGCATAGAAGAATACGTAAAAAATAAAAGAATAAATAAAATATAACTACAGACAAATGTTAGCGTACACTCAATTCTTTTTTTTTCAAACAGAACTGCAAACGACATCTATTGACACATTAATTAAAACTCCATTCGATAGACCAACAACGCCATCTATCGAGAGCTCTTGCAAACTGCACGCAATGTTTAATGTGTAAAGCAAAAACGACAAAATGAAGTCAACACTAACCGCTAGAGAGTGCTGTTTTTTTTTATTATTTTTTACTGAAAGTATAAAAATAAAATCAGTTTCGCTAGTCATCTTTTTGAACTCTTTGGTTTTAATAATTTATTCAATGCTGTGTTTTACTTACAATGGAGTTGTTCTTTACTTTTTGTTTTTAGTAATTTGTATGCTTGCTTTAATACACTTTATTAGAAATTTCATAAGTTGTGGCATATAGGTGTTTTGAAGACATTCACTTATTTCCAAAAAAAATGTTGCTAAGTTTTGTTTTTAATTAAACAAAACCTATTAAAATATTTATCCAAAACAGTGCATTTCTTAAATAGCCTCAAATTCTGTTGATTTGTGGTTTAAAATTGCTTATATACAAACACACAGATAACACTAACATATAACACATGTAATACTTTTTTCATGCATAAAAGAGCGAAAAACCCAAATTGCGAAATATCACATGTTTTCTAAAGGACATGAGGAAGTAGTTCTAATTTACATTGCAAGATTTTAAAATCTATACTAACGAAGAGAGTCTAAAGCGAGCGATTACACTCATAAGTTTTGCTTTTAGACTTTCATAAAGATTTACTTATATTTTATAAATTTTTTCTCATTTATAGCTGAAAGAATTCTCCGTCTACTCTCACAGAAGTAGTACTGAAGTCGATAATATAGCGGCGAATCTTACGGTACGTAGCCGGAAGTCTACCTACTTCCCATTTCTTCCCTTACTTCCTTTTTAAGTTAACAACGTTTTGACGTCTATTGCTGTAAATATATATAGGTGGTGGTGAGCATTCAATATCGGGAGTTCCGGCTGTTCCGTTTGCCAGTAATTTTTAAAGATAAAAAATATATAACTTAGTTATATTATAAGCTATTTGGACACTGATAAGCAATACTGTATTAAGCCACACGAACCTAATTTTGAGAAAATAGCGTCTAAAGATGTCAAAGTTATTCTTAATCCATTTATTTGAAAAGTATATATCCATCTTTTCTTTTGTTTTTTGATAAAAAGTAAAATGAATTAAAAGCAAATTTATATGTTGAATGTGTTATTTAATAATAAATTCTTCAAATATTTGATATTATTGTATAAATTTCAAAATATGGAACGCACTTGATATTCGAAACATTACTCGTAGATTAAGAAACTTTTTTTCCGTACTTATTTAGTTTAGATAACTTGAAATTATTTTTAATTATGTTAAATAGGTGACGGAGTATCAAAATACATCAATATCTCCGAATTTGATTTTTTGTGGGTTGACACATCATTGCTTATCAGTATCCATTTAGGAATAATTTATAAATGTATTATGAACCATACCTCCAACGTGCTTGTAATTATTTGTTGTTGTAATGTTTAGGTGTCAAAGAAAATGAATGTCATTTGTAAGTTCAACTCTAACGAGCGATATAACTCTGTAACTTATATAAAAGATACGTCGTAAGTAGTCACGAAAGCTGTGAATGTCAAAAATTAGGCACTGACCGTGAATTCTTTCAGGTGTAAAGGAATGAGAAACACCTTATATATATATCTTTATGAAAGTTTGAGAGCAAAACTTACAAGTACAATTTTCTTCTTTGGTTTGAATATTGCTAAAGATGCTTTAGTATTTCTGCTATATATGCTGTAAAATTTTTCCTCCGGAGCTCTATAATTTAGGAGTTCTCGAGTGTCGAGTGGTCTATTTCTAAAGGCCGGAAGTGCACTCGTATCTTTCCTAATGTTCTAGATGTCCATGGGTGACAGTAACCATTTAACATCAGGTGGAACTGTTTGCTTGGTTCACATTTTTTAACCAACTTAAAAAAGGGAGGAGATTCTCAATTTGTCGGTGATTTTTTTTGTATGTTCACCGATTATTCGAAAACGGCTTGACCGATTTGATCAATTCTTTTTTTTGTTTGAAAGGACTTTCAGATTTGTTCTATAGATTTTTATCAAAATCTAAATAATAAATAAACATTTCTCACGGTCCGTCTCCACTCGCGATGATCACTGAAAAATATTAAAGCGGAAGTCGTTTCATTAATATTGAAAACAAAAATATTAATTAAAAAATACGATACCGAATTAAATCGTAAATGAATATGAATTTCACTTGAAATGAAATTTCGGTTGCACGCGTGAAATGAAACGAAAATTGTACAGCGATTATTTACGCTATGTTAAATTTGATGCACGAATGAATTTGCAATTTTGGAAAAAAAAATGTAATGTCTATAAATGTCTTTATAAATAAATATTGCTATGACATGGTACATCATGATGTCACAACTAAATAAGGCTCTATAAAAGCATACAAAACAATCAAGAACTTGACAATTCGTGACTTGAAAGATATTTTCGTCGTAATATCAAAACTCATATTTTTTATCATACTTCCTTTATTTCATACTAGCTGCCTTATGTAGTTTAATTCGCGTTTAATGTTACTGCTTCACTCTTATTAGTTGTGGCGACGTAATATAGCCTATAACCTTCGTTAATAAAGGCGCTAACCGACGCAAAAAGGCTTTTACAAATTGCTTTAGTAGTTTCGGACCCTATTTAGTACAAAACATAATCAAATCTATTATTAGTAGATACAGAATACAGGTTTCAAAAGTACAAGAATGGTAGTATGTGGTATTTGTATATTTTTGAACTTAATTATTGGCAATTTTGATTTAAGCCTCCTTAATCTATGTATATATGACTTTTCTGTAACTCAAAGACTTTGCATCGTATTTTGATATTTTAATATATATAATATAAAAGTTATCGTTCAGCATCTTCAAATTCAGCGTATAATATCACCGACTCGCTTCTCATTGAAACCAATGCTGAGTATAAAGGGGAATTTAAAATGCGAAAAAATTAAGATAAACATATTTTATTTAATATCAAAAAATATTATTTTGCACATATTCCAAAGCGATATACCTAGATAAAGTAAGTTCCGAAACTCGAAATGAACAAGATATGTACTTCGTGCAATATGTCAGAATTTATGTCGTGTCTGTACTGAAAATTAATTTTAATTTGAATGCGGAAATGCGCGTCAAATCGCAATTTATACCATGCAATAACATTATGCAACTGTGGATATGTTATAAGCTCGATCTGTTTGGACGACGTTGCCTAGCAACCAGCTAGCAACTTAGTATAACAAACAAAATTATTGCGCCAACAAACCAATTAACGAACTAGTCAAAGTTGTAAATGGGTAAACATTTTTAACGTCAAATGGTATGAACGATACTATATCTTGTAATAATACTTTATAAGCACGTGCAAATAAACATAAATAAGTCGTGGACGTGAATTTAATACCGCGGACGTAATTTATCTCCTCCGAGAACGACACGATTGAACTCAGCGTCCGATACGATGTACAGTTAAATCAGGTCGATTAGTCGTGACTTTAAGATGTTACCGATTGTATGTTTTGGGATTGATGATGACCGTTGCTTCTGTTGCTGAAGGAAAATCCGTCATTACCATGATGGGAATAACTATTAGTTACTCACATCACATATTGAGAATTTTCACTTTTTCGTACTATTTTTACAACGTTGCATACAATACTTGTCTTGATAATTAGAATAAAAAAATGTATAAGCTATTTCGCCTTATTGCCTTCACTGGGACAGAAAGGTTTATTATGCTGAGAGAAACGGAATTGCATTTCAAAGAGGAAATGGTGCAATTTAAGTTTTAATAGATTTTTTTATAGAATATAAATTCATAGAACACCTGATGTTAAGTGATCATGTTGCCCATGGACGTGCGAGTGCGCGAGTTTTCTACGGCTACCCTCGCCGACGGAGGGCGCGCGGTACACCCGTCAGCTCGTGACCACGACGGATGCAACTTCGTCGAAACGTCGGGCAATAAAAAAGGTAAACTACCATTAGTTATCGCGATAAGGTCCGTTATATTAAATACTAGCAGTTGCTCGCGGCTACGTTATTTTCAGCTAAATAAATCCATCAGCGAAATTGTTATCTTTCCAGGATTTATTACCCCCTAGCATCATATTAAGGGATGATTTTGAAACCTAGGATACATATATTTAATTATTAAATTGAAATTAATGTTTGTGCTGAATTTAAGGATAATTGGCCAAAAAAATATATTTTCTCCATACAAACTTTACTACCCCCTTGCACCTCAGTGTGGGATAATAGTACCCCGTTTTCTATTTTATATTTCATTATTATTACCCAGAAGAATGTGTATTCAATTTTAAGTTAATAACGGCGTAAGATTTTGCATACAGACGTTTTTACCCCTTTTCACCCTCATAGTGAATAATCAAAAAACCCTTTCTTAGTGGATGCCTACCACCTACAAGCTATTTACTGCCAAAATTTCAAGTTCGTAGCCCCAGCAGTTTAGGCACTGCGATGATGAATCAGTTAGGACAAATGATTTTATATGTATAGATGAATCGGTTACTTTAATAATAAAGCGCGTGATTAAATTATGATAGAATATTATGATCGAAAGCGAATCATAATGTTCATTGGTTAAGAAAGTAACGTAAATCCTGTCTTCGATTTGTTCTGCGTAAATATAATTCAATTGACTTTATCCACTATCTCTGCTTCGCAGTTTCATCCGTGTTAATTTAAGGAAAAAGTTATATTTATATAATGTTCAATTTCCCTACTTCAATCAGATATTGTTCACTATTTCATTGGTTTCAATTTTGCTTTTGTATAATTTTTTATTTAATAAATTAAATAGAAGTTACTCCTTATAACGTTGACTATCCCTGAGTGAAAGTCCCGTCAAAATCCGTCCTGCCGTTTCAGAGATTAGCCGTAACAAATAGACAAACAGAGTAAAATTTTTAAGTTGTGGTGTTGATGTAAGTGTACATTTCATTAAAAGCTGTTAATTTAATAATACAAACAGACTGTTCAATTTTATTTATTCGTAAAGATTAAGTGCATACTGATATTATGAATGTGAAAGTAACCCGATCCATCTGTCTGTCTGTAACGTTTTCACGTTTAAACCGTTAAACTAATTATGATGATTTTTGCTTTAGATATAGATCAGACCTTAGAGAATGACATAAGCTAGTAATTGTTATGAAAATATAAGTTAAAGGCGTTGAAACAGGGATAAAATGGAAGGAGGATAATATAGAATCAATGGAATAGGCCATTCAAAATATTCTACGCATTAAAACATTGGAAAAATTCAACAAAAAAATATGAATAATATAGAAATAGATAAGTCGCGATTTCAATAAATTATTAAATTTTCATGGGCCATTAATATTATATTTCCATTACCTTCAAGATACTTCGTAACTTCAAGAAGAAAGAGACACTTAGTAAAATTTGAATATTTCGTCAAATTTCGGTCATTGACTGTACTAATATTAAATACATACTAGTAACCGTCATAACTGATTTAAAACAACTTACCTAGGTAAGTAAGCTATGAGTGTCAAATAATAAATATCAAACTCATATCTCAAAATAAAATTTTACAAATAGGCCTTTATAAGCTCTTTCGAATTGTCCATTTAAAAGTTTATTTATTTATTTTTATTTTATTTATTTATTTATTTGGTTCTCCAACAATGTGTACACTAAACATAAACAATTTTTCTTACAATAAAACTTAAAACTAAGTGCCACAATTATTTATAGGAGAACACCACATGCACAAATTAATTAACAAAACAACACATAATATAAGTTACTTTAAAAAAATCTAAATATTAAAAAAAAAAAACAAAATAAGAAAAAAAAATTGAAACATAATAAAACAGTAAAAATTAAAAATTAAGAAAGAGGAAGAGTTAAAATTAATCGATTGACATTGTTAGTTTTAATACAAGTTGTATATAAGTTTGTCATGTAAGCTTCACGTGAATCCCCGCAATGTAGACTCTACTGAGAAAAGCCCGCGAGAAACTTCTACTAAGTTTCTCTTACTCTTTTAAAAATATTTTTTATGTCACTGACAGTAAATTGTTAGGTGTACAGCAGTGACAGGAAACTTATAGAAATCTTATGTAAATTTGTGAGCAAAACTTACAAATATAATTCTGGCCTCGGCCACATTCGATTTTGTTTTTTTTTTTTACGAAAATTCATATTATGGAATATGCCTGTCAAAACATTATATTCATTGTGACTAATATACAATACCAGTTGTACTGGCATGCGTTAGGGTGCCAGCAAAAGTATAAAGGCTTTTTGGGCTAGGAACCCTGGTCGACGTACCCAGATCACCCTACCAAAGTTCCATCATAATCCAATCAATGATTTCAGAACGCATAGGTGACATACATGGAAACATTGATTTTTAATTATATATATAGTAATAAATACTGTTCTTAGCTTATAAAAAAAAAAGGTTTGTAATCTTATAATTACACTATCTGTCCCTTGCGGTTACACTCGCGTGGTTACTGCTTCGCTCCTATGAGTCGTAGCGTGATGTAATATAGCCTATAGCCTTCCTCAATAAATAAACTATCTAACAAAAAAAAATTCAATTCCAGTAGTTCCTGAAATTAACGCGTTCAAACAAACTCTTCAGCTATATAATATTAGTACTGATAATAGAGTTCATAAAAGAGCTTAATATTTTTCTTAATGAAATAACATGCTTTAAACAGCGAGATGCTTATGAGGCTTTTATATCAACTTAGTAATAATTTGACGAAACCAAACTCAGACATGTACGTAGACAAGCTAAAAATAAAGAAATAACTGATTTTAGATCGCGATCCAAAACCGTCGCGTTTGTTATTTTTATATTAAATTTCGGGTGCACATTATCATTTGTATAAAACTGTAACATCATCAAACTTTCGAGTATGAATTGTGATATTATTCATTAATCAGCAACTTCATTAACGAACATGGTTATCACAAATTGTGATTTTAGTACGAAACTGCAGTTTTAGCGCAGAACTCTGTAATTTTTTAAATGACGGTGAACTGGTTACATAAATTTTTTATCAAAATCGATTTAGTCGTTTGACTTTAAAATCAAAGTAAATGAAATTACGTTTTTTTTACTCGTTTGCTTTTTTATAAAGTCTTAATTGCTTCACTTGTAATTTGTTAACTAAGTGTGTTAACAGAACTTCAAAGTAAAATTTAACCAACTAGTTCCTTATGCGTTCGAACATGTTCTTTTTCAAAGTCGTGTAATATAAATTTCTTAATATTTTTAAAGATTTTGTCTATTAAATTATATAAATAGATCTTTGAACACGATAATAATATCTTAAATCTTGTTTTTACCAATTGTTTATTGTGTTTATTATTGAACAAGTACACAGAAGTTTAAAAACAAAAAAATAACTTTAAGTACATCCAATTAAGGTCAGATCCAGCGTATGTATGCAGTTATCGATATAAAATGCTAAATTTCAGACGCAGAAAAAACAGATGAATCATATTTTCACAGTAACTGCTCTTTGTCTGTATAATTTAACTATGATTTTGATATCACGAACTAATACAGCGGCCGATAAAGTTTCAAATAATTTTTCAAAATCAAAAAAAAAAATCAAAAACCGCAATTTCTTTGACAAAAATAGCAAACATTAAATTATTTATCAAACACTTATTTACAAACTATTCACGCATAGCCAGTGAGAGTCAAACAAACCTCGCATCGAATCCGTAAATAATAATGATTATTTTTTAATTTCAGCATCCAAATGATAATTCATATCTGTAACATCTATATCAGTTCCCTCTACCACGCTGACTGCCTTCGATAATAAACCAAAACCTTAAAACAACATAGATAAATAAAAATCAACCTTATTCTCAGCCATTAGAGTACAATCTACCGCTCTCCAAACGAAACTTTTTGCAGCCATCGTTCTATGAAAATATAATGGACGCCGGTACATCGTACTAATCATTAAAGTATGTGAGATATATAAAAGGAGAACGAACAGAAGTGTTATCAAATTGTAACCGCACTCGTTTGAATACGGTCGCGTTGGAATAAAAAAAAAATAATGATTTTCATACTATTCGTAATCGGAGCGGCGACCGCTTTGCCAAATCCCGAAGCCATCGACCAAAATACAATAGAACAGAACTTTGAATCGTCAGCCAGAGCGTTGAGGACCGATTGCACTGGAGGCATCTTCAGCCCCTCGTGTTTGAAAATAGAAGCTATATCGTTACTCGAGAAATTGAGTACGAAGGATGAGCTCAATCTATTACCAGGGGTCAGTGTTGTGAGGGAAGCTAAGGAGAATGACAGCTCGGCGGAAGAATTTGCTTCAGAGTTAGCGAGGATGAAGACGTCGAAACCCGACGAGAAGTTGGACAAGTACTTGATTTACCGGCTCGGGAAATATTTGGATAACCATTCGGTGAAACTGCGGTTGATGGATGATGGTGCGACTGAGGAGGCGAGAGCGTTGATTGGGGAAGCTAGGGGAAAAGGTGGTTTGGGAGGTGGCAAGAAGGGTGGCATGGGCGGTTTACTGGCAGCAGCTCTGATGATGAAAGGTACGTCTTTTCTGAAGTAGGTATAGCACAAAATAATTCCCTTTGGCCCAAATAAGATTAAATTTTGCATTGATTATACTAGGGTATGGAATTTTGATTTAAATAATAGTCTTTTTATCTTACTTTGTTACGGCTTTTTCATAGTCATTTTATTAAAATTCATAAAAAATGACGTCATTTTAACGTTAATTAATAATAATAAATATTTTAAAAAATGTAGTGCTTAGTGTATCTAGTATCACTTATATTAGGAAAAAACTTGGAGACAAAACTCGAACAATAAGTTTTAAAAAAATTAACTAAATCTAGGGAAAAGGCTATTAAAAACAAATCGTGACCTACATTCAAATTAAATAAAAAATATATAAGATTTTTGTGTATAAATGATAAAACCATATTGTTATTAATTGTTAGCAAACTTTATTTGATTTTATTTAGCATTGATTTAAAAAATATAACTGTTTTCTTTTTACATATACAAAAACAAAACATACACAAGGAATGATAACGTATACTCATCCTTAATTAAAAAAAAAATAGACATTTAAAATTAGACTAAATTCACCTCATATTTAAACCCAGCTTAAAAGTTTCACAATTATTTTCGTAGAAAAAATTAACCGACTTCAAACAGAACTATTGTAGTATACATAGGCATACGATCGCAGCAATTGAGTGTCATTTGCTATTAGCTAATGAAGAATTTCTTTGTTTATCTCAGAAGATATTCTTCAGATCCTAATGTATTATAAACTAAAATCTTCATTAAAAATATGCATTTAAATAACGGAAACATCCAAATCGGACCAGTAGTTTTTAAGAAAATCGCGAACAAACATACATACGTATCGAACACAGATCCTAATATTTTTAAGTCGATTTGAAATGCCTTTTTACCTTAATTTTATTCAACACCATTAACCACCATTACGGTAAAACCTAAAGCTCTATGTCGCAAAAAATATTTTTGATTATATTTTGATTTATCGAAATTATGAAAGTACCTATTTTCTCACTCGGCATATTTCCGTGAAAATTAACAATAATGCGTAATGGACTTCCCTGGCAACCTTACTGTCACTTTACTTATTAAAGGGTATCTTAAAATGATTAAGATAACAACATAAACGAAATTCAAAACCGAAATACATATGTAATTTCGTTTGCGTTGAAGATATATTAATTTCAGTTATTTTGATTTTTAAAACCAAAGTATTGATCCAATTTTAATTCTAATTCTGTTGCATCT
Source organism: Hypolimnas misippus (assembly GCA_037950945.1). NCBI lineage: Eukaryota > Metazoa > Arthropoda > Insecta > Lepidoptera > Nymphalidae > Hypolimnas > Hypolimnas misippus. Next base: position 4,204,378 of record JBBEEQ010000009.1, read on the forward strand.
AAAGGGTACTCTTTCAAATAAAAAAATTAATTTAGAAATGACGGATTTCTGATGTTACAAACAAAAATAAAATATTACGGTTTTTAAAGTCAATTGAAAATAGTCTAGTAATAGTAATAGTCTAGTAGTCAAGTATTTTAAACAATTTGCAACAATTAATACATTTTTATAAAACTTGTTCCCAAAATTTTGTGTTACTAGACTACACGCATTACGAATGACCCTATAATGACAAAAATAAAACAGATGACGAAATAACGAACGAATAATATTAAAATTCATGATTGATTTTATATACCATGTAATGAAAATCATAATCAAAATATATTTTATTCGAGTAGGTATTACAACCACTTTTGAATCGTCAGAAATAAAAAATAAATTGGAGAATATACCACCACTTTAGATTGTAAATTCTACCAAGAAGAACCGGCAAGAAACTCTTTTAAAACGTTTTACACTACATACGATTATATTTATGAATTACAAATATATTTAATGCCCTGTGTCAATCCAGGTAATACTAAATCCAAGCATGTTTATCATATATATAATCTCGTGCAGAATAATATGTTTTAGCGATTAAGGACTTTTTGATAAATACTTTAAATTTATTATTTGTAAACTGTAACGCTTTCTGCTTGATTTTATTATAAAAATGAATACCTTGCTCCAAGAAGATTACATTGACTGACATTAAATCTATAATAACATACATATAAAGTCAAATAGTTTGATTGTTTATTTGAATGCTCCAATCTCAGAAATACCAGTACGATTAGAAATGTTATACTAATACACAAATAACTTATGTAATCAACTTATACAATGGTAAAGTAATATATGAAAATTGTTAATGAAAAAACTATTATTAAAATCGTCAAAGTATAAGGCGATAATTACATTCATAAGATTTAATCTCATAATTGACGTAAAACAACTCTGAAATCTGGTAACAGTTACCTTGGTAACCTTACGAAAATTGTGACTGTCAAAAATATAGGCACAAAAAGTAAATTAAGTTGTAAAGCAATGAGACACAACTCATGTAAATCCTTATGAAAGTCTAAGAGCAAAATTTATAAGTGCAATTCTCGCCTAATAATCATTAAAACAATAGAACTCTCTAAAATAACATATAAGTGACAATCAGAGCATAAATAATGACAAAGAAATGTCACTTATTGTAGCTGGTGTTTTAAAATTTCTTTATGGATCGAGATAAAACGGTATTTAAGTTAAATTAGCAATAATGTATGATTAGGGGTTATTTATAATGAAACGTTAGGCATAACTATGAGCCGAGATAGCCTAGTGATTGGATCGATATCAAACGATGATCGCGGGTTCTAACCCCGGCCAGCACCACCGACTTTTCAAGTGCTAAATTTGTGTTTGAATTCATCTCGGCGGTAATGGATAGTTCACACACACGTTTCCTTACTACATGTTCCAGAAGAAATTCTGACACATGTATTCTGCCAATGCGCAATGGAGCAGCTTTAAAACCTTCTCTTTAATAGGAGAGGAGGTCGTAGCAGTAGGATATTTAAAGTACTTTATTTTAAGCGTAACTTAAACAGACAGCCTTTGTTTTTGTGTTTATAAAGTACTGATGGGCGTATGTATTACAGAAATAACATTTTATCTACTGACTTCAAAAGAGAATAATTTCTAGTGTATGTTTTTTTTAATGAATGAATTCTCACGACTCCGTAATTTTTAACTATTTTCAGTCCCTTTAGAATTTTAATTGAAATCCGTTCAGTGGTTTAACGAAATTACGCATTTTGCATTTGTAATCGGTATTTTAATTTTAATGCGCGACGAAGTACAGAGTATTAAGTTCTTCATTTTTCATCATATTACTTACTTACTTACTTACATCATATTACATACTTACTTATACGGTTTAAGAACTTATGTACTTCTGAAAATTTTAAAGACAAACCAGACTTTAGACTATAGTGGAGTTATCCACAGTCACAAATTATTCTGTATTTATAATAACAACCAAAATCGACAGGTTTTGATGCCATGCCAAAGCTAGAAACAAAGATACGTAGAAATATATATTATATTTATTTTGAACTAGATGGCGATTATGTCTACGCGGGATTATTTACGCTTATTTTTCATTATTATTATTTTCTCCTATTTCAACTGCTACAGTCCTTTTATATCCTTTCTCAGGCTCTAGACAATCTATGTACCGAATTTCATTTAAATCGGCTAAGTAGTTTAGGCGTGATTGTGTAACACTCAGACAGAGTTACTTTCGCATTTATAATATAAGTAAGGCTTAGAAAAATATTTGTTTACACTATACCAGTAATTTTGTAATAAAAAAATAATAATTTTCAAAATTACACATGAATTCCTTTCTTGGTCCATTTCCAAACGATTAAGAATAACGATTCGAAAGCCTTATTTCTTCACGCTTTTTAATGCGGAATCGTCATAACATTGTAGCTAGATAAATGATTAAGCAGATAATATGGAACGTGTAGCGAAACAATAATAGCTATCTAAGCTGGATCACGCTTAGGGCGTTTACACATTGGGCGTTTAAGTTCGTAACTTTCAATGACTTTAAAATGTAATGTTCATAAAAAGTTATGCAATGTATGTTACTGCAGAACTCCATCAGTTGGCTCCACAGAATTTTTATCAAAATCAGTTCAGTTATTTTGTCTTAAAATCGAAATACCTGATAAAATTTTGTTGTTTAATGAACTATTTTTTATTTTGCCTTCGAAGTCGGTTCTTATTTTTTAAGTACTAGTTATATATGTACGTCTAACAAGACGTCAACTAGTACAATTCAGCGTCGGTTCAAGGTGTCATGAAACAAATAAATAAATAAACGCAATACACTGAACGGTCTCCACTCAAGTCGGTCAAGCATCTCACGATCCTGTATCGAAGGTCTGGAAACACACACACAACACAAACACCTAGACGACAACAAACATCCATATGGTTAATACAGACGTTTGCCGTAAGCGGGGATCGAACACGCGGCCATAAGCGCTAGCCAACCTGAATATGCTAGGTTATATTCCGGAACATACCCTATTACTGTATCTCAAAGTCATGGTAGAATGACATGAACATAAAAAATTCGTTCGGGAAAAACAAGCAAGCGAGCATTCAAAAACGCGCTAAAAATACGCCGAGTGTGTTAACACTCTTTAGCTTGAAACTTATTAATAGAACTGTCTCAAGTAAATATAGTTGAAGATAAAAATATTTATCTTCTTAAATTATAATAGAAAGAAACTGTTTTGTTTTTATTTTTCACTTTTTGTGCTTTTACTTTCATACAAATACTTTAGTATTAAGTATTGAAGACATTATTTTAATGTTAGATTAAGTTTATTTATTCTTAATATCGAAAATATTTATCATCGCGTTATTTATCTATGCTAATATTAACGCTGAAGAGTTTGTTTGTTTGTTTGTTTGAAAGCGTTAATCTCAGGAACTGCTGGTTCGAATTGAAAAATTATTTTTGTGTAAGATAGTTTATTTATTGAGGAAAGCTACAGGCCTATTACATCACGCTACGATTCATAGGAGGGAAATAGTTACTATAAACGAGAGTGAAACTGCAAGGTACAGCTAGTATAAAATAAGAAAAAAAAAACATTTCAAAATAGACACTTCAAACTACACTCTTCGTATATGACACCCAAGATTCTTTGTTAACAAAATTATTAATTAGTATTCAATAGCGAGGACTACTGCTTGAAAGTCAATTTATTTGTTAGTATAATCTATAAAGCCGAGATGGCCTAGTGGTTAGAACACGTCGATCTGAATCAATGACAGCGCGTTGTGACCCCGGCTAGCACCGCTGAGCTTTCAAGTGCTAAATTTGTGTTTAAATTCATCTCGAGATCGGCGGTGAAGGAAAACATTATGAGGACATGCAGGTTATGTGCCGGGAGAAATTTTGACATACGTATATCTACCAACCCGCATAGCCGCGTCGTGGATTAGGCTCTAAACCTTCTCCTTAATACAGGCTGTTACTTTACTATAATATATAATATAAATTCAAATAATGTATTTGTTTTTGTTATTTAAATCTATGTTACAGGAACCATGGCATCTGTGGCGTTGGGAGGTCTCGCATTACTGGCCGGCAAAGCTTTAATGACTGCGTTGATGTCTCTTCTCTTATCGGCCATAGTGGGCCTAAAATCATTATCCAGTGGCGGAAAGTCCACCACATACGAAATCGTGTCAAAACCAGTATACACCCACTCGCATTCACATTCAACGGCTCATGAAGACGTAGGAGGCTATGGGCATTCAGGGTATGGCAGGAATTTGAAAATCAGAAGACGCTAAGCCGGTTTTAACCGATTTTAACCAGTTTGAAGCAGATTTTTCAAGTTCAAATGTTCCTTTGCGAATAGTAAGATGTTTACCATCTTAGCATTTATAGTTATTATGAACGACAACGAATTTATTTAAGTTATTTATTTTTTTTGTAATTTGAATTTATTTGATAGTTGCACGATTTTGAAAATTTTATAAGGTTGATCGATGTTTTATATTATTTGAATGTTTTTTAAGTCGATATATTTTTCTAGAAATGTTGTGTTTGTTGAAATGTTTTTGCTTAATTTTTTTACTGCATTATGTGATTTCAAACTAAGGTATTTCACTACATTAATTTTATTCTTCTTTCCATTATGCTTTATAAATGTTTTCAGACTTAAAACATAGCACGTATATTAACTTTTTGCTTCATTTATAATTTTTCTTTTATTTTTGCGATAGATTTTAACGTTTTTATTCGTATGTGAATGAATGTGAATGATATCGTACAATTGTTAATTTAAAATGAGTGAATGATTTTTTTTATTAATTTATTTTATTTATCATTAAAATAACACACCGATTTCACAAACCACAGTACTGTAACTTAATAATGTTATTGCTTTTTAATTTATTTTAAAATTCATGGTTTGTATTTATAGATAAAAGTGAGAAGTATATTTATTTTTATATTTTCTGTAAGTATGTTAAAAGAATAAACTTTTTAAAGTATTGTATTTATATATTTATTATATTATGTAGTTATTTTTGATATTTATACGTTTTAATCATTTTATATAATATATTAAATATTTGTAACTATTTATGTACGATCTTTATAAAAATTATATTTTTGATAATTTAAGCATATTATTAGACAAGCAGTATTATTATATTGATTTTATTATGTACCTATGCATATTTTTTATATATTTTTTTCCTACACACCGAAAAATAAAGATTTTTATAAAAATTCTTGTATTTTTATTATACGAACTAGCTTCCGCCCGCGACTTGTTCCACGTGGAATAGTTACTTTGGACTAATAATGCATTATTTTAGAAAAAAGGTGAGCTAACCTTAAAAGATAGACATATGCTGTCGCGGATTTTTTTTAGACATTTTAAAGGAAAACAATTCTGTCATACATGATTTTTACGAAACTTTAACCTTACGCAGCGCATTAGCTTTCTCAATAGGAAAATATCCCCTGATTTTGAAACATTCTTTATTGGTGCTCCGCTCCTTTTGGTCTTGGCGTGATAATATGTAGCATATAGCTTTCCTCGATAAATGGGCTATCTAACACTGAAAGAATTTTTCAAAACGAACCAGTAGTTCCTGAGATTAGCGCGTTCAAGCAAACAATCAAACAAACAAACTCTTCAGATTTATAATTAGTATAGATAAGCATACTTTATACAATTAGGTATACAGAAAATTAATTTGTATTATATTATTGCACACAACTATATACTATATTTGTCGTTTACCAATGTTATGTAATTTTTATTCCTTAAGGAAGAAAAGTTCCTTTCGAACCGACTTCAAAAAGAAGGAGTTTCTTAATTCAGAACTTTACTTTCTGAAGCGGTTTTGAAATTTCTTTTTTTATTTGGAAGTAGTAGTGATCACATAAGTTTTAGTTAAATCGGTTTATATTATATTAGATTGATTTTAAAATCAAAATACTGGTATTAGTTGTCGTCTACGTTCATAATTTGGTTCACGTAGACGACTAGAATACGTATTCAGTCGGTCCGTTTTTTTCTAAATTTCCTAATTATTAAAAATACATTACAAAAAAATATCCAATTAACTAGATTACATAATACCCATATTTTGCTCACATCCTACGTTCTTTAAAAGAACCTTGATAGTCTACTAGACTGCACTACAAAGATTTTAGGAAACTAAGTTTCAAAAGTTAAACGGTAAAGAATTATGGTGACTTATTTTTTATTATACCTATACAAGAAATATAACAGGAACACATTGAATCTTTACCAATGAATGTTGGACGCATCAATAATTTTTACTTATATTATTTATTTTAATTATTCTAAACGTTATACAGAAAATATACATATAACACTTGCATTCTAATTAAAAAGATACTTTCTGAATCCATTCACTTAAATATAAAATTTACAAAGAAATCAAACAAGCATAACTTAAGAAATAACAATAAACTTGAAATTCCTAAGGTTAGAACATTTTATTACGGGCAAAAAAACATACATTTTGATGGAGTAAAACTATTTAATAATTTACCAAATGATATTAAACAATGTAAATGTATAAAATCTTTTAAGGCTAAACTTAGATCATATGTCATTAATAATATAAACAACTTTTAGTTCCATGTATCAGAATATATCTATCTATATTAAAAAGTATGTAAATCTCATGTAAGTGAACCAATGTTCTTATGAGAATAAAGTTCTTTATCCTCAAAATAATTACTATGTAAACAATTACACTACATATCGTTAGTGTTGTTAAAATCTTGTACTAATACTATACACAGAGTTATAAAAAAGAAAAACAATGAATCGAAAAAAAAATCGATATTAATTCTAATTGCATATAATTTGTATAACCATTTTTTGTCACAGAGGGCCAAAACACAATTATAAGACGCTAACTACATTTATAAGATAGCTCTCAGACTTTTATATAGATTTTAGTAAGTTATTTCTCATTGCTTTAAACCTGAAAGAATTTATTGTCAGTGGCTTATTCCTTATTTTCCTTAATAGGTTAAAGAGTTGTTTTATGTCGATCTTGAGAGTAAGGTTTACAAATGTTATTCTCGTCTAATACAATGTCGAAGGACGAAACGATATACGTAGTAGACTTTCACAAACCTCATAGGATCACCGGGTTAATATTAATATTGCCTCAAATTTTCATTAAAATTGATTTAACAGTTTTGGAATCCATTATTCATAATCTATTTTAATTGTACTTTTACTTAATCAGAACATTTTTTGAAAAATTCATGTATAAATAGCAATAATAGACGACACATCATTGCTTTAAAATTGCAAATAATTGTCTCTCTGTCAGAACGTTAAACACACACAGATCGTAATTCTTTTACCTGTCAAATTGATATTAATCTAAGCCCCCAGTCCGTACCCCCTTGCCCCCTCGCCCCCTATATACGTCCGTAAATGTAACAGATTAAATAAACGTATGTATAAACGAACTATTATTTTATATTCACGGATAAACGAAATCATTACGACCTCGTTTTTCCGTTGGATATTTTTTTCCTTTTTCCCACTAATGCGTAGAGAAAGTCAAGGTTCTGTTTTTATTTTCACCATTAGCGTATTTATTATACTTGTCGAGAGATTTACTTAAATCACTTTTTTTTCTGCAAAATGTAAGTCGTGTGCTTTATTAACTTAGTAGCTTCTGCTCGCGGGTTTACTCGAGTTAAGTAGATTTTGTTTTTAGGCTATGGCGCCTATACCTTAAATATGCGTATAATTCTAAATAATGTATTATTTAGAATAATGTGCTATTGTGGTAAGATTTATTAAAAAATGTTTTCCCTTCCTAACCGACTTCAAAAGCAAATAAAATAGGTACGTAAGTTTATTACTTAAATGACAAACTTGTTCCAGTTATTTTGATTTTACAAGCTATTTAAACAATTTTTACAGAAAATTAATTCTTATCAAAATTGATTCAGTAATTCGATTTTTAAATCAAAACAACTGTAATTCAAGAAAATCCAAGAAAATGAAATTGCGCATTTTGCTATTGAAATCGCGGATTATGTTTTATTTTACTCCTAATTTATGCATCAGTACCTTAAGATGAGTACAGACCCTTAACAAAATTAAAAAAAAGATAATAAATATATATTAAATGATAAAATTCCAAATTACCCCATTCAACAAAGATTTCTTGATTAATTCAAACAATACTAGAAGATTTTCCTTTAACTTATGAGTCTGTTTTAATTAGTATTTGCAACAATTTATATTACAGCATGCGATTGTTACGCAAGATTGATCTCTAAAACCGAGACCTATTACGAATCGATAAAAATTATCTTAGAGAAATTTCCGACTTTTCCATTACCAAATACCATTCGAAAGTATCTTTCGCCACTAACAATACTGCGTTCATATTCCTTCTTTTTTATTTCTTCAAGCTCAGCTGCTTACTTTTTATTCATTTCTTGAAGGTATATAACTATTTCAGATCGTGTCTGCAGTATCAGTTCCGTGTTGTCGTCCAACGAAATGTTTTGGACCCGCCATTGAGTGAAAGAATTATTTTAAATCCGTGAAGTGAAAAGTGTCATCATGTTCAAGAAAAATGTGGCAGTGTTAACCTTAGCAGTGTTTCTGTGTTCCATCGAGCAGCTCCACGGATCTGTTGATGAGACTGAAACGAACACCGTGACAGAGGAACCAAAGAATACGACCAGTTCAGATAGAGCCGGCAGGTCTTTACACAAAGAATGTAACAGCAGTCTTAGCGCGAAATGTCTGAAGATCCGCGTGCTTTCCTTCTTAGAAGACCTGAACTCTCACGACGAGCTTCACCTCCTCCCAGGTCTGAGCATCGTGAAAGAGAACCAGACCAATGTAACAAGCGCTAAGGAAATGGCTGCGGAGCTATCACGCCAGTATCCAGGAAAACCGGAGGAGAAACTAAATCAGTTCATCTTATATAGTTTGCAAAACTATTTGGATGGTCACTCTTTGAGGTATAGATTGCTGGATGCGGAGACTAGTAAAGAAGCTTTGAATATGGCAAAGGGTGATAAGGAGAATATTGGTAGAAAGAGTGGAGGGGGAGGCGGTGGTTTCGGTGGCGGTAAAAAGGGAGACGGCACAGGTGCTCTTCTCGCTGCGGCACTGATGATGAAAGGTAAACCACATTTACTATGTCTATCTTACTCTCTTATTATTAATATAAATACGAAAATTTGTAGAGATAGAGATAGGCGGGTGTAAATTTGTTGATATTTCACGTAAGTATATATAATTCCTAGATATGTTTGATGAATCTTTACAATAATATAGCTTATATATCAGAAGAATTTATAGTCTACTTTTTATCTATATACCATACAGGAGTTAAGATGTTTGGACGTGAGTCACACATATGGTCCTAAGAATATTGAAGTGTTGTTACACATATGAATTTTTCACAGGTACTCTAGCTGCTGCAGCTCTTGGTGCTTTAGCACTGCTGGCTGGTAAGGCCCTGATGACAGCGTTGATGTCTCTTCTTCTCTCCGCGCTGGTCGGCCTCAAGGGTCATGGGGGTCACAAATCCACCACATACGAGATCATCACCAAGCCAGAAGTATCCCACCATCACTCCCACAGCCATGAAGAGCACCATGAACACGAACATGGCCACCATGGGGGTTACAGACGAGCGTATGATCCGAACTTCAACAATTATAATAGCTATATGCCTTATGAAACAACGAGTTAAAAATTTTTTTTTAAGTATTTAAATAGAGAAATAATAGTAAATATATAAATTCAAAATAAAAACGAAACCAACAATTTTAAAAAGTGTAATGCATTTATAATTCTAGTAATTATTACGTCGTATTATTTATTTCTTAATTTATTTTAGCTATAAATTGTTATTGTTAATTATTTTTTGCAGTCGAATGTGGCGTGTTAAAGTTATGAAGAAGGTTTTAAAGGGCCTAATGTACACATTTTATATCTTCTAAATGTCTCAACTGATTTAAATGTTTTTGGTACAATTAGAATTACATTATCATGAGTAACAAAGTCTACATATAAAATATTAAGGCATATGATAGATAGTTTATATGATATGTGATGTTAGGAACTTCTAGAACTTTCTTTTAAAATAATATTTACTATTGTTGCTATTTCGCTATTCATAACTCATCTATTCATTTCTATTTTACTTTTAATCTTTACATACATTTTCTTACTTCATTTTAATATTTCTCCCACCGTTTTAATTTTTATTTTTGCTTTGTTCTGTTACTTGCGCTTTTTATGTTTTTCTTTTTCTTTTAATTTTTTTTTTCTTTTAAAAGCAGTATGCTTAACTGTGATACTATGCATTTTATTCATTCCAATATGTATCTATAGATATGGTACGTTGATACTATTTGACTTTTAAAATCAATTCAATTCAATTCTTTGTTTTATGGCTTTTAGTTGTGCCAATTATGCACAATCACTTCGCCAATGTCACGTGGAGTGGAGAAAACACGATGGAGATTGTTCGGTAGGGTCGAAAAACCAATCTTAATTAAATTTTGAAAACACCTTAAAATATGTACCATTTTCCAACATTGACGAGCTCGTCAATTGTTGGCTCAAAGATACTCTCGCCTGACATACTCAGCCGCTAGCTGACTGCTAGCAACGTCGTCAAAAGTGGTCAAAATTCTGGCTGTCAAAATCCATGAGCGTATTACATATCTATGGCTATATAATATCATTGCTAATACCTTAAAAAGTTTGCGTAAATTATTTATATTGCTTTTTAATGAATATTATTATTTGGATGTTTATTTAAACCAAATATATTTATATTAAAAATTGTGACTAGATGTTTTATAATTGAAATGTTTTATATTTCTTATTAGTTTTTAAACTTATTTATTTATATAATAAATAAAAAACATTCATGTTTTATTCCGTTTTTTTATTCTGTCCTATTAGACTGGCCGCACACTATAATAAAAATTGTTATAAAAATTCTAATATACACGGAAAGGCATTTTGCTCTGTTTGTCCGTTTCTGGATGGTCATCGGACTTTTACATACAATGTAGGACCTGTCATTGTACATGTTAGGAGCCATATATGTCAAGATCGGCGAGTCTAAAAAGTCTAATACAAAGCATCTACCTTCAAGATTCAATCATCACGACTAACTTGTCTTATTAAATACTGTAGAATTAGAACCAGCAATCTGATCGCAGGTGAAAAGATAAATATTTCTAAATAACAATGAACCCACTTCAAAAGCAAATTTAATAGAAACAAATAAAGTAAAAGGCAAAAGATAAATATTTTGTTCAACATTTTGAAGTCGGTGCCAAGTAAAATATTCGAAGTCGGTGGCACGAAAACCTTTTATGTGCTATTTACTGGCACAGACTAAATAAACACAACGCGCTGACATGTTGCTCATATAAACTCGACTATATGCTCTTTTCTGACGTTATTGATTATTGTTTTATGAATTTAGCAAGCAGTTGAGGTAGGTCACCTGATGTAAGTAATCACCGCATCCCATGATCATTTACAGCACCAGAAGTGCCTCAAATGCGTTGCCACTAAGAAAAAGTAGCCTAACGCAAGAAGGGGTGTAGATAAGAAAATGATTGGCTTCCCCTTTAGTTAGGCTTCCATCTCCCATAGATATGACACGAGAGTCGAAACTTCAATCAAATAATTTGGAAGAATTTGACTTATGTCTGATACCAGCTCTTTTAATGCAATATAAGATTTCATCAAGTCAATTGTAATACATACGTGCGACCATTATATTTCGTAAGGCTGATCGCACGTCGTAGCGTGAATGGCCTGTTCAAGCCGCACAGATTTCATTCAAGATCCGCGTTTGCGGTTAAGCTCATTTGCCTCACTGCTTCCAATGGAGGATAGTATTTTCAGTTGAAAAGTAACTAATTGTTAATTCCATATATTTATTATAATCGATGATATGAGTGGGAAAATATGTCGCATTTCGGATTTTTTGCTTTTGTATGCATAAGTGTTGTGTGTTTACAAACAATTTTAAACCAAGCGCATTTAAGATATTTAAGATACGCTACTTCACAAAGTATTGTATCTTTAATTGTCATATCTATTCATGTCTTCAATTTTATCAAAAGATCAAAAGATAGAAGATATTTTTAATCATTTAAAAGAATAAGAACAAAAGAATTAATTGATAGTACATAAACTTTTAAAAAGGCCCTTCGCCATTTCGAAGCATACTGAGATGAAAAAACTTCCTCCTCCGAAAGGTTTCAGCTCAATGAAATTTTGAAGAGGTATCGAATTATAATTTTACGTAGGTCTTAGAGCACTGAGACTCTGAGTGCCACTATGCGACTTAAGCTATAACTTACGCAGCTTTTGAGGAAAACCATATTACGGTTTTTCATGACCTTTTTAAAGGTCTCTTTTGATTATAAGCTTAAAGGATATTAAAACACTTAATTGTTCTAAAATATTAATATAATTATAATTAGTAAAATTATTTACATTATAAACGATAATTTAAGAATTTAAACCTTAAACAAAAGAAATAATACATAGCCCTTGCTAAGCTTTCTTAACCACCCTTCAAAACCACAAAATTAACCACCAATACTTACTCGTAGAGATAACAACAAAATAACATGTTTTCTCCTAAACACAACGACATTCGACCTAAAACCCTATAAACATGGATAAAATAAAACCGTTAACCCAGAGCTGAGTACTTCATTTGATTCCCATCAACCTAACTGCAATGGATTTTAATAAGGTACTCATAAACCTCGTTTATTTAGCGCTTATAGATGCATTAATTATCAAAAATAACAAAAATGATAAATTCGATACAATAAGTGAAGAAATAAAAAGTGATAATAACAATATTGACGCGGATAGTGATAATTCGACTAATGTATTTAATGGTGTTTATACTGAATGCTTTTTACAATTGTCATACACTTGCTTGCAAAAGAAAACGCTTCTGTACTTGAAGGAGTTGAACAAATTAAACGAAATATCAGTGATTGGTGATTACGTTAAGTTCGGTAAGTATTGGAAAGAGAATTAATGGAATCCTTGGTAAATATGAAAAATCTGATTTAATTTTAAATTTCCTGAAGAAGTAGTAAGTAGTATAATAGTTTGAATAGAAAAATAGGTTAAAAGTTAATGTTCAACTTCGCAATAAAGAATATTTAAATAACTAAGTGGTGATAAGAGACATGAAAGCCTAGCAGTAAGACCCATCATTATAGGCATTACAAGCTAATACTGCAGTAGAAGTAGGCAAGTTACACGTAGGACCAAAAGAAATTATGTGAAAAAGTTATGAGTGTAATTCTTAATGTTTTAGTTAAATTAAACACGAGTGAAAATGTCGACGATGAAGATTCTTCAGGACAAAATTCAGATGAATTGTCTTTTATGATTGACAAGGCTGTTGATAATTTCTTCGATAATCATCTCATACGATTCAGAGCTCTAGGGAAAGATGTCTTGGTTCCTAATAAAGGTATGGACGAATAGTATCAAATGATTAATAAAATGTTCAAAATGGTGATATACATTTTGATGTTTCAGTTGAAGAATTTGTTGGTAGAAAAAGACGTAAAGGCGGCGGTGGTGGCGGTGGACATGGAGGTGGGGGAGGTGATGGTGGTAAAAAGAAAATGATGATGATGGCCATGATGTGTATGAAGATGAAGCTTATGATAGTAAATAATTCCTTGAATTACTAGTAATACCTAAATATGTCCACATTTATAAAGTTTGATGAATAAATTTAATGAAAAATTCCACTGAGCAGAACACCTTAAAGTTATGTTTAATTGCTTAAAAGATCTAGTGTCTGCTCTTCTTAGTTTGTCAGCGTTTGTTACAGGGAAACCTAATTATTTGATTATCATTTACCCATCTTAGCTTATAACTGTAGTAAAATCGATAATCACTCCTTATTAAATTATCCTATTACGAGCACTATTAATAGTAACACTGTAATTTGCGAGTTAAAAATAAACATTTACATTACAGATGGTGCCAGCAATGATGGGAATGATGGGCATGATGTCCTTCAAAGGAATGATGTTTAGTATGATGTCGTTCATGATATCGAAGGTGAGTTTGCAGCATATTTCAACGCCATTAAGTTATAACACTTTCTAAATTTTGTCTTTCTGTTTCAGATGATGCTGTTGATGAAGATCTTAGAAAAGAAGGGAGGGGGAGGTGGCGGCGGTGGTGGTGGTGATGGGGTATGAGAACTAAAACAATATAATTTGAAGCTTCTATTCATATCCCTATCAAGTTTCTTGCAGGTCCTTCTTGGTAGAATCTATGTTGCGAACCGGTATTCATTAAATACTTTTTGTTTGTTTTGAAAATACAAAAAATCTTTTAAAAGCCTACTTGAATATAGATTTTTGATATCCCATACTGGACAAAGAATCCCATATAATTAACCATAAAACATACATTTCCATAGGGTTGCTACAAAAGAACGCTTGTTTTAGTCATTTTTTCAATCTATATTCACCCTTCAAATTAATGACATTATTATAATTTATGATATGATATTATCACTACAATCTAAAATGTTTTAAATTAAAATTGAAAACCATACCATGGTAATAATATAGAAAAGCAATAAATATATATTAATATGGAATCTCTTTGTATAAAGGGGTGGGCTGCAGGCGGAGGCGGTGGAGCCTGGATGCCAGCAGGTATTATCCCCGTATAAACAAGAATATTTCCCAGAAAGACACATATTATAAAACCATTTACCAATCCAGGTGGATCAGACTACGGTGGCGGTGGTGGATACGACGCTAACGGACAATGGCAAAGCAGATCCATAATAGAAGATACAAAAGAAATCGACTACAAAAACGAAGAAATGCCTATCGTGTCATACGTCAAACCCATAATCAGATACAACAACAAGGTGAATAGCGCGAAACCAAAGTCATCATTGAAAAGCTTGAACGATGAAATATTAAAGATGGATCAAGTACCTAAGTCAAGGAAGAGAAGAGGAATTATTGATGTACTGCAAAATGCTTACTTGTATTGGGCTAGTAAAGTTCTAGGTGTTGGGTTTAAGAAGCAATTAAGCCATCCGAAATATAAAGTCGTTAACGGCGTCAAATATGTCTACCATCCAACAAGAAATGGACCCAAAGCGAAAGCGCCTAAAGAATTAAATTCGAATGTTATTAAATATAACGAAGCTGATTTAAAACCGATTGTTGTTGATGATTTTAATAAAGGTGAAATTGTTGAAGGTCCTATTGAAAGCAGAATGATTAGGAAAAAGTTTCATAAAATGAAGGAAAATGTTAATGACACGGTCGACGAGAATCCCTGGGAATGACTATATTATTTGATGAAGTTTTACGTTTTGGAGAATATTGTCGCTCCGGACTTTAGATCTTTTATGTTTTTATAAAAAAAATATTGTGAATGGTGTGTCATTAGAGTAAGATATGATTTATTAAATAGAATATAAGATGAATTATTTATTTTCGTATTCACGTAAGTGAAATAATTAAAAATGTTATTCAATATAATAATGTGTTTTTTTTAATAGCGCTACTTCCAGTGTATTAAATGCTAACAGAAAATAAAGTATTTATGTAAGTAATTGAATTTTTTTTTAATATTTACAAACCTCAGCGCCGCATCTTTTAAAATTATTGTCTACATTGTTCAAGCTTTGTTACAAGTGTAATATAATATCTACCGTTCTAATTACTGTTGCGTTTTTGAAGCATTATTCCATTAATAGACATTTTTATCACTCAAAACTCTCATCAAATATTCAGCATAAATAATTAACAATTATGTATCGCCCACTTGAGGCACTTTTTGGTATCATATATTATGTATTTATTTCAATCTATCCTCTGGGTCCAATATTATTGTTTTTGGATTTATTATATTGAACGATTAAAACATTAAACTATTACGAACTAAAGAAAATAAATTTGAAAAGTTAAAATAACAACTAGCGTCGTAAATAAAAAATGGTTTGCAATAATATACAAAACAGTATTTAAAGCATAAGACAATATAACATTTTCTTATTTCATAAATGCGTCTACATAAATATGCTAGTTTTTAAAACTTTTGTAAGTAATATAATGCAAATTATAATCCTGTTTGAAGTATACAATAGTTTTTATTAACCATACAATAGGTACATCATATTTATAGTAATACCTTCAATATATATATATATATATATATATATATATATATATATATATATATATATATATTTATTTTAAAGCCAATTAATACTTCAAAAGTCTATAAATTGAAAATGTATAAATGACTATAAAGACTTATTTATTTCATGGAATAATCTAACAACGCCATCTTTACGCACATTTATAAACTACGTCGACTTTGAGTAACAAATATAATTAAGGCTGACGTTCAGAAATATACACATAGATGTCATTAATAGTGTAATTATTTAAAAATTTTAATTTTTAAATATTTAACACTTTAATTATTCTACATTAATTCTTTTTTTATTATTTAAGACTACGAAAAAGTAAAAATTGTTTAGTTTATATATATTGTAAAAACATTATAAATATTTCAACCTTGTATGTTGTGTTATAGTTCCTTAATTTTACAATAGATGGCAGTTTACCATATAAATGTAAAGTTCGTTTTATTTATTTTTATACGCCATTTGTTTTAATTTATTTTTGAGGCATTATAATATTTATTTCTCAATATTTACTTTAAGCATATTTTTTTATTCGATCAATTTATAAAAAATACACAACTATAATATTTAATACAAAATTTTCGATACCTTAGTATCATCCGATATGGTCTAGTGGCTAGGATACCTGGCTCTCACCCAGGAGGCTCGGGTTCGATTCCCGGTATCGGAATATCATTTTTTTTCTCTTCAAATTAAAATAACAAATTATTATTAGTCTATGTTATTTAACTAATGTATTATTAATATAATATTATAATTTTCATCTTTTCATTGTCAATCGTTTAAGGTGTTGAGTCAAGTTTATATGATTTAATAAAACGACTGACCGTGCGGTCCAAAATGAAGCTAATAAGCTCAATATTTATCATCTACGTTATCGCGCGGTAATGCAGCACGACATCTTTGTAATTAGAATATTTTTAAAAACCGACATTTAAAAAAGGAGGAAATTGGGTTCAATTCTTCGAAGTATTTATGCTCTTTTTTATGTATGTATGTTAACCGATTACTCGAAAACGTCTAAACTGATTTCGATAATTCATGAAATTCTCCTTTTTATTTAAAACTCTTGTTTTTAACAACATTATAAAAAATTAGCCTACTAATTTTAATTGTTATTTATTTTTAAGATAACCTCCGATTCTTTTGTCAACTGACGCAAGAGCACTACTCAGTAAAAATATTTAAAGCTGCCCCTTGCGGCTTCACTCGCGTTTATGGTTACAGCTTCGTTCTTATGAGTCGTAACGTGATGATATATAGCCTATAGCCTTCCTCAATAAATAAAGTACCTAAAACAAAAATAATTTTTAAAGAACAAACAAACAAACTCTTCTGAATTCTGCTTTATAATATTAGTATAGATATAATTTTTTTGCAAGAACAAATCTTCAGGAGACATATTCTATAGATACTCAACACTTGGTGGGGAAGATGTGGAGATTTAGATTGGATTTATGTAAGATTTGCACCCATTAAAACTCTTGCGATGATCATCAGCAGCACAGAAATAGAGAGACTGCGGGATCGCTTGCGCGTGCACATCTGCCCCTTCCATGCGTCGCTCCGCTCGTGGCTGGTGGAACACGTCTCAGGATGGCAAAGTGTGGTCTTGCCCGCACCCTTCGCCGGTGCGTATGGCAGATAATATTCCGGTCCTCCTCGGGTCCGTATGAAAACGGATGCGCGTGACCTCCATCTCAAGCACCCAAGGCTCGAAGGCACGTTCTAGTTATTCTGGCCCGGGCGTTGGTGGGATAGGAGGTCGGGAAGACGACGCCTCAATCGTCCTCGTCGGGCTGTATCGGTCCTTTTTTGAGTCCCCAAAATCTCCTGGATCATAACTCTCTTACAGTAGGAGACTACGGCCTCCCATGCTAAATATACATACGTATATAATTTTAAGTACTTCGCGTATTTGTTCTTTTCATTATTTATTGCTTGTTATAACAGTGCCAATAGAAATATAAAAATAATTCTCTGTGAAACTCTCTTCTTATTACTGCTAATGAGATGTAACCTGAAGGATAGACAAATAGATGGATGGATGTCTCATTGGCACCCTTTGGGTACAAAACCCTGAAAATTGTTTATTATAGTGCGATAACGACAGAGATCAGAGACATCGTATCAAATGTCCCGCCACGCCGTCAAAACCCTTGTAAACGGACCCTGGAAAAACAAAATATATTCTTTTATACCAGCATAATATGACTCTGAATTTGGCGAAATTACGTATTCCCCATAATTTTTATTAACTTGTAACAACATATTTTTTTTCTTTATTTGAGGAGCTTGTTCCTTTTGGACTACGTCGCTCGGTAGAGTACGCAATATGAGTGTTAATATCAAATTTAACATCTTATACAAAAACCTAAAATTAGTGCGGAGAGACTTCTTGAATAGTTGCAACAAAGCCTCGATTTCATCTGATAAAGGATATTAATGGCCTGATCGGATAAAGGATTTTTGTTTACAGTCCAACGACTTAAAGCCCTGAATAGTCACAAAATTAAATCGTTGTTCCGGTGATTTTTGCACTCAGTACTCATTAACTCCCGACGCTCGACGAAGTTCGATCGGTGAACCGATTTGGATGCGGTTTTTTTTTATTTGAAAGAAAGTTTTTTAGCGATGGCGATTTTGTTCTATCTAAGTCGGTCTCCAGTCATTTCAAGATCATGAGCTGTTTTCATCTTAGCTGTGGTACTCTTAGATGCAATGAAAGTAAATTTTCAACTTATACAACATAACTATACTAAATTGTGGGATTCTTGATCTGATGCTGCAGCCAGGATTAACAGGATACACAATTCCTCACCAAATAACAGCAGAAGTATCGATTGTCGGTTTTTATTAAATTTTATATTTTAGTCATTATAGCATGTTTGCGTAATACGTTTTAGTACTAAACGATCTACTTCAATATACAAAAAAAAGTAACTTAGAATTTTTCCACGTCTGCGCAGGCCTTAAATAGGGCATACATTTCCATTTTTCAACACTCATAAGTCAATGTCAAGGACAGGACAAAATTACACCGTTAGTAAAATTAAGTAGCAATAGACATTTCGCTACGGTGTGAAAATGGCCGCGAATATTCTGTCAACGTATGTCATGAAAAAGCAATTCACATAGTACTTCAAACCTAAGTTTAACTCGTGGTTGTTTGTTCCAAACATTTTCTGTATAAAGATAACCATTACTGACTGACTAATTTATCAATACACATCTTAAACCAGTGAACGGATTGCGCTGTTTAGGACGCAAATATTTAATATGACGTAGACATCCGCTATGAAATGATTTTTCAAAATTCACCCCTAAAGGAATAAACCTGTTGTTTTTTTTATTTTAATTTTAGATTTCACACATTCGTGTTAAGTTTGATTTCTCCAAAAACTTCAAATCAAACTTAACACGAATGTGTGTAATCTGAAAATAAAATAAAAAATAAATAATTTCACAACAGATTCAAAAAAAACAATAAAGGTATTAAGACTTATTAATAAACATGTTACGTTTCCCCAAGAAAATGTACTGTAGATTTAACTCAATTGTCATTTCGTTATTAGTTTTCTCAAGTAACACTTAATCTATGGTTAACTATACAGTGGTCATGGGCCCGTATTTGCGGTCAAAGACCCAGATCTTCACCTTGCTCTTGAACATGGTTTGGCAAACCGCGTCACTAGTGATGTGCACTCAATTAATATCGATAGAAAGAAAAAAAAAACATGTTTTGGTAATTTCATAAACATTTTGTTATTTTTATGAGAATGATGAAAATAACGCTCAATGGTAATAATTTTATCTATTATTAAAAAAAATGGACAAGAATTGTTTATAAAATACATAAACGAAATGAGCCGACAAAATGCTAGAGTATAATAATTAAAAAAAAAAACATGCACTATACAATACTGCAAATATTATTGTATTTTTACCCATTTTCACCACTAACGATGTAAAAAGGAGTAAAAACGTTTCTATGGAAAATCATATTCCGTGGTCATATTTACTTAAAACTTAGTCCGCGTACTTTTCTCTCTTTTGAGATCTTTTGAGAACTTTTGTGAAGTAGAAAATATAACGAGATAACAGTGCGGCAAGGTGACGAGAATTAGGTAGTGAAGATTTACAAAAGAGGAAATTTTGCGTTACCATTTAATATATTTTACGCAATTGAATATTTATGTATTACACGACTAAGAAACTTACAAATACTTAAGTTGATTACTATTATTTACTGAATATTCTGTGTATTTATTGATTAGTAATAAAACTAAAAAAACTAGGTTAATTGAAAAGTTTTATAATGGTAACAGTGTTGATTTAATTTATTACTACAGCGTAATCAAAGAGACTAAATCGAATATTTTTATATAATAAGGAGTATTTCTTTACTTCATTTTAGCGTGGATTACATATAATTCCATTGATTTTATCGAATAATTAAATATTCGCCCTTAGTCTAATATCCTATTTCTCCTAACAATAGTCGCTGGTTAAGGAATCTTAGAAACTTTTATTAATACCAAGATCACATCTCGAAGGCGCTTGGCGCCAAAAAGAACGCTCTCTCTGTAGTCTGCAGCCACAAGTTAGTGGTGCGTCGCTGAGCATATGTTCCGCATGTCGGACTATAACTGACCTCCATATAAGAATTTTTATAATAACTTCTTTAAATGATAAATAAAAAAAAATCCAATTAAAAAAAAATAACAACCAATATCGACAATCTCATCGACAATTCCCACCACTAAAACATCTCGAAGGCGCGAAAGAGAGCCTCTCTCCGCAGTCCGCAGCCACAGCTTAGTGGTGCGTCGTTGAGCGTGTGTCCCGCATGTCGGGCTGTGACTGACCTCCATATCAGAATTTTTATTATCTGTGACTGACCAGTGAAACATTATACCGGATTCCACCGTATTGAGGTAATTTTTTTCCTTATTTTTTTTTCGCAAAATGAAAGTTTAGTGACGTTCTCTGCAATGCAGTGAAAGTAAATTTAATTGAATATTATAATAATAGTTACGGGTGTTTTGTAAATAAATTAACGCTGGTTTTAAATGGTATTACGACATGATGTCGTGTGTGTTCGTGTGATGTTTTTTTTTTAAATTCTTTATGCTCTGTTTATATTTTGCGAGTATCTAACGCAGTAATGTCATTTAGTTTACATCGTTGACATTATTTTGAATTACACAAGATAGTTCCCGCGAATTTGTTTGAAAGAAAACTTTCATCCACTCTTTCACCCCTTGACGTTATATTTTCGCAACAAAAAGTAGCCTATCTCCTTCTCTAAGGTCAAATCTACACTTATACCAAAACTTATCGAAATTGGTCCAGCGATATAAATATGATAAATTAAGAAGTAAAAAGACAGAGTTGCTTTCGCATTTATGTATAGATTAGGATGGAAGTATTTCGGTTTTTACTAGTGAGAAAAACCACACTACTTGGACATATAGACAAGCAATAAAAATGTTTATGTACCTATTTTAGTAAAAAAAGTTAATGAGTAAGTATAATTAGGTAAGAATTAACAGTAAATACTTTACTTATTATGGCTATGACTAAACAACAATAGTAAGTAAAATACACTATATTTTAATGGGAAAATAATGAACAAGTATAGTTAAGAAATAATAGCGGTAAAGTGCGAGTCGGATCGCTCACGAAGGGGACCATATGGTACTAAATATATAATCAATTCAGGTCGTATACGGACTGGCTCGAATGGGGCTGTACCTCACTCCCTCACAAGATCGGCGTGAATTAGCTCATGTAGCTGCATTTCGTACGGCGTGTGAGAGAGTCGGAAACCTTACCCCCCCCCCTGGTTCCCTTCCTGCCAATTCCCTTTTACCTCTATTCATTTTTAACTGGTACCGCACTTGTCTCCTCTGGGCTGTAAATGTTCACGAGCGACGGTAAACACTTAACTCATCGGGTGTCCCGCTCGTTCATTTCGCAGTGGTTTTCAATAAAATGTATATAAATATCAGGGGTATTATATATATATTTTATAGAAATAATATAATATTTCTTAATAAATACTTTTGTAAACTTAACTAGTGAGACGTTATAACAATATGTAATCATTTGTAAAGTCCGACTTGAACTTAAAAATATACATTTTGAAAATTTCAACTCTACCTATAACGGTTCACGACAGCCGTTGATATACGGATGCTGTTAAGCAATAATGTGTCAACTCACAAAAACTCTAATTTGGAGATATTGATGTATTTTGATACAGCATCACTTATTTAACATTAGTCAAAAAATCGAAGTCATATAAACTAAATAAGTAACGAAAAAAGTTTCTTAATTAATTGTTTCGAAATTCAAGTGCGTTCCGTATATTGCAATGTATACAATAATCTCAAATATTTGAAAAACTTATTAGTGGATTATATATTAAATATATCAATCTGATTTTAATTCATTGTAGCTTTTATCAAGAAATAAAAGAAAAGATGGATATATACTTCTTCAAGCATAATTATTAAGAATAGGTTTGACATGTTTAGACGCCATTTTCTCAAAATGAAGTCCGTGTGGTTGACACAGTATTGCATATCAGCGTCCATATGATAGGGTGGACGGACGGACAGTCGGACGAATAACGAAAGTGGTTTCGTAAACAACAACGCTTAGGTTAAATAACTATATTAAATAACATCAAAGTGAGGCAAGATGCCCAAAACAATAATATATTATTTACTTCTTGATGGTAATACTTTGATATATTAATATATTATTTGGCAGAGTGGAAAATCACCACCAAGAACCGCTGTGTGGCGTTTCACTTTAAGATTCACTTCATAACGTTGAGCGACTCGTACAAACATTTTTTTTTACTTGTTCACGTCCGTCATATTGTGTCCGCTATATAACAGAACCGCCATGTTACACCAAAGTTTCACCTGGTCTAAATACTCCTCTCTTTCCTATCATCCATTAAAATAAGACCTGTTTTTTATCCGACTTCCAAGAAACAAGGGGTTCTCAATTCGACGGGTATTTATGTATGGTTACCGGTTACTCAAAAACGACTTCACCGATTTCGGTTATTCTTTTTGTTTTTGAAAGGGCACTATTAGATTGGTTATATAGATTTTTTATCGAAATCGATTCAGTAGTTAGGTTTTAAAATCAACTGGAATATGAATGTCATTTAAGTAAACGAAATTACATATTTTGCCTCCAAATCCGTTCCCCTTTTTTAAAGTAAAAGTGAAGTAAAGTAACAACCTGTAAATGTTCCACAGCTGGGCTAAAACCTCCTCTCCTATTAAGGAGAAGGTTTAGAGCTTAATCCACCACACTGCGCCACTGCGGGTTGGCGGATATACATGTGTCAGAATTTACCCCGACACATGCAGGTTTCCTGACGATGTTTTCCTTCACCGCAGAGCTCGAGATAAATTTAAACACAAATTTAGCACTTGAAAAATCAGCGGTGCTAGCCGGGGTTTGAACCCGCGATCATCAGTAAAGATGGAGGTGTTCTAACCACTAGGCCATCACGGCCCTTATTTTTAAAGTCTTGCAATACTTTAATTGTGAGAAATTACTGTAGCAATTACTACCGTTTATAGTAGCTCTTTTGTAATTGTACCGCCTCGCCAATGTTTATAAGTCACTTTCATTGACCGAGAATACAAATATGTAAGTCAATTTAAGACGGATTTCTTTAAATCATGTCTCGAAATTTCTCTGTTTATAATAATTAAAAATGATTAATGTAAAAATAATTTATAATTTCTTCTATCATTAGCAGTACATCAGACTACGTTATAATTGAAAACGCACTGTTTTATTTTGCTTTTTAAAAAGTAACTATCAAATTTCTTGTCGTTTGTTTTCAATAAACACTACATTCCTTACCGGTGATAGAGTTTAATAATAAAATGACTATTCAGAGTTTTAAAAACCTACTTAAATGAAAAATATATTATGGATTTGAATTGATTTAAAGTTTTATTTAAACGTCAATTAATAACATTATATATATATATATATATATATATATATATATATATATATATATATATATATATATATAAGGAATAAAGGTGGAAAGGGAAAAGAAAATTAATTACGATTAGTTACCATTACGCTTGACCGTATCTCCTATTACGCTTACAGTATAATAATTATAATGATTGTTAACGAAAGTATAAGAAACACTGTAGTGAAATAAAGTTCCCATAAAACCAGTCTTGAAAACATTTGCAGGAAATATAAATTGAACCTTTTATTTTATTTCTTTATTGCGTTTAAGGTGAGAATTACACTTGTGAGAAATCTCATAAAAACTTTTATAAAGATTTACGTAAGATGATTGTCATTGCTTTACACCCGAAAAATATTTACTGTCAGTGCCTTTATTTTTAATAACATCAGCTTTCGTAAGGTTACCTGAGCAATTACAAGAGTATAACTTACAAAATAATTCTTGCTTTATAACAGTATAAGCTACATAAGATGTTTGCTGCCGAATCATAATAATATTTTTTTTTCTTGTTGTTGTGCTTCTCAGCTTAATTCACTTTTCTTACACTCAACGTGCTGTTTTCTACTCTATAACTTTCCTTATTAAATAGGCTATCGAAATACAAATTTATTTGACAAATCATACGGATGGATATGGAGAGATGCACTAATCGTAGCGAATAAATAAATAAACAAAAATATATAAACAGCTCAGACAGAAGTCTTACGTGGTACCTATTTTTATAATCGCTCAAATCCTAAGAGTCATAGCGTTATGTTATATACCCTCATTCGTTTTACCTTTCCTTTACTAATGGGCTATTTAATGTAAATACATTTCAAAATCGATAGTTTTTGATTCAAGGCTTAAGTATTAAATTATATTTACAAAAAAACATCAAATACAAACAAAAATACTTACACGAGCAAA
The DNA here is from genome assembly GCA_037950945.1 of Hypolimnas misippus. Classification (NCBI taxonomy): domain Eukaryota; kingdom Metazoa; phylum Arthropoda; class Insecta; order Lepidoptera; family Nymphalidae; genus Hypolimnas; species Hypolimnas misippus. The sequence continues at coordinate 4,229,642 of JBBEEQ010000009.1, forward strand.
TGATATAAACACATACGCGCCACGAACTAATTACGCAAAAATAAGTTTAATGTATCAATTGTATAGAAAAAATCCGTGAAGATATTAAAAATGAAAAGTCTATGTTGACATTTAAAAGACATCTAAAATTTTATACGTTAAATCAAATATAATTAAATATAATCTAAAAACTCATGGTACTTTCAGTTACGATCGTTCTGATGTTTGTTTTTTTTTTTTTGCTATGCATGACTTGTTTTGTTTTACATTCTGTTTTTGTTACACTCACCAAAATGGAAAAGATATGATGTACCCTCATTCTTTTCTTTTTCCTAAGTGAATTTTATTCTTGGGAGAAATGATAATAAAGATCTTAAACCGTAAAAAAATCGGTCAAGCTGTTTAGGCTACAAGGGGTCACAAGGGTTTGCCACTTATGATAGCTTACGTCCGCCATTTTGATTTTTTATTGTCGTCACATAGGCTACGACATTTAGAGGAGTAACACGAATCTAATGACACCGTCACACTTCGATCGGTCAACCCGCTTATAAAACAACAATGAAAAGCGTACAAACAAACATGGGCAAAATACATAACCCCTCATTTGGTTCCAGTCGGGTTATTAGCGTGGTAAAATAAATTCTTCAGAATTTTATATTAGTATAGACATGTTTGTAGAACTTTGTATCAAACTTATAAATACCTATGAAAAAAACGCCATATTTTCACCACACACTAAAAGGGCGTGTATCAACTTTCACCCAAACCGGACGCGTGATACTTTGATAGTAAGGAAAACCTTTTTTGATCGTGAAATTGTGTCAAGAGTCCATTCGGTCTCCATTAACCATAAACAATGGAATCATAGAGTTATTTTCTTATTAGTTTCATGTTTATGGATAAGTTTATCCTTTATAATTACTATTATTCTACTCGTAATTTTAATTTACAATCGTTTGCACAAAATATACGTATAAAATTCTATTACTATAGTTTTAATGTTATGTCAAAATAAAAACTATAGCTCATTTCATACGAATATAAGTAAACACTTAAAACTTAAGGCGAGAATCACATATGTAAGTTTTACTCTCGTAATATATATAAAACATGGATACTTTTATAATATGTGTAAAATATCGCGTAAAATAAATAAAAAAAAGACAAATCATGTTTAACACGTTCACTGCCAACTACGAGATAATTCATAAGACAGAAAAATATTAGTATACTTTTTGATAATAACTATGGATGTGAATTCGTTTTTAATAATATAATGTGATAAATCAATTGGATTCAATTCAATTCTTTGGTTAATGGCTTTTAGTTGTGCCAATTAGACACATGTTATTTCGCCAATGTCACGTGGAAAAAATCAATTGGATGCTGATAAGCAATAATGTGTCAACTAACAAACGTCTAATTTGGAGATATTGATGTATTTTGATACTACGTCAACTATTTAACATTATTCAAAAAATTTCAAGTCATCTAAACTGAATAAGTATGGAAAAAAGTTTCTTAACTCAATGTTTCGAAGTTCCATATTTTGCAATTTATAAAATAATCTCAAATATTTAAAAACTTATTATTAGATAACCTATTAAACAAATCTATCTGCTTTTGATTCAATGTACATTGCATCAAAATAGAAAAGAATATATACGTCTTCAACAAATTTACTAAGAATAACTTTGACATCTTCAGACGCCATTTTCTCAAAATGAAGTCTGTGTGAGTTGACACAGTATTGCTCATCAGCGTTCAATTATTTTAGGCCAGATTTCTGAAAATCAACGTAACAATCAACATTACAACCAATGAATTAGTCAATGTGTCTTATTGTTGTCAAAGAAAATATCGTATCGATGATCAAGAAAGTTGTTATCAAGTGTTTCCGTGTAAAATCAATAATAATTACACGTTCCGTTTTCACGTGCATCGTATAAAAAAACTGACACAATAGCGAGAACCGAGAATGGTTTATAAGAAAATCTCACTGCGATACAGAAAGTAAGGAAAACATCAAACTATTGCTATATGGAAATCTGCATATTGGAATAGTCGGACTCAGTCTGAGTATAATTATTAAGTCCGACTATTCCAATATACAGATTTCTTGTGTAATATATATTATATAGATGTATAATTACTTGTACTAACCGACTGATTGATTCATCGACGCAGAGCCTAAACCGCTGAGGTTATAATTTGGCAGATGCCTTTTATGTTGTAAACATCCACTAAGAATTGGTTTTTCGATATTCTATCCCTAATAGGGTGAAAAGGTACAATTTTTTGTATTGAAAATCTTATTCCGAGGTCGTATAACGAGGTGAAATAAGAGATAAACGATTGTATGAAAGTCTATGATTTTCAAAGTACGAAACGGGAAGGGTATAGCCGGATAACAAGGCGAATTGGCCCCCATATATGTCCTTTCCTGTTTATAATATGTATGTCCTTTATGAGGCTCTAGAATATCTATGTGCTATATTTTATTTTTATCGGTTCTGTAGTTTAGACGGATATACTTTTGCACTTATAATTTACAATAAGGAAATATATATAAGTCGCTTGTTAAAATTAAAACGACTACATTAACTCATTCACAGCGACCTTGGCATAGAAAGTTATCCATCAATCTCGCGGTAAACTTGAGCTATTAAGCACAACAGGTAGCATGTTTAGTAATTATTATCATCACCACGGATGAACAATTATAATCCCATTAAAACTTTTTATTACGTATATTCCTTTAGTATTTCAATATTAATATTAACACTGTAGTGAAATTCCGTGTATAAATTGCAAGTTCGAAACATTCGGAACTACGGTATAGTAAAATACGAATATACGGAATACGGATTTATGGTAATATCCAAATGGTTATAAGCTATATAAATCTTTGGTATTTTGGATATTTTTCTTCTTAATAAAAAAAGAGATAAACCTAAATTATGTACGAAGTAATCTCTGAAAAAACTGTTCTGATATATACAATTCTTGTTTTGTTAAATAGCCCATTAATTCAGGAAGGCTATATTACATCACGCTATGACCTAAAGGAACTAAACAGACATAAACTGTGGTGAAACCACAATAAGCAATCAATTTTCATTGTTCCGTGCCCAAAGGGTGTCAATGGAACCCTACTAATAAACCTTTCACTGTCCGTTCGTCCTATTGTCTTTTCGTCCGTCCGTCTGTACCTCATGAACCCTTGTAAATAGAGAGTTGGAATTTTCAAAGAATGTGTATTTCTATTGCCGCTATAATAACAATAAAGTATAGTTTATTTTAATTATATATATTGTACGGTGGTTTGAAAACCTACGTGTACTAGTGTGAAACGCGCTTTATTATTATTTTTAGACAACGATAGTGTTCGAGTATTTATTAGCCTAATGATCTTAAGGTCAGTGTGTTGATTGGATTTTCGTTGAATTATTGGCTGTGATTAATTAAATTATCATAACGAAAGCAGAACGGAGATAAATTTGTATAACGTATTTTTAAATTAATAATAAATGCTTACGGACCGTTGTAAGGCGAGAACTACACTTGTAGGTTCGAATTTCAGACACAACACGCGTGTTCGTATTTTTGTGAGCATCATATGTAATTATGTATGCAACAATTGTGTAGGAAAACAACATTATTTTAACGTTAGTTCCGTTCATACATCACTTTCTCCTAATGGTTTATTAATGGAAATCAATCTACTTTCGGCGGTTAACGATGTGATTCACTTATCGACATCACATTGCGATTCACACGATGCGATGTCGCATCGTGATATTTTACGATGCACGTCGTAAATTTTCACGCCGACGTTAAAACGTTTCATGACGTCAAACCGTGCCACGGCGAGACATCGCAACGTCACGTTGTCAACGCGGTTGTGTTTTGGGCGTAACACATTTTATCGAAGTAAAAACAAACAGAAAGTGACTAATCTACCGCTCGGGGCCCAGGTGGCTTAAAACTACACTTTTATTTTCATTTTACAATCGCGCGCGATCGGACCATACCACTTTCACTCCACTCCGAACTATAATTTAACTGAATGAGTATTATCAAGTTGGCTTTGAACGTTCGTTCATGTAACGATCAATCGTATTAACACGCAACGTTTTAATGTGTAAACGAAAGAATTTTCTCAATTTTAATATAGTCATAGATCATATACACACGTATATATAATGGATATGAATGATAATAGTGATTTTAATCTGTATTAGTCAAGAGGTATTTCTTTTAGTTTGTATGTAGGGGTAATCTTTGAAACTACTGATCTGATTTGAACAATTATTTTTGCTTTGGATAGCCCGTTTATTGAAAACGGTTATAGACTATAATATAACATTACGACGATATTAATAAATACTAACGGCTTCTCGCGGATTCACTTGCATTTATGGTAATTGTTTCGTCCTATAAGTTGTGATGTAATATAGTATATAACAATATTCATTACAAGGACTTCTTCTTCTTAAGGTGCCTCTCCGACTAGCGAAGGTTGGCAGTCAGCTCCGCATACTTTTCTCTATCTTGTGCGAGGTGAAAAAGATGGGCAGCACTCGCAATTCCAGTCCACTCTCTGATGTTCCGTAGCCATGACTTTCTTCTACGACCGACACCTCTTCTACCGGCGACTTTTCCCATCATAATGAGTTGGAGGAGTTCGTATCTCTCATGCCTAAGCACATGTCCGAGATAAGCGACTTTCCTCGTCTTGACGGTATGCAAAAGTTCGGGTTTTTGGTTGACTTGTCGCAGAACATCCGCATTTGAAACCTTTTTTGTCCAGCTTATGGCCAACATGCGCCTGTATGCCCACATTTCGAACGCTTCGATACGTTTTCTAAGTTCTTCTTTTATAGTCCAGGTCTCACATCCGTAAAGAAGGACGGGCCAGATGTAACATTTAAGAAGACGGATACGCAAATGTAATTTCAGGTTTCGACAGCAAAGAATTTTTTGCATCTTCTTAAAGGTGTTACGGGCTATTTCGATACGTGTCTTAATTTCTAAATCATTGTCCCAATTTTCATTTAGCCACGTACCCAAATATTTATACTTGCGTACCCGCTCCAGCTTTTGGCCACCTACGGTTAGATGGTCATCACTCACTCCGTTTTTAGAAATAATCATGAGCTTCGTTTTAGATATATTTATTTTGAGATCCGCTTCCTCGCTGCAGTCATTAACTCGGTCAAGAACCTGCTGCAGATCCTTAAGTGACGACGCTATGAGTACTGTGTCATCAGCGTATCTCAGGTTGTTAATATTGCGTCCATTGATTTTAACTCCGCAATCTAGATCATGCAGTGATTCCGTCATTATTGCTTCCGCGTATAAATTAAACAGCATAGGTGACAAAATACAGCCCTGCCGGACCCCTCTCTTTATATCAACATCTTCCGTTTCCTCATTTTCAACCCGAACATTTGCTCTTTGATTCCAATACAGATTCTGTATTATTCGGATATCTTTGCTGTCTAATCCGATGCCGTGTAAAAGCTCTACAAGACGGTCATGCTGTACTCGATCAAACGCTTTTTCGTAATCGATGAAGCAAAGAAAAACGTCTTGCTGCATATCTCTGCATTTCTGTACTAAAACCTGTATTGCAAAAAGAGCTTCTCTAGTTCCAACACCAGATCGGAATCCAAATTGGGTATCAGCGAGTTGGCCGTCGCATTTAGTTCTTATGCGTTCGTGGATGATGCTGAGGAATAATTTCAACACTTGGCTCATAAGGCTTATTGTTCTAAAATCCTCACATCTTTTCGCATTTGTTTTCTTTGGAAGAGTGACAAAAGTTGACGACAACCAGTCTTGAGGCAACCGACCAGAATCGTAGATGTCATTCATAAATTTAACGAGAACGTCGATGTTGTGTTCATCTATTAGTTTTATTATCTCAATGTGGATATTATCTGGTCCAGGAGATTTTCCAGTCTTAGCTTTACATAGAGCCTTCTTTATTTCCTCTGGTAAAATGGAGTACCCATCATTCGCAGCATAAGGTACATATTCACTCCGTGTATTGTCAGCAAACATGGTCGTAATATATTGTTTCCAAAGCTGTTTTTTCTTGCATATATCTATGATTGGGACATTTTGTTCATCCACGAGATTGTTTGTGAACTTTTTAGTACCTATAAAGGTCTTTATTTCTTTATGTAAATTAAATGCGTCATGTTTGTCATAGAGATATTCTAGATGTTCACACTTGTGCTGATACCAGACATTACGAGCAAAACGCGCTTCTCTACGTACTGCTCTGTGGAGTTCTCCGTATTTGGTTGTGTCGGTATGTTTACAAAGTCTACGCTCTTCCATAAGTTTGTAAATTTTTTCTGTCATCCAACCGTGTTTAGGAATCCAATCAAGCTTTAGGTGCAGTCTGTTAATTTCGAGTACTTTGGTCTTTAAAGTATTCCAGGTGTCTTCGGGTGAAATGATTGCCTGTGATTTCACAATCTGTGCCCAGTCATTTATTTCCTTCGCCACTTTATTCTTAATATTGGCATCTTTTAGTTTGTTTGTGTCGGCCATAACATTTTGTGACTTATTCCTTATTTTCTTAAGGGTACATGCTAGGGTGGCTATGACTGGGTTATGATCAGATCCAATATCAGCTCCAGGATATGTTTTTACACTTTTGATACAATTTCTAAAGCGGCTATTTATCGTTATGTAATCGATTTGATTTCTAATGATATGTTGCGGATTATGGCGTGGTGAGCTCCATGTATAAAGTCTTCTAGGGGGTAGTTGGAAAAAAGTATTCATTATCACTAGGTCATATTCTTGACAAAACTGAATAAAAATATCCCCTCTTTCGTTTCTAACACCCAAACCAAATTTACCAGCAACACCCTGTACTTCGGTATCGCCTACTTTAGCATTCATATCGCCCATCACTAGGTTGATTTCGTGATGTTTTGTGATTCCGAGCAGATATTCTAATTCACTATAAAATTCTTGCAAGTCTTGATCTGATCCGTCAGTCGTGGGAGCGTACACTTGAATGATGTTGATATTTCTAGGCTTGTTTTGCAGTTGAAGCATCATGGTTCGATTTGTATGAGATAGAAAGTTTAAGGTGGTTTTAAATCGTTTTGTGTTTATAATGACTCCAACTCCGTACTTATTCGAGGTGTCATTGGAACCAGAGTAATACATGACGTAGTTTCCTTCAACTACGTGTTTACCACTTCCCATCCACCTCACATCACTAACACCTAGGATGTCCACATCTAAACGTTTCATTTCTTTGCATATATTGTAAACTTTTTCTGGACTCTTCAAGCTTCGAACATTCCATGTTCCTATCTTTAACTTAGTTTGTGTTTTCCGCCTGGAGATTCTTCGCACCCCTGTCCCATTTACAAGGACTATCACACTATATTTTATTAAATTATATTCATATTTTCATACCGTCAATATATTTACTATATAATATAAAGATTTAGGTTCTAATGAAGACCTTCGGAAATATAAAATGAAAGTGTTCAATAACTAACAGCAAATGACCCGCGACTGATGCGATGCCTACATACACAGCTCTGTCTGTAATCGGCTTTATTTTTCTATGAAAACAATTCCATTCAACGATTAATCATTTTTTTTTGTTACGTTGTACTTTGTTACGATTTATCCCCATTTCTTTCTTATACGTTTAAAGTGAGTTGAAAGTGAATGCTTATTTTTTCTTTTCGTACTAAGAGTATATAGTACCTAATATAAAAGTATTAAAATAAGACAAGTAACAACGTGGCTTATAAAATTCCGCGATTGTGAAGCATTTTACAAACCTCTCTTTTAATCATCATCTACATAGAATTTGTCTGGGACATACCAGGACCAATTCAATTCAATTTTTTGTTTTGGTAGCTTTTAGTTGTGCAATATGAGTACGTATTATTCCGCAAATGTCACGTGGGATGAAGAAGACACACACATCGGTGCGATCGAAATACAATCACGATTAAATTTTGAAGACTATAAAAATAGAAAACATATCTTTGTTAGATTTTAATCTAGAATCACACGTATAAATTTATGAAACAAAAGCCCATACACCTGCTACTATTGATTTAAGAACGTACACAGAATCTATTCAAAACTTAATCTTATTACCAGGGTCTGTTTATTCTAGTCCAAATTTTTACTGGCTACTAATGTTTACCAGAGCAAACATCTTATTTCCGTAAACCCTAAAAACACACCAATATACATTTTGAATATATATAAATTCCCTATTAAGAGTAACGATCATTACCAGGTGATTACTATAACATCTGTTGTTTCATAATCACCTGGTAATGATCGATACATCTCTTCGAGGCACGATGAGAAAACCCAAATTAAAACTAACTGAACCCAGATCGAACCCGTAACCGTGGGTTATAAAGATACGTTTAGTACTGACATCAGGTCATCAACCTCATTCTCTTTTAATAACAATTGAAATCCATCCTATAAACTTTATTGTTATTACTACAATAATTTCATATGGCCATTTATATCAGAATTCGTTCTACGCTGTTAGTTACACGCAATGAAGATCTTTCTAAAACAAGATGACTACATTGTTAGGCGATAATTACACTTATAAGTTGTTCTCGGAGACTTTCATAAAGATTTTATAAATTGTTTGTCCATGCTTTACATCTGAAAGAATTTCCTGTCAGTGCCATATTTTTGACAGACTCACAGCTTTTATAGGGCCACCTAAATAGCTGTTACTTTTTTTGTATCACTTATGAGACTAAAACATACGAATATAATTCTCACTTTAATGACATGATATATTAAGTGAGAGAATAGCTTAGTAGAAATATAGTTTAAAATATAAAATCTATTATTTTATTTTATAATATTCAATATTTAGATTTTATAAATGCGAAAGTAACTCCGTCTGTAATCTGCTAGAGAAAAAAAAACAATTACTGCATGTTTATAAGCATTTTATCTACTTAAATTATAAAGAGGAAAGATTTGATTATTTGTTTGCACTAAATAGGCTCCGAAATTACTAGGCTATATTACCATCACGCTACGACTCATAGAAGCGACCCAGCAACCATAAACGCGAGTGAAACTGCATGAGGCAGCTAATCTTGAATAAATTAATATTAATTTTTAATATTTACCAACACTTTAAGAAAAGTTTGGTTAAAGATTATAAAGACGGTACGGGTGGCTACTAAGATTTAAAACTATTAGAAAACGAATACGCACGATAAAAAGCCATAATGTTATATAGATTAACCCGTCAACTGTATATTTAAGTAATAATTTATTGTCATTATTGTCACCAAGTCGTCAAATCAACAACCGTGACGAAAGCAATAAAGTACCAAAAATCTCTGTTCAAAATACTAAAGTAACTATACGTTTACAAAGCCACTACCGGAACGATATAGTAGATAATAATGGTTTTAAAAGTAAAAATGTATCTGTTTTACAAGATTTTCATTAGTTACAATTTGTAGCTCAAGTCATGTTACAATTTAAGATGTACTAAGTTTTATGCTAAGTACTTGTGATTGTACAAATCTACATAACCACATGTACAATTACACTAACACATATAATATGTTTGAAACTTTTATTAATAATTATTAAACAATCGACAAAAACTTTATCGATTATAACAGATTCAAAATGGCGTCTGGGAAAGGTTATGTAGTTTTTTTCTATCCTTTGAAGCTATTTATTTAGACTTAAACGAAATCAAAAATTCACCAATGTCTTAGGGCTCTTTCAGACGTACCACAACCACGCGACAACCACAACCACACCTCAACGACAACACGTGGTCGGGTGCATATTTCCTATGAAATGAATTATACAATTTACACGTACCACATTTTGCGGTCGTTGTGGCTCACGTGCTTCATACTACCAAATCGCGACCACATCGCAACTACAACGCAACCACATCACAACGGTAACGCAACTACTGGCGGCACCGCGAACTACCCGCCAGTCACATCGCAACGACACATCAACAGCGCGCGCCTGCGCTCTCCCACTTGACTCTCACGATGGCACCACATCGCAACTACTAGCGACAACGCAACCACATCGATGTTTCGTCGGTACCACAACGCAACTGCATAAGACTGCAGCGACACTATTCACACGTAACCACTATTCATCGCTGCGATGTCCTGTCGCTGTGGTGTGGTTGTGGTACGTCTGAATAGGCCCTTATAGTACGGTAGGAACCACAAATGCTTTGCCGCCCTTAAAAGGTTTAAGGGATAAAAGGGAATAGGAAGTAAGGAAAGGAATAGGGATAGGTTTAGACTTCTCTGGTATAAAAAAAAATTAAAATTCAAAAATATTTCACTATCAGTTCAATATTTTTTTTTAAAAGATGAAACTCATCTAACGTTTAACGAAAAAGTATACCTATAATGGAACAGTGGGTCGCTTTTACTCGTTTGCATAAATTATATGAAACTTGTTGGGTCCAATGACGTCACCACTACGAGACATTTGTATATACCTAAAGATATTTTGGTCGAACAATAAAAATTCTTTAGGAATTCTCGTTTAAATTATTCAATGATAAATAACTTTCATTTTTATTGGCCTATTCATAATAATTTTTAAAAATATAACTAATTAAAATTCAAAATCAAGAGCCTATAAATATTTTTTGGAATTGAGTTTAGCTGTTAATTATGAATCTAACATGTTTAACGTAAAATAGAAAGTAAGTTAATCTTTCCTGTTACCTACTTATTCATGATTTTCTCCGTCATCCATCTTCAGATTTAAAACAGCCTCCTATATTAACACTTTTACTCTTATTAAAAATTAAAAACAACTCTTTTCTCAAATGTACTTTTTGTCAATATGAAATATCTCATTAAATAAATTACAGTTTTTAATCATTACGTAAATAACAACATCTACAAACCCGCAGTGGAGCAGCACAGATGCGATGCCGCAACGTTTCACGATATAGTAAAACGTTGCGACATCGCATCGTGGAATTTTACGACGTGCATTGTAAAATTTGGCGCCGAGACATCGCATCTTGATTTTTTTATTTAAAATGAATAATAATGTGAGTTATTATGAGGAATGGCTATTGCAACGCGATACATTTTGACAATTAATTTGTTTCATTCGAATAAAAAAGAACAGAAATCTAGTATCAAAATATTTCGACAGCGGTAGCTCACCATAATTAGCCTTCATGTCTTCCTACCATGTCACCACGTCATAAAATGTTACGTGACAAGTGACACGGCGCGACGTCGCAGCGTAGTTGTTTTGGTCGTTAATCAGTCTGCCTATAGAGGAAAAATCGGTTAATAAAATGTAAATAAAAATTCGTCACGCTACAAAGCAATGTAGCATGAAATACTTCTCTTTATTTCCTATAAAACGTATTCTACATTGATATAATATTACAAAACATATGCCCCTAACACTTTCGCTGGACACTTTCGTTTCACTTTCAAGCCTCCTCAATCATTAACATAATAATATTATGTATTATACATTAAACGTAATTAATTTATCATACAGTGTTAGTGTGTTGGTAAAGTTTAAACATTAGCTCTATAGAAAGTTTATTTCACCTATTTCAATAACTTAAGATGTTGGTCGCGTTATTCTAACTTGTCACATAATATCTTGCAATGTTAAATAAATTATTTTATTAAATATAGTTAATTATGTTAACGCAGTCGAAGTGAAAATCACCGGTCGGGACACTTTCATAACTTCATTTATCACAGGTAATAGACAATTATTCGAGAATTATTATTAAAATCAATCATCAACAAGCTGAATATAATTTTATTTTCACGAAGTTCCTATATTTAACTCGGGAGGTTTCCTTCGGATCTTGATTAAATTTAAATGTAGAACAACTACAAGTGTCGTCTCGTTCTCCTCTTTCTCTTATTGGCTATGTACTCTATATAACTTGACGTCAGCCTACCTTATTCTTACTCTCCACTTCGCTCTATCTTCGACGTCATCATCGACACACTACAACCGGCACAATCTAACTAATAAAAAATATATTTCTATCCAATCGAATCGAAACTAAGACAACTTTTTGTAAGTTACCTTAGTCATATTATATTGGGGAGAAGCACAATATTAAAGTTAATAACTTCATATTAATTTTTAATTTCTGTACATTGCCTTGATGTCTAGTTTTAACAAATTTCTTTTAAATCTAAATATCAAAAGATGACACAAAAATGTAACTTAGTTTAATAGATGTAGGGAACATATTTTTTTCACCATATGAATTGTTAAATCCTATCGAAATAAATATGTTAATAATATTAAACGTCCCATTGTTAAGTAATAGTCAGGCTTTATTGTAAAATAAGGGTCAAAATCGAATTATAAATTGAAGACGAGAGTGAAGAAGATGTTTTGTCGTTTTTTTTATTTTTCGCTGTTGTATAATAGAAGTGTTTAGTGTGTAAACCTTTTTAAACCACTTTTGAGGCTATGAAACACTATTTTTGGATAAAAGTATTTCATACTTTTTTAATGTTAAGCAACTCAATATTCGCGAAATTAGAACGCTACGATTATCCAAGTGGGGTCCAAAGGGTCATGGGGTCATGGCGCCCCCCCTCACTGGGCTGGGTCCAAGACCTAGGTAGAGCACTAATTATAATTGTTAAACACGATGATGATTTTATGTACCTTCTCTACGTCCATTAAAACGTACCCATGTATAAGATTATTATCAAACTGAAATTATTACTTCTTATGACTTGACCAAAACTAGTTGACCTCCACCCCCCCTGGTGGCGAAGCTGGATCCCTTTGCTACGACTTGATATAACCTTCTTTTATTAATCTCCTGTATTGTTACAATACATTGTACAGTATCACTCTTAGTAGTTAAAATGTAATGGCTAAAAAGAAATCGTTTTAGCAACCAAGTAGGTACAAAATTAATGCAACGCATGATCTTAAATACATTTTTGTACCGACGTTTTCTCTTTTCAACTAATTTGTATGCGTTGAAGACGATTAAAACAACATAGATACCAAAAAGATAAGCATGAATATAGTATTAGGCTACAAAGAATTAATGTTAAAAGTTTAGTAGAACAGATGTTTTTTGAGTCATTTTTCTCGTGACTCCTCACGCGTGAGTGTGACCTTGCTGTCAGTTAAGATTTCGTTGAAAAATAATATGAAAAAGCCTTTCTTCTGTTTAAATTGTAATAAATCATTTATATCAAAGAAAAAGTATGAAGTTCTTATAGTGAGGGTAAAGTTTTTTCTTCTTTGCGCCAAGAAAAAGAGTTGAGTCATAATGCGGTATTTAGATTGCGATGCAAATCCGTTTTGTCTAAACCTGACTCGTTTTGTACGTAAATAGTCCGATACGTGTCAAATAAAACTGTTAGCTATAGAATTACTTTTGTATCAAAGAGTTGATATATGTAGCTGAGATTGCAAGCGCCTAAATTATAAGTATAGTTGACTCGATAGGTTTTTTACCAAATTATTTAGGTATACAAAATTATGTTTTTTTTTTCTCCAATTTGTAATATAAGTATTTAAGATGTGTTAGTAGCTACTTCAAATTATTCAGAATCAAAAGTTTGTAATAGCGTACTTTTACAAATACTACTGGAACTTTAAAATTAACTTCGTGAATGTTTTTATACAAAAATGTCTTTTTTTTGTGATTTACTTTTAAAGGTACTTTCATATTGGTCCTATAGAATTTTCATTAAAATCGCTTTAGTAGTTTGGTTTTAAAAATAAAATATCTGAAATAAGTGTCTTTCTTTAAAGTCGGATCCCCATTTTACCCGACTGTGGGACCTAAGTAAGGGTGTTTATAGTCTATGTATGTATGTAGGTTTGTACTTTTGTGGCACTATTTAAACCAAACGCGTGGGCCGATTTTGATAAATAACACGTGGTTAGATTCGTCACATCGGCGCAAATGTCATAGAAAGTAAAATAATTTGTAAAATCAAAATGGAGGGTTTTAGACGCCATAACGTGAAAAAAAAAAGAAAATCGACGAACTATGTTAAGTGGGTATCGTTGAATACGTGTTTAAAAAACATTTTTTACAATAATTGTTTAATTTTAACATTATTCAATTAGAGTTACCGCTGAGAATCTATAACGATTTAATGTTGGTTTGCAAAGATTCTCATGGACTTATTACGCACCTTTTTAATTTTTTCAATTGATTATTCTTTAAGAAAGTCTTGTTTGTTTAACTTTGACATCGCATTGTGGTCATCGGTTTTAGAAATAACGCAAAGAAATGAAATTGAGAATAACTCAGGTGTCGAAATCTATAGTAATTCTCATGTAAGTGCCAATTCTGTTTTGTCAATAGTTAAGAAGTGCTAATCAAATTAAGACTTTACATCTAGTCACTTTCAGTGAAAGTGTGTACAGCCAGCTTCAATCTCATTCACAAATCGGTACATAGTTGGTTGTTTTACTCACCAATTTTGTATGGACAAATTGAATTGAGTATGTATTTGAGTTAAAATCTTTAATGCAACCCACACAACTTAATACTATTTTCCATTTATGCGTAAAGTCTGACCGCCAATGTTTTGTGCCAAGTGTCTGCTTAATTTTTGTTTCATCATCATCAGCAGCCCGGTCTGACTTCGCACTTTCATCAATTGCGCTCCATATTGCGCCTTTCTTCATTCTGACGTCCTTAGCTGAGGTGTCATCTCACTGAGAGACGCCCTTAGGACCGGTGTCCGTTCTGAGCGCCAACGGGGTTCCCATCACGGCTGTACATTCATTCGGCAATCGATTTTTTATATATGTTTACTATCTGTCCCTTGTGGTTTCACACGCGTTTATAATTACTGTTTCGCTCCTTTGAGTCCTAGCGTGATGTAATATAGCCTATAGCTTGCTCAATAAATAAAATATCTAACACAAAAAATTTTCAATTCGAAGTATTAGTTCCTGAGATTAGCGCGTGCAAACAAACATACTCTTCAGCTTTATAATATTAGTATAGATTAAATTTACTGACGTTAAAAGTTCATGTTAATGTTTTTTTTAATTAATCAACAGGTATACCTGTACTAATCTATGCTAGAGGACCAGAAATTGATTAAGATAAAAAATTGAAGTATCATCATTATTATATTTAAGTAGAATGTATGCCATGTATTTTGTGGTATATAAGAACTTTATTCTTTTGTCCACTAAATTGTCAATATTTCATGTTGGAACACATGCTGGTGACCCCAATCGATGTAAAAGGAAACCTCGACGTGAAAAGATTTGCAACCTCTGACACAGCAACCAATGTCAGTGATCGTAAAATTTATACGATACTTAACTTAAAAAATCTTCTTTTAATTTCATATAAAAAATAATGTTTATTTGTATGTTATATCTTATGCGCTGCCATTCCATTCATTCGATTGACGTAAAACGAATCTTATTGTTTGGAGTTTCATGAAGGTTATAGCGATAGAACAATTAACTTCACATGTCGTATCGAACAGACAGAAAGATAAGGTTTAGACGGTTAACAAAATCTATATTAACGCGGGCGAAGACACGAACAAAAGTTTGTACAAGATAAAACACTATAGGCATTTTATTAGCAACTAGCTGACCCGGCAGACATTTAGCTATTTTAAGTATGAATATTCGATTCGAATTTGAATAAATAATATAGAAATGATTAACCTATGGAGCTGTTAAACGATACGTACATTGTACTGTTATGACAGCGAGCTAAGGTTAGAATAGAAAAATTTATATAGCTGGTAAGTTTTCTTTAATTTCCTAATTTTCTGCACCATTTTCATATTTTTTTTTTGTGGTAAGAACCTTACACGAACTATTAGAAAAGTAAAATATGAACTAAATCGGTGAAGTCGTTCTAAAGTTTAGGCACGATCAAGGGAAATCGCGATCTATACATATATGTATAGATATAATAGATGACACGAAATCTGACGTCGAGAAAACTTGATTGAAAATGAAATCTGCATTCACGAAATAAAATTGATGCTTTGAATACTTATAATTATACGACCTAGATTATTCCTTACTAGTTTTGGGTGGAATTTTAATCACTTGTTCTAGTGAAAGTTTCTTACTTTAACGTAGAGAATTATATCTTTATATTATGTTAACTTATAAAATTAACATTTCAATGATATTTGAGTTGTAATTCAATCAATAACAAAATTCAATAATAATTTCCACATAAGAAAGTCTCTCCTTTACTGGGTTGTCTGGACGAAATGGCTAATAAGCCATAGGACTGCCCGTTGTACTAAACAATTTGAAAAATATTTCTAAATAACTTGTATGTACTATATTTGTGGTGTACAATAAAGTATAAAATAAATAAATAAATTTTTATTGTATTGTGTTTAAGACCATTGTCTTAAAAAGGTAATACTTACTTAATTATTTACGTAAGATTCAATTAAAATTGAGGAAAACCATGTGATCATAAGGTTTAAACATGATAAGTAATAATTTTTGACATCGAAAATTATACGTGACGTCCCGAAATCCGATGTTAAGAAAGCTAGTTTAAACATGACATCTATATGCACGACCTTCATTCGAATTTTCTCGTTTTGGACGGAATATTTATCGCTTGATATGTAGTGAAAGTTCTTAGTGGACGATCGTAGGTCATAAAGTAAAGTGAAATTGTTTATTTATTTTCAAGGACGCATCGACACATCGATGTACATAGTTTATTGGTGTTCTGTTCAATGGACATTACAAGGTCAAAAAAGGTGAATTTTGATAAGCAACCAGGAACATGTTTTCCTCATAATTCTTTACAATTATTTAATTCTTCATAAGATAACAGCAACTAAAATATGGACTAGGATAGTATTAAACAGAATAAAATGAAAGGAAATGTAGGAGCCCTTTGCCATAATTGGGCAAACAGACCAAGTTCTCGATGTTGACTTACATACTTTGAGTTATCGACTTTAGAACTGTAAATACTATTTTAATTTGATATTCGTGTCTAAATAAGGACTTTTATTATTATTATAATTAACTATTCATAAAAATAATAAAAAACAGATGAGCGAAAAAGTTTGCGTTGAAATTTCGTTAAATTTAGTGATTTGCAAAATAACAAATCGTCAAATGAAAGCGAATGTTCTTGAGTGATTAAAATAATTAAATTAGACATCTTTGCTTATCATAACTAAATCATCATCGGATAAAATCAATTGCTTCTGTCTCTTAAAAAATATAATTTGTTACGGTCGTCTTCAATTTGTGATGGTGACTATAATTGACAATTAGCCTGAACTTTGTTAGATAGTTTATTTATTTAGGAAGGCTATAGGCTATATTACATCACGCTACAACTCATAGGAGAAAAGCAGTAACCATAAACACGAGTGAAACCGCGAGGGACAGCTAGTCCATAATATCTAGCAGTGTCACCATCTAATGTCTATCTGATATTTTTATAATAAAATACGTCTTTATCAAGGCTTTAATCTGACTATTCTGCACCGAGTTAAATCTATTAATAATATAATATGTGTTGGGAGGCGCACACTTATACACTGCACTATTTATACAAATATAATAAGGAGAGAACCAATTTTTCATGTCCAAAGTAAACTCCACTGAACCTATTTAAAAAATGTTGATATCATTTGAAAAGTACGTTTTTCTAGAGACTATATTTTAAGTGCATATGCGTATTTACATTAACGACAGCGGTATTGCTAAACAAAGCTAGCTTAATATTTAAAAATTAAAACATCAGTTTGTACCTTATAATTCTTATGCGCTGTCATACTGTTATCAATAAAATTTCGATTGCAATAAAAGTCAAAATATTATTTTGTTGCTTCATATATGATACCTCGTAAGTAACAATTTTGGTAAAAATGAATTTTCTTAATGAAAACGGCATTCAAATAATTTACTGTTATAATAATAATATTTCTTACATTATTTTAAATCTAAAAATGTAATCATATTTATTACAGTTAGCTCTAAAAGAAGTTTTTTGTCTCTTCTGTAAAGTTCGGCAGTTTGCATGTACGAGCTATCATATCTAGACCGACGATTTGCGCTTATGTGAAAATTATAGGGATTGTACAATTAGCTTCCAGTAAGTGAGGCGCGTGTCGCTACGGACAGACATAAAAAAGCATGATATAGTTGTTTTTAAAATGATATGTGACTTGAGTCGCAAATGAAATGATTTCATTGTTACTTCAAGAATTCTAACTGTTTCAAGAGTTATTGTATACTCACATGAATATAACAGTCGTATGCCTTATGTATAAAGTAGGTCTTTTTCTTACATAGCCATTGAAATAACTAACAATACACTTTACTTCATTAAAGTATATTCGCTATCTGACGTCTCAAGATCTGATAGTATCTTCTTCGAATGCATTAGAAATTCTATGCCTTATTTCGTCCCGTCCAAGATTTTTTTTGGACACAAATATTTTGAAAAGAGCAACTACTGAGTTTCTCGCCGACTCTTCTCAGTAAGCTATATTTCAAGCCGGTGGTAGCTTCACATAAAACTGCAAATTGAAGATTCAAAAGAGTTTATTAAAGTCTATAATGGAAGCCTGGAATAAAGTGTATTATGAGTTTGAGTTTGAATTCTTCACATTTCAATCTAAATTGTATGGCGTAAGGCCGTGCATATCTAATTAAAAAAATGCACTATAACCATGGGCATATATAAGGGCTGTTTAGGGGGCTCGGACCCCCTCATCAATATACGACCTACTTATAATCAGTACATTTTACAAACAGCAAAAACTATGATCTATATAATCTAGTAAATAATGGACTTATTCCCCCCCCCCCTCCTCCCTTCGACTTATCCGTTAGACGGACCCCTCCCACGTGAAAGCTACGCCCGTGACTATGACTAAGTTAATCGTAACATCTGGTGCGGGGAGGACAAGGCCAAACTTTGCTCTCCTGAGACGAGCTCGGCCAGCCACGAGCTCAGCGTCACACGGGAGGAGCAACGGATGCGCATGCGCCAACGATCCCGAAGCCTCTCCAATTCCGTGGAGGATAACTAAAAACTAGCATGGGTTTTTGTGGTTATAGATCCCCACATAACCCGATTTTCCCCCCAGGAATCGGGTTTCTTTTCGAAGATTCCCCCTACGTAAACAAAAAAAAGTTAATGAATCACGTTTCTTGATTTCGCCATAGTCTGCCAATAGTAATTTCACTGCGAATGCCCCTTTGTCTGAAATCAAAAGTCGATCAGATACATTAAAGATATAAAAGTCACGCTATCTGGATGTACCACAATAACTAATTTGATATATAGAAATTCACAACTACAAAATGTAAAAAATCTATACTAATACATAAAGCTGAAGAGTTTGCTTGTTTGTTTGTTTGTTTGTTAGTTTGTTTGTTTGATTGTTTGCTTGAACGCGCTAATCTCAGGAACTACTGGTCCGATTTGAAAAATTCTTTCAGTGTTAGATAGCTCATTTATCGAGAAGGTTATATATTATCACGCTAAGACCAAAAGGAGCGAAGCACCAATGAAGAATGTTTTAAAATCAAAAAAAAATATTTTCCTATTGAGAGAGCTTACGCTGCGTGCGCTACGTAAACGGTTAAAGTCTCGCAAAAATCATGTATGACAGACTTGTTCCCCTTTAAAAGTTCTAAAAAAGTCCCCGACAGCTTATGTCTATCTTTTAAGGTTAGCTCACTGTAACCTATTTTATGTTAACCAAATTTGTTCTAAAATAATGCATTATTAGCCCAAAGTAACTATTCCACGCGGACGTATTCGCGGGCGGAAGCTAGTGTTATAATATTATGGCTTGGATTTTTAGAATACATCAAGCATATTTGGTACAGGTTATTTTTACAGATAATCCAAAATTCTGCTCTTCTTGATATAATTTTTTAACGATTGGAAAAATAATATAATTTATTTAATTTACTAATATAATAAAACTAGACGAAGAATAGACTCTACCGTTACAAAATAATCTAAACATATTTGTCCATGTAGATTTACAATCTCTTCATTATTCATATTTATTTTATTTGGTCATCGTGTTTTTCGCTTCAGAAAGTTCATTTACTATCACAATAGACAATTAAAACGTAGAATACTGTTATTTCTCTACTAAATTTTGCATGTTCCTACTTAACAATTCATTTACATATATAACTTTTTTACGCTATAGTTATATTAATTACTTTAGGAAGTCATAATAAAAGGTTTAAATTAATATGTATTATCTTGTTATTTATTTATTACTTTTTTCCAGTTATATGAATATTTATTTTAAAAGCAAGCTACTGAATTGAATCTTAATTATTAAATCGACATCTATATACCCTTTGAAATTGAAAAAAGAATTTTCAAAATCGGTTAAGAAACGATGGAGTTCTGAGGTTACAAACATTTTAAAATTCACACTACGAATTGAGAACCTCCTCCTTTATTGAAGTAAAATAAATGAGATCAGAATCATTGTTAATTTGTATGGATTAATCTCTGTAACTACTGATCAGATTCAGAAAATTCTTTCACTAATAGAAAGTTACACAATTCCGAAAGGACAAAGAATATAGTATAAGTTAGGAAATACTAGCTTTTGCTGGCGGCTTCGATCACATTAACGTAAATTTTGTTTAAAAAAAAATACGCCTATTTACATCAAATATAGTCTAAAATTATTTAGAAAAAAGTACCTTTTAAGTGGAACAAAGTAGAACAGTTTCAGTGTCTTCGAAATAAAAAAAAATAAATAAACGCATAACACTCAACGGCTTCCATTAGTGCCGTGATCTTGTGCCGCACAACACACACAACATAAACACAAACACCCAAACCACAACAAAGGTCCGTATGGCCAATACAGATATTTGCCACGAGCGGGGATCGAACCCGCAACCGTTAGCGTTTTAGTTAGTTGCAATGACCACTACGTCTACCTGTCTTTCATCAATTTACATCTCATATACAAAATTCTCTATTTCTCTATTATAACAAGTAATTGCTAGTGTAGACAACGAAGACCTGAAATTAATTAATAGGCTTCAAAATAAACAATCACAAATAAGCTGAAACTGCGTAAAATATTGTCACTTCCAATTAATCTGACTCAGTCACCGGTAAGGCACGCGCGTCGAAAGCGGAACGGATTTTGCTGCTTCGGATTCTGCCGTTCGTTGGCGTGTATCAATTGATTCATATTGGGTGATAATTGTATAGTTCTCGTTATTATGTGATTCTTTAAAACGGATTTTGAATGTTTAACTCTGACATTAAGTCAAGAAGTTAAGATTTTGTATATTTTGGTCGTAAAAGTTTTGCTCTGTAAAATCCGTTCATCAATGTAAACTCACGAGTAATACAATATACCATTTTAAAAACCCATATGATATAATACATAATATATATATCTACAAGTTGGATTTTTGTAAATAGGTTAAGAGTAGCTTAATATTTGATTTTAACCTTAACCGTTTTAGCTATGCACTAAACTCGGAAATCGTCTGTGAAATTTGAGAAATCCATCTGTGTTAAATAGCGTCATAATTGCGGATGTCTATAAGCTATAAACCATCACTCTACAATTCAAAAGAGCTGAGCACTTGCCACAAATATCACAGATTGAGTGTGCACTCAATGCAGGTGAAACCACAATGCATCTCTACCTATAATCGTAAATAATATGATCGGTAACCAACCATAATGCGTAATGTAACCATTAATTTACAAGTACATAAATGTAACAGCCGAAGTTTGGTAGTAATTGCAATTAGATACAAAATATACCATTAGGAGATATAAAATTGAAATGTATACGATAGACTAAGTTACCTAAAGTTCTTATTCAATATCAAGTGGCAATGTTGTTACAATGCACTTAATTACTTTTAATTTTTAATTAAAGAAAATAACAGGTTAGATGAGGAAGGAAGCAGAAGTGTGCCTTAAAAGTATGTCTCGCTGTGAACCCGTCTAACTTGTAACCATCCAACGTGGATTAATGATGATAAACTTGTAAATAAACGTATACTGCTTATTTGTACTATTTGTTATTAAAAGCAAACAAAATATTTCGAAAAAGATAAGGAAAAATAAGAAAAAGTCCCAAAAAATACTTAAATAATAAAAAAATTAATAAAATACCATCTGTTTTAGTCAATCCATAATCATATGTGTCTTAACTTCTTACCGATTCTACGATATTAAAAATATTATCAATATTATTGAAGCCTATCCAAACTTTCTATATTCATGAAAGACGTATTAATGAACTTGTTTATCGACTAAGCAAAAGCAGAGGATCCTGTTTCTGAGTAGGTTTATTGTCCTTGTGTTATCAATATAATTTTAATAATATTAAATATTTCTTTGATATTCAATTTCCAAAACTATTGTTAAATTCGATGCGATGAAATATTAGTTCAGTTACAATAACTTTCTCATTTCGACAGTCACTAACATGAAATCTAAAAAAAATTTCTTCATTCTATTGTTTTGTCCCCAAATTACTCATTAAAATTTATACCTAAATAACTCCGTTGTTTTCTCCTTTCAGATGATACATCAACAATTTCCATTCAAGAAACGAATCCGAGAGTGACAAGGGAGACAAACTGGTGACACACTTTCAAATATTCAGAAGGTACCATAGAAAATGGAATTAATGAGCCTACGGCTAAGTAGATACAATAATGCAATGTTTTTCTGAACGGTTATTTAAATGAGAAAAAGTCACTAGTCATATCAGTAATGATCTGACAATGGCAAGGAAACATCATAATGGTAACGCTGAGGAAGAAAACTTTCGGAGTCGTAAATCAATGTTTTCAAATTCAAGAACAATAATTATTTTAATAGTAGTTTTAAATGGAATAGTAGCTGAATGTAGTCACAATGAAACGGACGAAGACGTTAAAAGAATCGAAAACGAAATACCTAAGAGATTGAAGGTAATAGAGTCACTATCTGGTAGAGGTTTTGCTAATAAATTATATTATAATGGAACATTTAGAACTGGTAATAGATTGTGGGACAATATATTGAATAAGTGTACATTGCAACCAACAGTGAGCTGTTTGCAAAAGAATTTTTATACGTATTTAGACGATAGTTTAGATTTTAATGGTGATGTAAGTGTTACGAGTGGTGTGTGTTTTAAGAAAAATAATGTGGATATTAACAAGTACAGCAAGGAAGCGAATATTATCTACCTCACTGGCACCAAGGATAAGGAAGACAGGTCTTTTGACGATGAAAATGAAATTAAGGATGATGAGGAACCCGGTAAGTTTAATATTTTTCATTTATAAAATTTACCATTATCGTAAATTTATATCATGTTCATTGAAGCAGGTAATTTTTAATAAAATAGTATTACATAACTTAAAAATAACAATATGTAATACTTTGCTTAGTATCGGTAAAAATCATCGTACAACGTATGTACATAGTTAATTTATATTAAACACTCAATTATTTTTAAAATAAGAAAATTCAGTAATGTAACCCCATAATTATTTAAAGTAAAGCTTGTTAAATTTCACGAAGTAAATGATATATTTTGTTACAGACAATAAAACTCACTCTGTTCAGTTAGTCAATAATAAAGTACTTTCATTAAATTTATATATAAAATTTAAAAAAAAAAAATCGTAATTTACCAAAAATATTCATTTTTTAAGACCGAATGATTCTTTAACTAAAAGAAACCTATTCTCAAAAAAAGTATTAAAAAGAACAAGTAAAATTTAATTGTGAATAAATTTTTATTAAACTACAAATCGAGGTTTATAGACTAGCGATCTACTTAAAGGGAAAAGCGACTCTATCGATATGAATGATTTATAACTTCGAACAAGTGCAATATATTTCAAATTCTTTAACAAACTTTTTATATCCTTTAGTTATCTTTTACAATAAATAATACTTTTAAAAAATAATCGACTTAAAAAATTTACAACTAGAGAGTTAATTGACAAAAGCTATCGTTATCAATATTTCATACGAGTCATAAAATCGACGCTTTGGAACAAAAATCTACTTAAACTGTCAATGTAATATGTATTTTGGACATATCCTGCGTCCCTGGTCAGTTCTTTTTAATAGCTGACTCCACACTAGACGGTCCGTCGTGCGAACGCGATGGACCGTCGAAGAAGCGCAATCCAAAGACGCGGTCGGTGTAAACGAGCCGCATGCGATCCTGGATCGTGAATTGTTGGTCCTGGTACATTGATCGTCCGGTATGGACTCATCTTATCACCTTTTATCGACGCCTAATAAGATATCTCACCTGTTACTTGACATCTCGTTAGGCGAGAATTACATGTGTGTAAGTTTTACTGTCGCAATCCACATGAAGAAACCCTGTAATCCTACTGTTACTGTAGGTAACTGTTACTGTTAACTGTTATCAAGTTATAGAGTTATTTTACATCAATCACGAGAGAAATAGATAACTTACAAACGTAATTCTCGTCCAAGAGCAAAAGTCACAAGTGTAATTCTCGTTATAAACGTAGAAAATATAAACACGTCATCGGTTCTGGGCGTTCTAGTCAGTATTAAGAAACACACCCATTAATAGCGGTAGTTATAACAATAGGCACTCACTATACATGTACACTTGTACAAGAATATGTTAACGACAAAAAGGCGTGGATTTAATACGCGTTGATTTTCTAACAGGATATCAAATTAAAATGTAATAAAAAATTCATTATGTATAAATGATTTTGAAAGAGTTACTACCGAGTTTCTTGCCGGTTTTTCTCGATCTCGATGAAAATTAAAAAAAAATTACATGTAACTTCGCATAATAAAAATGACATGTAGCTTTAAAAAGCCCATTTGAATAAAGTATATTTTGAGTTTGAGTTTGTATATATTTTCATACTGATTAGTGATTAGGAAGCCGACTAATCATTTGGCCGATAGAAAGTTTGTTTGTGGGATTAATAATGTGTACACTATTAGCACGTTGAATTACGTTATTTATTTAATTGATTCTTTGCTTTCACCTATTTTATATTATTTATCTGACTTTTCAGTCAATAATATTATTTTTAATGATTTTTAACCAGTGACGGATCCATTGTTTTCGTATAGTTTGGGACACTTGAACTAAGTCAACCGTAAAAAGTTCATAAGATTTGATATTGCTAATCAGTTATTAGATTTAAAATAAACATACAAACATCTCACGCATTTAATTTACCAAGAAATAATTATAGTACTACATTGAATTTGGAATTTTAGTAGGGGCGGAGGGGGGAGAGGCATATTTGAGCCTTTAGAATTAACTATCCCTTATCCAGTTGCAGCGTGATATCATATATGGATGCTGATAAGCAATACTGTGTCAAGCCACACGGACTTCATTTTGAGAAAATGGCGTCTAAAGATGTCGAACCTATTCTTAATAAATTTGTTTGAAGAGGTATATATCAATCTTTTCTTTTCTATTTTGATAAAAGGTATAACGATATACGATATACGAATTAAAAGCAGATTGATATATTTAATGTGTTTTTTATAACAAGTTCTTTAAATATTTAAGAATATTTTATAAATTTCAAAATATGGCACGCACATGAAATTCGAAACATTGAATTAAGAAACTTTTTTCTGTAATTATTTTGTTAAGATGACTTGAAATTTTATTTAATAATATTAAATAGGTGACGCAGTATCAAAATACATCAATATCTCCAAATTTGATTTTTTGTGGGTTGACACATTATTGCTTATCAGCATCCATATAGCCTTTTTATATTATATAGAATATTTCAAATCGGATCGGTAGTTTGAAAGATGAACATATGTAAATTTACAAACAAATTTTTACCTCTTTATAATATTAGCACAGATAAAATGTCCTATATATATAAATAGCTATATACATAGTACCTATTAAAATTGAAATAACTACGTACTTGATAAAGACTGACACTTCATTATGCCACATATGAAATATATTCATGTCATAGCACATTATATGTATATGGAAAAGGGTGGAAAGTTATTTTGTGCGTAAACATTTACATAGACAATGGTACATTTATTCGTGTCACATCCGTGAGGCTTTGTGCTGCGGCTGTCCATTTAAAGTTGATGTTTTAACCGCAGATTCCGATGCTAATCATCTTTAACGGCATCTTTCTATTTCGGGAAATCAATGAGGTTGAATGAAATGGTGGCATATCTTAAATATAGTAGTCGTTTGTACTTTACAGGGTGAAATAAAATCAAACCGACTTTGAAAACGAAACAATTGAAGTAAAAAATAAATATTTTGTACAATATTTTGTAAAAAATAAATAATTTTTGTAGAAAATGTTTTTTTTTTACTTTTAGTCGAACAACCGAACGTAGAACCTGCTTCTTGTTTGAATTCGGGTCCTAAAATAACTGGTCCGACTGTCGATAAAATTTAAAACTTCAAACGATTAAATCGATACCTCCCACGTAAGTTGTTGTAACCCCAAAATTACAATTTTACAGTAGAGCACTTTTAATCCGTTTTAGTTTGAAAGTTACAACAAAATACGCCTTTTTTCAGGCGTATTTTGTTGTAACTTTCCTTGAAAAAAAAAAAGATTTTTGGTATTTTTTCACTTTGAATGCATTAAGCAATGCAAATTCGTGTAGTATTCAGCAAAAACGCTAACGGCAATTTTGTGGTTTACAATAACTTACGTGGGAGGTTTCGAAATAATAGTGAAGTAATAAGTATTAAATGCATAGCCCTTGATGTTTACAGCCTCCTTAACATGAGCGTGACGGCGACGCGACCCCATAAAAGATTTCGCCACTAAAAATTACTCGACGTGCTAAATATGTTATCGATGTACAGATCAAATTACCTTTATATTGTTATTGACATAAAAAGCCTTTATCATACAAAATTTTTCAGAGAAATTGTCGATTAATGCTATACATAAAAAACAACTTTTCGGAATATATAACCTTGTGTAAAAATTTGAACTGCACTCGGATCAACAGGGATTTTTGACATTTTTATTAGAACAAAACTATGTTGTATACTAAAATACATCATGCCGCAAATTTAAATAAAATTTTATTTTCAAAATCTGTCTAAATAAGTGTTAAGGTTACATTCACCAGACAAGCTTAAAGGATACTGACGTTAGTTCTTTTTTTAATTTATATATTATAATTCTTATTAAAATATTTCTCAAAAATGATAGTAAGTTGTTTGAAATGTTAAACTAATTTCGTTATGTTAATTTTTCATGCTATATGGTTTTAACATTAAATTAAAATTCATATAAGTGTTTCGTTATATGCCAGCAAAATATTATGTTTTTAATTCTTAACTTAAATTATAAATGCGCATTTATTAAATATTCTATTTAGTAAATTATACTAATCGCGTTTATCACAGTTTTGATTTAAATATTTTGTTTAAATGTAATTTTCTTTTCGTTTTGTTTTTGAATATGATAAAAAATGCGATGGAGAGACCATAGAATCTCGGATATATGGACAATAACGCCATTATAAACTCATGTAGGTCTTGAATCTCTGTGACCCAAAACGTAACGAGCGAAAAGACGGTGTGTCATAAAACGTTAGTGACAATGTCCGAATCACTTTTCCTACATTCTTTGATTTGACAAAAGCATACAGAATTCCTTTAAACAATTAATGGAAAAGGTTATCTATGCTTCTATACTAATATTATAATGAGGTAAAATTTGTTTGGCAGTTTGTATGTAGCGTGAATTTCTGAACCTACTGATTTGAAAAATTATTTTGGACTGGATAGCCTGTTTATAGAGGAAAGTTAAAGTTAGTTAGTTACTCAGGCTATGACTCATAGGAGCGTACCGGTAACCATAAACGCATACATAGTAGACTATGAAGTTCACGCCACGTCACATAAAACTAAAATAGTAGCTATACACTTTCGACAATTAAACAAATATTGAAATTTTTTGCCTAATCTATAAACCAATCAAAACTGACTTAATGACATATTCATTGACTGATCGATCAACCGAGAGCTGAAACTACTGGGTCAAGAAACATGATATTTTGCACAAACGTTCCTTACGTATCATAAGTGTGCACTAAGAAAATATTTTTGAAAATTCATGCCCTTAGTCGTAAAAGAGAGGGTTAAAGTTGTTATACATCAATTTTCTATGCATATGCGGACGAAACTGCGGGAAACTTATAGGCTATACTAAAATTATAAAGCTGAAGAGTTTGTTTGTATGATTGTTTGCTTGAACGCGCTAATCTCAGGAACTACTGGTCCGATTTCAAATATTATTTCAGTGTTATATAGCCTATTTATCGAGGAAAGCTATATATTAGCACGCTAAGACCAAAAGAATCGAAGCACGAATAAAAAATGTTTCAAAATCGGGGGATATTTTCCTATTGAGAGAGCTTACGCTGCGTGCGCTGCGTAAACGGTTAAAGTTTCGCAAAAATCATGTAGGACAGAATTGTTCCACTTTAAAAATTCTAAAAAAAAAGTCCGCAACAGCATGTCTATCTTTTATGATTAGCTCACTATAACCTTTTTTATGCTAACCAAATTTTTTCTAAAATAATGCATTATTTGCGAAGGTGTTTTTATAAATATGATATTAATTAGATTATAAGACCCAGTACTTACTCACCTATAAACTAAGTCGCAAGTTAAAGTCAGCGTTAGCCCAAAGTTACTATTCCACGGGGACGAAGTCGCGGGCGGAAGCTAGTAAATCCAAGTTGATTTTGATAAGCTTATATGTAGTCAGTTACCATATTGAGACTAATTGCTTTCACTGAACTTATTTTGGCATATCTATCATCTAATGTCATCAAAGTTCTCACAGTTTTGTAATAATGTCATTTTGTTCGTTTGTTTCGTCATATAGATGCATTTCTCTAAACACGTAGATTTAATATAGGCCAAAGGGCCAGATCTTAATATTATTTGAGGTTAAGTATTTTTATTGGATTCATTATATCAATGCAATCAGCAGATAAACTGCTTTCTTTTATAATTTCCCAATTTATAATATATTTTATTTAAAAAAATTATAGGATATTAGAAAACAAGGTAAAAATTATCCTAATGTAAATATCTATATAATATGAATAAAAAATCACATTTTTGGGCAACACAACAAAAAGTTCGTTTTGCACAGATTTTGAATTAGGTTATTTTACTCAACATGCGATAATATCCCGATGGTAAAATACGTTGTAGAGGCGATTCACTAGACCTATGTAACTTTGATGAAAACTTAATAATAACGCACTGTTTAACTACTCGTAGCATGGTATAGTAATGGATTTCGGAGGTAGCCTTAATAACTTACGTAAATAACAAACCTTACATATGTTTGGGCTCCGAGAATCTGTCTCCTCAATCAACTCTAAACCCTATTCAACTATTCAGTATCGCTATTCAGTCAAAACGCTCGTTTTTTTAAACGAATTTTTATTTTAATGCACTGCACCCAGTATTCATTTTCATGCCACCTAAAGTATATACTTTTTTGGACAGGAACCCTCGTGGGCGTCCCTAGAACATCCTATCAAAGTTTAATCAAAATCTGATCAAGGATTACATAACTTATACAGGACAAACATACAAACATTGATTTTTATATTGTAGCTAACTCTATCATTATATACTATCTTTGTAAGTATATAATTGTACGTACCGCAGCTATTCAAATATTTTCATTTCGATTTCGTATTCATATCGACCAACTTGTTATTGTGAAAGTTATGTCATTAGTAAAAATAATCATTAAATATTCAGTCTTAAGGCATTGGTATAAGGTTCAATATTAAACGACATCTTTGTCGTTAAATATTTTATTGTAATACATTACAAACATATGATATGAAATGTCTATCAGAAATTAATGAAAAAAAAATAGCATTTTTAATTTTAAAATGTCTTGGTATCAAGTATGCTTGGTTTTTATTACTTAGGATTATTAAGAATAATAATAAAAATATTAATTCTTATACTCGACAACATGAATACAATTAAATTGCAAAAACAGCGGGCTGAATGTAGCTTTCTCTGCCAACCATTACGAGAGATATAAGACAAAGTTATACGAAATATTAAGACAGGAACGTAAATAACGATTAATAATTCAAGTAAAACTGTTTATAAAAGGAAAACCGACTTCAAAGCAAAGTATGTAATTTTGTTTACTTAAATGAAATACTTCTTCCAAAAATTCTATGGGACTAATCTGGAAGTGTACCTTTTCAAATAAATAAAGAATTAACAAAATCGGTCAAGCTGTTTTTGAGTATTCGCTGAATATACATAAAAACCTTTTTGGAAGTCAGTTAAAAAAATATAGTAGAATTAGCTGATGATGGCGACTTCGTCTGCAAAAAATTAAAATAAATAAAATTTCTAAAATAACCTGCTTATAGCATTAGCTATTTGCAAGTGAAAGCCAAAACAAACAGACGGACAAACGGAGAAATATTTTAAAAATATATATTTGATATATCGTATATGAACATAGCATGGCGCATTTTTCGCCAAGAATTAAAATTACGATCAAAAGATAAACACTGTTAACATTCTTGTCACCATTCAACGCGGAGATATTTTGTACAGTAATGTGTTATGAATTTTTAACCTTAAAAATTTTCTGTTATATGTATAATAAATTGTTTTTTAGTTAATGTATATTTGTACCGTCGTAAAGATTAGATAGATTAATTATCTTGGTTTAATTTATAAAAAATAATGTTTATTGTTCTTATCTCATACCTAATTTTTGGACTGACTTCTAAATAAGAAGGAGGATTCCAATTCATCGGAGTCTTTTTATGTATTATGTACTATATTAACAGCCCTGCATCGGAAAAAGTGATAATTTATAAGCGGTGATAAGCAGTTGGCATTAGGTTATTGTAACTTAGGTAAACTTAGCCTTACTATATTCGTAATTAAAAGTATTAATTAAAAATTTACAAAAATGAAATAAACTGACTACAAAAACGAATTTAATAGATACAAGTAAAGTTAAAGGCAAATAATAAATATTTTCTTCAACATTTTGAAGTCGCTGCCTATGGACATTTGCATCACTAGAGGAGTAAGGGATGAGAAGGAATAGGAAAAAAAAGGAATCTCACTAATCGTACAAAACGCAGTTTCATTAGCTAGTTCAGGTTGGTCTTCTATGAGAGTGAGGTACTGCCCCAGTCGAGCTCAACCTGTATAGTGTTGCTACAGCTAAGTCTAACTTAAACAAAAGTACATTAACGGAAGCAAAGTCGCGAGTAAAAATTAAGTTATAAATGACACATTACTATCAGATGAGTTAATATCTAATTAACTAAGAAATTATTATAGTCAGTACAAAGATTATTGCGTGAGAAAATTTTCACTGCTATTTATTTTATCATAGAAAGTGTATTTCCGTAATGGTAGCTATCGGGAAATAATTTGCTATAAACAATGATAGAGAATAAATTTCTAGAACGTTCAAAACAATAACGATACGAGAAATTACAAGTGTGGAATATAAATCGACTCGAAGGTAGATTCAATCAATTAGTTGACACAAAAGTACATATAGAGTGCGTCTCGAACAGAACTTAAACGTCTAATGGCCATATTGAACTACGATTTGGCGTCGATGCCAAGTGTCATTATCACTGACAAAAATTAGCCCTGCCAACACCCGGGGCAGAATAAATAGCGTGCCCTTGGGCTGTGGGTGTGGTGATGGAGTCAGGAATCAGGTGTCTTTTCGCAGATTTACCCTGCTTAAACATAAAAAAGGACTGACCAGAATACTGTTTAATTGTTTCAGAACATACCAAATTTGCTTAGAAATAAGAACAACTAGTACTCTATAGCAAACGTAGTTTAACTTTGTCGTAATACATAATCGATAACTTTTGGTTTTTACGGATTTATACAGCAATTGTCGACAAAATTATATTAGCATAAAAAATAAAGTTGAATTCATTCGAATTGTTTAATTGTCGTTTCTTGTTTTTACTCTTTGCAATGATTACATTAGCCGCAACCAATTTGCTGCAGAAAATTAATTCTTGGATTCTTGACACTATTCCGCGTCTAAGTTTTATATACTGACAGCAATAACTTATTTTAATATCTATAAACTTATCCATTACAATAAAACAACCTTTGCATCTTAGGTTTAATGCAATTGCATATATTTTCGATTTATATCCTTTAAACAACAAAGTATTTTATTAGGTTTCCAAAACATAAGGGTGTCAATAGGACCCTATCAACACATATATAATGACTCGTCCTGACTAAGTGACTGACTCACTGACTCATCAACGCAGAGTTTAAACCTCTTGAAATTTAGGCAGTAAGCACCTTTTAGATTGTAGGCACCCACTAAGAAAACACATACTTCTTGATGTTAATTAATTTGAATTAATGAAATATAAAACCCAAAATCATAGTATCAAGAATTTCTTGAAAGACCATATGGAAATAGTTCAGTATAAATTGAATATTTATTGTATACGTTTACTCGTTAAATCCCTTAAAGAAGTATTTTACTTCTCTGAATAAAACCGCGAGGAACTGCTAGTCGTTCTATAAATCTATGTCTGTCCGTTCGTAAATGAGTAAGTGTTTATGTTTGTTACTTCGTTTTGCATTTACAATTTTATTTAACTGTCGAGGGATCCACCAGTCATATTCTTACAGTATTATTCTTTGAGTAGTCTTGAAGTGGTGCGACCGAATTGCCTGGGGCGTCAGATCGTACAGGGTGTCGACAATTAGTATGATGATTTGACTGTCAAAATAAGTTAAAGATAAAGACTTATAAATAAGGCTATTTAGGGGCAATTTCCCGTTTACCTCTAAGAAATAGCTCACTTTCACTAAAGAAGGGCGTTATGAAATATATAGTTATTGGCCCTGAAATCTAAAATTAATATTAATATCTAAAATTAGTTATTAAAATAGTAATAAAATCCAACAAGTTCCGGTCTTAAATTCTACTTCTATGACTAATAATCTTGAGGTTTCAAGTAGTAAAATGGTGAGTCGAAATAACCGCGATGCCTCCTATAAATGTGGTTTGTGGTAGGCAGACGGTACTTGGGAATAAATCACAGGTTATAACTTACATTGGTTATTATAATAATGAGGATTTTATATCGCACCTTATTAAACTGTATATTTATAAGAAAAAAATCTTGCTAACATTATAAACATACGGGTATTTTTAGGATTTTTAAGTTTTGCTCTCAGACTTTTATAAATATTTACATATCTAAGTTAACTACTTTTACGTCATTGCTTTACACATCAAAGATTTAACCATTAACTGTCATACTATAAAAGACGCATTAAAACCATGTTCAACACGTGTCTAGCTAATTAAACATTGCTTAAAATATTATCTAAATTGCTTAACAGCGAATAAACTAATAAAAACACTTATTGATAAAATGTTACACGTTACATTTGACAGCTGAAATAGGTTTGAGACATCTATTACACTCACTTAAACGTATGTTAATCTATATCTAAAGCATGTTTAACTCAAAACTGTGCTTAGACGCGATTTGTTGTACGGATTTTTTTAAACACGCGTTTAACGTCTGTTTAAATCTTTTGTAGTAAGGCAGTAAGAGTCTTATTTTTGACACGAACAACTTTCATAACTACTTACTTGGTAACTTTTACCAGGTTACAGATTAGTTTTAGATCAATTACGAGAAGTTGCAATTCTTGCCTAAGATCATTTACACGCAAGACGAATTTCCAGCGCATATAAGCTTATATTACAACCTCATATTCAGTGCTTTTTAGACACTTTGACGGATGCAAAAAAATGGAAATCAAGAGATCAATCAAGTAATTATATAAAACTCTTATTTCAGAAACACCATTCGAAGAAGTAACAGATGCTCTATATAATAAAGGAGTTAAGTTCCTGATGACGCACGACATGAAGCTGACATTACCAGAAATAATGTTCAGCGGAGCAACCCTGAAGGTTTCTCCCAGGGCTTTGACGAAAACTGGTGCACTAGTACACATAGATTTGGAACCAAAAGAGAATGAAAGCGGAGATGGCAGATTATTTTTTCATAAAATCAGTGAGTATATTCATTCACCGAACAGAATATGCTTCGTTATATGATAACGTTAGAGTTGGCGAATTCAATCATTGTCTTTTCACCTTTTTTAAATAAACTGTGTTATATTTTTAAATTTTTTTAAAAGAGTAACTATCGAATTTCTTGCCGGTTCTCCTCGGTAGAATCTGCGTTCCGAACCGGTAGTAGCTTCATTATTTATGTATTTTTTTTTATTATTTTCATGTATGACGATTCAAAAGCGCTCGTAAGAGCCTACTTGAATAAAGTATTTTTTGATTTTGATATTGATTTTGATTCAAAATAGCTTACTGGTGTATAAATTGAATATTTAACGTGAGTCCACCATTTCTGTCAATAGCACTTTGCTATTAAATGGTTGCTGTAAAATGTCAAATTGTTACGAGTATTATTTCTAATGTTAGGCAAGAATTACACTTATAATTTTGCTCTCAGACTTTCATAATGATTTACATAAATCGTTTGTCATTGCTTTACACCTAAAAGGATTAACTGTCAGGGTCTAATTTTTGACATTTACAGCTTTCACAATTACTTACTACATGTCTGGTATTAGACTAAGACTTACAAATGTTAATTCTTGCCTTACACTGGTAAGGAAAATTGATGTCGCTAGTATAGTAATACGCAAATAATTATAAACAGTGGCACTAAGTTATACTGGCTTCTAACGCCATATTAATAGTGCTAATTTTTAATTCTCAGATTTTAAATTACTAAATCTAATAATTGTAATAATATTGTCCTAATTTACCCGTAATATCAAAGTTATTCGACCAATTTTAATTACAGAGAAATACATAAAGAAGAAGCTGGTAATGGCAGCGTTGGCGATCGTATTGGTGGTGAAGTTGATCGCTCTGAAGCTCGTGTTCGTTCTTCCCCTCGTCCTTGGTGTTACCACTGCAAAGAAGATGTTCCTGAAGATCCTCCTCTTCCTGTTCCCAGCGTTAAGCCATATATTTAAACTCTGTTCGTGGTACCACCAAAACTATCACACGACTAAATACCACCATCATCACCATTTGGTCACCCACCATCATAAGGTATGTTTTGTATTTTCTGTTGATTTTGAATAAATAACCATTTCATTAATTTATTTTTCATATCTTATCCTATGCAAGTCAATAGAGCAGTGCAAATCTGGTACACATTTTGGAGTCCATTCTTGATCTGACTACAATTTAAAATTTAAGAAATTACTGATATTAATCCAATACCGACAAAACTATATTCAACAACCGTTTAAAATTCGATCATAAACTAAAACCATTTAAAATAAATTCCTTAAAAATATCGTTTTATTGTGCTCCTAAATCATGTGTTGGACATTAAAATCTTTATTTCATATTTCAGGTACCACATTCCCATCATTCTCACGTCTATGGACCACCCCAGCACGGATCGGTTGTGATAAAACAACACGCCGATAGCCCACCAGCTTCATTTGACCATTATCCTCAAGATTGGGAACTTTCTGGACCTGGACTCGGCAGCGAGTAAGACCTGTTTACCTTAAAACCTATATACAATATTGAAGAGGTTAAATAATGGGCCATTAAAATTGATACTGATGTTGTATCATTTGCGCATAACGACTATTATTCAACTTGATGTTTTATTATTCTTTGTCAATCTATACATCTATACTAACATACTAATGTTATAGATGTGAAAGTAGCTCTATCTGTATATATATGTATGTTTGTTTGTAATTTGGTCACACCTAAGACGTTGAACCAATTTTTAGGCATTTTAATACAAGTATAGATTAAACCTTGGAAAAAAAATGTGAGAATAAAATGTGAAGGTGTTGAAAAAAGGGATGATAGTGCCTACAATGATGAAATAAATGGTTTCATATAATGTTAAAAATTGATTCAACCGCGTAAAATAAATAATAGTAATAATCACTTACCTCGATATTCGCGCTTTGTCTCTGAATTTGCTTTTAATGCTTTTTTAGCATCTTTCCTTCTTGGATATTACTAGTGATAATGAAAGGATATTTTCTTATACTTATATTATAATACTACTATGTTTTTATAGGTATCTATCAGATATTCATCGTAACGCCATAGCAAATTTCAAGCCTCAGGAGAACGACGCGAATGACATCAACGCATGGGGGCTTGGTTTCCCACCAGGTAAATGTTATAACCAAAATTACTTGTACATCTGTAGAGAAAAGGTAACCGTTACGGATTGTCCGCGAGATGGCTTAATCATTAGAAAACGTCGATTACAACCGATGATCAAGACTTCAAACTCCGGCTTGCATTGCTGAGTTTTCAAGTGCTAAATTTTTGTTTAATTTCATCTCGTGCTCAGTTAAGGAAAACATTCTGAAGAAACCAATCCGCAGTAGAACAGCGTGAGACTCTAACAATTATCTTTAATAGCAGAGGAGACCTTTGCCCAGCTGTGGAACACAACTCAAACCAATGAACGGATTGAGTTTGAAATTTGGTACTCAAATAGTTATTATTACAGAGAAGATTAAGAAAGGATTTTCCTAAATTCATTCCCCAAGGAGATGATTTCGGGGTCCAAAGTTTGTTTGGAAAAATTAAACTAGGTGCGGACTAAAGCTCGTATACTATATAATATTATTATGTTTCCTTCATTCGTATGGTATTTAAATTGTTTTATGTTTTATCTAGAAACAGAATCAACTTATTTTGAGATTAGTGAAATTAGCATTGTATTATTTATTTTATGTAGTAGGATTTCATTTGCCTTTGCGTTTTTTTTAAATGTTTGCTACCTCAATGTAGACGTCATGTCTATACAGATTTTAAAAATTATTATAATTTATGGAATATATAGAGATTGGTCCCATAGAACTTTTATCAAAATCGGTCCAGTAGTTTAATTTTTAAATTAAATTTACTGGAAGTAGTATATCATCCAAGTTAACGAAATCAAGTGTATTGGTTCTATATATATAATCAGTTGCATCGAATTTAAACAAACTTAATATGGAAATAGTTTAAGCATTATTAATATTTAAGGATGTATTTTAAATAGAATCAAACGGAATGCATTTCATCCCGTTTTGTGTATGTAAATGTAAAAATATAACGTATTGTTTAAACAATATTACATTTTCCAAAATTTAGAAAATATTCTAGAAATTACAAAGACGTATTATGTTATTTCAGGAACATCTTTAAACGTTGGAGAGTACGCGAGCGGAAGCACGGCCATACCCTACGGAGCGCAAATACCTACTGCTGAAAAAAAAGTAGTCGTTAATGGTATACCCCCTGGAAGGTAACTGCTATTATATTTGTATTTACTTTAAATATTAAATGTTTTATTCACAATTACATTACTAAGTCTATCGTAAGTTTGGAAATTAAGATTTATTATAGAATGTACAGCGCCAACCGTTTTGCGATAGATGGCGCTGTATATCGTCTATATAATATCTTAAAACGCAAACTATAACGTACAGTATACAGTGTGCAAACTGACGATACACTCTTTAATCGAAATCGATCAATCTACTCATAACCGTAATGTTCACATCCCGATGCTAAGTATAAATAACATTGTCGATTAAAATCCTCTTTGAAAAACTTTTCTATAAAATTAAAAAAAAAGATACTAATTCATTACATAATTTTCGCAATAAGTAATGTTTTACTAATAAACTTTTTAATGTATATTCCATTCCATTTCTTGCAGACCTGTAGGACCTCTACCTCCACAACAGAATCCTTACAATCGACTTAAAAAGACAACTATACGAGATCCGAACAATGCAGAGAAGGACGCTTTGGTAATTAAACAAATTTTATTAAATCTAATCTAAATTACTGACTACGGCTCGAGTTTGCTCGATCGGGGCAGTACCTCACTCTCGCAAAAAATCAACGTGGAGTAGCTAAGTTTTCTACGGTGTGTAAGAGACTTCCGGTTGGAAGTCTAACCCCCACCATTCTTTACCCTACTTCCAAGTCATCCCTATTGATGATACCCTTTGATGCTCCAATTGTTTATGGTGATCACCAAATGTCCCACCTGCTCGTTTGCATACTGTTTTTATAAAAAAAATAGTAGATAGTATAAATAGTCTTAAAAGATGTTAAAGTTATATTTTTTAATAGTAATTATTAAACTTAAAAAAATAAACTGACTTCAAAAGCTACGCAAATTCGTTTGCTTGGGTGACATACTAATGCAGTTATTTTGATATAAAAACAAAAATACTGAATCGTTTTTGATAAAAATTCTATAGGGCCAATCTGAAAGTATACCATTTGATGGAACGAACGAAATGACGGAGTTGACACGTAACAAACATTTTAAAAAACACCCTATGAATCCTCCGCCGTTTTGAAATTGATTGAATAAATCATACCTATGTCTTCAGATAATAATATCAAATATATAATTGTCTATATGTATAATATACCTACTTAGCAAATAATATATTTCAAACGTTTCAGATAAGGGCTGCATCTCTCGCGGCTCGAGCGCCGCCTTCTCCGGTGAGAGACGAGCTACTGAGAGTCTCAGCGGCTAAGTTAACAGAAAGTAACCGAGTGAAAGCCGAAACTGAACTAGTTCGACAGCAGCAAGAAATATTGGCTTCACAGGATCCCGTGAGTTATATATTAGGATCTTCTTATGTTTTGTCCCCTCTTGCCTCCCTATTCGTTTCTTTCTTTTTTATTTTCTTTCATCCCCTTTATCCCTTTTAAAGCAATGGATTCGTGGCTCCTCAGTAAAATGTTTGATAAAAAAGTGACACAAGTTTTGTTTATATTAATTAATTTAACGAAATGGAACTATTTAATATATACAAAACTTATATTTATTAAGATTTTTAAAGTCGATTAATCCATTATTATGGTTTTTTTTTTAATTTTGAATTTTAATTTAACTCTTTCAAAAAATTCTAGTACTCTAATCATCTTGTTTTCAAACAATCTACGTAATTAAAAAAAAAACCGCAAACATTTTATCACAATCCTTCTCAACTAAATTAACAAATGAGTTTAGGTTAATTAATTACTACGTAAAAGAAAATTTCTAATAATAAAATTATATAATTTGCTCACTAGGATACTATAGCCGCAGAGAAGTTCTATGGAAATCTACTGGATAGAGTTAATACGATCCTCGGTTCGATCGGAGCCAAGGATACAGGGTGTAGAGAACGAGCTATTTGTGCGCTGTATAGAGACCCCTTCAAACACGCGCCGTATAGCAATCTAGTCTCGAATGAACTCAGCAAGTAAGTATAAACAATATGTAAAAACATTTTATAAAAAAATATATATATCGTGTAAAACATTTATTTCAACTTGTTGGGTACGATATATAGAGTATATATATAGACTATATATACATAGACTGCTTAAAATTTAAATCTTAGTTAGAACAAGTTTTTGGCGAATTAAAAAAAATAACTTAGTACAAAACGAAGAAGAAAAATAATCTATTTTTACTTTATACTACGAATGAATTTTATTACAATTACGTTACATATACTTGAAATTCTCGGTTTCTTTTCATATTATAGTAGATATGCATGAAATACTAATAAAAAATGCATTAAAATCTGTTAGTTTAAAAGCGTATAGCGTTGGATACCATGTAAAAATAACGCATAATAAAAAGACCTTCATTATATTTTGAATGTTGCAAATATAATTGGATGCTAATAAGCAATAATGTGTCAACCCACAAAAAATGAAATTCGGAGATATTGATGTATTTTGATACTGCTTCACATATTTAACATTATTGAAAAAAAAATAAAGTCATATCAACTAAATAACTACGGAAAAAAAATTCTTAATTAATTGTTTCGAATTTCAGGGTCGTTCCATATTTTGTACTTTAAACAATAATCTCATATATTTAAAAAACTTTTTATGAAATATTGAAATATTGGATATATCAAAATGCTCTTAATTCATTCTAACTTTTATCAAAAAAGAAAAGAAAATATAGATAAATAATTATTCAAACAAATTTATTAAGAATAGATTAGGCATCTTTAGATGCTATTTTCTCACAAAGAAGTTCGTGTGGCTTGACACATTATTGCTTATCAGTGTCATAAAAGGTATGAAACTACAACTTTTTATTGTACATCACGACTTCAACATCGTCTGCCAACTTCAACTTTGATTTTAATTAATTTAAAATTACAGAGAATCCAACGAATTAGTACCACCAGCTGACAGCACGATGGCGCTGCATTACTTCAGATACGTGCAAGCCGCCAGAGACGGTCAAGAGTCGAAGGACTGTATAGCTATATATCCAAAATGTAATATTGATTACAATAAAAAATAATAAGAAAAAATTAAGCGGGAAAAATCTTTGTTTAAAGTCTTGATGACATTATACAAAATTTTTAGAAGGTATTTCTTTTTTAAATTTATGTGTCTAATAATAAAATGTTTGTGCCTTAACTTATTCTAAATTTAAAATATGTTCATTTTAATGTAATATTAACGAAATTTCTGATATTATTAA
Organism: Hypolimnas misippus; assembly: GCA_037950945.1. Classification (NCBI taxonomy): domain Eukaryota; kingdom Metazoa; phylum Arthropoda; class Insecta; order Lepidoptera; family Nymphalidae; genus Hypolimnas; species Hypolimnas misippus. Next base: position 4,270,305 of record JBBEEQ010000009.1, read on the forward strand.
AAAAATCATAACCTATATATAATATAATATTATTCGATCGAGTTGTAACGATCATGATCAAGAGTTGATCGTTATTTTATTATCTATATTTACTTTTGTAATTTTGTTTAAAAATTCGTTAATTATATTAACTTCCGCCAAAGTTAGAGACGAAATTATTATATAATCGTATATCACTCGTTTCGTACATTAACCTTTGTATTTACAAAAAAAAATGTCCGTCTTTCTTCTGTATTAATTTTTTTTACATAGAAAATGCATTTAACGTAGGCTAATTTGTACATTACGTCTTAATTTAATAGTAAATTATTTATTTTTTATTAACTTATTACGTACTTTAGTTATATATTGACTGCAGGCGATTTATAATACACTTTTTTATTATAACACTGCTTTTATAAAGTTTATTGCGTTCTTTTATAAAGGAGTTAGTTTTTCTTTAGAAATGGGAAGGTACTATTTATTTAATTAAATTGCCTTTAGTCAATTAAAAATATTAACATTAGAACAATCAGTCACTAGGACAATACTTAATTTATTATTTATTTGTTAAAATTTAAATTATAATTAAAACTTTTGTTTAATAAAAATCGATAGAAATATTTTGTTTTATTTTGTTACTTACAAAAACATTCATTTAAAAGAATTTTGTTTAGGCAAGAATTACACTTGCAAGTTTTGCATTCAAACTTCCATAAAGATTTACAAAAATTATTTCTACAAGAGTTTACTGTCTGTGCCTCTTTTTGATAGCATCCGTAACTACTTACGAAGTAGGTATTTGTTGCTAGGTTACAAAGTTGTTTCATATCGCTTTCGAAAGTAAAACTTACAAATGTAATTCTCGCCTTTGGAATAGGTGATTCGTTTTACTTAAAAAAGATTTAAATATTTCTACTCCAATATTTTATATACTCTCTTGCCATGATACGTAATTCCACGACAATACTTAAATAATAATACAAAACGTTACTGAAAATAATAAAAAACATTTTAAATCGAACACAATTTATTCACATCACAAATACAAATTACATAATTCACTGAAACAATGAACGCTAAAACATTATTTATCTATCGGCGGGTCGAAACCGCTCTGGTCTCCAATAGGATAGACTTTTGGTATATAAAATACGTCCTTTAACTTAGGGGCTGCATGTTTTGTATCATTAAACCTCGCATCCAACCAAGCGTATGGTATAGTGGACTCATAAGCGTCGTAAAGAAAATCCAAAACCACATGATGGTCTAAAATCGTAAAGTAATGGGTGTTTTCGACAGATCTTAGTTTCATGGAAAACGCTCCCATACCGACTAAGCCATCGTGTCTCCAGGAACGACCTTGGAAAGACCTGTGTAATGCTGCGCCGCTTTCTATACCATATCTTGCCCAATCGCCGTATATACATATGAACCAGCCCCATTCTGTCTGAAAATCGACAAAAAATTACATCTTAACATCTACACTCCCATACTTCCATACTCCTGCCCCACTCACGCTTGACCAATTCTTATTATTTATTGGAAGCTAACAGCGTATATTGAATGAAAATTAACACACTCTTAAAGATAATTAGACATACACACTTGTAAAAATACTAAGGATCATCTGTACCAATCAATTTATCTCGAAAATTATTATTTAAAAACCTTTTCACTTGTTTATCATTGTACATGTACAATGATACCCATGATAAGAACCCATGGGTACTCCGTCCTGTTGAAAAATCAGTCGTTTATTGTCAAATCACAATCGAGAAGAGTTTTCTGTATTCGTGAAATTCTATCTCTAACTACCTTTACGAACATTTTCTTAACTTTAAAATCCATGTAGGATCATTACAACAAGCTTCTGTAGATTGAGATTTATTCCTACTGAACAATGTTAATGAACCAATCTGTAAATTATACTTCACTAATATACTTTAAACTGAGAAAAACTTGATCTATAAACAAACTTGAGCCGAGATGGCCTAGTGCTTTGAGATCTCAACCGATGATCGACGGTTCAAATCTCGGCAACACTGAGTTTTCAAATGTTAAACTTTTATTTAAATTCATATCGTGACCGGCTGCGCACGGGAGAAATTCTGATACATGTATATCCGCCAGCCGCCAATCCGCAGCAGTGGAGCAGCATGGATAAAACTCATTGAAATAAAACTATTTTAAACGGATTTAAATCGCGTGTTTTAAGTATTTTAATCATCCCGATGTTTCGAGCACTATACAGCGTTCATCGTCACGGGTCCACGACGGGACTCCTGACCACGAAATTCGTTTAAAATAGTTTTATTTCAATGAGTAATAATCGCGAAAATCTAAGACAACGTTATGGATTAAGCTCTAAAATCTTCTCCATAATATGAGAGGAGACCCTGCAGTGAGACACTCATAGAATGTTACTACACAAACTTACCTTTGGACAAGGATTAGTTACTTGTCGTGTACGAAATGCATATTTGTACCAAGGCATTGGTTTACGTTTGAACGCCCACATGTACTGGAAACCAACGATAATGAACAGTTCATTAGACGGCGCGGGGGATCCGTGATCTTGTCTAAAAATGTATGATGCTTAAATTACAATGACCTATTATTATTTCTATATTAAACAAACCTCTATGATTTGCGGCTTAAAAGACATCCTCTAATAATTAAGACTTTTTAATAATACATCCTTATTTCAGTTAATTTGATCTTAAACCGAACTACAAAATCGATTTTGGTAAAAATTCTGAAAGTATATTATATTATATAGTAATGGGTGTTTAAATACGGTTAAAAATAACCGATTTTAAAAATTCTCTGTCATCCCTTTTTCCTATATAATCTGGCAACACATTTTTATTCAAATAACTTTACATTTATGCTATCATCGGGTCGAAATAACAATAAAATATAACGAATAGCTTACGAGTGTGAAGTTGCTCTAAGACAGATGACAGCGCTGGCACCATTATTATACCATCCATAAACATTGTAAGTCGAGGCCCACACAGCTAGATCGAATGTAAACGAAAACGGATGTGATCTATTCACATTTTCAGGATAATGCCACTGAAAAACATTTAAATAATATCACCGAATTGGCTAAGTTCTGGCATAATAATCTAACTATCAAAACTTTCTTATCTTATCGACAGTTTTGGAATTAGGACTAGGTTTAGGCGAGAATCACACTTGTAAGTTTTACTCTCGCAATTTATATAGAACAATACTGTAACCTGGTAACAGATGCCTAGATAAACATAGGTAAACTATGAATCTCAATAAACGTCACTTACAGTAAATTCACAATCAGGTGTAAAAGTTATCATAATAAAAGATGAAATACATTTATTTATCAATTGACAATTCAAAAGTGTCTATAAACGTTTGCTTGAATCTATACTAATATTATAAAGAGATAATATTTGTTGGTAAGTTTTTATGTAGGGTGTGGTACCTGAAATTACTGATCTGATTTGAAAATTTCTTCTTGCGTTGGAAAGCCTATTTATTTAGGACGGTTTTAGGATATATTACATATAACATCACGCTACGACTCATAGGAGTGAAGCTAGTTAAGTATATTTTGATTTTGCAAATTCAACTTTATAATCCGAACGATAACATACCAATGGATGATAATGGATCCTCGCTGGAGACAAATACATGGAGCTGTTAAAGTTATCATGATTCGTATCGTACCAAGCTCCTAGAATATTCTCTAACGTGGGGTAATCATAGCGATCTCTCAAGATGAGGTGGGTCGAAGTAGCCGTGGTGAGGATGTGACGGGTGGTGATGACAGCACAGCCGGCGAGTGGAGTCAAGCGTTTGTATACTGTTGTACAATAGCAGCCGGCGAAACGAATACTTTCCTAAAAACAAATATAAAATATGCTTAAATACTTAAATATTAAGGAATATTTGTAACTTTTCAGATATTAAACAACAAGAATATTAAGCATACAATAAATAATTAGGACTAAAAAAAGCAACCGACTTCAAAAGCAAATTCTTTTAATAAAACGACACACTTACATCAGTTATTTTGATTTTAAAATGAAACTACTAAGTCGATTTTGATAAAATTCTGTGGGACTAATGAAACTGTACCCTATCAAACAAAAAAGATTTTTAATTAAGAAAGAGTTTTTAGTTAACAATAAGAATTTCTCTGAGCTAAAACAAAATGCACTACGAATTGAGAATCTCCGGTTTTTGAGGTCGGTTGATAAGTGTAAATCTAAATTTCATCTATCGTGAATTACTCTGAATTACGGAAAAAACTAAGAATATCAGAAACATCTAAATTAGTTGAGGCGTAAAAGTTACGATAGAATAAAAAAAATCACCTACAAGCATACACATGACAATCCATTCTTAGTCAATCATGGAAAATATTAAAATCAAAACAATTACAACACCTTATTCCATCGCGACATCGTCTTAAAATGTGGTGACAACCGATACGGCCTCTGCTCTTCTATATAAAAACCAGGCCTATACGGCAGGAAGAATTTCTCCTCCACCCTATAGTCTGGAGACTCGTAAGGTTCAGGAACTCTGTCTCTAGTACCCTCCAAATATGGAGACCTCGCAGTTGTATATCTTGTTGGATCATGTTCCTTCTCAATCGCAGGGGCGTTCCAGTCGACGTGCCTTGCTAATCCGATCTTTGAATAGCATATCAATTGTATGATTACACTGAAATTGTTATGTATCGTATTAGGAATGTAGAGATCGATCGATGGTCCTTCCAGACCAAAATATTGCATTCTCTCCTGTTTCAAACAAACTCGTAAAATTTTGATTGTTTGATCGTTTAAGCGGGTATTCATTAGAAGTTTATTTTTTTTTAAGTATTGAAGATAGGTATTATTCTCTTCTCCACTAAATAGCACATTTTATAGTGACAAAAAACAAATGAGGGCGTTTAAACGTTATATAGATAGATACACATGTAAGTACATAAAAGATAACTTACCTGAATCTCTTCATTATGAGAATTAATAGCTTTATCTAATTTTGTAAGTATTTATATTCACTTAAAATAGCTCGATGTTGCTATATACAAAAATATTTAATTTATTAGTTTAAAAAGAGATTACATACATATATGGAATTCATAACTCAGTTTTAACCGACTTACAAAAGGATAAATCTTCGACTGTATGTATTAATATTATTTCTTTAAAAAATATTTGTTTGTTATATACGTCAGTATTAAAACTTTAAAAATATCTTTATTTAAAATGCGTAAAGATGAAAAACTACCGGAAATATAAAGAGCAATAATAATATCTTAAAACATTATCTTCTGGAGGAATAGTAATAAAATTAAACCGTGCCTGCTATTTCTGCCATAACTGTGGTCAGAAGAACAGACTGGGCAGTACCTCACTCTCACAGAAGATCGGAGTGAAGTAGCTAGCTGCGTTTCGTCGATGAGTACATTTTCGTCTCCTTATGCACTACAATTAGTATATAAAACCAAAAAAAAACTGTAAACATAATTCCTTAAATTTTCAAATTATGATCAAATTTATAAGTCAGTGAGTGAGCCGGAAGCCTAATCCCCGTCCCCATTCCTTTCCTTACGATTTTTCACTCTTAAATTATTTTTAAGCTGGCAACGCGTTTGTGGCTCCTCTTGCATTGCAAATGTTCATGGGCGGCGATGATCACTTAGCATCAGTTGTACCACCTGATCTTTGCCAGCTATTTTTATTAAAAAAAAATATTCCCCTTGAAATGAGGATAAAATAAATAACTGGCAACACTTTAATTTGTTTGCGAATATAGTTTTTTCCGGTTTTTGTTTGCTAGAAATGTTGTTCTGATTTTGTAATTAATGGAATTTTGTTTGTGTATTAGCCTTTTTTAAAACGTCGAACGTTTAACAATTAAGAGTATCGATGAAAACTTTATCATAATCTTGTCTACAAGCTGGGTAAGTATACGTTATAGATTGAATCAGTGTTATATATAAATAGTGCTAATACTATTACTAACAACTTCGATTTCCTACAAAATGTGTAGGTATATTATATGTATAATTTAAGGAATCCACGCAAAAAGTTTAAATAACAAGTGAACTTCAAATTTTTGTAGAAAATACTTATTTTTTGCCTTTTATTTTACTTACATTAAATAAGTTTTTGATCTCGATTTACGAATATAGTAAGAAGCAATTTGTAATATACCTAAGTTACAATAGCCTAATGTTAACTGCTTATGGCTATTTACAAAATATTGCCTTTCGAATTGTAACCCGTAAAATACTTATTATTGAGTAATTCCGGTGGCTTTCTGTGGTCTTCATCATCAGTTCCTTGACCAAATGAGGCTTTTCGAGAACAAATAGATGAGTTACGAGTGGAGAAATTAGTAAAAAACACTAAAAACTAACACACAAGACAGACATACATAAATCGGTTAATGAACCAGAAGAATTTGTTTTTGAAACGTTCTAATCTCGGTAACTTGCCTGTTTATTTCAGATGTTTATAGACTATATTTAATTAAGGTATGTATGTACGTACCTATAGTAATAGCGCAATAAACATCAAATTATAGGTATACAAAAACTTTATGCAGGTCAAACCGCGAGGTTTTATCTAGTTCATAAACTCGAGAAACATTTCTTCATAACTTCGCTGATAAACGTGTAACTTCGTAAATATTGTTAGTAACGTTACAATGTTGTTGCAATACACGCGGAAACGAACTTGCGATGAAAGTTTGCCTGTTACTTGTTACAATCTCGTTAACGTTGGTAAGATGTTCACTATAAGTATTATATTAATTAAACCAAGTATAATCATGTAAATTAAAAGTAAATAGTAAATTATTTTGACTATGTTTTACTTTATTTATTGGTAGTATACAATACATATATTATTTATAGCACATCCTCTGAAATACTGACATAAAGATGAGTTTAATGAAATAAGAGAGTTTTTAACAGGATGAGTGATATAATACATATAGTTAAATAGTATGTAAAGTGCGCCGAAAAATATGTCGAATAGAATATCCCAAATGTTTATTAATTAAACCCCATTTTGAACTAAATAATAAATAATAATAAAACTAAAAACATACATATTCCTCAGATCTCACACTCAACAAGTATCGCAAGTAACAGAAGAAAGAGATCAAACACAGAAAACTTCAACGTCCTACAAACCATTTACAAAATGAATCCTTTGAAGAATTCTAACGTATACAAAATGTTTTCTAATCGAGTACTTTTACCGAGGCCGGATGAAGAGACCCCTGACTTGAATTATAATTCAAATGAAAGTACAAGGAAACCAAACAATAAGAATGTTAAATCGGTCCCGATCGAAGCTATTCGTTATGCACAGCAACCAGTTATTGGCCGACCTTTGCATGTAGATAATAAAAAAGAAAACTTCGATCCTGAACATTTTTTTAATGCACTAATACAAGAAAATAGCATAAATAAAACGGATAGCGATGATGCGAAAATACTTATTAATGAAATAAACCATCACAATGAGAAGGTGAATTCTAAATTGAGTACAAATTTTGTAAGTAATAGTGATAGATTTGGTGTGAAAATGTCTGAAAGAAACGTCCATTTAAAAGTGTTCAATTTAAATAAAATGGATAACAATGAGATAGGTTTTGATGATGCTGATGTAGTAGTAGTCAAGTAAAATTATTAAATGTATTATTACCCTATTAGTTACTTTTCATATCTGTTAAGCCAATTACAAATTATTTCGCTAAAACAATTACGTTTTATTACACTTAATATTCGTTTCAAAGGAGGATTAATATCTCCTTAACTAAATTTAATTTTCTTTCAAACAATTTCTTAGTACTTCAGACGATTGAAATTGTAATTTAATATTATATATTCATTTATAGCTTCAAGCATTCTATTTTCTTGTTTATATTCTTCTTGTTTGTATTTTTTTAATTAAAATTAAATTAGCTATATTGAAATTAAAGTTTTCTTATTTTATAGGTATTTAAAATGAACATAGTATCAAGTACTGTTGCTTATTCGTCGTAATTTTCTAATTTATTTAGTTGCAACTTTCAACTTTTCTCCATTACGTAAATGGTTTCCGAGTATTTTGTCCTTGTTACTTCCTTAGCATATTAATTAAAAGAAAGATGTAGGCTTCGAAATAATTAACATCGATTAAAATTGAAACTTAAATATAAGATTTATTTACATTAATAATAAATAATTTAAATAAATAAATTAGTCAGAGGTCCGTCTTATTTTACATAATATCAGATTATATTTGTCCAGAGTAGGCGATTTCGTGTGCGTCTTCGTATGATCGCGCTTGGTATGGGCCGTGCGCGTCCCAGGCGGGAGCATGATGGTCCACGTGGTGCTCAACGTGGTGTTGTGGGTAGTGGATCACTTCGTAGTTTACAACCTTGGGCTTGGTGAACTTGAAGATGACCATAGCACCTGTGGAACAAAACAATATTAGTCTCTATTTTGATCGATCATTTATTTTAAGAATAATAATACTAAATGATTGCGAAAAACTCTTACCAGATAGAACCAGGGAAATCAGACCAAGAGTCAAAGCCTTCCATGTCTTGAGAGCAATCATGGCGAGCGCCAAAGGTACCAAAACTGAAGCCTTGAACTTCAGACCGAGGAGGAAGGGAAGCAGCACCTTCTTGATGAAACCATGTTCTGGAAAGAAAGGAATATTAAGTATCTATTGCGTATTAGAATATTATAACATAATTGCGACCAACGTACTGCTCTTGATCCTCAAAGGCTTAGGGAGCTTGATCTTCTTCTTCCTGCCTTCGAAAGTATCAACTTCTTCTTCTCCGTCCAAAGACATATCCAGTTCAGAAGGAAGGTCGGTGAGAAGGGACCTTGGCACATATTCTGAAGCGGCACTGCTGGCGATTTCTTCAGGAACTTTAACTCTCACTGAATGAGTCTGGAGGAATTGGTCTACTTTATCGACGAGCGCGTAAGCAGGGTCCTTCGCCATCCTAGGGTCGACACCCTCATCTTCGATTTCCGCTGTCTTGATGATAGACAGATTATCCGTAATCTTGATCTCTTCATCGTTAGCCACACGGGAAATCCAGTCCAAGGTCCTCGGTTTCACACACTCCACCGAATATTGACTCAAACATTCATTGTAAATGTTCCTTACGAGCCTCGACGCCGAGTACTGTCCACTAGCGAACGCCGCTATCGACAATATCACTAATAATTTAAACATTTCGCACTATTTAATTTATCACTGTTTATTTGTTGACGGCAGGTGCGTCTGACTGCCGTCCGTTAAACGGTCACAATGTATGTAGGGTAGTCCAGGGCTCAGTTTATATACGAGCATTAATACGTGATGTGATGTCTGAATGCGCTTTGGTGCTAACATTGGCGATACATGTGCGATAGTACGCCCGTGGTACATTTTAATTGGGAGGCGACATTGTATTGGAAAACTGTCACTCAATAAGCGTCTTCTAATTAGATAGGGAATATGATGTGAAAATGTATCGTGAGTATTTATTTGAATGTATTCATTTAATTTTACTGGCTTCTTCTAAATATTCTGAATCGGAAGTAAATAAAAAATGTAAAGTAAAGTAACAGTCTGTAAATGACCTAATACTGGGCAAAGGACTCCTCTCCCGTTAAGGAGAAAGTTTAGGGCTTAATCCGCCACGCTGCTCCGGTTGACGAATAAACATGTATTAGAATTATTCTGGTACAAATTTTTGGCTACATTAAGTGTCAAAAAAAAAGTGTAACTATAAATTAGTGATGTAGTCCTATAGACTGTTAATAATTTTTTAACAAAAACAAGTATAATTATTTTAGGTGAGAATTACATATTTTGTAAGTTTCACTCTAGAGATCGATATAAAACAAATCTGTAACCTAGTAACAGATAAATCATAAGTAGTTACGAAAACGACATACACAGATGTCAAAAATAAAACTTTGGCAGTAAATTATTTTGGGATAAAAATAATAAATAAAAATTTATGTAAATCTTTATGAAAATCTGAGAGCAAAACTTTAAAGTGTAATTCTTGCCTTAAGTTGTAATGATGTACGTGTATCATTCCTTTAAAATTAACGATTCTTTTTTTGTTTTCTTTATCATTAGTATCTTAATTTAATGTGTTTATTGTAATAAATAAGTATATTATAATTTTAACTAGTCAAATTTCGGTTTGCTTTTCACTCTCTTTCAGCTTGTCCATGTTTATGTTATCAGTAAACCAAATTACCCGAAATTGGGTCATTTACGAGCCATTACTTTATTGACATAAAGTGTAAGTCTGCGGTAGACTATAAATGTCCATGGCAATTAGTAGTGTTACCGTAAACGCATTTAGACGCCTTAATTCCTATAATGAGGCATTAAAATGGTAACAAAAACAAACATAGCCTTTATGCCAAGAAACGGCGTATTGGATTAAATTCTATTCAAATATAAATAGGATCCATTTTTATGAGAATTACACATGCAAGTTTTGTCTAAAGATTAAAAAAAAAGTATTTATCATTGATTTTGTACCTGAAAGAATTTACTATCTATGCCTTATATTTTCCACTCACACCTTTCGTAAATCTAGGTAATCGTTACCAGGTTACAGGTACAAAAAGTAAAACTTATTAGTTATATTATCGCCATATAACAATTTAAAATACCATCTTTACTTTTATTATAAACAATTGAAATGTTAATTAGGATGGGAATTTAATTTTTTTATTACTTCATTTATTTTCTATTTGTCAAACATTTTTATCTTTATTAACCGAAGAGCATACAAGTTACAACGTACATTCGTGTCTGTTTATTGGAGTAATATTTTTAGCTGACTTAAAAAGGAGGAGGTTCTATGTTCGGCTGTACCTATTTCTTTTCTTATGTTATGTAAATAACACTTCAGATGTTGTACTGGCACCGACTTTATATTGTTGTTCAAAATATTTGTGTTTTTCTTTTTAGTTCACTTATACTAAAATCATTTTGAAGTTGGTTTATTATATTTGTTTTATAATGAAATTATATTCAAGGGCTTATAATTGCCAATTCTCTTTTTCTATGATTTTAAATTTAATATTTACTTTTAGTAATACGCAAATCTAAATAACCTGAATAGATATAGCATACAAAGTACATACATTATCATATAATATAGAAGTGCTTTTGCTTCTATGAAATGTTACTTTTACAAGCATCATCAAGCTTAACTTTTTAATCTGGCTTTAGAATTATTAAGCTACATGTAGGTATGACATATTTACATTCTTTTAATGGGGCTGATGATGACTTAGAGAGTTGTCTAGGAACGAGTTGTTGTTAGTAGCAGAGAGCTATATTTTCTTCACTACGTACAAGAGAGATCCAAAAACGAATATTGAACACACTTCCTGGCTTTTTTATTATATAAAATACATACAACGTCATGTATTAAAAATACACGTTACAAAATACACGCAATGCTTTTGGCCGTGTGGTGGCATTTTATAAAACTAAAGCTAAAAGCTTACGTAGCAAACATTTTGAAAACAAAAAAAATCTATGTAATATAACTCGGATAAGGCAAATAACGTTTTAAGTACAGGAAAAATACTGCGCTAATCGTTCGCGAAAGATGGCGCTGTATGTGCACTCTAAATCATAAAACGCAAAGTATACAGTATACGAGTACAATTTCAAGTTTATAGCCCCAGTAGTTTACGCTGTGCGTTGAATCGGACTTCACTTTGCGGAATTCCACGATAAAGTAAATACCTTGCTCTTATACGTGAATGTTTTGCGAATTATCGCAAAGTTATTTTTGTGGTTATTTGTAAGCAGTTGCGATTCCAGGATTTTGTTTAAGGGCAAATTTTTTTTTGTGGCACTTAGAAATCTAGCTAATATTTTACGGAGGGAGTGAAGAGGGGGTAGATAGATAATCGTGGGCAAAATAAAAGTGTTATGGTTATGAGTCAGGGGAGACAATTGCCCCTTTTGCCACTCGTTGTTATTTTAAAATAAAATCTACATTACCTCGAGTGAGCAAGCTAGTATCTATTAAAGGAATGAGGTCATAACCCGTAGTACTCTTGCAATCAGCTGTTTCAACTTTATCATTCAGGAGTTTAAAGGCTCATGTATTGCTACCCACGTCACGACTAGGAGCATCCGTTTTGAAGTGATATCTTTCACTCGGAGGTATGTGTGGAATGATTAATTAATAAGAAATGTGTCCTCTATTACGTAAGGAATGCGAACGCAATGGACGGCATCACTTTCTTTTATATAATGGGCAAATGTAGCGGTAATAGAGTAGTAACGGTATGGATGCGGGTTCGAGTTCTGTTGTGGTCATTATTAATTTTCGCGTTTTCTCGTATCAACTCAAGAAAGCCTTTGCGTGTAATAAAAAAACTGTCGTGAGACATTTGATTGGAACGCAGGTCATGTCGCTGAATATCATTATATATCCACTCCTGTTTGACGAAGCGTTATGTTATATAGCCTATAGCTTTCCTCGATAAATGGAGTATCTAACACAAAATTTTTCAATTCGAACTTACTAGTTTCGAACTTCTTGAGATTAGCGCTTTAGCAATCGTAATGACGGCTAGATTGAGATTGCATTTGTCTTTCAAGAATTATAAGATTATTTTCAACTAGTTTCTCTTTCCTCCTTGAGTGAGATCAAAATAAATTGCAATTTTCATTAACTTATATTACGTTTAAACCTACTTAAAAAAAGAAAGAGGTTCTCAATTTCTAGCGTATTTTTAAAAACTTTTGTTAATTTATTACAACCGATACCTTAGCCGATTTTGATTTGAAAGTCAGTTTTTTTTTAATCTTAGTTACCCTTATTAGTAAAAAAAAGAATTTTGCAATACAAATCAAACATGGAATATCTATTCGATGGATTTTTATTCTGCTTGAATACACTACAGATACGAAATGAGCAAACGTAATAAGGCATTTGTATGCAAAAAGGTACCCAAAAAGTTCCCTTCCAACTTAGCCGGCTTTTATCAATTGCTTTTTACTTTTATCAAATTACATAACTTTTCTGACATACACAACACTGAACAAAAGTTACGACGTATCAACTGTCTTTAATATAAGTTTTGTAATTTTCGCTCATCTACTTAGTTAACTATAATCAATTTCGCCATTGATCTATTTTTTTTTTTTGAGATAGTACAAATAAAGACATTATGATTCTTTAATATTAGTATTTGCAGTTTTATAGGATACGAATTTACTAAGGCACCGAATGCTGTTTAAAACAATGAATGATTTATAATTAACTTAAAGAAGTTCTTGTATCATATTTATTAATTTAGATTTTAAATCAAACTTAGTCCAATAACAACAAAAAAAAAATTGTTCTTATAACACAAAAACGTTCAGAAATTATACAGATTAACGAAACATAGCTAAGTGAAATATAATAAGCGAAAAATGACAAATAAATACCTAACTTAATAAGAGGTTCAGAATTAGATATTGATTAACGACCAGACAGCGAACTATTTAGGCCGATTTCGCTTTGATCGACAGTTGAATATTAAACGGGACGTTAGTTTGAACGTAAATCAATTAAGACGCCATTTTGGAGGTTGATAATGCTTGCGATTTTTAATATCTCGTGCGACATATTTCAGTGATTTTATTGAATAGTAAAAAACGTTCTTGAATTGAACGCGAAATTATTTTACAACGTGTCCTACGTTGTAAAATAATTTCGCGACTAGCTAGATAGGTAAGAACATAGATTTTTATATGTTTGTATAGTTATAAAAAAAATATTAATATCTAACAATGAAGTATGTTATGCCCATAGCCCCGCCCCACCAGAGCCCAGGGTAGAGTAAAAGAGCGTGCCATCGGGTGTGTGAGATGAAAGTCTAGCGCATCCGTTTTCATTCAGCCCCGAGGAGTACGGCAGCGGGGATGGCTTCAAAATGCCGTACACACTAGCGAGGGATGCGGGTACGGCAAGATCACATTATGCCCTCTCGAGGTGAACTTGGTCAGCCACAAGCGGAGAATCGCACAGGAAGGACAGAGGATATATAGCCCGATTTACCCCTCAGAAGTTTCCCCTGCGTAAACAAAAAAAAAGGTATGCCCAATGGAAACGTCATAATTATTTTGCTGGTGGCACGTTTAAAAATCAAAAGATACACGAAGAAAATTAAGGATTTTTGACGTAGCTATTAACCAAATAATTGAATTCAATTGAATTTCTGACGTTGTAATTGATTTCTTAACTTACCAAAAAAAAAATAAAAGGTATATTGTTTTTTCTTTATCCACACTTGAGGAAATAATATTCAAATCATAAAGCCGTATCAAAATTTCCGATCAGAAGACCCAAGCTTTATAACTACTATATGGACGCTAATAAGCAATACTGTGTCAAGCTACACGGACTTCATTTTGAGAAAATGGTGTCTAAAGACACCTCAAACCTTCTTAGTAAATTTGGTTGAAGAAGTGTATACGCATCTTTTCTTTTTAATTTGATAAACGGTATAATGAATTAAAAGCAGATCGATATATTTAATGTAATATTATATTATATTAATATAAAAGTTTTTCAAATATTTGATACTCTTGTATAAATTGTAAAATATGGAACGCATTTGAAATTCGAAACATTAAATTAAGAAACTTTTTTCCGTACTTATTTAGTTTATATGATTTTAAATGCTTTAAGTAACGTTAAATAGATGACGCAGTATCAAAAAACATCAATATCTTTCTTCTTTCTTTATTTTGTTTTGTGGCTTTTAGTTGTGCCAATTGTGCACATATTATTTCGCCAATGTCACGTGGAGTGGAGAAAACACGATGGAGATTGTTCGGTAACATCAACATCTCCGAATTTGACTCTTTGTGGATTGACACATTTTGCCTATCAGCATCCATGTACTTCATTGTTGTATGTAGCCTTAAGCCGTATAAATTAAAGTGGACTTTTATAAAAAACAAGTATTTTAATAAATATGTTTTTTTTTCTTTCAAAATTCGTCTTATATTAAACAATTCTTTTAAGCTATATTGTTTTGTGATTATTAGTAATGTACAGTTTCTGAACGTAAAAGTCTATGATCGATGGCGTCATTTCATAGACTAGCTGTCGACTGTCACTGTCAATCAAACGCTAAATACGTCACCGTCAGTTTCTATCGAAATCACGAGAAAATCGTTTATGATCTCATAAATTGACAAAATTACACGTTTTTCTATACCTTATTGTACAGAACATGGTAATAATGTGTTTATAGTTGTCTCAGTGATCGTATTATTTTAGTGTTTATGTTGTAATTGTGAGAGAATACTGTAATGGCGAATAATCGTATCCCGTCCGGGCCTAACACGCCCGGGAGCCAGCAGACTCCAACACAACAGGGTATTAAGATCTTCATACAGAGGGACTATTCTGAAGGCACGGCGGTCAAGTTTCAAACGAGATTTCCTCCGGAACTGGAAGACAGGGTGAGTGAAAGTTCATTGTTTATCTAATGTCAACACGCTTAAGAAGTGTCCTTGGAAATTATGACCCTAATCTAGCTCAGTTCTTGATTCGAAATCTTAATGATATAAAAGTTATTTAGGTTCCATGCACATAAAATTATAATGTATAATTTTAATTACTTTTACTTATACATTTTCTTGAATTTACGATCTTGTGAATAATATTTGCGTAGATTACTTTATTATAATTGAATGTAATGTTATATAGTAATTATTCACAAGATTTAAATATTAGTTTGAAAAAGAGTCTATTTAGAATAAAATAACAGACTTTTCCGAATTAAACTTTATGTTTTATAGTGCCATTGTTCATCATGTATTAATAGTGTAATATTTACCAAATTTACTAAGTTAAGAAACCAATAAGGTTTTTGTATTATCAATCAATGATCATTTTTAACTTCTCAATGACATTGTTTGGTAGGCAATTACCTGAATATAACATTATAAAAGTTAAATAAAAATTACAAAAAAGTTGCTTATACTGTGTCATGTAGACATAGTTGCTACTTTTAGGTCGTATATAAAAGGACTTTATATAAAATTATTATCAATTTTTCATTACAGATAGATAGACAGACATTTGAATTTACAATGGAAAGATTAAACGAACATTTTGAAATGGCAGAAACAGCTGACTGCAGTACATATTGCGAGGGTTGTCTCGCTTGTCTCACGGCTTACTTCATATACATATGTACTGAGACCCATTATGAAAAGGTAATTTTTATAATTAACTGAATTCCAAGTGCATATTGACACTAAAATTTGTAGTATATGTATGTAATGCAGTTTTATGTAAAAAAAAAAGATTTAAATTTTTTTTTGTAGTTATGTTTATTTGGTTTGTAGGCTGAAAATTGTAATTAGCATGTATATGATTAGTTATTAAAACTTACATTGCAATAAATCTAAATTTGATATTTCAAACATATAAAATATTATTAAAATATAAGTATTTCTTTGTATAATAGTTATAAAATAAAATAACTTTTATGTATTCACACAAAAAGTGTCATAATAATCTCATTTGTCAAGGTTAAATTTAATTGACTTAAAGTATAAACAATTTTAAAATATAATATTGTATTGAGGACAAAATTTCTATTTAAAATATCTTAATCTATTAGACATAGGGACTTTTAATAATGGGGTCGCGATGTTTGCATATCCTTTCATAATTGTAGTAAATAATTATAGTGCTTTAATAACTTATTTTTATTATTTACAATAATTTTATTATAAAAGCATTACTATAACTTTCACTCTTATTTTTAATAACAACGAAATTGGCGCGCAATTATTTTTCTCCTTTTTCTTTTATATGACATAGAGCAAGATAATAATACATTCTGCCCAAAAATGCTAAATATAATAATATGTCATTAAACATTATGAATAATAGTATTTACTTTATCATGTTATAGCGGTAATATATTGTCAGTGATAGTCCAATACTATGTAGCTGGCTTGCTATAAAGTACAATTTTGAACCAAACATTACAGCAAGAGCTAGATATGCATCATACTGTACTATCACTGATGATATATTAATTATTATTCTATTGTAAAAAATTACACAACCTATTTCATACATAAAACTTTATAAACTAATATGTAATGTTGATACATATTTTTTGTTATTTTACAGCACCTAAGAAAAATATCAAAATTCATAGCCACACAGAACGAAAGAGTCTACAATCCGAGAGGTATACACATAACGGACCCTATCCTCAGAGGATTGAGAGTTATCGAGATTACGATAATAGACGTACCGAACTGTCAAAGTCCAACCGGTAATTCAACAACGACCCAATTACGACACACTTGACCACCACATGAAAATAGGGAGTTCTTCATGTAACAATTAAGATATTGGTTTTAATATACTGGTGCTTCGTTACTCTCATATTTGTTATCGAATGAGTAAATTCCGTTGTTGGTAAGTGTTGACATTGTGTCACTTAAATGCTTAAGTGTTTAATATCCATTAAGTTAATTTTGCAGGAATTTTTAAAAGGTTTTTATTGTTATGTTTATGTACTTCTGTTATCAATATTTACTTTAAGCACATGTACATTCATATTCTGTTATTATATTAATTTATATTTTATGTAGTTATTAGCTACAGACTTGTCTGTGGTTCAGTATAAAGAAACTTTACAAAATTCTTTTGACCTTCTCATTTCTGAAAGAACTTTAGAATAAAATCGATATGAAAAAACTATTATTTACAACATGCGCATATTTTAATTCAATCCATATATAACATCGCAGACAAAACTGTAGAAGCTTAATTTTTATATACGCACACATATGTATAAAACAATTAATTTATCATTTAATTAAAACAAAAAACATTACAAACAAATCTATAAAATGGAAATTAAACACTTAAGCACTCGAGTGACAATTAGTTATAAATAATAAAAATGTACATAACACAGTTTGAATGTGTCATTCACGAATCACACTCTGTAACTTAGCACCTAAGTTCGTTAAAACCAATTGTGTATTTTTAATATTAAGTAATGAAATTGTATTTAGATTGACATTGTTTGTGTATGAATGAACTCCCTTTGCCAAAATGCTCTTTCGTGCTTTGTGAGAAATTGCAAATGTATAATGAGTGTTAGATTGAGTCGGAATATGATTGTAGAAATAAGTTTTATTAATTTAATTATTTTTATTATTGACAAAATAATTACAATTTTGAAAGAAATGACTGTTAAAAATTTTCAATGAGACATAATTTTCTTGTTCAAATAATAACATAAAAAATTACAAATATATTTTAGAATTTTAAATATGTCAGCCAATAGCAAGCAAGATCTGTATACTGTCAAAGAGTTTTACAAATTTTTCTTGTTTGACAAACAATTTAATACAATGTGTGTGTAAACAGATTAAGATTTAATATTTGAGAGAGATTTTTTTTAATATAAAATTTGTCAAACTATTGAACATGTCCACATTTTAATTTAATCATTTAATTCCATACAAATTATAAGTTTGTTGACAAATAAACATTTTGTATTCCACTCACAGAAAGAGATGAACATAGGAGTAGGGATTTCGGAAAAATTAAATATGTATAACTGGTAAAGAAAAGTTTGAGTTTCCTAAGATAGCGGTGATCGTCATTTTGCGACCGCTTTATTGTGTCAGATGATACCACTAGTGTTTTCCTAGTCACTAATGGTTGCCTAGAGAGCTTTTTTGATACTAAATGAACTCTGTTACATGTTAACTTTTTTATTAGTTTATAATAATGATCGATATCAGAATGACGTCTGATTCTATATGGCATTCCGGACTGACGGAATTTGAAATATTTCATTATTATTTTTAACTTAATCGTGATGAACGTAATAAAATGAACATGTAACATTGATCTAAAATGAATTAGTTATTTTACGTCCGTCATATTGCTTTACCTATGCAGGGCGCTATCTTAGGAAACCGAACCTTAAGCGTTCTTGTTTTAACTTTTAAAGATGTTTATTATTATAATAAGCGTTGTATGTAATCGTTAGATTAATTATAAGAACTGATACGTTAGATTAATATTACGAGAGTGTAACATGTGGGTTGTAATTGTGGAAATTTAGCGTAAGCCTGCGAAATGCGTATATCAGTCTAGATTTTGGAAATATGTTAGAGTTAATATAACTGGAAAAAGACGAGTGAGACTCGTTCACTGAGGATTCCGTGCCAATAACATCTGACTCGTGCTTGATCATTTTTAATTATTTTTCTGTCCATCATAATATAATTGGACGCTGTTAATCAATATTATGTCAAGCCGCACGGACTTCGCTCTGAGAAAATGGCGTCTGAAGATGTCAAACCTATTCTTAACAAATTTGTTTAAAGAAGTATATATCTATTTATCTATTCACTTTTGATATAATGTATAATGAATCAAAAGCAAATTGATAAAATTAATAATTTTATCTAGTAATTAGTTTTTTTTAATATATGTGGTTATTGCATATTGTAAAATATGGAACACTTTAATATTTGAAAAACTTAATTAGAAGACATTTCGACGTAATTATTTTGTTTGGAATGACTTTAAAATTTTTTGAATAATGTTAACTATATGACGCATTATCAAAATACATGAATATCTCTGAATTTGACTCTTTGTGGTTTAACACATTATTGCTTATCATCATTGAAAACCATGTTTTGATAGCACATGCAACATTCTGATAGTTTTAGGTATTATTTATGCTTAAATTTTATTCGAATTGGGAATTGTTTTACAGCGACAGTTATCAGCAATTAACCCCCTTAACCTCGATACTTATGTTGGCTAGACAGTCAATAGCGTAATTTTGGGTACGGAATCCTAACGTAGCACATCATATATTTATACAAAAAAGTATTTTTAATACTTAAATGCTTGATTGTTTAATTGTATTAAAAGACAAAACCATTTTCATAAACAGAATAACCAGTAGATTCATGGAAATACAGTAAAAAAAGTATATAATTACAGGTGATAATCAAAATATGAACATACATAAGTGTTTCACTTTTGATACACCATGCATTAAAGGGTTAACCACCGACCCGCCTCGGCTTCACTTAGTTGAAATGTAGTTTCACGACATCACATTACAATGAATTGAAATTCTCGGCTTTTAAATAATATGCATATAAACCATTCTCTTGAGTCCATGGTTTATTAATTTGAAGCGCTTTAAAATCCGTTGCGTAGTAAATGCGAAAAAATCTAAGCGACTTTGTAAAACAAAGTACTATGAAAAGAAGACTAGATCACGCAACTTTGCGTGCCACATTGACATTATGACATTTTTTTTTTTATACTTATATTATTTCAAATGATCATTGGACATCAATAAATATATTTTAAAAGTGACATCTAGATGTCTTTGTAGTTTTTACGTGATACGCGATCAAATACAAGTTGATTTCGATATAATAAAAGATAATACAGATAAACAATGTTACATATACCTAACATATGATAAAACTTCGAAACAAAACATATGAATAATTTGTTTTTTTTTTATTAGTAAAAAATAAAAATTGTTTTTTATAAAAGCATTAATATTTTTTTGGTGTTTAAATTAATATTCATGAATAATGATTGGCTGTCAAAAATATGTGAATGATATTAAAAAACAATGTTATAAATGACTTTATAATTTTTTATTAAATTTATTTTAATTCAGCGAATAGAATTGTTGCCAGAATAAAAAATCAAATACCACATAGAGGTTTTTTATTATCAATATTTAAATAAATAAATATTACTATATTTAAATCAATCACATTTTACTGGCAGTACTATTTTAATTTTGAGACGAAGTTAAATGAAAAAAAAAATAAGAATGTTTTAAAATTCTATACGACCTACTTGGTTGGCATTTATTAAGTTATAAATAATTTAGCTTTGTATTGCTAATATTTATTTTAAAATTTAATAATTGTTTTTAAGATAGAATTATTATTATTTAACAAAAAAGTAAGTTTGTAATTATTTATTAGAATAGCTTTTCCTTTCATGTAAAAGGCAATGATATTGTATAATTACAAATATGTGACGTTCATACAATTTAATGTTAAAAATATGTACCCATTTCCACCCTTGACAAGTTCGACATTTGTCTTGTCTTTAGCTGGTTGCTAAGCTACGTCGTCCAAAGAATCTGGAAACTGGTTAGAATTCTGGATGCAAAATTCATGAACTTATGACATATTTATAGTTATATAATATAATTGTATGACACTCAAATAATAAAAATTAGAATACTATTTTTAAAGTGATGTATTTTTTATAAGCCACAGACAATTTGATAATTACTTTTCGCACGTACTACGTTATTAAAATAAAATTATTTTGATGATAAAAATTGTTCCTTATAATTCAATAATTAGTACTCTCAAATTTCCCCTCTATTAAAGATAAATAATTTTTTTATCAAAATCCGTTAATAATATTTTTAAACTATATATGTGGAACGTATATTGTATACAGCTTCAATTCATCCTGCCTAAATATTATTATTGCCCCAATATTACCATAAGTTAAACTATGATCTCTGGTATCATTTAGATGTAGGGATGAGATGTGAAAAAAACCTGAGATATATAAAATTAGTAACATTTACTAAAAAAGTTTTTAATTCAAATTTAGAAGTGCGATATCAAAACGGTTTATTTATCATTAATTATAACTTATGTATAATGTATGTAAAAATTATATGATACTAATATAATATTGCAAACCTATTTGTACTAATGACTAATAGTAAGAAATAGTTATATTGTAAATTTATTATGACTTTATAAATTATAAAAATTATGTAAGACGTGTTCTTTTATTAATTTTCATACCCCCCTATTATATATTTCAAAACCCCTATTAATATTAGAAAATATTATCAATTATATTCATATTTTTACAAAAAATAAAAAAGGGGGAAATTACTTTAAAAGCATAAAAAATACATAACTTCGTTTACTTATAGGACAACCTTATTCCAATTATTTAAAACTAAACTACTGAACCGATTTTGAGGGTAAGTCTATGAGACCAAATGAGAGAACGATACACTTATACCAGTCATTTTGATTTTTAAACCGAATTATTGAACCGATTCAAAATAATTTCCATGGGACAAATTTTCTTTTTTTAAATTGGTAAAGAAATGATGGAGCTTTTAGATAACAAATACTTAAAAAAATACGCTATGAATTGAGAATATTCTCCTTTTTTGAAGTCTGACGATGAGAGATATAAAAACTCCTTTAACCCAAAATAAATTGCCAAATTGGTCTAACCGAAATAACCCACTATATATGGTATCGGCACATTTTCTTCTCTTTCATTCCTTCCTATTAGCCGTAATCTCAACACTCACTCTATTCTTACTTATATCACCTTTTACGCAATCCATCCTTCTTTTTTTAAAAATATATAAATAATATAATAAATGAAAGAAGTATGAGATATATACATATAAAATCACAAGTCAAAAGATATTTTAATTATTTTACATTGGTTTTTAAGAGATAATAACAGAAGTAATTTAAGACAATGTTAATAAGGAAAGTGTGAAACGAAAACGTTTTTATATCAATTGACTTAAGACTCTTTGATCTCCCGCATAATTCCTGGAAGGACCTCGTAAACATAACATTTTATAGCGTCTAATTACGTTTCGTTATTACTTTGACGTAGGCAGGGGGGAGTGGGGGGCCGATTGTGTTCGCGATGGTATAAATCATGAGAGGTTTATATTTTTAACCACCGATCCAGAAATAGGGGTGTAATAAGTTGTGTAACAGTTGCGTAACTTTGATCTGATGGTGCAGCATTATTTGGAATCAACAGGGTACATAACTCCTCACCAACTTACAGCACCATCTTTTGAGCTCGATGAAATTGTCTTAATGAGTACATTGTTGCGGGTTTCTTAAAATTTCCAATTCATATTTAGGAGGAAATATTAAATATATTGTCTAAGGGAACGAAGACAAATTATTTTTTATTTTGTGGTATTTACTTTGTATACGCAATTCTTATAAAATAAAGTAACAGGTAAATTTTAAAAGAGCCAGAAAGGCTTCCGACTCTTCAAAACACATTCCATTCCTTTTTATTCTGCTTTAGCCTTCGTGACTTTTTGAGTTGACAATGCATTTGTGGCTCCTCTAGTGCTGCAAATGTCAATTTGCTGTGATCACTAACAACTGATCCGACTCTCGTTTGGCAACTATTAAAAAAACTAGCAACCATCGATAAAGATCCTGATTTTATATACACTGGACTATTCTCGCTCTACGGCATATTGTGTTCACGTATTTATGTACAAGGTAATAAGGTTGGTAGGCACTTCTTATTTTTCTAATGTGTCTAAAAAATAACAGATGTGTTACTTTTGGAGAAAAATACATTTATGAGGACGGTTATAAATTACTTAAATGCGAATGCACAGGGATGGTCATTAAGGTCATGACCACTAGAGGCACGAGTTACCGCGTGAAGCGTGTAGTACGTATGTACACTACACTAGCTGTGCCCGCGACTTCGTTCGCGTGGAAGGATGGCATGTCATACAAAGCAAGGCCCAACTCAAAAATGTTTTTTACTTTAGTTTGGCATACCCTATTACATCTCAGAATTGACACTATTAGATGGTGCAATAATTTCAATAATATAATAAATTTAATTAGAAAGTAAAATTTCTAAAATAAAAGTAGCCTAAGTTACTCCTTATAACATTAGCTGTCTGCCAGTGAAAGTCCCTTCAAAATCCGTCAAGCCGTTCCAGAGATAAGCAAGAACAAACAGACACACAGACAAAAAATTAAAAAATTGTGTTTTTGATGTAAGTATATACTTTCGTATGCATTTAATTAAAAACTATTAATTTGAAATTACAAATAAACACTTTAATTTTATTTATCTGTATAGAGCGAATTGAGCGAAGTCGCGAGCAAAAAGTAGTAAAGAACAGCAATATGTTACATTATTCTTATACTAAAAAAAATATGCCTACTACGTATTTTTGCACAATAAGTTATGACTTTATACAGCAAGGGGAAGTCGGTTAACCCAAATACAAGACATTTGCATGTATACCGGTTACGACTTCACTAAACTTTATGATTCGGCCTACTTTAAAATATTTAATACACAGGTTGTAAACTTGATATGGGATTTAAGGGTAGCTATCACAACCGTTTTCGCGATGGAAGAGCGTTCATAAAATAGTCTTTGTTGGTATTTTTGCTCGCAGATACAGATAAAAAATACTGTCAAAGTTAATAAAACTTTTTTACGTTTTCAACCGACTAAAAAAAAGAGGAGTTTATCTATTCGTTGTATTTTTAATGGTTATTACCGCAGAACTCCGCTATTTTAGCCGATGTTAAAAATCGCTGTTTTTATTTGGCTGTAAAATGGGTTCAGCAGTTTGGTTTTAAAATCGAAATATCTAGTATAAGAGTGTCGTCCACCTAAACGAAGTTAAATGAAAACGTATTTTGCTTTCGCAGTGTGTGTTTTTTAAAGTCTTAATTAAAAGTTTCTTTTTTGCTTAATATTCAAGAGAGGTTTATTACATCACGTACACATTTGTCAGTTTCTTTTGCACTTTCTGTTAGCTAGAGTTTAATGTTTCTGTCTACGAATCAATACGAGACAGAAAATATGTTAAAATATGTATTACATTTTCTAGAAATAAACTTCTCTTGTAACAAAAAAAACTCTTACTTATAAGGATCCAGATTTCCTTTATCCTTTGAAATGCTATAAAAAAGAATACGTTAGTGAAACATTTCTTAAGTTAAATTAAAATTTATAATTTCAGAAAGATATCATACTGAATATATGGTCGTTACGGAGCTCCACGTTAAAAATAAGATTTTTTTAAAATATTTTTTAATGTATGTATATTTTGTTATTCTCATTTTGTTTCTTTTATTTTCAAGTGACAAAGCTTTCTGAATGCCTGAGGTTAACTAAGCGAGGACGCTAATTAGCATTAAGTCCGCTTGCTGTTATTTTTTTGCGTAATAAATTTATTAAATAGGTTCTTAAAAAAAATTAAAACTGCTATTTTGAGTTTTATAAGAAATAAAGCTCCATAGATGATGATAAAATATATTTTAAACTAGATAATAAATATTACTATTCTTCTGTAATGTCGTTTTTAGACAGTAGCAATAAAAAATAAAATACAAATATAGAATGTACTATAAAATAATTAACTTTGAATACAAATAAGTATTTTATTACTGAAGGGTAGATTATAAAGATGTTAAAGGTAGATTTATGAAGATATAATAAACTACATGCTCCCGCGACTACAAATATGCTTAGAATGTCTCATGCAAAACGAAGTATTTTCTTTTATTAATAAATAAAATTTTCAAAATAAATATACCCTATATTACTCCTTATAACGTTAGCTATCTGCGATTGAAATTTCCGCCAAAATCGGTCCAGCCGTTTCAAAGATTAACCGGAACAAATAGACGGACTACATAAAAAAAAAAACCATGTTTTGGTGTAAATACCGTATATACATTCATTCAGTGATAAACTGTCAATTTATAATTACAAGTAGACACTTCTATTTTATTTATTTGTAAAATGACAGTCTTACGAACAAGTCAGCGACAATGTTTAGCAGTGGAATGTATAATATAAAATAGGACATTAATAACAAAAACCGACATTTGAGACTATTTCGACGAGTCCCAACACTATACTTCTGCTGTAATTTCGATTTGATCAGACCAGAAGAAAGTGGTCAGATCCTTTTAACAACCATAAAAGATTTGATAACCATCAAACGTACGAACAGATTTTGTAAATTATACCTAAGAACTATCACGATTACATCAGCTTACAAACAAAAATACTGCGTTAAAATCGGTCCATTGGTGAGGGAGCTACACATCAATCTTATGACATCCCTCTTTTTTAGTGAATACGTGCGGATGCACGTCATACTATAAGAAAAAAAATTGGATTGATAAAACTAAAACTATGACTCACACAGAGCCTAAGATGAGCATTACACTTAGAAGTTTTGCTCACAGATTTTCATATGGATTACATAAATTGTTTATTACACCTGAAAGAATTTTGCTGTCAGTGTAATATTTATTGACACTTACAAATGAAGTATGGCAACTTTTACAATGGTTACAAAGTTGTTTAATAATGAGAGTAAATCTTACATCTGTACCTAATTTCCATCTAACAACAATATTTAGTTAGTTAAATAAACATAAAATCATGTTATATAATATGTCTAATTGCCAACCTATGTATATCGATAATCTTGAATACATGAAAGGTACACGAATAGCACACATAGTTTAATAGATTACCCAACAGAAACCTTTGATATTGTTAATTACGACTAGGTTACAAGCCGACACTAGGGTTGCAAGATTAAATTTTTCTTTAGAAATATAATTTTGTAAAACCATAACATATATTAGGTGTAGTAATTTAAAAGAAATAAAGTAGTATAAAAAAAATTAGTGAATTTTTAATACAACAATTTTACACGGAAATAACTTAGGACACGTCTTATATAAAATTGTATAATGCAACAAAACGATTAATTTATATTACTTTCAATTATATTATTTTCTTATTTTATAGCGTTTAAATAAAAGCTTTAAAGAATTGATTTCAATTCAATTCAACTTCTTGTTTAAAGGCTTTAAATAATTATAGTTTTATTATTACTATATTCTGACGTTACAAATAGATACTTCAATTTTGTTCACATGTATCCTACCCAGCAAACGTTGTTAAATAATAACCTTAACTAAAACTTGCATATTTCATAGTTTACGGCTAGTATTACACTCGTAAGTTTTAGCCTCATTATTGATTATAAAACAACTCTGTAACTGTTACCCTTACTTAAGCTATAAGTTTCGATAAATAAGTCTCGGACAATAAGTTATTTTAGTTTTCATACGTTGTTTCATATAGAAAATTTATGTAAAGCTGTGAGAAAACCAAGTGTAATTCTCGCCTTATAAATATTATGTAAAATATCTACATAAATAAGTTACACCAAAACTTACTTTCAATGCTAAAAAATGATTGAATGGTTTATTTCCTCTAAGTGATATTTTATTTATGCAATATAAAAATTTTAATCGACGTGTTGTTTTGGTGAACTTGTTGGCGAAATGCCTGAGGCAAGGACAAGCTAAACCGTTGCCTACAGTTTACACTTGTAATAAAAACCAGATATAAGAAAATGATTCTGATGTATTATTTAAAGGTTGAATTAAAAAGAAGATTATTTTAATTATAACATTCGTACTCGTATTTTTTAATTAGAAACTTATGACATATGATCTTATATGTTGAAATGTAATTTTACATTACAGCCATTTTACAGAAAAACTAAATAATATTAAGGAAGAGTCCAAATAGCATTTAAATTGAGTACATATACAATAAATGACAGACTTCAAATACAACAATATAAACTAAATAAATGTTACTGAAGATCTTTTTCCTTTTCAGTCAAATGTTGCGTAATAGCTTCCCAACTTCTAAGTCGATCCCCAAGGATAACGCTCGTTAACCATTTCTTAAGGCCTAAACAACTAAAGCCTGCTCACAATGTATCCTATTCATATAACATAATCACAATATAATAGTCCTAACAAAAAAAAAACTCCTCCCTTTGCGAGCCATATGAACCGAGATGGCCTAGTACAAGTTGATCACAACCGAAGATCGTGACAATCCCGAAGTTTTCATATGCTAAATCTCATACTCGGCGGTGAAAAATAATATGACAAGGCAAACTGCATTTATCGAGAGAAATTCTGACGCATGTATATCCGCCAACTCACAAAAGAAGAGTGTGGTGGATTAAGCTATAAACCTCCTTATAAAAAGAGGTCGCCGTACTCAATAGTGAGACATTAACAGGCATTTTACTTTACCTTTGCGTTCACCGCTGACAGAAAACAGATTCTTCTTTTGATTAGACTAATTTCAATTGCTACTTTTCTTGCGACTACTTCACCCTATACACAGTTATTAAAATTTGTTATATGTATGTAAAAAATGTATTACATTTTGTAATTTAATTTTCGTTACATAACAATAAATCAAATTATCACACTGAACTTAGTTTAAATGTATTGTATACTCATAATATGTTTAAACTTGAACCTAAAAAAAATACGGATATCTTAAATTTCTCTATCTTAAGATAACAACATTTAAAAGTTTACACTTTAAGAAAATCATACTAAACTTACGTTTCCATAGGGAATATATAGAAGATAATTAGTTAATTATATAACCTATTAAATGGCAACCCTGGCGGCAAACCGCAAAGTTTAAACTATTCGCCGGCGCAATCAATTTGTGCCACGTCAGTTTACGTCCTTTCATCTTGAATTATTCAATGAAACATAAATGTTTTATTGGTAAAGCCAATTTTCAGTTAAGGTTAGGTATTATAATGGGAAGTTTGGAGTGCGTATATTGTTGTCTTAATAGACAGAATGTAACAAGACCTTAAAACGGGGTAACCGACTTCAAAGCAAAATATGTAAATACGTTTACTTGCATGACTTTTATTTTGATTTGAATACCCTTTCAAACAGAAAAAGTCCCGGACGAATTAAGAACCTTTTTTTTGAAAATCAATTAAAATCATTCATTTATTTGTTAAGGAATTTGGAAAGTCAGCTTGTCATCGTAATGTCAGCGTAGAATACGAACAAACAAAAAAATATTGTTTTTAACCGACTTCCAAAAAAGGAAGAGGTTCTCAATTCGTCGGAGACTTTGGGTATTCCCCGATTACTTGACTTATTTTGTTATTTCTTTTTTTATTTAAAAGTGTATACTCTAAGAGAGGAGTTAGTTGCTTAGAATTTTCATCGAAATCGCTTTAGTAGTTTGATTTTTAAATCAATATAATTGGAAAAAGTACGTCATTCAAGTAAATGAAATTACACATTTTGTTTTTGGGCTCGATTCCCCTTAAAAAAAAGTCTTATTATATAAGAGATACATATACAAAAATGTTCGTCATAAGTAGATACTTAGTTGAACGCTGGAAGGCACGCAAAATGAGCCACCTGTTGTTAGCTGCTCACCTTTGAACACAAAATTGGTATTTCAATTGAAGAAATAAGATTTTTCTATGTATTTTATTGTTTAAATTGTTGTGAGAATCATACATAACACAAATAAAATATAAATAGTTAATAGCTACTTTATTTTAAGGGGAAGTGTAATAAATTAATCAAAAAAAAAATCAAGCATTTATTTAAACACGTATGTTATAAAAAGAGTAGAATAAATTTATCCTTTAAAAGTTTTACTACCAACGTATAACGTCCTTACAGAATTTATAAGATACAAAAGCTTGACGCGAGATTCCACCCGATGAAATACAAAAAATCTTGCAAAAAAGAAGATTTTTTTTTTATATTTCTATAACGGAATCACAATACTGAAGAACGACAGTAAAAAGAGCATAATGCAGTCATATTTTCGATGTGGTAGAACGTAGTTATAGCCCACTGACTACAGCTCTTACACTGGCTGGCTCAATCGGGGCAGTACCACAATCTCACAGAAAGGTAGTACCACTGTTTCGGCGTGAAGTATCTTGTATAGCTGCGTCTACTACTACAACGCCTTTCATTACTTCCTATTCCTCTTTATCGCTCATTTCTGTCAACTAGCAACGTAATTATGACTCCTCTGGTGTCCTAAATTTCCATATGCGCGGTGATCGCTTAACCATAGATATAAATAATTTGACAGGCACGTTGGCGCAGTGGTCACTGCAACTGACTGAAGCGCTAACGGTCGCGGGTTCGATCCCCGTTCACGGCAAACGTCAGTATTGGCCATACGGATGTTTGTCGTGGTCCGGGTGGTTATGTTAGTGTTGTGTGTGTGTGTTTCCGGACCCCCGACACAAGACCACGAGGTCTTAATGGGGGCCGTTGAGTGTGACGCGTTTATTTATTTTTTTTTATTTTTATTTTTAAATAATAACATAACATTACAAGAATTGTATACGCAGAATAAGTAATCAACCGCCCTAAAAGGTTCTCAGTTTCTTTTTTAATTTGGCCCATTGAATTGGTATCAAAATGTGTAGTTTGATTTCTAAAACAATTTTAATTATGTCATCTAATTTGAAATTGCGTATTTTGCTTTTAAAATCGTTTTTTTTAAATCTCATTTTAAATATTAAATCGTAATTTCAAACAATAACACGGTAGATCAGAAGCCGTACAAGCGATGACAAAGTCTTTGACGTCATCTCCTATAAAGAGTTATACGTCAAAGAATAAAAATCTCTTCTCTTAGGAAATAACTACGAAAATGTTGAAAACGTTATTTTATTTGAAGCGCTTTTTAATGTGAATTATTATGAAGCATCACGGTAACTTTTTTGATTTTTTAACCGACAAGAGGTATCTTTAGTTTTGGACGTTACGTTCCCGGACTTCCTGTGAATAAATAATGTATCGATTTATATAATACTTATTTAATATGCCGAAAAAATTGAATATTCAGACAAAAGTCTACTCTATAAATTCATATTTCTATGCTTATATTATAAACGTGAAAGTAACTCTGTCCTGACTATCTTTGTTACGCTTTCACGCCCAAGTTGCTGAATCAATTTTGATGAATTTTAGTAAAATATAGATTGTATCGTAGATAAGAACGTAGGCAAATTTTTAAAAATATAAGGTGAAGAGGCTGAATTAAAGGATGAAAGTTTCTACTTTGACAAAGTTGTTGGGACCAACTACATAGTAATCTACATCATTATCTTTAAGGCGAGAATTATGCTTATAAGTTTTGCTCTCAGACTTTTATAAAGATTTACACCTAAAAGTATTTAAGGACCAGTGCCTTTATTTGGCTGTTACTGCCAACTGCTTTCGTAACTGTTACCAGATTACAGAATTGTTTTATATCAATCACAAAATTAACATTACAAATGTAATTCTCGCCTTATATCGTCTACGTAAATTAAGTCACGTTTGACTGTTAATAACGAAAATTGACATTAACATAACGATAATATTCTAATCATAAGTTTTGAAATATTCAAAGCAGCATTGGGGCGCGTTGGAAGTCGGAACAGTGCTATTAAAACTTCACACCAACTGGAATAATATATCATAGTTTCAAAATTTTCCAAACTAGAAGGAATTTATACGTATATCAAAAATGGTCATCAAAACTTTAAATTAGACTGACGAGAAATGCAAAATTATTATAATTTCTAGCTAAAAAATTAAAAAAATTGTGCAGAAAAAATAACGTCTTTCTATTCGGAATTTTATTTCGTGTCGAATAAGGCGTTGCTCATAATTATCTTAAAGATTTTTCGAGGATATTACACTTTTTCACTAGACTATAAACAGATACTTAATTGATAATATAAGAATAAATATTGAATTTCTGTGAAGTTTTTTCTTGAGAGAAGACATATTCTGAATGGTAATTTTTAATGAGCTAAGTACCTAATATGAAATGTCTTTGTAAATAAATATAGATTTGATTTTTCGCACATACATTTAACATCGCTGACAAAACAATTCCATCAATCTGAATTAATGATCAGGCCCCTCTTTCCCACTGGGCACTCTGGCCTAGGGCCCCGCAATCGACGGGGGCCCCATAATTCCTATCAGACTATGAAAAAAGATTGATGATTTTGCTTTTTTTAAAATTTTAAGAATACCTCTTCTATCAATATAGATTGTCTGTGAATGTTATACGTGTATCCATTAAATAACAGTAAAGAAATAAACACAACAGTTAAATAAATCTAAAAAATTTCCTATTGACTCTTTATACCCATTTTAACAAAATAGTCTTCTGTCAAAGTAATATGGGTCTTATTTTGCTATCGTGCCCATTACCTTGAGTAGCTTAAAAACACCCATGTTAATGATGCACCCTGGACTTGGATAATGGAACTGTCATTATTAGTTACTAGTAAATTCTCATATTTGGACGTATTTGATTTGTTTTGACAATTTCAGTACACTATAATTAGTGACGAGACTGACGACTGATAATGCATCATGGAGGAGATAATGGAGCTCTTGGGGAAGTTAGACAAGCAAGTAAAATGAAAAGAATATACTTATATATATATATATATATATATATATATATATATATATATATATATATATATATATATATATATATATATATATATATATATATATATATATATATATAATAACTTGGTTAAAAAACTAAAAAAAAACTACAACATTAAACGATTAATTCAAATAAACATACAACAGTTTTAATTATATATACCTGCTTATTATTTGTTTGGACAGTGCTTTACGTTCTTGAAATTAATCATTAAACATGTCTTTCATTGGATAATGTTTATTTTTAATGTATATATTTAATTCAAATCTTTATAAAAACTCTCTTCATAAAATTAAAGTATTATTGGTTTAATTTTTCAATTTCCCATATGGCTGACGGCATCCGCTTTTGTTATATGATCAGATAGACTAGCCTATTATGAGCTTGTCAGTTAGAAACATTAAAATGTTATTGTGACCTAATTCTCTATATTTGAAAATAAATAAATGTTAGCAGTATTAGCACCTATGAGTTTTCAGGTGCTAAAATCTATCTCGTGATCAGCCGTGAATCATATGATCGTAAGGAAACCTGCATGTGTCATAAGAAATTCTGAGACATGTAGATTCTTTTCACTCCGAGACCATTCACGTGTGTTCTTGACGAAGGCAATGTATCCCACATCCTCTTCTAAATTTCTCTATCTTCTCTATGATGTTCTTCCTCCTAAAGTCCTGTAAATATTGAACGTTTGTTGTGTGTATTTTTATGTAAATATGTTAAGAAAGATAATATTAAGTTGTGGATAAATTTGTATTCGTCCTTAAAATAATAATAGCGGATGTATGGGTTTTGTGTATATACATACATATATTTGTGTTATTCTAGGGTAAGGTCTAACAAAGAAAAGACTACTATTTAAATAGTCTTCAAAATATGATCGTGATTGTATTCTCGACCGCATCGAACAATCTCCTTCGTGTCTTCTCTATCCTACGTGACATTGGCGAAATAATATTACACAAGCTACCACATTTTTGACACACACATACATATACACTCGTTTACTTATTGTTAAAGTCTATAATCAATTTGACAATAAATAATCTGTGGTCAATCTTAAAATCGGTTAAAAATTAAATAAATTATGGTCGAATTCCGTAAGCTATATAAACAAGTAAATAAAAATTTAACAATAGCCAACATGGGTTTGATTAAGGGTTCGCTTGTATTTTTAGGTAAAAAAGAACAATTTTATAAGTACATTCTAAGCCATTTGAAATTTAAAGGTTCATAAAAGCGTCAATACAAGTCTCAGAACTTGGCAATAATTTCTCGAGGTTATACTTTCCGGTAACACAAAGGAGGTAACAAACAAGAAGTCATAAAACTCTAAACTCCTTGAAGTTTTCTCTCGAAACTATAAACTCTTGGGATCGATACCGCTGTGAAAACGGAGACGTATACTCGCTGGTACGCTGTCGAATGCTTTTTAAGTAAAATGAACATCGATATAGTATAACTCGGAGCAAAAATGAAAATAATGTCGTTTGCTTTTACGACATAATAATTTCATATTTTAAAGTTTCGCGATTTATAATATTCATATTTAATGTAACGGGTCTTATCGCGATAACTAATTGGTGACTGACTGTCAGCTCGTAGCCACGACAAATGCAACTTCGTCGAAACTTCGGGGAATAAAAAGGTATTACTACCATTAGTTATCGCGATAAGACCCGTTATATAAAATATGAATACTAATTTCAATTATTTTGATTTCAAAGTCAAACTACTGAAGCGATTTTGATAAGAATTTTATGCGACTAATCTGAATATACCCTTTCAAAAAGTTCAAAAATAAAACATTACAAATTGAGAATCTCCTCCTATTTTGAAATCGGTTGGTAAATCGACGAATGCCAGTAAAAATAAAGTAATTAAACCTAATTTATACATGATATTGATATCATGACATTCATTTCAATTCAATCCTTTGGTTAATGGGACAATTTCAATGCATGAAATAATATCACAACGTTTACACGCAACATTATTGGTAAAACTAATCTAATACATCTAATTTTGTAATGTAAATTAGTCTAAAAATATATACTACTAGCTTTTGCCTGCGACTTCGTCCGCGTTTTCGTCGTTTTTCGAAAAAAAGCAGCGTATGTCCTTCCTCAGGGTTCAGTGGTTTTGATGTGACAGACAGATTAACTATCGTAATTTAATAGGGAAATATAATATGTCAATCCACAAAACTTGATTTCTATGATTTTTTTTTTATTAAATAGGTAATAATGTTAACTTTTTTAAATTAGTGATGAGTGAGAGTCTTATAAACGTAAGAGTAAACAAATATAATCAGAATTCTCCGAACTGTTAACCTATCAGGTATCGTGTAACTACACGTGTTATTGTGAGTCAAACATAAAAGATAGACATATGCTGTTGCGAGATATTTTTTTAGGAAATTTTATGTAGAATATTTCCGTCATACATGATTTCTATGTAACTTTAACCATTAAGGCTGCATACGCGACGGAAGCTTAAAATTTGGAGTAACGTGTCCCGTTTTCCCTTTATTAGTCTGCTCCTATTGATTGTAACGTGATGAAAAGTATACTATAACCTGCCCAGAAGTATGAAGAATAATTGTACTAAGTTTCGTTAAAATCCGTCGAGTAGTTTTGTTTCTATAAGGAACATACATACAGACAGACAAAAATTTTACTAATTGCATTTTTGGCATCAGTATCGATCACTAATCACCCCCTGATAGTTATTTTGAAAATATATTTCATGTACAGAATTGACCTCTCTACAGATTTATTATAAGTATAGATAGATAATGCTACGTGTATAACTAACTATTATTTGGTTATCGAATGTCAATATATCATATGCATTGTAAAAAAAATACAAGCAAATGAATTCTCCGCGCAAAAAAAACTCGACACCCATTATTGGGTGAATTTTGTAAAATTATTTCTTAGCTGATGCCTACGTCATAATAACTATCTGCGTTCATTTCAGTGAAAGACAGATAATAAAATCAATGCCTAATAAAAAAAGTACCTTGCCAAAGGGAAGAGAAAAAAAATTAAAATTTAGATATTTCTTTAAGAATTTATTCAAAATGAGAACGTAAATTCCTTACTTTGAATAAAAATATTGATTTTAATACACACTAATGAGTTTGTCTCTCGGGTTCCTATAAAAAATTCAACCATTTGGTAGTGACAAGTAATATCTGGGTATACTTCAAAATATCTTTCTAAATCTACAATTTTAATAAATCTTTCGTCTTACATAGAAACAGCTTTATTATTCAGGTTAAGTGAGTTTACAGAGGAACGTAAAACTGGACGTGATTTATTTGTAATCGTAGGGAGGGGATAAATCAGTCTCAACATTGACCTCGGTACTGTGACTATTACCGTATTAAGCTGGGAGCTTGGAAAATGCCATGTTTTATTTTTAATTAACGAGATTGAAAAATATATAACACAAACTCTTTTCCTTATAAAGATTAAAACAGCAAGAAAAAAACTTCTAAAATCAATTGTTCCCTTGAGGGTGGAACTTTTAATTTAATAAATCTATTCTCAAAATATAGGCAACTTAATAAAGGAAGAAGCATTAAATTTGAGTGTTAAATAGAAAATTGTGGAATATACTCAAATAATCGAGTGAACTGAGAACTTCATAATTTAATTACAAATTCAATTCAATTCTTTGGTTAATGGCTTTTAGTTGTGTCAATTAGACACATGTTATTTCGCCAATGTCACGTGGGATGGAGAAGACGCGATGGAGATTGATCGTTAATTACAAATAATCTGATGTAACTATCACATGACATCTTTGTACGTTTTTTGGCGTGATAATAGTATATACTCGTACCACCACATGATCGGAATTCATTTAATATACCACTGTACCATGTTTCGTGCAAATTCTGCATTTCATTTCGTTTCATTTCATTCGACTTTATTTAACTTAATTTTACTTCATTTCGGTTCATGTAATTTGTGATGCGATTAAAAAAACCGAACAATCATCATTTATTTATCATAGATGTAAACTTTTCAATGTAAAGGACATAGGCTCAGGACTACAGACTCAGGTTCTAAACTCCCTTGATACCAAATTTCATTTAAATCGGTTTAGTAGTTTAGGAGTGATTGCGTAACACACAAACAGAGTTACTTTCGAATTTATAACACTAGAAAGGATTTCCTAATTAAAAATAAATGAATATACTACAGTTACAAGTAATCCTTTTAAAACACACTTCATATGCGTACTGATGTTCACTGAAAGTGTACTTTACAACCACATATATGTCTGGGTCTCCCTGGACAAAGATAGGAGATTCCTATTAAGGTGCTTAGAATCTTAATCCACCACGTTCCAATGTAACTTGTACCATGTATATGTAGATACATGAGTGAAAAATTTTCCCAACACAAGAATTTTCACGATATTACCCTTTGACACCGATCACAAGACAAAATTAAAGCTTAGCCGTCCTGTTAGAATCACTAGGTCATCTTATCTCTGCGCTGAAATTACTTAAAATTTATTCAGGGATATTTCCCGAACGAAACGAAACGGAATTCTGGAATACTAGAATTTCGCCTAAAGGACAAAGACATGTGTATATTTAAAAACAATTATAACTGACAGTATGTAAAATAATAAGTTACTAATATTATCAAAGAAATCTCTTTATACAGAAAAATATTTCAGTTATCAAAGAATATATTTAACAGACGTTCGATCTAATTGTATCAATGTTTACTTTACCTGAAAAGTAATACGATAGATTTAAGAAATACTACAGAAACATTTTCCATGTCTCCAGAATATTGTATCGGCTGAACGATGACAAATTATATTTCCAACCTTTTAACTGACTTTAAAAAAGGAAGAGGTTCTTAATTGGTCGAAGACTTATTAACTTTATTTTGTGTTTGTTCTCCGTTTACTCGAAACTGGACTGTACCTGGTTACTTTTAAAATGGTATACTATACTATTGCTTCTACATAATTTAGATTAAAAATTAAAATAATTGGATTAATATGTCATCCAAGTTTTATAAATTATTATTCAGTCTACGACCCACAAGTTGAGAGTTTCAAATTAAATACTTACGTAAAAAACTTTGTCACCCACTCCAAACTATTGCTCGCTTGGACTATAATTAAACCAAGTTATGTAACTTTTCTGACCTGAATTAAAGTTAAAATATTAGCTATTCTTTCAAGATCTATTTATAATGTTTAAAGATGTTTTTTTTTCTGTATGAAATATATATTAATCTCCCTTAATATAGCATCAACCCTAAAACCATAATTTCGTGAGGCAAAGTTGCCAATACTTTTTTATATAACACGGATAATTAAATATAAAATGGCCTACTATCATATAATCCTGAGATGAATTAATTTTTAATTTATCGTTTAATTAATTTTTATATTGTTAATTTCTTGCAATTTAATTATAGTTGAAAAATTGGTTACAGTGCAAGTCCAAGTATTACAACTACATAAAGTGGTTTGACATGTCTTTGGCCTGCAAAGTGCACCACCTACTTTGATATCTGACATGTAGGAAAGCTTAATATGAAATAATCCGTTATTTGGCGTTGTCAGAATAACGGTCTTTTTACTTCAATTAAAAAATATACAAACAATGTATTAAAAGAGTTTTCAATATTTTTTTGAAAAGCGACGCCTTGGTCAGATCCGACCTTCATTGGCAAAGTTGCAATCATAAATTTATCAATAATTAGTACTAACTAATATATAATAATATTATGAAGAGGTGAAATTAATTTGTAAGATTATATGTAGAGGGTAATCTTTGAAACTATTAACCCTATTTGAAAAATCTTGTAACGTTATATAGCCCATTTATTTCATAAGATTATAGGCTATATTACACTACGCTACAACACACAGAAGCGAAGTAGTATAGAAGTATAGTCTATTTTTCTTCACTTGTCTTATTTAGCAGCCAAATATGGCCTATTACTAGCTACATATAAGAGCTAGATAAGAAATGATCAACTGAATGATTGAACTGAATCGTTTTATATAAAGAAAAATTATAATGAAAAAAAAATTGTTCGTGAATTCGTGATTTTCGTTGGGGTATTGTTACCAAATAACACGAATAAAGACAAGAAAGATCGACTATAGTTAGAATATCTACCTATACCTACGAATATCATTGCTATCTCTGTAAACGAAATGTTTTTTTACAGACAAACGAATTTTCTAAAACGTTTTCGTTGTGAACTAAAGAAAGAAAATACTTCTACGTTTCAAATAAATCATGCCATTTGTTCACAAAACATTTTGGATTTATGCCAATAATGTATTTGAAACAATGCTTTATTCGGTGAAGATTTTTCGCTAGTTATCGACTTGTCTCGCGTAGTTTTGTCTCCAGCTATTCGTATTGAACCGAGGTGGCCTAGTGGTTAGAATACGTCGATCTTTACGAAGATTGTGGGCTCTAACCCCGGCTAGCACCACTGATTTTTCAAGTGCTAAATTTGTGTTTAAATTAATGTCAAACTCGGCGGTGAAGGAAAACATCGTGAGGAAACCTGGATGTGTCGGAAGAAATTCTGACACATGTATATCCGCCAACCCGCAGTGGAGCAGCGTGGTGGATTAAGCTCTAAACCTTTTCCTTAATAGGGGAGGAGGCCTTTGCCCAGCAGTGGGACATATACAGACTGTTACTTTACTTTACTTATTCATATTGTGAACACGTATAATAGGAATGGTATACGTATCTCTTGACTAGCTGTCCCTCGCAGTTTCCCTGACATTTATGGTTACTGCTGTGAGTAGTAGCGTGATGTAATATAGCCTTTAACCTTCCTCGTTGTACAGACTATCCAAAGTTTTTTTTTCATCGGCTTAGTAGTTTATAGATTATCCCCCACAAACAAAACTTACAAACAAATTTTACTTCTTCACAATATTAATATAGATTATAATGACTTTTCTTATATTATATTATCTTAATGTGTTGCTCGATTAAAAATTAATAAGAAGAAATGCACTAAAAAATCTGTCAAGTGCGAGTTTAACTCTCACGCAAAGGTTCCATATCTTCAAGATGTACTTTTCCATTTTTATAGAATTTAGAAATATAGGTAATATTTCAGAAAATTAATTTAAAAAATGTACCCACCCGTGTAAACCGAGTTTTGTTTTAACGTCCCGTTGGTATCCTTCGGGAACATATCCCTAAAAAATAAAAAAAGTAAACGCTTCACACTCAACGGCGCCCATTACGATATCATGATCCTGTGTCGGGTGTCCGGAAACTCACACTATTTTAAACTCCCTGACCACGATCCGTATGGCCAATACAGAAGTTTTTCATGAGTGGGGATCGAACCGCGACCGTTAGTTTCAGTCAATTACAGTGACGACAACCTGTCGTCAAAAAGAAGAAAAGATATTAGTCGTCCGGCTTTATAACTCTCCCCATAAAGTGCAGCTACAGTAGCCATTTTAAGCCGATTTTCTACGGAAGTGTGGTGCTTCCGCGGTCGAGACCGTATGCAAACCGTTTACTTAAGCTAGAGTTTACCACAATAATAAACTTGATAAGTGCTAATGCCTATCTATTGAGCGCCATGTGCAAATAATATTAACTTTGTTGTTGCAATTAATAGTTAGAAAAGTTAAACTACGAATTTTAATTGTAAAAGGTTTTGTTAAATTAAAATTCAATTATAAGAATTGCATTATATAAAATAATACTTTACGTGTATATTTCCTATTTTTAAGGTTTATAATATTTTTATAAGAAAGTCATATTTCATTGGATTTTTATCAAAATCGGTTGAGTAAGTAATTTAGTTTTAAAATCAAAATAAATAGAGTATATCATTTCAGTATTCGTTGTTTA
Organism: Hypolimnas misippus; assembly: GCA_037950945.1. Taxonomy (NCBI): domain Eukaryota; kingdom Metazoa; phylum Arthropoda; class Insecta; order Lepidoptera; family Nymphalidae; genus Hypolimnas; species Hypolimnas misippus. Next base: position 4,310,440 of record JBBEEQ010000009.1, read on the forward strand.
GCTTTTGATGTCGATCGCTTTATTTCATAAAAAACTTTTTATATAATTAAACCGTCGAAAACGAAACCAGTAAACAAAAAAGCAAAAAATTAACATTTACTGAATTCGTTTACCACCGCAGCGCATCGAAATTTTTTTTTTTATAAGATGGAGTCCATATCCTGCGAGTTATCATATGATATTTTACTAATGCAAACTTAGATTTTTAACGATACCGTCGCTGCAGGATGAGCAGCCTCTCCGCCATAACGTGTTAAAGCGCAGGCATCCATGCTCGTAGCAAAGTGCCTGCACTTCGTTACGACACGCGGATCCTGCGCTACTTCCGCGTCTACAAATTTACGAAAACACTCAGGAGTAAGACATACCAGGTGAAATCGGGGTTAATACATTCGTTTCTCGAACCTAATTTATGCTAATCTAGGCAAACATCAACAAGGAATGACAACTATATAAATTTACTAGTTGCTCCTTGCGGTTTCCCTCGCGTTTATGGTTACAGTTTTGCTCCTGGGAATCGTAGTGTAATGTAATTTAGTCTACAACCTTCCTCAGTACATTGGGTACCAAATGCAAAAGAATTTTTTAAATCGGTTTTGTGGTTTTAGAGATTATTCCCCTTTTTTGGTTGCTGGGGAATACTTTTATGCATTCCGCCTGGGCCCGGCGGGTATTTTGGACTCCTGGAACTGAGTGTACCAGACTAGTCTTCGCCTACAGAGCAACGGACACCAAGAGCGCTCTCCCGCCCTGGTTTCAAAGATATACAAACTTACAAACACACAAAGTAAAAAAAATCACCTCTTTATAATATTTATATAGGTTTTTATTCTTTCCAATAAATGATAGTTACTCTAACAAATTGATATTTAACCAGTTATCATCTGTGTGTCTAGCTGTAATGTTGAAAGACGTGTTCAGCTACACGGCCAATTGACGTGTGTTTGAACGACGTTGTTTTATGAAACGGCTAGCCGTGCAATGAAACGCTTATTTCAACAAGTTGACTGTGACTGCTTATGAACATTCATAAGCAATACTGCTTCAAGCCACACAGACTTCATTCTGAGAAAATGGCGTCTAAACATGTCAAGCCTATTTTTAACAAATTTGTTTGAAGGCGAATATATCCATCTTCTATTTTCTATTTTGTTAAAATGAATAATGAATTAAAAGCATATTGGTATAATAAGAAGTTTTAAAAATCTAATAATAAGTTTCTTGAATATGTTAGATTATTGCATAATGCAAATATTGAGTACACTTCAATATTCGAAACATTTTTCATTAAACACATGACGCATCATCAGAATACATTCATATCTTCGATTTTAACTTTTTGTGGGATGACACATTATTGCTAATCGGCATCCATATGTGTTATTTTAAAACAAAATCCTACATTAATGCTAGCGAAGCCGCGAGATAAAACTAGATAAATATGTTTAAAATAAATGATTTTAATCACAGTTGGCTTAACCAGCCTTTGTTTAATCTGTATGAAATTAATGAGGCATGCGTGGACACGGACGACGTGACGCGGAGACCGCGAAGTGCATCAATAATAATTATTTATCATGCACTGCCTTTTGCTCGCGGCTTCGGTCGCGTTAATGTACAATTTGTTATGCCAGAATCAACGTTATTCTATTATCCTTCGACAACAGTAATTTCTTCTACCTTATTTCCATGAATAAGTTGTGAATGAGACTAATTCAATCTACTTTCATAATCTGTGTAATTTTTATACTTTTGCGCGCTACAAGGTTTTCATACTCAGAAAAATATCTAACATCTACTCTTGTACCTTGTGAAATTTTTCGTTTCATTTTAAAACCATAATCCAGTCATTTACTGGATGAATGGCTTCACGTCTATTTCTGTATACCTAACAATGTGTATGCAAAATTATGATGATCTGTTGAGTAGTTGGAGAATTAAAGTTTAATAAACAAACTCACGCGCGTATTATATGTTAATTAGGGTATTATAATAATAGTTTGATTGAACGTTAGGTACGTGTTTAGGGTTCCAAATCCTAAAAACGGACTGGCGCAAGAAATCAATTTTGAAAACATGGTATGAAATCTTTCGAGTGCAAGTTGGATTGCATTTCATATTATTATTTTTATAAAACAAATCGCCGCGATGGTCACCGCTGCCCATGAACATTTAGAGCACCAAAGGTGCCACAATTATATTGCTAGCTTGAATAGAAATGAGGCATAAACGAAAATAGGAAGTAAAGAAAGGAATTAAGGGGGACGTTAGCTTCCGAATCTCTCACTTATCGTACGAAACTCGGCCATAGCTACTTCACGGCGATCTTCTGTGAGAGTGAGATACTGCCCCGATCTAGCTAGCCCGTATATTAGTAGGAAGAAGACTACAGCTAGGCTCTACGTTACTTTAAGGATTAAACATGGGTATATACGACGCATAAAACCAGCACTGTAACTATAAATATCAATCCATCTGACAAATGGACACTCGGACTGGACCATTAGACTGCGTATTTAGGATTCTGTATTCGAAAAGCCAACGGGACCATATTACTAAACTCCGCTGTCCGTCCGTCTATCCATCTGTCTGCTGTATATCATGAATTCTAATGACATCTTGCCCTTTTGCTGTGTCACAGTAAATGTTTCACAACTACAACAGGACATTTTAGAAAAAGGTAACCGACTTCAAATAAGTTATTTCGTGTCCTTAAATGACATACTTATTCCAGTTATTTTCATTTTAAAACCAAGCTAGTCAAACGATTTTGATGAAATGAGAACCTCCTTCTTTGGAACTCGGTTAAAAAGGCTTTTCCTATAAAGTAAAAATGTATGGAGCTTAAGTTACAAGGCTGTTCCTGTGCGGCTGGCGGTTATATTTACGTTTCTCAGAATTTCTCTTGTAATATGCAAGTTTCCTTACGATGTTTTCTTTCACTACTAACTCGGGGATTTGAATACTTTAATGCTTGAGAAGCATGTTGCGAGCCCGGAATGAAACCTGCAATCGGCTGAGACGTTCAATCCATTGGACCATATAACTTTAACTATCTTTTTTGGGCAGTACATCTATACTATAAAAAAGAGGTAAAATTAGTTTGTAAGTTTGTATGTAAGGCATAATCTCTGAAACTACTTATCTGATTTGAAAAATTCTTTTTGCATTAGATAGCCAGAAAATTCAGGAAGATTATTTGCTTTATTATATCAAGCTGTAACTCATAGAACCAGAGGCGTAACTATACCATTTGCGGCCCGTGCCAAATTGTTTGGATGGGACCTCCAAGTAATAATCGTCATGTTATAACTTAATTTTAATTAAAATCACTTAAGTAGGCATCCAAAACTGTTAATAGTATGGTGTGTATTTTATTTAAATATCTGATAAGTTTTATTTTTAAAATGAAGTAACAATTAATTAGGCCGGGGCCCTCTTGGATCTGGGGCCCGTGGCTTTTTGCCAGCCCTGACATATGTATATTCACACCCCTGCATAGGACAAAAGCAGTAACCATAAACGCGAGTAAAACCGCGAGGTGCAGCGTTTTGTGCAAATAATTCCTTTCAACTTCGATATTTAAAGATGATTATAAATACATAGTCTGTTGAAAATAGATACCTTAAGGCTAATTGTTTCATGAATGAAACATACTTTTAAGTCTGATCAAAAACAGTAGGGTGTCTTGGAGTTGCAAAGATTATGAAAATTTTAGATATGACATTTTAAACAATTTAAGCTTTAATAAATGTAGATATTTATGCAAAGGGATAAACGTTAATTAATTTTATTAGCAAAGTAATTAAATGGTGTTAGCATAAGGAAAAATGAGAATAATAATAAATTAATTTTTGTTAATTTAATTATAAGGTTTGGAAAAAGTGACTTATTTTGTTTTATAAAAATGTTTAAATTTGCTTTTATTTATTATTATTAAATTATTCATATTTAATAATAAATATTTTTATTTTGTGTTCTTGTTTTAGTTTTGTCTTCACTAAAATCTGGAAAATTGTTCTATTTTTCAATTCGCTTTCCTATTTCCATATTCTTGTGCAAGATTATTTCAAAACTTATCGATTTATAATTTTATATAAAATTATTTTATAATCACAAGCGTTGACAGATAAAATCTTCTAAAACTTCATTCACTTTTAAAAAGAATTGTATCCGACAATTGTATCTTACTCAGGAAGAGGATGTTCTTAGTTACTGTATCAAAAGACCGTGGCGCGTCTGCACTTGGCCTATATTACTTTAATCTATGTGTAGTTCGCAGCCCGCGTGCCTGGGCGGGCGTAGCGGCGAGGGGGGACTTATGATTGGCCCGGTACACCTCGTTCAGAGCCTCCAGTCTGCCTCCGACCATAATAGGGAGAGAACGTTCGCCGCTTCGTCGCTGCCCTAACCGCGTGAACCGATAACGTGAATTCTTCAATAAAATCGCGTGTGAAATTCAATTTTCTGCCAGTGTTTTGTTTCTCCATACCTGTGACAATACAGCTGTACCTTCGCTTGTTGTTGTTAGCGCCGCGTCAATACCGCACCGTGTAATGCGATCTGTTTGAGGGGTTACATAGAGTTTTCAGCAAAAGTAAGTAGTTTCACTTATTGTGCTCTATGCGAGACTGTTTGTTATGTAATTGCTGTCAGAATTTGGCTGGTGACCCCTGATAGGTCACTTAAAATGTGTGGTTATGTTGAGGTTTTTCGTTTAGTTTAATGGTTCAACTAAATGCTGTCACATTAAGAGCACTTCTTTAAATGTGATATTTAGTAAATGTTGCACGTTTTGCAGTAATTATTCATTCATGTAAATTTAAATGTTAAAATTTTTAAACATTGCTTTTAAAGCCGTTGGTTAAAACGCATTCATGCATTGTATGCCGGCACATAAGCCTTAGAATCATAATGAAAAACATCAGTTAATTGAGTTGATTCGATGCAAATATTTATCAACATTCAAATCGTGTATGATCTTTGTTTTCATATGATCCTTATAATCTCTAGAGTAAATGTTATACAACAAAATAGCAATATTAGTGTTAAGAAGACACAAAGTTATGGATTCTTTAAGTAGTTATTTTATTATAAAGTTGATAAAATACAGTACAGTTGATAATTAATAGCAGTTTAGGAAACAATAGACATCCGCTATAATGAAAATAATAATGTGACATTTTGACTTCTCAATTTGTAATAAAATGTAATTTAATGTTAAATATTTGGGGCTTTTTTTGTTGATATTCAAAAGGCGTTTTGTTGCGTACATCTGACTAGAATCTAGAATGGGGCATTGTTGTCAATTTCAGAATATAATCGCGAAATGCTTAGCCTTCTAGCAGCATTTTACTCCGGTAATAGCTTTTGTCATGAGCGGGAGGCATAAGGGGATGCACTTGCATCCCCATTTCATGAAAGAATATTTAGATAGAAAAAGTTTTTTTTTATTTAAACTATTATTATATTTTTAACTACGAGTATGCGTTATAAGAATTCAATTATACCTAAATATATTCCGCTCCGCGGTTTTACACGCTGTATGAAAAATGTCTACCATAATCATCCTCTTAATTGGAACATATTCATATCATTCTGGCGTGGATCTAGGGCTTTAGCCCCAAAAAAAAAAATACAAATCACTGAAAGAATTCTGCCGGTATTAATTTTTTTCTGGTGTTGTTAACGTGGTTAAAATACTTTCTTGTGTAATAAATACTGAAATACTGTATTAAAATAAATTATTAGACCCGGAAAAAGAAGCAGTTTTGTCAGGCGTTTGAAGATGATCACAAAATCTGCGCTGAAACTTTGACTACATAATTAGTAAGATTATCGGAATTCGGCAAACAGAGATTTTAGAGATGGATAAAGAGTGCTTAAATACTTTATTTCAGGTAAACAAAGGGCTTAAATCCAGATTTATTCGTATTTGGTCACGTGCCAGTCTTATTGGTACGTCAGGACTCCTGGCTCAGGAGTAGCGGCTACTGTAGTCCATGTTAATAAGCTTCTCTAAAGATTGGTAAAGCACCTGCAACTCCCGTAATATTGTAGATGTCCATGGGCCAATAGTCACTTAACATCAGGGGCCAATAGTCACTTAACATGACTGTCAAATAGACTATCTACTTGTGTGCCTTTTCATTTTTAAAAAGAACGTTAGATCGGTGGCAGAGGATGATTATGCAAAAATGTGCCTATATACCAGCGCCAGCGTTTTAGGGACACTAATGTTAATAACAGAATTTGATAAACCTTTTTTATATAGTTTATATATAAATAATTAACGATACCGAGTATTAATTTGTGTAAAACCATCTTGACAAACATCGCAAGAAATTTTTTAAATATGGACCTACATATATCTATCAATGCGCAATGGAGTAGAATGGTGAGTTAAACTCCATATCCATCGTTTTATTAATGGGAGAAATACCGTACTATAAAAGTAAATATGAAAATGTTGTTCATCAACATTTTCAGATTAATTTTTTTAATTGCGCAGCTGGACATGTTTCGTTGCCGAAATATTTCAAGATCATTGTTTTGTGAAGTTGCGATTTGTATGAATAATATTAACAAAAGTGAATCCTTTGTGATATATTTCCTGTACACACATGGCACCATGACAGATTTATTATAATGTATAGAAGAAGAATGAATAATAGGTTTGGTCAAACGAGAAATTCTCTAAGCCGGTCGAAGGCATTATTCCATTTCGGACTTTGTTCCATTACATTTATCCTACACAAGGAAAAGCATTAAAATGTATTTGTCATAGTAACATTAACGGGAAATGTATGAGATTTTTTTTCGGGACACAAACGTGAATCATATTGAACCTATTCGTTTTTAGGGTTCTATATCTTAAGAGCGCTAACGGTACTACTAAGTCTCCGCTGTCCGTTCATCTGTCAACAGGCTGTAATCTCATGAACCTTAATTAGTAAAGAAGATAATGATTACAGAGTATGTATTTCTACTATCGCTGTAATATAAAATTAAAAAATAAACCCGACCCAAAAATATTTAAAAGGTAGAGAAAAGAGCTTATGTTTGGCTGGACCGATTGTAGTAGAACGTGTCTAGAAACCATCTCTAGAAAACCCTCTTTCAAATAAAAAAAAACCGCATCCAAACCAGTTCATGATTTACGGTGCCACAGACATACACATAGAGGTCAAACTTTTAACACTTTTTGCCTCGGGGGTTGACAAAAATAAAAGAGTTTAGTATGTTAAATAGCGCTTCTCGTTTCATTTACAAAAGTATTTCAAAAGTATATAGTTTTATATCTTGTACAAGAGTTTATCAAAATTGACACAGTGGTTTGATTTTTAAATGAAAATGACTGGAGTTTGAACGTAATTAAAGCGAAGAAAATTGTGTAATTTTTTTGGAAGTCGGTTTTTTAAGTGCAGTTGTAATTTATCTTCTGAAAAAGAGGACGTTTAGATATCCGTTCTTAGACCTTATAAGAGTAGTTTTCGCGCTGAAAAAAAAAACGTATTATTTGTCATGACTGAACGCAATGATAGGGTTTATGGTTGCTGATAAGAAGATAACTGCGCGGTGTAATACAATAACTTATCAAATCATAGAAACAGTACTTGTATTTGTCAGTGATAACGAAATTATATAAATTTATTTTATTAAACAAATCCTATCAGTATCTGTGCGAGGATATTGAAATTAACCTCGCATTCAACAATCAGGGTTGTGTGAAAATCTCTATTTATATTATTATAATAACGATCAAACCTTAAATTTTCTTGTGCCTCTTATAGTCGGCTGGCAAGAACAGTAGCGTTAACCCTACCCTTTCTAGATTTTTAAATATTCTTTATTTTGCAATACAGAATATATGGACGCTGATATGCAATACTGTGTCAAGCCCTACGGACTCCATTTTGAGAAAATGGCGTCTAAAGATACATACGTATTCTTAATTAATTGGTTTAAAGACGTATGTTTCCATTATTCTTTACTATTTTGATAAAAGGTACATTGAATTAATTGCAGATAAGTATAATAAAAAGTTTTATATACTAATAAGTTTTTCAGATTTATTAACTTCTTGAATATCTCAAAAAATGTAACACACTTCAATAGCTTAAATATTAAATTAAGACACTTTTTACCGTACTTATTTTGTTTAAATGACTTGCATTTTTTGAATACTGTTAAACATGTCATGAATTATCAGAATACATCAATATCTCCGAATTGGAGTTTTTGTGGGTTGACACATTATTGCTTATCAGCGTCCATATAATTCTATACTAATACTATTGTAAAAATTGTTAGTAAATATGAACGTAGGTGGTCTGAAACTACTGATATGATTTTGGAAAAATCTTTTTGGTATGGATAGCCTGTTTATTGAAAAAGGTTTATAGGCTATAAGTTAGGTAGATTCATAGGAACGAAGAAGTAACCATAAACACGAGTGAAACCCGAAAGGCGGCTAGTGAATAAATAAAAAGGAGCGAATTTTGTATAACCAGAGTAAACTGAACCACTGAAGCTATTTTAAAAACTGATACTATTTAAAAGGTTCATTATTTTAGATGGTCGTAGTCTATATTTTATCTATATATGCGTATTATTTTAAAACAAAATCTACATTAACGCGAAGCCGCTGGCAAAAGCTATTGTAATATAATTTAATCAAACACGTTATTTGACTTCTTTTTGTATTTTTTTGTATTATTTCTCCTAAAATAATAATAAAATTGATCGTAATTTATATCCTTATTGCATTCAACATATCCTTTATTAAACACCACATCTTTTCATTACATCTATACTAATATTAAAAGCAGAAGAGTTTGTTTGTTTGAACGCGGTTATCTCAGGAGCTTCTTTGAATTGAAGAATTCTTTCGTGTTAGATAGTTTATTTACGGAGGAAGGTATAGCCTTCTATAGGCTATATTACACCACGCTACTCATAGGAGAAAAGCAGTAAATGTAACGCGAATGAAAAAGAGCTAGAGCTAGTTTTTAATATAACCAAAAACTTTATCCGAACTAATATTACAAATGTAAACGTGACTTGTTGAATATTGTTTGGTGTTTACACATATTGTTGAGATTTTATCTAATTGAGACAATTATTTAAGGTCAAATTTCACAAAACAAGACTTTATTAAGGACCTTGGTAATATAATCTATATCTGTCTGCGATTATAAATAGGTACTCACAACCACGCTATGGAGTCTGACGACTTCAGAATTGATGATACAATTTTCTGATCTTTTCTAAGAAAAATATATCTGATCTTGACCTAAGACACGCGCCACTACAGTGTCTTGTTTCAACGTACATATATCCATCTATATACTGGCAAAAAAATATGAGTCAAAGGGAAAATTCAGACAATTAATATAATAATGCTAAAATTAAAAAAAAAAAAGAAAAAGTGTAAGCAAATCGTACATATTTGCAAGAAAACAAGATTTGAAATTTCTTAACAATATCGATAACAAATTCTCCTCATAATCAACAATCAACAAAATACTTCGCAGCACCGTTTATGTATTATATGCACACATTGACGTTTAAGCTCAAATGCCCTTACCTAAGTAGCCCTCATATTTATTATATATTCCAGTCCCAAAAACGTTTTATATTCCTGTTCTAAGGGCGGGTGTGCCATTAGATACAAAAGCGCAAAACTTTAGTCCCATGCATCGGATATGAGCTCAAATTAAAGCCATCACCAGTGGTTGTCTTTTGCTATACTAGATTTACTATCAGATTAGTTATTAAACAAGACGTAAGTTATATAAAATATGTGACTCCCCAAAAAAATGTTATAAATATTAAATACCTATTATGTACCTTTTCAGTGTTGAAAGACGTTTTGAAATCGGATGAGTAGTGTTGGGGATTGATTTTTTTCCGTATAATATCTATTCTAATGGAAATTCAAGGAATTAATATTTTGTGTTACTTTTTTATAACAACTAGCTGACTAACGACTAGGCAAGACACTTGATATTAAGTGATCAGCGCCGTCTATGAACATTTGCAGCACCAAAGGACACAAATTCGTAGCTGTCTTCAAAAAGAATAGTGGATAGAAGGAAATAAACTTAAGGAAATGAATGGAAAAGCAGGTGAGGGTTTGGTTCTCACTTACCGTACGAACGCAGTTATGTTAGCTATTTCACGCTGATCTTCTGTGAGAGTAAATTACTGTCCCGGTCAAGCCGTATACGAGATGTAGTCAGTATGCTAGACTCAACCTCAACAAACTCATTCCCACACCTGAGATAATGTGTTGAAATCGTCAAAGGTTTTAAATTGTTGAGCGTGCCAAAGAATTAGACATTCATAGACGCGCTCGAAAAACATGAGTTATGTTTTTATTCCTTCGGCAGTCGGACAAAAACAACAATTGCACTATTTGATACTAAATGCGCCTATATATTTTATTCCCGTTTTTATACGTGCACCCATGTCATGGCGTTTACAAGTATAGCGTGATAGTATAATAATTAGTAATTCAGTAAATGACTTATATAAATTAAAGGACAAACTTAAAAAAGGAACTGACTGTAAAAGATGTTCGTTTACTTGGACGACATTCTTATTTTAAGTCTTTTGACCAAAATACTGAGCCGATTTTAATGAGATTTGATTCTATGAGACCAACTAGAAAGTATATCCATTCAAACATAAAGAATTAACTAAATCGGTTAAAAAATAAAGGAAAGAGCATAAAAAAAGTCCCAGGCAAACTGAGAACCTCCCACCTTTTCTGAAGTCGATTTGAAATATTTTCAAAATACGTATTGATCGTTTCTGTGATTGATTTTAAACAAAGTTTTCCTTCTTCAACATTTACAGCGATATATAGTCGTTAACACTCAACACCTTAGGTAATTATCCTATATTGGCTTATCAATTCTATACGGATAAGTTACCGCAATCTACTTATCTTGCGCTCTGGTTCGCGTTAATAGAAATACTAACAAGGTCAGACCAGACCGCATTAGATCAAATATCTGTAACTTGTTTGCCATATTGGTTACAAATTGGACCAAACATTTGATATAGAAAATGCCAAATGTTGGCCATTACCCAAGTTGGTCCACAAATTAGATATTAGAACGCTGATAAGCAATACTGTGTCAAGCCACACAAACTCAATTTTGAGAAAATGGCGGCTAAAGATGTCAAACCGATTCTTAATAAATTTGTTTGAAGACGTATATATCTTTATATCTTTTCTTTTCTATTTTGATAAAAGGTATAATGAATTAAAAGTAGATTGATATATTTAATGTGTTATTATAAAACACTTTTTCAAATAAGTATTTGAGATTATTGTATAAATTGCATAATATGGAACGCCCTTGAAATTTAGAACATTAAATGAAGAAACTTTTTTCCGTACTTATTTAGTTTATATCACTTGAAATTTGTTTGAATAATGTTTAATAGATCACGCAGTATCAAAATACATCAATATCTCCGTATTGGAGTTTTTGTGGGTTGACTCATTATTGCTTATCAGCGTCCAATTGATGATCATATTGTGTAGCTTGTAGATACCACTTCACTTTTATTAACATTGAAATGAAAACAGCATATGTTAAAACAAATAAAGATGATCCTTTTGGTATTATTATTGATAACGTTCATGGCTGATTATTTGCTTATATAAGAACAAACCATATATATGCAGAGTATATCTTATCACTTAAATCAATAGAAACATATACATGTAGGCGGTTCACGTCATTAACTTTGTTTTATTTACTGATGAATACCAACTGGGATTCTTTTTTCATGGATTTTGAATGTAGAATTTTTGACTATCGAAGTTAAAATATTTAATATAGTTTTGTATAGAATTCATAATAGCTTTATTTTACAAAACATGTCCGCGTGGAATGGAATGGTAACTAGAATGCTAGCAGCATTTTCTTTTTGAATAGAAATACCGATTTTCTGGGTGAGAAATATAACTTTTACTTTTTAAATTACAAACATTTAAGTTGTTAACAATGTATTTATTATATTAGAAGGTTCTGGACTAGAGGATATTTACAAAAAACCCTAATTATTTTTAGTTTAACTCGTGTCCAAACAAAACAAAGGCGAAACAGTCCAAAACGTTTCATATTCTAATTAAAGAGACCTTGTATTCGGTCATTTGCGTGTTGACAAACTTCTGTTAGTTTTTATCGCTAATTCGCAAACCACTTGCCTTGAAGAAATTAAAGGTATGCCAATTCATCTATGAACATTAAAGGGACATGTGTTATTAATAATCAACCCTATCCTAAGGTACTTTGGTTGAAAATTAAATGGTTAAAATGAAGATCGATGTTGACCAAATCAAGTCACCGAGTTTAGTCACCACACGTATGTTTGGACGCGAATCACATATTTATGGTATGATTATGTGGATTATATCGTTATCATGGATATAAAATATGGTGCCGGTTGCATAGTTTAAGACATCTCAGATTTATAGCGTTGTAATGTCTTAATCTTTTGATTTTAGTACGGACATTTGGTTGTTTTATTTGGAAAGTTTTCCAGGGGTATTTGAAAATTGTTTAATTTATTACATAAATATTATAAGAACTCGTAATACACGAAGTATTCGTACCGAGTAGAAAACATAAAATATATGATAATCAATTATTTAAATTTACATACTTATTACGTGTATCTATTTTTCTACAGTGAGTAACTGCTTAGCATAAGCGTGTAATATTTCAAATTAAAACAAAAATCGACAAGCTACTCATTGAGACAATTTGAACGAACTCCAACATGATAATTCTGATGTAAGTTAGTGAGGAATTATGAATCCTGCTGATTCCAGATGATACTACAGCATCAAATCAAAGTTACTCTACTGTATTTTGACATCATTCACAGTCAATTTCAGCTCGATTAGACCAAAAGAAGTTTCTCAGATCCTTTCAACAACGAAAAAGAGCTAATAACCTTAAAACGCCTCAATAGTTCTTCATAATTATAGCGAAGATCCATTCTGATTACATTAGGTTTAAAAAATCCGCCTCAAAATTAGTCCATTCGTTAGGTAGCTACAATGTCACTTACATCTGTATGTATCTACATAAATTCACGTCTCAAATTTATAACAGCACTCTTTTTTGGTCGAGAATTTTAATTTTTATTTGTGTTTTTATTTGGACCTATATACATATTATAACAATGATATTTTCTTTTTAATATTTCATCAAAATATAAGTTCTATCAAACAAAATATTATCTGTCCTTGTCTATATCAGATGATATTATGTCAACGATGACAGAGATAAATTAAAGATATAGCCAAGGAACTACTGTTGAGACAGAGCAACGAGAGTACTGATATTTGTAAATATAATTATATATCATTAACGTTACTTTATTCCTTACAGCGAATAAAAAACTTGTTAACTTATTGTATCCGAATACAATATCAATGAAAAAGATATTTTTAGATATTTAAAGACAGAATATATAAGAAAATACAATGAAAATGATGATGATGAATTCATCTTTCCGGTGTAATCTTTGAAACCGATAAGATTCTTTTTATTAAACTAAAAGCTACATTAATGGAAAATAAAGCGATAATCTTTTAGATTGTTGAGATAATGTCAAAGAAACATCGATACGTGACTTTTTTTTTTAAACTCCGTCTCGTTTTCTAGACAAAGGCGACCGTTATGCAACGAACTATTACTATTAGAAATTAAATGTAAAAAAATATATTTCGGTATATTGTTTGCGAAAGCCATCTATCTTAAAACGAAAAACAAATAGAATCTCAAAAGGTATACTTATCTCGTCAGGTAAGTGATAATAATACCCCTGAGTAGTCTTAATGTCTTGTTAGAAAATGCCCATTCAGCATTTACAAGGTGTACAATTTACTGAGCAGGGACTGATTGTGTAAAACTATCGTTGACTTCTGATTTTCCATTTCAGGCTTTTATTTTTAATTAATTCATAAACCGTTAATTAAACTTACCAACACATATAGAAGTCACAGGAAAACAAAGTTTAAGAGGTAACAGATTTCTTACAGTATACCTGATAAAGAATATGTATATGTAGACAGAAAAGTTAAAAAAGTAGAAAGGTAAAGAATGAAATGAAGAAATCGGCTTCCTTTAGGGCTCTTTCAGACGTACCACAACCACGCGACAACCACAGCCACACTTCAACGACAACACGTGGTCGGGTGCATATTTCCTATGAAAATATAATTCATATACAATTTCCACGTACCACATTTTGCGGTCGTTATGGCCTACGTGGTTCATACTACGAAATCGCGACCACATCGCAACCACATCACAACGGCAACGCAACTACTGGCGGCACAGCGAACTACCCGCCAGTCACATCGCAACGACACATCAACAGCGCCCGCCTGCGCTCTCCCACTTGACTCTCATGATGGCACCACATCGCAACTACTAGCGACAACGCAACCACATCGATGTTTCGTCGGTAACACAACTGCATAAGACTGCAGCAAAACTATTCACACGTAACCACTATTCATCGCTGCGATGTCCTGTCGCTGTGGTGTGGTTGTGGTACGTCTGAATAGGCCCTTAAAATCAAAATACGTGCTTTACGTTCGCTTTGTAGCAATATCATGATTTAAGGTCTATTATAAATGTCCTTACATCTTTTGATTAATGAGTTTAAGAATATCAAATACGAAATAATGTGTCAAGAATGAATGAATTTATTAATGGTCACGAATCTTTTAATTGTGCCGACTTAGTAGCAGCAAACTTTACGCCTTCAAGGGACCACAGACTAGTATTTGATTTGAGCTTGAGAATTCTAATTGTATCTGAAGAAAATAACAGACGGATACACCAATAGACAATAAAGTGATTCTATGAGGGTACGACTCTGTCCTGTTGGTTCAGGTAGGAAATTCTTGAAAATAATAATTTAGTCGCTTTGGTGCTCATGATGGCTTAGTGACATATAAAAGGCCACATACATTAAATTACCTCGATACACTGGTAGGTGCAGTGTTGAGATACTAATGATGTACATTCGAATTCGTAAAAAAATATTTGATGATGTGAATATTTAAAATGATGCAAATCTTTCGCATACGCGAATGCGAATATATGTAACATCCCTAATGTGGAGTTTAAAACTTTTATAAGTGATATTCGTATTAGGAATATTATACGGGTACTTATGTAACATTTCAGTGGTTTAACGAGCTCATGAATAAGAACCCCGGATGGAATTGAAACTCGGGTTACGAATATTTTTAAACTAAGTTTTTACTATGGAAGGAAGGCCACTGATGGCAATAAGTTTCAGAATGTTTTATAGTATAACACTCAACTTTATTATGACTTCCAAAGTAAGATTTAAGATTATACTTCAAAACTGCGAAGCCTATTTGGATAAAGTATGATATCTGGAATTTGAATACTTGTGGATTGAATTTTAAGACCAAATTTCAAAATTAAATGACACATCTGGACTGTATTATAAACTATTATATTTCACTTTAAGTTTAAATATTTGAATATCATTTTAACAAACTTCATTAATATGAAAGCAAATGTTTTATAACGAAGAATTCTCTTAGCTTATTCCAATAAAATTATTATTTTTGCAGACTTTTAGCTCAGTAAATAATAGTATTTTAACGTAATTAAATGAGATTAGATATATGTGTACGTAAAGTTTTTATTAGCTCGTATTCAACGTTGAAGCATTAACTTTATGTTTCCAATTACTATACTCTGTCTCATTTAAGATAGTTGGTGAATTTAGGACTTTTTACCCGACTGCGTGACGCAGAGGAGGATTATGTTAATAAGTATGTGTGTTTGTACCAAACCCGATTTTAAATAATGACAAGTCGAATGATTTGTCATGACGGCGTGAATGTCGTAGAAAGCATAAAGATTTTAAAAAATCAAAATAGCCGAAAAAATATTAAAATCGATGTAATATATCACGTGATATATCGTTGAAGAGGTATTTACCGTATTACCGTTTAGGATCTATAACGATTTAAAGTTGGTTCATAGCGATTCCCACTGCAGATGGTCATGTAACGCAGTCGGGTTTTTGAATTTGAAAATTAATCATTTGTTTTTAGAGTGTGTTTGAAACAAAAGCACGTGTAATTGGTGGAGTCTTATATTTTGTGAATGAATGAGCGACAATTTTAATACGTCGAAGCTTGGTAACTTTTTTTTTACTTACACTGGGGAAATCGAAAAAATAGCCGATTCCTGGGTGAAAAGGTTGGATTATGTGGCGATTTATACCCACAAAAAACCTTACGATGGCTGTCTTCAGCAAGGAAAAGGAGCTGGCTGGAGAAGACTGCGGAAAGTTATTGATGATTGCTTGACCCTCACAAGCAAGCTTTTATAAAGTCTGAGGGCAAAACTTATAAATATTATTATATATTGTTAGGGCGTTGTAATAAAACGCAGTTTACTTCAACACTTCCGTTTAATGATTGAGGGTATAATTCACTTGTACATGTTATTTATAGACTCCGGGTATTCGTTAACTCGAAATTTGTTATCGACATTTTATAAGTACGCCATCTACATTCAAAGTTTTACAAACAGTCATAATTCAACGATTTACAAAGAACGCCATCTATTATTACGTTTAGACACTAACATTAATATTTTTAAACAATATCATTCGCATTTACAGATTTACAAAAATAGTATAATTATTATAGACTTAATTACGACACAATATTAAATAACATGATGGTATTACGATTACTAGTGCACGATGGCGTAATATCTTACACTTACAATATATTAATAAAACGTCATGTAATTCTCATCACCAATAAAAACAATAAAAAGAACCTTATTTTGAAATGTGTATCCACTGTTTAAGATTATAATTAGCTACGTGAAATGAGTAATAGGCGGATAATATTTATACTAACAGCAATTGTCTTTACATACTAATTGTACTTCAAGAATCTGAAGTGCTTTTCCGATAAAACAACGATACATTACTTCTCATAACAATTTAGACATTAACTTATCGATACATTACTAAACATGAAAACCAAGTTTACAATTCTATTCAATAATTTGTAGGTCATTGTACACTGAAACAGAAGTTCAAAGGATTCTTGTCGATTAACCGATTAATAGGTGATACAACATAAATGGACCCGCTCTAAAACCTACCACTTCGGAACTATTGTTATTCAACACAATATGAAATACTCCATGTCTTGAAATAGCAAAGTGACGCTCAATAATTAATGGATAAATTATAACATACTTATCGTTCACCGAGTCTTGTTTCACCTTGAGAGCAAATTACGTTGATGATAATAACATTACAATACGGTATTACGATTCCTAACATATTTACGCTACTGCGGAAATTGTTGGGAAACATCATACTAGAATTATAAATGTGTAAGTAACACAGGGGGTCACAACTTCATAAATAATAAAGATTTTAATTGCGACATTACCGTCATGAAATTAAATGTTATTAGGCTATTATCTATCGCGGTTTCACTCGCGTTTATGTTTACTGCTTTTCTGCTATGAGTCGAAGCGTGATGTAATATAGCCTACAGCCTTCCTCAATAAATAAACTATCTAAACAAAAAATAATTTTTCAATTCGAACCAAAAGTTAATAAGTTTAGCGCGTTTAAACAAACAAACAAACTCTTCAGCTTTATAATATTAGTGTAGATAATTGTATTGCTTTAAATGGAATAGATTTTTACCACCTTATATCAAAACCGAAATATTAATTTATGTGCCACAAGTATTGATTTATTTTTGTTGTGTTTAGATCAATTAAGAAAAATAAGATAACCAAGACGGTTATTATGAGAAGCTATCGCTATTGCAACGCGATATATTTTGATGGCCGATTTGTTTAATTTTAGTACAAAATCATAAATCAACTGTCAAAATGTATCGCTTTGTGACTGCGGTAGCTGAACGAAAATAGCCTACAGTTGCGTTAAAAATAATTCGACAGTGAAAAAAGACTTCTCGTATACACAGAGATTTATTTTTCGTTATTTTAGACGAATAGCCAGACAGCATGGGCTGACGAATGGGGTTTATATTTCGTAATGAAACGCTAAAACCTTTATTTTATATCTGTCTTTCAAATTAGAACGGTAAAATGATAGTAACTAAAGTGTAAGTTTAAGTATTCTATATACATGATATTTCTCTAAATTTAATGTACAAAAAACTCAAAACATTTTCCGTCTACTCGACGATTGTTAATTTTTTTTTCACCTGGCAGCCCTGCTTCACTGACATCCCTAATTATTAAGCAAATAATTTCGATAGAAAAGATAACACGTGGATACTAATCCGAACGGACAAGAACCTATGCCATTTTCAAGTGCTAAAGAGACGTCCATTTTGTGAAAAGTAACATTCTGTCAAACTACGTATATCTAATAAAACTTGCGGCACTTAACCAAAAGGTTTGAAGGTATAAAATATTTATTTACTTTATCTATCAAATAAGAACCTTTTTCAACGAATAATGCAGTAGTAAAGAAGAATTATTTACTCGCTTCAAGCAATCTAAAGGTTATGGCCCGTATGCTATCAATATTTACTGCCATCTCGGACGCACCCATTATCCTGATTAGAGCATCCGTATATGGAAGACAATTTCCTAGTTGTAAGACGTGTATATGGACGTGGACGAAGTTTACACTTCGTGTTGGTACCTAGAACTTGGTCTACATTATACATTGTTAAACATTTATAAACGAAAGTCAAGGTAACTACGGAGATACTATAGTTCCTATACTATTTCTTTCATTTAGAAATGATTCTTGATTGATGATTTTGCAGCAGTGACTTGTGAGTAAGTAGTGAAGCCTAAGTATTCTTGTAAAATGCGTAGTTTCTCAGAGGATAATGATAACATGATGGAACACTACGCGCAATTGTGTATGACGTTTGTACCTACATCAAGAAAAGTACCATAGTTTTGTAAAATTAAAATATTAATATTTTATCTTTAAGAAATATCTCACGAATCGCATAGACTCTCAGTTACAGGCCGTCGTTCTCAGACGTATCAATGTCTACCCATTATTTATTAATAATAGTACGTATGTAAAGATACATTTGACTCTTCTGCCTATCTATTTTTCCCGGTTTTTGTTTAGATATACTTGTAATTTTAACGTAGAATTGATATGTTACTGAATTTCATATAGACCTATTGCCATTACTTTCCACAACTTCTTAGAATATACTCACAACTATTTAGACTAACGCAGTTTTCCTAACAAGAGTAACGATAATTATTAAATATTTGTGATAAGAACCACGACCAACAACTTTAGGTGCTTCTATGTGAGTGTATACCCACACAGATTAAGATTTCAATAAATTAAAAAAAAACTGACGTTCAGCCCATACTTTAATTGAACATATAGAACGAATGACAATAATGAATCACTTTTTACTTACCAGAATAAGTTGAGGTAAACCAGTTAATTATCATAACGTCCAACTGTGCGTACGACCAGAATACAGAACGCTGTCACAAAATTTTGTCATCTCTTGACCTGATTCGTGGTCCAACGTTGAGTTAATTTTGCATATAATTTACATAACAAGTGTTATTATGTCTCTTTAAAATACTTCAATGTTTTAATTAGAAAAGGCACAGAAACTACCTTAACAATTTATAGTAATAATATACTTTAGAAATCTATACTATTATTGTAAAACTGAAGAATTTGTTTGTTTGTTTATTTAAACGCGCTAATCTTAGGAACTACTGGTTCGAATTGAAATAATATTTTTGTGTTAGCTAGTTTATTTATTTAAAAAGGATATTAGCTATATAATACCACGCTACGACTTATAGGAGCAAAGCAGTAACCATAAACGCAAGTAACAAAATGATGATTTTGCTTGTATTTTTGACCCCTGATCAAAAAATAAATTGGGTGTTATAAATTTGACGTGTGTATATGTATATCTGTCTACAATCTGTATATCGTCTGTGGCATCTTAGCTTCCTTACCAATGGACCATAAATATCTGAAATATTCACAATATTATTTTACAAGTTAATATTTCAGATATTTATTGTTTTATAGAGGTTAGTTTAGCGATTGCAAAATTATAGGTGACATACAGTTTCATAATATTTCAAATTTACAAAGGAATAGACCCAAACACAATACACTATAATTTTCAATTCTTGGATAAATAGTTTAGCTGAGTTGTATTAGAATTCAGTTTATCTTGATCTCTTATCAGACAACCGATTTGTTACTATCTACGAAATAATATATTTTTTCTCCAAAAGTAAATGATGACATATCCTTTTTCTCAGAAAATATTTTCTGTTTATTCTCATGTCAGGAATATTGGTCTTTGCCACCTATTGTTTTCTCCTGAATATAAATAATATCCTGAAAATAAATAAACGATTTTAGTCATCCCAAGATAATCATCTCTAAAAAATAAATGAAGTGTCGTCGTTGACGAAACGAATAACGAAATTGTTGAATAGCTGACACAGATAAAGAAGAGTATTTCTGAATAGCACAATTTGAGCAATTCAGAAATGAGACCATTTCGTGTTTAGGCGAAATAAGGCGCTCGTAACAAAACGTGAAAATCCCTCATATTGTAGGTAGGTCAATACGTGCTACATTTTTGGGATCCAGTCATGAGAGACATCTAACAATGAAATCAATGACAGTGTCAGTTTTCATCTCTTATCTGAATACACCGTCCTTGCTGTACTCGTAACGATAAATTTTATCTTGATAGAATTTTCCGCCTCGAGAAATTGATGTTTTGATCTTTATATTATTCCAAATATTTCCTAATACTGTTTACACGTAGCTTATGTATGGAAAATAAATAAAACATCTCAATTACGAGGCTAATTCAATTCTATTTTCTGTAAAAAAAATGGGTTATCCTAAAATATGTCCTATATTTCTGGTTAGCCCTAAACCCACTAAAGCTATTATTCATTTCGTTATATATCATTCCATCAAAGCAAACTCTGTTTTGCAACGTAAGTAAATTTTAACTCAAAAAACAAATGAAAATAAACTGGTTACTTTGAAAGTTTGTTGATGCACTACATAATGCAGTTTTCTAGGAAAACATGTTTGTGGTGGCTTTGAAGCTCTTTCTAAATCCAGCAAAGTAACAACCAACACTGCAGATGTACCTAATTATATAGAGAGCTATACCTACAAAATGAAAAACACCAACTATATTTACATAATAAGCGTACCTAAAATAACTGATGAATATAATCTGGAACCTAGAATGCTTATAGAAGGATTTGAAATTCGCAATACGGGTCCCAATCTCGCCCTTCGTATCCGATCATTTCTATTCAAATCGCCTCGCATTCAGTACCCGGATTTTTGCCATATTAGGCGATGCCATTCAATCTAGAAGCAGTCATGCTTTTATTCTGAAGATTCACAATTTACTCGACGTTCGTGACCTTCCTTACTAACCGTTGATTTTTGCTTCGTTTGCTTACAATAGACAAAGACGAAGTGTAAATCTTTGTTTATAATTATTATAAAATGTAAATTTGTATAATATAAACTATCCGATCCGCTGATAATTTAGATGAATACTACAATATAATTTTAAAACTATTTATGCTATAATTGTTGGAAGAACACTTTTTTTTTAGTAAACTAACAGTAATAAAAGTAATTAATATCGATGAATTTATTAGATACTAGCTGTCCCTTGCGGTTTCACTCGCGTTTATGGTTACTTCTTCGTTCCTATGAGTCGGAAGTTGATGTAATATAAACTATAGCCTTCCTCAATAAATAAACTACCTAAGACAAAAATATTTTTTCAATTCGAACCAGTATTTTCTGAGATTAGCAAGTTCAAACAAACTAACAAAAAAAAAAACTTTTCAGCTTTGTGAGTGCTACGACAGGCACGTTGGCGCAGTGGTCACTGCAACTGACTGAAGCGCTAACCGTCGCGGGTTCGATCCCCGCTCACGGCAAACGTCTGTATTGGTCATACAGATGTTTGTCGTGGTCTGGGTGGTTGTGTTAGTGTTGTGTTTCCGGACCCCTGACACAAGACCACAAGGTCTTAATGGGGGCCGTTGAGTCAACTCGTCTACTCGCAATTACGGGCGCTATACTATGCTAAAATGATATATCCAATCTTCAATAAATGGCCTATCCCACGCAAAAAGAATTTCTCAAATCGGATCAGTACTTTCAGAGATTATATACATACAAACTTTCAAACTAATTTTATCCCTTTATAATATTAGTATAGATTGCAAACGCAGTGCTGAAACAATAATTAGAACTAACTTTAATGTACTTAGAGTCTCTAAATAGTCTCTGTAAGTGAGTCTATTCCAGTTTTCATCCCTGACATTTTAGACAGTGATAGTCAAATCACAAGTATTATGAGTAGGATCAGTATGGTAGGCTTTTTGCATTTCATTGAGGTTAAAAGGCTATTTCTAAAGTCTATTTTAGAGTGAAATAGCGCTCTGCTCCACTTTGGAATACTAAATCACTCTGAATCTAGTCTGATGATGTGATTGTTGAAAGTTCAACATGTACAGATTTTTGTTCTGACTTACTTTTTACTTTTAGTCACATAATAATATTAAATAAAAAAAAAATGACTTCAAAACTTTAGATCTCGTTTAGGTGATTCTTGATAACCATTATGATGAGGGAAGGAACAGCATTCGTGATTTTGGTGTATTGTACGACGATAAATCTAGACACGCGGCCGCGTGTCCAGCCAAGTTCAAGAAACAGAACTGTCGAGCCGCACTGTGTGTAATATTACACGAACCAGCTAAAACTGGCCAAGACACACCTTAGGCTACAATACATTATCTTATGTTATAAGAAGATATGATATGTTATACTGTTACTAATAATTAAATTTCAGGACTGACCATTGAACTTGGCATCCATTTAGATCTCACTTCTTTTGTCGTTGAAGTCAACAACAAAGGCATTTATCATAATATTGAACTTGGCTCTCATTTCACATTTATGTTTTTGATTGGATTGAATTTTTATTTATACGTTGATTTATTTTAAGACCTTGTAAATCTTTCAAACATGCTAAAACAAAAATTTTAGTCTACAATTCTTTAAATCGAAATATTTTGGGATATGGCAGCGTTGTTTGGCGTCCTCACTATGCCAGTTTTGCGTCTAGAACGTGCACAGAAACGTTTCCTTTGGTATTTATCTTATTCTACCGGTATACTTAAGAGCATTAAATTATATAGTAATTGTTTGCTTCATATCAACATGGTTTCTCTATCATATAAATGTAATTGATGCAATGTTTGTATATAAGATTTTTAAATATAAAATTGACTGTCCGTGTCTGTAGCGTTCTCTTCATTTAAGAGTGCCGGTTAGATTTCCTCGTCACTCTATAACCCCACTTTGTCCACTTTAATTCCCCTTATAATTCCCCTCATAATAAGGTTTTGTAAAATCATTAATAGTTGCAGCAATAACATTGACTACGATTAAAATTTTATAAAGCTATAAAAAAATGTTGACAATAATAAATACTCGTATGTTATTACTACCTTACTTAATAAAATCGTTTCGTTGTGATTTTCTTTGTAACTATTGATTATTGGGAAACGCACTAACGTCTATCTGCTGTTATCTTAATTCCCTAACGAATGTTCCAATCCGATGTTGTTTTGATACATCTTTTTTGTTTCAAAGCTGATGTAATCGAGATGATTCTCAGCTATAATGTATAAAAATTCTCTCTAGTTGTTAAAAGTATCTGAGCAACTTCCATTCTTCTAATCGTCTTAAAATTACCTATACTGAGAATGATATTAATAATAAATCGAATAGCTGCATAACCTTGACCTGATGCAGTAGCGATAAATGATGCAGGATCCACAACTCCTCATCAACTTACAGCAGAAGTATCTTATTGGAGCTCGTTAAAATGTTTTCAGTATATTGTCGGTTTTTTTTTTTAATTTTATATTATTGAATTATTTATATGTAACACAAGGTGATACAAAAGGTATAAAGCATATGAATTTATGAAAGTATTTTAACGCAAGATAAGTTTCATTGTTTTACCTTAACTATTGTTATAAATACGAAAGTGATTTTGATTTGAATATACAATATATTCGTTGCTTTGGATGTATCACGTCTCAACTACTCAATCATTCATCATGAAGTTTTGCATATTCACTGTTAGATGTACAGAAAATGACTTAGGGTGTCTTTTCCGCTGTAATGTACCGTTTTTAAGGGATAGAAAAAGTTCGACGGTCATCCTATGAAACTAAATCTATACTAATATTATAAAGCTGAAGAGTTTGTTTGTTTGTTTGAACGCGCTCATCTCAGGAACCACTGGTTCTATTTGAAAAATTTTTTTTTGGTGTTTGATACGCTACACGCTACGACTACTAAAGAAGCACTAACCATAAACGCGAGTGAAACAGCAAGGGACAGCTAGTCTATGTTAAAGTAATCAAAACTGTAGGCAAAAGCTATTGTTAAATTTAAATAAGTTGTTAGCCCTTCAATTCACGATTTACTTTTCTTTCAAAAAATGTACATAAGTAATCTTTAATTGGTCAAAAAAAAGTGACACTAGTATCTGTAATTGACTTATTTAATTTTTACATATTGTTAATATTATAGGATTATTTAGAAAATAAAAAAAAGTGTTCCTGAATAATATAATACATATTAGGTATATTGTATTTGGTAACACTATTTCTTACGTGGTTTAAAAACCATATGCATTTAAGGGTTAAAGGAATACACTTTATGAATCACAATTACTAATGATTCAATATTAGGTACGTGTATATCTTTTTTAATCTGTTGAAGTTTCCTTCACATCTCCTTTATACACATGAGATAACTTTCAAGATTAGTTTACTTTTGATGCAATGCAGATCCATGACGAAGCGCAGACAGTTTCCGAAGAAGATTCAAGATTATTTATACAGCTAAATTAGTTTATGTCGCAGTTTTAATGTCTAGGATACTAAACATTGTTTAAAATGCCGCATCTGTTTTGTATACATAAATTTACAGTAACAACAACCTGAAAATTAAGTTTCTGATTTATTAAATTACTAACTGCTTTTGTAGTTCCGACTGCGCCTAAATTTACTTCACTGTTATGGGTTGTAACGTGATGCAATAAGCCTTTAATAATGACGGAGCTGTCCAACGCAAAAATATTTTTTTAAATGAGGTTAATAGTATTCAATTTTATAATATGATATTATGTGTTTTTTTTTATACAGGGGTGGTAAACAAGCAAATAGTACCACCTAATGTTATGAGGTTACCATCGGCCATGTACATCTGCAACACTAGGGGCTTGCGGGTGCGTTACCGTCCTTTGACGGAAAGGTGTACACTCGACGCTTGAAAACCACCAAATTATTGTAGATTTAGATGTACATATGTATGTATATACAAAGTCTTTTTACCTTGTGTATATTGTGTCTACCTTAAGTATAAATTGAGACCAACATACCAGTTGTAGTCCATGCCATGTGTAAAAGCAATTGGTATTAAGATAGGATAGCGTTAACAGTGAACAACTTTTGTTTTTTTTTTTTAATTTACTTCATATACTTATGTAACTATTGAGTGCTGTGATAGAGCTGTACTCAACTGAGTACATCTATATTCATTTACTCTTATACGGGCTCGCTCGACCGGGACAGTATTACAACAGTACCACCCGCTATATTCATGAAATATTCTGACAAATAGAGCTGTTACTTTATACCAATATGACAGAAAATAATGACAATTTGTGACGGTAACTGTGATCGATAATTAGGGCGTTTATACACCCAGCGTATTTTTAGCGTATATAAGCGTTTAATGTTCACGTACGCTCCGAGTTTAATGCGCGCTTTACGCTCTTATCTGTAACTGAGGTGGAGCCTAGCTGTAGTCCATTGAAACCCGTATACAGGCTGGCTCGATCAGGGCAGTTACTCACTCTCACAGAAGATCGGCGTGATGTGACTATTACAGCTGCGTTTTTTACGTGAAGAAAGCCGGAAGCTTAGCCTTATCCCATTACTTACTTTCTATTCCCCCTCATACTTTATCCCTTTTTAAAGCTGGCGACGCACTTGTGACCTTTGGTGCTGCAAATCTATGGGCGTAGATCATGAAATATCATTAAGTGTCCCGACTGTTCGTTTGCCAGCTATTTATATGAAAAAAAAAAATTAACTCGAAATGTGTATATGCATCAAAATTACGTCGGGTATGTAAACGGCCTTAAGTGGAACGCTGAAGTATAGTCGAGGCAAGTAGCGAGTTCGGTAATAAATTTCGTCAGATGCCTTTAACTTTTAATAATATCCACTTTATGATTATCGATAAATATTGATAGAAATTCCAGATGCACTGAAATAATAAACCTCGAATACTAACGTCAAAAGGATGTGCTTGTTTTGATATTTATACGGATATTATTTATATTTGATATTATTTAAACCATTTTTAGGTCACGTAGATGACGGTTTTAGACAGGGTTGTCAATTGAGAAATTAAGTTTAATTATATATAATTAAAAAAAAAAAAAAAAACTAAAGAACACAGTCAGTAAAAATAAATGATGAAATTAAAAATAACTATATTAAGCTTAAGTCGCTGTCGGCATTACCATTTTACTTTGGTCGTTATTAAATTATTATGTTATAGTAGCTTTTTATACATTAATTTTTTTGTTTTTTTCTTTTTTATTATTTCTTTACTTTGTTGTGATAAGAGCTTTCAATATCTATTCGGGTTCGAGTTCTTCATAGGAAAATTTATTTTTCAAAAAACTAATGACGCATTTTAATTTTGTATCAAAATCAGCACGATACTCCTTTTAGTATTTTTTGCTAATTCCTATAGTTTCAAATTTGGTCCGCGACGCCCAGTTCAAAACTTCGTTCTGTATATGTTTATATTTACCAATATAAACTTTTAAATTGCACAGATGATTAAAAGCGAATTTACAGCATATATGAACCAAATAGTATTTTATAAAATGTTGTTTCTATATGTAGAACTTTTAAACGATTTTAAAGATATTATTTTTTGTTTCATAAAATTTAGCTAACGATGAACACTAAAAGTCAAGCGCATCAAGCACCCTACGCTTTTTTCCGTTAATTAAAATTTTTATTAGAAACTTTTTTTGAAATAATTTATACATATATCTATTTATATTCAATTTAATAAAACTGATCCGCGCGAATACTTAGCGCCCTAATAAGCTACATATAACAATAACTGTAATTTTTAATTTTGACATTAAGAATTAATATTCGTCTTTTAGAAATGGTTTATGAATATAAACGTAGACGCATCACACTCAAAGGCCCCCATTAAGATCTCATGATCCTGTCTCGGGGATCCAGACACACCAAGACCACGACAAATATCTGACTGGCTGATATTCACTGACTGATCGATTATTGCAGAGCCGAAACCGGTGGGTCTAGAAACATTAATTTACTCAAATACTCAAACTCAATATTACTCAAACTTTGCTTAAATTGAATTAAATTGATTTTTGAAAATCCATCCCCTAAGCGGTTAAAAAGAGGGTTGAAAGTTTGTTAGGTAACAAATTCCTAAGTATACGCGGAGTTGCGAGGAGACCCAAAAGCCTGACCCCCTATCATTTGTGGCGCCTCTGGAGCTGTCCATAGATAGCGGTGATTAATTAATAACGGGTGATACGCCTGGACGTTAGCTATTCTTAGTTAAAAATATATTTTATTGTTTTATTATTTATTAAACATTAGTATTCCGTTAAATATATTTTCTGACGTAGTAGAGAGGGGTATCATTTTAAACTTTGGGTGTTTTATACGTATTTGTAAAAATATTTGTAGTTACGCGAATGTTACGAAGTCCAAAAGGAGGGTTACATGTATGTATGTATGTATGTTCTTTTCTCCGCCCGCAACTACTATTAGACTTAACTAGAATTAATTTAGGTTTTCGAGTGTCATTGGGCCTTGGGCACATAAAATTGTAGGTATATAAAGCTTTATGCTCTTTAATTAGACAGTCAGGTTTTTTACTTTTTAAATTACTTAAGTCTTTTGTCAGTGTGTAAATTTTTGTATATACTAACTATGCCAAACCTGGAAAAAAGTGTAAATAATAAGTTCATATGAAATTACCTTTTTATAATTTGATAATATTATTTACAAAATATATACACAATTCGCGGCTTTGAATTATATTATAATGAACGTGTTAAAATTACCACCATGTCTCATTTCCCTCCACCGACAGAAAGGCTGGTTCATTTCACGCCCAGATAATCGGGATTACGATTCAAAGGAAAGCGAAGCTAGCGACGTTACCACACGGCGTCGCGATTAAAGTCATTACTTGTGTGGGTACCAATTATTTTTACATTAAGGTG
The DNA here is from genome assembly GCA_037950945.1 of Hypolimnas misippus. Classification (NCBI taxonomy): domain Eukaryota; kingdom Metazoa; phylum Arthropoda; class Insecta; order Lepidoptera; family Nymphalidae; genus Hypolimnas; species Hypolimnas misippus. The sequence continues at coordinate 4,338,938 of JBBEEQ010000009.1, forward strand.
TGACCTGTTTGACTTTAGCCTCTTTTAATTGTTAATAAAATATTGTTCGAAAATAATTCTTAAAATTTGATTTGGAATATGGATTTTTTTGGTGTTATGGTTTTGTTGTAGAGTAAAAAATTGACTACAAAAAGGGGTTGATTTCTAAAAATTCATTATTAGTACATCTACACACCATGTATAGAACATACATTTTAAATTTCAAGTTTCTTAAAAAACATAGGAATTAGATACAAACTTCCAACCTCGTTTAACCCACTTAGGGATAGAGTTTCGTAAAATCTTTAGCGGATGTCTACACCCTATAAGGAACTTGTACATTTTTAAGTTCGTAGGTGTTATCGTTTCTGAGATTTCGTGATACAACAATGAGTGGTATTTCACGTTTAAAAGGTACTTTCATGATTATTTATATACAGAAGATTATGTTTAAAAATAAAATTAATAAAAAATAATCTTTATTTCGGTAACTTATACCTAGATACAAACAAATACAGCCGGGGAGCTCCTGTTAAGTAATGGTATTATAACTTGTGCTAGGAGTCCCCGCTCTTCCTCATTCAAGACAGGTAGATCAAAGCAGAACCATTATTTAGAATAATTTCAAGAGATAACTCATACATTCATATTTTTACACAGTAACAGTTAAGTACACTACATTGTTAAATTTTCTAAATGTTTGTGTGTATGTGTATGTATATGAGTGTGTGTGTGAGTGTGTGTGTGTCGTGTGTTAGAAAAATTTCGTATGTTTCTTCGTTTCTTCATTCATTCGATTGCGATTAAGCTTTGTCGATTTTTTATTTGTAGCTCAAGAAGGTTATAGACATAGTGCTATTAACTTGCAAGACCTGGCGCGCGTGTATACCGACCAGAAAAAGAAATTAGTTTCAGACCGTCGACCGGCATAACAAAATCTATTAATGAGCTAAGCCGAGCTAACGAGCTTGTTATAATTAAAATATTGAACTTTGTGATGTATTGAGTTGAATTAACAACGTACCATCTATTTGATTTCATAAAATTTCTAAAAATATAGAAAAAACTTCAATTATAATTCTCGTTAAAATAAATTAACGCTTCATACTCGACGGCATCCAATAAATCTCATGATCCTGTGCCGGGGCTTCGGAAATACAAACAACACTAACACAAATACCCAGACCACGACAAAGATCGGAGATCGAACCCTCGGCCGTTTGTGCGTCAGTCAATTCCACTGCGTGACCACTGCGCTAATCTGTGTGATTTAATATTTTGGTATACAAAATAGTCTATACTTATACTATATGTATAGGGGTAAAGTTTGTATGTAGTGTGTAACAGTGTTTAATAAGGAAGGCTATATTATATCACGCTACTCATAGAAGCGAAGCAGAAGCCATAAACGCGAGTGAAACCGCGAGAGGCACTTAGTTTTTTTATAAAATACCTATTCCCTCTAGACAGTTACACAAAACATCATACTCAATAAAAGTTATGATTCCCATGACAACAATTACATACATCTAAACATTTTATCGCGTCTACTATAATATATTCATACGAAATGATTTATACTATTCATATTTAATATAACGGGTCTTATCGCGATAACTAATACCTCAAACAATGTTCGCGCGAACCGATTGTGTTAGTGTAGTGTGCTCCCAGCATTATAATAACGGTAAAGACAGTAAAAATATTGTGAGGGTAGGCGAAGAAAACTCGCGCACTCGCTGCCGGAGGGCGCGCGGTACAGTCAGCTCGTGACCACGACGAATGCGACTTCGTCGAAACGTCGGGCAATAAAAAGGTATTACTACCATTAGTTATCGCGATAAGACCAGTTATATTAAATATGAATTTGTTAAACGTACTAAGAGTACAGTAACAGTCCAACGTTACAGTTACGTAGACTCAGGGGTATAGCGTCCCGTTCGCACCCTTTAAGTACGGAATCCTAACAAAACAATGGCAGTGACGCTCGTTCATCTCCATAAATTTAAACTTTCAATCTTCGTTGATCTCAAATGAGGAAAACTGAATACGCCTCGTGTGAACTGAATACACTCGACTTTAATTGGAGCACATGCTTTTTAAAATACAGTATAATGCCAACCTTAAAATAAAAAAGTGAATTAATAATTTTTTTATTATTTGTTTGTCGCTATGCTTTTTTGTTTTTTTAACCAACTTTCAAAAAAAGGAGGAGGTTCTCAATTAATCCATTTTATGTGTTATTCACCGATTATTGGAAAACGGATTGTTCGATTTGGGTATGAAAAGACATACTTCCAGATTGTTCCTATGGGAAATTTCGCCAAAATTTGTTTTAACCAAAATTAGTTTGGTTTTAAAATCGAAATAACAGGAAGTATGTCATACAAGTAATTTACGTATTTGGCTATTGAAATCGTTTTCTACTTTTTAAAAAGTCTTGTTTTGCATAATAGATGTACCCTATGTCCTTTTTTGTACTGTTGACAACTTGAATGCAAAATTTCATGATGATGTACTATATATGGGTATTTTATTAAAAACAATATCTACATTAACGCGAACGAAATCGCGATCAACAGCTAGTATATAATAAAACTATATTTTCATGATTCTTTAAAGATTCCTCAACAATACAAAAAAAAAATTGTAAGGACAGATTAATGGTTGGGTTGTATGGGCATGTATGATGCACTTTCACACAAAAAGTAAAAAAAAATCTACATTATAAATTTGAATAAAACAAATACTTTATTGATCGCGCACGTGCATGAAGCCGCAGGTTGAAGCTAGATTTTAATTATTAATCTAAATTGTTTTCTAAACTATAAATTTCCATAGTCTGAACAATGTTCAATTAAATTCAAGCTAACAATCTATGCGGTGAACATATTAGAACGACAGTGTTAGTATAATAAATAAACTAGAAACTCTAATATAAGCACAAAGTTTAGTTTATGCACTACACTGTTAGCTACAAAACAAACAAAGATTACACGTGACACTTTGTTTAACAAAATCTATTGCAAAATCACCTCTATGCCGCACGAAATAAGATTTAGCGCGTTTTGATACGTGTGAATTAACAGAAAGTACAATATGCTTTATGAACAGAGTGGGAGGTGTTTTACGAGTTTCTGTGACTAATTTGTCGAAGTATTTTTTATTTCCAGTGCTTTTAGGAATGGAGGAAAAGTACTTATTGTCTTTTACGATTTACGTTCAGTTTGTACTCCAACAACAAACTGAGTCATGGATTTTTTCGAGGAATAACTGAAAGGTGTTTTGTCGTACAACAAAAGTATACCTATATAGAAATCGATGTGTTTATCCTACATTCCTTTTTAACCCTTAAATGCACGGTGTACCAAAAATGAAATGTTTATTTCACTTCTAAAAATGCGGTTGCATGTTTATATTTTACATGACCTGTAATTATCTACTGATTTTATTTACTATTTTTCAATGTATCTACTGGTGAGTCTGTTAATATATTTTGTTTTTTATTACGATAAAAAAAAAATACATTCAATGAGGCTCATCTGGTGTAAATGTCCATGGGCGGTGGTAATCACTTAACATAAGGTGTTTTACCGACTGTTAGCTAGCTTTTTAGGGTTCCGTACCTTAAAAGGAAAAACGGAACCCTTATAGGATCACTTTGTTGTCCGTCTGTCTGTCTGTCTGTCTGTCTGTCTGTCTGTCTGTCTGTCTGTCTGTCGGGATGTCAACCCTTTTTTCTCAGAAATGCATAGACGTATCATGTTGAAATTAATATCATATACTCAAGTCTACGATGACATGCGGCCGTGAAAATATTAAAGTTCTAAGTCAACGCAATCAAAAGATAATGGAAAATATGTCGTATATTTTGACCATTTTAGCGTTTTCGCAAGGGAATCAAAACCTATAGGGTACTTCCCATTGACCTAGCACGATGAAATTTGGCAAGAAGTAAGATCTTATGGTACAAATAAAGGAAAAAAATCCGAAAACTGTAAATTTCTGTTTGTGTGTCTGTCAGTCTGTACGTCTGTCTTTCAACCTTTTTCTCAGGAACGCGTAAATGTATCAAGTTGTAAATTGATCAAGCGGAAAATATATTAATCTTAGAATTAAAATTATATGTAGTTGTAACAAATTAACATAGAAGTTGACCATGGTCAAAAAAACAATTTTACAAACACTGAGAAGAAATTTGTATCAATACGAAAACATTAAAAAGCAGCAAACCCTTATAAACAACGCAATGCAATCTATATATCGCAGCTAACAAAATGATAGCGCGATGCAGCGTACAGCTAATGCCATCTATTACAACATTATGACATTAACTGTGATATAATTCTGCTCGATTAATAAAAATTTTTATTTTAATTATTATTTAAACGCGCTAAAAATTATAAAATAAACTTTTCATTTAAAAGTTTTATCGTCGATTTATAACGTCATTACGTAATTAACATTCAATATAAGAGCTTCACGCGATTTGATTTAAGTACTCGTATTGACTTAGTACGAAAATTTTAAAATTAAATTGAAACAGATCGAGTTATTTAATTTACTTCTTTATCTACACATATAAGTCTTCTGGTTATTAGTAATATAATTAGTTATTTATAAATAAACAATTAGTTTTATTTGAATTAAGGACTAATTATTTTCGTCTTGGCATTTGGGTACCGATTTTCAAATTTTTTTTTTTGTTTGAAAAGGTATACTTCCAAGGTGGTCCCATTGTCTTCAGGTCAGGATCAGATGATGGGATCCTGGAGAAATTGAGGGAACTCCTCAAATAGTATAGGCAAGCGTATACCGATTTAGGTATTTTTGATAGTAACTTATGTTGGAACTGATGATGAAGACCACAAATGGCGTAGATGGGTTAGTCTTATATAGATTTCTATAAGTTTGTACGGAACCCTCGGTGCGCGAGTCCTACTCGCACTTGACCAGTTATTTTATAAAAAATGTGGGGTTATACTTCCGGGTTCTTCACTGACTGTACAAAACAAAGCTACTTCACGCCGAACTTTTGTGAGAGTGAGATACTGCCCCGATCGAAGAGGTCTGATTACGCGCTGCAGTCAATGGCCTGCAACTGGGCTCTACCTCAATTATTAGTTCGGATAGTTTTCTAAATTCAAATGTTTATTACTGAAATGAAATAATCTCTTCTTAATATCATACACTAGCGGTCCACACCGCCCATAAAAATTTTAAAAAGGTCGATGTACATGTGCATTTATTTCTGAACAGAAGTTACGAAATTAAATGTGTTTCTTACATTCATCTCTTATTTTAACCCTTTAGTTTGTGAATGTTTACAAAATAAAAGGTATCAACTGTCAAAATTTCAAATTTCTAGTCAGATGAAGCCAGTGGACTACAGCTTGGCAGTGAAAGTCAAAAGACAGTAAAAATAATTAAAACAACTAGTATGAGGAAGATAACACAAAGGGGATTTTCGAGCTCTTAGCAAATTTCCCTAACATTAATATGCACACTATATTATGAACTATTAGGCCTAGAATCTTGTATGTGGTGTGTCCGGTTAATACCGGAATATGAATGAATAATTAATTAATTGATGCTGCGTGAGTCAATATTTGCTTTTGCGGTTTTAATTAGGTTTGTTTATGTTTTGTAGTATTAGTATGTATTTACTATAGGAAAATGTTTGGTATAACAATTAAACTTTTTAATAAGAAGGTAAACTCACGCAAATTCACGCAAATTACGGAACAGATTTCGATGAAAATTCTCTGAGACCAATCTGAAAGTGTACCTTTTTATATAGCATATAAAATAAAAAAAAAGTTTTTTCCAAATAACTTGACAAAATGACGGAGTTCGGAAGTAACAAACATTAATAATAAACATACGCTCTCAATTGAGAACCTTGTTTGCAGCACTTGTATAAATATTGATAGACAATTAGAAACAACACATAAGGACGTGAATCAAAGATCTAATAACACCTCATATGTTAAAACTCAACAAGCGTTAAGGCTACAGAGCATGCTCGAAATCTAAACAAATATTCACAGATAACTCTAGCGGGACCGAAATGTGACAGCCTTTTTGAAAACTTTTTCACGTTAAAAATCATACTGTATTCGTGCACGTGTTTGTGAATTAAAATAAAATTATTTCAAATGCGCAAACATGTCAAAATAAATCCATTATAAATTTAATTTAGTACAAAAACATGTTGTCACTGCTAGTTTTTGTATTCCTCCCATATTGTAATGCTTGCACGAGACATAAGCCGAGATGGCGTAGTGGTTAGAACACGTCAATCTCAACCGATGATCGCCGGTTCACACCCCGGCTAGCACTGCTGATTTTTCAAGTGCTAAATTTGTGTTTAAATTTATCTCAAGCCCGGCGATAAAGGAAAAGATCGTGAGGAAACCTGCACGTGCCAGAAAAAATTCTGACCTATGTATGTAATAATATGTAGTAATATCCGCCAACCCGTAGTGGAGCAGCGTGGTGGATTAATCTCTAAAAACTGTCTCCTTGATAGGAGAGGAGGCCTTTGCCCAGCAATGGGACCATTATAGGCTGTTAATTTTCTTTTACTTTACGAGATATTCGTATGAACCAAATATATTAATGTCAAAAATGCAAATTTGTAAAACACTGCAGGCGCTTTTTATCAATACAAGACCAATTCGTTTTTATTTTCTTGATTAGTACCAAAATTCATCGTATATACATTACTAGTACATGTATTCTACATAGATATATATTTCTTCTGTCTGTGTACATCTCACTGAACTCCCAAATGGTTGGACTGATTTTGATTAATTATTCATGTGTTTGTGTGGGCCTCTAGATGGCATTGACGCTGCTATTGGGCAGGATAAATTTCTTTACAAAAAGTCATGCCCTGCCCAGACGACCACACCATCCATAAGGGAACGCATTACGTTAACGATGAATGTTAGAATTTTTTAAAGAAATTTCTGACACCGTGCAGCAGAACTAAGCACTAAAATGTATATTGAACACCGACGTCGTTTATGTGTTACAAGTACAAATAGGTATTAGATCAATCAAACAGCTTCAAAGTAAAGTATTGTTTTAATGGTTTACGATAAATGGTTTTCGAAACAAGTCATTGCTATATTATCTATACTAATAATAAATATTATGGTACCACTAGAAGATAGCGATTTCGTCTGCGATTATAATCCCCCTAATTTTTTACTTTTACTATTTTACCCATGTCGCTTTTTCGCATACTATTGCCAATGTCCTTTCTCAAGCTTTGTCCTATCTCGATATCAAATATTATTTTAATCTGTTCAGTAGTTTAGGCTTGATTACGTAACGCACAGACAGAGTTACTTTCGTATTTATGATATACATATGTATGTACATACATACGTAAGATTTTGAAAGGTTATACTCTGAATAGTCATAGGCGTATTATCTTCTATACTTATAATAAAGCTGTAGAGAGGTCAATTCTGTACATGAAATATATTTTCAAAATAACTATCAGGGGGTGATTAGTGATCGATACTGATGCCAAAAAGGCAATCAGTAAAATTTTTGTCTGTCTGTCTGTCTGTCTGTCTGTCTGTCTGTCTGTATGTATGTTCCTTATAGAAACAAAAACTACTGGACGGATTTTAACGAAACTTAGTACAATTATTCTTCATGCTCCTGGGCAGGTTATAGTATACTTTTCATCACGTTACAATCAATAGGAGCAGAGTAATAAAGGGAAAACGGGAGACTTTACTCCAATTTTTAAGCTTCCGTCGCCTATGCAGCCTTAATGGTTAAAGTTACATAGAAATCGTGTATGACGGAAATATTCTACATAAAATTTCCTAAAAAATATCCCGAAACAGCATATCAAATCTATCAATCAATCTATCTTTTATGGTTGACTCACAATAACACGTGTAACTCCTGATAGGTTAGCAGTTCGGAGAATTCTGATTATATTTGTTTACTCTTACGTTTATAATACTCTCACTCATCACTAATTTATAAAAAGTTAACATTATTACCTATAAAATAAAAAAAAATCATAGAAATCAAGTATTGTGGATTGACATATTATCTTCTTCTATATCTATACTTATAATAAAGCTGTAGAGAGGTCAATTCTGTACATGAAATATATTTTCAAAATAACTATCAGGGGGTGATTAGTGATCGATACTGATGCCAAAAAGGCAATCAGTAAAATTTTTGTCTGTCTGTCTGTCTGTATGTATGTTCCTTATAGAAACAAAAAGTACTGGACGGATTTTAACGAAACTGAGTACAATTATTCTTCATGCTCCTGGGCAGGTTATAGTATACTTTTCATCACGTTACAATCAATAGGAGCAGAGTAATAAAGGGAAAACGGGAGACTTTACTCCAATTTTTAAGCTTCCGTCGCCTATGCAGCCTTAATGGTTAAAGTTACATAGAAATCATGTATGACGGAAATATTCTACATAAAATTTCCTAAAAAATATCCCACAACAGCATATGTCTATCTTTTATGGTTGACTCACAATAACACGTGTAACTCCTGATAGGTTAGCAGTTCGGAGAATTCTGATTATATTTGTTTACTCTTACGTTTATAATACTCTCACTCATCACTAATTTATAAAAAGTTAACATTATTACCTATAAAATAAAAAAAAATCATAGAAATCAAGTATTGTGGATTGACATATTATATTTCCCTATTAAATTACGATAGTTAATCTGTCTGTCACATCAAAATCACTGAACCCTGAGGAAGGACATACGCTACTTTTTTTCGAAAAACGACGAAAACGCGGACGAAGTCGCAGGCAAAAGCTAGTTTTAAAATAAAATATACACATATTAATACAAACGAAGCCGCAAGCAAAAGCTAGTTTGATGTAAGTCTTGTAGACACCAGTAAAACATAATTATCGTCTACGAAACGAAAATTCGATTTGTCTCGATATTTCATCATATATGAACGCTTGGTAGCTTTGTACTCGTACATTTATTTATTCTGGGCTCATATTGAAAGAATATTAGAAGTATATTTGATGTTTATCTTTGAAGGCGATGGCGGTAACTTAATTTTAGTATCGATTTTCTCGTCCTGTGTTATTCGATTAGTTTTCTTATCAATACTAATGTCATAAAGAGAGAGCGAATTTCATATATGCAAACTAAATTTCAAAATCATTTCCCTAATTTTTCTATTATGGTACTATTTAAAGGTGCATTGTTCTAGATGGTTACAGACTATATTTTACGTAGCGTGGTGTAATATAGCCTATAGCCTAATAAACGGGTTATATAACGCAAAAATGTTTTTTTCGAGGAGATTACCTCCTTACATAACGCAAACTTACAACGAAATCTTTCCTCTTTATAACATAAACTCACAAAGAAATTTTACCTCTATATAATATTAATATACATAAATCATTATATTTTATGGTCGTAGTCCAAGGTGATGTTTAGGTGTGACGTTTCTTAGACGAGAATTATACTTATAAGTTTTTCTTTCAGACTTTTATAAGGATTTACATAAGATGTTTGTCATTGCTTTACATCTGAAATTATCAGGTTAATATATTGAGCAGAAAAATTTGCTTGTCCGTTTGAACGCGGTAATCTTAATACAACCTTTCTGATATCATAAATTGCTTTTGCGTAAGATAGTCTTAGACTGTCTAGACAAACTATTTTATCCAATCTTAACTGATTTTGATGAAGTCAGGCAAATATATATGTAGATTGGGCCTTTAAGAAGGACATAGTTTTACTGTGTCGGGAAGTTTAAAATCGAAGCGGTGGAGATGATATTTTCTTCATTCCGTTTTACAATACACTTTCATGTAACCTTTTAATCTGTAACTTAAAGGCTACTTAAAATTAAGTACTATTATAGAATTTTGGTCGGCAAATTAGTAGCTATTGAAGACTGGAAATGTGGACTCTACTGTGAGTAAACTGAAATTTTCCTAAGATCAATATGATAATAAACCCATTCCCTGAAGGCGGAAATTAAAATGAGATTATTATGTTAAAGCCGTCGATCAGTCATCCGTTATTTAGGTAACGACGCTTAGCCGATAAATCTTTTAGAAAATTTTTCGATCAAAATTTCGTTTACTTGAAAAACAGTTTCTTGAGAATTATTTTTAATCATCAGTGCCTTATGATTTATATACCTTTTAAAAACATTTAGGTTTTTCGAATGTCAGCACGTGATTACTGTAGATGTAATTCTGTAGTAAAGTCATAAAAATTTAAAGAGGTAATAAGTAAATCGAGATAATAACCATTTAATATAGCACTATCGTGATTATCCTAATTTTTCCTCATCAAAATTTTGCACTATTCTGTTTAAGAATCAATCAAACTTGATCATGAACTTCATATTTTTCATTTGTATTGTTTAAATCGTAAATAGGGAGAACATTATAATCATTAGCGTAATCTTTCTGCCTTTGATTGAATTAATGAACTAATTTTATTCTTCTTAACTTTGATTAAATGAATGAATTATTGTTTTGGCCACATTATTTAGACTTTTGCAGTCGGCTCTTTTTGGTACATACATATAAAAACTTGTGTCTTTTTAAATTCATGTCAAGTTATAAGAGGGTGACTTCGGTCTCTTTTAGCTTTCATCTTAAATATAGATTTAAATGCATTATTCATATAAAAACCGCGAAAGCTTTAAATATGAAGATCTCAAGTCTTATTCTCGAATGGATCTTTGGAGAAATCTTTAATTCTTCCGCATAGAAACTCTTACTTTGACTCATCGTTATCGTAGAATTTATCGTTAATAAAAAAAATCGATGAATTGATTTCTTTTTATTATGCGTAATCATGATATTTTCATTCATCCTGACGTATGCTACTTTTATCTATATATTGCCGTGCGATGCCGTCTTGCAAAAACTCGAAAATGGCTCGACTGATTTCACATTTTTTGTATTGTTCGACTCAATATTGGCTGGAAAGAAGCAGTCAGGGAAAACACAAACAGCCGCATAATCGAAAAAATTGGGTGATACGAAATATTTCGTAAACATTGGCCAAGTATATGCTGTGTATGAAAAATAGATACTAATTTTCCGTAGACTTTATAATTTGAAAAATATATATGTTTTTTTTTTATTTTCCACTACAGATCGTTTGATCCGATCGCTACTAAAGATTATATGATTACCCACTAAGATAATCTGTAGATTGCCTAAAGTTAAATCAAAATCACCCCAGCAATTTTGGACTCCATAAGGAAAGTATATATACAAAAACATTGATTTTTTTTATGAATAAAGACAACAATGGTTGGAAATAAACACGTTTCTTCAATGGAAAATCCCTTCGTTGGCTATATATCGTTATTACTATTTATTAGTAAATAATTCTTGCATTTTAACCGACCTTAAAAATCAGGTTTCTTACTTGACTGTATCTATGTATCAAAGTTCGTATGACCGCGAGTTTCTCAAAAACTCCTATTCCGATTTGGATGATGTTTTCGCTATTTAAATGCTTATTATTCAAGAAAGGTTTTAGTTTATAATACCTGATGAAGATCTTTGCAGATGAACAAAGGAATTCTTCAATAACTAACGCCAAATGACTCGATTACTGCGATAATTTGTCTGTATACAACAACACTTCTGTTTGAAGTCGTTTATATTTTTCTACAAAAATAATTTTTCGCTAAAAGAATATTTAGAACTTAGTTGTACGCTACTGACTTCACCTCGTATATAAGTTGTATCGACCGGTATCGTAGTACACTCTCACAAAAAATTCTAAAGGTGAGTGGAGAGCCCAAAGCCTTACCCTCATCCGTATTCCTTTTCTTACTTCCTCTTTTTATGGTGGTAATACCAGCTTGCTCGTTTGCCCGCTATTTTTATAAAAAAAAGTAGCATTTCTCCAACGCTTCGCCCGCGTATACTTACGAATTTGGTACGTAATACTTTCAACTCTCTTTTTGACACCATAGGACAAGGATTTTTAAAAGTCATTTCTTAGTGCACACTTATGATATTTAAAGAACGTTTATGAAAAACTTCATGTTTAGTGTGTCTAGACCCAGCGGTTTCAGTGTTGATAGATCAGTCTGTGAATTTGTCTGCCAGCCAGTTTTGATTTTTATATATATTGAACAATCTAGGGTTTGATTACGATAGGTTACGATACAGTGGGGCAATTATGCGTACGCTATCGTTATGGCAACTCGTTACATCTTGATAGATGATTTTTGATTTTTGTGCTTTAACGAATACAACTCTAAATATATTTCAGTGCGTTAGCTCAACGTAATAACCCTTCGAACCCTTCGAAGGTAATCGAAACATAAAAATTTAAAGGTCAATGCATTTTATTACACTGATTGAATTAAAAGTTTCAATAAATTTTATTTTATTGTGATTCAGAAGCACGTAGTTCCCGTAAATTAATTATCAGCGCATGATTCATTAAGAACGGTTAAGTGCCATGACACTTATTGTTTACGCCATAAAGGTGATAATATGAAAAGGAAATGTATTCATATGCGTTTAGCAGGAAAATGTGTATTTAAACCCTGTGGTCCTGTAATTACTATTTTACTTAGAATATGAAAAAGAAATAATAGTAATTTTGATTTTCTTTATTAATTACTTATAGAATACTTAAATAACTTCCTTGTATGAGGTACAGGAAGTATTAAGTCGTGAAACGGCTGAGACTCCAAAGGAAATATGCACTATGATTATTAATGAATCAATTTTAATTAGTTTTGACGTTATTTACGATTATTTCGCGTGATAAAAAACAACTGGCAACCAAATTTTGAAATTTGGTAAATAAATGATATTTTTTTAAAAGCGTAAGTAAAGCTCTAAATTGTAAATATAGTTTTATTCACGCTGGCCGTTCTTTAACCGGAACTAACCGGTTAAACCAATTAATATACAAAAGCTTTTTCTGTAACAGCCTGTAGATGTTCCACTACTAAGCAAACCCATTATCTCCCATTAAAGAGGAGAATACAGTGCTTAATTCACCGCGCAGCTTCTTCACAAAGATTTTAAGCACTTTAGAACTTGAAAACTTCAGAAATGCTAGCTCGGATTTAAACCCAACATTATTGGTTGAGTTAAACGTATTGAATAATTTCAATTGAATTTTGTAATCATAATTAAACAATCTAGTATTGTCATAGGCGCTGACAGAGAGGTTCAAGGAGTCACACTTGTACCCTTGGCGTGAACAAATATATAACTCCTTAATTACGAGGACCTTGAAAGACTAATCTCTTTTGGCATTTAGATAAAACATAACCATGCACCACCCTGAAAATATTTTTGCCATTGCCTATAAATACCCATCTATTTTAGCTGACATGGCGTAGAGGTTAGAACACGTCGATATCAACCGAAGATCGTGGGTTCAAACTCACGCTAGCACCGCTGAGTTTTCAAGTGCTAAATTTGCGTTTAAATTCATCTCGTGCTCGGCGGCGAAGGAAAACGTCGTGATGAAACCTACAAGTGCCGGGAGAAATTCTGACACATGCAGCAGTGGAGCAGCGTGTGGTGTGTGGTGGATAACACTCTCAAACCTTCACCTTTATAGTTAAAAATTTAAATAATTGGGTTATGTCATTAAATCGAATAGCATATTGCTTGCAGTGGTCACACAGCCGTTAGCAACCACAAAACACACGTGTTAATGAAATTTGACATCGTTCAAGGAAAAAATAATACTTTATTGTTTAGTATCCGTTCAACATTTCGTCCGTTGAATGCTTTTTAAAATACGCATTATTATTAAATGTTTACATATTAATTTTATGTTTCGTTTCGTTATTGCTTTATAAAATAACACGAAAGCGGCGTATTCTTAGAAATCAGTGATTTTGAATATAATAATTGAGAAATTTTAAGGATTAATGTTTATGTGAGTGATATTTTATATTGGGTAAGTGAAATAAATAGCAAAACTCATTATCATAAATCCTAATATTTACTATTAAGAGCTTAACCCACCAGGCTGTGTTTTGGCGGATATGCATGTACCAAATTTTTTTCCGATACATGCATGTTATGGTACACCGTCAAGCACGAGATGAATTTAAACACTTAATTACTTGAAAACTCAGCGGTGCTATCGCTAACCGGGTTATGAACCTGCGATCGTCGATTTTCCTTCTCTGATGATGGCTTTGCAAGTTCAAAAAACTGCAAAATACGGCCAACATCCAGTACCGCAGTCGCCTCTTACGACACCTGGTACTTGAGGGTGGCACTATTCTCCTCCGCCGATGCCACACGGCCAACACGGCGTCTTTGGCTTATAGTACATATATTAGTATAGTATAAATTGCAATATATTTGCATTATATCTATCCGTAACAGTTACGTTAATGGTGTATCAATAATAAATAATAGATACCGAACCAAAAAAAAAACTTTATTTTTATTCGTCCTATCTAGTATGTACATCGAAAAATTCAATTTAAATCTAGATTACAAGTAGCCATTTTGAATCCAATTATGTCTATCCATTAGAGGATCAAATGCAAACTACGTTAAATGGAAATTGGCAGCAATTTAGATTGAAAATTAACCGTTAATGAACTGACAACATTATCTGTCTTTTACAATTTCAATTAGCATTTTCCTTATTTACATAACAACTGTTATTCGTGGTTTCGACCGTGCTTATTATTGCAGATCTGGGGACTAATTATGTAAATCTATCGCAATTAAATCATGCTATATTCTGATAGTTAATTTCTGAATTCCATGTCGAAATGCTTCCTTTAAATGTCAAAGATCAGAAATCAATTGTCTATTGATTTCTCCATAATTAATGCTTTTTACGTTAAGAAATGCAGTTATACATCCAGCCCGAAAATTCAGTGGGATTCTTGAAACAAAAAATACGCCCCAATCTACCTACTAAAACCCTATATCGTAATCGTTTTGTTGGGCGTTAAGGGATCGCATACGCATGACGCCTTGTCTGTTAGCTCGTTCGTAAGGAGTTCCTTAACCACCCAGACCACCCAGAGTGGTCCCAGAGAGTGTGTGGGAGTGTTTTAGTAGGGAATACTTCTACTTAAAGTAAAAGAAAGTGACATAATAAGAAATATAAATATTAGTACTCAACCTTAATAAACAGCCTATATAATGTGGATATTTTTTTTTTAAACTTATTGATCCCGAAAAACGCCAGTGACAAAGCCAGCCAACATTGAAACTCATCGAACAGATACAAAAAAAAAAAACGAAAATACATTTTCATAAAATCTCTTTTAATGTGTTATACATTAAAACAGATTTTATAAAAATTATTTAATCATCATAAAAAAAAAATTAATTAAGCATCATTTTTCGCTTGAATAAGAAAAAATAAAAATAAGTTAGTAAATTTTTCAAAATTAAGTGCTATTATTAAAATAATATTTATTCAATATTTTATAAGTGAACCAAAGCAACGCAAGCAGACCCAGCCAGTCGACTAAAACATACATATAGCCTTTAGCATATAAATTTAAGTTTATAAGTTTCGGAGAGCTTGAAATTGCCTGCGCTAAGTCGTTATGCTTAACCCGGTAACACGAATCCAATTATATTTAGCGAGATGTCTACTGCATCTCATGAACTAGGTTATTCGGGTAATCATGTAAGATTGAACATATAATTGGTATCTAGAATTTAAAAGTTTTAAATTAATCAAATGGGTGATGAGTAACTTAACTCCTCCTCGCAGCTTCACTCATATTTATGGTTGCTGCTTTACTACTGTGATTTGTAGCATTATATTATACAGCCTATAACCTTCTTTAATAAACAGGCTATATAACTTAAAAATATTTTTTTTTAAATCGTATTAGTTTCAGAGATTTCCCTCTACAAACAAACTCACCTCTTTATAATATTAGTAAGTAAATAAGTAGTAATTAAATTACACAAAAACTGTTTACTGTAATGTAAATATCCCATTGCTGAGCAAAAGCATCTCTATTAAGCAGAAAGCTTAATCTACCACGCTGCAATGCGGATTAACGGGTATGCATGTGTCCCAATTTTTCCCGACACATGGAAATATCCTTATGATGTTTTCTTTCACCGTCGAACACAAGGTAAATTACAACATGCCTTCTGCTCTTAACTTGCTGTTACACTGCTTAGTAAAGTAAAAATTCTAGTCTATATACAAGTTACTGATTTTTACACATAGCGATTGATGTCTGACGTCGCAACATCTAAGGGCAAGCCAGTTAATTTGTTTATTTATTTATTTATGTACCAAACAAAATTCACAGAAAACAATGTTTTTTTTGGAAACCAAATGTGTACATGGGATAACTTATATCTTATAAGAGATCTCTTCCAGAAACCCTTGACATAACGGAGATTATTTATAATAATTATGGTATAGGTACAATACCAACAGAATAGCAAAGAAAAAGTAACAAAACACAGTGTCATTAAAATAATATACATATAAACGTTCAAAAAAGATTGAAAAGCTATATAAAAAATAAACTACATAAATACATATAATATAATTAAATACCATCACTTATATATAATCATATGTATATATAACACAATTAACATTGAGACTGGAACTGAAGATCCCTACTAAGAGTGATCATTATCAGGTGATTGTTATAACAACCGAGACCGATAGCTTTACGTGCTCTCCGCGGCACGATGGGGAGACCCACAAGGAAAACACCCAGACCTAAGAACAAATATTAGTACAAACGTAAAAATCCTGACTGAAGATTGAACCTGCAACCGGCTTTAAATGTGCATTCAGTATCACTACACCAGAGCGGCAAAGTGAAGTTAATAACATTTTCCATATTTAACTTAGCCATCATTTCCCTCATGCCGCTGTAAACGCTTAGACGGAGGAATTTCATTTATTTTTTATTACGATGTAAAATGCGCCCATTGCCCTATTAACCCGAGTAATAATGATTTTAATTGAATCTTTAAAGTGTGCACGTATGATATATGGTTTATTACAAAATCAATAAAATATAATTTGCCCGATTACCTCAGAAAGAGGGTAATGTTCGAGGGTAAGTATATACGAATATACGAGTAGATACTTTTTTTGGCACACTTTTTAGGCGTTTTTACGGTCTTAACTGTTTCAAATAATGATATTATATAAATATAATGATATCTTATTAGCTTGTAGATTTTGGCACCCAAAATGCCATTCAGTAAGGACGATGTTGCCTAGCAACCAGTTAGGAACTAAGTATGAAAAGTGAGAGTTTATTTGTCAACAGAGAATTGACAAGCTTGTCAAGGTTGGAAATGTTTACAGATTTTTAAGGTCAAGTAGTATGAAGGTAACAACTTATAACATTTCTATAATATCATATAATTATAATGTTAATGGGTATAAAGTTAAGAAAAAAATAATAATTATATTTATTCTTGTTTTCTCAATTTAGGTAACTTTGTTTCATATTTTAAATAACGGGTCTTATTGCGATAACTAATCGTAATTAAACCTTTTCTATTGCCCGACGTTTCGACGAAGTTGCACCCGTCGTGGTGTCGAGCTGACTCCACACTCAGTCAGTTAGTCAATATAAATAGCGATAGTCATATTTTTTTTATTATTAAAATAAGTTTTTTTAATATTATACTAAAGTTAAATTAACTGTTTGTATTGTAGCAGTAGTAGTCAGCAAATATATCTTGAAACAGATTTAAAAGTGAAGAATAAATTTTCCATTAAAAAATCCATTAAGAAAATGGAATTTCTAGAAATAAGTGAAAGGATCTAGTGCACGGAGTGCAAGACAGCTTATTTCAGAAACATATTTTTATTCTCAATATTTCCTTCCTCTGTAGAGTCGAAGTTTTTAGATTGTACTTTATTTATAAATTCAGTAAATAAGATTTTTTTTACCTTGAATGTAGACAAGAAGTATTATTAGGCATTGAAATAAAACTAACGTGAATAACGTTATTCAAGATACCATCTAAGAAACCGTTGGCGGTAGTTGTAAATAATATTTTCTAAAACCTCAAATAGACAAATGTCACCTTAGTCTACCCGTGACCACGAACGCTGCAAAGTGCTCGAAACGTCGGGATGATAAAAATAATTAATATACGCGATTTAAATCCGTTTAAAATAGTTTTATTTCAATGAAAAATAATCGCGAAAATCTAAGACAACGAGTATTATTAGGCGAGAGTTACACTTATAAGTTTTACTCTCAGATTTTCATAAAGATTTATAATCAGTACCTTTTTTTGACACTCAAAGATTTCGTAAGATAAATGTTTATTATTATTACGTAACAGGGTTTTTTATATCAATTACGAGAGTAAAACTTACAAATGTAATACACGAATTAGAGCGAAAAATGACTCTCAATATGGCGTATTAAATATTAAGTTTAATAGAGTGTTAAGGGAGATATTTTACAAGGAAAAAAAAACTCTTTTAAGTAATAATATAAATACAAGTACATAGATACTCGCTTTTAAAATCGCACTCTTCGCTTCAGGACTCGATATTATCCACACCACTTGGATGCATGGTCGGCATCCAATGCGTAGACTATGGAATGATCTTCCTCCTGTGCGCTATAATTTGAGGGTTTTCAAGCGTCGTGTGTATAGACTTCTTTCTGTCAAAAGTCGGCAACGCACCCGCAACGGCCCTTGTGTTGCAGCTATCCATCAGGTTACTTTTTCCTTGTTTATATAAAAGAAAAGAATAAAAACTCATCAATAGACAATGTCAAAAATAAATAAAATCATAAATCGTGAAAATAATTTTTCGTGTATTTCATATTATTTTCTTAGAAGCTATACCAAAGAGAAATTAATTTAAATAAAATCATCATACACTTTCCACTGCTCTTGTGGCAGCACTGTTGCGTTCCTATCTGGTGTTTAATTTTGTATGATAGTGAGCATTTTATTACTAAATATTCATCGAAATGTTTAATAGAATGCAATATACTTTAGTTGAGGAGCCTTTAATACTGTTTTATATCCAAGTAGTTGCCCCTCGCGCTTTCATTCGCGTTTATGGTTACCGTTTTGTTCCTATGACTCGTAGCGTGATAAAATATATCTAATGATCTCAAAAAACGGGCTATCCAATACAAAAAAATTTTTTCAAATCGAAATAAAACATTTATATCAGGTCTTTAACTAAAATACACACATATTAATAGTTTTTGGTAACTAAAGTGGTTCATTAAAATTAAGTTAAGACGTGACGATTTTTCCTAGGAGGCATCCAATCATCCAATGAATTTACCACGGACCTCAGGTACGCCTAGTTACGCCTCTGCTTGTACTATGCATATAATTTTCTGTTTAAACAATAAGTTAACATAATTTTATCACAATCTGATGGACGGTGTGGCAGCAGAAAAAATATGGTACACACAGAAAACAAACAATAATATATATATATTACAATTAATTAAGGGACTTTTACGAATATTTTTATACGAGTTTTTTGCCGATTCTTTTCGGTAGAATCTACATTCTAAGTAATAATAAAACAAATACTAATAATATAAGTGCTTTGTTGTTTTTTTTGATGATTCAGAAGTGCTCGTGAAAACCTACGTGAATAAGGTATATCTTGATTTTAAACTAATTGCTCATCTTCATCATCCGCTCTAACATTTTATTCGGTATTAAGAAGCCTATGTTTATATCTAGGCTGTTATCTCCATTTTGAGCCTACCTTAAATCTAATGAAAAAAACTCATATATTATACAAAAAATAATGATATTTTTATTTAAATAATAAAGAAAGTTTAAAAAGTAGAAAATTAGGCACAAAATATTTTTTACTTACAAAAAACTTCACCTTTACATTAAAACAAATAATAATTTAAGTGCATTGCATTTAATCCTCCTCTTTACACGAAGACGGTTAAAAAGCATAGCTTGGCATAACTCTGATGTTAACATGATTTTAAATATAATAAACATAAAATTAAATCCTTACCTATATATATTTTCAATAAAAAAAAAAACAATAAAAATATTAAAAGAAGAATTAAACAAAGAAAAATTAAACTATATAAAACCTACAAATCTGTCGATGTCATTGCAGTGAGGCAAAGTGCCCAAAACACTGGCGGCATTGCCCCTTTGAAAATTTGTCTTTGATTTTATATTTATTAGACAAAAAATACACTATGATAATAAATAAATAAATAACCTCGAACGAATCATCGAATATATTTCATATTTATCAAAATGCTTTTCAAGTGATAAACGCGGAAGGAAAAACGAGAACTGATATTATTTATCGTCATTGTTATGTTTTGTAATTTGTTGGTATGTATCTCATAGATAAGGACAAAGAGAATATATATCTATTCAATTTTAGATATCTACACTATTATAATAAGGGGAAAGCGAATTCTGTTTATGTGAAATGAGGTGTGGAATCATAAAACGTGTTTAAAAAATTTGGTACCATTTAAAAAATTCATGCAACACAACACACTTAAAACGAAATCTACATTAACGCGAGCGAAGCCACGAGTAGAAACTAATTAGTAACACTAAAGTTACATTGTTCGTTACGCGCTTATTTCAGAAACTATTTATCCGAATTAATTTTGCGTTAGATAACTTGGATATTAAGGGAGGTTATAGGCTATATTACATCACGCTACGATATATAGAAATAGAGAAATTACCATAAACGTGACGGCATGAATTCGCTTTTTAATGCTGGTGAATCCGCGTCCGCCAGTGTTAGTTCTACTCCCTTACTTCCCAGTGACGGCCTTCCTCAGCACGAGAATGTAGAGACCGCGGGATCGCTTGCGTATGCGCATTCGCTGTCCCTTCCAAGATGTGATGTGCTGTACCTATAGAAGCCCTCATTGCAAGGACATATTTAATATTTTTGTTTCTGTTATTATGTAAATAGCGGACTAACGGTGATGATGTTAATAGACACCTGATGGTAATTAATCACTGCCATCCGTGGATACTTGCAGAACAAGAGGAGTCACAAATGCCTTACCAGCTTGAAAAGATATGAAGGATGAAAGGGAATAAGACGTCATAAAAGGAATGGGAGAGGAAGTCAGGCTTATGGCTCTTTCGCTTACGCCTATGTTAGCCACTTCACGACGATCTTCTGTGAGAGTAAGCCACCGCCCCGGTCGAGGCAGACTTTATAAGAGCTGTACTCAATGGGCTCCAACTAGGCTTGACATCACTAGACCATCATAAATAAAATAAATAAATAAACGCATCACAACCAACGACCCCCATTAAGACCTCGTGGTCTTGTATCGGTCCGGAAACATACACAACAATAACACCACCCGTGTTGTGACCACGACAAGCATCCGTATGGCCAATACATACGTTTGCCGTGAGCCGGGATCGAACCCGCAACCGTTAGCGCTTAAGTCAGTTGCAGTGACCACTGCGCCAACGTGTCATTAAGACGTACAAATTAAATTATAATAGTGAATTTTATAAATATACAAATTATCAAATATTTCGGTAGTTTTTGATACTAAATAACTTAGACTATGCAAAGTGTATATATTTTGATTGCGATAGAGTGACATTTACCCTTTAGCCTGCTAATTATCTTGGCGAATTCGGCTCAACGGCTTTACGGCAATCGTACCCGGAAATTACTGATTGTACATCCTTTGTGAATCTCGCATGCATAACGTGTTTGTATTCTACGTACATATGAAAGTTAGATTTCTACAATAACAATAACTATCAAAAGTAGGGAAGTACATAGCGTGATTAGTATTAAAATGACCGAACTCAATATCTGTGTAAAACGTATTAGTTAGTTTCTTATAATTCAGAGGTTGATAATAACATATGATTTTGAAAAAATTAATAAGTATTCTCCCAACATTTTGTGACATTAAAGTCTAAATAAACTTCCGAATTCCGAAGTGTAAAACGTTTTTTGCGTTTTGTACCCATAAATATGAATTTTTGGATACGGTCACTTTAACACCAAGTGTGCGATATTTTAACTCATCATACTTTTTAAAAACGATAAAAACATGAACGTTTTTTAGTTACTAAATTAGATTTTCCTGGCTAAAATTATTATGTTATTGGATTATTGCTTTGAAATAAAAAGAAATAAGTAACTTCGACGATATTGTGTTTATTTTGTATAAACACTAGGAAGAGTAGTTTTCAGACATTTTTTTAATTACGACAACCGTGAAGCGCATCAAAGTATAAACATTAAACAGATAATGTAAGCAAGTGAATTAGTCCAATTTACAACTTATTTATTGAAGATTTTTTTTTGTATATTAAAGTATTAATATCAACATTATATCATAGTGGACACCGAGTCTGTCGATTGATTTTTATTATTTAAAATTAGCTGGCTGTTTTATTTGTGTGATACGTTAATATTCTTTGAGAGTGTGGTATTGGCCCCAGCTATTATACGAGTTACAGTTAGTGGATTTAATTGACTATAAAATGGACTTATTTGTACTGAATTTTCAAAATTCATCCCTATATGCTATTAAGGGTAATTAGAAAATAAAAGATTTTATTGAATTTGGACGTGTACCTAGTATAATTATAAAACTAATTACAAAATAATCTATACCGGAATTCAAAAACTTGACTGTCAAGCAAAAACAATAAACGTAGTAAAAACACTAAAGTCTAATAAATATATTTTTGGCTTTAGCTTTAAGCAAATAGAGTTCGACAAAGAAAGTGTACTTTTCTAAAAACGATATATACATTCCTTTTCTATCAACACTTAAGACCCTTCAACGATTCCGTCCTCATCCACTCAAGGTATACCTATATAAACAAGAAACGAATCGAACAAGCACAAACATGTACTTGTTAGAAAATGTACAAACACGTACATTGTACATGTTAGGACTGAAAAAAATAACTGGTCAAGTGCGAGTAGGACTCGCGCACCGAGGGTTCCGTACAAACTTGTAGAAATCTATATAAGACCAACCCACCTACGCTTCGAAAGTATAACTATGTAAATGGTGTTCTAACTTATAGCCAAAGTGCACATTTGCGAAAAAAATTAGTCATCAAAGGGCACACCAACGGATGCGACGTCTCAGCCCTCCATAAACTCAAACCATTTGTAGCCGCTTTAGCCGTGTCGGCTAGAAATAATAGGTATATAAATAAAAACTTTTTTAAAAAAACAAACCGACTTCGACACCGAAACAAGTGAAATAAAAAGTAAAAAATAAATATTTTTTACCACATTTTGAAGTCGATGCCAGATAAAACATTCGAAGTCGGCGCCATGTAAATCCTCTTACGTGTTATTTACTGGCACCAGTAGTTTCATAGTAAGATTAAGTGATTTACCTAAGTTACAATAGCCTACTGCCAACTGTTCATTGCCGTCAACAATATATATCTTTTCCCGATGCAGGGCTGTTAATTATTGAGGAGTTCTCCTGGTGTTG
Organism: Hypolimnas misippus; assembly: GCA_037950945.1. Lineage (NCBI taxonomy): Eukaryota > Metazoa > Arthropoda > Insecta > Lepidoptera > Nymphalidae > Hypolimnas > Hypolimnas misippus. The sequence continues at coordinate 4,362,384 of JBBEEQ010000009.1, forward strand.
CATCCTTAGCTCCACTTCACCATATGCATTGTGACGAGCGTAAATTGTTTAGCATTTTTATCGAAATAATCGAATCGCAAGCCGTAAAATACTTGTTATTGAGTAGTTTTGGTGGCCATCTGTGGTCTTCATCATCAGTTCTATTTCACCAAAAGTGATTTTCTGAAGGTAAATACATAAGTTACTATTAAAAATACCTAAATCGGTATAGGTGTGCCTTTAATATTTGAGGAGTTCCCACATTTTCTCCAGGATTCCATCAGGATCCAGGATCAGACATTGACCTAAAGACAATGGGACCTTGGAACCATACCTTGGACCACCTTGGAAGTATACCCTTTCAAATAAAAAAAAAGTTTTGAAAATCGGTCCACAAATGGCAGAGTAATCGGCGTACAAACATAAAAAAAAAATAAATACACGGTCGAATTGAGAACACTCCTTTTTTTTAAGTCGCTTAAAAATAATCAATTATTATATACATAATTATATTTTATTTTAGTCTCGTTTTATTTTTATTTATATTCTACTACACTCCACTTCCACTGCACTACGTACGTAAAATATTTAGATTTACATTATCAATCAAAATATATATTAGTGTTGCCAAGACGAAAATAAGTAGTCCTTAATTCGAATAAAACTAATTGTTTATTTATAAATAACTAATTATATTATTAATAACCAGAAGGCTCACAAGTGTAGATAAAGAAGTAAATTAATTAACTCGATCTGATTGAATTTAATTATAATATTTTCGAACTAAGTTTTAAAATTTTATTAATCGAACAGAATATTATCATAGGTAATGTCATGATATTGTCCAGAGATGGCGCTGGCTGTACGCTGAATCGCGCTATCATTTTGTTAGCTACGACATATAGATTGCATTGCGTTGTTTATAAAAGTTTGCTGCCCCAATGTTTTCGTTTTCATACAAATTCCTCCTCATTGATTGTAAAATTGTTTTTTTGACCGTGGCCAACTTTTATGTTAATTTGTTTTAAGTACATAAAATTTTAATTCTAAGATTAAATTATTTACCGCTTAATACGCTCTATTCATGTAAGATCTCACACACAAGTTTGGTTTATTTTCCAAAAATAATGCGTTTTTAATTAATTGGATACGTATTGATTTATAATTTACGTTTTGTTAACAGCTTCAAGTGAATGCAGCTCTGAATATTTGATATAATTAACAACTTGATACATTTACGCGTTCCTGAGAAAAAGGTTGAAAGACAGATGTATAGACTGACCGACACATAAAGTTTTCGGATTTTTTCCATTATTTATACTATAAGACCTTGCTCCTAGCCAAATTTCATGATGCTGGGTCAATGGGAAGTACCCTGTAGGTTTTGATTCCCTAGTGAAAACGTTAAAAACGCTAAAATACTTAAAATATGCAACATAAATGACCGTATCTTTTGATTGCGTTAACTTAGAAGTTTGATTTATTCACAGCTCTTAGTAATTATAGCTCTGAATACTTGACATTGATAAAAATTTGTTACCTTCACGCGTTCCTGAGAAAAAAGGTTGAAAGACAAACTTACAAACAGACAAACATACATACAGAAATTTACAGTTTTCAGATTTTTTCCTATATTTGTACCATAAGATCTTACTTCTTGCCAAATTTCATCTTGCTAGGTCAATGGGAAGTACCTAGTAGTAGGTTTTGATTCCCTTGCGAAAACGCAAAAATGGTCAAAATATTCGACATATTTGCCATTATCTTTTGATTGCGTTGACTTAGAACTTTAATATTTTCACGGCCGCATGTCATCGTAGACTTGAGTATATGATATTAATTTCAACATGATACGTCCAAGCATTTCTGAGAAAAAAGGGTTGACATCCCGACAGACAGACAGACAACAAAGTGATCCTATAAGGGTTCCGTTTTTCCTTTTAAGGTACGGAACCCTAAAAATAGGATTTTCGAAGGCTATTTAGCGGTTAAAACGATGTACTGGCTGAACTATTTGCATACAAATTAACTTGACTACTTAAATGAAGGGTAAATATATACTAAGGCTATAAAGTAATTCTATGTTTATATGGACGCTGATAAGTAATACTATCTCAAGCCACACTTACTACATTTTGAGAAAATGGCGTCTAAAGGTGTCAAAACTATTCTTAGTCTTGAAGAAGTATATTTCCCACTTTTTTTTTTTAGATTTTGATAAAAGCTATGAGGAAATAAAAGCAGATTGGTATAGTATTATAGTATAAATTGCAAAATATGAAACGCACTTGAAATTCGAGACATTAAATTAACAAAGTTTTTTCGTACTTATTTAGTTTAGATAACTCGAAATTATATTTCATAATTTTCAATAGGTGACATTATCAAAGTATAACAATATCTCCGAATTCGACATTTTGTGAGTTGACACATTATTGCTTATCAGCATCCATATAAACGCTTGTATCTTCGTGATAGGCATAATATGCTTTTTTGATTGATTTACAAAAAATGGAGATACCTACTTAATATAACTACTGAAATTAAAGCAATTACAACGTTTTATTTACCCCCGATAAAAAAGGAGTGTTATGAGGTTGACGTGTGTACGTTTGTGTCTGTCTGTGGCATCGTAGCTCCCTAATGAATGAACCGATTTCGATGCGACTTTTCTGTTTCAAAGCTGATATAATCGGGATGGTCCTTAGCTATAATTTATAAAATCTGTTTAGACGTGTGGAGGTTATCAGCTCTATGGTTATTGAAATGATCTGGTCAAGTTCTACTAGTCTGATCGAATCGAATTTATTATATCTGTGACTTCAATGATGCTGACATAATAAAGTTATCTTAACCTGATGCTGTAACATCGTCTAGAATCAGCAGGATACACAATTCGTCACCAAATAACATCAGAAATATCGTGTTGTGGGTTGTAAATATGGTATAAATGAGTACATTGTGGGGGGTTGCTTTAAAGTTTGAATTTTTTATTATATCATCAAACCTATATGTAGATTTTGTAATTGAAAATTTAAATCCACAACCAGTAAAACTTTTACGCAGATCTGTTCAAAGCAAACAAACAGACGGAAATGGCTAACTATAACACTTTCTTTTTCAGTCAAACGCGGAATTCAGGCTACGATGAAAATAATACAAAAAAAAAACATTTTAAGCTTCAAAAACGCTCGAATGTCCGAAACGAAAATAAAAAAAGAACAATTCAAATACATGCATTTATAAATTACGCGTTAAAGATAAAATTTCATTTGTTTTCTCTACAAACGGACGCGTTTATCGTTTATTTGTAATAAAACGTGCCGGAGAAATAGTCTTTAAATAACATTGTAACGATTGGAACCACAATACCTACTGTTTATTCTTGAAAATAATTTTTATTTACCTGTGGAAAAGAGCAAGAGGTTTTTATTAATATTTTAGACATCGCAGAAAAACAATCTAAACTCTTGAGAGTTATGTATATAGATATAAAAATATTATTTCTTTTCAACTTACTTTAAATGAAGTATTCTATCCCTATGTAAATATGTATGTTTGTGTGTCAATTTCTTCAAAATTACTAATCTAGTGTCGATAGAGTTTTCGCTATTTACATGTATATTTATTAAAGAATGTTTTAACAAAAATATGTTAAGATCTAATGAAGATTTTCGGAGAGAGACGTTGAAACTATTAAATATCTAAGAGCAAATGACCCGCGATTTCTTTTATATAGATATATAAAACTAACTGGTGCTCGCGACTTCGTCTGCGATATCTGTGATGCCTACGACATAGTAGCTTTATGCATGCAAAATCTCAGCCCGATCGGTTTAAAATCGACAAAGTTTCATACAAACTTTCATCCTCTATTTTATCTCCTTCAGGGAAGAATTAATCAAAATCCTTCTTAGCTGCTTACGTTATAACATCTACCTGCATGTCAAATTTCAGCCCGTTTCGTCCAGGGGTTTTGGCTGTGCGTTAATAGATCACTATGTCACTCAGTTACCTTTGCGTTATATATATTAAAATAACAGTTACGTTTAAACTTGGTTATATTTTTCTAGGAAAACAATTATTATTACCTTTAGAAGTTCTTTATTTACTCATAGAAACGTATTGTGTACATTTAGTAAACCATTGTTTATTAAAATTTCATTAAAGTTTGAACAAGTTATGTATCTTTGTTTATTACTATTATTTTTACAGAATGAATTTATTTATAATTATTATTTTGTTCGAGCCAATATACTAAATAAATATTTGTTCATTTTATATTAAACTAGCATTTCCTGAGGGCTATGCTCGCGGTAATGTCGATACCTCCGACGTAAGTTATTGTAAGCCACAAAATTGCTGTTAGCGTTTTTCTTGTAACTTTCAAACTAAAACGGATTAAAAGTGCTCTACTGTAAAATTGTAATTTTGGGGTTACAACAACTTACGTGGGAGGTATCGATGTAAATTTTGTTAATCCGGAATTTATTAAGACCGTCTGAGACTTATTTAACTGTGTGGCAAAACAGTTTATCTTTTCATTATTTATCCATCTATATTTTATATGGACGCTGATAAGCTATACTGTGTCAAGCCACACGGACTACATTTTGAGAAAATGATGTCTAAAGATGTAAAACCTATTCTTAATGAATCTGTTTGAAGAAGTATATATCCATCTTTTCTTGTTAAATAAAAGGTATAATGAATTAAAAGCAGATTGATATGCTTAATGTATGATCTAATAAAAACTTTTTCAAATATTTGACATTATTGTATAAATTGCAAAATATGGAACACACTTGAAATTCGAAACAATTAATTAAGAAACTTTTTTCCCTACTTATTTACTTTAAATGATTTGAACGTTTTTTAATTATGTAAATAAGTGATGTAGTATCAAAATACATGAATATCTCTGATTTTTACTTTTTGTGGGTTAACACATTATTGCATATCAGCATCCATATATCCTACTATTACTTGACAAAAATAAAAACAAAATGAGATACATAAAAGACCAATGGTATAAACGATGAACCCATTTGAATGTTATCCTGCCAGCACCAATGATAAAAATATTAATGGAAATGTTAGGCAATTTTTTTCAGGAAAAACAGGGAAAGTGAAATACGTAATTCCTCTTGCTTTGATGACATACATCAAACATATATAATTCTAGTTTATTTTGATTTAATAACCAAACTACTGAACCGATTTTGATACCAAATTTAATAGGTCCAATCTGAATGTATAATCAAAAAAAAGAATTTTTAAAATCGTTTAAGAAGTGACATAACAGACACTACGAATTAAGTCTCCTTTGAAGTCGGTTGAAAAGAGACACTCTCTATCAGTTGATCCGTTTAAGCGTTTCGCACTTCACCAAGTGAACGAACGACGAGAAGATAAAAGACGCATTTTGGCATTTGTTTCCTTCTTCCGTTGCGACTTTATATTGAAAATCGATCTCGAGTAATAAAAGATTGTTTGACTTTCTATTTTGTATCAAAGTGGATAAAACCCCCAAGCGGATAAAGCGCCCACACACGAAGAACTAGTAAGCAACTTTCTATTAAAGAAAATTCTTCAAAACCGAAAGAAGTAAACTAAAAGGCATAAATTAAAAGTAATTGAAAATATAACTGGTCAAGTGCGAGTAGGACTCGCGCACCGAGGGTTCCGTACAAACTTATAGAAATCTATATAAGACTAACCCATCTACGCCATTTGTGGTCTTCATCATCAGTTCCAACATAAGTTACTATCAAAAATACCTAAATCGGTATACGCTTGCCTATAATATTTGAGGAGTTCCCTCAATTACTCAAGGATCTCATAATCTGATCCTGACCTGAAGACAATGGGACCACCTTGGAAGTATACCTTTTCAAACAAAAAAAAAAAATTTGAAAATCGGTACCCAAATGGCGGCGTAATCGGCGAACAAACATAAAAAAAAATTAAATACAAGGTCGAATTGAAAACACTCCTTTTTAGAAGTCGCTTAAATATAATCAAATATTATGTAAATATGGATCACGTCCCAAAAACTATTTTGAAACTACTTAGGAGCATTTTAATTTAAAACACGATCATGGATGCAATCCATGGAAACACAAAATTTTATTTTAAGTACTAATACACCTTATACTTTCAAAAAAAAAAGTTATAGCGCGATTCAGGATACACCTAGCGCCATCTCTTGACAATTTCAATGAACTAACTTGTTGACTTTGACATTAACAACATAATTATATTATATTTTATTCTCGTTTTATTTTTATTTATATTCTACTACACTCCACTACCCCTGCACTACGTTCGTAAAATATTTAGATTTACATTATCAATCAAAATATCGAAATATATATTAGTGTTGCCAAGACGAAAATAATTAGTCCTTAATTCGAACAAAACTAATTGTTTATTTATAAATAACTAATTATATTACTAATAACCAGAAGACTTATATGTGTAGATAAATAAGTAAATTAAATAACTCGATCTGTTTGAATTTAATTTTAAAATTTTCGTACTAAGTCAATACGAGTACTTAAATCAAATCGCGTGAAGCTCTTATATTAAATGTTAATTACGTAATGACGTTATAAATCGACGATAAAACTTTTAAATGAAAAGTTTATTTTATAATTTTTAGCGCGTTTAAATAATAATTAAAATAAAAATTTTTATTAATCGAGCAGAATTATATCACAGTTAATGTCATAATGTTGTAATAGATGGCATTAGCTGTACGCTGCATCGCGCTATCATTTTGTTAGCTGCGATATATAGATTGCATTGCGTTGTTTATAAAGGTTTGCTGCTTTTTAATGTTTTCGTATTGATACAAATTTCTTCTCAGTATTTGTAAAATTGTTTTTTGACCATGGTCAACTTCTACGTTAATTTGTTACAAGTACATATAATTTTAATTCTAAGATTAATATATTTTCCGCTTGATCAATTTACAACTTGATACATTTACGCGTTCCTGAGAAAAAGGTTGAAAGACAGACGTACAGACTGACAGACACACGAACAGAAATTTACAGTTTTCGGATTTTTTCCTTTATGTATACTAAAGGAACTTGCTCCTGGCCAAATTTCATAATGCTTCGTCAATGGGAAGTACCCTATAGGTTTTGATTTCCTTGCGAAAACGTTAAAAACGCTATCATACTTAAAAAATGTGATATAAATGACCGTATCTTTTGATTGCGTTAACTTAGAAGTTTGATTTTTTCACAGCTCTTAGTAATTACAACTCTGAGTACTTGACGTTGATAAAAATTTGTTACCTTCACGTGTTTCTGAGAAAAAGGTTGAAAGACAAACTTACAAACAGACAAACATACATACAAAAATTTACAGGTTTCAGATTTTTTCCTTTATTTGTACCATAAGATCTTACTTCTTGCCAAATTTCATCGTGCTAGGTCAATGGGAAGTACCCTATAGGTTTTGATTCCCTTGCGAAAACGCTAAAATGGTCAAAATATACGACATATTTTCCATTATCTTTTGATTGCGTTTACTTAGAACTTTAATATTTTCACGGCCGCGTGTCATCGTAGACTTGAGTATATGATATTAATTTCAACATGATACGTCTATGCATTTCTGAGAAAAAAGGGTTGACATCCCGACAGACAGACAGACAGACAGACAGACAGACAGACAGACGGACAACAAAGTGATCCTATAAGGGTTCCGTTTTTCCTTTTAAGGTACGGAACCCTAAAAAACTATTAACTAAAGGCCCTAAAAATAAAAAATAAAGCTCGACGCAAAAATTGAAGTAGATGTTTCAAAAGAAAATACTTTTTTTTAATCGGTCTGCAGTCGATGGAGAAAGCGGTGAAGAAAACGCTAAAAAAAAGAAAAGAAATTACCAAGTTTTTTGGTCATTTAATCTGTATTTCAAATATTCAAAGTATTTTTTATAGTCCTGAGGCTTAATTGTTGAAAACTCGTCACTATCAAATCATGCTACATTCTGACTGTTGGTTATTGATTTTTGTACCTGCTTAAACGCATCCTTTAACTGTTAAAATGTAGTATGTTTTGATAACGATGGTTTTAGCTCCACTGTACATAATGTGGGCACAATATAATGGACTGCAATTCTAGGAAATCATAACACGTCAGTACTGAAATAATAATGATGCTTTTACACTTATCATAACATGCTACTGATGTGGAGACGCTTTTCAAAATATGTTTTATTCAATTTAAAAATATAGTTTATTCAAATTGGCTTTTTAAAACACTTTCCAATCAAGTTTACATTTAAATAAGCTGTCATTACAAACTTAGATTTTAGTGCAGAAATAAGAAATCAACTGACAAAACGTATTCTACGTTTGATACCAACAGTTTCGTCACAATTAGGCATCAGAACTGATAAAAATACTTTAAATATGGACGCTAATAAGCAATACTGTGTGCTTGCCACACGGACTTCATTTTGAAAATATGTTTGAAGGAGTATATATCCACCTTTTCTGTTATTTTTTGATAAAAGGTATGATGATTAAAAGCAGGTTAATATATTTAATATATTATCTAAAAAAAGTTTTTTCAAATATTTGAGATTATTGTATAAATTGCAAAATATGGAACGCTTCAAGTGCGTTTGTGTTGTACGCATTCGAAACAATTAATTAAGAAACTTTTTTACGTACTTATTTACTTTATATGACTTAAATTTTTTTGAATAATGTTAAATAGATGATGCAGTATCTAAATACCTCAATATCTCCGAATTTGAGTTTTTGTGGGTTATCAGCATCCATATGTGAAGTAGAGATAAAATGACTAAAATGTTTTGAACATTTAATAGTACTTTTATAAACTCTCTCCTTGGTAAAACGTAAAACAACTCGGGCTTGAATATCTACCATATATAACGTGTTTATCTAAACGTGTCTCGTTACCCCAACAAATTCTCTATTATGACAGGAAATAACGACTGTCCAAGTAAGTTTGCGAGGCCGTGTAAACAATCCTACATTCCCACCAATTACCCTATATTGTCTAGTTTATTTCTGGATTGGGCCGGGCGTTGACGCAATGTCTCTAAGTGCCAGTTTACATTGCCGTGAACCGTCTATTTCGGAACAAACAAATAGCGAAGGCTGGTATTGATTTAGAGGAAAATTTACTTTAAGCGCTAATGGAATAATACCTGCGAAAATTTAGATGTATCATAATTAGTTACGGGTTGATATGGCTGTAAAGTTGGGTCGATTCCTGCTATTTTTGGAATCTTCTGTAAGAGTAAGACACTGCCCTAGACGAGCTAGTCTGTATATGAGATGTCGGCTACGGCTAGGCTCTACCTCAATTTAAAGTGAACTTATAGCCTAGGGGCTGTCCATTAATCACGTGAGGTACAAAGGGGGAAGGAAAAGAGGGTCTGGGAAGAAATCACGAAATATCACAATGGGGGTTTTCACAAGATATCACGTGTATTTGTTTTCGAAGCTTTTGTTGGCTATATATAAACGGTTACATAATTTTTCAGAATTCATTGCGACTATAACTGTTTTTAAAGGTAAGCATTTTTAAAATATTCCTACTTAGGTAGTAGGTACAAAGTAATTCACGTGATCTTAGGTAAGGTGAGGGGTGATACAAAACCTCACCAGCAGGGGGGAGGGCGGTCTAAAGAATTGCTACAAAACATCACGTCATTAATGGACTTCTCCAGCACTTTCAACTTCCGCACACTAAATTCACTCAAATCAGTTTACTGTTTTAGCCTAAACCTTTCAAAACTACTTCAAAGAGCTAATTAAACATTTATAATATTGGTACAAAGAAACTACAATCAAGATACTTTATAATGATAAGCTGGTAGACTGTCAATTAGCCAGACGAAACGGAATGCGATAATGGGAACGCACTTTTATTGCTTGACATCTTTATAAGGGCTGTAAGTGGACTCATAACCTTGATTATTCGTTATGATAACATCTAGACTATTGTATAACGTATACGTTTTAATGAGTTATCGGTTAACTATAGACTTAATCGGTTTTTCAAACAGAGGCCTCATCGGGTGAAACTGTTGCTTTCAAGACATCAGCATATGAACGATTGATTTCTGATTTTGAATTGTTATTTGTACATTATAAATTAATTAGCCACCACTATCCTTATTGTTAAAAAAACTATGTACTCGTTTTAGAATAAGTAGTTTAATAAAAAACACTTTTAATAAACAGAAAAACTTTATATTCATAACTCGAACAATAATAATACGCAACACAAATCAATACGTATTTTAACCGACTTCCAAAAAAGTAGTCTTCAAGATGTAAAAGTCAAGTCATTTTTCTTACTTTTCACATAATGTCTCCTATCTCAGAAACCAAGGGACTTTTACTAAAACGATTTTTTACAGATATAAAGGAATTGTACTAATCTGAGGAAAATGTCAACTTAAAAACGGTAAAAAGGGGATTTTCCCTGGAAAATAAATAATTTGCTTTTGTATATTATACGCTCGTGGATTTTGTCATCCAGAATGCCGACTACTGTGGACGACGTTGCCTAGTAACCAGCTAGCGACTGAGTTGTCAAATTTAAAAATAGGTACAGATTTTTGTTTATGAACGTAACATATCAATAGTTTTTTAAATATATAAACGTCAGAACAGATCTTCATGGATTAAAGATAAGAACCATCTCGATGTTATTCATTTCATTCAGCATCAAAATTGGTTATTCGTTAGGAAGCTACCGCTGATTTTTCAAGTGCTAAATTCATCTCGAGCTCGGCGGTGAAGGAAAACATTGTGAGGAAACCTGCATGTGTCGGTGAAATTCTGACACATGTATATCCGCCAACCCGTAGTGGAGCAGCGTGGTGGATTAAGCTCTAAACCTTCTCCTTAATAGGAGAGGATGCCTTATCCCAGCAGTGGGACATATACAGGCTGTTAATTTTTACTTTTAGGAAGCTACGGTGCCACACGCTGACACACAGAATGTCAAACTTATAACACCTCTCTTTCCACTCGACGGTTAAAACGATTGAAATCGACGTGTAACGATACATCGTACCACAGTGTATCTCTGGCTTTAGTTACATAATAACAAGGAAAACAGCGAAGTAAGGCATTCGCCGAAAGTATCGCATTATGTCATATTAATGTTCATTTGTAAAACAACCTCGTTTACAAAACAATGCGCTTTCAATTATCTTTGATAACGAAAGTCGAATATCTGTATACTAATATTATAAAGAGACAAAATTTGTTTGTAAGTTTATATGTCTTAATCTCTGATACTACTGATTCATTTGAATTTTTTTGCGTTGGATAGCCCGTTTATTGAGGAAGGTTATAGGCTATATTATATCACGCTATGACTCATAGAAGCAAAGCTGTATCCATAATTGGAAGGTGGTAAGCAATAATGTGTCAACCCACAAAAAGTCAAATTCGGAGGTATTGATGTATTTTGATACTGCATCACCTATTTAACATTATTAAAAATTCAAATCATATAAACTAAGTAAGTAAGGAAAAAAGTTTTTTAATGAATTGTTTCGAATTGAAACTCAAATATTTGAAGAACTTTTTATTCGATAATATATTACATATATCGATCTGTTTTAAATTCATAACACATTTTATCAAAAAAGAAAAGAAAAGATAGATATATACTCCTTCAAACATATTCATTAAGATTAGGTTTGACATCTTTAGACGTCATTTTCCCAAAATGAAGTCCGTGTGGCTTGACACAGTATTGCTTATCAGCGTCCAATTACATGTGTTACTTATAGAGATCAACTTTTAGAAAGTAATAGTATACGGCGAACTACTTAAGGAAAAGACTTATTTTTCACAAAACGCTATTAATCTCATACATTAATTAAATCTTAGTTGTCAATTCTTCAAGGAATTCTACTGGTATGTAATATGAAATTCTTAAAAATTCAAAACGGATTTTCTTCGATTTGAAAATAATTTGTACGATAAATAGATTTCTTATTCATCATCTACCTAGCGTTTTTCCCGATTATACCAGGGTCTGCTTTTTATTCTAGTCCAGATATTGAAGAGTTACTGAATTTTTACACAGAGCGACTGCCATCTGAACTCTGCAACCCCTGAGGGCAAGCCAGTAACCATTTAGACAAGAATAACATCCCTACTACGAGTAACGATCATTATCAGGTGATTATGATAACAACCGGGACCGACAGCTTTACGTGCTCTCCAAAGCACGGTGGGGCGACCCACAAGGACAAACATCCAGACCTAGGAACAAATATTTATTCAAATATAAATACCTGCCCCGAGCGGGGATCAAACCCGCAACCGTCGGCGTTAGAGGTACATTCAGCACCACTACACCAGAGCGGTCGTCAAATAGATTTCATATTAAGGAAGAATATAGGCTATATGGATGCTGATAAGCAATAATGTGTCAACACAAATGGTCAAATTCGGAGATATTGACGTTTTCTGATAATGCGTCATGTATTCAACGTTATTCAAAAAAATTTTCAAGTCATCTAAACTTAGTAAGTACGGAAAAAACTTTCTCAATTTAATATTTCGAATTTCGAGTGCGTTCAGTATTTTGCAATTTATACAAGAATCTCATCCTTTATTTAAAAAAAATTAAAGGTAAAATTTTCTATTATACCAATCTGTTTTTAATTCACATTGTCTTTTATCAAAATATAAGAGAAAAGACGGATATACTTCTTTTAAACAAAATATTAAGAATAGGTTTGACATGTTTAGACGCCATTTTCTCAAAATTAAGTCCCTGTGTATTGCTTATCAGTGTCCATATTACCTTACGCCCTGTACGGATGCGACAAAATTTACTCAAAAAATCAAAAAAAGTGTAGTTGTTATTACTTTAGTACTTCAAAACTTACAATTTCGTATTTTTTTTAATGTGTCTTACCTCAACTACGCCATTTATTTATAAATTTTGATTTTTTTTTTATTTAAATACATTTCAAGATTGGTACTATAGAATGCTAATCAAAATTGGTTGAGCTGTTTGATTTTTAATCCCAGACGCAAAAAACTTTGACCGCTTTGTATCTGTCTGTGGCATCGTAGCTCCTAAACGGGTGAACTGATTTAGATGCAGTTTTTTTTATTTGAAAGAAGATTTTCTAGCGATGGTTCTTAAACATGTTCTACCAACATCGGTTCTATTTAAAGGTTTTTGTGTCGGGGATTTTTTAAATATTTATTAAATCAAAGTCTATACCTTTTTTACATTATATATAATAATTTTTCGTAGTTATTATTGTGAAACAGGGTCCCGATGATGATTACAACTATAATATAAAGCGTTATAATTTAATATTTTCCATTTAATCGTTATGTTGTTGTTTTGTTTTCTGTTCGGAATAGGAGATTTACTTTGGCTTAAACATACTGGCTCGTCGCCAAGATACGGTGACGCAAAATAACATTAAATAATGTATTATGTAACAGCTCTTACGATCAGCTGACAAGGTCAATAAACTTAGTGTATTTGTAATACTAAGAGGTGCATTAGTATCGGTATGGACATGTTTTTATTTCCGATTATGAAATTAATTAATCTACTCCAATGCGTCATTTTTGTTACATGTACCATATTTTTTAAGATTTCAATTAGGATATCTCACTTGCCATAATTAAATATGTAAGCAATACTATACAAAGCATTCATTTAAGTTGTTTAGCAGGTACAGTAGGAGATGGGAAATAATTTATATATAATACTGCTTTGCTCCTGTGAGTCATAGCGTGATGTAATATAGCCTATAAATTTCCTTAATAAACAGGCTATCCAGCGCAAAAAGGTTTTGTTCAGATCGGATCAGCATTTACAAACAAATTTTACTTCTTTGAAGTATTAATATAGATAGACTATATAGATTTGGTTTTCCGACAATGTGTGCACTAAACATAAACATTTTTTTTATAATAAAACTTAAAACTAATTGCCACAATTATTTATAGGAGAACATTGCATGCAAAAATTATTTATCTAAACAACATCTTATAATTAAACTTACTTTTTATAATTTTTCGTAGTTATTATTGTGAAACAGGGTCCCGATGATGATTATAACAATTATCACGTAAACGGGACTGTAACGAGTAACGTTTAAGTTATCTGTCTGGAACTGTACATAGCTCATACATAACATAACTCTCATGTTTTATTTTATGAGTTACGCATGTGTCTATAAGCCTCTGTTAGCTAGCAAAACGTGCGGTGTGTTGATTTCACATCGATACTATGTTATAAAGCCGCGCATTTTCGAACAGAAATTATCCATTAGTGAAATTCTTAAAGAAATTTGTTCCTCGGATCCCCATTATCACCTAACAGTCGCTTATTCCCGCCCATTCCATATTCATTATCAAGTAAACACTTTTACATTTGACGTCATTAAAGCTAAATTTTGTTTATCCTACACCCCTCCGGAAGCTAAATTTGGCGTAAAAAAAAAGAATGTTCGAAATAATGATGAATAGGAACGAGGCGAGAAAACATTTTGATTATAACCTGTCTGTTATTTTCGTGATCAAAACGAATATTGACAATTATTTTTATACTGATTTAATTTGATTATTGAATTTTTTGATGCTTTTAATTATAATAGTTCACTAGAACGAACAAAATAGATGTTGTTCAGACTAAAATAGCAGGACTATCTCCGATAGTAAATTTAAACTCTCTATTTTATTAAACATTCTTAAAAATGCATCTTTTTTCACAAAAAGATCTTCATCTAACTGATATTAAAAGTAGTGAACTAACAGCCAGTAAATGTCCCTCTGGGCAAAGGCCTCTTCTCCCGTTAAGAAGAAGACTTACAGCTTAATCCACGACGCTGCTTAACTGTGGGTCGACAGATATACATGAGTCAGAATTTCTCTCTTAATGTTTACCTTCATTGAGCACGACATGAATTTAAACACATATTTAGCACTTGAAATCTCAGCGATGCTTGCATCCGTGATCATCAGTTGAGATCGACTTATTATAACTACTCGGCCACTTCGGTTCAACTGATTTTAGCTTCGTTATAACTATACATAAACTTTGTTACATTCAAGAATCTACCTCTCTCTCTCTATCAATCAACGTTTTAACTAAAACGTAATTAATTTCATTAAAATCGACTAAAGATTTTGTACAACAAATTAAGAGGGAAAGTTTGCTTCGACTGTTTTATTTGTATTGGTATAGGCGAAACTCGGCGATTGCTTCGAAGTAGCAGGATGAGCGAAGTTTTAGAAGTCGGGAGGATGTCTATTCATCAGCGAAACATCCGGGAACTGCTACTGAATTTGATTTAATTATTTTGAATTTCTAAGAAAGGAAAGACAAAGCTGAAACTTAATAATTGGACATTTAATTTGCATTTTTCATTAACGAACCGTGTTAGAACTTGAGCGACAATATTCTCCTTAAAGTTTTGCTTCATACGTGGAATACGTGAATGAAATATCTTGAAATTGCTACTTTAACTAACACTTTACTTATTATATCTTAATTGAAAACCAATAATATTGTTTTTGGCTATCCCAAATAATAACGATACTTAATTTAGGGATAATATTCTAATGAGGAAATGATTTTGTTAAATTTAGAAAAAGCATCTGAAAGTATAAATATAATCTCACACATAATTATAGTAATAAATTCCGAAACGTTTTCTTTGAAAATAACATTAAACTGATAACTTTTGATGTATACAAAAATAACCAGTTCCGATAATTCTCATCGCGATACGATAATAGATTAATGGACAAATATTTATTTAAGAACTCGAAGGTGCTTGATTTTGATTGATTTGGCACAATTTTCAATAATAATTACGACTAGCTCATTCCGATTGCGATTTCGTCTAAATAAAACTTTCTATGTAACCATAGATAACTACTCTCCTAGGTAACGTATTGCACTAAAATGTGTAAGATTTTTTGTAAGTTAGACCAGCAGCACAACTGCTATAACTGAAAATTTGAAATTTTATGTATTTTTTTAATTAAGTTTTTGAAAAGTAAGTAAAAAAGTCTTGTTCGTTAATACAAAAGTCGCCTTTAACGGTTAGAATGTAGCGTGTTTTTTTAGCGATAGTGGTTGACAATTAACCCTCCGTTTGGACCTCTTTGTCGTTTACTTAATTGGAGGTCTTCTTCGTCCAACTTAATTGGAGTAACAAAGGAAAGTAGTGAGCTAGTTATATCTCACAGATATTCTTTCGAAGTTTTGTTTCAAATTGCAGAAATTAAAGAGTGTAATTCTCAACAAAGATACTTCATTTAAAAATGTTTTTGTAATTATAGTATCGTTTACACGATAAAATTAAACAGATTTACAAGTAAAATAAATCCTATAAGTATAACCAAATTGTTAAAATTCATTATTAATTAATTGCTTCAATAATGGTCACATATCACTAAAGGTATAACTATCATCAATTATTACGGTGGTAATTTGTCTTTATTATTGCCCATTATCATAATTGGAACTAAGAGCGAAGTGGTCTCGCGTATTAATCGAAATGGTTACACAAAAATATTACGAATCTATATTGCGATCCTTTATTATCAAAAGTCTATAATGGCATTATTTTCTTTTGTTTCAGATATTATCAAGAATTATTTTTTCCAAGAAACGATGTCTAAAAATATTGAGCTAGCTAATCACCCCACCGAAATAAACTAAGCTGCCATGACATCGGAGGAACCAATCGATGTGGTTGCAAAGAATGCAGACGGTAAAAAAACAGATACGAATTTCCCCGACGACAATCCAGAAAACAGCAAAGCGGACAAACAGCAGATACATTTGAAACGTTCACATGATTTAATGCAACTAGTTTACGAACTGCCAGTCGAAATAGACGATACGGAACACGAAAACAACAACATGCTTAAGGAGAACCCACCGATAACTATCGTCGAGATTACCGAACAGAATGGTTGTGAAACAGACGTCGATACCAGACAATGTGATAGTGATTATTTTAAAGAATCTAGTCCGAACGATTTAGGTAATAAGATCGTGTACGACGTTCTGTCAACAAACGAATTGATTATGCAATGTGCTGATGAATTTAAAGAGGTTATAGATCGGACATCACCAGATGATACGACAGACGAGGAACTGTTGGAGTTAAAAGCAATTTTGGAGAGTAAGCCTAAACTTTTGGAGAGATATATAAGAGAGTGTGCGTCTGTGGATGAAGTGAATAGGCTACATAGTTTAACGTCATGTGGTCCTTTGTCGCCGAGGCCGCGACATGAAGCGAGAAGTACGTCAGTTACGTCAGACCTGTTCCAATTATGGCTGTCTTCATCACCTGTTAAGGTAAGTTATAATGATGTTTTGTAAACTAAGAAGGATGCTATATTGATATTAAGTGCCGCTTATAATTAGATATTATAAAAATGAGGGCGAGGTTCAAAATGTAAACAAACCCTTAATATATAATGAAGATAATTAGTATTTATTTCTAAAGAGTTGTTAAAAAATGGATTCAGTAAATATAACACATGGATGCTGATAAGCAATAATGTGTCAACTAATGTATTTTGATACTGCACCACCTATTTAACATTATTAAAAAGAAATTGAAGTCATATAAACGAAATAAGTACGGAAAAAAGTTTCTTAATTAATTGATTCGAGTTTCAAGTGCGTTACATATTTTTCAATTTATACAATAATCTCAAACATTTGAAGAACTTTTTATTTGATAATATATTAAATATATCAGTCTGATTTTAATTCATTAAACCTTTTATCAGAAAATAAAAGAAAAAATTGATATATACTTCTTTAAACATATGTGTTGCAAATAGGTTTGACATCTTTAGATGCCATTTCCTCAAAAAAAAATGGACTTCACCGTGTGGCTTGACACAGTATTGCTTATCAGCGTCCAAATAATCAACTAACACATCAAATACTATTAACGATATATGATAATAAATATACATTTTACAAAACATTAATAACATTTTCACTTGAAACAGGGCTTAAAACTTTTAAATACTATTTAGAATTTCTACGAATAAAACTAACGTCCAACGTATTGCAGATGGCAATTTATTACATCCTGCTTAATGCGGGCTTCACTGAGAGAACACAAAAGCTAGAAATAAGTAAAGCTTTTCAGGAAAATATATATTTTTACATTTATTTTATTTAATGTTCAATTTTCGGAATTATTTATTTTGCTATAGATTTTTTACATATTAACAAAATTTTGGTGACATTATTTTGTGATTTGGCGATTTTTTTTTTGTAAACTTAAACAGTTTCAAAGAAATTATACGTAAGATTTTTTTTATAATAGTGGTCGTTATTAGTATCTATCTATAGTTGAAAGAAGTATAATGTTAATAAAAAAAATTAAATTCAGCTTGCCAAAAAGCCAAACAAGTCTTAATTGCAAAAGTTTTTGCCATTCCACATAAATGTGAATATTTAAATTCTGTCGCAATAACACTAAACGTTCGCTATAACAAAAGTTTCAAATAAGACTGAGTTACGAAAGCATGTTTTGATAGCAACGTAACTAACAATACTTAATGCCTTTTAGAGTTTGATGTTGTTTACAATAGCAACCAATATAACGTAAGCCGTCGACAATAATGAAGCTTCCAATCTCGAGGTCTTTCGACTTAACCTTAAACGTCATGAGGGACAAAGGCTTAATACATTCGAAGGTAGAATTAAGCCTATTCATAACGTATAACAGTATTAGTGATTCCTCTTTGCGAGAATTCTTAGTCTCAGCAGAATTACCTTTATTTACTTATTTATATCACTTAAGTTTTCCGTATAAAGGAACCGAGATGGCCTAGTTGTTAGAACCACTCGATCTCAACCGATGTCCGCTGGTTCAAACCCCGACTAGTACCGCTGACTTTTCAAGTGCTAAATCCGCGTTAAATTCATCTCGAGCTCGGTGAAGGAAAACATCGTGAGATCATGCATGTGCCGGAAGAAATTTTGACACATTTATAACCGCCAACCCGCAGTGGAGCAGCGTGGTGGATTAAGCCTTCACTATTCTCCTTAATAGGAGAAGAGGCCTTTGCCCAACAGTGGGACATATACAGTCTGTTACTACTACTTACTTTCCGAACCTGTGAGAATCTTTATTTCACGACTGTGAATGTGTTTCGCCATAAGTCGTTGTCGATGTTTACTTGTACAATATTCATTTTCTATTTATTTATTTTTAAACACCATTTGCATAGTCACAAATCAAATACTTAACTTAAACTAAACTCTTTTAAGAAAAAACTATAAAGTAAATATTAAAAATATGCGTAAGGGGGATCTATGTTTTGGGTGTTTTCGGCTACCTAACACATTCACAAATACTGGTACACAAATGATAATCTATAGGTATTGTAGTGCATTAATTACGAGGACCTTGTTAAACATAAAAAAAGAAATATTCAACGACACTAAATTATTATTTTAATGTGAAATTTAGTGCATAAGTTGTAAAAAAAGTAAGCTTAATGTTATTTATTACACAACATTATTTTTCATTATCTAGTACAAGAAATAACCATAAAACCTAACATCTCCGCTTGTTGTTTAAAAGGTGTACAAAAGTATTAAAGAAAAACAATTATGCAAAATATTAAAACTTCGTATTAAATTATAACTCTAAAAACTTAATATTTAACACAGTATTAAAAATAATGAATACGAATTAATATATATTCTGGAACTAGCCTTTTCTCGCGGCTTTATTTGCAATGTTAATTTTGTTACGGTGGACGACCGTTTAAAATTTATTTTTGTGTGTGGTCAGTATGAGACGCGCGCCATCTAGCGGATGTTAATTGCATGAATATAACCGTCTCACAAGTGCAAACGTAACTACGTCAGATAAAGGGTATGATAACGCCTGAGAAACGAACAGGGAAAGGAACATTATTTTTTGTATAATAGACATATTATAGTACATATTTTGATTTGCTATTTAACTTCAAAGAGTACTGAGGTTTTTGAATAATGTAAAAGTGTTGTATATAGAATAGTATAGAATAGAATATCCTTTATTGTACACCATCAAAAATATACAAAAGGAACTACACAAAAACCTATATACCTACAGTAAGATTACTATTTAAGAACATTATTTTAATTTCGGAATAACAGTAAATTATTGTTACCAAATAAATATTATAATTATCCGAATAACTATGGCAATGGCAACTATGGAAATTTTGCTATATTGATCCCCTAAGGTGGTAAAACGTGTCTTGTTGTTGTATGAAAGTCCTATGTTAAGTACGAGTAAAACCGCGAGGGTCACTTATTTCAAACTCAAACTCAAAATATACTTTATTTAAACGAACTTTTCGAATCGTCAAGTTACGTGTAATTTTTTTTTTTTTTAGTTTTTTATAAATAATTTTTAGAAACAAAAAGAAATTGCGGATTTACGGGTGCAAGAATCTCACGTAAAAAGCTAATATCCTCAGGCGAGACACATTCTACGGTCGAGTGGTTGCTACAGAAAAGTCGGCCATAAATTCTGAGCAAAGGACTAGAAGCCAAGAGATTTTCCTCCGACCGGAGAGGTCTACAATGTGTCTTGAACTAAATATGAATTAAGAAGTAGGAAGGGTTATTATTAAAGCTAAACAAGATTTATTCTGTAATAACATAGGAATATAAACTACGGTCTCGTAAAGTATCGTTAGTTAGAATACAGACGATGTTTTTAACCGATGCTCTAAAAGAACGGTAGTGTTTATCGTGTATATGTATAGAGAGATTCGTAAAGATAGATTAGTATGGAGAAATCTAAAACTATGAGAGCTAGACATTTGTTGAAGGTAAGAAAAAAAATCTTACACGGCTCGGCAATCGAACCTGGTAGTTTCAAAAAAAATATTATTTCTCATTGCAGAAATTAATAGAGAAGGTCGTCAAGAACAAATGTTAGTACGGTAAATAATCTTTAATGAATCACCTATATAATATATTTAACGCTTTGGCATGGTCTTAACTTACCGGCTAGTGATATGATACAATATTTTCGGATCTGGTAAGGATTTTAAATTTTTTTATACTACTTTTCAAAGTAACAAATATAATGATCATATTAAATATTAGGGCTTTAACGAATACTAATCTTATGACTGGTAATAAGTATTGGACTAACATTTTTATACATGGCAACTAAAATAGGATTCATTCATATTAATTACATCATCATTATATTATGATAACAAAGTACGCATCCAATAAATGGATGTACCTAAAGGGAATCTTTGCTAAAATATATAAGATCATCACCATTATCATTAAAGCTCTACAGCCATGAGTTTTCTTTAGCTTGGGTAAGCAAATTTATCCAGCTAAATCAGTCTCTGGCCATTTTTGTGCAGTCATTCCCAGCTCCTTTAAGACCCGCTCAACTCTATCTAGTCATCTAAGTTTGGATCTACCAAGAGGACTTTCCCGCTTCGGTTGCCTTCTTGCCTTCTATTATTTTTTCCATGGCCAGCGGAGACGACCAATACATAAGGTACTAGTTTAGATCTATTTATTTATTATTTATGTACCCAAAAGAAAATACATTAAAGCACAAGAAAGAAACATAGTAATACATAGGAAAGCTTATCTCTGTAAGAGATCTCTTCCAGCCACCCTGGATTGGGAGTAACATTAGCAGTGTGAGATCAAGCATGTAGTTACAGCTTTATATTAACTTAATGATTACGTAACACTAATACAAATTGTAATATATGTACACACATATAAACATACATAAATAATTAAATTCTCTGTCTATTCTTACCAGCGATAACAAGTTAATAATTATTTTAAAAAAATTTGAACACTTTCTTAAATAACGTTATTAAAGGGGATGTTATTAATAAAATTATTTGCGATTATGATTGTCAATTATTAAGCTAAGGTCTTAAAAGTTTAAGTCAACTCGAAAAGGGTCGCAAACTCAATTATGCAAAATGAATTTATCAGTTCATAGTCAATCAAAATTATGGACTTCTATTGCTACCGGGTTATTTATGTAAGTATCAACTTATTATATAGACACCGATGATGAAGTGGGAGTTAGACTTGTGCACCGGAAGGTCGTACTACAGCCGAGCTCGAGGTGAATTTAAACACAAATTTAGCACTTTAAAAACCAGCGGTGCTAGCCGGGGTTTGAATCGATGTGTTCTAACCACTAGGCCACCTCGGCTCATCGAAAAAGTACCCTACAATAACAAATATTCAAGAAGGACAAAGGAATAACGCAACCACGTATAACAGAATTTAGGTACATGGTGGTTACGGTCATATTCTGTGATGTCAACAATCAGTCCCACTTGCGACACTAACTTAAAGTTAAGTTAATTTATATATTATAATTAAAAGCTTAAGTAAGCTTTTAGAATCTAGGCATGTGTACATACATAGAGGACGGTAGGGATAACAGTAATCAGTCTTTCCCTGTTATCTATGTATGAAATACCCTTAATATGACAAGTTGGCGCAGTGGTCACTGCAACTGACTAAAGCGCTAAAGGTCGCGGGTTCGATCCCCGCTCACGACAAACGTCTGTATTGGCCATACAGATGTTTGTCGTGGTCTGGGTGTTAGTGTTGTGGGTGTTGGGAGCCATTGAGAGTGATGAACCTTTAAGCAAGCAATTCTTGTATGTATAAGCGTATAATCTGAATCTCGGAATCTACTTTAACAATTTTCATTAAATTTTATATGCTGTGGGTTTCGAGGGCGATAAATCGATCTAAGCTAGGTTTCATTTTAGAAAACGTTGTTTTATTCGTGTTTTTTTTTCTAATTTTTATACAAAAAAAATCACCTGCCAAAATTTATTTGCGTGAAATAATCCTCCTAAATTTAATGGTATGATTTTCTGCGTCAATGGGTAATAGACTAGACATATACTATGATGGTCACCCAATAACCAGAGTGACGCTTCAGAAACAAGTCAATTTTATTCATTTTGTATCAGTAGAGAATTTATTATGAAGTGTTATAACGCGACATGTCTTAAATCTACAGGTCACGACAACACGGCACGATAGTAAATTTCCAGCCTTAGATCATTAACATGAGCTAGTTCGCTGTAATTAATTTGAACCTCTTTATAAATGGTAAAGTTTTGTAAAGTCTTAGCTGCTTGCGGCTTCGCAGATCATTAGCAGCGAGTAGAAATGTTTTAAACCACGGAAAATTTACGGTAAATTAATCTCAAATGTTTCGAATCGATGTTTTCCTTAACAAATTATGTTAAGAGGACCTTTTAAATTTATTTTATAAACAAAACTTTTAATTTAACTTAGTTAAGTTTTCGTGGATTTTAATTAGTCTTTTGAACAAGTTATTGCTTGCGAGGTTTTATTTTATCCGAGACTAGCTGCTTCGCTGCTATATGCCGTAGCGTGATGTAATATAGCCTGTAACCTTCATCCATAAAAAGGGTATTCAATGCAATATTTTTTTTAATAGGATCAGTTGTTTCAGAGATTACCACTTACTTACAAACATACAAACAAATTTTACCTCTTTATAATATGAGTATCGTTAAAAGTATAGACGTAAAGTTTTGTAATTAAATCCTAAGATACTTGAATTTCTGTTTAAGGGTTGCTTTATTTAGTAATTTATTTCTTTTTTAAAGTTAAAGCTATGTCCATTAAATCAGTTAAATATTACGAGTATTATTGAAAAAAGACTTTCAAATAAAAACTTGTCAAGAGCGTAACGTTACAATGGAAAGAATATTTTTTTAAAGTAAATTTATTTTATAAATCTAGTCGCAAAGTTTTGCAATTTTAGATAAAAATTCAACGTATTGAAATATAATTGAATATAGAATATCTAAAGAATAAATAAGTATATAAGTGTAGGAAGCTCTTTGAAAATTCCCTGGAGGAATCCCTTCAATTTCCGATATAAAAATATCCAATATCTTAAAGCAGGATATAAATCATGCGAAGAGGTCGAAATCGTGTGGTTTTCACGTGACGTGTGCACGCTAGAGTTAATATTTTACCCGATTTCAAGAAGGAGGTGGTCTCATTTCGTAGTTTAAGAAATTTTTAGTAATGTCCACAGGACTTTGTCATGTATTAACCGATTTTTTAAAATGTTCCCTTAAAATTTTAATTCATATCGATTCAGTAGTTTGGATTTTAAATCAAAATATGTAAACAAATCCATCAACCGATGTATGACTAATATCCCATATTTCTTCCTAGAAGTTGTACCACATTAGTAACTCTATCAGATAGTGCAATAATACAAATATTTTTTTTTTCAAAATTATCTGTTTTGGTATCCTAGCTAGAAAACAAAAAAACTAATAATGAAGAATTACTTTTCTTCAAAATCGGCCCCGACTTCTTAAAATTATTTTCGCTATTCCTTATAATTTCGGTTTTCGGCCTCATCCACTATCGTTATATTTTTCCTAAAAAATTGTATGTTAAATAAATAGAATATACTTAAATATTACATCTACTGAGTATATGTGTCGTCTGTGCCAGGTCAGGGCCAGTACAGAGTACCCCTAACAAAGCAGATTTTTTCTGCGCTATGGGTACTAGATCTGTGTCCCAGCATTTGCTTAACTCTACAAACATTTTCAGTGTAAATAGTTACTAAGATTCAACCAAGATTCAACAAGTACAAATTATAGTAGATTTAAAAAAATGATAACCAATGAACCTGTAACATGACGATTCGTAAGAGCTTTAAAAAGCCTAATTGAATAAAGTATATTTTGAATTTAAATAAACCTTACCTATATTTATATTAATTTATTTATAGTATCCTGTATACTACAAACAAATGAATATTAATATAGATACAAACAAATAATAAAGGCTAATCTAAAATCACAAATGCTACTTAATTTTTTTTTTGGGTTTTTTAGCCTCAGGAATCAGGAAGGCTAAATGTCTTCAGGCTAATTACGAGTAGTTTATAGTACTATACCGAAGCGGAATCGCGAGCAGCAGCCAGTAAATAATAATGATACAGTGATAAGTTATCATATTTTAACACTCGAAATAGATAATATGTAAAAAGCCTCTTAAGTGCTTCATAAATATCAGTTACACTAGAACTATGGGTTGTGATTACAATGGATATGGATATTTTATATAAAATATAGTTTGCCTTTAAAATCAATGTTAACAGGAAATATGTCGTCAAAGTAAACAAAATTACGAATTTTGATTTTAATGTCGGTTCAAAAAATCTTGTTTAAGAAATACTTTTTAAATATTTAACTATTTTAATGAAGACGTATTGAAGTCTAGAAAAAGAAATAAGTTACTAAAAAAAGCAAACTTTAATAAGAAAAAAATATCTTAAAATTATATTACAGAACCTACTTGTACACTTTCATCCATATTTATATTATAAAGAAGTAAAATTTGTTCATATGTTTGTAAGTTTGTATGTAGCAGGTAATATCTGACACTAAGGGAGCAGCCATTAGAAAAAATATTTTTGCGTTGGATAGCCTGAGGAAGATTATGGGTTCTATTACATCACGCTATAACTCATGGAAGCTAAGCTGTACACATAAACGCTAGTGAAACCACAAGCGGCCGCTATTTTTACATAAAATACATACTAATATTAAAACTACCAAAGTGAATCTCTGTTTTTTTGTTACGTTTTATCGCCTAGACCACTACACCGATTTTGAAGAATATTGGTATATACGCTTTAACATAACACACTCAAAAAATACATTCGGCTAAATTGAAAGGATCCTCTTTTTAAGCCTGTTAAAATTATATCCATCCTCAGCGTTCATAATCACATTAAAATCTATATAAAATTGCATTAGTATGGATTTGATTATGTGTAAAGGTTTTACAATCAGTAATTCTATGACGAGAATTACATTTGTAAGCTTTAATCTCGTAATTAATATAAAACAATTCTGTAACCTGTAACAATTATTTAGGTTACTTTATAAAATCTGTAAATCTCAAAAATAAGACACACACAAACGACTTATGTAAATCTTTATGAATGTCGAAGAGCAAAAGTTATAAGTGTAATTCTTGCCTATGAGAATCATTCGCTACATGACGTTTAGCCAATCTAAAAAACTGTTAACCGCAACATCGATATCAGTAAAGAGTATTATTTACCGTATATCCGTCAGATAAGATAATTCTGCCCAATAAAATAGAATTCGGTTTCCATATGAACTGCCTACATAAGTACCTCGCAGCTTAACCTAATTGTTAAAAGTAACGCCATCAAAGTGTGCAATGTATTGACAGTTTAAAACAGCGGTATAGTCAATTATATTTTACTCTATACATTAATACGCGAAGTAGAAACGTTGTACCCCTTTTCACGAAAATTACGCCGACAGAGGAATATGAAATTTCGATACTTATACTTTATATAGAGAAGGAGTGCAGAATGCTACTATATTTTTTTTAATTTTTGCGCAATAAATACCTTAAATCAATAAAAGAAACATTAAACACACTATCATGTATTTGACACACACATGCATACACACTCTATTGTTAATGGATAAAGTCTATGGTCAATCTTAAAATCGGTTAAAAATTTAAAGAAACTACTGTCGAAACCCGGCCGCTCGGCAACCACTACTAAGTTTAGATATGGTAATAGTGTATAAATAGTGGCTCCCAAAATGTCTCTCATTTTTGGTAGACTGGGCAAATAGCCATTGTCTAGCTACCAGTAAAAAGTCCAGCTGTTAAAGTAACACATCTATGGGTCGAAAATATTGTTGGTTATATTGCAAAAACGTGACTCATACCGTGAAAATGTTGCATGTTTTGATAGCGATTGTTTTGATACAAATCCTCAATGGACTAATTGTGTAAAATTAACGCTATCAAGACAGGTCACATTTTTGGCGTTTTATTACAAAAATCAGAAATTACCTGTCAGAGTGTAATAAGTTTTGATAGTGACAGTTTTCGACGATTGGGTCATTGTTTTATTTAATTTTGATGCTAGCCAGATTTATTGACAATTATGTTTACCATTTCTATAGTCGTCTTGGTTTATATTCTATACCCTTAGGAATGAACGATAAATACAAGATTTTTATTGTATTAATAGTTCCTTAAATTAGGACCTTTACATATTATGTCCAGCAAAAAAATGATAAATTGTTAATTTTGGAAAAAGTCAACCTTGGTCACAGATATTGGCTTTTTAAAATATTGTAACAGTGCATCTTGGACCAATAGTGCATTTGGCGATAAATGAATTGGCATCAACAAAGACACAGATTCAAGAAGAAAATAAAGACAATCTCCTGTCCAGGTATCAGTGTAAAGTATAACTGTTTTGATGAAATTAACAATAAAACTATTTTGAAAATAAATAAAGTGTATCCAATTATAGATCAGAAACCGATTTTACCAACTGTTCTATTTAAATACACTGATCAGTAAAAAAACAAAGTAGAAAACTCAACTTGAAAACAGACACCGTTAATTATGCAAAGAGAAAAAAACCTTTTAGGTTAAAACATGCTTTCAAATACCGCACCTTATCCGTTTTGGGTGTAACTCTTTACCCTTCAGACGCCACTAACTTGAATGCTTGAATTTTGAATTCGAATGTTTCTTCTATTTTTGCAATTCATTTCGTATAATGTAACGAACTTGGAATATTAAGAAAATATATAGCTCTACCTGCCTCTTCCGATTTCACCAGCGTTTATGATTACTGCTTCGCTTCTATTAGTCGTAGCGCGACGTAATACATATAGCATATAACCTTCCTGAATAAACGCAAAAAGATTTTTTCAAATCCTATCAGTACTTTCAGAGATACCCTCTCAAACAAACTTACAAATAATTTTTACCCTATTTATAATATGAAGTAATGTTTGTTGTTGTACCTTACGCATTCTATGCATCCGATTACGATAAACTTTTGCCAAATTATAGTCTTCGAAGGTACATAAATTGGATGCTGATAAGCAATGATGTGTCAACCCACAAAAAGTTAAATTCGGAGTTATTGATGTATTTTGACACTGCATCACCTATTAAACATTACTTTAAAAAATTGAAGTCATATAAACTAAATAAGTGCGGTAAAAAGTTTCTTAATTAATTGGTTCCAATTTCAAGTGCGTTCCATATTTTGCAATTTATACAATAGTCTCAAATATTTGAAAAACTTTTTATTAGATAATATAATAAATATATCAGTCTCATTTTAATGACTTATACTTTTTATTAAAAATAAATGACAAGATGGATATATACTTCTTCAAACATATTTGTTAAGAATAGGTTTGACATCTTTAGACACCATTTTCTCATAATGAAGTCAGTGTGGCTTGACACGGTATTGCTTATTAGCGTCCAATTAGCCCCAAAACAAAACACTCCTGTGGTCACTCCAAGTAAAATAGATGGACCTTAAATAACTATTAATTAAATCTTAAGTACTTACGACTAAATTATTAGTAATTGAAGTTTTACAAGCAAGTAACAAGTATCGTAAAACGTTCCATTATACAACTCTAATTAGGTTAAGCATACTTCAGCCTACTTTCTCGAGAGCTTGGAATAATAACTGCATAGGTTTTGAATGCGTCTTCTATGTCTTTAAGATGTCCTTCTAAAACTGCACGTTTCTTTTGAAATTTCTTAGCGTTGTGAACATAAATAACATTGCTTGGATCAATATTTTAAAGACTTTTTTACTATAGAAAAAAAATATCTTTCCAATTTGTATGTGCATCAAAATTTCTAGCCGTGGCATTCAAATTAATTAGGTACTGATTTTTCGCCAATCTTCAATTCATCAATTTTCGCAAAAAGGCTCTATCTCTGAATCTCCAAGGGAGTTTTACTTAAACGATTCTTTGTTATTTGGCTAGTTTTGAAGTAGACTATAACGTTCTTCAAATAAATCTTTTACTTTTGGGACATACTGTTGTTATGTCAATGTAAATTTTTTTAATGGTAAGTTTTTTTAAGTACCCACGCCCATTTCAAAAATTAACTTATTACATCTTATGTACATATGTTTGAATTATGTAGACTTCAAAATGACAGAAGCTTTTTATTAAAATTAATAAAAAAATTATGCAATATTAGCTCAGCGGTTGATAATGTGAAGTTTAGCAAAGAAGATCAACGGATTATCTTCTGTATGTCAACCGATTTTGCTATTTTTCTTAGTAACTATTAAAGAGTTATTAAACCTCGTTATTTCATAACCGATTCTAAAAATTCTTTTAATTTGTATAACTAAAACTCATGAAAGAATATACTTTCAGATGAATCTCATAGAATTCATCAAAATCGGTTTAGTAGTTTGGTTTAAAAATCAAAATAACTGATATTAGTGTTTCGTACTAGTAAATAAAATTGCGGTTTTCGTTTTTGAAGTTAATTAATTTTTTAAACATGCTATTTGGCCAATAGTCGTATAAGACGTGTTTAATTCTGTTAAATCATGGCTCCTCCATACAATATATGGATGCTGATAAGCAATAATGTGTTAACCCACAAAAAGTCAAATTCGGAGGTATTGATGTATTTTGATAATGCATTACCTATTCAAAATTATTCAAAGAAAAATCAAGTAATATAAACTAAATAAGTATGGTAAAAAGAGTCTTAATAATTGTTTCGTATTTCAAGTGCGTTCCGTATTATGCAATTTATAGAATAATCTGAAATATTTGAAAAACTTTTTATTAGATAATATATTAAATATATCAATCTATTTTTAATTATTATACGTTTAAAAAAAAAGAAAAGAAAAGATAGATATGAACTTCATTAAGCAAATTAAGTAAGAATATGTTTGACATCTTTAGACGCCATTTTCTCAAAATGAAGTCCGTGTGGGTTGACACAGAATTGCTTATCAGCGTCCATATATAGTATATACACCTAGTCCTGTTTGTAAAGAATAAATGGCCGGTCATTAGCAATGTCCTTTGTCATTATTAGGGTATTAATGTTTTATACACTCCCCGCTGTTAGCATTATATTGCTTTTCTTTACTGTAATTAATGACACAGTAATAGCGATATTTCTATGGGATTATTTAACGTTTATTCATGGGTACAAATAAATTACGCTGACTTGACTTTTGCTGTTACAGTTACAAATAAAAAATATTCTTTATTATTTTTAGTTTTTCATATTGTTTTGAAATACATAGACTTAATATGAAGTATAATTGCAATTGTGTTCAAACTACTTCTACCATAGTAAATAATGGATTACTGAAATCGAATTTATTTGAATTTGTTCGATTTCTCGTGCTTGAACGTGCGTTTAGGCGACACATACTTAGGTATATTTCGCACTCTCTTATTATTTGTCTTCGATTATTGTGAGGATAGGTACGACCTACTCGCGTATTACATTAATAAACCGTCAGAATAGGTACGAGTCTTAATGCGCCAAAAATATATCCACTTCGTAAATTCATGAAACATATCGAACCATCCCTCCAAGACAAGCTCCGCCAGCCACGAGCAGAGCGTACGGGATAGCCTGCGGATGCGCATGCTCAAGCGATCCTGCGGCGTCTCTATTTCTCGTACTCAGTAAGGTCATCGCAGGGGTTTTAGTGGGTATAAATCTCTACATAATCCAATCTCCCTCCAGGAAGATTTCCACCCATTGCTTTTTTGGTTTATATCACGAAATTGGTGTGGTTAATAATAAATTAAATTCATTAAACCGAATGCAGTACTCGTGTAACTTATTCCATGAAAATTATAGTGCCATAAAAGCAACAGTTACGCTGCCATTATGGCGCCGTCAACATCGATGCTTTACCATCTCGCAATGCAAAATGTTAGTGCTACACTAGCTGTGCCCCGCGATTTCAGCCGCGTTAATTTGAATAAAAATTATATTTGTATAATGTTGGTCAATATTTAATTGTTTTCAATTTTATTGTTACGTAATTTTTTTAATTTATGAATTAAAATAAAAAAATTATAATTAAAGTAGCCTGAGTTATTACTTATTTCATTTAGTAATATTATAGCATTAGCTATCTGTGAATGAAAGTACCACCAACATCAGTTCTGTCGTTTCACATGTTAGCCGAAACAAACATACAGACAGACCGACAAAAATTAAAAAAAAAATATTTTTGATGTAAGTACCGTGCATACTTTCATATGCATTTAGTTAATTTGATATTACAAACAGAAAATTCAATTTTATGTATTTGTATCGATTATGGTAGTATAGATATTTTCGTTTTACGATTACACGGCGAAATTCATTCATTATTGATGTATTTTTTTTATGTATTGACGATTCGAAAGTCCCGTGAGAGTCTATTTGTATAAAGTATATTTTGATATTGAAATAACTTCACATAGGTTGAATTTTGAACAAAATATTGCGCATGACGTGAAATTATTTAAGCATCATAAAATACATGCACTGTAAACCTCGTTGTTTCAAAATCTGAATGAAACAAGTTAACTAAGTCAGTAATGAAAATTGACTTTTGTATAAACGTGAAATTCAAAATGTATGACTCTGAAAATAATAAAATAACTATTCTATAAATATTTTTTGACATTAAAGTATAAATAAACGGTTGAATTCATAAATGGATGCTGATAAGCAATAATGTGTCCACCCACAAAAAGTCAAATTCTGATATTGATGTATTTTAAAACTGCATCATTTATTTAACATTAATGTATATCAACTAAATAAGTACGGAAAAAAGTCTCTTAATTAATTGTTTCGATTTCCAAGTGCTTTGTATATTCTGCAATTTATACAATAATCTAAAATATTTGAAAAACTTTATTAGATAATATATTAAATATATCAATCTGCTTTTTAATTATAATACTTTTCATCAAAAAAGAAAGAAAAGATGGATACTTCTTCAAACATTTTATTACGAGTAAGAATAGGTTCGACATCTTTAGACGCCATTTTCTGTAAATTGAGTCCATGTAGCTTGACATAGTGTTGCTTATCAGCGTCCAAGTGTAAAACGTGTTTAGCGTTTTGTGCCCAAAAACTTGAATTTTTGAATTCGGTAAAATACTAAGCTTCCGACGTGTCATTGTTAGTGAAACTTAGTCATAAATTAATTTCCATATCACTAAATTCGTAATGTAACTTCGTCTTTATTTACACGTTATTAGGTAAAAGTCTCGCGTTTCCTCACGACAATTTCCTGCCAAGTCAAAACAACAGGAAATGAGATTCGACTACGTAAATCGCATTTTCTTCGTCGTTTCATTTTCTACTACGTTTTGAGTTGCGTATCATCTACATGCAAAGGCTAATCCTTATTACAACGGCTGAATAAAATTATAGTTTATTTTTAGCTCGCGGCTTTTCTTAAATTAAAGCCGCTTTATAAATTAGCTTCGTTCGCGGCTTCGCTGACCTTAATGTAGATTTGGTTTTAAAATAATAAATCCGTACTTCTGTACTAATATTGTAAAGAAGTAAAGTTTGTTTAAGAGATAACAATCTCTGAAACCACTGATCCTATAAAAAAAATTATCCTGGGTTAGAAAACCTGTATCACTGGAGCGAAACAGTAACCATAAACGCGAGTGAAACAGCGCGGGCAGCAAGTTTAAAATAAAGCCTAAGACCATCTGAATAATGTACTTTTCGAATGATACCATTATTTTTAAAATTTGTTTGCTGGTTCCGGAATTTAACTTATCAGAATTCGCTCTCTCTTTATTATATTAGTACAATAACTTTACTTAAATTTAATTTGCTTCATTATACCTACTGAAAATAATTTTACTTATACTTGATATTATGAGAAATGCTTAATGAGGATTCCACAATATTTCTGACAAGAATACCTGACAAACCGTATTGAGGATTAACCTAGACAAAGAACCAAGTCAATATATTGTTAAATTAATTTTGTTAATATACATTAATAGTATTTGACAGACACGTTGGCGCAGTGGTCACTGTAACTGACTGTAGCGTTAACGGTCGCGGGTTCGATCCCCGCTCACGGCAAATCTCTGTATTGGCTATACGGATGTTTGTCGTGGTTGGGTGTTTGTGTTAGTGTTGTGTATGTTTCCTGTCCCCCGACACAAGGTCACAAGATCTTAATGGGGGCCGTTGAGTGTGATACGTTTATTTATTTATTTATTTACAATATAAAGTTACAAAAAAATTTTATGTCTCCATTAAATAACAGGCCGCATACTCCCTTTGATGCCAATTTTGTTATTCACGAACCGTAAAAATATGACAATATAAGATAAATCGTTTTAACAATCGCTATAAATATAGTTGGATTGCTCAGTCTAACAAGGCAAGAATGATTTAATTTTTTTCTTTCTTTACTAAACATCGTTTATATGAAAAATATAATTGAGTCAATAGTCAAATTGAGGTATATAAAGTTAGGAGGTCACATTACCAAAAGTGTTGCCGAGCGATGCGAATAATATAGACTATGCTAAGTTCATTACGAATGAGTTTCACCGGAGGCGTCACATTCATTTAACCTGAATATCCTACTAACAAACTATGAATAACTCTATGATAGCTTGTGACAGAGAATACTATAATATGAATACAATATAATTATCTCCTTCGTGTCTTTTACATAGGTAAGTTTTTCATCAATGCTTCATAGGAAACAATGATGAAAAATTTTGTTATAAAATATGGCACGATTAAACGCCCAATGATATTTATGACCATATCGTCGGGGATATTTCAAAACCACGTATCTAACTTTTCGTATAAAGTTAAAATTTGAATGAAATACTAATTGTGAAAGCTAGTTACGCGGTTTTGCTCTATCAGCGAAGATATATATGTTAATACTATTTGACGTTAAATATTTCATTTGTAGCTTAGAGAAGTTTGTCAACTGACATGTTGGCACAAAAATTTTGTCATATTTAGTTACTAGATGCAAGGCAAAGGCAAAGTGATTGGCATTATTTGTGCCGAAATCTATAAACGCAAGACGTATCTATAGTTATACAACATCATTGCATTGAAATAAATAATTTAATGTGTTATTGAAAAAAAAAATAACAAAAAACATTAATTGGAATAAACTGATATACCTCGTTTCACGTAAGTGTGTCGGTCTGAACTATGCGCATGACGCTGCGCAGAACACGAAATTAGGTACTAGGACTAGTCGTACAGATATTTCTTTTATTTTAATTATGAAATACTTCATATATAATTATTTATGCCAAATTAATTTGTTTAAATCATTATTTAATTGTTTTTAGACACATTGGCGCAGTGGTCACTGCAACTGACTGAAGCGCTAACAGTTGCGGGTTCGATCCCCGCTCGTGGCAAACGTCTCTATTGGCCATACGGATGTTTGTCGTGGTCTGGGTGTTTGTGTTAGTGTTGTGAGTGTTTCCGGACCCCCGACACAAGGTCATGAGATCTTAATGGGGGCCGTTGAGTGTGATTGTGTGCGTTTATTTTTATTTTTTAGTTCAATTCATTCAATATATACGCCTCGCTTACTGTTATTTGTGTTTCGCGGGACACTCTCTCTTGCCGCTTTCAGTGCGAACCGAACGTCACGCGGTCCCAAAGGAAATCTATCTTGAAAACCAACAAAGATTTTAATCTGGAATATAAAATAGCGTAAAATGAAGCACTTCATTTTATCTTTTAAAATAATAATAGATGGTAAAGTCGGTCGTGAAATAGCGACTTTGCTATTATTCTTCGGAAGTAACAGCTGTCTGGCATTGTTGGAAAATGACAGATATCCGAAATTATTCCTATTCACAGTTGATTTCAGTTAACAACATGATGAATTTAATCTCCTTTGTTTTGTTATTTTGAACATCACAGTTAGAGAATGAATTTTGTGATATTTAAGCGAACAATCGTTTTATTTTAAACAGTTTTTCATTTGCCAGTCATTCTGGGTAAAGATCAGTAACATGTCAACATTTGATTAACAGGAGAAATACTAAATAGATAACGATGAGTTTTACATTTACCACTTAAAGTTAAACTTAACTTAAGTTTAAAGCCTATATTAAAAAATCTTCTTTCCGTTTTTTGTTTCTATTTTTTGTTCTGAATTCTTCTTTTTATATTCTTGTTCTGAACTCTATTCTGAGTTCTGAATTCGCGCATATGAATGCTTATGGAATTCTATGGGATCAGTTCACCCATGGGAGGGTATACCTTTTCAAACAAAAAATGCGATTAAGTCGTTTCAGGTAATATCGAAGAACGTACAGAAAAAAAGTTGAAAGAAAATCCTTTTAGATGTCCGTTAACAAAATCATAATGTGTGTATTGTAGCAATTGTCTTAGTGTTGTGTGGAAGATAGCCTATATATTTTATTACAACGCACACGTGCGTAAAACTGTGCTGCTGTGGGTTGGCAATAGTCAGTAACATTATAACTGTAAAAATATATTTGTTGAAATAACACAATTCAGTTTGTTTACAGAGATATAGATGAATCTTTTTTTTTGGTCCAATGATATTTTGTAACGACATGCTATTATGACACAAATTTTGCCCTCCAATAAAAGAGCTAAATTATCGTTGCCTAGCTACAAAATATTCTAGTTGTCAAAGTTAAACATGACAGGTATTTAACATAATAGTATGGACGTAATCAAATATTTGTATTTATAATATATCATTGTGCTTGGTCAACAAATGTGAGTGTTCAAAAAATACAATCCAAAGACACATAACTGAGGTAGAGTCTAGCTGTAGCCTTTTGACTACAGTTCTTACACGGGCTGGCTCGACCGGGGCAGTACCTCACTATCTCAGAGTTCCGCGTGGAGTAGCTAATAAAGTTGCATTTTGTACGGTGAGTGTTAGAGCCGGACCCCCTACTCCATTCCTTTCCTTACTTCCTAGTATCTTTCATCCCTTTTACCGTTTAAAGTTGGCAACGCATTTGTTGCTACTTTAATTAAATCAAGTGTCCCGCCTCGTAGTTTGACAGCTGATTAAATAATAAATAATAATTTCATTTTTGTTTTGATGTATA
This sequence comes from Hypolimnas misippus, assembly GCA_037950945.1. Classification (NCBI taxonomy): domain Eukaryota; kingdom Metazoa; phylum Arthropoda; class Insecta; order Lepidoptera; family Nymphalidae; genus Hypolimnas; species Hypolimnas misippus. Next base: position 4,398,425 of record JBBEEQ010000009.1, read on the forward strand.
AAAACAATGCTGGCCAGCCATAATGACACTTTCCATCGACGCTGAATTGCGCTAGTTGACATGTCGTTAGGCGTAAAAATGTCAATTTCGATCGGCCATTCGCTCAGGCCAGCGTGATAGATTGCATTTCAGAATACAGCGAATATTATTTCTTTGCGAACAAACCGTCGCGTCGCTATAAAGTATTAGTTAAACATAAATGATCGACTTTGTATTTATATAATTCAACTTGATTTTGCTCGCGACATTAATGTTAATTTTGTTTTAAAATGATACTATTTGAGTATAAAGTATAACCTATGAACATTTAGAATAATGTACAGTTTAACCATAATAAGGTACCATAAAAATAGGTTCAGTAATCTAACATTCCGTATAGTCTATTTTCCTTTACTTGTCTTATTTCGAAGACAAATGGATGCTGATAAGCAATAATGTGTCAACCCACAAAAAGTAAAATTTGGAGATATTGATGTATTTTGATACTACGTCACCTATTTAACATTATTCAAATAAATTTCAAGTAATCTAAACTGAATAAATATGAAAAAAAGTTTCTTAACTCAATGCTTCGAATTTCAGGTGCGTTCCATATTTTGCAATTTATAAAATAATTTCAAATATTTAAATACTTATTACTAGATAACATATTAAATAAATCTATCTGCTTTTGATTCACTATACATTTTATCAAAATAGAAAAAGGAAGATGAATATATACGTCTTCAAACAAATTTATTAAGAATCCGTTTGACATGTTTAGACGCCATTTGCTCAAAACGAAGTCCGTGTGGCTTGACATAGTATTGCTTATCAGCGTCCAAATATGGCGTACTTCTAACCACGAATAAGAGTTATAGATGAGAAATTATCGATCGAATAATAAAACTGAATCATTATTTATAATAAAAGTTGGGAAATTCGTGAATTTTGTGCCATGTATTGTTACCAAATAAGTCAAGTAAATAAAAATGGACTATTAAATGAACATATCGTAAATACATCTTTAGGTTATATACCGAACGATTTCAAAAATAATTGTAATAAAAATCCATTATGAGTGAATGATTTTTAAAAGAGTACCTATCGTGTTTCTTGCCAGTTCTTCTCGGTAGAGACTACATTCCGAACCGGTGGTAGCTTAAAGAAAAATCTATAACCAATGGACCTGTAACTTGACGATTCGAAAGTGCTGTAAAAAGCCTATTTGAATAAAGTATATTTTGAATTTGAATTTAAATTTACCAGAACAAGCAGAGACGCTAGTAAAATATAATTATAAGTTTGAATAACTGCGACATAATGGGACTATAAATAAACAAAGTAATTTACTCGCGAACCCGTGGGATGGACTCGAGTATTTGACATTTTCATTGCATCAAATTAACTGGCATTTGTTAATGAGGTTTTTCGTTTCTGAAAATAGCTGAGGATTTACTTTTTATAAAGACTGGTAAATGATGCTTAAGGCGAGAATCACACTAGTAAGTTTTATTCTCGTTACCTAACAAACGCTGTAAGTGTCAAAAAAGAGCTCTGATCTTAATTTCTTACAGGTGTAAAAACAATGATAAACGGTTTATGTAAATCCTTATAACAGTCAGAATAAAACTAATAAGTGTACTCGACTAACACAATTAGCCCCGTGAGGCCTAATTGTGTCAATTAATTACCAAAATGTGGCATGTTTTGATAACGTTTGTTCGACACAATTACGGGGGTAACTTATAGTTCTCTAAGTATCAATCAATTGTATTGTATTACACATATTGTTACTATAATATCGTCCATATATTAAACATATTGTTAAGAACGTAACCAAATATATATTTTGTAGTTCGTAAAAGAATACATTCTTATTAAATGTATAAATAGACCTTTGTAGGACTTTATAATGTAATCCCTAAATATCTTTGTAAATACAACACAGATTGGTTACTTTTAAGTTAACTTTCTTTTCTGTACTCGGAACCCCGTCATTTCTTAACAAATTATATCAATTATATTTGAAAGTTATTATATACTTACTTCCAGATTGATCACATAGAATTTTCATCACAATCGATCTATTATTTTGGCTTTAAAATCAAAATAACTGAATTAAGTATGACACCCAAACGAAACGAAACGGCATATTGAAACTGCGTATCGAAACTGCGTATTTAGTATCGGTTCCTTTGTTTAAAAAAAGTCTAAGTTTTTCCGATTATTGTAATGAAACAGAATAATGTTTTCCATTTGCACCAGTATGAGTTATTGCAAACCGCAAAAGCTTTTATTCTAGTATATGTATACATACGAGTATGCAGTATTACTGTGTAACGCCGGCCTCGCGTTCATAGTTCTTTGTTTAACTACAAACTTAGGTTTGCAGAGAGTCTGTTTGTACATCCAAACTTCTATATAGTAATTACCATGTTTAGAGTAAAAATATTTTATGTGTGTTTAGTTATTTTGATACTTATACATACGTATATACACACAAATGCATCAGTAAGTGCATACAAGTGTGTATGCGTGCGTACGCACGCAAACACGCACACACCCGTAAAACACATACACGCATACAGATAAAAGATATTAATTTAATGAAGTATCTACAACAACAAAAAGAATCTCATTATTATCATATATACAAATCTCAAATACATACTTTGTTATAATACCTATATAACATAATAACTGTAGTAATATTTTTTGTTCGCTTCAAAATCAAAATTATCGATTTAATACACGAGTATTAATCGAAATCATGACATTTTATTCGAGTCAATATTAAAGTACCATACAGCGACACAGTCTCGGCAACATGATAATCGAGTTATAGTCAGAGAAGGTTCCAATGAAACTCGAGTGCTGTACACACAAATTGATGCCAACGGTATTATAGAATGCACTTTGTCATGGAACGTTTATTAAAAACCGCTTTGAACGGACATGACAAAAATGTATTGCCAGTATCGTGAAATAATAATTCGTAATATAAAAACGGTAATTTTTTAAAATTACGTTTTAGGCTTAAGTCATGTTTCATTTGATATGAGGTTCTGATTTTTTAACAACTGTCAAAAAGTAGGAGGTTCTCAAATTGTCGTTTAATTTCTTTTTTTATGTTCACCGATTACTCGAAAACATCAGCACCGATTTTGTTAATTTTTTTTTAAAGACTCGTCAATCCATAATAAAAGATTTTGTAAAAATGTCTACCTTATATCCATTTAAATTATACAGTCCTTTAAAGGTTCATGATTAATGTCATCTTTGTATTTGAACAAGAATCTACGAGGCCAATGGGTGCCTTTTAGAGTTGTCACTTTGTCCACTGGTATCTCTACCATTGCACACCGTCGTCAAAGTGGATTTTTTTTGGAAATACTAAGTAATAACCTTAAAAAATTAGATAAAAGCATTACTTCCTATTGAAATAAAAATACAAATAGAAGAACCACCATTAGTTAATGTATTTCTAATTATCAAGAAATTAAGACCGAACCGCACAAGAACACAAATTACGCCAAATTGTCGCTTTTAGAATACTATACAGGGAATTAATCGTTATTTCCGTGCAATAACAACTAAATTGGCCACAAAAGTATAACGTGTTACCACCTTATAAAATGAAACATCAAATACGTATTTGATAAAGAAAATAAGACATCAAATCGAAATATTCGTATTTATTCAACGAACGATCTCCCGCAATCCACGGAGACAGGGATGGCATTTAGTGAAAATTGTATTTTTTTTTTCATTATAATATTTACTTAGGAATATTTTTATATACTTTTATATAATTTATGCAATTAACATTCTTATTTTAGTTGTAACTATACTCTATAATTATTTAAAAGATTTTGTTATTAAAGGCATTTCAAACTTGATAGTTTTTCTGACAAATGATTTATCGAAGTTTTTGCAACTTTGAGTCTTTAGTTATATTACAAATTTATTGATTTTAAATAAGTAATTTTTACAATAACAATACGATGATTTTTACAACATAATTATTAAAAACTAGCTATTCCTCGCGATTTCACTCGCGTTTGTGGTTACTGCTTGGCTCCTATGTCGTGCGTGAGCGCGATTTAATATAGCCTAAAACCTTCCTGCGTAAATAGGCTATCCAACGAAAAAGACTTTATAATTGGTTCAGTAGTTTCAGAGATTACATACAAACTTAAAAATAAATTTTATCTCTTTACTAGCTGCTCTTCCCAGTTTCATTCGCGTTTATGGTTACTGCTTTTCTCCTATGAGTCATAGCGTGATGTAATATATATAAACAAACTCTTTAACACAAAAATAATTTTTCAATTCGAACCAGTCGTTTCTAAGATTAGCGCGTTCAAATAAACAGACAAACAAACTTGAAGCTTTATTATATTAGTATAGATAAAGTCCATATCGCTAAAAACTTTCATAATACGATAACCAACTACGCCTTGTTAATATATTCCAACTTGAAAAATGTAAGAGAAATGTCTAAAAGTATTTTTCGTACATGACAACCCTATGACTTCGTACGTCGCAGATTCGAACGATTTTAGTCGATTTCATTTCGCAAACACACAAAGCGATCTTTACCTTTTTCAGCTGCGCAAATAGAGAACCACGTGTTGGGTTTTATTCACAGACTGAAAATCTGCTTTTTATATCTTTCGATATATTTTCACCTTCATTATCTACGAGCTGTTTATGGTTTCGTTTGTGTGGACTTTGTTGTACTATATGTTACAGTCAAAACTCTTAATTGGTTAAAGGTGCTTTCAACTGGCAAAATCAGTCAATAATAGGTTCGACCGCAGGTTTTGGATAAACGTACTTTTCTTTTCATTTCTTTTGGTGTTTTTAACTAATTTTTTTGTTGTAGGTAAGAAATACTTTTGTAAGTTTCGCTCACAAATTTTCTGAAAGAATTTACCGTTATTTCCTTTTTTTTGTCACTCACGGCTTTTCTTAGGTTACCTAGGTAGCCGTTACCAGGTTACAAAATTGTTTTATATCAATTACGAGATAAAAACTTACAAGTGTAATTCTCGCTTTAAAATTAGGCTTAAAAGCACAATAAAGTAACAGCCTCTTAAGTCCCACTGCTGGGCAAAGGCTTTATCTTCTATCAAGCATAAGATTACGGAGTTAATCCGCCACGCCGCTCCACTGTGAGTTGGCGGATATACACGTGTTCCATTTCTCCCGTCACATGCATGTTTCCTCACGACATTTTTCTTCACCTCAGAACACGAGATGAATTTAAACACTTTAGCACTAGAGTCAGTGATACTAACCAGGGCTTTAACTCGTAATCATCGTTTAAGATCGATATATTCAAACCATTAGCCCGCGTCGACTCTATATTGTGCTAAACAAATATAGTCTACACAAAATGTGCGTAGGGTATGAAGCTTACAAAGCCATTAAGGTTGACTCGTTTTTAGTGTAATTAATAATCGGGATGAAGCGTAAACCATTTGAAATGAAACAATTTATGACAGTGATGAATGATGTACTCGTGTATCTATTATCTTACAAAATAATATTTAACTTACTCAATTCTAGTGTATTGGAAGAGAATGTTATGTTTTATTGCATCTATTTTAAACTTTCAATTTATACTATTAATATTTAATATAACTGGTCTTATCGCGGTAACTAATGTTAGTACCTTTTTATTGCCTGTCGTTTCGACGAAGTTGCATTCGTCGTGGTCACGAGCTGACTGACTTTTATTAAATCTTACCGTACTTTTATTATAAATGCGATTTATGATGATTTCGGATGGATGAATGTTGCTTTTTCATGCAAATACTACCGAATAGATTATAATAAAATTTTTAAGTATAATAGCTTACTAGTTACATCTCGTGGCTTCATTCGCGTTTATGGCTGATTCCGATTGAGCACGCTCCTATGAAATGAAGCGTGCTGTAATATAGCCTATAATCTCTCTCAATAATTTTAGTGGTATTGATATACTCGTATATATGTAGATTTTAGATAAAATTTTCCACATAAACTTCTCTTAGATAGTGTGGATTTCATGTATGTAACCCGCAGTTTAATTACAGTATAATTGGCCTGTTTTTTATTTAAAACAATTGTCAAAATGTATCGCGTTGCGATAGCGATAGCTCCGCCCAATAACCCTTCTGATTTCGATAGAAAGTGACAGTTAACCCTGTTATTTATAAGTTTTAAGAAAATTTAACCAATTTTGACTTCAAACAAGACGTTTTCCATTTCGCAAAAACATCAATTAAATTCATCTTAACACCGTGATTCGTTTAATAAAGACATCAAAACATGGCTGCGAACAATTACAAACATTTATCAATTAGATTATTAAACAATTACGCAAAATTTGTCAAATTGTTTAAACGTTTACGCGCCTCAATATCCGTTGATTGTGAAGCGATTTGAATAATTCGTTATGAATTGAGTGGTAACTGTGAAAGTGGGGTAGTACCGATGATGAAATGTGAAGAATATATGTATGTACAAAATAAATGAAAGTCGGTTTTATCTATATAAATACTATAAAGAGATAAATTCATTTGGAAATTTGTACGTAGGGAGTAATCTCTGAATATACTGATCCGATTTGGAAAATTCTTTTGCGTTAGATAACCTTTGTAAACTCCTGTAGCCTAAACGGACTAATTATGAAAAGCAGTTATTAGATTCAGAGTCCCCCCAGAAGTATCATAGAATATGTGACGTCAGCAAAAATAAATATGGCGGACGTAAACTGTCAAAACAGGCGAGCCGTTATGACCTCTTGTAGCCTAAACAGTTGACCGATTTTAAAATGCGATGTATTTTTATAAGTCAGTCAGATTTTTATTTTTTTTAATTACATAATTCTTGTACTTTAAATTGTGCGTTCACTCCACAAAAGCGATAATCGATAAATTTAATATAACAATCGAGCAAAAAATATTAAATTTTCACCCGAGAACTATAATCCGCAAGTAACACTTTGCAGTTCTCCCATTAATTACGGCTGACGTTTTAAATATGCAATTTCAATTCAATTCCACTTCGCTTTTATATTAATCTTTAAAGTTTTAATAACGTTTTTTTCTATTTGCTCTTTTATCGTTCGCTATTTCTGTCCTGAAATTAAAAATGTTATGCAAACTTGTAGAAACGACGCGCTCTTGAATTTTGATATAGATATTTTAATTTAGATTTCTTTTTTATTTTCTAAGCCAACATTGTTTCTATTATTTTATTGAAATCTGTATAAAATTTTTGTTTTAAATCAGCATTCAAACATATTTTCTATTAAAATATGACATTCCAACAATTAAACCTAAAAATGGCAAAGTCACTTAAAGACTCCAAACCAATAGAATTTTTAAAATAAATATTGCAATTTTGATTCATACAGACAAAAAATAAATTTCTAAAACAAACAATTGGTTTTCGAACAATGAAATTGCTTCTCCTTGGTACAAAACACCACTGCATCGTTCGCTTTTTTATCACGATTTTTTGAAATAATTTATATATTGGCAGGGGCCTTTAGTGTAATAATTTGTGATTATGGTTTAACATCTAACGGCTCCTTTCGAACAATATCAAAAAAGCAAGAGGTTTTCAGTTCGTAGCGTAATTTTTTAAATGTTTTTTTACCACAGAAATACCCACAGAACTACTTCATTTATTAACTAATTTTAAAAATTTCTTTTTTGTTTTATTCAAAAGGCTATTCTTTATAGTTTCGTTATATACTTTCAGATTGGTCTAATAGAATTTTTATCAAAATCGGCTTAGCAGTTTGGTTTTTAAATCAAAATACCTGGAATTAGTATGCCATTGAATCAAATGAAACGAAACGCTTTATGTCAGTTTTTTTTTTTAATTTTTGTTGTCATATAAACCAGATTGTTCATGTTTCTCGCGACCACAAAAGCTTAAATCAATACAATAAAATAAATTTAATGATGTTAATTTCATCAAAAATGTTACGTGCAAACATTAACCCTTACTATCCATGCATTATTTTACATGTCTTTATCATAATCTGAACACATAAATAAACGTACAAAACATTCAGCTATGGTTTTTCTCACTGGAGAACTAGCGAGACAAACGAACAGTATTCCATATTTCATATGTATATATACATATAAAAAGATACTCCAGGTGAACAGCAGTAAAGATCCTCGTTTAAAGTATTTTCAATTGTTACCTTGAGTGCGACGTCTAAGCATTTGTCGAGAAAAAGTGTAGAACTCGTAAAATATACTATAGAAATCATTTATATAGGGACTGGTAGTCGCCTAGCGATCGGAATTCGACCGTAGTTCATTACATTTTCAACAGACTTCAAGATTGATCACAGATAATATATTCTCAATTTGACCACAGTCAGTGGTTTCTCTTCAACAGTTTTTGCGTCAAAGAGCAACATATATTCATTTATCAATCCTTACAATGTTCGCTTTAATATTTGTAATGAGATTATACTCATCTTTAATAATCATTTATACTAATATTATAAAAGAGGAATAATTTAATTGTTTGCTGTTTGATTGTATTAGACTCTGAAACTATTAGACCGATTTCAAAAATTGATTTCGCGTCGGATAGCCCGTTTATTGAGGAAGGTTATAGTCTATATTACATCACGCTACGACACCTACGAACGAAGCCGCGAAGAGCAATTAGTTAAAACAGAAGACATGAGTGTCAAAACATTTAAGGATCAAAAGTTATAAAGACGTCATCTTTAAAGCGATTAGTTTTTCTTGTAAAAAGAAAACCAGTTAATGTATTTTCTCCCTGGCTTTGCAAAGGGGAAACAAAATAATCAAGTTTTCATTGGAAAGGAACTGAAAATGCGCTATTAACGGATTTAGAACTAGCAATTTAAATTGAAAATATTCTTTACTCGAATGGGTTTTTTTACTCTCCTTAATCGTCAATTTTTATAAAACGGTACTAACACTTTTTAAAAAAGACCAAATTATTAAACCGATTCACATCCTTATAAATAATCAAAAAAAATATCGAAATCGGTTAAGAAATGACGGAGTTTTGAGGTAACAAACGTTAAAAATAATACGCTACAAATTACGAACCTCCGCCTTTTTATAAAGTCGGTTAAAAATGATTATTTAAGTTCTTTGAGAATGTGAAGCAACCGATACTGTGATGTCTCCCGAGAATAACTGGGAAGAAAATCGTTAGCTACAACGTATAGATTGTCCATTGTTATTTCTACAATTTTCTTTATTTCTTACTATATTTAGAGAGAGCAAAAAACGTAAATTTAATATAAATTACCTCTTTCTGTTCACTTTTGAAAATTCTTTCACGAATAGAAAAATTTCAATTGATGTACAGTCTAGATGTACCCTATTGATTACTCGGGCTGGTTTGACAGAGGCAGTACCTCACTCTCATCAAAGATTGGCGTAAAGCAGTTAATATATAGTAACTGAGTTTCGTACAGTGAATGAGAGAGTCGGGAGCCTTCTCTTACTTCGTATTCAGTTTAATCCTTTATTCTCTATTAAGCTGGCTGCGCGTTTGCGGCTCCTCTGTGTTGCATGTTCACGGGCGGTGATCACTTTACATCAAGTGTTTTCTATTCGATTGTCAGATTTTTTATAAAAAAAGAAAACTACGTTATTTCTAAAGGATAATGAATATTGTAAATAGGTTTCTTTATATATATTTTATGAGCTACTAGCTGCCTTGCGGTTGCGGACCTTGCGGTGTCACTCGCGTTTATGGTTACTGCTTCGCTCCTGAGAGTCGTAGCGTGATGTAATATAGGCTATATTAGCCTTCCTCAATAAATAAACTATCTGTCACAAAAATAATTTTTCAATTTGAACCAGTAGTTCCTGAGATTAACTCGTTCAAACAAACAAATAAACTCTTCAGCATTATAATATTGGTATAGATTTATTGTTAATAAAATTAATATAAAAAATACGATTTTAAACGCAGATAAAATCCACCTAAAAGTAGTACAAGCGCATATTTCATACTAATATTATAAATGCGAACAATATTTGTATTTATGAACGTTACGTTTTCACGCCTAGACCGCTAACTCGATTTGGTCAATTTGCTATACATAAATAGATTGAAGTTCGCAGAAGAACAAAGGCTACTTTATTAATGTATAGTAGTATTGTAGTATAGTATATGTTGAGGCTCGTTGAAATCGTTTTTTTTTTAATTTTAATTTTAGACTATTGTATCATAAAAAAACCTAGCGCACATCACCTTCATGTCTTTTTCATTGCTAAAATAATCTTGTAACTGCAATATAAGATCATTTATTATAACAAATATCAGATTAGGATTAGCGATTGATCGAGCATCTGACATATTGGCGCTTCTCACTTGACTGGACCGTGGAACGTGTAGGTCAAAGGGCGAACGATCTTTGTAAGAACGGTTCGAGTGGATAACGCGGATGGATCAGCGTTCTATAAAAAATCTTTATGGTATTATGAGTGCAGTTATAATGTTTTTAATAATTTCTTGTAAGGACCAATAGAGCAATTGCTCGTACGCTATCGCACTGCGATGCATTTTGTAAGTTGATTTGTTTCGTTTTAGTACAAGAATCAGAAGTCAACTGTCAAAATGTATGTATGTATAGCGGTAGCTCACCTTAAGAATCCTTCAATATTTAATAAACAATATTATATATTATACACGATGTGAAGAATATAATAAATGGAAACTAATTCGACGTATACATACATATATTGATAATAAATAATAAACGTAATAACGAATAAGCATTTTTTCGTAATAGATAAATGTTATTCGTGGACTCATGTTTTGATTTTCTAGTAGGATATTAAAGTAAGCTGTAACTTGAAATACAATTTGTATCAAGTTACTTAACGGTTCTTCTCGGTAGAATCTACATTATAAACCGGTGGTAGATTTATATTTAAAAGACTCAGGCCTCTCTTTCAGGACTCTTCTGTTCACTTAGGGCAAGTGCCCAGGGTCTCACGATCGATAAAGGATTCATATTTCCTGCCAGAATGTACAGAAGTGATTGATAGTTTTACCTCTCTTTAAAGAAATTAACTAAAAGGATAGAACTTCAATCAATATAGATTGTCACTGAATATTATACATATGTATATTATTATTATTATATATATTAGTCTAATGTGCCCAGGGCCTCCAATAGGTTAAAGAAGGCTCTGAAAAGACTTGTTTGTAAAGTGACGATTCAAAAGGGTTTTATAAGTCTACTTGAAAACTAGGTAGTCTCGGCGATTTCGTTGCATTTAAAATGTTTCCATTCATATTCTCGGACACATCATTTCTTAGGTAAATCAATTTTTATTCGCGCCACGTTCTTATTTTTTAGTCTATAAAAAGTCCGAGACTGAGTCTCCAGAAGGCTTAGGTTTATGTCCTAATTGTGTTATAGTTTTTGATACAGCTTAAGATAATAAAGATTTTTATTAAGGGTGAGCTTAGCTGTAACCTAATTATAACAACTCATATACGGGGCTAGCTCAACCGAGGCAGTACCTCACTCTTACAGAAGATCGACGTGAAGTGACGTTACTTAACATCAGGTGTTCTGCTAGTTATTTTTATAAAGAAATATTTTGAAAAATCGAATTAGTTTCCACTTATGATAATCTCATTACGTCTGGTATAATTATACTGCGTGCCGTCTTCGTAGAAATCCAAATATTTTCATTGTTTACAAATTGTTCGTTTTTTGTTTCGTTGTATTTGATGACTGGTTGGCTTAGAGGCAACTGAGTGAAGCACTAACGGTCGCCGGTTCCATTCCCACTCACGGCAAAGTTCTGTATTGGTCAGACGAATGTTTATCGTGTATATATCCGGACCTCCGACACAGGATCATGAGATCTCAATTTATTATTTAAAAACGTTTTCTGAATCGGGGTTTTCTTTTTTGGTATTTAACATTTGAAACATTAAGTTGTCAGTACCAGATTGTTATCACAAAAGGATATGTATTGTATCCTTTGTTTAAAGATATACTGCTATACTACAAAAGACGTATTAAAACCATTTTCAACACATGTCTAGTTAAACAGTGTTAAAAATTAAACATCCGTTAATATATTATCTAAATTTCTTCACATCGAGTAAAATCATAAAAAAAACTTATCAATAATATTACAATTTTCACGTATATAATGTTCCACGTTACATTTGACAGCTAAAATATATAAACATTAGCCATCTATTAAACTCACTTAAATGAATCTTAATCTACATCTAAAGCATGTTTAACCCAGAACTGTCCTTAGACGCGAATTTTTAGTACGGACGTTTCATATTTGGCTTGCGCAAATATGACCATGTTTCCAACTTTCGATCTAAACTCAAGTGGTTATCTATTCGCTCTCGCCGGAATCTGCATGTTCTCTCGCTTCTTTATTGCGTCTTGTTTAATGTTAATGCCCCGACTTATTTAAAGGAAAAATTTGAGTTCCTAGGACTACATAATAAAGGGTTGAGATCGGCTGAAAATCTCTCATTGAGGATACCTGTGCATAACACGAAGTTTTTCAAAATGTCCTTTACCGTACAGGCTATCCAATTGTGGAATGCTTTACCCATTAACATTAAGCAAGCGCAAACACTATTGTGTTTTAAGAGGTTGGTAAAAGAGCACTATCTGGCTATGGAAACTTAGTCACTATATGTTCTTGTATAGTATTTATGTTTTATTTGTTAATCTTATTTTGTTTTTTTACTTACTGTGATTTATTTAACTTTTGTGTTTACATAATTAAAGTAACGTAAATATTTGAGACGACTTATACATATATTATTATATTCATTTATATTTATATGTGTAATTGTTCATTTATATTTATTAGTATATATATTTATGTATATATGTCTATTTATATATGTATTCGTGTATATATAAGACACCACCTACCTTTCCGCTGCACAATTTCCCCAAATCAAAGGTTGTCTGGCAGAAATCGCTACTTAGCGATAAGACCGCCTTTTTGTACATTTTAATTTATTATTTTGTTCCGTGTAATATTTACTGTTTGTGGTGTACAATAAAGTATATTCTATCTATCTATCTACGGATTTTTATAAACACGTACGTTAAAACGTTTAAATCTTTTGTAGTATGGAAGTTAGTTGCTAAATTTAAAGTGCTCGTGATAAAGAGAGTTGATAGAACCGATCAATTGCAAGTCCCCGCACAAAAAGGATCTGTACACGATTTAAAACTATGTGCTTTGAGACGACGAGACGGTTCTTAATTCGTTGGGTGTTGTTTTTTTTATTTTTTTTTTTACCTCAGAACGCCGTCGGTATACTTTTAGATTCGTTCCGTAATTTTTAAAATTAATTCGGCTCTGTATTTTGGTTTTAAAAGCGAAATAACTGGCATCAGTTTGTCGCCCACGTAAACGAATTTTTTTTTTTAATTTTTCTTTTTAAGTTGATTATTTTTTTGATTAAGTCTTAATTTTTAAATACTTAGTAAAAGAAATACGAAAGTTACTAGAATAATATTGACATATTCCGAATCGGTTTGGACAAGATTTTACTATTTGTTATTATACCGATATATAGAATGGTTACAGTTCATGAGATATAGAAAGCTGACAGACGGACAACAGAGGTTTAATAGGTTGGCACTCTTCTGGCACGGAACCCTAAAAGTTCCAACGAAACGAAGTGACATATTTCAGTGAAAACAAAAATAAATTCGTATTAAAATAATAAACGTACCGCCACGCTCAGAAGGATAGATTGAGTTTCCTTTGTGCCGCAATTGCGCTGTATACGTGACGCGAATAAATGCGATTGTTTGAAATTATTGATATTTTTAAGTCTTTGTTCAGAACGATATTAATTTTCACAGATAGTATAATGGTGTTTAGTACAGTAGGTTTTGTTTGGCTTTGATGTGTATGAACGTTATTAAGTCTTATTTATACTTATATATTAATATATGAAGGTAGATTCACCTTAATTGTGAAGATAATATCGCACAGTTAGTTAAAATGATTGAATTCAAAACCTGTGTGAAACGAGTTAGTTAAGTTAGTAATTAAAATGTATTACATATAGGTAGGTACATATAGATAGGTAATTCTGGGGTTCACAATCAACTCATTAAAAAAAAGATTTTGAAGAAAAAAGAAGAAGAAAGAAAGAACCCAAAAAAAGTCAAATTCGGAGATATTGATGTATTTTGATACTGCATCAACTATTCAACATTATTTTAAAAAAATCAAGTAATATAAACTAAATAAATACGGAAAAAAGTGCCTTAATAATTGTTTCGTATTTCAAGTTCGTTCCATATTTTGCAATTTATAGAATAATCTGAAATATTTGAAAAACTTTTTATTAGATAATATATTAAATATATCAATCTACTTTTAATTCATTATACCTTTAAAAAAAAGAATAGAAAAGATATAGATATAAACTTCTATAAACAAATTAAATAAGAATAGGTTTGACATCTTTAGACGCCATTTTCTCCAACTGAAGTCCATGTTGGTTGACACATTATTGCTTATCAGCGTCCAATTATGCTATCAACAATTTTGACATAAGGCCGTGTCCCCACTAGACGAATTGTGAGCGGTTGGCTGTAATCTGAACGACGTCAACCAATCACCAATCAGTCGCCAACTCAATGTCCATTATTGACGATCTCGCGAACTTTTGGGAAGGAATAAAGTATTGGTGAGCATGCAAGCAAGCATAACGCCGAACGGTTCGCTGCGAATCAGCCGCACACCGAATGAGTTCGCAAGCGAAACGCCCTAAAGTGCAAAAATTAGGATGATTCCGTTTCGCCACCCCAAAGAAGCCACTCTAATTGGGATAAAGGAAACCGCATGTCCCGCGGAAGCGGAAGCTGGCCAAGGTGGCCAAACGGAATTCGTATATTCACATTCATACAATTAATAATGTGATTAAATTAATTTTTAGTTTGTGTAATATGATTTTTATTTCAGCTCATTACTAAAAATAATTTGACTTATGTTAAACGAAATAAAAAAAATAAATATGTGTTTAATACCTAAATATACCTTGAGATGGATAATCGGAAGATCGGCCAACATGAAATTCCGTTTCCAAGAGAACCAAAAAAGTTTTTTACTAGAATACCTACTCCAAGGAAGTTTTAATATTGGGTAAATTTTTTAAAGACACGAATTTGTTCGGAATATAAATTTGAATACCCTAAGACAAGAAAATATCTAAGAAATACATATTATTCTAAACTTATTCCCAAAGTAAGTTCTGAGAACTTTAAAATTATTCATAAATTGAGTTTTATTTAATACTTTTTGGTAAAATTATTTCGCGTGTTCTGTACTCCAAGAATACTAATGGCAATCTTATGTGGATGCTGATAAGCAATAATGTGTCAACCCACATAAAGCCAAATTCGGGAATATTGTATTCTGATATTGCGTCTTGTATTTAACATTATTCAAAAAAAATTCAGGTCAGATAAACTAAATAAGTATGGAATAAAGTGTTTTAATTTAATGTTTAGAATATTGAAGTGAGTAACATTTTTTGCGATATGCAATAATCTCATATATCTGAAAAACGTATTATTAGATTAAACTTTTTATTTCCTTTTATCGAAATAGAAAAAAATATCGTTAATCGATCGATCGTCTTCAAATAAGTTTATTAAGAATAGGTTTGATATCTTTAGACGCCATATTCTCAAAATGAACTACTGGTACGAATTTTTCAAAATTGTGTTAGATTTTATTGAGGAAGGCTATAGGCTATATTACATCACGCAACGACACATAGGAGAAAAGCAGTAACCATAAACGCGAGTAAAACCGCGATGGGCATCTAGTATAATATACGTACGCGCCGGCAAGCAGGGTACATTTGTACCCCACAAGTACGACCCACACGTGCTCCTGTGACATGGAAAAAATACCTTTATAACCACAATTAGAGAATTTCTTTTCACGGGGGTGCATCTCAATGCAAAATTCTACCGCCGTTCATGAAAGCATAACTATAGATAAGACATCAAATTTAACTTTTTAAATAAAGAAACTTTTTTAAGCTAAGTTTCTCTCTGAAGTTAGGACATGAATTTTAATCAACGCGATCTTGCGTCAATTTATTCATGCGTGAATGATGCATAATGGTGCGGCTACACGCAACATCTAACTTGCCAGTATGTTAATTCGATTTGCAGACACATTAATTGGGTACCAGAAATACCACAGTATACCCTTAAGTGTGGTATAACACTAAGTGATCACTTTTATATTAAATTGTTGTCTTTAACAGGGTAACGATTTACACCATACAAACTCTTGTGTTTATCTATATAATATTATAAAGCTGAAGAGTTTGTTTGTTTGAACGCGCTAATCTCAGGAACTACTGGTCCGATTTGAAAAATTTTTTCAGTGTTAGATAGCCCATTTATCGAGGAAGGCTATAGGTTATATATTATTACGCTAAGACCAAAAGGAGCGGAGCATCAATAAAGAATGTTTCAAAAACGGGGGATATTTTCCTATTGAGAGAGCTTACGATGCGTGCGCTGCGTAAACGGTTAAAGTTTCGCAAAAATCATATATGACAGAACCGTTCTCCTTTAAAAGTTTAAAAAAAAAAGTCCGCGACAGCAAATGTCTATCTTTTAAGGTTAGCTCACTATATCCTTTTTTATGCTAACCAAATTTGTCCTAAAATAATGCATTATTAGCCCAAAGTAACTATTCCATGCGGACGAAGTCGCGGGCGGAAGCTAGTGTAATATAAAATGTTAATAAACGATATAATTGGTGGTATGTGGTATAGTAAATACTGTATTATACTTCAGAAGTAGGAGAACTCTGATATTCTTTGACAGAATTTAAAAATTCTTTATTTTATTTAATAGAATACACTTTCAAATAATCCCTTATAGTAAGAATAAATAGTTGACACAATTTATAAAGGTCGCGAACTTTGATGAAGTGTGGGATTGTTTGGATAAAACGTCGTGGGCGTGTTTGAAGTCAGAGTAACCCAATTTATAAACTCCGGACAAAATGTTGTATCTGTTATAATAACACTGAAGGACAAAAGGAAAAGTCTTCTCGAACATCTTAAATAAACTCCGACATAATTGTTTTATTTTTATATTTATTCGAATAATATTTTGAAAAAAAATATGAATATATTATACTATTTTATATTTTATTCTATTAATATTTTAAATTATAAATCACAACAGTTTATTCGAAGGAGTTCGCAACACGACTTTAAAATCAAAATACATAAATTCGTTTACCTAAATGACAAAATTATTTCAGTTAATTTGAACGAAAGCCAAACTACTGAACCGATTTTAATGGAAAATTATTAACCAAATCAGTCCAACCGTGCGAGTAATCAGTGAATATAGACAAAAAAAGTCTCTTACCAAATTGAGAACCTCTTATGGAAGTCTTTTAAAAAAACAATTTTGCTTCTTCGTTTTGCCTTTGCACAATTTGTATTAGAGTATAAAAATATCCTTGATAATACTTCGAAGTCGGAGCCATTTCTTATTTTCCTCAATATTTCAATTTTAAAAGGAACATAAATTTTCGAGAACATAAAATAACACCGACTGAAAGCTCGTTTCTCGTAGGAATAGAAAAAAGATAAAATATTAGTTCGCTATGAGAAAAGACTGTGAAGAAACCATATATCATGTTAGAGCTTCAATTTACACATGTTGGTAACGTTAGATAATCTAAATCTTTACTTAATATTATAAAAATGCTACGCTCCCACACAAAGTCACTAATAATAAGAACAATACAAATTGATCAGTGCCTATTTCTCATATCATGTTATTAAAAAAAAAGAATCACTATTGTAACTGTTTTTCGAATTTAAGTTGTATTAGTGTAATCCTATTTCGGTCATATTTATTGTCTTATATTGTCAAACTTTTATATAAAAATGTTAAAAAATTCGTTCTGAGGTGGATAGTCTATTTGTCGAAGAAGACTATGATTATATAACATCACATTAGGACTAATAAGAGTGGAACATCATTGAAAAATAACGTAGTATTTTTGTAAACGATTAAACTATGAAATATATTTTTTGGGCGTAAAATCAAAGAAGTAGTTTTAGTACGTTAAAATTTCAAATTAAAACAAGCGAAGTCTCAGTTCAAGCTAATAAAGCTATAGATTATATAACATCAAGTTAGGACTAATAAGAATGGAGCATCATTGAAATATAACGCAGTATTTTTGTAAACGATTAAACTATGAAATATATTTTTGGGCGTAAAACCAAAGAAGAAGTTTAAGTACGTTAAAATTCAAATTAAAACAAGCGAAGTCCCAGTTCAAGCGAATAAAGCCATAAGAAATATATTAAGGTTCTATTACTCTTTCCAGAGGTCACGGTCGCCGAGCAGCTCCGCTCAAAGACAACTAGATGAAGCGGATCTGTTTATGGACCTCATAAAGGATGTGGCCAACGAACTGGATATCGATGTACTATGTCATAAGGTGAGTTTTGAATTTGTTTCCATTTTATTCTTTATGAGCTGAGATGTTAGAACACGTCGATCTCAACCGGTGATCATCGGTTCAATCCCGGAAAGTACCGCTGAATTTTCAAATGCTCAGCGGTGAAGGAAAACATCGTGAAGAAACCTGCATGTACTGGAAAAAATTCTGACACATATATGTATATCCGCTAAATTGCAGTGGAACGGTGTGGATGAAACTCTTAATCTTCTCCTAAATAGAAGAGGACGTATGTATCTACAAAATTTTTTTTCTGAAAACTGACTGATTTTATAATTCTTTGGCACGCTCTACAATTTAAACCGTTTCAAGGATTTCCACGTATGTGATGTCATTAATCATCACAGCTGCGGGGTTAACATAAGATATATTATTTGTAACAACTACAATCATTATCAGCGCGTATAATCATGACCACAAGCCCCACTTTTCCACTTAGTACTGGTCAAATTTTCAGGGCCCTGCGATCGATGGGGGCCCCATAGTTTCTACCAGATTAAAGATAAATTATTAATCATTTTGGCCCTCTTAAAATTAAACATCTTAAATGAATATAGATTTTCTGTGAATATTATATGCATGTAATTATATTTATAATTTAAGTAAGAAATAAAACGAAAAGTTCAATAAATCTAAAAGATTGTCTATTTACTCTTTGTACCAAAGTCGTAGGGGCGCCATTATCCTACTGTCCCCAGGGCCTGATATAGGTTAAAAACGTCTCTGATTTTATGAGTCGAGATGTGTCGTTTTTATACAGACAAGCGTATACAGACGAAGCAAATTAGTAAACGCCCCAAGACACATGTCTAAAAAACTTATCGAAATCGGATCAGTAGATTAAAACAATTGGTATAAGTCAGATTAATATTGGCTGGATTAGCTCGAACACATAAACACATTTTTATTAAGTATCGATACAATTGATGATCTGATGTAAAGGTATTAATAATTAATTAATATGTCGTGGAATAACTTCAATTTTTATTAGAAGTCGCTGAACTGACTTTGGTAGTAAAGGGTAAACGCGGTGATATTGTTGTTAGTCACGTGGACAGAGACGTGTTGGATGGTGGGGGACTGTGTCATGGACACTTACGTTTCAGAAATCGACCAGTCTACACCACTAAGTTATACCTATATCCAGTTTAGTTTTGATACAAAATCGGGATGGTACGACCACCGAACGTAGACGAAGACGCTACTATTGCTCAGCCATCGCTGTCGCCGGATATATCTACAAATATTTGTTCCTAGATATCCTTGTGGGTCTCCCAACCGTACTTAGAAGAACACATAAAGGTTGTTCCGGTTGTTATCACAAGTATCTGATAATGGTACTCTTAGAAGATAAATTATTTTATAACAATATCATGACAATTCCTCTGTGTAAAAATAACCAAACTGGCCAGTCCAGACAACAATAAGACCCTAGTCCTATCGGGAATAAGTGTCAATTAATAATTTGTATATCGTTTTTTACCTGACTACGGCGAAGCTACAAGGAAGGGTACTGATTTTGATAGTCTGTTTATATATGTATGTTTATAATGGTGTCAGGGTGTATGTATGTTTACAATGATGTCAAATAGATACGTAATAACGGCCCGGGTGGTATAAGCTATATAAATTTTTTCAAAATTTTCATGACAGAATTTATTTACGTAGTCGAAAAACAATTTTTTAAACTTTATGACTTGTTACCTATAAAAGAAACCTATCGTATATACAGATTTAGTATATATATATTAAAAATGTATTCTTACTACATAACTATTGGTATGTTAAAAATACATGGATTTTGGCACCCAAAATGCATCTAGCTAGAGACTGAACAAGACAATTGACCAGTTTAAAAGTTTTAAGTATGTACAAATCTTTAAAGTCAAATAGTAAGAACATAGCATGTACTATCCTGACTGATTCATCAACGTATAGCCTAAACCACTGGAGCTACGAACTTGCAGTTTTGGCAGTAGGTGGCTTTTAGGTTGTAGGCATCCACTAAGAAAGGGTTTTTCGATTATTCACCCCTGAAAGGGTGAAAAGGGGTAAAAACGTTTGTATGCAAAATCTTATTGCGTGGTCGTATTAACTTCAAACTTAACACACATACTTCTAGGTGATAGTAATGAAATATAAAATAGAAAACGGGGTACTATTTTTCCACACTGAGTTGCAAGGGGTTAGTAAAGTTTGTATGGAGGAAATGTATTTTTTGGACGATTATCCTTGAATTTAGCACAAATTACTTAAGGAGAATAAATAGTTATTACTTAATCCCAGAATCCCAGAATTTCAAAATCATCCCTAATAGTGATGCTAGGGGTATTCAATCCTGGAACGGTAACAATTTCACTGGTAGATTTATTTAACTGAAATTCCAAAATATTCGCGGGCGAAGCCGCGAGCAACTGCTAGTATCTTATAAAATGTTATGGAAGATATATAATTATTTTATTTAATTACAAATATGTCCCTGCTAGGACTTGCTTCTGCGTGTTTTACATTACATATTAATTGCTACCCTAAAGCCATCCGAACTTTGTTTCAAAATTTCCATACGATTTACCCAGAAATCTTTTGCTAATTATTTCGCGAAAATTTACTAATAACTTTTTTGGAAACCGTGGGCGGAGTCGAGACGTTTCCTACGAAGGCATTTACGATATGAAATTTAAATGCTTTGATCTTACAAAGATGATACCTGATTAATAAAATAAAAAAGTCAATTAGAAAATTCCAATCCAATTCAAAGAAAACATTACAAACAACGTTAAATACATACTTACATTGATATAGTCTTATACTTAGAGGGGTATGAGGCGCTCTAGAGTTAATCACTATAGAGTTCCTGTTAATGTATTTATACGAAATAACAGAATTGACGATTAATTATTCCTTATAAATAAAATTGTTGTATTCTATTAATTAATTTGACATAAACCTATATAATTTAGACGCAATTATCTTTGGTAATTAATATTTTACTCTGAACTTAAGCATCCATAAATCGTTCCTTTACAACCAATTAATTACAAGCTTATGATGAACGATACGCCAAACGATAATTAACGGTTAATTTGACTTGAAACCTACGATGTCAACACATTACGTACTAGTTGAGTTTACTCGAATTAACGATAAATTTATACTAATATAATAAAGACGACAGATTTGTGTTTTTGTATGTATATGAATTATATGTTTTAAAATCAAAATAACTGAAATAATTATGTCATCCAAGTAAACGATGTCAAGTCTTTTATGAAACGAAAATGAACACGTATATGTAATACGTGTTCATTTTCGTTTCGTTCATTCGAATCATTCGTTTGTGTTTGTATGGATGATGATATTGATTTCATTAAATAATTTTTATTTTTTTTTAAACCAATGGGAACTTAATGTTTGTTTCTTCCCTTCCTTTCCCACTTAACACCGCGCGTTTGATGGAAGAGAACATATTTTAATAATCAGATCTATTTTAACTCTAAACGTCTCAAAATACTTCCGACGTTGTATTTTGAGAGAGCGCCATCCGAACCATTCCCTGACAGAAGCGATTATAATACCTCTTCCTTCCAATAGAAGAAAATTACAGACAAAGACGTCCTAGGCGTGTTAGATTGTCTCCGTCATCAACAGCGCTCCGTATAGCGCCCTCTTCACGTTCTAAGCCGAGGTATAATCTCAATAGGAGACACCCTTAGGACGTGCGTCCGTTCTGAGCGACAACTGGGAATCCCCTTTTCAAGGCTAAGTCTCAGTACTCGCTCCAATTACATATTAATAATGCACATGCACAAAAAAAATCTGACAAGATACGACGTTCCATTCGTCGAGCATCTAGTCTGCATTTTCTAACTTGGCACTTCTACCACTAATTTTGTAGGAGAATAAATATATCAACTTTATTTGTAAATTAATAAAGATAACTAAAATATTCAGAAAGTATTTCTTACGCAAATAATCAAATGAAACTATATGAAAATCATCACAAACTAACAAATACATTAACGGACAACTACAATACAATATAAACAGACTACAAATAATATTCCAGCATATTTTACCAATCGCGTATTTGGCCGTCCTAAATGATTTAATCAATATCGCTATTATGTAAATTAAGAATATTGTAACGCGCTGCCTTCAATATCAAGGTGACCTGAAACTTTCACGAATATAACTTTATTCACAGTTGTCCAGAGACTTTAGTTATTACAGTAATTATATAACGTTCGACTTTTAATAAAGGTCCTTCAGATCAGATAAAATTTCATACTTATAAAATACTAGCCGCCCCTCTTAGTTTCCCTCCTATTTATGGTTACTACTTCGTTCCTATGAGTCGTAGCGTGATGTAATATCGACTATAACCTGGAGAACCATAAACGGGCTATCCAACGAAAAAATAATTTTTAAAATCGGATCAGTAGTTTTAGAGATTACCTCCATAGAATCATACAAACTTATAAACAAATTTGACTCTTTTATAATATTAGTATAGATTACGTTCACACAAAAAGCTCAAGGAAGGAATTAAGATCTCCTTTTTTGAAGTCAGTTAATTATACGGTCGTTCTTAAGATATAAAGTAAATCTTCTTATCTAGTCACTCAAAGTTAATTTACTCATTTGTATGTTTAGGGGCGTATTTAATCATCTTCTCGCTCTGGGTTTGAAGAATATTCCCACACATTCTGTCAGACGAGTTATACTGGAAAGTCTGTAAGGAAAATATAAATCTTTAATTTTAGAAGAAAATAAATACTAATTTAAACTAAACCTAATATAAAGACAAGCACCTGTGTATCTATAGCTTTCATGTGGGAGGAGTCCATCCAAGGAAAGGGTCCGAAGAGCGAGAGAGGGGGAGTGGACGGCCAAAATGTACAAAAAAAACTAGTTTTTATCCGGGCATTACGCAGTAAGATGGAATGATTCTAAATGCTAATCTCAGTTATTTAGTAATAATATAAACCATTGTCATTACCATTCGTTCAATGTACTAAGTGTAAGTAAGTCGTATACTGAGGGGGAGGTCTGGACCCCCTAAACCCCCCCTTATATACGTCCATGAAGACAAGACTTAAGTAATTTAAAGAATAAAAATATATAATATATAAATATCCCACTCGCACTTAAATGTCAAACTATTTGGGCAACAAGAGGTCACAACGGTTCGCTTTTGACACTTTTGAAGTGACATAGCCTAATGACTAATAAAACCTTATCCATCAAAAGCGATCAAGCCGTTTAGGTCACAGGAGGCCACAATATAAATGATATACGTACATACATACGCACAGAAAACATGACTCTTCTGTGTGTGTAAAAAAGCAATATGTTTAAAAATACTTCTTGCCAAATTTCATCGTGCTAGGTCAATGGGAAGTACCCTATAGGTTTTGATTCCCTTGCGAAAACGCAAAAATGGTCAAAATATTCGACATATTTGCCATTATCTTTTGATTGCGTTGACTTAGAATTTTAATATTTTCACGGCCGCATGTCATCGTATGACTTGAGTGTATGATATTAATTTCAACATGATACGTCCATGCATTTCTGAGAAAAAAGGGTTGATATCCCGACAGACAGACAGACAGACAGACAGACGGACAATAAAGTGATCCTATAAGGGTTCCGTTTTTCCTTTTAAGGTACGGAACCCTAAAAATTACAGAAAAACACAGTAATAAAGTTTAAAATTCTTCCAACTGACCCCTATTAATGAATTATTCTGTACTAGAAGTACGATGTGTAAGGAACGTTTATGCAAAATTTCATGTTTCTAGATCCAGCGTTTCAGCTCCGTGTTGATCGATCAGTCAGTGAATGTGTCAGCCAGTCAGTTTTGATTTATATATACATATGGACGCTGATAAGCAATACTGTGTCAAGCCACACGGACTTCATTTTGAGAAAATGGCGTCTAAAGATGTCAAACCTATTCTTATTAAATATATTTGAAGAAGTACATATTTTCATTTATTTTTTGATGAACGGTACAATTAACTAAAATCAGATTAAAATATTTAATATATTAATTAATAAAAAGTTTTTCAAATATTTGAGATTATCGTTGAAATAAAACTATTTTAAACGGATTTAAATCGCGTATATTAATTATTTTTATCATCCCGACGTTTCGAGCACTTTGCAGCGTTCGTGGTCACGGGTAGACAACGATATGAGATTATCGTATCAATTGCAAAATACGAAACGCACTAGGCAATCGAAACAATTAAATACGATACTTTTTTTCGTACTTATTTAGTTTAAAAACACTTGAATTTTTTAAAATAATTTTTAATAGGTGATGCTGTATCAAAATACATCAATATCTTCGAATTAGACTTTTCGTGTGGGTTGACACATTATTCATCCATCAGCATCCATGTATAGTAGTAGTACTAACTTCGGCTTACCTAACCAAAGTAGCCTCTATATTAATTTTGATGTAGCATATACATCAGAATAAATATATAGCCTAATTTATTGTATTTCTATTAGTATTAAGTTTCATCAAAATCTGTTATGTACTTTTTGCTTGTATTAGTACAAACGACCATCCAAATATCCATTACGTTTTGAATTTAAAATAGTAGTAATCCAGTAAGATTTACAATTAGACCATTATTAAAAAAAACGAAATAAAATGGCTTAAACAATTTCCTATTAGAATTATATAAAAAAAAAACTCCTATCTCCAGAATGTATTAGCAAATTATTACAGTACGGTGTGATTGAAGCACTCTTGCAAATTAAATTGTTTTCTTCAACGAGGATCAGGCTAATCTGGTCTTGCGAACCATTTTCTAAATGAATATTGTGCTACTATATACATATATGTAATTGATTTATCTAAACTAATTATATAAAAAGGTAAAATCTTTCTAAGTTTATATGTAGGGAGTAATCTCTGAAGGTATTATTTTATTTTAGCGTTGGGTAGCCTATTCTTTGAGGACTAGCTGTCCCTTGCGGTATCACTCGTAGCTAGTCCATACTAATATTACCTGTAAACTTGCTTTTACTCGCGGTTTTGCTCGCGTTAAGTTGCTTAAATTCAATTTCTCATATAACATTAGCTATTTGTTAGTGAAAATCCCGTAAAAATCAGTCCAGCCATTTCAGAGATTAGCCTGAACAAACAGACAGACAGATAAACAAAAAATTTTAAAATAGTGTTCTTATATAAGTAACGTGTGTTCTTTTATATGCATTAAGTTAAAAGCTGTTAATTTGAAATTACAAACAGACACCTCAATTTTATGTATTGTATATATGTAAAATATTGTCTATTTGTTACGCTTTGAGAACAAAACTAAAACAGTAAAAAGTCTTAGGTGGCTTGAATTTCGTAGAAGGACATTGACTACTTTGTAGAAAGGCTCCTTAGAGGCTTGAAATAAAGAAATCCTTAGAGAAATAAAGATATAGAACGTCAATTTTGGTTAGTGCTTAAAAACTTATTTTTGAGGGTAATTTTAAATTTCTGTCTTAGATATAATGAAACTCGTTCTGACCTAAGTTAGTGTTTTTATTGCCTTAATGTCAATTTATTTATGTTTGTAATTTTCAAATGTACATTCAACATATACAAAATTGGCTTTTTCTAGCATTTTCGAATCGTTAAATTAAAAATCAGTTATTGAGAAATATGATTATAATATTACTACCGGTTCGAAATGTGATTTCTATAAGAACTATCCAAAAATTGGATAATTACTCTTTAAAACCAGTACACGATGTATTTCTAATTACAATTTATTTCTACTGTCATCCTGCAAGAAGGCATAGTTAAGTTCACGGCATTTTATTGCTCAAAAAATTTTGAACAGTTGAAATAGGTACAAATTGCACTTATAAGTTTTGTTCTTAGGCTTTCATAAATCTGAAAGAATTTACTGTCAGTACTATATTTTTTATATTTACAGATTTCGTAACTACTTATCATGTATCTGTTCCTCGGTTACTGAGTTGCTTTACATCAATTACAAGAGTAGAATTACAAGTATAATTCTCGCCTTAAACTTAGTAAAAAGTCTAAAATTTTACATCAATATTCTATTTCCAATCTAAATCATGGCAGCTACTACAAAAGATGAAATAAAACCATGTTCAACACGTGTCCAGCTAAACAGTGTTTAAAAATTGGACATTGTTTAAAACGTTGTCAAAATTGCTATAATGCGTGTAAAATTATAAAGAAATTTATTAATAAAATGTCACACGTTATATGTGACAGCTAAAATAGGTTTTAAGAATATTTTAAAAATACCTAAGCTTGTGTTTATATATATTCAAATTATGTCTTAACCATGTTTAACTCTAAACTATCGTTAGATTCAGATTTGTAGTACAGGATTTTATATAGATAGAATAGGGTAGACACGCGTTTAACGTATGTTTAAATTTTTTTGTATAAAGGTAGTATTTTTAACTAATAAATATTAAATTAACGCCATTTTCTTCATAGAAAAAAGACATGTGGGTCTTTTTTCTATGAAGAAAATCGAAGAGACTTGATCTTACTGATTATATCTATAAGAATATTGATAGGAGCTCTTAGTAAGCCAATACTGTGCCACTTTCAGCAGCTCGTCTTACTGATACTTTTTTCTTTAGGAAGCCACTATAACGACTTACCCTTTTCTCATTTGGTTAATTCGTCTCCACTTACGAAAATAACTTCGCCTTTTGGGCGAAATGAAAATATGGAGTTACCTTGTTTCTGTTCAAGTTTTATTATGCTTTAGATAATTTAAATATTTAAAAGTAACAACGTTGTTTCTAAATTTACACTTCTATGGTAATATAATAGAGTGAATTTTGTATGTGCGAAGTTAACTCCGGAACAACTGAACCTATTTAAAAAAATATGAGACCATTTTAAAGGTACATTATTCTAGGTTGTCATAAGTTACGATTTATGTAGATTATATAGGATAAACAAAGTCGTTTTCCACCCTCTATACGCTTAGATCTTTTAAGTTACGCAAGAGATTTTAATGCGGTTTTCATCATACAGATTTCAAAGATAAGCTGAAAATTTCAAAGATTTGTAATGTGATATCATAAAGAAGTACATTGCACCCATGCGAAGTCGAAGCGGATTGCTATTATCAAAGAAATGTTATAAAATATAGTTTATACTGTCATTGGTTTGTAAATATCTCAAACAAATAGATACAAGCAACTAAAGTTGTCGAGTCTTAAAGTCATGAGGTGTTTATATTTCTTGGCTGCCCGACAGCAAAGACAGGGTTAAGAGTTTCACGCGTACTCGGTTTGAGAGTGGGGCTCTTTATACCCTCAAAGCATCAACAGGTGAATGAATTTTAATCAATGATCGATTTGTTTGAAGCTAAACTGTAATAGTTAAGGAGTGTTTAGTCTTCCACATCTGAATAGTAAAATTGTGTACAAAATCAAAATATACTTTATTATTTTTTAATATAATAAGATCCAGCAAACTCTTTTACATTTGTTACTATCTAAATTAAAAGCCTACGTTAAGAACTCATTAATTAATAAAGCATATTACACTGTGCAAGATTACATGAACGTTAAAAATGCGTGGACATAATGTGTTGATTTTCTAGCAGAATATTAAAATATCAAAACTTGACGATTCAAAAGCGCTTTAAAGGCCTAATTGAAAAAAGTATATTTTGAATTTGAATTTGAATTCAAGTGTGCTTGTAAAAACAAACAAAAAATAATAAATTAATGAACATTATAACATATATCAAAGAATGTAGTATGTACCTTTTTAGGGTTCGGCGTAAAAATCAAACTACTAAACCGATTTTAATAAAAATTCTATCAGACTCACCTGAAACTAGATTTTTCAAAACCGATTAATAAACGACAGAGTTCTGAGATTAAAAACATTTTAAAAAACACTACGAATTGAGAACCTCCTTTTTTTTCAAGTCGATTGAAAACAAAATCGCCCTTTTTACACGACTGCGCCCATAAATGACACTTGGTTCGATTTGACAGAAGACGAATGTCATATAAAGAGTAAAAATTTGGAAAAATCAAAATTTCGATTCGATTCGATTCGATTTTGTACGCCATAATGCGAAAAAGGAAAAAAATAAAATCGACAAACTGTGTTAAGTATGATATCGTTGAATAGTTATAAAAACCATTAGGTTTATCATTTTTCAATCAGAACTACCTTAGAATTTATGACGATTTAAACTTGCTTAGGAACGATTATCTATGGTCTTGTTATACAGTTTTTGATTTTTTCAATTAATTACTTATTTCGAATGTGGTAGTTATTATTTCTTAAATTAGATTTATTTTTGTTACAGATACTTGTAAACGTGTGTTTACTCACGTCAGCAGATCGAGGCAGTTTGTTCCTGGCTAAGGGCACGCCACCAAATAGATATTTACAGGCAAAACTCTTTGACGTCACGAGGGATACAGGCAAGTATCAAGAATAGTTAATCCGGTTTATCTGTAGGCCATTAGGGCCCATTAGGTACAGCTACGGAAGTCGAGTAACCTCTTAGGCTCAGAGAAAATTCTGGAAAGGTATTTAGTCTGTGAAAGTTTGTCTTTTAGGTTTGACGTTGATGGTAATTTACAATAAGAAAAAAAAGTTATTTCGGTAACCAGGAAATGCAGACATAAATTATTCCTAATTAATAAACTATATTGATAAATACGTGTAAATAATGAAATCCTACTTAAATTTTCAAATATTATATATAAATATTCTGACAGTTTAAGAACTTTTTGCACTTAAAATGTGTCAGAATCAATGATAATATATAACTATAGAAATATTATAAGTTCATGGATTTTGCCTCCCAGAATGCTAATTACTTTTGACAACGTTTCCTAGCACCCAGCTAGCGATCTTTGAGACAAGAATTAACAAAGTTAGACAAAATTGGAACTATGTGTTAACGTCAAATATTATGAAAGTAACATAGTTATAAATAACCGGTATAGGTATATCATCGATCAGTATATAGAATGTGATTTTTAGTGGAAATAGGATCAATTAGTAATTGACGAAAGTAATGCCAGTACGGCTTTAATATGAACGCGAGAGCTGGCTGATGACACTTTTAAAATAGATGATAATTTATGGAAACCACATTCAATATTATAAGAAAGCATTGCGAATGTAATACTAATACAATCAGAAGCGTCTTAAACATATTGGAAGCCCTGGGCACATTACGAAAATGGGGCCCCTATTACTTTGACAGAGGACTACTTTATTAAAATAGGTATAGAGACAAAAAGATAAAATTTTAAATTTAATAGACATAAATTATATAGAAAATCTATATTGAAAGAAGAGGTATATCCTAGAAATTGTATTAAACGCAATCATCAATCACTTTTCCATAATCTGATAGGAGAGCTATAGGGCCCTCATCGATTGCGGGGCCCTGGGCAAGTTACCAGAGCGCCCATTGCGAAAGAGGGGCCTGGGTACACTACCGTACAGTACTGTTGCTTTCAGTAAATAAATAAATAAATAAATATTAAGTTTGTTTTAATAGTATTTTCAACCATCCTTTCAATAGTGTTAAACAATTACCCCCGAGTCAAGTCTACCAATCAATTTTAACGGACGGAATTTGAGTATAAGCTTACCTCACAATTCTCATTTGTTATTGACTACCTGTTGCAATGTGCGCTCGTGAACATAATGGGTCCATTTATATACGAAGCGATTCCATTCAGACTTTTTAAACTCACTTTTACCGTCTTCCTTATAAAATTATCAAAAAGCGTTTTATTGTGGTATTCAAATTTCTCTATATCTTTTTTAGTTTTTAGGATTCCTTGTTAAAAAGTGCGAATGGAGCCTTGTGATTATGACTACGTTGAAATGAAACTATTTTAAACAGATTTCAATTACGTGGATTAATTGTTTTCCCAGAAAAACTTTAGTAATTTTATTTTAAAATCAAATAAATGGTATAAGTATCGTCCATCCTTTTGAAATTGATATATTTTTTTAAACTTAGTTATTTAATTCACTAAATCGCTATTAAAAGTCTAGACAAAGCTGTGAAAGGATTGACAAGTATATAAATAGACCAACCAAGATGTCCATAAATGGTTAGTGTTCGATTGGTCACGTGATGATCCTAAATTGTTTCCCTATCACCGATATGTCAACAGACGAATTCATCAATCACTTATGGCTTCGTCTCGGTCTGTTGTTGTTACGAAGTCAATAAATCAGGAAATTTTCACACGAATATATGGAGACAAATTGGTGTAGTTGATACGTGAATTGATATCAATTATAATTCAGATTTTAGAACCAATATAAATTGGTTATTGGTTGGTTGGTTCTATAAAGAACACTAGTTACCACGCCATGCGTTGATGGTTCCCGCTCCTATGAGTCACAGCGCGATGTAATGTAGCCTACACCTTTCTTAATAAAACAGGCTATCCGACACGAAATTACGGATTAATGGTTTCTAAGATTACCCCTTCATACAAATTTACAAAGAAATTTTACTTCTTTATGATATTAGTATCAATGAATATTAATAAAGTAAATTGAGGGCTCTTCTTAAGTGGCCCGATTAAACAAAACATTAAACATAGCCGTTGTTAAATGAATGGCATAAGAAAAACGGCATGGTCCTATAATATTTTTTTATTTTAGGATTATATTTGCTCGCGGCATCACTCAAGTTAATTTAGATTTATATATAAATATCTTATGACCATCTAGAATAATAAATAAATAAACGCATCACATTCAACGGCCCCCCATTAAGATCTTGTGGCCTTGTGTCGGGGGTCCGGAAACACACACAACACTAACACAAACACCCAGACCACGACAAACATCCGTATGGCCAATACCGACGTTTGCCGTGAGCGGGGATCGAACCCGCGACCGTTAGCGCTCTAGTTACTTGCGCCAAAAAATAATGCAACTTTCAAACAGTATCATAGTTTTTTAAATAGGTTCAGTGGTTCCAGAACTTACTACGGCATACAAAATTGCCCTCGCGTTCATTATATTAGTATAGATACTGTTTTAGAAAAAGTTTATTTTTCCAAAAATATTATTGGATTGTTATTGGACCGGAGGTAATCTCTGAAACTACTGATCCGATTTAAAAAAATCTTTTTGCGTTGGATAGCCTGTTTATTCTGGAAGGTTATATTATATCAAACTATGGTTCACAAAAGCGAAGCAGTAACTATAAACGTGAGTGAAGTCGCGAAGAGCAACTAATATTGTATGTACTGGTAATATTTCGTTTGCCCAGTTTTCCTGTGTGGCCTCAGACTTACGAACATGGTTTAATCGCTATTTCATACCCCTTTGTTGTACTTTTGTGTATCGCCCGCACAATTGAAACATCGCCTCTATAGCGCCATTAAAACACGATTGCATATTAATAGCTGGTCAATTAGTATTATTCGTTCTATTTTTAACAGATATCAAAAAATGGAAGAGGTTCTTAATTCGTTTGTTATTCTTCACAGATTGTAAATCAATTTATATTATCTATTTATTCTGTGCTAGGTTATACTTCAAGGATGTGATGAAGATTTTGATGTGCTCAATCCAAATGACTACTGTCACATCGTATCTTTGCCAGTCGTCTGTAGTCGTGGTAAAATAACGCCTAAAACAATGTTTTAATGAAAAAAGAGATATTGTGAAGAAACTATTTTCAGGTGCCATTTTTCCATAATGGCAGCACGGCCGGCACACATACGAAGTGACAAAGCAGTTTGGAAAGACCTCACCGAAATCTGTGAAGTTACTAATTTCTAAAACTCTTGGCAAACTTTCCGAGTGACGTCTGTTTTGATCACACAATGAGGTGAAATGAGGAAAAGACTTAACATAGCTTTAGTAATGATAATATTTTAAAGTACTTTTTATTAAAAATTAGCCATTATAAAATACTGCTTGGTCCTTCCAAATTCGTCAGTTTAAATACTTATTTTAAATAGGTCATTTCTTTGAAAAATCTTTTAATCTATACAACTTTCATCCCCTATTTCACACCCTTCAAGATATATTTTCGCGACAAAAGAATTTCATGTCATTTTCTGAAAACCAATATATATTATATACCTAAATTTATCAAAATTATTTTGGCATGAAAAGGTAAAACCAGACAGAATTGCTTTAGTATTTGGATGCTGATAAGCAATATTGTGTCAATCTACAAAAAGTCTAATTCGGAGATATTGATGTATTTTGATAACGCATTAAGTAGATATTTAACATTATTTAAAAAAAATAAAGTCATTTAAAATAAATAAATACTGAAAAAAGTGTCTCGATATAATGTTTAGAATATTGAAATGTGTTATATTTTTATAATATGCAATAAACTCATTTAGATAAAACTTTTTATTATACCCGTTGAAATTTATTTAATTATACCTTTTATCAAAATAGAAAAGAAAAGATGGATATATACTTCTTCAAAGAAATTTATTAAGGATGGGTTTGACATTTTTAGACGCCATTTTCTCAAAATGAAGTCTGCGTGGCTTGACACAGTATTGCTTATCAGCATTATGATATTAGCATAGGTTATACTCGTCCATTACATAAAATAATCGTTACATTTTATTTAAACTGTTAAAAGAATATTTGAAATAGAATAATAAAAGAAAATCAAATGTAATAGTCGAATAGCAAAATCTTTTACTTCTATTGTACATAAAGGGACAAAGTACGTCCCATTTGTATAATTTCGAAAATCCTTTATAAATGTTTAATTCACGAAAATATTCCAAACTCGATTCTCATTCCGACACTTTGTGAACTTTAAAACCCCTTTTAATAATTCCAGCGGAATAAGTACGAATATTACCTACGGAATAATGGAACAGACTTTGTGAGGTAACCAACACTTATCTTCAAAGGTAAAAGGTGAAAACTCGAAGTTTATTACAGTTTCACTTTTATTGTTTTTTAGGGTCCCGTGTCCTATTACTAATTCGCTGTCTTTAATAGGTAGAGAATTAAAATTTTCATTTTTCATTTTTTGCTATAACAACAAACAAAATAACAAATAATTAATTGAAAAAATCAAAACCCCGACTGCGTGACAAGGCCATAGAAAATCGTCACTAATCAATTTTAAATCGTTATAGATTCTAAACGTTAATTATGAATGAAAAATGATATTCGAAACCTAATAATGATTTTTAAATACATAGTCAACGATATCTTATCGAAAACAGGTCGACTATTTTAATTTTTTTTTTTACATTATGGCGTCCAAAATCGACCATTTTGATTAATTCAAATTGTTATTCTTTCTATACCATTCGCGCCATTATGACGAATCAGACGACATGCTATTTATCAAAATTGACCTACGCGTTTGGTCACTCGCTACAAAGGAAAACCCACGTACATACAACACAAGTACATTTGTACATACATACATAGATAGACTGATAAACACGTTACCCTCCCTTGCGTCGAGAAGTTGGGTAAAAAAGTGCCAAGTGTCAGTCGAACTGTATAAAGAGGAGGTTGTTTCTTTAACAAAAGTATTTAAACTCCGGACTGGTATATATTGTCCAATGTTACAGAACCATTCATACGCGATACCGATTCGCGCTAGGCCGGTTTTTTTTTTTAATTTTTTTAGATTAACAATGTGTCCTAAGAGATTTTTCTTCATCATCACGCTGGTAACTTTAAGTTTACAAAGTTTAAATTCCATATGAATTTTAAGAATCCTTTTTACACCTACTTGTCCTAACTTATACATGGACGCTGATAAGCAATACTGTGTCAACCCACACGGACATGATTTTGAGAAAATGGCGTCTAAAGTTGTCAAACCTATTCTTAATAAATTTGTTTGAAGACGTATATATACATCTTTTCTATTTTATTTTGATATAAGGTATAATGAATTAAAAGCAGATTTATATATTTAATGTGTTGTATAATAATAAGTTTTCAAATATTTGAGATTATTGTATAATTAGCAAAATATTGAACGCACTTGAAATTCGATACATTAAATTAAGAAACTTTTTTCCTTACTTATATAGTTTAGATGACTTGAAATTCTTTTTAATAATGTTAAATAGGTGATGCTGTATCAAAATATATCAATATCTCCGAATTTGTCTTTTTGTGGGTTGACACATTATTGCTTATCAGCATCCAAATGTTAATATCGATTTGGCAGTTTGTTACGCTTTCACGCCGCAATTACTCGATACTCGACTCGATTATCATCCAATTTTGTACACATTGTCATATGTACAGACATAGGATAACACAAAATAATAAAGACAGGGCGAATTTTGTATAGGTCAGGTGAATCTGGAACTTTAGAACCTATTATAAAAATGATGATGACATTTCATCATATAATTACCACTAGATGAGATTATTAGCATAATAATAGAACACGTCGATCTCAACCGATGAACGTTCAAGCTGCCAATAGTACGGCTGAGTTTTCAAGTCCTAAATTTGTGTCATTCATCTCATGCTCGATGAACGAAAATATCGTGAGGAAACCTGCATGTGTCGGAACCATGTACGTCTGCCAATCGGCAGTGGTGCAGCGTGGTGGATTAATTCTCAAAATTCTTTTGAATAGGAGATAGAGTATCTAATGTTGCACTATTTATACCTGCTATATAACACTATCTCTTACAGCTGTAGGTTGGCTGGAAGAAATTTCTTTTAGAAATAAGCCCGCCATTGTGAACAATAATTTAATGTGTAAAATTACTATGTAAAATTTCTCAGTGCAATAAAGAGTATTATTATTATTATAAGTCTGTTGCCCATCTGTGGGAACATTTATAGGCACTTACTAGCTTACTTTATGATAATATTTGACAGATATATTATTCTAGATAGTTATATCATCTAGATGTGATAACTCGTATATGCAAACTACTGGACTTTACAGGAGAGACAAAAAACTTCTTCTAAACCTCATTGTAGTAAATGTATTTACATTTTAAAATGATTTAGACTTAAGGCATTGTAAAAAATATTATAACTTTAAAAGTAAATTATTTGAATACCATTTTCACTGAGAAAATCCATTTTTACCAAAATTGTTAGTTACGAGGTATCACATATAGAGCGACGATATGGTTTATAAAACATATATACATTAAATGCGAGTAAAGGCACAAGAAAAAGCTAGTTTCGAATAAAATTATCTCATGTAACTATTATACTCGCAATATCTTGAACTGTTTGCGGATGCAGCGTTACTGCACTCAATTTAAATGAATCTTTTATTTGCCCTTTGCACTCATTTTATATGGCATTTTAAATTAATGAGGGTACTTACTGAAAACATGGTTTTGAATTCATTTTACTCGTACTCTTTATTTCCATTGTAGTTAAAACTTTTCATGAAATTTTAAAATGCCTCACATTTTATAAGATATTAGACATCTTTATTAATGTTATTATTAATAAAACAACTGTATTAAATCAGCATGTAAATCAATATAATCAAGATCACAATATACAACAATCTGATAATACTTATTTCTTAATTATTAATATGGACATTAATGTATTATACAAAGAGACCACATTAGCATTTTCTTAATTATACTTACGCGTATTGGAATGCCGCAACTCACTTCTACACTCTAAGACAGCACTTGCACGAATGAACACCGGTAATCTTCACTGTTTAAAGTTGATTAATTGCACGAACTTCAACTAGCACAGTGCCGCCATCTTCATTGACGTTAAACATGAACCGGAAACTCGATGGCGACAACAATGTTGTTTTTATCGAAGCCAATAAATGACTGAAGAAATGAAACATTTAGTTATCGTTTGACCATTAATGAAATGGTATCGAACCTGATATCCTATTTTCAAGGATATGAGTAAAGAGTCTGAGAATTAAAATATTTAAGTAAATATACTCTCTATTTTGATGTTAACCCTTCAATAAAATATTCTATTTTAGTATGCTAACTACCCGTCGTGGTTTTATTCGAGTTTACGGTTACAACTTCGCTTCTATTAGTCGTAGTGTGCTGTAATATAAGCCTATAACATTCTTCAATAAACGGGCTTCTTCAACGCAAAAAGAATTTTTCAAATCTGTCTAGTTGTTTCAAAGACTATTCAATGCAAGCAAACAATTAATACTTTCCACTTTATAACATTATTGTAGATTCACAAAAGTTATTTTTATCAAAAAGAAATAATACTTTCCCTTCCCGAGAGTGTCAAAATTTGAAGCATTTCAAAACATTGTAATATATTAAAAATTTACCAAACTTTTCCATTTCTCAAAGGACATGAAACAGCAACTGTGATAAACAAAAAATAACTTCCATTTCAATCCCGAAGCGGCGATTAAAAAACTTTTCGTCCAGTTTTATTATGTTTTTAATTTAAAAAACCAGTCAAGTGTGAGTCGGAGACGCACACGAAGCGGTCCGTATCATCCATCTACAAGATGAACACGCTGATAAGTAGCAGTATAATAGTTTTTATCTTCATTGGCATTGCAGCTATTTTGAAATTTTCCATCTAAGTTTTTTTTATTTGTTATTATAGCAATAGAAATACGTTTTACGACGTTTAGATATTTAATATGACAAGTTACATTTAGTTGCAATTAGTTCCTAACTTTTACTCAAAGATGGCGTGAGTTGTACATTGAATCACGCTATCGTTATGTTATTTAAGGTTTATGTAGTTCTTATGTATTTTTAGGTTAAGTATCCTAGGAAAAATACAGTGATAATCATTTAAAGAACAATTCCAGTGGTTTTATTATATAGTACACGCAGTTCGCAGTTCGGAG
Source organism: Hypolimnas misippus (assembly GCA_037950945.1). NCBI lineage: Eukaryota > Metazoa > Arthropoda > Insecta > Lepidoptera > Nymphalidae > Hypolimnas > Hypolimnas misippus. The sequence goes on from JBBEEQ010000009.1 coordinate 4,435,791, forward strand.
TACAGTGCGGTATTAGACAAATACACAGTGTGTGAACCTATCACGGATCATGAGATACATAGACGGAGAGATAACGAAGGGTTAGTTATAGGGTTCCGTTAGCACATTTTACCAGGGTACCCTAAAAATAAAAAAATCCAAGTCATCCACGAATCCTCGTCCCGCGCGAGACGAAACGTAATATAATCTGAAATAGGATTCAAAAGGAAACAACAATAAACTTAATTTATATTTTATTACAAATGAGAATTTCGTACAGAAACTTATCTTATTAGCTTTTCTTAATCTTGAAATATTTTTCGAGTTATTATACTAAAAGCTTTTCGCCGTAACAAAAGATCTGAATCATATTACTCAGTCCTTTTGAAATTTTAATTTAGAAGTAGAGTTATTTATAATATTAAAGCCTATTCAAAATGTTGGGGGATAATATAATTTTCTAATGTATTCCGTTATTTAATAACGTTTATATAAACAAATTATTTCGCAAACTTTTACATTATGAAAGTAAAATTTGCTTTTACATTAATTATTAAAGCAAAATTTTCAGAAGAAATAGGCTTCCTAAATATTTTTAAACATTTTCTACAATTCAGTTCGAGACTACAAAAACTTAATTCTGTTAGAATACAGTCAAGTCATTTAAGATGCCAGAAACATCCACGCTAATATAATCTATACAAAGAAATAAAATTTAAGTGTCTGTTTATAATTTCAAAATAACAGCTCTTAACTAAATCAATATGAAAGTATAAAGAACGCTAAAACCACAACTTTAAAAATTTTTGTCTGCCTGTCTGTTTCTTCCAGTTAGTCTCTAGAAAGGCTGGATCGACTTTCCCTTTCCCTTACAAATAGCTTATATTATAAGGAGCAATGCCCTTACAATGGACTACCTTTATTTTAAAATTTTAATTTATTTTAATTAGTAAATAAAAAAGAAGATTACGCGAAAACAAAATTCAAAAAATTGAAATAGTTAACAAAATTTGATTCAAGAAGGGAAAGCAAAGATTATATACATATAATTTTCATATATTTTTATATGTTATTATTCTATATTACGATGTTAAACCAAGTAGACGTGTTATTATCATACCTAACAATAATTTTAAAACATTAGTTTAATCTAGACGCACCATAACGTTGCACATGTTTGCTTTTACGTTCTCGTTTCACTACAACAAGAAAAATTGTATAAAAGAAAATTAGTGTATAACTTTTTCCCCTCGCGCCCATGTGAATATAGTAAAATAGCACATATTCGTAAAATTTGTGAAGTTAAGCCTTGCTCTTTCCCCCCGAAAGAGCTAAACAAACGTTTCTTGGACTTTTAATTTTCTTTATTTCTTAAAATGTACAAATTATTCCATCCATTGCAAACGATTGGCTGTAATCTATCAAAGAGTTGCTTTTCATCTTATATGGTTTGATCTAAATATGTGACCATTCTTAAGGTACAAAATCGGTTTACAAAGGCGAAGACATTTCATATAACAACGCTACAAGCCAATTGAAAACCTTTCACAAAAACGGTTCAAATATTTAAAAGAACGATTTTCTTTTCAGTACTTTTAAGTATTATGTAGTTGTTCATAAAGAAAGAAGTGATTAAAGCTATGTAATATTTAAATAAATGAGCGTTTAGCATCCATAAAGGCTACGGGCGAGTTTTATAGCCTGCGCTGACTGAGGAAGGTACGACAAAGTATTTTCTCTTTATACAATCTAAATTCATACGTAAGTAGCAGTTATAAGGTACAAATCCCTATGTTTAGAAAACGAACACCAGACATCAAAGCGCATCAAACGTTCGTTACATACACATTGAAATCTCACCCTTATTTCTACCAGTTAAGTGCCAAATTACGATGGATCAAGAAAAATATACTTTGCCCTGCCGTCCGCGGTGTTCGCAGGCCATCATAGAGCCGCATAAATACAGTGCTCACACATACAAACGTTTTATAAAGTTCCGTTTAAACTGGGTTAAGTGGAACTTGTGAAATGAGCTACAGCTGAAAATAATTTCTAAAAGATGCGTTTGCGAAGACGGAATGTGCTGTTTTTGCCGTTTTCTGTTCCTAAAGGAATGTTTTTACTTAATTCTACAGCAACTTAAGGTTTAAATAACGGTATTTAAATTTCTCGTTTTAAGTTTCTCTTTTCTTCTTTTTTTTTGTTTTAATTAAAAAGTAATTAGACATACCTACGACACAGAATTACAAACATGTATATAAGTACCTATTTAAAATAAATTAATTGAGAAAATAATTACAAAAAACTTTTAAAGTTATTCAAATTAAAGAAGGCTATCGTCGGCCATTTTATATTTGTGATGACGTCATAAAGTCTAAAATTTACGGGTCTGTTACGAACGACAATATTCATATGAAGTAGGTACATTGTAACATGTAGATACTTCAGGATGGTTGAAATATTTTATCTCGTAATTTCGTGTTCATGTAAACAACGAGCGAAGTAAACGAGCAACTCATTTTAATATAAAGCGGCTTATAGCCGCAGACTATTTTTAATTACATTTTTCTAAGTACCCAACGTTTTATAATTATGAATGCTTATAATCTCATACTAGCTACCCACCCAGAGTTCGCAAAGGTGTACCAACTTTTTAACTCAAATATTCGATTTTTCCGTACGATTTTCCAATTTTTTTTCTTTCATACAAACCTTGCCCTGACAATTAGAAATAACAAGAAAAAAAATATAATAGGTGCAGCTGTTCTCAAGTAATGTGCGAACTTTCAATCGGCAATTGATTTTTATTTATATGTAATTATATATATAGACAATTACACATTAATTACATGGATGTGACCATTTTCCTTATCTTTAGATCTCTACGACGCACTGCGGATAGCAAGGACTCAGGAGATCAGGATACCATTCGGAGTGGGCGTTGCTGGATTAGCGGCACAGACGAAACATCCAATAAATATCAAAAATGCATATGCTGATCCGAGGTACGCATATTTTATCGTACCTTGTATACTTATTTATATTTGGCTTCCAGGTTTAGATATTTATCGAACATTTATCTAACACATTCTCACTCATAGTACTGCATTCTAACAGACATTCCCCGTAATGTTGGTAACATAAGTGCGTTTCTTACTATAAGTGATTCGGAAGGCAAAAAAGTCATTTTGTGACAGTTAAAGGTGTTCTAATATAAAAAGTCTTGTTTAGATAACATTAGTTTTAAGAAATTATATATTATATATACTATATTATATTTATATAAAAAAAAGGAAACTCGAGTATCTTGGTCACATAATGCGAAACTAGAAATATGAGCTGCTACAACTCATTATACAAGGGAAAGTAAAAGGCCGCCGTAGACCTGGCCGCCGTAGAATTTCCTGGCTTAAAAACCTGCGCCAGTGGTTTAATATGAGTACTGCATCACTGTTTAGAGCAGCGGTGAACAAAGTTCAGTTAGCCTTAATGGTCGCCAACCTCCGTTAGGAGACGGCACTAGAAGAAGAAGATACTATATTGACAGCTTTCATTTAAAATTTTAACAATCTTCATTATGTACATTGTACAAAAAATATTATTATTCTCTTATTTTTTATGTAAATTTTATGTTCAAAATTCAATTTATTTTTTAGATTCAATAGTGAAATTGACGCCCGGACCGGGTACAAAACGGAATTAATACTTTGCATGCCGATCTGTAATTGCGAGGGTGATGTAGTTGGTGTTGCACAGATTATCAACAAAACTGATGGTAAACAATTTATTTGTGTCATTAACAGTAATTGCTAATATGAAGATTGATACAATAAGAAGCTCTTGTTAACTTTGAAGTGTTCGATGCCTTGAAATGTATATATGTCCTACTATTTACTTTCTACTATTTCTTGAATTTACCAATTACTTACGAAATTTCATAAACGTTAAACCATATGAAATACTACGATATTTTCACATCAATTCAAGCTCTCATAACATTTTTAATATACTTTTCAACTTTATTAGGTTCAAAAGAATTTTCCGCGCGAGATGTTGAAGTATTTCGGCGATACCTAACATTTTGTGGTATTGGAATACAAAATGCCCAACTCTTCGAGTCATCGGTGCTAGAATATAAACGGAATCAGATACTTCTAGCATTAGCCAGAAGTATATTTGAAGAACAAAGTAATTTGGAATGTCTCGTGACGAAGATTATGACAGAAGCACGGGAGCTGTTAAAGTGTGAAAGATGTGCTGTTTTCATACTGGATACTGATCATTGTGAATCGGTAAGACAAGTTTTATTTTCTAGATACTGTAACTTTTAATAACAGAATACAAGTACAATTGATTAAATTTAAAACAAAAAATGTAATTGAAAAATTTATATATTACATATTAATATTTATATTAAACATGTCAAAATAATTAACGGTAGAATGTTTTACCAAATACCATACAGATAAATAGAAGATATAAGATATACAATTTTAGAGAGCTTTACTGTGATTTTGTACTGTTTGGCACGCGGATACTTTGTAATGACAAAATGATAAGGTATTTTCGAATAATTTTGTTTCGTGGAAAAACTGCTTTTTCATATAACTTATCGTTGATACTAAGTACGCTACAGACTTTGTAGCGTAAAAACAATTTTTCTTCCAAGCTACTCGTTTTTAACAATTTCTTATTTAATATAGGTAATCAGACACACCCAAATCAATACACAATATTAATAATAAAACAATTTCTTCCAGAGCCATCTAGAACGTATAGTTCAAAGGCCGGGCGGGAGACGCAGCGGCGCGCCCGCGTTACCGCCGCCCGCTCCAACAAGATTTCATACACTGTTCGAGTTGGGTGCGAAACATTCGAGAACTACCCTCACGCCGCGACATGATATCAAATCTACCCTCGCTTGTATTGCTCTCGCTGTAAGTAGACCTTTCTTAACCATCTTCCAAAAAAGGAAAATATTCTAAAAATAAAATTCGTCGGGGATCTTTTTTATGTATGTTCACCGATTACTCGAAAACAGTTTCATAGATTTTGTTATTTATTTTTTTTTTTAAAGCGTATGCTCTACTCTTTTCATCAAAATCGTTTTCCCAATTAGTCAAAAACAGTTTAACTGACTTGGTTTATTCTTTTTTTGTTTGATTATATGGAGAATACTCTTCAATTGATCCCAAATTTAAAATAACTGGATAAAGTATGTCGTCCAAGGAAACTAAATTACGTAATTTGCTTTTTAAGTTCTCTTTCAAAAAAAAAACTTTTGTAATATGAATATGAATAATGTTTTGTTATAGGTGGCCCGATCGAACAAATCATTAAACATATCCGATGTAGATGAATGGCGTAAGGAAAACGGCATGGTTCTATCAGATACAGTTGCAGACGACGCTGCTAATGTTAGAACAATGCTTTGTATGCCCATTGTTAATGCTAATAAGGACGTGATTGGTGTAGCACAGCTGATAAACAAGGTAAGGTTATCGTCTATCTCTCTCTTATTATAGAATAATGAAAGAGATAGAGGTATGCCATTTAAATGTTTGTCCAAATCGTAACAACAGTAAATGGCGTACATATATAGAAGGATTTACAGTAATGTGATTTTGTCTAGCCTTCCGGCTTCTTTCAATTGTAAATAAAGGGAGACATGCAAAGGTTTGCGTTTTAACGTATATAATTTGAATCCATTATTTTAAATAAAACAAATTAATGGACCATCTAATGCTAAATACTACTTATTTTTCCGATAATGGGAAACAGTATTTTTAAATGCATCAAAGTGAAATAAAAGTTCTGGATAGAACCTTAGTTTTAGTCTACTAATATGTCATTATTGTATTAGATATACATATTATTAATATCTATGTAAGTAAGTTAGACCGCCTATTGATTTTTTTTCTTCATTATTAAAAAATAATATTTTGGTTAATTGGTGGTGTACAATATATATATATATACTTCTATGGAAAGGTTACATTTTTTAACTTCAATTTTGCTGGTACAAAGATTTATTTTATTTTGTGCAAATATTTTTAATGTTGATGACAGCGTTGTGCATGCGTTGGTAATGATATAGACGTTGAAAATGTGTACAGCAAATTTAATGTAGTCTTCGCCCCTCGTCAAAATTGGCAGAGATTTCATTTGTAGAAATGTGTCCATTGATATAGTGATTTAAGGTGACATTAGTACACTAATCGGTTATTGAGTCTCGAGACAGATTGAATGGATTTTTTACATATAAATTTACTTTTTCAGGAAAACGGATCTCAGTTTACGGACGGCGATATATCGATATTCGAAGCGTTCGCCATATTCTGCGGTCTCGGTATCCACAATACACAGATGTATGAAAACGCTTGTAAATTGATGGCGAAACAAAAGGTAATTATTTAAATACTAAATTAACCTAGAAATAAAAAAAATGTCTAGAAATTCGATGTCAATAAAAAAGGCTTGTTATTATGTTTTATTTGAAATAACATCTACTGAAAAACGTTGTAATATAATTGAATAATTTTAATAATTTCACAAGTTTCAAAACGTTTCTACAATAAAATACAAGCCAAGATGCCTAAGTTTTTGTAAGTTACAACACGTCGATTTTAACTGATAATCGCGGGTTCAGCCTCTGGCTAGCACTGCAGAGGTTTCAAGTGCTAAAGTGTACTGACCCTCACGGTTTCACTAGAGTTTATGATTGCTGGTTTGTTCTTATGAGTCGTAGTGTGATGTAATATAGCCTTCCTCAATAACCAATTCAAAAAGAAGAGAGTAGAGAGTAGGAGCTTATTTCATACAAACAAAAAAACAAATATTTCCCCTTATTACTGTAGAATAAAGTTTCAACACTGAAGGTTTTCAACAACCTGAGGGTCTAAAGTGAGTTTGCAAACCTTTATTAAGGTAACTTTGACGGAGTGTAAAATGTGTGTCGTAATTAAATTTTTCTAATTGTCTTTTTAAAGGTAGCGTTAGAATGCCTGTCATACCACGCTACCGCCTCAGCGGAGGACACTAACAAGCTGTGTCACGATGTTATACCATCAGCTGAAATCTACAATCTTTATAGCTATAAATTCCATGGTAAGTAGATATTATTAAGTATTTCCTTCTTATTTTTACGAAAATACATAGTGTATTTTAATTGCATATATTTTTTATCATACCAACTCATCGGCCCTATTAAACGAATCCCTAATCCTTATAGTATTCTTTATTTATCAAATGATATAACACGATCAATTTTTTTTTTTTTTATTTAAGTTTGTAGTTGACGGAAAGCTTTATGCCTTATTTCTTCTTTAGCCAGTTAATGCGCATATTAACCGGAATAAAAGTTCTAAAAATGTATGGACACGCAAAGGTGTACTTGTCGCGTGGTTGTGTTGGTTAACAAAATTGACTTCAACAATTAGAATGTGAATAAATATATTTGTATATGGCACGGGTGTGATTTGTCTCTTTCATAAAGAAAAAATTATGTTAACTCCCGACTTGTCTGGCCTTCCCCTAGAGTGTTTTTGTAAGTCCGGAGGCACGGAGGGGGAAAGAAATCAAATAAATTTAATTAAAAGAAGCAATATGATTTAATTAAGGTAAAACGTAAATTTAATTTGCGATGGGAAGCTGATACGTTTCATTATTGAAAAGGTATTTTTACAAGAATTCATTTAATTAAATTTTATGGTAGGATCATATTATAGATCAGTATAGCTCAAATGGATGCTGATAAGCAATAATGTGTCAACCCACAAAAAGTCAAATTCGGAGATATTGATGTATTTTGATACTGTAACATCTATTTAACATTATTAAAAAAATATTAAGTCATACAAACTAAGTAAGTACGGAAAAAAGTTTCTTAATTAATTGTTCGAATTTCAAGTGCGTTCCATATTTTGCAATTTCTACAATAAACTCAAATATTTGAAAAACTTTTTATTAGATATTATATAAAATATATCAGTCTGATTTTAATTAATTATACCTTTTATCAAAAAATAAAAGAAAAAATGGATGTATACTTCTTCAAGCATGTTGTTAAAAAAAGGTTTGACATGTTTAGACGCCATTTTCTCAAAATTAAGTTCGTGTGGCTTGACGCAGTATTGCTTATCAACGTCCAAATGTTAAGACTGCTTACTGCGGGCAAGGTTTGATTCAGGTTTATGTCTGTGTATATGTTTTTCTACGACGTCATTTCTTATGGTGCTGGGGTAGTACCACACTCTTACAGAAGAAGTAGCATGAAGTAACTAATAAAGTTACATTACGTTATGTTGAATGAGAAGCGATCTCCCATCCCTACTCCCTTCCATTACTGCCTGCCGTCTTTCTTCCTTTATTCCCTTTTTAAGCTGAAAATTATGGCTCCTCTGATCCTGTAAGTGTCCATAGGAGGCGGTGATTACTTAATATTGGTTAACCTGCCTGCTAGTTTGCCTGATATATTCATAAAAAAATACCTTCAGACATACTTCAGACAGAATCTTGCGTTGAGTTTTTTTGACACCACCATCTTCGACTTCTCTTTGATCTCCCTATTTGGTTATTTTTGCTGCGGTCTTCTATCTACAATCCTCAGAATAGTTTTGTATATCCTCTTCCTTACCATTCTCTCTATATGTCATTATTCCTGACCCTTATCTAATTCATGTTTATATCGGAATTAATAGCGATTTAATTTTTACATCATTATACCTTCTACATGACATCTGTCGTGGTCGCAAGCTAACCGCAATCGCGTTTAGATACGTGTAACATAATTATGAATTAAATTGTTTTGTTGTAGATTTCGATTTAACTGATGAAGATACATGTAGAGCGACTTTGCGAATGTTCCTGCAGTGCAATCTTGTTGAGAAGTTTCACATACCATATGATGTAAGTATATTAATTTTATCAGTTCGCATCAAAATTTATCATCGACTTTCAAGAAGCCTACAAATAAAAAAGTGGTTTGTTTTTGTGGTTGATTTACTTACTATTAAAATAAATAAGTAATATAATTGAAATAAATATAATTTATACATTAGCATTATTACATACGTATATATTTTATCTTTAGTTTTATTCAACAATAATTATAATTTACCTAAATGTTTTATCTGTAACATTTTGTCATAGGTCCTATGCAGATGGATACTCAGCGTAAAAAAGAACTACCGCCCAGTTAAATACCATAATTGGCGACATGCTCTCAATGTAGCTCAGACAATGTTTGCAATGCTTAAAACTGGTAAAATGGAACGTTTTATGTCAGATCTCGAGATTCTAGGTCTATTAGTCGCTTGTCTATGCCACGATTTAGACCATAGAGGAACTAATAATGCCTTTCAAACGAAGACGGAGAGCCCTCTAGCGATTTTGTATTCAACTTCGACGATGGAGCATCATCATTTCGATCAGTGTGTCATGATTTTGAACAGCGAAAGCAATAATATTTTCCAAGTAAGTTGTTATGTATTTGATCTACTTAAGTTATTCTATTTTGTAGTTTATTATTTTCCGACGTTTATTTAAATTAAGCGTATAACGCAGCTAGATTTGACCTGAAAAATTTTTTGAAATACCTCAGCCGTCGACGTTCGTTGATTCCCATTTTTATATACCCAAATATTGATTTAAATTATATAGTTTAAATGATAATGCGGAAAATTTATTGCGATAAAATAACTTGAACTTGCCGATTTTTTATATTATGTAAATGTTACTAACATGTAGGTATTATTTTTCAGGCACTATCACCGTGTGATTATAAAGACGTAATGAGGGTTGTAGAAACGGCGATTCTATCAACGGACCTAGCTATGTACTTTAAGAAGAAATCAAAGTTCCTAGAATTAGTTGAAAACGGCGAATTCGACTGGCAAAGCCAAGAAAAGAAAGAATGTAAGTTTAAAACAATATCATTTTTTAAAGTAACAACATATTTATATTCATAAAATATAGCAATTTTTAGTAACTAAATAGTACGATTATCACTTATGTACAGTCTATAAATCCCTTAAAGATAAGGTATTTTTCACGAAAAATAGTCTACCAAAAGTCACAAATACTTTTATGTATGTATGCATGCGTCTGGTAATATATGCACGCATACGTGCGTGAATGCGTGCTTGCATGCATATGTGTGCCAGTAGTATTCACTTACAGACTTTAACACTGTTATACTTACTATCCGATAACCACTTATTTCAATTGGCACATTATTCCAGAAGAAAAATATTGATAATGGCGATTTACATAATAATTCTATGTTTCAGTATTGTGTGGTATGATGATGACTGCTTGTGATGTATCGGCAATCGCTAAACCTTGGGAGGTACAACACAAGGTTGCTAAATTAGTAGCTGACGAATTCTTCGATCAAGGAGATTTAGAGAAACTGCAGCTTAATCAGCAACCCATTGCTATGATGGACAGGTAAATTATTATTATTAATTTTATTTATTTAAATAAAACTAATAAAAAGGTATCGTTTTGTAAGGAAGAAATATATGGCATAAATATTGACAGAAAAAAGTTGGAGTAATTTTTTGTGCGATACGAGGTCTTAAAAATTCAAATTTGCATTATGTTATTTACTTGTGATCAAATTACTTATATGGATTTAATATGACATAAATACCTATATCCTTTTCCTTGAGTTACGACAAAGAAAGTACGAAAAAGAAAGAAGTCAACAAATTCTTATTGCTTTTTAATTACTTACATTGGTACTTAAATTAACCATTTTATTACGTATTTATTTTAGGGAGAAAAAAGATGAATTACCACAGATGCAAGTCGGTTTCATCGACATGATCTGCCTACCTCTATACAAAGTCCTCTCAGACACGTTCCCATGGATACAGCCATTGTACACGGGCACCATGGAGAATAGACAACGCTGGCAGGATCTTGCTGAAAAGGTGGAGATGGGACTGACGTGGATAGACCATGATACTATTGATAAGCCAATTGAGGAGTTTACGGGTTTGTTTAATTTTAAATATTAAGGATTTTTTAAATCATTTTAAATATAAACATTAGTATTTGATAGCAAATTGTTAATCAGTGTCAAAATTGACAATCGCAACGACTAAATTTTTGCAAGTCGATTTGATTTCGATTTGCTATGCACTTGGTCCTTTTTTAACTTGGAGTAGAATTCTTATTTGCTTGACTCGTTTACTTTTTTTTTCATACACTTACAAATCATAACTGGACGCGTTTAAGGTTTTTTCCTCCTTTGGTCCGTCTTCCCGGGTCATTTTAATAGATACCTACAAAATTTGATAAAAAATTGAAAATGCAACATTCATAACCATAATCAACCGTGAACATTTAAATATTCTAAAATCTGTTTGTTTGCAGCGTCAAATGAAGCAATCAAAGATGTAGAACTGACAGTTACAACGCTTAACTGCACCCGACCGGTGTCTGATTCTACCAGCATGGCGCTTGTTAAGCCCATCAAGACTTCCTTCCACTCTTTAAGGAGGGGAAAGACCAGTAATTTCTCTTCAAGACCCGCTAGAAGTAAACTTACTAGGTAAATTTTGTTCTTTTTCCTGATATTTAAAATGTGAAAATTTTAACTCGTTTTAAAATAAATATGTATAAAAATAATTTATTTTCAAGAGTATACCTTCAAATTAAGAATGGGTGTATTTTATATAAATGCCAGCTTTAGCTGGAATGACGTTTCAAAACTTTTCAACAGAATGGACTACTGCAATGGTCGTTACAGTCTATATCTATAATAATATAATGCTGAAAAGTTCGTTTTTTTAACGCGATATTCTTAAAAAATATCTGTCTAATTTGAAATATCCCGCTGAGTTTCTTTTGCGGTTTTTTGTCAGGTCTGAGGTTCAACTTTTCCGTTAAAATGCTAGACTGATTGCGTTGCGTTCAAACAGAGAATGTAAATTCCTATTTTGAACAAAAATATTTTGATATGATTTGATTTGCCACAGACAGACACGTCAAACTTATAACACCCCTCTTTTGGGTCGGGTGTTAAAAAATATATATTTAAAATAAAACATGTAAACCTAAGACAGTTATATAATCAGAGTGAACCAAAAGTTTCCTTCAGATCCCTCTACGCGGCGCCAAGCTCACGCGAAGAGAGAGAGCGGATAGTGAGAGCGACGGAAGAGAACCACGTGACGGAGGTGGCCTCGCAGACTAGCAAGGCGTCTAAGCACAAAGGACGGTAAGTGACATTTAAACTAAAAATAAGGAAATTAATAGTTGTAGTATGTTTGGATGATAATAATGCATGAATTTAGTACACCTGAATTTCATACAGAATGTTTAATATACATATTTGTAATTTTTATATGAATGTACTTATTAACACAGTTTTAAGTTCTTTTTGGTAGAACCTACATTGCGAACCAGCGGTAACTTTTCTTTGATTTAAGAACTTTTTGTTTTTTTTTTTTGACGTTTCAATGATGCCATTTAAAACCTACTTGAATAGAGTATATTTTGATTTTGTTCAGAAATTTTGCACGAAGGACTACTTTTTTAATTTTTCGTTTTTTTATTCGCATGTGAATTTGTTAGTTTGTTACGATTTCAACAACTCAACTGGTCGTCATTAAATTTTTCATACACAATATCAGGGGTACAGTAAAAAACATAGGGTATCTTTCATCCAGATAAAATATACTGTTATTGAGTATGAGAAAAATGACTTTTATGCAATCGTCCGACATAACTACTCGACCTACATACAAGACCACTTGATTGACAAACTCTACATTAACATAAACGAAGCTGCAAGCCTAAGCTAGTCAAAATGTATCGTGTTAAGATGCAATTAAAAGTAACTGTCATACTACAAAAGACGCATTAAAACCATGTTGAACACGTGTCTAGCTAAACAGTGTTTAAGATTTAAACATTGCTTAAAATATTATCTAAATTGCTTAACAGCGAATAAACTGATTAAAAAACTTATTGATAAAATGTTATACGTTACATTTGACAGCAAAAATAGGTTTTAAACATCTATTAAATTCACTTAAACGTATATTAATCTATGTCTAAAGCATGTTTAACTCAAAACTGTCTTAGACGCGCGTTTAACGTCTGTTTAAATCTTTTGTAGTAAGGCAGTAAATAATTATTAATATATGTATTATTTTTTTTTTTCAGGTTATGCCACATGTTGTGACGGTTAAGTTTCAATTGGTAAGCAATATATATTTAAAAAAAGAAACAACTGCTTATAATTTAATTTTTCATAAAACACTATAATTTTATTGTCAATTGTTTTTTCTTGATTAATTTTATTATCTATAGGAGCAGCCAAAGCAATACAGAGAAAAAGGACAAAGTGAAACCGTCCAAATCGATTGACTAACCAAAAACAAGATTTGATGAACATGTTCGTAAATAGTGACATTTCTTCAGGTTTAGATACTATTAGAATGAACAAACAGTATGTAGTGTAACGTAGAAGTTATTGTCTGATTGAAAAGAATTATTGTTCTCTTATATGAAGTATTCCATTATTTTTTAATTTACTTTAAGAATATGCCAAAGATATTTGTATACATATCCTTACCATAGACATAGAAAACTGGACCAGACAAAAGTTTCAAAAAGTTTACCACTCTATAGACAGAGTTGAAACGGTATTTACGACAATGCCTATCTCTTTTCTGCAAGTATAAGGTGCTGGCGACAGTAACGTGACGTTACCAGTTACAATACTGGAAAAAAAAAATAACCGCACTTTCTTAACCAAATATTTTTGACAGCCAGCTCGATCCAGTTTTCTATGTCTATAATCATTACAATACCCACAGATGATATAAGCCACTAGGAAATTTACACATCGAATACAGTTCGAAATCGATTAAAGAACATTTTGTGTGTGACATTATCTTATATTGTTATGACATACTTACAAAAGTTGCCAGTGGTCAGACTATCGCTAAAATTTGGTGTGTATTGGCACCTACACATAAATGTACACGCGTTTCATGACATTAAGTTGTGGTTTTGTTTTACCATATTTATAACAAATGATTATAAAAACAATTGAGCATTGTTTCAAACGGAATTCCATAGTAAAAATGAGTCATTGAACCATAAGTTAGACAATGGTTTATACGTATGTACAACAGTATGTAACATATTTTTGATCGTAATCGAATAAATATTAGCACAATAATTTTACTCAATCAGACACTGTTAGATGAAAATAATGTTTTCTATTAGTTATATTAATCGTGGTCATTTTGACGTTAACATTGTTTCATGTAAAACAATTCTTAGGTAAATGTTTATGTATTTAATAGACTGTGATCTAGTGTTACTTCACCTATATTTCTATTTTACTCTGTATATATATATGTGGCCGTTAGACGTTTATTGAACCAACTGCAAATGAAATGATGTTAACGATTTTTCAAAAAGCTCAGAAGGGCTTGAACCCAGAGCCGAAAAACAAGCTATTAAAAAAATTTAAAAAATACTATGAATATTTTAGTTAGATAGATATGTAAGGCTTAAGATGGTTTCTATTTAAGATGATGTACAAAATGGCAGCACTATAATATTCATAATATTTTGTAGTAATTTAAAATCGTCGTCATCAATTTTAAAAATATATATTTATTTATATTTTTATCACTAATCAATTATCTATCATGATAACATGATATATTATCATGTTATATTCGTCTCTTTCGTGGCCTTTGAAGCTATATTTTGGTGTTACCAGCATTATAATATTTAAACATAGATTAGACTATCTTATAAGTTTATGATTTTTTAATTATATATGAAATTCAACGATATTATATAACTATAGATATGTTATAAGTTCATTGATTTTGGCGCCAAAAATGTCGTCCACTTCTTCTAGGACCTAGCTAGGACTCTTTGGGTCAATAAAACAAATGTCAAAGTTGGAAATGGATTTTTGACGTCAAATAATATGAACGTAACATCTATAGTTATAAAATACAATCTTAGATCATTAAGCATGGTCTAAGAATATAATTGATGAAATTAAAAAAATAAGTTGTCAATTGATTTGTATTTATTAAGCAGAAAGTATTATGATGCTAGTCGACTTATTTAACTTAAGCTGTTATTTAATATCTGTACGGTAATTTTTACGTCCACTTCGCTTATGAAGATATTGTGCAATAATAATACTAAAGAGACAATTATATTTAGAGTTTTATTTATTTCATTGACAAGTTTTTGAATTCAGATTACGCATATTTTATAATAGATTTATTATTTTTGAAACTGTATTTATAATAGGTTAAAAATAATATAAGATACATAAAAACTTGTTTTAGTTATTTATCATATAATATATTATTTCTTTTCAAATACTTTCTGACCTAGTGATGTTACAATTTAATATGAAAAATCTTCCTGCGAATATCTAAATACACGTGAGAAATAAATCCTTTTTTATTAAAGTAGATGTATGTAAGAACAATATAAAACTTTTATACGACCTACATACTACATAATTATCCAATTAACATAGTGACTTGTTCTGTCTCTTTCTGGTATATGAAGTTTAATATTAGATGGACAGAGATGTTAATTCAGTTTTACAATATGTCTAAAACAATTTACTTGTATATAAAAAAAAATATTAGCGATTTTAGAATTGAAATGTTGTGACATAGAATACTTATTTAGAAGTATTGTTGTTTGTAAAATAAATGTGAATCTTATGTCAGATTTTTAATCTGTTACCTTTTAAATACTGTCATAATTATATCTTCTTTATTTTGTTTTGTGGCTTTTAGTTGTGCCAATTGTGCACATATTATTTCGCCAATGTCACGTGGAGATAATTATATCAAAAATTTGTTTTAAAATTAATAGCTACCCTCGAAAGTATTCATATTTTTTAATCGTTGTAAATTAATTTCATTTCACTCGTTTTAGATCGAACAATATTATTAACATTTTGTTTTATTTAACAACTTTTAATTTGTTAAATTATTTTAAAAAGTATATAAAATTGTCTTCTAAAAATATAAGGTATTTAAATATCAATTCAAAATACCTCCAATTTTCAGTCCCTTTTTTTAATATTACGAAAACAATTTGAAAAAAATGTATATCAAAAACATTTACAACTTAATTTTTTAAGATTTTTTCATCAGGAAATACATTTCAGGCAATCAACTTAGTCATATTTCATTTGAAATACTAATTTCATTAAAATTAAAAAAAACTTAAAAGCTGTTTGATTTTTTTCTTTATTTTAATTATTTTTGAACATCGATAAGAAATAAACTGGTAAAACATGAAACGAACTCGCGTATTGGAAGTTTTGTGTCACCGTCACATAGCTCATGCTTAGCCGGTTGTTATGTTTTGTTAGGATATGTGTATAATAACACATAATTTGTCAAAATATCACTTAACTGCTTATTAATAGACGAACAGACAAAAGATGCCCCACTATGGTCTACGGGCTTAGCAAGGTCCTGTTTTCACTCTTTACGGAACTCTAAAAAATAAGGCATGCTTTTCTTTTATTTTTTACGTTTTTTTTCATAATTTTACTATATTCCAGATATACAAATTATGACTAGTAACAATATTTTGTACCTACAAATAGGTATATTTTATACTGTCTCTTGTAGACTTATATTCAATAGAAATGTTACCATATTAAATATTTTTGTTTTGTTAAAAAAATCTTACCAATTAAAATATGTTTCAATAATTAAATTATTGTGAAATTTATTGTAGTTTTATTTAAGGATACTAGCGGACTTCCTATAAACTTTATTCCCTATTACCATTTTACGAAAATTATTTTCATAAATTAGTTATAATAACAAAACAATTCATAGGTAGTACACCTGTTGTTGTATCACTTTCACACATAAACTTTTACTATATAATATTAATAAATTATGATTGTGCTACTCTTGTTTATTGTGTATTATTATGTCCGGAAATAATTATTGTTTTTATTTTATTACTAGCTGGTGCCCGCCATTTTGTCCGCAAAAAATTAGAATAAATATAATTTCTAAATATTTATTTGCTATTGAAAACCCCGTCGAAATCGGTCCAGCCGTTTCAGAGATTAGGTGAAACAAAAACGGACAGACAAACAATTTTTTTTAATTTGATTTTTTGATGTAAGTATCGGACATACTTTCATGCCTATTTAGTGAAAAGCTGTTAATTTTTAATTTCACACAAAAACTTCAGTTTTTTTTATTTATATTATTTTTTAAGGATGTTGTATATAACGTTCTGGCTATAATTAAAGAACAATTCCTTAAAATTTAAAATTGTTTAACTGTCAACCCTAACACCAAACTTTCGTTGAAAAAAGTTATCAATACTTTCTCAGATAACTCAAATTACAATACATTGCCCACCGTAGTATTGTATACTCTTTTTTGCTACCGTCCGCGTCATTCTTTAGATCTTTAATTAAATTCAATTATTTGGTTAATGGTTTTTCGTTGTGCCAATTAGACACATATTTTTTCACCATGTCACGATGAAGATTGGGCGGTTACTTCAAATCTTGAAATGAAGTGTTTGGCTAAGTTGCCAGTTTTGACAGTATGTAAATTTATAGAAATGTAATTACAAAATAATCGCCTTCTGCACCCTCTTAAGAATTAGGATTAGTGTTTTGATTATTAATAATAATTGTTGAAAACAATATTGCGAAAACGTGCAAAACCTCTTCCACAGGTCAGATTTCTGAACGTAATATATGACTTTTGACAGTTGGTAAACAAACGTTTCGTTTATATTTTCGATTTTGAAATCAACACAGAAATCTATTTTATTGGATAGCAATAACTAATACAAAAGGGAATGATGAGTCTATATTCCCTTAATTATTGTTTATATTTTATTTGTTGACTTGATTTACTAGTTACTTAAGTAAGTACAATATGAATTCAAAAAATATTTACAAATAATTTCGTTGAACTAATTGTAAAACGAAACGTTAATACACACAAGTTTGGACAAGTCGCCGCAAAATTTAAAAACAATTTTAAGTTCGCAACTTTATTAAGCACGCATTCATCCATCCTGCAGTAATGTTTATTTGCTGTTATAACTATGCATGATCCAATTTGTTTTTCTCAATATTTTGTAAATAAGCAAAATGTAAGATCATTCAGTAATATATTAAATTCAAAGTTATTTAAGAGTGAAAATGAAAGTGTTTTTCTTCAGAACATATTTGAAGATAAGGAATTAATACGAGAAATATCAATTGAACTTAAGGAAATACTGTTTGAAATGAGACAAAACATTGATTGTTGCAGTAAATATGATTTTAAAGACTATTTAATAATTAATAAAGATATTGAAAAAGGTTTGTGTACCATTAACAAGTCTGATGTTGTTACAAGTTGCTGTACAGTATTGAACAAGGTAACACCTAGAAAGTTCTTCGGAAATAGCCAAAATACTAATATTTTTAATAAGTGCACAAAAAATATAATATACAGCATGAAACATCAATACTTTTATTTTGAAAAAATGATCTATAAATGGGATGTTTCCAGATTTCCCTGGAACACTATTACCGCTACATTATCTTTTAAATTAGTCTATTATATTCTTCACTGGATCTTTAAAGTTGTATTATCAGCAATTATATCCTTAAATTTTTATGTTTCAACAAGTAAAATAGATACAGATGATAACAAACTCCACTACTTTTTAAAAAGTGAGTGGCAAAGATTTTATGATATACAGTTATCAAAGATGGTAATGACAAGAGTTATAAGCAAATTTGAACCCTATTGCTCAGGAAAAAAGATTAAAAACAAATACAGCCTCGAAGAGAGATTAAAATTGAAAACCATTAAAAGAGGCATATTCAAATTACATTTGGTTTTAAAACCCAATAATGATTATAGACCCATTGTACGTTATAAAAGTGAAACACTTAATTCAACAGAAAAATATAAAATAAAAGAAAGATTACATTTTCTTCATGCACTGACTGGTAAAAATTGTGATAAAATCGAAAGCAAATTTTCATTTTTATATTCTTTGTGGGTAAAAAATAACAAGCCTAAGTTATACTTTGTTAAAACAGATCTTAGTAATGCTTTTGGATCCATCAATAAGGACAGACTATTAAAAATATTATATATATGTTATTTGGAATTTCAAAAAGGAGAAAAATCATTGCATATAAAAAAGAAATTTGCTCATCTTTATAAAGAAATGGTAGCTGAGCTTAAAAAGCCACTTTTGATTCGAGCTGGTTCTACAATTTACGAGTGGAAAGAAGGTTTGGTACAAGGATATAAATATTCTCCAGCATTATCTGAATTATATTACTCATATTTAGATAACATATATTTCTCAGAGTGTCTTAAAAACCAAACTCATGGAATAAAACTATTTATAAGAGTTGTAGATGATTATTTATACATTACAGATACTTTAGATGATGCTCACTCATTTATAAATGCGTTATCCAATTATAGGAATGTTAATTTTATGAAAACATTTGTCAATTTCCAACATCCAAATATAAAATTTAGTCAAGAAATCACTTTTCTCGGGTATACATATAATACTATTAATTTAGAAGTAAGCAGAGCAAACACTGTGTTCTCAGGAGATATGTGTTATAAAATTTGTTTCTCCGCCGCTGTTGGCAATTTGGGTAAATTCATTGAAAATAGAATAGGCCAGTCGGGAATTCAAATCAATGGCCACATTTTTAATTTTTATCACAACAATGAAAAATTGATATGGAATCATATTTTTGTGACTTTGTGTTTATCGGCAAATAAATTTTGTACAATTTTAGCTATTTATAGTGATGAAAAACAAATGTCGCAATATTTAGCAGTGTATAAAAACAGAGTAACTGTTAAACTTTGTAATAAAATTATAGAGACTTTAAAAATGCATCGACCACAAGATTTTATTTTTAAATATTGTATAAATCATCTTCGTTATTTATCCTTTAAAGCTTTATTATTATGTGCACAGAGAACTCCGAAGTGTAATGTGTTAGTGCCACATGTAAATATAGAGTTGGCTAAAACAAATTGTATTCATGGAAAATGGAAAGAACATGCTAGTAGAATATGTAGAAATGGAAAAAGTCTAATGCAAGCATATAGAGAAGTATGTAAAAGAGCAGATTTAAAGATAATTATGAAAAATTTTGATGTCTTACCGAAGGAAATCCAATGTTTTAATCATAAAAAATTTTATCAATAAATTTTGTGAAATAAAACTTTTATTATTATTTTTTATTGATTTTATTACAAATACATGTGTGTTAGACTTAAGAGATTCTATTGGACGGAATATGTAAAAAAGTCAGTCTAAAAAATAAAAATACAAATAAAATAAAACATAGGCTGCCATGATTTAAAATACTTAACATTAGTCTATTCTAACTGATCTGTTACACCAATCACGAAGGCTTATACAACACTGAGAAATAAACGCACTAATTTATTGTTGATAATTATATTATTTAATGCAATGAACCATAGATATAGTATAAGCTCATAGACTTTGGACGACGTTACCTAGCAACCAGATAACGACTGAGATAGATAGAGTATTTTTAAACCAAAAAATCAACTGTTCACAAAGTAAAAATGGATGTAGATTTTTAACATTAAATAGTATAAACATAACATATGTAAAATTAAAAGTTATGAAATATTGCATATTAGCCTAATAGATAATTAGGTTTGTTACATCAATCACTGAGGCTTATCCCACACTGCGAAAAAAGCTGCATCAATTTTTTATAAATATATTATCAATGTATATAGCAGTTGTTATAAATGCATTTTGAAATTGTGTATTCATATTTGTATTACTCCATAGATATATTTTCATCAGAGATCTGGGAAAAATATTTGCGCAGACATTTTTGGCCGTATGGGGGTAAATCTTTACTAATCAATGTTTACAATTCTATTAAAAATTTATGTTAAGTTACCTTATTGCCTACAACTATTTATATCTAAACCTACTAAAGTACTTTTCATATCAGGCACTTGGCTGGATGGAATAAGATCTTATTATACTTACTAAGAGTTATAGTTTTTGGTAAAAATATTACACATCATACCTTAGAAAGAAATAATCGGTCTCCGAAGAAATTATAATACAGTATCTATTAACTTTCTATCATTTTTTTTTGTTTTTAAAAATCGTCTTTATATATAAAAGTATTTCTCGTTTTATATTAAATGTCAGTGTAGTTTTGGGGGCCATTTTGAGTATTTTACATCTCTATATAGATATAAAGTAGAGGTGACTTATTTAACAACTGATACGTTAGTAAGAAAATGTTGCATATGCGAGTGACAGAGAAGACATCATCTAAAAATAGTCGACTATCTCTTTCTTAGGTTCGATGTGTAATATTTTCTGCCGTGTACTATACCAAAAAAATGGAATTTGGAAGTATTCACATTATTGTTATCGTAATAACGCGGTAATAACTAACGCAAGAGCAATTACATGTCCGACAACACCAGTTCTATACGCGGCTGATAGAAAGTCTGGATCTGAAGCGATATAATATGAGGCTTGAGGCGCGTCACACGATACAATACGAGCCGCTCTGGATAGAGCTTTACCCGCGATTATTTCCGCTGAACGTTCTCCGTGTGGAAGCGGCTTTAGTCGTACGGCTGCGTCGCTGAATATGAGATCCGCGTATGGAGGTTGCGAGTAGAACATACTAAAGCTGTAACAAGGAAATAGATAAATATTAAAGAATTTATAGTAAAATTTATGTGATTCATTTATATGGGTCAGTAGGGACAAATGTGATTTATTTAAACCTCTTGTTAACTAAAAACACTGAAGATGCCATACTAACATTTATTCTTCACAACAGACTGCAACAATGAGTTACAAAATGAGACAAATATTTTTTTAGAAAAATTCGTTAGGTTAGGTTAGGTATCGATTCCTGAAACGTGTTGAGTTTTTCTGCAAATCTTTCAATTAAGTTTCGCTTCATTTTAAAATTGATGACATGGTTCGTTGCAACAAACTTCGCTTCATAGTTTTAGATTTTTCCCTACTGACCTATACGAATGAATCACCTCCATAGTCGATATGAATTTAAATATATATATTTTATTAAATTATATGTTTTTTATATATAGTATAGTAGTATTGTAGATATAGTAGTAGTTATGAAGTGCAATGATATTATATAAATATATTATAACATTATGGATTTTGGCAATCAGAATCCCGACCACTTTAGACGACGTTGCCTAGCAACGATCTCGACACTTATATGACAGATAAGAGTATCCTTGGGGCTACAAGTCAGTTCACAAGCTTGTGTAAAATTACAAAATTAAATATATTACACATTAAATACCTGAATTCATCAGATGCAGTAGCACCGTAGAGCTGTTGTGCGTACACCATGAGGTTAGAGTACGTATCCAACTCAGTATGGTTGGCTCTACCCATGAACACTGAGCCGGGCACTTTGCCTAAGTTACAGTGTTTGTATTCGTGCATCTTCGCGCGAGTACCTGTTTAACATATACAAATATATTATTATTACTTCTCGTTATACTTTCTCCATAAGACAGGCATTTTTCGCTCAGAGAAACGAAATTGCGAATGAAGAGAAACCATAGAAAATTATTTAGTTTTAAAAAATGTTTGTGCCTTTCATCCTAGCCAGTTTATAAAGGTAACAAGTCTCACCGTCCGGGCACAGCAGCTGCAGGTCGTCGGGCAGCAGGTCTCTCGCCCACCACTCGCGGCGCCGCCCCCCCGACACCTCGGCGGGCGCGCTGTGCCGCACGAAGGCGACGTCGCCGCCCCCCTCCACCATGCAGCGGACCGCGCCCACGTGCCCGTAGTAGTCCTCGCTGGCGTCGCGGCGGCAACGGCTGGGAAGGTATGTGTCGTGATAATGCTATTGTATAGGCAAGAACGCGGCGCGGCGACAAGCACTGGGAAGGTATGTGCGATGATATTGCTATTGTATAGGCAAGTACGCGGCGCGGCGGCAAGCACTGGGAAGGTATGTGCGATATTAATGCTATTGTATAGACAAGTACGCGGCGCGGCGGCAAGCACTGGGAAGGTATGTGCGATATTAATGCTATTGTATAGACAAGTACGCGGCGCCGCGGCAAGCACTGGGAAGGTATGTGCGATATTAATGCTATTGTATAGGCAAGTACGCGGCGCGGCAGCAAGCACTGGGAAGGTATGTGCGATATTAATGCTATTGTATAGGCAAGTACGCGGCGCGGCGCAACCACGGGGAAGGTATGTGCGTTGATAATGCTATTGTATAAACAAGTACACGGAGCGACTCTAACCACTGGAAAGGTATGTGTGATGATAACACTATTGTAGCCTATACAAGACCTAAATTTTCTATAAAAACCAATAAGTTCGTATATTTTTTCTATGTAACATGGAAAATACAATGATATTATATAACTATTTGCCAGATTGCCAAATTGTCAACTACTTCATACAACGTTGCCTACAAACCAGCTAACGACTGAGTATGATAGAAGAGAATACCTTTGCGCCGACTAGTACAATTGAGAAGCTTGTTAAAGTCGGAAATGGGTACAGATTTTTAATGTAAAAGAGAATGAACGTATATTTATCATCCAATTAGCTACTTCAAGCTGTAATTCGTAGGGCACAGTTAGGCTGCACCTCAGTTCTTGGTCGTTTGCCATTTTATTTGTAAAAAAAAACACCACTCACCGGAAAGAAGCTCCATGGCACAGATGACACAAGTTGTCATGCGGAACGGTTCCAGAGTCCACATATTCACTGCTTAAAGCGCCGGGAGCGCATGATTTACTGAAGTATTGAGCAGCTGCGTGTGCGCCGTCGCATCCATACGATCTAAGGCGAGAATTACACTTATATGTTTTGCTCTCGTAATTTATATAAAATAACCTCTATAACCTAGTACTAGTTATTTTGGTGACCTTAAGTTTTGAATGTCAAAAATAAGGCACTGAGAGAAAATTCTTTCAGATGTAAAGCAATTACGATCAACTTATGTCAATCGTTATAAAAGTCCGAGAGCAATTCTCGCCTAAGAACAAACATACATTAACAGTGTACGTAAGAGTTCGAGAGAGGATATACATTTTCGCAAAATTTTACTGTAATTTTTAGATGAGGCACAGTTTGTGTGTTTCGTTAATTTCATTGGACTTCATGTTAGATTTAACATGTCCTTTTATCACTAGTTCACTATTCCCGATTATGGATTTAGATTCCGTGAAAGCGACACCTTCGTTATGTTTAAAATATGCTCAAAGTTTGGGCGGTAATTATGAAACCTATGAAGTGGATGGTTCGAGGTAACTTTAAAAGATATAAGGTAGAAAACACCATATTATTTATTAATTAAAAACTGTATAACTCACCGAATCCATCCATTGGATATAAGGTAGGCCAAAGGATAGACCCATCCAGCGGCCATTCCTATACCGGTGTGGCAGGTATTTTTGCCACGTAAATATGTCAGGTCGGTGTCAGGATCTTGTTCCTTCGCCACTGCCACAGCGTAGTACCAATTGTCACCGCTTGAATATATCTGATTGTCAGAAAGACAAAAATTTTGCTTTAGAAATATGAACGAAAAGCAAAGATTGAAATATCTTTGATATTACATATTTTTAAGCCCCACCCAAGGTGTGTTACAAGTTGATGATGCTGATGTAATCGAGACGGTGCGCCGCGTGCAGCATGTCGGCCGCGTCGAACAGCGCGCAGTCGCTCACCTCCTGCATGAAGGGCACGAGGCGGTGCCGGTGCGCCGCGTGCAGCATGTCGGCCGCGTCGAACAGCGCGCAGTCGCTCACCTCCTGCATGAAGGGCACGAGGCGGTGCCGGTGCGCCGCGTGCAGCATGTCGGCCGCGTCGAACAGCGCGTAGTCGCTCACCTCCTGCATGAAGGGCACGAGGCGGTGCCGGTGCGCCGCGTGCAGCATGTCGGCCGCGTCGAACAGCGCGTAGTCGCTCACCTCCTGCATGAAGGGCACGAGGCGGTGCCGGTGCGCCGCGTGCAGCATGTCGGCCGCGTCGAACAGCGCGCAGTCGCTCACCTCCTGCATGAAGGGCACGAGGCGGTGCCGGTGCGCCGCGTGCAGCATGTCGGCCGCGTCGAACAGCGCGTAGTCGCTCACCTCCTGCATGAAGGGCACGAGGCGGTGCCGGTGCGCCGCGTGCAGCATGTCGGCCGCGTCGAACAGCGCGCAGTCGCTCACCTCCTGCATGAAGGGCACGAGGCGGTGCCGGTGCGCCGCGTGCAGCATGTCGGCCGCGTCGAACAGCGCGCAGTCGCTCACCTCCTGCATGAAGGGCACGAGGCGGTGCCGGTGCGCCGCGTGCAGCATGTCGGCCGCGTCGAACAGCGCGCAGTCGCTCACCTCCTGCATGAAGGGCACGAGGCGGTGCCGGTGCGCCGCGTGCAGCATGTCGGCCGCGTCGAACAGCGCGCAGTCGCTCACCTCCTGCATGAAGGGCACGAGGCGGTGCCGGTGCGCCGCGTGCAGCATGTCGGCCGCGTCGAACAGCGCGCAGTCGCTCACCTCCTGCATGAAGGGCACGAGGCGGTGCCGGTGCGCCGCGTGCAGCATGTCGGCCGCGTCGAACAGCGCGCAGTCGCTCACCTCCTGCATGAAGGGCACGAGGCGGTGCCGGTGCGCCGCGTGCAGCATGTCGGCCGCGTCGAACAGCGCGCAGTCGCTCACCTCCTGCATGAAGGGCACGAGGCGGTGCCGGTGCGCCGCGTGCAGCATGTCGGCCGCGTCGAACAGCGCGCAGTCGCTCACCTCCTGCATGAAGGGCACGAGGCGGTGCCGGTGCGCCGCGTGCAGCATGTCGGCCGCGTCGAACAGCGCGCAGTCGCTCACCTCCTGCATGAAGGGCACGAGGCGGTGCCGGTGCGCCGCGTGCAGCATGTCGGCCGCGTCGAACAGCGCGAAGTCGCACGTGCCCTCCGCGATGGCGCGCTCGCAGTGCCGCATGCTGTGCGCGCGCCAGCACACCAGCGTGGGAGACAGGAAGGCTGCTTTCAGTGCGACCTGCATGAGACCAGTTCAAAGAAATCGTCACTCAGAAAGATGTTCGAGAAAACGATGCCTTGCTTTTTGCTTAATGCAAGTATCTCGAATATTTATATTCTCTCATGTTTTCTAGTTAGGATTATAAACAATGGTATCTGGTTATTTTATAAAAAAAATGTGTTCGCCCATATATAACAAAAAAAAATTTTTTTTCTCAAGCATTTTGTACAAAGTGTTTAATTACCCTCATTTTTATGCATTTGTCCATCTCTGGCTCGCTTGTAACACACAAGGTTGCTCTTTTCACCGGACAATCCCTTATCCCAAGTACAGCTTGTTCCGCTTGATTTCCCACAAATTTGTTGTTCAATATATACTTTGCTGCTTGCTGCTCTTCTTTGAGGACCCAGAAGTTGATTGTTGCATCCTGACAAAAGGTACTTATTTAGTTGAAACTTGTTAAACCAGAATCAGATGTAAATAATTGCTTAAGTTATGATACCTGTAACAACAAATCTGTGGTACCCTCTGATTGGAAGAGTTGGAATGGCAATTCTATTGGACGTCCGGAGAGATCTAATCTTGGTCTGAAGGGAGATGCACTGAAACTATATTATATTATTAGTATTCAATCCTAAAGTAGAATATGGGAGTGTTGTTATGTATACCATTGCTTTTAAATAGGTTCATCAATTCAAATTTAAAAATTGTAGTTAAATTTGGCATGTCATAAAGATATTTGAACTTGTTCATACATTTACAATCGGTTTTAGTTTTATTAAATTATTGCTGCATAGCTCCAAAATGTTTCTATTGTAATTCTAAGGCGAGAATTACACTTGTAAGTTTTACAATCGTAATTGATATAAAACATCTTCGTACCCTGGTAACAGTTAGCGAGGTAGCCTAACGAAAGCTTCTTTATTCTTTCTGGTGTAAAGCAATAACAAACAACTCATTAAAACTTATAAGTGTAATTCTCGTCTAACAATGATAAAATAAAAATGTTAGTGCCATCTTACTCCTTATTCATGTCATCCGGCTGTTGGTCCAGATTTTCTTTTCTAAATATATTATACTGGTATCTAGATCTCTCGGTGGTTGTTATGAGATTTCCATATGGATCACGTGGTTGATAATCCAAAGATCGATTTGACATTTTATTGAGTGTATTTGGTTCTCCATATAATTCCAATGTCTTGAGCAACATGTTTTGGTATCTGAGGAATAAAAAAGTTATAGAGATGCATTAGTATTTTGAATTTTAAATTAAACAAGGGTGAATATGATAAATTATTTAAGGTTATAATTTAATGATTAGTTTGTAGCTGATGATATATTTTAAACTTTCGCGATTTATACTATTCATATTTAATATAACGGGTCGGAGCTGACAGCTCGTGACCACGGCGAATGTAACTTCGTCGAAACGTCGGGCAATAAAAAGGTATTACTACCATTAGTTATCGCGATAAGACCCGTTATATTAAATATGAATTTGTAGCTGATGATTGAAAAGCCCTCTGAAAAGTGTCTTTGATTAACACCTAAAGTCAACTTTGCAGATAATGGTGTATTCTGATAATGTGTCACATATTTGGATGCTGATAAGCAATAATGTGTCAAACCACAAAAAGTCAAATTCCTAGATATTGATGTATTTTGATCCTGAATTACCTATTCAAAAGTATTAAAAAAAAATTCAAGTCATATAAACTAAATAAGTACGAAAAAAGATTCTTAATTAATTGTTTCGAATTTCAAGTGCGTTCCATACTTTGCTATTTATACAATAATCTCAAATATTTGAAGAACTTTTTATTAGCCATATATATAATAATTCAATATACCTTTTATCAAAAAAGAAAAGTAAAGATATATATATATATATATATATATATATATATATATATATATATATATATATATATATCTTTACTATATATATATATATATATATATATATATATATATATATACTTCTTCAAACATATTTATTAAGAATAGGCTTGACATCTTTAGACGCAATTTTCTCAACATGAAGTCCGTGTGGTTTGACACAGTATTGCTTATCAGCGTCCATTTAACATTATTCAAATATTTTTCAAGTCATTTAAATTAAATAAGTTCCAATTTGTTTCCAATATTGAAGTATGTTTCATATTTCACAATATCCAATAATAACATATATTTGAAAAACTCATTCATCATTATATAAAACTCTTTATTATACCAATCTTCATTAAATTCATAATACCTTTTATCAAAATAGAAAAGACAGGATGGATTTACACATCTTCAATCAAATATATTAAGTTTAGCTTTGACATCTTTAGATGTTATTTTCTCAAAATGAAGTCAGTGTGGCTTGACACAGTATACCTTATTATCGTCCAAATATTGCCTATTTCTTCGTTGTATTTAAGTGCTTTTGTTTTTAAAAAATATAATATTTATACTTACCGTTTTCTTTGCTTTACACTGGCAGCACTGCTAGTGACTATAGCATCAGCGGGAACTCGTCCCCAATTACATTTCTCCCATTCTTGTACTGGCATTCTTGACCCATCACGACATATCAATTCAAAATTTTCTTCAGTTACACCACCTACATAGTTAATTAATAGTAAAGCATATTTTTGTTATTAATTTCCATATAAATGCTCATAAATTGTATTTAATTTATTAATGTCTTAATCGGGATGTAATTACGCTTACAACAACATTAAGTAATTATAAATATGTTATTAGATCATGGATTTTGGCACTTAGAATGCTTATCGCTTTGGGTGACGTTGCTTAGCAACCATCTAGTGGCTGAGTAATACAGGCGAGAGTAGCTTTGGACGAACAAGTCAAAAAGGTTGAGGGTACTTACCTAATATTTTATGAGACAGCAAGGCATGCTGAATAGTTGTGTCACGAACAAAGGCAATATCTCCAGTGCCGTTAGCGAGTAGACATTTTAGTGCACCTTCATATCCCGCATATGGATCTGCTAATGTACAACGTACACCCGCCCCTCCACTACATAGCTTACATAGTCTATAAATAAACACACATTTAAATTATTTCATAATTCAATGATATTTTATAACTCTAGATAATATATCTATGCATCTGAATTTTAGCGACAAAAATGTCCTCCACTTATGGAGAATTGGGCAAATAGTTCAGTTAAAAATCCAAATGTCAAAGTTGAAAATGGATACACATTTTTGATGTCAAATCAGTTTCAGTTTAAAAAGTATTTTCAACATTTTCTACATGTAGAATCAATGAGCAAAGTATTTTTTTAAAACATATTTTGAATAGGTTTATGTAAGAGTTACTGCAAACAGCTAATGTATCAGAATTGTCATCCCAGATATAAGAATGTAAGAATTCTTTGGTACGAGAATTTGTTTTACTACTTTTATAATGTGTTAATGAATGTATTTGTGTATTTTTATAATTTATAATATGTATTACTGTATTTTATTTTTATTATCTATGAAAAATAAATATAACAAACGGAAACAAACATACTTATCAGAATTATCTCCAATAGGATTGTACATGTCTTTTAAAGAGTTAGGGGCGCATGATTCCCCAAAGTATTCAACGGCTGATTTCACATGATTGTTGCAGTCTGTTATCTTTAGACCACCTTCTTTCATCAACTGCAAGAAATATTTTAACTTAATATTTGAAATTTTCAAAATTGAAGAATGTAAACCATATATCAACAATAAAAGTAACTTTTGAGCATTAGTTTTTGAGCAAAATTATGCTTTCATCTATCAGGCTTATAAACCTTGTAATTTGTTTATATGAAATACCATATTAAATAAATTGTGGAATTTACATTTTGTTAAGTACTTTAGGGAATGAACAGATCTATATGGAGTGGAAAGAAAAATAATAAGAAAATGTAGTAAAAACTAGTGAAATAATTGCTTACAACATGTATTGGCATGACCCATCCAGCTAATGATCCAACACCGGGGAAACAAGCCTTGGCTCCTCGTAATCCATGGAGCCCAAAGCCTGGCTGGACAGCTGGTAAGTCATCCTTCTTAACAACTGCCACTGCATATTGGTAGGGCTCACCTCGACCATATAACTAAGTGACAATCAATAACCACATATTAAATCAATATTGATAAACAATAGAATGATTTAAAACAAGATTAAAAAAAGGGAATCAATCTACTTTAAAAGCAAAAGTTCCAGACATATTGAAAACCTTCTCATTTGTAAGTTGGTTTATAAATATAAATATTATTTATGGATATAAAATATTGGAAATGCCGTAGTGGTTAGAACACATTAATCTCAGCCAGTGATGATGATTACAATCCAAGCTAGCACCTCTGAGTTTGTTTTTATGTTTAGGTTTAAATTCAACTTTTGCTCAGTGGTGAAGGAAAACATTGTCAAGAAACACACAGGGGATCAGTTTAGTGGAAAACTTTTAGAAGAGAATGCCCAGCAGTAAGAAATTTACAGGCAGTTACAACTTATACAAAAAACCAATTCAAATACAAACCATAAAAAGCACCCCAAGCAATAAGATGATGTATTTTCTTAAATTACCCTATTCTTATTATTATATTACTCAAAATTATTTTAGACTTTATTTTGGCTTTCCATTAAGGCATATTTTTAGTTTTAACAAAATTATATATCATTTATTGGACATTGCGTTCACCTACATATATAACCTGAAAGAGAACTTTATATTTTTTAGTATTTAGTATTTGCATCCAATACCTCTTGTATGATAGGCACTAAGGAGTGGAATCTTCCAGCAACATACACTTCCCCAGCATCTAAAGCCAGAAGGGACGCCTCACCTCTGTCTACCCATGTCATACATTCTTCAGAGTCAAATGCCTAGAATATAATTTAAATATTATAAACATACAATAAATGTACAAAGTTATTGATTTTTAATACCTTGATTTACAGTTATGCAATTCAATTATAAGAAGTTACTTTTTTGATAAATTATAATAAAAAAAAACTATAACAACTAAGTTAAACTAAAGATAGTTAAATTTTAAAACTATTTAAACCTTAATATACGAAAACAAATGATAACACTATTGTTAGTATTAAAAACTAATAATACTAATAATATATATATTTAAAAAAAATGCTTTCTTACTCTTTTACACTGTAGTTCAATAAAGTCCTGCCCAAATAGCCCTTTGTCTTGCACTGCAGTTTTTGCCAGTTTTTGGCACTTATTCTGCTCTGCTAGTGATGTTGTGCACCATGTTATAAAGTCCTCTCCTTCAACTTTAGTTTTATATGCAATATCATTAAGAACATTTTCACTAGCAAAATTTGCTGAAGTTGATGCTAAAAAAATAATATGTAAATTACCACTAAATAGAAATATTAACAATAGGAACGAAGTGTGTTACTAAGTTGTTATACATATAAGATACAATGTTTCAAACTTTTCGAAATAATGTTACTGTTTCATACTCACAAATAAATATACATAAAAATATGTAAAAGTAATTGGACATCATTTTCATTTTCTTTATGTTAACATTTTTGTTAAGTCGATTGTATTATAAAATTATATTTCGGAAACTCGGACACACCCGAAAACCGAAATCTTTAAAAACAGTGAAGCGTCAAATTGTTAACCGCAATGAGTAAGTTACTGTCAACTGTCAATATTATAAAAAAGGGTATTTTTTTACTATGGCAATAAACTATAATTTTATTTTCGTGCTTTTTTTTTTAAATCGAATAATTGGATTTAAAAACGTATTTGTTATAAGTTTCAGACATTTTTGGACAATTCTAAGGAATTGGCTTCATATTCATTGTCAAATTTAGGCTTATCACAATAACATTTTCCAACTATTTAAAAATGTATCCTTTACTTCATATTAAACTTGTTTTAGCATAATGTT
Source organism: Hypolimnas misippus (assembly GCA_037950945.1). Taxonomy (NCBI): domain Eukaryota; kingdom Metazoa; phylum Arthropoda; class Insecta; order Lepidoptera; family Nymphalidae; genus Hypolimnas; species Hypolimnas misippus. The sequence goes on from JBBEEQ010000009.1 coordinate 4,467,772, forward strand.
TATTATCCATGGTTAATATATAAAACATCACATAAAAGAACAACTATTTTTATACGTTTTAGGCATTAACATAACTTGTTATTGAATATAGAAATGTCAAAATTGTAGTGACACCTGACACTGGAAAAAATATTATTTGGTTTCGAAAATTGTGGCGTGTTTTGCATAGCACGTGCGAATAAAAAGTTAAATAAATAAATAATTGTGAATAAAAAATAATATATTGTAACATGCAATCGTATTAATATCATTTTTGAATTGTTTATGTAATTGAAGTGTCTAAAAAATATTTCCAGGTCGCGATTTATTTGAAAAAATAAAATTTTTGTTTTTTACTTTTAATTAGGGAAATATGGTTGTATTCACTTGTAGTCATTGCGGTGAATCTGTACAGAAGCCTAAAGTTGAAAAACACTATTTGACAAAATGTAGAAATAAGAACCCAAATCTCTCCTGCATGGATTGCTTTAAGGACTTTTTGTAAGTATATAAATTTTTTAAATTACTAGCATATGATAGTTGTAATTGTTGTTGATAAAAACAAGATTAAAGCTATATATACTTTCTCAATTGATATATCTAATCTTTTTTTTTATTTTTTGAATTAAAGTATTATTATTAATAATATTAATTAAAGTATGTGAAAGTGCAAAATAACAAAAAACTTCTTTAGCAAACACTTTATTTTTTAAATTAAAAAAAGAAAAATATATTTAACAACTTATTAAACAACTTATTTTAATATTTTTCAGGGGAAATGATTATGAAGCTCATATAAAATGCATTACTGAAGAAGAACGTTACTCCGGAAAAGGATTTACTCCAAAAGAGAAAAAGGGGGAGAAGAAACAAAATGCATGGGTAGAGATGTTGCAGTCCGTTTTAGATGAGCAGAAGAATGCATCAAGAAATGTTTTAAGGATTATAGAGACAATCAGTAAGCATAATAATACACCCAGGAAGAAACCAAAATTCATCAACTTCGTAAAAAATGTTTGCGGACAGAAAACCAATGCCAAAGATATTGACCAGGCTTGGGACTTAATATCAGTAAAATTAACTGAATTGTCAAATTTAAATGCACAGAATAGAAATCAAAATCAGAATAAGACTGATGTAGCTAAGTTGAATGGTTCTGCTACCGATAAGCAGAATGGTTCTGCTATAGAGAAGCAGAATGGTGATGCTCCTAAAAATAAATCTGCAAATGGTGATTTAAATGATGAACAAGATGAGGAAGAAAATCAAGAAGATGAAGACAAAAAAAATGTAGAACCTGAAAATGTTGAGACCGAAGAGACTAATAAAAAGCTTTCCAAAAAACAGAGAAAAGAAGAGAAGAAACGCAAGAAGTATGAAGCAGAATTACAAAGTGCTGAAGCACCACCAGCTGAAATTACTCAGGAAGAGGTTGAAGTACCAAAGAAAGGTAAGAAAAACAAGAATAAAATTGAAAATTCAAATGGTCATGGTGAAGCAAATGGGTATGTGGATGGAAAAGATAAAAATAAGAAAAGAAAGAGACAAGATACAGTAACAACACTTGAAGTGATTGAAACTGTCAATAGTGTTGATGAGAATGTGTCAATAAAGGTCAAAGCCACAAAAAAGAAGTTGAAAATGGAGAGTGAGCTTGCTACAGCTGAAGCGGATGAAAGTATTTGCCTTCATGATCAGAATGTTGCTAAAAGTGAGCAAGAAGTGGTCGAAAATAATGGAAAATTCAATTGGCATGCTGTTATTATGTCAGTTTTAAAGAAAAAGGGAAATGAGCTACCCTTTAAGCGCCTTCAAAAGAAAGTCTTGTCTGAATATTCAGAATTTACAGGGAACGAGGTTGATGACAGGATTGCTGATAAGTTTATCAAGAAACTAAAGAGTGCACCCAATGTTAGGGTTGATAAAAATAGAGTTTTGCTACTAGAAGAAGATGAGTAAATTCTCTTTTTATATAAATCTATCTATACTTTTATAAAACTTTAAATTTTATCAACTATGAACTTAAGGCAATTGCGGTAAATACTACGCAATTTCTTACACTGCCTGAAAGTTTTTCCTTCTCGTGTAGATTAAGCTAACATTTTATTGAATTTACTACAAGTTCATACAATATTCTGTATTTGTATATCCTACAAAATGAAAAAACAAAATACATTGTAGATCATGAAGTTGACTTTTTATTTTAGATTTTCTTTTTAGTTAATATTTAACATTTGTTTTAATAAACAACAATGATGAAAAGATATTTAACAAATCCGCAGTAGATATTTTTAATTGGATGCTGATAAGCAATCTATTTGTTATTGATTTGTTCGAAATTTATATCCGCTCTTTATTAATTTTGATAAAAAGTATGAATTAATAACAGATTACAATAAAAAGTTTTATCTAATAGTATATTTTTTGTGGAACATGCGTTATATCATTACCATTGTGTATAGATAGAGGCTTAAAACATTTTTCAATAATGTAAATTTCGTGATACTTAATCAAAATACTAATGTTATTATCTCTGATTATATCTCTGAATTTGACTTTTCGTGGATTGACATGTCTTAGCTTATCAGCATCCAATTTTTCTATTGTGGATGACTGTCCCAAAATTTTGTAAGTGGATTTTTAAACTCTAAAATTATACTTGAATGTTGTGTTAAGCAAGTAATACATTTTCGAAGTGCTTTACAGCCCTAAGATTAATTATTTTAACTATTTTTTTTATAAATTACTGGCAAATGAGCAGGAGGGATACATGATGTTAAGTGACCACCACCGCCTATAGACATTTACAGTTTAAAGAGAAATAATGTATGAAAGAGAATATGAAAGGAAAGGAAGAGGGAGTTAGAGCGGCTCTCTTACTCATCGTACGAAATGCAGCTTTGTAAGCAAGTTCACGCCGATATTCTGTGAGCGACCACACTCTGTATTGCCCTGGTTGAGATAACTTGTATACGAGCTGTAGTCAGAGGACTACACCTAGGTAAATTTAATAATCACCCATTATCCCTTCCCTTACTTCCCTTTTCCCTGTTTATTCTTTATTCCTTTTTAAACTGGAAACGCATTCGCAACTGTTCTGATGCTGGAAATCTTCATGGGCGGCATTGACCATTTAACATCCATTAATCTGCTCGTTTCCTCAGTAATTTCATAAAAATAAATGAATCGAATCTTTTAGTTGTAAGTCGTCGTTAAATGTGTATTCTTTATAATGATTGCGTTAATCGCAAGCAATTTGTCATCCGTTTAGGAATTTTTCAAATCGAATGGATAGGATGAATGAATGATGAATCGGATCTAGGTCAAATTTAATAAATTGTATCATTTTATCATATAGGCACGTGCATAATAATTAAGATTGAACTACGAAAAAATAAAATTAAATTAAAAAATTAAAAAACCCCCGATCGTGCTTTCATTAAGACCATTTCAACGAGCCCGACCACGATACTTCTGTCAGTTGGTAAGAAGTTATGTATCCTGCTGTTTCTAGATAATGCTGCAGGATCAGCTCATGGTTTCGTAACTACTTATGTTATGTTGATATAATTTACAGTACAGTAAATTTTGAGCCGATTAAACTGGTAAAAGTTGTTCAGATACTTTTAACGACTAGAAAAGAGTTGATAATATATCGTACAAGCGTCTTAACAGATCTTCATAAATTATAGCTAAGAACTATGATTCGTTAGGGAGCTATAGCACAGACAGACTCAGATACACACTTCAAACTTATAATATATATATTTTGGTCGGGAATTAAATATTTAAAGAAGTAATAAAAATAAACAATATAAATTGGTCCATTATCAGTGATAGAGTAATATAATTTTGTATACACAAAAAAAACTATAGTCTTTTACTATAGTACAATAATTGTGTAACCCAGAAATAAATAAAAAATAAAAAAGTAGGTAGTAAGTAGTATATTATAAAATCCACTATGAGTTCTATTTACACTATTTTTCTTACAGTTTCAATTCTTTCCACCTGCAAGAGCAATATAAATAAAAACAACGATCAATTCCCATCGGAAATCTGAGAAGTAGTAATACAAAACCGAACTAGACCTAAACAAAATATTACTTGTGGGTAAACTTCGAGAAAGTAGCTACTATTTGCACTAAAAAAATATGGCTGTATAAAATAAGACTTGCTTGCCGTTTGAGAAAATGGTAAAATGAAAATATTAACAGAATAGTAAAATGTAATATTGTATTTTCTTTAACATTTTATATATAGTTACATGTAATATTATTAAGATACATACGTATTTTATTCATACATATATAAATAAAAAAATTTGCGAATTTAAAAATCAGATTTTTATCGAATTTTGCGAACTGAATTCATCGAGAGGTTGCAATTGATGCAAAGTTTAAAATGAAAATCTTATCGTCTAAGCCATCATTTCAGGAGTTCTAAATTTATAACTATTGAATAAATAAGAAAATGTATAATGCATTTATTGCAGCGTATATGTCTATAGCTAAACATCGTACATAAGATTAGGCTTTTAGACGTGAAAAAATGTCTAGAAAAAAATATTCCTTTACTCTTGACTCATTTCCATAAAAAAGCGACGTTCTAAAATGCGAATTGGAAAGTGAGAAAATGAAGCTGGTCCTTATTTAACACTTGTCCTCCATCAGCTTCCATTCATTTTCGAATTAATTCCATTACATCGTTACACTCGCTACTCAGACTTAATGATATTAAATAGTAGAACTTTTATTTACGGTAAGTATGTGAGAATGTTACAAGATCTTGTAATTAGTTTTTTTTTTTTCAGACTGGTTCCGTTCATTTATACATATTTTTAAGCCGCTAATTGCCTAAGACTTGACCGAAAACCGAGCTATATTCTTCATTCTACATAGCCCCGCAAGTTTTTTTACTATTTTAAGCGAATATTGTTGCTTATAAGCAAAGTTTGAAGAGTACACCTATCACGGGCCATGTAAGACCTCCACTGCCCAAACGGAAAATTGAGCATACGACGAATGATGGTTAGCTATTTGGGCCATGAGGTCATCGGTGGTGTCCCTTATGGCTTGAATGACTAACTACGATTTTTTACTCGGCGTTCAACGTTTTAAAAACTACTATTCGCAACTTCCGTATAGAGTGTAGAACCGTGTAAAGTTTTTCTGCAAATCTTTGAAGGTAATTTGTCTTAACTTCAAAATCGGTGACATGGTTCCTTTCGAAAAATTTCTCTAGCTCTCATAGTTTCCGATTTCTCCCTACTGACCTATTTTCATAAATTGCTCTGCATATAATAGAGAGCGAGTTTTGTAGGTTCGAAATAAACCATTAAATCTATTTAAAAATTATGGTACTATAAAAAGGTACATTATTTTACATAGATATCCTTACTAATATTATAAATGCGAAAGTAACTCTGTCTGTATGTAACGCAGTCACGCCTAAACTACTGAACCGATTTAAATGAAACTTGGTACACAGATAGTCTAGAGCCTTAAAAAGGATATAGGCTAATTTTAATGTGAAAAAGGACTGTAAGGGATTGAAATATGGGGGACGGAAGTTTGTATGGAAATAACGTCATTTAAAATTAGAAGCGTGGAACGTAGATGGCGATTTCTTTTTATCGCATTTTTCAAATTTCAAACTTTACGCGGGCGATGCTACGAGCATTTTCTAGTAGGGTGTATTTTATGTGTATTATTTTGGAACAAAATCCATATTAATGCGAGCAAATATTTGAACAAAAGGTAGTTTTACATAAAGATCTATCCGGATGCTACTGTTCTATATGGAAAAAGGTTTTCAGGAATAAAATTAATCATTTTAAGAATACCCTCAACAAATCACACTACAAACGACTTCGAAACAAATAAGTCAAAATCAGAACTTATTTTCCTCTTTGTAGTAGATTTGTGAAGAACTCTTCGACAAAGTAAAAACTAGTGATGTTGAGCCGTCGATAGTCACGTTATCAATAGTTGATGTCCGAAATATTAAAAATTATATCGATATTGTCGATAGTATTATCAATAGTAAATTAAAAGTAATTCCTACTATAGGGTTTTCGCTTATTGAAAATGTTGACTGATCAATACCACCGTGAAATACCATATCAAAATTAAAATATTTGTTTAACTTTAACATTTAAAAGACGAATTTCAGACCTAAGAAGAAACCGCGAAAGAAATTCAGCGGAACTTTTATTTTTTTGTTTTTTCAACAACATCGAATTTACTGTTGATAGTAACTATCTATACCATTGATATTATCGGTATTAATGACGGCATTTTGGTTATTAAGGTTCGATAAGTAGCTTAGATAAATCGATATAGTATTGCATAATTAGTAGGATCGTATTACCAATTTCATGCTATCGATACTCGCCTCTCGTGTTGCATCACTAATAAAAACATTCTTTTTGTCTCTCCCAATACATTTTCCACATCCTCTACCATATTGAATTAATTCGTCGTAACAGGAAATTAAATAATGAAAGACAAAAGCTTCATTTTAACGTATCAGAAATACGTGTGTTGAACTTATTTCAGAGAAGACGAAATATTGTAATTAATTTTGTTTTACGAGAGGTGTTTTTCCATCGTTTGTGTTTTATATACCTACTTCTAATTAAGCAAGTGCTTTTTTTAAATTATTATTACTTAATTACTTACCTACATAATTTATTAAGCAAAATAAGAGGTTTTAAGATGAAGCTGTTATTGGTAGGTTTATCTACTACTGCCTACTTATAAACCGAGTGCGCGACGCAAAGGTAATGTGTTTATCAGCTTATATATGTATGTATGTTTGTAAGTTTGTATGAATGTATGTGGGTTTGTAACTTTGCGGCACTATTTACACCAAACGCGTTGGCCAATTTTATTAAATGACACGCCGTTTGATTCGTCATAACGGTCCAAATTTCATAAAAAGCATAAAAAATTGGAAAAATCGAAAAATCGGCCAGATTTTGGAAAAAATTAAATTCGACAAACTATGTTAAGTGGGCGTTGAATATGTATTTAAAATAGGTTTTTCAATCAGAATTAACGTTTAGACTCGATTTAGAGTTGTTTCGTAACGATTCCCACTGCAGATGGTCTTGTAACACAGTCGGGTGTTTTAAAATTAATTAATTGTTTTTAGGATAATTTAGATAAAACATACAACGATTATTCGTTTAAGGCGTGAAATATGAATATCGATGCTTAAAATATCGATTTTTGAACAAACATGTCTATATGGTGTTATAAAAGAAAGATTTTCCTGTAGGTATAATGTTCTTGAAAGAATACTAAAATAAAATTATTTGTTGTATAAACAAGCATCGTTTAAAGCGCTTTGTACAGAACATAATAGAAACTGCAAACAATTAAGTGCAATTTATCTTAAAAATAATTTTGAACAGGATTTTGTTTGCTAAAAGTAATAAAAGCACGTTAAGCGAGTTTGTTACGTTATACGCGGCGTAATTAGTAACATTTAAAATTTTCGCTTTGAATGTTTATTTTTTATAACAATCGTTTTTTAAAGGACTTTTCTATATGAATGAGAATGATGAAAAATGATTTCTGATTTAGTGAGTTTATACAATAGCGTATTAACGATTAGTTTAAGCTCGTATAACACTTGTATTTTACATATGCGCTTGTATACATGGTGTCAATGGTTCGCGCTTGAGTCGGAAATATACACGCCTGTAGCATGCATGTTGATAGCATGCAAGTATCAAGCTCATTATATAAAAACTAGCAGTTCCTCACGGCGTTGCCTACGTATATTTGAATACAAACTATATGGGATGATTTTTGAATTCGGGGATATAGATATTTATTTATGACCTAAGCCATATTTATGCTAAGTTTAAGGATAATCGACCAAAAAAATAATTTTTGTCCATACAAACTTTACCACCCCCTTGCAGTACAATAGGGGATGATATTCGCGCGTTTTATGGTTCACATTTAATTACTATCATCCAGAAGTATGTGTACTAAATTTTAAGTTAATATGACCATGGAATAAGATTTTCCAAACAACTGTTTTTACCCCTTTTAACCCTCTTATGGGTGGAAAATCGAAAAACCCTTTCTTAGTGGATGCTTACACCCTAAAAGGCACCTACAGCCAAAATTTCAAGTTTGTAACCCCAGCGGTTTAGGCTCTGTGTTGATGAATCAGTCAGGACAAGAAATGTTATATGTATGTATAAATTGAGGTTGCATACAATAGTGGCAGCGGAGGCGTAAAGATGCTAATAGCAAGGGCATGTCTAAACTCACTCCTTAGTTGGACGCTGATAAGCAATACTGTGTCAAGCCACATGGACTTCGTTTTGAGAAAATGGCGTCTAAAGATGTCAAACCTATTCTCAATAAATTTGTTTGAAGACGTATATATTCATCTTTTCTTTTCTATTTTGATAAAATGTATATTGAATCAAAAGCAGATAGATTTATTTAATGTCTTATCTAATAATAAGTTATTAAAATATTTGAGATTATTTTATAAATTGCAAAATATGGAACGCACCTGAAATTCGAAACATTGAGTTAAGATACTTTTTTCCATACTTATTTAGTTTAGATGCCTTGAAATTTTTTTGAATAATGTTAAATAGGTGACGTAGTATCAAAATAAATCAATATCTCAAAATTGGACTTTTTGTGGCTTGACACATTTATGTTTATCAGCATCCAGTTATAATATGCTATACTATTCACTGGCAAGCCAATTATTTGCTGCCTGAAGGCAACCGGCCAATTTAGATGGCATGTGCATTTCGGGCGTTATACGCTTGTATCATTCGACAATTTAAAAACATTTGGAATTTCGTAACGGAGATAGGTTTAATCCTGGATTAGCACGTAAGCTTTTTATACCGCTCGACGCTCGTGAAACCGAGAGGCAGGTCCATTTAAAAATTTAGCTTTTATATTTTTGCGTCTATGAAATTCGAAGAGTTATCGATGAACTTACTGATAAACTGATATTTCTCCGATACTATTTTCATTGTGGAGTTCTTACGCAAAGAGAAATTTTCAAGTGTTTTATGGGGTTAATATATTGAACCACAGCGAAGGATAACCGGCTATAACTACGTACAACGACAGATCCAGGATGTCGGTTGAGAAAGGGTGGGGAACTTGACTAGGACCCATGTCTGTGGATTGCGGGTTAGGATCAGATGAAATTTTGGTTAAGGTTAAGCTTTGTCAAGATAAATACAAAATCCTTTAATACCTTTGTTTTGAGAATCGGCTATTAAACTTGGAACGCACAGGAACACTGAGATGGAAGGCTTTAAACTTTTAGCCTTTCCTGTGTGTGTGGACGTAAATACGTGCGTGCCTGAGTGCGTGCGCGTCTGTGTGTGGTACTTAAGTCGTACATATATTAAAATAAAAGTATTCTTACTGGAATATAACATTGTCTACAAAGTATTCGGTTTTCCATTATCGTACCCACATCATTCACGTCATGTTTATATTGTAAATTGTTTTTTAGTTATGACATAGCAGAGGTTGGAAGGGTTAATTGAATATAAACAGAAACTATTTTCGTTTAACAAATTCTGACTCGTACGTATACAAAATACACGTATATTTTTTTATTAAAGATAATTTAGTTCGCTGTCAGTTATTTTTATGAAGAAAAAAAAAATAATATTTTATTTTTTATAAATAAATGTTACATTCTGAGATAAAACATTATATAAAATACTACAAAACTTATCAAAATAAATATTATAAAATAAAATACTAAAATAATACCACTAGTAATGGTTGAAATCCGACTATAGTTATTTTAAATCATAATTTTGAACATGACCACAGATGATCTATTTTCGATTTGACCACAGACTTTAACAATAAAGAAAAGGGTATATACTTATACGTGTTTATGTCAAATACATAGTAATATAGTAATGTTTTTATTGATTTATTGTATTTTTTATGCATATTAAAAATATATACAACTTTTAACTCTATAAAAACTACAGGTAGGTAAGTAGTAATTTATACTCCTCCGTCCGCGCAATTTTCGTGAGAAGGACTACAAAGTTTTTACTTTCGGAATTAATATATAAATAATGTAATTTGTTTGTTTTGCTCTCGTAATTGATATAAAACACCTCAGCAACATGATAACAGTTATGTAGGTAGCCTTACGAAAACTGTGGCTGTGAAAAATAAGGTCACTGTCAGTTAATTTTTCTGATATAAAACAATGACAAACAACCTTTGTAAATTTATATTAAAGTCCGTGAGCAAAAGTTATAAGTGTGATTCTTGTATAATTATGCTTTCATATTTTCAAAGAACCGTTTACTCTTAGTAAAATAATTTAACTAATCTGAACACATTGTATAAATTTTCAAATATATAATTTATAAGCGTATAATTAGATAAGAACAAAAGCAGTAATTAGGCATTGAGGGTGCTTCAACAAACACAGGCTGTTAACAACGAAATATGTTAAAGTCTTTTCTTTCAACTTTCCCTGTTAATACGCGCCCAGAGGGCCTCGCATAAAACAAAGACCCTCACGAAATATAGCATACTTTTAGGGTATTTATTATTTTTTCTTGGTAAAGTCGATTGGTTATTATGGTGTATGATTTTTTGGAATAAATTTCGCGTTATGTTTTTAGGCGGGAATTATACGTGTAAGTTTGATTATAGTAACTAATGTTATTCTGATAATAATTACCTAGCTAACCTGCGAATGTCAATAGTTATGTCACTGACAGTAAATTCTTTTAGGTTTAAAACCGAAGATGAACAATAATGTAAATCTTATGACAGTGAACAAAACTTACAAGTATAATTCTCGCCTTAGATATATTGAATAAAATAAAGGATTTAGTACATGTATGGCTTAAAAATTATTCAGAAACATACTTTTTAATTATGGAACTTGAAATTATATAAGTTCTTATGGCTACACATGGCTCTTCAAGATAGATTACGACATATTTCTTTTTTTTTTTTGTTTAAAAATACATAAATATAAGTATATAATTTCATTATTTATATTGTTAAAAAGTAAGTAGCCTTTTAATATTCCACTGTTGAACAAATGTCTCTCCTATTAAGAAGAAGGCTTAGAGGTTTAATCCATAACACTGCTTCATTCCGGAGCGAATATGCATGTGACAGAATTTCTCCCGGTACATACAGGTTTCCTCAAAATGTTTTTCTTTACACTTGATAAATTTAAACACAAATATGGCACTTGAAAGTCAGCGGTGCTAGCCGAAGTTTGAACTCGTGATCACAGTCTGACATTGACTTATTCTAAACACTATTTTAAATGTTAAAGTTAAGTTATTTTTATGGAAATAAGTTGCTACAAATTAAGTATATATTACATTAATGACTATAATTGATTCCACATACAAACACAGAAAAAAATATTTGGAAATAATTTTAAAGTCAGACTAAATCACATTTTCGCTAAGCCCTATAAAGTGTAGTAGTTTATAGTTGCAAAAACTAAATTTGAAACTAAAACAGTAAAGTAAAAATTACGATGCAGCTCGACGCCGAAGGAGCGGAACGTGAAATATTAAATCTTTAAGTTCCTCAAGTTTCTATCCCGGATTTTCTCTTGATACTTTACAATATTAAAGTGCTTGGAGAAATATGAATTTTATCCACTTTGACATCTACCAGCTCGTATTCTGGCTGGATTTTATTTTAGTTGTTCTATTCTTAGCAAGATTTAGGTCTGTTTCAAGAACGAATAGAGAATAATAAATATAACTGTGGCCTTTTTAAGGTGGTGACTGTGAGAGATCGTTAAAAGCTTTAAAATCCTCTTTGCCAACTTGTAATAAAGCTAAGTTTGTATAAATCCTATGTACCTCCTTTGGGTATGATGGTGTAAAACCCAACGGTGCTTTCATTGCTCTAGTTGGATGTTACGGGATCCCATGCCCCCGTGGCGAAATGTAATTGTGGCCTAGTTGTACTTCAATGACAATCGTATACGAGCTGGCTCAACAGGGGCAGTACCACAATCTCACAGAAAAAACAGTGTGAAATATCTAATATTGTTGCGTTTTGTACGGCGAGGGGAAGTGCCGAAAGTCTAACAGCGACACCTATTCCATTCGTATTTTATTACGTATTTTATACGGACGGAGCTATCGCTTTGGGAAGGGTACGTCCAAGGGAAGAGTTTATCTGGATATCACGCAGGAAGATGATATGATTCTAAATGCCATTGCCATTGCTATTCGTCTAATTATATGTAAATAATTTACTAGGAAGGGGGTGCTTTGTTGTTGGTAAACACGATGATTTTCAGGAACTGTTGTTTATAGTGTGCGAGTTTCGGAGTCACGTAGCAGAGAGAGAGCTGGAACCGGATCCCAATAGTAATGTCACAGAGTAACACTGTCACGAATGTCAGAGACTATACAGTCACTAGACAGCCCATAAAACTTACGCCGATTGAGCGCAATTATATGATAAAGAAATCTAATCAACGATTATAGAACAGGGCGACTTCGGAACCCCTAACCCCCCTTATATACACCCATGTTAGTATACTATGTATACGAAAACAAAACAAATAGAAATAAACAGTTGTTCCCTAAAATACGAGGTGTAATAAAATGGTATTCTAATAAAAGAGACGCGTAAATCTCGGAAGCAATAACGCTAGTACTCGATAGCCTCTCGATTTCATCAGCCATACATTACTTTTACGAGTTTGTTTTAATTTTCTTCAGACATACATATAATAAGCTTATTTTAAAAGAAGGTATTTTAGATTTGTTCTTCTGGTTCGTGTGGATAATCCTACTAGTGTTATATCATATCTTCTAGAGAAAACAATCAATTTATCTCTATAACAAAATTAATAAAATTCTTCTTCATTCACTTTGGTGTTATCACAAATTATTATTTTTTTGTACATATGAAGAATGGATATTCCAAGATTGTAATTTTCAAAGAAAAAAGAAAGAGCCGAGATGGTCTAGTGGTTACACGTCAAACCTCGGTTAGCGCCGCTGAGTTTTGAAGTGCTAATTTTATGTTTAAATTCATTACAAGCTCGGGGCTAAAGAAAAACATTATGAGGAAACCAGCTTGTGCCGGGAGAAATTCTGACACATGTATTTCGGCTAACTCGCAGTAGAACAGCGTGGTAGATTAAGTTCTAAATCTAAATAGGAGAGGAAACTTTTGCCGAGCAGTGGGACGTTTACAGCCTGTTACTTTTTTACTGTAATTTACAGTGTGCATATGTAAACTGTTAGTTTTCTTAAATAAATAAAATAAAATATCTGAGACTGGGTAAAACTATTAAAACGTCTTCGCAGTCCCTATTTTCAAAATGTCTGATCGTTGTTTTAAAAATGATTTCATGTAACGATCGTTTCGCTTCGCTCGGTCCGGTATATATATGTTAAATATCTAAACCTTTTAGCGTTTTAATTTTTTTTAGAACGTTAGCGCACCGGGTTGCTGGTAAATTCAATTGAATAAAAAACGTATTGTTTTTACGTTTTCACAGTGCGCAAATGCCTAACAAAAATACCTTTACAAAATATTTCTAAGCAATTTAAATCAAAATGAGAATTATGTAGTATTTCTTTGTTTATCTTTCAAGCCGATTGTACAATCAATCAATGACCTAATTGACTATAAACATGAAGATAAAAATGATTATAGGTATTTTAATAGAATTTATACCGAGTATGAAAAGAATAATGATGATTTTAAAATAAAAGGAACTGACTTTAAAAGAAATTTGGATGACATACTCATTAAAGTTATTTTGATTTTAAAAAGTACAAAAATTAACTAAATAAAAATTCTAGACCATTCTGAAATTATACCCTGTTAAAAAAAATAAAAACGGTTCTGTTACGAAATGACAAAGTTCTGAGGTAACAAACATTAAAAAAAAAACTTAAGAACACTTCGAATTTAGAACCTGTTCCTTTTTAAGACTGTTGAAAAGGCTAAGCGCCCTAAGTATTTATTTATTTTCGTCATTAGAGCAGATAATGATCTTCAAAATATCGTATCATTGATTCATTTTTGTGCACGAATAACGAAAACATTATATACAGATAACACAGGCAAAAACAAACAAAAAATACCTTTGAGAAGTAATATACAAATTTTAATGCCTTACGTATACGATAAAGGAAAAATAGAAAATTACTTAAAAAGTAGCTGTGCCCGCGACTTTGTTCGCCTGGAGCACAGGATGGCATATCTCATACAAAGCAAGTCTGTGTTCTTTAATTCCTTTAATTCCTAATAGCAATTCGTAAAAATTTGCCTTTTCCTTTACTTTGCTGTATACAATTACTTCCCAGAAGTCAATCCTTATACATGACACTATTAGATGATGCAATAATACAGAATGTGTTATTGTTTTCGAAATTAGCGGGTCGTTTCCTGGCTTGTATAATATTTTTTTTAAATAAAAGTAGACTTAGTTACTCTGTATAACATTAGCTATCTGCTAGTGAAATTCCCGTCTAAATCGGTCGAGCCGTTCAAGAGATTAGCCAAAAATTGTAAGTTGATGTAAGTAGCGTTTATACTTTTATATGCATTTTGTAAAAAGCAGTAAATTAAAAAAAAAATAACTTTGATTATAAATACACGGTGTAAAAGATAATGCTTTATTTTTATTTATTTTATAAACCAGTTTAAATAGCAAAGAGGAAATAGAAATTGTTTGAAAACAACACTTTACTCGTAGCATTCCGTAGCTAGCCTGCTCGGTGTTGCCAAACGGTAACGGGAAACGTTTTAGGTATTTTTCCAATGTCTTTTAAAATACTTTACTTCAAATGGTTCTGAATACAAAAAAAATGGCAATTAATGTACAGTCGACTTGAAAAGTGTAGTAATATAGAATATATAATAAGGTATGTGTCTTTAATGCTTATAGCAATTAATATACACGCATTTTCAATATGACATATATAAGCAATTAACTAAGGAACTTAAAGGCAAATAAAATTAATATTGAGTATACTTCCGTGCCATTACATACATTCACTTTTGTAGTATCATATAACTGTCACTTGTGAATGAGCACTATAACTTTAAAATGTAACGTAAATATTCTTTTGAAACAATATAATGTAATATAAGCAGTATTAAACCGATTTCAAATAACCGACTTCAAACAGAACTGCTTTTGTTATAAACAAACGAAAGCAAAAATCTTCATCAGATCCTAATATTTTAAATACTTAAAAAAAATCTTGTAAAATAAGTATTTATATAGCGGAAACCTCATTCAAATGGGACCAGTAGTTTGTGTTAAAATCGCGGTGTCAAAGTAGCATACATATATAAAGAAATTCATGCGGTTAAAATGTACTTTTAGGGCTTCATAAATTTATGGGCTTTGAGCCCCAATCACCAATAGTCAATATTGCAATTGAATAATGCAAATAGTCTGAAAACAGGGAACAAACAGTTGCATACCACAGTATGTAAATCCACTAACGTTATCTAACCGATGCGGTTAAGGCAAAGCGATAAACATTTCAACTGGACGGTACTTTTAACGTAAATACATCGTGGGAAATATTGCGATAAGTTGCGAATATGCGATGACATTTTCATAACATATTTTCCATTTTCGATTTGTTATAAAATCTTTTTCTGTTTTGATTTATTTTTTAAATTATTTCAGGTGTAACGTTGGCGAGAAAATCGTTCGTCCCCATCTGCATTTATGTAAACCTAATCAGAGATTTGGCAAGCGGCCATCTTGAATTTAAAATTATATAGAATACACATTATTGTATTGACATGTTTGAGATTGCGGTTAACACCATGGGGGTAAAATTTCAATTATTACACTTGACCAAAATGATAAAATAAGTAAGCAAGGAACAAAGAGGCCAAGCTAAGCAAACCCGTTTAAAATATAAATGCTACATAAGTAAAAATTTGAGATCACGGCTGAAATCCTAAAATCGTGAATGTAATTTAGCCTAGCTGAAGCCCATTGGCTACAGCTCTTATATGGGCTAGCTCGAACGTAGCAGTACCAAACTGTCACAGAAGATTCGAGAGAAGTAGCTAATATTAGTGTGTCATGCGGTGAGTGAGAGAACCGAAATCCTTAATCCCCCTCGTCCATTCCTTCCCTTTCTTTCTATTTCCCTTGATTCCTTTTTAAACTTACAATTGCATTGATCTTTTAGAATTGTAAATTTTCATAGGCGGCGATGATCACTTAACACCAGGCGAACCAGGTCATTTGCCAATTATTTTTATAATAAAAGAAAATATCAAAACATTATGCCAGAACGTGATTGATGCCGTATTATCTTACTCCGCAAACTAATAAAAAAACTCCACGTTTCGTATGGAAGAGCCGAGATAGCCTAGTGATTAGAACACGTCGATCTCAACCGATGATCGCGGGTTCAAACCCTGGCTAGCACTGCTGATTTTTCAAATGCTAAATTAGTGTTTAAGTTCATCTCGAGCTCGACGGTGAAGGAAAACATCGTGAGGAAACCTGCATCTGCCGGGAGAAATTCTGACACATGTATATCCGCCAGCCCGCAGTGGAACAGCGTGGTGGATTAAGCTCTAAACCTTCTCCTTAATAAGAGAGGAGGCCTTTGCCCAGCAGTGGGATATTTACAGGCTTTTACTTTACTTTACTTTTTGTATGTAATACACCAGACAATGTAAATTACCTAAAAACAGGACACTAAAATCCCTAGCATCCCGCTAAGTAAATCCGCCTCACGTAACCCGAACAATGCGGTTTCAGGGATGAAGCGATAAATTTACCAAATGGGATTTTTAAACTTATTCCTCGGAAAGAATCCCGTTCAACTACGGATTTAAAATGGGATATTTATTAAACTATACCTAGAGGATTTAAGTTTTCCTTCCATTATTTGTTATATATATGTAGGTTTCATCTTTTATTTTCCCTTCTGTAAGTTATGCGTTAAAATAATAGTAACAATAAATTTATATTTATATTATAAAGCTGAAGAATTTGTTTGTTTATCTCCGGAACTACTGGTACAAATAAAAAAAATCTATACCGATATAACATCACGCTACGACTCATAGGAGCGAAGCAGTAACTATAAACGCGAGTGAACCCGCCAGGGATAGCTAGCTTACTTTATAATCAACGATGTAATATACCTAACTATAGATATATATATTAAGCTCATGGATTTTGGCACCCAGAATGCCAACCACTTTGGACGTCGTTGCCTAGCAATCAGTTTTCTTAACCGACTTCGAAAAAGGATGAGGTTCTATGTTCGGCTATAGGTATTTCTTATCTTTTTTATGTTTGGTCGCCGATCATGGACCGATTTTGAATTTTTTTTGTTACCTTACCTACCTAATAATAATACCTACCGAATTGGTCCCAATGCCATCAGGTCAGATTCTGATAGGATAGAAAATATTTATTTATTGCTTTTTAGTTAAATTGTTTCGTTTTCGAAATCTTATATTATTTTTTTTACGTTTTTCATAACGCTGATTTTAATAGGATGAAAGATACATACCTATTGTTATAGAATTTTATTATTAAAATTTAGAACAGCGTTAAGTTTCTTTATTTGTATCGCGGAATTTCAGTAAATCCTTTGTAGATTTCAACTGCGGAGTCCAACGGCGCAAAACAGTGTAGATAACTTTAAATTTCCCCAATGTCACGTTTACATACTCGCCGAATGCAGACGACGAATAGGCACCAGTACGAATAAACTACCTATTCGTGTGTTCGCAAATCAAACTTGTGATTTTCCATATGGTGTTGATATGTGGTAAGAATGAAAGGCTACATACAAGTACATACATAAATGTGTATATATGACAATATTTGTCTGTGTTCGCTATTCGGCACGAATACACATAGATTCTTTACGATTGTGGTATTGTTGATATTTGGTGCGAATAAAAGAATCATAAGTAGATACTTATGATTATATTGACTAAAAGTGATGATGTAAACGGGGCTTACTTGGTCATATGCTTGAATTTATCCGCTAGTTACCCGTCGAATAATTCACCCGTGCATGTAAACGTGGCATAAATATATTCGGTGATAATTTACGTATTTTGAAATACGCAAATAAAAAGTCTGAAACCTCATTAGGTTAGCGGTTGGAGGGTTGAGATGCGAATGTCAAAGTCACTTGACTGTAACTCCAAACTTTGCGCCAAGTTGGAGCCAAAAAGGAAATGTAAGAAATGGTTGGGAAGCATTCTTTAAATTGTATTTGTTACTTGTTTCAATTATGTTAAGTATGTTGATATTTATGATGTTTTAAGTTACTTTTTGAATATAATGTTAATATAGTCGGGGGACCTAATTCCGTCTGTCGGTTAAACCGTCTATTCGCAATTACGGGTACTACAGTACAGAAGTATTGTTAAACGATATATCTATACTAATAATAAAATTCTAGCGGGTCGCTGTCTGTACATGGAAGATATATGAAAAAAAATATTATAGGGGGGCTTTATCAACGCAGTAGAACCCAAAACAATGATTTTTAGAATTCTTATCTGTTTGTCTGTTTGTCTGTTTGTCTGTTTATCTGTGCGTTTGTGCACGCTAATCTCAGAAACGGCTCATCCGATTTAGATGCGGTTTTCACTAATATATTGTAGTAAGCTTCACTTAACATTTAGGCTTTGTTTCATGTCAATCGGTTCATAAATAAAAAAGTTATGTCAATTTAAGGAATCCCGTGGAACATTTTTCAGTACTTATCACTAAATGCATGAAAGTATATACAGTACTGATATCAAAAAATACATTTTTTAATTTTTTGTCTGTTTGTCTGTCTATCTGTTATTTCCGACTAATTTCTGAAACGGCTGAGCCGATTTTGATGGTACTTTTACTGGCACTTAGCAAATGTTATAAGGAGTGACTTAGGCTTACTTTTATTTAAGATTATTATTAGTATAGATATTTTTTAATCTATACATATAAAAAAAATTCTAACGGGTCGCTGTCTGTACATGAAAGATAAATGAAAAAAAATATTGGGGGCCTTTTACCAACGCAATAGAACCCAAAACAATAACTGTTAGAATTTTTGTCAGTTTGTTTATCTGTGCGTTATCTCAAAAACGGCTTATCCGATTTAGATGTGTGGTCATTAATATAATGCAGTAAGCTTCACTTAACATTTAGTGTTTGTTTCATTTAAATCGGTTCATAAATAAAAAAGTTGTCAATTTAAGGGTTCACCTCGAACATTATTTTGGACTTTTCACGAAATGCATGAAAGTATATGCAGTACTTACATAAAAAAATCCATTTTTAAAATTTTTGTCTATCAGTCTGTTTCTTACGACTAATCTCTGAAACAGTTGAATCAAATTTGATGTGACTTTCGATCGCAGTTAGGGGATGTCCATTAATCCCATATTTTAAACCCATATTAATGAGGCCCAAAGGAGGAAGAGGAGATGAAAGAAAAAAATCACGAAATATCACAAAGTCTAAAAAGTTCTTTAAAACATTACGTATTTAATGGACAGCTAATATTATAAAGATTAACTTGGGCTACTTTTATTAGAAATATGTATTTATTTTAATGAATAAGTAAAACAGAGAATTACGCGATAACAAAATATTGTAGAAACCAATAAAATATCGAACAATTTCCGATTCCGAAATTGATATGTCTGTTTGAAATTTTAAATTAATGCATTTGAAAGTATACTATACTGAAAGTATACTGATAACAAAATTTCCAATTTTAAAATTTTTGTCTATTTGTCACTCAGTTTGTTTCGGCTAATATCTGAAACAGCTGGACCGATTATGACGAAACTGACTAATATTCACTAGCAGAAAGCCAATGTAATAAGGAACAAAATTGAAACCAATGAAGTAGTGAACAACATCTAATTCAAATAGGGAAGATATATATTATATAAATATAATAATTTTAAAATATAATATATTTACTGGGTATTTTTACTGGATATGATACACAAATCCGAAACTATAAGCAATAGCAAAAACTAATAATTAAAGGAGTCACAGAGCCGATTTAGATAAAAACTAAAACTATATCATTAATTTTTTGAAAAATAAGTTTTCCTAGCCAGAAACTAACACGATGATTTTGCAAAAAATAACATTCTGTATTATTGCATCACCTGATACTGTGACATATTATGAGGATCAACTTTAGTGAGGTAATAGTATACAGTTAAATGCAATAAAAAGAAAAGACTATTTTTTTACAAAATTCTATCAAATTCATACATTAATTAAATCTTTAGTAATTCTTCAAAAAAAAAAAACGATCATACCCAAAAGTTAAATTTTAAAATATAACGGGATGTTGTTAAGCTAATAGTGGGTGAGTACAAAAGCCGAGTGAAGTGAAATGTAGATTTTCAATAAATTGATTAACCTTTTTAAGAATTATCTAAACCTACCTAGGTGACAGGGACCAAAACAAACGTCACATTCTATCATTTGTATAGCTCACATAGAATAAATAGACAACATAAAAGAAGTTACTGTGAGTTATTCATTTTATATATTTTCGATTGTCACACTCTCCTTCCTTACTTTTAGTAGGTGACTAGCATTTTGATGCAACCTATAAACAAATCGTTCGAAGTAATGCTTACTTTTTTCTAAACTTACTGGGACCCATGACTTAACCCACATATTTGATTATGTCTGTGTAGAATCGATTACTTAACTTCTAATTCATGTATAGATTTAATGTTATTTTGTATAAAAATAAATCTTTTCCTTTTTTTTTTCGCTTACTATTACTTTCCTAAAGTTGATTCTTACAGGTGACACTATTAGGTGGTGCAATAATGTTTTTTTTTTCAAAATTAGTGGGTTCTATTCCTGACCAAGAAAATCATGAAATCAAAAAAACTTATGATGCAGTTTTAAATTTCTCAAAATCGGACACGAGACTCATTTAAGTATTTTTCGCGATTCCTTATAGTTCCGGATTTGGCCTATCAAGCTCAGTTAAAAAATTCACCCGATATATAATGTAAGGAGAACCTCGGCGGGAACATACTGTTTTACAATTGAAATTTTAAAAAGACTAGCACAAAACACTTTTCTTCTACATTTATTGTGAACACCGTGGAGGAATACCGTATCTGAGTTAGTGTCTGCTTATGTATGCAGAATGTTTCCAAAACAAAAGTAAAAGGCTCTTTTTTGACCGCAGGCTATTATAACTTTGCTTTGCAGGAGACATGCCAAGCATTCTGTTATCCACGCGAAGTCGCGGGCACAGCTAGTAACTGTATATAAACGCAATATTATGTCAAGCCACACGCACTTAATTATTATAAAGTGGCTTTTAAAGATGTCAAACATATTCTTAACGAATTTGTTTGGAGATGTTTATATCCATCATCTCTTTTATATTAAAATCAAAATGGAATAATAAAAGTTTTACTGAAAAATAAGTTTTTTAAATATATTAAATTATTGCATATTTTAGAATATTGAGTAGACTTCAATATTCAAACCATTAAATTAAGAAACTTTTTCCGTACTTATTTAGGTTATAAACTTGAATTTTTTTTTGAATAATGTTAAATTCATGACGCATTCTCAGAATACATCAATATCTCCGAATTCAACTTTTTGTTGGTTGACACATTATTGCTTATCAGGAACAATATATTATCGTATTATTATACCCAACAATACCGTATTATTATTTAAGTTATGTAGATAATATAGTATCACTTAGTGTTTACTCGTGTATGTATCTATTACTATAAGTAAACAATAAAGCTAAACTATAACGTACGATGGAAATAAAGTCAAATAATCGAATCGAAGTCCATTACCAGTTGCGAGTAATTTTATACTTTCAACGGCAATTTATCGAGTGGAAAACGACTTGGCATTTTGTAGACATTATAGTGATTTCCTTCGTGTTTTGCCTTTTTCTGTGAATAATTTGTAATAAAATTGTATGCATGTCGACGTGCACGCGAAGGAAGGCATATTACGAATATACGACTAAATTATGAAACGATCATTTTTGTAAGAAAATTGGATTTATGAAATCATAAAAATAATCGATTTATAATAATGATATTTTAAATTGATGCTATCAAATATTAATACAAAAAAAAAACAGGCTTAGTTTGATAAATAATTATACATATATATTTTCTAGTTAATTTAAAGTAACAAAATTGTAATTTATGTATTCAATATTAAATATTTTAATAATACGTACTTTAAATATTTTTTTTTTTTATTTGAAATCGATGTAATACAATATATTATAATTAATACTATTGATACAAATAATTCTATTAAAAATAAAAAGAAAGAGAAATTAAAAATAACTATATTAAACCTAAGTAACTATCGATGTCACAGTGAGGCAAGGTGCCCAAAACACTGGCAGCATTACCTCTTTGTATGGCCAGACTGATATCCTGGCCAAGGTAGCCGCCAGCCCTTCGGTCACCTGTAGTTTCGACGAGGCGGGAAGACAGCTCTCTGAAAAACTTTTTCGCTTCCTCGCCCCAGGACCCCATGGTTTCAACGGCAAACGGCACAAATATGAAACTCCTTTCAATGTTTTCGTATTTGCGCCGCTTGACATTTTTAGCATTGGATGCCGCTGCTCCCACCGCTAAGGAAGTCCCTCGTATATGACTTTAAATTAGTTGCAAATTTGATAACAATAACGAAACATTATCGATATTTGCGTATTATTTTTGTCTTGACCGACCAATAATCCAAACAGGTTAGGCAGACGAATTTAATCCTAGAACATTATATTAATCTAAATCTTAAATTACATATGACTAAATTTAGTTGAAGCTCTAACGCATAAATTGAACACAAACACACATATATACAAACATACTACATATATACACATACAAATTAACACACACACAAAACATCAATCAATCTATACATGCATGTTAATTTTGTATTTACAATATTATGTTTAATATTTCATTGTTACATAATATGTACATAAACTGTATTTGAAGGAGGAGGAGCGGTACCCTGAGACACAGGTCTTTGCTTAATTCAGGGTACTCAATACTATTGTAATCCGACGCATATTGTAACAATAAATTTCATTTCATTTCATTCATTTCATTTCACATATTATAAGTGTTCATATTACAATCTTATACATATTTTTTTTAATAAAGGTACATATAGTATTTAATATATACTTATACACTTGTCATATCATATGTCGAAGACTTAATTCGTATCCAGCTCCTTAAGATTGAAGATTAAGGAGTTGTGCGCACTTAGGATTTCCTTAATGGGTTTTGCGATAGAAATAGGGCCAGGCGGCGGATTGGAAGGATTTGTCTTTTCAAGGTTATTATCACCTTTTAGATACTTTAGTTGTGTGCTATCTTTATTTATCCTCTATTTATATTCTTCTTTACGTCTATATAAATAAAAATCAAAATAATATTTCGTATGATTGTCCTTTATGCGTGCTAAAACTTTGCTAGGGTGTTCTGGTAACACCCACACGTGTGTTATTACGATATTACCTCATCGATATTCTATTTTAATATAAAAAGCTAAGAAGTATGCTTTAAGATATATTAAGAAATGTTATAAATAAATACAATAAATTAGGGTGCCGTAAAATTTAAGATATAGTTGAACCGATTTTAATAATTTTTATTTTGTTTTGTTCGCCTTATGCTACGAAAGACACATCACGACCAAATAAGCTGAACCGTAATCATGAACGCCATCTAATCAGGCAAATATTGAAAAAAAAAAACATGAAAAAAAAATTTCATGGAAGTGGTACTTTCTAGCATTTTTCTTGGCTATACCAGGTTCTGCTTATTATCCAGGTATTGACAAGTTACTAGGTTTTTTTTATTTATAAGGCAAAAATTACACCTACTAATAAAAATAAGTTTACACCTGATAGAATATTCTGTCAGTGTGTTATTCTGTCAAAATTTGTACCGTGACCGAGATAACTGTTTCTAGGTTATAGAGTTGTGTTTTTATAACAATTATAGGAATAAAACTTACATGTGTAAGTAATTCTCATTCTAATATTTTTTCTCATTTGTTTATTTATAAAAGTGTAATATTTTACTAGTATTTATATCCAATATGAAAGTATAATAATTTAATCACTTTCTATATTAAAGCGAAGAATAAGAAAATATACAATTTTGTTCATTAAAGTATACAAACTGAAGTGAACGTTGATTTTAATATAACAAGCTTTAATTGAAAGGTGTATTTTATTGAAATTCCCTCTGTCCATTAAGAAGCGGAAATTTCCTCATTACAAAGTTATTTACACGTTTGAAATCATTAAGCTTTTAGTCTACGAGGTGTTTTTCATTTAATTAAAATATGATATAAATATTAACTAGTATTTTTTATGATACTGCTTATATTTTCCTTGTAGTATTTTAATGATATATTCTGCTAAGATGTTTTGTATATATGTATCTATACATATATTATAATTGTCTGCAGAGTCGTAACTATACCATCAGCGGCCCGTGGCAAATTCTTTGGTTGCGGCTTCCACGTAAAAATCTTCAAGTTATAACTTAATTTTAATGAACCACTTAAGTAGTTATATAAAACTTTTAATAGTTTTGTGTGAATTTTAGTTAAATATTAATATATTTATGAAATTTAATATATTTATAATAAAATAACAATTTATTTTAAGATTTTTACGAATAATTTTTTTTTTAGGCCGGGGCCCGCTCGGGCTTTGCCCGACCTGCAAACCTTTAGTTACGCCCCTGATTGTCTGATTATCTGTGCTATATGTAAAACGATTTTTTATAGTAAAAGCTGGCAAAGGAGCTGGCGGGACACTTGTTGTCAAGTGATCACTGCACCACCAGAGAAGCCACAAATGCGTATATATACCGGCCCGCGCCGTCCATACGTGTAAAGTCGTGCGGCGCACGACGGTGCCGAGTCATAAAGGCGCCAGGCCTACCGAAAAATTCCATATGAAAAAAATACTTTAAGAAAAACCAATGTAACTCTTCCTTATGGTTGAAAAACGGTACAAGTACCTTCAACGATATTCCACTTGATACATTACATATACATAGACTGATAACCTATGCACATTACCCTCCTTTGCATCGCGCCGTCGGGTAAAAAAGGCGCAGTCACACGACGGCGCCGATTAGGCTTGGCGCGGGCCTGTATATATAATAACCAGCATAAAAAAGAATGACGGACGAAGGGGAACAGGGGAGGGTTTAGACTATTGCCTCTTTTACTTATCGGTCGAAAGCAGATATATTAACTACTTCACGGAGATCTTCCGAGAGAATGAGGTGAATGACCTGGGTCGAGACGGCCATTTATGACAGGGCCAAAGCTAGACTCTACCTCAGAGCAAGTGATTTGTAGATAGTTTTAGCATGTATAATATAAACTCATATTTCTTGTGCATTTTCTATACCATAATTTTATACTTACGCACTTTAGTATCCTATTTACGTTATAGTTATTTTTATTGAGCAAATTTTCTATTCGTATTTAAATAAGGTTCTTCCGAACGACGCATTAGTTCTTTAAGCTTATCGGATTACTGAGACAAGATGTTGATGTTACGGAACGAGCCAGATTAAGTCTTTAGGAAGGTATCACACGTTCGTAGTAAAGTTTTAGCGTTAGCTGAAGCGTATGTTAGTCTTAAAGGTGGTTCTACACGGTACTTTATACATTATTTTTTTTGTTATTTTATTATTTCCTGTTTTTACAAAGACACCTGAATGGTGCATAATTATTATTGAATAGAGATTCAGTACTAAGACTACAGAGTCTTAGTACGATTATATATGATTTTAAAAAAGGAAATTTTCAATAGATATTCTTTGACAAATTTTGCATTATACAATTTTTGCGAGAAACGCTGCTAGTTAATGTATGAAATAATACCAATCGATAATTAAGTTATCAAACTTTCAAAACTTCTTACAAGAGGTCGTGTGAACTCTCCATAATTGATGTGAGTAAAAGGATTTATAAATGTTGGCGCTATTTTGAACACGCTTTTAAATACTTGACCTCTATACAACTATGTAAGTATTTGTAAGTTCAATTGAGATACAGCGTAACTGGTAGCTTCATTATTGATGTATTTTTTTTTTTCATGTATTGACAAAAGTGCTCGTGAGAGCCTACTTGAATAAAGTATTTTTTTTTAATTTTGTTTTTCGATAGCTGCCGAATGACTCCAGCTCGTATATGGGTTGGCTTCACCGGGGCTGTACCTCACTGTCACAGAAGATCGGAGTGCAGTAGTAAGGATTTCGTACGGTGAGTCAGAGCCGGAAGCTAAATCCTCTCTCCAATTTCGTTCCTCACTTTCTATTCCCTTACATCTATTATTCATTTTAAACGCATTGCTAGCTTTTTTATTAAAAAAATCTTGTTCCTTTACGGGACTAATGATTTCATCATTCGGAGTCCCGTAAAGAAAAAAATTTTGGACAAAAAATTACGATGACTTCACAATAATTAAAATATTCTAAATGTAAAAAATATATATTAATGAAATATAGTGAGCAGGGTTCCTTATATCAGTGTTTGTTATAACTAAAAAGTCATTTTTCATGTGAAATCAGAGGTACGATTTTTTTCGTTCATTATTCGTTGAGGAGTTTGATGTACATTCTGATTACTAATACGAATACGTCTTAATCGATTTTGTTAATTCTCTTTAGGTTGAAAGATTACTTTGCAGGTGGTACTGTCGTCATCAAGCCAGAATCTGATTATGGGATCTTGGAGAAACAGAGTGAAATATTTATATATAAATACCACCAGTTAGTGGAGTCAAAAGCTTATTATTATTTCTTTGGCTTTACTTTATTGCACTGATCAAAAATTTTTGTTGCAGGTTTAATACTTAAAGTAATTATATTATAAAAATAAATTAACATATAAAATAGAAAACGAATAACACTTTTAGATTAAATCAAGCCTTTTCGGTATTCGTCAACCGTGTTTATCATAAAACGTTTGTGACAGCTACCGTGCTAAAACAATTTAGGCTGCGTCAAAATACACCAGCGATTGTCGCTTTCAAAACGAAAGTGGCAGTTGTATTGTAGATATAAAATGTTTTATCTGTGGTGCCAATCATTTGTAACCTGTTATATTTTTGACCGACTTGAAAAAATAATGAGGTTTTTTTTTGAAAAAGAAGATTTATGCATATACTAGCTGTTCTTTGCGGTTACACTCGCGTTTATGGTTACTGCTTCGCTTCTATGAGTCGTAGCGTGATGTAATATAGCCTATAGCCATCCTTAATAAATAAAATATGTAACACAAAAATAATTTTTCAATTCGAACCAGTAGTTCCTGAGATTAACGCGCTCAAACAAACAAACAAACAAACAAACAAACAAACAAACTCTTCAGCTTTATAATATTAGTATAGATTTTTTTGAACAATTATACGAGCAGGTCGATTTAATGTGGTCGAATACATTTAGAATAAAAGGTTTCATGTTATTTTACAAAGTGGTAAGTCATTTCCGACATTTATTGTCGGTTAAATATACTCAGAAGTGTCCCGGAGGGCCGTAAAAGCGAATCATTTTACGTTTTTACCGCGAGTTCTGGTAAAAATGTTTTTTTAAACTCTGGAGAGTTAAGTTTTACCTTATTTTTTAAGTTCACTTTTATTTTCAAAGATCTATTTCGTATATTGAAAAATCAATTAGTTTTACCCGACTGCGCGACACAAAGAATGTGTCAGCCTAATTGTACTTTTTGATTAAAGACACGTCATTTGATGCCTCATGACGATAATGTAATGTAGAAAGCATAAAAATAAGGAAAATTCAAAATTGTCGATTTTGGACGTCATAGTGTGAAAAGGATGTAAATCGATGAATTATGTCAATTAGGATATCGTTGAATTGATTTAAAAATTATATTATCATATCGTTTTCCAATCGGAATTGCCGTTTATGATCTATACCGATTTAAAGTTGGTTAGTAACGATGCGGTATTGCTAAATGTTATTGTTTTTGATTTTTGTAATCAATTTCTATATTCTATATTTAAAAGAGGGGTTTAACAAATTACCAACATTACTTATCTATTATCTATACTAATATTATAAAGCTGAAGAGTTTATTTGTTTGTTTGAACTCGCTAATCTCAGAAACTACTGGTTCGCATTGAAAAAATCTTGTGTTAGATAGTTTATTTATTGAGGAAGGCTATAGGCTACATCACGCTACGACTTATAGTATTAATATATATACTAGTATTAATATATATGTAATATGCAAAAATCTGGTTGGTTTTATTAAAATGTTTTTTTTTTTACAATAACTTTTATCTCATTAAATTATAAAACCGTAAGTAATAGAATAAAATATAATATAATAGAATAAAATGTGTTCAAATCGAATATCCAAACAAGATATTAATAAGTTAAGTCAGCTGTTCCAACTGTTTACTCAACCTATTAAATACCGTAGTATTTCAAACACTTTGTTTTATCAAACAATCTTAGTTTCGAAGGAAAACTTTAGGCTGTTCACAGACACCATATTTAATTGTATTTTTGTAATACTACCTGTGCCCCGCAGTTTCACGCGCGTTAAATTGAGGAAAAATTATATTTATATAATGTATATCTTTCCTACTTAAATCGGATATTGTTCAATATTTGTTTTCGCGTTATTTTTTGTTTTTTTTTTTTGTTTATTAATTTAAAATCAATATTTTTTAAAAATAAAAGTAGCCTAACTTACTCCTTCTAATATTAGCTGTCTGTGAGTAAAAGTGAAGTCAAAAACAGTCCTGCCGTTTCAGAGAGTAGACGGAACAATAAGACAGACAGACAGACCATCAGACAGACCGACATAGACGATAGACGACAAACAAAAATTTTAACAATTGTGTTATATATATACTTTCATATCCATTTAGTGAAAAGCAATTACTTTTAAATTAAAGACACTTACTTTTTATTTATTTGTATAAATTATCTATAAAAATAAAAATCAATGTTTGTATGCGTTCCAAAATCATTGATCAGATTGTGATGAAATTTTGGTAGAGTACCGCCCACGAAGCTTCCCTGACTCAAATAATTTTTAACCGGATTTGGTCGGTTTAATCCGAAACTGTACGGAACAGCGAAAATACTCAAAAGACTCTCGGGAAGAATATTGTTGAAAACTAAAAGTGCGTTATTAATTTTTTGAAAAATTAATATTCCTGGCCAGGAATCGAACTTGTTTTGAAAAAGAACACTATATTATTGCACCATCTAATAGTATTATTTATAAGATATGTATGTATATATATAAGAATCTTCTTTTAATTGATTAAATAAATAAACGTGTGTTGCTCTGTGACCAAAGATTTATTTTTAATATTTATATATTATATATTTATTATATACATTTATTACATTACATTATTTATAATAACTTTATTACATACCTGTAACCAAAGAAACGACTTTAACGTTTATTTATTATATTCAATAAACCAATTCAAATTAAAGTAAAATATATTTTTTCTATTATTCGTTTCTATGGAAATTCATGTCAGTATGTAAAATTAAAAAAAAAACACAATATAATATAAAACCTACATAACAAAAAAGAATATTTATAATATAATTTTCTTTACATATACATATAATATTAAGAGGATCTCTTTTGGGAAATAGTCGCTTACTAAAGGAAAAGGCTTATTTTTTCTACAAAATGGTATTAAATTCACACATGAAATTAACCTTAATTAGTTAATCTTTCAAGGATATGATCAACTCTCAAAATTGAAAATATGAAATTAGAATATGATGCTGTAGCATAGCTGTACTACTTAAGTAATGAACGAACGCATTTGAGACTACTTAGATGTCTCGCCTGCTGGTTTGTGAGCTATTTTTTTTAAATAAAACGAAATGTTACAGAGTAACGAAAGTAAGAGTGTCCCTACAATTACTATCTAATCTTTACCTTTACAGCGCCTAGAGTTAATTAAAGACATTTTAATTAGTTAAGAGGCAACTCAAATTTACAAAGAATAAAATGAAACCTTTAAGTTCAAACAATTAGAGATTACGTTTCGTTGTTAACGTTAAATTAATTAATAAGTCGTAATTAATATTATTTTATAAAATTAATGATGACTAACACGTGTAATGCATATTTAGTGATTAACTAGATATCAAATGGAGAGCCGATGGAAAATCGTTGGTCGTTGGGGATCTAAGGTGCTGGGATGAGGACCCTATACCGGAAGGCGCAGTGCACTAGGTGGACCGATGACATCAAGTGAGTTGCTGGAAGTCGATGGTTTCTGGCAGCGCAGTAGCGCGGCCGTTGGAGATTCATGGGGCTTATGGCTAGCAGACGACTGATGGAAGCGTACCAAATTATCAAACTTTACCCAATTTTAAGTAGTTTAGAGCTGCTCTTCCACCAAAGATGTTCTACATTATTATGCTACGAGTGTGTGTCAAACTGACCAATAGGATTACTTGATTTTCAAAGCTTCCTTAAGTTAGGAGGTTAAGTTTTTTATACAGGGATCTGCTCGCTCATCGCTTAGCTACATCGCATATATCCAGTGGAAAAACAGCACAAGTCTCACTCTGTCATTTTGAAACGAAACGTGATGAACAGAAATTGCACGAGATTTAAGAACAATTTAAAATGAAGTACGAGGAACTG
This sequence comes from Hypolimnas misippus, assembly GCA_037950945.1. Classification (NCBI taxonomy): domain Eukaryota; kingdom Metazoa; phylum Arthropoda; class Insecta; order Lepidoptera; family Nymphalidae; genus Hypolimnas; species Hypolimnas misippus. The sequence continues at coordinate 4,498,492 of JBBEEQ010000009.1, forward strand.
TTTGAGGATTTGCCCAAGAGGAAGAATTTTTATTTAAAATAATAACGATTGATGTTTATTATTTAATAATTTCAATATCATATACTTTTCTATTAAAGAGTGTGATAAAAATAACTAGTCTTAATAAAAGATCATATTTTAAACCAAATATATTTATAATAAATGCCTTAAAATAATCTTTTATTGTTTAACTGACTGCAACTCAAAAACGAAATCTTGTATATTTTTGTCTGTCTTTTAACAAAATGTACCATGAATATTTTATTTTAATAAAAAGTTTTAGGTTAAAAAGTTTTCGTCGTAGAAAGAAGTATAATGAGGTTCCTGAACGGTGGGTCGAGGCAATGAAGACTTATTACAATGAGCAATTTATAGACGAAAACTCGGAAAGCGTTTTGAAGGCACTTTGATTAATATTTCTAGACATCAAACTTTGGCTGTTTGAAGTTGTTTCTTCGACTTAATCTTGACTTTGTAATTTTTTTTACTCAAGTTAAAAAAATTAAGGTATTATTTTGAAATGTAATTATGGTTGTACTTAACTAACAAATTTAAACTTATTCCAAATTATTATAATTAATTTAATATTATTATCTGCTTATTCATTTTTGTTGTGCAGACATTTTTGACATTCGCCCAGAGAATCGGAATTACGATTCAAAGGGGAATGCTAGCGTTATTGCCACCATTCTGTGCGGACATTTGAAGGAAATAATTATTATTTGTGAATATTTCTTTTTTGTATAGAGAGAAGATATGTTTTTACTTATAAAATATTTGAGCACTGTTTTCGTGCCTCTCATTACGGCGTAGTAGTACGGGTTTAGTTTACACTTATCTCGTAATGAATTAGAGAAAAGAATAAACACTTTATAATGAACACAAAGGCAACGAAGATAATTGTGCTCGATATATGAGCGAACAAATAAAAAAAACAATATTTTTTAAATGTTGCATATGATGTGCTAGACTTATAGAACCTTAATTACAAGTCCAGGGCTCTATATATTATTTTGTAATATTACTAAAAATAAAGTTGATTGTGTATGGCCTAAGAAGACGAGGGACTTTTATAAAAAAAAAAAAATCAAGAAATGTCTATAATAATGTCATCGATTGTTCGGAAGACTATTTAACGCGGTATTTTTAGTCTCTTGCGAATGTTATGTAATACAGTTTTAAGGATTTCATAAAACACCACCGCGAGAATCGATCCTCGTCTGCCTTTAGAGTTATATTTCTAGCATCAAACTATATATACATATGTATATCAAATTGACATGTTTTTGTCTTTGAATTTGTATTTACTTTGTAGTTTTTATAAATCATTGGAAAATTTTGTGATATTGTACAATGTACAATCTAAATAGAAAATATGAGCGTTTTAATTTAAAAGATAAAAATATAAATGTGTTATTTTTATATATTTATAGTAATTTAAAAATCATTTTAAAAAGTAAACAATAAAAATAACGATAAATATTCAAAGTATTAAAATATATATATTTTTAATTAAGCTTTTATTTAAAAGTTCTAAAAAAACTCAATTAAATCAAAGTGATTATAATATTATAAAGTTAATATGTATATATTAAAAGATAGATTTTAAGTATTTATACATACGCCGTAGTAACTTACAAATAAATAGATTAATAAAATAACAATAATAAATATTTAACATAACTTATCGCGATAACTAATGGTAGTAATATCTTTTTTATTGTCCGACGTTTCGACGAAGTTGCATCCATCGCATCGTATCGCATCGCATTGCGATAAGACCCGTTATATTAAATGGATGCTGATAAGCAATAAAGTGTCAATCGAAAAAAAAGTCAAATTCTGAGATATTGATGTATTTTTCATATTTGGTCACCTATTACACTATTAAAAAAATCAAGTTGTGTAAACTACATAAGTATGGAAAAAGTTTCTTAATTTAATGCTTAGAATTTCAAGTGCGTTCCATATTTTGCAATTTATACAATAATCTAATATATTTGAAAAACTTATTTATAGATAAAACTTTTCATTATACCACTCTGCTTCAATTAATTACGCCTTTTATCAAAAAAGAATACAAAAGGTGGATGTATACGTCTTCAAACATATTAATTAAAAATAGGTTTGACATCTTTAGACGCCATTTTTTCAAATTGAAGTCTGGTAGGTTGACACAGTATTGCCTATCAGCGTCCAAGTATGAATAGTATAAATCGCGAATGTTTTAAATATATAACTATAATAAAGTATACATATATTTGTTAAAGAACGGTTTTATTTTCAGTCTCACCGAAATTTCCGCCGAATTTCGTTAAGTGCCCTCAAATTGTCCGGTCGAAAGTACTAATCTGATTTCGGTTGGCTGAAACTTCGATGCCAGATACCCGCGTCAAAGGCTACCCTTAAATTATTAGAAGAGTTATTTTGTGAAACAAAGAGAATAATAGCCTTAGTTTAATAATACCTTTATGTAATGCCGATGGAATATTATTGAATGGAATTAAAATTAGTACTGAATTGCAATTGTATACAAAACGTGATACTGAATTTGTGATTTTAATCAAAGTATATCTTTTTTCGATTTCGAATTTGATTTGATTTTGATTTTGAATGGTAGTTTCAGGTAAGTATTATAGGTTCCAATAGAATTTTCATGAAAATCGATTCAGTAGTTGGTGTATAAATCAAAATAATTGTAAACGAAATTGTGTAATGAGCTATTAAAGTCGGTGTTGTCTTTTGTATTAAAGTTTGAGTTATAGTATTTTGGAGCCGAGATGGCTTAGTGGTTAGAACACGTCGATCTTTACCGATGATCGCGGGTTCAAACCCCGGCTAGCACCGCTGATTTTTCAAATGCTAAATTTGTGCTTAAATTCATCTTGAGCTCGGCAGTGAAGGAAAACATCGTGAGGAAATTTGAATGTGTCGGGAAAAATTCTGACGTATGTACATATATCCTCTAAACCGCAGTGGAGCAGCGTGGTGGATTAAGCTCTAAACCTCCTTAATAGGAGAGAGGAGGCCTTTGCCAAGCAGTGGGATATTTACAGGCTGTTACTTTACATTATAGTATTTTAGTTTAAAAATAACATAAAATTAAAATAAATCCCTTACTCATTGAGACCATTTCAATAATCCCCAATGCGTTATTTCTGCTGTAAGTTGGTGAAGAGTGGTGTATCTTGTTGACTCCGGATGATGCTGCAGCACTAGGTTAAGGTTACACAACTATGTTACTTTGATAAGTATCATTACGATTATACCAGCTTTCAAACAAAAACACATCAAAATTCTTTAGGGACTTACGATGCTACAGACGGACACGTTAAATTCATAACATTTCTCATTGTTTGGGTCGTTGGTTAATGAAGAAAAGATGGCATACAAGGCTGCGGTAAAACCAAAGTTATAAGGAGAAATATCAAAATCTTGAGCAGTACTTTAAATCACCTAATTTCCCTTTTGAAATTTGGTACTATCGTAATGAAACACTTTAAACTTTCATTCCAACTTATTCAAACTCGTTTTTACCTACTCGTAAAATGTTAAATATTCGAAAATGTTAATTTTAATTTCAGCGCCGAGGTAAACCGTAAAACAAGTTGGGTAACTTGAAAGAGTGCATCAAAAGTAGCAGAACATTTCGATTACATATAACACCGAAGACAGGCGAGAACTACGTGATGAGTAAAGATAGAGGGTGATATAGGATTACCTGGTTTCAATCGCAATCCCGCGAACAGATATTTAATCGCGCACGTGCTGCATCCACTTTACACCATCATTTCGGTTTTTAATTTGATTTGTGTGTTTGTTTGTTTGTTGCACTCGAACACCGTAACTTAGTGGCGTGATTCCACACCGATAGAGTTTTAGATAAACTATTTTTACACGTATTTCGAAGGGAGCGTTAGGAGGTTGACAAGACGCGTTGGTTGAAGTTGTAGTAACTTTTTTTTTCCATCTACCCTCCAGGTATTGAGGATAAGGATTGTAGGACGGATGTTAAAGGTGCGTTCAGAAATACCTAACACTACGCTTATAAGTTTTGCAGTAAGATTTTTATAAAATATACATAAGTTATTTCCTAAAACCTGAAATAAATTACTGTCTGTGTTGTATTTTTGACATTAATAGTTTTCGTAACTATTTACGACGTTACTAGGTTACAGAGCTATTTTATATCGCTAACGAGAGTAAAACTTACAAATGTAATTCTCGCCTGAGATAGACCTTAGCATATTTCGATAGGAAGGTTGCTGCAGTGGTTACTGCAATTGACTGAAACGCTAACGGATTAATGGATACGCGGATTTTAGAAAGGCGCACACGGATATGTCGCAGAGGCCGAGGCTGCGGAGGCGAGCATGGATGCCTGTGTTTTGTTACGTCAAGACGGAGAGGCTGTTCACCACGCAGCTCCGAGGAAGTTAATAACCCTAATTAAAAAGACTTCCATAAATTTAAGCCACCCTAACCTAAAGGACTAAATTTAAATAAATAGGTTAACAAGCAGTTAAACGATGAATAGGCTAGGAAAGTAATTAAACGTTAGTGTTCCAAGTCATTCGTCTAAATGTGTAATTACATGTCCAAATATCATTCAGGAAGTTGAACGGCGCCGTATATTAAGGAGCCTAGGTTGTTTATTGATCGGCTTAGTAAGCTAGTTGATTTTGACAAATATAATATATTTCTTCAAAAGAAAATTTATATGTAGGTTTTACATCTTAAGAACCCATTTCCTAAAAAAAGTCCATGGGCTTGACATAGTATAAGTAATACTGCGTCGAGTCCTTGGGCAATTTTCATCAGCGTCCATATACATATAAAAATCAATTACATAATATATGTATGTGTATCATTTTAGAATGGCTCCACTTAGTTGGGTTTTTTATTGTGTTTGTAATTATCACAGTTTTTGTATGAAAGAAAATATTTAAAAAATCGTATCGAAATAATTTAATTTTACTTAACTACAAGGGAAAATATGATTTAATTTTCATAATTAGTAAACCCGTGCGAAGCCGGGACGAGTACCGGGCTACTATAAAATATATTTAAGTAAGTACAAGAATAATGTTTCTTACAGCGGTATCTTGCAGACTTGCAGATTAAAATCTTTAAAGTGAAGAGTGCAGATTGAAAATTTGCAGAGCGAAGTTTTCTGTCTTATTAAATAATTTTCCTCTTTTATCTCGACTTCACAATTAGTGATTGTGAAAAGTATAAACTTTTTTTCATTTTATAATAATTATACCTTCTCATATTAATACGGGGTATAATGATAATGAAATGAAAATTGTTATTAATTAATGTAATTGTGCGGTGTAGTATGCTTTCGTACCGTTAATACTTTCGTATGCATTTAGTGAAAAGCTATTAATTTAAAATTATATATAGACACGTCAATTTTATTTATTTGTTTTGTAGATATATTTTCAAAAAGTATTATAATTACTTTTATATTGTATACAAAATTAATTTAAAAAGTATGTTCTCGGACGATATCCTAAGCGTTTTCTGGACGGTGTAATGTCAAAATCTCTGTCTCTAGTCGTGAAATTGCAGACACCGATGTCAAGGATACGCCAAAATCCTAAAATAAAATAAGTAATTAATTGAAAAAAAAAACCGACTGCAAAATAATATCATTGAGAATCGTTACGAATCAACATAAATCGTTATAAATTCTAAACGGTATTTCTAATTTAAGAATGACATAAGAAACCTAAAAATGATTAAATACCTCTTTAGTGATACCCCACTTATCACAGTTCGTCGATTTTTATTTTTTTCTTTTTGACATTATGGCGGCCAAAATCGGCCATTTTGATTTTTCCAAATTATTATACTTTCGATGGCATTTGAGTTGTTCAATCAAACGACTTGTCATTTATCAAAATCAACCCACGCGTTTAGTCTAAATAGTATCACAAAGGTTGAAACCTACATACACACATACATAGACTGATAAACACATTGCCCTCCCTTGCGTCGCGCAGTCGGGTAAAAAAGTACACACATTCTTCTTTATAGAATAAAATACATATTTATTGGTAACTGAGGTGGACTCGAGTTGTAGCTGACTACAGCGTGTATACAATCTGAATCGATTGAGGCAGTACCACACTCTCACAGAATATTGTGGTGTCGTAACTTCTATACTAATTAAGCTGCGTTATTTTATTATATTTAGGGACTAGATGTCTATTTCCCGCCTTCTTTTTCTTAGTGAAGTTTGAGTATGTAACGTAAATATTAAAGATTTTGACCTCCCCCTCTATAAATAAAAGTGACAAGAAATTTTTACATAATTAATACGAGGTATTGAAGGTTCTCAGTTCGTTGGGGACATTACGCGATTTCTCGAAAACGGTGTGATCGACTATGTCAATTTTTTTCGTTTTCAAATTCAAAAATCGGTTCAGTAGTTAAGTTTCAAAATCAAAACAGCTGAAAAATAGTTTTCCAGCCAAGTACACGAAATTATGTTTTTCGATCTTTGAGTTAATTCCTTTTTTATAAATGTAATAAGTAAATACTTACTCATTTTTCTTAAGCAATTATCGAAATACGCGTCACAATACGAATTATATGTAGCGTAGCCCTCAGGTCTCTCGCCAGGATGATTTACAACACAAACAGGCGATGCTACTGATCTGAAATAAAATAAAATTGAAAATCTTATAAAACCCTTGACAATTTAATCATTGTAACAATTTTAACCAGCTCCAAAACCATAGTTTTGTATCTTTCTTTCATTATTCTGTATCTGTATGTTGGTGAGGAGTTGTGGTCAAAGTTACGCGATTATGTTTTTTTAATATAATTTATAGTATAACAAAATTACTAGTCGATCGGGTATCAAACCAAAAAGAATCATTTTAACATTGATCCATTCGTATCCATACATAGCTACAATACCACAGAGAGACAGACAAATACATATCACACGCAAAAGCTATAAATTTTCTTTTTTGATCAAGGTTAATAGAAATAGAAGAACTAAGTATATACTAGACGTTCCTTGCATATTTAGTTGCGTCAAAATTTGATATTTCCCCAATTGGATAACGTTAAAAGTTACTGTTTAGCTCTTACGGCCAAAGCACAATCATGTCGCGACGTCGCGTCGGGGATCGTCCCGACGCCGTGGAAAGTAATGGCATCGCGTCGTAAAAACTTACGACGTGTATCATCAAAGGTGTTTTTTTTTCACGATGCGTCGTTGTATCGTTAATTTATGTTTGACTTTAAATGAAGAATCTTGAGGATTACGACGCTGTGCTATCGCTATCGCACCGCGGTACATTGGGAAAGTTGATTTGTTTCGTTTTTGTATAAATCAGAATCAATCAATCAACTGTCAAAATTGATTGCGTTACGATAGTGATAGACCGATAGCTCACGGATAACTGCACGTCATTGTACCACGTAGCGATATCGCGCTGTCGTTTTTTATGATGCACTTCGGAGATTTTCACGATGCGACAACGTAGCCTGTTACTTCGTCCGTGTACCCTTACTGGCATAATCGTTCTCAATATATAATAACTAGTAGTCCCTTGTGGTTTCCCTCGCATTTATGGATACTGCTTGGCTCCTATGAGTCGAAGCGCAGTGTAATATAGCCTATAGCCTTCCTCGATAAATAAACTATCTAACACAAAAATAATTTTTCAATTCAAAGCAGTAGTTTCCGAGATTAGCGCGTTCAAACACACAAAGTCTTCAGCTTTATAATATTAATATAGATTATTTTTCAAATCGGGTTTGTAATTCCCAATCGCCTTCAAATAAACAGACAAACTCTTCAGTTTTTTTATATTAACCGTTAAGTAGATAGATGTCGATTACTAGTAAATTATTCTTACTGAGTTATAAGGCACTTGGTGTAGTCGTCAAAACATCTGTCTTCTTGCTTCAACATGTCGTACTGGTTGTTAATGTAATTGAAGGTCATCGTAGTGTATATCCCGTAGTCATGTTTCATGGCAAGCTCAACATCGGACTGCGGTATATCCGTTATGATTGTGATATCTTCTGTTGTTGTTTCTGAAGTGAAGATAAAGAAATGATAATATATATTATTTTTTTTGTGCAAATTTTTACCCGACTGATAAGGTAACAGGTAATGTTTTTTACACGCATGAATCTATATGTATGGATGTTTCGTGTCACTTCTTGTTTTCTACATGATTCGACCGATTTTTAAGTGTTATAAGATAGTATTTTTCATCGGAGCGTCACAGGCTATGTGACGTCACCAAAAATCAATATGGCGGTTGAAAAATATCAAAACTGGATAACCGCTTTGAGTTCTTGGAACCTAAATAGTTTATTCGATTTTGAAATGCTAATTAAGTGGTCGGGTTTTTATTTTTTTAATTACTTTAGTGTTTTTTACTAAGACCTAGTTGTTTTTTTTTAATATTAAGCAAAAGGTTTAATCAACGTCTTTAGTTTTCATTTTAAAACTAGCTATATCCGGCCACGCTTTGCCTCGAGACAGAGCTCAGTATATAAAGAAAGCTCACAAAACGCTTACAATCTCCCGTCTCCGCAGAAACTTTAGAATGAAAAGTGTATAAAAACAGTCTTCCATTAAAATGCAACGTTCTGTTGTAATTCCAAATTCATCCATAATTTTCCCAGCTTTGTACAAATAAACATAGCAAAGCTGAATTTGCAACTGACTTAAAAAAGTCTCAATTCGTGGCGTATGTTTTTTTAAATTAGTTTATTTATTATTGTGTTTTTACGTTCGTTAGCTCAGAATGCAGTCATTTCTCAACATTTTTCGATTTGAAAATTCTGTTGTTATTCGAAAAGGTATACTATCAGATTAGTTCTATAAAAATTTATCAAAATTGTTTCAGTAAATTGGTTAGTTAATATGTCATACAATTGAACGAAATTTCGTATTTTATTATTGAAGACATTTTTCATAATAAAAAGTATTATTAATTTTCGTAATTCAGTATTTTTAATAACATTAAATATTTATTTATGAGAGTTTGTGAAGTTATTTGTAACGTTAGTTTGTAGTTACCCATTGTTTTGTTTAGGAGTCACTCCTATTTAGCGGTGGGTAAGTATTTACGCCTATTGTTTCAAATCATAACTTCTGATTTCATGAAGCGAATTGTTCTAGAGAGTAATGTTATTTACTTAGTGTCTTTGGTATTTATGTAAGGCTTTATTACATGGTATTGTTCAACTTTTGATGTAACTCCTAAAGGAACAATTGAAGATGTTTTACATATTATCAAATGAATACAATTCCTTATTTTGATGTATTTTTTCTTTGATCTTAATTTATATTTGGCCATTGTTTGTGAATTAGTTCGCGTGTAATTTTGATATGGATATAAAATTATTTGTTTTCATGTAAAATTACGTACCACGAAAAAGGATATTTTTTATATAAGAAGTATTACATACGAGTCAGTAATTTTTCATAAAATAATTATTTTAATATTTAATTACGATACAAATATGACACACAGCATTGGCACAGAACATAAATTAAATTATGTGAATGTAATTGCATAGTCAGTTAAAAAATACGTAAAAAAAATAACCCTTACCTATGATTATAGTTTTTAAAGTTGTTGGAGATTCAAGATTTTGCATATTAATTAATGGAACAATAAAACTGAATAAAAGATAAACAAACAATTTCAATACGTCAATAATCATGATTAAAGAAGTAAATTTTAATTAGAATACTACAATTTATGCAACACAAAATTTTTTGTCCAAGAGTCTGAGTTAGATGTAGTAAGGTGAGAATTCCACTTCTAAGTCTTTCAGACTTTCATAAACATTTATAGAAGTTGTTTCTCATTGCTTTACACCACACACACACACTGAAGGAATTTAATATCATTGCCGTTACTTTTTACAGCTACAGCTTTTGTAAGGTTACTCATGTAACTGTTACAAGATTACAGAAATGTTTTATGTTATTTACGAGACTAAAACTTACAAGCGTAATTCTCGTGTCACAAAAACGTTTATGCTTTGAACTGGAAATGTTTAAATGAAAAATATAAATGTTAATTTCACATTTTATATTTATTTTAATCTGTACTATTATTTGACGCTTACAATCCAACCTTTGTACTGAAACTGACTATGATTACAAAAAGTTGATTAAAAATCACATTCGTCTGTATTAATACATAACGCTGAAAAGTTTGTTTGTACGCGCTAATTAATTTGTAGATCAAGACTGGTTTGTAAGATTATTTGTCTTACATAGATCGTTCACCCAAGAAAGTTATAGGCTATTTATACAAATAAATAAAATTGAAGTGTCTGTTTGTTAATTCAAATTAACAGCTTTTAACTAAATGTATATGAAAGTATACACGGTACTTACAGCAAAAACACAATTTTTAAAATTTTTATCTGTCTGTCTGTTTATTCCAGCTAATCTCTAAAACGACTAGATCGATTTTTACCGATTTTTTTCTCACAGATAAGTAATGTTAAAAGAAGTAACTTGGGCCAATTTTATTTTAATTTTTTTCTTTATTTAAATTAATAAGTTGAAAAAAATGCGAAAACAAAAATAAAATTGAAATTGAAATTTAAAAATGAAAAAAAAATCAATTTGTATGTTACCATATATATTCAGGATTGAGGATTAAAAATATGAATATATTATTGCCAAACTAAGTCTGAATCACGCATGATTTTTTTATATGTTACTAAGGCATGTGTGTGACATCACAAGTCCATTAGGGTTGTGAGCTTACTCATTTTGCCCACAACGTTTGACCCGCACTTGCACGGACAGTAAATTGTTTCAGGTAAGTTATTCACAAACAACTTAAGTAAATATTAAAGAAAGTTTCAACGCAAAACTTATACGTGTAATTCTCGTCTAAAAGCAGGTAAAACGTCGATATCGAGTTAGTTTATTCTATAATCTGAGTGTAGTAAAATAAACTAGGTAATAGTGGAATGGTTATCGTCAATATGTAATCCCGAAGCTGTAATTAGTAGAGTAATGAACGTTTCCCGTTATTAAAGCTGCGAGATTGTTTATTGATTGAGAGCGAATGAATGTGTTCGCGCGATCCGTTCAATTAAAACATTTCAAGATTAAATCATTAATGTTTATCAGTGAGAAATAGATCAGTGTGTATTTGAAATGTTATCTCGACGCTTATCAGTTATACTTTATCAACCCATAAGGGCTTTATTTTGAGAAAATGGCGTCTAAAGATGTCAAATCTCTTCTTAATATTTATTAATTAGTTTAAAGACGTTTATATCTTTTCTTTACTATTTTCATAAAAGGTAAAGTGAATAAAAAACAGATTGATATATTTAATACATAATCTAATAAGTCTTTCTACTATTTGAGATTATTGTATAAATTGCAAAATATAGAACGCACTTGAGAAAGAAAGATAAACTTATAACACCTTGTTTTCGACTTCACAAAGTAAATGTTTCCTTTCTGGGGCAAGGTATTCGTTTTTATAATAAAATACCCCAGAAATATTTGCAGTTATCCATGAATAGATTTAAATCATATGTTAAAAAGTCTCTAATAGCTAAAGCATATTACTCTATACAAGATTACGTTGACGATAAAGATGCGTGGGCTTAGTATATGCTGAATTTCGTACAGGATAAATAATCAATTTGTAATCATAAACTGTGTTGTGATGTATTGACTATATTTTAAAAGAGTAACTATCGAGTTTCTTGCCGGTTCATCTCGGTAGAATCTACGTTCCGAACCGGTGGTAGCTTCATTATTTGATGTAATTTTTTTTGTTTTTTCATGTATTGACGATTCAAAAGTGCTCGTGAGAGCCTACTTGAATAAAGTATTTTTTTAATTGATTTGATTTGATTCGAAACAATAAATTAAGAAACTTTTTTCCGTACTTATTTAGCTTAGATGACTTGAAAACGTTTTGAATAATTTGGTATAATTAGGTAGGTGACGCAGAATCAAAATACATCAATAACTACGAATTTAACTTTTTGTGTGTTGACACCTTATTGCTTATCAGCATCCAATTCGAGGATTCTTTTATATTTTTTAGTTATTCTTTTATAATTATTCTTTCAATGTAAATATAATCTAGTTACGAGTGTTTATCATTTATATATTGTTGAATGAATGGTTATCGATAAACTTGAGGATGAGGCTGGTTGGAGCGGAGCACTCGCGCAGAAGATCGACGTGAAGTAGCTTGTTTAGTGTGTCGTGTGGTGAGTGAGAGAGCCGGAAGTCTATTCTTCTTCCCCATTCCTTTCCTTATTTACTTTTTTCTTATTATTACCTTATTTAATTTTTCTTGTGGTGGTGACTGGTGCCCTTTTTGTAGCTATTTTTAAATATAAAAAAAAAAATCGAATTTTCAAGACTTCCAAAATGGTTAACATTTTGATATTTTTGTGACTATGATTGTTTGTGTTTGTAGTTAAAATTTCAATAACATTTTTGAAATTTTATAGTTCAATAAGGATTTAGAAAATAGAACGAAAACTTGAGTACAGTCTTAGTCTGTACAGTACAGTTAAAGTCTCGACGACTTTGATGGACACTTATATTACTAGATTATAACTTCTTCGGATTTTACTCAAGCAACACTCAGTACGTTATAGGATTGTTTAAATATATACAATTATTTATTTATTAGTAGGTCCTGCGACTTTGTTTGCTAATAATTATATTGAATAAGCTATTTTGGGAAATGATGGGTGAAAAGGGGATAAAATGATTCAAATAAACTTTCATCTCCCATTTCACCCCTTTCAGCCCCAAAATTAGCTTTGTCCTTCTTTAAGGTCCAATTTATGTCTATACCAAAATTCATCAAAATCGATTCAGCCGTTCAGGCGTGAAAGAAACAGACTGAAACTAAACAGACAGAGAAACAGTGGTCGGCATTCTGGATTCCAAAATCCATGAGCTCATAACGTATTTATACTTATATAATAAAATTGGTAAAGATAAATTAAAACTTCATAAGATATTCACAAAAAAGCCACGCTTTAATTGTAAAAAAAGAAATGTCATGCATAAATTTAAAAGAATCGTTCTTTTACATGGAAAGAGCATTAAACCTTTACTTTTTTATTTTGTATATTCACTTAGTGCGGCACATTTAACCAGGCCGCATATTCTAATAGAATTCTCTTCTGGAAAATTCTGACGCGCTTAAAGAATTTGCTCATACATTTTATACTGGCAGAAATTTACTGAAATGTTCGTCTGTTTTTGATTGGTCGTTTGGCTCGCGTAAGAACTTTAACACAGAATCTTCTTACAATTTGCGGCTCGACTTAAAACGTTAAGATTTTCACTGTTAGCTCTTGGTACATAATCCTTTAGGATTAAAATAGATCTTTCACTATGGTGGAGAGATTTGCGATCTCTTGTGTAATGAAATACGTCTTCGTCGCTTTTATTGTGAACTAATGCGCTTTTAACTGAAGCAGGAGATTCCTTTGTTTGCGCTTGTTAATACATAATGATTTGTACAGGTGGAACTCGTTCTTTGTATAAAGGAATAGTTGAAATTTTTTTATTAGAACATTGTTTCCAAGATGACAATAAACTCAAGATGCCTGCCAGCCATTCACAGTTTTATCTATATCTATACTTATAATAAATCTGTAAAGAGGTCAATTCTGTACATGAAATATATTTTCAAAATAACTATCAGGGGGTGATTAGTGATCGATGCTGATGCCAAAAATACAATCCGTAAAATTTTTGTCTGTCTGTCTGTCTATCTATCTGTATGTATGTTCCTTATAGAAACAAAAACTACTCGATGGATTTTAACGAAACTTGGTACAATTATTCTGCATACTCCTGGGCAGGTTATAGTATACTTTTTATCACGTTACCATCAATAGGAGCAGAGTAATAAAGGGAAATTTTGGGAAAACGGGAGACGTGACTCCAATTTTTAAGCTTCCGTCGCGTATGCAGCCTTAATGGTTAAAGTTACATAGAAATCATCTATGACGGAAATATTCTACATAAAATTTTCTAGCTTAGCAGTTCGGAGCATTCTGATTATATTTGTTTACTCTTACGTTTATAATACTCCACCCATAAAATTAAAAAAAAATTCATACAAATCCATAATTGTGTAATACACACATATTATTATATTTCCCTACTAAAATACGATAGTCAATCTGTCTGTCACATCAAAACCACCCTAAGGAAGGACATACGCTACTTTTTTACGAAAAACGACGAAAACGCGGATGAAGTCGCAGGCAAAAGCTAGTAGTGAATATACTGTTACAACTGTCAAGCTGTGGAATACCGTACGATATTAAACAATCGCAATCCTTAACCATAATTAAAAAAAAGTGAAACTATTATCTATCTCCGTGAATATTTATGTATATTTATTATTATAAGTTTTTACTAGTATGTAAGTTTATATGTTATTAAAAATGTAGTAAAAATTTGCACTACCCTATTATTTGTAAATCTCTCAAAAATTCCAGTTACAAAGGTTGCTTGGAAGAGATTGCTGCTAGTAACAAGGCCGCCTTTGCGCGCTATTTTGGTAATGTGATACATTTTTGTTTTCTCTCTCTGTACTTATTTGTGTGCAATAAAGTTGAATAAATAAATAAAATTGTATTTAGACTGGTGGCTTTTTATACTATTACTTTGACGTTTACTTAAACCAAAAATATATATTTTTTAAAATAGTTGCCAAACGAGCTGGCGGGATATCTGATATTAAATGATCACCTGCGTTTCATCAGAGGAGCCATAAGTGCGTTGTTTGATCAAATAAGAATAAGGAATGAAGATGAATAGTTTTTTCATATCTATGAAAATATTACATTTTGCAGAACATGGAACACATTTCTATATTCGAAACAATTAATAAAGAAATATTCTTTCCGCGCTTAATTAGTTTAGATGACTCGCTTTTTTAATCATGTTAATTACGTGAAGCACATTTAGAATACATCAATATGTCTTATATTTGCAGGTAGATGTTATTACGTAGGCATCCGCTAAGTAAGGATTTTGATTAAATATAGGGGGATGAAAGTTTGTATGAAACTTTGACAATTTTAAACCGATCGGACTGAGACTTTGAATGGTAAAAGCTACTATGACGTAGGCATCACAGACGAAGTCGCGGGTACCAAGTAGTCGGTAAATAAAAGTTTGATTCAAGAGATAGTTTCAGCAACTTCATTGCGTAAAAATATTTATTCCCCATTTCAACACATTCACAGTTTAATTTCTTGACACAATATAGCCTATGTCCTTCTCCAAAGTAAAATCTCTATAACAAAATTCACCAAAATTTATTTGAGATGTTTACTTTTACATTTATAATATTTGTATGTATTTAAATATTGTTATACAGAAAAATTAAAAATACGCACCTACAGTTCTACAGTTCTACAGTATATATAAGAGATATTGATGTATTCTGAATGTGCTTCACGTAATTAACATTATTAAAAAAGCGAGTCATCTAAACTAATTAAGCGCGGAAAGAATATTTCTTTGTTAATTGTTTCGAATATAGAAATGTGTTCCATGTTTTACAAAATGTAATATATTCATAGATATGAAAAAACTCATTATTAGATAAAATTTCACTATACCAATCTGGTTTTATTTTATTGTACCTTTTATCAAAACAGAAAAGAAAAAATGGGTATATACTTTTTCAAAAAAATTTATTAAGAATAGGTTTTAAAACTTTAGACGCCATTTTCCCATAACGAAGTCCGTGTGGCTTGACACAGTATTGCTTATGAGTGTCCAGTTATAGTTGAATATAAGTCCTATCGCAACAGCAGTGTGAGAGACAATAACGACAATACGCTCGTAACAATTGAGCACTTATAATCACTCGACACTCCGTAGCTAATTACTATTCGTTATGTATGTACGTCTATCGCTTCTGGGTTAATGGTAGACAGATATTACGTAGCTGGTGCCTGCGACTTCGCCCGCGAAATCTTACTAGAAGTCACATATTGCTATGCATATTGGAACAGGCGTTTAGCACTTTAAATTATCTTTAAATGAAGATTTTTTCTGACATAAGATTTCACTAAAATAAAGCTTATAAAGAGCTCTGATATGAGTTTTATCTATTTGTGAAACAGCAATAAAAGAAAAACTACAAATACAAAAAAAATAGTTAAAAAAAGAATCAAAAGGGGGTAGTGGTGGCAGATAGTAAGAGGTGGGGATTAAATTCTACCACTACAAATAGATACATAATAATAATTTAATTTTATATTTTTTGCATATATTTCGTCATTAAATTTTTCAATTGCGAAAAATAAATGCAAGAAATTCAACAATAATAAATAATTGTGTTATTATTTTATATAGAGTTGTTTTATGTTACTTACTAAAGTAAATCTTATAAATGTAATACCCGCTTTACTATACGTATGTTAAAAGACGAAAGAATAAGATAGTTTTAACTACATTATTTGCTCTCAAATTGTATTACTTGCTTCAAGTCTATACGAAAATAGTTCTTTTAAATAAAAGTATATTGTATTTATAACAATTAATAATAATTAACAATCGTTTCATATTAATAATAATACGCTATTATGTATTAAGAATGCTTCATATTTTAATAATCTATCGTTATATTCGCCAATTACATACATTGATTTTTTTTATTAAAGGTATAAAGAAATTTCTGTAAATATACGTCCATACTAACATTATACTTATTTCTTTCAAGTCATGATACATATATTTTACTGTTTAGAAATGCAAACGCTATCAGCTTGAAAGCCTGTGGAGACAAATGAGCTTGTCTCGATCCAGCTCATTGCGTTTGTATCCAAGATGTATCCATCAATCAATGTGACGTCTTAATTCCATCTCGCCGTCCTTAGGTGCTTGGTGAGAACAATAATTATAATTAATACGGTAACAATAGCGCTAATAATTGAGGTATAGGGTACGTTATTTGTAATTGTTCGTGATAATATGTTATCGAATTTGTTATAAAATGAAATGTCATTTTTAGGCCCAGACGAAGGAATTTGTCCGTGTGACATTTGGTTGATGAAAAACAAAACTTTTTATAATGCGCTCTTAGTACCTTGTGTGTTAAGCGATCCAGTTGTAAACGTTCTATTACGACAGATAAAAAAGTACCCGGAACATTGTTCTTCGTCTGCAGGCCTTTATACATTTTACCAAAAATTTCGACACAGCGGAATTAGTAACTGAAGCTTCTAGTTATTATTTAAACTACTTTTGGACCGAATTTCACATAAAGGGCTGAAATTATGAGCCACTTTTTTTTTTAATTTGAAGCATCATATCATAAAAGGACAAATGCAACTAAATTCAAATCTCTTGCTATTTGTTCCGAATGCCAGTGCTAAGACATATATCTTATCCATTATAGAACCCTAAAGAAAATGTTAATTCATTGAATTATTAAAGTCTACAGCCTCAATCTAGCTTAGCTCCATTGAGGTTTACATCGATCAAGATGATGAATAATTGTAATCCCCACACCGACTAATTAGAATGTATACGGGTGTAATTGTAATTGATTAGTGGTTAAAGGATTTTGTTTTTATAAAAAATAATATCATAATATATACAATAATTTTATGATCAGCGCATGGACAATTGCACCACCAGAGTAAACGAATTTCTAACCAGCTTAAAAATGAAAAAGGGATAAAATTGAATAGGAAGTAAGAAACGACATAACTCTCTCACTCATTGTCTTTAGCTATATTAACTACTTCATGCTGATCTTCCGTGAAAATGAGCTGCTGCTCCGAGTGTGCAGTCCTCAAACGACAATTAGTTAAAGGGCTTCAGCTAGACACTACCCCAGTGCTTTTTGCCTCAATACTAGGCTCTATCTAAACGGTAGCTCACTGTAATTTATCTCCAGAGCTGTTACATTACAGATGAATATTCCTAGTGGGGTAATACCCTTAAGTTATAACGTAATTCCCTAACTTAACAACATCTTACGACCATATCAATATTTAAAATCTTTTATGTTTAGACTAAAAAGATTGATTTGTCAATTGCAATAAACAATCTTATTTAATATAATTCATATTACTTGAGACGTACATTTTACTTTGAATTCATTTTTCTAGTTTTATATACAACGAAGCTATAGGAGAACGAAAATGCCCTGAAGTGTTTCGAGAACAGGATGATATGTATGACCGTGCCGCTTTTTTGCTCCACTTGAGATTTAAATATGTTTAAACTAGTTTATTTCAATGTGTTGTTTACTTTAATTCCGTAAATAAAAGGATTTCTTCTGATTTTCTTGGACCAAAATTCAAGCCAGCTAACCCTCAGGCGGAACTGGTCTCCGACTCGAAAATAAGTACCACGGCTTCGAGCAAGAAATACTTTACATAAAAGATGTTTTTCAGTAAGTTAAAGAAAACAAGATTCCAATTAGAGTTTCCTCAAGTTTTCGATGTACCGCGTTGTCTCAAGTTTTCCAATATAAGTTACAACTGGAGCCATTTATCAAACTCGCTTCTCATGTGCTAACATATAAATAACGTTACCGCTTATAGACGAATTTTGGTATGTTTCTGTTTGTATGTGGTCTTATTTGTTTACATTATTCAATATGCGCTATAATGGTATAGTATATTTGAAGGGATGAATGCCATTTAGAGTTGCCGGGTACAGGTTCATTATTTCCAGGACAATTCAACTGCATAATAAATTAACTGATAAATGAAATGTACAACATAATGAAACAAAAAAAAAAATACAATGAGTAATTTTCGAAGACCATATATATTTCAGTGATAAATAACCAAAAATATTTTAAAAACTTTTTTAACTATAGGATTAATACTCATGGTTTTCGAGGTAGACTTAAGAAGAAATGGATGAATTATGTGAAGGCTTTAAATATATATGGTGACGTTTGTTTTGCTCGTGCAATGTGTTTGATCTGTACAGAGGTGAGTATTTTTTATCTGTAATAATAAATTATAAATAAGCGCATCACATTAGGATCTCATGATTCTGTATCGGGGGTCCGCAAACACACACAACACAAACAAATACCCACACCACGACAAACATCCGTATGACCAATACAGACGTCTGCCGATTGAGCATGGATCGAACAGTAACTTCTGTATTACATTTATATTGTTTTAATAATAATTTAAGTATTTTAACAATACAATTGTCGTTCGATCAGTTCAATCATTAGATTTTAAGTAATAAGGAAGTATCTTAAAAAATGAGAAGATGATGAGACAGTATTTTTTTGTTTTTTTTTTTTTTTTATAAAAGTGATTAAGTTCTTAATTTTTAATAATTATTGGTTACCTGCCGCGGCTTCCCATGAGTTTAATAATGAGGAAAATTTCCATGCTAGTGGTAATCACTTTTATTTTTTGTTAAAAAATTATAAATAAAATAAAAACCAATTAGCCGAGTCATTCTGAAGTGATGCATTTGCAAATTTCTAACAAAAAACAAGTGGATGAGTTAACGATATGTGGTGATGTATAAAATAAATTAAGATGCTTTTCAATTGAACAAAGAATTTATTCAAATTATTTATTTAAAAAAATTATGTAACTACTAACATTTCTTTTACATTTATCTGCATATAAAGTTGGACTTTTAGTGCTACAGCTTTAAGTTGTTTTTCTCTGAGGTTTTAGTATTCGCCCATAAACTTTTGTAATAAGATTTTGTAAAGAATTATCCTCTAGCGTATAAAAGTGTTTCCTTGAAATAGGAATCCTAAACAAGCGTAAAAAACTTTCTTTTCTGGTTTGCGGGAAAATATATTCTGAATAAGTTTATGTTTTTATTTCTAACGAAAGTGGATGGCTTTGGATTTAAAACAGCTGAAAAATTTTAATTTAAAAATAAATACTTTAATTAAAATAATATTATTATCAAAAATATAGGCCGACTAGCTGATGCTCGCGACTTCATCTGTGATGTCTGATGCCTACGTCGTAGTAGCTTTATGCATGCAAAATCCAAGACCAATCTGTTTAAAATTGATAAAGTTTCATACAAATTTTCTTCCCCTGTTTTATCCCCCTGGGGCAGAAGTAATCAAAATCCTTTCTTAGCGGATGCCTACGTCATAACATCTACCTGCATGCGAAATTTCAGCCCAAATCGTCCAGTGGTTTGGGCTGGGCGTTGATAGATCACTATGTCAGTTAGTCAGTCAGTCACCTTTGAGTTATATATATTTAGATGAAACGTTAAAGTCAAAACGTTTTTTTATAAATTAACTAGCGACCCGCTTCGGCTTCGCACGGATACAATGTAGATTTTTGCGACATCATATTACAATTTCTTATAATTCTCGACTTTTCTTTATTGTAATATACATATTTAAAATTTTGTTTTTGTAAGTAACGAGTAATATTCTTTCGTATGCATTGAAAGCTGTTAATTTGAAGTTATAAATAGACATTCATTTTATTTGAATATAGATAAGAGCAAAGGTTATAAGTGTAAATCTTATGATGGCTTGCAAGTTACTGACCCGTTTTGATGGCATAGGTATTTCAGGCTCTAGTCGAATAAGATATTTGAACTAAACAAGACAAACAACCACAGAGAGAGGATCGGGCTTTATTTAATGTTGTTTGGAACGGTCTTGTCGAGTCAACAGAGGACACTAGATCTTGCACTGACTTCTGCTAACATATCGCCAGTGAAATTCTAATAGTGTATAAACAAAATTAACAGTTTTAAAGAAGAATCTGAAAAGCAGAAGAAAAAACTTTTTATGGGCAATTCGCACTTGATCAGTGTTAAAATACTAGCTACTATTGAAATACACATTCTGTGAAAATTTCAACTTTCCTTACCTTTTATGTATTATGAGATACATCCCGATTACAGACTAACCGACAGTCGGACAAATAAAAGGACAGACGAAGAAATTGATAGACGGATAGATGGCCACACGAATAGACGGACAGACGGACAGATGGATAGACGGATAGACAGATAGACGGATAGATGGATTTACAGTTAGATGGATAGACGGATTGACGGTTAGACGGATAGACGGACAGCGAAGTCTTAGTAATAGTGGACACTCAAGACGCCGTTCTTTGGTATGGGTACGGAACCTTAAAAGATGCATAATTTTACATTTAAGATTAAGAATAAATAATTATTCCTATTTTAAGAACATGAACTAAAAATATACTTATAATTTAAATAATATATTATTGCTTAACCCTTAAACGCGTGATTTATTTTTCGTTTGAAAAATTTAATTATATTATTTGTCTAGAAAAAAAAAATAAATCGGCATTGCCAATTAATTTTTTCTATTATTACTTATTTTATAACTATAGTATGATAACGTAATTTAAAAACCAAATGTCATAAATAGTATATTTCATACTATTCGTCATATAACTGTTATTACGTTGTTTAATAACTGGTCAAGTGCGAGTAGGACTCGCGCACCGAGGGTTCCGTACAAACTTATAGAAATCTATATAAGACTAACCCATCTACGCCATTTGTGGTCTTCATCATCAGTTCCAACATAAGTTACTATCAAAAATACCTAAATCGGTATACGCTTGCCTATAATATTTGAGGAGTTCCCTCAATTTCTCCAGAATCCCATCATCTGATCCTGACCTGAAGACAATGGGACCACCTTGGAAGTATACCTTTTCAAACAAAAAAAAAAATTTTGAAAATCGGTACACAAATGGCGGCGTAATCGGCGAACAAACATAAAAAAAAATTAAATACAAGGTCGAATTGAAAACACTCCTTTTTAGAAGTCGCTTAAATATAATCAAATATTATGTAAATATGGATCACGTCCCAAAAACTATTTTGAAACTATTTAGGAGCACTTTAATTTAAAACACAATCATGGATGCAATCCATGGAAACACAAATTACTATATAAGTTTTAAGTACTAATACACCTTATACTTACAAAAAAAAAAGTTATAGCGCGATTCAGGATACACCCAGCGCCATCTCTTGACAATTTCAATGAACTAACTTGTTGACTTTGACATTAACAACATAATTATATTATATTTTATTCTCGTTTTATTTTTATTTATATTCTACTACGCTCCACTACCCCTGCACTACGTTCGTAAAATATTTAGATTTACATTATCAATCAAAATATCGAAATATAATATTAGTGTTGCCAAGACGAAAATAATTAGTCCTTAATTCGAACAAAACTAATTGTTTATTTATAAATAACTAATTATATTACTAATGACCAGAAGACTTATATGTGTAGATAAATAAGTAAATTAAAGAACTCGATCTGTTTGAATTTAATTTTAAAATTTTCGTACTAAGTCAATACGAGTACTTAAATCAAATCGCGTGAAGCTCTTATATTGAATGTTAATTACGTAATGACGTTATAAATCGACGATAAAACTTTTAAGTGAAAAGTTTATTTTATAATTTTTTGCGCGTTTAAATAATAATTAAAATAAAAATTTTTATTAATCGAGCAGAATTATATCACAGTTAATGTCATAATGTTGTCATAGATGGCATTAGCTGTACGCTGCATCGCGCTATCATTTTGTTAGCTGCGATATATAGATTGCATTGCGTTGTTTATAAAGGTTTGCTGCTTTTTAATGTTTTCGTATTGATACAAATTTCTTCTCAGTGTTTGTAAAATTGTTTTTTTGACCATGGTCAACTTCTATGTTAATTTGTTACAAGTACATAAAATTTTTATTCTAAGATTAATATATTTTCCGCTTGATCAATTTACAACTTGATACATTTACGCGTACCTGAGAAAAAGGTTGAAAGACAGACGTACAGACTGACAGACACACGAACAGAAATTTACAGTTTTCGGATTTTTTCCTTTATGTATACTAAAGGACCTTGCTCCTGGCCAAATTTCATAATGCTTGGTCAATGGGAAGTACCCTATAGGTTTTGATTCCCTTGCGAAAACGTTAAAAACGCTATCATACTTAAAATATGTGATATAAATGACCGTATCTTTTGATTGCGTTAACTTAGAAGTTTGATTTTTTCACAGCTCTTAGTAATTACAACTTTGAGTACTTGACGTTGATAAAAATTTGTTACCTTCACGCGTTTCTGAGAAAAAGGTTAAAAGACAAACTTACAAACAGACAAACATACATACAAAAATTTACAGTTTTCAGATTTTTTCCTTTATTTGTACCATAAGATCTTACTTCTTGCCAAATTTCATCGTGCTAGGTCAATGGGAAGTACCCTATAGGTTTTGATTCCCTTGCGAAAACGCTAAAATGGTCAAAATATACGACATATTTTCCATTATCTTTTGATTGCGTTGATTTAGAACTTTAATATTTTCACGGCCGCATGTCATCGTAGACTTGAGTATATGATATTAATTTCAACATGATACGTCTATGCATTTCTGAGAAAAAAGGGTTGACATCCCGACAGACAGACAGACAGACAGACAGACAGACGGACAACAAAGTGATCCTATAAGGGTTCCGTTTTTCCTTTTAAGGTACGGAACCCTAAAAACCACAGTGCGCATTTAAGGGTTAAAATAGTGTCCATGAAAATTTATGCAATTTTTTCGCTCTCCTTTTTTAAAGCTATTTATTTTAACTTACGCGACGTTAGAACGTGATGGTATAGGCTTCAACGCAGAGCTGAAACCGCTGGGTTTGAAAATATGAAATTTTCCTCAAACGGTCCATAAATATGTATCTTAATGGCGCATTAAGAAAGAATACTATCCTATGTATACGCGTTAAAAATAAATTTAACTCAACATATTATTTATGAAACATCCATCTCATTATTTGGGAACACAAAGCGTCTTAAAAGCATATAACTGTGTATAGATCGTAATAGTTTGAATGAAATGGGCATCTATTCTCCTATAATCTACGGTCCCATCGACCTCACTGATGGTCAGGGCACAGTGACACTTCTCTGTTATCAGCGACAATAGGGCGAATCGATTCACTATACCGTTCACCATTCAAAGATATCCTTTAATCTTTAACAGAACGATATACTCGAATCGAATATGTCCGAGTGTTAACTCTATGGAAAGTAAGAGCCGATGAGCAAAATACGTAATTTTATTTCCTCGGAAGACGTACTTAATTCATTTGTTTGTATATTTGTAATTATTGAACAAATATTAATTAAAATTCTTTGGGATCAACGGGTATAGTTAAAAACACCCTGACGAATTGATTCTCAATTCTTTCTCCTTCTTTTCGTTCCTCTTTTTTCGAAATCGGTTAAAAAACATCCGATGAACTACGACGAATCTCGTTTGTTGGATATTATCAAAACTTATATTATAAACAGGAAAGATTTGATTTGTTTGTTTGCATTGAATAGACTCCGAAACTACTTGACCGATTTGAGATTTTTTTTTGCGTTGAGTAGCCAGTTTATTCAGGAAGGCTATATTACATCACGCTATGACTCATAAAAGCGAAGCAGAAACCGCGAGGAACATCTAGTAAAACATAAATGAATAAAAAAAATGTAGTTGTAGAATATTATTTTTCATTTATTGATACTAATTGGTATGAGATAGAAGATGCTTACTATTAATTAGGGACTATGTAAATTATTACTTCGAATTATTAATCGACTAATTTTGATACTCGATAATTTAATTAGAAACACGTATACTATATGTATACTTGAACGGAGTGGTTTTGAACTATGTAAAAGGTTGTTAGCTTCTGGGTTTAAATCAATAATACGTTTTAGCATAATTTCAACTGATGTGGTTCTATGGGCTAATTATATAATACATATACTCGTACATGTACTGTTTACACTACACTATTTTGTTAATAATATAGTTATTATGGCAACAATAAAATTAATTATGTAGGTTATCTGTGCACTCATAGATTACAACTAACTTGCCAGTTTGGCTTTTTTTCCGACTGCGTGACGCAAAGGAGGGTTATGTAATTATAAGTCTATTTATGCATGTATGCATTTATATATGTACGAATGTTCATATGTATGTGGGTTTGGAGCTTTGTGCTTGTACTATTTGGACCAAACATGTGAACCGATTTTTATAAATGACACGTCGTTAGATTCGTCATAACGTCATAAGCACGAATGTCATAGAAAGTATAAAAATTTGAAAAAATCAAAATTACCGATATTGGAACGCCATGATGTGATAAAGAAAAAAATTAAATTCGACGAACTGTGTCAAGTGTGGTGTCGTTGAATAGGTATTCAGAAATCATTTATAGGTTTCTTATATCGTTTCTCAATCAAAGCAACCTTTTAGGATCTATATTTATTGTTGGTTAGTAACGATTCTCACTTATAGAGTCTTAGACAGAAGTGATATTGATACGGTACTGCTGACTGCAGATGGATCTATCATCAAGTGTAACTTTATATATAAACAAACATAAACAATAATTAATAATTAATTATTCATTGTTCCTTATTATACAACAATAAGTATGATCATTATATGTTAACATTTTTTTTTAGCGGTTAAGCGAAGAAACATAAAAGACGTTGAAGTTTTTCATCTCATTGCTATGCGTATGCGGAATCTTCGTATAATCATTTGTGAAAACTACATACTCTCATTTACATTCCGATGTCGTTTACGCTTATTTAAGAAAAGTAAAATACAAAATAGCCTGTACATGTCCCACTGCTGGGCAAAGGCCTCCTGTTAAGGAGAAGGTTTACAGTTTAATCCAATACCTATTTTACTGCGGGTTGGCGGATATATATGTGTCAGAATTTCTCCCGGCACATGCAGGTTTCCTCGCGAACTTTTCCTTCAGTCCCGATTTCGAGATGGGGTCTGAATCCGTGATCATCGGATTAGATCGACCTGTTCTAACCACTAGATCATCTTGGCTCTTCGTATAACTTGTTACACATATTTAATGGATTATCCTTACTACATGGTTTAGGGAGATGATTTACGCTCACAATTCACTACTTTATTTTAGTTTGGTTTTAGAAAGAAAGAAAAAATAAAATAGAAGATATTATTATTGCACACAAGGACACATACAATGACATAATATGAACACAAAGCTACAACTTTAATTGGTCATGTCGCTAAGTAGGTTTCTCCGGATACATGTAGGTTTCTTAGCTATATGTTTTTTCGCCGTTGACTATTAAACTAATTTCAACACAAAAGTACTTGAAAATTCAGTAACTCTAGCCGGGGTTAGGACCCACGATAATCGGTTGTTCTAATTTCTAACCATTAGACCGTCTTCAAAATCCGTTAAAACAAAAGTTACGTTTGAGATTTAAGCTATAAATTATATTAATATAATGATCTTTTAACTATCTTGTTACCAATGATTAATATTGGTAGAGATACTTCGTATATAAGTTCAAATTCCCCAGAGTTTAAAACTTAGTAACATTGATCGAAGACTCGAGTTCTCAATAGTTAGTTTACTTGCGGTTGTCTTCAGTTAAATGGTATCAGGTATGTATGTGAAGGCATACTTGGTAAATGCTTTTATTAGTTTAAGCTGCTCCATATCTTAATTTAATATATTCTTGGTAGGATATGGGTTAAGATTACTTAGTATTATATAGACTTTACTTCTGGTACCAATGAAGGCATCATTGGTGACAAGACTGGTCCATATTTCGCCCAGAGAATTGATATTGCAATTTAAAGAAGAAACGCTTCTAGCATTCTTGATACCATTTCACGTGGACATGACAGTAATTATTATGATTTGTTAAATATTTAAGTTTCTCTTTTTTGTATTTGATTATAGTTTGAATAAATGTTATATAGAGGATTATATTATTATGGTTATGTTTTAGAATACAAGATAGACGGAAAATAAATTTTCTTAAAAGATGCCAACGCAGAATACCTATATGCGTACCAAACACCACAATTTAATTTATTGGATTGAGCTGTGCGTTTTATATATGAATATGGAAGAATAGGTAAAAGTATAACCTTATAAATGTAGAAACCACAAAAAAAAAACTACAAACAAGTAATTACTCTACAATTCTTCTCCATAATTATATTATTGTTTTTCAAATGCGTTAATCCGTTCATATGCAGCAGTCTCGCTGTTTGCAATCAGGAGCCATGATCAATGATGTTAAAATCTCATTTTAATCAAATATTCGCTTTGCGCTGCCGCCGTTTATTCTCAGTATGCGAGGGAGCTTCGCACAGACCGTCAACAAGAACATTATTACTGAGGTAGAACTTAGCTTAGCCTACTGACTACAGTTTGTATACGGGCTGGCTCGATGGGTGCCTCACTCTCAAGGAAGATCAGTGTAAAGTACTAATAACTATATAGTTTTCGTACGGAGATGTCGGAGCCGGAAGCATTATCTTCTCTTCCATTTCTTTCCTTACTTCCTATTCCCTTCATCGCCTATTCCTTGTAAATCTGGCAACGCATATGTGTCTCCTTTGGTGCAGCAAAAAATGGTCGTCTAAAGGTGATCACTTAACATCACTTGATGTTACCTTTAGACACTTGTTTGCTAAAACGTCACTCAAACAAACATGTGTTTGTATCTATAATATTACACATATTTTTTTACTTACATAATAAAACTATGACCGATAATAATCCAACCATATATTGTTAAAATCATAAATATAGAGATAGGACTGAGTATAAGACTTCATAAATTGACCACTCTACGGAAAGGGAAGAAATTATATTTTAAATTATATTGTCTTTTTAGGGTTCCTTGTTTAGAGTGTGTTAACGGAACCCCATTATTAAGTCTCCACTGTCCGTCTGTCAGCGGGCAGCATCTCAAGATCCGTAATAGGTAAAGAGTTAGAATTGGCAGTAGAGACATCGACACGAAGTGGCCAACGAGAATCCTGAAAATAAACAACTCATTTCACTTTATTTGTTACTCTTCTTCGCACTCGCTTGAGCATGTTTTTTTTATAGAGACCAATTTTTGTTTGAATATGCAATGCCCAGTCAGTTTGATGACTGCTCTGGTATAGTGGTACTAAATGTAGGTGACTCTAACGTTCCAAGGAGATATTTGTATCTTAATATATACAACTCAAAGGTGCTGACTGACATAGTGATCTATCAACGCACAGCCCAAACCTCTGAGGGAATCGGTCTGAAGTTCGGCATGCAGGTAGATGTTATGACATAGGAATCCGCTAAGAAACAATTTTATTACGGTCAATTAACAATTTTATATCAATTACGCTTTGATAGACACACAGACACACATAACGGTCAAACTTATAAAACCCCCCTTTTTGCGCGGGGGTAAAAAAATCAGTAATTTGCCAATTACTAGACTAGAGTAATAAGCAGATCCTCATATAACAGGAAAATTTCTAGGTAGATGATATGGAATGTCCAGTCAATTTGTAAATAAAACAGTGGCATTAATTACAAGCGGTATGCCGTCACCTTTTAATGAGTATCATACTTCAGCTCGGCTGATTTCAATCGTATTTCAATCAATTTATACGTAATTAAATCTCCAAATGAAAGTTGGAAATGTATAAAATATTGTTTTAATAACTTTAATGTAGATTTTGTTATTCCAAAGAAGCATTTATATTTTCAGTTTTCTGTCTCTTCGGTACGATATGGTTCGGTAGTTAGGTTAGGTATATATGTTAGGTCTTTTAATTTTTGATTTATATTTAAAAAAAAGGCTTGTTTATAAAAACTTATTTCTAGTATAGCAACACTTAATACGTAAAAATATTTGGCGGGCTGCTCGACGATTGGCTGATGACAACGTGATGTCCTGAGCCAATCGGGAGCAGAGTTTTATGGCGGGAAAAAGGGACATTTTTCTTGGCGGTTGGCGGTGTGCCCGAGGCGGGTGCTAACTTAAAAAAAGACGAAAGTCTAGTCGAGATATATTGTTATAATTGTATAATTTATATGGTAGTACTGCTATGATATTTGATTGAATAGTATATGTAAATGAGTGCAGTGTAAAGTCTAATAAACTTAATAAGTAGATTATGGTGTTTCTTTGGGAGTGATCTCACATATATATATAAAACATTCAAAGACCGTGAAAATATTTATATTTTTTCATTATATATAAGAGCAAATGCACCAATTAGTATCATAAATACTAAAATCGGATAGAATATAAGTGTGCCTAGATTATTTAAAGAGTTCCCTCGATTTCTCCAGGATCTCAACATCTGATTCTGACCTGATGACAATGGGACCAATTTGGAAGTATACCCTTCCAACACAAACAAAATGTTCAAAACCGGTCAACAATCGGCGGAGAAAACGGTCAGCAAACATATCTTAAAAAAATACACACAGCCGAAGATAGAACCTCCTCCTTTTTCCGTTTTTATTAAATACAGTCCTCTGGCATAGCAAATTTTGAAGGAATCACTCTAAATACTTTCTATATTTTCAAATAATCAAATGTTAAAAATTTCGAAACAAATTAATTAATATCAGCCAGTAAGTGTGAAGAGAGTGCAAGAAATCGATTTACGTTCAATTGGGTCTTGATTAAGAAATACCAAGACTGCGATATGAATTCTCTGCTTATAACTTTATATGCTTTCTACGTATACTTTAACAATAAAAAGTAAATTTTCTTTTAATGTTTAATAATATAAAGTAATTTATTATAAATGTTTACTTATTTATTACTTTAATAATTTATATTACTATCGTAAAAGATAGTATGTATACCTATTATTGAAATTCAGCCAGTAAAAAATGTAAGACAAGGAGACGGCCAATTAACTTTCATATATTGTATGCTTTTAGGGCTCTGTATCTAAAAAAAAAAAAAAAAAAAACAAAATTAATATAAGGTACACTATATTCAAGTAGGTTTTTATACTATAATCATGTACACTTTTGAAGGATGATTCCGTTTAGCCACCCTAATGTACCCTAAGAGGGACAATTGGAATCGCATTCCGCTTGGCCACCCCGATCAGGGTGGTCAAAAGGAATTTCATATTAATTGTTCTTCCGATTATCCACCCTAAGGTATACTGAGGTTAAATATATATTTTTTAAATTGGGTGGCTACTTTCGTAGCTAAACGGTATTATTCCTTTTGAATCGTTAATGAACAAAAAATTGAATTGACGAACCACCGGTTCGGAATGTAGATTCTACCGATAAGACCCTTAACTAGATAGTTGCCCTTTTTAAAAGTTTTGAACTACATACATTTAAGAGTTACAAATATATTAAATACCCTGTGTGAGTCCAGCTTATACTAATTCCAGGCCTAAATCATCTATATAATCTTGTACCTACTAATATTCTTTCGCTAATAAGGATTTTTAATATATAATTTAAACTTATTACTTTTAAACTGTAATACTTTCTGCCAATACCAAATACCAGTGGGAACCTTTTTCCAAGCCTCCGCTGTCCGTCTGCGCGTCCATCTGTCACCGAGCTATTTCTCGTGAACCGTAATAGGTAGATAGTTGAAATTTCTACAAAATGTGTACGTATTCTATTGACACTATAATAATAAAAACCGGTTAAGTACAAGTCGACCTCACGCACGAAGGGTTATATATTACATTAGCTGTGCCCCGCGGTTTCGCTCTCGTTAATTTGAAGAAAAATTATATTTATATAACGTTTACCATCCCTACTTAAATCGGATATTGTTCACAATCTTTTTTTGTTTATTAATAAAATATTTTTTAAGTCAAAGTAATCTAGGTTATTCCTTATAATATTAGCTATCTGTAAAATACCCGTCGAAATCATTTCAGCCGTTTCAGAGATAAAACGCAACAAACAGACAGTCAGACAAAAAATTAAAAAAATTGTTGTTTGTAAAAATTGTTCGATGTAAGTACTGTATATACTTTCTATATAAAACTACGTCTTCAAGAGACATAAAACAAAGTGACACTTAACTTCTTAATAAGTACAAGACAATATTGCAACAAAGGTTGTATATGTATATAATACATATTTTGATATAAACTAACACTTTCATATGCATTAAGTTAAAAGCCGTTAATTTGAAATTACAATCAGATACTTCAATTTTATTTTTTGTATAGATATTGTTTTAACGCTTTTAACCTTACATTTATTGTAAACAAGTGATTTTAGATGTATAGATAGAATTATAATATAATATATACAAAAAAGATAAACCTAACTATTAACAAGTCGTAATAATTACTGTATAATTCGTGTCCGCGCGGAATGGCGGCAAGAGTGCTAGCAGTGTTTTCTCTTTGAATCGCAGTTCCGATTCTCTGGGCGAAAAATGCGCCCTCCATGCGCCCTCTATGCGCTGCGCCCGAAGCAATAAGACGAGAGACATACGCATATTATTATTATTTTTATTTATATATATTTCTTTTACATAATTATTTAAAAATCATCGTACAAAATATAACACTGACCCGCATTTGATCGGTTTTTAAAAAACGGTCGAAACGCATTCATAATAATTTTAATTGAATTTTTCTAGACAAATTCGTACAACGCTTTAACAATTTTTGTCACAAAACGTTTTACATAATATTATTTTTTTAATGTAATTACATATGTTATTCTTGAAAGTCGTGTTAGTAATTTTGTATTCTAGGTATATCATAACTTGGTCTCAAAGTATTATAAACAAAAATATCTACCAACACATGAACTCGTTCAAGTACGTGAGTCATTTTCTCAGCTATCTGTCATGTTCCCCCCCTCCGACCCTCCGTTCCATATTTTTACCTCCTAAGAGTTGATATAAATGTCAACTTGATTTAAAGGAAAAGTGACTTTCTGTCTGTTCAATGTGACTGTTTGTATAGTCTCAAATTGTTAACTTCATGTTTTCGAACAGGAATTTATATAGCGCTTATACGGAACAGCTGTAATGTATGTAAATAGCTGTCAAACGAGCAGATGGGACACCTAAAGTTAAGTAATCATGGCTGCCCATAGACCAGCATAGCCACTAGTGCATTGTAGCGTAACAAATTATAAGCGTACATTATAGAAAATATATTCAGATGTTTTTCACTTTGAATTGACTATAAAAGCTACTAATATGTTAACTTATGGTGTTTCTATACCGGAGCACATGCTGGAAGCGTATGAATCGCATTCATGCTACGTACATCGTAGTAATGACTCGGACGCGTCACAAGCGCACGCGCGCGTTGTGAACTACTTCGCGTAGGTATATGAGGTAGCACAAGCACCGCCGTGCATGCGTATACGTAGTAAGTTATACGTACGTAGTAAGTTTACGAACAAATATTTGAATTGTTCACGCGAACAAGTCCAAAACTATCCAGTGTCAATACTATGTTCTTAAGATGTCCGCGAACCACATTACTCGTGTTCGCGGGAAGGCAATATAACTTGCACACAAACTGCTCGCGAACCAATCACGAACATGTCCAAGGTGTCTGTATTATGTTCCTAAGATGGATGCGAACTGTTACGCTCCGTGCACAGGTGCATGTTTCGATGCACCTTTAAAGTTACCTTCGTAAAATTGTGTCAACGATTTTTGTACAGGTTTTTTGATATGGAAAGCAAATTGTAACGATAACCTGTCCCGTTTTTCATTTAATATTTTTATACGGACAAAATCGTACGTTACAACTAGTTTCATCTAGATATTTCTTATTACTAGCGGTTACAAATGACTCGTGTCTGCGTAATATTACAAAAAGTCTAGTATTTCAATGTACTACTCTTACTTAAGGCAGTTTTTATGGATGGCCACAATATTGCGTTGTTATATAATCTTTGACTCAACTTGGGTGACATATCAAATTGAGCTTGCTACGCCGGCTTGACACGAAGATAACATAAATATTCCGTGTTAAATATAAGTATTTTGTCATATGTCAGGATAAAAAATATCTACTAGTAATTAAAACTATGACACTTATTAAAATTTTGTATTTATTTGAATAGCATCACATTATTTTCATGAAAAAAATGACAGCGAATACATAAATAAACAATTTCAAATAGTTTTATTATTTTACTTTGACCGAAAAATGGTCTAATTTAACATACTGTTTTTAAATTCGTCAAGTTATGAATTGGTCAAGTTCAAAAGTCGACAAAATGTGAATAATGAGTCATACCTACTAACGATTTACGAAAACCTATACATACAAAACTCACACGAAACATCATACATGTTATACGTATTATATCGAGAAATCTTTCAAAACGTACGTGTCTCATTTCCAAAGCCATCCGTCAAGTTATTACCCCTTCCCGCCGCCATTACGTGCGGTATTACGTTACACATTTTTTCCGAGCATGGGTCGAGACGAATGATGTCATT
Organism: Hypolimnas misippus; assembly: GCA_037950945.1. Classification (NCBI taxonomy): domain Eukaryota; kingdom Metazoa; phylum Arthropoda; class Insecta; order Lepidoptera; family Nymphalidae; genus Hypolimnas; species Hypolimnas misippus. The sequence continues at coordinate 4,531,838 of JBBEEQ010000009.1, forward strand.
AGTCTCTATCTATCGCAGCTTCATTTTGTCGCTTTGCAGTCATATGCTGTAGGTTTTTTGTGTCTGTTCCATTTTGACTCATAAATCTTAATTGAATGACGCACTGGGTTTCGTAAAAGCGTATATGGACGCTGATTAGCTATAATGTGTCAACCCAAAAAATTCGAATTATTGATGTATTCTGATAATGTGTTACGTATTCAACGTTATTCACAAAAAAATTCGTGTTATTTATACTAAACAAGAACGGAAAGAAGTTACTTAATTTAATGCTTTTAATATTGAAGTGTGCTCAATATTTTGCAACATGCAACAATCTAATGTATTAATTTGAAAAACTTATTATTAGATAAAACTTTTTTCTATACTAATCTCCTTTTAATTTATTATACACTTTATCATAATAGAAAAGAGAAGATCGATATATACGACAATAAAACGCGTAGGCAAAACAGTCTATATTTTTTAACTTAGCTATGAGCTGTATAGTACTCACTATACATTATATATATGTGTATGTATAGTATGTATAGTACAGTCCTCATAATGGGCGTTCATGTTCATAGTTGTTACTTCCTCTGGCCTTAGATTCATAACCAATACTTGGTGATGTCAAAGCGCTACAAACCTATTGCCGCGTCTACACCAGGGCCGGATTAAGCCTAGTGGTATCAAATGCTACAGGCCCTGCTCTTTAAGGGGCCTCGCGCGTTTGCGTAAGAAAATCATTCTCGTACAATATGGAAGCTTCTCGAGCTTGTTTTACAGATATTGTAGCATTGCTTTTTATTAAATGTTAAATATTCAATAAGAGGAAATATCAATGAATCAAGCTTGACTGTACGAACATTAAATTTTAAAATAAATTTCTAAACTTTGAACCAAGGGGGCCCTTATATTGGCCCTGTAATTCATTTTTCTGATCGCTGTACACTGGTCTACAGGGTGGCCTACTATGAGGGGCCATCGTGATGGCCACATACGTGGCGCCACGTCGTGGGTACAGGATGCCACGGCCAACCAAGGGGGCCCTTATATTGGCCCTGTAATTCATTTTTCTGATCGCTGTACACTGGTCTACAGGGTGGCCTACTATGAGGGGCCATCGTGATGGCCACATACGTGGCGCCACGTCGTGGGTACAGGATGCCGTGGCATCCTGGTAACCACAGTGACATGTGGCGCGATTTTTTGGGTACACTACAAATAGTAGGGGAGCACACGATGCTAAATTATAATTTACTCGAGCATCGTGAAAATCTATTAGATTTTAAAGTTTAGATGATACAATGATCGTACGTACTATCTATACGAGACGAGACGACGATACGAGATGGCCCATCGTGTGGTGAGGGCATATGATACCATCAATGTACTGTATACCTGCGGATTTTACTCCTGTCTTCGACTGCGTAGATTTTAGTTGGATATGTGTGATAAAGCAACATTAAAACATACTATATGGCCTGTGTCATTTTAGAATATTGTAGCTAAATATTAGTGAAAGATTTTTTTTAAATCTGCCATGTAGTTACTAATTTTATATCTTGCAAACAAAACAAATTTCACCTCTATATAATATTTGTGTAAAACTACATGTACCTAGATTTAGGCTTTGGCTGAAAATATTTTAAAAGTATTTAATCTTTGATAGTAAAACCCATACTAATATTATAAATGTGAAAGCAACTATCATATTCATATATCTGTCTGTTTATACGTTTCCACGCCCAAATCACTGAACCAATGTTTATGAATTTTGGTACAAAGATAGACGTTAATTCAGAAAAGAATATAGGCCACTTTTTGACTAGAAAATAAAAGGCAAAGAAGAGTTACAAAGGATAAAATTCGCGTGAAGCAACTAGTACTACATAAATTAGTGTTATATTTACACATTACCCTTCACTGGACCCTAATAAAGTCAATTTATTTTCTTATAATGTGTAGGAGTCCGTAATTTCCTTCGTATTTGGTTCGCTTAATTTGTTTGATAAATTGTCGAGTAATTTATTCGTCGTCCAGGCCACGTAATGTTCAAATCTTTATGATTTGTTTGAACAACTAAATGACTAATACTGTACTTTTTCTATGACTATTTTTTAGTATTATTAACCGATTTCAGATAATAGATGTTTTGGTATGGACGTATTTTTATGTATATGTCATTTTTGTGGTGATGATAAAGTTTATTTTTTATATTAATATGCTTTACCTCGAGATGGGTAACATTTCCTAAAGTAAAAATGACACCAATTGGAGTCAGTTTTCAATGATTTAGTAAGGATTATTCATTACCAGTACTAATTTGAAATTTGTACTCGTAGTATGTAACTATTAAATTTTATGGTACTCTATATATTTGGCAAATAAAACAACATTAATAATTTAAATAATATATTTCTGAATGACAACATATAATAATAATAATAATATAAAGGACTGCTTATCTATACATTAGCTCCTAAAGCAAAATGTTTGCTTTATTCTCCTTTTTCCGAAAATTACACGGACGGCGGATTATGAAATTTCGTACACTTATAGTTTATATAGAGGAGGAAAATACATTAAACAAAAAAAATATAGTCTCATTTCGACCAATAAGCGTCTAGCTAGCTTAAGTGGCGAAACTTAGCTTAAATTTTCATATTTTTTTATTTCACTTATGGTACCTTTAGATGTTCGTCAGATACAGACGAATAGGCACAAGTAAGAGCGTATTAACAACTTATACGTGCTTGTTTGTTACTCGCCATGAATATTTATATTTTATGACGTAAGTCAAAGCATTATTTGGGTGTGATGGTAAAAGGAAAGTATGTATTTATGTGTATAAACGGGCTTACGTAAACGTATTTGTGGCCGAATCATACGAATAATTACCCCGAAAGACACATGCCTTCAAAACAGTTAATGATGTAGAAATCATCAGTTGATTTATGAGTGTGACTGTTAATGGAGGCGTTGTTTATACAAAAATCAGAAATCAACTGTCGGAATATAGCATGATTTGATAGCGTTAGTTTATTATAGTTGGACGCTGATAAGCAATACTATGTCAGCCACATGGACTTTATTATGTGAAAATAGCGTCAAACCTATTCTTAGTAAATTTCTTTAAAGAAGTATACGTATCTTTCCTCTTCTATTTTGATTACAGATATAATTAATTAAAAGCAAATTGGTGTAATACAAAGTTTTTTATAATAATAACTTTTTAAAATATATCAAATTATTGTATAAATTGCAAAATATGGGACAGGTTTGAAATTCGAAACATTAAATTAAGAAACTTTTTTGGTACTTTTTTTGTTTAGATAACTTGACTTTTTTAATTATCCTAAATACGTGACACATTATCAGAATACGTCAATATCGAATTTGACTTTTTGTGGGCGTCACACTATTGCTTATCAGCTGGCCCGCGCCAAGTCTAATCGGCGCCGTCGTGCAACTGTCTTATATGCGCCTTTTTTGTATGGCGATATAAGTAGAAAATAGTTTATTCCAATTAAAAAGTCTTTTCCGCGAAGTTTTTAATACAAAACCCAATGTAAATAATAAAAATTTGAAAATTTTAAGTATAGGTCCGGCGCCCTTTTGTCTCGGCGCCGTCGTGCGTCGCACGACTTTGCACGTATGGACGGCGCGGGCCTGCTTATCAGCATCTAATTATCCCCCACCTTGCATGGTACTAGTAAAAGGAATTCCTGTACCCGTCACGTGCGATCACACAGTTTTTGACATATCATTTCCACCAATGCCGCCATTAGTATAAAAAAAATAATGTAACAGCCTGTAAATATCCTGCTGCTTGGCAAAGGCCTCGTCTCCTATTAAGGAGAAGGTTTTAGAGCTTAATCCACCACGCTGCTCAACCGCAGGTTGACGGATGTACATACATATATGTGTCAGAATTTCTCGGCACATGCAGGTTTCCTCACGATGTTTTCCTTCACCGCCGAGCTCGAGATGAATTTAAACACTAATTTAGCACTTGAAAAATCAGCGGTGCTAGCCGGGGTTTGAATCCACGATCATCCGTTGAGATCGACGTGTTCTACCACTAGGCCATCTTGGCTCTCTAACCACTAGGTCATCTCGATATACCATTAGTATATAGAATCAATTATTATAAAATAATTGCTTGCCACGAAAATTGGATGGTTTTGCGTATACAAGTTCATATTCGGCTTCATTCGTCCGAACGTCTAAACGAGGCATAAGAACTGATTTTAAAAGACCATAAATTGTACAGAGATATCGTCGTGTGAAGAAGCTTACGGAACTCGGATCGTGAGGATAAATTGCGTGGATTTCATTTACTAAGAACCGTCTATTTATAAAGATTATTGAAAGTCTCAAGACGTATTGACATTGGGAATAGGCGTTGAAAGGGACTTAAGTTGAAAGGACAGTGCGGTTTACGACGAAAACATTTCTGTCTTCATTATATGAAATGAGTTTTGTTAACTTTAAAGAAAATTCTTTGTTATTGAATTCTTAGTTTAGTCATATAATTTTACTAGTTGTTAAAAAAATAACCGATGTGTTATTCTGATATATAACCTATATTCTTGTAAAGTTTCATCAAAATCTGTTCAGTAGTTCTTGCCTAAAATAAATAAACAACATAATCCATAAAAACTTTCGCGTTTATAGTATTAGTAACGAATAAAAAAGTATTAATACATTGATATATGAAAACGTTATCAAATATGTATTTGTGTCTCAAAAATGATTTTGATTTTTTACGATGCACGTCATAGATTTTTATGACGTGATCTCCAAAGATTTCTATCTGTCTATTCCCCCTCACGTCTCATTCTTTTTAGAACTGGAAACACACTATGGGCATCTATGAAGCTGCAAATGCCAATGGGCGGCGGTGATCACGTGACATCTGGTGTCCCCTCTGCTCTTCTGTCAGCTAACGTGTCATCAAAGATACGCCAATGTCTAATCCTGATTATGTGTTTTGACCCTTATCATAGTGTGTAATAGCTTATAATGGCGGACGAATCGGCGACGGTAGGATAAAGTATTTTATTCTTTATCCAACGTATATTCATACATAACTGTTATTGACAAGTATATATTTTAAACTTTCGCGATTTATACTATTCATATTTAATATAACGGGTCTTATCGCGATAACTAATGGTAGTAATACCTTTTTATTGCCCGACGTTTCGACGAAGTTACATTCGCCGTGGTCACGAGCTGACTGGTGTACCGCGCGCCCTCCGGCGACGAGTGCGCGAGTTTTCTTTGCCTACCCTCACAATATTAATATTGTCTTTACCGTTATTATAATGCTGGGAGCACACTACACTCACACAATCGGTTCGCGCGAACATTGTTCGAGGTACTTCACTTTTGTTAAATTTATTTATCACCGGGTTCCAAGTGGCCTACAATTTAAATTCGTCATCGCGATTGAAGGTTTTATGTTCAACGTCGGTCAATAAAAAGGTATTACTACCATTAGTTATCGCGATAAGACCCGTTAAAATATGAATGTTATTGACAAGGTCCACAATTTAATATTTAGAGAACAAAATAATTTTCAAAGGTATGTTTAATTTGAGCACAAAAGTAACGATAAAAATAATTTAATAAATCGATAATTTCACTAATACATTTCATTTTAGTAAATATATTTGTTTAAGCCGCTGAGGTTAAGATTCCTCATTTTTAGTCAAGCATATAGTTGATTTTTCTTTTATTATATTTTTTATGGCTTCGGCCGCGAAGATTTAGTTCTATAGAGGTCCCAGTCGGATTTTTCTTATGTTTTATGATCTATAAAATTCTTATGAGACAAAGAAATATGATTAGTTTTGAACCGACTCCCAAAAAAGAGAGTTTACCGATCACTCGGAAGTTTTTTTTTTGGTTGATAGGGTATATTTTCAAATTGGTTTCATAGAATTTATATCAAAATCGGATCAGTAGTTTCGTTTAGAAAACAAAATAACTGTAATAATTATGTCATTCAACGTAAAGTAAACGAATGTAAACTCAAACTCAAACTCAAAATATACTTTATTCAAATGGGCTTTAGCAGCACTTTCGAATCGTCAAGTCACATGTCATATTTCCATTTTTGATTTTTATAAAGCTACCACCGGTTCGGAATGTAGTCTCTACCGAGAAGAACCGGCAAGAAACTCGATAGTGACTCTTTTAAAATCATTTATACATAATGTATTTTTATTACATTTTAATTATGTTATCCGGATAGAAAATCAACGCTTATCAAATCCACGCCTCTTTGTCGTCAAAATATTCTTGTATGGTATAATATGCTTTATTTATTAAAGATTTTTTTAACGTAGGCTTTAAACTTATTAAGTGGCAAATGTAAAACTGTTTGCGGGATTTTATTATAGATGCGAATACCAAACCCCACAAACGATGAACTGACTTTATGGAGACGAAAGTTTGGTATGAAAAGTTTATTTTTTCTTCTAGTGTTTACACAATGCCTGTCACTGTTCTTAGGAAAACCATCACTATTTTGAAAGATATATAAAATATTAACGTAAATGTATTGTGACGCCACCGTGAGAATATCTATCTTAGTAAGATTAAGAAAGTAAAAGTAAATCAAATTAAGTAATTTACGTTAAAAGTCGGTTTCCCTTTTTAAAAAAATCTTGTATTTATTGGTTTAGTAATATATAATAACAAAAATTTACACAATAATAAAACGAATCGGATCGATAAAATTGGGAACAATAATACATTATTAACCAAACACAACAGGACTGAGATCTCCTGTTTGGTTTCCGAGGTTAAATATGTGTATCATTAACAAAACTTGCGATAAAAATTCGCACAAATAATGATCTCTTTATGATGCTCGAATATACCTACTTTTAACACACATTTAAACATATATTATGCACTAGATACAAAACAAGCTTGCATACAATTATTATTATTGTATGATATTTATGTATTTTAAATTAGCCAATTTCAATAAAATGAATAATTATATTTGTAATTTAATCAGCTGATTATTGGTAAAGCCGCTTTAAGCGTCGCAATTTGCGACAATATCGTATAATTGATTGAATATTCCCAATAGCTTATTATATATAAATTATATTTCTCATAACATTTATATTGGAATTAATTAAAATAATAATAAACGAAAAATGTTTTCCTATGAACCATATAAATGTTAGCCTAATTTAGATTATGAGTGTTGTATTATGATGTAACTCTGTAAATAATTTTCAGTGGATTATTATTAGCGATAGTGATGTAATATATAAATAGCTACTTATTGAAAGTAATCATGTCACATATATTAAGAAGAAATAAAACAAGCTTATTAAAAAATAGATAAAATACCTGACCGCAAGAACTGTAAGCAAATTACAGCCGCCATTTTGGTTTTATAGAACCTCATAATCAATTTAGACCGAAAAAATAATTCACACCATCGGTTTCCAACGTAATAACACCCCCTTGTGGGTGTTTAAGACTTAACGGGGGGCAGTAAAACGCCAGAGAAAATTAGAGGGCATTAAGATGGCTCAGGGAGCGTGGGCAGATTAAAAAAATCTTTTTTTAATGTTACTAAAAAACTTCTCAAGACAATAATGTAAAATATGCGTTTTTACTATTCTCTTTACAACATTCTTCTTTTATTCAAAAATAGGGTAGGTTCATGGTCTTATCGTACGTTTAATATTAAAATGACTGAACTCTAAATTCTAATATACATTATCTATGATTTTGAGAAATATAAATAACTATTCTGTCAACATATTGTCACATTAAAGTCTAAATATACGGCCAAAATTCCAAGTGTAGAAGTACGTTTTGGCCCATAAATGTGATTTTTTGAATTCGATCACTTTAATACTAAGGACAATTGGTATTCTATACGACCATATATCAAATGTTTAATATTATTGTGACAATAGCTGTTTCAAATTCATAGCAGATTGGAAATAAAAGTGGAGGTCTAAAAATATTTTCACAGTAGATGATAAGCAAAAAAAGGTTTTGTACATTTTGAGAGAAAAGAGATGATAACCTTCAGACGTCCGATCTTCGTTACTTATATTGGTCCTCCCGTTAGGGAGCTACGATGCCATAGACGGACACACATGTACACAGATACACAATACACACGACAAATTTATAATGTCCCTCTGTTTTGGTCCGGGGTTAATAAACGCCGTGCGTTAACGACTCGGTTCGTTATATTCACCTTAAAACTGTGGACGTTAAGTGGACGTGGACGATAAGGAAAATTTTAAACAAACGACCAAAAAAAAAGAACAAATCGAATTATGTAATTTTTATTACAATTTATTACCACATCGAATTACTTTCAATATTTAGCTAATTTTAATTTTAATAGTCAAATATAATAACAAATAATGGTAAGGTAATAATGGTAATTATAACAGGAGGGTAGTAGCATATTTTGACTACTTCTATTGGTATCTACATAACATAGTTCAGTTTTTGAAGCTGACAAAAAAGGAAGAACATCTTAAACCAAAAAAGAACCTGATTAACAACAATGATGTTATATAACTATGTTAGTTACGGCAATTGTTATAAGCTCATTAATTTTGGCGCCTACACGATGAATACAATTTTTGATCCAAGTTTTTCTGTACCAAGTCCCCGAGCTAAAACTTCGCCTGCAACACAAATACTATTCGCTTAAAATCGTAATTAAAATGGGAACTACAGACGACTTTAACCTTTTCGTAATTTTGCATATATTAGCACCTAGTTTTGTATGATTTGCTACGAACGTGTTAAATTCATTTCATATATCTTTATGCGAACTGTTTTGTTGTAAGTTCAAGTGAATTTTGCAATGTATTCAAAATATATGCTTTATTTTGTACACTATAAAATAAAGCATACATTTCAATGTGATTTTTTTTCTTTTATAAAAAAATGGGATAGCGGGAAAGGAGCAGAAAATTTTATACTATAATACAAGCCTGGCTCGACCGAGGCAGTATCACACTTCTGAAAAGTGCCGGAAACTTATCGCTCTATCTTTCTATCTGGTAACGTGTTTGTGTCTCGTCTGGAGCCGCAAATAATTAAGGGCAGCGGTGTTCACTTAAGATCAGGATTTTTATAAAACTATCAGTAAGTATACTTTAATAAATTGAACTATTTGAGATAAAAAACCAAAGTAACTGTTATTTCAAGATAAGAATCAGGTAACTGGTTTGATAGAAAAATAAATCATTTACTATTTCGTTCAAAGAAAACAATTTATTAAAACATAATAATCATTCGACTTACGCTCAAAAGACACACTAATGTGACGTTACAACTTTGTAATACGTTTTTCAAATAGCCGTCTTATTCTTGAGATTAGTGCGTTTAAACGAACAAACACACTCGTCAGCCTTATACGGATGCGGTGATATTGATGTATTTTGATAATACATCACCTATTTAACATTATTCCAAAAGAATTCAAGTCACCTAAACTAAATAAATATGAAAAAAAGTTTCCTAATTTAATGTTTCGAATTTCGAGTGCAAATAATATTGCTATTTATACAGTAATATTTTATATTTGAATAACTTATTATTAGAGAAAAGTTTTTATTTTACGAATTTGTTTTTAATTTACATTTTATCAAAATAGAAAAATAAATATACACTACTTCAAATAAATTTATAAAGAATAGGTTTGACATTTTTAGGCCCCATTTTCTTAAAAATGTCGTCCGTGTGGCTTGACATAGTATTGCTTATTAGTGTCCATATATAACTTTGTTAAAAGTTTCGTTAACGAAATTACGTTATTTGTTTTTATAAGGTCATAGTAATATGGTAGGAATAAAATATTTTTAGATTAAAACAATGGCAGCCCCAAAAGACTGTGTGAAGTGAGTGCGGCGAGAATCGCAGCAACTACAAAAAAAAAATTAGAGAGTTGCTGAGAAACTCACAGTAATACTTAAAGCATTGCTGTATTGAGACGAGTAATTCTGTATAAGCAGTTGTTGAGATTTATTGTTATTGTATCGTCAATTTGATTAATTGAAATTGTAGTTATAATTTTTTTTATTTAGTAATTGTATATTCATGAATTTATTAACATTATTTTTACGTTTATTTAATTAATTATTATTCCTATTATTTTTTGATATACTAAACTTAATGTAATTTGAAATTGTGCTCAATACTCGATAGTTAATTAATTCCAGTTTTTTTTTGTAACATGCATGTTGTGGCTATCTTAAAAAGTTACGCACTGTAATACGCTTAATAGTGATATTGATTTAAATATAAATGTATTTGTGTAGTAACAACTGATGGTCCTAAATAAATAAATAAATAAACTTCACGGTGAAATATATTTGATAGATGCGGACGACAAATAAAAATATACTTTGGTTTGTTTTAGCGATGAGAACGGTCAATTTTTTATTTAAATATAGATGTTTTGTTGAGTTCATGTTTAGCTGTTATTATTTTGTGAAATTAAAAATTGTATTTTTGGTACGTAAAACATTCGTTTTATTGAGTGGAAGTCAACTAAAATTATATATAAAAGTTTGTAGTGATGCTTTGGGAGTTGAGTTCCATTCAAACTTTAGCTTTAGTAACTTAACTTTAAATTGCCAAAAGATTCTCGTCTTATTGCCCCCACTGGTGAAAAGAGGGCAGTTTTCCGATTTAAAGGGGGAACGCTGCTAGTACTCTTGCTACCATCCGCGCAGATGTGATTTGTACAGTAATTATTATGATTTTTAAATATTTAAGGTTCTATTTTTTGTATATATAAAATAAAGAAATAAACGCATCACACTCAACTATTATATTATATTACTTTGTAATTGTATTTTCAATAAATGTACCTTTACTTTAAAGCTTTTTTGATGTTCAATTAGTGTAGCAATTGTTTATTTCCGGGGCGTGACTAGATGACGCGTTAAATCAATTGACAATAAAAAAATCTCTACTAGAAACTGCAACCGTTTTTTTTTTGTTAAATTAAATTAGGGAAAAATTAGTAGGTGTTCGGAATCTACGACATAAGGTCTAACGATTGGACACAAGACAAGATGCAAAATTGCCTCAAAATTTAGTATCCTGTCCTGGTTAACCTATGTTTAGTGCTGAAGATTTATGAATCAATATTGATAGTAGAATCTTGGGTGTATCAATAATACTGAAATTGGTTTTCAATATTGGATCAGGATTCATATTTAATATTCAATTCTTAACAATTAAAGGGAATTAGAAGAAAAAAAAAGAATTAACGCTTAAGCGGAAAACACTTAAATCTATAAAAGTAATCTTACATTTAAAATTTAAAAGGTTACGAAGTTAAAAAAAGGGTCAGGAAACATCAATTATACTTTTATAAATATTCATGAGCGTTCCCACCACTTTACATCTCCTTTTTAAGGTTTACCATTAGAGTACCTTCGATATTTTAATATTCTTTCATAAAATTTAATTTCGTCGCAAAGAGATTTCCAACAAAATTGTATGTAAAATATATATTTTGATATCTTGTTTTTTCTCGTCAATTATTTTATTTATGAACAAAAGTATAAAATTTTACAAAAAGTAATTTTAATGTATTAAATGTTGTTCAAATTACATATATTAGCTGATAGGGTAATTTTAAGGTTGTTAAAGGGCAGACATTTAAAATTTTAATAAACTATTTATTATTAGATATATGTAAATATAGTTGTTATATTATACTTAATATTTAAATGTCTATCTGAGATATGAATGGATATGGTATTCACTACAGAGTGATGTTCTAAGGGCCAATACACACTGTCCTAAACGCAGTGCAGTGTGGACGCGTCTTGGAAAGTTGTGGACAAACTTCTCGTTAATGACATTCGTTGCATCGCCGCGATATTATTCCCGTGGAGAGACTTGTTCATAATTTTAGTCTCGTAGCTCATAGTTTTAATATTACACCATCACATTTGATATAACTGAACTCCGGATATGATTCGCTTAGGAATCTTTCTTTTTGATTTGGTAAACCAAAAGCTAAATATAAATATTATGTACAATTTGGTATGCTTGGCGAATCCGTGGACCTATAGTCTTTTCTGTTGTAGAGTGCACTAAAGTGTTATTTGTTACACAGGAATCGGGAATAATGTGATTTGCTCTTAAACCATATAACTTCGCGTGGTAAAGTATACGCCGAAGATTATTATTATTGCCTTGGTACGCTATGCGTTGGAAGAGGCTGCTCCTCGGTGTACAGTCATTGTTGTGAAGTTACACCTTGAAAGAAATCCAACGATACGGCTTCATTAACCAAAGATATTTTATTCGTTCGTATCGTTTTATTCGTACTATTTAACGTTGAATATCAGTACACATTTCTAACATTGACGAGCTTGTCAATGTACTTGATTACCCAAAGATACTTTCGCCTGTCAAACTCAGTCGCTACCTGGCTGCTAGGTAACGTCGTCCAAAGTAGTCTGCGTTTTGAGTGCGAAAATGAGCTTAGGGCCGTATTTACTTCAAATGCCACCCTGGAGCACAGTGAAAAAAATCGTTCTTTTAAATCATTACTTATGTTAATTTAAGATAAGAAACAGCACTTTTTAAAAATAAAGAACAGGTTTAATAAAGTATAATAAATTTTAATAGAAAATCTTTAAAAAAATGTCTAACACCACAAATTTTGCCGCCTTGGCCCTGTGGCCTTGCTATAGGGGTACTAGGGTCCACTGGCCTATAGCAAATACAGAGCTGAATATATCTATAATTATATAATATCCTTACCACGCCCATTATGTCGCTGCGTCGTAGCGCGTTCGGTGTGAAGCGCTCCTGAGAGTCTAGTCTGGTATGTTTACAGTAGCGTGGTCCATCACGCTAGTTTACTTAAGCCAAGACAGTTTTGAATTGTTTGCGTTTGTTTCTGACAAATTGACATTTTGTGGTACCATTATGTTGGTGTTTACTTAGTGTTTGAAAAGGGTTTGTAAGTGTTTCACTCGTTTTGAAATGTTAGACTTAACGTTATGTTAGCTTAACTAGAGTTACTGGTCTTTGCTTAGATGATAAACGATAATGTCTGGCTTGGTATGTAACAAAATTTGTGGGACTAAGTTAGTCAGATCTATACTTAAAATTATAAAGTTGAAGAGTTTGTTTATTTGAACGCGCTAATTGAATTTTTTTTCTGTTAAATAGTTGATTTATTGAGAAAGGCTATATTACATCACGCTACGACTCATAGGAGCGAAGCAGTAACCATAAACGCGAGTGAAACCGAAAGGGACAGCTAGTAAATTAATATATAATTTTTTTTTAGAAATATGATTTAAATCGTCATAAATAGATATTAAATTTACTGTATTGAAATTTTATTTCAATCGTGTTAATTATTTCTTAATTAACAGTTTTTTATAACAATTATTTTTAGTGGTCATATTTTACAAGCACCAAAGCAATTCACAAGTAGGTTTGACTCCTAACAACAAAACCGTTTTAAAATACTATTTATGTAATTGATAAAATACTCGCGAATACTTAAGACAACGCAAGAAAAGAAGATAAATAAAGGTCTTCAATAAAATATTAATATTCCCAATTAAGTTATATTACATAATGTAATCTGGATACCGATAAGCAACAATGTGTCAACCCATAAAAATCAAATTTGGAGATATTCTGATAATATGTCACGTATTTAACATTATTCATTTTTTAAAATCATCTAAACTAAATAAGTACGAGAAAATGTATCTTTATGAAATGTTTCGAATATTTAAGTGTGTTCCATATTTTGCTATATACAATAAACTCATATATTTGAAAAACTTATGATTAGGTAAAACTTTTTATTATATCAATCTGCTTTAGATTCTTTTAAGCTTTTATTAACAATAGAAAAGAAAAGATAGATAAATACTTCTTCAAATAAAATTATTAGGGACAGATATCAAACCTATTCTTAATATTATATCATTAAATTATTAAGAGTAGATTTGCCATCTTTAGACGTTATTTTCTCAAAATGAAGTTCGTGTGACTTGACATACTATTGCTTATCAGCGTCCATGTAATGCAAATATAATCAGAGTTCAATTATGGGTATTCATTAACAGTTAATTGATATTATATATAAATATATATATTTAAATTAATCGTCGTGGAAATTAACATAGTTAATGAACAGGCTCCTGTATAAACAGACATAGTTATCTATGATTGATTAATTGTGTCAACGTGTAAATCCTATATTAAGTACTCGTATATTATGGATAGATACATAATTATATGTACAACTAATTATAACATAATACTGTAGTTATACGTCTCGTTAGAAGTATTACGTTTCGTTATATATATGATGGATATGGCGAATTTATCTCCCATAGCCAAAAGAATGAACTTTATACCAGAAATAAGAAAAATATTGTCCGTAATATAAAACATGTGCGAATTAAATAGACAAGATAATTTTGTTTTAAGTACGCTTTGTGAAAATTGAAAATCAGTTTTGTTATTCAATTCTATTCAAGTGACAGTAAATTAAATGTTTTTATAGAAGCTTATAATTAACCAAATAGGTGCAGCCCTTTTAAAGTGATGCGCTTATATACATTAGCGTATTCGATTTTTTTTCTTTAAATTATTTGTGTACTGTTAATTAGTATCCGTGCGGAGGGATGTCTAGCAACGAGTTTTTGCTTTTAATATTAAATATTAAAAGCAAAAACTCTAAAAACTAACAAATTGTTATTTATATTAAAAGTAGTTTTATTTAAAGCCTACTTTTGAGTAATTTTGTCAGTTAAAAGTACTTTTGACCGGTTAAGAGTTTTGACTGTAACATATATAAAAAGACTTGTTCTTATCGTCATTTGAATGTGATTCGAGTTTAAAGATCTCAAGATAAAGATATTACGTAATTTGTTCCTCTAAAGATTCTGAACAGTTTTTCCTTTTACTTCTTCGAAATTTTAAGTCGCCCTAATGGTCCCTTTGGGAATTTGAATATCTGTAATCACCTCAGGTCGCATTGCAGAGATAAGCTGAACCCGGGGATCAATTAACTTGAAAATATTTCTCTGTAAGGGTTTAAATGTTTTTTTTTTAACATTTAGATGTAACATTAAAAAAAATAGGAAAATTATAATTTACTATATATTATTTAGTAGTGATATATCGTTATACGGCATCCTACTAGAGCAAATGCGATGCGGAGCGGCGCGAATACACGTTTAAGTGGCCTACGTGACATAAGAACGCGGAGCGCAATGCGTCGTGGCACGTAGTGTAGCGAACGCGATCTGTTGGTTTGATACTTTCGTGCGAACGATTTGAAGTGCCGTCGTCTTCTTTTGACATGCCAGTGACAGTGCGGGATGATTCGCTCGCACGTAGGGTAAGCCGCCGCGTCGCGCCGTATCGCTTCGAATTTGCCTGTCATCATCGCTTCGCAATCGCGTTCACTTTGAATCGCCTTTGTACGTCGAGAATTACACATATAAGTTATGCTCTCAGATTTTCATAAGTTGTTTTTCATTGCTTTACACCTGAAAGAATTTACAGTCTGCGCCTCATTTTTGACAATCATGGCTTTCGTAATTACGTACAGCGTATCTGTTAATGAAACTCTGGTGTGGTTTTTGGGACGCCCGCGAGTTTTTTTAAATATTTATATATACTTCAAATGACATTGCAACGCGTGCTTGTTTTTCAATCTGAATTATCGTTTAGTCCGCGCAGACATGATTCGATTGCAGTTTTAATATACAGATTTAAAAAAAAACACAGGCAGTTATAAAACGTTTCCGTGATCAGCATCAATAAATATGTTCACAATCTGAACGCCGACGCGGAACGCCTTTAAAATATTGGGTTGTCGTGCTTCGAAAGCGAAGACTGTTTCAAGCAAAGCTTTTATATGATAATTCTACTATGAGTTTTCATTTGGAGTATAAAAATATATGATATAATACTGCAATTATATTGTAAAATAGTTTACTTATAACATTGTTTAATTCAATTTATTAACTTTTTTTTATAACCGACTTCGAAAAAGGAAGAGGTTTTTATTATTTTATTTTATTTTTTAACGTCTATTTACTGATTTCTACGCCAATTTGGATCGATTATATTTTTTTGTTTGAACCGTCTGCATCTATTTGGTATACTATCAAATTGGTCCCATTGTCATCAGGTCAGAATATGATGATCCTCGAGAAATCGCGGGAACTCTTCAAATATTATAGGTACTTATACTGATGTCGGTGTTTACTTATTGGTTCCACCGTACTAAATAAAAATGAGTGCTATTTATTATAGTTTCATTAAAGTAAAGATTATTTATACGTTTTTATGTGCGCATAGAATTCGGTTATATGGCGTTCCCGTTTACATCACATTCCCATTCGGGCTGTGTATTTTTTCAGTATTAAAATTATCGATGACCAAAATAAAGTTGCAGATTCCCGATGACGCTGCAGCATCGGGTCAAAGTATATGTTATTTTAATATTATTTACAGTATAGTAAATTATGAGTCGATGAGAGCAGTAAAAGTTCTGCTGATCCTTCCAACAATCAAAAAATAAATGATAACCTTTAAACGTCTGATCTTCATAAATTGTAGCTAACAACTATCCCGATTACATAGCTGTTAAACAGAAAAAGCCATGACAAAATCGGTTCATACGTAAGAGAGCTACTATGCCACAGACATACACACGTCAAACCTATAACATCTCTCTTGTCCTCTCCATTCCACGTGACATTGGCGAAATAACATGTGTCTAATTGGCACGACTAAAAGCCATCAACCAAAGAATTGAATTGAATTGAACATCTCTCTTTCTTTGTCAGAGGTTAAAAAATTACTTATTTATTATTCCAGTGAGTTACAATTTTTCCGTAAACAGTAAAACTCGTGGTAAAGTACATACATTTCGCGATGTTGTCTGAGGGACAACTTCGTTTTGGCGCTTTTGTTTCGTCTGTTTTGACAGCAGAATGACAGTAGCGCTATGTCAATTGTAGATGTTTTCAAAGTTTTTTAAAAGAACAAAGAATAATGTTTCGAAGTTTGAATTGCATTCTATTATAACTTTTTTATTTCAATGTGTTGTTAAAACTCGTATTGGATGCTTGGATTTTGAGTTTTTTTTTTTGATAAATTTATTTGATTTTCAGGTTGCTTGAAAAGATTAATAAAAATAATATAAAAATGTTACTTCGTCACACTGCAAGGACTAAAACGAATTTCAGTTAGCAACATTTCATTTATTTGTAGGGGGTTTCTTTGTAACTGCTCGTGACATTTTTTCAATTTATTTTTAAAAATGATACATTTTTTTTTAATTACAAATAGGACAAGGTAATGAGTACATACAGTACTATGCATACGTGGTATAATTTTCGTGGTAGCTACTTTCAAAGATTACAGTAGTGAAAATAAAGACAATAAAATCATACTCCAATTCAGTATTTTCAACTCTTATAATAATATATCAATAATATGTCAACAAACCGTTGCTAGGCAACATTCTAAGTCACGTATTCATTAATATCTGTAATACTTCTTAACTGAAAACTACGTAGGCGAATCTGTGGGTAGAATCTATAGCTATACTAATATTATAAAGTAATTATATGTGGGGGTAATAATTTGTGTGTAGGGGTAATCTTTGAACCTATCGACCTGATTAAAAAAATATTTTTGCGTTGGATAGCCCGTCTATTGAGTAAGCCTATATTTAGTCATGGTACTATTCATACAAGCGAAACATTAACCATATAACGAGTAAAACCGCGAAGGTATAATATATTTTTTACAAATCAAATATGCAAAGGAAAATTATACATTTTTAAATCCTGAACTAAAAGGAAGTAGCCGATGCTCGCGATTTCGTCTGCGATGTCTGATGCCTACGTCATCCCTTTGGGGGTACAATTAATCAAAATCCTTCTTAACGGATTTCTACGTCATAACATGTAGGTAGACTACATGCCAAATTTCAGCCCGATCCGTCCAGTGGTCAGTCAGTCACCTTTGAGTTATATATATTTAGATAGAGAAAAATACTTAAAAAGATGACTTCATTATTGCACCATCTAATAGTGCTCCTTATAAGAATCTCCTTCTAGGAAGTAATGGTATACGGCAAACTGAAAGAAAGGACTTATTTTTACAAAATGCTATTAAATTCATACATTATTGTACATATACTGGCTCCTCTTGTTTCACCCACATTTATGGCGTGATGTAATATAGCCTATATGCTATGATGATGTAATATAGCCTATAGGCTATATTACATCACGCTGGGTTATAACCTTCCTCAATCATGGGCTATCCAACGCAAAAATATTATTAAAAATCGAATCAGTAGTTTCAGTGATTATCCTCTGCATACAAACTTAGAAACAAATTTTACCTCTTTATAATATTAGTACAGACTATACACTATACGGGATACTAAAATTTAATGGTATATTACAACTACATGTGACAAGCGAGTTAGTGAAGTTTTTAGGAATTTAAATTCATCAGGTAAGGTTTTTTAGTATTGACTCGCTCTTAACGGTTTCACTCGCGCTTATGTTTATTATTTTGGTCCTATGAATCTAAAATGAACTATATATCGCAAAAAAAAAAATCAAATCGTATCGTTACTTTAAGGATTACGTACCACATACAAACTTAGAAACAAATTTTACCTCTTGATAATATTAGTATAGACTATACAGTATACAGGATACTAAAATTTAATGGTATATTACAACTACATGTTACAAGCGTTAGGATAAAGGGAATTTGTTCGTTAGAGTGAATCATAGTAGTACATTTACGATGAGCATTTCTCTTCGCGATGTTACAGACATCTTTGTTGCTAGTGTTTTATAGAAACAGTCGCTATATAAGATGGCGCGTCATGTTTTTGCTGAATTTGTGCGTGAGAAATTGAGAGCTTTGTGGTAAACAATAATGTTGGTGCAGTATTTGGGAATTTAAATACATTGGTCCTATGAATCGTAGCGGGATATAATATAGCCTATAATCTTCTTTACTAAATGAGCTGTCTGTCTATCTAATGCAAAAAAATCAAATCGTATCAGTAGTTTTAGAGAAAGGTTTATATGTTTAATACATGCATATTCTGGAAAAGAAATATAATTTGTGATATCGTAAAAAACTACACTGCACCCGCGCAAAGCCAGGTCGGGTCGTTAGTATATATAAAAAAACAAATATTGAATTTTAAACATTAGTTAGACTGTGCGTGAGTTATACATTTAAGTTTTACTCTCGTAACTGATATAAATTTTGTAACCTGGTAACATTTAGCTCGGTAGTCTTACGTAAGGTTTAAGTTTTAATTAATAATTGACTAAAATTAAAAATTGTAAAAAACCCCCGACGATCTATTCATAGAGGCTAACTTGAAAGGTAAAACATGTCTAAGAAATATGGCTAGAAAACGCTCTTTTAAATAAAGAAACTGCACCCAAATCGGTCCACCCCTTCAGGAGCCACTATGCCACAGACTCATATAGCGGTCAACCTTATAACACCGCTCTGTTTGCATTGAGGGCTAATGTAACAAAATAAGTGATATCACGTGCAAAAGAAATGATAAATATTTATGTAAATCTTATGTAAGTTCGTAAGTAAACCTTACAAATGAAATTTTCGCCTTCATATAGATTCGTTTGAAATGTAATAGCGAAATATGATTGTGGAAATTGCGAAAAGGAAAAATTTCATCTCAGTTATTCGCTCAATTGGAATTCTCAAGTGTGGAATTTCAAATGATATTAATAATGATGGAAAATTATAAGGCTCGAAATTAATTCGGTATTCCTCCGGCATACGCTTTGTTTTAATTATCATAATCTACGTAATGTATGAGAATGTGCGTGAAGACAATTTGCAATTCCTAATAATTTCCCTAGCTTCAATTTGTATTTGTATTGAATAATGGTCATAAATAATATGGATGCTGATAAGCAATAATGTGTCACCCCGATAGAATTGAAGTGTGCTCAGTATTTGGTAATGTGCAATGTTATATCTTTTACCAAAATATAAAAGAAAAGATGGATGGATATACGTCTCCAAACTAAATAGTTAAGAATAAGTTTAATATTTTTAGACGTCATTTTCTCACAATGACGGCTTGACATATTGTTGATTATACTCGATAAATATATGGGTAATACGAAATTAAATTGAAACTGGACAAAGAATAAGTAGATATTCATGTCTTTGTCTGTTTACGATGCTACGATTTTTTACGATTTCTTTATGTTTTCACTGATTACAAAAAATAGAGGAGGTTTTTTGACTTTTTGTTTTATTTTGTTTTTAATGTATGTTCACCGAAAGCGGCTTGACCGATTTGGTTAATTCTTTTATGTATTAAAAAAGTTATACTTTTATTGAAGTTTTCTAAATCTCGACAAGACATTATGTCTCACTCTATCGAACGTACTATTGAACTATCCTATGTAGAACTTAAACTAAAATAGTGTGCGTGTATCGCCCCTCTCTGGGAGACATACTTAAAATCACTTGCAAAAGTAATAAATTTTTTATTGTACGCGGTGATTTTAATGTTGATGTATTAAAGGAATAGTCTACGCGAATAAGACTAGTATAAACTTTATGGCTCCTTTTTCAATCTGCTCATATCTGAATTTAATAATATTATTAAGACAAAAACATTCTATAAAAATACTAAATTAAAGTATAGTGACTGGGAAACTGTAGGTATATGCAAAAGTAGAGTAAGTTATATGAATTGTATGGTATGAAGCAGCTCAATCAAAGCACTGAATTTAAAGAATATCTAAAGAAGTACTCAAAATTTTTTAAATCAGTTTGTATTTATGCTTTTGGAACTTTGCTAAATACATTGAAAATAAGATTAGGGCGACATGGGATGTTATCAATAGTGTGTCAGGACAACGGAAGAATTATGATCAGATTAAATTACAGATTGATGAGGTAAACATTATTTCGGAAGCAGAAGTGAAAAATGTCTTTGAATTTTTTTTACTAAAATACCTCACGAGATACCATCTCATTTAAATTCCTTCACAGAAGATGCTGTTAGATTATTACATAACAATGTTACCTCATGTAATGTCCAATTTTTGTTTGAATACGTTACGCCCAGAAATATTATTAAAACGTTTCAATCATTAAATATTAAAAAATCCAATGATTTGTGGGGAATATCGGTAAATTTAATTACTATAATTATTAATGATATTGCTCCTCATTTAGCTTTAGTCTTTAATAAAATCTTTAAGTAAAATTTTCGAAAAAATTATTTTAAATCAACTATTTATACTTTTGAAAATGAATAATATTCTTCAAAGTGAACAATACAGGTTTACAAAAGGTCGTTCTACCACTGATGCGGGGGTGGCCCTCCTTAAACATATTTATGATGCTTGGGAGAAGTCAGAGAATGCTATCGGTGTTTTCTGTGACTTGTCAAAAGCATTTGATTGTGTAGTACACGAAACGCTACTTAACAAACTTGCCTATTATAAAATATTAATATTGTGAGGGTAGGCGATGAAAACTCGCGCACTAGTCGCCGGGGGGCGCGCGGTACACCAGTCAGCTCGTGAGCACGGCGAATGTAACTTCGTCGAAACGTCGGGCAATAAAAAGGTATTACTACCATTAGTTATCTCGATAAGACCCGTTATATTAAATATGAACTTAACTATTATGGCATTGAAAATAAAGCTCTTGATCTCTGCTCGGGACAAATATGTGTATTTATAAAACTATTTCTTTTTAGTGTTTGTAAGCCTCCCTTCCATGCCTCGCAGAGTACTTGGAGCTGTCGATCCTAGCTGTCATCCCAATCACCTGATGATGATTGTTAGTCTTAGTAGGAAAAATGTTTTATTCTAAATGGTTACTGACTACTCTCGCAGTAAGTTTTTAATATGAAGATTACTTTGACTAGAACAATAAGTAGACCCGTGTTTGGCCAGCAAAAATTGAGGAAGAATTAAGCAAAAAAATTAAATATTAGGTAATTAAAAATGTGAAAATTTCTTAAGAAAAGTAAACAATAAATGGAACACGAAAACTTTAACAAGGTTCCAACAAAATCTAATATTTTCTTTCCGCAGACGAGTTAAATTTAAAAAAGTTAATTTGTTTTCGTTTTAAAATTTAATAAATGGAACAGAAGCAATCTCGTTTTCTTCAGCACTTCTTTAACGATAAAATTGCTTAATTTTATTTTCACCTCATTTCCTTTACTTAAACAATTTGTCACGGGATTAAGAAGTCTTTGAAGTTTATTGTAGCTGTTTTACTATTTAACGGGGAAAAGTACATATTTGTTTTCAAACGGTAGTACATATTTGTTTTCATAAAATCTATCTGTACATTTTTTTCTTTTTTAATGTTTAAGCATTTAAGATTTTCTATATATCTAATTTTTAGGCCAGTAGGTAATGGACATTACGTTTGAACTATTTTTTTGTTACAAGCAATGGTTAACGGGATTTGTAGTATTAGTAGGACACCCTTTCAAGCTGGGATAATCGAAAACTTTGGTATTGTACGTTTTTATTAATGAAAATATGATCAAATTTATTTCCTAGACTTAAATTAGACAAAAATAAAAAAAAATCTTAAATATTTGCGAAAATAACCAAAAAATTAAATATAAACAGACACTTAAATTTTATTTATTTCTATAGATGAACCTTATAATTATATGAAGCTAAATTTTAATTACGAACTTAGCGAATTCGTTTCACACACACTTTAATATTGCTCACTTAAATCTAAATGTACGATATGTAGATGTACTCGTACATGATGGAAAACGAGTTAACTGAAAAATTATATGAATAATTCACAATCTAAAAATAAATTATTTTTATACAAACAATGACCAGTGGCGAAAATGCTGGCTGTGTTCTATTGAAACGCAATTTTCATTGTCTGAACGAAAAATTAGTCTGCGCTACTGTCACTAGTGGAGGCACGAGATGAGTTAGGTTTTGGATTTTTTTTGCACTATTATTCGTGGATCCGTTTTTAATTTGGTGTATGACATGAATTTGTATAATTTGAATTAAAACATTATTAAATTAATATAAGTTGTCAGAAAACGTAAGTGTTAATATATTGAGTAAATAGTTTATTTATCTTAGGCGAGATTTATACTTCTATGTTTTGGTCTAAGAATTTCATTAGGTTTACAAAATCACATTTTATAACTAAAGATATTTTCATATTATTTTACGTTACGGCGAATCTGTATCTACCCATTTCCAACTTTGACAATTTCGTCAATTGACGTTTTAGTCCAAAGATAATCTCTCGTAATATCCAGTCGCTATCTGGTGGCTAAGCAACGTCGTCCTAATTGTTTATCTTTCTGAGTGCCAACATTCATGAAGTTAGCTTGCATGGTTGCTAAG
This sequence comes from Hypolimnas misippus, assembly GCA_037950945.1. NCBI lineage: Eukaryota > Metazoa > Arthropoda > Insecta > Lepidoptera > Nymphalidae > Hypolimnas > Hypolimnas misippus. The sequence continues at coordinate 4,555,300 of JBBEEQ010000009.1, forward strand.
GTAACTATTATCAGAGTAAAAAATCCTTTATATCAGTTACGAGATAAAAATTCAAATACAAAGAGGTAATGCTGTCAGTGTTTTGGGCACCTTGCCTCACTGTGACATCGATAGTTATTTTGGCTTAATATAGTTATTTTTAATTTATCTTTCTTCTTTTTATTTTAAATAGAATTATTTGTTAATATAAGAATGAATATAATCTATTAACTTTTAAAAATATTTAATATTTTAATAAACTGAAGTAAATTAATATAAATATTTTTTTACAAAAGATTGTAGACCTCATCTAAGCCACTGTATCTGGGTAAAGTTCCCAAAATACTGACAGCATTACCCTGTTGAATGGCCAAGCTGATCCTTTGACCGAGGCACCTGCCAGCTCTTGGGTCCCCAGTTGATTCCCAAAGTCTCTTTAAGAAGTCTTTAAAAAGAGAACGAGCGTCTGGACCCCACGGACCAAGAGTTTCCACTCCAAACGGAGCAAAAATAAAAACCTCGTCAAGGATTTCATATTTGCGCCGCTTGAATGAATTGTATTTAAGTTATATTAATCTTAAAATAAAAAAAAACTTAGGCTAGAAAGTACTTATCCTTACAATATATATTTATATATTATTACTAAAACCAAACACCTTGCTCTCCAGTAGTTTAGCAATAATTTGCTCATTCGTGTTCTTAAGTATGCGCAAATCATCCATTTAGCCACACATGCGTTTAATTGCACAAACTGATTTGCACAAATAAGCGCATAATATCTGACCATATCCTTATAATTATCAAGTACAATAGCCGTCAAAAATGACAATTTAAGTCACAATATTAGTTTACAAGACTTTGTGCATTGTGTGATCGTATGTACCCGATATAGCATGAAGTAGAATATACAACTTCCAATGTAGGACATTGATACATTGTATGTGTAAGGTTACAATCCCTTCTATAAATTCTCATTTCGATGTGCATTTTACTGCTGAGTAAGACATGAGTTTCGAAACTTGGCAAGGATTTTAGCTAACTTGTTTTTAGAATAAGTTACTACATCTTAAATAAAAAAGAATAGTTTTGTAAAGAAATACTTTTTTTTTTAATTTGTAACGGATTCTCATAATATATACAGACACGTTGGCATAGTGGTCACTGGAACTGACTGAAGCGCTAACGGTCGCGGTTTCGATTCCCGCTCACGACAAACGTCTTTATTGGCCATACGGATGTTTTGTCGTGGTCTGGGTGTTTGTGTTAGTGTTGTTTATATTTCCCGACACAAGGCCATCAAATCTTATTGGGGACCGTTGAGTGTGACGCATTTATTATCATACATTATGGTGTAGCTGACTGACTACAGATCGTATACGACATAGCTCATCCGAATTAGTTACACAATCTCATCGAAAATAGGCGTGAAGTGAATAGTATATATGCGTTTTGTACATTAAGTGAGGGAGCTGTAAATGTTACTCTCTCTTTCGTACCTATCTTTATTTATACTATTTAATACATAAAAGTGATTTATCTAAAATTTATATTTCCATAGACTTTTTCAAAAGACGCAATCGACTTCAAAAGCAAAAAACCGCAATTTCGTTTACGTCACGTTTATACCAGTTGTTCCCAAACCAAACTATTTAAATAAGTGTAGCTGTTTTGTAGGAGCCGAGATGATCGAGGGTTCAAACCCCGGCTAACACCGCTGACTTTGAAGTACACATGTGTAAATCCAATGTGATTTCTTAATCTTTCTCATCTCATAGCGTCAACATTTCCTTTCGTAATCCGCTAAGCGTAAGTATTAAAGATTCTTATGAACATTTTCATCTGATCAAAGTCTATATGTTATATTAAAGGGATTTTATGTGTGATATACCTCATTTTTACGTAATAATTAAATCGAATCAATGTTTAAAATATATGTTTAAATATTTTCGATTGAATTTATCGGAATCACGTATTAATTATGGGAATATAAATATATCGTTGTAGCATTTTTCGATAAAGGTCTTATACGTATAGATATATTTAAGACAAAAATTTTATCTAAATACAAAATGTGATCCAAATCGTTAGAGTCGTTTCTGAGGTACAAATAAAATGTATAATAATGTACATACATATAGAGTGGTTCATTGAGATGGGTCAGTAGGGAGAAATCTGAAAGCTTGAGAAATTTGTTGAATACCATGTCACCAATTTTGAATTCAAGAAAAATCGCATTCAAAGATTTGCAGAAAATCTTAACACGGCCCAGAATTAAAAGTCATGGTTTAAAAAAAATGTTTTTCTTGTGTTGTTACATCTTGTTACAGAAATAAATTCTCATAACCTTCTCTGGTTATGAGGAACAAATGTTAGTATGGCACCCTCAGTGTACTATAACAAGAGAGCAAGTATTTTAACCTTGCTTTGTAAGTTGGAGAGCACTTTTGTTGTAGAGTATAAGAAGTAATACTAGAAAATTTTCTAATACCTTCGTTATAACTTTGTGTCTATCTTATACTTATGAAAAGGTAAATGTTAATGGTGTACAAGCTTACTCCATAATAAAAACTAGAAAAGTCTACTTTCATATCATATATTGAATTTCATAGAGCCCGATATTTCTGGTTTAACTTGGTAAAGAGTTGTCTAGAATAGACAACTCCTTAGTTAAATGTTGATTAAAATTCTAATTTAAAATATACATTATTTAATTAAGCTTTTAAAGCGCTTTTGAATCGTCAATTAACAAATTAGATTCCTGACGATTCTGCAGCGTCACGTCAAGATTACGTATAAATTTCACATTATAGTAAATTTCGATTCGATCAGACCTTGTTGTTTGACCTTGATCTTGAAGTTGCAGATCCTTTCACCAATCATAAAAGAGCTTCATGAATTACAAATAAGAACCATTTCAATTCTACACATTAAAAAAAATTGCGTCGGTCCATTCATTACGGAACTACGATGTCACAGTCAGAAACAGATATCCACGTCAACCATTTCACCCGTCTTTATTAGTTGGAAATTAAAAATACACATCGGCGATTTCACAAACCTAAAATGAAACAGAAGGTATCAAGACTAAATTCTATTATAATAATTTATACCGCGTAAAGATAAATGGAATATAGAAAGTACTTAAAGCCTAATAAAGTTTGGTCTTCGTTCGTGGCTGGAAATTATAGCAGTGATGGCTAATATTCCTTGAATATTTCGTGGCGGACCAGATGTAAATCGACTTTACGGTCAGACTTTAAGGTGTAGTCACGATGGATTTTTATCGTTACTTTTTAATCTTTTTTCGATTTTATATACAAGGCTTTCTAACATAAAATTCCAGTTATTTCGATTTTAAAACCAAAGTCATGAAACGGTTTTTATGGAAATTTTATGGGACTAAATGGAAAGTATACCCTTTAAAACAAAAAAAAAATATTGAGCCATTTTCGAGTACTCGAAAAACTACATAAAAAGTCTCGACGAATTGAGACACTTCTTTTTCGGAAATCAGTTTTTATTCAAAAGGGTGGATATACTTTGCCATTGGTGTCACAGAAATTTCATCAAAGTCGGTTGATTAGTTTTTAAATTAAAATAATTGGAAAGTAAGTCATACCACTAAGTAAACAAAATTTCGTATTTCAATAAAATAATTTATATAATAACATGAATGGCCTCTATTCTGTAACATGAGTATAATAAAAGATTTTTTGTTGATATATACAGGACTATGGAAAAATACCTGTACCCTTTTAGGACTGAATTAATATTGAAACGGTCAAGCCGAATAAAAGGCTGTGGGTGTTTAGAATGTTCTTTTTATTGTTACCGAAGTTGGGGTGCAACCAAATACCTCACGTGTAAAAAAATAATGTCAACACAAGAAACATAATAAAGTAAATATCTTAACAATGTATTAAGAAATAAATACGAATACTTCTCTATTTATTGTGGGATAATCAAATTTTTTATTACAAAGGAAAATGTCTTACATTCCTGAAATTTCGTGATAAATGAATGAGCGAGACAATAAGAGACATATCTCCTTTATTTACCTGTATATACAGATAAGAATATGAATTAATTATATTTGTTGAAAATTAATGAATCTTTTCTTGTATTATATTATACGACTTAAAAAGTTCTATATAGTATTAAGAACCTTCAACGACACTAGAACGTCAACTTTCATATCGTCGCTCTATATGTGATACCTCATAATTAATAATTTTTGGTAAAAAAGATTTTCTCAGTGAAAACGGTATTCAAATAATTCACTTTTATAACAATAATATTTCTTACAATATCTTAAGTCTAAATCATTTAAAAATGTATTTTAAACATATTTGCTACAGTTAACTTTAAAAGAAGTTTTTGTCTCTCCTGTAAAGTTCGGCAGTTTGCATGTACGAGCTATCACATCTAGACCGGTGGTACTGATTGTCGCTGATTACTGCTTTGCTCCTATAAGTTGAAACGTGAAGTAATATATCCTTAAGCCTTCTTCAATAAACGGGCTATCCAACGAAAAAAGGATCAGTAGTCCCCGAGAATACACCCTGTACTATGTTTCATTTTGTTAAGCAAAAAATAAAATGTTATTTTTTTTCATACTTTGCTCGCCCTTCGTGTTCTTAGTGATATAATAGCTTTCAATAACAAATTTCATGAAGAATATTTAGAGGTCGCACATTTTCAACATGAAAATCGGAAAACACACGTGTATGTGTTTACACTATTTTATTACTAACACAAAACTTTTCAGTATTGATTTCAATAGTGTAAGACAAAAGCGGTCAAAATATGAAACCTCTAAATATTGTTGAATCTTCACGAAATTTAGTGTATATGTCTTTCGTGATAGTAAGACTCGGAGGAAAACCAGGGTCAGATGAAAATAAAACTTGTGGAAAAACGAAACACTCTACCCTATCACAAACTCACAAACATATAAATAAAATTCACCTCTTTATAATATTAGTTAGTATAGATAATATTTTTTTATAGTATCGTTTAAATATAATAAGAACTAGTGTGAACGCAGCATAACTACAGACAGAGGAGGCAGTAAACCCGGAGCGATGGTCGCGCTGATAGAAGCCATTTCGTTACTCTGTTAGTTTTTAATGCCGCGATACAGAGATTGTTACACTGTTTTCAAAATGTTTTATATGCCTTCATATTTATGGTACGATAGATAAACGTTACAAAGTTTTATGACAGGAAAAGGTTTGAGGTCGCCGTGTTTTGCGCCTTTTTTAATGTTAACGGTTTGTTGCAAAAAAAAAGGTTCGATTATGTAACATGTGTGTAGCAGTTATTATTATTGAAACATTCTGTAGTATATTTATCATTCTGTAGTATTGATAATATTTTTTTTTGATATTATATTAATTACACAAGTATTCTTTAATCATGTAAAACCTTATGTGACTTACATTTTGACGCAATCTATAATTAAAGTTTTGACAATACTTTAAAAGATGTATAAATAAAAAAAAATTATAATCGACATTATTTTTTAAGACATATCTGGACTCGACGATTATACCTACTCGCTTTCACTTTTAAGTTTTGATCGGCTCTTTGCAGAGATGGCGACTTAAGATTTAAATAATGTATGAATTTTATAGCATTCTGAAAAAAAAAATCTTTATATTCTTCTTTATAAGTAATATTACCAGTTGATGCAATAATACATGCTATATTTTTTGAAAATCATCGATTTAGATTCCAGGTTAAGTAAAATAATTTTTCAAAAAACTAATCACGTAGTTTTAGTCTTCTTCTTCTTCTTCTTGCCCTGGTCCCACTTTATGTGGGGTCGGCACAACATGTTTTTCTCTTCCATTCCTTCCTATCAGCCGTCATCTCAACACTCACTCCTTTCTTACTCATGTCACCTTTTACGCAATCCATCCATCTTTTCTTTGGTCTACCTCGAGTAATATAACCGTCCACAGTCATATCTAGCACTCTTCTTGTCACGTGGCATTCATCCCTCATAACATGCCCATACCACGCTAATCTATTACTCATCAATTTATCTGTTACTGGAGTCTTTTAGACTGCCTCTGACATGCTCATTTCGTACTTTATCCATTCTAGTCACTCCACACATCCATCTCATTTTAGTATTCATCAAAATCTGTTTTCTCGACTCCTTTAAATATTTGTCGCTATTTCTTATCGTTTCGTATTTGGTCATCCACGCCGAGTTAAAAAAATATCACTGTGTATAAATATACCAAAGAAAAGCAGAAAAATTATTAAAACGACTTAAGATTAATTAATAATAAGTTAACAAAACATTTTTTGATTAAGGCGGTACGAATATCGCCGGGTCAGCTAATACTTATTATAGGAAGCAAAGTAACATACATTAAATGGATGTTATCGATCTTAAAGATATCAGAAAATTTTAAGATACCTTCCGAATCGCATTTCCACAGAGTGATTTAGGTTAAAAGATGGGCTGCTCCAAGCAATGAATAAGTTACGAGACGTAAGCTCACACACGTGGGACCCGAAGATCGGTACTTTGTGTTTTATCTTTATACAATATGTATTTGTATAAAATATTGGCTAATATGTCTGTCAGCAAAGACAGCCTGTCTTGTCTATACTTATTGTACTAGTAAGTTAGGAGATTTCGTCTGCATAGAATTGCTTATAGTTTCTTTGAGAAATGATTATACAACAGACAAAATACATGGCATGTTCGGATAGCGATAATTTTACACAATTAGCACCGTTGGCTTGAATTATTTTACACGAAAAATCGGCTACAGCTGCACTTAGTATTGTGAATGAGAAAACAGAAAGCCTAATAAATATTTGTATGATTTATTATATCTATTCAAAGGAAGAGTCGGAAGAGAGAGGGGGGGGGGGGTATGCTAATGTCAGTTATTAAGAAATTTATAAGCCATTGTCATTGGATGTACTAAACATAATAAGTCATATACTAAGGTTCCGGACTCCCTAAATGCCCCCGTTATGTACGTTCGTGAATATAGGGGATGTTATCTTATCATTTTTCAGGGAAGCATCGTGTTTAGGCCTCTTCTCGTGCTGGATTCCTTGTTATATTCGTAATTTACACAAGTAATATACTACAGCAGAGTAAGATACAGTAAATGTCTCAGAGTTAGGCAAATGTCGATTAAAAAGCCATTAAATAAAAAATTGAATTGACTGGAAATTTCCTATAAAGAAAAACTAAGAAAATTAAAAAAAATGCAGATAACTGTTTTATTCTTTCCTTGTACTGGTCGGATATATCGCATCGTATAGTGTGCAAAAGATCTCCCCTACACGTGTACATATGTTTATTAATATTCATTGTATAATCTTTCATTGTAAAGTGGACGGTAGACGTGAGGTTTGATTATCCCAAATATACATATCTATAATTTAACAGACGATAAAGTATCGTATTTTATAAGAAAAGCAAATCTCATGTCTACTATCCGTAAAGGGGAGACAATGTTATGTATTATATCCATTATACAATTTATCAGACGATATGACATCGGTATACCCACACCAATATCGTATCAGAGATATCGTATCGTATAATATGCCACAGATCTTCACGTGTTATGTTTATGAACATAAATTGTGTGACCTTTCATTGTAAAGAGAACAGTAGACGTGAGGTACGGTTTTCTTTAATATAAATATTTATAATTTAGCAGACGATAATAAATCGGTATACTTTACCCGCACCGATATCGTACATCCGATATATCGTATCGTATAGAGTACAAATGCTCTCACCTACACGTGTATGTTTATCAACATTCATTGTATAACCTTTCATTGTTTATAAAGAGGACGGTAGACATGAGGTCTGATTTTCTTTAATGTATACTGTCTCGACACAAAAGCTTGGGTTTTCAAAAGGCGTCTCGCTTAGTCTGACCGCAGTATTATATTTTGCAAGCGAATAAAATTTACGGTGGTCTATTATTAACTGTGGAACAGTTTTGACTCTGTAACGTCCTTGCATTCAAATTATTTCATTTGAAGCTGTGTTTTAGCGTTGTTGCTGCTAAATTGCTTATGTATTAATTTTATACTTTTGAATAAAAAATTATTTTAAGTCGGGAAGGAAAAGAAAATCTTTCAGGTATATTGTAGAATGGGGCGTAACTATAGAGTGGCAGGGCTGGCAAAAGGCCACGGGCCCCGGACCCGAGAGGGCCCCGCCCTAAAAAATATTATTGATAAAAATCTTATTAAAAATTAATTGTTATTTCATTATGAATATGTATAAACCTATGTTCTTAAAAATAAAACTTATCAGATATTTAACTAAAATTCACACATTAATATTTATAGTTTTGGATAACTACTTATGTAGTTCATTGAAATTAAGTTATAACTTGTAGATTTTTACTTGAGGGCCCCATCTAAAGAATTTGCCACGGAAACCAGATGGTATATACGCCTCTCGTAGGTAGCTTAAATGTAGCTTGACTACAGCTTGTATTCGGACTAGCTCGACCGTGGCAGTCCCACACTCTCATAGATAATCAGCGTGAAGTAGCTAATATGGCTGCATTTCGTACGCTGATTGAAAGAGCTAGAAGCCTAACCTTTTCTCCTGTTATTATAAAATTAACTCAGTCTGTTTATCTATTTGCCTATCTAATTGATACGTTTTCTCACCTATCCTGTATAGAAATAGACTTTGGAGAAGAAGGTAGACGACTTTTTTAATTAAAATAAAACATCAATTGAAAAATGACATAAACAGTTGAACGCAGAAAAAGTCTCGGGAATCATCTCGTAAAATTGGTATGTAACATGTAGGTATTACGGAGGTAAAACAAATTGTCTCAACATAGTAGAAGATGTCGCAGCAAGACATTTCGTTTTAAACGCTGGCGAAACGATAAAACTTTCATAAAAACTTCATATAATAAAGCTGAAGATAACGAAAATGTCTATAAAAGCTAGATGGTACACATTTATCTTTAACTAGCGGTTCGCCATGGCTCCGTCCGGCTGTTACATACAGATTTGTATACCATAATTCACCCTCTTAGGGATATAACCTAACGCCGATGCATATGTACATTATATTATCTACGCATTAGTAGCCGTATTAAATTATGTGTTTCTTATTTTGAAAGTAAGAAATACATAATTTAAAAAGCTTGAAACTTCCATACATCCGTGCATCGCCTATTTTAAACCTTTAACGGTTTATTTTCAAAAACCGTATTTTAGTGGGTACTAACAACATAAAAACGGGTACTAGGACCATAAACGCGAGCAAAACTAAGAGGCAGCTAGTGAGTAATAACAGTATATTGCTGATAAAACATTGGGGTTTTTATTATGGTTGATGATATATGGGTATTAAAAAAATTGAGTAAAAAAAATTTAATCCATTTTTTAGAAGGACTTAGTAACACAGGTGTAGCTTAAGGGCTGCGTATAACGCAAGCGTTATAAATGATTCTGCGTCACGACCGTTTACTTTCACCGAAGGCAGGTGTCTACTATCCTTTAATATACTCAGAAGGGAACCTAATTGATTACAAATACTCATTTTTCTCTATTTTAAACGAATATTTTGAAACGATTAAAAAAAATAGGACGTGCTCAGTTCATCTGAGATTTTTTTATTATTTCATGTCATCAAAGTTGGATTAGTAGATGGATTCCTTTAATCGAAATAACAGATATAATAAATATGTCATTTAAGTAAAACAAAGTTAGATATTTTGCTTTTGAGGGCGGTTTCTTTTTTTAATGATACATTAATATAATCTTTAATTTAAAATTATTATTTGCTTCAATCGAATTGATCCTTGTTAAAATTAATTCGTCTTGATAAGTATACAATTTAGTACGATCGTACTAATTGCCAGCATTTGCTATCGCTTGATGACTCTGATGACTTTCATCATCAACAATCTTTGATATCAGAGGTCTCTCTGGTATCTATAATATGATAAATATTTTTTTTTTAATTTTGCCAGATAAAAGAAGGAACTTTAGAATAAAAATCAAAACAATAGACAGATATCAGATTAGTCTCATAGAATTTTCATCAATATCGGTTTAGTAGTGTGGTTTTAAAATCAAAATAACTATAATAATGAAGTCATTTAATTAAACGAAGTCCCGTATTTTGCTCTCGAACACATGTTCATATTTTTTAAATACCTTGTTAGTTTTAGTCGTGTCTATTTATTGATCACAAAAGGTACTAAATATTTAATAAAATAATCATTTTTTTATAATCAACTAACAGTTTTCCACAGCTATGCCCGAGTATACTTTGAGGAATTTGACACCTAACAAACTTTTAACCCTCAACTTAACTTTTAACCAATTCAGGGATAAATTTTTAAAATCCTTTTTAGTGTACACTTTCATGTTTATGGAACGTTTGTGCAAAATTTCACGCTTCTAATTCTCTTGATCGATCAGTCAGTATATATCAACGAATCAGTTTTGACTTTTATATATAAATTTACTAATGTGCGTAAAGCCTTATTAATACAACAGATGAAATCAACCAGCTAATCCTGTCCATCCTCGTGTTCACCACAAAATAGTGACGTCATCCGCTGATCCAAAAACGTCGATATTGTGACCGCACCAAACTGTTGCGGTTTTGCACGATTACACGACGTAATCTCCGATGGCAATTGGATGCTGATAAGCAATAATGTGTCAACCCACGAAAATTCAAATTCGGAGATATTGATGTATTTTGATACTGCGACATCTTTTTAAGATTATTAAAAAAATCAAGTAAACTAAATAAATACGGAAAAAAGTTTTTTAATGTAATGTTTCGAATTTTAAGTGCAAAGTTTTATCTATTTTTTTTTATTTGAAAAAAAAAAATTAGATAAAACTTTAATTAAGTCAATCTTCATTTGATTCATTATACCTTTTATCATAATAAAAAATAAAAGATGGATACATACTTTTTCAAACTAATTTATTAGAAATAGCTTTTATATCTTTAAACGCTATTATGTCAAAATGAAGTCCATGTGGCTTGACACAGTATTGCTTATCAGCGTCCAATTATGCACTTGAATATGGTTGAATTTTTCATAAGGGGTATTATTTCTTACTAGCTACCCCTCGCAGTTTCATTCGCATTTATGTTTATTCCAAATGGCAAGAAGAATTTTTCAAATCGGATCATTAGTTTTAGAGATTACTCTCTACATACAAACTTACAAACAAATTTTACCTCTTTATAGTATTAGTATTGATTTGCACTGGCTTTTAATAATTCAGATAATTATATTAATAAAATGTCATTGACATTATTTTAAAAATATTTTTGGTTGCTTTTTTAAGTCTTAATTATTCCTTCTGATAACGAAAATTATGTAAAAATTAATTCAAAGATAATTATTATAAATGAGGTCTATTAGTTTGGCAACAAAAGGAAAACACAAAAACAGCTTTAGCGACCCGAATGCACGTTTAATGTATAAAACCGTTGCAGACTAAATTAGTTCAGGCCAGAGTCGAATATATTACGTCCCGGCCGTAATGTTGCGAACTCTGTCTTTGTTACTTGGTTAACTTACGTTCTTCTCTCGTTTAGTTGGTAGGTTAGCATAATGGCTTAGTATAAGTGCTTTGTTTTATTGTTACTCTGCTAGTGTTATTTGTTTTAATAAAGTGTTTTATATAAGATTAGCTGTCCCTTGCGGTTTCACTCGTGTTTATGGTTACTGCTTTTCTCCTATGTGTCGTAGCGTGATGTAATATAGCCTATAGCCTTCCTCAATGAATAAAGTATGATATATTAAATATGAATTGTATAAATCGCGAAAGTTTAAAATATATAATTGTAATATATGTTTCCCAATTATTCAAAAACGGCTGGACCGATTTGGTTAATCCTTTTTTTAAAGCTCTCATAAAATTTTCATCAAAATCGATTCAGAAGTTTAGTTTTAAAATTCAAATAACTGGAAAAAGAGTTTCATTTTAGAAAAAATACGTCTTAGGCTCTTAAAATCGGTCCCCTTTAAAGTCACGTTACGTATTCGATTTCATTCGATAACTGGTAATAGAGATTTAGGTAGCTTGTTCACTCAAACCATTTTCGCATCCAAATTTTCCAAGAGCTAATCTATCCATTCGCGTATAGTGTACCGCAGATTGGTTAGCGGTACACCAAAAATGTTGGAGCATGATGTTAGATACGATTCGGTTTGTCTCTGTTGAGATAGAATCTCTAATATAATGTTTGTTTTTGATTGGGGAATGAAGGAAAGGGATTTTTAAGCTAATTATTAATATTATTTATTTTGGAACATCGTTTCGGTTTTGATTATTTTAAGTTCAGATCCAAAAAGTGTGTTATAAGGGATGTTATAAGTTTGACTTGTATTTTTGTTTCTGTGGCATCTTAGCTTCCTAAGGAATAGACCAATTTATTTTTAAGCACTTTTAAATCGTTATAACAAAAAAAAAAAATAATGAAAAGCTACCGACGGTTTGGAATGTAGATTCTACCGAGAAGAACCGGAAAGAAATTCGATAGTGACTCTTTAAAACTTTTTGTTAAAGTAAAGTTAAGTAACAGCTTGTAAATATCCCACTGCTGGGCAAAGGACTCCTCTCCTATTGAGGAGAAGGTTTTAGAGCTTAATCCACCACGCTGCTCCACTGCGGGTTGGCGGAAATATATGTGTCAGAATTTCTCCCATGCAGACGATGTTTTCCTTCACCGCCGAGCTCGAGACGAATTTAAACACTAATTTAGCACTTGAAAAATCAGCGGTGCTAGCCGGGGTTGAACCCACGATCGTCGGTTGAGATCGACGCGTTATTACCACTAGGCTTTCTCGGCTCTCTAGGTTAATTATTTATAAATTAAAATATGTATATTAAACATTCTGTATGAAATCCAGCTACACTAAATCCACTTATTAGTATTCTCTATATAATCTTGTACAGAATAATATACTTAATCTGCTTCTTTAATTAATAAAACTGGTATAATGGAAAAGATTTTTAGGTATAATTATTAATTAAGATCTGTTCAGACGTTTGAAGTTTCATATTTGTTATTCGAGCAACTCCTGGTAGTTTCAAAATCAAAATAATTGCATAACTTAAACTTGATCTTCCTACATCGTCTGGAATCAGCAGGATGTACTCATTAACTCTCATTAACTTACAGTAGTATCGTGTTGCGGCTCGTTGTAATGGTCACAAGCAAAAGTTTTTCGGTTTTTATTTTATTTTCAATTTTATATTATAAACAAGTTGGTCCTTCAACTTTGTTTGTATTTTACTTATTTCATCTAGCCAATAATATTCTAGTCTTAAATCTAGTCAATGTGTTTCACCAAAATCTAATCTATGTTTGTACCAAAATTCATTAAAATTATCAGACAGAGTTACTTATCCATGTATAAAAATAGTATAAAATAGTCTGGATGAGCAAAAAAGCAAAGAATTTTGACATTTTCATTTATATTCATAAAAAAACGTAGAACTTTTCCAAAACCCATTACGGTAAGACAATATAGATATTCTATAACTACACCCAGACTGCCGATCACTTTAGTCGACGTTGTATAGCAACCAGTTAGTGACTTTGTGTGAAAGGCGAGAGTATCAAGACAATAGATGAGCTTGTCAAAGTTAAGAATGGGTACATTCTTACTGTCAAACTGTATAACGTAACATATCTATAATTATAAATAGGGAATGATATCAGGAAGACCGGATCCGTTGTATTGGTACACGATCCGGCAACAAGAAATGTTTACTGTATCCGGTACCAATACACCGGATCCGATCCGGATTGCAATCCCTAGTAATAAAATATCATGCTTCATTTTCATTTTTACTCGCGCCAAAAATGTAGAAATTTTTATTACCCATTACGATAAGACTATAATAAAATAAATAAATAAAATAAACGTATCACACTCAACGGTCTCCATTAAGATCTTGTGACCTTGTTGTCGAGGTACCGGAAACATACACAACACTAACTCAAACACCCAGACCACGACAAACATCCGTATGGCCAATACGCGCTACAGTCAGTTGCAGTGACCATTGCGCCAACGTGTCTGTCAAATTTCACAAGTATTGAAATGAAGGTATAAGATATCATCGATCTGGAATAAGCATTCGAGCAGTCTCTTATTGCATCGGCTTTACGCCTGCCATTTATTTGATGAGCGAGTTTATTGCGTCTCATATTTTTTTATTGAGGTTAAGACATGAACGTGATAATAACTGGCAATGTAGTGCTAATAATATAATAGTTTAACCCTATAATAACGGTACTTCATCCTTCAATTCTGTTTAGATTGGAGAGATAGAAGCTGATGATAATATTTTCTACGAGAAAAGAAAGTATATTTTTTTATTAATTAGATGTTTTTTGAGGTTTTAGTATTTGTCAATTTGATCAGGATCCTCATTGCATGATTCATGCACAACGATCGGTGGTCCGTGACGAAAGGTTTAAACGTGTAAAGAGCGCGAACTCGTGCGCTGGGATCGTGAGTATCGTTCACGTCGACCGCGCCTTTGGGTCGCGCTTCTGTTGCGATCTCCCAATTAATATTATTGTTCCATTCTTATTACCATAATGTAATAACCACGATTGCCCAATATAGACCTAGCTATTAACGCATCTTATTACTATTGCACTGTTATTAATAGTAATGCAATGATATAGCTTATAATGAAGGAGATATACCTACTAACGGCCATCACGATTTCATTTTTTTCGTATAAAAATTACCGGTAAACGAGCAGGCGGGACATCTAATGCTAAGTGATCACCACCGAATGGACAGACGTCCGGCTCTCTCACTCATCGTACTAAACGTAACAATGTTAGCCAACATAGTCTTATAAAAGAACATTCTTGTCCATTGTTCAATCTATGTACCATTAATAAAATAACTTCAGAGACTACGCCGTCAAAACAGAACAAACAAACAGACAGACAAAGTTACATACGTTTTAATGTGAGAATGGATATATTTACTTCAATTAATTGGCTGGAAATAATAAATTTAATGAGGTACACCTAAAAATAATTTCTTTTGTGAATTTTGTCAAAATTTAAGCGAACATTGTTGACTGCGCTTTCGTTTTACGAGTACTGTTTTACTACAGGTTGTTGGGAATCGCGGTGGAACTGGATCAAGTGTCGGCCATCTTTAGTTTCATTGTTTTCATTGTTGTATTACTTCTTGACATTGACAATGCATCATGTACATTCAAATGCAAAAGGGTTTACTGAAAAAATTACAGTGTGTAGCCGCGATAGCTTAGTGGACTGTATAGGATAAGATGGAGGGCACAGTACCTTGATCAATCCAGCTCTTACTTCTTTATGGGACCGCTCCCTCGGTCTTCAGCACCAGTACACGAACCAGGGGATGGGTGATAAGGGATTAGGCGTAGGAACGGACTTTATACGAGTCGATTTTATTACACGGCGACGTCCGACATACACGCAAACACACACGAGAAGGGGGGGCCCATACGTCAAAGTCAATTCATGACGCAAGTACGGCGTTCCGTTACACGTACACATTTTTAATAAAAATACACTACACAGTGGTACACGATTTTTGCTTCTAAATATTTTATTTACAATATATATAATAATATAATATTTTAATTATATAACTTAGAACTAAACTGTATATATTTTAAGAAATGCTAATAATTCCACCTTTATGATAATACCGACAAATGCGTTACCTGATATACTTGTAAAGTGATCAACGCTGCACATAAACACTTTTAGTGCTGCTGGGTTAGAGGAAAACAAATGACGAAGGGCAATTGAAATTAATGGAAACGATAGACGTAGGGCATGGGGTATGGCTCCGCATGAAACGCAGCTGTAAGTGACGGAATTGTGAGAGTGTGGTACTAAATAAGCTGAACTGTAGTCGGTGGGATACATCCAAGTTCTACCACAATATGTTGATAGTACTAGAACTAGTAACATACACGTCACCAGGAGGGTTTCGTAGCAACTGGTTGTTGATGTCAAGATGGAGGGGAGGCGATATATCATTTCAAGAGTTCAATGAATCAACTATGTTATTATTATTATTTTCTGGATTGTTTAATAGTACATTCATGAAAGTAATTGAGTTTTTATGTTAAATTTGGTATATTACTTCTAGGAAAATATCGTAGCGGTAAAAACTTTTATAATATATATTTTGTACATGCACATATACTGCTAACGTCAACATAGAGATGTGGCAACATAATTTTTAATAAGTCAATTTGCATGCATAGTTAATGTTACACACAACATTTTTACCTCTTACAAGCATAAAATATTATAGTACTAGTTGCCCCTCACTGGAGTTTATGGTTACTGCTCCGCCCTTATGAGTCGTAGTGTAATGTAATATAGCCTATAACTTTCCTCAATAACGGCCTATTAAACGCAAAAAAATTTTTTTTCAAGTCGTGTCAGTATTCAAAGATACAGTGTCAGTATACATAAAAGTGGTAGTAGCTGTACTGTTCACGTTGTTTAAAATTAAACTAAGAAATTATTATAATTAAATTAAGAGTTTATTCCTGTACATAAATTGGATATTGTAAACCAAATCAATCGGAAGTATATTATTAATTTTCATCAAACGCTTTATGAGCTCGACTGTACATACACATGTAGTTATATTGTGCAAGACAAGCCATTTCCTGGTTATGAAAATCTACAATAAGGTATTAAAAATTTGCTCTCAGGTGAAATATATAGCTGTTACTACACCGGACCTCAGAAAACACTTTTTAATTTCTTTGTACCGTGATATTTTTTTTTTCTGTGGCGTCCGTGATCTTTATAAATTTCTTACTTTACTAGTTTTCCTTTCGTTTTAAATTTTCAGGCCTGCGATAGGCATATACATGGCATATCGTCGGAACTAGTGTAGAATAACGTAAATGTCCTTACTAATAAAAAACCAGCTAGCAGCTAAAAATAATAGATATTTCTAATATTAATACTTAACATAGATAAATTTTGACATTACGTCGGTGACACTAAAAATGCTCAGAGGGCCTTATTTTTATCATTAATTAATTTAATATGAAGCTAGATAAGCAGTTCTGCAGTGTCTCCGACGATATGTTGCTACACTCACGACTGCAAAGCTCTAGTTTCCTACGAAATCGTCTGTCATTTAGCGGCCGATTCATGTTTTCAGGTGACGTCACTCAAACCTTTTGTATGGAAACAGTAAAGCACGGTTTCCTAGAACGGCGTTCTCCGACACCGTAAAGTTAACGAGTTTACTGAAACCCTACGAAACAAAAGCAGAATGTTAACGAATTGGGTATATTTTTTGACGTATATATACATTTTCGTACCCTTGTTTTTTGCACCCTTAATTGGACGATGATAAGCAATAATGTGTCAACCCACAAAAAGTCAAATTTTGAGATATTAATGTTTTATGATACTGCGTCACCTATTTATCATTATTCTAAAAATATCAAGTCATATAAACTAAATAAGTACGGAAAAAAGTTACTTAATTTAATGTTTCGAATTTCAAGTGCGTTCCATTTTTTGCTTTTATATTTGAAAATTTTTATTAGATAATACATTAAATAGATCAATCTGATTTCAATTCATTACACACTTTATCAAAACAGTAAAGAAAAGATGGATATATACGTCTTCAAATAAATTAGTTAAAAATCGGTTTGACATCTTTAGACGCCTTTTTCTCAAAATGAAGCCCGTGTGGCTTGACACAGTATTGCTTATCAGCGTCGAATTGCTCACATTGGTGTCAATTTTTGTAGCTTACCTGTGCTCTAAATACAAGCTTGTACACTTTTTATAAATGTAGTTCAAGTCCGTAATACGCTTGAAGCGTTAATCTACTTTAATAAGTAAGGTAATTTTCGATAACACGTATAATAAATTTATTTTACCGATAATTAAATTTATTTTATATAAACAATAAAAATCATATTATCACGAAATGATTCTCGCGACTTCGTACCGTAAAAATTTTGTTGCGTAAAATTTTACGTACCCTATTTTACCTTATTCTCGTTTCATTTTCGTAATACAAAGTAGCCAATGATTATCCTTTTCCAAGGTCCCGTCTATCTTTATAATTAACCTAAGACGTAAAAAAACAAACCGACTTTGAAGAAAAATAATCAATTTAGTTTAATTGGATATGATTGGTATCAGTTATGACCTAAAAACCGAAATAGTTAACTGATTTAGATGAATTAATGAATTTTGTAGTACAAATCTAAAAGTATATTTATTCCGACGACCGCTCTGGTGTAGTGGTTCTGAATGTACCTCTAAAACTAACGGTTGCGGGTTTTTATCCCCGCTCGGGGCAGTTATTTATATTTGTATAAATATTTGTTCCTTGGTCTTGGTGTTTGTTCTTGTGGATATCCCCACCGTGCCTCGGAGACCACGTAAAGCTGTCGTTCCCGGTTGTTATCATAATCACCTTATAATGACTGTTACTCTTAGTAGGAAAATTACTAAAGTCTAAATGGTTACTAGCTTGCCTTCAGGGATTGCGGAGATCAGATGTCAGTCGTTCTGTGTAAAACTCAGTAACTTGTCAATATCTAGACTAGATTAGTAAGCAGACCCTGGTATAACCGGGAAAAATGCTAGGTAGACGATGATTATTCATAAATGATGAAGTTATGAGGTAACAAATATTTAAAAATATACGTTACAAACTGTTAACTTCCTTCTTTTTTTAAGGCGGTTGAAAGTTCGTCAAAACGGAAGCTATTTAGGTTTGTGAAAACATGACAGATAGAAAAAGCTTCTTTTGCATTTATCAAAATCAAAATAAAAATCAAAATATACTTTATCAAAGTAAGCACAAGCACTTTTGAATCATTTAAATAAAAAAAAATGAATTAATAAGGCTAACACCAGTTAGGAATGTTGATTCTTTCGAGAAGAACCAGCAATAAATTCGATAGTTACTCTTTTAAAATTTTATGTAAACATACATATATTTAAGAGTCACATATATCTATGTATTAAATACGTGGAGCAAAATTTTTTTTATCCCTTTTAAAACTTATAGTTTAAATTAATTATCCTCGAATTTCGACCACTTTGCGACCGCTACTTTATTTAATATATATTATTATAATAGTGCGAATCTAATAAATATGGAATACCTATTTTAGGTATTTAATATTTTGCTCTCCGATACAGCGAAACCCGGGGCTGACCTGTTTTTGACCTATATCTGTATTCTATTTATAGATTTTATCAACTCTTTCATTAACTTCGTTCTACGTACCGATGTAATTGAATATAGTGAAAAAAAACTAGGGGGTAAAAATAATATGTATTTACCTATTTGTGGTCTCAACATTTTTAACGCTTTTATGATAATAATGTGAGAAGATTTTTTCCCAAATAATTAAATATTTATAGTGCATAATATGGACGGTTTATAACGTATATAACGTTATAATACATATATAAATTTTGATAGAAACGTTGGCGCAGTGGTCACTGCAACTGACTAAGGCGCTAACAGTCGCGGGTTGGATCCTCATTCACGACAACGTCTGTATTAGCAAATCAAATCAAATGAAATCAAAATATGCTTTATTCAAGTAGGCTTTTACAAGCACTTTTGAAACGTCAATACAAAAACAAAAGAAAACTAAACACTAATTAATTAATTAATTTACCACCGGTTCGGAATGTAGATTCTACCGAGAAGAACCGGCAAGAAACTCGATAGTTACTCTTTTTAAAAGTTTTAAGACACATACATTTATGAGTTACAAATATATTAAATACCCTGTGTGAATCCAGCTTATACTAAATCCAAGCATGTTTATCATCTATATAATCTTGAACAGTATAATATGCTTTAGCTACTAAGGATTTTTTAATATGTACTTTAAATTTCTTTTTTTTACGTGGCCATACGTTTTGTCGTAGTCTGGGTGTTTGTGTTAGTGTTGTGTATGTTTTCGGACCCCCGACACAAGGAGATTTCAATGGGGCCATTGAGTGTTATGCGTTAAATGTGATACGTTTATAACTTAAAATAAATAATGTATTTTTAGTATTTTAAAAAGCTATGAGGAAAATCTGAATTAATTTGAACAATCCAATTCGATTATATTTTTATAAAAATCAATATGTTTGGAATTGGATATCACAATAATCTTGAATAAAAAATCTGTGCGTCAAGTTTTTGAAAAAATCGATTGCATATTACAAAAAAAAATCATCCATTTCAACATCAAAGTTTCTCATCATAATTTTTAAAACAATAATTTCAGTATTAAAAGAGAAAAATGATTACATCGAAACCTCTTTCCTAAGCATTCATGGAATCCTGAAATTGAAATAAAATTGAATTTGAACATTATTTCGTTTGTAAATTTATGAAGTCATCATTTATTCTGATGTATGAAAAAGGTATATTAACATAATAAAAAAATACAAGCAGTTAAATCTTGTAAGGGTCCTTCTTTTAAGTCGGAGCCCTCCGGCAAGTATTAACAAAGGAAATTGTTAGCAGTCTTTTCTATATCTTTTCCCTAATAGGTATTTTGGAGTAAGATACAATGTATATTGTTTAAAATATTTTTTATTCTTCTTGTTAAAGCGCAAATAAGGGTGAGGTTAAAATATAATGATGTCATGTTTTTTCAAGTAAGTTAAGTGAAAGCTTTCTTTGAGCGTGAAATTATATAGAAATTGGATTCAGTTATGCCTTTTGCTAAATAGAAAAGAACAGATGAGGTTTATTGAATAAAATATAAACAATAGTATAATGTTGTAAGTAAAACTGTTAAAAAATATAATGTAAAATAGATAAGAATTGTAATATTTTAAAGAACGACTTCGAGGGACTTATATCCAGAGCTATTAAACAAATTAATAAAAAAACGTATAGTATTATTTACAACTTAATATTTTATTTGAATCCACCCTTAATGACTTTTAAAAATTAACATTATCAAATAACCATTTTTTAACGTTCTTTTACTGCAGTTTCCAGGCTTTTTTAATAAAATAAATCGCTAAGATTATGCTTCTGCATTCTTCATTTAGGTTATATGTCTGAACAATGTAATTACTTGCTTAATTGCCTCTGAAATTGTTAGAGCACTGTAAAGGACCGTCTGGGTAGTTCTCCTTCCTTAGTTTTATGTGGGATTTAACTGCCTAGAAACTATGATGCATAATTCGGATGTGAAGTAGGGCTAATCCAGGGTAATAAGCTTAAAAAGAATTTTGGTACTACGGATTTAGGGTTTGCAATACGGAATTAAAGTTGGTACCGGATCCGGTGAACGTTATGCCGGATTCGTGATCCTATCCGGAAACCTGATCCGATTTTCGAATTGCAATCAATATACAGATTCAGAGTGAACTAAGTGATATTTTATATGTTTTATGGGAAATTAAAGTCAGCGCATTGTCGTTTATTAATTGATTGATTACTCTTACAAATTTTAAGTGAAAAATTAGACGTTATGAGGTTTTCACCGAGATGTAAGGTAATGAAAATTAAGAAATATTACAAAACTTAAATTACGATGCTAAAAAGATGATATCGATTTTGACCAAATATCAATTTCATCGCTAAATAAGGTGTATTTAGGTTCAATAGTAAACAACACTATTATATAATTAATGTATTCAATATTGTATAGAGTTATATTATATTTCTGAGTATTCGTTGTGGTCTTAAAACCCGTATAAAGGTTTATAGCGTAATTGAAAATCGAAATATGATATTTAAAAAAAAACCTTTCTTAATAAAGAGGGCCGATTCCTCACGCGATAAATTTTCTAAAATTCTTAATAATATCATTTTAAGCTTAACACAAGGCAAGTATTACTTATATAAGCTTTTTAATTATATGTATATGACACCGGGAACCCACTTGCAATTCCTCTATATATAGTTATCGCGATAAGACCCGTTATATTAAATATGAATAATATAAATATAAATTTTTAAAGTATATAGCTTCCCAATTCGTTTTTTATTTTTTATTTATGTATGTTCAAAGATTACTCGAAAAAAGCTAGGCCGATTTGATTATTTTTTGTTTGAAAGGGTATATACTTATTCTTTCAGATTGCTCTCATAGAATTTTCAATATAATTAGTTCTGTAGCTTTGTTTTAAAATCGAAATAACTGGAATTAGATTATCATTCAAGCAAACGAAATAACGTAGTTAGCTTTTGAAGTTGGTTTTCCTTTTTTAAAAAAGTCTTGTTATATAACAAAAAAATATTATAAGAAGACCACTATAGTACATCACACGTATCACTCTTTTCGCTTTTGTAACAAACTAACAACAAAAAATACAAAATGTTTTCCAATTCAATCTTCATAGTTTGCGTTTAACAAAGGCAGTGAGACTTTGTGGAGTGCAACAAACAACGAATGAAAAGGACGAAATAATTCATCCAATACGACACCAACAACGTTGCGAATAATAAAACCGAATTTAATGGAATCGTTATATTGTTTTAATGATAACAAATGAACGAGTAAATGAAACGATGAATGTTTTTTTAATAAATGAATGAATAAGGAAAGATATTAAAAGAATAATACACGAAACGTGATATTTACAACATTATTATGATTTTTGTCAGAGAAGGTTTCAAAATGTAATACATTTTAATAAGCTGTAAATATATTTACTTGAAAAATCATTTTAAAAATGAACCTTTGTCTATATGTCGCTATTACTAATATTGAATACAGCATGATCATCATGGTACTTAGAACGAGGACATCATATTTAGAAACGTATATAAAATTTTATGTCTGTTGTGTTGACTGTTGTTAAGTTCTCTCGTTTGAAGCTAATCCTGATTGGAGAATCAGATCATGTTTATCATTAAAATGCATTTTCATTCGAAGTTAATTAACATGTAAATTTCAACTCCGGATAAGATGAAGCGGTTCTAATTTAGCTTACAACATTTGATAGTAAGAACTTATTGACTTGTTTGATAGTAAATATATATTTCCCATTAAACTAACGTTAAAAGAGAAATATGAGTATATACTAATAAGTTTTGCTCATAGATTTTTACAGGGCGAGAATAATACTTATAAGTTTTGCTCTCAGGTGAGAATTACACACTATGTTTTATTTTCGTGAGTCGAGAAGGCCTAGTGGTTAGAACACGTCGATCTCAACCGATGATAGCATCGCTAAATTTTCAAGTGCTAAATTTCTGTTTAAATTCATCTCGAGCTCGACGGTGAAGAAAAATATCGCCAAACTTGCATGTGTCGGAAAATTCGACACATGTATAACCGCTAACCCGGAGCCTAGTGCATTTAGCTCTAAACCTTCTCCTAAATAGGAGAGAAAGTCTTTGCCTAGCTGTGGGACATTTTACTTAAATTTTTATTCTCGTAATTGATATAGAACAAATCTGTAACCTGGTAACAGATACTAGTAAGAAGTTACGAGCTGTGAATGTTAAAAATAATTGACTGACAGTAAATTCTTACAGATAAAAAACTTAGAGCCTCGCTAAGACTCATAAAGTGTTACATATGTAAGTGGTATTTTCTTTACACCTGAAGGAATTTACTGTCTTTGTCTTTTTCAATTGCTTCCCGTACTAAGCGGCAATAATATTTTGTGCATCGAGAGAACTTTTGGGTCGTGAAGCTCAATCCAATGATATGTTCCCGAGTTTAAAAGATCTTTCACGAGGGATGCAACTAGGTAAAAACATCGGGCAATAAAAAGGTATTACTACCATTAGTTATCACGATAAGACCCGTTATATTAAATATGAATTACGGTTTCTGTTTTATATCAGTTACGAGAAAGTAATTACATTTGTAAATTTACAAACGTCTCGCCTTATAAATGTTAAGTTGTAAGCATGTGAGTTCGTTGCTTCTTAATATTGTCGGCTCAATGGGTGTAAGTTAAATTCGGAATGGATTATGGAGATAGCGTTTATCCTAGATTAGCACATAAGCTACAAGATTAACACATACATAGGCTTTTATTACACGAGTGAACCAGAGAGGCGCTTTTACTTATATTATTCAACAACTAGCATTCGCTCGCGGCGTCGCTTGCGTTGTATGTTGATAAAACTTAAGCTATGTTTTATTCTGATATCTATATTAATATTATATAGCTGAAGAGTTTGTTTGTTTGAACGCGCTAATCTCAGGAACTATTGGTTCGAATTGAAAAAATATTTTTGTGTTGGATAGTTTATTTATTTAATAAAATAGGCTATATTACATCACGTTACGATTTATGAAGAAAAGTAGTAACCATAAACGCGAGTGACACTGTGAGAGCTAGCTGCCCCCCTCATATATGTAAACTATTACCACTATAAAGTTGAATAATTTCCCTGTAGTCTTTTGTGTGTGAAAGAGTAAAAAAATTCCATCTATCCATACATTCATCCATCTTTTCAAACTCGCATTTATAGCAATAGCAGGATAACGATATTAAAATATATGTTATAATTAAAAAGTCTTTAAATAACGTGCATTCTTTCGTTCTTATATTGAATGGAGCCTTTGTGTCAGGGACATTGACGACAGAATGAACACATCATAGCTACCGTATCTATGTATCGTTCAATTTTGAAAAGTGTATTAAAATCCCATCCGCCCGAGTTTTCTCATTTTCCATAGCGAACTATTTGCTTTTAAGCTATGTCCGAATTGCGCGTTCCGGTGTACACCTAGTTCGTTATGTCGATGAGTTTTCATGTTGAAAACTATTTTAATAATAAACGCATCACACTCAATGGCCCCCATTAAGATCTCGTGGCCTTGTGTCGGAGTCTGGAAACGCACACAACACAAACACAAACACCAAGACCACGACAAACATCAGTATGGCCAATACAGATGTTTGCCGTGAGCGGGGATCGAAACCGCGACCGTTCGCGCTTCAGTCAGTTGCAGTGACCACTGCGTCAACGTGTCTGTCATAATTTGACGGTCTTGCACGGACTGTGACGAGTCGAAACCCGAGGTGACGTGATCCGCAAGTCATTTTAACATCCAAATAAAGGGTCTTCTTTGACATGCATCAAAAAACTATACCATTTGTACAAGTTTTGATAGTTTCTGATAAGAATATTTTAGACTGGTATTATTTCATACATTACAACAATTTCGATTAAGACTGCTAGACAATATATGCAAAATCAAAAGATTACCGATCAAAAATTACATTATCAAACTGTCAAAACTCTTACCGAGAAACTGATGTGTCTGCGCGTTTCTGGCTCGCGGCAAATACAAACTGCGTTTCAGTACGCGTACACAGGAACGCTTAGTCTGTACAAGGCCTTAGATATCATATCCGTTAGTGTCACGAATGAAGTTGATCATAACGGTTATTACTAGTCACTGTCGAACCCATTAAAAGCTATTTCAGTCTGACAAAATGATTGCGATATGAGATATCAAGAACGAGATAGTTAATGGAATGGAAATATCTACTTTCTGATTTATGTTTATGTGATTTTAGTTAGGTATAACTTCGTTGTAGCCTTCTGACTACAGCTCGTATACGGGCTAGCTCGATCAGGACAGTACACGAGTATATATATAAGTGAGATCAGCGTGAAGTTGCTTAGATAGGCGTATTTCGTAAGAAACTAATACGAAACGCAGGTAACGTTTTATATGGTGGTTGAGCAAGCAAGCCTAAAATCCTTCCCCATTATTTTTTTCATTATTTATTTTTATCTTAGTCTTTATTCTTTTTTAAGCTATGTTTAAGCAAATACCATATCAAAATCTATGAAGTTGATTGTAAAATCTGGTTATTAAAAAATATATTGCCTGGTGTATTTTATAAAAAAGGATGAGATTCCCAATTCGACGGGGACTTTTTATGCACGTTGCCTGATTACTTTTTACTAAAAAACGACTTAATCGATTTTGTTTATTATTTTTCAAGTTATCGGTTCAGTAGCCTGGTTTTTAAATGAAAAAAATTGGAATAAGCGTGTCATCCAAGTAAACGATTATGAAGTTCTTACCTTGGAAGAATTTTAACGTTTTTAAAAATGTCTTGTAGTTTCAAAGGCTCATCAAGCACCAAGCAAATGCGATATAATATTATTTTGTACAAATTATACATTAAATTGTATATGTTTGTATAGTTTGTAAACAAACCTAGACGACCATCTGGTGCTGCGGTAATAGAACTTCTCTAAACGGGAATGCTAATGTCCCTTTGTTAGACACATTGAAGACATACATAGGTTGTAAATATATTTGTATGACATCATCGAAATATATCATATTAGCTGTTGCCTACGGATTTACTCGCGTAAACGTTGATTTTGTTAGTCGGGACAGCCGTCTAAAATATTCTATTCTTTAAGGAGCTAAAATTGCAAAAAAAAAAATTTGTCGGTTAAAAACAGTTGTGATACAAAATTTTAATTATATGTAATTATTTATAATTTCTGATTAAATGAATATTTTTTGTAAGCGATACTTCAAATGGATTTCTCTTTATAACATTTACGTAAAATATTACCACAACCTATAAAATATATTGTAGCATTTTCACATTCTTTATTATTACAATATGAGCGTCAACAAAGCGTTGCAAGTATAATAAAGACGCATATTGTCATTCGTATGAACTATAAAGACGCGACATGACATCGTTTTATGAAAACATCCCTTGTTATCATGGAACTTGGCTTAATATCCCTGAAGTAAAATGTCAATGTAGCATTTCATCGAAGATTAATTATCGTTTATGTTATCACTGACTTTTTAACAGTACTAAAGGTATTATTTCGCGGTTTATTATCAGGTTTAAGATTTGACTTTTCTGAAACCGCGGGATTAGTTTGTTTGACGTTCAAGAAGATTGTCAATTCCTAATTTTTAATAAAGAAATTCTGACTCTGAATAGGTCTTATGTTCAAAGATTGTTTTTTACTTCCTTGTACTCTCGAGAACGATATAAAACAATTCTGTAGCCTAGCAACAGGTAAGCTTTAAGTATTGACGATAGCTGTGAATATCAAAAAAGGCACTGACAGTAAATATTTTTAGGTGTATAGGAATTAAAGTTTGAGAGTAAAACTTGTAATTGTAATTCCCATCTTGTAAGTGTATTATCTCGGTATTCTCGTCAGCCTCTACAAGGATAACTAGTTAGCAAAGGCCTCCTATCCTATAAGGGAGAGTGTTAGGAACGTCGTGGTGGGCAACACCGACGGGGATCGATTACCCAAAATCACCTAATGATAAATAGAATATAAGATAGTACAGAATCCATAATTTATCACATTAATATTAAACGCATCACACACTCAACGGGCTCCTAATAGGGCTTAGGATCACATGATCCTGTGTCGGGGATCGCATCCAAAACTTAAAAACAAACACTCAAACCACGAGAAACATCTGTATGGCCAAAACAGATGTTTGTCTGAGCGGAGATCGAACTTGCGACCCTTAGCTCTTCAGTCACTTGTAGTGCCCACTGCACCAACGTGTCTGTCAAAATTAATATTAATAACAATTACACAAACTTAAGCTTAACATCACTTAAAAATATATTAACATTACATTCATATTATTACCAGAATTATATAATTTAATACACAATTGAATAAAAACATTTACTAACATTAAACAAAAACAAAGGAAAGCTCCAAAACGTCCAAAACCGCAGGTAAATGACGCTGCTCTTTAGTAATATTGCCTGTGGCTAGGTCGAAACCGTTGAAAACAATTTTAGGAGAACAAACCAAATGAGTAAATGAAAAGCAAAATAAGTGCAAAACAAGAGTGGGTGTAATTTTTACGCAAGCTTTTAGGGCTTAGCCTCTTACCTGTGATACCATTAGGTGATAATATTTTAGTCCAAAGGGAAATTTTCATATATGCGTTCTCCTGAAAGCCTGGGCTGTGAATGTTTTTTTTTTTGTAGGGTTGTCAGCCTGATTTTAATATTGTGCTGGGTGCAATTGAATTTTTCGAGTGTTATGAAAATTGGCGATACTTACAATATAGAAATAAAAGATTTCCATACACATAAAAAAGTCTCCCGTTTTGGAAGTTGTTAACAAAATAAAATTTCATTAGCTGCCCCTTGCGGTTTCATTCGCGTTTAAGGTTACTGCTTTGCTCCTATGAGTCGTAGCGTGATGTAATATAGCCTATAGCCTTCCTCAATAAACAGACTTTTTAACACACAAAAAAAATTCAGTTCCAACCAGTACTTCCTGATATTTCATTCAGTCATACAAACAAACTCTTTAGCTTTATAATATTAGGTCACGATAAAAATATGTTTTAAAGTAAAGACGATAACGAAGGTAGATCGAAAACCAATAGAAGGTCAATAAGTAATAAGAACGATGAATAGCATTTATGAATCACGATCAAAACGTGTCAGCATTATCAAAAACTACTCCATTAATCTTACTTTAGAAAATACAAGAGAGAATAATGTTGGAAAAGCGAGTGCTATGATTAATGATGCTTTCAGTGTCGCGAATTTTTGTTTTTAGCTGATTATTCGATTCGTACCTGCTAACTGGGGAATAAAATGAATTATTTTTCACTGCTATTTCGAAGCAGGATTGTCTAATAGTCAGAACGTCGATCTTAACCAACGATCAGTTCACACTATGGACCGCTTACTTTTGAAACGCTAAATTTGTGTTTAAATTCATCACATGCTCGGAGGTGGAATAAAATGTCAGGAAACGTGAATGTGCCGGCAGAAGTTTTGATATAGGTATATTCGCCTA
Source organism: Hypolimnas misippus (assembly GCA_037950945.1). Lineage (NCBI taxonomy): Eukaryota > Metazoa > Arthropoda > Insecta > Lepidoptera > Nymphalidae > Hypolimnas > Hypolimnas misippus. Next base: position 4,584,093 of record JBBEEQ010000009.1, read on the forward strand.
TTTACATCGGAGTAATGCTTCTAATCTGCAAAACCTTAATAAATAAATAAATAACGCATCACACTCAACAGCCCCCATTAAGATCTCATGCCCTTGTGTCGGGGGTCCGGAAACACTCACAATACTAACACAAACACCCAGACCACGACAAACATCCGCATGGCCAATACACACGTTTGCCGTGAGCGGGGATCGAACCCGCGACCGTTAGCGCTTTTGTCAGTTGCAGTGACCATTGCGCCAACGCGTCTGTCTACCCTTGACCAGCTGTGGGATATTTAAAGGCTGTTCCTGTAAAGTGCAGTTCTATTATAACTAAATTAAGAATATTTTGTATGAAATTATTTTAACTAGGATCACAGATTAATTGGTGAAGGGTTACATAAAGTAAGTAGGTTAAGTATATATTAAATTGTATTTCCATTTAAATATTATATGTTATTAGTGTTAGAGTATATGTATAAGTATTTCTTTGTAAATTAGTTTATTTGCACTAATCCTGCATATCATATATGGACGCTAATAAGCAATATTGTGTCAAGCCACACGGACTTCGTTTTGAGAAAATGGCGTCTAAAGATGTCAAAGCTATTCTTAACAAATATGTTTGAAGAAGTATATATCCACCTTTTCTTTTATTTTTGTAAAGGGTATAATGAATTTAAAGCAGATTGATATATTAATATATTATCTAATAAAAAGTTTCTCAAATACATATATAAGACTATTGTATAAATTAGAAAATATGGAACGAACTTGAAATTCGAAACAATTAATTAGGAAACTTTTTCCGTTTATATGACCTTACATTTTTTAATAATGTTAAATAGGTAATGCAGTATCAAAATACATCAATATCTCAGAATTTGACTTTTTGTGGGTTGACACATTATTGCTTATCAGCATCCATATAATGTGTTACCTATGTATACAGGGTTGTCTGTAAGAAATCACTACCAGTGATAAGACCGTCTTTGCACTCTATTGTGATGTCTTACTATATTTTGTTTTCTGTATTTCTTTTTTTCCTGTGTGCATTAAAGAATAAATAAATACATATGCATATTACTGTTGTTGTATGTAGCGTTGATGACTTTTTTTTTAATTAAAAAGTTAGACAAATGTAAACCAAATTGTGATTTTAAATCACTTTTCTTATTATTATCATCAATGATGTGATATAACATAAATTAACCTTTTTTTAATTTTAAGCATATATATTTTAGTTTAACATTAATATAGCTCCAGACTACAAAAATTACTGTTTTAAGGAGTACATACAATGCCTTTCACTGAATCTTATTAGAGATTAAAGCCCAATTTACTAAAGCTAGCAAAGAATTCTTAAATGATGCCCTAAATTTTTCATGACATTAAAAGGGACCTCTCGTCACATTGTTAGCGAGATAGTTACCCAGTGATTAGCTCTTATTTATAATTCCCTCTCATAGTACCTACAGTCCTGCATTCGGTTTACAATATTATCACATGTTATTTTATTGTATGTACGTACGTAGGTTTGTTTATTTTGTAAAATAATTTTTGAATGGTTTAAGTATTTTTATACGAAATCAAAATCAATATCAAAAAATACTTTATACAAGTAGGCTCTTTTTACGAGCACTTTTGAATCGTCATACATGAAAAAAAAAATTATATCAATAGTAAAGCTACCACCGGTTCGGAACGCAGATTCTACCGAGAACAGCCGGCAAGAAACTTGATAGTTACTCTTTTAAAATATTGTCAATACAATACAGTTTATGATTACAAATTAATTATTTATCCTGTTCGAAATTTAGCATATACTACTACTGATACAGAAGTAATATTAAATTTTTTACATAATTGTGAAATTCTTGTCAAAATCTAAGCAGCTGTTTCGGATAATGGCTTGTACCAACAAAAAGTGCACAGAAATTTTAAAGAAAAATTTAGTGTATGAATTATATACCGCTTATGGCTTATATATTTATTATCATTTTTACTTCGCAGCGATGTTAAAGCATCCCATTATCTACTACTATTATTGCGCTATGCATTATTCATACTGTTCAAAGTTATGTCCAATACAAATTGTTTCAGTAATTTATGTGAACGTAACCATTAAAGCGAACAATGTCGCGCTTCACCACTACCTACTATACACTCATATTATTATGCATAATCACGCATGCCGTATTACATTATCTTTCCCAGCGGGTTAATGAAAATTAATTAATATATTTTCACGTGTTCCGAACTCAATGAAAGGTAATAATATATTTTTTTTTATTTTTTAATAGCAGGCAAACGAACAGGCGGGTTATCTGATGTCACGTGATCACTACTGCCCATAGACATTTGCAATATCAGAAGATCTACAAAGTTGCCAGCTTGTGATAAAGGATGAAGGGGGACGTAATGAATGGGGAGGGGGTTAAACTTTTGGCTTTCACACTCGTACAAAACAGCTATATCTACTTGACGCCTATTCTTTGTGAGAATGTGGTACTGCGCCAGCCAGAAATACTGAACCTACTTCAGAAAATTATAGTTCCAATTGAAATGATTATTATTCTAGATTATCATCGATTATATTTTATGTATAAATGTGTATTATGTTATAAAAGATAATCTACACAAAGTAAAGTCGTAAAAACAACTTAGTCTTGTAAAAAATATTATGCATAACACCGATAACTGAGAAAAACTTTGTAAAAAATTCCACAAAAACGAAACAAACCTAATATTTAAACTTGCCCTCATAAGTGATACTCAGAGATTTAATTTACTCATTAACGGGTCGTTTGCGTCGGAACAATGAAAAAATAATTAAAAACTTTTAACGAGTTGCTTCCAAACTCTTTATCACCGACGGAAACTTGAACGCTTTTTAACTTTTTAATGTTTCTTAAAATCGTAAATATGCACTTTAAATTAAAATATAGGTGAGCTGAATTAAATCTAAATATTTTGCGTTTAGCTTTGCGAAATCGACTGTAGTTCGTTAAATTTTTAACCGATTTCAAGATTGACCACAGATAATTTAGTCTCAATTTGACAACAGACTTTAGACAATGAACAAAAGAATATATATGAGTGTGTGTGTCAGTGTGTGTGTGTGTGTGTGTGTGTGTGTGTGTGTGCGTGTGTGTGTGTGTGTCCGCGCTATTTTCGTAAAAATTATAATTAATGACACCTTACATTTAAAAATCAGTGAAATATAAAACCCAACTACGATAAGAACGACACTGAAAAAGTATGAAACAAATGAATACGGACAAAGTCACAAGCAAATATTAGTAACGTATATATTAGATTAAGTACGTCATGTAGCCTATAACCAGCGTGTCTGCAGTAAATGCGTTAACGCTAACTGTCAAAACAATGTAAATGTAATTTTGTATTCTGTAATTGACTTAAAATTTTGCTTTTTTAGTTTAGAAGCTATGTACATACATATATACATAGATATATAGTCTGTCAAAATCATAATCCTCCTTAGGCTCTGCCGTAGTCGGGTAAAAAATAAAGCAAAACACAAAACTGGTCAGCAGAGTTATTGGTCAATTTGTTATGGAATATTGATATTTACTCTTATTGAAATTAGAGCTATTTTGTTATGTATTTTATTATAGGTAAGAGCAAACTAAATTACCTTTATTAGTGCGGGTGAAGTTTTCGAACGAATATATTGAATTGACCTCATTTTTTCTATGCTTGTACTAATAATTATGTCTTTATAAGTGTGACTACTGAAACTCCTGTTGTGAACCGAGATGGTCTAGAGGTTAGAACACGTCGATTTCAGCCGATGATCACCAGTTTAAACCCCAGATAGCACCGCTGAGTTTTCAAGTGTTAAATTTGTGTTTAAATTCATCTCGTGCTCGCCGGTGTAAAAACATCATGAGGAAATCTGCATGTGGCAGGAGAAATGACATATGTATATCTGCCTACCCGCAGCGGAACGGCACGGTGGACTAAACTCGAAGCTATCTTTTTGATAGGAGAGGCTTTTGCCCAGCAGTGAGACATTTCCAGGCTGTTACTTTATTTTTACTTTAAGAGTAAATAAGTCAAGCGAACTTTTTATCTGTCTGTCTTTGTTAGTGCGAATCCTTTGATAATATCGGATGTTGATTGTATTTGTATGAAACTATTGTGAAGGTAACTTGTAAAAAAAAAATAATAATATCACAAACAAAATATAAAAAAATGAAATAAGCAATTTCGTTTATTTTGAAATCCAATTATTTTTAATTAAAACCTAAACTACTTAGTTTATTTCGATGAATATTCTATGGGACTGATCTAAAAGAATACTCTATAAAAATCGATTAAGTTCTGTGGTAACACATATTAAAAAAAACTACGATTTTTTGTAGTCTGTTGAAAATAGTCGAAATATGAACGCAATATGACTGACGAACGAAGAAGTCATTTTTGAGGTTGATTAAAATGCTAGCAAAACCTTTTTGTAAATAAAGAAAATGAAATTATATAAATAATTAAATACGATATCAGTGGCTTCAAAGAGAATTCAATTATGTTTTTTTCTTTCACTTAATTGATGTTAAAAAAGAGCGAATAAAAATGTTGTTCGTAATTGAATAAGTTATCAAATATGTATTTAAGACATCGTTCAGAAGTCGGAATACAAATTACATTTATTTATTTGTGGTACAGTTTTTAACTGACTTCCAAAAAAAGGAGAAGCTCAATAAAGGATTTTGTTGTAGGTATATTTGCCAATTATTTAAAAAATGGCTTGAAATATTTGGCTAATTCTGTGGCTTAACTGTGGCATTTTGTTTATAAAGGGGAAAGGGTCTTTTTTATCATAATACCTTTTACGTGTAAATAACACATAGAAGATTTGTAAAAATGTTGTAGAAAATATTTTCTTTTTGTCTTTTAGTTTATTTGTACCTATTAAATTCTTTTTTGGTGTCGGTTCATTTTTATATAAAAAAATATAATCAAAATCGGCTTAATTTTTTTATAAAATCCGAATAACTGGAAAAAGTATGTTATTCAAGTAAACGAAATTCATATTTTGCTTTTAAATCGGCATCCTCTTCTTTATAAAAGTCTTGTATTAAGATATATATATTTAATGACTTCTATGTGAATAAGTTTGCTAACTTGATTTCTTAAAAATAACGTTTAATACATAACGCATTATCAGAATACATCACGAACGAACGAATTTGACTTTTTGTGGGTTAACACATTATTGCTTATCAGCATCCAAATATTCTTGCTACATATTCGGTAAAAGAGAAAAAGTAGTTATGATGAAATATCCAATAACAGTTTAAATTAAAGTCAGTTTTAAATCGAGATTCGGTGCATTCGTTTTATGAAATCTTCCTAATACTCCGTTCTATATGACATTTAGTTGAAGCAGCGGGAAATATCATATTATATTATGCTCCGAGTAATATTATCTCATAAACATGATATATAAATTCGGAATACATTATTTCGGACCAGATTTTATTGTTTTAGATGATGTTTGGATACTTTTAAGGTTATGTTTTTGTTTAGAAATAATACTTAGACGTATGTTTAATAGAACTATCTGCATTTACGCCTTTTAAATTTGAATGAATTTTGTAATTCGTAGGTACGTCAGTACTTATAATATGACTTTTTGATTGGTTTTTACTCATTTTAGGAAGTAAGAATTAGTGGAAATATTAAATAATTAACGAATCACACTCAACAGCCTCAATGGGCACAACACCATCAACCGATAAGGCTACAAAATGGCCCTATTGCTAATACAGACGTTTCCAGCGAGCGGCGATCGAACCCGCGACCGTTAGTGCGTCAGTCAGTTGCAGTGTTACGCCAACCTGTCTGTCATTATGAGCTATATATTTATTATAGCTAATTATATTAAACTATCGCTATTAAAACTGGCTATATTTTACTGTTAAAGGAGGTTTTAATGCAGAAATCAAAAATAAGCTGCCAGAATGTAGAATTTTGTGATAGTTCCATGCAAGAACCCTGCAAGATAATTTTTTTTAATGTTAGTACCAGTATTGTACATTTTATGTTGTAATTTTTTTTTACTTTTATAAATATGTATAAGAATATACATAAATCAATTTTGAATATGCCTGAAACATATTTTACTAGTTTTAATGAATTTTAACCATTTTGGACATTTCATAAAACTCTATATTTGGCTTGGCTTAATTTTATTTTTTAGTAAATCCGTCAAAATATACGCATTTTGTGTAAATCACAACTGAATATCATAAGAAATAGGTCTTTAAATATGAGATTTTTTGTTAGTAACAAAGTGTGTTCACTCCTTATGTAAAAATGTCATGGATTTTGGCACCCAGAATGCCGACCACTTTGGACGATGTTACCTAGCAACCGGTTATCAATTGAGTATAACAGAGAAAAATGTCTGTGGGCCAACAAGAAATTGGACAAACTTGTCAAGGTTGTAAAAGCCCACTGAGTTTTAACGTCAAATACTATAAATGTCGAGATGGCCTAGTGGTTAGAACACGTCGATCTTTACCAATGATCGCGGGTTCAAACCCCGGCTAGTACCGCTGATTTTCAAGTGCTAAATTTGTGTTTAAATTCATCTCGAGCTCGGCGGTAAAGGAAAACATCGTGAGGAAACCTGAATGTGTCGGGAGAAATTCTGACACATGTATATCCGCCAACCTGCAGTGAAGCAGCGTGGTGGATTAAGCTCTAAACCTTGTCCTTAATAGGAGAGGAGGCCTTAGCCCAGCAGTAGGACATATACAGGCTGTTACTTTACTTTTTACTTTATTATGAATGTATATAATAATCTCTATGATTTTAAAATATAACTTATGTGTATGTATAAAGCCATTACAATTTAATTATATTTATGTATAAATAACAAACAGAAAAAAGCTAATATAACTAAAACTTCACATGAACATAATTACTCCGTTAAAGCCACAATATTATACCACTATTCCTGAGTTGCATTTTAATTTTTTTAATTTGAAATAAAGCTCGCAGCTGAAGCTGGGATATCCATCAATACACGTTGCTGAAATGTACTGAAAGCGAGCTTTCAGATCAATCAAGATTTTAAGCTCCGGAACTCTGTGCTTATTTTTGGTAACGATTCCCTTTGTAATTTTTCTCGCTTGATGGTGTGTAAGGTCGTCTATTTTTATTTTGTCTTCAAAAGTTTCTGTATTTTGATATAGTTTTTTTTTTGGTCAATGTAGCAATGACATGAGCTAGGTTAGCTTAGTTTTTAACTAAGTGTAATATATTACAATATTATGTAAAAAGTGTTAAGTACAGTTTTCAGCGGTAAAAAATTTTGGAAATAATTAATACTTTTGCTTGTTTTAATGAAAAACTAAAAATATTATATTACTTTTCTTTTTTAAAAAATAATTTTTTGTTAACTGTTATGACGTAAATAAATACATAAGCCGTTGCTCACTACGTATGTGTATATAAATATATTAAGTTACACACTTGGAATTAAAACATCCTTCTTTATTGAAGTTGGTTGAAAAGTAGTGTAAATCATATCCACTTCACGACTTAATTCGAATGTTATTCTAAATCATACAATTTTACGACGTACGAAGCACATTAACAACGCGCCGGTGAGGCAAATATGGGCGTTCGGTTTTATTATAGCAAGTAAATTACACCAGTCGATGTCTGTACACGGAAAACTGTAATCAAACCACGGTTTTCGATCCTATAGCGTATGGCTCAAGTTATAAGCGATAGATTGTGGAAATTATAAATAAATAAGTATAATAATATATAAAAATACTTTACAAAACTTATAAAGTTACAGTTATATATTTTAAACTTTCGCGATTTATACTGTTCACTTTTAATATAACGGGTCTTATATATATAACTAATGGTAATAATATCTTTTTATTTCCCGACGTTTCGACGAAGTTGCATTCGTCGTGGTCACGAGCTGACTGATTAAATATAAAGTTAAAATGTCTGTTTTTTAGAACGCATTAATTTTAGGATATTTTAGTTCAATTCGAAAATTTATTTTCAAGCGATTTCGAAAATTCTCATTTTATTTGAAAAGGGTATACTTTAAGTTTTGGCATATGGAATTATTGGGGTTCCGTACCCAACGATACCCAATTATTAAGCTTCCGCTGTCCGTCTGTCCGTCTATCAATCTGTCCGTCTGTCCATCTGTCTGTCCGTCTGTCAGGCCGTCTGTAGCGGAAAGTATCTCTTAATCCATAAAAGGTAGAAGGTTGTAATTTTCATAGAATGTGTATTTCTATTGCCAATGGAACATTAAATAATAACAACCGGTCAAGTTCGAGTCAGATTTTCATACGAAGGGTTATATTACATATTGTTATAGCGCTATTCTTGTTTCAATTACATGTGTAATTATTTAAAAAAGAACCTTTTATGTGTATAGAATAAAATAATAGCCATAAGTGGAGTAGTAGCTAGTCATATATGGTACGCTGATAAGCAATACTATGTCAAGCCACACTGACTTATTTTTGAGAAAATAGCCTCTCAAGACATCAAACCCATTAAGCCTTAACAAATTGTTTGAATACTTATATATTCATCTTCTCTTTTATATTTTAATTAAATATACAATGAATTAAAAGCAGATTGGTACAATAATAAGTTTTTCAAAAACATTAATTAACATTGACAGACATGTTGGCGCAGTGGTCACTGCAACTGACTGTAGCGCTAACAGTCGCGGGTTCGATCCCCGCTCACGGCAAATGTCTGTATTGGCCATACGGATATTTGTCGTGGTCTGGATGTTTGTGTTAGTGTTGTGTATGTGTTGTTGTAATGTTTCCGGACCCCCGACACAAGGTCACAAGACCTTCATGGGGGCCGTTGAGTGTGATGCGTTTATTTGTTATTTATTATTAGATTATTGGATATTGCAAAATTTTTAAATAATGTAAAATACATGATGCATCATTAGAATATATCAATATCTCCGAATCCGACTGTTTTTAGGTTGACACATGATTGCTTATCAGCATCCGTATAATCTGATGACTTGTACCACGCGTCATATCGTTGCAGCGTTGTCTGCATTGCGGGAAATAATGGCTGTCGGTCATATCTAAAACATCACCTTTAGTCGAAGTGAACCCTTAGCTGACCTCTTTGATTTTATCCATCGCATTAAATTACTTCCCTGGAAAATAGCCCTTAATCACATGTCTGTTATAATTCTTTATATTTTCTTGTTTATTTTCACTAGCGTTTATGGTTACTGTTTTTCTTCTATTACTAGCGTGATGTATTATATGTTATATCTTCCTCAATAAATATTCTTTATTTTTGTTTAAATTCCAAATCACATCTGTAGTTTTCGTGATAACCACCTACACACAAACTTACTAATAAATTTTACCTCTTCATAATATAAGTATAGATCACAATTGTCCATTGTTTATTTTATTGGACGCATTATTATAGCCTGTAGTATTATGATTTTTGTTCTGACTAATCATGTAGTCTTTATAGGAACGTTAATATATAAATTGCATTAAAGAATTTTAATGATGTTTATGACTGTATTTTAATTGAAAAGGACAACCTAATTATGGTAATCGCCACCTGCATCGCTAGATTCGCTATAGGGGCACTAGGGGACATTGGCCAGGGCGGCAAAATTTGGGGCGTACGATATTTTTATAAATAATGTCATTTAAAATTTATTATACCCTATTAAACATTTTTTTTTATTTTTAAAGAGCCCTGTTTCTTCTACTAAATTTACATAAGTAATTTAGGTAACGGGGCGAAATTTTTCACTATGCCCCAGGGCGGCATTTTTCACTGTGCCCCACGGCGGCAAGGTAAATCCGGCCCTGATCATCTGCAGTTAAAGGGTGTAGGTGAATAATCTATTTAAATTAAGTGAAAACATATTCACGAGTATATTCTTTATTATACAGTAAGCAGTAATGTTATTGATATTTTTGTATACAAAAACTGATTTATCTTTTAGGCGAGAATCAAACTTGTAAGCTTTTCTCTCTGACTTTCATAAATATGAAAAAACCCGTTTGTCATCGCTGTACACCTGAAAGAATTTCAATATTTTTTACATTTTTAAGTTTTACTTTCGTGAGCGATATATAACAACTTTTAATTATTTCCAATTCATTTTTAATTATTTCCAAATCCGATTATCAATTTTTGTTTTCCTGTGTAATTTATTTTTATTTTTTTATTTCTAATGTTTTTTACCATGTATGCAGCAAATCATAATATTGAATTGTGTGTGTAAATTAATTATTATTTTTTTAATTTTATGTAGCAAATCATAATAATTTATATTTTTTCATTTCATATTTCAAATTATTGCAAATGCTTTTGTGCTTTAATATACCTTATTGATGTTAACTTTTATATTGTTATGGTATTATGTAACACCTGTAAAAAAGTAGACACTAAGTAATATTGTTATAGTACACTATGTTGATATAAGTTATTTTGTAAATCTCAGTGTTCTGCTTGTTGGTGTTCAAATAAATAAATAAATAAATAAAACTCTGTAACCTAGCAACAGACACGTCGTAAATAGTCACGAAAGCCGTGGATGTCCAAAATAAGGCTCAGTGCCATTAAATTCTTTTAGGTGTAAAGCAACGACGAACTACTTATGTAAATCTTTATGGAAACCTGAAAGCAAAACTTATAAGTATTATTCACGCTTAATACCTACAGTTATCGTAATTACTTATGATGTTTCTATCACCAGGAGTTGTTTTATATTAGTTACGAGAGCAAATCTTACAAGTGTACTTCTCGCCTTAAAGATATCTCTTCCTACCAATTCACAGCAGTAAAACATAGTATTATGTAGCAGGTAAAACTATAATGAAATAAGAAATTTATGTACTTAAATGAGAAAAAAAATTATATAACATTATTCGTGATATTGTTTATACAATAATGATGAAATTATGATAAATAATATATCAAAAACTTCTCTTAATTAGTTACATAAATAAACGTTGTGTTGCTCTGTAATCCAAAGTTTTATTTTGTTAAAAAAAACATTAATTATGTATATTACATTATTTATAACGACTTTAAAACACTTTATTGTAAACCCGTAAACCCAAGAAATGGCCTATACATTTTTTATTTATATTCAATAAATCAATTTAATCGATTAATTTGTATATTATGAAAAGGGAAGAAAGAAAGACTCAATTTTTTTGTAATTCACACGATTAAAAAACTTAAAAATTAAAAGAATACATTTTCTTTACTATATATACTTTTATATTATAAACATAGAGAGAAAAAAATCAGCTAGACATTTAACAAATCTTATTGAATAATCCATAAATACAAGCTTAATTAATATTCGTAACTAGTTGTAGAGCTCTGTGTAGTTTGGAGTACATCTGGCTAGGTACCAAACACTCACCAATTATTCCGGAAAAGTTTGCTTTGTAGTGGCTCAGTACGAAGGATGAGTGAGCCAAAAATTTGGAGGGAATTAGTGGAAATTGTTTCTACCTTAGTCTGCACCTGCGCATTATTTGAAAACAAGACTTTGATGAGAATTGAAACTGCATCATTAGTTTCTGAAAAAATAATTTACTAAGCCCAGAATCGAACTCGATTTTGAAATAAACCTTTAGTATTTACACAATCTGATAGTCTCATTAATAAATATCAACTCCTGGGAACGAATGATATACGGCAAATTAAAGGAAAAGACTCATGTTTTGCAAAATTATTTAAAATTTATACAGTAATTATTAAAAACAAAATCTAAATCTAATTTTTACTAAAATTATACCACTGACAGTTACATATATCGATTTAGCATATTTTTCGTTATTTATAAAAAAACTTAGCTACCCCGGTAAACGTTGTTCTGCCATATAAGACGATGTTCGTACAAAAATACTAAAATCACGATTAAAAATAGGGAGTCAGGGTAGAAGGTCAAAGGTTCTCAGACCTACTGAATACACATAAAATATCATCAAAATCGGTCTATCCGTTTTGGAGGAGTATGACAACCAACACACACACGAGAATTTATACATTATATTGAAAAAATCTTTTTATATAGACCATTCATTATTCAGTCAGTCTAAATTTTTAAGTTACTTAGTATATTAAATCAAACTTTAATATAACTTTAGCATAGTAAAGTACAAACTTCACTTCATTATTACTTAAGGAAAATACTGAGTCTACTTGTCGTAGCTAACCCAAAAGTTTCGGCTTCCAAATTGGCAGTTCTCTTTCAGGCATAATGATGCCATCTGACCTGCTACCCGCCCTTGGGCGATGATACTAGTACGAGTATGTATTAGTTTTAGTTTCACACCAGGTATTATTGTACATTTTCACTGACTTTTAAGTATATATTAAAAGTAATGTACTAAGTTATATATACTTAGTACATTACTTTTTATTTGAAATAAAATGGTGGAAAATATAATATGTATATTTATAACCATTTTATTTAAAATAAAAATTAAAAAATACATAGAATAACGACTTCAAAAGTAAAATACACACTTTCGTTTGCTTTAATGACACATCAGTAGAAATATATATAAGATAAATAGGGAATCTTTGCAAACAATAAAATAATTTTCATATTCAAAGTAAATATAATAAATGTTAAGAATAAAAACAAAAAAAAAACAAACAAACACTATGAATTGAGAATCTCCTTCTTTTTTAAAGTCGGCTGAAGTGGACGAGGTCCTCAATTCGTGTATATTGTTTTAATGTTCTACCTCAAAACACCGTCATTTAGTAACCCATTTTAAAAATATTTTCTTTATTTTTTATTTAAAATTATACATTTAAAATTATTATTTTATCTATAGAAATGGCATCGTATTCAGTTCAATAGTATTAATATCTAAATAATCTATACTAATATTATAAAGCTGAAGAGTTTATTTGTTTGTTTGGACACTTTGTTTAGATAGTTATTTATTGAGGAAGGCTATAGGCTATATGACATCACGCTACGACTCATAGAAGCAACGCAATAACCATAAGCGCGAGTGAAACTGTTAGTTGGTTATAATTGTGTCGTCCTAAAAAAACTTGCTTTTCTGGTTTTGTAGTGTTAAATTTTATAAAAGGAATCGGAATAAATGAAACATTTTTCAACAATGTATATTAATAAAAAGCAACCGTTACTGACTGACTGAACTATTAACACGCTCAAACCACTAAACACGGACTGCCTTACTACAAAAGATTTAAACAGACGTTAAACGCGTGTTTAAAAAAATCCGTAATACAAATTCGCGTCTAAGTACAGTTTTGAGTTAAACATGCTTTAGATATAGATTAACACACGTGTAAGTGAGTCTAATAGATGTCTAAAACCTATTTCAGCTGTCAAATGTACGTTACATAACATTTTATTAATAACTTTTTTTATGAGTTTATTCGCTGTTAAGCAATTTAGATGATATTTTAAGAAATGTTTAATTTTTAAACACTGTTTAGATAGACACGTGTTCAACATGGTTTTATTGCGTCTTTTGTAGTGTGACAGATTGTGTCGATAGTTATTATGGCGTAAACATCCACTAAGAAGGTCTTACCAAAATTCACCCCCTAAGGGAATAAAACTGGGATTTTTAAAGTTTGTATGGAGCAATAAAGGGACTTTATTATTTAATAACGTAAAAGTAAATATAAAAATTTTAATTATTATTTTTACATTTCGTTTTTTTTATTCCTTTAAAGGGTAATAGAAACCTTTAGGGCGCAATCGACCCACGAGTTAGCTCGCTCTTTTAGATCAAACGAAAATAATTCGGGTAAGTTCGTGTTAGGATCTATGCAAATGACATGGCTCTATTCACAACAATTAAATAGCTGTGTTAAGTGTACCGTCATTTAAAGGAGCATTTACCTTTATGTACCCTAGGATTAAGTAATATTTAGATAAAAACATTTTCAATATATTTGACTATTTATTTATTTAAGTTTTTTGAGCAGTATTTTAGGTTATTTTTTTTAATAATACTATATTTTTATAGATACACTGTGCTTCTACACGTATTTTTGAATATGTATATGTGTAAAATTCCAAATATTCGTTTGTCTTGAAGTGGGTGATAATTAACTTGTAATCGTGTTCTAATTCATATTAACATACTTTAATATTATATATGTATAGGTGCACTATACATCATATATATACCGATTTATGCGACAGATATCACCTTTGATGTATTTTTATAATATTTAAATAAAGATTGTTTTTATTTCCCAACACCTTATAAATGAAAGCTGAGCAATACTGTGTCAAATCACACGGATTTCATTTTGAGAAAATGGCGTCTAAAGATGTGTTACTTTTTTATTTTACCTATTCTTAATACCTTTGTTTGAAGAAGTAAAGATGGATATCTTTTCTTTGCTATTATAATTATAGGTATATACCTATATAAATAACGCATCACACTCAACGGCAACCATTAAGATCTCATGACCTTGTGTCGGGGTCCGGAAACACTCAGAACACTACCACAAACACCCAGACTACGGCAAACATCTGTATGGCCAATACACACGTTTGTCGTGAGCGGGGATCGAACCCGCGACCGTTAGCGTCTATCGTTATCTAACAATAAGTTTTTCAGATGTATAAAATTATTGCATATTGTAAAAAATGTACCTCACTTTAATATGCTAGACATTAAATTAAACCACTTTTTTCCATGCTTATTTAGTATAAATGACTTGATTTTTTCTTAAATAATGATAACTAACTAAATTGAATTTCTTTTTTGATTACTCACATAGTAACTAACATTTATAGTTAAGTTCATTGTTACTTACACATGGATGTATTATCTGAAATAAAGAATATATTATATTATTATAAATGTAATGCATTATCAGAATACATCAATATCTCGGAATTTGAATTTTTGTGGATTGACACATTATTGCTTATCAGCATTTAAATAACCTTTAACATTCAAACATTACGAATCCGTCGAACAGATTTTATATCATAACGACAAAATTGACAATTAATTACGTAAAAGTAACGTACTGACGTCTACATACAAATGTAATAGATTAAATTTACATTTTCATCGGCGGGAAGATGGCGTTCAATTTTCCAATTTGCTCCGGCGTCACTCCGCCACTTAATTCTGCTTTAGCAATTTAAACTCTAATGACATAAACGTACCACTCACTTTCAAAACTCGTAATAGTCAATAAAAAAATATAACTTTCTCGCAATGATGTCTAATAAAGATGTGGGTTTTGAAGACTCTATCGCGTTATTTAGGGTTATTTCGTTGAATCGTTTGCGGGCTATTTGTCGTATTCATTGAGATCAGACGATCTATTGCAAAGGAAGGATTTGCTTTGAGGATTATATAACATTTAATTTATTTCCGTAAAGCTTCTTACGCTTTAATATTTTTGCAATTTTTAAAATCTGAGCATTTTTTCATCTTTTGCGAATGTTTAAATTATACTATCATTTTAGATACAATCTATACTGTATACTAGCTGTGCCCTGTGGTTTCATTCGCTTTAATTTGAGGAAAAATTACATTTATATAATGTTTACGTTCCCTGATCGAATAGAATATTGTTCACTATATCATTGATTTTAATTTTGTTTTCGAAAATAATAAAAAAAAAATTAAAGTCAAAGCCTTCTTATAAGATTAGCTATCTTCGAGTAAAAGTCCTATCAAAATCGGTCCAGCCGTTGCAGAGATTAACCGGGACAAACGAACAGACAGACAAAAATTAAAAAAAAATGTTTTTGATGTAAGTTCCGTCTATACTTTCATATACATTAAGTTAAAAGCTGTTAATTTGACATTACAAACAGACACTTCAATTTAATTTACTTGTACAGATTAATATAATAAAAAGAAACAGCATTTAATTTATTTTTAAAAATTATGGTACTATTTTAAAGTAACGTACATTATTCTAGATAATCACAAGTTATATTTTTACTGACAACTCGCTACGGCTTCGTACAGGTACATTGTAGTTTTATACGATATATTTATTTACTTATATATACTTTATTGTAAACCAAAAGAATAAAGTTCAGGAAAAAAATTATATAATTAATCTAATTGTGTAGTACAACGTCTTAAGGCTAACCAGCGATTTCTTCTAGACAATCCAATAAAGAGAGAAGAATGGAAGATACAGATAAAAAAAATTCCTGACGAATTAAAAACCTCCTTTATTGGAAGTCGCTTGAAGAAGCATCAAAATAAAGGATATCGTTTTATTTTAAACTAGCGGCCCCTCGCGGGTTCACTCGCGCTTAACATAGGACTTTCATACAAACTTGTAACCCCCATCTTTAATGTTACGTTCTAAAAAAAATCCTCATGTAAAATTTGAAACTTGCGCTTGTATTTTTTGAGATTTAGTGATGAGTGAGTGACCTTTCGCTTTTCGCAAAAAAATGTAGCCTGTGTCCTTTCTCAGGGTCAAATTTCATCAAAATCGGTTGAGAGGTTTAAGCGGTAGAGCGTAACAGACAGACAGAGTAATTTTCGCATTTATAATATTAGTAGGGATCCATAACACAGCTGGTAGTATGAATTATTACGTAAAGACAAAACCGTCGCATTAACGTTTTACATAAAGCACTTAATGCGCAACGTTCGCAAATTTCCTCTTCACTTATAATGAGCGAAAAATTATTTAAACGAAGGAAATAACGCCCGCCACGCTTAAACCGGGCAGAACTCTGAAGTTTAATAATTACAGTCGATAAAAGATAAACGTAAAATGGAAACTTTGCCCTCAAAGTAAATAAATAAAGCAAAGTGCCTTTTAATACCCACGAAGTAGAACCTAAGCCGTTACGTTAATAATGTAACTCCATTTTGGTATAACCTTATTCGAAATCGAGCTATAATTTCAATACTACTTAAATTGATTGAAAATTCTTTAAATCTTCCGTCTAAATTACTTAAGGGTAAGAAGTATAAATGTATATGCAGTTAAATAATATAAAAAAAAATAATATAATGGTCACTTTATTACTGAAAGTAAAATTTGACGTAAATATATATTTTTTGTTTATTTATAATTATATAGTATATTTCAATATAACTTTAGTACAGTTAATTTTATTGAAAATAAAAAGAAGAAAGAGAAATTAAAAATAACTATATTAAGCCTAAGTAACTATCGATGTCACAGTGAGGCAAGGTGCCCAAAACACTGGCAGCATTACCTCTTTGTATGGCCAGACTGATATGCTGGCCAAGGTAGCCGCCAGCTCTTCGATCATGTTTCTGATTTCGTTTATAATGGCACGCAATGAGTATGATAACCTGATGATCAACATCTTTGACTACAGAAAATCAACTTTTGTTAAGCTCTGTAAAGATCTCATCGATTAACTTTATAACTATAATTTAATGATAATAATAATAATAATATACTTTTATTGTGCACCAAGAAAAACATTAGAACATAAGTGGTATGTTTACAAACAATAGTAGGAAGATGTACAACCAGGCGGTCTTATTGCTAATAAGCAATTTCTACCAGACAACCTGAATATTAATATTAATAATTTGTAAATTATACTTACTTTGTCACTTTATTGATTTTATTGTTGTTTATTTTATTTTAAGTGTTGTTTTTAATTATCTATAGTTCTACATTTTGTATTTTTAATTAACGGATTATTAGGTTAGTTTAGTCATCTTTATGGTCAATGCTGTTTACACCTGTAATGATTTATACACCTAGATGTAATACCTTGTGTAATTGAAAAGTGAATGTCTTAGTGATAAGTCGATGGTGTAACTTTTCCAATAAATAAACACAACATTCACTCACAAATTTCTACTATCATATAACTTTGATAGACAAGCTTTACCTTAGACGTTGGAAACAAAAGTCTTTTACCAGTGCGTCCTACCTGTCCTGACCTGCGGAGACGTGGACACTAACAGTTGGGCTAGTCCACTAATTGAAAGTCGCTCAGCGTGCTATGGAGAGAGCTATGCTCCGAGTTTCTTTGAAGGATATCCTCAATGAGATTATTCGGAAAAGAACTCTTGTAAACTACATAGTCTACAGGATTAACACCCTGAAGTCGCTGGTCATGTCTGTCAAAGGACCGATAGTCGTTGGAGCAGACAAAATTGAATTCGAAGATATTCATGAATTATGAAGGTGCGTCAGTTTTAAGTTGCCTAAACTAAATAAATACGGACAAAAGTTTCTTAATTAAATGTTTCGAATATTAAACGTTTCATATTTGGCAACTTATAATAGTCTCAATTATTTGAAAAACTTTTTATTGTACCAATCTGCTTTTAATTCATCGTACATTTTATCAAAATAGAAAAGAGAACATGGATATATATGTCTTCAAACAAAGTTACGAATAGGTTCGAGATGTTTAGACGCAATTTTCTAATAATATTTGCGTGTGGCTTGACACAGTATTGCTTATCAGCGTTCATTTAAGCATCGCTTGTTTTTGTCGGCCTTTTGTAACATATTCAAAACCCCTCATCTAAATACTTCTTTGATCACATTGCTAGTTAAAGCAAAGATGTTAATAAAGGTCGGGCCAATATAACTTTACGATATGAAAGCTAAATATGCGCATAGGAACGTTGAGTGTCGAATTACACTAAGTATCACTAACTGGAGTTGAGTGGCAATGGTCACGGTGACCCCGTGTTGGAATAAATTAAGGCACAGTGCCTTCGTTTTAAATATGTTTTTATATTTTTTTTATTAAGTAACTCTTTTTCAAGTGTATTGTAAAGTTTATGTATGAGTTTATGTCTATAATAAAATATATCCTACTAATATTATAAATGTTTGTGTTTGTATTGTATGTAAATGTGGATGGATGGATGGATGTATGCTTGTTACTCTTTCACGCAAAAACTACTGAACCGATTTGTCTGAAATTAGAAATGAAGATGGCTTGTATCTTGGATTAACACATAGGCTACATTTTATCCCGAAAAAATTTGAAGTTCCCACAGGAATAATTTAAAAAGTATTTTTTACTCTTTTACACAAAAACTATATATAGGCTTATATCTTGGATTTACATTTACTATTCCACGCGGACGAAGTTGCGGGTGAAAGCTAGTATAAGATACATATATGTATGTGTTATATATTATACCAGAGTATGCTTTCTATTCTATTCCAAATATAGACAAGTTACTGATTTTTACACAGAGCGATTGTCATCTGACCTCCGTTATCTCTGAGGGCAAGTAACCATTTAGACTAGAATAATTTATCTACTGAGAGTAACGATTATTATCAGGTGATTGTGATAAGAACCGGTACGACGGCTTTACGTGCTCGCTGAGGCACGGTGGGGAGACCCACAAAGACAACACCCAGACCTAGAAACAAATACTAAACAAATATCTATAATATATATCATATGCAAGGATTTCAAAATAGTAAGAGTATCTATTTCAATTACCATGAACGACCACTTTGGAGGACGTTGCCTAGCAACTAGATAACAGCTGAATATGACAGGCGAGAATATCCTTGGTCCAACAAGTCAATTGACGAGTTTGTCAAAGGAAATGGTTTATGAGATCCTAATGGGACGGTTGAGTGATGCATTGATTTATTTATTATTAAAATACTTAAAAACAACACCAGTATTTATTGGGAGTACATTAATTTTCTCTATTCATTTATATCGTCAGACCTCTATCTTTGTTTAGTCTCCGGTCCTTTATTTAAGGATTGTCTGGAAGAGATCGTTCTTTTAGCGATAAAACCGCAGTTTGCTCATTATTTTTTCATTTCTATTTTGTCTGTGATTATCTGCTTATGAAGTATATTCAAGGATACTTGTCAAGTACAAATCTTCTTTTACAATAGTATTTCAAAGAATTGTTTTATACATAAAAAAAAACATTCCGTTAAATTTTATAAATATTGAAGGACGTATATTTACGAAAACAGTTAGTTCTGCGAAAAATACTTTAATTTAAGAATGACACGTCATATTAACGGTTAACCTAGGCAACACATCGCTCCGCTCCGCTCCGCTTGCGATCGCTTTGTACCACCTACGTAGAAAAGATATCGTCAAGAAATTCTGAGCGTTACGTTTTACGAAGTTACGAGGGCTTTTATCTTTTGCTTGGTTTATTGTCAAAGCATATGGTCAAATTGACAATAGATTATCTGTGGGCAATCTTTTAATCGGTAATAAATTTAATTAACTACGGCCGAATTCCGACCGCTAAGCGACAACTAGTTTTAATAAATATAACAAAAAAACTGTCTTCTCTTTAACACGTCATCTAGTAGCCGAGATTAGAGGGAGATTCGGATTAATGGCGTCGTCCGCCGCAAGCTCTAAATTTAATTTGCATATCAAGGCGGTACCTACAACTCGGTTCGAGACCCACACCTATACCGCCACTTATGTGAGACCTCCTTGTTATTTAGTTTTGATTAGAATATGTTATACGCTTAGGTTCTATGGTAATTGAACGAGTACATATTTTTAGGGATAGTTTACGTAAAGTGTTAATTATTTCACAAAGGTGTTTGTCTTTCTCTTCATGGGTACTGCATCAAAATTAATACGCTATTTTGTTCGTAATTAACATATTCTGTAACCTGGTAAGAGTTACCTAGGTAACAAATCAAATCAAATAAAAATATACTTTATTCAAGTAGGCCTTTACAAGCACTTTTGAATCGTCAATACAGAAACAAAAAAATAATTTAATGAATTTAACACCGGTTCGAAATGTAGATTCTTCCCAGAAGAATCGGCAAGAAACTCGATAGTTACTCTTTTAAAAACCTTACGATAGCCAGGTCTGTCAAAAATACCTTGTAGAAATCTTTATGAAAGTCTAAAAGCAAAACTTGTATGTGTAATTCTCGTCATAAACAGGACCGAATGAAAAATGTTTCTGAAACGAGTTAGTGAAATTGCTATACGTTTAGTTTCCCATCTTTCTTTCGTACAGAATCTATGTTTTTGAAAAGAAGATATAACTGTTCTATCAACATCTCGTGACATTAAGTTTAAATAAGCCAGAAGCCACGAGCTGACTCTTTCGTGACCACGGCGAATGTAACTTCGTCGAAACGTCGGGCAATAAAAAGGTATTACTACTATTAGTTATCGCGTTAAGACCCGTTATATTAAATATGAATAGTATAAATCGCGAAAGTTTAAAATATATAATTAAATAAACCTAACCAAGTCTAAAAGGTTTTTGTTTCTTACCAATATGTGATTTTTGAATTATGGTTGAAAACCTAGTTAATTTATCTATAATAAAGGGCAACAAAATAATATTTGAACAGTGTATTAATATAACAAATATTATCATAGGAACCCTAATATGTTCTATATTTTAATTAACGCAAGATAGGCTTTAACGTCGCCTACGAGAATCGATTTTATCGCATACATATCTACAAAACAAACCACGATATATGGACGCTGATAGGCAATACTGTGTCAAGCCATACGGACTTAATTTTGAGAAAATGGCATCTAAAGATGCCAAACCTATTTTTAATAAATCTGTTTGAAGAAGTATATGTTCATTTTTTCTTTTTTATTTGGATAAAGTTATAATTAATTAAAAACAGATTCGTATACTAAAAAGTTTTATCTACTAATAAGTTTTCAAATATATCAGATTTATGTTTATTTCAAATATGGAACACACTTTATTATTCGAAACATTTCTATCACGAAACTTTTCCGTATTTTTTAGTTCAGACGCCTTGAAAATTTTTTGACCATTGTCATTACGAAATTCATTATCAGAATACATCAATATCTCTATATTAGACTTTTTGTGGGTTGATACATTATGGCTTATCAGCATCCATATGTAATTATTTACTATATACAAATATTTTTTTGTTTATCCTTTCACGAGGAAATTGTGTTTAGAAAATACTTAGATATCATAAGCGAAATACGCAATTTCGGTACCAAACTTTCGTAGCCAAACTACTAAACTGATTTTGATGAAACTGCATTGAGACCGATCTGAAAGTGTCCTCTTTTAAATAAGAAAATAATTTTTAAAAGAAATCGCGGATGATGAAGAATGATGTTCTTTGGTAAAACATCATAGTTCCAGACTCTTTTGTGACATAGATTTTTAACCGTAGGTATAGGAAGTTAGGATCTTTTTTCGTGTAGAAAAGTTAATTTCAACGATAAGAGCTAGAAAGTGATGATGACTATGTGCGTGTAGTCAGGGCCAGATTTAGGCCGTGGGACAACAAAGAATTGGAGACCCCCTAATATTTTTTTTTTTAGATATAATCAACAACTTTTTATTGATAGATATTCAAAATTTTTAATCAAGGTTTTATATGGATGTTTACGAATTGAAGAGAAAAATATACTTTGTTCATGTGCAATAATAAATACAAAAAAAAATATATATATATTTTGTTAAAAGCGATTATTATGAAAGAGGGCCTGTCACTTAATCTTTGCGTTTATTATTATATTATTAAAAGTAAAATCAATGTTTCTTCAACCAACTTCAAAAAAGGAGGTTGTCAATTCGTAGCGTATTTTGTTACCTCTTAGCTCCGTCATTTATTAACCGATTTTGAAATTTCTTTTTTTTATTAAAATAATAAGCTTTCGAGTAGGTTCCATAGAAATCGGTTTATTAATTTAATTTTAAAATCGAAATAACCAGTAAGAAGTATATCGTCCAAGTAAACGAAATTACGTTTTTTGCTTTTAAAGCCGGTTTTTTTTTTAAGTCTTAGTGGTGTAATATAATATTTTAGATTTTACTTTGTTTAACATAAGTTTTAGTGATCGAACCTTAATTAAACCCGTATGAAGTTGGGAGCAATCTTTATATGAATAATGTTAACTAATGAGAAGCAATCCATACTAATATTATTAATGTAAAAGTAACTCTTATCTGTCTGCTTGTTACCTTTCACGCTTAAATCAATGAAACAAATTTGATGAATTTTTATATAGATTAGATCTCGAATGACATAGGCACTTTTTTGTCGCCAAAACAAAATTTGATGAGTGTGAAATAGGGAATAAAAGTTTGTATGAATGTGTACTTCATTTTATTAAAAAAAATAAACCATTCGAAATAATTTTTCTACGCAGACGAAGTCGCGAGGGATAACCACATGGTATAAAAATACATTCATAAGTTTAAATATCCGAAGTATCAGAAAGCTTTGCGCTTTTATTATAAACAGAATTATTTTATAATTTGATTAAGTATTGTATTTCAAGAGAAACTTTATACCTATCTACAAATTAACTGTTTATTTTTTTAATGCTCTTTACGTGAATTCGAATTAAATATTGGACCGTTAAAAATATTCTTAATTTTTGCCTTCAAAAAAGGGGAATGTTTGGCTGTATGTATTTTTTTATGATTGTTTACCGATTTCTCTGCTGATTTAGACATATTTTAAATTTATTTTGTTCAAATTAATTTTTTGTATATTTCTAAGTCAATGAGACCATTGTATTTAGGATCTGATGCCGGGATTCTGGAGAAATCGGGCGAACTCTTCAACTATTATATCTACACGTATCCCAATGTAGGTACTTTTATAGTAACACGTGTATTTGTTCTCAGAAAGAAAGCAAATGCTCGGTGAAGTGGAACTGATCATGAAGACCATAGATTGCCACTAGATCGAATCAATAACAAGTATTTCGCGTTGCGATTCAATTACTTCATTATGATTGCCAAGCAATTTATGCTCGTCACAATGCGTATGGTAAAACGAAGCTGATGATACAATACTAGGAGAACTCCTCAATAATTACCAGCACTGCATCGGCAAAAGCAATATGTTGTAAATGGTGATAAACAGTTGACATACTAGCTTAGGTAAATTACAAACTGTCCCTAACTACCCGCCTTACGTTATTCACACTTAAAAGTGTGACATAAAAATTAAAAAAAAAAAAAGAAACGAATTGAATACAAGTAAACTCGGAGTAATATAGTCAGTTTTTATGTTCAATTTAATTTTGTACTGTATAATTTTTATTACTTAAAGTACATGCGTACCTACTTTTGATAAATAAAATTATAAGTATATTTAATTATGTTCAGTAATCAAAAGTATACTAAAAGTGAAATTAATGACGTAATTATAAACAAGCAAATCGTCTCAAATCATTAAAAATTAATTACCCAAATCCGACAGCAGAAATTCATTTAACTTTTATTCCGACTCAGTCACCGATTCAACTTTGTCAATGAACTCTCGAACGAGCTGTGTAATTTCATCTGCTTATTAAATTATGACGTGATATAAAGCTTGAAATGTAATATAGGAAGATACTACCTTGCTCCGTCCGATACCGAAAATGTAACCCTTAAAAATCCGAGTTCTCTAAAGTAAATTAATTGAAATAAAAATACCGAGAACGGGATAGTTAATAAGTATATCCCAAAAACATGTAACAAACATAAAGGTTTAACGCAATTTTTTTTACAAATTTGCTGGCAAACGAGTAAAGTGATTATCAAAGTTATAGACATTTGCAGCATAGAAAGGGATGGACTGATGGAAATGGAAATGGAGTTACACTTTTGGCTCTCTCTTTCACTGTCCTAAACGCAGTTATTAGCTACATCACGCTGATCTTCTCGAAGAGTGAGATACTGCTCCGGTCGAGCTTACCCGTTTACGAGCGGTAGTCAATGAGGTCCAGCTCTACTAATACTTTTATTAATCGCGGGATGGAATTCGGTAAGTCGACCGAACGCTATGGATTTTAGAAATAGACCATTATATTGTGACGCATCAGAAGCATAGCAGTTTCATAGATGAATTTAGTCTACCACGCTGGTCATCTGCAGGCGGATATATGTACATGACTCAAAAGTTGTTCCGACACAAGCAGGTTTCCTTCAACGCAGTGTTCGAGATGTTAAAATTCACGATTTTGTGTTTACGCAGGGAAAATCTTTGAAAAGACACACGATTCCTGGGGGGAAGATCGGGTTATGTGAAGACGAGCTTCCGCCCGCGACTTCGTCCGCGTGGAATAGTTACTTTGGGCTAATAATGCATTACTTAAGGACAAATTTGGTTAGCATAAAAAAAGGTTTTAGTGAGCTAACCTTAAAAGACATATGCTTTCGCAGTTTATTTTAGAACTTTTAAAGAGGAACAAATCCGTCATACATGATTTTTGCGAAACTTTAACCGTTTACGCAGTGCACGCAAGAGGAAAATATCCCCCGATTTAGAAACATTCTTCATTGGTGTTCCGCTTCTTTTGGTCTTTGCGTGATAATATATAGCCTATAGCCTTCCACGATAAATGGGCTATCTAACACTGAAAGAATTTTTCAAATCGGACTAGTAGTTCCTGTGATTAGCGCGTTCAAGCAAACAATCAAACAAACAAACTTTAGCTTCAGAATATTATGTGAAGATTTATACCTAAAACTCCTGCGACGGCCTTTCTCAGCATGGTAATGGAGAGACCTTGGGATCGCTTACGCATGCGCATCTGCTGCCGTTCGCTGGTGCGTACGATACTTCGAGGCCTTCCCGGCTGCCGTCCTCCTCTGGGCCGTATGAAAACGGATGCGTGGGACTCACGCCCTATTTATTCTGCATCGGGCGCTGGTGGGGCTAAAAATCGACGTGCAGTAACCACTAGACCATTTCGAATCAATATATGGCACTTAAAGGCTAGGAAATAGTCGTTATGACGCAGACTCCCGCTAGTAAAAGATTATCCAAAATTCTTTACGGGCATGAATTGTGTGTCCAGTCTTTGTATGGAAAATGAAATACTTCCAATAGTATGTTTGAGTCTTTAGTTCCAATGTTTTTCACAGCTTGGCAGGCCTTAAGAGGTCTTGAATTTTATCGAGTTTATTTTCTTGATATGTTTGGCATTAAGGTGGAAAGTTTGTCCTTTTAGCTGGATGATTTAGCGGAATACACTGAAGATTTTAATGGGCCGTTTTTCAGGATTTATCCGCAAGGACCAGATGGCTTTTGAAAGGGAGCTACGATAATGATACGTAGTAAAAAATTTGAAAGACTTTTTATATGGGATTTTTATATGGACTGCAGAGTGGAATCGAATGCGTGCTCTTTTTTGACATTAATGGTCTTTTTGGTTTGTTTTTTAAAGATATTTTATTGAAATGAAACTTAAGCTTGACGCTATATACTTTATTAAATAGTGACTTTAGTGGAAATTTGCGACAAAATTGATATAATAGTTAATATTATATAGAACATCAATTATTTAATATATCAATAAACTCATGGATTGTGGCATCCAGAATGCCGATCCTTTTTTTGTTTTTTGTTTATTGAAATTTGTCTATATGTTACATTTTTTATACTCAGACTAAAAAGAGGGGTGTTATAAGTTTGACGTGGGTATCTGTGTGTCTGTCTGTGGTATCATAGCTCCCTAACGAATGAACCGATTTTGATGCAGTTTTTTTTGTCAGCTTATGTTATAGAGATGATTCTTAGCTATAATTTATGAAGATCTGCCCAGACGCTTTTTATTTTTTGAAAGGATTTCAGCAACTTCTATTGGTCGAATTGACTCGGACTATATTGAATTATATTATATATAATATATAATTAAAACATAATTGCGCAATCTTAATTTGATGCTGCAATAGCATCCGGAATCACAAATCCTCACCAACTTACAGCAGAATATCATGTTACCGTTGAAAAGATCTTAATGAATAGATTGTCAGTTTTTTATTTATAATTTTATATTACACTAGTTAATATGTAATTAATATGTATATTATTCATTTCTTAATCTTGATCTTGTCGTTTTTTAAAAATTTGTGTATATATACATTCGTATTTACATATGTATAATTGTATATTTAGTATATTTATATGTTAATTTATGTTATTTATTTTATTTACAATAATTAAATATCTACTGATTTCTGTACACCTCCTAACCGTTTTATTCAATCTCATGTTCTGTGCCCAAAGGTTGTCTGGAAGAGATCGCTGTTTTAGCGATAAGACTGCCTTTTGTACATTCTTTATTTTTTATTTCTTTTTTTATTCCGTATCTTTTGTTTTGGTGTACAGTAAAGAATGTTTGTATTTGTATTGTATTATACGTTCATGTTAATCGTTACTACTAATTTGACGTGAACGTAGACTTTAGCCTCTAGCCTTTAATATAATACAGAAAGTGATCGATTAGCCTTAAACGAAGTGTGTTTACTCCGGGATGTGTTGTCCGTGGTCTAATATATTTACTGTGCACTACCTTTACTGTGCAGCTTGATCGTTACGCCAACACTCTATGTGTAGGCTAGAGGCAGAGAAAATAATAATTGATTTCTGTACGAATCAACTGTCGAAATGTATCGCGTTGCCGATAGCGATACATACGCGTATAAATTTTTTTGGGTTGTTTTTACCCGACTACCGGATTATTACAAATATATGTCTACATTATAAATAAAAGACCGCTCTGGTATACTGGTGCTAAATGTACCTCTAATGTCGGTTGTGGGTCTAATCACCGCTCGGGATAGATATTTATATTTGTTTAAATATTTGTGTCTGTCCGTCTGCGTGTTTGTCCTTATATGTCTCGAGAGAGACAGCACGTAAAGCCGTCGGTCCCGGTCGTTATCGCAGTCACCTGATAATTGTTACTTTTAGTAGGGAAATTATTCAAGTCTAAATGGTTATTGGATTGCCTTCAGGGGTTGTGGAAGTCAGATGGTGATGATCCATATTATAAAAAACCTAGAATAGATAAGTTATACAAAATGTATTTTATTAAGGTGATTTTAATTAAAGCATAGACCTTTTTGTATAAAAAATACTTCATTTAGGTAGCACAATGGAGATATCGTTGCAACTCTATATGGTACATAATATTAAAATGTATACATACATACAACAAAATGAAAAAAGCAAACAAGCTAAACTTATTTTTATTTTGTTTTTCAGGATTTTATAAAAGTCTCTGGTCAAATACGTATCCTATATTATGCATTTTGATTGTTACGTGTAGGCTAGAGGCGGAGATAATAGTAGATGTATTCTGAAATACAATACACCAAATGGATGCTGATAAGCAATAATGTGTCAACCCACAAAAAGTCAAATTCGAAGATATTGATGTATTTTCATACTGCATCATCTATTTAACATTATTAAAAAAAATTAAGTCATATAAACTATATAAGCACGGAAAAAGTCTTTTAATTAATTTTTTCGAATTCCAAGTGTGTTCCATATTTTGCAATTTATACAATGATCTTAAATATTTGAAAAAAATTTCATTATATAATATATTAAATATATCAGCCTGCTTTTAATTCATTCTACCTTTTATCAAAAAAGAAAAGAAAAGATGGATATATACTTCTTCAAACAGATTCATTAAGAATAGGTTTGACATCTTTGGACGTCATTTTCTCAAAATGAAGTCCGTGTGGCTTGACACAGTATTGCTTATCAGCGTCCAAATGTCTTATATTATATCATTACTTTTTATATCTTACTAGCTACCCTTCGAGGTTTTACTTACGTTTATGTTTACTGCTACACTCCTCTGAGTTCTAGCGTGATGTAATATAGCCTATAAAAATCCATCTAATCTACTCAAATTGACAGAATGATACTTGGATACACGTGTTGGTTTTAGCTGAGGATATTTATTGTTGAAATTGATACGGCTATCGAGATGAAAATTTTACTGATTGGATATTCGGAAACACTACGAATAATAAAAATGAATTTTTGCCATGAATAGTTTGATATCGTGATTCAGAATATAAGCTAATTGTTTAGTGTGTCAATTGAAATTAAAATTAGTTTTCGACTAATACATTTATATTTAAGTTTTTCTCTCAGAATATCATATAGATTTAAATATTACTTTACATCTAAAGTTACAACTTGAAACAAGATATTTAAGGGTTCCCCCCTTTAGTAGTAGGGTTATTATGTATATAATTCGTATCGGTAGTATAAAAAATAATGAGATAAATATTTAAAATGACCATAAAAAAAGCTAAACTTCCATTTTTGTGTTGTTTTTCAGGAATAAAGTACTAACAGTTCCCCGCCGCTTCACCTGCAAATATTTTTTGATACATAAAAATATAACAATTGGCTTATATCAGTAACAAATTTACATGAAAATGCCTTTAATCTTGTGATAATGTATAGCATATGTAGTAGGAATTAGTACCTCGAATCATGTCAGAATTTTCTCGGAGGTGGAAAATTCTTACGTATTTCATACACTTGAGCGTTAATGCCACAGATGTGGTACTTTCTGCTTCGCTTAGCCAAAAATGTTACTCACCTTAGAGAAATGAACTTTAGAAATGGCATAAAAAGTATCTGGAAAATCTTAGTCATTACATTATTAAATATTATAGTAAAATAAATAAATTAAAAGTAAAAAATTAAATAAAAACAAGCTTTTATCTAAACGAGTCAAAAGAACAAAATAAACATTTCTTTTAAACGTTTTACTATCAACTTATAACGTCGTTACGCAATTTACATGATAAAAAATAAAAGCTTAACACGAGATATGAGTATTTACTTAGATAGAAAATATTATTATTTTTTACAATACAATACAATACAAATATTCTTTATTGTACACCAAAACAAAAAAAGAAACACAATAGATACAGAATATAGAAAAAAAATAAAGAATGTACAAAAGGCGGTCTTATCGCTAAAACAGCGATCTCTTCCAGACAACCTTTGGGCAAAGGACATAAGATTGAATAAAACGGCTAGGAGGTGTACGGAAATCAGAACTATGTAATTATTGTACTTAAAATAAATAACATAAATTAATATATAAATATACTACATATACAATTATACATAAATACGAATATATATATATATAATAAATAAATAAATAAACGACAAGAACAAGATTCAGAAATGAATACTATACATATTAATTACATATTTACAAGTGTTTATAGAGATAAATAATGTGCTTTTACACGATTTTTAAAAAGTCTGTGCACGCCTTATGCTAACTGGTAAGGAATTCCACAGACGAACAGCTTGGACAGAAAAAGATTTACTATAGAAAGAAGAAGAATGAGAAGGAGTTTTAAGGAGTAGATTTTCTTCTGAGCGAAGATTACGGTCATGTGTGTTCGTTAAAAATTCAAAACGTTTTTTCAAGTAGCAAGGTGTATTAGGATGGAACAGTATACAGTAGAGAAGTGAAAGAGTATGAGTATTCCTGCGAAGGCGGATTGGAAGCCACCCGAGCTTTTTACGAAAGTCAGATATATGGTCATATTTTCTTAGTCCAAATATAAACCGAATACAAAGATTTTGAATACGCTCGAGTTTATTTAATTGGTCTTCCCGGAGGTCAAGATAACAGGTATCAGCATAATCAAGAATCGGTAGAAGGATAGTTTGTGCTAACGCAATTTTGGTGGGAATCGGCAAGAGATTACGCAGTCTGCGAAGAGAACCAGTTGCAAAAAACATTTTACGGCTAACTTCATTTATTTGTGATGTCCAAGATAGATTTTGGTCAAAAGTTATGCCTAGATTTTTAACTGTGCTGCTATACGGTATAGTACAGTCATTAAAAACAACAGGAGGCACTAGAGATGTGTCTAAACGACAAATTAATTTATAACTTCCAATTATAATAACCTGGCTTTTCACTGGATTAACTTTTAAGCCATAAGACTTACTCCAATTAACGATCTTATCTAATTGTGAATTAATAAGACGAATAGTCTGCGGAATATCAGTTAATTTGGAGTGAGCGTAAATCTGGAGATCATCAGCATACAAGTGGTAGAGAGAAGATATATTTTTAGTAATTGTATTAATAAAGACAGAAAAAGAAGAGGCGATAGCACGCCTCCTTGAGGTACACCGGCACTAACAGTCAACCAATCAGAGTACGAGTCTTGGACTCGTACACGCTGTCGGCGACCATATAGGTAGCTGTGAAACCAGTCAATCACCGATGGAGATATATTAAGAGAATTTAGGATCGCCAGTAATATGTCAAAATCTACAGTGTTGAAAGCGTTACTGAAATCAAGCAACGTCAAACGTGTATTGTATTGTATTGTATTATTTTTTAATCAAACAGACCGAGTTATTTAATTTACTTGTTTATCTGCATATTGTAGGGAGGCATAAAAACTAATATCGGTATTAAAAGTTCTTTAGATGTTCGTCATATTGTGTTTAGAGTGACGTAGCTTTATTCTTTCAATTATTCTCAGCAAAAACTTTCATTTAATATCCATATTGTAATAATGCATTAAAATAACTAGTCCGCCATCTTGAATATTCCGCCATGTCGAATGAAGGATAACGTCAAATACGTAATCGTGCATTGTCATCCAAAGTACACGTATGTGCAAAATTTCAGCTTCATTAGTCGAAGATATCGGCTTGATAAATTGTGTTACAAGATTCAACCCAACAAACGTAGTTATATAAATGATATGTTAAGTAAAAAAGAAAAAATATATATACTAAAGCATATTTTAAACAAGATACAAAAACTACTGACTTGGTATTTTTTTTTAATAAAAATAGCTGACCAACGAGCTGACGAGACTTCTGATGTTATGTGATTACCGCGGTCTAACGACATTTGTAGCTCCAGAGGTTTTACAAATGCCTTACTTAACTTACCTACTTAATACATTGTCACGCCTAAAATGATAAACAATTTTTGATAAATATTTATATACAGGTAGATTGGATCTCTGAGAAATACATAGGTCACTTTGGGTCGCGAAAATTAAACGTGAAGTGGGTATATACAGGATGAAAATTTATACGGAGACAAATGCGTAGGAACCAATTAGTAGACTACAACGTTCTTCCATTCACTACCTTATGTCCATATAATATTATTTATTTTAAAACAGTATTTAAGTTTCAAAGATAAGGGCAAACAGACAAACCGGTAATAAAATATACCACGTCTACTAAATATTTCTTCTAAGGAAACCTCAGTTTGGTTTATATCATAAATTTGTAGTAAAATTCTGGGTAGGATTTTTAACGTTTTCAATTTTATACGATATTTACTATAATATCACTTATTTACTGTAGCTGAATTATATTTTTTTATGCTTCGATTCCTTTTTAATTCGCCTTTTAACTCCCGACCACAAAAGAGGTGAGTTATAAGTTTGATGTGGGTATCTGTGTGTCTGTCTGTGGCATCGTATCTCACTAAAGCTGAAGTAATTGGGATGGTTAGTAGCCACAATTTATCAAGATTTATGTATGTAGTAGTTTGAAGGTTATCAGCTTTTTTATGGTTTAATTATCAACAATAGATTACTTTTTCTTTTCATTCTACCTTGTATGTATTTTTGGTTAATATTTTTATAATAATATTAATTAATATCAATTAATATTCTTTCAACCGACTTATTAAAAGAAGGATGTTGATTCTATTCAAAATTTAAAAAAGAGCAATTTGGAAGCATAGTCTTGAAAATTCATCTAAATCGGTTCAGTTAATTAGGTTTTAAGTCTAAATAACTCATATAAGTGTTCCATCCAAATAAATGAAAAAAAAAATTGTTTTTGAAATCGGCTAAAAATAATTTGAAAAAAAAAAGTTATATAAGTAAAGTTATAGTTCAAAGTAAATAATTTTAATATTAGGTAACCTGAAAAATGCTTCGCACCGTTAGTAATTACTTACGTACTAATTTTCAACTGCAATTTTTTTTATGAAAACATTAATTTTGAGATATTTACTTAATTTTCGTCATAATCCGAAATGGCGTATCAGTACATTTACGTTGCAGTATTAAGGAAAATATTTTATTCCGATACAAAACTTTTGAGAAATAATATATATGTTACAGTCAAAACTCTTAAAAGGTCAAAAGTACTTTTAACTGAAATAACAATCAAAAATATTACTGTAAAAATATTAACCTAATATAATTTATTTGCAGGTGTTTTATTTTTTATATTCGTTATTTATATTAAAACTACTTTTGTCCAAAGCCTTCTGTTAAATCTACTTTTGATTGATTTTGTCAGTCAAAAGAACTTTTGACCAGTTAAGAATTTTGACTGTGACATATTGAGTTGTTTGCTTAATGTATGCTTAGTATTATAGTGTACCGAATTCAATAATTTTAGACACAGAACACAAAATATGTATTCATTACACTTGTGAATTCAGTCATTACTTTAGATTTGAATGTTACAAAATGTTGATAAAATATTTTTTAATCATATATTATGAGCCACAGAATTATTTTATATTAAATTTCAATTATTAACATAGCTTATTTATTTTATTTTATATTTTATTTAATTATATACTTTTTATTGTACACTACAAAATAGAAAAACGTTATTTATATGAATAATATATGACTTATATATTAACAAAACAAATAATTCTATTAAAAATAAAAAGATAGAGAAATTAAAAATAACTATATTAAACCTAAATAACTATCGATGTCACAGTGAGGAAAAATGCCCAAAACACTGGCAGCATTACCTCTTTGTATGGCCAGACTGATATGCTGGCCCAGGTAGCCGCCAGCTCTTCGTCTTCTTTCTAGCTAACTAATTTCATACAGATATATGTATGTATAAATATACATACGTTTATATAAGGTACCAGCAATGGTTTTGTATTCTACAATAATCAATTTTGCAATATTAAAATGGATATAAAACCTTCACGACCATTCACTTTGTAACCAAAATAGCAACAAGAATTACCTTCATTCCATTGAATCCACAATTTATTCCCGTAGGAGAGAGCTCCACGCTAAGATCCTTTAGGCAAGGTTTCTCGAGCAGGATTTACTTGTTGCGGTATAGACAACATTATACCTTATAGTTTATTGCCTTCAAAGCAACTACTGATTTTGGATTTATAGAATTTTGGTTTATGTTAAAACTGTTATAAAGGACTGGCTGTCCCTTTCACGGTTTCAGACACATGTATGGTTACTGCTTCGCTTCTATGAGTTTTAGCGTACTATTATATAGCCTATAGGTTTTCTCATTGAATATACTATCTAACACAAAAATAATTTTTCAATACGAACCAGTAGTTTCTGGGAGTAGCGCGTTTATATCTTATTCCAATTATATTGTTTTTAAAATCGAACTAAATAACCGATTTTGACGTAAATTCTGCAGGACCATAGAAACCTTTTAAACGAAAAAAAATGGGTCAAGTCGTTTTCGAGTACTCGGGGAAAATACATAAAAAAGTCCCGACGAAATGAAGACCTCCTTTATTGGAACTCGGTTAAAAACTAACGCTAACATTTATGTTCGTTTTGTAACGGCTTACTGAAGCATTAATAAATAAATCATTGTCTGGGAAAGTAACGCGGGCGATTCAATTATTGTTATGACAATTAAAATAAGCGACAATTTGCTAAATAAATCCGCTTGAATCGAAACAGATTCATTATTTCAAATTGTCCGTGTTATGGAGATTTATTTTCAGCCGACTTTAAAGAAAAGAGGCAATTGTCAATTCGTAATGTATATTTTTTTAATGTTTGTTATCTCAGAATTCGGTCATTTATATACCGATTTAATAATAGCTTTTTATTAAATAGATAATACTTTTTGTTATCGTATAAAAATGAATGAATGATTGTCCGAATTTTGATTGATTTTGACGTAAATATAGATTGGACCTAGTAGAAGGATGGGATAGGGAGAATCTATCATTTCTAAAAATAGAATATTTCAAATAATCATTCTAAAAGAAGTCACGAGAACCTGCTACCTGGTAGTTTTGTACAGAATAGAAAATTAAAAAATATACATCTTTTTCACGTTTCTCATTTATAAAATAATTATGTTAAACTAAGAATAATTTCAAAAATATGCATGCAGCGAAAAGCCATCTAAATCGGATCAGTAGTTTTTTATTAAATCTCGGCCATACAAACTTACATACATACATACGTACGATTCGGACATAAAACCTCCTTTTATTGAAGGTGATTAAAAAATGGTCTCTTTTTAGCATTACCCTAATACATATCATTCGAACGACAGATGACATAGAATTCTGTTAAGAAATTGAACTTAAATAATTCCTCATATTATTTTATGAACGTGACGCGAAGTTCGTAAATTATACGCGTTCGGTGTTTCTGTGTCGTGAAATGAGACTCGTAAAGTTATGAAAGTTACTGACGTTAAGTACTAGTCGGAAATTTTAGGGAATACTTCGTTGCAAAGTATTATTTTGTAACCGTCGACGTTCAAAATTTACTAGGGAGTTGTTATTGCATTTAAGCGTTATTGTTTTTAATTCACCTTTTATTAATAAACTAGCTGGTGCCCGGGACTTTATCTGCAAAATATTAAAATAAATAAATTTTCTAAAAAAAAAAAAATAAGAGCCTATATTACTCCTTATAAAACTGTGAGTGAAATTACCATTAAAAACGGTCCAGCCGTTTTAAGTATTAGCCGAACAAACAGATGAACTGCCAGACAGACAAAAATCTTAAATTTTTTTTTTTTTATTTTAATGTATGTAACTATCGTATACTCTCATACAGAGTTAGTAAAAAACTGTTAATTTGAAATTTCAACGGAAACTTCAATTTTATTTTTAGTATGGATATGGATATGGATATTTGACAAAGTCAAACGACTTTCTTATATAAAACATCTTGCACTTTAAAATCGACAGTTTTGATAGATTACGTCCGCCATGTTGATTATTTGCTGACGTCATGTAGTTCATGACACACCGGGGAATAATACGAATCTAATGACACATGATGTACTACTAAATCTACAAAGTACATTAAACAAAAAGTAATGAATAAAATTTTCAACTTCCTACAACTAATCTTCGGAGTTACGTCAGATATATGTATAGTCAATTTTTTCTTTACTTATTAAGCCAACCAATATTATATAATATTAAGTAATAAATACAACTAACTTTAATATTTATGTCTAGTATAGCATAATGTTTTAAAAAGGTGTATAATTAGCCTGTTATAAACGCTCCTGAACTCATTAAAATGTACATATGTACACTTAGCTTTTAAGATTACATTGTTATTATTTATATAGTCTTTACCCTAAATAAATTTAAAAAAAATATGGCGTAATTCTCTCCACACATAAGAGTTAGATAAGAAATCATCGATTGAATGATTGAACTGAATCATTTTTTATAATGCGAAATTAAGACCAGTAAAGAAAAATAGACTATACAGACATTACAACAAAACATAATGATTTCATGATGCGACCAATGCGAAGTGGATACTGATAAGCAATAATGTAATAAAATTAATAAAAAGAATTCGGAGATATTTATGATATATTTCGGAGACATTAAATAAATTTCAAGTCATCAAAATCCAATATTGAATGTATTAAGAATAAATTTGACATCTTTAGACTCCATTTTCTCAAAATGAAGTCCGTGTGGCTTGACGTAATATTGCTTATCATCATTTTCAAATAAAAAAAGTAATAAAATCGGTTATTATTGACGGCACCTTGAGATAACAAACATAACAAAATATACATTACGAATTGAGAACCTCCTCTTTTTTAAGTCGGTTAAAAACAACGAATACATCACAATAACTACACGTGGATTCTAAACGAGGCTCGCGGTTTCATATCCGGATAAGCACCGCAGAGCTTTTTAAGTACTTTCATATTTACATTTTTCTCGTGCTCGGCGAGAAAACACCTCACAAAGTAGCGGTGAAATAAGCAAAGAGATGTTTACAGGTTACATTAGTTTTATAATTTTTGTACAAAGACTTTATAGCTGAAGTTACTCTACGAAATTATAAATACATAGAAATATGTTTGTTACATAAAATAAAAAGTCTGTTTGCGATTTCAATTAAATTGCTTTTCACTTAATGCATTTGAAAGTTCATATGGTACTTACATGAAAAAATTTACATTTTTAATTTTATATCCATTTGCCTATCTGTTTGTTCTGGTTAACCTCCGAAACGGCTGGACCTATTTTGAGGCGTCTTTGACTCTGTGTCAGGGGTTCGGTAACACATACATAAAACACCCAACATCCCAAACCACGACAAACATTCGTATGACCGATACAGACGTTTGCTGTGAGCGAGGATCGAATCCGCGACCGTAAGCGCTTCAGTCAGTTGCAGTGACCACTGCGCGAAAGTAACTGTCAAACTTGTATCATTTTTTTGCATTAGAAAGTTTGATTTTTAAAATAGGTTATAGGCTATAAAGCGTTACCGTGTTACTGTATATGGGTAGATTGGTTAACAGTCATGATTTACTGCTGTATTGCTGCAAAATTGTTAGTTTCATTAACAATTTTGCAGCAATACCGTAGTACGTTTTACGTTTTTATTAAATGAATCTGTAACAAAACTTTAGTAATAAAAAAAATTAAAATCATATGCATTACCTCACAAAACAAACACAGCAAGATCGTATTATATTGGGCCACATATAGGCTATGACATTCAGGGGAAAAATGCAACGATACCTTACACTCAAAAAACAATCCAGCCTTTTAAGCACAGGTTAGCCGAGTAAAAATAAGTAGTTCATATTTCACCGCCTTTATAACAGTAGACTTTTATGCTAATATTAAACGTGAATTCTAAAGAACCGTTCGAGAGAGATTGTTCAAATTCCTATAGCGGTGGCTTTTGATAGGGACACGGAGTCAGGTTTGAAATGCTTTAGTTTTATTTTCTTTTTCGGAACTTCGGGTTTTTATTGCCCAGAATTTTTAAAGGTTACATTTTCAAGAGAACGGATAACATTATTTTTTCACCAGACTCCAAAAAAGGAAGAGGTTCAATTCGTAATGTATTTCTTCATGTTTGTTACCTCAGAACGTCATTTAATCGATTTTGGATCAGATTGCTACCTTGGAATTTTCATCAAAATCGCTTTAGTTTTAATTTTTTTTCTGTATTAATTTACTTTAGTTTTTATATTTAATATAACGGGTCTTATCGCGATAACTAATGATAGTCGCTGAGTCAGCTCGTGACCACGACGGATGCAACTTTGTCGAAACTTCGAGCATTAAAAAAGGTATTACTACCATTAGTTATCGCGATAAGACCCGTTATATTAAATATGAATAGTATAAATCGCGAAAGTTTAAAATATATAAACGCTTTAGTAGTTTGGTTTTTAAATCAAAATAACTATGTCATGAGATATATGAATGTCATCTGATTTAAGTAAACGAAATTGCGTGTCTTGCTTTTGTAAACCTCATTTTAAAGCCTTCGTTATCCGAACTTCTGGTTTTTATTGCTTTGAATTTTTAAGTTTACATTTTCAAGCGAACGGAAGATAACTTTATTCCCCTTTTCAAGCTTGCATTTATAATGCGAATTCCTCTGTTTTATCTTTCTGGTTTATACTTGCAATATCTCTTTCGAAGTACGCGATATTTTACTATTGTTTCGATGTTGTATTTTTGATGGTATTATTTATTATGAACGCAAGATATTGTTGCAAAAGACAATATATGTGTTTTAAATTAATGTCGGGTTTAATGCTTAAAGTTTTGTAATTACGAAGTTTTATATATTTAGCTTATATTCGTGGCTTCGCTTGCATCAAATCACCCACTACCCACAACCACCACCACAAGCAGCACCCACCCTCTCACATTTACAAACGCATGTGCGTATTCATATGTAGTAGGGCAGGTTGTGCTTGCCTGTTTGAGCTTCATTGGCGTATACTTATGTGGTAGGGTAGATTTTGTTTGCTTGTTTGTGCTTAATATGCGTATGCATATGTGGTAGGGTAGGTTGTACTTGCCTATTTGTGTTCCATATGCGTATGCATATGTGGTAAGTTAGGTTGTGTTTGCCTGTGTGCTCCATGTGCGTGTTCATATGTGGTAGGGTAGATTGTGATTGCCTGCTTGCGCTTTATATGTGTATGCATATGTGGTAAGTTAGGTTGTGTTTCTGTTTGTGCTCCATATGCGTATGCATATGTGGCAGGGTAAGTTGTGCTTGCTTATTTGTGCTCCATATGCGTCTGCATATGTGGTAGGGTAGGTTGTGCTTGTCTGTATGTGCATGTATATATATGAGACGTCAAGCAGTGCTTGCATATACTAAAGAGCGGTCATGATATCAAACAGATGTGTATTATTTCACGGATAAAGCAAAATAATTTTGTGACTATTTATAAAATATACACATATATTTTAGTCATTTTA
Source organism: Hypolimnas misippus (assembly GCA_037950945.1). Classification (NCBI taxonomy): domain Eukaryota; kingdom Metazoa; phylum Arthropoda; class Insecta; order Lepidoptera; family Nymphalidae; genus Hypolimnas; species Hypolimnas misippus. The sequence continues at coordinate 4,623,364 of JBBEEQ010000009.1, forward strand.
AATTATATTTTCCTTTAAAATATCACATTTTTATAAGTTTTATTATAAACGATCAAACGTTTACTTTGTATTTGGGTTAAAAAAATGTATTTTTACGAAAACTAGCCAGGATAATAATGATTAATAAAGGTTTTATGTTCATACACGCCAGAATAATCTGCATGAAAAATGCGGCTCAGGTGACAATGTGAGCATAACTTTATATCTCACTTTACCAGGATTTGAGTTTCGTTTGCGTTTAAACAAAATCTTCAAAACTTAATATGAAAATTGAAAATTGTTTTCTCTGAGTCATTTTTCATTTACGACATACAACACCTGGTTAGTATAATTATAGTTTCAACTGGCTTCAAAAGATTGTTCTCAATTTCGTGTAAGAAGTCAGGGAAAGAATTTGGGGGGAGATTAGGCTTTTGACTTTCATACTCGCCATAGGAAACGTGGTGTTTTTAGTTAATCCATGTTGATGTTCTGTGAGAGTGAGGTACTGTCCCGGTCGGGCCGATACAGATGAACTCTACCTAAATTACGTACTGTTCGGAAAAATTTCCAATTTCAAATATTTATTACCAAAATTTTATAGTCTGTTAATCCATGTGCTATCTCTTGTACATAAAGGATGCTGATAAGCAATAATGTGTTAACCCATAAATAGTCGAATTTGGAGATATTATTGTATTATGATAATGCGTCATGTATTTAACATTATTCAAAAAAATTATAATTCATTTAAATTAAATAAATACGAAAAAAAGTTGTTTAAAATTAATGGTTCGAATATTGAAGTGCGCTCAATATCTTGCAATATGTATTAATCGAATATATTCGAGAAACTTATTATTAGATAAAAAATTTTATTATACAAATCTACTTTTACTTCATTATACATTGAATACACCCGAATTAACAGGCAGGACCAAATAATGAATCAAACCACAATTATTCGTAATTCACTTCTATATTTAAAATTTGATCAAAAAACATTAATGTTGACATATGCTATATATTATTAGAAGAAAATCTAGACAGCGTGATTCAGAAACATTAATTATTAGTTCAGCGCCATCTATATTTCCCTAAAGTGAACTACACATTCAACATACATTTTAACAAAATAGAATAGAGAAGATTGTTATATACGTCTTCAAATAAATTTGTTAAGAATCAGCTTGACACGTTTAGAAGCTGTTTTCTCAATATGAAGTCCGTGTGGCTTGACATGGTATTGCTTATCAGAGTCCAAATAAGCGTTTCACTTTTGATACACCGTGCATTTGAGGGATGAATACAGAAATATAAGTGAAATAAAACTATTTTAAACGGATTTAAATCTATAAGATCTAGATAAACCTAACCATTTAATTCGATTTGATAAACCACAGATCCTCGCTAGAGAAAACAGATTCATTCCTAGAATGATACGCGAGGCTATTGAAATTCAAAAACACCCGAACTTCAATAGAGAAGATGGTTGGAGACTATCGAACACCTGGGATCCACTTATTAAAAATTTAAAATCCCAAGTCCAACAGACTGCAAGATCGAAAGATACAGTTAGTGCATTCTGCGTGCAACCGGAACGTTATTCAAGATACCATCTAAGAAACCGTTGGCGGTAGTTGTAAAAAATATTTTCTAAAATCTCAAATAAACAAATGTCACCTTAGTCTACCCGTGACCACGAACGCTGCAAAGTGCTCGAAACGTCGGGATGATAAAAATAATTAATATACGCGATTTAAATCCGTTTAAAATAGTTTTATTTCAATGAATAATAATCGCGAAAATCTAAGGAAGAAATATAAGTGGTTAAGGCCGCTAGCATAACATAGTTCATAATATAAATTATTTTGTGACACAAGTTTAAAAGCAAATTAGTTCTGAAATGAGCGTGGACTAAGTTGTTCTACAAAACAATCTAATTAACATTTCACAGCGTAATTACCAGTGTTTGCAAAATTAAATTACACGTAACTTGAAGACGTATTCATGTTCTACGAAGAAATTTCACTAAGCTCTGACAATAATTAATTATAACATACGATAATTACGATATACGCACTTAATATTATAATTATGGTTCAAATTGGCTTATATCGCTATAATTATTTATATAATTAATTAATATTAAAAAATCAAGTTTTTATTGAATTCCTTTAAAAGTATAAAATTGAAAATTAAAAAAAAAATCTTTAATTTTTTTATTGACACTTTTTCAACGAGACCCAAAACGATACTTCTGCTGTAAGTCGATGCGGAGTTGTGTATTCTGCTGATGTCAGTTGATGCTGAAGCATCACGTTAGGGTAAATATTTTATTTTAATATCTTTATATATATTATAGAAGTTTATTAGTCGAATAGACCACTAGAATCTATACAGATCCTTTTAATAACAAGGAAAGAGATTACTCTTAAATGACTGCAAGATCTTCATAAATAATAATAAATAAACGCATCACACTCAACGGCCCCCATTGAGATCGCGTGACCTTGTTTCAGGGGTCCGGAAACACACACAACACTAACACAAACACCCAGACCACGACAAACATCCATATGGCTAATACAGACGTTTGCTGTGAGCGGGGATCGAACCCGCGACCGTTAGCGCTTCAATCAGTTGCAGTGACCACTGCGCCAACGTGTCTGTCAAATAAATGATAGATAAAAAGCTGATTACATCAACTTTCAAACAAAAAAAAACCGCATCAAAGTCGGTCCCTTACTCAGAGAGCTACGATGACAGACATACAGGCGTCAAACTTTTAACACTTTTTTTTTAGTCGGGAGTTAAAAAGAAAAAATAACTTTATTTGCAGCCAACACTAAATATAGTCCTGCCATGATGACACTTGTCATGCAGATTTAAAAAAATGTGTAAAAAAAAATCATTTTCAAACAAACATAAATTTTTAGTTGTAAGAAAGATGGTAATAATTATTCACTTTTAATTAATATTACAAGTTAAGGCAATGAAACAAGCGTATAATCAAACAATAGGTTTGAGGAGCGGGAGTCGAACCCGCTACTGATATTAAGTAACCACCGCCGACCATGGATACTTGCAACACCCAAGGAGCAAGATGAATAAGGCATCTAGCTCACTCGAAACGCAGCTGGTTTATCTTCTGTGAGAGTGAGGTACCTCGGTTGAGTCAACCTATATACGAGCTGTAGGCTTAAGCTAGGCTATACCCCAATTTCATTTATAGTACATAGGTGTTGGAATTAAAACAATAATAAAAAATATTTACTTGTTAAAATTTTAAAGATAAAAATATATTTTAATAGAGTCTTTCTATCTTTATTGGATGACCTGGAAAACCACAGATGCTACTTCTATCATAAAGTGCTTCTCAAACTTTTATGTCCTCATTTCAATATAGAAATATTTATAAGCGAAAAATTGAATTTATACTATATTAGGTTTATTCTTAGAAGTTTTATTCCGTGCAATATCCGCGTCGCTTTGAATTCGTGAGCACATTTTTCATTTCCCCAGAGCAATATTTGGTAACCGAGCTAGCTTGTTGAACGATTTGAATGTTTTAGATTCTGCACCTCAACGTACTGTGATAAAGGTACATTCAAACAGAAAGCTGTTTAAAGAATATGTTTATAACTAGTCTACTGTGGTAGATGCTAGTTGTATCCTATTAGCTACAGCTCGTATATGGCTTGGCTTGATCTAGGCAGTACCACATTTTAACAGAACATCGATGTGAAGTAACTAGTTCTGCGTTTCGTGAGATGATGGGAGAGCTAAAAGCTTAATCCTTCTCCTTAATTTCTTTCTCCTTTATCACTTATTCCTTTTTAAGCTGACAAGGCATTGGAGCTCTTCTGTTACTGCAAATGCTCATGGGAGGCGGTGATCACTTAACATCACGTGACCGCCTGATTCTTTTCGTGTATTTTTCGTAGAAAAAAGCCTCCAGCCACGACTTCGCTTGTATGGTATATCGATAATATGTAGTTTATGTATTGTTCTGATATATAAGCTATATTGCTGTTAAGTTTCATCAAAACCTGTTCATTAGTCTTTGCGTAAAAGACCAAGAAACGTTCATTCATACAGCCATCCTCAGAAACTGTCGTATTAGTAACTAGCATTCCACGCATGTGCAATATATGTCGTGGAATAACTTTAATATTAATTAGAAGTTGCTGAACTGATTAAATAGTAACGGGTAAACGCGGTGACATTGTTGTGAGTCAGGTGGACATAGTCTTGTTGGATTGTGGGCTACTGTGTCATATATCTACCCAGTTTAGTTTTGTTACAGTATCGTGATAGACCCCGTACCACCGAACGTAAACGAAGACGCGACTATCGCTCAGCCATCGCTGTCGCCATCATATAAATTTATAACCCCTTTTTCCTCTTTAGGGGTAATGTTTTATTTCTTTCTTTAAAAACGTCTTTCATACAACCGTTTATCCCTCATACGGGTGAAATTTCCAAAAATCTTTTCCTATTAAATGTTTACAATATAAAAGGGATCAACTGCCAAAGTTTATATTTTACATCATTAGCGGCTCTGCGTTCATGAATCAGTCAGTGAAGACAAGTAATAAGCCATATATATATATGAATAGTACTAGGATATTCCACGCTTTCATTTTAACGGATCTTTAAGTTAATCAGCGTTTTAACGTACATTCTGCGAATATCATCATGACTCTATGCAACTTGAATTTATTATCTCTTTAGCCGTACTTGGTCAGTCACTTATATTGTTAGGAAATATAATGGGAATTGTAGACAGACATGATTTTCAAGATTTTTTAAAAGTTTTTTTTTAATTAATTACTTATATTTAATTTACTTGTTTTAAATATTACAAGGTTTTATTTTAAAGGAACCGACTTCAAAAGCAGAATAGGTAATTTCGTTTTCTTGGATTAGATACCAGTTATTTTGATTTTAAAATCAAAATACTAAGCCAGTTTTGATGAATATTGTATAAAACCAATCTAAAAGTATACTATCTTTTTAAAGTCGTTTTAAAAAATAGAAGTATTTACCAAGTCTTTCTTTGACTAATCTGGAGACTTAAGATTCACAGCATTTTTTGGACGTCTGTTAAAATAAAATTGACCGCAAAAATCTCAAAATTTTAGACATTATAATTATTTATTTATAATTTATAGTACACAAGAGTAAAATACAGGAAAATATTTACATTAATTAAATAATTGTGTAGTACAAGGCGATGTTATAGCTAATTGGCCACTTCTTCGAGACTTATGTGAAATTTTAATGAAATTAAGCACTAATTTTGAGGATCTATTAGTTTATATTAAATATGTATTAATATATTAAATCTGTTAAAAAACAAATAAAGTTCGTATTAACATATTCGCATTAGCGTCTTTGTAAGAATATTATAAATGTTTTATCGTCTCAAGTATAGTGTCACAAAGACGCGAAAGACACTGTACTGTTAACACTGTATACATTTATAACAGAGATGCGCCTTTCTTTTCTAGTTTAAAATTTTATTTCAACTCCATTTACATATAAAAGAAGGAAAATATTTTATTTTATGAAACGGAAATAATATCCTTATATTTATATTATTCTTTATATATGTATATATATAAAGAATAATATATATATAACACGTCTTTCCTACGATCACGATTTCAAAGCCCGGCTAAGTTTGTGTTTAAATTCATCTCGAGCTCGGCGGTGAAGGAAAACATCGTAGGGAAACCTGCATGTGCCGGCAGAAATTTTGACTCAGTATATAAGTAGCATAGAGCAGCGTGGTAAATTAAGCTATAAAGCTTCTCAATAATAAGAGAGGAGCCCTTCGCCCACAGTGGAACATTTAAAACTTTACTTTTTTTTACTTTTTATTTAAAACACAGTCGATAATCGATTACAGTTCATTTAATTTTTACGTTTAAATATTTTTGAGTTTATGTATTTATATATGACACGCCAATTAACTTTTCTCACTTCTCAAATAAAGAAAGTACAATTGTATATATATTTTTAGCTAGTATTAAAGTGACCGATTTAAAAATGTGTCTGAAACGAGTTAGTTAAGCTACTATACGTTGAGTTTCATATAATTCTGTGGTTCAAAATGTATGATTAAAAAAAACCGTTCTTTCAAACCGTCGTCCTTGTACATAGCCTTTTTGAGTTTTTCAATTTTGTGCTTTTTTAAAACTTTAATATTATGCGTATGACGAAGTGACCTTTGCGAATATTTGTACCATAAGTAATTACTTACGTAATAATTGGACTCGATAAGCAATACACACAGTATTATAAAGTGTAATTCTTTTTAATCTAATTATTTTGAGTAATTATTTAATATTCGTCATAAGTACGAAACATAGCTTTCAAAATGGCGTATTAAACAATACTTTTGCTGCAGTATTAATGGAGATATTTCGTTAAAAATCCTTTCAGTAAAAGTATATAGATACAAAAAATTTATAATTTTCTAAATCGGTTAAAAATGTCGTTATGAGGTAACATCAGAATTGAGAACCTCCTCCTTTTTAAAAGAAAAATCGTAGTAATCCTGTCAGCAGCATTAATGTTTACGCACTCAATATAGAAATACGCTAATCCAAAGCGAAGGGTGCTCTCGCCATAAATCGGCGAGGACAATCTGCAGACGGGACAAGGACGCACTATTTCCCTGTTCATTTCTTTGGACCTTCGCAAGTCAACGGCGACAGTGGAAAAGAAACATTCTTTCAAATGCAAATAACAAAGTAATAATAAAAATGTTAAGAAAAAGTTGGCCATTCAGCACATCCGGTTGATGTGAAACATCAGAATTAATAGTTAAATACATTATCCATACAAATAAATACAATTGAAGTGTAATTCCAAATTAAAAGCTTTTAACTAAATGCAAATTAAAGTTTACTCGGTACTTAAATCAAAAACACAATTTTTTAAATTTTGGTCTTACTGTATTTCGGTCTGTCTGTCTGTCTGTTTGTTTGTCCGTCTGTCTGTCTGTTTGTCCCTAATGCTAATCTCTGAAACGGCTGGACCGATTTTAACGGGACTTTCGGTCACTGTTTGCTAATGTTACACAGGGCACAGCTGATACATAATTTAAACCAAAGAAAAATATGGGTTAACATAAATAAAAAAATACACAACACAGTACATATTTCGCATATAGAAGCAACAAAGTGTAAAGAATACGCGCATGCACAACGGGAGTCAACCAAAGGAATCAAGAACAGTGGCATATGTCTTGACATAATAAAAGCGTCATGCTTTTTGTTCATCACTTAACAAAGACACACACAAGATCACTTTACAAAGAATCGCTTAATACGAAAAAATAGCTATTATTTTGAACTATATTTTCACAAATGTCTTTTCACTTGCACCCATCGTCAGTGGAAAGATAAATTGTTACCAAACAAACTTATAAGGAACGTGACTTGGTACTTTTGGCCGCCACATTTCTTTGGTTATACATAATTATATCTGCTTCAGCGGATATTACAAAAATTATATTAACTGTTGTTGAAAACAGAAGAGATTCTAATATAAACGTAAAAGTAACTGTCTGTTTGTAACGTCAATTATAAAAACACTTTGAACCGATTTTGATGAATTTTAATATAAATAGGTTTAACCTTGGAGATGTAGGGGCAACACAGACAGTTTTACTTTGCATGACACTATCCTAAATATTCTACGCAAACGAAGTACTCATATAAATAGGATAGTTTTATTTACTTAAATACGTTAATCTTCCACCGATTTCATAAAAAGAAGGTTCTAATATTCGTCGTATAACATTCACGACGAAAATTGGAACCACATTTATCATTATCGTTTTCGATTTACTTTTTTATGTTCTTTTTATATTATATCTTCAGATTGGTCTCATAGAAATTTCATTTCAATAGTTTTAGTAGTATAAAAAAATAGTTTTTCGTAGCAAATGTCAATGTCATATGGCATACTACTATGAGGACATGCCGCCGATATTAATACAATATCTGTTTTGCAGAAAAGAGCTGTTCGCGCAATTTAAAACCTTGGCCATAAAGAATCTTTAAGATTTTTTTTGAAATAAATTAATATATTGACTGTTACTTCTCAATTCATTCTTGAAAATGTAATGTATGTACATAGAAACATTGACACATTAAAAAAAAATGTGATATCCATCATATCAATACAAGGAACGAGAACAAACTCATTGTACCTGCTACTCGATTACGTCGAGTAAATAATTCTTTTATTGGGAGATGTATAAGATTTTACAACAGGATCCCTGAAAATGTTCAAAATACTGCTATGGCAAAGTTAAAAAAAATGTAAAGAAACGTTTGTGTGTTAGAGGTGATTATAATATTAAAGATTTCATGTCATCATGACACACCTTGGGAATAACGCGATCACTTCCAGGCTGTTTCAATATATTTTACGTATTGTAAGCAATCTTGAAGTTGTAAAAAAAAAAATACAAAAAAAAGTGGCACTGAGTTTCTTTCGCGTTTTCTTCTCAGGCCTGAGGTTATACTTTTCCGAAACCGTGGTAGATTCATTTTCTTGATGTCCAAAAAGAGAATGTAAATTCCTATTTTGAATAAAAATATTTTGATTTTGATTTTGAAAAAAATCAGATCAGTAATTAAAGTACATATATTGTAGATAGATAGATAGTTAATTATAAAGTAAATCTAATATCGTAAATCTAAGTTTACTTTCGAAGGATTTAATCATATAACTAATTGAAAAAATAATCTATGTACATTTAAAACAGTATTGAACATAGTATACATATGTAAATTACTACAGCATATTTTAAAACTGTCTATCATTCTGAGAATTTTGTATTTTGTCGAAAACTTCTAAGAATTCTGAAGAATAATTTATAGTCACGTAGGATAGCCGAATTGTAAACTTAAGGTTTTATCGCACTGTTTTTTATTCGCATGGAATACATTCACACCGTATCGCGTCAAAGTATTACATTTTATTGCCGTATATGGAAACTGTTTCGTGGTAATATAACCTATACATTTTCATGGTCAACTTAAAAAGAATTTTACTAATCGGATCAGTGGCCTAGTAGTTAGAGCACGTCGAAAACATTTTGAGTATAGCTGCATGTGTCAGGAGAAATTCTGACATATCCAACCCGCAGTGGAGCAGCGTGATGAATTATCTAAACGTTCTCCTAAATAGGAGAGGAAGCCTTTGCCCAGCAGTGGGATATTAACAAGCTGTTATTTTACTTTACAGTAGTTTCAAATATTACCACACATACAAATTTCCAAACATACCAACTTTTACCTCAGTATAATATTAGTATAGTTAAAACTTTCTGTGCGTGGCCGTGTGTGTATACTTATATCTTTCTACTACGTGTCTTTCGTAGTTACATACGTATAATCGATCGTAGCATGATGTTCAGTAGCCTTAAATATTCTTAAAAAACAAATGAACGTATCCTAAGCGTCTTTAAATAAAAAAATCTTTAGTTTGATAAATAGATATAATTAGTTTTTGATGTAATTGTAGTAAATATCTGTATAAAAATACAGAGTTGCGAAAAAAAATACGCGTTGTTCTTCCGCAGTGCAAAATTACCTGTATTCCGAAATTCGGGCATAGTTTAGACATTTATATCTATGCTGAAAACTTCGAAGATACGTAATGATTGATGGGCCTGGATGAGTTCAAAAGTAGTCTGGCTGCCTTGATAACAATATGAGTGATGGCTTAAAACTTTAATATTATAAACTAAACTCTTGTGTGTCTTTGGTGTATATTCTAAAAATAGACTGAAATCGAATTTATTACTTCGTTTGTTTATGAATCTTTTAAAGCTGTTCGTTTTAAGAAGCTTACTTCAGAAATATTGGTCAGATTAAAAAAAATGTTATTGCTTTATACAGTCGGGTTTTAGAGGACATATAAAGACTAGGAGAGTAGTTGTTACCATACAGTCAATGAATCGTTGAACTTTAGGCGAGTATGAAAATTAACGAAAATTATTTTGAGGCCTACATCCATGCGAACAGTTCGATTTTCTTAGTAAGGCTAGTACATAACATATACGTACGCTATACGAATGCTTAATAAGCAATAGTGAATCAACTCAAAAAAAATCAAATTCGGGGTTATTGATGTATCCTGATATTGTATTACGCATTTAACATAATTCATAAACGTTTAAAGTCATATAAACTAAATAAGTACAGAGAAGTTAATTAACCTAACGTTTAGAATATTCAAGTGTGCTCTATATTCAGCAATATGCAATAATCTTATATATTAGAAAAAAAATCTTTTCATTAGATAAAACTTTTTATTTATTATTATACCTGTGTTTTTATTATACCAATCTTTTCTTTATTTCATTATAGCTTTTATCAAAATGGAAAAGAAAAGGTGGATATGGACTTCTTTTGCATATGTATTTATTAAGAATAGGTTTGACATCTTTAGACGCCATTTTTTCAAAATGAATTCCGTGTGGCTTGACACAGTATTGCTTATCAATGTCCAAATTAAAATATTATCAAAGTAAACAAAAATTACGAATTTGCTTTCAAACTTCTTTAAAAAAAAGTTTGTGTTTTTGTTTAATAAATAAAACTGTAAATAATATTTCGCATTTCTTGTCAAACCATCTTAAAAGTTATATGAATTCTCTAATATACGTAATAATAGATCGGACGCGATACGATTGTCATGCGTCGTTCGCTCCATTTCACTTCACCGCGCTTGGTCGGTTGCTTTCTCAGAACTGGAAAACAATGAAATATATGTGAAATTCCCTTTGTTTTCTTGTTATTGAGAATAAATTCTGTAACGTATATCTTATATATAATACATGGAGGTGTAAATCGTAGAAATGTTTATTGTTTGTCTTTATTGTTCTGATGTGTTGCTCGTTTTTCTGACGGTAAAGGTTTGTAATAAAAATATTTTTTTTCTTACTTTCTAATGTTTCTTCGAATTTTATTGAATATTAACATTTTTGTTAGCCCTTAATATTTATTGTTCTTTGATTAAAAAACTGAACTAACATATCCAAATAATGAGTCAATGTTATAATTAAGCTTATTGTATAGTCTATTTTTCTTTACTTGTATTATTTAGCAGACAAATATAACATATTTCTAGCCACAGATAAGAGTTAGATAACATAGATATTTTTTACTATGGAAAATTATAATTGTTCGAAAAATCGTGATTTTCATGCAATATGACTGCAAAGCAATTTAGGCTTATCACAAGATATACCATAGCTGATGGTGTAACTCCTCAGTAATTAACAGCCTCGCATTGGAAACGCAATATTTTGTATATGGTGTTCAGCAGTTGACCTCAGGCTATTATAACTTAGGTAAATCATACACTGTCCCTTACGACTGCCTTCCGACTTTAAAAATGTTGTAGAAACTATATATTTTTTAGTTTACTTGTTTTATTTTCGAAGTCGGTTTGTTTTTTTTTGAAAAGTTTTTATATAAAGTAATATTTTTCAGCCATTACTATTCATGCACAACTAAATGGATTTTAGTAACTCGGCATGGTGACACGCTAATCCATTAGACTAGGTCACATTTTGGGAAAAAATGTTCTATCTTTATAACATATAAATCTACCGTCCACGAAACGGACTGGCTGTCGTAACGGGTCATAAATAATAAAGAAATGTCAAAGGTGACACATTCGGGCGAAAAACTAAATTTGATACATAATGCTGCATTAGAACGGGTCGGTGAGTTGACAGATATCATAGAAGGGTGTCGATTTCCTAACGAAACCGACTGTTTAGAGATTGTAATATGTTTTTTATATGGACACTGTTAAGCAATAATGTGTCAACCCAAATAAAGTCTGATTCGGCGATATTGATGTATTCTGATAACGCTTCTTCTAATTAGAAAAATGTTCTTAGTTTAACGTTTCGAGTACTGAAGCGCGTTCCATATTTTACTATATTTAATAATCCTTACCTTTTATTAAAATGGGAAAGAATAGATTGATATACGAGTATACTTCTTCAAACAAGTTTAATAAGAATAGGTGTGACATTTTTAGTCATCATTTTCCCAAAATGAAGTCCGTGTGGCTTGACATAGTATTGTTTATCAACGTCCATATTTAGATTAATTTTGAGTGTTTTATGATCGGGTGTAGGGCTATTGTGCCGAAAATAGTGTAATAATTAAACTATTGCCATCACAAAATGCTACATTCTGACAGTTAATTCATAATTATTAACGGTCAAATATGGTATATGTACATATGTTGATATCTATATATACATATATTTGTATCTATTCTATTAATTCATAGTATGTATGGTGAATTTATCTCTTATTGACAAGGTTGACGCTTTCATCCAGCAACTTATAATACAAGACAACTAATTAATACAAGATAAAATTTAAATTAAAAAAAAAAACCAACGTCCTATTAGCTGACACCATTTTAAAGAGGCCCAATACAATACGTCTACTCTAAAATGGTGTTCAGTCACCTATCCTGCTGATTCCAGATGATGCTGCAGCATCAGGTCGTTACGCAACTATATTTCACCTTAACTCTGGAGACGACCTTAGCTAATTTTTATTATATTGTATAATAAACTCTATGATATACGAGAAGTATTTATTAGTCTATAATATTTATATATATTGTATTTTATTTTATATATTTACAATGTGTAAGTATTAGTTTGTAGATATTTGTATGTAAGTCTATTTATAACAAAGTACTCAACCACCTACCTACCCAACTTCCATACTTTCTCTTTTTATTGGGTTGTCTGGAAGAAATGGCTAGTTCGCCATAAGACCGCCCGTTGTACTACGCAATTAAGATTTAAATATTGTCCTGTTCATTATTCTTGTGGTATACAATAAAGTATATATAAATAAATATAAATAAATAAATATATTTTGAAAACACGAAGTCACAGTATAATTCGAACCAGATCTGTTGAAGTTGTTAAGATCCTTTCAGCAACTTGAAAGCAGATGAGCTGATAGCCTTCATTATAGAGTTACAATGCAACACACAGATACGCACGTCAAACTCATAACACTCCTTTTGTGGGTTAACAAATAGTGAGGATTATAAAAACTTTTTCATTTTATAATATATACAATTCATATTTGTAACGGATCTTATCGCGATAACTAATGATAGTAATACCTGACTAAGTCAGCTCGTGATCACGACGAATGCAACTTCGCCGAAACGTCGGGCAATAAAAAGGTATTACTACCATTAGTGATCGCGGTAAGACCCGTTATATTAAATATGAATAGTATTAATCGCGTTTAAAATATATAATATATAGAGATTTTTAAAAACAAATCTTTTAACCTAGATACGGTAAAACGAGTGGGTGCGCACAAGTGACGTCACTTCCGCCGTCAGGCAGCGTTTCCGCTACACGCTTCCGGCACCTGCACTAACGTTCCTTGTTTAACGTTTGGTACAATAGAATGCTTGTTAATTTCTGTTAATCTAGATTAATTCGAATCTTAAATATAAATCATCTATATATTAATACGTGAAGCCAAAACTTTGTGTCGGTTGTGAGGAGTATAAAACTCAAACTCAAAATATACTTTATTCAAATGGGCTTTTAAAGCATTTTCGAATCGTCAAGTTACATGTCATATTTTCATTTTAGATTTTTATAAAGCTACCACCGGTTCTCTACCGAGAAGAACCGGCAAGAAACTCGATAGTAACTCTTTTAAAATCATTTATACATAATGTTATTACATTTTAATTATGTTATCCGGATAGAAAATCAACGCATGTCAAATTTCGCACACTTATAGTTAATATAGAGAAGAAGCAAGGAATACTAATATTTTTTCAAAATTATGCTAAAAAAAATATTAAATCAATTAAAAAAAAAAATGGCGTATATATTGGCGTACCTTTTTGTCTACTTTTAGTCTGTTGTCAAATAAAGAATAGATTATCTGTGGTCAATCTTGAAATCGGATGAAAATTTAATGAACTGTGGTCGAATTCCGATTGCTTAGCGACTGTTATTAATAATAAACGCTTCACAATCAACTACCCCATTAGAATCTCACGATCTTGTGTCGGGGTCCGGAAACACACAAATCACAAACATAAACACCCAGACCACAACAAACATCTGTATGGCTAATACAGGCGTTTGCCGTGAGCTGGAATCAGACCCGCGACCGTTACTGATTCAGCCAGTTCCAGTAACCACTGCACCAACCTGTTGTCAAATAATCAAATACATATATATCTTCTGGTCCGTGTATATGCTATTGAATTCTCTCTAAATGGGTGGACGGCCCCAGATGGTTTAGATTGTCAATTATTGTTAGGCAGGAAAATGTCAGTTTGGCCTACTAATTTATTACCTATATAAAGGTAAGGTAGTATACCTTTGCCAGCGGCTTCAGTCACACCTAATTTAATTATTACATTCCGTTACATAGTGAATTTTGGATAATCATTACGTAACGGATGCCTACGACGTGCCTACGATGCCTACGTCTTTTTAGTTTGAGCTGTTTGCTGACAGATAAGTCAGTCAGAAACGGTTCCATTTTACATATACAGATTTTGGAAAGCTTATGCTCTATAGCATACATTACGTTTTATAATTTCATAATACCAATCATTTGTACATGAACTGTAGAACCAGTAGGTTATTATAGTTCACTTGAATTTGTAGTAGTAGATTAAAGCCAGAGCCAACAGAAAAATGCTCATTTACAGGCTGATTCTACTGTGAAGTAAATAACTTTATACTAGCCACGTATTGTAATAAGAGAACAAGAAGCCTCTTTTCTCATCTTCATTCCTCTTTTATTATCTCTTACTTCCCATAATATCTCTCTTATCAGTTTTAAGGCTTTTTGCTTCTTCTTTTATAAAAAAATGTCCTTCAAAGAAAGATCTCAGCATTCTTATCAAAATAAAGAAGAATATATTTAAAAATAAGCCATATTGGATTGCTAATTTGTAGACGAGAATTACATTTGTAAGTTTTACTCTCGAGAGCGATATATAATAATTCTGAAACCTTATAATGAAACAGATATGTCGTAAGTAGTTACCAAAGCAGTTATTGTCAAAAGTAAGCCACTTACAGTAAATTCTTTCAGGTGTAAAGAATTAAAAAATTATCTTACTTAAATAAAACTGCATTTTAGCTGCACTATATGTCTTTAATTACTGTTGGTACAGTTAACACAATTTCGGTTTTAAACAACAACTTATGTTAAGAGGAAAAAGTGTAATATATTTTTTAATTAGCAGACAGTAAAAGACAGCATTTATTGTGTAGATAGGCAGAGGCATAATGAAAGTGAATACATGAATGAATAATAAATAACGTTACAGATAATTAATAGAAAATTTAGTAAATACTAAGCAGCCTATGTAAAACTTAAGGCGACAATACGTTTTATAATCATATATCATTTCGATGGAAGAACATTTTAACAAACATTTTATACTCTATGGTGAGAATATTCAAACTAAATGGCTTAAAAAAATATCGCATATCGTATAAATCGTTCATCGAAGGTATGGTGAGGGTCAGTAATTGTAAGCAAATTGGGTCACCCGGACTGAACCTACGGTTCCATGAACGCTTTATGAGATTTCATACTGCGTTTCGAATAATACGATCAGGGTGGCGTTTAATCGAATTCGTATGTTAAATAGCTATAAATGGATGCTGATAAGCAATAATGTGTCAAACCACAAAAAGTCAAATTCGGTGATATTGATGTATTCTAAAATTGAATTACGTATTTAACATTATTTTGAAAATTCAAGCCACTTAACCTTAATAAGGACTGAAAAAAAATTCTTAGTTTAATGTTTCGAATTTCAAGTGCGTTCTATATTTTGCACTGTTAGAACAATCCTATATAATTATAAGAAAAGGTTATTATTAGATAAATCTTTTTATTATACCAATTTGCTTTTTATATACCTTTTATGAAAAGGAAAAGAAAAAATATATGTATAGGACAAATATATTAAGAATTGGTGTGACATCTTTAAACGCCATTGTCTCAAAATGAAGTCCGTGTGGCTTGACATAATATTGCATATGAACGTTCAAGTAGTTAATTCATTTTGTTAGTTCATCGTTTATCGTATCGATTTGGTAAATTATTTGACAGCTTGTAGAGTATCGGTAACATTTTTTTTGGCATGCATTTTTATATGGAATATTTTTAGAAGTATGCCCTTTTAAATAAAAAAAAGAATTTTTTAAACCATAAATGTTCATAAATGGCAGAATTTTGAGTTATTTTTTTCTTTTTTTAAATTGGTTGAAAATCATTACGTTTAAGTCGAAATGCTTAAGAAAATAAACAAAACAGATGAACACTTAATATAATTTGTACAACAAAAGGCCAATATCTGACAGCCATCCCGGGAGACAAGAGATTCCATTACAGATTTTTCCCTTGACCGATTTACCCTAATTTTCAAACTTGACCCGAATATTTAAAGGATAAATACAAATAAATCGCTCCATCATTTCCCTAAGGTATTATTTAGAATTGTTACGATTTATAACTAAAACTTCAAAAAACCGACATCAAAAATAAAATAGGCAGTTTCATTTGCTTGGATGTCTGAGTACGAATGCGAAAAAATGCGCGTCCTAACTTGCGTACATTAATGGGACGGCGAACGTCAATGATAATGGATTTTAATATTTATCACGAGTATTTTACTGTTTATTTCATAGGTTGAATATTCCGCTATTATCAGCAGTCACTATAACTGTCTCTTTTAAACTTTGTGACTTGATGACTTTCTCGCATCCACAGATTATATTTAAAATTTATTCAAAAACGAAGAGGTCAATTTTTGTCACAGCGCCCCGAGCCCTACACTGATATCGGTTCTATTGTATGAAATATCCGACGAATTTTCACTTCTATGGAAAAAGGATTATTTAAACGATAACACCCGGTTGAAAACTTTTTGTTGATCCATTCAATTTTCCTCGTGGATATATATATAGTTATTTATTTAGGTTTTCTGACATGTAACGAACACTCATTATATAAGTAAATTAAATTTTGGATAATAATTTATTTCTTAATGTACAACTACATTAAACCAAACACGACATGCATAATTATTCTTACATCCTGTTTCATTTTGACTAAATCAAAATTTATGTATTATAAAATATTAACAATATTCGTTGGAAAAAATTTAAGAATAAGACGCGTGATGTGCATTAAAATGTTGCCAAGATTTTTTTTAATTTTCAATTTTATCTTACATTCAATTGTATTAATTTTAATCTAAAATATATATTTAATTATATAATCTTACATAAACACGAAATGACTACTGTTTATTGAGGATTGAGAAGGTTAAAACATTAAAATTAAGAGCCGAAATGGTCTAGTGGTTAGAACACGTCGATCTCAACTGATTAACGCGGGTTAACACGTCGGCTAGCATCTCTAAGCCTGTGTGCTAAATAAGTGTTTAAATTCACCTCGTGCTCAGCGAAAGAAAACGTGAGAAAACCTTTATGTGCTGTTAGAATTTCAGATACATGTGATCCGCCAATCCGCGGTGGGGTATTGTGGTGGATTAAGATCTTAATATTCACCTTAATAGAAGAGGTCTTCTACAGCACTGGGTCATTTACAGGCTTGTTTATTTAAAACATGTATAAGTCTAACGCGAATCAGTCTTACACGACGAAGGTTCTCTACACCCGACTCACGCTTAGCTTTATTTTATTACTTGATAGGATATCTGCAATAATAAAACATATTCTGTGAAAGTTACGGCCGATAAATCCATAAAATGATGATGGAATGTCCATACACACGGATTAACACGACATTCGGCTTACTAATAGTGTTTCGTTAGGCGAGAACTATTCGAATAATTTTTGTTTTCAGCCTTCCATAATACATTTATGTTGTTTGTCATTGTTTTATATTTATTTATTTTTAGATATAAATGTAATTCCTAATACCTAATGCGATACAGTTCTATACGTTGTTTTTCGAGGAATAAAAAAGTCAGAGATAAAGCATAGCATTTCTTAACAAGAGTTAAAAAACTAAAGATCAACGGACCTAATGTCTTATTATTGTTTAATACTTTATTCATTTGCATGAAAATCTTTTTAACATGTATCAAAGACTGGTTGCTTCTTGTGGTTTCACTCACGTTTACGGTTACCGATTCGCTCCTATGAGTCGTAGCGTAATATAATATAGTGTTAGATGGCAACTGCATCAATTATTGATAAGCGGCCAAAGCACTATAAAAAGAAGCAGCGTGGCCGACTCGGGTTCACTTTATTTAGAGGCTTTGTGCTGGACGAACGTCTTGTAATAATTTACTTAGAAACCCTCTTTAGTTTTTATTTGTTTTTAGAATATTTGTTGATTATTTATTTAGTAAAAAAATCAAGTTTAATATTTAATTGTGATATTAGTTGTTCTTGTATGTTTGTTATTTTCAAATATATTTTTTTAAATAAAACCGCTTCTGATTCCTAAAAATAGCCTTCCTCAATAAATAAACTATCAAACACAAAAATAATTTTTCAATTCCAACCAGTAGCGATTAGCGCGCTCAAACAAACGAAACACTTCAGCTTTATAATAATGGTATAGATTTTAAACTTTTTAATATTACTTTGTTTATTTGCTTGAAAACCTTATTAAATACATGTCAAACATGTGTCAAAAATTAAATTAAATGTACAGCAATGCTGGAAAAACAAATTAAATAAATCGATTTTAATAATAAAACAACAATTAGACCTGGCTTCGTTGAAATATCGGCTGATATATTGTTTCGTAATGATTAATTTCATTGTTGCCGTAAACATTGTTCCTAAATGGCTATCATTTGTTCTCCTAAAGATCATGAACATTTCTTGAATTATGTTAAATTTATTACGTTCATTGGTTACATTATGTCTGTTATAATTAATAGATTATTATTTATTTATTTGTTAGTAAATTTTAATTGTATGTGAACATTTGGTTGTATTTTAAACGTGTTGCCAAATTAGAATGAGAATAAAGGATTAAAGGGAATAAGAAATAGGATCAGGAAAGAGGTTGGGCTTCCGGGTCTCACTGGCCGTACGAAACGCAGCTAAATTAGCTACTTCTCACCGATATTCTGTGAGAGTGAGGTACTGTCCCAGTCGAGCCAGCTTGTATACGAGCTGTTTTCAGTAGGCTACCGCTAGCCTCTACCGTAATGAATTAATTTAATTTATTTTTCTTTTAACCCTAAAACGCACAATGGATTTTAAACAACATAATAAAAAAAACTCTTCCCAAATAATACACATCACACTTTTAAGAACATTTCTACTCCTACTTTTATTTTTTAAGCGAAGCTACTATATTTTCATTGTAAAATTAGTAACAATTAGAATTTGGAGTTAATTGGCAATACTGACTCTTTTATTGATTATTGACGGATTTAAGAGTTAACTTTATTATCATTTCAAATCAAATCAATTGACTAGTAACAAAAATAAGAACTTTTAAGCCATTTTGCAAACTGATCCATAAATCGAAATAATAGTTATTTCTTACAATATTTTTAAACGACCTTCACAACGACACCCCACACAATGGGATAGCTAAGAAAAAAAATTAACATATATTGTCAAGTAGTGACGAATTTTTTTAGGATAAATACCCTAAAGATATTTTTTCAAGATTTTATTTTATATTTTAAATAACAAAGCGAAATTACAGCTTACTACTATAGATTATCTTACTATAGATCATTGAGCTCAGCTATGGATAGAAAAAAACAGACAGACAAACATGGCGAAACCATAAGAGTTGCTAGTGGATTACGGAACTAATAACATTAAGAGTTTGTAATTACTCATACAAAATAATTAAGTATGTACGTATGGCTTTATGTAGCTACATATATCAGGTAATTTATTTTTACAAATAATATTTTATTTGGCTACTTCTCATAAAAGTAATATCAAGAACAATCGATTTTTATTGAAACACTTTCAGATATGGAGATTTTTATGAATAAAACATTCTTATTTGACTTGAAAAATTATGTACCTAAAGAAAAAATTATGTAAATATGAAATGGATGCTCTTAAGCGTTACATTTATATCCGTCCAAAATACTTTCTCTATTTACTTGCTATTAATATATCAATTTACAGCATTTAATTATTTTACTAACTAGTTTTCGCGGCTTCGTTGTGTAAAAGATTTATAGATAACCTTTTTCTGTAAGAAATTATTTAACGCCTTTTAAGATTTATTTATCGTTTTCATAGATTTTCGCGATTATTACTCATTGAAATAAAACTATTTCAAACGGATTTAAATCATTGGCGGTAGTTGTAAATAATATTTTCTAAAACCTCAAATACACAAATGTCACCTTAGTCTACCCGTGACCACGAACGCTGCAAAGTGCTCGAAACGTCGGGATGATAAAAATAGTTAATATACGCGATTTAAATCCGTTTTAAATAGTTTAATTTCAATAAGATTTACTTTTTTTTTTAAATTATAATCCTTCTCTAAGGTTCAATCTTTATCTATACCGAAATTCATCAAAATTCATTCATCAGTTTAGGCGTGAATACCCCACTTAAAATACACTTAAAATAGTATATCAATACATTACATATATCTAGTATACATTAATATTTTTTAATATTTTAGCGTCCAAATTCTACCATTTTGATTTTTCCAAATTTTTATGCTTTCTGTAAAGTTTGCGCCGTCACGACGAACCGGAAGACACGTCATTTATCAAAATCGGCTCACGCGTTTGGTCTAAGTAGTGCCACAACGGTACAAACCCACATAGGCTGATTGTTTTCAGCCTGATACACACACACAATAATACATTATATATTTTAAACCTTCGCGATTACTACTATTCATATTTAATATAAGGGGTCTTATCGCGATATCTAATGGTAGTAAAACCTTTTTTATTGCCCGACGTTTCGACGAACTTGCATACATTACCCTCCCTCACGCCGCACAATCGGGTAAAAAAAAGCAAAAGTGGTTATACAGCAGTTATACAGTTTATAATATAATATGTTATGTAATATTTATACAAAGTGCGACCTTTTAAAGTTCAACTGAGGAGTCGAAGTACAAAGTTGTCGACGTGAAACTTCAGACGCTCGGTAATGAAATACTGGGGAATTATTTACGCGAATTTCGTGTTTATTTATTCGATATAATTTAAGGAAAGTTTTAAAGTCAATGAAACACTAATGAGGCTGAGGTTAAAAATAGCAAATATTTATAAATATCTGTTATATATCGACGTAATTAGTGTATGTTATTTATATTGCGATTTTAAATTGGTTGTGCCTAGCTGTAGGCTAGTGACGACACTCTACACAGAAAATCGACGTCAAGTATCTAAGATGGTATAGCGTCGAAACGCTTACTACAGTTACTAATTCCTCTTCATCATTGTTATGCTGGCAACGCATTTCGGGCTCTTCTGGTGTTGCAAATGTCAATGGGCAGTGATCACTTAACATCTGGTGACACACCTCGTGCTCATTTACCCGCTATTTTTATATACGAAAAAAAAAAATAGACAGACGACACCTACACACAATCACCATCCATAGTCATCGATTTCATATGAAGATGCCGTAAAATTTTACGACGTAAAAACGCGCGTTCTTGTCATTATTTATCACTTTACGCGCGAGATTAGCACTGATTAGTCTGAGAGGCATAATGTTGAGAATTATCTTTTGCATGTAAGATATGAGTAAAATATATTCTTTTGTATCTTTTTTTCTACTTAAAAAGACCTTTTCAATGGAATAATATGCCTAGAGCACATTTTAAGCTGTTATTTATATAAGCTGTTATTATTATTATCACACTCTAGCAGCCCATCGCGGTTTTACTTACATTTATGGTTACTGTTTCGCTCCTGTGAGTCCTAGCGTGATTTAATATAGTCCTTCCTCAAATGAGCTATTTAACGCAAATAAAAATTTTCAAATCTGCACGTGCCGGTCGAAATTGTGTGTATATCCGCCCATCTGCAGCGGAGCAGCGTGGTGGTTAAGCTAAGTTTTCACCTTAATAGAAGAGGAAGTTGTTACTTTTATATAGTTCTGAGCCGTCTTGAAAAAGGTTATATTATATAATAATATCAAATATTACCGCTCTGTCACTGTTATGTCAAAATAAAATGACGGCACTGCAACCCATTCGTGCGAAAATACTAAGTCCCTAAAATCAATATACTGATCACGTTCGCTAAATTTCGCGCCACACCGTGTCCCGCTTATGTCACGTAAGCCACTTTGGAGGTTTAAAAATAAGTAACCTGGACTAAAATAACCAGACACTGGTATACGGGCACAAATGCTAGATACTAGATGACTACAGCTCATATACGAGCTGGCTCGACCGAGACAGTATCTTACTATCACAGAAGATCGGCGGATGAAGCTCATGTGCATTTAGTTCGGTGAGTGTGAGATAGAAAGCCCAACCTCTCCCCCTATTTCTTTCCTTCCTTCCTATTCCTTTTTATTCCTTATTATTTTTTAGCTGGCAAAGCATTTGTGGTTCCTTTGGGTTGGAAATATCCACTGGCGTCGGTAAATACTTCACATCAGGTGCCCCGCCTGTTCGTTTGCCAACTATTTTCTATATAAAAAATATGCTATGACTTCAATATCCACTTATATATAATATACACCACGCAGTGTGTGTATTCGCTTGTTTTTTTTTTAGCTTTGTTGCGCCTCATCCGATTACAAAGCATTGTAAACCACATATGATATACATTTTATAGAGCGTATATTTTGGAAGGACTCTTTGCCAACACAATATTAATATATTAACATTTACACTTATAATTATTGCTCTCAGACATTTATATAGATTTACATATATTGTTTGTCCTTACTGTAACACCTGAAAAAATTTTCTATCAGGGGCTGTCATTTTTGTCAGACTCACAAATTTCGTAAGGTCACCTATTTAGATGTTACCAGATAACAGAATTGTTTACTTACGAGAGTAAAACTTACAAAAATAATTCTGGCTCTTACTAATATTATATATATATAAAAGTTTGTAGAATGTATGGATGTTTACAACTGCTTAACGCAAAACTTATAAACAGATTTTGAAGAGCGAGATATTAGGTTTTTTTTTTTTGTCTCATAAAGTTTTAGGTTTTTATCGTTCAAAGTTATCGTATAAATCCAAATTCAATTATTTTCATTGGCTTGAATTTCTTGAGTGCCATTAATTATAGTATAAAGTTTTGATACCAGAGACCGGTACTCTGACATTCTATCACACTTAGACTTTATAAGGGTTTTTAATGTTAATGGAGCTAATTTTATATGAAAATGTTTGAACGATAAAATGTGGTTGGCCTTTGAAACTTTCCATTTTTGAACTTTTACGTTTTTAAATAAATAACGTAGTAGTTATTTTGTACCGAACCTATACTAACAAATAAATATAAAATGTATGTTTTTTATTACAAAAGTATATACGAAACTTAATCAGAAAATCAATTTTAAAATTTTTTGTTCCGGTTAATCTTTGAAACGAATGAACTATGGAATGTTATAAGGTACTTTTTTTAAAATGTTATTTATTTAAAATTTATCGCTGAAGTCACGGAAAGTCGGAGGCGAATACTGTAGTCCACGAACTACAGGTTCTATATGGGTTAGTTCGTTCGGGGCAGTACCACAATTACAGAAAATCGGCATAAAGTTGCTAATATATCTGTGTTCCATACATTAAGTGTGAGAGCCAGAAGCCTGACCCCCTACATAATTCTTTTCCCTACTTACTATTCCCCTTGATGCCGCTTTTTTTTAAGCTGGTAACGCATTTGTGTCTCCTCTGGTGCTGCAAATGTCCATAGCCATTATCACTTAACGTGACCCGCTTACTCATGCTTCCTGTTCTTATATAAAAAGTAATAATAATTAGAATATGAAATCGCAATAATAAAATTTGAAAACTGCTTGTCGAGGCTAGAATAACGTGAATCTTCTAAGCAAGTCACGAAACATATCCATTTCTTGTATATTATGTTGCAAGTAAATATATACATATTTCCGTACTTACAAAAAGATGGTTTCACGAAAATGACAGATTTTTCACGAAAATACCCGAACCGTTAAGTTAAAAAACGACCGAGAATGTTCAAATTATGGATGACTCATGAAAAGTCAAACGGTAGCTTACCTTCTATAATATTTTTATGAAATTGTCGACTGAGCGAATTTCGTAACGATATCTTTAACTTTTCATGCATTTCTCTAACTATTTCTTTGAAAAATAATTTTATTTTTTTAACCCTTTCTGTGATTTTGGCCGTTTGAATTTCGAATACGTTAAAATGTATAACATCACCGCAAAATGTGCTAAATAATGGTGACAAAATCTATATATTAATATGTGATTTTATTTAATATGGGACTGCCAAAAATATTGTACCCTTTTTTACGAAAATTGTGCGGACCGAGGAGTATGAAATTTTGCACACTTATAATTGGACGCTGATAAGCAATAATGAGTTAACCCACAAAAAGTCAATTTCGGAGGTATTGATGTATTTTGATACTGCATTACCTATTCAACATTATTCAAAGAAAAATCAAGTAATATAAACTAAATAAGTACGGAAAAAAGTGTCTTAATAATTGTTTCGTATTTCAAGTGCGTTCCATATTTTGCAATTTATAGAATAATCTGAAATATTTGGAGAACTTTTTATTAGATAATATATTAAATATATCAATCTACTTTTAATTTGTTCAGGGTGTATATTGACCATTTGTACAATATTATCTTTGTTTTAAAATCGAAATACTTTTCTTATTGCAATATTAACTTATACTGATATAAAAATAATTAATACTATTCATACAAATAATTCTATTAAAAATAAAAAGAAAAGGAAATTAAAAATAACTATATTAAACCTAAGTAACTAATTAATTATACGTTTAAAAAAAAAAAAGAAAAGAAAAGATAGATATAAACTTCATTAAACAAATTAAGTAAGAATAGGTGTGACATCTTTAGACGCCATTTTCTCAAAATGGATTCAGTGTGGGTTGACACAGTATTGCTTATCCAATTAATCTAGAGACGAAGCAAAGAATGCTTATATAATTTTGTAATAATGCAAAGAAAATACTTAAAATCAATGAAAAAAAAACACACACACTACCATATATTCGACACAAACAACCTTTTATTTATTTTGTAATATAATCTGTGGTCAATCTTGAAATCGGTTGAAATGTAATGAACTACGGTCGAACTCCGATAGGCGAACTAGTAAATGTAAATTTGCAGCCACTAATGTCGCAACGTCGCGCCGCTCAAATGTGTTACCTATTGTTAAGGAGAGATACAAAATTAATCCGCAACGCGGATTTGTAAATATACTTATCCTGTAATTTCTTCCGACACATGCAGGTTTCCTCACGATGCTTTTCCTCACCGCCGAGCAAGATGTATATATATAATTCTGTATAAGTGATAAAACTTATTTTAGTGACTTATATCAATTTAGTTACAATATTAAAAGTAAATGAAAATAATTAAGATTTATATTTTTTATACGACTACCTTCAAAACACGCAGGTATGCCACTCGATGCCATTGTCGGTACGGGTTGCAAATGTAGATGGGCGTAAATAGGAGGTACAATCACGTTTTCAATTAAAAAACAAAGATTGGATGAAGGAAAGGATGGAAGATTAGGCTTTCGGCTCTCTGACTCACCGTTTGAATGTTAGTTCCTTAGCTAATATGGTACCGTCGATTCAGCAAGCCTATATACGAGCTGTAATTAACAGTAGGCTACAGCTGGCTACACCACAATACTGTATTAATAATTCAAGTATAATTTCTCTTACCTATATATAATAAAATTATATTTGACATAGATAAAAATAATATTTTCAAGAGACTTTTATACGGTCAGTTGTTATTGCGGGGCAAATGAAATCCAAACAATAACGTCCGAAAATGAGATCCCACTGGCATTTATATTACTGACGGTGTATTAGACCCAAGAGTTAGGTCAGTTAGTTTGAAATAATGTTATTTTAAATCACTGTTTCTTGTAAAGTTTTAGGTATTTCGATAACTTATTTTAAAGCGTAGACTTCCACGACTAATAGATATTTCATGTTTGTATTAATTAAACTTAGGAAAAGTGTAAATAAAATAAAAATCAGGCACGAAAAAAAACTTTTTTTAATTTGGGAATTCGGCCATTCATTAAGAATTTAATGTCACAACTATTGATAGAATAGCTGTTGAATAATAAATTATGGTCGAAAGAATTATATAAAATTAAATTTTAATTACTAGCTTCTCTTAAGTCTTTTCACACATATATCGGTTTCGTTCACTTTAATATTGCGTGCGACATATGAGTTTACATTTTGTAAAAATCGGTAAACATTAAAAATCTAAAAATTATTACTCGTTGATATTAAACCTTTATCAACATATAAAAGACTTATCAAATCCAGAAAACAAAAGAATACCCAAAGGATGACAAAACATTTTATATCCATCCAACGTCCACTTAAGCAAAGTTAGAGTTTGCAAAATAGTATCCGCTGTGTCTGTTCATCCACAAACAAGAATAAATTCACAGTAAACTTATAGCGTAGTTCGATAAAACTTCAAAGGAGTATTACTGTACCAACTATGTTTGTCACGAGACGAGTTATATTTTATTTAGAAAAGAAGAGATGCTTTGAGGTTTCCTTACAATTTCGGTACTTGTAAGAGTTGACATTTTTTACTTAATACTCGGCTCCTATCAGTTGCAGCATGATATTGTGTTATACTAGTTGGTGCGACTTCGTCTGCGAAAAATTAAAATAAATATTTTTAAAAAAGTAACCTACGTTGCGCCGTATAACATTAGCTATCTGCGAGTGATAGTCCCGACAAAATCGATCCAGCCGTTTCGGAGATTAGCCGGAACAAACAGACGGACGGACAGACATACTTTCATATCCATTTATATGATATCTATATAACCTATATAACGCATCACACTCAACGGCCCCCATCATGACCTTGTGTCGGGGGCCCGGAAACACTCACAACACTAACACAAACACCCAGACCACGGCAAACATCTGTATGGCCAATACACACGTTTGCCGTGAGCGGGGATCGAACCCGCGTCCGTTAGCGCTTTAGTCAGTTGCAGTGACCATTGCGCCAACGCGTCTATTACCGTAAAATCTCAAGCCATATAGTTACATATATGGCTTGAGATTTTACAGTGTTAGTGTGGTAGAGCACACTTTTAGTCCAATAACTGCACGGGCTGGCTCGAGCGAGGCAATACCACATTCAAAGTAAAATCAGTGTAAAGAAACTTAATTAGCTACGTGTCGTGCATGTATCTAGAAGATAATTTAGGTACTTCACACTCGAGAAATATTATAGTTTTTGAATTATATTCACATTTACATTTTCTATTTACAAGGTCTGTGTGTATTTTTTATCGCCCTAAAAATATTTAAAAAATATCAAAAGAAACATATTTGAATATTTTCCACACAGTATCTAATCCTATTATACTTAACGTGAATTACAGGTCGTTTTAAAACGGCGCTCCTATTTCGAGATACATTTTCCGTCGCCCAGTTAAACAGAGTTTAGTATAAAAGGGTTCATAAAGCCAGTCTGATGAAACGAAGTAAATGTTTAAAACGAAATTTCAGTTTAGTGAGTGAACTTAACGTTATTTATAAGTGAATAAAATCACGATTATCTACAATTAGGTCGAAGTGAGTATACAATATTATGCTTGGCGTAACTAGGTATTGTCTAAATAAAGGTACCCCAGTGTCTTAGAAGGAGTATAATGTTTTTAACCGACTTCGCAAAAGGAGGAGTTCTATGTTCTGCTGTTATATTATTATTAGGATTTCTCCGCCGATTGTAGATTGATTTGTAAATTTTGAAATCGGTACCAGTAACTAACACTTAAAAGGTTTTTACTTGGCTTCGGCTTCGAATGTTTCAATTGACACCAACTTCAAAATGTTGTAGAAAATATTTATTCTTTACATTTTAGTTTACTTGTTACGTTTTAGAAATCGGTTTGTTTTTTTTTTCAAAAGTTTTCATTTCAGCATACGTATTCGTATGTGTAGTACATGAGTAGGCGGATCATCTGCTCTAAGTGAATACTGCGGCTTAAAAAAGAATGAGGGATGATGGGGGATAAAGAATGAAAAAGAGAGGTTTCCGTTTTCTCTCACACACGGTACGAAATGTATCTAAATTAGCTAATTTATTTTATTCAAATAGGCGTCATTTAAAGCACTTTCGAATCGTCAAGCTACAAGTCCATTGGTTATAGATTTATATATAGGTTATAATTTTTTAAGCTACCACAGTATATTATGTCCATTTCAATGCTTTTGTAATTTTCTCTTGATCAATTTTAATCTATGAAGTGTTGTTAGATTCGTATGCCATTTATAATATTTTTGGGATGGGTTTCTTTGTATAAAGTAATATTATACATAATTCTTTGTTTGATTTTATCAACACGACAACAAATACATCATTGTTATTTTTTTTATTTTTTAAGATATATTTAACAAAAAACTGAAAGAGAATCAGGCGTGAAAACAAAAAAAAAACAATTTAGATCAAATATACGTAGTTTTTATTTTGCTTCGTAGGTATTCCATTTCATTGGATTTCAAATATGTAATTTATTTTAACATAGCGTGTTCCTATCATTAATAACAATATCAAAAATTCCTTTTGATCGCACAACAATGAGATAAAGACTGAATAATACAATAATTGGAAATTATTACAAAAGGAAGATGTAAAAGCTATGTCGTTAACAGTACCTACCCCGTAATTACGTTAAACTATCGCTATCATAAAATACTACATTATGATTGTTGATTTCTGATTATTTTACTTAAACACCAGTAGGTGTTAATAGGATGCTGATAAGCAGTAATGAGTTAACCCACAAAAAGCCGAATTCGGTAAATTATGGTATTCTGATAATGTGTATATAATTTACATAATTCAAAAATTTTCAAGTCGTCTAAACTAAATAAATACGAAAAAAAGTTTCTAAATTTGATGTTTCGAATTTCATGTGTGTTCCATATTTTGCAATTTGTACCGTTATTTCATATATTTAAAAAGCTTATTACTAGATAAAACATTAAATTATATCAATCATCATCATCTACCTAGCATTTTTCCCGGTTATACCAGGGTTTGCTTTCTATTCTAGTCAAGATATTGACGAGTTACTGATTTCTACACAGAGCGGCAGCCATCTGACCGCCGCAGCTGAGGGCAAGCCAGTAACCATTTAGACTAGAATAATGTCCCTACTACGAGTAACGATTCGATCAGGTGATTGTGATAACAACCGGAACCGACAGCTTTACGTGCTCTCCGAGGCACGGTGGGGAGACCCACAAGGAGATACACCCAGACCTAGGAACAAATATTTATGCAACTATAAATATCTGCCCCGAGCGAGAATCGAACCCGCAATCGTCGGCGTTAGAGGTGCATTCAGCACCTCTACACGAGAGCGGTCGTATTAAATTATATCAACCTGTTTTTAATTTAATAAACCTTTTATCAAAGTAGAAAAGGAAAGATGGATATATACTCCTTCAAACAAATTTTTTAAGAATGAATTTGACGTCTTTAGACGCCATTTTCTCAATATGAACTACGTGCGTCTTAACATAGTAGATGTGACATTTTTATAGCGACAGTTCTCTGTGCTCTATAAACAATACAGTACATATATATAATTTGAATATAATGTGAAACCTTTTGAATTACATTTTATAGACAAAATACTAAAATATTAAGCACTTTTTCTTTTTCAAATGGTTTTATATGGTATTATTTATGGTTACAATCATAATCACTGTCAAGCAAGAATTACACGTATAAGTTTTCATGACAGTTTTAAAAAGAATAACATAAATTGTTTATCATGATTTTGCACCTGACAGTTACTATGAGTGACTTATTTATAAAACTTAATATCAGCGCTGAGAGTATGACTCCCATGATACTATTAACAAGAGACTCGCGTTTTGTACGCACATTAGTTTCTCGTAGTTATACAATTTTGACATCAATCACGTAGTCGACGCGTCGCGTCTCGTGTGTAACATAACGATGTATGACGCAACTGGCGAGCGACTAGTAGGATGTGTGTATACAACGTGAACCTCTTGTCAACAGCCTCGTGGGCGAATGGCCTAATGCTAATAACTAATTATATATAGAAAATTAAAAGAACACATTGAAAATTAATTAAAAATCCAACCCGCTGAACGAATACGCATCGTGCGGCCTAGTAACGTGCAAAACATCTGTTTATAATATTTTAATCCTCTGATGTTGTTTGTGGTGTAAGCATACGATCCTAATTAAGTTTGTTGCTTTGTATAAAGGGTCAATGTATAGGGTAGCTCTTTCTGAATAAAATTGGTGTTGTACTTTGAATTTCCCATAGAATACGAGTAGGATTTTACTTAAAATCTCGGGTTGTGGATTTTCATTGAAATATCCATCTCTAACGTTCCGGAATTAAGTTTAGTATGCAGCGGATTTCGGGAAGAATAAATCTATCTAGCTAGGTATCATTTTAAGAAAACTTAATTTTATCTGTATTTTTAAGATGGAAAATATTATTAATATTTCATATTCATATTCATAATTCGTATCTAATTATAATTTCCAAAATATACGATTTACCTAAAAAAATAATAAAGCACAACTCGGTCATCCAGGTGCTGCATTATAATATCTAGATTTCAATTTAACATGCGGAAATTGAATCAACAACGACGGATGCAGATCCATCCGCAAACAGGCATAAACAAATACATTTAATACACGTATTTATATCGGATTTATTTCTATTAAAATGTAAAACCTGTTACTTTTACACAAGTATATTTTATAACAATACTAGATGACCCGATAAACTTCGTATTATCTATAAAGATTTGTCTAAAATGTGAATAAAACTCAATAGTTTTTTTTATATCTACATTAAATGCTACACAATTTTTATTTCTGAACTGACTGTTTCGTATTTCAACAAAACGAACGAAAGAGATCGAATTTCTGAACGCATCTATAATAAATATTTGACAACCAATCAAACTGTTTATATTGGAAAATTAAATTGTTGTTTTTAGTATTTTTCTTCTGTTAAAACCTTCCGAACTGAGCAAATATTTAAAGATCAAAATAAGCCAAATCGATCCTGTCGTTCTCGAGTTAAACTCGAGAATGGCGAGACAAATAAACAGGATTTCATTTTTATATATGGACGCTGATAAGAAATATTGTGTCAAGCCACACGGACTTAATTTTGAGAAAATGGCGTCTAAAGGTGTCAAATTTATTCTTAATAAATACATTTAAAGAAGTACATATATGATAAAAGGTGTAATGAATTAAAAGCGGGTTGATATATTTAGTATATTACCTAATAAAAAGTTTTTCAAATAATTGAGATCATTGTATAAATTGCAAAGTATATAACGCACTTGAAACTCGAAACAATTAATTAAGAAACTCTTTTCCGTACTTACTTAGTATCAAAGAACATCAATTCTTCGAATTTGACTTTTTGTGGGTTGACACATTATTGCTTATCAGCATCCATATATAGTTAGTTACGTTCCTATTATTTGGCGTTAAAATTGTATACCCATTTACAAGATTGTCTTGATGACTCAAAGATACGAGTACTCTCGCCTGTCATAATCAGTCGTTAGTTAGTTGCTAGGCAACGTCGTCCAAAGTGATAGACATTCTGTGTGCCGAAATCCATGAGTTTATAACACATCTACAGTTATATAATATTATCGCTTTTATATACAAAAAGACATGCAGGTCTCTGTATGTTATTTTTACATCATCAATACAATATATACTTGAAATACAAACACATAAAAATTAATTATTACTAAAACAGATTCAATATTAGCCAGAGAGGTTCGATTTGAAAAAATATTTTTGCGTTGGATAGCCCGTTAATTGGGGAAGGTTATAGGCTATATTATGTTACGACTTATAGCGCAAGACATCCCAAGAAGCAACTAGTTATTTTACTTATCCCTTCTCCGATATCAGAAAACGTATTCCTGGTTGAGCTTATTAATTTTATCCAGATATAAAAGGTATGACATTATTTTTTACGAGGATCTTAAGTATCCATAACACTTTATAAGGGTGCCTATAATGTTGAGTCAGAATGTTTCGGATGGAGTGTTCATTTTTACACCAATGTCATATAAATGGCTTATTATGTTTTCAGGACCCATGTATACATGAGGCCAAATTCAAAACTATAAGGAATAGCGAAAAATACTTAAAGGAACCACGGGGCCGATTTTGATGAAAACTAAAACTGCATCATTACTTTTTCGAAAAATTAATTTTTCCAAGCCAGGAATCGAACCCGCTGATTTTGGAAAAAAAAATTGTCAAACACCCTATATTATTGATGTGCCTTTAGGGATTGACTTCTGTGAAGTAATAGAAAAATTAAAGAAAAGAAAAAAGATATTTTTTTACAGTGAAAAATCTAAATAACTCATCCATGTGTGTGTATAATTTGCTCTTTATTTAATAGTACCATATTTTTAAATGCTTCACCCGATTATGACGTACAAAATGGATCCTGCAAGGTCGGATTCGGAGATTTTGATTGGCGTAAACATTTTCATTCCCTATTTCACCCTATTCACGTTTTATTTTCGCATCACAAAGTAACCCTTGTCCTTCTCAAAGGTCCACTCTATATCTATTGCAAAATTCATCAAAATTCGTTCACATTTATAATATGATTAGTATGGCGTATGGGCGACACAGTGGTCACTGCAACTGACTGAAGCGCTAACGGTCAAAGGTTCGATTCCCGGTCACGGCAAACATCGGTATAGGCCATACGGATGATTGTCATAGTCTGGGTGATTGGTGACACAAGATCATGAGATCCTAATAGGGCCCGTTGTGTGTGACGCGTTAATTTATGGATTTCGTCTCGCAATGTGTGTGTTTTATTTTATAATTTCCGCAACGATTACATTCTTCATCTTTCATGAAATATTATTAATGCGGTACCAAAATATTATATAAAAGTAAGTAAAGTAAAGTAACAGTCTGTATATGTCCCACTGCTGGGCTAAGGCTCTCCTATTAAGGAGAAGGTTTACAGCTTAATCGACCACGCTGCTCCACTGCAGGTTAGCGGATATACATATGTCAGAATTTCTCCCGGCACATACAGGTTTCCTCACGATGTTTTCCTTCACCGCCGAGCTCGAGATGAATTGAAACACAAATTTAGCACTTGAAAAATCAGCGGTGCTAGTCGGGGTTTTGGACCCGCGATTATCGGTAACGATCGACGTGTTCTAACGACTCAAATCCATCTCGACTCAAATAATATATCAAGGCATATAGTAAGACGCTCAAAATGCAAATGAAAGCTTTTTAAAAAATACATTATAATTTATTAAAAAGTACAATTTGCGAAGTATTATAAATTACAAGATACATACGAACGATGACAATAGAACGTGACAAGACGCATTTTGCTCGG
Source organism: Hypolimnas misippus (assembly GCA_037950945.1). NCBI lineage: Eukaryota > Metazoa > Arthropoda > Insecta > Lepidoptera > Nymphalidae > Hypolimnas > Hypolimnas misippus. The sequence continues at coordinate 4,657,069 of JBBEEQ010000009.1, forward strand.
ATACAAAGACTAATGCAGTCAACAACATTCCTATAATAGTAGCCATAGGTGGAAATCAGCTCGTGTTACACAAAAGCTTTCTACGTTTCCATTATAAAATGAATATGAAGCAGTCAGTATTTTATTGTATTAATCTTCTAGGTGCTAAATCGGGGGTTTATATGCTATTATTTTATTTGTTTAATTTATTAGCTTTATAATTTATTTGTAAAATTCAAATTGATCTAAATTATCAATGCCTATTTCTTAAATCATATTGTTGTCAATTGTAAAAAAAAAAAATCTTTTTTGTAAGTGTTTTTCAAATTGTTAAGTTGAATAACGTAATCCTTTTTGGTCATAATTACTGTCTTGACGCTTTTATATGAAAAGGTTAACACTGTTGGAATACCAATTAAATAAAAAAAAAGTAGATTGAAGTAGGCATACAATAAAACAGATAATAATAATACAATACATTACAATAGAATACAACGTATACTTATACTAATATTATAAAGCTGAAGAGTTTGTTTGTTTGTTTGAACGCGTTAATCGCAGGAACTACTGGTTCGAATTGGAAAATTCTTTAGTGTAGTTTAGTTTTTTTATTGAGGAAGGCTATAAGCTATAATACATCACACCACGACTCATAAGAGCGAAGCGGTAAACATAAACGCGAATAAATCCACCAGGGACAGCTAGTATAACATAAAAAATTATCATAATTGGATGGTGATAAGCAATAATGTGTCAACCCACCAAAAGTCAAATTCGGAAATATTGATGTATTTTGATAGTGCATCACCTATTTAACATTATTCAATGAAAAATAAACTCATATAAACTAAATAAGTACGGGAAACAGATTCTTAATTCATTGTTTCAAATTTAAAGGTCGTTACATATTTTGTAATTTATACGATAATCTCATATATTTAAAAAACTTTTTATTAGATAATATATTAAATATAACAACCTGATTTTATTACATTATACCTTTTATCAAAAAAGAAAAGAAAGTATGGATAAATACTTATTCAAACAAATGTATTAAGAATAGGTTTGATATCTTTAGACGCCATTTTCTCAATATGAAGTTCGTGTGGCTTGACACAGTATTGCTTATCAGCGTCTAATTAATATACAACTATTATTCCAAATCAGCCATTTACTTTGATTTTAGTTGTGTTTATGTATTATACTAATTCCATTTACACATATATATAAACAAGGAATGTCACAAATTAACGCCCGCATGTCCTTACGCATGCACGAGCACTTGGCCAAATAAGAGAATGATATTATTATCAAAATATCACATCCATAAAAGATAAAAACAGATTCATAAGCCAAAAAGGCAAATTAAATTTAAAAGCCAAACAACTGAACCGATTTTAATGTAAATTATATAGGATCAATATGAAAGTATACTTTTTCAAATAATAAAGACTTTTCAATGTCGGTTAAGAAATTACTAGTTCTAAGGTAACAAATATTAAACATATGGTTAGAAAAGGTAACCTACTTCAAAAGTGAAATTAGCAACTTCGTTACCTTCAACCGAACTTCGTCTACATTTACCAGTTATTTAGATATCAAATCACTGAACTTATTTCGACGAAATATATAAGACCAATCTGAAAGCATATTCTATTAAACAAAAAAATCATATTCGTAATCGGTTAATAAATGATGGAGTTATTAAGGATAATTAAAAAAATACGCTTTGAATTGAGAACTTCCTCTTTTTTCGAAGTCGGTATAAAGACATTCTCTACGGAAATTACAAAACATTTTTTTTTAAGTCGGTTGATAAAAATCACAAAATGAACCGTTAGAATTTACGATGTTTTAATAGCTACAGTTTTATGTAATTAATCTCCTGGGGTTATTTAACACGCCATCAATATCAAGATCGAAAATATTCTGACAGTAATTACGTTATTTTATATTGAAATGTGTGATAAAATGTGATAACAACTATGTTTGAACAGCTGTTGTTGATTTTACGAAATCAAGCGTAACTCTCATATATGGACGCTGATATGCAACACTGTGTCAACCCCAAACACGGACTTCATTTTGAGAAAATGGCGTCTAAAGATAATATACGTATTCTTAATAAATTGGTTTAAAGACGTATATTTCCATTATTCTTTACTGTTTTGATAAAAGGTACATTGAATTAATTGCAGATGAGTATAACAAAAAGTTTTATCTACTAATAAGTATTTCAGATATATGATCTTCTTGAATATCTCAAAAAATATAACACACTTCAATAGTCTGATCATTAAATTAAGTCCCTTTTTTCCGTGCTTATTTTGTTTAAATGACTTGCAATTTTTTTGTATAATGTTAAACATAAATAAATAAATAAACGCGTCACACTCAACGCCCCCCATTAAGACCTCGTGGTCTTGTGTCGGGGGTCCGGAAACACACACACAACACTAACACAACCACCCAGACCACCACAAATATCCGTATGGCCAATACTGACGTTTGCCGTGAGCGGGGATCGAACCCGCGACCGTTAGCGCTTCAGTCAGTTGCAGTGACTACTTCGCCAACGTGCCAAAACATGTACCCAATTATCAGAATACATCAATGTCTCCAAATTTGTGTGTTGACACATTATTGCTTATCAGCGTCCATATATTTTTTGTTTAAATTAACATATTTTCTTGTTTCATGCTATTTAATTTGTTTTTACTTCCCAAAAATATATAACTACAAACTAAAACTGCAATAAATACATTTATCTCTGGTTAACATGACTTAAAAAAAGCATTAATAAGTAAAAGAATGTGTGTAAAAACTCTCGATCAAGTCACCTTTTAAATAAAATAAAATAAAAAACTAAATCAAATCAGTGCATCCATCATGATACAAACGTTAAACTTATAACACGCCTCTTTTTGCGTGGGCAGTTAAAGACTCAAACCATTAAAGAAGAAAACTAAAAAAAAAATTATTAAATTAAATAGATGTTGAAATTCTTCTTTTTATATTTTGTAGGCCGTTGACTAATTATAAAACACAGGAGAAGCGAAAATATTTTTGCTCTTGTTAATTGTATGGGAAATCGAAAAGTATGATGCGGTACCTATCAGGTCTATTTTTAGCATCGAACGAAATTTTTATTCCAATAGAAAAAATATGTTTTTAATTACTACTACCATTATATAAAAAAGTATTTTTATAAAAACGATTGCAATCAAAAGAAAATAAATATAATACAAGGTGTAACCGAGTGCTTGCATTAAAAAAAAATCCGTAATATTTTATTCGTTACATATATAATGGTATTGAATTTAATCTTCGAGTTCGAAGTAGGTGTAAAGGGAATATTTAGTTAAAGACATCTACTCAATTCGAAAATTGACCTTTGCCTTATCATAATAACCAACCACTACATCGTTCTTCCAAGAACGCATCAGATGTCGCTAAAATATCTTTTAAGTTTTCAATATCTATGCAAATAATACAACGTAATTGTGTTTTGATAACAATTTATTCTAAATAAAATTCCCTGTTCTTTGCCTTTATTTTACATAAATCAAACAAATAAAAAAAAGTATTCACTTATAATATTTATAAGTATTTTTTTTTATATATTTCAAAGCCAATACTATATCGATACGTAGGTTAATATTCTCGTCTCAATCCAACGGAGGTGGCGCCATAGTAGACGTAACCGAACCCGTTGGGAGTGCGAAGCGCCCTTCAGTCCGCCTGAAGAGCCTCTCAAGAAATAAGCACTCCTTAGACGTGCATGCTCTGCTATGCCTCATTTAGTAATACACATTCAAAGTACGATACTATATTTATACAAAAATTTACATGATCAAGATAATTTTAACGTATCTAAATGTATTATTCGATTTTTCTCCCAACTGGGCGTATTTTTGTCCCAATTGGGCACTGATTGTCTATGATGAAAGTCGTAACGAGTGAAAACGCGCGTCATAACACAGTAGCGTTGTCAGAACGATACTCCCCGCGTTTTTCCAGCTAACACAGACATACATAAAACATGACACTCAAAAATAAAACATGGAACATAAAATTGGTATACAATTTTAGGTAGACAATTTAAACAAATTCGTTATATACTCGTTGACAAGATAATTGTTATAGAGAATAAAAGGCCATGTTTAAAAACATCACGACTAAACGATAAAGCGTTTCGCGTATCGGGTTCTGTATCATTCACACTATGTATATTTTTCGAATACATTTAGGCGTGCATTACGATTAGACCATACACACATTACATTTATTGTTTTTATGACAACAAAAGCCTTGAATAATCTCATCGTGCCTTAGTGTCTCAGACATCATAATTATTAGGTTGTCGATCTTGGTGTTATAATATTTGGACGCTGATAAGCAAAACTATGTTATGCCCTACGTACTTTATTTTGAGAAAATGGCGTTGAAAGATGTTAAACCTATTATTAATAAATCTGAAAGAAAGAGAGAACTTGGTATATATCCATAATTTCTTTTCTATTTTGAGAAAAATTATCACAAATTAAAAGCAGATTGTAAATAAAGTGTTTTATATAATAATAAGTTTTCTATTATTATAATTTTATTAAATATATTAGATTATTGCAAACTCAAAAAAATGGAACACATCTTAATATTCTTAACATTAAATAAAGCAACTTTTTGTGCACTTATTTTAGATCAGATGACTTGAAAATTTTATGAGTTATGTTAAAATTTAGAGATATTTGGATCACAATGACAAATCTCTAAATTTGACTTTTTGTGGGTTGACACAGTATTGCTTATCAGCATCCATTTATATTACGTTACCTAATATAATATAACCTTGTAACCTCGAACACGTGATCGCGTTTTCTGTGAAGTGCCTTAATCGTCGGGACGGTAAAAAGACTCGAAATACGCGATTTTAATACATTTGATATAAAATATAACAGTTCTAAAATTTTAAAAAATACTTTGTGAATCTAAGATAAAAGTTATAGAGAAAATTATGTCTTATAGCTGTTATAAACTAAAAAATAAAAATATTTCGTATATTATGAAATATAAAGTATAATGGTGTAAATTGGAATTTCGAGTACCGCTTATTTTTTTGGTACCTAATTTTTGAAATGGTAGTGTTTGTTATGAACTGAATTTTTAACCAAAAATCAAGTGCTTTTTTTCATTCTGAACTTGAAAAGTGCTTGATTTAATTCGGTCAATAGAAATTTAAGCAGTAAAATTAGTCAAAAGAACTTTTGACCGCAGGCGTTCGACAATAAAAAATAGGTACTTTACTATTTATTGTACTTATGACTTAAATAACAATAAACAAGACTGTTTAAAAAGGGGAAACCGGCAACAACATATTTAACATTATTCAAACAAATTCGAGTCATTTAACCTAAAAAAGTAAGGATTTTTTTTTATTTCATATTTAGAATGTTGAAGTATACTCCAAATTTCGCAATAGGCAATAATCTTATGTATTTGAAAAACTTATTAGTAGATAAAATTTTTTATTATACCAATACGCTTTTAATTAATTACAACTTTTATCAAAATAGAAGCGAAAAATGGATATATTCTTCTCCAAACTAATTTATTAGCAATCATAGGCTTGACATCTTCAGACGCCATTTTCTCAAAATGAAGTCCGTGTGACTTGACACAGTATTGCTGATCAGCGTAAAAATAACCAATTGTGTTGTTTTAGGTTAAGGACTAATAATAAAATTCACGCTATTTTAAGGAAATTTAATTAAGGTTGGATACTCGATCCCACCGAACAATCTCCATCGTGTTTTCTCCACTCCACGTGACATTGGCGAAATAATATGTGCACTACGGGCACAACTGAAAACCACGAAACAAAATAAAGAAGAAGAAGAATAACCAATTGAACATATCCGTTTTTATAAATGAATACCAGTTTTTCATACTTTATTAAACAAGTACAATACCGTTCTATTTTGAGTTACTATTATGTTACAAGTTCATATTTCGTAGTGAATTCAGTACATTCGACTACGAACTGTAATTCCACGAATTTTTTATAATTAAAAAATATAAAAGTTACAGTATGTTTTTTTTTTTTTGCTTTCTGGAAACTACTAGTAATTTTTATTTATTTTTTATGCATATATCAAGATACTTTTGCTTTTATATTAAACAGATTTATTTTCAAATTGGATCTAGAAATGACATTTTAGTACTAACTAGCAGGCCTTCTCGCATGAAATGCAACATTCGCGTTTATAGTTACTGCTTCGCTCTATGAGTAGTATCGTGATATAATATAGCCCAAATTATTTTCATCAATAAACAGGATATCCAAAGTAAAAAGTTTTTTTCAAATCTGATCAGTAGTTTCGTCTAAAATGTACAAAAATTAAAGTATAGTTATTATCCAGGTCTTAGCAGTAAGATGGCATTATTCTAAATGCTTATTTTAGTTATTTGGAGATTATATAAAATATTGTCACTGCCATTCGTCCACTGTACTAAGTATACGTAAGTACTATACTAAGGGGAGTGATTAAGACTCCTTAAACCCTTCCCCCCTCCCCATTTATATACGTCCATCATATGAAATTTTATATAACTGGGGTCTAGTTTAAAATTAATTGAAAAGCATTTTCCATTAAATCCATTTTCAAATTTCAAACAGAAAACAAAACCAAATAAACATCAACATAGCTTATAATATAATCCTCCTTTAAACAAAACCCTTTTAACAAAAACCATTTCAATCTTTACCGCCAAGAATATTCTCTTTGGCAGCCGACAACACGATTCGGCAACGGATGTAAATAATAGTTAATTTTCACCTTCCATTTATAAATTATTACGGCGAAAGACCGACGAAGTTCATAATAAACGAGTTTCCAAGTGACTTCGACGATAGCGTTTTCAACAGCTATGAGCATTCAGCGTTTGTTTTGATTTGGCCAGGATCGCTCGTTCATTCTTTCATTCGTTAATTCCTTTACAATTATGCTAGTGAGCAATTGTGGTGAATATTCGGTCAACAATCGGATAAGCTGCGTCGCTGTTGTAAGTACTTTTTAGTTTTATGTTGCATACTCTGAACACTTCGGTAATCCGTTTGTGTCTAGTGAAAGCAAACTGGACACAAATAGCGGTTACGTTTACGCAGGGAGTGTTAGATATAAAATATTTACTGGTGTCTTGTGTCCGATACACGACACAAGTGTCTATTGCGCAGCGTCTTACAGTTACGTACAAAGGGTGCCAACCTCAAAAGTCTAAAGCTTTGGTTTCGTGGAATGATTTCCATATATGTGTGTATGTAAACAGTATGGCGCGATTTCCTAGAAAGCGTTTTTTGACACCGTTAAGTCAAAGGATTTTTAGACATCCGTAATCTACCTAGCATTCTACCTAACATTTTTCCCGGTTTTACCAGGGTCAGCTTTTTATTCTAGTCCAGATATTGACGAGTTACTGACTTTTACACAGAGCGACTGCCAGCTGACCTTTGCAACCTCTGATGGCAAGCCAGTAACCATTTAGACTTGAATAATTTCCCTAATAAGGTACATTCAGCACCACTACAACTTATTAAGTGGCAAATGTAAAACTGTTTGCGGGATTTTACGAATGACGATGAACTGACTTTATGAAAACGAAAGTTTGGTATGATAACCGACTGTTAAAGGCCTGTATATTTTGATTTTAATTAATAATAGATATCTATGTGGTTGTAATGTTCACAGAATATACGTTTATGTTATAATTGCAGATAGTTTAACAAACAATGCAAAGCGGCTTAGTGTGGGTGGTGCGTCAGAGTCTAACCGCGCTTTGATTTTTTATTAAATGTTCGAAATAAGATTTAGTTTAAGATCTATTGTTCGAGAGGGTTATTTCGCGGATACTACCGCTAACGCAATGAGATACATTATGACACTTGATTTGTTTCGTTTTAGAACAAAAATCGAAAATCATCTGTCAAAATTTATCGCGTTACGATAGTGATAGCTTACCGTAATTAGCTTTAGAGCCAGCATGGGCAATAGACCAACGTTCCATACAATGTTCGCTCGACAGTGTAATGAAACCGCAGGTTTAGTTCGCAACTCTTAAGCCTAAGCTTACTTGTATAATAAAACATTGCATCTTGGCATGTGTTGTATTTGTGTTGGTAAAGTAATTTTGAGCCGTCTTAAATGTACTTAATTTGGGTGTTAAATAGGGAATCGTTTAAGAACTTAGTTTCTATTCAAAATTGTCTTTGTGCTGTTTTAAGTAAAATACTGACTGATGAAATAGTGAGGGGAAGAAGATTTTTGTTCGATCTCATTGTTTTCGTTAGTGATTGTTAATTATTCACCATTAACCTCCGCTGGTGAAAAAAGAAATATTATTTTTGAAAAATTAAATTATATAATAAGTATTGTATTTTAAGTTTTAATTTGAATAATTGAAATACTTCTGTAACAAAATATACCTATGAGTATTTAAAATTAATTAACTTAATTAAATGCACGTAGATGTAGGTACATAATTTAAAATAAACAATATTTTACATCAACAACACACACGTAAACATTGCCCGGAATATAATTATATTATCATTAATTTGTACATTATTTATTATTATTAATATATTCACGTGGCTGTGTTACCGGATTTGCACTAATAAATAGAAACTGGAATAGTAATCCTTATAAATTACTATAGAAAAGGGTATAAGCAAAATTAAATATCTGATTGTTAATTAAAAATGTTTTGATGGAAAAGCGTTGTACGGATTGGCTGGGAAATATATAAAACAGTATTCGCTACGCTTCGCTATATTATATACATTTTGGAAGTTAATTGCGATATTTTAGTACATAAAAAAAACGGCTCAAACTGTTAAAATAATGCATACTTACTCGACTGACGCAAAAGGAGGCTAATGGATTCCGTACATATGTACATATGTGTATGTGAGTATGTAAGTATTTCCGTTTCATTGTGATATCCTATAATGTTAAGGAAAACGATTACTAAAACTGTTATATATAATACAATAAATGCATATTTGAAATAATTATCAATAAATAATACACTAAAAATAAATATACAAGTCTATGGTTTTAAACTATAATTGATTAGTCTGTTTTGTAGTCTTTGTTTCACTCTCTATTTATCTGTCTATCTTCGGTATAGTTACAATAAGGAATAAGGAACAATAAAAAGGCTTTTGGAGAGCTTAAAATACCTCATACTTTATTCTTCCCTGTCGCAACATATAACCTAAACAGTTAGACTGATTTTGCAGTGTAAAGTGTCACTATATTCATATTCGTCGCAATAGTGTGATATGACGTCAGCTAAAAATCAAGATGGCGGACGTATACTATCAAAATTAGCGAACCGTTGTACTTCTTGTAGCATAATATCATAGTTTGAACGATCTGATGGATTTGTAATCTTTTTAATTATTTAAGTCTTATCAAATAAGACTTTTACTGTCTTACTACAAAAGATTTAAACATAGGTTAAACGCGTGTTTAAAAATTCCGTACAATAAATCTCTGTCTAAAGATAGTTTAGAGGTTGACGTGCTTTAGACGTAGTGTAACTGAATAGTTGTCTATAACCTATATCAGGACATAGGCTCAAATGTTATGTGTGACATTTTCATGATTTTACTATCTTATAAGCAATTTTTAAACACTGTTTAGTTAGACACGTGTTGAACATGGTTTTATTGGGTCTTTTGTAGTATGGCAGTTAGTTTTTATATTCTTAAATATATGTCAGAGAATAAGTTTGCATCATATATGACTAGACAGCTTCGAAATGAAGTCTTTGTAAAATAGAACTTTGTAGAGAACAATGTCGAATCCTTGGTATTATGTAACAATGTTTTCAATGTATTCTGAACTTAATCTCAAAAGTCCTTCTGATGTTTTTCGTCTCTATATTAGTATGTGAAGTAAAACATTGTACTCTTTTTAACGAAAATTACGCGGACAAAGGAGTATGAAATTTCGCACACTTACAGTTTATATAGAGAAAGTGTATGTATATATATAATATAATATAAACTAAGATTCTACCAATTTACAAAACAGTTTATCGATAAACATAGTTCTTAATTTAAATCATACGGTTAAGTAAAATTACATTTTTTTCTTGTAAATAGTAACAAGAGAAAAAAATGTCACCGCACCACGACGCTACGTCGCATCGTGAAACGTTAAAATCTCTTGTTTCCTCTAAATTCCGATCATAGATTATAAGGTAAGGTAAGGATACTTTGGAGTGGATAAACGAAATCATCCGAAAAATCTACGACTTGCAACGTGAAATCACGATGCTACGTTGCATACGATGATATGATTTGATGAAAATATCGCCCTAATGGCAGTGAAACATCACTACAAAGTAGGCTAAGGTACGCATTAGCTCTTAAATTACAGGCGCTTGCTGATAAAGGATTTATGAGTTAAATCGCTTTATCTCGTAAATTTTAGGTGCCACGAATAAGGATGATTTACGAAAATTTCTTCCTATAAAATTTTAAAAGTTGTGTTAAAATTTAATAAAACACGACGCAAATGACACGAACCATATCGTTTAGTCTATCTTTCGGGTGAATAACCTAAAAAAATTAGCTAATTAAAATATCGAAACAAAACAATACCTGATTGACTTTACTAGTATTATATACAAGCTCCCATTCATGCTTTTACTCGCGTTTATAGTTATTCCTTCCCTCCTATGAATCGTGACGTGACGTAATATAGCCTATAACCTTCCTCAATAAGCGGGCTATCCAACGCAAAAACATTTTTTTTTTAAATCTGATAAGTAGTTTCAGAGATTACCACGTACAAACGAACTAAAAACAAATTTTACCAATTTATTATCGAACTAAAACTACTGCAAAACGTGAAAAGCACTATTGTAAGTTTTATTCTTTACACCCGACAGAACTTACCGTCAGTGACTTATTTATAAAAAAATTATATCAACTACAAGAATAAACTACTAAACATACAATTCTCACACGATAATCGAATTTTAAATAGATAATCAAAACAATGCATTGAAAATTAATTAAAATTCAGAACCTCTAAATAAATCCGCATCATGCGGCCTAGTAACGTGCAAAACATCTGTTTGTAATGTTTTAATCCTCTTATGTTGTTTGTGGTGTATGCATACGATCCTAATTAAGTTTGTTCCTTTGTACAAAGGGACAATGTGTTGAGTAGATCTTATTTAATTATAGCACAATAAATTAGTTTTACCTGGAAAGTTCCCCGGGAGTTTCGGAAACTAGTTATATTATCGATTTTGATATATTAGTAGTAAAGTAAATATCCCACCGCTGGGCTAAGGCTTCCTCTCCTATTAAGGAGAAGGTTTAGAGCTTAATCCACCACGCTGCTCCACTGCGGGTTTGCGAATATACATGCGACAGAATGTCTCCCGGCACATGCAGGTTTCCTCACGATGTTTTCCTTCACCGCCGAGCTCGAGATGAATTTAAACACAAATTTAGCACTTAAAAAATCAGCGGTGCTAGTCGGAGTTTTAAACCCGCGATCATCGGTAAAGATCGACGTGTTCTAACCACTAGGCCATCTCGGGTCTATCGGATTTTGGTATGCTCTTTTCGAATTTCAACTTTGCCGCCTCTTTCTCTTTTTCGGACTCGTCGCCATATTGGAAAAATGGCGTCCAAAGACAGTTTTTTGATACCATCTCCTTTTTTACACATTTTTCGTTAAAAATAGTTGTTTAATAAAATAAACTACAGAAAATTTCTTTTAGTTTATGTTAACACTTTATTTTTGTAAATTAGTTCTACTGTACGACCGTTACAAAGTTGAACACTCGTTTCATTTACTCGTACTATTAGTTTTATATAATTTTCTTCTTATACAGCTTATACCTGACTGTTAAGAAAACTAATTAAGTTTAATTAACAAAAACCTTATGATATATTAGAGTAGCAGGAATAATTTAAATTTCTTAATTTTATGAGACCAATATGAGTACCTTTCAAACAAAAAAATAAATAACTATATAAATACTTCTAGCCATTGTCGAGTAATCCGTGAATATACATGAAAGATAAGTCTCTGACGAATTGAGAACCTCCTAATTCTCTCTACAATTAACGAATAAATAATTAAAACTATATAAAACCTAAAAATGTTCATGTTATTGTTGTGAGGCGCTTTGCGCCGAAAACACTGGCGATGATGCCTCTGAATGGCTAAACTGATATGTTGGCAAGGCAGGCGCCAGCTCTCCGATCACCTGTACACTCAACGAGGCGAAGACAATTCCTTAATTAAATAAATACTCTTTATTCATATAAACACAGATATCAAAATCGTTAACAATTTCAAATGTATCGAACTATACACGAACCGAATTGTCCTTAATGGGCTTACAGTGTTGTCTATACTGTAGATAGAGGTTCCAAGCTGAAAATCAGGTCACACCGAGCCCTTCCGGTCCACATGGCAGGGAAACAAATGGGCTATGAGGAATTCTAACAACAAACAGCTCGGCTATTAGTGGCTGGATTTTGCTAACGAATTCCTAATAATGTTTTGCCTATTCGAATTAGAAAGAGTAAGTAATAAATGACTGCAAATTTTATTTATGTGTGTATATGTTATTATAAAAAATCTACGTGTGTTTTGCGCGCTTAGCTATTAAAGAGACCATAGTTAAAAAATCACATTTTTTGGCAAATAAACGCAAGAACGTTAAACACATCTTTAACCATTTATTTATAAACGCATCACACTCAACGGCCCCCATTAAGATCTTGTGACCTTGTGTCGGGGTCCGGAAAAATACACAACACTAACACAAACACCCAGACCACGACAAACATCCGTATGGCCAATACAGACATTTGCTGTGATCGGGGATCGAACCCGTGACCGTTAGCTCTATAGTCAGTTGCAGTGACCACTGCGCCAATGTGTATGTCTATGATTTAATGTCTCAAAAATTGATAGTAAGGTAGGACTGTAAGTGTCCCAATGATGGGCAAAGACCTCCTCTCCTATTAAAGAGAAGGTATTGAAGTCGATTTCACTTTTTTGAAAAGTTTTGTACATTATAAATAATTATAAAAGTCTTGTATGTTATTAGTAAGTTAAATACTAAATAGCACTTTAAGTCCTTTGTGAATACTGTGAAACAATTGGATGTTTTATCGGTTGATTGGAATTCAATAAAGATATGTAAATATGTTTTAGAAAATTTTCTATATTAGAAGAAAAAATTCAGGATCTTCCCTTGTGAAATATGGAATAAAAATGGATTTTCATCAATACTCATATAATAAGGATGAAGCGAATTTTGTATGTACAAAGTGTGTTTTAAAAATTATGGTACCATTCAAAATATATAAAGGCTATGTTTACGCTTATAGCGTATTAGTGTAAAATAAAATCTACATTAAAGCGAAGCCGCGAGCCAAGCTAGTTTTTTTTAAATATGTGTTATACCTCTGAAACGGCTGGTTCGATTTTAACGGGACTTTCACTCGCAGATAGCTAATGTTATAAGGAGCAACATAGGCTACTTAAAAAAAATATATATTTATCTTAAATTATTTATAAAAATTTTGCGAAAACAAAATTGAAAACCATGAAATATTGAACAATATACGATCCAAGCAGGAAAGATAAATATTATATAAATATAATTTCTCATTAAACTAACGCGTGTATAACCGCAGGGCACAGCTAGTTATTAAATAAATAAATATAACTTTCGCCACACTCAACTCTAAGGCTCTAGATTATAAGACTCTAGGCTCCCATTAAGATTACATCATCCTATGTCGGGGTCTGGAAACACAACCACCCAGACCACAACAAACATCGCTGTGGTCTGTACAGATGTTTATCGTGAGCGAGGAAACTAGGGATGCCCGATTTTTTGCCTTGAACCGATCGTAATGGATCGTAGACTCGTGAATCGGTTCACGATTTTATTCGGCTATTGGATTGCATGGATTATCTTATTCGATCTCGGAGAATCATATCGTAATTTTAGTTATTGGTTTTAGTTTTTAGTATTTTTTAGGGTTCCGTAGTAAAAAACGGAATCCTTATAGTTTCGCCATGTCTGTCTGTCTGTCTGTCTGTCTGTCTGTCTGTCCGCGGCTTTGCTCCGAAACCCTTAATACCAGAAAGCTGTAATTCGCTATGAGTATACATATGAATTACGCCGAGAAAGTCGTACAATAAAATCTTAAAAAGATTTTTTTTCAGGGTGTCTTCCCTATGTGTTAAGAGAGACCAAAAATTTTTTTTCTCATTTATCCCATGTTGTGGGGTATAGTTAGATAGGTCTTTTAAAAATGTTATAGGTGTGGGAAAACCATTTTTCCGAACGACGAACTGTTTCCGAAATATTAAGCTTTGAAGTGTCAATTTTTCTTAGAGTCAAGTGTCTCCCCCCCCTCTATCCACTAAACTGCTGCGTCTAAAAATATGAAAAAATTCACGATAGTGGTACATATAATGAATTTAAAAGGAAAATTATCACGGCTATGTGGGTTCTTATGGTTACCGAGTTATAGATGATCTAAGTAAAAATAAATATTTCACTTTTTAAAGCATCACATTATGTAAATATTAATAATTTTAAATTAATATATGAATTTAAATGAATAAATAAATAAATATTTAATAAGTTTAAATTAAAATAAAATATAAAATAAGGTATAAAACAATGTCTCAATAAAACATGTCGCGAGTGATTCTGAATCGCGCTTATGAAGTTTTTAACCAAATCTCCATAGATTTCATAGGCGCTAATCAGGAAGGAAAATTATCGGCGCTAAGTATATTTTACAAGTGTTAGAATAATAAATAATCGACGAACATATAAAGTTCAAAATTGTTAGTATAATTCACATTTAAACATTCATTTTACATTAAAAATATTTTAGTCTCGAAATATAAAGACAAATTAAAAATAATTTTATAATAATAAAAAGTTTAAAATTGTAAGTACGTATATTAAACTGACTTAAAAAAGGAAATTCCCAGTTCGTCGTAAACTTTTTTACGAAAATAGGTACTCGAAGATTGCTTGACCGATCTTGACAATTCTGACAACTACGGAACCCTACATTGTGCGTGGCCCGACACGCACTTGGCTGATTTATTTATTTTTGAACACGTTTTTGTTGAAGGTGATTTGAGTTGCCCTCAACATAAGCTGTGTTTTGTGTGGTTTTTCGTGTATCAGGATAACAATTTTTTTTGTACTGTTCTGTTTCAGGAAAAACTTTCTTTTCTCTTTTCTGATCTTTTTTCTTCCTTTCTTTTATTTTTGTAAAATAAATAAAATTAACGGTATGTTTCGATTCTGATCGGACATCCCTAGTCACAATCCGCGATCGTTAGTAGTCAGTCACAGTGACCACAGCATCAGCCTGTCACTGAATTTTAAAAATAAATTTAGAAAAGTTTTTCTGTTTTTCTTAACATTACTCCAAAACGGATATATTTTTTGCCGATATCAAAAAAAAAAAAGGTTTTCCATTTAGACAGCTCCTTGTAAATAAACAGATATAAAACTGAAATTCTATTTGCGGTGTAGGAATAACAATATATTACGTGCGTCAAAGGCCCTAATGCCTACTAATACCCAGTGCTACAAAGGTCAGCAAATTTTGGTTATAAGAGAAAATTTTATCTTATAAATCACTGAAAAGATGCACTGTAGTTGCAACTTTCTTATTTGTTATCTCTACTTATATATATGATTTCCATAATAGGACGGCATTTTCACATGCTCCAGAATGCCAATTAAGGTAGATCCGGGCTAGCTGTATGCATTGATCTCGCATTTCTGAGGTATTCAGCTCTGTCAATTAAGCTGTACGTCCGAGAGGTTGTGACGAAACGCTTAATTCAATACTACTATTGAGCTTGAAGCAACTGAGGGTATGGATTAAGCTATGGCGACCCTTCTATAGATTACATGGTTACAAGCTTGTGCTAATTGGACTTGTATGCTTCCTTTACGTTGGACAAGTAGCCAAGTCAAGTTATGACCCACTGCTGGGAAAAGGCCTCCTCTCCTTTTTATAAGAAGGTTTAGAGCGTAATCCTTATAGCTGCTCCACTGCGGGTCAGTGGATATACAGAATTTCATGAATATCTAACTGACTAAAAATAAACTGATCTTTTTCATATATAAGTACTTAGCTAACGAGCAGACGAGACACCTGATGTAAAAGTTTTTTTTTTTTTTTTTTGCTGTGGCATCACTGAGACATAGACGTCAAAAAAACTTCTCCCAATTAATTTAAATTTTCAAATTGTTAAATATTAAAAATTGTGCTTAATAAAACAATATAATTAATAATAAATTACAGTACCAGTAAAAATTAACTGAATAAGTGCTACTAATCCAAATTAATTATAAAAAAGTGTTGTTGTGCGATCAGCTGTCAGTGCGCAGGTAAAACGGTCATAATTTTGTTGTAGATTAATTCAACAATTGTAATCCTTTTCGTTTAAAACGTTGGTTTATTAAATTAAAAATGATGACTAGAGCAAACAAGGCTCGTCAGGCGGAAGATCAGCTTCACCTGACTCTTCTAGAATTGAAAAAATGTAAGTCTCAAAATGATCAACTATTGAAGGAAAGGGATGACAATGAAAATGAAATTATATTCATTAACAACAAATACAAAGAACTTAAAAACGACTTGTCACAACTACATATTAAGTATACAAATGTGCTTGAAGAAAATGATAGTTTACAAAGAATAGTCAATGGAATTGACCAGTGCAGAGAGGAATATGAGGAAGCTTTGAAGCTTACCTCTATGTTAAAATCTCAACTGCATGAGGCTCAAAAGCTTATAACGACTTTACAAACACAAAATTTAACAAAAAAAGCCTCTCAAACCCAATGCCTATTCGACGAACTGGTTGAGAGTGATCCGCAGTTCGTTTCACCAGCCAATGTCCTAAAGACTGATATTTCTGTAATAGATTTAACTGGTGAGGACTCGGTGAAATCTCATCCTGTTTTGAGTAAAAACAAATTAAAAAAGTACTTAAAAATAAATAAATTTATTAAAAATTCAAAAAAATTGTTAAAAACCAAGAATTTTTACCAAAACTATCAAAAACTATGTAAAGATAAAACCGCACTGAAGTCACAACTTCATGAATGTTATAGCGAAGCACAAAGTGTTAAAATAAACTATGAGGCTGAGGTGAACTCACTCCAGTATGAAATTGAAAATTTACAAAAAAACTTAGAAAATGTATCAAGTAAATATGAGACAGCTCAAAAAGAAATAGCTGAACATATTTCTGCAATGAATAACTTAATCCAATTATGTAATTATAATTCAGAGCGATTTGATTCGCTCACAAAAAATTATAATTGTGAGTGTCAATGCAGCTCGGTCTATTCAGGGCAGAAAGATGATACTGACTCAAAGTGTATACTGGATGAGGAATGCCGCAGTCTCATATCTTTAAATGAGGAACAGCCTGTATTCCTCCCGGACAATAAATTAATAAAAATCTATAGTGATGAGTTGGGTAGGAATATGGGTGTGTTTCTTCATGACTGTTGTGATGGACAGTCTGTGTTTAATATAAGTATGCCAGGAGCTAGTTTTTCACAAATAATGAATAACATCCTGAGTACAACACACTGTCCTAACACAACTATAATTGTTATGGTTGGGAGAAGAAGTAATTTAAATAAAAAATTATTACAAAGATTTTATGACAAATTAAATAATTTAAATATTGAAAAAATTATATTATATACTTTTCCATATGTCTCCGATATGCCTCAGGAAAATACAGTTAGATATAATCTGAATAATATGTTAACTTTGTTGTCTAACTGTAATTATGTAAAAGCTAATAATAATATAAAAAATAAATTCCATGTTATTGACATTAATAATATTATTAATTATAATTATATTTCATTGACATGTGATAGGTTAAACCTATCTAATTTTTACAAACGACAGATAGCAAAGTCGCTATCATATTATTTAAGTTATAACTCAGCCAAGCACTTGGCTACCCCGACCACTGCTTCTATTGAGCAGGCTATTACTGTGACATGTTATAAAGCATTGGAATCCGTTCCAAGTAATTTAAATTAAATAGTGTGACAACAGAGGATATCTCTTGCTGTATATACTTAGAAAATAATTATGATATTAATAATAACATCACATCAATTAATGTATGTGATAAAAAATATTATAACAAAAATAATGAAATTGTAAACCTGGTGCACCAAAACTTGCAAGGATTACCCGGTAAAGAATTAGAATTAGAGTTATTTATGAAATATGAAAATATTCATATTTTGTGTATTACAGAGCATTGGCTCCGCAAATATG
The DNA here is from genome assembly GCA_037950945.1 of Hypolimnas misippus. Lineage (NCBI taxonomy): Eukaryota > Metazoa > Arthropoda > Insecta > Lepidoptera > Nymphalidae > Hypolimnas > Hypolimnas misippus. The sequence continues at coordinate 4,675,460 of JBBEEQ010000009.1, forward strand.
AATTCATATTTAACTTCCATGGTCACCAGGTGGCTAGTGCGTTTAGCAGAGAAAAAGCGAAATGCGGTGGCTCGCTGATTCTTATAAGTAACAATTTTAAATTTAAGGAACGTAAGGATATAGTGAGCCTCTCTGTTGAGCGTACTATTGAGATAGCCTGTGCTGAGCTTGAGCGCATTATTGTTGTAAGCATATACAGTCCCCCAGATGCGTTATATGAATTATTCGAAAATGTATTAGAAAAATTATTATTAAAATTATCTGAGTCTAATAAATATATTATGATATGTTATATTGTTTTGGATCAACAATTGAATTTCAAAGCTCACATCGAAGCGGTTTCGGGGAGAGTTCGTAAACTTATATATATAGTAAGATATTTGCGAGATGTAGCTAGTTTGGAAACCCTACGAACCATATACTACGCCCTATGTCAATCAATTTTGAGTTACTGTATCAGCTGTTGGGGCGGCGCTTCTAAAACTTCCATGCTAATTTTAGAAAGGGCCCAACGTTCCGTCCTAAAAGTACTATTGCGGAGGCCGTATAGATATCCAACTGATCTCGTTTATAAAGAAAGTGAGGTACTCAGTGTTCGTAAATTGTTTATCCAAAGGATAACTCTGTCTGTTCATAAAGCTATTGTCAACTCTAATGAATATTCTAATATGTTGAAGCGTCGTATTTTTAAAGTACCAGTCCCAACCGTTAACTCATCCTTTGCACGACGTCTCAATCCTTTTGTTTGCCACTTTGTATATAATAAAGTAGCTAGTTTATGTGACATAAAACGTTGCACTTTAAATAAAGCTAAAAAGGTTCTCCATAATTGGCTAATTTCATTGTCTTATGAAAATACAGAAAAAATTCTTATCGTACAATCGTGATTTCAGATTCATGATAATTATATATATATATATATATATATATATATATATATATATATATATATATATATATATATATATATATATATATATATATATATATATATATATATATATATATATATATATATATATCTATATATTTATGTTATTTCATTTTATTTACTTGCTTTTGTATCTTTTTCTTTCTATATTTAAGATTTAATGCTTTTGAGCCATTTGTAACATCTTTATAAAGAACACGCCATCTACCGTAGGTGAAACTTGTTATAGTTAATCGTAAATAAGGCATCCACGACACAAGCTCGCTTAGTGTGGACGCCCCTGGAAATCGCTATGTTATCACTTCAGCAAAATATTGTTATGTTTGTAACCGTGTTCCCTGTTAACATTAAGTTATTGCTGGTAATAAAGTATTTTTCATTTTCATTTTCATTTTCATTTTCATATGTGGTGACTTCAATATTAATTTATTAGAGCATTCCACCATAACTATTAGATTTAGATCCTTGTTAAATTCATATAACTTAACTAACTTATTCTTAGAGCCAACAAGAGTTACTTCTACCTCAGCCAAGTGTATTGACAATATATTTTCTAATTTTAAACCAATATCAAATTCAATTATAACTAAGTTGAGTTCAGACCACTTTGGCCAGTTAGTTTCTTTTAATTTAGAGACTATTAAGAAAACTAATAATAAAAAGTTTGAGTTTGTTCCTGTTACCACTAATCGAATGGAGAAGTTTAGAAGTAATATTATAGCAAAACTCACTAATTTTACTTTTAATATTAAAAATAAGAATCCAAATATTTTATATAATACATTATTTAAATTAATAAAAACTGAGTTTAGTGCTGTATTTACTTCTAAATCAGTCAATTCAGGAGGTTTCTTGTCATTTAATGATTGGGCAACCGTTGGTATTCATAAGAGTAGGCAAAGATTGTATGATCTTTATAGTGAAAGATCATATAATCATACTGAACCATTCCTCACATATGTTCGTAGCTACTCTAAACTTTTTAAGCAAGTTTGTTATATGGCAAAGTCCTTACATATTAAAAAAAAACTTATGGATGCTCCAGATAAAATAAAAATGACTTGGAATATTGTGAATTGGGAAACTGGAAAAGTAAAGGATCGCAACTTCGACTACAATCTCAATGTTGATAATCACAATATTAATTCAGATCAGGAGGTTGCGACTGCCTTTGAAAATTTCTTTTCAGACATTCCAGTTTCTACAACGAACTCCTTAATCTCCTCAACCAGCGTTGCTGAATCATTATTAAAAGAAAACGTTGATAGTTGTTACATAAATTTTAATTTCACTCCTGTAAACCCCAAAGATATAATAAAGACGTTTAAAACACTAGACATTAAGAAAACTGCCGATCTTTGGGGTATGTCAGTAAAAGTAGTGAATTCTATAATTGACACGATTGCACCTCATCTTACAATTATATTTAACAAATGCGTTGAATATGGCGTGTTTCCTGACCTGATGAAGCATAGTAAAATTATACCTATATTTAAATCGGGAAGTACTTCAGACCCTAATAACTTTAGGCCAATTTCTGTACTGCCTACTCTCAGTAAAATTTTTGAAAAAATCATACTTAACCAAATGTTGTCTCATTTTACTAATAACAAGCTACTACATGACAAACAATTTGGTTTTACTAAGGGTCGGTCGACAACAGATGCAGGTGTTGAACTAATTAAGAATATATTTGAGGCCTGGGAGGAGTCACATAATGCTCTTGGTATTTTTTGTGACTTATCTAAGGCCTTCGATTGTGTTCAACACTCAACACTGGTCAGCAAACTACGCCATTATGGTATCAGAGGAACTGCACTCGACCTTCTAATGTCGTATTTAAGTGAAAGAATTCAGAAGGTCGACGTCAATGGCAAGAGATCTCCTGGGGCTATACTAAATATGGGAGTCCCTCAAGGTTCTATTCTTGGGCCATTTCTTTTCCTCATCTACATAAATGATCTGCCCTATCTAATAGAAAAGAAACATAAGATTGTATTGTTTGCTGATGACACTTCACTGTTATTTAAAGTGAGACGTAACTCATCCACATATGACGAAGTAAACAATGCTCTCTCTGATGTTGTACATTGGTTTAGTATTAATAATTTAATGTTAAATTGTAATAAAACTAAATGTATAAAATTTACAACGCCCAATGTTAAAAATGTACAAGCCTCCGTATTTATAAATGGAGAAACGTTGGAACCGGTGGAAACTACAGTATTTCTTGGTATCACTGTAGATTCCAAACTACAATGGGGCCCCCATATTGAAAGGTTAGCGAATAGACTTAGCTCTGCAGTTTTTGCTATTAAAAAGATTAGAAAATTAACAGATGTTGAAACGGCACGCTTAGTTTATTTCAGCTATTTCCATAGTATAATGTCGTATGGCATACTACTATGGGGACATGCCGCCGATATTAGTACAATATCTGTTCTGCAGAAAAGAGCTGTTCGCGCAATTTATAACCTTGGCCATAAAGAATCTTTAAGAGAAAAATTTAAAGAAATTAACATATTGACTGTTACTTCTCAATTCATTCTTGAAAATGTAATGTATGTACATAGAAACATTAACACATTTAAAAAAAATTGTGATATCCATCATATCAATACGAGGAACAAGGACAAACTCATTGTACCTGTTACTCGACTACGTCGAGTAAGTAATTCTTTTGTTGGGAGATGTATACGATTTTACAACAGGATCCCAGAAAACGTTCAAAATGCTTCTATAGCAAAGTTCAAAAAAATTGTAAAGAAACGTTTGTGTGTTAGAGGTTACTATAATATTAAAGATTTCATAGATGATGACACACCTTGGGAATAATGCGATCGCTTCCAGGCTCTCTCAAAATATTTAACGTATTGTAACCAATCTTGACGTTGTTAAAAAAAAAAAAAAAAAAAAACTAACAAAAAAAAAAAGTCCCGCTGAGTTTCTTTCGCGGTTTCTTCTCAGGCCTGAGGTTATACTTTTCCGAAACCGTGGTAGATTCATTTTCTTGACGTTCAAAAAGAGAATGTAAATTCCTATTTTGAATAAAAATATTTTGATTTTGATTTTGATTTTTTGATTTTGAAAGTAATCACCGCCACCCATGGACATTTATAGCACTTGGAGAGCCACAAATGCATTACCAGCTTAAAAAGGACATAATGGATTAAGGGAATAGGAAAGAAGGTAGGTATTGGGAGAAGAGGTTAGACTTAGGTGAGTATAATACGCCAGAGACCATTTATTTGTCAAGAATCCCACTTTAAGTAACTCTGTTTTATTTGATCGCTCGATGTTATTCCCAGTTAAAGAAGATCAAAATTTAATAGAAATCGTCCGAGGTGGAAAATAGTAGCTTTTAATCGACGAATATAATCGTCAAATATGAACTGACTCGAAGTTGTTTATATTCTTAAGAAAAAGTTTTTTTTTTTGAGATTTTCTTTGCAATGTTTTTTTTATGTAATATGCTCATCAAAATGTATAAAAAACGAGATATTTTCAACGGCAAATAAGCTTTTAGAAATAATCTCTGGAATGTAATATGGCCATTTAAATGCATTGCGTTCTGTCATGGACTCAACACTTGGCGTTGTATGTGAGATCGTGCTGGGTTTATTTTGGTTATTCCTGTTTATATGAAGATCACATAAAACGATTTCTTCTGTGCTATGTAGACATATCTCTAGCACGTATCATAGCTTTACTAGCGATAAAAGATATAGTACACACCCAGCAAAAAATATTACCCATCGAGCTTCAGAAAGACTAGTCGACTAGCTACGTTTTGTATATTGTCATCTCTATCCCACCAAATATAAAAATGCAATCCGGTATCTATCAATAGTTGTTAAAACACCAAAGTTTTTAATAATTAAATTACTTAAAATTAAAAACAGACTATTTATATTATATGGTTATGGTAACTGTTTCACTCTTAGGACTATGATGGCTATATTACATCACGTAGCGTGACATTCAGACATATGTATATCCGCCAATTAGCAATGGAGCAGAGTGGTGGATTAAGTTTTAAATCTTCTTCCTAATAGGAGAGGAAGCCTATACCCAATAGTGAAAAATTTATTTACTTTAAGGCCTGCGTAGATGGGGAACAATTTTCGGAGTACTACTTTTGTTCGGCGAAATAGATCGTTTTATTTTAATTACATGACTCTATTAAGAAACTCAAATATAACGAAATGTGTAAGATTTCATAAGATTTTCAAAGCAATTTCTTTCTCCTCGCAACTTTAAAGATAACATATGCTTTAATAACAGTTTACTAAACCGACTTTCCAAATTAAGTGCCTATAAAATTGATAGCTAATAGGAATTTATTCAAGCTGAGCATAGACGATCGTATTACAAGATTTTTTAAATAATTGGGTCTAGAATTACTTACGAATATCATTTTTAACAATTTATGAATTTTCGTTACTCTTCAACGCAAAACCACTAAAGAATTTTTAATAAACCTTTACCTTATATTTTATTTTATTAGCTGTAGGTATAAAAAATATAAAAAAACACAAGGATATAATATATATATATATATATATATATATATATATATATATATATATATATATATATATATACAGTAAGTGCAATTAATTAAACTCTTACAAACACTTCATACTCAATAGTCACTATTAGGATCTGAGATTGTACTCACTAAAACCCCCTGCGATGGCCGCCACAGCACGGAAAACGGAGAGGCTACGGGATCGCTTTCGCAGGCACGTCCGCAGCCTCTCCCGTGCGTTGCTCCACTCGTGGCTTGCGGAGCCCTTCTCAGGAGGGCGAAGATGGTCTCGCCCTCCCCGCACCCCTCGCTGGTGCGTACACCGGCAGTCCGGGGCCATACCGGACTGCGGTCCTCCTCACGGCCGTATGAAAACGGATGCGTGAGACCCCCATCTCACGCACCCACGGCCGGAGGGAGTGCCCTACTTATTCCGCTCCGGGCACTGGGGCTTGGAGGCCGTGAAGGCGACCCGCAGGTCGCCTCCGCCGGGTGGGATCGGCCCTCTCCCGAGCCCGCCCCGCAGTCTCCTTCTGGACCATGACGGTCTCACAGAAGTTGACTACGGCCTCCCACGCCGATTCCCTGCGTAGCATCGCCGACACGACTGCTCGCAGGGAGAGATGTCGCCCGATTTGCTGGACCAACACTTGCCTTTCCGCGGACACGCCTCCAGCGTGTGTTGGGCATCGTCTTGGTTCGCCCCGCAGTGGTGGCAAACCGTCGCCTCGCGTCCGATCCTATACAGGTACTCTCCAAAGCAACCGTGACCGGTCAGTACCTGTGTAAGTCGGAAGGTGACTCGTCGCTTCCGCCGCATCCAGGCCTCGAAGGCTGGCAGGATCGCACTCACGACGCGTTTGTGCCCGTACCGGTCTCCGCGGAGACGGGCGCACCACGTCGTGTGTGCCCTTCTCTGCTCCTGCCGCCTGAGCGCTTCGAGGACGCTGGCAGGGTAGGACGCACTTCCGCCGCTTTGACGGAGAGCGCGAGTCTGGTCGTAGACCCTCGCGTCCCTCTCCGCCAGGATGTCCAACGGCGGAAAGCACGCCAGAAGGGTCGCCGCCTCAAAGGATATCGTGCGATATCCCCGCACCATGCGGATGGCCACTCTCCGCTGCAGACTCAGGATCTCAGTCTAGCAGTGGCGGGTGCCCGTCAGTCGGTGTGACCAAACGGGTGCCCCATAGAGGGCCATCGATCGCACGACACCAGCATAGAGGCGGCGAACCTCCTCCCTCGGTCCCCCGAGATTAGGCAGCAGTCTGTGCAACGCACCCACTACCTTCTCGATCCGGGGGACCAGGAGCTTGAAGTGCTCTTCAAAGCTCCAGCGACCGTCCAGGACAAGGCCCAGGTATTTCATGTACCTGGACACACATCCATATGGCCTATACAGACGTTTGCTGTGAGCGGGATCGAATCCGGGAACGCTTGAGCTTTAGTCATTGTAGGGAACCTTATACTACTTCCTACAACTTAACTAAATTATATATATCATATAAATAATATAATAAACATACATACATACATATTAATATTTAATTATATATAGATACATAAATACATATATACAGTCACACATATCCATTCATACATCATACAGTCACATAAAAATATAAACACAATTTGATAATAAATAAATTAAATATTATAGCTAAAGTATCGCATCGCCCCATCGCTGCTTGCACTGGAACGCGATGCTTACGCACCACTATTTATCTATCGCTATAGCGCCTATAGCGATCCTTTTGTTCTCGCGCGGCTGCGTATGCGGCGCGGTTCAACGTATACCAGTCACGACCTATGCTTGACGCTGAACGCTTGTCGCTTTATCCCACGCCGCGCACTATACGTTGCACTATATGCTAGTAATTAGTTTACTTATAAGTTCTATCCTGTGTTCTATCTTTCCGCTGTGCTATGAACTGTCTCTTCTTGTGCTTATCTTGTGTTTAACGCTGTGAACTGTAACCGTTTCTTTTCTTGCACCTTCTATTCTTTGGTTTTCTTATGTGTTTCAATAAACACATTGAAAGTGAGTTGGACTTTGATTTACCTATTCGTTACTACACACGAACATCACACACCAACCACCAAAGTCCTTATTTTACCACTTTATCGACGTGATTGCTGAATAAGTATTACTCGTGCCAAATTAGAATTTTCTAATACTAACTCTGAACTAAGTCACGGACAGCCAGACATAGATGGACACGACGAAATTATAAGTATATTTAGTTGACTACGGAATATTGTATAACAAAAATAATTAATCCCCAAACAAAACCAATCGAATTCGTTGCCAAAAATTTAGCTTCAAAACGAAAATTACTGTCGAATACTTTACGAAAGGCAAAATTTCACGAATGCGCTCAAACATCTGTTTGAACGAAAATCTGTCTGGTGGGGAACAAAAGCTGCTATGCAGAAAATATTCAATTCAGAATTTTATACTAATTTATATTTAAGACAAATAATCCCTTTGTTTCCTTCTATCTATTTTTGTTTGTGGCATCGTGGCTCCATTCTAACGCGACTAATTAAAAGGGCTTCAAAGGGATAAAGGATGCCCCTTTACGAATTCAATTTAATTTCAAAGTTTAAATTGACTTTTTCTTCGCGTTACGTAATTTTGAATGGGATTACCTGTGTCGATTCTCGTTGATATTACAATCTTTGTAATTGGATTCATATTATTATTATTTATTTCATTCATTTATTATTGCAGTTAAATTTAAAAATGCTGGTGATGGTTTTCGTTTCAAATTAAGATGGTCATAAATATAGAAATAATTAACACATTGTATATTAAAATAATGGGGAATGAAAAACATAATAAAAATATTAATAATTATAAAACATTTTATACATACACATAATTGAGGACCTTCGTCTTTTTGGAAATCGGTAAAAAACCGAAAACCTGTTAATATCATTACAGTGAAGCAATGTGCCCAAAATACTGGTGATATTTCCTGTTTCAATAGTTGTATGTTCCTTAGTTATTCTTTTATTGTACACCACACATAAAAAGGAGATATACATTAGAAAACAAACAAGAAAAACAGTTACATCTACACAATTCTTATGTTCCTTGTAAGAACTTCAAATATTTTTTATCAGCTAGAAATTATGTGCGTTTAAGTTATGTGCGTGGTAAAACATTCGTAATACAAATGCAAAGAAAAAAACAAAAAACAAAATGGCCGATTTTGGTCGCCTAAACTAAAAAATAATAAAATGAAAATCGTCGAACAATACCAAGTGGGGAATCGTTGAGTATGTAATTAAAACATTTTTAGTTTTCTCATATCGTTTTACAATATAAAATACATAGCTTAGGATCTGTAACAATTTAAAGTTGGTTAGTATCGATTCTCACTTATAGGCTTTTAGACAGAACTGATACTGATACGGTACTCCTGAATACAGATGATTCTGTTACGCAGTTGGTTTTTTTATATTTAATTAAAATTAACTTTTATTTAACAGACAAATATGACGTAGTTTTAACCACGCATAAAAGATGGAGATGAGAAATTATCGATCCAATGAAAGGAATCAAAAATAATGGTAAAAAATTCGTGATTTTCGTTTTTGGTATTGTTACGAAATAAGACAAATAAAGTTAATAGACCATAATAGCATTATTCTGTTTATACAACAGAAGTACAGACATATTACTGCGAGTAATGTAGCTATACATAAAAATGAAGAAGGTAATATTAACATAAACAATAAAATAATAGAAATGAATAAATCATGTTTTTCACTTTAAGAACTTATGTTACTAATTATTAACCCCCAACCAAAAAGGAGGGGTGTTATAAGTTTAACGTGTGTATCTGTATGTCTGTGGCTAAAAGATTTTGATGCAAATTTTTTCCTTTAATAGCTTTTTTATCGAGATGGATAGTATAATTTATGAAGCAATTAGATCTTTTCTATTTCTGTTGTTGATCAGATCGAAGCTACTGATCTATTTGACTTTATTATACTGTTAATGACATCAAAATATTATAGCCGTGGAACCTTCATCTGAAATCTGCAGGATACACAGCTTCACATCAACTTACAGCAGACGTATTGTGTTGGGGCTCATTGAAATGGTCGTAATGAGTAGAACATCTGGGTTTATTATTATTTTTTTAATTTTGTCGTGTTTTGGAGACTTTTAGTTTAGAAATGGATGGGGCCTTGGAGAAGGACATAGCTATTTTATTTAAATAAAACAGGTGATGGAATAAGACAGGTTATAAAAATGTTTTCGCAGGCAAAGTCACGGGCACTAACTTTCAATAAGCATTTATATAGCTCATATGAATATTTATCTTGATCTTTCAGTTCTGTGTTTCTAAACTCAAGAAATAGTACAGCTATTTTTAAACGTTGAGTATTTGCGCCGTTCGTACGCTAGCAAAATGAACTTTTCAAATTTGGAAATTACAAATAATTTTCTCTAGTTTATTTTATTACATAACTATTTTTATCAAAAAAAAAATGAGTACAAAGGATCAAGGAAAATTGTCAAAAAATTGTTTTTAAACACAATTTTTTCAATATGTCGGCGGGTCCGAAAAATGGAAAGTCCAGAGTAGAAATTCGGCAAGTTCATGTCAAAATCTATAAGATCGCCATATATTTCAAAATTCCCGGAAAAATTTTCAGGTAACCCCTTCTGTTTAAGCACTAAGTGACTGTACTAAATATGTATCATAATAAAGAGCAGACGTGAGACGTTTATTACACAATTAAAATTAATTACCACGTCTTTGTATAGCGCCGATTAAAAGTAATTTCTCCCCTCGCACCATAACGTTAAATTAATATTTAACGATGCCCCGACAATTTCCTGAAACTTTCACACGAAATTTAATTAGACAAAGTTTTATTTTATCTAACTCTTTCATTAGTTTAGACGAAAGAGAAAGATTTCTTGTGTAATTTTAAAAGTGTTGTTAACTTAAACGAGTTTCAGAATTGCGATGTGATTTTAATGAATCGTGTTGATCAGTGTTGGATGAGTAATTCCGAAGATACAACTTACAAAGTGAAAATCAGGTAACAGTATTTTATTTGCTTTCCTACTTTACCTACCAATATTTTCCAGTTGAAACGAATTTTATTTTTGAGTTATATACCTATAAATAGTTTTAATTTTAGGAAATAGTATACATTATATTCTTTATGTCGATAAAATTATCTAAATAATTTAAAAAAATTGTTTTAATTATTTTTCGTCCTTGTAAATATAGAAACTTAATCGTTAATAATTTGAGAACTTATTTTTAAAATAATTTTATATAATTTTGACAAGCCCGTCAATTGCCTAGTTGACCCAAAGATGTTCTCGCCTGTGGCACTAAGTCTGTCCCTAGTTGGTTGATAGGCAATGGCGAAAGTGGACGACATTCTGGGTACCAAAACCCATGAGCTTATGACCAATAGTAAATTATAATCGCATAGCGGTCGTTATTCGACCGTAGCTCATTAAATTTTCAATTGATTTTAAGATTAAGCATAAATGGATGCTGATTAGCAATAATGCACCAAAAGTCAAATTCTGAGGTATTGATGTATTCTGATAAAGCTTCACGTATTTAACTACATTCAAAAATTTTGTAGTCATCATATCAATACTGTGTCAAGCCACACGGACTTCATTTTGAAAAAATGGCCTCTAAAGATGACAAACCTATTCTTAATAAATTTGTTTTAAGACATTTTCTTTTCTATTTTGATAAAAGGTATAATTAATTAAAAGCAGATAGCTATATGTAATGTGTTATCTAATAGAAAGTTTTACAAATATTTGAGATAATTGTATAAATTGCAAAATATGGAACGCACTTAAAATTCGAAACATTAAATTTAAAAAAAAAACTTTATTCCGTATTCATTTCGTTTAAATGACTTGATTTTTTAATAACGTTAAATAGGTCACAGAATAAAAATGCACCACTATCTTTGAATTTGACTTTTTGTGGGTTGACACATTATTGCATATCAGCATCCAATTACGAGTGTGCAAAATTTCAAAATCCTCCGTCCGCGCAATTTTCATAAAAAGGGACACAAAATTTTTGCTTCACGTATTAATATATAGATGAAATATTATTGTTGACTTTCTAATACTCACATTATGTAATTAATTAGCGTTAGAAATTTAACCGATTGAAACTTTGTAGAAACAAAGTTTCCATCAAAATTTTGATAATATCAAAAGTTAGTTTCAGTGTGGGTTATTAATTTAAACATGGCGTTATTGGAAACACGCTCGAGTAAGTAATCGAAACAAACAAAAAGCATTCCAATCGAAATTCACTCACTGATTTTCCTAGATAAAGTTCTGAAAACAATTTGTGGATAACGTCTGTTTGCGGTTTTACCCGCGTTTTAATTTATCCATGGAAAACGTACTCTATATAACACAGAGACATCGGATTTAGTACGTGCGAAGTAAAATCTGGAACTATTATTTCTTTAAAAAAAAATGTTACATAATTTATACAACTATATTTATTATATAATAACAATAAAATATAACTTAAATACAATATAAACAAATATATTTAAGCCTAAGTAACTATTGATGTCACAGTGAAGCAAGGTGCATAAAACACTGGCAGCATTTCCGCTTTGAATGGCCAAATATATATACATATATGCGTATTAGTCCGGGTTCCCTGGCCTATTTTTTCACTTGATTAGTAACAAGCTAATTTTCCGTGAGTAGCTTCGTTTCAATGAGACGCCCAACTTTTTCCTGTGCGAAAATTCTCGATTGTGGTAGGTGACAGGGGTAGCAGGAATAAAAGATGTTGACTTGATGATTCTCACAAATTTATTACTAACTGGATTATTTTTCGTAAAATCTAATGATAATTATCTAAATTATTCGAAAAAAATTTTGTCCTACAAAATGTATGGTTTCATCAAAATGTCCCCCTCCTTCCAACATGTATCGATAACAAGGTCATCAAAAATGATTGCTAACCAGCTGATTTATTTTTTTTTACTTAGTTAATATTTATATAATCTAACAGTTATATTGTCCTACAAATTGCATGGTACGTTATCCTGGTCCTACGCTCGAAAATAGTAATACAGATCCATGATATTAAAATAATTACTATCAAGCCAAATCTTCGTGAATAGCATCGTTTCTATGAGACGCCCAACTTTTTCCTATGTGAAAATTCTCGATTGTGGTAGGTAACAGGGGTAGCAAAGATAAAAGATGTTGATTTGATGATTCTCAAAAATTTATTAGTAACTGGATTTTTTTCCGTTAAATCTAATAATAATAATCTACATTATTCCAAAAAATTTTTGTCCTACAAAATGTATGGTTTGATCGAAGAGTCCTCCTTCTTTCAACCTGTATCGATAACGAGGTCATCAAAAATGATTGCTAACCAGCTGATTTTTATTTTTTTACTTACTTAATAATTATATAATGTAACAGTTACATTGTTACGAGCTCAAAACTATAAATAGTACATTATTTTGACCTCTCCGTGCTCAATACAAGAGCTGCTCTATGCTTTTGAGCTCTTCGAGCTCAACAGTCTGATAACAGTTTCATAAAGTACAATTTATGTAAATTTAAATGCCATAATGCCATAACTTTTGAATGAATCAACCGATTTTCACTCGATTGGTGGCCATCGATGTTATTTTTCAAGTCCTGTGGAAGACTCAAAAACACCTATTGATCATATGAAAATTTTCGAAATAATTTGAAAAAAATCAATTTTTTAGATTTCTTTCGTTCACGATAACTCACAAACGAATCAACCGATTTTGATTTGGTTTGCGGCAATCGACGTGGTTTTACAAGGTTGAGAGCTGATTAGTTGTTGGAATTGATTGGTTAAGCTATTTAAAAGTTAGTTTGAAAAAAACCACATTTGAAAAATTTATTTTTTTAGTTTTTTTTGAGATTTCTCAAAATCTAAAGAATGTAATTGGTCCAAATCATATTAAAAATCTAAGTTCAAACAAAACCTTTCGAATGACACCAATTTTTAATAAATTGATCTAGCCGTTCAAAAGTTATAAGGGAGTTACATACTCACACACACACACACACAGGCATAGTCACACCCTCGCGGGAATGGTCACGGAAGCTTCCTAGGACCCCGAAACATTGAGATCTGATGAAAACTCGATTTTTGCAAAACGGGGTAAAACCAATAACTTCCCGATTTTTAGAAAATTGTTAATTTTCTTAGCGGGAAGTTAAAAATATTTGAGAGTCCTGAAGTTAGTTACGATTTCTTATTGGTTGAAATTCATTCGCATGCGTAACATACTTTTTAAATTTCTAGAGTTACAAATAGGAAAACGAAAAAATGGCAATTATTGTAGGACTAGTAATAGATACCTGTTTTTTTGTAGGACATTGTTTCATTTGGGCAGAGAACACACTAATCTATCATGTAATATTTTTGTCCTACAGTTAGTAATGAAAAAGATGGTCTTGTGGTATTAACCATTTCGGAGTGTAGGACCGGGATAACGTACCATGCAATATGTAGGACAATATAACTGTTAGATTATATAAATATTAACGAAGTAAAAAAAAATAAATCAGCTGGTTAGCAATCATTTTTGATGACCTTGTTATCGATACATGTTGGAAGGAGGGGGACATTTTGATGAAACCATACATTTTGTAGGACAAAAATGTTTTCGAATAATTTAGATAATTATCATTAGATTTTACGAAAAAAAATCCAGTTAGTAATAAATTTGTGAGAATCATCAAGTCAACATCTTTTATTCCTGCTACCCCTGTCGCCTACCACAATCGAGAATTTTCGCACAGGAAAAAGTTGGGCGTCTCATTGAAACGAAGCTACTCACGGAAAATTAGCTTGTTACTAATCAAGTGAAAAAATAGGCCAGGGAACCCGGACTATATATAAATATATATATCTATATATACCTGTTTTATTGTACACTTACATCAATCTCTCTTGTAGTAGTGTTAAGGCCGGCTCTTGTTAGTATTTTTATATTATACAATAAAGCATTTATATAAATAAATAACCTATATATATGTTACATTTTTAATATTCGACATTTAAAATCTGTACCTATTTCCAAATTCGAAAAGCTCGTCAACGTTCGTCCAAAGATATTCTTGCTAGTCATACACAGTCGCCAACTGGTTGCTAGGCAACATCGTAAAAAGTGTTCGACATTATGGGTGTCAAAATCCATAAGCTTATAGCATATCTATAGTCATTGTGATAGGTACATTATTCTAGATGTCATAGGCTATTCATTATTTTTATATGTATTACTTTAAAATAAAATCTACATTAACGCGAGCGAAACCATGAGCAAAAAGTCAAATAAAAATACACGTGTATTTAGAAAGAAATGAAAGAGAGTAAGTTTTTATTTTACTGTTTTATGTGACCAACTCTTAACAATTACACACTAAATGTAGTTGAGATTTAAAAAAAAAAATACAAAAACACTGAAAAATTTATATAAAAAATAGAAAAAGCAAAAACTATTTCTAAACGTTTTTTAAATCGTTTGTGAATGAAGCTTTTCAGTCGATTGAACTTATGAATTCTGATGCTAAAGGAACCTGTTCCTTCCAACAAAAACAACGTGAAACGGATTTTAATTAACTAGACGAGGTCCCGAGCCAATCAATGTACTTTATTATTGTTCGGACTGATCCAGAATGAGGGTAATGTTTTGCACGTATGTGTGTATGCGGGTTTATATGTACGTCCGTTCAATTATGACCTCATGTAAGCAGCTTGACTGATTTTGATATGTAAGGTGTTATTAGATTAGTGTACTTCCTCGGAATGTCATAAGTTATATGACGTCAGCAAAAAAATAATATGGCGGTCGTAAATTATAAAAACTGTTGAACCGTTGTGTTTCACACTGCGTCGTGATTTTTTACGATTTACGTCGTAGAATTTCTCGAGACGACGCCGTAAACTTTCACGACATTGTATCTTGCCGCGGATCGACGTTGATTCGTGGCTGTGTTTTTATCGTAAATCGAGAATAACATTTGTAAGTTTTACACTCGAGAGCGATATAAAACGACTCTATGAACTAGCAAATGGTCCTTATACATACATGTAACTGATACATATTTGTGTCATATTATAAAAAGAGAAGTTTAACAAAAATATTCACTTCAAAAATGTCTCCAAACATGTATATTGTTTGTTTTGTATGAAGTTGATGGAGCGATGTCGTAGCGAGCGACGCTTGTGAAATATTGTTCCAATAAACGTAGCGACTGCGCTAAGGCTGTGTAAGCCTCCTACTTTTGTACCTACTCGCACATATGTACCCATTCATGTAATTTGAACTGGAAATACATATTTATGATTTCATTAACCCTCGACGCAAAGAGAGGGGTGTTATAAGTATGACCGTTATGTGTATATGCCTGCGTGTCTGTCTGTGGCACTATAGCTCCTAAACGTGTGAAGTGATTTGGATGCGATTTATTAAAAGAAGAGTTTCTAGATATGGTTCTTAGACGTGTTCTATCAAAATCGATCTAGCCATTTCAAGATCATGAGTTATTTTCTCTACTTTTTTAAAGGTCAGGGGTTTTTTAAATTTTATATACCTAGAGAATATAATTGACTTCTACAGAAGATTTATTTGTGTCTTTATTGAATTTTTTTTGCTTGGATAACTATAAGTTGTTATTTCTTCCTGTAACTACGTACAGACACAATCATATTATATATACATATATAATCGTGAGTTATACATTTAAATAGCGTAAAAACAATTGGAGCAGTAATTAAAAAAATATATCAGCTATGCAATCATATAAAAGTCGATTAAAAATTGATTCACAATCGAAGAAAATCATGTAACATACGAAAAAAAATGTAATATCATCTATTTGTAGTTGATTAATAATTTAATATTAGTAAATGCGCTTGACGTGCGGATTTGAAATATGTTGCTCGGTTGTTTGAGTTATGCGAACTACATATATCGTCGGGTATACTCCAAAAGTGCGTATGTAGCTTAATTTGAATCAAATATGAAATACATATCTAATATAACAGGTCTTATCGCGATAACTAGTGGTAGTAATACCGTTTTTATGACAGTAGGTTCGTGACCACGACGGATGCAAATTCGACGGGCACTTTAATAGGTATTATTACCATTAGTTATCGCGATAAGACCCGTTTTATTAAATATGAATAGTATAAATCGCGAAAGTTTAAAATACACAAATATTAAATAACATGATTACTGATAAAAAAAGGCCTTATGGACATTTTCCATTCCGCACCGTAATTTTTTTATAGTTTCACCGACGACTTATCAAAGTTTATTTATATGTTAAATAATATTTTTACGAATATCGATTATATAATTTTTACCTATCTTGTTTTTTTATAAATAATTAGCGTATGTTTTGCAATTTGTTAGAAGCAATTCGGAAAACTGATAAGATACTACATTTTGTGTTTTATATTTCATTACTATCCATAAGGAGTATGTAATTCAGGAATATCGAAAAACTCTTTCTTAGCGGACGCTAAAAAGGCACCTTCTGCCGAAATATCAAGTTTGTAGCTCCAGCGGCTTAGGCTCTGTGTTGATGAATCAGTCAGTCAGTCAGGACAAGTGATTATACATGTCTAGTTTAAATTTAAGATTTGAATCAAAAAAGCTAATAAAATATAAAAAGCTAGTAGGTAGTTAGGCGGTTTTGCACTATTGCCGACTATACGTATGTAGTACGTTACGGCGAAACTAATCAGAACAGATTCCGAGATATTTCAAATGGTTTCTGTTGAAATCGAAATACCGATTACAGTATTTTTTTTTAATAAAAGATCTCAAAACTTTTTTTCAATAATATACATACATAACGGCGACAGCGATGGCTGAGCGATAGTCGCGTCTTTGTCTACGTTCGGTGGTACGGGGTCCATCACGATTTTATATCAAAACTAAACTGGATGTAGGTATAACCAAAAATACTAGGTAGGTAAACCAACATTTTCGATTTGGAGATGTAGACTGGTCGATTTCTCAAACGTAAGTGTGCATGACACAGTACCCCACTATCCAACAAGACTATGTCCACCTGACTCACAACAATGTCACCGCGTTTACCCGTTACTATTAAATCAGTTCAGCGACTTCTAATAAAAATTATTTGTTCCACGACATATATATTAATGAAAACCGAACAAAAATCTGTTACGTTCTTAAAAAAATCTAAGCGTACACACGGAAAGCGATTTTTTATACTATATGAAGATAAAGAACCCTTTATTACCTATACGCTTTTAGAAGCGAACATACTCGTATTCACTTAGCTTCATAGCCCTTATCATGTTTTCTGTATATTAGCGAGAAATATTACATCCATACGTCTTCGCTTACGACCAAATAATTTCACTATTATGTGTCACGCGATTATTGCTTTTGTTCGAGTTTTCCCGCTTTGAAATATAGCTTAACTTTTGATATTGCTGAAGTATGTGTATTTTTTGACGGTTAATATAAAATCTGGAAAGATTATTTCGTCTTTTTGCGTTGCATCTTTTGTTATGTTTGAGTTTATGGGCTTAGTTATAGTTTTATTAGACTTTTATCGTAACATATATCAACAGGAACAGACTAGAATAATCTATCCTCGAGAAAGGCAGTGGGCGTACTGACGATATTATTAAATTATCTAATATATATATATTTAATTTATACTATAGAATGTTATAGTTCACATTTAATTTTAGGATATATTCCTAACACCATTTCAGATAGCATTGAAAACTATACCTAAGTTCTAAAATTTGTTTGTTGAAACAAAATACAATACATTCACCGGTTCCTGTTAAATTTTTAAAATAGTTAACCGACATTAAGTTAAACGATAACCAACAATTAAGTATGTAGTAACATATTTTTTCTGTTTCACCATCACCCTCCGTGGTAAATTATCTTATAAATAAATTAATTTGGCACCTATAATTCGACATCCATGTTGTATTATTAATTGAGACCTGTGAGACCTGTGAAACCTAAAATTGCAGTTTATAAGGTAAATAAGTTCCGATTAAGCTATCTTTAGTGGTAACCGATGAAACAAGCCCCAAGAATGTTGTATTTGTTAAGACGAAATTTGATTTAGTTAATTTCAGGGTTCCGTGCGCGAAGGATGTCAACGGAACCGGAATTTAAATTGAAATTTTCAGAGTGTAAATTTCTATAGCCGCTATAACAACAACTATTAAAAATCGGACAATATTGTTAAAGCGCCTCTCTCGTTTTTTTTACAACAGTATTTTCAAATTCAATTAAATTCAAAATATAATTCCAATTAGCTTTTTAAAGCACTTTCATATAGTTAAATCACAGGTCAATTGGTTATAGTTTTTTAGGCTACCACCGGTTCGGAATGTAGTCTCTACCGAGACTAACAGCCAAGACAACTCGATAAATACTCCTTTAAAATCATTTACACATAATGAATTTTTATTACAATTTATTTTTGATATCCTGTTAGAAAATCAATGCACATTAATTCCACGACGTTGTCTTTGTCGTTCAAATAATCTTGTATAGTATAGTATGCTTTATCTATTGAAGATAACTTAATATAGGGTTTTAAATTATTAAGTGACAAATTTAAAGAGTACGTATTGTTAAATAATTGTACGATGGTACTTTATAGTAAACTAGCCGGTGCTCGCGACTTCGTCTGCGATGTCCGTGATGCCTACGTAGCTTTATGTGTGCAAACTCTCAGTCCGATCGGTTTAAAATTAACAAAGTTTCATACAAACTTTCATATCCTATTTTATCTCCTTGGGATAGATTTCATCAAAATTCTTTCTTAGCGGATGCGTATGTCATAACATCTACCTGCATGCCAAATTTCAGCCCGATCCGTCCAGTTTGGGCTGTGCGTTGATAGATCACTATGTTATTCAGTAACCTTTGAGTTATATATTATATTTACATGGATGGTATAAGCTTTTATACGTAACTCGTATTTAATTCGGTTTTTTTTTTATATAATATTTCAATAGCAGGCTAGTTGTTAAAGGCACGGGTTCTCGTAAAAATTTACAGCCAATTGAACGCTTACGCACCAGGGCTAGTACAATATGGAACAATGTAAAAGCTCGTTAACGAACAAGCCAAAAAAACCGCCATAGTTGTATGCAACCGCTTAGTATACCCTGATTCCCTGGTAGCGAATCGTAACGTGAATTTTTTTAATACTAGCATTCGGTCGCAGTTTTTCCCGTCAGGTCAGTTAATTAAAATTAGCCTTTTTATTATTCCGACGTATAAGCTGAAAAAAAAATGTTCTGTA
The DNA here is from genome assembly GCA_037950945.1 of Hypolimnas misippus. Taxonomy (NCBI): domain Eukaryota; kingdom Metazoa; phylum Arthropoda; class Insecta; order Lepidoptera; family Nymphalidae; genus Hypolimnas; species Hypolimnas misippus. Next base: position 4,695,284 of record JBBEEQ010000009.1, read on the forward strand.
GTTTTTGGATGAAATAACATCAAAATACATTCATTCATCTTCACATATGTTCGTATTTATGATAATATTAGGATCCTTTTGATTTCATTCGCGTTTGACGTTAGATGGTTCATTCTTAATTTTTTTTTCTACCAATTTTAATAATGAAGGGGTGTTCTGAATTTGTAGCGTTTAAATCATGTGCTATGAATGAAGAGCCTTTATTTTACATTTTATGTTTGTTGACTCCGTATATTTGATCCTAATTTATTTTTCTATAAACGAAATTGTGTATTTTGATTTTAAAGTCGTTTTTTTAAGTTTAATTAATCGGACTTGTAGTTTCTATAAATAAGCATAAACAAATAAATATAAACTTCATCTTTATAGATCTATTACTTTTGTGTTAGATAGCTCAATTATCGATGGCTATAAAACACGTTAAGGCTCATAGGAATCGAGCAATAATATTTTTTACCAATCGAAGACATAACATCGCTTATGTTTGAACAACATGTAATCGAATTTTTCACTATTAAGGGAAAGGAAAAAAACTTGATAACTTGAAATAGAAATCATTATTAATCAATAATAAATCTAACTTTTAGAATACGAACTAGAAAGTAATCATTTAAAATTATATACTATTGAGTCAAAAAAGTTTAATTTCGTAATTGTTATAAAACACTGTAACCTAGTAACAGTTTTCTAGTTAACTAAACATTAGCTGTGAATGTCAAAAATAAGGCTGTTATATAAAAAAAATAATAAAAAAAAATAAAATAAAAATAAAAGTTTTTATTGGTTATAATAATGTTTAATACTTTTTAATTAATAAGTATACAAATAATCTTAATTAATAGCTATTATCAATTTGAACTATTATTAAAAATAAGTTTAACAAATTTAATATTATTAGAATAGAGAGCCAGCTAAACTCAATCGGGTGGGTCACCAGGTCGTACACCAATGCAATTACTTTACAGTACTTTAATATAAAATGTTAGGCGCCACTGACAATATCTTTAGTATTTAAATTTCGGTGTCAGGCCGAATAGTAACATACAAGGAATATAATTTAAATCTTATCTATTAAATTATAAAATAGGAAAAGACAAGACATTACATTACCAAAGACAGAGAACTACCGCTACCATCTCGTAGAAAGTTTAACCCGTCGGCCGCTAAGAAGCGAGACTTCCGGAACTGGCTTAGACAGACGTAGATGCTCCCGGGTTAAAGCAGGAACTGAAGAACACGGAGCTGAACCACTAGGCTTCAATAGTATTCACACCACCCCATCGGTGTGTATTGTATTATATCCCGAGGTAGGATATGGTATTTGAACGGGATTCCTTTTGTATTTATTTCTTATTGACGTTCTCTCTCCATAGTCAAATATTAAGGTTTGATTAGTCACATAATCAACCAATTTTCATCAATAATAATAATCCCCCATAGGAATGAATAAGAATTCATTCTATTTAATATATATAAAAAAAACTCCTGTAATAAAAATAAATGATATTTTATTATACACGAAATCTTAATGCCTAATCTCAAGAATAATGGATTACTTAAATGTAATAAATACCTCCAGAAGGTTTAATGCCATGCCAACCATGTGCCGACAATTACAACTTCGGAGGAGTTAAAAATCCGAAATAGACTGAAAATACGATTAAAACACTCAATAATATTGCGAATAAAAGTTAAATCTTTATGAATTAGATAGAAATATATGCAACTTACAACGTTTGACGAAAATCTGCGATTTAAAGACCACATGGCGAAATGTCGACTTTGGACATTATCCTATTGGAATATGCAAATATTCTTACAATTGTCTGAAAATAAACAATCTAATAAGAATACTACAAGACTAAAGAAGTGTGAGAACACGTGCTTGAAGACCAAGACTCACCATAAGTTGTTTGAATACAAATTCTATATTTAGAACCAGCGCGTGCGTTTCTAAAAATAGAAAAGATCGATGACCGAATTAATCTTTAACAAATCAACTACGAGTTACCATATACACCCAAAAATGTCCCTAAATGTGGGTAATTAAAACCAAACAGATATTTCAAAATAATTACTAATAATTATTAAATGGCCACCTAAAGGCAAAAGAAGATATATTTTACGAAACCAAAACAGTTGTAGTAATAAAAATGTCGTCTGCAATGAATTTCTGTAACAAAACAAAACTTCAAAAACTGAAACAATAAAAATATTGACACAAACCTACTTTGTGAACAGTAAATAATTTAATATCTTATTTTAATAACATTTCCGTATATAAAATCTATTTTTGTAAAATAAATAATTTTAATAATAGTCATAATTATTTTCTTAGTAATAGAAATAATTTGTTAAAATGGTAACACTATTTTATCTATTACTATCAAATTTGCACAGACTAATTAGAAAATGTAATGAAACGAATTATAAAGCTTCTGACACACATTCAATTTTATGTTTTTGTGAAATTGCCATTTAAAAATGTTAAAATTAAATATTAAAATTCCGTTATGAAATTTTATCATAACAAGGCACTGACACTATATTCTTTCAGATGTCAAGCAATGACAAAGTACATTCTAATTGGCACAACTAAAAGGACACTATATTCTTTCAGATGTCAAGCAATGCCAACGTACATTCTTATTGACACAACTAAAAGGACACTATATTCTTTCAGATGTCAAGCAATGACAACGTACATTCTTATTGACACAATTAAAAGGACACTATATTCTTTCAGATGTCAAGCAATGACAACGTACATTCTAGATGGCACAACTAAAAGGACACTATATTCTTTCAGATGTCAAGCAATGCCAACGTACATTCTAATTGGCACAACTAAAAGAACACAATATTCTTTCAGGTGTCAAGCAGTAACAACGTACATTCTTATTGACACAACTAAAAGGACACTATATGCTTTCAGATGTCAAGCAATGACAACGTACATTCTAATTGGCACAACTAAAAGCCACAAAAGAAAGAATGAATTAATGAAAACCCATTAACCAAAGAATTGAATTGAATTGACAACGTACATATGTAAATCATTATGAAAATCTTTTAACAATACTTATTAGTATAATTCTCTATTTATAACGTGAGCGACGATAAGCTAGTTAATATTTACTAAAAGCTACACGGGCAAAGCCGCGAAGAGAATCTAGTGTAAATGACAGCTAACGTAAGAACCTTAACAGTAAGATTAATTGAGTTTAACGACGCGTGAGATGCGATAACTTGAAGATATATGTGTCATAAGCATTAATAGCCACTCGTATACTGTATGTTCTAATATAAAATTTGAATTTGGACGCTGATAAGCAATACTATGTCAAGCCACACGAAATTTGTTTTGAGAAAATGGCGCTAAAAGATGTCAAACCTATTTTTAATAAATTAGTTTGAAGACGTATGTATCTCTTATTTTCTATTTTGTTATAAAGTATTATGAATTAAAAAGCAAAATGGTATAAAAAAAGTTTTATCTAATAATAAGTTTCACAAATATATGAGATTATTGCATAAATCAAAATATGAAACACACTTCAATTTTCTAAACATTAGCTAAAGTCACTTTTTTCCGTACTTATTTATTCCAGATGACTTGAACATTTTTTAAATTGCAATAAATATGTAATGAATTATGAGAATATATCGTTGATATATTCTCATCAATCTTAGAACTTTACTTTTTGTGCGTTCACACATTATTGTTTAGCATCCATATTTTGTATATACTGTGACGACAATAAACGCAAGAACTATAGTTTAAATGAACGTATACTCAGAAACACGCAATACATGGGGATACATTTCCCCGTATATAGCAGGCTATGAAGTTTTAAAGTTAAACAATCTACATTATACCGTACAATTTATAATAATACGTGAATTCGCAACAAAATTGCTAGGAGCGGAAATTCTTTAGAGTTTTCGATGCGCTGCTGTAGCAAGCCGACCCGAGCTCCGGAAGTCATAAATATTACAATACGTTATCCTTTTAGAAATTCCATATTTTAGAGAGCGTTTATCTATATATTTTTGTAAAGCGAGAATTATACTTGTAAGTTTTACGATAGTAAATGTAATCTAGTAACTATAACATACCTCGGTAAACAAACATTTTTAAAAGTTTAAATAAATACGTCATTGACACTAATGACAATGTAAATCTTATGATAAACAAAATATAGCCTAATGCATAGATATCATTGCCAGAACCAGTGAAGAGTGAAACCAATCAATTCGACCGATTTTGAAGTGGGAGATATTATTAGGCAGTGAGATTTTTATAGGTGCCAATTATTTAAAGCTGTCCCTAAGAAATCATGCTATATTTTGACTATTAATTTACGATTTTTGTATAGATGTTATTTAATTGTCAAAAATAAGATTTTAGAATTATTTAATATGACTTCATCTTCAATTTTAAAACTATTAAATCAATTTTTTTCTCCATTATTCCTATATCCTTAAGGTACTATTAGCGTATCTCACGCGGTGGTAGCGGTTTCAAGACACACCTGGGTCTACTATACCGATGACGGTGACGAAGCCATTGGCAGGTTTGTCAGCCGATTGATGGAGGTCTCAACAAAGTCCATTATGGAGCATAGCCTCAAGATGTCAAAACGCGTGACATTAAGGTCATGGAGGATGATACTGTATGGGGTTGGATCCGCAAATTCGGGCCATACTAGAATACAATAGGCGTAAAATTAGTATAAAAATTGAGGACGACAATCAGGTCCGGACTCACACACTTCGAGATCGTAAGTTACATTCGAATTACATATATAATAAATAATTAATTATAAGCTTCTTGTCACTTTAAGAACTAAAATAACTGAACTGAAAAGAAAAAAAAGGCAGCCTATAGGCGTCCTTATTTGTAATAGTAATAAAAAACCTTAAGGTTCTACGTATTCAACAAGACATTATTTAAAGTAAGGATAAAATCTTTCTTTAAGACATTTTGTAATCAAATCTAATGGATTAGAAATTCGAGTTCCTACAAACTAAGGGCAACAGCCTGAAAGATCAAAAGAATCGAGAAATAATATCTCGAGATTTAAGTATACTTTGAAGATGAAATCCGAAGTTGTATTTATTCTGTCCTTTTGAAGAACACAGACATTAAACTAACCGAAATAGTTCGATTGCGTGTAAAGTAATTTTTTGTGCTTAGAATTTTTTTTTTCTTTAATTCCTACTTTTTTACAATTTCCCAAAATATAATTATTTTCTATATCTCATAATAATTAAAAAAAATTTTAAAAACAAGCTTTAAGAAGAAAATAAACTTTTAAGTAAAACGAGCTAATATTTTCGTTACATTTATATGACCTACAAGCTTAACGAACCTTGGGTTGGGAACCAAATGCAGATATCATATCATGGTGGCTCTTAGAACGGGCTATCACAAATTAATGCGAAGACAAAATTCGTGCTTAGAATATTGATCGTTGAAGAGTTCCTTTGTTGGGAGCCAACCTTGGATGCAGAAACCATATCATGGTGGCTCTTAAAACGGACTATCACAATTTAATGCGAAGACAAAATTTTTTGTGTTTATAAAAGTAGAAATAAATTGTATGAATTATACGGTATCAAGCGGTTTAATCATAGCTTTAACTTCACAGAATATGTAAAAAAATATTCAAAAATATTTAAAGCAGTGTGTTCATGTGCAAAGTCGTCATATATTAAAGATAAAATCTTAAATTCGGATGATAAAATACGGGCAACATGGGATGTTATAAATAGTGTGACTGGGAAACCAAAATTCCAAAGCACACAACTAGAGTTAGAAATTGATAACAAGCGCATTAATTCGGATATAGAAGTGGCAAATATTTTTGAGGACTATTTTGCAAAAATACCTAGTAAAATAACATCAACTTTGAAATCATCCCCTCTTGCTGCAGTTAAGTTATTAGAACATAATGTTAATAAATGTAGTATGCAATTTTCATTTGAACGCGTTACTTCTACAGATATTATCAAAACATTTAAATCACTCAAAATAAAGAGAACAAACGATCTGTGGGGCATCTCGGTGAAATTAATTAACAGCATAATATACAATATTGCCCCTTATTTAGCTTTTATCTTTAATAAATGTATAGACGTAGGTTCGTTCCCAGACCTAATGAAGCACAGTAAAGTGTTGCCCCTTTTTAAAACTGGAAGTAAGAGCGATCCGAGCAATTACCGTCCAATTTCTATTTTACCGTCCTTAAGCAAAATTTTTGAAAAAATAGTTTTAAATCAACTTCTCGCGTATTTTAACGCAAACCATATTTTCCACAGTGAACAATATGGTTTTACCAAAGGTCGTTCCACAACAGATGCGGGGATCGCTCTACTCAAGCATATTTATAGTGCTTGGGAAAAGTCACAAAATGCTATTGGCGTTTTTTGTGACTTATCTAAAGCATTTGATTGTGTTATACATGAAACGCTTTTAAGAAAGCTTAATCATTATGGTGTGAAAGATGAGGCTTTGAAATTAATTGCTTCATACCTGAGTGGAAGAGTTCAACAGGTGATTGTTAACGGTAAAGGATCCTCGGGATCTACATTACAGATGGGTGTTCCACAGGGGTCAATCTTGGGTCCTTTTCTATTCTTAATATACATTAATGACCTTCCTTTTTACGTGAATGGCATTTGTGATATTGTATTGTTTGCTGATGATACTTCATTAATTTTTAAAGTTGACAGGAAGAAGGATAATTATGACGATGTAAACAATGCATTATTCCTTGTTCAAAATTGGTTTACTACCAATAACTTAGCATTAAATGCCAAAAAAACCAAGTGCATAGAATTTTCGTTGCCGAATGTAAACAAACAAAATTTTAATCTTCTATTAAATAATGAAACTATTAAAATTATTGACTACACCGTATTCCTGGGAATAGCATTGGATTCTGGGCTTCAGTGGAAAACTCATTTGGCATCCCTTGCGGGAAGACTTAGCTCCGCAGTATACGCGGTCAGAAAAGTTAGACAATTAACTGACATTGATACGGCTCGACTAGTATATTTTAGCTATTTTCATAGCATCATGTCTTACGGTATTTTACTTTGGGGTAACGCCGCTGACATTGAAAACATCTTTATTATTCAAAAAAGAGCCGTTCGAGCTATTTATAATCTCGGAGCTAGGGAGTCCCTTAGAAATGTTTTTAAAAAGATAGGCATACTTACAGTTCCATCTCAATATATTTACAGCAATATTTTGTACATCCACCAAAATATTAATACTTTTGAAAGGAACAGTGACAAACATTGCATACATACACGAAGTAAAGATAAGCTAAGAACTCCTACTTTCAGACGGCGCAAAGTTAATATGTCTTTTATGGGACAAAGTATACGCTTCTATAATAAAATCCCGGAAACAATATTAAATTTGCCACTTCTTAAATTTAAAGTTTACATAAAAAATCATTAATAGAAAAAGCATACTATTCAGTATATGACTACATTAATGATAAAACCGCGTGGAATAATAGGGCGTTGATATTCTCGCAGGATAACTGTAGCTAATTGTATCAAACAGTATTGTACAAAAATATTTTTAAAAGAGTAACTACTGAGTTTCTCGCCGGCTCTTCTCAGTAGAGTCCACACTCCGAGCCGGTGGTAGCTTCACGTAGAACTGACATCACAAATTTGTAAATTGACGATTCGAAAGAGCTTGCAAAGGCCTATTTGAATAAAGTATATTTTGAGTTTGAGTTTGAGTTTGATCCTTGAAGAGTTTCTTTGTTATGAGCCAATCCTGAATGTAACACTCATGTCATGGCCGTACTTACGAGGTAAAAGAAGTGTAACAATTAAATGCGTATACAAATTTTTTGTGACCGTCAAGGAGTTCCTTCACCTAGAACCAATCCTGATGTTCACACATCAAACTTATAAGATCCTTCTTTTTTAACCAGGGGTCAACACTACAAGTAGTAGCCGTATCAAGATAACCCTTATATCGTGCTGATATTAAAGAATACGTAAAAAAATCCGGATATGTCGTGTTAATAGTCGAGGAGTTCCCTCGTTTCAAGCCACTCCTGGTTGTTGAAGGATGTCATGCTTACCATAAAAATGCAACATCATTGAAACAGATTCAAGATTTAAAATTTCAACTACATAAGATAAGCGAAAATGATTCTAATTAAGATTACAAGATTTGACCCATACATACATATATACATTCGTACGTAGTAAGTTGAATAAAAGCTTTTAAAAATACGAGTATATGTTTTTAATTTATTGCGCCATACATAGGTAGAGCATGTCAAAATTCATCAAACGAACGCTTAACAAAAATATTTTTTGCTTCGATTTTTTGCTTTTTGGAAATATACAGTAAAACCAATGCAAGAATAAATCGAAAAAACACGGAATATAATGAAAACGAATACCCCTTTATTATTCGAGCGCTCCGGCTAACGCGATGAAAGACGCGGGCGACCCATCAGTAAAATAAGCCCTTTTATACACGGTAGTATTTTCCTCAACCGGGATCGTATGACCGGCACTTTATCATGTGCGGGCAGCGAACACGCTTTGTCCATTTCGCTGAGGCGAGAATGACCAAAATTTATTTAAAGATTTAATACATTCAATCAATATTACATTGATAAACTGTTTGAATAATTTGATTTAAAATATCGTAATAGGTAGTGTTTTATTTGACCAACCGACTTCAAAAAACAAGGTTTTTAATTCGTAGCACGTTTTTGTTTAATGTTTGTAAAATAATAGAGTGCAAATTTTGTATACCCGAAATAAACTCCGGAGCCGCTGGACCTATTTTAAATATTATAGTATTGTTTTTTTTTTTTAATAAAACGTTGCCTTAATGCTCTGCAAGCTTAAAAAGGAATAAAGGACGATAGGGAGGAGGTTAGGCTTCTGAGTCTCACTCACCATATGAAACACAGCATATTAGCTACTTCACGTCGAACTTCGCCGTGCACCGGTTGAGCCAGCTCTTATACGACGTTTAGTCTTTCGGCTACAACTAGGCTCTACCTCGATTCAACCATTCAAAAGGTACATTATTCTAGAATGTTAAAAACTATATTTTATGTCTGTATGCGTTTTATTTTGAAACAAAATCTACATTAACGCCAGCCACGAGCAAGTGTTAATAATAATAAATAATACGATCATATTGATGCATTTTGGCTATGTATGTGTGATGAAGATATTTCGAGTCAACGCTTCTTTTGTAAGAAATACAATAGACATTTTCTCTGTCGAAGGAACTATAGACATTTCTAGACATTTAAAAAAGAGAAAATCTTTTAATGGATTTTTTGATAGCTATTGATAAATTATATTATTATAGTTGTTACATAATATAATTATATATATTATTATAAAAAAATGCAAAATAGCATGTAATTTATAAGCAAATATTTTTTTTTTAACTAAAAATACCTAAAGTAAGCAAGAACATAAGACTTTCATTGTTAATTAAAAGGAAACGTCTTTAGGCTATATGTAGATGCTTTTAAAGTATTACCTATACTTACTGCACCTAATCCAAATATAATCTTAACCAAACTTAGTTATTTTCAACGGCTCAGTTGTACGCTTGAAAGATTGTAATCTCTTAATAATTTCAAGTTTCTGGTGAAATTAGTTTGTAAATTAAGGTTTAATCCTCTTAAATCCAAACATCTGGCTTTTAAGATCAAAGAAATGTAGAGGATTTTATTTGTTATACTAAAATTTTTAATGGACAATCTAAGTCCTATTGCTTCTGGAAGAATAATTGATTACTGAAATTATATTTAGATGTGGCAATAACTTTTAATAGTCAAACATGTTAAAAAACGTTGTATCGCCAAATCGGTACTATTAGTGAGTGAAATTTTATAACTAGATTTGTTATATTATAAAGCTCATAAGTAGAGTATCTATCGTGTTCCTTGCCAGTTCTTCGCGGTAGAATCTACATTTCGAACCGGTGGTAAATTCATTAAATTATTTTTTGTTTCTTTATTGACGATTCAAAAGTGCTTCTAAAAGCCTACTTGAATAAAGTATATTTTGATTTTAATTATAGTGTCATTCGCTTTGGACGATGTTATCTAGCAACCAGATGCAGAGTATGACAGACGAAATTTTCTTTAGGCCAACAAGAGAGCCATAGTAAGCTTTTTAACTAATACGGACGTAACATCTATAGATGATACGTTCGTGTTATTATATATTGTATATATATAAACATTCTTTACAATTCAAAATCGGTGAAACTGTTTTAGCTACAAAATATTGATTATATATTTGTGTATTAAATACGCCATGTTGATTTTCTGCTGACGTCATAAACCTAGACATCGTTAAGTTGCATGACATGAGTTGAAGTTTCAACAAAATATTGCGCATGGTGTCAAACTATTTCAGAGTCATACAAACGCATGCATCGTAAATGATGTTTACACGTTAAATTGTTGATGAAATGAATTTCTTACCAATTATCTCGTAAAATATATTGGGTTTTACTGTTCTTAAAATATATGCCGTTAAAAGCGGTGATACTTCAGCCACACCTGAGGCGCGGCCCTTATTAAAAAACACTTGTAAGGTCAGTGACCGAAATCTGCCATTTATTTTCGAATATCCGGTGAAATTTAACGCCGCGAATATTGATTGGCGCTTTTTACTTCCACGTGCGATGTGAAAGGACTATTGTAATAGCAATTTGTTTTCAGATTTTATTAGAAATATCCGTTTTAAATTTATAGTCGGAGAATTTTTTTAACCAACTCCTGAGTATGTTCTTTATTACTCAAAAACTGCTTACCCGATTTGGTTAATTCATTTTTTTTATTTGAAACAGTGTACTTTACTATAATATTTGTGAGCATTTCCATCAAAATCAGCTTAGTAATTTGATTTTACAATCAAAATAACTTGAATAATTATACCATACAATTAGCGAAATTATTTGTTTCACTTTTTAAGTCGGGTGGTTACTTACATTTAAAGGTTCGAAACCGTCTTCATTTGGGATCTGAGACTTTTCTTTATGATTACTGTCGAAATGGATAAACGATTTTTACTTTATCTTATTAGGCATAACTTTGAAAATTAGGGATGTTTTTTTATTATCACCATCAATTTATCAACGTTATAGCTGTTAATATACAAATACAGGCTAACAATAAAATTATAATATCGATTTTTTAATGTATTTTATTCAATAAGTCTTTTGTTAAATTGCATATATCCCAATGACGTGTCCATTTCATTGTTTCTCATCCATTTATCTGCAATAATAGCGTACTCATCGACGTTATACGTTGACACTCCCTATGGCTTCATTCGTGTGAAATGTGGGCTTTGTCTTCGAAATCCCTTTCATAGCTTTCTGTGTTGAATTTTCAAATAAAATTTTGAATGTTTATTAAACAGTAGCAATTCGGCTTTACTAGTATAAATAAATCAAATTTAAAGTAAAATATACTTTATTTTTTTGGCTTTTTCAGTCAAAATAAAAATCAAAAATGATTTAAATTAATGGAATATGTCTTTTGGAGAAGTACCGGCAAGACGTTTATTTCCTTAAATTTTTGTCAGTACATACATTTATGAATTTAAAAGAGTTTAGCTGGATAAGGTGTTTACTTAGATCTATTTCTCTTATTAATAATAGGAATGAATAACTTAACGATTTTAGGATGTTTTTCCTCTTAGCGACTTCAAAAATGGCTCTCAATTCATCGAGGACTTTTTTATGTATGTTCTCTGATTACTCAAAAACTATTAGGTTAATTCTATTTTTGTTTAAAAGACATTTACACTGGACCGGAGTGAAGCAAAGACCAGACGTGTTAACTTTGACAAGACAGACACGTGACTTGGAAAATTACCTAGTAATGGATAGTTTCTTTCAAAGGAAAGAGCATCGCTATATGTAAACATTATTGGAAAAGGCAATGACTGAGAAATTATTAATGTCGAATTACAATTAACCTCTGGAATCTTTAAAAAAACATATGCCTTATGATCGTTTAACGTCATTTTATATAAATTATCCTGGCCATATTGAACGTCAAGAAGTCGATATAAATTCTCGAGCACCTGCAGTGGGTATTAATGACTTCAATTTCCTTCATCGTATTTAACAAAACGATCTCGTGTGTCATTGTATTCCAGTAATTTCTTCTCTATATTCCATTCTCCCATCTCCTATAAATCCAAATCGTGACACGTTAATAGTTCTAATCTTTAATTTCTTATCATAAAGTTGTGAAAAAAAAATGTATGTTAAATATATCGCATACCTAATATTAAAGTAGTCTTATTAGAATGATATAACTAAACTTTAATTACTGACTTAGCAATTTCATTTCACGCATATTTTAAATTCGGTAAAAGTTATATTGAAATCAATTAAAAAAAAAACAATTAAAAATATACTTTATTCAATTCATTTTAAATCACTTTTGGATCGTTGAAACAAACAAAAAGAACTTAAATTAAGGAACACCACAGATTGTAGATTATATCGAGAAGAACCGGTAAGAAACTCGATATACTCTTTTAAAATTGTGTTAATACATTTAAAAATTACAAATGTGTACATTAAACACCCTGTTGAAATCCAGCTGTACTAAATCCACGCATCATTGTTACGTTAAATATTAAACGACACTGTTATTCAAAATATTTCATATTTGTTTTCGAATTATTTAATACACAAATATAAAATAACCAAAACCCAATTATATTGGATGAAATTTTTGTTTTTACACCGTTGAACAGTCGAATGTACACAAGACACAAATTGCTGTATATATTTTTTCTCTATATTTTTTTTATACAAAAATAAAATTTAATACAATTAGTATGTCCGTTCATAACATTTATAATTATATAAGGAGTTCGACTCTATACTGCGGTCATTCAAATGGGAGGTTCGGTAAGTGTAACTCATCACATTCCGCATAAAAAAAAAATTCCCAAAAATAGTTGTTAAACATTTAAAATATTTAAATATTCGAGCTCCACTGTTCGTGCGCACGCATTACACTATCTAAGGCGCGCGCCGTACAACTTCGGTTTACACTTACCTCGTAATAAGTAAAAGTGGTCGAGTCCATAGCACCTACCAATACGCAATCCGTAAGTTGCATATAAGGTTTGATACTCATGTTTCGAGTCATCCATTTAGTGTATCGTAATACTTTAATTTTCTTTTACACAACAACCGCATTTAACTCACTGTATCACTTAACAAAACCTTTAAAAACATAAACACTTTCTGGTGGACACACGAGTGTAAACGCGCGCGAAAGATAATTTAACAAAATAGCTAGGCGGGTCACTGATCTCAGTCAGCTGTGGTTAGGTCATTGACCTACGGTACCTAACTAATACGTCTAATTACCTCAGGTATGATTCGAATTTACCGTCACACTTGATCAGGCTTCCGACTGGCAAAGTAATTCTTCAACATCTCGTAAATAAACTTAATTGAATTTATTATATTACATGCGAAGGATTTCAAAAATTAATCACGTAACATTAAAATCAAAACGTGTCAAAACAATTTGGCGTGTTTAAAAATTAGAATCATCTCTGTTTACCAAAGTCATTTAATATTTCAGAAACAAACTGACGAGCGTATAAATAAGAATTATTAATAACTGTGTTGCGACATTTCGCTAACATAACATTTTTTTAATACCTTAAACAAGCCTACTTAAAAAACAAAAAAAAGAAAATTAATCATTCTTCTAATAATTATTAAACAAGTACATAAATATCACACGCGATCACAATCACTAGACACTCAAAACTAAATAAAAACAGATCATCTGTCTATGGCATTACGAAGTATTCGAGTCTCAACGTACCATTTAAGATAGAAAACAAACACTTTCGAGTGTACACACAAACCACAAGTCAAATTGTGTGCGAAAGATAAGCGAACAAAATCACTAGGTAAGTCACTGACAAAAGTCAGCTGTATGGACCTACCAAACTACGTACAACTACGACATTACTTAACTTTACCTAAGTATGATTCGAATTTTCCGTCAAACTTCACCAGACTTGAGATTGGCAAATTAATTGTGACATCATGTTAATTAACTTAATGAAATTCATAAAAACATATAACAAAACTGAATAACGTCAAGGCAGGTATTAGAAATTGATCATAGCATTTAAATAAATAAACTATGTATCACAACAATCAATAATTATTATTGTAAAGATTCATTAAAATCCATTTAGTACTTTTTGCGTGATAGAATAACAAACATCGATACATACATACACATTTCACGTTTATAATATTAGTAAGAAAATATTTCGAGTAACAACATAATCCTTTACCTAATTAAGTATTAAAATACTATTTTTTTAATAATTATTAGGTTTAAAAATGTTCTACTATTGTATTTATAGTCTATCACAACTAATCTTTCATAAGCTATCTTAAATAACAATCATAATTTTTATACCTTAAACAAGCCTATTCAAATAATAAAAAAAGTAATGAAATATTTTTCTAATAAAATTAAATGGTGTCACACGTGATCGGTTGATCACTATACATCTGACACGTACACAAAATATTTAAAAAAAAATAGCTCACCAAGTATCCTTAGGTGAATAGATATTTTTATAACACTGAACTATTTTTCACAGTATCTATTAAACATATTTATTACGATATCTTTTACATAAACATGTTTATGTTTTACACATTCGAAACTAAAAATTTAACACGCGTAATTTCGAACGTCTGGAGATACCGGAAGTTTTTTGCAACTAAAGTTAAAAAAAAAACAAGGAGAAATGCAAGTAGGAGTGAGACGAAGATACTCAACGAAGACTCGAAGGACAAGGCCGCGCTAGCGGCGAAACTGATAGATAACTTAAAACGAATTATCATTATTTAAAAATATTTAATACATAATTATAAAATACAGAATTACGTATTACGTAAAAATAAATAAAATATTATTCAACAGTAGTACGGCGGAGTGTTAAACATGTAATTCGTTTTTTCAAAAGTATTATTTAAAAATACCTTAGTACATTAATATTATTGAACTTCGCTAGATTACACAATATTATGAATTCTCATTTTTCGCATGACCTCTGCAACTTACGTATTATTTTAGTTATTGAATTCTAAATTGTTTGTTTTTGTTACTAAACCCTTATCAACCACATATTAGCTTTCTTTATAAAAAAATGATGAAACCGTACTTCAGCGAAAACTGAATGAACTATGGGTTAGGTTTGTTAAAAAAAAATATTACCTACTTCATTTACTAGTTACTGAACGTGGAAAGAGGTAGGTACTATAAAGTCTCGAAGTGAATTAATTTACAATTTCAAAATAATTCGATTTAAAGTAAGTTCAAATCTACCAAGGAGAAATTTGGTCTTTGTATCTTACATTCTCTTATTCTCTTTAAAGGTCATGTCACGGAAAGTGTCCTTTAATATCGCTTAATGTGAGGTCGAAGCATCAAGTTTCAAGGTCACTACTATTAGCCGTGATTTTCGCAATTAAAAAAATAAATCGATATTTGACTTATTATTATCTACTAATAATGTAATAACATATTATTAACAATACAACTTCAAAGAAAGATAATAGGATTGAATACACTTAATTTACGTAACAATTTTTTATGAACTAAAATTATTTTGTTTTTAATTATTATTATTTACAACTTTTTAATAATAACAAGAATCTATTATAAGACAAATAATTTTTCTACTTAAGCACTTACGTATTTTATCCTTTTTATAAAATTTTAAGAGTTCATTCATCAGAATGTTTTATTGTGTTTTAGTAAATTAAAGTTATTCCATAAGTAAAATTGAATTTGAAATTGAATTTGATTAATACACGACAATAATAAATATTAGTGTTGATGTTGTTGTATGTACCTAATATGAGTATTATGAAAACAATGTTATAAAAGTCCAATGGCGCTATTTCACGGTTCAATAATACGGTTAAATAATAAAACGATAAAACATCGTCATTTTATTATTTATAAATAAATGTATTACTGTTGAAATATTATAAAAGTACGAAAATAAAACAGTTTAGTAAGAAAATTAATCATATTTTATACGGCAGTGTGGAATGCAGATTAAAAAAAATCTGTTTTAGGTAGCTAGTAATATTATTCTAATTTGCTAAACAAAAATAATTTTATTGTTCTGTTTTGGCACGTATAAAAAAATAACAGAGATATGGGAAGTGGGGCGCCGGGGTACGGGCGGTACGGCCATCGCCGCTGCGCAAGAGTCTTTCTCCTTCATCGTTAGGCCGGGTGCAGGGGGTGGGACAGAGAGGTCCCGGGATCGCACGTCGCGCGTCGGCGTGGTTATTAGAATTATTAGTATTTCGTTAGCCCTTAGAAATTGCGATACAATGAATTGCTCGCGCAACTACAAGTTGATATTGCTTTGTTTTTTTTTTCATTTGTTAAGTGTGTAGGTTAGGTTAGAACTTAACACTTGTTTAATATTATACGCGTTGTCATCATATTGTCTAATTTCTATTAATTCAATTTTATAAACTCAAATAATCATAATAGTTTTTTAAAAAGAGATATTACTGTAAATAGGGATTATTTAAATTTTTAAACATGCCGAATTGTTGTGACAAAGTCGTTGATTTGTAATGTTTTAATTGACTTTAAATTCGTGAAAATAGTGAAAATATGTTATTATAAATTACGATTTTTATAAACACGTATAGGCTATGACAAATATCGTGCAAAATATTAATATAGTGGGTATAACAAATGACATCAAAATTATGCTTTGATAAAAATTGTGAATAAAATATTCAATTGGTGTTACCTAATTTGATTTATTTTGTTTATTTGTTTCGGAGGATACTTCGTGATGCCATAGACAGATGATCTGTTTTTATTTAGTTTTGAGTGTCTAGTGATTGTGTTCGCGTGTGATATTTATGTACTTGTTTAATAATTATTAGAAGGATTAATTTTCTTTTTTTGTTTTTAAGTAGGCTTGTTTAAGGTATTAAAAAAATGTTATGTTAGCGAAATGTCGCAACACAGTTATTAATAATTCTTATTTATACGCTCGTCAGTTTGTTTCTGAAATATTAAATGACTTTGGTAAACAGAGATGATTCTAATTTTTAAACACGCCAAATTGTTTTGACACGTTTTGATTTTAATGTTACGTGATTAATTTTTGAAATTACGTAACTATACGTACGCTTACGTAACTATTGGGATAAATTCAATTAAATTTATTTACGAGATGTTGTTACAATTACTTTGCCAGTCCGATGCCTGGTCAAGTGTGACGGTAAATTCGAATCATACCTGAGGTAATTAGACGTATTAGGTAGGTACCGTAGGTCAATGACCTAACCACAGCTGACTGAGATCAGTGACCCGCCTAGCTATTTTGTTAAATTATCTTTCGCGCGCGTTTACACTCGTGTGTCCACCAAAAAGTGTTTATGTTTTTAAAGGTTTTGTTAAGTGATACAGTGAGTTAAGTGCGGTTGTTGTGTAAAAGAAAATTAAAGTACGATACACTAAATGGATGACTGCAATGCAACTTACGGATTGCGTATTGGTAGGTGCTATGGACTCGACCACTTTTATTCATTACGAGGTAAGTGTAAACCGAAGTTGTGCTGCGCGCGCCTTAGATAGTGTAATGCGTGCGCACGAACAGTGGAGCTCGAATATTTAAATATTTTAAATGTTTAACAACTATTTTTGGGAATTTTTTTTTTATGCGGAATGTGATGAGTTACACTTACCGAACCTCCCATTTGAATGACCGCAGTATAGAGTCGAACTCCTTATATATTATATAACGTTTTCGTTTCATATTTGGATACTGATAAGCAATAATGTGTCAACCCACAAAAAGTCAAATTCGAAGATATTGATGTATTTTGATACTGCATTACCTATTTAACATTATTAAAAACTTTTCGAGTCACATAAAAGTAAATAAGTACAGGAAAAAGTTTCTTAATTTATTGTTTCGAATTTATAATATATATATAAACGCACTTGGCGTTCCATATTTTGCAATTTGTACAATAATCTTAAATATTTGAAAAACTTTTTATTAGATAATATATTAAATATATCAATCTCATTTTAATTCATTTTACCTTTTATCAAAAAGTAACAGGAAAGATGGATATATACTTCTTCACATATTAAGAATAGGTTTGACATCTTTAGATGCCATTTTCTCAAAATGATGTTCATGTGGCTTGACACAGTATTGCTTATCAGCGTCCATTTGATACTTTAGGCGAGAATTACACTTATATGTTTGTGCTCAGACTTTTATAAAGATTTTCATACAATATTTGTCATTACTTAACACCTGAAAGAATAATAAATATAATAAACGTATCACACTCAACGGCCCCCATTAAGATCTTGTGACCTTGTGTCGGGGGTCCGGAAACATACACAACACTAACACAAACACCCAGACCACGACAAACATCCGTATGGCCAATACAGACATTTGCCGTGAGCGGGGATCGAACCCGAATGTACTATCAGTGCTTTTATTTTTAATGATCACAGTTTTCATAAGCTTATCTAAATATATTTATATACCAGGGCACAAAGTTACTAGCCTACAAGATCGAAATATTAATTTAAAGTTAAAAAAGGTCCTTTTTTAGATTAAAAAAAAAAACATTTTTTTTTTTACTTTTAAATATCGATTTTGCTAACGCTGCTAAAATGTCCAACACATGCCCAGTTAACATCGTGTTTATTTTCAATGTGTTTATAAAATGAACTGGACATACATACATATGGTTTATTTTATGTCGTGATACTATTTCAAACAGTATGGGGTCTGGAATGGATAAGGTTTATAGACGAACAAGAAGGAATTTTGATGGCAAGCCATGATTACGTCTCGAGAAGATATTGGGTGTTGAGGAAAACGGAGAAATATACTTCCTATAAAAATAAACGACAAACACGAATGCGGTGTAAATTGATATTTATATTTATCGTGTCCGTCCTTGGCTGATATTTACAAAATATTGGAACGAAGTATCTTAACGCGGCTTGTGGTAGAAGTTGACAGGAAGAAATCGTAACGTTATAAATAATTTTTTTCGTAAAAAAATATAACCAACGTTGAATAGAACTGTGTTGTTCCTTTAAATGGATAAACGCTTACAGCCATCGCGAGTCATTTGCTGTTAGTTATTGAAGAATTCCTTTGTTAACCTCGAAATATGCATTCTAATGGTGTAAAATCCATCTAAATGGAATCAGTAGTTTTTGAGAAAATCGCGGACATACAAACTTACATACATACAATACATACACACATACATATCGCTCGACTACAGAACCCACGTTTTTTTTTGAAAGAAGTTAGTTAAGAACGTTACGCGATGATCGATTCCGGCCCGCCAGTGTCAATGTCATTCGCTGGTCGCCATACTTGTGAGAATATTAAAAAGTTTATTTGCAAAACTTTATAACCAATAACTAAAAAAAAGAAAATGTCTTCAATAACAAAAACACAAATTCCCTTACTTGGATGACATAATTACTTTAGTTAGTAGTAGTAGTAGTAACTACCTGTAAATATCCCACTGCTGGGCAAAGGTCTCCTCCCCTATTAAGGAGAAGGTTTTTAGAGCTTGATCCACCACGCTGCTCCACTGCGGGTTGGCGGATATACATGTGACAGAATGTCTCCCGGCACATGCAGGTTTCCTCACGATGTTTTCCTTCACCGCCGAGCTCGAGATGAATTTAAACACAAATTTAGCACTTGAAAAATCAGCGGTGCTAGCCGGGGTTTGAACCCGCGATCATCGGTAAAGATCGACGCGTTCTAACCACTAGGCCATCTCGGCTCTTCACTTACTTCAGTTATGTTGATTTAAAAACGAAGGATTTAATAGATTTTTATGAAAATTCTGAATAAACGAACGCTAATAACGAATAGCGAAAGGAACTTCGTTCCTACTGAATAACCTATGTTATTAATATTCAGTCGCTGGTTTCTAGGCAACGTCATCCAAAATGGTCGGAATTCTGGGTGAAAAAATTCATGAACTTATAGCTACTTACTTATCTACAGTTATAATTATAATAGTTATAATTATAATTTTATTGGCTAAGAACATTACCCTACTAACAGATAGTTAACCAACTGTTACTTAAACGCTATGTTATGTTATGGTTCCGAATCCAATAATCGCTCTAATTCAGGCAACTGGTGCAATCAATTATCTAGACATCTAGGTCGCGCTACACCATAACAACTAAGTATAATCACCATGTGCGTTAATAGCTTTACTATGAACTAGTGTGTAACCGTGATTTTGTATAATAAAATATTATAAATTTCTTATTGATTCCGGGTGACTGATTTCAAGTAGATCATTAATCCGGAATCCGGAATCTTAGTCGAGCGAACACGATGCGGTGCGGCGCGGCGCGAATACAATAAACAGTTCATACCTATTAAAGTGGTCAAGTACGTGACTATACAAACGCAAAGCGCAGTATGGCACAGTGCGAAATGTTGCGAACGTCATTGTCCTTTGGATAGTTTTTTTTAGTTAATAATGTTGAAAGTAGTGTTTTAGCTGAATCAATACATTAATTCTCCCATAATATTCGCTTATGTCCGTTAAGTACTGTGTAGGGCTATTCGCGCGTACATAGAACAATTCGCGTCGCATCGCGCCATATTTCTTTGAAGTCGCCATTCATCGCTTCGCAATTGCGTTCGTTTTCACCCAAATAAGGCGTCGCTTTGTACACGAGTACACAATTCCAAATGAATATGGGCTATGAATATAAGCATGCTCAATTTTTGTTTATTTCATGAAGCCTGACTACTTAAAGCGAATCTGTAACTACTAGCGAAATCGCAGGTAGAATTTCGTCTTACTATAGGAATAAAAAAATTAATAAAGAGAGAGACGATGAATTAAGACCCACTGAACCTATTTTAATAATAATAATACAATTTGAAAGGTACATTACTCCAGTTATGCCTGGCTATATTTTATGTTAATATGCGTTTCATTTTAAAACAAAATCTACATCTACGCGAGCGACATCGCGAGCAAGTAAGCTAGTAATAAATAAACACACAAAACATACAAACATATAATTAAGTACATATACACAAATTGTTGATTGTGCGTTCGAATGGTTCGATACAGCCGAAATAGCCCATTCCCGGCAGAAATTAGGTGGAAAACCAGACGACCGTAACATAGAAGTATACTCTTTATTACTGTTTCTACTCAAATAGGTTAGGAGCTTAATCCACAAAACTGCTCCACTGCGGATTGGACATACATGTGTCAGAATTTCTCGCGCCGTTTTCCTTCACCGCAGAGCGTGGTAATTTAAAGACTTTTGCACTTGAAAAATCAGAGCTGCTAGCCGGGGTTTGAACATCGCGTGTTCAAACAACTAAGCCACTTCGGCTCTTAATTTTGCGAATATTACATTAAAATATTTTAATTATAGTAATTGTAAAATCGTGTTGTTACAACCCTGTGTCATTTTGTGCTGCGCCTCGCCTTTAGCTCGCGTGTGGGTATTCCTGAAAATGTCTTAAGCGATGTGTACATTGTGTGCTCTCGGCTGCTCTTGCCGCCACGTAACCTCTTAGTCGCTTGTATTCTTGAAGATAATTCAGTAAGTGTGTACACTGGGATCTCTCGGTGTCATGTTTTCGCACTTGTTTCTTGACGTAAAAA
The DNA here is from genome assembly GCA_037950945.1 of Hypolimnas misippus. Lineage (NCBI taxonomy): Eukaryota > Metazoa > Arthropoda > Insecta > Lepidoptera > Nymphalidae > Hypolimnas > Hypolimnas misippus. The sequence continues at coordinate 4,717,080 of JBBEEQ010000009.1, forward strand.
TCTAGAAATATCTAGAGCTTAAATGTTTTTGTTTTTTTTTTAAGCACGACTACTAGAAAAAGGAGGTTATACGATATACCTATATGTATAATTGTACATATGTGTATTACTCAACACCTTATTAAAACCTTATTAAAATCGGTTCGATTTTAATAAATAATACTTCATTACATTCGTCTTAATGGCGTGAGTGTTAGTACATAAAATTATTAAAAAATCAAAATGGCAGATTTTACGCATTATGATTGGGCGTTTTCTTTTTTTTAATTAATTAATCTTGGTTTTTGTAGGATGTTACAAACGAAACATCAAACTCTATGTGATGATAAATATTATTATATCGACGACTGACAATTGACGAATTTATAATTACGACTATAAGTGTTATATATCCTATAAAGTTTAACAAATAATTAATTGTGTTTTCTAAATTACATTAAACCTAACAAAGACTTTTAAAAAATACAATTGTAATAAGCTTAAAATAATAATTTTGTTCTGAAAACAATAACCAAATTTTCAATGACATTTATGAATAAGTTAGAATAGATAAAATATTTTCGTAATACCGTAGCTTTCGAATCGTCGTCTGTAAAACAAAAGAGAGTTCAGCGAGTATTTTCAGAAAGTAAGAATAAAAACAGTCCAATAAAAGATCAATTACGTCTCCAAAGTTTGTACATTTCTTCCTTTAGATATATTTTTATATGATATTTCCAGAATTATATTACATTTCTTATGAATACAGAAATCATGAGCAGCATTTGCAACGTGTACAATAAAAAAATATTTGTAAAACAAAATATTTTTTACACCATTAGGTATTAAGATCTAAAGTGAAATATTTGCGAAAAATGTAATACATGACTTTCAACTTTTATTGTGGTATTTTGCCGTTGGCTAGTATCTATGATAACTCTTTATTTATTAAATACTAGTTTCTGCTCGCAACTTCGCTCGAGTTAATATAGATTTTATTTTTAGTTTGTAAAAGTTTTTTTTATCTGAGCCCGACACTCGCGCCACCTACTGTGACTTAACGATACTATTCCTAAGGTATATTCAAGCAATAATTTGACAAAGTTCTATCGCATTCGGATGACATATGCAAGGCCAGTAATTGGCCCTAAGTCCTGGGGCACAACGAAAAACGCTGCTCTGGGACAAAGTAAAAAATACTGCATTTAACCTAAATCATTACTTATGTAAATTTAGTAGTAGAAAATCACTCTTCAAAAATAAACAAAAAAAATTTTTAGGCTATAATAAATTTTAATTGAAAATAAAAAAAATGTCTCACACTATAATTTTTGCTGCCCTAGAAATTTTACCGCCATTCCCTCTGACCGCTGCTGCCCCAATGGCAAATCCAGCGCCAGCCATACGGCCGAACAATAAAACAGACTTTTTTTTCAATATATTTATTAAATTTTTAATACCCTGCAAAAGTTAATACTGTATACAAATAAATATTTGTTCCGTTGTATAGTTGTAATATAGTTGGTTTGGTTCCGCTAGCTTATATTGTGTGTACAGTCGCTTCGTTTACTGGAATAATATTTCACGACGCGTCACTACGACATCGTTCCATCAATTTCATACAAAATAAACAGTGCACAGTTTTATTTGGAGAATGTTTTATCTACAGTGATTATATTTTTGCTACAGTGAGTGCAAGCAATATTGTAAGAACAAAACTTCGGTCTTTATTAAATGAAAACATATGCCCGTTTAAAACATCAAAGATGGTTTAAATGCATTTTGAAGTCTACTTTGACTTTTTTATAGTAGTTTCTCTCGTACAAAATTTTTTATTCAGTAAAATGTAATATATATTAGAATTATTTGAAAATATTTCATTTCACATTTTCGATTTTAATTGACGGGGTAATAAGAGAATTAAATATATTATTCATTTGAGTCAACTCGTGACTATTACGGATGTAACTATTGAAAAATCTACGTCGAGATTGTAAAGAAACCCCAATAGGAGTCGCTACGAGTAAGATCATTTTCCCAAGAGGTTATTGGATAGCGATTCGCGTATTTAACCGACTTTGAAAAAAAGAAGAAACGTCTTAATTCGTTTGGGACTCGTTTATGTATGTTTACTGATTATTCGAAAACGGCTTGACCGATTTAGCTTATTAATTGTTTCCATAGGAATTGCATCGATGAAATAGTCGGAGAGAATATCTCACTGTGGTTGCTGTCATTCTCAAAAATAAGCCAGCATGGTCGGTTGTCACCTCTTTCGGCAAAGATGTAAGCGCACAAAAGGAGCCCGCAGAGGGGGATTGTCAGGCAAGTGCTTCTGCTGATTCCCTAAAAAGAGCCCAGCCGGGAAGAACAAGACGCTATGCACATTTATGTCCCTGTTGTAAAGGAGGAATTAAGTGGTGGAGTGCGCCGGAGTGACACGGTCGAATGCATCTCAGCGTGACACTCCAAGCGGCGTGGTAGGGATGTTGGTTTTTAGTGGGTAGTCCGGTTCAACGTCTGAGTCTGGGAGTACACATACCCGCCTGAGACTATGTCTCTTGCGGGATGCGTAAATACATTTCCCAACAATAAAAAAAAGTTGCATCGAAATCGATTGTGATTTGAATTTTAAAATCGAAATAACTGGCATAAATGTATCGTCCATGTAAACGAAATTGAGCATTTTGCTTTTGAAATCGGTTCCCCTGTTCTTAAAGTCTTGCTACTAGTCGCCCACCAGTAGCCGCCAATTTGACATTAAGCGCGTAGTCGACCGTCTTTTATAGTAGCATGTGCGAATAAAACAAGTCGCTTGTCTATAGCCTCGCGGGAGAAAAGCCTAAATTTAATGCCTACTTTAAAGGCACGTTGCTTCGTTACGCATTGTGGTCGTATCGTTCTGTAGTAATAATACGTTGTTTGTATTGTGCTGTATATAATTTTACACAAACAAGAATAGCTTTCCTATTTCATATAAATTTCGATTCACGCTTATACATCGTGCATAAAATTCGATAAGGAACACTGTAAATCTATAAAATTTAAGTAAAATTTATTTCATCTACGTAGAAAATGGAGTAAGTATTATACGGAAATTATCAATTTAGTTCCTCACTAACTAGGTCAAGCATGAATTCCGTTAGAAATATAATATAGTAAAGTGCTGCGCCATATCCTGTAAAAACATACGTTATATAGCCGGGTACACAGAAACACTTCTACATCGGTGCTTATGGTGCCTTCGAGCTATCGCTACAGCGATATACCTCATGTCGTGTCGATCGCTCCGGAGACAATCCATCAGTTTTATACTGTAACAACAAAGTACCGACGCTTTTAGAAATATATTTTTTTATGGTTGTGGTCTCGCTCGCGTGTGTATGTTGCTATATAGTTTAGTCATATTAAAGAGTTCACCTGGAATTAGGTATAATGGTGTAAGCCTATATTTTGCCATTCTGAAACACAGTCTAACAAAACATGGTCCATGTCTGTCAAGTCATTCAAGATTGAATGTCTCAAAAATAGTTTTTTTCGTTTTACGACGTGATCGTTCCATCCAGGGATACATACATGCATATATACCCACGAAAAACAATATCCTTCTGTGTTCGTTAGGTAAGAAAAATTCACCCCACGGAGTAACGCCATTTTTTATTCAAGAGCCTGTCGACAACATAAAGGTGTGTTGGCACACTAGATGTTTTCGGCGGTCTTTTTTGGCAGCTCTCAAATGTAGACTTTATATTGTCTCGCCCAGAGAGGTGTAAAAAACTAGTGCACTTCAAGATCTTGACTGGATTTTTCTTTCAAGCGAATATAAAAAAAAAAAACGTCTTTAAATTTTCTTCTTTCGTGGGCATTTATTATCCAACATTAAAACGGTTTGTCAGTAAATTTTTTAATAATTTTGTACGTAAAAGAAAATTTCGATATTTACCTTGGATATTTTATTGGATGGGCCAGATGGTTAATTAGCCACCTAACCCATCCAATAAAATACCTAATATCTCTAATATATTTAATATCTCATTGAATTTATATCCTTATTCATAACATAGATTTGAAGTGTTCAAAATAATTTGAATGTGTGAGAAGAATGGTTAAATTGTAAGCACTGTCATGGCCAGAAATCGTCTGGCTAAATAAAGAAACCATGACAGTGCAGTTTTTGTACTGACACGCCTCTTACAACAAAAATGTCAAAACTATTACCGTAAAAACTTAAAAAATAATAATAAACCGACTTAAAAAACGAAAAAAGTAAACTTAAAATCAAAAAGTAAATATTTTTTACAATATTTTGGTCTCAAATCTCTTTATCCACCTAAAAGTATCTACCCCATTTTTAATCGGAATCGCATGTGCGTATTATTGAGTACAAACCAATTTTGTAGAATGACTAAATATTTTAATATCTATTTATGAATAAGGTTTATTATTATTATACTGTGATTTTGACTTGAAATTTCTTGTAAGTTATAATACGATACATTTATAAGACCGTCCAGTGCCATTGTACTCATGACACTGACGCCATTGCGTCTTTCAATGGCGACCAGCCTTTGAGGTAGCGTCCCTTGAGAAAAGCGTGGATTGTGTCGTCGGTAGGTCTTTTATAATGTAAAAACATTGCTTGACATGTCATTATCAGATAATTAATGTTTACATTTTGCAAGGTAGTAGTAGTAAGATCACAAAAATTTGATGGGTATTTGAGACAGTAAATAGCTAATGGTAGTAATACCTTTTTATTGCCTGACGATTCGACGAAGTTGCATTCGTCGTGGTCACGAGCTGACTCGCAAAATCCGGCCCGTATCGGTTTGTAATTATATATTTTAAACTTTCGCGATTTATAATATTCATATTTAATATAACGGGTCTTATCGCAATAACTAATGGTAGTAATACCTTTTTATAGCCCGACGTTTCGACGATTCGTCGTGGTCACGAGCTGACTGTCGGGCAATAAAAAGTTATCGCGATAAGATCCGTTATATTAAAAATGTATTGTATAAATCGCGAAAGTTTAAAATATATAATAAACAGCCGTTACTTACGTAACTGTTAGCAAGTTACAGGGCTGTTTTTTTATCAATAACGAGACTAAAACTAACAAGCATAATTACCGCTATAGATACGTTTTTTTACTAGTAAGTGCCGAAGCTTTGTGTAACATGAGCTACAGTATTAACATGCAGTTATCGCGTAGCTCGTAGCGGTATTCAGCCTCTACGTGTGTCGAACGTAGGTGTTAATTTTTCGACATCAAAGGCTTGTCGACAAAGCTTAAAAGGCTAAACGATTTTTTAGTTTTATTTTCCAGATCAAACGAGCAATTTTACTTTTTTTTTGTTTTCGAAGTAAAACTGTCTAGCGTAATTTTGGCAAAATTGTAAAAATGTATTATGAATATTTTGATTAATTAAGTATTATACGATTTTATATAATCGGTAACTACGTTAGAGATATCGTGCAACGTAACAATACTTATAGCAATTTTTAAATTAAAATATTGTATTTAAATACCAAATGTAACATAAATAGTAATATTCCCTGTGGGCCTGAATTTTTACAGTAATTATTTTAAATTCCAAATTTCTATAATACTAGTTAGTTCCCGCAGCTTTATATGTGTAGAAATTTTCATCGAATAATTCATCCAATCAAGTTTTATTTTCGCGACATAAACTAGCCTTGTCGAATGAGATGCAATAAATATACCAAAATACATCAAAATTTATTCCGCTTCTTAGTAATTAATGTATAATCTATACTAATAGATCTGAAAATCTCTGAAATTAAAGAATAAAAAAATATTTCAGTCTAAGTGTAAACATAAGTAAATGTAAAATTTGACCTCTAAACTAGGTTTAACCTGTATCATAAAGAAAAATTACTGATGTGATTTCGAAAATTCTGTTTGCATGGGATAGCCTATTTATTGAGAAAGATACGACACATAGGAGCGAAGCCACTTCCTTATAAATATAGCTTGTTACGAGTTTTTTTCATTGCAGGTCGCGAATAGTAATCAAACTGCCCGACAAACTATTTTTCTTTTGTATGATAGAGGAACTGTTATGTATTGGTATTATGATTTGGTTTAAATATGCAAAAAATAATCTTTAATAAATAAGTTCTGATTGACCAAAACCTATGTAATTCGTGTATTGTTAAATTGACCAATTTACAACCGTTGCTGGAAAGTTCAACCATAAATACGATAAAGTTTAATATTTCATTTTCGTTCGTTTCGTTTTTTTTTTTTCACTGTATATGTTATTTTTATTTGACTGACTGATCTATCACAGCTTAAAACATTGAATAAATGGCACTAAAATTTAGCACACGTATAGTTATTATGATTTAGGCATCAGTTAATAAATGATTTTCTAAAATTCACTCCCTAAGGGAATGAAACTTAAGACCGAATTTTGTATGGAGAAGTTAAATTTAACGCAAACTAAACCGCAAGCAAAAGTTAGTTTACAATCAAATATAGTCAAAATAAAACATACTACTCTGGCAATAAGGCTTTTATTCGTTTATCAAAAAAAAAAATCCAACTTTCTTGATTTCCATTTTCTAGAAAAAATATTTTATGTAAAAAAAAAAACTCCACACAATTCCCATAAGGTGGGAAATAATACTGATATTCGAATGGCTTCCGCATGATCGAATGACTATGCCCGTACCCTGAGCAATACACGCTATAAATCATAATGCTTTCCTTATTCTCCGTCAATACACCCCCTGGAGGGACAAAAACGGTGGAGTTTTGGGGTAAAATTCGAATGGAATTTAAAATGGGTTTGTATTTACATCACTTGTAATGTGATTTATTCCTTTACATGAAAGTTACATCAACACGAAATCAACATTAAATAATGATGTACAATGTACTTTAATTCCAATTGTAACTTTATTTAGTAACTGATGAATGTAATGACTATATGTATATTCAATAAAATAACATAAATAAAAAAAAAAAAAACGAATAAAAATCTGCGAATTATTTTATCAAAAAACTAATACTGATTGTGGTATACGATTGAACAATTTGTAGGTGATTTTAGTTCAAAATGTACGATGATATTACGATGAATTTCTTTATTGCATTCTACTAACTAGGAGGTAATTATGATAACCAATCGCTATCAAAATACGCTACATTTTGACAGAGACTTTTCAGTAGCAAAACAAGAAATCACCTGTCAGAAAATAATTTGATTTGATGGCGGTCCTTTTTCCATAATCAGCACCCTGTTTTAAATTTAACTGTTTTAGCGTTTTAGTTCTTAAAATAAATCGTGTTCTAAGATTACAAATCGTGAAAAGACCTTTTAAATATATGTAAAAATTAATAAAACAGTCCCACAAAACAGTTTTTGCCTAAAATTAAACCTTATTTCGATAGAACTAGTTATATGAATATTACACTATGTAGAACTAATCTTGATTAATTTAATTATGTATTAAAATAACGAAAATTATATATCTATGTATATAGTTATTTTTACACTGTGTCTTAAAACAAATAATTAATAAAAAAAAATTGAAATCCCGACTGCGCAACAAGACCATGCAGTCAACAGCCTATCAATAATATTCCTGTCTTAGAGCCTCTAGTGAAAATCGTTACGAACCAACTAAAAATGAATTCTAATTTTGTACGAAAACAAAAGAAAAATAAAAAAATTATCACTTTATAAATTTTAAATTTTTACTGCATAATGTATTGATACTATTTTGCCATTTTACACTTCGTAGATTTCAGTGTCGGCCAAAACAGGTAACATGTCTACGTCGCGGCATGATTTGTTTTGACGCCGTCCGTGGAAAGTTACGACGTTGCGTCGTGAAAAAATACGACCTGATGCAAAAAATACCAATCACATCGTGAAATCACACACGAAATTTTGTTTGAAAAGAAAAATCATATTGTCATTTTAACGATGCGACGCCATAATTTTTTAACCGAGTTGAAAAGCAGGAAATTCATCTATTCGGATTCTTATTTGTTTTGTGTATGTTCAGACATAACCTGGTCTTGCTGTTTTGACCAATCCCACATAATTTACATTAAAAATTGTTTTTTATGTATTAATTATCATTGCACTGTAACGAACCACTTATGTGAACTTGCTTGTGTGTTTCAGTCCTTAAAATTATATTATTATTTCCTTTCCAGTGTAAATAGGAACGCACAGCTTAAACCATTGAAAATTCTGACGTCACGCTTTGAATAATTCATAGTCAGACGTTTCGCTATAACTGTCTATTTATGGTGTAACCTTGAACTTCACTTCGGGCCAGGCTTTTGTCATTGACAAATGATTCTTTTTAAACAAAGCAGGGGGAAATTCAACAGCTATGTAAACGGTTTATTGCATGGAAAATGTTTATGTATAGCACTCAAGATTAATTCACGCTTTGACGTCATTTACCCGCGTTACATCAAGCTGAATCATGGCTTACATTTTCATTAATGATTATCTTTATAGTAAGAATGATTGATTATTTATTTATATCGATATAAAAAGGTATACGCGTGCGCTGTAAATCGCATGTGTTGATGTGTTATGTCGTCTGTTTAAGAAAGTATTCTAAGGAAAAAATAACACTTAAATTTTTCTCTCAGACTTTTATAAGGATTGCATTGATACATGGAGCACAAAGATACAGTCATTATGTATTAAAGTTAAAACGCAATACCGGAACTATTCATGCACATAATAGAAGGCTTTTATAGGCACAAACAAATATCTGTGCAGCAGCAGAATTTGTTCGCCGGCATGCTCTCGACAGTGAAATACTTATTTTTATGTTGGCAACAAAATTGCACGTTTTTTTTTATAAGATCTTCTTGATACTGCAACATCAGTTTAAGGTTACAAAATTATGTTATTTTAGCATCATTGAACTCACATTAAGGTAAACTTCGATTCAATCAGACCAGTATAAATTGATCATGAGTATGATAGATCCTTTCAACAATCGTGAAATAGTGGATAACCTTCAAACGACAGAACGAATCTTCACAAATTACTTAAGAATCATCTCCATTACATCAACCCTCATACAAATAAACTACATCAAAATCGGTTCATTCGTTTGGAAGTTACGATGCCATATGCCCACTGAAAAATATTACAAGGAATTAAATAATAAAAATAATTATATACATAATAATAATCATTTACGTATATTAAAAAATCTATACACATTTTATTTTAAGCTTCGAATAATTTAACAAAAACAGCTAGCTCAGAATAAAACAGAGCGAGCTATTTTCTATTGTGCCTTCCATAATGATAAATCTGTTATGTCTAGGAAGAATGAATTGAAAATAACACCACATCTTTTAAAAGCATTCGTTTAAGATAAAATATTTACGCTACAGCGCGTTTAAGTGGGTTTTGGTGATTAATAGTTTGACTAGTATGTTTGTATTTTGTAGAGAGTGGCGCCAAAAAAAAAGGCCTTTTATTCATAACTACCGACGCGCCTCGAATTCACTTGGGTTATACATAAAATTATAAACAAGGCTTTTTTAATAAAAATATTAAAGTCGATCTTAGACGAATTTTTACATCCACTCACTCGTACTCAATCAGCAATTTAATTTCTGCTGCTGATTTTAGATTTTTAAAGTTGCAGATCCACAGCAGTTTTTAAAAGTAATTAGAATAAATTTGTATCGCCGAAATTTTTTTTTGGCCTATTGAATTTTTAGGACTTTTAGCGTACCTACTAACGCTTAAACAGTAATTTGAAATTTAAATTACATTCTACAATGTTTATAGATCACATTTTTGTGAAATTGATTGATAGGTACTATAGTGAAAAATTACGAGCAAAACAAAACTAAGCTCACTGACATGATTGGATAAAAAAAATTATTACTAACACTAAAATTGCTAAAGCTTCTGAACTAAAACTCGCTGAACATATTTGTACATAAGACATGATTCGGGAGCTTCTTAACATTACATATCTAATTTTAGCTTTGGCCATCACTTCCATACACCCAGTATATTGTTACATTTTATTTAAGTGCACTTTTTATAAATAATACAAAAACTTTTATAAATAACAATAATGTTACAAAAATAATTAGGAAAAACTTTTGTACAAATAGTATTTCATTTATATATTCATGATTGTTTAAAATTTGGATTTAATACGTGTCAGGAACATCATGTAATATAATAATATCCGTTTATATGTATTTGAATACCCATCATTACGATTAATACTTTTAAAACTAAAATTTCTAATTTTTTACTGAAAAAAGTCTACTTGATTTGCGTATTCAAAGAGCCAGCTTAAATATCTTGATCTTTTTATCTTACGTGAATAGATACTAGACAGAGCTTAAGAAAAATTGGTCTTTCGCTAGCAGATATAAACTGGCTTTATACAATAGTTACACATTTGAATATTTCGATAGCTTCGTACGTACGAATCTCGCTCTCTAACTATGGATTAAGATGAAAATGAAGCGAATATTCATTCGAGGAGGACAATTTCTAAATAGTAATTGTCTTTTTGTCTTATGCTCTGGGCATAAGACAAAAAGAAACACAGAGAAAGAGAGAACCATTGATGTGTAAAATACTATTAAAAATTAGAAAAATCAAAATCAAAATATACTTCATTCAAGTAGGCTCTCACGAGAATCGTCAAAACACAAAAAAAACCGTTTCGAAATGTATGTTGTACCGAAGAAAACCGGCAAGAAACTCGATAACTACTTTTTTAAAGTTATGGCAAAACAAATTAAATAGGTATATATATATATATATATATATATATATATATACATATATATATAATACCCACTGTGTATATTACTATAAATCTTAACATAAAAATGTATATATTCTTATTCCAAAACTCGAATACGCACGCAATTATTTTCAAATCAATTATTTATTAAACTATTTTTTTTTATCCCAAAAGACAAGGCAAAGTATCACATACAACATAATTTACATCATCATCATATATTCGTGCCTAGAGTTGAATATAAAGGTGATGCATCAATTTCAGCAACACAGTTGATTTCCCAAGTAGTCGATTCGACCCTTTTTTTGTTACTCCTACAATTTACGGTTATTTCCGTACTGAGCCTGCCTCTGTCAGTATCATTCGTTATGACGTTTCATTGTCTCCCGCTCGTTTATCAATGACAATGGTCACATCATAGTAACCCTGCAGACTAATGATATTATATAATAAAAAGTTAAAATAACAGCTTTTAAGTGTCACACTGCTGGGCAAAGTCTTCTCTTCTATTAAGGAGAAGGTTTTTAGAGCTTAATCAACATATACATGAGTCAGAATTTGTGTCTCACGATGTTTTCCGTTACCGCCTAGCTCAAGATGAATTTAAACACGATCTTAGCACTTGAAAACTCAGCGCTGCTAGCCGAGATTTGAACCTGTGATCATTGGCTGAGATTAGTGTGTTCCAACTATTAGGCCATCTCGACTCTCAGTATATAACTATACATATAAGAGTTGTAATATAAACACATGGATTTTGGCAACCAGAATGGTGACCAGTTTGGACCACGTTACGCAGCAACCAACAAGCGACTGAGTATAATAGTCGAGTCTTTTTGGGCCATTAATTGACGAGCTTTACAACGTTGGCAATTGATGCAGATTTAAAAGTCAAATTGTTACGTTCAGAACATGTGTATTGTTGTAAAGTACCATTGCTGTAAACACTCCAATTCATACGAATCTACCCTATACTGTAGATTATATTAGCTTTAAGTTAATAATTTGTACGCTAAATCGGCATCTATACGCGTGTCGAGCAAAGCTATATTGAACCAGCTGTCCCTTGCGGTTTCACTGGCGTTTTTAGGCGTGATCACTCACTCACTCTCAAGCGTGATGTAATATAGCCTAAGCCTTCCTCAATAAATAAACTATCTAACACGAAAAAATTGTTCAATTCGAACCAGTAGTTCCTGAGATTAGCGTATTCAAACAAACAAACTCTTCAGCTCCATAATATCAATATAGATAAGCCGACAACCACGGTACAGTATGGTTTGGCAATCGTAGAAAAGGTTAAACTTATTTATCGTGCCTGAGGTTTGCATAAAACCGTTACAGTAGATTAAACGATCATTGGTTTGCTTTAATTTTGTATGACACGGAAACAGCTGTGGTGAAACGGCGTGCCAGAAGTAAATAAGTGCCATTAATAACTGTGACGAAAATTTAATTATATAATTTACTAGCTGTCTTTTGCGGTTTCACTCGCGTTTATTGTTACTACCTCGCTCCTATAAGTCGTAGCGTGATGCAATATAGCCTATAGGCTTCCTCAATAAATAAACTATCCAACATAAAAATAATTTTTCAATTCGAAACAGTAGTTCCTTAGATTAGCGCGTTCAAACAAACTCTTCAGCTTTATAATATAAGTGTAGATTGAGGGATCTACTTCTATGCTTAGAAATTACAGGCATGAGAATTTCCGACTTTACGTCAATTCATTCGGAGTCTGAATTATCGGTCCGCAAAAATTCCCTAGTCTGCGATGGGCTTTTATCGATAAAATTTTTGTGATATGTTCACATATGATTTCAGGTGAATTTAATATCCCACGATATGGTGGACATGATTGCAGTAATCTTTAAACTTGAAGAGAATTCCAGGATTATTTAGAAAAATGTAGTAAAAGTAAAAAATAAACAATTACTTGGATGCATAATCGGTATCCAATGTGCGGGCTTCACGATCTTTTTTCACGCATACGTGCAGACTATAGAATGATTTACCTCCTGAGGTTCTCCCAGAGCACCAGACACATTTCCGTCAAAGGTCGACAATACACCCTCCACGGCCCTGGTGTTGCAGATGTCCATGAGCGAAATATAAGTAGTTACACTTAACATCAGGTAGTAGTATTTGCTCGTTTGCCCCTCTTTCTATAATAAAAAAAAAATACTTTACATAGCTAAAGTTACATATTCAGCAATCATTTATATAAAATAGAAACAACTAAAATGCTCTGTTATCACTTTTCAGTTCTTTTTATTAAAATTTCACGCCTAAATCTCTGAACAGTTTTTAGCAAACGATATGACCATGGATATTATTTTTGACAAAGTAATCTCGGGAGATTAAGTTGGGGTCAATGCCCTTTTAAGTTTGCAATATTTATTTTTGCATAAACCAAAACCAACGAGGTCAAAGCCATAACAACAATATTTAAATTTGTTACAGTTTTGTATCATTTAGCCATTAGAAACATAAGTTCGTCAATTTTTTCGCAATTTAAACCACTTTAATTGCTTCTAGTAGCTAGTGCCAAAAGATTGGAATCGGCTGGATGATTTCCAAGCATTTCAAGGACTGTAATATTAATGGTCTTTTCCTTGGCCGTCCTTTAATGGTCTGCCATTGGCTTGACCTCGTCTGACGGATATCTCTCGGAGCGTCTCTTCTTCCTATCAACTTGACCTTTATTGATTTGATACTTACATTAATCAACTAACCTTGGGCGGAAATTACACTTGTAAGTTAAGCTCTAGTTAATGATATCTAACAACTCTGTAATCTGGTAACAGTTACCTGCTGTGATCGTTAAGAGATATGTCAATGATGGTAAATTCTTTCAGGTAAATAAATAAACAATATATGTAAAAAATAGTATGTAAGCAAGACATACAAGTGTTATTTTCGCTTTTGACTTATACCTAAATTCAATGTTTTTCGTATTTATTTTTGTGTATTGTTCTTTTTGTTTCTTGTTCTTTGGATAATGTGAAAATTATGAGACATTTTAAGAAAGAAAATTCTAAGAAATTTTGAATTTATTGATAAAAAGAAGTTTCAATAAAAATGAAGAATATTATTAAGTATTTCTATGGAACTACTATTTATATCTTTTATATTAATTTATATTTACGTAAGAAGATGGTGAACAGGTGAAAAATCAAATGTAGGATATACGAACTTCTTTATTTATTTTTTTCAAAATTCTGTTGAATTTTTTCTTGTTTACTACACGTTGTAATATACTCTTTATTAACACTTTTTTGCAGTCTATCTATTGTAACGTGTGAAAAACGGAAGAAAGTATTTTAAGTAATCTAAAATGTGATCAAAAAATGTACTTGGTATAAGTTTAATTACGTACGGTACAAGCCATCTTTCTAACAAACGAGAACATTCTTTAGACGATGAGAAAAATTAAAGCAGCCATAAATACTCGATAACTCGTCTAAAGATTATTTAATCGTCGCTAAAAATAATATTCATTGTATAAAACTCGAATTACGAGCACGTTTTATTTACATCCTTGTCAGCCTATCAGATCAAGTAACTTTTTTATTATTAGTTTATTCTTTACGAGAAGGTCTTGCGACTTCGTCTACGTAGAAACCTTCATTCCCTATTTTACATGCTTGAAATTTTCACGAATAATTTAATATATTTATAATAGGTATGGCCTAGTTTATATCAGTACCAAAATGCATAAAAATAGGTTTAAAAATTGATTTAACACTGTTTTTAATGTTACATACATTACTAATACCAAAAATATGCGGCGAAAAAAGATTTATTATTGTGCTAGAAGACAAGGTCACTGACACAACAAAAGTTAAAGGATACTTGCTTGGCCTAGAATATTAAAATATTGGCACAAAAGGAAAGTTTCATTGAGTAAATAAAGGAAAACAGTCCGACATCGTTAATTTCTTTTCTTATTATATATGAAATTAGTGGCGCGCACTGGTTTCGTTCGAGTTATATATAGTTTTACAATCCCCTATTCACCCACTGGGTGAAATTTTAAAGAACGTCGATGTGATTAATATTAAATTTCGTGTTTCTTATTTCGAAAATGACGGACTTTCACACAACCGTTCATCCCTTATTTTACCTCCTCAGGTACAAAATTTCTAAAATTCTGTTTTTAGTGGATGCTTACAAAATAAAAGGTATCAACTGCCTAAATTTCAAGTTTGTAGTCCCAGCGGTTTATGCTCTACAATGATGAATAAGTGAGTTTTAACAAATTATTATAGCCAAACTAGCAAGCAAGCCCTGGCTAACCCCGCGGAGTTTTCAAGTGCTAAATTTATGTTTAAATTCATGGGTGGTCAAGAAAAACATCATGAGGAAACTTGCACCTGCCCAGAGAACATCTGACACATTATATACATGGATCAGCGTGGTAGATTAGTTCTAAACCTTATTCTTGATAGAAGAAGAGGCTTCACCTCAGCAGTGGTACATTTATAGGCTGTTACTTTACTTTTACAACGTACTTTTGATTGTTAAAGGAGGCGTTTTTATACAAAAATGAGAAACCATCCGTCAGATCAAAGCATAATTTTGAACGGATATTTTCATTAGCTTCCAGGCTTGATTCTATTTTGACAGTTCATCATTTTGTTTGAATCCTCTTGGTATTTTTTGAACAACACATCAGACAATGAGGTTAAACAGTTGTGTATGGAGGTGTATAAATGGACCCTGATAAGCAAAACTATGTCAAGCCACACGGACTGCATTTTGAGAAAATGGCGTCTAAACATATCAAAACTATTCTTAAAAAATTTGTTTCAAGAAGTATATATCCATCTTTTTTAAATTTAATAATTAAAAAATAGATAAGTATGATTCAAAGTTTAACTAATAATAAGCTTTCAAATACATGACATTATCGTATACATTTCAAAACACGAACTCAATTATAATTCCAAATATTAAATTAAGAAAAGTTTTTCCGTATTTATTTAGTTTAGATGACTTAATTTTTTTTTCGAATAATGTTAAATAGGTGACGCAATATCAAAATACCTTAATATCTCGGATTTGACTTTGTGAGGGTTGATACATTATAAATAACGCATCACACTCAACGCATCACACTCAACGGCCCCCATTAAGATCGCGTGACCTTGTGTCGGGGGTCCGGAAACACTCACAACACCAACACAAACACCCAGACCACGACAAACATCTGTATGGCCAATACACACGTTTTGCCGTGAGCGGGGATCGAACCCGCGACCGTTAGCGCTTTAGTCAGTTGCAGTGACCATTGCGCCAACGCGTCTGTCAAGATTATAGCTTATCAGCATCGAAATATGACATGTTACAATAAATTAGACTCTATCTGTCATACTACATAATCCGCATTAAAGCCATGTTCAACACGTGTCTAGCTAAAGTGTTTAAAAAAACATTGCTTAAAATATTATCTAAATTGCTTAACAGCGAATAAACTCATAAAAAAAACTTATTAATAAAATGTTATACGTTACATTTGACAGCTGAAATAGGTTTTAGACATCTCTTAAACTCACTTAAACGTATGTTAATCTATATCTTAAGCATGTTTAACTCAAAACTGTGCTTAGACGCGGATTTGTAGTACGGATTTTTTTAAACACGCGTTTAACGTCTGTTTAAATCTTTTGTAGTAAGGCAGTATATTGCGATATTATATCATGCAGCAAGGTGAATAATGTCAAGTGTCATATAAGCCATATAAGCATCGAGAATATCACACCAGCATAGCACGTGGTATTAATAATAAATGTACTTTAAGATTTTTTTTAACTTGACAAGACTTTATATTAAAAACCGACTTCAAAAGCGCAATACGTAATTTCGTTTAATCGAATGAAATAGTTGTTCCAGGAATTAAGTAATAATTGTAATTTTGTACATAAAATATTTATATACATTTACATCTAAGAAGTTACTGTCAGTACTTATTTCTGTTCACAGCTTTCGTGATGTTACCTAGGTAATTGTTACCAGGTTATAGATATGTTTTATATCGGTTAGGAGCGTGATACTTACCAGTGTGATTCTCGCCTTATACTATTTATCTTAAAATAAAGATCAGTGAATAAAGGCTATATCTTAGTCTGATCTCTAAGTTCTTGAGGAGGCTATTTTAGGTTGTACGAAATAAATAACCCAAGAAGTCTAATAACGTCTTCATATCAAAAGAAATATTTACATGAAAATCGCTGCATATAGACAGAGTCATCTAAATTTATATCCCCGAAATATTCTTATGATGGAAATGTAAGTATCTTTATTGGAACTGATTTGTTTCTTGACCCTTTATATTTTTAGGCGTGATTTTTTATCCTTTGGTAGATTTTTTTATACATAAATGTCGGTTACATTCGACGTAGTCATCTACAATGATAAATTAATTGTTTTTTTTTTTAACTTTTTTCAACCTTGTTAAGGCTTTAGAGCGGTGATTTTATGTTTGATTTGAAATTAAATATAATATCATCGTACCATAATGCCGCGTCGTGTTATAAATATTTACGCTGCACGTCGAAAATTTTCACGTTGCGACGTTACATCATAGCCATGTCTTGACTTTTACAAAGTAAATTTTTAAAAAGCGTGAATCATCTCGGTTAAACCATAGAAATTTTTCTGTAAAATTTCATGATATAGAACCACCGGATGTTCAATTTTATATTCCTTTAGTTATAATTGAAATAATATTATTTTAGACTAGCAATCATTCGCGACTTGGTCCGCGTATGAAAAGGATTATTTTTTACTCATTTAGCGTTATAATTTAGCTGACTTATCTACCCATAAATTATAGCGTACGTATTTACTTATAGCTTTATAATACAGTAAACAATCAGTAAAACTATAACATGAGAAAGTATTTCGGTTGTGAATTTGTCAAATCATTAAATTTAATTGTGTTTGTAATCTTTTTTTGAGTCTTACATCTTATTTTCACCATAATAAGATTTTATGTATTAAATCAGCAATTCAAATCAACTGTACTCAAATAAGATAAGATTTTCGTAAAGTATAATAATGAAATATTCAGATATGTGTACGCGGTATCTGGCTACGGATGTGTTCAACTTTTTATTTCATTTAGTACTGCAGTGGTTTAACGCGAAACGACGTTATTTATTTTAATTCAGTTGCTATTAATTTTTTTTAAAGAAAATCGAGAAGAATTTATTTGCAATTACATAATTATAACTTTAGTGATAGGAATCCTATTAATATTGGTATGGGAATTACTAATTATAATTGTAGTAGAGGAGACATTTGTATTGAATTATACACATTACTTATTCTATCTACTATATATAATTATTTAGAAAGATACTAAAGAAATTAATAATTAAAATAATTATATAAAATCCAAATAACAACTAACTTAAATGCAGTGAGGCTAAGTGTACAAAACAGTTGCCGACATTGCCACTTTGGATGGACAGACTGATATTTATTTATTTATATATATTTATAAACACCAACAAAGGCGCCATTATTAAATGACGACAAAGTATGCTATAACAAATATATAAAGGAAATTAATTGAACCTCTAATTATAGGTATTCACGACATGACACAAAAGACAGCAAAAGCTAAGGTTAATACAATAAAAAAAAAAATGAAAAGGAATTTAAAAATGACATAGCTTTTATATAACGAATTTAATTACCACAACAATTATCGTTGAAGAACAAAATTAAGTAACACAATAAATAAGACAATTAAAATTATAGCACCAGAGATATAAATTATACTAGGAAATAACTAATAGTTATCTATAATTTTAAACAAAAAAATTATAAAATAAAATATATTATGATATACTGGCAAAGGTAGCTCCCAGAACCTTAATCACCTGTAGATTCGACAGGACAACTTTTTGTAAACCGTTTTTGCCTCCTCGCTCAAAGTCCCCATGGTTTCAACGGCAACGGAACAAAATATGAAACTCTTGAATATTTTCGTATTTACGCCAATTTGCGTAATTTTCAGTGTTAGTTTCCGCTTCCGCGTCACTGAAGTCCCTTGTTTGTGTGATACAGCCAATTAATATTCATTAAATATAAATGGCTGGCTATAATGCCCTGTAAAACAAGATTTTATATGCGGTTTCGTTCGCGTCATTTTCAATTTGGTTTATGATTAAGTTTATACTGTGGTTAATGAGATACATCTCATAAAATATAAAACACTTAAACAAAATACAAGATGTTCGTTCGGAATGAAGTAACTTTTTAATAGATAATAAAATAATTCTCAAAACCGGTCTAGTTTTTTCAGGCACTAAACCAGAACAGATAATAGTTTCGGAGATAATTTAAAGCAAACGAACAACACTTTAAAGATATTATTACTTTAAAATAAAAATATTTTATAAGGCGGAAATTGTACTTGTAAATTTTACTCTCATTGAAATAAAACTACTTAAGCGGATTTAAATCGCGTATATTAACTATTTTTATCATCCCGACGATTTCGAGCACTTTACAGCGTTCGTGGTGACGGGTAGACCTAAGTTTAAAATAGTTTTATTTCAATGAGTAATAATCGCGAAAACCTAAGATAACGTTAAGTTTTACTCTCGTAATTGATATAACTCTGTAACATGGTAACAGTTAACAAGGTGACCGTATCCGTCGACGTATATAAGAAGAGGGGGTTCAGAGCGTCCTACCTCCCCCCCATTAGTATACGACTTGTACTTAGTATATTAAATGAATGACAATGAATTTAGAGTCATACCATCTTACTGCGTAATGCTCAGATAAAAACTAGTTTATATTTGTACATTTTGGAATTTCAACCCTTCTTCCTTCCTTCGGACCTTTCTCTTGCACGGACCTTTTCCATATGAAACCTATAGCTACGCCCATGGCCATACCTAAACAGTAAATTCTTTCAGGTGTTAATACCTTGAAAAACATTGTAAATGTGTGTAGCAAAACTAATTAGCATTGTTCTCGTCTTATATTAATTTCATATATACCTAAGTCTCTGCTCAGCAAACCTTAATCAAAGATGTTGATAAAATTCCATTTAGGGATCGGATGTTCTATCTGATGTGAATTATCTCGCGTGAAGCTCTGAGGTATTATAAATTATAAATATCATTTAGGTTTTGTATATACGGTTACCAGTTTATTTATTATACTCGTATCAAATTTGATACATATTTGTAGTTAGTTTCATATAAATTGTGTTTCAACTTTGTACGGGCAAAATAAAGTTTGAAACTCCAAATATTTTCATATAAATCATTATATGCCTTCGTAACTACTTATTTTTTATATTTACATATATGTATGTATGTAGGTATGTATGTATATAAGTTTTTATGTAGATATATATGTATGTGTGTATATATATAGGTATATATGTATGTATGTACAAGTATTGGCATGTGTGTTTATTGTACGTTTTCTTTATATGTAATTTTATATTAAATCAAATATCCATTCTATATGTATGCATCATAATGTAATATGCACTACCCTCTTTACAGAATATGTTGTCCTCATCTGTTGGGTTGCCTGTAAGAGATCGCTTTTAGTGATAAGGCCGCCCTTGCCTTCAATTTTCTGTAATGAACCATTTTATATGTACTGTTATTTTATATGTTATTGAGTGCAATAAAGTTTTTTATCTATCTATCTATCTATCTATAAATTAAGTAGTATATAACAAATATGGAACTAGCTAAGCCTTCGGATATTGACCTTATATGTAACGTACCGTGTATCATTACACTGCCCTGGTGTCTCTTTATCTGGGGTCAGCACAACATTGTCTTCTCTTCCATTATCGCTTATTATTCGTAGTACTTAGTAGTCGCTTTTTGTCACATCACTTTTCACGCTATCAATCACTTCTTTGGTAACCTCGATCATATCTGCGTCCGTATTTAACGGTCTCCTTGTCACGTGACATTCATCCCTCCTTTAGACATGCCCGTGCCGCGATAATCTAGTACTCTTAGACTTGTCCCACACTGGCGCCGCCTTCAAGCTTTCTCTGTTATGTGCAATTCTTATCCGTTCTAACTCTACACATGTTGTGTGTAATGACGAGAAGGAATAAAATTAGGATCTTGTTAACTCAGTATTGATTCAGATATAAGCTATCATTATTACAAACACTCAAATTTATTGGCTGGGTCGCAGCGGTGGATCCAACGCTTCCGAACGGGCGCGGATGGAACGCGATCCAAAAAAGTGGTTAGTTTGCACGAACGTCGAGAGATCTCTTTGCCGCGGTCGATCCATTCGTCGTAAATCGATCGTGTTAAATGGATCACCGATCGTGGTGAATGGATCGCTGATCGCGGCGATCAGATCGCCTGGTGTAAACAATGCTAAACTTTTACTACACGTAGAAATGTATGTACTCACTCAAAAACTTTCCCGTTTCAAATATTCGTTTGTTTTTAACTCATATTACGTATATTTAATATATTTTATCTATTCAATATCTTACTGTGTTTTTTTCTAATCTTCGTCTGCCTTTTCCGTAGATTAAAACAAAATTGTACGAAATACAAAAGCAATTTGGCACCAGATAGTATTTATTCTCGAAAAAACGGTTCATTGTAAAATAATATTAATAATTCGTTTTCTTCTTTTCAATTAGATTGACTGCTGGCCCGTGCTATGTATCCATAGATACTGTGATACTGTGTGATACTCGTTAATATAGTCTATTTTTCTTTTCTTGACTTATTTTTTAAACAAATATGGCGTACTACTGACCACACATGAGAGCCAGAGTTGAGAAATTATCGCTCGAGTGTGTTAGCGCTGGCAGGTGACTTAAAAAGAAAATGATGGAGAACAAATATTTAAAATGAAGAGAAGAAGAATGAAAAAAAGAAGGGCATTATGTTTGGAGAGATGAGATTGTAACGAAATAAAGATAATATAATATTGATCATGTGGGTTTTATTGGTAAACTAGTGGAGCTTTTAAGTGATTGAACCGAATCATTTTTTATAGTGACAAATTATGTTCGAAAAATCGTGATTATCGGTCCAAGTATTGTTACTAAATTAGACTAGTAAAAAAAAAAACAAAGTATACTTAAAAGTTGAAAGTGCTATTGATTATCACAACAGTTTTTTTGTAAGATTAAATAATAAAATTTAATTATACCGTTTCTTTTTAAGCCACACATTCGTAGGTCTTGTGGTACTGCAAAGGATCCTTTAACATCAGATGATCCGTCTGATTTGGAAGCTTTCTTTATATAAAAAAAAAATAATAAAAATGTCAATCCACAGTGGGCGGTAGACTTTATTCGGTGTATATTTTTTCAGCCGTCGCAATACAAGTAACAAGGGTCCTTGATATAATCTCTTTCACGTTTTCATGTCAGCCTAAATGACCAAAAAGAGATATTATATCATTATATAAATATATTATGTTTAATTTAATTTACTAATTGCGAAAAAAATATTCTTGAGTTAGATAGCCTGCTTATAAAGGAAGGTTATAAGGCTATATTACATCATGCTATAGCTCACACGAGCGAAGCAGTAAGCATAAATGGGAGTAAAACCGTAAGGCAGGTAAATTATAATATGTACATGAAATACATTTTAAAACGTTTTATGACTAACATTGTTTTTGACATAGGTAAAAATTTAATCTTTGATAATATTTTTCGTAACATTACGCGAAAACATTTATTTAAATTACGAACATATTCCTTGAAATAAATAGATTTCCACAGGGTTAAAGACTCTTTTAATTTGTCCACTGTTTATTAAAACTAAACAGCATACCACTTTATTCGTAATCAAATTTGACACCTAAAAGGCTGAACCGATTATAATGAAATTTATTGCGGAAACAGTTCTAACCACGAGCAAGGACTATTCCTATTTATTACTTTATACGAGAAAATTGGAAGTTTAAAAAAATCTCGACGAACCCTCATTGAGACCATTTCAACAAGCTCCAACGCGATACTTCTGGCGTAAGTTGATGAGGAGTTATATGGTTATGCAACTATGTTTTTTTTTTTAATTATAACTCCCTTCTTTTTTGTCGGGGATTTATAACACCCAAAAAATACCTTAAAAATTACTTTACTTGTACTAATTTTAAAATTATTTGCATCTTGGATAAACTGTAATCCATGCTAAGCCGCACATCAAAATTGTTCATCTAAAACTAGCATTATTTTACAAGAGTATGAGCAAAATTATTATTTAGTGCGTAAATTTATATTACAACGCGATTTAATTTAGGCGCGTTTCGAATTCCTCGAAAATAGCGTTCTCTGGAAGTTAGTCAAGTTCAAGCTACGCCTAATTTCCTGACGAGACGAAATATTTGATAGTCTTGATAAGACATCCCAATCAATCAATAAAGAATAAAATACACCATTTCCTTTCTATAGGTATGAGAATAAGCTTAATATTACTCGATATTTCCAATATCATTCTGCCAATGGAGTTATTAGGTATAGTTATTAGAATCAGCAACATTATACCTAATAATAACACAGATTTGAAAATATTAGGCTATTTAGCCTACCTGAACATATTATGATAACCTAGACATAGTGACTTAGTTTGTTGTATCAAAGACGGTATAAAAAAGTATGTATAAATGTCTGTAATAACGAAATCTAAACATTATTAAAGATTATATAGTTTAGATTTAGTATAAGCTGGATTCACATAGGGTATTTAATGTATTTGTAACTCTAAAATGTATGTACCAATTGTAAAAGTTTTTAAAAAGAGTATCTATCGAATTTCTTATCGGTTCTTCTTAGTAGAATCTATATTCCGAACCGGTGGCAAATTCATCAATTTGATTCGTTTTTATTTTCTTTTTTTTTCTATATTAACGATTCAAAAGTGCTTACAAAATTAAGATTTTACAAAAGCTAACTTTAATAGAGTATATTCTGATTTAATTTGATTTGAATACTCCGTAAATTGACTCTGTGGTTTGATTTTATTAGTATGTTATTAAAGTTTACGAAATAAAGTTTTTTGCGTTTAAAATCTATTCACTTTTATAAGTTTTATGGCGTTTACACTCGGACCTTACAGCTGCTTTATCAATTGTGTCTGAGACTAGAATATAACCTATAAATCACCCCTTAATTCGTTGAAGATTCCTCTTAAGATCAATGTGAATTGAATTCAGCAAACGCGGCTTATCATAAATGATTGATTGTATCTAATGGTGCGTTGCTTTAAACAGTTGGAAAATTTATGAAATTGAATCGTATGAACTATCGTAAGGGATTTCGTGCTTTAATAAATGAGGGCTAATGATCATATTTGATTGAACATTCTTGAATCATTTTTTACCCGTTTTCAAACCATTAAGGTTTTAAATGATTTTAGATAGAGCAAAGTCCCAGATAGAAAAGACTGATATAATAACTAAATACACAAATAAACAAAATGAATTATATTACGATCATTGCATTATTTGGTCTCTTGAATAAAGTAATTTAATTTTTTTTTCATGTTGTGCGCATGAGCGAGTTTAGGTAGGTAACGATCGACTGCAAGGCCTACCTTTGTTATTTCTAGAAGTCTAGAAGCTAAGAAAGCTGGCATTGTACTGATCGGTTTTCAATGTGGTACACAGTTGATTTGGGAAGTCCTGTGAAACGTCGTCTATACATTGAATACAGGTCCAGGACAAATTCCAAGCTTGCCTAACTATTCCACTACTGGAATATTTTGTCGTTAAGAAGCACTCGGAGTTTAATTCACCACACCCTACTGCGAGTTGGTGGATATTTAAATTTCAGAATTTCGTAACCAAAACATAGTTTTCTAAGAAGTTGTTTAATCAACCGGCTTCATAAAGGAGAAGTTTGTTACCTCAGAACTCCGTCATTTCTTAATCGATTTTTAATTTTTTTTTTTTAAATTGGAATTTTATTTTCATTTGGGTCCCATAGATATTTTGTGCCATAATCAGTTTTGCAGTTTGGTTTTTAAATCAAAATACAGCTATTTTGTAGTAAATATCGAAATACAACTTGTAGTATAAAAGACGAATCCATGACCCTTAAAAAATTCTCTGCTAGTATTTTCACTGTCGTCGGTTACGACAAAATATATGTGGATACACTTTATGTTGCCCCATATTCATTAGGTTTACCATGTTTAGTGATATGTGGTATATTAAACTTACCTTATGATAGATTTTATAACAGTTGACAAACGAGCAAGCGTTTTCCCTGATATTAAGTGACCATCGCCCATGGACATTTGCAGTACCAGGGGAGACACAAATGAGTTGCAAGCTGGAAAAAAAATGAAGAATGAAAGGAAAAAAGCAAGGAAAGGAAGCAGAGATTAGACTTCTGACTCGCAAATTAAATTTTAAAACAATAAATTAAAAATTCGTTGATATATTTTTACGATATAAGCCTATCTGGCTAATGCTCATATACGGACTAGCTTTAGCGGAAAGGAAAAATTGTTAACATTTTTTAGGACCATCGAAAAGTTTATAAATGAAAAAAATATAAACAAGCGGATTAGTAGAAAATAAAAGAAATAATTCGTATCTGAAAATATAGTTCTTTATGACTATATATCAGTCAATATCGGTAATCGGTCAGTATTCTGGGTGCCAAAATTAATGAGCTATATAATAGCAAATATTTTTAGCTAATAATAATAGGAAAAAGATGAAAAAGCGTGCATGTGGCAATGATGCGAATGTTAAGATGTATGTACAGATTGATAAGAATGCACAAGATACAAAATAAGTATATCAGGAGAACGTGGCGTCAGTGACAGGATAATTAGAGAATAACAGGTTTGCATAGAATTGGCATGATACGCGGAGGCATGAATGCCATGTGACGAGAGGAGTATTATGCACGTCGAAGGTTATGTTGATCGAAGTAGACCAAAAAAGTGATGGATGGTTTGTGTTAAAGTGATATAAGTGAGTTAGAAAGAAGTAAGTTGAGTTGGCGGCTGATAGGTGAGATTGGAAGAGAAAGACATATTGCCGACGCCACATAAAGTAGGAATTGGGCAGGAAGAAGAAGTAGTTAACTAATTAATAAATAAAAGGGTAATAAAAAACAAATTTCCACAAATCTATTTTTATTTCATCACTTTCAGGGTACTACATAAGAAAAACACAATAACGCCGAATACTAATGAATTCTACTTACTGATTCACAATTGTTTATTTTACAAATATATTACAGTACAATTTATATTATGAAGTAACATTATTTAATTACAAACTGATTGTAGTGTTTAAATAAAAATTATTTTGTACTATACGAGCTCTTCAATACATTTATATTTTTTATTATTTTGAAATGGTACCGTGTATGAAATATGTTTTATCTATAAAAATTACCTGTATAAAAATAACGATATAATGAAAAGAAAAATGTGCCTGTTAGTCTGTATTAGTATTAGAAAAATGAGATTGTTTGCGTTGCGTCTCAATCCTTCGTCGTGAAAGAAGATTCTATTTGAAGGCCAAAACTATTTATAAATTTTACTCTCGTAATTGCATAAAAGAACTCTTAAACCTAGATAGTCTAACGAAAGTTTAGGCTGGTAAAAATAAAGGCACTGATGGCAAAAAAAAATTAAATTAAGTAAACAAGGCAACTTATTTAGATATTAAAACAACATCTGTGTATCATATATATTTTTTATTTATAATATTGTTCATATGAAAGTAAAAAAGAATTGTTTTCTAAAAATGTAAATAAAAACTCAACATACGCGATACCATTTCTATATTGTTAATAGTAATGATAATATTTTATGCTATTATATACTTACGTTCGTTATATTAAATGATAGGCCTCTTATGTTATATTCAAAGTAATATTGCACTTTACTAATATTAGAATCTTAGCATCCATTGCCTAGTGTTGTGATAATTATATCTATTTTTAAGTAACACCTTATTTATATATCGTGATATCAGTTTAAAAAAGTTATCACGAAGTTTATTTTTTTATTTTACATCCCACGATTATAAAGAATAAACATGATTAAACCTAGACACGGATTCAAGAAAATGGGGGAGAATATATTATTAATATTAAGAAAATTTATTTAAAAAATAATAAGATTTTCAGCAGTGATTTAAAAATGTTTTTTTTTTTTTAATATATGAATACAATGGAAAGTCATTCTGCCCTCTGGAGACTTCTGAATCCGTATCTGTTACAGACATATATTGTGGTGCATATTTTTGATTATGTTACATACATCTTTGGTTTAGAACAACCGATTTTGATGTATCTTTTTTTACATCATATTTGACTAGAAGTTTTTTAGACTCATTAATTTTACTGTTACGTTTATTAACTTATATTCACGACTTCTTTGTTTAAATTAAAATATTCTAAAATTGATAATTAAAGAGAAACCCGCGACCATTTCAACGAGCCCCAACACGATAATTCAGCTGAAAGTTGGTGAGGAGTTATGTATCCTGCTGATCCAGATGTGTTACAGCATCAAGTTTAAATTACATAACTATGTTATTTTCATATAATTAAAGCCACAATATAGTAAATTTCGAATCGATCAGACCAGTAAAAGTGGCTCAAATCCTTTCAACATCCATAAAATAAATATCTGGTGATGTACGTCTGAACAGATCTTAATAAGTTATAGCTAAGAACCATCCGAATCACATCATCATACACAGTTAAACAGTCAACTTATAACACTTCTTTTTTGGTCGGGGATTAAAATTTCTCACGAGTAACGTGATATTTTGGCTCAGACGAATGTGAAGTCAAAATTACATTCTGATTTTAAATTTTACTTTTTATATTAAATTTTTATTTTATGTTCAAATAAAGTTAAAATTCGCTTCACAAAAAAGCAAATTCGAAAGTTACTAATTTAGTTCAGCTATGAGTTATAACGGGTATATTTTGAATTACAGTCCAATATACTGGGCAAAAGCTAATGACGTTTGACGTTTTTACCATTTATTTACATGTATATTTAGAAATTATGTATTTTAAACTTCCGCGATTTATACAATTCATATTCAATATAACGACCACGAGTCACCCAGTGACCACGACAAATGCAACTTCGTCCAAACGTCGAGCAATAAAAAGGTATTACTCCTTGAAAAAAAATATTTTAAACGGATTTAAATCGCGTATAATTATTTTTATCATCCCGACGTTTCGAGCACTTTGCAGCGTTCGTGGTCACGGGTAGACTTAAATCCGTTTAAAATAGTTTTATTTCAATGAATAATAATCGCGAAAATCTAAGACAACGATAGGTATTACTCCTATTAGTTATCACGATAAAACCCGTTATATTAAATATGTACATTTAGAAATTTTAGTGGATTTTACCACAACACGTCTAGGAAAAGTGACCTTATTATATTTAAAAATTATCGTAAATTTTCATTCCACCAATATTATTTAAAATGAATGCAATTAATTACCTCTATTAAAAATTCATTTCTCCGAAATTTAAATTGATGACTGTCACGGTTCTTGGACATTAATTGGAAAATAATAAATTATCAAAGCGTTATTTTTAATATAGGACATTTAAATGAAAAAATTTGGATGACTTCCAAAATATTGCACGTAAATTCTTTATCTATTTATAATAGTCTAACGATCATTTTCAAATATTGTATCATTAACAAGTTATGTTACAAACAAGATCGGTGGTAATTATTTCATTTAATGATAAATATTCATTATAATTATGATCATAGACGCTATTTTTTACTTCGCGGCAACAAAGTTTATCTAAATACATGTGGAAAATACATATTCACAATATACTATTGAAAGAAACTACATCAAAGGAATTTTACATCATTAATACAACATCAAATTGATCTGTCAAATTATTTTTTTTCCAAGCGTAGTTTCCCCACACGGTAACTGTTTAATATTCACCTTATTCGTATGTATATATACATTTTATATTATTTTAATGATATTTACAAGACATATTTGTTCTACTTATTATTATAATGAATCAAATAATGGCAAAAACTTAAAACATTATATATATATTAAACAATATTAAATATGTATTCCCAAAACGTAACGGAACAAATATTACCATAATTATACGAAAAAATCATTTTAATGACAAATTAGTATAATAATAACAATCATTATTCTGGTACAGTCAGCATCAATAATCAATGAATATTTTTAATATTTACTTAATTATACCTAATTTTGTGAATAGCGATAAAGTGCTTTATTATTAATTAATATCAATACAAACTGTACCAATAGAATGATGTTGAAACTGATTTAATTTTTCACGGCACTGCATGACGTTATTTACATGTTCAATAAAATATTTTACGGTTATTTTACACACCATGAAAGTAGGACATTCATTCAAAATAGTGATTTTTTTTTTGCAAAATCACTTTAATTTATTTTTGTATTAATTTTAAAATATTTATTACTTTAGCTGGCAGTGCCAATTAATCCTTACTAATATTGTGATACATCATAACATTAACACTAGAATACCCGCGCCCACTTTTTTTCACGAAACACGTGGTCTATAGAAGGCCATTTTAAAAATTATAAAAACACGTTTATTAGATAAGTTGTAAATAAAATAACATCGTTCTATATAACTAGTAGGAACCAAGAACAGAAGAAATTTAAATATATACACCTATTATGAAAATTAAAAATAAACAATGGTGAGATCAATCGATAATTATTATTAAAATCAAAAGTAAAGTTATTTTACTACAATCGTATATTTTATAATCTTCATAACAACTTTAAAAAACTGTTGACAAAATTTGACGAGCCATTCCTGAAATCTTAACGTTTTCGTGTAAACAACGCAAAAATAATTTACAAAAATCATATCCTGGTCTACTATAGCAGTCTACACGTGTATTCTAATGTTAATACACTTTAAATTTCATAATATTAACAATTGAAAATAAGTATAATCGTATACTAAATGGGCAAAAGTTATACAAAATTACACAAATGAATTATACATTAGATACAATAAAAAAATCGAACGACCGACTATTACTACTATCACATGTAATACTGGCTCCTATTAATATTTGTCAGTACATCATTCATTACATTATAATACAAAATAATACCAAGATTATTAAATTCACAACAGTTTATTTTACCATAAATTCTTCTCATCTACTAGTTAAAGACTCTTTGGTCATCCCGAAATACAAAGTACCTTAATTAATTTATTACATAAATATCTTTGATTAGGTAACTGATAGACGATAATTATCTACATTTTACTACAAATTTACATTTAAATTATTCTTATTTATTTACATTACACGAAAAAGTCTTCGGACATAATATTTATGTGACAAGAAACAATGTTTATAAATAGCTTCACGACTAGGTTGATATATATTTGGAGTTATACATCCGATACTAAATGTATAATTTACGTTAGCACTATTACACATTGTTTTATTCATAAGTCTTAATTAAATCACAGTATCCAGGTCTCTAGAATCGACCTTTTGCATTGACAATCATAGAAAACTTTCCGAGGCTCTCGTCTCCTCTCTATCCACAGCGGAAACTATTTCTACACCCTCCTCATAGTTTGCAACTTTACTAGATGAGTTATTTACACAATAATGCTGATCCGGACCTCCGTATTGGCTGTGATAGAATTCCTCTCGCATCATGTGGTTCAAATTCGAACATCTAAAGAACAGTATTTCCTGGAATGGCTTTCTGAAATCCCTGTTTAGTGTTGCGTAAATTATTGGGTTTAAGAGGCTGTTAATGTAGCCGAGCCATAGAAATAGAGCACTCACAGCGTCTGGAATTGTATCCTCCTTAACAAATGGCCTTATCAGAGCGAGCACAAAGAACGGCAGCCAGCAAATAATAAACGCTGACATAATTATGCCTAGTGTAGTGGACGCTTTACGCTCCTTAGCCAGCTGAAAACGTAATTTTTTCTGGTGCGGCGAATGAGTCGGTTGTAAAAGATCCTTCGCAAAGTGACTTTTTTGAGCGAAATTGGATAATGACGATCGGATTCGACTAGGATTTAATTTGTTACTACTTTCCGAAGATTGCCGCCGTCTATTTTCTCGGGGTGGATGTTTAATTTCCGGCACGGGACCCATTTGCGAGTTAGGTCGATTTATTGTGTGTATAGGCTTTGTGGGTGTTTTCGGCACATGTTGTAGCATTGGACATTGTGACTCGTTTGATTTTCGTTGTCCAGTGAAACATCGTCCTATCGAGCTTTCAGTTTTGTCTACACTACACTGTAACAAATCAAAAGAAAAATATCTATTTTATTAATTCTTGTACCTATTTAATGGAATCTTATTTTAAAATTAATAGTCTACCTAACAGTTACCCTTGCCTTTGCGTGACCAAAATGTTTAATTTAACAGAAAAATGCTATGTTTAAAGTCTTCTAACATTTTACAAGTAAAAATATAATTATAAATATAAAAATCAAATATTAATCTCACCGTTGTGTTCGTGCTGGCAGTTGATCCTCGCGTGGGAGCGGGTGTCTGCGCCGGCTGGCTACCCAACAGCTTCGCTTCAGCTGCGCCGCCATTCTTTACATTTATTTCCAAATAACAATGCGTTTCCAGGTGTGACTGTGCACGTTTTTCATCCTTTACTATTTTTCGTGCGGCACTAAAAATTTTATAGTATACAACCACCATCACCGTTAACGGTAAATAAAACGAACCAAACGTTGCGTAAATTTGGTATCCTTGGTTTTGAGACACCGAACAAGAGGTTTCCGTTTTTTCATTTCCCAAAATTAAAACTGGCGGCAGCGATATAAAAGCTGCGCTCATCCACACTATGAAAACGCAAAAGAGCATACGTTTCGGTGTCCTCTTCACGCCATATTCCAATGGCTTTGTGATTGCGTAATATCGATCTACCGATATCATGCACAGGTTCAGAATACTCGCTGCACACGACAAGACGTCACTAGACACCCAAAAGTCACAAACCACCGGTCCAAACGGCCACGATCCCATTAAATCATAAACCATAGCTACTGGCATTACCATAGTCGCGACACAGAGATCGCTTACAGCGAGCGATACGATCAAATAGTTGCTAGGTCTTCTCAATTTTCGTACTAAACAAACGGCAACGCAAACTAAAATATTCCCCACTATGGTTCCAAAGATAACTATCATGAAAATAGCTGTCAGAAGAACTGTTACAAGCGTTGAGTACTTAGTATGTTTTATATGAGATTGTTTTGTCAAAGTTGTATTGGTGTCGTAGAGCGTCCAATTTACTGTTGAATTTGGATTCGTATTATTATATCCTGTGGTTGAATCGTTGTAATCTATAGATAATGCAAAATCAGCTTGCAATAATAAAGATACGAGTATGAGAAGACACGAAGGTAAAGTAACGAAGCTAGGCCGTGAACAGTGGAAATTATGATTTTGAGCCGCCATACGAGTCCCTGGATTGGGTGACGATTAATATCGTTTTCTTATCCTTACCATGCATCGGGTTCAATGTTATCTTCTTGATATTTACGCATTAATTCATTGGCTCTTCACTCAAATTAAAATTGTATCAAAAATATCGAATCAAGTTTGAAAGACGACTTTGTCATGAAGCTGTTTTGTTTTAGAATGGCGAAATTGATTACAAATCAGAAGCGGCATTAATTGACATATCGCCAGGATTGCCCTTCCAATTCCGAGCTGAGCCATTGGATTGTATGTCTTTATTTAAGAAAAATAGTTCTTTTCTATTGGTGAATAGAGTTTGGTTTTGGTTGTTTCTGTCTTTGGTTGGGTCTTGTTGCTTTATTGCAGTGGAAAGCGGTTGGAGTAGTTACTAGTTCAATATCCCGTCTGCGGATTGCTTCATTAGTGTCAGCGCTTTGTGAAAAAACTCTCCGATCTGAAAAGACGAGAAATAAGACATTTAGAAGTTGTTTCAAGAACATTGTATATTTAAAACGAAAAATAGTATGTTCAGCTTATATGGGTAATTGATTTAGTGAAAATGAGATGCTATCGAAAATCAGTCTAGAACAAAATATTCTTATAAACAATTTTAAAGTTATTAGCCTACCATCAATCGAGTAACACATTGACGTGGTTTTAATAGAGACAAACTATAAAACAATCATGCAGTACATCCATTCATGTATAATAACGATCTCTTAAAACAGTAACTACCCATTAGACGACACATATGGTCACGTGGCCATTAACCCGAATGATAAGTATCGTACATTAATAATGATACCTTAACTTGTAACTTGTTGATAACCTTAAACGTATTTTGACGTTGGTGACGCCAAATATGTAATTGTTTCGAGAGATTCTATTTTTAAAATGCAATTTAAAATTTGGACATTCGATTTACATAGAGGAAAGAAATGAATGGTTTGCATATTTATTGAATGAATTTAAATAACTTAATTTTTAGGGTTCCGTCTGTCCATCCGTCCATCTATCTGTTTAAATTAAATTTGTAGAATTTAATTTATTATAGTTGGACTTAAACATAAAGGGTTCTGTACCATTATATATGTACTTTTAAAATATTTTTGTTAAACAAACAAGAAAAGCGCTATAACAATATATAAAATTTTGTAAAATACGACTCGCACTTGGACCGGCTTTTATTTATCTATATATAAAAAATAAAACTGGCTGGCTGACATATTCACTGACTGATCGATCAACGCAGAGCTGATCAAACGATCCTTAATCGTCCTATCTGTGCAAAAAAAAATTTTTGAAAATTCATCCCCAAAGGGGTCAAGAACTGGGTTGAAAGTTTGTTAGATATCAAATCGCTATTTCCTATTGCTAAGTATATGCAGGCAAAGCTGCGAGGAACTGTTAGTTGTTATTATACCGGCGAAGAAATACACACATGTCATGTATGTATATCCGGCCCATTATATATGTAGCCTAAACGGCTTGACAGGTTTTGAAATGTAACCTTAGTTTGTATTCTTCACCGCAGTGTCACAGACTATATGACGTCAGCGAAAAATCAACATGGCGGACGTAGACTGTCAAAACTGGCGAACCATTGTTTTTTTTTAAGTGCGAAAAATTGTTGTGTATAATGAGATATAAGACATGCTTATAAGCAATAACATGTCAACCCACAAAAGTCAATTTGGAAATATTGAAATTCGAATAATGCGTCATGTATTTAACATTAATCATAAAATTTTTAAATCATCTGAACTAAATAAGTACGGGTAAAAGTGTGTCCTATATAATAAACTTATATATTTAATTAATATTGCTTTTAATTTACTTTTAACTCATTATTCATTACACCTTTTATCACAATAGAAAATGAAAGAGCAGGAAAAGAAGGACATATGACATCTTTAGACGCCATTTTCTCAAAATGAAGTCTGTGTGGCTTGACACAGTATTGCTTATCAGCGTCCATATATCGTAAGCACATTGCAGTCACAATTAAGTTGTTAGCGTATAAAATGAACACAGCAGCTCAAAGATTATTACCCTGCGGTATATTTGACGCATTTTAATGCGTTCAAAGGTATAAGGATTAACGATGACGTGGGCTTGTTAATACCCTAATGCCAGTAAGTCTGCCCTGTAGCTACGCTAGTGGGTGGTGTCAGAAACATTGTACGTTATTTACGACCGCATTTAGCCGTTTTAATTTAACGTAAAACGTTCTGTGATTTAATTTTCTAAATATTTTTTCGGGTTTATTCGATAGAATAGAAAGGCTTACCTTTGTTTCTTATGTTAATTGAAATAAATGGTTTTATGTGTGTATTTAAATTTAGTACGTTGTTATAATTTATGTATGTATGTATGTAATGCCGACGGTTGCGGGTTCGATCCCCGGTCGGGGCAGATACTTATATTTGTATAAATATTTGTTCCTAGGTCTGGGTGTTTGTCCTTGTGGGTCTCCCTACCGTGCCTCGAAGAGCACGTAAAGCTGTCGGTCCCGGTCGTTACCACAATCACCTGATAATGATCGTTACTCGTAGTAGGGAAATTATTCTAGTCTAAATGGTTACTGGCTTGCCCTCAGGGGTTGCGGATGTCAGTGGCAGTCGCTCTGTGTAAAAGTCAGTAACTCGTCAATATCTGGACTAGAATAGAAAGCAGACCGTGTTATAACCGGGAAAAATGCTAGGTAAATGATGATATAACGGATAATAGAATTAACTAATCTAAACAAAATACCTGTAAGTTTATTAATATAATATAATTTATTTCTTATTAAATACTAATATCACTTTATAAAAAACAATGTAATTAAAAAGGTTTTAGCAAACAAATCTTTTTAATATAATATTATAAATTGAGACAAAGTACCACTTAAGCTTTATCTCCATGAGTATCGATGAAAGTGCTTTAAGACTGCAAAATTCAGATCCTGCTGTATCGCAATTTTCAATATGACTTTTTTATATATAAATAGACTGGTCACTTTTATTAAGTGATCACCGTCGGATATTTGCAGGATTGGAGAACCCACAATAGTATTAAACAGCTTCAAAACGAATTAGGCATGAAGACATGGACGATGGTTGGAGGGGACGATAAAGAGGCGTGAATACAATGTGCGTTGATTTTCTTACAGTTTATCAAAAAAAATGTAATATAATTACAAAATATATGAATGATTTTAAAAGAGTACCTATCGAGTTTCTTGCCGGTTCTTCTCGATAGAATCTAAATTCCGAACCGGTGGTAGCTTCATTATGATTTTTTTTTATGTTTACGATTCAAAAGTGTTCGTAAGAGCCTACTTGAATAAAGTATATTTTGATTTAGATTTTTTAGGGTGTCCAGATCCCTCCTTTAGTATACGACTTATACTTAGTACATTTAACGAATGGCGATGACAATAGTATAATTTCTGAAATTAGCATTTATAATCATTCCATCTTACTGCGTAATGTCCGGATCAAAACTAGATTATCGTTGTACATTTTGGACTTACAACCTTCCCCTTCGGAACCTTCCCTTGGACGGACCCCTCCAATATGAAAGCTATAGCTAACTGAAAGGGAATATAAAGGAAGGAATGGTGGTCATTAATTTAAATATTTTTATGTTTCTGTTATGACGATTCAATAGTGCTCGTGAAAATCTACTCGAATAAAGTATATATTGATTTGAATGGGAGAACAGGTTAGGGTTCTGGCTCTCTCACGCACCGTACTAAATATTATATTTATATATGTATCTTAGCTACGTCACGCAAATTTGCCATGTGAGCACTTTATGAGTTTTAATCAGCGGACTACAGCTAAAACAATTTATTGATTTT
This sequence comes from Hypolimnas misippus, assembly GCA_037950945.1. Taxonomy (NCBI): domain Eukaryota; kingdom Metazoa; phylum Arthropoda; class Insecta; order Lepidoptera; family Nymphalidae; genus Hypolimnas; species Hypolimnas misippus. The sequence continues at coordinate 4,753,198 of JBBEEQ010000009.1, forward strand.
TATAAAGATACAACAGTAAAAACAATAGAAGGCAAACACAAATAATTATTTTTAGATGAGAATTATAAATTTATTATTTATTACCTGAAAATTTACTGTTAATGCCTGTTTTTTGACAGACTTACGGCTTTCGTAAGACACCTAGATAACTGATATCAGGTAAAATAGTTGTTTTATATTATTTACGAGTAGAACTTATATATGTAATTCTCGTCCAGTCATAAAATATACGTATTTTTTAATCCCAGAAATATTAAATACAGTACATGTACTTTAGTATTGCTGGGATTTAGGTACAACGCTGAAATCTATGAATAATGGAAACCGTAGCTGACTAGATTATACTAAACCCAGTGGGCGGCTTGAACACTAAATAAGGTTATTAGGTTTACAAAATGTACTACAGTTATGTGATACTAACTTGGATTATTGTACTACAATTATTTAATTCCTCAAAATATTAGAACTAATAAATATTTTAATGAAACTTGCGTTAACTTTTCTAATTCAAAAGTTAATGAGATATTTTCTTTGCTTATTTTTGTGTTATTTATACGTTTTAATCTTAATGTATGACTAGTCTCTATCTGTAGCTTGCTTACGTAGTATGTTGATAAAACTAGCTTACATATTATTCTGATATATAAGCTATATTACAGCAAAGTATCATTAAAAACTTTTGAGTATTTTTTGCGTTAAAGTGCAACAAACATACATCTATCTTTCCGAAACTTTCGCCTTTTAATAGTTCGAATAGTAAGATAAGGTTCGTGTGCATTAAAAATTAAATGATATATATTTTAGTATCAAATATCATACTGGCTATAATTGACAAAATGTTTAAATATATCAAGTGATGTGCAATTCAATTTATTTAAATAATATTATAAATGCGAAAGATGTATGTCCCTACATATACGTAAGTAACCTTTAAACATGAACGCAAATGTATCACACTCAACGGCCCCCATTAGGGTACTGTGTTTATGGTATTGTGTCGGGGGTCCGGAAACACAAAACACAAGCATTTAGACATGACAAACATTTGTATGCCCACTATAGACGTTTACCCGCGACCGTTAGCGCTTCAGACAGTTGCATTGACCACTGCGCTAATTTAATAATTTCTTACCTTGTAATATTATTTAATTACTATTTATTAAAAAGGCTACTATTTATTTCACAGATAAAACCGCATAACTCAACTAGTTTTGTGCGAAATATATCCAAAAATTGTTGCAATACAATGGATATTTCCAAAATATATTAAAAAAATGCAAATCAATTATGTTTTTTAAATAACGATTTTTTTAAACAAAACATTTTTGTTTCACTTTAAAACAATAACGTAATTGTCTACATACATATTTCTTGGAACTTTTAATGAGCGGTCCGGATCCTTAACATCTTACCAAGTCCATGAACAAGAGGTTAACTTTTAATTATGTGTAAGTAATATTTTTTTTTTTACGTTGATAGGCAAGCGTTTGACGTCAATCAAAGCTAATGGTAAGCAATGATGACGTCTAAGTTGGTACGCGCTTGTCTATAAAATGCTTATTCACTCTTTCCTCGACGGCACTCAAACTCATAGTGGCAGTGAACTTTGATGATCAAAGAGTGTTCTGTACATTAGTGGTCCTTATCAGAGCATATATTATTAGAGTGTTCTTGCGGTTTGTTAGGAATAATGCTAATAATATTGTGGTTCAAAGTAATTGTAATATCAACCGCATTTAGTCGACGCCGCAAATCAATAGACTGAAAGATTAAGTTATATACCGCTTGAACAGTTCTGAAGCAGGGATTAACTCTTAAAACTTTAGTCAGTGATAAAAGATAATTACGTAGTTTTAAAAAGTTCAGAAGTGAATGATAATAAGAATTGATATTATGAAAGACGGAACCATCGATGTTATTGAGCATGTCATCGTGCTGAAGAATCACAAATACAAATATTCTTTATTGTAGACCAAAACAAAAAAAAAAAAACAATAGATACAAAATATAGAAATACATTTAAAAAAATCACTCAGAAATATACAATTCAAATTTCATATAACGGGTCTTATCGCGATAAGTAATCGTAATAATTCCTTTTTATTTCCCGACGTTCGACGAAGTTGCATCCGTCGTGGTCACGAGCTGAGAATCTGTCAGATCTATTTAATATTATATACTTACGCATAATTATCGCTATAAGACACGTTATATAAAATATGAATAGTTATATAAATATAAATCGCGAAACTTTTAAATAAATAATATCCAATTGAAATTCAACTTTTGTAATCATATTTCACTGTGCTCTTTCTCTTGACATAAACCACCAGTTGCTAGGAAATTCTCCAGGGGCCTATTTGGATTCTGATAATTCGTCACGTATTTAACGTTATTCATTAAAATTTAAAGTCATATAAATTAAATAAGTACGGAAAAAAGTTTCTTAATTTAATGTTTTGAATATTGTAGCGTGCTTCATATTTTTCGATAAGCAATAACCTCATATATTACAAAATATATATAATTACGTAAAACTTTATTATACCAATTTGCTTTCAATATATTAAACAATTTAGAAAACAGGAGGTGGTTATATACGTCTTCAAACAAAATAATTGAGAATATGTTTAACATCTTAAGACGCCATTTTCTCAAAATGAAGTTCCTGTGGCTTGACATAGTATTGCTTATCGGAGTCCAATTATGATAAACTATTGCTATAAAAACGTGCCACATTTGGACCGTCAAAAAAATGAAAATCAGGAATAAACTGATAGTACGTTTTGTGATAGCGATAATTTAACGTAATTACTCTGCTAGTCACGTGTACAAGAATCCCATCAACAGTCAAATGTTCACTTAATGCGATCACTAATTAATCTTTCAGCAAATAATATATAATTGAAAATTTTAAAAAAGACCGGCAATCTATACATTAAGACTATTTTAACAAGCCAATAAAGAGTTGAAACTCTCAAACCTCTAAAAAAATTTTACAAAAATGTAGTTAATAACCATCTCGATTACATTACTTTTCAAAAAACAAAAAAACGCATCAAAATCGGTCCACTCGTTAGCTCCCTACGATGCCACAGACAGACACACAGATACACGCGTTAAACTTAGAACCCCTTTTTGGGACGCGTGTTCAAAACGAAAATAAACAAAAGTAGTATACGAATGTGCAAAAATCGATCTAGGTTGTATTCCGTAGAAACGTCTATTTCCTGAGATGGTTCCGGTTTCCAATTGTCAATATGTCTAGTTAGTCCATTAACGTTGACTTAAAATAGCCTTTATTTTTTCTTTAACTGGGTTAGTATTAATGAAATCTATACTAACATTACAAAGATGTAAAATTTGTTTGTATGTATTTGTCTCTGAACTACTAATCCGACTGATTACAGAGTTATAGGATGTATAACATCACGGTACGAATCATATAAGGGAAGTGTTAACCATAAACGCGAGTGGAATCGCGAGGAGCTGCTAGTGAAGGAAGTACTGACGCGATTTGAAAAATTCTATTTGCGTTATATAGCATGTTTATTTAAGAGGATATTTTTGTATGTGGGGGGATTACCCTCGATTAGAATATTAATTCGAATGAAGCAATGATCATAAATGCGAGTGGAAACGCAAGGAGCATCTAGTCTATATATATACATATTCGATTCCGATTGCGATAACACTTTGTCAACTTATTGTTTGCACTTACGTGAAAGTTATAGGCAAAGTACAATTAACTTCCATTTGATGGTGTGCGTGTCGTGCAGGAAAAATGTTAAACGGTCGTGCGGCGTAATAATATTTGGATGAGATTTTGGATGATTGCACCATAAATTTTACACCTTTCCCTCGGCCGGGGAGGATAAACGGAAGTTATATAACACGATTGACTTAATTTTTTAACGCGTGTAATATGATTTTTGTTAAAGCTCGTCACTAATAAATATTTGGTTAGTTATGTTTAACGAAATTAATTCATGTTTAAAGAAAAAAACAATCATAATAAAATTCTTTACGTTCGGATAGACAGACGTTCTATTCCGATTTTCCTCCTTAGGGTGGATAAATGGTATCACCAATAACTACTAACAGCAAATGCTTGTCCATCTACATATTCTAAAAGCAATGTTTTCCACAATCTGCTACGTCTTCATCTTACGGAAAGACTAGAATTCTACATATTATAATCAACGAGTCGGAGAGACAATTGTCGGTCTTGGCGTTTTTGTTGAACGCTTTTGTAGATATTTTTTAAGGCTGACAAGAGATGTGCTTGCGAAAAAATGAGGCCGTAAATTTTGTATGTGTTTTTTTGTTGTCAAAAATGACTACGAAAAATGTCTTAATAATATAGCAGTTTCTAGTTATACTGAAGCAGTTTTTAAGCGTCCTACTACAAGGATATACAATTGTCAGAATTTCCTCCGAGTTACAAGTTTCTTCGCGATGGTATCCATTCACCGCGAAGCACGAAATAAATTTAAACAGCTTAACATTTGTAATCTCAGCGGTGTCTTACCTTTATATTATTATATCTATTCCGAACGGAATCGAACCCAAAAACTTCAGCGTGGAGGAGGTCCAAATAATATAAAATAAAATGAAATAAAATATGAAATAAAATCGCGCTTTCATCTCAACGTTTGCTTCGATTTAAATCTATTTGAAATAGTTTTTTTTCTAAAAATAGTACGTAGTAGTTTTTTTTTTTATTTTAGATATAATTCAAAGATATTAGAAATAATTTTAAAGATAGCACATGAAGAAATATGCGCGTAAAATGTAATCTTGGCTCACTAGAGCACAGAAATCGGTACGAGGCGAAAAATTTCAATCGTGTAAAATATTTTGACTACGACCACCTATATCGAAAAAAGTAAATCTCGGAATAAGCTCCGTATAACCTCCAGGTATTAACATGCGTGAAGTCGGGCCGCTATTAAATGTGAATTAATTCCATTTTTACGCCATAACATTTACCATACACGCTATGTACATAGAAATGTATTAAGGTACGTTGGTACGATCCGATAACCTTATCTGATGTCCAGAATGTAAACATCAAAGGCATATAAAATACTACTAAACATTTTAACCCTCGATTAAAAGGGGGTGTTATAAGTTTGACATGTGTACGTCTGTGGAAAATTGGAGCTTGATAGCTCCGTAACGAATGGACAAAAAAAAGTTTTCGGTTTTGGGATTATATTCTTATTCAATTTATTAAAAAAAAAACTCAACCGATTTTCTCCAGGAGATATAGAATTTCTATATATTAGACTTGATGGTGTTCGCGACTTCGTCTGCGCAGGATTATTTTACCTATTTTTTATTATTCCTATTTTGACCCAATTTTAATCCCTTACATTTCTTTAATTACAATAATAATGAGCGTCCATCGTTTCTCAGACTCTAGACTAATTGTATACCAAATTTTATTAAAATCGATTCAGTATTTTAGGCGTGATTGAAACGTGATTGAAACGAACACACAGACAGAGTTACAGAAAGTAAGGATTACTTCAATCGATTTTACCATTATAAGTTAATCGTATAACTATTTTGAATATCGTGGGCTATAATATCGTGTTTACTCTTGCCATCCAAAGTTACTAATGAATTCAGTGAATGGGATCTATAACATTAAAATCTATTTTTGATGTTTAACGTTTTTATAATCCTTTAAGAAACTTGATTTTTCATATTATTTTATTAATTAAGAACATTTTATTTATTACGAAATGGTCACCGCAACTTGATATGCATTTAAACTTTCATTTCTAATACTTTCCTTTATGTTTCATTTTTGCGATACAAACTTATCCAAAGTCTAATATATTTATATACCGTATTCAAAATTGGGAAATATAACAAGCAAACGTATAGATAGACATAGTTACTTTTATATTTATGATTATTGTTAATAAAAATTATCTGGCAAATGACCTGGCGTGAGACCTGGTACCTATTAAGTGTCACCCATTAAAATTTGTGGCAACAGTCACAAATTGTTTACAGCTTAAAAAGGAGCAAGGTATGAAAGGAAACAGGAAGTAAGTAAATGAATGGGGAGAAGGGTAGTCTACCGTGTCTCTCACTCGCAGAACGAAACGCTGTTATATTAGCTAATTTACCGATCTTCTGGGCAAGTGAGGTGCTGCCCCGGTCGCGTCAGCCCATATACGATCTGTATTCAGTGTACTACGCGTAGGCTACACCATAATAAAATTTGCATTGGTTTTACACGCGTTTAGGGTTACTGCTTCGTTTTTACGAGTTGTAGTGTGATGTAATATATAGCCTATAGCCTTCCTCAATAAATAAACTATGTAACACAAAAATAATTTTTCAATTCGAACCAGCACTTCCTGAGATTAACGCGTTCAAACAAACAAGCTCTTCAGCTTTATAATATTATTATAGATTAGTTTTATACATAGATATAAGCGAAAATAATAATTGAAGGTTAGTAAAAGGTCGTTTCTCAGAACCAAGCACTTCAGAACTTAATTAAATTCGATTGATAACAAATTAACGAATCAGATAATCACGATTGATTATCATGGCCACCCTTTCTATGGCTGCCATTATTTATATTGGTATCTTTAAAGCCAGGTTCACACGAAACTTAGTTATTTTGATAATTTTCAACAGATTAAAAAAAGTGGGGGACAGGACCTTCTTAGTGTATTTTTTTTAAATGTTCGTTACGTCTATTGGAACAAACATTTAAATATCCACTAAGAAGAATTATAAGAAACATTTGTTGAAATAAATATTATAAATTCAACTTTTTTTTTTAAATTTCGGATATGAGTTTCCATAATCATATTTATTTCTCACGACCTACATTATATATATCCGTAATAAAAAGTAACATAAATCAGATTTATTGTAAAGTAAATACCAGGTTCGATTTTTGAGCCTTGTTGAGTTTTTCTGCAAACCTTTGAATACAGTCATTCTTAACTTCATAATTGATCACATAGTTTCTATTAACGAATTTCTCTAGCTCTCATAGTTACTACAGTCCTACTAACCCATCCGAATGAAACTATGACTATCATCCTTCCGAATATAATAGTTTCCTAGTTTTCTAATGATGACTTGCGATAATTTAATTTATACACTCACCGAGGATATATCCTAATCCCAATCCCATAAGGAATTGTTATTACTACACAGCTCGATGAAATAAATTCCAAATTTCTCGAATCTCAGTGACAAGATACGGAAAAATATTTCGCGAGAATTTACCACATGACTTCTTTGTCGCGATACACGGAGAAATATCGCGTATTAAAGGTCCATAAGGATAAATTCGAAATTCACCGGTGAATATAATATGAAACTCATAACATACATTCCATTCGAATATCAGTGAAAAATTACTATAAGTATGGAAAGAAATATTTCTCGAATTCGAGAATTTTCTCTTTCTAGCGATGTACGAAAAATATCACCGTTTGTAGGTAGCCTTAGTAAAATTCTGTTAGAATCAATTCGAAACTCGCTATTGAATGGGATGATAAAAAAAATTCAGCAAAGTTCCTAGCGCAGATGGCTAAGTTTCTTGTAGTAAAGCAAATTACGTTGAAAATAAAGTTCTTCTTGCGGTCACTTTTTTCTTTTTGTACTGTACTGCAGAGTAACTTACTACAACATTCTTAACAATTTCTAGAATTTAAGAACTTATAATTAGGACTTTTTTTGTTAAAGCAACCGACTTCAAAAGCATAATACATCATTTCGTTAACTTGGATCACATACTATTCCAGTTATTTTGAACCAAACAAATGTACTGAACTGATTTTGGTAAAAAAATTGTAAAGACCAATCTGGAAGAATTTTCTTTAAAAAAAAAACATTTAAAATTCGTTCCAGAAATGACGGATTCATGAGGTAACAAACATTAAAAAAATAACATACAGTATGAATTGAGACCTCCTTTTCGAAGTTTTAAGTCCATTTTAAGGAGAAAAGAATAATATATAACGAGAAGTTTTAAAAATTGCATTATGAAAGTATATTCATGTGAAAAATGGCAAAAGAAAAAAGTTATTTAAAACACATTTAGGTAAAAATAAGGTTTTTTTATTTGTTAATGGAAGTCTGCAATAACGAATGTTTATAAAAATTAGAACATGTAAAATCGATGAAGTGTATTGACCGAGGGAACATATTCGAGTATACCAAGCCTCGGCCTAATTATTTATCAAATATATTAAATTGCTATCACGTATTGTCACGCATTTCTGTAATTCTATTACAAATTAAAATTGAGTACAAAAATATTTTAAACGGTTTTCTTTAAGCTAGCTGTGCATCGTACTGTCTCTTTCACTCGCCGCACGAAACACAATTATAATAGTCACTTAACGTCAATTTTATATTAATAATGATAAAAAAGGGGACAAAAAATTGTATAAAACTTTGTCAATTTTAAACCGATCAGGCTGAGACTATATATGCATAAAGCTACCATGACGTAGGCATTACAGACATCGCAGACGAAGTCGCGAGCACCAGCTAGTTCAACGTATGTATACACTTTATTCACTGTAACACTGTATTCGTATTTGTATAAAAATACTAGCAATGTTTTTTTCAGAGTAACGTAGTTTCCTAGTAATAAAAGTATTTTAGAATCCAGACAGTAGTTTACTTCCTACAAACAAATAAAATTTTCCTCTTTCAATACAGATGTAGGAAATGTTTCATGAAAATTCTTTTAGGCGAGAATTGTACATATAAGTTTTGCTCTCAGAATTTTATAAAGATTTACATAAGTTGTGTGCCTCAGATGTGTGAATGTGTGAGAATTTACTGTGAGTCTCCATATTTTTTTAGCAACAGCTTTTGTAAAGTTATCCAAGTAACTGTTACCAAGTCACAGAGTCGTTTTATATCAATTACTTAAGAGTAAAACTTACGAATGTACTTCTTGCCTTTGGAATAAGCTTTTCTTTTATATAACATATAACTGATTACGTATTCATATGTGCAATTTATTTTCAAATTCAAAATATACTTTATTTAAATATGTTTTGTAAAGTCAGTTTTTTTATTTATTTGTCCAAAACTACTGAATCGAAATGTAGTATCTACTGAGAAGAACCTTCATGAAACTCCATGATATGTTTATTAAATTTCTAAATAGTTTGTATACTAATATTATGTGAGGGAAATCAAAGGCGGAGAAGTGGGTTCTATCAATGGCTGTTCTAGATATTTGGCTCTGAATAAGGGGCATTACTCAATTAAATGCCCCATATATAACCAAGCTGTACCTTGTTATAGACAGAAGGGCCAATTACCTCGGCTCACTGATTCCGTATATCGAAACAAAAGGAATATAGTACCGTTTAACATTGACACTATCTGCCTTTCTACAAAAGATTTAAAGATACGTTAAACGCGTGTTTAAAAAATCCGTACTACAAATCTGCGCTTAAAGACAGTTTCGAGTTCAAAACGCTATAGACATTAAGTTTAATTATGTATAAATAGCTTTATGATTTTTTAATATTTACCTCGCAGTAATTTAGACACGATTTTAAGAAATGTTTGATTTTTAAACATTATTTAGCTAGACATTAATTGATTTCATTGTCGACATTATTTTATTTTATCTTTTGTAGAAAGACAGTATATGTTTTAATCGTCGTTAAAAAGCCAATATTATACCCATATATTTGTATTGTTTTTTTTTTTTTAATATAATAAAACTTTGTTCTTTACTGTCGTTACATAGTATTTTCAATACTTTGGTTTATGGCTTTATCGACAAGACAAATGCTATATCGCCAATGTCACGTGGAATGGAGAAAACACAAATGAATGGAAAGAAATGGAGATTGATCGGTGTGTTCGAGAATCCAACCTTAACTAAATTTGGAAAACACCCTAAAATGGTGTAAATTTTATTGTAAGTCCTAAAACAACACAAAAATAGTTTTAAATATAATACGTATATAGTTTAAAGATACAACTAATATTAATGGGACAATCACGTGTTTTATTTACAACTTAATTTGATTAACTACTGATCCAATTTGAAAAGAGTTGTCATTATTTAAATGCATATTTTTCAAGGAAGGTTTAGTATATAATAAAGTAGAATCTGATGAAGATTTTCGGAGATAAACAAAGGAACTACTAACAACAAAAGGACTACAGAAACAATTATTAAGTCCGTACAAACTACGTCCTAGAACCGGAAATATAAAAATATCCAATTTTAAAACGCGCGAATGAACTAACCAACAACAATTACTACAAACGGATACCGAAGCGAACAATCCTCTCTATCCACACTAATAAGTAAAATTGAGGTGTTTGTTTGTGATTTAAAATAAACAGCGTTTCACTAAATGCATATGAAAGTATATACGGTACATACTTATAACAAGAAAAACCATTCTTAAAATTTTTGTCTGTTTGTTTTGACTAATATTTGAAACCGCTGAACCCATTTTGACGGAACTTTCACCCGCAGATAGTAACTGTAACTAATATTATAAGAAGTAGCTTCGGATACATACACGAATTTTATTTTTTTTAATTTTTCGCAGACGACGTCGCAGGCACCGGCTAGTACAAAATATAACAAAAATCTTTGCAGCATTAAAGTTTAATTCATTTGAAATAAATAACACACAGCAGTTTCCTTTGAAGTAAGATTGCGTTATACAAATATATTATCTAAACTTCAATTTTACCGTCCAAATAGTTTATTCTTTGCGGAGTAGTTTATTTTAAAGACATACTATTTTTAAACATCTTCGATTTTCCATCAAACATTGCAATACATAGCGTCGCTTCGTAAAAATGAATCTAAATAACTTATATCTATTGATACTATAAATAAATAAAATAAACGTCACACTCAAAGACCCTCATTACGATCGTGTGGCCGTGTATTGGGGGTCAAACACACTACACTAACACAAACACCCACACCACGACAAACATCACTATCGCCAATACAAATGTTTCCGTGAGCGATCGAGCCCGCTCCCGTTAGGGCTTCAGTCAGTTGCAGTGACCACTGCGTCGACGTGAGTAACGATCATTATTAGGTGATTGTGATATTAACCTAGGAACAAATATCTGCCCCGAGCGGGTATCGAACACGCAATCGTCGTTAAAAATACATTCAGTATCACTACACTAGAGCCGTCATCATAAACTTTAAGGCGCTACAACACCATTATTAAATCATACTATTTAATCATGTATATAAACTTTCGTGTATGTAGATCCTAATCCTCAAAGTCAAACAAAATAATCTTATAGGTACCACTGACCCTTGTATCTCGAGTCACGTTACTAATGGACGGATTAAAATTGTTTTAGCGTCTACTATTTTGAATTCCTTTGGTTTTTGTATTATTTATGGACAGACTGTATGTGCGATTAAGGATGTTTATATTGTATTTATTAAGTAATGTGGACCCTCGATAATCCGATATAAAAGAGCTAAAACAATGCTTAAGAATTCAGTACTACAATGCGCTTATTTTATTTTAGCTGTTACTGGAATAATGAAAATGATTCGACATTAAAAGCAAAATACGTATTTTCTTTTATCTAGAAGTACATACCCAAACCGAAAAAAGAATTAACCAAATTGTTTATGCTGTTTTCGAGTAATCAGTGAACATACATAAAAAGCAGTTTCAGACGAAGTGAGAAAATGTCTAATCCGGTTATCTTTGTGATCCGACATAAATATAATATGTGCAAAAGAAATATTGTTTAACTTCTTCACAATAACACAAAACAATTAACTTATTTATGAAATAATTTAAAATGTATTAAGCAGTTTAAATTTGAAAATTTGAACAAAAATGGATAGACGGAATTTTTGACATTTATCATTTATATTACCAAGTACTTCATCTATACATATATAAAGACTTGCATGACTGACTGATTCATCAACGCAGAGGCTAAACCGCTGATGTAACAAACTTGAAATTTTGGCAATTAATACCTTACGTTGTAAGCATCTACTGCGAAAGGATTTTTGGAAATTTCACTCTTAATGGTGTAAAATATGAACGTTTGCATGAACATCCGTCATTTTCGAAGAAACACGATATTTTATCTACTTATGGTTAAAATAGATGGACGTGTAGAACGGGATTTTCAAAATATTACCCCTAAGAGTGTAAATAATATTAATTTGTAAGTTGACGGCTCAAAAGCATTTTAAAACCTTGCTCTAAAAAGTTTATTTTGAATTTGAATTTAAGGGTTTGTAAATTTTAAAGTTACCCGGGCGAAGTCGGTATAGCCCGCTAGTATTCATATGGAATAATAAGTTAGAAAACTCTATCAAAGTCGCGAAGGACTTAAACCCGCTCCTTCCGTATTCAGCATCCTCCATTAGGGTTTACGACTTACTTGCCTGAAAAACTTTGGTTATTATTCCATACGATCTCGATATAAAACTACGAATATCCTATTTCAGTGAACTAAGAGCGCTAACAGCTGTTCGTAAAAGGAAATTTTTCACGAAGCTTTCCATCGATTTTATGTTAACGGCTTTTGAAGTTTAACCGAGACCCAAAAAAAATAGTACAATTTGGCGTTGCGTTTTCCATTTGTTCTATTTTACACGTGCGCTAACTTTCATTCGCAAAGAATGTTTTCTTTCTGAAGCGATTAAGGTAATTAAAGTAGAATTGCAATTTGCGGTTAGTTGATTTCGTTGAATATAAATTATTCTGAAAACTAGACTTAAAAACTGCTTAATATAAAGAGCATTAAATGCGCCTTATCAAGACAAATCTATTAGGGTAATTTTATCAAAATCCATGGGCCACTGAGGAGTTACGAGCGGATATAGGAACAGACGTACATCCATACAGGTCAAACACGTAACCTTATTTTTCGGTGCAGTCGAATAAAAGAGCTAAAACAATGCTTAAGAATTCAGTACTACAATGCGCTTATTTTATTTTAGCTGTCACTGGAATAATGAAAATGATTCGACATTAAAAGCAAAATACGTATTTTCTTTTATTTTTAAATCAAACTACTAAACCAACTTTAATATAAATTCTTTGGGACCAATCTAGAAGTATATACCCAAACCAAAAAGAATCAACCAAATTGTTTATGCTGTTTTCGAGTAATCAGTGAACATACATAAAAAGCAGTTTCAGACGAAGTGAAAAAATCCCTTTTTTGGAAGGCTGTTAATAAGTATTTAAACAATCTAAACACGTAGAGCTAAAATTGTATAAAATATATAACTAATTTTTGTCAAGTCCTAAAATAATACCGTGTTTCTTTCTCCGTAAACTTTTATGAAGAATACACCAACCCCTACTTAGTAATATTACTTGTGTCAATATATATTTCCGCAAACCGCATTTACATAATATAAAATTGTATAGCGTAACAAAATAATCAGTTGAGTTTACTTAAAAAATGTATTTTCTTTTTTATAGAGGAACGAGGTAGCAGAAGTCATGTCATGGTGGGAATGAGAACGATTTATCATAATTGAATGCGTACAAAATATTTTATCGAGGAGTTTTCTCATCGAAAGCCAACCCTGAATACAGCAGCGATGTCATGGGGCTATTATTAGAATATGTTTACAAAATTTCATGTCAAGTTAGTTAGTTAAAATTTTGTAAAATTAAACCCAGCCAAGTGTAAGCCAGGTATCAATGATGCTTATAAGCAATAATGTGTCAACCCACTGAAAATCGAATTCGGAGATAATGATGTTTCTGATAATACGTCACGTATTTAACATCATTAAAAAAAATTAAGTCATTTAAACTATATAAGTACGAAAAAAGGTACTTAATTTAACATTTCGAATATTCGCAATTGCGATTCAAAGGGGAAACGCTGTTAGCATTCTTGTCACCATTCCGCGTGGGCATGATTTGTGCAGTAACTATTAAGATTTGTAAATATGTAGTTAAGTTTCTCTTTTTTACGCGACTGTGCGACGCAAGGGAGGGATTGTTTATCAATCTATGTATGTATGTGGGTTTGTAGCTTTTGGTACTATTTAGACCAACTGCGTAGGCCGATTTTGTAGGCTATTATGTAAAAAAGTAAAAAAATGGAAATTGACGAACTGTGTTAAGTGGAAAATCTTTAAATACGTATTTAAAAATCATTTCTAAGGTTTTTATATCATTTTTCAATCAGAACTACCGTTTAGAATCTATAACAATTTATAGTTGCTTCGTAACGATTCTTAATGAATGATATATTTATATTATCTTGTAATTTTATTTCCAATAAATGTAAGGTTTCATTATAAAAAAGTACGTTGGTCTGACTTTTATTTTGCGAGATTATTTTGTATGTTTATTACTTATCCAGTCGCCAGATTACTTCAAAAAGTATTTCATATACCTACAAACCTTTTTACGGATTTACAAAGCGTGCAGATAAAAAACAGATTCCGTTTCAGTAAAACCAAATATCTGAACCCATATTTAGTCCCTAAACAGCCCTTTGTGGGATTACATCTCATTTTTTCATTTATTTACGTATGTAACTTTATATCTTGTTAGCCGAATAATTTAAATACATTTACTAGAACACGAGTTTTGTTAAACATTTCTTTTTTCTCTTGATATATATATTTTTTTGTATGGACTACTTATTGTAATTAAACAGTCATAGATTCATTTGCTGGACCGTTCAAATGGAGAATTTTATTCCTATTTTAAATATTTAGATTTTTTTTATACAAATAGCATCACCCGAAAATTTTCTTCATCATATTTTTGATAACGTTTATGTTGACCGTCCGTTAGCATGATAGCGTAATTATTATTACAGATTAAAGTATAATATAGGAGAATGTTTGCCCCATCCAAAAATTTTATTTTTGTTTATCTATAATTTTGAAATATTAAGGACTAAAGAATATTTTTAAATTTTTCTTCTTCAACTACGCTAATATATTAAAACATCTATCAATATAATCACACATCGCTATTCATATCAGAACAAAGCACTATGCTAATAGTACCTTTAAAACAACTATTAAATTCAAAAACATAACATGATTGTAAAAAAAATCCATTTCAAGTTCTTAGAAAACTTACTAATGACAAGCCCTGCTTGCTATTACGTCATACAATATCGATATAGGTATCAATTGTGCCACCTACATACATTCACGCAACCAGAATTTCAGGAAAACATATTCCTATAAATCTTCTACTTAATAAGAGATTGAGACCTTTGCCCAGCAGTGGGATATTTACAGACTATTTATATATTATATATGTATATACTTTATCACTTTACTTTATATTCCTTCAAAGACTTAATAAATGGACGCTGATAAGTAAAACTGTGTCAAGCCAGACGGACTTCATTTTGAGAAAATGGCGTCTAAAGATGTCAAACCTATTCTTAACAAATATGTTTGAAGAAGTATATATATATCCATCTTTTATTTTTATTTTTTGATAAAAGGTATAACGAATTAAAATCAGACTGATATATTTAATATATTATCTAATAAATAAATTTGTAATAAGTAATATTTTAGTATCAATTGCAAAATATGGAACGCACTTGAAATTCGAACCAATTTTTAAGAAATTTTTTTCCGTACTTATTTAGTTTATAATCAAAGTTCAATTTTTTTAATAATGTTAAATAGGTGATGCAGTATCAAAATTCATCAATATTTTCAAATTTGACTCTTTGTGGGTCAACACATTATTGCTTATCAGCATCCAAATGTCGCATTAGCGCAGTGTTTGTGCATTTCCAAAGGAATTAATCTTTTCAACAGAAACATATTCTAGCGTTAAATAAAAGTCAGTTAAATTACCGCTTAGGCGTAAAGTACTTTTATCTATGCTAGTAAATTAAATCTAAGGCTTTAACGAAGTGATGGGCAGACCGACGTGGCCTACTATACGATACCCAGCAATCTGCTAACTTTTAAAGCAAGATTTTACAATACATATATATTTTTTTACTTTAAAATATAAAACTTACTTCATTTAGAAAACGAGGTATTATTTAAAATTTAAATGGTACTTTGATGTATAACTTAGTAACTTTAAAAATGTTAATATAATTGGTTTATTAAAATTCCTTATTTTTAAGGCAATTTAAAACTGAGTCATATATACTATTAGTATATTGCATAATCATGAAAAACTACTTCAACTAAAAAAAACAAAAAAAAATTGCGGTCGAATTGAGAACACTCCTTTTTTTGAAGTCGCTTAAAAACTACAATTACGTATATTTCGCTTTGCGGTAAAGTTACTAATTTGATTTACATTTGCGGGGGATCGTTTGTAATGTGGATCAATGATAATAACCTTTAGTTATTTACAAGATATATGTACAAATTTTTACATCAATTAATTAATTATCTTACAGAGATGAAGTAAAAAAAATTTTTACATGTCAATTCGAAGTTTACAATATGTATAGTACACCGAGGCGCGCGCTGTCGACACGACGCCCGCTTGCCCAACAACGCAATATAATGCTTGCGCCGCGTGTTCGTCTTCGAATTATTGTCCGCCACAGCGGAAGCGTTTAAATTCCAGATCAGAACAAACAGATCATCCGATCAGACATGCTTTTAAATTCCGCAGTAGTCAGATCGAGAACTCCTTCACGTAAAGCCACCAAAGAACTATTAAATAATATCGATCTCCAGATTACCGTTTAAGCGTGACTATGGAAAGCTTTCCATAAGATCGCATATTGGATCTTTAGTGCTTGGACTATTAATTGCAAATCGATATCTACTAAGGTAATACTTCTACCTTTAAAGCTGTAAGGTCGTTTACAGATTGGTTGGGATTTTTACATTTTACTCATGTTACGAGGCTTTGCTTACGATGATTATTTTTTTTTTGGTTTGGCTTTATTGAGAAAGGTATATCAGTGCGAGAAAATTAAAAACAATCGGTGATTTTTGTTAATAGTTTGACGGAGACGCACCTTTACACTAGTTTAGTCTGGATGCGTCGCTTGTACGAGTATTAATCGTGCCTTTATCACGATCCTGTCGCCGTTTTATTTTCGTCCAACGCACACGTTCTATAAGGCGAGAATTACATTAGTGAGTTTTGCTCACGTAATTCCTAACAACTTTGGAACCTGAAGATACGAAATCTGTGGAGGTCAAAAATAAGGCGTTAACAGCAAATTTTTTCAGGTGTAAAGTAATGAGAAACAATTTTTGTTAATCTTTTTGAAAGTCTAATATCAAAACATACAAGTGTTATTCTCGCCTAATACTTAAAGCGTGAAAAATGTAGCCTTGATTCTTATATACAAGTTGTAAAGACTATATAACTAAGAACCACACTCGATTTCTTGCATACTAAGGAATTCTGTAACTCTGAACTAAGTTATAAAGTCAAAACTTTGACCACAAAACAGTATTCAACTTCTATAACATAAAGTAACACATCTTATCTGCAACATTATGTATACGGCATAACAATATTTTCCTGGAAAAAGTTAGTACAAGGCAATTTTTAAAATTTTAAGAATACAAATGGACGCTGATAAACAATACTGAGTCAAGCCACACGGATTTCATTTTGAGAAAACGTCTAAAGATGTCAAACCTATTCTTAATAAATATGTTTCAAGAAGTATATATCCATATTTCATTTTCTATTTTGATAAAAGATATAATGAATTAAAAGTAAATTCATATATTGAATGTACTATCTAATAAAAAGTTTTTCAAATATTTGAGAGTATTGTATAAATAGCAAAATATGGAACGCACTTCGAAACATTAAATTAAGTAACTTTTTTCCGTACTTATTTAGTTTATACGACTTGATATATTTTTGAATAATATTAAATAGGTGACGCAGTACCATACATGAATATCTCCAAATTTGACTTTTTGTGGGTTAACACATTATTGCTTATCAGCATCTAAATATGATATGACTAGCCTCCACCGCTGTTTCACTCGCATTGTAAATCAATGAAAAGTTGGTATAAGTTACTAAAAAGTTATATTAAAATCTAATCAGTAGTTTTTCCGAGAAAGAGCAAACATTAGTCAATCCTCACTAATTTTCACATTATAATATTAGGATGACATTGATGATACCAAGAACGAATAAGGAAACTTGCTTGTGCTCACCAAAATGCTGTCTTGGAGGATTATACCCGTATTGAAATTTATGCTGGCGTAAATTTTAATAGGATTTAGAGCTCAAACAGCGTCCTAACCGTGCAGGCAATTCCGGAAATATTCATAAGGGATTACGTATTGTCGTCAAACTGTTGAAACCATCTAAAGGTTATTTGGTCATTGTTGAAGCCTTTTTGTTGGGTCGCTTGTACATTATTTATATAAAAAACGAACCTATGATAGACATGCTTTTATACTTAAAACTGGCTTTAAAAGCAATCATAAATAAAATAATTGTTTTTAGAGAATTTAAAAATCAAAATCAAAATATGTTTTATTCAAGAAGGCTTTAACAAGCACTTGAATAGTCAATACAGAAACAAATAAGAAAATAAAAAAAACTGATTAATTAATTAACTTACCACCGGTTCGGAATGTAGATTCTATTGGAAAGAACCGGCAAGAAACTCGATTTATAATTGCATTTGCTGTTAGCAATTGAAGAGTTTATTTGTTTATCTCAGAAGATATTCATCCGATTCTATATTATATATCTTCCTTCAAAATAAATATGCATTTTACTAGCAAAAGCCCTATCCAAATTGGATCAGTTGATTTTGAGATAATCGCGAACATACAAACATCCATACATACACCTACTTTTATTGAAGACGGTTAAAGAACAGGACAAGTGAACAAAGTTATGTGCTTATCTAAAGTGGTGGGAAAATGTTTACTTTAGTCGACTCAAGAGCGCGGTATGTCATCGATAAACGTACTTACTATATGTAGGTAGGTATACCATCATAACTGTTATCATATAAGATGCCCTGGCTTTTACTTTTATAACGTAACGAGCTTCCGATGATTTATCTCGCCTTATATTATATTAATAAACCAGCTGGTGCCTGCGACATCGTCTGCGTAGAATTAGTACTTCGATTTCTAAAATAAACGCCTAAGTAACTCCTTATAACGTATTATACTTATTACTATTATAAATGCGAATGTAATTCACGCTACGCAAACATGCCTAAATAACTGAACTAATTTTAATAGAATTTGGTACAGAAATAGAGCCCGAAAAAGGCTACTTATAATTACAAAAAAAAGGGCTGTAACAACCCCTTACAATAAAATCGGATGAAAGTTGATATAAAAAATATGTCGTTTTTAAAGCTTCAAACTTTTTGTAATTATCAAAACTTTACGGGCGAAGCCGCGAACAATTGATTGATTGATTTTTTTAAACTAATTAAAAAAAAGACGAGGTTGTGATTCCGAATTTATTTTTATTCGTATGTATAGTTTCAGATTGCTGTCATAAAATGTTTACCAAAATCGTTTCAGTAGTTTGATTTTTATATTAAAAATAGCTGCTATAAACGTGTCGTTCACGTAAACAAAATTGAGTATTTTGCTTTTAAAATTAATTGTTTTTTTTAGTATTATTTTTATTTATTTCACTACTTTTCATTTTGATGTATTATAAGTCTTAAGGTAAGGAAGAAGATGCAGCTATTTACCTATCAAGTTTTAAATACTACGTTCACGATTAAAAAAGCAAGGACACATTTAAACCAGGACATGCCCAGCAAGCATAGACACCCTCACTACATTCGGCACGTTCCTTAATTTGCATAGTATGCGCGCGTATTTGGGACACGATACCCGAGAGGTTCATCATGCTACCGCGTAATTTTGCATAAGTTTCAAATTTATAATTAGTGGTTGAGCACTATGGCGTGGATAATTAGGGAACGCCCTTCTTTACATGAAAACTTTATTTAATCAACAGATAAGAGTTTTGTTGTAATATACAGAGTGATTTATGAAGACTACTTATACTATATTTATTCGTCATAAACTTCTTTATTAATGTCTGCAATAGGAAGTAAAATTTTTAACATTAGTAACATTACTAGATTAGATTACAGACCCGTGCAACGTTTTTCTACAATTCTTGAAGTGTATTTAGTTTTTAATATCAAAATCAGTTACATCATTTCTTTCAACAAACTTTAGCTTGTGTATAGTTTTTCGCTGTTGACTCATTTTCATGAACCCCCTGTATGCTCGTACGTAAGTAATCACACTCAATCCAATGGGCACTTTATATCAAATTACATACGAAATTTAAGAAAAGGCGTAAGAAACTTCGTTCATGACAGGGAAACGTACACCTTCTTAACCGACTGCGCGACACAAGGAGAGTAATGAGTTTAACAGTCTATGGATATGTTTGTGGGTTGTACTTTTTTGGTACTATTTATACCAAACGCGTAGGTCGATTTCGATAAATGATACGTTGTTTAATTAGTCATAATCACGCGTCTATCACAGAAAGCATAATAATTTGGAATATCAACATTGCCGAATTTGGACGCATAATATAAAAAAAAATAATCGACTAACTGTATTAAGTGGGGTATCGTTGAATAGGTATCTAAAAATTATTTCATGTTTCTTTTATCATTTTTTCAATCACGACTACCGTTTTAAATCTATAACGATTTAAAGTTGATTAGTTAATTAATGTATAAAAAGTATATATCACACGCTTAATATTATAGGGACCGAATTCAAAAATATATATTTGTGGTAAAACGGAATTTTGCACTTGGAATTCCGGCCGCTTATTTAAACATTAATGTCACAAGATGTTGATAAAATATTAACTTTCTTTTTAAAATAGATTGTGAACAACGTTTTTATTTCGGTCACTTTTATACTAAGCGTACGTGTAAACATATTGTCCTTTTCTGTATCTATGACAACATGTGTGCATAATTTCCCTATTATCGGTTAAGTAGTGACGTGAAAGTATAACAAACAAACAAACTTACATTCGCTTTTACAATATTAGTTACAATATTCGTAGTTTCAGAGCAAATTGTTTGACATTCAATTTCCATATAGGAAACTCCGTAACTATTGGGAAAGTTTACTAGCTGATATTGGTAGCTTAAATTATTATTAAAACTCTATTAAACTCGTAATTGTTATCACTATCAGTCCATTGATTAGAAAAGTTGGGTAAATTTTTAATTTATTGAAAGTTAAAGTTATAAATGACCACTCCGGGGAGAGGGAGGGGGACCACTTACGGCAAATGTCTATATAGGTCATACTGTTGCTTATCGTGGTCTGGGTGTTTGTTTTTGTGTTGTGTCCGGCCTCCGACGCAGGGTCATGAGATCCTAATGATATTATAGGTTTTTTTTTAATCAGAATTACCGATTAGAATCTATAACGATTTAAAGTTGTTTCGTAACAATTTTCACTGCAGATGGGCTTTGAACTATCAATAAAATACAAAGAAAATAACCAAAGAAAATACTGTTACCGGTGGTAGCTTAAAAAAAATCTATAACTAATGGACCTGTAACTTGACGATTCAAAAGTGCTGTATATAGCCTATTTGAATATAGTATATTTTGAATTTGAATTGAATTTGACTTTATACACTGCTATGTAAATTGTTTCCTGTTGAAACTTCATATTAGCAATTGTAATAGAACTTCCGAATCGATCTAAGGTAGAAACTCTTAAACCGGATGTCTGTTACACAGAAGCCAGCGGCTTCATTATATTTATTTAATATATTTTTCATTTATAAAAGTTTTCATGTAAACTAAAAATGTTTTTAGTTGAAAGTACGTCTACTCTACTATCAGAGTTGTCATAAGGCGAGAATTACACTCTTGTAACTGATATAAAATAACTGGTAGGTGATAAGCAATAATATATCAACCCACAAAAAGTAAAATTCGGAGATATTGATTTATTCTGATAATGCGTCACGTATTTAACATTATTCAAAAAAAAAATTAAATCATCCAAAATAAAGTACGGAAAAAAGTTTCTTAATTTAATGTTTCGAATTTCAAGGGCTTTCCATATTTTGCCATTTGTACAATAAAGACACAAGTTTGAAAAACTTATTATTAGATAAAACTTTTAATTATACCAGTCTGCTTTTACTTCATTATACCTTTTATCAAAATATAAAAGAAAATATGGATTATGTATATATCCATATTTTCAAACTAATTTATTAAGAATAGATTTGAGATCTTTAGACGCCATTTTCTCAAAAAGAACTCCACGTGAATTGTTACAGTATTGCTTATCAGCGTCCATCTCTGGTGACAGTCACCGAAGTATCCTTACTCAAAACTAAAAGCCATAAACCAAAGAATTGAATTGAATCCTTACTCAAGCAAGTGTCAATAAATATGTCACAGACATTAAATTATTTTATGACTAAAAGCATTGATAAACAATTTCTGCAAATCTTATGTAAAGGATGAAAGAAGGAAACGACTGAGGGAGGGTTAGGCTTCCGGTTCTCTCACTTGCCGTATAAAACTAGCGATATGATATGTATGATATTAGTTACTTCTAGCCGATCTTTGAGATTAAGGTACTTCCCCGGCTGGCTCGCAGCCTGTATACGAACCGAAGTATGAAGGCAGCTAGGCTTACCTCAGTTCTATTTAGGAAGATATTCTAAACGTATGTAATCAACACGTAACAATAACATCGTGTCTCTCAGGACTAAAAAATGTTAATATCCTTAAAACATTATATGTATGAATGTTTGATTATCTTTGAATGTATAATATGCACAATATTTTGTATTAGCAACATTAGGAGAAAATTACTTATATTTAATAGTTGAAGTTAAATTTAAGTCATAAGAATTAAAAATAATAATAAATAACTTGTCCCGTAATAAAACGTCAATTAAACACCATACCGTATTTCTAAATTACACCACGGTGTGATATCATCCTTAAATCACACAAAGAATAAAAGCAATCTTCTTTTCAATTCCAAGATATTTTCCGTTCGTTCTAACAAAAGACTCTCAAGACCACCTGGTATAGTGAAAAGTAAATTAAATATTCTTACATTTCAACAATGCCTCACTACTGAACAATGGCCGGTAGCCGCTTCAGACTTATTGGTTATTTTTTTCGGGAGTGTCTTTTATTTTTATCCGGGTATTTTAACGCGTTCTGTTGATGGAAAATGCATTGAAATTGCGTCGAAGAAAGAAAAATTATTAATTTACTTCTCTTGAGAATATTCTTTTTTACGAGAAACGATTTTGTAGGAATGTTCGAAATTGAAATTTGAAATAGCTTTTTAAATCTTGTCCTTTGAGCTCGTTTTACAATTTAGTATTTAATGGTAATTTTAACTAGATTAAGTGGTGGGAACAAAATCTTGACTGACTGTACGGGTGGACAGTAAAGTGATCCTATAAAATTTCGCGTTAGTCTTTCTTTAGATAGTAAATTTAAAAATGTATGAGCATTTGGATTTAAGCGCTTTCTTAGCTCAGTTAATTGCAATGTAAATATATGCGTACATTTATACACAACAGTACAATATAGAATAAACAAAATGTATCTAGGATTTTTTATTTTAAATATATTATTTTTGGCGCCTTTTTATGTCTAATGTAAAGTAAACACTTAAATAAGAAATATGTAAAGTTAATTAATGTAATAAAAATAATTATAACTTATAAAAACTAATTCATATACTAAAAGTATAAAAATGGATATTTGATTACAAAAAAAATTAGGCCTCATCCAAGCCACTGCTTCTTGGTAAAGTTCCCAAAATACTGGCAGCATTACACCGTTGAATGGCCAAATTGATGATTTAATTCAGGAAGTTGCCAGGTTCTCGGGTCTCTAGTTGACTCCCAAACTCTCTTTGAGAGGTCTATAAAAGAAAAATAAAATAACTCATCTAGGAATTTCCATCAAATAAAACACTAGAACAAAAGAATAAAAATCCACATAATGACGATACGATAATTCCGTCCATGTTAAATTTTCAATACATTGTATTCATCTTTCGTTTCATAGAAGTAATAATCCTTTGAGCTTAATAATAGTGCAATTTGTAGAGCTCGCTTTGCATTTATAATTTTACTGTCCTCTTTATTATAGAACATTTGTGCACGCGACATCTTATATATAAGCTTTGTGGTATCGACTGGTATTTTGTATATAGATTTTTTGGTTTTCGACATATAAATAATTTTGTAAGTGCGAAGATACCTCCGCGACTGATGAAGCATATTTTAATGGTACCATTTGAAAGGTACAATTATGCTATTCTAGGTAGTCATAGGTTATATTTTATGTACATGTATTATTTTAGAAACAATTCAACAACCAAAATTTATCGGAATGGGAAAGCGGATTGCACACATGCGTGTGATTTGGCATTTGTCTGCAGGTGTGTTACCTACTTTACCTTGATTTTCCGTAAAAGTGTGATGTTACCGCGATCAAATCCACAGCCTTATACGAGCTGTAGTCATTTGGCTACAACTAAGTTCTACAACAAATGTTTAGTAGGGAAATATTAAGTTACGAGTATACTGTAATATAAGTTATCAATGCTCGTTTATTATAATTTATCCCAGCAGTTTTAAACTAAAATATTATTAATAAATGCATGCAAAAGTCATTTGCATTGACTAATTGACACTATGAATAATTTATTCTTAAAATGCATAATTAATGTAATTTGTAAATTACCGAAATATATTGGTTATTTTTATATAAAATATATTTAAACGTAATAAAATTCATTCTAATTAAGATATGAATAATGAATACATTACAAATTGTTAACACGCTAGGTAGACATAGCCTCTTGTTTTTTTTTTTATAATAAAACATACACATTAATATATTTCACAAGCCATTAAACCATTTTCTGGTTTGTACTGGCTAAGATGTGGTATATATACTCGCACACACTGACATCTAGCCAACTTAATAAGCCATTCAATTAACAGCCTATCCTCACTAGCAGTATTAAATAAAATGGCTGGTTGAAGCTCAGGTCATTCATACAATAAGCTGATCATGTCACAAAAAGATAAAATACGAGATATTTGACATTAGAAAATGTTTATTTAATAATTTTATAATATAACATATTGTTAATTGGAAATTAAAACCGAATCGACTAACCCCAACTTAAAACACGTCTTCGCTAAGCTTAAACCCCGGCTAGCGCCTCTGGTGTTTTAAGTACTAAATTTGTGTTTAAATTAATCTCGAGCTCAGCGGTGAAGGAAAACGTCGTGAGAAAACCTGCATGTGCCGGGAGAAATTCTGACACATGTACATATATCCGCCAACCCGCAGTGGAGCAGCGTTGTGGATTAAGGTTTAGAACCTTAATAGAAGAGGCGGCCTTTGCCCAGCAGTGGGACATTTACAGGCTTACTTTACTTTTTACTTTACGACTAACCTCGACTCCACCTGGTACTGGTCTATTTTACCCCAAGAGTTTTTTTGTAAATATCGAAGAGGTACAGCCTCCGCCTATTATAATGAAGCGTAGGCACCGAGCTATAGCGGACGAGGCTGGTTGGCGACATTTTGCACTTGTAAGTTTTGTTTAGCTTAGATTCACCAAAAAGTATTTTTTGTGGTCCTTGTAATAAGTAAACGCTAGAACTACTTATTATTTTGAGGGGAGGTAAGCTCCTAAAGATCACCGATAGACACTTTTGAAGCGACTTCAAAAAATATGGAGATTCTCAATTCGCAATTTTTTTTATGTTTGTTACCTCATTTCTTACCCGACTTAAAATAGAAAAATTACGTTTACAAGCAAATGCTTCCAGATTGGTCTCATAGAAACTTTATTGAATTTCTGCAATTTAGTTTAAAAATCTAAATAACTGGTAATAGCGCGTTGTTCAAGTAATCGAAATTGAGTATTTTGCATTTGAAGTTAGTTTCTTTTTGTTTTTAAAGTCTTAGTTATGTTAATAATCAAATGCCTCTATTCATTCCCATTTTCAATTTCAATCATGATTTACCTGCGAACAATCAGAAAAGCGCACATTATAATCGGAAAAATACATACACTAATTAATGTATAATTAAAAATAAATGTTTGTATATTTGTCCTCAATGCGTTTCGAAACCATAAATGGTCGCTGATAAGCAATGCTATGTCAAGCCACACGGGCACATTTTAAGAAAATGTCGCCTATAGATGTAAAATCTATACTTAATATATTTGTTTGAATGTGTATGTATCCATATTTTCTTTTCTACGAGTATTATAATAATTATATAATTATAAAATTATAAAAATATATTGCTTATTGCAAAACATTGAACACACTTCAATATTCTAAACATGTGATTAAGACACTTTTTTCCGGACTTATTTAGTTTAGGCGACTTTTTGTGGGTTGACACATTATTGCTTATCTTATATATATATGTGTGTGTGTGTGTGTGTGTGTGTGTGTGTGTGTGTGTGTGCTATTAGATTGAAACAGGTGTGGCCCTGTTATAGGCTTATTACCTTTACATTTTTTCTTAAAACTATTAATGGGAGCTCTTAAATAAAAGCGGTATGTGACATTTTTAGATTACATCTGCGCTGATTTTAAACGAATATCTTAGTATTTTTGGTTCGACCTATTTTTTCGATTCAGCGCCGTGTAATTTATATTCAATACATTTACTTTTTCTAGAGCGATTTTTTCGTTTTTTCTTTTTATTTTTATAATCGAAATATACATTTAGATCAACTGTTCAGTATTTAAAATTGGATTTTGTTTCCTAGAAATATAAAATGAACGACGAATTAATTTTTTCAATTACTACGTACATGGAACTCAAAATTCTATCCTACATTGTATTAAATTAGAACGTATACACATATATCTAAACCCTTATTTATATATACAGGGCGTTCGACTTTTAATGAAGGTCCTTTAAATAGGAGGTGTTATAAGTCTTACATCATATTCTGCATAAATATCAAATAAGTAAGCAGAGAATTCTGGTATGCGCCATCGGAAAACGTGCTATACTTCACTTTCTCATACAAAAAAAAATGGCGAGGAAAGTAAAGGATACTCTAGACTGCTTGTATACAGGTTGTTTCAAAATCGGCTGTGAAATATTCAGTCACAAGAAATTGACGCGAAGTATTTAATAGACATGGTGTTCTACTATTATTTAAGGTCCTCCAAATGGTGCGTTCTAGAAATGGAACAAATCACATTTTGATAATAATAAATATATATTTTTTTAATTTTAT
The DNA here is from genome assembly GCA_037950945.1 of Hypolimnas misippus. NCBI lineage: Eukaryota > Metazoa > Arthropoda > Insecta > Lepidoptera > Nymphalidae > Hypolimnas > Hypolimnas misippus. The sequence goes on from JBBEEQ010000009.1 coordinate 4,780,454, forward strand.
TATTTTTCCTCTATTCCGTTGAAATATTTGTTTCATTTCATGGTAATTACAATGATAAAAAATTAATTTCATATTAAATATAACGGGTCTTATCGCGATAACTAATGGTAGTAATAACTTTTTATTGTCCGACGTTTCGACGAATTTGCATTCGTCGTGGTCACAAGCTGACTGGTGTATTGAAGAAAACTCGCGTACTCGTCGCCGGAGCTCGCGCTGACTGCTCACCAGTCCGTAAATAAGTATTACTATCATCAGTTTTCGCGATAACACCCGTTATATTAAATATGAATAGTGTAAATTGTGAAAGTTTAAAATATATAATAATACGTGTTTAAGAAAGTATTTAAACAATTTTAAGTTAAAATAAAACTAATAAAATATCTAAACGGATTTAACTTTAAAATTCCTCAACACTCTCCGTTTACTTTATTTTAAACGCATTAAGTTCTTGGTGGCAAAGAAAACAACATTGAGAAAGTATTTAATCTTTCACGCTTTACTGTAGGTGGGGTCACGTCTCGGAATTTCTTCAATGAGAGCAATTTTCCTTCCCGCTGTGAGAACTACTAGAGCATTATATAGCAGGCGCTTGAGCTATTGGGAGCTACGTGATATTCCCAACTGAACCGATACGTTGCGTTTTAACCTTTTTAAAAATGGAACGTATTAATGTTGCCAGTATTTTATTGCTTTAACGGTTTTTTTAAAGACATAAATTTATTGTTTATTAACTAGCTTTCACCCGCAACTTCGTCCGCGTGGAATAGTAAATGTAAATCCAAGATATAAGCCATCTTCATTTCAAATTTCAGCCAATTCGGTTCTGTAGTTTTTGTGTAAAAGATTAACAAACATACATCCATCCATCCGGCCATTCAAACTTTCACATTTATAATATTAGTAGGATGCATTAGCATTAAGACATTAGTCTTATTTTATAACAAACTAACTGGTGCCCACGACTTCGTCTGCGCTAACTTTTTATCTAAATTACTTTTATAACATAGTTATCTACTAGTGATAGCTAACTCTCGTCAAAATCGGTCCTGCCATTTCAATAATTAGCCGGAAAAATCAAACGAACAAACAGATAAAAAAAAATATGTTAGTACCGTATACACTTTCAGATACATTTAGTGAATAGCTGATAATTTGAAATTACAAACAGACACTCCAATTTTATTTATCAGTATGGATGATCTATTAACAAAACAAAACCTAATGCAAATACTCTAAATAATAATGTCAATATCATAAGTACATCTTCTACATTAGCCAACGCCCATATTCACTATTCCTTTCCATCGAACATTCCAGAAAATAACGATATAAACAACAGACCAGTATCAACCGATATAAATGAAGATCGAACAGTGACGGGAAACGTCCAATCGTTCTAATTACCTAATGAAGGTTCGCCTTACGCGAAATAGGCAATTACTACAGAAACAGTGAAGAAACATCAAACTGTCTTCGCTACACCGCATCGGACAGGTGATTCGGTAACGAAGTAATGACCTACCCGTTTTCTCCAATAAAGCAGACTGACACTGAGGCGGGCTTATTAGAAAGGTTTCTATTACACGCCTGATTGATAGAGATCGGGCGAGGGTGTTCTTTTTCGATGGAGAAAACTTTATTGTGTTAAATTTTGTAAATGCGATGATTTATCGTGGTCGTGTTTTGTTATTGGTTTATAACTTTTATGATTCATCAATTAATGATTGATGTCAATGTGCGGAATGGATGGTGTGATTGTGTTTTTTGTTTGTTTTTTACTAGTGTGTTTGTGGCGTCGCTCGTGCTCGTGTTGATAAAAAGTAGCATACCTATTTATTAATTATAAGTTCTATTATACTGTAAAATGTTATTAAAATCTGTGCGGTAGTGAACCTCAATCTATCCATCCATCCATCTATCTAAAATATTTATTTTTATCCGACTACGCAATGCAAAGAATGGTAATGTGAAAACATAAAAAAACTGGGCGTAAAACATTTTCTTAAAAGAAAAATATGTATACTAACTATTAACGTAAAGTCACATTTTTTGGGAATCCTATTCATCTAATACGCCTATGCGGATGTCCTTGGACAGTTTGTAATAAAATTTGTAAATCAACAAAGACGTGTCAATACCAGCAAAAACTATGTACCCCTTTTTACGTAAATTGGGCGAAGTATGAATTTTCGCATACTTGTAGTTTATAGAGTAGGAGTGCAGAATGTTATTTTTAATTATGCATAAAATACATAAAATTAATAAAAAAAAAACATTCCCCACCATATCACCATGTATTTGACTCACACGTATATAAACTTCTCTGTTTATTTTTAAAGACTGTGGTATAATTGAGAATACATTATCTATGATTAATCTTGAAATCGGTTAAAAATTTAACGAAAAACGGACGAATTCCGACCGCTAGGCGACCACTAGTTTAGATAAATAATAAACTAATGTCTAGGTGATAATTGATATCTACATATCCAATACACGAACAAAATCAATCGTTAGTAGCGTAATTTGTAAATATTTTTTCCATCAACAATCTCATTTTCCCAACTCATCTCTTCAAAAATATTTCTTCTCATTTGTCTCTGTGACAACAGATATATAAATATCGCACTAAGGCTAGAAAAATGTCTGCTATTCAAGACAAATATAGAATGAACTAGCTACTGCCCGCGACTGCCTGCGCAGGATTAGTTTCGGCGATATATGCTGACGGGGGCTTTTTATAGGACTATTTAAGATAAACATTCCCACACCAGCTCGCAGATGTCTGAATGTTTCTCCTACTTACTTGACACTTATCGTTCTATTTTGGGCAATTCACACATTATCTTAAAAAATATAGCTCGCGACTTCGTCTGCGATATCGGTGATGCCTACGTCATAGTAGCTTTATGCATGCAAAGTCTCAGCCCGATCGGTTAAAAATTTACAAAGTTTCATACAAAATTTCATCCCCTATTTTAGGGGTAGAATTAATCAAAACCCTTTTCATAACCTCTACCCGCATGCCAAATTTCAGCCCGATCCATCCAGTGGTTTGGGCTGTGCGTTGATAGATCACTATGTCAGTCAGTCACCTTTGAATTTTATATATTTATATAGCCTATTCGTTATTCTGATATATAAGCTATATTATTGCCAAGTTTCATTAAAATCCGTTCCGTAATTTTTGAGTGAACGCATAAAAAACATCCACATACATACAAACTTTCGCATTTATAATATTAGTATTAGTAAGGATGATTAACGAACTGAACTACTTATCTACACATTAGTGACTACGGAGATAATAAATTTATCTACGTCCTCATTAATTAAGATCGAAGAATTATTTGGGACTTTTCTTCGCATGTTGTTTCAGCCTCTTTATAAATGGACGGGCGTGGGCGTTGAAGTGAACTCACGTTTCAAACGATGTGTGCTATATGTAACTTTTATACGAATACTAAAGAATATTTAAAAGGTTTGTATTAAAACGTTACATATTTGTGACACCTTAAAGGACATGTGTTTTTTTTATTAACAAACGACGAGATTCATTGGCTCATGGATGTGCATTCGTTTTGTATGTTTTTTTCTTCAAAAAACTATTCTTATAAGTGACAAGAAGGACATGAGTGTTCAGTAAACAACAGATTTACGACTTATTAACTTCTACCTTAGATTTTGTCTGTTTTGGCTTAAGTTTGATTTTAATCATGTGTGGGGTACACACACACACACATAAAATACATAACAGATTTACTAACTTATATAGTGGGGGCGATAACGGTTACAAGCATAAATTAACACCCGTGTTAAAAAAATCTGTAACTCCAATACGCATAAAAAAGTGCGTCCGCTTTGTCTGACATTGTAATTAATTTTAAATAAGTATTTCATCCATGTATTTCAGCTATTTTGATTTTAAAACAAAACCACTAATCCGATTTTGATAAAAATTGTATGCAACCAATCTGAAAGTATACTTTCGAATAATGGAAAAGAACTTTCGAAATTGGCTCAGAAATAACGTTCTGAAGTTACACACATAAAAAACATTACGAATTTAGAACCTTTTTGGTTAAAAACAACTAATTCACCTGCAGGCGAATGTTCAAAATTGAATCAGGATTGTTTACATTACAGGCGAATACTCGTAAGGTAGTATTGTAATGTTATGTACAAAACGGGTCCTAGATTGATGCTCCGTGAAGAAGCGTTTAAAAGCGAGGAGTTTCGCTCTCAGACTTTCATACAATTTTACATAAGTTCTTTGTAATTACTTTAAATTCAATTATTAGGTTAATGGCTTTTAGTTTAGCCAATAAGACACATGTTGATGTCACTGCTTTACATTCGAAAGAAGACTTTACTGTCAGTGCCTTATTTTTAATACACAAAGCTTTCTTAATTACTTACGACGTATCTGTTACTAGATTACAGAGTTGTTTTATATTAGTTAAAAGAGTAAATCTTAAAATGTAATTCTCCTATAAAATTAATTATTGTGAATTATCATGTCAAAATATCACTTTAACGTTGTCCGTGTGTTAACCTAAACGAGAATCATTGGACATTAAAATAAAACCTAGAACTATAATTGCTTGTACAGCATATTGGAAATTTTATACCAAGAAATAAAAGATATCTGTAGATTACTTGAAAACGATACTGCGCAGACAACGCCAACTCAGATTAATATAAAAAAGGAAAGCGTCGAAAAGTAAAACTAATGGTTAATGCCCAAAATATCCAATTACCTGGTGAATTTTTGCTATCTTATTAACGTGTTAGCTGTTCCCCGTTGTTTCACCGGCATACATTTGAGGCAAAATTATATTTATAAAATATTAACCTTCCCTACTTGATCGGATATTCAAAATCAAAAAAATAAAAATATGCTTTATTCAAGTAGGCTTTTACAAGCACTTTTGAATCGTCAATACAAAACCAAAAGAAAACTAAACACTAATTAATTAATTAATTTACCACCGGTTCGGAATGTAGATTCTACTGAGAAGAACCGGCAAGAAACTCGATAGTTACTGTTTTTAAAAGTTTTACGATGGGTACATACATTTATGAGTTACAAATATATTAAATACCCTGTGTGAATCCAGCTTATACTAAATCCAAGCATGTTTATCATCTATATAATCTTGAACAGAATAATATGCTTTAGCTACTAAGGATTTTTTAATGTGTATTGTTTACTACTTCATTGGTTTCCTTTTGTTTTCGCTTAACCCTTGTTTTTATTTATTAATTAAAATTAATAAAAAATAAAATAAATTTAGCCTAATTTACTCTTAATAACATTAGCTATCTGTGAATGTAAATCCCGTCAAAATCAGTCCAGCCCATAGATTAGCCGGAACAAACAGACGGACGGACAGACAGACAGACAAAAATTTTTAAAAACTGTGTTTTTGATGTAGTTACTGTATTATATACTTTCATATGTATTTAGTTGAAAACTGTTAATTTGAAATTACAAACAGACACTTCAATTTTATGTATTTGTATAGATTTGTTAAAATAAAAATGCTATAGTTCGTTTGGCATCTGCTCAGTTCGTTAGACAGTTGTAATTATTTTCGAGGGTTCTCGAGTTTTAAGTGTAAATAATAATTTCCAAAGCTATTATTCAAATTATTTTAATTTCGACACGAGCTCAGAGATTCTGCTTATCAAAATAAGCGGAGAATAATTTAAATAATATTTAAATATATTTATGGTTTAATAATTCATATTTAAATGATTTTTCCGGTTTATAAGTTTTGTGATATACCAGCGGTCCCCTGCGGTTTTACTCGCGCTTAACATAGGACTTTCACACAAACATCGAACCCGAATTTTACCCTCTTAGGGTTCGAATTTTGCAATATCCCGTCTTGGTGAGCACTTACGCCCTAAAACGCACCGCCCTGCAAAATTTGAAGATACACTTATAATTTCTGAGATTTCGTGGTGAGTGAGTGATCTTTCGCTTTTATATATATATAGATATAATTTGGTCTAGATACTGTCTATGTATATAATATGTATGTATAGCTAAATGTACTAATTAGAATAAATCATTTTCAATTTCTCTTTCTTATGTATCTACAGTCTTAAGATAATTTGTCATTAGGTCATATTAGATTTACATGCACGACAAATTTCTACCAATAAAAAAGTTTTAGAAGATTACGATATCCTTATATAATTTTAACATACGTCCTCGAGTATTACAAGAAAACAATAGTGTCTATTTAATATTATTCAGCAGGCTATTTACATGGAGATATCACTATCAGTTTGAGATTAAATATCAATTGTCAAATTGTATTATTTTAAACCTAATTATCCTGCAGTTTTCTCATTTGCATATAAATTTGCTAATTTTGACCGACGTTGTGTTGTAACTGAAGCGACGGTATGTGACCTCATAATAAGTCTATTATGGCCACCAGAACCGTCATACTGTTTAGTGTGTTTTGTAAGTTTATATTTTGCACATAAAATATATCGGCTTACATTAAAATTGACATTTTACGGGTAATGAAAAAAAAAAAAACTTACATGCCTTTTATTTATTCGTAATATCTTGCATTAATAAAGCAAACTGGGTATATAAAAAATGATTTATTAGATTTATCACTTCATATAAATAAACCGCGCAAAACAATAAGTTTCTCACAACGCGAACAGAACGCAAACGTAAAAATTTTGCGCAGGCAAACCCGTTAATATGATGTATGTACATTGTACGCGTCTAAGTGAGCCATTACATTCAAAGGATTGCGTGAAAAAGATCCATAACAAAACTATTCACAAGAATTCTATTCAAAATTCAGCATCAAGAACTACAACTAATTTCTTAGCTATATTTAAATCTTTCCAGGATATAAATGATGCGCTTTCAAACGAAATAAGGATTATGGTGTGATATTTTTCGAGTTACAATCGCTGGCAGTATTTTTTCTGACATCTCATTTGTCGAATCACTGAAGAGCTGAAGAAATACTAGCGTCCATTTTCACCAGACTTTCAACAGAAATGAGATCTATCTTGTTCTGTAATTTGTTTTTTTTTTTTCGTTACAAAGAGTAAGTATTAAAATTGGTTTTTGATGATGATTTTTTTTTCATTGAAGCAATACAAGAAACAAAATTGATTACATTAATCACTTATTTTTAGATCCGATAAATTTTGTTTTAATGTGTTTTTGTAATACATTATTGTTTTAACAAATTGATTGGCTCTTTTTCAAGTATAATGGATTACAGGATGCACTAAAACGTTGAATCTATAAAAATTATGTTACTTTACTGCATCGTATTACATTTTCAATCTTTAAACACGAGTAATGTATGCACAATGTTTCTGATGTCATGCAAAGAGCTTTTCTTTAAAGAGGTTTCATAATTCCAAATTATAATTGATCTTTAATTAATTTTACTTAATACTTATACTTTTTGTTCGTGCAAGTAAATGTCACTAGTTATTTATATCATGTAAATATGATGGGTATACTATTAGTAAAAAACTACTATAGGACGTAAATTTATTATTCCCTAAGGTCTGTGTAGATGAGCAACATTGTTCTCGCTATTAATGGACGCTGATAAGTAATATTGTGTCAAGCCACACGGACTTTATTTTTAAAAAATGACGTCTAAACATGTTAAACCTATTCTTAACAAATTTGTTTGAAGAAGTATATACCGTTTCTTTTATTTTTTGATAAAAGGTATAATGAATTAAAATCAGACTGATATATTTTATATATTATCTAATAAAAAGTATTTTAAATGTTTGAGATAATTGTATAAATTGCAAAATATGGAACGCATTTCAAATTCGAACCAATTAATTAAAAATTGTTTTCGTACTTATTTAATTTATATGACTTCATTTTTTTTTAATAATGTTAAATAGGTGTCGCAGTATCAAAACACATCAATATCTCCGAATTCAACTTTTTGTGGGTTGATACATTATTGCTTATCTCCATCCAATTTTATTTGCACAACAACTTGACGCTGTTACACAATAATGGGTCAACCCACAAAAAGTCAAATTCTGATATAATCTCACAATGCGTCACGTATTAAACATTATTTTTAAAAATGTTTATTCATCTGAACTAAAAAAGTACGGAAAAAAGATTTATAATTTAATATTTCGAATATTGAAGTGCGATCCATATTCTGTAATCTATACTAATATTATAAAGAGGAAAGATTTGTTTGTTTGTTTGTAATGAATAGGCTCCGAAACTATTGGACCGATTTCAAAAATTCTTTCACCTTTGGAAAGCTACATTATCCCCGAGTAACATAGGCTATATTATATTTGTAAATAATTAGGGATCCTTACTAAAACTCTAATAATGTAACCCAAGGTGGAAAAAATTGACCTGAAAAATTAATAAAAACTATAAATAAAAAAAAATCATTAAAAAAAATTCAAACTTCCTTTATAATTTAACTTTTTTTAAACCCGACGCCGAAGGTGTGTGTGTGTGTGTGTGTGTGTGTGTGTATTTACCCGTGCGAAGCCGGGGCGGGCCGCTAGTATGTAATAATCGCATATATATTTAAAAAACTTATAACTAGATAAAACTTTATATTATACCAATCTGCTTTTTATCATTATAAGTTTTATCAAAATGGAAAAGAAATGATTACTTATTAGGTTATATACTTTTAAAAATAAATTTATTAAGAATAGGTTTGACATATTTTGTCGCCATTTTCTAAAAATTAAGCCCCTGTGGTCTATCTGCAAACAATATGCTTATCAACGTCCAAATTCTAACTTATAATTTCAAATAATTGGAAACTGCTTTCAGTCCACATTGGCACTTGTCTGCGGGCGCCTTAAGAGTTGAAAAAACCTTCACGAATAGTATTAAAACATAAATATGAATTGTCACAATTCTTCTAAAAAAGCTACGTCCTTCGTACCCGTCGGTCCCAGGCTATATTTCATGATAATAATCCTTTGTCAAGACGGAAACATAATAAAAAACGAATAATGTTAGGTATTTCAATACATTATTATTGACACGATGTCGCGTCGTATTCTTTCATCTGTAACAATTTGTACACGTAGTTCTTTCAGTAAAAATCTCAAAGGAAATTAATATTTCATTTTCATAAAAAGACCTAAAAAAACAAAAAAATAAATCACAAAACGTCATCAGCATCCTTAGTAATACGTTTATAATACGTAAAAGAATGCATGGATGTATGTTTGTTGGTCTTGCACGCAGAAAGTACGGAACAGATTAAGACAACACTAGAGAGATATCATAATATCACACAGGCTATTTTTGTCAACGTATCGCGCGAGCGTAGCCACGAGCGGATTTTAGTAAAATATATAGGCGATAAACGCTACTTATAGTCATGGATGCTGCATGGAGCTGTAATATATTTTTTTTTATGTACGTAACTAGTATCGAGCAGGGTATCTACTGACTTAGTGATCACTGCCGTTCATGAAAATTGGCAGCAAGAGAGGACCTCAAATGGGTTGCCGACTTAGACCGACAGGGAGAGGAAGTAATAAAAATGATTCCATGGGTGAGAAAGGTATAGGCTGCCACGAAGTATCCCAAGTAGAAAATGAAAATAAGCCCAGCGTCAGCTCACGTTTGAACCAATTTTCGTCGACCCAACCTTGGTTAAAGTCTGGGATGATAACTAAGGCCTTATCTTGGAACCAAGGCTGGGCCAGGGCTTGGACCAGCATCGAATAGCCAAGGCACGGTGCCCAGGGTTGGTCTGGCGGGTAGTTCAAGACTGGCAGCTAAAAAAAGACATATACAAAATAGAAAACGACGCCAGCGAAGTCACGGGTACAATCTTGTCAAAACATTGTGACTCTCAGTAAAATACACAAGCAAATATTATATCCTTATCTCTATTTGCAAATGGTAATATTAGGATTACGTTCAAAGTCGACGCAGGTGGTAATATTAGGATTACGTTCAAAGTCTACATTGCCACGAACCATTATGCCGTCACTAGATATAATGCTATTAGGAATTATGGATACCTACACATTAAATAATTATTAGGCATAGATCCCAAAGGAACACGATAGATATGAGTTACATTAATATCATTAAATATGCAGATATGGTTGTAGCTGATAATGTATTCAATATAGTATTTACAGATGCAATTTATTTAAAAACCCTTATTACGTTAGGTTATAATCTATCCGGCTTGAAGGACCAATTCTAAGTACCTTAACTATAAGACGCGTGCAGCGCTAGTGTTTTAAATATTGTAGGTCGACGACGACCGATATTTAAATCCGAACGCCAAAGAGTATAAAAATTACTTTAATAGCTATTTTACGTGTAGAGAAAATTTTTTCAAGGACTAATTTCGTATTTTGGCCATACGTTGACAGCTCGTATCGGCAAACACTGTGGGCCCGCGTAACATCTAAATTGACGTACAGAATGTTTCACGCTATTCTGATAATAATTATAATACAATAAGGATCATTTTAGCGTAAATCTAAATCTTTATATAAAAATTGGCAACATAACAAAAGAACTATTTTGTTTGTATCTAAAATACTACACGCTGATATACATCGCTGAAAGATAGTTAAAGCGTTGTAATTTTATTTATATATTGGAAGTACATAAAGTGTGCGAAAATTCGTCATCGATTTTTATGGCACGTTTATACTCCGAATGGAGGCGAAAAGGTACAAGAATGTATATACTCATGTAGTTGTTTCTATAAACAACTTATTCGTGTGTGCTCGCTTCTCGCAACGAATACTCATCGATTCTTCAGATGATATTGGTATTTTGGTGAGAATCGATGGATTATTTGTGTTCTCGTGACAGGTGTTTTAAGTGGATTTAATGCAATTTACTTATAATAATTTGATTTACTTATAAGTTTCGCCCTCAGACTTTCATAAAGATTTACATAAGTTACTTCACAACGCTTTATACTGTCGTCACCTTATTGACCTTCACAACTTTCGTAACTACTTACGACTCTCGAGCTCTCGAGGGTAAAACTTACAAATGTTACAATTATAAATGTATGTATGGATGAATTTAGTATATGTACTATTACTGTATTTACTAACATATATTTTCTTATGTATAAGCTCTATTAATGTAAAACACCAAAATCTATTCAGTAATTTTTGCGAGAAAGTGCAACAAACATCCATCCATGCTCACAAAGTTTTCCATTTATTGTAGTACGATGTTACAGCCTGTAAGTATGTATATGATTGTATAAAGTAATTAATTAATTTTTTTTTCGAATATCTGAACGTAGCATTACATAGTTATGAGAGTAAATTTCGACGCTGCAAATAATAAATATTAGTGAAATACAAGGTTAGATTTTCAGCGGTCCTCAACATTTTAGCGGGGCTGAAAATGTTTGAAGTACTCTCTCGTTATTTAGATTTTTCAGGTCGTCAGTACATATAATATTTTTTATTAAGCCAAAATGTGGAGTCTTATGAGTTAGAAGTGGTGGATGCAACATCGTCGAATCGTCGGACAATAAAAATAGTATTATTACGATTAATAATCGCAATAAAATTCGTTTTTTATAATATGAATATATTATACTATAATGTGTATACTATCTGTATCCTATGATTAAAACCAATGTTAGTAAAATACTCATAATTATTTGTTTTATTTTACAAAGCCGTATCGCGTAGTTGGAACTACCTTTTTTAAAAAAAGAGAGACCTACTTTAAAAGAAAAACACTGAATTTTATATACTTAAACGACGATAGTTATTTTAATTATTTTAATATAAAAACGAAACTATCGAAGCTATTTTGGTAAAAATTAATTGCAAACTAAAAGTTGGTATATTCTTTCAAATGAAAAAAAAAAATCATAAACAATTGATAAATAACGGCGCTATAACGTCAGAAATATTTAAAGAACACACTAACAATTAAGAACCTTTTCATTTTTAGGGTTCCGTACCTAAAAAGGAAAAACGGAACCCTTATAGGATCACTTTGTTGTCCGTCTGTCTGTCTGTCTGTCTGTCTGTCTGTCTGTCTGTCTGTCTGTCTGTCTGTCTGTCTGTCTGTCGGGATGTCAACCCTTTTTTCTCAGAAATGCATAGACGTATCATGTTGAAATTAATATCATATACTCAAGTCTACGATGACATGCGGCCGTGAAAATATTAAAGTTCTAAGTCAACGCAATCAAAAGATAATGGAAAATATGTCGTATATTTTGACCATTTTAGCGTTTTCGCAAGGGAATCAAAACCTATAGGGTACTTCCCATTGACCTAGCACGATGAAATTTGGCAAGAAGTAAGATCTTATGGTACAAATAAAGGAAAAAATCTGAAAACTGTAAATTTTTGTATGTATGTTTGTCTGTTTGTAAGTTTGTCTTTCAACCTTTTTCTCAGAAACGCGTGTAGGGAAAAAAATTTTATCAACGTCAAGTACTCAGAGTTGTAATTACTAAGAGCTGTGAAAAAATCAAACTTCTAAGTTAACGCAATCAAAAGATAGGGTCATTTATATCACATATTTTAAGTATGATAGCGTTTTTAACGTTTTCGCAAGGGAATCAAAACCTATAGGGTACTTCCCATTGACCAAGCATTATGAAATTTGGCCAGGAGCAAGGTCCATCAGTATACGTAAAGGAAAAAATCCGAAAACTGTAAATTTCTGTTCGTGTGTCTGTCAGTCTGTACGTCTGTCTTTCAACCTTTTTCTCAGGAACGCGTAAATGTATCAAGTTGTAAATTGATCAAGCGGAAAATATATTAATCTTAGAATTAAAATTATATGTACTTGTAACAAATTAACATAGAAGTTGACCATGGTCAAAAAAACAATTTTACAAACACTGAGAAGAAATTTGTATCAATACGAAAACATTAAAAAGCAGCAAACCTTTATAAACAACGCAATGCAATCTATATATCGCAGCTAACAAAATGATAGCGCGATGCAGCGTACAGCTAATGCCATCTATTACAAAATTATGACATTAACTGTGATATAATTCTGCTCGATTAATAAAAATTTTTATTTTAATTATTATTTAAACGCGCTAAAAATTATAAAATAAACGTTTCATTTAAAAGTTTTATCGTCGATTTATAACGTCATTACGTAATTAACATTCAATATAAGAGCTTCACGCGATTTGATTTAAGTACTCGTATTGACTTAGTACGAAAATTTTAAAATTAAATTTAAACAGATCGAGTTATTTAATTTACTTATTTATCTACACATATAAGTCTTCTGGTTATTAGTAATATAATTAGTTATTTATAAAGAAACAATTAGTTTTGTTCGAATTAAGGACTAATTATTTTCGTCTTGGCAACACTAATATATATTTCGATATTTTGATTGATAATGTAAATCTAAATATTTTACGAACGTAGTGCAGGGGTAGTGGAGTGTAGTAGAATATAAATAAAAATAAAACGAGAATAAAATATAATATAATTATGTTGTTAATGTCAAAGTCAACAAGTTAGTTCATTGAAATTGTCAAGAGATGGCGCTAGGTGTATCCTGAATCGCGCTATAACTTTTTTTTTTGGAAGTATAAGGTGTATTAGTACTTAAAATAAAATTTTGTGTTTTCATGGATTGCATCCATGATCGTGTTTTAAATTAAAGTCCTCCTAAGTAGTTTCAGAATAGTTTTTGGGACGTGATCCATATTTACATAATTTTTGATTATATTTAAGCGACTTCTAAAAAGGAGTGTTTTCAATTCGACCTTGTATTTAATTTTTTTTATGTTTGTTCGCCGATTACGCCGCCATTTGGGTACCGATTTTCAAATTTTTTTTTTTGTTTGAAAAGGTATACTTCCAAGGTGGTCCCATTGTCTTCAGGTCAGGATCAGATGATGGGATCCTGGAGAAATTGAGGGAACTCCTCAAATATTATAGGCAAGCGTATACCGATTTAGGTATTTTTGATAGTAACTTATGTTGGAACTGATGATGAAGACCACAAATGGCGTAGATGGGTTAGTCTTATATAGATTTCTATAAGTTCGTACGGAACCCTCGGTGCGCGAGTCCTACTCGCACTTGACCAGTTATTTAACTTGGTTTGAAAACCAGCATATAGTTATGAAAATGCGCGTTAAATGCTATTTTCAACCGACTTGGGAAAGAACCTTTCTAAATTTGGCTTTATGTACGATTTTTTTTTTTGGTGTATTCACCGATTTCTCCACAAAAAAGTTCTATAAGAATATTTGTCAGTCATTTCGTTTTCAAAGCCAGTTTTTTTTTTTATTTTGTCCTGGATTTATCTTACGAAAGGAGTTTAAGCCGAATAAACTTTATTTGTCTGTAGAAAGTTCTAGAACAAACGTTACATTTGCAATAAACTGTGAGCGTGTTAGTTGTTCTGGACTCGATTTAGAGGTGTTTTAATGTGTTTTGACCGTAGTTGTAGTTGTTAGTATTTCAAGCTAACTCCACGCAGCTTGTGTAATGAAAACTGGAGCTTGTAACTGGAGGTATATAGCAATAGATATATCAATTCACGTAAGTATGTTAATTTGAATTAGTGATGTGCCGGATATCTGTATCCGTTACTTTTGTACGGATCTTTTACATATGTTTTATGTTATTAGTTTAAAATAAATTGTTGAAATTTTATAAGTATAGGTCCAGTGCCATACTAAATTATCAACAAAACAAAACAACACGTCAAGTGGCAAGAGTTTTACATTTGCCATTTAATAAGTTCAAAGCTTACATAAGAAATCTTTAATAAATAAACCATACTATACCATACAAGAATATTTTGACGACAAAGAGGCGTGGATTTGATACGCGTTAATTTTCTATCCGGATAACATAATTAAAATGTAATAAAAATACATTATGTATAAATGATTTTAAAAGAGTTACTATTGAGTTCCTTCCCGGTTCTTCTCGGTAGAGACTACATTCCGAAACGGTGGTAACTTTATAAAAATCTATAATGAAAATATGACATGTAACTTGACGATTCGAAAGTGCCTTAAAAGCCCATTTGAATAAAGTATATTTTGAGTTTGAGTGGCGTCAACTATCGTTTCAAATAAGAAAGTTAAGATTCGTATCCGCGGATCTTGACACCGAATAGTCGTATACGAATCCGTATCCACGGGTATACATATTTAACGATCCGGCATATCACTAGTCTGAATACGAGGCGAGTCCGAACTCGCGCAAGATACAGTCGAGTGAAAGAGATTGAATGTATATGACATTGTTAAATGTGTTGAATACGTTTAGACGTTTTAAGACATTTATAATCTATTTATTTTAACTTGACTTATTTAAACAAACTCATTCCGGAACTGAAATAACGAAATTTCGAAGAATTACACTGGTTCAATTTAAATGTTTTAGCAGCATTAATTATAATGTGGAGTCCGAGCTCCGCTGAGTATTTGTTTATATCAAGAATTTTAGCTCAAGTATCACGAAAGAAAAACATTCAGGAATCCCGCGTTTTCCTTGAGAAATGCTAAAACATTTATAAACGTCAAGTTGCTATTCGGAAAACCCTTATCCGTGATATCCGGAGACGTCTCGTTTAAGAAGCATTTTTATCCGACTTTCATATAATAAAAAGGCTAATGTATTTACAGTGTTTGTTTATATGTATGTTTTTATTTAGAATGTTTGATAATGAAATGGATTTAAGTAAATACATTTGCTATTACGAATTATGTTTATATTTATTTTTTTTATATTTTGTGGAAAAATATTGTGAAGATTGACAGAATTATAATTGTAGCTGAAACTCACTGACAACAGCTCGTGTACAAGCTAGTTCGACCAGGTCAGTATCACACTCTCAAAGAAAACTGGCGTGAAGTAGTCAATATCATTAATTAGCACATAGGCTAAAACTCTATGGCCAAATCAATGTACTGCAAAGTCCACGAACGAAAAACACATGATGCAGTACTTTAAAAAAAAAAAATATGAAAAACAAAAATTATATTCATGATTGAAAGTACACGATGTCCAATCAAGTGTATAAAGGCTTTGACGGCCTTTGTAGAGCTTTTCTGATTAAAACATGGCAAAAGCAATTATTTTGAGACAACAAATGAAGTACAATTCTCTGAAATATTATAGTTCATTTTTTTTTAATTTTTTGTTTAAAAATTATAACAAAGATTACATTATATAACTACTTAAAGCTTTACAATAATCTATAACAATATATAATTTATATTGTCTTAAAATGAAACTATAACAGATCAAGTGCTCTAACAACGTACAGCTGAAACTACGTATTTGGTACACGGCATACTCAAATAAAAATCAAAATATTTTTAATCAAAATAGAAATTTATATTCTTTTTTAAAGCTATGCAAACTGCCACGGTTTCGGAAAAGCTTAACTTAAACCTGTGAAGAAACCGCGACAGAATCTCAGTGGGACTTTTTTTATTTATATATATGTACATACGTGCAGCAAAATCTTTGTAGCCCTTTTAATAAAATAGGGCGGCCGTAAACTGAATTTCAAAATTTGTAGCGGAAAATTATACCTGAAATAAATTTGCTTGAATTTTGTGTGATCAGATTGAGAAAAAAGAAAGTTAAAATGAAAATAAGTAATGGAATTAATGTAATAAACTAAAATGTTACTAGCCCAAAATGCAGGTAAAATATCCGAAGAAAAAAATTTAATACATACAAAGCACTTTAACGTATATGTATTTTAAATATTATCTCTCAATTAAAATAACAAATGTAAAACAATTTTGAACTCCAATGTTTTAAATAACGTAACTGTCGCGTAAGCAACAAAATTAAACATAAACTAATCTACATAAAAGGCAATATATTCATATACAATTTTTTCACTAAATAAAAGTCTCCCACAGACTAAAAAACGTGTATTATTTTCTACCGTATATTTATTCTAAATTGTCATTAAATATCCACTGATAACCAAACTAAACTATTTGTCGATAAAAATCCTGTAGTCTTCAAAGTTCGCAAAGGATGTTACCGTCATCATCTATCAAAACAACCTTCAAAATATTTAATTAAAATTCCTCAACGTAAATTTAAATTAGATCCTGCGAGTCAAATTAAAATTCATATTGTGTTCCGAGTTTATGGAGTGGTTGTAAAACACTCAGTTTATGGTTTTACAATTGAAATTAAATTTTTAACGGGTAGACGTCGTCGACGATGCGTCAACGTAATTAAACTGTCGTTTGAACGTGGTTGTGGAAGTGTCATTATTGATGCAATGGCAGGTAGGGCTGACACTATTAACAACTGAAAAAAAATCAGCAATTAATCCAAGAATTGAATTGAATTGTAAAAAATATTCTACATAAAATATTTATTTTTGAAATGGTCCACTCGAGCCAGATTTGAATTGAGCTTCGTTGGAAAACGTAGTTTACTAAAAAAAAATATACAAAAAAAAAAAACAAACAAATCCAGCTACGAGAAGATATTCGTAGTTAAATGCAGAAAATTGTACTTTTTCTGTGAGTGTTAAGTATAGGAATTAGTGTTGAAATACCTTCTAAGCATTGTAATATGGTTTTTGCTTTCATGATTACATATAATTACACTCTTACACACTTATCAGATTAGATATATCTATACAAAGCAAGTTGTTAAAAGAAAACATAAACGAATCATTTTTCTATACGTAACATTACCAAAATTATGTGTAAGTATTAAAAATAAATATTGACATTTTCGTTTTTCTATTTTAAATATTTGCTATAAATTAAAATATATTTTTACTTTTAGTAAATAACATACTTTAGTAGATATTAATTTGGTAAATGTCAACCCTAAATTTTAAGTGACTCAGCAATTTGTGGTCGGATGATTTTCTAGTTGGCCGGCAACAAGCAACTAAATGTAATACGTTTCAATTTGGACTGATATATTATGTTTGATTATAAACACTTATGTATACATAATTTTACCACATTACAAAATCATTAGCAACGACCGTTAATGTCCTTTGCACACAAAGTACTTTGTCTGAGGAGAATTTTAAACCCCGAATTCTTAAAAAATAAAACAACTCCTCTTGAGACTTGTACGCGTTACAGTTCTCTGCGTTCTACTTCGAGGGAAAAAGAAGTGTCGCGTATTAGTCCACGCCTACATAGATCGCTACAGTTATAGTTCAGCCAATAACCTCCAGTATCTAAAATAATTTATGTTATTCTGTTATTTTGGTGTATAACTTATAATATTATATAAAATCCCTTTAGCAGGTTGCAATTGGATGTTTGTTTTTTTTTTTTTTTTTTTTTTATATAATAGGGAGGCAAACGAACAGACAGTACCACCTGATGTTAAGTGGTCACTATCGCCCATGGACATCTGCAACACCAGGGATGTTGCGGGTGCGTTGCCGGCCTTTAGTGAAAAGGTGTCTATACACTCGACGCTTGAAAACCCCCAAATTATAGCGCTCAGGGAAAACCTCAGGAGGAAGATCATTCCACAGCTTGCAAGTACGCGGGAAAAAGTTTGTATAATATCAGTACAATGTCAACAACCCTATATGTATATTGGCAGTAGATTGCCGAATAGCGACTCTGACGAAGCATGACAGAGCATGTACTGCAACGGCTGTTATTTTAGGTTAAATAGACATGGGTTAAAAACTAAGCCGAGTTGGGCTAGTGGGTAGAACACATCTCAAGTCGAACACGTTTTCAAGTGGTAAACTTGTGTTTAAATTAATCTCGTACACGGCGGTGAAGGAAAACATCGTGAAGAAACTATGTGCTTGGAGAATTTTTGGTTAAGCTTATACATATTTAACATTCAAACTAATGTGGTAGAAAAGGTGACAAAAGACTGAAAATAAAATTGAATAATGGATCAGGCATACATATAAACCTAGCTCTTGACACACTCTATTTATAGATAAAATCCGCATTAATGACCGTTGCGTAATTTAAAAGATCTAAGCATGCATACAACATGAATCGACTTTGTTTTATACTATGTAAAGAACATTGACGAATATTTTGAGTACGAAACAAATCAACAACATAACGCTTGTTAATGACACGGACTTGTACGCAGCTGTAAGTGGGACGGTTACGAGCAATTGGTCACAAATGAACAATGGATTATCAGCAACGATGACTTGTACAAAACTCAAGGACACTTTATATGGCTATCTCGTACAAATTTTGCCATTAGTATATGTATATTTATTATTAAGAAATATTTTGTATGGAATATTAAAGAATACTGGCAACCCATCGCGGTTGCAATGCGGTGAACAACCCTTACTTATATTATAAATGCGAAAATAACTCTGTGTGTTATGCAATCACGCCTAAACTACTGAACCGTAATGAAATTTAGTACAGAAATAATTTAGTGCCTGAAGAAGAAAAAAAAAATCAAATCAAAGTAATTTTATTCAAAATAGAAATTTACATTCTCTTTTTGAAAGTCAAAGAATGAAACTACGACGGTTTCGGAAAAGTATAACCTCAGACCTGAGAAGAAACCGTAAAAGAAACTCAGCAAGGACTTTTTTATTTTGTTAATTTTCTTATCAATGTCAAGATTGGTTACAATACGTAAAGCGATCGCATTATTCCCAAGGTCTGCATCATCTATGACATCTTTAATATTATAATAACCTCTAACACACAAACGTTTCTTTACAATTTTTTTAAAATTTGCTATAGAAGCATTTTGAACGTTTTCTGGGATCCTATTGTAAAATTATAATTAGATTAAAATAATAATAATAATAAATAGGAGTAAATATTCATTTCATGAATAATATACTGAAAATTCTTTTACCTATTGGGCAGCTGTAATAATTTTAATAATTCTTATTTTACAAGTGTCGAATATTCATATAACATCTTATAGCAAGAGTTACTTATAATCTTTTTTTATGTTTGTTATCTCACTTTTAGTTTGGTACCTTAGAATTTCTATCAAAATCCTTTTTTAAATCAAAATTACTGATAATACAATAGTATGACCTCAAAGCAAACTAAAATGCGTATTTAGCTTTTTAAGTGTTTTTTTGTTTTCACTATAAAGTAGTAAAGTAACAGCCTGTAAATATCCCACTGCTGGGCAAAGGCCACCTCTCCTATTAAGGAGTAGGTTTAGAGCTTAATCCACCACGTTGCTGGCGGATATACATGTGTCAGAATTTCTCCTGGCACATGCAGGTTTCCTCACGATGTTTTCCTTCACCGCCGAGCTCGAGATGAATTTAAACACTAATTTAGCACTTGAAAAATCAGCGCTGCTAGCCAGGGTTTGAACCCACGATCATCGGTTGAGATCGACGTGTTCTAACCACTAGGCCATCTCGGCTCACTATACACTGTTACAATACGTCTTATCGAACTCATATTTGACACACACTCTGTAGCACAGATCTCAAAGCGGAAAAATATATTTCTCGTGGACTAGACTCTCAAAACTGTTATGGCTCCTGTGTCAAGGGCATGTCCGCAGTGCGCTTATGACTGTGTCATGATAAATGCCCTTATTGCACGAAAAAGGACACAGTACAGACACAGCCATATAACAAATAGTGATGTGCCGGATGCATAAAACGATAATTGACGCCACCTTATGTTTTGCGTGATAGCCAAGACATGTTGCGACTTGCATATTACGCCAAAGAGTAATGTAGAAGGAACTTTTTTCTCCCTCGAATATCCGCGGATACGGATACAGACACGGATCCGGCACATCTCTAATAACGAATGCATTACATCCAATTGGAGTCGCTTCAAATAATATGACAGCCAATAATCGCGAGCCTTGATCACTTGTCACGCTTGGTCAAATCATTCGCATGGCTGCGGGAATAAACAATGCATCGCCGTGTGCGCGTACGCGACAATGCGTATTCGACATCATGAAGTCCATACATGGCTTCACAATTGCTGCGTATATATGTAATGTATGTTTCCGCTCGTTGCCGACGTTGCATTAAATTAGATAAATAAATAGATAAATAGGTAGATTCAAACAACACAATTACACAACAAAAAAGAAGAAAAAAGTGACAAAAACAAAAAATAAAATACAAAGTTAATTTATTTAACTTCCACATTAAAGACATCACTTAAAATTCATTAATTAACCCGCAGTTGTAGTAGTTGTAAAATCCACGTATTCCATCGTATCAGCTAAGTCATTTGACTTGCAGCAAAACCTATGTCATAGTAAGATAGGCATACGGATGCGTCAATGATACAATTATTAATCTCTAAGTCTAGTTAACAAATGCTTTTTAGATCAACTGTTTTTAGACTCTTTCTTTGAAAAAATGAAATCAGAAAAAAAAAAAATTTTATCGGAATTTCTTTATAAAAATCATCTTCATGCTATTCCGAATTTAATAACACTATGCTCATATTGTTTTGGGAAATTGTAGTAAGTGTTCGGAATCTGGGGCAGTAAAGTGAAATTCCTGGACAGGGCACGAATTTCCGGGATAATCCCGGATTTCCCGGTCATCTGGCAACCCTATACGCTACACCGATTCGGTTAACATAATGCTACTGTTTTAGAAATATGTTCGGTAGTGTAGTGTGTAATTATGAATTGTTGTTTTTATATTGTGCCTAATTAAAACCCTTTCTTAATGATTGTCGTAATATCAAAAGCGCACGCTAGCGTTTTATTAGCTTCGAATTCAAGGAATTTGATACAAGGTTTATAACAACAAAACGATCTAATAAACTTGACCTTCAAGTTTTATGCTCTTTAACGATTACCAATTAAAAAAACTCTAATATGCACACATAATATCTACAATATGGACACGTATTATACGTATTATATATTGTATATTTTAAACTTTCGCGATTTATACTGTTCATATTCAATATAACGGATCTTATCGCGATAACTAATGGTAGTAATACCTTTTTTATTGCCCGACGTTTCGACGAAGTTACATTCGTCGTGGTCACGAGCTCACTGACAGTCTATTAAATAGATAAAAGTCAGCATATTAAGTATAAATAAGTATTATATATTACACTAGCTCACCCGGAGAACAGTTCGTACCGCCTAACAGTCCATTCTTCATTTTATTACACTTATTCTGCTATTCGGGACACCGGGTTATCTAGTAAGATAAAAAAAGAGATTTAATAAGTAAACACTTATATTACGTCAAAAAATAAAAATTATAAAACACTTACAATAATTTTAATTATTATTACGGATATTCTGTATGGGAATATAGATAATAAATTTTTTCTCGCCGTGAGAACAATTGTCGTACTTTAAGGAATATTATAAAAAAAGAATTAGCGAAATCGGTTCAGCTGCTTTCGAGATATGCGTATAGCAACACTTTCAGCGATTCATTTTTAATTTATATATGATAAACTCCTGGATAAATATGAATAAATAAATGTATTTCATATATTACTTTTCCAAAGATATCATAGATATTTTATAGACGTGAGTAAGCTATTAGAAATAAGTCGAGTCATCTTAATTGCGCGTACCGCCTTCGAGGGCGAAACCCAACGATCGTGATTAGGCGATGTGGATATTAGTCTATTAGGGTACAATTATAATTACCATGAAAATGACATTATATTAAAAACTAAGGTTATCATAGTATGCCACAGTTTATAGTTAATTAGATGGTGCTCGCGACTTCGTCTGCGATGTCTGTGATGCCTACGTCATAGTAGCTTTATGCATGCAAAGTTTCAGCCCGATCGGTTAAAAATTGTTGAAAAAAATTCATACAAACTTTCAACCCCTATTGTATCGCCATGGAGGTAGAATTAATCAAAATCCTTGCAGATGCCTACGTCATAACATCTACCTGCGTGCCAAATTTCAGCCCGATCCGTCCAGTGGTTTGGGCTGTGCATTGATAGATCACTATGTCATTCAGTCACCTTTGAGTTATATTCAGGCCGGCGCCGTCCGTGCAAAGTCGTGCGGCGCACGACGGCGCCGAGTCAAAAAGGCGCCGGGCCTATACTTAAAAATTTTTAATTTTTAATATTTAATTAAATTAACTTCTAATATCGCCACTACAAAAAAGGCGCATATAAGAAATTTGCACGACGGCGCCGATTAGGCTTGGCGCGGTTATATTATATATTAAAAGGACAGGTTCAGTACATAAAATTGACTCAAACTGTCAGAATATTACACGTTTTAAGGCGTGTCCAAACGTACGCACGTGGACAAACCGCATCTCATGAAGTATTAGATATTTTATATTTTTCAATAAATAATAATGAACCACCTTCCAAAAAAGCACGAGGTACTCAATTGGCCGGGGAGTTTTTTATGTATGTTCTTTGATTACTTTAATATAGATGATTGATTTGGTTAATTATTTTGTTTGTACAACTGTACTGTCTCATTGATCTCGTAGAATTCACATCAAAATCGATTCAGTAGATAAATTTTAAAATCAAAATAGCTGGAATAAGTACGTTATTCAAGTAACGAAATAATTTATTTTGCGTTTAAGTTAATTATCATTTTCTAAAAAGGTCTTATATTTTGATTTGTCCACAATTCAAGCAGTTAATCGCTGCATCATCCACTAATCAACTTGTTCTGTTCTAGCCATTTAGTAATCTTATCAAACATATTTAATTATTTCCCCAACACACTTAAGAAGTGAGGACGAACTAAGACGCGCAGGTGACGCAAATATTGTTTTGTACCTACCTACTTAGTACTCAAATGACAGAAACAATTTACTTTACTACATAAACATGAACAAGTTCCAAAGTTTTAAAGAGTTTTGAAACTGTCATAACCGTTTATGTAGACGAAAGTTTAAAAATTAATTGTGCTTCTAGCTTAGGTATGGTAAAGGGTTTTTTGTTTACTTTTCTCTTTCTTGATAATGTTTTGTTAAATAAAACTTAAAATAAAATAAACCAAATAAAAATAATTTTGTACAGGTGACCGAAGAGCTGGCGGCTACCTTGTCCAGCATATCAGTCTGGCCATACAAAGAGGTAATGCTGCCAGTGTTTTGGGCACCTTGCCTAACTGTGACATCGATAGTTATTTAGGTCTAATATAGTTATTTTTAATTTCTCTTTCTTTTTCTTTTTAATAGAATTATTTGTTTTTGTTAATAATAATTGTATATTAGATAATGAAGTTTATGTTATTTGTAATTAAATTTACTTTTAATTAATACTAATTTCTGTCTGCCTGAAAATTCAATTTAAAACATTCGAAGTAGGCATTAAACACTATAAACTCATTTTAATATATGTCATGGATTACATTTATGCACATATACATTGATGCGTATTATTTTAAAACAAATGTAGATTTTGTTTTACCTTGAAGTAACAGCGAGAAAAGCAGGTGATATAACTTATTTCAAAAAGTAATCAAAATTAATGAGACACGCTAGTCGACTTTGAACTTGAAATAAAAACTACGAGTTTTTCTTTTTAATTAATATAAAGTTTATTTTTGTTTTATTAACAAAAGTGTTTATTTTTGTAAAGAACTATAGAGGTTCTTGCGGTTCTTCTCGCTATCATTGATTCGGAATATATATACCTAACATTTGGTATATATATACCATACATTACATATACGTTGATAGCTACCAAAGAATCCGAAGGTTTTCATGAATATATTTCTTGTAATTCATATTTAATATAACGGTTTTTATCGCGATAACTAATGGTAGTAATGGCGAAGAAAACTCGCGCACTCGCCGCTGGAGGACGCGCGGTACACCAGTCAGCTTGTTGCCACGACGAATGCAACTTCGACGAAACGTCGAACAATTGAATTACTATCATTAGTTATCGCAATAAGAACCGTTATATTAAATATGAATAGTATAAATCGCGAAAGTTTAAAATATTTAATATTTTTTAAAATTACGATTCATAAGTGCTTATTAATGCTTATGAATCGAACTACAGAAACAAAACTAATTTTTAAAAAAAATTATGTATGATAAATCCATCTAAGTTACAATGATTATAATGATATACATATGTTATAAATCCTACTGAATATATGCATGCTGATAAGCAATAATCTATCAACCTACAAAAAGTCAAATTTAGAGATATTGATCTATTCCCATAATGCATCACGTATTTAACATTATTGAAAAAATTTTGAAGTCGTCTGGTGGAAAAAAGTTACATAATCATATGTTTAGAATATTGAAGTGTGTTCAAAATTTTTCACTTCAATATTGTATTAAATTAAGAATTTTTTTCCATACTTATTTAGTTTTTACTGACTTGATTTTTTTTAATAGTGTAAAATACGTAACGCGTTATCGGAATACAACAATATCTCTGAATTCGGGTATATTCTTTTTGTGGGTAGACACAGTATTGCTTATAAGCACCTCAATATACTATGCGAGGCTAGTAAAATAAAATTTAATATTGATCAATTATTATCTAGATAGTATTAGTAGGCATGTGCTAGTAGACAAAACGATTTTACAATAAAATTTGCTTCAAAATGTATTATTGTTCATAATAAATATTTTAATTACTTAAATTAATTGAATAGTTCTGTATGTAAATATAATTATGAGATCAAATTATGATTTCATTTTAAATCGCTTTGATAGTTGATGGTTAATATGAGTAATGAAATTAATACATTGTATTATTGGTTTATTTTCAATGTTTTCATTATTAATTAATGTATCATATTTTCAACAAAGCAAAAGTGGTGTAAAGTAAATAAATTTAAAAAGAAGGAAGTTCTTTATTCGTAGTGTTTTTTTAATTGCTTTTTACTACAGACGTCCATTATTTATTTTCATATTTTAAAGGACCTGTTTTTAAATTGAAACCAAAAATACATTTTCATTAAAATTGGTTTAATATATATATTGAAGTTGGTTAATTTATTTAGGTTGGTTTATTTGACCAAAAAATATGTATCTGTCTCTCTGTGAAAGTTGATATTAAAGATCTATTCAATTTCGAAGGGCATTAGCTCTTTTTCAGCTGTTTAAAAGGATCTTAGCAAGTTCTAGTGGTCTAATCGACTCGAAAAATACCATCTCGTAAACTTCGCAGCATCATCTGAAATTTACAGGCACAAAACTCACGAGCAGAAGTATCGTGATGGTGCTCGATGAAAAGGTCTTAGTTAATTATTTTCACTTTTATGTTATTCAAGTCTCAGTTATGATGTCGACAGTTTTACCCAAATTTGCCCAAGATTGAAAAATATAATTCTTCGTAACCTTCAACGATGGCCGTAATAAATTATTCCCAGTTTTAATTTAGGAATGCTTGATGAACGGTCTCAGAAAAATTTAACTTCCAAAAGAATAGAAATTAAAAAATAACTTATCAAATGATTTAGTAAGTACACGAAAAAGTTTAACTAAATCGTCTTATCAGATTAAGCAGATATAAGATTTTTAAATTATACAAATGTGAAAATAGTTTCGAATTTCGTTCACTACTTTTTTTAGGCTATAGCACTTACGCACGTGTCGGTCGGCGCAATACCACACTCTCAAAGAAAATCAGCATAAAGTAGCAAATAAAGATGCATTTCGTACGCTGTGTCTTGGCTATTTTAGGCCCGGTGTTCGGCTAAACGCCGTATCAAGATTAAACAGATACCAGATTCTACGTAAGACGTACAACACTACATACGGAGTAGGAATAGGATATCTAGTGGACGGATATGTATTATACCTATCTACATATGCAAGCAATACTGTGTCAAATCACACGGACTTCATTTTGAGAAAATAGCGTTTAAATTTGTTAAACGTATTCTTAACAAATATGTTTGAAGTAATTTATATCCAGCTTTTCTTTTCTTTTTTGATAAAAGGTATAATGAATTAAAAGCAGATTGATATATTTAATATATTATGACATAAAAAGTTAAACAAATACTTGAGATTATTGTATAAATTGCAAAATATGGAACGCACTTGGAAATCGAAACAATTAATTAAGAAACTTTATTCCGTACTTATTTAGTTTATATCACTTAAAATGTTTTGAACAATGTTAAATAGATGACGCAGTATCAAAATTCATCAATATCTGCGAATTTGACTTTTTGTGGGTTGACACATTATTGCTTATCAGCATCCATATATATATATATATATATATATATGTATATATATATATATATATAAACAGAACCAATGGCGCAGTGGTCATTGCATCTGACTGAAGCGCTAACGGTCGGCTCGATCGCCTCTCACAGGTAAACGTCTGTATTGGTCTTACATATGTTTGTCATTGTCTGGGTGTTTATTTGTGTTGTGTGTTTCCGGATCCCCGACACAGGATCACGAGATTTAATGTGGGTTTACGATTTACAATTTATACCTAATTTTTACCTTTTTATACTATTAAGTATAGTTACAATCCCATAACATTTACTATACAATTATACGTTGTATATTTTTCTCGTAGCATTATTACCACGACGCATCATGTCAGTTTCAATTGAATATTATCTGCAACAATTAACTGATACTATATCGTAACCTGTACTTTAACGTTTAATCTTGAGTAGGCTGATAAGTTGGAATTAATGATTATTAACTGATAAGTTGAATAGTTTATTGTTCGTTTATTAACTGCGCTTGACATAGTAATACAATAGACAGTGTACCTACTATTACTATATGGACTGATAAGCAATACTATGTCAAGCCACACAGACTTCATTTTGAGAAAATGGCGTCTAAAGATGTCAAAACAATTCTTAATAATTTTGTTTGAAGACATGTATGTATGTCTATCTTCTCTTTTCTATATTGATAAAAGGTATTATGAGTTAAAATCAGATAAATGTATTGAATATATTATCTAATAAAACGTTTTTCAAATATTTAGGATTATTGTATAAATTGCAAAATATGGAACGCACTCGAAATTCGAAACAATTGAGTAAGAAACTTTTTTCCGTGCTTATTTAGTTTACACATACGTGATTTTTTTTACAATGTTAAATAGGTTATGTAGTATCAAAATACACCAATATCTTCGAATTTCACTTTTTATGGGTTGACACATTATTGCTTATCAGCATCCACATATGTTTATACTATTACTAGCGACCCATTCCGGCTTCACACAGATGGAAAGTTCTTGAAATCTTTTTAAATTTAATTTTTTTTTGTTGTATTATTTTTATATTTTAGTAAGGATCCCTTTTTTTAACATTAAATATGGCTTATGTTATTCCGCGTAAATTTAGCTTTTCAATGGTGAAAGAATTTTTGAAATCGACTAAGTAGCTTTTGAGTTTATTCTTTCCTCTTTATAATTTAGAGAAGATTATAAAGGTAAAAGTACTGATACGATATGATTAATTATTTTTACAATTTATCGAGGAAGGTTATAGGCTATATTACATCACGCTATAACAGAAAGGAGCGAAGCAGTAGCCATATACCTCCGGAAACACTAACCGTTTTATCAACAGACTTCTAAACAAGAGACGTTTTTTAATATTCTTTACCTCGTAACCCAGTCATTTCTTAGCTGATTTTGAAAATTCTTTTTCTAAATTTATGTTATAAGGGATATGCTTCCAGATTGGTTCCATAGACTTTTAATCTGTAACTGTCCACGTAAACAAAATAGCTTATTTTGCTTTTGAAGTCGGTTGTTATTTATAGTCGTCATTATTTATTCACTACACTATTCGAGAATTTCGATATACACATAATTTCAGTCAACGCATTATAGCTACATAAATATTTATGCATTTCTTCCGGCTCTATTCGGGTTGTATTCACTCTGAATCATTTGATATATGATCTTTATATTATGTGCTATTAATATAGCAACGCTCCAAGATCAAGGAACGAAGTATCGCTAAAATCCGACTCACACTTAACCGGGTTTGATTATTTTTTATTTTATTTTAGGACTAACTGTGCCCCGCGTATATATAAAAATTATATTTATATAATGTTTACCTTCCCTACTTGAATCATTGTTAACTATTTCATTGGTTTTAATTTTGTTTTCGTGTAACTCTTTTTAGGGTTCCGTAGTAAAAAACGGAACCCTTATAGTTTCGCCATGTCCGCCTGTCTGTCTGTCTGTCTGTCTGTCTGTTTGTCCGCGGCTTTGCTCCGAAACCATTAATACCAGAAAGCTGTAATTCGGTATGAGTATACATATGAATTACGCCGAGAAAGTCGTACAATAAAATCTTAAAAATATTTTTTTTTTCAGGGTGTCTTAGTTATGTGTTAAGAGAGACCAAAAATTTTTTTTCTCATTTATCCCATGTTGTGGGGTATCGTTAGATAGGTCTTTTAAAAATGTTATAGGTGTGGGGAAACCATTTTTCTGAACGACGAACTGTTTCCGAAATATTAAGCTTTGAAGTGTTAATTTTTCTTAGAGTCAAGTGTCCCCCCCCTCTACCCACTAAACTGCTGCGTCTAAAAATATGAAAAAATTCACGATAGTGGTATATATAATGAATTTAAAAAGAAAATTATCACGGCTATGTGGGTTCTTATGGTTATCGAGTTATAGATGATATAAGTAAAAATAAATATTTCACTTTTTAAAGCATCACATTATATAAATATTAATTATTTTAAATTAATATATGAATTTAAATGAATAAATAAATACATATTTAATAAGTTTAAATTAAAATGAAAAATAAAATAAGGTATAAAACAATGTCTCAATAAAACATGTCGCGAGTGATTCTGAATCGCGCTTTTGAAGTTTTCAACCAAATCTCCATAGATTTCATAGGCGCTAATCAGGAAGGAAAATTATCGGCGCTAAGTATATTTTACAAGTGTTAGAATAATAAATAATCGACGAACATATAAAGTTCAAAATCGTTAGTATAATTCACATTCAAACATTAATTTTAGATTAAAAATATTTTAGTCTCGAAATATAAAGAGAAATTAAAAATAATTTTGTAATAATAAAAGGTATAAATTTGTAAGTACGTATATTATATAAACTGACTTAAAAAAGGAAATTCCCAGTTCGTCGTAAACTTTTTTACGAAAATAGGTACTCGAAGATTGCTTGACCGATCTTGACAATTCTGACAACTACGGAACCCTACATTGTGCGTGGCCCGACACGCACTTGGCTGAATTATTTTATTTATTTAATAAAATAAATATATTTTTAATAACAAGTCAATTGAGAAACTTTTCAATGTTGGAAATAAATACAGTTTTTTAACGTCAAATTATTATGAACGTGACATTTCTATAGTTATTCAAATCATTGTAATAGTGTTATGTATTTCACAATGTTTATTTTTTAATTTATTTAAATCATACATATGTAAAAATAATGATTTACACCATTATAATATTCATGATTCACGCCACGTTTTGGCAAAGTCGGCACTGACTTCCATCTTTCGATTCAATTCTTCCATAGCTTCCTAATTTACATAATTTATGAAATTTATTCTCGAATGTTCATACGCTTCGCTTTTTTTTCAGACTAAT
Source organism: Hypolimnas misippus (assembly GCA_037950945.1). Taxonomy (NCBI): domain Eukaryota; kingdom Metazoa; phylum Arthropoda; class Insecta; order Lepidoptera; family Nymphalidae; genus Hypolimnas; species Hypolimnas misippus. The sequence goes on from JBBEEQ010000009.1 coordinate 4,810,965, forward strand.
GCATGTTTTATGTAAAAACACGTTTGACTTATATATCAATTCTAATGTTGCCTTAAGCGCACATTCTTCCCACATATATTTTTAATATTGTTGTTTTTTTTTAAATACCGCTATCTTTAACCCATTTCAAAAAAGTAGGAGGTCCTTTTAGCGTATTTTATTTAATTTCTCACCCTTAACTCTGTCATTTCTTAACCGATTTTGAGAATTATTATATTAATATAAATATGTTTTTTTTTGTTTCTATGCATATCCTTCCCGATTGGTCCCATAGACGGTTACATTTATCGGAATAGGTTCAGTTATTAATTTTCGTAGTAGAAAAACAATGTTTTGAATTAAATTTTGATATCTATCGTTCGAGCTATTTATAATCTCGGAGCTGGACTCCCTAGCTGTTGATAACTGTAGCTAATTGTATCACACAATATTGTACAAAAATATTTTTAAAAGAGTAACTACTGAGTTTCTCGCCGGCTCTTCTCAGTAGAGTCCACACTCCGAGCCGGTGGTAGCTTCACGTAGAACTGACATCACAAATTTGTAAATTGACGATTCGAAAGAGCTTGCAAAGGCCTATTTGAATAAAGTATATTTTGAGTTTGAGTTTGAGTTTATCCTTGGACATTTTTTTTTAATTTATGGCTTTTGAACCTTGGACATTAATAATTCATTTTCCATTTGACTTACGATGAACTTGACACTTTTATCGTGTTACGTCGAAAACGGAAATGTAAATTGAGTTCTCTTTTGAAGTTTCGACCAAAGCGATTCAAAGTGTATGAAAAAGAACATAAACAAGTATTTAATTAAAAAGATTAAAAATCCAACTGCGAAACAAGACCATAGAGAATCGTTACTAACCAACTCTAAGTCGTTATAGATTCTAAACGGAAATTCTGATTGAAAAACGCTATGAGAAAACTATAAAAACTTTTTGAAAAAAAAAAAACAAACTGACGTCGAAACCGAAACAAGTATACTAAACAGTAAAAAATAAATATTTTCCACAACATTTTGAAGTCGGTGCCAAGTAAAACGTTCGATGTCTTAGATTTTCGCGATTATTATTCATTGAAATAAAACTATTTTGAACGGATTTATATCGCGTATAATTATTTTTATCATCCCGACGTTTCGAGCACTTTTCATCGTTTGTTCAGTCTACCCGTGACCACGTTCAATAAAACGTTCGAATTCGAAGTATAAAGCTTTTACGCGTTATTTTCAAAAAGTCGGTTAAACATACGTTTTAAACACCTATTCAACTCCACTTAACACTGTTCGTCAATTTTCATTGTTTCTCTTTCACATTATGGCGTCCAAACTCAACCATTTTCATTTTTCCTAATTATTATACTTTCTATGACATTCGCACCGTTATGACGAATCAAATAATGTATTATTTAACAAAATACGACTTTGGTCTAAACAAACACACAAACCCACATACATAAACAGATTGACAAACACATTACTCTCCCTTGTGTCATGTATTCGAGTAAAAAAATATTTCTTCAATGATTTATATATTGTAAATGGCATTGGTAAAACTTCAAGGGTTGGTTTGCATCATGGTGATGTCAAGAAAGAGGGAAATAATGACGTGATTAAGAATCTAGTGTCTCATTATAATTCAGATCTGGATAATTTAATTCTTTATTTTATTCAAGTATAGAAAAAGATTATTACAGTTTTTCCTGAATATGTATTAGAGTAAGAGCGTGTTTTGTATATTTGTTTGAATGCGTTTATCGAGAAGTAATATTCCAATTTCAAAAGTTCTTCTAGCTTTAGATAACCTGCGTAGGAGGAAGGTTTAATGCTGTATAACATAAAATTTGCTTTCGGCTTTCATAAAGATTTCGTCTCGAACGTTATATAATACAACTATAGTTGTACAACTATATTTGACACTGCTACTGACTGTAGCGCTAACGGTCGCGGGTTCGATCCTCGCTCACGGCAAATGTCTGTAGGGCCATACGGATGTTTGTCGTGGTCTGGGTGTTTGTGTTGGTGTTGTGTATGTTTCCGGACCCCCGACACAAGTTCACAAGATCTTAATGGGGGCCGTTGAGTGTGATGCGTTTATTGTTTATTGTTTATATAACCTGGTAACATATACTTAGGTAATCTTATAAAAGTCGTGTCTGTCAAAAATAAGACACTGACAGTAAATACTTTTAGGTGCAATGCAATGAGAAACAACTTGTAAAAATCATTATGAAAGTCTGAGCAAAACTTATGAGGGTAATTCTTACCTAACGCTACGGACGCGAATTATGTTTGTATGTTTTACTCTCGTAACTGATGTAAAACAACTCATTGCTTTGCACCTTGGTAACCGCACGAAGGTTAAGGTCCAAAAAATGTCACTGACAGTAAATTCTTTCAGATGCAAAGCAATGACAATCAACTTATGTTCAACATATCGTTGTCTTAGATTTTCGTGATTATTATTCATTGAAATAAAACTATTTTAAACGGATTTAAATCGCGTATATTAATTATTTTTATCATCCCGACGTTTCGAGCACTTTTCAGCGTTCGTTCAGTCTTCCCGTGACCACGAACGCTGCAAAGTGCTCGAAACGTCGGGATGATAAAAATAATTAATATACGCGATTTAAATCCGTTTAAAATAGTTTTATTTCAATGAACTTATGTTCATCTTTATAGAAGTTTGAGAGCAAAACTTATAAGTGTAATTATCGCCTTATAGATGCTAAGCTTCAATAACGTATATAGAAGCAATAGTATCAATGGAATTTGTCTCGACTATTTGACAACTGAATCGCTAGTACTGTTTAAATTCATCTCGAGCTCGGCGGTGAAGGAAAAGATCGTGAGGAAACCTGCACATGCCGGAAGAAATTCTGACACACGTATAGTCGTTTATTCGCCAAGTGGAGCCGCGTGGTAGATTAAGCTCTAAAACTTCTCCTTAATAGGAGAGGAGACGTTTGCCCAGCTTTGGGCCATTTACAAGTTGTTACTTTACTTTTTTACTAATATTATATAAAGATAATTTCTTTTTGTAAGTTTGTTCGTTTATATGTAAATGGTAATTTGGGAAAGTACTGTTCCGAATTGAAGAGATATTTTTGCGTTGGATACCCGCTTATTTAGGAAGGTTCTATATTAAAAATATATAAGATCACAATACGACTCATAGGAGCGAATCAGTAACCAAAAACTTGATATTGGGAGGTTTTCATTGTATTACTAATTTATGTTATAATTATTTAAGATATTATTAATTGAACACTCAAATAGAGGCAATTTATTTTAATAATTGAAAAGCATAGTTAGTAAATATTCAATGTTTATTTTGATTACATGATGTTATTACATATTAATATTATAGCTTAGAATAATATTGATAATAGTGTTCATACGAATCATAACATTTGGCTTAACAAAATGTTATGATTCGCCAACACAATAGTAAAATGTATTGGAACTTTTTATCGACTAGCTTTTCTAGCGGTTTTACTTGCGTTTATAGTAACAACTCCGCATCTACGTGTTGTGTGTATGTATAAAAGGGAACGGTACTGACTGTCTGATCTTTCAACACAGCTCAAACCACTGACCGGATTGCGTAAAAATTTCACACGCAGATTATAAATAATAACGTAGGCATCCGGTAAGAAAGGATTTTTCAAAATTAACTCTCTTAGGATATAAAACAGAGGTCTAAGTTTGTATAGAGCAATCAGACTAAATGCGAGCGAAGCCGCAAGAAATTGCTAGCTTACTAACATTTTGACAGTTGATTTGTTTTGTTTTAGTACAGATATCTTAAATTAACTGTCAAAATGTGTCGCGTTGAGATAACGATCTCGCTCGATGAAGAAAAATGACAATTCAAGTCATTAGTCATTGTACTCGTTTTTCGTAACGCAGTTGTGTTTAATTATACTGTATTCTATAAATACTAATATTATAAAGTGATAAAATTTGTTCGCAAGTTTGTATGCAGAAGGTAATCTCTGAAACTACTGACGCGATTAGAAAAATTCTTTTTGCGTTAAAAGGCCGTTCATTGAGGCTCTCCTCAATGAACGGCCTATTTTGAGTTTTAGGCTATATTACATCGGCTAGGACTTAAAGCAGCGAAGCAGTAACCATAAACGCGAGGGGCAGCTATACTAGCTATATATACTAGCTTAATAAAATAAAGTAAAAATTTCAGAGTAGGTATAGATCAAAACTGAAAGTTAAACGAAATAAGGAGATTATTGAACTTCAAATCATATTGTTAAGACATGATCATATTCAGGCGTCTGCATCTGTTTTCTGTCGATGAAAAGAAATAACTCATACAATCTTACGTTTATCCAATCCGAGATCTACTTAAGGTTAATATGACTTCAAAATTTTTTCACCGCTAACTGATTTGAAAATTGTACAATGTAAGAAATATATATTTTCATCTAATCAAACTATTTAAATTTAGTTAATTTTCCTTAAATGATAAATTAAGCATTCTAATAATGAAGTAAAAATATTCCGAGAATTTTCATTACAATAAAAAAGCACATAATGAAATATTATCTAATTTTTATTGAAGCGACTCGGAATTTTATAAGGTATATTAATTAATAAAAAAAACTTACATTATTAGAACATGCTATGTGAAAACTTCTTTCGAGTAATTGCGTACAAATTATTAAATTATTTCACATTTGATGTTTTAAATTTCCTTGAATAAAGAAATTATTATTTTTATTAATTTTAATTTATTAATGATTTTATAAAGAACGACTTACAAACTGCCATAAGTCTTATTGTCAGTAATGTTAATTTTCAAAATTTACATTCGTAAGTTGGTCTCTGACTTTAAAACTCTCATTACATGGTAACAGTTACCCAGGTTACGAAAACTGTTGCCGCCAAAAATGCAACCACTAACTGTAAATTCTTTCATATCTAAAGCAATGACAAACAATTTATGTAAATATTAACGAAAGTCTAAGGGTACAACACAACTACACAACTTATAAGAGTAATTCTCGCCTTACTGATACAGTCTTTTTTTCTTAACTTGTCTCATTTGGTAACAATACTTGGAACGATAATCACAACTTTGCGAAAATCTTTGTCATTATAAAAACGATTCAGTTCAACTATTCGATCGATTGCTCAACTCTAACACTTGTGATTAAAAGTACGCGATATTTGTTCGAAAAATAAAACAAAGAAAAATAGTCTATACATACCAGGGAATAGTAATAAATTTATAAGTTATACTTATATATATATAATATAATATGCATAATAAACAGATATAAATATACCTATGAATTATATCGGTGGTAGCTTTATAAAAAAAGTATATGACAAGTAACTAGCCGATTCAGAAGTGCTTTAAAAAGCCCATTTGAATGAAGTACATTTTGAGTTTGAGTTTATAATAATAAATTTAACTACTACAGATAAATACTGACTCTTGTAGATTATTATTGTTAACACACAAACCAATGGTGAATAATTTGTTTAAAACAATAATAAATAATTGAAGAAATATTTCGATGTGACTTTAGAATTTAATTAATTTCTTTTCTAATTAGTCCTTGAAAAAAGAACTTAATCTAATATAAAATTATATAGTGACCAAATCTGTAACTATTTTAGTAGCTACATCACCGAAATCTGTCTATATTAAAACTGAATGTTTTGATAAACAACATCCGCCACTCGCGTTGTGTTAACATAAAATATAAATAAAAATAAAGAACGTGTTTGAAATTTAATAAGAGTATCCGACAGACAGTACACATTTTTAATCAGGTACCTGAAATGTTTTGCCATAATGCAAGTTCATCTTTATACGGTACAGAACCAAGGGCGGATCCAGGGGGGTCATGGGGGTCACCCCTCACGCGCTGGGTCCAAGACCTAGGTAAAGCACTAATTATAATTGTTAAACATGATGATGTTAATCACATGATTTTTTCACTGACTGATTCAGTCTCATCATATAAGTTACTTATGGGTTATTTGATGTTATGTGAACACTGAATATTTATGAATATCTGCAACACCAACTGAATCTCAAAAGCTTTCTAGGTTAAAAAATTAGTGATGAATTGGATTTAGAAGGTAAAATAATTAATTCTTCTGTTGTTAAATTTCTTACTCTTTCACTACTAAGGATTCAGTAATAATAGCTTCATTACACCGATTATCTGTGGGAGTACATGAGTTATAATCATTAAGACATCATTTAAACTCCACCAAAAATACCACGTTTTATAAAAAATGAAACTTTACGACTGTAATAGACATTTGTTATTTCATCTAGCGAATAGGATATTATTCACAAACGGCAATTGGCGGACTGGATCAATGCCAATGATTATGTTTACTGCTGTAAATTGAAATAAGGATCTTGTTTTGATTAAGTATATCGTAAGGTGGAACACCAAATCAAGGATCTTTTGTTGGACACAAATATATGTTATACATGTCGGAGGTATATATCTTAGATTTCAATCGGAAGTAACTTTAATAAACAAAAATAAAGTCAATAAGTTTGACTGAATTAATACGTCACACTTGGACAAAGGCCTCCTCTCCTATTAAGGAGAAGATTAGGAGCTTAATTCACCACGCTGCTCTACTGCGGGTCGGCGGATACACATGTAACAGAATTTCTCCCGAAAGATGCAAGTTTTCTCACGACGTTGATGTGCCAAGTACGACAATAAATTAAACACTAATTTAGCGCTTGAAACCTCAATGAATAGGTTGTTTGAACCCGCAATCATCGGTCGAGGTCGACGTAGTCTAACCACTAGACCATCTCGGCTCCAAGTCACCTAAACTTGGGGTATCTCAATAATTTCGTATCAAGGGTATATTGCTGATACAGGTAAAAGAGGCAATGTTAAAAGTTACGCCCACATGTCTGATCGAGCATGTTGCTTTATAGTCAAGTGAGTATCTCCCATCGAGGTGTGGACGGGGACGGTTAGAAGATGGGAATAAGTCCGTATTGATAACATGTTTGATCATATTCTTATAAGTTAAATTATTCATTATAAAATAAGCTTAACCGACATCTCTAATAATTAATTACGATACTTTACTGCGTGCAATAATTTTAGAAGACCAATATTAGTAATTACTATTAATATATATTACGTAATATATATATATTGTACATACATCATTGGAGAATTACACAATTGAATTTACAGAATGCTAGAATTTACGTAGGATGCATTTTATTCGGAGGAAAATCTATTTTAGTGATAAATCAAAAATTTATTCTCATATATAAATTTCACGCAAATTATTGTTTAATCGAAACCGTTTAACATTTTCCAAAAACGAATGCTATTATCACAGATATGATCTAAAGTTTATTGTTTAATATATCAAACTTTAAATAAATATCTTATCTAATACATTTCTGGGGTTTTCTTGTTATACGATTGCGTATATGACGTAGTAACAATGAGTGTAAGGCGAGAATTACATTTTTAAGCTTTACCCTCGAGAGCGACATAAAACAACATTGTAATCTAGTAACAGATACGTCGTAAATAGTTACGATGGGTGGTAATGTCAAAAATGTGCTCTTTCTCAATGGTCACGCGGGGCACTAGCTTAGGGCCCTACGATCAATAGGCCCTATAATTTTGCCTCTCTTTAAATTTGAAGGATATTTCTATATTTTCTGTTTATATTATACGTTTATTTATTGAATGTGGCATTAAAGAAAAAATATAATAGTTAAACAAATTTACTCTTTAAAAATTTATATCTATTTTACCAAAATAGTCCTCTGTCAAAGTCATAGGTGCCCCATTTTGCTTATGTGCGTAGGGCCCCGACGAAACGACGAGACTCTCCCGACTGACAGTAAATTCTTTCAGGTATAAAACAATGGGAAATAATTTATGTAAATCTTTATGAAAGTCTGAAGCTAAACCTTATAAGTGTGATTCTCCCCTAAGATTAGTATTGACGCAGTGTTACAAGCACGTCCACGCATGTCTATTACATATATATACTTTTTGATTAAAATCATTTGAGATTGGAGTTACTAAAGGATTTTATTATGATACCAGCTGCCGCTCGTGGTTTCAATCCAGTTTATGATTATTGATCTGGTCATATTGGCCGTAACGTGACGTTGTACGGCCTATAACTTCCTCAATAAATGCTACCTTACATGACTTTTTTCGAACATGGTCTGCTCGATTAGGACGTTCAATCAAACTTTTCAGCTTAGTATATTTGTAAGTATAAAATATACATATAGACATATTTATTAAATACTTTGTCATGAATCAATAATAAATAAAGCTAAAATAATATATAGATGAGAAATATAAGAAAAATGATTCTTCAACTAAAGACAGAACGTAAAATGCTATCAGTATATAATTGTTATATGTTGCTTCTTTTATTTGATGTTTTTTTTTATCTTTAAGCTTACTGTACTTAAATGTAACCTGGATGACCGAACTTTGCTCGATATTTTGTTGGTAAATCATACTTTTAATTAATTTAATAAATTATATGTACAAATATGTATAATATTTTTTGATCATACCGACATAGTAACAAAAAATATAAACAGCTCTTTTAAAGGTAATAGATTTATAATCTATACTTATAATAAATCTGTAGAGAGGTCAATTTGTACATGAAATATATTTTCAAAATAAGTATCAGGGGGTGATAAGTGATCGATACTGATGCCAAAAATGTAATCAGTAAAATTTTTGTCTGTCCGTCTGTCTGTATGTTCCTTATAGAAACAAAAACTACTCGACGGATTTTAACGAAACTTAGCACAATTATTCTTCATACTCCTGGGCAGGTTAAAGTATACTTATCATCACGTTACAATCAATAGGAGCAGAGTAGAGAACTTTGGAAAAACGGGAGACGTTACTCTAATTTTTAAGCTTCCGTCGCGTATTAATGGTTAAAGTTACATAGAAGTCATGTATGACAGAAATGTTCTACAAAAAATTTTCTAAAAAATATCCCGCATCAGCATATGTCTATCTTTTATGGTTGACTCACAATAACACGTGTAACTTCTGATAGCTTAGCAGTTCGGAGCATTCTGATTATATTTGTTTACTCTTACGTTTATAAGACTCTCACTCATCCATAATTTAAAAAAGTTAACATTATTACCTATTCAATAAAAAAATCATAGAAATCAAGTATTGTGTATTGACATACTATACTTCCCTACCAAAATACGATCTGTCTGTCACATCAAAACCACTGAACCCCGAGGAAGGGCATACGCTACTTTTTTACGGAAAACGACAAAAACGCGGACGAAAAGGCAAAGCTTTATAAATATTTTCTTATGTTATATAAGACTGTAGTATTATCGATGTTTTTTTTTTGTATTGTAGAAATACACTAACTTTTAGGATACGAATAGCTTAGGTATTAACAATATTATTAATACCGACGCTATTCGTATCAGTTTTAAGTATAAGCTGTTTTAAGGCCGATCATACTCGTGTACGTACTCGTATCTACTTGAGATTGTTCAAATAAATTAGATGCTTTATACCGTACTAGCTGTCCCTTGTGGTTTCACTCGCGTTTATGGTTACTGCTTCGCTTCTATGCGTCGTAGCGTGCTGTAATATAGCTTAAAGCCTTCCTCAATAAATAAACTCCAACACAAAAATAATTTTTCAATACGAACCAGTAGTTCCTGAGATTAGCGCGTTTAAATATACAAACAAACTCTTCAGCTTTATAATATTAGTATAGACAGTATAGTGTAGATAAGACTGTCACGTTTTGGTTATCCATAACTTCAATATATTAGACCTCAAAGAATCTATTTGACCTTTCGGTGCTAAAACTTTTATGATTGGGTCTGTTTTGATCGAAATGTCAATCTTAATGACGCTAAAATCAACACCGAATTGAATTTAAGTAGTGTGTCTTTATTAAAAACGTGAAGTTTCAATTTAAAATGTTTGCTCAATTTGCTACATTATATTTCAGAACGGACAGATTATTTTAAGCAACGTGGTCCTACGCTATAAGGGAAATAAGCAGGGAATAAGAAGCAGTTTTGTGTACTGTGGCGGACAATAATTCGAAGACGAACACGCGGCGCAAGCATTGTATTGCGTTGTTAGGCACGCGGGCGTCGTGTTGACAGCGCGCGCCTCGGTGTACTATATATATTGTAAATTTCAGATTGTCATATAAAAATTTTCTTTATTTTATCTCTGTAAAATAATTAATTCATTTATGTAAAATTTGTAAATATATTGTAAATAACTAAAGACTACTATCATTGATCCACATTACTAACGATTCCCCGCATGTGGTGACGCCGACGTGATGATATGTGGATCAACAATGTCTACTGCGGAAGATAAAGAACTAAATAAAATAGGCGTCCGTGTACCACCGTTTTGGGCGGAGGACCCGGAGCTATGGTTTTCGCAGCTTGAAGGCCAATTTAAACTAGCTGGAATTACTTCCGATAGTACGAAATTTTACTACGCAACATCACAGCTCGATCGAATTTACGCAGCGGAAGTTCGGGATATTATCAACAATCCACCAGCCGAAGGGAAGTATGCTTTGGTTAAATCAGATCTAATAAAACGTTTGTCTATTTCAAAAGAAAATAAAGTCCAACGTCTTTTAACATGTGAGGAGTTAGGTGATAAAAAACCGTCACAGTTCCTTAGACATTTGCAGTCTTTGGCTGGATCGGATGTACCCGACGATTTTATTCGCACTCTGTGGGCAGGCAGACTACCAACTAATATTCAAACAGTAATTGCAGCACAATTAAAATTGCCTTTAACTGAATTAGCTGATCTTGCAGATAAAGTTTTTGACGTTGTTCCTCGTAGCCAAGCTGTTTGTTCCACAAGCACGGATGGAACCCAAAATAAAACCATCGCCGAGTTAATTAAAAAAGTTGACCGATTGGAGAGCCAGCTGCGATCCCAATCACGTTCAAAACCTCGAAGGAACCGAAGTAGCCAGAGGACACCATCAAGATCACGCAATTTTTGTTGGTACCACAACAGATTTAGAGACAAGGCGACAAAATGTATTTCTCCGTGCAATTACCGTTGTTCATCGGCGGAAAATGCGTCAGGCAGCCGGAATTAGCGGCCAACGACTGCCATACCTCTTCAGGCCGCCTCTTTGTTATGGACAGGTACACTAAACTGAATTTTCTTGTAGACACAGGTTCAGATTTATGTGTGTACCCGCGCAATGCACTGAAGGAGCAGCGAACCAGAGCTGACTACGATTTGTTTGCAGCAAACGGCACCGTTATTTCAACTTACGGCTGGATTCATCTAACGTTAAACCTTGGTCTGCGGCGTAACTTCAACTGGCGATTCGTGGTAGCTGATGTATCCAAACCCATTATAGGCGTCGATTTTCTTTCCTTTTATAATTTATTGGTTGATTGTCGACAACATCGACTTATCGACGGGTTGACTACTTTGTCCATTTCTGTGCCTGTAAGGAAGCACAGTGAAGCCATTACATCTGTGAAGTCTGTTTCTGGAGCTTCAAAATACCATCAACTTTTACGTGAGTATCCAGAGATCACTCGTCCAGCTGGAACTTTTAAGGAGCCAAAACATAACACCTTTCACCATATACGAACTACGCCTGGACCGCCTGTTTCTTGTCGTCCGCGGCGTCTTCCACCAGACCGTTTGAAGGTAGCTCAAAAGGAGTTTGGGGATATGGTACAGGTAGGAACAGCTCGCAGGTCTGAGAGCGCATGGGCTTCTCCTTTGCACTTGGTACCAAAGAAGGACAACAGCTGGAGACCGTGCGGTGACTACCGAGCACTAAATGCACGGACGATCCCGGATAGTTACCCAGTGAGACATATTCAAGATTTCACGCATCAGCTCGCAGGCAGTACCATATTTTCAAAAATAGATTTAGTCAAGGCTTATAACCAAATTCCCGTAAATCCAAATGACTTTTGTAAAACAGCGATTACCACACCTTTCGGACTTTTTAAGTTTCCCTACATGACTTTTGGTCTACGGAATGCTGCTCAGACGTTCCAAAGGTTTATCGATGAAGCTCTCTCGGGATTATCATTTTGTTACGGCTACATAGACGACATCTTGATCTTTTCTCAAGACGAAAATAAGCACTTGGAACATCTGCATCTTCTTTTTCAACGTCTTAAGGACTACGGGATTCTCATAAATTCAGCTAAGTGTGAATTCGGACAGCAAAAAATTATTTTTCTTGGACATGAAGTTTCTTGTAAGGGAATTCAACCGCTTCCTGATAAAGTTCAGGCGATAATTGATTTTCCCATTCCCAAAACTATTAAAGAGTTGAGACGATTTTTAGGCATGTACAATTTTTACCGACGATTTATACCAGGAGCTTCTTCTGTGCAGGCGCCACTCAACATTGCATTAGCTGGTCCAAAAAGAAAACGATCACAGGCTATTGAGATGACGCCGGAGATGGTTGACGCATTCAACTCTTGCAAGTCTGCCATTACGAGAGCCGCAATGCTTGCTCACCCTGTTCCAGATGCTGAACTAGCTATTCATACTGATGCTTCAGACAACGCGATTGGAGCAGTTCTTCAGCAGCGAATTGGAAAACACTGGCAGCCTCTTGCTTTCTTCTCCAGACAGTTGAAACCTTCTCAGAAGAAATATAGTCCTTACGATCGTGAGCTTTTAGCCATTTATGACGCTATAAGACATTTCCGTCACATGGTTGAAGCTAGATCGTCCACCATTTACACGGACCATAAACCACTTACGTTTGCTTTTTCTTCTCGTCGTGATAAATGTTCTCCTCGTCAATTCCGTTATCTTGATTTCATCTCTCAGTTTACCACTGATATTAGATACGTTACTGGTCAAACTAATGTTGTAGCTGACACTCTTTCCAGAATAGAGGAAATTTCAGAACCTCTTGACTATGAAGCTCTCGCACGTTCTCAGGAAACAGACCCTGAATTGCAGGCTTTACTTAAAGAAGGTTCATCGCTAAACTTGCGGAAGCTACAGACAGCCAATTCAAACACTCATATTTACTGCGACATCTCTACATCTCAACCAAGACCATTCATTACCAGTACTTTTCGTCGTCAAGTTTTCAACATGCTTCATAAGCTCAGCCATCCTGGAGCTAAAGCTACGACAAAACTGGTGTCACAAAGATTTGTCTGGCCTGGCATTAACCGAGACTGTCGCCAGTGGGCAAAGGAATGCACTGATTGCCAACGAAGCAAAATAATTCGTCATACATCATCACCTGCATTTCCATTTTCTACACCATCACAGCGTTTTGCTCATGTTCATGTAGATATCGTAGGACCATTGCCCATTTCATCTGATTTCAGATATTGTCTCACGGTCATCGACCGATTCACACGTTGGCCTGAGGCGTATCCACTGACTGACATCTCTGCAGAAACCTGTGCACAAGCTTTCATCTCTGGTTGGGTTGCACGCTTTGGATGTCCCGGGAAGATTACTACAGATAGAGGACGACAGTTCGAGTCCGAACTGTTCAAGAAACTGTCTTCACTCTTAGGTGCTCAACATCGCCCAACTACAGCTTATCACCCTGCTAGTAATGGTATGGTAGAACGTCTACACAGACAACTGAAGGCAGCCATCATGTGCCACAACAACACACGCTGGTCAGAAGTTCTTCCCATTGTATTGCTCGGCATACGCAGCGCATGGAAAGAAGACCTCAAGGCATCTGCAGCAGAGTTAGTTTATGGAGAAACTCTTCGTCTTCCTGGTGAATTCTTTGCTCCATCCTCTGAAGTAACTTTAGATTACTCGGATTTAGTAAGCAGACTTCGTAGTCATATGGCGAAGCTTACTCCTACAGCAGCAAGTTCGCATTCACAGAAAACATTTTACGTACCGAAGGATTTAATGTCTTCCGATTACGTATTTGTCCGCCTCGGCCCTGCCAAGAAATCTCTTCAACCACCCTACACCGGCCCGTATAAAGTTTTGAAGCGTGGGGACAAAACTTTTGATATTCTTATTCAGAATAAAGAGGTCACTGTAAGCATTGATAGGTTGAAACCAGCGCACTTAACATCTACAAATGACACCATGACTGGTTCAACTCCAATTAATCCAGAGGGTATTAAGACTCGCAGTGGACGCCGAGTGGCTTTCCCAGATTACTATCGACCTTAGCTAGCTAATGTCTCGGTGGGGGAGTGATGTGGCGGACAATAATTCGAAGACGAACACGCGGCGCAAGCATTGTATTGCGTTGTTAGGCACGCGGGCGTCGTGTTGACAGCGCGCGCCTCGGTGTACTATATATATTGTAAATTTCAGATTGTCATATAAAAATTTTCTTTATTTTATCTCTGTAAAATAATTAATTCATTTATGTAAAATTTGTAAATATATTGTAAATAACTAAAGACTACTATCATTGATCCACATTACTAACGATTCCCCGCAGTACTATGCAGCTAGGAGTGATTTTGGTTGTTATAATGAGGTTGTCAGACCATTTTTACCATATTTTAAACTTTTTTTACCATATTTTAAACTTTCGCAATTTATAGTATTCATATTTTATATAAAGAGTCTTATCTTGTTAAGTAATCGTAATAATACCTTTCAGCTCGTGACCACGACGGATGCATCTTCGTCGAAACGTCTGCTAATAAAAAAGGTATTATTACCTTTAGTTATTGCGATAACACCAGCTATTTAAAATATGATATTCTTTCATATCACAAAGTGGCCAAACGAACAAGTCATCTGACACCTTATTATTTACTACGCGATTTTCTGTGAGAATGTGATGCTGACCCGGTCGAACCAGTCCATACATATACGAACAGTTCATAAGTTCGTAATAACCAGTGGACCAGTGGATGAATATTAATTAAAATTTCATATTGAAAACCTCATTATAGCAAACCAAATCCTTAATTGAAATCACTTTATAAAATCGATATATCATCAAACTTTCAAAACCGTTTTATAATAATAGTCCGCTGTCCTTCAATGCCAATTTGTCTTTCAAACCCATTGGTTCATATCTCCGGACATAAATAAACTTTGGCGGACGGATTCTTGAACAACTAAATTTAGCCGTTGGATGATAGATAAAACACGAACCGCAATTTGTAGATGGATTACTGTTATCTACGCAACATATAATTTAAAAAATAAGCGAAGTTAGTATTAATTATTGAAGTACGATATTTACGCAAAACAATAAAAATGAAAAACGGAATAACATAAAGATATAAAGTTATATTAACTAAACATAGTTCGGAAAGGAATAATAATGAATCAATACATTTTTTTAACGTGTCTATTTTCGTAATTTTTTAATAATATAATACAATAGGTATCAGAAAATGTTCCAAAATATATTGAGCTCGTCGCAGGAGCGCACTCCTAAGGTGTGGTCGGTGGGAATGAGGCGCGCGCGATCCCAGCGCACGAGTTAAAGCTCATTCATCGATCGTGATGCATGGACAGTCCGATGTCGATCTAGATAACGACGCCGAATCGGCCTAAATGACATTCTGTCAGACATCGAAAGAAATAAAAAAAACTGGAAATGTAATTTTCTAGAAATTCCATTCCAAGAGAGAACTCTTGACATCAACAATCATAAATCCTCACGTCTTATAAATACCAGTTATTGATTCTAATAAGACCCAAATAGTCAACGTAAATGCAATGAGACAACGTGCCGGAAACATTATAATTTTAGCTATAATTTGTTTGATAACACATTTAAATGGTTACTCAATTATTGATGTTAATTTTACTAAGAGCTATGTTGTTTTGTTGTTGACAAGTGTGGTGATTGATTAGTGTTATTTCTGATTAAATGTTATTATTAGATGTCAAAACGTGATACAGCTTAAATTAATGACTCGTACCTCTAATATAAATAAGGCAATTACCACAGACACTAGTTTGTTATATTTGATCTTCTAAACCGCTTGTTAATCAATTTTGGTTTTAAATCAGATCTTGGGGCTAGTGCAAGTCGCGACAGTGTCATAGGCGAAAGTATCTTAAACCAATGAGACAAATGATGAGCTTTTCAAAGATGGAAATTAGTACAGATTATTAATGTCGAATTGTATAAACAAAAAAATTTACAAATATCCAAAAATCGTAATCTCTAGTTGCGATTATAACTTTAGCAATTAATTATTTTATAAACCTTGTAACGTTATGAAAATTAAATTATGAACTAATTAATCTGTAATTAAACTTTCGATTCGAGTATTTCAAAATTAACTGTTACAAAATTAAATAAGGAATAATTTATATAATAAAAAATTCAATTAAGGTTCTATGATGTTAAGAAAATACTTAGAAAATAACGCCTTAATAAGAAATGAAAATGTTTAATTAAATTATTGTGTTATATTCGTACTCATTATAAGGTATTCATTAATCTTTTTAACGCTGGAAAATGAATAAAATTCATTAAGAGACGAAGTCGCAAAGCAATTGTAGGGCGAATTAAAATTACATTCGTAAGTTTTGCTCTCGTAATTGATATAAAAAACTCTAAAAAGATAACCTTACGATAGTTGTGGCTAACAAAAATAAGGCATTGACGGTAAATTAAAAAAAAAAAACAAACAATCTTTGTAAATATTTATAATAGTCTGAAAGCAAAACTTAATAGTGTAATTCTAAGGATCGACATGAATAAGAATCATAACATGAACATTGTAAACTTCAAAAACAAAATTTCATCTGAGTTGTCAACTTAAGGGCCCTCGCAGATTATAGACTTTCTATCAACCGATATTTTTTCGTAAAAGTATCAATAGAAAGGTGCTGTAGGCAGTGAAAGGCCTGACTCGACTGGGACAGAACCTCATTCTTACAGAAATCGTCGTAAAGTAACTAATATGAGATAGCCGAAAGCCTGATCCCCTCCCTCATTCCTTTCCTTATTGCCTGTTCTCTTTTCTATTGTTCTATTTTTATATTCCTACGAATTACAAATTATAGAATTAAGTGGTTATATTTTAGTCAATATTTATGAATTAATGACTTTGTAATATATCATTGCAAATGGTTTAAAAAAAGATTTTTTCTTAACAATGTTATGTTTGAATAGCTGCCGTAGTATTAGAATCGATTAGCCATTTCGTAAACATTCGGGTCATTGATAAGAAGAACCAAACTGTCTGTCTGTCGATTGATAGCAAATATATAGTCTGCGGGGGCTTTAACTTCACTGTCTCAGAAACTTGAACAATCTTATTTGAGTTGTCAGTTTGAAGTCCGGATTGGATTGTAGTAGTGTATAACTTTATCTCTAAATAACTCCGAACTTACTTGCAATATTGGACTTTGCAATTGAAATAGGATACGACCTTACGAGTATACAAATTAGTTAGTAATATATGTTTGTCTATATTTACGATCATTTTTCTTTTAATATTTCAAAATGCCAGAAAAATGTTGATGATATGTTAATGTTGAATTTAAAAGGGTGACACATAGGTTGGCGCAGTGGTCACTACAACTGGCTGAAGCGCTAACCGGCCGTGGATTTGATCCCCGCTCACGGCAAGCGTCTCTTTTGGCCATACGGATGTTCGTTGTGGTCTGGGTATTTGTGTTTATGTTGTGTATTTCCGGACCCCCGACACAGGATAATGAGATCCTAAACGGAGCTTTCAGTGTGCTGCGTTAATACGTTTAAGTTATAACCATTCTGTAGAATTAAATTAATAGTCGAACACTAAATCCTTTAAAATATATAAGAAGTTAAGGGCGATGATTTAGTAAGAAAATACGATTTAAATATGTAGTCAGAATGTTACATGTTTTGATAGCGATAGTTTTCAATAATTAGGCCCCAGTCTGCTTTAAGTTTAATGCTACCTTTCGTCGCGACTTCCACTGGGTAGAAACTTTCATCTGCTGTTTCACTTTTTAGAGTTTACGGTACGTTTTAGACAAAAAGTGACCAATGTCCTTCTCCAAGAGCAAAAACATTTTTTTAATTTACCAAAACAAACAGACAGACAGAACTTTTTTTTCAACTTATAATATTGGTTTTGGAAGAGATGAAAAGAGATGAGAGAGATTGATTTTGTAGTTTTTCATTAATTTAATCACTTTTTTTTAAGATGAATAAATAATGAATTAAGTAAATATTATATGATTAAGCCTTGCCAGCATCATATAGGGAACTTTCGATGGTTTTATTATTTAGGAGACCATTATGTCCATAATATTTGTCATTTAAGACACGCGGAACAAGGAAATGCTCTAAATTGCATGAGCGCGCCCACCGCTTAAGTAGCGTCATCATATGAGCTAACACTTAAAACTCGGACTATTTTAATGCAATGATTTTTCTTGTTAGGTAATATATATTTCGAGAATACTATTTTTGTCAGTTACAGAAAAGTTACATAGAATTTAATATTAAATACTATAAATAAAAGCCTGTTCGTGAAGTTTTTACAAATATACTTTCAATTTTACAACATTTAATTAATTTATGAACACTCACCATTTTTTATTTCGCGTAATTATTCACCTGAAACGATACAAAATAATATTTTAATAAATGCTCTTTGTTTATTAAAACTAATGTTATGAAAACTAAATTAATGTTTAGATGTTTCTATAACAGTACGAAAATATAGTATTATTATTAAAAACATGTCTATTTTTTTTTTTTAATAAAATACACTATAAACAATTTAAATTATATAACAATATAACTATAACGATTTATTACTCAGTCATGTTTTTTCATAAACATAGTCTGTATAAACAGAAGACAATTTGTCGAATTCACAGCATGAAAAGATGACACCAAAGGCTATATGGACGCTGATAAGCAATACTGTGTCAAGCCACACGGACTTCGTTTTGAGAAAATGGCGTCTTAAGATGTCAAACGTATTCTTAATAAATTTGTTTGAACACATATATATTCATCTTTTCTATTCTATTTTAATAAAATGTATATTGAATCAAAAGCAGATAGATTTGTTTAATATTTTATCTAATAATAAGTTTTTAAATATTTAAATTATTTTCATAAATTGAAAAATATGGAACGCATCTGAAATTCGAAACATTGAGTTAAGAAACTTTTTGTTCTATACTTATTTAGTTCAGATGACTTGAAATTTTTTTAATAATGTTAAATAGGTGACGTAGTATCAAAATACATCAATATCACCAAATTTGACTTTTTGTGGGTTGACACATTATTGATTATCAGCATCCATATATTAATCAAAAGTTTCACTAGAATTAAATCATTAGTTTTATCTATAATAATTTGATTGTTTTTTTTTAACAAAAGTTCGGTCATAGTTTTTGTGCTGACCGTAACATACTTTCAGTTGCCAAACTCCATTAGAGCTAAGGACACTGTCCGCTTGAGAACTAGAAGGGTGTGTGGTAGGCCCTTTAAAGGAAGTTTAGCCTTGTTAGAGTTTGTGAGCTGGTTATTTGACTTTATGTTTGTATGAAAAATTCGTAAACAAAAATATTACCAGCGATTAACTTATTAAAATTATACTCGATATAAAACGAATAAATTAAATTGATTATTATTCGTTTAATAGTGATGTTGAATAAAATTATATTTTAAAAAAAATCGAAATTTATAGTTAAAAAATTGTAAGCGAGTGAATTGTTTTATAAATGTTTTTTTGTTATTAGATATCTGTAAAATTTTGTCGAGTAAAGTTTTTACATTAATATTTTATAATAAACATAAAAATACAAAGTATTTTTCCTGAAAAGTTTTTCGATAACGATAAAATGGTAAAATGAATAGAATTTTTTAATCTTCATTCTTGTAAATAAAAATCAATTGCCAAATTGCTTGTAAGCGCATCACTTCTGAACGGCTGCGACTGGCTAATATTTTATTTATTTTTTTGTTGTCTTTGTAATTGCCAGTGCATGGTTCAGATATAAAATTTAAAAAAACATCATCGCATTAGCGGGATAACCATCGGAGCATCACAGTAGCATGCGTAAGCGATCCCGTGACGCCCATTGAAGAAAACAAAGGTAGCGCTGGGTTTTAGTGTGTAGTCTGCCGCGCCATGTCGTGGCAGGAGTCTCCCATACCCACAGAAATCTTTGAGTGGAATACATTTTCCAGCAACAAAAAAAAGAAATAAAATAAACACGAATGCAAAGCCAGAGCGGACAGATAGTGTCCAATGATTGTATAATGTTTATTTTTCTGTTAACGTATGTACATACACAATATGAACAAGATTAAACTTTGAAATTGAATTGAAGTAGTCTCGAGAGAAAGAATTGTTCAAAAAATAATACTATACAAATAACATGTTACTATACGAATATTTGGAATCAAACAATACTGAAACTAGAAATAACAATTCCTGTAGTTAATATTTGAACTACAGGCCCGGGTATAAGTTTACGTCAAAATTGAAATAACGATGAACGTGAAAAGAGGATACCTTAATATGAGGACATTCTTAGGAGACTATCACTTATTGGACACACTTAGAACTGCACAAAATGTTAGGAATAATATCGAAGGAAACTATCTCCATTAACTATATGGTAAATGATAAACTTATTGTCTCGTTTTACAATACAAACTTGTACATAATAAAATATATGTATTTAAGCGACAGGTTGGCGCAGCGGTCATCGTAACTAGCTAAAGCGGTCAACAGTTCATAAAATTTTTTGGTACTATGTTTTTTTTATTGGTCTGTCTAAAATATATTTAAGAAATATTTGACTATTATATACGCAAGTAAAAAAATAGAATTATTTGTTATGTGGAGTGTTATGTGTTAAATTTTATACAAATTCATGTCGTCTAACCTTAATAAGTACCGAAAAATGTTACCTAACTATATGTGTCGAATATTGAAGAGTGTACCATATATTGAATTCTTTAAACAAAAATTGATTTGACATATTAAGACGCCATTTTCTTAAAATGAAGTCTGTGTGGCTTGACATAGTATTGCTGATCAGCATCCATATGATATGTTGCTAATAAGATATGTCAATGAAATCGCATGTCAAATCTACTTCTATCAATCAATCGCTTCATATTCCCATCAATCCATTTTAAAATGCGTTACTCGTAATTTTAATTCACGAAATAAAGCCACTTAAAATTAATTACTTGTTTTGCAACTTAAATCATGTATCCAGCTTAACAGACAACGCGCTACCCCCATCCACCCGCACACCGCAACCACCGGACGTCCGACGTAAACCCATTTCAGTCTAAGAACATTTTTAGCCACATAAATTAAGCTCGGTCTTCTAAAACTGAGCGGGTAACCGTTCGAAAAGCGAGAGGTTGATGACACTGACAAATAACCGGAAGGAAACATTTTAAAAGAGATATTTCGCGTGTTTACAGAAAATCCTTTAAATATATGTGTGACGACAGACGCGTTGGCGCAATGGTCACTGCAACTGACTAAAAGCGCCAACGGTCGCGGGTTCGATCTCCGCTCAGATCAAACGTGTGTATTGGCCATACAAATGTTTGTTGTGGTCTGGGTGTTAGTGTTGTGAGTATTTCCGGACTCCCGACACAAGGTCATGAGATCTTAATGGGGGCCGTTGAGTGTGATGCGTTATTTATTTATATGCATGTTGGTAATAATAACTTCAGTTGGAATGTTGATAATAAGTAACTTATGTTATTCTGATGTAAAATCCATATTACTGAAAAGTTTAATCGAAATCTATTCAGTAATTTTTTGCGTGAACGTGAAAGAGTTACAATTTTTCTTATTTATAAAAGTAGTAAAATAAGAAAAAGTTATTTATTTCAAAATATCTGTAGCTCTTAGTTTAATCCATGTTCTCCTTCTACCCATATAGTAATGTTAATAGTAAATAATCCGCCCCTTTTTCTTATATCGTAATGTTATATATTAATAAAATAGCAGGAATTTTAAAAATCTTTATTCCTGAGATCACAAAGAGAGCGTTTCAAACAAATAAATAAACTCTTCAGTGGATTTAGAAAAAAAAAATCTCCTTCTTGAGTCGCGAACAAATAAATTTCTTTAAAAAAATATATGTTTTAAGAAATTTAGTTTTCTTTTTAAGTGACGAGGGTCACTTACGTTTTGAACCGAGATATCTCTCGAGGCTCTATTGAAATTGTCGGTTACCATTTTAATCGGAGGTTAAACTCAGACTGACAACAAACGCTGAAAGCAGTCAGTTACATATTTTATGATCCGTACTGAAAGCTAAAAATAACCCTTGCTTCATGTCTGTGTCAAGCTATAAAGTTTATGCCTTTGACCTTCTGAATAAATTAAGGGGAGTTTAGTAAAACGTTACTTGGCCTGCAAGCTTGTTAGCAGGGCCGGATTTACCGCATCCGGGGCTGAATACTAAGCCCTGCACAAGAGACGGCCCAAAAAATAGAACATTAAAAAAATCATTAAATTATTAGTTTGGCTAAGTCTTTATTTGAAAAAAAAACTTTAATTTGTGACACAATAAATTTTTAAAATACTAAATTAAAACAAAAAAAAAAAGTTAATTTTATTCGGAAAATATAGACACTTCACCTATTACTTACTATACTCTATTATAACATCCAAAGCTGCGTCTAAATTATGTCTTTAATAAAAATAAAGCAAAACAAGGTATACAGCAGTACCTTGAGAAATATAATCTAATATTTTTTTCATACTGTAATTTAGGGAGGCATAAAATACCAAGCAGGTACATTACTCTCCAAATATTAATAAAAGTACCTAATCAAAATAAAAACTGCTTCATTACAACGCTTGTTTAATTAAACAGAACAATAGGCCTTTGCTCCGTTAGGTACTTGATGAAAATGATTATAAATGTTGCAAATTTTAATGAAAATTAATTTATGTATACATAATGTAATATTTTAACTATCATCTTTAAGAAGCCAATATTAATTTAACTTGTATCCTAAAAGTATGTAATTGTGTAAAAAACTTCGCAATTCAATTCAATATTTTGAAATTTTTACGTTTCGGAATCAATGATATATCACAATTAAAAAAGATAAACTAAAATAAAATTAAAGAAAAACATTTTTCTTTAAAATTCTTAAAAATATATTTTTTTTTAGTATTTGAAATTTTTTATTGTTAATACAGTAGAAGTTAAATAATAAAACTAGTTTATATTATTATTTTTAAACCTTATTCTTATTCTTTTAAATGTACCTACAAATTAGGTAAATGTCAAAAAATAAATAATTGAGATATAAATATTTATACTATTTTATAGGTATTTAATTGTAACGAATGTTGTCTAACTGGCAATACTGACATTAAAACTACTAAGAAATTAGGGCTGCTTCAATACAAATTCATTTTGACATTATTTCATTATAGGACAAAAATCATAATGCGTCTTTTTATACTCAGTTTAGGGGCATATAAGCCTGAGCGATATGAGTTTTATACATGTGAAAAAGCTACTGTAGAACGTTATTGATCGTGGATGACTGTGCATGCCCGATTAGGGTTGCCAAGATTCAAAAATAAAAATTTACAAGCAATTATATTACATTATTATAGGTATATTGGATTTTTACACCTAGAAACGAACTCTTTAGACGACGTTGTCTAGCAACCAGTTAGCGTCTTAAAAGTTATAATATTATGGTTGTTTTAAATAAATGAAAATATAAATAACCTATTTAACACAAATTTTAGTATTATATTGGAAGAGGTCTAATTTAACTTTTACAGTAAAACATATGTATTTTAACGTAATTAGTCTAAACGAAAACAAAAAATCAGCAGCTCTGTATCCTCATTACTCATGACATTAAATTAATTAAAAAATTTTCACCACTTCTTTATAACTACTCCGTCATACATTACATTAGCTTAATATTTTAAGCATAAGTGGCGCAGATGTATACTACAAAAAATAAAACTATACGAATATAATATAAAACCTCCGTGTACAGTTTTTATGGTTGCCGTAGCAGGTGTAGAGTAATACATTCCTTAATAAGTATAGAATATATGACACTTAGGGCTTAAACACATCTAACGCGAAACGATGCAGTAAAATACTTTGCGGTTTTAATAGTGGTGTAACTTTAACCACTATAAGGAGTAGTAAAATACTTTTACATCAAAGAAAAACATCGCAGTGTAGCTATATGTATAACTGCGTTTCATAAGGTGATTGAGAGAATCGACAAAATTATTTATACGCTGATGGTATTAGGCGTGCATCTGGAATATTAATTCCACATTCCAATTCAAGTTGTGCCAATTAGACACACGTTATATCGCCAGTGTCACGTTGAATGGATGAAACAAGATGGAGATTGATCGTTGGCGAATGTTATTTAAGATACCACCCTAAGAACCGTTGGCGGTTGAAATGATATTTTAAATTTTTTGACAGATAAATATTATTTTACTTATAGAGATAGTAATAGCAAGTAGCCTACCATGATTACGATCGCAATAAAACGTAATAGAAAATTTCAGCACGTTTGTAATAGTTTTATATCAATGTGAATAATAATAATAAACGCGGAAATCTAAGAAAATACAATATTTCATTATTATTTAATTAATAGTTATAAAATCGAAACATAAAAGTGCTCGTGAAAATCTATTTCAGTCTATACTAATATTATAAAGCTGAAGAGTTTGTTAGTTTTTTTGGTTCAACGCGCTAATCTCAGGAACTGGTTTAAATTGAAAATTTATTTTTGTGTTAGATAGATTATTTATTGAGGTAGTCTATAGGCTATATTACATCACGCTACAACTCATAGGAGCGAAGCAGTAACCATAAACGCGAGTGAAACCGCAAGGGACAGCTAGTAAAGTATAATTTAATTTCAATTTGTGACCATATAACAATTGCGAAGAATTGTAAATCCATACAAAAGTCATTAATCGCGATCATAAAGCTTCCCTCACGCATTCGGTGTGCAAACGCATTAAGTCGACGATTTTACCAGACTAAGTAGAATATTTCGTAGCACAAAAGAAAATATATTCATGTCAGATATGCCCGCCCTTCAAATACAAAAGCCTTCGACTAAAAGGCTGTGTTTAGTACTTACTATTTAACAAATATGTTACACAGATCTAAATATTGTATAGTGACTTTAGATAAATGTGTTATGAAATGAATTAATTGTATTACGTTCATTAATAAGCAATTTATAACTAAGAATTTTTTTAATAAATTGACGTCAATAGAAAAATATGCAATTTCGTTTGCTTGGGTGACTAGAAGAGATCTCTTTTAAAGATAAGTCCACCTTTGATATTTACTGTAATAACTGTTTAGCGCAATAAAGAATATAATATAATAAATTTTAATCCCTCGTAATAAGCCTGTTCAGGCAGTATCAAAACTGGCACGTAATTTAATGCTTGTCCCATTCATTGAGCTGACGAAACACGCAAAGCCATTAACGAATCAAGCTATACCTGTAATGGTTAAGATTTAAACATATTATCAGACTTGCAGTCATGATTTCGTCTGCGTTTAAATTAAAATTTTACTGACCTTAAACCTTTGATAAAATAAAAATATATTAAAAATCACAACTGACATTTCACTGACTGATCGATCAAATCAGAGCTGAGACCGCTCGGTCTGGAAACGTAAAATTTTGCACGACCGTTTTTAAGTGAACACTAAGAGAAGATTTTTGAAAATCCATTTCCTAAGGGGTTAAAAAGAGGGTTGAAAGTTCGTTCGGTATCAAATTGCCAAGTATACACAAAATCAGCATAATGTAGAAAAATGCCACAATTGACCAGCTCGTCGAAGTTAGAAATGGATATAGATTTTTAACAGTTGACTTTTAAAGACGTCCTTTTAAAACAACTATTAAAACGTTTCATATTATTAGCGATAGTGTTTGAAAATGTCTTTGCAGATATGATATAATAAAGTAGACAACAGGTCAGTTCAGTGTCACGGTCACGGTCGAATGCAGTTATATTACTTCACACTAATTTTCTACGAGAGTGTAGCACTGCCCCGGTTAAGCCAATCGACCTGTTTAGCGTCTTTTCGGACTCGGAAGTATAGGATCTTAATTGTTATTGTCGAGTTAAAAATAAATAAATCGATTTGCGTCCATTAGTATAAATCACCTCCGACAATATGTTTGAGACTTTATATTATACGTTATTTAGTGCGTATACAGAAGTGCCATTTGTCACGTGAAAGAACTCGCCATATTTTACAGTGTTCGCTGTATTTTGGCATTTGTTCTCATTTTAACATGTTACAAAAAATGAATTTTGTTATACCGCCAATTAATTATTTTCGTATTAAATACATTACCACGTTGAAAATGATATTATAAGGACAACGGATGAAATGTATTAATAAATTGTTTATACATTTTATGATTTGAATGATTTAACAAAATATATATTTAAACGAATGTATATTTTTTTCTTCATTTTATAGAAAATAACAATGAATTCCTGGATCACTTGAATACCCACCACACAAAATTAGACATCATCCCTCTTTAGGGGTGGATAATTCCGAGTATTAAAAAAATCTTCCGTCGTGAAGCCTACCAGTAACTTACTCTGCGAACATGTATATTATTCATATTTAATAAAACGGGTCTTATCGCGATAACTAATGGTAGTAATACCTTTTTATTGCCCGACGTTTCGACGAAGTTTGCCGTGGTCACGAGCTGACTGGTGTACCGCGCGCCCTCCGGCGACGAGTGCGCGAGTTTCCTTCGAGTATATTCAAATATATATATTTTTATTTTATTGTGAAATTCATCTAAATGACTTATTAAATGTTATTATTAATTATTAAATGTTTTTCTCTAATTTTTAATTACAGGCTTTCTTTAAAAGACTTCGGCACCTCCTGGGAGTGGATAATACCGAATACCGAATAACAGCGTGTCCCACTGAAGAAAACTTCAACATCTATAAGGGGACGGCGAAGCTGACTTCGGAAACATGTATATTATAATAAATTGAAAAATTATTATGAAATTTCGACTAAATTATCGACAATATTCTCTTTATCTATTGGGTGTATTATTATCTAATATTTATCTTCTGTAGAAGATTTCGACACCCCTTAGGAGTGCCGTTCTTTCTGAATTTAGGAACATAATTATGTAAATATTATTGGAGTTAGATGCTGGATGCCATTAGTGTGTTTCTACTATTATGTTAATTGAAAATATTTTGTTATTTTTATCACTCGTTGAGGGTAATTTGATTAACACAATAACAAGATGGTGAAAGACCATTTAGGCATTCTTTTAGGCAAAGAATTATTTTTCTAGCAAAATTTTAGTGTACTATTATGATAATGGAGATATATTAAGCCGGTCCATCATCGTTTATGTTCAAGATCGGCTATTAAAGGTGCTTTATTTGCTTTTCCTAAGGCGAGAATTACATTTGAAAGTTATTCTCTCGAGAGCGACATAAAAAACCTCTGTAACCTAGTAATAGATACGTCGGGAGTTACAAAAGCTTTGGCTATCAAAAAGAAGGCACTGATAGTAAATTTCTTCAGGTATATAAATCTTTATGAAAGTCTGAGAACAAAACGTATAAGTGTCATTCTCACCTTAAAGATATATTTTTTTTAAATCCACCACAACAAAAGTACTCAGACTTTAGAAATTTAAAAGCTTTAACGTTAATCTTTATATTATTTTATTTTTAAACAATTATACGTAAAACCTTTTTATTGCGTTTCGTGTCCAAAAATGTGAATTTTTTATTAAAAAAAAGAATTCCTTTTAATATTTAGCCTGCGATATTACGGTCTGTGAGTTACAACCCGATAACAGATAGACGGACAATGAATGTTTAGTAATAAGCTCCCGTTGACACCCTTCAAGTACGGAACCCTAATAAAAACATCGCTGTAAAGATTTATGTAAAAAAAATAGCAAGCACTAATGGAGATGAAACTACGAGTACTGTAGTTAAATACATAATTTTGTTATACAAATAAAATTAGTTTATGCAAACAGAAAAAAAGCAAGACGACATCGATATACGCGCTAACTTCCCGCACCGTCTAGACTAGACGAATGTGTTTGCGCATAAACATTGTCTTTAGTATCTATTATATTACTTAATCATCTATACCCGTGGGCGTAGTAGGTTTTCACATGGGAGGGTCCGTCCAAGGAAAGGGTTCAAGGATAGTAAGATGTTAGGATTCTAAATGCAAATCTCAGATATTTAGAAATTATATAAATCATGACATTGCCATTCGTCCAATATACTAAGTTTAAGTCTTATACTAAGGGGCTTCTTAAGGTTACCAAGGTATAACCTAACTGTTACAGAGTGGTTCTGTGTCAATTACGAAAGTAAAACTTACAAGTGTGATTCTTGCCGTATGTATATTCAACGTCAGTTACATTCCGGTATCCATAACCGAAATTAATATAAAGTACGGAATAAATCAATATTGAATATAATCCTAATTCGACAACTAAATGGTACTGGAATTTACTTTGAGTATTATATTATTTAAATTGATCAAAATTATCTTATACTAACACACCCATACTAATATTATAAATGCACAAGTAACTGATTCTGTCTGTCTGTTACGTTTTTACACCTAAACGGCTAACTATATTTTGATTTACTATACTAATAGTATTCTATTAGAGAGTGATCTAAGTACGTGCGAAGTAATCTCCAGAACCGCTAAACCTATTAAAAAATTGTGGTTTAAAAAAAAATCAAAAGTATTATATTCAAAAGTATTTTTATATTACCTATACAATATAGTAGATGGTCAGATATATTTAATGATATATCTACCAATATGCGTATTATTTAAATACAAAATCTATATTGACGAAAGGAAAGCCCTGAGAAAAAGTTAGTTGGTAAAAATATTTTGACCTAAAGCCAAATAACCATCTCGATTTTATTCCATAAAAAAATCATCTATGTTTTTTTTTCGTTCTTTTTTTGTTAAACGATGCCAGTCACCGTTAACGAACTGAAATATTTTCTCAATCAACTAAATCACTTCATATTCATACGCCGTTGTATCTGGGTCACACCACTCCTCTATAACATAATTGATTTTTGATGGCTTCGTAATTTTAAATTTCGATTTCGAATGTTCGAATATCGGATCATATTTTTTAAATTGTATTTTTAGATGCGTAATGAACTACTATTAGGCGAGAGTTATACTTGTAAGTTCTGTTCACGGATTTACATATGATTTACGTAAATTTTTTGTCATTGCTTTTACACCTGAAAGAAATGACTGTCAGTGACTTATTTATTGAACTTCACAGCTCAAGTGAGGTTGCTAATAACTGTTATCAGGTTACAGAGTTATTTTATATAAGTTACGATAGAATAAATCTTACAAGTGTAATTCTCGCCTTATAAATACAATACTTCATTAATTCGAGTGAATAAGGTAAACTCTGCTAATGAATATATGAAGTAGTATCGAAAAAGAAAATAAATAATATCTCAAAAATATAATCTATATAGGAGGTGAGTTACGAATTCATAGTTTTTTTTTTTATTTGTTGTTTGATTACGAAAATACTTTTCTATTTGAAAGCTATACTTTTCGATTGATCGCATAGAAGTTTTTACAAAATCATTTCAACGATGATACAAAAGTAAAGTTTTAAACTCTTGGAAATGATTTCCAATTTATATAATAATAGTTATTATATAATAAAAGTTTTATTTGTGTGTTTTAGATTTTCGTTCAATAAATACAAAAGGATGTTTACATTCACTGCAATTCGCACTAATGGTTGTTTTTTATAGTTTAAATAACAACACTACGAACTGCAGACAATCGTGTAGTGTAATTATAATATCATTTGTCTTAATGATATGTTTCATGACATAACCGTTTGGTAGATTTAGAGCGTTTACATACTGAGCGTATATTCAACGCGTATAAATTCGTATGATACTCGCTTACAAGTGGGTTTTATTACAATTGCGCGTTTACACGCCTATTGTACGCTATAAGATCGATGAGTCGAGTAATATGGTTATAAGCTGTATCTTCGCTTAAGTTTTAACATAACGAAAGTTAAAGTTAGAAACTTTCTGCTTTAAACAATGCAATTATTTTGTAAGAATACCATTATGAATCAATAATGTGCCATATTTAAATGGTATATTATTTTACATACTTCCATTAATTTACTTAAAGCTAAATTTATTACTTATTGATTATGGTGTTCATGTAAAATTAAGCAGTTATTTAACTCTTTTGTGCTTAAAAGGATTTAAGTGGTGTTGGAACTTAATCGGTGATTTGCTTGTATATTCTTACACTTATCAACGAAAGAATACTTATTTTATTTTTCTGTTGTATTACTTTATAGATAGACTAAATGTTCTCAAAAAAAGTCAGCGTAAATTGCTAAGTTACGTCAATTTTTAGTTTAGCTAAGTTTTTACATTTCATTCTCCTTCAATTTTTATTCCGTTTAGGCTGGCAATGCATTGAGGTTTCTCTAGCGCTGCAATAATTCACGAACAGCAATGTTAATTTACAACCGGTAAGCAGGCTCATTTGCTCATCTTTATGAAATACGTGCTTATAACCGCCAAAAATACGCCCAGTCTGTAACCGCCCTTAGCGGTAACTATTTTTAAACGAATTTTATTACCGATAAGTGACGTCCTAGAAACGTTCTAGATTGTACTCGAGCTTCGCCGAGTTTTCGAGTGTTTTATTTAAATTGGCTATACATATAATAATACACTCTGGGATAAAGAAAACTTTATGTGTTTTGTATCATACTAATATTACGGAGAGTGAAGTTTTATTTCGTAGTTTCGCTCTATGAATAATATATCCTAACAAACACTTATTATTCCATTGACGTAAAGACTTACATCAATATATTTACGCTTCATTGTTTTCAACACCATCATCATCTCCGTAGCATTTTTCCCGGTTATACCAGGGTCTGCTTTTTATTCTAGTCCAGATATTGACGAGTATTTTACAAAGAGCGATTGCCATCTGACCGCTGCAACCTCTGAAGGCAAGCCAGTAACCATTTAGACTAGAATAATTTCCCTACTACGAGTAACGATCATTATCAAGTTATTGTGATAACAACCGGGACAGACAGCTTTACGTGCTCTCCAGTGGGGAAACTCACAAAGACAAACGCCCAGACTTAGGAACAAATATTTATACAAATATAAATATATGCCCCGAGGGGGGATCGAACCCGCAACCGTCGACGTTAGAGATACATTCAGCGCCACTACACCAGAGCGGTCGTCATTTTCAACACGTCAGCTTCATTGTTTTTAACACTTTTTTTTTCTTTACTACATACATATACTTACTAGATGCTCCTCGCGATTTCAATTGCGATTATTGCTACAGCTTCGCTAATATGAGTCGTGGCGTGATGTAGTCCATAACCTTTCTCAATAATTGTGCTATCCAACGCAAAAATAATTTTAAAATCGGA
Source organism: Hypolimnas misippus (assembly GCA_037950945.1). Lineage (NCBI taxonomy): Eukaryota > Metazoa > Arthropoda > Insecta > Lepidoptera > Nymphalidae > Hypolimnas > Hypolimnas misippus. The sequence continues at coordinate 4,842,477 of JBBEEQ010000009.1, forward strand.
TTAGTAGTTTAAGAGATTACAAGCTACATACAAACGTATAAACAAATTTTCCCTCTTTATAATAATAGTATAGATAAAAATTTGTAAAAAAAATATATTATAGGTCTTGGCTATTTCTTTAAGTGACTACTAATTTTTAACAATTATTAAAAATTTTCAACATCACCTTTTGAGTATGTTTACCTTAATTAAGACGGTAAAAAGGTACCGAGTACGAAAGCAAAATATTAAATATAATAAATTATGCGTGTAACGTCACACGTCTATGTACTAGCATAGAATGCGGTACTAGGGTTCCGTAAAATAAAAATGTCATATACATGGATGAACCATTCCTTTATTGCATTCTCGGGTTCTCCGTTTTCCCCTTTTTTCTGACCGAAAGTCAAATCTATCAGCTTCAGTTGTTACCGTAGTATCTCATGATATCAGAGATAGAGTTGAAAAATAATCACCAAACTACTTTGCCATAATCCACGAAATTGTCCCGCCCTCCTACATGTGCATAAGCGTATGCAGCACCAGCAGGCAAGCACCGCCCACCCTCCCTCACGTACAAGCAGGCAAGCGTCAACACCACATAGACACTCAACGCACATGTGTTTCTATTGCCGCTATAACAGCAAATGATGAAAACCTGTCAAGTGGGAGTCGGAATTGCACACGATAGAAAAAAATACATACAGCCAAAAATATAATCTCGTTCTTTTTCGAAGTCCATTAAAAATGCAATCATCGAAACAAGACGAACGGAGACGAATGAATAGATATGTATTGAGTTATAAATGACACCGAGTTCAAAACTATAGATATTTTATCAATAAACTCCGTCTTTAGATGACAGTGTTGTATAGCTCCAGTTTCAATAGCAATGGCTATGCCTGAATACACTAATCAATTACGTGCAATAATCGCATTACAGAATATCCGATAGCTCTGGACTACGTGATAGACAGAGACAGAGTAAATCTGAAGATATCTTAGATTGTTTGTGCAGCAAAGGTAAAGGCAGTTTCAAAATTATTGAAAAAGTCTGTTTACCTTACCCTAAGCTTAGAGAGATCGCCCATGGGAAACCTTTTAAAGCGCGCGACACGCGCGTTCGTTATAATGTCACTGGTGTTTCAAGACACTGCTTTATTATTTTACGAAAAAAAAACACGAATGATAAAGCTATCAATAATCTATTTATAATTCCTTAATTAAATAATACAAGAAGAAGAAGAAATCCGACTTTAAAGTAAAATACGTAATTTCGTGTATTTGAATGACGTATTTATTCCAGTTATTTTCATTTTAAAACCAAATTACTGATTAAAATTACTTAATCGATTTCGTCCAATCTGAAAGTATATACTTTCGAACAAAAAAAGAATTATTCAAATCATTCCAGCCGTTTTTAAATAAACGGTGAACATACATAAAAAAGTCTCCGACGAATTAAGAACCTTTTTTGAAAGTCGATTAAAAATTAGGATATTTCCAAAACCGATAGCAAATTGGATAACGATAAATAATGTCGATACCATCGATGCCTCATCTAGTGTAACAACTAATGTAACGTAGTGTAACTAACTATGCAGATTTACTCGCACAATATTCAATAGAATTAGCCTAATTCGAAACAACACGAACAATGTACGCAGCAAACCCAACTCAACGTTTATAAATTAAAGACATAAATTATTGTAAACGGTAAAAGCAATGCAAACTGAATTTATGTAGTAATTATTTATGCTGAATTGATATTTATTCGAGATACTTCTTCAGTAGTATTGACTCATATCCGTTATCAATATTATTCAAGGTTAAGCATGAATAGTGAAACTTACGAATAGTTTAGCAATAGTCACTTAACGTCACGAGTGTTAGTTATTCATCTATCATTTTGTTTTCTATGACAAAGAATAAGAACGGTTACGATTTTTATTGTCCTATTGCAATCTATATTCTATCTTCAATGCTCTCTTCAAATAACAGAAATATCACCATAAAATGCAAAAAAAGGAATGCATCAAAATGTGACAATTGCATTGAATTCTAAACGAGATTGTAATTAATTGTACACTTTATATGTATATGTATGTAAATATAATATAAAAATATATGTGACAGTTTTAAGTTTTTAGACTTTTGTTTTTATACACAAAAGTCAAATTTGGAGATATTGATGTATTTTGATACTACTTCACCTATTTAACATTAATCAAAAAAGGCTAGCCTATAGGTTCAAAAATTTAATGGTTTCTTCTGATTAAATTTTACCATATTTTTCTAATCAACGTTCATATTAACAATCTACATCACATAATATCCTATGTATGACATAATCATATTGGGAAAAGTGTCAATATTTATTATATACATCTGACGATAGTTAACCCTGAAATGCGCCCTTTAATTTTCTTCAGAAAAATGTAAGTGATGTTTAATTTGTCAAAGAAAAAGTAAAAAAATTAAATCGTCACTGCAATCCACTTATTCCGATTATTACTAACCACCGACCCGCATGTACTTTTTTACGACATAACATTAATACTCTCCTATAATATGCACACATTTTACATATAAACCTTCACCATCAATCAATTACTGGTTTATTGATGAAACCGCATTAAATCAGTTACGTAGTTTTAAAGATCTAAGCGTACAGACGACGGAAAGCGACTTGGTTCCATACTATGTAATGATTCTAAATCACAAACATGTTAAAATCACTAAATACTATTATATATTGCTATTTGTTTTACGAGTATATTATAGATAGGTAGGCTTTTTTATTGTGTTGTTATAAAACCACTACGTACGTATTTGAAGGTTTAATATAATTTAAAAGATAAACGAAACGTCCTTGGACGCGTTTCTCAGTAAACAGACTCTAACAACTTAACAAGTTTGTAATAAATAATAATGTATTTATATAATCGCCATAACCGCTGAGCACTCCCACATATTTGGAATCTTAATACGTTCACGATTAATTGAGCCGAACATGATAAATAGTCTACCATCGACGCGTCCCGCCCACGCCCTTTGCCTGTCGAATCAATTTGCAGGACAAGCATTTTATCTTAAGGAAAATTACACTTATAAGTTTAGCTCACAGACTTTTATAAAGATTAAAAAAAGTGCTAATTATCGCTTTAAACCTGAAATAATATTCTGCTAGTGCCTTATTTTAACATTTTCAGCTTTCTTACTAGGTAACTGAGTTACTGCATATCATTAACGAGAGTAAAACTTACATATGTAAAAAAATGGTCTGAGGCAGACTTATAAACATTTACATCAGTTTTTTGTTATCATTTTACATCTGAAAAAATTACTATCTGTTATTTTTGACACTTACAGCCTACGTAACCTAAGATAACTATCAAGATAACTGTTTCTAGGCTACAGAGTGGTTTTATATCAATTACAAGAGCAAAACTTACGTGTGTAATTTTCGCCTTAGAGTTCACTCACACGGCATCGTACAGCATGTTTTTATGCAATAAGTGCACATTTAATGACTACTCTGCCCCCATAGAATTTTTATCATTTTTTTTTTAATCAAAATAAGTAAAAGTATAACATCCACGCAAACTAAATTTTGTATTTTGCTTTTGAAATTGGTTCCTTTATTTTAAAAGTCTTGTAAATCTGAATTTGTATTAACAATAGCTAGTCTGTGGGTATAAACGTTTCATCGTGGTAAATGAAAATGCACTCAAGGAACAATTTAAACGTTGTGTTTCTGTAATCTAAAGTCCGAGAGAGCAAAGTCTAGGACACAGCTGCTCGCACTGAATATATAATGATGTCTTCTTAAGTTAAAACCTTCTACAAGAAACCTTAAAGGCGCAATACTAATTACGTTACAGATGAAGTTCCTTTACTTCACAGCTGGTGCTCTAATTATTTAGTGTGTTAACCGACTTCAAACAAGAAGGTTCTATATTCGACCCATATGTATGTATGATCGTATGAGAAAACAACAACAACAAGAACAATCTTCCATACATACGTTAAATTTGTATGCTCGTGATTTTCTCAAAAGCTACTGTTCCATTTGGATGAAGTTTTCGTTATTAAAATGCATTTTTTTAAGAGTTTTAGTACATAACTTAATAGAATTTACTGAAGGTCTTCGGAGATAGGCAATGGGTCTATCAATTATACAGCAAACTCTTCGCGATAGCTGTGATCGTGTCTATGTATACAATATCAGTTCGATTTGATAGCCCCACCAGCGCCCCGGGCAGAATAAATAGGGCGTGCCTTCGAGTCGTAGGAACGTGATGGTCTCGCACATTCGTTTTCATACAGCCCCGAGGAGGACAACAGTCGGCTTCCCCTCGAACTGACACGACACGAGTCCCGCCAGCTATGAGCGGAGCAGTGTACAGGGCGAGGGGCGTACATTTCCGTGCTGTAGACTACCATCACAGGGTTTTAGTATGAATTATCTACATAAGTCAATCCCTCCCAACCACAGGAATCTATTATCTTTAAAAAATGTATAATAAAAAAAAAAGTTACTTTTGAAATTGTTATATGTATCTATGACAACAAGTATAACATACTCGTACATACTCATACTTACAGTTGATTTCTGTTTTTTGTACAAAAACGCTTAATTTAATTGTCAAAATATTTTGATAGCGATATTTTTACAATATTAGCCCCAAGTTTTTACAAAGCTATTTCATCATAAGTTTATATTATAAAATGTATGTTCTATTTGTTAATTAGTCTCATTACTAAAGAAACAAACCTGACCTAAGCTGTACCTCGACAAGCACTGACAAAAATTTTAAGGACATCAAAACTTTTAATAGGGAAATGTAATCTACGTTAAAGAAGTTCTTTTAAAAAGAGTCTTTAACATAATCTTCTGAATAAGTCACGAAACGTACAATTTACATTAATTTATCTGTTACGAAGATTAATCATTATTCAAAGAGGAAAGATAATAAATATTTTGAAACGATTCTCAAGTTAAGTATTTTTAAGAATAGGTACTCACTAAAAGCTATTTTAGGAAGTTAATATAGGAAAATTACATATCATCTGATGCTTTTTCAGACAATAACGATGTCTTACTCATAATATTGAGTTATTTCGTTAAATTATATATTTATTTATTTAAATTATTTATTAAAATTCATTATCTTTAAAATATGTATAATAATTAAATCAACTCTCGACTCGACGTGATAAAATATATGTTATATATTTTAAAAATCATGTGGCACAAGAAAAAATTGTAGTAGAAAATTATGTAACGAATTGATATTTAAAGAAATTTATTTAAAAATTTTGGTACAGAATAAGTAAAAACTGTTAAAATCATACGCCTGTGTTAAGAGTTAATGTGGCGATAGAATAATAAGAAATAGCTTAAAAGAACCTAAAATAATATTTATTATAATATGAACCATTCTTCAGTGCCCGGGTCTGGGCTTTATAACATACATTTGTTATGTAGATTTCTATAATAAAATCTACCAACGTGGGCAGTAGTTGAAAGTTAAATAAAAAAAAATGAATTTTAGAATATTCATCAAGAACTTTTCAAATAAAAGGAACTATTTTTACATCGATAACTTTTTGCGTATTTTGTTAGTCGAATACTCGAAGTTGGAAAACTATTTAACTATTCAATTTCGTTTCGCTTCTTTTTCAAATGAAGTCCCATTTTGAGCGCCAAATTTTATATTTGTTGTATTCGATAACATCGTTCTTCCTTCTACGTTTCATTCATATCTTAGTATATGGACGCCAATAAACAATAATGTATCAACCCACAAAAAGTCAAATTTGGAGATATCAATGTATTCTGATAGTGCGTCAGGTATTTAACAATTTTCAAAATTTTTTAGTTTTAAACTAAATAAATACGGGAAAAAAGTTTCTTACGCTAATGTTTCAAAATACAAGTGCGTTTCATATTTTGCAATTTATACAATAATCTCATATATTTAAAAACTTATTATTAGTTAAATTCTAATTTCAAATCACTTTACATTTTATCCAAATTGAAAAGACAAGATATACACTTCTCCAAACAATTTTTTTAAAGAATAGGTTTCACATCTTAAGACGCCATTTTCTCAAAACGAAGTACGTGTGGCTTGACACAGTATTGCTTATCAGCGTCCATTTATGAGTAAGTAAATTGAGTAATTAAATATCTGTACTGTTGGTCTGACATTTATATGCGCCTGATGCTGTTACATGTCGTATATGTATGTTCCGGTGTAGAGCTTAAATGGTTTATCTGAGTCCGTGGAATGAGATATCGCATGATTCATACAACTGCCCAGGTCACTCTGTCTTTGAGATATAGCTAAAATGAAATATGGCAGCTAATTAAACGCTACCAACTTGTTAATATGTTTATATATAAAACCAAAGTCAATGAGTTTTATTTGAACGAACTGATCTCGATTATTGACAGATAAGAAAATTTATTCTTGTGTAAATTTATCTGTTTACTTTAAAATGTTATAGACTATAAAATGTTACGCTATTTACGGAGGTGAAGGAATAACTTTATTTGAAATGAAAAGCGAGTGGAACCACTAGACTTATTTAGTGTGAAATATAAATTTATCTATTTATCTTTGCAATAAAGTTTATTGCAAGAACTTTATAGACAGAATAAAAGGGAAGATTATGAAATTAAAAAAAAATACATTTTCCATTCGACCGCGTCTAAACATCAAGCATCATTCTGGGTCACCTGTCAAAGTAAGCCCGGCTTGTTAATAATACCTTTTGTTTTATACAATTTTAGATTCACAGCTTCGATATTGGCACCGCTTGGGGTGTAAATGATAACTCATCTTGGGAGAAAGCCAACGATGAATAATGGATAAATTTGAAGGTCTCTTCATGAAGAAAATGCGTTGGAGCTCTTTAAGCTAAAGACATCATATTTTATAGTGACTTAATGTGCTCTACGTGGCAATTTAATATAACGAGCCGAAATGTCTGTTAAATAAATCTAAATAAGGCGTAGTGTTCAAACAAAAATATATTGAAAAACTTTTACGATCATGACTTTTGTTTACTGCTCAAAATTAAGATTTAATAACTTTTTGTTTAGGAATAAACGAAATATACCGTTTTTACTGGCGTCAGGATTTAATAAATAAAAGTTTACTTGAATATATATCACGGATATTTAGCTGTTCTCTGAGTATCTACTCATTGTTGGAAAATAATGTTGATATCTCGCTAATCACTAGAATTCTAATGTTTTCTTTTATTGCTTGTTTTATTTCAAGAAACGTACTATTCTAAGATTTTCTTTTATCGGACAGAATACTGAAATTATTGAAAATATTTTTAGGATGGCTAACTTCATATATCATCATTATCATCATCGTCATTGTTATCATCATTTTAATTCATCGTTGAATTTTCTTTTTCGTAATATAAAACTTAAGCACATAAATGGTAGTCTAATCTAGATTATTGAAACAATGTACAGTTATTGTTACCATAATCTCATTATGTAAATTACTCTGAACACAATTTCACAGAATTTAAATTCAAATGACCCAAAATCATTATAATCGACTGTTGTAATATCTCATAATAGCATTAAATTATTACCCGCTTAGCGGCTGAATTTTGCATCGTATTTTAACCACGAATTACTTTATAGATTCGATAATAATAAATTAATCACAAACTTTATTTTATTTTATTACTGGCTGTCAGCCCTGGCTTTGCTCTTGAATAGTCACTTTTTTGTTGATATTTTAAACGTAATTTCTTTCATACGAACCTTATCCTAACAATTACAAAAACAGAAAAAAATCAACCAAATTACTTATTCTGTCATTTTTCCCGTTCTGAAGTAATGCATTTACACACATGCAGTAATAGATATAATCATATAGATGTTTTCGCGATTACTGCACATACTAAATGCATGTACATTAAGCTTACAAATGGATTTATAACAACTAAAGAGTCAGATCAAGATTTAACTAGTCTAAGATACTTTCACTGACAAAACAATAATTTTCTGTAACAATAATTTTATTATATATAATTGAAGATTCAAATATTTTAGTAGATACAGAAACATAAAAGATATTTCAGACTTGCTTTTAGTTCAAAGCCTCTTATTTCTATATAATAATAAACAAAATGAAAATACTCATAAAATATAATCGAGTAAAGTATTCGCATAAAAGAAAAAAACTTTAGGCCCTAATTGAAGAAAATCCGTTGAAGAAAGCGCTTAGTAACGGTTTTTACATTACATTCGGAATGGTAAGCTTTCACCAAAATTGAAAGGGTAAAAAGCTATAAAACAGACCTTATTTTTATAGAATCTATTGAACTTGCAAGAAATAATAATAGTTGAAGCTACCGAGATCAAAAAGGCACGTTCAATTTAATTCTTAGGTTAACGTTAAAAAGGCACGTTATTTTAGCAAAACTCATTTTGACATAGGGGATAATACTTCAAAATTTATAAGGAATAGGTACTTCAAAATGATCAAATATTATTATCTAAAAAGGTTTAACAATGTCATTCATATCGTTGAATGCGACTTATTTACTCCCATAACTGATATAATCCAACTTATAACCTGGTAACAGTTATATATGTACATATACCTAAGCTGTAAGTGTCAAAACAATGGACGCTGATAAGCAATACTGTGTTAAGCCACACAGTCTTAATTTTGAGAAAATGGCGTCTAAAGATGTCACACCTATTTTTATTTAATAAAGTTTTTTGAAGAAGTATATCCATCTTTTCTTTTCTATTTAGATAAAAGATATAGTGAATTAAAATCAGATTGGTATATTGAAAAGTTTTAATTAATAATAAGTTTTTCTAATACGTAAATTATTTTATATATTGCAAAATATAAAACACACTTCAATATTCGAAACAATAAATCAATGAACTTTTTTCCGGATTTATTTAGTTTAGACTTGATTTTCTTTTAATAATGTTAATTACGATACACATTATCAGAATACATAAATATTTCAGAATTTATTTTGTGGATTGACACATTATCGCTTATCAGCATCCAAATATCATTGATGATAAATTCTTTCAGGTATAATAGCATTGAAAATCAATTTAAATAAATCTTACGTAAATCCGTATACAAGACTTATAAGCTTAATTCTCGCCCAAGAGTAACACTTTTAAAAAGAAATGTAGACCCTATACCATATATAGAAACGTCGTTATATTATGATTTCTGAGAACCAACGAACGTTGAAAGGTGTAATAACTTCGGCTACACGCTCGAGTTGTAAAATTATAACGGAATTTAAGTAGTACAGCTTAAGAATATGCTTCTCTGTTTCAAGCCATCGTTAAAGATGTTTAATGGTACTCGTAGAATGTGTTGAACGTTTAATCACAATTGGAACTAGAAGTGCTCATTTCTTCCAATTCATAGCCGTTTTCAGTGAAATGCAGGGTAAAAATTCTGTTTTGCAGTAGTAAAGCACAATTATGTTTCATTAATATGTTTTTTTGGTCCATACTATTTACCAAGTTCGTTTGTTGACCTTATACTCAATAACTAACTGGATATTAAGCAAGATTGTCCACAGTGATCACATTCTGGGTGCCATGTTTAGCGATCAACACCGCCCATGGACATTTGCAGCACCAAAAGAATTGCAACTGATTTGCCAGTTTAAAAATAAACTAGGGCCAATTGTGTAGTAAAAAGTAAAGATAAGAACCACCCTTTTTTTGCTTGTGGTTCTTAATTATATATTTTAAACTTTCGCGATTTATACTATTCATATTTAATATAACGGGTCTTATCGCGATAACTAATAGTAGTAATACCTTTTTATTGCCCGACGTTATTGCGCGGTACACCAGTCAGCTCGTGACCACGGCGAATGTAACTTCGTCGAAACGTCGGGCAATAAAAAGGTATTACTACTATTAGTTATCGCGATAAGACCCGTTATATTAAATATGAATGTGGTTCTTAAGTTTGTTGGTTGTTGTTACGAAACACAACTCTATTAGCTATATAGATAAGCATTTTGTACAATACTAAATTCAAATAATATGCTTAAGAAGGCATTCTTCCATTCCATCAAAAGTCATAAATTCGTGATATTGGTCTTCGTAAAGGAACTTCAGCTTTGACCGCGTTTCGACCAAAGGTATAATAAAATGTAAATCTTCAATTCATAAATATTTCTAATTATAAGTTCATTCATTGATGTACAAATACGAGAAATATGAGATTGTCTGTAATTAGTTTAATAATAACATAAGTTGAGATAATCACTCTTATGACTGAGGGAAGTTAACAAGGTGTAGTTGATTAATGACTACAGATCAGTATAGATGAGTACATTTATTGTTCCTTTGATTCTCTGAATCAATGTAATTCCAATACCCAATTGTATGTAAAGTCGAAATAGGTTTGTTATTCCTATTGTTTATTGTCTGATCGTCAAAAAAAACATAAGATATAACAGATACTGAAGAAAAAAACCACTAAATGAACAACTGTAAACATTCTCTACATCGAATGATCTTTTCTAATTAGTCACAGATGACGCGTCGCTTGACAATGATTGGTTGAAAATTATACACTCGCATATTTTATGAGCAATAAAGATAATTTTTCTTTGTCTTGAAAATCAAAGTAATTCATCTATTGAACTAATAGATTGAAAGCAACTCAAGTTCGATATCAAATTAGTCGGGAGTTGGTTTCGACGCGAAGTTTGTGCAAGTTTCAAACAATATACTTAGTCCCTCACTTAGCGATTAATTCCCATTGCTGTTATGGGCATTCCTGTATGCGGAAAGCAAGGTAATATAACTTTACAAGAAATTCATCGAATTTGGTATTCGTAGGTGAGTTTGGTAAGTATTTGATATACACAGCAATACTCGTGTATAGGTATTTTAATGGCTGAAATTATTGTGTGTGTGAGTGACTAGTTGATTCAACAGTTAAGCGTTGAAATTAATAAACATGAAGTTAAAACTAATTCAAAGTTACATTGGTCAAAATCAATCGTGACCTACACTAGTACATCAGTGAATACTTCAGAATAATCTTAATTAAATCAACTATCAAATGTTCATGTCAAAAGGAAATATGTTACAGTAAAAATTATATTATATAATTTTACTTCTAAAAAGTCTTTATAAGAAACTAATCATCTTAATATTGTAAGAAATTTAGACATACCTAATATTTCAAAAATAACGTATAGTCTATAGTTCTTTACTTATATTATTTAGCAGACAAATTTGGCGTATTTATAGCAACACATAAAAGTTAATAAGAAATGATCAATTGAATGACTGAACTGAATCATTTTTATAATGCAAAATTATAATGAAAAATAATTGTTCGAAAATTCGTGATTTTCATTCGTGTCACTGCCAAATAAAGACAAAGAACAATAGACAGTGTGTAACGTGAAATGTGTTCTTGTCTATAATTATTGTGAATTATTTGTGAAAAGTGATTGAGGTGTCTAGAAACTTATTCTGTATTTAAATTATAATCGCCAACCTTTTGAGATTATTACATTATGTAGATGCATATGAACATACGCCATGTTGTTCTTTCATACAAAAGTTGAGATGTAACTCAACAGTAATGTAGCTTATACATCAGGATATCCTGTAGGAAAATTTTTAACTTATATTTTAACCACACGGTCGCAAACGTGAGGATGATAGTAAATTTATAGATTATTTTTCTAAATAGAATTGAAAGTCGTTCGATTGTTGTAAAATTTATTTTTTTAAAATAAAACTTAAAATATAGCTATTAAGAAATATAACACTTTTAAACTGCTTTTATTGTAGTCTAAATGCAAAGTCACCTCCTGAGTTACGTGACGCAAATTATACTATTGACGTCAATGTAACACATGACAGTTCTCATTGAAAGTTGGCTGTTAAATTTAATTGTAAACAATGTTTCTACAGTTAATTATATTTATTGATATGTATAGATATGGGTCCTAATTCCGTTTGTCGATTTTACTGTAGCGTCTAGCGTCGTAACTATACTGTCGAGTCCGTAATTGCGAGTAGATGTTTAAATCCGACAGACGGAAATAAGTCCCCTTGACTATATATAAAATATATAGTACATTATATAATATCTACATATATAAAGCTGAGAAGCTTGTTTGAAATGCGCTAATTTGATGTACTTCTTACTCGATTTTAAATATATTTGCATAAAATACCTGTATATTTATATTTTATTTTGTATTCGATTGCCTTAAATAGCCAATAATTGTGAAAGGTAATAAAAAAATCTCTTTAATGCAGGTAGAACCGTCAGGTATATATTAAATAAAAAAAAAACATAAACAAAAAATTAAAAACAAAATAACGATTTACTTCTAAAAATTACATCTGGTATCTTAATTCAAGTAGGTACATAAAAACTTATTTAAAGCAATAGTATTGACACCAATTGATTATTCTATCGAAATAATATAGAAAGCTAGAGAAAAAGTCCATTTCACTAATATGACATGAACACTGAGTTACGACCTATCATTACAAAACACATTTGAAAAACGATATGCGCTATTCAAGTAACTTCTAACTTCGTCTTAGCCGAGAATTATACTTATAAGTTATACTACCAGTGTTTCATAAAGATTTACATAACTTGTCTGTCGTTCATATTTTATATAACGGGTCGTGATAACTAATGGTAGTAACCTTTTCAGTCTGATCGCGACCACGACGGATGCAACTTCGTCGAAACAACGGGCAATAAAAAAGGTATTACTACCATTAGTTATCGCGATAAGACCCGTTATATTAAATATTAACAGTATAAATCGTGCCTTACACAAATGCCTTACACTTAGAATTCACTGTCAGTGCCTTAATTTTATTTTAAGCTTACAGCTTTCATAAGGTTACATATGTAACTGGTACCAGGTTACAAAGTTGATTCACATCAATTACAAGAGTCAAACTTACTAGTGTAATTCTCGCCTTAGGCTGTTCCAATCAAATAGCATTATGATGATATACGTACTAAGCCCTTAGTACGAGCCTTGATAGTTTTCGATTACGTCATTTTAGATTCGTACCGATGCCTCGTTTCTATTTTTTATATAAAAACAATATTCAGCCGACAGAAACTCAAATGACTACGTAGGCGTCGCGTTATTTGACACATTCGTTTTTTAAATTCGCATCCCATGACGCGAGGCGAAAGTTGAATAGAATAATAACGACTAAATTTGAATGGACAGTTTGGACATAGCTGATAGTGATATCCACATTTGAAGTATATTCATATGGTTGTATTAAATCTTAATGTTAATTTTATGTCTTTACATACCTAAGTTTTTTTTTTTTTTCATGAAACATTCGTGCGCTTTCGCTATTCCAACGCATTTGACAGTTGATTTCAAATTTGTACTAAAACGAAATGAATCAAGTCAAAATGTATCGCACTGCTATATAGGAACCTCTATTTAATGTTCTCCCAGACTTTAAAATAAAAGCATAATACGAAATTACGTTTACTTTGATGTCGTACTGCCTGTATACACGCAGTTATTTTGTTTAGAAACCAATTTACAAAACCATTTATGATGATTATTTATGAGACCAATTTAAAACTATGCCCTTTAAAATAAAAGTTTATATATTTAGAGAGTTAACCAAATCAATATACCGTTTTTGAGTAATCGGTTAAAGTAATAAAAAAGTCCCCGACGAAATGAGAACCTTGTCCTTTTTGGAAGGCGGTTTAAAAGTGTTAACGAGAAAGTGGGAGACACTTTCACGTTAAGAGATATTTATGAGATCGTTATGAGACCATTTCAATACTCTGATTAGAAAACTATTGTCACTTTATACAGCCTGTTTATTTTAAAATGTCAAAGGCTATATAACATCACGCTCCAACTCATAGAATGCGAAACTGATACCATAATTGCAAGTAACCTCGTGAGAAATAGCCAGTCTATACTTTTATACTAAGTTTATATGTAGAACTAATCGTTGAAACTACTAATCCAGTTAAAAATATACTTTTGCGTTAGATGTCCTGTTTATTAAAAAAAATATAGGCTACATTACATCACGCTAAGACTCATAGGAGCAAAGCAGTAACCATAAACGTGTGTGACACCGCATGGGATAGCTCGGGATACTAAAACTCCGCTCATGAATCGTAAATGTTAGAGTTTAAATGTTCAGTGTGCATTTCTATTGTCGCTATAACAACAAATAGAAACCAAGTCAAGGTCAAGTGTGAGGGAGACTTTGACTTTTAATACTAAAGTCGCCATTCAATAAATAAATAAATAACGCATCACACTCAACGGCCCCCATTAAGTTCTCATGACCTTGTGTCGGGGGTCCGGAAACACCCAGATCACGACAAACATCTGTATGGCCAATAACAACGTTTGCCGTGAGCGGGGATCGAATCCGCGACCGTTAGCGCTTTAGTCAGTTGCAGTGATCATTGCGCTAAAGTGTCTGTCAAATTCAATAATCTCGTACGATACTACGGAACACTTTGTATGCGAGTTCAATATTAATTTTCATTACATATGATTGCATTTATCTACAAGCAATTTATAGAAATCAATTGCTTTTGAAAGCTATCGTCAATTTTCGGTCGAGTACCCACTGTTATTAATGTTAATGCGCGTGTAAGTGGGGATAATAATAATCCACTCTGAATATGAAAAGTTATGAGATAAATCCGTGCTAATAAATATATAAATCTGTATTTAAATGTTTACTATTAAAATACTGATAAACTGAGTTTGGTATGATACTTTATACTTTTGCTTGCGACTTCGGTCGCTTCAAATTTTATATTTTTACTTAATGTCTCAGGCGGTTTCACTCGTGTGTATGGTTACTGCGTTTCCTGTGAGTCGTACGTGATGTAATATAGCCTTGACCTTCTTCAATAAATATGCTATCTAGCACAAAAGAATTTTCCAAATCGGATCAGTAGTTTCAGAGATATTGATAGAAATATCTAAACCATAAAATATATTTATATTGATGTTATTTGAAGTATATAAGTTCGTTGTTATATATTTTAAGCTTTTGCAATGTATATTATTCATATTTTATATAACATGTATTGCAATAACTAATCGTATAGACCCTTTTTTTGCCCGATATTTCGACAAAGTTGCATCTGTCGTGGTTACGAAATGATGAAGTTGCATCCGTCGCAACTTTGTCGAAACGTCGGGAGTAAAGAAAAAGGTATTATACTAAAAAGGTATTATTACGATTAGTTATCGCGATAAGACCCGTTATATGAAATATGAATGAAGTGTATAAATTATATAAGACAAATTATCAAGTAATCCATGTAGCCGCGTACGAAGATGTGGTTTCCTTAATATATAACACGCAAGGATAGTGTTGCATTAATAACCCGACATGCTAAACAGTTCAGCGCTACTTGAAAATTCCCAGTACATATACTTAGGGCAGTTATTCTCAATCTTTTTAAAAAGTGTTCCACTTTGATATATTCTTTAAATATATACGACATATTTTAATTTTAAAACTACGTAGGTAAGCTTTTTAATTAAATAATACAATGAGAGAAGACCTAGGTATTATATATAAAAAACCAACTTTTTACTCAAATTCGTAAATGTTATACCCAATCAAAAAATAAACGAATCTAACAACACCTCCTTCCAACAAAGTGCCAAATTAATAGACAGTTATATATTAATTTATACACTAGAAAAATATTACCTGTCTGAAATAGTCAGACCAAAAAAGAAAAACCCGAAAAGATTTTCAAATTGTATCATGTTCATTTTTATTTGGATTAAAAACTTTACTAATAAAACAATATTGATGAAACTCAATAGAACAAATCTAAAAATGTGAATTTAATTTGAAAGGGCCAAATAGAAAATAATTTTAAAAATAATTTAATAAATAACAGAGTTCTGAGAAAACAAACACTAAAAAAATTCACAACAGATTAAGAACCCCCTCCATTTCTAAAATAGGAAGAAAAACCAGTGTTCTTCGAACTACAGATTTGAGAATCACCGCCTTAGGTTTGAAACAACTAAAATATTCAACATGGGTTTCACAAGAAGTGCCCACTTGTTGTATAAAACAACCCTCAACTCTCTAGGGCTTATGTTAGATGAAAAAAATACTTCTACAATCTTTAAGGTTGAAGTGTTGTCTTAGAGGCTGAAAAACTTGAAAAAAAAATATGACTAGTCAAATAATGTAGCAAATAACATTACATAATAATGTATGTAAATAAAAGGATATTCAAAAAAATTATCCCGATTGTTTTGATCTTAAAATTGAATCGGTCAAGCTGTTTACAAGTTCTTGGGGTAAATAAAAAAAAATCACGATGAATTTCAGTTCCATAATAAAATTCATTTCTCATTTCACTACCCACATTTACCTACTCACCTACACTAGGTATTTATATCCGCAATAAAAAGCAACAAAATAAGAAAATCTCTTAAAAATATATGGACGCTGATAAGCAATACTGTGTCAACCCACACAAACTTCATTTTAAGAAAATGACGTCCAAAGATGTCAAAGCTATTCTTAATAAATGTGTTTGGGGACGTATATATCAACCTTTTCTTTTCTTTTTTTGATAAAGAGTATAATTAATTGAAGCTGATTGATGCAATGAAAAGTTTTATCTAAAAATAAGTTTTTCAAACATATGAGATTATTGTATAAATTGCAAATATTGGAACGCGCTCGAAACCCTCAGCTATAAACTAAGAAACTTTTTTCATACTTATGTACATAGTTTAGATGACTTAATTTTTTTTAATAATGTTAAATAGTTAACCAATTATCAAAATACACCAATATCTCCGAATTTGATTTTATGTTGGTTGACACATTATTGCTTATCAGCATCCATATCAGGTTCGATTCTCGAACCGTATGAAATCTTTATGCAAATCTTTGAATGCAGTTTTTCTCATCTTCAGAATCGGTAACATGGTTCCTATCAACAAATTTCTCTAATCCTCATAATCAGATGTCTCCTTAGAGACGCATCTGAATGAACCTTTCTCTATATGCGTTATACTTTACAACAAAATCTACATTACACTGGCGAAGCCTCGAGCCAGCCAGTCACAAGTAAAATATATCAATCAAAACAGAACGTTTTAATGAAGTTGTTATAATAAAAATACCAAATCAACGTTCTTAAAGCGAGATAAAAATTGGATTAAATGTTATCATAAGATTAACGAGTGACTTGTGCACATTAATTGATGTGGCTAATGGTGAAAAAATATTATTTAATCAACAATTTCGTCATGTAAGCATTTTTACTACCTTGAGAAGTTAAGGAGGTACTGTAACAGCGAAAAAGGGGGTAGTCTACGAAACACTAAAAAGCAAGAACGTACAAACATTTTAATTTTTAATAAATATAAAAAAGAATAACCTCTGCATAATACATGTAAATACTCCGAAAGAATAGTCTAGAATATTGATAAACACAAAAGAGATTAGACACCCTATCATTTTTTTCATTCGACCAATGAAAGGACAGAAATGGACGCAGAACTAACAGCAGAACAAAGGAGGCGAGAACAAATAAAAAGAAATAATGGAATCCATCAATCAATACGTTTGATGCAACAATCAAAAATAAAAATATTTGTACTATTGAAGCCCGGCAAATAAAGAATAAAGTTAGTATAGCTGTGTGTATTCCAAATGACGTCAATGTACAAATTTATTTAAGACCATTAGGCGAGAATCACACTTATAAGGTTTGATCTCAGACTTTCAAAAAGATTTTTTAGAAGTTATTTCTCATTGTTTTACACTTGAAAGAATTTACTGTCAGTACTTTTATTTGAAATTCACAGCTTTCGTAACTACTTACGACATATCTAGATGATTATTAAATACATTACTAGATGACAGAGTTGTTAAGTCAGTTACGAAAGTAAAACTTACAAATGTAATTTTCACACAAGATTATATAGAAATGTTTGTTCTAAATTATCGTTTACATTTGTCTACGGTTCAATTTTAACATAATTTGTATGTTTTTTTTTATAAGCAATGCTGACTTATAGTTCCATTATCAATCGCCAGTCTATATGAGATCACCTAAATTTTATCAGGACTCTTGAAATCATACTCTATCTAAATATATTCATATCACATCAAATACCTATATGAACCGAAACTATCATTGAAAGAAAATCAATAACTATACTTGGAATCAATGCGTAATAATTAATTAATTAATCATTATAAATACATTTTTATATTATTTATTCATATCAAAATTTGAATCTTCAAATTTTATTGACGTTGCTAACTAGCGTTAACTTTAAGACATCTACAGATCACACATACTGCTTCCTAATTATATGAAACTCTGATTTCCGTAGCGAGGCATAATATTAGCAAGTCTTTGATCAACGTGAAGATGTATCCAAGGAAAATGCCAATTAATCCCATCATTAGTAAGATTGAATATATAATCGTTGTTTTATTTTGGCCATTTTTACGTTTTAATCCTACTTTGTTAAAAAATAACGAAAAATCATATTCCAATTTACTGAATTATATTAACGATAAAAAGACGTGAATGAATTATGTATATTAATTTTTTAGTAAAAAAAAACCGACAATAAATACCATTTAAAAAGGCCTATCCTGCTTCTTTAAGATGACGCTGTAGCATCAGGTCAAGTTTACGCAAATATGTTATCTTGACATCATTCATAGTAGAATCAGTAAATTTCGAGCCGATTTGACCTGTAGAAGTTGCTCCGATCCTTTCAACAACTAGGATAGAGTTAATGTTACTCAAAAGTTTGAACAGATCTTCATAAAATAAAGCTAAGAACCATCGCCATCACATCAGCTTTCAAACAAAAAAACGCATCAAAATTGGTCCCTTCGTCAAAGAGCTACGATGTCAATGACAGACACACAGATCGACACACACTTCAAACTAATAACACCAAATACAATTTTTGTGTCGGTGTTTGGTTCATAGATAGTCTAAAATAATAGGAATATACGTTAAATTTCTTCATTGGTCTTATTGCTAAAAACTATATACTATTCGGCGCTAACGTTATATGTAAGTCTAAACCCTTTTCGCATTTTTTTGATTTACTTATTATGTCACCCCTCTTTTCTTTTTAAGCCGGCAACGCAAACAGTGGTGACGCTAATATCCATGGGCGACGGTGATTACTAAACATTAGGTTACCCGCCTGCTCGTTTGCCCTCTATTATACAAGATCTTTAACTGGGCATGTGTTGGATATTTTACCAGCGTTAGCAAAATCGATATTAAAAATAAAAAAACTGAATTAAACTTTTTTTTTTATTTTATGTCTTAAGTAAGTCTTTACTTACTTTAGCATATATATAAGAGCCTACATGATTTCTTTGGAAAAAACTTGTATAAATATTGAAAAAAAAAAAGGCTTGCTAGCAAAACTACGTACCAATTTTGATGTCAATTGTAAATCCTGTTATTATTTTATCACCAGAAGGTTCAGAAAAACGTTTCAGTATTATTACTTATTATTTTATTTTGGCATTTATATATTTATTTATTTTATGAGTCTCCAACAAAAGATACACACTACACATTCACAAATTTGTTATTCTTGACGTGAAAATTATATACATTTTTAATAAAGTAACAATAAGTAATAATACTCTATTCTTTAATTCTAATTACAGAAATTTCCTGCATCAAATTATTTATTTAAAAAATTCTTCCGGCTACTTAAGGCTTCACGGATCTGTTAACTTTGAGAACTGTGAAGTAGTTCAGAAGACGTTCCATCTCGTAAAGCTTAGAAAATTAAGTAAACTATTTCGCTCCAGACGAGTCTGTCATTTGCGTAATCAAATTGGCTTTGAGAACGAAAAAGATCCTAGACGTTACGTAATTAGTAAGAATAAAAATTTCATTAGCTATTGTTGGAAATCCGCCAGTTCAAGAGCAAAAATTACTTTAACAAATCTCTAAAATACTCTTAATAATTATAAAACTCTTGTTGTTACTATAATTAATGTCGCATGAAATATAAATTTAGACATATATGCTGATAAGCAATAATGTGTCAACCCACATATTTGATGTTAAAAATTATTTAAAAAAAATTCAAGTTAAGTGAACTACTACTACCAAGTATGGAAAAAACTTTCGAATTCGAAGTGCGGTCCATATTTTTAAATTCATACAATAATCTCAAATCTTAAAAAAAAATATTATTAGACAATACATTAAATATATCAATCTAAAGCAGATCGTAAATCGTTATATATTTTATCGAAATAAAAAAGAAAAGTTGGATATATACATACGTATTCAAACAATTTCGTTAAGAATAAGTTTGACGTCTTTAGACGCCACTTATACAAAATGAAGTCCGTGAGGCTTGACACAATATTACTTATTAGTGTCCAAATGTTTTTAATGTTGATGAATACATGATGTTAAAAATCTGTGTCCAACTTTGACAAGATTAATTTTCTTTATTGGCCCAAATCTCTTCTCTTCTATATATCGCTGGTTGCAAGGCAACATCGACCAAAGTGGTCAGCATTTTAGCCGCCAAAATGACCAATAATGAGCATTTAACATATGTATAGTTTTATAAAATCACTGAGACTTAATATTTTAGTAAAATCTTTTTAATTACGACACGTCGGCTCCGCAATAAATTGTAACAGCATCAAATATTGTAAACTTTCGCGATTTATACTATTCATATTTAATATAACGGGTCTTATCACGATAACTAATGGTAATAATACCTTTTTTATCGCCCGACGTTTCGACGAAGTCGCATTCGTCGTGGTCACGAGCTGACTGGTCATCAGTGGTGACAGACTGGTGGACGTGGTCAATAAAAAAGGTATTACCATTAGTTATCGCGATAAGACCCGTTATATTAAATATGAATGTAACAGCATCATTTTGATCAATACTTTGACACGATTATTAATTAATGATCATCTAAATTAATAATTAACTAATAACTAATTAGCATAATAAAGTATTAATCAAAGCGATGCAGTTGGAATTTGACACTCGGGCATAGCAAGAGTGTTTATGTATGATGTGTAAATACCAAATAAAGTGTTTAATTATTTTAAATTAAACTAGAAGGACTGAATATAAACGTGACGATTGTGTCTAAGAATAATAAGAAGATAGCTGAAACTATAAACATTGCAATTATACATTAGACGTTTCGGGTAAAAAGGTTCTTTGAACCATATATTAAATTTCAACATTAATAAATAAATAAATAAACGCATTACACTCGACGGTCTCCATTAAGATCTCATGGCCTTGTGTAGGTCCGGAAACGTTCACAGCACTAACACAAATACCAAGAACGCGACAAACATTCGTATGGCCTGTACAGACGTTTGCTGTGAGCGGGATCGAAGCCGCGACCGTAAGCGCTTTAGTTAGTTGCAGTAACCACTGCGCCAACGTGCCTGTCAAATAAAAGTAGGGCTTATGTACCCATTTGACTATCACCGCTTTTTTTTTCATAAAAAAGAGGGCTAACGAGGATTCATTGACGGAAGAATCGATACTATCATACTGTTAAAAATTTTAAAAAGAACCTCGAAATTCTAAAAAAGTATAATGTAATTTGTTTTTAGCCGATTTTAAAAAGGGATGGTTCTCAATTTGTAGTATGTTTTTCTTAACGTTTGATTGTTACTTCAGAACTCCGTCCGATACTTTATTTTTTTTAAGTCTTAGTTATAATTATCAGAATAACTCACCTTCAAGGGGCCTATTATCGTCAGTTCTTAGATAGTCAAACTTTTAATGAGTTGCCTCGATTCCACTTCAGTGTCTACGCGAACGCTACACAAAGATCGCGTTAATTGGACCAAAGAAGATAGGTTTTACAGCCAATATTAGAACTTTCATTGCTATAAATAAACCTTACTTCCTAACACTGTTACTATGAAAAAATTATTGTCTGTTAAAATGAAATAAATTTTGTACTTACAACGATTATAGACACCGAAGCTACGTTGTGTTTGCTTTGATTAGATTGTTTACTAAGGAAGGTTATAGGCTATATTTCATCACGCATAGCAGCGAAACAGTAACCATAAACGCGAGTGAAATTGTTTTAAATACTTTTATTACAATTAGTAGTAGCAGTAATCGTGAAAATCTAAAAATAGTTTTGAATTCTTTGAGAATACCCCTTTGAGAACTATTTTTATAATTTTCTTATCTAATATTATAAAGAGGGAATAATGTCTAAAACTTCTGATCCGATTTTAAAAACTCTTTCACCGTTTAATAGCCTTTTTATTCAGGAAGGTTATAAGTTATATTCAGCCACATTACTACTCACAAAACAAAGCAATAATCATAAACGCGAATAAAAACGCGAGAGATAGCTAGAATTTTTTAAAGAAACAACATTAATGTTAGGTAAAAATCGTGCTGATAATTACTTTTATTAAATTGTAACATTTAATATAATGAACTGACACAGTTATAATTAATTCGCCAATATTAATATTTACTTGCCATATTATTCCTCTTAGATAATATCAGCGAAATTTCTAGAAACTATTCATAGAATTATCATAATTGGCAAATGTGGTATAATTTCAATACATCAATGTCAATTCGAAATCAAATTATGTGACGATTACGGGGGATTATAACAATCAAATAGATTGATACGGCGTATGGATTGCAATGCTGTTACAATGTGTGCGTGAAGATTATTACGGGTTTGGAACATTATACAATATTCAATTAACTACAGCTGGCGTTAACATCCATAAATGCGATTTATAAATGCACAAAATACACAAATTCGCTCTCAACGGACATTAATGTACACACATACTCACACACAAAACCTTCATCAAAATCATTCTATCTAATAGTTCAGTGACATACACGGCTTGTATAAATAGTAATAGATATAAATATATACATAGCTCATAGAACGAAAAAATGTTTAAATCAAATAACAAAAATATATAAATAACAAAATCACATATAGTCGCACTATATTTGATTTTGGCAAAAATGGATTTAATCAATGAAACGGTATTCAAATAATTGGACGCTGATAGGCAATATTGGGTCAAGCCACACGGACTTCGTTTTAAGAAAATGGCGTCTACAGATATCCAACGTATTCGTAACAAATGAGTTTGAAGAAGTATTTATCCTTTTATTCTTTTCTATTTAGATAAAAGGTATAATAAATTAAAGGCAGATTAATCAAAAGATTTATCAAATAATAAGTTTTACAAATATATGGGATTATTGTATAAATTGAAAATATGGAACACACTTGAAATTCAAAACATTAAATTAAGAAAATTTTTGGATACTTATTTAGTTGAGATGCCTCGATTTTTTTAATTATAATACCTTACAAATTTTTAGCACACAACCATAATTCCGAATTTGTCTTTTTATGGGTTGACACGTTATTGCTTATCAGCATCCAAATTTATTAGTATTGTTTCTTAAAATATCTTACAATAAAATGTAAACATATGAATTACAGTTAGATTTAAAAGAAGTTTTTCGTCGCTCCTGTAAAGTTCGGCAGTTTCCATGTACGAGCTATCACATCTAGACCGACGATGTTTTATATGTGATTTTTTTTTTGGCATTTATTAAATCTTTAATTTTAACTTTTAACCCCTGACCCGAATAAAGGGTAGGGGTATAGGGTGCTATAAGTTTGACGTGTGTGTGTCTGTCTGTGGTATCGTAACGAAGTAATAATACTGAATAAGTAGATTGAGTGATTGAAATTTTGATTTTAATATGAAAATTTTAAAAACCCACCGACAATTTACAGTAAATATCGTAGGTACATATTATTTTTAGATACTAAAAATAAAAAGTATTTGGATGTTATATATATTGGATGTTATATATATTATAGATATATTGATTGACAGCATAATTTATTTATAGAAAATTACCTTGATATGCGTTGAATTCGGTTTAAAATCTATTTTGAAGTCTAATCGATAAAATTGGCGCGAAGTCGCCATCTTTGTTGTCTTCACTTACAGCCCGTTTATAAAGACTGTTCGATATAAAATATAATTTTTATTGTAATTAAATTTTTATACCAGTTCATAGATATAGCCTTTTATAGATAAAATCCCCGTCTTATCTATAAAGTTAGAAAACGACATAAATGTAGTTAGTGGAACAAGTTAAAACCTTTTACGCACGGAACCCAAAATATAACTCTTGTTAAGTCAACACATTTTGACTTGCCTATAAACAAATTTATCGTACTACAACTTTTGCCACCGGCTTCGCTCGCGTTAATGAATGTTAGCTTTCGGTCAAGTTCTAATAATGCGTAAGTAAAAATTAGCAGCTTTCGGGAAGGACGAAAAAAAATTTTTTTTACACAGACATCAAGATGAATCAATAATAAATCCTCTTCTTTTATACAAAGTACAGAATAATAAAATGTATCATTTTAAGTGATATATATTTGATTCAAAATGATGTCTATGAAAAATGATGCAGATTTTCGCTCTCTTTTAAAACTGCTAATTATGACTTACGCACAGTTAGAAATTCAATAACGTTATGTCAATCAATAATTCAGGTTGACATGACAGTACGACCAAAAACACATGGCCACGATACGACATCGTGTCGTCAGAATCCACTAGGTGT
Source organism: Hypolimnas misippus (assembly GCA_037950945.1). Lineage (NCBI taxonomy): Eukaryota > Metazoa > Arthropoda > Insecta > Lepidoptera > Nymphalidae > Hypolimnas > Hypolimnas misippus. Next base: position 4,867,202 of record JBBEEQ010000009.1, read on the forward strand.
TTCGTAAAAATGACAACGGGACGCATTGTGCAGCAATGATATCAAATGAACAAAAAAACTCGACAATCGCGTCCTGATTTTTTCAAATCGTAGATTTTCACGATTTTTAACAGACATCCAAACAAGGAACAGTTTCTCGATTCAATTGGATTTTTTATATGTATTTTCGCCGATTATTAAAAAAATATGTAATTTCAGATTGGTCTCATAGAAATTTTATCAAAATCGGTTCAGTGATTTGGCCATCCAAATAAACGAAATTGAGTATTTTTATTTCGATGTTAGTTCCCCTATTTAAAAATGTCGTGTGGCTATTAACTGAGTTATTCTAGTTACGATGTTTCGATAATTATTATAACAGTCCGAAAGAGAAAACAAATACATCTATCAATAAATGAGAAAGAGATAGACAGACTGACTCCTACTAAAACATAGGTACTATATGAAGTGGTCAACACGAAAGTTATTTTTTTTTCACCGAGCTCCCCTTTGACCCAGTTTGTATTTTAACTTTGTAAGAAATATCGTCGCTTGCACGCTTTGTGCGTCGAGTGCTGCTTTTACTGAAATCCTTTATTACAGGCCTACAAAGAAAGGCGTCAGGTCGTTAAGGGTTGTGGCTCAAAATATATATTTTCCATGTTATTAGTTTATTTCGTGTACCTAAAAATGTGTTCTTCTTATCTTTATTTCATTTTTTTTTACCATTACAACTAAAATATACGCAAGTCTACGTTTGGATGAAAGAAATTATTTATAAAAAAAGAATTGAGGTAAAAATCTTCATATATAAAAAAAGTTTCAATTAAATAGAAGTAAATAAGTTGAATAGACACATAAAAATATTTGTACGATTATTATATAATCTTAGTAAGTTGGTTGCATTTCTATGACCCGTAGTTTCAGTTGTTTTATAGTTGAGAATTTCTCGCCATTGATATAAAGCAACTCTGTAACCTGGTAATATTTTCAGATCAATTTGGTAATTCTTGAAAAGTAAACTAAAATAACAGCCTGTAAATGCCCCACAGATGGCCAAATGCCTCCTTTTAATACAAATGTATCACTTGAATACTCAGCGGCGCTAGACGGGGTTTGAACCCGCGATCATCGGTTCAGATCGACATATTCTAACCAATAGGCCATATCAGCTCTTCTCTCTCTTCTCCTAAGTCTTAATTAAAAATTACGTACAAACGAACGAACTCTTATTAAGTATTAATATAGAGATTTGAAAAGATCTCGTATACAACGGTGACAATTTTTCATTTTTCAAGTAACTCATTTTATATTTCTCCGAAAATGTCGGAATATTAAACATTTAGTTCAAGTTAACTCTTTAAATATTCATGGACACGTTAACCCGTCAGTGCTTGCTATCGTCATAAAGTTACTTATTTACACATTTGACGACGAAAATTATAAACGACTAGCTGCCCCTCGCGGTTTCCCTCACGTTTATGGTTACTGCTTCGCTCCTATGAGTCAATAAACGTACCATCCAATCAGCGCTGGATTTACTATAGGAGCATTAAGAACCAGTGACCATGGCGGCAAAATTTCTAGGACGGCAAAATTTAGTGTGTGACATATATTTTTTTAAGATTTTCAATGAAAATTTATTATACTCTACCAAATTATTTCTTTATTTTTAATAGGGTTTTTTCTACTACTAAATTTACCTAGGTAATGATTTAAGTAAAGGGTGCGGCATATTTCACTGTGCTTCAAAACGGAACTTAGGGTAAATGCGGGCCTACATCTAACGCAACTTTTTTTTCAAATCGGACCAGTAGTTTCAGAGTTTAGCTTCGCACTCTCAACTACATACAAACTTATTAAGAAATTTTACCTCATAACAATATCAGTACAGATTTAAAAGTTGTCTATACTAATATTATAAAGCTGAAGTGTTTGTTTATTTCTTTGAACGCGCTAATCTCAGGTACTACTGGTTCAAATTTAAAAATTATTTTTGTGTTAGATAGTTTATTTATCGATGAAGGCTATAGGCTATATTACATACGCTACAACTCATAGGAGCGAAGCAGTAACCATAAACGCGAGTGAAACCGCAAGGGACAGCTTATTTATTAATAAATTCAGCGCTGCTTATTGTTTTAATCCTAGTCACGGCGACTATTATTCTGATCATATCGTTGTGGCTACATTCGGTGGGATTCGAATGAATGTTCTCGTGCTCGAAGTTTAAAATGTAGACGTTATGTTAAATTTAATAAAAGGAAAAGGTTTCCAATTTGTAGTGTATGTTTTTTTTTATTACCGCAGAACTTCGTTCATTAAATATTTGCTCGTGATTCCATAATTTTTGTTTGTGACCTTCATAAATTTTTTATCAAAATCGGGTCAGTTGTTTAGTTTTTTGTATTTTTTGGGTTTTTTTTTTGTTTTAGTTTTTGTTGGTTTTTTGGTTTTGAATTTGTTTTAATTTTTATTAGTTTGTTTGGTCTGTCATCTAAGTGTACGAATTGCGTATATTGCTTTGGAAGTCGGCTTTAAATAAGTTTTAGTTACAGATACTCATATTATATCATCCGCTTTTGAACATAAGATACACTGAATCGTCCATCTTTTCTAGGTCGCAGAACTCTTTAACTAATGAGTTGCATTCATAATATAAAGAAACTCAAGTGTTTATTTCATACTATCCTCAGCTTCGAACGGGTAGATATAGGTATTAAACAAAAACATTACATTTCTATAGCCTATGTTCATCAGGGATGTAGAATTCTAATGATGAAAGAATTTTTCAAATCCGTCTAGTCGTTTCTGAACAATCAAATCAATTCTCTTTATAACATTATTATAGATTATAATATTATATAATTACTGTAGTAAGTGATTAATTTACGAGCAAAACCATTTCAAAGAAGTAAATTAGTTTCGAAACCATTATGTGTTCAGCTTCAGTCGGACCAACTAAGTGGGAAGTCAATATTGTCTGTCAGTACGTTGTTAGTTTGAAATCTAATTGTGTTCTGTTAGAAGTGTTATTGTTACTATGGTGTAATTGCCACTGTATTAGATATTGTGTTTGCTCGAGAACTTTCCAACGACTGTAGTGAACAACAACAATGAGAAAACCGATGAATATAAAAAAAAATATAATGATATCTCTGTAATCGAACATAAATAAAAGTTGCTTCATAAAAGAGATTTGTAAAGTATGCAGTAATATCATATTATCTAGAAGCTGATCCTTATTAGTGACTCTCGCAAATGATGCAATTATAGAAAATGTAAAAATACTCTAGTTTAATTCTTGCCTGAGTTAATAAATTTTTCTATAATATAAAAGTAATGATGCAAATTTCGTTTTAATCGCTCTTTTTCATAGTTTTTGGCCATCCGTGCCAATCATTTAAATGATAATGCGACCGTGAACTCTAAGAAGAAAAACGTACCAATCAGTTTTGTTTTAAATACACGGTTATTTTTAGTTTATCTTAATTGTTCCGTTATCATAATTCAGTATGGATCTAGAGGCATTTCGTAAAAGAATAAATATTTAGCAGTATTAAATATGATAAGAACGTATTATGAAGCCTTTATGTGAATTTTCGACATCTCAAAATAGAAGATCTCAATTCACAAGCGTGATGCTAAGGTCATGGAGGCTGTGCTAGAAATGTTACAGTGTGGAGGTGGATCCGCAAATAGGAGCATTACTAAAATACAATCGACGTACAATTAGTATATAAGAACTGAGAAATGCAATCAGGGATTCACGTCCTTAGAGATCGATAGTTAGATTCTACGGTAGTTCTGGGTGGGAGATCGGGTTATGTGGCGATTTATACCCACTAAAACCCTTGCGATGGCCTTCCTTAGCACGCAAATGGAAAGGCCTCGGGATCGCTTACGCATGCGCATCCGCTGGCCCTCCCGTGCGACGCTCTGCTCATGGCTGGCGGAGCTCGTCTCAGGAGCTCTCTCCCTATTTATTCCGCCCTAAGCACTGGTGGGGCTAATAAGAATTGTACTTAGAAGATGAACGAAAGGAATAGGCCAATAGATGTACTTAATTTGCGTATATAAAGAAGAAAACGACATCTCGAACTTATCGACGTCGACAATGTATTCACTGAGACCATTTTAACGAGCCCCAACACGATACTTTTACTAAAAGTTGGTGACGACTTGGGTATCCTGCTGATTCCAGCCTATAACCTTTCTGAATAAACAAATCACCTTTCGCAAGAATAATATTTCAAATAGGAATAGAAGCAAGATTTCTGCGTTCAAACAAACAATCTTTCTTCTTATACGTGTATTCGTATCGATATTTCTATTTAATGACCATAATTTCCACTGAAAGGATATAATCTAGAATAATAACTTTTTTTAATAAATAAAGTTCTTTGGTTAAAACATAAAATTTATGTGCATATAAACCACCGTTTTAGTGGCTATAAAATTAAAGTACAGCTCAAACGGGTGCAGCTAGAAATTTGAAATTCGAACAATATAATGTTATGCGCGATATTTTTTTATATTTTTCAATAACCAGACTTACTAGATTTAAGAAGGTCACTTAATAACTCTTTTATGGCATACGAGATGGTCCTCTGAATTTCGTCTGCGTAAAAACTTTAATCCCCTTTTACATCTCCTAAATATTTTATTATTGCGACATAAAATAACCTATGTCTATTTTCAAGGTCTAATATATCTATACCAAAATTAATTAAATTTTGTTTAGCAGTTTGGGCGTAAAAATGTATAGCGCGTACAACTGGGTTTTGTACGGCAAGTGAGAGAGCCGGAAGCCTAACCCCGATCCCTCTTTCTTTCTCTCTCCTGCTGTGTCAACAATTAATATCATTTCTTGTGGTATCAGAAAATATACACAGAAGTAAACACATTAACCCCTCCTCAATTCCTTTCCTTAAATACATTACTCTTCTTTTCTCATTCCTTATTTACCTAGTAACCTATCTTGACTCTTGTAATATTGTAAGTGTCCATAAGCGGTGGTAATTACTTTAAATAAAGTGATCCACCCATTCATTCGTCTGCTATGGTTATATACGAATATATAGATAATAATCAATGTTTGTATATGTGTCCCCTATGCGTTCTGAAACCATTGATAACATTGTGATAAAACTTTGTTAGGGTATTCCCAAGAAAATCTATACACAAAAATAAATCATTTGATAAGTCACGTAGAACAATAAATAATGCACGACAACTTCAAATATACTAAAGTTTTCATAAACGTCTTTGAAGACTTTAAAAGATGGAAAACGTAGGACTTAACTTTGTTTTATCACTTTGCTTAAACATTTTTAGCAAATTCCCAGATGTCTGAGTTTTAGCTGTAGTCGTACTTTGGGTATGACAAGATCCTAGTAACGAAAATTCTGCAACTACAACGAAATTAAAATTATTATATATTTACTACAAAGTGCAATATGTTTTTAGAAATAACGAGGAGTTCATCTTTTACATTGTTTTTCTAATTAATACTATACTGAAGCCGAATATTATAATTTTCAATATTAATATTAAACTTCTTTTTAAAATTACAATTACAAATTATATCGTAGAAAACTGCCAAAGTCGCAGGATTTAATAACCTTATTACAACGAAAATTTATGTAGAATCGAAAGTAATTTACATACCAAAAACTAAACGTAATTAATGAAAACCTTGTCTCGGCCAAAAGATCATACCTAAGAAATATATATATATTCTACGTTCGATAGTGTAAGACCATATTCTTTCGGATTCATTATTAACAGCCATTGTAACTCTCAAGTAAGTTTATGGTAAATGCACCTTCAAGTCGATTGAAGGCTGAATATTTAACATCGGATCACATGATAGTTCTCACATAAATAATTCATGTATCTACAATTAGAATTTGAAACAGAAATGAGATAGGAAGTGATAGGTACTTGTACTGAATACATTTAAATAATATTCTTTCCTTTTCAGAGAGCTTAAACTTCCAGTATTAATTTGAATATTTTCTGTGTTTCTTGGGTGATATTATGTATCAGGTTTGCCTTTTTTTGTAAAAAAAAAGTAAAAAAAGGCAGGTCACCTGGTTTTAAGGAATCATCTTCGCCCTTCGATAATTGCATCATCAGAAGAACCAAAAATGCAATAAGCAATGAATCAGCTTGAAAAGGAATGGGGGATGAAGGGGAATAGGAAGTAAAGAAGGGAACAGGAGACAAGTTTAGGCTTCAGCGAATGGTATTTGTTGTTGTTTGCCAATTCGGATAAAGTCTTCTCTGTTAATGAAAATGCTAGAGAACCTTTATTTTGTAGTGAACACATAAATGGGTGATCTAATCGTATTACCTCCCGATATTTCCATGCAAATCACAAAATGAATTTTGTACACTAATGCAAAATTCAAAAGTTTTTGCCCGGATTTTAAGTCTCACCCTTTTCTTAGATTACAATCCACGTGTTTCGCTCGCTAGTCTCGACTCACTGGTAATTGATTATTCATCGAGTTCGGTACCGTTGAAAAAGTATTCTGAAAGTTATTTTCCTTTAACATATTTAAAATTATCTTTTCATTTATAACAGTTTTCTTTTCTTTAGAAAAAATTGTGCAACTTCGCATTTAGTGCAGTATTTTAACAGTGTAATAAGTTTGACGTGTGTATCTGTGTGTCTGTTTGTGGCATTATAGCCCCTAATTAATTTACCATTTTTTATGAGATTTTAGGCGGGCAGACAGTTTTATATAAATTAAGATTACACTTGACTAAGAATTCCTGTTAAACTATTTAAATAGATTCACATTAAAAGAGACGCAAAATTTGGTTTACAAAATACAAAAAGTCTACCAAGTCCAAAAAATAGTTGAAGATAAACATTTCGTCTTAAGTAGTTAGTAGCTACGGAACCCTGTTCATTTGACACAAATAGAAAAACATTTATTTACAGAAAAATTGTATTTTACGTTTATATTATTTCCGGACCAAGTCCTCTAGTTATCTCAAACGTTTTCAGCTAGAAATTGTAAATTCATAATATTAAGGCGAGATATTTAGAATACGTTTAGCACTATTTGTTTTCCGTTTTAGAAAAAATAACGAATATATTTATAGAGCTAATTTAAAGGTAAGAAAAAAAAAAACAAATTATATTAAAATAAGGATGTAACGTTCTACAAAAATTTACTTAATTGTATAACGTTCTGTTGTAAAAATGAAATTTTAGACTACCAACTACCGTTCTACTTTTACAATGTGAAATCCATTCTAGCGAAGACGCGGATACGTGATAGTGTAAAATAAAAAAAAATATATGAGTTTTTAATTTTGTAAAGATTCAACGAACCAAGGTTACTCAAGACCGAATTATACTCGTAGAAATGATGTCAAGGGTTTTACGATGACAGCAATTGGACACATAGCTTAAGTGGCGCTACTTGGGCGCGATCCCGGAGGAGTGCTTACTACAACTTATTACTTAAAGTCGCCATTCATCTTACGACAAACTGCTTGTGCTTTCTGCGTTCTTAATTTTTCTGCAGAGCATTCAAAATTAAAATCATGAATACGTGTGATGATTTATCCGAGTCTTCAATGGTCGTCTTTATGAGACATTAAGGTCTGAGTTGATGTTTGTAGTTTCGGGTAAGAGTACAGAATTTTTTTGTTTGAGCACTTGTAAAGTCAAGCGCACAGAAGGCTCATTACAAACCTCTCGCCTGCATCTTTCGGTTTTTGCTTCGTCCTTCGTGAAAAATAGACGTTTAAATTCGCCATTACAAAATCCCGGCTTAACTCTCAAGGGGTTGATTTTTAAATACCTTATTCATGCTATTTCTAAGCCAATTAAAACCTTTTATTGGTTTATTCTAGGAAACTATTACTTCTCTATAATATTAATACTATAGTTTTAATTACCCTATTTAACAAAACTTTAAATAAAAATGAAACGGACGGGAACAAAAGCGAAATAAATAATTTCATACTAAATGGTACAGAATTTTGATAAGAAATATTAATCGTTCAATGTCACTGAACTTGTTATCAGTTAAGAGATGTCTTTATAATTGATGAACATAATTCAAATATTTTGAATTTGTTAATATTCCTTATTATATTAACTACTTATTGAAATGTCTATAAGGAAATACATTAGCAAATTTTATTTTCTAAGATTCAAACAAGTGATCATTATTATAACCGATGCGTCTTACCCTGAATCTAGGATTAAAATTATTATTTTGTTCAAATTCAAAGGTACATTCTTAATATAGTTCGACAAAATGTCTCGATTTTGTGGTTCCATTCAAAGATCTAATTTTATATTCTAGCTATGCCAAAAAGTTTCATTTTCCAGAAAGTAATAAATTATATGCTCGTTTTGTATCCCTTGAGTCGAAAATCTCAACCCATCACATAAAAGTCGCTCTGTAATACGACACATCACATCGTAACGAAATACAGGAGATGTGATGCTACCTTAGATAAAGGAGAAAAATATAACTGGGTTACAAAAATAATAAATACTGACTTAACTGTTATTTGAATGAATTCTGGTGTCACTGATATTTTATCTTTTCTACTCCGACGGACGGCGGACGTTAATTCTTAGTCCCAATGGTAACACCCCTTTTTGTACAGCTGAGTTAGTAATTATCTTCCAATGGCTTCATCAACGCCAGTCGGCCAAGAACAATAGATATTCAGAAAAGTTAAACGTTTTGTTTATTAAAAAAAAAACTCCTTTGAATTTTCTTATTGGTAACAGTAAAGCTTACCTATCGATAGCTAAGCACAAAAAAATAAGCTTGGTGGAAAAGAAAAAAAGGATTACACTATTCATTCGACTGCGACAAAACTCAAAAAGTATTATATGTATATAAGTGTTTCTGTCTGCTCGCATTACTCATTGGCTCATCGATTTAGCTTAATGGTACGTCGATAGATTTGTCTGATGGCGCGAGAGACACTCGGTACATATAAAATTCTTTGCGCAGAACTATGTATTTATATGCAAACTATTTTTAAGACCTTCGCGTGGGGTAATTGATTTTAAAAGGCGAGTACAAAAATATATACGAAAGTAATTTTAAGTGGCAAATCACAGAAAGACCTATTTTCGGCTTACTAATCAATTTTTATGACTTGGCTTTGCTTAATTATGCATAGATTATTTTTACCACAGTCTATACAGACTTTAGCGACTAACGCAAATCATGCAAAAGACACACAAAAGTACACCCAAGATAAATTATTTTAAGATGAACAAAGCTTAAACTGAACTCAAATAGCGTCGATCTGATAAATGGTTCTGACAACTTTTATTTGATAAATTATATCGAACCCTCCGTCTGCAGTTTTAACAATGTTCAGACTTTACCGTTTTATACAATCAGTTTTACAATTGGCTATACTATCAATATACATATATATATATACACAATTCTAGAAATCTCTATCGTCTACTTTTATAAGAATTCGTACAAAGTTTCGAGTGGGTACTTGATATGTAACTACGCTTATCTATATCAATTCATATCGCTTATCATTATTATATTAAAATCGCAATGTGTCAAGATAAAGTAGAAAACGAAAACCCAACTACGATAAAATGAATACGGACAAAGCCAAAAGCGAATGCTAGTAATGTATTTATTTTTGAAATGTACAAGTAACATTTTCAATTATATCAAACACGGTATAATTATCTCAATTTTTAACACAGTTCTTTATGTATATAGTGACACGTAATATAGCCTATAACCAGTGGACGATAAAGACGCTTCTACCAATACCTCATTTGTTCAGTTCTAATAATATTATTTTGAGTGTAAATTTATGCAGGTTTTAATGTTTGCAGATTTAAGTCAGTTATCATCATTCAATTAGCGATTGTTTTTATAGCGTCGGATGACATCAAACGATGACGTTAAGGATTTTATTCTATTACCGTTATGTTACGGCCTCTATATGATGACTCGCCATGTTAAGAAACTTTTTCTTTTCATGGCAAAGAAAAATTAGACGATACGACTGCAAAATTTTGTCTAAAATCAAAGTTGGAAGTAAAACTATTTGAAACTGATTTAAATCGTACATTCGTTTAATCAAGATCGCTATAAAAAAACGTATGACAACGTTTCGAACATTTTATAGCGATCTTGGTTCTAAGTAGATTGTCTACAATGACTACGATAAAGAAATAAGTAAAATCACACTCAACGGCCGCCACTAGGATCTCATTATCCTGTATCAGGGGTCTGAAAACACACAACACAAAAACCCAGACCACGACAAACATTCGTATGAACAGACGTTTACTGAAAGTGACCTCTGCGCCAACCTCTATGTCAATAAATAATATAGTAATATAATATAGTATGTAGATATTTGTAATAACAAACTTAAAATTGATTGTTTTACCACCAATGAGCGGTCGCAATAGGCAGCTTTAGGCATCGTAATGGTTAACTTTTAATTTCCTAAAATGTCAATAACCGTTATTAACCGACCGCTATATAGTATCATATGTGTCAGAAACAATATAGCATTTATTATCACTGTAATGACAAATAGTTTATTTATGTGTATTGCGTACGTTATGATATAGCCCATAATACTAGGAAACCAAAGCTTCACTAAAATAAATAATGTGTACGATGTTCCAGTGGAAAGCGATGTTGTCCGTTTTCGTCGCAAAATAGCGCTCGTAATATGGAAAGAAAATTGCCAATAAAGTTAGTGAGTGTGTTTAAGTAATATCACCAGATATATATGAAACACTAACTGACTGAAACGTACGTTACACACGTGTTTATAAAATTTCATACAACAAATCCGCGATTAAGGTCAGTTTAAGTTATGCTTTTGGGCGAAAATTACATTTGTAAGTTTTACTCTCGAGAGCGATATAAAACAACACTGTGACCGGTAACAGATATGGTCGTAAGTAATTACGAAAGCCGTGAATGTCTTAAATCAGGCACGAACGGAAAATTCCCTTAAGTGTAAAGCAATGACAAAATAACATATGTAAATTTTTATGAAAGTCTGAGAGTGTTTACTCAGAGATCTTCCCAGAATTATCAAATAAATTTACTAATATATTGTATCAAAACTTACATTTTTTTTTTAAATCAAGATTGTTTCTACTTCACATTTTCATATTCAATCATTCGACATGTATCATATTTTTAATTAGAAAGTAATTATATTCCTACAAAAAGTATGCATATGTTTCACCTAAACAGAGAGTAATAGTTTTTCAAACAAGTAAAAAAAATAGACTATAGGCGCTGCGCAAATAAAGACAATTCAATATTTTATTTCCACGTAATAAAACAAGCACTCCCTTCGCGGTTGAAGCCATTTTTTGTGTCCACTTCCTTCAATTTGACAAATAAACGGATTTCCAATGAATGTGTTCATTGTAAGCAACTGGAAACAATTAAAAAAGGTCTATGATTGCGCAGCGCATTACATTTCACTAGTGAGCACAGGGCTTTATGAATCACACTGACCATAGTATAAAAATATACTAATATAATAATTAAGAGATAACATTTTTAAGTTTATATGTAGGAGTTAATTTCTGAAGCTACTGATCTGATTTAAAAAATCTTTTCGCTTTGAATAGCCTATTTATTGAGAAAGGTAAATGTATAGACTATATTACATAACGTTTCGACTTATAAGAGCGAGGCTGTAATTATTAACGCGAGTGAAACTGCGAGTTTTATAAATATTATTAGATAAATTGACAGCCGAGTTTGTATATTGAGTTGCTTGGTTGTCTGTATAGTTTATCCATTATAACAGGATACAGAATCACACAGAGAGAGCAGCCCCAATATTATATTAAATATATAAACCCTTTGTACGACCAAATGACTTAATAATATATTAAGAGGATATATGAAAAACGAAGCGTAAATAATTTTATGCTGGCGATGCTGAAACGAATAAAATATTACTGTCTCGTTCCTGTTAGGGTCGTTGCTTTTAATGAAAGTACGAGAAATTTACGATCCTGGGCAAATGCAGCGTAAAATTCGTTTGCGTTTAAAAAATATATCAAACACTAAACATATATTTAAGACTTTGAAAAAAAGGAAACCGACTTCATAGCCAAATTTAAAATCAAACCACGGAACGAATTTTGATGAAAATTATATGAAACCAATGGGATCCTAATACCTATATACCGACCCGATATATCTTAATACCTATTATAAGTATTTTTTTAATAAAAAACAGAACTAAATAAATCAAGGTGTTTTTGAGGAAAGGGAATACATAAGAAAAGTCTCCGGCAAATTGGGAACCTCTTCCTTTTTTGGAATTCGGTTAAAAATGCTGTAACACTCAACGTTAAAAATATGTAGTTATTAATTTGTTTGTTTACCAAATGTGGACATAAAATGACTCAAGATGACGTGACTGATCGAATGCTTATATCACAACCATATATGGACGCTGATAAGCAATACTGTGTTAAGCCACATGAACTCCATTTTGAAAATGGCGTCTAAACATGTGTAACCGATTCTTAATCAATTTGTTTGAAAAAGCATATATCTATCTTTTCTTTTCTTTTTTGATAAAATGTATAATGAATTAAAAGCAGATTGATATATTTAATGTGTTATCTAATAAAAACTTTCTCAAATATTTAAGATTATTGTATAAATCGCAAAATATGGAAAGCCCTTGACATTTGAAAAATTTAATTAAGAAACTTTTTTCCATACTTATTTAGCTTAGATCACTTGTAATACTTTTGAACAATGTTAAATAGGTGACGCAGTATCAAAATACACTATATACAATATCTTCAAATTTGAGTCTCTGTGGGTTGCCACATTATTGCTGTCCATATTTCGACTTGTCAACAATCGAATATGACAATGTCTGTACACACGGTCGGATTTGAAGGCCTGGTAAATAAAAACGTGAAAGTTGAAGGTCTGGTAAACAAATAAAAAAATTATATAATTTTAAAATATACCACGTAAGAAACATTATGAACTAGATATTACAAAATATTTAATATCACTCGCTACCAACCACCGGAAGCAGTAACGCTTCGCTTCAATAAGTCTTAGCGTGATGTAATATAGCTTATAACCTTCCTCAATGGTTTATCCAACGCAAAATTATTTTTTCAAATTGCCCCAGTATTTTTAGAGCCTATTAAAATAAACAATCAATTCTCCATTACAATATTAGTATAGATATTATAATTAGCCTCAATTAATATTATATCCACGAAGCCGCTTAAGCATAATATAATAATCAAGAAAACTCACCTAAAGCAAGACATTACAAACGCAAAGTGGAGTGTACGAAGTTTATGAAACTTCTAGCACCTGAAACAATAGTTGATAACTTATTTATAGTCAATTTCCATGTAAAACGCATTCAGGAAGCAGAACAACATAATAACTGCTTCAAATGCAAATGACATCGTGAACTAGCAGTAACACAATATGTAAACACGTCTGGCAAGGTCGTTGACACAATGATTTTACATGTGTCAATTGTGTTGTGTGTAAATTATCCCTTAGAATGTGGAAAAATCACGCTTGTACGGCATACTGATTGGCGTAATATGGTTTGCACTTCATGTTACACAAGGCCCTCGCAGTTTCACTCGCGTTTGTGATTACTGCTTCGCTTTTGAGTTGTAACGTGATATAATATAGCCTATAATCTTCTTCAATAAATGGATTATATTAACGCAAAAAGATTTTTTAATCGGTCTGGTAGAGTCTAGTAAATACAAATATTTTGATAATTGTATGGGACCAATCGGAGAATATTCCATTTCATACAATCAATCAACAATGTCATACAAATAATTGTTTAACTGAATGTGTTACTGTGTATTGTATCTCAAATAAACAATTATAAATAAATATATTTACATTACTTCAATTTTTTTTAATAATGTTAAATCCGTGACGCATTATCAAATACATCAATATCTCCGTTTTCGACAGTCTGTGGGTTGACACATTATTAATTATTAGCTCTCTTTAAACTTTTAAAATCATATCCAGTTTTTCTTACTTTATTAATAAAGTTAAAGACTTTAGCATTGTAAGAGCATTCATTGTGTACAAAGATCTGAGCCTCGTTCAACTTCTGTTAACAGAAGGCTTTCGAGGAGTTTGGACACTTTGAAAAGTTTCAGCTTTTGCAGTTTTTCAAAGTTTGTACGATTTGTGTAATTCAAACGATGAAATGTGTTTTATAATTTGACTTAAATGAGAATACATGATATTAAAATTATTATTAAAATTCTTTACATACTTATACTAATAAATAAAATAGTATCTGTTTGTAATTTCACATTAATAGCTTTTTAATAAATGCATATGATATTTTCATATTACACTCTACTTAGGTACATCAAAAACACAATTATCAAAATTTATATCTACATATGTGTCTTTCTGTCTATCTTTCACTCACAGATTGCTAAAATTATAAGAACTTAGGCTACATTTTACTTTTATTAAAAATAAAATATTTTACTTACTAAATAAAAAAGAGGGTCACGCGAAACAAAATTGAAACCAATAAAATAGTGAACAATATCCGATTCAAGAAGAGATAGGTAAACGTTATATAAATATAAATTTTCCTCAAAAGTAAGTATATAAGTTTTTAATCACTTAACAACCGACTTCAAAATGGAAGTGAATTGAATGCTTGTTACCTCGTACCTTCATCAGTCCTTAACTGATTTTATAAAGTATATCGGATACTTTAAAATTGGTTCCATATACATTTTAATAAAATCGATTCAGTAATTTGGATTTGTGAATCTCCGCCTTTTTTAAGAGAGGTAATTTTTTACGTGCGAAGTAAACTCCGGATCCACTAAACCTAAATAAAAATTATTGTACTATATGAGAGACACTTCTGGTCATTATTCTACTATTTAAAAACAAAATCTACGCGAACGAAGTCCCGAGCAAAAGCTAATAATCCAGATAAAATCTTAATCCTACATAATACAAAACGTTTTAAAAGCCAAGTAAAAAACTAAGTGGGTACAATATATGATCCATTGCGGTGAGCCATTAATTAAAATATAACCAAAAAAAAACTACAAAATCTCCTGAACAAGATATCCTCTTATTGAAAATTTTATACTGGAAGATATTGTATAAACTTCCTTTCAAATGAAATGATATGAAGCTCGTATACTCGGGTATTAATGGAGGTATGTTTTATATAACTAATACATAGACCAGAAAAGGTAACAGAAGTAGCATGTTGTGTTTTCTTTTAACCCGATTAACTTAGGAGGATAATGTTTTTGCATGTATATATCGATGTAACATTGTCTATTTAATCCTGTAGCAAAAACGACCAGATCGGTTTTGACGTGCGATAGATTTTTATTCTTCTCCGGAGTGTCACAGGCTATGTGACGTCAGCCGAAAATCAACATGGCGGATGTAAACTGACAAAATTGGGGAACCGTTGTGACTTCTTTTAGCTTAATGAGTTTGACAAAAGCAATGCGAAGTGCAAGGATATTTAGGTATACATATGTCAGTTTTAAATTTGAAATAAAAAGTGTTTAGAAAACTATATTTTATTGTTAAACTTAATAATACTGACAATATTTTACACGTAGATACTTTGTGGTTAATTTAATTCTAAAAGAATTAAATTTTAAATGTTAATAGTAGTCCTAATCATAGAATATCCATGGATACCTAATGTTAAAGTTAATATCTGCACTGTGTATCTACAATCGTAGCAAATAAATTTTTCATTTCATCACTTGTATCAATACAAAATAAATAAAATAAAAGTGCAAACTGTATCAACGGCAGAGCAAACATTCCGTTTAGGTAATTTCCTATATCGAAAACAAAAGAAAGTCCGAAGAGATTTTATATATTTATATTTTATACAAAATTCTACAAAGAATTGTCTTTTTCGAGATTAAAGGTAACCTATGTAACCAAAGGTCGTAAATTACATCATTGTAAAGTTTCATCACAATCGGTCCAATAGTTTTTAAGTTTATTCGTTACAAACATATAAGAATAAAAATCTTCACTCTTTTTAGTTTAGAAATAGAAAAAATTAAATAATTGTATAAAACAAAATCTTTCACATTAATATGTATGCCCTAAGATTATACCACTTCTAATATTCTCTGTTCTAAGGTGAGCACTTCCGGGAGCATAATGGCGCAAGCGGCTAATGTGTAGAATTTATTTGCACACATACATTTGTACGAGTAAATCATCAACAAATTAGTATCATGAGTGCAGATGCATGCTACAGTTAATGTAGACGCCATTTTACACTAAAATGTTACAATAAATCAGAATTGAAAACAATAATGGATTTTGTTTTAAATATTTTTCGAGTTTTCTGTACGTTATGGAGCTAATGGCCGTTAAGCTTTCAGCTAATAATTTTTATAAGGATGAATACTTTAAATACACATAAAAATTAATAAAAAAATATTTTGTAATGTGATGGGTTAATTAAACTAAAAACTAAACTAAAAGCCTCCTGCTTTTTTTAAAGTCTGGAAATCGACAACAAAATGTATCATGTTTTGATAGCTATGGCCTTACACAATTATTGCATACTTTTCCGAATTATATTTCGGAATATAGCTATTTTTAACAGAATTCGTTGAATATTAAAAATTGGGAGTTGATATCGTCTAGCTATCGCTTAACGTCGCTCAACCAGGGCCGGATTTAGCGGAAACGATATTGCAGATAACATATGAACTAGATTAACAAGTAAAGAGATAAGGAGCCAATTCGAGAAGGCCTTTATCAACAAGTAGTAGAGAAGGGTGAATAAAAATATTAAATTATTTATATAATAAACTATTTATATATTTCAATTTTTCGCAATTTATACTATTCATGTTTAAGCTGACTAAGTCAACTCGTTACGACGAACGCAACTTCGTCGTAACGTCGGGCAATAAAAAGATATTACTACCATTAGTTATCGCGACAAAACCCATAATATTAAATATAAAAAACTATTTATACTACACACAAACTATTAAACTTAATTTTAATATGTAATGATGTATCAAGGATTTAGTTTTGTCTTTTTCGCATTTTTTCCACAATGCGAGTACAAAACATATTGTTCACTACAATCCGTAAAACTTTGAAACATAAAAAAGGGGTTACTATTGACTATTCATGAAAAATGTTCATTTTATTCAAAAAATAATTAGGGTACGCATTTGTTGCCCTAAGGTCTCCATACCTTTAAATCCATCCCTGTGCTTGATTGTATCGATGATAGTACCCTATGCCAATAGTTTGATAAGATTAAGATTTCAGTAGCTTATCACACATTTGACACGATGTCCAATGTATGAAATCTATCATGACGTAAATGTACGTTTTATCGTATCCTTATCGAATCGGAATCGATTTTCCCCGTAGCGAAAATTGATTGATATGATTTATTCGCATTTTTTTATCTTTCGGCATCGTACAAGTCCTTTTATGTTTATATATATATATATATATATATATATATATATATATATATATATATATATATATATATATATATATATAAATATATGTATATATAATATATATATACACTGTTTATATATATATATATAAACAGTGTCTTATAAGTAGTATAGCGGAATAAAGACTAAAATAACAAATCTGCAAAGCAAAATATGCAATTCCGTTTACTTATTGGAAGAAATAATTTTAATTTTACTGTAAAAACTCTATGGACCCCAACTGAAAATATAGGTTACCTTCAAATAAAAAATTAATAATAGTCGGAAAAATAGAAAGAAAATAATTTCTTTATAAACCTTTGACAGTTGAACGACGAAATATTATGCGCTATTTAAAGATTTAAGAATCAAAGTCTGATTTCAACCATGATTTGGTCAAGTCAGAAAATTCTTAAGTTCAATTAACTAATGCTAGTCAAGTTCCTCCAAAACCAAAATCCACCGACTGCTCCTACCCAAGTCAACCTACTGTAAAAAGTTACACAATTGGTTAAAAAAATACATTAAAAGTACTTTAAACAAAACTGTCGTTGTACACATAGATATATGTACACAGCAATCTCGGGTCATATTCTGATAGTTATGGAAGAGTTTCTGAATTCTACTTCGAATATATTCATCAGTTTCTAACATATTGTACACGAAAACCTTCCATGAAAAATATAAAAGCCATTCCATATGTAATAGCGAAATCACCATCAAAATCGGTTTAGTAGTTTTTGAGAAAATTACCAAAATACACAGGTACATACATATACAGGTCGAATACAGAACCTACTTTAATAATGTCTTGTAAAAATAAACTACTACATTCAAAACGTTAGAAATAAAATACAAACAAACCATAATTAACAATAGAAGCCAAATTATTCAATACTTTTTTTACTAACTAAATATACAAATTACTTTGGTAGACAAAAAAAAACACAATCTGTAAAAAATTATAAATTATGACAGCCAAATAAATAATAAATTATATTTCTCGAACAAAAAACATTATACGTTTTACTAAATACGCTACCTCGCCATAATGGTTTCAATTCAAATAAATAAACATAAAAAAGCTATTTTATTAAATTTAAGCATTACATTATAACGTAGCAATGGCCCCTGTACTATGTGGATTTGATATTTAATTCGACGCTGATACGCAATACCAAGAAAATGGCGTCTAAAGATGTCAAACCTATTCTTGATAAATATGTTTGAAGAAGTATATATCCGTCTGTTCTTTTCTTTTTTGATAAAAGGTGTTATAAATTAAAAGCAGATTTATATATTTAATATAGTACCTCATAAAAAGTTTTTCAAATATTTAAGATTATTGTATTAATTAGAAAATATAGAACGCACTTGAACTTCGAAACAATCAATTCAGAAACTGTTTTTCATTCTTATTTAGTTTATATGACTTGATTTTTTTTGTATAATGTTAAATAGGATCCAGTATCAAGATCAATAAATATCTTTTTGTGGGTTGAGACATTATTGCTTATCAGCATCCAATTAATGATATCGTATAAACACACACACGATACAAACATCATAAAAACATTTATCATTTTAGAATACTATAGCTCCCTATTATTAAACGTATTCGAATTAAAGTACCTAGTTAATATAAACGCTCTCCTCCATTATGATCACATGATCCTGTATGGGGATCCGGTAACACCACACACACACACCCAGACCACTTTCCTAATACAAACGTTTGTAATGAGGATCGTATACACCATCTTTAGCGCTTCTATCAAATGCAGTTAGATTTTGCTTCTACGACGACAATTACATTTGTATTAACTCTTGAAAACGATATAAAACAACTCTGTACCTTGTAACGGTTACGTCGTAAGTAGGCACGAATACTGAACGTCAAAAATAAGCTGAAAAAAATTCTTGGTGTAAAGCAATCTATAGAAATAAATTAAATCGAAGTGTATGCTTGTAATATTAAATTACCAGCTTTTGGCTAAATTAATATGAAAGTATATACGGTACTTACATCAAAAACAAAATTTTTAAAATTTTTGTCTGTCTGTTTGTTTGTTCCGGTTAATCTCTGAAACGGCTGGACTGATTTTGACGGGACTTACAGTCACAGATTGCTAATGTTGTAAGGAGTAAATTAGGCTACTTTTATTAAATTTAAAATAAAAGATATTTTTAATATTAATAAGAAAAAAATATATAAAAAAATATTGAACAATATCCGATTCAAGCAGAGAAGGTAAACATTGTATAAATATTATTTTTAAGTTCTAAAGATAATTCTTCCATGATAGTAGCATATTCATGGTATAAATAAACTCCATATTAATAAAAAAAAGAATAAAAAAATAATTCAATACGAATATTGTTCTACGCTCTACTCCTTATTTTAATTTACAATGAATGTTACGAAAATTGACTAAAAATCCATAAACAAAACCCATTCAACACAAACAATAATCCTTTTTTATTATATATATATTAGAGTCAATGTTAATAACGACACATAGATATATGTAGATGTAGATAAATATGTAGATAGAGATCTAGATATATGATGTAGATATACTGACTGCACTGGTGACTATCGCATTTATCACCCAGATAATCGAAATTGCGATTCAAAGGGAAAATGCTGCTCGCATTCTTGCCACCATTCCACGCGGGCATGATTTGTACAGAAATTGTATATTTAAATTTACCTTTTTTGTATATATTATGTTGTTTCTTTTCAATAAATGTAATATTCCATTGTATTGTTCTGATGTAGATAAAGGCACTAATGATAGAATCTACGTTATCGCTCATTGGTGCAGACATTTACGTAAGTCGACGTGCCATTACAATTCTCTCTCATCTTAAGAGATCAATTGACACTTCCTCTGTTTAGGTGGCCGTGAAACGAGATGTTTTGCTACGGTAATATTCTGCCGCTAGATGCAATATTGTATTTTATATCTTTACTAATATTGTATATTAGTATAGAGATAAAATGACTCAAATGCTAACGGTCGCGGGTTCGATCCCCGCTCATGGCAAATCTGTATTGGCCATACGGATGTTTGTCGTGGTCTGGGTGTTTGTGTTAGTGTCGTGAGTGTTTCCGACCCCCAACACAAGGTCACGCGATCTTAATGGGGCCGTTGAGTGTGATGGGTTTTTTTATTATTAATATCTAAAGAGTTTGTTTGAACGCGCTAATCTCAATATCATAAGCAGTAGTATAGAATGAAATGGATACAAACGTATTTAACTTTCAAGACAATAAGTGCAAATTATAATGATTGTTAAATAAACTTATATGCTATAAGGGAATATGAAGGATAACAATAATGTCCATATTAAAAAAAAGTAACTATATAGTATACTATAATGTCTTTAAAGAAATCCGCGCCGGTATATATACTTATTTATTTATTTCCTTAGTAAGTTAAATAATGAATTTAAACGATAAAATATTAAAAGTAGCACTAAATATATAAAGAGATATACAAAAAATTTATAATATATATATTTTAAATGAAATAAAAAGTAACAGAGAAACAAACATAAATTCTTTACACTAACAACTAAGAAATTTTTTCCGTACTTGTTTAGTTTAGATGACTTGAATTGTTTTAATAATGATAAATACATGATGTACTATCTGAATACACAAATATCTCCGAAATCGACATTTAGAGTTCTCATATTCATTGCATTGTAGACTAATAACATAATGAATGTGGGTTTATAATTAAATTTTTATTTACACAAATACATACAACGTTACGCTTTATTAATTCGTAAATTCATAAATAAATAACGTTATTTTTAAAACAATTCATAGATCAACCGAACGTTCTGGAAAACGAACGATAGTCATTGTTTAGCTAATATTTCAAAGTTCAGTTGAATATGAACACATATTTTTAATATCGAATACTATAAATATATTATCTGTTGTTATAAAAAAGCATTGTACTTTATAAAGTGCTGAGATTATTATTTTATTATAAGGAATATTTTAAGTGTTAGCTCAGAAACTTGAATCGCTACGACATTAATGAATAAATAAAACGAATAATGAGTTTTACTGTATAATAACATGTGCGTAAGTTTTTATGAATATGTAAAAAGTACGTAAAGTAATTGTTTATTATTTTAATAGTTATTATTTTATTAATATTAAAATAAAAATCCTAAAATAACAGAGTAAAATATTTTTATATATATGTATAAAAATCTGAGTTCCTATTATATACATTTTTCTGGGTAATGAGAAATATATTTTTATAGGATAGCATGTTTTCAAAGCATATGTTGACAAATTATTAAATAGACAATAATAAAAATTAATAAGGAAGTTATATATTAAAATAAAAATATATATAAGAAAAACACAAGTAAATAAACAAAAAAAAAATAGCTCAACAATTAATTCATACATTATACAGTTATAACGCAACAAAGTAACTACTTCCGACATTTAACAAAAACACGTACAGAAAACAAAAATTAACTCCAAACTGTGAATTATATTGAAATCGTGAGAAAAGATCATAACAAACGAATGCCTTATACACTGCGGCATTTTATAACTATAGAATTATTACGTTAATACTATTTGATGATTAAAATCTGTACCCATTTCCAACTTTGACAAACTCGTCAATTATCTCGTTGGGCCAAATATAGTCTCGCCTGTCATACTCAGTCGCTATCTAGTTACTACGTCGTCCAAAGTGGTCGCATTCTGGATGCCAAAATCCATGAACTTAAAATTTGTCTATAGTTATATAACATCACTAGTGGCAACTCGCGATTCCACTCGCGTTTACTTTCATACAAACTTCCGATCACCGTTTTACCCTAATAGGGGTCGAATTTAGCAAAATCCCGTCTTAGTGAGCACCGACGTCCTAAAAAGAACCCCCATGCAAAATTTTAAACTCCCGGCACTTATAGACTCCGAGATTTTGTTATGAGTGAATGGGTGACCTTTCGGTTTTATATATATAGACTAGCTGACCCGGCGAACGTCGTACCGCCTAACAGTCGAACCTTTATTTTTATTTTTTAATACTTATTCTGCTATTGGGAACTCCGGGTCAGCTAGTAAGGTAAAAGTATAAGAAAGAAAGGTAATAAGTCAACAATTACATTAATGCAAAAAAATAAAAGTATTAAATACTAAAATTTCTTTTAATTATTATAGGTTAAGGATTAACAATTAAATTCACACTATGTTAGGGTGTTTTCAAAATTTACTTAAAGTTGGGTTCTCGACCCCACCAATCAAACTTCACCGTGTTTTCTCTATTCCATGTGACATTGGCGAAATAACATGCTTCTTATTGGCACAACTAAAAGCCATTAACCAAAGAATTGAATTTAATTTAATTATCAATACCAATCTTTTGTATGTGTATATAAAAATGTTTTGTTTTAAGACTTCTTCGAACATTTTTTAAAATTTTTCTCGCCGTAACAACCATTCTTGTACATCAAAGAATTTTATATAAAAAGAATTAACGAAATCGGTTCTGCGCTTGAGATTGCGCTTAGCAACACATTCAGTGATTCATTGTTATATTATAGATTATATAAATGGATATCGACTGTGAACCGGCATTATGTGAATATTTTGAAATGGTAAATAATAGAAAATATTATTAAATAACATTAAAAGGTTTTATAGCTTAAATTTTAAGATAGGTTATGTCCTATCTTGTCGGTTGACATTCGATATGTAAAATTATTAGTTCGTTACTGTTAGTGAATGAAGCTCAAAAGCCTATCCTATCGATGTTTATTTTCATTGGTTACTTCATTTGAATAATGTAACAATTCGTAAGCGGTGACATTTCGACGCCCGCCGTTTTGATTTCTAATCAAACGATATTATAATAAATATTGTTAACTTATTGCTAGATAGTATGTACGTTCGAAAAAATGTTTAGTATTTTACCTAATATGTAACCTCTGTGTATAGAAATTGGTTTTACGTGAAGTGTCAAAAATACGAGAAGACTTCCATTACGATTAATAAATACAAATTAATAATAATTTTATACAGAAGTAATTAATTTAAATAATCAAAAACCTGACTGCGTAACCGGCGTGTGTACTAACCAACTTTAAATTGTTAGAGATTCTAAATGATGATTCTAATTGAAAAACGATATACGAAACCTAAAAATAATTCTTAAAATTCAACGATACCTATCTTTATGAAGTCCAAAATCGGCCATTTTGATTTTTACAAATTCTTATACTTTCTATGACATTTGCGCCGTTATGACGAATCAAACGCATCATTTATCAAAATCAGCTCACGCGTTCGGTCTAAATAGTGCTACAGAATTATAAACCCACGTACATATAAATAGACTGATAAACACATCATTATATATAAAATAAGACTTTAAAAGCAAAAAATGCAATGTCATTGATGCCAAGCTACTGGACTCACAAACAGGAACTATCCTAATTAAGAAGATAATTTTTAATCTTCTTTAAATAAAAAATTAGATTAATATTACACAATAGTTGACGTTATTTATATAGAGGTCACAATTAACATAATCATAGGTCATATTTTTTTATATCAAAACAAATATAAGCTATCAAGTGTTTAATAAACGGTTCAAATAAAAATGATGACTCATTTTTTTTTTAATATAATTTTTTTCGCAGCCTTGACTTTTGAGTTCGATTGTTAGTAAGATAACATTCCTACTGCGTCTAATATGAATATCATACGATTGCTTGCTTTATCAGAATATATACAAACGAATAATTGAAATGGTCACGAGCGAGTCGAACGCGCACTCGACAGGCTCCGTACCATCGTACAATACTATGTAATTTTTTTACTGGACTGCTGCAAAGCCAATAAAATGTTTTTTTTTTTTGTAATTTAAATATTTCGGGTAGAAGTAAATAACTTTTTACGTAAAACTCGCACTTGGCCGGTTTTTTTTATTTGTTGTTCTAGCGGCTACTACATAGTCAGTGAAAATTTCAACTATCTACCTCTTATGGATTATGAGATACAGCCCGCTACGGACAAACGGACAGACTGACAGCGGAGTCTCAGTAATAGGATCACGTTGGTAGCAACAAATTCTTTAGCTTTAAATATTAGTATAGACTATACATATATAGAGGACATGGTATAGTTATACATTCGGTCAATGATAATTTATAACAAAATTTGAAAGATCTATCAAATAGTCTATTAAGTTAATGATTTTTAACATCAAATGGTGTTAATGTAACATGATAAAATATTTCATAAAAAAAAAAAACAAATAATGTTTACGAAATATGTTACGCTTTATCAATTTGTAAATACACTGAGAAATAACGTTAATTTTAAAACAATTGATAGATCAACTGAATGTGATATCAGAGAGTGCGGTAGGTCAATTGTCAAGCAATCGCTGGCAGAAAATATCATTTTGTAGTTATCGATATAATAATACGTAAAGTAAAAACTTTGTACTCCTTTTTACGAAAAAGGCACGAACGGAGGATTATGAAATTTCGCATACTTATAGTTTATATACAGGCTGAAGTGGAATGTTTATGTGTACGTTTCAACTTTGCATGAAAAATGCGTTAAATTAATAAAAATAACATTACACACACTAACGTTTCACACACGCGCATATATTATACTCTTCTGTTTCTTGTTAGTCTGTGGTCAATTTGAAAATAGATTATCTATGGTCAATATTGAAATCAGTTGAGAATTTAATAAACTATGGTCGAATTCCGACCGCTAGGCGACCAGTAGTAAAATATCATTGTTTCATATAGATTGATATATCAACGCTATTGTCAAATGTCAGACGAACTGAAGTACTAGCAATTGGTAAATTCCCAATGTTAGGATAAATTATACCAAATGGTGACATTGAAACGATAAATCGCACGCTGGCTGAGTTCCAACACATCCCCAAGATCCGAGCACTTACCATAAAAACGGGGGATAGACGCAAAATTGATATTAATATCTGTTCCAAGCGCATCGGCAAAAACGAATTCGCTATTGAAATATAATATCTCCTACTGAAGAATGTGATATTTGATGATTGCTGAACTTTATTCGTTATATAATACTCAACTGAGGTAGAGCCTAGCTGTAGCCTGACTAAGGTATATACAAACTGGCTCGATCAGGGCAGTACCTCACTCATAATATAGAAGGTCGGCGTAAAGTAGCTAAAATAGCGTTAGCGTTTCGTACGGTGAGTGAGAGAATGGGAAGCCTAACATCCTCCCTAAATCCTTTTCTTATGTCCTATTTCCATTCCTTCCTATTATGTGCGATACGTTCCTTTTTAAGCTGACAACTCATTAGTGCCTACTCTTACGAAAATATAAAATTACTTTATCTGTGTATGAACAGGAATATTTTTCAGGATAATATAAATAAAAACCGTAGACTATGTATAATTCTGATGTAAAGGCCTGCTAGTTTTAGTCGCTATTTTTATATCAAAAATTGGTGCACGTGTTTTAACAGCAAGATAGAACTATCTGGGGACACGGCAGTGCCGTGCCAAGTCGAGCAAAAAAGCGGTACGGCCGTACCTATTCTCAACAGTATCTACATACATAGTACTGTAATGTGAACTAAACCTCGGACGAAATCTAATCAATTGATAAAAAATGTCTAATTATTTAACGAACCATAACATTAATAAAACATAAAAAAAAGTAATTAAAAGGTAAAGTAAAAAACTTATTAGGGAAATAAACAGACTTAAAATATACAATATTTTTATTTATATTTACTTCTGCTGTCACGACTTGTGTATTTCAATGAAATGTACTCTAAATAGAACTGAGTCGCTTGGAAATGAAAACAATTTTTTCGTTAGTTTTGATAATTTTTACTGACATATGTATGTATGTACGTGGGTTTTTACCTTTGTGGTGCTATTTGAAACAAACGCATGCGCCGATTTTGATAAATGATACGTCGTTAGATTCATCATAATGGCGCAAATGTCATATTTAGTATAATAATTTGGTAACATCAAAATGGCTGATTTTAGACGCCATAATGTGAAAAAGAAAAGAATGAAAATCAACCAACTGTGCTTTGTCGGCTATCGTTGAATAGGTATTTAAAAATATTTTTTAGGTTTTTTAAATCATTTTACATTCAGAATTACCGTTTTGAATCTATAACGATTTAAAGCTAGTTAGTAACGATTTTCTATGGCCTTGTTACGCAATCGGTTTTTTTTTTCAATTAAGTACTTGTTATTAAATTATTACTATCACTTTTTATTTTTATTTTATTGTTTTTGCCGTGTTTGTCCCTTAAATCCAAATCCCAATCCATCCAATAACACCATTTTTTTCTTTTCTTTCTTTCTGTATCATATAAGTATAAGGATATTAATGTAAATATAGATATAGACTTTTAAATAGTTAAATTTAAATATCTTATTTTCACCAGTACTTATATCAGTTCAAATGTAAAGTTATATCTGGTTAGGTACGACCAATAATAATCACTCGCATAGTTATGAAACTATCGTACCAATCCGTTTGCACTCACCAATCAATTGTAGTTGAAATGTAAATTAAAATTATGCCTATTTAGATTTCGGACGTGAATTATAATTAGCTGAGTCTACATCGATCAATGGATATCCGAAAGATATTATAAAGCTAGATATGTTATGAGCTCCGGGATTTCGGCTCCAAAAACGCCTACCACTGTGGACAATGTTGCCTAGCAACTAGCTAGCGACTGAGTATGACAGGGCTACCTTTGAGCCAACAGGTCAATCAACGACTTATCTAAGTTAGACATTGGTACAGAAATTTGACGTTAAATCTAGTTATAAAATATCATTGGGTCCCGTTTTATTATTGCTTCTACTAATTTTACCTATTTTTTCTTATCGTACTGAACATATTTTCTACTGACTTCAAAAACTAGAACGTTCTGAATTCGTATTTTTTACCTCAGAGTACTAATATTTCTTAGCTGATTGTGATTTTTTTATTATTTAAAAGTTATACTTTCAGATTGGTGCCATACAATTTTTATCATAATCGTTTCAGTAGTTTAATTTTAAAAGCAAAACAAAAACTTGCAGAAGTCTGGCATCCATACATATCTACAGTTATAATAAATTGGACTATACCACGTGCGCGCTGCTGACGAATTAGAGTTCACGCTCCTTGCTGCGGTCGATCGTCACAGATCGTCGATCGTGGTGCAAAGATCGCCCGATGTAGAATATATCGAGCGCAAAAACAACGTACTTAATATAAAGTAATGTTATATGCGTCTGTGTGAGGAAAACGATGTTGATTTTTTAATCTTTACATAAATAAAAAAGCCGGGTTAGTTATACATTTTATAACTAAAAGAACGACTTGGCCGATTTTTATAATCTTTGCTTTATTGGATTTGTGTCCGTTCCAAATCAAAATATTAAAATTGAACAAAATCATGAAAAAAAAGTTATGAAAAAAACATTGTCTCATACATAAGTTACTCAAAATGTTTGATTCTGAGACGATACGAAGGTCCCGGGATCAACTAGTTATAGACAATGAAAACGTATTCAAATATACAAATTTAACAAGAACCAACAACTAAACGATTTTTATTATAACTTCGGGTATTTTTTTTTTTTTTTGAATAATGGCCATGTTATATTTAAAACACGTTTTAAATATAGCTATTTTTAAAGTCTTAATTTAATTTTGACGCCAATCAAAGTCATTAAAATTTATTTTAAAATATTTAATAACTCCCTACCCTAACTGTGGCATCGCTAAATCGCTGACACTGTTCACCCGATTGCGATGAAACTTTGTTAATTTGTTGTTCATTTACGGAACGTTTACAAGGTGAAGCATGTCGTACCGCAAATGTGTTTAAAGAACATTTCTGCTAACATACAATATTTTATATGTACATGTACGTTATTCCTAAACTAAAATTAGTTCTATTTTGCAAAAAACGTCAAAGACACAGACAGAATTAATTTCACATTTAGTATATTAGTATGAATAATACAATTACATGAAAATTATTTACCTACACTAATTAACTATTAATTCAAGTGTGATTATTCAAAGGGACACATAATCAGATATACTCAGTAATTACATAGTGTGTGGTTGGGTTATCAAATCTTGAAAGCCCGACAAAGGTCGGATTTCAAGCTTGATGTTTGAGGTTTAAGATCTCTGACACGGATATAATTCGCATCATCATGTGTGTCTTAGGTACTAGATTCGGCCTTTAACTTCACTCTCGTTATCAATCAGCCATATTTAAACCCTCGTTTATACTATACTAATATATGGATAAAATAAAGTTGGTATGTAGAGGGTATCTGAATGCATTTCCTTAAAAGATTCTAAAGTGCTTTAAAATTTGAATAAAGTATATTTTGAGTTTGAGTTTAAAAGCACTCATGGGATATGTAGCGGTCCAAATAAGATACCTTTTTACCCATCGTTACGCAAGAGAGGGTGTACTTATGTGTGTAATATGTTTATCAGTCTATGTATGATGAGGTGTGTACGTATGTATGAATGTGGGTTTGTTAACCTTTGTGATACTATTTAGACCAAACACGTGGGACATTTTAGATTTAAGATACGCCGTTTGATTTGTCATAACGGCGCGAATGTCATAGAAAGTATAATAATTAAGAAAAATCAAAATGGCCGATTTTGATAGCCATTATGGCTAATAATAGCCATTATGGTGAATAAGTAAAAACTGAAAATCGACGAACTGTGTTAAGTTAAGAGTTGAATAGGTATTTAAAAGTAATTTCTAGGTTTCTTATACGATTTAAATCGGACTTACTGTTTAGAATCTATAACGATTTAATGTTCGTTAGTAACGATTCTCACTTATACGCTTTTAGTCAGAACCGCTGACTGTAGATTGTTTGGTTACGCAGTCGAGTTTAAGATTTTCTAAATGATTAACAATACATAAGCAAGGAAATTCTAGTACATTACTCTGTATAATATTTTCTAAGCATATACTCTTTCAACATATGTACATAAAGCTTGCGGCAGCGTATAACAGTTTTATATGGGAACAGTGGGAACATTAGAGTCGAAATATTAAGATAGTATTTCTCCTAACACATGCAGGTTGTCTCAGCTTGTTTGCCTGCACTGCTGAACACATAATTCATTTAAACACAAAATACTAATGCAAATAACAATAGTACAATCTCATTAAAACTGATTATTTTCTACGAACGTCTTTATTGTTTTAAGCGTATAATAATTCAACAAATCATATAGATGGAATAGCGTTTTCTTCCTCACATTCTTTGGGCATATAACATATGATGCTAAGTTCTGGTTAACCATCGTCCGTACTTATGTTGGAAGTATGCTTGGAAAAATTTTGAGCTTGTATAAAATAAGAACGGTCTGGCATTTCAGCTCTAGATTGAATAATAAAAGCAGTTTGTGAGAAGTAAGAGAAACATGCTTGGATTTAGTATAAGCTGGATTCACACAGGGTATTTAATATATTTGTAACTCATTAATGTATGTACCCATCGTAAAACTTTTAAAAACTGTAACTATCGAGTTTCTTGCCGGTTCTTCTCGGTAGAATCTACATTCCGAACCGGTGGTAAATTAATTAATTAATTAGTGTTTAGTTTTCTTTTGTTTTTGTATTGACGATTCAAAAGTGCTTGTAAAAGCCTACTTGAATAAAGCATATTTTGATTTTGATTTTTAGATTTTTTGTACAACCTACAATTTATGTATACATGTTATAGTAGCTGCCACTCGCGGTTTGATTCGCGTGTATGGTTACTGTTTCTCACCTATGAGGTTTAGCGTGATGTAATATAGCCTATAACCATACTAAATAAACGAGGTATCAAATAAAAGTATTTTGTAAAAGGATGAGTAGTTTTAAAGATTACCTTTTACACATAAAACTTATAAACAAACAATTTTTTCTCTTTCTAATATTAGTACAGAAAATATATCTTAAATCTATAAGTGTTTAAGAATACTTAATAGACCTTTGCAATGAAAAAGCTATCATTATGTGATGAGTAACTAACAGTTATTTGTCGTAACAATCGGTTTGTGAGTAATCAAAATAATAACTTTGCGTTTTTGTAAAGATAACAAATGACATAATAAACACACATATAAATACATTTGTGTGAACATATGTAAAGTAGGTATTGATTTATAATGCACGTTCTACCGTCTTACTTTTTCATATTAGAAACTTTATTTATTTTTAATGTTTAATATATGTAGTAAGTTCTTGACATTATTTTATATGGATGCTGATAAGCACTAATATGTCAACCCACAAAAAGTTATAATCGGAGATATTGATGTATTTTGATACAGCATCACCTATTAAATATTATTCATATTATTTCATATAAACTAAATAAATACGGAAAAAGTCCGTATTTTTTAGTTTATATGACTTAATTTTTTTTTAATTACTTTTTTTTTAATTACAATTTCCAAATTAGTTCCATATTTTGCAATTTATATAATAATCTTAAATATTTGAAAAACTTTATAGTAGTTAAATATATTAAAGATATAAATCTGCTTTTAATTCATTATACTTTTTATCAAAAAAGAAATGGATATATGCTTCGTCAAACATATTTGTTAATAATAGGTTTGACATCTTTAGACGCCATTTTCTCGAAATTAAGTGCGTGTGGCTTGACACAGTATTGCTTATCAGCGTCCATGCATTCTCTAGCTTTCCTCAAGGCCTCGCTCGGATTAATGTAGTAATGTATGTATGAGTGTATCTTTTCCGGGAATGTAAAAAATAAATTGACAAAGCTTTATCACAATCGGATACACGGTATGGCAGCGCATTGTACAATATTTTCGTATGAGAGATATAAGTGTGCAATGTTATTAATCTATATTAATGACCGTGGGTGCGTGAGATGGGAGTCCCACGCATCCGTTTTTATACGGCTCCGAGGAGGACGGCAGTCGGGATGCCCTCGAACTGCCGTACGCACCAGCAAGGGGTGCGGGGAGGGCAAGGTCAGACTTTGCCCTCCCGCCCTCCTTGCCCTCCTCTTTGTCGCACGGGAGGGGCAGCGGATACACATGCGCATGCGCAAGCGATTCCGAGATCTCTCCATTTCCGTGCTGAGGAAGGCCTTGGCAGGGGTTTTAGTGGGCGTAAATCGCCACATAACCCGATCTCCTCCCCAGGAATCGCGTATCTTTTCGAAGATTTCCCTTGAGAAAATAAAAAAAAATCTATACTAATAATAAGAAAAACTGACGAAATTCGCATTCTGTT
The DNA here is from genome assembly GCA_037950945.1 of Hypolimnas misippus. NCBI lineage: Eukaryota > Metazoa > Arthropoda > Insecta > Lepidoptera > Nymphalidae > Hypolimnas > Hypolimnas misippus. The sequence continues at coordinate 4,899,052 of JBBEEQ010000009.1, forward strand.
CCGCTATTTGCCAAACATACAACCTAGGTTCACTAAGGTTTAAAAAGTCAGCGTGAAAAAAAAAACAAAAAAAAAATCTTTTTAATACTATTCCACTAGACGTAAAATATATGTAGTATGTACTTAAATAAACTAAATTTCCTTTAAGTAATAATATTAAAATCATCTCAAATTTAATATCAGACGAGTCTTATTTTTGAACGTCAAAACGTCTTTCAACGTGTCCGTTATTTAAGCAACCATTTAATATAAGTCTTGGTACATTTCATGAATAATCTAACATTTTGTTATTAATTTTCCATTATAATTATTTATTATTATAGAAAATTACAAGAACAACTAGTATAAGTAAAGTAACAGCCTGTAAATATCCCACAGCTGGGCGAAGGCCGCCTCTCATATGATGGAAAAGGTTTTTAGAGCTTAATCGACAACGCTGTTCCACCGCGGGTTGGCGGATGTGTTGTCATTTTTAAAAATTTTGGGAAAAATCTTCTCGTTACGATGTTTCCTTTTAACACTTGAAAGTCAGCGGCGCAAGCTGGAGATACAACCCGTGATCATCGATTGAAATCGACGTGGCCACCTCTGCTCTTCACACGACGGCTCACGAAAACAACCATTTCAAGCTATTATACTGCGTCCCGCCTGCTTGTTTGCCAGCTAATCTATATTTAAAGAAACAGACATTTTACGTTTATGCTATTTGACGTTAAAAAATTGTACCTATTTCCAATTTAAACAAGCTTGTCAATTATCTTGTTAACCCAAATATACTCTCGCCTGTCGTATACAGGAGCTGTCGTTCAACGATCAGCATTCTGGGTGCCAAAATCCATGAGCTTATAACATACAAGCTGTCCCTTGCGGTTTCACTCGTGTTTATGGTCACTGCTTCGCTCCTGTGAATCGTAGCGTGATGTAATATAGCCTAAGGCCTTCCTCAATAAATAAACTATCTAACACTAAAATAATTATTCAATGGGAACCATATTGGTTCGTGAGATTAGCGCGTTCAAACAAAAAATCTTTACAGCTTTATAATATTAGAATAGATTTATAGTTCTATAATATTATTGACTATGTACACAAGTTCTATTAATAATGATATGGAGTTTAAAACCGCACTTTCCGAGTAAATTTCCAGGATGTTCGTATTACGTCACTAAACAATCTTTAAACATTTTTGAAGAGGTTTTCGTAGTTTTTTTTTAATATCTCTTACTTCATACGTCTGTTATTTATCTAATTTGAACGTTCTTTTTTATTACAAAATATATACCTATACTTTAGATCGGTTTAGTTTTAAAATCGAAATAACTGGTATAAATGTTTTTTTTCGCATTTAATTGCTATCTAACCATCATATGAGCCCGTCATTGATACACTTTTAATACCTGTAGTTATTAATTGTTATCAGATATTTGTGATAACGAGATCGTTTAATACGCTCTATGATTATGTAGGTTAGTTACTGCCTACTTGTTAGTGACCGAAATTAACAAATTATTATCTATGATAACGCTCAGTACGTAAATTAATTACTATGTCTAATAAACACTAATATTATAAATGTGAAAGTAACTGGTAGAGAACATCTGTTTGTCTGTTACATTTTCACTCTTAAACTACTAAAACATTTTTAATGAGTTTTCAATTATGATGTGTTTGTTCTCTTTACACGCTTTCATCTCCTATCCTCTAGAAGTGATTTAGAGTTAGATTTACGCAACAGAACTATATAGGCTATCTTCTCAAAAGATCAATCTATATATGTATTAAAATGTATTAAACTTTATGCCGCGATTTATACATGAAATGATAACAAACAGAAAATCAGAAACAGTTACTTTCATATACATAATTTGTGATAAATACGAAAACAATACAACTTACCAAGAAAAAAATTTCGTATCAATTTTCTTATGAAATGATTAGTTTTAATGTTATATACGTATCGACATCAGATACTTTGTCACGATACGCTATCTACAATATCTGAGATTTTAATGATAAACATATGACGACAAAGACGTTGGCGCAGTGGTCACTGCAACTGACTCAAGCGCTAACGGTCGCGGGTCTTATTCCCGCTCACGGCAAACGTCTGTATCGGCCATATGGATGTTTGTCGTGGTCTGGGTGTTTGTGTTAGTGTTGTGAGTGTTTCCGGACCCCCGACACAAGGTCACGCGATCTTAATGGGGGCCGCCGAGTGTGATGCGTTTATTTATTTATTTATGATAGTGACGCATTTATTCGTGCGAGCAATATTAGCGACTGTCATTATCAGATTACATCTTTTAGACGAGAATTTTGAAATTTTTAGTATCAGATTTTCATATAGATTTACATATATAAGTTGTTTGAGAGATGCCTAAAAGAATTTATCAGTTCCTCTATTTTTTTAAGCGGTACAAGTATTACTATTTTTCAGTATCTAACTCACATATAATTGTCGTAAAGTAACTTATGTAGCTGCGTTTCGCACGGTGAGTGAGAGAGCTGGAAGCCTAACCTCCTCCCCATTCCTTTCCTTATTTACTATTTCCTTTTCATACCGTATTGCATTTTAAGCTTTATTAAGAACAATATAATTAATAACTCCTCTGATGCTGCAAATGTGCTCGTTTGCCAGCTATTTTTATAAAAAAAAGGAAACAAAAAATGATTTAATAAAGGATACAAAATAAAAAAAATTATAATTTTATTCACTGATAAATAAATAATTGAATTTTTCTTTAGTTATTTTTTAAGACTAAATAACTTATTGTGTCTCTAGAACTAGTAAAAATTAAGTTACGCGTTATTGTTAGTATCCAATCAAAAACATAAATGTGAAATGAGAGCCAAGTTCAATATTATGATAAATGGCTTGGTTGTTGACTTCAACGACAAAAAAAGTGAGATCTAAATGGGTGCCAAGCTCAATGGTCCGTCCTAAAATTTATTTATAAGTAACAGTATAACATATCATATCTTCTTATAACATAAGATAGTATATTGTAGCCTAAGGTCTGTCAGTCCAGTGCTGTCTCTTGAACTTGGCTTGACACGCTACCGCGTGTCTAGATAGATAAAATTTGTTACTATGTTGCCTGGTAAAACAAGTAAATAACATGTCACCTTATTGGTAGACAATGTTTTAACCGACCCCCAAAAAAGAGGGAGGTTCTCAATTCGTCGGGGACTTTTTTTATGTGTGCTACCCGTTTACTCGAAAATAGCTTGACAGATGAGATAAAATATTTTTCGTTTAAAAGGATACCGTTTTTCATTCATCTCAGAGAATTTTAATCGAAATCGACTCAGTAAGTTTTAAAATCGACGTATGTTGCTTTTGAAGTCGGCTCCACTTGCAAAAAGTCTTGTCGTCCTGAATGTTATTTCGAAAAATCTATTTTACATACATATACTGTTATAAAAATATAATAATATTGACACATAACATCATTAAAATTCATACAGTGTAAGAACTAATTATGATATACAAATGACAACTAGCTCAAACTGGATAATTCTGAACAAACTAAAGATATTCTTACTGTGAAATCACCATTATTATTATTATGATTGCATAAAAAAATCAACAAATTTAGCACTTTAGATATTGATCCCTGATTTAAAAATATAATCTGAATATTATGTATTGTAAAATTTACTAATATTATAAAGCATAAGAGTTTGTTTGCTTGCGCTAATCTCAGGAACTATTGGTTCGAATTAAAAAAATCTTTTTGTGTTAGATAGTTTATTTATTGAGGAAGGCTATAGCCTATATTACATCACGTTACGACTCATAGAAGCGAAGCAGTAACCATAAACGCGAGTGTATCCGCAAGGGATAGCTAGTTTTTTAATACATTTACAATTATTTGTATCTTACAATAGTTGTGATCTTCTCGTTCATTTTCTGGCCTTAATGTTTCATGTTAATTTAATTTTTATATATAACTGACATTGCAATACAAACATACAAGTACAGACATTTTTAACCGACTTAAAAAACATACTACGTTGTTTTTATTACCGATTTTAAATCCATATCGATTACTTGTTATTAGTTATACATACAGTACATAATTATACGTATCTATTTTATAAAGGTCAATCGAATCAATACATACAAAGGTAGATTTACATCGATCACATCGTTGCATGTCTAGATTCGCTCGTCCCGAGGTGCGTTTAAATCAAACGAATATAGAGCTATAAACGGAGCACTCATTCGTGATCCGTTTATGTAAACGAAAGTTCAGGTCATCATTTACACGAAAATATTCACGAGCGAGATTAAGAATCGATAATGAATGAATGAATTAATGAACGAATGAATGAATGAATGAATGAATTAATTAATTAATTAACGAACGAACGAACGAACGAACGAATGAATGAATGAATGTATGAATGAGTGAACATTTTAAAGAGACCGCTTCGGGGAGCGAGCATGTCCGAACACGCTAGAACGCTCTGTATATAACAGTTAACACGCTCTAGTGTCGTTTAAAGCAAGCGAGCCTCTTATAATATTCTATGGAAAATTTCGGAACACAAACGAACTACGAAAGAATGCTCTCTGTCTGTTTACATTAAAATATTTAATAGACGAGGGATATAATGAACAATCGGCCTATAGACAAAACAATAAAATGCCGAATACCAAAATACATTTATTTACATAATAGAAATAAGGTATTTTAATTAAAAAAATAATGAAATTTAATTATATATTTTAAACTATCGAGATTTATATTATTCATTTCTAGATAACGACTAAGCTGACTGAGTTAGTTCATGACCACGACGGATGCAACTTCGACGAAACGTCGCGTCGGGCACTAAAAAGGTATTATTGCGATAGTTATCGCGATAAGACCTGTTATTTGAAATATGAAGTGTAAATGAAAATAAAGGCGAATGACACGTCATACAATAAAAACGTTTTTCATGAGCTTCTTGACGCACAATTACTTATATCACATTCAAAATTTACTTTTCTTTACTCATTACAAAAATTTGACAATTTATCTTTATATCGTCGATATTATCGATACCAAGTCTAAAAACCCATTTTTATTAATATTTTCTATCAGTTGTTATCTTGTTATATAAAAGAAGATAGACCATCTTCTTTTATATCTGTGACCATCAAACCGTGCATAGATTTTAATCTAATTTAGCATTGTTTCGGCCAATAATTTAACTATTTTTAATTTTTATCAAGCGTAGTGAGTTTTCAAGATAAAATCCAACACAATATCGTAGTGTGGGCGTTGGAAATCAACATCCGATATCAAAACACGAGCAATAGATTTTTATCTTTAATTAACCATATGCATTACACGTACAACTGGTGATAAAATCTAAGCGTGTAACGTAAGTTTACAAGTGTTACACTTACCATACAAAAAATTGCTGTATTAGCTACTTCAAGCTTTCTATGAGGATGTGGTACTGCCCTGAGCCAGCCGTATACTAGCTGTAGGCAGTACAGGCAGTCTAGAATATATTTATACGTCGCAGCGAATTAGCTTAATTATTCAATTATCAGCCTAGCCCCTTTACAATACAGCACCATTCAACTAGCGACTAAGATTAAAATCTAACTTTAAAAATTATTTTACGACATAACATTCATTTTTGGTAATAAAATTCGAAATCAACTGCGATATATATATATATATTACCCATGTATGTAAATGTATGTCTACCAACTTCCACAAACAACAAAATATTAACGTCATTTCAACAAAAAAGTTAATTTTAAAATTCATTGTTTCTAACTAGTATTCAAATTATAGATAATTTTAAATTGTTTATTTAATTAAGTATTCATATTATCTTTACACTTATGAGGCGCGTACATGAATTGCGTTATTATTTAACCTTTGGAATAAACGACGTCATAAACGTACTTAGTATCTATCAATCACTACCTTAATTTACATACATTTGTATTAGTATAATTTATGTGTTTCTAATAATATAAAAACTGACGTGTCACTGTCTACATGTCTTTCCAAACCCACCAAGATATATATTTTTTTAAGTATAATCAAAGAATTCCAAGAAAGTCCGTGTTTATGGTCTAATTATTGTCTGATTTTTGTCACCGTTACTTTTTTGTTTTTTATCATTATTATTATTATTTTTTAATCTTAAAAATCTAGTCTTTAATAAGCATAATAAAGATAAAGAGTTTGTTAGTTTAATTAATATATTTAATTTGTTAATTCGATTTGAATCTAGATTTTTTTTCATTAGATAGAACATTTGTTAACGATTATCAATATTATTTTCTTATTATAATATTATAAATGCGAAGGAAACTCCGTCGTCTGTTTGCCGCCTAAACCTTTAAGCTAATTTTAATGCAATTTTATTTTGAATTAGAAGGACATAGGCTACAATGTTTCGCGATAATAAAATGATAAAGGGATGAAATAAGAGAAAAAATTCTACAGTGTTTTATATCCTATTTAAAAAACATTAATTATCGGACAATTACTTTATTCACCTACTGCACAAAAAAAAATCCATAAAAATCAATAATATTGTATTACTTAATGTGAAGGTTGCCATTACTTTTTTGTAACTAAATAAGTAATATTTGGGTTGATGTTATTACTTAGTTGTAATCTAGAATCAGATTACAATTGTAATCCATTTCTGTATTTGTTTTTTATGTACAATACTTTTTCACTAGGTATGTGGATGACAAAAGATATTAATTTCTTAATTTAAAAGTCCATAGACAAGACGGTTGACCCCTATACATATATGGACCCTCAAAGATCCGGAGACCACAGGCTTAGAAACACTTTACTATATTATACCATTCAGGAACGAAGCAGTGTCTATAGTTTGCAAAAGGCAAAGTTGGCTTTAGTATTAAAATTTGTTAGAACGCACGCTAATAGCAAAAACCACTTAAATCTATTGACGTAAACGTAACGTAAGAGAAAAACAAACATCAGTCAAAGCTATTTTATCTCTAATGTCAAAATTGTCAGATATGTAAAATAATTTACGTAAATACTCCTAGAACTCAATCATCTATTGTTACAATGTTATAAACGTGTGACGGAAAAATAGATATTTTGAAAACATATATAATTAAGACTTTTTTTGAATAAAGCAACTGACTTCATCAACAAAATGTCTCTACATCATTTTGTTTACTCGGATGATACACATACATATGTACATACATATACATATCCCATTTACGTTGATTTTAAAACCAAATTACTAAATCGATTTTGATAAAAGTTCTATCTATAAGGACCCCATCGGAAAGCATACCCTTTCAAATATAAAAAATAAATCTAGATTGACTCGATTAAATAAAAAAAAACGACATTTCAATTTTTTAATCGACTTCAAAAAGGGGGGGATTTCCAATTGATTTTAAATGTAATACTTCAAAACTCCGTCATTCCTTAACCGATTTTATAAGATCTTTTTTATCTGAAAGTGTATATTTTGAGTATGGTTCTATAGAATTTTTATCAAAATCTATTCAGGAGTTTGGTTTTTAAATCGAAATAACTAGAATAAGTATGTGATTCAAGTAAACAAAATTGCATATTTTGCTATGAAGTTGGTCCTTTTTAAGTCTTAGTTAATGGTTTTATATGTATAATATTGGGAGAATCAAAAACATTTTCACAATGTAATTTTATAGCTTTCATTTGCTTAAATTTAATATATAATATTATATAATCATAATTTGTGGCTTCACATAAAATAAATTCTACTCTCTGGAGCATTATCGCAACGTTAATACCTTTAACGTCTCAGAAGATTCAGAAATAAATTAAATGAAATTCTAGAAGCCTTCGGAGATTATTGATACCATACAAATACTCACTGTTTAATTTAAACCATTATATAATATTTGATTTTATTAGCTAATTACGATTTTATTTATATAAGATTGAATTGCTTCTAAAGCGTGAAACACATAATCGGACACGAATATATTTAAAACATATTAAATCTCAAGCGAAAATTACATTTGTACGTTTTACCCTTGTAACTAATGTAAAACAACTCTGTAACCTAGTAACAGATACGTCGTAAGCAGTTACGAAAGTTGTGTGTGTCAAATATAAGGCACTGACAGTAAATTCTTTCCGATAGATACATAGCTTATAAATAAATAAAAAAATAAACGCATCACACTCAACTATTTACCATTTAGATCGCGTGACCTTGTGTCGGGGGTCCGGAAACACACACAACACTAACACAAACACCCAGACCACGACAAACATCCGTATGGGCAATACAAACATTTGCCGAGAGCGGGGATCGAACCCGCGACCGTTAGTGCTTGAATCAGTTTCAGTGACCACAGCGCCAACGTGTTTGTCTAATTTATAAGATTCTCTCATTATTTCTCGCCTTAGTGATCCAAAAAATCAATATATACATATGTCTTTTGTTTTTTCGACAAAGAAATTTTAACTCTACACTGAGGTGTAAAATTAATCATTTAATACATCAGCGATGTATTAAATTACAAGAATATCGATGGAACTAAAAATGATGAATTTTAGGGAATGGGGTTTTTAAATGTCATTATTGATGTGTTGGTGCATAGCTGCAAAATTTGAACGATCCCTTGATGTTAAAATTATATTGATTTAAAGAAAATTCACCATCGTAACTCTTTTCATGATAAAACATCAAAGAATTATGGTATTTGACTTATAGAACTAAGTATTAGTTCTATTTGTTAGAAGTTTTACTTACAACGATATTCTTTCAAACCAGCGATATCAAACCGTGTAGCTTATTTTCTTCTTAAACTTTGTGCAAATTTCACATAAGTAAAACCCGTAAACATATACTATGTTTATCAATGATATTATAAAACTATATGTAGATGGACGCTGATAAGCAATACTGTATCAAGCCACACGGATTTCATTTTGAGAAAATGGCGTTAAAGATATCAAACCTATTCTTAATTAATTTGTTTGAAGAGGTATTTGTATACCCATTTTTATTTTATTTTTACATAAAAGGTATAATGAATTGAAATCAGACTGATACATTTAATATATTATCTAATAAAAAGTTATTTAAATATTTGAGATGATAGTATTAATTGCAAAAGATGGAACGCACTTGAAATTCGAACCAATTAATGAAGAAACTTTTTTCCGTACTTATTTAATTTATATGACTACATTTTTTTTGAATAATGTTAAATAGGTGATGTAGAATCGGAATACATCAATATCTCTGAATTTGACTTTTTGTGGGTTGACACATTATTGCTTAACAGCATCCAAATATGCTATAAGGTAATGGATTTTAGCACCTCGAACGTTTTGGACCACCTTGCCCAGCAAGCTGCGACTGAGTGTGAGGCGAGAGTATCTTTGGACTAACAAATCAATTGACGAGTTTGTCAAAATTAGAAATTGGTAATAATCTAAATATATATAGTTCGATGGTGACTGACTGACTGATTGACTGACATATCAGCGCACAGTCCAAACCACTGGACGGATCGGGCTGAAATTTGGCATTCAGGTAGATGTTATGATATAGGTATTCGCTAAGAAAGGATTTTGATTAATTCTATCCCCAAGGGGTTAAAATAGGGGATGACAATTTGTATGAAACTTTGTCAATTTTAAACCGATCGGGCAGAGACTTTGCATGCATGAAGCTACTATGACTTAGGCATCACAGACATCGCAGACGAAGTCACGAGCACCAGCTAGTGTATCTATATTTTAATACATGAAGGAAAACTTTGTACCCTTTTTTACAAAAATCGCGCGAACGGAGGAGTATGAAATTTCGCATTCTTAAAGTATATATAGAGATGGAGTGCACATGCTAATGTACTATTTTTAATTATGAATAAAAAATACATTCACTCAATAAAAAAAACATTACTCACATAGTAATGTATTTGACACACACACGCATACATACGCACTCATTTGTTTATGTTCAAACTTATAACTTAAATTAATTGTGGTTAAATTTCGACCACAAGTACTTATACAATATCATCGATGTTATGGTCCAGGTGTTTTGTATTACTGTGTGTCTTTAGACAAAGCTCATGTAGGTATTTTATCCTATTGGCAGTCGAGTGTGAAACGTTTATTTAAATGATCATAATCATTTTCCTTATTTACTGTGTTGTGTTTTCTTTAATCAATATTTAATTTGTGATCGTACGCGAGCGGTTCTAATAATTATTGACATGTGTAGGTACGAGCAAAGTTGTGGATCAACAATTTAAAACAGATGAACCGACTTTAAAAACAATATACGTAATTTCGTTTACACATAAGACAAACTTATTCCAATTATTTGAATTTTAAAACAAAACTGCTGACCCGATTTTGATAAAAATATTATTAGAAAGTGAAAATGTATTATTTCAAAAGAATTGACCAAATCGTAAAGGCTGTATTGATTAATCGGAAAACACCGATACCTAAGGTGTTAGTGTTATAATATGCAAAAATTAATCATATATAAATAAATTGTGAATGAGACTAATACATTAAGTTTATATAATGTGTGTTATGTTAATAGTTTGCCGCGCTTCACAGTTTTCATCCTTAGGAAAATGTATAACTCCTACTCTCGTGTCTTTCTAGTATTTACCTACTAAATAAACAAGAGATATCAAAGCGAAATATTTCGTTTTATTTAAAATCCATAATCTAATAAAACGTAATCGAGAACCTTTTCCTTTATTTGAAAGTCGATTATAAATGCAGCCTGAGTCGGTTGTCATTAATACGGAACCTCGTTACACAAGTCTGACTAATGTTTTACCGATTAACTACATTTCAGGATCAAATTCACGGATTCACTGAACTATCCCACAAAGCTATGCTCGTTGACTTTCCAAAACGTTCTGCTTTTCCAACATGGATCAGAAAAATAATTTAGAATTGCATTGTATTTTTAAATTCTGGAAACGTCTTCTTTACGCAATATACGACTTATAAATAGACAAAAGAAGATAGTTTTACTACTGTTTAATTAACAATATCAATTTCATTAATCATCAATAATTAAAAATTAAAAATCTGCAGGATGATTACGGGTGAGCTATCGCTATCACATCACAATTCAATTGAAAAAAGAAATGACTATTAATTGAACACAATGCGAAAATAAAACGCAAAGACGAAGTAGGGCATAATATTCGTTGGCTTTGTCTAATAAAAGTAATTTTATTCCATTTTAGACTAAAATTTTCGAACAATTTTTATGAAAAACTAATTATGGAAAAGATATTAAAAATATAGTAGTTTTTTTAAAGGTTACCTTACTCATTGAAGTGAATAGATTTTCATTGTATTTTCTAGTGATTTTACAATGTATGAGGTGATCGTATTTTTTTATACATAAGTAATTAAATGAATTAATTTTAAAAGAGTAACGAGTGAGTGTCGAGCATATTGCCAGTTGTTCTCGTTTCCCGCTCTCGCAGACCTTGTAATTTATTTTAATATAAATCATTCCATAAACGCTATATATTAATTTTAAAAGAGTATTTTTGTTAGGATCGGACTAAACACCATTCTGAGAGCAAATTATAGTGTGTAGAAATAAACTGTCAAAATAGCAAAATTTGATAGAAGTACTTTTTACACAATTAGCCCCCTTGATCACCAAACCCAGTGATCTATTAACACTCGATTCACTCGAAAATATAAATATAATACCATATGTTTTATTTATCTTAAATTTTTAAGTCTGTCAAAATGATACTAGTACATTTGTAGGTGAACAAAATCTCGTTGGCAATGACTAATTAAAACTGACGACATTGGATAAAAATAAATATTTTCTAGAGATTTCTTCAGTGTACTGAAATGTTTTACTCGATATTATAAAACATGCTTATTCACCAATCCTATGAATGTAAAAACACACCACCAAATTATTTTTGAATAACAAAAAATTTGACGGTACTTCCAAAAATGATTCATTTTTTACAAGACTTTTTTGTAAATGAACCTGACTTCAAGAATCCGACTTCAAAGCAAAATACGTACCTAATTTTTTTACCGCCGATTTTAATAAAAAATTCTATTGAAGCAATCGTAATATATCCTCTAAAACAAAAAAATAATTAACCAAATTGGTCATACCGTTTTAGAATAATCAAGGAAAATACTTTTCAAAAGTCCCCGGATACTTGAGAACCTCCTTTTGTGGAAGCCAGTTGAAAAATAAAAATAAGAGATTTATATAAGTGGATACTGTGGCCTTATTAGCGAACTTGTCAATTTATTTACGAAACAAAACTTTTCTCATTAAAAGTGACTATAATAATATGACTATAATAATGTAATTTTTTATGAATAATTGCGCGAATAACATAAAATTCAGTGTTGCCCGCAACTAAACATGTAGGATATTGATGTTCCGATATCTGGTTCAATACCTTCAATACGCCACGCATACAATAGAAATATTATGTTTCACCGGTGTAAATGCAACAAATTGAATATTTTTGTTATTAAATTAGTCATATTTTTAACAAAACAAGAAAAAAATGCCAAACACCCGCAGTTCCACAGTATTTCGTGTTTAATATGCACCATACAAGAAAAAAAAACAAATGAAACAGACTTCCAAAATAGGAAGAAGTTCTTCATTGGTCAAAGACGGTTTCACCGATTCGGTTAATAACTTTTTCGTTTGAAAAGATATACTTTGCGATTCTATAGATTGTTCTTCTATAAAATTTTCATCTAAATCGCCTCAATATTTTAGTTTAAAAAAAATTGCGTAGTTTGCTTTTTGAAGTCGGTACCTTTTTTAAGTCTTGCAAATTTCGTCCTACTGATCACAAGCTCGTTACAAGGCGCTTTGGCCTGTCACCAAACGGAGTTCTCATTTTGGTTATAAATAGTAACTTTAAGGGGGTGTTGTACCTTTCGCGTAGAAACTCTCAAGTAGAAGTTAATACATAATTTTCAACAAAACCTCTCCCTAAAACCTAAGAAAATAGTACATTTACATTATTCAAGTTTCAATTGTAATCACCCGTCTGGCTCCGCACGCGTCGCTCGAGGCGTATTTCAAATGCAAAATAAATACCAATTTAATAGATTTCTGCCATAGTTAACCTAACTTGTTAACTGATATTAAAAAAAGAGATATCATCTCAAAAGGACTTGCTTGTAGACATTTATTAACCCCGACTAAAAAGGGGGTTGCTATATGTATTTCGTGTATATATCTGTGTGTCTGTCTGTGGATTAACGAACGGTTTTGATACACTTTTGAGCTGACCTAATCGAGATGGTTTTTAGATATAATTTGTAAAAATTCGTTTAGAATTTTGAAAATTTTCAAGCTTTTTATTTGTTGAAAGGGTCTGAACAAATTTTATTGGACACATTGACTCCAAATTTACTATACTATAAATGATATTAAAATAACATCGTTGCGTAACCTTGGCCTGATATTGCAAGATCATCTGGAATCAGCAGGATCTTGTTGCTGCTCGTTGAAATGGTCTCAATAATATAGGTCGGAGTTTATTATTTTTTTCTTTTTTATTATTATTTTTTATTGTAATGAAGATTACTCTTTTTATAGAGTGACAATTCGCGTGGCTGTGGTAAAATATAAATCTATTATTAAACTAGCCTACACCCGCGGTTCTGACCGATTTTGTGCTGTGTAAAAAGTAGCATATGTGTTATTCTTATGTAAGGTGTTTAATGGAAAGTTTCATCTCAATCGCTTTAGTAGGTTTTGCGTGAAAGTGCAACAAATTTTGATACAAACATTAATATATCTTTACAAACATTACTTTTATAATAGTAATAGGATATGATAAGTAATTATCACTATAACAATATGTAACGTAAGTCCTTAATAACGTTGATTGCACAATTTTATACCAAAAATATATCTGTAAATAAAAAGTTTCATTGAAACCACACTACCATACTAATTAAAATGACTATATGAGTGTATTTTCTTACACGACCCTAAAAAAGGAGAAGGTACTCAATTCGTCGAGGACTTTTTATTGTGTACGTTCATCATCTAACTAACTGAAATAAGTAAGTCAAAACTAAACAACTGATCCGTTTTCTATGAAAATTCTATTGGACCAATCGGAGAGTTTCAAACAGAATATCTCCCAAATTAAATCGGTCCAGTCGTTTGCAAGTAATAGCTGGACATACGTGAATAAAAAGAAAATCCCGACGCATTGAGAAACTTCATCTGAAAGTCAGTCAAAACTACAAATATTTGAATTTAAACTAATATTAAAATTTTAGTAATAAATGTAAATAATAGTTTTCCCAAGCAGTAATCAGATACCTCCATAATCTACTTAACATGCCGCCTTGGCGTGTGCCTGAGGGTAGAGTTGCAATCCGTCTGGATTTACCGGGATTTCTCTAAGTTGAGTACACCGGGATGCGTTGAAGCGGATTTAAGTTTAGGTTTTAATTTATTAAATTAAAAACGTAAGGCGAGAATTACACTTGTAAGATTCTCTCGTAATTTATATAAAACAACTCTGTAACCTAGTGAAAGTTATCTAGGTAACAACTTATGTAAATATTTAGGAAGGTCTTAGAGCAAAAGTTATAAATGTAATTCTGACCTAAGATTGCTAATGTTTCTTAAAACGTTAAGAATATTCTGTTTTGTTTCATGAGAATCCTAATATAATGTATCCGTGATTATTTATTCCTTCTAGCTAGTTATTGAAACCGGCTATAAATTTCGTTTAATATTGTATATTTTTAAGTTAAGTGATTACCGCCGTCCATGTTCATTTGGAGCTTTAAAGGGAAAAAGGGATAACAAGAATTCTTATAGGATTCATAGAAGAAACAAGGATAGAAATGGGGAAAAGAGGGGGTTAGACTTCCGGATCTTTCACTCAACGTACGAAAATCAGTATTATTTTTTATTGTAATGGAGATAATAAATAGTATTCTTTTCATCGAGTGACAATTCGCGTGGCTATGGTAAAATATAAATTTATTATTAAACTAGCCTGCACCCGTGGTTTTGTCCGGTTTTGTGCGGTGATATAAAGTAGCGTGCGTTATTCTGATGTATGGTGTATTGCTGAAAAGTTTCATCTCAATCCCTTCAGCAGTTTTTACATGATGCAACAAACTTAGATACAAAAATTTATATATCTTTACAAACATTGCATTTATAATAGTAATAGGATATGATAAGTAATTATCACTATAACAATATGTAACGTAAGATCTTTCACTCAACGTACGAAAATCAGCTACATACTCGTATGTTAGCCATTTCACGACGATAATCTGTGAGAGTGCTACTGCACCGGTCTAGTCAGATCGTACGCGAACGATTTAACGAAACAATAAAAACAACACACACAAATAAATAACGAAACAAAAAAAAATAACGAAACGTTGATTTGTTACAATTCTATTAATTATAACCATCTTCTATTTTACTTAAGTTGACATTTCAGGGTTCTAAGTCCCGGAATCCGGACTTGCTTCATTCCGGTTGTAAGGTTTTGGAAACCGTACCTAACCTAGCAAACCTATATGAGGGAAACAAATTCAAAAAATTGTAATAAAATTCAATATTTAAAATATAAAACTCATTTTGGTTGGTTAATAAATAAAAACAATTATCTGAATCCGTACTGAATTCACGAAAACTAGCTGTCCCCTCAACGCAAGTTTTCACTCGTGTTTATGGTTACTGCTGCCTATGAGTCGTAGCATGATGTAATATAGCCTTCCTAAATAAATAAACTATTTAAAACTAAAATAATTTTTCAATTCGAAACAGCAATTCCTGAGATTAGCGCGTTTAAACAAACAAACAAACACTTCAGCTTTATAATATTAGTATAGATAAATAGTAAAAATAAAATGTTTGATGAACACTTTTCTAACATAAACGCCGCAATCAATGTCTTGCCTTGAGAATTGGACGGTTTCTCTGATCAATCAAGTAGCACAAATGCTAAAATTACGCACGCATAAAAATCTAAAGGCGCTCCCCCATCACGAATATTCGCATGTTATGTAACAGATCAGACTTGAACATTACATCAGTGAACGAGAAGAACTAAACCACCTGATACTTGTAACACTCGTGGCACAATGTAATATCATCGCACTAAATACTACGACCGCCTTTTTCGACATTGTAAAAACAACTGATTCGAGTACAGGCGAATGCACAAAATCAAATTTAGTTTGTTACATTGCAGGCAAATACTCGTCGGGCAGTAAGGTAGTAGTGTAACGTATTTTTCTTTACTTCGTCTTTATTTGGTAACAATAACCCGAATGAAAATAACGAATTTTTATAATATATCATAATAAAAAAAAAATAATTCAGTTCAATCATTCAACCGATAATTTCTTATGTATTTCTTATGTATATTTGTCTTCTTAATAAGTCAAGTAAAGAAAAATAGACTATACGATGTTACAACCCCGTTAATGGAATGTCTTAAAAATCATAGCTAAAACGAAAACAAAATTACGTATAAACGTCACGAGTTTTTGTTATATACCTATTTTATAACCTGATTATAATATTAAAGATATATGTAATAAGTAGCTCAAATTACTTTATCGCAAAGAATGTAACTTGCCGATTTTTAAAACTAATATATGAATGATATTAAATAAATATTTCACCAGTAATATAAAAACACACACAATAAAAACGTATTAAATCGACTTTAATCATATTTGTAAAGATAACGAAACATTCTAAACAAAATAACAAGCTATCTAGTGTTTTGATAGCGAATCGACAATTTTAGTGTCAGCATTTTTAGAGAATTACACTTGTAATTTTGCTCGCAGACTTACGTAGGTATATAAAATGTTTATCATATATTTTACACCTGGGAGAATTTACTGTCAATGACATATTTATTAACAGTCACAGTTATAACGTAGGTAAGTAATTGTTACCAGGTTATGGAGTTGTTTTTTATATGAGTTACGGGAGTAAAACTTACAAGTGTAAAAGTGTAAAAACCACCTTACGAAATTTGGAATACTTACAAGGATACTCGTAATTAAGTTAGGGGAGACTTTATTTGCTTACAAATTCTAAGATAATAATAATAATCAAATAATCTAGCTCTTTTGTGTTACAATAATTTTTCATATCAATTTGAAAAGACTATGAACATAGAAAGTTCTTATTTATTTATGTACATTAAGAATACATAAATAAGATATAAGAAAAAATATCGAATAAATTTTTATTAGATAAAATACTAAAAAGTGTACTTAACTTTAGGTCGGTTTGTATTGTAAATTAATTTCATTTAACAAATATCTAAATAAATAACCACCAATTAATACATAATACTTAAAAAAAAAAACAATAATAATTACATATGTAATACTAAAATATTTTAGCGAATAATTATTTTAAAAACTATTTCGATATAATCAGTAACTTTTGCCCTCGGTATAGCTCGTTAATGCAAATTATGTTATTTATTTCATTATATGTTATTGCAACAAAAACTTTCCGATGCCTAAAACAATTTGTTTAAGAATTCTATCTTCAACGTACTCGAAAAATTGTATTTATATTTCATATGTGTATTCCAGGTGTGCTTAAAATATCCGTTGATCATAACCTTTAGTTAGCCTCGAAGATAAAAAAATTTACGAGTATTTTGTAGTACAGAGCAATGAACGTGGACAATAGTTTGAGACGAGGGGCGAAAGGGCAATTTTTTTGGTAAATTGACGTAAACCATTAATCGCGTGAAACAACACTTGTTGTTTATGGAACAAAAATTCTTGTTTGTACAACAACAAATCAACAATACTTATTAGCACTATGATATATTTTGTCATTTTATACATTATCACATGAGCAAACTCGTTAATATTTGCGGATGTTCGGCGTTGAATATTTACAATTTAAATTACTATTAGCATGCATATATTTATTTTTATAGGTGAACTCCATGTAGTTTCACACACATGGTTTCAAAAGGGATTTATTGTGAACAGATTAATAAACTAGTTATGTAAAAGTATATTAAGTTTTTTAATCATTACATTTTATTAATAAAATAGATTTTATATAGTTAAATTTTAAATTTATTTTATCTATATATACTAGAGGTCATCGTTTTAAATTTCGGTTTCAAATATAAAATATAAATATAAAAATATTCTAATACAAAAATCGGAAACATAAATAAGTACTTGAGTAACGGATTCTTATAATATATAACACAATGTAAATAACAAAACCTGAGGCAAAAGATATCTTCTATTTCTATCTATCTATCTATTATACTAATTGAAATTGGCACTTACATTTATATTTGAATCTTATGAAGCAGTACCGTCGGCAGGATTAAAAACTTTTTCGTCCCTATAAAAGTATTTAATAACTAATTCACACAACAATCTCCTTCAACAAACTTTAACTAAGTTTAAATCAACTTATTTGTTCTTTTAAAGTCACGAACAAATATTTTAAAAACAAATAATTACCGAATATTTTAAGTCACTAATTTTTTTTTTCATCACCACAGCACTTCACCAATGTGTACAATATATTTATAACGGCCATTTTTCGACATAGCTTCGTATTTTCGTTTGCATATCAAACGGTTTACGCGTAGCGACACAGACGACCATCGAGCGTGAATTTCGCGTACCAACTGCCGGCTGCCGGTTCGACGGATAGCCGCTAGGTCAGCGGCGTCAGCGCGCACCTGTAGCTCGCTTCAGTTTTCGCTATTTTGAAAATCGAATTACTTTTTTGGATTTTTTTTATCGTTTAGAATATAAAACCTATTTGGAGAATATTTCTCTAGATTTTTTTCAATTGAAATTAATTAGATTTTATGATATTTTATACTTAACTATAGATATGTTATTAGTGTATAAATTGTGGCAGCCAAAATGTCTTGCAATTTTGGATGAATGGACAAATAGTTCTTGCCTACTGGTAACAGTTGTCAAAAAAGAAGTGGTCATCGTTTTCTAATATTTTTTTACCCCCCCACCTAAAATGAGGGAAAATAGGTTTGACGTGTGTAACCGTGCGTCGGTCTGTGGCAGCTCTATAAGGAATACACCAATTTTTTTAATTTACAATATAATAAATTTGAAATATAATTAATTGAATTATTAGTTTTTTGTTACGTATTTGTTTCTTAGATATTGAGTTATTTTATTAAAATCAATTATTTTACCCAATTTTAGAGGCGTTATCTGTAATTAGGTATTTGCTTATTAATTATTATTAAATTCTCTACCGTAACACGACTCTCGCAGTGATAAGATAACAGTAGGATATCTTAAAACATTTTATTACTCGAGATTAATTTTGACGTAACTTATAAATTTTATATTATAAAATAATAAATTGATATTCAAAACAACATATTTAATTAAACACATAATTAAATATTTGTCACTAATTGATTGTGTAATTATTTTTTGCAAATCGGAAGATATTTATTTTGTAGTAAGTAATTTATAAAAATAATTGTTTTTGTTCGTTTATATATATTTTATGTATGTTCAGCGATATATTAAGTACATACTAGTGAACGATTTTTTTTTATTTCATAGTGCATAATCCTGAAAAGGATCCACTTTTAAGAAATTAACATCTCTTGAGAATTAAGTCTTTAAATTATCGTTTTTATTAGAAAAGGACAGATCGAAAAAAATTAGCTAGTTTTTTGTCAAAGATTTTTTATTTTGAAATAAATATTTTTACTTCAATGTTCAACGGATATAATTATCAGCACGAAATGTTTCAGCTTTATATTATGTAAACGGAAATGTCCATTTTGAACGTCTCTGAATCTATTAGTTTTCGTGTGACGTCTGTAGATGTGATCTATGTGTGTGCGTATTACGTACGTACTCATAAGCAATTGTATTGAAATATCGTATTTTCTAACCAAACTCAGGGCTGGATTTAGGGGTGTACATTCGAGGCTATGTGCCAGGCCTTTTACATGGGAAGGACCCACAAAAAAGAGATTACTGAAATAAAAAAATTAATACCTATGTAATTTTATCTATGAAATAATGTGAGAAAGCGATTTTTTATGTACGAAGTAAACTCTGAAACACTAATCCTATATATACGAATATTATGAAGCTGAAGAGTTTGTTTGTTTTAACGCACTTATCTCAGGAACTGCTGGTTCGAATTGAAAAATTATTTTCGTGTTAGATAGTTTATTTATTGAGGAAGGTTAAGAGCTATATTACATCACACTACGACTCGTAGGACCGAAGAAGTAACCATAAACGCGATTGAAACCGCTAGTTTTAAATATTTTGATACCATTTTAAGGTTTTTTTTTCAAGGTTATACGCTAAATATTGAGCAAAAAAGAGTATTAATTTTTAAAAATCTACATACAGAAGCAAAGCCGCGGGCAATATATATGCTTAATAGAAAAGGTCAAAATAATCTTCCTTGATAGAAGTTCCCTATGAAACTTAATACTTGAGGCATGTTAAGAAACAGTTTTGAGCAATACGAAAATTAAGCTACCTTATTAATTTACATTTTTATAAAGTAAAGAGAATTTATAAAAATGTTTTTGCCTTCATAATAGACTTAGCAATTTATAATTTTATATGACGCGATTATAACGAAAAAATAGCTTAATAAAATACATTTTCTTTATAATATTAAATACGTATATTGACAAACAAAATAATTCATAGAACTTAACCAATTTTCAGAGCCCTTTAATTAAAGGGCATTCAAGTGTTCAGAAAACATGCGATATCGATATTAGTGAAGCGTTATCACAAACTTTTTATCGACAAACAGTCATTTGTAACAGATTAAAAAAAGAATAAAGTCATTCTAAATTTAATTTTTAGGTATTTTTAATGTTATAAATGTATCACGATTTGTGAATGATTTATTGAAGAATATATAATAATCAACTATAAATTAACCATATCTTAAGCAAGGCTTGATAGTTATTTAAAAAGCTTACGACCATAACACACCCACACGTTACGATATCGCGTCGTGGCACTTTACCACGCGCGATGTCGTAAAAAATAACGATTTGTCGTCGCATCGTGGTGCGATGGTATAATTTTATATTTAACATCAACTATAATTTACTAAAATTGAAAATTAAAAAAAACGATAACATATTTATTAGACGACTTCAACGAGCACCAACACGATAACTCTGCTTTAAGGTGATGAGGAGTTGGAGTTGTGTATCCTGCTGATCTTCTCTGCATCAGACCAAGAATACCATAACTTTGCATAGTTATATTGCATGCTTAGGTGTTCAAAATTCTAGGTCACATTCATTTGTTTGAAAGTTAATCAAACACTTATTGTGAATCTAAGATTTCTACCGCAGCTAAGAAAAAAAGAGCTCATGATCTTGAAATGGCTGGGCCGATTTTTGTACATCTGGTTTAAGAATCATCGCTAGAAAACGATCTTTCAAAAAAAAAAAAACACTACATCTAAATCGATTCACCCGTCAAGGAGCCACGGTGCTACAGACAGATACACAGACACATATAACGGTCAATCTTATAACACAACCCTTTTTGCTTCGGAGGGTTAAAAAATCACAATACGAAGTTGCGTTGGCATCTAACGACGCACGTCGCAGGCCTTTCTCCCACGAGGCTATTGACAAGCGATTCGCGTTTTGTACGAACATTCCACTTACTCGCTAATAGCCACCATACAATTTTGATGTTAAACGCGTCGATGCATTTCAACGTGTGCGGGGCATGACGAATCGCTTGTCAGTAGCCTCGCGGGAGAAACGCGGTAGCCAATTTCACGATGCGACATTGTATCGTTATCGTAACTACGACACGACATCGTATCGTGTGCACGCATTTTGACACTTACATCGGAACACTGTTTTTTGTACCATATTATAATTATTCATATTTTAGACAGGAGATGAATTTTCCGTTTGGTTTAATTGATTTGATTCGTATTTTATAGTTGTATCTCAATGATGTTTTATAATTATAGATATGTAATTTGACGTTAAAAATTTAGACCTATTTTCATCTTCTCGCCAGTTGGACGCTGATATGCAACACTATGTCAAGCCACACGGACTTCAGTTTCAAAAAAATGGCGTTTAAGGATGTCAAACCTATTCTGCGTAAATATGTTTGAAGAAATATATATCCATTTTCTCTTTTCAATTTTGATGAATACAAGCAGATTAGCATAATAAAATAATCTTATAATAAGTTATCCTATTGAGATTATTGTTTAAATTGTAAAATATGGAACACACTTCAATATACAAAACATTATATTAAGGACATTTTTCCGTAATTATATCAATGACGTGACGCATTATCTGAAGACATCAATATCTCTTTGAATTTGGCAGTTTGTGAATTGACACATTATTGCTTATCAGCATCAAATTATAAATATGTTACGTTCATACCATTTTTCGTTTAAAGGGCTAAGTTAAACCCATTTCCACAAGCTCGTCATTTATCTCATTGGCCTAAAAATACTCTCGCACGTTATTCTCAGTCGCTAGCTCATTGCTAGGCAACGTCTTCCAAGGTGATTGACATCCATGAGCAAACTCAAACTCAAAATATACTTTATTCAAATGGGCTTTTTAAGCACTTTCGAATCGTCAAGTTACATTTCATATATATTTTTTTAGATTTTTATAAAGCAATGGAATGTAGTCTCTACCGAGAAGAACCGACTCTTTGAAAATAGAGCTTATAAGATATCTATAATTATTTAGATATAGACACGTTATTAGTGTCTACCAATTTATAAAAACGTAGAATAGTTATTGCTACCAGACAAAACTCGAGCTGTCAAAGTTGGAAATTCACACAGATTTTTAATGTTAAATTCTACGTAGCTTAACTCTAGTTTTAAAATATAATTGCTCCAATGTTATTCAAAAACTCACCTACATATGTATGTATATAATCGATAAACATTACAACATTTTATCAACCGACCTTAATCTACGACACGTTATATAATTAGTAATGGTTGAGTTGAATAAATCGTTTGAATGAATTGTCGTAAAGATTATTTTGTGCTTAAGAGTCACTGAGACTTCGTTCGCGTGGACTACAGTGTGGCATGTCTCATACAAAGCTAGCCTGTACTCTGTGGTGCGTCTCAAGAAATTCAATAATAGCTTTTTGTAAATAAATTTGCCTTATCCTTTATTTTGCTGATACTGAATTTGAATACGTGACACGATTAGATGGTGCAATATTGCAAAGTGTATTTTTTCTTTCCAAAATCGGCAGGTTCGATTCCTGACTAGAAAAAAATTTCGCTATCATCATCATAATTAACTAGCTATCTTTTTGTGAAAGTCCCGTCAAAATCCGCTCAGCCGTTCCAGAAATCGTCGGAACAAACAGACAGAACGCGTGATATAAATACCGTATACACTTCCCTATGCATTTAGTTAAAAGCTGTTAATTTGATATTACAAACAGACACTTAAATTTAATTTATCCGTCTAGATAATTTTCTGATTTAACTGCAAACAGAACTGTTGTTGTATACACAGCCATCACAGCAATCACAATCATTTACTTAGTTATAAAAGAGTTTCTTTGTTTATCTTCGAAGATCGTTATGATTTATAAGAAAACCTTTCTTGAAAACTATATACGAAAATATGAATGATAAGAAACAAGCATTTAAAACCAAGCTTAAAGTTGTACTGCATAGACAGATTTTACGTTGATAACTGTATTTATCATTCTATAATACTAGCTGTGTCCCGGGGTCTCAGCCGCCTCACTGCTTTAAACGGATATTGTTCACTATGTGTTTGGTTTCAATTTTGTTTTCTTGTATTTTTATTTATTTATAAAAATAAATAACAATTTCAAAATGAAAGTAACCAAGTAATTCCTTATAACATTAGCTATCTGTGAATTAAAATTCCATCAAAATTGGTCCAGCCGTGATTAGCCTGAACAAACAGGCAGATAGACGGACAAAACTTTAAACAATTGTATATTTAGTATAATTGTTTACTTTCATATGCATTTACTTCAAAACTGATAATTTTATATTACAAACGGACACTTCTACTTTATTTGTATAGATTGAAAGTGAAATCGAAAATGTTAAAAACCCCAGACAATCGACCCGTTGAGACCATTTCAACGAGGGCCAACACGATACTTCTGCTGTAAATTGGCGAGGATTTGTGTATCCTGCTGATGCCAGATGATGCTCCATAATCAGGTTACGGAACAATGTTATATTGTTATAATGTTCGGTATAAAAACTTGATAAACAAATCTTCATCAATTACAGCTAATTATCATTACGATTACATCACCTATCAAATAAAAATGCATCGAAATTGATCAAATAATTAAAGAGCTACAAAGCCTCAGACAGACACGCAAGAACACACGTTAAAATTAGAACACTCCACTTTTTGATTCTGGTATTAATAATACTTAAAGAGTAGCTGCTATACCAAAAAATATGAAATAAAGCCACGTTCAACACTTGTCTAGCTAAACAGTGTTTAAAAATTAATCGATGCTTAAAATCTTACTGTGTTACAACAAAATATTTGAACACACGATATATAAAATCTCGTGTCTATAAAATCCTGAATTACAAATCCGTGTCTAAAGACAATTTTAGTTTTAACATATGCTTAAAACCTATTTTAGCTGTCAAATATGACGTGTGATATTTTATTTCTTTATAATATTGACATCATGTTAAACAATGTTTCATTTTTAAACACTGTTTAGCTAGACACGTGTTGAACATGGTTTTATTTCATCTTTTGTAGTAAAGCAATAATTTTTAACTTAGACTTAAATTGCTTATATGCGAACAAAATCATGGAAAACTTATTAATAATATGTCTCACGTTAAATTTGACAGCAAAAAAAGGTTTTTAGACATATATCAAACTCGTAGCGTTGTTTATACATAATTATGCTATGTCTAAAGAATGATTAACTCAGAAATATCGTAAGACGCGGATCTGTAGTACGAATTTTACTAAGCACGTGCTTAACGCATGTTTAAATCTTGTAGTAAGGCAGTAGGATTTGAAGCTTGTTTTTGAATTTACCTTTTTGCTGGCCGGAGCAAAGTATATAGGTGACAACATTAAATCGCTTAAGAGATAACTTGATCAGGTAACCTACCCGTATATGTAGTTTATTGGCATTTTTTTTAATATACATATCTGGGTTTTTACAAATTTAGTACAAGACTATCTGCCCCTCGCGGTTTCACTCGCGTTTATGATTACTGCTTCGCTGCTATGAGTCGTAGCGTGATGTCACATAGCCTAGCCTTCCTCAATAAATAAACTATCTAACACAAAAACAATTTTTCAATTCGAACCAGTAGTTCCTAAGATTAGCGCGTTCAAACAAACAGACTCTTCAGCTTTATAATATTTTATTTATATCCAATGTGTAAAAGAACATATAAACGCGAATAAATCTATAATAATATAATAAAGACAGAGCTAATCTTATATGTACGAAGCGAACTCCGGAACCACTGAATCTATTTTAAAAATTATCGTACGATCGAATTTTTTGTCGATATCTCTCGGAAATAGAATCTACATTCCAAATCGGTGATAGCTTCATTAATTTCATTATTTTTGTTTCTGTTTTGCCGATTTAAAAGTGCTTGTGCGTACTTGAATAAAGTATATTATGATTTTGATTTGAATGGCACATTATTCCAGATGGTAATAGGCTATATCCTATGTATATAGACGCTGATAAGCACTATGTGAAGCCACACGAACTTCATTTTGAGAAAATGGCGTCTAAAGATGTCAAACCTTTTCTTAACAAATTAGTTTGAAGACGTCTATATCCATTTTATCTTTTTTTTTGATAAAAGATATAATAAATTAAAAGCTGGTATAATAAAAAGTTTTATCTAATAATAAGCTTTTTAAGTATATTAGATTATTGTATATAGCAAAATATTGAGCGCACGTCAATAATCGAAAATACTTAACCGTACTTATTTACTTTAGATAATATGAAATTTTTTTTGAATAATCTTAAATACAAGACGCATTGTGAGTATACATCAATATCTCTGAATTTGACTTTTTGTGGGTTGACACATTATTGCTTATCATTTATACATAGGTATAATTGAAAAATAAAATCTACATTAACGCATGAGCACAAGCTAGTGTTATATATTTTACTAAAATATATTAATTTAATTAAGACATGTGCCTGTCATGATAAATTTAATTAAACTCAACGTTGGAAAGGTACGTCTTATTATTTTTCGGCGTTACCTTGTATTCGTGAAATATTAAAGGAACTTTTTCGTTTTGGTTGATCACGTATTCACCACTGCCTATATATTTATTAAAAAAAGTTTCATGTGTATAAAGCTGAAGAGTTTTTTGTTTGTTTGAACACGCTAATTGCAGGAACTACTGGTCCGAATTTTTGTATTAGATAGTTTATTTATTGAGAAAATTTTGATGATTAGTAAAAAATTCGAGAAAAAAAAACAAAATGGCATATTTTGGAAGCCATTTTGTGAAAAATAAGAAAATTAAAATCGACGAGCGATCGTGTGGGATATCGTTGAATAGGTATTTTAAAACCATTTTAAGATTTCTCATATCGTTTTTAAATCAGAATTATAGTTTAGAATTTATACCGATTTAAAGTTGGTTATTATAGATTCTCATTTATTGGTTTTTAATATAATTCGTATTGATACGGTAATGGTGAACGCAAGTGATCCTGTTACGCAGTCGGGTTTTTGTTTTTTTATTTTAATTAATGAAACTTGTAACAGTACCCACTGATATTGATACGGTACTGTTTACCGCAGATGGTCTTGTTTTTTTATATAAAAATTAAATATATTTTAGGATGCATCTGTGTAAAGAATTCAAATATTTTACATCAATATATTCGTAGGCGAGAATTATATACAGCTTATAAGTTTTGCTCTTAGACTTTCATATAGATTTACGTAAGTTGTTCGTCATTCCTTTACCCCTGAAAGAATTTACTATCAGTGCCTTATTATTGACAGTCTCGCAGCAATCGTACAGCTAATTAGAAAACATACACATGTCTGAGATTTATTTTATTATCCTATAGTTTCTGTTATGCACACATCTCTAAACTGATTGGGTTTACAACGTAGAATAAAAAAAATCGATTTGAAAAACTGAGTTTTTGAAGAGTTATAGTGTTGAAAACGTAAAAAAGACTTTCATATATTTCACCTAACCTTAGATCAACACCACTTAAATAACCACCTAACCTCAAAAACTTCAAACCTAATAAATAGGCTTGGCAAGAGGTTACGGATCGTAGGTTCGTGAGATGGGGGTTCATACGGCCCCGAGGAGTGATGCTGTAGAGATGGCCTCGAACTGCAGCACCCACCAGCATAGTCGACGGTGATGGCAAGACCACACCTTGCCCGCCTGAGATGAGTTCCGCCAGCGACGAACGCAGCGACGCACGGAAGTTGCAGCGGATGCGCATGCGCATGCGTAAGCGTTCCCGTGGCCTCTCCATTTCCGTGCTGAAGACGGACATCGCAGAGATTTTGGGATGTGGGTATAAATCTCCACATAACCCGATCCTTTCCCCCTAAAGCCGGGTATCTTTTCGAAAAAGGAAAGTTGTTGAACGAGCGATCCAACGTCTTTGTAAAGGTTAAGAATTCTCGTAATCATGATCGCTATTAATATAAACACAATCATAATTGCAAATATGTACCCACGTTCATCGGAACCTTGGACCTTGAAGGTCACTTCACTGCCACTGGGCCAGACAGTAGTTTGAAGACTAGCTACCGCGTGATAATTATAGATAACTAAAATTAGAACACATTAAATAAAACACGATAACAATGTGGGCTAAAAACGTTCCATTTTAAAATCTGTTAAGTATTAATTCGAGAGGAAAATTTTCTTAAAACAAACCTTAAACCTTTGTAATAGAATTCGAAATCCAATATTTTTAACGGTCGTAAATTATTTCGGTTGTAGTTTATTTTGATTGGGGGAAACCTGTCAAGAGCCCTATATTATATAAAAGCTGTTTGCGTTTTTGTTCAAACGCTGAAGTACATATGACGAATGGAGATATGTAAATCCCATTAATAGTATTTACAAAAGATTGAAATCTTTAATCGTTCTAAAACGAAAATACCATGGTATAAGACTATCAACATATATATAAAACTGAAGTGTTCATCTGTTTTAAAATATTTTAGTATTATTTCTTGAATACAAATTGGGTATGACGGAAATAGCGGGGAATGTAAAATTTCGTTTACTTAAATGACGTACTTATTTTAGTTAAATTGATTTTAAACCTGAACCTTTAACTAAAACCGATTTTGTTAAAAATTGTACGATACTAGACTGAAAGTATATTCTTTCTAAAATCGACTAAAAATAACGAAATTCTGAGGTAACAAGTACTAAAAAAAGAAGCATACGCTACTAATTGAGAACCTCCTTTTTTGAAGTCAGTTGATCATATCATACACGATTCGATATCGCGTAACGTATCTATATGTTTTTGAACATAACACACTGTGTAATTGATGAGTGTTTTTTCATTATCTCAGTAACACAACACATTAAGTCATTCGTTTTCATTAGCAGTAATGGTATCAGCAGTTAACCAACTTGCCAAAGAACTCTCCAGCTACAAGATTGGAATATTCGTGAACTGTTCCATTGCGGAATGTCTGATCTCTACTCGAGTTAACACAGCGCTAGTTGCTCGTACTAAATCGATTAGCCCAGCTGAAGATATTCTATGCACTGGACGGTAGTTTCAATAACCTCTACCTGGAACTTCTGTAAGCAATTTTTGATACTTGAGATAGATTTTATGGAAATTGAATTAAATTTGTATACAGTTTAATATGTCAAAACTCTTTGCTATGTAGTAATAAATTCAAGCATTACTAAAAAAAAAAAACAACTTCAAAAGCATAATACGTAATTTAGATTTAAAAACCGTATTTAATTTTTGATGTCAGTTGTTGAGTACATTATAAGATGTCTTTGTGTTATAAAAGCGTTTATGATATTTTTTAATTTATAATGGATAGTCCATACAATATAATATATTGTTTTGAATTATTTTTATACTTAATTAAATACGTGTATTATTAGAAACTGGCTGTGCCCCGCGTAGTCACCCGCGTTAATTTGAGGATAAATTTTATTTATATAACGTTTACCTTTTCTACTTGAATCGGATGTTGTTCATATTTCATTAGTTTCAATTTTGTTTTCGCGTAACCCTTTTTCATTTAAAGAAATATAACATTACTGTTTATATTAGTTATCTGTGAGTAAAAGTCCCGTCAAAATCGGCTCAGCCGTTTTAGAGATTAACCGGAACAAACAAGCGGGTAAGCAGATAGACACACAGACAAAACAAATTTATACTTTCATATGCATTTAGTTTAAAGCTGTTAATTTGTAATTACAAACAGACTTCAATTTTATTTATTTGTATAAAGATTGATATTAAAATATATCCAAGCTAAATATCGTATAGTAATCTTATACAAATTGTTTTTGTTTGGTTCCATGGAATTTTTATCAAAACAATTTTAGTCGTTTGGATTTTAAATAAAATCATAATAACTGGAATAAGATATGTCATTGAAAGAAATTACGTATTAGACTTTTCAGTTGCTTTTATACGTCCTAATTATTTTAACATATTATAACGTATTTTGCTCGTAAAGTCAATTCATTTTCTTTATTCTATACTATATTACAAAGAGGTTAAATTTATTTTTAAGTTTGTATGTAGGTAATAATGATTTGAAGCTACTGATCCGATTTGAAGAATTCGCGCTGGATAGCCCGTTTATTAAGTAAGGCCACATTACATCACGCTGCGACTCATAGAAGCAGTAGTTATTTATAATTCATAAGCCTTTTTTATTCCAATGTCGTATACTTGCGTACGCGAGGGTAACATCGTGTCCAAATTCAGTTATTTTCCACATCGTCAGCACTTCGTATCGACTATATTGATGTACATTTATTCCCAGACGGCTCACCGTCGATTTATAACCCTTCCTGACCGTGCTGCCATCGACATGGATTCACAGGAAAATACATCTATATAATAAAGAGAGAGCGAATTTTGTACGTGCGAAGTAAACTCAGAAATCTATTTAAAATGGCATATTTTAAAACAAAAACTTAAAAAGATATACTCTATATGAACGTATGGTGGTCAAGACTAAGACTATAATCTTTTTATATGCATTCCGATAAGCAGTAATATGTAAATCCACAAAAAGTTGAACAAAAGAGAAGATGGATATGTACATCTTCAAATTAGTTAAGAATAGGCTTGACATCTTTAAACGCCATTTTCTCAAAATAGAGTTCCTGTGGCTTGACACAGTATTGCTTATCAGCAAACCCAATTATCCTATTAAAAATGCCCGTAAAATTTTCTGTACTTTTTAAAATAATACGTATTTAACATAACAATCGCTTGCTAGAAGTTACAATTGCATTAAATATTCATACATAATGCATGCATTAATAAAGTTAGTCTACAACACGGGAGTATAAAAGCATTTTGCTAGCGGAACGTGAATTCAAAATACTCTATTTAAGGTTATTACACAACGTCCAGTTTTATCTAATGGTGGAATCTAAAAGGCAAACTTTCGTAATAATAAATGGAAAATACTTCTTTGGTACATTTTTTTGCTTATCTGTGATCGGGCTGTCAGATGGCTGCGAACGTAGTGTGTAATAGCCTTAAGGGATAACACAGAATGAGCCAAAATGACCAAGTGAATATGGCATGTGGATTTTTTTCTTGCTTTTGCGGTTTCTTGTCAAAGGAGGTTTGCTTTTACGAAACTGTGGTAGATTATTTTATTTGACGTTAGAAAATAGAATGTAAACTCCAAATTTGAATAAAAACATTTTAGATTTGATAACTGATGGCCGAGGGTTGAAATCAGAGCGATCAGCGCTAAGGATTTAAGTGCTAACTTAATGTCTGCGATGCTTGAAATTAAAGGAACAAAATGTAAGGAAACTTACTTTCGCTGTGAGAAACTTTGATTGCATATCCGCCTATCCGTAAGATAACGTAGCCAGGTAAAATAATATGCTTTTGCATCTTCTAATAGAGTTTTAGTCTAGTAATGGAAAATTGATACAATTATATAAAGGTAAAAAATTATTTATTTAATGTGAGTATTTTTTTAATAGTTAAAGTTTTTTAATGTAAGTACTTTATTGTTTACCAGAAAATATTATTACGGTAATATATAAAAAAAATATTATAAAATATTACATATCAAGCTTCAGGAAAAGATAGTTGATTAGCTTCAGGTCGTAAATTCTTATTCCTAGCCTTTGAAAATAGTTGTTAAAACACCTAGATTTTTGATAGAATATTTATCGTAAACCATCAAAATATTTACAAAAACAATAGTACAAACAATAGAAATGTACAAGAGGCGTCTTTATTCTACGATATTTTCTGGCACATAGTATACAAATTTTTGTATGTATAAATGCCCTTAACATTAAATCGTATTCTACCAATTATAAGTACTATGTTATTAAAGTAATTTCAACATAACTTTCCCTCATATAGATCCAAATAGTCGGACATTCTGTGACCATTTATATTAAATGCTACACAAATTGATTTCGTTTCATTGAACTGATAATGACTGAATCTAATAGCTACAAATCTAGTAATACAAAACATTTTAAATTACGTTACGTAGAATGTTTATTAAATTATAGAATTTCCGTAAAAGTGTGGTAATTTTCCGTCATATTTAACAATAATAAAACAATTGTAAAATACAATTTGACATTAATTTTATTTGGATACTGATAAGGAATAACGAGTCAACCCACAAAAAGCCAAATTCGGAGATATTGATGTCTTCTTATGCGTTATATATTTAACATTATTTTCAAAAGTTTCAAGCCATTCAAATTGAATAAGTATGGAAAAACGTGTCTTAATATTATGTTTAGGATATTGTAGTGTGTTCCATATATTGCAATATGTAATTAGATACCTGAAAAACTTATTATTAGTTATTTCATTATAAATTTTATCAAAATAGAAAAAAAATGATGGATGTAAACGTCTTCAAACAAGTTCGTTTAGAATAGGTTTGACATGTTTAAACGCAATTTTCTCAAAATGAAATCCGTGTGGCTTGAGTATCATAGTATGGCTTGAGTATGGCATTATAGTATTGCTTATCAGCGTTCATTTATGTCTTACGAAATGTTCCCCGCGACTGAAAAATCCGGCTTCCAATAATGAGTCCCTATTGTTGAAGTCGTTATATTCAATAAAAGAATTTTGTATTTTCGATGTACCGATCACAAAACTATTTCAATTGTTTAGTTATCCAATAATATTCAATAAAAAATACATACAGCCGAACATAGAACCTCCTCCTTTTTCGAAGTCGTTTAAAAATAGTCTCGAGTATTGTTAGCTAACGTGTTTTTTTTTTCTTTTCAATTTTTTATAAAGCTTATTTTTTATAATATTATTTTGAGATTGGTTTACTTTTAACGCAGGCAGGTGTTTTTTTTACTAAAAAAATACGTAAAAAATTAATAAAATTTATATAATCTATGTCACCCGTCTCATTGTTACAAATCTATTCAAACATGATTCATTCAAATCCATTCAGTAGCTTACAAGCACGGTGGAACATAAAAACATACACAGACTGCCAAAATCATAACTTCCTTTTGGTTTCACCGGAGTCGGCTAAAAAGGTTGACACTTGACGTTAAAATATTATTCGTCCCCTATTATTGAAACTATGTGTTAGTTTTCAATCACGTTCAAAGGTATTTGCTTACAAAAGGCCATTTCTCGTTGAGGCTGAAATTTTATCCTAACAAAGGGCGATACCCAGACCAGTGTTAGCTTATCGCGGCTAAATATTTCTATCTCCCTTGTATTGTTATATATTTATCTCTTTCCCACGATTACTTGCATTTTAATCCTCTTTGAAGTTCCGTTAAGTGCGTACTGAAACAAATAATTTTCAACAGAATAACTATTGCAATAAATATAAATGATAGCAATAATTACGTCTGGGTTATTGGTTTTAATTGTATATGTCAACTTATAAAAAAAATCTAAATATATTTATTTATGATTATCATTTAATTATTTTTAATACATTATAACATTAAAAAAATCTAGAACTTACGAGTAAAATGTTTAAAGGATAAAATAATAACAGACTTTTGTATAAAAATAATGTTAATATTTCGTGTAAAATGACAATTACATTGCTCATAAAAATACAAACAATATTCCACAGAAGCCGGAGACAAAAGAACAATTATTGTAATTGCCACAGATTTTACAGAGCTATATTAAATCTTTTTCTGCATTAAATTAATAAAGATATTTTTTTCCATATTTTGTATTAACTCAAAGAATACAAGACTTCTTAAAAAACGGAGAACTGACTTAAAAGCAAAGAACGTAATTTCGTTTCTTTGAAAAACATACTTATTCCACTTAATTTGATTTTAAAACTACTACTACTAACAGATTTTGATGAAACTTATATTGAAATAATCTTTAAATATATAGTTATTGAAATATATATTTCAACTTCTCAAAATGAAGTTCGTGTGGCTTGACACAGTATTGCTTATCAGCGTCCAACTGTGAGAGACAACTAGTAGAAATCATTTTGGAAGAAAGATCGTCCTTCACTGGTATTGCAACAGATCCTTGTATGTTCGTTTGACGATAAAGTTAAAGACACTTTTCATTATATTTATACTCCAATAATTTTCAAAAGATTAATTATTTTTCGAAAATTCCAACAAAAAATTCAGCGAAACGAGCCAGCGTTTACAGAATACGAAAAATGAAAAGTCATCGCCATTTATATAGTAGTGACTTTGCTATGCTTTTGTTCGTAATCTACTCGATAAAGAAGCGTATAGTATGCGCCATTTTTAATTTGTTATGACGTCATATGTGAGTAAAACACTCAAAAGTATATATATTAACTTAGCAAACTCTATTTTCAGAGAAAACGATATTCCATTCCGTTACTAAATAACTAGAAGCAAGAGAGTTTTAAGCATATTTTATTTTATGCCTGCATTCTTAGTTAGGCGAACTTAGTATTCGAAAAGAAATAACATTAATATAATCAAATACAATATAATAAACAGAATTAATTAAAGTAAAAAAAATATTTATATATATGAAAAAAGTTTTATTTAAACGCGCTGAAAATAATAAAATAAACTTTTTCATTAAAGGTTTTAGTATCAATTTTGATTGATTGTTAGAAAGCGCTAATCTCAGGAACTACTGGTTCGAATTGAAAAATTCTTTTCGTGTTAGATAGTTTATTTATTGAGGAAGGCTATAGCCTACATTACATTACGTTACGACTCATAGGAGCGAAGCAGTAACCATAAACGCGAGTGAAATCGAAAAGAAGAGCTAATATAAAATAATGCGAATAGATTACTTTAAAAAAAATAATGTTGAAAAACAAAAGAATCCACAGAAGTAATCTAATATCGTAAAGAGTAAAGATTTGATTGTTTGTTTGCATTAATTAGTCTCCGAAACTACTGGACCGATTTTAAAAATTCTTTCACCACTAGAATCCTACATTATCCTTGATGAACATAAGCTGTAGGTTTTTTTTTGTTAAATACCTATGACGGGATAAGACGGGGCGCTAGTCAGTAATCATATTTTGGATACGACAAAGCTACGTTAAGTACCAGTGGTACTTCTATTGTTGTGTCATTTGAAACTCCTATCGGTTTTCGGTAACCAACAACGAGAATGAACTTTAAATGTCTGGGGAACCATCCGTTTATTCAACATAGACAACATTCCCAAGATACCGTCTGAGTCAAAATCTTAATAAATTGATCATTACTGAAAAGATATAACAGTTAATTTAAAATGTATTTTTTTGTAAACATCTCTAGTTCCTTTGGAAAAACCTACTTTATTTTTTGAAATATTAACAGTATAATTAATGTGTAATATAATTTTTAATTTTATATATATTTAAATTATAATACTATTATATTACTACAAGAATAAATGGCAGATTGATTTATCAGAAAACTAAAGTTAACTGTAAAAAATAAGAGTCGATTCGCCATTTTGAAGTGTTTTTTGTAATTTCAAATTAAGAGATATATATATATATATATATATATATATATATATATATATATATATATATATATATATATATATATATATATATAAATTTCTCCGTTTACAGAACTTAGATTCTCCGTTTTATTCCCTTGCGAAGAGAATTTTGGTAAATACTTTCTTAGCAGATGCTAACGTCATATTAATTACTTACGCGCAAACTTTTAAGTTCGGTAATTGAGCTGTGTTGATAGATCAGTCAGTAACGGTTCTCTGTTATACAGTTCTATACTAATATTATAAAGCTGAAGAGTTTGTTTGTTTGTTTGTTCGAACGCGTGAATCTCAGGAACTACTGGTTCGAATTGAAAAATTACTTTGTGTTAGATAGTTTTTTTTATTAGTGAAGGCTATGTAGTAGTGAAGGTGTGAAGTGTATGTAGCGTGATGTAATATAGCCTAAAGCCTATATCACATCACGCTAAGACTCATCGAAGTAAAGCAGTAACCATAAACGCGTGTGAAACAGCAAAGGAAAGCTAGTATAGTTTAAAGATTAAAATCAAGGAAAGAATGTTTTTAACAAACAAAAAATATTTCAATATTTTCAAGAATAACTTGACATTCATGAAAATATTTCAAATCAATTCAAACAGTCTGAATGACTTACAAGACAATTTTTGAACCGTCATCGTCACCGAGAAAAAGTCATTTCGATTTTCACACTACATTTTATCGTATGATAACTCGAAAAATAAACCTTACGACATTGTGATAAGTTCGTTAATACGATAACAAAATAAACAGATTGTAAAACAAGCGACGAATAATATTTTTCACTTCATTCCCGCCTTAACGATGCAACTTGTAGCTGCGATTAATTTCCGCTGGAAAAAATTCTTTCTTGAGACGATCTCGCCCGATAATTAGTGTCGTTGTAGAGTGATGAAAACAGATTCTATTTTTGCTTTTTTTCTTTCATTTCAACACTTTGTTAAAGTGTTTTAGGTATTGATGGGACTAATGTTGGAGTGTCATCATCTACCTAGCAATTTTCCCAGTTATACCAGGGTCTGCTTTCTATTCTAGTCCAGATATTGACGAGTTACTGATTTTTACACAGAGCGATTGCCATCTGACCTCTGCAATCTCTGAAGACAAGCCAGTAACCGTTTAGATTTAGAATAATTTCCCTAGTACGAGTAACGATCATTATCAGATGATTGTGATAACAACTGGGACCGACAGTTTTACGTGCTCTCCGAGGCACGGTGGGGAGACCCACAAGGACAAACATCCAGTCCTAGGAACAAATATTTATACGAATACAAATATCTATCCCGAGCGAGGACCGAACACGCAGCCGTCGGCGTTAGAGGTACATTCAGCGCCACTACACCAGAGCGATTATCAATCGGAATCAATTTAAAACAAGCTAGTATGTTTGGCGGCTTTGCCTGCATGGTTTATAAAGAGCATGCCTGTGCTATTGTGGTGATATAATATTTGTTACTATAACATTTCATCAAAATCCATCCAGGAAATAAAGGAATTTGTAAGGCAATTTACAGTTGTAATTTTTACCACCATAACCGATACTAGCTTCCCTTAAATCCCCAGTTTCACTCGCATTTATTGTTACTGTTTCGCTCCTATAAGTCATAGCGTGATATAATATAGCCTATAACATTATTCAATGAACGAGCTATCCAACACAAAAAGATTTTTTCAAATCGTATGAATAGTTTCCGTTAACCCTCACAAACAAATTTACAATATTTGTATAGATAAAACTAGTCTGTATCATAGCTGAGCCGAGATGGCCTTGTGGTTGGAACACGTTGATCTACAGCAATGATCGCGAGTTCAAACACCACTGAATTTATGTGCTAAATTTTTGTTGAGTTTGGCGGTGAAGAAAAACATCCTGAGGAAATCTGAACGTGCCGGTAGAACTGACACATGTATATCCGCCAAACTGCAGTGGAGCAGCGTGGTGGATTAAACTCGAAACCTACTTCTAAGTAGGAGATGCCTTTGCATGCAGTGGGACTTTTACAGGCTGTTAATTTACTTTTTACTTTAAACAACATAGTAATAGTTACCGGGGTAACCTTACGAAAGCTGTGTACAAACAAGTAACTGACACTAAACTATTTCAAGTGTAAAAGGTAAACATTTTAAATAAATCTTGTTGTAAATTCGTGTACAAAACTTACAAGTGTACATTTCGCCTAAGAGACTGAAAAATTGTAACCCAATATTTAACGTCCGCACTAACGAAGATAGCTTGCTTTTACAAGCAATGCTAGCTCTTTCCCGCGGCTTACCGCAGCAATTAGTCGCACATCTCAGTTCGCAGACGATGACTTAACAAGCATATCAATCTTAGTCACCATACGGCTATGTTACATAAAATTTCATTATAAACAAAAGTTTGTATTGTCTTTTTATACGTTTATCGTTAGCAAGAATATAATTTTTCTTATTAATTCTGTTTGTAGCAGGAAAATATTGTATTTGAAATATAGATATCTTTAAATTTTTTAAGGAATATGGATTTAGTTGCACTGATGTACGTGTGAATTGTTTTATTATTATGCACTTCCTGACTTTTTAAAATTGTCAATTTGAGTAGTCTTTTTTACTGATTTTACCTTTTTTATTTTTTTTATCTAAAAGGAGGGTAATATTTTTCGCTGTATGTACCTATGTATATTATATTTTGTGTATTTGTCCATTGTAACCTCCTGTGACGTCAACGGTTTGAATGATTTTGAAGTATAAGCTGTCATTATTCAGCGGAGCGTTATATACTATGTGACGTCAGCAAAAAATCAACATGGCGAACGGCAACTGCCAAAACTGGCGAACCTTTATTAACTCTTGTAGCCTAACCGATTCTGAAGTGCATGGTATTGTTATTAGGCAGTCGGACTTTAATTTTCTAATTATTACGTGTTGTTTACCACTTAAACATTAACAATTTATCACTTTTTAAACAATTCTTGTTGTAATTTAAAATATTATGCCGATGTCGTGAAAATGTAAATACGCTGGAAGGCTGTAGGGTGAATATTTTTCCTTTTAAAATGTTCATGTCAGGAGCTCGACGGGTACTCAAGCACGATAATAAGCAATATGATATTATACGCTAGGATGTATTTTCTTTTTCAGCGTTCCCACCGATTTTTTGTACAATTAAAAAAATTAAATAACCTGAATGCGTAAATAGTAAAAACTATTTAATAAAAAAATTAGCTTTAAAATAACTAAACTGGACGAAAAACCAACCTGGAAGCAAAACTTGCTAAAAGCTTATTAGTGAGGATCGTTACTACCCAACTTTAAATCGTTATAGATCCTAAACGGTAATTCTGAATAAAAAACGATGTCAGAAACTTAGTAATTATTTTTATATAAATATTCAGCGAGCCCATTTGGCATAGTTAGTCTATTTTTACATTATGGCGTTCGAAATCAGCTATTTCGATTTTTAATTTTTTTAACGCTTTCTATGACATTTTTACAGTCATGGCAAATGTAACGATGAGTCATTTCAGAATCAGCCCACGTGTTTGATATAAATAGTGCCACAACAAAGGCTGATAAACACATAACCATTCTTTGTGTCGAGCCATTCCATAATTAGAAAAAGAAATTATAAAGCCTTATTATACAGTCGGATAAAAACCACATCTACATATTTAAAATCATTTTTAAAAATCAATAGTAAAGAAGTATCTACCTGGTTTAGAGCTAGGCTTTTATGCGTAATTCTATTTTATGAATTAACTACACCAACGTAATACCTAACAATATACAAGTGTTGATTATTTTAGGAAGACAGTAACGTAAATATTAGTGGCGTGAATCCATCCTTTATGTCAAAACAAACTGTTGGTTAAAGAACTAACGAACGTCAAACAGCTGAGTTTTTATCTTGATATTCTCAATAAAGACTAATCAAAATAAATCCGTTGAGAATAGGCTGGCTCTTGATTTGATGTTTTGTATTTAGTTCTGATTTTAAACTATGCTAATATTTTAATGCTATTCGTTTAGTACTCAAAAAATCAAAATCAAAATCAAAATATGCTTTATTCAAGTAGGCTTTTTTTTACAAGCACTTTTGAATCGTCAATACAAAAACAAAAGAAAACTAAACACTAATTAATTAATTAATTTACCACCGGTTCGGAATGTAGGTAGATTCTACCGAGAAGAACCGGTAAGAAACTCGATAGTTACTCTTTTTAAAAGTTTTACGATGGGTACATACATTTATGAGTTCCAAATATATTAAATGAATCCAGCTTATACTAAATCCAAGCATGTTTATCATCTATATAATCTTGAACAGAATAATATGCTTTAGCTACTAAGGATTTTTTAATATGTACTCAAGAGTTGATATCCGCGATTTCGTCTACGTAGGATAATTATTTTGAAAAGCATATTGCTTTGAGCAATCCTTGTAAATCTATACTAATATTATAAAGCTGAATAGTTTGTTTGTTTGTTTGAACGCACTTATCTCAGAAACTACTGGTTCGAATTGAAAAATTTTTGTGTTAGATAGTTTATTTATTGCGAAAAGCTATAGGCTATATTACATCACGCTACGACTCATAGGAGCGTAGCAGTAACTATAAACGCGAGTGAAACCGCGAGGGACAGCTAGTACATATATAATCATAATCTCGTAAACGGCTTCAAAGATTTTCATGAAATTTAGTATGCAGGGGTTTTCGGGAACGATAAATCGATCTAGGTTTTTTACGGTTCATTTTAAGAAAACGTCTGTTTTCAGGAAATGAGAAATTGCTACTATTTCTTAATTACTACTAAATCTGTTAACATCTTACATTTATTACAAATCATGTTAAAATTATATACAGATTTAAATTATTTAAACTATTTTATTTATGAATTAACTGTGATTATGAATTTTTAATTTTAATATCTATACTAATATTATGAAGCTAAAGAGTTTCATTGTTTGTTGGTTTGAACGCACTAATTTCAGGTTCTACTGGTTTGAATTGAAAAATTATTTTTCGTAATAGATAGTTTATTTTTGAGGAAGGCTATATTACATCACGCTATGATTAATAGGAGCGAATAAAATGTATAATAGAGTTTAGTCAGTTGTTTTTCGGTTCAAAGTACATTTTTAAAACGGTCGATATGTGAATAAGGGGAACAGTTACTCTGATTTTTCAGTAGTAATGTTATTACTAATATATGTAAATGTTAATTTAAAACTGAGTCATCTTATAAGTAATTATTATAAAATTGTGTTTAAATACTGTGATAATCTAAAGTATTATGTCTTTGCCTAGATATTAGCAGTGATTTCGTGATTGCTAACAAATTTGAGTATAATTTCCAAAAGAAATCGCGATTTACCAAAAATATTGGTCATCCACTATAAATTTGTATTCCCTGATTTAAATGTTAACAACGATCTCCTTTTTTTTTGACGAGCAAAAGTCTCACTAGCAAAAGTCCTTTGCTTTAATCCGCTTCTATTACAACGGAACATTGTCTCGCGTCTGCACAGGCCATTACGGTTGAAATAGAAGAAGAAGTATTTTTGTCACAATATTATTTAGGGCCGGAATGAAGATTCGATTCCGGAAACTGAGATGTCAACCCGCGACAGTTACGGAAATAGATAAATTGACAAGATGATGAAAAATGAAAAAACAAACTGTTGGACTCCTTGTCTAGACTAATATTATAAAGATGTGAAATTTGTAAGTATCAGTGGTTTCCGAGATTACCCCTTAGGCGAGTTACATTTGGTTGTTGATAAGCAATAATGTGTCAACACACAAAATTCGAATTTGGAAATAATTATGTATTCTGATAATGCGTCTAGTGTAATTCTCGCCTTATATAAAGTAATGGGTAATATCGGAAACTACTGATCCGATTTGAAAAATCCTTATTGCATTAAAGGCAGTCCGTCTATTAAAGAAGGTTCTAGGCTAAATTAAATGCTAAAATATCTTATTTTTTTAATGCGTCGGCGTATAAAAACAGCATTTTTTTGTCTTTTTTTTCAATATTTACATATCCTTAAAAATGGTATTTTTAACATAAGGACCAATAGGCGCCAAATTATTCTTACAATAAAAATATTCTTACAGTTATTGTGACAGGAATACGAATTCTTAAATAAGTAGTTAAGTTAAGTCTGTCGCGACCTGAATATTTAGTATTTCCAACCCCCGAACAAAAAAGAAAGAATGTTATAAGTTTGACGTGTGTACCTGTGTATTTGTGTGTCTGTGTGTCTGGCTGTGGCATCGTAGCTCCCTAACAAATGGACCAGTTATGATGCGGTTTCTTTAGTTTCTTTTCGGTTTTTGATAACTGACATAATCGAGATATTTAATATAAAGGGTCTTATCGCGATAATTAATAGTAGTAAAACATTTTTTATTGGCCGACGTTTCGACGCAGTTGCTTCCCTCGTGGTCACAAGCTGATAGGACACTTTTTTTGATGCAATTTCGTCGAAATGTCGGGCAATAAAAAGGTATTACTACCATTAGCTATCGCGATGAGACCCGTTATATTAAATACTAGCTGTGCCCGCGACTTCGTTCGCGTGGATTACAGAATGCTTGGCATGTCTCCTGCAAAGCAAGGTTATAATAGTCTGCGGTGCTGCTCCAGAAAGGAGCTTTTTACTTTGAATCTGGAAACTTTCTGGTTGTATTTATAAGCAGACACTAACTCAGATATGGTATTCCTCCACGGTTTTCACTATAAATGTTGAAGAAAAGTTGTTTTGTGGTAGTCTTTAAAATTTCGACTGCAAAACAGTAAGTTCCCACCTAGGTTCTCCTTGTATTATATATTGGGTGAATTTTTCTATTGGACTTAATAGGCCAAATCCGGAACTATAAGGAATCGTGAAAGATACTTAATGGAGTCTCGTGTCCGATTTTGAAAAATCTAAAACTGCATCATAATTTTATTTATTTCATGATTTTCCTGGCCAGAAATAGAACCCACTAATTTTAAAAAAATACATTCTGTATTATTGCACCACCTAATTGTGTCACTTGTAAAGATCAACTTTTGGAAAGTAATAGTAAGCGGCAAATTAAAGGAAAAGGTTTTTTTTTACAAAATAACATTAAATCTATACATTAATAAGGTTAAGTATTCGATTCTACATAGACATAATCAAATATGTGGGCTAAATCATGGGTTCCGGTAAGTTTAGAAAAAAATGTCCGTTACTTCGAACGATTTGTTTATAAATTGCATCAAAATGCTAGTCACCTACTAAAGTGAGGAAGAGTGTGAACAATACAATCAAAAATATATAAAATGAATTACTCACAGTAACTTCTTTTATGTTTGTCTTTTTTTTCTATGTGAGTTATACAAAGTTGATAGAATGTCACGTTTGTTTTGGTCCCCGTCATCTACTCAGTTACCTAGGTAGGTTTAGATAATTCTTAAAAAGATGAATCAATTTGTTGAAAATCTACATTTCACTGGACTCGGCTATTGTACTCACCCGCTATTAGCGTTACAACATCCCGTTACTAAAGATTTAATTAATGTAAGAATTTGATAGAATTTTGAAAAAAAAAATAGCCTTTTCTTTTTGTTGCAGTTTACTGTATAGTATTACCTTACTAAAGTTGATCTTTATAATGTATGAAGGTATCAGATGGTGCAATACTACAGAATGTTATTTTTTTTGCAGAATCTACGTGTTCGTTTCTGGCTAGGAAAACCTTTTTTTTTCAAAAAACTAATGATGCAGTTTTAGTTTTAATCAAAATCGGCTCTGTGACTTAAATTATTTTTCGCTTTTGCTTATAGTTTCGGTTTTGTTCTATCATATCCAGTAAAAAAATTACTACGTATATATATTATTTTTTAAAATGATTATATTAATATAATATATATCTTCCCTATTTGAATCAGATATTATTCACTATTTCATTGGTTTCAATTTT
The DNA here is from genome assembly GCA_037950945.1 of Hypolimnas misippus. Taxonomy (NCBI): domain Eukaryota; kingdom Metazoa; phylum Arthropoda; class Insecta; order Lepidoptera; family Nymphalidae; genus Hypolimnas; species Hypolimnas misippus. The sequence goes on from JBBEEQ010000009.1 coordinate 4,942,280, forward strand.
GTTCCTTATAAAATTGGCTTTCTGCTAGTGAAAATTTCATCAAAATCGGTTCAGCTGTTTCAGATATTAGCCGAAACAAACTGAGTGACAGATAGACAGACAAAAATTTTAAGATTGGTAATTTTGTTGTAAGTACCGTGTATACTTTCATATGCATTTATTTAAAATTACAAACAGACACATCAATTTTATTTATTTGTATAGATGTATACCTTCCCTTCTTAAATCGGAAAATGTTCACTATTTTATTGGTTTTTACAATATTTTGTTATCGTGTAATTCTCTTTTTTACTTATTGATTAAAATAAATATATTTTTTTAATATAAGTAGCCTAATTTAATCCTTATAATATTAGCTATAGGGGCTGCTGTAATGTTTTTAAGAACTTTTTAGACTTTGTGATATTTTGTGATTGTTTTCTTCCATTCCCACTCCCTTCTCTGGGCCTCACGTGATTAATGGACATCCTCTAACTGCGAGTGAAAGTGCCATCAAATTTGATTCAGCTGTTTCAGAGATTAGTCGTAAGAAACAGACTGACAGTACTTGATGTAAGTACTTTCATGCATTTAGCGGGCACAAACGCACAGATAAACAGACAAAAATTCTAACAAATTTTGTTTTGGGTTCTATTGCGTAGGTAAAGGCCTCCAATATTTTTTTTCATATATCTTACATGTACAGACAGCGACCCGTTAGATTTTTTTTCATATATATAGATTTAAAAATATCTAAAATAGAAGTAGCCCCAAGTCACTCCTTATAACATTTTCTAACTGCAAAAAGTACCATCAGAACCGGTTAAGTCGTTTCAGAGATTAGTCGGAACAAACAGATAGACAGACAGACTGACAGACAAAATTTTTAAAAATGTATTTTTTTATGTAAGTACTGTATATACTTTCATGTATTTAGTTATAAACACAAAAAAAATGTTCAACGTGATTCCTTAAATTGACATAACTTTTTTATTTATAGACCGATTGACATAAAACAAACCCTAAATGTTAAGTGAAGCTTACTACAATATATTAGTGAAAACCGCATCTAAATCGGATTAGTTGTTTCTGAGATTAGCGTGCACAAACGCACAGATAAACAGACAAACAGACAAACAGACAAACAGATAAGAATTCTAAAAATCATTGTTTTGGGTTCTATTGCGTTGGTATAGGCCCCCTATAATATTTTTTTTCATATATCTTCCATGTACAGACAGCGACCCTCTAGAATTTTATTATTAGTATAGATGAATAGTGTAAATCGCGTAAGTTTAAAATATATAGTAATCGAGATAGTTATAGGGTATAATTCATGAAGAGCTGTCCAGATGTTTCAAGGTTACATTTAAAGATTTGCTGCAAAACTCAGAAGTACAGTTTTTCCTTACTTCATCGCACTAGAAAAGGGAAAAAATCATATATTTCGATCTGTGATCTATAATAATTATAGTCATTCAAGCAAAAGTGTAAAACAAGAAAGATTAAAACGATTAAAAATAATTGATAACTCTGCTTGCGTTGTCGACGTCTAATAATCGTATTAAATCGTTAAATGTAGACAAAATGAAGTGTCTGCGGTAGTCTTAATAAGAAATAGCTCAAAGTAACAAAGCACGTTTACGCGATATTGTAATATGTTGTCTTGTCGTGTTCGAGAATAAAATAACTATTTCTTTTTTGACTTAAACCGGTCTCAAAGGGCTATACAAAATATAAAGTTATATTAAAACAGTATTATAAAATTGTAGTTTAATATAGAATTCAATATTAACTTGCATATTGCATGTCGCCGCCAGATATTTAAATCGCCCACTTCATTGGATAGCTAGGCTATTTATTAAACATCGGTAAGACCCACAGACCATTCGTTGAATTTCTTTATATAAAAATTGCTGCCAAACGAGCAGGCGGAGCACCTGATGCTAAGTGCTCATTACTGCCAAAGGATATTTACAGCACCAGGGGAGCGACAATTGTGTTACCAGTTGGAAAAAGAATAAAAATCAGAAGAAATCGGAATTAAAGAAAGATGGGCGGTGAGTTAGGCTTTCGGTTCTCTCATCCACCGTACGAAAACAGCTTTATATTAGCTACGTCAAAACATAATGCTGCTTTGGTTAAACCAATTTTTATACGAGCCTTAGTCTGTGGACTACACCCCTTTGAAGACCGGAAAAACGGACGGAGGTACGACGTTCGTTTAGTAATAGTATCCCTTAAGCGCCCTTTGGTTATAGAACCCTAATAAAAACAAAATCGCAATAGAATTTAATTTTTCTGTCTCCCATATGTTATGGTTCGTTGAAGTAAATTTAAATTATAAATTGAATTACCATTTTAGCTACCTCAGTTATAAAGCCATATGTTTATATTTATACGAAAACACACCATTAGAAAATTACGTCTTATTCCTGTTTGTCTATTTCAGTACTTATGTTGATGTGAATAAGGTTTATTTTTATACTGAATGCTTGGGAAAATCCCTTTGTTTAATGTATGAAGGTATGACAAAGGGTCTTGATTTAATGTGATTAATGAAACAAGGTTGGTAATACACTTTATTTAGATATTTTATCTTACTTTTAATTGAGTAAAAAATTAAAATTAGGCTTTTTCAAACACTAGCTGCCACTCGCTGTTTCACTCGCGTTTATAGCTACTGCATCTCTCCTAGGGGTCGTTATGTAATATAGCCTATAACCTTCCTAAATAAACGGACTATTTCAACGCAAGAATATTTTTTCATCAAACGTACAAACTTACAAACAAATTCTACTTCTTTCTAATATTAGTATAGATAACGTTACTCGAATAGGACTAATGCTTTCGTATCCTAGGATGGCATTACCTGCTATTTAACAGCCAAATTAATGAACGGCCCAAAATTTACTTAAAATTAAGTAACGATTGATTTGCCCACCAGTTTAAAAGTAGCAGGTATGAAGAGTATTCCGATATAGGTAGCCATTTTTAAGTAATTCATTGGATCCTAAGCAATTGTCAAAACCTATAAGGCATTGGTAACCGAACCTGACCCTATTTTGGGATAAATAATTAATAAAGCTACGTTTTACTGGTCTTTGCTTTTAGGGACATTGATATAAAGTGATGCGGAACAAATCTGATCGAGGATTAATATTAATTATAAATTTACGTGTCAGTCATACTATTTGACGTAAAAAAAATTTTACCCATTTCAAACTTTGAGATGTTCGTCAATTGTTCTGTTGACCAAACGATACTCTCGCTTGTCATACATAATCAGTAGCTGATTGCTTGGCAACTTCGTCCAAACTGGTCGGCATTCTGAGGGTAAAAATCCATGAGCTTCTAACATTTGTATAGTTATATAATACTATTATATAATAGCATAAGATGTAATGGGAGTTTGCGTTCATATATTCGGCAATTCATTGTTTATCGACATGAATAAAAGTAATTTGCCGAATTCATTTACATTACGTCTAATATAGCGGCGCTCATACGCTAAAACTATTTATTTTGCAAGAAAAATATTTTAACCTAAATGACAGGATATTTCCTTCAGTTTAATTTATTACATAACTATTTTCATCGGAAAATTAGTACGAAAGAAAAAACAGTTTTTGGGTGCTATTTTTCCAATATGACCGTGCCAATTATAACGTATCTAATGACTTTTCATATTTAATATAACGGGTCTTATCGCGATAACTAATAGTAGTAATACCTTTTTATTGCCCGACGTTTCGACGAAGTTACATTCGCCGTGGTCACGAGCTGACTGGTGTACCGCGCGCCCTCCGGCGACGAGTGCGCGAGTTTTCTTCGCCTACCCTCACAATATTAATATTGTCTTTACCGTTATTATAATGCTGGGAGCACACTACACTAACACAATCGGTTCGCGCGAATCAATCCAATGGTTTGTTCCCGAGTTTAAAAGATGGTCAGCCACTGCGGATTTTTCTGTCTGTCTGTTTTTCACCGCCACTATGTGTTCTTTGACCTTATCCGCTATTGTACGTTTAGTTTGGCCAATATAAGAAGTGCCACAGCTACAATTTATCTTGTATACACCCGGCGTTTGAAAAGGGATGACATCCTTCGGCGTGCGTAAGCATTTACAGACTTTTGTCAAGGGGGTAAATACGGTCTTGATGGAGTAACTCTTCAATATCGTTCCAACTTTGTCCGTTATTCCCTTGACGTATGGCAGAAATGCTGGTTGACGGCTTACCTCCGGTTGTTTTTCCTTCCTACCTCGTGGTCTAATACTATCACTTACCCTATATCTATTGCGTTTTAGTACCTCCTGAATATGTGTCAGCTCGTGATCGAGATGATCAGGGTCGCATAGATCTAAAGCCCGATTTGTAAGGGAATTTCTTACCGAATTAAGATGGCGCGGGTGGTGATGTGAGGTGGCGTGAAGATACCTATCCGTGTGTGTCGATTTTCGGTGTACTTTATATCCGACAGAACCATCAGGCTTAACCAGAATCTTGGTATCAAGAAATGCTAACGCTCTTTCCGACTCTAATTCGTAGGTGAATTTTATTTTGGGGTGTATAGAATTAAGATGACCCAAATATTGTTCTACGTCGTGTCGTTCTTATATTGGCCAAACTAAACGTACCATAGCGGATAGGGTCAAAGAACACATAGCGGCGGTAAAAAACAGACAGACAGAAAAATCCGCAGTGGCTGACCATCTTTTAAACTCGGGAACAAACCATTGGATCGAGCTTCATGACCCAAAGGGTCTCTCGACGGACAAAAATTATTATTGCCGCTTAATACGGGAAGCAATTGAAATTAAAAAACATAAAACCTTCAATCGCGATGACGGATTTAAATTGTCGGCCGCTTGGAACCCGGTGATAAATAAATTGAACAAAAGTGAAGTACCTCGAACAATGTTCGCGCGAACCGATTGTGTTAGTGTAGTGTGCACCCAGCATTATAATAACGGTAAAGACAATATTAATATTGTGAGGGTAGGCGAAGAAAACTCGCGCACTCGTCGCCGGAGGGCGCGCGGTACACCAGTCAGCTCGTGACCACGGCGAATGTAACTCCGTCGAAACGTCGGGCAATAAAAAGGTATTACTACTATTAGTTATCGCGATAAGATCCGTTATATTAAATATGAATAGTATAAATCGCGAAAGTTTAAAATATATAAGTATCTAATGACGTTTTGTAGCTAATATTTCTCCTAATTTAAAGTTTAGTGTGTAACTTCAAGCTTACCAACATTAAAACTTGGTTTGACTGGTCTCACACTGGCTCGTCCCTAGTTGCTTTCTAATATTATATATCTGAAAGTAACTTTGCCCGTTTATCTATTCGTCTGTTTATTACGTTTTCAGTCTAAAACGCTGAATAATTTTTAATGAATTTTGGTATAGATATAGATTGGACCTTGAAAGGGCATAGTTTATTTAGTGGCGCGATAACAAAACTTGAAAATGGTGATATAAGGGATGAAATATGAAGAACATAATGTCTTTAAGAAATATAATATTCATATAATTATTTTATTTTAATAATAATAATAATTACTCATGCACACAAAGCATGGGGAGCAATTAATCTACATATACATATATATAAAAGCGAAAGGTCACCCACTCATTGACCATGAAATCTCAAACTACAAGTGCTAGTAGTTTTAAATTTTGTATGGATGTTTTATTTTTAGGACGTAAGTGATCAATAAAACAGGATTTTGCATAATTCGGCCTCTGAGGTGTGAACAGGTGAGGACCCAAAACGGGTGTTGAAAGTTTGTGAAAAGTCCTAAGTTAACCACGAGGGGCCGCTAATAGGTTTATAAAACTAATAGCAAAGAATCAGCCAAATCGTTCAAGTAATGGAGGAAACTTGCCAAAAAAGCGACTATTTTTTGCTCAAGTCAGTTCCGCATAATCGATTTCACTGCTGCATACACATCGAGGTAATTTACAGAATTGAAAGCTATCAAAACTAACGAAAGCCGAATAGTAGTAATTTGTTACTAATTAGTTTTCAAAATAAGCGTCTTGATGTACAAATGCTGTCGAAAATCAGAGTCAATTGTGACAGAAAAAGATATTAAATTGAGAGTACCTAATCAAATGAGCAAATGTATATATTCTAATGAGAAATGAAAAAACTTTGTATTCCTTTTTAAGAATATTAGGTGCTCAGAGAGATTTAAGATTTACCATGTTTCAACTTTATATACAGAAAAAGTGCAGAAAGCTAAAATTGTGTTAGTGTTGTGAGTGTTTCCGGACCCCCGACACAAGGTCATGAGATCTTAATGGGGGCCGTTGAGTGTGATGCGTTATTATTGCGTCTATAATATATGTTTCATATACAAAAATTCAACTTCAGACATTAAATTTAAAAATTGTATGAATTTCGATAACAAGGCCATTACATTGAGGAGTAACTTGTTGATAATTTATTAAATACTTCTTTTGTATATTTTTAACCATTAATTTTCCAAAAAAGTAGTACTGCTTGTTATATAAACTTTGCTATTAATTTGATACCTACTATTATTTCGATAGCCGTGACCATTAACGAGATATTCGCGAAAAACTGTAACTAGATTTTTAACTTCGAGTAAAATTTTTTACGGCACACGGATCGGGTTGGGAATTTAGTAATTTTTTTACGGTCACAAAAAGAAAGTTCAAGTTAAAATTCAGCATTCTCCTAATTTTTGCGAAAGTTTTTTTTCTACACACTATCATATAATTTAATAAAATCATTAGATAATGAGCAATCATTTAAAGCGAAATATTGTATAAGATATATTATAAAATTCGTAAGGCGTCTGTCGTAGGAACTTATTAAACGTTATAATAATGTTGACGCCACTTTTAAAATATATTATAAATATTATTTATTTATTCAAAATATACACAAACTCTTTATACTACAAATACATCAAACTCTTTAAACACTCAACTTCAATTATGGAGCGTTAATAAAAAACAAGATAAAAGTAAGAACAAGATTACTGATAGTGTAAAACTGTGTGTATATATACACACATATATAAGTGAAATTCGGAGATATTGGTGTATTATAAGACGGCATCACCTATTTAACATTATTCAATAAAAAAAAGTAATATAAACTAAACAAGTACTGAAAAAAAATCTTAATTAATTGTTCCGAAATTCCAGGTCGTTCCTTATTTTGTAATTTATGCAATAACTTATATTTTTAAAAACTTTTTATTAGATAATCTTTTAAATACATCAACCTGCTTTTAACTTATTCAAACAAACTTATTAAGAATAGGTTAGACATCTTTAGACGCCATTTTTTCAAAATGAAGTTCATGTGGCTTGACACAGTATTATATATATATATATATATATATATATAAAATGTTAATGTTTGTGTGTGTGGCCAAAAAAGGTCAGTGTATAACTATTTCGCTCTAAATATATTGTTTTAATATTCCTTAATATGAGTGAAAAGCTTTTTCGTTACTGTAATCTTCACAAAATATTGCTAGGCTGAGGCTAATGTGTCTTGAGCAGATTCTACCTACTATTAGATATATGTTGTCCTAAAGAGCAATTCTGTCTATTTTATTTTAAAAGGAAAACCGACTTCAAAAGCATGACATATAATTTAATATACATTAATCACATACATATTTTTAAAACCATAGTACTAAACAGATTTTGATGAATTTGTACGGGAGAAATGGGAAAGTTTATCCTTTCAAATAAAAAGAATAAACACAGTCAGTCCAGCCATTTTCGAATAATCGCTAAACATATATTTAAAAAAAAACCCTGACGAATTCATAACCTCCTCTTGTTTTAGATGTCGATTAAAACTATATCGAATATAATAAAACGAATAATCTACTGTGACTAAGCCTTGCTCTAGCCTACTGAATATATCTCGTATGTGTTTGATCGACTTTATGTCTGAGTACCAAACGAGCATAAAGAATCGACGTAAAAAAAATTGGCCGCTGATAGACAATACTGTGTTAACCCACAAGGATTTCATATTGAGAAAATTTTAAAAATGTGATAGGTTCACAATTCTTAATAAATTTGTTTGAAGAAGTATATTTCCATATTTTGTTTTCTATTTAGATAAAAGATATAATGTTCTATTTAGATAAAGAATTTTACCAAGTAATAAGTTTTCCTAATACACGAAATTATTTTAATCGTAAAATATGGACCACTCTTCAATATTCAAATTATTAAATTAAGGAACTTTTTTTCGTAATTATTTAGTTCGGATGACTTTAAATTTTTTGAATAGGTATTATTAAATGCGTAATGCATTATAATACATCGATATCTCCGAATTTGACTTTTTGTGGATTAATTAATTCACTCCCCGATTCCTTTTTTCGTACTCTCCCTCATCCTGCATTCCTTTTTAAGCGGGCAACGGGTTTATAGCTCCTCCTGGACTATGGTCTGCAATGATGCAGATGGTGTCACATAACATTAGATGATCGTTTACTCGTATGCCTACTATTCTTGAAAAAAAAAGCAAGTGTAAATATAATATTTTACAATAAAATACCATATAAAATAAAATACCATATCCCTCGAGTATATCGGCTACAATTAAGCAATTTGTTATAATCATCATCATCGCATACACTCAAAATCAACGCAGAGTAATCGCATTAATTATAATTTAGATTACTGATCGTCTAATGCTGTTTAACGTGAATTTAAATCGCATATTTAAAATAGATAATCTGATATATGTGAACGAATTTAAACAATTCTTGTATATATGTATATATAAAATATGAATCTCAAAAACGGCTACAAATATTTTCAAGGATTTTAGTACGCCGGGGGTTTCGGAGGCTATAAATCGATCTAACTAGGTTTCATTTTTAGAAAACAAGGTTTAATCCGTGTTTACAGGCTATGAAAAAATGTACTATTTTTTATTTACTACTAAATCTAAATATACTTTTCCAAAAGCACTTGATTAATTGGGTACTAGGTAGAATGCTGATTTACAGTTTAGAATTACTTGAACTGAAATAAATTCTTTAACTCTTAATTAAAAAAAAAATATATAGCTATTATACAATTATAGTTATCACTAGCTTTTGCCTGCGACTTCGTCCGCGTTTTCGTCGTTTTTCGAAAAAAAGTAGCGTATTTCCTTCCTCAGGGTTCAGTGGTTTTGATGTGACAGACAGATTAACTATCGTAATTTAATAGGGAAATATAATATGTCAATCCACAATACTTGATTTCTATGATTTTTTTTATTAAATAGGTAATAATATTAACTTTTTTAAATTAGGGATGAGTGAGAGTATTATAAACGTAAAAGTAAACAAATATAATCAGAATTCTTCGAACTGCTAACCTATCAGGAGTTACGCGTGTTATTGTGAGTCAACCATAAAAGATAGACATACGCTGTTACGGGATATTTTTTAGGAAATTTTATGTAGAATATTTCTGTCATACATGATTTCTATGTAACTTTAACCATTAAGGCTGCATACGCAACGGAAGCTTAAAAATTGGAGTAACGACTCCCGTTTTCCCTTTATTACTCTGCTCCTATTGATTGTAACGTGATGAAAAGTATACTATAACCTGCCTAGGAGTATGAAGAATAATTGTACTATGTTTCGTTAAAATCCGTCGAGTAGTTTTTGTTTCTATAAGGAACATACATACAGACAGACAGACAGACAGACAGACAAAAATTTTACTGATTGCATTTTTGGCATCAGTATCGATCACTAATCACCCCCTGATAGGTATTTTGAAAATATATTTCATGTACAGAATTGACCTCTCTACAGATTTATTATAAGTATAGAAGATTAGGTCATCAACTAGCTTCGGATGGCGGCTTTGTTATTTGTTAATAGAAAGTAGTAAGTTATTCTGACACTTAGCTCTCATAACTGTAAAGTTTCATAAAAATCGACTTTGTAGATTCCGAACATTCAGTCTCAAAAAAAATTGCATACCTGTTATCAGTATAAGAGTTTTTTTTAAAAATAATGTTCCTAAAATATTATGCTACGCAAATTTATAATCAATCATAGTCATCCAGCGGCCGGCGATCTCTCGCCCGCACCCGACCGCTATCATCCAGCACTAATGTATACTACGACTCATTTTTCTTGTAAATATACTTTAATATCGCTATGAAAATACAGGTTACTATTATTATCCTTTAAGGACTCTTTTTATTAATGATTCTATTATCGTTACTCAGTTTTTATTATGATTAATACTTTTTTACTGGCAACGACTTTAAAAATGTTACATTTTTTGTTTTTTAGTTTTTTTTTTTTGTATTAAATACGATTTTGAAATCGATTTATTTTTTGTATAAAATAATCGATTAACTAACTTAAAGTTGGAACATAGTCGTGCATCTCAAACACACTCAATAAAGTATATATAAAACGTCTATATAAAACTTACAGGTAATGTTTTGTATTTTGAAAATTATTTCGTTTTAAAGAGACCAGAAGGGAATCATATTAAGGTATTCGAATAATTTTCCATGTGTTTTATATTTTTCAACTGTTGTAAGAATATCGCTATGGTCTCATTCTTACCATCTACAACCTGTAGCTAGGCAACTCTCAAAGTCAAGGTCATTAATTAATAAACAGGTACTCGTAGTTTTATTTTAACCAACTACTATTGTATTGAAAACTTTAAAAATAATGTTATTCATAAAATTTGAATTTGTGCTGAATAAGACTTTTTTTGATGTGCATTTTTACCTAAAGTTTTCATGCATTTATAACAGTTTTCTTGCAGTTGGAGATAAAAAGTCCACATCGGCAATTTTCTCTTTGACTGCACTGTCGTAATCGATTGTATAAACGTAAGTATTTATTACTGGCTCTTGCATGTGATTTGTTTCGTGCCCTAGTTATATTTTTCTATATATATTCGATATATATAAACTTTCGATCGACTTTCTTTCGATCGATTCGAGTGAAATCACTTCTTTGGAGGTGGAATATCTAACATAAAAAAAATTTCAATTCGAACCATTAGTACATGATAATGAAATGACAATTTGTGATGTTGACAAAATCTATAACAGCTTAACAATTTTAAGCCTGACATCTCTCCACCTAACTTCTTCTCCCCTTCATCCCTTCTTATACCTTTTCAAACCAATGGATTTGTTAATGTACTGCGGTCCACTTTACATTACGCTGTCTGTCCCTTTCTAAATGGAGAAATTAAATTTGTTATACACTCAAATATAATCAGCTCTTTTATGTTTGCTTTATAATTCCCAGAAAAGGGTGAATGTGATAAAATTTTGATACTTTTAATAGAGCAATTAACGCAACCCTCATTCCGAATGAACAGGCTAATGAAGAACAAACTTTTATCGGACGGAAGTTATATTTTGTATTTGTTTAGGACATTGTATTTGTAATGTGGTTTTGATTTTTCGTACGGTATTATTTGTTTAAACTATGTGTGTTTAAGTACTCATTACAGTAGCAACATCAGAAAGTTACACACTTGTATAACGTTGATAAATTCAGTTGTTTTTTGTGAAAATTCATAGTACAATAACTTTAAATGTATATTTTATAATGTGTATATGTGTTTATCTTTTCAACTGATGAAAAGGAAGGAAATAATACTGAAATCAGTTTCATTTCCTTCATCAGAAATGTAACTACTAAGATACTATAAAATTTTAAGCCCAAAATTTTAATGCGTTCAGAATACAAATAATTATTTTGAATAACCAATTTTTTTAATAAATGACTAGTTGGCTCTCGCGGTTTCACTCGTGTTTCCGGTTACTGCTTCGTTCCTTTGATCCATAGCGTGATGTTTTTTTTTTTTTTTTTATTCTGAATTGGCTAGCTCTTGGCGTCAATCAAGCCTGATGGTAAGCAATGATGACGCCTAGGTTGGTGCGTGCTTGCCAAGAAAATGCCTATTCACTCTTCTCTTGAAGGCACTCAAATTGTAAGTGGCGGGGAACACTGATGCTGGAAGCGTGTTCCATATCTTAGCGGTTCTTATCAAAAACGAGGATGCAAATCGCCTTGTTCGAGTTCGTGGGAGATCAACCACATAAGGATGCCACTGTTGACGGCTTCTCGCTGTTCTGTGGTGAAAAGGTGTGGGGGGAATTAGCTCGTGAAGTTCCTGTGCACACTCTCCAAAGTATATTCTGTAAAAAATCGATAAGCAAGCGACAAGGCGTCTGTGTTGAAGGCTAAGCATCTTCGGCCGCGTTAGCGATTCCTTCCCAACTATTCTGAGAGCTCGGCGATCAATAGAGTCAAGAGTATCAAGCTGGTATTTTGCAGCACCATCCCAAAGATGACAGCAGTACTCAGCAGATGTAACATAGCCTATAACCTTACTCAATGAACGAGCTATCTAAAGCAAAAAGATTTTTTTGAAATCGGATTAGAATTTTTAGAGATTACTCCGTACAAACTTACATATAAATTTTACCTCTTTATAACATAAGTATAAAAGATGGGTCCTTCATACAAACTATGATCTTCTTTTCCAGCTTCCTTCAAGATGTAATTTTTTAAAAAACCTATATTCTTAGGTCTTATCTATCTATGTTTATACCAAAATTCGTCTACATTAATGAAGCTATTTAAGTGTGAAAGCGTACCAAACAGACTGACAGCCAAAAACTCCATTTATAATATTAGTATTCAAGTATGAATTTAGAGAAACCCTGAAATACCAAGTTTCACGTCTCAGAGAGTTATAGCTAATTACTCGCATCTGTTACGGAATTTATAAGTCTACGGCATTCAAAGTATTGCTCTGAAAACGTGTTCGGAATTGATCTAGCTTCATTATGACTCCATTATGCCGTCGACTTTGAGTTTGAGGATAAGCTGCACTTACGATTATTGAAAATAGTTTAAGAGTTAGAACGAATTAAAGTTTAAAATTTAATAAATATTATAGTTTTTTATTGAAATAACCAATTTTGAAGCAAATTCTTTTATCCAAATATAATATCGCTGGTTTGCAAGAATATCGTAGTAATTCAAAATTCTAACAAATAGAACTAAGTGTGACAAAAGACCATAAATCTTTGATGTTTTATCATGGTGAAGAGTTGCGATGATGAGTTTTCTTTAAATCAATAAAGTTATAACATCAAGGGATCGTTTAAATTTTGCAGCTATGCACCAACACATTAATAAAGAAATTCAAAAACCCCATTCCCTAAAATTCATCATTTTTAGTTGCATCGATATTCTTGAAAAGCAGCGATATATATTGTTTATTATGCTGTTGTATTGTTTGTGCATATTACATTGTAAAAAGGAGTAAAATTTATCTATTTATTCAAGTACTCGACATAAGATGCACCAAATCAAACCTTTTTAAATAATTAACACTTTAAAAAAAAAAAAGAAACCGACCTTGACTTCGTTAAGACCTCTTACCAACTATTTCGACTTTAAAAATGATTGGTTAATAAATAACGGAGTTAAAACAAACATTATATTGAGGTAAAGCGTAGCTGTATCCTGACTACAGCTCGTATGAGGGCTGACTCATCGGGGTAGTACCTCACTCTCACAGAAGATCGTGGTGAAGTAGCTAATATAGCTGCGTTTCGTACGGTGAGTGAGAGAGTCGGAAGCCTAACACCCTTTTTCTTATTCCTTTCCTTACTTGCTATTCCCTTTACCCCATATTCCTTTTTTAGCTAGAAACACATTTGTCTCCTCTGGGTTACAAATGTCCATGGGTGGCGGTAGACATAATATCAGGTGTCACGCCTGCTTGTTTGCATCTGGGTTGCAATGTCCATGGCGGTAGATGCATAACATCAGGTGTTCGTTTGCCAGCTATTGCTTTTATTTAAAAAAAAAAACGTTAAGACAAATACATTACGAATTGAGAACCTCCATTTGAAGTCGGTTAATAACATCTATATTCATAATACCATAATGAACGTATTTTATCACATGTCTTCCTAATCGGATCCTGAAATAGATCTGATCACAGCAATAACAAGGATCGATATTCGGTTTGCACAATCGTATAAAATTAGCAAAACTTATGGCGTTTAGCCAACGTGTCTTTTAAATTTCATAGCCGAGAAAAATAGACATGATTAATTGACTAAAATACAGAATTTTAGCGTTGACAGTGTTTACACAGTATTGTATTTACTGTGTTACTGGTCACGTTCGAAAGTTTATTGGACGTGAAATCTCTCTGAAATCGTCATTAATAAACGTTGTAAAATGAGCTAGAAATATATTAATTGCAACAATATAACTTGCACCAAAGACTATTCGTTAATGGCAGAAGAAGAAAAGTGACGTAGACTTTTTTATATAAAACAGACAATAATGATAAATAAGTTCAAGTAAAAACGTTTGAACTTTTAAGGCTCCAAAGTCAGGTAGGAACTTATAGTTTTACCAGACATGGTCTGTACGCAAATTAGCTCAGAGATTCTGAGGAAGAATTACATATGTACATATGTATGTGTTACTCGCATTAGGATAAAATTAACTCAGTTACTTAGCAATAGACATGTAGCAAGTAGTGACGAAATCCTTGAATGTCAAAAAGGCACGGACAGTAAACTCTTTCAGGTGTAAAGTGATAACAAACAACTTATGTAAACTTTACGAAAATCTGAGACCAAAATTTATAAGTATATTCCTCTCCTTAGTACTAGTAAGCTGTAATATAGGCAGGTACGTAGACTTGCGTAGACTCTTTCTGTGGTAGAGAGATAAAGCCTACGGACTACAGCTTATATGGTTGGCTCGACCTGGTCAGTGCCACAGACACAGAATATCGGCATAAAGATTTGATATAACTATATTTCGTACGGTGATAGAAACAGAAACCTAACCCTCATTTCTTACCTTGCTTCCCATTCCCCATCCATTATTCCTTTTAAATCTGTCAATGCATTTGAAACTCCCCTGGTGCTGCAAATGACCTCGGTAATCACTTAACATAAGGTGAGCCGTCGGATAACAAAACACATTGTGATGGATACCAAAAATGTTCGCTATCAGAACACTTCATTTATAATGTTAATAAGAATTATA
The DNA here is from genome assembly GCA_037950945.1 of Hypolimnas misippus. Lineage (NCBI taxonomy): Eukaryota > Metazoa > Arthropoda > Insecta > Lepidoptera > Nymphalidae > Hypolimnas > Hypolimnas misippus. Next base: position 4,957,353 of record JBBEEQ010000009.1, read on the forward strand.
TGATATATGGACGCTGATAAGCAAAACTGTGTTAAGCCTCAGGAACTTCATTTTGAGAAAATAGCGTCTAAAGATGCCAAATCTATTCTTAATAAATTTGAAGAAGTACGTATTCATCTTTTCTTTTCTATTTTAATAAAAAGTATAATGAATTAAAAGCCGATAGATATATTCAATATATTTTCTAATAAAAACTTTAAAAAATTTGAGATTATTGTTTAAATTGCAAAATATTGAATTAACTTTTTTCCGTACTTATATAGTTTAGATAACTTTAATTTTATTTAAATAAAGTTTAATACATGACGCATTATCAGAATACATCAATATCTCCGAATTCGAATCTTTATTGGTTGACACATTATTGCTTATCAGCATCCATATAAGATATTTCCACAATAAATCGATCATTCAATTATACACATACGTATATGCAAAACGCATACATAATAAGCCACTCTCGAATAATATATCGCATGAATAAGAGGAAATCGTTCCCATTTCCCGCAGAGGAATCAAAGGCTGCTTCGAATCCGGTACAAAAATCTTAAGAAGCTTACACACCCTCACAAAAAATATGTATTTCACCAGCCGAAAGCCTAAGTGCTACTTAAGTTTTTGCGACATATATGGATGCTGATAAGAAATAATGTGTCAACCCACATATAGTCACATTCGGAGAAATTGACGTATTTTGATACAACATAACCTATTAAACATTATTTAAAAAAAATTCAAGTCATCTGAAATATATGAGAGGATAAAAAAATCTTAATTTAATGTATCGAATTTCAAGTGCGTTCAATATTTTGAAAATTATACAATATTCTCATATATTTACAACTTATTATTAGATAACACACTATATATATACATATACTTTAAAAAAATTTAAAAATGAAAATATATATATAAACAAATTATTAGGAATTGATTTGACATTTTTAGACGCCATTTTCTCAAAATGTGCTCCATGTGGGTTGACACAGTATTGCTTATCAGCGTCCATATATAATACAACAATTTAACTATTTATTCCTTGTCCTACATGCAATAACGTTTTGGCACAACTAAAGGCTATTAACCAAAGCATTGAATTGAATAAAGCCATCATTATAATAAAAGACTACATTTTGGTCAGTTCTGATTTTTATAATGAAACGCCTACTTTAATTCAAACTCAAATCTGGAATGTTTTGAAAGCGACAGTTTATTTTTACTTCCTTGCTTCAGTTTACGTGGTCGGTACAACATGTTCTTTTCTTTAGCCGTTAAATCGCGCGTAATTATTATAATTAACTTTTAAAAACCAATCATTTAGTATGTTTATGTGTTGTTGTTGTTTATTAATTTAAACCTTTCAAAAAATAGTTCACGTCTCTAAATATTTATAACGTTTTATAATATAATCAAAAACATGAAGTTAAAACATAAAAATAATCTACTTAAAAATAATATAAACGTTATTTAAGATGTCAAAATATTATATTTACAAGTCCCAAAACATGAGGGTAATTATGTAGAAATCAAGTGATAATGAATTCTGATTTTTGATGGTTAAAGAAGGTAAGAAGTTTTCATACATCGCAGAATTTGAAAGCAAAAATTTTACACTTTGAATATTTTATCGTTTATTATGAAAGGCCCTTTTTATCAGCAGGCTTCCTGTTATTTCCCATACATTGCAGTCGTAGCGCCAATGCAATTTTAAATAGGCACGAATTTAAAAGCACACGTAAATATATTGAACCCATATTTAGAAGCCATGCAGTGTTAGGCTTGAAACATATTGTCGGACGTGATTTAGAGTCACGAAAGTAAAGTGAAGTAAAGTAACAACCTGTAAATGTTTCACTGTTGGGAAAAGGCCTCCTCCCCTATTAAGGACAGCTTAATCCACCACGCTGCTCCACTGCGGGTTGACGGATATACATGTGTAAGGATTTCTCCCGCCACTTGTAGGTTTCCCCACGATGTTTTCCTTCACCGCCGAGCTCGAGATGAATTTAAACACTTTCAAATTCAAATCTTTAAAACTCAGCGGTGCTAGCCAGGGTTTAAATCCTTGATAATCAGTTGAGAGCGACGTGTTCTAACGACGGCAAAAAGGTTAACAAGTGATAATTTAGTATTTTTAAACTACTAACAATAAAGTAAAAAGTATTAAGCGATGGAAAATGAGATTAGTAACCTAGGGTTAATAGTGATAGTTTTCAAAAAATACCACCTGGTAAATTACTCGAGGAAATTATTGAGAATAACTGTTTATTGACAACAATCTGACTCTCCCGATGTCCAGATTGATCTGACATAATCGGTAGCTTATTGCGATAATATATTTCATGCTTTAAAACACCGCCTCACTAGAATATTAATTGAAAGACGTCTCCTTCAAAATAAAAATGCACACACTTTCAAAGTTGTTGAAAACACCAAGATATAGAATAAAGATATACATAATTAGCAAGAAGTAGACGTAGCATTAGACAAGTAAGATCTAAATTTTGCTTCAGACTGTATACGAAAAGAAAAATCGAGACGCCATATATATATCAAAAAGAACTACGATTAAACAAAACAGTATTAGTAAATAAATGAAAACATTAGTTAGGACGGTTTGATAGCGCAATTTATTTTATTGATATAGCATTTACGTTAGAGAGATTTAAAAAAAGTTTATCAGATTATTTACTTCTGTGTAATCTGTTAAAATCGTGTGATATTCTCGTTCGGGGAATTCCATTTAATTTGCCGACTTTATCGGAATTGAAACATTACACCCTTTCATTTCTGTAGTTATTATGATGTACATGATTTATCTTCTTTGTAAATTGAACTTATTACGACTGCAATATTTTTCAAATTAGCCATAGATATTGACTTGAGTATTGTATGCGTCTTTTTGTCATGGTCATGACTCATATTTAATTTTAAACTTTTATTGAGATGAGACGAGGTTGGTTGATGTGTTCTTATCTTTACTAATCGTATAATGATATAAGTGAAATTATAAGCAGTCAATATTAGACACAATTTATGCCATTTTTATAAATAACAGAATATATAGTAAACAATTTTATTGACATTACAAATTCTGCCAACAAAGGAAGTCTAAAATTTCATGTTGCTTGCTCTGGTTGATTCGCTCTTCAACACAACCTTTACAGCTAAAATATTTCTAGAATAGGTGATACCCGTTCAGACACAAAGCGGAAAGCGGGAAAGCAAACAAGAAACCCACTTTTATCAGGAAGCGAGTAGATATCAACGGAGCAAAGACGTTATTGGAATTCTCAGACTTGAATACGCGCCACCTTTTGTCGATCGAGGTGAATGCAAAACAGATTTGGATGCATTAGCCTTCCAAATGGGGATACTCGATCTTAATCCTAACCGGTATTATGCAAGGTATAATAAATTCAGACGATTGCGTTCAAAGAACTTGTAGTAACGTATTGTAATGAGTCTAACTTTCGAATGCACTTTCTCGGGGCGAATTCTAGTAACAAGTAACTTGGCGAGTAACAACTTAGAAATTACTGAATTCTGTACACGATTCAGTGCTGGACTTAAATGTAAATAACTTACTGGGGCTTGAAGCTTAACTTCAAACTTGTATTACAAGGCCATATCAACAGAAATATGGAATTTAGTTACTTAAAAAAAAGGGGCAATCAAAATTGAAAGCTGGATATGGCAAATATTTAAGGAGTTCAGCCTATGAACCAATAAAAATAAGCGATGTCATTGAAAAGGTTTATTTAGTTAATTCCAATTTTTATATGGCGGGAGACCTCAAATCGACGTAAGAACAAAGATATAGACAAAAAGTGAGTTTTTATTAACAAGAAAAATAATAGTTTAGTGCTTTATGTGGTCATATACATATGCAACGCACTAGTGACACGTTCCGACTTTGGATTATGGAAAGGTTAAAACGAAAGTATATTTTTACATACATACATACATTCAAACATTAAAAATTAATCGATATTGCACCAAGCAATCATGTCGTGCATACACACACTAGCCCGTATTCAATTTACTCACTCACTTACATAAGATAAGCTTATGATACCACTGACTTCTCTTTGATTAATAAATTATATAAGATATTGAAAACCTATAATTTCATAGTACACTTAATTACATGCGTATTACCATTAAGCCAGAGCACGCGAATAAAGCAAGTCGGTGGTTCGGTTTCTTCCGACTAGCTCAATAAAAAGCCGTATTTTCACTCTCGCTACTTTTTGTAGCCTAATGCGAAAGATAGACTTAATAATTTGTTGCGTTGCATAGTTCGTTTATTAAGGAAGGTTATAAAACATCATGATACAACACGTAGAAGCAAACGAATAACTATAAACACGAGTGAAACTGCGAGGGGCAACTAGTTTAAAATAAAAATGAATTTTAACATATCTAAGCCCCTAGGTGTAAAACCACGTTAACGTTAATGATTACTTTTTAATATGTGGGTTTAAATTTTTTTTACAAAACTTTACAAAAAAATAACATTTTAAAATTGCTTTAATTTAATATCAAACGTAAAAAAGCATAAAATAGTTTACTCTCGAAATATTTTACTATTCAAACTTGGAAGAAATAAGAATAAAATTTTAATCAACCAAAAAGGCCACAAAGTTTTCAAATAAAACCGGTAAAATAACTAAGACTCAGAAATAAAGAAACTGATTTTAAAAGTAAGTCACTAAATTGATTCTGATGATATTTCTATGGAAACCAACTGAAACTTATCCTACATAACTTGTAATATTTAAAACAAAATATTTTTTAAAGTAATTTATATTAACTTCTTTTTCGAAGTCGGTTAAAAATATATAATATGAATGAATACTAATCTAAGTACAGTTCTATATTTTATAACTGTCAGCTTAAAACGTTTTAAAACTTGAAGATTATGAAAAAAATACTTAAAATTAACAATTCAACTGTGTAGTTGTCAAAGTAGTATACATAGTATACAAAAAATAAAAAAAGCTTTTTAATGTGTACGTAATAATACGTTATGATACAGGAGAGGGAAAGATTCCTAATCGTTATAATATGTAATATACTTTATTTTCGGTTGAGGTAAAGCCTAGCTGTAGCCCACTCACTACAGGCGTACACGGGGCGGTATCTCACTCTCACAAAAAGTCCGCATGTAGTAGTAGATAATAAAGATGCTTCCTTCCCAATTCTATTCCTCTTTTCCTATCCCCTTTTATCCTTTACTAGCCTTTTAACCTTAAAAGATAGACATATGCTGTCGCGGACCTTTTTTTAGAACTTTTAAACGGGAACAATTTTGTCATACATGATTTTTGCGAAACTTTAACCGTTTATGCAGCGCACGCAACGTAAGCTCTGTCAATAGGAAAATATCCTCTGATTTCGATACATTCTTTATTGGTGCTCCGCTCCTTTTGGTCTTAGCGTGATAATATATAACTTATAGCCTTCCTCGATAAATGGGCTATCTAACACTGAAAGAATTATTCAAATAGTCGGACCAGTAGTTCCTGAGAATAGCGCGTTCAAGCAAACAATCAAACAAACTCTTCAGCTTTAATATTAGTATAGATTACTTAAACTGGCATTACATTATATGGTATATAGCATTTGTGTCTCCTCTGGTGGGCGGCGGTAGACACTTCACATCAGATTGCCAGCTATTTTTATAAGATAACTGAAAATTGCAAAACTACAAGAAAAGATGTATGCATTACAGTTCTTGCAACTTAGTCTGCGTATAATTATTTTGAATAGCCTATTTCTTTGAGAAATAATACGTTTTCTATACAAAAAATTTTCATCCTATATTTGTACAAGTTTTATTTGCGACAAGAATTAGTCTATATCCTTCTCCATTATCGAATGTATATCTACATCAAAGACATTAAAATCGATTAAAGCATGAAATCGTAACGAACAAAAAAACAGACAAATGTAAAAGTAACTCAGTCTAGTTTATTTAAAAATAAATTAATTTTACTAAAGTCTTGTTAGTCACAACAACTGTGCCAATTCAAACGTACTTGCTATAGGAATTTACACTATCACTGAGTATTTATGAGTCTGATACGGCTTGGAACGGCAGTCTACACCCTGATCCAGTATCTTAACACTTGATAACGATAATTTAACGTACATAAATTTACCTAGTTGTTCTTCGATTTGATTCAAATTCAAACTGGCTTTAACACTAAAGCTATTATTATGATATGCTTTTAGACAAACACGTTGGCGCAATGGTCACTGTAACTAATTAAACGGTCGCGGGTTCGATCCCGCTGATGGAAAACATCTGTATTGGTAATTCGGATGTTTGTCGTGGTTTTGTGTGTTTCCGAACCGATACAGAATCATGAGATTCTAATGGGAGCCTTTGAGTGTGATGCGTATATTTATTTGTTCACACACGAATAAGTCATGAAAAGGAATAGGAAAGTAAGGGAATAGGGAATAAGGAAAGGGTTAAGCTTACGACTCTGTTACTCGTCGTACGAAACGCAGCTCTATCGGCTAATTTACTACGATCTTCTGTGAGAATGAGGTACTATCCTAGTCGAGCCAGCCCGTATACGAGCTGTAGTCAATAGGCTATGGCTAGGTACTACATCAATATACAAATATTACGAGAACACCATGTCAACTTCCAACTTTAGGATATTTTTATTTACATCGGATTATATAATAAATTATGATATAACCTGCCAATAAATAGCCAGCGTGTGTGTGAATAAATATATTACGTGTTTATGTGCGTGGGTGTATGTGTGTACAATGTACACAAGTGTGTTTACACGTGGCTGCTTGTGTATGACAGATGATGTGATATAAATATATAGTCTATTCTTCTTTACTTGCCTTATTTAGCAGACAAATGTGGCGTTCTTCTAACGACATAAGAGTTAGAGATGAGAAAGTGACGATCGAATGATTGAACGAATAATTCTTATAATGACAAATTAACTTGAAAAATAATATTTGAAAATTGTCCGTGTCCGTGATTATCGTCCCATTACTATAAGACGAGTAAAGAAATATAGAATATACACTTAATATCAAAGTTCAATACAACCAACTATTTCGAACTCAGCAATATATAAGATAACAAAGCTTTTTAAAAATAGAATTTCAAAAATAAACGAACTATTTTTTAAATTCCTTTATTTCAAATTTTGTTAAAAAGTTTTTGTTTTTTAACAACAAAAAAGGTGCAGTCTGTTGAAGCATTCCATTTTATATTTAAAATTGAAACAGTGTGTTGTTGACGAGTCGGTTCAGCTTATGAATGTATTCATAAGTTGAAAGTGTTTGTGTGCGTATTATTTTACTTAAATAAAACATTTTATGCTATAAAATATTTTTATCACAATAAAAGTATGCAAAAGTTTCTTATACATATGTATGGAAATAAATAAAATTCATACAATTTAGTTATAAACTATTTTAACATTTTATCTTAAAGTCCCTTAAGCATCGTAAATTTATTTATGAATATAATAAAAATTTAGTGTCGACGAACGCATATCTATAAACAATTATATAAATTTATTTTATTTTGTATCCAATTTGAATTTAAAAAAAAAATCTGCATAAATGTGATAACTTAAAAAAAAATCTAAAACCAATTGACTTGTAACTTGACGCTTCGAAAGAGTTTTAAAATGCCTATTTGAATAAAGAATATTTAAAAAAAATGCACTCGCAAGAATATAACATTGAGAGCTGAATTGATATAATTTTTAATATTATTAATTTAATTATTATCAATAATCTATAATTATATTATAAAGCTGAAGAGTTTGTTTGTTTCAGTTGAAAAATTATTTTCGTGTTAGATAGTTTATTTATTGAGGAAGGCTATAGGCTATTACATCACGCTACGACTCATAAAAAAGCAATAACATTAAACGCGAGTGTAACTGCGAGGGGCGGCTAGTATACTATAAAGATACATTAAGATAATTTCCACTCTAAAATAAATCGAAACGAAAACATTTAGTTACTTTTTTTATCAGAATGCAACAAGATGCAAAAAATTAAATTGGACGTATGAGCCCATACCACAAGCTACTACCTATACTATAAAGATTAACGATTTTATTGTTATTTGTATTGAATAGGGTTCGAAACTACTGGACCAATTAATAAAAATCATTATAACCATTAGAACCTACATTATATAGGCAGTCTTAGCTTTAAACCAGTCTAACCGCGTTCTTCATTCAAATCCTTTCTACATATTCCCATTCATTAATTCCTCATTCTTTTTAAACTCGTAAAGTTAGTTCCTCTGGTACATCAAATGTCTACGGGTAGTGGTGCCTTAACCTTGACACGACTGGTAGTTCTTCCGCTTTTTTAAATAAAAAAAGAGGAAACTTTATTAAAGAATTTATAATTATATGTATCTAGTAAAATTTCTTATGATATATCTTCACGTATATAGTACGTACTCTTTACCAAAATCCATTTTTCCCTATTAGCGTTCTTAACTAAAAGTCATGTATTATTAAATATCTAACAAGACAATTTTATTGAAAATTCGATATCATACAAATTACGTTACAAATCCATTGGAAATAAAACTGCTATACGCAGGCAGTGTTCTGCAATATCGCCCAGCAGATTGACCAGTATTTTATGCTTAAATTAATTTAGTGTTTAGTAAATACTAGCTTTTGCCTGTGACTTCGTCCGCGTTTTCGTCGTTTTTCGAAAAAAAGTAGCGTATTTCCTTCCTCAGGGTTCAGTGGTTTCTATGTGACAGACAGATTAACTATCGTAATTTAATAGGGAAATATAATATGTCAATCCACAATACTTGATTTCTATGATTTTTTTATTAAATAGGTGATAATGTTAACTTTTTTAAATAAGGGATGAGTGAGAGTATTATAAACGTAAGAGTAAACAAATATAATCAGAATTCTTCGAACTGCTAACCTATCAGGAGTTACACGTGTTATTGTGAGTCAACCATAAAAGATAGACATATGCTGTTGCGGGATATTTTTTAGGAAAATTTATGTAGAATATTTCCGTCATACATGATTTCTATGTAATTTTAACCATTAAAGCTGCATACGCGACGGAGGCTTTAAAATTGGAGTAACGTCTCCCGTTTTCGTAAAATTTCTCTTTGTAACTTGCTCCTATTGATTGTAACGTGATGAAAAGTATACTATAACCTGCCCAGGAGTATGAAGAATAATTGTACTAAGTTTCGTTAAAATCCGTCGAGTAGTTTTTGATTCTATAAGGAACATACATACAGACAGACAGACAAAAATTTTACTGATTGCATTTTTGGCATCAGTATCGATCACTAATCATCCCCTGATAGTTATTTTGAAAATATATTTCATGTACAGAATTGACCTCTCTACAGATTTTATATAAGTATAGATTGTGAGGAAATCTGCATGAATCAGGAAAAAATGAAACACATATATTATAGGTAGATCCGCAATTCTACAAGACCATCTTAGCAAGAATTATTATATCTACTCCTAAAAAAATGAAGAAAAATGCTTTGTAAATAAGTGGTACAATTACAGGCTGTTACTCTGGCGAGAGCTAACAACACGCCAGCACAATTAGATGGGTCCACAAAGAATGGATTGAACGCGGCAAGGATCGCGAGCTTCAACACGTGCACTGAGAACGCGCGCGTCTCGTGCACGCCGATCGCGGTTTTGGCTCGCGCTCCTGCCGCGCGTAAACCTACCGCGATACATTGTCTCTTAAGGTAATATTGGCATCGATTTTATGTAAGCACTTGCCAGTATACTAAGCTTTATTTCGGAACTCATTAACTTTTTTTATATTAAATTAATATTTTATTTATAGATAATAGCTGGCAAACGCGCAGGCAGGACATATGATGTTAAGTGTTTATAACCGCACATGGACATTTGAACCTAAAAGAACCACTAATGCGTTGGCAACTAAAAAAGGAATAAGAGATGGAAGGAAATAGGAAGGAAAAAGGGGATTGAGGGAGTTAGGCTTCTAGCTCTCTCACTCGCCGTACGAATCGCAGCTACATGAGGTACTTTACGCCAATGTTCTGTGAGATTAAATTACTTCCAAGATCGTGGCAGCCCGTATATGGATGCTGATAAGCAATAATGTGTCAACCCACAAAAATTGAAATTCGGAGATATTGATGTATTTTGATAGTGCATCACCTATTTACCATTATTCAATAAAAAATAAAGTCATATAAACTAAATATATAGTAAGTAAGTATAGGTATGGCATCTTCAGACGCCATTTTCTTAAAATGAAGTTCGTGTGGCTTGACACAGTATTGCTTATCAGCGTCCATATAAAGTATAGTTATTAGGCTACAGCTAGGCTCTACCTACGCTATAAGCTATATACACTACATGCCATCCAATATACCGTTATCGTTTCAATACGAAATTCTATGAAAATTTTCGGAGCACATGAACTTTTTTATATTAAATCAAAATACGCTACACCCCATCACTTACACCATAAGCTCTCATAACTCCGTTAACGCGATTAACTCCACTAGTGGCAGAAGCAAACGAGGCTTCGTGTTTGTGTTTAATTACTCGATTGCTGTACCGGCACTCGCTTACAACGTATTACTAAGCGAAAAGATTTCTGTTTTCCCGTTGCAATTTTTCAAACGTGAAACGTGAGGACTGAATTATATAAAATCTCGTTTTAAATATACTCAAGTATTTGTTAAATTGTATATTATTTTGAGTTTAGATTGCGACTTAATTATGTCGCGTTAACAATTCTTTTTTTGGGTGGAGATATAAGATTTAAGAACAGGATCCTAAAAACGTCTAAATTACTTCTAAAGTAAAATTAAATTATATCTGTACTAATATTATAAACAGGTAAAACTTTTTTTCAATTTTGTATGTAAGAAGAAATCTCTGAAACTATTAATCCGTTTACTATATTACATTACATTAAAGCAATTAATGATATATTTTATTGCTATGCATATATACTAAGAATATGGGCTCTATTTAATTTGATATTTTGAAATATTTTCAGTTGGCTCGTTGGTCTAGGGGTATGATTTTCGCTTAGGGTGCGAGAGGTCCCGGGTTCAAATCCCGGACGAGCCCAAAATTTTTTTTTTACTTTACTACTTTAACAATAATTAACCAAAAGATTCTCACTGTATTCAGAAGGATACAGTGGTAGATTGTAGCTGTAACCTTCTGAGTACATTTTATACAGGCTGGCTCAATCAGGGCTGTACCGCACTCGCACATAAAAATGTATTTATATTACGGCTTTTTTCTAATATTATACTTTTTCAGATCATGTCTAATGTAATATATATATCGACTGATATCATCTATCAGAATGAAATGGGGGACAAACGAGCAAATAGTAACACCTGATGTTAAGTGGTTACCATCGCCCGGACATCTGCAACACCAGCCGCCTTACGGGTGCGTTACCGGCCTTTGACGAAAGTTATCTGTACAATCGACGCTTGAAAACCCCCAAATTATAGCGCTCTGGGAAAACCTGTACCTGTACCTGTAGATCATATTCTCGTAACTGATATAAAACAACTTTGAAACCTAGTAACAGATTCCTCGTGAGTAGTTACGGAAGCTGTGAATGTCAAAAGGCACTTAAAGTTAATTCTTCCAGGTGTAAATGTTGTTATGTGTAAACATATTACGCATTGCATTGCGTGGGCATTTCATTTTCTGTATTGATAATTTATGTCACTGAGCTTAGGTATATAAAAATTTTCATCTATTTATTGAAAATTAATAAGGTAAGGTAGACCCGCTATACATTATCAGATACGGATAGGGATCTTCTCCCTCGAATATTCTCGGATACGGGTACGGATTCGGATATCCAGCGCGTCACTAGTGTAAAGCAATGATAAACAACTCATGTAAACTTTATGAAAGTCTAAGAGCAAAACTTATAAGTGTGATTCTCACCGTAATTAGCAGATGCTGATAAGCAATAATGTATTCTGATAACGTATTAAACATTTTAGAAAAAAAATGATTTAACCTAAATTTAGTTTACTAAGTACGGAAAAGAGTGTCTTAATTTAAAGTTTCGAATATTAAAGTGTGTTACATTTTTTGCTATATGTAATATTATTTATACGATTTATATTAGTATATACTCTCATATATTTGAAAACTTATTATTTGATAAAAATTTATTATACCAAACTGCTTTTAATTCATTATAAATTTTATCAAAATAGAAGAGAATATTAGTATATACTCTCGTATATTTGATATATACTTCTTCAAAAAAAATTTTTTTTTGAATAGATTAGACATATTTAGACGCCATTTTCTCAAAATAGACTCTGTGTCACTTAACAATTGCTTATCAGCATGCATATTTACTGATTAGTTTTCGAATTAAGGTATTAACATACACTTGTGTGCACACAAATGGATAAACACATTGTTAATTACGTAACATGGCAACATCAACAAGATACACGTATTAGTCCAAGTGAGCGTGGCGCTAATGTCCCCTGACAATAACACCGGTGTTCGACGTTTAATTGGTCGATCGATCCTCGTGTTACTGATATGCGTCGATGATGGATGCTGTTTTTGACCGTTTAAAAAAAATCTTAATTCGTAGTATATACTTTTTTAATATTCCTTAACACAAAACACCGGCTAACGATTTTGGAAATTACTTTTTTTTCTAAAAATTTTTTTACTTTCAATTTGATCCTACAGAGTTTTTATTAAAATTGGTTCAGTAATTTGTTTTTTTTTTTGGTGGTGTTAACCGTTGCGGGGTTCCATCTGGATGGAGCTTATCTTCGATCCGGAATCAGGCTATGCGTACCAGAAAAATGCAATATTATTAGTAAAATAAAATTAAGAAAGTAAAGTAAAGAAATAAAGTAGTTCTTTGAAAAAGAATTTTATCTCCATTTGATAAGTCCTTAAAAAATGGAGAATAGATTTCAAAACATATACGTAATTTCCTTTTCATGAATAACTTATTACTTTAACAAAAAAAAAAAATACTTGTTGGAGTTACTTTGATTAAAAAACGAATTAACGAAATCGCTTGAGCCATTTTTGAGTAATCAGTGAACATACATAATAAAAAGACGGTTAAACATGCGAAGCCGGGGCGAGTAGATAATGTTATATAAATACATGATATACATAGATAATACATATATGTACATGTACATTTTCAATTAGTCGAATCATGTCCCGATACACGAAATAGATTATGTTGAAACCATGATTAATGTTTTAATTATCCCATTTCAATTCAATCTAATCAAATACCAGTATTTGCAAACTCAATATCTAATCACGATAAAGTACCTTATACTCGGTATATCACACAATCTATAGCTGCTACTGGTCGCCTATCGGTCGGAATTTGACTGTAGTTCATTAAATATTCAACCGATTTTAACCCTATACTTGGCAGAGAATATAACCTTAAAAAAATTATCGTTTTACTACTTATCTATCTTAAATGGATTATAAGAATACCAGGAAAATTAAAATAAAAAATCTCTGAATTTCAGTTTTCAGGATATATTCTGTGTCTTACAGTGCACACTGCCAAGCTCACAAGAAAAAAAATATAAAGAAGAACGTGGTTTTACATGCACACTGCCATGTTATAACTAAACTAAAAAATAAACAAAAATGTTAAAATAATATAAATCTTAAAAAATATTAACAAGTTTTGAGATCTGTTAGGAACTAGGTCAATAAGTAACGCATGTTACAGTAGTTAAACATTTTTTTTCAAACAAAGTTAAACTTCTTATCATTATTTATCACAATATTCAGTCCTAAAGCTCTGAGATCAAAGTTTACTTACATATCTATCTATTATGTAACAATATGAAAAACTTAAATACTACTTTGTATGAAAATCTATAAAGCAATTTCGCCCTTCAACTATACATAGCCGTGCATTACACTTTGGACAAAAAAATTTGGTTTGATGTTTCGTACATAGTCTACATCTGCCTTTTGTCGTAAACGCAGGAAGATGTCCCGTTAGGTCGAGTAGCATTATCAGGCCTCTCCGCTACTGGTTTTTTTATTATTTTCACAGCTTTGTATAGAGCATCAGGTTGTAGATTAGAACTCCTCTCAAAAAAACGCAGTTGCCTAAATAGAGCGACTCGAAACTTTTTAAGTGGCAATCGTTTTTGTTTCCCACTATTCTCGTGACGATACAGCAACCAGGCATTATTGATGCATATGTCCAAAATCTGTGAAAACAATACTAAATACCAACGATGTCCTTTCAAATCAGTACGGTATAAAGCAACTAACATATCGGCTAGATCAACTCCACCCATGTTTCCGTTATAGTGCTTTATTAAATTTGGGCATGTGACCAAAGCTTTCTTCTTTTCTTCTTTCTTGTACCGCATTATATTCTGTACAGGGTAAGCGTCCACATACGTACTTACAGCCACAACAAACTTGTTATCGAACCACTTCACAACAGCTATATTGTGTTCGTTAGACACGACTTGTGCAAAAGCTCCTCTGCCCTTTTTTTTCAACTCTTTATCAGATGGTAATTTTTTTTCCGCCCCACGAAGTCGATTTGTCCTGACTGTACCTAAGGAGAATATACCGTACTCACTCCTTAGGTGATGCAGTAATTCAATTGACGTAAAAAAGTTGTCAAAGTATATAACAGAGCATGGTTTTTGCTTGATAGAATTGGCCAAAGCTATTACAACTTTGGCTCCAAGACCCATACCTTTTTCTTTTTCTGTAAAAGTATGAAGTCTAAAAGTATCTTCTCCTCCATAAATAAGAAAATCATGCACGAGGCCAGATGGTGAAGCACGAACGAAAAATTTAAAACCCCAGTTTTTGGGTTTATTCCGGACATATTGTTTTCGACTTCCGGCTCTAGTGCCCTTATAAGGCACCATCATCTCGTCAATGCTGAAACGTTTTCCTTCAGGAATATTTAATGCAAAGTTGCGACGAACTTTTTCTACTAGTGGCCTTATTTTATAGTACCTGTCACCGTCATCTTTTAAGTTATCATTAAAATGAATATAACGTCGAATAGACTGAAATTTCTTTAATGTGATGACGTCAGCAATTTTACTGTATTTAAGTTCATTTGACCAGTAATCAGTATATGCCGGCATATCTACAACACCCATTAAAATATTCATAGCTATAAAATCTTTGATATCGTCTTTGGTTATATTAATTGAAGTGCCCTTTTTCTGTACAGAATATAAATTAGAATGATAAACTATAAGTTCTAGTATATCGTCAGTTAAAAATAGCTTAAAGTAATCAAGCGGCGATTTTTCAATACCAATAGAATCGAAAAGCATATTATCTTCTAAATGCGCTGATCCTTGAAACTTCGATCTTGTCCATTTAGGAGACATTTTGGTAGGTTTTAATACGGTTCTTTTTACGATCACCGGAGTTTTCTTATACCGCCGAAGATGCACAGTAGCAGTAGCAGTAATAGCGGTAGTTGCGGCAGGTGCTGAAGATATGGGACTGCAGATTGAGTCTACAGATGGTGAAGGTGGAATATAAACTGATGGTGAAGGCGGTATAATGTCAGGATCATGTTGAAGAATAGAAGGTGAGTATGGAGTAGAGTTGGTGGTGCTGTGTCTGAATCTCGGCTCTTCATGGACAGAAGCAACGGCGTATATTTCTCGGTACTCACAGTCATCACTATCGGAGATCTTTAAATTTTCGACGGATGACGCTATTGATCGGACAGAAGAACTGTCTTCGGAGAAAACTTGATGAGGCCTACAGGTCTGGAATTCGTCTTCAGAAGATTCGCTAGATTCTACATCAGATTTAGCTCCGCATTTAGGCACCAAAGCTAGAATTTTTCGACTTCTAGTCATCTGAAAAAAATATATAGCAAGCTAAAAAAATAGGAATTTCAAGGAATATGTACTAAGAATTGCTGTCATGCTTTTAAAGAAAAAAAACTCTGCCTTAATAATGCTCAAACAAAGGCGTTTATAGACTCAACGTTCACAATAAGTAATAGTCTATAGCGTTAGCAGTGTGTATTTATATGTACTCGACAAATAGGGTGTTATTCACAGCAAAACAAGCAGTGTGCATTTAAATATACACAACAAATGTTGTGTCAATCACCAGGCACCAGGCAGTGTGTATTTTAATGCACTCCAAACGTAAAATGTAAATTACTGAATATTCAAAAAATTTATGACAAAAATAATATAAACAAACAATTGCGTAAAGCTTGAAAAAATTAAAATTATTACAATTTCGTACTTATAACCTAATTTGATTGAGATAAAATACGATACTTACAGAGCGTTGCGCAAGCACCGGCCGACGGCTCGCCATTTTGTTTACTACTGACAATATGTGAGCGAGACATATATAGATTTATTTTTCTTACGTAAAGAGACGTTTACGAAGTCACTTAGAGTTATTATTAAAACGATTCCATGTAATATTGTGTTTAAAAAAAAATCTAAATTTAATGTGTATGTAAGTGCACAATGTCAAGTATAGGGTTAAGATTGACCACAGATAATCTATTCTCCATTTGACCAGAGACTTTAACAATAAACAAAAGTGTATGTAAGTATATACTAGTATACGTGTGTGTGCCAAATACATGGTTAGGAGTGTAATAATAAATAAATAAACGCTCAACAGCCCCCATTAAGATCTTGTGACTTTGTGTCAAACACTCACAACACTAACACAAACATCCAGACCACGACAAATATCTGTATGACCAATACAGACATTTGCCGCGAGCGGGGATCGAACCCGCGACTGTTAGCGCTTCAGTCAGTTGCAGTGACCATTGCGCCAACGTGTCCGTCAAATGTAATGTTTTTTTTTATTGATTTAATTATTTTTTTATGCATAATTAAAAATATATATATTAGCATTCAGCAATATTTCATATTTAGTTATCCTCATAATTTTCTTAAAAAAGGTATTCTAAGTTATTGATTCACGTATAATATATATGTAGATGTACATAAGTACCAATGTTCTTTGAAATAAAACTATTTTACTGACTGACTGGTAGTCTAGACTGGTAGTCTACCCGTGACCACGAACGCTGAAAAGTGCTCGAAACGTCGGGATGATAAAAATAATTAATATACGCGATTTAAATCCGATTAAAATAGTTTTATTTCAATGAATAATAATCGCGAAAATCTAAGACAACCATACGTATGTTCTGCCCACTACCAATATATCGGCTTTCTTTTATTGGAATAATGCAAATTTAAAATATACTTTATTCAAGTAGGCTTTTAAAGCATTTGATATAGAACACAATTCCAATCACAACTTAAGATTGTCATAAATATTTATAAGATGAGAACAAGACTTTTAAATTTTTAATAAATAAATGCACCACACTCATTGGCCTCCTTAAGGATCTCATGATCCTGTATCGGGGGTTCGGAAACACATAATACAAACACAAACACCCAGGGCACGACGTAAATATGGCCAATATCATAATTTCACATTTTCTCTCTGAGTTTAATAAATATTTACATAAATTGTTTGTCTTTGCTTTACACCTGGAAGTACTTACTGTGCTTTATTTGACATCCACAACTTCGTCATCTTGTTAAGGTGACGTTTGTAATTGTTGCTGAGTTACCAAGTTGTTTGACATTATTTACGGGAGTAAAACTTATCAATTTATTTTTTTTTTCTAATGTTAGTAAAATTATATAACCTCTTTAATCACAGTCATAGTACAGTTTAATGAAAAAACATAACAAAATTAGTTTATTCGTTTAAAACAATAATGAAGTAAGAAACTAAATCGGAACTAAATTTTAAACTTTTTCATTAATACTAATACTCTATAATTCTCCATTTCACACTGCAGCAACAAATAACAAGCCATGAAATAGCATTACGTAATTAAAACTTCGCTAAAGTTAACGTTCGCTACCGAAATCTGAATTAACAACATTAGCGGTTAACAAATGTTCTGGAAATACAGACAGAACTTCGGAATTACCATATTACTGAGCAGCATTTATCAAAACCAACCCGCGACAAACTGATTTCCGCTGAAAGGGTAAAGTTAATTTTTTGCTGTATGGATTATGGGCGACGTAAGTATCGAGAACTTTCAAACAGTTCACACCAAATTTCAGTTTTTTACGTTTTGCTTACGGAGATTGACATAAATTATTTGTAATTACTTTTACACTTATATAAATTAAATGTAAGCGCATATTGACGTAAATTATTTATTGAAATTTTCACATTACATAAGGTCATCTAGGTAACTGTGGCCAGAGTTGATTACATTGGTAATTTATTCGTAAGTAACTAACATAACTATATTACGGAATTTTTCAAATGTAATCCTCGCCTTTAACTCTATAATATGTAACTGTTAATAATATCACAGGCTTTATTTGGTTTACAATGGACATATTAGTGTCGCGCACAGTGGCGTTTTGAGTTTTTAGACAGGGTAGGCAGAATATTTTAAAAACATACTTACCAAAAATATTCACTGCATGTTGTTTAGGTAATTGCAAAATTAATAATATTTACAGCAAAAATGGTCGTTAGTTGTGTGTACGGAACTATACAGAATTTTTTAGACTTTTTAATTAAATCTACACGCCTATATTTCAGTAAAAATGATATGAATCATAATGTTTTTTATTGAATTTACGATTGACTTTACCTTTAGTTATATAATTTATTATGTATATTAATTGCAAATCAATTATTTGGCCTCGATCACAATTATCATCATTGAAAGATGGCGTTAGTGGTATAATATTAGACATCAATATAAAATATTAAAAAAAATACTGTTTTACTTTTGTATGATTAAAAAAATAATAATAATGCAATATAAATTTATCTGAGTTACTTAGGGTAGGCAGTGTCTTTTTGTCTTTATGAACTGCACGCCACTGGTCGCGCACATAACAACACCAATGTAACTACTGACTCTGCCGGCCATGTATACATTCCACTCTAGATTCCACTGAGAACGCACCTCGACAAAAATCAGTCATAGTACTTTAACTAGATAAACACTAACTGCCGTACTACAAAAGATTTAAACAGACGTTAAACGCGTGTTTATAAAAATCCGTACTACAAATCCGCGTCTAAACACAGTTTTGATTCAAACATGCTTTTAGATATAAATTAACATACGTGTAAGTGAGTTTAATAGATGTCTAAGACCTATTTCAGCTGTCAAATGTAACCTATAACATTTTATCAATAAGTTATTTTATGAGTTTATTCGTTGTTAAGCAATTTGGATAATATTTTAATCAATTTTTAATTTATTGAAATATGGTGACCACGAACGCTGCAAAGTGCTCGAAACGTCGGGATGATAAAAATAATTAATATACGCGATTTAAATCCGTTTAAAATAGTTTTATTTCAATGAATAATAATCGCGAAAATCTAAGACAACGATAATTTTTAGGGTTCCGTAGTAAAAAACGGAACCCTTATAGTTTCGCCATGTCCGTCTGTCTGTCTGTCTGTCTGTCTGTCTGTCTGTCTGTCTGTCTGTCTGTCTGTCTGTCTGTCCGTCTGTCTGTCTGTCTGTCTGTCCGCGGCTTTGCTCCGAAACCCTTAATACCAGAAAGCTGTAATACGGTATGAGTATACATATGAATCACACCGAGAAAGTCGTACAATAAAATCTTAAAAATATTTTTTTTTCAGGGTGTCTTCCCTATGTGTTAACAGAGACCAAAATTTTTTTTTCTCATTTATCCCATGTTGTGGGATATCGTTAGACAGGTCTTTTAAAAATATTATAAGTGTGGGAAAACCATTTTTTCGAATGACGAACTGTTTCCGAAATATTAAGCTTTGAAGTGTCAATTTTTCTTAGAGTCAAGTCCCTCTACCCACTAAACTGCTGCGTCTAAAAATATGAAAAAATTCACGATAGCGGTACATATAATGAATTTAAAAGGAAAATTATCACGGCTATGTTGGTTCTTATGGTTATCGAGTTATAGATGATCTAAGTAAAAATAAATATTTCACTTTTTAAAGCATCACATTATGTAAATATTAATAATTTTAAATTAATATATGAATTTAAATGAATAAATAAATAAATATTTAATAAGTTTAAATTAAAATAAAATATAAAATAAGGTATAAAACAATGTCTCAATAAAACATGTCGCGAGTGGTTCTGAATCGCGCTTATGAAGTTTTCAACCAAATCACCATAGATTTCATAGGCGCTAATCAGGAAGGAAAATTATCGGCGCTAAGTATATTTTACAAGTGTTAGAATAATAAATAATCGACGAACATTTAATGTTCAAAATCGTTAGTATAATTCACATTCAAACATTTACACGAAAATAGGTACTCGAAGATTGCTTGACCGATCTTGACAATTCTGACAACTACGGAACCCTACATTGTGCGTGGCCCGACACGCACTTGGCTGATTTTTATTAATTTTTAAACACTGTTTAGCTAGACACGTGTTCAACATGGTTTGAATGCGTCTTTTGTAGTAAGACAGTAACTGCCTTACTACAAAAGATTTAAACATATGTTTAACGCGTGCTTAAAAAATCCGTACTAAAAACGCCTGTCTAAGGACAGTTTTGAGTTTGACGTGCTTTAGACGTAGCTTAACATACCCTTAATAGATGTCTCAAGCCTATATTAGCTGTCAAATGTAACGTATGAAATTATATTAATAGGTTTTTCATGATATTACTTTCTGTTAAGCAATTTTTAAACACAGTTTAGCTAGCCACGTGTTGAACATGGTTTTATTATTCTTTTGTAGAATGGGAGTAAGGTTTTTAAGTGCTGTAATGTTTATATCTCGTGCCCAGTGAACCATTGTAAGAAAAATTACAAATGTCGGATGAAATTCTGAGAAGTTTGTATGTGTCAATTCGAAATGGTATGGTGAGGTAAATTAGGCTAAGCACTTGTTTTCTCTATTTAATAGAAGAAAACTTTGCCAAGCTCTGCAGAGATTAAAAGGCTGCTATAAAAATTGGTCATATGATAGGACAATGATTCAATTAAGATTTCGTTTATGGATAGAAAAATATTCTTTTTTCAATCTATAAAATATTCAATATATATCTGATTATCAATCAAATCGTTCGTTCAAAATATCAATCATCAAATTTGCTTGTAATGTGATAATACATACAGATATCAAATGCTTCTTGTAAAAATTGATAAATATCTCATTACGTCTACGGGAGATATACCTTAATATTCAAATGTATTTTAACACGTGCAGAAATTATTCATCGATCCATCATTATAATTGATTCGTTTTCAGATACACGGGGGAAAGTTTTTTTATTTTCACAAAACGAAAAAAAAATGTTCGTATGATTGATAACAACGCGTTGCTTTACGAAAGTGGAACGCGCCAATATTAATAACCGTTCCCTTAGCGTGACATATTAGCCTGTATATCATTCAGTTCAATTTTCCATATAAACATCAAAGCGATTTACGTTCAAACGAGGGTGACATAATTATTTGTTGATATTAATTTTTAAATGACTTAAAAATGTTCAATTACTCGAAGACGGCTTGAATGGTTTGGTTAATTATTTTTTAAAGGATATATTTTCGCATTGGTATCGTGTTTTTAAAATGAAAATAAATGGAAAACGAAATCACGAATTTTGCTCGTAAAGTCAGTTTCTCTTCCATTTTTTATAGGAACGGATTATATTTTAAAGGTAAAAGATCAATATTTTTTATTTGGCACAACTGTTGATCAAAGTACAAAGAATTTAGTTTTTTTGTATGAAACCTTATACAAATGCAACTACAGTTAGTGTAATATTAAATTTTAGAATACCACCGACAATTTCATTAAGACCATTTCAAAAAGCCCCAATAATTCTGCTTCTGATTCAGATTCTAGATGATTCTACGCTATCAAGTCAAGTTAACGTAACGTGTTTTTTCAAAATAATTCATAGTTACTAAATTTTTAAACTAAACTAACCTTAGTTGTAAGTAGAAAAAAATTTAAGCGCCTGAACAGATCTTCATAATTTATGACTATCAACCATCTCGATTACATTAGCTTTTGAACAAAAAATCAACATCAAAATTCGTTTGGTAGTTACGATGCCACGGACAGACACACACATACACACCACCTTACAACATTCCACTTTTTCCGTCAAGGTTTAAAATTTCAAAGGCTTGTTTGGAAGTACTACGTATTATGTGCCAGTAAACAACTTTTCGTGATTATATTATAAAGTTTGCTTTTTATTGTACTTTTTCAATTAATCTACAAAAATATGATATAATTGATATGAAACCTTTTCTCTTTGATAGTAGTTTCAAGATGAAAATAGCCTACGAATATAATTATTTCATCAATCAACGTCGTTGGGATAAAAATCGTCGGTCTAGACGTTATGACATGTGATGAATTTAGGTAAAACTAAAGATATTCTAAAACACGAGATGTTTTGATGTCTAAAAAACATTTTACTATAATCTTTTTCTTTAGAATAAAAATTTACTCCAAAATCAAAATAAATTACTGTAATATTTTTATCAGCCTTGATCCAGCTGCTTAAAATTAATAAAACAAAAGAAATATGAAAATTTATGTATAACATATTCTTTTTTATAAAATCACACGGTGTTTTGTTGTACCCATATAGATTTCACTATCACGTCTGTAATCAAATAATTATTAAGTGCCGAGATGGCCTAGTAGGTAGAACACGTCGATCTCAACCGATGATGCGGGTTCAAACCCCAGCTAGAACTGCTGATTTTTCAAGTGCTTAATTAATGCTTCAATTTATCTCGAGCTCGGCGGTGAAGGAAAACATTGTGAGAAAACCTGCAGGTACCGGGAGAAATTCTGACATATGTATATCCACCAACCCGCATTGGAGCAGCGTGGTGGATTAAGCTCTAAACCTTTGCCCTGCAGTGGGATATTTACAGTTTGTTACTTTACTTTACTTTTATATATATTTAACTATCACATCTGTAATCAAACAAAATTTCAAATGAAAAAAACTTTCGGCAATCTTTTATTAAGGCCATTTTAACGAGCCTTAGCACGATCCTCATGTTCTAAAGCTAGTAAGAAGTTGTGTACGCTAGTGTTTCTAGATGAAAATTGGTCTTAACCTTTGACAGCTACGATCCCACAAACAGACATACAAATACACAGATATACACATACCTGTGTATGTTTAAATAGATACACAGATACAAAAATACACAGATGAACACGTCAAATTTATATCACTTTATATTTTTGGTCGGAGGGGTATAAATGTTTTTAAAAAAAAGTTAAAAAAAATAGCCTCATTCCGTGTAAAGTCAGACCAAATCGTTCGTATAGAAAAAGTGCGGAGTATTTTACCCACTTATCGCCAATGAGGTAAGAGTTTTGGGAAACAACTAAGAGTCGAAATTAGGGAGCAGTAAATGGTAGCACTTTAGCCTACAATTTATTTCGTAAGTGAAAGCCAGAACAACAGTTTTTAAGTACTCTTTACTCGTCATACATAATACCCCAAAACCACAATGTACCTAACTATTTTGTCGTATATTAAAATAAAAATATATTGTTTTTTTTTTTTTATTAAACTAACAGCCTAATTACCAATGATATTTCGTATCGATATCATATCGTTACGTTACTATTTGACGTTAAAAACCCGTACCTATTTTCATTTTTAACAATCTCGTCAAATGTTGGCCAAAAGTTACTCACTGTCATACTCAATAGCTACCTGATTGCTAGGCAAATTCGGCCAACGTGGACGACATTCTTATTACCGATATCCATACTTTTAACATCTATATACTTGACGCAATAATTTTGTACCCCTATTATATTACGGAATTAAATTACGAAAATTGCGCAGGCGGAAGCGTATGAAATATGGCACAATTTGACGTTGATAAGCATACTGTTTAAAGCCACACGAACTTCATTTTAAGAAAAAAAGTGTCTAAAGATGTCAAGCCTATTCTTAATAAGCTTGTTTGAATAAATATTTATCCAATTAAAAACATAAATGTAAAATGAGAGCCAAGTTCAATATTATGATAAATGCCTTGGTTGTTGACTTCAACGACAAAAGAAGTGAGATCTAAATGAGTGCCAAGTTCAATGGTCAGTCCTGAAATTTATTTATAAGTAACAGTATAATATTTATTTATAATTATTATTAATTATAATTATTAATTTATTTATAAGTAACATAAGATAATGTATTGTAGCCTAAGGTCTGTCTTGGCTAGTTTTTATAAACCTACCAACAAATTATTATGTTCGATCGCTAGTTTCTACCAACAATCCAAATTTTCGGAATTATAAAATAAGAACCGACACATACCTACTTGTAGGTTTAGAACTTGCAAAGGCTATAATTCATATATGAAAACTAGCCAATTCCCGCCACTAGTATGTATCGTTATACAATATTATCGCTAAGAAAAGCCTATGTTTGGCTAATTTTTAATCGTAACTCAAGTTTAATCACGCTCAGTTTGATGCTATTGATCATTTAGAATATGTTAGTTATTTTTAGGGTTCCGTACCTTAAAAGGAAAAACGGAACCCTTATAGGATCACTTTGTTGTCCGTCTGTCTGTCTGTCTGTCTGTCTGTCTGTCTGTCTGTCTGTCTGTCTGTCTGTCTGTCGGGATGTCAACCCGTTTTTCTCAGAAATGCATAGACGTATCATATTGAAATTAATATCATATACTCAAGTCTACGATGACATGCGGCCGTGAAAATATTAAAGTTCTAAGTCAACGCAATCAAAAGATAATGGAAAATATGTCGTATATTTTGACCATTTTAGCGTTTTCGCAAGGGAATCAAAACCTATAGGGTACTTCCCATTGACCTAGCACAATGAAATTTGGCAAGAAGTAAGATCTTATGGTACAAATAAAGGAAAAAATCTGAAAACTGTAAATTTTTGTATGTATGTTTGTCTGTTTGTAAGTTTGTCTTTCAACCTTTTTCTCAGAAACGCGTGAAGGTAACAAATTTTTATCAACGTCAAGTACTCAGAGTTATAATTACTAAGAGCTGTGAAAAAATCAAACTTCTAAGTTAACGCAATCAAAAGATACGGTCATTTATATCACATATTTTAAGTATGATAGCGTTTTTAACGTTTTCGCAAGGGAATCAAAACCTATAGGGTACTTCCCATTGACCAAGCATTATGAAATTTGGCCAGGAGCAAGGTCCTTTAGTATACATAAAGGAAAAAATCCGAAAACTGTAAATTTCTGTTCGTGTGTCTGTCAGTCTGTACGTCTGTCTTTCAACCTTTTCCTCAGGAACACGTAAATGTATCAAGTTGTAAATTGATCAAGCGGAAAATATATTAATCTTAGAATTAAAATTATATGTACTTGTAACAAATTAACATATAAGTTGACCATGGTCAAAAAAACAATTTTACAAACACCGAGAAGAAATTTGTATCAATACGAAAACATTAAAAAGCAGCAAATCTTTATAAACAACGCAATGCAATCTATATATCGCAGCTAACAAAATGATAGCGCGATGCAGCGTACAGCTAATGCCATCTATTACAACATTATGACATTAACTGTGATATAATTCTGCTCGATTAATAAAAATTTTTATTTTAATTATTATTTAAACGCGCTAAAAATTATAAAATAAACTTTTCATTTAAAAGTTTTATCGTCGATTTATAACGTCATTACGTAATTAACATTCAATATAAGAGCTTCACGCGATTTGATTTAAGTACTCGTATTGACTTAGTACGAAAATTTTAAAATTAAATTCAAACAGATCGAGTTATTTAATTTACTTATTTATCTACACATATAAGTCTTCTGGTAATTAGTAATATAATTAGTTATTTATAAATAAACAATTAGTTTTGTTCTTGGCAACACTCATATATATTTCGATATTTTGATTGATAATGTAAATCTAAATATTTTACGAACGTAGTGCAGGGGTAGTGGAGTGTAGTAGAATATAAATAAAAATAAAACGAGAATAAAATATACTATAATTATGTTGTTTGTTTTGTTTGTTCGCCGATTACGCCGCCATTTGGGTACCGATTTTCAAAATTTTTTTTTTGTTTGAAAAGGTATACTTCCAAGGTGGTCCCATTGTCTTCAGGTCAGGATCAGATGATGGGATCCTGGAGAAATTGAGGGAACTCCTCAAATATTATAGGACAATGTATACCGATTTAGGTATTTTTGATAGTAACTTATGTTGGAACTGATGATGAAGACCACAAATGGCGTAGATGGGTTAGTCTTATATAGATTTCTATAAGTTTGTACGGAACCCTCGGTGCGCGAGTCCTACTCGCACTTGACCAGTTATTTATTTTACATAAAATTCGGATAATAATTTATAAGCCGTTGAGCCACAAAACCACATATTCTCTTTGTGGTCGTATCACACGAATCATAGTCACCATTATTTACGCTATTGGTAAACCAATAAACAACAACGAATGATTTATTTCTATTTTATTTTAATTTACTTAAAAATTAAATTAGCCTTATTTTAAACTATGTCTATACTAATACATAAATTCAATACACTGTTAAGCGTTTATTTATTTATTTATATATTTGTTGACTTTGTTTTATACATGTACATAAGATATTAAACTTTGTATATTAGTACAGATATAATTTTTTAGCCCCCATTATAATTTCATATGATACGGCAAAGGTTCCGAAACACATACAAAACAATTCAGTAGTTTGTCGTGAGCGGGGATCGAACTCGCGACCGTTAGCACTTCAGTAAGTTGTAGTGACCACAGTGCCAACCTTTCGTACCATTTATAGCTCAAGAATAGCTGGAACGATTTTTATGAATTTTGATTTATTAGATTTGTTTCCATTAAATTGCAGAATAACTAAATAAACCTCGGAAAAATTGTTGAAAAAAATTATGAACAATTTTCTTATAAATTTAGTATGCAACGGCTAATAAATTAATACATTTTAATTGATGAGAATGAGGCTTTTCTTGAGAATACCCACTGCATGTGCTGGGTGTGTTGTACTTCTTAAATAATTCTTAAACAAAACTATTCATAAAAAGGGGACTGACTTCAAAAAGGCTGGTAGGTATATGCGCGAAAAGGTCACGCGATATATCATCGATTACGTTTTAATTTATCTTTTAATATACCTGGGTTACAATCTTTATGTAACCCGTGCGTATTCGGGGCGGGTATCTTGTATAATATAAAATATAGAGAAAGCGAATTTTGTATTTGCGAAGTAAACACCGCAACCACTGCACCTAAAATATTGTAGTACCATTTTTATAGGAACATTGGTATAATTAGTTTTAGGCTATATTTTTTGTATTATTAAAACGAAACCTTAACTAAGGCAAGCCAAGCCGAACAAAATCTATACAAACGAAAGGAATCACACTTGTGAAACACACACAATGTGATATATGACGTCAGCAAAAATGTAAGATGGCGGACGGTGTGTCTAATATTAAAACACAAACACAACAATCATAACGTAAGTAGGTAAATGAAAAAAAAAAGTTTTTTTTTTTTCATTCATTTACGTTACATTTAGTTTCTTTTTAATTATCACACTCCTACACGTTTCATCTAGTGTTACATTCTGACATAGTTATATAACAGATTCGCCACTAATTGGCTAGTTGACATTTAGCATACCTCTTTCTAAAATTGTATAATCATTTCACATTACAACTTAGGAACCTAAAATTATGTAGGCTTTTTTGTGAAGTTTATGTCGTCATAAAATTATAAGAACAGATTAACCCTCGACTGAGGAACTGCGGTCTCATAGACCGCTCGCAGTTTGTATTTACAGTATTTACCCTTTTACTCCTGCTTTGCTTTTGCTTAAAGCTCTTAACAGATTAATTTTATGTGATACCGAGTGCTAGAATAAAATATTGTGTTGGTTTTTTTTGACAAAAAAAAAATTAAACAAGAAAATGTAACAGGCCTAAAAAATACAAATACATTCGATGATTTCTTACCACCGAATTAAAAATATATATTAAAAAAAATTAGGAAATAGCCAATTCTGTGATAAGATGAGAGACCAAAATTGATCGTTTTCTGTCAACTCTTATATTACGTATAAAAAATAATCCCGAATAATTCTACGCGTGTCTTGACAGCGTTAATCCCAAAGCATTTTAAAGCATAGTGTGCCAAAACTAATTCCATAGTCTTCTATAAATACATGCGGACAATTTCATTAAAATTTTTGTTCTTATTTTCTAGAAAATTATACTTTTCCACATGCAAATAGATATTATGTAAAATTCCCAAAATATTTTCATCATATATTTGATTCATCTGTTATAACAATAAATACCATAAGCAAGAAAGGCGTATATCAATAAAACGTCTGTCAATCATAATCACATGTGCGATTTACGTCGCAAATGCCGGGTATAACCACTCGTCGCTACCATCATGGTAAATTGCACTCTAAGCTTATACATTAACGTTCAAATCCTATCATCATCAATTATGCAGTTGCATTAAGCATTGTCAGTAATCGGATGCACCATATAGCAGGTTCTTCGACAACTTTGATGTTCTTGCCAATTGCAATATTGCGTTTGCGTAAAATTACTGATAATTTCCGCACGTGCGTGGGATATTAGTGAATATGGTTTGAGGATTTTCCTCGAATCTGTCAAGAGTGAGACGTAAATCCTCTTGTTACATTATCCGACATTAATATTGCGTGTATAATAATTTTAGCTGAAGTCTATATTATAAAATATACATTGAGAAATCAATTGCAATGCATTAGGCGAGAATTACACTGGTAAGTTTTACTCCCGTATTTTATATAAAACAACTCTATTAACTGGTAACGGTTATCTATTTAGCTTTATGAAAGCTATAAGAATGTCCTCACAAATAAGGCCTTATCAGTAAATTCTTTTAGGTGTAAAAACAATGGTAGACAATTATTTATGAGTATATCTTAGACTAAAATTTTATAAAGATTTAAAAAAGTTATGTCCCATTGTTTTTACACCTGAAATAATTTACTTCGAGTGCCTTATTTTTACATTTACAGCTTACGTATAATCTGTTTTTATTTACTTATCTTTATTTGGTAACAATACCCCAGAACGAAAATCACGAATTTTCGGAAAATTATTTCAAGTAAAGAAAAATAGACTATAATTTCTTATGACGTGTCAGTTTTTGCTTTATGTGAATCTGTGAGCAAAACTTACTCACGTAATTCTCGTCTAAAACTGACCAACTGACTAATAGAAGCATGAAAAATTTAGTAGTTGCGACCATGAGCATGACAGCGAATTACTACCGTCTCTCTCGTCAACTGCGGTCATCTGCTATTTATACGAAACTAGCCCTCGCAGTTTCACTCGCCTTTATGGTTATTGCTTCTCTTCTATGAATCGTAACGTGATGTAATATAGCCTATCACCTTCCTCAATCCAAAAATATTTTTCAAATCGGTCTAATAGTTTTGAAGCCTATGCAATGCAAACAAATAAAAAATAAAATCATTCCTCTTTATAATATTAGTGTAGATATGATAGGGTACAATTGGATATGGTTGTCTTTGTAAAAGAGCTAATTTAAACAGTTAAAATTTACAAAATCAAAATCAAAAAAAGGTTCGGAATGTAGATTCTACTTAATCAAACGTAATAATCACCTTAATAACTCATCCATCGATTAATATATAATTTTAAAACTGTCTTACGTACCTACAATTCACTTACACTCTTATGTTTAGAATAATCTTGCTATTATATGTATGTATAGCTACTAAATTGCATATATGAGTCGTAGTGTGATGTAATATAGCCTATTACCTTCTTCAAGAAAAAGGCTATCCAATGCAAAAATAACTTAAAAGAACTCCAATCCGTTCAGTAGCTTCTGTGATTACCTTCTACGTACAAACTTACAAACTTCCCTTTTTATGATATTAGTATCGACGTATAGATTATTTATTATTATTAGAATATTATTTTTTCTTGTATAAAACAATTTACATAAGCACATTAAAATACCGTTATTTCAAATGTCTTCATTTTAGCTAAAAAGAAAATAACACCGGAATTCTTTTACAACTTTTTGTCCAGAATGTGACAGTTGACGTTGTATCACAGCAGGCAAGCTTTTAAAATGAGATTACATTATAAATGTGTTTCGTTTTAACATTCCTTTTATTTCAGACAACGTGGAGAAATTATTTGCTGCATTGAATATATGGATGATGATTAGCAATAATGTGTCAACCCACAGTAAGTCGAATTCGGAAATATTGGTTGGTATATCATTATCTATATTTGATTCGAATCTTTTAGTGGGTTGACACATTATTGCTTATCAGCATCCATATATGCGTATTATTATGAGTCTTCATTACACACTATTACAGCAAGATATTTAGAGAGTGGTCGAACGAAAACAGTTTAATTTTAGATCAATCGATTCAATCATTATAAAAAATTATATTAAGAATAAAATTTATCAACATCAATTTAAATACGAAAGCCATAATTAATGTTTAAAATGGTAGCAGCGTTTATAAATGGTTAGCAATTTAACACAAATTGTTGAAAATTATATTACAAAATAAATCACTTCCTAGCACATGTTCAACCTATTAACGTAGCTACGACTAGTGGT
This sequence comes from Hypolimnas misippus, assembly GCA_037950945.1. Lineage (NCBI taxonomy): Eukaryota > Metazoa > Arthropoda > Insecta > Lepidoptera > Nymphalidae > Hypolimnas > Hypolimnas misippus. Next base: position 4,988,110 of record JBBEEQ010000009.1, read on the forward strand.
ATGAAACAGCAGACCAGCCCACCGCGAAAGAATAATCTAATAATTGTTTTCGTAAAAAAATATAATCGACTTCACACATAACTCTTTTTGTATACATAGAGAAAAGTTAGTTATTAAAGAGTTCCTCTGAATATCTCTGTCACATACTATAATTGTTTTAATTTATTTATTTAGGTATGAAGAAGTTGTTAAATTTCATTATACAATTCAATTTAATTTTACATATTTATATAAACATTAATATACAAATATACGAAAGCAAACAGGACATGCAAAATTATATTTAAATTTCTGTTACAACTATATTCATCAGATAACATTAAAACAAATTTAATAACGCCTAGATTAAACAATTGTTAATATATATTTTTTAAATATAACAGGCCAAAATTTCAATACTAATATGTCAATTTGAATAATAAATAAATAATGCTCATATTTCATCATAAAAACAATATTACAAATTAATCACATTAATTATTTAAGACGTAATAGTACAGTAAATTATAATACAGCGACAATTTATTGCAAACTTATCAAAGCTTAACTACTTAAACTAATAAAATTACAAAACTATAATAGAATAATAATTATATCACAAAACGATTATATTGTGTCCATAGTTGTATGAAAAATTATTATTTTGATATGAATAAAATCGGAAATTAATAAATGATTAGCCACTTTTCAATTTATTAACGACTAGCTGGTAAAATTTTACGAGGCTTATAGTGTTTATGTCTATTGACTCGCCACACCTATTCAGCAGTTTTGATATTCGTGGGACTGCAGAGTAGTTACCAAAAACTGTTCTTCGCCGTGGTGGTGAAAGAGGTTTTATAAGCATTACGATGAACATTTTTTTTTTCTGCTTTTTTGGCACGGGCTGGTCGCAATTATGAAATAGTTATATACTATCATCAGTAAATAAAAAATAATTTACAAACGAAATCCAAGATTGCACTAAAAATTATATAACACCCAAAATAAACACATTCAGCGTTTCTCAAATATTTCCATCACAAATTCAAATAAGATTGTGACTTGACAATTTTAAATAACCTATCTGAAAATTCATAACTAGGTAATGAATTTCATAAACTTCAGTAACTGATACTAAAGTTTTGATGTGAAATTTATTCACTAACAATTTATATGTATATTAAGGTTGTCCAAGTAAAACAACATTTTTTTCACTATGAGAATATAAACAAGAAGGCGGATTTATAATTGACTGACGTCGTGTTGTGGCGCGTCAGAACAGAATCAGTGTCATACATTTTGTATGACGACGTTTATATTAATATGTTGTGACATGTCGTGATGGCTTCCGATGTGTCGCATCAGAACAGATCCCGGTTCGCGTCCGACGAGCAGGTTGCGAGGGGTATTAAAATTCGATGACTCATACAAGAACATGTCAAACGCTTGACACTTTTCTAGAACTACGGCTGTATTGATTCAAAATATTGTCCTGAAACATTAGAACACGACATAATAATTTAAACGCTAGCCATCACGTCATGACATTGCACGTTTCTTCACGTCACTCAAATATAAAATCTGCCTTTTATATTTGGCCGATTTATCGTGTCGTGGCGTAACAGAAAAGAATCGGTGTCATACATCTTGTATGACGACTTTTATATTGATATGTTGTGATATGACGTGATGGCTTCTGATGCGTCGCATCAGAACCGATCCCGGTTCGCGTCAGATGAGCTTATTGTGGGTGGTGCTGAAATCCGATAACTCATTGAAGAACATTTCAAACGTATGACACTTTTTTTCCTGGCAGGGTCGCCATGTAATGTTGGGACAATAAAAGACGGCTGTTCGGTTCCAGGTTCTGTTTAATACTGCATACAAGTTAGGTACAACAGGCGAATGCCGTAGGCTACTACATCACAGAACTATGGCTGTATTGATTCTAAATATTGCCCTGATGCTTTAGGCCATGACATAGTAATGTAAAATATAAATCCGAATTTAGTAAAAAAAGTAATTAGGTATGATATTCATAATCAAAAAACGCAAATAAACATATGTTAATTTTAATATTTAGAGCACAAAATGATAGAATTATATATCTTCTTTATAAATAATAACTGGTCAAGTGCGAGTAGGACTCGCGCACCGAGGGTTCCGTACAAACTTATAGAAATCTATATAAGACTAACCCATCTACGCCATTTGTGGTCTTCATCATCAGTTCCAACAAAAGTTACTATCAAAAATACCTAAATCGGTATACGCTTACCTATAATATTTGAGGAGTTCCCTCAATTTCTCCAGGATCCCATCATCTGATCCTGACCTGAAGACAATGGGACCACCTTGAAAATCGGTACTCAAATGGTGGCGTAATCGGCGAACAAACATAAAAAAAAAAATTAAATACAAGGTCGAATTGAAAACACTCCTTTTTAGAAGTCGCTTAAAAATAATCAAATATTATGTAAATATGGATCACGTCCCAAAAACTATTTTGAAACTACTTAGGAGCACATCAATTTAAAACACGATCATGGATGCAATCCATGGAAACACAAAATTTTATTTTAAGTACTATTACACCTCATACTTTCAAAAAAAAAAGTTATAGCGCGATTCAGGATACACCTAGCGCCATCTCTTGACAATTTCAATGAACTAACTTGTTCCCTTTGACATTAACAACATAATTATTTTTTATTCTCGTTTTATTTTTATTTATATTCTACTACACACCACTACCCCTGCACTACGTTCGTAAAATATTTAGATTTACATTATCAATCAAAATATCGAAATATATATTAGTGTTGCCAAGACGAAAATAATTAGTCCTTAATTCGAACAAAACTAATTGTTTATTTATAAATAACTAATTATATTACTAATAACCAGAAGACTTATATGTGTAGATAAATAAGTAAATTAAATAACTCGATCTGTTTGAATTTAATTTTAAAATTTTCGTACTAAGTCAATACGATTACTTAAATCAAATCGCGTGAAGCTCTTATATTGAATGTTAATTACGTAATGACGTATAAATCGACGATAAAACTTTTAAATGAAAAGTTTATTTTATAATTTTTAGCGCGTTTAAATAATAATTAAAATAAAATTTTTATTAATCGAGCAGAATTATATCACAGTTAATGTCATAATGTTGTAATAGATGGCATTAGCTGTACGCTGCATCGCGCTATCATTTTGTTAGCTGCGATATATAGATTGCATTGCGTTGTTTATAAAGGTTTGCTGCTTTTTAATGTTTTCGTATTGATACAAATTTCTTCTCAGTGTTTGTAAAATTGTTTTATTGACCATGGTCAACTTCTATGTTAATTTGTTACAAGTACATATAATTTTAATTCTAAGATTAATATATTTTCCGCTTGATCAATTTAGAACTTGATACATTTACGCGTTCCTGAGAAAAAGGTTGAAAGACAGACGTACAGACTGACAGATACACGAACAGAAATTTACAGTTTTTGGATTTTTTCCTTTATGTATACTAAAGGACCTTGCTCCTGGCCAAATTTCATAATGCTTGGTCAATGGGAAGTACCCTATAGGTTTTGATTCCCTTACGAAAACGTTAAAAACGCTATCATACTTAAAATATGTGATATAAATGACCGTATCTTTTGATTGCGTTAACTTAGAAGTTTGATTTTTTCACAGCTCTTAGTAATTACAACTCTGAGTACTTGACGTTGATAAAAATTTGTTACCTTCACGCGTTTCTGAGAAAAAGGTTGAAAGACAAACTTACAAACAGACAAACATACATACAAAAATATACAGTTTTCAGATTTTTTCCTTTATTTGTACCATAAGATCTTACTTCTTGCCAAATTTCATCGTGCTAGGTCAATGGAAAGTACCCTATAGGTTTTGATTCCCTTGCGAAAACGCTAAAATGGTCAAAATATACGACATATTTTCCATTATCTTTTGATTGCGTTGACTTAGAACTTTAATATTCTCACGGCCGTATGTCATCGTAGACTTGAGTACATGATATTAATTTCAACATGATACGTCTATGCATTTCTGAGAAAAAAGGGTTGACATCCCGACAGACAGACAGACAGACAGACAGACAGACAGACAGACAGACAGACGGACAACAAAGTGATCCTATAAGGGTTCCGTTTTTCCTTTTAAGGTACGGAACCCTAAAAATCAATGTTTGCATGTTTGTCCTCTGTGAGTTCCGAAACCATTGATCGAATTGTGGTATTAAAGTTGGGTATGGTATTCTGGGGATGATTATAAAATCTATAAACTTTAGGAGGCATTGCAATGCATACCAGAAACTCTAGTATTTAATATATAATATATAATCTTACATCATTTTAAACAATATTTTTTTTGACAAACTAAAAAAGGTAATGGTTTTATTTCGAACACCCTAACGTACATGGTATAGTAATGAAAAAAGTTTGAGGATTTATGTTTAAAGGATTTACTCGTTAATATAGATAACAAAATTCAAGTGCGCATTTAGAGTTGAAAGCGAATATTTCTTACTGCATCTCGATTTATATTCATAAGCCCGGCTAACCCATCAGAGTGCAGATTAGTTAGCTACAGGGTAATGTAATACAGAACAGTTTTTTTTTTATATTTGGATGCTGATAAGTAATAATGTGTTAACCCACAAAAATTTCGAGATATTAGTGAATTAATCGAACTTGGAGATATAAGTGTATTCTGATAATGCTTTACATATATAACATTATAGAAAAAGTGTCTACATTTGGATACTGATAAGCAATAATGTGTCAAACCGCAAAAAGTCAAATTCAGAGATATCGATGTATTTTGATTTTGCAACACCTATTTAATGTTAGTAAAAAATGAAGTCATTTAAACTAAATAAGTACGACAAGTTTCTTGATTTAATATATCGAATTTTAAGTGCGTTTCATATTTTGCAATTTATACAATAATCTCAAATATTTGAAAAACTTTTTACTAGATAGCACATTACATATATTAATCTACTTTTAATCCATTATACCTTTTATTAGAATAAAAAAGAAAACATGGATATATCCGTCTTCAAACAAATCTTTAAGAATACACTTGACATCTTTAGAAGCCATTCTCTCAAAATAAAGTCGGTGTGGCTTGACACAGTATTGCTTATCAGCGTCCATTCAATGTTTAGAATATTGAAGTGTGTTTCATTTTTTTCGTTATGCACTAATCAGTAATATATTTGAAAAACTTATTATACTTTTCAATATACCAGGAATTAGAAGCAGATTTTTAATTCCTTATACCTTTTATCAAAATAAAAAAGAGAAGATAGATAGATATAAATGTCTTCAAACAAACAAATGTCAGAAAAGTGGATATACACGGATTCAAACAAATTTGTTAAGAACAAGTTTGAGATCTTTAGAAGCCATTTTCTCAAAATAAAGTCCTTGTGATTTGACATAGTATTGCTTATGAGCGTCCATATATGCTGTTGTTGAAAATACTGTCCACTATTCATATATAAATTTTCGGTAAAACGAAATAAATTTCTTATCATATATTTCGTAATGTAAATAGGCTTAGAATGCATTCTAAACACGTATTAAAAACTTTTCAAAATACAAAAAGACAACATAAGTGGTAGCACGTTACGTTATAAAGAATCTATTAGAAGTTGCAAACTAAATCTCCAGCTCAGCAGCAAGTAACGTTTAACTATAATTCAACGTTTACTTATAGTTTACAGCTGACATTTTTAAAGAATTCTTTGCGAAGAATACAGAAAGTAAACATACATGTATTTGCCTTTAATTTCCTTATTTTACCACTTTACTCGAATGACCCAGAAGGATGGTAATGTTATTTCTCGCATATATGTATATCTATGTGGGTATGTGTGGTCGATCCATTGTAACTACAGGTTACATTGTAACTTGTAGTGAAAGGCTTGACCAATTTTGAAGGTATCATTAGATTCGTAATTTAACCTGCATATAATAAGCTATGTGACGTCATGAAAATATCAACATGGCGTTTGAAGATGTAAAGTATCACGAGAATTTAAAAAAAAAAAGGAACCGACTTTAAAATAAAAATACTAATTTTGGCTACTTGAGTGAAATACTTATTCCTGTTATTTTGCTTTTAAAACCACAGTACTGAAATGATTTTGATGAAAATTCTATGAGATCAATGAGAGAGTATACACTTTCAAACAAAAAAAATATTTAAGCAAATCGTTCGATTTTCGAGTAATCGGTAATCATTACAAAAAAAAAGTTTCGATGAATGGATTATGTCCTTCTTTTTTAGAAATTAGTCAAAACTGACGAACCGTTGTGACATCTTGTAGCTAACACAGTTTGACAAATCTCCACATAACCCGTTCTCTCCTCCAGGAATCGGGTATCCTTTTGAAGATTTCCCCTGCGAAAAGAAAAAAAAAAGTCGTGTACCTACTTTAATCTAGTTAATAACGTTTTCTCTGTCAGTTAAACCTACTCTACACCCACAGAATGGCTTCATGGTAGTATTAAAAGGGTTTATTCATTCATTTTCCCGGTATTAACTAAAGGATGCAAATGTGCAATTTTCACTTGCAGATTTTGATTACTGTGTAATGACCACATAACACGTGAGAGTGTTCAGAATTAAACACGAACTAGAGAGATAAACGCGACTTCGCTTTGATTCAGTCAGGTAGTAATAATGGTATTATATAACTAATAACATAACTTTTTTTTATTATTATAAAAAAAGAGGGTTAACGAGCAAATAGTTGATGTTAAGTGACCTGACCTGATGTTAAGTGGTTACTATCGCCCGGACATCTGCAACACCAGGGGCGTTGCGGGTGCGTTACCGGCTTTAAACGTATTTAAGTATGTAATTAGCTCATGGATTTTGACATCCAGAATGCCGATCAATTAGACGACGTTGCCTAGCAACCAGCTAGCGACTAAGTATAACAGGGAAAAGTATCTTTGGATCAACAACTCTATTGACGAGATTGTCAAAGTTGGAAATAGGTACAGATATTATACGTCAATTAGTATTAACGTAACATTTCGATAGTAGGATGCTAATGAGTAATAGTTCGTCAAGCTGAGTAATAAAATCAGCTCAGAGTAGTAAAAGTAAGTTTTTACGCCTAATCCCCTTAACCACCCATCCCTTTGCTCGTGTACTGGTGCTGAAGAACGAGGAAGCGCTCCCATGAAGAAGTAAGAACTGTATTCATCAAGGTACCATCTTACCCTATACAGTCCACTTGCGCTCCATCTTACCCTATACAGTCCACTTAGTCAACGCATTATTGCTTATCAGCGTTCATTTACACTAGACAGAATGCTATAAGGAAAAAAAGCTATCAACCCAAATAATTGAACTGCCAACACACATAAAAAATTCAATACTGCTCACTCGAATGAGATCGCACAGCCCATATCGCTGGTTTGCAAGAATATCGTAGTAATTCAAAATTCTAACAAATAGAACAAAGTATGTCAGAAGACCATAAATCTTTGATTTTTTATCATGATAAGAGTTGATGAATTTTCTTTAAATCAAGTTATAACATCAAGGGATCTCTTAAATTTTACAGCTATGGCAACACATTAATGAAGAAATTTAAAAACCCCATTCCCTAAAATTCTTCATCTTCAGTTGCATAGATATTCTTGAAAAGCAGCGACATATACCCACGGTCCACAGGTAGTGCAATATTGAAACTACAATAAAATAGTATCGGGTCGAACTTTTGCAAGCGCTAAACGCCTCGATTCAGTATTCATAGGTAAATATTGGACGGCGACGGCAGTTGACGCCATTCGCAAATATTTACTATCCAACTATTTGCATTGGAACGCAATATTGCTGTTGACATTTCCCCTAGTTGTAGAATTTTTTTGACAATTTTTTTTTATGTTAGAATCAACAATTTGGTGTCGATGAAAACGTTAGGTGTTACAATAACGGTCCGAAACAAGAAAGTTTAGCCTTGTTGATTTTTTTAAGCAATTTCGAAAAAGAAGGAGGTTCTATGTTCGGCTGTAGTTTTTTTTTTTATTTGTTTACCGACTTCTCTGGCGTTTGTGGACCGAGTTTGTTTTTTTTTTTTGTTTGAAAGGGTATACGTCCAAATTAGTCCCATTGTCATAAGGTCAGGAACTGATGATGGGATCTTCAAATTGAGGAAACTCTTCGAATATTACAGGCACAGCTATATCGATTTAGGTATTTTTGATAGTAAATCGTATATTAGCTCTCAGAAAGCCATATTTGGTAACGTGCAGCTGACGATGAAGACCACAGATGGACCACAACTGGAACTACTCAATAACAAGTATCTCATTTGAAACCTAAGATTTTGTACATTTTTTGATACGCGAGCGTTTGCAATAATCTAATATATTTGAACTTATTATTATATAAAACTTTTTATTATACCAATCTGCTTTTAATTCATTATACTTTTTATCAAAATAGAAAAGGAAAATGTATATACACGGATTCAAACAAATTCGTTAAGAACAGGTTTAACATCTTTATACGCCATTTTCTCAAAATAAACTGTGTGGCTTGACATAGTATTGTCTTAGATTTTCGCGATTATTATTCATTGAAATAAAACTATTTTAAACGGATTTAAATCGCGTATATTAATTATTTTTATCATCCGGATCCGGATCCGGAACCGGAACCGGAAACCGGATGCGTGCAACCGGAACGTTATTCGAGATACCATCTAAGAAACCGTTGGCGGTAGTTGTAAATAATATTTTCTAAAACCTCAAATAGACAAATGTCACCTTAGTCTACCCGTGACCACGAACGCTGCAAAGTGCTCGAAACGTCGGGATGATAAAAATAATTAATATACGCGATTTAAATCCGTTTGAAATAGTTTTATTTCAATTGACATAGTATTGCTTATCAGCATCCAGCAGTTAAGAATGACATCCATGAAAGATTAAATATGTATGAAAACAAATGAACGACATAGTTATATTGGATTTAAAATACATGATAGGTCATAAAAGATACTTTTTTAATCGTAATAATATACCATTTCTTCTGAGAAAAAAATTATACCAACGATATTGTATAATTCCTTTAAAATTGCAGTGAAGAAATATCTTCAAAGCCAAAGAAATGGCAATGACTGATCTGGAATAATAGTTTATATTTGTTATAATATTTTTATTTATGTCCCTTAATATATATTTATAAAGCATTTAAGTAAATAAAAAAATAACTATAGATACGTTCGTATTATTTTAAATTAAAAAAAAATCGTCTATTTTCAAAATCGACAAGCTTGTCAATTGACGTGTTGATCCAAAGATACTTTCGCCTGTCATACTCAATCGCTAGCTGCTAGGCAACGTCGTCTAATTGATCAGACAGATGCAATATATTTAAAATAAATAAACATAGAAAGTGTGAAAGAAAATACAATCAATACTAAAATCTATCCTATAGTAAACTGACTGAATCAACATTTACCGTCAGTTCACTGCTGGTGTTTGTTCAACTGCTTTACTATTTGGTTACTTATTAAATATACATAGTGGTGTACGTAATGCTCGAATCAGATGTAGGCAGACTTTAAAAATGATTAACTAACTTACTAACTTAACACGATTACAACCAAAATACTTTATTGACAAAAATCCTACCTGTTGTACCTATAAATGGAAAAACGATCGCACTAATCGAGAGTCATTTGCTGTTAGTTATTGATCCGAAGATATTCATCAGATATTTACATTATATATTTAAAAACTTTCGCGATTTATTGTTCATATTTAATGTAGGGACACAATAATTGTAGTAGTGTGTGTAGTGTATCATGTATGTAACAAACACTACTTGACAAAACACACCAATAAAAGCGCATGCAATACGAAATGAGTGGTCAGTCAGTATTCAGTTAGGTTAGTGGGTATTAGTTAGTATTAATTAGTACTAGGAAGTCTTAATGTGAACACGCCAAGTAAAAACTTAAGCAACAATGACTATTATTTTGTTTCCCGCTTGACCTCCATTTCATAAAGAATAAATTAAGGACTAAGTATAAAAATGTAAAAGCCCCTAAATTTAATATAACGCCGTGACAGCCGACCGCGGCGAATGCAACTTCGTCGAAACGTCGGGCAATAAAAGTTATTACTACCATTAGTTATCGCAATAAGACCCGTTCTATTAAATATGAATAATACTTTTCATATTATATACTAAAACCTTCCTTGAAAAATCAGCATTTTATCACCTAAAACCACATCCAAAACCGATCAATACTATTTGAGAAAATCACGAACATACAAACAGACATATTCCGATACAGGTCGACTAAACCTACTTTTTTGAGGTCGGTTAAAAATGAAAACCGGCCGGAGCTTCCGCACAGTAAGAAATCCAACAATACTATTTTGCGTTCTATTTGTATATTTATTTAACAGTATACATATATCCGTCCTTAATAAATAAACTAACACAAAAAGAACTTTTCAATTCGAATCAGTACTTCCTGAGATTAACGCGTACAAACAAACAAACTTATCAGATTTATAATATTAATATAGATTAAGAACCACATAGTAACATAGATCTTTGTTTTAATATTCGCATTATAAAAAAGTACCTCTGCTGTATTCTTAGCTAAAAATGTCGGAACCGTGGCGGAGTGCTAGTATTTTATAATGGAACTTATCTTTCACTAAATAAAATTAAAAAACTAAATTAATTATTTATCATTGTTTATGCAATGAAGAGAAAACTTCAACAGTCGCGTCTGCAAACGTATTAATTAAATAACTCACAGCAAACTCGACGCTGCAATATTTGACGTTTATATTAAAAAGAAACTTAAAAGAATTCACATTGTAAACGTTACAGATATTTATAAAGGAAAATGAAATATAAAATATTTAATTAAATTTGTCTGTCCATATAGCAGTAATTAAAAACATTGTTTTAAATACTTTTTGTTATTAACTTTAAATGTATTGTTTAACGATAGTCGAATATACTGTCTTTAGATTTTAAGTCAGGAGTATATTTTATTTTGATTATATTTACAGGTACCTGTAATAATTATTGTAATTATTATTAATAATCCATAATTGATAAATATCCAGAAAAAAAATTATAAGAACCAAAATCATATAAGATGAAAATGTTGTAAAAGTACAAGGGGGCGCTATAACAATGAGTAAATTTTTGAAAAATCCGAATTGCACTTGATCGTTTTTTAATCCTTCTTACTTTGTAATTAGCTTCGAGTCGGTTTCTACGCAATCGAAGTCGCAGGTACCGTCTCGTTACAGATGAAGTGAACATCAAATTACGTACTCTTTATTATATGGACGCTGATAAGCAATACTGTGTCAAGCCACATGCACTTAATTTTGAGAAAAGGACGTCTAAACATGTCAAACCTTTTCTTTATATCCAAAATTTTTTTTTCTGTTTTGATAAAAAGTATAATTAATTAAAAACAAATAGGTATAATTAAAAGATTTAACTACTAATAAGATTTCAATTATATGAGATTGTTGTATAAATTGCAAAATATGGAACACATTTGAAATTCGAAACATTCAATTTGGAAACTTTTTTCGGTACTTATTTAGTTTAGATGACTTGATTGTTTTTGTATAATGTTAAATACGTGGTATATTATCAAAATACATCAATATATCCGAAATTGACTTTTTGTATGTTGACGCATTATTGCTTATCAGCATCCATATGTTCTTCTCAAATAGACATTTGCTTTATATAATTATATGGGTGTTTAGTTTATTTAGGTGTATCATTAGCTTTATATATATTTTTTCGTTTCGCTTTGTCGCATCACTGCAGTCGCAATATGGCAATGTGCCAAAATTGTATCAAACAAATACTTATACTATACTATAAAAAGTCACCTGTTACCGTTTAACAATAAAAACGTTAAGGTAGGTTAGGATCTTATAAATACTGAACTAACATTCCAAGATTTATACTTCGTAACGATTCTTGTTATCTCTTAATATAAATGTTAATAATAATATTAATAATAAACGCATCACACTCAACGGCTTCCATTAAGATCTCATGGTCTTGTGTCGGGAGTCTGGAAACACACACAACACTAACACAGACACCCAGAACACGACAAACATCCGTATGGCCAATACAGACGTTTGCCGTGAGCGACCGAACCCGCGACGGTTAGCGCTTCAGTCAATTGCAGTGACCACTACGCCAACGTGTCTGTCAAATATCTTTATGTTTAGGCGTATGACTTGAATTATAGCAATATGTAATGGAAAATACATACATTACATTATACATATGTATATATACATTATATGTGCAAAATTCACACACGCTTATGTACATATAGACGTCACGCGAAAACTAGTCAGAGTAATTAGTTATTCAAAGTAAAACAAAAAATATATATTTTTTTTAATATGATTTGTGAAAGAAAAAAATTTGGTATAAACATTTGTATAAATTATAATTTTATTTACATTAAAAGAAAATATTAAAATTCTATATTAAATATTGATTTTTTTAATGTGAGTATCGTATATACTTTCATGTGCATTTAGTGAAAAGCTGTTAATTTTAAATTACAATCAGAACCTTCAATTTTATTTATCAGTATGGATTATTAAATTAACTCTAGCACGATTACGTCGATAGTGATTATTTTAAAATATTTTAGCACATAAAGTGTATATTTTCGATAAAATCTGAAAATACAAATATTTTATGTAGCTCAATTTCCTACGAGGAAGTAAAGTTACTGTTGCTTCAATAAGATCGATACGTCAATTGTTCAATTCCCTTGTGGACCATTTTATTCGAATCTATCTTAAAAGCCTTTGAAGACAATACGTTTTTTAGCGTTTACCACAATCGTATTAAAATATTTGAAATAAAATATATAAGATAAATATATAACAACGATGAATGATTGACATAATTATAAATGGGTACATTTACACCTTTGGTTGGTGCGTAATTATAAGGATTTTAAACACAGAAATAGTTGTGTATAACTTTCTCACAACTAAATCGCTGAAATGATTCTACTAGTATTTAGTCAGGCCGCATATTGTAAAAAGTTTCTCTTGTATTTTTTTTTTCGAGACAAACGACCAATTAGAAGCTAACAAACGATTCCGCAAACTGACAATTTTTAGTGTTTAGTAAATCAAAAACCGGTCAAGATATAAAGAGGTTTTTTTTTTAAATAAAAGTGTGGCAAACGAGCAAATAGTACCACCTGATGTTAAGTGGTTACTATCGCCCATGGACATCTGCAACACCAGGACCTTGGCGGGTGCATTGCCGGCCAAAGATGGAACGATATAATAAAGAAAAATATAATATAAAAATCTATACACGCTTGAAAATCCCCAAATTATAGCGCTCTGGGACGTAAAATTTGTAAGTTCATATATAGGGCTAATCTCTGAAACTACTGATACGATTTTAATAATTCTTTTTGCGTTGAGTAACCTATCGATTGAGGAAGATTATGTACTGTATCACGCTATGATTCGTACATAGGCAGCGTAGCAGTAACCATATACGCGACTGAAACTGGTAGTGTAAAATAAACATGATAGACGTTAAAACAATATATAATACATAAAAATTGGTGACATTAGAAATAAACATTCTGTGAAAATTTCAACTATTACTGATCCTGAGATACCCGCTGACCAACGGACGAACAAAGGGACATAGGAGGCTTAGTAATAGGATCCCGTTGGGACACTTTGGGTACGGGACTCTTAGAACTATGAATAGCGTTCCTTTCGTTTTATTATTTCCTTCCTTATTATTCTATCCTTATATATTATTCTTTCAAAGAATCTTACAGTGTGCGGTCCGGTTTAAACTCGTCATATTATCATTGCCTCTCTAGTAGTGAGAGGAGGACTGGCTAATGTTTTGCCTAGAGAATAGGAATGGCAATTTAAGCCGGAAAACGCTAGCGCTCTTGACACCATTCTATATACTCATTATTTGTGCAGCAATTTTTTTAACCGACATTCAAATAAAGATCCTTAATTCAGGTGAATATTTTACATGACTTTCCAGTATGAATATATAGATATTCATAAGTGAGAATTTCATTTTGAAGTTTTACTCTCGTAACTGATATAAGACAATAACCTAGTTTTACCTAGGTAACCGTATGTAATTTGTAAAGTAAATTAACAAAAATGAAACGATTTTTATGAAAATTCTATGAGACCAATCGGAAACTGTACCTTATTAGTTAAGCCGTTTTCGTATAATCGGGGAAAAATGAAGAAGTCCCTGATGATCTGAGATCCTCCTTTTTTACCCGACTACACGACGCTTGGGAGGGTGATGTATTTATCTATTTAGAGCAAACACTTAGATCGATTTTGATAAATGGCACGTCGTTTGATTCGTCATAATGGCGTGAATGTCGTATAATAATTTAGAAAAATCAAAACGGCCTATTTTGAACGCAATAATGTGAAAAAGAAAAAAAAATGAAAATGAATGAAATTTTTAAGTTTCTTATATCATTTTTAATCAACATTACCGTTTAGAATCTATAAAGATTTAAAGTTGTTTAGTAACGATTCTCTATGGTCTTGTTACGAAGTCGGGATTTTGATTTTTTAATTAATTACTTGTTTATCTATATTCTTCACGTTTCCACTTTTTTAAAATGAAAATCACGCGGATAAGGTCGTGGGCAGAAGATAGTTACTCATAATTATATACAGTAAAATGTTCATGAAAATTTAATCCTCATATCGCCTAGTTTGTAACACGTTATAAATAATGATAGTTAATTGGTAAGCCGCAAACAAGTGACATTAATTATCATAAATAATAAAACGATCAAACCACGCGAAATATATAAATTTTCTGACGGTATTATACAAATCGATATTAAAAAAGTTATTAAAAATGTATTACAACTTTTATTTACTTTAATATACTTAAAATTAAAACAATCAATGTTAAAATAAGTATTGGCGTTTATAACTACATAGACTGCCGAATACAGAGATTCTGGTTATATATACATGTCTAAGTAAAGTAACAGCCTGTGAATGTCCCACTGCTGAGCTAAGGCCTCCTCTCCTATTAAGTAGGTTTAGAAGCTTAATCCACCACGCTGCTCCACTACGGGTTGGCGGATATACATGTGTCAGATTTCTCCCGACACATCCAGGTTTCCTCACGATGTTTTCCTTCATCGCCGAGCTCGAGATGAAATTAAACACAAATTAAGCACTTGAAAAATCAGCCGGGGATTGAACCCGCGATCATCGACGTGTTCTAATCACTGAGCCATCTCGGGTCATATTATATATTAATTACGTTTAAATTTTTAATGCAATTATGAGTTAATATTATTTAGAAACATCCCTATGATCCAACGGCTTAAAATAAAAAGATTTTATTTTTTATATAGCACAATGCTATATAGCAAAATTGTACTATAAAATGGCTAATTCTACAAATTCTTAATTAACTTATGTAAGGGTCCTTATGGGTGTTTTCAATTGATCTTTTTTATTCATACCCGAGTTATAATTTTTTGTCCATAGTAATTTATATGAAAAGCTTTGGTTGAAAAGTGACTTATAATTAATATAATGAAACACACACACATCTCAATACTTATATTTGAATTTAGAAATTTACTATCCTTTACATAATATCCATATAATAATTATTTGCATGATAAACAAAATATTTACACAACCATATTTAGATATTATAACTTTTGTCACGATTACAACATACCTATTGACAACCAATCTTGCAAAAATACATATATAAAATTTTTATAAAAATTATTTTTTCAACCAATTTCAAAAACATCTTCTTTAAAAAGGTTCTTAATTCATAGTGTCATTTTTATGTTTTTTTTTATTATCTCAGAATTTAATCATTTATTTTTAAATTTTATTTTATTATTTAAAAAAGTATATTTTTAAAATTGATTCCATAAAAATGAGTTTGTTAAAAAATAACTGGTCAAGTGCGAGTAGGACTCGCGCACCGAGGGTTCCGTACAAACTTATAGAAATCTATATAAAAATAACCCATCTACGCCATTTGTGGTCTTCATCATCAGTTCCAACATAAGTTACTATCAAAAATAACTAAATCGGTATACGCTTGCCTATAATATTTGAGGAGTTCCCTCAATTTCTCCAGGATCCCATCATCTGATCCTGACCTGAAGACAATGGGACCACCTTGGAAGTATACCTTTTCAAACAAAAAAAAATTTTTGAAAATCGGTACCTAAATGGCGGCGTAATCGGCGAACAAACATAAAAAAAATTAAATACAAGGTCGAATTGAAAACACTCCTTTTTAGAAGTCGCTTAAATATAATCAAATATTATGTAAATATGGATCACGTCCCAAAAACTATTTTGAAACTACTTAGGAGCACTTTAATTTAAAACACGATCATGGATGCAATCCATGGAAACACAAAATTTTATTTTAAGTACTAATACACCTTATACTTTAAAAAAAAAAGTTATAGCGCGATTCAGGATACACCTAGCGCCATCTCTTGACAATTTCAATGAACTAACTTGTTGACTTTGACATGATAATTATATTATATTTTATTCTCGTTTTATTTTTATTTATATTCTACTACACTCCACTACCCCTGCACTACGTTCGTAAAATATTTAGATTTACATTATCAATCAAAATATCGAAATATATATTAGTGTTGCCAAGACGAAAATAATTAGTCCTTAATTCGAACAAAACTAATTGTTTATTTATAAATAACTAATTATATTACTAATAACCAGAAGACTTATATGTGTAGATAAGTAAATTAAATAACTCTATCTGTTTGAATTTAATTTTAAAATTTTCGTACTAAGTCAGTACGAGTACTTAAATCAAATCGCGTGAAGCTCTTATATTGAATGTTAATTACGTAATGACGTTATAAATCGACGATAAAACTTTTAAATGCAAAGTTTATTTTATAATTTTTAGCGCGTTTAAATAATAATTAAAATAAAAATTTTTATTAATCGAGCAGAATTATATCACAGTTAATGTCATAATGTTGTAATAGATGGCATTAGCTGTACGCTGCATCGCGCTATCATTTTGTTAGCTGCGATATATAGATTGCATTGCGTTGTTTATAAAGGTTTGCTGCTTTTTAATGTTTTCGTATTGATACAAATTTCTTCTCAATGTTTGTAAAATTGTTTTTTTGACCATGGTCAACTTCTATGTTAATTTGTTACAAGTACATATAATTTGAATTCTAAGATTAATATATTTTCCGCTTGATCAATTTACAACTTGATACATTTACGCGTTCCTGAGAAAAAGGTTGAAAGACAGACGTACAGACTGACAGACACACGAACAGAAATTTACAGTTTTCGGATTTTTTCCTTTATGTATACTAAAGGACCTTGCTCCTGGCCAAATTTCATAATGCTTGGTCAATGGGGAGTACCCTATAGGTTTTGATTTCCTTGCGAAAACATTAAAAACGCTATCATACTTAAAATATGTGATATAAATGACCGTATCTTTTGATTGCGTTAACTTAGAAGTTTGATTTTTTCACAGCTCTTAGTAATTACAACTCTGAGTACTTGACGTTGATAAAAATTTGTTACCTTCACGCGTTTCTGAGAAAAAGGTTGAAAGACAAACTTACAAACAGACAAACATACGTACAAAAATTTACAGTTTTCAGATTTTTTCCTTTATTTGTACCATAAGATCTTACTTCTTGCCAAATTTCATCGTGCTAGGTCAATGGGAAGTACCCTATAGGTTTTGATTCCCTTGCGAAAACGCTAAAATGGTCAAAATATACGACATATATTCCATTATCTTTTGATTGCGTTGACTTAGAACTTTAATATTTTCACGGCCGCATGTCATCGTAGACTTGAGTATATGATATTAATTTCAACATGATACGTCTATGCATTTCTGAGAAAAAAGGGTTGACATCCCGACAGACAGACAGACAGACAGACAGACAGACAGACAGACAGACAGACAGACGGACAACAAAGTGATCCTATAAGGGTTCCGTTTTTCCTTTTAAGGTACGGAACCCTAAAAAAAGAAATTGGTGTTCGATTTTTAAAAAAACTCTTAATTATAAACAAATAACACATGCGCAGAAATTCGCGGTGGGACCGCACAATGTTTTAATTGTCCCTTAAAGATCGATAGCAACATGTTGTAAACTCGCTTCCGCTTTGAGTTAAATTTGTTTTAAAAGCTTTTATATTAATATCGTTTTATTATAACTATTTACGAATGATAGTTATACTCTAAACAGCCACTGTAGACATCAAACCATTCATCAGATAAGTAGAATAGTGGACTTAACTTAAGTGGAAAAAATCAGCAATGATTTATGAGACACTGTTAACATTAAGCTAGTTTTGTAAAACATAGTATTTGTATTAAAATAAAATAAATAAATAAAAAACAGTTTAAGGCAAGAATTACACATAAAAGTTTGCTCACAGACTTTCCTAAAGATTTAAATAAGTTATTTCTCTTTGTTTTACACTTTAAAGAATTTACTGTCAGTGCCTTATTTTTAACGTTCACACTTTCGTATAAGTTACAGTGTTGTTTTATATCGCACTCGACAGTAAAACTTACAAATGTCAAATGTCTTTTACCCGGTGTCTTACGTAAGCTAACGCGATGCGGTGCGAAGCGGCATGAAAACAACAAACAGTAAACATTGATGGTTCCTTCGTAACAGAACAACGCGGGGCGCGGTGCGGCGCGGCGCGAAATGTAGCGAACGCGATCAGTTGGTTTTATATTTTCGCTTATCCATCAATGAGGTGACGTCATAGACGCGAATAATGAACGCGATTGTTAAGCGATGACAGACGAATTCAAAGCTATGCGGTGCAACGCTGTGGCTTGTCATACATGTACATGCACGCGAATCGTCCCACCACGCTAAAATAAATTTAATCCGGCATATTTCGTCTGCTATACGACAACTATATAGGAAACTGAAGCTTTGATGCGTATATGTCACGCAAGGAATCTAATTAATGATTTAATCTCAATAATTATTTTAACTTTCAATATTCGATAAGTACTTAATTAAATTTTTAAACAACTTAAAAATGGAGGAGGTTCTCAATTCATAGTGTGTTTTAAATGTTCGTTACCTCACGGCCTCATCATTTATTAAGTGATTTTGAAAATTGTTTTATTATTTGAAAAGATATACCTATTTCTAGTTTCGTTATTATTATATATATAGTATTTTCATCTAAATCGGTTTGTTAAGAGAACAGATGTAAAATATTCTTTCGGTGTTCGGTCTGCGTTCACGTCACAAAAATTCTATGAAATATTCCAAAGACCTTCGCTCGCCTGCTGTAAACGGCACCAGAATGTGGGAAAAAATTTGACTTATAAATCAAAATAACTGGAATAAGTGTGTCGTCCAAATAAACAAAATTGATTATATTGCTTTTTAAAGTCAATTCATTCAAAAAATCCTAGTTATACAAAGTTGTAAACAACCATGTGCTGGACACCTTAACTACGTTATCAGAATTAATATTTAAACGTAAAAAAAACTGAACTTAACATTTTTTAACTTCTTTTTCGTAAATGGTGAGCCTATGCGTATATCTATACGAGCCTACAACGATAACAACCTACGATCTAACGTTTCCTCGGAGACACCTTGTATAAATGGACGTTGATAAGCAATAATCTGTCAAGCCACACGGACTTCAAAATAGTATAATGAATTAAAAGCAGATTGGTATGATGAAAAGTTTTCTCTAATAATAAGTTTTTTTATTATATGGCAGTATTTTATCAAAATTAAAAATATTTTATAAATATTAATACACATTTGAAATTCCATACATTAAATTAAGAAACTTTTTTGGGACTTTATTTTCTAGACGCCTTTTTTATATAATGTTAAATACGTAACCCATTATCAGAATACATCAATATCTCCGAATTTTACTTTTCGTGGGTTGACACGTTATTGCTTATCACCATCCAAATATCTAATAAAAACGTTAAAACATTGGATAATAACAATAATGATAATGGATATATATAACTTCTAATCCAATACCGTGCCCATAAATTTCAAAGTGATGTGGTTTTATCCACTTTACGAGCTTGGAAATTCTGATGCTCCAATTATACTGCAAAATTTTATGTACTCAAACTTTCTAATATTCAATTTAGTACAGACATGTACGAAATATAGTCTCAGGTTTTTAGCTTTTAAAGTGTGACGTTCTCATTTAGTGTGACTTTTTAGACGAGTTACGTGAAATTTGTACTGATTGTAACCGATTTTAAGAATTAATTTATTTTATTTTACAGCTTGTTCAATTAAAACTGTCACGCATTTTGAACTAAATAAAAAAATTTCTGAGCAAAAATGTTTTTAACGGAAGTAAACCTTAAAATTATTAGTAGTAAACACACATATGTGTGAATATTTAAAAATAATACAATAATGATGAATATTGATAATAATTATATTTATGAGTAAAATGTATATCGTCGGTGATAGTGTAAAACCGCGTAACTAACTTTCACAATAAGGTCCATTTTTGCGCAATGGAAAATGCCCATAAGCCTTATTTTTATCGATAATCTGATTTTGTATTTGATTCAAATTTTAACTTTATAGGTAAAGTTAGATACGCGGTTTTGAAATATCACGGACGATATGTAATTTTGACATATGCAAATATCGCATACTTTTAAAAAACTTATTATTTCATAATTTTTTTTATTACCAATCTGCTTTTAGATTAAAGGTATAATTCATATAATCTTTAATCAAAATAGAATATAAACAAAATAGATACAAAAGAATAGACGCCATTTTCTCAAAATAAAGTACGTATCAGCGTCGAAATATAGAGTAGTTAATTACTAGAATTTTTACTTTATTTAAAATTATTTCTGCAATGTTTTTTTTTTATAAAACTAACGGGACACCTCATGTTAAGTGATCACAGCAGCCCATGGACATGCAGCACAAATGTGTTGCTGGCTTAAAAAGAAATAATGGGTAAAATGGAACTAATATTAATAAAAGAATGGGGCAGTCTTCCGATTCTCTCAATAATATAAATAAATAAATAAACAAAGTACACTCAACCTCTTATGATCCGGACTCCCTTCTTATGATCCGGTGTCGAGGGTCCAGAAACACACAATACAACCACAAACACTCAGACCACGGTTAACATCCGTATGACCAATACAGAAATATGCCGTGAGTGAAGATTGAACCCGCGACCGTTAGCGCTTCAGTCAGTTGCTGTGACCCCTACGCTAACCTGTCAGTCAATCACTCAATCACTGTACTGTACTATATTTGCATACTCTTGTCGATCTTCTGTGAAACTGAGCTTCTACCTCAGTAAAATGATACGAAATAGATTTCATACAAGGATGTAATATAAATCAGGCTATATTAAATCGTTCCAACATGATACATGATAATATAATAGTGAATTTCTACCTTAATATTCCATGTACGTAGTTATAATATTCATGTTATACATTATTGTTAACCATGTTTTTACGTGTGAAATAATGAAATCACAAGCCAAATGAAACATTCTATGCAAGCGGTGCATATTTCATTACGAGTGTTAGGAGTAGTATACAAGAAATTTGCGATTTGCGGTTGAATTAATTATCATTTATTTTACTGTTACCGACTCATTCGTTTAATGCTTCTTAAAAAGGATTTGTACTAACATCTTTCAACCGACTTCAAAAAAGAGGGGCATTGAAAGTTAATATATAAATATAATATGGAAATCGTTTTGTGTATGTAATTACGTATGTATGAACTCTAAAACGGCTGACGTTTTGCCAATATTCAAATTAGCGGGAAATATGGTAACGGTCAAATCAACAGATTTTTATCGCTAATACAAACATAAAAATATCATCTAAATTAGTGTCACAGAAAACAAATTAGTTATATCTCAAATATTGTAATACTAAAAGGTGAACAAACCAACAAACTGCTAATCTATAATTTTTGCTAAGGTATTATGTAATTACCATTAGCCGAAACCTTACAAGTACAGGTCCGCAAGGTGTAATTATTCAGTTTGTCACTAGAAGTTGTACGAGACACGTAGTTACGACACAGCGAATACAACTAGAATATGCTAATCGAAGGAAAATCTAAAAAGGATAGTTTCAATTTCAGTTTACAAAAGGAGGTTTCATCTGCATAACAAAGATGAGCTCTTTGAATTTTACAGAGCGAAGTTGTCACAAGTGACACAGTACTGCGAATGAAGTTTTAGTTTACATAATAGAAATGCGTTTTACCAGCACGAAACACCTATCTGTTAAGATAAAATGTTTGATAATAGTTGGAACAATTATATCAATTTATTTGACTGTGTCATACTCTTTGTTCGAAGACATGGTCGCCAGGAATGAAGAGGATGCAAGGAATGCTTCCCGAACTGCTTTGAAGTTGCCAAATGTAATTGTCCATTTGGATATGAAAGGGTCACCACCGAAGTTGAGCTATTTGAAGACGCTGCTGCCGAAGCTACAAGAGCTAGGAGTTACTGGTTTTTTAATGGAATACGAGGATATGTTCCCATATGAAGGGAGATTAGTGAATTTGAGTGCGAGAAATCACTATGAAAAATCACAGGTATGTTAACATTTTGACAATTTTTTGATTAAACTAAAATTATGCTAAAAAAAAAGTCTTGGACGGCGCATTTTTATCAGTTATGTCGATTTTAAAACGAAATTAATGACTTCGATAAAATTTGTATAGGAAATCTGAGAGCATGTCCCTTAAAAATAATTTTTAAAATTGATTAATTACAAAATATTAAAAAAAAAACATACACTACGAATTGAAAACCTCTTCCTTTTTTGAAGTCGTTTGAAAATTTTTCTTTATTTTTGTATACAAAATGCGCTATCGTATCGTGAGGGCGATAAATCCTACTAAGTTAAATTCGAGTTTAAGTAGTTGCATTTCCTATTTGCATAAATTGATATGGCTATCAGACATTTGAGTAAGGACAAATTATTTATTACTTAGTGTGTCTTTACTCGCGTGAATATTTGTTTTTAGAATGAAATGAAAGGATTCATAGAACTATTTGTTCAGACATAATCAAGATTTACTTTTTATGATCATTGAAATATCTCATCTCCGTCATCTTTATAATTTTCTCATTGTTCAAGTTATCTTAGCAGTAGCTACTTTAGCAAATTAGTCATAAAGATATAACAGTCATTCTCCTATTTTAAAACAGTATGATAATATATATTTCAATTCATTCTTTATAGTTAAAAGAATTCCTAACAACTACAGCACGAATGGGTTTCGACATCATACCTCTGGTGCAAACATTTGGCCACATGGAACACGCCTTGAAGCTATCAGAGTACGAGCATCTGCGGGAAGTGCAATTTCGACCAGACTCCATTTGCCCTAGTAAATCGGAAAGTCAAAAACTTATTAAGGAAATGCTGGAACAGGTCTGCGAGTCTTATCTTGTTTGTTCTTTTTTATCTTAGCTATTTTATCTCATTGTCCGGTTCTGCGTATTATTCTAGTTTGGTTATAGCAACTTAATTATCAATTAGCCTATAACTTGGGATATGTTCCGAAATACGCAGTGCGCTGATCAGGCTTAATCATTTTTTTAATAAATAGCAGACAAACGAGCAGTTGGATTAGTTGTTAAGTAATCATTGCCGCCGTCGAGACAGCTCCTATACGCGGTGCATTCAGTGGACTACAGATGCACTACTTAACGTCTCGTTTGATATAAAAAAAATGTATTTCGAGATGATATTAGCTCAGACCAGTAAAGAGCATTGTGTTCCGGAATACAGTATTCTAATCTAGATTTGTTACCTATATTTACCGATTGTCACGTGACATTTATAACCACCCATTCACAACCGTTATTTTGGTATCATTGAAGCCACAGTATAGAAAATTTCGAATCGAATTAATTAAATTTTATGGGCGGAGGTTAAAAATCAAGAACTTATAGGTTTCTATACCTTTTAAGGTACGGTATAGAAACAAATAATAAAAGAATAGACCATAAAAAAAGAAATATTTTTACAAATACCGAATAAAATACGCGGCCACTAGCTCAATTTAATCAAAACGCAGATTATAACTGAGATTATTTATTTTAAAATAGTGAAGTAAGATCTGAGTAACAAGAAATGTAGCGAAGATTTTCTCTATGCATATTTCACGAGGCCTCGTGCTGGGGCGGACAGACCGTAGGGTTAACGATTTTTCATTACATAGTAGTGTACGTAGGAATTATTAATAACACGATTACTCTGACCCGGATTTAAGTTTTCATCTGCGGTGTCAGTGTGACGGAATGGTGCAAAATTGTGGTTTAATAACAGGAATATTTAGACGACTATACGTTCTGCATGCCTGATATGTTTATGTGGGCTGCTGGATTGGTTTAAATAATATTTAGATTTCAAAACAACTCACATAAACAAGGTAAATAGACTATTATTTCGTAATAAAATAATAACTTCCTAAAAGGGTAGTCCCTTGGGGAGTTGTTTTATTACGGATATGATTTTAACGCGAATTGAAGAAGTAAAACAGAAAACTTACATACGTTAAAATTATATTCGTTATATTAAATTAATTATTTTAAGTTCATGTATAATAGACTCTATTTTTAGGTATACCAAATAATGTATGTATCATAAACAGACGATAACATAACGTATGTTAAACGTTTAAATGACTAATTTTATTTTGAAATACTTTTTATAGTAGTATAATTTATATGAATCTTAAGCGTTTTTTGTCAGTATAAAATATCTCGCTTAAAATTACATAAAAACAAAACTTTAAGGAACTGACTTTAATAGTAAAATATACAATTCACACACAAAGCACACACTCAGACACACGTATATCAGTTATTTTGATTTAAAACCTAAATACTAAACCGATTTAGATTATAATTCTATGAAACCAATCTGAAAGTACCTTTAAATAAAATAAAAAATTGAAATAATTTTGAAAATCGGTTAAGAAATGACGGATTCTTAATTAAGAATCGGTTAATTCATATTTGATACGCAAATTTAAAAATCATTTTTGGTCTAATGACGAAAATTGAGTAAACATCGCAAAATTAATATTTTCATAACAATTTTGCGTGTGTTTTTCATCCCACGTGACATTGGCGAAATATTCTGAACTCATATTGCACTAAAAGATATCAAAACAACGAATTGGAATGTTTCATTCATTTTATTCAAATTATAATTATTACAAAACTAATTAAAAGTGCAAAGTATTCTCACGAATCACTTAATGTTATTTAATTTTTAAAACTTTTTATGTTTGTAATTTTAAATATATCAAAGACACAATAAAAAACCGCGTTAATTCTGTAGAATTTAATATGTACATAAAATTAGTTATATAATAAATCAATCTTCTATTTACAGGTTATAACATTTCATGAGAAAATATTTCCATTGAAGTACTTGCACATCGGCTGCGATGAAGTATATAACATAAATAAATGTAACCAATGCTTAAAGAGAAATCTGCCCAATACGTAAGTTCATTAAAATCTTAAATAAATGAAAGAACCCTCGAATCTACTCCAATTCTCTAATTAATTAAAAATTACATTGCTACGTTGTAACGTCTTATTTACAAAGAATTAATTGATGCTGTGCGCTTAACAGACTTTGATACTTGACTATTTAAATTGTGAATTTGAAATTGGATTTTGTTTATTTCAGGGATATTTATTTAAATCACGTCAAAGTCGTGACGGATATCGTTAAAGCGATCAGTCCAGAGACAACCGTCCTGATTTGGGACGATATGCTCCGTGATATTCCGATTAGAATTTGGGAAACGATAAATCATAAAGTTGAACCGGTTTATTGGGAATACGGTCCAAATATAAAAGTTTCACATGTAAATATGATGAAGTATCATAAAAAATTCAAGAATATCTGGATCGCGTCGTCTTTTAAAGGCGCGGATGGTCGAGCTGCGACGTATCCGAACTTGAGAAAACGATTTTCGAACAACTATAGCTGGTTGAATACGATTTTGGATTACAAATTCGGCGGTGAGAATGAAGTTTTTAGTTTCGGAGGTATCATCTTAACTGGTTGGTCTAGATATAGCCACATGGATCCGCCTTGTGAACTATTACCTACGTCCATTCCTAGTTTATATGTCAACTTGCTATTGATAAAGAAATTCAAAGAGGGTATTGGATATATAGATAATTATGATCTAACTTATTTCTACACGAAGTATTTGCAAGATGATGTTTCTGCACACTTACATTGCGATGGTGTTTTCAATATCGATTACGTTGATACGAATCTTTGTCATTTTGATGGTAATGAACTGTATGAAGCTCTTTTGAATTGGGATTTGAAAAATTCGGACATTTTAAATAGTCTCAGCGATGTTAACAATGATTTGTTTTCTGTAAGCTTTTATATAAATACGTTTAATATTAATATGAATACAATAAGTGATAGTATGGATTGGGTAAATAATTCAATCGAAGAAGTTATGTATTATAGAAACAAATTAATTAAAGTTTTATCTCAATATTACGATAAATTCTTTATAAATGAATATGTTAAATTCAAAATACATAATACGAAGAAACTTTTGGATGATTTTTTGAAAGATTTAAAAAATATGTCTAAAGTTAAATATTGGGGACGAAGACCGTTTAATTAATAGGTACTTAATGTAATAAGAGTAATATGTTATAATTTAATTATATGAGTAGTTTGTGTTAAATAAATTAGAATTTTTTATTTATTATACGATTTTTTATTGACATAATTTATGAAAAAGAATGCTTTGCTTAAATTTTAAACATAGATACTAGATTAGAAGCAGCCTTCATATCTAATCTAAGGTTGATATAAAATTGTTGCACATGATTTAATGGCAACTTAATATTAAGTATCGTTTGATAATTTGGTCGAAAGTTAAGTTATACTAAATTGTATTTAAATTCATCTCGTGCTCGACGATAAAGGAAATATTCGAGAGCTGTCGGAAGGAATTCTAAGATGTGTAGTGAATTTATCTTCATATCATTCACGTTATTAAGAGAAGTGACCTTTTCAACAATTTCATATATGGACGCTGATAAGCAATACTGTGTCAAGCCACACGAACTTCAATTTGAGAAAATGGCAATGTCAAACGTATTCTTAATACATTTGTTTGAATAAGTATTTATCCATATTTTCTTTTCAATTTTGATAAAAGGTTTAATGCATTAAAACAGGTTGATATATTTAATACATTATCTAATAAAAAGTTTTTTAAATATATGAGATTATTGTATAAATTACAAAATATGGAACGTCCTTGAAATTCGAAACAATTAATTAACAAAATTTTTCTGTACGTATTTAGTTTGTCTTAATTTTTTATTGAATAATGTTAAATAGGTGATGCAGTATCAAAATACATCAATATCTCCGAATTCGACATTTTGTGGGTTGACACATTATTGCTTATCAGCATCCATATATAACGTATAGATTAGTTGTTTACTAAAACTTCAATCTAAAAGTCTTCAATGTATGATAGAATGTTATATAACTAAATGATATTTCAAGTTAGCATGTTATTTTTAAGTCATAGAAGACATTCCCAAGAATCTTGAGTTACCTACTAAACTTAACTATTATTGCTTAAATATATTACTAGTAAATGTGAAAGTTATGTTATGAGTAAAATTCATTAGAATATAAAATAAACTAAAACCTCTAAAAACAAACTAAAATAAAGTCGATCTAACTATGAAATATCTTATACGTAATAAGTTATTTTGATAGTTCGCGCGTAAATTCCGAAATATCTTTAAGTATTAATGAAATAAAAATACATTGCGTCTTGCTGTAGTCTATTACACAGCGCATATACGTGTTACCTTGACCCAAGCAGTACCGCACTCTCACAGAAGATCTCCGGATAGCAGCTTATGGATAGCAGCTTATATAGCTGTATTTCGTTTGGTGAGTGCTTTCATCTTTTTTTAAGCTGGTAACACATTAATGTCATGTCAACGTACTGCAAGTTTCATGGGCGTCGGTGCTCATTTAATATCAAGTGATTCTCTAAAAGTCATTAACTAAAGAATTGAATTGAATCAAGTGACCCGTCTGTTTGTTTGTCTGTTAATTTTTATAAAAAATGTACCACCTAAAGTACCACCCTCCTACAGAAAACCAGGTTTTTATTACACGGTGAGTGCGATAGCCGGAAACCTACACCTTCCTTCAAACCCTTCGAAAATCTCTTCTTTATATTATTCCTTCATATATTTTTTTCGTTTTAAGCAGTTTACGTACATATATGTGGCTTAATTAGTTACAGACAGTGATAACTTAAGTTTCACATTATGGAGCGGAGCCATTATTTTATTTGGTGCATCACATAATTCGCATTTTTATCTATGTATAGGTTTTATTAATTTAACTACATTTTTTTATCATAACTGTTTTATTATCATTCATATCATACTTTATTTTTAATTGTGTCGATTTCTTTTACTGATGTAAATATAATGTAAAATGTACAAAATGTCAACAGCTCTGAAACTGTAATGGGTGTTTTAACATCTCTGTGTATGTAACGACTGACAAGTCAGTGTCAAAATGTCACACATACTCGTATGTTAGTGACAGAGAAGTCGACGTACAAAATCGAAGCTAGCCGACTACCTCTTTCTAAGGCTCAATACCGAACAATTTCCATCGTGTTTTCTCCACACCACGTGACATTGGTGAAATAATATGTGCATAATTGGCACAACTAAAAGCCACAAAACACAGAATTGAATTGAATTAAGGCTCAATGTGTAATATTTTCTACCACAGACTATACTTAACTACAAAGTAAAATCTTTACATACTCAAGTTAATCAAATATTAAGCAATATTATAAGCGAAAACAGATCGCATACCATGAGCGTACATATTCAGAATAATAATGGAATACCTAAAGAGATTTTCTTCCTTTTGTGATTACAGAAAGCTCTTATCTTATTAGTGGGATAACGTTTTTATTGCTCCGAGCATAAAGTTAATATAATACGTATGTTATATTTTCAAGATATGCCCAAACGATATCTTGATGTCTATTGGATAATGATAACTTTAAGGTTTTCTTTTTGTATATTTTTTAAATTCAAAACATTAAATTTAGATTTTTTTTCGGTAAAATACTGTTAACGACAACATAAAAAGGTCAGTACATATTAGCACTGGCCACTTATAAATTGTATTATAAAAGTAATTGTAATATAATAATTTAAAATAAAGAATATGAATTGTCACTAACAATATTGGTGCCGAAACCCTAATTTTTTATTCAATAATGCAATAATACATTTATACATAATACAATATTTAAATAATACATTTATACATCATACATATGATTGCTCGTTACATTGATTTATTAAATGAGCGAGTTCGAAGACTTTTACAGCCCTGAAGAATCCGATACAGAAATACCATATCAGGACATAAGAAAATATAAAATGGCCGAGACGGAATCTGAGAAAAAGAGGATAAGAATTGCTAAAGGGCAATGTAAAGCAACTGTAACGAAAATGGAAAAATATCTAAGAAACGATACAATGTCTTTCACTATAGAAGATTTATCCGTGAGACAAAAAATGATGACTGAAACCTATACGAAGTATCAACAGCTATCCGTGGATTATCGAATGTTGGATGAGGCTGATTATGAAAATGATACAAAAGATCGGATCGTGGAGCTTCTATCCCTTATCGAGAAAAAGAAGAATCTACTGAAGAATTATGGAAATAGCGCCTCATCTCTACAAAAGGTTCACCATGAAGCGTATACAGCTAAGCTGCCAGCGTTGGATATGCCTGTCTTCGATGGGAAGGACATAGCAACTTACAAGCCCTTCATAGATATGTTCAGCGCAATGGTAGATAAAGACGATCGTTTATCTAATATACATAAGTTATGTTTTTTGAAAAAATATATAAAAGGTGAGCCGCTTCAATTAATTGATAGTTTGCCAGTCACGGGAGAGTCGTATACATCAGCTCTACAGCTTTTAAAAAAGAGATACGACAATCCTGCTTTATTGATTAATAATCACTTAGGTAGCATTCTTGATTTGCCTATTGTAACTCGTGGCACAGCTCAGCAACTCAGGGAGTTGGTAGCCAAAGTTAGACAGCACATTACTGCATTAAATAACCTTCAGCAACCCACAGAACAATGGGGTGCAATTTTATGTTGTATATTAATGCGTAAACTTGATTCCTTTACGATTCGTTTGTATCATTCAGAAAGGGATGCTTCTGTTTTGGCAACTGTCGCCGATTTATTAGAATTTTTAGACAAGCGTGCAGCATCCTTGGAGGCAAGTTTCTCTGTAGGAGAACGAATGAACGCCAAGGTAAAGCCTTCAGTTAATTTAGTTAATACATCTGAGTCGAATAAAAATAATTGTATTTTATGCTGCCAACAGCATAAGCTATTTAAATGTCCTAAATTTAATTTGATGTCTCCAAGTAGCCGACTAGAATTTATTCAGAATAAAAACTTGTGTAAAATTTGTTTGGCTTCACATGTTAAAAAATGTCGCTATAATTTTAAATGTTTTCATTGTAATTCAACTTTACATAATTCATTAATTCATGTATCAGAAAATAAAAGTAACTCTAACGCTATTGTACAAGGTAATGAACCTGTATTAGAATCTGAATCACAAAAGATTAATTTACACGCTCGCCAATCATTTAGCACGGATATTTTATTGCCTACTGCTAAGGTCTTGGTTAAAGATGCTTATAATAATGAATATGCTGTAAGAGCTCTTTTGGATTCAGGTAGTCAAATTTCTTTTTGTACTACAAGTTTAGCTAATAAGTTGCAAATAGATCAGTTTAATTTACACAAAAATATAGTGACATTAGGTGACAGCTCTCAAAAAATTAATAAAGCCATCAATTTAACTATTTATTCTATGATAGAGAAATATAAAATAAATGTTACATGTTCGATAATTGACAAAATAACAACTAATTTGCCGCAACAACAGTTTTATATACATGATTTATTTATACCTAAAAATATAATTTTAGCAGATGATTCGTATAATGTTCCTGGAGAGATTTCTCTTCTTCTTGCTGCTGACGTCTTTTTTAGAGTACTTAAAGATGGCAAGGTAGAGGGAGGCCCAGAGGATCCTATTTTAATAAATACGCACTTTGGATACATCATTTCCAGCAATATTCATTCATCTATTCATTTAAAAGGTAAAACCTTTCATACATTATCTAATCCAGAACTTGACAATTATGTTAAACAATTTTGGGAAGTAGAAAAGGTTCCTGAAATTTATATGGAATCAATCCCAGAGCACGAATATAGTGAAAAGATATTTCAGGAATCGGTTATTTTAGAAAACAATACATTCATAGTTAAACCTCCTTTAAAGGTGCGTTTACAAGACATAGATTCATCCAATTCATTCGTTATCGCCTTACAAAGATTTTATAATTTGGAAAAACGTTTCGCGAGAGATCCAGAATATTTTGCATTATACAAAGAATTTATCAATGAATATTTACGATTAGGTCACGCTAAAATGTTAGATGTAGAGAATTGTCCTCCTGAAGAACAACCTTTATGTTTCTTGCCACATCATGCTGTGTTGCGACCTGACAAACAAACTAATAAATTGCGGGTTGTATTTGATGGTAGTGCAAAGATGGCAAACGGGCAAAGTCTTAATGACATGTTATGTAATGGGCCCGTAGTACAAAATTCACTGTTTGATAATTTATTGCTTTTTCGTACTTATAAATACACTCTTCAATGTGATGTTCGCCATATGTATAGGATGATTAAAATTCATCGCGATTATAGAGTTCTTCAAAATATTTTATGGCGAAGTAATGAAGTTATACAATGTTTGCAGTTACAAACCGTAACTTACGGATTAACAAGTTCAGCCTTTTTAGCTACTAGATGTTTTATAGAGCTGGCCAATAGATACAAGGCAGAGTTTCCAGTAGCGAGCGAGGCGATTATAAGGAATTCATATATAGATGACATTCAAGGGGGTAGTAATACTATTCAAGGATTGTTTACTCTTAAGAAGGAGCTCATTGATCTTATGCAACTTGCTAATTTTAATTTACATAAATGGTCATCAAATAACTCTGATATATTACAAGATATACCCAAAGAGAAGTTAGGTCTCGAAACTAAGGAAATAACGCAAGATAAATCCTATATTATCAAAATATTAGGTTTATCGTTTGATGCTCAAAATGATGTATTTAAGGTTAGTGGTAGAGTTATTAGCTCTGCAACAGTACCAACAAAACGCAACATTCTAAGTTCTATAAGCAGGTTGTTTGATCCTTTGGGTTTTGCTGGGCCTGTAACTTTAAAGGCAAAGTTATTATTACAGCAAGTATGCCTTAGTAATTCAAAATGGGATGCTATATTACCCGATAACTTAGTTAAGATTTGGGAATCTTTTTATGATAAAGTTATTAATATGCCTGATATTAACATACAGCGATACCTTGAAATGGCTGATGCTGATGAGATTCAATTGATAGGCTACTGTGATGCATCGGCAAATGCTTTTGGATGTTGTGTTTATATTAAAGTGAAAGTAAAAAATAAAATTAATGTTCATTTGCTTTGTTCGAAGTCGAGGGTTGCTCCATTAAATTCTAAATTAACAATACCAAGGCTGGAGCTAAATGGAGCATTGTTATTGGCCAAGCTTATTTTTCATGTTGCCACTGTATTAAATATATTAAATATTAATCTTTTTTGTGATTCAAAAATTGTTTTAGGTTGGTTGGCCTCTTTGACTGTAAAGGTCCCTGCTTACATTGGAAATCGTGTTAAAGAAATAAATAGATTGACAAAAGGCATGTTATGGTATTATACACCTGGTTCTTTTAATCCAGCTGATATTCTTTCAAGAGGCGCGGATCCGTTAGAGATTATTGATAATAATTTATGGAAGCATGGACCTGACTATTTAAGAGTTAGCAATAATTATAATTTTTATTTATCTCAAATTGAAAAACCATTAGTTGAAAATTCTGTAATTAACACTGTTATAGATAATGAGCCCTTAATGACATTTTTTATTAATTATTCTAGTTTATTTAAAATGAAGCGTATTATGGCGCATATACTTAGATTTAGCAAAAGAGTTAAAGGATTACCGGTTAATAAGGGAGAATTTTCTGTTAAGGAATTAAAAGAAGCTTTGTTAGTGATTATTAGAGCTATTCAGATTCATTATTTTGCTGAGAAATTTAAATATATTTTAATGAATAAGGATTTGAAATCAAATCTTAGGCAATTAAATCCTTTTATTGACGGTAACGGTTTAATTCGTGTGGGGGGAAGATTAGGAAATGCTGTAATGAGCTATTCAAAGAAATTCCCTATTATATTGCCGAAAGGGTGTCATGTAACAAGACTCATTATTAGGAATGAACATTTATCGTTAATGCATGGTGGCTTAAAACTTGTTTTAGGTAGTTTAGGTCAAAACTATCACATTATAAATTCAATTAGAGAAGTAAAAAGTGTTATACATAAATGCATTATTTGTTGTAGGCACAGGGCTGATTGCTCAAGCCAACTTATGGGTTCTTTGCCAAGTGATAGGGTAAATCCTATTAGAGTTTTTGAAAAGGTCGGATTAGATTATTGTGGCCCTTTTGGGGTAAAGCAGTCGACTAGAAGGAATAGTTTGATAAGTAAAGGATATATTGTTGTATTTGTTTGTTTTGTCTCTAAAGCGGTGCACTTGGAATTGGTATCAGATGTTGCCACAGATACGTTTATAGCTGCTCTTAAAAGATTTATTTCTCGTAGGGGTTATCCATCTGACATTTATTGTGATAATGCTTCGACTTTTAAAGGCGCAAATAATAAGTTAAAGTCAGTTTACGATTTAGTGAATAAAGGTGAATTTCAAAATGCAATGTACAGTTTCACTTTAAGAAAAAACATACAATTTCATTTCATTCCTGCGTACAGTCCTAATCATGGCGGTTTGTGGGAGTCCGCTGTAAAATCAGCAAAATTTCATTTTAAAAGAATTTCATCAACCAAAATTTTTACATATGAGCAGTTTAACACAATAATAGCTGAAATTGAAGCCATATTGAATTCACGACCATTAACTCCTTTAATGCAAGATACGAGCGATTATTCATATCTAACACCAGGACATTTCTTGATAGGTGCTCCTCTTACATCATTACCTCAGGAAGACATTACTCATGTTCCTTCTAATAGATTGCGTTTTTGGAGATCGTGCGAGCAAATTAGGCAACATTTTTGGAAAGCCTGGTTTAATGATTATTTGTCTTTTATAAATAAAAGAACTAAATGGCAAAAGACCTTGCCAAATCTTAAAGAAGGAATGGTAGTTCTTTTAAAAGGCTTGAATACTCCACCGCTTTATTGGCCTTTAGGTAGAATTCATAAGGTTCATCTTGGTAAAGATGGTAAAGTGAGGGTGATTGAGGTACAGACAGCTGACAAGAAAATGCATACGCGTGCCGTATCAAAGGTTGTCGTGTTGCCAATAGATTGTTAGAATTTTTATTTTTATTTGCATTCTTTTAATTTATGGTAATGATAAGTTTTATTAAGTTGACTTTGGTTTATATTCATGATAAATAATTTAATATATAAATTGCATTTAAAATGTAATAATTTCAGTTTTATGTTTAGTTATATACTTATGTATAAGATAATTAAGTTTAATTTGTCTATTTCGGTTATATCATTTGCCAAGGGCTGGTTTGTTTCTCGGCCCGCAACTTATGTTAACGACAACATAAAAAGGTCAGTACATATTAGCACTGGCCACTTATAAATTGTATTATAAAAGTAATTGTAATATAATAATTTAAAATAAAGAATATGAATTGTCACTAACAAATACTTATTTTTTTTAATTGCGTTAAATAGGTGACGCATAATCGAAATACGACAATATTTCTGAATTAGACTTTTTGTGGCTTGACATAGTATTGTTTATCAGCGTCCATTTAGTTTTTTTTACTATAAATTATATTTGAAACTAACTCTTGTTTGCGGTTTCGTTCGCGTTAATGTAGATTTTATTTGAATACATTACGTATATACTGTATATATGTATGTTATGGACAATGGTGATTAATTGGACATTATACATAATACCCGAGCATTATTTATAATGCATTATGAATATTGCCTGATATGAGCGGGAAATATGATGATAATCTATATTAATTCTATAAATCTGAAGAGTTTGTTTGTTTGTTCGTTGTTCGTTCGTTCGTGCGTCCGTCCGTCTGTCCGTCCGTTCGTTCGTTCGTTCGTTCGTTCTACGGGTCCACACACACGCACACGCACACGCACACGCACACGAGTCTTGAGGTTACCAATTCGCATTTCGCTGAACACATTCCAAGTGTAACGAAACTCTGCTTAATTCCAGAAAACACTAAAATGTCTGTTTACGATCGCCCTGCGTGTCATAAAACTCCAAATCTTCTATATGTATTTGTATAAATATACAAGTAGGTAATATATTTTTTTAAACAATGAATTTTGGTATAATGATACCTTAAAACTTGTTTTATATAAATCAATTTAATTCCAGCATATCTTCATATTCATCACGAAGTCACGCCAATGAAGTCATGAATTCGTTTACGTAGTACATTTTTAGAAGTAATATTTGTGTTTGCAATACCTAAAGGTTATTTCACTTTTCTAAATAATTACAAAGCTTAAATAGATTAGTATTAAGTGTATAAATTACTCTAAATTATATCATCATATAACTGTCTGGGTTTTTGTTTACATTAAAAAAACGAAACATGGAAAAAATAAGAACTTTTTACCATCGTTATTTTGATCTCCACAATAACCAAGAAAATCAACAAAATGGAGTAAAAAAATCTATATTTAAAACGTATTCTAACAAATTAATTAATACGAAATACTCTGTGGCGGCAAAGGAGCACGTCACAATCACGAATAAAGGGAAATATGGACAGACATAAGGGAAAAATGTATCATTTAGGCCTTCAACACGCGAAGTATTTTAACATCAAATAATATTTTAAAAATGAAAATCTTTATGCCTATTTAGAGATTTTTGACAGGCCAAAATCTCATGAGTTCGCTTCACCGTCACTATAATGTTTGAACAACGAGGATTAAGGATTTCAATATTTATTATTTAACTGTATTTTCAAATTTTCAAGCTTTCACTTGTATAGGCTGTCTAAACCTGTCTATTTTGGATTGGCACCAAAGGATTTTGAAATTGTAATAATTATCTTAAACTTAAAAAGTAAAATGTAAAATATCCGTTTTATAACCATACTAAACATATTTATAACCATATAAAACTGTAACACAATATTGCGTCCTTCTGTTCCGACTAGCCGAATTACAAACATTCTGGTGAGCTCTCGAAATACATAATGAGGTGTATTTTCGTAGAGTATATGTATTTTTTTCATTGTTTATTATCTAATACTAACAAACGGATCATTTGCTCGCTGAACTAAAGCAAGGAATTAAAATTGGTAGGTCCGTCACGAATGCCATCTATTGAAAGCTACCTGACATTACAACCCATAAAACTTTTCTCGATTTTTTAACTATATTTTTCAGTTATTTTTTTAAAGAATAACGTATTTATTTTTGAATACTTATATAGATTGTGTAGTTTTGATTTAACTTTAATTTAATTTAATCTATTATAACTCTCAACCTACTTTTCTTGACAATAAATCCCTTCTAAGAAAACCAACAAATCATGTTGTTAAAAAACCAGCGTTCAAACTGCCCATTTTTATAAAGCCTTACTTAAAAGCACCGTACACAGCCAATGTTTGTAAAACTCCGGCTGGATTACAGGAGCATAATTAAATTCCTCGCAAAGCTTTTGAGGTAGCGTTATACGTCACTTCCATTACCTATAACAGTGTGTTGGAAAAATAAGCCGTTCCCATTCAATTGTGTAGACCTCATGTACTGAGAATTCCGTTATATGATCAATGGAAATTGGAAATCTTCTAAACAGAAAGTATTTACAGATTTTGTGTTATGGAGATTTAAGTATGTTTTATATTTTTTGTTGATTATCATTAACTAGCTGTCCTTTGCGGATTCACTCGCGTTTATGGTTACTGCTTCGCTCCTATGAGTCGTAGCGTGATGTAATACAACCTATAGCCTTTCTCAATAATTAAACTATCTAACACAAAATTTTTCAACTCGAAACAGTTGTTTTTGAGATTAGCGCGTTCAAACAAACCGACTCTTCAGCTTTCTAATATTATTATAAAATAATTATGGAAAGCTATTTTTAAGGAACCTTATATTCTGTATTATTGAAACAGTGTTTTAATAAATTGTTTAAAGTAAGAATTTTTATGCGTTGGTAAAATAAAAACTAAACTATAAAAATCTTTATTTACACACACAGTAACAAACATCAATATAAAGTTTTGTATAAAATTATGTAAAAAATTCATATAAATATAATAATAATTAACGGTATCACTTATTCTTATGTTATAATAATCACACGTAATCTACTCATATAACAACCGATCTCACAACAATTTATCTATTCTTTGCATCATTATCTCTCTCTTCTTTACTTTTACTATCTTCTGTATCTGTTTTCGGTTTGTGGACCGCTGGGACTTCAATAGGAGGTGGAGTTATTGGCACTAAGCTTCCATCTTCTTCTGCTACTTTCAGGCCAATAGTTGCCCCGAGTTTTGCACTCGCTTGCTTAAATGTATCTGATAATTTTACTTGAACGACGTTAATACACATCGACGTTAGAGCCAGGCCAAATACTAGATACAAAATTGAAGCCATCATGAACATGGGATGATCTGGCACCAAGTCTCCGAGACCGATAGTGGACATAGATATAAAAACAAAATAGAAGGATTCGAAAAAGTTCCAAGTCTCCCAAAAATTGTAACCAACTGCACCAATAATAATGTAGACTACTAAAATAAATATTGCAACAGATATGGGTAAGTTGAATTCATCATCTATTTCAAACACTGAAGGCGCGGGTGTATCTGGTTCTGTCATAATTTCGATTTCTTTTAAAGTACTACCGGGCTTTGGAGGTAAGGGTGGTGGTACGTCACTCGGTTTTCTTATCACTGGTGGTGGTTGACCCTCATGGTGTGAACCTTCTACGTCATCCTCAGAAAATATTTGAGAAGGTCGACGAACCACATCGTAAACTATATTCAAACCTTTCATTACTTCCTGAAATTAAAATTGTTTTGTATTACTTATTGCTCTTTGACTGAAGAAAATTACTTGATCCGTAAAAAGTACGAAGAATAATAAAATGAAAGTCAACATACGGCTCGAAGTGAAATCATTATTCATTTTAAGTAAAAGGGAAATGGGCGCTTTGTTTCCTTTCTTAAAGGAGTAATTTGAAACATATTTTCTAAGGAAAGTACGATAAAGCAATTTATTTGTACCCTTTTATTTATAAAGAACGAAATAAAATAACTATAATGGTATAATAGATAGACTATCAAGACAACCACGAAAATGGAAACATAAGTTACCTGCATAGGAGCTGTTTTTCTGACTCTTTTACAACTTCTCGTATAATAAAATCTACGTATAAAAGCCCAAAAGAACTTTATAATTCTTGTAAATAGCTTTCCGAAGTCAGCGAGGACAATCAGGAACAGCGGTATGCCAATAATAGCGTACCCGATTGTAGCCACTCGACCATAAGTTGTCTTTGGAGCGATGTGACCGTAACCTGAAACAAAATATTGTTATTTTTTTTTTCATAAAAATATTACAATATTATCGTAAATTATTATACCACTTGAAAACAATAAGGATATAATAAAAAAATAATAATTTGTTGTTTTAATTGTTTTAATTTGCGTTGTTGTAATAGTATATTTTTAACAAAAATTATCTTACCAATAGTTGTTACTAATGTCAAACAATAGACAAATGAGTTCATGAAATTCCAAGACCTTTGTCCACTATAAGATGTCACACCTGCTTCGTGGGCTGTATGCAATTGATCTTCAAACTCATAAAGTTTTCGTCTTGCCAATGATTTCCACTCCTCTTCTCTAAGACGATAACTTTCACGCCAAAGACTTTCAATGAAATCTCTTTTAACACTTCTTGTGCTACATTTATAAGCATTTTCAAATGATCCCTCTAAAGTCTTAAACATCATTCCTCCTAAGCCGCACATTATTATTAATAATAATAGATCGCAAATACATCTATTCCTTAGTAACTTTAGTTGATCGTATTCTTTTTTATGTTCGTTTTTAAACTGTTGCCAGTTGGCTAAAAACTGCCACCGTGATGGTGTAACTTTTTTACCTTTGGTAGCTGTTTCAGTTTTTGGGGTCTTTTTATCAATTTCTTCTTCTTTCTCAACTTTCTTTCCTATACCTTTATCCGCTACTGAACGTTTTCTTAATGTAGACTTTGGCATAGCTTCGTGCTTCTCTTCATAATCTTGACTCAAAATACTACTAATTCCTTTGTTATCATCATCGTTACTTAATAGTTTAAGTTTGCGTGTTAGTTCAGCTGATCGCTCGAGTAAATCAAATTCATATTCATTTTCACTGGGCGAACTCGAATAGCAACTAGATGTATATTCCGATTGGCTTGCATCGACGTAACCTGAACTTCTCCTATTGTGTTTATCAAATTCTCGTTTTACTTTTGGCTTTGACGTCAAACCTGATAAAATTTCTCTATCGCTAATTATTTGAATTGTTTTTGGACATGAAATACCTCTAGTTTGTCTTAAATTTACAGGTGTTTTATTTGGAGTTTGTAATACTTTACTATATTGTTTGTATTCCGTCGGGAGCCTTGGATCATCCTTAGGTAAAGATAAACTTCGAGCTCTTGCTTTTTGCATTAGTTCTATTATTTCTAGACTGGTTTGACTCATTCCTGTCGCTGTTTTATCAAAAAATTTTGTATCTTCAACTCTATTCACTGAATGTGAGCGATTAGTTCTTGGTGATTTATTTTTCATAAAACGACGAGGAGTCGGTACTACTTTTCGCCTTGTTCCATTTGTAGGAATATTCTGTTGGTATATTTGATCTTCGCTCATTTCGCTTTCACTAGTTTTACTCTGTAAATATTATTACGAATGACTTATTAGTGTTTCTTCATATTCTAGTATTACATAATATTACGACTTATTTAAATTTCTCTTTGCATATCTTTATCGGATCAAGATAAAATACAATCCTATCAATACACCAATACATAATAATATAATAAATACATTTAAATAGGAACTGACCACGTATCTGGATGATGATTTGCTTCTTGCTGGTTTTACAGGTGGCACCTTACTTGGCGGTTCGGTTATTTGTTTAGCTGTTTGTTTTGTGATGACTGGTTTTGCATCAGCAGATGCCTTTTTACTTGGAGTTCTTACAACTCTTTCTCTTACTTCTACGACAGGCTTCTGATCTTGAGTTAGTTTTTTACTTGGTGTTCTTTCTACTTGTATCACTTTAGTGACGAGCTCACCAGGTACTGAAGATTCTGTCTCTTTAGCTGTTGTAGATTTACTACTTGGCTTGATTTGTTTTTCGGTAAGTATTTCGTCTTTTTTTGTGGGACTTTTATTTTTTTTACTTTTTTCTGTACTTTCTTTGGTAATTTCATCTGGATAAACAATTTCTTCCAACTTTTTTGGTGGAGTAGGAAAAGCTTGTGGAAGTTCTTTTTCTTTAGGTGATATTGGAGGAGTTGACAAAGAATTTATATCTCTCTTCTCTGGATTCTCTAACGTCAGTGATCCCCTGCGACTAGAACCGTCATCTTTAGGACTCAAAGAATAATTAGTACTTAGCAGTTTATTACTAGGATCAATAAAACTCCCTTTACGTTCTAATTTTGTTATTTCTTCTTTATCTGGTAAAGCAAAGGGAGAAATACTTCTTCTTCTTCTTTCATTCGCTGCCATAGCTCTAGCTTCAAGAATTTCATCAGTATCTATGTCATATACTGGATCCTTGGCATTAGCTTGTTCCTGAACTAAACGTTTCATTTCTTCATAAGTATTATCTGCTTCAATTTCACGTGAAGAACGCTGTGGGTGTATTTCTTCATCATCGGATGTTGAGTCTTCATGTGGTATAGATGTTCTACCTGGTTCCGGCGTTTTTTCCCTTTGTCTTGTTGCGAGGCCTCTGTTTTTCGATAGGTTTCTTCGTTTTCTAATAGACATAGTCTGTGATTGATCGTCTTCCATTTTATCTTGTTTTTTTCTAACTGGTGATCTTGATTTTGAAATAATTCGACCACTTGTTTGAGCTTCAGAATCAGATTTTAGAACAGGAACAGTTATAGTCACAGCAATGTCAAGGTCACTTTCTTCTTCACTCATAACCGAAACAGAACGTAAACTCTCCCTGAAATATGAAAAAAATACACTCTTATAAAGAGTCTAAAAACAAACTGAATGAATCGATAATTCAAATTGTATTAATAAAATAAAACTATATGATAGATGTTTAAATTTGGCAGTATTTTAGGTATCTCTTGCCAATAAATTCAGTGATGACATATAAGGCTGAGAACAGAGATTGATATTAAAGCTAAAACTTTGACTTACCATTTTGAAGAGCTTAGAATACATTGGGGTCATCGCCGGTTTAATAAAAGAATCTATTTTTGGTGTCACGTCGCCCGAAATGTAAACAAACATTGACGTTAGCGAGACAATCTGTCTTCGTCAGGCACTTTTATCGAGCACTTAAACGATTTTTTTAAGGGTCTTTCTAAATATTAATGCTATAACTAATAATTAAAGACTTGTTTTCTTAATAAACGTTTGGAACGCATGAAGACTGAGCTCAAGTGTGCCAAGCTTGCCGGGCACTGTTCCAAAATTAAAACAACTACAACTACGTTTGATATGTTTGTGTGAGTTAAAAATAAAAATTTGTCCGGCCAGTTAATCTTGAACTCTTCAACGAAAGTAAAATGCTTGAAGATTTGTTGCGATAAGTCTTCTATTACAATTAAAAAAAAAATACATAATTTTAAGCGCTTATAAATAAACGCGAATAATAATTATTTTTTTATGTACGAGTAAGTTAGTAGATAGTATGAAAATAGCCATTAAATTTATTTTACAACGTTATTACTTATAACTTATAAAAAATATTATCAATCGTTAAAAGTTATGTTTTATCAAATAACTTTTCAAACAAATTACGTACTTGATTTTTCTTAATATTATAATTAATTGAAATAGCGTTTAAAAATTGTTTCTAATACACAAAAAGAGTTAAATAAAATTCAACACGCTTACAAAAATAAAAACTTAATCTAATGCATCCGCGGCTTTGAAAGCTTGCACCGAGCATTAAAGGATTGTGTCGTCTGTATTTACTTTTAAAAGAAAGAGACATAAAATTACTTCATTTTCCTTGAGCATTTTCAGTGAGTGCAGGTAAAACAAAGTGGAAAATGATTGAACATTTACGAAACACCTGTTAAATGCTGCACTTTAAGGCGCCTGCTGTGATTACGAACGCAATCAATATTTAAGAACATTTGCTATTTATTTTAGTGAAGCTTTAAAATAATTACATTTTAATGTGAGTCTTTTACAATATGTCCAATTTTGTTAAATCCGAGGTTTGTATTTTACTAGAATATTTCTGTTTCCTCAAAAACTTCGAACATTTACTCTTATAACAATGTGATGTTTTTTTAATTCTTTTTAGGGTTCCGTACCTTAAAAGGAAAAACGGAACCCTTATAGGATCACTTTGTTGTCCGTCTGTCTGTCTGTCTGTCTGTCTGTCTGTCTGTCTGTCTGTCTGTCGGGATGTCAACCCTTTTTTCTTAAAAATGCATAGACGTATCATGTTGAAATTAATATCATATACTCAAGTCTACGATGACACGCGGCCGTGAAAATATTAAAGTTCTAAGTCAACGCAATCAAAAGATAATGGAAAATATGTCGTATATTTTGACCATTTTAGCGTTTTCGCAAGGGAATCAAAACCTATAGGGTACTTCCCATTGACCTAGCACGATGAAATTTGGCAAGAAGTAAGATCTTATGGTACAAATAAAGGAAAAAATCCGAAAACTGTAAATTTTTGTATGTATGTTAGTCTGTTTGTAAGTTTGTCTTTCAACCTTTTTCTCAGAAACGCGTGAAGGTAACAAATTTTTATCAACGTCAAGTACTCAGAGTTGTAATTACTAAGAGCTGTGAAAAAATCAAACTTCTAAGTTAACGCAATCAAAAGATACGGTCATTTATATCACA
Source organism: Hypolimnas misippus (assembly GCA_037950945.1). NCBI lineage: Eukaryota > Metazoa > Arthropoda > Insecta > Lepidoptera > Nymphalidae > Hypolimnas > Hypolimnas misippus. The sequence goes on from JBBEEQ010000009.1 coordinate 5,031,615, forward strand.
TATTTTAAGTATGATAGCGTTTTTAACGTTTTCGCAAGGGAATCAAAACCTATAGGGTACTTCCCATTGACCAAGCATTATGAAATTTGGACAGGAGCAAGGTCCTTTAGTATACATAAAGGAAAAAATCCGAAAACTGTAAATTTCTGTTCGTGTGTCTGTCAGTCTGTACGTCTGTCTTTCAACCTTTTTCTCAAGAACGCGTAAATGTATCAAGTTGTAAATTGATCAAGCGGAAAATATATTAATCTTAGAATTAAAATTATATGTACTTGTAACAAATTAACATAGAAGTTGACCATGATCAAAAAAACAATTTTACAAACACTGAGAAGAAATTTGTATCAATACAAAAACATTAAAAAGCAGCAAACCTTTATAAACAACGCAATGCAATCTATATATCGCAGCTAACAAAATGATAGCGCGATGCAGCGTACAGCTAATGCCATCTATTACAACATTATGACATTAACTGTGATATAATTCTGCTCGATTAAAAAAAATATATTTTAATTATTATTTAAACGCGCTAAAAATTATAAAATAAACTTTTCATTTAAAAGTTTTATCGTCGATTGATAACGTCATTACGTAATTAACATTCAATATAAGAGCTTCACGCGATTTGATTTAAGTACTCGTATTGACTTAGTACGAAAATTTTAAAATTAAATTCAAACAGATCGAGTTATTTAATTTACTTATTTATCTACACATATAAGTCTTCTGGTTATTAGTAATATAATTAGTTATTTATAAATAAACAATTAGTTTTGTTGGACTTAAGGACTAATTATTTTCGTCTTGGCAACACTAATATATATTTCGATATTTTGATTGATAATGTAAATCTAAATATTTTACGAACGTAGTGCAGGGGTAGTGGAGTGTAGTAGAATATAAATAAAAATAAAACGAGAATAAAATATAATATAATTATGTTTTTAATGTCAAAGTCAACAAGTTAGTTCATTGAAATTGTCAAGAGATGGCGCTAGGTGTATCCTGAATCGCGCTATAACTTTTTTTTTTGAAAGTATAAGGTGTATTAGTACTTAAAATAAAGTTTTGTGTTTCCATGGATTGCATCCATGATCGTGTTTTAAATTAAAGTGCTCCTAAGTAGTTTCAAAATAGTTTTTGGGACGTGATCCATATTTACATAATATTTGATTATATTTAAGCGACTTCTAAAAAGAAGTGTTTTCAATTCGACCTTGTATTTAATTTTTTTTTATGTTTGTTCGCCGATTACGCCGCCATTTGGGTACCGATTTTCAAAATTTTTTCTTTGTTTGAAAAGGTATACTTCCAAGGTGGTCCCATTATCTTCAAGTCAGGATCAGATGATGGGATCCTGGAGAAATTGAGGGAACTCCTCAAATATTATAGGCAAGCGTATACCGATTTAGGTATTTTTGATAGTAACTTATGTTGGAACTGATGATGAACACCACAAATGGCGTAGATGGGTTAGTCTTATATAGATTTCTATAAGTTTGTACGGAACCCTCGGTGCGCGAGTCCTACTCGCACTTGACCAGTTATTTGATTTGAAGCAAATGCGGGAACATTACATATTTATTATGTATATTTTATTTTTTAATTTCAGTAATACGTAGGTTATATTTAAGTTAATAAAAATCTTTTTTAATAAGCTCACAAAGAGTAAAATTTTTAAAGTTATGAGCCAAGTTGTGGTAAGATGTTGTCTTTTGTTTGTTTTTAATTACTTCACTCGGAGAAGCGCAAGGTGGCTATTATAATAAAAGATAATAGACGAGTTGTTAGGAACAGTCTTTTCTTCATTAATGTCATGTTATTTTATTAAAGGAGATACAATTTAGATATGCTTTCAATATAAAGTCTAAAAGATTCTTTTTGTACTAAAAGTAAAGAGTAATGCACAAAATTTTTATTCAATTTTTCACGCTTATGTTAATTAACAAGTAAATTTCAATGCAATCTTCTACCTCTGAATTTTAACATTCTACGAAAACTATAAAAATAAAAACAGTTTGTATGCCAGACAATAAAAATAATAAAAACAAGAAAAACCATGAATGGTTTCAAAAAATTCAATCTATAAATAAGATAGATAGAGTAGATCTTCTTAGAAATGAGGTCCGTTCAATTATAATTGAGATACGGAACACTAAAAGTTAATACAATAATTATTAAATTAAAAAAAAAGTTAAATCTCGTGGTTCTTCTTGCACTAAATCTGAATTGTGATTCAAAGGGGTAATGCTACTACCATTCTTACCATTCTACAGACATTGCTTTATAAGCAATAATTTAGAATGAGCTTTTGCTCGCGGCTTCTTCATACAAACTTTCGATTTAGCATGTTGCTAATTCAGCCAGTCAGTAGGTTCAATGAAAAATCATATCCTCCCAAAAATGTATACAATAAAATAAAATAAAATAAATCATTTTACCTATTGTTGTATAAATGGTGCCAGCGTAGAACATAGAATTCCAGAAGGTCCAAGTCTTCTTCTTAGTGTCGTTGCTGTTGACGTGCTTCATGTACTCCTTGAAGCTCTCCTCGTAATCCACCAGGTTCTCTTCAATGAAGGCGAGGAAGTTGGGACTGCTCTGTACAAGTAAAGTAATAAGATTACATTATAAAAGCATTGTTTAAAAACCTTTTGTCGTATATTAAAACTATTTGTGTTTTAAAGGTTCGTGTTTCGGAGTAATAAAAAATAGTTTTAGATTTTATATATAAAAAGTAATCTTAAAATTATATCATCATAATGGTGATATTAAATATTAAAATGTTAACTAATGCTCTAATATCATATGCCGCTGTATAAGAATACGGTAAGTGAGAAAATAAAACGTGGGAGAAATAAATAGCAATTATTATCGCATAATCGATACAAGATTTCTGCGTTCGAAGAATCATATTTGTAAGTCTTACTCCCGTAATTTATATAAAATAACTTTGTTACTTAGTAATAGTTACAGTGGTTGCTATAAATAAAGCCTCTGACAGTAAATTCTTTCAGGTGAAACTCTGAGTGAACTTCTAAGTGTAATTGACGCCTAACCTATTAATAATGATGTAACATAAGTAGAAGTGATTTTTTACGATCAAATTCATTTACTTATTCCATTTATTACCTTGATTAAAGTTTGATTTTGTATCAATTTATTCTGTATCTTCGTAGCCATTTCTGTTCTTACTTGAGTGATGTTCTTGTCATATTTCTCTTCATAAGGACCTGCAAAGATTTTAATTTGCATAAATATTTCAATAATATAAGTAATTTTGTCACGAATTGAAAACATATTTTGCTTGCAACTCATTTTCTCACGTAATTGCTATCATTTTTAACACAGGTCGTAACCATGATACGTCGTCATATCTACGGATAACGTTAAGTACAAATCTGAGAAATATATATTTTAAACATAATCATTTTGAATCGTTTATTTTCATAACAGGTATATGTAGATTTTCGAAGAAGAAGGAGCAAGTTCGATGCGACGATATTACTGCTGGCTATTTTCAAACAATTTCAAAAAAGAGAAGATTATCAATTCGTAATATATTTTTTTACGTTTGTTTCTTCCGTATTTTTAACGGAGTTTAAAAATATTTTTTTAATTCCAAAGAATAAATTTTCAAATTGATGATAGAGTTTTTATAACTATCGTTTCAGTAGTTTAGTTTTTAAATCAACATAACTGGAATTATTATATTACTCAAGTATCGATTTTACGTATTTTGTTTTTCAAATTAGTTTATTTTTTTAATTTTTAATAATACATCTACAAACAAGTACATAATTATGTTAAACACTGTAATATATTTGGATGCTGATAAGCAATAATGTGTCAACCCACAAAAAGTCAAATTTTGAGATATTGATGTATTTTGATACTGCATTACCTATTTAACATTATTCAAAAAATGTAAGGTTATATAAACTAAAAAAGTACGGAAAAAGTTGCCTAATTAATTGTTTCGAATTTCAAGTGCGCTCTATATTTTGCAATTTATACAATAATCTTATATATTAAAAAAAATTTTTCTTAGATAATATATTAAATATATCAATCTGCTTTTAATTCATCATACTTTTGATAAAAAATAAAAGAAAAGATGGATATTTACTTCTTCAAACATAATTGTTAAGAATAGGTTTGACATCTTTAGACGCCATTTTCTCAAAATGAAGTCCGTGTGGCTTGACACAGTGTTGCATATCAGCGTCCATTTATCCTACCATATATGTGTCTATACACGCCAACCTATATAAATTTCTATTTATTCTTTCGCTTCAACAAATCTTGCTGGCCAATATACTTCCAGCTGCGCGACCAACTCGTAAATTATTGTTGTTTCTTGTCGCAGTAATGACAATAGTTCGTTTCGTCCAAAACTACTTACGAATATCTTTTTTTGGCACAGTTTTGTTTATTTCAAGATCTACTCAGATCACATACACATCTACTTCTCTTAAAGATTAAGTTCTGAATTGTTAATGTATTTGTTTTTACTCTTTATTACCAAAAAACTCTATTTTTTTGCTTTAAAAACTTTGAAAACTCTTTTTTTCAGGTCAGGTTTGTCAAAATCGGTTCAGTAAGTTGGTTTATGAATCAAAATACTTGGTATAATTGTCATCCAAGCAAAAAAAAATTACGTATTTTGCTTTTGAAACATTTTTTTAAAGTCTTAGTTATTTATCTGTTTGCATAATAAATATCAACTTACCTAAATTGAGAACCTCCTCCTTTTTTAAGTTCAATTCAATTCAATTAACTTAAAAAAGGAGGATTTTCTCAATTTATATTGTTATTTCACCTCACACCTCACCTCCGAACTCCGTCATTTCTTAACCGATATTGAAAATTCCTTTTTTCATTGTTAACTTTCAAATTTTTGAATTTATTGTTAACAGTAAGCTATTTTCTTTAAAAATTATGGGTATTTTTTTATTTGTATATCTGCTATAATTATCGAATATAGATTATAAAAAAAATCCTTTTAAATCTTTTTTTTTTTAACGTAAAATTAAACACGTTTAGATAGAACGTTTCAATTTCAAACAAAATTTAAGCCATTTGTTCGATAGATTGCCTCCCGTAAATAACGTCATTTTTAAATCAGATTTTTACCAGATGGAAAATTTGTTTTATAAATGAGGAACTTTTGCGGATTCGATACGTGGGTATTTATATGTTATATAAAGTGTTTTAGTGCACCAAAAATAATTTATTAACCATAATGATCTTCCGAGTTTTGTATTATAAGCCCACATACTTTATCACCTTTGGAAATTCTATTATATGTATTATATATAACCATAGATGTCTTATATCTATGAGCCTATGTCCTTTTATTTTTTACGCCTTCTGTATTATTCTTGACCAACTAAGTCAGCTCGTGACCACGACGAATGTAACTTCGTTGAAACGCCGGACAATAAAAAGGTATTACTACCATTAGTTATCGCGATAAGATCCGTTATATTAAATATGAATAGTATAAATCGCGAAAGTTTAAAATATATAATGTATTATTCTTATAAGTAATCAAAAGTCTTTAATTTTATTTATTTTTGTTTTTCGCAGACGAAAAAACGTGAAGTAGTACAACTAATCCTAGGTGCTTGAAAAACCCTGTTTGAAAAAAAAAATAGATATAAGGATCGCATATATAAGTTTTACTCTCAGACTTCTATAAAAATTGCATAATTTTTTTGTTTGCTTGAAAGAAATCACTGACAGCAACAGCTTTCATAAGGTAACTGTTATCAAGTTACACAGCTGTTTTAAGACAAATAAGAAAGTAAAACTTAGTAACGTATTCAATTCAATTCTTCAGGTTAATGGCTCTTAGAAACGTAATTCTCGTCGAATACGAATTTAACAGTTACCAGGTAGGATAAAAACTAATAACATAAATGACGTAAACTTAATAAAGAAACATAAAGAGTATACTAAAAACTTATAAATTAAACTAACATAAATTTATTAATATTTTAAATACGATTACGATTAGTTATTGCGATAAGACCCTATGTCTTATCGCGATAACTAATCGTAATAATACATTTTTACTGTCCATCGTTTCGACAAAGCTGCATCTGCACAGCAGTCATCTTGAGACCACGACGGAGTTCGTGTAAGTTCGTTGAAAGGTCGGACAATAAAAAATGGTATTACTACGATTAATTATCGCGATAGATACGTTATTGCAAATATAAAAAATATTTATCGTGAAAGCTCAAAATATATAATAATAAAATTTTAGTTTTTATTTCATATAAAATTAAATAAAAGTAAGTACCTAGATATTAATAAAAATAGCCGTCCTTTCTTAACTTCGACGAAGGTATTTGGGTCAATGGGTCGAAGTTTATTTCCAGTAGCGCATCTTTGTCACAAAGGTTTTCAATACAGGGAAACGCGCCGACGCTCTTATGAGACGATTTGAAAGAAATTACGTCTCATTTCAAATGTTATGGGTATATATGTACTGTTTATAGTTTGTTTAATGTACTGAACCTGTAGCCCGCTGACTATAGCTCGTATACAGTCTGGCTCGATAGGGTCAGTACCACACTTTCACAGAAAATACATGAATGAAAACAGACTTCTAAAACGAAACAAGTATACAAACTGTAATATATTTTTTTTTACAATATTTTAAATTCGGTATATTTTAAAAATTTATATAATTTTAAGTTACGGATAGTTAAAATTACGAATAGTCAAAATATTGTTTTCCCGGCGTTAATTATTGAGGAGTTCTCCTGAAGTTGCACGATCAACTCTAGTTTACCATATGTGTTGTGGCGAGTATTAATTGCTTAGTAATCATATTGATGTAATCGATTCACAACCCGTGAAATACTAGTTATTGAGTAATTCCGGGGGCCATCTGTCGTCTTCATCATCAGCTCCACTTCACCAAATGTGAATCTCCGAGTGCTTATACATAAGTTACTATCATAGAACCTAAATCGCCTGGTGTGCTTAGAATATTAGAATAGTTCTCTCGATTTCTCCAGGATTCTATCACCAGATCCTGACCTAATGACAAAAGGACACAAAAAAAAACTTAAAAAAAAATACCTATAGCCGAATATAGAACCTCATCCTTTTTCGAAGTCAGTTTAAAAGGAGATACAAATGTACACATATGAACATAGTATGTATTTTATTTATAACATAAAACGCAAAGAAAATTCTAATATCAATTTAAACAAATGAAAAGTGGTTTCCAATAAGCTTAATACAATAACAGAAATTGAAATCAATATAAATTTTCATAATAAAAGAATCGAGAATCTATTGGTTTGAATTCAATTTTCTTCTGACAGTCTTGGTCCGCTTAAAAGATATACTAAAGGTGAAACTCCACTTACCAAAGCTAAGCAATATCTACTTGCGATGGAAAATATGTATGTATAAAACTTTTATAACTCCAAATTCAAAAAACTATCACCTTCTTTGTTTTTCAATTGTATTCGATCGTATTTATATCAAGCCGATAGGACACGTCACAGAACTCGGATTTATATTCGATTGACATGACGGCACGTCGTGTCATGACGTTATGGCTAGCGTTTACATTATTATATCGTGTTCTGGCGCATTAAAACGGTGTTTTGAATCAATACAGCCGCAGCTCTATAAAATATCAAACGTTTGAAATGTTTTTCTATGAGTTCCGCTCGTCTGACGCGAACCGGGATCGGTTGAAGCGACACATCAGAAGCCATCACGATATGACACTTCGCACCAATAAAAACGTTTTCATACAAAATGTATGATACCGATTATGTTCTGATGCGTCACGACACGACCCGTCAGTCAAATATAAACCCACCTAGGTAATAAGGTGCTTCTGCTATCGCAAGTGCAAACAACAAATCCGTAAAGTTTTATCCCAATCGGATAAACGGTAAGACGACGCATAAGACACAAATAAACATACTAACAATGATTTAAAATTATTTTTTCTTTGTAGTATTTTGGCTGTAAATTGATATAACTGATGAAAGTGTGTCGTAAAAGAAACTGAAGTTACTTTTGTGTCCGTTTTTTTTTAAGTTTTAGTTATTACTTTAATTCTTAAATAGTATATTCGCTACATGAGAATAATAGTGTTTAATAGACGTGATCTTTAATGCCAAGAACATCGGGAATGCAAATAAAATAATTGACAATAAGTGTACAAACAATCAATGAAATATCTAATATTTCGAAGTAAATACAAGATCCAATATTATAAAATGTATGACATAATAAAGCGCATTCTCTTTCAAGCTGTCTATCTATTCTTAATCTATAGATTTATATTATTTCTTAATAGTGTTTTTCTTGGTATGAAATATCTTAATACTCTATCCAAAATCAATGTTACATACGCCATTTTGTAAAAAAAAATTCCAATCTAATGACGAAAATTAAGTACTAATCTCAAAATCACTTACATTACAAATTACATTTCAAAGTTATTGCATTATCAATGTAACTATTTACTAACGGTACGAAGATTTAAAAACGAAAACTAAACATAAGAAATCTACAACAACAATCATTAAAAAAGTCATCAACGTTTAAAAATCCGTTGATAAAAAGTAATTTACTTATTACGAAAAACTTAAGACACAATCGCTGGAATCGAAGTTTAAGTTATTATGTAAAAGGTATATTCATAAAACCCGTTACAATGCTACAAGATTTATCCATTTGCGTGAAAAACGCCTTTAAAGTGTACTTTATTTCTTTAATAACTTTAAATACTTTGATTTACGATTTTGGGAGTTTTAAGAGTATTCAGAATACTCGATAAAGCTACCAAGTGCGACTCAAATACATTTAAGGGCTCCTTATAATAATTAATAAAAATTATAATATCATTTTTACATAAGATATCTATACTAATATTATAAAGCAGAAGAGTTTATTTGTTTGTTTGAACGCGCTAATGTCAGAACCACTGGTTCGAATTGAAAAATTATTTTTATATCAAATAGTTTAATTATTGAGAAAGGCTATAGGCTAAATTACATCACGATACTACTCATAGGAGCGAAGCAAGTGAAACCGCAAGGGACAGCTAGTTATATATACAACGTGTTTCCGAATGAGCGTTGGATCTTATAAGCTCGTAGTTATGAAAAAGAATTTTAAAAAATTTAGTACAGTTTTTTAACTTTTAGATATCGATTTTGCTGCTAAAATATACAACACATGCCCAATTGACATCCTGTATATTAAAACAAAAACAATTACTATACAAAATATGAGTCACATTCGGTATTGGAGCAAGAATGCTACAGTATTATCGTTTCGAGTCATAATTCCGATTCTATGGGCGAAGAATGCACTCGGCCTCCTGCTACTAAATGTTTTAGATTTTTTTTGCTTCATTGTTCCAACGTCTAAGTGTTATTGCACACGACAAATAAATTCGATGATTAATTTTGAACCGACTTCAAAAACAGGAGGATGTTCTTAGTTCGTAGTCTTTTTTATGTACTCGTATGTTCCTTCAACTTCCCTTAACTCAAAGACAGCTTGACTATTGGCTTAAATTTAAATTTCTTTTTTGGCTGAAAGGGTATACTTTCAGATTGGCCCTAAAGAATTTTCATCATAATCGGTTTAGTATTTTAGTTTTAAATCAAAATAAGTAGAATTAATATATCATCCAAATAAACAAAATAACGTATTTTCCTTTTAAAATCGGTTCCTTTTACGAAAAAAAAATCCTGTCAAGTAAATATATCCTATTCAGTGCGATAATATTCTGCAAATTACAAATGGTCGGGTAGAAAGAAAGACAAACAAGGCTCAGACTCAGCAACGAAGGGTTTTTCCCAGAAGGTCTGGAACCCTATGAATTAAGCTTAAACCGAGATTTCTATACGAAAATTTCATCTCAATTATAATAGGCCTGGCGTTTTCATTAATTTTCTCTTTCAGAACTAAAAAATTAGGAATTTCATTAGTAATTTTTAATTAAAATTAAAGCTAGCGAAAAACAAAGAAATCTGTTTACATTTTGGATAGATTTTAATTTTAAAATAATAAAAGAAGCTTTAGGTATCTTAAGATAAGGTAAATAATCAGGCTAGATCATATCATACCATAGTAAGACATATTAAGCTAAACATATGCTGAGAAGCAGTCGATACAGTTTCGCAGAGCAACGCAATTTTTTTTAATATGAACAAGTAATATCATATACCGCCATGCAGATATGTGGAAAAGCACAATTACCTCTATATATATATATATATATATATCATCAGACAGGCTTAGCCAATACTACGTTATGGTGCATTTTATGATACGTTTATTCTTAAAAGCTTCATAGATTACGTGATGTATTATTAATACGGAAGCTACCACCGGCTTGAAATATAGATTGTACTGAGAAGAACCGACAAGATCGATAGTTACTTCTATAATTAGGTCACTGCATTTTTTTATAAATTACAAATTCATTAAACACCCATTTGACCAAAAAATGTTTTCGATGTTAGCTTTCTATTAAAACCAATAAGTTTTTAATCACTGGCGCCAGTCTAACTGTCACTAATAGTCCAGACACTTCGAGATCTGGCAGAGAGCTGAACTTACACCGATATTATTAAAACACCTCTAGTGGCATAGTAGTGGCAATATGCCAGTGTTTACTAGCGCCTAGCAGAATACGTATATATGTAACTTGATATAACTCTTCTGTTACTAACTTTACAGCGAGAATTCTACTTATAAGTCTCGCTCTCAGACTTTCGTAAAGATTTATGTTGATATTATGACTTTAATATACAAAAATTAATCTTCAATAAATAAGTTGTGAATTTGCCTAAATCACTTAGCTTATATAAACTGTGTAATGCTAATACTTTGGCGCAGTTCGCGGTTATCACTTGTAGATAAATGTCTAACATCTACTCTTGTACTTTCCTAATATATAATTTAAATAAACACAATATCGTCGAAGTGAAGTGTTGTTATCTCTTTACATCTCAAAGAATTTACTGTTAGTGCCTTTTTCTTTCACAGCAACAGCATTCGTAAGCTTAAGTAAGTAACTTCACCAGGTTACTTACTAAGTTATTTGTGTAAAAATTGTGTAAAAATTAAGAGAGTAAAATTTACAAATGTAATTATCTAGTAACGGAACAATTTGGGAAATAATCAAAAATAAAAAATATCTTTTAACGCCAAAATATATTTTATAGGTATATACATATGTGTAGCTATTTCCTATATATTCATATACGATATGCCTAAAAATATTTTATTGTTCTATATACATAACAACGATTTTGCACTGTTAATTTAATAAAAGCAATGGCTCTTTTTAACATTAAATATAAATTCCAAATTTATATTATATTATATTCGAATTTCAAAACGAATACGAACCGTGCTCCCTGCACGTAAAAAGTAAAATATTTTATGTCACAGATAAATACGTTTTACGCGAATAACAATAATTTTACATTATCGATTTAATAAAAACAATAGTTTATCAACGTTAATATTTTCGAACAGATATTATATTTTCGAATTCAAATATTCAAATTTTAAAATAAATACGAGTTATTTCAGAAATGTCAAATAACGATATTCGATAACCAAAAGGACAGACATATTATTTGTGATATTGCAAGAGACAAGTTTTTCGTTAAAAATCACATACATTTTTACAAAAGCGACATAAAAATTTCTAAAAAGACAACATTGGAAAGAATTACTGCTTTGATAATAAATAATGGAAAAATCCTTTCTATAACTTTGTTTTCTTTGACGATAAAATTATTTGATTTGTGATGTTTCGTAGACGGTAAAAAAATTATATAAAGGATTCCAAACAATATTTACCTTACTTTTTAGCATTTTGTATTCCAACGATATAATCATACTTAGAAATCAGAAGAAATATTTAAGATATTTCAGTCAACAATTATGAATTAAAATTTTTAAAATGTTCAATCCGTGCAGCCCGACCCGACTGCCAACAGACGTCCAAAAATATTAGTTTTGATTATTCAATGAAATATAAGTGAGATTTTTGATCCAGATTTTTCACTGTTCCGATCGGTTCATAAACATTTTAGTCTTTACAAGCCTTTTTATGGTAATTATAAGTCACAAAAAGAATTAGCCAATAAAGTGTCGCCATTCCGAAATGATACCCTCGGAACTCCTTCAAAATTGGAGTGAAGAAATATCTTCAAAGCCAAAGAAGTGGAATTGGCTTATCTGTAGTAATAGTTTATACTTGTTATGATATTTTTATTTTTATGTTCCTTAATATATATTATATTGTATTATATTATATTATATTGTATTGTATTGTATTGTATTGTATTATATTATATTATATTTACGTATTCTACTGTATTATATGTTTTATTGTACACCTACATCGATTTCTCTTGTTGGCTGATATAAAATGCAGTATCGTTAAGCCCGCCTTTTGCTAATATTTAATATTAGATAATAAAGCATTTAGATAAATAAATAAAAATACCCGAATATAGTAAATTCAGCGATTGATTTCTATTGCCACTCTTTTAATTAAGCAAATGTAGTCAGCACAAAGCCTGTTATTGATCTAACGATAGCAAAAAAATTTCTTTTTACCCTATTTCCATTACATAGCTTTGAAATCACAAACAAGTTATTTCGAAGTAATTTTATTAATAAAGAAAGTATTTCCACGTGTATTTTTCCATATGTTCATATCGCAACGAATATTTCGAGAACTCCGGATATCCGGATAGCGGATATTTCCAGTATAACCTCACACGACTTATTAGTGTTGTAATAATGTACTAAAAGAAATGAACCATCGATCACACGAATATGATTAAAAGCGAGGAAATATTAATGGAAGAATTTGCTTATTACTTTGCTTTTTTTTCTGATTACGCAATGATATTCTATGAATATAGATATGTGTTTGATATGTTATCTACCACTTTCGAAAGACCGGGCGAATAGACCTCTCAGGTCCGCTGTAACAATATCTATGCCCGAGTGTAAAGCTTAATGCCGGCCCCTATCCTTTTTAACACTATAAGTCCAGTAAAAACAGGCCTGCTGCTCTCTTTTACCGCCAAGCCGCCATAACAAATAATTGCAATAATATTTGGATGCTGATAAGCAATACTGTGTCAACCCACACGGAATTCATTTTATGAAAAAGGCGTCTAAAGATGTCAAATGTCATGTTTTTATTTAAATAATGTTAAAAATCTGTGCCTAATTGACTTGTAGCCTAAAAATACTTTCGCCTGTCATGCTCAGTAGCTTGGCGTTACCTGTAAGTATATCACATGTTTGTTTATATACATAAATCAAAATTGCCTGTCTGACATATTCACTGCCTTATTGATCAACACAGATCTGGAAGAGCACAAAAAGGGGATCAAATTCTCAAGTATAAGGGGTGAAGCTGTGGAGAACTGCGAGTGATCTTCTAAAATTCCTTATCTTTCCGTTTACGAAATACCATCAAAATCGGTTCTGCGGTTTACGCGTGAAAACGCAACAAACATATAAATAGACAGACATAGAGTTACTCTCAAATTTATATCAAAGACAAGTGACAAGCAGTTAAGTATTTGTACATCACATTCCCTTTGTATGAAATATTGTAAGCAATTTTCCCCGAGCTTAAATTATTATGCAAAATATCCCGCTACGTTACGCAAGTTTACGCAAGATGTTGTCTTAAATAAGATATTGTTATTCGTCTTAAAGTACAGAGCGTGCTTGTTTCCATTACTGACATCCGTCAAAGAATAGAATAGCTGTGTCGTAAATTCTACTTCTAAGAATTCATGGACGAATGTATGAGGGAGTTCCTTTCCTGCCATATGAAAGCTACAGCTACGATAAATATGTCGTGCGCGAATTACGTTTGTTTTAACTCTCGTAACTGATATAAAATAACTCAGGAACAATAACTCTGTAACAGTTACCATATGCAAGCTACGAACTTCAATAAATATGTCACAGACAGTTCAGTCCTTCGGGTTGTCCGAGAGGAGCGGTACGCGCACAAAGGCGTCGTGGCAGCGATCCGGCCGGGAGGCCGTAGTCTCCTAGGTACAGAAGGAGATAGCGGGCCCGGGAGAGGGCCGATCCCACCCAACGAGGACGACCGAGGCGTCGTCCTTCCGTCCTCCTGCCGTACCCACCATTGAGGAGTGCGAGGATGGCAAGACCAGACTTTGCCATCCTGAGACTCGCGCTATTTCTTCGCTCCTATGTATATGTCGTACCGTGATCTAATATAGCCTATTACTTTTGTCAATAAACGGCCTATCTAACACAAATAGGATCAATAGTCTCTGAGATTAGTACAAATAAATTTTACTTCTTTTTGATATAACTATACATTCATTTTAAAACTAATGTTCTATTACAAACAAAACGAGTAATTCGTTTTAAATCGATTAAGCCGTTTTCGAGTAATCGGCGAAATACATTAAAAAAGTCCCCAACGAATTGAGAACATACTTCTTTTTTAGTCGGTTAAAGAATAAACGTTACAATGGATACAGATTAACCCCATTATCCGTCTCACGTCAGACGTGTTTCCTCTGAAAAATCACAATAAACCCTCTGGAATCAGTTCAAACCTGAGATTAAACTAAATATTTTACTGGATTCGCAAGGACTTTTTTATATATTATAATTAAATTAAACTCGAACCTGTAACAATTTCAACTTTGTTTTTGTCTTGTTATTGCGTTATTTAGTCAAAGAAATAGTTGATTTCTGCGACATGATTGTCGTAAAATATTCAATAATTTGGGATGAAAAAAGAAAAATGTTACTTTAGCACAATTTACGTGCTCCTTCAATTATAGGAGACCACAGTTTGCTCATATAAATTATTAACATTTTATAAATAGAAATGAAGGAACATAAAATAATAAATTGCTAACGTAAAACAAAAATTAAAAGAACTGTTAAAGTATGAGATACATGAGAATAATATATACAATATATATAAATAAAGTATTTTATTGAGGCAACTCTTATATTCGTTTAGTTTTATGGTAAATATATGTATCTATAAGTATGTCGCATTGAAAGACTATTGTATTGCCTACAGACTCTAATAATAATGGACGAAAGGGAATAGGAGGTAAGGAAAGGAATTGAGGAGGGGGTTAGGCTTCCGGCTCTCTCACTCACCGTACGAAACGTACCCATATTAGCTACTTCACGCCAATCTGTGAGACGGAAGTACTTTGTGTAAATGCCTTGGTCGAGCCAGCCAGTATACGAACTGTAATTAGTAGGCTACAGGTAGGTTCTCAGTTTAAACCGCAGTTAATCATCTTCGTCAGATATCAAGTCATCCGATTATAATATCATTGCAATTAATTATTAAAAAAATGAAAAACCCGACTGCGTTACATAACCGTCTGCAGTCAGCAGTACCGTATCAATCAGCTATGTTTAAAAATGTATATGTAACTTTTAATCGTTATAGATCCTAAACGGTAATTTTGATTGAAAAAAGATATGAAAACCCGAAAAACATTTTTTAAATTCCTATTGATCAACACCTGACACAGTTCGTCAATTTTCATTTTTCCCTTTTTCACATTATTGTCATGATAAATCAAACGACATATTTATAAAAATCGGTCCGAGTTACACATACGTACATATATACATGCATCATATATAGACTGATAAACACATTACCCTCATTTGCGTCGCGCAGTCGGGTAAGAATCGACGAAGCTGTGGGTATATCCCTAAAAACATTTAACACAGATTGACTGATTCACAAATCTCGCATGTATAATTTAAAGCAAGTATTACCGAATTCTTAATACCAATCTTCAAATCTTTTTACACGATTACACACCAGATTTCAAATATTCAACAAATTCATTCAACATTCAGTTACAGTGAATAAAAATATCGTACTTTCAATGATTGTTTGATAAAAGAACATTATTCGCCCACGCAACGCAACAAAGATTGATTACGTTTAAAATTACGTTTCATTCATTCGTTCATTCGTTCACTGCGATATTAATGACTTCAATGAAATATGAGATTGCTAGAAAATTTATTTTAAATACACATATTATTATAGAGTGAAATTAATCATTCATTTTATCTGATGTATTGTTTGCTTATTGTTAATTCGCAGCGTCATTTTCGTATTAATACTCGTATTTACAACAATATCATATCGTTGTATGTGTTTCAGTCAAAACTTTTAGCCGGTCCACAGTCATTTTGACTGGCAAAATCAGTCAAAAGTACTTTAGACTGCAGACTTTCTAAATCATGTATATCCGATAAACCGCAGAGGAAAAACATAGTGGATTTAACTTAATAGGAGAATAGGCCTTTGACCAACTGAAAGTGGTTTTTTAAGTTCTCCTCTCCTGTAAAGGAAAGAATATTTGAATTATTATAATTAAACTTTATTAGCATCTTATTAAAATATAAAATATAACTATATTCCGTTAGTCATCTGTAAATATGACATAGCCAACTAGCTTAATAAGCCGTTCAATTAACAGCCTACACTTAACTATCCGCCTGAATAATGTACAGCAATACCGTCTATTACAATATTTAATGAACTGGCTGGTTGATGCTTAGACCATTCATACTATAAGGTGATCAGGTTACAAACAGAGAAAGATGAAATATCTGACATTAGAATTGTTTATTTCTTTATTTTTAAATATAACAAGTAATTTGCCTAACTGAGTTATTTAGTGGATGGTTATCATTCAGGCTGCTAGTTGACCGGTGCCGTAAAGTAACGAGGCTAGGCTGTTAATTGACGGCTTATTAAGCTAACTGGTCGCGACAAGTATAAATTACGACTATTCCTGACCGACTGTTAACCGAAATACGCTAAAAATTGTCACTGTTCTATTCCAAAATGGTAATAAAACGGAGCTCCAAAGTTAATATCAAGAACGAAGTCGCGAGCAAAAAATAGTGTTAAATAAACACAAGCAGTATATTTACCAAAATATGTGCGTATCATATTAACAATTCCTCCTCCAGGTACGTCTGTAAGCGTGTAACGAAGCCTGCACTCACATCTTACACGCCTCGAGTGCTGGGACGCGACATGTGTTTATGTTAACATGTTAATTATATTTTACATCAATGCGTAAGCTCATAACATATGGACACAGATTAAAATAATCAGTATATTTACTTGATACTGCTAGCAGTTTCCCGCGATTTCGCCTGATTCAAGTTTTAGTCATTTAAACTAGTTTGGGCCGCATCGCTTCAATAGTTTCGAAGTCTATAACGAACAATCTCGTAAGTATAGTCAATAAATTTGTTAACAATATCACGAACGAAAATCATAGATTTTCGACTAATTTTGTTTGATTATAATTTTACATTATAAAAAATAATTCAGTTCAATCATTCAATCTATAATTTCTTATCTAACTCTTATGTGTGGCTAGAAATACGCCAGATTTGTCTGCTTAATAAGACCAGTAAAGAAAAATAGTATAGGAACAATTTTCGCTTTTTATTATATATTTATCTATCTATCTATACATATTCACTTCACTTGTCCTGACTCTGAGCCTAAACCACTGGGACTACTAGCTTGAGATTTTGACAGTAGGTGTCTTTTCGGTTGTCAGCGTCCACTAAGAAACCGTTTTTTGATATTCCAACCCTAAAAGTTGAAAAAGTGGAAAAGTCGAATCGCTTCTATTAAATTCCAAAATATACGCGGGAAAAGCCGCGAAGAATTGTTAGAATTACAGAACCGCTACGTCTACGTCTTACGTCTACGTAAAAACTTTCATCCGCTTTTTTACCCCTAGGAGTAATTTTTTTAAGTAGTTAGTTATTATCAGTTCTGCAGTTCAACTGGGTAACATGACAGAAAAAAATATGAATTTATTTTTATAATATGAGAGTTGGCGTAAATACGTCATTATAATTTAATTTTATCTTAGTTTATATGATATCATCAATCTCCGAGTGTCACAAAACTATTTCATATAAACAGGGCAGGAGACTGACAGGTGACGAAAATAGACATAAGAACTCCCGCAGACTATAGACTAGTTTGAAATTGTTTGCGAGTGTTTAGTCGGGTTTAATGAGACCTACACAAGAGGTGACAAAGAAGGCGAGCAAATTTGTTGCCCAGGGAATCGGATTTGCACGATTTGATTTACACGCGAATATGATTTATATGCTAATTGTATATATTTAAAGTTCTCTTATTTGTAAATACTACCTCATATTGTAATTCTCTTAATAAAATAGTTGAGGAATAATAACAATATATACCTGTATATATCAGAAATCGACATCAAATTCGGCTCTCAAAGTCCTGTGTTTTTCGATATTCCTTATACTTTCGGGCTTGCCCTACCCCACGCCCAGTTAAAAAACTCACTCTGTATATACACTTGCATATTTCATACTGAGGGCTACTAGCCAAATATTACCGCCATCAAGCTATGCAACATTTTGACTCTTAAAGAAAGAGTTTTGGTGCAAAAAAAATTAAAACTGTCAAATTGTTACATGTCTTAATAGCGAAACTTTTTACCAATTCTTCCTTTGATAGCGTAATAAATATTTGCCAAAAAGTCTGTAGTCTGCGGGAGGTGAAAAGATATTTTGGCAATGACCTACTAAAATAATGTAGAATCTTAATTAGGTTTTTCCTTAATAAATTTATTTTTTTAATTTTTTCGTACTTCATTTTAGTTTTTGTTGCTGTTTCGTTTGAATATTTTATCATAAAAAAAGTTGCCGTTGTTCAACTATTCACAAAAATTAATCAATGAAAGTGTAAGTACTTAAGATGTTAATTTTTAATGATATTCGATTGAGAAGTCAAAGTTAAATTGTAAGATAACATTATATCAAAAACTTCGTCACTCGCAAGCTCTTAATTATAACTGACACTTTTTTTTAAATCCAAAATACGCATCGTTCGCTTGTAAGTTGTAGACATACTAATTCCATTTATTTTGATCTAAAAAACAAAACATAAAATTGTATGAGACTAATCTGAAAGGTATACCCAAATAAAAAATAATTTTCAAAATCGATTAAGAAATGACAAAGTTCTGAAGTAACAAATATTGCAAAAAAACAATTGAAAACTAAGAATGAATGAACTATTTTTTTTTTAATTCATTTGAAAGTCATTTAAAAAATACAGTTTGATTCTGTACATGCACAAGGGTGGATATAGTGTGCATGTTCCCGACGCGGCCGCTTCGACAGATGTCAATTACTGCGGAATTGCCTGTACTGCACGTGCAATTGATTTCATTGGATAAATATTTTATTTGAATAGTTGAAAATTTGTGTACGAAGTTTTTTTTTATTTGAATTCATAAGGTTGCTACATTTTTTTTATAATTAAATCCTCGTAATGATTATTATAAAATAATTAGTATACGTACATGACAACCGCTTTAGTGTACTGAATGTACGTCTAACGCGTCGGTTGCGGGTTCGATCCCCGCTCGGAGCAAATATTTATATTTGTATAAATATTTGTTTCTTAGTCTAGGTGTTTGTCACCGGAAGTCACGTAAAACTGTCGGTCCCGGTTGTTATCACAGTCACCTG
This sequence comes from Hypolimnas misippus, assembly GCA_037950945.1. Classification (NCBI taxonomy): domain Eukaryota; kingdom Metazoa; phylum Arthropoda; class Insecta; order Lepidoptera; family Nymphalidae; genus Hypolimnas; species Hypolimnas misippus. The sequence continues at coordinate 5,051,247 of JBBEEQ010000009.1, forward strand.
GTAATGATCATTACTCTTAGTAAGGAGATTATTCTAGTCTAAATGGTTACAGGCTTGCCCTCAGGGGTTGCGGAGGTCAGATGGCAGTCGCTCTGTGTAAAAATCAATGATTTGCTAATAATAGGATAAGGGTAATATAGATAAGCAAACCCTAGTGAAATGCGAGGTAAATGATGAATTAATGATTCGCGATTCAAAACCGTTTCAAATTTTGTAATTTCGATCGCCAAAACCTAGGATATGTCACATTCATAATATTTGACGTTAAAAATCTGTATCCATTTTCAAATTTGACAAGCTTGTCAATTGCCTTGTTGCCCCAAAAGTTCTCTATCCTGTCAAACACAGGCGCAAGGTGGTTGCCAGATAAAAAAATCGTTTAAAGTGGTCAACATTCTGGATACAAAAATGTATCAAAATATAATCTATATTATATACCTATAAATATCAAAATATAACATTGTCATTTAACATTTATACTCTGTGTCAGGTTATCTCACGCTACACGTTGTAGTGCTGGCTTTGTATCCGGCAACGGGAAGTTGAGCCAACCTTGGCTACTAAGCTGTGTATATAAATGTACTAATACATACTAATGTTATAAATGTGAACTCTATCTGTTTATTTGTTACGTTTCACGACTAAAACGCTGAACACATTTTCATTACGCTTAGCTATTTTTTATACAGTTATGTACGTATTCAAACATTTGTACACTACAAGAATACAGACACTAACATATTTTAAAGTCATATAATTCTGCGATAAATCTGCTTTATAATACATTTTTTATTTTGATATTTTTTTAGAGCTTAAAAGAACAAAGTTGCCAGCTTTATAATATTAAGAAACAACAATTTAAACAAGACTTAACTAATTAAACAAAAATAAAAACCTGACTCCCTAAAAATAACAACTTGCACTTCAAAATCGGTCAAGCCGTTTAGGCTACAAGTGGTCCACAACGAACATACATGTGTAATCACATACATACATGCGCAAAATACATTACCTTCCATTTTGGTCAGTCAGGTTAAAACGAAAATAGAGGTGATAAAAAATACATTTCGGCTTAAACTTGAAGCAGGGAGGAAAAGTATTGCGTGTGTAATAATTAATCAGGACCCCTATGTTTGTAATTACCTCGTTCATCCCTACACCAGAATACGAAAACACATTTCTGCTTGACGGTGGAATAACTTAAGGCGATACTTAATCACGGGCTTATGCCCAATTACATACATAAATACGCCTACGATTGGGCTTTATTTAGACAATGACAGGAATTATGTTACGAATATCTGACACTCGTATCCGCGTCTCAGCCGATTGTATACTGTGTATATTGTCTCATATGATTTTCTTTTGTAATATCTTGTGTTCAATAAAGTATATTCATTCACCCATTCATTCATTCATTCATACATTCATTCATTTATTTCCTTCATTCATACATTGATTCATCCATTCATTCAGTCATTCGCTTTACTAAAGTTGAGCCAAGTTATAGCCCACTGATTACAGCTCATATACTGGTTGGCTCGACCAAGGCCTCACTCCCACAAAAGATCGGCGTGAAGTTAATATAGCTGTGTTTCGTACGGTGAGTGAGAAAACTGGAAGCATAAAACCCTAATCCATTAAATTCCTTACTTCCTATTATAACCTCTCATCCCGTATTATTTTTTAAGCTGGCAACTTATTTATGACTCCTCTGGTGCTGCAGATCTCTAACATCAGATTCCCTGCCTGCTTGTTTTCCAGCTATTTGTATAGAAAAAACACTTTCCTTTTGTTAACTTTTTAAGAGATGTGTGGAGTGAACAAGGTTTGTCGTGTCAATAATCAAATTCAAATGAGGACAAGATGGATCCTTCCGTTAAAACCTAAAAAATGAAACCTTTTATTTGCTATAAAATACATGAATACTATCTAAACACTTAGTAAAATTGAATTGATTACCTATCTAAAATTGAATTTGTTAGTAAAATGAAGTCTCTTAATAGAACTCGTGTTGAACTAGTTCTTTTAGGGTTTCGTATGCAAATGGTGCTAATGGGTACCAAAATATTATTATATTTTACCATATTTTAAAATTTTTGCACCCAGTGCGCCGACCACTTTGGACGACATTGTCTACCAACTAACTCACTGAGCATAACGAGAGCATCTTTGGACTTCAAAGTCAATTGACGAGTTTGTCAAAGTTGAAAATGTATACAGGTTACATTTTTTAACCTTAAATAGTATAAGCGTAATATATAAATGGTTTATAGCATTAATTACAATAGCACATGTGTTCAAATTGTTAATTAGAGACTGTTAAAATGTTCACGTGGTGTATATTTAAATACTGTTACTTAATGAGTGTTAAATTTAGTTAAGTACTAAAAGCCACCTGCGCGTTAGTTTGTGTATAAGTATGATTATAATAAAGGTAAAGACAATATTAATACTGTTAGGGTAGGCGACGAAAACTCGCGTACTCGCCGCCAGTGGACGCTCGGCACACCAGTCAGCTCGTGACCACGACGGGTGTAACTTCGTCGAAACGTCGGACAATAAAAAGGTATTATTACAATTTTTTTCGATGTACATTTATTTAAATATCATTATAATTTGAGCCAATCGCACAACATCTTTATATATTGTTGCGTATTTGAGATTCCGATGTATAAGCTATATTATTTTAAAGTTTCATAAAGATCAGTTAAATAATTTTCGCGTGGAGAAGTAACAAAAATCTATCCGCTATTAGGACCATTGCGTTTATTGCATTAGAATATTTTAGAAATAGTTCACTGCTGAGTTAAATGGAGCTTAAGCTCAATTTATTTCTTTTACATTACTCCTTGGAGGTTAATTATAGTAAAGCGAATTCTTTATTACACTAATTGGAAATTGGTACGTTTTGTGGTATACTTTATAAAACTACTATGAAATCTACCAAAAAATCCTGGGAATTGAACATGGTAATTTGTAATATACTCTGATTTTAATGTCAATAATTATGTGATTCATCTATGATTTTGACGAAAATAAACTTTTCCTTTAATATTTTGTGGCAATAAAGTCTAAATAAACGACTGAATTCGAAAGATATTTTTTTAACAAAAAAAAAACGTTTTTGCGTTATGTGCCCAAAATTCAGATTTATTTTTTATTTAATTCGGATTATTTAAGCATGATATATGTTCATGAACTTTGACACTCATTGAGTATAACTTGACGAAAGTATATTTAAGCCAACAAGACGATTGACGAGTTTCTCAGAGTTAGACAATCGTAATATATCTATTGTTATACCTATACTTATTTATATTAATACATTAAATAAAAACTTTGTATGCCTTTTTACTAAAATTGCGCACTTTTAGTTTATATAGAGAAGGTGTTCAAAGGGCTAATATTTTGATTTTAATTCTGAATAAAAAAATACATCAAATCGATAAAAGAAAAGATTACACACACTACCATGTATTTGAATCGCACACACATATATACTCTTTTGTTTATAATTAAAGTCTGTGGTTAAATTTAGAATAGATTATCTGTGGTCAATCTTAATATCGGTTGAAAATTTAATGCACTATGGTCGAATTCCGACCGTGACCACTAGTAAATATAATCGCGTCAATCAAATAAAATCAGTTATTTTGATTTATACAAAACTATGTGACCACTCTGAAAGATTGAATAATAAGAAAAAATGTCGAATCATTCAATAAATGACATAATTCTTAGGTAAAAAACTTTTAACAAAAAAACCAAATAATATTGTTTATAGTACGAATTGAGAATCTCCTTCTTTTATTAAAATGGGTTGAACAAAAATACAAAAATAAATGGTATAATAAACAGTAAGTAGTATAATAACATCATTGCAATTACCAAAAGCCATTACATTACAGTGATCTATCAAGAAGGCCCAACTTCGCTGTCACCATACATCAATCCAAGAGCCATGGCTGAGATATTGCGGACAAAGATTTATCCCATCAATTTACTAAACTCCTGACTATAGTATTATAAGCCCAATCTATAGTATTATAACCCTACTACATCATCCTTGTCTTACATCGTTTTCCCCTTTATCCAATGTTGCTTACTTTACCTATAAAAAACATACAAATCTCAATGAAGTTAACATTAATTGCAATTTTTTTGTTACTCCAGACCCAAAAAGTGGCATAAGTTTGACGTTAGTATTTAAGTATCTGTGACAGCCTGAGGCATCGTAGCTCCCTATCGAATGGACCAATTTTGGTGCAGTTTTATTATGCTTTTGTAATCGAGATAGTTCTTATCATATAGCACATGGTTATCTGGTCTTTTCTAGTTATTAAAAGGATGTGCGCAACGTCTATTGGTCTGATCGATTCGAAATTTACTAAGCTGACTTCAATGATATTAAAATATAATTGCGTAACCTCGACCTGATGCGGCCTTACCTGGAATCATCAGAGTAAACACCTTATCAATTTACAGCAGAATCGTGTTGGCGCTCGTTGAAATGGTTGTCAGTTTTTTTTTTTTATTTTAATTTTCTTTTTGATATTGTTATTATTAATATGAATTAAATATTGACAAACAGTCTTAGTAAATAATTTAAACCACATATGAATTTTTTTTTTCTTTTGCCGACTAAAAATAAGTCTCGCCGAATTAACGTGTATTTCAATGTTACTAGTTCTAAATTTATTAAGTGTCTAGCACTAAATACATAAAGTAGGTTAACATTTATAGCTTTAAATTTATTAGATATTGAAATTTGAAATTTACTAGATATCTTCATTATTGTTTCTATTTATTGCTGTTTTATTTATCTAAAACATATTTCTAGACACGTGTTTTATGTATATTTATGATTATATCCTTCATTGTTACTTACATCTTAAATAAATTGTTTTGATATTTTTTTGCCATTAAGAAAAAAATATATATTTGTATAATATAAAAAGTAACCTGAATACGAACTAAACAGGAACTACTCAGTTAGTCATAGTTTTGTTTTTCTTATATTCACGTTCGCGCAGCGCTCACTGCAACTGACTGAAGCTAGCGCTAACGCGGGTTCGATCCCCACTCACGGCAAACGTTTGTATTGGCCATACGGATTTTTATCCTGATCTAGGTGTTTGTGTCTGTGTTGTGTTTCCGGATCCCCGACACAACGCCATGAAATTTTAATGGGGGCCATTAAGACTATTTATTTTAAAATAAAACAAAACGTATCGAAAATACTCTAGTAATATAATAAATAATTTCAGAATCATAAATACTCTTTCGCTTTTAATTATCTTTAACGTAAAAGAAAAGGTTACCTACCAAATTTTGGACGCCCAAGCCTGATAAATAAAAAACGTTCTTTTTTTAAATTAGAACTTGGACTGTCATCGTGACATCCAATTGAAACAGTCCTTTATAATTTGGACAGCCGCTCCAACAATTCGATTAACTTAATTTTACGACTGACAGAGCAGGAATTTATTGACGGTCGAAATGTCGACAGCTGACGAAAGTTGATTAAAAGTTCACAGATAATAAATCTTGATCCGTTTAAATTATACGTTACTGCTACTATTTTAAATTTAAAAACAGAATAGAATTTTTTTATTATTTTGACGCAATTTTATTTGATAAAAATGAGGATAAAATGTTGGGTAAAGATTGTTTACAATTCAACTGGAAATTGATTTCTGATTTTCACAGTTAAAGGTAGTGTTTTCATGCGAATGCATGGTGTTTTCATGCAAAAATCATCACTGCAGACACACACACACACACACACACACACACACACACACACACAACGCAATCGTAAATCATGTGAGTAAAATATTTGACAACTGACAAAATTAAAAGTCAATAAACCAAGAATATAATAAAATCATCGTATGTATATAACTATGATTATGTAGTGTAGTTATATACTTATTTATGTCACTTATTTTTTTTAGCTTTTTACAAGAGATGAGATAGTTAACAATAAAAAGTTATCCTATTAGCGAAGACCAACATCTTCAGAAACTCTCGCTTGGTTGTTGAATCAAGGGCAGAATACAGAAGGTAGTATTGCTTGAGACGGCACGTATAGTGAGGAGATTCCTCAACCTGGAGCCCTAACTGCCGGTGGCCTGGCTCACAATCTGTCACTGATGGAGAGCTATTTTTAATATTTTTTAAAATTATGTATACAAAATGTATAAAATAAGAAAATAGATACAATAATAGTAAGTTAAAGACTAAATAATTTATCATTACCTAAAAAAAAATCATTTAAAACTTAATTTAAAAATAAAACAATTTCATTAAGACTAATAAGTTAAATTTTAGTTAGAAAGGGTGAGCAAAAAAACAAATAAATAACCCACCAAGAAAAACGGTAAATCTAGCGACATAAATTATTCAAAGTGACGTTTTTCAATAAAGACAAAGTTAACAAAGGAGTCGAAACTCATAAATCAAAACTTTTTAATGTCTTACGGAAGCCTTTGGTAAAATATTTAGAGCAAGAAATCTTCTATACGTGTAATAAAACTGAAAGGAGTCGCCTGTAAAGGAAATTCATAGTATTACAAGACTTTTTAAAAAAAAGGAACCGACTTTAAGAACAAAATACTTAATATGTTCTTGGGTGACATTATTTTTTCAGTCATTTTGATTTTAAACTCAAACTTCCAAACCAATTTGGATTATGATTTTGATCAGATCAATCGTATAATATGCTCTTCTATAAAGACTTAATTAAAGCTCTTTTTGAGTATCGGTGAATCTACATAAAAAAGACCAGGGCACATTGAGAACCTCCTTTTTTGGAAGTTGGTTAAAAATATATATAAAAGTAGTATAAACTGAAACGCGTGCTGATCTGAATTTGCAGCCCTCGTACACTAAAACTTTTACAAAAATAAAGTGTTTACAAAAGTATAGGATTTTTTCTCTAGTTTAATTTAATACGTAACTAGGTTTATCGTAAAATGAGTAGAAAAGGGGATATTGTCAAAACATTGTATTTTGGCACATAATAAGAAGTAATTCGATTCAAAAAACAATGGGTGCGAATAATGAAAAAAATTTTTGCGTATGTATCAAAATGACACGTTCGAACGAAGCGGTAACGCCATTTAAAATACAGCCAGATGCTAGCTCCATTTCTTGACAAAAACAAAAAACTAAATTTTGGATGAAAATTTTACTAACACACTTGCACCACAAACTTTAAGAACATAGCAAATGAAGTATCTGCTTATAAAATTAATATCAATATTTATGTGCTTCATTTGCCAAAATAAACATCTTATATATCATGAATACTATCAAATGAACTAAATCTATGAATTCCTAACATTCCAGTCTGTTCTATTATGAGCCGTCTAACTTTAGCTACAAAATTTTAATAGGTATTTAAACCACGTGCTGTCTGCAATGTGTAATAACTATCATACGAATATTATGAAATACTCAAACTTTATGTACTCGGATATACTAATATATATAATTATATATTTGAGTAAAATAGAAAATTAAAAAAAGAACATCAATCTATTCATTGAGACCATTTTAACGAGCTCCAACACGATACCTCTGCTGTGAGTTGATGAGGATATGTGTATCCTGCTGATCCTGGCTGCAGCATCATACCAAGAATTCCATAATTTTGCATAGTTTTTTTTTATTACGCAGGGGAAATCTTCGAAACCCGATTTCTGGGGGAGGCGATCGGGTTAAGTGCCGATTTATACCCACTGAAACCCCTGCCTTCCTCAGCACGGAAATGGAGAAACCTCGGGATCGCTTGCGCATGCGCATCCGCTGCCCCTCCCGTGCGACGCTCCGCTTTTGGCTGGCGGAGCTCGTCTCAGGAAATTTTGCATAGTTATATTGCATGTATAGGTATTTAAAATTTTAGGTCAGACAATATATAAGTATTTGATAGTAAATACTTATTGTGCGTCTAAAATTCCCATCGCAGCTAAGAAGATAAGAGCTCATGATCTGGAAATGTCTGGACCGATTTGGATAGAACCATAAGAATCATCGATAGAAAACCCTCTTTCAATAAAAAACACTACATCCAAATCAGTTAACCTATTTAGGAGCTACGATGCCACAGACAGACACACACAGCTGTCAAACTTATAACACTCCTCTTTTCTCGGAGTCTAAAAAGCAAACTACGCTCTGACTGACTTATTAATCGCGAAATCACAAAATACTAAATAAGACTCAGTTTTAATATGAAGTTTTTTTAACCCAAGTCTTTCATTTTTCCTTACGATATTTCATACAACTCTTGTACTAAAAATTACAAACACAACAAAAAAGAGACAAATGTAAAGGCCTTCTGTAATGACGCTCTCAGACTACTACATTCAGCAATTGTTTTTTTATTTAAATCTACATATATTACAATATATTATTACTTGTCCTGACCCACTGACTAATTCATCAACCCAGAGCCTAGACCGGCTACAAATATAAACATTTCGATAGATACATTTTATGTTGTAAGCATCCACTAATAAATAACTTTTGGAAATTTCATCCCTAAGGTGAAAATATGGTGATGAACGGTAACAAAATTTAATATTGATTACTTCTGTGTAGAAACGAATGAAAACGTATTTCAAAATTTACCCTTGAGTGGGTAAATAAGTGGTTGCAAATCTATATGTAACCCGGGCGAAGCAGGTTGCTAGTAATAGTTACTCTTTAGAAATATAAGCTCCTTACTTGTTGAATTATATATGGTTATTGCTTCGGGCACATGAGTCGTAGCCTGATGTATAGCTTTTAATTAAATAAATAAATAAATAAACGCATCATACTCAACGGCCCCCATTAAGATCTCATGACCTTGTGTCGGGGATCCGGAAACACACACAACACTAACACAAACACCCAGACCACGACAAACATCCGTATTGCCAATACAGACGTTTGCCGCGAGCAGGGATCGAACCCGCGACCGTTAGCGCTTCAGTCAGTTGCTGTGACCATTGCGCCAACGTGTCTGTCAATTATCCGTAACAAACAGGATATCCAACACAATAAGAATTTTTAAAATCGGTTCAGTAGTTTCAGAGATGAACTCCTAGATACAAATTTTTAAAACAGATTTGACCTCTTTATAATATTAGAATAGATAGCTTGCCAACACTTACAAATCCTAATATTTAGCGTTCAAGCAGAATACTCGCATAGCTTTTAAAATATAATGCTAACATTCATATTGCTACATCTCTATTTCTGATCAAATTTGGCAATTGTCTTTCGTATTCTTAATAAATTCTATTACTAATACATATTCATTAAATAAGTACTTACTATGTTACCCGTACAAACACTTCGCACCGCTAGTAAAATGAATAAGACTTAAAAAAACCGTAACCTGACTTTAAACGTAAATTACGCAATTTCGTTTGGTCGAATGACATATTAAATACACTCAAATTGATCTAAAATACAAACTATGACCTAATTTATATAACAATTTTATGGGTCAATCTGAAAGTATACCCTTTCTAATAGAATGAATAAGTTTCTAAATTGGATAAGAAATGACGGATTTCTAAAGTAGAATCTTCTTTTTAAGTCGGTTAATAATTTTAAACAGTACTATGTTTATTAATTTTCATAATTTAAGCGAAAATAATCATCAAAAGAGCGTAAGAAATATTAATTATGTTGTAGTATTAAGGAAAATATTTCATTGTGACAAAAATACCTCTGGAAAGTAATATAATGTTACGAGCGCAATAATTTCGCCACCCACAATATTTTCCACTTCTGGAAGACTGGGCGATACTAATAAGTACTCGCCCAGTCTTCCAGAAGACAATAGCCTAGCTACCAAGTTAAAAGTCCACTTGTAGATGTTGGAAATGGACACAGATTTTTAACTAACTATATATTTATAACTATAGTCTATAGATTTGTTCCGTTCATACTATTTAACATTAAAAGTCTGCACCTATTTTCAACTTTGACACGCTCGTCAATTGACGTCTCGGTCTCAAAATACTTACCTATGTGTTTTCTCCTTACCACGTGATATTGGCGAAATAATCTATGCTCATATGGCACAAATAAAACACATCTAAACAAAAATTGAATTGAATTGATACTTATGGCTGTCATACTAAACTGTAATGTGAATCTAAATTTAAAGCCAAACGTTAAATAAGTAACTATACTTACGAAAATACTTTTTATAAGCGTTTCGTTGTAAGAATTTTTATTTTGAATGAATTTTCATGTTCTTTACTTATCTTTAATTCCTTTGTACTTTGTTTGACCTCTCTTTGGGCTTTATATTTTTTTCTTTGTGTGCACTAATCTTTTAACAAGATAGACTAATTATGTAAGTCTAATTAACGTATTTGAGATCAGAATTTATTTTACAAAATTCTTTGTCCGCCTAATATACTTTCATCGGTGGGTTTTCCTATTTTAAATGGACGCTGATAAGCAATACTGTGTCAAGCCACACGGACTTCGTTTTGAGAAAATGGCGTCTAAAGATGTCAAACCTATTTTTAATAAATTAGTTTGAAGATGTATATATTCATCTTTTCTTTTCTATTTTATATATTTCTAAGTGTATATTGAATCAAAAGCAGATAGATTTATTTAATATGTTATCTAATAATAAGTTTTTAAATATTTGAGATTAGTTTATAAATTGCAAAATATGGAACTGTTACGGTTGGGTACCTGAATTTCGAAACATTGAGTGAAGAAACTTTTTTGCATACTTATTTAGTTTAGATGACTTGATTTTTTTAATAATCTTAAAAAGGAGACGTAGTATCAAAATACATCAATATCTCAAAATTTGATTTTTTGTGGGTTGACACATTATTGCTTATCAGCATCCAAATATTGTTTGAGAATAATTTTAAATGATAGGATATTTTATTTAAGGCTTTGATTTATGACCACGTCGGGGCCCACGGTGCGCAGGTGGAGGCCCAGATGAAATATCTGAATCTAATCTTCGATGGACGTTGAAACTTTGGTCTAAACTTTTCCCACCTCGGCCCAAAGCATCACAGTAGCATGCATAAGCGAACCGCTGGGTTTTAATGGGTAGTCTTGCATACTCTGTTTTATTAGTCCCACATTGCCTACCTGAATTTACCTTGAGAATGCATTCCCTAGCGATAAAAAAAAAGTTTTCCTAACAATCTAAAGTTATATAAAAAACGAGTTAATTATCTTATTCTGGAATGGAACGTTATAGTTACTATATCTGTTTTAGTGTCACCAGTTTTTTTCTATACATAAATCAAAACTAACTAGTATAATTACTAAACTTAAACTAAACCTAAATAATTTCATCCCTACTTTATGTGTAGGGTTCTAAAATTAATAAATTCAAACCCTAATTATAATAATCATTGTACACGCATCCAATTATATAACCATAAATCAACACTTCTCAAAACCAAGAATTATAACGTTTTAATTATATACAATAGACGCGTGTGTGATAATGATAACATTCGAATACTCAGCCATTTTGTTTCACAATCAAACATATGGGAATGAACAAATATTTGTATAATTCTCGAATGAACTCCACAATTGTATTTCAAACCTTGACAGTTAAAAAACACACATTCGTACATTTGATTACGTTATTAACTTTTTGTTAGGCTACATACACATTGTTGAAAAAAATTGTTCAGAATCTTAACTTGATAAAATTTTATCAAAATTTAATCTAAACTAGCAGTTTGCTTAAGAGTTTTAATAATCCATTTATTCTTAGTAATTAAATGAAAAAATCAAAAACCCGACTGCGTAACAAGACCGTAGAGAATCGTTACTAACCAACTTTAAATTCTAAACAGTATCTCTGATCAAAAAAATAATATAAAATATCTAAATAATCTATATCTATAAAAACTATTTTTAAATATTTATTTAACACAGTTCATCGATTTTCTTTTTTTCTTGTTCACATTATGGCCTCCAAAATCGTCCACTTTAATGGTTCCAAATGATTATACTGTTACACTTGCACCGTCTTGACGATAGTTGCGCTTGGTCTGTATAGTGCCACAAGGGTACAAACCCAGACACATAAATACATAGACTGATAAACACATTACCCTCCCGTACGTCACGCAATCGGGTAAAAATAAAACACATCGAGGTGATGTCGAGTTAATTTGTCGAAATTCAATGTAAGGTAAACATTTCATGATTATAAATTCATATTTCATAATATGTTTATTTCGATTAAGAATTAATTACACTCTGAATTGTTTTATACGTCGCATATCTCTAGCTCACTCGAATGATCTGAACTATACGCAATACGCTGCGCGGATCACAAAATTAGGTTTTAGAACAGTCGTTTAGACATTTCTTTGATTAAAATCAAATAAAATTAAAAATTTAACATTTAAAAAGTTTTTTTTTTATGTAACTTGAAATCGGAATTTTATGCATTTTACAATTTTAATAGAATATGGAACAATAAAGTTTTAGAAACTAAGTGGCAGGGACGGCTAGCGATGTACCTACTGTAAACATAAGAGATATTTAATGATGATTATGATTATATAGGTATCCAATACATTAACTGTTTTAAGTTTTGTTTCGTCGACTGTACCTTGCGCGAATTCAGACTAGCCTTGTATTCAGATAGTTCTTTGATTGACTTTGATTTGACTTACGTGAATCAACCTATACCTCGAATAAACGAAATTATGTGTACTCTATAAAGACAAATCATTAAGAAAAATTAGTTACTTAATAAATAAATAGTACTGAAAAATAATGAAAAAAGTAATATTGTATTTTTTCGTAATGAAATAAATTTAAAGTGTGACAACAGCCTACACATCGAACTGGTCATGAATAATAAAATCGTTTCTTTTTTTTCAGTCATCATTTAAATGAAATGAATATGCAGATTTTATCTAAAATTGAACAAACATTGCTACAAAACCTACGTGTTTATCAATGTGTTATTGAGTTACCAGATTTACATCACAAATCAATAAACAAACATTAAATGTACACGTTTTTTCTATGACACAAAAATTTTAGAAATGTTTTTTGAGAGCATGATTAATATGTACAGTTTCAAATAATAATAGCCTATTAATTCACCCGATATCTAAAATGTACAATTGAAATTAAATTAAAAATTAATACTATTTTTGGGCTGTATAAATTATTTCCCTTGCTCTTTGTTCCGATTTTCGAAAAGTCTAATGGCCATAAACGATACAACTACAGAAGTACAGAACTGATTTGAACATATTACTAAATGTTCAGATTGTGACGGCCAACTATGAAACCCTACATTTCGCGTGAACGGACGAGTTTACTGCAGGCTTCCTTTTCACAATATGGCGTCCAAAATCGGCCATTTTGAGTTTTCTAAATTTGTATTTTTATGACATTTACGCCACCATGACGAATCAAAGAACATGTCATTTATCAATATCGATCCCCGCGTTTGGTTTAAATTAGAGATGCCACGAATAGTTATTTAGCCGAATAACGAATACAGAATATTCGGCGAGTCTCTTGGCCGAAGCGCCGAATATTCGGCAACAATTAAATGGGGGCAGTTTTGTTTCATTTGTGATTAGATCGTGGTGTATTACAACACGCTTTATTTGTTTATTGTTGGTGCATCGTACTGTATTCTGAATATTACTTGGAATGTGATTAATTACCTTAAAAGATAACACCATTTGTTCGAGAAAAACTAAATGATCTTTGTGAGTAATCATTTGTGTTTTTTGTTTTAATAATTAACTATTCGGTATTTCGTATTCCAATTACCGGATAGCGAAAAAAATTGACCGAATGGCCGAATACCGGATAGTTGCCGAATATTCGTAGCATCTCTAGTTTAAATATTGCCACAAAGGTATAAACCCACCAACATACTTAAGCTGATAAACACAATACCTTCCCTTGCGTCGCGCAGGCGAGTAAAAAAAGCATATTAATAAAATACGTATAATTTTTCATATTGTACATCAATAAATAATTTATGAGATATTAACGAGCAGTTTACGACGTCGCTAACTTTAGTGGTCGTAACTAACCAGTTAAATCTTGAAATTATAGTTATAGCGGGTTTAATACCGGTATAAATGGGAATACGTGAGAAATTTAATTATATGGAATATTTATATAATTATATATTTTAAACTTTCGCGATTTATACTATTCATATTTAATATAACGAGTCTTATTCGTTCGAATTCGTACAACGAATGCAACTTCGTCGAAACGTCGGGCAATAAAAAGGTATCACTACCATTAATTATCGCGATAAGACCTGATATTATATATAAATATTCATATAATATTTGAATTTCAATTTTTTTACTTCCTTTAATAGGTATTAAATATTAACGAATCACACTAAATAGCTCTCATTAGGATCGCATGGGTCGAGGAACCGGAAAACAACAAAAACACCCAGATCACACAAACCGTATGGCCACTGTTTTGCCGTAAGCGGGATCGAACCCGCGAATGTTAACGCTTCAGTTAGTTGCAGTGACCATTGCGCTAACCATAGACTAATAGTGCCAACCTGTCCGTCACATAGAAATTATGTTTTTTTTTATTTCATTTGAATTAGACAGATATATTACAAGACTTTTTAAAATAATGAACGCGCATGAGTAGCGCGGATGCACGCCATACTAAAAGAAAAAAAAATAATAATGAACTGATTTCAAAAGCAAAATAAGTAACTCGTTTACGTGGATGACATACTTATGTATTTCAGTTATTTTGATTTTAAAATCAAACTACTGAACCGATTTTGATGAGAATTCTAAGTAAACAGTAGGTGAGTATATTCTTTTAAACAATAAAAAAAATAGGCAAATCGGTTAAGCCGTTTTAGAATATAGATAAAAAATCCTCAATAAATTTCCTTTTGTAAAAGTTGGTAAATAAAAACTAGACGTTCTGATCACAAGTTCAACATTTTATTTTATATGTAATGTTTTATTACACATTCGTAATTTTTTTTTATTTAATCGAAATTAAAACCATAGTCAAGAACAAAACAAGAAACAACATGCGCTTTGGCAGACGATGTATGTGAGGCCCAAGCACAGATAACACAATAAGGGTATACTGCGAAAAACACAAAAACAAATGTAAGTTGTTGCCGTGACGAATATTTCTCGGATCGAGAAAATCTTTTTGGCCCGTTTCCCGGTACAAATGTCTTGTTCCTTGTACGCTGAAAAAATATATTATTGAAAAAAAAAACAACAATCTAAGGCGAGAATTACACGCATCAGTTTCCAGACTCTTGTAAAGATTTACTTCAGTTGTTTGTCATTGCATTACAACTCAATGAATTTACTCACAGTGTATTATTTTTGACAGCTTTCGTAAGACTATCAATGTTACTATTATTAGTTTACAGAGTTGTTTTATATCATTACAAAAATAAAACTTACAACTATAAATCTCGCCTATTATTATGGAAATTTGTGTGTGCGTATTGTTTAGATAAAGATACACCTTTTATCTAGGTTTAAATTGCGGAACTTAACTTGAACATCCATAATGTAAATACCTTTTTTTATAATGGTGATAAATTGACAGTCGTTAAAATCTGGTATTTTGGTATACGTGTGAATGAAAATAGCTTATGCCGTCCGTGAACCCTTTTTTCCTTTAATATAATATTGAATTCATTTTGGTATTTTAATTATACTTAATATTTAAATTTTAATGAATTTGTAATGCTTTATATAATTGTTATTGTTATTTTTCTGTTCGTGTATATATCACTGAATTCCTCCTGGCTGATTTTTTGTGTAGATCCCAAGAGAGTTTAGATTAACAATTGAATCTGTTAAAATATTATTAAAATATCGCGGCAAATATTATTATACCTAGTGATATTCAGAAAACAATTTTGAAACGCGAAATCGACTTCAAATGCAATTGCGTTAACTACGGACGATTTACCGTC
The DNA here is from genome assembly GCA_037950945.1 of Hypolimnas misippus. Lineage (NCBI taxonomy): Eukaryota > Metazoa > Arthropoda > Insecta > Lepidoptera > Nymphalidae > Hypolimnas > Hypolimnas misippus. The sequence goes on from JBBEEQ010000009.1 coordinate 5,067,235, forward strand.
GGCGTCGTCCATCAAATCTTGATGAAATGTAAACGTCATCAAAACAAACTATTCAAAAGAAAAATATATAAAAAATAGTTGACAATTTGCGAAGATATCGCGTAACTTAGAAACGAAAACATACATTTATAAGAACTTTGTTAAAAACACTCATAAAACGAATCAATTAATGTTTATATAGCAAACAGAACATTTTATGTACGAACTGTACAACACGCAGAACGCATGTGAAGTGACTCATAACATATTTACTGAAACACGTATTCATTTTACTAATATACTTGCATTCTCTAATAAATATTTCGAGGTGTTTTCATCAAGCGAATTATAACCAATCTAATAAATTACGCAGTAAGTAGTGAGTGATGTGCAAATATAATAGGGTTACTTCCCATCGCCACATAACCAGATCTCCCCCCAGGAATCGGGTATCCTTTCGAAGATTTCCCCCGCGTGAACAAAACAAAAGATCTAGTTCCTGCTTGTATCTGTTTCTATTACTCTACGTATCGTATTTCTATTATACTCCGTCCGTTTGTCTGTCTTATAGCGAACTGCATCTCATGATGAAATACCGTATCATATCCGTAAAGGTAGAGTATCCGTAAAATAGAGTGTGTATTTCAATTGCCAATATAATAACAAATAATAAAAACCGATCAAATGGATGCTGAGAAGCAACAATGTGTCAACCCACATAAAGTCATATTTGGAGATATTGAAGCATTTTGATACTGCGTCACCTATTTAACATTATTCAATAAAATTTCAAGTCATCTAAACTAAAGAAGTACGGAAAAAATTTTCTTAATCCAATGTTTCGAATTTCAAGTGCGTCCCATATTTTGCAATTTATAAAATATTATTATTATTAGATAACACTTTAAATATAGCAATCTGCTTTTAATTCGTTCCTTTTATAAAAATAGAAAAGAAATTATGGATATATATGTACATACGTCTTCAAACAAATTTATTAAGAATGGGTTTGACATCTTTAGACGCCATTTTCTCAAAATGAAGTCCGTGTGGCTTCACACAGTATTGCTTATCAGCGTCCAAATGTGAGTCGTAATTTAAAAATCTTTAAATATTGCTACATAATGTCTCTCTTGTTTCTTTTACAAAAAAAAATGAAAAGTACACTGTGTAACGTGCATCCGACCCGCACACGATCGATTAATAAGAGCAAATAAATTGGTAAACAATTTAATTAAAAAATTGTATCAGCTTAAATAATATAAGGATAAAAGTCTTAGATACGAGTTAGTCATAAAAAAATATTATAGTTAAGATTTATGAAACAATAAAAACATTTTTCTTTCTGAATCCAAACTTAATATAAAACAATTTTATGGTAAAAAAAATTAACACCTTAAGCAAACCCCTTATGTCAAAGGTGCTTCATTTCAACTAGCACTCCGCTCGAGACTCACTTGAAGTCTCTTAGAAGTAAACTAATATAGATAGTGAGTGAACTTACTCGGCATTTTTTTCTATATTAGTGAGGTTTGTTATATCATTTTTTTTATTTTAAATATTAATTTCTTTCTTATAATGTAGTATGCATTATTGCTTTGAATGATGGTTAAATCGTTACAGAAATATTGAAAGATATTGATGACAGAATTTGATAATTAAGACAGTATTTTTTTTCAATATTATATTGTATTTAGAAAATAGGTTTTATTCTTTATCATACCAAGTTGAATTTAATAATAATAAAATTAATGCTTTGCTTTCAAAAAGAGAAGCTTAATTAAAAAAGTAATAATGTTTGAAACTGAAAACTAGTATTAACGGAAATTTATGCACAAGAAGAAGTTAAATAAATGCTCTTAATGCAAAAATAGCGCTCCGTCCTAAAATAAAATAAATCAATGAGACACATCTTACGGAGGTGTATAAAACAAACATATTAATAAAAATAATGTTATAACAACTTGAGACGAAAAAGAAATAGAATTCAATAAAATTCATTAAATGAAAACAATATTATATCCATATATAAGGACATATATATACATATATATATATAATAGAATGCCATGTTATAACAATAAGTACATATGTATAGCACTAGCTGTCGCTCGCGGTTTCACTCACGTTTATGGTTACCTTCTGCTCTCTTCTTCTTCCTTCGCTCCTGTGACTCGTAGCAGATGCAATATCGCCTATGACCTTCCTTAATAAACAGGCTATCTAATACGAAATATTTTTTAATAGGATTAATAGTTTTAGAAATAATCTCTCCCTTATATTTTTCTAATCACATACTCAAATTAACAATAACCAAAACGTACAAACAAAATTTACCTCTTATATTAGTATAGATCGATTTAACCACGAACATCCATTCGCATTTCAAATACTCCAGTTGCTCGTTATACGAAACAAACAGTTAAAGTTAAATAAACTGTAAGAATTTAATGGATTGCTTTTTCAAATAAAATCAATACGTGTTGGGATACACGCAGGCCATCTGTACACGTACAAGGCTATTTTTTATGTACACGTGTGTGTATTAGACGTGTAGAAGTGTTTTTTCGTTTTTTTTTTCGCAACTTCGCTCTACCAGAAAAGTTTGAAACTTTCGCTTAGTGCCTTTGAAAGTGTTCAAGGTCGTGTCGTTGAACCCTATTTGTGACGTATTTATAGTCGTGATAAAAATATTTTTTTATCTTATGATATTATTATACTTTTTTGATTATTTAGAATTCGTCGTTAAATTACCTAATACATTCTTAAAATTTATGATGCTATATGAATGCTGATAAGCAATTCTATGTCAAGCCACACGCAAAATATGAAATAAACTTCACAATTTGAAAAATTAAATTTAGAAACCTTGTTTCGTGCTTATTTAGTTTATATGACTTGAAATTTTTGAATAATGTTCAATACATGACGCATTGTAACAATATATTAATATCTCCGATTTTGACTTTTTGTGGGTTGACAGAATGTTGCTTATCAGCATCCATATACTTATAGATATGTTAATAAGCTCATGGATTTTGACAGCCAAAATGGTGACCACCTTAGACGCACCAGCAACCAGCTAGCGAATATGTCAGATGACAGTATTTTGAGCCAACAAACCGTTATCAAAGTTAGAAATGGCTATAGATTTTTAAAGTCAAATATTATTAACTGAGCCGAGATGTCCTAGTGGTTAGTACACGTCGATCTTTACCGATGATCGCGGGTTGAAACCCCGGCTAGCACCGCTGATTTTTCAAGTGCTAAATTTGTGTTTAAATACATCTCGAGCTCGGCGGTGAAGGAAAACATCGTGAGGAAACCTGCATGTGCCGGGAGAAATTCTGACACATGTATATCCGCCAACCCGCAGTGTAGCAGCGTGGTGGATTTAGCTCTAAACCTTCCCCTTAATAGGAGAGGAGGCCTTTGCCCAGCAGTGGGACATATACAGACTGTTACTTTACTTACTTTACTATTGAGAGGAATATATATTTGGACATATTTCATATGCAAAATAATAAAAGTAAGCTATAATATGTTAATTCAGAATAGTTATTGCCATTTCAAATTTAATTCAGTTTAAAGCGTTGATTTTGTTGGTATATGTACAACGATTAAGCAAATCATTGCTGATCGAATAGTGATTGCATAAATTTTATTGTTTAGCCTCAGTGTTGGTTCGTGTTAATTAGATGATTTAAATTTATCAAATCACACACCTAATACAATTAGCAGTTTATTAATTTAGCTTCACTTCAGAGGAAATTTATAGTTTAACGTTAAATTGGCGCTCTGTTAGCGATTTTTTTTTTTAATGTAAAAGAAACAAAACTATAAATATGACAATTCTAACACCAATCTCCTTGTTCCCTATTCTCATATAATGTTCAATTTTTAATAGCCTTTGCTCGCAACGTTACATTAATGTAGATTTCATTTGATATAATATGCATTTACAGATTTATTCGAATGGATCTGTAGAGGGACATCAGAAACTTAAAAGAAAACGTTTCGAACATTTCTTAAAATAAATATAAAGAATTGTACGTTTATTTTAACTTTAAGTATGGAATTCCATAATAATATTTGTTTCTTACGAGCAATTTATTTATTTCCGCAATAATAATTATATATATTTTAATATATTTTTGAATAATATATTTTTGAAAAATTACCAGTTTCGATTCCGACCGAATGAACCGATTTTCGATTTTAACCGAATGAATTATCCTGTATACATAAAATATAACTTACGACCATCTAAAATAATGTTTTTAAATGTTGCTATAAGATTAAAAAAGGTTTCAGTGGTTCCGGAGTTTACTACGGACGTTTTAAAATTTCAATTATTTCTTATTATATTAGTATAGATAGTATAGTCATACGCATTTATATCGTAAGTAAGTTAGTGGCGGTCCGCCCTTTCTTCATTGTTAAGGGAAGGATACGGAAGTCATACTATGTTCTTCCACTGCGAATTTCCGGGTCTCAGAACTCACTCCAACACGTAGGTTTCCTTACAATGTTTTCCTTCACCACAGACCGTGATACGAAATGTAAATACGAATTCGTGACTTGAAATAACAAGTGATGTTTATCCTGGTTTGAATTTGTAACGTTTTATTAAATCTATGTATTATTACCACTGGGTTATCTGGTATTATTAAACAAAATATACTTTAATGTGTTTTATACATGGACGCTGATAAGTAATAATATGTCAACCCACAAAAAGTCAAATAAGAAAATATTGATGTATTCCGATAAAACGTTATGTATTTAACAATATTTAAAAAAAATTAAGTCATCTATACTAATAAGGTACGGAAAAAAGTATCTTGAATGATATGTTACGAATATTGAAGTGTGTACAATATGCAATAATACAATAAATTAGATAATTTTTTGTATTATACCAAACTGCTTTTAATTATCTTTGATAAAAATATAAAAGAGAATGTGGATATACGTCTTCATACAAATTTATTCAGAATAGTTTTGATATCTTCAGACGCGTCCACACATATTGAATGTTTTTATACTATCAAACTAATATTATAAAAGGAAATGTTTAACTAACTGATTATAAGGATTAACAGATTTTAGTGTAATTTTGAGACAGTCAGACGCCTAAACCACGCCGTCATCCTATCTATGCTTTCTGCTCCACTTCATCTCTCATTCTTTTTTAAACGAGCAGCACGTTTATGACTTCTCTGGTGTTGCAAATGTTTATTGGCATAAATAAAAAATAAATAAAAAAGAATATCAGAATAAACTGGATAACGTTTAAGCTACTTTTTAACCTCCAAGAAAAATTGCTAGTCGAAGCTAGTACAGAATGTATTCTCATATAAAAATATTACATCCTCAAGATTTTTTTTTTTCGTCGACCTCATTTATTTTCACTCTAATCTTAAAGAAATTCTCTTTATTTCAAATGTTACAAATTGATTTCGTTGAAAACTTAATATTTCCTTCAATATATTTCGTTTCAACGATCTCAATTTAGTATGAAATTCATTATAAAGTGAGTTTTATTTTTACGGAAATGATTCAAAGGCATTGTTCGGAAGTGATTCAAATTAATTATGATTACAAACTAAGAGAATCGTTTCGAGAATAGAAAAAAAGAAATAGGAATTTATACTAATAGCTGAAGCGTTTGTTTAGACAAGCAAGTCTTAAGAACTATAACTCCGGTTAGAATTATTGTTTTAGCATTAGATAGCTCATTTATGGCCTGCGGAAAGGAAGGTCTTTATCAGCGGTACATTTGCCAGGATACATTTGTACGCGGTACGGAATGAACAAAAGTCAAAAAGAGCTTAAAGAATTTGTACTACTTTTCTCATATCATCATTTTCTCTACCTTAAAGTTTGGTAAAATCTTTTTATTAGAAAAAAAACAGAACAAAATGGCAACAACTGGGGGAGGCCTATACCCATTAAGTTATCTTTATCGACACACTCAAAATAATTATATCCTTATACTAATAATAATATAGAATAAGTAAAATTATATACTAAAAATCAGCCAAGTGCGTGTCGGGCCACGCACAATGTAGGGTTCCGTAGTTGTCAGAATTGTCAAGATCGGTCAAGCAATCTTCGAGTACCTATTTTCCTAAAAAAGTTTACGACGAACTGGGAATTTCCTTTTTTAAGTCAGTTTATACAATATACGTACTTACAATTTTAAACCTTTTATTATTATAAAATTATTTTTAATTTCTCTTTAAGAAGAGAATAAGAGATAGGTATGTACGTAATCCGTATCTTTTATGTTATATCATAAATGCCAAAGTGAATTCGTTTGTTTGATTGTTAACTCGCTCTCGTCGATTATTTATTATTCTAACACTTGTAAAATATACTTAGCGCCGATAATTTTCCTTCCTGATTAGCGCCTATGAAATCTATGGAGATTTGGTTGAAAACTTCATAAGCGCGATTCAGAATCATTCGCGACATGTTTTATTGAGACATTGTTTTATATCTTATTTTATATTTTATTTTAATTAAAACTTATTAAATATTTATTTATTTATTCATTTAAATTCATATATTAATTTAAAATTATTAATATTTACATAGTGTGATGCTTTAAAAAGTGAAATATTTATTTTTACTTAGATCATCTATAACTCGATAACCATAAGAACCCACATAGCCGTGATAATTTTCCTTTTAAATTCATTATATGTACCACTATCGTGAATTTTTTCATATTTTTAGACGCAGCAGTTTAGTGGGTAGAGGGGGGGACACTTGACTCTAAGAAAAATTGACACTTCAAAGCTTAATATTTCGGAAACAGTTCGTCGTTCGGAAAAATGGTTTTCCCACACCTATAACATTTTTAAAAGACCTATCTAACGATACCCCACAACATGATATAAATGAGAAAAAAAATTTTTGGTCTGTCTTAACACATAGGGAAGACACCCTGAAAAAAAAATATTTTTAAGATTTTATTGTACGACTTTCTCGGCGTAATTCATATGTATACTCATACCGCATAATTACAGCTTTCTGGTATTAAGGGTTTCGGAGCAAAGCCGCGGACAGACAGACGGACAGACAGACAGACAGACAGACGGACAGACAGACAGACAGACAGACGGACATGGCGAAACTATAAGGGTTCCGTTTTTACTACGGAACCCTAAAAAACCTAACAAACACACACACATCTAAAAACACAGCCATACAAACCCATACGCACGAAAGCACATAGACAACACACATTAACAAATTCAATACGAATATTAGGTTAAGCAATAGTTATATATGTAGTTACTAAGTAAATGTTTGTGAATAGATAAAGAATTAAAAAAAAGGCTTAAATAAATAAATAATAAAATCTTTTTATATCACAAGTACTTGAATCAAAATAGGACTGAGGATTTTTTATTATTTTCAACGTTTTGCCTCTTTCCCGCGAATTCACTCCCGTAATGTGTGTACATTTACCGATATGATACGCGCGTATCTACTGTTAATTGGATGCTGATAAGCAATAATGTGTCAACCCACAAAAAGTCAAATTCTGAGATATTGATGTATTTTGATACTGCATCATCTATTTAACATTATTCAAAAAAAATTGAAGTCATGTAACTAAAAAAGTACAAAAAAAAGTTTCTTAATTAATCGTTTTGAATTTCAAGTGCGTTCCATATTTTGTCTTTTATACAATACTCTCAAATGTTTGAAAAACTTCTTATTAGATAACATATTTTATATATCAATCCGCCTTTAAGTCATTACATGTTTTATCAAAAAATAAAAGAAAAGGTAAATATATAAACCTTCAAACATATTTATTAAGAATAGCTTTGACATCTTTAGACGCCATTTTCTCCAAATCAAATCCGAGTGGCTTGACACAGTATTGCTTATCAGCATCCAATTGTACTATGATTATAGATTTCACGCAAGTCCAAACAATAAGTTGTCAATTATCGTAATCCAATGCACGAACTGATGGACAACGGATGATATCCGATGGATATTTCACGAAAGTATCTATTTTATGTATTCCGTGCCGCAATTCATCATAATCGGATCATTGATTTAGGAATAAAAAATTAAACGGTCAGACAAATACACAAAGTTACTGTTGCTTGACACTACATCACCTATTTAACATTATTAAAAAGAAATTCAAGTCATCTAAACTAAATAAGTATAGAAAAAAGTTTCTTAACCCAATGTTTCGAATTTGAGGTGCGTTCCATATTTTGCAATTTATAACATAATCTCAAATATTTAAAAATTATTATTAGATAACATATCAAATAAATCTATCTACTTTTAATTCATTATATATTTTATCGAAATAGAAAAGAGGAGATGAATATAATAATAATAATAATAACCCCCCCGGGGGACCACCTTGTCGTGGTGGGGGGGCTTACGGAAAGGCATGAACTCTTTACTTATAGGTCATCCAACTAGACCATACCCTGGGCTATCTAAGGCACCAGGAGGTCCTTATAGCCAATAACATCTCGGCCCATCACCCTTTCTCAACTAACGGTCCCAAACCAAAACTCAAATGAAGCAAGCATGGTTTTAACAAGAAGTTCATCAAAACGGCCCCAAGTTCCCGGTGGGCGCAGCACTAGCACTGGTTGTGACGGAAGCCAGTCTGGGGCTGAGTCTAGGGGTGCGAAGAATCTCCGGGTGGCGACATCAACCCGTCAGACGACTTTGGCATCGAATATGGAATCTGATTTCTCATCCATCTCTTCATCTTCTTCATATCTTCATAACCCTGACCATCCCTCATCTCCATCATCTACATCATCTTCTCAATCATCTACAGTTATGGTCGACCACGTTGTGCAGACGACTGCTGTCGATACAACTGCACCCGTCAAGACCTATCGAGCGCGACTAAAATGGACGGAAGAAATGAATATTTTTATCCTGCGCCAATATTTCGTACTCACTAAACTAGAAACCGACACTAGATCATATTTATCAGAACTTCATCAAAAATTTACTGAAAGTTTTCCAAACATAAAAGTATCCAAACAACGAATTGGTGATCAACGTAGGGCAATAACAAGAAATAAACTCCTGACTGATTACAAAATCCAAAAAATAAGATCTGAGGTCGCAACTCACTTACAGAACCAACCAAACATATCCAATTATACTAAAACACAAACTCAACAACCCGGACCTAGAATGAGATGGACCACTGAATATAATGAAGCAATAATCAAATTATATTATAAAATCACCGAACTAGAGACGAATAAATCTGCATATAGAAAAATGCTGCATGAACAGTTTATTAATCAATTTCCACACCTTAATAATATAAGTGAACAAAGAATAGCAGATCAGAGGAGAATAATAATAGCTAATAAATTTATTGATGAAGACAGGCTACTCGTAATAAAACAAGATGTAGCAAAAGAATTAGGGTTACAAAATTTAGATAATGGAAATGAATCAAGTAATAATACAGCTATAAATAGTGAAACCTTACCTGAGATAGACCCCTTGTTCAATATTGATATATCAGATAATATTAGTAGCCAAGTAACATTAACTGAAATACCCGAAAGAAACATAGAAATAGACACTATTTTTAACAGTGCTTTAGAATACTTTAGTGATATCAATCCAGTAGATCGACCTTATGTCCCCAAACAAAAATGTTCAAAAAAATTAGGCTTGATTATTAATTACATTAATAAAGTAATTCTACCAGAAGTTGTTGATAAAGGTACAGAATTCCAAAAATTACACACAATAATCTATAGTACAGCCTGGACAGCAGCTAAACTCAACGGATTCAAATTAACAATACCACCATCAGATTCGCTCAGTCAAAGACAGAATAGCTCAAAGCCAATGTGGCAAATAAGGTTAGAAAGGAAAATAGAAGTCTTACGCGCAAGAATAGGAAGATTAACACAGTATATTAACGGAACTAGAAGTAGAAAACTAACGAACCATATTAACAAAATATTGATTATATATAAAATTCACACTACCCACGAAGAACCTAATACTAATCTCTCCCACTTTTTAGATACCCTTACCCAAAAGTTAACGGTAGCTAGTAGTCGCCTAAGAAGATATACATCGTGTACACTTCGCAAATCACAAAATAACCAATTTATAAATAACGAAAAAAAGTTTTATCAAAATCTATCAAAATCTACAAATAATGTTACAAATTTGTTCCAAAATCAACAGATAAACCCACCACCGATAGATATCTTACGACAGTTCTGGGCAGATTTATGGGAAAACCCAGTAGAGTATGATAAGACTGCTCAATGGATTGACATGGAAAAAAATAATAACCTCAATAAACGAGAAATGGAATTTCAAAATATCCCTTTAGATACATTTCACAAAGTTTTAGAATTGACACATAATTGGAAAGCCCCTGGTTCAGATAAAATACATAGCTACTGGTATAAGAAACTGACCTATATTCATCCCTTTCTGTATACCTATATTAATCATTTTATAGAGAACCCGGATAATATGCCACATTATATGATGACTGGAATTACACACATGGTACCTAAAGATCCTACTGATAGTAATAACCCTGCAAAGTACAGACCAATAACCTGTCTTCAAACATTTTATAAGATAACTTCAGCCTGTCTGTCACAATTGATTTACAACCATATTGACTCTAACGGAATCCTTGCTGAACAACAAAAAGGATGCAGGAAGTTCAGTCAGGGCTGTAAAGAGCAACTAACAATTGATACAATAGTTTCGAAAAAAGTCCTACAACAGAAAAGTGATTTGTACACGATGTATATCGATTACAAAAAAGCTTACGATTCAGTACCACATTCTTGGTTGATAAAAATTTTATACATATATAAAGTAAACCCAAAAATTATTTCATTCCTAAAATTTACGATGACTAGATGGTTCACTCGACTTCACGTACAAACAAACAATAGTATAAAAACATCAGATCCTATACAAATTAAACGGGGTATATTTCAGGGGGATGCACTTAGCCCGCTCTGGTTCTGTCTCGCATTAAACCCTCTTTCAACTTTGTTAAACTCAACAAACTTAGGATATTCATTAGGAAAAATCAAATCATTAACTAACTCAGAATTAGAACCTACTATTTGTAAATTAAGTCACCTCATGTATATGGACGATATTAAAATATATGGATCAACACAAGCAGAATTAGAACAGTTAACAAAAATTGCAGAATTATTTTCAAATGACATAAGAATGGAATTTGGAATTAATAAATGTAAAATAAACTCTATCAGAGCAGGACAGAGTCATGAGCATCAATATCATCTCCAAGACAGTTCCACTATAGATCCACTGTCAGATCAAGAAAGCTATAAATATTTAGGCTTCCAACAATCAAAACAGATACATAACAAAGAAATAAAAGCTAATCTCACTCAAAATTTTAAACACAGGTTAAAGTCTATTTTAAAAACACAACTTAACGCCAAAAATACTGTTAAAGCTATTAACTCTTACGCTGTACCGATTTTAACTTATTCCTTTGGTATAATTAATTGGACAAAATATGAGCTACAAACACTACAAAGAATAATTAATGTTTTAATGACAAAAAATAGAAAGCATCACCCTAGGGCATGTATTCAAAGGCAGAATCTACCACGCACACAAGGGGGCAGAGGGATTATACATATTAACAACTTACACAATAGACAAATTAGTAACCTACGAAAATACTTTCATAGTAAGAGCAAAATTACCGTTTTACATCAATGTATCACCGAAAATGATAATAAACTTACTCCGCTTAATTTAGCAGATCATAACCAACAACGTAACGAAATAGAAATAGATAATCGAACACTCCATATTCAATGGGCCCAGAAGTCTCTACATGGAAGACACCACCACGACTTGAGTCAACCAAACGTCGATAAACATGCATCGAACGAATGGCTCAGGCAAGGCGAACTCTTCCCAGAGACAGAAGGGTTCATGATTGCTATACAAGACCAGGTCATTGAAACCAGAAATTATAAAAAACACATTATGAAAGTACGTAATCAATTAGATATGTGCAGACGCTGCAATAGTAATTCGGAGACCATTCAACATATCACAGGTGCATGTAAAGCAATAGCACAGACTGACTACAAATTTAGACACGACCAAGTAACTAATATCATACATCAAAAATTAGCATTGAAATACAAACTCATTCCTCAACCTACGAAACCGATACCATATTACAAATACATACCAGAGTCAGTGTTAGAAAATAGGAACTATAAACTTTATTTCGACAGAGCCATTTTAACAGATAAAACTGTACACTTTAATAGGCCAGATATAACGCTCATTGACAAAGAACATAAACAAGCACTCATTATCGACATAGCTGTCCCCAATACCCATAATTTACAATCTACAGTAACAGAAAAATTATCAAAATATACTGATTTAAAACAAGAAATAATCAGAATGTGGCGATTAGAAAAGGTATCCATTGTCCCTATTGTATTATCTACTACAGGAATAATTCCCAAACAGATTTCTCAATCTCTCACTCTTTTAGACCTTCCTAAATTAACATATATTCAACTTCAAAAAGCTGTCATCCTTAACACCTGTAGAATCGTCAGAAAATTTCTACAAACTGACCTGACATCGACATCATCACCAGAACCGATTTTAAGCGCTATTAACAATCACTTGGCTTAGGCCCGTATTTGTTAATTTAACCGGTCAACAGCCGAGAAGCAAAAAGCTAAACATAAAAAAAATAATAATAATAATAATATAATACGTCTTCAAACAAATTTATTAAGAATAGGTTTAACATCTTTAAACGACATTTTCTAAAAACGAAGTCCGTGTGGCTTGACACAGTATTGCTTATCAGCGTCCATATAATATCAGTACGGTTTATACGCCATGTCATTTGAAGTGCGTATGATCACAAAGCGTCAAGATCGCAATTTTAGATTGACCAACAGAAATATATAAAATCAGGACATATTCCAGAAACTGAAGTTTCTTAGTAAACAATTTACGGTCATCTACAAAAATAACACGAGGCTCACACTCAAGAGTATTAGTCAGAGGAAATGTTATCGTTATAAAATTTATCACCTCATCATTATATATTTTAAATAAGCATCTTAGTATTAAAACATAATAAATTTTGTTTTTTTTTTTCTGATGTATTTTTACATACGTATTTATGTTTCGTGTCCCATAGAGGATACAAGGTACAAATAGGATATCGTCTGTCCATCTTTTTGTCTGTCTATCGAAAAATGTTTGTTGTTAAATATATCTGACTCAACTCGGCCCAATGTGGTCAACCACGAGAAAGTTAAGAGATGTCAGTGGTAAAGACTCTAGGTGTTTTTAACTCGCCGTTTAACTATTAGAATTGCACATGCAGGTTTCCTCATAGCCAAGCACTAGATGAATTAAAACACAATTTTAGCACTTGAAAACTCAGCGGTGCTAGCCGGGTTTGAACCAACGATTATTATTTAAATTGGCATGTTCTAACCACTAGGTCATCTCGGTTCAATATACTAATACTAACTTAATTCCTATAATTCATAAACATTATCATGATAATGATGTGAATGTATAAGATCTTAGCTGGCCTAGAAACGCTCAACGCGACTGACGAAGATTTCACTTTTAAAAGTTGTATAGTGAGATACGATCATTTCTGATTCATTCAATTTGCTGGATTGCTAATTTACAAACAGAATAAGTAACCTCTTTGATGAACACATGCAATCAACGGAAATCAAATCGAAACATTTATTTTATCCAAATATCAAGATAGAACACCTGGATTTTTAAAAGTGATGTAATTTTGAAAGAATATTTAAAAGCAATGATCTAATGGCTATATCTAGCTGTTGAATAATTTAAAATGAATAAATGCTTAACACCATCAAGTCTATTACAATAAAACAGTTTTACGTGCTGTCTGTGTGCGTAAGTGAGGTTTTTACTAAATATTTAACTAAGGGTAAAGCATAATATCCGTATGATGATCTTGATCCATACAATTCATTTTTCTTAAGTAAAAGAAGATAAAAGTTTTATGTTATCTAATATTGATAATACTAAACAAATCATAAGAGTTTTTAAACCGACTTCAAAAGAAGCAGGTTCTATGATTCAATATGTGGCACGATCGACGCTATGGTCCTTCGAGCCAGAACTTTAAGTCAACATAATGATTTAATTTATTAGGTTCTTGCAGAAAATCTTAAAAAAGCTGTAAATAAATTAGTACATAATTAAACAATTAACATCTCATAAATGTCTGTTCCAATCTACTGCTAATCTAATCTATCTCCGTGAACAAGATGAACAATAAACATGCAGTTGAATCATGTAATGTTGCTTGTTTTATTGAACGTGGCCTTCGATTAAGAATTGCTTATTTTACGTAAGCTTTTAGTTTCGTTTTTATTAAAAAAAGTGTGTAACAAATAATGATATAACATATGGTGGCTGATAAGCAATAATGTGTCAACCCACAAAGTCAAATTTATAATATTGGTGAATTCTGATAATACGTCATGTATTTAACATTATAAATAAAATTAAGTCATCTAAACTAAATAAGTACGGAAAAAGTATCTTGATTTAATGTTTCGAATATTGAAGTGTATTCAATTTTTTGCCATATACATAATTTAATATAGTTAAAACACTTATGAGAGAAAAAGGTTTGGCATGTTTAGACAGCATTTTCTCAAAATGAAGTCCGTGTGGCTTGACACAATATTGCTTATCAGCGTCCATATAATCGTGAGTCATTCAAATTTTTTTTTTTTTGTTCAGAAAAGTTCTTGCAGTCCTGAAACTACGCCTGGTCGAAGGCGGGTTATTTTTGACGTAAATTATTATTTATTATACCAATAAATAAACACGTGTCCTTAAACTTATTTATAAAACCACAAGATCACGTGAAACTATTTTTGTTTATATAATTTTTGACATTGCAAATGTATGTCAGATAGAAATAAAACATTTTATAAGGAACGAGACTAGTAGGTTTACGACTGCATGAAAAAATGTTTGTTTTGATTATATTTTGTCTATCCAATATTAGAAAATATGTCATTGTAACAAGTGTAACGGCCAAAACACACACATAATATGTTTCATTGAGGTAATTTTTGTTTGATTTTAAATAAAATGTCATATTATTATTTATTATTACTTAACACTTTAATGCACACCACTTATATGCATAGGTACAGAGTTAGTATCCTTAAAATTAAACAATAATGTGGTGACACAAAAGGCATATTACTATCGTACCACGATGCGATATCGCGTCGTATTTTTTTATTATACATATTATGCGGTATACATAAACGATTACGAACAATTATATGTATGTATATAAATTAAAACTGACTGGCTGATATATTCACTGTCTGATCAACGCAGAGCGGAAACCGCTACGTTTAGAAACATGTATTTTTCCACAAACGTTTCTTAAAAGTCATAAGTGTGCACTCTACAGATACAGAAAGTATTCTAAGGGTTAAAGAGAGGATTGAAAATTTGTTAGGTATCAAATTCCAAAGTATACGCGGGCAAAGCAAAGCGGAGAATAACTGCTATTGGTATTATATAACTACAGATATATTCTCAAGGATTCAGGCACCAAGAACGCCGATTACTTTGGACGTCATTTACTAGCAACCCACTAAGTGTAGCTAGCGACTAGCTGTGACAGGCGAAAGTGCATAATTGACACAACTAAAAGCTACTAATCAAAGAATTTAATTGAATGAGACAATTGACGAAATTGTCAAAGTTGCAATTGGGTACAGAATTTTAAAATCAAATACTAAGAACGATATCGATAGTTATGAAATATTATTAGATGCACATTGCGGAATTTTACGACACGAAGTTGAATAGTGGCTTGGTTTATCTTAACTGTAACAAAAATATTTTCATACATTCACACTATTGCGAAAAGAGAGAAAAAGAAGTCCGCTGAACAGAAGTAGAACCTTATAATTAAAAAATAATAACAATTAGACTAATACGGTACTAAGAGAGCGAATTATGTATATTCGAAGCAAACTCCGGAACTAAACTTAAAAATTATGGTACCATGGGAAAGCTGTAGATTCTAGATGGTCATGGGTTATATTTTATCTATGTACAAATAATATTAATTAAAAAATAAAACCTACATTCAAAGCTGCGGGCAAAATTGGATAAATAAAAGTATTATTATTTCAGAAGTTTTTACAGTATAATCAAAAATCTGCATCTCCTAATCTTATCTCTATGCAAATTAATTTACGAGCACAACGACTCGTAACTATTAGTAAATATGTTTTTGTCTCATTAAACTGAAGCATCAGTTCGTTTACACCAAGAATTAAAGAAAATTTAATTTCAAAAATATTTTTACCTACTCATAAAAACTCTATATCGCGACAAGTCCCGTTATATTAATTATGAATAGTATAAATCGGTGAGAGTTTAAAATATATAATATCTATAACAAAATATCATTGCTAAAACCGCAATGATTTGAGAAACATGTTATGAAAGAATATGTAAAATACGCGTATGTCTGGAATCCGTTATCTATTTCTGATAGAGACGTTCACAAAAGCGGTACATTTAAAAATAACCCGTCACGCGTTCAATGCGTTGACATTTAGTTACGATGTCTCGGGAAACTACGAAAAGGTTTTAAAACTCTTTTAAACTAGCCTAAGATTAAAAAAAAAGTCTTTCCTTAACTTCCTTTGGAAACCGGAATAACCTAGATTTAATTCTCAATATCTGTAATTGATGACTGCTCAATTGGCGCCTTTGTCTGTATTTAAAGATTTATTTTCATGGCAAACTACAGCATACGTCCTTTCCGATATCCAATCTATACATTTACTAAACTTCATTAAAATTAGTTCAGTAGTTTATGTGTGTAAACAAAATAAAAACCTTCACCTTCCCCTATTTCAGTCATTTCTGTTTTATTTTCATAGCCCATTTCCTTCTCAAATATCTAATCTATTTCTATACCAAAGTCCACCAAAATTGCATCAGTGGTAAATACATAGTAAAATCTATAATAAAATCGTAACAAATAGACAGATAGTTATTTTCACATTACATATAGTATTTACAAAACAGAGAAACTTATATATTTTTATTATTTTAAATATATATTTTTTCTAATTACTGTACAAATGGTACCTATAGTACCTAATATATTTAGACTATTTTATTTCTTTTAAAATGTTATTAATTTATGCTACTCTGGTTCTCGTGGTCTCAATTTATCTTTAGCGTTTGTTCTTTATAATTTGTCAGAGCAATTGCTCTTGTCATGTTTTATATCAGCTAAATGAAATAAAAGCTTAAATATTTGTTATATTAAATAATTAATGACAGAATGATAATGTTAGAAGTTTGATAATATTTTTATAATATAATATTTTAAAAACGAAAACGGATTTGGAAATTTTGATCGTAGTATAGACCTACAGTAGCACGCGTAAGTGATCCCGTGACGCCCATCCAAGACGATGAATGCATTACTGGGTTTTAGTGGGTAGGTTATTCGTCTGTTAGTGTCAGGACTCCCATACTCGCCTGAATTCTCGCGCGGGATCCATAAATCCAGCATTAAAAAAAAGGTCGTAGTATATATGTTATTTATCAACTATTTATTTTGATTATAGAAGATTTTAGTATCTAAATTGTCTTATTGCGTGATTCATTTTGTTTGATATTATGTAAATTTTGTGGGATAATTTACTTTACCCCTATACAATGTCGTATAATGTAACTCAAATAATATTTGTGGATAATATAAATTTGAAAATAAAAAAAAAAACACAGCGTATTCATTGAAACGTTTGCAACGAGTGCCAACATGATACTTCTGCTGTAGATTTGTGAGGAATTGTGTATCCCGATGGTCCCAGATGAGGCTGCAGCATCAGATGAAGTTTGCATAAATGTGTTATTTTGATATCGTTCACAATATTTTAAATTCCGAATCGATTAAACCAGTATTGTCTGAATTAATTTTATAAATTACTTGTAACTAAGAACCACATCGATTATATAAGCTATAAAAAAAAAACGCGTCATAATCGATCTAATCATTAGGGAGCTACTAAGTCACAGACAGACAGTTGCAGTCGGGGATTAAAAAACAAATAATTGAAGTAAAAGTTAAAAAGACGGACTTTAAAAAACGATTGAAAAAAAAGATTCTCTTAAAACTGAACCTTTTCTTTTAAAGTGTAAAAAATACGGAAAACTGTTACTGTCTCAGATTGCAATTACTTACGGGTGTAAAGCCGGCGTTCAACGTCAAAGGCGTTTTAAAAACCTCGCTCAGAATCCGTTGTAACTTTTCCAATAGAACTGAAAAACTTCGTTCCGACGAACGGAGGACAGATAGTGAAAACCGACAACTTAGTAAATGTATTCGGTAAACTTTTAAAGTAACAAAATAAAACAGGTCTAAATATTTATTCAGGTCGGTTTTACATAACGAAATTTGTGTTGTGAATCAATTTATTTCGATTACTTAAAATTGATTAGGTACTACTTATAAGATTTTTTTGTGAAAATAATGATGAATGATAAATGAGATTGTTTTGTGAAAATGATAGTGTCGTAGAGTCTCTGTTAATGTCTTACAATGCAAAAATGCTTTTGTAACACCATAGTAGCACAGATATTTAGGTAGAACCCAGCGTAGCTTAATGACTACAGCTTATGTACTGGGTGGCTCGACCGGTGCTTCAATCTCACAAAAGATCACTGTGAAATGGATGCTGATAAGCGATACTGTGTCAAACCACACGGACTTCATTTTGAGAAAATGGCGACTAAAGATATCAAACCAATTTTTAACAAATTTGTTTGAAGAAGTGTATATCCATCTTTTCTTTTATTTTTTTAAAGGTATAATGGTTAAATTCAGACTAATATATTTAATATATTATCTCATAAAAAATTTTCCAAATATTAGAGGTTATTGTATAAATTGCAAAATATGGAACGCACTTGAATTTCGAACCAATTAATTAAGAAACCTTTGTTCGTATTTATTTAGTTTATATGACTTAAGTTTTTTAATAATGTTAAATAGGTGATGCAGTATCAAAATACATCAATATCTCCGAATTGGACTTTTTATGAATTAACACATTATTGCTTATCAGCATCCAAATAGCCAATAGCTGTGTTTCGTACAATGAGTATGTAAGCCTAATTCTCCTAATTCTCTCCCCATTACTTTCCTTACTTCTTGTTTCGTTTCATATCTTATTCCTTTTTAAGCTAGCAAAACATTTGTGCTCCAAAGGTTCATGGGTGGTGATCACTTAATTTCACGTGTCCCGGCTTTTTTGTCGCTGGGATATGTAATTACGCATCCCGCCTGGGAGAGATGCACAAATACATTCCCCGTTGCAGGTGAGTATGTAGGATTCCTGGAATACAGTGCACCACTAAACTCCAGTGGTGCCCTCATCGTCTTAGTTGGACGTCACGGGATCGCTCGCGCATGTTACCGCCTAAACAAGCCGTTTAAAGAGCGCTCCCGGGCAACGTGTCCCGCCTGCCGCTTTACGTTAAACCTAACGTTACGTTACGCCTAACGTTTGCCTACGTTACGCCTCGCGATTTCACTGTGAAATAGCTAGCATGACATGAAATGAACAAAAAATTGCACATGACGTGAAACTATTCCAATGTCATGAATTAAATGCATGTATTGTATGTTTTCGTAAAGTATCTTCGGCTAAATTTCTTTAATTTACGAGGTATATAATTATTATATATACCAATAGTACCTATGGCTTTGAACAATTTTGAACATATGAATCGTTACGATAGGTTAGTAGCGAGAAAGCTGAACTTATTAGAGTCAAAGAAATTTATCGAAAGAAACCAAGTAACTGATTTTAAGTTAAAGTTAAGAAAAACTATGTTCAACGTTTGCAGAAAGCTCTAGGACCCATTCAACTTTGACTGTCGCCTTTTTTCTACCCAGTTCCTATTTTATTTATAAACGGGTCTCGAGTTTTATTGTATAAGGCGAGAATTACATTTGTAAGTATTACTCTCGAGAGCGATATAACCTAGTAACAGATACGTTGTAAGTAGTTAAGAAAACTTTTTTTTTCATTATTTTTTTTATTGTCACTTATGTTGTCTTGGGTTTGAATTCAATGTTCTTTTTCTTAAATAATAATTGTATGCTGCTTTGCTGGTTTAAACATTTTGGAAAAAATATTTTGGTATTAATTAACTCACTTATTAAGGTAGATAAGACGTTACAATTATAAACATCAACCAATATGGTTAATACTGTCATTTAACGCGGATAAAACTATAAGGAAAAAACTAATTAATATAAACTAAAATCTTCATTTTTAAAGTCGATTTAAAATAGATTCCGTGATTCAGGACTTTACTTCTTATATACAAAGTTCGCTGCCTATCTTTATTATATTACCGATTCTTAGAAATCTCAGGAATGAAAACGCTTACGTCACAAAAGTATACTTAACTTTCAATCATTAAGATGGACGTGAATTGTTTGTTCTATTCATATGATTTTTTAAATCTGAAATCCATTAAAAGATATATATAAAGAACGTTTATTTTTCGAATCAAGGAAATTGCATCACTTTTTAACAGCCGGTTGTTTACCTGATGCAAAGTGATCATCGCCGCCTATGAATGTTTGAAGCAGCAAAGGAGCTCCATGCATTGTCTTAAAAAGGAATGAGAAATGACAGGGAATGGGAAGTAAGAAAAGGAATTGGGTATGGAATTATGCTTCTATCTCTCTCACTTATCACACGAAAGAGCTAAATTAGGTTCTTAATAACAATTTTCTTTGAGAGTATTATACTGATCGAGTCAGACCGTTTACGAATTAAAGTCAGGCCACAGCTTGTCTCTACCACACTTTTTAGGGTTCCGTACCTTAAAAGGAAAAACGGAACCCTTATAGGATCACTTTGTTGTCCGTCTGTCTGTCTGTCTGTCTGTCTGTCTGTCTGTCTGTCTGTCTGTCTGTCTGTCTGTCTGTCTGTCTGTCTGTCTGTCTGTCTGTCTGTCGGGATGTCAACCCTTTTTTCTCAGAAATGCATAGACGTATCATGTTGAAATTAATATCATATACTCAAGTCTACGATGACATGCGGCCGTGAAAATATTAAAGTTCTAAGTCAACGCAATCAAAAGATAATGGAAAATATGTCGTATATTTTGACCATTTTAGCGTTTTCGCAAGGGAATCAAAACCTATAGGGTACTTCCCATTGACCTAGCACGATGAAATTTGGCAAGAAGTAAGATCTTATGGTACAAATAAAGGAAAAAATCTGAAAACTGTAAATTTTTGTATGTATGTTTGTCTGTTTGTAAGTTTGTCTTTCAACCTTTTTCTCAGAAACGCGTGAAGGTAACAAGTTTTTATCAACGTCAAGTACTCATAGTTGTAATTACTAAAAGCTATGAAAAACTCAAACTTCTAAGTTAACGCAATCAAAAGATACGGTCATTTATATCACATATTTTAAGTATGATAGCGTTTTTAACGTTTTCGCAAGGGAATCAAAACCTATAGGGTACTTCCCATTGACCAAGCATCATGAAATTTGGCCAGGAGCATTGTCTTATAGTATAAATAATGGAAAAAATCCGAAAACTGTAAATTTCTGTTCGTGTGTCGGTCAGTCTGTACATCTGTCTTTCAACCTTTTTATCAGGAACGCGTAAATGTATCAAGTTGTAAATTATATCAAATATTCAGAGCTGCATTCACTTGAAGCTGTTAACAAAAGCTAAATTATAAATCAATACGTATCCAATTAATTAAAAACGCATTATTTTTGTAAAATAAACTAAGTTTGTGTGTGAGATAATAGAGCGTATCAAGCGGAAAATAATATAATCTTAGAATTAGAATTTTATGTACTTAAAACAAATTAACATAAAAGTTGATCACGGTCAAAAAACAATTTTACAATCAATGAGGAGAAATTTGTATCAAAACGAAAACATAGGGGCAGCAAACCTTTATAAACAACGCAATGCAATCTATATGCCGCAGCTAACAAAATGATAGCGCGATTCAGCGTACAGTCAGCGCCATCTCTGGACAATATTATGACATTACGTAGATAAAATTCTCGATTAATGTTACTAGAGGTAACATCATTTTAAAATTTAAAATTTTATTTAAAACTGTCCAAATATTTTAAGTACAAATAACAATTTATTTCGCAATAAGCAAACAGCCTATTGACAAATAAATATTTAATCTTATTGTTTTCATGAAAAAGTTAGTTAAAATTATTCTAAATATGAAAATAAAGAAATAATAAATAAAAAATATTATTTAAACGCGCTAAAAATAATAAAATAAACTATTCCTTTAAAAGTTTCATCATCAATTATCGTTAATTTTATCGTCATTACATGATTTAAGTACTCGTATTAACTTAGTTCGAAAATTTAAAAATTAAATTCAATTAAATCGAGTAAATTAATTTACTTCTTACTACTGTGTAGATAATACATATAAGTCTTCTGGTTATTAGTAATATAAGTTTTTTTTTTTTATAAAAAAAAAACAAGTAGTTTTATTCGAATTAGGGACTACTTATTTTCGTCTTGGCAACACTAATATATACTTTGATTGATAATGTAAATCTAAATATTTTACGAACGTAGTGTAGTGGAAGTGGAGTGTAGTAGAATATAAATAAAAATAAAACAAGAATAAAATAAAATGTAATTATGTATATAATTATTGATTATTTTTATCCGACTTCGAAAAAGGAGGAGGTTTTATGTTCGGCTGTATGTATTTTTTTATATTTTTACACCGATTTTTCCGTCATTTGTGAACCGATTTTCAATTTTTTTTTTGTTTTAAAGGGTATACTTCCAATTTGGTCCCATTGTCATGAACTCAGGATCTGATGATGGAATCCTGGAGAAATCGAAGGTAATCTTCAAATATTATAGGCACACCTTTACCGATTTAGGTATTTTTGACAGTAACTCATGCATTTGCTCACGAAAAGCTAAATTTGATGAGGTGGAGCTGATGATGAAGATTACAAATGGGTACCGGAACCACTTAATAACGAGTATTTTACGTGTTGCGATTCGATTGCTTCAATATCATTGCTAAGCAATTTTATTTTCGGCACAATGTATACGGTGAAGTGGAGCTGATGATGCGATACCAGGAGAACTGCCATTGAAAAACATGATATTAGTCTACCCGTGACCACGAACGCTGCAAAGTGCTCGAAATGTCGGGATGATAAAAATAAATAATATACGCGATTAAAATCCGTTTAAAACAGTTTTATTTCAATGAATAATAATCGCGAAAATCTAAGACAACGATAAGCTACACAAGGTAATTAAAAAGCGGAAAAATCTTCAAGATTTAATTTTTGTAATTGACCAACTATTTATATTTATATACCTATTATTTCTAGCCAATATGGCTAAAGCGGCTACAAATGGTTTGATTTTATGGAGGGCTGAGACGTCGCGTCCGTTGGTGGACCCTTTGATGACTAATTTTTATCGCAAATGTGCACTTTAGGTCTAAGTAAGAACCCTCTGTACGGAACCCTCGGTGCGCGAGTACTACTCGCACTTGACCAGTTATTTGATAAATATATTGAAACTACACCTATGCTTAGTTCCTGAGAGAACGTTTAAATAAACACATTTTTCGTCTGTATAATATTAGTATAAATAAATATAGTAGATAATCTCGAAGTGATATTGTTTTCATACAGTGTATACCCACGCGAAAGAAATGACAGCTAAATTAATGATTACAGAGTTATCCATTTTCTGTACTATGTAAAAATAATCATTTAACTATTTATAAATTCTTGAACCCATGACTCACGGCTTATGAAGTATTAACATATAAACACTTTCAGTATAATAATAGATACTCTTTAGAGGTCATAAAAACAATTTATTAGCTGTCAAAGCACTCTTTTGATGTACGATCTTTTTTTTATAATATATATTTTTTACGATAGGCCGGTTTTAAATATGTTAGTTTTATACAATCATGAAAAAAACATTTCGAAGAATTATTTTAAGGTTCTGTTCAGAGTAAGAATAGAAAAAAAGTTATAATTAAAATGTTTACATGTTTTTATTTCATGAAAGAAATAAAACTTATAAAATACAGATCATTAAAAAGATATTTTTAATCTGTAGGTACTGCACGTCTTGGCGCCTAGCCGTTTGCTTTTCGCGCCAAAATTTCCGGTATAGATTTCCGATTTGGCCTTCCCGCGTTACAAGTATTTCAGAGGTATTATTCAAACTAAATGAATATAATATTATGAAAAAATACTATACCTACATAATAACAAAAATTAATGTTTATTTGTTTTTGTTTGTATCTTATGTGCTTGTACTATACCGCTAATGTCGTTGCGATAAAACTTTGTCAAGTTATTGTTGCACTTGCGCGAAGTTTATAGGCATAGTACAATTAGCCTCCAGTGGGTGGCGCGTGCGTCGCCCGGCCATACAGTAATATAAATTTTAAATAGTCGTTCGACATCCAAAACATAATTGAAATACATTTAAAAAAGTATGTAAAAACACTAAAAAGAAATGTCGTTTAAACAATAAAATAATTTTTAATTTAAAGTAGCTGTCATTTTTACAGACAAACTGACTTGTCTCAAAAATAATAATTACTTATGTTTATTGACGTCTACGCCGTAAGCCAACGCATTAAGCCTTCCCCGCGGCACTGAGGAGAATGGCTGCCGGGATGGCTTCGAATTGCCGTATCCACCAGCAAGGGGTGCGGGGAAGGCAAGACCACACTTTGCCTAATTGAACTCTGCCAGCCACGAGCAGAGCGTCGACAAGGAGGAGCAGCGACTCTCCATTTCCGTGGTGAGGGAGGCCATCGTAGGGGTTTTAGTATGTATATATCTCCACATAACCCGATCTCCCCAACCCCCAAGGAATCAGGTATCCTTTCGAAGATTTTCTCTGCGTTGTCTTCACAAGGTATGTGAGCAAGATTTGAAATGTAAGTCGCCTACTGATATCATATAAATAATACAATATTCGTTCATTCTTTCTTGAGCCATAGATTATGTTGAGAGACTTTTATAAATAAATCTCAACGGCAACAATTAAAATCTCATGACCCTCAGTCGGAGGTCCGGAACACACACACACACAACACAAACACATAGACCACGACAAACATCCGTGTATGCCGTGATCAGGGATTGAACACGCGACCGTTAACTGAATAAAGCACAGTTATATTACCTACAAGACTTCTCATCAAAATTATCTTTTTCGTCATTCATACGTTTAAAGAAATATAAAATGTAGAGCATTCATAGCGGCCAGAGATGCTAAAAGTTTTATATTTAAATAGAAAGTAAAAAAATGTTGCTTATATTTAGTACAGATGTTAAGTGCGTACAATACGCGAGTCGCTTGTAAGTAGCCTCGTGGGAGAAAGGCCTAAGCGTTTAAGAATTCAACGTGAAACCTCAAACCGCCCAAGCGAGGTGACACATACGTCAGATGGTTATGTAATACAACCTTTGGGCGGGCTTGTTATTGAAACTAAGAAACTATAAAACATTTATTTTTGGCCACGGTTACGTTAACATGAGCACATTTTTCATATAATTCATATCACATTTTTAGCGTGTGTTTATTTCTAACTGACTTCAAAATGTGGAACTGGCTTACAGTTCGTCAGGTACGTTGGAAGGAACATACTTTACAGGACTACAGGACACCTGTACCGATTTGGTTTGGAAAGTTATACTTCCAAAAGGTTTCATAGAATTTTTATTAAAATCGGTTCAGTAGTTCATGTATCTGGAATGTATGTATATGACATCCAAGCAAATGAAATTATTTGCTTTGCTTCTGTAATTCGTTTTTTAAAGTCTTGTTAGACACATTAACGAAAGGTAAACGAGTATGCAGGGCTACGAATAGAAACTCTTTTGACAGAAAACTGGGGATATCATTTATTCTGGTTCTTTGTTAATTGGTCGCTACCGTACATGTCATGTTCGCGCGGAATGGGGGCAAGAATGCTAGCAGTGTTGCTTTGAATCGCAATTCCGATTTTCTCGGCGAAAAATTGCGCCAGCCCTAATAAAGACTAACAATTATAAATTTTCACGATTTTTAAAACATTTTTCTTTCGTACAAACTTTGTCCTCTTTATAATATAATTGACTAAAATTGACATTCTACTCATACTCGACTCAAGATCAACGAGCACCAACACGATACTTATGCTGTAAGTTGGGAAGGAGATGTGTGCAGATTCCAGATGATGCTGCAGCATCAGGTCAAGGTTACGCAAATAAATTATTTTAGTATCATTGAAGTCACAGTCGATTCGACCAGACTAGCAGAAATTGCTCAGATCCTTTCAATAACCATAAAAAAGCTGATTACCTTAAAACGTCTGACAAGATCTTAATAAATTATAGCAAAGTAGCATCCCGATTACATCAAGTTTCAAACAAAGAAACCGTATCAAAATTAATCCATTCGATAGGGAGCTACGATGCTACAGACAGACACACAAATCAAATCAAATCAAAATATTTTTATTCAAGATAGGAATTTACATTCTCTTTTTGAACGCCAAGAAAATGAATCTACCACAGATACACAAGTCAAGTGTTTTACTTATATAAGTTATATACCGATTTATTTTTTATATAACTTTTATTTAGCTACTCGTAACTTAATATTCATAATAGTTAGCTATGAAACTCTTCTAATGAGCAAATAAATAAATCTACTTCACACTTTTACCTTAATGGAAGTTTACTTATTTATTTACAAGCTTCTGCTCGCGGCTTTATTTGCGTTAATGTAATTTTTATTATGAAGGAATACCGTCTTAAGGTGTTTTTTTCTCGAGTATAGTTCTTTATGTCTGGATAAAATGTAACCTATACAAATCTTTATGAAAGTCTAAGAGCAAAACTTATAAGTGTAATTCTCGCCTAATATTAACAAAATAAAATAATACATACAGCCTAACATAGAACTCTCTTTCGAAGTCGATTTAAAAGTTCTTCGAAAATTCAATACTTTTATTGTATTACATATATACAAGCCGATGCTAACAGTTTTATATAATAATATGGATAACAGATACAACGTTAGTAAAAATACTAAAGTAAGCAGTTGCCCAAATAAAAAGAAGGGTTCTTTTAGTTTAGTATAGCGCAATTTAATGTACCCTTTCGAGGCTACTAATCTACATATATACGATATTTTTTATGAACAGCTTAAAATATGAAATATAATATCATAAATTTTATCAAAAATCGTTCGAAACTGTATAATAAAAGCACATTGAAAATGGCATCATTTCATGCCGTCATAGATTCCGCTGTGTCACAACTTTAAAAGTAATCTTCTTTATCGCTCGAAAACTTTTACTGCAAGATATTTTCATGAAAACGAAAAATTTTAAACGTTTCATTACCTCTTTACGATCGCGTAAATAACACAGACATTTATTTACTCCTTTCCACAAGTCCAACAATTCCGCAAATGACGGTTGATAGCGAAACGGTCCTATAAACGTAAAATCACCATTGTCATTCTCGGGCGTATCAAAAAACTGTTTACTCCTTCACTCCCTTTCCCTTAACCTCCTCTGGCTCTTCTAAAGTTTTATACTATAGCTTCTATAAACGATTTTAATACCTTATTTTTATGAGGTTAAGATTGACAATGCCTTGCCATTCTCAATTTATCTCGGGTAGCCGTTTGGGGCTATAATAAAAAAAAGCTATTTTATTATATTCTGAAGGAGCCGCTCATTTGAAAATATAAACTAAATAAAAGATACCATTAACGTAGTCGTTTTTGGTTACCGATGTTTTGGTTGAATTATTTTATTTCATGATCTATTATTTTGAATGTTTTTGTGAGGGGAATAATAGAAACGCTTCCATGTATATTCGGTCATTCAGCTGTACGTTCGTATAAGGTTTATTTTTTAATATTATAATTAGAATAATATATACTTTTTAGGCTATTGTGTAGATTATTGTTAGATCAAATACTCACTATCCCGTGAAATATTATGAAAGAATGTCATTTAAAGAAAATGGTGATATGGCTATGGAACGTGAAAATAAAAGAGGTATTATTCTGCATGAAACAACTAAGTTATATTAAAAATACTTCCTTGAGCAGTAAGTCATTTCCGGCTGGCAATATCCGGGAAACAGTCGAACTTTTGAGTTATATCTCCTTGATATTGGAAGTAAATGGTTATTTTATGACTTGAATAAGCAACTTTGAACCGTTTAGTATGACATCTGTCGAAATAGTAATACTATTCGCAAAGCTATTAGTACATTTATACGATCTATTTTGCGAGTAAGTACGAAGTATTTTAATTACAACAAAAATGTATTTTATATTTCAGCGGTTAACCATTTTAGTCATCTATGACTACATTTTGATTAATTTTAGTATGCCTCTCTACATCAACGTCTAACTTATGAAATTATGCTTTTAATAAATCCGTGCATTTACTTTATCCAAAAATCAAAATCAAAATAAAAAATACTTTATTCAAGTAGGCTTTTAAAAGCACTTTTGAATCTCCAAAACAAATAAAAGTTACTTAAATTAATGAAAAGCTACCACCGGTTCGGAATTTTGATTCTACCGAGAAGCACCGGCAAGAAACTCTATAGGTACTCTTTAAAAATTATGTTTTTAAGTATATACA
This sequence comes from Hypolimnas misippus, assembly GCA_037950945.1. Lineage (NCBI taxonomy): Eukaryota > Metazoa > Arthropoda > Insecta > Lepidoptera > Nymphalidae > Hypolimnas > Hypolimnas misippus. Next base: position 5,096,054 of record JBBEEQ010000009.1, read on the forward strand.
TTTAAAAATTAGAAATGTGTATATTAAACGTCCTATATGAAATCCAGCTATACTAAATCCATGCATTTTGTCATCAATATAATCTTGTACAGAATAATATGCTTTAGCTATCAAAGACTTTTTAATATACAATTAAAACTTATTTATTGAAAATTGCAATAATTTCTGTGGTATTTTGTTATAAAAACGGACACCTTGCCCCAGAAAGGAAACATTTACTTTGCGAAGTCGAAAGCTTGGTGTTATGAGTTTATCCTTTCTTCTTGTGTTAATACAATGCGAGTCACTATTTTTCTCAAACAAATCAATATTATTATGGATATGTATAATACAGCATGAAACCATAGTTTGAGTGAATATTGTCTTAGGCGAGATTTACATTTGTGAGTTTTACACTCCTAAATGAAACGAAACACCTCTGTAACCTGGTAATAGTTACCTAGGTGGTTTTACCAAAGCTGTGCGTGTTAAATATAAAGGTACTAACAGTAAATAATTTTAGGTGTACAGCAAATAACTTATGTAAATCTTTATGAAATTCTGTGAGAAAAACTTATAGGTAAATATAATTCTACCCTAATAGAAAGAGGCCCAATATAAAGAATAAGCTTGAAGGGTTTTTCTTTATTTTTATAGATTTATACAAAAAAGTCCAGGGAGAACACAATTGTTATTCTTCTTATTGCTTAATTTAAAAACGAATGTTATATTATACGATTTGAATCGAATACAAAAAACGATCTTGTTCTTCTATGGTAGATGTATTTGAGGAAGCATATACCTACATATATTTATATAGAAATCAATGTAAGGCATTACGGAGAGCAATTTATATAACGGAAATTAAATAGGGGTCTATCAACGATAGTGTTGAAATGAAATTGGAAAATAATGATCGATGATGATAAATGGTAAATGACGACCAATGAAGATTCGTTACCATAATACCTGATGCCTAATTGTTTATATTTAATATTTCGACTTTATCTATATCTATATCTATACTAATAATAAAATTCTAGCGGGTCGTTGTCTGTACATGGAAGATATATGAAAAAAAAATATTATTGGGGCCTTTACCAAAGCAATAGAACCCAAAACAATGATTTTTAGAATTCTTATCTGTTTGTCTGTTTATCTGTGCGTTTGTACACGCTCATCTCAGAAACGGCTTATTCGATTTAGATGCGGATTTCACTAATATATTATAGTAAGCTCCACTTAACATGTAGTGGTTGTTTCATGTCAATCGGTTTATAAATAAAAAAAGTTATGTCAATTTAAGGTATCACGTCGAACATTTTTTGCGCTTTTTAATTTTTTGTCTATCAGTCTGTTTTACGACTAATCTCTAAAACGGCTGAATCGAAGAAGGGAGAGGGGATCGAATAAGAAAATCACGAAATATCTTAAAGTCTAAAAAGTTCTTAAAACATTACGTGAATAATGGACAGCCCCTATATTATAAGGATTAACTTAGACTACTTTTATTTTAAAAAATATTTATATTAATGAACAAGTAAAAAATAGAATTACGCGAAAACAAAATATTGTAGAAACCAATAAAATAGTAAACAATTTCCGATTAACCCATTTAGCGCCGTCGTACTTGTTTGGGTACAGTAAGGTTTTGTAACTTAACTTTTACATATGGACGATTTATTAAGTATGTGACCGCTGTACTCGTGCGAGTACACCCTTCTAAACTATTGACAATGGGAAAACATTTTTTTTTCTTTTGTATTTAAATATGTCACTAATCATTAAAAAATAAAGGATTTGGGTTTTAAATGCTGCTAGTGTTATATTGGCGCTTAATGGGTTAAAGAAGGGGAGTTATACATCTATACAAATAAATAAAATTTATGTGTCTGTTTGTAATTTTAAATAAACAGCTTTTAAATGAATGCACATGAAAGTATACACGGTACTTACATCGGAAACACCATTTTTAAAATGTTTGTCTGTCTATCTATCATTTAGTTTGTTCCGGCTAATATCTGAAACGACTGGACTGGTTTTGTAATAAGGAGTAATTTAGGCTACTTTTATTTTAGATTTTTTTTAATTAACAAATAAAAAAAAAACATTACGTAAAAACAAAATTGAAACTAATGAAACAGTGAACAATATTTGATTCAAACAGGGAATATATACCATATTACACAAATATAATAATTAAAAATAATATGTTTACTGGATGATTTTTTTACTGGATATGATAGACCAAATAGAAATTCATACATTAATTAAATCTTTAGTAATTATTTAAGAAAACGATCGTACCCAAAAGTGAAATTTCAAAATTAAATCGAGACATTGTAACGCTATTAGCGGGTGAGTACAATAGCTGAGTCAAGTGAAATGTAGATTTTCAATAAATTGATTCATCTTTTTAAGAATTAAACCTACCTAGGTAACGGCTACTCCGTGACGGGGACCAAAACAAACGTCACATTCTATCAACTTTCTATAGTTCACAGAAAAAATAAACAAAAATAAAAGAAGTTACTGTGAGTTATACATTTTACATATTTTTTTTAAATATATTTTCATTGTATAGCTTTTTGATGCAACCTGATGTTATTTTGTAAAAAAATAAATCTTTTCCTTTAATTTGTCGCTTACTATTACTTCCCAAAAGTTGAGCTTTAAAAGTGACACTATTAGTTAGTGCAATAATACAGAATGTTATATTATTTTTTTCCAAATTTAGTGGGTTCTTTTCCTGGCTAGGAGAATCATTCCAAGCATTCTGTAATCCACGCGAACGAAGTCGCGGGCACAGCTAGTTTAAAAATATACATAAAATTTAAACTAGCTATTGCCCGCGACTTCCTCTGCGAAATAAATTAAAATATAGAAAATTTCTAAAAAAAAAGTAACCTAAGTTACTTCTTATAATTTACAAAAATATGTTAAAATTTACTATTAAATGCTTAATGTGCCAGAAAGAATATGTATATAATTTTTTAATTACTTATTTCATGGTTTATGGTATCGTCAATTTTAATAGAACCAAAATTTAGTACAGTAATTTGGTCATTTTACCTTGAAAGGTTTTCGGGAATTTTAGAAATTCGTGATTTAGTAGATTTTTGTAAATTTTTCATAGATCACCCAAAAAAAATTCCAGGTAATCCCTGAGTACCAAATAACGGTACACATTTCTCACTTATATTTTTAAACTGTAAAAGTAGGACAAAGGAAGAAAAACATTCTACTAAAATATAATGTAACCTTAGTGTGTTTGTTAATATTGAAGTTCTGAAGCGTTTTATAATGCATTGTTGTTGATAAAATGTCACAGTAAAGGCCTGTTAGGATTTATCTATGATTAAATTGCAAGTACTTTAGCCTTCTCGCAACATTAATATATTTATTCTTTAAAAAATATATTATAAAAATCAATACATCTTTCTTTTCCATGGCATATTCTACTGATAGGTAAAACGCATAACTAAAATCAATAATTATGGGATATTTAAATATTTGTCAGTTTTGTGGCCATGAGTTGAATCACGGCACGGTTTTTCCATTAACAAAAATGTTTTTAATTTCCTTAAAGCGTAAAAAATCCCATAATTAAAATATTTTTTTTTTCAAATACTTACTATTTGAAAAAATAAATATTTTAATTGATTAGTAGAACCTATACCTAAAATATTTTGCCTTACCTTCCAACGCCATAAAAATCGCCGCACCCATGATGCTGTACAACACCAAGCACAGAGTCAAAAAGAAATGAGTGAACCACTTCTTCGACAGCAATTTCAACTTATTGTAAAACCAGAAAGCACTTTTTTCACCAGCACTCAATCCACTCTTCGCCGTGTTCATTGTGAAGTCCTTAAACCCTTCGAATTGCTTGAACATAAAGTCAGATGCCTTATTCGAGTACATATGCACGAAAGGGTTAAAATACGGATTTCCATGCGGATCAGATATGTGAGAGGCCGGGGTCGGAGGGACCTTCCCAATGTATTTAGTATTCGTCGGACCCCAGTAAATCGACGTTGACGTATTGGGACCTCGGTTCTGCATTGGTGGCGGTATTTGAAGAGTTATCTTTGGTTTTTCTGGTCTCTTCGGCGGCGGTGGAGGAGGGTGGCTCGGTGGCACGTCTAAGGTATCCATTTTTTTTAATGAAAACTTGAAAAAAATCTTTTAAATTGTTCTATAGGAAGACCAAGCGCCGGCGCCTAAGTGACCGTTCCCTATTTCACAATCACAACAAAATAACTTTTTTTACGTCAGATATACGATATAAATATGTTCTCCGTAGACGTCCGCGACTGCTCGAGGTGGCTGGACACTGGGATTATAAATAAAATCGGGTTTAGCAAGCTTTCCGTGTGTCATCAGCTATCTATCTGTTACGTTTCAAAATTACTTATTAACACACAATTAACGAGAAACGAGTAAGAGGTACTTTTCGCGGTATCGTGATGTTTCCGTGTGTTCGTTTTCGCTAATCAAAAGCTACGTTTTATTTATATCTTTGGTACAGTCTCGGAGAAAAATTGGATAAAATTTGCTAATAGACTAATATATTTTACCCCCCGTTACGCATTTCCGAAGTAAAATATTATATAAAAAGCTCAATATGTTATATCTTCAGTTTTTACAATACTTTTTTGTGCCACAAAAAATTATAAAAAATTATTTCAATTATATTACATGATAATTTTATATGGATACAATTAATATGTATATAATACCGATATGTAAGTATATAATACCAGTTCATTCATGTTTATTTTTTTAGTATATTTCATTTACCTCTTAAGTGATTTTTGTAAAATCTACCGACATTATCATGAAAGCTTAAAATGTTTTTATGACAATAGCAGACTATACGGTATATATAGAGTATACGAGTCACCTGATATTAAGTGATTACCCCCCATATACATACAATTCCAGTACAAGAAGAGCAACAAATGTGTTGCCAGCTTAAAAAGATTGAGGGATGAAGGGAAATATGAATTAATGGAAGGGATGAGATGGATAAGGCTTCCGGCTCTCTCAATTCTTCGTCTACATATACGTAATATTCTATTTTTAAAATCTTCGAATCTCACAATAAATGACGAAGAAAACCTGATATAATTATTATACACAGACACTATAGACTACTAAAATATAAAACAAATTTCTTTTAGTAGTCATAAACATCTGTAACGATTTTAAACGTACAAAATAAACACATAAATATACCACTTCCGAGCCTGACTGTACTATGACGTTCGTTTTCTTTCATATTTATTTCAAAGGCCGTGAAAATATAACAAGATGACTGTATTATAATTTGGAGACAGTTCTCGTTTATTTGGTGTCGTCATCCCATCAAAATACCGCAGACTCCTGTAATGTATCAACCGTGGCGCTTATGTGAGTCACCTCTTATTCAGATGTAAGAAGATATGCGAAAACTGTTATTGATTGGCCCACGCTGCATATTTCGATGATTAAATTTAAGTTTGTTTATAATCATATTCAACGATAACCACTTTGCTGCAATTATTACATAATATTAAAAAAAATAATGTTACGTGTTTTGCTTCATGTGCATAAAATTTTAATTTTAATTTAGAAACGGTAACTTAGATAAAACAATACAAGGTGACCCGCGCAAATAGATTCTTAACTTCGCGCGCGTAGTAATAAATTACGTAATTTTTAATGAAAATATAAATTTTTAAGCAACTTCAAAAAAGGAGGAGGTTCTACGTTCAGCTGTATGTATTTTTTTAAATATTTCTATAATTTACATCTATCTAGTGCTAAAGCGTTTAATTTCACCCCGTGCTCAGTGGTGAAAACATCGTGAGGAAACCTGCATGTGCTGGGAGAAATTCTGACACATGTATATCCGCTAACCCGCAGCAGAGCAGCGTGGTGGATTAAGCTCTAAACCTTTTACTTAATGGGTGAAGAGTCCTTGACCCAGCAGTGGGACGTTTACAGGCATTTTAAATAAATGAATTTTTATTTTAAATAAAGTACGACCACAATTTATATCCTAACTAATGCTAAGGCGAGAATTCGTAAGCCTTACTCACAAAAGCGATATAAAAAGACTCTGTAACCTATTAGGTAACAGATTCGTCGTAAGTAGTTACAAAGGCTGTGAATATCAAAAATAAAGCACTGACGGTAATTTGTTTGAGGTGTAAGTAATCAGTTATAACTTATTTAAGTCTTTGCGAAAGTTTTAGTCTTATAAATGTCATTCTCAACTAAAAAACGAAAACAACTATTTTAAAAGAACTATTTTTCTTGAACTTCTATCTTTAAACTTTGGCGTTGTGATAAAGGCTATTGGGAGTAATTCCACGAACAAACAGTTAAATGTACTGGTATCAAGAGGATAATAATTTAAACTAGTTTCAGTTATTTGTATACATTTATGCCCATATTATAAACAAATTAAATTATATTATTAATCTCCTGAACATGCCACAATTATTGTCGAAAACAGATTATCACTTAATGTTACGACCAATGATATTTTAAACTATAGATACGTTAAGTTCATATTATTTAGCGTTAAAAATCTGTATACATTCCCAACCTTTACAAGCTCACTGACGAGCTTGTGCTTGTTGGCCTAAAGATACATACTTTTTGTTTTGTTGTTGGTAAACACACGATGATTCATCGGCGGCATGTAGCAGAGAGACCGCTAGGAACCGGATCTTTTTCTAATGTCACAGAGTCACAATGGCACGAATGTCACAGACTATACAGTCACTTGACAGCCCATAAACCTTATGCAAATATATGATAAAGAAACTATCTAAACAACGATTATAGAATACTTTTGTCCGTCATACTTTTGTGGTTGCAAGGCATCGTCATCTAAAATGGTCGGTATTCCAGGTGCCAAAATCTATAAGCATATAATATATCCATAGTTATATATATATATAGTCGTATACATATATAGTATAATATTACAACTATTATTGTATTTAAAGTAATTACTATTAACATATCAAAAATACATAGTATACAAATGCATTAATATATTTGTTATAATTTAACTCAAAGACGTTAGCTCACGTTCGTGATGTCAGCAAGAATCATTACCCCTATCTTACGTGTACATAATGTCTGCCCATGCGTATAACGAGTTATTCAAACTGTATAAGAGATTGCAATATTAAACAAAATTATATTTTTTGATAATAAAAACTGACCTCAGCCATAACGTCAAAGAGTCTGTCCCGGTTGCTATCACAAACACCTGATTTTGAACGATATTCTTGGTAGAGAATTCAGTCTAGTCTAAATGGTTTCTAGCTTACCCTCATGTGTTTCGGAAGACATATGGCAATGATTTTATGTAAAACTATATGTCATAATTATCAGATCCTGTCAAATTTTTTGGGACAATTGTAGCAATAGATAGAGGTATATATACAAGCAGATCCTGACGTATTGTCTGGCACAATTGTGGCAATAGATATATATGGATGCTGATAAGCAATAACGTGTCAACCCACAAAAAGTCAAATTCTGAGATATTGATGTCTTTTGATACTGCATCATCCATTTAACATTATTCAAAAAAAAAAATGTCATATAAACTAAAAAATTACGGAAAAAGTTTCCTAACTAATTGTTTCGAATTTCAAGTGCGTTCCATATTTTGCAATTTATACAATAATCTTAAATATTTGAAAAACATTTTATTAGATAATATATTAAATATATCAATCTGTTTTTAATGCATTATACCTTTTATCAAAAAATAAAAAAAAAGGTGGATATATACTTCTTCAAACATATTTGTCAAGAAAAGGTTTGACATCTTTAGACGCCATTTTCTCAAAATGAAGTTCGTGTGGCTTGACACAGTATTGCATATCAGCGTCCATATATAATCGGATAAATAGTGGAACTCAATAGTTAAGCCCCCTAATCTCCAAAGAACGCTTCGGAAATATTATTTGATAGAAAGACCAAACTTATTTCCTAAAGAAAAAAAATGCCAATTACAATTGTCCTGACAGTTATTTACTTATTTATTTATTTATTTATTAAGATCCTCCAGGAGTAAATACATCAACACAATATTAGTAACAATAACAACATATGGCCTAAAACTAAATGCATTACCTATAAAAGTTATGAAATAAAATGACCGAACAATCTATGTGTAGAACATACAGTTTTCCTATTTTAAGATCAAATTTTGTTCTTTGAGACGGCACTTAGGAGGCTAAAATTTCTAGCTATTTTTTATACAAAAGCGATTTTTTGTCGATCCGCGTATTTTAGATTTTGGAACGAAGCGTCTGTTTATTGCGTAAACTCACGTTCAAATTTATAGAGCCGATGAAAGATTGTTCAAGTTTCTGTCAGCGATGTGAAATAACTGCTAAACTTAGAAACGTTCTGAGATAATCATAGACGAATCATGTTCGTTTTTAAATTATTACTAACGCAGTGTGAGAATAAAATTTATTTACTTTTAACTTATATTAAGACAGAAAACTTGTCTTTATCAGATTATTTTTAACACAAATCCACTTAAAAATTTAAATTTATACGGTACTTTCCATTGGACTGAAGTTTTTAAAGGCTTTAAGGAAACCCCCTAATTTAGAATAAGGAAATAAAATTAAATAATCATTTACGTAGAATTTGAAGTTTATTTAATTTAGTATCTTATGTCAATTTGTAAGAAAAAAAAAAGATATTTTGGAAGTTTTTTTAACGGAATAACCATACTCAACAGTAAGATATAAAATGCTATTAAACATACAATATTTCCTTATTTCTGCGACTTCATGTTAATGTAGTGACTCGCGCGCCACCTATTATAAGTTTTTCGACTGGTCTTAAAGAGACAGTCGTAGAATGTAATCAGCAACTGCACTTGCAAACTCATTGTGTTCGGTCGGATTTAAAGCGGTAATTAGTTAATATCTACTGTTTTATCCACTAAGCATAGATAATTAATCTTATACTATGTTATTATAACTAGCTAAAGGTCAAGAACCTTCGTAGGCGTCCTCAGAACACGCTATCAAAACTTCAACATAATTAAAAAACGGGTTGTAACACACAGAGAACAAATATACATAAATTGACGCGCAGAAACAATTGCACAAAATTTAATACGTTTTCCGCAGTTGTGTAGTTCAGATTTAGTCGTTTCAGAGATTTATCTTCCCGCCTTCCCCCACTACTTACCAACTTACAAACAAATCAATTTAAATTTTCGAGAAAAAAACAAATGATGTATATTTGTAAACAAAATGATAAAAAGTCACATTCAATTGAAACATTGTATACGTGGATCTCAAAGTTGTTTACTTCGAAAACTCGTGCACTTAAAATTCGGCAAGTTTTAACACTTGTTTACGAGAAACCGAGTTAGATGTCAGAGTAACAAATGTATATTTTTCACTTCCTACTTTTATTTAATCAAAAATAATACCTTGTTTTTAAAACAATCTTAACATTGATTGGTTGATTTACTTGATCCATGAGAATATTCATTATATTATAGGCCAATTGCGATGCAGCTTTTTGGTTTAAGGGTGATGTAATTGGGATGGTTCTTGGATATAATTTTCAAAGATTTGTTTAGCTATTTAAAATATATCAACTGTTTTATAGTCGTTAAAAGGATCTGAAAAACTTCTACTGGTCTGATCGATTCGTATTTTACTACGTGTCTTCAATGATTAAAAAATAACATAGTTGTGTAACCTAATCCTGATGCTGCAGCATTATCTGGAATTAGCAGGACATGCAACTGCTCACCAACTTACATAAGAAGTATCATTTAAGCTCGTCGAAATGGTATCAAAGAATTGATTATCAGGTTTTTTATTAAATTTAAGTTTATAGTATATAAATACTTTGGCGGACAGTGTTAAACAAACAAATGTCAAATTCAAAAAAACGTTTTGAAGTCCTTTCGTATAGTCATATGCTAAATGTCAAAATCAAAGATAGATAAATAATTAATAAATGTAGTGTTTAAGTCGTAACCTGTTCAGCTTCACCTTTAAACTTTACCTAATCTTGATGACTTACTTAATCTTCAATATTTAATCCATAACTTAACCTTAATTCATTTTTCATTAATTAACTATCATATAACTGTATTTTGTATCTGTTGTTTTTTGTTGTGGTGTACAATAAAGAATATTTGTGTTGCATTCTATTGTATGTTTTGTATTTTAAGGTAAGCTAGGAATTTAACTGTAACATATTAATAATATGTTGAATGTACTTATATGTGTTATGCTACAACATTTAGCTTTATGTAAGTACCTTTAATATTTAATAATAAAGAAGAACGTTTAACCGGACTGGCACTTCACCACATCCATAAAAACGTACCCATCGAAATCGAAGTAGAAAAAGTGATAACTTTTTACCTGTATCGATTTTTATCAAACTTCAATTATTACTTTTTGTGACCTAGGTGACGCACCCCCCCCCCCCTCCCCTGGTGGCGAAGCTGGATCTGCCCTTATTAATATTTCTGATCAAAAATATTTCTGCTGGTTAGCCGATTACAAACTCGCCTAATAAAAACATCACGCTTATTACTTATTAGAACCGTAACAAGCGAAATTACTCACAAATATTTGTAAGGTAAACAGAATTAACCTAATAGTTAACAGTAAATTGTTCAATCTCCTAAACATTTCCGTCTAAAGGCAGAAACAAACCTTGTATTCTAAAGACGGTATTTAAGATCAATAATAATGAAACAATATTTTATTAAAATATTTACTTTGATTCTATCTTAATTGGACGCTGATATGCAATACTGTGTCAAGCCACACGGACTCCATTTTGAGAAAATGCCGTCTAAAGATGTCAAATCTATTCTTAACAAATATGTTTAAAGACGTATATAGCCATCTTTTCTTTTATTTTTGATAAATGAATTAAGGAATTAAAAGAAGATTGATATGTTTAATATATTATCTAATAAAAAGTTTTTCAAATATTTGAAATTATTGTATAAATTGGAAAATATGGAATGCACTTGAAATTCGAAACAATTAATTAGGAAACTTTTTTTCGTACTTTTTTTGTTTATATGACCTTAAATTTTTTTGAATAATGTTAAATAGGTGATGCAGTATCAAAATACATCAATATCTCAGAATTTGACTTTTTGTGGGTTGACACATTATTGCTTATCAGCATCCAATTGATACCTACCTAATACAAGTAAACCATTTAAATTATGTCAGCGACGTAAACTAACGTTTACAGAAACATCAGAGGGGACAAATTTTACGACGGCCATCTGTGATTTATCGATCTAAATGCAGATTAGCTTGTTTACGGTGCAATGATACTCGTATGTCTTCAAGAATTTCTTCCAGCTATTAACAATAATTTAATTGGAAAAAATTCTATTTCCTGTTTTATTATGCAAACGTTATTAGTAGATATATCAAACGTCGGACATTTATTATTACTTATTGTCATATACTTGGTAAGAAAATACAATTAGAATCAGAATACCTATCTCTATAATAATACAAAAAAAATCATTTCACCACCTAAGCCTATTGGACAGTTATAAAAATAATTTTACATTATGGAAAACAGCGGGCAATATTTTTTTATTAATTTTTTTTAACGGCTCTGAATACAAGTCCTTTAAAACCTTTCAAACAGCGGGTAAAATTTAAAAATATTGACAGGACAATCTTTTTATTTGCCAGTTTAACATTTGTGTTTCCGATTTACGCAGTTACTGTAGATGCCTACTTGTGTAATTATTTTAGTGTCATTACACAAAATTAATGACTCTTTTAGGTATATTTGTTAAAAATTTAATACAATTATAAAATGTCATAAATAACTGTATAACTATGAAACATTTTATATTCTAGAAGAGAATAATTTAAGAAGAAAAAGTATTAACATAGGACATTAGTGTTATACTTATTGTACACTCTTTGATTTAATCATGATTCTCTCAAAATGGAACACTATTAACCAAATAGTAAAATATGACTAAAACAAACAATAAAAAATAGATATATCTAGATAATGGATCTTCTACAAAAGCTTAATTGGTTGATATTTATTTAAGCAATTTTAGACTTTATGACAAAATTTTCGGGGCAAATATTTTTAGTAGTTGGCAACACTGACTAGGAATTGTAATGACTTTGACGTTTTCCTTGTACTTGTTTTTCAGTGTGATATTCATTGTTATTATAACTTGATAAAACTATATAAAGTAAGAGAATCTATCAATTTTTAAAAGTAGAAATAATTATGAAACGTGCTTACATCTACAAAAACAAAATCGAAAAAAATGGAAAACTTATGGCCGTGGAAGACACGATTAAAGACTTCAAAAAAGAAATCGCTTTACAGTTCCATTTACCGGAGGAAAACCTAAAGTTATACGCCGCAAATGGTTGTGAAATAAACGACGTGAGGGTCATAAGAGACGATGAGAAAGTGTATTTATCTTTTGAGAGTGAGAAATCGTTAACCAACTGTGATAAAATGAATGATTCTATTGAGAAAATGACTGTGTCTGAGGACAAAGATAGGGTGGTTTCTGACTGGATTAAATTGAATGTCGGTGGAAAACACTTTGTTACATCACGATCTACGCTTCTTGCGAAGGAGCCGCTATCGATGCTAGCTAGAATGTTCGCTGATGACAATAACATGTACTTAATGAATCCGAGTGCTACTGATGAAACTGGGGCTTATTTGATTGATAGGAGCCCTGAGTATTTCGAGCCCATATTGAATTATTTGAGACATGGAGATGTGATATTAGATAAGCATGTCAATCCTAAGGGTGTTTTGGAGGAAGCTGTTTTTTATGGTAAGGTAAAATTAGTGTCAATATTATACAAATGCCATGTACAAAATATTTATTTTTTACTTATTAATCAATTAGGCTTGATTATGATATGCTTGATATGATGCTAGTAATAGTATTTTCCTTGGTTTAGGTGAGAATTACACTTGTAAGATTTACTCTCAGTAATTAATGTAAAAGCACTCTGTAACTTTATAATATTTACCTAGGTAAAATTATGCAAGCTACTAGTATCAAAAATAAGTCAAGATCAGTAGTTTTTTTCAGGTGTAAAGCAATGATAAACAATTTATGTAAATCTTTATGAAAGTCTGAGCTTATGAATGAATTATGCATAAAAAACATTCAGAAAATGTTAATCTTTTTGATTTTATAATAATAAAAAAAAATGAAACAGAGATATTTTTAAAAAATAATATAGTATTACGATCAGTTATTTCTCATTAAATTCAAATAACAAAATTGCTCCACACAGTACAAAATGTGGATAAAATGACAACCTTTTATTGAAAACCATAAAGTTAGGTTTGTATAGCATTTGTTAATAAAAAATATATAGTTATCCTGCTAATAACTTAGTGTATCATATTTTTTTAAATGAACTCTATAAACTTTGTTCAAAGTTGCTATGAGAAGCCAACTGCTCTTGTTCACTCTGTCATTTAAATTTTCCTTGTTATATGTCTTGTTTAAATACATGTATACAATAAAGTATAATCAATGAAAAACGCAATAATTCTAATAATAATGATTTCAGGGCTAGACTCAATGATACCACAACTAAACCACTTAATCGAGGAGTCTTTGAGTCATTCTGGCAATAACCAGTCACTTACAAGGATGGATGTGATCCGACTCGTAATCATGACACCAACCACATCAGAGCTGAGGTTCCAGGGCGTCAATTTAGCTGGTGCAGATCTAAATAGATTAGATTTGAGACATATAAATTTTAAGGTATAACTAGTTTTGCTCTGCAGTTTCATCCGTGTTAAGTTGAGGAAAAATCATATTAATATAATGTTTACCTTCCCTATTTGAATCGGAAATTTATTACTATTTCATTGGTTTCAATTTTGTTTTCATGTAACCCTCTTTTGTATTTATTAATCAAACTAAATAAATTTTTTAAATTAAAAGTAGCTTAGGTTACTCCTTATAACATTAGCTATCTGTGAGTGAAAGTGCTGTCAAAATCGGTCCACACATTTTAAAGATTAGCCGCAACAAACAGACAGACAAAGATTTTAAAAATTGTGGTTTTGATGTAAGTAATGTGTATGTTTCATAGTTTGATATGCATTAAATAAAAAGCTGTTAATTTGAAATTACAAACAGACATTTTTATTTACTCATATAGATATTATTGTTTTTTTTATTAGTCATGAAGTTTTTAATATAACCTGTTTCTGTTAATAATAATCTGTTATTGTCAACAAATCATATAAGTAATAATGAATTATGCCCGGTGCTTTTACAAATTAAAAATTTCAGATATCACTTGATTGACTTATTTTAAAGTTACTAGTTAATCCTAAGGTCACTATATAACCTTTCTTTTAAACAGATTGTATAAAGCAAAACGGTTTCTTTTTTTCTTCAAAAGAAAGAAGAGACAATTCTGCAGTAATATTTATAATCAAACAAATAAATTCAGCTCTATACAATGAAAAGTATACGAAGTAATCTCACATCTTGTGATTTGTTGAATCATTGACAAAACTAAATAATTTTTATTTCATATTTCAGTATGCCTGTCTCTCAAGATGTAATCTCAGTGGAGCGAACCTCTCTCACTGTTGTTTAGAAAGAGCAGATTTGTCTCATGCGAACTTGGAAGGAGCTCAGTTGCTCGGTGTTAAGGCATTGTGTGCAAATATGGAAGGTAGGGGTTAAAATTATGCTTAAAATCATTTTCATATAGAACGTTTGGTAAAAACAATAAAATTTAATTGAGTAACATGATTTGGTAGTTGAAAATATCAGTAACTTGTATAAAATATTTATTTAAATGTACTTTAAGATAATAAGAAATTAATTAATTAAATATTTTTATTCAATCAATATAAATTTTTTAAATTAGGTAAAAAAATTAATTACAAATTACAAAATCAGATTGAATGAAATGGTCATATTAATTTTCTGGTTTTTCCCTATGACCATGTGTCTTATTTATAATTAAAAGATAAAATTGTGACACGTCCATATCTACAGGTATACTATGCAAATATAATAAATATTTAGGATATAACGATTCAATAATATATTAATTAATTTTATTACCAAAATCTTCTAATGTTTAATTTACAAATAAATGTTTTTTTTTTTTTCAGGTGCTATTTTAAAAGGTTGTAATATGGAAGATCCAGCAGGATCAAGAGCAGTGATGGAAGGCGTTAATTTAAAAGGTTCCCTTATTAATTTACTTTAATTAAAGCATAATAGATAAAGTTGTCACTCATTATTACAATTTTTTTTGTAGGTGCCAATTTAGACGGTAGCAATATGGCCGGCGTTAATTTGCGTGTGGCAACATTAAAGAATGCCAATCTTCAAAACTGTGATCTCAGAACAGCAGTATTAGCGGGTGCAGATTTAGAGGTATATTTTAAATGTTCTTTAAAATGTAGTGTAAAACATAATGAATATGATATTATTATCTGTGAAACCAAACTATGCGACTGCTCATATACCATTTACTTTCTATTACTTAGATTCTAAAACTAGGCTCTCTAGGATTAATTTCAGACAATTTCATATTCAAATTTACAAAAAATCAAAACTTTCGCTTTTTCGGTTGTTTATATAGATTATATTTTTTTAACAACCCTAGATTTAAAACGAACAAATCATAAATATATTCAAATCGGTTGAACTATTTTGGGTTTTCGCGAGAATAACACATGACAATTAACACATTCACTGCCGCCGACACGCCAGGCGTGTCCATTTACAATACAGTGAATGTGTTAAATCTTAGCATCCATGGTTTGTAAGGCAGTTGTTTAAATATTATACTGATGCGTAATTAATTTTCTTGTGGAAAATATTAAACTATGTAATTTTTCTTTTAGTGTTGTGACTTGTCTGGTAGCGATTTACACGAAGCAAATTTGCGAGGGGCAAACCTAAAAGACGCGGCATTCGAACTTATGTTGACTCCTCTACACATGTCTCAAACGATTCGATAAATTATTTACTGTGTTATTCATTAATGAACTAAATATATTTGTTTTGTTATTTAGTTAAGTTATAAAGTATTATTAGTTAAGTCTTCTCAGTGGTTTTATTCATCCCCTTTTTGAATGGCAAAGAATTACGATATTTGTTAAATAAAGAAAATATACACATATAAATATTAATACAAAGTATATTTGTGTGGTACAGAACCTAGCTGTAGCCTACTAACGACATCTAATTTAGATTTGTAGGGTTAGTGAGACAATTGGAATCCCTTCATCCCTTTTTAAGCTATAACAGCAAAATTTTTTTGTGGCTCTTCTAGTATTGAAATGTCCAATTAAAGTGTAATAAAACAGCAGTGATCAAATAGCACCTCGTGTGCCCAAAATGATTTGGTTGATGACAAAAAAAAAATGGTTTAGTAAATAGATATCCCTTGGTGACTGCAGATTCAATTGTCAAATACAAATTAAAAATCAGACTAATAATTCGTCAGCTAGTTTACCTAGTCTGCGGGGGATTTAAGTTATGCTGGATCTTAATGGGAAAATAATTACTATATAATTGTTTTCAAATACAATATTTTTACCGGAAACATTAAATTGTATTTAAATTTTGCCATTATGAAAAAAAATACCCCTGCATATTTAATATAATATAGTATAGCATAATTTATGTCAAAATCGTGATAAAATGACACGAGATAATAATAATATTAAAGTACACTTTATTTTAGTGCATGTTATAATTTTTATTACTGATAATGATATAAATATATACATATATATATTTAAAATATACAGTAGTACATTGCAACATATTTACTTCTTGCGTAGAATGGAACGTTGTAAATGTACTATTATAATGTTTGCATCACTGCGTTATGCGTTACGAAGTTGGTTGCATTTGTTTTTTATTCGCGTTCTATTTTTGTGTGTGACGGTCCTGTCGGGTTAAAAGGATATTATTTTGCAAAAAATTGATGATATTCGTGTAGATCGCAATTCATCTGAAAATTTCCTCCCGATTGCGAAACTCCATAAAATGCAGAACGGAGAAGAAACACCGGCGGCAGCGGAAACAGGTGAGTTTATTATTTGTTGTCGTAAATAATACAACAACAGTAGGAAATTGAGTTTCCTTTTTTCCATTACTTCAAAAAAAGATTAGAAAACTGTTTGGACACGGTTAAAAACGCTTTAATTCATATTGTTAGCGTGTATTTGTTAATACCCACATTTTTTTTTTGTGAAGTCGCGTGCGATGTACAGTCAAAAATTGTTGTTGTTAAAACAGTATAATTACGCGCTATAATTGTAATTTCACTTGCCTATGTTTCGTGCTTTGATTTACCACTATTTGGGTGGTTTCTTCGCTTGTAATTATTGGTACTGTTTCCAGCTTAATTGGAGTGTGAAATATGACTCACATTCCTATGTGCTGCCCACCTATTGTAAAAATGATTCTGATTTATTAACCTGTTGAATTATGTCCGACTAACTTGTATTTCTTTCACTTAATTATATATCTACAAAAAGTATGATTTATTACACTTTAATTAGAGAAACATTTTAAACTACCTTCATAATGAGATTTTTTTTATTAATCTAGATGGTCTTAAGATAAAAATATTAATATTCTAAAATTAGATTTTTATTATTTTATAGATTCTAATATCTCTTGGATGAAATATAATTTAAAAAAAAATGACAAAAAATAAAATAATAAAGGTACCTACGATGTTATATGATTGCATTTTTTTTTCTAAAGTGATTATTTCGTAATAAAAAATATTTCTATTTAATATTTGTTACAATATGTACATATTTAATAAATAAAATATTGCAAACTTATTTTTAAATAACTTGCGGGTAGTTGTAAATAATTTTTGTATATCACCAAGTCTTAATTAATTTATTTCTAACCAGTGTGTTAGATCAACATGGCTGTATATTTAATGGTATTTTTATGTACATAAATATAACATTATCAAATAAAAATTATTGTTGTTCAAATAAAGAACTTGCTTAAATAATTATTTAGATATTAAAATGAGTATAAACCATATTTTAGCAGAGGATATGTGTATGAAAATAGTAATTTTATTCGTAAATTTATTTTTTGCGCTAATTTTTCTTCATTATAAACAAAATTTGAATCGCAACAAAATTTTACTTGAGTAAAAAATTTGTATAGGCATGGGTGCTCAGTCTGGATTCTAAATTCTTGAATGACGAAGGTACTCTAAAATTTGGGATTTGTATATTTTTTTATGTTTTCATTTTAGAAATATGAGCTCTTTAATTGTATATGATTGCTGGATTGATTTGGAAGGTACTGCTTTTTAGTGACGAGTTAGTTGTCAAGAACTCTAAATGCTTAAACTGTGTGTTCATTTACATAAAGTAAATAATAATATATCTTCAATCAATATTTTGCATATCAAGAAATCTTTTTCTTTTAAACATAATATTATCAACAAAAAATTCAATTAGTCAATGATAATACTGTATTCTTTGAATCATAAATACTAATATTAAGAATAAAAATATAGATAAGTTGCCTTTATCGGGTGATAACTAATTTATTTTATGTGTATGTTCAAATTGTTAAATAATCTGTTATCAGTGAAAGTCAATTAAATGTCTGTAATCATTATTAATTAATAGTTATAACTTGTGGTAATGATTTAGTTTTAAAAATAATATGCAAATAGATGATTTTTCCAGTAAGGAGGTGGAGAGCAAAATTTAAACTATACTATTTCAGAAAATTTCAAATATATATATTTTTGATATTTTCTTTGAACAAACAACTAGTAAAGGTTTAATTAATGTATGAATTAAATAGCATTATATAATAATAAACTTTTTCTTTTAATTTGCCATATGTCATTACATACCAGAAGTTGATCCTTATCACATGGTCCAATAATATAGGTTTTTTTTTTCAAATCAATGGGCGCGATTCGTGGCTATGAGGGAAAATTAAGTTTTCTAAAAACTAATGATGCTGTTTTAGTTTTATCAAAATCGGCTATACGACTAGAGTATTTTTTTCGAATACCTGTAGTTTCGGATGTAGCTATCCACACCCAAATTGACCCACGTTTTAGTATCGAATTTCGTGTTGTTATTAAAACAAAAATGCGATAGCGCGATTACTAATAACTATAATTTTTGTAACATTTGAGTCTTTGACCGTATATTAAATTAAAAAAAATTATATCAATAATTTTGAACAAGTATATATGTACGTACAGTATATGTAAATAGCATACCAGTTTTGTACAATACAATTATGTATTCAAGTGTTATATTATACTGCAAATGTGTGCGACCTTGTGTTTACTGCATGAAGTTAACACGAACGACCCTAATATAAGTAAAATTAGCTTTGAATTTGTTGATTTCTAAGTATTTTAATGGAAATAATATGTTTATTATGATATTTTTTTGTACTGCAGTTTTAGGTAATTTCTAATTACGGAATCTTTATTATACAGTATTGAAAAATCAACGTAATGGTTACTGTTCTGCACGTATGAATCGTAGCGTGATGTTTTATAGCCTATGGCAGGTAACGCCAGTTAGTTTTAGTCGGGTTCCGTTTTTCAAAATATGATCGTTTCGGACCGTTGTTATGGCATATAAATTTTTAAGCGACCTCCTTTGTCATTGCTTTACACTTGAAAGAATTTATTGTCAATGCCTTATTTTTGAAGTCCACAGCTTTCGTAAATACTTACAACGTATCTGTTAGCAGGTTACAAAGTTGTTTTATACATTAGTTACGAGAGTAAAACTTGCAAGTGTAATTCTCGCCTTATACTTATTATCTCAATTGGATGTTCGCAATTTCGCAACATCCTATACAGATACTAATGAGATAATTCTACTGCATATATTACTTTATTATTAATTTGTATTATATAAATTTACATTTAAAATAAACAATTTACTTCACACTTAGAAATTTCGATTTTATTGCACGTCTCTTCTGTGGTATCTTCTACGTAATTATCTATTTTAAATGAGCAATTCTTGTATGGATATAACGTGATATAATGTGAATCTCGGAAACGTCTGCAACGATTTTCATGCATTTGCAAACTTAAGCAGGGCGTTTCAGTGGCAATAAAACGTAAAAAATATATGTCATTCAGATACTACCTATTATAATACAATAGAGATGGAATTTTGTTTGTGCGAAGTTAATTCTGGAACCATTGAACCTTAACTATGTTAAGATTCGAAAAGTACATTATTCGAGATGGTCATGTACTATGTTTTATGCATATGCGTATTATTTTAACATAAAATCTTCATTAATGCGAGTGAAGCCTCGAGCAAAAGCTAGTATTAAATAAAACGATTACATTATGCGCCTTATCTTATCTTTGTACTATTATAAACGCGAAAGTATGTGAGGTTCGATAATTGGATGGATGTTTATTGCTCTTTCACGCAAACACTATTGAACAGATTTTGATGATTTTTTCCACTAATCTATAACATAAAAATGAATCGCTTAATGTGTTGCTAAGTGCAAATCTCGAGAGCAGCTGAACCGATGAATGCTTTTTTATAATATTCCTGGAAGTACGAGGATGGTTCATACGGCGAGAAAAATTTAAAAAATTGCCTGTGAAAGTCTAAAAACAATACTTTTCTATATTTTCACAGAGAAGATTCGTAATAATAATTAAAATAATTTTAAGTGTTTTGTACTTTTTATTTTTTGACATAATGTAATTGTTGACTTAATTACTTTCTTTTTTTTTATCTTACTAGCTGAACTGGTGTCCCGAATAGCAGAATAAGTATAAAAAAATAATAAAGTCAACTAATATACCATAAACGTCAGAATAACACATGGGCTACAATATATATTTTGTGATTTGGCCAAACAATAACGAAAAACGTTATGTTAGAAAAAATCCTGTTCATACGCAGACGATATAGCATACAGTGACTAGTGAATCATAAGTTTTGTTAATATCATTAACTTATCCCTATTACAGCGCCGAAAGTCCCGGAGGAGATCACGAAGCAATCCTTCCGGCTGAAGATATGGCGTCACTTGGAGACCAATGGCCTTTCGATGTTCCCCCGGCCCGTTTACAACCGTATTCCGAACTTTAAGGGAGCCGCCGAAGCAGCAGCCAAGCTGGCCGAACTCGACGTGTTCAAGAACGCGAACACAGTCAAGGTCAATCCAGATAAACCCCAAGAACCTGTGAGGTTTGTGTTTTTAATCTGTATTTGATTCGGACCTGACTCTGATCACGAGTCAGCTTGTGATTGCAACGGATGCAACTGTGTGAAAATTGTATTGGATTGTGTTATACTGAGGTAGAGCCTGACTGAAGCTTATTAGAATTAGAAGATTAGATTTAGAAGGCTTGTAGTAGCAAATACAGTTTGGTACGGCGACTGAAAAAGCCGGAAGTCTCCAATTTTTTTACTCATTTTCTATAGGCTTTCGTCTCTTATTTCTTTCGGTAGCCTAATGATCTTATCTATTAAATGCCTTTAGCTTTTGACGACTTTTAAAAGCGAGTAGGCAGTTTTTCTGAATTTAAGTGATCACTGTCCTTAAAATTCGAAATCAGTAATTTTCTATGGGTATTGCCACTTCAATTAAAATGTATCACTGTCAAAAGATGGCACTAAGTGCACTGAATTTATCATTGTAAAATGTACCTTAGTAGGACGACGTTTAGTTTGTTTTTGAATGTTAATTTTTGCCGTGCGGAAGGTAAGTCGTGTAATAGTTATAAATGGGCGACAACTTTTTTTGTAATAAAATAATTTCATAGACATATGAACTGTAAGGTGACTTACATTTGTAAGTTTTGCTCACGGACTTACTTTAGGTTTACATTATTTGTTTATCATTGCTCTTACTCCTGAAAAAAATTACTGTCCGTGGCTTATTTATTGAAACTCAAGACTTACATAAGGTTACTAAATAACTGTTTTAAAAAAATAAGATACAGAGAAGATAATGTTACAGAATTCCTTTATTTCACACGTGTAATTCTCTCCGAAAAACGAACTAACAATAATCTTAGGCAATTATGTAAATGAAAATCACGTAAAAATCGGTAAAATGTGTACGTCGAATAAATTAACTGACTAAATAAAAACTAATTAAAAGAAAACCATTAGCCCATTTTGGTGTTAATGTATGATATTTTTTTCATAGAGGAGAGTCAGCTGCGTTTCTATGTCACAGTTAAAAGTACGATGACCCTAGAATTTATTTCTATCTCGATAATGTTGATCGTTGTGACGTAGAAACCAGCGTAGGCCTATTTACTATGTTGAAAATAGATAGTTTAAAATTAGAAACTGTCGAAATAGTAACACATAGGTACTATTTGTATATAACTGCCTTCAATTGGTCGTTGAAAAAACTAAGATTGTGTAATAGATTAAAATAAAACTAAATAAATAATAAATAAACGCATCACACTCAACGGTCCCCATCAAGATCACTTGGTCTTGTGTCGGGGGTCGAGTAACATAAACAACACTAACACACACCCAGACCACGACAAATATCTGTATAGTCCATATAGACGTTTGCCGTGAGCGGGGATCGAACCCGCAACCCTTAGCACTTCAGTCAGTTGCAGTTTTGCACCACTGGTTTTTTTAGATAATTAAATATATCTAAAACCCTATTTAAAATTTGGTAGGTCATGCTTTTAACCAAATGGAGTTGAAATTAGTTTTATTTTATGTTAGCTGTCCCTTGCGGTTTCACTCGCGTTTATGGTTACTGCTTCGCTCCTATGAGTCGTAGCGTGATGTAATATAGCCTATAGCCTACCTCAATACACGGGCTATTTAACGTAAAAATATTTTTTCAAGTCGTACCAGTAGTTTCAGATATTATCCCCACATACAAAGGTACACGTATATATATCTATAGACGAATAGCGTGAAACAAAATTAAATAAGTATTTGTTTACAACAAAGTTTCAAAATTCTATAAATAAGAACGAGAGTAAACAAGTTATTTTGTTTTGTACCACGATAGTATTTTAGTCTTTCTTTGTGCAACTCTAATCTGTGTTAATGTCAAACTTTTTAATGTATAACAACGAATAATTAATACAAGACTATAATAAAAAAGAATCGGTTGACTCCAAAAGCAAAATACATAATTTAATAATAAAAATTAGTTTGAAATTTAATTTTAATAATAAAAATTCATACTGTTTAGCTAGACACGTGTTGATCATGGTTTTAATGCGTCTTTTGTAGTAAAGCAGTATATCTTTTATCAAAAAAGAAAAGAAAATATGGACAAATACTTATTCAAACAAATTGATTAAGAATAGGTTCGACATCTTTACACGCCATTATCTCAAAATGAAGTTCGTGTGGCTTGACACGGTATTGCTTATCAGCGTCCAATTTATAATGAAACCGTTATTTCATTATTCTTCTAAAATGTTCTAATGCTTTCTAATTTTTTAATCAGCAGTAGAAATCAAGTAAATCACTCAACACGAGTCAGTTGCAGTTAATGTAACGCTTTGCGATAACTATAATGATGGTTACGCAAAACTCTACCAATATCTTGAGTAATTCATTTTATATCCTGCTTTTTACAACTGACTTGTTGTTTATATAAGACGCGTATTGTACTTTATGTATGAAATGTTACAAATATATTAATAAAACATTTTATGTATTAGTAAAAAGCGATTGTACTGGAATTAAAAAAAAAAATGTTTGTTCATGCTTAGTTTTCTAGAGTCTATATTGAAGGGGGAAAAAGAATTGTTTTTTCTTACGAGTGCGTTTTTTTAATTGAATTTAACTTTTGTAGAGTTGGTAAACATAAAATTATCAAAATTACTATGGATGTAGATAAATTGCTAGTAATCGTTTTGCTTTCTGAAGTTTGATACTTTGTTGCATAATTTTGTTGTTAAAAACAAAACTTTTAATTACTTTCTTACCACATATAAATAAAATATTTATGTAAATTTATAGTAACTCTTAAAAAGCGTTTATTATAAAGTGTACGTTAGGCTAAAGTAAGTAAGATCGAAACTCTGTAAATATCTGCTATGTAAATAATAAAATTTGTTTAAGTTGCATGTATTTTGACCTAGTAATCAAATAGATAGCCCGAGGACCTCGTGCTCTTGACGATTATTTACATACTAGCTTACACCTGCTGCTTCGTCCATATTTTTTTTATTTTCGCCACGATTATTAACTTCATATTGTCTTATAGATATGTATATGAAGATCATTTAAATTTTTGCTAGGTAAAATGCCCTCTAAAACTCCCTTTCAGAGATTAACCTAGATAATCACATACTGTTAATTTTAGGGTTATAAATTTCGTGCTTTTTTGGTATCCCTCTCACGTTTTCTAACATTTTTATTATATGACTTGTCTTAATTGTCATATTTCATCACGCCTGTCAATACATATATGTTCTTGAATCATGTATTACATTAAAATTTTGGCAGTTTATACCTTTTATGCGATGATTCCGTTTAGCTACCCCAAAGTAAAGGAGAAAATCGGAATCGCGTGTCCGGCCAAACGGACTCTCCGGCCGGGTGGCAAAATGGAATTCGTATATCCATTTTTTTTCCCATTGTTCACCCCAAGGTTTACTGTGTATCAATTACATTTTATTAGAATTTCGTTAAACATAACAAACCAAATTATTTTAAGTTATTATAAAAATTATATTACACAAATTAAAAAAATAAATTTATCGCGTTAACTGTTTATAGTCAGGCAATCATCCCTTTTATGTGGTAAGCACGTACTAAGAAAGGATTTTTGAAAATTTCACCCCTAAAAGGGTAAAGTAAGGGATGATTGTATGAAAATATGTCATTTAAAAAGTAAGAAACACGAAATTTAATATGGTTAATTCTGTTTAGAAATAAATGAACATGACGTATATCGGCGTTTTATTAAATTTTATCTATAAGCGGGGGAATAAGCGGTTGTTAATGTATAAGTAACCCGAGCGAAGTAGGTGCAGTTCGCTAGTAAAATGTACACAAGTAAGGAACTTCGAAATAACAGACAGACTAAAATTTTATGACTAAATATGTATAGATAATAGCAAATATTACATCTCATAATTATGTTTGTTCTGACACAACACTGGACCTCGAGGTCGAAGGAATAAAATGCGAGGACGAATTCTCTTAATTTGTTATAGAATCAATGGATTCCAATATTTATTATTTCGATTCCTCCCACGTAAGTTGTTGTAACCCCAAAATTACAATTTTACAGTAGAGCACTTTTAATCCGTTTTAGTTTGAAAGTTACAACAAAATGCGCCTTTTTTCAGGCGTATTTTGTTGTAACTTTCCTTGAAAAAAAAAAAAAGATTTTTGGTATTTTTTCACTTTGAATGCATTAAGCAATGCAAATTCGTTTAGTATTCAGTAAAAACGCTAACGGCAATTTTGTGGCTTACAATAACTTACGTGGGAGGTATCGATTTTTTATTTCATACTTGCTGTACCTATTACGTATTGTAATGCCACCTAAAGTATATAGATATTTTGGGTCCTATCAAAGTTTCATCACAATGCGTTCAGTGATTTCGGAATGCATGAAGATGATAGACATACAACTTTTTAGACTGAAGACTAAACGATAAAAGTCCAAACATAAACAGAGAACTGAATCAGACATCTCCAAAATTTATCAGTGAAAGCGATGAATCGAATTTACGAAATTGCTCGTCTTTTTTAGTAAGCGTAGGATTGGTAGAGCTGGCGACACTTATGACGTGACCAATCAGAATTATGGAACGATAATTGTTCTAGGATTCTGCTTGGTCACTTTATGTTTCAAAGTTTATGTATTTTATGTTTATGGACACGAAGTGGCTAGATATCTACATATTAAAATATGAATTAGTGTATTCTGTATATCTTTTGAAATTTCCTTTTTTTAATACTTATTGTATTTCAGTTAAATAGCCAATAACTGGAGTAGCGTAATAAGCACACTCTGGTATAACCGGGGAAAATGGAAAGTAGATGGTTTTTTTGTGATATGTATGCATTTAAAAGATACATATCATTGAAATATAAATAAATAAACGCATCACACTCAACTGCCCCCATTAAGATCTCATGACCTTGTGTCGGGGGTCCGGAAACACAACACTAACACAAACACACAGACCACGACAAACATCCATATGGCCAATACAGACGTTTGCAGTGAGAGGGGATCGAACCCGCGACGGTTAGCGCTTGAGTCAGTTGGAGTGACCACTGCGCCAACGTGTCTGTCAAATATAAATAGGCGTTTGAAGTTTCTGAAGTACATATGTATATAGAACGTATCTAAGTTACGTAGTCGAAAACTTATTACATAGTAATTTTTTACGTATACAGATAATAAATTCTAATAACGCCGCCCCACACTCGTAGTGTTTCGTGTATGGTAGTAAGACAAGGCCTTATAATGTCTAATTAATACGACTTTCTCGCTCGGCCTTTAACTTTATTTAGCTAACACCCACCCTTTTATGCAATCATGATATATAATGTCTTTAACATTAATACGCCAAGATGCATTTTTATACGATTTTTTTTCTGAAATCTTAAAAGTATGATTATTTCCACTCATATTTTATTTATTCTATATGATTTTATAGTCTATGGTAATTTGCACGCATTATTCTATAAACATTGATTATCTATATATGTAAAAATTGGAATTGGATTGGAATGAAACTTTGGTATAATGTTCAAAAGGGTTTCTGTATTTAATATCTATGTATATATTTTAGGTGGCATTGCAACGTATGCCGGTGAATTATTTATTATTAAAAATTAAAATAGTTTTATAAAATACATTGCAAGGCAGATATTTGAGTTGCCATTAACATAGATGACGTGATTGTTTAAAGTTATTGAAATGTATGTATAAAGTTTACAATGTTAAATTATGAACTGCGTGATCTATAAATTAATATATATGCAATTAGTTATCAGAAGTGGCTCCTTGTTTAATAGATATTAGTCTATACAAATATAAATATGACAACTGACAAATCGGTCATTGATTTACTCACATTAATAAACATTTCTAAATCTAAAGAAGTAAAAGGATAATTATAATGAAATACTAGTTTGCTTTTGCGGACTGCCTTATCGATATTTACCAGATTAATTGGAGGGAGGTCTTCGTTTATGAACGAGATATTTCATGCAACACGAAATTTTCAAATTATTCTGAGATTAGCGCGGTAAAACAATGGTTACATTAGCCTTTAGGATTGTCATGTCTTATGACGTCACCGAAAAAAAGGCGGTTTAGACTCCTATTGTAAATTCGTGGCATTTGTCATTTTATTGCACCATTAAAATTAACCGTGTCATTTTTGTAACGTTTTTTTATTCATTTTAATTTATAACTTGTTATAATTATCTTTAAAGCCTCTCAAAGATAGCACCAATTAGTGTTTCAAAATTAATTAAATAAGATAACTCTTAATATTAAGTGCAAAAAATTAAAAAAAATGAAAGACTTTTTAGTAACTTTGAATTCCTCGAAACTTTAGTTTAGTTATGTATAAAAATGTGAATTATTGTAACTTATGTTTATTTTTCACGTAAATGTACAATTCTAAAGTACATTGAAAAGCTTAATAAAAAGTCATTGCTTCTCATGAGAATCTTATTGCGCCAAAGAATAACATAAAATGAGGTAGACCTGAGTATTATGTGAGTCAGAAAATGAGTCACCTACTAAAAATAGGATGGATGCATCTATAATATCTTTCAACTATATTCTAGCTCAAACGCCTTTATAAAAGCCATGACGTCATCGACAAAAAGATAGATTTAAATAATCCTTGTTCTTAGGCGACAATTACATTTGTACGTTATACTCTCGTAATTGGGATATGATAACTAACCTGGTAACAGTTATCTTACGAAAGCTGTTTCTGTAAAAAATAAAGGCACTGACGAAGGTAAATTCTTTCAGGTGTAAAGCAATGATAAAACTTATGTAAATCTGTATGCAAGCCTGAAACTTTTAAGTGTAATTCTCGTCTTAGAAAATTAAATTCGAAGTTTAACAGATGCCACTGCCAATCCACCTTTGGTTTCAGGATTATCTGTCTAGAAAAGCACAAGACCTTGTATGTGCCGGTGCCGCGTCTGCAGAACGGTTTCCTCAATCGCCTGGTTTTGCCAGAAGGGGAGGCCAGACCGGGAACCATTAGGAAGGCTGTTTCACGTAACGGCATGGAGGCTTTTGGACAGCCATTGAGTAAGTGAAATTAATAATTTGTAGTTTAACTAATCGTCGATGAGTCGTTACGACTGATTAAATTAATTTAAAATGGTGCAATTATGCTAATGAATTTTATAAATGTGAATATAAGTTTATTTGATATGCTTCCACGTTTCGACTTATCGCACAGAAATTTTACATACGCCTTCTTTCAAAATCAAACAAATCTTTCCTTAAAAAAGTACTTTTTTAGAGTCCAGAAGTTAATAATAATAAGACATTAGATGCGTAGTTCACGTCATCTCCCAACTCTTGTTTATTAATATTTATATATCGCTATGTTCTCTCTCTTGATATTACCCGTCCGTTGCTAAGCAACTTTCCAAGTCACATGTCTCATTAACGTGTCTTCTCACGATAACTACGAATTCGTTTTTTATTTAATAAAGAAAAAAAATACATTTTGTTAGTGTCGAAATATAATGAGTCAGCATTTTTAGTACCACAAGGATTGTGGCTTTCGCAAAACCCTGACGAAAATATCTGATCGTAGAAAGAAGAACTTTTTTGTGATGTTTTCATAAGTATTAATAAAAAGTTGAATGATTCATACATTTAACTGTTGATTACGAAACTATATTTTGTCTAAGGCACAGTTAGTTTTAACTAGTAGTGTAATCGCAATTGTCGATTCAATCATGTACAGGTTATTTTGTAGACAATATTTTTTTCTGTCACTGACTACATTATTTTCTTATGTATTCTTTGAAATGTCTTCATAACGGCGTTAACCTAAGAATTTAATTTTCTTATACACGAAGTTATGGAAGCTACGCTTAAATTTTCCTATTTTACCAAATTATTAAAATTTGCAATTTAATTTTCCTTCACAGGCATCGAAGATTCGGTCTCATTAGATCTCGTTGTTATGGGCTCGGTCGCTGTATCTAAAGAGGGTTACCGCATCGGTAAAGGCAAAGGTAAAAGTCGTAACAATTTAATATAATACATATGTATAGAGTCTTTTATACTTATTATATAGTCTATTTATATTATCTATAAAGTCCAATTATTAATATAATATAAATTGAAACCAAATAATAAATTACGTTATTGATAAATATAAGGCTGTATTATAGGCATTTTATATTGCGCAGTATATTGTAGTGTCACGAATGATATATTAAAAATTATTTATGTTATGCTTGTTTTTTGTTAATAAAAAAAAAAATTAAGATGGAACTAATTGCAAAAGCTAGTTTTGCACTATTTCCGACGACATGTCTTTATTATCAGCCGAGGTAGCCCAGTGGTTAGGAAACTCGATCTACAGTGATGATCGCTGGTTCAAGTCTGGCTGGCTAGCCCATGTTGGCGCCGCTGAGTTTTCAAGTGATTTTCAAGTGATTTTGTGTTTAAACTCATCTCTTGCTCGGAGATAAAGGAAAAAATCGTGAGAGTTGCCAGTGTCGGAAAAATCTGACACATATATCTGCCATCCCACGCTGGAAAAGCGAAGTAGATTAAGATCTTAACCTTCTACTTAACAGAAGAGGCGACTTTTGCCAAGCTGTGAGATATTACTATTACAATACAATATCTTTATGGAGTGTTTTCGTCGATTAACAGGTTATGGAGACTTGGAGTTTGGTCTCATGATGCACATGAAAGCTATTAAGCCGAACACTCTGGTCGCAACTACCGTTCACGATTGTCAGGTATATATAAAAAATAACTTTTATGTAGATAGTTCTTATTTTTCTTTGAGTGTTAAATAAAGTATTGGTAATTCATACACTTTCTTAGTTATGTAATAAAGTTTCAAAACTGAAAAAACTATTTTAATTACACGTTTATGTAAAAATTAGCGAAGTTTATATTTCTTTATTTCCATTTGTTTTATATAATAATGAATTTTTTCTTAACCTCAAAATCGGAGACATTCCATAAATTTCTCTAACTTCATAACTCCAGATTGCTCTATGGATTGAGTGACCCATTTGGATGAATCACCCTGTATTTTTCATTTAATTAAATTTAATTTCAGGTATTTGATACTCTACCAGCTGAGCTGTTCGGGCAGCACGATGTCCCTGTAGATCTTATCATCACACCAACACAGGTATATGCTAGCGACTACTTACTTAATTTTCCCTATTATAGTAATTAATGTATCTTACCGACTGTATAGTGCCTATCTACGTACTCTACCAATGTTCTACATATGCTACCG
This sequence comes from Hypolimnas misippus, assembly GCA_037950945.1. Lineage (NCBI taxonomy): Eukaryota > Metazoa > Arthropoda > Insecta > Lepidoptera > Nymphalidae > Hypolimnas > Hypolimnas misippus. The sequence goes on from JBBEEQ010000009.1 coordinate 5,126,581, forward strand.
ATTTCACCCTACCGATTTACGTATCGTACGGATGTAACATCCTTATTTTTGTACGTATCCTACTGATGTTCAACATACGGTACAAATTACATCCTACTGATCTACGTACTCTAGGGATGGGATACCAACCTTACCGATCTAACAACTGAAATACCGTTGTCTCAAAGAACTCAGAATTGTGAAAATTTTCACATGTTTTGTTTTGATAATATTCTTACTATCTTTTAGAAGTTTGGAAAGCACAATATGTTATAGAAGAGAAAATAGAAAATATTTCGAGATAGTTTTTAATCTGAAATTTAACTTTTTATAATTTTCAGGTGATTGAAACTCAGCGTATGAGCCAGAGGCCGGCGGGCATTCTGTGGCATCTCTTGTCCAATCGTCGCATACAACTGATGCCTGTTCTTGGACAGTTAAGGGAGATTGAGATGCTGTGAGTTGTTTTTTTTCTTTTATATTATAGAAAAATAGGGCTGGTGTGGATACACTATATGTGACTTTATATTTTACTCAGGAATAATAAATAAGCTTGTCATATATGAAATGAAAAACTGTAAAAAATGTTTATTATAGGAGGGTTAAGGGGAAAATTTCTAGTTCCTTTGTTATAATTATGTATTTGTGTTATTCTTATTTTGAAATTTAAATACCAATGGTGCATAAGCAAAAAGTGAAAAAGCGTACACCACGATCTAGAAACGATTTGACTGACCCATCTAAAAGAATCTAGAAACGATTTGACTGACCCATCTGAAAGAATCGTCTTGTAATGAGTAGAAACACTAGTATATTTCGATTCACATACCACATATTAGATGTGTGTCTCAAATAATTGAAAATATTAATACATAACCAGTGTAAGTAATAAAAAAATCGTAATTTTCGTTCTAGAATGTGTTTATATACCAAATAATTCAAGTAAAGATAAATTGTTTATAATATCTTATAATGGTTGAGAATGTTGGCTGGCAGAAAATGCTTTTGGGCATTAAGCTCGCCTTTGTATACAATTCGTACATGAAGAATAAATAAATATTCAATAATTTGATAATAATATACGAGATAACAAGAGTTAAAACATTAAACATATATGACATAAAATGTTTTAAGTGTTGTTTACTCAACTGTACCGCGCGCGGATTCTGTCTCGCCACGTCTTCAGACCGGCACACTTGAATGGAGATATAGGTATATAAACACTTCCCGTAATGAAAATCACAAAGTTTCGAATGAGTAAGTCAAGTAAGATATAATAAATGATAAACTTCTTTTAAAGGCTTAGAATATTCAAAAAGTTTATAGCACCATCATATACATTTAGTGTTTTAATTTGTACTCGACTGTACCGAGCGCGAGTTCGGTGTGGCCTCGCCGGCCGCGGTCAGTACAATGCCCGCCGCTGTGCAGGGCGGGGCGCGCGTGCCCGCTGAAGGAGGACGACACGGACGTGGAGGAGCGCGCGGGCGGCCCGCGCCGGCGCGCGCGGCGCCGCACGCGCTCGCACAAGAGCCACAGCGAGGGCGAGGTGAGGCCCTTTCCATCAACATTCATTGCGCGCCGACGAGCGATACTGTGCCAAGCCATACGGACTGCATTTTGAGAAAATGACGGCTAAATATGACGAACTTATTCTTAGTGAATTAGTTGGAAGACGTATATATCCATTTCTTTGTGTCTTTTTCGATAAAAGTAATTTTGAATTAAAAGCGAATTGGTATAATAAAATGTTTGGTAATAATAAATTGTTTTGTAAATGTAAATTAACAAACTTTTTCGATACTTGTTTTGTTTATTGACTTAATTATTATTATTTTTAATAATGTTAAAATACATAACGCATTACGGGAATACATCAATATTTCAGAATTTTACTTTTTGTGGGATGACACATTATTGCTTATTAAAATCCAAATATCACACTGCTGGGCAAAGTTCTCCTCTCCTATAGTGAAGAAAGTTTAGAGCTGAATTCACCACCCTGGTCCTTTGAGCCAGATATACATGTTAGAAATTCTCACTAGCACATACAGGTTTCCTCGCGATGTTTTCCTTCAACGCAAAGCTCGAGATGAGTTTAGATACAAATTTAGCAATTGAAACTTCAGAGATACTAGCCGAGGTTTGAGATCGACGTGTTCTAACCAGTAGGCCATCTCAGCAAAATTAATTTAAAAAATCAAAAACCCAGCTTATTAATCCTATACGGTATTTCTGATTGAACGATTTAAGAGATCTTAAAATGATTTTTAATACCTATTAAACGATACCCCCCCTTAACAGTTCGTCAATTTTTTTTTCTTCTGTAGCGGCCAAAATCGGCCATTTTAATTTTTTACCAATTTTCATACATTCCATGACATTCGCACCGTATCAAACGATGTGTCGTTTATTAATTACTAAAATTATTTTATTTTTACTTATTTAGTTGGTACTGACATTTAAATAATTTCCAAAACATTATCAAACATTTCCATTTCAAAGAAATTACGAATCATTTCATATATTTTATATTATGATTTAATTATCAGGGTAACACTACCGAAGGCGAAGAGGGTAAATCCTCCAAACCGCGTCGCACTCAACGTCGCCGTAACAGCAACAAGTCCGTTAGCAAAGACGGCAAGGAGGGCAAGGAGGACAAGCCGAGGCGTCCCAGGCGCCCGAAACCGGTTATCGACTTCTCTCTTAAGGTAAGACTTACTTTAAATTACACACAACTTTAAGAATAATTCTTAAAAACAATAATAAGTTGCCGGTTCTTCTCGATACATTTAGCTTTCCGAATCAATTGTTTTCCTTATTATTAACTTTAATACTTTATTGCTTTTAACGATTTAAGAGTGCTCGTGAGCCAGAGCCTACTGGGATAAAGTATATTTTTATTTTAAATTTATTGATCTAAGCGTATGTTTGAATTTAGGTGCGTTTAAACCAAACCAATAGAGCAAGAACACCCTTTCTTTATCTTATAATGGAAACGAGAGAGTAGTTTATATCAAATTTTTAATGAACTAAAATCAGCGAACATTTGCAACGAATCGAAAGCGTCCGAACACGCAAGCTCTAAGCATTGTTCTTTAGATCCATTTAAATGTGGCGGGCTAGCATTATTAGAAATATCCGTAGAATCTTTGAGAACGTAAACAGAGCAACGAAAGAACGCTCTACATCTGTTCACACTTAAAGAATATGAAGAGCGGGGATAAGAACGAGCATTCGCTAGTTTGTAAATTGGTGTTTAAACGTACTTGTTGCGAGTGTTGGCGTTCTTGTATATAGTAATGTGTGTTACTATAAAGAAAATGTTACTATAAATAAAGAAAGAATATGTGTTAAATGTAACGATTTTGATATATAACGTTTATTAATAGCACAATTAGCTATATGTTTCAGCAGCTAAATTGAAACTGGAGCTATTCTAGTACTTATAGCAGGAGCACCCGCTCTTCCATAGCACTTTTTAATATAATAACAATTTATAGAATAGCTCCAGCTTCAATTTAGCTGCTTAAACATGTTAATAATTAAATAAATATATTTTTATTTTGTTTTGCGATCTAATTTTAAAATTATTGGTCATTTAAATTATTTTTTTCCTTTATTTACAGATATCGAACATCAGTCCCAACACTCGTGTCCGCGACTTGAAACAGGCGTTGTCCGAGCGTGGCGTAAAACCGCAGGTTATGGTCTGGAAGGTGAGTTATATTTGACGCCTATGTTTTTATTTCTCAAATTTCATCTCGTGATTTGTTAAAAATATATTTTATTTCTAGGGCTTCCGCGGATTCTGCTACTTACATTTCTTCAAGCCGGGACCACAAAAGGTATTTAGTATTACTTAATTTAATATTCGTTCAAAAACATTTTCTTTTTAATCATTTTCACTATTTCCATTAATTGTTTCCACTAGTAAATAAGTTAATTCATAAATATAAATGTGTGTATTAGTAATGGTCCTTGAGAGCAGGATAAAACTTCTATTGCTTTAATTTATATGTTTTAGTAAAAAAACGATTTTTCTGATTGATGAAAAAAAATAGAGAACTTATGTAGTAAATAGAATCGAGAAAATGAAAAGACGTTGACATTAAAACGAAAGTGGCACCTTTGATTTAATTTTAGATTTTTTTGTAATTGGAAGATATGTTCGGAAAGACATTGAAAACATATTATTTGAAATACGCAAGCTTGCGTCTTAATTTTAAATAATGCTTTGTTTTTAAATGCGTCTTCCAAGCAGAAATGCAAAATTTGCACGCAATCGTCTCGATTTTAGTATTAAGCCGCTATAATCCCCAGGGCGACGGCGACACCGTGCAAGCGGCCAGTATGGAGAGCGTGCTGGCGGCGCTGTCGCAGATGTCGCTGGGCGGCTCCGGCGGCGCGCCCGACGAGCCGCGCGACGACAAGCCGCGCCTGCTGTGCGTCGAGCCCGCGCCGCCGCGCGCCGCGCCCGCCGCGCCCGAGGTGAGCCGTCGCGAGCCGAACCAATCGGCTGCACGAGGTGACGCCACAGCCGCGCCTGCTGTGCGTCGAGCCCGCGCCGCCGCGCGCCGCGCCCGCCGCGCCCGAGGTGAGCCGTCGCGAGCCGAACCAATCGGCTGCACGAGGTGACGCCACAGCCGCGCCTGCTGTGCGTCGAGCCCGCGCCGCCGCGCGCCGCGCCCGCCGCGCCCGAGGTGAGCCGTCGCGAGCCGAACCAATCGGCTGCACGAGGTGACGCCACAGCCGCGCCTGCTGTGCGTCGAGCCCGCGCCGTCGCGCCCGAGGTGAGCCGTCGCGAGCCGAACCAATCGGCTGCACGAGGTGACGCCACAGCCGCGCCTGCTGTGCGTCGAGCCCGCGCCGCCGCGCCCGAGGTGAGCCGTCGCGAGCCGAACCAATCGGCTGCACGAGGTGACGCCACAGCCGCGCCTGCTGTGCGTCGAGCCCGCGCCGTCGCGCCCGAGGTGAGCCGTCGCGAGCCGAACCAATCGGCTGCACGAGGTGACGCCACAGCCGCGCCTGCTGTGCGTCGAGCCCGCGCCGCCGCGCCCGAGGTGAGCCGTCGCGAGCCGAACCAATCGGCTGCACGAGGTGACGCCACAGCCGCGCCTGCTGTGCGTCGAGCCCGCGCCGTCGCGCCCGAGGTGAGCCGTCGCGAGCCGAACCAATCGGCTGCACGAGGTGACGCCACAGCCGCGCCTGCTGTGCGTCGAGCCCGCGCCGCCGCGCCCGAGGTGAGCCGTCGCGAGCCGAACCAATCGGCTGCACGAGGTGACGCCACAGCCGCGCCTGCTGTGCGTCGAGCCCGCGCCGTCGCGCCCGAGGTGAGCCGTCGCGAGCCGAACCAATCGGCTGCACGAGGTGACGCCACAGCCGCGCCTGCTGTGCGTCGAGCCCGCGCCGCCGCGCGCCGCGCCCGCCGCGCCCGAGGTGAGCCGTCGCGAGCCGAACCAATCGGCTGCACGAGGTGACGCCACAGCCGCGCCTGCTGTGCGTCGAGCCCGCGCCGTCGCGCCCGAGGTGAGCCGTCGCGAGCCGAACCAATCGGCTGCACGAGGTGACGCCACAGCCGCGCCTGCTGTGCGTCGAGCCCGCGCCGCCGCGCCCGAGGTGAGCCGTCGCGAGCCGAACCAATCGGCTGCACGAGGTGACGCCACAGCCGCGCCTGCTGTGCGTCGAGCCCGCGCCGCCGCGCGCCGCGCCCGCCGCGCCCGAGGTGAGCCGTCGCGAGCCGAACCAATCGGCTGCACGAGGTGACGCCACAGCCGCGCCTGCTGTGCGTCGAGCCCGCGCCGTCGCGCCCGAGGTGAGCCGTCGCGAGCCGAACCAATCGGCTGCACGAGGTGACGCCACAGCCGCGCCTGCTGTGCGTCGAGCCCGCGCCGCCGCGCCCGAGGTGAGCCGTCGCGAGCCGAACCAATCGGCTGCACGAGGTGACGCCACAGCCGCGCCTGCTGTGCGTCGAGCCCGCGCCGCCGCGCCCGAGGTGAGCCGTCGCGAGCTGAACCAATCGGCTGCACGAGGTGTTGTGTGCGCGCCCTAGCGCACCACGACTTACACCGCCGTGCCGCTGCCCGCGCCCGCCGTGAGACGCGCTGGTAGTATTGGCGAGGGTAGTGACGTGTCGCGAGATGAACCAATCAATTGCCAGAGGTGATAGAACATGTCGTATCCCGCGTACTACACAACGATAAGCGATATCGTTGTGTCCGCGTCATAGCACACCGCGCCAGACGCCGCCGCGCCGCTTTCCTTGTCCTTGCGAGCTATTCACAAGTAAGAGTGATGACGTGCCGCGTGCTGAACCAATCAAGTGCTCGTGATAAGACGTACGCGTTACCACGCGCACTACACGTGTGCTGTGCGTCGTGTTCGCACACCGCGCCCAAAACCGATGCTTCGCGACCCCCGTGTACTTGTAAACCAATTACAAGTAAGAATGATGACGCTTCGCGTACCGAACCAATCAGGTATTCGGTACAGCACGACTAAGTCCTTATAATACTCTGCATGTATCTGCACAAAAACAAATTTTGCCAATGTTGGCAACGTAGCTTGGAACATAGAATCAAAATTACCTTGCATAAAATTAAAAAAAAAAAGTATCTTTTGGTAACATTGATTGTTTAATCTACTTTGTGGTATATAATTCGGATTAGATCACCACTCAACTCATCATCACTCCTAGTTTTGATTATTTCAAATGTAAACTAACTTAAGATGTTTTATTTCCAACATTTTTAATTTTTTGAACGTTTAAAAAAGATTTTTTTAACACTTTGTGTATTCATTTCGAATAATTTCATCAATTAGAACCTAAACTTATTTAACAGATTATAAATGTCTTCCAGGTACATTAATTCCCGAGAGCCGAAGCTATCGACGCGGAGTCCCAACATTATAATAATTTCAAACACGCATACGAACGTTGCTCGCTTTATTTGCACACGGGAGGGGCTCCTGTCGCATTCCGATACTAATTGTTTTAGCTTTAAGGTTGATTTTTTGTTCGTGTCGTGCCAAGTTGCGGTATTTGTGTAGCTAAAAGCGATCACCGATATTTAGAAAATAATTACATTTGTAAGTTTTACTCTGGTAACAGCTATCTAGGTGGCCTATGAAAGCTGTGAGACTCAAAAATAAGGTACTGAACGTAAATTCTTTAAGGTTTAAAGCAATAACAAATGACTTACGTAAGTCTTTGTGAACGCCTGAAAGCAAAAATTATAAGTGTAATTATAACCTTAAATACTATCTGTACTTATTTTTATTCAAAATAGTTTTATTTCGAAGTTCAAATTAGTAATTTCTAAACGTGAACGTCTATCGTCTTTCTCTTAATATATTCTTGTAAAACATTCAACATTTTTTTTGGTGAAATGGTTCTAAATTACGTACTTATATTTCTATTATGCGTCTATATTCGAATTTAATTATTATAACAGGCGCTTTCTGATTGTAGGAGTTTGAAATTCTTCGTCAAAACTCAACGCTTTGATTTTTTTTTGTTTCTCTCATTCGCGTGGCACGGCACTGGAGTTAGAGAGAGTGAGCTATATTTACAAAGAATACGAAAATATATCTTTATGAATGTTTTAGTTGTTTCTCTAGTCTTAATGTTAGATTAATATATAACTATGTTGTTTACGACTCCTCGTTTTCAATGCGAAATACTTTAAGCATTCTTCCATAATTGTTAAAGATGCTATATTTTAGTATAGAGGTAGTTTCTCATTGAAGATTTTAACGAAAATAAAAACTACTAAGGTGCTTTCGTAAACGGACGACCGAACGTCGGATTTTTATTAAATTAGTTCGAAAAGGATTTGATTAGTTTTAAGAATATTTATTTTTTTAAATATTTCGCCGAACGTTCGGGAATCCGTTTCAATCTTGTATATTTGTGCCAACTTGTAATCGCGATATTTTTAAATAGATATTTTAAAAGAAGATATTTTCTCTTAACGTGTTAGTGATGTGATTTCATTGTAAACTTACATATCGATGTGGAAGGTTGGTATAAATATTGTTTTTTTTTCTGTAACAAAACTTTACTTTTTTCAGTATTAGGTAAACGAGCTAAGTCTCGGAGAGTAATATATACGACATAATAATATATTTAAATTATTTACGCGAAGGTGTGTTTCGCATGTCCTATGGTCTCTTGATGTGAAAAAATACATGTATTTTATATAGAACTTTGGTAATGATGTATTTTTCGAATTTTTTCGTTTTTGCCCGTAAGGTTTTAGCAGCTTCGTATACGAAAAAAGAAATGCATTTTTGTCATTTAGTCTGTAGAAGGATTTTATTTTATTTGTGTGCGTTTTTGTCGTGTAACATTGTTAAGTTTTAATAAAGATGAAAAATTCTAGTAATGTAGAAATTGTTTAAAGTTTTTAAACTGAAAATAAAAAGTTTTATTATTGTTATTTAAAAGTTGATATCGCGAAAAAGTACTTTAAAAGTCTATTAGTTAACACGACAAGAACGTACGATTTGCACAGTTAATTTTTTTTTAATTATGATTTTTCTCAAAGCATATCTCCCTATACTGCTGTCTTAACACCGCTGTGTACTTGAGTTTTTTTGTAATCTTATAACGTTGAGTAGCGTGCATGATGATTTTTTTTGTTTTGTATTTTTTTTAATAAATTTATTTAACACTTCTTTGTTTTTTTTTTTGTTCGTTTTCCGAAACTATAGTGATGTTAATTAATCTTGATATTTGAAACTGAATGTTGTGATGTAAAACCGATTTAGAGTTGAAAGTCAAATTATATTCTATTTTTCTAGTGAATCGGTGTTTTATTGTGTCTGATATAAGGACGAGTTTTTAAATATATACTATATATAATAATTATATATTTCAGCAGATTTTAAGATACAGTAGAAATATGAGGTTTTGATCATTGTCTCCAAATATTCTTAAATATGTATTGAAATTTGTCTGCTGTGACTTCCTTGTGAATGTATTGATCTTGATCTTGTATATTATATATTGAGAAAAATATCTTAAAAATGAAATAAATGGAGTTTTGAAAAATAGTTTCAACTGAAAAAAAAACACAAAGTCTTATGATTATGCCTAATCCTGACAAACCTTTAAAGTTCAACATAAAATGTTCGTGAATGAAGTAACTGACTTCAAAATTTCTAAAACACAGTCAAATTTAAGTGGCCTTTAAGTCATGCTCTCATAATTTTTATAAAACAACTCTGTTACCTAGGTAACCTTAAGATGTGAGTATCAAAATAAGTCACTGATAGTCAATTCTTTCACATGTGAAAGAATTGATAAACAACTTACGTCAATCTTACGAATATCTGTAAGCAAAACTTGTAAGTGGATGCCGATAAGTAATCATGTGTCAACTCACAACTCAAACAACTCAGAGTTGGACGCTGAAAAGCAATATTGTGTCAAGCCGCACAGACTTCATTTTGAGAAAATTGCATCTAAAGATGTCAAACCTATTTTTAACGAATTAGTTTGAAGACGTATATACCCATCTTTTCTTTTATATTTCTATAAAATGGGTAATTAATTTAAAGCAGATCGATATATTTAATGTGTTATCTAATAAAAAGTTTTTCAATTATTTGACAGTATTGTATAAATTGCAAAAAATGGAACGCACTTGAAATTCGAAACATTAAATTAAGTAACTTTTTTCTGTACTTATTTAGTTTATATGACTTGATATTTTTTCGAATAATGTTAAATAGGTGACGAAGTATCATAATACATTAATATCTCCAAATTTGACTTTTTGTGGGTTGACACATTATTGCTTACCAGCATCCAGTTAAATTTTGAGATATTGATGTATTTTGATACTGCGTTACCTATTTAACATATTAAAAAAAATCAAGTTGTCGAAGTAAGTAAGTACGGAAAAAAGTTTTTAATTCAATGTTACGAATTTCAAGTGCGTTTCATATTTTGCAATTTATAAAATAATCTCAAATATTTAAAAAAACTTATTATTATATATAACATTAAATATATCAATTATCTTTTCATTTTTACTAATTCATTATACCTATTATCACAATAGAAAAGAAAAGACGGATACATACGTCTTCAAACAAATATACTAAAAATGGGTTTGACATGTTTAGACGCCATTTTCTCAAAATGAAGTTCGTGTGGCTTGACACAGTATTTCTTATAAGCGTCAAAGTATAGTGATACTCTGATTTTCCTCTTGGCAACTTAAAAGTAAGCAGCATTAAATAATTTAGTGAAATAATTAACAAAATTATTGAAGTGTTCGAAATGAGATAGTTCGATAGGAAAGACGCAATTCTCTGTCCTTCCCTTGCGCATGTCGTCACAAACCCGCAGAAATACTAGATTTTTTAGATTTTTGTTTTTTTTTTTTGCTACAGAACCTAAAAAATGATTCAATAGTTATTGCGTGATAAACCGCTATACATCATTTCATTAATATTTAACACGTGTACTGTAACACAACAATTTTGATACTTATCAATATATTTTAGTATAATTATATAGCTATTCTATCAGATGGAACACGCTAGGTTTATTATATTATAAATATCAACAACGTTTATTCCTTCTATATTATTTCGCATTATGAAGATGGCAGTTTTCATTCCTTTGTGTCTGATAGTGCTGCATACATATGTACTTGGAGATGGTGTGAGTATTATATATATTGTTTAAAATTTAATGTCTTCCAATACATGAAAGGCGTTGTTTTATATTTATCTAATTGTAATATAATGAATTTGTTTGACTTAAATCCATTAAATTGTCTAAATTACTTATTTAAGTAATTCGAAGTTTCAAAACCTATGGTGGTCAAATTATACCCATTACATTATAATACATTAAAACATAATTCGATCCGAAAAACAGTGCAGTAATATTAATGTTTTAAATATCTGCTAATATTGAAAATGTATTTTTATATTATACGTCGCACGCTTAATATTAAAGTGACCGAATTCAAAACCTGTGTAACCCAAGTTAGCTCAGTAATAATTAAAATTTACTTTCATATTTCAATTCAGTTGTTCATTATTCATGAATTCAAAAAAAAAACTATTCTATATTTAATTTAAAGTCTAAGTTCCGATATATAAGTATAAGTTCCGAATTCACAAAAAAAAAATTCTTTACATTTTGTGGCGTAAAATGTTTATTTTCGAATTAGATCACTTTAATACTGAGCGAGCAATGTGTGATGTAAGATATTTGGATCAATACTTTTTCTCTTAGACCATTTCGCCTTTAATCTTTGTCAATCTTAACGAATTAAGCCAACTGCTGATTTAATTGTACTGAATAAGATTTCGACAACTTTGAATCGATATTATTCAATTTATACAGGTATCAGACGATGGCTACATTCTAAATTTCGATTCGCCGATTTACGTTTGCTCAGACGACGAGAGTCAGAAGTTCGTCGACGCGTCTCAAGTGGAAGTGAGGCGGTACAATGAAACGACGAGCTATATGACTGGGTCCATAAATTTTCTAAAAGGAATTGAATCTGCCACCATGGTATTATGACTGTAATTAATAAGTGAAACTCTCATATTGAATATTAATATTCTCATTAATTTTAATATTCTTTCTTTGTTGCGACGATTCAGATGTGCTTTTAAAGGCTACTTGAATAAATTAATTATGATTTTTTGAATGTACGATGAAAGTTATAAGTTCTATTAAATATACTCAAAATCGCTTTATGTAATAGTGTACAAACAGAAATAGATTATGGCTCGTAAATTAACGAAATAATTTATTCTGTTTCGACTTCGATAATATTATTGTCAACGCGGTCCATTTTGTCATAGCTCCTTTGATTATGGTCTAAAAATGTGATAATTTCGGTATATTTGGTGACAAACACAATATCACTAAAGGCGAGTGATGCCAACCAGATGCTCCACTTGTACAAGATTAATGTATTTACACTTAGAACGATCTAATTCGTCTCTCAACTGACTACCATCTACGCCGATTTTAGACAGAAAAATAGATTACTAGAACTATTTTGGAAAAATATTGTTATTGTTAACCGTTAAGTGTTTTCATTCTTTAATTATTCCTATTACATGACAAGGCTTTTCACTAGAATCTTAACTTTCAGATAGAAGCGTTAATTGAGAAGGATATCGGCGGTAGTTTTGAAATGTTTGCGTCACACGAAATATGCGACTTGTGTAAAGAATTAGGAGACAAAGAGAGTTCTTATAGTGAATATTTGAAGGTTTTTGGATTTCCTGAAGAATGCCCATTTGCACCAGTAAGTAAATGCAATTACCAAATAAAGTTTGAAGTAGATTAATGTATCTGTAATATTTTAATGAAATCAGTATTATTTTTATAAGTTAAATATTGCTATATTTCCAAAATTACCATTGTCTTGAATATGAACAAAATTCAAGTGTCATTCAATATAGAAAACATCAGGTAAAGTCCATTTTTATTTACTAGTCTTATTTAGCAGACAAATATGGCGCATTTCAAGCCACACATAAGAGTTAGATACGAAATTATCGATTGAATGATGAAACTAAATCATTTTTATAATGCAAAATTATAATAAAAAAAAATTGTTCGAAAATTCGTGATTTTCTTTTGTCGGTGATGTTACCAAATAAAAACAAGTAAAGAAAAATAGATGATTATTAAATTTTAATTTTTCAGAATACATTCGCCATTCAGGATTTCGTGGCGCAAACTAATGATTTGCCGATCAACAGCGCGACAGTGGGTCGATATCAGGTCACGATGAATATTTACAACAATCCAGAAGGCAATTGTTTAAACGAAAAAAATTTCATCGCCTGTCTCAAAATCGATTTTATTATTGAACCTTTGTGAATATTTTTTGAAACATAAATATTATACCTTTTTTTAGTATTTAATGAAATATCTTCTATGTTTCGTTGTTTTCTTTGATTAAAATATACATATAAAATTCGAGACTTTTTCTGTCGCTACAAACTATGTTTTTTGATGAATGTCAAAGTAATAGACGATTAACAACGAAATTAATTCATGTTATTTCATCACTCAAGTTCTTATCCCTATTTAACTTGATGTTATTAAAAATATTTTATGAGGGCAATGACAAGTATTCTGTTCTACAATATGCACCTTGTACTGTAAATATACGACAGCTAATCAACGACTTCTCCATAGACAAAATAAGGTCTATATTTACTTAAAATATAATACCTAAAGTAAAACTGGTACTCACTACGCCCTCGAAAAGAGCTATCGCATAAACCATAACTTCTTAAATGGACGCTGATAAGCAATAATGTGTCAAGCCACACGGACTTCGTTTTGAGAAAATGGCGTCTAAAGATGTCAAACCTATTCTTAATAAATTTGTTTGAAGTCGTATATATTCATTTTTTCTTTTCTATTTTGATAAAATGTATAATGAATCAAAAGTAGAAAGGTTTATTTAATATATTATCTAATAATAAGTTTTTTAATAATTAATATTATTTCATAAATTGCAAAATATGGAACGCATCTGAAATTCAAAACATTGATACAAGCAACTTTTTTCCATACTTATTTAGTTTAGATGACTTGAATTATTTTTGAATAATGTTATATAGGTAACGTAGTATCAAAATACATCAATATCTACAAATTTGACTTTCTGTGGGTTGACACATTATTGCTTATCAGCATCCAAATATTATGTTGTCTAAGGAAAGTGGAAAGCAGTAGGTACTTTAAATGAAACATCATTTATGAAGCATTAGATGCCATTTATTATATCATATCTCTATTCATCTTCTGGTTCATTAACGTTTTCATCACGGCTGGATTCGTAAAACACTTCATCGCGTCCTCTAAGGATTTGTTTTTTTGATTTTATACTTTCTTTCTTCTCATCATTATTCACATGTCTTTTACTTTTTATCTTTTTAACGTTGGATTTAACTTCATCTTCAACTTTAGGTATCCGACCAGTTTTAATAGTATCTTCTTTGCTGTCACTATCTGAGCTATCTGAATGTTTATCTACACCTTTCTTTCTATATAATATAACAAACAAATAAATGTTCGTAAAGTGAAAGTACATAAGAAGTAAAAATTAATTTATTTAGTTTATTTTAAATACACATTTAGATCAATCCTCGACTAAGGTACAATAAGGAGAATATTAAGGTATAACTGATAAGATCACACTTTAGATCACATAAAATGTCATACTTACACCTTCCTTAGAACACCTTCTTGTTCTTCGTCACTAAGAAAATTATTTTTTAGTTACTAATTTAAGCTCTTATGTAACAACCAACTAACAAGGTTTATGCCAAATTTACCTATCGTCTGCTCGATCGTCATTATCACTGGAAATAACACAGAATATTTTTTTAAACCTTTATAAAACTAATATAATATAAAAGCAAAGAACATGTCATGGTTAAGAATCGCTTAGGGTTGGACATTAGAAGTAAGAATGCTCTTTTAGACACCTAAGTGAAAATAATTATATCGTAGTATTATAAAAATTATAGTCAAAATAGTATTACTCGTCTTCTTTGTTCCATTTGACAGACCATTCCTCGTGTGTTATACCGGTACGGAAAACTCTTCTGCAATTTTCTCTGCAAAAATAAATTTAAGATTTCTTATTTACAAAATAAACGAAAGAATCCAATTCATACTAAATATAACAACAACATTTAGTGTAAAGAACAAAGCTGTTAGAAGTTTGACTTAGACACAATGATTCTCTTCCCTTAACTAAATAATCAAGACATTTTAGAAAAAGGAAACCGACTTCAAAAGCAAAATATGTAATTTAAATTATTTGAATGACATACTTATGCTGCGTTTTTTTTATTTTCAAGGCCAAACTATGGACCCAATTTTAATGACAAATCAAATTCTTCATTATCGATGGAAGAGTATTTGAAACAAAAAAATAATTAACTAAGTCAGTCTAGACGTTTTCGTAAACGGTGAACATACAAAAAAAAGTCCTCGAAGAATTGAAAACTTTCTTCTTTGGAAGTCTGTTAAAAATAAAAACATAAATAGTAAATGTAACTCACTCAACGTCCTTATTAATAGCACAAGATATGAATTGTCGGTTTCTAAAGACGCTAGTGTAGAGGAATGGTCCGTGGCAGCTGTGACTCTTCGGGTCGATCTTACAGGCGGAGATAACGCCCACTACCCGCTCCTTGCCTTGGTACTTGACTATGAGAGGACCGCCGTGGTCATTCTATGAAATATAGCTTACATTAATTAAATATTCTTCTGTTTCATTTGCTATTCGTGTAGATGCGTGAAAGATCATGTAAATTTATACGTAGGTGCTGTATTTATCACTTTTTTGCTAAGAGATATAGTATCAGAAAAGTTGTGAATACATTATTATTGATATAGCAATACTTATAATTAAGTTATTTAAACCTTGTAGTTCTTTAGCGATTAATATCAAAACAATTGCGATTGGCGTAGGTATTGACATTTAATGATAAAATAAGTGTAGCATTAAGTATTTTCAGAAACCAGAGAAATCGACTATTACTATAATCATTGCACTGCTTAATCAAAAGCAGCTCTTACATATTTTGGTTGAATCCAATACTTGTTTTGCTTATACAATGAAAGGTACCGATTGATCGAAAAACAATCAATATTGTTTGCAGTAAAGACATTGATTTAATATGATATAAATATATGAAGACATACTTCTTGACATTAGTTACCTCACAAAATCCTCCTTGCTTATTAGATCGTCGAGCAGTGTAATCATCTGGATCCCGAAGATGTCTTCCTAAATCAAGGCGAAATTGGGACTGATCATTGTCATCTTGTTCTATTCGCCGACTTTCCACGTCTGTACAATTTGCGTATCTTTTCTATAAAATTAGCAGAGACTGAAGTGTTAAGAATATTTAATGATTTTCAATTATATTTAGAATTGAAATGGAAAACCAAATGCTATGTTTTAAAGACTATCGTGTTGTTAGTTATTAGTTCGTTTTATTACTGGTTTTATATTTGAATTGTATTTTGGAATAAAAAGTAAAATCGAGATAAATGTTAAGATTCTGAAAAACGTTTCTTACGTCGCATATTTCACTAAGCCGCTTCATCACATCCTTGGTGCAGATCATATACTGCGTTATGATATTTCTGAATCGTTGAGCCCACTTCTTCGCGCACTGCTCATTGTCCATTATGCAAACTTTTGCTTCTTGTAAACATTTAGCGTTTTCTGGTATATGTACATTTTGGCGACGATAAACACCCTGGGACAAAGTTTTAGTTCGACATTCATTTAATACATAATTATAGACAAATAGATGATTTTCTTAGTAAAACGAATTACTTCATTACCTCTCTGAAAGTATTGCCACTTCCCCATCCAGCGATGTATCCTTTAGTTCCAGCTTTTTCCAGTTCTCTACTAACATTGTTATAGCAAATGAGATCCGAAGCAAATTCGCATCCTTTCTCCAATACTCCTAACTTGAAAGGCTTATCTACTTTAACAATAGCTATATCGTTTGATGACCATTTTAAGCTATCTTGGAAATCGAATTTGTAATCTGTAAAGGACAATACATGGTTAGTCTGTGGTTAGTATACACCCAAAATATTAACTTCATATTTTTAATTATATATACATAATGTCAAGTGGGGCTGTGTTGGAACTTTTATCAGCGTAATCAGAATCAATATTATATTTATTATTTATAAATATATTTTTAATTTTTTTTCATAAATGATGCTTATTTTGTGTGAGCCTACAAGATCCAACGTTTCAATAAGAAGTTTTTATGTTTAATTTTAAAAATATATAAAACAGTTTTTTATTTTTATGTATAGATTATGCTACACTGGTAAAACGTCCCAGTTGATGCCCTCTAAAGACTTAACCTGATAACGTTACTTACTTTTAGGAATACATTTCCAAACAACCTTGCGTCTGTGTTTGCAAACGCAATCATCATTTTTGTAGTCAAAACTATCCACGAATTTTGTTGTACCAGATACAATGTAGAATTTATCTGCGTCTTCCACACAAGCGGCCGATGTGAGGACGTAGAAGGCATCTAGTATGACTCCACCGCAAAGCCATCCGCGATACTTATGAGCCTTAGCTGATTCTTTTGTAAGTTGGAGGTATACCTAAATAATAGGTTACAGAAAATGTTCCAATGGTGGCATAAAATAAAAAAGTTCCATTAACCAAAAATGGGATAAAAATGTTTTAATCTACTCTAAAAAAGATATACATTTTTAGTTCTTTGTAGACTTTTTTCTATATTTTCTCTGATTACTCGAAGATGGCTTGACCGATTTAGTAAATACGTTTTTGTATTTGGAAGGATATCATTTTATGTGGGTGAACTTTTTATCAAAATCAGTTCAGTAGTTTCTTCGGTTTTAAAATCAAACTAAACGGAAGTATGTCATCCAAGATCCAAGAAAACGAAATTACGTATTTTGCTTTTAAAGTCAGTTCCTTTTTTTATTACGTCTTGTTATTATTATTTCAAATATTTTTTTCTTAGGAAAAAGATAGTTTAAACATTTTCAACCATCTTCTTACGAATTTTAGGGTTTATAGACAAATGTTATATAATAAATAATTTAGTTTATGAAATGTTTATATCGTTCGATTTTAAAAGACTACTAGAGTAGTCTTCTCAAATTCTCATATCTTACCATATAAGGCCGTTTGCCTATTCCTACTCTTTTGCTGTACAAAATTCTCCTCGTGTCAACTATTGTTTGATTTTCGTATTCCCAGCCTTCGTCTGCAATTTCTGTTTCCTCTTTAACGGTTGTGTTACTTTTATCAGTATTAGGAGCATTTTCTTTCAATTGACTGGTATGATTGGTTGCTACAATACCTATAACCGATAAAATAATATATTTAATTTTAATTACATTTGAATATAATTAATAAATGCATTATTTTCATGTTTACCTAAAACTAATAAAGTAGTGCCAAGGAAAAGACCAATCGTCGTCATTTTGGGAAAACAAATTTTAAAGAAAATAATTTTGTGCCATGAAATTGATTACTCAATGAAATGTTGTTATGCTTCATCGCGTTTTATAAATTAACTTCCGCTAGTAAAAATAAATTAAATAATCAAAATTTAATAGTTATTACGAAAGTTATATTCTAATTTTTTTCATTAGGTTACATATAATTACGTCTCAATAACGAATGGTTTGACGTTAAAAATGGGTAGGCCATTTTCGACTTTGAAAAGCTTATTAATTGTGGTCGGTTCTGGGTGCCTAAAATCTATGAGCTTATACCATACCTATTTATGCTTTTCCTGTTTTCTGTAATTGAATGACTTGTAATAGGAAAATTGAAAAAAAAAATCCTTAATTTACGTTATTTAAATTATAAAATGAAATAGGATTCTGAGTCCAAATAGCATCAGTAATGTGACAAGAATATGCATTTTAGTTATTTATACTACTTTTTATATAATCTGGTTTAAGTAATAAAATAAAATAAACACACTATTGTAAGATCTTTATTTACGTTTAAACAGATTTTATAATATCGCTATTATTTAACATAGTTTTAGTTTTCTTTTCAGGTCGCTGTATAAAACCGCTTTCTGAATAGACTTTATCTGTATCGATATTAGTGTCTTCATTTGCCCTTTGAACTACTTGCCCAGGTGATGTTCCATCTATTTCATTTTTAGCTGGACTGTCAACAAATAGAATTTAACTTGTTAATGTATTATTAAACGTAATATTATGTTTAAGGTTATATCTCTCATTGGATGGATTCTTATTGTTATCAATTTTGGAATCATGTTATTATATTGTTTCTTTACCCATCAGGATGATTTTTCCAAGATAAAACTTTTTCAACGTGTGTAATTCCTGATCTAAATTGTCGTCTGCATTTTGGCCTGAAAATGAAAATCATAATCAAGAACTATATTTTAGTTAAGTCTAATAAGGAGAATGCGAGATGGGATAAAGTAGGAAATCAATTTTTAATTCGTCTGCTCTCACATGCTGATATAGACGAATAGGCAGATATTAATAGATAGAAATGCTTTAGATAAAATATTATATTAAATGAAGAATTATTTCATAAATAAAATAAATTAAATTATAAAATTATAAACGACATTATTAAACATATAAATATTTAGCAATTAAACATACTCCACGTCCTAAATAAAACAATCCATCCATAACTAAATCTATTCTCATCTTTTATGTATAGAAGTTGATTTTAATAATGAAAGACGAAAATGCTATACAGACAATGTAAGAGAGTATATTCGTATTAAATGAAGAGTTATTTCACGAAACTAAAAGAGAAAATATTGATAACAAAATTACTACTGATATCAAAGAAGTAAACATACTCCACATCCTTATAAATGGCACAAGAGATAAACTGCCGGTTCTTGTAAACGCTGGTGTAGAGGAAAGGGCCATAGCATTTGTTGGTGCGTTCCTTCACGAGACAGGCGGAGATGACGCCAATAACTATAGAGTTAACTCCATTACCGTATATGAGTGGACCACCGTGATCATTCTGGAAATCATTTATTACAATTCAAAATACATGTATCCCTTATTGAAAACGTAAGAGCGAAATGTAACTTTTCGAATTGCCTCTAACGGTAAAACATAGCCTGCATAACATAACATCTATATTTAGTATAACGTTTAAGACCGTGTTTTTTCATTTTTTGAACCCCTAGGAACTAGAGGCTATATTTTAAATAACTATGTTTACCTTAAAAAGTTCGTTTACTGAGAAAAGTTGTAAGATTTAAAATACTTATTTGTGTACGATGTAATTGCTTATTTAGAACCTCGCTGTTGCACACTCGTTTATGAATACCGCTTTGCTCCTATGAGTATGCCGTAGCATGATGTATATAACCTTCCTGGATGGCTATTCAAAACAAAAAAAAAATCGAATCAGTAGTTTTAGAGATTAGCCCGTATGTACAAACTTACAAACTTTTACCGCGTTATAATATTAGTATAGATGTAAATATGATATACGTTACTTCACAAAATCCACCATCAGCTTGAGAACTATATCTTCGAGATTCGTTATACGCAGAATGCATTACAAGATTAGTGGGCACTTTTTCAGATTTAACTATTTTAATATCTCTTCTCGCATCTTCTTCATCAGAATAACTAATATCTTGACAGTCGACATATTTCTCCTAAAATTTAATATTTAGTCATTATTTTTAGTGCGAGTCAATTTTTAAATGAAACTTGGCTACAAAAACCCATTAAATCAAACGATAGCAGTGACTGCTGATTTTTTTTTTTTTTCAAAAAAATAGCTTTATTTTAAAATGCCATACCACATTCTTAAGTATATACGGTAAATATTGTCACAAACGTATTCAGACACAAAAAATAAAAACATCTTCAGACAAAACAAAAAACTTTAGACACGAAGCTACTGTTAAAAATTACAAAAATCATTGAAGTCTTACTTTAAATTTAATAACCAAAATAAGAGATAATAAACATTAATGGCTTTCAAGCATACGTTACAAATCTCAGACATGGTCTGCCCTATATCCTTAGTACAAATCATATAGTTGTCGATGATGTTATGGTATCTTGACCCCCAGCGACGTTTGCATCTGTTCTTTGGAATTATTTCCACGTGAGCTTCTAGAAGATTCTGCTGATTGTCTTTTCGTCTATTAACCCACTAAAACAGTTATTATTAAGAATGGTAAAAAAGGTAAAATGTTAGATTAGACGAGAAAGCAAGAATTGAATGCTGATTATGAGGATGTTGTTCAAATATTCTGGTAATATTTGAAGGGAAAATCTTTATTGCTTGGACATCACACAATTTCACTCATGCTTAAAATTGCAAAAAAGTAAAGCAGCTTCCCTATGTTTTGTTTAAGACAGAAAACAAAAATACAAAAATTCAATATTTTAATATTCTTTTAGCAGGACTTCCATTTCGTTAGACTGGAAAGATTTGATTATTTTTGGAATAAGTGATAATAAATTTGACTCACAGATACACATAATTATGCTATAAAAAAAAGCATAATTATGTGTATCTGTGAGTTCAAAGAAATAAAGTTGACAAAGTTACGTACATCATTGTACCTAGACGTAGTTCCCCAGCCAGCAATACTGACGACGTTGCCAGGATTTTCCAAAGTCTGACTCTGATTGTTGTAGCAAATTGGTTTCGGTACAAAGTCACATCCTCTTACACGACGATTGAAGTCGAACCCATCTTCTATCTTTACGACGGCAATATCATTGTTCATCCATCTGATGTTGTCGTTTTCGTGACCATCGAAAACGTAATCTGTGGATTTTGTATCATATATTTGATATTGCAATTCAACGATTATAGTATTTTCAGGAAAAATGTTCTTATACCTATGAATATTTTTCCTAAAAATACTATAATTAATAAATTCATCCATCCATCTATAGCTTTTCATATACTTACTCTTTGGAACACACTTCCATATAGCTTTCTTTGCGCCATTTTTAATACAAGGATTGTTATATCTGTCATCTTCATCGGAGTATCTACAAAAGAGATTAAAATAAATTCGAATAGTTAAATCTACTTATTGGAGTTTTGTATAATCTCTTATTTGTATTTAACTTTTTTATGATATATTTTTTTTTATTTAATTTAGCACCATTAATCGACATTATTTTAAATCAAATATAATGTACTTGGTATTAAAAAGCAAACATTAGGAACAAATTCAAAAGGCAGGAAAGTAATGCCATATCAAAAATTGAAAGTACCAAAAATTGAACTTACTACAAGTGATTAGATTAGAAACAGACCATTAAAATCTCTAGAAAATTCAGAAACATACGTACTTATACGTGCCAGAAACAACATAGAAATGCTCAGCATCTTCGATACACGCCGCCGATGTCAATATGTACTCTTCATGGATTATCACGCCCCCGCATAGCCATGACCGATAGTTGGGCGTTTTCTTATTGCTACGCGGTAATTTTAGATATACCTGTTTATAACAAGAAACTGAAATAGTTGCTTTTAAAATAGGATAGGAATAGATTATTTTCTTTCTCAAACAAATTTTCTGATAATGACTTTAAGTTTGAAAATTCTTATATAGTAGGAATCAACTAACGATTTATCATTTTTACAGTCTTCTCTGAAGTTCTGTTCTTTAATGCTATTTCTACTTTAAAGCTAAACCTAGTATTCTAATCAATCATAATGCGTATATTATTTTCTACATGCAGTTATAATATGTCTCTTCAATTTTGTTGTGGTTTTCTGTATGTGTACTTCTAGAAGTATTTTTATAGTTACCATATAAGACCGGCCATCTCTAACTTCTTCACCGTTTATAATCCTTCTAGTTTCGTTTAGAATTTTAGTCACTTCTTGCGGTATATGTGTGGCGACTTCGATACCATTGACATCTATAATTATTTTAATTGCATATTATAATTCTTTATGTAGTCAATTTTTTTGGGCATTAGCCCTTAATTAGATGATAAGTATGCGACCAATAACCTAACCTATATTTCTTTCGATTCACGAACTAAGTTCTTGTGTTCCTATACTTTTTGGACATGTGCTTACTAATCCATTATATTAAAATACAAAAAAAGCTATCTTTCATACTGATATGGATATGTATAGTGTAAGTTCATTAGTGAAAATATCACAATAATAATGAATAATATTAATTTCCTTATAAATATTTTTAAGACATAATGATTACTTACAGAGTAAAAATAAAATAGATATCGTGATAAAGCATAACGCCTTCATTTTTCTTAAGAATCAGCAAAAGGAAAGGTAAACAAATTTGATTTTCAATTACACGCCTTGCATGTGGAATCTTAGTGATTTTAATTCTAAATAATTTTAAGAATTTTAATGGTCTAAATGGGAAAATGGCAGTAAATCTATGTAGATTGAAGTGATGTCGCTTTGCTTGATTTGTGTGATTTTTATTTACATGATTGTATAGTTTTGTGATTTTTTCAGTACAGTAAGATCTCAGTTATTTATATATTGATACGATATTAGGGTTTGGGAAGTCTCGACATTTTTGAAATTTTGGGACACAGTCAGATCCCGGGAAATTTCGATACACATTACATACTCGGATGGTTTATAAAAAATGAAAATAGAAAAAACACAAAAGAAACAGCGAATAAATAGAAAATGGTTATTATCTAAATTTCTTCTCCTTAAAGTGACAATTCTTATACAAAGGAATTATCACTTGAAGGCAATGATATAGGGGGTGTAAGTTGGATGGAGAACTCATAATTTCTTAAAGAAATAAGCAATTGAAAATATTTTTTTTACTGTATGCAGAAGAGGTCGCGGTTATCAACTAGTTTTAAATTATTCATACTTAAAGTATATAGTATCAAATATTAAATAAATTATATGAATCGTTATTAGTCCTTTGTTTAACATCGTTCGTTTAATATTGCGAAGTTTTAACATCTATCCAAAATTATTAGGTTTAGTGGAAGAAAAAATTTTTGATTTGTTTATTATATTTATTCACTTAATAGTTACATTAAAATTTTCTATTCTAATTTCCGCGTGGTCTATGAATGTTCTTAGCGTTCTTTCATGCTTTTCTATATCATTGATAGACGATTTAGTATTGGATAAAGTTCCATTTCTTATGTTTTCTTCAATCCTTCTCATTTTGGCTACTTCGTTTTTCGATGGTCTTAAAATTTATAAATAGAAAATTATTATGATTGCTAAACATGACAAATTATTTTAAGGAAGCCTTAACAAATTGTATGAACTATGTAGAAAGTTGATTTATTTTAAAGAGAAACTATAGTCTCTTGCCTCTAAAAAACAATTCTTAACCGGTGGTTTACAGAACAATAAAGCGTAATTTGATAAGAATTAAATAATTGGTTACTAATTAAGTAGGTACTTTTATGCAAAAATATCAGACTGAAGAAACGTTTCCGGTAGTTCGCATCGTCGACGATTCCAAAGTTACAGACGATTTAGAACCTTTAAATGTACGGAGAGACGTTAGCTCTCTGTATGTTTGTTACCGTCTGTACAATAGGGAGTGTTTTGATGAACGTTTTGGTACCATCGTCTCACTTTTACCATCGCACTCTTCGTCTCATTACTCGATATCATCCACACCACTTGCATGCATGGTCGGTATTCAATGTGCGGGCTTCACGATCTTTTTTCCGCGTACGGGCAGACTGTGGAATGATCTATCTCCTGAGTTGAGTTTTCTCAGAGCGCTATAATTTGGGGGTTTTCAAGCGTCGAGTGTATAGACACCTTTATGTCAAAGGCCGACAACGCACCCGCAACGCCCCTGGTGTTGCAAATGTCCGGGCGATGGTAACCACTTAACATCTGGTGGTACTATTTGCTCTTTTACCCCACTTTTTTGTATATAAAAAACCTTACTAAATCACTGCCTACCCGTCCGGGTGATCCAGCCAATTCAAATCTTCTTCCCTATACGAGTCACTGGATCTGAATAATTTTGAACAATCGCTCCTGAAATTTATGTGTTACTTAATAAGTTAAAAATAATTAATTAACTAACAGAAAAGTGATATTTAAGTTGAAAATTTAATTGAAAAAGGTTTTGTTACTAGGTTAAAGCTATCTATTTCTTTTTAAGATTGGAATTTGTTTAATTTTTTATGTCAATGTGTAAATTTATTTTACTTTTTTTGTAATATACAGGCGATTATGACATTAATTTTGGCTCATTTAGTTTAGTTAAACCATGGTTAAAGCCTACTCTCCATAAAAATTTTACTCAACGTTTATGGCTGTATGTTTATATTTTTTTATTATTTTCCACGAATCTATTGGTTAGTTCGTTTATATCAATCGGTTTTTTATTTTGATGAAATAAAAAAAATACATTTAAGGGTTAATAAGCAATCTAAATAAAGAAATATTGAATAAAAAACCGCTAATTGCTATTTAAATATCAAAACCAGATATAAAATGAAATATCATACACGAGATCTTTATAAATGGCGCAGTTGATGAGCACTCTGTTCTTATAGACGCTGGTGTAGAGGAACGGTCCATAGCATTTGTTAGTTCGTTCCTTCACGAGACAAGCGGATATAATGCCAATGACTACAGCGTTCGAACCTTCGCCATAGATTAATGGACCACCGTGATCGTTCTATGTAAATTAATGTTTTGTTAAAAAAAATGTAATATGTTATCATTACATAATGAAGCTAATGAAAAATGATGATGATGATTATTTTATGACAAATATGTAAAATTACACTTGTAAAGTCTGTTATGTGTCATTTTTAACTGTTGTAGAGGCTACATGTGAAGATAAAATTACTTTTCTTAAGTAGATGGATCTATTAGTATAATGTTTCATAAAGAACATAAATATAAGATTTCTAGGTAGTATTCGACAGATAGCAAAATAAAAAGAAATTTTAAATTTTGAAGCTGACAACTAGAATACACCCATCATATGCCAAAATGTTAGCTAAATGTTATATATACACTAGCTACACGCTATGTAGCTAACGATAAATTTTAAAATCAGCTTTTAAAAAAAATGAGTGTATGCTTAACTTTTGATTGTCTCTAATTTTTTTAACCAATTTCAAAAAGGAGGAGGTTCTCAATTCGTAATGTTTGTTTTATCAATGTTTATTTCTTCTTCTCTCTTGTTAATTATTACTAAATTTTGGATCTAAGCAGTCTTACCTCACAAAAACCCCCGCTGCCAGCTCGTTGTCTTCTACCAGATTCATTGTGGTAAGCTGAATGTAGAATTAATTCGTTAGGATCGAGTACGCGTCGTGTTTCTTCATCTTCACCAGAATACATTATGTCTGTGCATTCTACGTATTTATCCTAAAATGACGTGATTTTAAAAAATGTATACAGAGGTAGATGTATAAAGTATAAATTGGACATAAGAGAGCAATAATTCTTTTGACAAATAAAATGTAACAGCGCGCTAATTTACGCTAAATTACTAACGGGATTATCGTTCCTTTTAATACAGATAATTTTTATTATATAGAGACTTAATATACATATTTACATTAATTTTCAGGACAAGAATGATAGGTTGTTATTAAATATTTTTCTTTCCTAAATCTAACTATTATTGTCAAATGTAACACATTGCTTTCTCTTTCGCGCTTAGAAAAAAACTTGCTTTGTAAATATACCCGTGGTTTAATTTGGTAAAATTAAGACCAACGATGACTGATAATAAAGAATCTTTTCAAGTATTTTTTTTAACCTATTGGGAATAAATAAAATGAATAAACATCAAAAAATCATACATTGCAAGCCTCACTGAGCTCAGGGACAGTGTCTTTGGAACAGATCATGTAATTGTCTATTATATTATGGTAACGAGGACCCCATCGCCGTTTGCAACGCTTCTTAGAAATTAACTCCACAGTTGTTTCTAAGAGCTCTTGACTTGATGATTGACTGCGTCGATTTATCCACTGATAAAATAAATATTATTAAAACTAAAAGAAATTGAATCTTGTCATAATTCTTCTAAAACTTTATTAAGTTGCAATGAAAAATTTGTAGATAAGCTATCGAACGTAGCCGCTATTTTATAATTTTTAAACATTTCTTTTAGATCCCAAAGAATTTTTACCAAAATCGGTTTAGTTGTTTGGTTTTAAAATCAATATTACTGGAAACAGTATGGCATCTAGTAAACGAAATAAAATATTTTACTTTCACTCTAGTTTTAGTTTTAGTTTTAGCTTTTTCTAAAGTATTAATTTTAGTACAAAATAAATTCCTTTACTGTCAAAATTTCATATTTTGATAACAATAATATTCAGAAGTTTACTTCGCTGATATTCTTACGCTTCATTGAAAAGTAATCCTATTCTTGCACCTACGTTAACTTGAACATTAAAGCTATCTTCAGGACACTATATTTGATTACATTTTTATTTAGCCTTTCAATTATCATAATTTTAAATTCATACGTCATTATATTTGTCCGTGCTCCCCCATCCAGCAATAACGGCTTTATTACCAGGATCTTCGTATCTACTGCTTTGATTGTTGTAACAGATTGGTTTCGGTATAAAGTCGCATCCTCTGATACGTCTCGTGAAATCAAACTCGTCTTCAACTTTAACGATAGCTATATCGTTGTTCATCCATCTGATGTTGTCATTTTCGTGACCATCGAACACGTAATCTATAAGTATTTTTATTTTTAGTATTTTTAATGATTTGCTACGACTTATTTAAATTAATTCTGCCTTTAGGAAATAAGCCTTGATACTTTTGTTTATCTGTAAAGTATTTTTATATCGTACCACGAGTCTGTGAATGCCACCAACAGCTTTATTATACACTTCTGATATAACTACTGCAACTTATAGACTATGATTGCCAATAATATATTTCAAACTTTCGCGATTTATACTATTCATATTTAATATAACGAGTCTTATCGCGATAGCTAATGGTAGTAATACCTTTTTATTGCCGTTCGTTTCGACAAATTGCATTCGTCGTAGTCAGCTCGTGACCGTTATATTAAATATGAATATGATAGCCAATCATTCTTACCTTTTGTATTTATTAGTGTACAATTATTTTAGCATTTATATATACATATAGTATGGCATTTACAGATTCTTGCCTTAACGCTAACTAGACTATCACTTTTAACATTTACTTACTTCTCGGAATACATTTCCAGACAGCCTTCTTTGCTCCGTTTTTAATACACGCATTATTATGGCGATCATCTTCTTCATTATACCTTTAAATTACTAAATATATTATTTCAAAAAATATATAATTTTAGTCATAAATAAACTCCATGTTACCTATACGTGCCGGACACCACATAAAAATGCTTCGCGTCTTCAATACAAGCGGCTGATGTGAGAATGTATTCTTCGTGAACGATCACTCCTCCGCAGAGCCAGCGTCGATAATTTTTATACTTTGGATTATTTGATGGTAGCTTTAGATATACCTGGTAAACGTGTTACATCCTAACATTATATTGGTAAAAGATTAAAACGTTTTAAATCAAACTTTGACAAATCTTTTATGAAAAACTGTATCGAAAGAAAAATTAAGAAATGTAAGTATATTATAACACTATACCAAAGCTTCTTCTGTCTTCTTCTTATGTTCATCATTTATGTAATAATTACATTACACAAAATTCTCTGTTTCATCTAAGTATAGTTTTGATAACATACCTCATTTGGTTTCATCAAGTTTTCTTTTATCTATAACGAACTCTAAATCAATATGTATAAGAATTACCATGTATGGTCTATTGCCTCGAGATTCTTCGCCATTTAGGATTCTTCTAGACCCATTTATAAGTGTATTGACATCACTTATATTTGTTCTTTGAAGTATTTGGTGAATTTTCTGCGTTATCGTCGTCGTTACATTGATTGATCTTACAACTTATAAAAGACATTAAAGAATTAAATATGTGTCTGGAATCTTATACATGGATAAAATGTAACATATTCTCTATCCAAGGTCTTTATAAAAAAAAAATACAATTTTGTCAAAAGAACGCCAATTAAAGATTGAAAAATATATATCGCGTTTAAATAAAAAAAAACACTCTTAATTACCGATTTTTTCATGTTAACTTTACTATTATAAATATTTTCAAATATGTAATTTAAGCTATACCGAAGCAAATATATGTAAGCAAAGCTATAGTTAACACAAGTATACAGATTAACGTACCTAGAAATAAATACTGAACTATTAAAAGTATATACCAGGTTTGAATATAAATTAACTGCATGTTTTATGATTAAAGACTAACGCAAATGATACGTCCGTTTTACAATTTCATGGTGCATTGTTCCTTTGATTACTTTAGTTACGTTGAGGCAAATTTTAAAGTAAAATTTCTAGCGACATTAACTTTATTTCTCATTCATATTGGAATTAAATAATTATAATGTGGATTAGTTATTTCTAGAAAATCATGTTTTAATAGTAAAACTTTAACGTAATAGTGTTTAATATATAATTTTGTATGCAATTAAAGTTACTATTTCATTATTATATGTCGTTTCTGCAAAAATTAAAAATTTATCCTTCTCGAATAGGTACTTGCCAGGTACCAGATTGGAAAATGTAGAAATACGTACTATAACTAATCTTAATAACAAACAGTTAATTTAACAATTAATTTATTCTTGACAATCGGTTTGGTTTAATTTAGATAACATTTCAAAAGGTTATTTTTTTTAAACAACAATATTTTTTAAGTTATTCTCAGAATGCGGCGATTGTAATATAATTTGATCTATCATTTATATAGCAACTGTCCCACTTCGGGCGCCATAGAAAAATAAATGCAAATTTTAACGTGTTTTTTAGAATGTATCGACTATTTCGCTGATATTATCTATGGGTTCATTATTGAATAGTAACACTATCTTATAGTTTATTGATTATCATTATTCAATGATACATAATTTACATAATATTAATTTTCACATAATATATTATTTTTTTAAGTAAGAAAATAAAACGAATTGTGTATACAAAATATATTTATTTGCTTTATTTATTTTCTTGTCTTTGTTTTCTCCCTCTATTTTCCGATACAATTTTTGGTCTTGATTTAACTATTCTTTCTCTTGTTGGCGATCCTTTATTACTGGATCTGTACAAAAGATAAAAGACAAACAACCTTAATATGTTATGAAAGTTTTATATAAGCCTTCAATGCCAAGTTTGTTTCGTTATAAATAATGTTTTTATTACTGTTATAAAATAAAATTACATTTTTACCTATCTGGATGATTGTTCCAATTTAAAGTTGTTTCAATCAAACGCGTCTTCGCTGACTTTAATAATCGTCTACAAGTTGTACTGAAATTGTTTAAATTAAAAGTTGAAAAGTATACTAAAATAATAAAATGCATTTTACTCGTATGTTGGGAAAAGTTATGTTTTGTTTCAAGATTTTAACTCTATTCAATTAACAACTAAAGGCACGAAAATGAGATTTTGCAGAACACCAGCATACGTAATATTGTACAAAATTTTTAATAATAATTTCCATTACAAAACATTACCCGATGAATACTCGACATGTTTACAAAAAGTTCATTCGTATCAAATAAAACATCTATATCATCATTAATAACTAAAGGAAAGACACAGTGATCTAAGTTAGAACCTTGTGGTACACCAAAGTTTTCACAATCGTATGGGTTCTTTTAACATAATGTTAAATGCTCTGATATACACGTGACTTTGTTGCCTGAATGTTAATGTCAAGAGAGAAAACATGGCAATATAATAATACAAGAATTGGAAAGTAAAGACATGGACAATGAATTTAACATCTTATTCTTCTTAATTTTGGACTCAATAAAGTAGTAATTTAAACATCTTATATTATTAGAGAAATTATTATTTTTTACCCCATTTCCTTATCAATGGCACAGTTAATAACATGTCGGTTATGCCATACGCTAGTATAAAGGAAGGGTCCATAGCATTTCTGGGTGAAATTTGCAGTCATACAAGCAGATATAACGCCAATTACCGTAGAACCTTTGCCATGACCGACTATAAGAGGTCCACCATGGTCGTTCTTAAATTGAGAACAAGATTTTTTTAAAATAATTAAAATTTAATAAACAACAGATTTCATACTTATTTTATTTATTTTGATATTAAAACCAAATTACTGTACCGATTTTGATAAAAGTGAAATGGGACCTAAAAATATACCCTTACATGTAAAGGATTAAATAAAGAATTTTTAAAATCGTTTTCGAGAAGATGGAATTCTAAGTTAACAAAAATATAAAAAAATGCGCTACGAATTGACAACCTCACTCTTTTTTGCAGTTGGTTAAAAAAGATATCAACTTCAAAAGCAAAATTCGTTATGTCGTTTACTAAAATGACGGTATATTTGTTTTAAAACCAAAGTACTGAACCGATTAATGATAATTCTTATGTTAAAGGACGTATATACACTCCGCTTAGTCGCATAGATAATAATATTGTGAGGGTAGGCGAAGAAAACTCGCTTACTCGCTGAGGGACGGCGCGCGGTACACCAGTCAGCTCGTGACAAAAAAGTATTACTGCCATTAGTTATCGCGATAAGACCCGTTATATTAAATATGAATAGTATAAATCGCGAAAGTTTAAAATATATAGTCACATAGAATTCAAGCAAAACAAGAACCAAACCGATTAAGCTGTTTTCGAGTAATTGGGGAACATAAATAAAAATAATTTAGATAAATGAATGAATTGAATACTTCTTCCTTTTTTGATGGTTAAAAATATTTTTAGTTGTTTGTGTTAATTTATAGATTTTATTTTTCGTTAAAAAGTTTAATTTCATGAAAAATGATATATGTCTCTGTCAAGTTGCTTCATCATGTATATTTCTTGATCGTTTGACAACTTTAATTATTACTTCCTTTCAGTTATATAAATATTTTTTGAAATCGAATTTGAATTAAAACATACAAAAAATGTAAGCGATACTTAGTTTAGTTTTTTTACCTATTTTTCTGCATAGCTGATAAACTATTAAAGAAATAAAAGTGACCTCACAAAATCCACCGGACACTAATTTCGATCTTCTTGTTTGATTGAAATGGTTTGCATTATGTACTTGTAAGGATTCTGGTTCTAAAATAAATCTTCTTGCTTTATAGTCATCGTTTTCATCAGAATAGACTAGTTCTTTGCAGTCTAACTGTTGTTCCTTTAAAAAAACATAAATTGAAAGAATTTATTGTAAGTGTCACATTTTTACTATTCACAGCTTTCTTAACTACTTACGACGTAACTATTATTAGGTTACAGAGTTTTATGTCAATTACGAAAGTAAAACTTACAAATGTAAATCTCGCCTTAAATCATAACAAACGTATCGAAAATTTCACAGCACAGTGACAGATATTCCAATTAATAACACAAACCGGCAAAGCGTGAGTCGGCAGTTTGCATCTCGTTTTACCTGTTTATTTTTCTTGTTCCACTTACCTGACACAAGGCACTCATAGCGTCGTTATCGACGCCATCTTTAGCGCAAACCATGTTCTGGTCAATGATATAGTGGTATCGTTCAGCCCAGCTTTTCTTACATTTCGTTTTAGATATCAATATGACATCAGTTTCGAGTAGTTCGGGAGAATTCACGCTAGTACGAGTGAACATCTAAAATATATTTTACAAACGTTGTAAAATTGTTGAATCGTATTTTGTGTGTGATGTCATTCTGTCATACTACAAAAGACGCATTAAAACCATGTTGAACACGTGTCTAGCTAAACAGTGTTTAAGATTTAAACATTGCTTAAAATATTGTCTAAATTGTTTAACAGCGAATAAACTCTTAAAAACTTATTGATAAAATGTTATACGTTACATTTGACAGCAAAAATAGGTTTTAAACATCTATTAAACTCAATTAAACGTATATTAATCTATGTCTAAAGTATGTTTAACTTAAAACTGTCTTAGACGCGCGTTTAACGACTGTTTAAATCTTTTGTAGTAAGGCAGTTTGTGTTTAATTTTTTCAATTACTCTTAATTGTTTAAACATATCTATCATTCATTAAATAAATAAGATAAGATTAAACCATTAAAATAAATCGTAAATTTTATTCTGCTTTAATTTTTAGAACTATTTATTTTATGATTTCTGTTAACTTCTAATTGTTGATGTTATCAAAACGTATGAAAAAATTTAGATACAATTTCAGACAAAAAAGTTGAATAAGAAAAACAAGTCACTATACCGCTATGTTTCACAGATCCTTATAATATAAACTTATTTTCTGTGTATTAATGTATAATACAATCTAAGGTATACCTTGTTTCACGTAAGTGTGTCGCTCTGAACTATGCGCATGACGCTGCGCAGAACACTAAATTAGGCACCGGTACAGTCGTTTAGACATTCCTTTAATTTTAATTACTATATACTTCTCATATTATAATCATACATATTTGATGTGTTTTAATCTATATTTTTCAATTCATACCGAATGTATAAACTCAAAATGGTTGAAAATATTAATACTGAACCAGTATAATTATTTAGAGTCGTGTTTTTTTCTTTCGGGATGTGATTTTTATCAAAAAAGTAAATTTATACATGTAACATAACGGTTAAAAATATTCGATAAGATTATAACAAGATGAATGTATCATATCAAATATGAATGTAGATCTTTTAAGACTTGTTTACTCGACTGTATCTTGCGCGAGTTCGGACTCGCCTCGTGTTCAGACCACTTACGCGAAACAAGGTATAATACATACAAGGTATAGTACATTTCTTACATCACTGAATCTATCCACAGATCCCCAACCGGCGATAGAAGCAACAGTTCCGGGCGCTTCTAATTCTTGAGAGTGATTATTAAATGCTATTAGTTTCGGTATAAAGTCGCAACCACGAACTCGCCTTTCGAAATTAAACTCATCCTCTACTTTAACTACCGCTATATCGTTTACCATCCAACGTATATTATCGAATTCTTTACCATCGAATACGTAATCTGAAATAATGGTAATTTTGAAATTATAATCTTAATTATGTTGGCTTATGTTCGTTTTGTCTGTACAAATAAATTAAATTGATGTGTCTGTTTGTTGTCAAAATCACATTTTTTTAATTTTTTGTCTGTCTCTGTTTGTTTTTGCTCATCTCTGAAACAGCTGGACTGATGTTGATGGGACTTTCACTCAAATATTGCTAAATCTAAAAAAAGTTACTTCTTATCTGTGAGTGAAAGTTATTTCAATATAATTTATAAATGTAGGTAATTAATTGTACAGTAATGTTTATTTTTTTAATTGCTTACTTTTCGGCACACATTTCCAAACAGCTCTTTTTGCTCCATTTTTGATACAATCATCTTCATTTCCTGATGGAAGCCACCTATGTTTTATAATGTCTTATATATTGTTGTCACATAACTAATTATAAATATATATTAATATTGTTTGCGTTCGTTTCGTCAATTTAACCTTTCGTATGATCCTCAACGGTAATTCTGATTGAAAAACGATATAAGAAACCTAAATATGCTTTGTAAATACCTATTCAACGATATCCCACTTAATATAGTTCGTTTTTCATATTTTTCTTTTTTACATAATGGCGGCCAAAAACGGCCATTTTGATTTTTCCAAAATGTCAATGCTGTATATGACATTCACGCCGTAATTACAAATCAATCGACGTGTCATTTATTGAAATCGGCTCACGAGTTTGGTCTAAATAGTGCCACAAAGGTACAAGCCCACATAAGCACATACATACATCGACTGATAAACAAATTACTATCCTTTGCGTCGCTTAGTCAGTTAAAAAACATGTAGCTTTTAAAAATAATAAGACTAATACTAAGAACTGATGCAATAACCAAAAATTAGTTGTTATATGCATAAAAATCTTAATAGCAAGTTTATTCAAAGCTAGCCGACTCTCGCGGTTTCGCTCGCGTTCGTGGTTACTGATTCGCTCCTATGAGTCGCAGTTATATGTAATATAGCATAAAACGTTCCTCAATAAACGGACTATCCAAAGGAAAAATATTTTTTCTAATCAGATCAGTAGTTTCAGAGATTACATGCAAAGATACAAATAAATTTTAGCTCTTTATAATACTAGATCGTATATACATATATGTAGATATTGCAATAAACATGGTACATTAAAATTGTGTTGCAAATTCGAAATAATTTAGATAAGTAGTGTTAATGGGACTGATGTATACAAAACTTTTACTGCCTTACTACAAAAGATTTAAACAGACGGTAAACGCGTGTTAAAAAAAACCATACCTCAAATCCGCGTCTAAAGACAGTTTTGAGTTAAACATGCTATATCTAATAGATTAACATAC
Organism: Hypolimnas misippus; assembly: GCA_037950945.1. Lineage (NCBI taxonomy): Eukaryota > Metazoa > Arthropoda > Insecta > Lepidoptera > Nymphalidae > Hypolimnas > Hypolimnas misippus. The sequence goes on from JBBEEQ010000009.1 coordinate 5,161,513, forward strand.
GTTTAAGTGAGTTTAATAGATTTTTAAAACTTATTTTAGCTGTCAAATGTAACGTATAACATTTCATAAATAAGTTTTTTTATGAGTTTATTTGCTGTTAAGCAACTTATATAATATTTTAAGCACTGTTTAATTTTTAAACACTGTTTAGCTAGACACGTGTTGAACATGGTTTGAATGCATCTTTTGTAGTATGGCAGTTAAAGTAAATAAAGACGTGGACTAAGAATCTACTGACTTATTATTATTTACTTCTGGACATTTAAAAAGTAAATATACCTATGTGTTCCGGACACAACGACAAAGTTCTGAACATCTTCGATACAAGCCGCGGATGTTAATATATACTGCGAGTGTATGATCACTCCGCCGCAGAGCCAATTAGATCCTTTCAGCTTCGGATCTGCGGTGGCGGCTGGACGAAGATACACCTTGGAGGATGTGAGCTTAATTTAAGGTTTTAGAACTAAGACTTTAAAAGAAATAAACTGATTTCAAAAGCAAAATACGACATTTCATTTGCTTTGTTTGTGTGCAATCAAAATAACTGATTATATCTGTATACTACTAACCCGATTTTGATAGAAATTCTATGAGACCTATCTGAATGAATACCCTATTAAATAAAGAATTTTCAAAATCGGTTCAGATATGACGGAGTTCCGCGGTAACAAACATTAAAAAAATACGCTACAAATTAAGAACCTTTTTGAAGTCGGTTAAATTGTAATGTTAAAGATCGATTGTTGTTTATTTGTCGAGTTAAGTAAACGATGTATTTTTCCAAGTCCAAAGTTTATAGACAAACATCTAAGTTTCTACCTTCAAAACCGACGTTTTACCAAAAATAATTTAATCTCTAGTTTAAAGGTCCCGGAGGTAATTTATTTCATTTCTAAAATCTCCATAGGTATTAGTGTAGGTAAATACATGTACGTGGTATAAAGATATCATTAAGAAGTTTCATATTTTTTAAACTCCCCGATTTAGGCAATAGGTTGTTTTATGTATTATTTTTTTACTTATAAAATAAATACAAAACCTTTGATTATATGGACGCTGATAAGCAATACTGTGTCAAGCCACACGAACTTCATTTTGAGAAAATGGCGTCTAAAGATGTCAAACCTATTCTTAACATATATGTTTAAAGATGTATATATCCATTTTTTCTTATACTTTTTGATAAAAGGTACAATGAATTAAAATCAGACTGATATATTTAATATATTAGCAAATAAACATTTTTTCAAATGTTTGAGATTATTGTATAAATTGCAAAATATGTACGCACTTGAAACTCGAACCAATTAATTAAGAAACTTCTTTCCTTACTTATTTAGTATATGACTTAAATGTTTTTTTAATAATGTTAAATAGGTGATGCAGTATCAAAATACATCAATATCTCTGAATTTGACTTTTTCTGGGTTGACACATTATTGCTTATCAGCATCCATATATTGTCATAATCAAAACACAAAATATACCATATACGGTCTTGTATCTGCCACTTCATGCCCTCGTAATATTCTTCGTGTCTGATTCAACAATATAGTACTGTTTTCTATGGTTGTAAGGCACACTGCAAAACGGAAAAGATTCATAAATTGTGATAAAAATAATATTAAAAAGACATTTATATACCAAATGAAAAGATTATAGAGACAATAGTTATTGATTCTGGTCTTGTTATTTTAGATTTTATGTAGTAAGATTGTCATTTATTTGATTCTCAATATTAGGTACCATTGTTTTTTTGTAAAATTTAATCTAACATTTTTTATACCTGAATAATGTATTAATTTTACCTTTTTTGATTATAAGACAAGTTATAAGGCTTACAGCAATATTCATGTTTTATCTGAAATAAATGTATGTAGAAACAATTTCGTGCTTGAATAAGTTTCATTGCTAACTATTGAAGTTATGTTTAACTGTATGTGTTGAGTGAATACATTAAATTTACTATTACTTTTTATAATTTTATCATAGATAGACGAAATACTTTTTTTGCAAAGTCAAAAAAAAAATTATATGGTGGACCTAATTCCGTCTGTCGGGCTTAACCGTTTATTCGCAATTACAGGCACAACATGAGAGGTAATTAGCTACAGTTTTGGTGACAATTGCTTTGATATTGGTATACTATGATTTGCTGGAACTGTTGTTCATAGTGTTCACGCATCGGAGCCACGTATCAGAGAGCGGGTTGTGAAATGAATCTGTGAAATAGTGATGAAACAGAGTCTTAATAGCACTAATATCACACTATACTGTCACATGACAGTCATATACCTTACCCATGTACCATAAACCTTACGCCGATAGAGCGTAAATATATAAAAAACACCAAAGGTCTCATTATACTGTAGCGCCTGTAATTGCGAGGGACTCTGTCTATAGTAAATTTTATTGAAATTAAGACATAATATAGAGATGAGTTGTTTAGAGAACCCTGAAAACGAAATGCTCGGTCTTTTCGAAATGTTTTAATTCTTAATCTTTGGACATGGGAGTATAAATACTCGACGTACTTGCAATAATTAGTTAAATTTTGAAATGTAACTTTTTCTATTCTTCTTCTTATTTGTAATCATCAATTGTAGCATAAATCTAGATGGCTCTATCTTAAAAGGTAACGGTTTTTACCACTAGATGGCAATATGTATTTTGTTATTCTTACATTACTACTCGCTACTAGATGTCGTTGTACCTCGTGAAAAAATTATTGAAGAAATCTAATACATATAATAATAAAATAATATTTTTAATTAATAAGGCTAGAATACTTTTTTATGTATCTTATATTAATTTTACGAAGAGTTATTGTAGAAACAGATGAAGTCCCCGCCACTTAAGTACATTAGAGTTTTATAACCTATCAACAATAAGATGGATATACAGTCGCTATATTTATTTTATCAAAAACGAATAGTTCTAATGATAAAATATGACATTAATGATAGATTAAAAAATGACAATTCAGCATTGCTTTCAACTATGTTCAAAATGAAACCGCTTAAAACCCCAGACGTTGGTAAGTCTGGGCTCGATATATCGATATTCTCGTCGTGGTTAACAGACAATTTGTGTTCCAAGATACGCCCTAAATTTAATGCTTTTCTTTATTTATAACTTTCAAGAAGCATTTTGTATTCTTAGGTGAGTAATTTTATTTTCGTAAACGATATAAAACATCTATGTAACCTGATATCAGTTAGGTACAGCTTAGTTAAATATATCGCTGATAGTAAATTCTTCTAGTTATTCTTTTTAGTTTTTATTTCATAAATATTTACGTAAGTTCTTTATCATTGCTTTACACCAGAAAGAGTTTACTGTTAGTGCTTTACTACTTAAGACGTACAGAGGTAACTTAACTTTGATTACAGAGTTGTTTATATCAGTTCTGAGATTAATACTTAACAAATGTACTTTTCGCCTAATAGCTTAGAAAAATAAATGAGTATGCCTATGCATATTTTGCATGTATAGAAACAATCGATACAAGCAAAAAAAAAAATTAAAGTGTCTAATTGTAATTTCAAATTAACTGCTTTTAACTAAATGCATATGAAAGTATATGCGGTACTTACATCAAAACCAATTCCGGCTAATTTCTGAAACGACTGGACTGATTTTGACGAGAATTTATCTCAATGCTATAAGAAGTAACTTTGGCTACATTTGTTTTAAAAAATTTAATTCATAAATAAAAAAAAATCACGCAAAACAAAATTAAAACTAATGAAATAGTAACAATATCCGATTCAAGCGTGTAAGGTAAACATTATATAAATGTAATTTTTATTTAAATTAACGCGTATATTTTTGCATTTATTTCTGATATTACACATATTAAAATTGTCTTTGCTCCTGTTTGCTGTTTAACAAAAAGTAATACGAGTACATAAGAGTCCAAATGTGACATTTTCTTCGACCTAGTTCTTTCATGGATTATTTCAGAAACTGCTCAGTAATTTAGGGCCTCTAGTCTAAATGGTTTTTATTTTTTAACCGGAACACAAACTTCAACGTATTCTTCCCTATACCTAAACAATATTGTTTCTAAAAAAATCTATATATAAAATTAATTATTATAATCAATTAAAGTAAAGGTCGATTAAGGCACACAATATTATTTCTATGCAATATAATATGTTCTGTACCTATTTATCAGTTAGTTTAAAAAAATACATGAACAGAAATGTTTATCATGTTTAATAATGGGCGATCATACCCATTGGTCGATCTTATCCGAATTCATAATGAAACCAGTGTCGTATACGATAAATTTAATTTCATAAAATTAATTGTTTAACTTGTTTGGTTGAAATATGTTCTGGAAAATTCACCAAATATATCGTGGTTTTTCTAAGATCACGTGTATTTTTTTTTGACACTTTTGTAAGTTGCATATTTTTTCAGAATTCAATACGATATACGTGTTGTTGAAGTTACGCATATTTTAAAATACTCTTACTTAGGTTGTAGGTAAAAAAGTACACGTCACAAATATACGATCTTAGGTTGTAATACAAAACCTCACCACGTATCACCTGGGAGAAGGGGGTCTAAATGCTAAAAACATCACGTAATTAATAGACCCCTTACACGTGAAGTTGTTGATGAAATTAATCTCTTGAATTTATTTTATATAACTAACTTAGTTATATAAATTCGATTTAAGTATGTAAAGACATAAAAGTCGCAATATAAATTAAATTGTCTTTTGAATTATTGTTTGCATTATGCATATTTTATTTTGTGCATATATTTTATGTTGACGTAAAGTACTTAATTTCCTAATTTTATTGCATTAATAAAATTTTTACTGCTATAGTAATGCCTTTGAAAGTATCTTATCAGATTTTTAGGTATAAAAATTAAAGTATTAAGTATTATTTATAGCTTAAGTATTCTTAACTGATATAGGTAGGTACCTAAAAGCCTTATTATATAATATTTACGTAATTACTTTCATTATTAAAACTTATATAGGTACATAATTATATAAATCAGTAGGCTGTTCGACTTTCAAGCATGATTCTTATAACAGGGGGTTATATAAGTCTTACACTTCACATTCCACATAAAAAAAATTGTTTTTTTTTTTTTTTTTTTTAATTTTGTTAGCTTAAATTTCGTTTGTAATCGTACTTATTGCTGGAATGTTCACTAAAACGTGTTAATTTTCTTATAAATTATAAGGCCAGGCGCGCACTACGAGTTTTTCGCCGCGCGAGGTAAGAGTAAATTGAACTTGTGCATTGTGCGCCGTGGATAAGTAGGTACGAGGCGCGAGAGAAATAGTGCCCAAATATATATATTTTATAAGTAAAAAATATATCAGATTTATTTTGCTAAATAAAATGTACTATACTTAAAGATACTCCCATTTAAAGGACCTTAATGAAAACTCGAACACCTATGTAATGGTATACTATGTAATTATGTATACGTTCATAGGTATGTCCCTACGTAAATTATAAGCGAAATTGAAACCATTTAAAATAAAATAATTAAAAAGTATAAGTAATGTGGTCTGAATATAAATTAATGGGCCGCTTCGAGTGTAAAACAGCGCACAAATATCAAAGTAGGCAAATACTAAATTTTACAAGAATGACTATAACAGCAACAACCATTATGACGCGATACGTAGATACGTCAAAAATTACTTATCTGTGCCGTTTAACCTAATTCGCTTAGCGGTTTGTGCTATGCGGTTTTTTTTTTGTAAAAAGCTAGTAACAGAGTTACGGTTGTACGATACGAGTACAGTCATCCACAAAATATGTCAAAATCAATTGAAACGCGCTCAACAATTATAGTAGAAGCTATAAATAAATATACCGTTCTTAGTTTATCATTCAATCAATAATACACCCTTTACCACTCCAGCTGTCCAAACCAATACAATAAACAAGCTATCTTCAACAATACATTATTCCTACTTATCTATGACCATAACACGAAACCGGGGATCTATTTTATTATAAAGTGCATTGTCTATGGAGGAGCTCGGTCGACCGAACGTAAATAATTTAACTGTCTTAAAAGATTCAAAAATAGTTCCTAACATTGCCCCCCCTTAATATGTACACCATTTGTCAGGCCATAACTGGATTTAAACGGCGCGTTACAATATCGCTGGACACGCCTCTTGACATACATATAGTTCTCTCTTTCTAACTTAGCTATGGAATAAGTTGGTGGTATATGCTATCTCACTCTTACTAAAGATACTTCATGTGTTTACGTCGTTTTGAATTAGATGAAAATGTTGTAACCGTATCCGTTTACCGCTTGAATTTCAACTTTATTCTAATGAGCAGAAGAGCGAATTTGAACTAAGAAGTAAAGCGATGGGGGAAGCGTTGAAGCGGGACGATCCATGAAAGAGACGGAGCGAACCATTCTGTTAAAGTTAGTGAGTCCAAACGAGTTTTTATGTTTGGAAATCGTATTAAGCTTTTGTCGGAAACTGTTCCACTCAACGGGCATAGTTGAGGCGTTTGTGCGGTCAAACTATCACGTTTGAAGAGGTGGGGCAGCTGATTGGCTCGTTTTTGCTGATATCGTGTTTTGATTCGGTCGCGCGCGGTCGGTTAACGCGGGAACTTTTTGAACATAGAATTTTACACACACTTAATTCAAACAGTGTTCTTATTTCAAAATGTCATTTTATTAACAGTGAACTTTGAGTGCCAGTGTTTCGAGTACTTTATAGCAAAATGTCGTCTGTTCATTCGGATGACGATCAAGAGGAGATTAACGTGGACTCTGATAGTAGACTATCAGGTCAATATGATAGAAGCATTGCCTCTGAAGACCGTGATTCTGAACACAGTTTTAATGAACGGTATAGGGATTCTCCTAACGAACACATGACAGATACTCAGCCGAGAGTGAACTTGCCTTTCAGTATATCCCGGTTATTAGGTAAACAGTTCGAGGATATAGACAAACGTCGGAACTCCGGGGAAAGTGATGACAGAAGTGACCAGGACACAGAGTCAGAAAGTGCTAAAGACGATGCTAAAGAAACTGGGTTGCCTTTAAGTTTTTCTCATAATCCTGGACTTTATCCGAATGGTAGTCTTTTGTTGCGACCGGGGCTGGGTTTGGGAGGAGGTTACGGTTTTCCGAGTAACCCGGGGGTTGTAAGAGTGCCGGCTCATAGGGCTTTAGGTGCTTTGGGCGCGTGGGGCGTAGCCCTAGACCCGATGAGGCAGGCTGCTGCAGCTGCTTTTGCGCATCAAGTTGTTAAAGACAGATTAAATGGTGAGTACTTAAGAGCTATAATTAATAATGTGAATATTGAAATGGAAGATTTGGTAATTGACGTTAGGAAAGTAGTTGAAAAATTAATTTTAATTATTAAGCGAGTTGTCACCATCGTCACATTTGTTAGTTTTACTCTCGTTATTGATGTAAAACAACTCTGTAATCTGGTAACAGTTACCTGGGTAATCTTACGAAAGTTGTGTTGTGGTCGAGAATTGTGTCAAAATAGGCATTGACAGTATATTCTTTTAGGTGTAAATTAATGACGAAGAACTTAATTATATAAATCTTTATGGAAGTCTGAGAACAAAACTTATAAGGGTGATTTTTGCCTTGGAGCGAAAAATTATTTTCAAAATGACGTATCAACCATTAATTTTGATGCATACTGCAAAGGGAGATATTTCATACTAACAAAACATATTTAAGAAATAATAAACAGAGTGTTAACTGGGCATATGTTGGAAGTTTTACCAGCGCGAGCGTTAGCAGTATCGATATTTACATGTAAAAAAAAAAACTTTTTTTGGATCACGCTTGGACAGTATAGGCATCATTTATGAAAAATAATTAAAAAATAGTTCTTCAGTTTTTTTTCTTTACTTTTAAATATCGATTCTGGTATCGCTGGTAAAATGTCCAACACATGCACAGTTGACACCTGTAAATATTTACACATTGTACACAGATTTTGTTTAATGTTTCCAAAAACTGTCATGTATTGCCATCACTACCATATCCTACTCAGAAATCATTGACAAATAAAATAAAATAAACTTCAGGATTTGTGCCTTTCCATATATTACGATTTCTCTTTAACCTGATTTATATTTTATTTCTAAAATAATATTTTAAATAATTACCATTGGAGCCTTTAATCAATTTATTCATTTTTAAAAGATATCCGGAGGTTTTTATGCAAAATTTTAGTTATTAGCACTCAATTTTAATGTCGAACTATCAATTTAAGTCAATAGTAAAAATGTTTTAAAAGGAATTTTACGAATAAGGTGACTAAAATTTTGTTAACGTTCAAAAGCCCCTAACACATCGAAAATTAATCTCAAAGCCATAAATCTTTTTAAGTAGTATGTAAATCGTATCTTTACTCAGCAGATAAAAAAAGAAAAAAGAAAACAACGTTATCTGTCCGCATTTTATGCAATCTGTGTCGCCCACAGATATCCAACAATTATGGCGTAGTGACACATCTAGGGTTTAATTTTTTTTGGTTGCTTTTTCCGATCATGGCGCCTAGTCTACTGTAATTTGTCGCGCTGATTCCGGACTTCAAAAAAAAACCTTTTCGACTTCGAATTACCTTAAATGGGTAGATTGTCTGTGTGGTGATAGTTTTATTTTTTCTACTTACTACAATTGGATTCTGATATGACATAAACATTCGGAGATAATTAATGTATTTTGATGAGGCGTTACATATTTAACATTATTCAAAAAAATTAAGTCAAATAGACTAAGTAAGTCCGGTAAAAATTTCTTAATTTAATGTTTAGAATATTGAAGTGTGTTACAGTTTTTGCGATATGCAATCTCATATATTTGAAAAAAATATTATTAGATACAAATTTTTATTACACCAATCTGCTGTGAATTTATTATACCTTTTATTAAAATAGAAAAAAAAGATGGATGTATACGTCTTCAAACTAATTTAAGAATCTGTTTGACATCTTTAGACACCATTTTCTCAAAATGAAGCAGCGTGGCTTGACACAGTATTGCTGATCAGCATTCAAGTACACTTATAAGTTTTTGTTTCAGAATTTCATAAAGATTTACATAAATTGTTTATCTGTTCTTTATACCTGAATGAATTTACTATCAGTGACTATACTTTTTTTCACAGCAACAGCTTTCGTATGGTAACATAGATTACTGTTACCAAGTTACATAGTTGTTTTATGTCAATTACGTGACGAAACTTACAATTGTAATTCTCACCTTATATTAAAATGTTTTTGTAATGCAAATAAAACCGTTTTGTGGTTTTGTGTGTTGCCAATTTATCGTGCATGACAAATTTTTTAGAATATATTTTTTACATTTTATATGATTCCTTTCTTACGAGTGTGTTTATAAAGGCTTTATTTATCTATGTGTAAATCCCCACATATTGTTTTTTTTACTAAATCATTCATTTCAAGAAGAAAAATTATAACTATGAATGATATATGCCATATGTCATATTGCACGTTTAGTTTTATAGTGACCGAACTCAAAAATTGACATTTTTGGGAATTACCAATCATAACGATATTTATTTATTATAAAAATAAATAATTACTCACTAAACATAGTTCATCTTCTTTAAATAAATCTGACACTCTCTAATGAAAACACACACCAAAAATCAACTATTAAAACTTTTCGAAGAAAAAAATTTACAAGCAATCAAATCGGAATGCGTGTAAAACGGAATTGGGTATTTTTTGCGACCACCCGGTTCTGAGGAAGTGCGGACGTCCACTCTATAATTGAGACAATAGGTAGCGTGCGTGCGTCGGAAATATTGATGTGGTGACTAAAAAACACCTTTGTCATTTTAGCGCCAATAATTTGACAGTTTTTTTTCTTAATTTTTTGGTTTGTAAAGGAAGCGCGTTTTGAGTTTTGTTTTTTTTTGATACAAGCATAAGTATTAGTGTTAGTATTTCCGTACCTGATTTGCAGTATTAAAAATATGACAATTTGATCCAAGTTTTTTAATCATGAAAAAAATTATTACAATTATTATAAAAATAAATGTTAAAAAATATATATTGAAATTTAGTTTATTACTAATAACTAGTTTAATCATGAAAATGTCTATAAAATTTGATTTAGTTTTATTATTTTTTTACGTTTCGCCTAAAATCTTAATAAATTCAATCAACCACTGAAATAGAATAATTAAATTAAAAATACGTTGAATATTTACATGATAACTAAATATTGCTCTTATTTTGGCGACATTATTGATGTCTGTGACAGATCTTTTAATTTTTTTCGTTAAGATTACGATAATATTTTTCTTATTTAAATTAAATCTTTTTTGTTTCAATAATTACAGATAAAAGTAAATTATTTCCTTAATTTAGATAAATACATAAGAAAAATAATTTGAATATTTATAGCCGCCTATTATATTAGCGAGTTTCCTTAAAAAAACATTGTTATTAAATCGAATTAATTTATATACTAAGTAGGTACTTTAATATCTAATTAATTCATTAAAAATGTCGTAAAATTTTTCGAACGTTGATTTAATCTTAGGCAATAAAATTGTTAATTGTATGATTAAAATATATTTAGGAATTTTAAATATGTGATAAAAAATCCTAAATGATCTACAGATCTTTATCTTAGTATAGTTTTATTTAAAGTTTTTTTAACTTGTTCTGTATCATGAATGTAAGTTTACTAACAGTGTATGCAAAGATTTTTAAGGAAGCACTTGCAACACTGGCCTTACATAAAACCTTTTCGGTCGATTTCTAGAAAATAGTCGTAATGGTTAATCATAAACGTAAAATGTTATAAAAATGTATTCGCAAAAGTTGTACAAGCCCTTAAATCATAATCGTTCACTTTCATAATATAATAAATAAATTAAAATTATTCATTTTATTAAAATTAGTCGATACCTACCATAAATTTTAATTTCGCGATTACTTTAATTCCTTTCTTTTGTAAAAAAAAATTAAGTCAAAAATTTTGTTTGCAATATGACATAAGTACTGACAAAATTAAAAAAAATGCCACGTTTAATAATTAACGATAAAACATACAAAACTTTACATCAATTTTTTTTTTTGTTTTGACTAATTTCAAATTTTCTAGACTACACTGTTGATTTCTACGAAAATGTAATGTAATAATTCTTCATTAAATATTTAATAATGATAATATTATATATATCATTACTTTACGATTGCTACCTTCTAACTAGCAATAATAAAAGTAACATTGTCACTACTTGTAATACAAATTGTAAATAATAAAGTAGAAAGCAAAGCTTAAGCTGAATCATTTGGAGCGTATCTGAGTGGGCCTGTCCGCCGGTTTGCGGTCGCGTTGTCCACCGTTTAGCTGAAAGCCGATAATTTGTAAGACGTTGGATAATCCGTGATATCGGAAAAGTTTTTGTAAGAAGTTGGTAAAACTTTCATATTGTTAGGGTTCTGTACTGTAAGGTTCCAAATGGGATCCTAATGAGATGCATAGACGTAAGACTTTCCTCTACAGGTATGAAATTCTCGAATCGTCACAAAGTCAGACTTAAAAACAGGGTAATTCTGTATATGTACATCTTTATTGCAGTTATTGTGATTTTAATTTTAAAACCAAAGTACTGAACCGATTTTGTTGAAATTACAGAACCAATGAGAGAGTATACCTTTTCAGATGAAAGATAAACGAAATCGGTCAAGCCGTTTTCCATTAATCGGTGAATATCGGTACATAAGAAAAATCACCGAGCAATTGAGAATCTCATTAGTAGGTACCATTTTATGTTACAATTTAAGTTGCATATATATCAAATAATAGTAAAAACCGGACACATTTAAATTTGTCAAGATAAGATTTTTTATGCAACTTATCTTATTTCATAGGTTAGATATTAGCAATTACATATTTAGCAATTAATTAGTTGATTGACGAATGCTTACTAAGTTTTCATGACTTGTTTTCATTGACAAGCATTCAATAGGTATATTTATGAATTACTAAATATTTAACTTGTAAAGATTTGCTGTTTTTGATTATAATAACACAGACTTGTGTAGTGTGCTGTCTTTATTATATATAACTAGTCTTTGACTGGTGTTTAGCCCGCATTGTATGTTGATATTACACTAAAATTTCAACAAAAATGTTGCGAAGTTTACGCGTGAAAGAGTAAAACTTCCATTCATCTGTACATCCATACACACTCATAAAGCATAAACTATTTAAGCTAAATTCACCTTATGTTTAAAGCTAGCTGATGCACGCGACTTCATCTGCGAAAAATCAAAAAAGTAGCCTAAGTTACTCCTTATTACATTAGCTATGTTCGCATGAAATTCACGTCAAAATCGGTCCCGCTGTTTCAAAGATTAACCGGAACAGACAGAGAAAATGCTCAAAAATTGATTTTTAATGTAAGTACTGTTTATACTTTCATATGCATTTAGGGAAAAACTGTTTTGAAACTACAAACAGACATTTTAATTTAATTTTTCAATATGGATAGTAGAGATCTTATTCTATCAATGTTTTTTGGCATGTTTAGACGCCATTTTCTCAAAATGAAGTTCGTGAAGCTTGACACAGTATTGCTTATCAGCATCCATATTAGATATATTGTTAGTGAGGTTTTCTTAATGAAATCTTTACTTAATTTATACTTACAAGTATATTTTAATTAAATTATAATGTTGAATACTCTCAAGGATTTTATTGCGATATAGTCGATGAAGAAAGTACGATATTAAAATAATTATATATAAATTATTACATGCCTACGTATATAATGAGCCTCCCATTAAGTGTAAAATAACAATATACCATTTTAATGTTATAAGATTGCGCATGCGCATATTGGATATCAATTTGCATTGCACGTATTTGTTCCCAATGTAAAGTATTTTATTCTTAGATATCTATATCCATATTACTAATATACTAATAAATTAAATTGGTGTCTCTTTGTAATTTCGAATTAACAGCTTTTCACTAAATGCATATGAATTTAATAAGAGGTTAAAAGCTAAACTGCGCCACAATAATTACAGCATAAAGTTAGCTAAGTTTTTACCACTTCATGAATTTTTGAAACTTAAATTGTGGTCTGTAAATATGTCTTTTGTAGTAGTAATGAAAATAATAATACAATAATAGACCTGCGTAGACGACAAACTTTCCTCATTGGGACTTTTGTCCATTATATATTAAAGACTTAAAAAAAAAACGCAACTGACTTCAAAAGCTAAATACGTGATTTCGTATACGTGAACGACACATTTATACTATCTATTTCGTTTTTAAAACCTAACTACTGAACCGATTTTGATAAATAAAAATATGAGACCAATCTAAAGGTATCTCAGGTAAGAAACATTAAAAAAGCTCCTGCTTTTGGAAAACGGTTGAAAATAAAACCGACAGACTTTTACACACGGTACTTAAGTCCCTCGTGTGCGATATAGTTCTGAACAATCTATTTCAACTGACTAAAATGTACCCCGACCGATGTTCCTATTCTGCGTAGGCCTTGAATCAGCGATATCATGAGAACGTCGAGGTTGGTCTTAATTGTGTTAGCGGCATAAAGTATACCCAATATCTATAATATGTTAGACAGTCCGGTTTATATACATTATACATACATTTTACATCATTAAAGCTTTGTTTGAAATGTTAACAAAACTGATAATGGTGAATTTAGATAAAAAATACCTTAATAAATATTAACTTACATATGTTTAACTTAACGAAGATAACATAAAAAATCTTAGACAATCATTTTTTAATGCAAATTACTGTGACCTATGTATTTATGTAACAAGATTAATATATGTTTATTATATGCTAGATATATTCGATTAAATTTAATATTATATTATTTTGTGTATTGTTTTTTAAATTAGCAATAATAATGACAATTTGATAGAGACTTGAAAATTCGATAGAGCGTAGATGCAGTGGTTTCCAAACTTAATTTTTTACGGCCCCCTTAAAAATATTAGCTCATATGAAGCTTCACTTCCATTTTATAAAATACTACAAACACGAAAATTATTAGTACAAAAAAATTTAACAAAACAAAATAAAAAAAAGTCATAAGAATCCCATATCTTTATGCGTGACGGTGATCCTTTAACATCGGGTGACCCGCCCGCTATTTTTATTAAAAAAAGAATTTTTAAAAAAGGAGAATCGACTTTAAAATACGTAATTTCGTTCACTTAAATAACACATTCCAGTTATTTTAATACAGATATCATTATATTTATTTTTTAAACAATGTAAACTTTATTTAAAGTAACAACTTGTAATAGCTTAATGCATCTTACATCGAAAAAGCTGGACTGTTACTTTACATCAAATAAGGATCCGAATACCTAATTCGTTAAGCTGCATTACTGTTGATTAGCGATCAGAATATTTCAGGTGACTTCTTTAGGCGCATTTAGCGATTTTGGTATAGGAGAGTCTCCTATATCGTAATTTGCGGACCTTGTTAAGAGACCGCGAACGTCAAGAGTTTAGGATTTTAATATTTATTATTTTACATTGAGCTTTTCAGTTCTATTAGCGGTATTCATGACTGTCTATTTTTTATTAACACGAACAGTCATTAACCTCAATTATATAAAAAATCTAAAAAACCTGATTAAGAAATGTGCAAATTATAATAGATACAATAATTTATTTTTAACAATGATATATAGTGTTTATCTCATCTAAGTGTTAATATTAACACACACAAGCTAACGGCAATTTAACACAATATTTTTTACTAAATATTAGTTTTGAAAGTATTCTTATTTTTAAAGCAAACACTAGATAAAAAGTTTTCCATCCATTTTGTTCTATCAAAAACGTAGCTTATTTATTTCCTAATACCATTCCCCTATCAATAGATTTTCTCGAACCGCGTTCGTTTCGCGACCAATGGAGAATGTAATTGGCCGTGTTCCTCGTAACGAGCGGTCATTTCCGCCCTAACAGCCATTAGGAACCGCAGTTTTACTTAATGCTTACCTTACCAGATAGTTCTAGGATAAAGATTGCGTTATACGATCAAGAAAATTGGGGCATTACTTTGCTTTAATTATATTGTAACTTTTTATATATCTTTATCTATGGATGAATTAAGACGTAAAATAATTGGATGCTGATAAGTAATGCTATATCAAGCCTCTTTATTTTGAGAAAATGAAGTCTAAAGATGTCAAACCTATTCTCAAAAAACTAGTCTTGATAAAAGGTATGAATTGAAAACGGATTGGTATAATCAAAACTTTGTTTTATTATAAGTTTTATAAATATAAATATTTGAGATTATTGTATAAGTTTAAAAATATGGAACGCACTTGAAATTCGAATTATAATAAGAATTTTTTTTTGTTTAGTTTAGATTACTTAATTATTTTTAATAATAGGTGACGCATTATCAAAGTCTTTGAATTTGATTTATTTGTGGATTGAGACTATTGCTTATCAGCATCCAATTAATGCTGGGAATATATGTAGGTACAGGTCTATATCTAATACAGAACCTTGAAATTCAAGTAGATAAATCGTACAAGAATTTTTTTTGGGTATGCCATTAGCATTAAAGTGACCGAATTTTTAATCTATGATTTGAAAAAAAACCTATTCTATCAACTATCACAAAATGTAGAAAATCTTAAAGTCTGAATAAATGTGAATTTTTGAGTTCGGTCACTTTAATACTAAGCGTGCGATGTCTGAATGTAGGCGATGGCTACATACTAATGGACATGATTTTATTTATTGAGCAATAAACTCAGTTGCAATGGTAGAGCATGCAAGCTACTAACTCACGTTACTATTATGTATGTGTTTCTAAACCTTGGGTTTTAAAATGGTAGTTTTTATAACTTATTTTTAATAATTACAAAATAATATATAGTTTTACAAACAATAACAATTTATTAAGAATTCGTTTAAAAAACTAAACGCGATATGGCCTACTTTCCGAACAGTTGGTAGGTTAAAAAAAAATTCTAAAACTACTACTATTTGAATGAAGAATAATTTGAATTTGAATTTTGAACAGAAATGCAATTTAAAAATTATATTAGTATTTTTCAAACAATATAAAATTATGGTTTTCACGTTCATCTAGTCTGTTGTCTATACTCGATACGTATTTCTAATTAATTCTATAACATCCGAAACCAGTAAACAGACACTACTCAAAATTAATTTGAATACGAACAGCCTCACAGTCATCGCTTATCGCCTATCGCTATCACCATCGCCTTGTAAACTGATAAATGTCCTACAATTTACATTTTTATCGCCGCCATCAAGATTTTATCTAAATTAAATCAATCGATATGTATGGTCGCTGGTTGTGTATTGACCTCTGGTGTTGAATTGATAGTATCCTATTTTTTATCTATAATTCACTATAAAGTTAAAAGCTGTAGAATTTTATTTGTATTAAGTACTAGCTGCCCTACTAGTACTCTACACGTTTCTGGTGTTTATGGTTACAGCTTCGCTTCTAAAAATATTATATTACTAGCTTCCGCCCGCGACTTCGTCCGCGTGGAATAGTTACTTTGGGCTAATAATGCATTATTTAGAACAAATTTGGTTAGCATAAAAAAGGTTATATTGAGTTTACATTAAAATATAGACATATGCTGCTGGGACTATTTTTTAGAACTTTTAAAGGGGAACAATTCTGTCATAAATGATTTTTGCGAAACTTTAACCTTTTACGCAGCGCACGCAGCGTAAACTCTCTCAATAGGAAAATGTCCACCAATTTTGAAACATTCTTCATTGGTGCTCCGCTCCTTTTGGTCTTAGCGTGATAATATATAGCCTATAGCCTTCCTCGATAAATGGGCTATCTAACACTTCAAGCAAACAAACAAACTCTTCAGCTTTATAATATTAGTTAAGATATACAAGCATATATGAAAAAAAATATAGAGTTTGATAGGCCGAGGAAGTTGAAAAGTCAAAGAACAAGTCGAAAAAAAATTATATAGATTTATTATTAGATTTAATACGGGCGGGTTACAATAACCTATGATTTCAAAACTGTTCTATTAACATCTTATGAAACGTCTTCATAAACGGCCGAAGTATATAGTGCAAAACGTTTTGTGTACCAAGAAATCTGCGTTTTGTATTCGGTCACTTTAATACTAAACTTACAATATATATATAATAACTATTAATACAGTTAGTAACGATAGTGTTTATTAAGGTGAAGCTAATATTAAGAAGTAAAATACCGAATAATCGACAAATGTGGACGAATTTTTGTTTATTTTTGCTTTAACATTTTAGTTATTTATGTATATTTTTATATCATTTATTTATCTACTAAAGTATCATGAATGATATATTTCACCACAATATGGCGGATGATAACAGCCATTTTGAAAAATTTTATGCTAACTCACAAAAATTGTAGTAGTAATAATAAATTATATTTTAATATAATTTACCCTTTAGATAATTGTTTGACGTTTTAAAACGTTTCTTACAAAAATAAAATTATACAACCTGTTATTGTTTCAAATAAATGTATTTAATTTCAAATAAATTTCATTTCATTTCATAAGTTACCGTGAAGTTGTCCTATCGAACAATTTAAATAAATACCTAATACAAATTTTAAATACTATAGTATCCGGGACATTTCAAAAGCGGAACCTATCCTACAAAACTTGTTTTTTTTCAATCGCCAACCCTAACGTATGACCATGTAGCGTGCACGACATATGCAAATTACAAGATTATTTTATAGTCTTGTAATACAACGAATAACTAAGTCAAAATCATGAAACAGATAACAAATACGAGCCTGTAATCTGTGCCAGCAACATATACAATCTCATTTTGTGTTATATATTTAAATTTCGATTTAGATTAGAATGTGACAATTGTTTTTTTTTTTTAATAATAAAGAAAATGGTACAAGCATAATAATAAAGTGTTTAATATTTTGATGGTTCTTGTAAATAATAATGAATATGAGATATTGTTTGCCACTTATGATGTTTTATAATTATAGATAAGTTCAGTTTATACTTTTTGACATTAAAATCCGTGCGCATTTTCAATTGTGATAACTGGGCCTATAACTTGTAGCTAGGCAACGAATTATTATCTGTTCAGTCCTTCAAAAGAGAAACATATTTTATGTCGCAAAATTCAGTTATAATAATATATCTATAGTTATTAAATATAATTGATTGTTATATTTTCTGTGACCATAAAAGAGCAATGTGATTTATCTGAAAATTCAAAATTAGGATAATTTTTGTTATTGTTTCAATTTGGTTGTCTTTTCTTCAAACTTAGCTAAATATTTGACGATATTTGCTCTATTAAATTGAATGGGAACTACACACCTTAAGATCACTTTTATTTTTATTCATTAACAACCTTTGTAAGATTGTTCAAAACCAAAACACTGACTCTTCACGCTCTCTAGGCTTATTATATAATAATTTTTCACGGCTCCTAAATTTGATGTCAACTTCCTACTTATTCACAGTTTTTTTATCTAAATTTGTACAAACTCTTTTGATATTCAATTTTTGTCTATAATAGGCGCGAGCTTAATACATCTATTTTTTTTTTTTGTATCGTGCAACCAGGAACAGAGAAACGATATTTTAAAGAAAAAAAAACTTAAAACAAAGTAAACCGACTTCGAAATGAAAAAAAAGGCAAAAAAAAATATTTTTTACAACATTCGAATTATAGCGCCTACGTCGAATAGAACCTTTAAAACCTTTTATTTATCCAATTCAAAAATTTACATTTTGGACACAACGTTTTGCACCTGGGTCTTCAGCCATTAATTTAGACGAATGTTACAAAATGTTGATAGAATAGTTTTAATCATAGATATGAATATGAAACTAAATTTTAATTACTAACTTAGCTAACTCGTTTCACACAGATTTTGAATTCGGTCTCTTTAAAAGCGTGCAATATGTATATATGCGTTTTAATGAGTTACCGACCGCCGTTATGATTACTCTGCAATATTAGCTGTAATACTTTAGAAAAATATAGACAGGCACCAATATCAAGAACCTTGGCGTATAAATATTTTTCTAATAAAGCGATGCGCTAGAGTTCAAAGAAAATAATCTCTTGAATAATAATTATTTTTTATCATTCATAAATGTCAAGGATGATATTGTTAATTAATAGTATATTCATTAACATCGTAATCTGATTATATTAACGATTGTTCTAATTCCACGAATATTCTCGTATAATAAAATCTTCATCGAACGAAGCGGTGGGCAAAAGTTAATTCGTCTTTAAATTGTTAATTATCGCTTTCTCGTTAAATCAATCGCAATCGGCTACTCAAAACTCATCTGTTTACAACTCAATCTTTATACTTAATAATTCACATTAATAAACAAATGATTATTTGTTTAATAAACAGGCTTTGAAGCCAACCGGCCAATCACTTAATGGCATGATTAATAGTGGCGTATAATTGACGTTTTAAAACACTCGGTTTTATTAGTTACCGCTATTTGAGTCAATAAATTCGCCATTTTAAATGAAGGTGCTAATAATATTGGAGGGAATTGAGGGCTCGTTATTCATTATTACAATAAACTAGCTTTCCCTTTCGGTTTTACTTATGTTAATTGATCGCTTATATGAGTCGTAGTGTAATGTAATATAGCGTATAACCTTCCTCAATAAATAGGCTATTCAACGCAAAACATCACTACTATTACATCTTTATAACATATATAAAATAATCTATCTCTATATGGTTCTCATAGGTTCATCTGCGTGGAAATTTAATTCCCTATTTCAAGTCCTTAGCGTTTTATATTCACGTCTATGTAATTCTACATAGTGCAATCGTTTATTTAAAAGTCCCTAATAGCTAAAGCATATTACTCTATACAAGATTACGTTGACGATTAAGATGGGCTTAGTATATGCTGTATTTCGTACAGGATAAATAATCAATTCGTAAGTCATAAATAATTGTATTGACATAATTTTAAAAGAGTAACAAGCGAGTTTCTTGCCGGTTCTTCTCGGTAGAATCTACATCTCGAACCGGTGGTAGCTTCATTATTGATGTTTTTTTTATGTATTGACGAAAAGTGCTCATCAGAGCCGATTTGAAAAAATATATTTTGATTTTGAATTTATTTCTGTATCACTATTAATTGAAATTGGTTCAGCGGTATAGGCGTGAAAATAAACAGAAAAACACACTGTTACCTTTGCAATTATAAGTAGGTATTAAATAATGTTTTTTTTTTTTAATTTTCATATGTTTTATTAAAATCAAATTGCTTGCTTGGTCAAAAAACCGGATCAAAATCGGTTTATTGCTTTTTTATATTTATAAGCACCTACGCGTCGCATAAAAGTTTCGACGGGAACTTTATTTTAAATGATATAGTAATAGGCAAGAGAAGTATAGGAAATAAGCCATGATTTAAAATTTAACGTAAAACCAATTCTATCATAATATGTACTATTGACAAATAATAAGGGTCTTGAATTCGTTTATAATTTATTTTATGTATCCCCGATAATTCGAAAACGGCTTGACCGATGTGATTCATTCTCATATTGGTTTCATAGAATTTTTATCATAATTTAGTGATGTGATTTTAAAAACGACATAACTGAAATAAGTATACCATCCGATTAAACGAAATTATGTATTTACTTTAGAAGTCGATTCCTCTTTTTAAAGTTAAATTCAAAACAGAAAAAATATAGGTACAATACAAAATTTATCCTATGGAACACTTTATTTTTAGAATGAATTCTTTGTGTGAAATATTCTCATAACAGATACCAGATATTGAATACTTAAAAAAGTCAAGAATAGTTTTAATAAAAAAGTTTCATATTAAATTGCAACCAATAAGGTTCTCCACCTTAAAATACAACCTCCTTGCTTAGTTGAACGTACGCCGCAAAATCATCGGCACACTAAAACATCGCCGTACCCTTCCCGGTATTTCCCCCGGGATCTTATGAAAATTTGACGCGCCCCGATATGTGATGATATTCACACCGAGATCACATAAAGCCCTTATGATATTGTGTATCGAATATTTTCAAATATTTGTAAGTAATAATTTTTTACTGTGTGACCGGTGCGAATATTTACCGCTAATAATTCGTTATGTAACAACTTTTAATTATATTTTTTAATTAAAACATTAAATTTGGGATATTTACTTAATTTTCGTTATTAGAGCGAAAATTGATATTCAAAATAGCGTTTCATTCATCCAACATGATGCAGGCCTTTGTGACAAGAACATATACAGAATTTACGGATATAATATTATGATAATTAAACGTTACAACGAATTTGCTTATGATTCTTCTTCTTCTGCTTATGACCGCAAGTAATTTTAAAGTGTCCGTCCCAAAATAAAATGTCACATGTTTTGAATGTATTATTGCTTATGTATTTGACTGGTGTGCTCATTGAACCTTCTAAAAGGACTATTCCAATGAATAAATATATTCAAAGGTTTTTTGTACTAATAGTTTTAAGTGTTCAATGAAAAGCTGTGTGAAAATTAAAGCGTAACTTTCATTAAATGCGATGCTCATTTTCATTTATGTTACTACTACTATTTATTATTTTGCCATAGCTAAAAATTAATACTCATAATTTCAAAGAGTCAAAAATTATAGGATCTATACAAAATTATGTTTCAAACAATTGACATTTTAAAAGTCAAAATATGCGAAAATATAATTATTTACATTACCATTTTATGTCCTTTCCGGAAATCTTATCATACTTACAAATTAATTTGTAAAGCACTAAGGCGTGTCTTCAGAGTTCGAACCCCTGGGTATCTGAGCAGGCAGAACCACGTGTAACAACTAGTAAGGTAACAGCTGAAGTTTGATATATTTTATCGGCAATCCATAACGTGAGAGGTCATAAAATGCGCCATATTTCAAATGTGTTAATATACGAGAAAGCCACCGACGGGCGACGGACATACATAAAATATTATATTCCTATTTATACGCTATAGAGAGATTAGATCATTGGTTAGGGACGTGTAGGGTTAAATATTATTAATATGTACATCTGTATGTATAATATAACTTTAAAAATGTTGTTTACAACCAACTTTAAAGAAGGAGGAACTTCTCAATTCGTAGCTTGCGCTTTGCTTGGTAATATTAATTTAACTCAGAAGTTTATATATACATATATGTATAATAAATATGCATATAATATATATATATGAATACCGGCGATTTGAAATTTTGTACTACGACATCATGAAATTAGCTTAGGCCTATAAAAAACATTGTAACTTCTACTCGTAGAGTTAAATAGAGACGCAATGATGTTCATACTTCTAAAAACAATTTAAGTCTTAAACAGTGTAACCGCGAATAAAGATTAAAAATTAATTACTACACTAATATTTCTGTGAACAAAGCCTTGGGTTTGAAAAACAAACATTATAAAAACTAAAATGTTAAACCCACGCCTACCGTCCTGTAATTAGCTGTAGTTTCATTACTTTGGGAGTAACTTTAAAAGAAGCATAAAATTATTTTCACCCAGACCTTTTCTTAACTTATAAATATGTAAACATGTTATAAATTATAGTCTTTTCTTTATAACGTATATAAAATTAAACCTAAAAATATACCTTTAAATTTACAAATCGATGATAATTTTCTTATTAAGAGGAAACAAAATACAAAACATTTAATAGTTGTTAACTGAAAACGCATATTTTCATAATAACTCCTTAAAAAAAATGCATGAAACGAGACGATACTAAAAAGATAAAAAAAACAATATTACCATTTCAAACTCATTATGTTAAAGAACAATTCAACATATCATTTTAAATGTTAACATGGACTTATTACGTGTACCTATTTATGTTTAATTTTCATAAAGAGAAACCGACTGATTATCCTCAATTAGGTTGGTCCATAATCCCAGTAGGCCCGCGATGACATCGCTTGGACAAAATTTTAATGATCGGAACAGGCGTGCGGGTAATAGCAACATGCATGAGAAATGCTGGCTACAATTAACTGACGGTTAGTGTGGAATTTCTTAACGAAAAACAGTGTTTTCTGTTACTGTGACAAATTAGTTTTTAAATTATTTAAGTAGTTTAAAATCTACGTTTAAATATACTTATGGAAATTATTAATAATTGATGTGTTTCGAATGCAATACAAATTTTAATTAAGCATTTGCATATGTTACGACTTTTTCTTTAAATAATCTTTCTTTATTTCTTAAATTATGGCTGACTTCAGTCTAACAGTAGACAGTAGTAGTTAACATCAACGAAGATATTGCATAACATTTAAGGAAATGATGATATTCAAACATATTTAAACTTTGTATAAAACTGCACGATTTTCTTTGCA
Source organism: Hypolimnas misippus (assembly GCA_037950945.1). Lineage (NCBI taxonomy): Eukaryota > Metazoa > Arthropoda > Insecta > Lepidoptera > Nymphalidae > Hypolimnas > Hypolimnas misippus. The sequence goes on from JBBEEQ010000009.1 coordinate 5,184,958, forward strand.
AATAACCAATGCTTGTTTATTTATCATGGTGCAACTTCACCCTGATCACGCCAAGCACTGCCTTGTACCGATATAATGTAATTTCCGGAAAAATGTCATGTATTTCATGTTTTTTCCTTATTTATGCTACACTAATAGGTATGTAAGTAGACACAATAAGACTTAGAATACAAAAATGGTGTACGTTAAAAGAAACTATCTCTTGAGTGCACAGTAAATAACAGTACGTTTTAAGAACTTATATGGAGAAATAGAAACGTTAAATCTAAACTCTGTGAGGAAGAAACGTAATAAACGTACCAGAGAAGTAGCACTAAAAGGAAAACATCATAAAGACTGGCCTCGCCTTTGTTCGACGGAATAAATGCAAGGATACTTCTAAATGCAACCCGAACTCGTATTCCGATTGCATTCCGCTTTCAACTACTGAATTTTCCATGAGTTTCACTGTACACTCGATTCAGGTTCGTTTGGTAACTAGCGGGGATTGGTATCGGTTGTTGCGTGCAATATGTATGAGGTTTTTGTCCGTTCGTTTTTTTCACTCCGGACCACTGTCCGACGTAATTGAAAAATGTTGCGTCGCGCTACCGTATTTTTGATTTCGAAGCGGTGATTCAGTATTTACGAGCAATAAAGGCAATTCGGATGCAAGATATAAAAGGTATGGAAAAAAATATCGATTACAAATTCGTTAGTGATAAACGTTTAATGTGTTTGATTGATTGTTATAACATCATAATTAGCGTCTCATTTGTCGAAATGTTGTCCGTTCTACATCGTAAAATGATGTAAAAAAACAAAACAGGAATAAAAAAATTATACGTAATTTGTAAGTCAATCTTATGAGTAACGACGAGGTGTTAAATCATACGGCGCACAGTGGGCTCGAGTGAGCAGGCGTGGACAAATACGACTATTGGAGTGATGGAACGACTACCTCTAATCCCCAGCGACGTCTAAGTCCAATTAGACGTCAAGCATTCGTCTTCCTACGCCTCCCTGTAGGGTGGCAAATAAATATGAGTGAGAATTTCCCGCTTTTAAATTTGAAATATGGAACGCTAGTGCCGCGAAATTCGAGTCGACGGTTTACGATGAATAATTTTTTAAAAAGCGCCCGGAATGAGTGAGTGAATGATTAAACAGATGCATTGTACGGTGTAAATGTTTATTTTATCATCTCAGCTTTGTTTTTACATTGCTCCAGTGACTCTTAAAGTTATATTTTATGTTTGTGAACGAAGAAAACATTAGGTACCTGCTATTTTATTATAACACTCGCTTTATTTCACGGTTTTATCCGTTTTTTTTTTTTCTATAATTTTAGTGTGTTCCTATGGAACAATGCTTGTTCAATCTTTAACTCAAAGATTATTTACTTGTACTAGTATATTATGAGATTAGCTTGTTCAAATAAATTTATTTTAATCATGATTTAGACTTAAAAAATATAAGACATAGATTTAAATTGTTATATGTTTGTAGGGAATATCGCAATTAAACGAATGTTTTGATAATATAAGACCGCGCTTAACAAATTATGAGAAAAAAATAGTCAAACGAAAAAAACTACATTTTTACGAAAATAAACACAGATAAAACAAACTAAATACGAAAATGATATTTCAAAATCGTTTAGAGTCAAATTTGAAGCAAGGGTGAAAAGGATTCAGCCCAAAGGGATAATATCATAAAGGGTTACCCCGAGACGGTTAAACCTTTCAATGTTAATTTGTTTGTTAATTTTTCTTCACGTTTAACTTAGTATTATTACATTTTACGTAACCCTCTTCATATTTTTATTTTCATTTTCACGTTAATTGACTTAGAAGTATGAAAAAGGTAAGATTGAAAAAAGTAATAAAATCTCGTTGAAAAATGTTTAGTATTACAATAATAATTCCTTTATTCTACCATTTTATTTTTTTTTGAGACTAATACTGAATATTACTGATTTAATAATTATCTGTACATAGACTATATTAATTATAGTTTATTAACGTATTATAGTTAGGTGTGCATATACTTCGAGCAAAACAATAAACCTATATAATAGTAAACATTTTAGCGCTTTAAGCACTAATATTTCATTGGATAAAAAATTATATTTTTTAAGAGATGTTTTACATAGTTAAAGAGAACGTGCGGTTGTCAAAAATGATTGCGACATTATCATATATTTATGAAATATAAAAAAAATTAAAAAATCTTTCCCGAATTACATAAACCCTAAATGTAAAAGTGCTTAGATGTGTTAGTCGTGTACTATTTTTTTGTTGTTTTTTCTTGTCAAAATAAATCAAATACGAATAAATGGTGTTAAGAATATAGCTGATTATAACACACTGAAAGAATTAAGACACCCCAAATCTGTTTATATACCTACTAGTATCTATAGAAAAGATAGAGTTTATTCTAGATAGTCATGTGCTAGATTATAGAAGGAAAGAAAAACATTAATTAACAATTATACAGATTACACAACAATTAAATTAAACAATAAAAATATTAGCCTTGTGATTTATCTAAAAGAGAAGAATTTTCAATACATAATTTTCGATCGATTTTATTCCATTCTTGTAATTCGTGGGAAATGCGCTGCCAGTCAATGTATGCAAAATTAGTCAAAATCTACCGATCGAAAATTATGTTACCAAATTTATCTCAACATAGGAGTACCAGATCTACCGTGTAAACAAGTTAAGCATCGTGTGGGCACGCATGAATCATACTCTAACCGGATTAGCCTCACTAAACCTTGTTATGGCACCCTCCTCACGATCCCCTGACGTAGGTATGTGTAACGTGTACTTTATATTGTTGTATATAAACTGTGGTTAATTTTTTGGCGCGCTTTTATGTTTGACAGTTCTTTATAGATTATCAATATATATGTGGAGAATGAAAGACTAAATATATATTAGCCTTTTTATTGATTATAGTAGGTTTTAGTTATTTATTTACAATTTCAGTTTTTTTGTAAACTGTTTATGCCTTAATAAAGCAAAATTAAATAAAAAAATAATTGTTTTCTACTTTTGTAAGTTACATTTTTCCGTTCTTTTTTCTTATCTAATATTATAAAGAGGTAAAATTTTGTTTGAAAATTTGTAGGTATGTATGGCTAATCTCTGGCTATGGCTAATCTTTTTCGTTGTATAGCCTGTTTATTGAGGAAGGTTATAAGGTTATATTACGTCACGCTATGACCTATAGGAGTAAGGCAATAACTATCAGTGCGAGTGAAACCAGTATAAGTGAACAACCAGTATAAGATATATATATAATTTGTATAACAAAAAAGCGTTTTTAGTTGACATTTATCATGTGTTTTTGTATATAATTTTATTTTCCAGTAGTCTGTGGTATCTGTATATAAAAGAAAAAAAAATCAACATAACACTTTATTTGATAAGAATCTAAACATTATAGGTATAGCAAATAATCCACAGCTATTATATTTTAATTAAATATTCTACAATAAAAAAAATCAACTTCTATGTATAATTATACAAACAATTGGTATAATGTACATAATTTGCGGTCACGTGAGGCGGCCATTACACTCGCTCGGCCAATTAGAACACGTCATTTAACTTCATTCTGTTTTTAAAATGAAATACTGGCACGAAATGCAAATAGTTTTATAGTGTTAATTGATAAAAGGTAAATATGATTAGTTTAATATTCTTTGTATCATATTTTTACTTCCTTGTAAAAGTCAAAAGTAGTATTTTAAATGTCAACATTTTCAGTTTTTAAGCCTTAACATTAATATCTATTATGATTATTACTAAATCATGCTTTATTAATTGTCCCTTTGTATGATATCTTTTTTATACCACTTGCCTATATCTATAGGATTTTCACCTGACTTTAAAAAAGAGAACCACCTCATCATTATGAAAACTGTTTTTTTTTTTGTTTAAAAATATATGCTTCCAGGTTGGTTTTATAGAATTTTATCCCCTTCACGCTTTATTTTCGCGATAAAAAATAACCTAATGTTTAATCTACATATCTGTAATATGAAAATACGATATTTATGTAATGTATGACATATATTATAAAAAAAAAAATATTTAAAATATCAACCAGAATACTTTTGCTACATTAAATAAAATTTAATGTACCAATATATTTGAAATTGGCTAACATTAAAGAATGATATTACAGCAAAAACTCTAAAAGCAATTCGATTTTTTTTTTCGATTACCATAATGGCTTGTAAAACAACCTTTATTATTCAACAAAGGTTAAAAATTAAATGAATTTTAAACGTCGATATTGCCAATGAGGTTTCATTATGGAACATTATAAGCCTCCAATGGCATTGAATGCAATTCTAGTTACTCGACATGATCTCATCTCACGGGCCATTTAATGCAAATCGATCTATTACGGAAAACACCGATCATTACCGACCGCCCGGCCAATCACGGCGCGCCGCTTGAACGAATGTAATTTATTGAGTTTCAAATTTTAAAAACGTAATCACCCCGGCCATCTTGGGAGTAATTTCGAAAAGAGAATCGTAACTGGCGGTTTAAAACGATTGCTAACAATTACGCCTTCTTTTTTAAATAACCTTTTTGGCTATTACGCGATCTTGCGGTTTGATCTCCAAGTTAAGTTTCCGAGCGTCTATGTAATTTAACGTTTATTAAGGATGAAAAATGTTGATTACAACGTACGTATTACAATACCAATCTTTGGTTCATACGGGATGCGGACTTTAATGAGTTTTTTTATTTATTCATGGCACTCTGTAATCGTCGAACGTTATTCGACTCGATTAAGTCGTGATTTCAATTACCAAGATAAGGTTTAAATGTACGAGTAATACTGAGTAATTCGTGTAATATTTGTGATGTTATTTTCTGATAAATATCTACACTAGATTTTGTATAATGTTACGTTTTGACTAATTTCCATAAATGCCAGTAATTCTTAAGACATTTTGCATATTGTATGAATTAACTTCTTATCTTTTGTGAGTAAGAAATTGTAGAATGAATTAATGGTTTGTTGATTCAAATAATGTAAATAAAAATTTCTACGTAAATTCTCTTGTGACATCAACAATATTCCTTATTTTAAAACAACTAGTCATTAAGTAAATTAGATAATTTTTAATCGATTTTCACTAAATCTATCATTATTTAAAATTAGAATAAAAATAATTTTAAAAATGTTGTCATATTGACGCAATCGTGAATATTACATATTGATGATTGGCCTTAAAGCACACACACTCTCTGAGTTGTAAGGCAATAACTTAAACACACTACAAAGCGAGAATTACACTTATAAGTTTTGATCTCAGATGTTCATAAACATTTACCTACGTATAGTATATTTTTCTTTACTTTTTTTTGGTAACAATATCACGAATATATGATTTTTTTTCATTATAATTTTTAATTAAAAAAAAGTTTTCAGTTCAATCATTCAGTCGACAATTTCTTCTATAACTCCTATGTATGGCTAGAAATACGCTATATTTGTCTGCTAAATAATACAAGTGAAGAAAAATAGAATATAAGTCGTTATTGCTTTACACCTGAAAGAATTTACTGTCAGTGCCATTATTTTTGACAGCAACAGTTCGTATAAGGCTACCTAGGTAACAGTTACCAGGTTATAAAGCTATGTTATGTCAATTACGAGAGTAAAACTTACAAATGTAATTCTCACCTAAATTCATCTCTTGCATCTCAATCTAATAACACCCCTTACCATATCACACTAAAGCGCTTAACATTTGTTCCCAGCCTCCTTCCCAATCACGAGGCGGATCGGCCACCCCTACCAGAACAGAACGCCGCCGAAACGCAAAAAACCAAGAACGTCGTTTACAAGAATGCAAATAGCCGAACTAGAGAAACGTTTCCACAAACAGAAGTACTTAGCGTCCGCTGAAAGAGCGTCGCTCGCTAAGACATTGAAAATGACGGACGCTCAAGTCAAAACGTGGTTTCAGAATCGAAGAACGAAATGGAGGTATGTATCTTACTTATCTATTAATTGCGAAAGTACTTAACCGATTTAAATTAAATTTGGTAAAGATATAGTTTAGTCTAGAGGATAAATGCCTTTTAACGCGAAAAATGGACTGTCTCATGTTGAATAGGGATCAAATGAAAATAATAATATATAAGGGTGAATAATCTTGCGCAGAAGAAGTCGGGGGCATCATCTAGTTCAGTATAATTCTTCTTGTATTTGATAGCTCCATTATTTAAGAAAGTAAAAAGTTATTTATGGGATTGCTAGATACAGATTTATCATTTTTCGTTCAAGAGTGACCCGGTAAAACAAAAGACAAGAATTTAAAAAATTGATTTATTTATTTTTAAATTGAATTGTGCAATGGAAACAATCCTTATTCAATTTCATTAAAAGGAAATAAAATTTCGTGTCTTCTCTTAGTCTTTTTCGTGTCATAAAATCTTGTGTAACTTTTGCTTTGATAAGTTTTAAGTTTTAAAAATAATTATAAGTCATATAGATTGGAATGTTTGTATTCAACATAACGTTATTATTCTTTTATCTTTTATTTTCTACTAGTGACATGCTGTGGCCATAACAAGACAATTAAACACCATGTGTGAATAATACCTAAGGTTAAGAAATTCGTGCATTCATTTTATTGTCAATTCGTTAAGCTCGGTTGTTGACCGTCATTTAGCGGACGCTTTATAGCGTTGGATGATATTACTTAAAAATTGTCTCCGATAATAATATAGTGCATTTTATTTTTACACATGATTATTGGACATTTGCACCAAAGAACAAGTATTGTCAGCATAATAAGGGAAAACGTAATTTCGTTTACTTCAATGGCAAATTTACTATTTATATTTTAAAAGTACTGAACCAATTTTGATAAAATTGAAACAAAAAAAAAGAATTAACTGAATCGATCAAGCCATATACATAAATAAAAGTCTGTCGAATAGACACGCTCCTCCTTTTTGGAAGTCGGTTATAAAGATCTACATTAAGATGTTATCATCGACTTTACTATACCAAAAAAGCAGACAAACACGCGAGGTTTACCTTGTATCAAATTTCCATAAAGTCACAAAATCCTATAATATATGAAGTGTTGAACTCATAAGCGTTACTCGTCCCAATTAAACGGCTCACCGAATTAACACACTCCTCGGAAGCTAGTTAACAGATTGAAATAAAGATTTTTATCTTTCAGTTTATGAGATAAGATAGATACGTTTCTTTTACGGCTATTATTTTTTAATATATCGACAACATTAAGTTTAAAATGCGTATTTATAATTCGGTTCACGGAATATTTGGTTGTAAAATACTTTCTTAACTGCCACTGGTATAAGTAGAATCTTATATATTAAGATAATGTTCTAGTGTCTAATAAATAAATAACCAATTCAATACTAAATAATATAAACACTGAACGGCCCCATTAGGATCTCGTGATCCTGTGTCAGGTCTAGAAACACACTCAACATAACCATCCAGACGTCGACCGCTAGTGCTTTAGACAGTTGCAGTGACCACTGCGCCAACACGTCTGTCAATTAATAATTCATTCATTTATTTCAAAGATAATCTGTCAAACTACAAAAAATTTAAACAAACGTTTAACGCGTGTCTATAAAATCCCTTCAAATCCACGTCTAAAGAAAGTTTTGAGTTAAACATGGTTTAGACATAGTTTAATTATGTATACGTTTAGCTGTTATTAATATATGCTTAAAATCTATTTTAGCTATCAAATATAACGTGTGATGTTTTATTAATAAGTATCCTTTGTAATAGGCAAAATTTAAAATAATGTCTAATTTTAAAACACTGTTTAGCTAGACACGTGTTGAAGATTTTTTAGTAAAACAGAATGTCTCCAATAAAATATAATTCTAAATTTGAAACCACCGACAATCTATTCATTAGTCCATTTCAACGAGGGCCAACACAATAATTTTGCTGTAAGATGGTGCGGAGTAGCGTATCCTGATGATTTCAGATAAAGCATCAGGTCAAGCTTACGCAATTATGTTATTTGATATCATTCATTATATAGTAAATTGAAATTCGATTAGACCAGAAAATTGAAATAAAACAATTTTAAACGGATTTAAATCGCGTATATTAGTTATTTTTATCATCCCGACGTTTCGAGCACTTTACAGCGTGGTCACGGGTAGACTGAAACTGAAGTGCTCGAAATGTCGGGATGATAAAAATAGTTAATATACGCGATTTCAATCAGTTTAAAAATCTTTTTATTTCAATGGGTAATAATCGCGAAAATCTAAGACAACGTTACCAGAAGAGTTGCTCGGATCATTTCAATAATTAGAAAAGTGATTGAACCTTCAATCTTCTAAACGGATTTTGATGAATTATAACCATCACCATTACATCAGCTTACAGATAAAAAAAATCAGTATCAATTTTAGTCTATTCGTTAGAGCTATGATGCCATAAACAGACACACATCAAACGTATAACACCCCTATTTTTGGGTCGGGGGTTAAAAATACGACTGTATTATGTTGATTAAAATTTTTAAAATAAAAGTTATAACTTAATAGTCCAGATCGTTATATTTTCGCGGGACTTGGATTCATTTTGCTAAATAAATATAAAATTATATATTTTAAACTTTCGCGATTTATACTATTCATATTTAATATAACGGGTCTTATCGCGATAACTAATGGTAGTAATACCTTTTTATTGCCCGACGTTTCGACGAAGTTGCATTCGTCATGGTCACGAGCTTACTGACAGCTGAAATATTAATTTCTCTACAATATAAATAAACTTTTAAAAATACACATCCTTTTAAACCAAATTTTATTCTTATTAGACCACAAAACAATAAAAAGTAAATTACTCCAAATCAAATGCACATTAAGCTAACTTCTCCAATCACTATAAAACAGTAACAATATTCAAATGACCGAATATACAAAATTCCTTTACCCTGTGAGACAATGCCGGAGTCCGGATCGTGGTGGCTGATAATCGTCTAATGGACAAGCGGTGTTTGTGTACGGACCTGATAACAGGGCGATAAGACGGCGCCATGCCACTGTCGAGAAAAACCTGCGTGGTATACTCGACGATGGGATCTCGTTTTATTGTTAACCAGGTCCGGCGTGGAGGGTTATGATGTCTAGGAATTGATTTAGTTACTTCCTTAATTAACTGGAGAATTGATAGATTTTAATGTCGTTGGATGTATAAATGCACATCAATATTAGCGGACATTTTTGTGTTTTTAATATTTTGGAATATTTTTATCCAGGCTATTGAAAAGGTTATAACTCGTAAAATACGAATGATAACTAATAAATGTGTTTGTTACGAAAAAAGTTAAATCTTTTTTTAAATATTCTTTTCGTAAGCTATTTGACCTTATTGACAAATATGAGTCTGGCTCATGAGCTTCTCCTAAATAAATTTCAAATTCACTCACGGCGAATATTTCTCAGTATTTTGTTATAGCACAAAAAAAATTCAACACACACGTGTGGACCTACCATTAGAGCCACAGAATTCTATCGTCCGATATTAATTCTATGTGGTTAAGATTACGTTAATAAAATTTTGCACCAAATAAAGCATTGCTATCTCTCTCTAGATATCGTATAAAAGCAATGTCAGTACGTGTTACACAGAATAAAAGTATCTATTATACTTGGTCGGTTTATCACACGTCTCTTCGTATTAAGCAGCGGTGTTAATGGCTGCTTATCGATGTTTTGTTGTTCTTTATTAAGTGCTTGTTGTTTTGTTGTGTCGTTAAAGTGGAGTGGATTTTTTGTTATCTTTTATACAGTTTTTAAAATGAGAATTACATAAATTGTATTATCTGTTATAATAGAAATTTTGGGCAATCGATTTTAAAATATATGTGATTTATAAATATTAGGAAGTTGTAGGTGAAATAACATTTTATTGAGCTCGGTTACTTCGTTTTCTTTTACACGTGTGTGACAAATTCATGCAAAATGTATCATGTTTTGTAGACAATTGAAAATTATACGAAAACTTAAATGATTTAAATAAATTTTCACATGTTTCATTTCGTTTCGTTTCGTTGTTGTCTAAACTAGCTGTGTGGTTTACAAGTAAAATTATCTTTCAAATTATATAAATTCTATATTTTTAACTAAAAATAATTAAAAGTTCACATACACAATAGCTACGCTTAGCTTGGTATAATTAAAAAAACCCATTTCATAATTATTTTTTTAAAACATCGATCCAACACATACCAAAAGAGAAGCTGAAATCGATTTATCAATATCGATATGATGGCTACCTGTTTTAAGATGAAGTGTTTTATAACTCGAGACATTATTCGATCATTGTCTTATTTAGATGTTATTTATTCTAAATGTCATCGTATATAGATTAGAGGGACGCAAATGAAATGCCACTTAATCTATGACAAACGAGATTTTTTTATCGTGTCATAATGTTTGAATTAGAACTAGTTGCGTAACTTTGCCCCGAGGCCCCCAGGTTTGAGGGGCCTCGGGCCCTTGATCAATCCTTTACTCTTTTGTAAGATAATAAATTAGACTAACGATAAAAGTTATTATTATGGTCTGCGCACACCGGATACGGTTGAGCCAAGTATTTTTATATCCAACGTGAATTCAGGCGTAACTAGTGGTGACAAAGTACATATTTCAATACATAGAGAACACACGCTCGATGCCATTTGACGCCTTGCTTTCTTTATCTATAATTTGGAATTTGTACCTTGTTACTACTAGTCAAGTATGAATTTACTTTGGATAAAGAAAAAGTACTCTGCCGTGCCATGTACTATATATATCCAGTGTACTAGTTCATTCGTCGTTCATCATATTTTGAATAATTTCGATGATCATATCAAATAAATACCATGTAAATGAACTATATTTTTTTTTTGATACCGATTAGTTTATTGATTGCCCTGAAGCCCTTTTCATCTAGCTTATCGTGGAATAAAATGATCTTGTTCCTAAAATCATTATTTAGGTTTGGAATTGTGTAAAATATTTTGTCTAAAAAAAACAATTAATATAATATGTTGTTATTATTAATTACGTATTTTGTACTAAATGTTCACAATGAAACAAAAAAATTTAAAAAATTTAATCTAACCGACGGTACACACGATTTTAGGAACCAGGTGTAAACCTCTAGTTATGCATCCGTTCGTGTATCACATTGTTCATGCATTATTATTAATGTGATATCGATAAAGATACGCGCGACATGAATATCATCTCAGAGGCAAGGGAGATTTATGACAACTCTAATAATGAGATAAGAAGTATATATCCCTTTAAACCATAACTTTGGATTGATATTCGGAGTATTTTAACTCTTCTTTATAGATAAAAAATGTTATTTATAAATTCGAGATGGTCATTTGGGTATCGCGTATTCAAACCTCAGCTATCAAAACGTCGCTGACTATCCAAGTGCAATATGTGAGTTTAAATATATCTTTTGCTGGGTGTTGAAGGAAAATATCGTCAGGGAACTGACACTACCGAATATGACTAACATATGTATATCCGCTACCCTGCCGTGCAGCATGTCAGATTAAGATCATAACTTTCTTTTTAATAGGAGAGGAGACTTTGTCCAGCAGTGGAACGTTAACAGGTTGTTATAGTTACAATATTTTATATATTACTATCCTCTATTACCTACTTCTTATGCCTCGAGGTTTTATCCGTGTTAAATTAGTATCGTATTGTTTCTTGCCAGATTGGTTACCTAAGGCTTATAGTTATTGTACCAGTCATGATGTTATGTAGCCAGTAAATATTCTGAACGTAAACAATGTCTAGCAAAATTATTTTCAATGGGTTATTATTCCTGAAATTGAAGCTTTCAAACAAACGAATTCTTCCATTTTAAACAGTTGTACCTATGGAATAATTTTATTTTATTCTACGTTCAAATGTTTTCGTTCTAATAATATTTTAACGTTTTGTACATAAAGATAAATAAGAATTAAATAAAGTAAAAATGTATAGCATTTCTTAAAATGTTAAATCTCGAATATAAGTCTTCCTCCATTTTTAGGCCCGTGACTATACACACACTAACTTATAGAATTTTCTTTTAGAAAATTTAATTATTTATTGACAGTCTCAGCTTAATATATATCGTTTCTTAGGTAACTGTTACTAGCTTACAGATTGATTTTATGTCCGATTCAGTAGCATAAGTTACAAGTGTAATACCCGTTTAAAAAGAATTACAACATAATTTTTCCAAAATTTCAAATTTCGAATATCAGTCCGCCATGTTTAAAAGGTTGCCAAACGTAACGTAAAAAAGTCAAATCGTTGTTACGTTAACATTTCCTATATTTATGAGTATAGCATCGAGCAGGCGGTAACACGACGAAGTTGGGGGTATGAATATTACATGGGGAACACAACTCGGCAGTTTGAATCATCAATTATTTAACGGTGGAAAGAATGTACGTTTTTACATTGTACCCACTTTTATTGTAGGCACTTGAGGTTATTTTATGCGTCTACGTGATACTTGTGTCGGCAATTTCTATGAGTTTTAATATAATATTGTTTAAATTATCTCAGTTTTTGGTTTGTTCGTTCTGATTGTTTTTTTTTTAATAAAAATTTTGACCGTATTTCTATGTATTATATTATATACCTGTTTTCTTTTTAAGTACTTTAATCAGAGACACAATTATAAACATACCTAAGAAAATATTAATTAAATAAACCTTGGACTTTTATAAATTCTTTAATTATGATAGAGTTTATGTGAAATGCTTATCTTCATCAATCGTTCAAAAATCTTGAAGTTCAACTGAAAGGATCGGGTAATAAAAAGGTATTACTACCATTAGGAATCGCGATCCCGTTATATTAAATATGAATAGTATAAATCGCGAAAGTTTAAAATATATAGTGATAAGACTGTGTCAAATTATTGTTTACACTTGCAAGATTATAAGAATAACATAACTTCCAATGGGTAGAGCGTGATGTACTGACCAGACAAAAATAAGTTTAAGGTGGATAAACTCTACAACAACGCAAACGAAGCCCAGCACAAAAGCTAGTTGGTTATTAACTTTTTATAATGTAAATACTATTTTGGTACGTATATGGAAGCATATATTCTGTACAGTCATATCACTTATGCAAATTCGTGAATGTCATTCTATATTTGCGCGTTGCGCGTGCGTGAGCAGATGTAAGCGAACCTTTGCACATCTTGTAATTATGAACAATACCTACGCTATAAATGCACTTATAAATTTTGCGTTATTTAACCCAATACAGTTTGTTTTTAAAATGTTCATGTTGTTTTTAACCGTTGTTGTTTTTTGTTTGTTTACAATTTTTTTATTTTTATTTTATTTTTTTTTAATGCGTTATAATTAATTAAAAGTCGAAAAGAATCAGTATCCATGAAAAAATATATCAAATAACTAACTATAACCTATTTGAATCGGTAGCTAACTTATGAAACTTGATTAATTCTATTTCCTTTATAAAATAACGTATACAGAAAAAGCTATTACAAATTATACTCCACAATCTAATTTCCTGTGTGTAGAATTCTCATACCATAGAATACTTTTTGAATTAGTTTTTACACTTGATTCTTCACGATCAATTTACACATTCTAAAAGTCAATCCGTATAACAGGGAACAAATCGAATTGCCAGGAACCACCATCTAACACGTAATGTAAGGGGCGTCTTTATTTATTTACTTACTATCCCTGCTTCATTTCTTGTAATTCTTTGCCTTTGTAAGTGAATATTAAACTCGAATTAGGGGATACAACGATTGTACAAAAATAATCTCTATCCCATATGAGACAAAGTTGATTTTCTTTTACAAATTTTCGCTTTGCGTCTTTCAACGAAACGGTTCGCGTAATCGAGCAAACATGTGTCGTAATGCTTTTGAAATAAGAAGGAATATTCTTTGTCGTTCAATAGTAGTTAAGACGTTTGTTGTTTGTTCTTTCAGATGTCTTTTGGATAATTGTTACTTGTAGGCTGTCTCCTTCTGAATTACGAAACAAATCCTTTTAGTGATTGACGTTGATGCGGAGAGGGATGTTAGTTGCGTTCACGTTAATTTTTATTGCACGTCGTTTGTCTCGTTCGTGTGAAGGTAAAATAAGGGGGACGTATTACGTGTATATTATCTTTTTCTATGTATACCTAAATATTTATGAAAAGGTATCCATACTAACATTATAATGTGAAAGTACCCAGGCCATCTGTTTGTTTGTTATGTTTTAAACCCCTGAACTATTTTTGATGAATTTTCATATATCAATAATATATCTCATATTGGGCCTCAAAAAAAGACATTGTCTACTTTCCGTCATTAAAATATAACGTAAAAGGGTGAAATAATTGATGGAAGTTTCTGCGTAAATGAAGTACCGGGAACCAGCTAGTATTAATATACTATATTATTATATATAATAATTGGCAATCATCTTTACAGATAACACTAGAACCTACCCCGCCTTCGCACGGGTGCAATCTAGTTTTATACGACATCGCAAAACAAATCTTTGAAATTATCGTCTTTTCACTGTAATATGTATGTATACATAGAAAGCTTCTAGAGTCACTCCGTTTATTGATGTAAACCGCATAAAAATCCGTTGCGTAAAGCTAGTAGTAGTGGTAAAGATTTCAATTTAAGTTTTTTTTTTGTCTGTAAGTACCTTCTTAATTAATTCTCACTAAATATATTTAATATAATAAGTGAAATATTAAAATATTTATTTTTAAAATAAAAAAAGTCTTAATGTATTAAAGTGATGTAATAAATTATTATAGATAAAGGCTTTATTTTCACATAGAATTTTATAGATATCTATGCAAGAACATCTAAGTTTGGCCGTAATAATAAATTCATGTTCATGATTCATCTAATATTTACGACCATTTTACGATGGCGTTCAGTTTTAAAACGTTTCTCTGATTCATTTTTACTGTTTATTAACTCCTACATTTAAAATATATCCACCAATCCGCAATTTTAAATATATTCTAACAAAAAAATAACCATCTTGAAAATAACGCTGCCATTTTACTGTGACAGGATTTATTTTATATCGTCGTTTTATTTTTTACTTTATCAGCGAACTCGTCTGTGTGACTTTTACTTTAGGCAAAATTAGCTTTCCCTTAATAAATAACAAAAAGTATTGGACCATGCATTGTAAGCTAAAATTTCGTAATTAATTTATACTTAGTCCGATTACACTATTGTCTAAGGGGTGAATGTAATACACATTTTTTTCTTTTTCATTGAAATATCCTTTATGGCTTTATAGTATTAATATTCGAAAAAGTGTAAAATCTTATTAAGAAAAAAAAAAAATTAAGTTAGCCTCGTTGTCACTCAATTATTATCAACAACTCGCTCATTCGCACGCGCTTAACCGTGCAAATTAATTTGCACGCGCAAACGAACGGTCGATGTTTTAAAAAACTTAAAAAATTACCTTAAATGATCTTAATAAACAAACAAATCCTTCAACAGAAATAAAATTAAAAATAAAAATACAATTACGTAAAACCGTTGAGAAAGAGCGAAGTAATTAATAAAGCAGATCTTAATTAGCTAACATAAATTTGTTTGAATTAACTGTACCGCACCATCCATCGAAATAAAACGCTCCTTGACATAGATTAACTAGAAATGACATTCCCTGTGCGCGAGTAATTTTGTATTATTGTTTAATTAGTTTATAGCTTTGTAAACGTTTTTCGTCAATGATTTGGTAGTAATATTGCCTTTTGATGTATTTAAATAAAGATAAAATTAATAATAAAATAAGTGTAGAATAAAACTTTTTATATAGAACAATTGCTAACATAAATACTGATTTAACTTAATAAAACTGCAAACCTAATAGGAATACATTTTAAAATGCTTTAATAATTTGTATACGTGTCAATTAATCTAAACAACTAAACTTGTATACCTAAACTAGCCTAGCCTATTGACGATCCTTTATAATCTAAATTGAGCCTTGATGGCCTACTGGTTAGATCACGTCGATCTCAACCGATGACCGTGGGATCAAACCCTGGCTAGCACCGCTGATTTCTCAAATGCTAAATTAGTATTTATTCATCTCGAGCTCGGCGGCGAAGAAAAATATCGTGAGGAAACCTGCATGTGCCGGGAGAAATTCTGACACCCGCAGTGGAGCAGCGTGGTGGATTAAGATCTAAAATCCTTCTCCTTAATAGGAGGCCTCCTTTGCCCAGCAGTGGGATATTTTCAGGCTGTTACTTGACTACTATAATCTAAATACAAAAAAAACAACATCTACTACCTAATCTTGTATATCTAACTTCAAAAACGACACAATAATACACAACTTTATATTTTTATTTATCAACCGTTCTAGAAACCTCCAAAAATCGTTGTACGAGTAATAAAATAATTAGACAGAATTTAGTAATTGCTCGCCAGTTGGCGTTTGGCGTGTTTAAATGAAGTTTCATTGCGCCTTATCTAATTACTGGGACGCGGAAACTCGGGGCATGAAATATCGATAAAGTTTATACTGTTTGATATAATTAAATATTTGCGTATAACTTTTGTGATATTAAACAAATGCGGTATGCTCTCTATGAGTGTTGAATATTTGAATTGTATGTAAAACGTGTAAGGGAAAGGTTTTGTTTCAATATAATATAGTAAATGCAAAGATTGCTTTATATACAACAAATTAGATATTAGGATTTGTAAATAAAAATATACCCAAATCAAAATTTTATGAAACAAACTTAAAACTTGCAGATAATTTTATTCATCATTATTCAAATGTACCTAATTATTATTTCAATTATTTAATTCTGATTTTTTTATT
The DNA here is from genome assembly GCA_037950945.1 of Hypolimnas misippus. Lineage (NCBI taxonomy): Eukaryota > Metazoa > Arthropoda > Insecta > Lepidoptera > Nymphalidae > Hypolimnas > Hypolimnas misippus. The sequence continues at coordinate 5,201,864 of JBBEEQ010000009.1, forward strand.
AAATCAAGCATAAAACTTCGTATCTGTCTATCTAACGAAAACTTAAAGTGAACAATACATAATACTAAGTACTACGCACATAACATCAGTCATATACAGAATATTAAACATTCTAAATTCAACCTAAACGCCCAACCCTACGCCTCCATTAACCGCCGCAATAAAGTTCCTTCGATAATAGGCTTAGCTCAATAATTCATTACACCAACGCCGCCCATTTTAATTAGCCACGTCTCAACTTGTTATACCAACTCTCCCTCCCAAATATCTACAGCATTTAAGGTTTAATTCTCAAACTGTACTCAATTTTAAGTAGCATTTAAGGCTTTCTTTCCACTAGCCTACGATATAGCTAAGCAATTTAAAGTATATTATGCATTATTAAATATCAAGCAAGTATAAAGTTATTACCATTTTTTTTAATATTAATTATTTATTTATTATTGTATCAAGTATGGCGCTCAGAGCTTAACGACAAAATCCGAACTAAGTCGGGCGGTAGCGAACATTTCTTAACGTTTGTTACCTTTCAACTCTTACCGCTTTAGTGAACTTTGCTCCGAAATTCAGCTTCGTTTAACTCTTGTAGTAACTTTAAAAAAAGTAAAGTAAATAAATGTCCCACAGCTGGACAAAGGCTTTCTCTCCTAGTAAGAAGAAGGTTTAGAACTTAATCCACCATGCTGCTCTACTATGACTTGGTTGATATACATGTACCAGAATTTTTCCTGACACATGCAAATTTCCTCTCTATGTTTTCCTTCACCATCGAGCTTTTAACTTAAACTTATATATCTGCCTTATTCTACCGGTACTTTATTCTTCCATTATTAAGTATTCTTCTATTTATTGACCGCCTCTAGTGAAATTCTCGAGGCGCTGCCAGTCAATGTATGTAAAATTAGTCAAAGTATACCGATCGAGAATTGACGTTACTGAATACTCTCACAATTCCTACTAACGGTACAGGGTTTAATAATAAAAACCAAGTGATTCTAGTTTGATGCACGGCCATAGTTTAGTAACGTAACATAACTCCGCTAGATGGGCAGCCTAGGTCTCGTGTTGTCACTTTTTAACAAATCATTATAAAGAGGGATAGCTATCTCTATGACAACTTAAAGTTAGGTAGAGTTGAGTTTGATCGCTAGGAATAGACAAAGAATATCACGATAAATAAAAATAAATTTGGCACAACTAAAAGTCATTAACCAAAGAATTGAATTGAATTGGAAAATAAAATGGTAAATTTTATTTATTTTCAAATATTTGGAAAATTAGAACCACCGTAGAACTCTATTGATAGATTTATTGAATTTAGATAGCATTTTTCATATTATGTCGAACAAGTTTATATTCTTCCTATGTTATATATATTTATCGGTATAAAAACTGCAAGTGTCACGTTATTTATTCTGAATTAATGAAGTAACATGTTATTTTTGTATTATTCATTTTTATTATAAACAATTTTAGTTTCAGTCGATTTCCGAGGAAAAAATCAATTAACATTTAAACATTTATTATAACATTCTTATCAAGGTTTTTACGTTTAATTACTCGCATTAAACCTTAATATTTTTGAATCGCGAATAATTTTCGATATTTCCTTAAGATAAATTTTAAAATACTCTAAAATATACACTTAATGATCATTAAAATTGAACACCTTAATCTGACTCCGAGAAGTTAACCGACAGAGGCCTTATAATTCCGATTACGATAAAATGTTCCGATTTAATTGAGTCTCTTTAGGTCAAAACGTGCGATATCTTTGCAAGCCTAAAAGCTTTATTTATAATACACATACTTAAACCTAAACGAATATCAACCTTAATCCCTTTTAATAAAACAGCCTTCACCTTGCTACGTGATATGAATACTAAATTAGTTGTAAATTTTCATTTTATTTTGTACTTTATGTGTATAGGCGTAAGGTTCTATAAAAAGTGTATGTAATCATGCAAATGAATTGCGGGGACCACTCAGTAAGACGTACTATCTTAATTAGTAAGATACAAGGTATTATATGTATGGACCTTTTCAAATTACTAATGTAGGCGCTTAACAAAGATAGTGCTATCGGTTGATATGAATTAGAACTTATTACTGGGCTGCTAGACTAATAATAGGTTTTGAGTAATCAATATAGATAATATATATAGCATAAAAATAATCTAACTTATAATATAAATTAATACAATTATACAATGTATTTTTTTCAATACGAAGGGTCACTACGTTTCTTCTATTCAAAATAAAAATAAGTAAAATTCAGTCATTCAAATCAAATCAAAATATACTTTATTCAAGTAGGCTTTTACAAGCACTTTTGAATCGTCAGTAGAGAGAAAAAAGAATTAAATTTATGACTTTACCACCGGTTTCGGAATGTAGATTCTACCAGGAAGAACCGGCAAGAAACTCGATAATTAATAATACGAAAAATCTATTAAAAATAGTTTTTATATCTACTTCAAAACTGTTAAAATTAAATAAAAACACCTATGTAATTAAAACTAAACATTTTTATGTATTACAGTAATTGCTTTTTTTCAAAATATAAAGTAGAACATAAACTGTACTCAAGCGAGTTACGAACAGTATTCTACTAAATACATTTTTAATATTCACATTATAGTAGGTTGAGTTCAAACTGCAATTTGTGCTTTAATATTTTAAGCGGTCGCTTAGTCTAAAGTGTATTCACCCCTTTTAAGAAAAGGCCACGAGATAAGTTACTCCTTAAATATCAAAGATAACAAAACTTTTAAAGAAGCGACACAGACGACGACAATTAATCAAAATTTCCAAATATTTTTTAAAAGTAACGTTACTTTAATATGAACAGAATCAATTCTTTAATATTGTGTGGAAAATTACTTTCAATTTAATGCTTATAATATTTAATTAAATTCAACAAAATTTAGGCCATAAAACCTTTTTTTTTGTTTTCGTGTAAAAATATTAAGTATTTTTATAGACACGTAGTCTGTAGGTTTACACAGACATAACATTCCACATACGACAAACATTTTAGCTCATTTGAGAACATTAGTTATCTATAGTAATGTCGTTTTACTAAATTCATTCTATGCTGGAGTATAGTGGAAATAACATACTCGTACACAATGTTCTGTATATTATTGTATGAATTGCACAAATAAATAATAAATTTAATCGAGTTAAAAGGCGGATGCTCCCAATTTAAATAAATGTTTTGATATATACGATAGTCGACATCTAATTGTAGATCTGTATTAATTAATTTTTTTATATGTTTCATAATCTCTATCGATATTTAAAAGAGGTAAAATTTGTTTGTAAGTTTGTAGGTAGAGGTATGGTGAGATGTATCACTGAAACTACTGATTCGATTTAAAAAATTATTTATGCGTTGAATAGCCCGTTTATCAAGGAGGGTCATAGACTATATTACATCACACCACGGTTCCTAGGAGCTAAGCAATAACCATAAACGCAAGAAGCAACCAGTAGTTTCATATTAAGGCCAATATCAAACTGATATAACCCACCGTATAAAAGAAAAATATTAAACAATTTATCTATAGAAAACAATTGCAGCAAAAAGTCCGTTTCAACAAGAACCAACAACCAAACGAATCGATCGACACGATTATATTTTCCTTATGAAAAAATAATTATATCTACTACTCACAATCATCAAAGCGAGGTCTGTTCCAGTGGAAACTAATTTATATCATTACGGACGACACTAAATTACTGTTGAGCGATTAGTTGCCCAACTGATCCATGTTTGGATCGCAATTTAGGTTTTGCGGTGTCGACTATTACGACTATTCAAGGCTGTGTGAATATTACTTCATCATAAGTCATATAAAATGAGTCTTTATTTGGTTGAACGTAAATTATAGACTACGCCGTTTTAACCATGTTCAACGAAAGTGGATTTTTAGTATGAAATGAATCATGACCTTGATTTATTTGATATTTTTCCGAATTGATATAGATAAAGATTTTAATTTATGCTAATGTTGTTTTTTATATATACATAAATTGTTTTACATAAGATAAAGTAAAATTCTTTTTTTTTATTTATATTATTTATCATTTATTATCTAGTAAGTATTATATATTTAACTGATTTAATAAAGGTGGAAGTTTTTAATTTGTATGTGTATGTTTTTTGTAATTTGTCACTTCAGAACACTATCTTTTTTTAAACGATTTGACAATCCTTTTTATCGAAAGGCTATCAGATTCGTCTCAAAGAATTTTTATACAAATCGCTTCAGTAGTTTGGTTTAATGAAATATATAAATAAATATTTCATTCAAGTAAAAAAAGAACGTATTTTACTTGAAGTTCCCCTTTTTTAAAAAGTCTTGTTTACCTTTACTTTCGTACACATAATCTATGCAATATAGATTCTGTCTCGACCAATAAAACGACCTCTAAGTCATAAATAATTCAGAGTCCATACCTTTGCTGAAAACGATCGCAACTTCACAATTTACAGGACAGACGCACTTGACTTGGGTTAAAACTGTGGTATAATAATAAAGGCAAGCTATGTTCTTGAATCTCCTTTATTGCCCAGCCATGGGACATTTACAAGCAGTATATTACAGTGTGTCCGTGAATAAGAAAAATTAGGAGTCAAATTGGTTGATTTTTAGTGTGTTTATAATCTATTCGCTTATTTGAACCAGATTAGCTCCTCGAAGTGAGCTCAATATAGGTATACTCGTAACTCTGAGTCCGTAATGATTTATTTTGCAAACTCACATGAGTTGAGTCTCATTTGAATTTGCAAAATAAATCATTACGGACAACACTACTAACTTTTAAAAGTCTGTATTGGCCGTACGAATGTTTGTTGTGGTCTGGGTATGGTTTATGGTATGGTACTGTTCGTGTTGTGTGTTTCCGGACTCCCGTACAGGATCGTGAGATTCTAATTGAGATGCTGAGCGTAAAACGTTTATTATTATATTATTAAAAAGGCTTTTGTAGGTTCACATAATATTGTGACGAATCGATTTGGCTCATTAGAGGGAATTAGTTAGTTGCATATTAGTGTCCCTTGCGTTACGTATGTGTTGTGTAACATTTGCAATGTTAAAAGATAACGCATATTATGTAAATATAATTAGACGTTCAGACCTAGGATAGTTTAATATAGGATAAAGTATGAATTATTTTATAGATTACGACCTTTAAACATCCGATTACAAACACATTATAGGTAATTATTGCATTTTTTTTAAATAAATAAATAGAAACAGGTTAAATAATAATTGAATAGAAATAAACCAAAGATCAAAAAGTAAATATTTTTTGCAACACTAAAATCGGTGCCATATATTTTAAGTCGATGTGAGTTAATAAAAGTACTTTTTTTTCGAGATTGCTCTCGAAAATATTGAAAATTTTGTTTAAAAAGATTATATATCTACATAATATTTGGATGCTGATAAGCAATAATGTGTCAACCCACAAAAAGTTAAGTTCTGAGATATTGATGTATTTTGATACTCCATCTATTGATACGATATGCCTATTTAACATTATTCAAAAAAATTTAAGGTCCTATAAACTAAAAAAGTACGGAAAAAGTTTCCTAACTGTTTCGAATTTCAAGTGCCTTCCATATTTTGCAATTTATACAATAATCTTAAATATATGAAAAACTTTTTATTAGATAATATATTAAATATATCAATCTGCTTTTAATTCATTATACCTTTTATCAAAACAGAAAAGAAAAGGTGGATATATACTTCTTCAAACATATGTATTTGTTAAGAATAAGTTTGACATCTTTAGACGCCATTTTCTCAAAATGAAGTCCGTGTGGCTTGACACAGTATTGCATATCAGCGTCCGTTTAGCCTATGACCATCTATAATCACGAGCCTTTCAAATAGTATGATTATTTTCAAAGAGGTTTAGTGATTCCAGGGCTTACTTTGCACACATAAAAATCATTTTTTTTTATTGGCTTAAACTTGGCAACGATTTTGAAATGTTGTTGTAAATTTTAATAGCTTTATGACGTCAGTAAAAAGTTAATATGGAAGTAAATCTATTTTGAGTGTTATTATTACGATGTAACAAAAGATGATGAAATGATGAACGGTGTAGCGTAATTGTAACAATAATGGTTGACGTAATAACCGACACGTCATCTCTGCTCTCACAGAAAACAATGATATTTGTAATTGAAATTCTACATGTAATAGCTTACATGAGAAACCTAATGTTTTCTCCCGGTTGCTCACGTGGAATTCATAAGAATTAGAAGAAAGTTTATAAATGGATGCTGATAAGCAATAATGTGTCAACCCATAAGGAGTTGAATTCTAAGATATTAATGTATTCTAATAGTGCATCATGTATTTAACATTATTAAAAAATTCAAGTTGCTTAAAGTAAATAAATACGGAAAAAAGTTCTTTAATTAAATGTTTCGAATATTGTAGTGTGTGCCATATTTTGCAACAGAAAATAATCTCATGTATTTTATCAAATATTAAGTATTTTATACTTAATATTTGATAAAACTTTACATTAGACCAATCTGTTTTTAAATCATTATATTTTATCAAAATAGAAAAGAAAAGATGGATATATACGTCTTCAAACAAATTTGTTAAGAATTGGTTTGACATCTTTAAACGCCATTTTCTCAAAATGAAGTCCGTGTGGCTTGACACATTATTGCTATCAGGGTCCAAATATGAAGCAAGTAAATAACATATTTAGGTATATAATTTTAGTTTTTGTTCGAGGCTTCGCCCGCGTGTTATGTTGGTAAAAAAATAGGGATGATTATTCTATAGTTAGCTATATTACTTCAAAGTTTTATCATAATCTATTGCATATTAATTTGTAACACGTATTTTGTTTATAAACAATTTTTTTGAATTTTCTCATATAGATTTACTATAGTAATATAATAAGTAACTATAGTAATTTTATTTGAGGTACTCACATTAAAAATAGACCATTTTAAAATATTTCATTATTAATTCATAATAATATCCATGTTAAACTAAATTCTAAATAAAGTCTTTAAATTTCAAATTTTAATACACATTTTACATTCAATTTCTATGCAAATTTTGAACCCTATTTCATTTAAGGGTTGAAATTTCAAAATACAGATCTTAACGGATGTTTACGTCTTCTACATATTTTAAAGAGTTACGATTTGTTTACAAGTCTTTATGCAGGAGGTAAGCTCTTAAAGTACTGAACTGATTTGAAAATTATTTTTGCTTTGGATGGCCTCTTTATCGAAGGATGTTATAGTGTATGTTATATTACGCTGCGGATCATAGGAGACAGCTAGTAAGAACTATATGTGTGCCTTTCAACTCAATCCGTTCAATGCTGAGCTATGCGTTGATAAATTTACTTAGTCATATTTCCTTTTATTAAAAATCAAAATACACTTTATGCAAGTAGGCTCTCACGATCGCTTTTGAATCGTTTTGACCAAAAGTATATACATTCGACCTTCTACCACCGATTCCGAATGTATGTAGATTCTACCAAGAAGAACCGGAAAAAACGATATTTAGTCATTTAAAATTTAGTCAATACATATTTTTATGAATAACAAATTTATAAAACATCCTGTATTAAAATCAGCGTATACTAACGCAGCCACGCATCACACGTATTATTACGTACATATGTAGATATCAGATGACACGTCAACATACCTTTCATACATGTATTTAGAGCATTTATAAATGAAAATACGTCAGTTATCACTAATGCCTGTCGTTGGCCGACTAATTGATGCTAATCGGATTGAGTTGCGCCGCTTCTAAAACTCATATATTATGTACTACTGAGTAGAGCTTAAAAGGCTCTCAAAGTTTAATCGTTTCGGTTAATATGTCTGCTTTCGGTCTATTAAATGGATTTAGTGAATTTCATATATAAGTAATATTTTAATTTTTGCTATAACTTCTTGAAGCAGGTATTATCAATTACTAGATTTTGCTCGTTGCTTTACTTGTGTTATTGAGAAATTTGTTATAAAATAATACGCATATATTAAAAATAGCTTATGCCTACCAAGAGAAATGTACCTTTAAAAAAAAAACGATGATTTTTAAAATAGTTTCAGTAGTTCCATCCATAGAGAAAATTGTCATTTTTTTTTAATTCCTTAACATTTTTTCACTTCACTAAATGGTGCGGATATGTTTGCTATTGTTGTCTACATTAGATAAGTTATCAGATTATACGAATATTTGAATTTAAAAGTAGTGACCATTCCATCTATAGATTTAAAGTTTACGATTATTATGAAATGTTAATGCTAACAACTTACGCCTAAGGCTTAACTTTCTCTAACCAGGATGGACTAATATGCTAATTAAAACCAATTATATAACTTGATAAAGTAAATTTAAAGTATTTTAAGACGCATCTTTTAAAGTCAGGGACAGAAATAATTAATTATATTCGAAACATTTTCAGTTAGTTGTTTATAATAAATAGTTAATGTTATAATAAATATAGACTTAGTCAGTGCACAGAATAAATAAATATTAAATTCTTATTTTATCTGTACTATTTTATTTAGCATTGAAACAAATTCAAACCGAATTACAGGATCACTAATTTTTAATTAACGTTTCATAACAAATACCTATTTAAATATCGCACGTTTCGTTTTAAAGTGACCGAACTAAAAATGTCTCTAAAACGAATTACCTAACTCTCCTATGGATAAATCTAGTCTATCTAATTTCACTTAATTGTTTTACCAACATTTTGTATTAAAGTCTAATTAAACGCCCGAAGGCAAGTGAAGAAGTGCAAAACGTTTTTGGGATTTCCCGAAAATGATAATTTTTGGAATTCGATAAACTATAAAAACTGGACACATATAAAGAACACTTTTCGGGACAGTTTTATCTAAATATGACTTAAAGAATTGTATTACTTAAATCATACGAGGGCCTAAAGCCTAAAAGTACCTTATACGAAAAGTACAAAAACTTTGGTTATTCAGGTCCGCAGATAATAGACCCTCATCTGCGTAGGCCATAATTCTGTAATTCATCATTTTGACGTAAATAATGGCGAAAAACAAGTCTGTTAATATATTTAATTATGTCCAATTACACATACTTGTGTCTATGTTTTCGCAATGAGCAGTCATTAGTGGCCGTCGGTATGCTCGCTAATGGCGACTCAATTATTTACGGCGATTGGTCGAATTGAATTATTCAAGAAATTATATACCTACAAATGCATGTCAATATATTTTATATGGTTTACACATATGAGTGCGCACGAATTAAGATCACAATGTTATTTAGACCATTCAGGTTAAAAAAAGTTATAAAAACTATTCTTCACATTTGCGCTAACGAAACGAACGATATTTTGAAAGAAAATCGTTATAAAACGTGCAATGCCTCTGGATTATAAAATGGCATTTTCCGTACAATTTTATTACTATAAGCACAATTTTCTAACAGACTGAAGTCGGAAAGAGCTCTTTGAAAAAGGGAAGAGGTTTCCAATACGAAAGTTTACCTCAGAACACCGTTATTTCTTAACATTCCGATTGGTTCCACAGAATTTTTATCAAAATCGGTTCAGTAGGTTTTAAAATCGAAATAGCTAATATAAGTGTCGACCACGTGAACGAAATTGCATAGTTTTCTTTTAAAGTCGATTGTTTTTTTTAATTATTAATTTAAATTTGAAAAAAATATTCGAATTTAAGCAAACTAAAGTCAAAACCAGTCGTTACTAAGAATAAATTAACCAAAACTTTCTAATTAATAATTTCATCAATATTAATAATCAATTCCATTGTTACAGACGACAAACAGCAGAAGAGCGCGAGGCAGAACGCCAAGCAGCCAACCGCCTCATGTTATCCCTTCAAGCTGAAGCGCTTAGCAAAGGCTACATACCAGATGCACCGCCGGGAGCCCCATCGCTTTCAGCGCTTCACTATCAAACGTCTAACACGCAACCACCCCAACCAAACACCGCATTAAGCGCTTTACAGAATCTCCAACCTTGGGCGGGAAACCAGGGCTCATTTATGAACGCTCCAGGATCAGCCCCACCTCCTCATCCACCGCCTGTCGCGTCTCCTATTTGTTGAGTTTTAAATATAGTTAAATGTAAGGATATTAACATAAATACCTAATATTATAGGTGATACTTAGTACTTAGAAAAGCAATGACGTTATATAACAATAGATACGTTACGTTCATACTATTTGACGTTAAAAAACTATACTCGTTTTTTTAATTCGACAACATCACCAATTGAATTATTAGCTCAAAAATACTCTCACCTATACGCAGTCGCTAGCTGGTTGTTGCTAAGCAACGTCGTCCAGCGTGGTCGGCATTCTTGGTGTCAAAATGTATGAGCTTATCATATCTATGGTTATTAATTATTATTGTAGATAAGCATTTTAAGCGCTTATTTTTGGATTTGTACTTTAATTAAAGTTGTTCATAAACGTACATAGCATAGCAGAGTTATCTGTAATTATTATCATATCATATTTATCGTTTTTAAAGTTGGTATTAATAAAGTGCTTTATATGCCTTTCATTAGACAAATGTCATTTTTAATCAGTTATATGCTACCACATTTTTTTAAAAATATACTAATGTCATTTCTACATATAATTACAATTCAATAGTTTTTGGATTTTTGCATAGACAATAAATTCAATTTTATAAAGATTTTTTACTTAAAAATGTGTCATGAAAAAATGGCAGTATAAAAGAAAAAACAATCCTTTGAAAAATGTCAAGAATTAAATAATTTTTGTTACAATAATGCATTAATCATAGTCATAGTTTTTACATCGATAATGATTACGTTATTCCGTTATGTAAATAGTTTAAAGTTAAAACTAGTTTTATATAAAGCTGAACGTGAAATTTATAATATAATCTAGTCTACATGTAATTATAGATTATATTAAATCTAGAGATTTTTTTAATAGTTTACAATCAGAAAACATATGAAACTTAAATTGTTATTCCTTTTGATAAAACCACCGAACTTAAAAACTTAATCTATTTTATGCTATTTGTATTGACTATTTTAGTACTAAATATATAACTAGCCAATTATGATCTTTCTGTGTTTCTAAAATTGTGTAACATTTTAACACAAAGAGTCTTTTGTCAATCATCAAAACTACCTTTTAATAAACACTAAATCACAAAGAAACATTTCCTATATTTTGATTAACCCATTAAGCGCCGTCGTACTCGTTTGAGTACAGTTAGGTTTTTTTAACTTAGCTTTTACATATGGAGGATTCAGTAAGTTTGTGACCGCTGTACTCGTGCGAGTACAGACTTTTAAAACTACCTATATTAGGAAAACCTCTTTCATTTTGTATTTAAATATGTCAACAAATTATTTTTAAAAAAAATTTGGGTTTAAATTGCTGCTAGAGTCATATTGGCGCTTAATGGGTTAAGAACTAGTATGCGAATGTATTGATTTCATTTTATCTTATGTCCTTTTAAATTATTTTCCTTATCATTTCGTGTATCAGATATTATAATGACGTAAAATATTATATATACTTTTCATAATCTCTTTAAATTTATACGTTTGCGATCGGCAGCCGCACAGCAATTGCTCTTTCGAAGTGTAATTTGTTTGAAAAATATTACTCAGTATTAAAGTGACCTAATAGAAAAATGTAACTGAAACGAGTTACCTAAAGAGCTATAGGTAAATATAGTCTAGTTAGACATTACTCTGTTCATAATCTATGATTAATAAAAAAAAACCGTTACATTAATATCTTGTGACGTTAAGTTTAATTAAACGTCCTAAATGCAAAACGCTTTTCCGATTTGTCAAAATCTGATTTTTCGATATCAGTCACTTTAATATTGCAAGCGATATGTATAACCAAATTGTTCCCTTACTAAACCCAAACAGCTACGGCGCGGCAGCAATCCATAATTATGTAAATGACTAGTTGAAAAGCGCACTTATATTGACTAATTATTACATAAAATACTTTTTAGATCAGCCTGTAAATGTCCCACTGCTGAGCAAAGGCCTCCTCCTCTATTAAGGAGAAGGTTATAGAACTTAATCCACCACGCTGCTCCACTGCGGGTTGGCGGATATACGTGTGTCAGAATTTCTTCCGACACATGCAGGTTTCCTCACGATGTTTTCCTTCACCGCCGAGCTCTTGAAAAACCAGCGGTGCTAGCCGGGGTTTGAACCTGCGATCATCAGTTGTCACTTTTATTTAGATCAAACTTAGTCTATAGATTTCGTTTCTTACTTGTAATTATTTACAAAAAATAAATTGTAAATAGTTGAGGCAGTATTATATAATTAGTGTATAATTGTAAGTTATAGATGTAATTAAATTATAATGTAAGAATTTTCAAATACGCAAGAAATTATATAAATTGTACAAAGCAAAATGTCACATGAATTAATAGTGGACGCTTATATAATAATTAACTTAAGTACTGTACTTAAAATTAAAATTTATTTGTAAAAGCAATTCCCTATTAAGTTTAATTATTTCGTTTATGTAACATGTATCATTAAAAGATAATTAAAAAAAATAATCCTATTTAATATAACGGGTGTTATCGAAGTTACATTCGTCGTGGTCACGAGCTAAGTCAGCTCAGTCAGTCACGACGAATGTAACTTCGTCGAAACGTCGGGCAATAAAAAGATATTACTACCATTAGTTATCGCGATAAGACCCGTTATATTAAATATGACTAGTATAAATCGGGACAGTTTAAAAAATATAATTACAAAAAAATAGATTATTTGTCTTATGAAAATAATTAAACGAACATTAAATGAGGTTTTTGCATATAAAAAACCTGTTCCATAAGCTATTGTCTGTATGTCACCGCCGACTATTATTTTTCACAAAAATTTTGTTTTCATAATCGAAACAATTAGGTATTTTACCTCGCTAAGAATTAATGAGAGGATATTTTAAGAAAAATTAAAAAAAAACCTGTTTCAATCATCACATTATATATGTATAATAAAGATTCCTCGCTTATATATTTAGTGATTATGTAAGTAAATGTAAATAGCAATTATATTATAAATAATAATAGTTGAGCGTAGGAAGAAAACTTGATGCAAATTGTATTGTAAATAAACGTATTGACAAGTTTTCAACGAACTGGCTGGTTGCTAGGAGTTTTAATAAAATAAACGAAATATATACCAAAAACACTGTTTCATTTTATACTGGATTGAAACCCGGATCCGCTCGGGTGAAATGTGACTGTGATGTGTCATAATTCACGTGTACAAAATGTACTTGTATAATGTTTTACTACGCTCAATGTTTCGTTTTACACAGCCACAGGTCTTTGTTTCTAAAATGGATGACGTCCTGAGCGGCGAGGCGTATATGAGGTATGAAACGGAACGTTCAATAACTACTTAAGATGGCGTCTGCGATTTGTCTGTCATTGCCATTAGAATTTAACAAAATACTCGACAATCCGAATTTAGCGGATATAAGTTGTCGACTCAAAATCTTTAATTTTTTATGTTTTATTATTCAGGTAAGGTTTCGATTGAGTCTACCGTAACCCTTGACGAAATTATTAATATAGATTATGTAATTTAATTAGTATAGTATTTTTAAATACAAAATTAAATATCTGACCGATGCATTGTAGTTAGTAAATGGTACTTTGTAATTACATAAATAAGACATACCTTTTTACTAGTAAATAATTGATTTTGTTTTCTTTATTGCATACACAAAATATACAAGATTTATACAAAGTTAACTTAATTACTAGAAACCATAGTGAGCAATGGCGGTCTTATTGCTTTTAGCGATCTCTCACGGACAACCTTTAATGGATTTAATAAGAAAACGGGAAGGCGCATATTATATTATACTTCAAAACAAATAAACATATACAAAAATAATAATACATAAACAATATACATAAATTGATTTAAATATAATGCATATATTCATTTTCTGATACAGTCTTCATTAATTTATAAAAATAGCTTTCAAGTTAATAAAATATTTTAAGTAGAAATAAAATCATAGTTTATTGAATTATTTAATGATTTTACCAAGACTAAAATTTATTCATCTCGTGCACAAAATCAATAGACAATCATTCCAATTTCCCTCCATTTTGAAGTGTGACGTCACTATATAGTACTACCATACTCGGTAGGTATCTACACATAGACCAATAGTAAAATAGTCCAATTGGAGTTTCATAAAAATCGTTTTAGTCCTTTGGTTTAAATTATTTAAGTCAATTCTAACTTGTAAGTAGTCGTAAGAAGTAAATCTAAAAACTTTTTGAATTTTGAGAAGAAATGCAAAATAAATTTAGCAATAAAATAAAGAGATTGTGAATAAATTTATGTAATATTGAGTTATTTAATTTAAAATTTTAATATTTTCAAGCGATAATATTTGATTGACTGAAAAATAAAATCTAATGCGTTTGAAATCTATACTATGTATTGTTCTTTAATATATCATCGGTCTAGACATTATAGCTCGTACATGAAAACTGCCGAACTTTACAGGAGAGAGATAATTTTTTTTTAAAGTTTATATAAAGTTATTAAAATTATCAGTACGTAAAATTATTATAAAGTTATTTATTTGAATACGTTTTCACTGAGAAAATACATTTTTACCAAAATTGTTAGTTACAAGGTACACATAGGGCGACGAGATTCCCCTTTGGACACGTGACTTGGAGTTGCCTAGCATCGGGGTGTTGATATCCAGAGAGAGAGAGAGAGAGTAATTAGAGAATAATAAACCGACTTCGAAAACGAAACAAGTAAACTAAAAAGTATAAAATAAATATTTTCTACAACATTTTGAAGTCGGTGCGAAATAAAACATTTTTTTTATTAATATAATATACAGGGTGCCAGGCGGGTCGATGCAAACTTTTAGAGATGTGATAGGAAAACTCCACTTTTCCGTCTTTAAACGCTAGTAATACAAAAATGAATACTGTTTTTTTAGAAATAATAATTTATAATTATTTTCATGTTATGTATGGATTTATTCATGTTTTATTAGCGTTTACAGACGGAAAAGTGGAGTTTTCCCAAAAAAGTATAAAATCGCGATTTTCTCGAAAACTGTAAAACTTGGTACTTAGGTAAATTACGTTTAATAGACTCTAAATTACCTCTTCTATCACGTCTCCAAAAGTTTACATCGACCCGCCTGGCACCCTGTATACATTTTATACATTCAATTTTAACGAATAATTTTGTTCTCACCAAGCTATTACGCTTAACGAAGACGCGCTCGATTTTACAAAATAGTAATAGTAATTTAAACAAGCAAATAAAAATCTTATTCTAAGCTTAACATCTATAACGTAAAATCATAAACCGGCGGCAAGTAAAACTTTTTATGTGTTATTTACTGGCACTCGAAGTCGGTTAAAATTCTACAGTACTTATAATACCATTATAAATAGTGTGATGATTTTTGAACAGTCTACTTAAAAGACAGGCGTTGTAATATCGACGTGTGTAAAAAAATCAAACGCATATTTTGTGACATTTGCCTCCGCTATTATTTCTCACGAAGAAAACGTATTCCTATACGTGTAATCTAAAAAATCATATCTGATAAAAAGATTTAAAAAAAAAAACGAAATTTTAAACTCTCTTTGACTACCTATCTTAAAACCTCAAATTACACAAAAACGGAGCGATCAAAGAAAACAATTGTCCCAAAACTACATTAAACGAAATCGATTTGAAGTAAAAAAACCTATTTCCGTCCAAAAACGGTCGATTTAGCGACAATTTAGTATCTCAATTACACCGTAATATAATTTTAATATCCTTGCGGTGCAAGGAGGTCCGTAATGGCATAGATTATAAAATACGTGACTCCCGCGCTGTCATTAGGATCTTTTGTTTTTCGAATAGACTTCAGGAATTAATGCTCTATTTTTTATTTGAAATTGGATTTTGAATTTAGAATGTCTTTTTAACGATTTGAGATAAAGATAAATAGAATGTTATGACGAAAGAAATTAAATTGACTTTAAAAATAATCTTACTACTATTATAAATGTGAAACTTTGTTATAAAGAAGAATGGATGTATTTACCTCTTTCACGCAAAAAATAATAGACACATTTTGATAAAATTTTACATTAAAGCCTATAGATCAGAATAACGTAGGCTACTTTTTATTCATATACCACACGGACGAATAAACGAACGGGGAGAAGCTAGTAATTAATACCTAAATGGAAAAATATGATCCACGTCACTAATTAATTATTGATTCAAAAATAGTTGACAAAACTATATTAAAGACTAAATTTAATATTTAAAGCCGTTTTTAGCCGTGCGTGATAGATGGTCAGATTTTAAATTAAAATCTATACTAATATTATAAAGCTGATGAGTTTGTTTGATTGTTTGCTTGAACGCGGTAATTTCAGGAACTACTGGTCCGATTTGAAACATTCTTTCAAATCGGAATCGGTAGACGGTTAAAGTTTCGCAAAAATCATGTATGACAGAATTGTTCCCCATTAAAAGTTCGAAAAAAAAAGTCCGCGACAGCATTTATGTATCTTTTAAGGTAAGCTCACTTAGCTCTAACTTAGCTCTAACACTCAGCATAACCTCTTTTATGATAACCAAATTTGTTCTAAAATATAGCTTTCTTAGTGCAAAGTAACTATTCCACGCGGAAGGAGTCACGGGCGGAAGCTAGTACACTAATACAAACAACTTATAGAGTTAACTAAAAACAAAATAATGCCGTCAATTCATATTTTTCATTCCAATATCCCATTACGTTTGACTTGTTTTAGGACGAAAAATGCTTACACAAACTTCATTATGTATGCCTCATAGTTATCTCAGAAATTTAATTCTTTAAAACAATTGCATTTATTATATCACGAGAATACGTAACATAGAAACAATCTTTTAAATTTAAAAATATACAAAAAGAAAAGAACAAAACATATTTTTAAATTTTTTGTTGTCACCGATCGCGTGACATTTGTCTCAAATTAGTTCTTAAAGAAGGGGCACGGGAGTCGAACCCGAGACTGACAGCCTGTAATAATCACTGTAGCGTGAGGACAGTATAGGAAGAATTACTAGAATTGGCATATTGGATAAAATGTGTATATATATATATATATGTGTTTGTGTGATTTCCTTAACTAATGAACTAAATGTATTTAAAATTAGTATAAAACCTCTATATCAATGTATTAAAAATAATATGAATTATGTCAGTTAGGAAAGTCATGTAAGAATTCTATCTACATCAATCTCAATATGTAACATACGATTCTTTAATAAACGGATTCCACAGTTATTTGGTATATTTATCAATAGTGCGGACAATGGGAAATTAAAACGTGAGGCAAATATGATATTTTGAAACTAAAGATATGGTATTACTACATGCATTTTGGCACCCGAAATGTCGTCTACTTTTGAAAGACCGTGCAAATATTCTTCGTTTAGCTACCAAATAAAAGTCCAATTGTCAAATAGTAAAAACGTAGTACAAAAAATCATTGCCTGAGAAGAATAGGATTTATATTTATATAAAAATATATAATTATTGAGAGAGCACAAACTTTCTTTCAAAGGATAACTGTTTATATTTCAAAATGAATTTAAATAAATAATTAAATAAAGAGATAAAGCAATTACAATTTGATAGTAATCATTGTATAATTCTTGGTACCGATCTTCTATTGCTTTCGTCTCTTTAAGCAAGTCACTAGCTAATAGTCAATATGCAAGACACAATAAGTTTATATCGCATGCTTAATATTAAAATGAGTTAGGTAAGTTTAAAAAAAAAGTTTAACTTAATTAAAATTTAGTTTAATATAATTCTGAGTTTCATAATGATTTTATAGAAAATAAATAATTATTCATACGAACATTTTGTAATATTAAGTCTAAATAAACGGCTGAATTTCCAAGTGTAAAACGTTTTGCGCCTAAAATTGTATATTATTGAAATTGGTACATGAACTTCACTCCACCGACACAAACAAAGAGCAATTAATATCGATAACATTTTTATATAACAAATAATTTATTTGATTACACAACCAATTCTCTAAACGGTTACTATAACTGAAGGTTAAGTTGACAGGAACGTTTTCGTGAACAATTTATCTGTCACGCCACGCAACGCACAGACGAACTAGATCATAGCGAAATTAATGCGTTGTTATGTCTCTCACGCTATAACAATTTAATATGTACATCGCTAGCTAGCCTGACTTCTTGCGGATAACTAGCATTCGGCCCGCGACTTTGTCCGCGTGGTATTCGGTTATATCGTGTTCCCGTTTACATCGCAGTCCCACCGGCATTACGGAATAATATTATTAAAAAAAATTAAGTCATCTAAACACACACGCAAAAAGTTTCTTAATTTAATGTTTCGAATATTGAAGTGTGTTCTATGTTTTGATATATATACATACATATAAAATAATCTCATATATATGAAAACCTTATTACAAGATAAAATTTTTAACTATTCCAATCTGCTTATACCTTTTTCAAAATAGAAAAGAAAAGATGTATGTATACTTCTTCAAACAAATTTATTAAGAATAGGTTGATGTCTATAGTCGCGGTTTTCTCATAAGAACTTTTTGAAAAAAACAAAGCGACTTCGAAATCGAAACAAGTAAACTAAAAAATAAATATTTTCTACCATATTTTGAAGTCATAAGAAAAATACATACAGCCGAACATTGAACCTCCTCCTTTTTCGAAGTCGGTTAAAATAAAGTCCGTGTTGCTTGGCATAGAATTGCTTAAGTGTAATTATGTACTCCTAACTAATATTAAGAATACGAACGTGAATTTGTTTGTTTTTCGAAAACTACAACTTTTGTGTACGTATTTAAGTATTTATGTACTTTTAATTGTAATTTTTAAATGTTTGTATTACTATTTTTTTACGACTTTGTCTTCTACGTTTTACTTTATCTAACTACATTAATTCTGTATCGGGTGTGCTGTAAGAAATCTCTTTGAGGGATAAGCATATCTTTTAAACTTTGTTTTGCTGTGACTTCTATATTTTTATGTTTATGGCAAGTTAAATAAACTGTTAAATAAATAATTTCGACAATTTATCGTTTATCAAGTCAGCTTATAAAGTAATAAAAATCATATTTTAACGTACATTACGTAGTAAACACTTAAGTATTATTTATTAGAGGGTGCGGAAAGCAATTAGCGAGTAAGTGAGACTGATTAGCGCCGCATCAAATATAATCCCGCCTGGCGAGCAATTTGAGGTTCGCAGAGACGTCTGAATATATAGACAGGTATTTTAATGAAATTACATTGAACATAGAGTTTGGCTAACGTACCCTGGCTCTAACCCACTGTATCTCATTCTCACATAAAATTATAATGATAAATAAACGCATCAAACTTAACTGTCCCCATTAAGATTTCATTATTTTATGCCGGGGTTCCGGAAACACATACAGCACAAACTCAAACACCCAGACCATGACAAACATCCGTATGGTCAATATAGACGCTTGCCGTGAGCGGGAATTGTCCCGCGATCGTCAGTTGCAGTGAGCACTGCGCCAACGTGTCTGTCAAATCAACGTGAAGCCTAACCTAACTCCCTCTCCCATTTCTTTCCTAACGTCTCTTTAACCCTTTATTCCTTTTTAAGCTAGTAATGGATTTGTTGCTCCTCTGGTGCTGAAAATGTCCATTGGTGGGGTTGGTCTTCAAATATCCCGCCTACTCGTTAGTCTGTTATTTTAATTAAATAAAATATAAACAAATATAAATAGATTTCGTTAAAAATATATAGATGCATGTAGATAATAGATAGTAAAAACGAGTAAAAACGTGGATAGTAAGCAAATATGAAAGTAAAGTAAATATGAAAAGAATGCCTATAGTTTTTTCTTGTTAAACAGTCTTTTGGTTGTAATCATAACCAAAATTAGACGCATAAAAATTAAATTCGTAATATGCATAAATATAGTAGAAATTAAAGTATCAAACAACCAAAAATATTTAACCAAATTGTTCAAACTGTTTTTGATTAATATTTGAACATAAAAAAAGAAAAAGTCCCCGACGAATTATAAACCTCATTTTTTGAAAGTTGGTTAAAAACTTAATTGGTAATACAAAAGAGCTTTGAAAATATCAAATTACCATGCTAACAAAATTACAAAACATAGCATCTTATTCAAAAATGATTTAAATATGTTCCCCTCGATTAATTTAGCAGTCTATGGTCCCTGAAACGAAGCTCAGCGTTCATCCGACTCATTACGGGACCGCAGTCGCATCAAATACGAATTGCGGACATATAATAACTCCTAACACTGCAACTGTACGATAATGTCGGCTTTATAGATGTGTTTATTTTTAAGATATCCTCATTTACCTTCAAGTATGAGTTACCTTTTATCTAAATATGTATAATTCAAAGATGACTGACTGACATAGTGATCTATCAACGCACAGCCCAAACCTCTGGACGGATCGGGCTGAAATTTGGCATGGTAGATGTTATGATATAGGCATCCGCTAAGAAAGGATTTTGATTATTTCTTCCCCTAAGGGATAAAGGGGAATGAAAGTTTTGATGAAACTTTGTCAATTTCAAACCGATCGGGGTGAGAGTTTGCATGCGTAAAGCTGACGTAGGCATCACTGAAATCGCAGATGAAGTCTCGAGCACCAGCTAGTCTCTTATAACTTAAGTAAGCCTATGTTAGTAGATGCAATAAATTTATTTGTATACAATAATGTTGAGAATTATAATTATTACTAAATATTATAATATATTGTAAAATATCATTAATTATGAAAAGTTGTGAATAGGAGTGGCAGAGATATGTGTATATTGATGTTATTTGGACGCTGATAAGCAATAATGTGTCAACCCACACGGGCTTTATTTTAAGAAAATGGCGTCTAAAGATGTTAAACCTATTCTTACTAATTTGTTTAAAGAAGTTTATATCCACCTTTTATTTTCTTTTTTTTTAAAAGGTATAATGAATTAAAAGTAGATTGATATATTTAATCAAAATACATCAATATCTCCGAATTTGACTTTTTGTGGGTTGACACATTATTGCTTATCAGCATCCATTTAAGGTCATCTAAATCATAATATAACATTTCTATATAGGTATTATTTATAATAAGTTTCAATTAATTTTATGATTCCTTTAATTTGAATTCAAATCTTATTACTTAGAGATTCTTTTTATTCAGGTTCACAGTTATTTCTTGACTTATTCTTATTTTACTGAAAGAAGGATTTTACATTCTATTTTTGAATGTCAAGCAAATTAATCTACCACGGTTTCGAAAGAGTTCAAACGTCAAACCTGAGAAGTACCAGCGAATTTTTTTTTTTGTTATATTTTTAACAACGTCAAGATTTGTTAAAATATATATTGAGATAGCCTGGAAGCGATCACCTTATTCCCATGGTCATCGTCTATGAAGTCTTTAATATGATAATAACCTCTTACAAATAAACGTTTCTGGAACTTCGCTATAGAAGCATTTGGAACGTTTTCTGGAATGGACTACATATATATCTTCCTATTAGGCCCGTCAGCTTGTTAGGTATCTTTAAAAATCATTTGAAATGCCTTTATTTATACGACCCACAAAAAAAAAACTAAAGCCGTTAATATTTAACAAGTCAACTTTTCAACATTAAAAATTCTCTCCCTATTATTTTGGCCCCTACTCGATAATGCTTTTATGTTTTCCCCTTGAAAAAAAAAATGAAAAAAATAAAGAGTAAATTTTAAGTTAAAATTGACTTTGACGGATGACAGCTTGGAGCTGACCCTCAACCGTCTTGTGCTCAAATATTCAGGACGTCAACACCTGCGGGAGACAGGTCTCCGCTTGTCGCTTGCTGTTTAAGCTATATGTGTATGTATCTGGTTTGCAAGAATATCCTAGTAATTCAAAATTCTAATAAATAGAACTAAGTATGTCAAAAGACCATAAATCTTTTATGTTTTATCATGAAAAGAGTTGCGATGATGAATTTTCTTTAAATTAATAAAGTTATAACATCAAGCGATCGTTTAAATTTTGCAGCTATGCACCAACACATTAATAAAGAAATTTAAAATCCCCATTCCCTAGAATTCATCATTTTTAGTTTCATCGATATTCTTGAAAAGCAGCAAGCTTGGACAATTTGTTTTTGTTTACTTTCTTAATCTAATTACAGACAATTTGAAAAAGGAAAAATGTTTATTAACTAAAACAACATTACATCACATTCTATATACCGATGGTACCAACACTAGGTATTCCTGTATCGTAGATACCTATTAACAGTTTAACAGTTTTTTTGTTGTCGCTCGGTTTACACAAGTATTTACAATTACGCTATTTATTATTAATTATTAAAATAAAAGACAAAAAAGGGAAAAAATAAATCTACAGTTTACGTTCTCAAATTTTTGAACAATTATGAATTATTTAATATAGTATTATGCTAGGTGTAAAGTTTTTCAGTTGCATGATAATCTAATGAAGACAGCCAAGAAATAATTTTTGTTTCATCTGTTATTTCGAAGGTAAGGTAATCAAGGAAGTGTACAAATACTTATGAGTTTGTTGAAAATATCGTCAGTGAAATTCCAAAAATGCGTCAATTAAAATTAACGGCTTTAAAGCGAGAATTACATTTGTAAGTTTTCTCTCTCGAGAGATATGAAATAACTCTGTAACCTAGTAACGGATACGTCGTAACTAGCTGTGAATGTTAAAAAAGCACTGACGTAAATCCTTTCACATAAACAGCAATAAGAAATATCTTGTGTAAATCTTTATGAAAGTCTGAGAGAATAACTTATAAGACTCTCGCCAATAAGAAAGCGAAAAAAACTGCATAATTTTACACAGATATACATAAATAATAAATATAGTTTTAAGTACACGAAGTAAAAACTATAACTTTTAAAATGGTATAATATTGATTATTGATTCAAAATGGTCTATGAAAAATTATGCAGTTTTATCGCTCTCCTTTAAAGCTACTAATTTTGACTCACCTCCTATTAGAACTTAATTGACGATATCTGATCTAGGAAAGACCATAAATAAAATCACAAGATAACCTCTGAACTATTTCACACAAACTTTATTTTATAGAAATATAATATTTCTGTTATGTTCCCTTTTGACCCCATCACTATCATCCCTTTCATCTGCAGATTATCCTAGTCTCTCGAATAACATGTAATAGTCGTGTGAATATTCATTTAAAGACCTCTGTAAAATGATCTTTGAATGTTCATACTATAACTAATATTGTTGATGAAAATGTATAGAATAGAAATGCAAGAGGGATCAGTATATCTGGATCGATGATACGCCCCATCATAATTTTAGTCTCCAGAGGCAAATTATCATTTAGGAATCGTCACACGGAACTGTAAGTGTAGAATACTCCCATGATTGTACAGAATCGATATTGCTAAGAGATTATGTGGACTGTAAATTTTTATATACAGTAGATGGTAAAGAGATTTTACTAAATCCATAATAGTCATAATCCAAAATAACAAACTTATAGATTTAGAAGATTATTGTTTAAATATTAAAGTCTATCAAACTTGAAATGGCTACTGATGATAGCCAAGTTCGCTAAGACAAAATATATACTTGCAGTGTATTGTGCAATCATATATACCCTGACAATAATTAAAACGGCATTTTATCATTAATTTAAATTGATTTAAAATGAATTATGGAACCGTTTGAAAGTGAGAATATACCCAATATATTGTGTATATAATTTTATCATTATCAAACATTGGATCTTATTGTTGTTTCTCTTATATCTGTATTTATAACAGATTAATGACTTAATAACGACACAAATCCATTTAGGTTAGTAAATAGGAAAAAATCGACAGATGGATTTATCGTATCTTAATTAAGCTGCACTTATACCTGGTTAGAACCTTTAAAGAAAAATGTAATTTAAAATTGAAAAAACCCTCGACAATGTATTCATTGAGACCATTTCAAAGAACCCCAACACGGTAGTCTTGCTGTAAGTTGCTGAGGAGTTGTGCATCCTGCTGATTTTAGATGACGCTGCAGCATCAGGTCAAGGTTGTGTAACTATGTTATTTGAATATCATTGATGTCACGGTATAGCAAAGTTCGATTCGTTTAGACCAGTAGAAGTTGCTTATATCCTTTTAAAAACTAAAGAAGAGCTGATGATCACACGTCTGAACAGATCTTCAGAAATTATAGCTAAGTACCATCCCGATTATATCAGCTCTCAAACCGCAAAAAGAACCGCATCAAAATCGGTCTATTGGTTAAGCTACGTTTCCGCAGACAGACAGATTCACAACACCAATACCCAGATGCGTCAAACTTATAACATCCCTGCTTTTAGATCGGGAGTTAATAAGAAAGAATCTTTAAGAAAATAGCCATTAAGTGATACCGAAATCTTAACAAAATATGTTGACAAAATACTCTATTTTTTTCATTCTACGAGAATTGCGTTACGTTATTATAATTTATCAACGGATAAATTATATGAAATTGATTTTAATATTTAAAACTCAAATTCGAGCGCTCAGCAGATAATTTTCCAAACATAAGCCAATCACATTAATAAAAATATCATTAGACAATTGAATCTCAAGCGTGCCACATTACACGCTGGCAATTTTCACGTTTTATTAACTCATAAAGTCCCCTCCCATACAATAACTGTTTTTGTAATTCCCCAGAAACAAGTGCGCCTTCATAAACTAACAATCCAACCCTACAAAGCTTGGGGCCACGGTAACCCCGAGAGATTACGCGCGTTAACCGACTTGATATTGATTCTTTAGAACATTCTAAATTAAATTCTATATCTATAGCCATAAAGTTCTAAAAAATAAAACTTATAGACCTGACTTAAGCTATTACGCAAATCGAGACAACAATTGCTGTAATCCATTTTATCGACGAAGTGAATGAAGCCTTTGGTAGTGTACAGTAAAGAACAGTTTTCAACGGAGATGTCGAAGCTAGATGTGACGTTTAAAAATTGGAGGCGAGGCGTGATTCCCATAATCTGCAAAGCGTTGGTGCAGTAGTGAATTCTGCACTTGACTGTCCGCTCAATGAATGGATAACATCTTGTTCAAAAGAGATATAAATTAAAAAGGGTGAATGGTGTCCCAAAGCGATGGATATTTTATTGTTGCTTTCTCACGCTCGGTTTGATGGTATTGAACCGTGAAAGTGGATGGTTTTCGCATTTGTTCAAAAAAAAAAATATTTAATTAACACAAAAAAGTAACATCTTATAAATTTCCAAGGGTTTAATTAACAAAGGCATCTTCTATGGATAAAAAAAAAACATTTAATTTACCGCAAAATTCCAATCCAGATTCGAAGATATTTTACTATAAACTTATCTAACGACTTTTCACTAAAGATGATGATATTTTTCTTATAAATAAACACGATACGTATATTTTAATACAGTAACATTGGAAAATCTTTAGCTAAAATTTTACACGATCGTTAATTAGCCGACATGTTACGTAACATTTAATACCAAAACTGCGGATATTATTTTAACGAAATCGAGAAATTGATTAAACATATAAAATAATTTAATTTCAATCACTCACAGCTTTGACGCCGAATTGATTTAAAATGTTTATTTTTTTAATAAATTCGATAGCAAATATTCTGATAACGAACAAAATATTTCATAACCTAAATATATACTCAAAGATGACTGACTGACATAGTGATTTATCTACGCACAGCTCAAACCACTCGACGGATCGGGTTGAAATTTGGCATGCAGGTAGATGTTATGATATATGCATCCGCTAAGAAGGATTTTGATTAATTCTTCCCCCAAGGGGATAAATTAGAGGATGAAAGTTTGTATGATTTGTTTATTTTAAACTGATCGAGCTGAGACTTTGCATGCATATAGCTACTATGACGTAGGCATCAGACAACACAGAGAAAGTCGCGAGCACCAGATAGTTTGAAAATAAAATTTATTCGTTCCAATTATATAACTGTGGATATGTTACGTTCATACTATTTGGCGTTAAATATCTGTATCTATTTCCAACCTTAAAACTGGACTTCGAACTGGTAGCTACTTAGCCAACGACTATATGTCTAGTAATTCAAAAGAAGAAGACATTTCGAATGCAAAAATTCACGCACTAATACAATATCTATAGTTATAAAACATTCATACATTAAAACGAATACAGGGTTGCCATATAAAGTTAATAAAAGCAAAATCAATTATCAAAAGGGAAAGTACATGTAGGTTAGAAGACAAATAGATAAATAATTAAATTCGCGCACCCCATATCAGTATATCAATGCGCCATCAAACGATTATATCAGATGCGCAGTTATGGTATAATTCGATCACACCCCACAGTTATTATTGTAGCTCACTCCATATTTGAATTGAGATGGTAGGGTTGCTATTCGCAAATATTAGTGACACAGTGAAATCTGTGCATATTTTCAACTTTGAGAAGCAGATTATTAAGTGGTAGCTACATAATAACTTCTAATAGAGGATTTTTGGAGTGTCAAAATTGATGCGCTAATAACATATATGGATGCTGATAAGCAATAATGTGTCAAACTACAAAAATCGAATTCGGATATATTAATCTATTCTGATAACGGGTCGTGTATTTAACAGTATTCAAAAATCTTTAAAGTCATCTAAAGTAAATGAGTACCGAAAAAAGATTCTTAATTTAATTTTTCCAATTTTACAGTGTGCTGTATTTAGCAATATACAATAATCTAATATATTTAAAAATTTTTATTTCCGTAAAAGTTTTTATTATACGAATCTGATTTTAATTATTTACATACTTTTTATCGAATTAGAAAAGCATAAATACGTCCTTAATGAAATTTATTAAGAATAGGTATGACATCTTTAGACGCCATTTTCTCGAAATGAAATTCGTATGGCACAGTTAGTGTTTATCAACGTCCATATATAGTTATAAAATATTATTCTATAAAGTTTTTGCGTTTTTTATTTTCTTGTAGAGAAACTATGATCTTGTTCGAAATGAATTTACATATGTAATTTTTGTGTGTGTAAATAATACTGTCCTGTGTTCTGTCCCTTTGAGTTTGTCGATCATTGTTGTTATCTAAGAGCATTCTAGTTATCTATGAGCCATAATCCCTAATTTTTATACCCTGACACTACTATGTTGTAAATTTTTAATAGGAATTACTCGTATAGTTACAGCCTAAGAAGAGATTGCAGAAATTAATAAAACTCGTATTGTAATTATTGTATAAATATAGTATTACCACAAAAAGGTATAAACGATTTTTTCAATAGACAATACAAGAAAATTTTTACTTTACAAATAATAAACATAATAACGATAACTATTGAAACGTATTATGAAAATAAATAAAATTAAATAGTTCACAAGTGCCAACCCTAAAACGCCGTTTTTTTTTTAAATTCGTTGTCACGGCTCTGTGACAGACAGCTAAAGTGTTTTGTTTGTTTTGACAACAGATTGTTATACTGCTTGTTACCATTTTGACTATAGTTCTTTTTTAATCTGTTCAATTCAGCGTAAGATGTTTGACAATTTAATTTTTTGTCTGTTACATAAACCGCTATGTTGAAAATTGTTCTTTTTTTTGTATTTAATTTGTAACGATAAACATTCTTTATTGAACATGATTGTAAAATACAATTTAATAGCCTTTTTAAATTTCATGAATCAACATAAAAATAAAAGATTATAAAAAGTAGCCAGTTACCGTAAATTTAAAACGGAAATCCAAACACATCTTGAACTATCTCAGTAGTTTATATTATATTAATTACCTTTGAAATAGAATTAATTGATAATAAAAAAGATATTCCATCAACCTCAATACATTTATTAATTAAAGTTATAGTGTTATAAAGATTCCTATCACGAAGTAAGATCGATTATAATTCGATCAAAAACAAATAAATTTTATCTTAGCACCAGTTCAAGATGACCTCTATCGCTTTTGTAAGGTCAAAGGATGGTAAAGGCTGGACGGGTCAGAGGAAGCTGGGCCAATTTCTTAACCCACAAAAGCGCGTTAAAACTCAATAGAGCGGGGACCAATTGCTTTTAGAATGTTCGAGTATTAATGTAGATGTGGCACTTAAGTAATGTTTTAGCCCGTTAATGCCTACAATAATTTAGTCCCACATATTAAAACATTGTTTTCATAAAAAAGAGATAACTAGTATAGGTCACATATGGATTTTTTTTTGTATTTAAATAAATTTTAAATGTTAAGATCGTCAAGTCTAATTACTTAGTAGTTGAGAAAAACTCTTGTTTCTATGTTATATACATACGTATTATTTCTAATTTTTAAACGTTATACAAAGAATACCTTTTATGATTAAATAATATGTTACATTCAAATAATATAATTAGAGAAATTATGTGACGCATTTTAAAGAGTGATGTGGTTAAATTCTTTATAATTACAACATTAATGTATAGTAAAAAGTTTTAACTACATTGCCTAATCTATAAATTATTAGTATATATTAAAAAAAATAAATAAGACTAATAAACCACTAATTATTAACATAATTAATATAATAACCTATTATACAAATATTTACGAATGTTAAAATGACGCGTCTGTTTTTAAACTATTCTTTGTGTAACCCCACGATAGCAATAAGTTAATTGTTTGCAGAAGGGCCGTTATGGTCCATGGTCCATACCGTTATTGATATTTGAACAAGGTCTGTTTTAGTGGCTCCTATTATCATTACCGCATTACCTTTTAGTAAATTCATTTTGTTATAATTATTTAAAGAGTTCGCTATTGTAAAGGAATATTTTGAAGGCACATACGTAGTATATTGATAATATTAGAAATATTTTAGGCGATTTATAAAATTTAAGAAAGAATACGTACACATAAGAATTACTCTATTAAGTGTGTTACATCATTATCATTGGGTTGGTTGTCACGTAATTATAATGTGTGTAACACATATTTACAGACAATTTAATAAAAAATGATATCGCTTAATGCGATTAGTTTCTTAAACTCTTAAATGAATTTTTATGAATTTGGGTAAAGATATAGATAATATCTTGCAGAAAGAAATAGGCTATTATAAGTTAAGTAAGTAAGTAGTAATAGGATAACATACATCATATTTGAATTGAAATCCGTTCATTTCTTCAAGACATAGACTATTGAATACAATAATTATACAAAATCCGTATGAAATATCGTAACGAGTATTATTACAAAAGCATAAACATGTTACCATTTCACAGTAACAAAACCTAACTCCCGTACAAAGAACCGACAGGAGCAGTGAAATTGGGTCATAATTAAGTTAATATGGGGGAGCAGTTTATCACGATGATTGACTCACGTTTGACAAATTAAAAAGGGGTGCTGTGATAGATACAATGCGCCTCGACCACTTTATATATGGGAATGAAATATGAAAACTATCGAATTATGAAAATCTTGCTGACTCACGTCTATGGTTTGTTTCGATTCTATGAGTAGTAGCGTGATGTAATATACATAACCTTCCTCAATAAACAAACTATTCAAAGCAGAGAGAATTTTTTTAAATCGGATCAGTAATTTTAGAGGTTACCTCGTACATACAAACTTACAATTTTTTTTATATCAGTTCATACATGCCTTAAAACAAAAACAATATCGTTTAATTAAACACCACAAAGAAAACTTGTACATATTTATACTATAGTAGATGCACCTCGTGGTTTCTCTCTCGTTTATGGTTACTGTTTTGATCCTATGAGTTGTAGCGTTATATATATAGCCTATAAACTTCCTCTATAAACAAACTATCCAAAGCCAAAAGAATTTTTAAAATCGGATCAATAGTTTCAGAGATAACCTTCTAAATACAAACTTATATGTACAAATTTTATCTCTTTATAATTATAGATAAACTAGCAGTTCCTCGCGTAACTTTTAAATGCCCATTATTTGGAAAAGACTTCCTCTCCTATTAAGGATAAGGTTTCGAAACTTAATACACCACACTGCTCTACTGCGGGTTGGCAGATATACATGTGTCAGAAATTCCCGCGTCACAGTCAGGTTTCCTCACGATGTTTTCCTTCACCATCGAGCGCGAGATCAATGTCAATACTTTAGCATTTGAAAACAAAGATGGCTGCAAAATGCGAAATTTATACTGCTGCAATATGCGTTCACTTGGGTGAATTACTTATTCTACTTATTTTGATGAAATTTAAGGAACTCTTCAAATAAAAATAAACGACAATGAATAATACGTAAAAAGTTTTGCTTGGCACTTCAAGTTGCTGTAGAAAATAATTTTACTTTTTAGTTTATTTGTATTAAATTCGTTTTTGAAGTAGGTTTATTTATTTAAAGTGTTTGTTTTTATGACGTAAACGAAAATGTTTTGACAAGTCTATATCACCGGCACGGTTTGTGATTGGTCAATCACTGATCACGTGACTCATCAACTATTTCGTTGGTAAAAAATGTTGCCCTTTTTCTCCAAACGCATTAAGTAATCACTTTAGAAAGTTACTAGACTTTTTCTTAGCAGGCAGACCTTGAATTAATGAAAAACAAGTTGATATAAGAATCAAATAGACATTATTATCCGACGCTACGACGCAAAGAAGGGTAATAACTTACAAAATATAATTTACTCATTAATAATAATAAAAAAAAAACCTATCAAATGCAAGTTGGACATAGAAATACTCACTCAATTTCACCCCTACTGCTAATGAAGTTCATAATATACAGCCCCTTGGCAAACAGACAGACGGACATAGAGCAGAAGCATAGTGATAGTATAGTATATAGATAGGCTTAGGACCGTTGGCACCTTTCGAGTACTGAACCATAAAAATGAAGAAAAACTCTAAAAATCGAAAAATTGATTCTTTATTCGATTTCAGTAACAATGAAATCTATGTCATCAGAATCAATTTTCGAATGTCATCTAAATATATATAATTCACATGTGACTGTCTGACTGACATAGTGATCTATCAACGCACAGCCCAAACCACTGGACGCATCGGGCTGAAATTTGGCATACAGGTAGATGATATGACGTAGACATCCGCTAAACAAGTATTTTATCCCCTAGAAGAAAAAATAGGGGATGAAAGTTTGGATGAAACTTTGTCAATTATAAACCGATCGGGCTGCAACTTTGTATGCATAAAGCTACTATGACGTAGACATAGCAGACATCGCAGCCGAAGTCGCGAGCACCAGCTAGTACAAAATAAAATGCATGCAAAATAAATCTTTAAATCTCGAACAACGAAATCGTTTTGCCGATTAATCGATATATTTAAACAAACAAAACTAATCGATTAAATAACCACTGAAAATTGACCTCCAATTTTCATTGAACACTAGTTTCAATATTCGCTATATTATTAATGAAATCGCGAAAACATCATAAAGAATGATTAATGGAATGTACGTTCAATTATTCAGGCTCATCTCATTACGAAGTTAATTGTAATAATAACAGGCCATGAGCGAAAACGAGGCTAATTAATTTACGAATAATTAAATCTTTGATCAATGTGAAATGATGAAATGTTGATTAAATACAAATTGTTTGCATGCGATTATTGAACGACTTTTACCATTTAGACTAGAATAATTTAGCTACTATGAGTAACGATCATTATCAGGTGATTTTGATAACAACAGGGACCGACAGCTTTACGTGCTCTCCGAGGCGCGGGGGGGAGACTCACAAGGACAAACATGCAACCCTAGGAACAAATATTTTTACAAATATATATGTATATGTATATATATATCTGTCCCGACCGCGGATCGAACTAACAACCTTCGGCGTTAGAGGTACATTCAGCACCACTACACCAGCACGGTCGTCTATAATCTATATCTCTCTATACTGTACTCGTATATATAATTACTTGTCCTGACTGACTCATTCACTTGAAACTTTGACAGTTGATACCTTATATGGTGACATACACTAAGAAAGGATTTTGTACATCCACTAAGAAAGGATTTTTGGATATACACCCTAAGTGAGTAAAATAAGGGATGAACGGTTGTATCTATCTCTGTCATTTTCAAAATAAGAAACATGAAATTTAAATTAATTACTTCTGGTTAGAAATAAATACTCATGTACGTCGACATTTTTTAAACTTTAACCCTAAGCGGGTGAAATATGAGTTGTAAATCTATATAAAACCGCTGTACACAAACAATTTACACAGTGTAAAAAAACCACATGACATTTTAAAGATAGGAATAATTGGATGCTGATAAGCAATAATATGTCAACCCACAAAAAGTCAGATTCCGAGATATTGATGTTTTTCGATTCTGCGTCATCTATTCTATAAAATTTTCGGGATAAAATGAAAATCTAAGATATAAGTCACCTTCATTTCAAACAATCAAATCGGTTCAGTAGTTTTTGCGTGTAAGAGTAACAAACACACATCCTCCATCCGCCCATCCACCCATCCATCCGTCCATCCACACATACAAACTTTCACCTTTATAATATTAGTAGGATTTTACAGGCCGTGTTATAATATATATTTGTCAAAAACTAATAGAAAAATTTTAATATCAACTTCTTATAATAAACCAATTGAAGTAATGAAATTAACCATCGAATTCTGCGGCACGCGACCGAATTACAAAATAATTAAGTTTATTCTACGCCGTCGTTGAGGGTCGATCAGCATAATTGTGATCATAATAAGTTGAAGTTGAAATACGCTTCTTTAGAATGAAAGTGACTTAACTCAAAAACACAATTTATTATCAACTAACTGTGCCCCGCTGTTTCACTCACGTTAATTTGAGGAAAAATTATATTTGTATAATAATAACGCATCACACTCAACGGCCCTCATTAAGATCTCATGACCTTGTGTCGGGGGTCCGGAAACACACAACACTAACACAAACACCCAGACCACGACAAACATCCGTATGGCCAATACACACGTTTGCCGTGAGCGGGGATCGAACCCGCGACCGTTAGCGCTTTAGTCAGTTGCAGTGACCATTGCGCCAACGCGTCTGTCAAATGTTTGCCTTTTGTATGTATTTGTATAATGTTTGCCTTTTCAACTTGCATCCGATATTGTTCAATATATCATTGGTTTTAATTTTTTTTTCCTATTTTTTTTTTTAATAAAATAAAGTTAAAATATTTCTAGCCTATATTTTCATTCTGGTATTCATTTAGTTAGAAGCTGTTAATTTATTGTTAAAATGCTAAATATAAACTGTAGTATGGGATTTTTTTTTTATTAAATAAATAATTAACGTAATTTATTTTATACAGAATACTCTCGAAAATATCCAAACCAAGCTTCACACAGTTCATACGTACATTATTGTGAATATCAACGATTTCGAGATCCGCAGTCATATAAAAATCACTGTATCAATAAATGCAGGCCCACGTACGGAACCAATACGAATCACTGCATTGGTTCGCAAAATCAAATTTTCATAAGGCTACGTTCGGAATACCAACGTTTGCCAATATCTCCAATATTCACTGCGGACGGTATGTAATTGGCATTATGCATGCGGCCTCACGGTATATTGTATCTGTATAAATGTCAAAATTGTGTCTGTTGATGTCTTCCATTTATAGTGGTACTATAATAATGAGAGAATTAATTTGAAGCATGAAGTTAGAACACAGTTCACACAATGTAAAATTGATAATATATTCATTGATATCATATCAACGAGCCAAAAAAACACGTCTTCTGCTGTAAGTTAGTGAGTGAGGATCAGACGTCTAAATAGATCTTCATAAACTATAGCTTAGAAACATCGCGATTACTTAACCTTTAAAAATACTGCATTCAAATCGGTCCAGTGGTTAGAGAGCTAAGACGCCAAACACAGACATACAGACACGTCAAAATTATAACCCCTCTTTTTGGTGGGGGATAAAAATAATTTTAGAAAGAACATGAACGGTGTTATGGGTAATGGTATCTATGTGGAAAATAAGTAATGGAAAGTAATATAGAACTTATGATACCGTATGAGAGATACATAGGCGTTGTATATATGTGTATTTTATTAAAAATTATGATCATTATTGTTCTCTAAGTCGGATAAAGACTTGTCACTTGAAAGCTTCCACGGTGTGCACTGCGTTGTTACATAATAATATATGTATATAACGGAATTGTTTTTCTTAAAAAATTTCAAAGAAAAGTAACAGCTTATATGGACGCTGACAAGCAACTGTCAAGCCATACAGACTACATCTTGAGAAAATGGCATCTAAGAATGTCACTCATATTCTTAAATTTTGAAGAAGTATATCTATCTTTTATCTTCTATTTTGATAAAAGGTATAATTGTACAAGATTTAACACTGCTGTCTTTATAAATAGTTTTATAAAATAATTAATACAGGCGCTATAATCGGTTTTTATCTGTGGTAATAGAAATACTCAACTTTCTACCTATTATGGTTCATAAGTTACTATTGTTATAATAGATTGTATTGATCGCTAACGATTTATTGCAATCAGGTTCATATATTGTGTTAAGTGGTTTACATCCGATCTTAATCGAAATAATATATAAAATCTATTATTATGAAAGCATAACCGAATAAAATATACAAAATAAATGTTAAAATTATTTCCCACTGGCGAAGGTATCGCGTAAGCGTAACTTACTTACATAAAAAACACGATCAATGTAATGTAATCCAAACATTTCTTCAATTTTGACGTAAATATATTATCACTAAAAACCTCACAATAAATCTATACCTACTAATATTAAAGAGGTAAAATTTGCATGTAAGTTTTTATGTAGGGGGTAATCTCTTAAAGTACTGATCCGATTTGAAGGTTATACGCCATATTCCATCACGCTACGACGCACAGAAGCGAAAGATCAACTACAAATGCTAGTGAAATCGCGACTATGATTTTGTTAAACGCATATATGTTATAATAATATCATGAGACTTATATTCATAACTTCTATACAATATAGGGACGCTGTTATGCAATACTGTGTCAAGCCACACGAACTTCATTTTCAGAAAATGGCGTCTAAAGATGTCAAACCTATTCTTAATAAGTTTGTTTGAATAAATATTTATCCATATTTTCTTTTCTTTTTTGAATGAAGCTGTAATGAATTAAAAGCAGATTGATATTAATATATTATCTAATAAAAAGTTTTTAAAAATATAATATTATTGTACAAATTACAAAATATGGAACGAAATGGAATTTCAAAACAATTCAGAAACTTTTTTCCGTACTTATTTAATTTATATGACTTTATTTTTTATTGAATAATGTTAAACAGGTGATGCAGCATCAAAATACACCAATATCTCCGAATTTCACTTTTTGTGGGTTGACACATTATTGCTTATCAGCATCCATATACAATTATACAACAAGTAACATTATACAGCGTACAGGACTACCTGTATAATCGTATGGAGTAAGCAATGGCCCCTCACTATCATAAATGTCCTACAACAATGATAGTTGTTTGCAAGCGGAGCACGTTTTTGGTAGAATGTGTATAGTGCGATATAAACGTTTTGATCCTTGAATGAAATGCAAACATTGATTTTATTGTAGCTGTCCCCGCTAGTTTCAGTCGTGGTTATGGTTAGCTTCGCTTCTGCAGCGTGATATAATATAGACCTAATATAACCTTATTCAATAAACGGGATATCTAACGCAAAAATATTTTTTCAAATCGGATCAGTACTTTCGGAGATTACTTTCTACATACAAACTTACAAACACAAACCTCTTTATAATATAAGTATAGATAATTCCTTAACTACAACATAGCACATGGTATTCTTAAATCTTAATTCCATCTTGTAAGTAGTAGTAACAGCCTGTAAATATCCCACTGCTGGGCAAAGACCTCCTCTCCTATTAAGGAGAAGCTTTAGAGCTTAATCCACCACGCTGCTCCACTGCGGGTTGGCGGATATACATGCGTCAGAATTTCTCCCGACACATGCAGGTTTCCTCACGATGGTTTCCTTCACCGCCGAGCTCGAGATGAAATTAAACACAAATATAGCACTTGAAAAATCAGCGGTGCTAGCCAGGTTATGAACCCGAGATTATCGGTTGAAATCGACGTGTTCTAACCACTAGGCCATCTCGGCTCCATCTGGGGTCGACTTTAATTGTTTTCAAAAGCGTCAATCTAGACACGCAGTAGCATGTCAAAGCCAAGTTCAAGCTAAGAGAATTGGCGAGTAGCACAATGTGTAATTATACTTTACTGCTACATATGTTAACCGTTATAATTGTAACATGTGCCAAGCGACTTAAGGTTTTGCCATTTAAATGCCAATCAGGAAAAATAATAATACATCTCCCGCCTGGTTTATCTTATAATTGGAATGTAATATCCTGAAGTACTTTAACAACAGTATCTTTCGGCCACTTATAATATAGAACACGTCGACGTCAACCGATGATCGCGGCTTCAAACCCCGGCTGTGAAAGATTTTTGTTAATTTATAATTTAAAATCCTTTAACATTAAAAAAATAAATTGAATTTGTACAATAATGTAGTTTTAAAATAAAACAAAAGCATTTATTTAATAATACAAACACCAAGATTGTTTTTCTTAACTATACAAATGGTAAATGTCATAAAAATAATATCTAACTCTGCAATGTATTTAGGTAGCGTGGAGCTATCATTTTGTAACACACATACATACATTCGTACTTACATTATTATAAACGTAACTCTGTTATTTCTCTCATCTCGTTTAGATGCTTTTGTATTTAGAGTTATGACCACTTAAGCTTTGGTTTTCTAGAGCCGTCATAAAGCGGACGCAATATGTATAAAAAACAAATTGATTTAACGAAGGTCAAACAACGTTTAAAAATAAATTTTACGTTGTCCACATTGACGATATTTGACGCTATAAAGCGTCCGCTAAGTTACGTTCAATATAACCATAGGATATGGGTGTTTTAAATTGCTAACGACTAAGTATGACGGCCGAGAGTAACTCTTAAACAACAAGTCAATTGACGATCTCGTCAAAGTTGGAAATGGGTACAGATTTTTATTATAAAATAGTATGAACGTGACATATCAGTAATTGTATGCTGATAAGCAATAATGTCTCAACTCACAAAAAGTAAAATTCGCAGATATTGATATATTTTGATACTGTACTGATGACTGTACTAATTTAAGTCGTTTAAACTAAATAAGTAATGAAAAACGTATCAAAATTAATTGTTTCAAATTTCAAGTGCGTTCCATATTTTGCAAATAACACAATAATCACGAATATTTGAAAAACTTTTTATCACACAATACATTAAATATCAATCTACTTTTCATTAATTATACCTTTTATCAAAAAATAAAAGAAAAGGTGGATATATACTGCTTCAAACATATTTATTAAAAATAGGTTTGACATTTCTAAACGCCATTTTCCTAAAATGGAGTCCGTGTGGCTTGACACAATATTGCTTATCAGCGTCCACTTATGAAACATCATTGCTTATATCACATATATAAAAAAAAAACACGCCGATCTAAAACCGACACACGTACATCAATTTTGACAATAAAATCTGTCACATTAAAGGTTCGAAATAAATGCTAAAAGGCATATTTTAATAGGTCCAATTAATTACAATTTTATGTGCCGCTATCAGCGCACAGGTCGAACTTAAAAGGTTTTAAAGCATTCAATACTTGGAGCAAATACTCACAAATCACTGCGGACGTGTTTGATTAGCTGAGACTGTGACAGGGTTCTTGAGGGTTCTGTAGGAAGCTTCTAGCTGTGCCC
The DNA here is from genome assembly GCA_037950945.1 of Hypolimnas misippus. Classification (NCBI taxonomy): domain Eukaryota; kingdom Metazoa; phylum Arthropoda; class Insecta; order Lepidoptera; family Nymphalidae; genus Hypolimnas; species Hypolimnas misippus. Next base: position 5,239,862 of record JBBEEQ010000009.1, read on the forward strand.
CGCGTTAATTTAAGTAACCCTTTATCTTGAAAAATAAGCCTAAGTTACTTCTTATAACATTCAGATGAATTCGTTCAACAAAAAATCGTATTGAAATCGGTTCAGCCGTTTCAGATATTAGCCGGAACAAATAGACAGACAGATAGGCAGACAGTCCGACAAAAAATTTAAAAATTGTGTTCTTGATGTAAGTAATGTTTATTTATTTGTATAAATTTGAAAGTTAATGTTTTGGTCTGGTGGTAGTGAAATATTTTTTTGGCTTATAAATATTGCAAAAATATTCTAGCTAGTCTGTCTCTAGCGACCCTCTCTTGGACCCTGTCTGATCGCTACCGAACTTTACAAAATCGCCCACTTATCTGATGATGAAAAATTTTATCAAATCGCATTAAATTTTTATATAGCTATGAACATAGTATATAACTATATAATTTTGAATTTTTATTTTAAATTGTATACAAACAGACAGGCGCGTTGGCGCAATGGTCACTGCAACTGACTAAAGCGCTAACGCTCGCGGGTTCGATCCCGCTCAGGGCAAACGTGTGTATCGGCCATACAGATGTTTGTCGTGGTCTGGGTGTTTTTGTTAGTGTTGTGAATGTTTTCGTACCCCCGACACAAGGCCATAAGATCCTAATGGGGGGCGTTGAGTGTGATGCGTTATTTATTTATTTATACAAACGAAAACTGAAAATCTAAATTAAAATATAATTACTAATTTTAGTATGAATTATTTGAATTCGTTACATTTCATGTAACGTGTTTAACTTTGCTAATGTTATTCTTCATATTGTGGGAATTCATTAAAAATAACTAGTCCGCCATCTTGAATGTGCCACCATGTTGGATTTAGGGTGACGTCATACACCTTATTATAAATTGTCATCCAAACTAAACGTGTCTACTAAATTTCATCATAAATGGTCATCCAAATGTGTGTACCAAAATTCAACTCAATCAAAATTAAGTTGCAAGAATCCACCCAGACCAACATACATGCACTGCAAGTTAAATAAAGGCATATGCAACTAATGAGAAACAACTCATCTCAGTAAATCTTTTTTAAAAAATTCTTTCAGATGTAAAGTAATGACTCACCTGAAGGCTGTCAGCGCCTTATTTTTGACATTTATAGTTTTCGTTACTACCTACGACGTATCTATTATTAGCTTACAGAATTGTTTTATATCGTTAATCGAGAGTGAAACTTACAAATGTAATTTTCGCTTTACGTTGAAGGTACTATTAATGCGATTGATGTACACATGACTTAGTTTCCTAGCAACGGGTTGTTGATGTCAAGACCGAGTACATGGTGATACGATATTAAAAATATGGAAAACAAAAACGTGGACTATGAAACTAATATCTTAAAAAGAAAGAAAGAAGGAAATAAAGTAAAACTCTTATTATTATCCACATTAGGACTATTTAAAAATAATGTAATGTAACCTCCTGTAAATTGTACCATTTCTGGGCATAGGCCTCCTCTTCTATTATGGAGAAGGTTTAGAGCTTAATCCACCAACGCTGCTCCACTGCGGGTTGGCGAATTTACATGTTTCAGAATTTCTTCGGGCACATGCAGGTTTCCTCGCGATGTTTACCTTTACCACGGAGCATGAGATTAATTTACACACAAATTTAGCTCGAAAACTCAGCGGTGATAACCGGGATTTGAAACCGAGATCATCGATTGAGATCGACGTGTTCTAAATAGTAAGCCATCTCGCCTCTCGTTCAATTTAAAAGTACATACGGATCTCATAACCTACCGAACCCTAAAATCAGAAAACATAAACCGAGAAACAGATAAAGGCAAAAAGGTAAACATTGGACACGTATTGGACTAAATATAAATGTCTCTCGGAGACATTAAGATAACTGCTGGAATGTTAAAAGCTATTTAATATTATGTTCTGTTCAAACTTTATTATGAAACTTGTGGGGTGTGTGGAAAGTTACATGTATCCTTACTAATATTATAAACGAGAGAGTAATTCTGTCTGTGTGTAATGCGATCGCCTCAACTAGTAAACCGATTTAAATAAAATTTTATACACAGTTTTAGTTTTCACCAAAATCGGCCCCCAGAGTCCTTTAAATATTTTTTGCTATTCCTTATAGTTTCGGAGTTGGCCTATCAAGCCCAGTTAAAAAAGTCTGTATTAAGTACTTCACGCTTCAGTTAGGTACCACCGCGGTTCGTATACGAGCTGCAATCAGTGGGTTACAAATTCTGCCTCAGTGAGAGAGTGAGTTGCCACGTCATTGTTGGATGTTTTCGTAAAAAAAAATATGATAAACTAGATGGTGCCCACGACTTCGTCTGCTCAGGATTATTTACCAATTTTTTTTATTTTTACACCCCCTCGGCTCAGCATAATAGCTCATGCCCGCCTGCTGCAATATAAATATATAATGGAACAAATCGGAATTTTGTATGATTTTATTTAACCATAAAAGTATAAGTTTTACTTGTATTTGTTATACATCTTAATCATAGAAACTTCCTTCTAAATTGGAATATCGTATCGTAAACTTCAATGAAAAAAATTTAAACTTAAAAAAAATACAACGTTAACAAAAACAAACGAAACCACACAAAACTCTCTCGCGGCTCCACTTCTATTGACTCATAAGGCAGTATTTAAATAAAAAAAGCGATAACATGAGCCAGGTATTAATGAACGTGTTCGCTGACGACAACACATCTACACGCCCTTAAAACAGGGTTGCCAACATGAACATATTGTAGTTTTAACACTCCCAAAAGATGTAAAAGATTCAGAACTTTATGGAGTTTTCAGAACGACCTCTGATATGTATTGCATTTTACGTTCTTTGTTATGAGGCAGATATCTGTAGAAGTTACAATTTGAGGTCACGCAATAACAATATAATCGTTTTCGGTTTTTGAACGAAATTTTGTTTTTATTTTTTTTTTTTTAATATTACAATATTAATAAATATTTCAGGGTGACAACCCTGGTTTAAATACATACGGCTTAAACACAAATGCGTTTGCGTTTTATGCTCTACATTAAATTGTTGTTATGTAGATTTTTTATTTAAAGTAAATTGTTTGTTTAAGTTACATCGTATAAGTTATTAACTTTAATTAATTTCTAGCATTATATGGATCAAGAATTTAAAAAAATCAGCCTCATATAATCTTACTAATGTTTTAATAGTGATTAGTTTATATTATTAGTATATAACCAAGTTTATATTTATTATTTTTTTAAATAAAATTAGACTATTTACATATTAAAAAATAACAAAAAACAATTCTAATAACTATTATTATTGTTCACCGCTTACTTCCGGTTATAAAAATAAGAATCATAACCATTGTGATGTTTCTTAAACTTTTAAATTTCAAAGAAATAATAAAACAAATTTAGTCATTTATCTATGTACATGTATAAATCATAACTGACTGGCCGACATATTCACTGACTGATTGATCAAAGCAGAGCTGAAACCAAACACAAACGTTACTTAAATGTCGTAAGTGAGAAAGGACATTTGAAAATCCATTCCCTATGGAATAAAAAATAGGGTCGAAAGTTTGTTAGATATTCAATTTCTAAGCATACTCGGGGTAAGCTGCGGGAAACTGCTAGTACTCATAATTCACATTAATATACACTGTATTTTATTAATTTATCGGTTATAATGACAGCCGGTTTGTATGACGAAATATTAGTGGGTATCACAACCACAATTGATAATTTCCATGCACTATTCCTTTACATAACTTTGTCCATTCACATATAAATACTAGCTTCGTTTGCGCAGGATTACTGTGAGTGGCTTATTTCTACACATTCCTATATATTGAAATAAAACTATTTTTAATGGATTTATCATTTTCTTCATACCAAAATTCATCAAAATTGGTTCTGTGACTTAGTCATCAAGGCGTAATAAACTGATTTTGTTTTCGCGTTATTAACGTAACCCTCATTTTTTTTTTATTTTAAATAAATATTTTTTCTAAAATGAAAGCTAATGTTATAAGAAGTAACGTAGTATAGGAAGTAACTTATGCTAAGTTACTTCTTATAACGTTAGTTATATGCGAATGAACATCCCGTCAAAATCCAGTTCAGCCGCTCAGAGATTAGCCAGACTAAACAAACAGACAAACAAATAAAAATAAAAAATAAAATGTATTTGGTGAAAAAGCTTTTCTTGAAATTACAGACAAACACTTCAATTTTATTTATTAACGGACTTCCAAAAAGGAGGACGTCATGTTCGGCTGTATGTATGTTTTTTATGAATATTGACCGTCGTTATAACCGAACAGTACTAAAACAAAAAATTCAAACCACAACACAATACGGCTGCATCCCATAATCATACATATTGACACTCAATACCATTTTAATCTTCATACAGTAAATAAAATAACTTCAAGTGTAAAAGTGCATCGAGGACGCAATCTAAGAAAGAGTTGTTACAATACCACTGTGTGCGAACACTATCTAGGGTCGATAAATTTACTCCAACGCGGAGTAAGTATGGAGCGAAACACAAACTTGGAGGTTTCAGTTTGTGATTACTATGTTAAAAAAATATTAGTGTCTAGTTTTCTTTACTTGACCTATTTAGCAGATAAATATGGCGTATGTAAACCACAAATGAGTTACGAGGTTAGCAATTATCGATCGAATGATTGAACTGAATCATTATTTATAATGAAAAATTATATTCGAAAATTTGTGATTGTCGTTTCGGACTGTCTGTTTCGGTTGTCGAAAATATAACTTATATATACATTTTGAAGATAATTGCAATGATATTTTATATGACGTTCATATTATTTGATGTTAAAAATCTATATTAACTTTGACATGCTCGTCAATTGTCGTTCCAAAGATACTTCCTTCGTACACTTAGTCCCTAGCCGGTTGCTAGGCAACGTCGTCCAAAGTGATCGGTACTTTGGACAACATCCGCGAGCTACATATAGTTATATAATGTTTTTTAATAATTGAGATTATATTTAATTTTAAACATGATAATACATTTTGGAAGAACACAAATACTAAAAATACAATAGAACTATAAAAAAATTATAACGGACTTCGAACAGAACTGTTGCTGTACGTATAAATGAAATAACGATCACAGCAGTCGCGAGTCATTTGCTGTTAGTTATTGAAGAATTCCTTTGTTATCTCCGAAGATGTTTATCGATCCTTATTACATCATATACTAAAACCTTCCGTGAATAATATGCATTTAAATAGCGAAAATCCCATCCAAATCGGATCAGTAGTTTTTGAGAAAATCGCAAACATACTAATGTATATACATGCGGGTCGAATACAGAACGTCATTTTTTATTACATTATATATACTAAAAGCCCTTTTTGAAAAGTGTGCATTTAAGTAGCATAAATTCCAATCAAATCGGATCAATAGTTTTTAGAAAATCGCTAACATAAAAATGTACATAAACGCGGGTCGAATAGAGAACCTACATTTTTGAAGTCGGTCAATAAAATACAAAAATGTAACTAGACTATCAAATATTTCAAAGGCAATCGAATACTTATTCGCGATATCTCTACATTTATTTTATAAAGTCTTAAGAATGTAAACTATTGGAGCATCGCTATCTGGCCAATAAATCGCCGGGCCGCGGAATAAAGTCGTCACGATAAAGTTCTGTCGCCCACGATAACTTGTACACGTTGACTTTAGGTGTTCTCTGCTTGTATGGAAAATTTGTTTACGCAGTCTATTTCAACCCATATAAGATTATTTAAAAAAAATCCTTCATATGGATGCTGACAAGGAATAATGTGTCAACCCACAAAAAGTCAAATTCGGAGATATTGATGTATTTTGATACTGTGTACCTATTTAACATTTTCAAGTCAATAAGTACGGAGAAATGTTTCTTAATTTAATGTTAGGAATTTCAAGTTCATTCTGTATTTTGATTTTTATACAATAATCTCAAATATTTGAAAAAAAAAATATTAGATAAAACACATTAAATATATCAATCTGTTTTTAAATCATTACACCATTCATCAAAATAAAAAAGAAAAGATGGATCAAAGGATGACATCTTTAGAGGCCATTTTCTCAAAATTATGTCCGTGTGGTTTGATACAGTATTGCTTATCAGCGTCCATATATTGTTTTTTTACAATAAATAGCAATAAAATAATGTGACCGACTTCAACAAACGCATCAGTCATCTTACCCCACCACGATATCTTGAATTTGTTTGATAATTTGCTTTAGTCCAAATAACATTAGTCTTAAGTGAAAAATACATTTAATTTTAAATTTTTATCCTGGTAACAGTTACCTAGGTAACCTTACGAAGGCTTTGTCTGTCAAATGAGGCACTGACATCAATTCTTTCAGGTGTAAAGCAATGAGAAACAACTTATGCTAATGCTTATGAAAGTTGGAGAGCAAAACTTATGAGTGTAATTCTCGTAAAAGATATATATTTTCACTACATAATAGAAAAATATTTACCTACTAGATACTATGTACCAATAAGTTAATTTTTTCTGTCTGTTTTAAATTTTATTTTCAATATATTATACCTAACCTGAATATATGTTATATACATGATTATTATTTTACTTTAAAAAACAATTCCAAAATTCGATAAAAAAATGCGAGCACATTACATCAGTCATTACTTATAAAAATATTCACAAACAATTCGTAAAAAAATCCTAACTAATATTTTTATAGTGTACGTCAGTTTGTTTATAACATCTATATCTAGTATCATAAAATTTTGCAATCATATTGTTGAGGGTAGATTCAGAAAAAAAGTAGTGCTTTCGAAAGAAAATAATTGTTTTCGTATAAATGGACAAACGATGGCACCACTCGTGAGTCATTTGCTGTTAGTTATTAAAAAGGTCCTTTATTAAGTCCGAAGATATTCATCACACCATAATATTATAATAAAATAATATTATAATTATATAGTAAAACTTTCCTTGAAAAATATGCATTTAAATTGCAAAAACCCCATACAAATAGGATCATCAGTTTTTGAAAAAATCGTAAACATATGTACGTACACGTATTGTGTATGTATTTACATTTGGGGCGAATACATGACCCACTTGTTTAGAAGTTGGCTAAAAATAGATTTTAAAGAACCAGCATAAAAAGATCCACATTAAGGCAAGCGAATCTGCGAAAAAAAACTAGTATTAAATACTCAGAGCGGAGGGATCTTTAAAATGGGAGAATCAAAAGTCATTAATGTCCAATAAGTTAAAAAGTTAAGCGACGTCTATAATAAATCATTTTATATTTCATCTCGACGCGGAATTTTTGTCTTTTTTCATTAATATAACACGAATGCGTAGAATGGACTCCGCGGCGTGATAAAAAATTCGTTAAAGTGTGAAAGAGACAAAGACATGGGTGAAGCGAATTTTTTTTCTTTCAAACATGATTAATAAATTAGATTTTTTTTAAACTAAGTCTTTTTATCTGACCTATGTATATGTTCGTTTGTATGTCTGTGATTTTCTCGAAAAAGAATTACTAGTTTTTGAGAAAATTCGATTTCGATTCGGATGAAGCTTTCGCTATTTTAATGCATATTGTTAAACGATTACTATACCAATCTGTTAATGATGTCATAGTTGGACGGTGATAAGCAAGAATGTGTCAACCCACAAAAAGTCAAATTCTAAGATATTGATTTATTTTGATAAAGCGTAACCTATATATAACATTATTCAAAATAATTTCAACTCATTTGAACTAACTAAGTACGGAAAAGAGTTTCTGAATTTAATGTTTTGAATTTCAGGTGTATTCCATATTTTGTAATTTATACAATAATCTCATATGTCATAAAAGTTTTCATTATATCAATATCTATTATTAATTCACTTTACCTTTTATCAATATAGAAAAGATAAATATACATCTTCAAACAAATTTATAAAGAATGGGTTTGACATCTTTACACGCCATTTTCTTTTGAGAAATATTAGAGTGGTATCGTCATTATTTCTCAGGAGATCATGTAAAATTATTTTTATGCCCAAGAAAAAAAATTAATATTTTTTTTAAATAATAGCCCATGTGTTATTTTATTGTGTATGTTGTAGTACTGTAAAATTTTATCAAAATCGATCAATAATTTTGGCGTAAAAGAGTAAAAAACCATTCAATTTTCTTTTTTTCTTTCTTTCTTTCTTATAATGCTCACAATGTAACGTTTATAATTTTACTAGGTTAGGACATAGACAATTTAATCACTTACATATTGCTTATTATCTTATTTTTATGCTATTATTGTTAGTATTATTGAGCTTTTTAAATATGGGCACTTATAAGCAATACTGTATCAAGCCGCACAGACTTCATTTTGAGAAAATGGCATCTAAAGATGTTACATCTATTCTTAATAAATTTGTTTGAAGAAGTGTATATCCATTTTTTCTTTTCTATTTTAATAAAAGGTATAGTGACTTATAATTAGATTGGTATTATTAAAAGTTCTATCTAATAATAAGTTTTATTAATATATGAGATTATTGTATAAATTACAAAATATAGAACGCAATTGGAATTCGAAACGTTAAATTAAAAATATTTTTTCGTACTTATTTAGTTTAAGTCACTTAAATGTTATTAAATAGTTTGTATACAGTATAGTTATCATCAAAGTACATTAATATCTCTAAATTTACCTTTTTGTGGGTTGACACATTATTGCTTATCAACATCCTTTAATATATATATTTTTATGTAAATGAATAAATAATGATGAAAGTTACATATCACCCAGACCATGTTACATTTATGAATGCGAACGAAAAAAGTGGCACTCAATTGTAAGCTTTATGTTGCTGACGTTTTTTGTTACGGGCAACTCGTTTTAATAATTTCGTCCAATCAGCGAACGAGTTTGTCGACCGCTGACGCCCTCCTGCCCTCTGATTGGTCGGTTCCGCGGAACAGATTGTGCGATGGCGGGAAACGGATTTAAGTTTAGGGCATCTCATTCTTGCGGTGATGGTGATGGGAAATTGTGTATCGATAATTATTATGTGTCAAATGTAGATTTAGTTTTTTTACAATATAAAATGTGCTTATAAATGTTGAACAGTTAAAAATGATTTAAGACAAATGTGGGAAGATACATTTTCAAGATTATTTTATATAAATAATATTTTAATTGGCAACGTTTATTGTTATTGAAATATAATGATTCACTTTTTTTATGAAATGATAAATTTTCTGATTACTGAGTTTTACAGATGCTATTTCATATGTAGTTAAGTAAACAAAATACTGTTCCATTAAAATGTATTTTTAATCCACTTCAATGTAATTTTATGTAGTCAAGAGTAGCTAGTTTGGTTTTGTTTATGGTTTAAAAAATAACATATTATGTTCTTATTTATTGCTTATATAAGTTCATATTCAGTACGAGAAGTTAATATTGTATTATTAAACATTGAAGATCATACATTAATTATTAGCAAAAAATAATGTCGGTATCAATAATAAAAAAAATGTTTATCATATATCGATATTATCGAATTCGATATATTCGATATCGATATTGCCGAATTAAATTGCACAATCACCAAGGAAACTGTCCATAATAATAGCACACTGCTTCTTGTCATCATCATAGATGGAAGAACCATAACAACAATAATAATGAAAAATATATTACAACGCTTACACTAATTCATTTAAAAACGATTTCGCCTAAGTTACTTTATAGTACCTACAAAAAACCCCAAATAAACAATAAAAAATATCGATGTATAAAATAATATTTTATCGACACCACCCCATCACTAAAGCGATCTAATTGAGACAGACCGCGTAAAATTCGCTGAGCGTTATTGAGTCTTAGCAGTAGTTACTGAGGGCGCGTTTACACCAGACCCCGTTGAGTTTAATGACAATTTAATTAAGTTATACCGATAGAGAATTGATATTTTGATATATTGTATAAGTATGATAAGCTTTGAGAAAGTTTTTCTATACTAACATAGCATACGTTAACTTTTACTTTAGAGTAAAATTTTATGTAAAGCTGGCGTAGCTTTTGAAATGACGTTGAAAGGTAATTCATTAGTAAGTGAGATATTATAAAAAGATAAAAAAGTCTAAAAATATATGTATCTATACCTATTTTTCTTTACTTGGCTTTACTTTTTTTTTTTTTTGTTTACGCTGGGTAAATCTTCATAGATACCCGACTCCTGGGGGGGAGACCGGGTTATGTGAGATTGTACTCACTAAAACTCCCTGCGATGGCCGCCACAGCACGGAAAACGGAGAGGCTACGGGATCGCTTTCGCAGGCACGTCCGCGGCCTCTCTACTTGGCTTTACTTGGTAACATTACCCCGAAGGAAAATCACGAATTTACAAACATATTTTTAACTATAATTTTACATTATAAAAAATGATTCAGTTCAATCATTCTTACGATCATTTCTTATCTAACTTAATTATGGCAAGAAATACGCCATATTTGTCCACGAAGTAAATAAACAAGACAAGTACAAAAAATAGACAATATTAAGAATATTTATTTTAATATTAGGTATATGGTATTTACAATTAAGACGAATCCACAGTGACCTCATATGTTTAAATTAAGCTTTTTAGGTGTCAGGTTTTTCCAAATAAGTAGCCATACATACATTAGGAGCATAATTGTGTACAATTACAAATGCCAAAAAATACCCTCCTTCTATGAAAGATGGGTAAAAATATCTGACTGCAGTTGGAAGTAGTGTTTAAGAATAGACTTAATTTAAGATTTAATAAATATTATTATTAGTAAATTGTACTTTAAACTGTAATAAAATGCCTAGTGGATAAACATGGTTGTAAATCCAAATAGCTTTGTAAACCCCTTACAATTTCAAGTTGTAATTAAAAATACCTCTGAAACGAGTTAGCTAATCTGCTTCACCACTAGTCTTATTTCACATAATTCTATAATTCATAATATATGATTTTGAAAAACATAAACAAATGTTCTATCAACATCTCGTGACATTAAAGACTTCATGAACAGCCAGCAGCGTCTTTTAGAATAATATGTCAGAAAAACTTACATATTTATGTCTATGTGCAGGAAACTGTGCAGCGGCGTAGTAGACGAGAATTACAATTCTAAGTTTTACTCTCGTAATTTACATACCTAGAACAATTCTATAACCGAGTGACAAGTACTTCCTATACGAAAGCTGCGAATGTCACAAAAAATTCTGACAGTAAATTCTTTCTGGTGTAAAGTTATAACAATCAACTTATGTAAATCTTTATGTAAGTCTGAGACCAAAACTTAAGTGTTAATCTCGGCGTAGACTATGTTTGTTAACAAGAATACGAGTTTTGGCCAACAGTAGGACTTTCACACCGTGTTTGTTAATTTTCTATGAACACCCAAAGAACACATCCCGGTTATTGTCACAGAGTATGTTTCCTGAATACCTAAAACCTAAATCTACCTAATTATCATTCAATTAATCATTGAATAATAATTACAAAGATATTCAATCATTGAGCATGAATTTACTATTCTAACCAACTACGAAAAAGGAGGAGGTTTTATGTCCGGTTGTATGTACTTTTTAAGAAAATATCAAGCAGATGTCTCAGCTGGTGATAAGTGATCACCACATATTTTACGGCATCACCTCTGATGCAGTAAAATATGTGGTGATCACTTTGTGGTTTTCTCCTCAGAAATGTGTATATTGCTGGATTACGAAGGAATAAGGAATGAGACAGAATAATGAGAAGAAAAACATATTAAACATTTCACATCAAGTTTAAATTTGAATCCTTTATTCCATAATTAAGTTAGATCTGAAAAATATTTAAATGTGTTAAGAAGCGAAGTAATGATCATTACCAAGTAAAACACATCCAAATAACTTCGTTTTTTAAAGCATGTGCGTCAAATGATCCAAAAACCGTTAAATCCTTAATAGCGCTTCACTGAAACCCACTTTTCGAAGTTAATATCGTCATAAATGCACCAATAACTACCACCTTAATACACATAATGACGCTAGTTTCAAATGATAGATGAAGCATAAATTACTATCAAGTACATAAAAACATATGTATCCCTTATTTTCATAGTCATTAAGACCAGAATTCATCTAATATATCTTTTTTCATGCATTGTTTTACAATTTTCAACTCTAAACTATTGATGATAGGATTCATTTCTTTAGGTTATAGTCGTTTAATGATGGTACAAATTATGGTAAATAATACATGAATTGTATGTAGGGTTTTAATATGAGTGTGTATTTGATTAGTCATGTGATGATGATTCATGTTGGTACATAGTTAATGTAGTTGAGGTATGTATGGAGTATACCTATTTACGTAAAAGTTTTTCGTTTTTAGTTTACTATCGTATTATTTATAATAATGTATACTAATATGACAAGGAGCGAGCGAAATTTGTATGTGTGGAGTGAACTTCGGAATCATTAAAGGTATTTTAAAAATTATGTTAGGTACTATTTGAATGGTAGGTATATTCTTCTAGACATATATGAGTCTAGAGAAATATACTTTTCACATTAACGGAAACGAAGCCGCGGGCAAAAGTTATATTTCATTCATAATTTGAAACGAAACTTAAAAACAAACAAAGAAATTTAATGAAATGAAAACACATTATATTAAGAATATTTCACGACAAAAAATATTTTTTTAGAGTTATAATAAAGAACTTGTTATGAAAATTATTATAGTGCAGAAAAATCTGTAACTAAAAACAGTACAATTTTTCATCACTGATATCCATCTAGTGATGAATTTAAATACTAATAACCACAGCTATTGAATCCTAGATGGCGTTATGTAAATTCAGTACAAGCTTGAAATAGTTTATATCACACACACTAGATGGCGTGATGTCTAAAACCTTAAATGTTATATGTATTATCATTTTTTTAAGTAGCTATTATTTTTTGCTTTAAAAATAACTAATATTTGTAACAATTATAGTTTGTTAAACGTAAAAACTTATGCTAATTTTAAAATGAATTGTGTAAAAAGCAAATATGACGAATGATCTTTAAATTAATTATAAGTATAGGTACATATATCAAAAATATCGATATAAAATAATTAAATAAAAATGTTATTGATTAATTAATTTAAGATGGTTTTAGGAACATAGATTTTACAAATAATTATCTTCGAGAGATTCTTTTTATTTAATAAGGCGAAGGTTTAGGTTTTGAAGTAGAGTATTTATGAATAAACATAATCTGTAATTTAGAATAGTTAAATACACGCTTTAATTAAGTCATAATATAATTAACAACGATATTTTAAAAATAAAACAAAATTTTAGCAACCATTATATATTTTATTCATAATAGTAATATGCAATACTGTTGTCAACATTTTTCAAACATTTGTTTGTTCCTCACTAACATTATCCTCCTGCCTCCGGCTGTTTATCTTCAAAATCTATTAGTACAAATAATTGTTGTTTGAAATAGCTATCTCTTAACATAGGTAACATAACGCAAAATGGTACGTTCAAAAAACTGCATTTTAAATGCCTTGATTCTTAATGATAATTACTTGAATAAAATTAATAACTTTTTTTGTATATGTCTTTAGTATTTTTTTTTATTTATGCTTAAAACAGGAGTATTAATTTTTTTAAGGTAAATTAGGAAGAATTACATAAAATTAGTTATAGTTCAATATTTTTCCAAATATAATATTTGTATATTTAATATAACAATTATCATTCAATGCATAAAACCAGCCATTTTATGCAGTGACATTCTTATGATAAAAAAAAATCTTAATACCTGTAAACTATCACAATATTTCAAATGAAAATTTCATTTCCATCAAAATAATATTAATTACATATTATAAAATAACATCATTGTAATTTAAATAAATAATTAACATATTTTAGATCTGTCAATACAAAATCTCATATTATGGCACCGTTGTAGAAGCTTCTAGAATTTACTGGAACGCGTCGTACAGGGAGTCCTGTCCGCGATCCGATTTGTATCGTTTTGGTAGTTCGTCTTCTTCAGCGTAATCACATGGGGTTAACACCTGGAAATTATGGGGAAAAAATATTAACATTTAAAGACTAATTTTTAACCATTCTTGAATTTTAACCGAAGATCGCAGTTTCAAATTCAGACAACTACAATATAAACAGAATCTGTCATACTACAAAAGACGCATTAAAACCATATTGAACACGTGTCTAGGTAAACAGTGTTTAAAAAATAAACATTGCTTAAAATATCATCTAAATTGCTTAACAGCGCATAAACTCACATAAAAACTTATTGATAAAATGTTATACGTTACATTTGACAGCTGAAATAGGTTTTAAACATCTATTAAACTCACTTAAACGTATATTAATCTATATCTAAAGCACGTTTAACTCAAAACTGTCTTTAGACGCGGATTTCTCGTATGGATTTTTTTAAACAAGTGTTTAACTGTTTAAATTTTTTGTATTAAGGCAGAATAGGTTTAGTGACAAATGCTAATTGTCTTGAAAATTTATTTCAACGGTGGAAGAAAAATTCGCTAGATACTTTAACATTCGCTAACATCGGCCTTCAAACAAAAAAAAACTTTCCTTAGGGAGCTACAAAGCCCCAGACATCTACACAGATACATACGTCAAACATATTACACCTCTTATTTTAGTCGGGTTAAAATATAAACTTATAATTCAAACACTACCTTTTCTGTAAGCGGCTTCCCTTCCAGCAGATATTTTAGCTTGTGCATCTGGCACGGGCTGAGGATCTTCTCCAGGTTAAAATCTTGTTTTCCGTCTCGCTTGCCGTTCGTCCAGCCCCGCGAATACTGAAACGTTTGTGATGCGACCGACGTCATCGTCACGATGATGAGGAGGAGTGTTACGTTCGTTACCATGGTTTCTGGAACAGTTTAAATAGTACTTTAAAAAAAAACATTATTAAAGTCAAATTATTATTAACTGGTTGACCCAACAAGTGGCACTCAATGTCTTGTCTAAATTTGAAAAAATATTCACAAGTAATTTTATTTAATCCCTCGCAAAAGAATATTTTTTATATTATTAAATCTTAATTGTTAACCGATATTATTACATTTTTTAAAAGGCCGAAATCAAAAACCGGATCATTTAAAAAGAAATCTAATTAGACCATATTCCGTAATTTTAAATTTAGAAGTGCTTATTAAAAATAATACATTTACAATTATTTTTAAAAAATGAATATAAAAAAAATCAGAATCTATTTTTATGTCATTAATTTTCTAAAAGTAACAATATATTATTACATTTAAACGTATAAAAAAATGTTAAATCTTCTCCTTAACTTCTTATACTACTATAACTTGTCAAACAATATTGGCATATTCGTATTATAACAAAACACGCAAGAAATTTTTGAGTAGTCAAACAAAGAGTAACTTTACTTAGCTAAAATAACATACAGTAATATGAAATTATTTTTTAAAAAACAGCTCGGCTTATAAAAAAAACAATCAGGTTAAATATACTATACAATAATGTCAAACATATAACATCCCTCTTTTTGCGGAGGTTAAAAATAAATTCATTCCTAATAATAGTCTTAACAAAAATAGTTTAACAAAGAAGTATCAAATGAAACATTCCTGTAGAGAAAAAGCAACAAGGGGTAATTCAGCGTCTACAGTGACACAGAATCTTGTTTCAACTGCCCTGTAATTATCACGGCTGTACTCCCGATTAGTTTATCACAGAATCTTTTAAAGGAATTAGAACCTTTTTACACGACTGCGTGACACAAGGGTAATGTGTTTAATGCCGATAACTAAACGATTCAATTGAAGACGTCATATTATTCTTATAAAAAATAAAGTCACTGGCATTATATGACCTTTTATGTCTAATAAAATACCTGCTAGTGTCATATTCTTTTTTTATACGATTCTATTGAAACGGATTTACTTTTAATAGGTAATATGAGTGGGCAGAATAATATCATAAAAGTCAGAATTGAACTTGTGACATTTACATGACTAACGTCCAAATTTTTAAATGTTACCTAATTTATAAGTTACCAATTAATCGGTTATCTTGAGTTATCTCTATTCTATTGGCGCAGTGGTCACTGCAACTAACTAAAGCGCTAACGGTCGCGGGTTCGATCGCCGCTCACGGCAAACGTGTGTATTGGCCATACAGATGTTTGTCGTGGTCTGGGTGTTTGTGTTGTGAGTGTTTCCGGACCCCGACACAAGGTCATGAGATCTTAATGTGGGCCGTTGAGTGTGATGCGTTATTTATTATTTATTCATTCATATCAATTACTAGCCATACTGACGTCATTTTGAAATAAGGGAGTCTAAAGATGTCCAACGATTTAAAAAAAAATGTATGTATATAGAAAATTATTAAAATAATAGTAATAAAAAGTTTAATTAAGTAAAAGCTGGTTGGTATAATAAAGTTTTATCTCATAATAAGTATTTCAATTTTCAATTAAATTAATAAACTTTTTTGCATACTTATTCTTGTTTTATATGACTTGTATTTTTTTTTCAATAATGTTAAATACATGATGCATTATAAGAATATTTGTCTCAGAATTTGACTTTTTGCTGGTTTACACATTATTGCTTACCAGCATCCAAATGTACAAACGATAAAGGGCTTTCACAGTATAATACACGGCTATATTCACTACTGTACGCCGACTTTTCTGTGAGAGTGTGGACGGTACATCCACGGTTAAAACAGCCCCTATACGATCTGTGTCAGTTAACTACAAGTAGGCTAGACTAAAATAGTAATATAAATATTAAAAATGTGTATAATAATATTTGTCTCAGGGGAGGGGACAATGGGGACAATTCTTTGTGAAACAGTTTAATTTTGTTTCACTAAAATGTTTGAAAAAAAGATTAATATAATACACGAAATGGTGATAAAATATGAATGATATCTTAACGTACTCTCCAAGGAGCGATTTTCATATTACAAATATATTTGTATAGCTGTTACGTAAATATTACAATTGAGCATTGAATATTGATCTCACGAGATTATACTTAAAAAAAATATAACGTAACAATATTAGGGTATCATAAAACTATGCATTAATTTAATAAGAAGATGTCGTTTAAATTATGTATTTGTACCAATGGTATTATGTAACTGTAGATATATTGAATGCCGACCGCTTTGGACGACGTTGCCTGGCAACCAGCTAGCGACTGAGTGTGCGAGGCGAGAGAACCTTCGAACCAATTCATTTCAGTCAATTGACGAGCTTGTCAAGGCCAAATCCGAAAGTATAAGAAATAGTGAAATATGCTTAAAGAACCCTGGAACCCTTTAAATATTATTTTGATTTTGAAACTAAAACTACATCGTCAGTTTTCTGTAAATTCATTTTCGTAGCCAGGAATGGAACCCGCTGATTTAGAAAAAAAAAACCCTATATCCATATAGATATTTAAATCGAATAATCAATTTTACTATCCATAAATTTAATTTTAACTAGTTTTGTGATGTATCTCGTCCCCGAAAATGATTAGTTGTGTGTGTATTTAGGACCGTAGCGTGTAGATTGTCCTGTCCTTTGGGATTGCAATCGACTGTATCGATAGGACACTTTACTAAACAGGATTTTTTTTCTTAATTTATTTATGGGAAATGCCTGAAGCGAATAGGGTGCCAAAGCAGATTTGTCTTTTTAAAAAAACGCGCTATAGCTAGGTGCATCAAAGCGCGAGGGAGCTATGATCTTACTCCGTTCCACGTGTGGCATTCGTCAGTCACTGTACGGATGAGTAATTCAGTAGGTGCAAAAAAATTTAGGGTGTTACCTTTATATATAGCTTAAGTATGTCCTTTTTAATAAATTGGTCTTGATATTTGAGTATTTATGTATAATTTAATTAAAAGTAAAGTAAAGTAACAGCCTGTATTTGTCCCACAGCTGGGCTAAGGCCTCCTCTCCTATTAAGGAGAAGGTTTAGAGCTTAATTCACCACGCTACTCCACTGCGGGTTGGCGGATATACATGTGTATAAATTTCTCCCGACACGTGCAGGTTTCCTCACGATGTTTTCCTTCACCGCCGAGCTCGAGATGGCTTTAAATACAAATTTAGCACTTGAAAAATCAGCGGTGCTAGCCGGGGTTAGAACCCGCGATCATTGGTAAAGATCCACGTGTTCTAACCATTAGGCCATCTCGGCTCATAATTTAATTAAAAATGTGGAATTGTATGTCCTTGGCGGAGTTTGAAGTTGTTTTTGATTTAAAAAATTATTTAATGTACAACTAACGTGAAATGAGTTTTTTTTTTAATAATTTGACTTCTGAATTGCATTCTAGATAGTTTCTTATTCATTGTTAATAATTTTATAGTGTTAATAAAATTTTGTTGCTATATTATCATTTTCATGCGAAAACATCATTATATTTAGGAGACTTCTATTAGTTGTTGAGAAGTCGAAACTTGTTAAATAAAAATATACAATTATTATGTTTCTCTTATAAAACAGTAAAGAGTATTTGATTTATTTTTAATCTTTTGGTATCTCTACTTTGCCCGTGACCAAAAACCGCTTTGGGATCCTCACACGGGCAAAACGGTTTTTATTTAAGTATTACAAATTTCCTTATAGCTTAATTATTTTTCGTTATTAAACCTGTGTTACTAATTATATGCACCATGAAACACTAGTCGTTTGGGTAAAAGTTTAGATTAATGTCTATTAACAAGCTATTGAATTTCCGCCTCGAATCTAAACGTATCCGCTTTGGGCCACTTTCCCCTACTTAGTATCATGAAGTCACGTGTCACATTCGTTTTATTCTCACGTTTCTTTACTAATTAATATCTTATTACGCATAGCCGATCTTGTTATTTTTAACTGTACTTTAGTGTTTAGTTTTTTAAAGTAATACTTTAAAGCAAAATAAAGTTGTTAATTGTGTAATCACAGAGATTACTAGTCCTACTGCACTCTATAGTACACAAAAATTCAGCCCCACCCGCCTTGCCATCAGATCCGTGCCTGAACGTTAGTCGGGTACAGCTATTGACCCTCTAAAAAACATCTCATCAAAATTGACACCCACAACAAAATTGTTTCACACCTGTTTGTATGTATCGTAACAAGTTGTGCTGAAAGACGATCCCTCACACATCCTTAAAGATCAAACTACGATACAAACGATATCTTTATATCCTATGGATCTCAATAACCTTTCCGACGATATCCGAGCGTTGAGATCAGGTGATCCGTTGTTAGTATTACTATAAGGACTATTTATTTTCTACTACCCATTATTATCAGGTACCCATTTAGGTATATTGAATATTCTTTCATCTGTACGTAATTGTTATTTTCTACACTAATATTATAAAGAGGAAAGACTTGAATGTTTGTTTGTACTGAATAGGCTCCGAAACTATTAAATCGGCTTGAAAAATTCTTTTTGCGTTAGTTAGCTGGTTTATTAAGGAAGGCTAAAGGCTATACTACATCACGTTACGACTCATAGGAGTGAAACAGTAACTGAAAAGGCGAGTGTGCGAGGGGCAGCGAGTTTTCTACTAACTCTGGTACCTATTATTATGAGATACCCATTTAGGTATATCGTTTAAGGTGCGGAATAAAACACGTACTATCTCACCAATAACATTAGCAGGATCACCACTGAGAATAGTTTCACACTTTAAATACTTTGGACACCTGGTCACGGATTCTCTCACAGACGACAAGGATATTGATAGGGAACGCAGAGCGTTGGCAGCTCGATGTAATATGATTGCTCACAGGTTTGCACGTTGTACGAATGAAGTGAAATTGACTCTCTTCAAAGTCTATTATCAGTCATTCTACTCGTGCAGTCTGTGGGTAACATACACAAAGAAAGCTTACAACGCTTTACGCATCCAATACAACAATGGTTTCAGAATGCTGTTGGGATTGCCTCGGTACTGCAGCGCATCAGGCATGTTCTCCGAAGCTGGAACTGATGACTTTTATGCCATTATGCGAAAGCGAGCTGCCTCTATGATGCTGCGGTTTCGAAGTAGTTCTAATAGCATTCTGAAAATATTAGCTGATAAAATTAATAATCCTTTTATTATACACTGGGCATATATTCTTATTAATAGGAATACACCAACCCAACTAAAAAAATACTAACTATGGATCTGTTTTTATATATGTACATATATTATGTATGAAATGATAATCTGAAATAAACCTATTATTATATTATTATTATATTGAATGATTTTTCACCTGTACGTAATCTGTTGTTGTTTTAAGTAATAAAGCTAAGCAATGTTTAGATATTATTAATGATTGCAGAAATTTTGTATTGGCTCTAAAATGGTTCTCTATTTTGCTGTGTATATAATTTTTATTTACAGTTTTACTTATACATGTTATGCGATAACACGAGTGAGCGGTTGCCTAAGTTAAAATCGGTCAAGATTAGCCGAAACAAACAGACGGACAGATAAAAATTAAAAAAAATGTGTTTTTGATGTAATAACCGTTTATACTTTTATATGCATTTAGTTCAAAGAAAAAACAATTACGAACAGACACTTCAATTTTATTTATTTGTATTGGATGTGGTTTTAATAATGTGTTTTTTTGTTGTCTTTTGACTGTGTGCTACGAGATGTATAAACTAAATCTAGGCGGATTTTTTAATAACCATTAAAGATCATTTACGATTAAGTGATAATTTGCCTTAAAGGTGATCTATTAAAGTATGGATAAATTAGATTTACATAAGCTTAAAATTTTGTTGTTCAAGCTCGAGTTTTAATACTGAAGACTGATTAAAATAAAATTAATACTAACCTTGAATTTACAATGAACGTAAAGTGCGTTACCGTTAAAAATATTAAGAGATGAGATTTAAGTGTCCTGTCGTGTTCTGTTATGTTAATTCTATATTATAATTTTATTTTAAATAAATGTTACCTTAAGCAAGAGATGAGTTAAGAAAATTATACTTATGTGATATACTTGAAGACATTTTCACAATCTCTCCTCAAAATAAGCTTTGCTCGAAGAATACTATACTATATATAACTACAAACCGCTATAGTTTATATTGATATGAAAAAATATCAACAAATAAAATTATGAATATAAAATTTGTTAAAAATTACAAAACCCGTAAATATAAAAACCTTTATCAGAAGCATTGCTGAAAATTATAATTTCAATCGTCATTTTATCATCAAATTTATATTGACAATTGTTAAAACAGATTAAAAATCCTTTCGATGATAGAAATCTCAAACAAACGCATCCAGTCAACAGACGTCCCTAGAGCAGCTTCAGCATTCTATAAAACAATTCGAAAATTTGAATTTGTCTATAGCATTGGATAAATTTTTCTTTGTTATATAACTTTATTGTTCTTTGTTAGAATCATGCTACCAGTATTCTGGGCACTAAGCTTAAATTTTGTAATTTGAGTATATGGAATAAATAATTTAATACCTAATAAATAGTTTAATACCTTGATTCAAGGGCAGATCCAGGGGGGAGGTCATGGGGCCAAGACTTAAGTAGAGCACTAATTATAATTGTTAAACATGATTATGATATAGATTTTATGTAAGTACCTTTAATATTTAATAAATTTAATATAATTTGTATGATTGAACGTTTAACCGGGACTGGCACTTATCCACGTCCATAAAAACGTACCCATCGAAGTAGAAGAAGTGATAACTTTTATCTGTATCGATTATTATTAAACTTAAATTATTAGTTCTTGTGACTTAACCACAACTAGGTGAAGCTGGATCCGTCCTTGCCTTGATTTCAATTTTTTTTTCTTCCGGAGATTATATTAGGATAAAAGAATTACCATAAACCTTAATCGTTTGAGGCCTTAAGAAGTTATGGAATAATAAAGATTCTCAACTAAATAAATTCCTAAATAATAATTTTATCCGTTTATTGGTTACTGCCCTTCGCGCTTTCACTCGCGTGTATAGTTAGTGCTTCGCTCCTATGAGTCGTAGCACGATGTAATACAGCCTTTGTATGAACGTGCTTTATGACACTGAGAAGTTTTCATAATGGATTTCAGAGATTACCCTCTACATACAAACTTATAAAATGATTTTACTTCTTTATAATATTAGTATAGATATTATCATATTTAAAATGCTGAACCCATTTCAATTACATCGTTTTGGAAATATAGATGGATGTGATCTTAATATAAACATTCAATAAAGTATTATTTTTTTACATATTAATTTAGAACGTATAAATAATACAACATAAGTTAATAGTTAAAAGTAATCAAAACTATTTTACCTTTTCACGCGGGTAGGTACTCCCAAACAAAAAAATCACACTGAATGTAGTTCGAAGGAAAAATTGAATTTAAATATGGAATTTAATTATTACAAGATCTGGATCCTTCTACAGTTGACGGTTGACTACACTTCGTAATGTCAACTTTACCCCTTTTATACGGATCTGGGCGCTCTACAATGATCGCACAATGCTCGAAAATAGGACACCCACGCGCCTAGAGATATTAAGTTGAAAATATCATCTTTAATGAAGACTGATTAAAGAGGTGTGATTATTAGTATTTATAACATTTTTTATTAAGGTTAGTAAGTTTTTTAGTTAAGTTATTGAATAAAACTATAATATAAGGATCTAAAAATCATGATATGGTTAAACCTTGATATTTTAATAAATTTTAAAATCTACCTTAAGCTATATAAGTACGTTTTATTGTGCAAATAAAAAAATGATAAGAACATGAAGCACAATAAATTATTGCTTTTTTTCTCATTACAACGCATAAATCAACTCCGAGCACTATTAGCTAAAAAACCTGTTGCAGTAATTACTAAATCATCGTCAAAAAACTATGTAGTGTAATCGCAATTAATAGTCAATATCGTTGTTATACACTTTAATTCTTTGACATCACTGTAGAACAAGCATGACGGAACACAGATTCGCACCCGGAATGTAAACCTACCTTAAGCTAAATCAGCCCAGTTGCACCGATTAACTACACAGCAGGGTTTCTTAACAAAATATAATGCTTTTTTAATAAAATTCTAAATCGTGTTAAA
Organism: Hypolimnas misippus; assembly: GCA_037950945.1. Classification (NCBI taxonomy): domain Eukaryota; kingdom Metazoa; phylum Arthropoda; class Insecta; order Lepidoptera; family Nymphalidae; genus Hypolimnas; species Hypolimnas misippus. Next base: position 5,263,035 of record JBBEEQ010000009.1, read on the forward strand.
ATCACAACGAGGCACAGGACAGATGTCCATTGTGAGTCATAATGGGAATCCTTTTTTACATGCTATTTATCCCCCCCCCCCCCCCCCCTTCTCCATGCCCTCATTGCTGAGTTACTAGATCCCACAGCAATAGACAATTCGGAAAAAAATATATACAAAACTTGTCTGTTAAGATTAATTTTTTGATCGCATATTCAAATTAAAAAAATGTATATATATATATATATATATATATATATATATATATATATATATATATATATATATATATATATATATATACAATAGTACCTACATATATATTTTTTACATTTTAATTTGACAATTTTATATTTTCATAATTATATTTCAGTTATTCATACCCATTCCTTTAAAAAGTAAAGAAAAAGTCGTAAAAAATATTCATAAACTCAAATTAAGCTACCGTTTAGTCAAACCGTGACAACTGTTCACTATTCCTCTGCATTGCATACATTAAAATTATTCGTTCCGAATTCACGAAACCCGATGGAAACCTTACCTTTTGAATGTTCAAACTATCAATTAACTCCAGTTATGATTTTATTACAAATATATATAAGAAACTTCAAAGATATTTTTCTATACGTTGAACTTTGTAGTAAAAAAGTTTACGAAAAATAAAACGAATTATTCTTCTTTAAAATATATTTTAATTCACACTGACTTCGTGAAACGGATAACGCTCTATTATTTCCATAGTAAATAAATCTTAAAAAGTGAATAATACAGTAAACAGTTTGTAAACTCATTCTAGAGTCTCAATATAGTCTACATTCTTTACTAGTCTTATTTAGCAGACAAATATTGCGTACTTCTAACCACACATAAAAGTTAGACATAAGAAATAGACGATCGAATGATTGACAAATCGATTTTTTTAAGAAAAAATAATGTTAATAAATTCGTGATTATTGATTTCGTGATATACCAAAAAAGAAGGGTAAAGAAAAATAGACTATACGTTAGTGAATATAATTTTATAACTCGATATAAATATATTTTCTAATGCAGCTTAGATACGGCTGAGAAAAATTTAAGTAAAAACAATATAAAAAATGTTATACACGTGATATAATTACTATTTTAAAGAGTAGTTCTCAAAGCGTTTAAAGTTCGAACATCTTTATCTGTAACGTGTAATTACGAAATGAAATGTTCTGTAAAGTTGGACTTTGGATGTTGTTAAGCCCATTTTTGGTATTTTATGATCTCACAACTTTTTTTTTTTATCTCAGCATCAAGTTTTACTACATAAGTATATATTAAATTGATTGACCTTTGACAGTTGACCTAGGATAAATTGGAACTGTCAAAAACTTGTGAAAAAAGTCATAGTCACGTTTGAAGACAAATCCGGAAAATTTATAAAAATAAAAAAAAAATCTCGTATTGGAAGTTTTTTTTTAATAACTTCCAAATGTCCTTATCTGCCAAAAAACCTGTATAGTTTGATCGGTAACGATCTAGCAGTTGAAACCGAACGCATGCATTTAATATACTTTACTTAATAATTGCAAGTAAGTAGTATGAATTCTAAGAAACAACGTGACGAAATGTACACTTAGCGTCAAAATTACGTACGTACTTATACGGTACAATGTTTTCAAATGCTCGGAAATATTTCAATCCGTATGAATACCTTTATCTATCTATCGGTCAGTCCGTTTTGATGCAGTGCCGTGGATTAAGCTCCTAACCTTCTTCTAAACAAAGAATATATATGTATATACTATATATAAGGTCATGGGAGATTTACAGACTGTTAGTTGTTACAGTACAGTATAGTTTGTTCGGTAACGATATTTAGCGGGTTAAATCGAGCGCATGCTTTTAATATACTTAAACGTTTGCTTGTTGCTAGGCAACGTCGTACAAAGTGGTCGGCATTCTGAGTGTCAAAATCCATAAGTTTGTAATCTCATTTTTGGCACAAAGTTTTTGTATAGTTGTAAAGCATTGTTCTTGAAAAAAAAATTACACAATTAACGCTTAACATAGGACTTTCATACAAACTTCTAACCCCCGTTTTACCCCCTTAGGGGTCGTATTTTGCAAAATACTTAGTGAGCACCTATGTACATTCTAGAAAGAACCGCCATACAAAATTTGAAATTCCTAACACTTGTAGTTTCAGATTTTGTGATGAGTGAGTGAGTGTCCTTTCGCTTTTATATATGTATACATTGTACTTTAAATATTGTTGCGGTGTTTTTAGTCTTTGTATTAAATGAAATGGTGCTCACGACTTCGTCTGCGCCAGATCATGTATGTACCTACCCCTATTTATTATTATTTTAATTTGATTTCATTGAGTAAGATATAGACCGAGTTACTTTCGGATTTATAATATAAATAAGGATAATATTTTTTTAGCTGACTGTATTTCTGAATAGTAAAGGAAAACGTGACTGACCAAATGAACTAATTTATTACGTTTTAATTAATACCAAACGATTATTCTCAAACGCAACATTATTTTAAAAACGTAGCTGTTATATCTCTTATTATATTTGTTTAAAGGTTTATTTAATATTTTTAAGAGTTTGTTTGTTTGAACGCACAAATCTCAGAAAGTAATGATTCGAATTGAAAAATTATTTTTTATGTTATATACTTTATTTATTGATGAAGGCTATAGGCTATATTACATAACGCTACGACTCAAAGAAGCGAAGCAGTAACCATAAACGCGAGTGAAAGCGCAAGGGATACCTAGTTTACTACATTACACATAACCGTAAATGATCACCGCTGCACACGAACACGCAGCACCAAAGAAGCCACAAATGCGTTGTCAGATTATAAATAAATGAGGAATGAAGGGGAATAGGAAAGAAAAGTAACCACTTTTAAGTAAGTAAGCTTCTGGCTCGAGACGAGCTCCGCCAGCCACGAGCGGAGCATCGCACGGGAGGGGCAGCGGATGCGCATGCGCAAGCGATCCCGAGACCTCTCCATTTCCGTGCTGAGGAAGACCATCGCAGGGGTTTTAGTGGGTATAAATCCCCAGGAATCGGGTATCATTCCGAGGATTTCCCCTGCGTAAACAAAAAAAAAGGCTTCTGGCTCTCCCACTCGCCGAACGAAACGTAAATAATATTGGTAAAGTGTATCTATACCAACATTATAAAGAGGAAAGATAATACTTTCTTGCACCGATTGAACAATTTGGTCTCCATTAGAATCCTTTATTATCCCCGAAGAACATAAGCCGTATATTTACCGCACTATTACCCTTGCAAAGCCGGGGCTGCTCGCTAGTTAGTAATAATTACTACTACTTTATGCCGATATTATGTGAGAATGTGGTCCCACATTGAGTCCGCCCGTATTATACTTAGTACATTAGACGAATGGCAATGGCATGGTTTATATAATTTTTAAATAAGTGAGATTGGCATTTAGAATAGAACCATCTTACTGCGTGATAGTTAGATAAAAATTGGATTATCTTTATATATTTTGGACCAAACCCCCCCTTGACCTCTTTTCTTGAACGGAGTCCTCCCACGTGTAAGCAATAGTTACCCGTGGTCACAATAAAAAATAATTTAAGGTTTTGCCTTTTGTCCTGTTTAGCTTTACGCGTACACTATTGTATCACGAAAATTCGATATGATGAAGTCGCAAAAAGCGAAGACTGTGAACTCGTCGACAAATTAATTAATGTATTCAGAACTTTAAGTATGTAACAGATTTAATTTAAAAAATTAAATATCGTCGGGGATAGTGCAAGAAAGCGTAACTAGCCTTTAGAATAAGGTCTATCTAACTAAAAAATTATATAATAGACTAGCTGTGCGCGCGACTTCGTCCAAGTCGATTACAGAATGCTTGGTATTTCTCGTGCTAAGCAAGGCTGTAGTCAGCGGTGCCTCTCAAGAAAGGAGCTTTTATCTTTGGATTTTTGAACTTTCTGGTTATATTTATAAGCAGACTAACTCAGATATGGAATTACTCTACGGTTTTCACTATAATAAAAAAAAAATTATATACCTTTGATGACGTACTGCAAGTTTCTATTAAGTAGACAATACTCTACTTAATAGAAAATGCCCAAAATGTCTTATTTTTATCAATAATGTAATTTAATTTTTAATTAAATTACATTATTGATATTTAATTTTTAATAAAATTTAGCGGTTATACGCGGTTTTGTAGTACCTATCCCCGGCCATATACCTAAACGTGGTTTCATAGCTTACATGTATTACTATATTATACTATACTTTAGAATTCAGGTGAGATTAGTTATTATAAAAATATACATAATTATGTTGATAATTTTAGGAATTATAAGCTATTATTGAGTTAATTATTAAATACAATATATAGTTAGTATAAGTTTACTATTAAAAAAAAACTTCTGAGTTTCTTAGTATTTTTTCCTAGCGTACCAATAAAGCGTGCTTTTTTTCTTATAACTGAATATAATAAATGTCTTTCACAGATGATAAATTTTGATATTATTTATTTTTAATAGTTTGGCATTTATTGTAGATGGTATCACTTGCGAAGTTTCTAATCAAACCATCAAAGGTCCAATAAATCCAGCCCAATAATTAAGAGAAACATAATCAGACACGCTGATACCAGTTATAATTATAGTAAATAAATAATTACACTTAGAACTAGAGAAACTGGATACGCCACATCTTCGTTTACCGTCTAAAGAAAGCTTGAAATTTGAACCAAATAACTATGTATTTTATATTATTTTTTGGAAATGTGTTAAATTGTAAAGTCGAATACAATCTTTGTTATTATTTAAGAAACACTTAAATCAGTTGATGAATTTAAAAGTTACGGCGGAATATAGCTATGGCTATCGCTATATACTAAAAACAACATTATAAGTATAATCTTTATAATCTTTAGGGCTTTATGTATAAAAGAAATTAAAATTTGGCATGTAATACTATGTATTATATTAAAAAAGGTCTTCTCCCCAATTAAAGAAAAAGAGGTTAGGAGATTAATCCACCACTCTTCTATGTAGATTGGTGAATATACGTCGTATACACTAAAATTTAACGCATATTCTTAACCGATTTAAAAAAAGGAGAAGGTACTCAATTAGTCCGTTCGACTTCAAAAGCAAAATACGTAATTTACGTATACTAATTCCGGTTATATTGATTTTAAAACCTTACTTTTGAACCGAGTTTGATTAAAATTATTTGATATCAACGGGAAAGTATATTCTTTCAAACAAATATAAATTCAACCAAATCGGTCAAGCTATTTTCGAGTACTCAGTAAAAAGTGTCCGATAAACAGTGGCGGCCTTAAGGGGTGGCAAACAGGGCAATCGCCCGGGGCCTCGCTCTTACAGGGGCCTCGCGCAACAACCTAAGCAAATTTTTAAAAATTTAGATATTTTTAAAACTATATTCATTTATTTAAAACTTTGATTTAAATCCTTAATTAATTATTAAGGTTATAACGTAAGGGTAAATTAAAATAAAATTAGATAACTAATTTATTAATTCAAAACATAACGGAAAAAATCATCATGTAGTGCTTAAATATCGCGCCTCGAAACACTTGAAGATCAATTTTTTTAATCGCGTAGCACTCGGGTTAGCTCGAGAGTTGGGACATAATGTTCTGCTTCTCTATTGCTAGGGGAATGCCCGTCGCTCGGGGAGTCCCCGTATTTCATTTCGTTTGTCAACTCTTGTCACTTTGGAATTACTTTTCTTGCAGTATTAGTTATAAAATCGTTACTGTACCATAAATATCTTTAAATTTTATTAAATATTACGTTGTTAATAATGAGTAATTTGGAAAAGTGTAAATTGTATTATTTAAAGTATTGAGTAAGTTGAAAAAGTGTAAAAAAACTTTGTGTGAAACAAAATAAGATTTACGAAATGAGTTCGCGTGATCGTGATGCTGGTAGAAAATTCGAGTCAGGTAGTTCAAAAAGGAAACGAGCTATCAAAAGAAAGAAGGTAAAAGAAAATCTATGTGGGTCTTTATATAAATATATAAAAATTGATTATCAATAATCCTTTAAAAAACATTTATTGACTGAAAGTGACTCTAATCCTGATCCAGCTGAAAACATTCCTTCCACATCATCATCATCACCGCCGCCGTCATTAAGTAAAACTAGCGAGCATGATGATGAATTAACATCATTGTCTCTTAGGTCACCGGAGCAACCATCAACGTTATCCAGTCAAAAACACGAATTTGAGCCCGAGTCTATGTCTACATCCATGACTGCTAGAATGGAAAATCTGAATCCTCAAAATGATCCCGGTTTGTGGCCCATAACAATTACTGATATAGATCGAACTGAGATTGTAATAAAAGGTCCAATCCGTGTTAAAGTTAATTTATATCCCGTAAATGATAATGGACGGCGATTCAGCGAATATCGTTATAATAGGATATTAGTCAACGGTGAAAAGCTTGACAGGCGCTGGATGATTTATTCACAAACAAAGGATGCTGTTTACTGTTTTCCGTGTCGATTATTCGGGCTAGAAAATACAAAGATTGTATCAAGTGAAGGAGTGAGTGATTGGAAACACTTGGGTGATTACCTAAAGTCTCACGAATCTAGTCGACAGCACTAAGATTGTATTTTAAAATGGATACATTTAGAGAATGGATTAAAAAGCTGTTCCACTATTGACTTCTTGGCCCAGTCACACATTGAACAAGAAAGGCAACGTTGGAGAGACATTTTAGAACGATTGCTCGCAATTCTAAATTTTTTAGCATCTCACAATTTGGCTTTCAGGGGACATAGAGAAAAATTAACATCTGACTCAGGTTCAAGTGAGACAAGCGGCAACTTTATAGATATAGTAAAGTTAATAGCCCGATTCGATCCCGTGCTGAGACTTCACCTAAAACAAGTAAAGGATAAGACCGTTAATGACCATTATATCGGAAAAAATATTCAAAATGAGCTAATACAATTAATGTCACGTGAAGACTCAAATTGTTAAAAAAATAATAAATAATAAATATTACTCGATTATTCTTGATTGTACTCGCGACGTTTCTCGTATTGAGCAACTTTCAATTATTATAAGATTTTTTTAACATCAATACAGAAATTGAAGAACATTTTATTGGTTTTTTAGCGGTCGAAAAAACCTCAGCTGAAAGTTTGACTAATTATATAATCACAGAGTTAGAACGGTTAGGTATATCATTGCAAAACTGCAGAGGCCAAGGATATGATAATGGTGCCAATATGCGTGGTGAAAAAAGTGGTGTCCAGAAACGTATTCTTGAAATTAATCCACTTGCTTATTTTTTACCTTGTGAAAGTCATAGTTGGAATCTTATCCTAGGAGATGCAGCATCGTCTTGTGTCGAAGTAAAATCTTTTTTTGGTTTGCTACAAAGGTTATACACTCTGTTTGCCGGCTCAAGTCAGATATTTTAAATTCTCATGTAAAATCTTTATCACTAAAACCACTTTCTGAAACAAGATGGAAGTGCAGAGGCCGTTAAATACCAACTAAGCGATATATGTGATGCTTTAAAGGATTTAGCAGAAAATACAACAGATTGTCAGTTAGTCAGTGAATGCCATTCTATAGAAAAGGAAATAACTACCTACGAATTTGTACTTGTGATATGGTATGATATTCTTTCAAAAATAAATGTTATAAGTAAAATGTGGCAAAGTGTAAACATGCACTTAGATGTGGCTATACTACACCTCGACGCATTCACAAATTGGCTCAATAATTATCGAGAAAATGGTTTTCAGTCATCTCTTACGGGAAGACTCAGCTCCGCAGCATACGCGGTTAGGAAAGTTCGTCAACTAACCGACGTTGATACAGCTCGATTGGTATATTTTGGTTATTTTCATATCATGTCTTATGCATTGATGTTATGGGGTAACGCTACAGATATTAATACTGTATTCATTTTGCAAAAGAGAGCTGTTCGCGGTATTTATAATCTAGGAGCTCGAGATTCCCTTCGAGATGTTTTTAATAAAGTTTGTATACTTACGGTTGCATCGCAGTACATTTACAACAATATTATGTATATTCACAACAACATTGATTCTTTTGATAAAAACAGTAACAGACATTGTATTAACACGAGAAGAAAGGATAAACTTATAACGCCGAAGTTTCGACTCCGCAAAGTCAATGTTACCTTCTTGGGGCAAGGTATTCGTTTTTATAATAAAATTCCGCAGAAAGTGTTACAGTTTACAAAAAGAAATTTAAAGTACATATTAAAAAATCCTTAGTAGCTAAAGCATATTATTCTGTTCAAGATTATATAGATGATAAACATGCTTGGATTTAGTATAAGCTGGATTCACACAGGGTATATAATATATTAAATATTTGTAACTCAAAAATGTATGTACCCATCGTAAAACATTTAAAAAGAGTAACTATCGAGTTTCTTGCCGGTTCTTCTCGGTAGAATCTATATTCCGAACAGGTGGTAAATTAATTAATTAATTAGTGTTTAGTTTTCTTTTGTTTTTGTATTGACGATTCAAAAGTGCTTGTAAAAGCCTACTTGAATAAAGCATATTTTGATCTTATAACTGCGAGAGAAATAGCAGAGGAAAATGATATTGACAGACAGTTTAAAAAAGTCGGAAGACGACGTAAAAAAAGGCATTTTGATTATGAAGGGGAAGATGAAGCTCATGAATTGCATCCAGAAGAGATTTTCAAAATAAACTATTTTTATGTCATTGTCGACAATGTGAGCGCAAGCTGCCATCCTAGGTTTGAGGCACTTAAACATCATGAGAGCATATTTGGTTTCATGTATAATATAAAAAGATTAAAGGAAATTAGCGATAGTGAACTTTTAAAGCAATGCAGCGACTTGCAAATATCTATGACAGTAGGAGAATCATGTGATATAGATGGACACGAAGAATTAAATATGTTCATCCATGTGTACGAAGGAAACGACGGCATTATGTCGGTACTGAAATACTTAATAGAAAAAAAATTAAGTGAAGTTTACCCTACTATTGAAATAGTCCTAAGAATTATTGCCACCACACCTGTTACAGTTGCGTCTGCTGAAAGGAGTTTTTCGAGACTTAAAATTATTAAAACATATTTAAGGAATTCGATGACACAAGATCGGCTTTCAGCACTTGCTATTCTTTCAATCGAAAATGATGGAGCTCATTCGTTAGATTATCGTACTTTAATTAAAGATTTTAGTTGTAGGAAAAAGCCGCAAACATCAATTTTAAAATTTATTATCTCCATACTTATTATTAATTTTGTAAATCTTTTAAATGAAAGTATTTTAAAACTCATTTTTTTATTTGTATATCTTTAGCTTTTTTCACCAAATATGCCAAAGACCTAAACCAAACAACTAGACTTATTTCCGCATTACACACTTTTCACGAAGGAAAAAGGGCCTCGCAAAGACCTGCCGCCCGGAGCCTCGCAATGGGTTAGGCCGCCACTGCCGATAAACCTCCACCCTTTTTGGAAATCGGTTAAAAAAACTAACCAACCTATCTTTTATATGGAGTTCACAATGTATCTTACAATATCATCTAATTTTGGACCGCTTCCATTGCTTCTATGTACTTGTTGTCCTCTGTTGATTTGTAGCTTCTAATCATTGTAGAGTAATTTATAATGTCTCAATACTGTATGAATGGATCTAGTAATTAGCAAGCAAATTATACATACATTATGTATTAATGACCTATTCAACGATGGCGAATGAAAAATCCTTATTAAAATAATTACGAAGTTATTTTTGGCTGTATACTTGTCTGTTAATGTCACTCGACAGCTTAAAAAATTAAGACACCTATAAATTACAAATAGCTGCCCGTGTTGACACAGGTGTACTGAGTAATTAAGACTCAATTTTATATGGTGATTTTTCAACCCAAATTTTCCAATTTCCGTATGGTTTCTCTAATATTTTCTTACAATAAATATACAAACATACAACATTCAAACCTTTTATTGTTATTTGTCAATAACAAGTACATTAAAAAATTATCAAAATTTGAACTTCAAATTTCGCTGCGTCAGTTGAAATATACTTTATCCACGTATGGATTTATACAAAATAACATAATATGTATATTTTTTTGTAATTATTAAATAATAATTCATCATTCATTTGTTTTACAACAAACATATGTAGGTACATGGCGAATTATTTTAAAAGATAAAATAAATATTTTATTTTAATAAAATATGATCATTTATACTTAATAACACTCAGCATTAGTTCGTTTAGTTTAAAAAATAGATTATAATTTTCCTTTCAATAAAAAAACGTCTATCTTTAAAAAGTTTCTTTTAATTACCGATTACGCTCGAATACTCTTACCGGATTAAAAAAATTAAGCGATCTTCTTGTTATTGTTTTCTTAAATTTTAACTCCTTTGAGACAAAGGCTATTGATACAAATTTCAAAAACTTTTTCAAGACTACTCAGTTTCAACCGTATAATTTACTAAACTTAAAATTACAATGACATTTTGATCAAATGTAAATTAAACTAGCGAAAGTTGAACTTTAGGATGACTTGCAGAGTTCGACTGTGATCTTTAGGTATACTTAGCTACATGTAAGACGTTAGTATGGACAGATTTTTATTAAAAATAACTGCAATAATAAATTGTTTATAGCATGATTTATTACTAATATCCTTTCAGACGTCACGTCAATCGTCAAAATAAAATTATAATTGGTCGACATAAATATTAGTATGAAAATCTAAATTATTCGAAATTCAAAAATCTTCAATGAATATAACATGTTTTTAACAAAAAAGAAATAAGATGCGTCATTGTACTAAATACAATGTAATGCATTTATTTTCTTTCTACATCTTAGCATCGTCTTAAATATTTTGAAAACGTTGAGTACCCTGAGAGCTATTACAGACATTGTTAAGTATTTTGGGGTGTCGTGTCTTTGATGTTGTAACAAAAAACCTCTTGATAACGACCTCGTTATTGCTTTGTTTTTCCTGTGTAACATAATACAAACAAACAATATTTTTTTGCAATACTTGCGTCAACTATGTTAAGAAAAAAATTCTATCCTATTTTACTTAACTATTTGATTTTCTTTTTCAATAATATATTTTTGAATTCGAAAACGAATTCTTTGTATGTAATATGTTACGATTCGAAGAATTGCAAATTTAATATGATTATTAAACTAGCTTCTTATTGCAGTTTCACCAACCAAAATTTAAGCAGTTTATTTTTTACAATACATTGTATTCGAGTCATTTCTTACCCCTAGTTTGTTTAAAAAGAATCATAAAATAATAACATTAATTTTATATCTCTACAGATTATTTTCAACATTACGAAAGCAACAAGTACCTTTATTCTACCCATATAAAATATTATGCTGCCTGATAGTCTAAAGCTTTACCTATTTAATTTCCAGTTAATACCTAGAATGTTAGAAGATACTAAATTAGAAACTTAGTTTCGTTTTTAGTTTTTAGTAGGGTTGGTGTAAAAACACGAATACACGTATTGGTATAGCTATTTACCAAATGGTCTTATAAATATAATGGGATAAACTTGTGAAGGTGTGATTATACTACTAATAGTGATTTAATAAATGTTTGCCTTCGTAATATCTTATTGGCTAACGTTGACCAAGTGGGAAAACGGTGTTTACTCATCCTTTTTATATATTCTAAACTTTCGCGATATACATATACCATTCATATTTAATATAACGGGTCTTATCGCGATAACTAGTGGTAGTAATTACTCGAGGTACTTCACTTTTGTTAAATTTATATATCACCGGATTCCGACCGATGTGTTAGTGTAGTGTGCTCCAAGTATTATAATAATGGTATAAACAATGTTAGTATTGTGAGGGTAGGCGAGAAAACTCGCGCACTCGCCGCCGGAGGTACACCAGTCATCTCGTGACCATGACGAATGTAACTTCGTCGAAACGTCGGGAAATAAAAAGGTATTACTACCATTAGTCATCCTTTTTACTTTAATAAATGGACGACTGCACAAAATGAAAGGAATCTGCTTTTATATTTTATTTGTACTAAGATTGACTGTTTTACGGTCATTGGTCAGTATAACAAGTCAATTAAGATTTGTTTTTTTTTTCTAATTTTATTTAGGAACTTTTTCACAGGTGGAAATGTCAGTCCCATCGTGCCCTAATCTAAGTTGAACATATAAAATAAAATTATCGCATCTTATTTAAGTTTAAAACTATAAAGCATCCTGGCTGCTTCAGATGTAGGAGAAGCCAGTATGCTTTGAAAAATACCAACACCACTCAAATTTAAATTAAACTTTCTCACTAGTTCTTGTCTTTTTTCCCTATTCCGAACACATTCCACCAAAAAATGTTGGATATCTTCTTCTTTACCACAAATGTCACAATTAGATGAGTTAACCTTTTTCATCATGAATCCAAACTTGTTTAGAGGAACGTGACCAGAACGTATTTTTAAGGCCATCACAATTTGTTGGCGATTCAAATCAATATCAGAAAACCACGGGATACGAGGAGGCTCAGCTTGTAAAGTTTTGAAGCAAATTCCTTTAGTTTTTGATCGTTCGTCAAAATATTATTTAAACTGTTTTAAACATTCCTTTTTATATTTCCCCAATATTTCAAAATAGTTTGGTCTAATTTCTATTTCCCTTCCTTCTAATACTGCCTTCTTTGCAATCGGCCTTCTCGTTTCCCGTGAGTCCGACATGAGCAGGAACCCATTGCAATACGAAATCAATGTCTCTTGCATTCAACTTATTTATTTTATCTAAAATTTTGTATGCTATGGTCATTCCTCTTTTACCTCTGACACAAGCAATAATATGATGTATCGCACTTTTACTATCGGAATATATAACAAACTTTTTACAATTAATATGTAAAGCATAAGAGATCGCCTCATGTATTGCAACGAAGATTTGTAAAAAGTAAAATTTATCAATTTTCGTCTGACACTTGACCAGTGTCCAAAGTGTAAGTTTAGAAATAGTGTTGCACATTTCTTATACGAGCATTAATAAATATGGAATATTAGTATTGAAGCAAATCAGAGGAAACATTTTGTATTTAGTAGGTAGAATTACAAAATTCCCGCCTTGAATCCATTATTTCAGTTATCAGAAGAAACTAGCGGCCGCCTCTGTTATAACCCAAAAAGAGGGTTGATTTCAAAATATAGGACTTTCATACAAACTTCCAACACCGGTTTTATCCCCTAAGGGGTGGAGTTTCGTAATAATCGTTTTTAAGGAATGTCTACACCCTATAAGAAATTGAGAAGGGAATATCATTGTCATATAGAAACGGATAATAAGGTATATTATAAATATTTTTGTTTAGTTTACGTTGTCGATGTGCATATTTTTATTTCGTTGATGACTATACAGAATTTATGACCTATATAATCATTTTTTAACAGTAATCATATGTAAAAAGATAATAAAATATGTTCTTTCTTTTTAATTTATTACGTTTAAATGTTCTTTTAATAAAATTTTTATTCAAAATTTAAAAAATAAAATTGTCATTTGCAAGAAATTTATAATCTGTTTTCTTTATAAAATTTAGTACGATTATCCGAGTTTACAGTTCACGTTCATTCGCTTGACGTATGAATGGAAAAGTTGCGTGACGTGCGTCGAGGAACTGTTGCTCGGTCAATTCATTCACCACTCTCAAACGTGAACGCGATTTGTGAAACATGTCCGTCTTTTGTGTTTTTTGACGTAAATATTGGCAAAATTACTTTTGTGTTTGCATCTGCGTGGTGATTTTTGGTGCTAAATCAGTTTTATAATGTGTGTGATCGTGTTGTGAATTGTTCATATGAGGCTGTTATACAAAACTGGTCCAATGGAGTCTCTCAGAAAATGGTTCTACAAACCAAAGGTACTGTCAAAACAATTATTCTGTGGTAATTTCCTTAGACCTATTTAATTTACAACATGTAATGTATTATATTTTAAGTAGTAGTTGCTAAAGAATTATATAAATTTAAATGTTATGATAACTCTAATCGCGATGAGTTGGTATTTTTACGAATGCAAGTCTTTGTTATGAGTGATTCACTAATTGTTTCTATTTTCCTTCTACCTACTGTTTAATCGACCATACTTTGCAAGTCAATTTAAATTGCTTATCGTTGATATTAATTAGAGAAAGAGTTAAATAATGCGAAACGTTATTCTTACGTCATTGTATAAACATTGTATAAATATACTAACGAATTCAGGCTATGGACTCATTTAATTGTGAAAATGTGTTTCGATAAATTTATAAAATTTTAATTTGAGATACAACAATGAAAAAAAAAATAGTATATCATTTATTTAAAAAAAAAACAATCATTCTGTTTATTATCTATAGATAACAGGTGTGAATGTGGAATTATTCTGAAGGGGCTATTGCCCTATTTAATTTATTAATTAAAACCAGAAAATATTGGCAAAATGTTGGTATGCAGAAGACAATTTGAAGTGCACACATTACAAAAGATTCTTTTAATATTATTCATTTACATGTAGTTATAAAAGTAGATATTCAAAGTAAAAATAATGTATAAAATAATAATACTTTTAACAACTAAAAAAAAGTCCAATAACAAGAAATGGCCATGAAGATATTCACAAAGTCATATCTTGGTTAACAAAACTTGGTGATTTAAGTTGGCTATAAAGTTATAACAAGACATTGTCCTCACTTATGGACACACTTGTACTGACGATAATTGAGGTAAGGATGTCTGAGAGGGCCAGAGTGATTCGTTCAAACTGTATAACTTTGTTACCCAAATTGGCAGACATATATACAATGTAACAATATAACAATGTAACATTATGAGAAATCACTTTACATTATGTTGTAACTATAGAACAAAGACAAACCTCTTATATATTCAATTTAGAACATAGAATCTTAAAGTTCTCGTATCAATTTTGCATTGAATGACTTATGACATTATTAAAAAATATTGTCTAAAAAAACATTGAAATAAAATCCATATACTTTCAGGTCAATTATTTTTAAATAGTACAGAAAAGTCTTTAAAAATAAGTTGCTAATTGTGTAGCACAATGGGCGATCTTATAGCTAATTAGCCAATACTACCAGGCAAGACCCGTAAAGGAGAGACTAATAATGGGCAGTAGTGCAGTGGTTATAATTAAAAATATGTGACATGTATATCTATGAAGCTACAGTAGAGTAGCATGATAGATTACAAACCATATTGGGTTCATAACAGTAATGTTTTATGTATCTCATTAACAGGAGATGAGGCTTTTGCTCAATCATAGAACATTTACAGGCTGTTATTTAAAAGTAAATATTACATAACCAAGACGTTATACATGATATGATGTTTAAAGTTTTTATATTATCAAAATTTATAAATGAGCTAATAACAAATTAACAAGACTGTAACAAATTAAACTGTATGCTTGAGATAATTTTTTCACTTATGTTATGGATGTTGTTGATATAAAAAAACAATGTCTGTGTATGTATGTTTTTATATTTTGAATAACATTAACATATAGATGTAATCTATTTTGCATAACATAACATTTTTAAACCAGTTTTCAAGTTGACAAGTTAAAAGCTGTGATGGTGTTTTAAGTTTTTTTTTATTATAATGTATTGTTAATTTTTTTAGACTACTTTATATTAAAATATGTTAAATTATATTAAGTTACAATTGAGTTACAATAATGAACTTTACAGTTTCTATGTTGTAAATTTGTATTTAGAATTATTTTACCCTGGCAGGATGAGAGTAGGAAAATCTCACTGACGATTCGTGATATTTATTTATTTATTTATTTTTTTATTTATTTTATTTTTATTTAACTTAATAACTATGTTAGTATTTCTTGTTAGTAACAACCCAAAACTTATTGTCTATGTTAGTACTTAATCACTAAGAGCGATTTAGTCCTCTGTATGAGTATTTTCATCAGAGGACCTTCCCAGTCCCTGGAAATAATACGCAGGACGCTGTTGTGACTTCCACGGATCCTGGTCAGCAATGAGGCCGTTCTCTTGCGAAAAATGGCTTCAAATGAATCCACTTTCGCCTTAACAAACATTGCTGATGCACTACAAAACCGTGGCTGTCGCAACAACACCCTAAACGCATTATTATACTGGACCCGGAGAGCATTGTAAGCCTTTTGCGTATATCTAAACCACAAGCTCGATGTGTAAAAGGATGTACAATATGCTTTGAACAATGTCACTTTTACTGCGTCTGTGCATCGTGCGAACCTGCGGGCCAGCATATTCGCTCGAACTGACAATGCTTTGCATTCCCTATCCATGTCCGCATCATCCTCAAGGTTTTCAGATATCAAGTGTCCTAGGTATGTTCACCAAAAAACCATATATCAAAGAATCTATCGCTTTGATATCAAGTTTAAGTTGTTTTTAAATTAACCATGCCTAATGGACTTAAAACAAGTGATGATTAATTATTGAGAAATAATTATGTACTACAAATAGCAAATAATGTAACGGAATCAAATAAATATATGTGTTTTTTGTTCTATAAATTTGTAATAATCAAAACATTACTTTAATAAAATATATACTGTGAGGTGATGGTAGTAATCATTATCAATAGGCTCTTATTTACTAATTGTGATATGGTTCTCTTTATCAAACTGTCTTAGTAATATTTATTTAATTTTTTATAGTAATGTATTGTTCTTGCATGAAAAATATCTTATTTGTATTTTCAGTATATTTTTTTTAGTATCAATTTATTTATTTCTAAATAATA
The DNA here is from genome assembly GCA_037950945.1 of Hypolimnas misippus. NCBI lineage: Eukaryota > Metazoa > Arthropoda > Insecta > Lepidoptera > Nymphalidae > Hypolimnas > Hypolimnas misippus. The sequence continues at coordinate 5,279,842 of JBBEEQ010000009.1, forward strand.
TACATTTATAATTTGTAGTTCTTACTGTTGTATGAAAATCCTTCAAGTAGTTTCCTTTTGATCAAATCATAAACATACTTGATCTTTGTGTGGAGTAGTGTTTACAATAATTACGAATAATATTGTTTCATACCATGTTTTATTGTATGATATGTAGATGAGTGTGCACACAATAAACATGTCTGTTTGTCTGTCATTTTCAATGACGACAGGTTGGCAAAGTGGTTACTGCAGGAGGCTGGTGCTTGGTCGTGTTCGATTCCTGTTTATGAAGTACATGTCTCATTTAATGTTTTTATAGATGCAGACATAGATATATTAATTATGTTTGTAAACCAAGGTTAGCTACATCCATTGCACTAATATCAGTATCATAAACTTTCGCATTTATAGTATTGTTTGAATATTATTTACATATATTTGTTATACAATTTGAAATTTAAAAAACGTTCTCTTCAATTACTTGTTACTTTTCCCCTCAAATGTAACTGTGTGCTAAAAGTCACACAAAATGTTAAAAAAATAATTAATATGTAATTTTTTTAAGACCTTATTTCATGTTGTATTTTATTAAATTAAATACGCATTAAATATGTTTTATAAATAACCTTTACGTGACGCTACAGCCCGAGGTCAGACTGTCCTTGTTTGGCAGATGTCGTGAGCCTGTACGCCGTCTCTCTCGCACACTTTCACTTTTTTTTTACCGCTTTCCCAATAGCGGGTGAAACTCGGTCGTTCTGCCAAATGTTTCGCGAATTATTGCCATTCATTAAAACTATTTAGGATTATTGCGAACTTTGTTACTTGATATTTAAATATTTAGTTTAAATAAGTGATGTCATGTTTTTTTAGTGCGGAAAATAAACTGTTATGATTACTATAATGTAAGATTGATTTCTTAGCCAAAGTTGTCGATGTTATTTATTTTTGCATAGTTAAGGTCTATGAACATTCAGCCTTATCATGAGTTTAGTTCTATCCTTATTGAAATTCTTTATTAAAGGCAATGTCCACGGTCTATTCTAACGCAGGTTTTATTCATGACCTTATAAAGTACCTAAACGAAATTTCAATTGTGTTTGCATGTCCTTACTAAGAAAAAAACCATTATTTTTCAAATTGTAAACGATCACGCGATTGTGGCATTTTACGAATGCTCGTCAAAGTAATATTTTTTTCGACGTTGCGTATTTATTTTATATTTAAGAAATATATTCAGTTTTACTTTACAGAAACGTTAGGCGGGAATTACACTTGTAAGTTTTACTCTCATACATTTCTGTAATCTGGTAACAATTACCTAGGTAACCTTATGAAAGCTGTTAGTGACAGTAAATAAGGTACTGACAGTAAATTCTTACAAATGTAAAGCGTTGACAAGCATTTCATGTATGTCTTTATGAGAGTCTAAGAGCAATAGCAAAGCTATAGCTTATAAGTATAATTCTTGTCTTCGCGTTATCAACTTCATAAGATTTATTATATACACGATTTTATCAAAATATATTAAAACGTTATCTTATATTTGTAGGGCAGTAAAATAAAAACGTAAAAGGAAGTAACGAAAGAAATGAGGAGGCGAGGCATCCGGTTCACTCACTCACCGTACGAAACTTAGCTATGTTAGCTATGTCGAGCCATTCTGTTTACGAGCTGTAGTCAGTAGGCTATAGCAGCTACAGTCTACATGTATTCGTGCTCAACACACACACAAACACAGACTACGCGTACTCGAGAACGCACAGTCCATTTATAACTATTGGTTACATACATTTCTTACAATGTACGGCTAGGCTTAATAAAGTTTCAATTAAACGTTTTTTTTTTTAATTCTCTGTTCTATAGATAAGAAAATAATGTAGATTATACCCGCGGATTATAAACGTTCAACACGTACACGTAGTACGTGTTCGTTGTTTCAATTCGTGATTTATCAGTAACGTTAAAGAAACGATATGCTGATAGCAGTGTTTTATACGAAGCGGTCAGGCCAGTCTTTATGGTCTGCGCACACCGGGGACGGCAGGACGGGGGCTTTTTTCTTTATTCAACGTAAATTCATACTTATTTAGTGTTAACAAGCTACAAATTCAAATGATCAGAGAACGAATATTTGATGGCGTTAGATGCCGTGATTCGTCTTTAACCCCGACCCAAGGAAGGGATGTTATAATTTTTACGTGTGTGTCTGTCTATAGCACCGTTGTTACCTAGCGAACGACCCGATTTTGATGCTGTTTCTTTGTTTAAAAATGTTTGTAATCGAGATGGTTTTTAGTTATAATTAGTAAAGATCTTCTGACATTTCAAGCTCTTTTTTAGTTGTTAAAAGGATCTCAGCAACTGCTACTGGTCTAATCGACTCGAAATTTACTATATTATAAAAGATAGGTATCAAAATAACATAGTTGCCTTACCTTGACCTGATGCAGAATCATCTGGAATCAGCAGGATATACAATTCCTCACCAACTTACAGTAGAAGTTTAGTGTTGGGTTCGTTGAAAAGTTCACACTGATAGATTGTAGAGGTTTTTTTTTTAAATTTTCAATTGTATATATCTAAACATCGAAATCTGTACCTTGTTACTGCCCCTTACGTATAATTTTACGTTAGATGAAAAGAAAATATTCTGACGTGCCGTCCCCAGTCTGTAGGTCATTATTGAGTTATACCCGTCATGTTATGATAAAACCGTTTAAAGGTCAAGCCCTTTACGTTTAACGTTGAAAATTATAATATAATTCCAGATATTTTATTCTTGCGTTAATAAATTTGAAGGCTATATTAAAATTCTGTTATAAGTAAAGAAAACTGTTCTGTATAATATTGTGTATATAGTATTGTGAAACTAAAGAAGCTGTTTCTTCATTTCGATCAAATTAATGTACGAAACGGATTGCGATTGTATCCACATTTTCAAATTTGATAAGAAACAAAGTGTTAAAAAAACATAATCGTTAACAAATTAAAAAAAAGGAAAACAAATAAAAATTTAATCTATGAAAATGAAAAAAAAACCGACAATCTTTTCATTGAGAACGAGCCCCAATACGATACTTCAGCCGTAAGTCGGTGAGAAGTTGTATGTCCTGCTGATTCCAGATGATGCTGCTACATACGTCGAACTTATAACTCTCCTTTCCTTTGGTTGGGGATTAAAAAACAACATTAACACGTTTACAGTCTTGTTGATTCCAGGATTTTAAAGTGGCGAGTAATTTTCGTATGAATATGTTAAAAAAGTGAATTTCTAATTATCTAATTATTAAATAATGACGCAATGTGTCAAAAAAGGAATGTCCCTTTTCTATAATTGGAGTTGGACTCCAAAATTGATTTTCAGTGATCGTTTGATAGATATGATGATTCGATTGTATACGAATTTCTTCAACACGCGATATTAAATACAATAGTTCGGGTAAAGGTCAAAAACATCAATAAATCATGTCAATCTTAATCTGCTTTTATACAGGATCGATTTTACCATTTTGTTACGTATACGTTTCTTTCAGAATAATCGCACAATAGCTATGGGAACAAATGTGAACTATTGGAGTTTACGTTTCGTCCACCGAAGTCAAATGCTGATAAGCAATAATGTGTGAACCCGCAAAAAATCTAATTTTAAGATATTGATGTATACTAATAATGCGTCACGTATTTAACATTATTCAAAAAAATGTTGTCATCTAAATTAAATAAGTACGAAAAAAATTGTTTTAATTTAATGTTTCGTATTTTGAAGTGTGCTCAATATTTTGGATTATGCAATAATCTCTAATATTTCAAAAACTTATTCTTAGCTATTTTTTGTTATTATACCATTTTTTTTATTATTAGTTATATCTTCTATCAAAATAAAATAAAGAAAATGGATATATACATATGTCTTAAAACAAATTCATTAACATATTCATTCGCCATTTTCTTTAAATGAAGTCTGTGGCTTAACACAGTATTGCTTATCAGCATCCAAATATGAACTATTCCGTTGACATTAACACCACAATGTCACGAAGTGTGTTGACCTTTTTTGTGAATAAATTGAAACAATTCATTCATTATTGACGTTAAAGATCTGTATTTATTTAAAACTTTTTCGAGCTCTGTAATTATCTTGACGGCCCAAAGATACTCTTGTCATAATCGGTTGTTAACTGATTGTTAAGCAACGTCGTTCAATGTGGTCGGAATTCTGCGTGTCGAAATCCATGAGCTTATAACATCTGTACTTATATATTATCATTGTTTAGAATATTTAAATTCGTTGGATCGAAAATACCATTTCTCACATAAAAAAAAACCCAAAAAAATTGTGTCAGTTGACATTATTGTAGTGTTTGTTTACTATTAATCATTTATTTATATCACTTGTTTACTTTACACATAAAAAAAAAGAATTTTTGGGTTCTTACATTAATTAATTACTCTGTAGTACATTATTTCAATTAATTTATTTACTTGCTTAATCAGTAAAGCAAGTTTTAGTTGTGCCAAATGGGCACATTATTTAAAAGACAATGCCACGTGAGATGAACACACGAAAGAGATTGATTACAGCAGTCGAGATTATTATATTCATTTTAAACATATTTCACACAAGTAATTATAAAAGATTGGTATGGTATTGAAACTGACATAGGACAAGTAGACAACCTAAATTCAAGTTTCAAACGCAATACAATTGTTATGTTATAATTATAATACATATTATACTGAGTCTCTGAAATGTTTCTATAAAATGGTCTATATTCTTACGCGCTTATTAACTTGAACTTGGGATTTAGTTATTACCCTTATTATGCGCAGCTATCGCTATCGTAACGCAATTTTTACGGTTGTTTTGTTTCGTTTTAGTACAAAAATCACAAATCAACTGTCCAAATGTATCGCGGTCTCTCCGTAATTCGTCTATGTAACTACAGCATAAGCGATAAAACAGTTTAGAATAAAATTGTAATGTTTGAAAAAAAAAATCATAACTTATATGTATAAAACACGATTTACTGAAAATTTAACATATTTTATTAATACCTATCTTTTTAATTTAAACAAACAGAGCGTGATGTGCTTACCTTGAAATAAGGAGGGTAGGACGATAAAATTCAATGTTATCGTTACTTAAACCTTGATAAAACCCTTATATTTTTCTCCATTTTAAAAGTAAATTGATATATAAATTGGAAATAGCCTTGAATATGAATTTACATCGTACAAAAGATAAGATAATGTTCTATTTAACCTCTGGTACATAGATAATGGTGCATATAAAATTATTTCATTGTTTCTGCCATATCTCAATGTAATGAAAGATACAATAATAGCCGTATCGAAACCATTATGTTATCGTTATTTTATGACTAAAATATTATATGTAAAATATCGGTTCTAATTTTAAATCATTGACTTATTGTCTCATATGACTGTAGGTACTTGGGAGTTGTATGTATTTTAAATGAGAAGAACCTTTTGGGTTTATAGGAGTTTTTTGGGATTTATCATATATTTTGATATGCGTTTATAAATAATACTCAGCTCACGTCGGTCCTAGCGTAATTAATGTTGTCAATTGGGCGCTAAGCAATACTGTGTCAATCCACACGGACATCATTTTAAGAAGAAGGCGTCTAAAGACGTCAAACCTATCTATACCAATATTATAAAGCTGAAGAGTTTGTTTGTTTGTTTGAAAGCGCTAATCTCAGGAACCACTGGTTCGAATTGAAAAATTCTCTTTGTATTCGATAGTTTACTTATTGAGGAAGGTTGTAGGCTATATTACATCACGCTGCGATTCATTTTAGCGAAGCAGTAACCATAAACACGAGTGAAACTGCAAGGAACAGCTTAGTTCTTAATAAATTAGTTTGAAGACTTATATCCAGTTTTTCTTTTCTATTTTGATAAAAAGTTATAATGAAGTAAATGCAGATTGGTAAAATAAAAACTTTTACCAAATAACTTCCCTTTCGGTTTCACTCGCGTTCGTGGTTACTGCTTCTCTCTTATTATTTACATTCTCCCTTTTTAAAAGTTTTAGTTGGTTAAGAATGAAAATTTATAAAACGTATTCCAGCGTGTTACAAGATTTTTTGCGTGCGAAACTGTTGGCGTAAGCTGGTCGATACAAATGTCCTACACGATCGACCTTATATAAAATGTTTTATGTACAAACTATTACAGTTTTATTATATTTGTTATATAATTTGTCTGTCTGTGATGAATTCTTTACGTCATTGTCGGTATAAAGACCTTGTGTAGTGTTTCGTGTGGGCTGGACTATTCTATTTTTAGGTAAATAATCATTTTCATATATGATTTATATATCTTTTTGTATGGTGTAGTTGGTATCTATGGTGTTTTTGTTTCTTAGATTATAACTTATTGTTTTTATGTATTTTAATATAGGTATAGTTTTAGCGTATTTATTTATATTTTGTATTTTCTCCTGGGACTATGAGGTAATTAATACAACTTTTTGCCAGCTCTACCTAATATGTTTGTATCAATTAAATTTTACTTTTAAAAAGATAGGTATTTGTAAAACCCTAATTAAATTAATGGCATTTTAGTTAAGGATAGCTCTACAGGGCACAGAGGTATGGAAGTTGGTTTATTTGGGCGTGCAAAGTACTGTAGTATGAACTTACTTATGGAAATCAATTATTTTAAATTATTTTTGTATCTGTATAGATTAGATATTGGTTATGTAATAATTGAATATAGATACTTATAGTAACAACATTAATGACAAAACTTTGATATTCAATATTCGTTTGACAGTTAAAGACAATAATCGATATAATTAAACCACACATACACAAATTTCTGTTGTATTCTGTATTCTTTTGTATTATATATTTCAGTATTCTGTTGTATTGCATCAATATTGTTTTCATTTCCAATACGATCCGACAATTACCCTGTTGAGCAATAAAGAAGACATAACCGTGACGAGTGTGGAAAGCTATGGCCACACGTGTGCGATAACTGCGAAATAATTCAGAGGGTCTAGTGTGAGTTACTAAACTGTATACTGAACCATTTGCGTTTTAAGTTTCAATCTGGATAATATACAGCACAATCTAACGCGAAACGTTACAGTATACAATGAGCAAATTCACACTAAATCACCAAAATCTGTATTGTAGCTGTTCGCTTGATCGCACTACTGTAGTGAGCTTGCAGAGAATGTTGTTACTATAGACAGTTGGATATTGAGATTAGATTGGGTAAAGGCCTTCAAAGGTTGATTTTTTTTTCATTCTGTAGAAAGAGATGAAACGAGTTTGGTGATTATATTTTTCTGTCTTTTTACTGCATTCTGGTTCTTGTTGCTGGCGACATTGTCGTATTGTGACCAATCAAACTCCTGAGACGGGATTATCACCGTTACTCTCTTGCACTTTTTCGATTTATGGCAACCTTATTCATATGTGACGTCAATAAAATATAACAATTTTGTTTTTTTTGGACCTCAATAGCGGTTTGTATATTCTGGTTTAACAGATCCAAAAATACAATACGAGATAAAATAAAATTAATTCTCAATTTATTCATTAACATTGCAATGAACCTTTAACAAGATGTTTCTGCTTTATGATAAGAACTATCTAAATTAAATCAGCTTGCAAATAAAAAAACGCATCAAAATTAGTCCATTTCTTAGAGAGCTACGATGACTCAAAAACACATACATATACACACGTCAAACTTAAAACACCCTGTTTAAAGTTTTTCTGGGTCAGGGGTGAAAAATATACTTGTTCACAAAGACCTTTAAAATATATCTTTGCCAATTTTACGAACTTTGCCAATTATAATTTGTGAAACTTAATTTGAATATTCGATAAACATAATAAGGAAATGGCAAATTAAACATTCTATTGAGCAATAAATGTTTATGCTTAAACTTGAAGTAACTAAGACAGTGTTTTTTTTTTACTATACTATGAATATCGATTTAGTTTTTCTAAATACACGTCATAACTATTTCGGCTTATATATTAAAAAAATGTTTTTTGATTGTTTTTGTAAAACCCTAATATTCCTTACATAAACAAATATTAAAAGTAATATATATATAGACAAGTAGTCACATAAGATAAAAATATATTTTTAGCGTTTGTATTTATGCAATGTCATTATTATGTCTTTTTATTTTGCCTTCAAATTGTGATGTAGCGGAATTTAGAGATACGTTACTCGGATTACGCACGCATAGATTATATAAATAAAAATGTTTATTTAAGTAGACTTAACGTCAAAATAACATATTATTGCAGTTAACGAAACCTTACATTGAATAAATTTATATGTTCAATTAATTCGAAGGTGTATGCTTCTTTTCCGTCCTAAACGTCTTTACTAAAAATATTTTATATTGAATGATCGGCTCCTTTATAGTTTTATTATGTGTGTACATAATAATTTTTCTTGTATATTTATAATTGGGGTAAAAACAATAATGTCGTCAGCGTGTAGACGTTACTGTTTGTGATACGATAAGATAGTAGAATGAGTTTAAGTATTGCATCTCGTCTAGCGAATATTAATAGTTGGTAATGATACCATTATGGCTTAATTATGTTAATTTTAACTTTACAAGTTAACACAAAGCTGAAGATTTTGTTTGTCAGAACGCGATTTTAGGAAGTACAAGGTGGCACAAAAGCTCTGTTTTCATCAAAAAATTTATTTGAAATCGCACTATTGGTTACATTAGTTGGAAGAAATTATATCGTTAAAATGGCCACCCGTCGAATTGATGCATTATTGTGCTCGTTTTACGACATTTGTTGCTCGCAAAATATGGCTTATTGATAATTTATTTATCATAATATCTACATCATAAATTTCAAAGCACACTGACACTTGACGCCATCTGCCAAAATTGCGTACAATTCGAATATTACTTTTGCGCCACCCTGTACTAGTTCAAATATAAAAAATCATTTTGCGATATAATATAGCTTCTTCATTAAAGGTTAAAAGCTGTTAATATATTACGATACGACTAAAATCAGCGGGAGAGGAATAATAAATATCAAGGGTATGTTCCGAAATACTAACCAGCATGCTCAGTCTTAATGTATTTCGAAACACTGTAGTAGTAAAAATGAATGCCGAGAACTTACCACGGGCTGAACGCACATGTACGAATTTTTCGATAAATACTTGATGGAGTTTTGTGTGAAATTTACAAACGTTAATTATTCGACGTATCAAAATTGTCACTCGCACTTACAAAATATTAGAATCCACCAATTACACGCGATTTTATTTTAATCCACCAATCACTTTTACTCGCTATATTCAATAATTTTGTTCCTCCGTGTTCACACGAGATGGCTCTGGTTCTATCCCTTATAAATCTGCGTTTACATTACCACAATCGAGTAGTTACAAAAACTTGGAATAGGTAAAGTCTTGAAATGTAACGCTGGTAAAACTAAGAAATATTTGAATCGATTTTCTATCGATTATTGAGTAGTAGCATCGAGTAGCATTGATATCTTTGAGCGGAGACCTTAATTTACCGTAAAGAATTTTATGCGTTTATTTCTAAAGCTTTGTATTTATTCGTGTTTGTCCATAGAATACCTTTGGTAGTAACATAATGCGGTTCGGTTTTGCGGTTTATAATATCGATTAATGTTCGACCTACACTCGATATATTAATAAGTCGCTGGTTAGGAATGTGTTTTTTATACCATTCGTTTTTGTTTAATTATAATTAATATTAATTATATTTTCTAGAGAAATCCATTAAGAAAAGATCTGGCCGATAAAAGTTATTCTTATCAAAGCTAGTTCGGGTTAAATTACAAATTAAAAAAAAGTTATATTAAAGTTTTAATTAATTATTGACGTTTTGAACTAAATTGCTACTTAGCTATGGTCGGTTATTAATTAAATGACGTATAATACTATAGTATATCTACACAACGATTCAATCAATTATTCATTGTTTGGCATTACGTTGCCAAAACCGTCTCGCCTGTTGACTAAATCCGCATAATGCAATGTATCGAAATAAAAATAGATAAAACAAAAATAAACAACACTCAAAACTAATCGGTTTCTGTAATCGTAAATGAATCGTTGAATGGAGATGATGTCATAAACGTTTAAAGTTTTTTTTTGCTAACGTTGGTACGTTACAAGTGCGCATATAATTTGCTTAATTCGTTTAGTTTATATGATGACTCATTATTGACTTATTATTGACACAGGTTACTTCATTGCGAGATTGTGTTATAACGTAAACCTAATTGTTTGCGTCGTCGATGTAACAAAGAAACGATCAGCGCATCTGGTGGATAGATTATGAGTTAACTTTATTCAAAAAAATTCTGTTAACCTTAATATAATAGCTTATGCTAAAATCCGCTACAGTGCTCTTTTTCGTAATGTGCCTTTATTTACTAAACTTTCAATGTGAAAAGCATTATATCTATTACGTAGGAAATGTATTACGCATTGAAAAAATATGTCTCTATCTTAGTGATAACGTCGTCTTTTTACATCGTTTTTACGTGTATTTATATATGTACTTATGTACTTTGTAAATTTATAGGTGGTGTACAATAAAAAAAGTATCCGTTATTGATTGTTGTTGTATCTCTTCTATAGTTTGACCGAAGTAAAAGTCATTACTGTACAAAGATTTAGTGCCCCGGCAAATGGTATTTGTACGTTAATTACAAAAGAGAATTTTGTTGACTCTCGAATTTGTAAGACTTCATCAGTGAAAATGGATGTCACATGATACGTCTAATCATTTAATAACATTATTGTTACAAATCGAACGCGTGACCTAAAAATGTATTCGTTTACACTACCAACACACACACATGTACAGAATGGGATGTACAAATTATGTTGTATAGTATGAGTATTTTTTTTTTCAATATAATTTATGTATATTTAAGCGTTAAGCACCGTACGTATAATTTAAGTAATCCATTATTTATTTAAAGGAGAAGTTATTATTATTCAATTTGTGTTTTAGTAATATTTTATTTGACCTACTCTAATATTTCGGAATATTATTTTGTACATTTTTTATAACAGAAAGGGAGGAATAAGAAGGAGAAGAAAGCGTAAAAATTGCGTAAAAATTTAACAGATTCAATAAAATAAACCATACTAAAAATAACTCTCCTTTTATTTTTATTTAAATGAAAGCTTCTTAATTTGATGTCCTGTTCATAACCTATCGTTGAGTTGTTGTTTCAATAAAACAATGAAATCAAAAGTTACAATAGTATGCCTTCGATTTTGTTTATAGCCAGTAATATATACATGTACCTCAGTAAGTACATAAGTAATAATATATTCCACGCACTCCGCGGTCCACGGAGATAGCGCTGCGCATCGCGCCTTGAATGTCGACGAATAAATTGTTACACGATTATTATGCATTGTGTGTAATTGTGTATTCCATGTGCACGTGACGCTCCCGTGCACTTTATAAAGTGACCATATCTGCATGAAACACGTTACATATACTTCATTGTAGTAGAACTTAGATGTAGCCAACTAACTTCAGCTTATATAAGGGCTAGCTTGATATCGGACCACGAGCTAAAAGATAATCGGAGTAAACTAGCTAATATTTCGTACAGTGAGTGAGAGAAGCGGAAATCTACTAATAAGAGCCGTTTCTTGACTTATCCATTACTTGCTCATTATATCCTTCCTTCCTTTTCAGCTGGCAACGCATTAATAGCTCTACTGGTTCGTGGTCGGCGGTGATCACTTATCACGTTACCCGCCTGGTGTTTGCTAAACCTACCTACATCCGTTCTCTTTTATCATATTTCTCTTTGTCCCTCAGTTATATTTTTTTAAGATAGTAAGGCATTTGTGACTCTTCTGGTGCTGCAAATATTCTTGGACGGTGGTGATCACTTAAGGTCATGTGACCAGCCAGCCAGTCAAGTGCTTGTTATACTTATCCCTATCCTTTCTCTTACATAACATTCTCTTTTATCTGTCATTAATTTTTTGGCCAGCGACACATTTGTGACTCCTCTGGTGCCGCAAATGTTCATAGACGGCGATGATGACAACATCAGGTGACTCGCCTGCTCGTTTGCCCGCTATTTTCGTAAAAAAAAATACATTCCAAGAAACGAGTTACATCTACGATGTGTCGCAGTGTGTTTGATTTGATCTATTAGTTTAATGGCCGAGGGTGACCGAGATCTAGAAAACGTGACCATATTTAGTTTGTGTGAATACGAGTGTCTATTACTCTATTGGTCGGGATGATTCATTGTATTTAGATTTTATAAGACCAGCAAACGAGGAGGACATTTGCAACACCAGAGGAGAGACGTTTGAAAGGATGAATGGTAATAGGGAGTAAGGAATGTGAGAAAGAGAGTTAGGTTTCTGGCTCTTATGATTCACTGTACGAAACTCAGCTATATTGTTTTCTTCAATTAAATTGTCTCTGAGACTCTTGCACTGCCCCGTTTAACCCAACCTGTGTACGAGCTGTAGACAATGGGCTACAGCTCGATCACAGTATTTTAATAGCTAAAAACGAGATTACGTATGTAGAATTTTGATGCTTTGTTTACATTGGAAAGTAAAGACTACGTTAATTACATAAATAAATAATTAGCATTGTATTGCATTAACATCGTTAAGGTGCTGACGGTACACTCTTAAATGTAAGCGATTCGACATTGTTCGGTACGATATCGTTATCGAACAAAGATAAAATATTAGGATCGGTACTATCGGAGCAGACACTTCAGTCTCTGTTGCAAGGAGTACTTATTTCTTAGAGTTTACTTGCACCTATATCGGATGCCCGATACCGATATCGAATCGGATAATATAAAAAGGCTTAAAAACAAAAAAATAGCGTAGTATGTATGAGAGACAACGTTGATGTAAACGTATTTCGCTTTTTTCCTTTTGCATTTGTCTATATAAATAAAACAGTTATAATAGTTACACCATTAAACGGATGAAGGTTTTTATAATTTTCCATTTATTAGATTAGTCTCTGCTGCGAAAATCAGAATATTTAAACATAGACAAAATTCACGAAAAAAAGTTATGTTTTTTTTGTATGGCACGACAAATAAGTTAAACACAACATTTACGTTACATTATAATAAAATATTACCTATATACTGCAGTAAAGATATTATTTTTTTATTGTATTGTGTAAATACGAGGAAGTATTCATTCTATTCTACTAGGTAACGAATTAGCACGACTAGCATTTGCTTTAGCACTATGTAATCAATTAGCGAGATAATTACTTGTATTATTTAGTTGTTTACAGAAGATAATATGAAACGTGATATATTAGCTAACACGTTTTAAGAAAATGCGGTCACTGATCTGTATATACATATAACTGTATCGGGACCGTGCCTGTTCATTAATTACTAAGTTTAGCTCTCGGTTTCGGTAGCGTCAATCTAGATATTGTTATGCCGGAAAAGCTTCTAAAACTATAGCATATTAACTCATAACATTCAACGGACCAATTAGGATCTCATGATCCTGTGTCGAGAGTCCTGAAACACACAACACAAACAGAAAACATCTAGATTACGATAAACTTCCGTATGACCAATATAACTTGCTGTGAGCGGGTAAGGAATCCATGAACGTTAGCACTTCAGTCAGCTCCAGTGACCACTGCGCCAACCTGTCTGTATGATAGTAAGGTTTAGTTTATCAGTTACTTCTTCTTAATCTCCATTATTTTCACGTGTCTCTTATATTGAAAGACCCTAATATAGTTATATGTTAAGGTATAAAATACATATGAAACGCGCTCCTTCCGCAAGATATCTCCACTGATATCTCCAAGATATCTCCACTCCACACACACATTCATAAGACTGAAGGTTCTATTATTATTTATTTTAGAAGATTTAGAAGAAACGACTTCGTCTACTTAATACTATTTTATTGTCGACATTATAATGTGCGAGTCTACTCATGTTCTTATCATTAATTTTACGTGTACATCACTGATTCAAATTCTTCTTAATAGTAATATTCTTACGGTACGTAAGACCATTACGTACATACGTGATAGCTTGGCAAAGTATACTGTGTTCATCACCAAAAGTAGGCGAACTGAAATTTCCTTCAATTCACCGATGATACGCGATTGCATAGTAATTAACTAATTACTGTTATAGAACAGGTTTGTAAGCGCACTAACTATATTTTTAATCAAGGCTATATGTTTTAGTTTGCCGGTAAATGCAACTTGTTTATTTTAATGGCCTGCTGAGTACGGCACGGTAAAGATTTTTTTAGAAATTAGTGAGTTTTTACGATTGGACGGATTATTACAATATTGTTGTCGTAATTTTGTTGCTGCGCTGTATGTAAACTGCATGATTTTTAAACTATTTTCTTTTGTCTTTGAGTATAATATTGTAAAGACGATGTGTCATTTTTTTCACTGTACAGAACTAATCACTTTTCAAAAAATATATAGGAACACCTACGAGTCGAAATTAAGGTTATGTTTTGAGGTTTATGTTTTTTAACCGACTTCGAAAAGGAGGAGGTTCTTAATGCGTGCTTTTTTTATGTATGCTTCCTGATTATTCAAAACGGCTTGACCGATTATGTTAATTCATTTTATGTTTTTAAAGAACATACATAGATTTATACCTAAATCATTATAAAATTAAACGAAATTACGTATTTTCCTCTTGAAGTTTTTTTGTTAAGAGTCTTATTTTTACTTTTTTTTTGAGTCGAGTCGATTTCGTTTTATATTTAAAACCTTAGAACAATAAAAATTATCTTTTCTTTTTTTTACAATGATTTACCTTGTATAATATATTAAAATAGCGCTTGTCCACGCTTTGACTGACGTAGATTTGAATCAATGTTTTCATTTTCAGGTCATTGAATCCATATTTCTTTCTTTATCCTTCTACAGAGGTCAAAATATCCATATTTCTAAGTTAGCAATTGACCTCACATATAATGAATTTCGAAAATTCATAATAGTGTTAAAGTTTATAGAGTTGTTTTAAATAAAAATTGTCAAATTATTTTATATTATTTACACAAACAAGATAACCTTTGAATGTAATCTTAAATAAAAGTAAAAAAAAATATTGTTGTGTGGATCGAATTGTAAATATCTTTTATCATCGTTTTGTTAATAACTACTATGTGATTTTATAACTATAGTTCATTTACGTTCATTCTATTTGACGTCAATAATCTGTACCTTTTTTCAATATTGATAAGCTCGTGATTGAGTTGGCCCAAACATATTCTCGCCTGTCATTCTTAGTCGCTAGTTGTATGCTATTGTTGTTGCTAGGCAACGTCGTCCAAAGTGATTAGCATTCTGGGTGCCAAAATCCATAAGATTATAACGTATGTACGGATGCTGATAAGCAATAATGTGTCATCCAACAAAAAGTCTAATTCGGAGATATTTATTTATTCTGATAATACGTCACAGATAAAACATTATTTCAAATTTTTTAAAGTCACACAAACTAAATAATTTCGGTCAAAAGTTCCTTCATTTTATGTTTCCAATATTGAAGTGTGTTCCATATTTTGCAATTTATACAATAATCTCATATATTTGAAAAACTTATTATTAGATAAAACTTCTAATTATACCAATGTGTTTTAGTATAATATACATTTTGTAAAAATAGAAAAAAAAAGATAAATATATATTTCTACAAAGAAATTTATTAAGAATAGGTTTGACGTCTTTAGATGCCATTTCCTCCAAATCCTACTCAGATTGGCACAGTTTTGCTTATCATTTATGTATATGCAGCGAGGCACATTTCTTAATAAAGGAGATGTGCCTCGCGATTTCGTGTGTGTTTCGGTACTTCCTTAATTTGTTAATTGTTATGGTTTCCGCTTTTATGAGTAACGCGATAATTTTTGTAACCTTCAATAAACAGTATCTAATGCGGGAATTACATTTGTAAGTTTTAGTCTCGTAAGAGATATAAAATAACTCTGTAACCCGGGTAACCATACGTGAGCTGTGATAATTTTATAAATATGTCGGTGATAATAAATTCTTTCATGTGTAGCAATAATAAATAAACAATGTATGTAATTATTTGTAAGTCTTTGAGTAAAACTTACAAGTGTAATTCTCGCCTAACGCAATAAATTATCTAATCGGATTTTAAGTTCGTTTAAACAAAAAAAAAACACATTAAACTAACAATATGCAATCCTTCGTTTCCGCCTCGCATTTATTTGACCAGTTTTTGTTATTCTGTATCTATTACTTTTTATATGGTACAGCTAACAGACGACGGACAGACGGACAGCTGAGTTTTAGTCATAGGGTCTCGTAGGCACCATTTGTCAACGGAACCCTAAAAACGGAGCGGTTGCGTTATAATATTTTATAAACCCATAAAAGGCCTAAAAATGTTCCTTTTTTTGTCGTTACAATAAAATATAATAGTTTTTACCTTATTAACGTCATTATGTTCGTGCCTCGAGCTCCTTGAACCGCCATGGAGCCCTTAATTATGGGGTCGTTGCACGCTGAAGCCGTAGCGAGGACTGTTTTCTCGAAAGTTCGCGAAATATAATATGGGTATAGTACGGTCGTGTGATTCATTATAAAAGAATGTTGACAAAAAAAAAAAGGTTTTTTTTTTAATAAACAATGAAATGAAAAAAAGTTGCCGTCAGCACATTACCTATTCAGTTACAGTTCTCATATTTGGTAGCATGATGAGAAGTTGTTTTTAAAATAATTTATTATATGGGCTGTCGGAATTGGTTACTCGTTACGGTAAGCTGTCGGTATAATAAATAATAATTAATTCTATAGTTCGTACTGGTTCACATATCGTTGTCTTAGATTTTCGCGATTATTATTCATTGAAATGAAACTATTTTAAACGGATTTAAATCGCGTATATTAATTATTTTTATCATCCCGACGTTTCGAGCACTTTGCAGCGTTCGTCTACCCGTGACCACGAACGCTGCAAAGTGCTCGAAACGTCGGGATGATAAAAATAATTAATATACGCGATTTAAATCCGTTTAAAATAGTTTCATTTCAATGAATAATAATCGCGAAAATCTAAGACAACGATAATTCTATAGTTTTCTGTTTCAGCAAATATTACAAACGCTAAAATAGTATGATTAAAATTTACTTATATGTTATTAAAAATATTAAATTATTTTAGTTTTATTTTAAGATATACCTAATTATGACGAAACAGATCCTAGAGAACCGATTATAAGTGCTTTTTATGTTAAAAAGATTAATATACCTTCAGAATTATTTCATATCAATTTGATCTGTATCCCGCAGGAATCGCTTGTGTAAAGAACAGAGTTTCTCAATAGACGACAGCAAATGCGATTAATATGCGATTAATACAATCGTAGTAAAGTGAACATTTCAACCGGTACCGTCAACAAAACAGTTCAAAAGCTTTACATATTATTCAATTACAGTTCCACAGTTATTTATGTTTTGAATAATATCTAGGTACCTACTAGGTGACCCGAGCATACTTCGCACCGTTACTAAATATTTACGAATTTACAGATTTTGAAATATTTGCTTAATTTTCGTCACTGTAGTGAAAAGTGAAAAATGATCTATGAAATGGCTATCGAACATTAATTTTGATGCAGTGTTAGGGATATATTTATAAAAAATTTTATATAGAAAAATAAAACATCATTGAGAAATGATATAGGTATTATATATGTAAACAATACACTAGTTATATATAAGGCGTGAATTACACTTATAAGTTTTGCTCTTATACTTTCATAAATATTTACATAGGATGTTTGTCATTGTTTTAAACCTGAAATAATTTACTGTCAGTGTCTTATTTTGATATCCACAGTTTTCATAACTACTGACTTACCGACTTATTTTATATAAGTTACGAGAGTAAAACTTACAAATGTAATTCTCGCCTAATCGACTCGAATCTGTAAGTATAATATATTTTGTAAATCATACATTGTCTAGCCAGACCTGAATATACTTTCCATTGATCGAATGATTCATGTCAGATTTTATCTGATGCGAACTCGTTGGATTCCGTATCTGTGAGCAATGTCGAGGTCAATTTGAGCCGTGACTCGCGATGAATGTGTAATTAAAATCAACCTTATGTTCTGGCATATAAGAATTGATTTAATGTAACAAAGAGTTTGATGACTAATGACAGTTGTTAATGTTACGGTTGCTGTTTTTGTATTCGCTTTGAAAATGTTTTGTTTATATGTCAATATTATCTTAGTAATAGTGATATTGGATTGATAGATAATTCGTTTAAATTATTAAGTGATTTTTTTATTGTGCGTTTATCTACTGCAATAGAGATGCTTGTCATTTTAACGACTTCCAAATGAGGAGGTTCTCAATTCTTTTTTATGGATATGTTATTATATATATATATATGTTTTCCGATTACTCAAAAACGACTGTACCGTTTTTGTTTATTACTTCTTTTGTTTGAATGGGTATACTTTAATATGTGTCCTAAAGAATTTTCATCCAAATCGATTTATCAGTTTAGTTTCAAAATTACAATAACTGAAGTAAGTATGTCATTGACATAACGAAATGACGAATTTTGCTTCAATGACGGTTCCCCTTTTTTAAAAAGGTCTTGTTTATAATATTAGGTATTTAACCTTTTGCCCGTAGATTAGCATTCTTCATACATATTGTATTAATGCATTTTGTTTGTTTATTATGTCGTAAAGATGCAAAGTAGAAACAGAAATATTTTTACTTGTCCCTTTAATATCCCTTCACTTTTAAAGATGTGCTGCAATATAATACTTGAAGGTAACTAATACTTTAAATAAACTTGCGAAATAATTGAAAATGCAGCAACAGTTTTTAACGAACCCAAGTAAGCAATAAATAAAACAGAAACAATGATAATGTTTATTCTAGATAGGATAATGTCGAATGTGACGTAATAAAGCTTTTAAGCTGACGCAGTAATCGCGGACCTTGTAACAATAACATTACTTGCAAATCGCGACTCATCGTGTCAGGGACCCTCTTAAATAAAACAATGTACAAGCCATATGAACGTAACTACAGTCAGATTTTACATCGCAAGATGTCCTGGTTTCAACGCTAATGGTTACTGTTCCGTTTCTATGGATGTGCGTGATGTTTATATATAGCCTATTATCTACCTTAATGAACGGGTTATATAATCAAACTGGTATATACTGAGATTAGTGCGGACAAAGAAAAATACTCGTAAGCTTTATATATTAATACACATACAGTTAAACTGTCTGTATTATTTATTATGTAATATTTTATTGATCTACTAATTCGGTATATTATATATAAAAAAAGTTTAATATAGTAGATAATTAATTATATAACTAATCTATCTTTTTAGTCTATTTCAGTGTTTTAAAGTAATGTCACTTCAATATTTAATTATGAAATCAACATTAATTATGGATAGTATAAAATATTATGCAAAATATAATTTTATTCTTTCGACTTGCTAGTCGAATATATCAACATATACTATTTTATAAAATATTAAGTTGCTCTGAGGAAATCCCCGATCGGTTTTCCTTATAATATGATGCTCGCCTGACCTAATACAACGGGTTTTGAGAAAATTACGTGTGGAATTTACGATATGCAAAAAACAAAACTAGGTATCTTTTTTTAGCATTCCATAAATATTGAAAAAAAAAATTATAAAATAAAATATTGCATCATGTCTTTTCTTTCAAAACATTCAGGTGTTTTAATATAAAAGTAAACATGATAATTTTAAATGTTTATATTTACAAATTAAGATTTTTTTCGCCAAGGATTTACGTACATAACACGGCCACAAAAAACTACGTCATACTGTTGTAGCTTTAATTTATCTTTATTCAACTCGTGTTTTATCCAACTTTCACCATTTATTCGCAAGTCACGTTGTCTGTGACAGTAAAAAGCCTTTCGATTTCGTCTTGTTTACTTTTGCAATTTCGTCAACCCGTTCATAGATTTGCAGTTATTGAAAGTCAAGTGCTTTATCCACTTAGAAATTTTTTGGTAATATTTATAACTTCACCCTAGTGAAAGAAATGTATGTTCATCATTATTTTAGGCACTTTTGCACATATAGTTTTATTTTATGCGTAGATTTTTAATAGATTTAATGTGTGTAATGATGTAGTAGTCTCATATTGTTTTCGGACGGTCTACTTTGGACTTGGCAGACGTTCCTCTTTCGAAATTGAAAGCAGTGGGTTCATAGAATTAAAATTTTTCCCGGAAAACATTTCATTTTGAAGGTAATTGTAGGACACGTTTGTAATCATGACGCTAGTTGACGTCGATTCGTTTAAATCAGGGTTGCGTAGTTTTTGGTCGATCGGAATAGGTATATTTTAAAGTTTTTAGGATTATCCTAAGGATATAGGGAATGCACCGCATATTAAATGTCTTATCCATTCTATTTTCAAATTTTGTATAAAAAAAGTTAAGATGAGAAACATGTAGCGCTTTATATCTGATGTATATTTTCAGGCTTGAACACATTTTCCGATACGAATCAGGCTTTGAGATGAGCTGGCACGTCGCCAATATAGCTGGAGCCCATCGATGTGTATTATCTTGCTAGAATATAGGTATTAAATTCTACCTAATGGCCCTGACTTTGGTCGAGTTGAAACGACACAGAATGTTAAATATATTTGATTTTCAATAATATTGTTTGCTTAGGGACAGTATTTTGGAAAGGCTGAAGCAATTGAACGAGTCTCCTGATGAGTTCTTAAAAATAGTTACAAAAAAACATTATGAATTATGAGTGAGTATTTTTAGTTGATAGAGAAGATTGGTGATTAAATAGGTCTGAAAATACGGGAAAAGCTTCTTGAAAATATTTAAGGTAGAGTAGATTAAAAATCATTTGCTAATTCTCAGGATTTAGGGCCAAATATACACTTAATTATGAGTTACCATTACATCTCGTGCTTTGTTTGTTTATGATGGTCTCTTTGACAAGAACATTGAAGGTACTTATAATTAGGTGATGTTTGAGTATTTAACAACTGTTAGACTAATATTTACATTGCTTACGGCAAAACAATATTCTTTTTAATGGTAACGCGACAGGTGAGCGTGCACATAGTCATGACCTTGCCACTGAATTCGTTTCAAACAAAATTAAACTTGTTCCTGGTAATACTCGTAGTTTAAAAACAAAACTGTTATTACACAATCTTTGGTACGAAATGTAAAAAGGTATTCAATGACTAGATAATATCAAAAGCTGATGTGTTTGTTTGTACCATTTATGTGAAATGAGATTTTTTGATTGTCGACCTTTAAGCTATATAACATTAGACCAACATTATTCATAGAAGCGAAGTAGGAAATAAGTGCTACGGTACGTAAGGCCGCAAGATATATTTAGTGAAATAATATAATTAATGTAAACATTATGGTACAATAACACCATGAGGAAGGTTTATCAGTTTTATATCATTTAGTCATTGAAAGAAACAAAGCTATTAAACACAATGTCAATGATATCATGAAGGAGATAATAAATTGAAAACTCTACTATGTATATTATGATACCGTTGTTCTACTTGTATTCGATTATGTAGTTTTTCAACTCTTTTTACAACAAAAAAAGGAGCAGGGTCTCAATTTGTACATTTTATTCATGTTTGTGATCTCATAACTCCGTCATTTCTGAACCGATTTTGAAAATTTAAAAATAATTTTTATTCGAAAAGGTTCCTTTCAGATTAGTTCCATAGAACTTTTATCATTATCGGTTGAATAGTTTGGTTTTAAAATCAAAATAACTGGAATATATGTATATCATCCACGTAAACGAAACTACGTACATTGTGGTTTTGAAGTAGATTGATTTTTTTGAAAGTCATTAAGACTTATTACGTTAAAACATCTTATCAAAATTTACAAACAATGGGATTAAAACTTTATCTTCTGTCTATAACCTCTTCAAACTTACGGGTTGCATTACTTCTTGCTAATTTTTGATGATTCGTGTATTCAGTCTAAAGCGATATTATTTATTATCTTCAGATAACACACCCGTGGTGTTATCAGTAGTAGAATTGAGTATATAATTTGAAGTAACTATTAATCGTTAAATCACATGTACAAAAATAAGTGAAAGTAAATTTTAGATCGTTTTGCAGTCGTTTTTTTGCTAATTTAGTTTTCATGGTTCTAAAGGCCATGAACTTAGGACGCCGCCGGCACTCCGCTGTATTTGTCGTCAAGGCTCTTTATATTTTACAAAACTGGAGCTATTCACGAAAAGCTATAATGTAAAATACTTTCATAAAACTTGCACGTTTCGAACCAGTTTTCTTTTGTGTACGTATTTCGTTTTGTACCTTTTACTTTTACCAAATTTGGTTCGTATTAATGTTTGTTTTTTTTTTATTTGAATGTCGCTTTGTCCTTTTATATCACTACCGTCCACTTCGTTTGCTTTCGTAATTTTATGTTTTGGAATGATATGGGAAGTAGTTTTAGTTCCTTATTCAATTACCGGTATTTTTTTTTAAATTGTCTATTTTTAAAATGGTAAATTGCTTTGCAATTTAAGGCAATCGCAGTAAATAGTCCACTTTTTACTTATTATTAGTTTTGGCTATTTTGTATCGTTAATAGGGCTTGTTAAAGGTATTCTACATTTTATCGTTTATGTCAATGGTAGTAGGAAAACAGACCAGGAAATGCCAACTTATTGTAAATGGTCCCTCTCTATTTCAGCAATAACTTGAGATTCCTCTACCTAAAGACTAAATTACTAAATATAGTAACGTTGTACTTCTAATTCGGTGCGAATAATGGAATCTAAATTTTACTTTTACTTTTGCGTTTATTTATATAATTGGTTTATTAGCTTACTGATAAATTTATTTAATAAAACTCGCAACACTGACTAAATCATTGCCAACACACGCCCAAAACAGTAGGTCTAAGATTTCTAGACATGACCTTACAACAAAAAAGGATTTATAGAATGTTATTTATTAAGGATATTAAAAAGGAATAGTTTTCGTAAGTAGTAACAATATAGCTAACTTTCATATTAAATATAACGGGTCTTATCGCGTTAACTAATGGTAGTAATACCTTTTTTATTGCCCGACGTTTCGACGAAGTTACATCTGTCGTGGTCAGCTCGTGATTTAATATGAATAGTATAAATTGCGAAAGTTTAAAATATATAATATAGCTTACATTAACTTAGTACTAATAAGTTGACAGTAAAATTATTAGTTGGTATCTAGCAGACCTTGCAGTTAGGGTTATTACAGATTAATAAAAACATTTAAGACTTTTGTAGCACAATTACGTGAGTCATTTTTCACATAATTAAGTGTTTGTTTGTTTCACTTTTATTTTAATTATATTCTCTTTTGTTTCAGAGGGACGACCGTTCACTTTTAGCGCAGTTTTTCTTTGCTGACGATGCGTTAAACATGATCGCCGCCGAGTTGGACTCTTTCGATGGTCGAAAAGACCCCGAAAGGTGTTCCACTCTCGTCAACCAGTTAAGGCACGCACAGGTTAGTTGAAGATAATATGGAATTAATAATTTTAAGTCTTTCGGTTTTCTAGTTACGAGGACTCGTTTAATTAAAACGAAATTTATAATTTAATCGGTTTGAACTAATTTTCGCAGTAATATATTATATCCTTTAATAATTGATAAAAGTTATCGAAATTATTTTATGTGAGACTAAATTTGTTTCTTTTTTTTCGCGTTTTTAGAGAAAAGTATTAATGCCTTTTAGAAATGATCAGGGTTAATAGATACTGAATTAATAGAGCATTCGCTTTGACTATTTCACCTTCCAATAAAAATATTCACAAATTGAATTACTTTTTTCAGAAAACAATAGACTACAATTAAACAAAGACAATTACATAGAATAAGAACTTTTTAAGATCATTTAAATAGCATTTTGATTAGCAGCAATACGCAAAGTAATAACACACTAATGCACGTATCAATAATTCTAATAAACTGTAAACAAAACAAAAGTATGAAATCAATTAAGATATGTTTGCGTTATTATCGACAAGGAGTTGGTCATTGATGATATGATAATGTGAGCACGTGATATGCGCTATATAGTATCTCTGTGGTTTTATATATGTACTAGCAGTTCATCGCGCCTTTGCCCGCGTATATTGTGGAATTTGATCGATGCGATTCAGAAAACTGATACTTCGTGTCGTGTTTTAAAAATTATGTTTATTGAGTTTTAAGTTAATATGACCACTGAAAAATTATTTGCATCTCACCTCCTTCCACCCTTTTAGGGATGAAATATCAAATTTTTTTAATAGATTCCTGCATAATAATTCAAAATTTCAGGTACTATATAGATCTACAAGCGATATTTTTTCCGTTTTAGATTTTAGTATCTTCTAGCACATCTATAAGGGTTGATTTTGGAAATAATAATAAAAGATTGTCAGCTAGTTCTAAATAAATTTGAAATCATTATTTTATCTTTTAGTATTGTTTCGTAACTAACTGTTGTCTGGAAATATTGGTCTTTTAGCGTTAAAATCGCCTTTGTGTTTGTGAAGTGTTCTAGTTAACCCTTAATTTGGCAAAGTATAAAATGCAGTAAAAAGTCTTTTTGTTGTTGTAATTGTAATTGATACGTATATAACTATCATAAAAAAATTATTTTAAAAATCTGAAAAGCTTAGTTTTCTTTAAAACTTATGCATGCCACGACATACATTGCTAATTATCTACCACGTTATTTTTGCAATTTTTTAAACAAATATTTTTTAAATTTCATGTATGCCAGGGCATACATTGTCAAATAAAGGGTGGAATACAATAAAGAGTAATTTGTTGTCGTCTCTCTTTATATTTAAACGATAAAAATATTAAAAAATTAAGTAATTTTCTATAAAACTATTGAAACTATAGGACTAATATTTATAATTTTCCTTCAATGTATAATTCATCCTTATACCTTTTAATAAAAGAATATTTTTTGGATTCTATTTATTGATTGAAAAAATATATAAAAGACAACTAAAAAGTGTGCTGTTTTTTACTTACATTAAAGAAACAGGCAATGTTAAAAAAAAACTTTCCGTAAAAAACTGATCACCTATCAGTATATCAGTTCGGAATGTGGAAGAGTGTAATCTAATTCCTGGACACGGGATAAGACGCGAATTTTCGCGGCAATCCTGGATTTCTCGACGATCTGTCAACCCTATGTGCGTCCCATAGAAGCATATAAGCACTGTTAAGCCACTGCATGTAAGGAGACAGTTTTGTACCGTATTATTAACCCAGATTATATTTAATTTTCATATAGTCAAAATTAATTCTACGTCACCATGCGCAGATGTAGACAGTTTTTGTGCCTTTTACGGATCCTAAAAGTCCGATCTATTTCTATCCGAAAATTCATCAAAATTGGTGGTTTAGACGTGTAATTTAGAGACGGACAGACAAACAAATTTATTTTTGCGTTTCTATTATTTGTATTAATATAAACAATCAGTTGTCCTTCGATATAATATCAGTGATATTTTTTATTACTACTTATTAAGCTTGTAGACGTCATAAATACCTATATAACAGTGATAAGAAAAATATATTCAATATTCGTTGTGGTATTTCATCGTACTGTTTTTAAATTGTTTTTTGTCTATCTTATTGTGGTAAAATTTTATCACATGTAAAAAGACTCTGATAAGCAATACTATTTCAAGCTACATGGACTTCATTTTGATTTTGCATCTAAACATGTCAAACCTATTCTCAACAAATTTGTTTGAAGAAGTAGATATCCACGAAAATTAGAAGAAGTACATATTCTCTTTTCTAATTTGATAAAAGGTATATTTAATAAAAAGCAGATTGGTACAATAAAAAGTTACTTCAATTATAATATTTTTTTCAAATAGATTATTGTATACTGCAATATAGTGAGCACACTTCAATATTCAAAACATTAAATTAAGAACCTTTTTTCCATACTTATTTAGTTTAGATGACTTTAAATTTTTTAAATAATTTAAATTTAATTTTATATTAAATTTAATAATGTAAAATACATGTAGCATTATCACAATACATCAATATTTCAGAGTTCGACTTTTGTGGGTTAAAACATTATTACTTATCAGCGTCCAATTGAAATGTAAAACAACAATGCTTCACTGACTTCAAAAGTAAGAAACGTAATTTTGTTTATTTGGATGATTATTCGACATATTTATTCTAGTTGTTTTTATTATAAAAACAAACTTTTGAAACGATTTTGATGAAAATTCTATAGGAAAAATCGAAGAGTATACCCTTTCAAAAAAAAAGAATTAATCAAAAAGGTCCTACCGTTTTCTAGTAGTCGGGGAACATATGTATGTTAAAAAGGTCCCCGACGAATTAAGAACCTTTTTTTAAAGTCTTTTAAAAACAACAGTGGCTAAGTGTTTGTTCAATTCAATTCTTTGGTTTATGGCTTAAGTGTTTGTTATTAATTTTGTTTTATAAAACTGACATATAAATAAAAGTGTTTATCAATTTACCCACGCGATTTCTCTTAATATTATTATTACCTGTAATGAGTTTATATTATATTGTTACCTGTAACGAGTTTTAAATGTATTATTATTCACGCTATTGTTCATATTCGCATGCTTAATGTTTCAATTCAAAAGAGGTCTTAAAAATATAGTTTCCGTGTTAATTAAAATGAGAAAAATTAGAAAGAATAATTTTTAATTGTTATTTTTTATCAGTTATATCAGTTAAAACATCTTTAGACCTTTTTCCTAGTACGCCGGGCGATGCTTCTTTCGCTAATCTTGCAAGTATTTAATGAACACTAGCTGTGTTTTGTGTAAATGAATAAGTTATCACTATACGACGATTCAATATCAATCTAATTCAAACTTTTATCGTAATTCGCTAAAACGAGCAAAATTTTTATCTTCATAATATTAGTATCATTATCATATCAAGAGCCGAGATGGCCTAGTGGTTCGAACACGTCGATCTCAACCGATGATCGCGGGTTCAAACCCCAGCTAGCACCGCCAGCAGTGGGATATGTAGAGGCTGTTACTTTACTTTACTACTTTATTAGGTGAGAATTACACTAGTAAGTTTTACTCGTCGACTTACGTAAGAATTAAGAAGTGTTTATCAGTGCTTTACATCTAAAAAAATGTTTAGTGACTTATGTATCGAGACTCACACTTTTAGTACAATGTTATTCTACATATCACTTTCGAGAGTAGGTATAAAAGTGAAATTCTCGTCTTAGATATTATTGAAATGTGCCTTATCACCAATAAAATATTATGTTTTGAAATAATCAAAATGTGTGAGTCAGCTCATAGCCTAACTCGTCTTTGTTCCTTTGTTCGAAATTATTATTGGTTCCGTTGCGATAAGCGTACTTAATCGTTTATTGGAAATTACTCAAATATTTCGTATACAATGACTCAGTAAGGTTACGAATCAATGATCGATGAAAGGCCTCAAAATTTAGCTTTGTAAGGGTCAATACAAGTACCAGTTTGGATCGGTAATTAGGTACTACATGCGATAAATATACCATTTTTCTTCTCTACAGTGGGTATTTTATATTTTAAGAGTTTAAAGTAGTACAGTATTGTTTTTGGAAAACGCGGCAGTAGTCGATACGAGTTTTTTTTGTACTTTATGCAATATCTTCATCAATTGTGAATGCATTCGACGTCGTTTAAAATTCGCAAGCAGTTCTTTTTTGTTCAATATTCGATAACAACTAAAATTTCTTCCTTTGAAAGCAAATCGCTGGCGATCAAGATATTTAAACAAGATAACGATATTCGATTAATGTCAGTTGAGTATGAAAACATAATTAGGCATTACAAAAAAATATTAGTCAGTTATCCTTTCGTAGTTATTACATTCTGATGTTTTTTTTTTCATAAGAATAATTTGATACGATTCTTCCTGTTTTGAAAGCGCATAGTATAAACATGTCAATGTTTACGAAGGTATGCGTAATATTTTTGTTTCTATAGAAAAATCTTTGTTTGTCAGCTGTCAGTGGAAATCTGACTGCCTCCCGTCATCATACGACATCTTCAATGCTCAATGAATTTATAAAAAAGTGAAATATCACTCACTGTTTAATCACGTAATTTCAGAAACTATAACACCTACAAGCATAAAATTTCGCAGGTATGTTCTTTATAGTATCCTGATGTAATATACAATATAACATTCTATGTAAACGGGCTATCCACCGTATAAAGCCCTTTTTAAATTGGATCACTAGTTTAGATATTACCTACAACAACCTACAAATAATTTTTAACCGTTCATATTATAAGTATAGACTTCATTTTCAATTCAATTCTTTGGTTTATGGCGACTTCATTTTCAATACGTTCATATCGTTTCAGGTGTACATGGCTTTCACGTGATACGTACGGGGACTTTTTTTGTTCACAACAATCGGATGTTACGTCCTCGTGACCTAGAAATACAATAGATATATAAATCAGTAGAAAAAATATTAACTGTCAACATAACATTTGTCACTGGATCGTTTTTATATATATTGACTATGGTGTCTTCTCCACACGTGACATTGGCGAAATAATATGTGTCTAATTGGCACAAAAAGAAGCTATTAATCAAATAATTGAATTTAATATTGACTATGAAGATCAGCGTACCGAATATAGGTTTAAACAAAAATAGTATTAGGCGATAGACTTGTAAGATTTACTCTCTTAATTCATTTAAAACAACTCTGTAATCTGGTAACAACGATTTAGGCAACCTTATGGAAGCTATTTAAGTCAAACATAAGTCACTAACAGTAAATTCTTAAAGGTGTAAAGTAATGACAAACAATTTATGTTAATCTTTATATAACTCAGAACAAAACTTGTAAGTGTAAATCTCGGCTTAGGTAGCGTGTTTTACAGTTTACGTTTCGTAACAAATGTTAGGTATCAATTAAGATATACAAGCACTGAATCATAATTTAGTAAATATTTCAGCATGGTTTATTTTATTGTACCATTATGACTGAGGTAGGGTCTAGCTGTAGCCTGAGTCCAACTCGTATACGGTCTGGCTCGACCGTGGCAGTGTCTCACTTTCACAGGTGATCGAGGTGAAGTAGCTAATAGAGCTGCGTTTCGTACTGTGAGTGAGAGAAATCTAATCTCTTCCCCTATTCTCTTCCTTATGTTCTATTCTCTTTTAATTTGATAATGGATTTGTGACTTTTCTGGCTCTGTCCCGCATGCTCGTTTGCTATTTTTTTTTAAAGCCATGAATTGACATCGTCGTTAAACATCATCGTATACTAAATTTTTGTCTGAACGAAAAGTATCTATCCCATATACTTTTTAGCCCTTGATATTGTATGCAAAGTTTCATGATTGGCGGTTGAGTAGTTGGCGTGAAAGGGTAAAAAGAAAACAAACTTAGGATTGTTACTATTAGGATTACTCACCGGCATGTGTCGTAGAGAACTGTTATTATTAACATTTAATAAAATTATCGTTGACTTCTCATAGGTATTTTAATATATAGGTGGTAAGCGATATGTATGAGTCAATGACACAACAGATCTCACACGGATGATGTCTAACGGTTGGCGAAACACTGAAAATATTAAGATAATTTTAAAACTTAATAATACACCTATTTTGTTTCTAGAAGGCTAGATGATGTCTACTTAGCTTGCGTAGAATAATTATTTTCTGTTCGTATTGATTCTCCATATACATTCCACCCCCTTTTTTATATTTTTTTATCGCTGAGGAATGCATTTATCGATTCCACCCGATGTTAATTCAGGCGGGTATGTGGAACTCTTGGAACGGAGATGCACCAGATTATCCACTAAAAGAAATTTTCATCGTCTGTATTCGCTCCAAGTTTTATTATACAAAAACTAAAACCCGTCCTTTCAATGCCTCATTGTTATAAAATTCTTTAGATTGAAAACAACAACGCAAAAGTACACAGACAGACTTAAATTCACATTTATAATTAATATTATCCTAAAGTATGGAAATGTGGATCTCTCCTAAGATTCTACTGTTTATTTATTCTTATCTTTAGTAACAAGTTTTAATATCGGCCGGTTCAGGTTTTAATATTACTTTGTAAACTAACTTTATTCACTAAGTTTTCTACTTTAAACAGGTACAGCTTTTAGAGTATCTAAAAGGCCTTTTAATATTTGCGATAAAAAACATTTATCGAGTGAAAAAGAAATTAGGATACTTGTATATTTTACTTTAATTCATAAGTAATTTTAACATACTAGATTTATCTAAAAAAATTGACAGCTAGATTCGGGCTTCTGTACCTTGGGTTCCGTACCAGTCATAATTATTTCACATATTCCATAAACATTTTGACAATACATATTACGGTTCAGAAGACACAAACTTTCGAACTTATGGACGAGCAGACATTTGATAGATTTGTTAATAAACTTTAAAAAAATATTAATATAACTCAGAGTTTATCTAGATACCAAATTGATAAAGAGAGAGTGAATTTTGTGTGTGCGAAGTAAACTACGACACTTGAACGTATTTTAAAAATTATGGTAATATTTAAAAGGTTCATTGTACTAAATAGTCATAGACTATATTGTAAGTACATATATGCGTATTATTTTAAAATAAAATCTTCATTAATGTGAGTAAAGCCGCGAGCAAAAACTAGTATATTATATAGCGTGGATTATTAGGAGTTAAAACTACAAAAAAACTTAATTGATTACCGATTTATCGGTTAAATATCATTCGAATATTTATTATATGCGTATCTTCTATTGCACTTTAGTACCTACTGGATGCGCACGCGCATCTTAATGTTGTTCGCCGAGGGTGTAACA
Source organism: Hypolimnas misippus (assembly GCA_037950945.1). Taxonomy (NCBI): domain Eukaryota; kingdom Metazoa; phylum Arthropoda; class Insecta; order Lepidoptera; family Nymphalidae; genus Hypolimnas; species Hypolimnas misippus. Next base: position 5,310,793 of record JBBEEQ010000009.1, read on the forward strand.
ATGTATTTCCAGCGGCGGTCTCTAAATTGGCGAAGGATGCAGTCATGTGATTGTCAGAAGTGGTCGACAATTCAAAGCTGACCCGCCTGCTAAAGGTCCACCGTGATGACGAGGGTCAATTAATGTTATACTTTTTGGAAGAAAGTACGTGGTAGTTTTAATTGTACTAGATTAAATGAGACATGGTTCCAATCAAACTTAAAAGGATGTGAGATTTTCTTTATTTGTTTATCTTTATATGGTAATTAATAAATAATCTTTCAAATTTGTATTTTAATTATAAGTGTTAACATAAATAGTTAAACACACTTACGTCTGAAACTTACACCAACAAGAACAGACAGGTAAGTACATAAGTGGAATTCGCGTAAACCGCAGTACCAATTTGTGAAGGTTACCGTGAGTCCCAGTATTATTACAATAGATATTTTAATGGAATTTTCTGTGGTGATGTAGTTATTTTTCTGTTAAGTTTCTACTAGCTGTATCCGGCATGCGTTGTAATGCCACCTAAAATATATAGATTTTTCGGACCGGGAGTCCTCGCGTGGGCGTCCCCAGAACAGCCTACTAAGTTTCATCACAGTTCAATCAATGGTTTCGGAACGCATAGAGGACACACCTATAAACATTAATTTTTATTAACATATACCGCGTTGTGCTCTAGGCTTTGTTTAGATTTATGTTAGAATGATCATGGCGTTTTGTACTGAGAGTTCATAAAATATACAAATATATTTTGTCAATTACCTGGACATCAGTAACGTCGTAATCAAGGACATGGATAATGACTCTCTATCAATTAGCCGTTAACTAAAATCTTTTAGTGACCTAATATTACTGATATACGTAATACGTCGCTTGAATAGTTGCTTAGCAAGGGACTCTTGATGTAAAGAATATTATAACAAACGTTGAAAAATAAAGACGTGGACTAACTATGAATATGTCTTATTATTATTCACTTCTAGGCTCTTCAAAAGTACCTAGTCGTATATTAAAGATATATTTATTTATACGAAAGATAAACTTTCTTTAATTGCGTTAATAATAACAGTAATAGCTGATGTTAGAAGACATTAATAATATTGTATCAGTAATGGAATGTATTTAAACCTCACTACACTACTTTCGATTCGAGTCCAGTTATATTGGCTTTGATATCTAATACTGTCGCCTTTCTAGATATTATAGATATTATTATGTTTATTAAAGAACAGGATCTATCCGTCTGTGTAGTTGTGAAATTGTAAGATGGTAGTGTATGTAATATTGGATTTTTTCGTGCGTGAATTGACTTATTATCATTATCATCAGATATGCAGTGATGGATTAGTGAAAATGATTTATGTAGGATATAGCCTATGGTAGCTTTGTCCCTTCTAGTAGGTACAAGGTACATTGAGTAAATTAAAAATTAAAAAAAAATGTACCGAATTCCAGTCAAACTTAAACTTGCTGGTTAAACTTAGTGACATCGTGAATCGACGCTGAATTGCGCCAGATGACGTTGCCGTGAGTCGTAAAAATGTTAGTAGTTTTAGTTTATTTGTTTCGTTTTCGATTTATCTTTTTATAAGTTTTTGCTCTTTAACAAAAACAGCCTAACGAGCGGGCGGCTCACCTGATGTTAAGGGAACAACGCCGTATATGGATATTTTTAGCACCAGAGGAGCTCTAAATATGTTGCCTAATTTAAAAGGAAGCGAGAGATTAACAGAAAAAGAGGAAGTAAGGAAAGAAATGGTCGGAGTTAGGCTTCCGACTCTCGGCCTCGACTTCAGTGGTGCAATGGTTTTGCTTTGGTTTCCTAGGATGACGTTGCTAGTTATTTTGCGGTCGCTTTGTCTTCTATTTATGTATGTCTTTGGATGACAGTCAAACTATTGATAATAGTATGGTACGGTTTCCTAGACAGCATTATGACAGTATTATGATGCCGTAACGTCAAAGAGTTTTCTAGACCATAATATTGCGGCCATAATTTCGCGGACCGTAAAGGAAACCATAGTATAACTGTTTGTTGATGTCGGCCGTATCTGATATCGTCTGTATACCTAATTACGCACCGTCATAGACAGCTAGGAGAAGAAAACAATAGAACAATAGAATATGTTTTATTTATTTTTATTTAATTTTTTTGTAGTTTTTGTTTACGATTAACGGGATTATATTATAATTATAAAAATTGATGAAAATATTGGGGTTAATGTACCTATGAGAAGTGATAAGAAATCTTTTGTATTATTTGAAGTGAGTAAAGACATCGTTGTCAAAATAATCTGTAATAAAAGATGTACTATTATAATGTACAATATTTTCGGCAATTATTTTTCATATATTTTATTAAAATAATAGCAAGAAAAATATTTAGAAATAGAACATTTCGTTTTTCTAACTACACTCGTACATATTATTTTATTAATACCTTAATATCACATTGCACACTGTAATAAATCACGTCATAACTTAAGATGGTCGAGCTCTAACCACTAAGCCATCTCGGCACATATACATTCTTAATTGAGTTAATTTATCAATGGTAAATAATTTAAGATTTAATCAGAATTTAATCGATTAAATCCGTTATTTGCGAGTAGATCGGTGTTTCAGAAACCGGCGGAAAGCGTAATTCAAGGTCGTGATCTTTGTAACGCTATTCAATGCTGTATTTTAATAGCTACTTTGATTATTACTTAACAATGTTGTGGAACTTGTGCATGTGTAGTGATGTTTTGATAAAAAAAAATTAAATACAATCTTTAAACTTGTATAAATCCATTATCAATACTAAGAGTTTTCTTGAAGGTTCATTGAATTAATGTTGAAATTTTGCTTTTTGAAATTTCAAAATTAAATGAAAAACTGTACTTGCGTTTCGTACACAAGGAACAGGAAAGATGGTATATTTTAATATTTATTGCTTTTTAAGTTTCAATCGGCTATGGGATACAGATTTCAAACGGATTCGGGAGGAAAGTGAATTAATGTGAAATACGCATCCATTTTCGAATTGACTATCGAAATATGAAATCCTCAAGTGTGTATGACAACTAAGTAATGTAACAGACTTAGGCCCATGTACGCGTGACTAGATAACCAATAATGTATTTAATAATAAAAAGACTTCACTAATTTAAAAATCTGACTGTCTAATAACAACCTTGCACTACAAAATCAAATTTAAATTTTTAGGTTACAAACGTGCGCAACGTCGCAGTATATAATACAATCGCCATTTGTGATAATTTACGTCCGACATGTTGATTATTTGCTGACGTCACATAGCCTGAAACTCCGAGGAAGAATATTAATGGAATGACATCTTGCACTTCAAAAACAGTTCACCCGTTTAGGCTTCAGGTTACAATAACCGATATAATTTTTTTTAATATACAATATTCTTGCAAGCATCTAAAGGCGCCGTTAGCCCAGCATGAACATTTTCAACTGTTATTAACATTTTCGTTATTTATTGTCTCGCTATTGAATTATTAACCTAGATGTGACCGATACCGCCTTTATACGTAGTCTACATTAATTTTGTAACTGGACCAAGGACGAATTAGTAATGTGTTAGACCAGACAGGTTAATTAACTAAAATTATTACGTCCATACTTTCCCACTATGTACATAAGTCGAAAAGGAGAGTAAGAATAGTGTCTTTTGAAAATGTTTGACGGTCTTCATTATTTTTGTCTCTTATAAAATTGTATGTCTTAGCTGAGAAATACACTTATTTAAGTTTTGCTCTCAAACTTTTATAAAGATTTACATTAGTTGTTTGTTTTGTACTCATGACAGGATTTACTGTCAGTGCTGAATACTGCGTATCTCTTACTAGGTTACAGAGTTTTTTTATATCAATTACGGAAGTAAAACTAACAAGTGTAATTCAGCGTTATGATCAAAAGCGACATAAATCCTTTAAGTACTTATGGGAGATGCCTTGTCTCTGTAATAATAGATTTTAAATACATATACATTTTTTTAAATAGAACAAACGATGATGACTTCCAAGCCGGATTCGTCTACGGTGACTATCTTCTCAAAATGAGTCAATCACTGATGCGTCCTCATCAGTTTTAGCAGTGTACGTTGTATAACAATTGCTACACGTGATGGTGCTCTTTATGTATGTATTTAAATAAAATATTTTTTACCCAACTATGCGACGTAAGGGAGGCTAATGTGTTTATCAGTCTATGTATATACACGTCGTTTGATAAAATTGTCGATTTTAGAGATAGCCATACAGACATGGCCATAATGGGAAAAATAAAAAAAAATTAAAATGACGAACAATGTCAAGTGGTATATCGTTGAATATGTATTTAAAATCATTTTTAGGTTTCTCATGTCGTTTTTCAATCAGAATTATCATTCGTTTATGATCTATGATTATTTGGACGCCGATAAGCAATACTGTGTCAAGCCACACGGACTTCATTTTGAGAAAACGGCGTCTAAACATATCCAACCTATTCTTAACAAATATGTTTGAAGACGTATATATCCATCTTTTATTTTATTCTTTGATAAAAGCTATGATAAATTGAATTCTGACTGATACATTTAATATATTATCTTATAAAAAGTTATTTAAATATTTGAGATCATTGTAAAAATTGCAAAAAATGGCACGCACTTGAAATTCGAACCAATTAACTAAGAAACTTTTTTCCGTATTTATTTAATTTATATGACTACAATTTTTTTGTATAATGTTAAATAGGTGATGCAGTATCAAAGCACATGAATATCTCTGAATTTGACTTTTTGTGGGTTGACACATTATTGGTTATCAGCATCCATTTAAAGTTGGTTAGTAACGATTCTCACTTATAGGTTTTTAGACAGAACTATCGTTGCAGCACTGTTGACAGCAGATGATCTCGTGACGCAGTCGGGTTATTTTTTTTTTTGATTTATTACTTGTTTTCCGCTTAGTCTATCTACACATCCAATAACACATGTGTTATTGGAAATAACTTTAAACGCAATATCGTGTCTTTGTCATATTGATCTTGATGAAAAGTTGGTAATAGAAATCGTAAATAGTTGGCAAGGATTAAGTAGTTAACATATTAAATAAAATATATCAAGTTTATCCGTGTATAATAGTAGTTCAATAATAATTGATTTACATTATTAATCAGCCATATTATATGTGCAGTATTAAACATACCAATGTTATCAAGCGAAGCGCGAGCTATATGACGTGAAATACTTTTTTTTACATTTGTATGACCATACGATTATTAAAATTAGATATTTTATTGATGTCCATTCGAACAGGCTTTTTCGAAGTTTTAGCGTCGATATTGTCTCTCCTGGCTGCGTGTTTACAATTCCTACTCGTCTAAATTATACAATATAATAAAAAATTATAGATTAGCCTTAGCTTTACAAATGATTGTATTATTTTACTTTCGCTTTGCTTCGTAGACGAAAATAATGGGGTAGGTGAAAAGACCATTGTCAATATTTGAATCCGTTTGTATTCATTAAATAACGAGCGCGTCTGAGCGATTAGTCGATGTTTTGAAATCTATAGACAAAAGTTCGCGATCGCTTTCGCCTTGCTTTATTGTTCGAGTGTGTTTGGATCCTAATATATAGTATGGGTCTTTAATCGCATGATTGTATTAATTGCACCATTTTGCGCTGCTTACGAGTACATGTTGCTGACTCATTTATTACGTTAGGAATATGCTCTTACGTGTGTTATGATAAGTTATTAGTTACTAGGCGTTTCTAGCATCTTCGGTTGTGTGCGATTAGACGATGTGCGAATGGAGACACTTTTGTGTCGTATTAGATTCAAGACATCAGTAAATATTTTATTATTATTATTATTGTTCAGTTTCTCGACTATATTTAATATAATCGGTTTAGTAATAAAAATCCCGTCCTAAAGCCTTCAGGATAAGTGATATTCATTTTCCCGAAATTAAAATGATTAAAAACCCTAGCTATTATGTTTTTTTCTTGAGTTTAAATTTGTAAAATGTAAAAATAATGGAATTGTTTGTCAATGGAATGTTTTTTTTTATAATTATTGTTTTTTATTTTTTCCCATTATTATTATTGTTTTTATTCTTTTTTTTGTTTTTTTTTTCTTTTATGAATGATAAGTGTAAAATGTAATGATGTCTTTATTTGATAAAATGTTTTTTTTTTATGTACATAATATGTACGTTAAATATCTTTGATATAATTATTATAAAGTCAACCATTGCAAATGTAGTCTATTTGTGTCCAGTTCCTTCCACTTGACACTAAGAGATAGCCGATCAAACTGCTTAAATATATTATTATACAATATATAAATATATGTACACTAATATTATAAAGAGGTAAAATTTGTTTGTAGGAGATAATCTCGGGAACTACTGATCCGATTTGAAAAATTATTGCTTTGGTTACAACATTTATTGAGGAAGGTCATAGGTTATATTACATCACGCCACGACTCGGTGTAGCGAAGTAGCTAGTATTTAATAAAAAATAAAAACTATTCCACACTTCATAGAAATATAGTTAACAATTGTCTACATTAACAGCGAACAAACACAGATTTATATAACAAAGTATAGATTAAAATGCCTTTTATAGGTATTACTTCGACGTAATGAGATTGAATGGATTTAGATTCGTTCTGTACCTAATTCGCGCTCATATTACCCACTCACGCATCCTCATTAGTCAGGCTTCAATGCGCAGGCTTATATAAGTTAGGGTTGCTAACCGTTTTTTCATCCGTCGATGGAAGGTTTCGCTTTCAAATGTTTATCTATGCTAATTTTTTTAGCGCCCTCTCTGAAGCCTAAATGGTTTGATAAATTTCAATATAATTCGTCTTAGTTGTGAGGGTGATATGGATAATAGCAATAATGTGTCTACCCACAAAGACTCGAATTTAAAGATATTGATGTAGTCTAATAATCCGTCACGTGATTAACATTATTAAAAAAATGAAGTCATCTAAACTTAATAAGTACGGAAAAAAGTTTCTTAATTAAATGTTACAAATATTGAAGTGAGTTTCATATTTTGAAATACGCAAGAATGTCATACATTTGAATAACTTCTTACTAGGTAAAACTTCCAATTGTACCAATGTGCTTTTAATTTATTATAACTTTTATCAAAATAATAGAAAAGTTATTATCATCTTCTTCTATCATCATCTCATTATTTGACACCTTTAGACGCCATTTTCTCAAAATTAAGTCCGTATGGATTGACATAGTATTACTAATCAGGATCACATCCACCATAGACTCCGATTTTCAATTTATCTTATTTCAAAACTTCTTTCACCAATGGTAACTTACAGTATTTATAAGGAACATAATAGTGTGTATAATAATTTTTGAATCTTTTTAAAGATATTTTTAATTTAATATATCATTTATGTTTCGTTAACTTATTACTTAAATGGGATCTCAGGAGTATAACGAAGCGTTCTGTATTTTAAGCAACAAAATGGGGTATTAAATCATTTTAAAAACGTAGAATGTATTTTTTTATATTTTACGTTTATCTTCACTTTTTTAAGATTCCATTTCACAGAAATATAGACAGAATCGATCTGGGCATCATAACTAGACGTTACGACTGTCCTTAATACGAGAACAATAAACCAATTACGTTACACAACCGTATACATTATTTTTATTGTAATATATATCGCCTTCATTTTATAGGTTTAAAATAAACCATGCTTGCAGCCCTATTACATTATCGCTCTTACGCTTAATATGCTAATACCATAGAAAATGACTAATCATAATAATTGGAATTGAACTTTTAAGCTTTTAAATAAATGAGTTTAATATTATTTATATTTTTTTTTCAGAAATTTTCCTCTATGTAGGAATAAATAATAAGATGTTATTAGTAAATGTAGTAAATCGACATTTTAGTTATTCAAATTTTACGTAATTTGTACTGTACCTACTGCTCCTGCCTAAATAATGAACTTTCTGAGCTGATTATGATCGAACCAATCACGTGCTATTTCATGTTTCAACTTCTAATCTTATCGCGATAAAACCTTATATTCTTTATTAGATTATAAAGTTAAATAAAGGCATTTAATAAGTAAATACATGCTTACATTTATGAATTTTTTGGTTATTGAAGTCTAATCGTGTTTTAGCGCGCAAAATAATGCGCGCGAAATGAACAAAACTGATTTTAAAAATCAAAGAAGTCGGATAAAAAGACGAATAAATCAGACAATTTAAATTTTTATCGTAATATACTTGTCTTTTCTTTTTTTACCAATTTAACGGCTTAACTGATTTGGTTGTTTTTTTTTGTTTAAAATATATTCTTTTCAATAAATCCCATGGAATTTTCAGCAAAATCGATTCAGTAGTGTAGTTTAAAAAAACGAATAAGTATGTCATTCGAGTAAATATTTAGCTTTTGAAATCTGTTACCTTATTTTAAAAAGACATTTTGATTTATTATCTGTTAAGTGTTTAAAATTAGAATGTACAGAATTGCAACGTCAACGTTCGAATAGAAAACCGATCCTGTTCATGCACGCATGACGTTATGTAAGCCTTATCGCTGTGCAAAGGAGCTATTGACACATATGTATTGATTGAATAAGGTTTATCTCGGAGAGTGCATTGTCCACACGTGTGTGGGTTGTGTATTAATATTTCATTACAATGTTGCTATCTTTACGAGTAATTGTATATTATAATATATTGGTTTTTGTGTAGTTACATATTTTTGTAAATATTTGTCTGTTTGTGACGATCATTGACATAGGGACAGCTGTAACCAATAGAAATTAATAATATTTATATACAGAGTGTATTTTTTAAAAGGCGTGAATGGCCAAAGCTGTTCCTAAATATAAAAAAAAAACATGTTATTCTACCATCTGTGTCACTAATAAAGATTAAATTCTGGAATAAATGATATACGGAAAAGTATGTATGTATAGGTTAATAAAAAATTAATGAGATGTTTAATTTTTAGAGTGTTTTTACATTTTTTCTTGAATGAACTGAAATAGCAAATGCGTGGGCAAGAAAATAGTATATTTTATTGTAGCAAATAAGTTAATCTCTTATTACGGTTACGCATGCATTGTAAGTTATCTGCTGAATAAATTATAATAAAACTCCGCACTTTTATCGGTGACTTAATATTAATAATATGTTATTAAGTCACCGTTGTAAACATATACATAACAATATATTACTTCACCGAATAAAATGAAGTAGAATTAAGGATTATGTGTTTACTTATACTTTATCACAAAATAAGAGATGCTAGAATTTTCTAAAGAGTTTTTATCAATGCCCGATTAATTTACTACCTCAAACTAGAGATTTCATAGCTGTGAAGATATTTTTTTCGGTTTCTGGCATCGTAAATCCTGAACCTTAATGACGCTTCCCTTAATGAGGATGATTTTGGATTTGTTATTATTACTTTCAATTGTCTGCTTAAAGTATTTAATAACTAAGAAGTAAAACATTTGCCGGAAGTGTAAATATGTTAATAAAATCAAAATTCTTTATAAGTTATACTATGTTTTGATATTTTTAATACCGCTTTGAAAGCCTTTTTTGTTTCACGATGTGATGATGTCGATTGCATTTGATTTCATCATCATTGATCGCTTGAGCAATGTGTGGTCCTGCATCAGTGGTTCACTATAACACAACTGTATCGCGTTTGCCATATCGATTGTATAAACCGGTAAAATGTGCGTCAGACACGCGCACAGAGAATTTCATGCCATTGTCGCTAGACTCACGCTTGGCTGGTTTTTATTATTTATTAATATATCTGTCATAATATACAGTAAAAATTCCAACCAAATACATATTACGGTTCAAAGGATACCGCAATAAGATAAGAAACGATTTTTAGATTTGATAGTCAAACAGTCGTAACCCTAAATTAACTTTTTGAAAAAAAAAAAAACTGACTTTGAAAACAAAACAACACAATTAAAATATAAATATTTTGTACATTTCTTTGAAGTCGGTGCATATTATAGAATATAAATTGTTAGTTCTTAAACAAGTAACTATTCTGTATACTAGAACAAAAATCTCTTTAATTTAATGATAAAAATCATAGTGTGATATTTTTTTATTTCCAGGATAGAGTGCTCAACATCACAAGTCAGATCATGGACCAAGTGCTGGGCGACGAGAGGGTGGCGAGGGGTTTTCGCGTCAAGTTCCCTGAAGATGTGCTCCAAGATAATTTGGCCGGCCAACTGTGGTTTGGTGCGGAGGTGAGTACTGAAAATTGGTGCTTTAGGCTTGAAAAATTGTGATCGTTTACTGTCTCGTGTTTGCTATTGTAAATCAAGAAATAGTGAAAAACAGAATTTTGATATTATGTCCAATTTATTATTTAAGCCAAAATTATTATTTAAGCCAAATTTAATATTGTGTAACTTCTAATACAAGTTTTCCGATTAGATTTTTTAAATAGTGTCTTTTACAGAACATTAAAATTGTTTTACTTGTTTAGTTGCGTAACGGTGGCATACAGACAATATAAATAAAAACCTTTAAAATTCACAGTGTCTAGCCGCCGGTTCTTCCATAATGAGTCGCGAAGAAGAATCAGCAGCCATGAGACCTCTAGCCAAAGCGTTAACACGTAGCCTGGAGACCGTCAGATCTCTGTTAAGAGAACAGTGCCTCAGACCCAGAGGACTCGCTCTGCAGGATCACGACGACATGCTGCACGAGAGCCTGAGGATATTTGACAGGTGAATATTATTCAGGATGATTCGTAAATATGGTTATTGATCCAGAAGAAGTGTGAAATTGTTATAGTAAGATTTTTTATCAACCATTTTATCCGTTTTTAAGTTAAGAAAAACTGCAATTAACCACTCGCTGCATAAAAAAATCGATTTGAAAATCGACTCTGGAAATTTTTCAAAGCTTTGTCTATTTTGTTTGTTTTTATTGCGGAAATAAATAGTGTATTTCGTGACTAACAAATATAAGTATAGCACACTAAGTGTACAATAACAAGAAAGCAAGGTTTTTTTAACCTTATTTTACCAGACATAGAGCACTTTTGTTGTAGTGTATAATGATTTGCCCATTACCGCTAGTTAGTGTAAAGCAATTTATTGCTATAACCGAACCTAATTACTTGCTACAGTTTTCACGCGCACTTGAAAAATTTAGCTTTTACATTATTATATAAATCTGTTTTACGGGTACTTGAAATAATTGAGATGAGTTAACTGGAAGAAATCTGATATCTAATAAGGAGCTCATATATATTTTGTTAATTGTTATACAGGTTGCTTCTTGGTTGTAGGTCAGTAGCCAAACGTCTGAAACTACTTTTAGAGGCTAGAGAGGCTTTTTTGAAAGATCCAAGAGTTGTCTGTATTGAAATATGTACTTTTTATAATGGTTTTATAAATTTTGAAAGATTTGATTTCCATCTTCGAAGAGTTCCAGGTCTATTGAATCTTGATTGAATGTAAATGGGACCAGTCTCGAGGTTTAATTTCTTCAATGGATAAATTGCATTATTTTGGCTATTTGTTCCTAGTAATATGTCCACAGTTACAAAGTATATTAGTTATCGCAGAAAGACCTTGTACCATAGTAAATTATGTATCTGAACACGAATAGTTTTTAGTAATGTATTCCTACTTATAGGGGTATTGTGTTATAAAAAAATATGTGTTACTGGCTATAAAATTATAATTATGTTATCCATAGATAGCTAATGCCTATGTTAAAGTATACAAGACTTTCTATATGCAATGAAATATTTAGTAGATATTTATATAAGTAGATTAAAAAACTGTTATTACCATTATTATGAATTTTATAATTAAAATATCAGCCAAACGAACTGGCGGTTCTTCTGATGGAAAGTGTTCATTGCCGCCCATGTACATTTGCAGCAGTGGAAGTTTGTAGCCCACAAATGCATTGGGGAAGAGATGAGAATATAGGCTTTCTGCTCTCTCTCTCCTACCAAATGCAGCTATATTAGCTACTTTGTGAGAGTGCGGGACCTCTCTGGTCGAGCCCATTTGCGAGGTTGTCTCTTACTAGGCTATACCTATATAAACTTAGTTTCTTTTTAAGCGACTTCCAAAAAAAGGAAAAGATTTTTTACTCGAAAATGGCTTGACAAATTTGGTTACCTCTTTTTTTGTTTAAAAGGGTACTTTTTTATTTAATCCCATAGAATTTTCATCAAAATCAGTTCAGTAGATTGGTTTTAAAATGAAAGTAACTGAATATACCAGATAACAATTTTTTTTATATTTTCTTTTGAAGTCTTTTTTTTGTTACATTTTTCATTTATAATATGATTTTTATGCTTCCAGACTGTTCGCTGAGTTCGAACTTTGCTACGTCAGTGCCATGGTGAACGTGAAGACGCCACACGAGTTCGAAGCTCAGCAGTTGATATGCGTTCTCTTCTCGGAAAGTCTCCGGAGAGCGTTGAAACTGAACCTCTTAACGCAGGAACAGGTATATTTTGAAATTATTAGCTGATAATATTTATCTTTTCATTAGACACTCACTGGGCAGATGTATTTATTTATAATAATACACTAACCAATGATCTGAAAACTATTATTATTATTATATCAAAATGTAGCTGCCTCTTGGAGATTAATTCGCGTTTCCTGTGAGTTAAAGCGTGTTGTAATATAGCCTATAACCTTCCTCAATAAATGTGCTATACAGATGGATTCATTCAGCTGGGTCAGTGAGAAGAAATCTGAAACAATGTGAGATAGATAAATTAGTTGAATGTTACGGATTTTGAATTTAATAAAAACAATTCAAAGACTTACAGAAAAAAACTGCTCAGTAATCGAACCTGGTAATTTTGAAAAAAAAAAGCTATCAGGTTTGATTTTATTTTAATTCAAATTAATCTGATAAGTAGTTTCCGTGATACAAACTTGAAATATTCAATATAATATTGCAATTTAATAAATAGTATGTAAATATTTTTAAATTGTTTTTTTAGGTGGATTCATACGATCCAGCGCTAATGTTCGCAGTGCCTCGCCTAGCGATTGTAAGCGGCCTACTTATCTATTCTACCGGGCCACTGAGCATAGACAAACAACCAGGTGACTTTGTTATCTATGCTATTATATATATTATATATACTACATTATACCACTTAGTATTAAATTGACTAAAGACAAAAATTCTAAATTTGCTTTGCGTTGGACTTAGAACTTCGGTTATTTATTCAGATTTTTGTCACAAAGTGTAGAGTTTTTTTATAATGACTATGAAACACAAAAATATGAAACTAAATTTGAATTATTAACTTAGTTAACTTGTTTCGCACAGATTATGAATATGGTCACTTTGATACTAAGATAAGATAAATTATAAGATTTTTTTTTTGTTTTATTACATAAAAGTAATAAATATTGTGTTCTTGTTAGATTTAATACAAAAAAGTATTCATTGAACCAGTTTAAAATAAATTGTATATGTTATATATACGTTTAATAAATACATATCGCTTCTACAATCACTTGCATCTAGTATATTGGAGGTAATTATGGTATTTGGATGCTGATAAGCAATAATGTGTCAACTCACAAAATGTCAAATTTGTAGATATTGATGTATTTTGATACTACGTTACCTATATAACACTATTAAAAAAATTCAAGTCATCTAAACTAAATCAGTACGGAAAAAAGTTTCCTAACTCAATGTTTCGAATTTCATATGCGTTCCATATTTTGCAATTTATAAAATAATATCAATTATTTAAAAACTTATTATTAGATAACATATTAAACAAACCTATCTACTTTTGATTCAATATACATTTTATCAAAATAGAAAAGAAAAAATGAATATATACGACTTCAAACAAATTTATTACGAATAGGTTTGACATCTTTAGACGCCATTTTCTCAAAACGAAGTCCGTGTGGCTTGACACATTATTGCTTATCAGCGTCCATTTGTTAGTAAAATTAGAAAATTGTAATCTAAAGGTATCCATTACATTTATAATTTTTTATTTTATGTGTAATGTAAATGCTTTTTGTTTAAAAAAAGAAGATGGTAAATAAATATTTTCTTTCACAGAAGAGATGTCAGACATGTTTAGACCGTTTCGTCACCTCTTGCACAAGATCAAATCATTACTTTGGACATTGGATCGACGAGAATTGATGGCTCTTGAAAAGTTACTGTGCTCAAGCGAAGATATATCCAACTTGGCTAATTTGGAAATACCATCTGGTAAGTGTAAAGCAATATGTTTTATATTAATCGAATTGGATGACCAATTTCTCAAAAGCTGCATAATTTAAAGTCACCAATGAATTATTTGAAGAAAAATATAAATTTCACTACTAAATTCCCTTAAAGATAAAGATAAAAACTACTCAAAATTGAGTAGCATTTCATCAGCAAAGATCTATGTTTACACAGACGTCATTATGAAACAGTAATAAATCGATTTTTCAAAACACGATGTAAATTATATATCATTTAAAATTATATAATATTTATTCAAAATAGTGTCTATAAGAAATATGAACTTTTTTGCCCTCCAATAGAACTGTTTATTTTGACTTATGCGGTGCTAGAACTTTATCGACGATTTAGAAATTTTCATGTGAGGGAATGGATCAATGAATGAGTGAATGAATGATTTTTATATCTCATTAGTAATAAATAATTGTAATTACTTATTTCCGTACAGATTTTAGACATGGACAAATGAACTAAATTAGTATTAAAAGTATATTTGAAATGTTTTGTTTTTTGTTAGAAAGTGAAAGTGTTTCATTTTTGTCTTTGTTTTTTAATTTAGCACAAGATTCACCAGAAGACACCTGTTACCCGGATATAGAAGAGTTTGTTTCCAAATTTTATGAGGACCATGAACAATGTAGAGATTTATACTCGCAACAAAGGTAAAATTAGACATTTTTTGATTATTAACTGCTAAATATAATAAGTTATTAGTTATTGGTTAATGTTTTTTAGCCTTTTCTTTAATTTTTTTTAACAAATTCTATAAAGTACTTAATTTATCCTACCAAACTGCTAAAATTGGTGTAAAGTTAAATTGATAAAATTACCGAATAGTAATAACTCAGTATTGATATTTTAGTTTAAAATTTAGATTATAAGTGTAAAATAATGTAATCTACAATGCTATGAAAGTATTTATGATTTTCATGTAATATTCCAGCTCAAGCGAACCTACAATAACGGACGCCGATTATCTACCAGGTAATATAGAAGTTATGACACCAATAATAGATGGTCTGAAGCGCCTAACAGGAGACGATGAATCCGAAAGAGAATCAGAGATTGACACCGACAGACAAACAGACAGACAGTCAATTGACACCACTAGTACCGACACATTCCAAACGACAGAAAGCAGGGACTTCGATAAAACGAGAAAGACAAGTAGAGCAGAAAACGATCTCTCGTCACTTAGAAATCTATCGACAAATGGTCTCATGATGTTCGATCCTCTGGTAATAAACGCGGTATCAGCTTCAACGTCTGGGGAATCATCGAATCGACAAATACCTGATCAGGAGTTAGTCACATCACTAAACGAGCAAGTAACGGAAATAGCGGATCGATTATCGTCGATAGTTAGTGATGTAGACATCTTGGAACATCAAACCCATTCGTTCTCGACTAATGATGTGCCTAAACTAATGTCGAATGATAGTTCAGAAGATTTCAGTTTTACGGGAACGAGGAATGATCAAATGAGCTGTATGCCTTCCACTAGTCACGGTTATTTAATACCGAATGCAATAAGCCAAGAACCAGTCGTTTTAGCGTCTTTATCACATAATAATTCTGCAGTTTTCAATCAAGAGGAAGAGAACAATTTAAATCGAGTAATTTTAAGTTCGGACGCTCCATTAATTATGCCAAGTATAGACGCGGATCTTGTAAATATAGATATGGCGATCGCCAGCGTCAATCTTAGCGTTATATTACTAGATGAACAATATAATCAGGAGTATAAACCTAAAGCTAACGAAAATAATGACAATACAGAAAGTACGAGTTATCCAGACCAAATGTCGACTGATAATGAAGAAAGAGTTAAATTTATGCTTGGATACGAAAGTGATCACGAATCGCCTGTCGATTCTGGCGTTAGTACTGAAAATACTAGTCTAGATAGATCGCCAGACACAGACCAAAATAAAGATCTACAAGAGAGCCATTTCATGCTACAGAACAGGGTACTGAAAAGTCCGGTCGAAGAGAGAATAGACGAGAAAGAAAATAACGCTCTAGAAAGTTCCTTTTCAGATGTAAGAGAAGACGTTGTAAATATTAATTACGTAGAAGATGTTACTCAGAAGAACGAAGCAGGTTCGTCTCGTATAGAAAGTGTAAATATTGATAGGTTAAGCGAAGAAGGGTTAAGTGAAGCGACGAATGTATCAAACAGTTTACAAAATTGGGGTGCGAATGACCCCCAAGAAGAATTTAGGACAATAGAAGATGTTATTACAGAATTAAGAAGACATAGAGAATCGGATAAGAAAATTAGTTCGCTAGTTGAAGACAATAAAGCTAATGATGTTCCCAATTGTAGTCAAAGTACGTCGAGGAGGAAAAGTAGGAAGTCGGACGTTAAGAGTAAAAAGAAGAAAAAGATGTGGTCGCCGCGACATGTGATATTGAATCATCGGTCGAGTCAAAGCCAGAATAGTCCGTTAAAATTGAATTTAGACCATTTCGTTGATGAAAGGTAAGTTTTGAAAAATTATATTGATATTTCTTTTTAGTTATTTGAAAAGAAAAATCGGATTTTCCAACTTAACTTTTTAGTGACATTTGAAATATTTTATATACTGTCAAAATGTCACACACTGTTGGCCAATGTTTCACACCTACAAAGATTTTGGTCGATAATCGTAATTATTATGTATTTATGTATGCTGATGGTCACTAGACCGGACTTAACTATTGGCTTAAAAGGGAACCTTGCGAGGGTATTTTAGTTAATTTTATAAAAGTAGTAAATGTAAATGTAAAAATGTAAAGTAACTTCCTATAAATGTCCCACTGCTGGGCAAAGGCCTCTTCTCCTATTAAGGAGAAGGTTTAGAGCTTAATCCACCGCGCTGCTTCACTGCGGGTTGACGGATATACATATGTCAGAATATCTCCCGGCACATGCAGGTTTCCCCACGATATTTTCCTTCACCGCCGAGTTCATGATGAATTTAAACCCAAATTTAGTACTTGAAAAACCAACGGTGCTAGCCGGGGTTTGAGCCCGCGATCATCAATTGAAATCGACGTTTTCTAACCACTAGGCCATCTCGGCTCTATTTTATAGATAAAATCTATATCATATGTGACCTTTTTTTAGCACGTCGTCAGAGTGTGCGGATGATGAACAAATAGCTTTAGCATTACAAGCTCAAGAGCTCGCCGCGAGACAACATGCTAGGCAAAAGTTCAAGTAAGTATTGTATCAAATTTGTTCATATTGAGTAGGAAATAGGGCTTACTAATAATTAACTAATTATTTTGCTTACTATATGTTATATTATAATTCATTTGCCGCCAAATATAAGTTAGATTAAAATTAGGTTTCCTTAGAAAGCGAAGTTTGGCGGGATTTTATTTTTGATTGACTTTTCCTGTAGATTTCTTTAGCTCCTTAAAGTTTTATTTTTCGGGAGTGATGGATCAGACTTGACCAAATGTAATAAGGCAAATTTATATTACTATTAAGGCGAGGAAAAATAGTATAGAAGCAGAAGTACTAAGTATACCATTAATTTCAATCATAGATCGAGTGAAGATCTCATCCATCGTCTGTTCGTCTGTATCGCGGGTGTCGCCGACCAGCTTCAAACAAATTTTGCAGCGGATCTCCGAAATATATTGAAGGCTGTATTCCTACTGAACCAGACGAGTGAACTACCAGAGACCAAAACCGAAGATACGATAGAGTATCAACCCACCGAAGATCAAGTTATACAGAATGGTGAGAAATATAAAATATACAATTAATGGCTATGAAGTATGTTTCGGCAGCTGATTGATAAAATAAAAAGGAATTTCAATGGAAAAAAGTGTTATGGTTGTAGCGATGTATGAATAAACGAGGCTTATATTACTAGATTATATTTGTATATTATAAATGGGGTCATTGCCAGATTATATTTGTATACCAAAACATAATTTCTTTGAGCTAATTATAATTAGAATTGTCGTTAGTAAATTAATTTATCGCTTGTCCTTCGAAATTCAGAGTGACTTGGTTATTTCCATATTGGCTAAGTAAAAAACACTAGCCAGCAATAAATAAACTCGAATAATTTGAGCTAATTGTAGATTTCGTTGTAGCGTTTGATTGTGTTGATCACGTTCATTTTTGATTTCTTTGTTGTTGTCTTTTTTGTTTGTGGATCAACACAGTTGTAATTGTATTACTGTAAAATACATAAAAATCAAAGGTTTAAACCAAACTAGATTTATTTATAAAACTGAAGTTTATAAATAGGTTTTCCTTTGTGCATGTCAATATAATGCCAGAAAAGGCGTTCCGCAGGGTTCAATTTTAGGTCCAATTTTTATCCTTTGTTTTAAATTTGAGAGTATAGCCATTTTATAGACTTTTTGAAGAAAATTCGTGTATTGCCTACAAATTAAACATATAAAGAAATCTATGATATATTTTATTAACACTGATATTATTTTATTACAGGTAGTTCGTTTGATAGCGTCTATTCGGCGGAAGAAGTTTACGCTGATAGCAATTCAGATTCAACCGCATCGGAATCAAACGCGCGGCTCGCTCGTAGAAACACGATGAACGCGACCACAATCAACGAACAACAACAACAGGCGACAACAACTGAAGCGAGAAGGAAATCTGTTGACAACAGCAGTAACCTACAAGCATCAGTGTCGACAGGAGATCTCAGTTACACGTATGTCGAATATTAGTTTCATTATTTAATTATTTATGTATTAATATTGTGAATGTTTCTGGTTAATATTTTATGTAGGATTTAAAAAAAAAATCATAAAAATCTATTTGTATTTTCTTGCGAATTTTACTAGATAATGTCCTATATGGCACAGTGTATGAATAACTCTATGTCGTATGTAGTCTATGTGTTATTCTATAAAAGTAGCAAATTATGTTTAAAAGTATATAAGTTATTCTCACGTATAACCTATGTTACGGTAAAGTTTCATCAAAATCTATTCAATACTTTTTGCGTAACACATCCACTCATTTTTTCATATTAATAATAGTAGTAGGATTCCACTTAAAAGATAGGATGTTAAGATTATATTTGTCGTATAAGGCGCGAACGGTCGGATCGGCGGCAGTCGGTGGAGCGCGCTCCGGAGTGGGTGCCTGACATCGCCGCGCCCGCCTGCATGAGGTGTGATGCACACTTCACCGCCTTCCGTCGGCGACATCACTGCCGAAACTGCGGTAAGACATACACACACACACACACAACTGGGTGTGTTTTTTTAAATTAGCTGGTTCGATTCTTGGCTAGGAAAATGAATTTTTCAAGAAACTAATAAGGTTTTAGTTTTCATCAAAATCAGCCCCCAGGGTAATTTAAGTATATTGCTATTCTTTATAGTTTCGGATTTGGTTTAATACGCCCAGTTCATAAACTCACCATGTATACTCTCACAAACAATAATTTAAATAAATAAAAATGAATATACATAATAAATATTTTTCTATTTCAGGTAAAGTTTTCTGCGCTTCTTGTAGTTCGAACTCCATACCTCTTCCACGTTTCGGACAAATGAAGCCGGTGCGAGTTTGCGAAGAATGTTTCCAAAGCACGGCCCACGACAGACGGAGGCAGGCTGCCTACCGGTGAAAAAGTTTGCCACATGAAAACGAGCTTTGTTGACGGTTGAATATAATGGATAATTTTTGTAATGTAACTGTGTACTATAATGACGCTTACGGATAATTTATACCGGTATTTTCCGTGCGTTTAAAATGATATGAAAAGTGCGTACGTGTGCGTAATAACCGTGCGTTTTTGCGTACGAAAATGTCCATACCGCTTAGTATGAAAGTGACCGAATTCAAAATCCGTTTGAAATGAGTTAGTAAGTAAAATTTAGCTTCATATAACTCTGTGATCACGATTTATGATTTTGAAAAAGAAAACTTAGCTGTTCTACCAAAATCTTGTGATATTAAAATTTAAATAAATGGCTGAAGACCCAAGTTTAAAACGTTTTTTTGCGTTTCGTTTCCAAAAATTTTTTAATTCCGTCTGTTTAATACGCTTTTATTAAGTGACCGAATTAAAAATCTCCCTGTAACGAGTTAGCGAAACTGCTATACGTCTAGTCTAGTTTCACAAAAAACTTTAATTCTGTGGTTCATGATCTATAATTAAAAAAAAAAAAATAACGGTTCTATCAACATTTTGTGAGATTCAAGTCCCAAATATAAAATTTTTTGTGTTTTGTGTCCAAAAATTTTAATTTTTGTATACGGTCACTTCAATGCATAAGCTTGCGATATATACGTGGTGAAAATACGCCGGGTGTGTAACTGCCCTTCGAGCTAGTTCGTTCTAATATCAGTTCAGTCTGTGATTGATTTCAAAAGTAGGAATTCACATTGTCTTTTCGAACGCCAAGCTAATAAAATCTGCAACGTTTTCGAACAATATTCGGGTAAGATGAGAAACACTATTCGGGGTAGGTTTTTATCCGTTGAAATAGAAGGTTTAGAAGTGTGTTAATGTGCAAAAATACCGTGTATACAGTCTCCCAAGCCGAGGTGGTGTAGTGGTAAGAACGCGTCGATCTCAACCAGTGATCGCGGGTTCAAACCCCGGTTAGCTGGAAAAATTCTACATAACACATTTTGGCCTGAATTTGTATAGTATACACTACTACAGGTTTAGGTACAGAGTCTTCCATATGTTTTATTTTTATACCGGACAAAATTCCCATGAAATGAAGTTCCTCATCTTCATTCGCAACGATTGTTTATAGGTTCCGGACGGACATGAATTGATTCAATAATATGTGACATACCTCTTAAACTTAATCGACATCTTTGCCTAAAGTAAGATTAATGAACCATAAAAACGTTTCGTTTAATATGAAGCGAAAGTCGTTATGTATAAAGAGTGGGATGGATTTTTAACAAAACTAATTAAAGTGTAAAAATTTATAAACTAAAAAAAAATTTATAAAGCAAAAGTAAATATTTTACGACGAAATATTTTTGTTGTTTAAATTAATACTTTTTTAATAATTAATTAAAATGTATAAAAAAGTAATTACCGTTATTTCACTGCGACAAAGCTTGTTTTTATTGCATTTTGAAATATCAATTATTCTCAAGTGTAAGTAAAAAAAAAAACAAAAATGAAATCAAAAAAGTTTTTAAATAATATCGTTCAGTAGTTATCATTTTTGCCATATTTTATAATAATTGTATTTACAATGAAAGACGTGAGATTACACACAAATGAAATCGTTAAATTTTATTTTAATGAATAAAAAAAGGCTCACATTTCTTCCTTAATATCCTCCTAAAATTTTTTCCAAATATTAATTACTTATGTGATATTGGAAATTTATTCCATATATTTCTACTAACCCTAATGACTAGTTGATGTATTTTTAAATGTATTTTTTTCCATATGACTGATGTTTTATTAAACGATGTTTTTTTTAATTTGAATTTCAGTTTTGATAAGCTCTCTAATATATTAGCACGTCGATTAATGTTAAAAATACGTTATAAAGACCTATATATTTTTTTGTTAATTACTAAAAAAAATACAAAACCCAAAAATATTTTTTATTTTTAGTTTTTGACAGTTTAATCGACGTTGCTAATTGAAAATAAAAATTTTGGCTATAAAAATGTGTAATATTACATGATACTTCACATTACCTATATTTTTTAAAATTTCTTTAAAGTAAATAATAGTTGTTGTACATAATTTTGTTTTTACGCTAAATTACTGCAATTATAATTTAACTATGTTACTATTTTGCAATAATATTTTTTTACATTTTTTAAACTAAATTCGAGTAAAAAACAAACAAGATACGAATCAAAACTGAAATAAATGTATTAATAAGTAGACTCGTTCAAATAGATAGAATATTTTTAAGAGTTATAACTAAAGCTTGAAACACATTATTGGACATGACTTACTGTCACGACTTAATGTGACTTAATAATCTATAAGTCGTGTTGGAATAGCTAGAATTAGCCATTCGCTTATTGAAGGTCACATTCGAGGCTTAATCCTAACAAATGCTATCAATTTACATATTAATTCGCAAACAGCCAAAATTCATTTAGTTAATCGTACAGGGCACACTAAAAACGACATTTTCTACAACTGTGTAAACTAAATATGTGTAATTTTGTAATGTATTTCAAAACATCGATTGTCGCTTTAATCAAAAACCTAATTAAATACTTATTTTTGTTAAAAATATCTTTAAAATGTCGTTAATACTGATTACTAAACTGGAATTAGCTGGTTTGCGAAATGAGGTATGGATATGTCTGTGTAATATTAGCAGATATATCAATAAGTCGCGATACTAAGTCACCGTCCGATAATATGTTTCAGGCTTAAAAGTACGAAAAAAAACGTGCTTCATAATCCGTTTGTTTTTTTAATGTTTAAATGATCTTTATATTTTTAAACGCCATAGATAATATAGACTAAGGCGAAAACAAAATGAGACGTTTCAATCGCTATCTCCTTCTAATAGTCTGACGTCTATGATATCCGTGTTAAATATAGATTAAATATAAAAAAAATAAATAAATTCCATAACTTTTTATATCCAACGGTGTTAGTGTATAGTTTATAAGCGTAATTTTAAAATTGTATGTACATTTTGTAAAGGTTTGAGTGTTGATCTGTAACCATGTTTAGTTAACGCTGGGCTGACGGCTGTCCGGTAGCTTTTGTATGTAATAATAAGACGCTAATTCGGTATTTTCGAGACCACAAAATGTTAAGTGATATAATGATACTGTTATATATTTTAATCGTGTAAAATAAATGTCAGATTTATTATTAGATAATCGGAAGTTTTATTTATTTTTTAGCTGTTACTCTGTTCAAATAGCATGTTTGGACGCTGATAAGCAATACTGTGTCAAGCCACACGGACTTCATTTTGAGGAAATAGCGTCTAAAGATGTCAAAACTATTCATAATAAATTTGTTTGAAGATGTATATATCCATATTTTGTCTTTTATTTCGATATAGGTATAATGAATTGAAAGCAGATCGATATATGTAATTTGTTATATAATAACAAGTTATACAAATATTTTAGATTATTGTATAGATTGCAAAATATGGAACACATTTGAAATTTGAAACCATTAAATTAAGAATCATTTTTCCGTATTTATTTAGTTTAGATGACTTGAATTTTTTTTTGAATAGTGTTAATTGGTAACGCAGAATACATCAATATCTCCGTATTTGACTTTTTGTGGGTTGACACATTATTGCTTATCAGCATCCATTTTATCTCACTGCCATTTACTCCCCACGCCTCCCTTATTAATGTTAATCATGAAAATAAGATTTTGAAAAAGAAAATTGAAAAGCGAAATATGTAATGACGTTTATTTGGATATCATAATTCAAATTTATTGATTTAAAAACCAGACCGATTTTGATTGAAATTCAGCGGAATCCTTTGTAATAAGAATATTCAAAATCGTTTAAGAAATGAATTCATAATCTCATTTTTTTTAATCGGTTGACAATATAAATCTTAAACCCATACTAATTGACAAGAATATTTTTATTAAATAAATGTTTTAATAAATACGCAACGCTTAATATAAATTACTTGTAGGTAATTAATAATTGATAGGTACATATGAATTCAGATTATTTTAAATTAAATACCTACTCATTTTTAAAAGCTAATTAACATTCAAATGACACATTTTAATAGACGCGTAATATTCAGTTATTTATGGAGAAAAGTGATCAAAAACCAGTAATTAATTGTCAATTTTTTAGGCAATTTTCATCTTTTTAACAATTATTTATAACTGATCAACGAGCTACCATAGACAAAATACAGTATTATTTACTTTTATGATATATTCCTAACAATTGAATACACTGAACTTTTTTGTTTACCTCCGAAAAGAAAGTATCGTTAATATGTCACAAAACAGTTTACATTTGGTATCAGTAAAATTCGGCGTCTATTTACAACCGATGAAAATTCTTAGATTTCTTTTGATTTCAAATATTGTTTTCGTTTTTTATATAATATTTTTAAAATTGCAACAAGATATGCCCTTCTCTATACATTTATAAAGAGGTATAATTTGGAAGTAAGATTGTACTAGAGTCGAGATGGCCTAGTGGTTAGAATACGTCGATCTTTACCGATGATCGCGGGTTCAAACCCCGGCTAGCACCGCTGATATTTCAAGTGCTAAATTTGTGTTTGAATTCATCTCGAGCTCGGCGGTGAAGGAAAACATCGTGAGGAAACCTGCATGTGCCGGGAGAAATTCTGACACATGTATATACACCAACTCGCAGTGGAGCAGCGTGGTGGATTAAGCTCTTAACCTTCTCCTTAAGGAGAGGAGGCCTTAGCCCAGCAGTGACATATACAGACTGTTACTAAGATTGTACTAGTATGGAGGGGGTAACATTTGAAACTACTAATCCGATTTGAATAGTTCTTGTTAGATAGACCGTTTATTTAGGAAGGTTTAAGGCTATATTACATCACGCTACGACTTATAAGATCGAAGCAATAACCGTTAATGCGACTGAAACCGGGAGAAGCAACTAGTAAGTTATAAAAATATAGAAAAAACTGAATAGAATACATATAGTATACATACACATATCGAGTTCATTCACAGCATTGTCAAGAGAGTGTGAAACTCAGTGACCTTTAGCAAAAGTGTTCAAAGACGCGTTTATTCAACCTGTGGGATATACTCGCAGATGCATAAAACTTCATAGTAATTATTCTATTAACGCGTGATTATGAAGCGTTAATTTTGATCAATTTTTAAAGTTAACTAAATCGATAAAAAAAGTTTCGACAATGATGTATGTACGCGTATGTTATTTTATTTATAGGACTTTGCCTATTATTTCGATTTCGTTTTGTTGAAAATGAGGATACAGTTTGTACGTCATCCTAGAAAACTCGTAAATTTAACGCATATTTATATAGATTTGCATAGACCGATGTTGTTCACGAACCCTTTTCATCTTTTTTTTACGTATATTTATATATTTTTCAAGGCCTGTGTCCAGTTTAATCTCTATATATTGTGAAAATAACATATTTCTCTGGTCAAATCAGCTTGTATACGAGTCATGTCAGTGGATTACAGCTAGGCTCTACCAAAAAATATATCGTTATTTATTGTATAAAAGATAAAAGATAAAAGATAAAATCTAAAATTTAAAACATAGATTGCTTTTCATTTTCTCTCCGTAACTTTATACAGAGTAAGTAAAGCGCAAAGAGCCAATGGGCAATAAAATTAAAAACGTAATTTCTAGACGCGGTCAAGCCTAAAACGGCGGCAGTAGGAATGCTAATTTTTCATTCAAAATGTCACGAACGAGATTTTATCAATGGAATTGAGTCACGTTTTTGTTTTAATCTTTATACGTTGTTAGTACAATTTTATTATTAATTTTTACTTAGTTATATTCCATGTTTTGATTGTAAATAAACTAACAGAAGTGCAGATCCAGATGGGTAAATGAAAAGTAGGGTACAATGGCCTTCCTCTCCCAAAAATCGAGAACTCAAACTCAAACTCAAAATATACTTTATTCAAATAGGCCTTTACAAGCTCTTTCGAATCGTCAATTTACAAATTTGTGATGTCAGTTCTACGTAAAGCTACCACCGGCTCGGAGTGTGGACTCTACTGAGAAGAGCCGGCGAGAAACTCAGTAGTTACTCTTTTAAAAATATTTTTATACAATATTGTTTGATACAATTAGCTACAGTTATCCTGCGAGAATATCAACGCCCTATTATTCCACGCGGTTTTATCATTAATGTAGCCATATACTGAATAGTGTGCTTTTTCTAACGAAACGATTTAATAATAAGTAAATAGATAAAAAATATGTAATTGAAAATATGTTTTCAGTTTCTTTTTCCGAACGAAGAATTATAGATGGCCAAGAAGTAACTACGGATAAACGATACATGGTATTTACCTAAACTGTTCATTCTTAATGTCACGTACATTGGCGAAATAATTCGTGCCCATTTAGTATAAGTAAAATCCATAAATAAAGGGTAATGAAAATTGTCTTTCAATAACAGTAGGTATTTTTTATTGTCTTTGCTGACGTAATTGGATATTATATACTACA
The DNA here is from genome assembly GCA_037950945.1 of Hypolimnas misippus. Taxonomy (NCBI): domain Eukaryota; kingdom Metazoa; phylum Arthropoda; class Insecta; order Lepidoptera; family Nymphalidae; genus Hypolimnas; species Hypolimnas misippus. Next base: position 5,337,229 of record JBBEEQ010000009.1, read on the forward strand.
AGTTAGTTTTTGGTTAAAATTGAGTTAGGAATTAAGTACCTACCTATATGTAAACATTTTATAATTGAAACCGATTTGAATGTTAGTAGAAATTTCTTGTGTGGTAACAATTTATAAAAAAGTAACAAATAAAAATAAAATATCCCTTGAAGCACTAAATATACCTATCGAGTTTCTTGCCTGTTCTTCTCGGTAGAATCCACATCCCTATCTGGTGGTAGCTTTTCATTAGTTTAAATTGTTTTGTTTTGACGAATCAAAAGTTGATTTTAATTTTATATTAAGTGGATAACTTTAATCAAGCTCCATTTAAGCTGCTCCTGCATCGTGTCGCCTTCTTGCTATTTCTAAAAATCTTTACCTCCAATTTTAGGTATATCTAATAAAAACAGAATGGTCTTCTCGTAAATACGACACCTGGTTGTGTGGGGGTGCCATTATAAGTCCCTGGTTTGTTTTGACCTCTGCGGCCTGCGTGGAAGATGTGCAGTACATGTACGTGATTGCAGGCTATGAAAAATACGTCAAAATAACTGACCTGGACATCGATAAATGTACAAAGAATACAAAGAGAAAGATTGTTACCACTTGCGTACCCGAAGGTAAAGTCTACAAAATGAAAATTAAAAAGTACCAGATTATAGATAAAAGCTCCACTAGTTTACCAATAAAACCCACATGATCAATATTATATTAACTTTACTGCGTTACAATCTCATCTCTCCAAACATAATGCCCTTCTTTTTTTCATTCTTGACAACTGTCTTCATTTCAAATATTTGTTCTCCATCATTTTCTTTTTAAGTCACCTGCCAGCGCTAACATATATGTTTCACTACTGAGCAATGAGCATTGATAAATATAGGTATATGATTCAGAACTTTAATCCGTGTTTCTTTTCGAAGTTTTTTTCTGCTGTCTAGTATGACATAAAAACATAAGCACTTGAAATAATCATTGGATCTCATTTGAATTTAATCCCGTAGTTCCGATTAAGATATCTTGGACTTTTGAAAAACTAAAACTTACAAATTTATTATTAATATCTCTCTTTGACATTTTACTTTTTCGTTCAAAGCTACTGCTTGAGTCTTATTCCTTTTTATAAGTCAGTTTGGGGCGCCATGCTAGCGGGTCGCCTTTTTAGTTTAGGCATCCCGGTCAACAGACTGAGTCGTCTGTTATGACTCTAGATTAATAATTCTTATCAATTCAAGTCCTCATCTCATTAACACGTAACTTACTTATAAACTTCTCTTTTAAATTATTCAGCTTATAATTTAACTTACGACAAACTGGAGAAATGGTCTCATCTTGACATAGCGATTGTCAAAGTGGAGTATCCGTACAAATTCGACGATAAATCGTTTGGCGAGCACTGTTCGTACATACCGAATAAAATTCCTATCAACTTTGACACTAAATACGAGAAAGCTGGTGTTGATGCGATAATTCTAGGATGGGGCCACACAAAAAAATGGCGCAAGGTATACTGACTCAAATATAAATATAATAACAATATACTTATTCAAATTAAGTAAGAAGTCGATTTTAATATAAGGCATATTTTTTTATAAGTTAAATTTGTACAGAAAGTTGATTACCTATCGACCAATATTAATAATTTGATCAGTATAATTAATAAGGCATAGGCTACTTTGTGGTCAATTAAAATTTGAACATGGATTAGAAAAATTTGTTTAGAAAACTAATAATTTCTTAAAGAAATATTTGTCTATTCAACATAAGGTATTCTGCGTATTTTAATATAGCATGTTACATTTCCAGATCGACGATAAAACAGACTATAACCAAAACAAACTTCACTATGCATCGACTAAAATATTCAATAAAGAAGATTGTAAAACATACTTTAAGAAACCAGATCTCAGTAGTCTTATAGACAAATATATGGTTTGCACGTATCATCAGAGTCACCTAAACGACAGAGGCGAGATGATTCAACGGAAACATCTTCCCGATTTCAACAATACGCTTAAATATTTTACAGAAGTAAGTTCTTTAAAAACTAAATGCATTTATACTTTTGGTTAACCTAAGCAACAAAAAATACAACAGAATCGTAACGTACAAGAATTACATAGTACACAGTATACGGAAACATCTTTAATTTAAGTTCAAAGTTAATTTTTTTTAAAGGAAATAAAGGTTATTTAAAAGTTTTTATAATATACTGAAACGATAAATTCATATTCTAAAAGAGGTGTCTTTTAACAAAATATGTATCACAATCAATGGATATCTAAATATAATGCAAAATTATAATAAAAAAAAAATGTTTGAAAATTCGTGACATTTCTTCCGGACATTGTTACAAAATAAAGACCAGTAAAGAAAAACTACTTAGGAGCACTTTAATTTAAAACACGATCATGGATGCAATCCATGGAAACACAAAATTTTATTTTAAGTACTAATACACCTTATACTTTAAAAAAAAAAAGTTATAGCGCGATTCAGGATACACCTAGCGCCATCTCTTGACAATTTCAATGAACTAACTTGTTGACTTTGACATTAACAACATAATTATATTATATTATATTATATTTTATTCTCTTTTTATTTTTATTTATATTCTACTACACTCCACTACCCCTGCACTACGTTCGTAAAATATTTAGATTTACATTATCAATCAAAATATCGAAATATATATTAGTGTTGCCAAGACGAAAATAATTAGTCCTTAATTCGAACAAAACTAATTGTTTATTTATAAATAAGTAATTATATTACTAATAACCAGAAGACTTATATGTGTAGATAAATAAGCAAAATTAAATAACTCGATCTGTTTGAATTTTATTTTAAAATTTTCGTACTAAGTCAATACGAGTACTTAAATCAAATCGCGTGAAGCTCTTATATTGAATGTTAATTACGTAATGACGTTATAAATCGACGATAAAACTTTTAAATGAAAAGTTTATTTTATAATTTTTAGCGCGTTTAAATAATAATTAAAATAAAAAATTTTATTAATCGACCAGAATTATATCACAGTTAATGTCATAATGTTGTAATAGATGGCATTAGCTGTACGCTGCATCGCGCTATCATTTTGTTAGCTGCGATATATAGATTGCATTGCGTTGTTTATAAAGGTTTGCTGCTTTTTAATGTTTTCGTATTGATACAAATTTCGTCTCAGTGTTTGTAAAATTGTTTTTTTGACCACGGTCAACTTCTATATTAATTTGTTACAAGTACATAGAATTTTAATTCTAAGATTAATATATTTTCCGCTTGATCAATTTACAACTTGATACATTTACGCGTTCCTGAGAAAAAGGTTGAAAGACAGACGTACAGACTGACAGACACACGAACATAAATTTACAGTTTTCGGATTTTTTCCTTTATGTATACTAAAGGACCTTGCTCCTGGCCAAATTTCATAATGCTTGGTCAACGGGTAGTACCCTATAGGTTTTCATTCCCTTGCGAAAACGTTAAAAACGCTATCATACTTAAAATATGTGATATAAATGACCGTATCTTTTGATTGCGTTAACTTAGAAGTTTGATTTGTTCACAGCTCTTAGTAATTAGAACTCTGAGTACTTGACGTTGATAAAAATTTGTTACCTTCACGCGTTTCTGAGAAAAAGGTTGAAAGACAAACTTACAAACAGACAAACATACATACAAAAATTTACAGTTTTCAGTTTTCTTCCTTTATTTGTACCATAAGATCTAACTTCTTGCCAAATTTCATCGTGCTAGGTCAATGGGAAGTATCCTATAGGTTTTGATTCCCTTGCGAAAACGCTAAAATGGTCAAAATATACGACATATTTTCCATTATATTTTGATTGCGTTGACTTAGAACTTTCATATTTTCACGGCCGCATGTCATCGTAGACTTGAGTATATGATATTAATTTCAACATGATACGTCTATGCATTTCTGAGAAAAAAGGGTTGACATCCCGACAGACAGACAGACAGACAGACAGACAGACAGACGGACAACAAAGTGATCCTATAAGGGTTCCGTTTTTCCTTTTAAGGTACGGAACCCTAAAAATAGGCTATACATCGTTTTGTAAAGACTGTAGCTTCACGTAATATTTACATATTAGATTTTTATAAAAAATATTAATGAAGATATTGAAAATATAATAAGATATTATAAATTATATACAAATCTTTTGTTAATTGGATATTGAAAACGTATATTTCATTGCAATTTTAAGTATTAATTTTTTCATCTAACTTTGGAAAAAATTGTCTTATTTTTAGAGAGCTTTTATTGCATATTAAACCACATTGGTTGGACACAGATGTCTCGTGAACATCTCTTATACATATAAAATTACTTGTATATTATACAGACAATAATATGGGTGGAGTTTATTGAGTATTAATACGTCATGAGAAATTTAACACGTCGTACACCATTTTGTAAATCACAAAAGAGTTACTTAGCTTTTTGTTCGTCAACTGAACATTATTCCGTAGCCTTTTGTAATCATTGGCTCGTTAACTCAAATAGCTCGGTATTATTGATCTTTCGGTAAAATTCTGTGCATTCATACATTCATACAGCCAATTATATTCATTTCAATGCATATTTGAATGCCCGCTGTAGTAGGAGGACTCCTTGCTTTGAGTTTAAATAGGAGACGGATTCATTATTTAATTGGTTTTAGAGATAAAAGAGATAAGTGGATTTATATGAATTATTAAACAACTTACATAATTTTATATAATTATCAATAAAAAAAAATTGGCAAGAAAAAACCTTTCTATACATAATGGGATATTCTTTATGCAGCTAAATATATGTATGTTCAATTGACTGCCAAATACAAAAAAAAAACACTTGAATTTATTTGGTAATTAGGTGAAGGCATACATGATTGTTATGTAGGTATATTATTTTTGTTATATCTTTGAATTATTTTTACTGCTTTATAATTTCAAAAGTAGTATATAAATTTGATTGTAAAGTAAAAAGCAAAACAATGATATAAATAGTAGTTTTGTAAAAGAAGCCTTTTTCAGGAAAATACGACTGAAAGAAATGGATTTCGAAGTAATGATAAATTGATATCTAGTTTAAGAACGTTTAACTCGACTCGGAGGCAAGGAATATGTCAGGTAAACTTCTCTTTATTTACCGAAACACTTCTAAGACAATATTTTGACAGCCACGTTGGCGCAGTGGTCACTGCAACTGACTGAAGCGATAACGGCCGCGAGTTCGATCCCCTTTTCTTTTTTTTTTAATAAAAACCTACGTTGCAAGGTTGCAGTCTTGTGGGCTATAAATCTTTTTGCCTGTACATCGGTTATATAATTATATTATACGATAATTTCAGAATGACCACGGCGGTCCTCTCGTAACTTGGGTGCAGGGTGAAGAGCAGGTGATCGGCGTTGCCTCTGTCTTCAGAGTGAATGGAAACTCCGAGTGCATACCGCCCTACCTCTTCACGAGTACCGCACAGAATAAGATATTTATTCAGTGCGTTCTTAAGCAAGAAATGTAAGTTATGGAAAAGTCAGTGAAAAGGGTGACCTATCATTGGACGCCCGGCAGATACAAAATATTTACATAAATTTGTATAGTACAGGATTTGAAAGGCGAGACTATTCATAACTATTGTTTTTATTACAATACTAGCTGTACCCGGCATACGTTGCAATGACACCTAAAATATATACATTTTTGGGACGGGAACCCCCGTAGGTGACCCCGGAACACAGTCCATAAAGTAACATCACAATAAGCTCAATGGTTTCGAAACGCATAAAGGACAAACATTGATTTTTATTCTGTGAATACATCTGCGTGAAGTGGTTAGTATCAGTTATAATAAAACTATTTCAATGAAGAATGACGGGTTCTCCATTTCATTCCCCAATTCACAACTTCAATCTTTATTTTCATTAATTTTCTTCAATACAAAATTGGTTTAGCCGTTTAGGTGTGGAAAGGGAACCAACAGATCGAAACTAATGGTTTCTTCCACTTTTGTAATAATTATATTAACTTTTTAATTTTGTAATATTTAGTAAAGGAAGAAGAAGTTCCATATGTGATAAACCAGCGAGCGAGAAAGGTTTCAATATCATACGACGACACATATCTTGGAATGGACATCCTGATGGGTAACTTTTTAGTATATTTGAGTACTTTATAGGATTCTACATAAAAAATGATGTAAGTGTATTGCTGAGATATAGTACCTACGCATATAAAACTTCAATAGACCTCATATGGACGCTGATAAGCAATACTGAGCCAAGCCAGACGGACTTCATTTTGAAAAAACGTCTAAAGATGTCAAATCTATTATTAATAATCTTTTGTATTCTATTTTGATAAAAGCTATAATGAATCTGATTCAGATTAGTAGAATAATAAGTTAATTTTTAACATTATTTTATTTCAAGTTCGACTCAAAACGGTGCGATATATAGAAGACCCCAGACGTCAATTAATCGCTTCGGAGGATAATAAATAATAAATAAAAAATAAAGCGTATAAAAATCGTTTATATTTTACTTCGAGATCCGTTCATTAATTTATTGTTCCTTTCTATTTCTGTTATATTCGGAAAAATTCGTCCGCTATTTATTGGAGTGGCATATGAAAAATCCTTATAAAGAATCGTGAAGAGCTTCGAAAATTTAATTTGGCCGGAATCTGTTTTGTCTGCGAAATCAAAGCAATATAAGATATAAAAATGAATTCTTTTTTAGTTTATTTAAGCGGTTCCAGTCACTCGCGCCACTCCTCAGTTTCAATTAAACTCTAAATGCGACAACATAGAATAGTATATTTACGAAATGACACTCTAATCTTGTTTTTTGTTATGGATTGTGTTAATGGGTTAGCTGTTGGCTCGTTCGACCAGGAAAGTATCATACTCTTACAGAAGATGGACATGAAGGAGCTAAAATAGCTGTAATTTTTGCGGTGAGCTAGGCGGAAGCATAACCTGCCCCATTTCTTTTTTACTTAAATACAGAGGCTAAACGTATATTGACATTGTTCTTTTTAGGAAACTAACTGGCTAACGAGAAACCGTGGCACATAACCTTGCGTAATAACCCCCGCGACATATGCAACACTGGAGGAGCCACAAATCTGTTGCCAGCTTAAAAAAGATTATTCCTCATGAAAGATTATTCCGGATTCCTTATTATGTTCCTTATTATGTAAAACAAAAAGGTTTCATAGCACAACATACTCAATTGCAGTGAGAGCTAACCAAAATAAAATATTAAATAAATAAAGATATATTTAAAAAATTATCACGTTAGTCGTGACAATTATTCCTCCTTATTTCGGATGAAAGATAAAAGGAAATAAGGAAATCTATGAGAAAGTGGTCAGGTTCTCTCACTCACTATACGAAAAGTAGCTATATAAGCTATTTCACGTCGATTTTCTGTTAGAGTGAGAGTACAGCCCTGGACGAGCCAGTCTCTATACGAGCTGTAGTCAGTAAGCTACAGTTAGGCTCTACCTCAGTGAATGTTGCACAATTGTTTACCAGAAGTCACTATCATGCCAGTACCTGACAATAATACTGGTACAAGTAACTGGGCATGTGCAAATATACTTCAATAACTCTATTGTCCTCTTAAATTTAAAATACTTCATATTGTCTAGACATCAATGAAACATTGTTTAATAATAATCTGACCTATTTCACGTTTCATTCCCCTTAAGATATTTTTTATTTAAAATCTTATCTTTTGTTGATCTGTGTCCAATTTGGTGGTTTAAAGAGAATATTGAGTTGGAGGGTATTATTGTTAGCAATTCGTTTAACTTATTTTTAAAGATTTAACTTTAAGGCAAGAATTACACTTGTAAGTTCTACTCTTGTAATTGACATGGTAACAATTACCTAGGTAAATTTACGAAAGCTGTGTCTATCAAAAGTAAATTCTTTCAGGAGTAAACCAGTGACAAACAACTTATGTATATAAATCTTTATGAAAGTCTGAGAGCAAAACTTGTAAGTGTAATTCTCGTCTTATACTTAATAAAGTTTATTTGTAATTTTTTTATCAGTAACGTAGTTCCAGAGGATCAGCACATATGACATATATACGTTTTGAAAAAAATATTAAGGAAGTGAATAAATTATATTGATAATGGAACAATTTTGAAGTCAATCAGAAATAAACAAATTAACTTGATTTTTCGAACGACCACCGTTGCGTTTAGTTTTCACTATTTATTTATTAATAGGACAAATAACAAAACTGACACAAAAAGCTTAAAAATAATTGGTAAGACGTAAATATATCATTAACTAGCTTCCGCCCGCGACTTCGTCCGCGTGAAATAGTTACTTTGGGCTAACGCTGACGTTAACTTGCGACTTAGTTTATGTGTATACATAGTTGAGTAAGTATTTTGCACATTGTGCGCGCAGTAATCGTTACTACATTATTTTGCCGAGATGTTATTTTAAAATTACAATATTTCCTAAGATACGCATCTAAATCTAATGATATAAAGGGCAATTTTATTTTAAATTAAATACTTGTTGTAATAATGTATTTATTTGGATAAGGATTAACATCATATTTATAAAAACACCTTCGCAAATAATGCATTATATAAGAACAAATTTGGTTAGCATAAAAAAGGTTATAGTGAGCTAACCTTAAAAGATAGACATATGCTGTCGCGTACTTTTTTGTAGAAATTTTAAAGGAGAACAATTCAGTCATACATGATTTTTGCGAAACTTTAACCGTTTACGCAGCGCACGCAGTGTAAGCTCTCTCAATAGGAAAATATCCCCCGATTTTGAAACATTCTTCATTGGTGCTCTGCTCCTTTTGGTCTTAGCATGATAATATATAGCCTATAGCCTTCCTCGATAAATGGGCTATCTAACACTAAAATAATTTTTCAAATCATACCAGTAGTTCCTGAGATTAGCGCGTTCAAGCAAACAATCAAACAAACAAACAAACTCTTCAGTTTTATAATGTTAGTATAGATTACAAGACTTTTACAATTATAATTAATTGTTACTTATAATTTAAAGTATTGCATATAAAACGAAAAAAAGACTTAACCTGTTTGTTCACTTTACCCTGAAACTTTAAAAGTCAAGTGTGCACTTTCGACATTTAGGTGTGGTTGGGAAATCAAGAGATAAACATCTCTTTCAAGCAAAGTTAAGCTCTGTCCACACTGTGTCCACTCCTTAATCTGACCGACTGTTTATTCAAAGCAAACCAGTGAGGCTACAAACTTGAAATTTTGGGAGTTGATACCTTTTGTGGTAAGTCATTCATTAAGAAAGGATTTTTGGAAATTACACCCCTAAGTGGGTAAGGGAGGGAGAGGAAGGAAACCACGTCGTTGTCAAAATAAGAAACATGTAATTTTATTTGGTTACTTCTAATTAGGATGAAATACATATGGACATCGGCGTTTTTAAATACTGTATCCTTAAGCGGGTAAATTTAATTGTAGTTCTGCAGTGTAATTGCAGTTCTGTGGTGTTAGTAAGCGGCTGCGGGCCGCATGTGGTATGAAATGACTATAGATATGTTATAAGCTCATGGATTTTAGCACACCTAATGCCGACCACTTTGGATGACGTTGCCTAGCAACCAGCTACCGACTGAGTTCCATATACTTATAAAATATAATTGCTTCTCAACTTCAGCATTTGTCGATAGAGACATTGTATTCATTTAGCAAATTCTTTAATTAAATGCGTCAAATAACGCGACACTAATTTAGCTAGACTTGGTGAAATATGTGCTAAAACTGTACATATATAAAACCTGTGTTTGTGTGTGTGTATTTCACCTGTACTGTGTTTTAATGTGTCGTTGAACTTTTCGTGATACAGAAATCCACCCGAATCTGGAAGATATGTTTCACAATGAGCGTTAGGTTTAGTCAACTGTTATAGTGCTTGCGTCAAGAGTGTCATTTGAGCGCTACTGACAGCACTGTGACTAGGGTTACCAGATGGCCGGGAAATCCGGGATTGTCCCGGAATTTGAAGCCTTGTCCCTTGTTCAGGAAATAGACTTTACTATACCGGATTTCGAATATCTATTCGATTTTCACAAATGATATGACTGAGGTAATACTCGATTTCGAATAGCATGTAGATAAACAGTTTTTGAAAAGAAATTCCGCCTTTAAAAATATTTTTCGGACTTCGCTAAAACAGTTGGTCTAAAAAGCACTAATTGATTAAAGGGATTTAAAATAGTTTGATTGATAAATCCATACGCCCATTTTTCACTGACAAATAACCTTTCAAAAATTAAAAAAAATTATATATTTTTTATTTTTTATATATTTACAGTAGTAAATTTCTTGTTACTGACAATTATTAAGTTATCGGGATCCGAAACTGTGAAGAATGCCGTTGATGAACAAACAACGTGTGGACACAGCTTTAGGGTATTATTTTCTTTTCGCGTAATTTCGTTACAACCGCGGCGAGTGCAGTCGTAAGCCGATTTCTAAGATTCAATTTCTTTGGTTTCCGCTCGAGTGCATAAACGTTAAGGAGATTTTAGAGTACCGTGAAATTTGCAATGTACCTACTTTTTGCTTGATTTTTTATTTTACTATTTTATTTCGTTAAGAGCTTAAGATATTTATACTTGATTATATATTAAGCTATTACTTGAATTAAATGTTAAATAATATTAAATAAATAGTTTTTTATCTATATTAATAATATAAATGCGAAAGTAACTCTGACTGTCTATATGTTTGTTACGTTTTCACTTATAACCCGCTAAACCAATTTTGACGATTTTTCGTATAGAGGTAGATTGGTCCTTAGAAAAAGATATGGTCTAGTTTTGGTCACCTAGTATTAGAATAGATTCAAGATGCAATGTCAGATATATTCACGCTTTCACATAGATTACATGACTATTATTTTCTACTATATTTAAAAGTCCGTTATACTTACAAATAGATGCTGATAAGCAATAATGTGTCAACCCACAAAAAGTTAAATTCAAAGATATGCATACAAGATGTATTTTGATTCTGCGACACCAATTTAACAAAATAAATACGGAAATTTAAACTAAATAAATACGGAAAAAATTTTCTTAATTGAATGTTTCGAATTTCAAGTGCGTTCCATAGTATGCAATTTATATAATAATCTCAAATATTTGAAAAACCTTATTACATATTATATAAATCTGCTATTAATTGATTATACCTTTTATCAAAATAAATAAAAATTAGCCAAGTGCGTGTCGGGCCACGCACAATGTAGGGTTCCGTTGTTGTCAGAATTGTCAAGATCGGTCAAGCAATCTTCGAGTACCTATTTTCGTAAAAAAGTTTACGACGAACTGGGAATTTCCTTTTTTAAGTCAGTTTATACAATGTACGTACTTACAATTTGAAACCTTTTATTATTATACAATTATTTTTAATTTCTCTTTAAGAAGAGAATAAGAGATAGGTACGTAATCCGTATTTTTTATATTATACCATAAATGCCAAAGTGAATTCGTTTGTTTGATTGTTAACTCGCTCTTTCGCTATAACGCCGTAGGTAAATACTGAGCTAATATTTTATTGAGACATTGTTTTATACCTTATTTTATATTTTATTTTAATTTAAACTTATTAAATATGTATTTATTTATTCATTTAAATTCATATATTAATTTAAAATTATTAATATTTACATAATGTGATGCTTTAAAAAGTGAAATATTTATTTTTACTTAGATCATCTATAACTCGATAACCATAAGAACCCACATAGCCGTGATAAGTTTTCCTTTTAAATTCATTATATGTCGTGATTTTTTTCATATTTTTAGACGCAGCAGTTTAGTGGGTAGAGGGGGGGGGGACACTTGACTCTAAGAAAAATTGACACTTCAAAGCTTAATATTTCGGAAACAGTTCGTCGTTCGGAAAAATGGTTTTCCCACACCTAAAACATTTTTAAAAGACCTATCTAACGATACCCCCCAACATGGGATAAATGAGAAAAAAAGTTTTGGTCTCTCTTAACACATAGGGAGGACACCCTGAAAAAAAATATTTTTAAGATTTTATTGTACGACTTTCTCGGCGTAATTCATATGTATACTCATACCGAATTACATATTTCTGGTATTAAGGGTTTCGGAGCAAAGCCGCGGACAGACAGACAGACAGACAGACAGACAGACAGACGGACGTGGCGAAACTATAAGGGTTCGGTTTTTTATTACAGAACCCTAAAAATAAAAGATGCATATATCCGTCCGTTAGACGTCATTTTGTCAAAACGAAGTTCGTGTGGCTTGACACAATATTGCTTATCATTGACCAAATATAATTCTTGCCTAATAATGGTATTTAATATAGTCTATAATCTTTAAATACTTGAAAATTACGAAGAGAGTTAAATATTTTAGTGCAAAGCGACACAGGTTTCTGCTCGGACACAATAAAACTTAATCGTGCTGCATTTTATTACTAGGTCACGTGTAATAAAAACCTATTGCCTATTTTATAAAAAAGTTTAGTTTAAAAGTGAGTCTATAATAAGAATTATGATTTGTAAATTAATGTAGGTATACAACTTAAAATGAACGTATTTGTACAAGTATTATAATTATGGAGTCTGAATTTCAATCTCGTCTGAAAACATTTAAACGTTTGAATCTCTAAACCAATTTTGATTAATTTCGGTATAGATATAGAGTTGTCCTTAAAAAAGTACTAAGGGTACATTTCCTTTAAAATAAAACGGAGGAATAAAATAGTGGGTGTCGTATTTGGGATAAAAGTTTGTATGGAAAACTCATAATTTCCTTAATGAATAAGCTTTTGAAATAATTCGTTACCAACTATTTATTCATTACATAAATAAATAATGTAAGAATATTTTATTTTATTTTTTATTTATTTATATTTTGGAAAAAAACAGTGCTACAAACAATCATAAGTATCATACATAACAAAATCTTAAACCAAAATAGTTTCCTATTACAGTTAATACATAAATAACAGAGCAAGAAAGCATATAAATAATTATCATAATATTAGTTATAAAGGCACAGATAACATTGTATTTATTCGAAAATTTAGGTTATTGTAAATTAAGATTTGTTAAAACATTATCTAATAAATTAATTACAGCAGATTTAAATTAAGAGAGAGATAAAACATATCTAATACAGAAAAGATCTTGTTATTGGACGGTTTTATATTATAACTGTATGTAGGTATTTTTATATTCGCAATAAATCAGTCACCATCTTGCTCTTGTGTTTGATTGACGTTCCAGTTATGTTGCTTACAACTTCTTACAATGAACCCGTTTCCTGCGAATTAAATATTAAATGTAGGATTATGTCGAGAATTTATTCTAGGACAGTTACTGTCATACTACAAAAGACGCATTAAAACCATGTTGAACGCGTGTCTAGCTAAACAGTGTTTAAAAATTAAACATTGCTTAACGTACTATATAAATTGCTTAACAGCGAATAAACTCATAAAAAAACTTATTGATAAAATGTTATACGTTACATTTGACAGCTAAAATAGGTTCTAAACATCTATTAAACTCACTTAAACGTATGTTAATCTATATCTAAAGCATGTTTAACTCAAAACTGTGCTTAGACGAGGATTTGTAGTATGGATTTTTTAAACACACGTTTAACGTCTGTTAAAATCTTTTGTAGTGAGGCAGTAAATGTTTAATTTGGAGATAAGATAACTAGAATCAACGCCATTATTCAATATCTTATATAACAGTATTTGATCTCTTACGATCCTTCTTTTACAAGGCAGAGGAAACTCCCTTATAATATTATTGTTAGTGCTTCTATATTTGACGTGTTTTAAAAACAAATTTTGGACTTTATCAAATTTATCTACATAAGTTTCGTATTGAGGATTCCAAACAACTAGGCATATTCAAGAAGGGAATAAGGGATTTGTATAAGATAAAAAGAGTAGATATATGCTTAAATTCTTTGGATACCTTCAGCACAAAAACTAGGACTTTGTATGACTTTGTATGATATTATTTTTGTAATTAATTACCAATTTTAAACTAGCTACCCTACGCGTTTTCATTCGTGGTTATTACCTATGAATTTTATCGTAATGTAATAATAACCTAGAACATTTCTCAATAAACGGGCTATCTAACGCAAAAATAATTTTTCAAATCTAATCAGTAGCTTCTGAGTTTATCTCCTACATTCAAACTAATCATCAAAATTCACTTCTTCATAATCAGATTCAGCTCGTGACCACGACGAATGCAACTTCGTCGAATCGTTGGGCAATAAAAAGGTATGACTACCATTAGTTATCGCGATAAGACTCTTTATATTAAATATGAATAGTATAAATCGCGAAAGCTTAAAATCTTTATAATATTAGTATAGTTTAATGATTAATGAGTTTATTAAAACATCGTACAAATTAGTACAAGCTTAAATGCGTTACAATTTCCCGCAAATAAATCTTAACAGAGTTTTAAAAGTATAATTCAATTAACTCTCAAAAGATTACCCAGCATTACTTAACAATTTTGTTCTTAAGAAACCAAGAATTTTGTTCATAACAAGTTGAAATTCAGAAAGTAACTTACCAATTAATAATACCCCGTCCTGTAGTTTGAGTCCGAGAGCTAGGCGAGATTAAAGTGTATTTTGCGACGGCCCCGCAATTAGCCTTAGAGCGATAGTCAAATCCAGGAGTTTTCAAACTGCGACTCGCTAACTGAGATCCGCCGCGTCATAAATCTTGATATTGTAATCTTTTGTAGCTTTGAAATAAGACGTTTTGTTTATAACTAGCTGTGCGTGGTTTTACCCGCGTTAATTTAAGGAAAAATTATATTTATGTAGTGTTAAATTGTTGTATTTTTCAATATTTCATCCTTTTCAATTTTGTTTTTGCGTAACCCTTTTTTTAGGGTTCCGTACTTTAAAAGGAAAAATGGAACCCTTATAGTCTTCCATCACTTTGTTGTCCGTATGTCAAGACGTGTGTCTGTCAAGACTTTTTTCTTAGAAATGCATGGACATATCATGTTGAAATTAATGTCATATACTCAAGTCTACAATGACTTGCGGCTGTGAAAAAATAAACTTCTAAGTTAACACAATCAAAAGATACGGTCATTTATGTCACATATTTTATTTTAGCGTTTTTAACGTTTTCGCAAGGGAATCAAAACCTACATATATGGTACTTCCCATTGACCTAGCATCATGAAATTTGGCCAGGAACAAGGTCTTTTAGTATAAATAAAGGAAAAAATCCGAATACTGTAAATTTTTGTTCGTGTGTCTGTCAGTCTATACCTCTTTCTCAGGAACGCGTAAATGTATCAAGTTGTAAATTGATCAAGCGGAAAATATATTAATCTTGGAATTAAATTTTATTTACTTGTAAAAATGAACATAGAAGTTGACCATGGTCAAAAAAAAACAATTTTACAACCACTACGAAGAAATTTGTATCGACACGAAAACATGAGGGCAGCAAACCTTTATAAACAACGCAATGCAATCTATATTTCGCAACTAATAAAATAATAGCGCGATGTAGCGTTCAGCCAGCGCCATCTCTTACAATATGACATTAACTATGAAAAAAATCTGCTCGATTAATCAAATTTTAAAATAATGTTATCAGCGGTAACATCATTTTAAAGTTTTAAATTTTAATTAAAACTGTCCAAATATTTTAAGTACTATATTTTGGTATTCTTTACAGAATTATTTCGAAGATTTATCTTGCGAAAATAAAAAAAAGGATTGCGTACATTATAAAGCGGAAACATCTTCACGATTTCATTTAAATGTAAATGACCAACTATTTTTATTAACCGACTTCGATAAAGAAGGAGGTTATATGTTCGACTGTACGTATTCACTGAATTTTCCGCCGTTTGTGGACCGATTTTTAAAATAGTCTTTTTTTTTTAAAGAGTATATTTCCCATTTGGTCCCATTGTCATGAAGTGAAGAAATAGAAGGAACTCTTCAAATATTATAGCCACACGTGTATATTATTTTTGATAGTAGCTCGTGCATTTGCTCACGAAAAGCTACATTTGATGAGGTGGAGCTGATGATGAAGACCACAGATGGGCAAATTTATGCTCGGCACAATGTATACGGTGAAGTGGAGCTGATGATGCGATACCAGGAGAACTCCTCAATAATTAACAGCTCTGCATTGGGAAAAGCAACACTTTGTAAATGGTGATAAGCAGTTAACAGTAAGAAAAAAAAAACAAACCGACCCCAACACCGAAACAAGTAAACTAAAAAGTGAAAATAAAAAACTTTTTTGGCACCGACTGGTACAGACTTCACTTTTTTTACTTTTTAAAAAGTTTTAAAATAGCAGTAAATAACACGTAAAAGGTTTTACATGGCGCCGACTTCGAATGTTTTACCTGGTTTTTATTTATATACCTATTATTTCTAGCCGACACGGATAGAAATAGCTACAAATGGTTTGAGTTCATGGAGGGCTGAGACGCCGCATCCGTTGGTGTGCTTTTTGGTGATTAATTTTTTTCGCAAATGTGCACTTTGGCTATAAGTACAAACTCCATTTACATAGTTATATTTTCGAAGCGTAGGTGGGTTGGTATTATAAATATTTCTACAAGTTTGTACGGAACCCTCGGTGCGCGAGTCCTACTCGCACTTGACCAGTTATGAAATACTTTTTTTTACAAAAAAGAGGACTAAGTTACTTTTTATAAATTTTGCTATCTGTGAGAGAAATTCCAGTCAAAATCACTTTAGCCGTTTCGGAAATTAGCCGGAACAAACAGACAGACTGAAAAACAAAAATTTTAACAATTGTGTTTTTTATTTAAGTACCGTGTCTACTTTCGCATTAAGTTAATAGCTGATAATTTGAAATTATAAACAGACACTTAGATTTTATTTATAACAATGCTTTTATATACACGGTAATTACATCAAAACATAATTTTTATAATTTTTGTCTGTTTCTTTGTTCCGGCTACTCTCTGAAACGGCTGGACTGATTTTGATGGGACATTCGCTCACAAAACACAAAAATTAAAACTGTAAACATTATATAAATTTAATTTTTCCTCAAATTAACGCGGACGAAATCGCTGGGCACAACTAGTTCTTTAATATAATAACAAGGGCAACAAGTTCAGACAGTCATAAAATATATCTAAAAACCAACAATTATTTACACGAAATATTTTTCAACGATTTGTCATGGCGGAAAAAATATTAAAAACGTGGAGTCTAAAAACGCAATTTCGAAAACATCGTCTGTCACGTCACGTAGCACACGAGAACCGCGGCATGGATTTTAATAACACACATTGCTTTTATTGTGTTTGTATAGGATTGTTTGTGTGGAATAAAAAGATTACCGAAAAAAGATATTTCCACGTAAAGTGCATACGTACTGAATCAAATATTAAGAATATTTTGTCGAATTTTCGATACTTCCCACGTAAGTTGTTGTAAGTCACAACAATGCCGTTAGCGTTTTCACTGAATACTTCACTAATTTGCCTTGCTTAATGCATTCAAAGAGAAAAAATGCCAAAGATCTTTCTTTTTCGAGGATTTTTCAGACGTATTTTGTCGTAAATTTCAAACGAAAACTCAAACTAAACTAAACTAAAAGTTCTCTCTTGTAAAATTGTAGTTTTAGGGTTACAATAACTTACGTGGGAGGTATCGTTTTAGCTATTAAATATTACTGACGTGAATATCTAGCGACTTTTAAAATAAAGAAAAGAGGGGCAAATTATTTTTTTGGTTATTATTATGCTTCACGATTTTCTGATTGGCCTGTTTGGATGACTGGTAGAGAACGCCTGCCTTTTGTTTCAACGTGCATTTTATTGTTGGTCGATATACTTTTTAAATAAATAATAATATACTTACATCTATACACGCATACACGGATACATAGATACACAGACACACAGATACACGAGTAAAATAACTCATCTCTTTTTTTGGTCGAGGGTTTAAAATGACTATTTTCATTACAAAAGCCGAAGCTTTTCTGGATTATATACAAAAAATTATAACTCTAACTACCGATTTTGAGAACGGAACGAAATAGATGTGCTATTTCGTTCCGTTCTCAAAATCGGCTTTTATCATTTTCCTCTTGCATTTGCCTGGAGGGATTCTTACACTGGTCCACATAGATACATATAGGTATCATACCTTAATAGCTTTTTATTATATTTTCTTCATTATGTTTATCATGATGTCATTTCATGTCATGATCATGATATGACATGACATGACATGCGCAGTGGTCACTGCAACTGACTGAAGCGCTCACGGTCGCAGGTTCGATCGCCACTCAAGGCAAAAGTCTATGTTGGCCATAGGGATGTTGTGTTTATTTCGGGACCCCCGCCATGAGATTTTAATGGAGGCCGTTTAGTCTGATGCGTTTTATTTATTATTTATTTCTTCAAAACTTAAAAGACTTGACTAAAATATAGCATATATTTATAGTATACTAAAATCTTATTTAAGTAAATATTTGTTTTGTATTGTACGTACATATACATTAATACGAATTGAATTAAAATAGCAAAGGATTTATTTAAAGGAAAATTTTGTTATTAATTACAGTCTCGACAATCGCGCGGATTTTACAAACTGAGAATTAAATTATCCTATGAAAACTTATTACGAAAACAGTCCCTCAATTAATACTTTGAGAAGCCCTGATCTAAATTCTAGATAAGTCTAGGCCTGACAAAGGCAAGTCCACGGTTTAGTTTATAGGAGCAATTTAGGCTCGTTATGATGTTAGGAAAATTGCTGTTCGGAAACTCTTAATTTCTTCAGGAAAATATCGTAGTTAATTTAAAGGTAGTAATAAATTGAGAAATAATACAATGTTTTAGGTTTCGATATTTATTATTATTATTTGGTATAGATAAACATTACGGTAATATTTTTAAGTAAATACTGTAAAAGTAAAGTAGAGTAACAGTCTGTAAATGTCCCACTGCTGGGCAAAGGCCTCCCCTCCTATTAAGGAGAAGGTTTAGAGCTTAATCCACCACGCCGCTCCACTGCGGGTTTGCCGATATACATACATACATGTGTCAGAATTTTTCCCGGCACATGTAGGTATGAAAACTAAACATTGCTCGCTGGGGTTTGAACCCGCGATGATTGGCTGGGATCGACGTGTTTTAACCACTAGGCCATCTCAAGTAAACATAAAAACCAATAAAGTAATTTAAAGTTTTAACAAAGACCTATTATTTAATTAAATTTTAAATTTATTTTATTATAAATATGTTTTAGAATATATTTCATATTATGAATGTTACATAATGATGTTCCACGATTATGAACATGGGTTGAATTGTAAGTATAAATTAAACACACCTAAAACTATACAACACTATTAAAACAGATCTAAAAAATGTAAGACATTCCTATACATACAATTTATTTTTTTGCCAAGTTCTTAATTACGAATATTAACAAACAAAAATACATATCGATACCTCCCACGTAAGTTGTTGTAACCCCAAAACTACAATTTTACAGTAGAGCACTTTTAATCCGTTTTAGTTTGAAAGTTACAACAAAATACGCCTTCTTTCAGACGTATTTTGTTGTATCTTTCCTTGAAAAAAAAAAGATTTTTGGTATTTTTTCACTTTGAATGCATTAAGCAATGCAAATTCGTGTAGTATTCAGTAAAAACGCTAACGGCAATTTTGTGGCTTACAATATCTTACGTGGGAGGTATCGATATATTTTCTTAATTTAATTTCCTATATTTATTTATATTCTTCCGTAGACAGGTGGAAAAGTTTGTAAGTTACAATAAAGTGTTCTATTTATTTAGGAAATATGAAATTTACAGCAAAATATTTTTTATTATTATTAAAAATCTATCGACTATTACTATCGATATTGACTGATTCGTATCTTGATAGTGGCCTCTACTTTTTACTAATAAAGTAGGCAGTCAACTTTAAAAATATTTATTCAAATGGTAATGGTTATTTCTGAGATATTCAAACATACAATCTGTATTTCATAAACTTATTATGTTAGTATATATAAAACATTTAAACACGAATGGCTGTTAAATTAATACTCCAAGAATTTCATTTTCAAAAATGTAAAGAGACGTTTTAAAATTCCTCCTCTATCGCTTAATAAGCCCTCGTCCCATTTACTGGAGCGCGGTAACACGAAAACTACTGCTTTTGAGGATTAAACTTTGAAAGCAGATGTTTAATACGTCGCGGCTCGGGATCAAGTCGTGCCAAGTCTTAGATTACGGCTCAGTCGTGCCGAACTGCAATTTGCACTTTTATTTAGGTTATTTTATATCTTTACGTGAATATATTTTTTAATCGTTATACAAAACAAAAATGTTTAACTTGGCACCGACAATGTTGTGGAAAAATTTATTTTGGCTTCTAAGTTTACTTGTATTATATTAAGTTATCATTGAAACCGTCGTGATAGTTTTATTTTAATTTTTTTCAATTGCAACAAGGATTATAGTGTCATATGAATACAAACATTTTTTAACCTTAAAACAACTACACTAGATGCTATTTAAGAAATATACTATTTTTGAATAAAACATTTATATATTTAAAAAAACTTCGAAATCAATAAATTCGAAATTAGTATTTTGCGACATGTCACCATCATATCCTAAATTTATATTTTAATTTACGCGTCATGATGCATGTGGAATAATACGCGTTAAAATTTTTGTTACGTCGTAAGTTTATTGATAAACTAGCTTTTCCGCGTTTTCGTCGTTATTCGTAAAAAATAGCGTATGTCCTTCCTCAGGGTTCAGTGGTTTTAATGTGACAGACAGATCGTATTTTGGTAGGGAAATATAATATGTCAATTCACAATACTTGATTTCTATGATTTTTTTATTGAATAGATAACAATGTTAACTTTTTTAAATTAGGGATTAGTGAGAGTCTTATAAAAGTCTCTTACTTTTCTTCTTAAACAAATATAATCAGAATGCTCCGAGCTGCTAAGCTATCAGGAGTTACACGTGTTATTGTGAGTCAACCGTAAAAGATAGACATATGCTGTTGCGGGAAATTTTTTAGAAAATTTGATGTAAAATATTTCTGTCATTCATGATTTCTAAGTAACTTTAACCATTAAGGCTGCATACGCGACGGAAGCTTAAAAAATGGAATAACGTCTCCCGTTTTCCCAAAGTTTCCCTTCACTACTCTGCTCCTATTGATTGTAACGTGATGAAAAGTATACTATAACCTGCCCAGGAGTATGAAGAATAATTGTACTAAGTTTCGTTAAAATCCGTCGAGTAGTTTTTGTTTCTATAAGCAACATACATACATACAGACAGACAGAGAGACAAAAATTTTACTGATTGCATTTTTGGCATCAGTATTGATCACTAATCACCCCCTGATAGTTATTTTGAAAATATATTTCATGTACAGAATTGACCTCTCTACAGATTTATTATAATTATAGATAGATAAATCTTTTTATTGTTAAATAATATATTATTATTCAGTCGATATCCCGTTTTATGCGGGTACTTAGCATCAAAGTAGTCTAAATATATCCAAATCACATTCCGATTCATTGCAAACGATACAAGAGCTATATAGAGATAAATAAATATTGATTAGTAAAATGTCAATTTGAAATTGTAAATGTTTATTTTAAGCTCGTTGAAACGTTGAATGTGTTTGGAAAACGCAATATAAATGATTGTATGTATTTTGAACTTGATTTTGTAAAACCTATTACACAAATTAAATTAGAGATTAAAAAGTTTATTTAATCTTAACAAGTAATAATATTATTCAAATTTAATATAACCTAGTAGTTATACCTTTTTATTGCCCGACGTTTCGACGAAGTTACATTCGTCGTGGTCACGAGCTGACTGGTGTACCGCGCGGCCTACGGCGACGAGTGCGCGAGTTTTCTTCTTTCTTTCTTTCTACCCTCACAATATTAATATTGTCTTTACCGTTATTATAATGCTGGGAGCACACTACACTAACACAATCGGTTCGCGCGAACATTGTTCGAGGTACTTCACTTTTGTTAAATTTATTTATCACTGGGTTCAAAGCGGTCGACAATTTTAACCGTCATCGCGATTGAAGGTTTTATGTTTTTTAATTTCAATTGCTTCCCGTAATAAGCGGTAATAATAATTTTTGTCCGTCGAGAGAACCTTTGGGTCATGAAGCTAAATCCAATGGTTTGTTCCCGAGTTTTAAAGATGATCAGCCACTGCGGATTTATCTGTGTGTCTGTTTTTCTTAGACTTTAAAGAATAAATCGACTTCAAAAGTAAAATAGGAAATTTTACAAACTAAACTACTGAACGGATTTTAATGATAATTTTATGGGACCAATCCGAAAGACTATCCTTTCGAATAAAGACTTTGGTTAAAAAAATGACAGAATTTTGAGTTAAGAAACATTAAAAAAAAACAGTCCTCCTTTTTTGTAGTCGATTTGATAAATACATTTTTAGCTGTAATAGAATAAAAAAACAGCTGAGATGGCCTAGTAGTAAGAACTAAACTCAACCGATGATCGCAGATTCAAACCTCGTCAAACACCGCTGAGTTTGCAAGTGCTATATTTGTGTTTAAATTCATCTCGAGTCGTGAAGGAAGACATCGTGAGCCGCATATGCCGGGAGTAATTCTGACACATGTATATCCGCCAACCCGCAGTGGAGCAGCGTGGTGGATTAAGCTCTAAAACTTCTCCTTAATAGGAGAGGAAGCATTTCCCCAGCAGTGAAACACTTACAGGCTGTTACTTTACTTTATAATACAATAAAAATATTGTTGTTATTATTACGTGTTTTAATTGAAATCTTTATATTAACTGTAAAAACAATTGGGAAAATTGAATGCTAAATAGCAAATAATTATTATTAATTATTATATGGATGCTGATAAGTAAAAATATGTTAACCCACAAAAGTTAAAATCGGAGATATTGATGTATTTTGATACTACATCACCTATTTGACATGATTCAAGAAACGTTCAAATCATACAAACTAAATAAGTACGGAAAAAAGTTTCTTAATTAATTTTTTCGAATTTCAAGTGCGTTCCATATTTAGCGATTTATATAATAATCTCAAATATTTCAATAAATTTTTATTAGATATATCAATCTGCTTTTAATTCATTAGACCTTTTATTAAACAAGAAAAGAAAAGACGTACATATAATTATATACTTCTTCAAATAGATTCATTAAGAATAGGTTTGACATCTTTAGATACAATTTTTAAAAATAAAGTCCGTGTGGCTTGATACAGTATTGCTTATCAGCGTCCACGTACATACAATGCATTAGTTTTAAAATCGAAAAACCTTTGAAATGACGTTGAATAAAAGTACTTTGGGTTTATTCAATTATTGCTGTTTTGTTGCACGTGGAAAACATTACGGGCACAGTTAAAGGCTTAGTTTTTCTGAAGGTCTTGGTTTATATTTTATTCGTAATTTGTTCGTATTGGCTTAGCGGTTTCCAATTTTTTTTCTTAAATACGAATATACTATGTACAACTAATACTAAAAAACGTTCTTCTTCTCTATAAAGTGCAATTGAAACTAAATAGTATTAAATATTATTTATAATTCTTTTATTTATATTGTTTATATATATTATTTAATTTTGAGTAAGTTTCTACTTGGTGTTTCTAACGAGATGAATAGAGTTTTTCTGTTAGTTTTTCTAAATCTAAAAACACTATATATGTATAATATATATATGGGAGACACGTTTGCTTACACCAGTTTCCTCTAGCTCATATGATATTCAGATTTCCTTCTACTGATCCATCTGAATAAATCGTTCTGTACATACGAAATACATCAGAATAAAATATAGACTATAAATGATTATTTTAAATAAATTTGTCAAATTGTAACGATTATGGTCTACTTAGACTAGGACATTAGTTAGTTATAGAGTAGTTTTTCTTCCCTCAAAATACATTGTTTAGAACTGAATCGGTTCCTCGTTCAACCGACAATATAGACAGACCGGGTAATAAAAAAGTATGCGGGAGTTCCCAAAATAAATAAAACTAACTTGCCAGGGCGCTTCAAAGCACACGGCGTATTTTAGCCCGAGGTGAGAGAGAAGAGTTCGATATAGGCGTAAGTACTGATACGGAGAACTGCATGCATAGTGCAAGTTTTTCTCACTACTGGATTGTAAAGTAGATGCAGGTTTATACGGGATTGAAATAGCGCCATCTCGTGCTAACAAAGAGAAAAAAATTATATAGCGATTGAAAGTGAGAGGTTGATAAAAGCAAAAGCGCGTGTGATTAGTCGAATCTCATATTTCGTGAGTACGTGTGATAATTTTTAACCGACATCGAATAATTTTTTTATGTTTGATCACCGATTTCTCAGCCGATTGTAAACAGATTTTAAAATTATTTTTTTGTTCGAAAGGGAAAGTAATTAATCCCACTGTCATCAGGTTAGTATATAATGCTGCGAAAATAGATTAATTGAAATTATAGGCATACTTATAACAATTTAGGTTTTTTTGCTTGTAATTTTCGCATTTGCTTTAGGAGAACAACATTTGGAGAATTGTAATCCAACTGAAGATGAAAAGATGACCAACCGGTCCTACTCAATAACAAGCATTTCACGGGTTGCGATTTGGTTACTTCAATATGCTCGTCACAATGCATCTGGTAAAGTGGAGCTGGTGGTGCAACACTAGGAGAGCTCCTCAATAATTAACAGCCCTGTATCAGGAAAAGCAATATGTAAATAACACACTGTCCTTTACTACTTCATAACTTAAATTTGTTAAATAAAAACATTTTTTACAAAAATAAAACGACTTCGAAAACGAAACATTTAAGCTATAAAGCAGAAAATAAATATTTTCTACAGAATTTTAAGTTAGTGCCAGTCCATAACACTTAAACCTTAAATGCATGGTGTATCAATAACCAAACGCTTATTTCAAAGCCTTTGGTCATCTAAACATGGTACTAAATGTCTTATTTGGGTGTATGTTTATATTATATATGACATGTAATCTATCTATATATATAAAATCACTTGGGGGTGACTGATTCATCAACGCAGAGCCTAAACCGCTGGGGCTACGAACTTGAAATTTTGGCAGTAGATGGCTTTTAGGTTGTAGGCATCCACTAAGAAAGGGTTTTTTGATTATTCACCCCTAAGAGGGTGAAAAGGGGTAAAAACGTTTGTATGCAAAATTTTATTCCGTGGTCGTATTAACTTAAAACTTAATACAAATACTTCTGGATGATAGTAATGAAATGTTAAATAGAAAACAGGGTACTATTATTCCACACTGGGGTGCAAGGGGGTTGTAAAGTTTGTATGGAGAAAATTTTTTTTTTTTTGGCCGATTATCCTTAAATTCAGCATAAACATTACTTAGGCAGAATAACTAAATACATGTATCCCAGAATTTCAAAATCATCCCTTATAGTGATGCTAGGGGGTATTAAATCCTGGAACGGTAATAATTTCGCCGGTAGATTTATTTAGCTGAAACTTTTACAGCGTATTTCTATCAAGACAAAGGGATGTATTAAAAAAGAGCTTTTCGATATTTCACCCAAAAACGGGTGCAATGGGGTAAAAACGTTTGTATGCAAAATGTTATCCTGTGGTCATATTTACTTAAAACTGAATACTCATTCTTCTTTATGCTAATAATGAAATATAAAACACAAAATCATCGTATCAATATCAACCCCAACCCACAGAGGTGCAATGGGGTAGTTTAGTTTACATATTTGAAAAAAAAAAACTCTAAATTAAATATTTATTATATATACGCGTTTAGTAATTAAATCCCTTCAAGGATGGTTTTACCCGTTTTTTTAATTGTTTCTATCAAATTCCAAAATTTACGCGGGCGAAGCCGCGAGCAAATGCTAGTTACATTATATATTTTAAACTTTCGCGATTTATACTATTCATATTTAATATAACGGGTCTTATCGCGATAACTAATAGTAGTAATACCTTTTTATTGCCCGACGTTTCGACGAAGTTACATTCGCCGTGGTCACGAGCTGACTCAGCAGAAACGTCGGGCAATAAAAAGGTATTACTACTATTAGTTATCGCGATAAGACCCGTTATATTAAATATGAAATGTAATTACATTTTTTTAACTTTATGATTTTTAAAGAGATCTACCGGTTATTCTGTTAATGTAATTTTTTATTGAAATGATAAAATTAAGAAAATCACGCATTTAAGGGTTAAAAGGTTTTACTTGATTTACTTTTTAGTTTGAAGTTACTTGTTTCGTTTTTGAACTGGTTTAATTTTTGTTAAAAAAGTTTTTATGATATGTAGACTTCTTAACTTTGGTAAATAAAAAAAGAGTTCATTGAAAAACACACACATGTGCATTTATTCCGTGGTAAGTTAAGTTAACTTGGCGGATATTTTTTGATAGTTCTAGGATTTCAGTTCTAAACGGATATAAGTCTCTCATCTGTGCAAGATTAAATGTGTCAAGTAAGTCCGAAAATATCCTTCTCATACCAAAACGAAGTTGCGAGTGGCTGCTAGTTAATATGTAAATAGAAATGATATACGTGCAAGAACAGTTAAATCAAACAAAACTTCCTTTCTTGCAAACTAGAAAATAGACTGCAACTCAAACATTTAGTGTTTAAGAGCTATCAAACTTTAGAAGTGTCGTGAACTCAGCACGAAACATGCAAATTACTTGAAAACTATCACTTAAACACTTCCTTAGCATAATAACTTACTCTTGTTTTTGTACTATACTATTATTATAATTTATATGAAATTAAAATGTATTTGTCATTAACCTAATATGGTTCTAAAGTATATGTATATGTTATGGGCAAAGTGATTAACCCGGGCATTATGAATAACGCTCAGTTAAATCGGGTAATGTCGATAATAATGATTTAAACTGCATTATTTATCATAGTGCTCGGGCATTATGAATAATGTTACATGATAGCTGGGCAATTTTTCGTAAAGTAATGTTAGTTAGTGTTAGGTTGGAAAAAAAAGTCAACCTCGAATAGGATAATTTAGCACCTTAAGGAGAATTGGTCGAATCAGTTGATTGTGACCTGATACTTCTGTATTCTACCCCTAGAATGTTTTTGTAGATTCGAACACGCGGAGGGGGTGTACCCTCCGTCTGCCGTAATAAGCCGCAAGCAGGCAAGCATGTCGTGAAACATTACAACGTTACGTCTTGAAACTCTACAGTGTGAATCGTAAAATATCATGATACAATTTCGCGTTAAAATTTTTTGTTTGATTTTAATTAAACAACCATATCACCGTACATAAATCATATCATAGAATCACATTAGGTTTAGATTTTAGTCACAATTACTAATTATGAAGGTTGCGCGTAGGTAACAACAATATTAAAATTTACTATATGAATATCACTAAAAAATTCTTTCGAGCAAGAGCGCTTTCCTTTTATTTGTATATGCCTCCGACAGCTGCTCTTGAAGGCAAGCTAAAAGAGCCGGTGTGTGAAAAAGCAAGCTGCACGAGGAAACTGCATAATAAATAAAAAAAATAAGACTTCAATTCGACTTACATTCGTTCTTTTAAATTTTTATGAAAAATGTTATGTTGTTGTAAAATAAAAACATTGTATGAGGCCAGAATTACATTTGTAAGTTTTACTCTCAAGAGCGATATTAAAATAACTTTGTAATCTAGTAACAGATACATCATAAGTAGTTACGAAAATTATACATGTCAAAAATAAGGGACTGATAGTAAATTCTTTCAGGGGTAACACAAAGAGAAATGGCGTGTGTAAATCTTTATGAAAGTCTGAAAGCAAAACTTATAAGTGTAAGTTTCGCCGTAGACTAGTTGACGTGTATTTGATTTTAATACGAATATAAAATGCATCAAAGTGAAAATAAGAACATTAGCGAGATATACGATTTTCAGTCATCTCTCGTGGTAGGCATATTTAAATTCGACATTCTGTGATCCGTGTTCATGCGTCTTTATTCGTGTAAAATTTAATTTTGAGATAACATTTTTCGACTGTCTCGTGGGTAACTATTTCATATCTTTATTATTTTAAAAAGTATGATGTCATTTAATTAAAACCTAACCAAAAAGGCTTGCTTGTTGATGCCTCTGCAAGCAGAAGCAAATATTTTCCAAAACTATATTCTATGAGTACAGGACGATGTGTAAAAATCTAGATTAAGCCCTTATATAATTAAAACTAGGTGACCTGTGGGCATACTTCACACCGTTAGTGCACTCGTAGTTACGTAATAATTTTAACTCAATTTTAATTTTGAGATATGAACTTAAATTTGTTATTAAAACTAAAAACGATCTACATAATGGCGCATCAGAGAATAATTTTGATGCAGTATTATTAAGACTTTTCTAAAGTAACTTGGAAGGCATACTTATTTTAGTTATTTTAAAACCAATCTACTAAACCGATTTTGATTAAAATTTTAACCAAACTAACAAACCAATTCAAACGTATTTTTCATATAAATAAAATCATTTTTAGCAGTGTCAGCTAAAATACCAAAAAAGCATTAAAAATATTTTTTATGTATAGACGACGTCTCAGAGTCATTTTCCATACTATATATTAATATGCATATAAGTTTGCGTCTACGGCTGATATGTAAAACGTGATAAACTTTAAGCGAAGCCGAAATACCGTTAGCGCTTGAAGCGAAAATTCCTAAAATGTAATTTATAATAACGATGTGACTGGAACGTTATTTTCATAACATTTTACCATGTAAAGTTATTTGTAGTGGTTTTTGTTTGGTTGATATTTGCTTAAACTTAATAACAGTAATTAAATCTTTTCCCAGAATTTGATAGACACGTTGGCGTAGTGGTTACTGCAACTGACTCAAGCGCTAACCGTCGCGGGTTCGATCTCCGTTCACGGCAAACGTCTGTATTGGCCATATGGATGTTTGTCGTGGTCTGTGTGTTTGTGTTAGTGTTGTGATTCCGGACCCCCGACACAAGGTCACGCGATCTTAATGGGGGCCGCTGAGTGTTATGCGTTTATTATTTATTATTATTATTAATTCTCCCCGTTATAGGTCGGAGAACCAAGATGGCCTATTTGTGCCCGTCGATGTCAAGTGATGGTGGGTTCAATTTGTATTTCAATTTATCTCGTGGTCTCCAGTAAAGGGAAACGCCGTGAGGATACCTGCATGTGTCGGAAATAATTCCGACACATTGTATTGTATATCCGCCAATCCGCAGTGGATCAGCGTAGTGGATGAAACTCTAAGCCTTTTCTTTAATAGGAAAGGAGGCCTTTGTCCAGGAATAAGACATGTACAGATTGTTACTTACTTTACTTTACTAAATGCCGGCTTATTATTGTAGTCGACTTCCAATAGGTTTTTGATTTTTACAGAGAGCTATGCCATCTAACCTCCGAAACACTTGAGGCCAATACAGATCTGTCGTAAAATAAGACTAATGAATAATTTAACATTAAAATTCCAGGGCAGTACCATACTTTCTTACTTCAGTTCAAGTAGGTAATATGGCTGTATTTCGCACGGTGAGTGAGAATCGGAACCCTAACTCTTAAGCGAGGAGCATAACTTTCGCCATTCCGCCCATAATTCCTATTGGCTATCATTTCTCATTCCCATCTAAGCTGGCAACGCATTTCTTATGACGCTGCAAATGTCCATGGGCGGTGGTGATCATTTAACATGTTTCGCCTATTCGTTTGATGACAAATTTTATACGACTCTTAATACAAGCGAAGCGGTAATGATTAAGATTTCCCAATCGGAAAAATACACAAATATAACACAGATGAAATCGCTAGATATATATAGTGATTATATATGTATTTAAGAAAATGGATAAAACGAACATCAAAAAATAGACACTTTAAATAATATATTAGTTCCTACTTATCATATAGTTCTCCAGGGTTGTTATGGGTGAGCTATGTATCGCGTTACGATAGGGGTATCACACCGTAATGATCCTCTTGGCGTTTTATAAACAAGGAGTGGGTAAAAAAAAATAAACAATTTTTATTTAGGTGAGTAAATCTGAAATAAGAAAAAATGGATAGTAAAAAAAAATTTCAAAATCTGTTAATAAAAATGACAATGAGAACTTCCACCTTTTATGTCGGTTAAAATACAATCCTATTCATGTAAAAACGCATTACAAAGCTTAAAATATTTGTTAGTCTCTAAAGAGACTTTTCTACCCCAAATGAGAGGGACTTTGTTAAATTACATAACGAATTTTGCCATGAAAGTAATCGGTTCTCAATTGTTACAAGCCAAATTTGCTTTGTAATCCTAAATTGATTCTTATTAAGTCCTGTAAAGAATAAGTTGCTTATTTGGGGTAACGTACCCTAAAAGTCTAACGGAACCCTATTACTAACCTCTACTGTCTGTCCGTCTGTCTGAAATGTTCACAGTGTGCCTGTATTGCATCTTTATGGCCGCTGTTTTAAATAAATAATATAAACTTAACTTGTAACTCAAAATAAAACCTAAATAAATTATTAATTGAGATTATTTCAACGAGCCCCAACACGACACGTCTGATGTAAGTAGATGAGGAGTTATGTATCCTGCTGATTACAAGTAATGCAGCATCAGGTCAAGGTTACGTAACTAAGTTTAGTATCATTGTAATCACAGTATAGTAAATTTCGGTCAGACTAGTAGAGGTTGCTCAGAGCCTTTCAACAGCCGTAAAAGACCTGATGACCTTCAAACCTTCTCGATGAAGGTATCTTAAAAAACATATCAAAGTTGGTCCATTTTTCTATTTTTTTCTATTACCCAATATTATAATTATTGCAAAAAAGATAAATGTACAAAGGGCGGACTTAACGCTATTACAGCATTTTCTACCAGCCAACCCAGAATCGTGTACAGCTGTTAGTAGGCGTGCACAACAAAAGTAAAAATATATTACATCCGTTAGGGAGATACAATGACACAGGCAGACACACAGATACACACGTCAAACTTATACACATACACCCCACTTTTAGTTTATGGCTAAAAAACTTGTCAAGTGCGAATCGTACTCACACGTATATACATATCTACATAGTAGTATTTGTGTATAATACGATTTTTTTATCTTCAATAAATGTTTTTTATTTTTGAAATAGAACTGTTTTATAACTAAAACTGTAAGCAATTCACTTTAATTTTGTATATATGTATTCTGTTGAATATTGATTTATTGTGTTTTAAAATAATTAGGTATTTATTTTTATTTTTATTTTTATTAATTGTAATTTTAAAGTATTCAAAATGTATCAAATAAAATTATTCAATAGAGAGTGTTTTGATTAATACGTCCCCACTCGTCAGTAGGGGGGTAGGTATAAATACTGTTGTAATCTAGTGGTAAGTACTTTTTGTCAGAAAAAATTGTGGTACCGGTCATCGTTCTATTATTTTAACAAAACAGACTAAAAATACCTATTTTATTATACTACTGCCTTTCTGAACACACATGTTTGAATAGCCAAAAAAACATGACTATTCGATTTAGAACGAATTTATCACTCAAAAAAGTTTTTATCAATCGCTGTGTGCTTATGCAAGGTTACGTTATTATTGTTATTTTACTTAATTTTTAAATCTCGTTTGAAATTAAAATTTGCAATTGCAAAATATGTATAATAAAAAATAGATCTTTCATTTATTCATGCAGATTAAATTTAAAACAAATAATCGTATTACAAATCAAATGCATCAACATTTTTATAAATATTGCTTTAAAATGAAAGCTACAAAAATATGATATTTTAACTACAAAATATACAAACCAATAATTTACAAGTGATTATTGCTGTACAAATCATGACTGCGTAAAATGGCGGCAAAAACCATTTTATTGTTACAACAAAATACATTCGATATTTTTATTCGAATTTTAAAATCACTCGACCGATACAAGATTAACTAGATTCAATAAAAAACAACCAATACTAAATACAATATTTAGTTTTCGAACGTGATTTATTATCTACGAGTTGGATTATTTGCATCAACGCTTTCACTTTTTTAAAAGGTTTTTTATAATGCACCGGTGAAATATAAAATGTAACATGGAAATAAATGTTATTTTATCGTTATACGTAGAATAAAACTTTAAAAAGCGTTCAATGTTAAAGTGTTATTAAAAACGTAACTGTATAGTAGAATATGTGTTTAATTTTCTATGTTTTACAGTATGCGAGTTTGATTATTGGGATCAATGCTCTTAATTTTTTAAAAAGTGTTTAAACGGGTAAAATATAAATCTAATATAGAAAGTGTATGAAATATTTTTAATATATAAGTAAAAATAAATCTTTTACAAGAAGTTTATTGGAAATATAGTTAAATAACACAATTCAAAACAATAACAAATTTCTATATTTTCTTTTATCTGTCCATCATCATAACAACAACAACAATAAAAAAATTAATACAACCTCCGTAGAAATACTGACTATGTTTTTAATTCAAGAAATAAAAAAAGGTTTTAGTATCATTTGTATGTCTTTGAACTATTGTACCTATATTCATTTCAGTATCTTGTTCAAAAATTGGAACAAAATCTCAAATTGAATCGTGAAATCAGATCAATAGTACTTACGTAATGAGGACGCATGTTGTCAGACTTTTGAAGTCCCTTTACTAAGACTCTGCCGATGAGGGTCAATGAGGAAAAATGATTAATTCAATTTGCTTATTGCGGACTTTGAAACCCTGCTAAAACAAGCTCGGTCTGAATTTATTACAACATAATTTTGAAAGATATTTTAAGTTAAATTAAATATTTTTAAACACTGTGTTTTTCTATCTATACCCATCTGTGCAACGCTTGTATAAAAAAATCCACATATCTAAAAAGTAAAAATTTAATTTAATAATAACAACAATATGTATATATATACATATATAGTAGATAGTAAATTATTCTAACAATTTCGTTGTCATTGATTATAATTAAATAAAAGTATAATTTACGAAAGTTTAACCTAAATTACTTATAATGAGGATATCTATATTCTACATATACTTATACAAATAAATACAAAAACTGACGAAATATTTTTTATTTGTTTTAAACCGATAATTTTAAAAAGAAACTTCAACCTTTTTGTATATCTTTATTTGATTATTCCGAAAAAATATAGACTAAATAAGTACGTAATACGAACCTTTTGATAAAAAGATCCCACATATAATCCTAATTTAATCGTAAGTCGAGATAGTTAAGCTAGTAACTGGTAGCTAAGTTTACAAAACCGAGTTACATAAAAGTAAAATTTCATTTAAACTCAAGTCACAGATGTCACAGAAATATATAATTATTTTTCCATACCATACCTAGTCGAAGTGCTAATTTCTGCTTAATATTCACAAAGTTAAGCAGTTGCCTCTCGAAGTTTCTAGCGAGTACCGGCTCCAGTTAGGAGTTAATTCCGCTACGACTGAAACATCTTAATTTATGCTGTACCTTTAGTCTAGCCGCAAAGTGTAAGATAATTCTGTTAGAAAATTCTGTCATTAGATGACCAATCAGATTTCAGAAGCTTGTGACGTTTGCTGGATGCGAAGTGTTCGTCTGAAATTCTTATAAGAGTAGAAGTTAAAATTTATGATTATTTTATAAGAGAAATTTTTCGTATTATACGATTTAGGCAAAGCGTAAGAATTTTCTTTTAGACAATTCTACCGTCAGACGACTAATATAGCTTTTCACTGGCTCAAAAATTATTAACCTAAGATGGCGATTGGTGAAAATTTCTTATAGCGTGGTCGATAGTTCGACGCACGTTAGGATTAGTTGACTGGATTTCTTACAATGTGCGGTAAGGCTTAAGATGTCTTTCAGAAATCATTGAAAGGTATTATAAGTAAGCTATTTTAAGATCTTAAATTTATAGTAATAACGGCGTATTTAATTAAGTTTTCCCAGAATTTACGATAAAAGCCGACTTTTCTGTATATTACATATTTCTACAACCTACATTTTAAAATTACATTGTAAATGTTGTAACCAGTAATACACAGTTTATATGACGTCATCAAATGCTCAACATGGCGGACATAAACTGTCAAAACTGGCGAACCGTTGTGACCACTTCTAGCCTAAACAATTAGACCGATTTTGAAGTGCGAGATGTTGTTATAAGGTAATCAAGTTTTTAATTTTTAAACTATACAAATCCTTTCTCGAATATAGAAGAAATTCTACAGATGTTAAGAGCACTTCGCCATCTCGAATCTTTGACTCCTGATTAGGCGAATGGTAATGAGGGGATGATAAATTCCGCAGATAAGGACTCATTGTTTTCCTAGAACTAGGTCTGGCGTGAATTAGCGGTCTAATTGTCGAACATAGTCGCTATCATAAATCTGTAATATCATAACTCCAAACTCCTGAGTGTAAGTAAAGAGTAACTTAATAATTATGAAACTGTAATTATTTTATGGAAACATTCGTTTTTAAGTATTTACTTATCTTTAAAAGCATCATTAGAGCAAAAAATATCTTTAAAATTAAGTATTCTAAAATAATTTTTAATGCAGAATTAGACGAGATATGTATGTATATATATTATAAGTTTTGTTTTAAAGAGTTTTTTGTCATTACATATGAAAAATTTATTTTCAGTGCGTTTATTTTTGACAGCTACTGCTTTCGTCACCATTAACTTATGTAACTATTAAGTTAGGTTTAGGTATTAGGTTTAGTTACCAGGTTATTGAGTTGTTTGTAATTGTAATTCTTGCAAAAGGAATTTTACACCGATGAAAAAGTACACCATTGAGAATGCATATAATTTTGACTATTTTGCTAATCACCTAACCATTAAAAACATAAGACCTTTGTATTTTCTATCTTCTATCATACATCATATTTTCCGACCTTTCATTTTCATAGTTGTTAAACTGAGCACAGAATATAAATATTCAGAGAAGACGTCACAGAGAACAATGGGCTACTGTTATCAACAGCACAATAGACGCGATTGTCTTAGAGAGATCTTGAGCTATATACCTACAGTTGGAGACAGATTTAACTGATTTTGTTGAACGTGAAATTTGCTTGATATTTCACTGCCACCTGTCTGTCTGTGTATAAAGCGGAATAGAGAATAGGATTCGACTAACTTGACACTTGACACTGATAATTTTTATAATAATTTTCAAAAATCTCAATGGTATAATATTTTAACTGGATGCTGATAAGCAATAATGTGTCAACCCATAAAAATATTTCTGCGCCTACCCTCACAATATTAACATTCTTCTTTACCGTTATTATAATGCTGGGAGTACACTACATTAACACAATCGATTTGCGCGAACATTGTTCGAGGTACTCCACTTTTGTTAAATTTATATATCACCGGGTTACAAGCGTCCGCCGAAGGCGAAGAAAACTCGTTCACTTATCTGTAGTAAAATTTTCACTAATCAATCTATGGAAAATAAGTCAAAGAGTAACAATCGAAAATAACGTTATCAAAAACTATCAAAACTCGTGCTAGGGGTTATGTACTCGGGCATAAAAAACACACAATATATACATCTGTCACAAGATGCTGTCAAATTGAACAGAATGGAAAAATTGACAAATTCTGTAGCTTCGATGAGTAGAGAACAAACAAAAATAAGCTGTTCACATCTTCATATTATTGTCTGTTTGTCTACATTTCCTGAGTATTTAAAGGAGCTTCTATGACACCACCATCTAAGGTAACAATTACTCTTCTAAATCTTGCTCTCAGAGTTTCATAAACATTTACATAAGTTATTTGACACTGCTTTATTCCTGAAAAAAAAAATAACTGTCAGTACATTATTTTTGAGAAACACAGCTTTCGTAAGATTGACTAAGTAACTGTAACCAGGTTACAGAGTTGTTTCATGCCAATTCCGAGAGTAAAACTTACAAGTGTAACTCCTCGTATAACACGAGAACCAATCCAAACTGTGATATGGGATTTCCTTTTGTGCAGGTAAATTTAAGTCTACAAAGTTATTTAATCAACGACCTTTATAATTGCTCGCCTCGTAGCATTTGTTACATGACAATAAGTGATAATGGCATTCGAATTGGAATTATATTTCTTAAAGTATAAGTAATAAAATTCCTTGAAATAATGAATCGTAAATCTAGTAAAACATTAAAGTTTTTTACTTGTTACATATCAAAATTTCAATGAGTTTTCATCTAAATTTTCCTTATGTGCTAATATAAATTCGTACCACTTTATTACACGTGTTATTTGTAAATCTATGTACATACATATATGTACGGATATTATATACGTATGTAGTTCTCTATATTATTTTTATTCCTGTTATGAAATACGTTTTTCAAAATTGAATACATAATAAGAATAACGTTCAAAATGTCGTTTTTCTACATTTTTAAGACCCGTGTAGATTTTGTAAAATGGTGTTATTTTGATTTTATTTTTTTCACAAAAGTGAACGTTGTATTTTATTTCATTAGAATTCTCATACCAATTATATTCACAAAAAAGATTCGTACATATTAAATTTAAGCTTTAATGTTTGTTTACAAAATATTTTATCACAGAATAATACTGACCGCTAGGGAGAGGAGTGACTGCAAAAATGTCTTTAATTACAAATTCCGAGAGAGCTTGCGTGTCGTGTTCTGCTTTTTAAAAGAAAAATCTTCCTTTATTTCAATAATAGCTATTGGTTTAACCATAATACTTTAGTTCAGGCATCATAATGTTTTTTAGTTCCAGACGCAAAATCTAGCAAATTAATGCTTACTATATAACTTAGCTATTCTATTACTTAGCGGTCCCTCAACGCCTTAAAACCGCAAAAATAATTTGGAAAGTGGTTCACTGGCTTTTAGTTAATAAAATACAAGTCCTTTTTTGTATCAGGGTTTTTTATTTAAGTCAATGGTTTGTTTGAGTTTCGTAACCGAATGGTGCTAATCTTATTATTAAATCTCCACTGTCCGTCCATCTGTCTGTCACACAAAAATCAAAATCAAAATCTTTTTGAAAGTCGATCAAAATGAATTAACCACGGTTTTGGAAAATAAGATTACATTAAAAGCACCTCTTTTGTTTCTTTTACAAAAACCATCTTTCTTGTTTGTTTTATTTTTATTTTATTTTTAATGGTACATAGTGCTGTATCTTGTATGATGATACGGATCATTTTAAAAATAAAAAATAAAAACTTATCAAACGCCAGTCGAGCAGAGTTCAACTCGATCCTGACCAGTTTTTATTGTTATTTTTAGTGACATTCACATAGTAAGAAAAGCATATTTTTTATTAATTTTAGTATCTAGTTCGACAAACATATCAAAAAGATGTTTTAAGCAAAATGTTTATAATTATATTATGAATGGACAAACACGTAACATTTGTAGTTACAACCACTGGTTGCTTATTTAGATTCTACCAATCCAATTACCAAACCAAAATTCCAAGGCAAGAAACTCGATAGCAACTCTTTTAAAATTAGCTCAATACATTTTTATGAATTACAATACATGAACTTATATCATATAGATATTTACACTAATATTATAAAGAGGAAACGGTTGTCTGCTTGTTTGCAATAGGCTTCGAAACTTTTAGACCAATTTGAAATACTTGAAATGATTCTTTTTGCGTTGTTAAGCCCGTTTCTTGAGGAAGGTTTTAGGCTATATAACATCACGCTACGACTCATAGGATCAAAGCAGTAATCATAAACGCGGGTAGTCGCAAAAGTTATAAAATATGATTGCTATAAGGTAATCTTATTTTAATAAGTAATATCAAAATATATAGTATTTACCATAATGAATATTAATATCGATATTAATTAATTAGTAGATTCGTCCGTGTAATGGATTGGTCAATATTTGATCCAACTATCCATATTGGATATTTTACGACCAGCGCCATCGAAAGGTATTGGACCATTTTATATATTGGATGTGGAATCATCGATAAATATTTATTTGTTATGGATATTAAATAGCAATTAATTTTAGTTACAAGTTAATCGCGTTTTAAAATTTATTAATATTTAAAATGTTATCTGATATATTTTTTTATTATTTTTATTGACGTATGCTGTATGTAACGTGTGTATTATTTTTGTCCGTTGTCGATGAATTTTTGTCCGTGTCATTGCCCACATGAGCATGGCCGGTTTTGCTTCAAAAAGAAAAAGTACTTTCAAAATTAAATATTTATACTTTCTGTATAAAGTTTTGGGTTGCTAAATAGTTAAAACCCTATTTCATGTGACGAGTTTATCAAATAAAAAGGGGTACACCCTTTTCAAATGTTATATAATTATATAACTTATATATATTCAAATTATATAAGAGGTTGAAAAGTAACATATAAATAGACTAAGAAATTTATTTTCATAGAAATATTATTATAATCTAACACAAACATATCAATGCATCAAGAATAGCACAAAAAATCGCAAACTAAAATGTATTGCTCGAATTATCGAATATATAATATACTAAAATTTAAACTTAATTGTACATTATTTTAATAGACTTTTAAGGGCTCGTCCTACTGTCAATTAAAAAATTAACAGCAGGGTAATTACGGGGGCATTGTCGCTATCAGAATGCAATACATTTATAATAAAACGTAAAAAATAAACTGTCAAAATACACCGCGTTTCGATAGCAGTAGGTCACTATAATAAACCCCTAACTCCACGTAAATTCGCTGTCGGATATGGGTTCAAGCAGACGCGGCAAAAAATTCAGTAATTCCTATTTTAAAATCATTGCAACTGATGCTAAATTTACTAACTAGTATAACATGACTGCGCATTTTGTAGAATTGGTATGGCGTAGCAGTTCAAATTAAAGTGGTGATTTCTTCTCCGTCCGTTTTGAAGCTCGATATAATGATTCATTAATAGAGGTAATACATATGTATGTACATATATGTTTTTATTTACGTATTTGTATGTGTGTAAACTTTAGAGTTTTTTTTATATAACATATAAAGAAATGTATATTTTAATTTCGTCACAAGTATTGTTGTCGCTTATTAATAATATAGTTTTTACAGTAGCGCTTAATGTTTTTATTTAAACTAAATAAGGCCTAAAAGGAATAAAAATAGAATAAAGAACATACAACGATTTAAGAGACGACTACGATGACGTGATCTAACCTCTAGGCCATCTCGGCTCTATAAAATGAATAACAATAACTTCATTTAAAGAAACAAAACCGATATTTGAACAAAATTTTCAGTATTAAAAGCACAAAACGCTTTATCGTTGGTATATAACATAAATTTGAAGCCAAAATAGGTTAGACAGTAATTCAGAATGGGTTAAAGATAGTTATTTCTAGTATAAACCAGTTATAACTGGTTTCCAGATTCCATGAATTCTGAGAGCGGTATTTTACAAGAAGATATAAATTATTGTAACTATCTATATTAAGGAACCATTGGTGTGTAAGATATTTGACATCCGAGAGCAATGACAGTCAAACAAGACAAAATCGACGAGCGTCAAAATTGGAAATGGGAAAATGAAATAGTATGACTGTAACATGAAATATTAATAAATAATTAAAATGTAATATTAGATAAAGTTACAAATCACTTTTGAGGAATAATATTATTTTCATATTATGTTTAATATGTTATATAAACGGAAATGTATCCTCATTATAAATAAGTATATAATATCATAAAGGCCGTATGAGTATCTCGTTACGAATAGTTTAGTGGCGTCTGAGATAGTTCTGTGTCTAGAATTACAAAGCGATTTGAGTTGTAACGATGCAGATCTGCTTGCAACCTCATAATAGCATTAGGAATTCTTAGTTAGATACGAACATGTTATATAACAGAGCGTAGAAAATATGAATATAATATACTATATACATTACAAATAATTAATTTTATTTAATTCTTCTCAATAAAATAAAATTTGTGATACAAATTAAATTTTGATATAGATTTAAAATAAAATTGTGATAAAATTTAATGAAAACTAATTTACTAATAACTTATTTTGAGGTTAAAAATAGGTTTTATGTCGTATAACATGACCATAAAGACATAATAATTTTTCATCATTATTATGTGTCAAAGGCAATGAAATATCAGCCTAAATTTCCCGACGTATACAGGTTTTCTCAAATGTTTTTCTTTACCGATTAGACAAGAATTACGCTTATAAACTTTGGTCTCAGACTTTCATTAAGA
Source organism: Hypolimnas misippus (assembly GCA_037950945.1). Taxonomy (NCBI): domain Eukaryota; kingdom Metazoa; phylum Arthropoda; class Insecta; order Lepidoptera; family Nymphalidae; genus Hypolimnas; species Hypolimnas misippus. The sequence goes on from JBBEEQ010000009.1 coordinate 5,377,579, forward strand.
TCTACATAACTTACTTTTCACTGCTTTACTTGATACCTAAATGAATATACTGTCAGTATCTTATTTTTAATGTTTTTTATTGATAAAAAATATATTATTTATTATAAATATATATTGAAATATAAGTGTACGAAATTTCATATTCTTCCTTACGCGCAACTTTGCGCACTTTTGTAAAGATGGGTATAAAGTTTTATATATATTTTTTTTTTCACGCACTGTCCGTGTGTCTTACCAAATAGACAGAAATAAAAATCAATTAACGAATGTTTGTGTGTATCATTTCAGAACGTCTGCACAAATTCGGCTATTTTTTTTTCCTAATTGTCAGGACAAAGTTGTATGGAAGAAAATGTTTAAAAAATGAAAAAAAGGGATTAAAATATATTCCATACAAAAAGTGGGAGTACTTACTTACGTACTTAATAACTACACACGTGCAAAGCCAGGCCGGGAGCTGGTGTAACGAGTGACACTTGTATAGATGAATCAATGGAGATAGTACAACGTATGAAATATATAGAGCTGACGAAGTTACAAGCGAGTTAACTGGCAGATCATGAGATTACACGCAACATGTGAGAACGAGATAGATGTTTCCTGACCAGCACTTCGCTGGACAATCTGCAAGTTAGAAAGGGACAGAATCATGATTATCTCTTTACCTTCATATCGCATATAGCGCTGGAAATGTACAACGCTGAAAGCCATCAGTCCATTCACTCGGATGCGTATTTACGATTCAATCAGACGATGCGATTGAGGGTACGTAATGAATACGTGATGCCATGTTGCTTAATGCACTGTTTTGATACAAACAGCCTTTAGGCATTAGTATTTGCATGAAGACAAATCCGTCTAGAATCTAGAAGGTGTCGGAGCTATATTAACTTAAAGCTATTTCGTGAATATGTACTAAATCTGATCCTTTTATTGATATGCGATAAAAAAGTTATTTTAATTAGTATATAAAGTACATTTTACAATAAATATAAATAATTTTAATATAAACTTTTGCATTTTGAAACTATAAAGAATTACACAAATCTATTACTTCTTGTGTCTAAATCAGGTGTGCGGGTATAAGTTTAAACCAATCATGCTCGTAGTAGTAATGTTTAAAGTGAAGGCAAAACGTAGAGGCAAATACATTGTTTTTTTTATTCTCCCTTTTTATAAAACATCACAGTAAAATCTTTTGCGACAAATTTATACTAATATAAAAGATATGTGTTTGTAAGTTTGCATGTAGGGGATAATCTATAAAACTACTGACCCGTTTTAAAAAAATATTTTTGGATTAGAGCTCTTGGTTGGGGGCGCGAAAATATAACCATGACATCGCGTGGGCAACTAGTATTTACTAAATCTTCATTGACGTCTTTATACGCTAAAACATGCAAAAATATATTAATATATAATTATAATATATTAATAAATATCACAGCATGAAACAACCAACAATGAACAATTTTTGTAAATTATAAAACCGATTATTTACTAAAACGTTTTTCTAATCTGTAACTAAGTTCGAATTACGCTTTAGGTTTTTCAACCGCACTTTCACGTCTAGCATTTATCTGTGTATCTGTTTTAACGCGTTTAGCCTAATAACCCAAAAACACTCTAGCCAAATGGCCCAGCGACCTGGCAGAATCGAATCAAGGTGCTGTAGCAACCGATTTAAAACGTCTTCCATAAATTTTCATACAACTTTATCCCTTATGCATGTCATTTAAAGTTCTTAACTGTCTGGCAAATTACTTCAAAACACCGTGCCGTCTATCGGAAATCGAACGCGATAAAGACACTAGGGGCCTTGTAATTTATACCTTATTCGAGTATAATTAAAGACTAATTTTGTTTGTTAGTTTTGCGAGTTGAATGTAATGCTTATCTCAGACTACACTTTTGATGGGATACAAATTGGATATTTAAAAAAAAATAGCGATTATAGTAAATGGGGAATAGCTTCTGTAATCAAATGCAGGACATGAAATGCATTATTTAACGTAATTTATATTAATTTTCAATTAAATATTTTTGTTTTAATAAAAAAAAGTACTCGAGTAATTTGAGAATTCAAAGTGTCTTGTAAAAAGATTGTTTCTCTTTAGAATATATGGAGGTTTAATGTAAAAACTGAATTAAGTTTTTAAAACGTTTGGAAAAACCAGTTACTTTCCACTTAAAAGTGGTACCTATTTCAATTTCCAGCACCAATTTTAATCAACGTATTTAGATACGATTTACCTTCAAATCGAAAATCAGTAATGTTGTTTGTCAACAAAAATGATTAAAATAGGAAACGAAATTTAATACCTCAGTTAAAACACCAATCAACTGGTTGTAAATGGACGCTGATAAGGAATACAATGCAAGCTACACGGACTTCATTTTGAGAAAATGGCGTCTAATGATATCAAACGTATTCTTAACAAATTAGTTTGAATTCGTATATCCATCTTTTTTCCTTTTTTATAAAAGGTATAATGAATTTTTTTTCAAATATATACTGCAACTGCCTAAAGCGCTAACGGTCGCGGGTTCGATCCCCGCTCAGGGAAAACGTGTGTATTGGCCATACAGATGTTTGTCGTGGTCTGGGTGTTTGTGTTAGTGTTGTGTTTCCGGACCCCCGACACATGGTCATGAGATCTCAATGGGGGCCGTTGAGTGTTATGCGTTATTTATTTATTTATTTAAATACATGACGCATTATCAGAATACATCAATATCTCAGAATTCGACTTTTTGTGGGTTGACACATTATTGTTTATCAGCATCCAAATATAGACCGTATTCATATAGTTCTGCTGTGCGGTTACACCTGTCTTAAAATTATCCACGACAGTGTCCTGTCTCTTGTCTGTTTTCTATGTATATAGTTACTGCTTTCCTCCTGTGAGTCTTATTGTGATGTTATATAGCCTACTAGCTGCTCCTCACGGTATCTCTCACGTTTATGGTTACTGCTTCGCTCCTATAAGTCGTAAAGTGTTGTAATATAGCCTATAATTTCCTTAATAAACGGGACATCCAGTGCAAAGAGAGTATTTTGATTCGAATCTGTAGTTTCAGAGCCTATATATAGACTTATAAACAAATTTTACCTCTTCACTAGACTACTATAGATTAGCTTTTGCTTTAAGTAATCTTTTTTATAAAAGTACTATCTAAAGAAGCTTTCTCACTGCGAATATTCGCTTTTAATAATTCAGATTTGTTCCTTACGTCAGTAACTAAGAGTAAAAAGTATAAGTAAAGCATTAAAGTTCTTGTAATGATTCAATTTGTAATGTTTGTTACACAATATGTAACATCAGTGCGCACGAAAAAGCATGACCGCTTCGTCCTTCGTCGTATCAAATTTGTAGTGTTACATTACAGGCGAGTACTCGACAGTCTAGTTTATTATTGTAACGTAACATTTAAAACCGAAACTAAAATTGTTACTTTACATTTTTTCATTTAAATCGGCCTTATATTTTCTGAATAAACAAATGAACTTTAGTTTTGTACAGATTCCAATCCGGTTTATTTCGAATGTAAACAAACAATTGTCTAACTGGTAACTACACTTCCATTGTGGTGGAAAATTGAATATATTTTTTGCGTTGTTAGTAACAGTTTCAATTAAAAGTTAGAAATATATTATTTTTTATTATTCAAAAGGAAATGTAGCATTTTAAATTGTTTGTGTTAAGCCTTTTCGCATGTATTAAAAATTGGAAAATGATTTTGCATATGTGAATTGTTTTCAACCGATTTTAAAACTATTTGTTATTATACTTATATTTATTTATTATTACTTATTATTATACCAATCTGTTTTTAATTTACTATACTTTTGTCAAAATAGATACGGGAAGATGGATATATACGTACGTCTTCAAACAAAATTGTTAAGAATACATTTGACATCTTTAGACGCCAATTTCTCAAAAAGTAGTACATGTGGCTTAAAATAGTATTGTTTATCAGTGTATAAATCACGTCATGATCAAATGTAAAAACGCAGGTAAAATGTTATAAAAACAAGCCGGAATAAGTCTCGTACCGGAAATTAAAAGGCTTGGGGTAGTTTTCCTTGTCCAAAATCCACCCGAATGACGTCGCGAATATAGTTTATAGAGATTTATTTTCCAAGTGTGTTTACACACTTTGTAATGTAACATTGAAGAGAAGTTTCAATATAAATGCGGATAAACAAGAGCCTCAGGGCGGAGATGGATGAACAAAGGGGACGCAGTACATTGTTTCGTAAACAGCTTCAACAACACTTTGCGTCGATAAAATATTTATTGTACAATAATATATTTTGTGTTTGCACCCTGACGTTAGTTGTAATGCATTATGATATTTGGATGCTGATAAGTAATACTATGTCAAGCAACGCGGAACTGAGAAAATGGCGTCGAAAGATGTCAAACCTATTCTTTATCAATTTGTTTGAAGAAGTATATATCCACATTTCGTTTCTGTTTTGATAAAATAAATAATGAGATAAAAGCATATTGGTATGATATTTTTTTTAATTAACAATTAGCTTTTCAAATATATGTTATGTGATTACAAGCTGTCCCGTGCGGTTTCCCTCGCGTTTATGGTTAGTGCTTCGCTCCTATGAGTCGTAGCTTTAATATAGCCTTATGGCCTTCCTCAATAAATAAACTATCTGACACAAAAAAAAATTCAATTTACACATATTGTTATATATATAGTACATCTCTGATTATGAACTATATATATATTGTTATATATATAGTTCATAATCAGAGCTGTACATTAAAATTTTATAATGCACTAGCTTTTGTTCGCGGCTTCGTTCGCATTAATAGAGGATATGTTATACCGTACAACCATCTATAAATTATCTTTATAACTAGCTGGCAAGACACACGCGCCATCCACTGAATCTGAATTGTATTATTCATATAACCCTCTTGCAAGTATGGTTAGCACATATGATACGAACAAGCATTAATTTTCATATATTTACTAGCTGTGCCCCGCAGTTTCACATGCGTTTATTAAAAAAAAATCTACAAAAATATATTACATTTTGTAGAATAATTTTCTTCGTTTCTGCAACTTTTATGAACGATGTTCTATTCTTATCGGTCGTAACGCTATATAATAGCGTAACCTTCCTCGATAAATGGATCATCCAACACATTTTTATTTCAATTCGAACTAGTAACTCTTAATATAAGCACGTTCAACCAAACAAACAAATTCTTTAGCTTTATAATATTCGTATAGAAGTATAGATTAGAAAAACACAATCAATGATTTCCAATAACTCTATATCTCCAAATTTATTATCGTAGCCTGAATATAAGATTGAGAAGAGATATTTTAAGGGTTCTAGCACTTTTAGATCCTATATTATTGTAACGTTAGAACCTAATATCAACACTTCATCACTGTGTTCAGTCATCAATAACGTATTTCAGTTCCTTTTCTAAATCCTCGGATAAATTTCTCTCCAGAATTTGACAAAGGTATTTATAAAGTTAATCGTCCAACATATGAGCTATAATATCTTTTATACACCATTTTAAATTAATAAAAACTAGTGTGAAAATCATCGAAATTGGCTCGACCAATTCGTTATATATATAGAGGAAGGTTATAGACTATGTTATATCACGCTACGACTCATAGGAGCGCACCAGTGCCATAAACGCGTGAAACCGTGAAAGGCAGCTAATGAATAACAAAAAAAGGCAATAAAATTTTGAAACTATGATTGGTAGAAATATTTCTTGCTACCTGCACTTAGAAATAAAAATCGGAATTTCATTTTTATTTTTAGGTTTAAGTCTTTAGTTGTACAAAGATGTACTTGGTATATGCTACATATAAATACGTCATTAAAATATCTCTAACAGTTGGGCTTGTAAAACTTACATAAGAAATATATATTTCTAAATCTTAAATATATAAACAAATATACTTTTAATGCCTAGGTAAAATTTTTCTCGTAAATTAGTTATCTAAAAAATGCTGCCAGATTTGAAATTTATAAAACAAAATATGTCATGCGATATTGCACTGCACGATGCTATATAACGCTGGATGACCATCCCAATACCAAAATTGTTGAAAAATTTTCCATTTCGTCAACTCGGGACTAACTTATGTCGGTGATGCCGTCAATTTACTTGATCTTTTTCTTAATATCTCCTTTGTACTCTAGAATTAAGGACTTGGGGCGAAAAGTTCATTAAAACTTTTAGCAAAATTATTTTTTAAATTGTACTAGCTGTTGCCTACGGTGTTATTTAAGTGAATTTATGGCGAAGAATACTTATGTAAGTTTTACTCTCGTAATTGACTAAAGTATTCTTATGATAGATGTGGCTGTCAAAACTAAAGACATTGACAGTGAACTCTTTCAGGTGTAAAACAGTAACAAATAACTTATGTAAATCTTCATGAAAGTCTGACAGCAAAACTTATAGTGATTATAGATTGTAGTGTAAATTTATTTATTTGTTGCGTATAAGAAATACTTTTTTTGCAAACCGGGGACCTCGTCTCCGCCGATGGAGACTGTGTGTGTGTGATGGTGTTGTCGGTCCCTACGAATGGCGCGTTGGTCAGGGTGATCCTATCACCGGGGTCGGTCAAGACGTGCATGGAAGGCCCGTGTCTAGTCTGTATCTAGTCTGTATCTGTGTTAGCTCTCATACTGGAATAATTACACGACTCTTTAATGAGGGGTTTGGATGGCGGTGAGTTTTTTTGAAATATGATGTTGACATCATTTTGAAATGTTTCGAGAGCGAATCGAGCCTGAAATAATAAGAAATATTAGCTCCAGAATTGATTAATATAAACGACAATATTCAAAACTACGCCCCACTACCCTCGTTATAGGCACATATACGTATAATGGTGTAAAACCAATAATCGTTTTAAATCATTGATTTTATTAAAAGTAATTTAATATTTATTCAGTATTTCTATTTAAATCCGTTTAAAATAGCTTCATACCAACACTATTTACTCTATGTAAAACAAACATTCGAAACGAAACCAGCGAAAACTCACAATACAATGTTGGCTACCGATGCATACCGTAGAACAAAATCGATTCTACCTTTTATAGTGTCTGACTGTAAAAGCAAAAAAACTCTTTGTATGTATAGTGCAGTTCCATTGAATTTAGATGATATTTGATTGCTGTTCAAATATGATTGCGTGATATGTTTTGTTGTAACAAAAATACTATAAGATAAATAATCTTGTCGAATGTTATGAAAATAACGAGAACAATGTTTTATTTAGTTATTTACGAATCTAACAGTTAACGTATAAATTTAATATTATAATTATTTTATAATTTAAATATAATTACACAACACAGTGTACCTACAATTTACATACCTCTGATTTTGTTAACAATTTTTAAATATGCAATTCATGTCTGCAGACCTTTATGTGTTATTGTCGCCATTTCCTTAAATCATCTATACTAATAATAAAATTCTAGAGGGTCGATGTCTGTACATGGAAGATATATGAAAAAAAATCTTACTGGGGGCCTTTACCAACGCAATAGAACCCAAAACAAAGATTTTTAGAATTCTTATCTGTTTGTCTGTTTGTCTGTTTGTCTGTTTGTCTGTTTGTCTGTTTATCTGTGCGTTTGTGCACGCTAATCTCAGAAACGGCTTATCCGATTTAGATGCGGTTTTCACTAATATATTGTGGTAAGCTTCACTTAACATTTAGGGTTTGTTTCATGTCAATCGGTTCATAAATAAAAAAGTTATGTCAATTTAAGGGTTCACGTCGAACATTATTTTGTACTTTTTACTAAATGCATGAAAGTACATACATATATACAGTACTTATATCAAAAAATACATTTTTAAATTTTTGTCTGTCAGTCTGTCTGCCTATCTGTTTGTTCCGACTAATCTTTAAAACGGCTAAACCAATTTTGATGGTACTTTTACTTGCAGTTAGCAAATGTTATAAGAAGTGACTTAGGCTTACTTCTATTTTAGATATTTTTAATCTATACATATAAAAAAAATTCTAACGGGTCGCTGTCTGTACATAGAAGATATATTAAAAAAAAAAAAAACAAATTATTTGGGCCTTTACATACGCAATAGAACCCAAAACAATAATTGTTAGAATTTTTGTCTGTTTGTCTGTTTATCAGTGCGTTTGCGCCCACTAATCTCAGAAACGGCTTATCCGATTTAGATGTGGTTTTCATGATTATATTGCAGTAAGGTTCACTTAACATTTGGTGTTTATTTAATTTCAATCGATTCATTAAAAAAAGTTATGTCAATTTAAGGGTTCACGTCGAACATTGTTTTGTACTTTTCACTAAATGCATGAAAGTACATACATATATACAGTACTTATATCAAAAAATACATTTTTTAATTTTTGACTGTCAGTCTGTCTGCCTATCTGTTTGTTCCGACTAATCTTTAAAACGGCTGAACCAATTTTGATGGTACTTTTACTTGCAATTAGCAAATGTTATAAGAAGTGACTTAGGCTTACTTCTATTTTAGATATTTTTAATCTATACATATAAAAAAATTCTAACGGGTCGCTGTCTGTACATAGAAGATATATGAAAAAAACAAATTATTTGGGCCTTTACATACGCATTAGAACCCAAAACAATAATTGTTACAATTTTTGTCTGTTTGTCTGTTTGTCAGTGCGTTTGCCCGCTAATCTCAGAAACGGCTTATCCGATTTAGATGTGGTTTTCATGATTATATTGCAGTAAGGTTCACTTAACATTTGGTGTTTATTTAATTTCAATCGATTCATAAAAAAAAAGTTATGTCAATTTAAGGGTTCACGTCGAACAGTATTTTATGCTTTTCACTAAATGCATAAAAGTATATACATTACTTACATCAAAAAATCAATTTTTTAATTTTTTGTCTGTCAGTCTGTTTCTTACGACTAATCTCTGAAACAGCTGAATCAAATTTGATGGGACTTTCACAAGCAATTAGGGAATGTCCATTAATCACGTGAGGTCCAGAAAGGGATAGGAGATGGAAGAAGAAATTCACGAAATATTACAAAGTCTAAAAAGTTCTTCAAAACGTGACGTATTTAATGGCTAATATTATAAGGATTAACTTTAGCTACTTTTTTTAATATGTTTATTTTAATGAATAAGTAAAAAAGAGAATTACGCGATAACAAAATATTGTAGAAACCAAGAAAATAGTAAACAATTTCCGATTTAAGAAGGGAAGGTATAAAAATAAATAAAATTGATGTCTGTTTGTAATTTTAAATAAATGCATATTAAAGTATACACGGTACTTACAACAAAATTACCAATCTTAAAATTTTTGTCTGTCTTTCTGTCACTCAATTTTTTTCGGCTAATATCTGAAACAGCTGGACCGATTTTGACGAAACTTTCACTGCTGAAAGCTAATGTAATAAGGAACAAAATTGAAACCAATGAAAAAGTGAACAACACCTAATTCAAATATGGAAGATATATGTATATTATATAAATATAATAATTTGGAAAATAATATATTTACTGGGTAATTTTTTTACTGGATATGATAGACCAATTCCGAAACTATAAACAATAGCGAAAAATAATTAAAGAAGTAACAGAGCCGATTTTAATAAAAACTAAAACTATTTCATTAGTTTTTTGAAAAATAAATTCTCCTAGCCAGAAACGAACACGTTGATTTTGGAAAAAATTAACATTCTGTATGATTTCATCATCTGATACTGTCACATATTATAAGAATCAACTTCAGAGAGGTATTATTATATAGTTAACTGCAACAAAAAGAAAGAAAATTTTTTACAGAATTCTATCAAATTCATACATTAATTAAATCTTTTGTAATTCTTCAAAAAAACGATCATACCTAAAAGTGAATTTTTTAAATTATAACGGGATGTTGTAACACTAATAGCGGGTGAGTACAATAGCCGAGCCCAGTGAAATGTAGATTTTCAATAAATTGATTCATCTTTTTAGGAATTATCTAAAGCTACCTAGGTAACGGAGTAGGTGACGGGGACCAAAACAAACGTCACATTGTATCTACTTTGTATAGCTCACATAGAAAAAATAGACAAACATAAAAGAAGTTACTGTGAGTTATTCATTTTATATATTTTTAATATTCTTTACACTCTTCCTTACTTTAGTAGGTGACTAGCATTTTGATGCAAATAAACGAATCGTTCGAAGTTATGCAGACTTTTTTTCTAAACTTACCGGGAGCCGTGATTTAACCCACATATTTGATATGTATATTTAATATATATAGAATCGATTACTTAACTTCTAATTTATGTATAGATTTAATGTTATTTTGTTAAAAAATAAATCTTTTCCTAAAACTTTCCAAAAGTTGATTCTTACAAGTGACACTATTAGGTAGGTGGTGCAATAATACAGAATGTAATTTTTTTTAATTAGTGGGTTCAATTCCAGGTCAGGAGAATCATGAAATTTAAAAAACTTATGATGCAGTTTTAGATTTCTTAAAATCGGACACGAGACTCCTTTAAGTATTTTTCGCGATTCCTTAAAGTTCCGGATATGGCTTATCAAGCCCAGTTAAAAAAGTCACCCGATATATAATACAAGGAAAACCTCGGCGAGAATATACTGGTATACAGTCGAAATTTTAAAGACTAGCACAAAACACTTTTCTTCAACATTTATAGTGAAAACCGTGGAGGAATATCTGAATTAGAGTCTGCTTATAAATACAACCAGAAAGTTCCCAAATCCAAAGTAAGAAGCTCCTTTCTCGAGCAGCACCGCAGACTATTATAACCTTGCTTTGCAGGAGACATGCCAAGCATTCTGTAATCCACGCGAACGAAGTCGCGGGCACAGCTAGTTTGTATATAAAAACTATTTATCATCTGGCAATAACACTATTTTAGGGAGTTTTCAAAATTTAGTTGAAGTTGGATTCTCGACCCCATTTTCTCCAATCTACGTGACATTGGCGAAATATTGTATTATGTCTGATTGGCACAACAAAAAGGCATAAATGAAAGAATTGTTTTATTTATCATGTGGCAGTTTTCTAGTGCATTTATAAGAAACAGATTAAGATTATCTTATTTTCAAACAGACGAACATGGGTACACGCATACATATATATTAAGCTGATGCTACTGAGTTCCTATAGCATATAACGCACGCTTAGTATTAAGTGACAGTGAAAATAAATATCTATTCTATTAACATTTTGTAACATTAAAGTCTTAATAAACGACCGAATGCCCATGTATTAAACGTTTTTGTTGCGTTTTATGCCCAAAAATGTGTATTTTTAATTCGGTCACTTTAATACTAAGCGGGCGATATTACAAATTTTATAAGAATCCATATTCTAAAATTTAGAATAATTTTAAAATAATAATAATTATTTAATGAATACTTGCTGAACGAGTAGGCGTGATTTCTGATGTTATGTGATCAACGCATCCTATGAACATTTGCAGCACACGAGAAACGAGGAACAAATACATTGCTAGCTTGGGAAAGGGAATGAGGAATGAAGAGGAATTGGAAGATTCGGTATTATGATATCCAAAATATTATTATTGAAAGGAATTTTTTCTCGCTATGAATTATCATTCATTTTGTTAATAACTTTTCGTTCTAATGACGACAAGTAAGTGATTATTGTAAAATTAATATTTTTACTAATGCGAGCGAAGTATTCGTACGGGTCACTTAGTATTTATTATCTTCATCTATAAAAGATAAATTTAATTTTAAAAGATATATTTCAAAAATGTAAAAATTCATAAAATAAACACAAACAGTTTTCGAAAACCACAATACGGAACAACTTTTCTAAATCAAACAAAAACGTCAGGACATGTCAAACTGCCCAAAACAAACTGGTCTCAAATGAATTGGACAGTTTCCAATATCCATAAGATCTTACAATTAAAACCTTGCATGCTATAATAGTCACTATTATTACAGCTGTAGTTCCTAAAATTACTTCTCCATTTTCAGAACATATGGTTTTATATATTAGGAGAATTTTGAGGTTTTTCTTTATGTTTACTATGGTGATGAATTGTAAAGGGTGCTATGGGAGCTCTTTGTGAACTTGTCGTTCGATTAACTATTTTGCGAGAATTACACTGGTAAGTTTTGTTTACAGATTTTCATAAGATTTAAATACATTATTTATCACTGCTTTTTTGAAAGAATTTACTGTCAGTGACATATTTATTAAAATTTATTCGTATTTTATATTAATAACGAGAGTAAAAATTACAATTGTAATTCCCTCCAGTGTTCTATAATTGTAATTATTTATGTTATGAAATGTAAAAATTACGGTAAGTACTTTTTTATTGCCCGACGTTTCGACGAATTTGCATCCGTCGTGGTCACGAGCTGAGCTGAAAAAAGGTATTACTACCATTAGTTATCGCGACAAGACCCGTTATATTAAATATGAATAGCTTTCTTTTATGTTATTAATATTTATAATAATAATTATGAATCACGTAATTGTTTAAAAAAAAGCAAGTCCGCGAAATCAGATATCCATTGTATATATTAGTCGATCTTCGACCATGACAAATATTTGTATAGGTCATATGGATGTGTGTCGTGGTGTGAGTGTTTGTGTTAGTGTTGTTTTCAAACCCCGGACACGGATTATTATTGTGGAGCCATAGAGTTTGAGACGCTTATAACCGTGTCAGATTTTGAAACACGATTTTAAAAGGTTTTTTTCGCTCTTATGTTAAAAACTAAAGGCTTCCGAAAAAGGAGGAGGTTCTCAATTCGTCGTGGATTTTTTTTATTTAAGTATTTACTCCGTTTACTCGAAAATGGCCACAGCGGTTTGGTTAATTATTTTTTTGTTTCGTTGATATCGTAGAACTGACTTTATTTAATGTTTTATTAATGTATGAATTTTATTTTTTTCTCTTTATTTTAACACAAGCAGTCATTAATAAATTAATATTGCAGAAAAAAATCTAAAGACAAGGAGTGTGCAAAATTACATATCTAAATAAAAATCTTTAAGATTATATTTAAATACATAAGTTTTGTAGTAAATTAATTGTTACTAGCATTTCGTAAAAATGAGGCTTTTTCTTTAGGTTGCCGCATGCTATTTCCCATAAGTTGATTCTTATAAATGATACTATCAGATGATGCAATGATAATGGGTGTGTTTTTCAAAATCGGAGTCCAAAAATTAATGTTGCAGTTTTAGTTAGTAGTGATCATCAAAATCGGCATCGTACTCCTTTAAGTATTATTCGCTATTCCTTCTTGTTTCGTATTTCGCCATCTCATTAAAAACAAATCATCTTGTATATAATTTTCATTACATATATATTTTACTTCATATTATTTCTTCAACGATCATAACACTATGTCTATTGTTGACCACAATAGGCCATTATTACGTCCCGAGTTTGATTATCGGGGTATTGATGGAAATAATTGGATTACGATGAATATTAATGGCGTGTATAATATTTGGATTAAATATTTCCCTTCCCTATATTTATAAATTAATATTTAGTATATTTTGTTGTATAATAAATATAAGATTTACATTTAAGGGTACAAAATTTTTTTTAACCCTTCTTTTTTTTTTGAAACGTAAAAAACATTACCCGATATCACTTGCACAATTAATACGTCATATCGCACCGAATTCTAAATGAGTAATTCAAATTAACTTTCATGTGATTCCCTAGTTTGGTGATATTAAAGTCAAGATAAACGACCGAATTCAAAAGTGTTAAACGTGTTTTGCATTTTGTGCCCATAAATGTGAAGTTTTCAATTCGGTCTCTTTAATACTAAATCCGATATGTTTTATACATCAAGTTTTTTTTTTGTTTACAGATAGTGTTAAACAACTAGATATAATGACACATACAGGTACACATAAAAAAACTTATCCTCTTTCTAAGCAATTGTGTAAAAGTCAATTAAATGCCAGTATTTGCAGGTAGTGATGTATGAAATACGATTTTAAAGCAATCAAAAATTGTAACGACTCTTTTCAAACAATTTTTTTCTAGTTTTTAGGATTCCGTAGCCAAAGGATTTCAACAGACCTTATTACTAATCCAGTCAGTAGACTGTATCCCATAAGCCGTAATATGCAGAAAGTTGAGATTTTACCAGAATGTGTATGTGTATTGTCGATATAACCACGTATAATAAAAACTAGTCAAGTGGGAGTCGGGCTCGCATGCATCTTTAAATAGTTTAAAACATAATCGTTTCCCACTCTCCGTCCACACAAATCTTTAAACTACTAATATTATAAAGAGGTAAAGTTTGTATGTATGTTTTATGTAGGGGGTAATCTCAGAAACTACTGATCCGATTTGTAAAATTATTATTGTCATATTATTGTCTTATAGACAGACGCGTTGGCGCAATGGTCACTGCAACTGACTAAAGCGCTAACGGTCGCGGGTTCGATCCCCGCTCACGGCAAACGTGTGTATTGGCCATACGGAAGTTTGTCGTGGTCTGTTGGGTGGGTGTTTGTGTTAGTGTAGTGAGTGTTTCCGGACCCCCGACACAAGGTCATGAGATCTTAATGGGGGCCGTTGAGTGTGATGCGTTATATAGTCTGTTTATTGGGAAAGGTTATAGACTATATTCCATCATGCTACGACTTATAAGAGTGAAGCAGTAACCATAAAGGCGAGTGAAGCCGCGTTGGGCATCTAGTTAACAATAAACAGTGATTCAAAAGGTTTATATGTCTAATACATGTACATTATTGTAGTAAAGTAAAGTCGACAATTTCAAAGATTTGTAATGTGATGTCGTAAAAAACTACGTTAGTATTATATATACTCGTATATATCTTATTTATTTTACAAAAAGTATTTAAAGAGTACATAGCGTTATATATTGTACAATGTTACAGAACACTTCACGTGAATCCGACTCGCACTTGACCGGTTTTTTAGGCCGATCTCTAAAGCGTTATAAACGAAATCGTAATAACAATGGCCGCCTATTGAACGTACTTTTAATCTCCTCAAAGCTGTCAACTGGACGTTGACCAATAGGCAATGAAAAAGGCAATTTCAAAGGAAAAAGGAATTCAAGGGGAATGAGATGTGAAACGGAGCGCAGATTTCACAATTTTTTTAAACATTGTTTTTATTAATATCGAGAATTATAATGATATATTTTAGTGATATTATTATAACGTAGCAATAGTGGTCGTTGATTATTTATTTAGATTAACCAATAAAAAAAATATTTTGCTAAAATCTGCGAAACAATACACAGCTGTCTGATATCATTCATCTTGAGCTCCACCTTCCTATATACACAAAAGCACATACAATCATCGCCTGCCCACCCACATATGCACACGCACATGCAGTATAAAGAGGAAAGCAACGTCTGTTTTCCTACATATGCCCACGCATATGTAGCAGACTTACAAGCAGGCAAAGCAACATATGCACATGCAGCACAAGCAAGCACCGCTCGCCCTCCCACTAATGCAAACTCAAGCAGGCAAGGGTCGAACCCACAAACACACTACGCACGTTTGGATCCAACACCGGAGCATCCTCAGGAGATGTAGGTGTCAGTTACAAAGTATTGTCTTGCTCAATTTAAATGGTATAGGATTTAAAGCATTGCCAGGAAATTTGGATGTACCGGAGTAAATTTCTAATATATTTATATCCGGCATTACCTACGCAGTGTAGCAGTGATGGATTGATAAGGAATATGCTCATGTTCTACAACTGGAATGCCGGACCGCGGATCCTCGCCTTTCCGTGACTCTGCCGGAACGTGGATCCACATCTTTTTACTCCGCTCGGTGTTTTTATCTTCATAAACTACTATCATTAAAACGAAGTGCTATAAAAATCAAAGTGTTCTTTTGATTTTTTTTCGTTTAAATATACACCAAAAAAACTTAAAGGAGTGATCTATAAAATTAAAATTTTTCGAAATATCTTCTGCATTAAAAAAAAATTAATGACTAATTATGCTGTTGCAGCGTACAACTAAATTTTTTCCGCATGCAAGAAAACATAATTTTATTAAAATATTTACGGCATTCGAGACATTAATAAGAGAAGAATCATCTAAACTATTAATAACTATTACTTCGCAGTATAAGAAATTGATTCACCACAATTTCATATGACAGAAAGGATGGTACACTTATCTAAGTAATGCCTAATCGATAAAAGATGCAAAACACTTCGATCGATTTAATGGGATATCGGTGATATTGGAACTGAGGCCTTTCCGGCCGGCATCTAGTAGTTTAATGAATGAGGGGACGGGGCGAAACGAGGGTGTGTAATTGATATTGAGGTTTTGACTGAGAAAGGAGGTCGTTTTAAATTGTATGTTGTATTTATACTGTAAAATCATTATCATATCAGCCTTTTGAAGATAATTAGAAAAAAGCCTCTTCTTTTTTCATTCCTGTCGGCCTTGTGCTCCTCAGTCAGTCGTGTTGTCAGATGTCAACTCAGCGGTTGGGCGGCCGCCTTCGTTTCTGGGTGTCTTCTATGGGCCTAGATTCTAGGGTTTATGTATTTATATTGAATAATTTATATTTTGGTTTCGGTATCGCATCGGCTAGACTACAGGATATTTTATATACAATGTTTACAGCAGTGCGGACGATGAACCCGAGACGGATGTATGACCCGACGGCGCTGTGCCCCGCATTTTAAATCAATGATATCTTCTTAGACATTAATTTTAATAATATGTTTCTCTATATAATATGCATGTACTATACATATAAAAATCTTGAATCACTTTGCATATTGATGTAAATCTCATTATAATTCGTTGCGTACTTCAAAAGATCTAAGCGTACAAACAGGGAAAGCACCTTGGATGTGTGGGTGCGTGCGTGTGTGAGGGTATATAACTTATACGCAAATAACTTTTTATTTTTTTTTTATATATAAGCACCGAAGTCATGTCGAAATTTCATCGTACTGAACAATTAGAATGGTTCACTACGTGACGAGACCACTAAATGCATATTCCATGCCAAGCACGCGTTGCATATCCGCTTACGGCAAGCGTGTTTAATTGTCTAAACAGGATTTAGTAGGATTGACGCGTTCACGGATTATATTTGGATACAAATAAACAATAATGTGTCAACCCTAAAACAGTCAAATTTGGAGGTACTTATGTATTCAAATAATACGTTATGCGTATAACATTATTCAAAGAGTTTCGAGTCATCTAATTTTAATAAATACAGAAAAAAAAAATCTAATAATTTAATATTTCGAATTTTGAGGTAGGTATGAAGTTATTTTTTACAACAATTTCATATATTAGAAAAACCTATAATTAGATACATTTTTTATTACACCAATCTATTTTTATTTTATGATACTGCAAAAGAAGAAAAGATGGATATAATATAATCCTTCAAACAAATTTATGGAAGGTTTGACATCTTTAGACGTCCTTTCCTCAGAATGAAGTCCGTTTGCTTGATATAGTATTACTTATCAGCGTCCATTTGATTCGAGAGGTTGTATCATTATCTAGAGTTTAGTTAGTTCTGGGTCATTATCTATGATATTTCTATAACGAAGAGTTAGAGTAAGAATTTGGTGGGATTTTAGGCTTAAATAAAATGGATATCAATAAATATTAAATAATTTGAAATAATTTAAAATTATTTAATATTTACAGCGTCCATATAATATTCTCTTAATGTTCCACAATGCCGTGGAGCATTATATGGACGCTGATAAGCAATAATGTGACAAGCCACACGTAATTCATTTTGAGAAAATGGCGTCTAAAGATGTCAAACCCATTCTTAACAAATATGTTTGAAGAAGTATACATCCATCTTTTCATTTCTTTTTCGATAAAAAGTATAATAAAGTATAAGTAGATTGATATATTTAATATATTGCTTAATAAAGGGTTTTTCAAATATTTTAGATTATTGTATAAATTGCTAAATATGGAACGCACTTGGAAATCGAAATATTTTACTAAGAAACTTTTCCGTACTTATTTAGTTTATACGACTTGAATTTTTTTTAATAATGTTAAATAGGTGATGCAGTATCAAAATACATTAATATCTCCGAATTTGACTTTTTGTGGGTTGTCACATTATTGCTTATCAGCATCCATATATACAGGCGCAGCATACATCATATACAGTTGCAGCTTGTGAATATTAAATAAAAAAGATAGACAAAGTAAAAAATCGATACAATAATTCGTATTAGTCGAAAATGTAATTCCATTTGCATATCGCATAAATTATTTGCTGAACTAATTCAGTTAATAGCTTATTAAATCCCGTTTGACTATTGATAGCCGCATGAATTAGTAATCGTAGTTTGATTGTGTTAAGTAGCATTACGTAGAAATATGTACAAATTTAGACAACATTATGATGATAGTGTTAGTGATAATTGGTATTGGTTAGAAATGTGTGTGCAAATATAGAATCATTTAATAATGATTGCCTTAATAACTATCGCAAGAAGAAAAGAGGTTGGAATAATATCGAGTTGAAATCAATATAAAATTGTTTTTAATCCTTTGATTACTACGGTCTTTACCCGTGCGTATATTTCACAATATAAGGTATGTTTTTTACTGTAAACTGTATGTAAAAAAATCAGCCAAGTGCGTGTCGGATCACGCACAATGTAGGGTTCCGTAGTTGTCAGAATTGTCAAGATCGGTCAAGCAATCTTCGAGTACCTATTTTGGTAAAAAAGTTTACGACGAACTGGGAATGTCCTTTTTTAAGTCAGTTTATACAATATACGTACTTACAATTTTAAACATTTTATTATTATAAAATTATTTTTAATTTCTCTTTATATTTCGAGACTAAAATATTTTTAATGTAAAATGAATGTTTGAATGTGTATTATACTAACGATTTTGAACTTTATATGTTCGTCGATTATTTATTATTCTAACACTTGTAAAATATACTTAGTGCCGATAATTTTCCTTCCTGATTAGCGCCTATGAAATCTATGGAGATTTGGTTGAAAACTTCATAAGCGCGATTCAGAATCACTCGCGACATGTTTTATTGAGACATTGTTTTATACCTTATTTTATATTTTATTTTAATTTAAACTTATTAAATATTTATTTATTTATTCATTTAAATTCATATATTAATTTAAAATTATTAATATTTACATAATGTGATGCTTTAAAAAGTGAAATATTTATTTTTACTTAGATCATCTATAACTCGATAACCATAAGAACCAACATAGCCGTGATAATTTTCCTTTTAAATTCATTATATGTACCGCTATCGTGAATTTTTTCATATTTTTAGACGCAGCAGTTTAGTGGGTAGAGGGGGGGGACACTTGACTCTAAGAAAAATTGACACTTCAAAGCTTAATATTTCGGAAACAGTTCGTCGTTCGGAAAAATGGTTTTTCCACACTTATAATATTTTTAAAAGACCTATCTAACGATACCCCACAACATGGGATAAATGAGAAAAAAAATTTTTGGTCTCTCTTAACACATAGGGAAGACACCCTGAAAAAAAATTATTTTTAAGATTTTATTGTACGACTTTCTCGGCGTAATTCATATGTATACTCATACCGAATTACAGCTTTCTGGTATGAAGGGTTTCGGAGCAAAGCCGCGGACAGACAGACAGACAGACAGATAGACAGACGGACATGGCGAAACTATAAGGGTTCCGTTTTTTACTACGGAACCCTAAAAATTAAGATATTTAATTAACTTTCGAAGCAAAAAATGTTCTTCGAAATGATACATCAAACATTAATTTTGATACAGTCAATACTGTTAGTTATCGTATCTATAGACAGAACTTGTGAGAAGTACGGTACATCTACAAAGTTTTAATTATTCAAACTTTTAAAAAGTAAATGATAATTCTAGTGAAAAGTAATCACAAAAACAAAGGCGTTTCGAACAAAAGGATCGAGTTAATTGACATCGGTTTGCCTTCGCCTCAATTCGGCTCAATAGACCGAGTTCAACAATCTTGAAGTTATAAGTAAATAGACAGTTAAGAGAGAAAATACTCAACGAATTTAGAAAAAATATTTCCAATTTTACCAACGAAATTCGAAGTTTTAGTCATTTTATTGCTAATTCGTTTCTTAATTAACTTCTTATACTTTTATTGGAGTTTAACTGCACTATTAGATAGTAGTAGCAGTTAAACTTAACTAAGTTTCTGTAATCGTGTTAGAAGTTGTTGTTATAAGTTCATTCGTTAAGTTTCACAATAAAATAATATGATTTAATTTATTTATATAAGTGACTAGAAGTTTCCCGCAGCTTCGTCCGCGTATTCCTCGGAATTTGATACCTAACGAACTTCCAACCCTCTTTTGAATCACTTAGTGAATGGATTTTCAAAAATCATTTCTGAGTGTACATTTACGATATTTAGGGAACGTTTACACAAAATGTCACTATTGAAACACACACAAAAAGTTCAAGAAAATCAGTCCAGCAATTTAGCCAATTAAGAGGAGTTCAGTATAATACATATAAAGATACCACATTGATAAAATCATCACGTGTTTAGAGTTTAATTTCGAATAAAATGTTTATATTCAATAAATTTAATACTCAATATATATATTATTATTTATGGAATGTGAATGAAAATAAATACGTTTGAAATCAAATAAAAATTCCAATTCTTTCTCCGATACAATTAAGAATAAATAAAACATTACAAAAGAAATATAATATGTCTGTCATTCATATATTGTACACATAGAAATACTTTCCCAAGGATCGGCGAAAATACTGATATATGAAAATCTCTTTTAAGAATGTTTATTTGGTTACAAGGGTTGTATAAGTGGGGTGAACTGATGCTGAGGATATCCAGACCATTCGAGATAAATGGCCATATAAATCGATACCTACCACGTAAGTTGTAACCCCGAAACTACAATTATACAAGAGAGCAGTTCTATTCCGTTTTTGTTTAAAAGTCTCAAAAAAATGTCTGAAAAATCTTTGAAAAAAAAAAAGATTTTTGGCATTTTTTCACTTTGAACGCATTAAGCAAAACAATTATTGTAGTATTCAGTGAAAACATTAACGGCATTTTTGTGGCTTACAACAACTTACATGGGAGGTACCGGAATATGTGTTACGTTTTCGTTGTCTTAGATTTTCGCGATTATTATTCATTGAAATAAAACTATTTTAAATGGATTTAAATCGCGTATATTAATTATTTTTATCATCCCGACGTTTCGAGCACTTTGCAGCGTTCGTGGTCACGGGTAGACTCAAAATGCTCGAAACGTTGGGATGATAAAAATAATTAATATACGCGATTTAAATCTGTTTAAAATAGTTTTATTTCAATATATGTTATGTTGTTCTTAAAGTACTTTTATAGTATTTTGTATCGAATAATTCTTACGAAATTGTACATGATAAAAATATATTAAAAATATTTTACATATGTACAAAATTTGGTCCATTTTGGATGATACTAATTTATACACAACTAGCTGTGCCCTCCGGTTTCATTCTCGTTAATTTGAAGAAAATTTATATTTATATAACGTTTACCTTCCCTGCTTAGATCCGATATGATACATTATCTCTTTAGTTTTAATTTTGTTTTCGCATTTCTTTTTTTTTATTTAATAATTAAAATAAATAAAAATTAAAAAAATAAATAAAAGTAGCCTAAGTTACTTCTTGTAACATTAGCTATCTGTGAATGAAGGTCCTGTCAAAATCGGTCCAGTTGTTTCAGAGATGAACAAACAAACATACAGACAAAAATTAAAAATTTTGGATTTGATATAAGTATTGTGTATACTTTCATATGCATTTAGTTAGAAGTTGTTAATTTGATATTACAAATAGACACTTCAATTTGATTTATTTTAGATAAATATGTTATAAGAAATTACTTAAAATTAAAGATTAAGGCAATAAAATTTTATAACTAAAGATACATTCATATTATTTCACAATAAAATTCATACGAAATTCCAACTTTGACGAGCTTATTATTCGTCTTGTAGGCTCAAAGAAACTCTCCCCTGTCATACTCAGTCGTTACCTGGTTGCTAGGCAACAACTTCAAACAAAGTAAAACTGGTCAGCATTTTAGGTGACAAAATACATAAGTTACAACAACATAACTACAGTTATATAATACTATTATTGGTATTAGAGTTTTTTATTTTTAATTCGTAATGATTATTACGGTTTGCTTATAACACTGCCAACTAATTTGGATACAAAGTCAATAATTGTTGTTTCGGCTACAGTTTATAAATCTCCCACGGCCGGACAAATTTATCCTTTACCGGCAAGAAGAAGAATATGAACTTCAATGTACAACTACACTATAAATTGGCGGATATAGGTACTTGTGTGAATTGAGCTTCTGATATTTTCTTTAGCACTGACAACGAAAGGAGCGCTTGATGCCTATAATTAATAATCATATAGTTTTATTATAAAAAAATCACCTGCAAATTGCCCTATTTAATCGAGGACAACACTAACAAGCGTATGACATTACAATCACGATCGGCGTTCATTTTCAGTTGGACAAATTACCGTTTATGTGACGCTAAAGGAAATGAACATTTTAATGAAACTTTGACTGAGGGAACAGCTATTGTAAATTGAACTCTATAGCCCTACAAATAAAGTGAGGTTTGAGTTGTTAGTCGGATTGTAGGTTTTGAAAATCGGCTGCATGCTTTTGTTGCTACATTATGAACCGATATGATGGAATTCGTTTCGGTTTTGAACGTGTTTGTTTGGTATGCTCTACATAATTATATTGTATGATGCTTTTACTTCAAGCCATGAAAATCATTTTGAATAAACAACATGTTTCGTTTGCTAATATTATTTTAGCATTGCTTGAATCTATTTAATTTGAATTACAATATCATTATAATGTCTGAATACCCGAATTGTAATAACGAAAACTTGATGATAAAATCTTGTCTGTATATAACATAAAAATCAATTGTCGTGCTTAGTCTCACAAAACTCTAAAACGGCTCGATCATTTAAAGCTTCTTTTATTATACTAGGGTTTAGGAAAAAAATGTCAAAGGATCAGAATAAGAAAGATGAATTCATGCAAATGAACAGTCGAAACTTAAAAATATAATATTTAAGTTTTATACGGTACAAAGTCACTGGGTTATTTAGATGATAATGTATTTATTGTGTTTTTATTTGATATATATTTTACACAAAAATTAGTCGTCGTGATTCGTTGAATCGCAATATCGATTCTTTGAGCGCAAAATGAACCAGCCCAATGCTTTTTTAATTTGTTTTCAGTTGCCAACAACACAAAGCTACACTTTTAAGTACGATGAAAAATATTGGTTAAACTTTCGAATTTTTTATATAAGACATGATATTTTAATACCAGTAATTTCTATTTCCCTTCACGTCCTATCCAACACAGGAATTAAGTTATAAAACAAGAGTCCGCAAAATGTTTGATCAAAACAGAAGTAATTGGAAAGCAATTAAGAATAAATTTATTGTTTGCTTGTAATTTAATTATAATTGAGAGAAATCTATACTAATAATATTGAAAAGCTTATTTGCCTAAAGGCACTAACCTAACCCGGTGTTTTACGTGAGCGAACGCGATGCGGCGCGGCGCAGCTGTAGTACAGCTGTATAGTAAGTTTAATCATTAATAAACAAAAATAGGCAATATGAAAATAACAAATAGAGCGGTCTGTCCCATGTTTTCTTTCACTGCCGAGCTCGAGATGAATTTATACACTGATGTAGTACAGAAAACTCAGCGGTGCTAGCCGGGGTTTGAAACCGCAAGTTGAAATTGAAAATATCAAACTAAATCATAAATAAAAGTTGTGTTTTAATTAAATTCGTTTTAGCTATAGTTGACTTGTCGCTGAAAAAGATTTCACAGCGCGTTAACTATTCAGAACACTTCATTTCTATACAATGACTTTGAAACATACGTAGATGTATTTTATTAAAAACGCTACGCTAATTAAGTATTATAATTATTCTTAACTATAAATAATGATATAAATATCGTTAAATATATGTAAATTAGTTATAATAATTCTACTATCACGTAAATTTTGTGATATTTTAAATTAAGAAAAAAGTTCTTTCGAAGCCTTGAGCGATTTTTGGGAGGTATTACATTATACAGATTTACCATCAACCTAATGGCGCGTCTAAACCTGCGCACCTTAATGTACCGTAACCTTAAGGGTGCCGCAAACATCGAGGATTGAAGCATTTAATATTTATTATTTTATTATTATTTCATAGTTTCTATTGTCTCCAAGGCTGGATATTTTTAACGTTCCAAAATAGTTTTCAATTCGTCGAGGACTTTTTTTGATGTGTTCACCGATTACTCGAAAACGGCTTGACCGATTTGGTTAATTCCTTTTTTTTTAAACGATATAGTAATTTTAGAATGATCTATTGAATTTTTTATCATAATCGGATCATAAGGTTGGTTTTAAAACCAAAATATTTGGAATAATATGTCTTCAATGACATATTATTCCAAATATTACGAAACGAAGTTATATATCTTTGAAGTCATTTCCCTTTTCTTTAAATTCTTGTTATTTTTACGAAAGCATTACAACGAACATAGATATTAGATAAATGTGTCTCTCTCAAATTTGGTCCTAAGGGTAATCAACACGTTAAAATTCCTGAAAATATTATTTTATTTTCAAATATACTAATATAAAAAATAGTAAGCGAATTTAAAGTAAACTCTAAAATCATTAAATCTATATTTTAAAAGTTGCTGATAAGCAATAATGTGTCAACCCATAAAAAGTGATATTCGGAGATAATGGTGTATTTTGCTAATGCATCACCTATTTAACATTATTCAATAAGAAATAAAGTATTATAAACTAAATTAGTACGGAAAAAAGTTTCTTAATTAATTAATAATTTAAAAGCTTTTTATTAGGTAATATATTAGATATATCAACCTGCTATTAATTTATTATACCTTATATAAAAAAAGAAAAGAAAATATGGATAAATGCTTATTCAAACAAACTCATTAAGAATAGGTTTGTCATCATTAGACGCCATTTTCTCAAATGAAGTTCGTGTGGCTTGACACAGTATTGCTTATCGGCGTCCAAATATGCTGCCGTTGATTTTTGTTATTGAATCGTATATTGTTATTTAATGTTAACAGTATATTTTAACGTATAGTTTCATTGTGAAACAAGCTGGTTAAAATTGTATAGTTCTAGAATAAGTGATTATTTCACTACATGTTATTAACAGAGTTTAATATTAACTCTTTCGTTTTGTCTTTTTTTTAAATTGTGATTTGTTGAAACTCTGGGAAATATATGGACGCTGATAAGCAATACTGTGTCAAGCCACACGGACTTCATTTTGAGAAAATGACGTTTAATATGTCAAACCTATTCTTAACAAATATGTTTGAAGAAGTATATATCCATCTTTTCTTTTCTTTTTTGATAAAACGTATAATGAATTAAAAGCAGACTGATATATTTAATATATTATCTAATAAAAAGTTTTTCAAATAATTAAGATTATTGTATAAATTGCAAAATATGGAACGCACGTGGAAATGGAAACAATTAATTAAGAGACTTTTTTCCGTACTTATTAAGTTTATATGACTTGAATTTTTTTTGAATAATGTAAAATAGGTGATGCAGTATCAAAATACATCAATAACTCCGAATTTGACTTTTTGTGGGTTGACACATTATTGCTTATCAGCATTCATATAATCTCATTTAAAGCTATGGGCCAATAAGGAAAAAGAAAAACCAAAGAAAAAATTATTAAAATGAATTTTGAATGCTCGCAGATTTTTTTTATGAGCCCGTATGTTTGGGTACGTTACATATATACATGACATGGTATATTTTATATTACATAAATTCTGAAATCAAAATCTATCAAATTTTAGAAATATATACCAAACCACACAAAAAAATCCCATAGTCGAATTAAGAAGCCACAAACGAGATAATTCGGAAGAGAGAAGAGAGAACTGTTTTTGAAGTCGGCTGTAGAAGAACTACATAATGATATTCTCATCCATTATCCATCGTCTGCACGAATAATATTAATGAATATCATTATGTTCAAGTAATAAACCCGTGGTATAAGATGTTACAAACTCCGTCATTGTACAGGACAAGCTATTAAGGCCCAAATAGGCTGTGAAACTTGTTAATACATAGATTAATCTGCTGGGAACAGTATTCGTAACAATGAACTTTGCAAATTGAGATTGTCAAAAGATAAATTTCTATGAGAAACTTTAGTATGTTTTAATTGGGTTTCTGCTTGAATAACATTGTATTGGAATTTCAGTAAAAATATTTTTAATTATGACATTTTAGGAGGTAGATGAAGCTGTAACGAAATGCACTGTAAAAAACTCCCTTTTTAACTCCCGACGAAAAAAGAGGGGGTCATAAGTTTGACCGCTTTGCGTGTCTTTTTATGTGTCTGTCTCTAAACGGGTGAAACGATTTGGATGCGTTTTTTTATTTGAAAGTGGGTTTTCTAGCGATGGTTCTTAGACATGATCTACCAAAATCTGTCCAGGTATTTCAAGATCATGACCTCTTTTCGTCTTATCTGCGGTAGGAATCTTGGATGCACAACAAGCATTTAATTTACTTTCAAACATATGTGTGACCTAAAGTTTTAAACACCTCGTTATGCAACATAACTATGCAAATTTTAGGAATGCTGGGTCTAAAGCTCAAGCCAGGATCAGCAGGATATATTATTGGTTATGTTGGTGTTCGTTAAAATGGTCTCAATAAATTCATTTTCAATTTTAGTCTATTATTATGTAAAAATATTTGCCAAACGAGTACGCGGGACAACTAATGTTAAGTGGTCGGTTACGGTAGATAACTAATTATATACCTTTTATTTATGGGTTACAGGCAAAGAACATGGAATGTCACAATATAATTTTATTATTATGTATTATATTTTTTACTGCTAATACATCTCAGATACCATATGGGTAATTTAATTCCATATCACTAATTTGTACAAAAACTCGTCAGATGTGTTACAATCTCAATCAAACAATATAACACTTAAACTTTAAATTTATTTGTACCATTTATTCTGTGTATTTTTAATTTTTAATTTTTGGCCGACGTTTCGACACAGTCGGATTGTGACCACGATAGATATAACTCTGTCGAGACGACGCAATAGCAACGTTGAAGGTATGTTATCCATAGCGGCTAGACTCGTTAATTAAAATGTGCATAATATGGGGATCCGCTACACGCAAAGTCATTTAATTTTCGCGCGTATTGTTTCATACTATATTATAATTTGACGCGCGTCACGCGAAGTATCAAACGACATATTCCGCGCGAATTTTAAATTGTCCAATTATAATTCAATAGACTCAATACAGGTTGTAGTAATGTATATTAATAACGATATACGAAAAACTAACTAAGAATATTTATATTTCTCTGGCTCTCTATTACACTAGCCATGCGCAGGCGCACGTCCAACGTTTTTTTGTTGTTAACGCAGAGGAAATCTTCGAAAAGATATATGCCTGATATGATGATAGATGCCTGAGAGGCGATCGGGTTATGTGCGATGGCCTTTCTCAGCACGGAGATGGAGAAGCCGCGGGATCGCTTGCGCAGCGTATCCTCTGCCCCCCCTAATGCGGTGCTCTACTGTGGTAGACCAACGTGTGGCGTCTAATGTCAGATCCTTGATTGAAGTCTACCCCCTTTTTAGTGTACGTGAGACAATGTCAATTATGACAATTATTAATGACAATTATATCTATTGTATTACACAGGTCTTTTCGTTTTCTTAATTTATACGATAACAGTACCAGATAAAATGTAATTAATTCAATAATTCAGCAATTAAAAATAAAGCAGCCGGCTCTAGTTATGCGAATAATTTATTTTTAATATTCCAATGAATTAATAATAAAGTCGAAATGAAAACGTTACACAAACAGCGTCGTTATTATTTATGTCTCAATGTTCGAGAATTATTTAGACGAGCGTGGTGGCGCGTAATGGAATGCAAATCGAGCAAATATTTGCCGGAGGAAAATTTATTTTTTGGGTACCGTAAGCAGAGAATTGTTCACACAATTTTCATTGCTATAGCACGACCTTTTAAACAATCACTGGCTATCTATTGACGAGAAGAACATTTTTAATCTTCTCCCTTTCACGTGTCTTAAAGATTTATTTGCGTATATTTTTTCAAAGCTGCGGGCGGTAACCAGTGTAGCATATTTATATAGCATAATTTTCAACTATTAGGCTTCTAGCTTACCAAATTAAGTTAAATTTTGCCCAAGTAAAACCAGAGAGTACAAAAAAATAAATACACAAAAAACACACAACAGCTACATACAAATAAGCACACATATTGTCAAGAACATAGCCTTTTAATTATAAAAAATAAAATATGAAAAAATATATGACGGCGACAGCGAAGGCTGAGCGATCATAGCGTCTTCGTCTACGTTCGGTGGTACGGGGTCCATCACGATTTTGTATCAAAACTAAACTGGATGTCGGTATAACAAAAAATACTAGGTAGGTAAACCGACATTTTCGACTTGAAGGTGTAGACTGGTCGATTTCTCAAACGTAAGTGTGCATGACACAGTACCCCACTATCCAACAAGACTATGTCCACCTGACTCACAACAATGTCACCGCATTTACCCGTTACTATTAAATCAGTTCAGCGACTTCTAATGAAAATTTTTGTTGTTCCACGACATATATATAAAAATGTATTTTATGTGGAACACGTTAGAAAATACTATTAGCTTACAACATAAAGAATGTAAGCTCGCGCTTAACCACTTTAGCGAGCGATGTGGATTCCCGCGTTTTTTTTCTCTACTTATTTGCTTTTAATGACATCTGCGGTTTGAATCCACTGGAGACACTCGTGTGCGAAGTAGCTGACTGATTCTCTATTAATGGAATGCGTTACTTTTGCAATATGTAAGTGAAATTGAGTGGGTGTTAAATTCGACCATTTATTTTATTACTCCTTAAAGGTTTCGATACGAATTATTTTTTGAATTTTATAGGCTACGTTCTTGAGAGTATATGCGCTTATTTGTATAAAGTTGAAGTGTCTTCTTTTGGTGAATTTATTTGTTTGTTTCAGGATAACCAACGAATCGTCTTATTCTGAAATAAGTGTTGTGTTAATATTATTCTACAGTACAATGAAGAGAGTGAATTTTATTTTTGCGAAGTTAACTCCGGGGAATTAAAATTTAAATTTGGAATTAACAGCTCTAATAAAAAAAAACTTTTTTAACACTGCGTTTGATTTTTCTTTGCTTCGGCAATTTGCGAAATGGCTGAATGAATTTTGACAATACATTATATTGTCGAAATTATGAAATTATTATTTAAAATTACGAAAGCGTAAGTGTCAAAAATAAGGCACTTAGTAAATTCTTTGTATGAAAGTCTGAGAGCAAAACTTATAAGTCTAATTCTTGCGTTTAAATGAATTTCGATACATTATTATTGAGTATTATTATTAAGCACAAAAAAGCATTTTTCTTTTCATAAAAACATGATTACAATTTAACACCACAAACATGTGAGTAAAGATATTTTTCATTTCAGGTGTTGATATGTCTGCAAACGAATGATGCCAAAGGACATTTTTGCTGCAAAAAAAGGAAAATAAATACCTATGGAACTTTTATGAAGAACGGCTCTTGAAATAGAAGATGAATCATTTTAAAATCTAATGTTATGAAACGTGCCGTGAAGTTGTCAAAGGAACTTCGAATGCATTTTTAAATATCTACTCAGCGATACTCAGTGATACGAAACTACGTTTTCGTTTTTCATGGTGATACATTAATATGAAGTATATAGAAATGTATATTTTAATGTTAGCATGAAGTTGTATAGTTATTTTCACTCAAATCAATTTTTGGTATAAGCGCTTGTAGTTTTTCTGAATGAGCACAGATTATTTGACATGATATATAACAATAAATTTTGCTCTCAGATTTTAACAAATTTACATAAGTTATTTCTCATTGCTTTAAACCGGAAAGAATTATTTTCAATGCCTTATTTTTTACATTTCCAGCTTCGGTAATTACTTACGACGTATCTGTTACTAGGTTACAGAGTTGTTTTACATCGCTCTCGAGAGTAAAACTTACAAATGTGTTTCTCGACGTAGGTTGAGATTACTATGATGTTAGTATAATTGTACCATACAATCGCCTTTTTTATATTATTGTCAATTATCATTTTTATTTCTTAAAAATTCTTTTTTCAAATCCTTCTGTATTTTAACGAATTCGGTTCGTTAAACACACACGAACTCTTAAAACGAATACCAAGAAATGTCTAAATGTAAAAAATATCAGAGATACTTTTGGGTCAAAGCAACAAATCAACATATTTAGGTACTACAAGTAAACAGACAGGGTAAATTCATTAACTTAATTGCACCGTATTCGAGTGAAGTCGAAAACCTTCACCGTTTTAATCAAAGTTTGAAAATAAGATGTAGAAGATCAAGTTAACATGGTCGTTACATAGATACATTTAAAAAAATCTGTAGTGGATGAATAATTATCGTTATATAATAATATTAAAATAAAAATAAATTTATTATATAAATGTGTGTCGTAAATGTATATTAATACAAAAGACACATGTAATATTTTACCGTATGTGTATAAATGTATATAGTGTATTAAATAAATATGATAAACTAATTACATACAAAATAATAATTAACCTATACGTCGAAAACGATCGAAAAGTTATCGGAAACTCGAAAGTGACAAGAAACAGGCTAATTACGGTGTTCTACCGCTATAAAAACGCAATACATTTTGGAAATTGATTCCTTATTTTTCTACTAAAACCAAATGAATCAACTGTCAAAATATATCGCGTTGTGATAATGATAGCTCCGCGTAATAACCCTCCAGTTCTCAGTGTAAGTAGTACGTTGAATTTTGAAAATTTTATGACGTGTGACGATTGATTTCCTAGTTATCAAATTATGTATATGTATCAAAATTAAGATTTTCATTCATTTTAATTCGATTTTAAGATGCAATATTTTTTCGAAATTCCATAATGAGAATCAACCTCGTATTTAAAAAAAATGTCAAATAAAGCTTCATTGCAATATTTCAAATATCTATCTGCAAAAAAGCAATGAAAAAGAATAAAAAAAATCACGATTATATCTTCCACCGCCGAGCACGAAATGAAATTTTAAACACAGCGCTTAAAGACTCAATAGATCGGTTTTAAAACCACCATTGGTTATAATTGTGTTTTCAATTAAATCTATCAGCAATAAAAAAGTAGATAAATAGTTGAAAATTCAGTATAAACTTTATATTGAATTTTTAACTAATGTAATAAAGAGAGATAAAATTTTGTATAAGTGAAGTAAGCTTTAGAATCACTGAAACTATTTTAAACATATTACTATTTTGATAGTTACCTAAAAGCTGGGTGAATTTTTGGGGTCTCCTCATTGTGCCTCGGGAAGCACGTAAAGCCGTCGGTCCCGATCGTTATCACAATCACCTTATAATGATCGTTACTCAGTAGGGAAAATATTCTAGTCTAAGTGGTTACTGGCTTTAGTCAGATGGCCATGGCTCTGTATAAAAATCAGTAACTTGTTAATACCTGCACTATAATTAAAAGTGGACCCCAGTAAACCGGGTAAAATGCTAGGTAAACGATGAGGCTATATTTTATGTATATATATTTTGTTATTATACAACAAACCGCGAGCAAAACCTAATAATTTTACAAAATCATAGCTGACCAATTAAAACACTGTCAAACATTTGGTGTCATACTACAAAAGACGCATTAAAACCATGTTCAACACGTGTCTAGCTAAACAGTGTTTAAAAATTAAATATTGCTTAATATATTATATAAATTGCTTAACAGCGAAAAAAAAACAATAAATAAACTTATTGATAAAATGTTATACGTTACATTTGACAGCTGAAATAGGTTTTAGACATCTATTAAACTCACTTAAACGAATGTTAATCTATATCTAAAGCATGTTTTACCCAAAATTGTGCTTAAAGGATTTTTATAAACACGCGTTTAACGTCTGTTTAAATCTTTAGTAGTAAGGCAATTGGCAGCTTTACTTTGTTTTAATCAATTATTTAAATATAAGTTTTAATGCGGTGCCTACCCCAATGTATCATTTTTACACTCTCTGGAGTATTCTCCGTACGATCCTGTTAATAATTATCTGTTTTTTTTTTATTTATCCCAATACTTTTGACATCATATATAGAGAAGTAATACGGTTCCCGCCCCTCTGGGACCTGGGGCAATCGCCTTCGGCGCCTTTCCGAAAATACCTCGCTAAATGAAATATTTCCGAAGTTATTTCTAAATTCATATTGATATTTTTACGCGCGTATTGAATAATCTTATGACCACGATAGATACGCTGTTACAATGTATGTCAACGATAATAATAAATAATATGAAATAAACGCATCACACTCTACGGCCCCCATTAAGATCTCATGACCTTGTGTCCAAACACAAACACCCAGACCACGACAAACATCTGTATGGGCAATAGATACATACGCTTGCCGCGATCGGGGATCGAACCCGCGTCTGTTAGCGCTTCAGTCAGTTGCAGTGACCACTGCGCCAACGTGTCTGTCGATAATAGAATAGAATTATTAAATTTGTACAGATAAATAAAATTGAAGTGTCTCTTTGCAATTTCAAATAACAACTTTTAACATATGAAAGTGTATAGCGCTACTTACATCAAAAACACAATGTTTAAAATTCTTGTCTGTCTGTCTGTTTGTTCCGGCTAATCGCTGGAACATTCTGTATTATAGCACCATGTAATAGTGTCATTTATAAGAGTAAACTTCTGGGAAGTAATAGTATACGGCAAACTAAATGAAAGCTTTTTTAATTCTAATAATCAACGCGAGTAAAAAGCTCGTTTCTTGAAAGACACCGAAGAGTAGTCTTGCTTTTATGAGATATGCCAAGTCCACGGAAACGAAGTCGCGGCCTCAGCTAGTTAATAATATACCTCTGTAGGTGACCTTTGCGAATATTTCGCACAGCTAGTAATTAGTCCGTAATAATTTTAAACTATATTTTCAGCTCAATTATGAAGAAGATTTTCAATTCGTAACGTATTTTTTTACGCTTTTACCTCAATATTTCGTCATTACTTAATCGATTTTGAAAATTATTTTTCGTTTGTAAGGTTACATTTACAGATTAGTTTTCATTAAAATCGGATAATAGTTTCAAAATCGCATTTTGTTTGTAAAGTCAGTTGTGTTCTTTTAAGTCTTAATTATTCAATGAAAACATTTATTTTGAGATATTTACTGAATGTTTATTATAAGAGCGAAAAATTATCAAAAGCGAGAAAGAAATGTAATACGTTACTCTGATTGACTTGCTTTTAAAAATCTATTTTAATAAAAATTAATCCAAATTTAAGTCTAAATCAAGTTCCATTTATCATTACAGAAAATATCATCGGTGGTCGATTATTAAGCGGGTGGCATTTATACAGATAAATAATAATATTCCCGTTAATAACTGAGATTAACAATGATGAATTATAACAGAGCCATTACCATTTTCTTGAATAATTTTGCATTCAAAATTCGCGAGTTCAGCCGACGACTGACGACATATTTTGGATTATGAAATAATTTTATATATTTGAAAAAATTATTACTGGACTATTAGTTTTACTAGCTTACCTGCTAGTAAGTCATTATAATTTTTATCAAAATAAAAAAGAAAAGTTTTTATATATATCTCCAAGATTGGGTTTAGGTTAAGATTAGGTTTAACATCTTTAGACGCGATTATCTTAAAATGAACTCCGTGTAGCTTGACACAGTATTGCTTACCAGTGTCCAGTTATATCTATAGTAATACTTAAAGTGGAAGGGTTTGTTAGTTTAAATGTATTTATTTCAAATACCTACTACGTAGATAAGTAAACTATAGAACATATACGGCTTTATAGTCTTATGCTAAGGAGAGATTTATACTTATAAGTTTTGCGCACAGATTCTAAAAAGATTTACATAAATTACTGTCATTACTTTTACACCTGAAAACATTTTCTGTCAGCGCTATTGGATTATGGCTTTAAAACGAAATATTACACTTCAACGATATTGTGTTTAGAATAAACATAAATAAAGAATAAAAATATAAGTGTAGATGTTAGACATTTTCCTTACTATGACAACCGCGAAGTGTAGTCAATTATTTATCAAAGATTAAACTTTGTATATAAAGTCATAATGACAAGAAGCGCCTTATATTCGACAGTCACAGTTGTTGTAACCGAGGTAATTGTTGTAAGGTTACACAGTCGTTATATAGGTTACGAGAATACTTACAAGTATAATTCTCGCCGAATGGTAACCATAAACGCAATTTAGTAAGTACTGTTTAACGCGAGTGAATCCGCTTAGAACAGTAGAGTTTAAACGTTTATTGCGAATTCTAGAATGTGATAATTCTTATCTATCATGATATAGTCAATACTATTTTATAACGTTCAATATGTTACGTTACAAATCTGTACCTATTTCTTAATTAAATCAAAAATCAAAAGCATAAATCGTTAGATTGATGCTTTTTTTTGTTTACGCAGGGGAAATTTTCGTAAAGATATCCGATTCCTGAGAGGGCGGGGGGGAGGTCGGATTATATGGTGATTTATAGCCACTAAAACCCCTGCGATGGCCTGCCTCAGCATGGAAATGGAGAGGCCTAGGGATCGCTTGCGGATGCGCATCTAATGCCCCTCCTGTAGTTTGGCATCATCATCCAAAGTGGTCGACAATCTTGGTGTCAAAATCCATACGCTTATAGCATCTTTAGATGTACAATATAGTCTATACAAATAACATTAAGACA
This sequence comes from Hypolimnas misippus, assembly GCA_037950945.1. Lineage (NCBI taxonomy): Eukaryota > Metazoa > Arthropoda > Insecta > Lepidoptera > Nymphalidae > Hypolimnas > Hypolimnas misippus. The sequence continues at coordinate 5,412,649 of JBBEEQ010000009.1, forward strand.
CTTAAGGAAATACCAAATCATTTTCCTTCTATAAATAAATTCTGACAACACTCAGAAAAATCACACTAATCTGGTAAGTACTTCTGACATCAACTGAGGTTTTACTTTCATTTTTGGTGGGAAACATAAAGATGTGAACAAAATACGTTAACAAAATTTGAGTAGGTGATTTAAAAACCAGTAAAGTTAAGATTTTATGTAAATTAGTTAAGTCTAGCGTAAGGTATAAAATATAAAGAACAGTAGCTATTGCTCGAGGCTTTGCTCGGATTTTGTTATGCCGGAGGACTGTCTCAAACTTATTTTTAATTAAAAAAGGGGTTTTTAAGTTTGACGTGTATATCTGCGTATCTCTCTGTGCCATCGTAGTTTTGTAACGAATTCAATGTAATTTTTTTGTTTGATCTGATGTAATTGGAATGGTTCTTAGCTATAATTCATGAAGATCTGCTCTTTTATGGTTGTCAAAAGGATCTGACCCACTTCTACTTATCTTATCTAATCATAATTTACTATGTTATGACTTTAATGGTAGTAAAATAACATTGTTACGTAACTCTGATCTGCAACATCTGGAATCAGCACAATACACCACTATTTACCAACTCATAGCTGAAGTATAAGGCTCGTTAAAGGGTCAAGATAAATAGGTTGTCGACTTTTTTTAATTTTCAATTTTGTTCTAATTGGTCGATATTATACATTCGCCACGAATTGTAAGTAAATAGAATTATGCCTATAACCTTCGCGTTTGTGCAAACAATAATTTGATATTATTTTATCGTAATCAGAAGAATTTACCAGCACACGATAAGAAACGAACAATTAAATATAGATTTTGATATACTTTTTTTATTTTTAAAGGGAGAACTATAAATAAATAAATAAACGCATCACACTCAACGGCTCCCATTAAGATCTCATGACCTTGTGTCGGGGTACCGGAACCACACAACACTAACACAGACACCCAGACCACGACAAACATCCGTATGGCCAATACAGACGTTTGCCCTGAGCGGGGATCGAACCCGCGACCGTTAGCGCTTCAGTCAGTTGCAGTGACCACTGCGCCAACGTGTCTGTCATATTATCTATTATATAATACCTTTTTTGGGACAATAAAGATAATAATATGAATTCAACTTTTAAATCGTGTTATTTACAAAACATAGAAACTTTTAACATATCTATATACTATATTATAAAGAAGAAAGATTTATATTTTTGTATATAGTTTTGTAACGAATAAACTAAATCATTACTGTACCGGTTCCGTTAAAATTTTACAGGGATACTGTTTACATACTTTCAAAGGATATAGCCTATATTTTTAATCTAATAATAAATAAAAAATACACGGTCCCTGTATAAATGCGATGTAAACGGGAGCGCGTTGACTGAATTCCACGCGGACAAAGTTGCGAACGGAATGCTAGTCCTATGTACTTTAGGTTACTTTATTAGCTACAAAGTTTCGAAATAATAAAACTGAGGGTAAAACCGAAACCGCTTCGTAGGCTGTTTTTCTTAACATTTTTTGTAATATTAGTTACCTAAAGGGCCACGTATGTTATTCATACCATACGTTTATGTGAGTTAGAATTACGTTTTAAGTATTTCTGAGTTTTATTTTTTTAATCTACGAATATGTCATAAAAATTTAAGAAATTTTGTATAAGTTTATGTACATAATATATGACTGTTTTACTTAAAAATATTTTTCTTGATTAAGTTGTACTAAGTTTTGTATACAAATAGAAAAGACTATAAAGATTTTATTAAATGTATGACGACTGTAGCATTATAACCAGTAAGGATAATAAATGCGAAACTAATTCTGCCTGCGTGTTTTTACGCCTATTCAAATGAAATTTGGTAAAAAGATCTCTAGTCTAGAGCCTGAGAAAAATTCACGGTGCCTGTGATAATACGATGTAAACGAATTCCACGCAGACGAAGTCGCGGTCGGAATGCTACTATTATATTATAGTGACATTCCGTTTCTGCCCTTCCCAGAGTGTTGAATTTAGAATGAAATAAGATGACAAATTATGAATGGAATGATTGAACTGAATCATTTTTTTTAATTATAGTATAAAATAATGTTTGAAAATTCGTGATTTTCGTTTCGGGTATTGTTACAAAATTAAACAAATAAAGAAAAATAGTCTATACCTATATATTATGACTACAAAAGTCATAATAGTTGGACGCTGATAAGCAATACAGTGTCAAACGACACGGACTTCATTTTGAGAAATGGCATCTAAAGATGTCAAATCTATCTATATATATAAAATCACTTGGGGGTGACTGATTCATCAACGCAGAGCCTAAACCGCTGGGGCTACGAACTTGAAATTTTGGCAGTAGGTGGCTTTTAGGTTGTAGGCATCCACTAAGAAAGGGTTTTTTGATTATTCACCCCTAAGAGGGTGAAAAGGGGTAAAAACGTTTGTATGCAAAATTTTATTCCGTGGTCGTATTAACTTAAAACTTAATACACATACTTCTGGATGATAGTAATGAAATGTTAAATAGAAAACAGGCTACTATTATTCCACACTGGGGTGCAAGGGGGTTGTAAAGTTTGTATGGAGAAAATTTATGTTTTTGGCCGATTATCCTTAAATTCAGCATAAACATTACTTAGGCAGAATAACTAAATACATGTATCTCAGAATTTCAAAATCATCCCTTATAGTGATGCTAGGAGGTATTAAATCCTGGAACGGTAATAATTTCGCCGGTAGATTTATTTAGCTGAAACTTTTACAGCGTATTTCTATCAAGACAAAGGGATGTATTAAAAAAGAGCTTTTCGATATTTCACCCCAAAACGGGTGCAATGGGGTAAAAACGTTTGTATGCAAAATGTTATCCTGTGGTCATATTTACTTAAAACTGAATACTCATTCTTCTTTATGCTAATAATGAAATATAAAACACAAAATCATCGTATCAATATCAACCCCAACCCACAGAGGTGCAATGGGGTAGTTTAGTTTACATATTTGAAAAAAAAAAACTCTAAATTAAATATTTATTATATATACGCGTTTAGTAATTAAATCCCTTTAAGGATGGTGTTTTACCCGTTTTTTTAAATTGCTTCTATCAAATTCCAAAATTTACGCGGGCGAAGCCGCGAGCAAATGCTAGTTCTGAATAAATTAGTTTGAAGACGTATGTATTGATGTTATCTTTTTTATTTTAATAAAAGGTATAATGAATTAAAAGCAGATTGATAAATTTAATGTGTTATCTAATAATAAGTTTTTTACATATTTTAGAATATTTTATAATTTGCAAAATATGGAACGCACTTGAAATTCGAGACATTGAATTAAGAAACTTTTTCGCACTTATTCAGTTTACATGACTTAAAAATTTTGTGAATAACTTTAAATGGATGACGCAGTATTAAAATACGTTAATATATCCAAATTTGACTTTTTGTGGGTTGACACATAATTGCTTAACAGCATCCAGTTACAAAAGTTGGGAGATATAGTAATATTTACTAAACGTTTCTACAACCTTCCAGAAAGTTTGCGATACATATGACATGTATGAATAGCAAAAGAGGCGATGCCGGAAGACACTTTAAATTTCCATGCGACTGTACATACATTTTGAGGTGTATCACGTGCTCGTGACACGTTTCTGATAAATGCATATTTACTGAAATAGTTAAGAACTCTCTGTCATACTACAAAAGATGCATTAAAACCATGTTGAACACGTGTCTAGCTAAACAGTGTTTAAAAATTAAACATTGCTTAAAATATTATCTAAATTGCCTAACAGCGAATAAACTCGTAAAAAACTTATTGATAAAATGTTATACGTTACATTTGACAGCGGAAATAGGTTTTAGACATCTTAAACTCACTTACACGTATAATAATCTATATCTAAAGCATGTTTAACTCAAAACTGTGCTTAGACGCGGATTTGTAGTACAAATTTTTATAAACACGCGTTTAACGTCTGTTTAATTCTTTTGTAGTAAGGCAGACAGTGTTTGTAGTAGTCGTAATTCTTTCAACGTCAACAACGTATTATTTCTGTAAGTATAGGCAACAATTTGGCAAACATTTTGTTTTAAATATTTTATTTTTAACATTTTATTTTCGTGATTTTATTTTGTGTAAATAGAGATATATTGATAATTATTTCCGTTGAAAGTACTAAGAATCTTAAAGGATAAGAATGAAGATAGAAGATTAAATAACATTTTTAAAGATTTCTTTATATTTCTGTCCTGTGAATAAATGCCTTTTTATCAATTAAGTCAAGAATTTAAGGAACATTTCTTATTATCTACACATTTGGTATGGACGCACCTTAAAGACGAATATCATTGTGAAGTGCGTTTCAGAAGATTTATTAGTATTGCTTTATCATGAACTAACTGTGTCCCGTATTTGAGGAAAAACCTTACAAAAATATATTAAATACATTACCCGTTTACACAACACACAGAACAGAGGCTTTTAAAGGAACAATGTGATGTTATATAGCTTACAGATTTCCTTAATAAATGGACTATTGGATACAAAAATAATTTTTCAGTTCGAAACAGTAGTTGCTGATTAGCGCGTACAAAAAAAAAATAAACTATTCAGCTTTATAAAATTAGTATAAATAGGTTTAATAAATTAATAGACGGCATTTTAGTACCCACAAGTTTATAACAGTATATAATAATAATATATAATTTTATTTGTTTTCCATTATATTATTAAATCTATCTCCTTCTAATATGCACTGTATTGCCCGTTGTATGACTCTTATCACTCACCTCCATAGGTTGACTGGAAGAGATCTCTTTTAGAGATAAGCCCACCTTTGTGTATGTTTTTTTTCTACTTTATTATATTCTGTAATGTCTTTTCTAGTGCAATAAAGAATATATATAATATGACGTATGAACAGCTGAGTCGCTGAGCAGCTGCCTCCGTCCACGAAGACATTGGAATTGGAAATCAAGTTTAATAAACTATCGCCGAGTTCATTTCTGCGATATCCTTTACGTCTGTATTTTTCTTAACTTAAAATCAGTGAAATTCTTTTTAAATAATTTCTTGCGCTCTAATTTTAAATTATGTTACTAAACCATATTAATTAATTTACGTACATCTAAACGATTCGGGATTATTATTCCAAAATATTATATTTAATCTTATATCAAAAATGTTTTTTTTTTTTGTTTTGTTATAGTCTATTATTTTTAGTTTCTCAACCTAAAAAAGAGGGGGTGTTATAAATTGGATGTTTTTATCTGTGTTTTCTGAGATATTGTAGCTCCCCAAAGAAAAGACCAATTTTGATGCAGTTTTTGTTTCGTTTAAAAAAATATAATTACGTCACCTTGACCTGATGCTGTAATATACGTCTGGAATCAGCAAAATACTCAACTTTTTACCAAATCATAGCAGAGGTATCGTATTGGGACTCATTGAAAAGGTTTCAACGGATAGATTATCGGGAGATTTATAATATTTTAATTTTTAGATTGTCATGATTTTTATTTAAATAAAAAAATCTCCACGTCTGTCTCACCGGAATGATAATTGTCGAAAACGTCATCCAAGAATTTAACTTATTGAAAGTAACAGGTGGCTTTTTATAACAAGAATGACTAAAACTGTCAAAATTGCAATTTTCTTTAATAGAAATAATGACTAACGAGCAGGCGAAAAACTTAATGCTAAGTGATCACCGTTGTCCATAGACATTTGCAACAACAGAGAAGACACATATGTGTTTCCAGCTTAAAGAGAAATAAGGGATGAATGGGAATATCAAGTACAGAAACGAATGGGGGAGGTTAGGCTTCTATTATTCTTCCGGCCGTGAGTGCGTGAGATGGGGGTCTCCCGCATCCGTTTTCATACGGCCGAGAGGAAGACCGCAGTCCGGTATGGCCCTGGACTGCCGGTGTACGCACCAGCGAGGGGTGCGGGGAGGGCGAGACCATCTTCGCCCTCCTGAGAAGGGCTCCGCAAGCCACGAGTGGAGCAAGCCATGGGAGAGGCCGCGGACGTGCCTGCGAAAGCGATCCCGTAGCCTCTCCGTTTTCCGTGCTGTGGCGGCCATCGCAGGGGGTTTTAGTGAGTACAATCTCACATAACCCGGTCTCCCCCCCAGGAGTCGGTTATCTATGAAGATTTACCCTGCGTAAACAAAAAAAAGGCTTCTATTATTCTCACTCGCCGTACGATACGCAGACATGTTAGCTACTTACTTTCTGCTAATTTTCTGTGAGAGTGTGGTTCTGCACCGGTTGAGGCAGCCTCTATCATGAGCCGTCTCCTACCTCTATACTAACTAGTAGGCTACATCAAGACTGTATCTCAGTGATAGCGATAATTTTCAACAATTAACCTATGTAAACACCTATCGGTTTATCGAACAAGATGGTAGTACAGATTACATTAATAACCAGAGCCGAATTTTGGTGTCTAGTCTACAAGAAAGGGCCCTGCTCAATAGATTTTGTAAAGAAAAACATTATTTTTTTTTCTTTTATCTCTAATTTTTATTTGCAATAAGTGTAGAATAACAATTTTATCGATTTTAGTCTGGAAAACATCGATATATCAAGAACCCCTGCATAAGATGTTTCTATTTACTGCCAATAAATAAACGTACATTTTATTTCGAAAATAATTCTTCCTCCAAATCTCCAAATCCGGCCCTGTTAATAACGACCGTATAATTAGAAGCAAGTGAATCAAGCCTTGTGTAAATCAATGCTTATTATAAGATCAATTCATTTCTGTTCATTGAGCTGATGGCTACTTCAGCAGCGATCAGACCAGTTGTTTGCTCGCACAATATATTCTACTATTTATTTATCTATATATATGAAAGCGAAGTACCACTCACTGATTAAGCACGAAATCTCAGAAATTATAACGCCTACATACTTAAAATTTGTCAGGTAGGTTCTTTATAGGGTGCAGACTTTTTCTAAGAACGGATTTTATTAAACTCTATCCTAAGAAGGTGAAACGAGAGTGGGAAGTTTGTATAAAAGTCCTATGTTTTTGTAGTAAGAGACATGAAATATAAAATGTGTGATCTATAAATAGTGTGAAGGTATACTAATAATGTATGTTTAGATCATAACCACCTTTTGTTATTTATTAAAATATTTTTGTTATTTAGTAAATTTATAACATTAGATTAGGCTATAAAACATTACCTCACAAATATTAGAAGCAGATCAGAAACAACCTGGCAAATACACTGAGGTGAGCCCAGCTTACAAAGGTAAAGTCTATAGTATCAGTATATGTAGATAATTGTTATTATATGCTGTTGCTTCGCGCTTTTAATTCGGTTTGATTTGCTTAAGAAGAAAATCGTCGCTCTATATGTGATACCTCATAACTAACAATTTTGGTATAAACGGCTTTTCTCAGTGAAAACGATATTCAAATAATTTACATTTATAATAATAATATTTCTTAAAATATCTTAAATCTAAACCATTTAAAAATATACATACTAATTAATTAATATTCATATTTATTACAGTTAGTTTTAAAAGAAATTTTTTATCTCTCCTGTGAAGTTATCCTGAGCCAAGATGGCCTAGTGGTTAGATTACGTCGATCTCAACCAATGACCGTGGGTTCAACCCTGGCTAGCACCACTGATTTTTTAAGTGCTAAATTAGTGTTTAAATTCTGACACATGTATATCCGCCAACCCGCAGTTGAGCAGCATGGTGGATTAAGCTCTAAATCTTCTCCTTAATAGGAGAGGAGGCCTATGCCCAGCAGTGGGATATTAACAGGCTGTTCCTACTACTTACTACTTACTGTAACGTTTGTCAGTTCATATACATATGTACATATATGAACTGACAATACTGTATACGAGCTATCATATCTAGAACGACAATATGTAGAAGTACAATAAAAAATTTTTTATACATTACTTTTTAATTAAACATTATGCATTCAAAATAGATTGTGTAAGTATAAAGTAATATATTCAATATTATCCAATTTTAATTCAATTACAATAAATCAATAAAATATTTTGATTATAATATTCGTTATTTTAAATATTTTCAAACCCTTATAAGCAAATAGAGTTTAAAGAGAAAAAAATGTCCCAGAACTTTTAAATCATTTTACAAATTCATCGACATGGCAAAGATGCGGAAATTGGACTCATCTCGTCATCATCCTTGACTTCCCTTTAGGTATATTGAAGCAGCTAATATCCGACTTAAGTTATTTAAATCACTTTTCACTGAATCTCTTCTTTTTAAAATATTTCGAACGTTAAAAAATTTTACAAAGTTTAATTTTATCTGGAGATTTCAGAAATTGTTTGAAAAAGAAATATATATTCTAATTTTAAATATACATTTTTATATTAAGAATAAAAACGTTAAAAATAGATATATCAATTAGTATTAACTATATTAAATTTACAGTTTAGTGAATAAATGTAGTGCGTTTGTAATAATAAAATTGTACACATGTAGTTTTAATTACATCTTTAAAGAAGGTTCGTTAAAATCTAAAAGAACATTAATACTTATAAGTATACTTGCACCCACTTTGGAAATGTACAATTATTTTACATAGTTGCTATTTGTAAAAACTTATACTTTAGGCTTATAGTTATATACAAACGGAGGCGACAGAGGTATATTCAGCACTACACTATACCAGAGCGGTATTCCAGAACATACCCATAAAGATCTTTATCATATTCCTGAGTATAGTCTACATTAAGAAAATAGTTTTAGTCGAATATAAATTTGATTCTGAGAACTTAACTGTTGAAATCCCACTAATAGATATTGTACTATTTACATTATAGATATAAGGAAAGATTGCATTATTCAAATAACACTTCTGGCGAAATTGAATTCGAGCGAGCACTCAAGTGTTTGAAATTGTATGATTATGAAACTTTATTCATTTTAAATCCAATTTCCTTCGAGTTGCGATATCTTTGCGATGGGCTTAAAACTAAGTTGCACTACATTAACATTTCGAGTGCTAAATAGGAGTATTATTTATTCATTAACAGCAAGATACTGTTCCTTTAATCCTTGTTCTTGATTAAAAGTCTCTACTCTGAGTTTTCAAGTGCTAAATTTTGTGTTTAAATTCATCTTGAGCATGCTGGTGAAGAAAAACATCGCGAGGAAGCTTGCAGGTGTCGGGAGAAATTCTGAAACGTGTATATGTAACTCGCAGTGGAGCAGCATAGTGTATTAAGCCTTCAGCCTTGGAAAGGAGGCCCTTGCCCAGCAGTGGGACATTTACAGGCTGTTACTTTACTACTTTATTTACTTTACACTTTTGTAAGTGTTTTAGATATCATTATTTAGGAAAATCGGGGAAAGGTATAAATCATTTCGCGGGTTCTTTTGTTCTTTGCATAATAACTATTAAATTCTTATATTTTTGTCATTATATTGGTCATGTTAGTACGTACTCGTATACCTAAAGGGGAAAGTAACATTAATATATCTTCTCAATTTACGTAAAAACTACTAATCTACAAAAAAATTTTTACTCTATAACAGGCGCATAGGTGATGTATTGTTCTTTTATGATGTATATTTGAAGCAGACATCTTGTAAACTTTAAAAGATATTTTTCTAAACAATACAGATGTGAAGTCCTTTTCAGCATAATACACAATATGTCATTCAAACAGTCAATAAAACGTATATTTAATGATACTTTGAATTTTTCCCTTACATTATTTCCATCTTTAAATAGCACAAAATTGTCTTTGAGTAAATATTTCTTGAATTAGGCGTTATTGGCACCAGTCAGCTCATTACCATGACTGGTGTAACTTCGTCGAAACTTCGGGCAATAAAAAGGTATTATTACAATTAGTTATCGCAATAATACCCGTATATAAAATATGAATAATATAAATTGCGAAATTCTTCTGCTAATTCTCAGTAGAGCTCAGTCGGGAAGAAGAAGAAGACGCAGCGACTTCTCTTGTCTTAAAATATTTTCCGGTATTATTAAACGAAGGAGTACGCCGAAGCGATATGATGGAGTGCATTTAGCGATCCCGTGACGCTCCAAGAACAGCGTGGCACGGTTTTGGATTTAGTGGCTAGTCTGGTTCAACCTCCGAGTATAGGAATCCCACATACTAGAGGATATGTGTTTTGCATGATGCATAAATCCGTTTTCCAACAATAAATACAACTCGATTGCAGTCGATACATCTAGATATTAGAGTATTAGTCCAAAAAAAATTTAAGAGATATTGCTCATCATCTTATTGCCTCCACTAGTGACATGCATTTTCGCCCAGAGAATCGGAATTACGATTCAAAGACGAAAGCAACGCTGCGATAATTCCCATCACAATTAGTAGATATTTAAATTCCTGTTTTGTTAACAATGATGTTATGCGTTATAGTAAGTTTAAAATAAATAACACGTTATGAAATTCCAAGTCCACTTCGTATAACGTCCACGTTGTTTGACATTATATGACAAAAGCACATTAAAATATCAGTCACAGTAACAGTAATAATAATGCAACGTTACGTAATACGTCTTCAATAGGCATATAGATAGATTATGCGTTCAACTATCTATCAGCTTATATGGAACTCAATAATTATAGAGTACTGTGTAACACCTATGATCATAATAATTCCATAATCTGTGCGAAAACTGAAATCGTAATCGCAACTGCAGTATACACAAGAAGTTATAATGTATTATTGCGCTTACTTACAAATAAATAAATAAAATTGAAGTGTCTGTTTATAATTTCGAATCTACAGCTTTTAAATGCAATGAAAGTAAACACGATACGTACACCAAAAACACAATTTTTAAAATTTTTGTATGTCTGTTTGTTCCGGCTAATCTCTGAAACGGCTGGATTGATTTTGACAGGATTTTCAGTCGAAAATTGCTAAAGTTATTAGGAGTAAGTACGCTACTTTTATTTAAACAATTAATTTAATTATTAAATAAAAGAAATAAAAAAAATAACCGACAAAATTGAAACCGATACAATAGTAAACTTGTTAACCCCCTTCCAAAAAGAGGGGTGTTATAAATTCAACGTGTGTTAATGTGTCTCTGTGTATCTGTGCTCGTAGAAATGATCTCAAGATCGTTGGGTTTGTTATTTTCATTTTTTTAACACATGTGATCCACACTAATAAAACGCAGTAACGTTTTGTTACATAGTTTAGATTCACTTTTAGTGTATCACCACTTTGGACGAAGTTATCTAGCAACCGACTAGCGACTGAATATGACAAGCAGGATAATCGTTATGCCAACAAGTCAATTGATAAGCTTGTCTAAGTTGGAAATAGTTGCAGATTTTTTATTTGTTATAATATAACAGTAGTATTTTTTTTTTATATAAGCGCATCACACTCAACGGCCCCCATTAAGACCTCGTGGCCGTGGGCTCGTGTCGTCGGGGGTCCGGAAACACACACAACACTAACACAACCACCCAGATCACGACAAACATCAGTATGGCCAATACGGACGTTTTTCGTGAGCGGGGATCGAACCCGCGACCGTTAGCGCTTCAGTCAGTTGCAGTGACCACTGCGCCAACGTGCCTGTCGTATTGAAAGTTATAAAATATTATTAGATATCATGTAAGCTGAGTTTAACTTGAAACCTATTATAAAAAATGACGTTTAATTAAAGCTGGCGGTTACCTTGGCCAGCCAATCTAGCCATTCAAAGGGGTAATCCCGCCAGTATTTTGGGTACCTTGCCTCACTGTTACATCGATAACTACTTACTTTAATATAATATTTTTTTTAAATTTATCTTTTTATTTTTAATGTTTCTTTTTCTTTTTTTTTTTCAATTAAATTAAAGGTATAATGACGTTTAATTTGCATGTAGTCCGTTTTGTGACTATAAATAATTACTACACCTTACTACATATATTGGTCACTTAAAAGTGTAAATTAAAACTTTTTGAAAAAAACAAACCGACTTCGACACCGATACAAGTAAACAAAGAAGTAAAAAATAAATATTTTCTACCACATTTTGAAGTCGGTGCCAGTAAATAACACGTAAAAGGTTTTACTTGGCACCGACTTCGAATGTTACACCTGGAAGGTAGTATTTTGATTAATTCTACCCCCAAGGGGATAAAATAGGAAATGAAAGTTTGTATGAAAATTTATCAATTTTAAACCGATCGGGCTGAGACTTAGTATGCATAAAGCTACTATGGCGTAGGCATCACAGACATCACAGACAAAGTCGCGATCAGCAGCTAGTATAATATATGCTTAATTTTTAAATTTATCTTTTTATTTTTAATGTTTCTTTTTCTTTTCTTTTTCAGTAAATTAAAGGTATCGTGACGTTTAATTTGCATTAGTCCGTTTTGTGACTATAAATAATTTGACTTGTCGATATGTCTCGAAGACGTGAGACAGTAAAAAAAATTACATGAATGACTTTTATTATGAAAGTAAACAAACAATAATAATCCATTAAGAAAACATTTTCTCATATCTTATAACTTCGCAAGCTAAGAATTTGTTGGCGCTGTTTTATTTAGACTTTACCCAACTTTTGTATGTTGTAGGATATTGTTTCGTCTTATCTTTTATGTAGGAAATTAATATTTAGCATGTTTATAAATTGTTAATATTTGGAACTAAGTTAAAAAAATTATAATTTATTTTACATACATTAGCAAATTTTAACAGGGTAACGAAAACAGATCTTTACTTATGAAATAATGAAGAGAGAATATAGAAAAAAATGGTGAATGAAGATGCATAATTATTATAGAGCGTTAGCTCAAGGGATAAAACACACTATGGTAATCGATGATCGCAGGGTCGAGTCTGAGCTACACACACGCTAGCACATCCGAGTATTCAAGTGTTAAATATGTGTTAAAATTCGTTACGTGAAATATTCATCGAAGGCTCTAATATCCATAATCTTCACTACCTTTTGTATTTATAATAGTAGTAAGATAAGATAAGACTCTATTCGAACTGGCTTTTCAAATAACTTTCGAAGATTTAGATAATATAGGTATATACATAATATCCTTGTCAACTAGATTTCTATATAAGATGTAACCAATTATATGATATAATTATAGATACATATGTTATAAGGTCATGGATTTAGACATCTAAAATAACGACCAATTTGGAAACAACCAGCTAGCGACTGTATACAACAGGCATCATACCTTTCACTATATCAACACTTTGGTCTTAATCAATTGACAAGCTTGTCAAACTTAGAAAAGAGTAGACATTTTTAAAGTCAAATAGTTTGAATGTAACATACAAGATGATGAGATAACTGCCACGCCTAGGATACATGAGATTGAGCTTTACAAAGGAAACCGCGGGAGTAACGCCTATTAAAACAAGCATACAAATTCAAATAGCACGGAATCTTGCAAATGACATAATTAATTGATATTATGTAAATGCAGCATTCGCAGCTCAAACCGCAGACTAATTTGCGGCTTCCTTGATGTGACAATACGTTGTAGCTTACATTTAAATAATCGGTGTCTGTTCGTTCTATTAATGACTGAAAAAAAAAACATTAAGTCATTAAAGCAACGGATTATTTTTAATTTGTCAAATTATCGCGTAACTAGTAACATTTGTAAATAAATTGGTTAAGTGAGATTTACACAAGTTGGTTCCGTACCATCGTTATATATTTTAAACTTTCGCGATTTATACTATTCAAATTTAATATAACAGATCTTTTCACGATGACTAACGGTAGTAATACCTTTTTTATTGCCCGACGTTTCGACGAAGTTGCATTCGTCGTGGTCATAAGCTGTGTACCGCGCGCCCTCCGGCGGTGAGTGGGTTATCTTCGCCTACCCATTAGTTATCGCGATAAGACCCGTTATATTAAATCTGTATCATCGTGTAAGATATAATACTATGTACTTTTAAAATACTATTGTAAAATAAAGAAGAAAGGTGCTGTAATAATATGTAAAAAAGTAGAAAAAAACAAGTCTTTATTTATTACAGTTCATGAGGTATTATAGCCCACCGAACGACAGTCAAACAGACGTACAGCGGAGGCTTTATAATTAGATAGTACGAGACCCTACAAATTTTGTATTATTTGCTAAGCTTACCAGAACCAAATCAATCAAAAGTAAAACTTTCCTTTCTGGGCCATGGTATTCGTTTTTATACTAAAATCCCCCGGAATTTTCAATTTTCAGTGAATAGATTTAAATCATATATTAAAAAGTCCCTAATAGCTAAAGCATATTACTCTATACAAGATTACGTTGACGATAAAGATGCGTGGGTTTAGTACACGCTGAATTTCATACAATATATTCAATACATTTGTAATTCATAAAAAATGTATAGACCTAATTTTAAAAGAGTAACTATTGAGTGACTTGCCGGTTCTTCTCGTCAGAATCTACATTCAGAACCGGTTATAGCTTCCTTATTAATGTATTCTTTTTGTATTTTATTAAAAATATATGATTTAATTCCTTGTTTCTTTAAATTTTTATAAAGGTGCGAGTCGTTGGTAACAGCGTAGCATGCTATGACCGTAGACGCTGTTATTATGTGTGAAAAAGCGTCTAATGTATCACATGTACCAGATTTTAAGTTTTTTTTTCTTTTTACCCAACTGTAGAAGGTAAGGGAGGGTAATGTGTTTATCAACCTATTTATGGGACCAATTTGATAGTATCCTTTTCAAATATATATATTTTTTAATTGGTTAAAAAATCACGAAGTTCTCGGGCATCAAATATAGAAAAGATCGTCCTTTATGAATTGCGAACCTCCTCCCTTATAAAGTCGGTTGATAATGAAACATTTTCGCTATCCATCGATAATATAAAATGTTTTCCGTGAAATGTGTTTTGTCTTGTTTCGTGTGTGCATAAAGAATTGTTGCGAGGGAAGGATACAATCCCTTCGAACAAACACCGTTAGCATTAAAATGCTAATACATAAATCTTCTTTAAAGAGGACCATTCATGTAAAGACAGTCGCACAGACGGAATAGCTTTTATGAGAGTGTATATATAGTATTTTTACAAATTTAGCTCTACGCTTACAGTATTTAATTTAGCTATATTAAAACCTGAAATAATGGAACGTAGTATGAAAATGTTATATAGTTACATACTGTCATAACACAAAAGATTTATTTGATGAGTTAACAAAGTTTTTCAGAGGATTTGCGAATTAATGCAAAACATTTTTTTTTCTATACAGAATCAAATTTTACCCGTTAAGAAAACATTGTACCTACACACCATTGCCAATGGCTCAAACGCTCAATAAACGGTTTTAAATCTTTATATAGATGGTGATAAGCAATAATGTGTCAACCCACAAAATGTCGAATTCGGAGATATTGATGTATTTTGATACAGCATCACCTTTTAACATTTAAAATAAGTAAGGAAAAAAGTTTCTTAATTTAATGTATCGAATTTCATCTGCAATCTGCTTTTAATTCATTATAACTTTTATCAAAATAGGAAAAAAAAGATGGTTATATACGTCTTCAAATAAATTTATTAAGAATAAGTTTGACATTTTAGGCGCAATTTTCTCAAAATGACGTCCGTGTTAACACAGTATTGCTTATTAGCGTCCATATATAAATTAAATGCTGTTCGTTTGTCTCGCTAAAAATCGAGAATAGCTGGACCGAATTGGCTAATTTTAATCTTAAAGTATTCAGGGAAGCTAAACAGTGAGAAACATAAATAAAAAATTAAGGAAAATACTATTAATTTAATATACCATTTAATTTTCCAATATAAACTATTTTGTCTTTTGTTGTCAATAGCTGCGTCCGATCCGTCCGATCTCTGGTCAGTTTTGTTTGACTACAAAATAGTTCCGTTTCAGAAATGAAAAAAAAATATGCTGCATTTAATGTAAATAAAAAAATTGTTTTAAGTTTTAACTAAGTTTTTTTTAGAAATATGTAGGTGATATGAACCAGGTCGTCTAGTATATCATGTAAAGATTGTATAGTCTGTTAGAAGAACTCTATGGCTATCTTAACGTGAATGGCCTTTATACTTCTTCTGCGGCTGTAAAATCAATCATTAAAATGTCTCTTAACCATTCTTGTTAGAAGTCCTTACATATTTTGTTTGGTAGTGTAGGAAAATAATTTTTATTTTAAAATTCTCATATAATACTTTATTATTCAAGTTTACTTAAAATGGATTAAAATTATATCATAATTTTTAATGATATTCTATTATGAATAACAAAATTCATTCAAAACATTTAATTTAATGTTACTTTAACAAATTAAAATCAGAAACAAACTGCTGACAATAAAATAAGGTACAATTGAATTCATTTTCATAAAAAAACAACTATTAAACCTATTAACACTGTTAATTAAACTCATTATTTTACAAAAAAAAAACAACGTTCATTAAATCCGTGCAAAGCATCTTTTGTATTGACATAATGGAGGTTAAATTAAAAGCAAACATTTTCGTCGACTGCAAAATTTCAGACAAAAAAAAATATATATAAATCTGTATAATTCACTTTTCACTGACTTCGTTATAAAACTTTGTTAACAAAGAGTAATTAACATTTTGTATAAACAATTGTCAATTTGGGCGTACAGTGCGCCAGCCTTATGCCGTAGCGTTGGCTACGGACGGCAGTAGACACTTGGGCGCCGTATGAATCGGCCACTAGTTGAGCGGTAGACCAAAGTTCAAGTTCGCATTACAAATTAAAAAACATAAAAACAGTACAACCTCTTCTCAAAGTTATATGATCTGTGACTATTTTTGGCGCGAATAATTTCTTAGTATAAATTAGTTTTTTTTTTTTAAATAAAGTTAAGTGAATTCTTTTAAACTTTGTGTTTGTGTGCGTTCGTGTATTTTATCTCTTTTAATCACAAGTTTAGTGACTCAATAGAAGTTAAGTGACTATTTCGAATCAACGAAGTTTTTAAAAGGTAAGTTGCTTTTATGTAGAACCTTTAAAACGAATAAAACTGATTATTTCTGTTGATATCAAACTTTAAAAGTATTTTAGTCACGATAAAAAGTTTTACATGAGCACATTGCTTTAATTAATAAGACGTTTAAAATTATTCAGGAATAAGTTTACATTTTTTTGTTTTATTTTTGTTAATTTTTGACGTGCGTTTTGATATAGCGATTACTATAAATTATTCTTATGACATTTAATTATTTCAAATTAAATTGTGTATACAAGTATTTTCTACTGCAAAATTATCATAGAGATACAGCCAAAAATATGCGAATAATTTTATACTTACTATTTTACAAAGTATTTAATAGTATGTATTATTCGTAGTAAATTATAAATAACATTATTTTCATGCAAATTAAATAATGGTTTCGATATGGATCTTCTAGGCACATTTGTTAATATTTAATTACACCAGAACTATAACAATTATTTTTTATTTCGCATTACGCCATACATCGAAATAAGTATACACAGTTACACATACAAATATTTCCACAAAATAAGCCTTACCCTCTTTCTGAATTAGTTGAGTAAAAAGGCATTATTCATTTGCTTCTTTATTTAAAAATTTAATAAACAAATAAAGTTTACGAGAATTTCTCTTCTAATTAGGTTAATATTTTAAAGCGCCGTTTCATTCTAGAGTTAAACAAACTTTGTAATTGTTTTGCTTGTTTTTCTAACTTTTAAAACTTATACATACGTATAAGTAAAATACTATATACTTAATTATATATGGACGCTGGTAAACAATACTATGTCAAGCCACGGACTTCATTTTGAGAAAATGGCGTCTGAACATGTCGAACCTATTTTTAACAAAATAGTTTGAAGGCGTATATATCCATCTACTCTTTTCTATTTTGATTAAAGGTATAATGAATTAAAAGCAGATTAGATATAATGAATTAGAAGCAGACTGTATAATGAACATTTTATCTAACAATAACTTCAAATATATTACTTAAAGGCATATTATTATAAATAAAGAAACTTTTGTCCGTACTTATTTCGCTTAGATAACTTAAAAAATTTTTGAATTATGTAAAATGCATGATCAGAATACATAAATATCACCGAATTCGACTTATCAGCATCCATATATACTGTTAAAGAGCCTAGCTGTAGTCCAAGTGGAGTGGTTAGTATTACAACTCATGCCTTAGCCTAATCCACTTATCCATTCTCTTCTTTACTTACTATTTTTTAGCTTATACCTTTTTAAGTTGACAGCCCATTTATTACTCCTGATGCTGTGAATGTTCATGGGCGGCGGTGATCACTTAACATTAAGTGAACCGCTTACTCGTGTGCAACTATTTTTATAAATATAAAGAACGTCACATTTGGCTTAAATAAAATGTATATATGTGTTATAATATTTACCTTAAAAATTAAATAAACTGTTTTCGAATTTTAACGACTAGGCGACCAATAATATAATAATTTACACTGTATTTAAACTCTTTTCGCTAAACTTCTTATAAATATGTTCATTTAGACTCCAGAAAAATTTTGTAATGACCAACAAGATTTATTTAGACTAATATTTTAAAGAGGTTTTTTTTGTATGTTTACAGGTTCGTACGTAGGGGGTAATCTCTAAAACTACTGATCTGATTAAAAAAATATTTTGCGTTGAATAACCCGTTTATTGAGGAAGGTTATAGGCTATATTACATCACGCTACGACTCAGGAACAAAGGAGTAATCATAAACGCGAGCGAGAGATGCAGCTACATATATAGAAATGATATGAAGACGTTATCAAATACCGAATTTATTGTGAACTATTGGAAATTTTGATTATCCCGGGGGATTTCTTGTAATACCAAAGATATGAAATATTCGCGTCAATAACTTTTGACGAATCGTGGGGAATGATGGAATATTTTATTTCTGTTTACATAATATAATATTTTAGATCCATTTTTTAATATCTATATAATATAAGTACTTTAATTTATTATTTTTATTGTGACATTCAAATGTATTGCTAGCTGACTCTAGCGGTTACACTCGCGATTATGGTTACTGCTTCGCTTCTAAGCCGTAGAGAGCTATAATATAGCCTATAACCCTGCTCGATAAACTCTCTGTCCAACTATAAAAGAATTAAGCAAATTCGATCAGCAGTTTCAGAGATTATTCCCTACATACAAACAAATTTTACCTCTTTATAATATTAGGATAGAAAATAACTAATTTATATAACTAATAACTAATTTATAAGTCAATAGAACAAACTTAGCGATATTTATATAAAATAAATGTGTTGAAAATAATCTATTATTTTTAATAGACAAATGTTTTCCCAGTCGACCCATGACAATTGAAAATTATATGATAAGTCAATTCGGAGTATAAAATATTAATAAATGCAATTTAAATGTGTTACAAAATAGTTTTAATATATATTTAGTAACTGGAAAAACCTGCAAACCCATACATACCAAGTGTATTAAAATATATTTTTCACTCTCATTTTTAAAACGATGCACGTTGAGTCAGTGTTTTTTGAAATGATTAAAAATATTTTGTCAATATTAAAAAAAATAATATGAATATTGTAAATTTATAAAATGAGACTCATCAAAAAATTCTAATAACTTTTATTTAAGCACTACAATTATAATAATTAAAATATGAAATACATTTTTAATGTAAGGCGCAAAACCTTTAATTCAGTTCGCATTACGTTCGTATCACATTTATTTATTCATATTGAAAAATATTTTTATGCAACAATATGTTCTTTATTTCATATATTTTTTTAATTTTATTCTTCTAGTAACATTTCTTATTATAAACAAATTTAGGCTAAATGAGCAGGCTAAGTAAGTCAACGTTGTCACAAATACTTATGGGATAATGTATTCTTGTAGACTCGAGTGTGTACACGTTCGAGTATTTTCGTTAATAATAGCATCAGCTTATTCACAGCTCACTGAATATTCGTAGAACGTGAAATTCAATGATTTTATGTAATACTAGCTACGTCTTATGGTTTAAACGGCGTCAAAGTGCGCAATTGTGCACGCATGTAACCAAGGTTGCCGAGCTTACTTTATTGTAACGCACTAACTCCTCACGGTTTCACTCACATTTGGATGCTGTTTAGCAATAATGTGTCAACCCACAAAAAGTCGAATTTGGAGATATTGATGGATTCTGATAGTAGATTTAACATTATTCAAAAAAATGTAAAAGTCAGCTAAAGTAAAAAAATACGGAAAAAAGTTCTTTAATTAAATGTTTCGAATATTGAACTGTGTGCCTTATTTTGCAATAAAAAATAATCTCGTGTATTAGAAAAACTTACTATTTGAAAAAAAAAATCATTTTACCAATCTGCTTTTAATTCACTCTACATTTTATCAAAATAGAATCGAAAAGATAGACATATACATATTGAAACATATTTGTTAAGAATTGGTTTGATATGTTTAGACGCCATTTTCTCAAGATGACGTCCGCGTGGCTTGACACAATATTGCTTATTAGCGTCCATTTATTGTTACTGCTTCGTTTCTATTAGTCTAAACGTGATGTGATACCGTCTAAACTTACCTTAATAAACGGGCTGTCTAACGAAAAAAGTATTTTTGTAATCGAATTAGTAGTTCAAAGATTACCTCCTACATACAAACTTAAAAACAAACTTAACCTCTTTATAACCTAGTTTAGATGATGTTTTATTTTTGATATTTGCAATAGCATATTCTTAATTAAAAAAGGAAAACGAAAATATATCATTATAGTTCTTACGAGAAGAAACGAATAGATCGTCCATAAAAGTAAGAAATAATTTATTTATTTATTTGAATATAAATATAATTTAAATAAAAATCAAAAAATAATACCGTTTGAAAAAAAAAAGTATAAAATGAAAATACTTTTTGTTGTCATCATCTATTCAACTTTATACAATACATAGATCGATAATATAAAAGTTAAATAGTATAATTTAATTAAATTTAAACTCATAAGTAGTGTTTATTTATTCACTTATCCATGTCTTATACGTTACCACACCGTTCATCCCTTTGCGCTAAAACTTAGTCAAGTTATTTATTTATTTTATTTTATTCTTTATTGCACACCAACACAATACAGTATAAAGTACAAAGAGTTAAACTAAACGTTGAAGGTTGCGTTAGGTGCAACAGGCGGCCTTATCGCTAAAACAGCGATCTCTTCCAGGCAACCTTTGGGCAGAGGACTAGTAATAGAATGTTGGGAAGGGGCGCAATATTAAATTCGATTATTGTAAGATATAATAAAAATATTTATAAATTAAAATAAATAAGACTATTTCACTTACATATAAACATAAATACATACATACATACACACATACATACATATACATACATACGTAATATATATTATATATACTCGGAAAATAAAATAATTAACAAGAATGGTAAGCATAGTTAAGGTGATAAATACATTTCTTTGACAAGTTTTTTAAATGTAGTCAGGGATTTAGCGCGTTTTATGGACAAAGGGAGGGTATTCCAAAGGCGACAAGCTTCGACTGTAAATGATTTAGAATAAAATGATGAGGAGTGGGAGGGTATTTTTAAAATTAGGTTATCATTTGAACGGAGAGGCCGTTCATGAGTATCACGAAGAAACTCGAATCTATTTTTAAGATAAGAAGGAGTAGAAGGATTAAATAAAACAGAGTAGAGAAGAGATAAAATGTGAGTATTCCTGCGAAGGCGAATAGGAAGCCACTTGAGGTTTTTGCGAAATTCAGAAACGTGGTCATATTTGCGAAGTCCAAATATAAACCGTATACAGAGATTTTGTAAGCGCTCAAGTTTATTTAATTGGTCCTCATTTAGATTAACATAACATGTGTCAGCATAGTCAAGAATTGGTAAAAGCAGAGACTGTGCCAGCATAATTTTAGTAGGTATGGGCAGAAAGTAACTTAACCTTCTTAGCGATCCCATTATGACAAACAACCTCCTACTCACATCATTTACTTGAGGCACCCAAGAAAGATGTTTATCAAAAATTATACCAAGATTTTTAACTTTGTCTGATATTGGTATACATATTCCATCAAATATAATCGGTGGTAGTTGCGACCAGTCAATGCGTGAAATGAACCTCTGACTACCGATGATAATAGCCTGTGTTTTTGTAGGATTAACTCTTAGTCCATATGAGTTACTCCACCTTTGTATAACCATAAGATCATTGTTCAGTGAAGTAATGCATCCCGGAAGGTCGTTCAGGTGCGATTGTGAGTATATTTGGAGATCGTCCGCATACAAGTGGTAGAGAGAAGAGATGTACTTAGTGACCGAGGAAATGAAAACAGAAAACAAAAGAGGAGACAACACGCCACCTTGCGGAACGCCAGCTTTAATCATACACCAGTCAGAGGAATGACCTTCAACGTATATTCTTTGCCGGCGACCTTGCAAGTAACATAGAAACCAGCCAGTCACCTCAGGAGATATGTTAAGAGAGCTAAGTATGGCAATTAAAATATCAAAGTCAACAGTATTAAAGGCATTAGAGAAATCTAATAAGATTAAGACCGTGACAAGATGATTGTCCATACCTAGTCTGATGTCGTCCGTTATATTGACTAAAGCAGTAGTCGTGCTATGACCATGGCGAAAGCCGGACTGGAAAGGATTAAAGAGATTATTTTTTGAAAGAAAAGGAGTCATTTGTTGATAAATAAGACGCTCAAATACTTTTGATAGAAATGGTAGTATAGATATTGGACGAAAATCGGAGAAGCTAGAAGGATTTGACTTTTTAGGTAATGGGATTATTTGAGCATCCTTCCACACAGAAGGGAATGTAGAGGATTCTATGGAAAAGTTAAAGAGAGATGTGATAATGGGAGATATAAGGTCAATAATCGGTATGATCATTTTCCGGCTAATGCAGTCAGAACCAACGGCATCAGAACTGATGTCTAATATATTCTTCTTAACATCACATACAGTGAACTGACTAAAAGTGAAAGCAGGAAAACTTGGAGCAGATGAAGCTGAAACTTGATTAATAGTATTTAATTTAGTTGCACCATCAATGGTAACAGAAGACGAGAAATGCTGGTTAAGCTGATTAAGGTCTAATTTATTTGAATTGATGTCAACACGTGCTTTTCCAACTCCAAGTGTTTGTAGAAATTTCCATACCTTAGAAGGATCATCTTCTTCGGTTAGGCGGTTATGAATATGGCGTCGTTGTTTATCTCTACAACGAGTATTGCAGCGATTCCTAAATTTCTTATATTTCTCATGGTTTGCATCACTCGGGTTAGCCCTATATTTAGCCTTTGCCATGCATTTTTTTATATTGAAGAGTTTTAATATCATCAGTAAGCCAGGGTGCTGGTAGATGCTTCATACGTACTGGCCGAATCGGGGCATGAATGTTGTAAAGTTGTATTAAAATTAAATTAAAATTTGTAACCCGTTCGTCAATTGAGTCGGCAGAGAGAACAGGAGACCAATCAATTTTTTCGGTATCTTGACGCAAGAGATCAAGGTCCAACCCACTAAAGTTACGCAGCAGAAGAATCCTTGACTTTGCTTTGGGTGGTCTAATTTTGTAGGATAAGTAAATTAGATCGTGATAGGAAAACGCTAAAGCATTGCACTGACCATATTTTTCAACATGGTCATTAGAAGAAACAACTATTAGGTCAAGAAGAGAGGGAGTAGAATTTGGACAAGAGTGAGTGGCTGAAAGAGGAAGGATATGTAAATTAGATGCAGTAATAAGAGAGTTGAGTCTTAAAGATTTATAATCATTTTTTATTAGGCAAGTGTTAAAATCACCCATTAGTATGGTATGATCATATTGAGGTGTAAATTGTTCAAGAAGATTTTCAAGGTGAGAAAAGTAGTCAATAGAAAGAGAGGGATTATAGAAAACGCATAAGAGAAGTTTGGAGTGAGAAAAAGTTAATTCAACGAAAAGATGTTCGGTGCAAGGACTGGCCTGAGGTGCTGATGTACTAACAATATTAAAAGGAATGTAAGAGCGTAAGTATATGGCAACACCCCCACCAATCCGATTTACGCGATCATTTCTAATTAAATGAAAACCTGGTAAGGAATATGAAGTTGAAGGTAAACATGGTTTCAGCCAGGACTCAGAAACAAGGATAGCATGAAGGTTTTTGTTATCAAATGAGGTTATAAGATCAGGGTAATGAGCAGGAATACTCTGGGCGTTAATATGTACAATGTTAAAGTTTTTCGGTAAACTTGAGAAGTGAGTATTAAGTGATTCACTAAGTGATGGGATACTATAAAAACTATCGTCGCTCAATACTTCAGAAGAAGAGGAAGAGATAGAAAGAAAGGTATCATTATAATTGCCTATAAAACCATTATCAGTCATATTAAAACTTATCATATAATTATGTTAAGTATAAAGTAATACTAATATTATATATGTATTTTAATAAATATATAATAAATAAAATTATCTTAATTAATAATAAAAATAAAAATTAAAATTAAATATATATATATATATAAATATATATATATATATATATATAAGAAGTTTACGTCTTACCCGCCAGCAGTGGAGAGATGATTGCTGATATAATTACAATAAAAAAAAGTGACAACAAAATATAATAACAAAAGTTTTATCTGCTTACTCAACATGTGGTTAACAAAGAAAAAGGTAACCATAAAAAACACAAAAACAATGATTAAAACAACTACTTTGAAAGTGCTGTACTTACGCCCAAACGTAAACAAATAAAAATTGAAGCAAAATATTAAACAAAAAAAAAAAAAGTAATAATAACAATTAGATGGTATTTGATCTAACATTTACCAGTAATAATAATAGTAATAGTAATTATAATAATACATTCATTTTTCAAATACAGGCAATGTGGGCAAAAATGCTAGAATCCAGTGCATATATTTCACAATGAAAACATTTATAGTTGACAGCAAATGAACAAATATTTACTTAGTACCTTAACTAACACAATTATTAAAATAATAATAAAAAAAATAATGTACAGTTACCTAGATAAGTTTATGTGGGTATATGAAAGTAAGCAGATATAAACAACCTGAGTATTAATGTTAATGCTACTTCTTAACTATTCTCTTCGATCGTGGAACAGATGTTTTAGTGTCAGCCGCTTTGGAAACACTCTCAGTTTTGTTGCTCAGGGGTGATGGCGAAAAAGAAATAGCTTCCAACTCGGAGGAAGTCTCGACTTGGTGACGTGACCCATCAGGAGCAATAATAAAAATCCGACCTTCTCGGGTCCAACATTTTCCGATACCGAAACGCTGCCTTGCTGCAAGAAATACGTCGTGTCGAGTCTTAGTGAGAAATTCCGATTGTGTTATACCAGAGCCCTTAAACCGGGTTTTGGCAAACCAGACCTTATCTCTAACACTAATATCTGCGAATTTCACCACAATAGGCCTGTTTCTGGTATCGGATGGTCTACCAAGACGATGTGAAAATTTTATACTAGCGCTTGAAAAATTAGGCAAATTTAAGTGGTCTGCGACAAGAGTGGTGACTCGAGCAGTAGTATCTTCGGATTTATCTTCTTGAATCCCATGCAAAAGAATCATTTTACGCCTTTTCTTCATTTCCAGACGATCCATCTCTCTTCCAAGAAATTCCACTTGTCGTTGAAGAGTAGTCAATGCTGCCATAATAAAACTTCTGAAGGTACTGAATTCAGTGGATAGGGAGGCTGTAGTGATTGGAGAAGATGACTTATGTAGTTCCTGCTGAAATTCACTCATTTTTGCATTGAACATCTCGGCCATCGCAGAAAGTGAATCCTTAATTGACTCCATTTTGTAATGTCACAGTGTTTTTTGTGAGTAGATATAGGAAACTTGTAGCTGGTGGGTAAAAAGACTTAAATATTCATAGTTTTTCCAAGACAATTATTAAAACAAGATAAATAAAATAAAATTATTAAGAGCAAAAAAAGACTTTGTTATTTTTTTCACTCCTGTCAATGTCAATTATTTGTTATTATTTGCACTTGCGAAAAGGTATATATAGGGTTGGCAACTTAGTAATTGCGGATTTTAAATAAGAAAGGAAACTCGAAATCTTTGCTTAAAATGTAAATTTATACAATTAGGTATTATTTGTTTTTTTTTTTTTCAATGACTCTACGTCACTTAGCTAGTGTCATAATTAAGAGTTCATAAAAATTGCGATTTCTGTTAGCAAAAACTGAATCAAATGTGATTTCTCATTATCAACGTCAGTAATAAATTAACTTCCAATACATAATGTGCGTGCACCACCACACGTCAGACGGAAAATTAAGTTTCAGGCGTTCATCCAGCATCACATTACTAACACTTAAAAAAACAAACCTTGTTCTAATGCAAAATAAGCAAGTACGTTTACAGAGATGACATACTTAGTCTAACAATTTTAATTAAAAAACCAACCTGAATCGATATTAATAAATAATCTATGTAAGCAAACGGAAGCTATATTCTTTTAAATATAAAATAATTTGAAAATCGATTAACAAATGACAAAGATTTGAAGAAAACAAATCTACAAAATTAAACTACGAATTGGTAAGTTTTTTTGGAAGTTTTCAAGTTCGATTACTGTCAGCCATCTGATGTTGGTTCCAATAAAATACGATGTTATTTGATCAAGACTTTACTGCTCTAATGAATATAATAATATAAATATATAAAAAGGGGGGTGGAGGGGCAAACGAACAATAACAGAGGCATTGCGAGAGCGTTACCGACCTTTAACGGAAAGGTGTATTTACACTTGATGCTTGAAAACCTCCAACATTATAGCGGATATATGCAGGGAGGCGCACAGTTACACACCACGATGAAAATTTACATTATAGCGAGCAAAGTCGTAAGCAACAGCTAAATAATAATAGATTTACGTAATAAATACAATAAAAGCAATAATTCCGATCGCAGAGCTACTTCTGTTAGATAAAGCGGGAATGTGTTACACAGAAATAGACAGCAGTTTTGATCGAATACCAAGTAAATCCGTCTATAACAAGATCCATACGAAATTGGAGCGCGCGAAATTCTATGTACATGGTGTGAAAATGAAAAAGTAGTGGATCTAGGATATATGTCTATCGGTAATGTTAAGAAAATGTCTTTTACGTTGTGTGAAAATTAAATAGTAGTAGATTTAAGATAGATTTTGAAACGTTTAAGGAAATTCTGTACCTATAAATCTGTAAAATTAGAAAGTAATAAATTTAGGACAGATTTCTTGTGTCAATGTTCAAGTAAATTCTATGTATATATGGTGTAGAAAATGTAGAAGGATTTAGGATGGATTTCTATCGCCAATGTGTGAGACAATTACTCTTCATGGTGTAAAGTGACAAAGTAGTGGCTTTAAAGAAAGTATATGTTTACCAATTTTTGACAGACGCGTTGGCGCAATGGTCACTGCAACTGACTAAAGCGCTAACGCTCGCGGGTTCGATCCCCGCTCTCGGCAAACGTGTGTATTGGCCATACGGATGTTTGTCGTAATGTGGATGTTTGTGTTAGTGTTGTGAGTGTTTCTGGACCCCCGACACAAGGTCATGAGATCTTAATGGGGGTCGTTGAGTGTGATGCGTTATTTAATTTTGAGGTCAATGTTGCTGAAAAAAAAATAGTAGATTTATGATAGGTATCGATCGTCAATTTTTATGAAAAATTTTATACATGGTGTGTAAATGAAAAAAAGTGGAGTTGTCGAAAAAGTATACACATATAAAAAAACTCCTCCACTGAGATACGCGAACGAAGGGTTTCGTACCACTAACATCTGACTCACGCTAGACTGTTAATTTTATTTGCTCAGGCATAACTACGCATCATCTGTGAAAATTCCTATTACATACTTATCACGGATCAAAGATTAGCCCTTTTAAAGTCTAACGGACGGACAGACGACGTAGCCTTAGGGATCTGCTAGCACCCTTTTTTATTGAACCTTAAAACGTAACGGATTCAAGAAACAGTGTATATATAAAAATATTAGAGATAAAAAATTGGGTTCAGTTTTTTCAGCGACAAAGAAATTGACGATACATAATTTTTCATCGCCGACGGCGTTGCGCGATAAATTCTTTGATGTGTTTTTTTGGCAAATATTTTGAAGTATAACACATATTTGGATGCTGATAAGCAATAATGTGTCATTCCACACAAAGTCGAATTATAAGATATAGATGTATTCTAATAATGCGACACGTATTTAACATTTTTCAATATTTTTTCAAGTCATATGACCTAAATTAGAACGGAAAAAAGTATCTTTATATAATGTTTCGAATTTCAAGTGTGTTACATATTTTGAAATTTATACAACAGTCGCAAATGTTTGAGAAACTTATTTTATTTTATTTTATTTTATTTTATTTTATTTTATTTTATTTTATTTTATTTTATTTTATTTTATTTTATTTTATTTTATTTTATTTTATTTTATTTTATTTTATTTTATTTTAGGATCTCCAACAAAAGATACACACCAAAGAAATTAAAAAAAGAACAACTTTACTTATTATTAGATAACACAGTAAGTATATCGATAAGCTATTTCATCATACCTTTTATCGAAATAGAGAAGAAAATATGGATATATACTCCTTCAAACAAATGTATAAAGAATATGTTTGACATCTTTAGACGCCATTTTCTCAAAATGAAGTCCGTGTGGCTTGACACAGTATTGCTTATCAGCGCTCACATAACCTTTATTTACGTAATTTTAAAATAAGAATGTGTTTTGTTTTGGTTATAAAATTACGTATTTATCTTATGCTTTCACTTTGTTTTTAATATAATAATATCATTTATTTATTTTTTTCTATAAATTTAAGAAGATAAGATAGATATTAATAAAAGAAAAAAACTAATGATTTTTTAAATTTTTTTCTTGATTTAGATACGTAATACTAATATTTTTTCATTGATGTTAAGGTATTTTGTTTTAGCGGTTTAAAACGCTTATTGTAAAAACGTACCCAAATAAATGGTATTTTGAATTTGTAAACTAGAAGTTTAATTACGTGTAATCAATAACCCTATGGCTAATAAAATTAAATTTCGTTAAAAGTGAATATTTGTATAGGCTATAAATCGTTCAATAATACTTAGAATGTATATTGTTTCCAATGTTTTCTTTGTTCGGGGATATTCTAAAAAGGTTGATAGTGTGGAATAATTTAACCACGGGTCAAGCACCTTTATCTTAATGGTCCCGTTACACGCAAAGAATTTTGTGCAAGTCGTTTTGCAACGCCATGTTGCAACAAGCATCGTATATTGCACTTGAACACATTTACTATCGTTGTGACAAGCTAACAAATTATGTACGTTACTGGCAACTGTATATATTTAATACCACACAAAATTTGTTTTGCACTCGAAATCCTTGACTATTTTTATTGTGACTCAGCTGTAATTCTCTAACTTCACTTATTTACATACTGGGCTCGGTGTTAATCGTAGTAGATTCTAAATCTTCTCCTTAATAGGAGAGGACGCCTTGGCCCAGCTGTGGGACACTTACATTCTGTTATTTTACTTGACATTACATCAGAGATAACAATTGTGATTACTGTTAACATAGATACAAACAGATCATGGTGTAATTTAATCTACAGACTCACGCGATCATTTTATCCAAACAAAGACATTTCGTCTTTAATTATAATACATAATTAATTTTAATCTACTCCTCTGCTATTAATCAAACGAAGTTTTGATTAATGATGCGGTCGAGTCAGAAGAAGTGCAGAAACGTTACCTATATTTTCCGTAGAGCTTGTCCGCACCTTGCTCCAGTTTTAGGTCAAATGCATTAATAATTTGAAGATTTTTTTTATTTCACTCCCTTGCACAAAAAGATAATGTACAAAGGACTTGACGCTATCACATCATTTTCTACAAGACACCAAACGGTAATAAACGGTTTTGCGTTTAAGAAAGCGTTTAGTCGGCGAGTATAAGAAAAAAAATGCATATATTTATATAATTTAATGGGATTTATTTTATGAATAGCTGTGCCATTGCAATGACGGCAAATGTATATAGGTTTTGTTTGGACCAGGAATTCCCGTGAACGTCCCTAGAATATCCTGCCAAAGTTTCATTGTAATCCGATCAATGGTTTTGGAATACATAGGACGAACATTGATTTTTATTTATATAATTTAATTTATCGAAAATATAGGAAATTTAATACGTAAGTATCATAAAAATTTTGAAGGTGTGTACTTCGTAAAGTGTTTATACGTATATTTACCTTCTTCCTCTCTTCTTTCTTCAATTTTACATTAATTGTGTTAAATGATTGCCACATTTATTGATTTAATATTTATTTCCGTTAATTATATTCGTGTCCAGCCATATCATTTATTTTAAAATTAAAAAATAATAGCAGTAATGAACGCACGCGACATTAAAGTGCATAATTTATTTATTTATTTACGTGCAATCCGCCCTTGACAAAAAGTAAAAGAAAAATTCAGTTGATCCAATCGCCACTAAACTTTACAGGATCATCTGCTACGCTTATCTGTAGCTTGCCTAAACACTCATCAAAATCGCATAGTCCATAAGAAACATGTATACATCCACATATCGATCTTTAATAATCGTATATATAGATTGTATATAGTTTTAACAGTTCGTAAGTCAAAATTAGCAGCTTTAACACGTACACCATTATGTATTAATAATAAATACAATTTTAACTCATCGAACTAAAAATATATCATTTAAAATTACCTCTTTTTGGTTCAAAATGGTGACTATGAAAACTTACTCAGTTTTACGCTATTTTTTAAATCTGCTTATTTCGATTTACGCGGTGTTAGAACTTAAATGACAATATCGATTTAACTATTTTGTGACTATTATCTTGTATGCCTAGGGTTATAGCTCTCTAAAATAGACAAACAGTAACTCGCTATAGTATGCTTAATATACGACGATCTTTTGTAAGAGTGAGGTGCTGCTTCGGTCAAGTCAGTCCATATACAAGCTGAATACAGTAGGCTGTAGCTAGACTTTATCATCATAAATAAAATATTGACAAATGTGATTTATTGATAATCACAAACGAGTCGATCGTAGTGAGGACCTGACGAAAATTATAAATAATATTAAATATTATCTACCGTCGTGGTTTTACTTGCATTTATGGTTACTGCTTCTCACCTACGAGTCGTAGTGTGATCTAATATAGCCTAAAATTACATATCCAACGAAACAAGACGTTTACAAATTGGATTAGTAGTTTCAAAGATTACCCCCTACATACAAACTTTAAAACATATCTCATATATACACATAGAATCGGAATTCACTCACTCAGTTATTACGCAGTCTTAGTAACTACAAATGTTTGTAGTTTTAAATTTTGCTTGGGACGGGATTTTGCAAAAATCGACTTCTAAGGCGGTGAACTGGGCATTGGAACTTTGTATAAAAGTCCTATGTTAAGAGCAAGTGAATAGTTTATAAGTAGATTAAATCAGTTAAAATTCAAACTGAAGTGGAGTTAAAAAGCTAAATTATGGCGAATGTTTCGCTTCAATTAATTTTAAAAGCAGGGTACAGAGCGTAATCATTATCTACTCGAACAGTTGTTCAAGTAACGATCGGAATAAATTACTGAATTTTATTTAACGCTAAGTAATTAGTCAGCTAACGACCTCTCTAGCGTATAAGTATTGAATGTGCATTTCAGTTTGTTGATTCGATTTACATTAGGGGGCAAATAGTGGTTTTTCTTAATGCTATTTGACTTTACGAGTCTCTACAATGTGCCTTTGAGATCACATAAAGTCGTCGGTCCTGGTTATCATATGCTCATACTAACGATCGGTACTCTTGGCTGGTAAATTATGTCAGCATAAACAGTTACTGTCTTGTCTCTAGAGTTATGAAAGAGCTATGACAACCGCTTAGCGTTAGAATATATTACTAAGCAGTCTAATGTGTATTACAAATGATATAGACTATAATAAAAAGGCTATAAAAACCTAAAAAATAGAATTACGTAAAGATTTTTTGAATTCTTGGAATATTGAAAAAACAAATATTTCTCTTTAATAATATTACATATAAAGTACAAACACAAAATGATTTAATAAATTTTCCTTTTAAGGATCCATTAACATATAAAAAAAGATTTATTGATCAAAACAAATAGATTTTAGAATATATATAGAATACATACACTATAACATATGTATATAAAAAGTATTTTTTTTTACAAAATGTAAGCTTTATTGGAGCCAAAGCATCTAGGTGAAATTCCCAAAATACTGGCTGATTTACCTCGTTGAATGGCTTAACTGATTTGATGACCATGGTAACTCTCGTACTACGACTCTACGGTGCCTTTACTCCCCAAGTCAATATATTTTATTTCAAAGATACATAGAAAGTGAGGTAAGACGAAATATTGTAAACGACAGAAGTCACACACAAATGAAATAGATTTACAAACCGTCAAATGAAATTCGAACTTCAAAAATGTAACATTCAAATGTATCCGAATCGAAAGAGAAAAATTCAATTTTGTAACAGAATATCTTTGCTCCCAGTATGTGTATGTTCTATGAATATATTTGCATATTTTTCGCAACCACACCCAATAAATAGGTAACCTATTTAAACCACACTTAACTCTATAAAGCTCTGGTTTCCTAGAATATTGGACCGTCACATAGCGGACGCAATATGCCGTAATATTAATACATATTAAATCGACGGTGTCAAAAATCGTCCCTATAGTTTTTGGTTCTTTACGTTGCTCATATTTTTAGTAGCTGACACGCGCGGTGTCATTCACGTTTATGGTTACTGTTTCATTCCTATGAGTCGTAGCGTGATGTAATTTAGCCTAAAATCTTCCTTAATCAGCGGTCTATCTAATGCATAATAATATATCGAATCGGATCAGTAAATTTTATGGATTTTTCCTCTTTATAATATTAGTATAAAAACGGGTACATACTTTATTCAAGATTTTTCTATAAAAACAATATGGCATGGTATATAATTCTAATTAGTCTAATTTAGAGTCAATTTTTTTTTTGCGTCTATATTGCGGTCATGATGTAATGAACCGTAATCCAGTATAAATAAACACGTCATAACGTTTCTATAGAAAACGTTTGAGTGACGTTATTCACTGCTATAAAGCGGTCTTTTAAAGTCACCGTCATCACAATAAAACCGAGCTTAAGAATAACTTTTCAACTTAAAGCCAAGCTTTATTGTTAGAAGTTAGTTTATGTTATGACAAAAGCTAACAACATTAGTTGCTCGCAAGACCAACACTTAAGTTCATCATGTGCAATGAATATAATTGGAGACATACCAAAACGTTTTGCCTTAAGCGATCTAAGTGGATGAAAGCACAGTTTAAAAGAGCCCTTGTGTTTAAAGTTAGACTCGTAATTAAAGGAATGAATCGCGGAGCTTGCATGTGTCGGGAGAAATTGTGACACATTTATATCTGGTATTTAACAGTGGAACTGCATAACTGAGCACAGTGATCTTTAGTTAAGTACCGCTTCGATGTATGCAAATTAGTACGTCCTCGCGTCTTCACTCGCATGTATTTTAGAATTTGACAGAAGCGATTCAGAAAACTGATAAGATTTTTTGTCTTTTAAGTTTTGATATTTTAATTTATCACGACCACGGAATTAGATTTTACATATACACATTTTTTAACCCTTGGAAATCAAATATTGAAAAATCCTTTCCTAATGGATGCTTACATTAAGGGCTACCTACAACCGAAATTTCAAGCTTATAGTCCAAGCGGTTTAGGCTCTGCGTTGACGCATTTTAGTTAGTCAGTCAGTTAGTCAGTCAGGACAAGTAAATATGTAATGTATAGATAATAATAAATACATAGTTACAACAAAAACAACAATTAATGGCCCTCATTAGGATCTCATGCTCCTCTGTCTGAAGTCCGGAAAGACGCGACACAACACCCAGGTCATGACAAACATCCAATAAGTAAGGCCAATACAGACGTTTGTTGTAAGCAGGTATCGAACCCGCGACCCCCAGCGCTACAGTCAGTTGCAGTAAATACTACGCCTATCTGTCACTGATATAAAACATTGGAGTCTGTATTAACATGCAATCTGATTTATGTACAGTATTTTCATTTTGAATTAAGAAATATGGGTAATGAATATTTTAAGCGCTCCACGAATGAAGAACACGATATCTTATACTAATATATAAAAATGAAGACTTTGTTTGAAATCCCCTAATCTTATTATTTAGGTGCATTATTTCTTTTTTGATTGAATAAAAAATACGGACAAGAAATTAAAATTTTAAGTGTTTCATGAAAAAAAAAAACAATTAAAAAACAATTATCTTTGTATTATTGGTAAATTACAATGAATGCTGATAAGCAATAACGTGTCAACACACAAAATATCAAATTCGAAGATATGATGTATTCTGATAATGCGTCATTTATTTTACGTTATTCATATATGTTTTTTTAAAGTAAATAAGTACGAAAAAAAAAATTCTTAATTTAATATTTCGAACATTGAAGTGTACTCAATATTTTATAATATGCAATAATCTAAACATTTGAAAAACTTATTATTAGATAAAACATTTTAGTACACCAATCTGCTTTAATTTCATTATACTTTCTATGATGAAGATGGATATATACATACGTATTTAAACAAATTTTCTAAGAATAGATTTCACATCTTTCCATGTTTCATGAGGTCCATGTGGCTTTACATAGTATTGCTTATCAGCGTCTAAATACACAAGCAATAAAGGCCTGACCAGAGAAAGAAAAATATTCTGATTATTTTTTGAAACTACTGTACTAAAATATTTCGAAATGCACGCAAAGGACTAAAAGGAAAAAATGTCTGGAACACCGGTTTTCATTTTCTAAAGGACAAAAATCCCGCGAACGAAGTCCCTCATTTACGCAAGCTATGAAGTATTCAAGCATATTATCATATTATAATTTTGGTTTTATTATCCACGAATTTGCAGCTTGATCTATCCGAACTGTCGAAGATTTGAGCGTCTCATGTGTTATTCACGAGACGGTTACACCAGACGTCATTTGAATTACAAGTCTGGGTATTTGATCATGACACCTGATCAAACTAATATTGTTAATGCGAGAGTTTGTGAGCGCGTTTGTTTGTTACTTCACACTGTAATTATTTAAGAGAGTTTAGTTAATTTCGACATGAAAAAGAAGAGAGATCGTTTATATCGTGGATTTTTCACGTAAGCTATTTTTAATCTTCTGGGCGGTACGGCGTGGTATACCTGTTTTTATACATACTTTGTGCGAGTATATAATTATTGGATGCTGATAAGCAATAATGTGTCAACCCACAAAAAGTCAAATTTGGAGATATTGATGTAGTTTGATACTGCGTCACCAATTTAACATTATCAAATAAAATTTCAAATCATCTAAACTAAATAAGTGAGGAAAAAAAGTTTCTTAATTTAATGCTTCGAATTTCATGTGCGTCCCATATTTTGCAATTTATAAAATATTCTCAAATATTTAAAGCACTTATTATTAAATAGCTCATTAAATATATCAATCTACATTTAATTAATTATACCTTTTATCAAAATAGAAAAGAAAAGATGGATATAACATCTTTAAACAAATTTATTAGGAATAGCTTCGACATCTTAGGACGCTATTTTCTCAAAATGAAGCCCGTGTTGCTTGACGCAGTATTGCTTATCAGCGTCAAATTAAGACATACTTACTTTTTATATTTATTAGGCAGATAGGTAAGCGCTGTTTTCACTGCAATTAACAGAAGAGCCAACCCCTTTATTTCGATCCCCATTTACGGTAAAAGTCTGTATTGGCCATACGTATGTTTGAGTTGATGATCAAATAAATATTTAAGTTATCTCAAGTTAAAGATAACTAACGTATCTTTTTAAAAATACAAACTAACTTAAGTTTCTCTTACAAGAGTGTCTCTTATTATTAATATAAATGAAGATAATTTTATCTCAAGTATTTACACAATTCTGTATACTCTATCCTTGGTCCTTGTACCTTATGTTACCCCTAAAATATTTTCATCATGTTTTCCGTCTCATCGTATGAAGCATTTTTTAACCCGTTGGTTACTCTTTATTTGCATGCAATAGGAAAATATTAAGTATTTTGTTAACTCTATTATATAAAAGTGAACTTATAAAAGAAAATGCTGTCGAGCCTTGATAGTTTTATATTTATAGACAAGAAGTAAGCGGGCACACCAAATCGTTCCTTCTTTTATCGTATTTGGGATCGTAACGAAGGTTTTTATGCTTACGAAGAATCACGCTAAGTAAAAAAAACTGTCTGATACTTAGTACTCCCCAAAGGGGGTATAAATCTTTAATGGGTAATCGTTTTGGATTGAAGGACGTATAATATAATATAATATAATATAATATAATATAATATAATATAATATAATATAATATAATATAATATAATATAATATAATATAATATAATATAATATAATATAATATAATATAATATAAAATGTAATATAATATAATATAACTTTGTGTTTCTTTTTTAATATTTTGTGACATAGTCTGGACGCACCCTTAGAATAACATCTGTGATAAGTGCGATCCAAAGTTATCCTATAAATGTTCAGTTTTACGTGTACGAAACTAATAATGTTCATGCTGTTCATTCTCAATTAAAACTTCGAATGGATTTTAAATTAATTTTCGCGGGGTAACATAGTTTTCGAAATACGTTTTATTACATATTGCATTGATACAATATTAATTATGAAATTCAGTTTTAAATTGAAAAGATAAGCTTTATAATTTTTAGAGATTTCAAAATGACTTTAACTATATAAAGGAAATATATATATATATATATATATATATATATATATATATATATATATATATATATATATATATATATATATATATATATGTGCCCAGCGAATTCCTCCTCTTTTTTGGGTTTCAGTTAAAAGGGCGCCGATGTAATCACTTGCCCAAGGCTCTTTTAAATAATAAGGTAGATAAACATTTTTAAATCATCAATTTGAAATTACCTATCTTGTAAATCATTTTATGATTATAAGTTTTTAAATCGTCGCGTTGCGTAAAAAAGAAATATCGAGTTGACCAATTTTAAGGTAAGTTATTTCATCTGATGAAAGTTTTATCCTAATGGATCCTATTTTTATGAACCGTTTAAAATTAGTTTCAAATTTTCTGAAAAAAATGTTAAAGTTAATTTAAATAATAGCATTTACAGACATAAAATTAATTTTATTATACCCATTATGAAATCTTATAATATTGTAAATATTTATTTTCATTTCGGATAACGATGGCTTGGATGGATTTTAAATGACATGATTAAAACCTCCAGTTTCGGAAAAAATCTTTTTGACAAAAATTTAGCGAATCTCTTGGCAAAATCAAATCAAAGGATATAACGTTGCCATTTTAATTGTTCTTTCGAGACAAAATAATTGAGAGTTTAGAAATGGGAATTTTTATTCTTATTTGTGCCGTATAAAATAAATGGCGAAAACGTTTCACATATTATTAATGATTAAATATTTTCGATTTTCAAGAAAGGTTTAAGTATAAATCATTTTTAAAATAATCATGACTTCAGTTAACAAAAACGATCTTTATGTAAAAAAAATGTTAAGTCGATTTTAATTAATGTCGAAACTTTTCTTCAATGAACATTTGTTAATAATTATGATTTTAATTCAAACCAAAATAAGTTTTTAGTTCACATAAGAGGCCAGAGAATATTAAGTTTTCAAGACTTAATTATTTACAACTGTATTTTAAAGCTTATGAAACTTTTTGCAACTATGAATTTCACTTTTGTGTGTTGTTTGATGGAACGTGTGTTTTATTATTTTAGTGAATAATACAAACAGTTTCTTTTGTTATTGCGATACTCCAACTATTTCTGTATGTTTCAGAAGACGTCTTGAATTTTTTATTATTAAAAAGCGAATGACTAGGTCCGGGACTTCTTTGGTTTCGAATGTAAAGTAAAACATACCCATGCTATCAAAATATAATGGTCAACACATACCAAAGCAACGCATATACCAGTCACAACCAGTGCAAGTCGCTACATAGTAGCGAAGCACGAGTCGCAATTTTAGAAAATATATAAACGAGTATAAACGTTTTAGAAAATGCAATCAAATTTTTACAATTACATAAATCAAAACATTTACTAATCAATTGTTAAAAAAGTTATCTAAAATTTTGAAATTAGAAACTTAAGTAGGTTGATAAAAATCTTCATCTTGGTCGTGCGAGACTTTGACCAAGTATTAGTAAGGCAGAATCCCACATTTGAATTCAAAAGAGGGATAAGAGACGAAAATTTTAACATCTAATGCTTTTCTATTCCCTATGTAGCATTTTCGCTAGAATCAATGTTTTACGGGTGGTCTGTTAAGAATTGGTTCAAGAATGGCGTTACAAGACCTAACTTTTCTTGTTCCACTGATCATATTAATAAATAAAAAAAAATGGTTATTCTTTATGCATTAAAAAAAGATTGTTCAAGTTTCTGATCGCCAGACCATTGGTTTATTATATATATGTAGGTCTCCAAAAATGATAACATATTGTTTGTGGTTATTCTTGATTCCCACCTTTTACAACGGTCCCCACTTGTACTATAACGTGTGTAAATTCTATACATTGCTTACATATGGCCTGCCAAAGCCAGGCCCCGTTTTCCACTGGGGACTCTAGGCAAGTGCTTAGGGCACCGCGATTAATGGTGTCCCATGGTTTTTCTACATAATGGAAAAGTGATTGATGATTTCGCCTCTTTAAATTAGAAGGGTACATCTTCCATCATTTTAGATTTTCCATATACGCTCAGTGTTACTTTTCTGGAATATGACATTGTATTATATAAGTATATAATAATTTATTTATTACTTTAATGTGACACTAAAGAAATAGAGCTAATAGTTGAATAAATCTAAAATTTTGTCAATTTCCTCTTTATACTTATTTTAACAAAATTGTCCTCTGTCCCATTATCCTAATGTGCCCAGGGCTTCCAATGGGTTAAAGACGGTTCTGTAGTGGTCGTTTACGTATGATATTGATTTTCAAATGCCGTTTTCAATTCCAAGCTACTTACTTGCATGCAGAAACTGGTACATATCGATTGCATATTTGGAATACAGTTATTATTTAGAAACCTCACAAATGAACTATCTCTTCGAAAACCTTATTGACAATTCCCGTAGGAAACCTGATTGACTATCCCCTGGGAAGCCTGATCGACCTAAATTTCATAAGATCTGTTTCGGTTCGCGGCAGAAAATGTTGTTATATAAATCGAATCTATATGCAATAATCTTACTAAATTTGTTTCAAAGAATATTAAAATAATTACCATTCTTGTATTATATTTGTTAAATGAAGTCTTCAATATTAATGTTTAGGTTTTTAAATCGACTTCAAAAAAAGGTTCAAGGTTTTTAATTCGTAATATGTCTTCTTTAATGTTTTTAATGCGATTTTGTTTTGAATGATATAAATATTCTTTACTTAATTTTAGATTAATTTCATAGTATTTTTAAATTTAAAATCAGTGCTGTAATTTGGTTTTTAAATCTAATTACTGGAGTGAATATGTCATTTAAGTAAAGGAAATTGCGTATTTTGCTTTTTAAGTCGGTTCTTTTTTTTTATAAGTTACTTATATTTATCATTGCGAAGGCAGCATAGCAAGATCCTTTGGTCGTGTTTCTTTTATTATCAAGTTTACTGTATGTTTAACAATTTAATTGCTTAATGGGATACATAATAGTATTAATGTTGATATAACAGTTTTGTATAAATATAAAAATAGGTGATAAA
Source organism: Hypolimnas misippus (assembly GCA_037950945.1). Classification (NCBI taxonomy): domain Eukaryota; kingdom Metazoa; phylum Arthropoda; class Insecta; order Lepidoptera; family Nymphalidae; genus Hypolimnas; species Hypolimnas misippus. The sequence continues at coordinate 5,452,656 of JBBEEQ010000009.1, forward strand.
ATTATATTAAATCCGTCCATAGATAAGTATATTTCCTGTAAAACCGAATGAATAAATAATTTATAACAGACTGAAAATCTCACTCTCGACGATAATTGCAAAGCGATTTCTCTTATTGAGGAGAAGTACAGAATTTCCATTAACCTATAATTTCGAAAATCGAACGGTTATAATTAATTAAGTTCGCATACAATACTTGATTCGATAATTGAAGGACAATTAAGATTGTGTACAATACTTAATTATGTCAATGTTCAAACGGACTATTATTTTAATTACTTAGAACGTCAAATCATTAATCAGTATTTATCGAAAATGATTAGAAAATAATTGCTTCGATTAAACGATGAAATTGATGATGTATATTATCCATACTTCTTCTTCTACTGATAAGCAATACTGTGTCAAGCCAGGTATATATCTATCTTCTCATTTTTGTTTCGATAAAATGTATAATGAATTATAAGCAGATTGATATAATAAAAGTTTTATCTTATACTAAGTTTTTCAAATATATAATTAACTAATGAGTTGTTTTCAAGAATTTTATTTTAATATTAATTTTATTATAAAGTTAAACCTTATTGTCTATTGATAACAATGCTTATGACCGTTATATACGGAAATACTAATAATACAAGACATTAAATAATTTGTTTAAATGAGTGTCTTGTATTATTAATATTTCAAATATATTATTTTATTTATTATTATTTTATATTGATTATTGCATATTCAATAATATGGAACGCACTTGAAATTCATAACATTAAATTAAGAATTTTTCCATACTTATTCGGTTTAAATGACTTAAATTTTATTCGAATATTGTTAAATATGTATTACATTATCAGAATACATCTATATCTCAGAATTCGACTTTTGATAGGTTGACATATTATTGCTTATCAGCATCCAAATGCGAAAGTGATGTACTTTTGTATACATATAGATTGGACTTTCGAGATAGATATAAGCTACTTTATGTTGAGAATATGTAATGATACGGGTGAAGTGGGTGATACGGTTTAAACTTAGATTAATGTACAGGTAATATACAAGTGACTTTTTTAACTGGGCGTGGTAGGTCAACTAAAAAAGGTATAAGGAATAGCGAAAAATACTTAACCCTAGGGGCCGATTTTGATAAAAATTAAAACTACATCATTAGTTTTAAAACCGAGTTTTGATATTGAAAAGACATACTTTATATTATTGCAAGATCTAATAATGTTACTTATAAGGATCAACTTTTGAAAGTAATGTTGTACAGTACACTAAAGGAAAAGGCTTATTTTTTACAAAATGCTTTTATTCTTATACATGAATTAAACCTTAAGAAGTCAATTCTTTTAGGAAATGATCAATGTATATTTAGGTGTCTTGTATATAATATTTTTTTGTATATAGAAAATAACTGGCAAATAAGCAGGTGTTAAGTGGTCATCATCCTCCGTGTAAATTGGCAGCTAGGAGAAGCTACAATAGGAAGTAAGGAAAGGAATGGGGGAGAGTGTTATGCTTCCGGCGGATGTTTCTGTTTAGCTACCCCAAAGTAGCCACCCTAAATGGAATAATCGGAATAGCGTGTCCGCTTGCCAAACGGAATTTCATGTTGGTTGATCTTCCGATTATCCACTCCAAGATATAGGTACTGATATATTAAATACATATTTTTAGAATTTCGTTAAAAAAATAAGCTAAATTATTTTTAGTAACGAGCCTAAACAAAAATCATATTACACAAATTGAAAAATTAAATAAATCGCGTTATTATACATAGTCAGGGGAACTGGCCAGCTGGTGTGTCCAAGCGGACACGCGATTCCGATTATCCCCTTTAGGCTGGCTACTTTGGGGTGGCTAAACGGAATCACCCCTTCCAGCTCTCTCACTCACTATAGGAAACGCAGCTACATTAGATACTTCACAATCTATTGTGAGAGTGAGGTACTGCCCCGGTCGAGCCAGCTATCAAGGAACTGTCCTCAATAATCTCAACCTAATCTCACTAATGTAGCAACGGTGTTGTAAATGATGTGCTATAATAATTTCGTGGGTTTTCATTAATCCTTTCAATTTCAAACAAACTCGATAATAGAAAGAAAGAAAGAAAGTATACTTTAGTGTACACCAAGGATACAAATAATAATATAATAATATTAAACAGTATTTAATGTACAATTGGCGGTAATAGATTTTATTTTAAATAATTTAACTTTGAAAGTGGGTATATACAGTTATGTTACCAACAGATTTAGTCGAAACATCAGTAGAAGTAATACTCGAAGGCAGTATTTTTACTTTTTCTTCTAAAGCCACGGGAAGGCAGCTCTTCCGCCTGGCGGTAAGCTTAGTAATTACAATTTAAGTCAAGTTTACGTTAAGACAAAATTTCTGAATACGAATCCTATATATATAATGATGTCAAAAATTAAAATATATAAGACTTTTAATGAAATCATTTATTGTGGGTACTTTTTTTTAAATTATATTAGCAAAGAAACGAGCAGACGGAGTAACCTAATGTTAAGAGCCGCCCATGAACACGGTAGATTTGTTTGCTTGACATTCAAAAAGAGAATGTAAATTTGGATTTTGAATGAAAATATTTTGATTTTGAACACGCGCAGCACTAAATGAATTACAAATGCGTTAACAGCTTAAGAAAGGCGCTGGATTTGCTGTAGGAGCAATAGGAGCCAGTGGCCAGTGCGGCAAAAATTGGAATGTGCGAGATTTTTAAAAATATTTTAAAATTAAATTGATTATATTCCACAAATATTATACTATTTATTTATTTTTAAAAAGTTACATAAGTAATGATTTAGGTATGAGGCGGAATTTTTTATCGGGCGTCAAATCAAATCATATTTCAGGGCGGCGAGTAAGTCCGGCCCTGCCCGTAGCTTACCGTACGAAAGTGAGTGATATCTGCTACGTTACGCTGATTTTCTGTGAGAGTGATACTGACTGATAGTTAAGACAGTAAACTGGCTATAGCAGTGAACCACAGCTAAGAAAATCTGTCGAGCGTAATATAAATGTTTTTCATTTAACCTCAAAACTAGAGTGTGCTAACCTTAACTAAAATATGAACAGACGCACGTATGCTGATTAAAATCACAGATGAAATAATTAGATCAAACGTGGCAAACACAAGCAAGAAAAACATTCAATTCGAGCTATTTCTTTTTAAATATACTTTTCATAAATTCTATTTTTATTTATAAAAAATATTAGAATTTTACTTCTTTTATTTTTTGCTAACCAATCACATGGCGCTATAACTTAAAAAAGGAATCGATTTCTGTTGAAACTGCCGAACGAATTTTAATAAAAAATTTATGAAACTAATCTCAAAGTATAATCTTTAAAATATTTTTTTTAATCGGCTAGTTAATAACAAAGTTATGCGGAAACAAGAATTCAACAAACCTCCTCCTTTTTTTTTGACGTTGGTTGAAAATGCCTATCCATTCTTCCATTGTTTAGTGCCTTTTTATGTTTTCACACCTTAACCATTGAACTATTTTTTTATGTTTGTACAAACATAGGATGTACCTTCGAAAGAGGACATAGGCTACATTGGTTCACGAAAATAACCCTTGAAAGGGATGAAAATAGGGAGGAAGGTTTTTATGCAGATGAACTCCCAAAAGGCATTTCGTACTTCATAATCTTAATGTAAGGCGCGAACTACACTAGTAAGTTTTGGTGCTGAAAATATCCATGCGCGATGGTGATCACTTAACATCATGTGTCCCACCTACTCGATTGCCAGCTATTTTTATTGAAAAAAAAATAAGGCACTCACAGTAAATTCTTTTAGGTGTAAAGCAATCACAAACAGTTCACAATTTATGAAAGTCTGTGAGCTTACAAGTACAATTGTCACCTAATACATATCAACTTCATAAAGGTTAAATTTCATACCATTTCCAACATACTCCACAGTTCTGAGGCATTAAAGCACCCATTTCACGCTACGTAACCAACGCATAAATTGCCAATCAGTTTCAATTTGATTTTAAGGCGAAACGTTCGTTGATCGTAATGACTTAACATCGCTCTGTATTACGAGAATGATTATATTATCGGCTTTTTTAACGTTATTTAAATGTTCAGTATATATCTTGTTGATAAATACTTTCTGCTTTACTACAAAAGATTTAAGCACACGTTAAACGCGTGTTTATAAAAATCCGTACTACAAATCAATGTTTAAGGATAGTTTTAATGTATTAATCATGCTTTGGATATAGATTAAAATACGTTCAAGTGAGAATAAATGTGTAAAGCATATATTAGCTAAATATAACGTGTAACATTTTATGAATAAGTTTTTTTTTTTATGATTTTACTTCCTGTTAAGCAATTAAAATAATATTTTAAGTAATGTTTAATTTTTAAGCACTATTAGCACTAATTATTATTTTATTTATACGTGTTGAACATAGTTTCATTGCGTCTTTTGTAGTATGGCAGTTTATTTTTAAAATAACAATCAAAATTATTTAATATGAAGAGATTATTTACTAACTTAAATTTTGGGTTTTTGTGACTTTCTATGTATGGCTAAATATAGAAATGTTTACGAGTCTACACAAGATTATGTATTGTGCGATTAAGGAAATGGATATGAATGGATGAATAACGTGGAGCTAATGTTATCGCAACGCGATACATTTTGTCAGTTGATTGGTTTCGTTTTAGTACAAAAATCAACTGTCAACGTAGGCCAATAAATATACAACATTATATAGATGTCCTCATACATCATTTCCTAGTGGAATGTGCCCGAAATGCTGTCAAGAGACAAGAGTTGACGCGTCGTTTTAGTTTAAATTTAAAGGATGTAGGGGTATTTCAAAGTGCGTTGTCTACACCTGAGTCAGAGACAGCCAAAATGATTTATCAGTTTAAATTAAAATAAGAGTAATTATAAGGTTAAGGTTAGCGGTGGTGGTAAAATTGTACTAAGGGAACGATGGGACTGACATTTAGCTTTGCCGCTAAAAAGTCCCTAAATAAAACCAGATTTAAAAAAAAAAAAAATATAGATGTGGAGTTTGTGGAAGAATCACAAAGTAATAACCAAATTTAAAAAATCACGTGACTAATTTAATGGTTTAATCATTTCTAAAACTATGATTTTTTCAATGGCCTTAAAAGTAACTGTAAATACTAAGCTAAGGCTTATTTTTTTTAAGTATCTGCATTTGGAAAGTCGATTTCTGATTTTTATACCAAAATGCCTCTTTTACTTTCGAAAACAATAACTTTACACAATTTAAGCTTTGGTTACTTAAAATAAGGTCTGTCATTTAACGACCGGTTTAAGCCTACAGATGACGTCACTCAAAACTTTTTAATGGAAACAGGCGCAGTTTATTGACACTACAAAGTCAAGTCCCTAACATTGCAGCCGCAATATGACAGTTATTGTAGGAAACTAAAGAATAACCCTGGTCTTCAAAGAAATACATTGTATTCTTTTAATGTGCTGAAATCCAAACTGTCATTAATACAGGTTAGCTTGGGGTTAGAGAGCCACAACATAAGTTTATCACACTAATCCCGTTTTATCCGGAACTAACTTGGGCGGGTCGCTTACGGCCTACGTAACAAAGCGATACCATCGCATAGAACAGAGACTTGTAAAGAAAACATTTGTATGGTTATTTTGTCGTGGTGCGTGTTAAAATCAGTAACTCGTCATATTTGGACTAGAATAGGAAAAAGGACCTTGGTATGACTGAGAAAATGCTTGGTTGATGATTTACATGGTACGTCTATATTAAACGAAAATTGACAAGTTTTTATTGTTAAAGTGTCAGTGAGAAGTTTTTATTTTATTTAATAAAAAACATACAGTAAAAGTTCAACTTAATACAATGTCAGTTATATTAAGTTTTCTAACATGCGTTAGAAAAAAATTAGAAATTCTAAATAAAATGTGATTTTTAGACAAAATTCAAACGCAGAAATTGACAACTAACCTTTATGAGTATTACATTATTGGGGTTCTGAGTTTCGGATTTTATGGTGGACCTTCATTTTTTATTTTTATTTTATCTTAAGTTTATTTATGTATCTGTCTGCCTCTGTTTTCATGAAAACCACTAAACTGATTTCGGTAAGATTTTGATGAAAAACAAATTTATTAAACATTCGTATGAAAATCAGTGTTTAATACAAACACGACTCTTTATTTTCAACGTAATATTCTATAGAACAATATGATATAGTTATTAGAGACTTTTTAACATACGATTTAAATCTATTCACTGAAAACAACGAAAATCGTGGAGATTTTATTTTACAAACGAATAGCTTACAGCAGAAAGAAGAAATTCACTATGAAAGATAAAACATGCCCGATGCTACTTCTAACATTCTGTTCTATGTCTGACTCCATTTTTATTTGCCTTTGAAACTCTTGTACAGCCCATAATATGTTACGAGGGCTACAAAATTATATTTTACAGCTTGTTCAAAGGTTTATCTGCTACGCTATGAGTCGTAACAAATTACAGATTTAACTAGCTGTCCCGGCGAACTTCGTACCGCCTCAGAATCAAAATGCGTTAATTCATAAGCCCTTATATGCAAAATATACGCGACTATGTATTTTCTCATACATTTTGGAATATTTACATAATTTTTAAATGATTTATTTTATTGTTTTAATGCTTATTCTACCTGAGATGAGACAAATCCAATAAATCAAATTTCATAAATATGATCATCTGGAATCAGCAGGATAACTCCTCAACATACAGCAGAAGTATCGTGTTATTTCGTTAAAATAACCTCAATGAATAGACTGTGTGTAGGTTTTTTTAATTTAAAATAAGAAAAGATTGTTGGAGCTTAACACCTTAGATTACATTACAATTTACACACACAATAAAGTCTGCAAGCTATACTTACAAGTAGCAAGGATTGTGGCCAAACGTTATGTCGTCACCACCGAGGCGCGATACAAATTTTGCGTCTTGTGATGCAACGTCGCATCGTGATTTACCGTTTCATTTGAATCGAAAATCATATCGTAGCTCTATATGTGATATCACATAACTAATAATTTTTGTATGGCTATAAAATGGATTTTCTTAGTAAAACGGTATACAAATAATTTTATAAAATAATATTTCTTACAATATCTTAAGTCTACCATTTTTTTTCAGTTATCTTAAACAGAAGAGTTTTTGTCTCTCTGTAAAGTTCAGCAGTTTGCATGTACGAGCTATCACATCTAAACCGACGGTATCACACTAAGTTAACCAAGTGAACACATCATCATATTTTGGTCGTAAAGCTCGCCTAATCCTTATCGCAGACTTGTAAATAAGAATACCATAACAAATAATGTATAAGAGCCGAGATGGCCTAGTGATCACACGTAACACGTCGATCACAACCGATGATCGCGGGTTCTAACCCCGGCTAGCACCACTGATTTTTCAAGTGCTAAATTAGTGTTTAAATTCATCTTGAGCTCGGCGGTGAAGGAAAACATCGTGAGGAAACCTGCATGTGCCGGGAGAAATTCTGACACATGTATATCCGCCAACCCGCAATGGAGCAGCGTGGTGGATTAAGATCTAAACATAGGAGTGGAGGCCTTTGCCCAGCAGTGGGATATTAACAGGCTGTTACTTTACTCTTAACAGATAATGTACCAGTTATATTAACTCTGTGATAGTTATATTACTATGTACGAGCAGTAGGATTTTCGCTTTATCCGTGCTTTGTGTTAAATTAAACGCCTCACCTTAATACGTGGGATTAAATTTAATGGCATAAACACTAAGATCATATTACATAGCGGTTTGTCTCCTAAATGCTTATTACAATTTATGCTGAAGCGCTGTATCAACATGGATTCATTTTAGAGCAGTTTGAAAAGGAATAACTGATACGTGTAGGTTCATGGGCGTTTATAGTTACTGCTTCTCTCTTTTGTGTAATAAAATGGCGTAATATACACACTACTACAACTTTAGCCTACTTGAAAATGTAATAAAAAATCTCTAATAAAAAAAATTCAAATCGGACAAGTTTCAGAGATATCCCGTACATACAAAGTTTACACCAGGAGTTTCACATACCCGCCTGTATTTGTAGTATGCATTTCCCAATAATAAAAAAAAATATTTCATTATTAATAAAAAAATCAGTTAATTTTATTTGTAGATTTTCTACAAGGATTAATATGAATAAAAAAAAGATTTCATCGAATGACATAAAGTATTATTATAAACTATAGTAACACCATTATATGTTCCGTTCAAAGCCTTTTAGAATTGTATTTAATAATAATGTACCGGCTTCATTAGTATTATATTTCTCGCTATAACGAGGGCTTACTGCACTGCGAGCATAGAGCTAGAGTCACAAAGAGTTTTTAACTCTTTGACACATTATTCAGAGTTAAGTAATTTTATGCAGTGTTAAAGATATCCAGTTAGAAAAATAAATGTAAAAAATATAAGTTATCTTCGCACGTTGGACTAGCATGTGCTAAAAACCAATATTAAGATTGTATTTTAACGTATTTATAGAATCGTATTTGTAAGGCAAGTAGGCTTGTAAATTTTGTTAGACTTTTTAAAAAAAGGAAGATTCGAAAATCAAAATACGTAATTGCTTTTACTTGGATGACATAATTATTCCAATTATTTTGATTTCATAACCAAATTACTCGACCGAATTCGATTAAAATTCCATAAGACTAATGGCCGAATATACCTATCCAAACATATCCAAAAAAGTACATCGGTCTAGATAAAATCCTTTTTTGGAAGTCAGTGAATGACTCGCTTTTTGTTGCTTTTATACCTGAAAGACTGTACCATCAGTGATTTATTCATTGAAACTCAAAGCTCACGTAATATAACTTAGTTAACTGCTAGCAGGTTACCGAGTTGTTTGATACCAGTTACGGGAGTAAAACCTACAAGAGTAAGTAAGAGTTCTCGCCTTCTGAATCCTAGCTCAGCCTAGAGATAAATTAATGACTTTATTTTAAATTAAGACGCAATTTTAAAGTATTTTAAACTAAGGAATATATACGAGTAAATTTCAAAGTATGATTTATTTAATTAGGCTTTTACGAAAACTTTTGATATATCAATTAACAAGTCTCGAAGTAATGAACACAGTTCAGCTGTAAGAGAGAGAACCGATTTAAAGGAATTTTTCAACTCAATTGTTAAACTTAAAAAGTCAAATATTTTATGTAGGAATAGCACAAGATCAAAATTAAATATACATTATTTAAGTAGGCTTTTAAAGGCACTTTTGAATCGTCAAAACAAACAAAGAGTACTTAAATTAAGAAAAAGCAACCATCGGTTTGGAATGTAGATTCTACCGAGAAGAACCGGCAAGAAACTCGATAGGTATACTTTTTAAATTGTGTTAGTAAGTACATTCATTTAAAAATTACAAATGTGTATGTTAAACATCCTGGATAAAATCTATACTAGATCCACGCATCATTATCATCTATATCATATTTATACTCGTCTTAAATTTAAAGTTAAAAGTTAAAGTTGCTACACTTAAACATTAAAATAACATAACCCAGTTCAATAGGTTATGTTATTTTTTACACACTTATTATCTTCTGCAACTTTTTTTACTACTATTCTACTATTGTATTACTTTTTTTTTTCAAAAAAAGGATTTTCAATATGTAAAATACGCAATTTCGTTAACTTGCATTATAAATTTATTCCAGTTATTTTGATTTGAAAATCAAACTACTGAACCGATTTTGATGATAATTCTATGCAACTGCATATCTGTTAATATAGTTTTTAAAATACAAAAATCCAGATTAATAAACAAATGACAAAGATCTGAGGTAACCTTAAAAATACACTACGAATTGACAAGCTCTTTGAATTTTTTTTTTTATAATCTTAAATACATGACGTCATTATGAGATACATCAATATCTCCGAATTTGATTTTTATGGGTTGACACATTATGCCTTCAGCATCCATATATATATTGACATAACACATCCCAAAAACTCATTTGTTAAACTCAACATAATCAAAGTCTAAAGAAAATATTCTTAACAACTCCTAAGAGGCTTATCTTGTAGGAATAAAGTTTTCTATTTGATTTAAAAATATTTCATTCAATTTATTGTAGCTGAGCCCGAGCTGTGAACAAGTTTACAAATGCAACGGTTTATTGACAAAGTTTCAAGGGAAGTGACCCACATGTACGTATGAGCGGATGTAAGGATAATTCTTTACTCGACATGAAGAGCTATTGCAGTTTGGTTGGATCTTATACTTTTATACGTCTTCTAATATATGAATAATGATAAGCAATAATATGTCAGCTCACAAATGGTAAATTTCGAAGATATTGATGTATTCTGATAATACGTCACGTGTTTAACAATAATCCAAAATGTTTGGAGTCATCTAAACTAAATAAGTACGAAAAAAAGTTCCTCTATTTTTCTTAATTTAATACTATTTTAAGTTTTTTTTTTTTAAATTTTAATGTTTCGGATATTGAAGAGTGGTCCATATTTTACAATATAAAATAATCTCATGTATTAGACAAATCTATAATTAAATAAAACTTTTGTCGCTGCAAATGTCCAGGGGCGGCGGTGATAACTTAACATCAGCGGTACCGCCTGCTCGTTTGCCAGCAAGTTTTTCCTATAAAAATTGTATTTAACCGTTTAGATATACATGTCTAAGGTGGGGATTACTCTAGTAAATTTTATAATACAATACAATACAATACAAAAATTCTTTATTGTATACCAAAACAAAAAAAAAACAATAGATACAGAATATAGAAAGAAATAAAAATAAAGAATTAGGAGGTGTACGGAACGAACGGTTTTTTACTCTCGTAATTGATATAAAGTTATGTAGCTGACATAGGTAACCATACGAATGGTGTATCCATAAAGATATCACTAGAATAAAAAAAAACTACCAATTTATGTAAATCTTATGCCTTTGAGCGAAACTTACAACATTATCGCCTTATAACATATGTATTGTCTTGTAACAATAGCGCTATATGAGTTATTAAAGTAAAAAAAGTAAAGTAACAGCCTGTAAATATCCCACTGCTGGGCAAAGGCCTCCTCTCCTATTAAGGTTTTAGAGCCTAATCCACCACGCTGCTCAGTGGAGCAGTGGCGGGGTAGCATCCGCCGGAATTTCTTCCGACACATGCAGGTTTCCTCACGATGTTTTCCTTCACCGCCGAGCTCGAGATGAATTGAATTTAGCACTTGAAAAATCAGCGGTGCTAGCCAGGGTTTGAGCCCACGATCATCGGTTAAGATGGACGTGTTCTAACCACTGGGCTATCTCGGCTCATGAGCTATTAAATGCTATATATACATTGAACACAAAGCCTATTCGTTCTATAAGCGGCTGTGGTGTTGTGGCGGCGTATGCTCGCAGCGTGTGGATAACCACTAATGTTTCGGACGTTTCAGATATGCGCGTTTCTTTGCATCGGATAAAATATATCATGTAAATAAGTGAGCGGGGTTCTGAGCGCTTGTTCCTGGATTAAAACTTAAGGCCAGCGAAGTTATTGTTGAGAACTACGGCAGTCAAAATATGCGACAATAAATAGTTGAAGTTGTTAGATCTTAAACAGATAACAAGGTCAAGACGTTATAAGGTCGTGTTGAGACTCCTTCCAATGCCATGAAAGTTATGGCGTCGTGTCTTGAAAATCTACATTATGCAGCAAATAATTGTTTTCGTGATAAATATAACCGACTTCAAACATAATCTATACGATCACAACCATCGCGAATCATTGGTTGTTAGTAATTGAAGAGTTCCTTTGTTTATCTCTGTATATATTCATCAGATCCTAAGATATCATAAACTAACGAAACATATGTATAGAAATAGCGCAATCTGTATCCAAATCGTATGAATAGTTTATAAGAAAATTATGCACATAAAAACGTACATACATACATATATACTGGTCAAATACAGAACCTACTTTTCTTGAAGTCGGTTTAAAATCACAACGCTCTGTGGCATCATGAGTTTAATTTTAAATAAAAAATCTCATCATGTGATTTTTTACAGCGCACTTTCCAGATATTCCCATAGCAACGTGGAATTTTTTTTATTTAGTCGAAATTAGCCACGGCGTGAAATCAAAACGTCACGTATTTATTCAAAATACAATTTATATTAATATTTATGTATAGCAGAAAATGTTTTATCTTTTCGAAACAGGCGAGTTCTTTCTTAGTAGAATAATTTTTATGATTGAATATTTTTATTATACTTATAAAAAAATGTATTTTTTATGTATATAGCCAATACCTCCGTCATTTATCTAACATTTACTCAGTAACAAAAAAACCGGATAGGCTTGACAATTTTTAAAGAGAATATCGTTTCTCATCTCAAGAGCCGTCAGTACGTAATATGGATAACTTAATTTTTCACTTTATTTGGAGTGAAGTTAACGAACCTTAAGTCTTACAGAGCGGACTTAATGAATACACTGCCTGTAAAACGTAGATAATAAAATGTTTTATGTATTTTATACTAAAAGCCGCAGCAGTTTCGAGTCGCAGTCTAAAATTTAACGTTTAAATTTTTACGAAAAGTGAGTCAATTAAAATTTTAAATGCATTTTTAAGGAAATGGAGAATAGAAAGAAAATAGTTTATTTTTTCGTCTTTTTAGCGTTCTTTATTCGAAAACGAAGCTTGGTAAATCACTTTGATGTATGTTTGTTTGTCTGTCGTTTATTTAATTTAAAAAAATGTACAGCAAAGTTTTTAAACCTAAAAGGCTTAAGGCAAAACCTTGTAGCAATATAATAATCGTGTTGTACAAAAATAAGTAAACTTCAAAATTAAACTTATTTAAACGAATTTAAATAGCTGTAAAGTGTTCGAAATGTCACCGCGGGGTTGATAAAAATAATTGATATGCGTGATTTAAATTCAATGTTGTTTTATTTTAATGTGTAGTAATCGCGAACGAGAAAAGGGAGTGAATAAGAAAATACAGTCAGTAACCTATAAGATCCAGATTATGTGATAAAAAACTTAACAAAAAAATTGGAATGTTGTTTGACAGTTTTTTTATTTCTAATTAAGGTGAATTTTATAATTAAAGCAAAAGGAACAGTTCCTAAATGTTCTATCGCTGAGTCGGATTAAAATTGTCTCTTATTAAGAGAACCGGCAGCTGTGCCCGTCTTATTTCCAGGTATATAAACAAGCCTGTATCTTGTATCAATTTTAAATTTACATCACTTCTATTAGGAATCTACGATTCCACAGACAAACACACAGTTACACATATACATAGATACACAGACACACAGGTACTCAGGTACACACATTTATAGATACACAGACACACAAATACACAGATAAACAGATTTATAGACACACAGACACACAGGTACACAAATACACATGCCAAATTTATAACACTCCTCTTTTTGGATCGGGGGTTAAAATGAATATTCAAGTTCATGTAAATCCATTCGATTCGAATGAAAATGTCATGTTGCGGTCAATTGTGAAATAGAGACCGCAATTGTGAGAGAAAACAATAAACCTACCGTTCGATACGAATATGCTTTTCGACATTGGTAATTTAATCTCGGTTTTCAAATCACATAATATACACTTTATATAAACAATTGTTTAAATTGAATCTCGTATCGTTGCGTGTGTATTTTACTGTGGGTTAATTCACACATAGTTAAAATAATAATGTTTAATTTATAACATTATTTATTTTGGATTTGAACACGAACCTTCCGGCAATGCATGCTGAGCTTATATAAGCCATGGGAAGCATATGGACCCAGCATCGTAGATGTAACTCACGTATGTACATCGAACATATTTGATACTCAAACGGCCGAATAAGTGCCGTCGTAATGTAAGTAATATGATTAGTAGTAGTGTAAATTCTTATGGAATAAATAAATAAACGCATCACACTCAATGGCTCCCATTAAGATCTCATGGTCTTGTGTCGGGAGTAAACACACACCACTAACCCAGACACCCAGACCACGACAAACATCCATATGGCCAATAAAGAAGTTTGCCGTGAGCGGGGATCGAACCCGCAACCGTTAGCGCTTCAGTCAGTTGCAGTGACCACTGCGCTAACGTGTCTGTCAATGGAATTCCCAGTTAGAAATATTTTTTAATTAAATATTAAATTGACAATAGATTTAAATATTGCAGGCTGTGAATAATCTTCCTTCTGAGGTTTTCCCAGAGCGCTATAATTTGGGGGTTTGCAAACGTGATATGTAAAGACCTATCCATTAAAGGGTAATGCACCCGCAACGCCCCTGGTGTTGCAGATGTCCATAGGCGATAGTATTCACTTATCATCAGTAGGTACTATTTGCTCGTTTTCCTCTCTTTTTATTTAAGTAAAATAAGTGAATTAAATTCCTAAAAACTGTTTGAGTCGACGTCTATTTCAAGTAGTACAAAACAAATTGTACAAGTTCTTGTAGAATTTGTTTTGTACTACTAGAACGTTTTTCACTTAAAATTTAATTGCTAAAAGCTTGAAAATATTTTCTTACAAAGACTGAACGATAACTCGACTTTCCACTTCAAATATTTTATTTCTACAGATTTACGACTCGGAGGTTACATGAAATATGAGATCGAATAAATGTAATCTTTCATTTCTTGCTCTGATATGCAATGCGGTCATCTAACACTCTTTGCTTTAAAAAAATAGCTTTTGCTAGCTTAATATAGATTTTGATTGCGAGAATTTGTTTTAACACGAGTAATTCTAAGCAAAAATTGGTGTATTTTAGATAAAACAAATAAAGAAAGAAAAAACTTTGGACAACCATTTACGTCATAACGTAATTCTATATTATAACAAATATATTAATTTGATTTACTCGTTCGAACAGTTCATTCGTTCCTTGTTTTAAAAAAAGTGTGTTTTTTAAATGATATTTGTTATAATTTTTTTATTTGGTTACAATGCTTACGACATATAACAATTTTCTTTCTTATTCTAAATTATTTTAAACTACAATAATGTCGGCCATATGGTAAAATTTTAAATCCATATATCAGTCTCAATTACTTTAGTTATACTGACTAGTTTCAAACATTTCATATCAACGATCAGACTTCTTCGTAACTTGCATTAACTTGCACAAAGGGGGGAATGTCATAGCGCCACCACACTCCTTCGTAAGGAATCACTCTCAAATGCGGTCATATTCTCACGTACGCCGTTCTTATGGATACTACTAGTACAAGATTCTGCAGAACTTTTAATTGCTGCGTCTTAATTTAAATAAAAGAAACAATAATAATGTTTAGTTTTTTTTTATTAACTACAATAATGTTCGGAAGTGAATATATTAACGTTATCTTAGATTTTCGCAATTATTACTCATTGAATTAAAACTATTTTATCATCCCGACGTTTACCCGTGACCACGAACTGTTTAAATAGTTTTATTTCAGTGAATATATTGTTATGTCCATAATGGTAAAATCGTCAAATCAGGTGCTCAACTTCAATTTTGCAATAACTCAGTTATTTTGCAATAGCCTTTATTTTAAACTTATCAATTACTAAATACATTTTTACTGGTTAGTTCTTGCGAGTTCCTATGGATAGAATAATTATTTTCAATAACCTATTTTTTTGAGAAATTATTGGTTGTCTCTGGTTGAAACATTTAGCCCTTTAATATTTATTTTTTGCCACCAATAGCAACTTGTTCTGCTTCCAGGCCTATTCTAGCAACGTTAAAAAATCAACAAAATTGGTTTATCGTATATTGGTTACAGCGTTACAGACAGGCAGAAAGACAAACAGACAAAAAGAGGTATTTTCATATTTTTAGTATTAGTATGGATTAGAATGGAACTAAAGATTAATATTTCCTAAAAAAAGTGATTAAAAATATTTACGTCAGCATAAAAACAATTTAAATGAAAACAATGTTTGAGGTTAAATACAACGAGGTACGACAAGTGCCCTTAAAATGTATGAGTGGCATTTAAAATGACTAACCACTTTTGTAGGTATATAAAATGGAATTTATCGCTGTATTTTAATTTATTGCTATAATATAATTTAATACGTCGACGAGGCTAAGGGCGGATAAGCATCCGGAGTTCCTTTCGCGCTATGAGCGTTTTAGTACACTCTAAGGCACGTTTTAAGCACGCATAACTTGACCTTAACATCGAGTGATAAGAATTATACGTAGTACGCGCGTGTACGCGTGTTTAGAAACGTCAATATACGTACTTATACGTTGAAAACACGCCCAATGTGTAAACGCCCTTATGAAATGTTGTAAAAATGTAAATTTAAACGTTCAAATCCTGTTGGTAGAGGTTGTTAGCTGTAATATATTTTAAAATCAAACACTACTTAATCTTTACTAATACATAAAGTCGAAGGATTTGTTTGTCCATTTTTTTTTTCAGTAATCTGTAGAAATACTAGTTTTTTATGAAATAAAATAAACGAGCAGGCCAGCACCCATGGACGTTGGTATCACCAAAAAAGCTACAAATGTGTTACCAGTTAATAAAATTAAAAAAAAGGTAATGGGAAATCCGGACAAGCTGGGAGTGTCGGCTTTAGCTACTAAATGCCGATTTTCTGTGAAGGTGTGTATTTCCCATGTCCAGCCAAACCATAATAACATTGGTTGTTAACTATACGGGCAAATATCAAAAATGGAAGTGCAACCAAAAGATTCAGCTTATGCAATATAACTGCAAACTCGTTTAAAAGCGGTTCGCTGCATCGTTAGTTTTAATATGATTATAAAACAAGCAGGGATTAAATAGAAATATATTATATTTTGTTACAAAACAGGATCTGTTGGTTATAAATATGTTTAAATTAAACATTTTACATAAGCCGGATTTTTGAAAACTTTCGAATTTGATATGATGAAATTTTAATGGGATGCACTTGAAAACAACAAAAAAATGAACCATAATTTTTTATCTCCATATTTATAATAAAACTTTAACTTTTAGTATCTTTAATTCTTTTTATATATTTACATATAAATACTATAAATTAATTTACCTTATCTTGCCTTCTTTCTTTCGTGTCTTGTCGAATAATGCCGCCTTATGCAGTTGTAATCTTAGCTTTGACTGACAGTCCTCTATTGGCTATTGGTCGTCAATCCGTTGCACACTACTGCCATCTATTAGTGTTACCTAAAACTTGCTTGCCGTACACTACCGTCAACAGTTTGTACTCGCTAACAGTTATATGGATTGTTTTAAATTATAATACACTTTGTATTGCCTCGTTATAGACGAAAATGTATGAAACCACCAGTCCCTCGCGATTTCATTCGCGTTTATGGCTACAGCTTCGCTCCCATGAGTCGTAACGTGATGCACTGTAGCCTATAACCTTCCTCAATAAACAGGCTATTAAACTCTAAAATATTTTTCAAGTAGGATTAGTGTCAGAAATGACCCCATACATGCAAACTTACAAACAAAACTTTACTCTTTGTAATATTAGTATAAATAAAATCTATGGAAACATTGTACCCTTCTGTAAATAGACCTGCCGATATTCACAGAATCCTCATTTTCTGCATCAGTCTTTTATATGTAAGAAATATTGTCGATTCGAAATGTACTTTCTACCGAGAATAATGGACTAGAAACTCTAGTTGTAAATGTTATAGTTTTTGTTTGTCGTGGTTCACATGTACTTTAATCGTAGTTATATTACAACATATTCTGATCTAGGCCTTTATCTCTATTTTGAATCAAATGTTTCAACGATAAATCTTTTAAACATAAAATACTAGCTTGTTATTATAATTTGACACGAATTCACTTATCATTTTATAAAAATATATAATTATGAATATAAAAGTACATTTACTTTGTTTGTAAAAATAGTTATGTCCATAATTACTCATGCATACATAATAATGTAAAATATATATACTAATAATAAAATTCTAACGGGTCGCTATCTGTACATGAAAGATATATGAAAAAAAAAATATTGGGGGTCTTTTACCTAAGCAATAGAACCCAAAACAATAATTGTTAGAATTTTTGTCAGTTTGTTTATCTGTGCGTTATCTCAAAAACGGCTTATCCGATTTAGATGAGTGGTCATTAATATATTGCAGTAAGCTTCACTTAACATTTAGTGGTTGTTTCATTTAAATCGGTTCATAAATAAAAAGTTGTCAATTTAAGGATTCACCTCGAACATTATTTTGGACTTTTCACGAAATGCATGAAAGTATATACAGTACTTACATAAAAAAATCCATTTTTAAATTTTTTATCTATCAGTCTGTTTCTTACGACTAATCTCTGAAACAGCTGAATCAAATTTGATGGGACTTTCTGATCAAGAAAATCATGATATCAAAAAAACTTATGATGCAGTTTTAAATTTCTTAAAATCGGACACGAGACTCCTTTAAGTATTTTTCGCGATTCCTTATAGTTCCGGATTTGGCCTATCAAGCTCAGTTAAAAATTAACCCGATATATAATGTAAGGAGAAACTCGGCGGGAACATACTGTTTTACAATCGAAATTTTAAAAAACTAGCACAAAACACTTTTCTTCAACATTTATTGTGAACACCGTGGAGGAATACCGTATCTGAGTTAGTGTCTGCTTATAAATACAACCAGAAAGTTTCCAAATCCAAAGTAAAAGGCTTTTTTTTACCGCAGGCTATTATAACTTTGCTTTGCAGGAGACATGCCAAACATTCTGTTATCCACGCGAACGAAGTCGCGGGCACAGCTAGTATCCAATATAAATGGATGCTGATAAGCAATAATGTGTGAACCCACAAAAAGTCACAATATTTAAATATGTAAATAAAATAAATGATTCAAAAGTTAAAATCAACACGATACTTAAAATCCGTAACTTGCTCAAGAGCGAATTAATCCAACATATTCTCGACGAAATTAAAAACCAATACCGCGTATTTGCTCTTCGCTTCGTGAAATTTATGTTTTAATTGCGAACGTCGAAATCATCAACTTTGGTCTCGTATAGCGATAAATGGAGTTTTATTAAATTCTTTGAAATTTATTCCAAGTTACATATGAGCACGATTATAAAATGGTGCGTATTGTAAAGCTTGATACATATTATAGGATGTAAAGTCACGAACGGTTGATGTTAACTTGACAATTTGCATGTCACGTCGGACGTGTGTTCGTATTTCCGGACGTGCCATTTATAAAAGAGCCAGATTTTTGTCTAACGTCCGTGCGACTTAGGGGAAAAGTAGGAATGGAGATATTATCAAAAACACGGACACCTTATTTCCAGGTAAAACTACCAAATGAATGTTATTTGTATTATAATCACAAAATGCCTTACATTTGTGGTATCTCAGTAAAGAATAAAACCTTAATTTTTTTATCGGTTTATATATGTATATAGGTATTAGGGTTTGTAACTTTTTTGATAAATGCCATGTCGTTTGATTCGTCATGACAGCGCAAATGACTTAGAAAGCAAAAAAAAACTTAAAGAATCAAAATGGCCGATTTTGGACGCCATAATGTAAAAAAAAAGTAAATCGACGAATTATTTCAAGTGGGCTATCATTGAATCTAAAGGATTTAAAATTTATTGGTCTCGCTTGTAGGCTTTTAGACAGAATTCATATTGATTCACAGTCGGGTTTTTGATTTTTAAAATAAAAATATCTTATTTATTTAGAAAAAATATTGTATTTAAAAATTACTCAACTGACACGACATATTTTACACTAGCTGTCCCTTGCGGTTTTACTCGCGTTTATGGTTACTGCTTCGCTCCTATGAGTCGTAGCATTATGTTATATAGCCTATAGCCTTCCTCAATAAATAAAGTATATAACACAAAAATAATTTTTCAATTCGAACCAGTAGTTCCTGAGATTAGCGCTCAAACAAACAAACAAACTCTTCAGCTTTATAATATTAGTATATATCAGTCACGTTTGTTAGACACGTCCGATAATATATTTCAGGCTTAAAAACTTTTATTGCTAAAGTTATATCGCGTTGATGTCGCATTAGCGACGAAATTAATGATGATGAGGTCGTCGTTGAAGAGGGAAAATTTTGAGATGCCAGGAGGTTTTTATCGAGGGATTTATGTTCACATGGCGTTACTTTTTGACATACTTTTTGTAATGATAAAGTCATAAAATGTGAGTAGGAATCATGTTTAAAGTTGGCATTTGCGTTTGTGTTTATTTTTAAGTACTTTTTTTTTTGACAGACACGTTGGCGCAGTGGTCACTGCAACTGACTCAAGCGCTAACGGTCGCGGGTTCGATCCCCGCTCACGGCGAACGTCTGTATTGGCCATACGGATGTTTGTCGTGGTCTGGGTGTTTGTGTTAGTGTTGTGAGTGTTTCCGGACCCCCGACACAAGGTCACGCGATCTTAATGGGGGCCGTTGAGTGTGATGCGTTTATTTATTTATTTTCAATAATTTCATTATTTCAGTATAATTTAATTTCATTATGTAGATTTTGTTTTAAAATAATACGCATATGTACATAAAATTTAGCTACAAATTTACTATAATTCTTAGAATAGATTAAATAGTTTCTGGGTTTACTTCGCACATACGAAATTTGCTCTATTATATTATATATTATTATTGTATTTGGTAACCTTTTTAAATGTTGTTTACATTTCTATTTAAAGACGTGAGAACATATGCATAAAAAAGCTTAAAAAATCCTTTCATTTTTCAGGATATAAAATATTATTCATTTTGATGCATGATACATTGATACAAGCTTGTAATTTTATTAAAACCCTTGTCCATTGTGTGACAGTGAGACAAACGATCATGCTTTAAATAAATGGTTTTTTTGGCGTTTAATCCGTTACTTTTTCATAACAGATGTGATTTTTAAAGCTTGGTTTTAAAAACAAATCATATTTTGATACTAAATAAAACGCTGGTTCTGGTTTACATATTTATAACGTATACAAATAAATAAAATTGAAGTGTCTCTAATTTAAATAGTTTTTAACTAAATGCAAATGAATGTATACGCGGTATTTACATCAAAACCACTTTTTTTTATTTTTGTCTTTCACAAATAGCTAATGTTAAAAGGAGAAAATTATGCTACTATTATAAAAAATGGTTAAATTAATAAATTAAAAAAAAATTGTCACGTGAAAAGAATGAAACCAATGAAATAGTGATTACATATGTACATACATGCCTAAGAAAACGAAAGGTACTACTAGGAACCTTGTAGTACCTAGTAGTACCTTTAAGAAATTTGTAAGAAATTGATAAAAAACCGGTTAAAAGTGATTCATTCACAAAGACTGACACCGTGTAAGAGATAACTCTAAGTGCTGTTTTAAAAATTAACAAGAGAGACGCTAAACAGTTCTTCTTTACATTAAAAATGCAAAACTTACTCTCTGTGTGTTACGTATTCACGCTTAAACTACCAAATCGATTAAAATGACATTTAGTACAGAGATAACCTAGAGCCTGAGAAAGGACATAGAATACTTTTTAATGCGAAAAAAGGGTTAAAATAGGTGTTAAATACTAATTATATAAAATAGGGATTAATGATCCTACGCAGACGAAGTCGCGGGCACCATGTAGTATGCAATAAAAACTATTTGTAAAGGTGTATCTCGTATTTTACCAATTTATATTATTTAATGTTAAATTAACTTATTTGCGGACGAAATTATCATTTTATAAGATACAGTAATACTGACAGACAAACAGACGGACAGACAGCAGTAATACAGTTCCGTTGGCACCCTTTGCGTACGGAAATCTGAAAAGCAGTTCAACTTTTTCTTAAAAACTGATTTATTAAATCCCATAACACGATTTCATAACAGATCTTCGTAAGTCCCGGATCATCCAGGATTAATGTCGATCAAGATAAAGAAATCTTTCGTGCCCTTCAGTTTCAGTTCAGAGTTGCCATGTTCAATGAGAAAGTTATAATTTTTAGACACAATGAGTTACGAAAGCATTTTTTCTTTCTTTTCTTTTTTTATTTGAATAAATGTATTTATTTCTATTACAGTGATTATAATTTTTAATGTATATATTTTTTTATTTGTAACCGAAATAAGGGAAAAGTATAACTTTATATGATATTATTTGAAACAATAATTGTTTTTCATTCTCTTAAAAAAATTAAGGATAATATAAAAAAAAAAAAAACATATTAATATGCTATACTAAAATCGATTCCGTAAAACCGTACTTTATTATATTATGCTTATAAAATATTAATATTATTAAATTTTTATTTCTGTAAATAACAAAATAAGAAAAAATAATTTTGGAAAAACTATAATACCAAGTTCGAATCTCGAACCACGTAGTATTTTTCTACATATTCAATGCATTCCTGCTATCTCATCCGAATCTTTATTCTTGCTATATCATCTGAATGATATACTCGGTTTATGTATATCTATTGGTTCGTTCCGGCACGTACAGAATTGTATACGTGCTTTGCGATGTCTAACTTACTGGAAACTTTTACCAAGTGCTAGTTTTATTTCAAGTAAAAGAATTACTCTTTGACCTTGAAAATATTAAACATATATATATCCAAGTTTTGACGTAATATCTAATAATACATACTTTTAAATAGGCATTTTCTTTTTCATGTTTGAACGCGCATTATTTTTTGTGAAAAGTATTTGAGAAGAAGAAGGTACATTATATGTAGACCTTATAACATAACGATTTTTTTTATATTTGACAAACGAGCAGGCGGGTCATCTGATGTTAAGTGATCACCTCATGGACATTTGCAGCCCCAAAAGAGCCACAAATGCGGTAACAACTTAAAAAAAATTAAAATAAGAGGATTAAGCTACCAGCTCTTCCATATCTTGAAGGAGACGGAACTGCGTTGTCTACTTTACGCCGATTTTCTGTGTTTGTGTGCCTTAGTCGAGCCAGCCCGTATACCGAATTCAGTGGACTATAGCTAGGCTCTAACATATAAGTTATTCGGCTTATCAGAGCCGAGTGGCAGTGTTAAACAAGAGTAGAACCACGTGAAACAATCGTTTTATTAACCATCTTCCAATAACAAATACTAAAAAACCGAATTAAAAAGCAAAATATGCAATTTAATTTACATCGATAACATACTAATTTCAGTTATTTTGATTTACAGTTCCAAATTACTTAACTGATTTTCATGAAAATGATAGCAATCTGATAGTATACCATATGTATACATATAGATAATATACCATTTAATATGAATTATATAGGATCAATAAGAAAATATAATCTATTAAAAAAAATCTACATCAGGTAATCAAATCAAAGTCTGAGGTAAAAAAAAAAATAAAAAAACACCTGTGAATTGAAATCATTCTCCTTCCATAAAGTAAGTTAAAAAAGGGAGGAGGTTGACAAATTGTTGAGGACTCACGGCAAACGTTTGTATTGGCCATACAGATGTTTGTCGTGGTCTGGGTGTTTGTGTTAGTGTTGTGAGTGTTTCCGGACCCCCGAAACAAGGTCATGAGATCTTAATGGGGGCCGTTGAGTGTGATGCGATATTTGTTTATTATTTAATTATATTTTTGTTAAACTTCTCAATATATCTTTTTTGTTCAATAACAAGAAAGTTATTGAATAAGTAAAAGAAGGAAATTTTAAATTCCTAATACTGTTTTATTCCCCTTCACACATCCCAAAGAGATTATTCAATTGGTTTCAATGAAACTCGACGTGATGATGGCTTATATCCGACGAACAAGATACTCGTCGTTTCATAAAATTATAATATTTCTGAGAAATTGTCAGAAATAAATAATTTATCTTAAAACGTTAATTTAGAAGAAGTTCGACGAAAACCATTTACCGAAAATCCAGAATTTTAGAATTTTGTTACATATTCTTTTTTATTAGAGTATTTTCGTTTATCCACCGTAAAGTATAGCCGGGGTGAATAAACGGACACGTGATTCCGATTATCGCCTTTAGGATACTTTGGGGAGGATAAACAGAATCATCCATTTATTACACATAAAATTTAAGTGAATTCAAATTATGTGAAGTAATTGTCTATTGTTTGTTTTTATTAACTGTCGGCCCATGATAACAATTATTAAAAAAGTTTCTTAATGTTATATCATTTATAACAATAATCAATGCCTTGGTGAACCATGCGAATATTGCAAAATTATTCATACCAACAAAAAGCCTTCGCGAAATAATATATCTATAGAAATAAATGAAACTGAAGTTTTTGTTTGTAATTTCAAATCAATAGCTTTTAACTAAATGCACATGAAACTATTTACGGTACTTACATCAAGAACACAATTTTTAAAATTTTCGTCAGTCTGTCTGTTTGTTCCGACTAATCTCGCGAACGGTCCGATTTTGACACATACAGCTAATGTAGTAGGCAGTGACTTAAACTACTTTCATTTGAAAATTTTTATTTATTTTAATTACAAACAAAAAAAAAAATTAAAATACGCCCAATAAAATTGAAACTAATGAAACCAACCAAATCCGATTCAAGTAGGTACGGTTATACAAATATAATTTTTCCTCAAATAAACGCGGATGAAACCTCGGGGCATAGCTAGTATATAGAATTAAAATCTAATTATTTTAAAAACTTTTACTCCATTAATTTTTTCATCCAGTAATTTATCACAATATAAACGAACTCAAACAAAAGTGCGAATCAGAAAATCAATTTGTTAAAACAACTAAGAAAACTCAAAACGATTACTTCTCAACTTCATACCTGTATTTACTGTTTCAGTCCAGTCCTTAATTCAAACTTTTAATTTGTCGCTTTACGCTGCCTGGTCAGTTTTTCCGACGTTTTTACCTTTACTTCTTAGTCACCTTTGAAGCTTTTTAATTGGAGTTAACTAAAATGACCTAATGTTGTTGTGGCTCGGTTTTTTTTTTAAATAAATTGTATACTCTTTGCTTTTTATTTTACGTTTTCATTATAATGAGTTAATCTGTTATATGATTATTTAGTATTGAGGAAGTTTGAATTTTGGGCTTTTTGGAATAATTATATATGTTATTTATAATATTTCATACTTTGAAAAAAGAAACAATTATGAAATCATCTTGATACTGTTTGTCAGTCTGTTTGTTACAACATTTTTTGGTATAATATACTAAATTCAAATAAACGAAATTAGGTATTTTTTCACCTTTTTTTAAAAAAGATTTGCTTTTTTAATTATTTATAAAAAAACCTCCAAAGCATATACTCCAAATATTTTTTCTATTTGCTTTATTCATAATTAATCTACTACGTTATATATAATTTCAAACATATTGTCTACGTCTTACATGGATTTTGTGATGTAAATCTGTGAAGGTATGCGAAATTATTCAAAATTCTCCTTACGTAATTAAATTAACACGGTGTCTTATTTAACGTCCTACATATAGAAATTAACAATAACTGAATTAACTTGATTCATTATTTCATCTATGGTTTTGAAATGAATATTTATAAAATCATGTTCGACTTTTCAAATTGGCTCGTGTAACATAACGTAAGTTAAGAAATACTGTAAGTTACATTACATTTGTAAGTTTTACCCTAATAAGTGAAAAAATCTTTATAATCTGGTAGCAGTGAGGTACCTAGTTAGCACTACGAAAGCCGTGAATGTAAAAAATAAGACACTGACAGTAAAGTCTTTCAGGTGTAAAGCATTGATAAATAATTTATGCTAATCTTTATGAAAGTCTAAAAGCAAAACTTATAGGTAAGTAATTCTTGCCTAACACCTATGCTAAATTTTATTTAGCCTTGTAGACAACAGAACTTGATACACATAAGACACATCACACACTCCATGAACATTACTCTCTGCTTACGCAAAATTAATACATAATTTATGCAACAGATTATTAATCAATTTATAAGACACAAAAACGTTAACTTTCGGAATTCATTAAACGTCATGTCAACTCCAGTTTTGTAACGAATTAATAGGGTCACGACCTAAATTTAACGACACCGAATTTTCTAGTTAAGTAACATGATCCAGGCTATAATTAAATCAGTGACGATGCTAAATTTTATACACCTTTTTAGACATTAGACTTAGTTTGACCCACGTAACGGTGACTACGTTGTTTTTGAAGAAAGCTTTCTTTCAAACAAAAACTTCAGCTTAAGCTATTAAATGTATGTTTTATATTTTTCCACTTAATTGTTTTATTAGCGTCTACTATTAAAAATTCGAAATTATGATGAAATTAATGATGTTTGGTTGGATGTTTGGGTGGGCATTGTAGCTCCCAAATGAATAGACCGATTTTTGTGTTTTCTTTTTTTGTTTGAAAGATGATGTAATTGGAATGAAGATTTGAGAAGAAAAGACGTTTGAAGTTCTTCATCAGCTTTTTTCTAGTTGCTAAAAGGATTTGAGCAATTCTATTGGTCTAATTGAGTCAAAATTTACGATATTATGAATAAAAATAACGTAGTTGCGCAACCTTGACCTGATGCAGCATCATTTGGAATCATCAGGATACACAACTCCTCACTAAATTACAGCAGAAGTATTGTGTGGAGGCTAAACGATGAAGTCTCAACGAATTATTTACTTTTAAAGTTGATTTTTATTTTAAATCTTGATATTTGTTTTTAAAGTGGTAGCAGAAATACACGCCCTGTGAAAATTTCAACTCTTACCTACTTGGTTCATGTTGTTCAGACTGTATAAGCCTGCTGGTAAAATAGAACTTAGTAATAGAGAAAAATTAAACCTATACATTTTGCTTTTGGACTTTCATAATTATTTACATAAGTTATTTCTCATCGGTTTACACCTGAAGAATTCACTGTCAGTGCCTTATTTTTTACATTCATAATTTTTATAACTATTTACTTACGACGTAGGACTAACAATGATATTCACATTATTTTAGGGTGTTTTCAAAATTGAGTTAAGGTTGGTCTTGACCTCACCGATCAATCTCCATCGTGTCTTCTCCATTTCACGTGACATTGCCGAAATAACATGTGTCTAATTGGCACAACTAAAAGCGATTGTTTAAAGAATTGAATTGAATTATTTACGGCGTATCTTTCGCTAGTTACAGCTTTATATCGCTCATGAGTAAAAGATACAAATGTCTGTCAAGCACTCTTCATGTATAAAATGCTACAGAGGTAAAAGTATTGTGATTCTTTTGTA
Source organism: Hypolimnas misippus (assembly GCA_037950945.1). NCBI lineage: Eukaryota > Metazoa > Arthropoda > Insecta > Lepidoptera > Nymphalidae > Hypolimnas > Hypolimnas misippus. The sequence goes on from JBBEEQ010000009.1 coordinate 5,479,928, forward strand.
TCGTCTCTTGAAAGAATTTTCGCCATTCTTCATATATATGAGTAGATATATTTTTGCGAATAAGACATTAGTGTGCAAAGTAATTTTTTACGTATCTTGAATTCACTTTGCCGTTTTATTTTTCCTCGAAAATATCTGTTTTACTGACGTGGTAATGTACAAAAACTGTACGATATTCTCTACATCCCAGGGGGATATTGTAAGCGATGTAGTAAAGTACCGTTTCAACCGAATTCAAAAAGGAGTACGTTCTTAATTCGTAGAGGTTAAATGTATACTATAGTTTTATTGAATTTTCATTTATTCTTTTTTTTTAAGTATTTTTTATTACATACCAATACAAAGGAGGTTGAAAAACATACTTAAAATAGATACACGGATGTTTTAAGTACAAAATGCGGCCTTATTGCTAAAACAGCGATCACTTCCAGGCAACCTTTGGGTAGAGGACTAGTCATAGAATGTTGGGAAGGGGCGCAATTATTAGACTTAAATCTACACATACATATATACATACATCAATATATTTTTATCAAAATCCGTTTAGTAGTTTGGTTTTATAATCAAAATGACTGGTATAAGTATGTCATCCAAACGAAATTACGTATTTTGCTTTTGAAATCGGTTGCTTTTCTTTCATTTTAATTATATAATACAAAAGTAACTCAATTTTTTATTCAAATATTACTGATAATTTTTAAAATTATAACAGTCAAACAAAAAACAAATTTCAAGAGTTTTATTCATGTACTTTTACACACTAGCTTTTGCCTGTGGCTTCGCTCGCGTTAATATATATTTTGTTACGCTAGACGACCGTCGAAATGTTTGTTTATTCAGGCGTAATCCTACGAATTTAAAATTCGATACATATATTTTATATGATTTTTCTATATTATGAACTCCAATTTTACTCTTTAAGGGTTGAATTAAAAAATTAAAAAATTATAATATAATAACTATATGTGTGTAATAATAATATAATACATCAGCCGGTCAGTCGTAGTTTTTTTTATTATTAGTATATGGTCAGTTTTTCTTTCCTGTCTTTATTTGGTAACAATAATTATTTTCCATTATTATTTTGCACAATAAAAATGATTCAGTTCAATAATTCAATCGATAATTTCTTATCTAACTCTTATGAGTGGGTAAAAATACGCCATATTTATCTGCTAAATGAGATGAGTAAAGACAAAATAGACTATACACGACAAGCTGTAGCTTACTTATTACAGCTCGTGCTCTGCTCGATCGTGGAAATTCCTTATTCTCGCATAAGCGTGAAGTTCCTAATATCGCTGCTTTTCGAACGGTGAGCGAGAGAACCAATAGACAAGTCCTTTTCTCATTTCTTATTCCCTTATATTCTTTATACGTTTTTAAGCTGTACGTATTTGTCACTCTGGTACTGCAAATGTCCATGGGTGACTGTGATCACTTAACATCAGGCTTCCAGCCTTTTCGTTTACCAGATTTTCTATAAATATAAAAATCAAAACTGTCTCGCTATCATATTCACTGACTAATCGATCAACGCAGAGTTAAAACCGCTGGGTCTAGAGATATTAGATTTTGCATAAAATTTCCTTAAATATCGTAACTTGAATGAAAAGTTAAGGCGTTTAAAAGAGGGTTGAAAATTGTTTAGGTACAAATTCCTAAATATACGCGGCAAAGCTGCGGGGAACTGCTAGTTTTATATAAAAAGTTATCATCTTTCTCCGTGTTTCTTGTTCTTGGAATGGTAAATAAAAATTTACGACTAGGATTCAAATATTACAAAATGTTTGCATATGTATGTGCATATTATTATGTCTGTCCAGTGTTCAGTTTACTGTAACGGTGTTTGTAACAAGGAGAAGAATATAAGAAAAATATAATTTAGTTGTAGTAACAATATGGGGATTTTTATTATAAGGCGAGAATTACACCTGTAAGTTTTATTCTCGAGAGCGATTTAAAACAATTATAACCTACTAACAGATACGTTGTAACGAAAACTGTGAATGTCAAAAATAAGGCGCTGATAGTAAATTCTTTAAGGTGAAAAGCAATGAGAAATAACTTATGTACATCGTCATGAAAGTCTGAGAGCGAAACTTATAAGTGTTCTTGTCGCTTAAGATAAAATTTTAATTTTTAGTACAAAATTGCTTTGTTTGTTTAAATTGTCTAAGGCGGGAAGTATCAAGGGTACTCTCGATCTGTATTTAGTATTCGGTATAATTATATACGCGATTTAAGTCAGTTACAAATAGTAATATTTAATTTGCGGAAATCTAAGAGAATATTCTAGAATAGAAGACTCTTAATTATACTTTTGCGAGGATGAATTTTTAAATATTCTTTATGTATATAAGTCTTAATTTATTATGTTACTCGTTGCTTTCCACGACTTCGACTGCACACAAACTTTCATCCCATTTTATCAGGGAAATAGGTTCCCTAAAAGTACTCTATGTGAAGGACGTGGTCCATTCTATAATTATACCAAAATTTATCGCAATTGGTTTAGAGGTTTAAGCTTGATAACGTAACAAAAGGTTGCATTAATAATATTAGTTTGTATTAGTATAGACAAGGGTGTACGTTCGTTACTAACAAATAAATTAATAGAAATAGATTTTCTATTTCCCTCGTAGAGATGAAACAAAATTATCAATAAATTGTAATTAATATCGGGCTTGATTGGAAATTAATTTAACTTTTGATTTTGGCTTAGAATCATCGATATTGTATCTACCCGATCGTCCTATAATTGAAGATTAATAGGAATCACTGATATAAGTAAAATAGATATACAATATAAATTGTAAAGCTACACTTAGTATTATTAAACTATTTTAAGTTATTCGTAATAATTTATTTTTTAATAGAAATAGCTGGGACGTGGGAAACTTGATGTTAATTAAACACCGCCGCCCATGGACATTTGCAGCGCCAGAGTAACCACAAACGCATTACCAACTTAAAGAGGAACGTGGGATGACACAGGAAGGAAAGGATTTGGAAAGGGGTAAGGTAGTATGTAAGGTTTCCGGCTATCTGACTCACCGTACGAAACGTAGTTATTTTAGCTGCTTTACGCCGATCTTCTGTGAGATCGAGGTACTGCCCCAGTCGAGCCAACTTACTAGTTAGGCTCCACCTCAGTGATCACTTAAATCATGATCGCTTAAAAATTCAAGATTTGGTTTCCGTTTTCAATAATTTTGTTACAAAGAATTGTGTCATAATAAACCTGCATACCACGACACATTGCCTCGGATCGATCGCATCTCGATCAGTAAATAACAGCCTATATACTGCATATACGTATGACTATGTATATTTTGATAATGTGGTTGTGAAACATATATATAATACTAGCAGTTGCTCGTGGCTTCGCCATCGTAAACTTTAAAGTTTGACAGATGCGATTTAAAACTTGATAATCACAATACAAATTTGAAGCTTCTATCTTTAGAACTGTTAGGAATATATCATAAAAGTAAATAATACTGTATTTTGTCTATGGTAGCTCGTTGATCAGTTATTATTATAGATCGGCAGTACGCACCCTCCCTCTCTCTAGGAGAGATCGCTCGTCTTTACGCTCACAAATATATTCATAATTACAAGTAAACTAGTGACTAGAACTCCAGAGGTGACTTAACAAGATTCTAAAGTTTATAAAGTGTTTTACCTTTCTCAGACTCTATACTATCTTTGTACCAAATTTCATTAAAATCCGTTAGTACTTTTGGCGTGATTGAACATGTCTATCTCAACCGATGATTGCAATTGCACATCCTGGCTAGCACCATTGAGTTTTTAAGTGCCTTTATATTTTTACCCGACCGCACAAAGAAGGGTAATATTTTGTGTTTATTGGTCTATGTATGAATGTATGTAATGTATTGAAAGGATAGCTGAAAAATACTATTCTAACAATCTTAATATTTAATTATTTACTGGAAGTAACAATCTTGTAGTAGTATAACATATGCTCAATGCTTTCTTATAATAATGAATACCCTTTCCACGAATTGTCGTCTATTTCAAAAGTGTCATCAGCCAGCTCCCGCGTTTATATTACAGCTAGTACTCGTTTACTAATCGCGCCTCCTTACAGTATGTATGTGGGTTTGTATATTTGTGGCATGATTAAGACCAAAAACTTTGATGGATTTAAAAAAATAACACGTCGTTCAATTCATTATGATGGCGCAAATGTCATAGAAGCATACAATTAAAAAAGAAACAAAATAGTCGATTATTATTGGCGCGTCGATTTTAAAAAGAAAAAAAGTGAAAATCAACGAACTATGTCCAGTGGAGTATCGTTGAATAGGTATTTAATTTTTTTTATTAGGAACGGCTAATTATATAATAAGTGTAAATAATACGAAATTTACTGATTTTGAGGCGGTGCGAAGTAAATCGATTTGTTAATTTACACTAATTATATAAAAAATTATCTTTACTTAACCCGTTTATTGAGGAAGATTTTAGGCTAGAATAATAAATAAATGTAATATACTTTCGTGAAATGTAGCCTACCTCACACAGAAACGAAGCAGTAACCATAAACGCGAATGAAACCACAAGAGGCAGTTAGTACAAAATAAACACATGAGCTCCTTCACAAAGTATTTTGCTAGTGCAAAATAGAACAAAGAAAATTTTATATAGGCTTCTGGTTCGTGGTATCTCAAATCAGATTTGACAGGCACGTTGGCGCAGTGGTCACTGCAACTGACTGAAGCGCTAACGGTCGCGGGTTCGATCCCCGCTCACGGCAAACGTCTGTATTGGCCATACGGATGTTTCTCGTGGTCTGGGTGGTTGTGTTAGTGTTGTGTGTGTTTCCGGACCCCCGACACAAGACCACGAGGTCTTAATGGGGGCCGTTGAGTGTGATGCGTTTATTATTTATATAAAAAAAAAATTCTATCCAAAATCTATATTACATTGAATATTTTCAATATAACACAATAAAACACGCCAGTGAAATAGAAAGTGACAAAGCTTTCACGCACGATATATATGTAGGCGCTTTTGTACTGCTCTGACGGCTGATTGTAAGGTATTGATTGAATATATAACTATTAGTGATGTGCCGGATATCCGTATCTACGAATATCCGAGGTCAACGAAAGATCCGTGTCCGTATCCGTTACTTTTTGTCGGATCTTATTTACATAGTTGCAATGATGTTGATGATTGATTAGCAATGAAAAACGATTCTTATTCTTATAAATGGCACTTTTATATTGCAACATTTATCGTATCTAGTGAGTTACCATACCAATAATACATTACTTAAAGGATTTAGTAATCAACACATCACAGTCTTTATAATGATCACAATTATAAGTGAAAGCTTATTAAAATAATGATATATTTAGACATTAATTGTAAAATGTTTTTATAAAATATATGAAGTTAAAATCCATATCCCCAGATTTTGACTGTAAATATCCGTATTCGGATCCGTATCCGCAGATATTCACTTCAAACGATTTGGCACATCACTAATTATTATTGCTAAATAGTAAAACAAAGTGTTTTTGAAATATACACAATCGCGGGCTTTATAAGAATCTAGCAGTTCCTCGCAGCTTTACCCGCATATATGCAAGTTTTATCAGTTTAAAACTATCTTCGTATTTGTCTTTCTAGTGAAATATAATATAGTTTTAAAGTCTATACGGACAAAGGTAAAAACAAGTTTTGGTTTTTATGTATTCAGTGCCTATATAAAATATCATTATTAACTAACACTCAAAAAAGGAGTATTATTAATAATAAATAAATAAAAGCATCACACTCAACGGCCTCCATTAGGAATTGATGATCCTGTGTCAGGGGCCGGAAATACACAGCACAAACACACAAACATCCGTATCGCCAATATAGACACTTGCCGTGAGCGGGGATGGAATCCGCGACTGCTAGCTCTTCAGTCACTTACAATGACCAAATGACCAAATTATGTGATAAGCCTTGGAAATAAGGCGATTGCTTTCAGGTTGTTATCAAAATACTAGAATCTGTAACCAATCTTGACGTTGGGAAAGAATTACCAACAAAAAGTCACGATGAATTTCTTTCGCGATTTTTTATTATAATTTAATATATTATAATTTACTTATCATTCTCGTCGAGAACGTCAAGATTCTAATTTTGACCAAACATCTCTTTGACGTTTAAAAACGTTCACGCGTGTCAAAACTTAAGAAGTCCCTCAATAATTGTTATCTTTTAACATTTCTTAAGAATATCTCTATTTGTGTTCTTATACATCGTCTAAAGTTAAACTATCACACGAACAAAAGCCAGTAAGAGACCAGTAACATATAACCCACGTCACCAAGATATATCGCGTCGCGTGTGATGCAAATTGTTTGTGCCTTCACAAAGAAACAAATATACCCGCATTATTTGTAAATTCGTGCTACCTCAACGTTGATTTATATTATTTTAAAGGTTTATCAAATATCTTTTCTATTTTAATATTTAACAATATGCTGTAAAATGATTATCCCAAATATATACTACATACATTATTATGCTAGAAAGTTACGATTATCACCTATAATTTATGGGTGATAATCGTAATTCAGATATAAAATTGTCAAAAACTACCGCTATTAAATCTAATTAACTATATCTTATTAATTACTATAAGAAACAGTCTTCAGTGCAAATAATTACGCAAATAGAACGCTCCATACTAACATGTATTCCTCTCAGTCTAGTGTAAGAATTCCTAAATAACGAAATAAGTTAACTTTAAAATCGGTGACATGGTTATTTTCAACAATTTTTTCGAACAGTTTCAGGTTTCTGTCTACTGTCCCATTGTAAATCATTACTAAGGGAAATATTATAATACATATAAAACTTAAAATAAACAACAAAAACGATATTAAAATAACGTGCAGTTATATAACTATATATATATAACTTGTGGTATTCTGATGTATAGACATTTTTTTTTTACAGTAATAAGCTGTATAACTATAAAGTTTCACCAAAATCTTTTCAGAGATTTATGCGTGGTACATAATAAACATCCATCCGTTCAAACATCCAAAAATCCACGAATCGATACAAATATTCGTATTTATAATAATAATAAGATAAAATTCGCAATTATATAATGTTTTAGGTATTTACTTTATTACACTTAAATAGTTAATATCTACAATTTCATCTCTATCATTCAACTTTGGTGTGCGGTTTAGTTGTAGTGTAATAATTCAAATTGTGAGGATTACTTTACCGACCATAATTTATTGTGATGGGCTCATTTTATTAGCTTATGATTATAATTTAATATTTTTATTTGATCTATCAATTATTCGATAATATTATTTGCATTAAAATTATTTTTTCCATAAAAATACAATTTAAATTCATTATTATTGTGAAATATTCGCGCAAGTCACCTCGTTTTTTAGGGTTCCGTAGTAAAAAACGGAACCCTTATAGTTTCGCCATGTCCGTCTGTCTGTCTGTCTGTCTGTCCGTCTGTCTGTCTGTCTGTCTGTCCGCGGCTTTGCTCCGAAACCCTTAATACCAGAAAGCTGTAATTCGGTATGAGTATACATATGAATTACGCCGAGAAAGTCGTACAATAAAATCTTAAAAATATTTTTTTTTCAGGGTGTCTTCCCTATGTGTTAAGAGAGACTAAAAATTTTTTTTCTCATTTATCCCATGTTGTGGGGTATCGTTAGATAGGTCTTTTAAAAATGTTATAGGTGTGGGAAAACCATTTTTCCGAACGACGAACTGTTTCCGAAATATTAAGCTTTGAAGTGTCAATTTTTCTTAGAGTCAGGTGTCCCCCCCCTCTACCCACTAAACTGCTGCGTCTAAAAATATGAAAAAATTCACGATAGCGGTACATATAATGAATTTAAAAGGAAAATTATCACGGCTATGTTGGTTCTTATGGTTATCGAGTTATAGATGATCTAAGTAAAAATAAATATTTTACTTTTTAAAGCATCACATTATGTAAATATTATTAATTTTAAATTAATGTATAAATTTAAATGAATAAATAAATAAATATTTAATAAGTTTAAATTAAAATAAAATATAAAATAAGGTATAAAACAATGTCTTAATAAAACATGTCGCGAGTGATTCTGAATCGCGCTTATGAAGTTTTCAACCAAATCTCCATAGATTTCATAGGCGCTAATCGGGAAGGAAATTTATCGGCGCTAAGTATATTTTACAAGTGTTAGAATAATAAATAATCGACGAACATTTAATGTTCAAAATCGTTAGTATAATTCACATTCAAACATTTTTACGAAAATAGGTACTCGAAGATTGCTTGACCGATCTTGACAATTCTGACAACTACGGAACCCTACATTGTGCGTGGCTTGACACGCACTTGGCTGATTTTATTTATTGATATAAAATAGCATTGAATAAACAGTTGAAATAATTAAGTTATTTTTTTTATGATTTTTTCTAACGACTCTTTTTATATGCTTATTTATTAAAATTTAGAAGTATTCTATTGACAGGCTAAGTACAAAAGATAGTTCCTATTATAAATTACCACACATTTTGGTCAATTTAGTGCAAAATATCGCCTTTAGCGTATATTCGTCAATTTCCCTGCGGGTTAACTTTCAAACACTCTCACTACGGAAATAGTGTTAAATTCCAAAGCCAAATTGGGTAAAACTATTGGTATCAAATTATGCTACATTTTGACTATAAAAGAAGGTGTTTTAGTACAAAAATCAGAAGTTAATTAGCCTCTCCATAGTTAAAGGTACGCCAATTTTATACAAAAAAGACAAAGTTTCAAAATGTTCCATGTTTTGATAGCGTTAACATTCGACATTAACCCCGCTGATTGCACATGTCATTTACATACCAAAACTCAATATGAATTCACCATAATAATTATCATAACGAATACTAAATATTAATTAAACAAGATAATTCATCTCGAATTGCCAAATCGTTAAAATGTTATCTAAAATGAAACAATTAACGAACGTGCTTTGTAGATGTGATTTGAAACCGCAACATGATTTCGATACACATATTCCCATGTAAATACTAACGGATATCGAACCCAGAGACGTGTTAAACATTGGGACGTGCCCCGAAACCGCCGGCGGCTTAATTAAAACTGGATAAAACTGATTTAAACCGGCTTCGTTCAAATCGTTTCATCAAATCTTAATAAGTTTATTATAAACGAGAGTGACAACCTTTCATAGGTTTTGACTAAGTATTAAGTAATCTGTGTCCCTTGTGTGAGTTTTTCGATATCCATGGAGTTTTTCATAAAATTGATCTCCTCTTTTTTTGAAGTCGCGAATGTTCTATGTGCGAGATAAACTCCGAATCATTAAGACCTTATTTTTTTAATTATGACAATGATTTGAAAAATTTATTCTAGATAGTCATATGATATAATTTTATGTTTACCGGCGTATAATTTTATAACAAAAACCAGTACATAAATATAATTAGTTTGATTTTCTTCCATCATCTGTAGTTACTTTATTTAATGAGGAAGATTATAGACTATATTACATCACTCTACGGCTCATAGGAGGCAATAACTATAAACACATGAGAAACCGAAAAAGGCAACTAGTTAAATATATATATTACGTTACAGTCTTGTCGTGAAACCAGCTAATACGTACTCCGACTTTCAGACTTCGTATTTTATTTACGTAGAACTAAACTTTATCTTACCCTATAAAGTTATGTGTGCTAGTCGAGCTTCTATAGAAATTTAAAAGGTAAAGTTGGAAAGTATAACGCTGTTAGTATTATACGTACTTGCGTTATGTTGTGCAAAATTATAGCTGTATGATAATTATATTTTAACTTGTGATCCGCTATTGCTAAAAAGCCTAAGAAAATATCGGTTGATCTGACTACCCCCAAACTTAACGAAATCATCCGCTGGGCTAATATCTAAAGATCTCTTAAAAAGCTTATCAAAATCGCTCCAGCTGAATTTACGTGGACAACATACTTATACCAATTATTTCGATTTGATAATCAAACTACTGATTCGATTTTGATGAAAATGAAGTTTTTAAAATTGAATTAGGTTACAAACAATAAAATAACATAACTAATTGAGAACCCATGAAATTTTGTAATAAGATTTATTTTCCAGTGTATTTCCCCTAGGTTCCTAGACATAAAGTATAATACATTTTCTCATTTATCCCATGGTGTCTATCTTTGGATAGTTCATTTAAAATATTATACGTAATATTAAATTAAACTATCATATTTGATTTAAATGATGATGAGAAGGCCTAGTGCTAGATGCCTAGTTCAAATCCGGGCTAGAACCGCTGTGTTTCCAAGTGCTAAATTTGTGTTTAAATTCATTTCGAGCTCGTGCGGTGAAGGAAAACATCGCGAGGATACCTACATGTGCCGGGAGAAATTCTGACACATGTATATTCGCCAACCTGCAGTGGAGCTGCGTGGTGAAGTAAGTTCTAAACCTTTTCCTTAGTAAGGAGGCCTTTGTCACGATGATATTTACAGGCTGTGACTATACTTTTTTTTATTTGCTATTAAAGGTCGATACGATACGATTTTAATTTAGTCTGTGCAAAATAGGAGCGGATAGCTTGCTCTATGTAAATTCTATATGATTTGTTTGTTCTAATCTAAAATCGATTAGACTATGTTTTTCATGGTAATTTTATATAACTTCAACCTTGTGTAAATGTTGATTGATTGTCTTAACGAAACAGGGCCAACAATTGCGATTAAAACAAAACCGCAAAATATAGCATTAAGGGCTATCAGTATTCAAAAATATACAAAACAACACTAAACTATATTATAATATTTCTAAGAAAAATAATTCAACCTTCAAATATTTACCGTTTTACGGTAATTCCCCACCGAGGTGATGGATAGGCGAGAATTAAATCTTAATTTTGCGCTGTACCGCGCGCCATTTTAACGTATTTCAATAAAAGGAGGTTCATAATTTACCAGTGTCTTTAAAAAAAGTTAATTTGTGTTCGTTGCTTGATCGATTTTGTTGAATCTTATTTTTTTTATACACTTCTATTAGTCCCATATATTTTTAATGAAAATCGGTTAATTAGTTTGGGTTTTAAATAAAAATAACTGGAATAAGTAAATGAATCAAGTAAATTAAATTACGCTTATATTTCTATATGTGTATATTGTGCATTTGAAGTCGGTTCCCCTTTATTAAATAATCATATTTAGAAATACAACCACTGGTATTTGGTAGTATTATATATTTAAAAAAAAAAGCTCGTTAGCTTTAATTATATCATTGCGGAATGGCCACAGTAGCCGAGCCGTAAGTTGAAATAATAACTACACACTAAAAATAATTAAATCTTCACTAAAAAGTACTTAAATCATATTCTATTTAGGGACTGTTTTATTTCGAATTTAAAACGGCCAGTTTTCTAAAATTCAGTCTACAGTGCTATTTAAAAGTTCTAAACTGGTTAAGTAGGTCACCTAGATTAATATGAGTGACAGCGATAAATATTTTAAATATTTTTTACTCTTAATTTCATATAATTATCTCTCTCTTTTATGACATGGTAATCATCTCTTAATGATACGACTTTGCCTTTTATTATTGAAAATAAAATTACACTAATATATATATATATATATATATATATATATATATATATATATATATATATATAATTTCTTACACACTAACACTAATATATATATATATATATATAGTTTCTTGAATTTTACAATCTTAAGCCAAATTACTTTACGTATTGTAATTGAATTTTTTTTTTTCGGTCATTAATAAAATAAATAGCAAATTGAAATTTATTATTTGCTCTCAACTAAGGTTTTACACGCCTTACCATAGAAAATTTGAAAATAAAATGTAGTAAATAGTTATAATTTTTGTAATTTTCTTTTAAAAAAATGTAACAGTCGTTATACCCCTGTGATCCTCTTGTTCGGACCGCGCCTAAGAGTTATATACGTAATCATTGTATCAATTTTACAACCGAGAACACATCATTTACATTGATGTACAAAAATAATTCGTTAAAATTAAACACACATAGAATCAAAGCCTTGTCTGCTCAACCGATCAAATAATTATGTTTACTTTTACGGTAGGCTTGTTTTCACTTTCGGGGTTTATTTAGGCGTGTCATGTCCTTTCTGCCGTACCTTAAGTGTTGTCAACACAATATAGGTGAGGTACACTCGGGTGAGATGAAAATAAATATATTTGGTTAAATAAATTAGGTTTTTTGAGTTAAGGGATTTGATATAAAGATTAATTATGGTTTTGTGTGTTTTTGATTATGTATTTATTTTTATTTACACTTATTTTTACGTTTATAGTAATATTATAAAGAGATATGTTTGTAAGTTTGTATGAAATCTAAATGAAATAATCCAATTTGGAAATTCTTTTTGCGTTGGATAACCCGCTTATTAGGAAAGGTTATAAGCTATATTACATCACGCTAAGACTCATACAAGCGAAGTAGTAAATATAAACGCAATTGAAACCGTAAGGGGTAGGTAGTGTATAATAAAGATAGAAAACCAATTTTGTAGGTATATGCGAATTAACTGTGAAATTAGAGGCGCATTTAGAAAAAATATTTTACCATTTGTCATAGACTATATTTCATGTATGTTGAGTACTTTAAAACAAAATCTATATTAATACGAGTGATCCCGTGATAATGACCTAGTATTTAATATTTGTCTATTAATCAAATTAATTTTGTACATAATAAGTTTTTGGACGAGAGTGTTTATCTTTATAACTTAACAAATTTGTATGAAATTTAAAATGAATGTAACATATATATACAGATCGGATTTTTAAACTGGACGTAGTAGGCCAAATCCTAAAGTATAAGAAATAACGAAAAATACTCTAAGGACCCTCGGGGCTGATTTTATTTTTCGGATTAGTTTTATGAAAAATTTTTGTTCCTTGCCTGGAATCAAACTCGCTGATTCTGGTAAAAAAAAAAACACATTTTATTTTATATATTTTAAACTTTCGCGATTTATACTATTCATATTTAATATAATGGGTCTTATTGCGATAACTAATGGTAGTAATACCTTTTTATTGCCCGACGTTTCGACGAAGTTGCATTCGTCGTGGTCAGCTCGTGACCAGAACGAATGCAACTTTGTCGTATTACTACCATTAGTTATCGCGATAAAACCCGTTATATTAAATACATCTTATATTATTGCACCATGTGATAGTGCTATTTATAAGGACTAAATTCTGGGAAGTAATAATGTCCGAAAAACTGATGGAATAGCCTTATTTTTTATAAATATTTTAACCTTTTACATTAATTATTCATACCTAGGATACTTTTTTATTTCGCTGATAAAATCGAGGAACGTAGTTAGTGAATAACAAAATCGGTATTCTGCTAATGTAATCTTTAAGTTCATTGCTATTACTTAGGGAGCATAATATTATCGCGAACTTACTTTTTTATGTTTTTAAAATTACTGACCTAAATTATTAAACTGAATACATTTTTAAACATTGATATTGGATAGCGTTTATTATGTATATTTTTTTTTGAAATTTATGCAAATAAATGAAATTGAAATGTCTAATTGTAATATCAAATTAACAGCTTGTAACTAAATGCATATGAAAGTGTATACGATACTTACATTTAAAAACACAATTTTTTATTTCTTTTTTGTCTATGCGCCTGTCTGTCTATTTGTTCCGGAAGAACATAGGCTACTTTAATTAAAAAATATATTTATTTCAATTAATGAATAAAAAATTACGCGAAAACAAAATTGAAACCAATTCAATTCAATTCTTTGGTTAATGGCTTCTAGTTGTGCCACTTAGGCACATGTTATTTCGCCAATGTCACGTGGGAAAAATTGAAACCAATGAAATATTAAACAATATTCAAGCAGCGAAGGTAAACAAACAAAACCATCCCCTTTAAAATGTCAGTATAATAACGAATAATTATACAACGCCTTAACAAATATTGTTATCAGTAAGTAAACTGTATATTATTAAAAAAACGTTATAACCGTTATGGAGGGAAACCGTTTAAAAAACCATTATCGCGATAAATTTTATCGAAAAACCTGTACTAAAATTCCGTCACGACAATGTAACGTTAGCAATAACATTTTCTATTATTTTAAATTAACATAATTGGTAAACGGGTAAACGATGCTGTGTGTGATCGGTTTTAAATTGACAAAGTTTCATACTATCTTTCATCCCCTATTTTATCCCCTTGGGGATATAATTAATCAAATTCCTTTCTTAGCGGATGCCGGCGTCATAACATCTACTTGCATGCCAAATTTCAGCCCGATCCGTCCAGTGGCTTGGGCTGTGCGTTTATAGATCACTATGTCAGTCAGTCAGTCCTTTCAGTTATATATATTTAGATTTTTAACCGATTTTCTGTAAGTGTGTGGCACATTTACGAGCCTGTATACGAGCCGTAGTCAATGAACAACCACGCTAATTATTACCTTTATAGAACAAAAAACATTGAAAAAACCATTAACGTTGTAAATTATATATAAAAATCTTTACTAAAATCCCGTAACTACAGAGTAGCGTTCGCAATATCATTTCCTAGTACCTTCATTGTTAAATTTCGCCCAGTTCTAACGTTATTCGCTTTGATTAGGGTTGTTTATTCAACGGTGTTAGCTCCTGAAAGTTTTAGCGACGTGTTTCCACACCTGCTCTGTGACACCCACGCTGAATGGAAGTTAAATTATATACTTGACAATAATTTCGCAATTCTAATATACTAAAATGTTTTAATGATATGTAACGTATATTACTCGAAGTTTCTTTACTAATCTAAGATTATTATTACAGTGATTACATGTAAAAAATGCAGTTTTATATAATTTAAAATTAATAGGAGCCTATTTTTAATTTATTTTTTTTTTGCAAAAAAAATGTAGGAGATATTTACTTCGGTAGAGCCTAGCCGTAGGCCACTAGCTGCAGCTCGTAGACAGGATGGCTCGACGGGGGCAGTACCTCCCTCTCACAGAAGATTGACAAATGAGAGAGCTGTAAACCCGATCCATTTGCTTTCTTTACTTTCTATTCCCTTTTATATTTTATTCCTTTTTAAGCATGTGGATCCTTTAGTGCTGCAAATGTCCACGGGCAACGGTGATCATTTAACATCAGGTGTCGTGTTGATCTAGTCGTTTGTCGTTTGTTTGTAAAAAAATTAAAGGCTAAAATTAGTTTTTCTATTCGCCTATTCATGAATGTATTCTAGGGGAACACAATAGTGTTAATTCTGAATTAAATTCAATGTGTATTTATGTATCGAAAATCTACATCATACGATAATTTGTATGTAAATATTATTCATAATAAATGATTCATCTATACTAATATTATAAAGAAGTAAAGTTGGTTCGTAAGTTTGTATATACTACTGATCCAATTTGAAAAAATATTTTTATATATTTGCGTTTGATAACCCGTTTATTGAGAAAGGTACATTGCCCTACGTCTTATAGTCGCGATGCAGTACCGTAAACGCTAGTGAAACCACGAAGGCAGCTAGTCTTTTACACAATAAAAATTGCCGTAATAAAACGTTATACGGCATAAGCCCAATAACCATCAAAACTGTCTAGAAATAGACAACGTAAGCGGTAAATTTAGTGTCAGAGACATTAATGATTGGTCATAAATTTTAGTACTCAATTATATTGGTAATGTCCAGCAATGGTGAATACTTTATGGATGATTAGTATTGAAAACCAACATTATGGATGGAGACACGCACCGCTGTAATATATTAGAGAAATTTCCTTAACGATGTTTACGTATCTAATCGATACAATAACATAAAGATAAGAAAAAAATATTCAATTCAATTCTTTGGTTTATGGCTTTTAGTTGTGCCAATTAGGCACATGTTATTTCGCCAATGTCACGTGGAATGGAGAAAACACGATGGAGATTGATCGGTGGGAGAAAAAAATATTAATGAATATCTGTGGCACTTATACTGACGTTATTAAAAAATAAGCAAAACACAAGTCCTACTGAGTTTCTTTCGTGGTTCCGTCTCAGACAGAATTTGTTTTTTTTTTTACTATTAATTTGCTTGGCTTTCGTAAAGACAATGTAATTCCCCTAATTTGAATAACTTCAATTTTAATATAGGTATAGGTTTGGAACGTGTAATTAATTTTTAGGAAGAAACTATTTTTTTAATTGCTCTTAAAATTTGCGATATGTTTTTTTTATAATTTTTTATTTTATACTAGCTTTGCTTTTTTATATTACTATGTAGATTAAATAAATCATATAACGATTATTTTATTATATTATTACCTGTACAATCTTGTACAATTGTACATAATAATATCCTCAATTAATTAATGGACGTTAATATAAACTTTGAAAGTAATTGACGAATATGAAATGTCTACATATATGCTTAAATATATTAAAAGTTAAGTTGAATATGTTAAAAGTTTTGCTTTTACGGCATGTTAACTTAATTACTGAGATTGTATGAGATTATAGCGGTCTTACGGCTACGCGCAGAACTCTTTGTTGCAACATTAATCACCACTTATTTTACTGTGAAACAACATTAGTGTTAATATGAGGGCGTGATTAAGCCATTCAGTCATGCATCCAATTATTCCTGAATAAACACAAAAGCTCACTGACTAAACACAAACACTCCAAAACTAGTTGATATCTTAAATTGAACTTTGGATGTACTTTATGATAGATAGCAGACGTTAGCTATAAAGAAATTTTTGAAATTTCAAGTGAATTTTAAGTTCGAAATTTGTGCGGATAAATAAAACATGGCACGAGTAAAGCTAAGAAGAAAAGCATGTTATCTAATTTTGTTATTTGACGTTACTTTAAAATAATACTTAATTAAAAAACAATTGCAGACTTATTACGATTTTACTATGTATAAATATATAATTATTATATTTATTGTATAAAAAAATATACTTAGATAACGTGTTTTTCATATTTGATACCTCCAATTTCATATAATTATGTAATTATCGTATAATTAACACCCACGCTATAAAGTTATTAAGAAATACTTTCATAGCAATTAGTCTACGTAAAAGATTATTTATTTAGAGTCCACACTTATATAAATGTGAAAATAGCTACGTTGTTAATGTTAAATTGTTTCGTTGTTGTGGCTACATCAAGTGACTTACTGTCATACTATAAAAGACGCATTAAAACCATGTTGAACACGTGTTTAGCTAAACAGTGTTTAAAAATTAAACATTGCTTAAAATATTATCCAACTTGCTTAACAGCGAATAAACTCATAAAAAAACTTATTGATAAAATGTTATACGTTACATTTGACAGCTAAAATAGGTTTTAAACATCTGTTATACTCACTTAAACGTATGTTAATCTATATCTAAAGCATGTTTAACTTAAAACTGTGCTTAGACGCTGATTTGTAGTATGGATTTTTTTAAACACGCGTTTAACGTCTATTTAAATCTTTTGTAGTAAGGCAGTTATAGTTTAAACTCAGGGAACATGTACACATACACCTTACTATTAAAAATTGAATTAAAATTTCCATACAAGATGCACTTTGTCCTTTTTAGATAATTAATTAATTACATGTGTAAAAGATACAAGACAGGCGCTATTACAGTATGTAATATATAAAAATTCGTGACTACATATAACGGTTCATGAGATACACCCCGCTGACAGATAGACATACAGCCCCACGAACAGACGAATAGCGGAGGCTTAGTACGGCACCGTTGGCACCCTTTGGATACAGACCCCTAAAAATGTAAAAATAATGTTTAATGATCTTGCAAACAAAACTTACAATCCGTACATTTTTAGACTAATTACGAGGAGGAATCCTGAGGAAAGCAAATTTAATAATATACGTTTAAAGATAAATTTACATTTAATGTGTCTTTTTCAAATAATACGTTCGATCTCAATTAATAATGTAATTAACACGTTAACGACGCCCCGGTTTAAAATTAATTAATTCTATCTCAGCTTGAAGCATTGTTATTTCATCGTAATTAATAATTAAATTGTTAAAATTTTTACATAATATGGCAACATTATAAATTAAACTATTTTAACTATTGTATTTATAAGACCAAGAACACGCTAAACAGGTTCAAATTATTCAAATACTAGCTGCCCTGGATGGTTTTACTTGCATTTTTTACTGCATCATTCCAATAAGTCCTAACGTAATGTAATATAGCCTTAAACGTTCCTGAATAAAATTGCTATCCAACGCAACAAAAAAATCAAATTGGATCAGTAATTTCAGAGATACAAACTTACAAACAAATTTTACCTGTTTTAAATATTAAAATAGATTTATTTCTAAAAACATACAATATTGATCACTCTTCTGAGTTATTTCATGATATAAAAAGACGTACCTTCATTCAACATTTATGATATAAGTATTTATTTTTGTCAATAAAAGGAACAAGGCGAGGGTCGTAAGCCAAGCACTTTGGACGCAGTAAAGCTTTTTATCACGACCACCACGCACTATTTTATAGGTCGTCAAGCTACCATAATGGCAGCTATTGTTTAACGACTGAGAGGCATTTGTTTCTTTACCTTTGATATAATGGATTTTAAACGAGGTCGCTTTATTTCACAGGTTTTTATTACCATCGCTAGTTCGTTCCGCGTTTTTTATACATACACGCATACGCAAATAAAGATTGAGTGTCTATGTGGTTGAGTGTTCGTGTGCGTGAGTGTTTGTAAAGTTTGTATATAAATGTTGAAAGCTTGGGTGTGTGAGTGCCACATAGTTTGAATGTCAATGAATGTAGCAATCGAAATATCCTCAGTCAATCATTTTACCTTTGATATAATGGATTTTAAAGGAGGTCGCTTCATTTCACAGGTTTTTATTTCCATCGTTAGTTCGTTTCGCGTTTTCTATACACACACGCATACGTAAATAAAGATTGAGTGTCTATGTGTTTGAGTGTTCGTGAGTCTGAGTGTCTGAGTGTTTGTAAAGTTTGTGTATAAATGTTGAGCGCTTTGGTGTGTGAGTGTCATATAGGTTAAAGGAGGTCGATTTATTTTACAGGTTTTTATTCCATCGTTAATTCTTCTGTGTTTCCTATACAAACACACATACGAAAATAAAGATTGAGTGTCCATGTGATTGTGTGAACGTGTGCCTGAGTGTCAAAGAGTTCTAGTGTCTGAATGTCTAAGATTGTAACAATCGAAATATCCCTAGTCAATCATGTCTTTCATCTGACAATCTGAATCGCTGTGTATGTCTATGCCTGGTCAATTGCATGCCTGAGTATGTGAATATCGTAATTTCTAAATATCATCTAATTAAGTATAGATTTAGACGAAATATTAAATTAGATGATCGTAAAAATTTGTATTACAAAACATAAATATTTCGATAAAAGTTTTAATAAAATTTGTTAATATTACATATGTGTATGAAAGATAACAAAATTTAATTTTATACCGTAATGTGAATTATAAATTGCAAGTATGTTGAATATTTTATAAGTGTATGTTGGTTTTAGCCATAATTACTTATGCTGATGTATATTCACATATTATCTTTATACAGACATCAATCTTGAGCATCTTAACACATTGGAGCGAGTCATTAATAATATTGTTATCCCCTCGATAATTCGCACCGTAATTTAATCATATTTTCACCTAAATCTCAATATAAATTTCTCTCTACTTAAAGTTAATATAAAATCTGATTTGTATATATTGTATTTAGTATTGGTTAATTATAAATCAGTTAACAAAAATGTAATTACATAATAGGTATTGATTATATTTTTAACGAGTTATGCCACTTGGTTTCGTCGCGTTAAATTTCAGTCCTGATGGAAGAAACGTTTCACAAATAAATGCCTTTTTAAAATATATATTAGAGTACGGTTTTAAAGCGCTTTTGAATTGTCAATTTACAAATTAGTCTTTAAATATAAAACGTAATGTAGGTTCTACTGAAACAATAACTAAATAGTTACTCGTCGTACGGTTAAACATTCCTAATATCGTCTATAATTTTTTTCAACTCTACTTCAAATTTTGTTTATGACACTTGCCCTTGAATACTTCTATGAATTTGATAAGTTTTGCTTTAAAATGTGCATAAAAATTTACATAAGTTATTTGTCATTGCTTTACACCTAAAAGAATTTACTGTTCATAGCTTTATTTATGGCTGCCACGGCTCAGTTTTAAGGTTACCTTAGCTAGGTAACTGGGGCCAGGTGTTTAATGCCAATTATAAGAGTAAAATTAACAAATATAATTTTTGCCTTATCATAATATATGACATACTAGTCTGCTTACGCTTTTTCTCTTATTAATACATTTTTTTTTTCCGTACGAACGTTTTAATGTTTGTTGTTTTTTTCTGTCTAGCTACGACGAGCGCACTACTAACTGGGAATTTAGTATACTATGTCTATAATCTTCTCACAAGTGCAACCAATTAGTTAATAAAGTTTTATCATAATCGGTAGAAAAGTGTAGCAGCGCAATTGAACAAATAAATAATATTTTTTTTTTATGTATCATAACCGTGACAGTTTCGGACATAAAAATCTAACATATTAACAAAACTTGCATTTATGTTAGTACAGTTTTAACGTTATAATTATTTGAGTATTAAATTAAATTAGAAATGTCGTTTTGGGTTTGTCACGAAGCAATAAAGGTTAGAGTTATGATATTAAAATAAGCGGCCTGAATAATTTAATAATTGAGCGGTTCAAACGGCTGAAACATAACATATTCAATTGAATTACAGTCGCAACGAGCAGGCACTTTGTTAAAGACTAGCTTTTCTTTGCAGCTTCTCTCATACGGAAGGAACGTTTCATAAATTCTAATGCTAATTCAAAATATACTGTATTGGAGTGTGTTTTTAAAGTGCTTCTGATTTGTCAATTTACAAATTAGTCTTTAAATATAAAACCACCATTGTTTCGAGATGCAGTTTCTACCGAAAAAGCAATAACGAAATAGTTACACACAATATATATAATAGTACCATAGTTCAATGAAATAGATCCATAAGTCTTATCGCGATAACTAATGGTAGTAATGCATTTTTATTGTCCGATATTGCCCTTCGCCTTTCGCAAAGAAAATTCGCGCACTCGCCGCCGGAGGGTGCGCGGTACACTCAGCTCGTGACCACGACGAATGCAACTTTGTCAAAACGTCGGGCAATAAAAAGGTATTACTAACATTAGTTATCGCGATAGGACCCGTTATATTAAATAGAAATAGTATAAATAGCGATAGTTTAAAATATGTATATCCATAGGTTTCGGAGTTTATTTTACACTAGCTGCTTCTTTGCTGCGTTTATGGATACTAGTTCACTCGTATGAGTTGTAGGGTGACGTAATATATGTAGTTTTTAACCTTCTTTAATAAACGGGCTATTCTACGTAAAAATATTTTTTGGAATCGGATTAGTAGTTTCAAAGATTACCCCCTCCATACATACTTATGAACAAACTTAACTTTTTTATAATATTAGTATAAACAATAAAAAATCCGCTTTATTTATTATATCAGTATAGATTAGGTTTTGCTCAGCTGCTCTGGCGCCTCGTTTTATTTCTCTGTATAAACTTTGATCGTCCGTTTCACCCATTTAGGGAATGAATTTTCAATCGACTTGAAAAATGAAGAGGTTCTCAATTGGTAATTTTTATTTCATGTTTAGTAACTTAGAACATTGTCATTTCTTAATCCATTTTGAAATTGTTTTTTTTTTATATAAAAAGGTATACTCTAGATTGATCGATACAATTTTTATATACATACATATTTACAATTGAACATGTATAGTCTAAGGGACTCTCTAAGCTCATATCGATACTAGAATATTATAAAACTGAAGATTTTGTTTATTTGTTTGTATGTTTGAACGCGCTAATCTCAGGAAATACTGGTTCGAATGAAAAAAAAACTTTTTATTTTAGATACTTTATTTATTAAGAAAGGCGATCGGCCATATAACATCACGCTACGACTCATAGGAACGAAGCAGTACATAAACGCAAGTAAAACCGCAAGGGACAACTAGTCTAGTCTAGTCTAGTCTAGGACTAGCTAGCATTGCATTAATTGTATAAACAGATGTAACTTTTTAACTTAAAACTAAGCCTTTATCTAGTTTTTTTTTTCAACTTTATAAGAGTAGTTTATGTGTAAAATTTTTATTTCAATAAAATTTGTTAAACAGCTCCAGCGCTCACAAGTAATGAAATAAATAAATAATAATGATGGTGATACTAATGACGTTGCAGCTGATTATAGTGATAATAATGACAGACACGTTGGCGCAGTGGTCACTGCAACTAACTCAAGCGCTAACAGTCGCGGGTTCGATCCCCGCTCATGGCAAACGTCTGTATTGGCCATACGGATGTTTATTGTGGTCTGGGTGTTTGTGTTAGTGTTGTGAGTGTTTCCGGACCCCCGACACAAGGTCACGCGATCTTAATGGGGCCCGTTGAGTGTGATGCGTTTATTTATTTATTTATAAAAAGTCATAAATATTTTTTAAAACGAACAAAACGCCCGTAATGCGTACAAACAAACTCTTCACCTCTATATTAGAAGAGGTTTCATATGAAATCACTTATTTACATAAAAGCGGTTTCCATTGTAAAGGTCGCGCATTTCTCTTTGGGCCGGAAAAGGGAAACATACTCGTATCTAAATATTGCGAACGTATTGCAATGTATGTATTTGTATTTCAATAGTGTCGTTATTCTAGGGGCCGCAACTACTTTACCCGAATTATATATAGATTTATAACCCCTAATTTTAGGGTTAATATTTTGAAACACGTATTTATTTACGCTGAAGTAGATGCATTAGAGTTCGTGTTTCTTATTTTAAAACCGAAAGACTTTCATGCAAAAGTTCATCTCTTCTTTTACAGTCTTAGGGAAAATTTCGCCTTTATGAAGCAGTCAATCAGCCAGGACGAGTTAGATTCTGTGACTATAAAATGCACATAAAACATTTTTTTAAGTAAATAGTTATTATTTTGAATGTTTGTCCTCTATACGCTTCGAAACCATTGATTTATTTACTATAAATCCGATGATATATTCTGGGAAAGCCCTTTGGGTTCCTGATCCAAAAAACTTATATATTTTAGATGCCATTTCAATTCATATCGAGAAGTTAGAAAATCATTTTAAACAAAAATAAAACATTTAATCATAAACGATGATATCTCTAGTTTAGTTTATTATATAATTTATTCCATCTTAGACAAATGAGAGTAGAAAATTTGATGTTGTGAAACAATTTTTTAGGCGCCAATTTTTCAATATGGCGCCATTACCGATAGAGATTACGAATGTAAAAATGATCGAAATTCCTTAAAATTTTCCGAAGGCAAATCCATTTAACAGTACTATAAGATATTAAGTGGTCAAATAAGAGTCCAATGATATCAAAATTCTATATCTCAAATATATGTATCTTCTAAATGTATGTATTGACAGATTTTCAAGAGAGTAACTATCGAGTTTCTTGCCGGTTCTACAGGTTCGGTGGAGTCTACTTTCCGAACCGGTGGTAGCTTCATTAATTGAAATATTTTTTTGTTTCTATTTTGACGTTTTAAAAGTGCTTGTGAAATACTACTTGAATAAAGTATATTTTGATTTTGATTTAATATTTAGTTTTTTTTTTTAATATTCATATATTTTTTTTAAAACCAACATCCACAAGCGAACTAACGGGGAAACACTAGTTAAGTTTAATGGGTGCTATTTATTTACTAATAAAATTATAATTTTGCACTAAAATTCCTTTCAGTACCAGGTAAATATGAAAATAATCCATCTAACGTTCTAAGTAATAACGGTATTAGTTCTAGTAATAAGATTTTAATTAAATTGCCGATATCCATGAAGTTTCCTAGTTTGAAGCTAATGAAATGATATTTTTATCAAAGAGTATCTATTTTTTATTTTTATAATAGACTAGCTCTGTCTCACGGGTTCACCCGAGTTAATTTAATGATATTTTTTAATATAAATATTCCTGTGAGTGAAAGTCGTGTCAAAATTGTTTTAGCCGTTTTAAATATTAACCGGAACAAACAAACAGACAGACAAACAAAAATGTTAAAAATTGTCTGTTTGATGTAACTACCGTGTATACTTTAATATGTACATATTTAAACTTCAATTTTATTTATTAGTATAGATATAGGTAGATATAGATATAGATAAGATAAAGGGGTTGGTTAGTTACACCATTTGGACGCTGATAAGCAATACTGTGTCAAGCCACACGGACTTCATTTTGAGGAAATGGCGTCTAAAGATGTCAAACCCATTTTCAACAAATTTGTTTGAAGAAGTATATATCCATCTTTTCTTTAATTTTTTTGATAAAAGGTATAATGAATTAAATTCAGTCTAATATATTTAATATATTGTTTAATAAAAAGTTTTTCAAATATTTGAGGTTATTGTATAAATTGCAAAATATGGAACGCACTTGAAATTCGAACCAATTAATTAAAAAAACTCTTTTCTGTACTTATTTAGTTTATATGACTTCAATTTTTTTAATAATGTTAAATAGGTGATGCAGTATCGAAATACATCAATATCTCCGAATTTGACTTTTTGTGGGTTGACACATTATTGCATATCTGCATATATTTAAAATTAAAGAACGACGTAATAGTTTTTATGATCTTTGGATTATTGGATTTGTCTGTGCTTCGAATAACAATATATCTATTAAAACATCGGATATATTCACGAAAAAAAAAGTTAAGAAAAAAATCATTTTCTCACACATATTGCATAGATGACTAATAATAAGCTAGCATTGCATTAATTGTATAAACAGATGTAACTTTTTAACTTAAAACGAAGCCTTTTTCTAGTTTTTTTTCAACTTTATAAAATAGTTTATGTGTAAAATTTTTATTTCAATAAAATTTATTATACAGCTCCATCGCTCACAAGTAATGAAATAAATAAATAATAATGATGGAGATACTAATGACGTTGCAGCTGATTATAGTGATAATAATAATAATTATGATGATGACTAATAAAAACCTTATTTAGTCTAATTTCTTTACTTATTTTTAGATATCGGTCGATAAAACTACATAATCAATTTTATGGAGTTATATGACTATTTTAAGTAAGAATATTTATTAAATATTTTCAATAATATTGTCATTCTATTAATAACTAAATTCTGGTCACGATTTAGCTCGCGTGGGTTTCAGTTTGTTTGAGAAAATGTAAAAGTACTCTAAAATTTAAATATTTCAACTTATAAAGTGGGCTTTTAGGTTTACTTTAATTCGTTAGATTTTTTTTTAGTAGTTTGTATATTTTGTACTTCAAACTATCTCATGGTAAAAATAATTCCTAAACTTAAATTAAATAATAACATTTGTAACATAAGATATTAATGTAATAATAGAATCATCGCCATCATTACTCTATTTATTTTTTTCATTCACCAATGAAGCCTTTTCTTCCTTTGACTCTTACTGAAATCACATTAGTCTTCCATACTAAAGATTTTGTCAATATGCATACTCAAATTTTAGGATTCTGTAGCTGAAGTGTGAACCCTATTACTAAGTCTATGCTTTCGCTCTGTCTGTTCTTCCATTCCTCAGTATTTTTTTTTATTTAATTATTTGGGTCTCCAAAAATACTGAATAAAAGTCAATAAAAATAGGAACACATTATCTGATATGTATGTTGCTTTTACCCATTCTATTTATTTCCTAAAATTACCTAAAGTTGCCTGGAAGAAATCGCTGTCTTAGCGATAAGGCCACCCCTTGTAGGTACATTTCTATTTTTTGTACAATTGTTTTTTGTAAATATTATTATTCTATTCTACCAACAAATAATAATCATTAAGTGTAAATGAGACTTTTGTATGAAGGCATACCTTATTACATACTGTTGGAGCACCTGTCTTATTACTCTTACAAAAGTAATTATAAAGTAACTTTATATTTTACAATTGTAGAGAACTGAGCGTGGAGTAGGCTAGTTTGCACTTAGGCGGTATTTTATTTAAATGTGTTCAGTATTGTGTAAATGTGATAGAAAGATAGTCATTTTAGGCGAGAATTACATTGGTTTACTCTCGTAATCGATAAAAAACAACAAGGTAATCTTACGAAAGCGGTAAATGTCAAAAATAAGATGCTGACACTGATTCCTTTCAGATGTAAAACAATGACTAACAACTTATTTAAACCTTTAAAAAAAAAAAACAAAACATATTATTCTGAACAGCTAAAGCATATTATTCTGTGCAAGATTATATAGATGATAATAATGCATGGATTTAGTGTATCTGGATTTCATACAGGATGTTTAATATATACATTTGTAATTTTGCAATGTATGTACTTAATAACACAATTTTAAAAGTACCTATCGAGTTTTTTACCGGTTCTTCTCGGAAGAATCTATATTCCAAACCGTTGGTAGCTTTCCCTTAATTTAAGTATTTTTTGTTTGTTTTGACGATTCAAAAGTGCTTTTAAAAGCCTACTTTAATAAAGTATTTTTTGATTTTACAAAACTCTGAAAGCAAAACTTACAAGTGTAATTTCGTCTTAGATTTATAACTTTACTAGATAAAACATCTTCACCTACAAACTCGACAGTGTCACGGTTTTATTACGAGTACGTACAGATTATAAAAGGTTGTAAAGCTTCATATAATGAGGCTTCATGGATTGTCGACGGTTTCTGTAATAAAATTCTGTATGGGCTCGTATTACTCGCGTCATAACTGAACGAGAAATGTAATAAAAATCATATAACTTTTAAAATGTTACTCTTTAAAGGTTAAAATAAAATGGAAGTAAAGATGAATGATTTACTTTCAATTATTTCTAAGACGTAAGTATAAACTTACATTGTGCAATAAAACATTTGTAAATTTTACACTTTTAAATCATTCACAACTTGGTAACAATTACTTTTATGACGTTTTTTTTTTTCTTTATTTAATTTAATAACCTTACGTACTGACAGAACAGATAGATAGCTTCTGTCAGACGTAAATGCAATGATATACATTTTTTTTTTAATTTTATGAACGTCCGTGAGCAAAAGTACAAAAAAAAAGTGAATGTTATTATTGTAATTTATGTTAATTAATTGTATTAAAGTAATTATTCGTATATTTATTACTTCTTGACCCTAAATGATTCAATGTATCAAAATCATAATATAAAGTATATTCACTTCACTCGATTAAAGCTTTTGAATCGGTAATTAAACAAAACAAAAAGATTCAATTGATGAAGCTGCTTCGGAATCTAGATCGGGAAGAACCGGCAAAAAACTCAATAGTTACTCTTTTAATTTTTTTTCAATTTAATCTGAAGGCAAATTTCAAATGGAGATATAGTTGTAGCATGACACGAATCAACACATATTTTGCATTTATTCCGCGAGTCAACTAGATTTCTATATAAGTCTATTTAGTATTTCCATATCGTTTAATCGAGATCGTATTCAATATGTACTTTGTAAATTTCATCACTGAAATTAGTCGGAATCCATACATGAGCTCAGCTTGACACCTGTTGGATTTAAATTGAAGGTGAATATGAATTCAGTTCGTATGAAATGGTTGTGAAGTTATTTCAAAATACATGTCCATTGACAGCATTTGAATTCGTTATTATATGTGTAAATTACAAAGCTGAAGTATTTATTCAAACGAGCTAATTTCAGAAATTTACTAATTTTTTGCGCAATGCACATACAAGTAATACATTTTCTTCTTAGGTTTTTTAATATCAATTTACTTAATATACTCTAAGGTAACTCAAAGTTTTATTCTCGTAATTGTAAAACAACTCTGTAATTTGGTAACAGCTACTTAAAAAACCTTTGCTAAAGATAAAAGTGTCAAAAATATAAATCTTTATTAAAGTCTGAGAGCAAAACCTATAAGTGTAAATATTGCCTAAGATAATCATTGTCAGATAATTTTAAATTGATTGACAGATTGTCTTAATTGGCGGTTCTGAGGTCACGAATTTCTTACAGTATTAATAAATAGATAGTTTCTAAATATGGAGAAAGGACTTTTGAACATTCATTAATTAAGGAAATAGATATTTAGTATTCTTTCTTAAGATTTGTCATTCTGAAATACCATTGGACGCTGGTCTCGTACATAAATAAAACACTATGTAATCGTTGCAAAACACAATTTAACATACAATAAAATCCAGATTTGAGAATTGATTTGTTTCGATTTAGTTCAAAAATCAGAAATAAACCGTTAAAATTTATCGCACTGCAGCGGTAACTCACCGTTGTTAGCCTGCTAGTTAATGCTAATAACATCGACGTTCAATCGCAAATGCAATGATATTTTATAACTAAAGATAGTTCATACTATTTGATGTTCTAAATCTGTATTTATTCCCAATTTTGTCAAGCTCGTCAATTTATTTGTTGACCCAAAGATACTCTCACCTGTCATACTCAGTTGGCACTTGGCAACGTCGTTCAAAGTGGTCGCGCATTTTGGCTGCAAAAATTGAATCTCTTAAAACATATCCATTGTTATATTATCATTGTAAAAATGTTAATTCAAGATGTTATAATCTGACTAGAATGCTGGATATATTTCGGAACAAACTCTATCTGTTTGTTAGGTTTAATGATATGTAGATCCTGTAAATGTCCGTAACATGATCACCTTAATTCATTTCATTTCTGAAACCATTCCTGTTGAACAGGATTTACATAAGCACTCAAACGCCCGGCTATTCCGTTAAGCCTATTTCGTTAATTAAAACGTTGATATTGATTGGTGTACAAATTGATTACACTTTTTATGAATAGTAAAGCGAAAATGGTAAATACATTTAATCCTTTTTTATGAATACACGCTTTCAACTATATATTTTTATGTTGATATAATCTATAGGCTTATGAGGCACTAGTTTATCGATTGCAATTTATATGCTTGGTTCATACCACATCGTCAGTCTTAACTATCTGTTAATCATATATTAGTAAAATGTCCCAGTTTCTTTTCTTTTAACACATGCTTTTGTAAAATTTTGTTTCACCGTTAAAAGTGCAAAATTCTGTGAAATATAAGTATTTGAAAATTCAATTAAATGAAGAATACGACTTTTCAAACAGACTACAAAAATTAAAACAGTATAGCATCGCTTCAGCTACCAGGTCCGAATTTTTAAATAAACCATTTAGAAACCAACTCTACTTATATCAGAAACGACGAAATAAAGTAACAATAAAGATATATAAAAATATAAAGATATATTGTCCTAGTTATTTCGTAATTAATTTAAAATCTATTTAAAATTTCATTGTTTACATGCAAATTTCTACAATTCGGAATAAGCGCCGAATATATGCCTTGCATATTTATTTATTAAAATGCTTTATTGTATAATATTATATACTAACAAAATTCGGGCTTAACGCTACTGCATTTTCTACTTAGGATGTACAACAGAGATCGATGTAGGTGGGCAATAAAACATATAATACAATAGAATACAGTATAATCTACTCGTCTACATATAAAATCACTTGTCCTGACTGATTCATCAACGCAGAGCCTAAACCGCTGGGACTACGAACTTAAAATTTTGGCAGTAGGTGGCTTTTAGGTTGCAGGCATCCACTAAGAAAGGGTTTTTTGATTGTTGCACCCTAAGAGGGTGAACAGGGGTAAAAACGTTTGTATGCAAAATCTTATTCTGTGGTCGTTTTAACTTAAAACTTAATACACATGCTTCTGGGTGATAGCAATGAGATATAAAATAGAAAACGGGGTACTATTATTCCACACTGGGGTGCAAGGGGGTAGTAAAGTTTGTATGGAGAAAACATATTTTTATAGCCAATTTTCCTTAAATTCAGCATAAACATTACTTAGGGAGAATAATTAAATATATCTATCCCAGAATTTCAAAATCATCTCTTAAAATGACGCTAAGGGGTAATAAATACTGGAACGGTCACAATTTCGCTGGTAAATTTATTTAGCTGAAATTCCAAAATATACGCAGGCGTAGCCGCGAACAACTGCTAGTATAATATACGTACATATATTAAGAAACATAAATAATAATATCATAAAAATTATGAATTATTATTCCAGTTCATCATATTCACAGGAGCTCGCAGCTATAAAGCTGTTTAGCTGACATGAGACAAGGCAATATGTCTGCAGACGTAGCATTAAACCAAAGTAACCGCCAACTTATCAACTCCTTTGCCCTCTTAACGACCAATTTAAGAGAGCTCAATAAGAACTTTAATGATAGGAAGAATAGGGGTTGTCGCTATTCAAATGCATATTTTTCAAGAAAGGTTTTAGTGTATAATAAGTAAGTATCTATTGAATATCATCAAATATAAACAAAGGACATCTCCAATAACTGATCGTTTGTCCATTTATGGGTAGCTACAAGAATAGTTCTGTTTGAAGTTGGAAATTTTTATCTACGATACCAATTACTATTACTACACTATCCTTTGCCCCTGGTTTTGTACGCGTTTTTGTTATGGCAGACACATATGTAAAGTTATCTTACTATCTCTCGTCAATAGTACTTTTTCTTGATGAAAGGACGGGAATGCACATGATAATGGATTGAGATGACGCGTCAAAGTGAAATTAACAAACAAACATGGTCACGTTCATATTAACGTTAGGATATTACGCTTAGTATTAAAGGTAAAAAATCGAAATAAAAATGTCTCAAAAACGAGTTAGCTGAACTGCTATTCGTCTATTTTATATGACTTGAAAAAAAACATTGGTTCTAATATTATCCTGTGAAATTATAGTTAGACATTATATAAATAAAACATAAAAAAGTTCCAAGTGCGAAACGTTTTTACAATATCCAAAAAGTGTTAATTATTGAATTACATCACCTTAATACTAAGCAAGCAAAATACATATGTACATCTTGTAAACGTTCGAAGCTTTAACACCTGGAATGTAATTACGGAATCCACTCAGATTCCTTGGAGACACTTTGTGAGCCGCGTCCTAAAATCTGTTTAATTATTTTGAAATATTAGCGAATTAAGAATCTTGCTAAATGTTTATATTATTATGATATTATTTCGTATTTCGTACATTTAAGGATAAATAAATTGATTACACTTGATTTACAACGTGGCAATTATTTCAAGTAGTTTATAGTCACTTGTAAATTATTTATAAATAACATTTTTTTCCGTGGCTATGATCATGTCATTGCAGAATATGTATCGGTAGACACGACACATGCGCCATCTACTGTAAATTAATTGTAATGTTCCTATAAACGTCACGCCCGTGCAAAACAAAAAGTGTGCAAAGTTTTATCGCAATCGGGTAAAAGATATGACAGTGCATTAATAAATAACTATTATTTTTTTAATATATCGCTGGTTTTCAAGAATATCGTAGCAATTCAAAATTCTA
This sequence comes from Hypolimnas misippus, assembly GCA_037950945.1. NCBI lineage: Eukaryota > Metazoa > Arthropoda > Insecta > Lepidoptera > Nymphalidae > Hypolimnas > Hypolimnas misippus. Next base: position 5,511,537 of record JBBEEQ010000009.1, read on the forward strand.
ACAAATAGAACTAAGTATGTCAAAAGAACATAAACCTTTTGTCATGAGTTGCGATAATGAATTTTCTTTAAATCAATAAAGTTATAACATCAAGGGATCGTTTAAATATTGCAGCTATGCACCAACACATTAATAAAAAAATTTATAAACCCCATACCCTAAAATTCATCATTTTTAGTTGCATCGATATTTTTGGAAAGCAGCGATAAGTTCCAAAACAACGATTTCAATGTACATAAATAAAAATAAAAGATATATAATACAATAAAAAACTAAAGATAAATATATTAATCGACAACTTCAAATGTATAAGTGAAGTTTTACAATGCATGCAGGTAATTCTATAATTCAAGCATTATAAAAAAAATAATTTTACATATAAAGTTGTTGGTGTTAAAATAACGTCATGAAGTTAACTTTTTAAGATTTTGACACTAATTTTCTAACGTAGACTTCAACCGCGTTTTGTTTCAAAGGGACAACATGACACTTAAAGGCTACTTAAAATTAACTGTCGTTTGAAAATTTAGCCGTATATAAATGTATCTTTATTTAATACTATCTACTCTCGAGTTTCACTGCGTTTATAATTATTGCTTCACTCCTGTGAGCACCATACCCTATAACCTTGCTCTGTTAAAAGGTTTTGAAACTCATAAATAATCTTCAAACCGAATTAGTAGTTTCAGATGTTATCTTCTACATACAAACTTACAAAAAATTGTATCTCTTTATAATATTAGTAGATATAGATTTCATTCAGTATTACGTGTATGTATTGATGTAGTTAATGGACCTTTTATCTTGCAACGTTACACGAACATATCGCTTAATGCACTCTGTATGCAAGATACAAAAGCAAACTCAACCATTATTTGTAATTAAAATGATAGTCGTGAATATAGGGGTGTTATGATATCCATGTATACACGCGTTTACTTCAGTAACGTATAATTTATTACTAATTCAAAACTTCCATTGTTCAATAACATTCTATAAATGGATGCTGATAAGCAATGTGTCAACCCACGAAAAGTCAAATTCAGAGATATTGATGTATTCTAATACTGCGTCACCTATTTAACGTATTAAAAAAAAATCAAATTATATAAATAAGTACAGAGGAAAGTTTCTTAATGTAATGTTTCGACTTTCAAGTGCGTTTCATATCTGCATTTTTTTAAATAGTCTAAAGTATTTGAAAAACATATTATTAGATAAAACTTTTCATTACACCGATCTGCCTTTAATTCATTATGAAGAAAAAAATTTTGCCCACTGGCCACTGACCCCTAGTGCCGGTATACCAAATCCACACTGGCTGTAACCCACAAACTAAAGCTCGTAAACGGGCTGGCTCGGCTACGAAAGTGCCTTATTGTCACAGAATAATATGATTTCATATGGTGAGTGAGAGAGCCGAAAACCTAACCCCCTTCCTCAATTCCTATTCCCCTTCATACTTTATACTATTTAAGCATGCTACGAATTTTTAGCACCATCTTTTAGCAACAAATGTTCATGGGTGGCCATCATTAAACATAAAGTGACCTGCCTGATCGTTTGCCGTCTATTAAAAAAAAAACAGTAGACTGATCACTGACATCATGAGCCTTAGAGCATTAGTAAACCGACCCAGAAAACGGGATCTATATTTCATTTCTTTCTCTCTTATTACGTTGTTTATCTTCTTACTAAAAGTAAAATAATAAAATCCTTAAGTTCACAATCTTCAAAAGAATACGGCGTGTAGTCTTAATGCTTCAGCAACTTAAGTTAAAACAAATTTACCAACCAAAATATGTTTTGTTTTATTTGTACACAACGAAACAGGTATTTCAATATACGAAAACCTCGCATTTCAACGTCTCTCTGTACAAAGTAGGAGCTTTTAATTTGGTAGAAACGATTTAACAGAGTTTCGGTGGAATGCGGAACAATTCGCATAATTTAAAATATTGTTTAATTTGATAAAGTTATTGCAATGAACATAATCGTAAGTTTACTTTTTATATTTTACGGATAGGTCACTGAACAGATTTTGATGAAGATTAAAGATAAATGTAAGAAGATATGATATTTTTAAAAACTACTCTGGGGGGCGTTTTAAATAGTGAAGTGTTATTACAATTTTAAAGGTATTTTTTTGTTTTTAACACTTAAATTACAATGCAATAATAATTGACAGATACGTTGACGCAGTGGTCACTGCAACTGACTGAAGCGCTAACGGTTGCAGGTTCGATACCCGCTTACGGCAAACGTCTGTATTAGCCATACAAACGTTTGCCGTGGTCTGATAGTTGAGCTTGTATTGTGCGTGTTTCTGAACCCCCGACACAGTACCATAAGACTCCAATAGGGCCGTTGAGTATGATGCGTTTATTTATTTATTAACATATTCCTAAAATTCGAATGTCGCAAGATAAATAATACATAATAATTGTGTATTTTAATTACTACTAAATAATAAGCACACAATTAAAATAACAAAACTCTTACTACATTATGAAAGTTAAAAATGAAGGAAATTATTATTGTTTAGAAAGTCGGTAGGCAAAACTCGGGGCTACGGTAAAAAATACATCATTAAAACTCCAAACAAAAAATGTTCTCATGTTAACTGTATTTCATAAATTAGGTATACATAATTATTGTTTGGTCCCATAGAAATATAAAAGATTTTTTTCTCTATTAAAGCTCATTTAAACCTTTCTCTGGAACCTATTTATTCAATAATAGATGCCAGAACGTCAAATTGGGAGCTGATTATAATAACCTATTGTTACCAAAATTACATGTACATTCTATTTATTTATTGATACAAAACAGCGATTTGAATTGTTACATTTAAATTAAAAAATAAATTATTGAAGACATCTTTAATTTCGAACAAGCCAACTGTCAAAATGTACCACCTTGTAATAGTAATAGTTTAATTATGTTAATTGGACGCTGATAAGCAATACTGTGTTAAGCCACACGGACTTCATTTTGAGAAAATGGCGTGCAAAGATGTCAAACCTATTCTTAACATATACATATGTTTGAAGACGTATATATCCATCTTTTCTTTTCTTTTATGATAAAAGGTATAATGATTTAAAAGCAGATTGATATATTTAATATATTATCTAATAAAAAGTTTTTCAAATATTTAAGATTATTGTTTAAATTGCAAAATATGGAACGCTTTTGGAAATCGAAACAATTAATTAAGAGACTTTTTTCGTACTTATTTAGTTTATATGACTTGATTTTTTTTAAGTAATGTTAAATATATGATGACAGACCTTTTCGACTTTTTGTGGGTTGACACATTATTGCTTATCAGCTTCCAATTATAATAAACGCATCGACATTTTTATTTTATTTTGACGTTCTTCTATAATCTTATATATAAAAATCATTTTCTGTATGTTTGTTGATAAAATCTACCACTTATTGTATAAGTTTTTTTAACTATCAGATTGATGCCAATAGTGTTTGAAAATAAGGATGCAGGTTTTAACGCATCGTTTGTAGCGTTTGTGTTTACTGTTTCACTACTATGGATCGTAACGTTATGTAATACAGTATATAACTTTCCTCGATAAACGACAAAAATAATTTATACAAAATTAACTATTCAACACAAAAATTAACTATTCAACACAAAAATAATTTTTCAAATCGGATCAGAGGTACATACAAATTTTACTTTTTAATAAATATTATATAGACTGACAGGCGCGTTGGCGCAATGGTCACTGCAACTGACTAAAGCGCTAACGGTCGCGGGTTCGATCCCCGCTCACGGCAAACGTGTGTACTGGCCATACAGATGTTTGTCGTGGTGGTGGTGTTTGTGTTAGTGTTGTGAGTGTTTCCGGACCCCCGACACAAGGTCATGAGATCTTAATGGGGGGCGTTGAGTGTGATGCGTAATTTATTTATTTATTTATTAAAAAAAGACTAGTATATACTAGTTTTTGCTTGCGGCTTCACTCGAGTTTATTTAGACATCATTTTAAAATAATACGCGTATAAATATAAAATATAGTCTATCTAAAACAATGTGCCTTTCCAATGGTGTCATAAATTTTAAATAAGATTCAGAGGTTTCGGAATTTATGTCTCTCTTTATTATTTCCCGACCACGCGAAGCAAGAGGGTAATGTATTTATAGGTCTATGTATGTAGATATATATGTGTAGCTTTGTGGCACTATACCACGCGTGGACCGATATTGATAAATTCTTCTTTGATTCGTCATAATGGTGCAAATGTCAAAGAAAGTATAATTATTTGAAAAAATCAAACCGGCCGATTTTAGGCGCCATAATGTAAAAAAAAAAATAAAAATCCGTCATCCATGTCTTAAGTATCGTTGAATTAAGTTGAGGTATTTATAAATCTTTTTTAGGTTTCCCATATCATTGTTCAATCAGAACTACCGTTTAGAATCTATAACGAATTAAAGTTGGTTAACGACTCTCTATCGTCTTCTCACGCAGTCGAATTTTTTATAGGATTTTTTCGCGTTCGGGTTAAGTATAAATTTCGCACACATAAATAAATGTTTCTCTATCGTCGTGGTAAATGTAAAATTAGATGTTCTAAAAATTATCCACGTGACGTAATCATGGAATGAGCAGTGAGTACATTGAAGCCCGGCCTAGTGGAAGTTTTCCAACGATTGCACTTTCTCGCCCCGCCTCGCCACACGGCTTTGAGCTTATTTTACGCTTTGAAAGCTCGTTTTCTCGTGTTCACATTTGAATGGTTATAGTTACGATGTTTTGTGATGTAATGTTTTTACCAATGAATAAGTGGGATATACCTATTGGAAAAATCGGTTTAAGAAAAACATTACTCTGTTTTAATCAGAACAATGTAGATAAAAAGTAGATTATATGTTGTTCTGAGGTATAAAAGTTTCAACAAAATCTGTTTAGTAGTTTTTGCGTGAAAGAGCAATAACAGCCATTTATCCCCAAAATCTTTTGGATATATAATAGGAGAAAAATTAAATATATTGAGATTTAGAGAATAAATGATTAAAAATGAATACTTATCTAGATTAAATAAAAAAATTGATTAATAATATATATTTTTTTACATTAAAAACTCATATTCTAATTCTAAACTATAGGATAATTTCTTGCGTAAAAGCAGTGTAAAAAAACAATACCTACAATATATTTATTATTTTTTTAATTGTAAAGGTTAAACAAAACCACAAGAGAAATCCAGTATTAATTGAAGTTGAATTAATTTGCGATTTTCCAAATCCATAACATCAAAGGGTTGAGCACTCCATTAAAAGGGACTAAATTTTGGGATAATTGTCTAATTTGGTATTTCGTTAGGAGAATTAGGAATCTGATAAATATTTATTATTAATTAATTTGATTATTATTGCCTTTTTTGGAAATGGTAACATACATTCTAGGTCGTAAAACGATTTTGAAGGTTTTGAGACACTTAGGTAAGATGAATAATTTATCTAAGGCACTTACTAACTAAACGTATTAAATAAGTGCTTTGACAGCACATGTCTACCTTCTACGATTATGTATACGCACACTAGTTCCTACGTTCTCATAACACTGGATTTAATTTTTTTTTTAAATAACGGGCAAACATGTCGACATTTGATTTAAAGTGATCTCTGCTGATCTCATATTTTCAGCTCCCGAAGTGCCACAAATGCGTTGTTTAAAAAGGAATATAGATTAAAAAGTTGTTAGAAGCAAGGATCACTTTCAGCTCTCTCACTCACTCATGAAACACAGTTATCTTAACTCTGTTACGCTGATTTTCTAGGAACATATAATACCTACTACATTATTCTAGAACAAGTTAGATCAAATAGATACGATCTGTAGTGTGTCGGAAAGCTTGAAACAGTAAGTCCATATAATATAAGTGTAAAAATGTGAGTTTATATACACCAATTGTACCGAGATTATTGCGAAACCCTATGGCTATAAAACATGAAATATTATTCGGGCAGTTAAAGGCGTCGTTTTAGAACAAAATTATAGCTGAAACTAAAAATAAAGTACCTTTGTTCTAGTTTTCAATAAATACATCTCTACTTTGGTCAATGGCCTTAGATGTAGGATAACGCAAATGTTTTAATTGTAATATAAATTTTAGTCTAGAATATTTATGGTCATTATTCAAAGAATATAATTAGAAGCTTGTTTTGATATTAATAAAGTAAAAAATGTACTCAAAATAATTGTTATACTTTTCGAACTTAACATTTCCGTAGACTCGTTACTACCAAAATTTTTCTTAAGCTTATTTCTAAGAAAATATAATATAAAAGATATTCATATTTTTAGCGGTGTTGAAGAGAAAATAGTGTATTTATTAAAGTTTTTCCTGAAAACCGATACAGTTTTATTTCTTAGATTTCTTAAGATATTTTTATTCATATCAACTTATGGTGGAGGTTAAAATTTTTAATCTTGAGTTTGAAAGAAATAAAACCTAAGTTGTAAGTGACAGGTTTCTTAAAGTCTACAAAGAATAATTTGCTACGACAGCTGGCAACGTGCTTGAAATATTATAAAAATGTATTAAGAAGTTTTATCGCTTTAATTTTTTTCTGAAGTGTTAATACGACCTTCACAGTTTAAAATAAATGGCATTTTAATAACAAGAGTTGCAAGAGTACACAATGATGATTAATTCTATCGTCATATTATTTCTGTTGTATATAATGTTTTATATTTTAATAACAATAGTGATGTAGAAATGTCCTACTGCTTATCGATTTCATCTTTGATATTATTTTGTACGATGCGTGTCATCAGTACGGGCACACTTACCATTTTTATATTTTTTATATAAATAAACATTTTTTAATAAATAAATGAATAAACATATCATTCTAAATGCCCACTACGACAAACAACCGTATGGCCAATACAGGCGTTTGTCATGAGCGAATGTCGAATCGAAATCGTGACCACTGCACCAAGTTTGTCAAGTCCACCAAGTCTGTTAAAATTTATTGAAACTAAAATTACAATATAATGTACCTCTACAAAAAAAAAAATGAATATTCACAAATCAAAATAATTTCTGTACAAAAAACTAATAATGTATTTGTCTTTACCGTTGGTAGTTTGTGTTATTATGATTTTTATGTAATGACGAAATATTTACATTTTCATTAATTTCATAGTGACGTCATTTTTTAAAGGCAAGTGGCGGTGATCAGATTCTCATTTTAACCCAATAACAATACTAAAGTAACTTGTATTTAATTACGGTTTTCCACAATTTATAATAAGTTAAGTTTTACAAAAATAATTTGTATTTCAGCTATATGTTTTTTGTTGTTTATTTTAAAATAAAAATGACAAGTGAAATATTTTATTTCCTAAAGACTTGGATTAAGTATTTGAAATGTTATAATAATTGTTAAGTATTAAATTTTATTAAGGTTTTCCATGTTTTACAATATCAATTTAAGTTTTACAAAAACAATTTGTATTCCAGCTAAATATTAAGTTTTTGTTGTTTAAGTTATTTTCGAGAAATTGTTCAAATTACATGATCAACAAAAACATTAAATATATCAAAGCTATTTAATTCATCTAATAGATAACATTTGACTTTACATCTGACATTTGAAATATACCATAACATTTGAATTAATTTCTTGTTACAATTCTTCAGTTCTTCGTTCAGGTCTTCTTTTGGCAACAGGCTGCCACTGTAACGCAGCGTTTCCCTCTTCTCTTCGCAAAGTATGCCCTCCAACCCCATCGCCTTAGAGTAATTTACTTGTGTGCCGGAATTTGATGACATGCTTCTCAAGTCCTCACTTCTGATTGTCATCGACCATATATATATATACGTTTTTCTTTATATAACTGTTAATTTCTACATATTTTGATTGCAATTAATAGTTAGTCCCCTGATACGACATTACTTTACGTCACATTTAGTAATAAGTTTAAGAGCTACCACGTTGTTTTCTGTTTCTATTTTAAAATAAAAATTACTACTGAAAAATTTAATTTTAATATTCTAAGTACTTAGATTAAGTATTTGAAATTATTATAATAATTCTTAAGTATTAAAGTTCTCTTCCTCTTGTTGACGCTTGACATTAAAGTATTTTATTCTTACTTACAAGTATTATAACTATTGCCAAGTGCATTTGCAGGGAACTGGCGAAACGTATAAAGTTTAAGCAAGTTAAAACTCAAATAGAGGCAACGTTAAAACTAAACCAATCTATTTTACTGTGTTCATTTTTAAAGGTTTAGCACAATTTATATCAAAGTTTCTTATGATAACATTTATTTTAATCTAAGCTGAATAATTTGTCTGATCATCCTTATATAAGTCCGATTAAAAAAATATATAATATATTTAATAAGAAACAGAAAAAAGTCGCGCTATGATTTAGGTAAGAATTACATTTGTAAACCTTTCTTACCGACTGTCGTAAAAATTACATAAATTGTTTAATTTTTGCTTTTACGCTCGAAATAATAAGTTTATTATCAGTGATATATTTAACATATTCACACTAAAAGCTTACGTATGGTTACCAACTATTATCAGATTATCATTACAGAGTTGGCTAATATAAAATAAGGAAACAAAATTTACAACAATCAATACCGCCTTATAGGAACAGTACCCATAAAAAATAAAAGCAAACCAATCAAAAAACAAAGTATACCGTGAGGCACAGACATATATGTATATATTATAGGCATAGTACAATTAACTTTCAGTAGAGTGCGCGCGCGTCATATGGCTGTCAGAAAAATAAGTATAAGACAGTCCATCGGCATAACGAAATCTACATTAATATGAACAAAACACTATCTAAAGCTAGTATAATAAAATAGAGCCTACATTCCTAAAAATTAGCAACAATATGAGACATTCGCAAGCCTTTGAAAACGCTTGTGTTATTCACTTGTTAACCCAACACAAAAGTCGCTAATGAGGTATTGTTAAACTCAAAATCTTGAAAATAAAGAAAAGTAACAAGTACAAGTGAAATACAGAGCTTATGAAGTCTCGCCATCTCGGAATAAAATTTATTCACCACACAAACTCTAACAAAAGACTCGACTAACATTCCGTTTTACAAATTGGATTATATTATACCGTACCGTACTAGGGTTACTTGGTCTAGGTTTAACTTTTAGAAATGCGTTTGACAGCTGGATGTCGATTAATAAAACTTTTTCAATTATTTTGTATTAGGCGAAATTACACTTTTTTTAGCTTTTTATTAATATACATTTTTTTTTGTTTATTTTAAGGATTTAAAAGTGCTTTTAAAAGTTAACTTAATTGAAGTATATTTTGATTTGAAAAATTTTCAGGTATAAACGTTTACGTCCGCCATATTGACTTAATATTAGAAAATATTATTTCGTGTATATATATTTTTAGGCATAATAAGACTTAATTAAAAAAATCAATTATAAAACCAAAACCTAAATGCTTAGTCTATATGTGTAAGTATTCCAAAAAAGAAGTTTCACAAAGTAATCAATGAAATACACAGCTAAATGTAGTGAATATTTTTTTAAGAATAATGTGAAACTAAAATAAATAGCGTTCGCTCTATGTCCAAGATGTACAAATAATAAGACCCAAAGGAGTTCTGGCTTACTCCAGCACCTTAACGAGGATGGATGACTCGGTAAAGTTAATGTTATCAAGTTATCAGACCAATATATGGTCTCACGGGAGTGCTTTGTCTTTCACTTATAGAGAAAAAAATGTACTATTTTTTTTTGTTTCAAGCGTCATTTTTTATTGAAAACTCTTTTGTTAAATTACCAGCAACCGCAATTGTTACCTTGATTTTTTTCGACTTTAACCCAAAAATTATTCATACAAATATAGTAAAATGTATAAACGCAAAATAATAACTCTGTCTAAGTATAATAAACTGCTGAACCAATTTTGATGGATAATGGTATATTGATGGCTTGAACTTTGGAGAAAGACAGAATTGGCTACCTTCCGTTGTAAAAATAAAACCTGAGGTTAAAATGGGGTATGAAAGTTTCGTAGTATCTATATTAGCCAGTCATTTTATTGTACACCTAATATTAACTTTCATCAAAGTCAATTAAAGACGCTATAGATTTTAATGCGGTTTTCATTAATAAATAGAGTGATTTAAATGAGTGAGGAAGGTTTATGTGTATAATACCTGCATAAGATAGTAGAAAAAAACCGAGTATTTTAAAGATTTATAATACGATGTTGTAAAAAACTACATTGCACTCGTGCGAAGCCGGAGCGAGTCACTAGTATATTATAATATGAGTAACATAGTACGTAGTCTGTACTTATTAAAAAAAACATTTTATCACTTTATCATATTTTTGCTAGGATCTGCTTATTATTCTAATTCTGTTTTGATAGGGTACTGCTTTTTATAGGCATTACCATTTGCCCCCTAGCCATAAAATTACTTAGAATGAGGCTTTTAAAAATTCCTAATCAATAAAATATCAACTGTCTAAATGTAGCATTGTGTGATAACTCACCGTAGTAAAGCTCTTGGTTTTCCCGCCTTAATTAAAAAAAAAACGTAATTTTACCTCAAAAATTGAGCTGTCTCTCACGGTTTACTCGCTTTTATTAGTTATATATTACATTATGAAGTAATATAGCCTATAACCGCGGCCTAAATAACCCAAAAAAAATTTCAAATCGATCTACTACTTTCGAAATTCAATGCAATCAAACAATCAACTTTTTCGTCTTTATAATATTAGTGTAGAAACCACCCTTCATCATGAAATCAGAATATTTTATATATGATACAATAATAACGTTTGATATTTAAAATACCACTTTTGTATGAACGGAATTGATAACGCAGTTTCAATTCAGCCACAAATTATTGGTGACAGTTGGAAAAGTAAGAATTTATTTTAGGAAATGTGAACAAAAATCTATCAAAACGAATTAAACCTCGGAAACACACCTGCCTGTTCAATTTTTCTTATATTATGAAAAAAGACCTTTTTAATATCTTTAATGTATTTCATTCTTACTTTTATATTACGTTAACTATTTTTATGACTTCGCTTATACTGTTGTACGCTTTAAAACAATGAGTAAGACTTCAATTTTTAACCGACTTTAAAATTAAATTGGCAAATTCGTTTCCTTGGATGACATACTAATTCCAGTTATTTTGATATAAAAACCAAACTTAATAATTTTGAATATAATCATTAAATCTAAAATAAAATATAATCCCTTTTTATTACACCTACTATATGTATCGTCCTTGTAAAGTAGAGGTATGGTTTTTTTTTTATTTGAAGGATTATCCCGAGGTTTTATAATCTTTTTATAGCAGTAGTCCCAGATGCAAATATTTTAAAGAATTAATATTATTTTGTATACTCGACCTTATAATTATAATCCCCCATAAATTTTATAATTGGCTTTTGTCCTCAGTTACCCTTAATATGTATAAGCCTGTCTAAACGTTTTAACCAAACAAACAAAGAGACAGAATTAAACAGAATTTTATTAAAATAGTTTTTAAGACAGACAGACAAATTTTCCTTCGCCATTATAATATTAGTAAGGATTCCAGGTACAAATTTTCTGGCTTTTTATTTTATTATATATAACACGTAAGAAGATTGATGTGCGCACTAAGTAAAGGTTCTTCTTTTATATTATTAAGGTCGTAACTTTAGGACATAAATAATGATTACTAGAACATTAAATAGTACTATTCTTTTATCAACTTTTGAAACAAAGGAGGTGTGATTTAGCTGTTTTTTTATTACACTACATTTTGTTACCATATATCTTTACTTTGTAAAACTTATTTTGCGTTAATAAATATAATATACAAATCACTTATGTATATTTTTGCTAGATTCTTGTTTCTTCTAATTATTTTATTTTGTTTATCAAAACCTAACATAAATTACTCGATCATATTTTTCATATTCATCAAATATATATAAATACAAACGGAATAATAATTTTTATCAATTACGTTCGTATTGCTACACGAAATGTAATAAGCTTTGTGACGTCAGCATAAAATCGACATGGCGGACGTAAATTGTCAAAACTCGTTAATCGTTATAATCTCGTTTGACTAATTTTAAATTGCGGTGCTACCAATAGGTTTATCTAATACGTTTGAATGAGCAATTTTTTGTATATATTCAATCTGAACCTCGGATAAGGTTACAACGAATTTAGTATCTATTTTTAGAAAACATCATTTATTCTGTGTTTTCAGGCAATCCAAAATTGCTACTAATTTTTTTCTTTCCTTATCTTGATGTGTTTGTGTATATTGGTAATTGACCGCCAATTTTAATAATTATTTTTCTATAGATATTGCTATACATTATACCTCAAAGTCGGTAGTCCAATTATAACAAGATCCAATGGAAATACAACCATCTAGAAAATCAAACCCCCAAGGGCCCGCAGCAAATCGCTGGTGATTAATTCGATCGTTCTTAAGAATACCTATATATTTTAACGAGGATCGACGACTGTACGATTTATTACAATTGTAAGTCAAATATTTAATTAAAGACTTTCATTTTGTTATGTGTCTTCTTGTAATTTTGTAATAATGTACTTAGAATGGAGAAAATAAATAAATTCGTAAAAGTTTTTTTGAAAATTGCTTAAATAATATTATTAGTTGTGTAAACCACACAATTATGTACGTGATAATATCTCCTATTTGCATGAAAAATTAAAATAAAAAAAATTAAAATACTTTTAAAATTGTGTCTATCGGTCTGAAAACAATATAGGTCAGACCGAGACGGGACTTGGTGAGTTTGATAGGTTTTAAAATAGATTTTATTATGTTACACGTTAAAAAGTCGTATATTAGTATTTTTTTATGTCTAGAATAATACTTTTTTTAATAGCGTTTATTAATTATTATAAGTCCTTTATGTCAACCATTGTAAAATTTATGATAATTGTAGTTAGGGTGCGATAGCGTAACAAAAATCAAACAAACACATTCGCATTTTTTTATTAGTTAGGGTGTCTAAGGAAAACAAAAATTAAATGCTTAAGGCGAGAATTATTTTTGTAAGTTTCTTTCTCGTAATTGATATAAAATCGTAATTTATTTTTAATTGTGATCGTAATTGATGAAAGCTGTTGCTGTCAAAAATAAAAGCACTGGCACACAGTAAGTCCTTTCAAGTGTAAAGTAATGAAAAACACTAATGTAATTTTTTATGATAGCCTGAGAGCAAAACTTATAAGTGTTAATCTCGCCTAAGATGATAATTACATGTATAAGCTTAGAGAGCGATATAAAACAGCTCTGTAACCTTAAAACAAATACTTGGTAAGTAGTTACGAAAGTTGAATGCGGTTAAATATAAGGCACTGACAATAAATTCTTTCAAGTGTAATGCAATGAGAAATAACTTATGTAAATATTTATGAAATTCTTTGAGCAAAACTAATAAGTGTAATTTTTGCTTTATACCTATTATTTTGACGCGTCGAATAAAATCGCGCCATATCGTGGGCGTAATGTAATCAATAATATCGGATGTTGAATAAATTAATCGCCCTTCTCGATGATTCTTTTCAAATAAATTTTCATCAATAGAATCGACCTTGCATATTTCTATAATATTTACTTCCTTTTACGATGTAAAAATTACAATTTTTTTGACATTTCAGATTTCAGCATAATCAATTTTAATCATCTGTAACTTTTCCGACCAAAAATATGTGTCTGTCGTACCTCCGTAACGAATGGACCGATTTGAATGAGGTTATTTTAGTTTGAAATCTGATACAATCGTGATGGTTTTTAGCTATAATTTTTTTAAGGGCTGTTAAGATGTGTAAACTCTTTTATGGTTTTTAAAAGGATCTAAGCAACTTCTTTCGATCTGAACGAATAAAAATTTACTGTACTGTGACTTCAATTATACTAAAATAACATAATATCGTATCCTTGTTCCAGCATCCTTTGGAATCAGCAGGATAAACGACTCCTTCCCAATTACAGGACGTATTGAGGCTCGTTGAAATAGTCTCAAATAATAAATTGACGATTTTTTTTCATTTTCTAATTTAGTAAATTATTTCAATGTATAAAAATCTGTCAGAATTCACACAGACTTTCGTATTACCGAAAAAAATAAGATGAGAGACAAGTCTTTCAGACTTCGGCATTGGTGTATTTATCAAGGAATTTTAAGTAGTATGTAATATATTAAGATCTGATGGAGATATTCGGAGAGATTACATATGCAATGAAAATCGTCAATAACCATTAGCAAATGATCCACGATTGCTATATGTAGACAACAACAGTTCTGTGTGAAGTTGGTTATATTTTGTTACGAAAATAAGTGAAGACTCTATGAGAAAAACAATAAATGTCAAAAAATGATTAGTGAAAAGGAATTTTTATGGTTTCAAAGTCTGTTTTTTTTTTATTTTAAGTTCTTTTATACAAATATTGATACAAGTCGTTACTATTTCGATACCTCCCACGTAAGTTGTTGTAACCCCAAAATTACAATTTTACAGTAGAGCACCTTTAATCCGTTTTAGTTTGAAAGTTACAACAAAATACACCTTTTTTCAGGCGTATTTTGTTGTAACTTTCCTTGAAAAAAAAAAAGATTTTTGGTATTTTTTCACTTTGAATGCATTAAGCAATTTAATTCGTGTAGTATTCAGTAAAAACGCTAACGGCAATTTTGTGGCTTACAATAACTTACGTGGGAGGTATCGATTTAAACATATTCTTTAATGTTACTTAAAAAATATACTTGAGTTTTAAATTTTAATTTTTTACAAAAAATCTGCTGGAAGTTTTAGAACTTTTTGTTTCTTGCAATGGATTAACTGATAGAACTTGAAGTATTACAGCGGACTACAATGGTTCTATCGAATTCTAATGAATATATAAAAATAAAACACCAATAAGATCGATAATTAAAAGCTCAGTTCCGCAAAAAAGTGATATTCATTGTTTTTCTCTTGACGTTGTCTTTTTAACCGACTTCAAAAAAAGGAGGATGTTTTTTAAGTCCTGTTATAAAATAAACACCGAGCAACTATTGTCACGTGAGCAAAGGTCAACATAGATTGGATCCGTGGAAATCTGCTTTTACGCGCTAATGAGCAAAACGCCAATCCTATCATAGTAAGTGACACGATTGTTCGGGTGGCCGATTCGTGATTGCATAATGACGGCTTATCAATATGAATAACATTATACTCGTAACAAGATTCTGATAAGCAACAATGTGTCAACCCACGGAAAGTCCAATTTAGAGGTATTGATGAACCATAAACCAAAGAATTGAATTAAATTGAGAGGTTTTTTTTAATGCTCTTTATTGTACACACAAAATACAATGAAAACAAAATAATATAAAAATAACAATATATAACAAAGAATGTACAGAGGCGGACTTATTCCAAGTCGGAATCTCTTCCAGTCAACCTCGTAATAACATGAAAGGACTTATATACATATAATACTAGGCAGGAGCGTACAAGAAACTTAAGTAAATATTACAATTATGTGTACTAAAAAAGAGAGAACTTAAATATACATTTATTTAAAATAATATAAAAGTATATACACCCATATTTATATTTATACATACATATTATACCCAGAATACATAAATAAAATACATAAAACGTTCTACACAAATGTCATAACATAATACGAGTAGTACTTACTAAATAAATAATGTCATTATTGAATGAATTAAAAAGAAAAACACACGTCATAAGTCAATACAAAAGGTTCAAAGGCGGTTTAGATGCATAATATTTTTTTAGATGATATTTAAACGACAACACTGAGGGACATTTGCGTATATTTATAGGCAGGCTATTCCAAAGTTTTACGACTAATGAGGAAAAAGATTTGGAAAAGCACCTAGAAGAGCATTTTGGTGTAGCCAAAGATAGATTGCTGGACGATCTTAAGCGATCATTACTAGCTTCCGCCAAGAAGTGAAAATTTTTGCGAAGGTAAAAAGGATAACTAGGGTTGAAAAGTACATTATATAACAAGGATAATATATGCACACTTCTTCTATATCTAAAAGGGAGCCATCTCAATTTGTCACGATATTCGGAAATATGCTCAAACTTTCGTAATCCATAAATGTACCTGATAGCCATATTTTGGAGACGTTCAAGCTTGTTTAACAATTCTTCTGAAGCATCAAGAAACACGACATCTCCATAGTCTAGATAAGGTAACAACAGTGAGTGGGCAAGTAATATCTTTGTTTCAATTGGAAGAAAGTTCTGGAGGCGTTTAAACGAGTGTAATGAAGTAAATAGCTTGTTACCGATACCGTTAAGAATACATGCGGAGCCCAAGAGAGAGTTTGATCCATGATGACGCCCAGATTCCTCACTGTATTAAAATAAGGTATTGTGATATCATTTAATTAAATTACTGGAACATTAGTGACTTTTAATTTAGAAATATAATAATGACTACCTATTACAATAGCCTGAGATTTTGCAGGGTTAACCAGCAAACCAAACTTACTGCACCATTCCGCTATCCGCGCCAAGTTCGCGTTCACCTTATCCGCGGCTAATGAAAGATTATCGAAAGGAGCAGCCTCATATATTTGGATATCATCCGCATATAAGTAAAAGGAGGAGGTATTGATATATTCTGATAATGCATTGATATATACTGATAAGGTATTGATATACACTGATCTTTAACATTATTCAAAAAATTTGGAAGTAAACAAGTACGGAAAAAAAAGTTTCTTAATTAAATGTTTCGAATATTGATGTCGGTTTCCATATTGTATAATAATCTAATATATTTCAAAAAATTTTTATTAGGTAAACTTTTTATCATCTGATCTGTTTTTTATTCATTATACCTTCATCAAAATAGAAAAGAAAATATTGATATATACGTCTTCAATCATATATAGAATAGGTTTGACATCTTTAGGTGTCATTTTCTCAAAATCTATATCTGCGTCCAACTGTACTTTAAAAGATACATCAAAATGGCTATTTTTTAAGTCTTGCACTATTATATATTTTTATTAATTATAATAAATAATATATTAAGAAAACACATTTAATTTACCTTAATAAAATGAAAATGTTATTTCAATGTTTCGTAAAGAAGACTAATACTGTATTATTCTATAACTCCAGTAAACCCACAGTTGGGCGATAGTCTCATCTCCTATTAAGGTGAAGGTTGAGAGTTTCACCACTCCACCGCATCCACCACGCCGCTCCACTAAACACAGGTACACACGTGTCGGAATTTCTTGCGATACACGCCGTTTTCTCAAGACGCTTTTCCGCCCGCCCTTGAAAATTCAGCAGTGCTAGACCATCTCAACATCTATCACCAAAGTTATAATAACACTAAAAGCCTAAAAAAAGCTACGGATTATTCGTAAAATTAATCTGAAGATAATTAATTTCGAAAATACTGTGGTATAAGTATAATTATAGAATGACGACCGCTTTGGTGTAGTGGTGATGAATGTATATCTAACGCCGACGGTTGCGGGTTTGATCCCCGCTCGAAACAGATATTTATATTTGTATAAATATTTGTTTCTAGGTCTGCGTGTTTGTCCTTGTGAATCTCCCCACCGTACCTTGGAGAGCACGTAAAGTTGGCCGTCCCAATGATCGTTAGTCGTAGAAGGGAAATTATTCTATTCTGAATGGTTACTAGCTTGCCCTTAGGGGTTGCGGAGGTCAGGTAACAATCGCTCTATCTAAAGAACAGTAACTCGTCAAAATCTGGACTAGAATAGAAAGTAGAAAGCGAGAAAAATGCTAGGTAGATAATAATAATTATAGAATGAGAAATCCTTGAACACAAACGATTTTCATTCAAAACATAATTAAACTTTGATCACAAAGACTCTCGTATGTCTGTGGAAGACAAGTTTTGACATTCTTGACAGGAGATTATACCTTATCTGTTCTACGTGGGACATGAATTTTAATACGAAATTAAGGAATATTAATTTTATTGAACTCTATCATTAATGTAATAAAGCGCAGAAGTGGCATCGTTTTATTGTGTTTGAATTTTTATGCCTTAATATAAATAATTTCGAAAACAATGATTTTATATATAACAAAAAATGATATATGTAACTTCAATTACATTATCTGTCTAAAAACAAGAAATTTTAAAGAGTTTAATAGGTGTTTTGAGCCTTAATATTTCATGAAAGCAAACAAATTCGCGTAGTTTCAAGTCAGTTTATTTTAATTAAAATGCCTTAATTATAGAATAACACAAAAATCCCTTTTGTATAATTATCGCGAATCACACGTTGATTAACGTTGACGCAAATTATCATAATAATAAGAATTTCTTAATCTATTATAATTATAATTCAAAAATTTAATCTCGTATCCTCTAATTAGTTTATCATAATTAATAAGCTTATTAACAAGAAAGTTAATAGGTCAAAAGTAAGTTGATTCTTCATAGATAAACGTAAAAGTTATAGAGGTCAATTAGAAGTGGTCGGTCGCGATAAATATCGAATTGTGTTGCTGACTCTCTTCGAACAGCGCTAAAATGGAGCTATTTAAACATGATGAGAAAAGTTTTTCTTAATAGCTCTTTTCAAGTTATGTTACTATTACTTTCTTTGTTATATTTTTATTTTAATGAAAGTTAAAATTGAATAAGGAAAAATGCACTTTTAGCTGATTAACTGGTAGATTAATGATAAAGTAGTAAAAAAAATCAATATGTATATATTAATATATTATGGTTTATATTTATTTATTTATGCATATTTCTTTGTATTTTTTTTAGTTGTGTACCTCTAAACCGCTTTTACTATATTATGTCCTATGCCCAAAGGTTGTCTGGAAGAAATCGCTATTTCAGCTATAAGACCGCCTTTGTACATCGTTCTTTATTTTTTTTTCATGTACTTTACAAATTGACTGGTGTGCAATAAAGAGTATTTGTATTGTATTGTACTGCATGTAATTACAGCTCAAGTAAAAAATGTATTAATACACAGCCAAATTAGACATTTAATAAAAAAAATTAGTTGATAGAAGGCTTTGAAATAAGCGTTTCATTTTTGCCACACCGTCCATTTTTAAATAGATGATTCTAAGTATATAAAAGGTGAAAAATATGCAAAAGGTACTAATTACATAGAAAACAGCTCTTATAATGTTTCGTCATGCTAGGTATAAAACTTTTGAATTCTAGAATCGTATTCTAGACAGGTCTTTAAAAACTATTGAATCCATTTTAAATTATTTAACCTATTTTGTTTCGAAATCACTCAAGATGGTTTCGACTTATCAAGGAACATACAGAAAATAAAATCTCGATAAATTGAGAACCTCCTCCTTTTTTTGAAATAAATAAATAAAATAAACGCATCACACTCAACGGCCCCCATTAAGATCACGTGACCTTGTGTCTGTCGGGGGACTGGAAACACTCACAACACTAACACAAACACCCAGAAGTCAGTTAAAAACTACGTATCATTTCTATTAGCAGCGCTTGAATACCATGAAAAAATTAAACGGTGGAATTTTTTGGAAATGTTGATTAAATTGTACCTACCTATTGAAAAAATGTGCTTATATAATTTTATTTTTAGAAATATATAATTCAAAACAGATTAGCATTTAACAATAAAATGGGTTTTGTAAAGTTAATGATCGATTATACGACAGTAATAAAAAGTACAAATGACTAACGAAATCTTTCGTAAAGTTTTAAATCAAACAACTTTTAGTCTTATTACTTTCAAAATAAGTTAGAAAATTCATCACTCTTATAAATATATTTATAAATACAGGAAAAACGTTTCAATAAAATCGGAACTGTTAATAGCGATTTAAAAGTTCGGTTCATGTAAAAGTAGAGGCGATAATTACAGGCGAAATAATGATTAAATAAACCTACACATGCATTATTTATTATTAAATTTTGTTTGTATAGAATATTAAATGTATAAGATATATAAAGCTAAATATATATATTTAGCTTACTGAAGTGCAAACGGTCTTGGTTTTGATCGCTCCCGGCATACGTCTGTATTGGCCATACGGATATTTGTCGTGGTATGGGTTAGTGTCTGTTTTGTGTGGGTTTCCGAACCCCTGACACAGATATATCCTAATATAGTGTGCGTGTGTGTGTGTGTGTGTGTGTGTGTGTGTGTGTGTGTGTGTGTGTGTGTGTGTGTAAATATAAATATAAATAATTATATAATTTATTAGTTTCGAAAAAATATGATTGTATAAAATGTTTGTATATAATTAAGTAACATGTATAATCTATATTTAATTTAAAGTATCGATATCAATTTTTTAATCAACATACTTTGAATTTAATGTTCCGTTCCGTGTTCTTTGCAAAACTGTAAAATTTAGTTTTAAATAATTACATAAAGATAATCTTACCGTATTTCCTAAAATATCTATGAAAAACATCGAAAACAATTACGATAAATAACGATAAATTAAAATTGTTACCGAATCGTTTGTAGAAGCAACAAAACCAGAAATAATATTATTCTGAATAAAAACATAAGTTGGGTTTATTTATTTCTTGTACAAAACGAATGAATAAATTTTATTTACAAATGTGCTCAGAAATATATTTGCTAACATTTCTATCGCTTCTGCCCAAAGAATTACAATTATTAAAAAAAATTGTCTGCGTAACAAGACCATCTGCAGTCAGCAGTACCATATCAATATCAGTTCTGTAAACGCCTAGATTTTAATCGTTATAATTAATTCTGATTGAAAAACGATATGTTCATTCGTTGATTTTAATTTTTTTTTTACATTATGGAGTCAATAACCGGCCATTTTCATTTTTCCATTTTTACGACACTCGCGCTATTATGACGAATCAAACGACGTGTCATTTATAACCTAATCTAACTTAACCTATCGAAATCGGCTCAAAGATACAAACCCACATACATACAGAGGCGGATTAACACATTACCCTCCTTTGCGTCGCGCTCGGGTAAAAGTGAACCTTATTATTAACCCTATGCCGCCTGTCCATCTGTCCAATCCTCTGGGCTTTGATTCTCTATAATCGATAAAAAAAATGGTAAAGAGTGACTTTATAACAAAATCAAAATATACTTTTTTCAAGTAGAGAGCCTATTTGAAAACGGAACTCTTTTGAATCGTCAATATACAAAAAATAATGATAATATGAATACACTATACACTAATAACACCGGTTCGGAATGTAGATTCTAACAAAAAGAACCGGCAAGAAACTCGATAGTTACTTTTTTAAAATTAAGTCAATACAATTTTTTTATGAATTACAAATTCATGAAATGAAAGTCACAAAACAAAGTAACGAAGTCAAACACCCCCCACGTTTTCCTTGCATACAGAAAACACGAGACTCATAAAATTAAACATGAAACTCGTGTACAGTTTTAAGCTGATAATTTTAACAAACTCGTAACACTCTCGTTTTATGTGATAAATATCAAACAATCTCGGCTGTAGTAGAAATAATAAAAACCGACCGAGCGAATGGCAAGAAATCTGCGTTTTTTTTAATGTAATGAAAATTGAGAAACATTTTCTCACAAAATACAAATTTTATTCTCTTATCACATAAAGTTAATCAAATTTTCGATGTCTGTTTCTATTGATTCCTCGGATTATATAAAATAAATCCCATTCGCGATCTTTTAATTAAATGTTTTAGCCGTACCAATTTAGAGTCAAGTTTGATCGATCCCCGATAAGATGTATAGATAGGCTCATCATAATAAGATTTAGTTTGTTCTTGACCTAAATCTGGGCGATGGAAAGTGACAAGGCCGAAGTTGAAGCACGCTTGCTTCGATCATTCAGCTGTATCGAAGAAATTCAAGTTCTATTTAGTTTTAACAAAATTTTCAACACTTTAAATTCAAACTATTTTTTACTGGTGTTTTGTTTAGAGTCATGTAGATGGTTTAGGCATTACAATTAATTTTAAGGGGTAAAATAAAATTTATTTACTTTATAAGGTCATCGTGATATTATTTTAAATTTACTTCATATTTTACTAACTGCATAATGTCCAAAACTCCTTGCTATCGACCACTTTCGTCGACAGTCAATCGTGTGTACTTTCCAGCAATAAAAATTGACTCAGACATCGCACATCGCGTAAACACGAGGTGGCAAAAATGGAGAGATCTAATAGACATACTTTCAGCCAATATCCGTATAAGGTAAAAAATAAAATAAAATTATAATTATAAAACGGCAGTACAATATGTAATAACTTATGATGCCGAGTGTTGGTCGATAAAGAAGCAGCAAACGAATAAAATCAACGAAACAGAACTGCGCATGCTCAGGTGGTCTGCGGGCGTCACAAATCTGAACGAAGAGATGCGCCTGCGATGGTACGGTCACTTCATGCGTCACCAGACGAACATGTGACGAAAACAGTGCTGTAAGTGTAGTTAGGACCAAAAACCCAAGATAAACCCCGATTAACATTGATGGTAGTTAACAAGACAGACCTCAGAAATATCAACTTGAACCCCATGAATGGTTACGACAGCCGACCCCAATTAGAAATGGTATAAGGCCTGTGGAAAAAAAGATTTTACCAAATGCATATTTAAAATGCTCTTTTAGATACTACAATATTATTCTCCGAAAAATGATGAATACATTTTCTTTAAGTTGCGCTATTTACTGCGTTAAATACAGTCTACGTTTTACTAAAAGTTCTTTATTTTGATTTTTAAGCGAATTCCAAAAAATTTTTTGTACTTGTCCGTACATGGAAACGACTTGACTGATATAGTTAACTTTTTTGGTTTAAATAGGTTTTTAAAAGCTTAAAATGGGATCAATGAGTAAATGTCCTTTACTCATTGATCCCATAGAATTTTAATCAAAATCACTTTAAAAGTTTCGTTTTAAAATCGAAATAACTTAAATAGTATGTCATTCAATAGATAAAACGCATTTTGATTTTTAAAATCGGTTCCCTTTTTCTAAAAAATCTTATTACAACTCGCACTTGACTAGCTTAACTTTATAAATCACCATTTTTATATCTCTTGCAATGGCCATTCATCATTTAACCTTCAATTAATGGCTACCATCGGTGCTCGCATTTTGCAACGTCGCGTCGCGTCGAATTTTTCATCGTTATAACAAAGTCGTTTTTTATAGTCAAAAGAAAATATTGTAGCAATCCGTTATATGCTCGTGATTTTCGATATAACCTAAACGCCTTTAGATTTACTGTTGCGACAAGCTTATCTATCGAGAGTATTTTTTACACTATTAATATTTTCATATAACGTGTATAATGCATACATCATATTTTGTGTATAATTTATTCTTGCATTTAACGGCATATAATTTATACACTTTTAAATAGCTTTTTGTCATATCTTTTGCATATCAATAATATCTTATCAATGCAATATCTTAACTACTTGCTTTTAAAAAATTTAAGAAATTATTGGTAAATGATTTTTAACACGAAATTTCTCATCATACCATATTACCTTTTATAAGGTAAACCGTAAAAGAACTAAACCTACCTACCAAAAAAAGTTTAACATAGGTAAAATCGCAGATCTTTCTTCCATATGTATTTCATTTACATTTTACATTCAAATAAAGAAAAAAAAATATATTTATGGATATTTTTAGCTCATATGTTCACATTGGACGTTAAAATTCTGTTCCCATATCCAACTTTGAAAAGATTGTCAATTATTTTTCTGTCTTGGTCATCAATTCTTCATCACTTGGCGATCAATTGTCTTGTCAATTATCTTGGCTCAAAGATACTCTTACAGGCTAGGGCGGCAAATTTTGGACCCGTTTTTTTGTTTTACAGAAATTATCAACCCAAAATGTGTTTATTTGTTTCACCGGATTTTTTTTTTACAATTTAGATATTCGCGTTTGGTTGTTATGTGGGAACGAATAATGAGTTTTATTGGAATATAATTGTGAACTACTGAATCGAATTTTAAAAGTCGGTAGGAGCGGCAAAATTTGAATAACCTACTGGCGGCAAATGTGTAATTACACCAGTGCTCGCCTTTCATACTCAGTCGTTAGATTGTTGCTAGGCAACGTCGTCCAAAATGGACGACAATTTGGGTAAAAATATAATTAATTACAACAGTATAACAAAAAAAAATAGATTTTGCTTTTAAGATGATATCAACTGTCATAATTTTTTCCTCTCCCTGTATCCGAATCGTAATGACCGTACAAACAATCCTTCAAATCGAACTCATCATGCACTATCACTGTGTATTCATTAATTATGAGAGTGATGTTAATCAGGATTTAGTAATAGGCTATTATCTGAATTAATCCATTGTATGCATATTACAAATTGAATGCACTTTCATTTAATACGCAGTTCTGTATCGATTATCTGTGTACTGTATTATCTAGTACGATATACTATGCATTCTTTTTCTCATAATACAGTTAAAAAATGACTAAAACAAATTTCATTTAGTTGTTAATAAAAGGACTGCATCACAGATTATATTAAATTTTTAACTTTGTAATTATAACCTAAAACTATTAAAACGTATTTAAAATTTCCGAACCTATAAAGGTGTCCAGGCTGACCGTTTCGCGGAGAATCTATTTATTTATCTTTACATACATAAATAATAATAATAAACAATAATTAATTAACGCATCATAATTAACGGTCCCCATTAGAATCTCATGATCCTGTGTCTCAGGTCCGGTAACATACACAACACGAATACAAACAGCCAGACCTCGACAAACATTGGTATAGCCAATACAGACGATTGTCGTGAGCGGGGATCGAACCCTCGATCGTTAGCGCTTCAGTTACAGTGACCATTGCCCCAACCTGTATTTGTAGACGCTCCCCGTTTTGATTTTTACATAGTATAAAGAAATAAGTAGCTTCCCGTCGTATATAGACTTAGATCCTTTAAACTACGCAACGAATTTTAATGCGGTTCTCATCAATAAACCGAGTAATTCGAAAGGAAGATATATATTATATATTGAAAACTTTCATGATTTATATTATTCATATTTAGTATAACGGGTCTTATCGCGATAACTAATGGTAGTTATACCTTTTTTCTAGACTTCTAGTCTGGTATTACTACCATTACTTATCGCGATAAAAGCCGTTATATTAAATATGAGAAGACATATATGCATATTATAGTAGAGAAAAGTCGACAATTTCAGAAAAAATTTAATGTGATATCGTAAAATCTACATTACACACGTGCAAAGCCGGGACGGTTCGTTAGTATTGTATAAAATGTTGATACACAGTACATTCCCGTTCCCGTTTCTAACTTTGCAAAGGCAAATAAATCTGTCCTGAGATAGAGAAATAATAAAAATGTTCAGCCCATTCAATTAGGTTTTGGGTCTAAAGGAGGTTGCGAAGCTGCCGTGCACGCAGCTCGTACCTACCTTCATAATTCAGACTCAGAAATTATTTTAAAAATAGACGTCCAAAATGCTTTTAATTCTATTGATCGTGGTTTTCTTCTTTCAGAAGTAAAAGGTAAAATTCCGGAGTTTTTTCCGTATCTTTGGCAATGTTACGGTCGAACTTCAAAATTAGTATATAAAAACAATCTGATAGACTCCGCTGTTGGCTGCCAACAGGGAGACCCGCTGGTACCTGCCATTTTCAGTTTGGCGATCCACCCTTCTATATCCGGTTTAAATTCTAAATTTAATGTTTGGTATCTTGATGATGGGACTTTCGGCGGAAAAGCGACAACAGTTTTAAAAGATTTAATATCATTAAAAGCTAAATTTGAAAATATTGGCCTACATTTAAATTATTCAAAATGTGAAATTTATATTTCGAAAAATATTAGTCAAACAGATAGAGATACCATTTTAAATCAATTTAATTCAGAGACTCCAGGCATCAAAATTTTAAGTGACTCTTCTCTTCGCCTTCTGGGAGCTCCCGTCCTTGATGATTCCATTCCACCTTTTATTGTTGACCAAATTACTAAATTCAATGACAGCTCTGATCGCCTGTATGAAATAAATTCACACATGGCTTTGGTTATTATTCGGTTTTGTTTATTTTTACCAAAATTTATGTACGCTTTACGCTGTTCTCCCATTTGGAAATTCGATTCTTTGTTAATTACTTTGGATAACTTAATTCGGAATGTGTTGAGCGAAATTCTAAATTGTCCTATAGACGATTCAATTTGGACTCAGGCCTCGCTTCCCATTCGATTCGGAGGTCTAGGGGTCAGGAAAATATCTAATGTCTCCTTGCCAGCGTTTTTATCTTCTGTTCACAGCACGCACATGCTTTACGGTAAAATTATTAGTCCTTCATTGGGCTCCGTTGAGGTGTCGTCTCTGAAAGAAGCTAAAAGCGCTTGGTTAGAGATATGTCCTAGCGGTCAACCAGTGTCAGCTTCCATTCAGAAACAGTGGGATGACTTGCTATGTAAGAATATTTTTAACCAATTGTTGAACCGGTCTACTACCATCACTGACCGTGCTCGTCTTCTAGCTGTTTCTGAGCGGGAATCTGGCTACTGGTTACATGCTCTGCCGTCTTCCAATCTTGGCACCCTTTTAGACCATACAACCTTAACACTTTTAATAGGTCTTAGGCTTGGTGCCAAAATAATTCAACCTCATTTTTGCCACTGTGGACAAAAAGTTGACGAGTACGGCCACCACGGTCTTTCTTGTTTTAAAAGCGCTGGCCGTCTCTCTCGCCACCATGCTATAAATGATATCATCCGTCGGTCTCTTGCCAGTGCAAAAGTTCCGGCAACATTAGAGCCGATTGGCTTAATCCGCAAAGACGGTAAGAGACCAGACGGTATGACCCTTGTAGCCTGGAGGCTGGGTAAGTCACTGGTGTGGGATGCTACTTGTGTTGACACCCTAGCAGCATCTCACATCCAGTCGGCGGCATCGATGGCGGGAGCAGCGGCAGCAAGTGCCGAACATTCCAAGCGGCGCAAATATGAAAGCCTTGACGAGGCTTTTATCTTTGCTCCGTTTGGAGTGGAAACTCTTGGTCCGTGGGGCCCAGACGCTCGTTCTCTTTTTAAAGACCTCTCAAAGAGGCTTTGGGAGTCAACTGGGGACCCAAGAGCTGGCAGCTACCTCGGTCAAAGGATCAGCTTGGCCATTCAACGGGGTAATGCTGCCAGTATTTTGGGAACTTTACCCAGATGCAGTGGCTTAGATGAGGTCTACAATGTTTTGTAAAATATAATCCTTTTTTTATAGTAATTAAGATGTAAATAGTTTAATGTATAATCTTTTCTTTTATTATTATTTTTTTTTAAATTTATGTATATAAATTAATTAAGATCTTAAACTGTATAAAAAAAGACTTCAATTGATATATTAATGTTTATTGTTACTTTAATAAAAATGTTTTGGTAAATTGTTAAGGTCGTATTAAAATAACTTTTAGGTTAAATGAAAATGTTGACATAAATTCAGCGAGTTATTTATAAATCATAGTTTTTAAAAAATGTAAAAAAAACAAACACGTCCATTGAAAATGTTGTCTTTGTAATCTTTTTTAAAGCCATCATAGTGAATGATGACCAAGAGACAATGAAAAAGCTGAATTTAAAATTGAAAGAAAAATATTTACGAATATTTTTAATTTGTTTTGAAATTAATTTCGTTTTTATTTTAGCAAAATTATTATCTATGTATATGCAAGTGAAGTTTTTCTGTAAAATAACTGGCTTTGAATTTCTTCTCGAGTTCCTTGCCGGTTTCTATCGTTAGGATCTTATATTCCAAACCGATGGTCGCTTTCCATGGATGTTAATATTTTTTTTAGAAAAATTAGTTTTAAACTGTCATCCGACACACCAAAATATCAATTGTATTATAATAACATTTTTTTAAACGCGTTACACTCAACGGCCCCCATTAAGACCTCGTGGTCTTGTGTCAGGGGTCCGGAAACATACACACAACACTAATACAACCACCCAGACCACGACAAACATCCGTATGGCCAATACTGACGTTTGCCGTGAGCGGGGTTCGAACCCGCGACCGTTAGCGCTTCAGTCAGTTGCAGTGACCACTGCGCCAACGTGCCTGTCAAATTTTTACAAACCTCAAACAATCTAATTTCACTTATGTATTTCTGACACGACTCACTAGTGTTGTGAGAGTTCAGGACCCCCGACACAAGATCACGCGATCTTAATGGGGGCCGTTAAGTGTGATGCGTTTATTTATTTATTTCATTTTAATGCTAAAGAAAGTAATATTTAAATAATAAAACCACATCAAAATAACGATATTACAAATCACAGAGCTGTAGCTAATTGTGTAAAACTATGCATCCAAACATGCTACATTCTGACAGTTATTTATTTACTTATTTATTTCTGCTATTATTATGCTAAAACGTCTGATTTAACTGTCAAGAAAAGAGCTTGAACTCAAAATATACTTTATTACAAATAGCCTTTAAAAGCTATATCGAGCTTTGTATATATACAAATAGCTGACCCGGTGAACTTCGTACCGCCTAACAGTCGATTCAATAATATTTATACGATACTAACGTCACTCAATTGTTTTGCTTTCACGGAACCTTTCTACCACCACTTAAACTTTATGATATTGTATTAAAGTTCAAATTTTTTAAATTATCTTCTGTATGGGAATATAGAAATTGTTAGTTTTAGACTTTTTGCGGCATTTTTTAATTTTTTTCTCACCCTAAGAACCATTTTCGAACTCACACTTCAAGGAATATTATAAAAAAAGAATTAGCGAATCGGTTCATCTGCTCTCGAGATTAGCGGTTAGCAACACATTTAACGATTCATTTTTATATTATAGATAGAGCGAAAGAGCATAAAAACCTAAAACACCAAATACAAATATTATTTTACAGAGGTACAAACAATGTCTATAAAGTTTACTTTCACGGTTATCGAAGGTATGGAACTAGAAAAATATTATCTCCCAACTTACCTGAACTCTTTAATATTCTATTGAACGTATAATTCCTTCACAAATATTTATCACGAGCACGTGTGGGTTTTTGGGGTCTTAGAACGAGAACGTGTGTCCACAGAGTATATTTTTCAGTGTGCCTAGTAGAATATTCAAAAGCAAACTTCTAACAGATATAGATATGTTGTAACCTCATGCATTTTAACATCCAGATTGCTGACCACTTTGGATGACATTGCCTAGCAACCAGCTAGCGACTGTGCGTGTCAGGGGAGGTATCTTTGGGAGAACAAGTCAATTGATGACCTTGTTAAAGTTGGAAAAGTTTTTTAACGTTAAATAATATGAACCTACATACATATATAGCTAGAAAATATCACAGCAATTGTACAAGTAAACATGATTGGGCGGCTAGTTTATGAAATACCGTATTTTTCATACAATATTGCTGATTAAATATTTTCAATCCAACATTATAGTAGTACAACGACCAGCTAATTTTGATTATTATTAATTAAAAACATACAAAATCAATTTACTTAAGATAATTTTATTGTATCGATTTCTTCGTAGCTACCACAAAAACATAGTTGTTAAAGGGATTTTTTTAAATATTAGAAAGGCTTAACTTCATCACATAAAGGTATCATTTTGTTTTTCAATTTACCATGTTTACTAATATCAACTCGTAAGTATAAATAACGCATCAATAAAAAAGAAACTTTTTTATTGCAAAATGTAATTTAACTTTCCAACCGATCTTTCTATCCTGTGTCAAATATTCGAGATACCGAGTAGACCGTTATTCGCACATTCTCGCAGCAAATTGCTTGGGCACTTGAATTCGTGAAAAAATCCAGCGCAAATCCAATTGTGATACACAATACGGAACCATCGTTTCGGATGAACCGAACGTTATTTGATTTAAGCCGCTATTGCAAAATGTAAATCTTTAGAAACATCGCTGCATTGAATTTTAGGGATCATCTATAAAGTAACGTAACATATTGGGCGAGGGGTATTACTCAGTGTGATGATGTGTCATAATGTATATTTTTGGTCGTCAAGCCGTCGGAATTTGACTATATTTTATTAAATTTTCAACCGATTTCAAGATTTACCACAGATAATCTATTCTCAATAACCACAGACTAAAAATAAACAAATGAGTATATATCCGACTGTGTCAAATTCATGGTAGTCTGTCTTGTGTTTTTTTTTATTATTATTATTTAATGTATTTTTACGCACAAGTTAAAAAATACAATAGCATTCTGCGCTACTTCTATATATAAACTATAAATGTATGAAATTTTATACTCCTCCGTAAACGCGATTTTCGTAAAAAGTCCTTAAAATCCTTAATTCGTAGCGTATTTTTTTTACTTCACAACTCTGTAATCTCCTAGCCTAATTTGAAAATTCGTTTTTTTTTTCGTTTGAAATCATTTTGAGATTGGTTACATAGAAATTTCATTATTGGTTTTAAAATCTGAAAAGTGTGTCATGTATTAAACGAAATTGCTTATTTTATTATAGTTACGAAGTACACGTTATGACTTTTTATGAACTTTTTATGAAGAAATCAAACGTAGAGACTTAGTGCTTACTAGCTTTTGCCTGCGACTTCGTCCGCGTTTTCGTCGTTTTTCGAAAAAAAGTAGCGTATGTCCTTCCTCAGGGTTCAGTGATTTTGAGGGAAATATAATATGTCAATCCACAATACTTGATTTCTATGATTTTTTTTTATTTTATAGGTAATAATGTTAACTTTTTATAAATTAGTGATGAGTGAGAGTATTATAAACGTAAGAGTAAACAAATATAATCAGAATTCTCCGAACTGCTAACCTATCAGGAGTTACACGTGTTATTGTGAGTCAACCATAAAAGATAGACATATGCTGTTGCGGGATATTTTTTAGGAAATTTTTTGTACAATATTTCCGTCATACACGATTTCTATGTAACTTTAACCATTAAGGCTGCATAGGCGACGGAAGCTTAAAAATTGGAGTAAAGTCTCCCGTTTTCCCTTTATTACTCTGCTCCTATTGATTGTAACGTGATGAAAAGTATACTATAACCTGCCCAGGAGCATGAAAAATAATTGTACTAAGTTTCGTTAAAATCCGTCCAGTAGTTTTTGTTTCTATAAGGAAGATACATACAGACAGACAGACAGACAGACAGACAAAAATTTTACTGATTGCCTTTTTGGCATCAGTATTGATCACTAATCACCCCCTGATAGTTATTTTGAAAATTTATTTCATGTACAGAATTGACCTCTCTACAGCTTTATTATAAGTATAGAAGATGTTATTTATTTAATTATATTCCTATAAGTAATAAGATCAACGATATGAGGACTCCCTTATTATTTTGGAGCGCACATTACTTCATACAGACCATGCAAACACACCAACTTGAAACTAATTAATTAGTTTTGATGAATGTTGGGTTGTATTAAAGTTGAGATGTTGCTGAACAAAGAGGAAATTGGTGTCGCGGTCTATTTTAATCAAATTTAATTATTAACACATATATTTACCTTCATATTTATGTTATAAATTGCGAAAGTCACTTTGTTCTGTTATTATTTTTTTATAGCTAACTTTATTTTAGCTATTTTTAATATTATCTTTTTAATTTTATATTATTAAATTATGAATAAAATTTGTATTACATATCATATAATATACTGGCTGTCCCTTGCAGTTTCACCCGCGTTTACAATTATGAGTCGTAGCGTGTTTTAATATAGCGTATAGTCTTCCTAAATAAATAAATTATCGATCAAAAAAAGAATTTTTCAATTCGAACCAACAGTTCCAGAGATTAACGCGTTCAAACAAACAAACAAACTCTTCAGGTTTATAATATTACTTTATATCTAGCTATGGCAGCGACTTCTTTCGCGTGGGCTACCGAATGCTTGGCATGTCTCATGCAAAGCAAGACTGAATAGTCTGCGGAGCGTCTAAAGAAAAGAAGATATTTTTATTACTTAAAGTAAATACAATTTCTAAAATAAAAGTAGCCTAAGTTATTGCTTTTAACATTAGCTATGTCCTAGTGAAAGTTCTGTCAAAATCGGTCCAGACGAAATTTTTAAACATTGATTTTTGATGTAACTACCGTGTGTACCTTATTGTGCCTTTAGTGAAAATCTGTTCATTTGGAATTAAAACGACAGTCTAATTTAATATTATATAACCTAAAAATTTTCTCAATAAATAGACTATCTAATACAAAAACAATTTTAATAATCGGATCAGTAGTTTCAGAGACTACCTCCTACATACAATCTTATAAACATATAGCAGAATTTATATGGATAATCTGCCCCCGCGGCATTTTTATTTGGACTTGGGGTTTGAGTACTAAATAAAAATAATTCAGTAAAATTTTCAGCTCATATTGTCAAGCACTTTTTAAATTTGTCAAAAATCCTCTTAAGATTTTTTAAAGTAAAATTGAAAATAAATAAATGATGATTATTTTCCTCAATTCTTTCGAGTAAAAGGCATTAAAAAAAAATATTTTTATAATTCTCAAATAAACAGCCGATTTTAAGCGCAAGAAAAAAAAATTAACACCTTCTTTAAAAGTGTCACTCGAAAATTTTCGTTAGAAAATGTCTTTAATAATATTTTCAGGATATTTTTGAATTTTTTGAAGTAGTGCAACATCACAAAAAAAATTAATAAATATTTTTGGTAACATGAATAATTTCCTTTGCTTTGCTAATTGTTTTCGTCTTAATATTAATTTTTTAATTTTTTAGTTTCTTTGTTATTGAATGTAGTTGATTTAATCAATTCCAAAGACTTTGTGATGCGTAGAAGTTCATAATATTGTTATTTATATAAACTATGTGAATTCTAAGTATTGAATTCATATTAATTTCCATTCATCCAATCATTCACAGGTGCTTCTACCTCAAGACGTAATATACATCATGCTCCTTTTGAAATATGTTGTGTTTTTTTATCCCATTCACGGACTCAAAGGAAATGAGAAAATAATATTTTCTGCGACAAGGATCACAATTATGATGTTCCTTAATATTTTTATATTGGAGTGGGTTCTATATAATAATATGATAATGAATTTGATCATAGAGAATTAGATATTATATTTTTTTAGCTCAAAATTCTATTATTTTTGTTTGTTGTTAATACCGTATCGGTATTGAATGCAAAGCATTAAATATTTTTTTAATAATGATCCCATTTTCTTCTTTGCCTACTTTATTAATACAAATCATTTAGTAGTTACTTTACAATCAAATAGTAAAAGAAAAACATAATCGCGAAATAAATTTCAATCCTCTCGGAATCAATTTTATATAATATATGTATATATGATTATGTTTTTACCATTTCTTACTATCATAAATACCCTTTTAAAGGTTTCAAGATCTGTTTGTTTCTGACATTTCGCACGCTTAATATTAGTGACGGAACTCAAAAGTTTACATTTTTGGGAAATCATAAAAACGTTTTTCAGTTCAGACTTCGACGGTTTATTTAGACTTAAATGTCACAAAATGTTTCAAATTCATATATTATGAAACACAGAATTAAGTGAAACTAGACTAGACGATAGTTGTTTGGCTAACTCGTTTAGGAGACATTTTTAATTCGGTCACTTTAATAAGTGTGCGTTTTAAGTGTGCAAAATATTCCTAATGAATTCGTTGAGTAATTTAATTCTACGGAAGTACTACGACCGCTACGACGACGCTACGTATAACGGTATAATTGTCATTAACTAATAATAAAAGAATGTTTAAAAATAACTCGCAATTTATTTTGCCATTATATAAAACCTAATTTATTTCATACTACTATAGCTTTTACTCGCGGCTTTGCTCGCATTAATATAGACTTTGTTATGCTAAGCGACTCTTTAAAAGTTATTTTTAAGCTGAACTTTTTTCTGTTTGAAAAATATTCTGTGTACTTTTACCATTTACTCCAGATACTGCACATGCAAAATTTCATTATGATCGTTTAAATAGTTGAGGGGTAAAAGCGTAACCAACCAACAAACTCTCAATTGCAATTATAATATTGGTTAGTGTAATAGTTTCAAATAATTAACTCAGTATTTATTTTCATTTTTAACAACCAACTTCAAAGAGGAGGGAAAATTCAATTCGTAATAATAAATAAATAAATAATAAATAAACGGATCACACTCAACGGCCCCCATTAAGACCTCGTGGTCTAGTGTCGGGGGTCCGGAAACACACACAACACTAACTCAACCACCCAGACCACGACAAACTTTACGACAAATGTAAAACTACGTATGGCCAATACAGACGTTTATCGTGAGCGGGGATCGAACCCGTGACCGAAAGCGCTTCAGTCAGTTGCAGGGACCACTGCGCCAACGTGCCTGTCTAGTAATGTATGTTTTTTTACCGATTTTCTAAATTCTCTTTTTTATTTGAAATAGTATACTTTCATATTGAATTTATAAAAATTTTATCAAAACCGGCTTAGTTATTTGGTTTTAAAATCGATAAAACTGGTATAATCGTGTGTAACCGATGTTGCGTGTTTTTCTTTTGTAGTCGATTGTTTTTTTGACAGACTTTAAAAAAGAAGGAGATTCTCAATTCATCAGAGAGTCTTTTATTTTTTAAATGTTCACTGCTCGAAAACGGCTAGACCGATTTGAATAATACCATTTTTTGTTTGAAGGGACAACTTTCAGATGTATCCAATTGAATTTTCATGAAAATCGGTTTAGTAGTTTGATTTCAAATTAAAATAATTGGAATAAATATGTTAATCAAATAAACGAAATTACGTATTTCGCTTCGAAGTCCTTCGAAGTTCTTTTTTTACGTCTTTTTAAATATTAATTATGATACACAACCGTTTTATTTGTACAAGATTTTTTTCATTCAACACTATTTATAAATAATGGTGGTTACCTTATCTCAGACATACAGGGTGATTTTTTTAGCGCTATACTATCACATTCTAATTTTAAATCTTTTGAATGATTCTCGAAGAATTGACTATCTAAGGGTTGATTAATGTATGAATTTTTTGCATTTTGTAAATAGTAAGCTAAAAGTAGTAAAGTAAGTAATGTTAACAAAAGTAAGTATCTTTTAGTTTGCCGTGTACTATTACTTCCCAGAAATTGATCCTTATAAGTAACATTGTGAGATGGTGTAACAATAATATAGGTTTTATATGTTTTGAGTTATTAATTAAGTGAGTTTGATTCCTGGCTAAAAAAATATTTTTCGAAAAACTAATAATGCAGTTTCAGTTTTCATCAAGCTCGTCTTTGAAACTCCTTTAAGTATTTTTCGCTACTCCTTATAGCTTCGTATTTGACCAACTACGCTCGGTAAAAAAATCATCCTGTATATTTAACGCGTTAATTTAAAGGTCACAATAAATATACCCAGAAAAGTTACAATTTTAAATTTCTTTTTATCACGTAAACGCACGCTCAGGAGGTTGTTTACCTTAGGTAAACTGACTCAGCGAGTCAGAGAGTAAATACAATTATTGTTACATTATTTATCTTATATAGCAACTGATTGAAGATCCAATTGAAAAACGATATGAGTCTGCGGTTAAAAAATGTTCATTTCAAACGATATTTCGAGTTCAAATCCGAACTAAATAGCCTTACTCAATGATATTATTAAGATATTAAAAAATAGGAACCAACTACATTAGCAATTTCGTCATATATTATATATAAGTAATTACGTTAACTTGAATGATACACTAATTCCAGATTTTGATCACAATTTTGTAGGACCCTCTTTCAAATTTTTAGAACATACAATAACTAAAACGAAAAAAGTAACTTTAACAGCAAAATGCCTTATTCCATTCAATTGGATACCAAAAATATTTAACATTCAAAGGAGTTTCATATTTGTGCCCTTTGCCGTTGAAACCATGGGGTCCTGGGGCGAGGAACCCAAAGATTCTACCAAGAATTATCTTCCCGCCTCGTCGAGTCTACAAGTGACCGGAGAGCTGGCGCCTACCTTAGCCAAGATATCAGTTTGGCCATTCAAAGGGGCAATGCCGCCAGTGTTTTGGGTACTTTGCCTCACTGGAATGACATCGACAGATTTGTAGATTTTATATAGTTTAATTTTTCTTAATTTTATTGTTCTTTTAATATCTTTATTGTTTTTTTTTCTTTTCACAGTGTTAAAATAAATTTTAAAGTTAAATCATTTATATTTTATGTATAAATATTTCAGTTACTATTTTATAAAAACCAAGCCGATTTTGATAATAATTATATAATACCAATTTGAAGTATACCATTACTATTAAAAAAAAAACTTTAAAAGAATTTTTAAAATCGGTTAATACAAAATATAGTTCTGAGATAACAAACACAATACGAATTAAAAACTTTTATAAATAACTTGAAAACTGTTTCAATACAATATTTCAAAGCCTTCATTAACCCTAAAAATAGTTTCCAGTAAAACACTAAATTAACTCGTTTCAATTTCTAAGAACAATACTCCAACAATTCTTTATTAGTTTCAATATACAGTTTACCTTCACATTTCTTACTTTAATCGTACAGAACATTAGAAAGGTCATAAAAAAGATTACCGCACCATACCTTCGAAATACAAGAACACAGGAAAATAATTATTTGTTCAACCGAAACAAAACTGACCATTCCCATTTCGGTAAGTTGCCATTTAAGAAAAGAATAGAAACGATTTGTCTAAGCGTTCACAATTTTCTTTTCAGTAATAATAGCAACAGGTTCAGTTCACAGCGTGAGTATAATTTGTCTTCAGCGGGCTCACGAAATAATAGAGCTCACTGTCATTGCCACAACATAGATACGTACCAGCTGTGTTACTTATTTTATTACTGGCAGTTCAAACTCAAATTATCCTTTTTTGAAGTAGGGTTTTAGATCGCTTTTGAATCGTCAAGTTACAAATTAGTCTTTTAAATATAAAGCTACCACCGGTTCGGAAAGTAGAATAGATTGGATTGGTAAATAGTAATTGCTCGCGGCTTTGTCCGTATAAAATTTGGAAATTTACGGATCAATTTATCCCCTTTAGAGTAGCATTTTTTCAAACTTTTAATGTCGTTTTATTTATATGTAATCGAAAGTTTAAAAATAAGTTTCAAACTTCTACCATTATTTCCATAGAAAATTTTATCCCCTATTAAACCCTTTACAGCCTTTTTTCGTATTAAAAAGTGCCCTTTCTCAGACTATACTATCTCATTAAAATCGATTAGGTAGTTTAGGTTTAATTGCGTATTACAGACAGAGTTACTTTCTCATTTATAATACTAACTGTGCCCCGCAGTTTCACCGGCGTTAATTTGGGGAAAAATTATATTTATGTAATGTTAACCTTCGTTACTTGAATCGCATATTGTTCAATATTTCATCGGTTTCAATTTTGTTTTCACATAACCCTCTCCTTTTTTATTAATAACAATAAATACATTTATTTATTTATTTAAAACAAAAGTTGCATACGTAACTTCTTGTAATATTAGCTATCTATGAGACAAATTTCCGACTAAATCGGTTCAGAAATAAACTGGAACAAACAGACACACAAAAATTTATAAAATTGTGTTTATTTTAATGTAAATACCGTATACACTTTCTACCTTTTGTTCTTTTAAGTGGCCTTTAAATATTGAAAGAGTAAATTAAACTATTTATTCATCTCTAAAAATAATCAGCTAGGAAACAAACAATATAAAACACGAGTTTATATTTCGATATTCAAACTCTAGAATATAAATTAAACGTACATAATACTACTATTGGTGGATTATTTTTGCGTAATATAAAGTCGCAATACAAAATAAAAATGATGAAACTGCACATGAGCTGTGACAATACTGTGGCATGCAGACAAGATATATGACAGTCGAGGGAGCATAGATTTTATGTAGCCCGCATACTTTGTTCTACACCTTACTAAATTATGCTCGTCTCGTGTTTTATTGCTGTTAGTTTGAAGAAAATACTGAATTCCTACATGTTATCTTCATTTACGTATACCATTAAATATACAATCAAGAATTTAATATATTTTTATTTGTATAAATTAAAGTGAGATGAAATAATAGCCTGTAAATATCCCACAGCCAAAGGCCTCTTCTATTGGAGTGAAGGTTTTTAGAACTTACCACCACGCTGCTCCACTGCGAGTTGGCGCATATACCGACGGACTTTAAAAACAAATTTAATAAGAGTAAATTAGAAAGCAAGAAATATTTTCTAATTTAATATTTTCTACAAAATTTTGCAGTCGATGCAAAGTCAAACTTTCGAAGTCAGTGTCAATTAGAACATTGACATGTTATTTACGGGTCATACTTCGATTGATTTTTAACATTTCAGAACACAAACACAGGCAAAATAAATTTCGATATAATACATTTTTTATTTTAGCTGTATTATGTACTTCCTAAATTGCGAATCATCATATTAATACATTATATATACCTATTGATACAGTGTTATGAAGATCATGACTCGCGTTTATTCGAAGCCGCATAATAAGGAAGGATGATATACAAAATATCGGTAAAAAGGTACATTTTAATAAAATTATTTATCTATTTAAAGTAATAGTAAAAAATAAATAAAAATTTGTTAAATTAATATTTATCAAAAAATTATTATTATTGTATTGTATTTAAGTTATATTTTATAGAACAAAATGTTTGTTTCTTGTATTATTATATAAAATAAATAATTATGTATATTTTAAATACATCTAAAGTAATAAGTTATGTAAGCTTAAATCTACTTCATCATTAATAGTTTTTAATATCATAATATAAATAAAAATAATAAATATATCCAGTATTATTTTATGACTAGCCAAAGCGTTTAGTTTCGAGTCCTTATGCAACTTGTGATACGTTCATTCAAAAAATTATAACATATTACAAAATGTGTTCACTGCGTAATATTTACGCCATGAGATCGATAGATGAACAACCTCTACCCATTGACACTAATTATTTTTTTTTAAATATAACCATATACGCACATACATAACCAAACTAATATTAAATTGAAATTCCTTTAGAGAACCTAGAGCATAAGCGGCTTATATGCGGTTACAAAGAACCGCCTGTCCCTTTGTATGAGTAAAACTTATTGAAAGGACTTGGTAACATTAACGCGATGTACCCGACTTACGGTCGGTGGTTTCTGTCAAAGATTTGGACAAACATTACCGAGTTAGGGTCGAGTCATTAAATTTTAAGTCAATGATATGTGGATTTAACAAGATATGTGGAGTAGTAATTAATAATAAGACTTAAAAAAATGATTTTGAAAACAAAACACTTATTTTGATATATTCATTTTGCCTATTACTTCCCAGAAAACAATCCTTATAATTGAGAGTATTTGATGGTGCAATAATACAGAATATGCTTTTTTTTTCAAAATCAGCGAGTTCGATTTTTAGCTAGGGCAATTCACTTTTCAAAGAAATGACGCAGTTTTAGTTTTCATCAAAATCGCCCCCAGGCTTCTTTAAGTATTTTGTGCAAATTCTTATATTAAAAAATCATATAGGTATATTGTAGATGTAGATGCCAAAATATCTATAGCTGTAATATATTCTTGTTGATACTAAAGAAGTTGTGTGCAGTAGAAATAAAATTGTATCTCTCGTGTTAATTGTATCTCTAGTGTCAGCGTTCATACGACAACTACCAGAATGGCCATTTGTCACGGACAACGCTGAGATAATTAATTATATCTCCTGAAATATATAACAGATAGACATAATATATTCTATAATAATCTAATCCTGTCATAAAACTAGTATTTTCTATGTAAAATTGTCTTAAAACAAAGACAACTATTACGTTTGGAAGCTTTTATTTGACTCTCTTTGTTAGTACGGGTTGCAACTGAATTTTAAGACAGTTATCCCCAACTGATTGAGATAATATTTTATATACAGCTTTAATTTGGACAACAACAGCTAAATGACGTCATTATAAATCCAATATGGCGAACTCTCAAAGATGGCAGATCGGTCAGTTTTTTTACTCCCACTATATGTGTATTAAAGGGTTTGCTGAGAACGTTATCAAAAATTATATGACGTCACACTACATACAATATGGCGGACAAAATTTTCTTATATACTCCCATATTTTGGATATGAAATGAAAGGATTTGGTGAGAAGAATACGAAAAATAATATGTTACATAAAATTTAGTATAGCCGACGATGTATGTTTTTTTTTTCGACTACCATAATAAAAGAAATTTACACAAGAAAAAACTTACCACAAGTTTTACGTTCTATAAAATTGTATAATTATTAGGTTTGATTTTTCTTTAAGTTTATTTTATTATTTTGAGACCATTAATCAAAATAAAAGCTTGTTTAAAAAATGGTAATCTTAATTTATTTATATATTTTTTAAATAACGACCCGCTCCGGCTTTGCAAGGGTACAATGTAGTTTTTACGATATCACATCGAAAATCTTTAGATTTCGGGTTTTTTTACTATAATATATATGTATTATTTAGTACATTCTCGTATAAACCTTTCTCTTGAACAACTCTGTTTTGATATACATGTAAGGTTCTCGTAAAATCCGTTGCGTAGTTTAAAATACCTAAGCGTACGGACTGCGTAAAACGACTTTGTATTACTATATCAAAATGATGATAACATCAATACAACAAACAAACAAAAATTATCTTTTTTAAAACACTAGAAGGACAATAATATAATATATATTGCTGTTTTATTTAAATAATAAATTGTGTTTATAAACGTATTTTTTGTTTTAATTATTATATAAAATAATTAATTATTACTTATCTGCTATAATATCAACCTACAAATTATACTCATAGAAAATTATATAATCTAATTTTTTTACATATCCTCCTAAGGCCCAGCTTTTTAAAATTCTTGTACAGCTTGAGACCCGTTGTGCAAATTTTTGCACATAATAAATATTTGCTGTCAGGCCCAGAGGGATTTTACCTTGTAACTTCAAAATTCGGAAAGTTACATAAGTAATACTATTTTTCCTTGTGTAGACTACACCTAAAGCATATGATGACATAGATTTGTTCGGCTTATCTTTTGTTCGAAAAATTGCACACATTTTTGCATTGCAAAAATCTCCCGACAAGTCAAAAAGAAATGCGGCAACTTTGAATAATATGTACAAAAAATTGTACCGTGGGCGTTTATTACTATGACCTTTTTTTTAACCTGGGTCTGACAGCTAAACTTTATTATGTGCAAAACTTTGTACAAGGGGTCTTAGGAGGTTATTACAAAAAAACTTTATTTTCTTAAAATGAAGACAAAGAGAAGGCATATCACTAACGAAGGGTGGATATGAATACGGTCGCTAAAACAACCGGTAACGGTAATGCTAAAATATAAAGGTACGCTTCTAAATGAAGAAAGCAATTACTATAACGTTACGGATAATACAACAACTCTATCAAGAATGAAAATAACTTTTTGAGACAATTGCTAACTTTATGAATAATAAGAAATTTATTGAACCAAAATGTTTATATTAGGAATTCATTCGTAGACAAGCCTTAAATACATAAGACTTAGACATCCGATAACTCATATTAACGAATCATTCCTACAATTTTTTTACACCAGTTATAAATGCAAATATAAGCTCTTTGTTTATTTTGTGTTCACGCTTCACATAGTCAACAAATCACCGAGAAATTTTATATATATGTTATGAGTACTTTTATATCACCTTACCATACCTATACAAAAATATATGGATGCTGATAAGCAAGAATGTGTCAAGCCACGAAAATTCAAATTTGGAGATATTGATGTATTTTGATACTGTTTTACATGTTTAACATCATTAAAAAATTGAAGTCATAAATTAAATATGAACGGAAAAAAGTTTCTTAATTAATTATTTCGATTTTCAAGTGCGTTACATATTTTGCAATTTATTCAATAATCTCAAATATTTGAAAAACTTTTTATTAGATAATATATTAAATATATGAATCTGTTTTTAATTCGTTATATCTTTTATAAAAAAAAATAAAACAAAAGGTAGATATATACTGCTTGAAACATATTTATTAAAAATAGGTTTGACACCATTTTCTCATAATGAAATCCGTGTGGCTTAACACAGTATTGCTTATCTTCGTCCATATAGGATACCTTTCAACCAAAAAAATGGCTTATCCGTGAGATAAAAAACTGATACTAAAACAACTGAGGTTACAACTTTACCAATTATGCGCGTGCGAAGTCGCGGTTAATATTTTAATAATTACCGACATCATTTCGGATATTATAGCGATTCTAATTCTACTTAATAATTATTTAGTACTACATTAACGTACAGAAATTATGTCAGGCACATTGTCCAGCGTGTGTTCAGAGCAGATTTAATGCACGCTTAAGAGGCTTAATATGTTAGGTCAAGATTTACAGCAGCACTATAATCCTGTGATTCTCAAACTATTAACCGCGGAGTGTAACACTTCTTGGGCAAGAATTACACTTATTATTTTACTCGCGGGTTTTCTTTTTAATTACAAAAGTAAAACTTTCAAGAGTAATTCTCCCCTTAAAGCTACTTCATGTTTTATAAATATTACTTTCAATTGTTTTCCACTTTTCGATAATCGAATAACCTCCTAATAAGATTTACTTCAATAAATAAATTCTTTACCTAAACCTGGGATCATATATGTATGACACAGTAACAAGTTAATTGTCGACATCACACTTCAATATATGTAGTTCATACAAATATTTTTCATAAGCGAGGATCGAATGCAATTGCAGTTACCAATTACTATTGCTCAAACTTGTGTATTTTTTATATACATACATATATAAAAATAGTTACCAAGTGAACAAGCAGTACACCTGATATTAAGTGATCATCACCGTCAATTTACAGCACAAGATTAATATGGGAGATGATTAGATTTCCAGGTCCTTTATTGTTCTTACAATACGCAGCAAAACGAACTATTCACGTTAATCTTATGTGACAGTAAGGGGTACCTCGATCGAACCAATCCGTTTAAAACCTGGGTGACAGTTTAATTCTTCCTCAATATAAGTGAAGGCCTTATTTTGTTTCAGATATGTGATGAAGTACAATGGGGCTGCATATAGCCTGGATTTGGAACCAAACGGAATGTTTCTTGTGGAAGATGGACACGAAGATCTGAACGCAGCATGGTGATGAGAAACGTTTAAGATGGAACCTAATTTCGTGTCGCCCACTTAT
The DNA here is from genome assembly GCA_037950945.1 of Hypolimnas misippus. Lineage (NCBI taxonomy): Eukaryota > Metazoa > Arthropoda > Insecta > Lepidoptera > Nymphalidae > Hypolimnas > Hypolimnas misippus. Next base: position 5,554,879 of record JBBEEQ010000009.1, read on the forward strand.
GTGAGTTACTTTACAACTTAGTTATTTTATCGCCTTACATTCTACCTGCGACTTCGTCCGCGTGGAATTCGGTTATCATGCGCTCAGTTTGCGTCACATTCTTACAGGGACGTGCATTTATACGGGATTAAAAGTATTATTATGTCCTTTCAAAGGTTGTAATCAGAAAGTAAATAAAACTTTCCGATGACCTATCGTTCGTCGTTTTTGCTCATCAGGCCCAAAAACCTATCAACAGGAAATAAAAATATTAGATTTTTTATGTTTATACATTAAATAATTAATTATATCCATGTAATGTAATTATGAAATAAAAAATAAAATATTGACAAACCTAGATAAATAACTAAAATTATAACTAACTGATCCGAGAAACATTGTCTTGTGTACAATTTAGAATTACGCAGTTAATTTTGTATCTCTCGGGAACAACTTATTTTGAAACAAAACATTTTTTAATACGCAGATAATTTACAATATATATAAACCAAAATCTTTATTATATCGATTTTGACATACCTACACATATTATAAAAGATTCTAGAAGTGGCATAATAACAAGATTCATAAAATATGTTTAATTTTCCAACTCTTGTAATAATATACCGCCATGTTGTCTCTCTTGACATCAACAATCTGTTGCCAAGCTATTTTCCAAGTCACTTGTATGTATATCACTTTAACAATACATAAATATACAAAGATAAAATAAAATATTGTAAGAAATTGCATACCAAGATATACGAGAATGAATTATATTCAATAAAAATTGAAATCACGAATGGCGATATTTTTAATGTGATTGAAATCCGGTATAAATATTTTATAATACCATTTACCATACGAACGTACGAAATACAATTTTAATATCAAATCTCTATTCCATTATTGGAGTTTAAAATTTTATCAATTTCATATTACATTTTACATGTGCATATTAATAACATTCCTAAAATAAACTATTTTGCATAATTTTGTTTTATACATCGAGGCTGATCAATCTTAATGACCCCTGGCCTCTCAATCTGAACAACCGACTATCGGCTTTTCGATGCCAGTTCAAGCCTTGGCCCTTGATTTACCGAGCTTGGGCTATTTGATGCTGGTAAAAACTAGGCTAGTCAATGCTTGCCCAACCCCTGATTAATCTTGGCCCAATACAGTGTACCAAGCCTAGACTTTCCAGACTTAATCCAAGGTTGTGTCCGACGAGAGTGTGCAGCACTGGGCCAAGCTTGGTCTGATGCTGAACCTCTTGTCATTTTCTACTAGCGTACTCGTTAGGTGATGCATTATACTAGTTGAATTTATATACAGGACGTTTGACTTTTAATTAAGGTCCTTTGATGGGAGGTTTTTAAGTCCAACAGATCAGCTTCCTCACAAAGATTTTCTTTTTCTACTTATAAAATATGTAGTGAAATATTTGAGCACCACTGCTCTTGCGTACTATTGACGGCTCGCGTCACATAAGCTTAGTTTACTCTTACCTCGTATAAAAATTAAAAAAAATAACATTTTCTTGACATTTTACTGTTAACTACGACGTTGCACAGATTATATAGGCTTAGTGAATTAGTTATAATGCCAAATTATCTATTGAAGATTCATTTTGGTATATTCAAATAAAGTCATAATGCGAACAGGAGCATATCCTACGTTACTTCATTGATGATTGAGTTTTTGCGCGTTACTCAATCAAGCCTAAGCTATAGTAGGTAGGTACTACATCTAATATAGCTACTGGTATTTACTTCCTAAAAATCTTAACTATTTAATCTTCTCAACAATATTTTTTTTTAATATTTCAGAGTGCTCTTATAAGCAGGTAAAGTCAGTTCGTTTGTTGTTTAAAAAATGTTAAGTAGTTAAAAATCAGAAATAGTTATCTACTAAACTAGGAGTTTGAAATTTGACTTTATAGGACCCCTTAGATTCGATTCGATTTTTCTATTCGGCCCCTAAGTGGGTATAATGGGATTTGGAAGTTTGATGAATAAAACGTGAAAACAGAAATGGCCGCCAGTACGGGCAATATCTGAAACTATTGAACCGATTTGAAAAATTATTTTTAAATTAGATAGCCTGTTCATTGAGAAAGGTTATTACGTCACACTACAACTCACAGGTGCGAAGCAGTAACCATTAACGCGAGTGAAACCACGAGGGGTAGCTAGTCTTTAATATTTACACGTGCCTTCCAGCCTTCCGTTCACTTATCTGATTTTGGCAGCCCCAGGCAACCGCCCTCAATGACCTTTACAATATGTCACCGATGTAATTATATATATTCAATTCCCTTTCATACTAGAGCAATCCACACTATAAAAATAATTGAATCATTTAAATCAGTAAATATTACGATCGAAATATTTTTTTTTACGCAAAAAAGTCAGTATAAGGCGTGAATTACACTTGTAAGTTTTGCTCTGAGACTTTCATAATGATTTACGTAAGTTATTAGTCATTGAAGGATTTTAATGTCAATACCTTATTTTTGATACTTTCAGCGTTCGTATGGCTACTTAGGTAATTGTTAACAGGTTACAGAGTTGTTTGAAATCAATTAAGATTCTAAAATTACCAAGGATTGTATTGAGAATGACTTATATATGGATGCTGATAAGCAATAATGTGTCAACCTATAAAAGTTAAATTCGGAGATATTGATGTATTCTGATAAGTAACGTAAACGTCCTTAACATTATTTAATACATTTTTAAGTCATCTAAACTAAATAAGTACGGAAAAAAAGTCTCTTAATTTAATATTTCGAATTCTACGCGATGGAACACACATTTTACAATTTATAAAATAATCTCATGTATTTAAAAAAAACTTGTTATTAGAATATCTTAATTTTAAATTGTTATAGGTACCTTTCAAAATATAAAAGAAAAGGTAGATATATACTTCTTCAAACAAATTTATTAAGAATAGGTTTGGCATCTTTAGACGCCATATTCTCGAAATTAAGTCCGTGTGGCTTGACACAGTATTGCTTATCAGCTTCTAAATATTGTAGTTAATTTTGACGATTATCAAGTATTCTCTTGTTGTCTATGGAAGACTGAAATATTGTAAGATATATTTCACCAAAGGAAACTGTCTATCGAAACTTATTAAGGGCTTAACCAACTTTATAATCGAGCAACTTCTTAGTATATTCATTAGTTACTGGTTGAACGACAAAGTAACATTTAAATTTGATTAATCGATAATGTAAAATGTAAAGTGATTATCTTATACTTACTCATTTATTGGGCGAGTTATACACATGGTAACTTTGCTTACAGACTTATGTAAAATTTACGCCTTATACCGCCGAGGTTTGCGGTTTCAATCTCGGAGCAGATATTTTTATTTGCACAAATATTTGTTCTTAGATCTGGGTGTTTGTCTTTTGGTCTCCCCACCGTGCCTCAAGATGCGTAAATCGGTCGGCCTCGGCAGTTATCACAATCACCTAGGAAGATTATTCTAGTCTAAATGGCTTGTAAGTAGTTTCAGAGATCGGCAATTCCTGAGGGCTTTTTATACATGTTCTTTTTTGTGTTTCTTGTATATGTTTTCTTGAAAAAGTATTCTTTGCCATTAGTCCTATTGAATTTACATCAAAAGCAGTTCAGTTTGGGCTTGAAATTAAAATAACGGAAATACACATATCGTCCAAGTAAACGAAATTATATATTTTGATTTTAAACTGGATTTAATTTTTTTTAAAGTATTGTTAGTAATTTGGTTTGTTTTTCTAGTATATACTTCATAAATATACAAATGGACGATATTATTAAAAAAATATATAATACAAATTAACGAACTGTTAATAATCTGATGAACTTCTTATTCTAAAAATTTAAATCATTAATCTTATAAAACACTGCAAAATGTAATGCCTGGATTTAAACTTTGAAACAGGAATGCGTTCTTTGAGTCTCGGTTAGAACTAATTAAGAGTGGAATTTAAATTGAATTTAACCCGATACTTGCAGTTTGCACTTACGATTTAAAAGTGCTAATGAGTGCCTACTTAAAGTATATTTTGTTTTTGATTTTAATTTTTGATACTCTCTATGTTACTAGTATGAGTAGGCCTTATCTTTCGTTTCTCTGTTCGAGATAAAAAAAATAACAAAACAACTTTAAACAGTTAATTATAAATAAGTTAACGCAAATGCTCTTAAATAACTTTACAAAAGTACTCAACTCATTTTAAGTCATGAATCTTTTTTATTTCCAAACAAAAAGTTACAATGAATTTGAAACTTAGTATAGAAGCGAGAAAATATACAGTAGGTAGTTATTGTAGAGGAACTCGGGCTGAATTCTCGACCTCTTCGAAAATATTATTATTTTGTTAAGAAACTTGTCTTAGAGGTTCATTACACGTCGAAACATCTACATTCTTCATGCTATTATTTTATGCATAACTGGATGCTGATAAGCAATAATGTGTCAACCTAACAAAAAGTCAAATTCGGAGATGTTAGTGTATTCTGATAATTCATTACGTGTTTAGAATTATTTAACAAAATCAAGTCATTTAAACAAAATAAGTACGGAAAAAAGTGTCTTAATTTAATGATTAGACTATTGAAGTGTGTTACATTTTTTGAGATATTCAAGAATATCATATATCTAAAAAACCTATTAGTAGATAAAACTTTTTTTTATACTAATCTGCAATTAATTCATTATACCTTTTATCAAAATAGTAAAGAAAAATGGATATAGACGTCTTTAAACCAATTTATTAAGAATACGAGGCGATTTTCTCAAAATGGAGTCCGTGTGGCTTGACACAGTATTGCTTATCAGCGTCCAACTAGCTTCATAACTTCTAAACAATCGCTTCTATCAAATTCCAAAATATACGCGATTTTGTAATTTGATAGAAGTGATTCAGAAAACTGGTAAAATACGAGCTCTTGTGCTTTGTATTTCATAATTAGCTTCGAAAATAATGTGTATTCAATTTTAAGTAAATTTTACGGGCGAATATCGAAAACCCCTTACTTAGTAGATGCTTACAACCTTAAAGGCACCTACTGTCAAAATTTCAAGTTTGTTATATATTTTAAACGTTCACGATTTTTTAATTCATATTTTATATGACGGGTATTATCGCGATAACTAATCGTAATAATACTTTTTATTGCCTGACGTTTCAACGAAGTTGCATCCGTCGTGGTCACGAGCTGACTGATGTACCGCGCGCCCTCCGAGTGCGCGAGTTTGTAGCTCCAGCGATTTAGGCTCTGCGTTGATGAATAAGTGAGTCAGTCAGTTACTCACTCAGGATAAGTGAATATACATGTATAGATATATATGTATATTAATCGATTTTATGATTATAGTTTCGACTCTTTTAAACTACTTATAAATATAAATGTATAGAATACAATTACCGAAAGATTTAGCTTTTTACATATTTTTTTCAATTAGAAGTGACATAATAAACGGCACGTAATTGGCTTTACGCCTGATATAACAATATTTAAAATACGAATATCAAAGCCGTCAAATATTAGACAAAGGTCAACAGATCTGAAAATGTAATGTGCGAATATTAAAAGTAATAAGTGGAAAATTGTTTGGCGTGTTTGATTTAATACAAGCGGCCCTTGCGATCTTACTCGCATCTGTGGTTAATGGTTCGCTCCTGTAAGTACGTGATCTAATATAGCCTTTCCAATAAACGGGCTATCCAACGCTAAAGGATTTTTTTAAATCGGATAAATAGTTTCAGAGATTATGTAGGGGTACATACATATTTATAAACATATTACCTCTTTAATATATACTAATATTATAAAGCTGAAGAGTTTGTTTGTTTGTTTGTTTGTTTGATTGTTTGCTTGAACGGGCTAATCTCAGGAACTACTAGTCCGATTTGAAAAATTCCTTCAATGTTAGATAGCCCATTTATCGAGGAAAGCTATAGGCTATATATTATCACGCTAAGACCAAAAGGAGCCGAGCACCAATGAACAATGTATCAAAATCGGGGAATATTTTCTTATTGAGAGAGCTTACGCTGCGCACGTTGCGTAAAAACGGTTAAAGTTTCACAAAAATCACGTATGACAGAATTGTTAAAAGTTCTACAAAAAAGTCCGCGACAGCATATCTATCTTTTAAGGTTAGCTGACTATAACCTTTTTTATGCTAACCAAATTTGTTCTAAAATAATGCATTATTAGGCCAAAGTAACTATTCCACGCGGGCGGAAGCTAGTATTTGTATATACACCTAGAATCTACATATACTTCTCTCACTACGAAAGAATTTTTTTAAACATTTTATTTCTTAAGTAGATTAAATAGTTAAGGTTTGTATGAACATTATTTACGAAATAAATACCAATATCGAGATTAGGAATATTACTAACTTTTATTATATACTTAAATAATGTAACAAAATACACATTTTTATTATACCACCTAAGAATGACCATTGTTCATAATGCCCGGACAATTTGGTTATTTTAACAGCTATTATCATAGTGCCCGCTCATATTTGCCATTGTTCATAATGCCCGGGAATTATGTATAATGCGAAATTAATCACTTTGTCTATAACATATACATGTGTATTAATGTGCAACAAAATCTACATTGACCCGACCGAAACCGCGAGCTAAGTTAGTATACATACAATGAACATTTCGAAATAAAACCAACAGATTTAAACCTGCATCGACAAAGCTACTCCATTGCAAAATGTAAAATGTTTCAGAATATTTTCCGAGACTCGCAGATTTCTTCACGATAGTTCGACCGAGTACGAGACGATATGTAAACACAGATTGCACTTGAAAAATTCAAAGCCCGTATTAAAATTCTGCTTAAACCGCTTTTTCTGTCAGTATTGGACTGAGTTGAGTTTAAATGGACGCTGATAAGTAATACTGTGTTAAACCACACGGACTTCATTTTGAGAAAATGGCGTCTTAAGATCTCAAACATATATTTATTAAATATGTATGAGGACGTATATATTCAGCTTTTCTTTCTATCTTTTTTGCATATCGCTAAAAATATCACACTCCTCAATAATCGAAACATTAAATTAAGTCACTTTTTTCCGTACTTATGTAGTTTAAATGAATTATTATTTTTTATTAATGTTAAATATGTAACCCATTATCAATATCTCCGAATTTGACTTTTTGTGGGTTGACACATTATTGCTTATCAGCATCGATACTAATAATATAAAAATAGAAATACGTTGTTTTAGACATCTATACCAATATTATAATGAGGTAAAATTTGATTGTTTGTAAGTATTTATGTTAAAGGATATGTCTGAAACTATTGATCCGATTTGGAAAATTATTTTTACGTTAGGTAGTCCGTTTATTGAGTAAGTTTATAGGCTATATACATCACGCTACGATTCACAGGATTGGAGCAATAAAAATAAGCGCTAGCTAGTATTTTATATAATTTTTCTGTTTTCAATACCGCATAAGATTATGTTATTTTTGCTAGATTTTACATGTCATTCAAGATAGGTTTAACACGTAAACAAGCTATCTAAGACCAAGATATTTTTTAAATTCGATTGGTAATTTCTGCAATTAACGCTTTAAAAAACATAGGCTTGAACTTTATATCTATACAAGTAAGTAAAATTGAAGTGTGTGTTTGTAATTTCAAATTAACAGCATTTAAATAAATTCACAAGAAGTATAGACGGTACTTACATTAAAAACACAATTAATAAAATTGTTTTTGTCTATCTGTCTGCCTGTCTTTCTGCTTATTTATATTGGTTTATTTATGAAACGACTGAAACTATTTTCACGCGACTTTCACTCACAGTAAGCTAATGTTTTAAGGAGCAACTTTGGCTACTTTTTTTTTTAAATTGTATTTATTTTAATTAATAAATAAAAACAGGATTCGCGTAAACAATATTAAAACCAATAAAATAGTGAATAATATATCGGACACAGCTAGTATTAGTATAAAAATAGACACAGTATTTATTATTACTTAAAGCGTATTTTTGTCACAGATTTTTAAACAGCGTACGTCATAAAATTCGATACCCGATGTCGTTGCGATCAATGTAAATGAAAGCTACTGAATATGTATGAAGGCCTAATTTATACACCATTCACTGAAGACGTATTTTAAACCTTATACCATTGTGATAGAGTCTGAAATTAGTTTGAATTGAAAAATAACAACTGGAGAGGCGTTTATTAGCGGTTTACTTGGCTTTAATATATTCTTGTAATAGATACTCTCTTATCTAGCTTAGGATTAAAATATACTAGTTAAAAAAAGTATTGTTTAAATATATTTGGAGTTTTCCATGAGTATTTATTATGTAACTAAATACCGGATTTATGTTATTATTTTTTAAAATAATTTTCTTCTGAATCTTAATGAAAAAATTCGACTTCGAAAACGAAAGATGTAAGGTAAAAAGCAAAAAAATAAATATTTTCTACAGCATTTTGAAGTCAAATTCAAAATCGGCCTAGAAACGGCGGAGAAATCGGTAAACATATTTAAAAAATACATACAGACAAAATTTATCCACACGGCTCCTTATTATTATTTAATAATATCGGTAAATTTTAAGCAAATAAAGTTTTACAAGATTCAAATCAAATTCTGAATTGTTTGTTAAATTAATTTTAAGACAACTAATAAGTCTAAATATGCTAATCTCGTAAGATAGAGAATACACAATTGGTCTATGCGTTTCACTGGTTCCATGTAAATATCCCGCATAACCCAAACGATATGACGTAATCAGAATTTCAAAATGGCGGACAGCCATCATAACGGCTAATGTCGGAATGTATTTATCATCAACACTGTTTTCGGTTAGTTTCTTGGTATTAAAAAAAATATGTTAATCTACATTTAGATGTAATAGATTTGAGTCCTTATGTATAATTGCGAACGTTAATATTAATAAAGTATGAAAGTCTACACGCCCAAGTATGTCTCTGTGTCTGAGTCGTAGCAAGAAGCTAGTAAAGAAATACTTGACACAGCTTGTCGTACGGATTAATGTATTAAATGATTATTAAGCGCATCTGCACTGTGTATTGAATTGAACGATTAAGAGCATCTGCAAAGATTCCAATACAGATGCCATGGCCGCTCAAATAGATCACATAGATGCGATGTAACATGAATTTCGCTGTAAATCACTCAAACATAGCTTTCCTAATTGGAAATGCACCCGGACATACTCGCAATACCGAGGGAGCTGCTACTTAAAATACCGTGATTATTCAAAAATTTTCATTTGATTCCGTTTTGTTATGTTAGTATAGATACTCGTAGCTATTATACATTTAACATTAAATTGTTACTTGTGTTAATGTGTTAACTTTTAAACAATCTAACACAATTTTAACTTAAAAAATCTGTGTTGTATATAATGATTATGTATCTCATTTTAAAACTGAATTCTATAAAATAGGCTATCGACATAATGAAGTCTACTTATTAGATCAAAGAAATACTAAATTAGAAATTTTCGAAAAATCAACTCAAGGAAAATAAATTTGTATTGAAATATATACTTTTACGAAGAAATGTTGAGTATTTAATGAGATTAAATTTTATGATTTTATATTCCGTAGAAATTTAAAAATAAAATTTCTCTGAAGCGTTAAATAGACAATCATTAAAGATAAAAATGATTTGGTACGATTTTGTAGGTCTTAGATCCCCGGCCTGGAGCTTGTAATAAATATTTTCGGTCTAATATATTGTAACAGTCTGTGAATATCACAGATGGGCGTAGATATCTTCTCCATAAAAGAAGAGAAACGTAATTCATCAAACTGTTCCAAAATAGATTCCAAAGAGGATATACTGTCTCAGTATTTCTCTCACACATGCTGCAGCATATCCTCACAATGTTGTTATGTGTTTACATATGATGAATTTATTTACAAGTAGGTACTTGATAACTCAGAAGTTCTAGCCTCGATTTTAAGTATTGAATCCATAAAACTCTCTCAACTGAAGTCATTCTGATCCGTGTGTTGGTAATTATGATGTACCAGTTTCCCAACACATACCATCTCGATTTTATGATACTATTGAGCTTGAAATATTAATATTTTAAATTTATTATTCCTTTATTTTCATATTTAGAATAATTTTAAACTAAGTTTTTCATGAAAACAATAAGATCAACATTGTGAAAAGAAAAAAAAAACAATATTATAAGAAGAATTAAACAGAGAAAAATTAAACTATATAAAACCTACAAATCCGTCGATGTCATTGCAGTGAGACAAAGTACCCGAAACACTGGCAACAATATTAATTGAATTATTTATTTTTGTTATAGGTGGCGCTGGTTAACGACACGACCGTGGAATACGAAGATGCAGAGGATCCAGATGCCGTCACGTTGCTATCTATATTGCTCGTCGGTAAGTTTATACAATAGCTTATTACATTATTAGTAGCAAGGTCCATGATATTATTGACAGATATAAATGACTTGACAAATTTCTAAGCAAGTTTGAAAATTTTTTCAGAAATATCGCCTCAAAGTTATTTAATTGCGAACGATTTTACAAACTTCTACACCTACTTAAACAGCACCTGATTTAAATTTTTACTGCGTTAAGTTTTTAGATGTCGTAGTTATTGTTACCCTATTTGTATTTAAGCTTATACTATTTCAAAGTATTAATGTATTTGAAAGATAAAAATAATTAAAACTATTTTGAAAAAAGCAACCGAATCAAAAAGCAAAATACCTAATTTCATTTACGTGGATACACTTATAACAGTTGTTTCGATTTTAAAACCAAACTTCTTAATCGATTCTGATAATGTTTTTATGGGACCGCTCTGAAAGTATATCCTTCAAAATAAAACAATTTTGAAAATCGGTAAGGAAATGACGGAGGCCTGATGTAAACAATTAAAATAGAATACACGCACACTACGAATTGAGATTATCCTCATTTTTTAAGTTAGTTGATAAGGAAAAAAGCTATGTTCTAATGAAATACAAATATAACATAACATTTATGTCACCAATCTATTTAATATGAATTAGTTCTGACTTAAAAAAAAAGGTTATTTCTATTTGCTGAGCTCTCTCTGTAGTGATTTTTTACAATGCTGTAATATACTAATGAGATTAAGAATCCAAGCAGAATAATTTTTCTAGCAATACCGCAGTTATGAAAGTATAAAGTAGCTAAGTTATGCACTATTTCTATCTGCTACACAGTGAGCTAATGTACAAGCCAATGATAAATGCCTGACGGTTGGCCGCGTGCAACTCTGAGACATTTATTTCCCCACCGCCTTTGCACACAAACAAAACCATTCCATATAAACAAGTCTTAGGCTAATTGTGTAAAATTGTCGCTATCAAAACATGTCAGATCTTGTCTAAAATCAGGAATCATTATTATTATTATTCTTTTATTGTACACCATACAATATAAACAAGTGAAATACATAAGTAAACGAAAAATGGAAATAATTACATTTGTACAATAAGGTGGTCTTATCGCTTAGTAGCGATTTCTTCCAGACAACCTCATGAATCATGTATTAGACAAGAATTGTATTTATAAGTTTTACTTTCGTGATTGATAGAAAACAACTCAGTAACTTAAGAAAAAAAAATTAATAGTCAAAATAAAAAAAGGCATGGACATCTATGATCCCATGGATGTCATCATTTATAAAACAAAATAAATTTAAAAAATCTCTGTACCTTTGTAATATATACATCGTAAGTAGTCGCAAAAACTGTGAATGTCTGAAATAAAGCACAGTAAAATCTTTGAGGTGTAAAGCAATGACAAACAACTTAAATAAATCATTAAGAAAAAAATTTACACAATTACAGTCAGGTAAAAATAGATACAAAATGGTGCGAATAATTATGTGAAAAGATAAACTTGTAATTGGGACTGTTTTTTTTTTCTTACTTAGTCCGTTTTAATATTATCGATTTAACTTAAACAATTCATTACTATATTATGAAGGTAAAATAATTACAAAATTTCGATGAAACAAAAATGATAAGTACAAAGATACTAAAATATCCAACAATAAATAATCAAATATATAAAAATCAATATTTGTTTGTTTGTTCGTATTCTCTGCACTGTCATATTGTATATCCGATCGCGATAAAACTTTGTCAACTTATTGTATTACGTTGCGCGTGTTGCTACTTTTACGCAAGAATGGCCACGGAGAAACGCTGGTAATATATAATTAATAGTATAAGTTCCTTCAAGTGAAATATTATTTCAGTAATTGACTAGTCAATGATCAATTTTCGCACCAATGAGTGTCGTTGAAGTAAATATTTACAATCGCAATTAACCGTCTCAGCGACTCTAAGAGCCGGCGACCGTAACATAACAGGTTATGATGTAAACATTCGGGTGATCAAGAGAGAAAGGAAAAAAGGTTTTATTTAAAACAAACACAGCAGACATAAATGTTAAAGTAAAGTCAATCATTTAAAACATCGAAGATAAAAAAAATCAATAAAACAAATAAACCCAATTTTATACAGAGAAAATAATATAATATAATCCTTGTACAAGTTGTGATAATTTTTAATAACATAACTTTTCATTTTTCGGCTACTTATCATACATTGACTTGCACTATTGACAGCTTCGCTTTTTAAGCGTCAGTGAACCGGTTTGGTATAGTGGTACTAGTAACCTCTAACGCTGACGGTTGCGCATTTGACCCCCGCTCAGGACTTATATTTGTATTTATATAAATATTTCTTCCTAGTTATGGGTGTTTGTCCTTGTGGGTCTCCCCATTGTGCCGGAGAGCGCGTTAAGCTGTCGGTCCCTGTAGTTATCGCAATCACCTGATAGTAATAGTTATTCTTAGCGGAGGGATTATTCTAAGTAGTCAAGATATTTCGTAAACTACCTTGCCTTCAGAGGTTGCAGATTTCAGATAGTAATCGCTCCGTGTAAAAATCAGTAACTTGTCACTATGTAGACTAGAATAATAAGCAGACCTCCAAAAATCTCGCTAGAGGCTAAAAGTACCGAGACGAGTATTAGGAGTATATAGTATAGTACAGTACAGCGAGCCGTGTTGCTCAGTCAGCAAATACTGTAACGTATTAAGCTACGTTCATATTTGCAGACACTGTACGTGGCATACACCTGTCAGCAAAGACATAAAAATATTATTACATTTTGTATAGACGTTATCTAAATAATACGTAAAGCAAAAACTTTTTCATCTCTTTTTACGAAAATTGCACGGACGGAGTTGTATGAAATTTTGCATTGTTATAATTTATATGTATATATGTAGAAGGAGCGCAGGATGATTTTTTTTTTTAACTATGCATAAAAATTCGGTAAATCAATTAAAACAATATTACACAGATTATTCAAACACAAAAAAAATATCCTCTTTTGTATATTTTTAAGGTCAAATAAAAGAGTGGTCAACTTGGGAACAGATTATCTGTGGTCAATCTCGAAATCGGTTTAAAATTTAATGAACTACACACACATAATTATGTCAGATGTGGCATAGATTCGTGTCTATATGTCTTCTCCTCCTGATATGAACTGCAAATCTTATTTTAATTTTATTTTCAAAACAGTCTCCGTCTTCCCTTTTCTTCTACTTTTATAAAATTGCCATCACAACTAACTCTTCAAATGTAATCATCATTTAGTTTCTACACAGTTAGTTATAGGTAGTTTTGAGATCTCCTTGTAAGTATCAAATATCCTATATCAGGAGCTCTTCAAGAACATTTACATGTAACTCATAAATTATGAATAAAATATATAAAAAAATAATACTCTTTATGTGTACGTTTGATTGTGCATATTTAAATTTTTGGAACATAATACAAGCCTTCATATTTTAGTATATCTGAAGGCATCTATGGGTCTGAACGCCTGTGCCGTATGGAATGAAGGAGAAACTCGTCGCTAATGACGTAAATGTCACGTTACGTTATCCGATCTATTCATTCGCCGCCTTAAGACTAAAAACATTTTTCTTTTCAGGTATATTCCTTTCCCTTCTGATATTTGTGAGTGCAGCCGGTAACATACTGGTCTGCATAGCGATATATACAGACAGAGGTTTACGGCGAATTGGCAATTTGTTCCTGGCATCGCTGGCAATTGCTGACATGCTGGTAGCAGCCGCTGTCATGACGTTTGCGGGAGTCAACGATTTATTAGGGTAAGTTACAAACGAACTGAGCTTCTAGTGTGAACTTGTAAACTGTATATTTTACCGTATGTAGACAAAACACAAGGCTAACAGGACAGTACAAGCAATTTACAATGGAGTCTAGAAACAGTAGTTTACAGTTTATTCTAGTAACAGGGAGTCAAATTATGCAATAATTAATGTCCTTATAATTTTTTCTTCCACTGAAGGTTGTCTGTAAATGGTTGCTTTTAGCAAGAAGACCACCACTGCATGTTCTTTATACTTCCTGTTAAAATTTCAAAAATTCCTTATTTATCTATCGATTTAAATAAATAAAATACAATTTTCAAACACACATTAGACTATCTGATTACTGTAATAGCTGGTAAATTAAAAAAGTCTTTTGTATTGAGAAAATTGACATTAAGTTTATCCATCATATTTCTGTTCTGAGGATCGGAGGATATATGTCACAGAAATTCTTCCGAAATATGAGATTTCATCTCAAAAGCGAATGAAAACATCCTTCGCTTTTGAGCACATGATTCAACCGAACCATGTAATAACATAGAGGATTTCGAATATTATTTTATAAAGTGTATGATTTTATGAAGTTTACAGTAGCTGTTCTGTGACTACCTGTAATGTCGTTGGACATTTGCTGGATAAAAAGCTTGTCTGAAATTAAGAAGGTTGAGAGCCTAACCACCACACTTCTCCACTCGGGTTGATGGATACGTACAAATTTCAGACTTTCTCCCGTCACATGCAAGTTTCCTCGCAGAGCACGGAATAAATTTGAATAAAAATTTAACAAAAAAAACTCGGCGGTACTATCCAGAGTTTAAACCTACGATCATCAGTTGTGATAAATGTGTTGCCATCGCTAGTACATCTCGGTTCTTTATTCAATCAATCTTTTAGCTCCGTCTAAGGTTACCTCCGGTTCATAATGTAGTCTCTAGAATAGGACTTTAAAAAAGGAAAAATACTTAATATCGTTTACTTGGAAGACATAATTATACCGTTTATTTTGATTTAAAAACCAAACTACTGAACCGATTTTGCTTAAAATTCTACAGGTCAAACTAGATTTTACAGGAAAGTATAACATTTTAAATTTAATCATTAAAAATTAAATCGTTTACGAAATGACGGAATTCTTAGAACCTAGCTTAACCTTCTTAAAATTGATTGAAAAGTAACTATTCAGAATAAGAATACAAATTAACAGAGAATTTATTTTTTCCTCCCAGGTATTGGGTGTTCGGTGAACAGTTCTGCGACACATGGGTGGCTTGTGACGTCATGTGCTCCACTGCTTCAATACTAAACCTTTGTGCGATATCCCTCGACCGATACATACATATAAAGGATCCTTTGAGGTATGTGATTATTATTGTTGGTATATACAGACAACTTTATGGTAATTTAACATGACAATTTAACACTTAATTATTAGATTCATCGAATCTTAAATGTTTAAACATTGGAATTATACCTTTTAAAATAATGAAACAATCAGTTTATTAATGTAATTAATTATTTAAAATATATTAAATGCTTATTACGGAAATTCACAGAGTTTTATCGTTACATTTTGTAAATTAAATATTAGCTTTTATGAGAAAACATATTTGACTTATTATATATGTATACACAAATAAAAATCAACAATTAATCTATTTGTTATAAATTACTTGAAAAAGGTTTTATTTATTCATTTTATTGAATATACTCTGTAAAAAAACATATACAAAACGGCTGACTTTTAACTAATACAGACGCAAAAAAACACTGTTTTTTGTTCGTTCATATTTGGTACGCAATTGAACTCGTTGCTTGTTTGTTCGCTAGAAAATGTTTTTTTTTTTTAATTTAATTTAATACAAGGCAAGAGCAAGTTCAAGTTAAGAATTGGTGCGTCGCGTGCCGTGGATAGCCTGTATTACGCACTAATTGTTAATTATAATAGGGTTAATTATATATAGGGTGGATAACCGTGGATGGTACTCAAATTTTTAGCTATTTTATAAGTGAAAAAAACCTAAAAAAAATTGGAATATGACATGTTCGACTAATAGAACTCCCATTTTAAAGAACTTAATTAAATGCCGAACATCTTATATGGACGCTGAGTATTGCTTATACTGTGTCAAGCCACACGGACTTCATTTTGAGAAAAGGCGTCTAAAGATGTCAAACCTATTCTTAATAAATTAGTTTGAAGACGTATATATTCATCTTTTCTTTTCTATTTTGATAAAATGTATATCGAATCACAAGCAGATAGATTTATTTAACATGTTATGTATTAATAAGTTTTTAAATAATTGAGATTATTTTATAAATTGCAAAATATGGAACGCACCTGACATTGCGTTAAGAAACTTATTTCCATACTTATTTACTTTAGATGACTTGAAATTTTTTTGAGTAATGTTAAATAGGTGACGTAGTATCAAAATACATCAATATCTTAAAATTTGATTTTTTGTGGGTTGACACATTATTGCTCATCAGCATCCATATATTGATGTTAGTACTAAAGATGTCAAACCTATTCTTAACAAATCTGCTTGAAGAAGTATTTATCCATCTTTTCTTTTATATTTTAATAAAATGTAGAACGAATTGAAAGCAGATTGGTATATAAAAAGTTTCATCTTACAAAACGTTTTTCAGATATATAAGATTATTGTATAAATTGCTAAACATGGAACGCAGCTGAAATTCGAAACATTAAATTAAGAAACTTTTTTCGGTACTCGGTTAGTTTAGATGTCTTACATTTTTTTATTAACGTTAAATGAGTGACGCATATTCAAAATACACCAATATCTCCGAATTGAACGCAGATAATCAGTACTGCGTCAAGTCACACGGATTTGTTTATGAGAAAATGGCGTCTAAAGATGTCAAACCTATTCATTATAAATATGTTTGAAGAAGTATGTATCTATCTTTACTTTTCTTTTTTGATAAAAGATATAATGAATTAAAAGCAGATTGATATATTTAATAAATTATCTAAAAAAAATCTTCAAATATTTGAGATTATTGTATAAATAGCAAAATATGGAACGTACTTGAAATTCGAAACAATTAATTAAGAAACTTTATCCGTACTTATTTAGTTTATATGACTTGAAATTTTTTTGGATACTGTTAAATAGGTACTGCAGTATTAAAATACATTAATATCTCCGAATTTGACCTTTTGTGGGTTAACACATTATTGCTTATCAGCATCCATTTCATCAAATAAACTATTGCTCAAATTTCATCGCAAAATAAACAAAGGGGTTGGAAATATATAAAAGTATGTTAAGCACGAGTAAAACTGCGCTAGGCCGCTAGTATGTATCTACATAATTGTATTCAATAATATTATTTTGTAATTATTTTAAAAGAGGTTACCGAGGTTCTCGCCGGCTCTTTCCGGTAGAATTTACATTCCGAAACAGCGGTAATTTCACGTGGAACTGAGATCACAAACTTGCAATTTGACGTTCCGAAGGAGCTTGTTCAAACCTATTTGAATAAAGTATATTTTGAGCTTTGCCTATTAAATATTTCAAGGGCAAATATTTTATTAAATTACATCGAGTCCGTTTTCTTATTGTAGCAGAAAATTTTATAAGAAAATAACTAAGCACAAAATACATTAATTCAGTAGTATTAATTGTAAAAACGATTTCAATTTCAAAATAGAATTTCAATCACAAATAACTGAACTTTTGAAATATTTATAGAATTGTGTAGAAGCAGACTTTATTTATAAAATTAGCTCATACCTATTTGCATTTTTTTTCTCCGTGAAACTATGATTTCGACAATAAGACAAATATAATTATATGGTTTCTTAACAAGAATTACATTTGTGAATTTTACTTTCATAAAGTAAAACAAATTTGGAACTTGATAACAGTTACCTAGGTAATCTAACGGAAGCTGTGGTTGTCAAAAAGAAAGCAATGACTAAAAACTTATGTAAATCATTATGAAAGTCTGAGAGCAAAACCTATATAATTATCGCCTTAGTGACTCGAATAGATGACTGACTTAGAATAGGTGACTCGTGCAATTACTGTCACTCGTTAACGATACGTCTATGCTAATATTATAAAGAGATAAAAATCTCTGCAACCATTAATCCGATTTGAAAAATTATTTATACTATCTAATATTGCCCGTTTATTGAGAAAGGTACAGGCAAAATTACATCACGCCATGACTCCTAGCAGTGAAGCAGTAAACATAAAATTTATGTAATATTAAATGTGAGTGAAACCTACGGGTAGCTACATAGTAATTTAAGACACGTGGATCTTTATCCTGAGATTACGGGTTCAATTTCGTGCACTTAAGTGAAGGAAAACATCGTGAAAATTCGGTTGCTTATCTTTATCCGCTCTGGATTGGAGTTACTCAAAAGATTATGTTTCAAGCTCTCCTTTACAGAAAATGGGTCCCTTCGTAGTTGTGGTATAAAGGAAGATGCAAGTATTGAATATCATTAGATTCTGACCGTGGCCTTATCTGGTTAAGAAGTTTTCCTACAATTATGAAGTGTTAAAATTTACTTGAAATAAAATTTTAAAATTATTCATTACTATTTCACCTGCATAAGATATCAAAACGAAATGTATTTTTCCCATTGTTCAAGTAATCGTTAACAAAATTAAATAAAAAATACATTACACAAATTTTTTTACGTATACATATAAAATCACTTGTCATGACTGATTCATCAACGCAGAGCCATCAAGAAAAAGGGATGAATTAAAAAAGAGCTTTTCGATATTTCACCCCAAAACGGACGCAAAAGGGTTTGTATGCAAAATGTTATCCTGTGGTCATATTTACGTAAAACTTAATACTCATTCTTCTTCATGCTAATAATGTAATATAAAAGTAAAATGTAGTAGCATTAAGTCAAGGTTTCACAATTACTTTATCAAAATCAAAATATATTTATTCAAGTAGGCTCCCATGAGCACTTTCGAATTGTAAATACAAAAAAAACATTAATAATTAAATTACTACAGGTTCGGAATGTAGACTCTACCGAGAAGAACTGGCAAGAAACTCGATAGTTACTCTTTTAAAATTAGGTCAATACACTTTTTTAAGAATTACAAATATATTAAATATCCTGTATGAAATTCAGCGTATATTAAAGCCTTATCGTCAACGATATAATATCAAATAAAATCTTTATCGTCAACGTAATCTTGTATAGAGTAATATGCTATTTTAATATCATTCATGGTAAAGTAAATTTCCAGTCGATCTAAGACCACTAGAAGCTGCTCAGATCCTTTTAAAAACTATAAAATAAACTGATAACCTTCGAACGTCTGAAGATCATCATAAATATATTTAAGAACCATCCCGATTACATCAGCTTTCAAACAAAAACAAAACGCATTATAATACATACAGAAACACATTAAACGTATTATATTTTGGTCAGGGGTTAAAAATATTAACCTATTGAACTGTAAGACTGTAACATATAGACTGTAACAAATAAATCATAGCCGAAAATAAAGTAATTTCACAAAACACTTCAACGAGTTTTACACCTGAGCCTAAATTACCGCCATCAACTTCTTTAGCACCGCTCTGAAGGCTCTTATTAAAATAAGAGGAGGCTTTAGTATCATAAAACATGAACGGGTTGTTTTTTTTTACTTGACAAACACGCTTCTAAAGCAATAGGACTTAAATATTTTATGAATAAGAATATTGTTTTATTCATATTTATTTTTACTTCGGTTAATTTTTCTTGTGTCTATGCCAATTTTTAAATAGTTTTAATGTTATGAATACTAATTCTTCCGTTTTTTATGGTTGAATAAAACTGAAACAATATAATCAATATAAGTCGTTGCTCATTTTATTTTAATTTTAAAGTGTACATATGGATGCTGATAAGCAATAATGTGTCAACCCACAAAAAGGCAAATTTTAAGATATTGATGTATTTTGATACTACGTCACCTATTTAACATTATCCAAACAAATTTCAAGTCATCTAAACTAAATAAGTATGGAAAAAGTTTCTTAACTCAATGCTTCGAATTTCAGGTACGTTCCATATTTTGCAATTTATAAAATAATCTTAAATAGTTAAATACCTATTATTAGATAACATATTAAATAAATCTATCTGCTTTCGATTCAATATACATTTTATCAAAATTGACAAGAAAAGATGAATATATACGTCTTCAAACAAATTTATTAAGAATAGGTTTGACATCTTTAAGCGCCATTTTCTCAAAACGATGTCAGTGTGGCTTGACACAGTATTGCTTATCAGCGTCCATATATGGTAAGTGTAGGCGGTAGCCTAAGTCAGTTTAACAGATTTCTTTGTTTAAAAAAAACTTACCCTTTGTTGGCGTTTTTATTTACCCTATACCGTGTCACTTATCTGTATTAATATTACAAAGAAGAAAAAAAATTGATTGTTTGTTTATTTCTTTGCATTGAAGGCTCCGATAATATTGGACCGATTTGAAAAATTCTTATTGTATTGGTTGCCCGTTTATTTCACAAAATTTGTAAGCAATATTACATCACGCTACGACTCATAGGTGCGAAACGATAACAATAAATGCGAGTAAATCCGCGAGGTACAGCTAGTATTACTAGTAACAACTAAATTGAGCAATGAACATCATTATAATAACTAATACCTAGCAAACAGATAATACATTTTCGTAGATATAAATAACACGACGAATGAAATCAGAACATTTTAATAATACAAATAGCTGTTAATGAATTGACTATTAGGAATAATTAACAGTAAAACGAATATCTCCATTTTAATGCATATAATTAATTTTACATTATAACACTGTTCCAAATATATACTATACTATTTTTTGCTGTCTTTTTAATAATAAAACATGCACAAATATATTATATAAAATAACAATGTGCCTTTCAAATGATACCATAATATTTAATCTTCTTCTATATTTCATCATCCACATGGAATATTCATTGCTGGGTTAATGTCTCTCCTCTTAGTAATTAAATCGATACGAAACTTAGTCCAATAGGCTGTAGAATAGCACATTTATAGGAAACTTTTTTAATACATGCAGGTAGGTATAACTATACGCTATTTTTACTAAACGAGTTTTAATCAAATCAAGACCTCATCACTCTAAAAACTCAGTACTACTTGCCTACTTCAAATCGCCCGCGAATGAAGATCTGAAATGTCTTAATCTTATTCTACTCTGGGTCATCTCGGCTATTTTATATTTTAATTTCTCAAACCAAATACGTAATTACTCTATTCTTTCACAGATACGGTCGTTGGGTAACACGTCGAGTAGCTATCATCACAATTGCTCTGATATGGCTACTGGCTGTACTGGTCAGCTTCCTGCCTATATCTTTAGGACTTCACCGTCCACCAGATGAAGTCACTACAACGCAAAGACCGCCAAGATACCCGACATGCGCGCTGGTCCTCACACCGACATATGCCGTGGTCTCCAGCTGTATATCCTTCATACTGCCGTGTATTGTCATGATAAGCATTTATTGCAGGTGAGCATTTCAATAACTTAAATGTAATGTCATTCCTCTGATGCTGACGCACTTTATACTACCTAACTCTAAACCAAAATTAATGAAATTTGTTTCAGCAGTTTAGGTGTAAAAATATAATAAAAAATTTGTCGGAAAGGTCACTTTCGTTTTAATATTAGTATGGATGAAGATCAGGGTTCGTCATATTGTTAAACTATAAACGGTATCTAACAAAATATTAGTTTATCCCAAATATTTTAAAGGATTTTTTCAGCAAGCGGTAATAAGTAACGAATTCATAAAATCCATCGTAGGATACTGCTCAATTATCCTTTATATTTCATTAATAAATACGTTAAAATAAAAGTACGTCATAAGTCGTAAATACTAATGTTACTTAGCTGTCGTTGATATTAACACAGTTTCCATGAAGTCGTAAGCTTTATAGGTCATTTAACCATACTTTGTGGTTGCTCGAACCATTCGCTCGAACCATGCTCGATTCAAGAGCAATATTTGAGCACTTAAACCGAGAAATCCAAGTGATTGATCGATTTATAATTGAACATTTAACTTGGCCAAGTATCAGCAAATTCCTTTCTCATTACTGAATGTTGTGGCGACGTGTCACAACTTCGGTTGCCAGACATTCTAATCGTTTGATGTAAACATCAAGATTAATAAAATATTTAAACGAGATATTTAAGATGCCTCGTCTGGTTCTAATAACTTGAATATTTTAATGATTTTGATCAACAATATTCTAAATAAGATTTGGGTTAAGTAACGTATAATATTTGGCTAAAATTTTGGAATAATTTATTGTTTATACCTATTATTGTTTAGCTTCTTTGATGACGATATCTACAATCATATATTTTCAAAATTTCTCGCATTATACGCACACTTTGTAATTTTATATCTATTCCAGCCGACAAGTTGTAATTGAATCAATGATAAAGAAATTAAATTCATATGCTATTAAACACATTTATTAAATATGATAACTCAGCATAAATATGTAAAGAACAAAATTATTGGAACCCACTCATAAAATGAACATCTCAAATTAACATCAAACAATTGTCCATAGGTTATACTGCTACGCACAGAAGCACGTAAAGTCAATCCGAGCTGTCACAAGAACCGTGCAGCTTCCCGACAACCGGACCAAGTCAGTCAGGACAAGGGTCCACACCCACGTGCACTCGTCACCCTACCACGTCTCCGATCACAAAGCTGCCATCACCGTTGGCATAATAATGGGAGTGTTCCTGCTGTGCTGGGTGCCCTTCTTCTGTGTGAACATCGTTGCTGCCTTTTGCAAGACTTGTATACCAGGTAAGCATTAGTATGTTCTTTCGTAATCCATAAAACTTTTAGGTCAAACGTTACAAGGAATGAGCTAATGAACTTAACTGAGGTCATTAAAACATATAATACTGTAAACAGGAAGTTATATTAAATTTCTAGCCTTAGAAAATTAAATTGAACTAATATTATAAGGTATATGAATCCCGATGATAGCTACATTGTTAAATTATTAAGAGCTTCGAATTCTTCTACCATAAAAGATTCTTACTAATAATTAAGATCCTGCAAACGATAATCTTGTCTATCTTACCTATACAAGAATGTATTGAAAGAAACTTAAATGATAATAAAACAAACTCTCGGATAATTCAAAGCGTTCAAGATAATAATATTTAATTACGAATCTCCCAAATGTTATGCCAAGAAATTAATTACAACGAAGTAAATTCCAGGCTTTCTCGTACGTCTTTTCTTCTTCCATTATATTAAACATTCTTCCAACACCACGTTAGTCCATGTTCACGTGATATTAAATTCAATGAGAGAATAATAGGCCAAACGGAGCCAAAAAAAAAAAACATTTTGGACATATAAATGATGACCGATCTAAATCAAAAGCCTGGGCTACGTGATAAGAAAATTACTGATGAAAGTCAGACCGTAATGGGGTCCGAGATGCCATTATAATTACTAGGTCAGCATTCGGGTCAATTGCGCAATGAAAGGGCTTTGAAGATGATTAGAGGGACAAGATGTATTCATTAAATATTAATATAATTGTAAAAGCACATTTAATAGCCCATAAATATCCTACATTGCTTTTTTGAAACCACTAGAATGGTAAACAAACCTTGAACATTATAGGTTAGGCATTCATGACTGATACAAAGTCTTTGAAACGCCGTAGCTTAGGTTTTTTAATTTTTATAAAGAAAAAAAAATCAACATGCACGTCATTTTCCTCGTTACAGATCTCGCTTTCAAAATTCTCACATGGCTCGGCTATTCGAATTCCGCGTTCAATCCGATCATTTACTCCATATTCAACACCGAATTCCGGGAGGCATTCAAAAAAATCCTCACGTCCAAATATCCGCCCTGCTGCGGCTACCAGACCGTGAGAGCGAATACACCGACGAGAAACGACAACTTTGTCACCGATTACGGTACGAAAACTTTAGTCGTACGGAGAAGTGGATCCTTAGGTCTGTCTGGAGTCGACCCTACGCCTAGATCTTCGGCTGAATCAGTCAAGCCTCTAAGAGATTATCACATCTGACAAGAAGACGGGGGCAGCGACAATGGTCTGCTCGACAAAAGCGATGTTGTATAAGTAAAAGACTGTCCTATTCTGATATGTGTACATATTCTGTAAATTAACGTCAACTTCCTTTGAAACATGCATTAGTAATGTAGCAATAATGCCTAGCAACTCATACATTATACATATCAAGTAATATTAGACATGCTAAAGATTTATTTAAAATTGTCGTGCTGAAAATTTATTCTTGTGAAGATAGAAATTTTGATGTAAATTAAAAGGATATACTTTATAGAGATGTTTAATAATAAAGTGTTATACGTTTTAAGAAAAAAAATATTAAAATAAGTAACAAACAGTATTATCATTACGCTAAATAAGTCACCGTGTATAGATAATAGAAATATCTTTATGAAATCTTACTTTCGCTAAATATTTTAATATTTCTGTGATACTTTTGTAAATAAATAATCATTTTTATCGTGTAAATAACTCAACATCTACTATACTATGTAATGAATTTAATATATAGAATGATAATCTATAGTTTTCATGTTACGAATAAAATTCGTTTAATAATGTTGATTAAATGTAAATTTTATAGAAGATTTTTATCACTTGTAAAATAGAATTTCCTTAATACTCAATTAATGTATATCAGTTGATTGTTTTATTCCTGTACATGTTTGTCTACCTTATATCCAATATGTCATAAATTTAATGTATTAGAGTTCCGTAGAAAATACTTCATATGTTATATAAAATCTAGTGAATTAGTATTATTTTATCACTCAAAAACCAAAGAATATTAGTCATCATAACTTTAAATGTAATAATATAATTTATGTAATAAAAAAGTGTTCGCAATCACAACACCTCAAATTCCATGTAATAATAATTGTCCCATTATAGTTTTTTTTTTTAAATAGTAATATTTTTATTTTAATATTTTCATTACACAAAATGCTTTTTAATTAAATCACCTTATTATATGACATTAACTCATATATTATTCTTTGTGACGTATGCGTCGTGACACAGTTTTACGTAGTAAGAACTTCAAAGGCATAAAAATTTAGATGTTTTTTTATTTAAAAAGTATGTCAAAAGGACAATTACATTTGCATGGAATGTGAAAAAGTAAACTTACACTCGTCTTTGACTGCAAAAACTTATGTTGTGTAAAATAAAATTAATTGAAACTCATGAATGTAAAATACTCACTATGTCTAGAATTAGGTAACGTAGATTTCCATATACCGAGCTTTCCTGATAAAACCTTTAGTAAATGTGTTAAAATTACATTAATGGGGAAAAGCGCTAATGAATTAATTATAAATTGTATAATATTATCGTAATGATATTTATCGTCGATACGAATATATCATTCCAATTTAAATATTATTTGTACATACCTACTTGTATATGTCTACGTACATCATAATTATGTACGCAATTATATTTAAATTATCTTGTACATTATTATGAAAATATTTGTAAAATATCAATAGTACTTTTTTTTTATTTAACCTATTGAGTGCTGTGCACCTGGTGGTAATTTAGGGTTCATTTAGATCGCGTGGTTTTGGTTAACCATTTCACAATTTTTTCTTATTATGCTTTTACTCACCCAAGAGTATGTTATATATTGATTTAGCATGTATAAATCGATTTTATTGTTTCCTGCTACATTAGAGAAGATTATTTCGATAAGGATATATATGGATGCTAATAAGCAATAATGAGTGAACCGACAAAAAGTCAAATTTGGAGATATTAATGTATTCTGATAATGGGTCACGTATTTAACGTTAGGTATTGATTTTTTTTCAAATTATCCAAACGGAATAAAGTTTCTTTATCAAACGTTTATGTAGAATATTGATGTGTGTTAAATATTTTGTAAATCGCAATAATCTCATATATTGGAAAAACTTATCATTATATAAAACTTTTATGATACCAATGTGCTTTTAATTTATTATTTATAAAAGGTATTTTACTGTAATTGAAGAGAAAAGTTGACTATATACTTCTTCAAACAGATTTATTAAGAATAGGTTTGACATCTTTAGACGCCATTTTCTCAAAATGAAGTCCGTATGGCTTGACATAGCATTGCTTATCAGCGTCCATATATTCGATTTGATTTTATGCAAGTCATAAGATTTTTTTATTTAAATAAAAACATAAAAAGAAGGAACACGAATGAATAAAACATTAAAGTAATCCCTAAAAAGTACCGTCAAAAAGTCATGAAAAGCTACAGTTTGCCCCATCTTCGATCATCGATATTGACCTTATCACGGCGGCGCGGCACTCAAAGTGTTAAATGAGGTAAATCCTACATTCTAATAGCATTCTACGCATACATATAACGAATTGTATTATACTATCTTATATATAATTATTATATAATTTATCATATATATCTCTTCAAACATACCTTTTAGATTCTAAATAAAACATTGAAAAGCTAAAAAATGTTTATGAGCAGTCTTATTTATTTTATTCTTTACAATTTATTTCTTTTCCTTCTTCCATCAAGCTAATAAGTCGAAACCACTTTCAAACGTAATGTTACTCTAAGCTATTACATATACAAAAAAAAAAAAAACTGTAACTTATTGAAAATCTACGTGGAGTCAATATGATATTATGCTTTTCCAATGTTCCATTTTACATAATGACATTTGCAGTACCAGAGTATTCACAAATGCATTGCCAGGTTAAAAAATAAATAGAGGATGTAAAAATATATAAAGTAAGGAAAAGAATGGCTTAGAGGTTTGGGCTTCCACTCACTCACCGTACGTAAATCAGTTGCAATAGCTACTTTAAGCCGATCTTCTTTGAGTTGTTTTTGAGAAAATCGCTGACATACAAATATACATACTTTTATAAAGTCTGTTAAAAACACGACGTGACAGCGCATCGATTTAATCAGTTGGCCATTATTTTATCTTATTTATTTACTAGATGGTGCCCCTGACTTTGTCTGTGCAGAATTATTCTCCTCTATTTTTTTTAAATTATTTTACCACTATTTCAGCCCCTTTCAGCTATTTTTCGCATTAAAAAGTAGCCTATGTCCTTTCTGAGGGTCTTGACTATCTCTAAACCAAATTTCAATTAAATCGGTTTACTTATTCAGGCGTGATTGCGTAACATGTACTAACAGGCCCGCGCCGTTCATACGTGCAATGTCGTGCGGCGCACGACGGCGCCGAATCCGAAACGCGCCGGGCCTAACTGATCCCTAAAGATAAATTCCATATGAAAAATATACTTTAAGAAAAACCAATGTAACTCTTCCTTATGGTTGAAAAACGGCACGAGTATTCAACGATTTTCCACTTGATACATAACATACACACATAGACTGATAACCTTATTACCCTCCTTGTGGTCGCGCAGTCGGGTAAAAAAGGCGCATATGAGACAGTCGCACGGCGCCGATTAGGCTTGGCGCGGGACTGCGTACGGAGTTTCGCATTTATAATACAAGTAAGATTTGTATAAAGAAAGAAACCTTTCGTGTTTTCATATCAATTCATGTAAATATTAATACTTAACAAAACATCATTGATTCTGATAAAACTAAGAGAGACAGGTATTATATTGTCAGTATTTACTCAAATATGATTGATGATCAGTCCTACCTTATCTGATCCTAATGGCTTTTTGCCAGTCGTCCATTGTCTTCGGTGTCAACCGGGCAATTAAGGTCGCTTAGTATTAATGTACAGTGTATGTCGTTTTCATTTAGCTCGGCACAAAAGATTCATTATAATATACATTAGGTATTTGTGGGCCGTGCAATGGCAGGTGTAGATAGGGTTGCCAGGAAATCGTATTTGTGTTAACTGTCTCGACATTTCATTTGATGTCCGGATGCTAGATGGAATACAAAATGTCTCGACAGACAGTTTCGGAAAAAGATTTTTACAAAATAGAAATTTTAAATTACCGCGCGGTTGACAGAGTCGTTTTTGTTGCCTTGATCGGTTCATATACTTTTTTTTTTATTAAAAAAAATAATATTTTGATTTGTAAATTCTAATTTATTTATTTGTGTCGATAAAGATTCAAAAATCTAAATATACAAGTCATTCAATCGTTTGTAATAGAATGATTCATTTTTGCATAACTAATAATGACTAAATTGTTCCCTAAAATTAAATATTATCAGAAATAAATATGGCTCAAATAATAGTTATTTTCAAATGTTATATGTTACGTTCTTCCAATATTAAAAATAGGGACTGTACCAACATGCGAATATTAAAAAAAAATCTATCGATATTAATTAATAATTTTTATTACACATATACTCGTAAAAGTGTTTTACCACTCGTCATTAATATCTCTTTCTCTCTCTCTCAAATTACAATAATAAATATACAAAGCCTTCAAACTTTAAATTTGGCACGTCTGTTGTTTTCTTGGGCTCTTAAAACCACTCTCTATGAAAGTCTTGATTGTTTAAATATGTTTGTATTTGGCATTAGCACTATGCTTCTAATGTAAGACTCTGTATTATTGTCTTACTTAATATTTATTTTCTTTTTGTTCGTATTAGACTTTTCTGGGTTCTCTTAAAAGTATTTTCTTTTTATTAAGATATTCTATATTCTTAAATAAAAATGGTTGTTTTGTAACGCTTTATTCTTACAGAGATTCTAAACACCGCTCAGAATAAAAAATTACAAGATTGTCCAATTAACGAGGAAAGTTATATAAACCATAGCGACATTTACCCGTACTAATATTACAAATTGAAAATAACTCTGTCTGTATATTTATTACATTTTGCTTAACCAATTTTAATGAATAGTATAGAGGTAGATTGGGCCTAAAAGAAAGACGTGCTACTTTGTGTCGCAAATATAAAGCCAGAACGGATAGAAGATGAAAATTTTAATGCAGACTAAGTTGCAGAGACCGTTTCATTATTTATATCACTATTGTTCGAACTTCTTTTGAAAACTGCCACTTTAACTTAACCAATCTCTCTAGTTTTAATAATTTTAGATTACCAACTGACGTAGCTCATTGAATCAAACCGTACATAAAGTTTATAGATTAAAAGATTAAACAAGAATATCGACACACAAAGAAGACTAATTGGTGAACAAGCTCCCAATCACGTTTTGCAAACTGAATGCGATCATAATTGCCAATGTGTAAAAAAATGCAGTATTATTTTTACTGCACAATTTAATTTTCGTTTTTAAAAGATAAAAGGATTTGTCAAAACTTCTGTGTATCAGAAGAAATTTTGAGACATGTATGTACATTTGATACAACAGTGAAACATCTTTTTATCCTCGATAGACACAGAATAATTTAAATCATTGAGGAATATATACAATTCTGTATGCTGTACGTATGATACTGCACCAGAATTATTATTTTTTTTTTAATTATTAATTTAAGAGCCAACATATTATCGTGATTGCTTATTTATGTTTTCGATGTATTTATTTGCGTTGTTTTTTCTGTTTACTAATTAGTATACTTTTATATGTTCCCATTCACAGTTAAATAGCTTCGTTAAGAAGTTCATGACGAACTAGAAAAGGGCAGGTAAAATAGAGCATTTCAAATAAATATATTCTGAAATAAGCTTTATAAAAGTTGAAATTTCAAACATGTTTTCAATTGTGCAACTACATCCGTACTCCACTTTGTATTGGACTGACCTCATATCAAATATGTTGCTATAAATTGTGCATCTCTATCTCTCGTATGCAATAAAACAAAGACAACAATAGGCACAATACTGCCTAGTTTATTTTATATTTCTAAAATATGTTTTATGTAAAACATTTAATAGCACTTTTTGTTGAATGTGGAAACGTTTTAATAGCAAGACGCGACATGTCGTTCGGTCGAGTCCGTGTTTTTAATTCTTTGTGACTTAGTACATATTATATACATACATATAAATAGAGCAAGGCGCCTCACAATAGTTCACGTTTTAATAAATAGTTTATGTATAAAACAAAAACGTTTTCGTTTTTAATCCGAAAATTTAGACGTTATAAAGTGGCTTAATAATAAATAATTTATAACTGAGCTCAATACCTGCTCTTAAAAAAGCTTGAAATTGTACAATTTTCTTTGCAAACTTCGAAATAGGATTTATTCGGGTGGAATGTAAAATAAGCTTTTAGCTTAAGAATTGTGTTAATTACGAAAACTATTACCGATCCGGAATGTAAATTCTCTTAAGAAAAACCTCTAAGGACGTTACACTAGAATCACACTAATGTGCAATACATTAGTGTGTGTCCTTGGTGTGTCATAACGCGTCATAACATGTCGATTTTAGACATTTGGTTTAATCACAGACACATTATCATGACGTGAAGTACTTTAAAGCAGAAATACTGTATCGTGGTGTGTTGTGGAGCGTTATCATCGTATCGATTTTATAACAAACCAATTATTATAGTGTATTGTGTCGATCACGTTCGTCGGGGTTATAAAGCGCCTCTAATTATTTATTTTACCACCACTTTCGACAGACGTTGTCTGGACTAGTAATAGTACATTATTTCAGCGGCCGACAAAAGGCGTGTGAATTATTTGACCGCTAAATATGACAGAAATGGATTTTCCTAAATCTATTGCTGCTCGACTAATACAGCAAATTCGATTTATCTCGAAGAAGGTTGTCAAAATAATGCTCAAATTTCCAAGTATGTTTTAGAAAAATAAGTTGTTTTTCTATACCTCGGGAACAATATTTTTTTACTGGGTTTCTAAAGGTTATGTTCTTTTCTGTACCATGGCAACTATATGCAATATTTCATGGTGATTGGATAAGTAGTTGTGGCGTGAAAGCATAATAAATAAAATAAACTCGGCATTTATAATTTCGTTTTGAATAACAAAGTCATATTTCTCATTTTACAACTTCATCGTTATAGATAAATAATAGAGAAATATTGAAGCTGTATCGTATTCGGTCGGCCTTACTGAAAAAGCCCTTAGGGAAAAGCGCTCGGAAAATTCGACGTTTCACAGCAGGCTCACGGTTGAGCTAGTTTTATTTTTCAGCGTGAAACCTAAGAACATGATATCGCATTTTAAACCTGAGTTTGCTTGATAGGCCAATACCTACAAGTAAATTCTTTAAGATGGTAAATATACGTGATATTATAAAAGAGCTTAGCTGTACACTGAACATAGCTCGTATACGAGCTAGTAACCAGGGTCCAGGACAGGATCACATTCTTACAAAAAATTAACGTAAATTAATTAATAGAAGCCCACATACCCATTGATGCATATATTTTTCATTACTTCTTAAATTATATTTTCTATCATTTGTTTCCAGAAATAACCAAACCAAGAGACTTATATCGTTTTAATATATAGATACATAATTGGACGCTGATATGCAATACTGTGTCAAGCCACAGGAACTTTATTTTGAGAAAATGGCGTCTAAAGATGTCAAACCTATTCTTAATCAATTTGTTTGAAGACGTAGATATCCTTTCTTTTCTATTTTTTGAATTAAAAGCAGATTGATATATTTAATATATTATCTAATAAAAAGTTTTTCATATATTTAAGATTATTGTATAAACTGCAAAACATGGAACGCACTCGAAATTCGAAACAATTATTTAGGAACCTTTTTCCGTATTTTTTTTATTTTATATGACCTTAAATTTTGTTGAATAATATTAAATAGGTGATGCAGTATCAAAATACATCAATATCTTAGAATTTGACTTTTTGTGGGTTGACACGTTATTGCTTATCAGCATCCAATTATATACATTTATTTTATCACAACGCGATGCAATTTGATAGTCGTCTTGTTCCGTTTAGTAAAAATTAGAAATCAATTTTCAAATTGTACGTATTTGTTATAGCGATAACTCCCGGAAATAAAATTACTCATCACACATCGGGCTATATGCATTTGTTTGTATATGCAAATGTAAAAAACGCTATTTTTTCACAACATTAACACAAATTTTAATACTTTTTAATTTATAGTGCATATTTTATTATACTAATGTAATAACTTATTTACATTATTATGATAATAATCGTACATATATAAAAATATAAAAATAATATGTTATCTGTGCTATTTAGGCGATAATAAAACATAAGACGTTTTTATATTAAATGCAACATAAACAGGATTTGTAAGGATAAAAATTCAGGCAATATTCATGTATAAAAAAGGTATTTTTATATGTTTACTTGATATTAAATTGTTTTTCTTGATCTTCGGTGAGTAATCGGCTTTGTAGAATTGCAACGATTCTCCTGAGAGCAGAGCAGAGCAAAGTTAATTTCAAGGAACACTGAAAAATAATAAAACAAATTGTGGATGTGTCGAAATATGTTCAAAGAAGAAACAAATTTTATATAGTCTATTTTTCTTTACTCGTCCTGTTTGGTAACATTACCCGAATTGATAATCACGAATTTTCGAATATTATGTTTCATGATAAAAAAATATTCAGTTCAATCATTCGTTCGACAATTTCAAATCCCTTACTCTTATATGTGGTTAAAAATACGCCATTTTTGTCTATTAAATAAGAGAACTAAAGAAAAATAAACTATAGTGTAAGATATGTATAAAATCTTTCAGTACTTTACAAGGACTTGTAAGTTCATTTTTGGTAAATACGCTAACAATTTTCCTAGCATTTTCGTTACTTTGTCCGCAAAAACATAATATACTAAAATTTCACTTTTCTATCTGTGATACAAAATATATCTAAGACCAGAAATACATTTGTAAGTTTTACTGTCGTAATTCACATAACACAACTCAGTAACCTGGTAAGAGTTACCGAGGTGTCAAAAAATACGACTTGAACAATAATTTTTTTCAACAATGACAAATGATTTATTTAAATCTAAAGCCTAAGAGCAAAATTTAAAAGTGTAATTATTGCCTAATCTATACTAATAATATAAAACTTTTTTTTTCGTCGTTTGTTTGAGCGCGGTAATCTCAGGAGCTACTGGTTCGAATTGAAAAATTATTTTTGTGTTAGATAGTTTATTTATTGAGGTAGGCTATAGGCTACATTACATGACGCTACGACTCATACGAGCGAAGCAGTAACCATAAACGCGAGTGAAACCGCTAGGGACAGCTAGTAGTAGAATGAACGACGGGTGAATTTTCAATATACGTTATTTTCTGAGGACAAATACTGAAATGATCTAAGAATTTTCCACCCATGAACATTTCCGCTCAGCAACTGAAAATTTTATACCTCTAAGGTTTCTTGCATCTCTTTTGTTTTTCCAACATTTTATTATTGAACTAGCTGATGCTCGCGACTTCGTCTGCGATGTCTGATACCTACGTCATGGTAACTTCATGCATGCAAATTCTTAGACCAATCGGTTTAAAGTTGACAAAGTTCCATACAAACTTTCATCCCCTATTTTATCCCCTTGGGGATAGAATTAATCGAAATCCTTTCTTAGCGGATATCTCGTCATAACATCTACTTGCATGAAAAATTTCAGCCCGATCCGTCCAGTGGTTTGGGCTGTGCGTTGATAGATCACTATGTCAGTCAGTCAGTCACCTTTGAGTTTTACTATTTAGACTAGCTTTGCTAGTGCTCTATGTCTATACAAATTTTGGATCCATTTCATCCCTTTAAAGGGTGAAATTTGAAAAATCTTTAATACATACGTCATAATAACTGTCTGCGTGTCAAATCTATTAGCTGATGCCTACACCATAATATGAGTAACTTATCACGTAAGTACATACGTTATTGAGTAAGTTTAACCAACTTCGATAAAAGGAGGTTCTACGTTCGTATGATGAATGCCACAAATATCCAAGTGAACTACTCAATAATAAATATTTCAAAGGTGTTGATACGATTACTTTAATATGATTGCTACATAACACGTAAAAGGTTTTACTTGACGCCGACTTCGAATGTTTTACTTGGCACCAATTACAAAATGTTATAGATAATGTTTCTTTTTTGCTTTTTAGTTTACTTTTTTCATTTCGAAGTTGGTTAATTATTTATACGTAAAAATACCATCGTATATTTCTGATTTAGTTATTATTCTGTTTTCTTCTTCAACTGCAAAGTATAAACAATATTCTAACATTTTATACATCAGTTTCTTACCACGTAGACTTTTGTTATAATAATGCTCACTCTGTATTGCCCTTAAGGCCAATTATAACCAAAAAGTAGATGTATAAATTTAATATAAGCATGAGAGTTTATATCATTAAAAATAATCTATTATTATTATGTACTAGTGGATCTGGATCATATTGGATTTTTTTTTTAAATATTATGTTAAAACTCAAAAAACTGTCATGACATTCATCCTTGTCTCTCAATGCAATTGCAGCAGTATTTTTAATAAATACGAGTAGAATACCTCGATCTTAAAAACTATGGAAACATTAATATATATCGACAAATGAAAGAATATATTGATTAAAATAGTATTAAAATAAATTAGTTTAGGTGTAATTTAGTACAAAAATACATCATATTCACCAATGGCCAGAAATGGTCAGTGTCATTGATAATATTGTAGATAAAAGTAACATAACTATTTAAAAAAATCATTTGTAAATATAAAAAATTGTATCTAGTTTAAATTATTAATAAATAATAAAAAAAACATATACTTCTTATGAATTTTTATAGAGAATAATTCTTCAAGTTATTAGATCTGGTCTGTTCGAAGGAAAATAATTAGGGTTACACGTGCGTGACCAAGCAAAAATGACCATGATACGGAACCATTGGTAAAACTAAAGTCTTAGCAACACAAATATTAAAACGAATAAAGTGACTTCACAGTCATATAGTCCATGCCCAATAATCTTAAATCGGATCTACTACGTACGTGCACGTGATAAGCAGTACTGTGTCAAGCCACACGAAATTCATTTTGAGAAAATGGCGTCTAAAGATGTCAAATGTATTCTTAATACATTTGTTTGAATAAGTATTTATCCATATTTTCTTTTCATTTTTGATAAAAGGTTTAATGCATTAAAAACAGGTTGATATATTGAATATATTATCTAATAAAAAGTTTTTTTAAATATATGAGATTATTGTATAAATTAAAATTTATGTAACAACCTTGAAATTCGAAACAATTAATTAACAAACATTTTCCGTGCTTATTTAGTTTATATGTCTTTATTTTTTATCGGATAATGTTAAATAGGTGATGCAGTATCAAAAAACATCAATATCAGCGAATTTGTCATTTTGTGGGTTGACACATTATTGCTTATCAGCATCCAAGTAGTAATGACTTTTAAAAAATCAGTAGCTGGCTACTCGCGATGTCATCTGCGCTTAAAACTTGATATACATATAAATTATAACATATGTGTATCATATGTTTATACATATAAATTATAACATAGTACATCTAAATCGAGTTATAATGTTGTAAACTTTTACCAAAATTCACTCGGTTTTACATGGAAGAATAACAACCGACACTCACAATTCATATTTTAAATATTAGAAGCACAATATTGTTTATTAACCTTCACGGCTTCGTCCGTGTGGTATGTTAATAAAAAATAGCCTGTGTGGTATTCAGATCTATAGGCGTAAATTTGTATCAAAATCTATTCAGTAGTTTTTGCGTATAAGATGCTCAAACATCCATGGAAACATTTGTAAATCCTCAAATTTTTTTTAATACTAGTAACATACTCGTATGGCGACTGTACCACAAATATATTCAAGCCAAGGTCATTTTAGCTCTGTCGTAAAATAAATAATAATCTATTGTCAACAATATTGTATATAGTAATTTGTATGTTCTCTGTTGTGTAAGCTTCTAACCTTTAAGGATTTGGTATGTACTTAAAGATTTCTAGTCAAATATAATATATTAAAGTGTTTTGTGTTTTATTTCATTAGAGTTACATAGACTTCAAAAGAGAACAGGTCACCTTCAAGTGGTATCTGTCTTTTAAAATGATGAAAGTGCAAAACCAAATACAAAGAAAATACTTTACAATGAGTTTAATCTTAATAACCAAACGTAGTTTAATTTGTTAATGTGATTTTAATCGATTTGACACGTATGTATGTTTGTAAAGTCGCGGTTTCTTCAAAATTACTAACCTGATTTGGGTTCTGCTAAATTTCAACGAAGGTTTTAGAATGTCATATTTTATTATCTGATCTATATATTTATTTTATTAAACGATCTTCGGAGATAAACAAAGAAACTCTTCAATAGTCGTTTGTCTATGTCTTCAAGTTCTGTTTGAAGTTGGTTATATTTTACGAAACGAAAACAATTATTTTCGGCGTTATTGACACTTAACATTATAATTAGGCTATAAACAATTATTAAATAAAAAACAATCAATCTTTTATATAACTTAAAAATAATTTAATAAATTGTTAAATATGTCTTGAAAAGTAACAGATTTAAGTTAAGTACAAATTGATTGATCTTTACTGCTCGATTTCATGCAGGAACTTCTAAAAAGATTTTGATAATACTTTACAAGATTATAGTTTCTACATCAGAATAACACGCTTTAATCTATACGAATATTGTGCAATTTCGCCAAATTGTAACGATAAAACCTTCCATAAATTCATGCGTTGAATATTGGCCGACCTAACAGATTTCTGGCTCAAGATGTTACAAATACTAGAACTCATTAGGTATTCATGTCAGTTAAGATGTTAAAGCTGTATGCAGCAACATACATACAATGTTAAATAAACAGTAATTTGAATCTATGCATATACATTGTACAATTGAAATATAAGTTTCACCCGCGATATAAAATAACTTTATAACCTAGTAACAATTACGTCGTTAATAGTTACGACAACTAATGTCAAAAGTAAGGCACTGACAGTAAAATCTTTCAGGTGTAAAGCAATAAGAAATATCTTGTGTGAATCTTTATAAATGTCTGAAAGCAAAACTTATAACGGTAATTTTCGTCTTAAAGTATTCATAACTTGTTAATAACGTGTATTGGTTGGTCTGT
Source organism: Hypolimnas misippus (assembly GCA_037950945.1). Taxonomy (NCBI): domain Eukaryota; kingdom Metazoa; phylum Arthropoda; class Insecta; order Lepidoptera; family Nymphalidae; genus Hypolimnas; species Hypolimnas misippus. Next base: position 5,592,242 of record JBBEEQ010000009.1, read on the forward strand.
AACAGGCTAGTCGAATTGCAAAAAAAAAAAAGTGATTTTAAATTTAGAAGGACTGATTAAATTGACGTGGAAACAGACTACAGACAAGAGTGACCAGTTACAGAAAAAGGACATACGTATCTAAACAAGTAAGTATGATAGCAACTATAGAACATTAAATTTCCAATAGTATACTTACATTAGCAATAATATTATGAATAGTAATAATTATGAGAGTTTCATTGTGGTAAAGTCTGCCTATAGAGCTTTGCCTACAGCTCGTATAACGCGAGAATTAAAATTGTAAATTTTATTCTCGTGAGCGATTCTCTGTAACCTATTAACAGATAGATCGCAAGTACACTGACTGTAAATTTCTTTTACGTGTAAAGCAATGGAAAATAACTTATGGAAGTCTTTATAAAACTCTGAGAGCAAAACTTAGAAGTGTAATTCTTACTTACTGGCTGACTCGGCCAGGGAAGTTACAAATTCTTACAGAAATTTGGCATAAAGTAGCTAGACCATACCAACCTCAACAAAAACTAATACTCTTTATTGTACACCGATATCATATAGACGGACTTGCGACTAGCCATGTGTACGTCCGCGTGCAAAACCAAGTATACAACCTACACACTACAAGGTCAGTAAAAAATTCAATTCAAATAAATACTTTGTTCTGTGACTTTTAGTTGTGCCAATTATGTATAATTTCACTAATGTCACGTGGAGTCAAAAAACACGAAAGAGATTGTTCAGTGTGGTAGTCAAAAATTTCACTTATAAATGGATGCTTTTAAGCAATAAAGCGTTGACCCACAAAAAGTCAAATTCGGCGATATTTATGTAATTGAATACTGTGTCACCTATTTAACATTATTCAAAAAACTCAACTACATAAGCACTTAAAAAGTTTGATAATTAAGTGTTTCGAATTTCAAGTGCGTTCCATATTTTAGAATTTATACAATAATCTCAAATATTAGAAAAACTTATTATTAGATAACACATTACATATTATGTCAATCTGCTTTTAATTCATTATTCCTTTTAAAAAAATGAAAAAGAAAAGATGCATTTATACTTCTTCAAACAAATTTATTAATGATAGGTTTGACATATTAAGACGCCATTTTCTTAAAATGAATTCCGTGTGTCTTGACAAAGTATTGCTTATCAGCGTTGCACTATCCCTATTATAAATACGTAAGTCTTAATTAGTACAATCTTGCAAAATCGGGGCCGTCAGCTGGTATAATGTAAGTTGTTTTAAGAAAAATTACACATAAGTATAACATAAAATAAAAACGTCAACGGATTTAACGGCAACTGTACCTACTTCGAAAGCGGACTTCAATGTAGTTTTAAAAGTTTCGAAATCGAATTTATCGGCCAAAGGGGACCGTTAGTCGGTTTTATTTGTAAAAATACGACCCACGGTATGCCGGGAACAGAATTAGAAACTGCATCAACGATATTTTGTTGAGAATTTATTGCAAACGTAAGATTAGAAATATATTCTTCGTGTTAGCGTTTTTAACCGACTACCAAAAAAGGGGAAGGTTCTTAATATCGATTTACCTGTATCTATGAACAAGCAATCAAATAACTTGATCTGTTTGATTTTAAATTTAAAAATTTTCAAAATAAACACGAGTACCTAAATGCCGCGTCAAGCTTTATATTATACTAACTGCCACTTACGGTTTCTCTCGAGTTTATGGTTACTGCTTCGCTCCTATGAGTCGCAATGTGATGTAATATAGCCTATAACCTTCTTTTATAAACGGACTAACCAACGCAAAAAGAATTTTTCAAATCGGTCCAGTAGTTTTGAACCTATACAATACAAATAATTAAATAATCATATGTTTTCTCTTTATAATATTAGAGTAGATAAATTGGATAATAACCTTATATATTGATCGTAAAACTTTTAAAGGAAAAGATTATTTTATTCTCTTTAGCCCGTTTTAATAAAAGCTTGTTCTTAAAAGTTAGTTTTAAATTATTCATAAATAGATGACCCGGTGAACTTCTTATTACGTACATAATTAATAATATTCTAATATTAATTACTAAACAGTAGCAAACTCGATACTTGAAATGAATAAAATTAATGCATTCATATTTAAATATTTTATTTCAAATTAAAGTACCACTTTATTATTTTATAAAACAGACAATATTAAATACCTGAATCCAATAGTAACGTTTTACCAAAATACAATTTATTAGAGAGTGCTTTTATGATAAACGTCAAATAATGTTTTTAAAATTGTTTTGAGATAGGAACGAGTCGGAACAATTTGTTATTTGATTTTTTTTTTCGCGACCTCACTGCAGCGGTTAACATTTTGTTGCATTTATTTTTAAAATGGAAACGAATTGTACACGTATAAAAAAATATTAACTTTTTAAAAATAAAATCGTTCATGTTCAGAAAATATGTTTCATACAGAGTAATGTTAGTACAGGAAGATAGCACAGAGTATTAAAAAAGTAGATGATTTCGTCATTCATTCGCAATGTATTATTAAAAAGAATTATTTTAACACAACTTATATACAAAACCTAGGTGCGGTATGCGCGATCTTATACGATCGAGATTGTACCACCTTATTTTCTCGCTTAAACCAAATTTCTAAAATTTCTTTCTAAAAACTGTAATCTGATCTTTCATAGCCCAAGAAGTAATATTTTTTTAGGTATCGTGATAACTTAGATAGCTAGTAATATGTGTCAACTGTACGGGTAAGTGTTGGACATTTTACCAACAAAAAAAAACCGGAACATTTTTTTTTAATTTCGTTTATTTTTATTTCGTTATTTTTCATAAATTATACCTATACGTATATTTATACAAGCCTACACACCCAACGTTTAAATAAATAACAAAAATGTTTTTTTTTATTACATTATAAAATTTGTTTGGTTATTTCACTTATCGATTCTCGATCGAACATACGCCCAGTCGACACTCTGTATATTACACCTATAAAGAAATTCATAAAACAAAAAGACAAAACAGTTGCACCAAACATACAAACGATAGCAAATATGCTAATTCTGTTTATTTCGGTACATTTTCATCCAAAACGTTTACGTCAGCCCCGAGAGTAAGTTAGGAAATTCCAATAATATCCGAATGCTATCGAAGACGCAGGAATTCGGGGCGACGCCTGAGGCTCGACAATTATTTGCCAGTAAAGGTATATTTTATTTTGATAAAACTGGAAGAAATTATGAGAGTTTTCGTAACAGAAATGTTTCTAGAGTAAGCAGTTTATAAGATATATAGATATGAGTAAGATACTCGAATATTTTGATAACATTTTGTTAAAAAATAGTTAAATTTTACCAAATTATTATCTACGTGTTGGTGTAATAATGACGTGTATATTTTGAATATGACGATATGAAAATAAAAGAGATTTAACGTTTTCATTTTTGAAATAAATGTCATAAAATTAATAGGAATTTAGAACCAAATCATAACTAGTCCATACCCGTCTTACTGATATAACAAAATGTGAACTTTGTGTTTGACTGAACCTGTTTTTAAAATTATGTTTATTCATGGCCATATTTTTTAAATCAATTTAACCTAACGTAGGTTACAGGTGACGTAGGTATTTGATTTTAAATATACATTTTATTGCATATATGCGTATTTTTTTAAAGTATAATCTACATTTACTCAAGCAAAAGTTAGTAATAAATAAAACTAAATTATTCATACTCAATAATTTGACTGTTGTAGGTTGGGTATACAATGCCTAAAAATATATACACTTTTAACGAAAATATACTATAATAGTAGTAAGTGAACTCGATCCCGAACTTTAGCGATAAAGCCAATCGCGGTTACCTCGAGCTAAGTAATCCCTGCTCCAACTAATCGGACTTCGACAAAGCTATGAAGCAATTGACAATTTTAAAAGATAAGTCAAATGGCACTGATATAATAAAAACAATTTTTTTTTTTATGTAATCTCCATCACTCACCTACCATTTTTTCCGATAATACCAGAGTCTGCTTATTACTCTTGTCCACTTACTTTGATTATCAATTTACTGATTTTTACACAGAGCGATTGCCATCTGACTTCCGCAACCCTAATCATTTAGACTAAAATAATCTCCCTACTAAGAGTAAATATCATTATTAGATAATTGTGATAATAACGGGGACCGACAGCTTTACGTACTTTTCAAGGCATGGTGGAAACTCATATGGAAAAACACCCATTCCTTGAAACAAATATTTCAAATATCCGACCGATAGGGGATCGAACTCGCAATCGTCTGCGTTAGAGAAGTACATTATACATAGAGGTACATACAATACCCCTACACCAGAGCGATCGAAGTTTTAAAATATTTAACTTTAAACGAATTCAACCATAACCCAACTTAATCTAGACCAAAGTCTAGACCAATCACATTATTTGACCAAAAAAATCAGATCCAAAAGTAATCAATCAACGTGACAGAAAACAAAACCGTCGTCCGGACTTAATGTCCCGACCCGATGTAAAAAATTTCAGTTAGAATAATGGAACACATGAATTAAAATCGCCAAATTCTAATTTCGAGAAAATTGAGTTCAAAGCTTTGCTTGACCATACAAAACGTATGAAATGCGTTGATATAAAGGTAGTGTATTTCTAACGAAGCTAGCTCAAATGCGATTGTTTTAAGGCTTTGAGTTCGATTTTCACATTCACTGCCGCACACAACATGTGTGTCCATTTATAATATATTGAACACGTAGTGACAGTGAATCTGTTAAATTGTCTCTGTTATTCATTTATAGAATACCGAAAAATCCGAAATGAAACATATTACTTATACTTCTTCCATTCATGTCTCCAATTCTTACGCACATCAGAAAGCAATCTACTTAATATGAATTTGATACAGTGTATATATTAGAAAGCCAGATTGTTAATCAACTTCTGAGGAAAAATTGTTGAAAAGTAACGCTTCAAATATATGCAATACTTTACACTTAAAGGAGTATTTTACTATTTTATTGTGGTAAAGCTTAACTGTACATTGAGTATAGCTATATGTATGTACAAGCCTACTTGAGCGGGGCAGTACCACAACCTCATAGAAAATCGGCTGTGTTTCGAGTAAGATAGCCGAAAGCCTACAGACCACTATCTATTTAACCATTATTTTGTTTTTAACTTCTTCTCTTATTCCCTTTTAACCAGAAAACAAAGTTCTACCACCAGATCGACGGTACTGCAAATGTTCATAGGCAGCAGTAATCACTTCACATCAGGTGAACTGCCTGCTCGTTTGTCTGGTATAAGCACAAGAAATGGATAAAACAGCCTCAAACTGTGAAAATATTGAATGCTTTGATAGCAAGATTTTTCAACAATTACGCTTTTAGGATGATTATCTAAACCGCGTAATAATATTTAAAAATGTATAAAATAAGGAAAAAGATACAATAAAAGATTTTGAAACATAATTTCCTTACAATATGCGGCTATATTTTTCGAATCGTATAACTCCAATTGTCTATTTCAAGAAAATTATACATTCAAAACATTTGGAAAACCTACGGTATCATTCGTTTTATTTTATATATTCGGTGTGGGGAAGATCACATTTCATCCTATCTTTTGTTTTATTTGAAAGTCATTCGTACGTTTCGTTGTCACATTTTCTATATTGTTCTCGAAAGGTTGTCAAAGGATCAAGCATTTGGAATTAAATTCGTGTGTCACCTTTCTATTTAAAGAATTCGAAATTCGCATTTGATTTTATGTATTTAGTACAAGGTTTGCTTGAAAAACGACTGTGAGATCACTCGTATGAAACACTGTTGAAATATGTAGTTTTAAAAATAATTTTCTTAACAGAAATTTACATAATCCACGGGAAATTATAAGCCAGTTTACAATATCAATTCGATTCGATTCTTTGGTTACTGGCTTTTAGTTGTGGCAATTAGATGTTATTTCGGCAATTTCACGTGGAACGAAGAAAACACGACGAAGATTGATCGTTGAGACTCCAATCTTAATTAAATTTTGGAAACGCCCTAAAGTAGTGTGAATTTCACTGATAGTCCAAACCCTTAAACAACACTAATATACAAACATTATAATCTTATTAAAATGCAAATAGTTTATGAAACAATCAAATGATTTATTAAAAACTTAATTGTATTACATTTAACATATTTACATTAAAATAGACACAGTTACTAAAAATAAACAAAAATAAACAATTAATATTTAAAAGGCGGGACTTTAGGAACACCTAAACTACTTACAACATATGTTTTACATAATTATCCGCAAGGTATGAATGAATTAACTAATGAAATACAATTTATCGTACACGAATAATTCATACAAAAGTAAGGCGAATTACACTTATAAGTCTTGCTCTCAGAGTTTCATAAGTCGTTTGTCATTGCTTTCCGACTGAAAATAGTTATTATCAGTGCCTTCAGAGTCAGGTTGAAAACAATAATAGTCAATTCTATTAAGTGTAAGCAATGACAGACAATTTACGTAAATCTTTATAAAAGTCTAAAATCAAAACTAACAAGCGTTATTCTCATCTTACTTAACCAATACATTTGGGATCTAAGTTGTAGGTAGAATCCAGATTCAAATAAACAAATAGGATTACTCATTATATACATATATAAAAATTTCAATTAACAAAATTAATTTTGCAAATACAGCTAAATGTGTTATGTAGTCAACGATAATGTGTTGAAAATTACATGCAATTACTTAATGCATAGCACGTGTAGTTTTCATTTAAACACCAGTCCATAAACTTACTTTAATTTACCGCTTATTCCACAAGCACGCGAAGAAGAGTTTTGTGTGAACACGAACAAAATAAACTTACAAGATTCTTTACAAAATTTTTAGTAGCAACAGTTTTGTAAACTATATATAAGTCATATTATACCTATAATATAGCTTACTAATTTGTCCTCACTAGTTCTTCTAAGTAGAATTATTCTAAATGGCTTCTTTATTTGAGAAATAAAGGACACTCCATGATTTAACTTTCATCCACTATCGTACCTAGGTGTGAAGTGAATTCCAAAACTACTGAATTATTATGCTATTTGATAAGAACATTAGTAAGTTTAGATGGTCATAGGCTATACTTTGTGCAAAGTATATGAGTATTATTTAAAAATAAATCATTAGCGAAAGTAAAAGAAAAAAGAAAAGCAAAACTACGAGTTAAATCTAGTTGCCTATGAAACTTATAATAACACGCTAGGACCCATAAGAACAAAACCGTATAGTCCAACGCGTGAGATGGCGGTCTCGCGTATTCGTTTTCATACGCCCCGAAGAAGACAGAAAACGGCACGGCCTCAACCTGCCTTATGCACCAGCGAGGGGTGCGGGGAGGACAAGACCAAACTATCTTCCTTCAACTAGCTCCGCCAGCCACGAGCAGAGGAACGCACGGGAAAGCCAACGGGTACATACATATATGCAAAGGATTGCGCGGACTCTTCATCTCCATGCTGATAGCGGTCATCGCAGAGGTTCTAATGTGTAAATATCTCCACATATCCCGATCCCCAGAAATCAAATAACTTTCGAAGAATTCCTCGGCGAAAAGAAAAAAAAAACAAAACAGTTATAAACGTTATGACAACGCTAAGGGCACAAAAAAACGCAAATAAAACCACGCAACCCCTCTAGTGTTTGTATACTCGTAGAAGAACGAAGTCTTCTGGGACGTGTAGACTGTATTACGATATTTAAACCACAAGTTCCCAAACTTTTTATATCATGCACCCGTAATTTAATTTTAAGTGTTCCCGAAATAGAGTACATTTATATAAACCTATGACAATGCCAAGGAAGGGAGGCTATGTATGTATATTTGTATATATCTTTGTATTTTAGTGTGTTACACTGTAAAGTTTACACTACTAAACTGATTTTGACAATCGAGGTATCAATAGATTCGTTATAACTATCCGTGGCTATAAAGTTTGTTCTACAAGTAAAAGTGCTACTAGCGCTAAGCCGTATTTATTTATACTAAGTTTATCAAATCTTATTAACCATAGATGGGTTACGAGTGTCGGGTTTTTAAACTTTATCTTAGCTTTTGTTAAATCTTTAAAAAATAATAAATTATTTGTTCATATTTATCGGTCATAAGTTTTTAAATCACACTGTTGCTTATAAAAATTATATTGCGATTAATTCACAAGCTTTTGTGCTCTGTTCAAAGAAGTGACCAAATCTATTTGCACGGGTAATTATCTATAAAAATAATATTATTCTCCTTCTCGCGACCCCAAAGGCACGTGTACTCCAGATTGGGAACCACAGATTTAACAGAAGACGCCGACCTTTTGTTTGAAATTGTATACAAGTTATTGAACAAAACATTTTGTATTTGTATTTTATACACAATTTAAGAGATGGAGAGAATTTGATATTTAGCTCCGTTATATTTTATTGAGCAGCAAATTTTCCTACAATTCTGCTTGCGTGCAATTCTGACATGTTAAGGGAAAATGTTACTTATGTTTCTTTTTATGTATTTTCTACAATCCTATACTCAAAACAAATTTCATGGCAAGGCTGCAATCTAAAAATATTTAAAAAAAAACACATATTATTTTTGCGTCTATAATAAAGGAGCAAATAAAAACATTTATTTTTCCATACAGATATTCGACATTGAATTGAGGTCCTTCAAATGGAGTGTTGTATAAGACTAACAATACAATTCTACAGTATATGTATATCTCAGCCAAAAAATCGCTAAGCTATCATAAAGTTTAATTCCATTCTGTTTAAGTATTTAGTCCAATGTATTGCTAAACAAATAATTCACTACTCTATCTGTATGTTACCTCGGGGTATTTTATCTTTTTTTCGTGTTTAAATTATTTCTGCTTTTTTCGCAAATTATAATATTGTGTGTATGTTTTGTTGTGTACAATTACATAAAGTTAACGTTGAGAGATTGGTAATTTTAAATTGTAAATAATAATTAACATTGAATAACACGGATGCAGTTAAAAATATCATAATGGGTTAACCCATTACTACCTCGAATTCTTGCGTGATTATTCAATCACAGGGATTTTCTTTGATTGGCATACAAAGAAATGAGTTAACTAAGTCATTGTTGTAGAGGAAGTCAGTGCTTAGGTAAGATTAAATCCTTTACTAAGATCGACGCTAGGTTTCTTTATTGATTGGAAAAATGTTGGTCGTTATCTTTCATTGTAACGTGCTTTGGAACCGACATCAAAAACGTAGTAGGTTGTAAATTTGTTTGTTCTTTAATGTTTGCTACCTCATAACTCTGATTTGCATTTTTTTAATTGCAAGAAAATATTTTAAAATTTTATTTGAAAATAAAAAAGATTCATCGTATAAAATATAACTTAGTCTAAATATTTTTCTTTATTTGTCTTTATTTGGTAACTCGAACGAAAATCACGTATTTTCGACCATTTTTTTTTCATTATAATTGCATAATAAAAAATGATTCAGTTCAATCATTCAATCATTAATTTTTAATCTTACCCTTATGTGTAACAAAAAATACGCGATATTTTTCTGCTAAATACTCGTAAGACTAGACTATACATATCATTGCTTGAACCACAATAACATATATACATTTTAATAAAACCGATAAAAGTCAACAAGGAACTGAATTAATCGGTTATGACATATAACAAAAATGACTACTAATTAATTGGATGCTGATAGGCAATAATGTGTCAACCCACAAAAAGTCAAATTTAGAGATATTGATGTATTTTGATACTACGTCGCCTATTTAACATTATAAAAAAAAATCAAGTCAACTAAACTAAATAAGTTTGGAAAAAAGTTTATCGACTCAATGTTTCAAATTTCAGGTGCGTTCCTTATTTTGCAATTTATAAAATAATCTTAAATATTTAAAAACTTATTATTAGATAACATATTAAATAAATCTATCTGCTTTTGATTCATTATACATTTTATCAAAATATAAAAGGAAAGACGTATATATACGTCTTCAAATAAATTTATTAAGAATAGATTTGACATCTTTAGACGCCAATTTCTTAAAACGAAGTCCGTGTGGCTTGACACAGTTTTGCTTATCTGCGTCCAATTAATATGGATTAATTACTGCAATTACCCTTTTCGACCAATTATCTTGAATTTTATATTAAATTTTAGGTTTCCATTTATATAAAATAATATTTTAACCATAAATGAAAAAAAAAGTACGTTTAAAAAAAATCATCTAAAGATACAACAATGTAGTAAAAGAAGTAAGATAAATTCACTTCGAAAATAAGTTGAAAAAAAAAACAATATCACGCAAATTGCAATAAAATTTCCAATTTCGAGGTATAATTTATAAAAGGCCGGGATGCTCAAATCGACAATCATCTACATTATTTCCACTTGAGGAGTTAGGGAGGACATTTTTACATTTATGAGGGTAATTTTTAGATTTTATTAGGTTATACCGAGAGACAAGTTAATAAAAATAAAAGACGCTATTTTTGTAATTTTATCGATAATTGGCATTGTGAAATGATAAATATTCTGGTTATTTTTTATGTTTTGGCATTTAATATATAAATACTAATAAGCAATAATGTGTCGAACCATAAAGTCAAATTCGGATTTATTGATGTGTTATATATGATAATATTTAACATTATCCAAAAAATTTTAAGTCATCAAAACAAAATAAGTACGGTAAAAAATCTTAATTTCATATTTTTCACATTGGAATGCATTCTATATTTTGCAATATGTAATAATCTTATATATTTGCAAAACTTGTTATTAGATAAAACGTTTTATTATACCAATTTATACTTTATTATCAAAATACAAAAGAAAAGTTGGATATATGAAGTACATATATATCTAACTTTTCAGACAAATTTATAAAGAATTCGCTTGATATTTTTAGACGCCATTTCCTCAATTTAATTCTTTATTTTGTGGCCTTTGATTGTGCCAATTATGCATATATTATTTCGCCAATGTCACATGAGGTGGAGAAAACACACGCCATTTACTCAAAGTGAAATGCGTGTGGCTTGACACAGTATAGCTTATCAGCTATACCTACATAATAAAAAGAGAGCGAATTTTTTTATTTGCTATTTAAATACATATATGGACGCTGATAAGCAATACTGTGTCAACCCACACAGACTTCATTTTAAGAAAATGGCGTCTAAAGATGTCAAAGCTACTCTTAATAAATGTGTTTGAAAACGTATGTATCAACCTTTTGTTTTCTTTTTTGATAAAAAGTATAATTAATTGAAGCTGATTGGTGTAATGAAAAGTTTTATCGAAAAATAAGTTTTTCAAACATATAAGATTATTGTATAAGTTGCAAATATTGGAACGCGGTCGAAACCCTCAGCTATAAACTAAGAAACTTTTTTCATACTTATGTAGTTTAGATGACTTAAATTTTTTTTGAATAATGTTAAATAGTTAACCAATTATCAAAATACACCAATATCTCTGAATTTGATTTTATGTTGCTTGACACATTATTGCTTATCACCATCCATATATATCATATTATATGTTGCCTCCCGTTCATTCGAATGCGATAGTACTTTATTGATATATTATTGTCTGCACTGAATAAGGTATCGGTTTTTCTTTAATTTTCAATTTCAATCAATTATTGTATTTGTTTTCCTTAAAAGTTTCAAATTTTTATTCAAATAATCCTTTTTAAGATTTACCCATAAAATCACTTAAGACCACAAAACCTTTTGTAACGATTCTTTAAGAGTTTCACAATTAGGGGATTAAAAGGATTTTTATATGATTGGATTGAAAACTTTGGGGGTTCTCAATCAGCTGCCGTTATTGATATTAACGATTAACACGATTATTTAAAACTAGCTTTTGGCAGCAAATTCCTCCGCGTTTTCGTCGTTTATCGAAAAAACGTAGCGTATTTCCGTCCTCAAGGTTCAGTGGTTTTGATGTGACAGACAGATTAATTATCGTAATTTAATAGGGAAATATAATATGTCAATCCACAATACTTCTTTTCTATGATTTTTTTATTAAATAGGTAATAATGTTAACTTTTTAAAATTAGAGATGAGTGAGAGTATTATAAACGTAAGAGTAAACAAATATAATCAAAATTCTCCGAACTGCTAACCTATCAGGAGTTACGCGTGTTATTGTGAGTCAACCAAAGATAGACATATGCTGTTGCGGGATATTTTTTAGGAAATTTTATGTAGAATATTTCCGTCATACATGATTTCTATGTAACTTTAACCATTAAGGCTGCATACGCGACGGAAGCTCAAGAATTGGAGTAACGTCTCCCGTTTTCCCAAAATTTCCCTTCACTACTCTGCTCCTATTGATTGTAACGTGATGAAAAGTATACTTTAACCTGCCTAGGAGTATGAAGAGTAATTGTACTAAGTTTCGTTAAAATCCGTCGAGTAGTTTTTGTTTCTATAAGGAACATACAGACAGACAGACAGACAAAAATTTTACTGATTGCATTTTTGGCATCAGTATCGATCACTAATCACCCCCTGATAGTTATTTTGAAAATATATTGCATGTACAGAATTGACCTCTCTACAGATTTATTATAAATATATAGGTGACGTTCGTGTATAATTTTAGTATTTAAGATTCTGAATTTTTTTAATCTATGCCCATTTCCAACTTTGGATTCTAAATTGGTAGCTACGCAACGATTATGCCCGATATTTTAAAAATAAAAGACTATGTGGCTGCCAAAGTTAATGGTTCAGTAACCTATCTATAATTATAAAATCATATAATTGTTCAGCAATGATATTTCATGAACATTCTTATGTTACGTTCACTTTATTTGACGTTAACTTTGTTTATATACTTATATTCAGTTACCCAATACTATTGTGATGATTTGTATTTATTACTATTATTCTTATTCTATATATTCTCAATAAAAGTGATATAGGTTCAAAATTATGTAGTATGTAAGATTTAAAGGTTTTGGTCCTAAAGTGATAAAATTAGGCTCTTTCACTTCATTGAGTCAATTTGAATATAATTTATTTCTCAAATAAGGGTTAAATTTTTCCTAATCATATAGGTATACTAACGTTAAAAACAAAACTTAAAAAATGAACCGACTACAAGAGCAAAATACGTAATTTCAATTCCTTGGATAACATACTAATTCACCTATTTCGATTTTAAATCTAAATTACTTTACGGATTTTGATGAAAATTCTATGGACATAATTGGAAAGTATACCCTTTTTAACGGAATACGAATTATTCAAATTGGTCAAGCGGTTTTCGAGGAACATACAATAAAAAAAGAAAAAAGAATCTGACGAACAGAGAGAAGTTCTCCTTTTTTGAAATCCGTTAAAAAGTTTACTTCAAAATGATTCAATTAACAAACGTCACTTAACTTAAAATTCAATTGGCTAGTGGTTTATCCAATTTCAATTAATCGGGACAAAGGCACTTGAGGACTTAAGACCGCGCTTAGCTGGCCAAGCTTACCTTAGCTATAAGAGTCCTTTATAAAGACAGATCGAGGTTTCTGTAAAGGCTTCCCATCCTTTGCTGGTGTAATTTCCTGGTCTATATTGTGAGATATGATTTTACTTCTCTATAGTATTAAGAATTTAATAAATCATTATATATAATATTATTTGTAAGGTTAAAATTACACACGGCATTGTAGTACATGTTTTTTGTAGTATTCTAATAATTTTATTTTAGAACTGTAGATGTTACGTTCAGAATTTGGGCGTTAAAAATCTGTGCCCATGTCCAACATAGACAACTGGGCTTATAACAATCTAGTATTATCTATATGCAACGTAGTCCTAAAGTTGAAGACATTTAATGCAACACAAAAATGAATTATAATACAATAGACCAAAGGTCAGCTTGCCATAACCCCGAAAAAAAAATACTGTTGACTCCATTGTTACCGAACTTCACATGATCACCCACTGAAGTAATCTAAAGATTATCTACAAACTAACTATCCGTTTTGGAGTCCATATCTAACATAAACATATATGCACATTTTTCTTTACTTAAAAAAATACAAGATAGGTAGATCTATAGATAAATACAAAAAGACATATACAAAAAAAGTGAAACTTACATATTTACAAATGGTAATAATTATAATTTATTTTTCTTCACTTGTCTTATTTGGCAGACAAATATGTCGTATTTCTAGCCACACAAGATAAGATTTAGATAAGAAATTATCGATGGAATTGAATATTTTTTTATAATGCAAAAATACAATGAAAAAAAATTGTTCGAAAATTTGCGATTTTCGTTCGGAGTATTGTTACCAAATGAAGAAAAGTAAGAAAAAAATTGACTATACTGTACAAATCATGTCCGCGCGGAATATTGGCAAAAATGTTAGCGCGGTTCCGCTTTGAATCGCAATTCCGATTCTCTGGGCAGAAGATGCACCCTCCTGTCACAATAAGACGAGAAGTAATATCTTTTAGAATTCTTTGAAATGTATTTTTGGTTGTTTCATTTTTATATGTATTTTAATTGTAACGTAATCCAACCCTTTCAGCTGTAATGTAAAATATTTCGCGAAAAGTGAATCTCAAAATTTTCCAACTAAATTTTATTTAATAATATGCCTTAACAGTTTAAAAACATCAGTCCATAGCAAAATTATAGTACAGAATAATAATTTACGGTCTCTTTAACACGGTTACTATTACTTACAAAGCAAAGCATTGGAACTTGCTGTACAAGGAAAACTAAACTTTATTATGTTGAAACAAAACTCAAAGTTGTTTGAATAGCTATAACTTTTGATGTGCTCCATTATAGTCTGGTGTATTTTTAAGCGTACTAGTATTATGACCCTTATTTCCTTACTGATAAGAGCGGTTATGAGTATGATTTTCAGACAACCTAAATTATGCAGCCACGAACAATAATTGGGTTCATATAGAGCATTTCAGTGTAAACCGCAGACATTTTGATTTATATGAATAATAGTTGAAAATTTTAGCCAAGAATAGTAGCTGTCATTGTCTTTGTATTCTAGTTCGTGAATTACATATTCTTTATATTATAAGATTTTTGATTAGGTGTGTTTAAAAAAGTAAAATGTACGCATATGTAAAATCTTTGTCGTCTACGAAATGGCTATACTATATAAAAGTAGCGATTTCATTCGCGTTTATAGTTATTTTCCTCAATACATGAGCTATCCTATATAGTTTTAGAGATTACATACAAACTTACACACAAATTTTACCTCTTTATAATATTAGTATATAAAAATAAATAAAATTAAAATGTCTGTTTTTTAATTTCAAATTAACAGCTTTTAACTAAATACATATGAAAGTATACACGGTACTTACATCAAACACACATTTTTTTTCTGTATGTGTGTCTGTCTGTTTATTTCGGCTAATCTCTGAAACAGCTGGACCGATTTTAACGGGACTTTCACTCATAGATAGCAATCAATTTTATAAGAAGTAAGAGGGTTACGCGAAAACAAAATTCAAACGAATGAAATCGTTAACAATATCCGATTCATGTAGGCAATTATATAAATTTATTTTATATTCTAGTGTACAATATAATTTACGATGAAAAGGAATGAAAGTCATAAACGTGGTGTCGGTTATATCTTAAAAGGAGTGAAATTCAAAGCCAAACCAAGTCGACTGCAGTTTCATCACAATTACCTCAGATACACGCTGGTACGTGTACGTGATGCGATATTCCTTAACTAGAAACACCTTCGAATCCTTTACTTGAACTAACTATATAAGCTCGTGTTCACATTGTAAGAAATTTTTATAAGAAAATTTTAATATCAACTGACGAACGATTCGACTTTGAATGTACATATACTCAGTGTAAGGCGAGAATTACATTTGTAAGTTTTATTCTCGTAACTGATATAAAATAACTCTGTAACCTAATAACAGAGTAAGTAGTTACGAAAGCTGGGCATATCGAAAATAGGTTACAAATAATTAATTCCTCTTTGCACTCGGTAAAACAATGATAAACAACTAATGTAATTATTTATATGTACATATGTAACTGGCTTAATGATACTATTACCATTAAAATCCACTAGATGGCGCGTGGTGTTTCACCCAAACAGAAAAATATGTCGTAGACGGTCAGCATAATAAAATCTACATAACCGCAAGCGAACCCACGAACAAAAGCATTGAATTATATTTTACTAATATACATTTGATCATATCACGAGACTTTTCTTAAGTACACATTAACTTGATTACTTTCGAAATTCATGTAAAATGATGAAAGAGTTTTCGTCAAAACTCGAAGTTACTCTGAACGATGTATAAGCCTAATATCAGTGTGAATAGAGAACCCTTTACTTTACGTGGGTCCTTTGGTGTATTCAGGTAGAGAAAGGTATTTATGTAAATTCTACAAAATATTCGCACACATGGCAATCCTCTTGATTTTTATCCCTGGCAAGTGAATATTGATAGGAGTTGATTGATGCGATCGAATTTTCTTTCAATATTTATTGATTATCTAGGTTATTTTTGACATGAGTAAAAAAGGAGTGAGTATGAAGATGAGGTCTGTTAGGAAAGAATGGAAGAGAAGAACATGGTGTACTGTTGCCGTTGTGCCTTACACTTGACCTTCTCTGAAACTGTGGTACCAACTGGTCAATCAAGCCTGTATAAAAGATGTACTTTCATAACTATTATTAGTGAATAATCTTTATTTACTTATAAATATTGCCGTTTTTAATTGAACTGTAATTTGAAATAATATCGCTACGATGGATATCACAAACGATTATTGTTGTCCATTAATGGAGTCTTCGGCTCGGAAATTTTTTATCATATTTTCATCTTAAAATGTAATCTGTAATATCTCAAAAGATATAAAATCGAAAACGACAAAGTTGTATATATATACATACACACATACATACTGGCTGACATATTCACTGACTTACTGATCGATCAATGCAGAGCTGAAACCGTTCGGTCTAGAAACATGAAGAAACGTTCCTTAAATGTCATAAGTGCGCTCTAAGATTTTTTTTTTTAAATTCATTAAAAAGAGATTTGAAAGTTTTTTAGATATTAATAAATCACATCATAAAGATGAAAAATTAGTTTACACATATAAACGCGCCAATTCTTTGGGGTCTATCTACTATTTTTGTTTTAGCAATACTTATTGATAGAATTTTTGATAAGGATACTTATGATGGGAATATAAAACTTGAAGGAGATAAAAATCTTTTCGCCAGAAAAGCCACTGAGACCCTCTCGTAAATATATAAAAAAACTACCGACCCCACGTATTAAAACTCACTTTCATAATAACAGCTTCGCTCTTGTGAATCTAATATAGCCTATATTCTTACTCAGTAAACGGACTATCCAACACAAAAATAACTCTCCAAATCGGATCAGTAAATTCAGAGATTTACCCCCAGATACAAACTTACAAGCAAATGTTACCTCTTTATAATATATATTTTTGTTATAATTTAGATATTTGGTCGAATAGCGGAGCTCTACTTAATATGAAGTCGATTAAAAACTAAATATATTTTACATTAAACTTTCAAGTTAACTATCTCGAAACTTTTCGAGATTTAACGCTAAATTCTTGACTAAAAATGTGCAAATAGGTCACCGCGTTATTTAAAACACGTTTAGTCTCAAACTGAGACTGACTTGAGACTCGAAAGTTGAGGAAATTCCATTAATATTGATCTGACGGCTTCGCCCGAAACGACACGGGCTTAAGAATTTAATAACATTGAAAATGCATTTTATTTAATAGTGGGAGACGGCTGAATGAACGGAAATGACTTTGAGCAAATTTTTAATTGTACGTTGAATTAATGGCTCTTTTCTCTTTGCAGTTGATATTTTTGAATTCCGTGAAAAGAGTGCTAATGAGACACTATTAGTAAATCCATCTTCGTTCGTCCGTCTGTCCGTTTGTCTTTTTTATACAGAAAATACGGACAAATGATTGGGTCAACTGATTTAATCCCCACCCAAAAATATTTGCAGCACCAGAGATGTGACAAATGCGTTGCGAGCTTCGAAAAGAGTTAGGGATCAAAGGGAATAGGAAGTGAGGAAAGAATTAAGGGAAGGGATTAAAGTTCCGGCTCTCTCACTCACTGTACAAAATGCTATATTAACTATGTTACGCAGATTTTCTGTGAGAATGTGATTCTGCCGCGATCGAGCCAGCCGATATACGAACTCCTCGGTCAACATACACACCTCTGTCAGCAAATTTTAGCTAAATTCTACCACAGAGTCCAATCAAAAACATAAATGTGAAATGAGAGCCAACTTCAATATTATGATAAATGCCTTGGTTGTTGACTTCAACGACAAAAGAAGTGAGATCTAAATGTGTGCCAAGTTCAATGATCAGTCCTGTAATTTATTTATAAGTACCAGTATAACATATCACATCTTCTTATAACATAAGATAATGTATTGTAGCCTAAGGTCTGTCTTGGCTAGTTTTTATAAACCTACCAACAAATTATTATGTTGGATCGAACCGACAAATACTTGTAGGTTTAGAACTTGCGAAGGCTATAATTCATATGAGAAAACTAGCCAAGTCAGACCTTAGGCTACAATACATATTACATCAATATTTTGAATATGAAGTGTGCTCAATATTTTGCAATATTCTATAATCTAATATATTAAAAAAATAATAGTTGATAAAACTTTCTATTATGCCAGTATACTTTTTAATTATTCTACTTTTTATCAAAATAGAAAAGAAAAGATTCGTCATTTCCCAAAATAAAGTCCGTGTGGCTTGACATAGTATTGCTTATCAACGTCCATACAATACAACATGGTCAAGGGCGGGTCGGTGTACAAAACACTCGACGAACAATCCCAAATTGCGCGTCGTGGATTTTTATTTCAAGATAAAATAAAATTAATGTAAGACAATTTTTCCCTCATTGTTATTGTTGAAGTAACTTTATTTTAAATCTTGGCATTGCTAAGCATTTCCATTCTATTGTATTCGCGATAGCTAGATAAATTAATATTATTATGAAGAGGAAAATTTTGTTTGCACTTTTCCGGATTCAAACGAAAACTCTCGATCAGATTAATCATGATTTTTTTATTTAACAATGGCTTATATTTTCATGGCGAATATTTCAAATAATCTATTCTAATATGTGCGATGTATCTTTCAAACAGTAATTATTGAAATTGGTTCCGTGGTAAAATTTACATTGCACGTACAAAAGTAGTTCTCTTTTTATTATATTAATACTAGACTAGCTGCTCAGTATCACTAACGTTTATGGTTACTATTTCGTTCCGATGAGTCGTAACGTCATGTAATATAGCCTAAAACCTTCTTTACTAAACGTGCTATTCAATGTAAAAAGATTTTTTTTAATCGGATCAGTAGTTTTAAAGATTATCCGCTATCTAAAAAATTGCAAATAAATTTGATCTCTATATTATATTAGTAAAGATAAATTTGTGTTTTAAATAAAGGGAAATTGCTGCTAGCATTCTTGCCAGTAGCCCGCGCGGACATGATTCGGACGCCGATAAGCAATACTGTGTCAAGCCACATGGGATTTCATTTTGAGAAAATGGCGTCTACACATGTAAAACCTATTCTTAAAAATCTGTTTTTAGAAGTATATATCTATCTCTTCTTTTCTAGTTTAATGCAATGTATTATGAATAAAATGCAGATTGGTATAATAAAACGTTTTTCAAATATATGAGATGATGTATATTGTAAAATATGGAACACATTGCAATATTTCAAACATTTCTTATGCTTATTTAGTTTAGATGACTTTATTTTTTTTAATAATGTAAAGTACATGACGCATCATCAGAATACATCAATATCTCCAAATTTGACTATTAGTGGGTAGACACATTCTTGCTTATCAACGCCGATTTATGTGTAGCGATTTCCGCTCTGATAACACATATTCTGTATTCTGTATAAATATATAATAATAATAATAATAATAAATAATAAACGTATCACACTCAACGGCTCCCATTAAGATCTTATGACCTTGTGTCGGGGGTCCGGAAACACACACCACTAACACAAACACCCAGACCACGACAAATATCTGTATGGCCAATACAGACGTTTGCCGCGAGCGGGGATCGAACCCGCGACCGTTAGCGCTTTAGTCAGTTGCAGTGACCACTGCGCCAACGAGTCTGTCAATTATCATATTTTATTTTCAATAAACAAGTTTAAAATTACTTCAAACGTTATCTTAATTTAACTGATGCTAAGTAATAATTGCCAGGCTTAAAAAAATAATGAAAGAACTAAAACAATTTGGCGTGTCAAACATGAACTAACTCCAAACTCGCTGAAAGTAAAAACCGAGTCTATTATCGAAGCAACTTTTCAATCTAACTTCAACTCTCAACTTGTTTTCTTTTCGAGTGTTGGCTACAAATTGTTTGACAAAGCGTAATTGTGGCGAAACTTTATCTTCATTAAAATTTCAATGAAATTCTCTATGATATAGCTTTCATTATATGTCCTTAAGTAGCCTTAAAGTTAAAATTTGTAAGCTATATTTTAATTTACTCTAAATTTTTTTACGCTTGTCGACGTTATGTTTTAAAAATTATACATTTTAATTGATAGTTTCAAACTAATAAGCAACACTATTATAAATTTAACCCACAGAAGATGTCAGTATAATTACTTGCACAGACTAGAAACATTTTTATTTTACTTTTGTCCGTCGATATAGAACATATAGAACTACAGGCAAAATACGTTCAGCATTCGTTCCATAGAATTGTCATCAAAATCAGTTCAGTAGTTTTGTGTTTAAACTTTACACAAATAGCTGGAATTTTTATGTCATCAAAGCAAACGAATTTGAGTATTGTGCTTTTGAAGACATTCTCTTTAAGTTTATTTACATCAAAATTTACTTAATTATTTTTTCGTAAAGCAGTAACAATCAGATTATAATAATAATACGATTACATAATTGAGTAAAATTATATTTTAAAAAGTAATAAATATATATAATGAAGCAGAAAGAGTGCAGCCAAATAAAACCAATATTTTCCTTAACAGAAATCAGCCAATCAGGAATTTCCAGTCGTAATAGTCTCTCCGGAGGTTGCGGCTTGCTTCATCCTTAGAAAAAATAGGAAAATGTCATTAATTATAAACACAAAAGAATATTCAAGAATAGTTCTAACTGCAGTAACGAATGTGTTTTTAATGCTCCTCGTATAAATAACAAAAGCATCACACTCAACGCCCCCATTAGGATCTCATGACCCTATATCTGGGGTCCGGAAACACACAGCACAAACTCAAACATCCAAACGACGACTTATCAGATGCTTACATCCGTAGGGCCAATACAGACGTTTTCGAAGAACCTATATCGAACCCACAACCGTTAGTGCTTCAATCAGTGTAACGCGACTTTTCACGAAATCGTAACGTGCCACGACACAGGATTGTAACGTGTATGCCTGTTAATGTCCCACTGCTGGGCAAAGGGCTCTTCTCCTATAAAAGAGAAGGTTAAGAGCTTAATTCACCACGCTGCTCCCCTGCAAGTTGGTATAACCAATACAAGTCTTAGAATTTCTTCCTGTATAAGCAGATTTCCTTGCGATACTTTCCTTCACCACCGAGCACGGGATACATTTAAACACAAATTTAGCCCTTGAAAATTCAGCGGTGCCAGCTGGGGTTTGACCCTGCGATCATCGGTTGAGATCGACGTGCTCTAACCGCTAGGCCATCTCAGCTCTTGTAACGTATGTGTTTTGCTTATAAGGTCTTACAAACAGAATACATATAAATTAGTATACGAAGTAAATTAATAAGCAGATTCTGACGAAAACGACATTATAATTCCTAATATAGTAAATACACTCATCAAGACAGTTATTAAGCTTTTGCACCAACGACATTATCGTTGTCGTGTATTTCTTTTATCCGCAAAAGTCCTATAACTATTCAATTCCCCATCAATTAACTATGAATCTTATCAACCTTCAATACGATCTATTTTCTTTTGTACTGGACAGTGATTGACGTTAGTAAAAGACAGGCGGTT
Organism: Hypolimnas misippus; assembly: GCA_037950945.1. Lineage (NCBI taxonomy): Eukaryota > Metazoa > Arthropoda > Insecta > Lepidoptera > Nymphalidae > Hypolimnas > Hypolimnas misippus. Next base: position 5,614,403 of record JBBEEQ010000009.1, read on the forward strand.
TTAGACTCGAATATCTTTGGTTTAAGGAAGGTTTTCCTTTAAATTATTAACACGAAGCAGTGCCTCAATACGTCTTTGTTCGTCTATCTGCCGGCTCCAGGCGCTTGTTTACATTATCTCCATGTATTTATTGTGACGTGATACGTTTATGCGCTCTTAATTTATTTTTGATCTTTTATACTAAGCTGTCTTTATTATCGAAATCGTTAGGAATACCTAAATATAAAAGTATATACTTTGGTATTCTGTTTTTCATAAATGAACTTTATAAACCTACAAAACAAAATTATTCTGTATTTGACCAGTATATATGTGTGCGTGTATATTTATGTATGTATCTACGTTTATATGTTTACGAATACCTCAAAAACTACTGAATCGATTTGGATGAGGTTTTCGCTATTACAATGCATGTTTTTAAAAGAATGTTTCAGGGTATAACATGTTAGGTTCTGATGAACATCTTCAGAGATAAATAATGGAACTCTTCAATTACTAACTGCAAATGAAGTCCGTTAATTTTTCTACATAAACAATTATTTATATACATCAACAATAGTTAATACAAATTATGAATTATGCCTTGAAAACTTAAAAACCTTAATATAATTATATTATCAAAACTAACACCTACTGTTTCACCAACGCGACGGGGCAATAGAGCCCATTTCATGATTATCAATATATAAAAAAATATATGTGATTGATTATTCGTAACTTACAGCTATATTGCTATCCGATTAAGTTAAAACTTTTTCAACTTAATATTTGCACTTGTAAGATTTCACTTGTAATGTGTTAATATAGATGAAATACAATTAACTTCCAGTAGGTGGCGCACATGTGACCATACAAAATGTGGCGACCATACAAAATAAAAAGTTTTCAGCGATCGTCCGAACAACAAAATCAACAATAACGCGAGCAAAACCACGAGACTAACTAATGTTGATGTTGAAAACGTATTCTTAATTATACTTTCTTACATACTTCTAAGGATACTCATGTTTATTTATAAATACGAGATAAATTCTAAAGCATATTACTTGAAAATTCTGTGAATCCAGATTTGAACTTATGACCTTTTCCATGTTCTATTCACTGAATAACTTCATCTTACAATTCCATTCACATTTCATAGACAGAGGGTAAGATTAAAATATATACGAAATTTATTTTTAGAATGTATAAAATAGTATTTCTATACAGATAAATAAAATTGAAGTGTCTGTTTGTAATTTGAAATTAATAGACTATAGATGAATATTATAGTACTTACAACAATTTTTTGTCTGTATGTCTGCTTGTTCCGGCTAATCTCCCAAACGACTGGACCAGTTTTCATTGGACTTTCACTTACAGATAGATAAGTACTATAGAGATAGATAACTACTTAGGATAGTTAATTTAAAAAATATATTTGTTTTAATGAATTAATAAAAAAGAGGGTTACGCGAACACAATATTGAAACCAATGAAATAGTGAACAATATCCAATGCAAATAGGGAAGGTACACATTATATTAATATAATTGTTCTCCAAATTAAACCGCGGAACGCAGGGAGGATATAGTATAAATAATAAATTTATTTACAAAACAAATATTTCATTTAAATACAATGTTTTATTTAGTTTATACTCAACCTAATTTTGGATGTATTAAATCGTTCTGAAGCGGATTTCGTAACAATTAGTTTATTTATCACACATTTCATTTAATAATGGCTTTCAAAGTGTGCAAAATTGGTATTATTATTGCTTTTAACCGCTTCGATGATAGACGTTTTAAAATCGATGTTAGAGGGTCTTCACACTGAATGCAACGCGGCGCAATGCTTTATTTTATTGCACACCACACAAACGAAAAAAAAAAAATAATATTACCCAGGAACAAACATGATTGCACAATAAGACGGCCTTATTACGGGTTTGAAGTTTGCATAGAAGTGTGTGTGGTGTGGTGGTGCGTGGTGTATAAATAAACATACATACTAACAAGTACATACTCATACATGCGATACAAATGCATATACAATAAACTAATATATATTAATATATAATTATATATACATACATACATATAAAATACATATATAATTGTATATACATACATACATACATATAAATAATGAAATAAATATATCCTAGCATTACGGTTCGTGAAATTGTAAGCACAATATTATGGGCGTTTAAAAAATCTTAGCTTTTTACGATATCGAAACATGCTTAGTATGAAGCCATGGCATACTGTTTCAATATAAAAGATTGGAATGACGTCATGTAAAGACTTGAACTAGCCGCTTAATGGGAGACAACGTCGTGTTAGGAAACCACAGATTTAGAGATTTATTATGTGGACTCGTACGAAAAATCACACCAGACATTTTCGGTGTTCATCATATTCACTACTAAATAGTTGTTTAGTAACTTTGTCTTAGTAAAAAATTATAAGTCCGTATATCATCTATCATTTATTAAAAAATTGCCGGTGTACTTTGACTCAATTTATCCTTATATCAAATTTATCAAAATTGGTTCAGTAGTTTGGTATTAATATCTAAATAAAATATTTATTTTAAAAAAGTGAACGAAATTGCGTATTACACTTTTAAAATCGGTTTCCTTTTTTAAAAGTCTTATAAAATCGGTCGGTCGGTAGCCGCGTTTATCGCACCGCATTCCCTATGAAGTGACCCCTAAAGTGCCCTTGATTCAATTCTGCCGGGTCGCTGCGCTATTAGGGTAGAGTGTTTCGGATTATTGGGCCGATCGGCTCTGGTTTTTGAAATATAGGACATTATACCGAAATATCATAAAGAAATTTGCGGGAGAGCGAAAAATTATGTCATTTATCGTTTTACCTGGTTACTAAAATGTGTTTTTTAACTGTTTAATTTAACGAAATAAAATATTTTAGCTCGTAGCATATTTCGTAGACGGCTTGTAACTTTATCGTAGCAACGTCGTTACAAAATACGTCGTCTGTAGCTACGCCGTAGTAGTCGTGTTTTTTGTAAGCTCATTAAGACTTTGAAGAAAAAATGTACTATGAATTATTCTTAAATTTATTATTCAAATAGTTTTATTTGTTCTTTTTCAATTAGATGTTTCTATCTTATAAAGAAAAACTAAAGCTTTGACTTGTATAATTTTACGAATTAATCCGTAAATACCTATAGGAAAGTACCACAACTACTAAGAATAGGATAGTAATATTTCTGTCCTAGATTTCTTTCATTTTCTTCTGCAAGTAATAAATGTTTTCCCATTTATTACGTCAGGCGAGAATTACACTTGTAAGTTTTAATCTCAGACTTTCATATAGATTTACATAAGTTATTTTTTGTTACACCTGAAAGAATTTACAATCAGCAAATTTACAATCATTTACAACCAAAATAAGGCTATTTTTGACATACACAGCCTTCGTAAGTGCTTATGACGTATTTATTACAAGAATACAGAGTTGTTTTATATCGTTCTAGAGAATAAAACTTACAAATGTAATCCTCGCCTTAGGCGTAATGTTTAATCGTAAATAGTTAAGAAAGATGTACTTGACAAAATTAAGACGCTGACTTAACTTACGCAAATCTTCATGAAAATCTGAGAACGAAACTTATGAGTGTAATTCTTGCTATAGGAGTTTTAAACTTAAACAGATTTTCTTCGGAAAACGTCTATATCAGACTTTTGTACGAAACAAAATTTCATCAAAAACACTTGGATTGCTACTCAACGAGAGCCTCGGGTTAATTAATTTACTAATCTGAAAGCCGAAAATAAATTCTCCGGGGAATCACAAGAGACCCCCGACGCAGAAAATTTAATTTATTCTCGTTATTTTTGCTTGATTATGCTGTTTACTTGAGGTACAAGTTAAGGTATTTGGATAAGAGTTAAAAGTAGAGTTGCTTTGCACAAATTTTTATTTATAAAATACGTGCTTTAAAAATAATTTACTTATCCCTTAAGGCCATACGAAGAAACAATTTTTTAACAATAATAGAGGTTTTTTTATATAATGAGCAGTATGTCAGTGTATGTACATATGTAAAATTAAATATGAATACATTAAACTATTTTACTATTAAAACTAAAGAATCTAAAGTCATACTGAGATTTATAATTTAAATAAAAAAACAGCAATAACGATTATCGTGAGAATACAATTCTTAATAGCAACACCTTATAAAATATAATTAGCTACAATTACCAAAAAATTGAGATAATTAAGTACTTTTCAATATAAAAAAGGAACCGACATCAAAAATAAATTTAATGATATTTAACTAAAAGCAATATGTTACTAAAAGCAAATACGCGAATTTATTTACGTGGGTTTATTATATATTTCCGTTATTTTGAAGTAGAAACCCAGGACTGGACTGATTTGGATGAATATTATATGAGATCGACCTGAAAATATGTAATAAAAAAGAAAAAAAAGTTAAAAAGTTTCGTTCTTCTTGAAATCAATCAACGGACGTCTGAAACACGTCCATAAAATAATTATTAATGATAGCAAAGTAATTATTTCGTTAAAAAGCTCCGTGACTAACGTGCCTACCGAACAAATATTCAATTAACAGACTTTAAGAGCACCCAGATTGTTATTTTAATTCACATTTTATGGAAATAAAATTATTATTTTATTATTCATCGCTTTATAATGAACATTGAATACTCTTAATTATTTTTTTTTTATTTATTAAAATTTACAGTAAAGTATATCAAAATATGTACATTAAAATTTTTAAAATTTTTTAAGTCTGTTTTAAAATTCTATCCATTAAAAAAAAAAAATTACTTTTGTGTATCTCTTTTGATTGTTTTACTTCAATAGTCTTCATAGTCATATTATGTATGAATAAAGTCAAGCTAATACTAATTAATTAAGACTCAAAGAAAGCTCCGTCCATCCAGACTGATCCGCTTAAAAGTTCTAAATTCAAACCCATATCCTTTAGAACATACAAAGCGAATTACACGCCTAAATAGTCCTAAGATTTAATGTAAAAGAGTTTTCTCCAATGTTATTAGACTCAAAAAGGCAGCAAAGCATAAGTTAAAGATTTGATCGCAATAATATATTGCCTGTTTCTTGAAATCGTTTTCGCGAATTGTTGAATACCTTCCAATAATGTATAGAAGAAAAGGTTTTTTTTTACGAAATCGTTCTATTGTGTTTTGAGATTGGTAATGAAAACAGGTACATCTATTGACCCTACAAAAATGTTTCATCGACTGATTATTTTAATGACTCGTAATTTTTTTAATAACACCCATTTCTAATGTGTATTTCGATATACTTTTTTAAGTTTGCGGATAACTAATAATAAATAAAGGAACGATATTTGGTGTCGATTTTTATATAAATTTAAAATCAACTATATTTTATGACCGATTTGTTGTGTTTGTGTGTTTAATGATTTTGTTGTCCAAAAAGGTAAAAAAATAACATATTAATGTTGGGAATATATCATAAAAATACTGTAATTTGTCTATGGTAGCTCGTTGATCAGTTTATTATTATATATCGACAGAACGCACCCTTCCTCTCTCTAGGATAGATTGCTCGTCTTCACTCTCACAAATATATTCATAGTAACAAGTAAACTAGTGAACCCCAGAGATCATATGTCAATTAATTTGAAAATCCACACTTTTTTCTTATACAAAACAAAATCCATACAAACAGCAGACGTCTCATTAAAAAGATTTATACGACTTTATCTAAGTTTATATAACACATCTAAACACGAAATACCTTTATCGGTAGATAATTAAAACAGACCCTTAGACCCTCATTAGTGTGGACACTTCATTATCTGGAAAGCGAACGTACGATGGAAAGAATCTTTTGTCCTCAATCGGGATTGCGTTACAAATTGTTTTAAGTGATTGATTATAGTGTTTATTTTAAAAGTTTTTACCTTCTAAAAAAGGATTTCGAATGTCTTCGTATAATTCTTCAATGTTTTAGCTGTAATTATCAATAAATAAACGGTAAAAACGGTAAAAAGACGTCAATTACTAATGATTAGTATTGCTTGTCTTTTCGTTAAATGTGGTGTCCGTTTTTTGTTCGAATACGTTAGTCCTTGTGATATTATTAAAACCTTTAAATCGTTAAATATTAAAAAATCCAATGATTTATGGGGCATATCAGTCAAATTACTTAATACTATCATTAATGATATTGCTCCTCATTTAGCTTTAGTTTTTAATACATGTATAGATTCGGGGTTTCCTAACCTTATGAAAAAAAGTAAAGTCATACCGCTTCTTAAAACAGGGAATAAGTGCGATCCCAGTAATTACCGGCCAATTTCTATACTCCCATCTTTAAGTAAAATTTTTGAAAAAATTATTTTAAATCAACTTCTTGTACATTTTAAAGCTAATAATATTTTCCATAGTGAACAGTACGGGTTTACGAAAGGTCGTTTTACGACTGATGCGGCAGTGGCTCTCTTAAAACATATTTATGATCCTTGGAAAAAGTCACAGAATGCTATCGGAGTTTTTTGTGACTTATCAAAAGCGTTTGATTGTGTTGTACATGAAACGCTATTGAAGAAACTTAAATATTATGGTATTAAAGATAAAGCTCTTGATCTAGTTGCTTCATTCTTAAACGGTAGAATTCAACAAGTTACTATAAACGGAACAAAGTCTTCTGGATCTGTTCTCCAAATGGGTGTTCCACAAGGATCAATTTTGGGTCCTTTTTCATTTTTAATTTACAATAATGATTTGCCTTTTTATGTTCCGGATACAAGAATATTTTGACGACAAAGAGGCGTGGATTTGACAAGCGTTGATTTTCTATCCGGATAACATAATTAAAATGTAATAAAAATACATTATGTATAAACGATTTTCAAAGAGTTACTATCGAGTTTCTTGCCGGTTCTTCTCGGTAGAGACTACATTCCGAACCGGTGATAGCTTTATAAAAATCTAAAATTAAAATATGACATGTAACTTGATGATTCGAAAGTGCTTAAAAAGCCCATTTGAATAAAGTATATTTTGAGTTTGAGTTTGAGCTTGCTTTCATAATAGGGGATTAAAATCAGATTGGAATCGAAGATATGGTATAACGTAAAATTAAAAAAATATGTGGCTCAATTGAGTCCTCTCTTGGTCTTAATAAAAAAATTTGTGACACACATCTGTAAATCTTTTCTCCAGGTAGTATTATATATTTTGAACGACTGACTTAAAACCCCCCGCAAAAATCAATTTTAGTTCGATTTGCACAATTATTTTATCTGAAACATACAACTGAGTTTATATTTAAAATAGATACAGATAGAAGAAAAAAATTTCTTTCCAAAACTGAGTAGGTTTTCGATTCGTCGGGGTTTTTTATGTATGTTCCCCGATAACTCGAAAGTGTCTTGACCGATTAGGTTCTTTTTTTGTTTTAAAGGATGTCCTTTCACATTGGTCCGATAGGTTTTATTTACATTTAATTACTTGTTACATGCGGTGTAACAGAGGACTGCTTCGTATCATATTTAACGCGTCGGTGTGACAGGCGCTCCGTAACAATTTGCTGACCATGTTTTAAGGAATATAGAAAACCGATGCCTTTCCCACACTATTGGTTCCTACATCGAACTTTTAGTACATACTTTATGTTAATTTAGTTTTATAAATAGAATAAGTAAAAACTAATGTAAAATCTATTACATTAAATCTATTTTAATAAGTATACTTCGTACTTATTTTCAAACCTCCGGCTGTAGCATACGTAATTTACTCGAATTTTATTTATTGTTTATCATTTTTTATCCAATATTAAAGTATAAACTAACATCGATCTACCAGGCAAACATGAATCTATTGATGTTAAAATAGCCCATTGAGGGTGACGCGTGTGAATAGGCGTGCGACGGCCGACTGAGCAAGGAGGTCGCTGGGGACTTCAAGTCCAATACTTTTAACATATTAACCTCATCATAATATTGTTATATATAAATGTTTAGTATATCTTAGACTAAGATATGAAATTATAATTTAGAAACAGAGGGCTAAATTTGTAAAAATATCATTATCAAAGCAAGCTTAATTCTGTAGTTTATTTCTGATTTTTGTACGAAAATGTCGTCTTTCACTGTCACTGTTTATAGCGATAGTTTCACACAACTAACTCCCAGGTTTTATAAGACTATTTTTTTACAAACACACACACACACACACGCGTTGCTTTAAAATATAAAAATACAACAACATTGCTACTCTTTTACGTTTAATAATTTGAAAACGGAACTCCAACTGAGAAATAAATTACTAAGACTGGAAAAAAAATAAACCGACTTCGAAAGCATATGACATACGTGCCATTTATTTTGATTTAAAAACCAAATGTGTGTAATGTGAAATAATACCCTTTTGAATAAAATAATGTTTTTTTAATCAGTTAAGAAATAATGGAGATCAAAATTAACAAACGTTTTTAAAAAAATCGCTACAAATTGAGAACCTAAACTTTTTTGAAGTCCGTGAAAAATAAGTTTTGAAATTAAAATCCGTTATAGTGATTTTAAAGGGTAGCAATGCTAACCTTATAAGTGATAAGTTTGACCACTATGTGTCAGTCGGATCAACCAATTTGAATGCGGTTTTTTTTTTAATATTTTCTAGCGATGATTTTTAGACATGCTCTACCAAAATCGGTCCAGCCATTTCAAGGTCATAAGCTCTTTTATCTACTTTTCAAAGGTTTTTGTGTTGGGGGATTTTGAATTTTTTATAGGGCATATTATCAACTCACCCTTGTCAAAAAAAAACTTCTGTTAGGATTAACATCAGATGATCACAACGTGACTTCACAAGTTCACTCGCTAAATAAATCTCCTTTCAGCATCTTCTGGAGTTTATAATAACATACATATACTTTGATATTTTCATTTACATAAATGCAATCATTTTCATTATAGACTATACAGCATATGTGAGGCTCGTCGTCGCTCGGACCGAAAGCAAATAGGTGTTTTCTCTGAGCCCACACAATTTCGTAGTGGCTTAGAGCTTAGTCCTTCGAGATACGTTTCAATATCTGGGATGAATGGCTATTGATGCATCGGCAGCATAACTGTCATTTTAGTTTAGAATTTGATACATGAAGGTACAAAGATATGCTTTTGCATCACATGTCTGTGGTTTTGATATATGTATCTGTTTTGTAAAGTTGCTTGTAGAGTTAATATCTATACTGATATATGTAATGTAAATATCTATACTAATATTATAAAGATATAAATTTTGTTTGTAATTATATGTAGTGGTAATCTCTGAAACTATTGGTCCGATTTGAAAATAATCTTTTGCATTGAATAGCCCGTCTATTGAAGAAGGTTATAGGCTATATTATATAATTCTACGATTCATAGGAACGAAACAGTAAAGGTTATAGACAATACTACATCACGCGACAACTTATAGGAGTAAAGCACTAGCCATAAACGCGAATGAAAACACTAGGAACAACTTGCATATTTGTATAAAAAAAGTGTAATCGGATGTATTTTTAAAATAATTGAAAATATGAATATGAATCCAAATGTGCAATTGTTAGAAAATTCGTAGGTACACAAATCACAAATTTTCGTAAAATTCGGTAATTTTATTTACCAAATAAGTCAAGTAAAGTAAAATGGAATATAGTGAGCATAATTTAATAGTGTAATCTGATCGAAACAGTGTTGCAAAACTGGCTATCTAGACGAATCAGTTTAGCCTAGTAAAGGGTGGACGATAAAATAACTCCATACTGTCGTATTTAAAATTAAATTCAAGAAATATTTGTAGAATCAACTGTATTCGAAGTAATTTATAAAAACTTATTTGAATTAAATATATTTTGAGGTTGAGTATGTATTTTGTTTGAGTATATTTTGAGTTTAAGTTAATAAAATTCCGGAAACAAGATTAAATTTCCTACTTAACAAATTTAAAGTTTACATTAAAAAATCATTGATAGAAAAAGCATACTATTTATTATGTGACTACATTAATAATAAAGTCACCTCGAATAATAGTGCGTTGACATTCTCGCAGGATAACTGTAGCTAATTATATCCAAAAATATTGTACAAAAATATTTTAAAAGAGAAAATACTGAGTTTCTCGCCGGCTCTTCTCAGTAGAGTCCACACTCCGAGCCGCTTCACGTGGACCTGACATTACAAATTTGTAAATTGACGATTCGAAAGAGCTTATAAAGGACTATCTGAATAAAATATATTTTGAGTTTGAGTTACGACACTTTTATGTTTATTACTAGTTTTTAAAAATAAAAGCGAATGATTTTATAATTAACTTTTGTTACGTCCACTAAGTTCGTAATATATACAGAAGTAAGAACTTGTTAAACTTTGAGTAGTGTATATGGACTTGAATTAAACGCTTTGTATAACGTTAAAGTCATTGACATTGTTCGAAGTTGTGTGTTAGTTTGGTATTAACTTTATTGGATTTAAAATTTATTTAACATTTGAAATAATTATAAGTATCTAGCTAGGCTAGCTTTGTTCCGTTTGATATGCATAAAGACTTCGAGTAAATTGTTAATAAACTATGAAGCATATACCTCGTGACCACGACGAATGCAACTTAGTTGAAACGTCGGGCAATAAAAAGGCATTAGTTATCGCGATAAGACTCGTTATATTAAATATGAATAGTATAAATCGCGAAAGTTTAAAATATATAATTTGGGAATATTAAAAGTTCGAAATAAAATACACATTTTTTTTAAACATATACTTGTTTGATTTAAAGAACCAAATTAAGTTATAATTATATAGTCTGCCTGCAACTCTGCACACTTATCGGTATATCAAACTCAAACTCAAAATATTCTTTTAAATCACTTTCGAATCGTCAAGTTACATGTCATTTTTTTTTTAATTTTTAAAGAGCTACCATTGATTCGGAATGTTGTCTGTACCGAAAAGAACCGGCAAGAAACTTGATAGTAACTCTTTTAAAATCATTTATACGTAATGTATTTTTATTACATTTTAATTTTGTTATCCCTTCAATATCTATTCACATCTCGCTAATGAAAGGATTTCATGAAATAGCCAAGGAATTCTCTAAATCTAAAGTCAAATGACGTCACGGTCAGTGCTTATACATAATATATTCCAAATAATACAATCAAAGCATTCACGGAATTGTAGTTGCCCTAACTGTATACATATTGTATATTCTCAGCTCCAATCAGACGCTTTGTACGAAACATTTCGAGAACTCTTGACCAAACTTGCTCTACATAGAGGATGTTGGACAAAATATTTCATCAAACATTTGTACAAATATTGGTATTGTTTGGGTGAAAAAGGCTATTTTTAAGTTTCCGATGGGGACTGGACTTTATTACTAAGCCCTGCTGTCCGTCTGTTTGTATGTCTGCCCGACCATCTTATGAACCAGAACACATAAATTGAAATATTAACACAGAGCATATTTCTGTTGCCGTTATAATAACACATAATAAAAACTGGTCAAGTGCGAGTTGGCTTTACAATTTTTTACATATTATTATAGCGCCATTTATGTTTTTTTTACAAAAGTATTTAAAAAGTATATAGTGTTATCTACACTAATATTATAAAGAGTAAAGATTTCATTGTTTGTTTGTTTGCGTAATAATAAAATTGAGAATATTCACCGAAACTACTGATTTGAAAAATTATTTATATTTGGATTGCCAGTTTATTGAGAAAGGTACGTGAGGGAGTAGTATTATTATATAGCCATTTCGTGTAGACGACAAAGATTTTTACATCTCAAGATTTTTTGTTTCTTTTCATCTTCTTCTCAGGATGCATCTCCATCATTATAAATCAAAACAGCTGACTCAACAAAGACAATAACAGATAGTATTCTAAGTGAACATTAACATCTATTAATTATATTATTATGACAGACAGGTTAGCGCAGCGATCACTGCAACTGAACGACTAATAGTGGCGGGTTCGATCCCCGCTCACGGCACGTCCATACGTTCATACGTTCGTCGTGGTCTGTGTGTTTGCGGACCAATGACACAGGATCACGAGATCCTAATGGAGGGCGTTAAATGTGATGCGTTTATTATATGATGGTACGAATCATTTTGTGCGCGAATCAGATTCGTACTGGACCAGTTTTTATTTGAATATAAACATCGTATTGATTCATCTGACCGTATCAAATATTGGTTGATCCATTAAATAAACGGCTTGCTTAAATTGGTTGCGGCTCTGTTTAAACTGGTATTACTTAGTTAATTAAAATCAAACAATCAAGGATTTCTGTCGCATTAATTTTGTTTGTATTCACTGCATGTTAATTTTGTAAGATTTAATTTGGATTGCAGATTTTAATTAAAACGAACAACGCAATCGAATTATATTGTAAATACTACGTTATAAATGCGAAAGATTGTGAGGATAGATGGATCGATACTTCTTATTCTTTAATACAAAAAAGATTAAACAGATTTTGATGAAACGTTACTGTATTATAGTTTGTACATCAAGATACCGATAATCATATCAAGTAATCTAAATCGGAAAAATTCTTACTCTTGTCCAGACGTAGTCGCGGCTGACTATTATAATATATAATTAATGTTAATTATTCATTTTTTAATTTCTACAATAAGTACTGTCAGACCAGTGTTCTATTCCAATACTTAATTTAGTATATGGGTTTAACTTATACCAAAATTTTAAAAGTGTACATTGGTACTCGTATGTAGTATTATTTTAAATCATTGATCTTGTAAGCTCGTATACGTATACGTATACTAGATATACGTATGGACTTACCATTTATAAAAAAGAGAATTTCAAAAAGTTTAGTTGAGGTTTTTTACTTTTTAATATCGATTCTACTAACGCTGGCAAAATATCCAAACCAGCTTGCCAAGCCCAGTTGACACCATGTATAACATTTATTACTGCCTTGTAAATCAACAGACCGAAACAGAAGTAGTTTTAAGTAGTTACTGTCGACCATGGACAGCTGTAATATCAGAGAAGTTATTGTATTGTTACTGGCCTTTGGGAAAGAAGTGTTTTTACATTTCACGCTTGAAAAGCCCTAAATTATAGCTCTCAGGGAAACCCTCAGGAGGAATATCATTCCACAGCCTGTACGTACGCGGGAAAGGATCTTGCACGCCCATACATTGGATATCAAAATGAAAGTATTTTTATTCAAAATAGGAATTTACATTCTCGTTTTGAACGTCAAGAAAATAAATCTATCACGGTTTCGGAAAAGTATAAACTCAGACCTGAGAAAAAACCGCGAAAGAAATTCAGTGGGATTTTTTTTAAATTCTTTAAACAAAATTGGTTACAATACGTAAAATGTATTGAGACAGCCTGGAAGCGATCGCATTATACTCAATGTGTATCATCATCTATGAAATCTTTAATATTGTAATAACCTCTCACACAAACGTTTCTTTATAATCTTTTTGAACTTTTTTGATATATGTGGACCGTATATCCAAGAGGTGTGGATGACATCGAGTCCTGAGGCAAAGCTCAATGGTAAAAACAAGACGAAACTTTCCAGTAACTAGAACTATTCGATGCAGACAAGCTGAAACTCTAGGTTGCGGTCGTCTTTGTACACAGAAACAATATTATATTACAATAATTTTCTAGAATAATGCTATTTGAATTTCGCTTTTTCATATGATGTTTAAAATATAGATCAAATTTTTCCATGTGTAAAACACGACAATATAAAATTTATTTTTATATTTTCAAACTTTAATATTCTACTATATACGCGCAAGGTTGCGAAGACGGGTTGATGGATGAATGGATGGATGGATGAGGGCTTGTTCTTGTTTCACGCTTATTAAATATCTATATATATATATATATAAAATCACTTGTCCTGACTGATTCATCAACGCAGTCTAAACCGCTGGGGCTACGAACTTAAAATATTGACAGTATGTGGCTTTTAGGTTGCAGGCATCCACTAAGAAAGGGTTTTTCTTTCTTCCACCCCTAAGAGGGCGACAACGGGTAAAAATATTTGTATGCAAAATCTTATTCTGTGGTATTAACTTAAAACTTAATACACATACTTCTGGGTGATAGTAATGAAATATAAAATAGAAAATATAATAGTACCCTGCTATTATTCCACACTGGGGTGCAAGGCGGTAGTAAAGATTGTATGGAGAAAATGTATTGTTTTGACCGATTATCCTTAAATTCAGCACAAACATTACTTAGGGAGAATAATTAATTATATGTATCCCAGAATTTCAAAATCATCCCTTAAAATGACGCTAGGCGGTAATTAATCCTGGAAAGATCACAATTTCGCTGGTAGATTTATTTAGCTGAAATTCCAAAATATACGCGGGCGTAGCCACGAGCAACTGCTATTACCTTATATATGAGCTGAGATAAACTAGAAGTTATAATATCAACCGCTGTCGCTGATCCGTGGTTGATAATCATCATCGAGGTCCGAAATTCTGGCATATGTAATGCCAGATGCAAGTCCCTTGTATAACAATGGAATATTATTAGAATGTTAGAATACAGTACAATACAATACAATCTAAACAATTGTTTAGATTATGATTTTATATATTCGATATATTGATGGCATTTTTGAGCTGTGTGTTGATACATCAATCAGCTTTGACAGACACGTTGGCACAGTAGTGATTGCAACTGACTGAAACTGAACCGGTCGCGAGTTTGATCCCCGCTCACGAAAAAATGTCTGTATTGGCTATACGGATGTTTGCTATTGCTCACAACTTCGTTCATGTTAAGTTTAGTTTTTTATTTACACTGAAAACTTAGCGAATGAATTTTGGAAATTTCTTTCTTAGTGGATGCCTACGTCATAATAACTATGTACCAAACAGCACGATCCGTTCAATGTATTCAGCTGCGTATAAAATAATAAAATCATCATAAATCAGTTGGCCAGTAACGGTTGCCTTTTATATACACAGATTCAATAAAATAAATACCATGTTTCGGTTTATAAAAAAGAATTATTATAATCAAATAGATTTTATATATTTTTAAATGTGTTTACATAGACTGTATATAATATTTCTTTGTCTTGTTTGTGTAAAAACAAACTATACCAACAAGGCTCTTGTTTCACTAACAATATTACGAATTTTGTAGCTTAAAATAATACAATTTTATACGTCCCACGTAAATTAGCCGAGAAAGATAGAACTCCGTTTTGCTCGGAACTTGATGTAAGACGACTTCTTGAATTATGAATATTTTCAAATTAACAAAAGTAATGTTTTAATAATAGTTTTGATGGTTTAGAATTTTATAAAAGGAATTATTAAGTATTATTTTGTGTATTTTGCTTATGTCACAATTTCTTATTCATCAATACCTTCAACAAAAATAAACAGAAAATATCTAGGGAGATTAAATCAGAAACTTTAAAAAACTAATTATTATTAAAATTTTTAAACGTTATGACATTTTAAATTGAATATAAAGAACGTTAATTAACTTGTCATTAAGTTGGACTTGAAAGTTGTAATTGCTACACTTTTTTACAAAACTTGGCTACTGATTTTGATGGAATTATATTATTTTAAAATAAAATACTTGTATTATTATTTAGTTTTAATGGCTTTTGAGAATTATTGTAAAAAAAACTAATCTTAAAATATAAATAAAATAAACAAAGTCTCAAAAAACTTCCTCTAAGAAACCACGCTGCATTGTCTCCGTAAATAATATTTGAGTGATGTAATTAACGTTAAAAACGACCACCAATTGACGGACGCCGCCACTCATCTATCACCAGTCACTGTTTAAAATAACCTTAATTTCTTTTAACTAATAGAGTTTGAATAATTATAATCGATGAATGCGGTTCAAACCCTGGCTAGCACCGCGGATTTTTCAAGTGCTAAATTTGTTTCTAAATTCTTCTCGAGCTCGGCGGTGAAGGAAAACATCGTGAGAAAACCTGCATGTGTCGGGAGAAATTCTGACCCATGTATATCCGCCAACCCGCAGTGGAGCTGCGTGGTGGATTAAGTTCTAAACCTCCTCCTTAATAGGGGAGGAGGCCTCTGCTCAGCAGTGGTATATGTACAGGCTGTTACTTTGCTTTTTTACTTTAGTAATAGAGTTAGAGTTGTGAATCTTTCAAACTTTAGAAATGCTGCTAGTACTCTTGCCACTATTCCACAAGACCATGATTTGTATCTATAAGTTCTAATATTATAAACATTAAAAATTCGTTTGTAAGTTTGTATATCTGTAAGTTTCTTGATTAAGACTTAAAAATACATCAAATTAAGAAAAAAACGTTACACACCTACCATATATTTGACACACACATGCATATAATGTTCATAATCATACTTATTTGTTTATCTGCAAACTTATAATTACAAATAATTATGGGCGACCACTAGTAATATTTTAATTGATCTTATTATGTTCAACGAATTAATGATATCATTTATATCATCGTAATAATAACGAAAGATTAAAAATAATTATACATTATTTCGTATTACGTAAAATACGAGCACGCATTTCACTTTACACAGAGAATATTTTAAAATGTTAATCGTTTTAAAATGTAAAATTTTAAATATTCTTTTGCCGTTGGCTTCGTGAGAGCGGCAGATATTTTTATTTAAAATTGCTTTTACCTTAACCATTTTCTTTCTCGATATTTGAACGTTAATAAGTAATACTATGTCAAGCCCATACGGCTTAATTTTGAGAAAATGACGTCTAAAGATGTCAAACCTATTCTTAATCAATTTGTTTGAACAAGTATATCTTTTCTTTTCTTTTTGATAAAAGCTTTAATAAATTAAAAGCTTTGGTAAAATAAAACGTTTCTACTAACAATACGTTTTTCAAACGTGTGAGATACATGCATATTGCAAAATATGGAATACACTTTAATATTCGAAACATGAAATTAAAAAACTTATTTCAATACTTATTTAGTTTAGATGAATTGAATTTTACTCCGAATATGACTTTTTGCAGATTGACCCATTATTGCTTATCAGCCATTTATACGTATTTTGCAATGATATTTTATAAGTATAGACATCTTATAAGGACATTTAGCTCCCAAAAGATTGACTTTTGAAAAACTGAATAGTCCTTGCCTAACTATCAATTAAAAGTCAAGTTATCTAAATTCGGGAGAGGCCGCGGACGTGCCTGCGAAAGCGATCCCGTAGCCTCTCCGTTTTCCGTGCTGTGGCGGTCATCGCAGGGGGTTTTAGTGAGTACAATCTCACATAACCTGGTCTCCCCCCCAGGAGTCGGTTATCTATGAAGACTTACCCTACGTCAACAAAAAAAAAACAGGTATCTAAATTGAAAAAGGTTAGAAATTAAAAAGCAAACTTTTATTGTATACTGTGAAATATATATCATTAAAATGATTCATAAATAGCTTTTTTTATTGCTATGTTAACGTGAATAGTTCTATTCTAGTTGTTCTACTCTCAATAGAATAATGGAGAAGCTTAATAGCTCATATTGTAATATTTTTTCAACGCCGTATAATAATATCTTCAAAATTTTGACCCTTTGACCTTTTACATTGATAAGAATCATTTATTTTTGTATATAATAAAATGTATTTAGCCGAACTTCGTTTACGTATCACGCAAAAACTACTGCACGAAATTAGATGCGGTTCACAGTCGTATTGGAACTGGTCTACACCATCTCGATACACCATCAGAAGTCGATTTATCTTCAAAATTACCTATCAATATAGAGAGATTTTCGTAGACGAATTCGCGAGAAAAAGCCAGTAACCAAATAAAAATATAATCGCCAAGTATTAAAATAAAACTTATAAATAAAACCCGATCGTAATAATTCCAAAAGTATTATTAATCAGAAACACATGAATCACCCAATTAATTTCATTAATTAATTTTAATAGATCGTTGTTTATTCAACTATATAAAGGAAACGTTCGAATGATTTATATTTACCTAACTCTTGTTAGTTTAATTTAAATCTTATTTAATTTGAAATTTTATTTATTTATAAATTTTATACATACGACGATTTACTTCCGTGTGGGAGAGAACCGGAAATGCCCTCCCCAATAAATTTTCTTATACACGTGACTAAGGGTTGACTTGCAAATACATATATATACTAAATACATATGTATTATCGATTATAATACAAACAATTTTAATGCATATTTTAAACGCTAGTGTTGCATTATAAGATAAACAATATTCTTTTCATAAGTAAATAATAGACTTTTTGAAAAAAAAAAAACTAAAAGTTAAAGAAATTATTATTATCAACTACAGTAGATAATATTTTAATATTAATAATATTACTATTAATCTAATACAAAATAGCACAATTTAATAAAAATCTTGACTCAATTTAGTTTACATTTTAATTTTGAATTTCGAAAGAAGAAGAAATTCGAAATTTCTGTTTAAAAAATTTCAAAATGTGATTCTCGCCTTAAAATATATTTCATTATTATAAAAATGTCTGACGTCTGCTTGTTATACATCCAGTGGTCATCTAGCCATTACAAGACTTCTCCAATAGACATTTCTGCTGATGTGCGGCAACGCTTAATACCTTTAAAATCATTATTACTAAAGTGCAGTCTGGTTTGCGAACCACTAAGTCACTAAGTAGTGGCTACTTTGAAAACTGCTCTGCCGGCTTATGGTGGCTTAAATAATTCGTTTGCTGCTTTAGCTATTACAAAATTGAAGCACAGAATGGCCTAGTAAAAATAGGCTGACGATTTAAGTTTAAAATTAAAGTGAATATTATAAAAATCTTAGTAAAAATTATTCTTATAAAACATTCTGTCAAAAATTTACAGTCCATATAATGTACTCTTCTTATATCCCATTGTGTTTTTTCTTTTACACAGGTTATCTGTATCTCACCCAGAATATGTCATATTCATAACTTCGTTTGCAGTGAATAGCATAGAACACCACATTGAGTTTGGGTTTGAAAATGTATTGATAACCCTGCATCAACTTTATTACAAACTTCAGACAGTGTTTAGATATTTAAATATATTATTTGATTATGGAAAAGTATAAGGGGTTGGATAACTTACCTGCTAATAAAAAGGAGCAACGCATAGCGAAGATCATAATATTAAAAAAAAACCGATCCTAAATAAAACGAATCAATGACCAGCGAGCAAAATAAGTTTCATGTGATCTAGTGATTACATAGACTAGAGTACTGTAGTCCGAGGCTCATCAAATGGTGAACTGCGGTTCAGACCGCCGCGCAGGCTTATTTTGTGCGAGCCTTAAGAGAGCAGTGGAACATAATAGTTTAAAAAAACGGATCCCGAATGAATGTAATTGCTGACCCCTGCTCTAGTACATCTACACTAGTAGTGGGTTTTTAATGACGTTCCTAATATGCGACTAAACATACATTAATGAACCTATTTAAATGAAGTACTGTTTCATTATTAATTAATTTTAAAAATAATTTATAATTTAAAGAATGGTAGAAAGATGGTAGCTTTTTCTTAATTTACTTTTTTTACGATTCAATAGTGCTTTTAAAAACCTACTTGAATAAAGTATTTTTTGATTTTGACTTTGTTTTGATTTATGGATTGTATAACCTGTTTATTAGGTTATAGGCTATATTACATCACGCTACAACTCATATGAGCGAGGCAGTAACGCAAGTGAAACTGCGAGGGACTGCTAATATTCTATGAAAAATATTTCATTTACTTCAATATAATTAAAGTTGACTTATTTCATTTACTACTTAAAATAATTTTGCTACGTAATTGAATAAAGAATTGTTACCTACTTCTGAAACTGAGTCTAACTTCAAGCAATTTGAATATTCCGTTTGGTCCAATTAAGTTATCAATAGTTCAAAAGTTCATAAATAGCTTCTGTATAACTTCGTAGATGATACTTTAGAGGAGTTAAATAAAAGGCATCAAATCTGGTAACATCGACCATAGTCTACACACTATACACAATGCGGTATAGTATAAAGTGATCTATACTAATATTATAAAGCTGAAGAGTTTGTTTGTTTGAACACGCTAATCTCAAGAACTACTGGTTCGAATTGTAAAATTCTTTTTGCGTTAGATAGTTACTTTTTGAAAAAGGCTATAGGCTATATAACATCACGCTACAACTCATAGGAGCAAAGCGGTAACCATAAATGTGAGTTAAACCGCAAGGGGCAGCTAATATACCTTAACATAGGACTTTCATACATCCTTCAAATTCCCGTTTGACTCCCTTATGGGTCGAATTTTACAAAATCCCGTCTTAGTGAGCATCTACGTCATAAGAACCCCTGTGCTAAATTTAAAACTCCTAACACTTGTATTTTCTGCGATTTTGTGATGAGTGAGCGATCTTTCGCTTTTAAATTTATATATTAACCAACAAATAAAAATAGTTTTCGCGACGTAATGCAGACAAACTAAGATTATATGTTACGGGACTGATATACACGTGATGGGTGCTTAGCAACGAGTTCTTAGTGTTAAGATAGAGAGCATGGTGATATTATTACAATACTTGGAAAACTTTCATGAGGTACAGTTTAACTATACCCCACTGATTATACTCGTACAAGCTAGATCGACCGGGACAGTGCCTCACTCTCACAGATGATTGACGTGAAGTAGCTTATATAACTGCGTTTCGTAAAGTGAATGAGAATGTTAACACCGTCTAATAACATATTATTTTATGTTTAGCATTTTTGAGCTGAATGCATTTATATCTTGCTCAATCTTATATGAAAAATAGAAAAAGAAAAAAAAATGCGCGCCAATTCTGTTTGTCATGAAAAAAATAGTGAAAATTGTAGTAATGCTTATAATAAAATTATTGTAAATCAATAAAAATAATCTGTTAAATTACAAACAGACAATTAAATATTATTTATTTGTATAGATTTTTTTAAACAAAGGCTGCGAAATGCGTATTATAAAAACATTCCTATTAATTATCTACCAATTTACTTTAATGAATACACTTAACTAGACTCGTAGTTAAGTGTACTCCGAAGTCGAAGTCCGAAATTAAATTATTCCTTTATTTTAGTTTCAAAGTAACATTTTTTCTTGAACTCATTTTCAATATAATTACAAAACAAAGGAATTGAAGCTAATTCTTAAACTTAAATTTAGTTTCTTTAAAATCTTGTACACATTTTATTATACAGATCTAAAAAGCATTTACGAACTTAAGTATGTTTTAGTAAAACCGTTTAATTATAGAAAAATAAATGGACGTTGATAAACAATACTATGATACACGGACTTCAGTTTTAGAAAATGGCGTCTAAAGTTGTCAAACCTATTCTTTATAAATTTGTTTGAAGATCTATAGTGGATACTATAAGATGGATATCTTTTCTTTTCTATCTGAACGCAGGTTGGTTTAATAAACTTTTTTAACAATAATATTTTTTTTAAATAAAAGAATAGTATTGCATATTTCAATATATTGAACGCTACACTTCAATATTCGTAACGTTGTATTGAGAAACTTTTTCTATACTTATTTAGTTTAGATGACTTAAGCATGTTTGAAATGTTAATTACATATGTATATGATGTATTAGTAGAGTACATCTTTATAGCTTAATTCGTGGGTTGATATATTATTGCTTATCAGCATCCAAATTAATACAAGGAAAATTACTTTAATGCAATTCTTGTAAAAACGTTAACAAAATTCTTGGGAATAAAGATTTTTAATAATATTTTTCTATCTTACCGACATAATAATAAAAAAATAAAAACTGCCCATTTAAAGGTATTAGAAACCCGCAGGGTGTTTATACGTACAATTTCATGAAAATTGTTAGATCCGTTTCCGAGATTCAGATTATGATTATACACATATACAAGAATTGTTAACTTATTTCAAGGACGTAATAAGATAGATTTCTACGTAGATTAGTACATAGACTTCTCGGATCGGTGGACTTTTGTAACTAAATGTGAAAAAATCAGACAGTCGTATGTGAAGGACAGTTCTTTTGTATGCAATTCACTGCTTTCTTAATCAATTGTATAAATTAATATTTCAGAGAAGTCTGCGTAAAATTAAATAATGTTTAAGAACTTGTCCGTAATTCTTATTATGCCAAGGCTTAATAGAGGTACATGATACTAGAAACCCATCTAACTAATCTCTGAATGGAAATTAATCGTCGTGCCAATATCTGCTCCACACATTTCCAATTAAGACATCGTCAGTACCATACGCTTAGTCTCCTATTAATCTAGACTTCGATCACAGCCATTCACTGTGGTATTAAGTTTTCTTTAACTAATTTCACATCTCTACGCTGATATCTTAGGCTGAATGTATTGTTTAAAAGCTATGATATTTTTTTGGTAGGCTACTTATTGAAGAAGGTTAATCCTCAAAGTTTTTTATAACAATAGCTTGCAAACGAGAAGGTCCTGATGTTAAGTAATCACCGCCGCCCATGGACATTTGCAGCACCAGAGGAGCGACCAATGCGTTGCTAGCTTAAAAACAAGAACTGGGAAAGGGAATAGGATAGAAGGAAAGATATGGGGCAAAGAGTTAGGCTTCTGGTTCCCTTTACTACTTACAATACTAAACTGCAGTGTATTATACCCATTTAACTTCATTTTGTGCCTAAATATTTTTTCAGCATAAATCGCAGTGCTTTAAGGTTCCATGTATTCTTGTAAGATTAAGGAAATGGAAGGCTATATTATGATATTAAGCCATGGCTCATAGGAAAGGAACAATGATGATAAGTGACAAAGAATCTAGCAAGTAAGTAAATTAAATTGTTGTTTTTTTTCCCATACTCAGAATAAGTACCAATCATTTATAACATAGATTTTATTCATCTTTAAAAACTTAAACATTTTAACATAATTTAATGTTATTTAGTTTTCGAACGTAAATGTCTGTTGAAAACAAAGTCAAAAATATTCAGAGATGAAACTTTCCTAAATTAAATTTACAAAGATTTCAATTAAATAAATTAATTAATCTCAAAGATTATCACAATGAATCTTAAAGTAATTAAAATTCTAATTACTTTAATAACGACAATCTTGAATTTAATTAATAATTTGTTATCGGCACTTAATTTTAATTGAAGTGCCTTTCAACTGTAAGAGCCGATTAAAGGACAAAAATGAGGGTATAAATTATTTAGTAAAACAAATAAGCAAAGACCCCTTGGAGAGCAATATAGAGGAAGAGACTGAAGCAAAATTGTTACCTAAGCCAGCCTAGTAATATAGTGACGTGCCATAACGACTTTCGATTTCGATACAATTATTGATACTTTAAATATTAGATAAGCATAACATGTTTCATGAATAATACGTTGATATATCGCACGTTCGGTATTAAAGTGACCGAATTAAAAAAAATCAAAATTTTGGGCACAAATCGCAAAAGGACTATTAAACTTGGGTCTTCGGCCATTTATTTAAATTTTAATGTCATAAAATATTTTTTTTTTCAGTCATAGATTATGAATCACAGTATTATATGATACTAAATTTAAATTACTAACTTAGCTAACTAGTTTCGCACTTATTATGAGCCTTATTACACAATTATTTAATAACAGTTTTTGCTAATCGCTTCGCTCTCGTTAATAAAGATTTTGTTTTAAGCTAATACGTATAAAATATAACCTATAACAATCTTGAATAAAGTACCTTTCAAATGGCACCATAGGTTTACTTCGCGCATACAAAATTCACTCTTTCTTTGACTGGACAGGTATACAGGTAGATAACATTACTCTGTTAATTTATTATTTATTTCTTCTAACTTTTTTCTTCATTTCATTATTATTTTTATTGTAGATATGAAAAGTTAAAGTGTATAAAATTACATATACCGATTTTTATCCACAATATCGTTACGGAAAAACTTCATACTTGTCTCTCCTGCAAACCAGTAAGCTTCAAAATGACCATCAATATCAATGAAAGAAAGAAAAAAAACATCCTGTATTGTAGTGATTGTCAAGACATTCATTTATTCAAAAATAACTTGTTGAAATGCAAATAAAATTATTTGTCAACTTATTATTAGTCGCAAGTGAATACAATAAAGGTGGTTGTGTGAAGAAAATAAAGAAACGTTCAAGATTTTAGAAGTTTCAAGCCCGACAAGAATTATTCACGACTTCGCAAAACATTAAAATGTTTTTGTTTTTTAAAAACATTCATAATATTTGTACACTGAGAACGCTATGTTATTAATTATTTATTAAAAATATTTTCTTGTGACCAAACCCCTTAAAAAATTAAAAAAAATATATATATATTTTTCTTCCATCCGAATGAATCATCTGTATAACTTCCCGCTACGGCGTAAACATATAACAACATATAAGTTTAACACAATACTATCGATATTTAATTTATCGACAAAATACAACCCCAACACTGGCTCAAGAAACCTGTAGCGTGCCTATATCGTCCACCTCATCGGCGGACCTCCTGTTTACGTTCGCTCCGCCATTATAAATAGTGCTCGCTCTAAGCCAGAGTACTACGTGGTATGATATTACAAGCACAATATAACAGATTGTTTGAAGATAGATTCAGCTTAATATTAATATTAATATTTGTCTAGTAAATTACATGCATTGTAAATAAAATTAAAATATAGTGTATATAAAAAAGAATGTTATCTCTGGGGTTCTTGTCATATGTTTACTTGTAATTGTATGTATATATTTATGAGAGTGAAGACAAACGATGTATCCTAGAAAGAGGGAGGGTACATACTGATAATATATAGTTACTAACTGATCAAAGAGTTTTCATCAAAATACGGTCTATATTTATTAATGATATATCCATAACAAAGAGAAACTTAAATATTTACAAATCATAATAATTTTGTACAAATCATGGACGCGCGGAATGTTAACAGTATTTATCCTTAGAATCGCAATTCAGACTTTCTGGGCTTGAAATACGTCCACCTGTCGCCAGTGGTAGCAATAAGATGAGGTGTAAAATCTTTTAAATTTTTTTACATTTGTAACTTTTATAATATTTATGATTAGTAAAATGTTTTACTTTATAGGCAACTGAAATTTAATTTCCCTGAATATGATAATTTGTTATTATCATACGTATTAATTTATTTCGATACGACGTGGCGTTACAACGCACGGTAAGTCAGCGTTTTGCTCGTTATATCACTCAACTTATCGTCACGCTAATATCACCGCATGAAGTTCATAGTTTACGTTTCGTAGTACATACTTTTAATCGTGCATGATGATAATAGCCCAAGATTTACCGCAAATTTTGATAGACAATCCGGTTGGATCGCATTGGAATATCGAGTATATAACTTATGGGTGTGGTGCCTTTTTTTTCAAGCACTAACTATTACGTCATAAAACGTATGTGAATCCATGATAAAATATTAATTTCATACAAAGCCATTTAGGATTTCTTCCAATAGAAATCTAAAGTAAAATGTCTACAATAATTTGAATTTTATTTAAAATAAGCGAAAGATGGTAAAAAATCTGTTAAAAGCATATAGTGCTTAATATTATTAACTTCTAATATCGGGTAATAAAAAGAGATTTTTCTAACCTCTTCCTAATTGTTTTTTTTACGTTTAGCGTTGCAATTCAACTTCCAGTAGCTATGTAAGTGTTTGTTCCTGGTAACCCCTAGTCAGGTCGTACAGTAAACAAGGAAGTTGTTAACGAGAGTATTGTGCGCTGAGATCTCAGCGTTCTAACTGAAATTATACCGATTCACACCAAGCTTGCATACAAATTACATTCGTAAAGATAAGTAAGATACGTGTATACAAAACAAGATAAATCGTTATTGCGTCAGGATTTACATTTACTTTTAAATACATTACAGCAAAATTGTTGTGTATTCAAAATGGAACTTCATAAAAAAAATACGCAATTTTATTTAAAAGACAAACTTTTAACAATTAATTTGATTTTTAAACCAAATTTCTAAACCGATTTTGATGAAATGAAGTCCGTATCTTAATGATTTCAATTAAATTTTTTTAAAATGAATATAGTGGGAAAACGAAGGTTACCTGGTGTGTAGTGATTATTGCCTTCTATAAAGTACGAGGAGCAACAAATGCCTGGCCGATTTACAAAGGAATAACGGAAGACGGGGGAGAGGAAGTGAGGGAAACGATTAGACGTTAAGGAAGATTTCAGGATCTTTAAAGAAGAAAATTTTACTTGCAATCTGTCGTTTTTTTGCCTTAGTTGTTCTGTAACAAACAAAAATCAAAATCTTTGCTACATAATTGTTACAAAAGCATTTATTTCATTAAAATTCATATAATGATTGAATCAAAAATTTTATGTCATAAAACAATGACCGCAGAATTCATAAGCTTCACTCTTAAACTTTGTAGACAAAACTAACTTCTATAAATGATGTATAGGACTGCCTATGCAAGCGACGTTACAAAAGCCTGAACTTAACTAAACCACAGCTATGAATGACCGTGGTACTGAATATATTCAGTGTATTTCTAAATCTAAAACTACAAATGAAAGTTAAATTGTAATATCTATATTAATATTATAAAGAGGTATTTATTTATAGGCTTGTATGTAGAGTGCAATTTCTGAAACAACTGATCTGATTTGAAAAATATCTTTTTGTATTGGACAGTTTATTGAGGAAGGTTATAGGCTATATTACATCACGCTACTACTCATAGAAGCAAAGCAGTAACCATAAACGCGAGAGCAAGCTAATTATCAAAAATTAGCTCATCATTTGTGGTTACTGATTCGCTTCTATGCGTCGTAACTTCAAATGCATTCGCTGATAATCTTTCTTAATAATAATCACATAAACGATTTTTCAAATCAAATTTAGTAGTAGTTCCTGAAATGAACGCATTAAATAAGCAGTAGTGATATAGAATTCATTAGAAAATATTAAAATAAATAAAAATGTTATACACTAAAATAAATAACTATAAAAGTGACATAAAATCTGCTAATTTAAAATCTAAATTCTATATTAATATAACAGAGAGAGAGCGAATTTTGTATGCGCTAAGTACTCACACGGAATAACATCAGTTTCACCTTTAAATGGGAATCTATTTTAAACATTAAGTTAAAAATTTAAAGATACTTTATTCAAGATTCTAGATAGGATATATTTTATTTTTACATAGTGTAAAAGAAAGTCGCTTCCCGCCGTCTGTGCGCTTAAATCTTTTAAACTACGAATTACGATGAACATATGGACGGTCATAAACAATACGGTGTCAAGCCACACGGACTTCATTTTGAGAAAGATATGAAACCTATTCTTAATAAATTAGTTAGAAAAAGTATATATCCATCTTTTCTTTCTATTATGATAAAAGACATGATGATTAAAAAGCTGATTGATATGTTTAATGTGCATCCAAAAAACATTTTTCAAATATTTAAGATTATTGTATGCCACGAGTGTTGACTATGTTTTTTAACCTTTGCGTGAGTCATTGTTATCTGCCTGATGAGCTCATATACACCATGATAATTCCAATTGTTAAAAATAAAACTGGGGATGCTTCTGACATTTCTAATTACAGGCCAATATCGCTGGCGACTGTCATAGCCAAAGTGCTGGACAGTTTGCTTGATCAACAATTATCTAAACATATAAAATTACATGATAATCAATTCGGTTTCAGACCGGGGTTATCTACAGAGAGTGCGATATTTTGCCTCAAGCAGACTGTACAGTACTACACTGGCAGACAGACGCCGGTGTTCGCCTGTTTCTTGGACTTGTCTAAGGCATTTCGATCTAGTTAATTATGAGCTTCTATGGCATAAGCTGCAACACGAAACAACCTTGCCGCCTGAGATAGTACGTGTTTTCAGATACTGGTATAATAACCAACTTAACAGTGTGAAGTGGGAGGAATCACTTTCAAATGTGTACCGGTCGGAGTGCGGGGTGAGACAGGGAGGTTTAAGCTCACCTCGGCTTTTTAATCTTTATATGAATCAGCTGATTGATAGGCTTAGCATCAGTAACATAGGGTGTCATATTGACGGAGTATGTATTAATAACATTAGTTATGCTGATGATATGGTGTTGCTGAGCCCATCTATCAGTGCCATAAGGCAACTGCTATCACTTTGTGAAGTTTATGCGGAGACTCAAGGACTCAAGTACAATGTCAAAAAAAGCGAAATTATGGTTTTCAAAGCAGGTGTTAAGGGCTATCCAACTATACCAGAGGTATCGCTTTATGGGTCACCCTTACGCAGGATAACCAGTTTTAAGTACTTGGGTCATTGGGTGACCGAAGACTTGAAAGACAATGAGGACATAAATAGGGAGCGAAGGGCTCTGTCAGTTCGCTGTAATATGCTGGCTCGCAGATTTGCACGATGTACGGAGGCTGTTAAACTGACATTATTTAAGGCCTTTTGCCAGTCTTTTTACACGTGCAGCCTATGGACCAGTTACAGCTTGCGTGCATATAGCGATCTTCGTGTACAGTATAATAACGCACTCAGGATACTGTTGGGGCTGCCGTGGCGCTACAGTGCTTCAATGATGTTTACAGAAAGACGTGTCGATGGTTTTAAAGCCATCATGCGCAAAAGGTGCGCGTCATTACTAACGCGTGTCCGCGGCAGCAACAACATTATTCTGAGTGTATTTGCAGATAGATGGGAATGTCCAATGCTGCGCCATTGGATGAAACTGCATGTACATTATTGAGTTATTAAAATATATAATAATTGTCTTATCAATTTCTACTAACACTAGTTTTTAAGAATATTGTTACTAACACTATATGGGCTTGGCCTGAAATAAATGATTATTATTATTATTTATTATAAGTTGAAAAATATGAAACGCATTTGAAATTTGGAACATTAAATTAAGTCACTTTTTATACCGTACTTATTTAGTTTATATGACTGGAATTTTTTTTGAATAAAGTTAAATACATACAATACAATATCTCCGAATTTGACTTTTTGTGGGTTGACACATTATTGCTTATCATCACCATACATAAAACCAATTTCGATGCAATTCTTATCATTAAAAAGAATAAATAGAATGATACATGCATATTATAATAAAGAAAAACCGACGTCGTAAAAAACTGCATTGCACCCGTGCAGGTTACCAGTGTATACGCGTATTACTTTAAGACAAAATCAATAAAATAAATAATAAATAAGGCGAGTGGATCTATATTGCTCCTGCAAAACAAACAAAATAAATCCCTAAACATCATTAACCCCAACCCACCACACAATAAGTTACCCCAAACCAAACGTTACTAAGTTAATAGACCAATCTACATAGTTTTGCAAGACAAATGCTGTACATCTATCCTCGTCTAGTGTTTAAGAGTAAACGCATCTAATACTTTAGCAATTTCCTTAATAGTGGAACATAAATCTTATGGCGTACACAGCCGTGCCCTCGTTTATATGAAGTGAAAAAAAATCCAAGTCCCGCCTATGTTACTATAAATTTATGCGGCAGTAAAAGTGACATTAATAATATGTACGAGTATTTGTGGAACGATTCCGAAGTTCACTGTTACAAAATAGGTATCTATACTAATGTTATAAAGCTGAAGAATTTGTTTGTTTGTTTGTTTGCTTGAACGCGCTAATCTCAGGAACTACTGGTCCGATTTGAAAAATTCTTTCAATGTTAGATAGTCCATTTATCGAGGAAGGCTATATATTATCACGATAAGACCAAAAGGAGCGGAGCACCAATAAGGATGTTTCAAATTCGGCGATATTTTCGTAGATAGATAAAATTAGAAAAAACTTTTAAGAAATTGAATATATTAAAGAAAAGCACTACTATGTACTACTGTCCAATCACATTATTTTCTTGAAAAAATCATTCCGACCGCAGCCGGTGCAAAATCTACAATTATATAAAAAATACAGTAATATCAGCAAAATATTTTTTTAATATAAAGATTACGGGAGAATGAACAGACAGACAACGAACAGACAGGTGTCCCACCTAATTTTAATCATCGTATATGGATTATTGCAGCAGAAGAGCCACAAATGCATTGCCAGCTTAAAAAGGAATGAGTTAGGCTTCCGGCTCTCTAACTCACTGTACAAAACATAGTCATATTGGAGAGAGAGAGGGAATATACTTTATTGTACACCACTATCAATAAATTTTACAAGTGTAACTTAGCACTAAGCATTTAATGTACAAATAGGCGGTCTTATCGCTACGTAGCGATTTCTACCAGACAACTAGCGATTTTCCATGAGTGCACAAATGTCAGCGGGCTACAGCTAAGCTCTGAAAACATAATCATCTACCTAGCATATTTTCCCGGTTATACCAGGGTCTGCTTTTTATTCTAGTCCAGATATTGACGAGTTACTGATTTTTACACAGATCGACTGCCATCTGACCTCTGCAACCCCTGAAGGCAAGCCAGTAACCATTTAGACTAAAATAATTTCCCTACTACGAGTAACGATCATTATCTGGTGTTTGAGATAACAACCGGGAACGACAGCTTTACATGCTCTCCGAGGCACGGTGGGGAAACTCACAAGGACAAACACCCAGACCTAGGAACAAATATAAATATATGTCCCGAGCGGGGATCGAATCCGCAACCGTCGTTAGAGGTATCCCGTACCGCGTTAGAGGTACATTCAGATACCACTACACCAGAGCGGTCGTCTGCTAAAAGCTAAGCTCTGAAAACAACTATTCGTAATAAATGACACTAAAACTAAAAGCAATAGCAATTACAAAACACGAAAAAAAGTTACACACGCAACTCGCAGAGTTGATGTTTGAATAACAAAGTTAGCGCCACAGTCTAACTGACACCTTTCACAATTCGTCACAATTCGGAACGAGGCAAAAAAGCCTAACTAACACAAAATCTGCAAACGAATATACCATAAATGTAAAAACGAATATCTACCTTATGCCCTTTTAATAGAGTTTGTACGGTGTTGTGATGTTTCTCATTTATAACATTGTAATTCTCTAAGAGCCAGCAATTCATTTCGCTAAAGTTAGTTTGTTAGGCAGTTTGACATATTCTATCGTCGGGGTTTTCGAATTAAAAACAATGTAATGGTCAAGTTAATTTTTAACATTGACTTTTATTTAAAACCCACATGTATTTTTTATGCAACATTACATAAAGGAAAGAAAAACTTTTTGAAAAAAAACAAACAGACTTCGAAACCGGAACAAGTATACTAAAAAGTAAAAAATAAATATTTTTTACATCCTCTTTGAAGTCGGTTCCAAGTAAAACGTTCGAAGTCGGCGCCAAGTATAAAGCTTTTACGTGTTATTTACTTTATTTATTAATAAAAGTTTTAACAATAGTTCTAACAAAAATTGTTTTACCTTTATTTACTAACAAAAACATCTAACTCAGTATAGGTGTGCCTATAAAATTTGAAGATTTCCCTCGATGTCTCCAAAATCCCATTATTAGATCCTAATCTGATTACAATGGGACCACCTTGGAAGTAAACTCTTACAACAAAAAAAAATTTAAAATCGGTCCACAAACGGCAAAAAAATTCGGTGAACAAAAAAAATTACCCTTTGATTTTAATTTTGATTTCATTACCATTACCAATCCTGAATTTCAGGAATAATCGATATAAACATTTCTGACTTCGGTTCAAAAATGAAAATCTTGTAATTAATAAAAAAAAAGCAATAAAAAGATATCCATAATTTTCGTATTTCATTTATTAACACATTTTCGATACAAGCAATCACAATTCGCATATTAATAGCCACTCAATACTGAAATTATACTAAAAGTACAATTATATGGACTTAAATAATGTATAGGCGAAAATATAGCCTCGAATTCAAATTCACATGCATTATCATTGTAAAATAGCCTCTATTACATTCCAATAAGAGCTAAACATCACTCTAACGCGTGTACATCAATGCGACGAGAGAATGCAATCCTGTTACGATCCCATTTCCTCTTACAAATGGTCGCGCGAACCAGTTTTGGTTATTTAAACTTCGAATCGTTTTACTTTTTAAATGAATAATTATGATCAGATTGACCAGTGACAATGTAATTGTAAGTTTATGACTTTTTAATCTTAAAAAGAAATAAATACGGTTATGCAATTATAATGGAAAGTAACAACTTTAAATATCCCACTGCTGGGCAAAGGCCTCTTCTATTAAGGACAAGGTTAAGAGCTTAATCCACCACGCTACTCCACTGATATTATGCAGGTACAATACTTTTTGAAACAATTATTCCCGGAGCATGCAGGTTACCTCACGAATTTAAACACTAATATTACACTTGAAAATTCCGCGGTGATAGCCGCAGTTTCAAACCCGT
This sequence comes from Hypolimnas misippus, assembly GCA_037950945.1. Taxonomy (NCBI): domain Eukaryota; kingdom Metazoa; phylum Arthropoda; class Insecta; order Lepidoptera; family Nymphalidae; genus Hypolimnas; species Hypolimnas misippus. Next base: position 5,646,847 of record JBBEEQ010000009.1, read on the forward strand.
GATATTATAACCACTAGGCCGTCTCAGTTCAATTATGATGTAGCATTTACAAGAGAGAGAAACTTAAATTTGCTCTTCATTAATTAGTTACTGTACAAATCATGTCCGCGCGAAATGTTAGCAAGAATACTAGCGTTAGCGTTAGAATTTTTCTTTATAGAATAATTACTCTGTATGTACTATAGCTGCGTTTATTATTCTCCTATTAATTATTCCCTATACCTTTTACTTTCTCATTCATTTTTAAGTACGCATTTTTGTACAAACACTAGCTGCCCCTTGCGGTTTTCCACGCGTTTATGGTAACTACTTCGCTACTATGAGTAGCGTGATGTTATATAGCCCATAACTTTCCTCAACAAACAGGCTATCCAACTTTAGAAATTTTTTCAAATGCGATTAGTAGTCTCAGACATAGAACCTTACAAACAAATTCTACCTTTTTAAATTTTAGTATAGATAGTATGAGATATAACTTTATTAATGTATATTTTATATATATTCCTTATCTTTAATAAGAAACTGTAATAACACTATATTAAGCTTTGGTTTATAAAACATTAGAACTTAACAATATTTTTAACAATCAAAGTCAGTTCACTAACTGTTAAAAAAATCGATACTTCTTCCGAAAAGAAACTCTACAACCTTTTTCAATAACATCAAAGAGATATGTTTTTTATCTGTAACGAAACCACAAACAGATAATGTAAAAATATAGCACCTTGTGAATAAAGCAATATCATATTCCGAGCCTCCTACTGACAAGGGTGAGAGCGAATGTAAAATCTCTCATTAGTTTTGACGAGGGCTAGGAGTATGTAATGTTGTGGTGGAATTGCCTGTGACATTCTTTACTTTTATTACCCGGAAAAGCCGAGGGAGGGTTATGATTTTGTGGGCTATGTATGTATATATGTGTGTACATCTGTTCACTTATTAATCCTAAACTACTTTTCAGAACTGGACCAATGAGGTGTCCTTAGAAGCATCTTGATCTTCCCCTGGCTATAGGCTATATGACGCGTCACTAAATCTAATGAGACGCCCTCTAGCGGGCATAAAGGTCTCTATTAAAAGAGCGTTACTTGTACACTTTTAAAATATATATACTACTTGTGACTTTGTCCGTTTGTATTTCTATAGCTTTTTGTGTTTTGGATTTTAGTTTTCGACTTTTCCTTGTTACTTTAAATCTAAACATACACATGCTTCTTCTATAACTAATAATTAGTATATAAGAACTGAAAGAGATTATCAGATCCGAACTCACGGCCTGAGAAATCGTAAGTTAGATTCGAAGGTAGTTCTAAGCTTCTAGTTATCAGAATATTACTTTGAAAATGCAAAAAAAATACTCATGCTCGAAAAGCCTGAACTACATCACCAAATCCAATTTACGTCTTACCCAAAGTTCTAAAAACAAACAACAAACACTAGACACCTATAGAATTGGCGTACAGGACATCTAAACGTGAAGCTCAGTGCAGCACGACGCAAAATTTAACGAATGTGATAAGTAGGGTTAATATTTTCGCACGAATGAATAACGGTGCCGTCGTCCGTCCATAAAAGTACAAGTCGCTGCGTCGCACCGCATCGCTTCGCAATCACGTTCGTAATAAATCGCCTACGTAATACGTCGCCTTACAGTCGTGGCTGACGGATATAATGTATAAATATTAATGTTCATTTGTTTATATTTTATGCATATTGTCCATTTGATTACGATAAAACTTAGTCTTATTGTTTACCCTAGCACAGTAAAGTAAGTTATAGATATTCGTCCGGAATAACATAATCTAGATAGCGAAGAAAACAAACATTGATTTTTGTCTCAATCAAATCAAATCAAAAAATACTTTAATTAAGTAGATTTTTAAAATCACTTGTGAATCGTCAAAACAAAAAATAACTTAAATTAAGGAAAAGCTACCACTCGTTCGGAATGTAGATTCTACCGAAATGAACCGGCAAGAAACTCTATAGATACTCTTTTAAAATTGTGTTACTAAGTACATTTAAAAACTACAAATGTATATTAAACATCCTGTATGAAATCCAGCTATACTAGATCCATGCATTATTATCATCTATATAATCTTGTACAGAATAGTATACTTTAACTATTAAAGACTTTTCAATATACAATTTAAACTTATTCATTGAAAACTCCAAAAAATTTTGTGGTATTTTGACATAAAAACGGACACCTTGCCCCAGGAAGGAAACATTTACTTTGCAAAGTCTATTAAAAGAGCCCCTTAAATATGTACATTTCTTACGAAGTAAAAACTAAAAATAGATTCAGACTATCGCTCAAACACTCGACGATATCAGAGATAATAATTTATGAATACAGCACCGGTCGTAGTTTGTCGTCCATCGCTTGAATTGGAAATCGAATAAATTTTTAAACATTTCCTTTGATAAAGTACACTCCGAATGGCTAACTAATCTTTGGCTATTTTAATAATTTATAGTATGCTAATATTTATATTAAGATGAGTTGGTGGTTTGAACTACCCGTGTGATTAATTGATAATTAACTAAAATTGAAAATTTAAAAAACCCTCAACAATCTATTTATTGAGGCTGGACTGATTTTGATAAAACATGTCTAAGAACCATCATTATAAAACTCTATTCCAAATAAAAAAAACCGCATCCAAATCAACTCGTTTAGGAACTACGGTGCCACACACAGACATACATAGCGGTCAAACTTATACACATCACACACTCCTCTTTTGCATCGGAGGTTAAAAAGCTAATTCGATTTAATCGAACGCGTTCGATTTCGTTTGTCCTTCAAGCTATACAAAATCACAAAGCAATATTGTATTTTATATAATTATCTACCTTTAGTTGTCTGTGATCGGATGAATATATAAAATCAATATTTTTTCAATTGTCAATGTTTAAGCAACTCTTCCGACGCTAAAAAGCGGACGCTAAATGACGGTCGCTATTATCTATAAAAATAAATAAATTTGAATAACAAATGAATACATTTTGTTTGTAATTTCTAATTAACAGGTTTTAACTACATGCGTATGAATACACTGCACTTACATCAAAAACACAATTTAAAAAAATGGTTGCCTGTCTATATCTGTCTGTCTGTTTGTTCCAGCTGATCTCTGAAACGGTTTGACTGATTTTGACGAGACTTTGACTCGCAGGTAGCTAATGATATAAGGAGTAACTTAGGCTACTTTTGTTTTATCTCTTTTCTTTATTTTAATTAATAAATAAAAAAGTGCGTTACGCGGAAACAAAATTGAAACAAATGAAATCGTGATGTGAAGGGAAAGTAAACATTATATAAATAAAATTTTTCCTCAAATTAACGCGCGTGAAAACGCGGGGCACAGCTAGTCCTTAATAAATCGAGGTTAACACTTTACAAGATTAGAATAGTCGCTGCACTTTAGACGCTCTTAACGCTTACATTGTTGCGAACATTGTATTCAAAATGAATTAAATTTTGTTTTAAAAGTATAAGAGACAGTTTTAGCGTTTTGTTTCATAAATAAAATACTTGGACGCTGATAAGCAATACTGTGTCAAGCCACACGAACTTCATTTTAAGAAAATGGCGTCTAATGATGTCTAACCTATTCTTAATAAGTCTGTTTGAATAAGTTTTGATCCATGTTTTCTTTTCTTTTTTGACAAAAGGTGTAATTAATTAAAAGCAGGCTGATATGTTTAATATATTATCTAATAAAAAGTTTATTAAATATTTGAGATTATTGTATAAAGTACAAAATATGGAACGACCTTGAAATTCGAAACAATTAATTAAGAAACTTTTTCCGTGCTTATTTAGTTTATATGACTGTATTTATTATTGAATAATGTTAAATAGGTGATGCGGTATCAAAATACATCAATATCTCCGAATTTCACTTTTTGTGGGTTGACTATTGCTTATCAGCATCCACTTATAAACCACCTCAGTGTACTCTCCAAAATATAAATGCATATTCCCCATACAATTTCGAATTAGAAAATTTAAAAAATCTATGAAAATCTGAACGTTTAAATATCTTATCAATTTAGTTTAAGAATTTGTAATCATTATTTGAAATAAGAAAACTGTTAAACTGGTCCAAATAATAGATAGCCAAATAATTTATAGGATGATATCAAAATATTTTTGATGTCCTAAAAGTAAAGTCTTAAACGGATTCGCAAGGTACACTAATTAAGAAAAAGAAAATGAGACAAAAGCTTTTCTTACTAATACAAAAATGGAATTTTTAATATTCAATTTTTCACTTTTTCGTACGACCTACTATTTCAAATATTTGCTATTAAACAAACCTCATCTTAACAATTACAAACGCCAACCAACCAACCAAAAACATAATTAGGCAAATAATTACAACCGTTCTAAAATGTAGCACTTTGATTTGTATAACGTTCGGAAATTAATTTTATTTTATTTTTTTTATATATGTAAATCATTAACAAATATATTAAATTAAATCACATTATATATTTATAGTTTATCCACATAATAGTCTGTAGTCAAATAGATATATATAACATGAAAACTAATTTATTTATTTTTATTTAAATACTTTATTGACCAACGAAATTGGAGCAAAAGGTGGACTTAATGCCTAAAGGCATTCTCTGCCAGTCAACCTTTAGGCCAAATAGAAAATCATGAAGGCGGTAACAATAAAGTTTCAATGTACAAACAAAATAAATAAAGAGAAATAAAATTACAAAATAGTAATAAACAACAAGTATTACAATTTACTTTAAAATTATTAACAAATTTAATAAATTATAATAAAATTTCGACTATTTAGAATCACTAAATTGTTGTAAATGATATTTTATAAATGTATTTATACATATATATATATATATGACTCAACCGCTAATGGTTTCGATCCCCGCTCACGACAAACGTCTGTATTGACCATACAGATGCTCGTCGTAGCCTGTGTGTTGGTGCATGTATTGTGTGTGTTTCCGGACCCCAACACAAGATCTTAATAGGGACTGTTGAGTGTGATGCATTTATGTTAAGATATATTTCATAATATTAAAAAAAAAGTATACTTCATACTATTTAAGGTTAACAATCTGTATCCATTTCCAACTCTGGCTAGCTCGTCAATAATTTGTCGACTTAAAGATACTTTTATTCGCAGCCGTTAGATGGTTGCTTGGCAACGTCGTCCATAGTGGTCGGAATTCTGAGTGTCAAAACCCATTAACGTATAACAGATCTGGATACTGATAAGCAATAATGTGTCAACCCAAAATAAAGTAAATTCGGAGCTAGTGATGTATTGTAATAATGCTTTACGTATTTAACATAATTCAAAAACTTTTGAAGTAATTTATATTAAATAAGTAGACAAAAAAGTTTCTTCATTTAGTATTTCGAATATTTAAATGTCTTCCATATTTTGCAATACATAATAATTTCATTAAAGAAATTACATAAAAATCTTAATATTTGAAAAAGTTATTGTTAGATCTTTTCATTTATTATCCGCTCTTATTTCATTATATCTTTTATCAAAATAGAAAAGAAAAAATTGATATATACTTCTTCAAACGAATTGATTAAGATTAGGTTTGACATCTTTAGACGCCATTTTCTTGAAATGGAGTCCGTGTGGTTGAAGTAGTATTGCTTATCAGCGTCCATTTATAGTTATATAATATCATTGCAATAGCAAAAATACAAACAGATAAGTAATTAACAAACGATAAAACGTATTGGTAATATAATATCGAGATTTCGTATTCACAAACATACTAGAGACAAATTGCTACGTAAAATCAATTTAGGATTTCAATTTTAGATAAATTCACGTGGGAAATTGCAAAGTCCAGTCCACTCGACTTGCTCGTAAATACTTCAAACGGATCGCCGTCTGCCTACTCGTGGTTAGTCTACTGATTTCCTGTTAAATATATTTAAAAAAATACAAATTGTTTTATTCTTAGTTTTTCTTTTAACGGATCACTGATGAGTGATGTTTGACAATTTACTTTAATCCTTCCTAATTTGAATACTAAAAGGAGGTAATTAAAAAAACTATTTTGAAGTATTGTAGTGTAAGTATTGTATTATGAAGTATTTTAATAATATTATCCGACTATCTCTGAAGGAAATTACGTAGAAGGTAAGCAAAAAAAATATCGATTTCTGATTTTTTTTTTTATAATTTTACTGCGGTGGTGTCTAGCTGTAGAACATTGACTACAGCTGTTATACTGGCTGGCTTAACTAGGGCAGTACCTTACTCTCACAGAAGATCGACGTAAAGTAGGTAAGAGTGAGTGAAAGAGTTGGAAACGCAACCCATTCTATTTCCTGCTAATCCCTTTCATTCCTTATTTCTTTTTAAACTTGTAGCGTATTTGACGTGTGAGTGAAAATATCCACCGGTGGCTGTGATCACTTAACATCATCCCGCCTGTTCGTGTGCCGGCTATGTTTTATAGTAATAAAATAAAAAAAGCAATTTTGCTGTTCAGAAAAATGGTATTATATATGTATAGATATGGTATAAATTCATGAATTTTGGCACCTAAAATATTAACCATTATGGACGACGTTGCATAGAAACCAGCTGGTGAGACTATCTTTGGACCAAGAAGTCAATTGACAAGCTGGTCAAAGTTAGAAATGGATACAGATTTTTAATGACAAATAATATGACCGTAATCTATCTTTAGTAACTAAATATCATTGATCCTGAACCTTTAAATGTAACGATAAATGATTACCTATAAGATGAAACTGAAAAGGATTTATCAATCATATCAAGTTTTCAAAAGCAAATACATAAAACGAAATCACTTCCACTCTGTCTATAATTTGTTATAGAAAAGGGAACCGACATGCGAAATTTTGCTTTGATCCTAAATGTTCCGACGAACAAAATTCAACGATTCAAACCAAGATTGGTAAATTCAGAAGAAAACAATTCTGAATAAGCGTTTCCTACAATAATAGTTCGGCTATTATAACCATTTTTTATATAAATAGACATAAAGAAATTTACGATTTATTCCGGTAGAGCCTAGCTGAAATGACTACACCTTATTTATAATAGCCTCAATCGATACTGTACCACACTCTCGCACAAAGGCGTGAAGTAGCTAATATAAATAATATGACGAAATCATCAACTTCATTTATAGGCAATAGCAGGACATAGGCATAAAAAAGTCAAGCAAAATATAGCTGCATTATGAATAGTGAGTGAGAGAGTCGAAAGCGTAACCCCGACCATGAGGTCTCTTTATTCAATTGATCACCATAAAATATTTTAAACTGTGGTTAAAGGTTCAAAAAAGATATAGGGAATTCATCTAGAATAAAAGTTCCATCCCCAAAACATAAAGAAAATAACTTTTGGATGTTTCACGGTTTTATTTAAATCTAATATGCCCATAGATTAAAAACGTAGGGTTAGTATAAGGATATTTCTAGAGCACGACATAGCTCGCTTGTTAATGGAATTGACGGTGCCGTAATTGGAAATACATAGAGCCTATATTGATAGAGTAAGTAATTTCCATACATAGATTAGTTTGATCAACATGTACTTGTGTTAAGTAAGAATCGAAGGCAGGTTACATCTTACATTTTGAAATTCGAATTCCTTTTATTGGGGAAGCTCATGTTAAATGATCTTACTCTATTTGTATGCATTTATATCTTCGTTAAAATTCAGTGTTTAAACACTACTTAGAGCATCAACAGTGTGAAACAGTCTTCATTACACAAGACAGTCATCCAATTAGTGGTCAGTACGAAAGACAGTCTTAAAATGTAACGCTGAACTTCAAATATTATTTTAGATGATATTTTAGGCATCGCCTGTATTTTAGTCAGTCATATAATAGTATTTAATGTATAACATAATGTTTTCAGTTATTTTCGTAATTTAAAACAAGTCACGGTATATGAAACAGTCATCAGTATTTATGATACAAGACAGTTGACAACTCCAGAACATTCATCAAAGTTACGATATAATTCATCACTTTTTATGAAATGTGACAACTAAATATAGTATTAAATATTTCTTATAAAAGAAACTTTTCTTACATAGTAAATAAGTGTCCACGTCTTAAAATGGCGACGTTATTCTATTTCTGTCATCGCAGAAGCCATTACTGTCACACAAGTTTAATTATATAGACTTTTACGAATTCTTAGATGTTTGTGTGCATCGGGGGTGAAGGAAAAGGTCGGAACTTTAAAGGGAAGTAACGACTTTTTTTGAGAGGCTATGTCTAAAGCCAATAGAACTATAAAAGGACTGTGCGTTCTCGGATACGCGTAATCGATTCTAGGGATGGGGAGGGAGTCAAGCTGCCAATTGCATTTAGTCCCAAACGTAATCGTAAATTTGTAAAAAAATGTGCGCCTTTTTAAGGTATTGTTTAACTATAAACGCCTATCGTCAACAAAAACCCTGATTAAATGCCACCCTCTCCACACAAATCGAAATCCTGAATTTGTCATTGTATGTACAGTCGGGCCGTGGGTGCGTGAGATGGGGGTCCCACGAATCCGTTTTCATATGGCCCCAAGGACGGCAGCCGGGATAGCCTCGAACTGCCGTAGGCACCAGCGAGGGGTGTGGGGAGGGCAAGACCACTCCTTGCCCTCCTGAGACGAGCTCCGCCAGCCACAAGAGGAGCGTCGCACGAGAGGATGCGCATGCTCAAGCGATCCCGAGGCCTCTCCATTTCCATGCTGAGGAAGGCCATCGCAGAGCTTTTAGTGGGTACAAATCGCTACATAATCCGATTTCCATCAGGAATCGGGTATCTATGTGAAGATTTCTTCTGCGTAACCAAAAAAAATGTACAATATTTGACAAGCTTTATGTACTGCAACAAGACTGAATACGCAGCGTACGGTATAAATATAACAACACATTGCAACAAATACGATAAGTATTTCCGACTACGCGTACATAAAAACGCATAGTGTAGAGATAGCTTAATAGGAAAGGAGTGTCACAAATACTTTCTTTACGTCCTAAATCTAGTAGAAAAACTTTTGTTCCATTGAAAAATCCTTTTCGTAAATCTATTTTACTAGTTTTTATTCTTACGAATAAAGAGGTAACATACTCCACAATAATACGATAACTCTGTTTATCTGTATGTTTGTTATTTTAAGCCGTTGAACCAATTTTTATATTTTTTGTACTGAATTACATTAGCCTTAATGAAAAACATAGGCTACATTTATCTAAAATAAATCTTGAAGAGGTTAAAATAGGAGGTGAAAATTTTTACGCAAATGAATTTGCGGGGACTATAAGTAGACTTATACGATAATATAAAATATATGGGCGTACTCTTGCATCAAGAATTGTTTTTTTATCTCCTCGAGTCATAAGTTTTATTTATACAGGAAGTCCCGATCAATATCTTTTTTTTTTCAATGATTCAATGTGGTAATTTTTTTAGCATTTTGGATTTTACATTAAATGCGCCAATTTTTGAGATGACTTGCAGATTCTGTGTAGTACATTTTTTTTAGTGTAAGTTCTCAAAGTATAGTGATGCAAAAGACAAAAACCTTTAAATTGAAATTCAAGTGACTTTTTTTCGCACATGATAGACTTACAGCCCTGAAATTTTATTTATTTGATAAATACATTATTTAGCTTTAAGAAACAGTAACAACGATTGAGAAAGGTTTAAATTTGTAGCCATGGCAGTCACAAATCCTACTAAAGAAGTTATTTTTCGTACTTTTCACATAATGGCTCCTATCTCAGAAACCAAGGTACTTTAACAAAAACGATTTTTTGTCTACAGACTCGTTATGACCAGGCCTATATCCCATTTCAATTTAATCGTTGGCTTTCGGGACACCCTGTATAAAAAATATAATAAACGTTACAATGATTTATTTGTTTATATTTTGTCCTCGCTTGTTAGTTTACAAGTTTAATTTATTTTCTTAAAAGCTATCAAACTGAACCATATGTTTGGTAACAACGCACATAATCAATCATAAAAGTTATATGTAAACGATCAACTTGATCTAAGTGACACCATTCTTAAATTATAACCTACTTCCCCGCAGCGTCAGGAATTCTAACAAACTTTCAACCCCATTTTAACCCTGGCATGGATTTTTAAAAATACTTTCTTAGTGCATACTTACGATTACGATTAAGGAACATTGTTTTGAACGAAATTGTGCAAAATTTGATGTGAATATGTCAATTTTGATTTATAAATATATAGATATGAATTAATATTAAATGAAAAAAAATCATAAAATCTAGTGGTCAACTTTTAAAGATACATATAAAGCCTCACAAATTCAATAAAATGTAAATTTTTTCACACGTGTCTCCTGAAGTGTATTTCATAGAACGTGTATTTCTAATTCCTAGACACATTTATCTGAAATTGAAATCCTAAATTGGTTTTCAAAGCCTTTGCTTATAGTCTCGAATTAATACGGATACGGATGCTGGAATTTGATTATTATTTTCTAGACTATTCCAATTTTTATGATTCGTCAAAGACAATTAATACAATTGAAACGACATCGGCTGATTGTTCTACGCTTGACTAGAATTTAATGCCTATAGACAATTGTTTTTTCTTAGTTAATAATAATCAGGATGATATATACATACATAATATAGAAAAATTAAGAGACAATAGACTCGAATAAACTCAATATTTTGCAAATTATACAAATAGTGGCGAAAATTTTGTAATTATAAAAAATGTGACTTGTAAAAAAATAAAAAAATTCTTTTCGGCCTACAATTATTATTTAAAACAATCGCAAAGTAATAAAAGCCAGTTAAAAATAGGTCAATTTTATTATTATAAGTTTGTATAAGAATGTTGGGAACGAAAGCCAAGTTCGAAACTTTTTCACACACCAACCTTTAAAAGTAATATTCTAAGTTAATATTATTTTACTTCAAGTTTTCAACTTAATATAGATTTTATTTTCAAGAATGTTATTTTTATCGTCTAATTTATACATCTCACACATCGCAGGCTTAGTACTAAAGTGACCGAAATCAAAATTTCACATTTTCTGGGAAATTACAAAAACGTTTAGCACTTGGGTCTTCGACCGTATATTTAGATTGTAATGATATTAAAGTTAGGTTTTGATAAACATTTTTTTTCAAAATCATATATTAAATACCACAGAACAATGTGACACTAGACTAGACATAAAAGAGTTTTACTAACGAGTTTCAAATACATTTTTAATCTACTTTAATTCATTTATTATAAGTATCGAAAACTTTGAAGATGAATAATTACTCAAAGGTTTAATTAATTAACTATAATGAAGAGTCAGGATTGGTCTAAGATATAATATATAGAATAATTCATTCTGATAGGTCAGTGAGAATGAATCTGAAACTATTAGAGAAATTTGTTGAAGGGAAACCTAGATCGCAATGATTGGAAGTTAAGAAAATCTGTATCGTAAGTTTTACAAAAAATACTCAATACGGCTCGGGAATCGAATATAGCAATTAAAAAAAAATTATGACTTTTTGTTATAGCCGTAAATAGGGAAGACTAGCAGTTCCTCGCGGCTTTGTCCGCGTATTTTTTAGAATTTGATATAAGGGATTAAGAAAACTGGTAAATAATATGCTTCAAGATAAATTTAACCACAAAACATGTAAAACAAGTACTCAACGCACGGTAGGTTTTTGGGATATTATACTAAGTTTAGTAATAACACATAATGTATTTCACATTTTATTACTATCATTCAGAAGTACGTATATTACGTTTTAGGTTAATACAACCTTCCAATAAGATTTTGCATTCAAAAGTTTTTACCCCTTTTCACCCTTTTAGAGGTAGAATATCAAAAAACGTTTTCTCAGTAGCAGTAGGCCTTTTAGGTTGTAGGCATTCTACACCTAAAAGGCACCTACTGCCAAAATTTCAAATTTGTAGCCCCAGCGGTTTAGGTTTTGCGTTGATGAATATGTTAATCAAGACAAATAATTATATATGTATAATTATGAGGAATAAACGTTTTAATGGCACACTCAGTGTACAAGAACAAGAAAGCAAAGTTAATTCACTTACAACGTTTCTTTTAAAATTAAAATTGTAAAACCTATTTTTAAAATAAATTTTAGTTCATTTCATCTCACTTTTGTAGTAACATATAAAAAGTAAAACAGTTTTTTCAAATTTCTCTCTACTGGCCCGTATGACTAAATCACCCTGCATATTTAAAAAAAAATATTGAATCGATAAAAGAGATCGTCAGTGGTTAGAATACATCCATAATCAATATTCACTTATTCAAACCCGAGCTAGCACCGCTGACTCTTTACATGTTAAATTTGTATTTAGGCTCATCTCATACTTAGCGGTCTAAGAAAACATCGTGAGGAGTCCTACAAGTATTAAAAGATTTTTTGGCCAATAAATGTACACCAATGAACATTGGATCAACGTAGTCCCAGAAGTAGCGGCGCTTACAAGCAGCATTTCGTGTAATAATATACTAAGTAACCAACTATATATCTCCACCAGCGCCTGGGCCAGAACAAATAGGGCGCGCCCTCAGCCGTGGATTCGTGAGATGGGGGCATTCGTTTTCACGCTGCCCCGTGGAGGACGGCAGCCGCGATCCCCTCAAACTGCCATACGCATCAACGAGGGGTGCGGGGAGGGCAAGACCACACTTTACCCTCCTGACACAAGCTCCGCCAGCCACGAGCGGAACGTCGCACCGGAGGTCTCTCCATTTCCGTACTGGGAAAGGCCGTTGCAGGAGTTTTAGTGGATATAAATCTCCACATAACTTTTCTTTGTCGTTTCGAAGATTTTCGGCATAAACAAAAAAAGTAGTAGTAGAGTTGAAAAATACATCCCTATAACCACTGTTACTTGGTATTTACTTTGTCAATCCATTAGTATTGTGATATCTCACCCGTCGTGAAACTATATTGACTTGCATTTTGCATTGAAACACAATAACAAAGCAATGTCGTGTGGGGTTAAACTATCTCCTACTACCAATCCGTGTCAGCACAAAATCCGCAAAATATATAGATCTGTATATCTGGATTTAGAAAGCATCTCTCCGTGTTATTTAATGGGTACCTCACATTTGAATAACAATGACTCCGTAATCTTCACACCACCGCTGTCTATTAAAAATAATCCGTAGTGCTAATTCCCATACAAATTAACGATTATTGATTTTTCAAAATTTTCTCGTTATCTTTTTTACATAGCGCCCCTTTGAGTAATTTTCGAGTTTTTTTAATATAATTGCTTAAATTTTTGCTGGTATAGTTGCGTTTGGTAAAATGAGTGAGAGAGCTGAAAGCCTAACCGCCTATTTCTTTTCTTACTTCCTATTCCCTTTCATCCCCACTTGTTCCATTTTTAAACTTGCAACGTATCTGTGGTTTCTATAGTGCTACAAATGTCCATGAGCGGCCGTAATCGTGTTCCGCCTGCTCGTTGGCTAGCTATTTTTTTAAAGTATACCATATAAGATAGAAGAGAGAAGATACAATACTTTCAGTATAAATACAAAACCAAACGAGGTATTTTGAATTGAAACTCAGCTTAATTTCTATTCGCATTCATGTGTTAGGACAACAAGCTATGGAACAACATGGTAGAATATTCGTCTCTTTCGAAAGCTTCTCTTTAATAGAAGAGTTACTTTGTTTACTACTTAACTACTTAATTTAAGCTACTAAAATCACAGACCATGTCATGTTACTTAAAAGCTATTTTTCGAGGAGAATTTGACGATGATGAGCCCATCATTTAATAAAAACAGTACTTTTCGAGAAAGTGTTATAAAATAAAATAGTAGTCCATTGATTTATGTTACATAATAAAAATATTATATGAGTAAGAATACGAAGCCAGAGTACCATAAAGAAAACAATTTAGTTTCGAAACAACGTATCCTTTCGACCGGATATTTTCATATTCACTTGAATAGTTTTACACTCTGTATAAGATTCATGGAATTGAACTAAAATCTAAAATTCAAAGGAGATATCGGAATTGTTACAACCACCGACGTTTTCGAATCAAGTTTTTATTTAAATGAATTCGTAGAACGTGTCTGTTTCAAACCGATTTGAATGGAAATTGAGATGTAGAGGTTTCAATATTTTTTCATATGGGAAAATTTTAATTATTTCTAAACTACTACAAAACAAACAAAAACTTATAAAAAAAGGAATCGATTTCAAAAATAAAATACGCAAATCCGTTTACTTGAATGACACATTTATACCAGTTATTTCGGAATTAAAAACAAACTACTAAACTGATTTTTATGAAAATTCTATGAGGCTAATACCCTTTCAAACACAAAAGGAATTCTCCAAATTCAAACTTAGAATAGACATAAAAAAATAAAAAGGCAGTACGCCATTACTTAAAAACATCCTCCTTTCTTGGAAGTTGGTTAATAAAGACCAAGCGTGATTTTTCTATTATTGATGTACATTTCTATGGAATATCTTTAGATATAGTCGGTGTCTTATAATTTTCGTCTCTATTATTTAAAATTGCGTCATTTATATGTACTATTACATTGAAAATAATTATTACATGCATTATTTTCCCATTATTTATTAAATCTACTGAAAATTGTCTATTAATAAAAATTCTGACATCGTATTTAATATTTAAACCTATGACCGATAGTGCAACATATTGCACATAAAAGATATTCAGCTTTTTAATCCCGTGATTAAAACTATATTAAAATTTTCATTCAAAAAGTTTTTACTCAAATGAGTTCCTTTGTAAACCTTTGTATATATGTTATTTCGAAATGTTTAAAACTAATTAGCTAATGAGTGAACTAACACATTAAATCTTTCACTAATGGATTTAAAGCGAGTATTACACTTATAAGTATTGCTCTTGCTCTCAGGAAACTTTCATAGACTTATATCAGTTGTTTATTATTGATTTACACCTTCAAGAATTTACTGTCAGTGATATATGTATTTACTTACACTCACAAGTTACTATCCCTAAGTAATTATCACCAGGTTACTGAGTTGTTTTATATCAGCTACGAGATTAAAACTTACTAGTGTAATTCACGCCTAAGACCATCACATTTTCGTTAATTACATAAACTCAAAATTCGTATTGAAATCACTGCAAGCGAAAAACGTATTAAATTCTTAAAGCATTTCTGTATTTTCCGCGGAATCCCCAGGCGGTCGGATCCAGGCGGATTCCAGTCTGCAGCTAATTAAATTAATCTCTCAAAAGAAATAATCTTCATTTTCAACGCAACAAATTTCTCTCCGTAGCAATTTCACTACGTTATGAATCCGTCAAGATCGTGGTGCAGGTTATGAGCGTAAACTTTTTTGGTTATTAAAACTAATATTATAAAGAGGTATTTGTTTGTAAGTTTGTATGTAGAATAATGTAATCTCTGAAACTGCAGATCCGATTTGAAAAATTCCTTTAACATTGGATAGCTCGCAATTTACTCAATAAACGTACTGAGTAAATTTATTGTCTGTATTACATCGCGCTACGGCTCATAGAAGCAAATAACTATAAACGCTAGTGGAACCGCGAGCATCTAGTATAAATATAAAATCAATTTGCCAAATGTATGTACATGTACTTCAGAATGGCTGCAACTGGTTGAATAATTCTTTTTTTAAAACAAGATTGGTGCGAATATAAAATAAATGGATTTTTATATGTAACTAGCAGTTGCTCGCGGCTTTACCCGCGTTTATTTTGGAACTTCAGCTAACTAATCTACCAGCGAAATTGTTACCGTTTCAGGATTAAATACCCCCTAGTATCACTATAATGGATGATTTTGAAATTATGGAATACAGATATTTAGTTATTTTCCCTAAGTAATGTTTGTGTTGAATTTAAGGATAATCGACCAAAAAAAATCATTTTCTCCATACAAATTTAACAACCCCCTTGCACCACGGTGTGGAATAATAGTGCCCTGTTTTCTATATTACATTTCATTACTATCACCCAGAAGTATGTGTATTAAGTTTTAAGTTAATACGATCATGGAATAAGATTTTGCATACAAACGTTTTTATCGCTTTTTACCCTCTTAGGGGTGAACAATCAAAAAACCCCTTCTTAGTGAATGCCTCCAACCTAAAAGCCACCTACTGCCAAAATTTCAAGTTCGTAGCCCCAGCGGCTTAGACAGAGCTGTTGATGAATCTGTCAGACCAAGTGATTTTATATGTATAGAAGATAGAAGATAAATACAGTTAATACGAGCTGTGCCCTGCGTTATATTCGTATTAATTTAAGGAATAATTATATTTATATTCCTTGTGTGGGACATTATTCAATATTCCATTGGTTTCAATTATATTTTCGCATACAAAGCCTAAGTTATTCCTTATAACATTAGCTATCTGCGAGTGAAAGTCCTATCAAAATCGGTCCAGCCGCTTCAAGGTATTAGCCGGAACAAACTGACAAACAGCAGACCGACAGACAGACAGACAAAAATTTTACAAATTGTATTTTTGATGTAAGTACTGTGTATACTTTCATATGCATTTAGTTAAAAGCTTTTAATTTGATATTACTAACAGACACTTCATGTTATTTGTATGTATAGAAATTGTTCGATGTTACGTCTGCTCACGTATTGCATGTTTAATGTCAAAATGTCTTTTTCATTGAAGTGTTTTTAATAATAATAATAACGCATCACACTCAACAGCCCCCATTAAGATCTCATGACCTTGTGTCGGGCGTCCGGAAACACTCACAACACTAACACAAACACCCAGACCAAGACAAACATCCGTATGGCCAATACACACGTTTGCCGTGAGCGGGGATCGAACCCGCGACCGTTAGCGCTTTAGTCAGTTGCAGTGAACATTGCGCCAACGCGTCTGTTTTTGATAATCATGAGTATAATTTTGTGCTAAGAGGCGCCGATTCTTATATTTATACAGGTTCATTTCCATTTTGAGTATCCTTATTCCCACATAAATATAAACAACATTGTTTTAATAGAATAAGTCCAATATTTTACTTTTACTAATTTTTTTTGTTTTAATTTAATTAATAAAAAAATATATAAAAATGTAATACGATAAAATATATAAAAAAAAGTGAATAAGTCTTAAATAGAACAATATTAATCCTTATAAAAATAAAAATCATCATAACTTAGTCATATTTCCGTGAGTATATAGAATCTGTCGTTTATATTTTAATTTGGAATAGTAGTTTCGGAGATATGACAAGAAATTTGAAATTTGAATTCCGTGTCGTGGTTCAATGTATAACACTATTTATTTTTTATTAACCACCTGCGCGGGGTGTTACAAGTTTGACCGCTTTGTGTACCTGCACTATAAGTTACTCTGTAAATTTCTACGTAATAGTTAATTTAACAAACTTTTAAGCCGACTTATCAAATATTCAAGTTCTACTAAAAGTTTATGAACAAACTGTAGTTCTTACTTAGCTGTAAGTATTTTTGTCAAACTAACTTTCTGTTTTAGATGCAAAGTTTCTTATAACTTGAAGCAAGTTCGATAACAAATGTTGGCATAGCGTAGAAAGAATTGAACTCGGATCAATTGACATACCAATATCTATATTTACAGATATAATATCTAATTATAATGTAAACAACAAATATTTTTATGTCAATATAAGTTGATATAACTTATTTATTATTACAAAGTTGGTTCTAATTTAATATTACATCAGCCACTTTCAAAGTTTTAGCCTAGAACAGAATATATTAAAAAGATACTCGTATATTAAATTGTTCAAGATTATATTTTAACTTTAATAATATAATGTACATAGTTTGAAAAAAAGTAAAAAGGTGCTTTCTCGCACACAAAAAAAGATGATAAAATAATTAAATGACTAAATAATACTAATTCAAGAAGCGTCTTGTTTCTTGTCTAAATTGATTAAAAGTACATGAACAAAACCGCATAACATCTACGTTTAAACAAAGGCGAGAATCTTGTTAGTTACTAACATACATTCACACATAATTGCTTTAGTATAAACTTTGGCTACAATTCCCCTTATTCAAGGTTTTGCTAAATTAATAAATAGTTGCAGCAATAACTTTGACCTACACTATAAATAAACAAATAAACACATCACACTCAACGCCATTAAGATCTCATAACCTCATGACCGTCGGGGATCCGGAAACAATCACAACACTAACACAAACTCCCAGACCGCGACAAACATCCGTATGGCCAATACAGACGTTTGCTGTAAGCGGGGATCGAACCCGCGACCGTTAGCGCCTTAGTCAGTTGCAGTGACCATTGCGCAATGTGTCTGTCAAATATACTATGACTCCCGATTAAAGTTTTATAAATCTATACAAAATTGTTTAAAATAATTAATACTCGTATGTTATTACTACCTACCAACAAGGTAAAAAAATGTCGTGATTTTCATTGTACCTATTGATTATTAGTAAAAGTGCTTTAGAGTGTAGCATGAAAACATTGTTCTAATTGATTTCTGTGTAAAGATTTACTGCAATTTATGTGCATTCGGAGTTTAACTTTAAGTAGTTGTTACACTGTACCATATATTATAGAAAATGATTTAACATTGTTTTAGTGTAAACAATTGTTGGAGAACCTATTTCAATAAATAAAAAAAATAATGCATACTGAAATAAAGTACTGAATTAAAACTTAAATTTTGTATGAACGAACTCGTTACACAACGAAGTTTTTAGATTTTAGAATCAACATATTTTGCTCGTATGTAAGTTAACGAAACTAGAAAAAAATTGAATTCGTTATTCGAACCGTGAATATTGAAAAATTTCCACTGGGAATTAAATAAAAGTTGACTCGTGCAGTCGTCCTGTCGAATTTCATTCAAAACCTACGAGTTACTTTTTAGTTTTTACGATCCACAGTTATCTATTCCATCTATTTGTAATCTATCTAGTTTATAGATAGAATAGATAGAGTGGACAATATTGGTCACATTTTTTGTCTCTAGTAATAAAAAACGGTTCTTTGCTGACATGTTTCAATTAATTTAGACAAAGTTTTCCCCGCTTTTTGAATTAGATAATGGATTTATTTTTTTATCCAATATATAAAAAAATATCGTTCGTATTTTAGCACTGCCATATCGTTTCTTCGATTTCGATAAAACTTTGACAACTTTTTTACGTTGTTACGTACGTACGCATTGTTATAGGCATCGAATAATTAATATACAGTATTCAACATTACCGGGATCAGAGCAGCGCGATAAAGCCCATAGGCTTTATAATACAAAATTGAAAAAAAAAATCCTAACAATTTATTTATTGAGACCATTTCAACGCACCCCAAGACGATACTTCTACTGTAATTGATAAGATGTATATCCTGCTGATTCCAGATAATACTGCAGAGAATACAAATAAATCAGATCAAGGTTATGCAACTATGCTATTTTTAATAATTCATAGTGTAGTGTATTCTTATTAAAAATGTGTACGTGTAACGGAACGCCGTACTTGCGTCATGAATTGACTTTGACGTATGGGCCCCCCCTTCTCGTGTGTGTTTGCGTGTATGTCGGACGTCGTGCGTGTCGCGTCCGCCGTGTCATAAAATCGACTCGTATAAAGTACGTTCCTACGCCTAATCCCTTACCACCCATCCCCTAGCTCGTGTACTGGTGCTGAAGACCGAGGGAGCGCTCCCATAAAGAAGTAAGAGCTGGATTGATCAAGGTACTGTGCCCTCCATCTTACCCAATACAGTGCACTTAGCTATCGCGGCTACACATAGCATAGTAAATTTAGACGTTTTCAGAACAGATAACTGTCAAACAGAACAGATCTTCATAAATTATAACTAATAACTATCCCGATTACATTAGCATTTAAACAAAAAAAACGCACCAAAATTGGTCCATTCGTTAATAGACAACACGAGAGACGAACACACATATACAAAGATCCACAGACTCATATAAATACACAGATAAACAAATACACATATCGACCTTATAAGACCCGAGACTCTTTTTGGTCGGAAATTAAAATATATATGGACGCTGATAAGCAATAATGTGTCAACCCACACGGACTTCATTTTGAGAAAATAGCGTCTAAAGATGTCAAACCTATTCTTATTTAATTTGTTTAAAGAAGTTTATATCCATTTTTGCTTTACTTTTTTTAAAAAAAGTATAATAAATTAAAAGTAGATTGATATATTTAATATATTATCTAATAAAAAGCTTTTCAAATATTTTAGATTATTCTATAAATTGCAAAATATGGAACGCACTTGAAATACGAAACAATTATTAAGACACTTTTTTCCGTACTTATTTAGTTTATATTACTTGATTTTTTTTTCAATAATGTTGAATAGTTGATGCAGTATCAAAATACATCAATATCTCCGAATTAGACTTTTTGTGGGTTGACACATTATTGCTTATCAGCATCCATATATCGATGATCAATCAATACGTTAGACTTCTCTGCTACGCCTACGTCCACTTTGAAGTTGTGATCAAAGGTGTCTTTAGCAATATTAGACAATTTATTAATAAATTATCTACACTAATGTATAAGGCTAAAGAGTTTGTTTGCGCTCGCTAATTTCAAGGACTATCATTTTAAAAAAATTATTCGAATATAGGGAAATATCACGATTTCTAAAACACTACGATACTTAATTTTCTGGAATTAAATTTGATTACATTTTAATTAATTTTGGATTAACCCAGAATTCATTTGTTTTAAGACACTGTACCAAAAACCACACCACAAATCACATCAAAAATATCATATGCAGTTGCGGATTTACACAATAGTTTCTTAAAGCTGGAGGGCGACTGACTTTCGCCATGTCTTTTTTTACAATTCGTGTAGTCGCGTTTGATACAATACGGAAACGAATGATATGTATTATCTGAATATGATTGTCAACTAGGATATCGCATTATAGGGATTGATAGGGATTGCAAAATTTAAAAAAACATCAGGCGCCAAATTTATAGTTTCGCCAATGATCACGTGATTAATAAACTAACCCTAACGCGAAAATTACACTTGTGTGTTTTACTCTCGATAGCGATTTAAACAACTCTGTAATCTAGTCACAGATACATCGCAAGTAGTTACGAACTCTGTGACTGTCAATATATAGGCACTAACAGGAATTTCTTTCAGGTATACCTTAATCAAAGACAAACAATTTATGTAATTTTTTTTAAGTCTGAGAGCAAAACTTATGGGTGTAATTCTCGCCTAAAAGATATAACATCATACTAGTTAGAAATAAAATCAATATATCGATTAGGTACACAATCCCCTCAAACGATCCTCAGACAGTCCAATCAAAACTTCTCCAACGCGATAACTTCATTATAATATGAATAAATCAATCAATTATTTATTCAATAGAGTCTAACACATTTAATAGGTTATATTTTAATTTACTGCAAGATTCGATAATTTTAAAATGAAATAAATTGTTAAATTATTTTTGATCTAATCTCAAATTTATAGTACACTTTTCAAGCGTAAAATCTAACACATTATCAGACAAAATTATTTTGCAGTCACAACTAATATATGTATAAATAAGTTTATAGGTGTTATAGTTTCTAAGATTTCGTGATTACTCAATTAATCAGTTTAATCTTTCGCAAGTATATACAGGATATTAATTGGACATGTGTTGGCAATTTTCCCAGCGTTAGTTTTTTTATTTTTAAATATCGATTCTGCTAACGCTGGTAAAATGTCCAACACGGTCCATATTCATAATCTAGAATACCATAGGAAAAGCCAAATCGTCCTCAGTTGTCCGTGCGATGAAATTTTTCGCATATTGTGGAATACGGCGAAAATTACATATGTAAGTTTTACTCTCGTGAGCGATATGAAACAACTCTGTAATCTAGGAACAGATGTGTAGTAAATAGTAACGAAAAGGCTATGAATCTCAAAAATAAGGCATTGGCGAACTCATAATTGTATAGTTATAAAATATCATTAGCCTTTAAACAGGAGTTTTTTTTACTTCCCGAGTCTTATTACCGAAATCGAAAAGCAAAATATTTTTGTAAACTGTCATATCGGGTTCATTGAACCTAAATATGCAACAAATTGGTTTAATTCGAATTTTAAAATTTGTTTACATATATATAATATAGTTTTAAGTCTAGAAGCGAATAACAAGACATTATATTCATAATCTTTATTATCCAACACTTGTGATAATACATCGCTATATTTTCTCCTTGACAATTCGTGAACAATAGGTGAAGTAAATAAAATTGTAAGAAGATAAGAACTCTCATGCGTTATGACTTTAAAATATTCTCCATATTTTCCTGTAGCTTCCTACTTCAACTCCATTCACAGGAACTTAATAACTCGAATGAATGAAGCGCGAAAGTTGGCCGCTGGCCAAGTTAATGTAGGGCTCTTGTGTTCATAAATTATGGACTAGTTGCTTGAATTATTCAGCTATTAGATTATAATTATAGTGACGGCTCGTAAATAATAATAATTATAAAATTAAAAATTTTGAAAAACCGCCCAAAAATGTCTAAGACCTGTTTAATGAGCCCCAACGAGAAACTTCGGTGATTAGTCGGTGAACAGCATCAAGTCCAGTTTATTCGACAATTTTATTTGAATATCCTTCATTGTTTAATAAAATTTGGGTGTTTAATACCAGTAGAAGTTGCTCAAATCCTTTTGATAAATAAACGGCCCATAACCTTTAAATTATAGGTAATAACCATCCCCATTACCTTTCCATATGTTTCGACATATGATATGATATCGCTTAACGTTAAAGTGACCTATTTCAAAAATTCACATTTTCGCCACTAAACGCAAAAAAATGTTTTACACTTGGGATTTCCGTCGTTTGTTAAGAGTTTAATACCACAAAATGTTGATAGTTATTTTTTCCAAAATTATATATTATATAAAACCAAATTTTAATTACTGACTTAGCTAAGTCGTGTTACAAATTTTCATTTCGGTCACTTAGATACTAAGCTGGCTTTATGGTATCTTCCTTCGCCGTTAAGAACATGATAAAAATCTCCTCGGATTTAAATTCACAATCATAGCTTGTAAATATTCGTAATGTTGGTATTATTATTCGTAAATTGTTTGACGACATATTCGTTCGATAGTTCTAAATAATGTAAACACGGTTTTATTAATCCCACCGAAAACATTTTTATGAATTTAGACAAGACCATACGATTCACACTATCAAAAAGTTATCAGATCTCATATAGAGCCAAGCTTCCAACTCTACATGCCCTAACTCCAAAAGGCCTAACTTCATAACTTCACATCTTAGTCAAAATTTGTGGATTGGCCATTTCGCTACATTCACATGAGTACATAAGGTTAAAAATGTATCCGCTGTTCCTTACTTTTCTGTTATACAATAGTTCTTTTAGTAACGTTACTTCACTTTTTTTTAATCGTTTCATAAAACTTTACCTATGATATGTGGTAGCGAAACAGTAACCGTAACCAATCCAAGAATATCGAAAAACGTTTTTGAATTATTGCTTATCGCCATTTACAAAATATTATTTTTAACCAATGCAATGTAGGTTGTTAAAAAAATAATAATTAAATGCTTCGATACATAAATATTTTCAACAAAACAGGGATTATCGGTGAATCGATGTGTAAAATACGATAAATATGAAACGTGAAGGATTTATTTCAGTTTTAAGAGATCTCCCATGCACAACAGCCTGCGGTTTTGACATAAAATCTCTCGTGTAGCTCACAGATACAGTTTAAATGAAATTGATATTTTTATACTCTTTGCTAATCTTATTTCTTTTATTTCATTTTTAAAGAAATGCATTTAAAAAAATGTCATTCGGAACGTCTTGTATTTCAATATCATTTAACCAGGTCATTAGTTTTATTACGTTGTATGAAGTCGTTACTTCAGAAATACTCATAATTTTAAAATAGTGTGTCAGGTAAGTTAATCATGGAGTTTAAATTATTTTAAACAATACGAGTATCAAGTGTCGGCATATAGGAATGTCGTAGGGTCGAAACGTTACAAGTAGAATATCAGAACGTCTGAGAACCTGATCGCCTAAACGTCTGAGCATTTGAACCCAGTACCGTCGACATGTATCTGAATTTTTGGTACTTTCAAGTGTCGTGTTAGAGTGTCGGATTGTCTAATTGTCGGAATTTCAAAGTATCAAAGTTTCTAAATGTATTTGTAACTAAATACCCCTCGCAGTTTCACTCGCATTTATGATTATTACTACGCTCACATTACTCACGTAGCGTGATGTAATATAGTCTATAACCATCCCCAATAAACACGCTATTCGACGCAAAAAGATTTTTTCAAATAGGATCAGTAGTTTCCGAGACTACCCCTAATATACTAACAAACTTTACCTCTTTATAATATATACTAATATAGATTTATAAATCGAAAACGAAATAATATCGAAATTAAAAAATAAATCAGTCATTATTAATTGCTTACGAATTACATAATTTTATGTTAAACGTTTCTGCAACCCGCAGGCGAAGTGTCAAACTCACTCACCAGCAGGAATTAAAAATAAACGTGGATTACATGTTTCTGAAACATTCGAATTGCATGAAAGCGAGACGATTTTGTGTTCGTTTCCGTAAATTGGTTTAATTTGTATTAAAATATTTTTTATCGTAAAAATCAGTAGCTTGACAATAATTCGATTAGAAAAATAAGCAGACCGTGATATAACCGGAACAAATGCTTGGTAGATGATGCCCTAAGTAAATTTTTAAAGGTAATTTGAGAAAACGTTATACCTGGTAAAAGGTAAGGTTTTACCGGTAGAATAAAAAATAGTCTATGATCCAAGATATACACTAATTTCCTATCTTTTCAACTAAGACAATATGGGGTAATTCGTCAATATACGAGATACAGAGAATTATTGAGAATTTTATTATTGTTAATTTACTGTACACAAAAAAATAAAGTAAATATCCCACTGCTGGGCAAAGGCCTCCTCTCCTATTAAGGAGAAGGTTTAGAGCTTAATCCACCACTCTGCTCCACTGCGGGTTGGCGGATATACATGTGTCAGAATTTCTACCAGCTCATGCAGGTTCCGCACTGTTTTCCTTCACCGCCGAGCTCGAGATGAATTTAAATACAAATTTAGCACTTAAAAAATCAGCGGTGCTAGTCAGGGCTTGACTAGACTAGACTTCAAGTCGAGAATTATACTTAATAAGTTTTCCTCATAGTCTTTCATACATAAGTTATTTCTCATTGCTTAACACCTGAAAGAATTTACTATCAGCGCCTTATTTTTCATATTCACAGCTTTCGTAAATACTAACAACGTATCTGTTACTTGGTTACAGACGTGTTCTATATTGCTCTCGAGGGTAAAACTCACAAATATAATTTTCGCCTTTATCGTGTGTGTGACAATATATGTCAGTATGAAGCGTTCAATAACGTTGACAACATTGTTGGATAATTTGATTAGCCTGTCAGAAACGGCCGTTAATGAGGTATGTATTGACATATTATGATAAAATCTATATAATAAAACCGGGCAAGTGCGAGTAAATATATATATTTAGAATTCCGTAATGTGAATGTTTTCAGTTTCGGATCCTTAACACTGCCCAACTTACACACACTAACCAATTTTAGTTTTATTACAATTTTAACAAATTGTATGCGGCTGTAGATTACCGTTATTAGGATAAAAAAAAAACAAAAACCACTAAAAAAACACATTTTTATATGAGTTCTCCTATAATGTATACTCTTTTGTAATTTTAATTCGAGTATCCTTTCTAATTAATACATTTGTAGTAATGTAAAATGGACAGATAGTCAGATAAAACGTACAAACATTATAGGCGTAGTAATGGGGTTTCGTTGGTATCTTGAGATGGAACCCTAAAAATGACAAAATATATAAAATAATAACACGAGAAGAGCTTCTAATTGAGTTTTCTTTTATAAATATGTCCGTTACTGTCCATTTTCTTAATGATCTGTCTATATATGAAAAGTAAGTTAGAAAGTGTGGAAGTGTTAATGATGAACATAAATGTGTATTTATTTTACCATATATAAGTATGAATGTTCATTCGTAATCAAAAGTTTTCGAATCGATTCTAACAAATATAGTTTAAAAATCGAATAAAAATATTTAATTACGAACAGTTGCTTTACTTATGAAGCTGAATAAAAGTATTTTTAAGCTGGATATGAGCTGAAACACCTCAATAGTTGATGGAAAATGTAATTTATTCACATGTCAATAATAAATTTAACGTATATAAAAGCCAAACGATTAATTATTTTAATTTAACTATTATAGTTCTAAAAATTAGAACTAAAACGAAATATTCTATGAACGTATGTAATACCTTTGAATATGTTTATGTGTCTGAGTGTCACTGGATCCAGTCCACTTTTTCCCACTGGGCACTCTGGGCTCTTGCTCAGGGCCCCGCAATCGATGGGGGCCCCATAAATCCTATCAGATTATGGAGAAGTGATTGATAATTTAACTCTCCTAAATTTGGAAGGATACCTCTTCTATTAATATAGCATTTTAAGTGAATATTATACCTCTATTAATTTAATGTGAACAAAACAGTTAAATAAATCTAAAATGTTCCTAATTTACTATTTACTTATTTTAACAAAATAGTCCACTTTCAAAGTCTTAGGGCCCCATTTTTCTAATGTGCCCAGGGCCTCCAACAGGTTAAAGATGCTCCTACTGGATCGGTATGTCATATTGTTGTATTATATACATAACGGTTGCTGATTAAACAAGAGCCACTAGGACTTTTAACACGCAAGGAACCAGGTATCAAATGAACTAACGCATGCAGTAAGGGCTTAATTACGCCACAGTGTACAGTATAATGTGCGGATGCAAATGTTACAAGTCAGTTCCGCGCTAATTAGAGTCGTATGCTAATGTTCGGGTCTACAATCTAGATAATTGTGTAAGCAACATTTCTGCGGTGAACTTGATTATGTATTGCTTGTACATGTTTATCCGTCTCGATAATAAGATCGTTTGTATGTAGAGGTAGTCACGACATCGACAAGTCTAATTCTAAATCTACACGTACTTTTTAAGATTATAGGAATGTGGTAAATATAATATATTTGTTAAAGTTTCAATATTTTTTGTCAGTTTTTTGTGAAATAATAAAAATTTTTAATAATTTTTTTTAATAAAAATAAATGTAAATAATAAGTATTTATACACACATATGTATATGTACTATGGTAATAACTTACTTATGTTCTTTATCAACTTAAATTTTACTTTCAACCCTTGCAGGTTACGGAGCTTTTTAAAACATAACTTTTCTATATAAAAATTACATGTTAATGATGGCTACGGTTCTAATAAACATTAAGTATTTGTTATTATAATAAAAAAGTTTCTCCCTCGTTCTACTACTACTAAACAATAATGTTAAATTTAAAAATAAGACTTTAAAAAACCGACTTCATATGAAAAATACGCAATTTAGTATGGACGGCACACTTTACCAGTTATTTGGATTATAAAACCTAATTACTAAACCTAACCAAAATCACTTACAAAATGACGGAGTTATAATGTAACAAACATTTTACAAAATATGCTACGTATTGAGAACCTTATCTTTTTTTCAGTGGGTTGAAAATACCATTATAGGGAGCCTAGCTGAGAATATGACGGGGTTAATACTGGCGCGTTGGAGTTACGCCTGCAATCAGTGTAATCCGATGCAATGCAATTTATTCGTCTTCTAAAGCATAAAGCTTCATATACACTAGTACAATATAACACTAGTAATATAATATTTCCTCAAATTTAAAATATAATTTTAAAAAATTATAAAGAGGTAAAATTTGTTTGTATGTTTTTATCGGGGGTAATCCCTGAAACTACTGATCCGATCTAAAAAATCTGTTTGAGTTAGATTTATTAAGAAATTACGACTCACAGGAGCGAAGCAGTAACCATAAACGCGAGTAAAACTGCGAAGGGCGGCTAGTAAAGTATATTGAAATAGTCAATTTATATCGTTCTTTTGCGACATAACACTAACACTGATTCGTTCAGAAGAACCGACAAAAATCGATAGTTCCTCTTTGGAAATCAATGATGTAAAAAGGGTCTTTAATTTATATTTAGTTTAACATGTTACAAGACTCTACTTCGTGGAAATGTTTTTGTATCAATATAACTGCATAAAGTATGTCATCCAAGTAAACGACTTTATATATTGCACTTTACCAGTCGTGCTTGCTCGTCGTTGCTTTAAAAAAAAATTCAAATCATTACGAATTTACCACTCTCACACTGCTCTTTATATTTATCTGAAAATCCAAGAACTAGAAGTTCAAAAAAAATCTTAGTTTATATGAAGGTCTAAAAAGACAATATCATGAAAAAATATAGATTTATTTTTACTATCTCATATTTCATCCTACAAAAAGTCACCTATATCCTTCTTCTAGGTCCAATCTACCTCCATACCAAAGTTAATCACAACCGTCTTAGCAGTTTAATCGCAAAAACCTAAAAAACAGACAGCCTTATTCCTTTGCATTTATCATATTAGTAGGATTAAGTATAGAATTGAAATATTTGGCTTATAAGTGAGTAAAGCAAATTATATATCAAATAGTGAATTTATTACGAATTTACTACTCTCATACAACGCGCCTCTTTAAGTCCGTCCGAAAATCTGACAGCTGAACGTTTCACAGAAATGCCTCGCAAAGGCCTGAATGTATTTACATCAAAATAGTGGCAACGATTAACGTGAACGTGCAATGTATAGATACATTTTAATTTCTATTATTTCAGGGAGCTAATTCCGTAAAACTATGACTGTAAAAGCAAATTATATTTTGATAGTTAAGAGAGGGGTTTTAACACAAAAATCAGAAATCAATTGTGGTAATCGCTACTAATATTATAAAGAGATAAAATTTGTTTGTGTGTAGGGGGTAATTTTGAAAAGTACTCATCCCATTACAAAAAATGTTTTTTCGTTGGATAACCCGCTTATTATGAATGGTTATAGGCTATATTATATCGCTGCGACTTATAGAAGCGAGCTAGCTGTCAACATAAAGGCGAGTAAAACTGCGAGAGCTAGTGTAGTATGTTTTGATAACGATATTTATACATGATTATGATTTTGTTTATAAATAGGAGCACTGTATGTATACCGACTCGTAAGATGTTTTTAGTCTAACACTACTTTATTTGTTTACAACGGTATATTTTAACCGACTTCCAAAATAGGAGATTGTTCTCAATTTGTCTGTGACATGTACCTTTATCGTATACACGAACATGACTAATTTGGTTGAATTTATTTTTGTTTAAAAGTATAATTTTGCATTGATGCCATAGAATTTTCATCAAAATCGATTTAGTAGTTTGGTTTAAAAATCAAAATAACTGAAATTAATATGTCATTAAAGTAAATTAAATTACGTATTTTTCTTTTGTAGTCGGTTACATTTTTAGGGTTCCGTACCTTAAAAGGAAAAACGGAACCCTTATAGGATCACTTTGTTGTCCGTCTGTCTGTCTGTCTGTCTGTCTGTCTGTCTGTCTGTCTGTCTGTCTGTCTGTCTGTCTGTCTGTCGGGATGTCAACCCGTTTTTCTCAGAAATGCATAGACGTATCATGTTGAAATTAATATCATATACTCAAGTCTACGATGACATGCGGCCGTGAAAATATTAAAGTTCTAAGTCAACGCAATCAAAAGATAATGGAAAATATGTCGTATATTTTGACCATTTTAGCGTTTTCGCAAGGGAATCAAAACCTATAGGGTACTTTCCATTGACCTAGCACGATGAAATTTGGCAAGAAGTAAGATCTTATGGTACAAATAAAGGAAAAAATCTGAAAACTGTAAATTTTTGTATGGATGTTTGTCTGTTTGTAAGTTTCTCTTTCAACCTTTTTCTCAGAAACGCGTGAAGGTAACACATTTTTATCAACATCAAGTACTCAGAGTTATAATTACTAAGAGCTGTGAAAAAATCTAACTTCTAAGTTAACGCAATCAAAAGATACGGTCATTTATATCACATATTTTAAGTATGATAGCGTTTTTAACGTTTTCGCAAGGGAATCAAAACCTATAGGGTACTTCCCATTGACCAAGCATTATGAAATTTGGCCAGGAGCAAGGTCCTTTAGTATACATAAAGGAAAAAATCCGAAAACTGTAAATTTCTGTTCGTGTGTCTGTCAGTCTGTACGTCTGTCTTTCAACCTTTTTCTCAGGAACGCGTAAATGTATCAAGTTGTAAATTGATCAAGCGGAAAATATATTAATCTTAGAATTAAAATTATATGTACGTAACAAATTAACATAGAAGTTGACCATGGTCAAAAAAACAACTTTACAAACACCGAGAAGAAATTTGTATCAATACGAAAACATTAAAAAGCAGCAAATCTTTATAAACAACGCAATGCAATCTATATATCGCAGCTAACAAAATGATAGCGCGATGCAGCGTACAGCTAATGCCATCTATTACAACATTATGACATTAACTGTGATATAATTCTGCTCGATTAAAAAAAAAATTATTTTAATTATTATTTAAACGCGCTAAAAATAATGAAATAAACTTTTCATTTAAAAGTTTTATCGTCGATTTATAACGTCATTACGTAATTAACATTCAATATAAGAGCTTCACGCGATTTGATTTAAGTACTCGTATTGACTTAGTACGAAAATTTTAAAATTAAATTCAAACAGATCGAGTTATTTAATTTATTTATCTACACATATAAGTCTTCTGGTTATTAGTAATATAATTAGTTATTTATAAATAAACAATTAGTTTTGTTCGAATTAAGGACTAATTATTTTCGTCTTGGCAACACTAATATATATTTTGATATTG
The DNA here is from genome assembly GCA_037950945.1 of Hypolimnas misippus. NCBI lineage: Eukaryota > Metazoa > Arthropoda > Insecta > Lepidoptera > Nymphalidae > Hypolimnas > Hypolimnas misippus. The sequence goes on from JBBEEQ010000009.1 coordinate 5,677,857, forward strand.
TGATTGATAATGTAAATCTAAATATTTTACGAACGTAGTGCAGGGGTAGTGGAGTGTAGTAGAATATAAATAAAAATAAAACGAGAATAAAATATAATATAATTATGTTGTTATTGTCAAAGTCAACAAGTTAGTTCATTGAAATTGTCAAGAGATGGCGCTAGGTGTATCCTGAATCGCGCTATAACTATTTTTTTTGAAAGTATAAGGTGTATTAGTACTTAAGATAAAATTTTGTGTTTCCATGGATTGCAACGATGATCATGTTTTAAATTAAAGTGCTCCTAAGTAGTTTCAAAATAGTTTTTGGGACGTGATCCATATTTACATAATATTTGATTATATTTAAGCGACTTCTAAAAAGGAGTGTTTTCAATTCGACCTTGTATTTAATTTTTTTTTTATGTTTGTTCGCCGATTACGTCGCCATTTGGGTACCGACTTTCAAAATTTTTTTTTTTGTTTGAAAAGGTGTACTTCCAAGGTGGTCCCATTGTCTTCAGGTCAGGATCAGATGATGGGATCCTGGAGAAATTGAGGGAACTCCTCAAATATTATAGGCAAGCGTATACCGATTTAGGTATTTTTGCTAGTAACTCATGTTGGAACTGATGATGAAGACCACAAATGGCGTAGATGGGTTAGTCTTATATAGATTTCTATAAGTTTGTACGGAACCCTCGGTGCGCGAGTCCTACTCGCACTTGACCAGTTATTTAAAAAAGTCTACATTAAATTTTTCATTGTACCAGTCTGTGCGAAGCCTTAGACGTGCCTATTTTATGCATATAATAGAGCTCATGAAGCAATCTTGCCGCTGCGTTAAATGTATTTTTTAATAAATCGACAAATATCTTTGTAAAATAAATTCAATAAATTCTTGGCTTCAAAATATTTTATATATTTTTAATCAAGTATAATGTTATTATATTCGAAGTTTCCGTCCTGTTACTATTTAAAAAATTCAATATATTTTTACTCATAATAAGTTATCTAGCTATACGTTAATTTTAATGTAAGCAAATCGATTTTTATTACGTTACGCGTATTATTTGTATCGCTGTGTTTTTGCACTTGAAATGTGAATGAAATTTTTTAAAATAATGCAATTATTCTGCTACATTGAACAAAATAATAATTTCATACGACGGTTTTGAAAGCACTTAACGAAACATACACTTAGGAAAACAAGAACAAAATACCAGGAAAGAAAAGTAAATCTTAACTCCAATCCGGCTTCAGTTTGACTCAAATCCGGTTCGAACTGGTATTATCCTGTTATATGTACCGTAATTACGCGAACTGCCCGCACACGTATACAATGGTATACGTGTACAATAGTATAGAGCAACTTTCATACTTACTTATTAAACATATAAGGCGAGAAATACACTGGTAAGTCTTGCTTATAGACTTACATAATTATAGCTTAAGAAATAAAAAAGCATACTCGATTTTATTCCTATTAAAAATGCAGGAAATTTTCCCCAGTTTAAATACATCTATTACGTTTAAGGAAGTAAAAATAGCACTTATTATTCTAGCATCACTTAGTCTGTCCGTTTGAAACTTAAAATAATATTCTACGATAAAATAAACGGTGACTTCAGGAATATATTGAGTCAATTTGTTTGGTCGGATATTCTTTTAACTTTTCATAAAATAATCTTGGCGGTATTTGTCTCATTCGTTGAGTATTTATGTTTATATTTTTAACCTACTTCTAAAAGTTGAAGTTGTCAATTTGTATTAAATCGGTTCAGTATTATGGTTTTAAAATCTAAATTAGTGGAATTATTATATCCAAGTAAACGAAATTATAAGATCTTTAAGTATTTTGAAAACCTTTTTTCAAAAGTCTTGTTTTAAATCCTTTTTCTGGAATACATAGATGAACAAACGGTGCGATAAATACTAAGTATCTATATACATATTATAAATATAAAAGTAACTCTGTTTAAATAACTGTTTGTGTATTTATTTTGTTACGTTTTCACATCTAAACCACTACACAATTTTATATATATACACATATATATATACATACATTAATTTAAGGTAGAAAGAAAATGTTGCTTGACTCTGATTTTGAAGGAATGAGTGTTGGGTTGGTTAGAAAAAAGACTATCAGGAAGAGAGTTCCAAAGGCGCGCGGCAAAAACAGTAAATAAATTACCATAAAAACTAGTATTGAAGAAAGGTACCTCAAGTGATTTTAATGAAACGCATAAGCGTACAGGCTGTCTCGAGGAGAGCTTTTTAAATATATAATATAAAAACAACAATGATAGGATGTGTAAATTCCAGCGAAGTCGAAGAAGAAGCCACTTTAACTGACAACGAAATTGGGAAATATGATCAAATTTGCGCAGTCCATAAATGAATTTTGAAGTCTGTCTAATTTGTCGAGCAGCTATTCATTCGCATCAAGATAGAAAATATCAGCATAATCGAGGATGGGAAGAAGAAGGGACTGTGCAAGTAAAATTTTCGTTTGAAGAGGAAGAAAATTCTGTAAACGTTTTGTTGTGTAATGCAGTGAAAAATGGAGATGTTTACTATTTTTTTTTAATTTGAAATAAAGATAGATTAGAGAGCGAAAGCTTACAGAACGAAATAAATTTCATTTTGAATTGAAAATATAACGTGAAAATTTCTATAATATATATTTCTATATTTTAATATTCTCTGACGAAGTTACGGGAATACCTAGTAATAATATATTAACGAACACGAACCTACTATTATGTCATTATAACTTTATATATATTTTATGGGCGATAAAAGCACAGTACAATACTTTACGATCAAACAAATCGTGTTGTATTACTTCAATCGTAACCGATAAAATATTATTGCAGTACTATTGTTAGTTTAACTGCATTTATTGCGCACACCGCGAGGACTACTGATATAATATTTTATTTCGAATATATTATAAAAATAAAGTGTTGATTTTCAATAAATGTAGTCATATTTTTAGTAGTGATGCCACGAATATTCGGCTATTAATCGGTGTTCGGTCATTCAGCCACTTTTGTTTTGCTATTCGTTATTCGAAAGTTATATTATTTCGAATCCGAATAAAGCAAAATAAAGAAAAAAACTTAAATAATCATTCTCAAAGATCATTTTGCTTGTCTCGAACAAATGATGGTATTTCTTAAAGTAATTAATCGCTTTATAAGTAATATTTAGTATACATTACGTATATTGCAACAACAATCAACGAATAAAGATCGTTGTGACACACTGAGACCTAATCACCAAAGAAACAACTCTGCCCGCGTTGGTACTACTTCAGCGGTTTTAATCTAAAAAGTATAAACAACTCGTAAGCGAAGTTATGAGTTGTCACTCAGAAAGTACTGAGTGTTGCCGAATATTCGGCGCTTCGGCCAAGAGCCAATAGCTAATCTGTAACAAGTAAGTATATATAAGTATGTATCTGTAATATCCATTCGTGTCATCTCTACTTTTTATGTATAAATTGCAAGATACACATACAGAATTCAGGAAACACATACAGGATAAATTATATGTATACACATTATTTTAATTGCGGTAAAGTAAACGGAGATTTGTATAAGAATAAGCCCCATCTCGTGTTAACAAAGAAAAACAAAATTAGTGAATATAGTGATTGAAAGTGAACAAAGCCGCTTAATTAGTGGATTCTTATATATTTTGTGTGTGCGAGAGTTAATTTGATCAGGTTAACTAAAAATATCAAGATATAACAGCATTATATAAGGTCAATTCAATTTCATTGTGATTTTGGAATAATATAGTTTTTACGAGGCCTATAAATTCTAGTATATCGTCGCCTTCAATCATATCAGAAGTGTGTGGCCTCTTAAACGCGCCTAAAATGCAAAGTGCGAGCATACTTAGACTGGGTTGACACAGCATTGTACGACAGGTTTTTGTGTAGAATAAATACTATCAAGAGGCACATATTTTGTGTATAGAATCATTTATAAGACGTCTCTTGAAGAAAAAGTACACCGCTGAACCGTTTAACGAATACACAACACGAATCAACTTTAACGTATTCGGTTTGCAATAGCACTAGTATAATATGAAAACGTCGTTCTTTTCGTTTTCTAACAGACTTCAAAAAAAGGAGAAGGTTTCGAACTGGTCGGGGACTTTTTATACGTATGTTTCTTGATTACTCGAAAACGAGTTGGCTGATAAGTGTTTTTTTAAGAGAATACTTTCCGATTTGTCCTATAAAATTTATATCAAAATCAGATCAGTATTTTAATTTCAAATTCAAAAAAGGTGAAATAAGGCTGTCAACGAAATATACCTCTTAAAGTCGATTTCTTTTTTTTAAAAAGACTTATACTCAAATTAAAATTAATATGAGCAACCGGTTGTACGTTTCATTTCGAATACGACAAAAAAACGTGCGGTACAATGCCGTGTAAAACAAGTGAGTCTTACAAGTCGAGTGAGACGATTACAGCCGTGCGTACAACGAACCATAACTAGGAGAAAAAATATCCACGAACAAACTGCGCTTCGAGTAATTCAATTTCTCTGACGTAACAAACTTTTTCATATTCTAACTTTGTTACGTTTGTTGTTAGTACGAAACCGCCAAGTTTATCCTTATTTAATGTACCTAGCTATGTTACTAATACTTTTTTTTTTATATTTCGGTATAAATATTTTATAAAGAAAAACCTTAATGTAATCCAGAAATACGAATATATTTAGGCGATGTGCTGTTCTTCTGTCCACAAAATTTATAATTTTTTAAACCTTTAAAAAACAAAATTACAAGATTTTGAAACAGATTTCTACCTGGGTTTATAATACGATTATAAAATTATTTTTAATCTCCACCCCAAAAAGAGATTATAAGTTCGTATCTGTGTATCTATCTATGGCATCGTAGTAATTTTGATGCGTTTTTTTTTTGTTTGAGAGCAGATTGTTTTATCATTTTTTTTTTAATTTATCTTTTATACAAAAACAAATTAGGATAATTTGCTATACCAAAAGGGATAAATAAATTGTTCTGTACATTACAATACTTAAAGTAACACTTAGTATATTCACTCAGTCATTTCTTTATTCGCATCAAAAGAAATCATTTCTTATTTACAATAATAATATCAGAAAATTTTATCTATCTTTATCAGTTGAGCACAATATTTACTAAAATCTGAGACTAAATTATAATCTCGAAAATCTTCAAAGTTCCTTGATGATCCTTTATGTAACATGACACGTCGATATTAATAAACTTTATCAATATTTGCGTACTTATATTAAGAAACTTTGTGTTGTTATGCGTTCTACCTACATATATCAATATATTATGCAGTATGCACAGAATTAACTATTTAACAAAAGGGCATGTATTTAAGGCGCAACTTTTAAATTTTACTTTTGGTCAGTAAAAAATACAAAAGACAAGTTTATTAACTAATAACTGGTTTATTATTGGTTTATTATAACTAATAATTGGTTTATTAATATAAATATAAAGTGAATATAAATAAATAGTTAATTAATAAATATTGTAAAAATTATTGGGTAGTGAAATTACTTACCCAAATTGCAACTTATCATTAATCCAATGCATAAATAAAATATTTAACAGCATTCAATGTTTCATATTCGTATGCTTTTGTTTTTTTCTTTTCACGCTTTAATATAATAAAAAATATAGACAACTGCAAAAAATTCTGAAAATAAAAAAGAATTAAAGACGCTTAAAATTACTACATAATAACCACGTAATCTACAAGCATAATGTATATTAACAAAATGTATATTAATGGAGTCGTAAGCAAAAGTTAGTATTATACTCGTAGGTATAAAAACAAATACATTTACAAAAGTCGAAAGGCTTGATATATGTTACCAGGAAACCCTCTCTTCAAGTTGATTTCGCTCTTTGCAATCATAAGTACCTTAGGATGCACTCTGAGACGCTTTTAACAATATCTCGGACTCTTATTGACTTTAGTAAAAGGCCATACAAATCTTCTTGTCTAAGCGACTTGGTCTTCGTTTAAGCTGCTTTAAGAGTTGCGTCCGCTTTAATGTTTCATTTTGTTTCAACTGCATCGTTTTCTCACAATGGGTTTAGAGTATCTTATTCCTTATGTTTGAACTTTAGTTTTTTTTTAAGTGGCGGTGCCGTCAGACAAATTTTTCTGGAGTTAATTTTATGGCTATAAATAATATGCATATGTCGCGTAGGGTGAAGAAGGCAAGTCTGCGCCAAAAACATTAATGACAGTTAAGATAATATTATAGTAGCAAATTAACTTAATTTTTTTAACTACTATAATATATGGAATGTGTGAAAAAAATGCATGGAATGTTGTATGTATTGTTTTATTTATATGCCATAAATATTTTATTAAATCATATGTAAGTTATTGTGTGAGAAACGGCTTTTTTATCCATCTTATTATATTATGGAGATGTGACTGAAAAAGTCTACTTTATTAATACCTTTAAATATTAAAAGTTTTGATAACTACAGAAATACAATAAACTATAAAACATTCCATAGATAACATTTAAATTACGTGATACTCATCATATATTACAAAGTGGCCACTAAATAAAATTCCCCACCATCTTAGGTAAACCCGAGCTTAAATTCTATGTGTAAAGCCAAAGTGACGTTGTTTTATGTATATTTCAAACGGGTCTTAGCGAAATGAAGCATTTAGTAGCATTAGCTGCTAACTGCTATAAATGGAACATATTACTTTTAGCATTTCTTTAACAATTAAGCGCAATGGTGAATGCCTCTCGTTCCTATACTAATTATTATAGAATGAGTAAGATACATTAATTAGGTAAATATATAATGATGTTAATCTTATTATTGAAATAAAGACAAAACTGCGTTTCTCTGAAAATTAAAGATTTATTTTACGACATTTATTTACAGTTAACATAAAACTAATTACAATATATTTAACAAAATATTATTATCTTACCTGAAAATTAAAGAAACAACATTTAAAGCCTCTATTTCAGGTCTATTTTATATCTTAAGAAAATTCTAATAATCATAAATTTAAATATTTTTAAATGACAAAAGTCAACAATAAAAAGTAATAAGAGAAATTGACATAAATAACTAAAAAGGTTTTCTTTACATCTCCCCCCCTCAAAGAGAACAATTACGAGTAACAAAGTGGGTAATTGTTCACTTCCTAACAAACACAGGAGACAGTTTTGTAATGTGGTAGAAGTTTGACTCCGCTTTCTTGTGTCCGGTGTCGACTTCGTAAACTGAATTTGAAATCTTCTTCACAATTTTGTATGGACCAATCCTCAATTCATCCATTTTTTTTCTATTTAGTCGACTTCCGTTTTCCACATAGACTCTGTCTCCCACTTCCAATTTATATTCTTTCCGATGCAAGTCGAATATTTTCTTATTATAATTGTGAGATTTCATTGTATTCTCCAGAGCTATTTTTCTATCTCTTTTCAGATCTTCTTCTGTACACCTTGATTGCAATTCAAGTGGTAAAATATTCACATTTTCGCCTTCCAAAAGGTATTTTGGAGCAAACTTCGTGACTGTGTGCTCTGTTTCATTGTATTTGTCTACACATTTCTGTGCAATGGTAGTCCATGCTGTTTTTATATTACCTTCATTTATCTTACATCTTATCTTATTGACTAAAGTTTGATTTAGTCTTTCATTGAGCCCATTTGAAAATGGTGCATCCACAGCAGTAAAAATTAAATGTATGCTTTCTTTATTTAGGAATTCTTTAACTTCTTTAGAGTTTATGCCAGGGTATTGGTCAGTTAATATCATATCAATATTGTAGCTTCCTGTCACCTTTTTTATTAGTTTAATAAAATCATTGGAGCTTTGATTTTTTGACGTGTATATATAAGCGTATCTCGTAAAGTGATCAACCAGAAGATGTAAATATTTCTTTGTTGACCGGGATCCTCCAAAGCCTCCAATGGTATCAATTGATACAATCTCAAATGGACGTGTTGCCGGACCTAAATGTGACATTAAACCATATTTTGACCTTCTCCTTGATTTATTTTTTATACAAGTTTCACATGCATCACAGATTGTTTTAATATTCGCGATGATGTTATCTGCTGTGTAGAAAGGTGTAATTTTATTTGCCATTTGGGTTCTTCCGATATGGCAGTAAGTATCGTGGACATCTTTTATTAGATTTTTGCTAAGTTCTTCTGAAAGTATTATTTTTTTACCTCTTTTATTTTTTTTTGTAGTAAATCCCATTTTCTAAAATAAAATTTCGATTCTGTACATCCAAATTTCTACCTTGGTCATTTTTTATATCTTTTATGTTTATTAAATTTACTACTTTGAGAAAATCATCCATGTTATCATAAGATTCTAGAACTGGATTTCGACTTAAACAATCCGCTTCTTGATTTGATTTTCCTGGGTTATACTTTATTTTGAAATTATATTGTGACAAATAATATTTAATAAGATTAACATCATTATAAAACAACATTTAAAGCCTCTATTTCAGGTCTATTTTATATCTTAAGAAAATTCTAATAATCATAAATTTAAATATTTTTAAATGACAAAAGTCAACAATAAAAAGTAATAAGAGAAATTGACATAAATAACTAAAAAGGTTTTCTTTACAAATATATAGGCAAAGGTGGACTTATCTCTAAAAGAGATCTCTTCCAGTCAACCTATGGAGGTGAGTGATAACATCAATAAGCGGGCAACATAGTGCTACTAAAAGTAATATTTGCAATTACATATATACTTATATACCTGCATATATAAATATGTAGATAAATCAATACTTATATAATACACAAGGTGAGACATGGAATAGTATTTAGTTATGATGGAGGATAAATTTGTGTCAGAAAATAATCTTTCAAGCGTTTTTTAAACAAGGTCACATTGTTCTACTCTGTTGAATAATTTTGGGCAATTTGTTCCACAATAACGGAGCTTGTACAGTAAACGACTGTAGCCGGAATTTGGTATTATCGTTTAAGACAATTATTTCATATACAAGACAATCATTTCATATATATAGGGTTTATGGAATTGTCTTCACCTCAAAAATCAAGTATTTTAGTAAGAACAGTTAATCGTGTATCCTATATTTGTTTACCTATTGTCAAGTTGTTTTTTTTCAGCAGATGATATGCATTTTACTGACGTAGAAAATAGCTGTAACCCACTCACTGTATCTCATGTATGAGCTGGCTCGACCGGGATGGTACAATTTTTACAGAAAATCAGCATGAAAGAACTAATATATCTACAATTCTCTATTCATTTCCTTAATTCCTACTCCCCTACATTCGTTATTTCTTCTTATGCTGACAATGCATTTATGTTTCCTCCAGGCACTTAACACTAGGGAACCTGCCTGCTCGTTTTCCAGCTAAAAAAAATGTGTCTATTATATAATGAGTAATCATTAACTATGTGCATGATAATAGCATCTAGCGATAATGGAATTAGTGAAATTATTTACAGTTAAATGTTATATTTTATCAGGCCCATCAATTTAGGTACAAAAAATGTTTTCGTATCTGAAAAAAATATTACAACATGGATTTATCGTTCTCATCAACTCTTCCAGAGCCAATACAAAATACCGCATTAAATGCAATGTCAATAAAACTTATTTTCTCTAACATGCCACACAACAAAGAACGAAACAAAGAAAGAATCAATACACGTTCCCACTCGAGAACTGCAGATTAAATGTCAAGAATCTAAGTCCCGAAGTTTCGCAGCCACTTCGCAATTGCTGGCGACAATTTAATACTTTGATTGAACTACGCTTCGCTGCTTTCATCGGTAGAATTTAAAGTTATAACTATGTGGTTTGATTATTGCTCGACTGGCTCCAAGAAGAGGGATTGTGGTTTCGAATACTGGTTGCCTGCAATTTCATCGAATAGAGGATGAATTACCGCGGGAAATTATGTCCTCCACATAAACTATTTAACACGAAATTTTAGTTATATTTTTGCCACAAAAGTAGTATGTCCTCCTCCAAGGTGTCTATATGTGTATCAAAAATTATCAAATTTGGCAGAAGCAGGCAACAGTTTAAGCATAAAAACATTAGCGAAGAATAAACGATGAACGGGAATAAGAAGTATGGAAAGAATAGAGGGGGGGTTAGGGTTCCGACTCTCTCACCCACCGTACGAAACACAACTAAATTGTCTACTTTTCAGCGATCTTCAGTGAAAGTGAGGTACTGCCACGGTCGAGCCAGGCTTTACCCTGATATAAATAGTATAAAACTAAGTTATTTTATAATTATCATAATGAGAACTTGTGTCGCCCTCTGATGAATAAACAAAGAAAAACTTTTATTTTACGTTAAAGTTATACGTTACCAAACTTTTCGCAAATTTGCACACAGGCCACTATTTGTTCGCAAAGTTTCCACCAATTCCTCATTAATTCTCCTTCTCAGTAATAACGTTTGTTACACTATGTGTGTGGTGGATGAGTAAACTAGTGTAATTACTGGCACGAGTAACAACTTTGTCCTCCCGATGACAGCCATTTGCAATTTAAGGTCTGGTAATAATGCAAATGTCTTTGAGTTTGTTGCAAGTGCAAGGGAAACTTCAGCTTGGTCCATTTACCCGTCGAATTTTAAATAATAAATAATTAAATGTTAAATGAAAGTGTCCCTTGAATAAAGGTTTTTGTAGTCATCGAATGAAAAATGTAATTATTTTAGGTGTTAGGGTTTTAACGCTTTGAAGAATATGATTGTATGATTCGGCTGAACTGCTATTATATTTGATTGTTCTTTTGTTTATATTTACAATATTTCGCCTGTATATGTACTGTATATAAAAAAATAAATCGCTTGATTATTGTAAAGATTGTATGCACTAATCATTGTAAAGAATATTTATTTTATCAAAGACTGATGTTGGAAAACATTGTAGTTCCAATATTTATTGAAAACTTTAAGTTTTGTACGATAATTATTAAATTCCGTACACCGAATACTTTTGTTTAATATTCTCATGTCTTTAGCCCAAAGGTTGTCTGGAAGAGATTGCTGTTAAGGGACAAGACCATCTCTTGCACTTTCTTCTGTCCCTTCTTGTTCTTTTTGTTGTTTTATTTTTTTTGGTTTTTGGTGTATAAGACTAATGGCTGACATACTCGCTGACTAATTGATAAACGCAAAACCTAAAGCGCTGGGTCTAGAAATATGAAATTTTGGGTGTATGTAAGTCGTAAGTATGCACTAAGAAAGAATTTTTAAAAATTCATTCCCTATGGGGTTAAAAGAGGGTTAAATGTTGGTTAGGTATCAAATTCCTTATACGTGGTACTGCTAGCAAAGTATATTTTTATTGTATTGTACTTCAATTCTGGGAAAATTTTAATTGAAGCGAGACATACAAAGCCAGTTAAAAAAATAATATTTTTAATAATGTTGTGACTTTTTTATAGTTTAATGGTATTTAGGTTTACTGACATTATTCTAAAACAGCTACAACAATGTTTTAAAAAAAAATCTTCGTATCATTTCTAAATTACTCTTAATTCAACGGTATATGAGGAAGACCTGCCAATTCATTAGAGAATACTGGCGCAAAAGAACCCTCAATAATCAAAGAGATATTCCAAGGGAAAGTAACATTTACGGAATGAATTTATATTGATAATCTACGGATATTATAGAATGATACTTTATGGATTTGGATAAATAAATTGCCTTCGCCCTGCAGTGTCACACGTGGGATAAAAAAACACCCTCTGAATTTATATATATAAAAAAAATCAATTGCCGTATGAAATTATGTATGTTTGCGATTCAGTTCAAACCGGCTGTTATTTTACATTGAAAAGTCATACAGAAAAATTGAAAATTTTAGTTAAAAAATATATCATTTAATATCCGTTGCGAGGCCGAAACACTACCTTAATTCTGAAATATAGTCAAGAAGAAAAGAACATACATTCGACATTCTTAAAAAAGCGTATTATTGGACTAAAGAATATTGTAGTGTTTTGGCGTAAGTACCTAAGTAACATAGAGAAAACCACAAAACACTCTCTTACTGATGTTGCAAACTTCATCGATTATGTTTGAAATTGAAACCCTCAAGAATCCAGATACGTAGTATCGAAAACCATTATTATAATAAGGATCAACATTATATATATATATATATATATATATATATATATATATATATATATATATATATATATATATATATATATATATATATATATATATATATATATATATGGTTAAAGATCTTTATTCTCATAAGAACATACATAGGTTCACTTACATGAGATTAAATAATGTTACACACATACGTTAATATTTGATACATGGAATGGCTAGTACTACTTAATATTATCTGATATATATATTTTAAGTTTATTTTTAAAAGCATTTAAACATTGACATTCCTTTATGTGGTTCGGCAAATCATTATATAGTTTTACTCCATCAAAACGTATATTTTTGTGTCCATAATTTAAGGTTCTGACTTTAGGTAATTCAAGTTTGTGTCTGTTTCTTAAGTTATGCTTGTTTGATTTTTGTGTAAATGTTATGTTTGAATGAATACTTTTAGATAGTATCTTTTTAATTAAAATACATGTGTTATAAATATATGTTTGATTTAGGTTGAATATTTTTGATTTTTTGTACAGTTCTATCGACGGTGTGAAAAAGTCATAGTGAAAAAGTACTTTTATAATTTTGTTTTGCGTAGTTTGTAAGATTTTAAGATTAGACTTTGAAGCTGACCCCCATATTTCAATTAAGTAATCAATGTGTGGCTTTATCAGAGAATTGTAGATAACACTTCGCACTTTTTTTGGTATACAATTATTAGATCTTCGGAGTGCTCCTACAAGCGATGAGAGTTTTGATCTGATATGCTCAATGTGTGGCTTCCATGTCAGTTTATCATCCAACCATAATCCTAAATATTTCTCTAAGTTTGATCGTTGTATTCTAATTTTGTTTATTGTAAGGGCCGGAAAATTTTGTATTTTTTTATTTTTTGCAGTGAAAATCATATATGATGTTTTTGACGTATTTATTGTTAAAAGATTGCATAGAAACCAATCATTGAGCAGATCAAGATCTCTTTGAGCCTCCCTAACTATGTCACACATTGAGTGGCCATAGTAGAAAAGGCAAGTATCGTCCGCATACATTGTAAGGTGTCCAGTTAAACCAATATTCTTAATATTGTTAACATATATAAGAAACAGCAAAGGCCCGAGAATAGAACCTTGTGGAACGCCATATGTTATTTCTTGTGGTTTACTTGTGTAATCTCCAATTTTTACTACTTGGTGTCTATTCTCTAGATATGAAGCAAAAATACGAAGTGCTGAATTTTTTATACCTATATTGTTCAATTTATGGAGTAGTTTAACATGACTTACAGTATCGAATGCCTTTTTTAAATCAATGAAAATACCTAATGCAATATGTTTGCGGTCAATATTAGTTTTTATTTCAGTAACTAAGTTAACAACAGCCGAGAGGGTACTTGATTGAGGTCTAAAGCCAAACTGTTCGTTTATTAAGAGATGTTTGTCTTCAATGTATTTTTGAAGTCTAATGTACAATAATCGTTCGAAAATTTTTGACAATACCGGAAGCACCGACACCGGTCTATAATTATTGGGATCACTTCTGCAACCTGATTTATATATAGGAGTGACTTTAGCAATTTTTAGGGTATCTGGAAAGACACCTTCCTTTAAACATTTATTTATACAGTTAGTTAAACTACCTACTATTAGATTTTTCAAACATTTTATAGCTTTAGTACTTATTCCATCTATACCCGTACTTGTATTACTATCCAGGCTATCTATGACCTTTTTGACCTCTTTGATCGTGCATGGTTTAAATTCAGTAAGCGTTATGTCGTGTGTGTAATTTTCGGAGTACATGAGAGTATTTGTTAAATTTGAATGGTACTTACTTGGAATTAAATTAGCCAATTTAGAACCGATACTTGAAAAAAAGTTATTAAATACCTCACAAATATCAGTGCCATCAGTAACGATGCCGGATTCTAATATCAGTTTTGGTGGAGCATAACTATTTACAACTTTATTCCTAGCTAAATTATTTATCACGTCCCACATTTTTCTTGATTTATTGCCACATTTTTTAAACAATGAATAATAATAATTATGTTTTGCGTATTTGATTAATGAAATAACTTTACTTTTTTCTTTCGAAAATTTATCCTCAATTACTTCGTTGTTTCTATTTTTATTTAGTAGTTGCCACAGTATGTTTCTTCTATGTATAGCTTGAATAATGTTTCCATTTATCCAATCACTTTGAGGAAGATTCAGTACCTTAATTTTATTTACTTTATTTTGCAGTATGTGAGTAGAAATAAAATTTTCAAAAGTAATGTAGTCATTGTGATAATTCTTATAGTTAGCCATAGAGACACTTTTGTAAAGAGCTTCATAATCCAGAGCTTTATAATTTATTTTTGGATTAGTCACTATTTTGGTTTTTAAGCTTTCGAAAAATATTTGCTTATGATCAGATAATGATGATTCAATTAGAGAAAGTTTGAATTCCTTATTACTGATATTTGTAGACACATGATCGAGAATAGTTTTTGTTCTTGAAGTTTCACGAGTACAAAATTTTTCATCAATTTTATTCAGTATCTCATATCCCGCTTCATGGAGATTAGTTAAGTATTGTTCGATATTTTTGTCTGTGCTCAATAAATCTAAATTAAAATCGCCAAAGACAATTGACCTCTTCCTTCTTTCAATTTGCATTGTATATACCTCCAAAAAATTCGCAAAATTAGTGTCACCTGGTTTGTAAACACCTCCTACATTTAAAGACATTTTTGGTATATATATCCATAGATAGTGATTGTAGTTTTCATGTAAATTTTCAGTTACTTCGTATTGAATACTGTTATGAATAAACATCGAAACTCCGCCACCTTTACAATTCTGTCTATAATTGTAGATATGTGAATAGTTTTTTAATTGGTACTGTGTCGCATCGTCTTCTGAAGTAATCCATGTTTCCGTGAAAATTATAATATGGACTGTCGGGATGCTGTTAAGAATGCATTTAATCTCATCTAACTTTCCGGGTTTGCGAATACTTCGTAGGTTAGCGTAAAAGAATTTCAAAGATAATTTGTTTGCCATAATATCCTTATAATTATTTGTTACGGAGTGTTGAAGGTCAGTTGTTTTATTTATGTTGTTTGTCTGTAAATTTGATTGTACGAGTTTTTTGGAGCAATTTTAACTTTAATTATTTTAGGTACACCATTTATGTATTTTAGAGCCAGGTCAGATTCACCTGAATCTTCTCTTCGCTTTAGTTCAGAACGAAGATACTGCATATAGTTTTTTTGAGCCACTGTTTGATCTGAATAAATTTGTATATTTTGTGGCAATTTAGATTTATTACGTAATAGGTATTTAGGTGTATCAACACTTGAAAAGCATACCTTTATCGGCCGGTTTTTATCTGGAATGTATTTACCAAGTCTCATACATTTTACAGGAGTATATATATATATATATATATATATATATATATATATATATATATATATATATATATATATATATATATATATATATATATATATATATATATATATTTATAGGTAGGTATAATTCAAAGCATCGTGGATTAAGCTCCAAATCGTTAGTAGAAAAACAGGTCTTTGCCCCACATTGGGACTCTTACAGCGTGATACTGTATATGTTGTATACTATTGAATAATATTGTGTCAATCAACGAGAAATTCTATACAAGTATATATTTTGATACTTGCTATGAGATCTCAAAAGTATTTGTAACTAAATATATCAACATTTGTGAAGAAACGACAAAAATTAATCTATAAAAGCTTCGTGACAATATCACGTGATTTATTAGGGGTATGTAAAGAAATAACAATGCAGCACACCGGTCAGTCTTATTGGCAACTTGCATCAATGCCGAATCAAACTTGATAACGTGTCACTAGACGTGGACGAGAAGCGAGACATACTGAGGAAGAGCCTAGCTGTAGCCTACCGACTACAGCTAATATACGGGCTGGCTGGGCCGGGGCATTACACAGAAGATCAGCTTAGGGTAGCTAACATCAGCTGTGTTTCCTATTGTGTTTGAGAGAGCCGGAAGCCTAACGCCCTCCTACAATCCTTTCCTTATTGCTTTTTCTTTTTTTAAGTGCTGCAAATGTCAATGGGCGGCGATGATTAACATCAGTTGTCTTAACTGCTCTGCTTTGAACTTTTTTCAAAATAAAAAAAGAAAAATGTCAATTCGAGACGTTTTTAGGTCTGACCAGTGTTTTAATATAAACCCTATAAGTTTGTAAAGATTGCCAATACTTAAATGAAAATCTAAATTGGACCCAATCTCCAACATCCAATCAGCCAATACCTAAACCAACTCCAACGTCTTGGCAATCCAAAGTTCAAATAGTATGAACTCAATTTCGAATGTAAGCCTAACTATTAACAACTCTGTTTACTAGTTTCGTAGTACACTTGTTGTATAGCCAATTAAAAATTAATTGCTTTTTAAAGGTAACATATAGAGGTGAATTTTTAAGTGAGCGTGAATGGCCAAGTCTAAAAACTATAGTGAATAACGAAAAATACGTAAAAAGGCCGGACAGTTTTATAAGACTTATTACTTTGTCTAGCTGATATGACACACGTGCCACTTCCTGGGATTTTATTGCACTAATTTTCTTATACAAACGACATTCATGGGCTCATTGATATCCATGCCTTTTTTATTTTTAAATCTTCTTTACATCTTCAACTTACAACTCTTATAAGTGTCAATTAAAAATAATAAATTTTACTATTGGGATTGTAACATTCATTGCTCTCGCAAAAGTGTAAACCATAAGTTGACAGTTTTATTGTTATCAGATGAACAGTAAGGATTATTTGGAGTGTAAGGATTTAGTTCAATACTGCATTTAAATTGTCTTAATAAGTAAAGCCTAACCCTCGTCCCCATTGATTTCCTTACTTCCTATTCCTTATTCCTTATAAGCTGGTAACTCATCTGTGGGTCCTCTGGTGTTGCAAATGTCCATGGACGTCGGTGAACACTTAACATTAGATACCCCGCCTGCTCATTTGCCAGCTATTTTTATATAAAAAATACATACATATTATTTAAATATAAACTATATTTATTTTAACACATAAATGATTCAAATAAGATTTCGTACATCTACGTAAACAAAAAATAGAATTACTCTTGAATAAAATTATATTTAAAATGTAGAGAGATATATTTACTACAAATGAAGAATTTTATGCATTTTCTACATATTATGAATTTTATATTAATTATCCTTTACGAATGTCGCGTTGTTTTAATTTCATTACATTGTGATCTTATGGAAACTCTAATATTACAAAATGTAATAATATATGATTTATATGTGTTTTATATACATTGTTATAATAGTGATACAGTTATATAAAACTAAATTGTTAAATGTTAAAAAAAATAACTTATTCTTATAACGTATCAACTTTATAAAACAATTGTTTAATCAATTAACTAAATGCACACAAAAAAAATTACTTTATACACACATATTTTTACTATGTTGATGTATCTTACTAAAGTTCTTACTAACTAATGAACAGATTTTGATAAAATTTTACAATAACATAGCTTAGACATCAGATTAAAACATAGATTGTTTTTTATAAACACATCACGCGGGCGGAAGCTATATATAATATATATTATAAACTATAAACATCTATATTTTATGTAAATTAAGTCGCAATTATTTTATTAAGAAAATAAAGATATAATTATAATATATCGTATCCTTTTGTCCACGACAGCAATCCGTTCGTGCAGAATTCTGGTTTATATCAAAGACAACGTCTTTGTATCAATTTCCTTTGAAATCGTCCACAATTCGGTTATTTCAGCCTTGTATCCAACATTTACGGTTGCGTGTATGCACGAACTATTTTGCTTAATGTGACTTATATCGCTAATGGAATTTTTTTTAATTCAAATATCACCTTAGAAATCTTTATAGTCTTTTTAATAGAATTACTAAAACATCAATAAATTAATTGTTAAAATATTATACATTCGAATTGAAAAAACGTGCTTTTTGAATTGGGAAATAAAAGTATAGTCGACTATATGACATCAAAAGAAATCTAAGATGGCGGATCATAATTAGCATTAAAAGTATAACGTCGTAACTTTAAAAAAAATAAGCAGAAACATTGGATTGTAAAATATTTGATGATTATGTAGACACATTAAAATTTCACTTAACAGCTATTTAGACATTTTATGCTAACGCAATGTTAAATTTAACTTTCCATTGTTAATTAAACGGAAGAAAAACAAGCGAGAACACTTGTTAATTTCTCATTAAGGCCGTATTAATAATTAAGAGCTTACAATAAAATTAGAACGAAAACGATTCTTAATTTTTACAAGCTTTTATTTAACTTGGTATGGACGAATATTATGTTAATGTCTAAAGTAAAAGAAACATCGTAAGTAATATTCTAATCGCGAATATCCGTTTCCATTGGTGGCCTAAATATAAATTTTGATTAGTATCGAATTTAAAACACAATTTACATTAATGCAACCGAAGACATGAGCAAAAGCTAGTATATCATAAAATATATTCCGAAAAGTATTAATACGTATAAATATAATTTCATGAATTCGCATTACGTTTGAATTCACCCGTGTGTAATTATGAAAGCAGATTTCAGTTTAAATCCTCGCTCAAATAACTTTAGAGAAACAAATTGACAAACGGCATATTTACTCGCGGGTAATAGAATTTTATTTCCTAACTAGCTTGCCTGCGGCTTGCGTTAATATAGGTTTAGTTTTGCTGGTAGACTGTCTAAAACTTATTTTTCTGTGTCGCCGTTTCAACACCCGCGCCTTCTACTGGCAGTGATTTGAAATACATACATCTGTAACCTTCTATGAAGTGGAAACAATAAATTGACAAAGTTTTATCGTAATCGATTTAACTATACGATAATGCATAAGATCTTCAAAAAAACTTTGATATTATTATATTGGGTCGTTGCGACATACACAAAAAATAAACTCATTATTTTGCTATTGCATAAAAAAAATGATTTTATCGATATGACTTTAAAACAGGTGAATGCCAAAAATCAAACAGCTTTAATAAATTATCGTTTATATTTTCAATAATTATTTCAATAAATTTATGTTTTTAACCCAATTAAATTAAGAATTACTTCAATAAATTTGTTTTGTTTAATTTATGTGTGACCCGCGTTATACCCACTACATAGAAGACGTCTACGAAACCGTTACCACGAAGTAACAAACAAATTGACACACTTTCGCATTTATAAGGTCTAAGGCGAATCTCAATCTAAATATATAACTCAAAGGTGACTAACTGACATAGTGATCTATCAACGCACAGCCCAAACCACTAGACGGATCGGGCTGAAATTTGGCATGCAGGTAGAAGTTGGGACGTAGGCATCCGCTAGGATTTTGTTTATTTCTACCAAAGGATAAAATAGGGGATGAAAGTTTGTATAAAAATTTGTCAACTTTAAACAGATCGGGCTGACACTTTGCATGCATATACCTACTACGTATTCATCGCAGACGAAGTCGCGAGCACTAGCTCGTCTATACTAATATAATATTATAAAGAGGAAAGATTTGTTTGTTTGTAATGAATAGGCTCCGAAACTATTGGATCGATTTCAAAAATTCTTTCACCTTTGGAAAGCTACATTATCCCCGAGTAACATAGGCTATATTATATTTTTAAAAAAATTAGGGATCCTTACTAAAACTCTAATAATGTAACCCAATCGTCACTGGGGTACGGGGGGAGTCAATGTAATGTAATAAAATAAAGTCCCGCCAGTACATTAATAAAACTTATGAATAAAAAAAAATCATTAAAAAAAATTCAAACTTCGTTTATAATTTTACTTTTTTTTTTAAACCCGACGCAAGAAAGAAGGATGTACGTGTGTGTGCGTGCGTGCGTGCGTGCCTGCGTGTGTGTGTATGTATGTACCCGTGCAAAGCCGGGGCGGGGCGCTAGTTGATAAATAAACTTCTTAATTAAGAGAAAAGTCACGGCAAACAAATATCCTCTCGAAACAAACAATACAATGAAATTATGTGTGGCGTGCAAATGAACGCGGGTATAAATGAAATTTAAACAGGAACCGCTGCATAAGCCAGCGAAATATTCCATTTTGATAAGAATTTAAGAGCTATGAAATATGCATTTCGGGGGAAATGCAAAATACCGTTTTAATTGCATGTGTCCTGTCGGCTATTGTTTGATAAAACTTTGTTAAATACTGTTTTTTTTTTATTAAGCCACTTAAAAGAAATATTTAACGTATATTACTTTTTACCACAAACTAAAGTAGCTTCAGGTACTTTAATATTTTGTGTTAAAAGTATAAATCTCTATCCTTTTAATGATAAGATGAAAAGGTTGTGGGTAAAGCCTTAACGCGTCCATACTGTTTTCTATAATTTATGAATAAATATAAAAGAATCTTTTGACATTAATATTCTAGAGTAGTCATTCGTTATATCGTTATACTCCGTTAAAATAGGACATAAATATGCCGTGTTTGGTATCATTGGATCAAAGAAAGTTATTTGTACATTTAAAAAACCGAGATAAAACATTTATAAGCATTCGTTTTTGACTTTGTCCATATTCATTCGATTTTTCTCGTATTTTAGTTTTCTTCTTTTTCTTGTCGTTATCAGAGCGAAGAATAGTTTAAAATAGCGTATAAAACATTAATTATATTTCATATCCACAAAACACATTTCAAAAATAAAATAGATAGAAGGATCAAAGTTTTGGAACAGCTGAAACCGGGGACAGCGTCTAGTTTCATCTAGCTTAATAACTAGTTCCGTCAGCACGGCAGTAATTAAAAGACTCTCTCCTAATAATTTCCTGGAGGAATCGTTGGGAACGGAAACGTTAATGAAAACTTTGTACTATGTCGGTCGTACGTATGACGAAATGATTATACTTTTAGTTAAATACTTGTAATTAAACATATAAAATAAGTTGGAAAAATTGTTAGGAAAGATAAATTACATATCAATAAAATTAAAAGAATAATTATTTCATCTATAGTGTAATAATATAAAGAGCTAAAATTTGTTTGTAACTTTATAATGTAGGAGATAATCTCTGAAACTACTAATCCGATTTGAAAAATTCATTTAACGTTGGTTAGCTCATTTATACAGTAAGGTTACAGGCCAAGAACGCGAGGTTGCATAATCATGAACGCGAGTCACGAGGGGCAGCTTGTCGTAGATATCATAAATACGTCATAAATATTTTTAATTATTAGTATGTTACTATTAATTTTAAGTAACAATTTTACCAATTTTTTTATGCCAGGGTCTGCTTATTATTCTAAATCCGATCTTAATGATATAAAAAAATTGCCATCTAACCTCCGCCACAATGATAAGGCTTAGTGTGTAGTTATAGTGTTCCCATGCATATAATAATCATTATCAGGTGATTGTGATAGCGTTACTCGTTAGTAGGGAAATTATTCTAGTCAAACTGTCATACTACAAAAGACGCATTAAAACCATGTTCAACACGTGTCTAGCTAAACAGTGTTTAAAAATTAAACATTGCTTAAAATATTATATATGCTTAACAGCGAATAAACTCATAAAAAAACTTATTGATAAAATGTTATACGTTACATTTGATAGCTGAAATAGGTTTTAGACATCTATTAAACTCACTGTATATTAATCTGTATCTAAAGCATGTTTAACTCAAAATTGTACTTAGATGCGGATTTGTAGTACGGATTTTTTTAAACACGCGTTTAACTCAAACTCAAACTCAAAATATACTTTATTTAAATGGGCTTTAACAGCACTTTCGATTCGTCAAGTTACATGTCATATTTTGATTTTTGATTTTTATAAAGCTACCACCGGTTCGGAATGTAGTCTCTACCGAGAAGAACCGGCAAGAAACTCGATAGTTAAAATCATTTACACATAATGTATTTTTATTACATTTTAATTATGTTAATGTCTGTAGTAAGCCAGTAAATGGTTACTGGCTTGCCTTCAGGGGTTGCAGAGGTCAGATGGCGATCGCTCTGTGTAAAAATCAGTAACTCGTAAATATCTGAAGTAGAATAGAAAGTAGACCAGTATATAACCGGGAAAATGCTACGGAGATGATGATTTACAGATTATATAGGTATATTTTTTGATAAAGCAATTCGTCATTGGGA
Organism: Hypolimnas misippus; assembly: GCA_037950945.1. Classification (NCBI taxonomy): domain Eukaryota; kingdom Metazoa; phylum Arthropoda; class Insecta; order Lepidoptera; family Nymphalidae; genus Hypolimnas; species Hypolimnas misippus. The sequence continues at coordinate 5,700,220 of JBBEEQ010000009.1, forward strand.
CAAATCAATAAGAAAAACATTTCTAAGATATATTTCTTTGCAATAGACACGAACGGTTGTGGATATTTGATTTATTATTAATATATTGCCTGAACCATATTCGTTGACACTATTTTTATGTACTATATTGTTATTGCTGCTACTGACCTTGACAACGATACTAGTATATAATGTCGCAAAAAGACGATTTTATTTGCGATTTCATTATTATTGGAATTATAAGATACAATTTTATAGGCGGAATCGGTAACTTTCTTTTTAGGCAATAGCAAAATCTTAGGGATACAAAACAATTACTGAAACTATGAAAATAGAATATTTTATTTTTACAGCAGCTCTGGTTTAGCAAAACAAACACAATAAATAGTATTTCAAAATAGAGACACTTACGATGTCCTGTATATAGGGTAGATACTTTCCGTATATTTTCCCTTCAACTCGACTTTAAGCTTGAAAGGATCAAACGTAACTTAGCTAGGCGGAAGCGTCTACGACGCGGAAACAACTGTAAAGTTAGGGATACATATATGTTGTCAAGCGAGACATCTATCTAAGGGGTTCTATACACTGAAAAGAGTGACATTTATGTAGATTTATTTAAGCCATGTGCGGATTGCGCTTTCTCGGGTACGCGTTCACTTAAAAGCACTGTACATAGTTGTATTCTCTCAATTCACGTAAGTGTAATAATCTGAACTGTGCACATAACGTTTAGGAATCAGCACAGTCGTTTAGACATTTATTAAATTTTAGTTATTTTATATCATTATTATTAAGTGAAAGATATCATATGAGAACTTAAAATATTTAATAAGTTTATAGTCGTTTATGTATAGTCTATAAACTTGCCTTTATTAATTAAAAAAAGAAAGGTAAATATCATGAAATAAGTAAGATGAAGTTTTTTTGTAACGAATAGGTACGGTAGGATTTAGATTTAATGACATGTTTATTACATTTTTCTTTAAAAATTATAAATCAGTAAAGATATTTATCATATACAGAACACGTTTTAGGTTTTGTTTACTCGACTATACTATGCGAGAGTTCGAACTCGCCTTATATTTAGAAATTTAAACTGACATGACTCATCCTATAAAAACCATGTCTCCCATTGAGAGTTGTTGCAGTCCACAGAAGCTTCTCAATTGTTGTATTCGTCCATGTAAGCGTTTTCAACACAGACTGCGTATACGAGAACGCGAAATCCGTGTATCACTTTCGGAAAGTATGTAGGAAAATGTTTGATGTTCATTCAGTCATAACACGAGCGTAGTGCTGCGCAGCGATTAAAGGCTAACTCAATGAAACTCCAGTGAAATTCGTTCTCCTCTGGGCCGCGTTCGTTATGTCGCACGCTTAGTGTTAAAGTGACCGATTTATAAATGGCTCTGAAACTAGTTAGTTAACTGCTATACGTCTGGACTTGTTTAATATAATTCTGTCGTTCATAATGTAATATTTTGCAAAAGAAAATGTTTATTCTATAAATATTTACACATGAAAGTCTAAATTAACGCCGAAGACCTAAAGACGTTTTGACAATTTTCCAGAAATGTTAATTTTTTAATTTTTTTATTATTAAGCGCGAAATTGTATTAATCTATATACATTCTTAGATAGAGTCACTAGCGTCGGTTACTGGCCTTTAGGAATTTGTAGTGGACTGTTTTGTCTTCGTAGACATTGGTCAATGTAAATCCGTCCAAAAAATTACCTGCCATGTTACCGCTCCGCTTTTGTTATGCTAAGACCCTAAAAACTATTTCTCGCAGCTGCTAAACGTAACATAAGTGTGTTGTATGGATGTTTGAAACTCATGAAAAAAAATAATATATCTAATAGTCAGAAATATATTTTTTTCTATTACATATCATAAGTGGTTACAATAGAAACAGCAAAAGGTATAATGCATATTTGTACGTTACATAGTTTGTCCGCTTCCTAACACGGAACCCAATTAATTGTGTCCCTTTATCTTGTGCTCGATTTACAGACGCATTAACCGTATTATTATTTATTTCAATCAATGTACCTCGACAAAGTCAAGTTATAACCAACGAATACATAAGTAGATAATTTACCTATGAAAATTACATAATTATTTCATAAACCACGATCTTAAGTCGTTTTCTGAAATATATGACAACAAAAAACCTAGAGTTTACATTGAGCCTTATTTTTGATGTTCAAAAATAACAGATTCAACCTACACGTTTCATTTTGATCGCTAAATTCTTAACAAAATCGTTAGCATTAAGATAAACATTTGTACATTAATTTCCTGTTATACTAAGATCTTTTTAGAACCAGTAATATCAATCGTATCTCACAGACAATAGCAACGTCTTTTGCATGTATCGACATCACGACTAAATAAATGCAAAAGCGAAAGAAATCTTGTCTGATCCCTTAAAAGGGTCCAACAAATGCTGCCTCAAAAGCTTAAGCGACTAATACGCCTTAATTGAATTATTTAAACATAAGTGCTTGTGTTTACTTTTTTTAGTGTACCGTACTAATATAAAAGGATGCCAATCAATGATATTTTGTATCTATAGATAACATACATATATTATGTTCATAATTTTTGAAGTTAAAAAGTTGGTCAATTGACTTGTCGACCCAAAAGATACTCTCGCCTGTCAAACTCAGTCGCTTGCTAGTTAGGCAAAGTCATACAAGAAGATTGGAATTCTGGGTGCCAAAATCCTTGAGCTTATAACAAATCTATATCTGTAATAATATCATTAATTCCAATTGCCAATACATGAAATATTTTGGCATCATTTTGATGGCTGACCATCTGTCAGGGACATTTTTCCTAGATGCTATTTCCTGTCGATGATTGAAATTCAGCATAGTTATAGTAGGAATATAGTTATAGAGACGTGAGTTTATTCGAATTTTCAGTTCAATTAATTTAGTTGAGGCCTATAATTAAGGTTTTAAATTCTATGAGATATTCCCAATGATAGGATAACAATTAAAGGTAATTTAATAAATAATTCAAGAAAGTAAAATACCTATCTGATAAATTAGTTTTAACATTGTGGACTGCCTGTGTTCTATAATCGTTGATTAGATAGTTTCTTTATCATATATTTGCGTTCAAACGACGTAAGGGTTATGGGCTGTCAAGTGACTGTATAGTCTGTGACATTCGTTGCATTGTGACTCTATGACATTAGAATCAGATCCGTTCGTAGCTGCCTCTCCGCTACATATCGCCGATACAGGAACACATTAAATGTTGGTTGCTGTAAATCATCGTGCGTTTACCAACATCAAAACAGCCTGGACATCGACCGCAGTATTGAATTTCTTAGTAATAGGTGAAACAAACAAATGCTCATAATGCGTTAGATTGAGGAAAAATTATGAGATTTATTACTGAAGTAGAATAAATATTAAAAGTACGTGCATGCAATAAAGTATGATAAATAAGTAAAAAATATTTAAACTGATAAGATCGAACACTAATTCAATAAGAACAAGTTCCACTTGACCGGTTTTATTTTACAAATAATTACTTTATTTTCACAAAGAGATTAGTAATGAGATTAATTGGTACATTAGAAAAGTGTTTTGTATTTGCTTTATTCTATACTACATTTCAAGTATCTAAGTAGATATAGGAAAAATTAAAATTACTCGATCCAATTAAAGTGGTAAAAACGTCCATATTGCATTCCACTAACAGATTCAGGTGAAGGGATGGCTAAGAGGCTCAAGTCCCTACTGAATACTTTTATTTGTTCGATACCTCATGACACTTTTTAAAGCTTTTAGTGATAATCTTAACAAAGCCTATTCTCAACCAAGATTTCACCTGGGACACCCCCAAAACAAAAGTCTTTGATCTGCCACTGTTTATAATTTAAGCTCTATCTCTAGTATACAAATACATACATTACATATAGATAAGATATCATCCCTTACAATTCAGTCTATAGACTTTATTTAATTATGTACTTACAGATTGATGTATTCAAAACCAAACATCAGAATTCAATCACCAAGTGTTAGAGAGTACAATTAATGTTGGTTTCTTTTCCAATCCTCCTTCGCAAAGTAACAAGTTTTGCCGATACGGGTTTCATGTTGGACTCAAGTTTTGACGTTTATTTCATTAAACTTTACGCCATCGTCTATTCTTGATGCCTTCCTTTGCCTATCATGTTGCCAATCGCAAGTGATATCAGTGGTTAATTAAAATTAATATCCAGTGGTTTTCAATCATTAATTTATTTTATCTCAACCTGAAGAATTCTTGGGTGAACTTGTCATTTGTTAGTTTTGGATACTTTTTTAATGAAACGCTTATTTTGGTCAGCGAAGGATAATTTCCATGTAATTATTTCTAGACTTCTGTTCAGAAAACTACCAAAAATAATAAATAGTTCCATTGAGTAATTAATATGTAAAAAATCTTCTATTTTTTTTTTCATTAAATTAAACTTCTCACATTTCTTTTGTATTTCGTGTCGTTCTTATAAAAAAAGGATAAATAAATAGGAACGAGAAGATTTTTTTTCATTATCTATGCTAAATAAGATATGACATTTTTTTTTAAATAGTCAGGTAACTGATTTCTATATCTGCAATCATTAAAAAATCACAGTAACTTATATAATTATTACAATGATGATATGATTTCACAATTTAACAAGGGTAAAAACGAAAGACTACATATGATATCTTTAAAAGAAAAAAAAGTGGTATTCCCGAGGGGTAGAAAATTAACTTTTAGATGGGTATCCAACTTAACAAAATCTACTTTAAGGCAAGCGAAGCCGCTTGCAAAAGCTGCATGAAAATCCAATATTAAGGAAACTTCGAAACCACAGTGAGTCAACTTATGGTCAAAACCAATTTATATTCTATCGACTGATGCCGCTGAAATTGAATAAACTTTCATATATTGCGATCCTTATTCGATGTGAGCAAAACTGATCGTATTTTAAACTAATAATAAATGTAATCCATACTAATATTATGAATGCGAAAGTAACTTTCTACCTGTCTGACTTTATGTCTAATTATCACGCCATATATTATAAAAATATTATATTGTATATTATCATATAATCAAATTCGATTAGTATGCCAAAAAAATATTTGTATTTTGTGGAACTGATATACATATGTATTATTTATTTATTTTAATTTACAATGTTTTTTTGTAATTATACATTAAAAGATAAATTGTAAACAAGATAAATGTGCTCCTCTAAATGACGATATTTGTTTATCTTTATTTATCGTGTTTCTGAATTTTATCATATTCTTAATAAGATACTAGTCTTATTAAAAAAATACAATTTTTCGTAGGATAAACAGGTTTAGTTTTTTAATTGGGCATATAAGGCCAAATCCGAAACTGTAAGGAATATAAATAATCCGATTTTGAAGAAAACTAAAACTATAACATTAATTTGTAGATTATATGGCATGGAGTCATGGACATTGACACAGAACACTGTAAAGAAATTAGAAGCCTTTGAGATGTGGATCTATCGCCGCATTTTGAAGGTCTCGTGGTGTGACCGAATAAGCAATGTAGAGATCCTTTCAAAATTAAACAAAGGTATGGAGCTCATGAACACCATAAAGCACAGGAAATTGGCATATTTCGGTCACATCATGAGAAATAAAAAGTACAAAATACTCCAACTAGTAATCCAGGGAAAAATCGCCGGTAAACGTGGAGTTGGGCGGAGGCGCCATTCTTGGCTGAAAAATCTGCGGGACTGGTTTGGCTGCAGTACCACCACACTGTTTCGAGCAGCGGCTTCGAAAGTGAAAATAGCCATGATGTTGTCCAACCTCCGATAGGAGTGGAACCTTAAGAAGAAGAAGAAGTAGATAAATATTTTTTAGGTAAAAAAACATCCTGTATAACCGACTGTGATCGAACCGTTCAACAACCAATTCTTATAGAAATCTGAATTTTTTAACACAACATTTATCTCGAAAAAATTAGCTGCTAATCATTGAGAAGTTCCGTTATCTAGCTCATATTTTTTCTAAACTACCTTAACATTTATATAGCACAAGTGTTGAGAAACAGTCCAATAAAGAGCCTTGTTAACGCAATAAACAAATGCCTAAACTAGCAAAGGCAATGAACTCGTTAGCGTCAAATGCTAATTTTTAACAAAATATAAAAGCTAAAGTTGTTTAATTTAGCAAAGTATTGCAAACATCAAGAGAACAACGGAGTTGTCCAATTAGTATAATAACGTATAATGGATTAATGTATGTGCCTCACAAACGAATGATATACACAAACACTGTTAAGACAATGCTGATTATGCTCATTTAATACTTGTAAAACTGAATAAAGATACTAATATTATTAGTTCATCCTTCTGATATTAAATATAAATATATTTTTAATTTTCATTTTAGTTTTAGTTTAAAAACAACAATACAATATAATTAAGACCATCATATTCGGTTGATATTTTTGACGTAGATTATTTTATAAATATATAATTGTTCCTCTTCAAATATTACCAATAAAATAGATTTTGTCAGATCGCCTGGTAAGGTAGAATTTGTTTACTTTATTAACTTTTAATAGTAACTAGCTTTTGCCCGCGGCTTCACTCACTTTAATCTAGATATCATTGTGCCGGACCATCTAATTATCGAACAATATTTATATTTTCCTATCGCTAAGGAACAGAACTATTGGAATGAAATAGGATGAGTAGATGGAAGATAGAATAGACGCTTAAATTAGACAGACGGAGTAAACCCCATTGACTAAGCTTTATAATAAAAATTAAACTTTGTTATGATAAAATTTCATAACGGAATTTTAATATTTAATTTTAACATTTTTAAATGGCAATTTCACAAAAACATAAAATTGAATGTGTGTCAGAAGCTTTTTAATTCGTCTCATTACATTTTCTAATTAGTCTGTGCAAATTTGATAGTAATAGATAAAATAGTGTTACCATTTTAACAAATTATTTCTATTACTAATGAAATAATTAGGACTAATGTTAAAATTATTTATTTTACAAAAATAGATTTTATATACGGAAATGTTATTAAAATAAGATATTAAATTATTTATTGTTCAAAGTAGGTTTGTGTCAATATTTTTATTGTTTCAGTTTTTGAAGTTTTGTTTTGTTACAGAAATTCATTGCTGACGACATTTTTATTACTACGATTGTTTTGGTTTCGTAATATATATCTTCTTTTGCCTTTAGGTGGCCATTTAATAATTATTAGTAATTATTTTGAAATATCTGTTTGGTTTTAATTACCCACATTTAGGGACATTTTTGGGTGTATATGGTAACTCGTAGTAGATTTGTTAAAGATTAATTCGGTCATCGATCTTTTCTATTTTTAGAAACGCACGCGCCGGTTCTAAATATAGAATTTGTATTCAAACAACTTATGGTGAGTCTTGGTCTTCAAGCACGTGTTCTCACACTTCTTTAGTTTTGTAGTATTCTTATTTGATTGTTTATTTTCAGACAATTATAGGAATATTTGCATATTCCAATAGGATAATGTCCAAAGTCGACATTTCGCCATGTGGTCTTTAAATCGCAGATTTTCGTCAAACGTTGTAAGTTGCATATATTTCTATCTAATTCATAAAGATTTAACTTTTATTCGCAAGATTATTGAGTGTTTTTATCGTATTTTCAGTCTATTTCGGATTTTTAACTCCTCCGAAGTTGTAATTGTCAGCGCATGGTTGGCATGGCATTAAACCTTCTGGAGGTATTTATTACATTCAAGTTATCTATTATTCTTGAGATTAGGCATTAATATTTCGTGTCCTAATATCATTTATTTTTATTACAGGAGTTTTTTTTTTTATATATATATTAAATAGAATGAATTCTTATTCATTCCTATAGGAGATTATTATTATTATTGATGAGAATTGGTTGATTATGTAACTAATCATGCCTTAAATTTGACCATGGAGAGAGAACGTCAATAAGAAATAAATACAAAAGGAATCCCGTCCAAATACAATATCTCACCTCGGGATATAATACAATACACACCGATGGGGTGGTGTGAATACTATTGAAGCCTAGTGGTTCAGCTCCGTGTTCTTCAGTTCCTGCTTTAACCCGGGAGCAGCAACGTCTGCCTAAGCCAGTTCCGGAAGTCTCGCATCTTAGCGGCAGACGGGTTAAACTTTCATCGAGACGGTAGTTGTAGTTCTCTGTCTTTGGTAATGTAAGGTCATGTCTTTTCCTATTTTATAATTTAATAGATCAGATTTAAATTATATTCCTTACTTATATGTTACTATTCGGCCTGACACCGAAATTTAAATATTAATGATATTGTCAGTGGCGCCTAACATTCTATATTTAAGTAATGTAAAGTAATTGCATTGGTGTACAACCTGGTGACCCACCCGATTGAGTTTAGCTGGCTCTCTTCTCTTCTTCCCTTCTCGAATAATTAAACTTAATTGATAAATTTGTTAAACTTATTTTAATAAGAATAGTTTAATTATTATTAATTGTAATCAGTTAAGATTATTTCTTTAGTAATTAATTAAAAAAGATAATAAACATTGATATAACCATAAAAACTTTTATTTTTTTTATTTTATTTTTTTTATTATTTTTTTTAATATAACAATTGGCGCCCAACGTGGGGCCGCTTTACCAGGTGTAGTTGGTTCGTCTATTGCTGTACCGATTAAGCCATTGCAATTACTAATTTTGGTTGGTTACATTTTTTTTACTGTATGAACACGGAGGCTTCAAATATTTTTTTATGTAAACCTGCCACATATGTTATTGTATAATTTATTTTAATTCTTAGACCTACTACTTAATTATTTGTTAAGCCAGCTCGACTTATTTTTGGTTTATTTATTTAATTTGATAATAACTTAATTATCATATGGTAATAATTTAAAATTACTTAAATATTTTTTTATATTATTAGGAATTCCTTAAAATTTTCTTTTAATTTTATTAATAGTCCAAAAGGTTCAGTACCAATTAACTTTCTTTTTCAGGTAGTTTTTTTTAGACTTTCTTTTTTTCTCATACCTATATTTTTTATTTTTTTTTGTTCTGTTATAGTACAAATTAATTTTCATTATGGAACGCCCAATAGCTTATCATATGCTTCGCAAGGATGAATTGATTTATGAGGTTGAAATACGGGATGAGAAACCAAAGACGACGGTTGAAGAGCTTCGTCGACAGGTTCGGGTCTTGGCAGATGCTATCCCAGCGGATGAGATCCTAGAGACTTCACTTGATCCAGAGGTCGAAATTCAGGTGATCGATTCCAAACTTTCTGAGATTCTTTTAACTTTGTCTTCTCACCCTCCCTTCAAAAGTTTCAACCGATTGAGGGCAGTTGCTCATCATCTATTTCATCGATTTAGTAGGGTTGTTGCCGACGTTAGTTTGTTTAATAAAATGGAGGAAGTCAACACAAGATTAAATAACTGCCTGGCACAAATTGATAATCTTTTTAGATCTTTTCGTAAATCTTTTGAGGAAGTAGACAATATTACTTCTCCAGGTGCTGAACGACCAATTGTACAACCTACTGTTGAACACCCATCTGGTGTTTATATTTGTAATTTCTGCAGCAATGAAAGAACTCTTGCTCGCCTAAACCATTTGTATAATGGAAAGTCATGTGTAAGATTATATCTACTGAGACTGGAAGAATTATGTCTTGCTCGTAGGATTTCTGATGACATTTTGTTTCAATCTGCCATTGAACTATTTTCAGGCGATGCACTTATCTGGTTTCGAAGTATAAGATCTGAAGTTCATGACTGGGCTTCACTGAAACAGAAATTAGTTGAAGAATTTTCACCTTTTGACTACGATGAGCGGCTGATGTCAGAAATTCGACGCCGTACTCAAGGTCACAGTGAGTCGTGCACAATTTTCATTGCTACCATGATAAATTATTTTGCTAGGTTGTCGTATAATGTTCCTGAACTTGAGAAACTTAAAATTATTAGGAAGAATTTACGTCCTCATTTTATTAAGGCTTTGGCTCTTGAAAAAATTGAGAGTATTAAAGACCTCAAAGACAAATGTAAACTTTTAGAGTATTCGTTCGTTCAGGTTAGGGAATTCCAAGAACCTCCTCCCATTACTGATCACACATTAGCAAGTGATCTTAGTTATATTAAACCAAAACCAGTTAAATGTAAAGTCGAGTCTGTCAAGGTTGTTTCAAAACCTAATTCTAGACCCAAAGAATTATTTTGTCCTCGGTGTAGGCAAAAGGGTCATAATTTAAAAACTTGCAGGTCTAAGGAATTAGTTTGCTTTAAGTGTGGTACTAAGGGGTTTACGTTTAATAATTGTACCTCTTGTAAAGAAGGTGTTATACCGGAAGGTTCAAAAAACTAGATAGCGTTCCGCCAACGCATTCTAGTAATTTTGATCCCGACGATTGGCGGAACTATTTAAAACGACTCTCTCTTTATTTCTCTCATGGCGTGGCAGCCGTTAATTATCCCCATGATATTCGTCCCCATTTATCTATTTGTATTTTTGACGAAAATTATTCTGGTTTACTAGATTCCGGATCTAGTATTTCTATTTTAGGTTCTGATTTGGGAACTAAATTTATTGAGAATGGTGTTCAGTTATATGAGAACACCGACATTCTTGATATTGCTACGGCCAACAACTCAACTTCACGGGTGTTGGGCCATGTTTTCTTGCCTGTTACTCTGAACGGTAACACTAAGGTAATTAAATTTTATGTTGTCCCAGGAGTGACAACACCTTTGTTGCTCGGTGTCAATTTTTGGCGTGCATTTAAATTGGCCGAGGATTTATTTTTTAAGCTTTCTTCTGAGGCTTTCAAACCCAAGGAGGTTTGCGAGCTTAAATATTTGCATCCCATGGAGGATTTGTCTGCTCCACAACGTGCGATTGTGGATCAGGTTCTTCTTGATTTTCAAGATGTTTCTTTTGAAAAGAAAGGCTTAGGTCTTACGACCATTATCTCTCATTCAATTGAAACGGGGGATACGCTGCCTATTAAACAGCGTTATTTTTGCCTTTCTCCTGAACGTCTAATTGAGCTTAATAAGCAATTAGACGAAATGTTACGTTTAGGGGTTGTAGAACCCAGTACTAGTCCTTGGAATAATCCCGTATTATTGGTTCCAAAGGCCAACGGTGAGTTACGGTTCTGTTTAGATAGCCGTAAGCTTAATACAGTTAGTAAAGGTGATGCTTACCCTTTACCATATATTTCTAGTATTCTTGACCAACTCAAGGAAGCTAGATATCTATCGTCTATTGATCTAAAAGCAGCATTTTGGCAGATTCCCCTTGATATTAATTCGCGGGAAAAAACCGCATTTACAGTACCCAGTCGAGGTCTTTTTCAATTTAAGGTAATGTGTTTTGGGTTGAAGGGAGCCCCGGCTACCCAACAACGCTTAATGGATCGCTTGTTTGGCCCAGAGTTTGGCAATAAAGTATTTGTTTATTTAGATGATATAATCATCGTTAGTTCTTCTTTTGAGGAACATATTAATTTACTTAATAAAGTTTTAGATCGCTTGAAATCCGCGAACTTAACAATCAATTTACAAAAATCTTGTTTTTTTAGGAAGGAATTAAAATATTTGGGTTTTGTAGTCGATAGTAAAGGACTACATACTGATCCTGAAAAAGTGAAAGCTATTCTCAATTACCCTATTCCTTCTTCCAAGAAAGAAGTCAAGATGTTTCTTGGAACGGCATCCTATTACCGTAGGTTTATTAAAAACTTTAGCTCTATAGCTGCCCCTCTTAACGCTTTGACAAGCACTCGCAAAAGCGCTCCACCTTTCGTTTGGTCAGAAGAAGCAGATAGAGCTTTCAACGACCTTAAATCATCTCTAGTTTCAGCACCTGTTTTGGCTTGTCCTGACTTTTCCAAACCGTTTTCTTTGCACTGCGATGCTAGCAGCTACGGTATAGCTGGAACTCTGACTCAAGTAGGTAGCGATGAGGAAGAACATCCGATCGCATATGCTAGTCGTTCCTTAAATAAGGCGGAACGAAATTACTCTGCGACAGAACGAGAAGCACTGGCCGTTGTGTTTGCGGTTGAGCATTTTCGTGCCTACCTGGAAGGCAGTACACCATTTAAAGTTATCACAGATCATTCCAGTTTGAAATGGTTCTTTAACCTTTCTAATCCTACAGGTCGCTTAGCTAGGTGGGGTTGCCGCTTGTCACCTTTCAATTTTATTATAGAACATAGAAAGGGTAAGGATAATATCGTTCCCGATGCGCTTTCCCGAGCAGTTCCCATTATTAGTGAAATAGTTAGTCCCGAAAACGATCCTTGGTATAATAGATCTTTTGTCAAATGTAAACAATTTCCAAATTCTTGTCCAAATTATACCATTAGAGAAGGTAAATTATTTAGATATTTTAAAAATAAATTTGGCTTGTCAAGTGAATTCGATTGGAAGGAGGTAGTTCCTAAAGCTTCTCGTGAGCATGTTATAAAATCATTTCACAGTAATGATCTCGCTCCTCATTTTGGAATTTTTAAAACTTACAAGCGAATTTCCTTACATTATTTCTGGCCTAACATGTATCAGGATGTTATCAAATTTGTTAACAGCTGTGATATTTGTTCAGCATATAAACACCAACAGTGTTCAACACCCGGTTTGATGGGAAAGGAAAAGGATTGTTCGAGACCTTTTGAAACTATCAGTGTTGATCTTGTTGGACCTCTACCTCGATCTCGGGCTGGTTATACTTTTATACTATCTGTGGTCTGCTGCTTTAGTAAATATTGCTTGCTTTTCCCTTTGCGTAGAGCAGTGGGTAAATCTATTGTGGACAAATTAGAACAAGGTATTTTCCTGGTTCATGGTATCCCACGTACAGTGATATTGGATAATGGAACCCAGTTCACTGGAAGTGAGGTACAGAATCTCTTTAATAAATATAAAATACCCCTGGTTCACTTTACTCCTAAATACTGCCCACAGGTTAATACGGTGGAACGGTATAACCGAGCCATTGTCACTGCTCTCTCTACTCTTGTGAAGGATGACCAACGTTCCTGGGATACTTTTCTACCGAAAGTACAGTTTGCCCTTAACGTCTCGGTCAACGTTACTACCCGTTTTTCTCCTTTCTTTCTTGTTCACGGTAGGGAACCCATTACGTGTGGAACTCTTTATTGCTCCACTAACAGTGTTAAAGTGGATTCTTCCCCAGAGGATTATGCTAGTTGCTTGGGAACCTTAAAAGAAATTTTTTCTAAAGTTAAAGATGCTATCACCAAGGCTCATGACAAGAGTAAAGTATATTATAACAAGTCACGACGCCATATAGAATTCAAGGTTGGTGATATTGTGTGGAGGAAATTGTTTCCTCTAAGCGATGCTTCTAAATTCTTTACCGCGAAATTAGCTCCTAAATATGGAAAATGTCGCGTGGTTCGTAAAGTCAGTCCTTTGGTTTATGAATTGGAAGAATTTAATAGTGGTAAAAAATTGGGTAAGTGGCACATACGCAATTTAAAGGCCAATTAAAACAAAAATTTATTGTTTATACAACTAGTCCGGACAGGAGGGATTTGAATGGCTAGATAACATCAGTCCTGACAGTTGGTTTCTTTTTGGTTGGTATTGTCGTTAGGTTAGTATATTACATTAGTCCGGACAGGAGGGTTACGAATGGCTAGATAACATCAGTCCTGACAGTTGGTTCCTTTTTGGTTGGTATCGTCGTTAGGTTTAGTATATTACAAATAGTCCGGACAGAAGAGTTATTGTTTGTTAAGATCGGTCCTGATAGATGGCATAGTTGGAAGGAATGCATTTTCGTTAGGTTTGAGTATATTCGGTTTAATTTTGTTTGTTTTGGTCAGTGGTTTTTGTATCCTTTCCCTTATCCTCATCCCCAACCTCTTTTCTTTCACTTGTAGAGCGGTAGGTAACTCTCTAAATAAGCCTTATACCAATATGCTTTTCCAGTTCCACCATATATTATAGGTGCTAACTGTTAAAGTTCTTTTCTTTATTCCTTCCAGTTTCCTCTGATTAATAAAGTGGTAAACTGAGGATAATTCCTTTTCTTTTTTCCTTCACTGCCAACAATACAAAGTTTACTCTCAAAATTGTTAGATTGACTTAGGTTTAGTTTGTAAATTTTAATTATAGTTAGTTTATGCATAGCTGTTGTTTTGTGTGGGTTCGAATTTAGGATAGTAATTCTATTCTCCGTCTTTGGAGCTTATTTGTTGTTTTCTTTATTGCTTTAGAATAGTACTATTTAATATTTGTAGTTACTAGATAGGTTTGCTCTGGTAAGCTTATTTTGGTTATAGTTTAATAAGGACTAATTTTATTATAATACCTAGTGTGATATATCTCATATTATTTTTTTACATTTGTGATCTGCTAGTTAGCTTCACATTTTTTCTTTTGGGCTCATTGGTTAGCTGAAATACAAGTTTTGTGCTTTGTATAGTACAATTCTTATTTCTTCGGTCATGGAGACTGAGGATTATTTTTCTTTCTGGTTGTCACCAGATTGTTTCTACATGTTAACGACTCTAATGTTGTTACATCTTGTTTAACAATGAGTAGGATCCTCATTGTTAATCTGTTTTTTACCATGTTACAGGTAAAAAGGAGTTTTCTGAATGATAGTTAACTCCATTATATTATATTATTATTGTATAGGACTTACCGTGGTTTAAGTTCTGAACACTCCTCAGTGAGTAATTTTCAAGTTTGTTCTGCATAGTCTGCAACTCATTCTTCACATTCTAATAGTCTTAGAATTGGTAATTCTCCAGTATTAATTAATTAGTTAGATAATTAGCTAGTTAGTGAATTAGATTTTGTTCTTTAGTCTTTAGTTTAAAGAAGACTTGCTTATTGCCTTGGCGCATATTTTGTTTCTGGGCTGCAGATTTTTTTTGGGTCCTGTTATTTAATTACGTTAAGATACGTAAGTCAATTGAAAGTTTTTTTTTGTTTCAGATGGAGACATTTATAGAATGTTTTACTTTCAGGGTTTAAACATTTTCATTGAATTTGTTTACTTGATTTAGGTTTGAGCTGGAGGGCCAGCTCGAATTTTGTTCGCTTACTCTCGCAAAATTCTTTCGGCGTGAGGGGCACTGTTATGATAAAATTTCATAACGGAATTTTAATATTTAATTTTAACATTTTTAAATGGCAATTTCACAAAAACATAAAATTGAATGTGTGTCAGAAGCTTTTTAATTCGTCTCATTACATTTTCTAATTAGTCTGTGCAAATTTGATAGTAATAGATAAAATAGTGTTACCATTTTAACAAATTATTTCTATTACTAATGAAATAATTAGGACTAATGTTAAAATTATTTATTTTACAAAAATAGATTTTATATACGGAAATGTTATTAAAATAAGATATTAAATTATTTATTGTTCACAAAGTAGGTTTGTGTCAATATTTTTATTGTTTCAGTTTTTGAAGTTTTGTTTTGTTACAGAAATTCATTGCTGACGACATTTTTATTACTACGATTGTTTTGGTTTCGTAATATATATCTTCTTTTGCCTTTAGGTGGCCATTTAATAATTATTAGTAATTATTTTGAAATATCTGTTTGGTTTTAATTACCCACATTTAGGGACATTTTTGGGTGTATATGGTAACTCGTAGTAGATTTGTTAAAGATTAATTCGGTCATCGATCTTTTCTATTTTTAGAAACGCACGCGCCGGTTCTAAATATAGAATTTGTATTCAAACAACTTATGGTGAGTCTTGGTCTTCAAGCACGTGTTCTCACACTTCTTTAGTTTTGTAGTATTCTTATTTGATTGTTTATTTTCAGACAATTATAGGAATATTTGCATATTCCAATAGGATAATGTCCAAAGTCGACATTTCGCCATGTGGTCTTTAAATCGCAGATTTTCGTCAAACGTTGTAAGTTGCATATATTTCTATCTAATTCATAAAGATTTAACTTTTATTCGCAAGATTATTGAGTGTTTTTATCGTATTTTCAGTCTATTTCGGATTTTTAACTCCTCCGAAGTTGTAATTGTCAGCGCATGGTTGGCATGGCATTAAACCTTCTGGAGGTATTTATTACATTCAAGTTATCTATTATTCTTGAGATTAGGCATTAATATTTCGTGTCCTAATATCATTTATTTTTATTACAGGAGTTTTTTTTTTTATATATATATTAAATAGAATGAATTCTTATTCATTCCTATAGGAGATTATTATTATTATTGATGAGAATTGGTTGATTATGTAACTAATCATGCCTTAAATTTGACCATGGAGAGAGAACGTCAATAAGAAATAAATACAAAAGGAATCCCGTCCAAATACAATATCTCACCTCGGGATATAATACAATACACACCGATGGGGTGGTGTGAATACTATTGAAGCCTAGTGGTTCAGCTCCGTGTTCTTCAGTTCCTGCTTTAACCCGGGAGCAGCAACGTCTGCCTAAGCCAGTTCCGGAAGTCTCGCATCTTAGCGGCAGACGGGTTAAACTTTCATCGAGACGGTAGTTGTAGTTCTCTGTCTTTGGTAATGTAAGGTCATGTCTTTTCCTATTTTATAATTTAATAGATCAGATTTAAATTATATTCCTTACTTATATGTTACTATTCGGCCTGACACCGAAATTTAAATATTAATGATATTGTCAGTGGCGCCTAACATTCTATATTTAAGTAATGTAAAGTAATTGCATTGGTGTACAACCTGGTGACCCACCCGATTGAGTTTAGCTGGCTCTCTTCTCTTCTTCCCTTCTCGAATAATTAAACTTAATTGATAAATTTGTTAAACTTATTTTAATAAGAATAGTTTAATTATTATTAATTGTAATCAGTTAAGATTATTTCTTTAGTAATTAATTAAAAAAGATAATAAACATTGATATAACCATAAAAACTTTTATTTTTTTTATTTTATTTTTTTTATTATTTTTTTTAATATAACAACTTAATTGAATATGATGTTTTATTTTTGCTTGAAGAATTTTATATTCAATTTTATATTTTGGTGGAAGGAAGGAAGGAAGAATCTTCTTTTCCTGAAGGTATTTAGGCACTATAAATTATAGGTTAGGGACCTTCAACAACTTATAAGACTCATCTGATAGATTTTATAAAACATGTCGATCTTTCCCCGTCACCTTTTATCTTTCCCGTCTGTTCTTCACATTGACTCAACATTTAACTTAAATTTTATTCAGCTTTAGAACACATTTAACAGGATATTATCAACATTGTAAAACAATTACACTCTTTGTTCTTTACTCATAATAAAATTTGTTTTTCAACGTTTCAAACTTAACTTTACCTATCTTTTAAAAAAACCGTTCAATCTTTCCTCCACTCACCCTTTCAAAGAAAGGTTTCTTTCGAAAAGTCCTGTTCCCGTGGCCTTTCGTGTATTTATGATAACGTATGCAATAATATTTTAAGATTCAGGTGCTGAGGCTTGAAAACACATACATTCGCATTTATATAATATATATTTTTTCGTTTACTTTGGGCGTTGCCTAGCATCTAGCAATGACAGTCGAGAGTATATTTGGGTTAGTTACAAAAAGTATTGGTTTTCACAGTTATCTATAACATTTAGAAACTATTAATGTATGACCATGCTGTGTCAGGACCGTACTGGAAATGATTATAAATATACGATGACAACTGTAGCGACTCAAATTTTAATATATTTTATTTTACTAGACCAATATAACCCATGTTGTACGTGCCGTGTTTCTTATAGAACTTTAGTCCATAGACAAAATTTCTACTATAGATATCAGGTTAAATAATATAATGACACCTGACATTTAAGTGACAATCTTTGTCAAAATCATTGTAAATAAAAAAAACCCTTTCAATCAACGAGATTTTTTCTCAAAATTACGAGAAAATTCTCGCGCTAACAATAAGCAGAGTTTTTAATTGAATTTTTATTCATATTTCTTGTTGCTTAAAAATATTTTAAACATGTCGTTCCTTGTAAAACAGTGCGTCCGAAGGGTATGTTCTAGAATTTTAAGTTAATAAACTTTACTTTTAAAATTCACTATAATTTATTTTTTTTCAATAGGTTATAGCGCCAGCAGTGACAATAACTAAAAAAAGCTGTTTCTCCACAAGTAAGTGTTACATAACCTATCATATATTAATAAATCGCCGGTAAAGTAATTTTTTTATACATATTTATTCAAACACTTCTGATGGTATTATAACCTTTATTTCCGACATTTTAGAAACCTTCTGAAGAATTACAGAGACGAATTCAGTCATTATAATAAAAATAAAATATTTTTTAAATGTATTTTCCTTTCCTCGTTTTTTAAATATAGTCTTATAATAACAATATCATACACTAATTTCAGCACCAGCCATCTTCACTCCAAGAGTACAAAAACCAGCCCCTGACTTTGCTGCCACCGCTGTAGTAAACGGAGAATTCAATCAGCTTAAACTTGCTGATTTCAATGGAAAATATGTTGTACTCGTTTTCTACCCATTGGACTTGTAAGTCTCATTAGTAAATTATCAGTTGGTGGTTGGTTGGTTTAAATTTATGTTTGTGAAAAAATTGTGTGTGTATGTAGGTTTTTGTAGCCTATGCGCCTCTCCAGTGTGCATTGCATCTATATCTGTATTAAAATATGGTTAAACAGATACCCAATTACTTTTTTAATTATAATATTATTATTGATTAATAATGTTATTAAATGGCCACAGAAAATATTTTTAAAGAGTCATGAGAAAACTTATGCTACAGTATAAATCCTATATGAAATCCACACTCTTGACAAATTACTATAGTCATTAAACTAGGCATTTAAATACTTGATTAAAAAATAAATGTTTTTTATATTTTTAAAATGTGCATTACAATTATGTTATTTAATGTGTTACTCACAGAAATATCTGACCTTGCTTAGAAATATTTTATCATCAAATTTGATTAGATTATTAGTTAAAATTAGGCTTATCTAATGTGAAAAACTAGTTCTTTCAAACACATTTTAAACAATACTAATATAACCTTTATAACCTAATTTTAGTTCATTCAGTTGAAACCAGGTACTGGTTTCATTGTGAAGAAATAACAAAAGTACACAATCTCTTGACTAATTATTGCATTTAACTTCATAATTATTATTACTTTAATAGTCAGTAAGTAGTATTGACTCCTACATAATAACAACACATCTAGTACATAATTATAATAATAGTAAAATTGTAGGGACTTCTATCTATACATTATTCATTTGAATATTAATTACCAACATACCACATTAATGAACAACACAATTATTCACCCTTTAACGTGAGAATTACACATATAAGTTCTGACTTCAGAATATTATAAAGATTTCCATAAGGTTCAGGTTACACCTGAAAGAATTTACTTCCAGTACCTTATTTTTGACATTTAATGCTTTTGTTAATACTTATGACATATCTGCTACTAGGTTATAAAGTTGTTTTATATCACTCTTGAGAATGAAAGAAATGTAATTCGCAGCTTAGAATTAATTTTCTTGTTATTTTTTTTTTTATTTCAGTACATTTGTATGCCCAACTGAATTGATTGCATACAGTGATAAAGCAAAAGAATTTGCCAGTATCGACTGCCAAGTCATTGGTGTCTCCACTGATTCTGAATTCAGTCACCTCGCTTGGGTCAATACACCACGAAAGGTAGATAATTTTCTTATCATTTTAAAGGTTTTTATATGGAGTATTTTTTTTTATTTCAATTATGCATGAATAATTAATAAGCAACAATAGAGATTAGCTAAAAATTCTTATAGGAATTTCCTTTAAGTAAGGAAATGAATCAATTTCATAAAAATTAAAACTTCCTCATTAGTTTAAAAAAAATTGTTTTCCTAGACAAGCATTAAAGCCAATAAATGAAAAAAAAACACCTGTATTATTAAGTCATCTGGTCAAGTCACTAATAAGGATCATCTTAAAATGTTGAATTTCAATAAATAAATTCATGTTTTCAACTATTGTCCTAACTTTAACTATAGTTTGCATCAAAATATTCTCACTTACCATATGAAAGAAGTTATATTAGCTTCTTAATGCAGACTTTTTGTGAAAGTGTAGTATTGTCTGTTCTATAACCGTTGATTAGATAAATTCTTTATCATATATTTGCGCTCAATCGGCGTAAGGTTTATGGGCTGTCAAGTGACTGTATAGTTTGTGACATTCGTTGCATTGTGACTCTGTGACATTACTATTGGGATCCGGTTTCCAGCCCTCGCTCTCTGCCACGTGACTCCGATGCGCGCACACTATAAACAACAACAGTTGCTGAAAATCATCGTGTTTACCAACAACAAAACATTATCCCAGCTAATATACAAGCTGTATTCTGCATTTCAGATTTCAGTACTTCCGACTCAAATGTTTTTTTTATTTTTAGGATGGTGGCTTGGGGAAGGTAGACATACCCTTACTGGCAGATTACAAAAAGAAAATTTCACAAGATTATGATGTGTTATTAGATGATGGATTTGCTTTACGTGGTAAGAAATCTGTAATGTTAATCTACCTTCATGAAAATAAGGGAGTAATTGTTGTAAAAGGCGGAGCCTAAAGTCAAATCTAGTACTAAGTTTTGCTTTGAGACTTTCACAAAGATTTACATAAGTTATTTGTTGTTGCACTTGGAAGAATTTGCTGTCAGTACCTTTTGACAGCCACAAGTTTCGTAAAGTAACCATTTGGTAATGATTACCATGTTACAGATTTTTTTATATCAATTACGAAAGTCAAATTTATAAATACAATTCTCGCCTAATAGATCTGAACTCTTATCATTTTTTTACCGATTTGGATTTCTTTTTATTTAAAAAGGTATACTTTCAATTTTTAAACGTAATTTTCATCGAAATTGTTGTGTTTTAAAGCGACTTCATTAAAATAAAAATTAGTATGCTATCCAAGAAAACTAAATTGGTTATTTTGCATTTAAAGTTGATTCCTGTTTTTTGTTCTTAATAATTTTAAATTTAATAAAATGGGACAATAATATCAATACAGAAAATTGAATCTTTTTTTTTATTATTGCATATTTATGTCGTCCGGTTTAATTTTTTTTTTTAATTACAGGTCTTTTCATAATTGACAGAAATGGAATCCTAAGGCACATGTCAGTAAATGATTTGCCAGTCGGCCGATCAGTTGATGAAACTCTCAGATTGGTAAAAGCTTTCCAATTTGCAGATAAACATGGAGAAGGTATGATTATTTTAACAATAACTACTACTTATTCAATTTGAATATCAAAAGAGAATATTCTGAATTTAGTCTTATATTTGCTACATGTAGAATACCTCTACTGATTAAAAATCTGCACCTATTTCCAACTTTGACAAGCTCGTCAATTGACTTGTTGGCCCAAAATATACCTGCCTGTGATAGTTAATCACTAGCTGGTTGCTATGCAACACTATCCAAAGTAATCTGCGAACTGGGTGCAAAAATTCATATACTTATTATATATCTACAGTTATGTGTATCATTGGGTAGTTCAGATAAAATTATAGAATAAAAAATATCCATTCTATATTAAATTAAAATCATAATATACCTTAATCCAAATAGGCTTTTAAAACCACTATTGAATTGTCAGAACAAACAACAAATATAAACTAAAAAAAATTGCACAATAATTAAAATTTGTACATATTTTTATACACACAAATTCAGCTTTATATTGATTTTTTATCTATTAAAATATATATATTTACTACTTATGGAATTATATCTAGTAGAAACAATTGACTTTATAAACTAACATTTCATATTACATTCATAAAATTATCATTTGTTTTTTTTTTCAGTGTGCCCAGCCAACTGGAACCCTGAAACGAATGCTGATACAATCAAACCAAACCCTAAAGGCAGCAAGGAGTACTTCCAAAAGGCTAACTAAAACCAAAAATATTCCTTAAATATAGACAGACATTCGAAATAATAAATGTAATTTAGTTTAAGGCTAAATGGCTATAAAATATGCAAATAGTAATGTAGAAAATGTCAAAAACTAGCAACACTTTTGACAGATTTGTTTCTGTTGAAACAGCAGATATATCTGTAGTATGATAATTGTGATATTATATCTGTATGTTGTTTTTTTAATATGTAAAGATGAGTTTTATTATGTCTCCAATATAAAAAGGTAATCAACCTTTGTGAATTAAATTGTAATAAAATATAAAAATCAAACTTGTGTTTTCTTACCAAGTTTCTTGTTGAAGTATAACATCTTTAACTTCATGTTGATTATCTACTGTAAAATTTAAATAATTGTATAGTTCGGTTGAACAAAACGTTATCTTCCTTTTTGAATACTTATTACTTTTTTTAAAATTAACAAAAGACATAGTTTATAGATTTTTTTATACGTTATTATAATCTTATTAAATATTTTTAGTCTTTCTTAGACTTATATTTCATATTAAGATAATAAAAAAAATAATTAAGGTATTTTCTAACAGACTATCCAGGTCAATCCAAAACTTTCATGCGTATATTTGCATACACTTTCTCCGCTTCTGCACAGCAAAAGAATAAATATTCGAAAACAAGCGCCAAGTCTTACGATTTAGTTACAGTTTTACAATGATAAATACAGTTGCAAATAACACGCGGCAAACAAGCGATAGATTGTAAAATGTACCAAAATAGTAAGGTTTTTAAGCAATTTTTTAAATGGTCAATTTTTCCGTGCAGAGTTATGTAAGTCGTGTATCTTTAACACACAGACGTCAACCCACACATACACATAGACGCCACTGGCACGCTATTGGCCTACGGTTGCCGGGGAGATTGTAAGTAAGGGAACATACCAAAGGGAAAATTTATCCATATTATATTTTATTTGACGCCTCTAAAACCCAAAATTGCAGTTTATTAGATGGATAAGTTTCGATAAAGCTATCGTGGACTTTAGCCGTAACTGGTGAAATTAATAGTTGATTATATTGGAATTAGGGTAAAACTAAGACAGGAAAATGGCTCTGAAATACAAAAACTTACTCCATTGAAAGTGTATATGTTTATTTAATTAAATGTATGAGAGCCTAATATACATTTTTTTTTGTATTAAGTCTTGACACATAATATCACTAGTAATACATTCTGTATAGTAGTATTATAAGTGTTACATATAATTTGAGTATAATTTTAATATTATTTGTTTTTTTTTTTTAATGTACTTTCTTAATTTGATTAACAATACAATTTCTCTACAAATCTACTTTATTTTAAGATAGTTTCCACCATTCATTAGACTATTAATAATCCTAATCTGAATATAATTATAAACCAGACTAAGTATGTAAGTCATGTTACAATTTTATAATCAGTATGCACATAATTTTGGCTAGGGTATGCCGGTGTGCATCACACTTTATAAGAGCTATATATGTATAATAACCATAGAGTAAACTTCGCTTTTACAAGTATAATTTTTTTCACTTAGTACTAATTTATAAGTACATAAAATCAAGTTATACTTGATCTATCAAAAACATGAATATAATATGGAGCAAAAACGTTACATATAAGTCTACAAAGTTACATAAATTTTAGTTAAACCCATGTTTAATACTTTTGAGTGACATTTAAAATGAATAAATTTTCTCATCCTTTCACTACAACCTACAACCTGTAAATTGTTCAAAGTATTTTCTTTCCATGTACAACACCTTGTTTCCATATCTCTGTAGTCATCAAAATCCCATACAAAATGGGATTTACATGAACCCTCAGGAAAGATCATCGTCCGAATCTAAAAACTCAGACTCATCAGAAGAATCAGTCGTAGAATCAGATGAATTGTTAGAATCTGAATCGGTATCTTGAATGTTAGGTTGATTTTCAACATTATTTTTATTTAATCCAGGTAAGAGAGACATAGATGCCATTTTAACAGCCATTTCATTTTCCATGATCTTAGCTTCGTCTTGCTGTACTGATTTTGCAGCTTCTTCTAATTCATCAAGTTCTAATCCAAGATCATTCTTTGCTATCTCAGTATTAGCAATGTTATTGCACAGCTGGTCAAACTCTTCTTGTCGACATTTCTGAAGAAATATTAAATAATCCTTCATGTATAATTGGTTGAGAATGTATCTTGCATCATTGCTTTGATTGAACAGTTGATAGACATCAATCGTACATTTTATTATAAATTTCTTTCCTTTTTTCAATAAAGAAACAAGGTCATTTTTTACATTGTTACATAAGTCAAAGTTCCGGAATATTGGAAAAATAAGGGCCCTCCTATAGCAAGCTACAAGAACTTCCTTCACATCTTTAAAAGTGCTAAACCAGGTCAAAGTTGGTGACAACTTGTTGATTGTCCAGCTTGATTCCACAGTACTTTCATTTAATGTTGTCCTCTTATCATAGCAATAGCCAAAGAGTATATCAACAAGCCCTAGAAAAACTTGTTGATGTTCAGTTTTGGTCAAAATATAATGCTTATTTGGCAAGTCTTTCAATATACTCACCTCTTCCTCGGTAAAATCAATATCTTTATTAAAATCAGGGCTATCCCAAGCCATCGTTGCTGATAAATAAGGAGCCAAAAGCTCATCATCAAAAAAGTCAGCTAAATAATGATCAGAAGAAAACTTGTGGTTTTCATACTTTTCTCTTAATGAATTTCGCTCGTCAACTGGTACTTGCTCAGGTACCCTTAACTCGAAGATTTGAGGAAATTCACTTCCAATATCTTTAAATTCTGTTGATATTTTATTACCAAATCCATAGGAATACTTTTTATCAACGTCATTCTCGTCGCTTTCCTCATTATCAATTGTCACACCGTCTTCTTCCAACATCTCTACTAAATTCGGATTTAAATCAGGAATATCCCGAGGAGCTAACAAGCTGGTTATCATGTCTAAGTTCTCGAAATGTTCTCCAGCATTTTCTTTATCAAATGTAAGATTGAAATCGCCGGAATCACATGTGTATGAGCCTTTTGAGCTATCGTTTTCCACGATTTTGCCTGGTAAACGAAGTCTTAGAAAATATGGGCTTGATACGAACAAAAAATTCTCACCGTCGACATCGATCTCAGTTTCCCCGATGTTTGTGTACGGAGCATGTACAGTAATATACACGCGAGTCGCGTCTTGGGTTAATTTGAACCTCGGAGTTAACATCTTATAACTATAAATTTTACTAGAGAGGTTAATAAATGAAAGGAATAAAGAGCTTTTATCTTAAAAAACATTAAGATAATACATAAAGAGTGGAAAGTTCAAGCTACAATTCTATAATTATAGCCAATGCATATAATACAGTACCTAAATGCGTGCGCAGCCTGCGCGTGGAAAACCGATCAATAGATCGACTCGACCATTCGACCAAACACAATGTGTTTGTTTATTATAACTGACACATATCATTGACACTTGACATTTAGTTTAAAAATAAGATCTATTATCCTATATATATTATCCTCATAATATATCTATAAAATATTTAAAATATATTTTTACCTTAATATAAAATAAAAAAGGCATAGATATAATAATTTAGGTAAAAATTATTCAATTAATTTGAATTTTCTATACTTAATTATTGTATACGAACTTATTCATTATAAGCCTACAACAGCCAACAGCAACTAGTACTGTACCATACGGTATTTAATGGAAAAGGTGTTTGATTGAATAAGATATACTTGTGTTTACTGTTCTTATAACGTTTTATAGTAAAACTTCTTTTGACTTTAAGGATATGACTATTTAAATAGCATAAGGGAAGTAAGTCTGTGACACAACAACAAAATAAATAATTGAATCTGAAAATTGAAATAAAAGCAAAAAATTCAAATATTTATACTCTAATATAAAAATATAACTAATCTAAAGATACACGTATATTAGTCTGTCTAATATGATAAAAATAAGCCATGATCGAAACATTCATTAAATCTCCCACGCAAATATTAATGCAGAGGCGATGTGAAAGTTAACAGTCTAAGTTGACTGTTACGGTCATTAACATATTGTTTTCCTGATCCGTTTATTTTCGGCTACCCCTCACGCAAAGCACCTATCCTATCGTTCGTAAGTTGAATTTGTACAGGAAGTCGTGCATCCGCGCTTATTTATAACTATAGAAGTTTTACTGGCTGCATAGGTGCATTCATCAATATAACTAACTTAGAAATGTTCGGAAAATTCTTTGCTCTATGTAGAAATTAAATGTAAAAAATAATGAGGATAAACTTTTATTGTATTCATTTATAATTTTAATATATTTAAATAAATGTTGCGATTTGCAAAAAAATAATATCCCATCATAATATAAACATTGTTGACTTGACATATTGACAGGTGAAGTGCAGAAAGAATTTGCGAATCGTATTTTCAAAACAGTTTTAATTTTTGTTCGCCGAAATATTTGTGAAGTTTTGACAAAAAAACGTGGAAATTAATTTCTTATTCGGTTATAAGTGACGTTTAAAAAAGGATGCCTTCGGGGCGCAAACGATGGAACCTCCATGGTAAGAATAAAAATTATCTACATTATAAATATTCATAATCGATACACATTCAAGTTAATTGTCGTATTTAAGTTTAGTTTATGTAAGAATAACGTATTTATTTCTTTCTTTTTGTTATAATTAAAAAGTAGTTTGTGGATCAAATTCGTAAAATATTGAGTTTGACCTTGTGTTAAAAAATTAAATTGTATGTCAACTTCATAGAGGGTGAAATAATTGAAACCTTATCATAGGTATAATATTTTCAATAAAATTATATCACTGTATATAGGTAATGTAAGAACCAATGTTTTTTTTATATTGCAACCAGTTGTTTATATTATAATGACTAATAATTATCGGAAATTGAAATTATATGATTTTAAGACTAACAAGTGAGTTTCATGCCAGCTCTTCTAAGTAAAATCTATATAAAAAATATTTTCGGATAAATTATTGAATATTTAATATAATAAGTTACAAATATTTATTATCCTAATATAATAAAGAATAAAGATATTCTTTGATTACGGTTTTGCATGATCACAGATAATATACTTTTTGAGGTTTATCTTTCATCAGATGGACCACAAGGCTCTTTAAGGAGGCTGCGCAACCAGCTGGCAGAAGATGGATGTGCTGAGTCACAAGTGGTTCTCGCTAAACAACTATTAGAAGAAAAATGTGGTAATTAACTACTAATATAACTTCTGATTAAAATATATTTATTATTTCATTTATAACTCATGGAACAAGTTTTCTTATGTTTGTAATTCATATATTGTTTGGTTAATGGCTTGTTGAACTATGTAATATGTATATTTTTTACTTTAGAGTTAGAGGCGGACAAGATATCAAATTTCAAACAGGCATTAGAATGGCTTATTTGTGCAACAGAACAAGCTCATCCTGAAGCTAGAAGGATGCTTAGAAGGTAAGTAATAAAATTGAAGAAAAAAAAAAGATCCTAAACTAAATAATTATGAGTTACCAATAAAATTTAAAATTTATTACTTGAAAAAGTATATTTTAATCTATGGTAATGTACCTATTGTACTTTAAAAGAGTTCAGAACCTCTACTTTTTAGATTTTATAATTTAGTATATGTATTTTATTTTGAATTTTTATTTTATTTTATTTAATTACATTTTTTTTTATTTTTTATAAAATTCCCACATAGCTGGAAATTTTATAAAAATTATCATGAGTTTTATTTCTTACTACTCAATGATGTATCATCAAACATTTGTTTTTAAAATATTTTTTTTAATTTAATATATAATAGTAAATTCAAAAGAATAAAACTACAAAATTTAGAAAAAAAAAAGTTAAATTATTAAATCATTTCTTGTTCCTTGATTAAGGCTCCAAACAGGCTTTACTAAAAACATAACTGGCCACTATTTGAAAAAAAATGTCAAAGTCATTATTTTACACTGGCATTAATGAAAGACATAAATTAAGATAGGAAAAGTATTTATTTACTAAAAATTTCTGTACCCACATTCCGTGTTGTTACATTGAAGAAATGACATGAGGTAAACAATTAAACATGACTATTGTATAATATTATCATTCCTTGTTAAAAAAAAAAAACAGTAAACAGTCTTATTGTTTGATCTTAAATCATGATTTCATTGCTTTATTAAATTGACTTATGCGAATACAGTTTTATAAATGAGTGGAATTCATAATGATTTTGTTAATTGGAAAATAAAATGGGATAGAGTTCGGGTAGAGCTGCATAACTTTATGTAAGATAAACAATAATTTTATTTAATCTTTGTACATTGCATGCTTAGTATTAAAGTTCTGAATTCAAATATTCTAATTTCCGATCATAAAACCCAAGAATCGTTTAACACTTGGCAATTAGGCCGTTTTATGACTTTAATGTCGCAAAATGTTGATAGAATGATTTGATTATATCAAACTAAATTTTATTTACTAATTTTCTTAACTAATTTTACACAGATTTTGAATTCGATCTCTTTAATACTTAGCATGCGACATGTATTGTTTACATATGTATGTTACTAAAGGACTGGGCAAATTTTGATAATATTTTTTGTTTTTGAGTGGCTCCCTAGATGGTTTAGATGATTTAGATTTGGACCAGGTAGACTGTTATTGAACAGCACAATATCTATTGAGTTTGGTAGTAATAATGAATGATTCGTAAATAAGAAAAAATTACTACCACTAGTGATATCAAATTTTTTGGATTGTTGGTTGCGGATTCGATCTTCAGCAGATATTTGTATTTATACAAGTATTTGTTTTCTAAACTAAGTGTCTATCATTGTGGATTTTTTCATTATATTTCTACTTATAATGCCTACAAAAGATTTGTCATAACAAGTACCAAATAGTAATAGTTATTTTAGATAAGTCTAGATTTAATAGTTATTGACTTAATTTTAAACGTCATAGTATTGCTTATCAGCATTCATATATGGCGTCCATATAATTATAAGTTGAATACGGTCTAAAATAATTAGCAAAGAGATCTAAATTTAAAAGCGTTAGCATAGAGGGCGCATAGGACAATATAAGAGCATAATTAATTCACAGCATGCGAGTCTGTTTTATTGCAAAGCTGTATCAAAAGACATTTCACATCAAAAAGTAAAGAAACTAAAAATTACATAATTAGTGTGAAGCCTGAAACTCTCCAAACATTTCACTAGTAATTTCATGATTTTAAGCAAATTAATGAAAATATTGTTCAAGTTGGCGAATTATCTATATGAATTATGTATGTAATTAATCTGATTTCTTGGTAGGTGTATAAGAAGTGGCGTCATAGACGAGGATAGCGCTCCTATAGTCCGAGCGAAGTCGTGTCTAGCGGCTAGTCGTCAAGAGACAGTGGCGAGAAAGGCTGCGAGGGATCTATTTGCAAGGTAATAAAATCCTAACTATTAATGAATCCAAATATTTTTATTCAAAGGAAAATACATTCTGTTCTTGAATGTCCAACAAAGAAAATAAGGTTTCGGAAAAGTTAAAACCGGAGAAGAAATCACGAAAGAAATTCAGTTGGACCTTTTTTGTTGATTTTTTTTTTCAATAATGTCAAGAATGTTTATACATTGTAATAGGTATTGACAGTCATGAAGTAATCACCTTATTCCCATGCTGTATCATAATCTATGATATCTCTAATATCATAATTTTTTTTTTAATTTTTCCATGTAATTAAAGTACTATTGTTGTAAACGCAAATTTTTATGAAGATGGATGCAACTAACATTTCCTTTTGTAATGTTAGTTAGAATAATGCAATTTGTTTCAGCCTATCAAATGGAGAACAGTATATAACCACCGCGCAACTGGAAAAACGTATTCGCGAGATATGTTCCACGACCCTAAGGAAGGATCCTGATGATGATGCTCTTGATGATGAGTCACCAGGTTTATTTGACTTTAATTTTATGATCCCCTCATCTGAACAATTTCGTTTTATAAGTTTGACGTGTGTGATTGTGATTGATTGAGGCTCCTTAACCAATGGACTCCTTTTGATGCGGTTTTTATGTTTAAAAGTTTATGGTATCGAAATGGTTTTCAACTATAATTTATGAAGATTTGTTAAGACGTTTAAAGCAGCAATTGGTCTTATTGATCCAAGTTGTTAAACTATACTGTGTTATTACACAGTAAAAATAATTTAGTTTATAATAATGATCTTCAAAAAATACAGTTATATTTATTAATATATTAGTATTCTTAATCTGATGCTGTTCATTTAGAATCAGCAGGATACAAAACTCCTCACCAACTTACAGTAGAAGTATTGTTGTGTGTTTGAGTTTGTTGAAATGGTCTTAATATTTTCGATGTTTTTTTTAAATATACAATTTTATCTTGTACACAATATTAAAATATGGTAACCAGACTTCGTGAAATAACTATATATTATTCAGTATTAAAATTTAATTTTTAAATTATGTTTTATATATTCTATTATCAGAAGAAGCAAGAGCATTAGATGGAGAACAAGCGTTAGAACCATCTCAACTTCAAGCTGGTGATCATGTTCATACTAATGGCACTATACGGACCCATGATGTTGAAGATGGTAAGGATTTAATACTTTTGCATAAGATTATTTCATCGTCATAATCTAAGTTTTTAGTAAGACATAAAATAATTCTGACTTCTTATCGCCCACTTGGGCACTTGCAATTTGGAAAAATAGTTAATAAACCGCGTCAATTCGGTTAGACTGAAGTTTTTCATCTTTATAAAGTGTAACTTTGATCACTTATGAACTGAAGTATTTAGATCTACTAAATTAAATTATATTTCGCGTATTTAAAGTATTTACAACCAAATAAATTCTTATTTTATCAACCATTAAAAATAGAAACCGACTTCAAAAACAAAATACGCTATTTAGTTTATTTGGACGACACGCTTATAGCATTTACTTTGATTTTAAAACTAAATTACTGCACTGATTTTGATGAAATTTCTATAGGCCAATCTGAAAGCAGCTCTTTTCAAACAAAACAATTCAAAATCAGTTATTAAATGACGGAGTTTTATGGTTACAAATATTTTTAAAAAGTATATAGATTTAAGAAAAATATATTCCTCTTTTGAAGTCGGTAGTTAAACTGGTGTCGAATGCTTCAAAAATTTACAGTATGTTTTCTTCCACAGATTATCCAGATAATTACAGTCAAAATGAAGAAATTCGTAATCTAACAGTAGATAACTTAGTCACCGCAGCAGTAGACTACTGTCAGGGCGAATTGCCTCTAGTCAGCTACGAATTGACCCTAACAGACCCTAGCATTAAGTCCCTAGACCATATCCCTATTTTACACCAGGCATTCCTACACCCAATTGTCTTTATAAAAGTTCTTTACCTGAAACTGTTATATTATTTCGGAGCGTTTTCCTTCAGGCTATCAAATATCGAACTATCTTTGCTTCTAATAGCCTATTTGTCAGTTAACACAGACAGTTTACATCATCTGGTGCCATTAGTTCTCTACTATGTCAGTATTGTCGCAATGGTGATCTGTACATTCAAAATGTTGCTCGCGAAACGTCAATTTATCGATTTCAGAAAGTGGTCTGGATTGTTTCTGAGATATAGCGATGGAAATTTACAACCTGATGAATCAGAAAATTTGTTCGTTCGAAATAATCTTGGTCCTTTCCTCCAATTCTTTTTAGCACTATTCGTTAACTTATTCTTATATCCATTTATAGCCACTCAATGGGTTCCGTTTTCTGAATTTTGCGTTTTATCATTCTTCCTAATGTTTTTGACTCTATTCTCTTTTGGTACGAACGGAAATCCTTATCCAGATTTATTGGCTCTAGTTTCGTTCGGTATTAACGTGCTCGCTAAATATCCTTATGAGAAAGATACGGTTGTCCATCAAGGATGGAGGTTTCTAGATTTACACATATCGAATTATCCGTCTTATATCCTCGGGAATAGTATCGAATTTTGTTTGAACGCACGTGTCTTTTTCTCCCTTCTAATTCCTTTAATCTTGATTCAAATGACTAGACGATCTAATTGGCAAGGTTTCTTCAAATACACCCTACCACATTGCGTTACACTCAGTTGGTTGCAAATGTTTATTACTTGTTCCCACGGGTGTACAACTTATGGCTTAATTAGAGGCACTTTGGCGTTAGTTTGCTCTTTTCTATTCTTGCCTATAATGGGTATTATTACTGTGACACTGCCAATCTTTGCGTTCCTCCAATACGTTAATATGTCGAATTTGATTTATGCTATATCCCTTATGAGTTTACTTGCTCTTGGAATGTGCACAACATGTTTTCTGGCGAAGTCGGAAGCTACTAAAAAGTTCGTCACACCATTTCACGTACGTTTAAAATAAATATATCAATATTATTAGTTTCTTAATACTTTTAATTAAAAAAAAACTGTCACTAAATTTAACTATTTTGACATTAATGTTGCCCTTCAATAAAATTATAATCTTAGATTCAATCAATAATTTCTAAATTTTAGACGTATAAGTTTATATATATTTTTCAGCTTGCGGTTGGTCTAATAACACTATTATGTATTGGCAATGAATTCGTAACACGAGTCCAAGATGACGGTTTACCATCCAGTCTTATAGAAATAATAGGCGATGAGAAATCAAGTATTAAAAATCTGTTAAAAAACGAATTCATAACAGAATACGAAGTGAACGCTTACCACATAAGTTGGGACGATTATTACAATCAATGTAACACGCCTTCTTGGTCGGATTACAACATGGCGTCGACTCAAATAAAATGTTCCATTCTCGAAGGTGCCAATATAAATTGGGAGGGCTATATAAAGGATGTCAAAATAAAGAGTGTGAGAAATCAGTGGAATTTCTTTGCGTCGTGGTTGCCTGGTATTATGGCGGAGTATTTTAAGTGTTATTATGGGGAAGAATTTTCTACTTTATGTCAGAATGATGGTGTCATGGTGGATGATTGTGAATTTGTGAGAAGCGTCGCTCAGCAAAGCGGGAAAAGCTGTCATTTGAATAATTTGAATGAGTAAGTTTTTTTGTTTTGTTTTTTTTTTTTTTTTTTAATATAGTGTGGATGTATTTTTTGTTAATATCCTAAATATTAAAAAAAATGCAGAACGAAGAATTCGTAAAAGAAAGATAAATAAGAATTTAGATATTTAGAGTTTCAGATAACTATTGAAGGAAACATTATTTTTCTTTATAATTTGATGTTCTAAACTTAAAAGAAATACTTATACAATATATGTATAAAACTGAATTTAGCAATATCAAACGTTAAATTATTTTAATGTAATTTGTCCACAGATATACATATGAAATTACAATCAATATGGAAGCAAACGGGGGCCTATTAAAACGTCACACAGAAATCACGCTTGCGTTGAATCATTTCTTTACCAACTTCACAAGATTACTACGTTCAGACGACAAAATCCGTTTCAAAGGAATCTTGCTAAACGAGCCCGACTCATATAACATTGGAAATAAGGATTTAAATATAAAGGGCTATGAAATTAATTGTTTGGAATGTAAAATAGCGAGAGGTAGCATCAGTTCAAGGAGACATTCTACATCAAAATTGTCAGAACTATGTCGAACAATTGCAAACGATTGTATCGTGTCTGCGAAATATATATTGAATTTCTTATTGAACCCTGTGATTGTTTTTAAATAAATTTTTTGTTTTTTTTTTCTTATTAAATGCCATATTCTGTTGACCCCATTCGTAAAATTTTTTCAATTGATATTTACTATTTGAAATTTTAAATCGTCTCTAGGTATTGAAATCAGTATTGTGTGTTATTTTTATTATATATAGGATGATGAAAATAGTTATCGCTTCCTATTTATTCGAAAATATGGAATAATGAAAAAAATGTGTGTATTTTCAAATGTGATTTTTGTACAAAAATACGGGTAAGCTTCGTCCATTGACAAGAAATTTATTTAAATTGAGAAAATTAATTTTCCTAAATTTTCAATGATATACATAATTATTTTTAGACAGCTATACTATACTTGTTTGTGTAAAGATTTTAAGATACAGAATATTTTAGAAAATGAATGATATATCAAACTTAAGATTTTCTTGATTTGGATAAATTTCGATATTTGGATGTTTGAAATTTTACTTAATTCCGTAAAAAGTTTCATTGATATTAATTGGATGAAGGCTGCCTTTTAGTATTTGTGTGCGTTTCCAAATTTTGAACTTTTGTGAATCTGCATTTAGAAAAGTAATGTGTTTTATGTACCTTATTTGTGTTAAGCTAACGTCGAAAAGGTTAAAAAAACGTTTCTATAAGCACATACCAAAAACAAAACGCAATTATGAAACAAGCTCATTTTCACGTCAATAAATAACATCAGTAGATCTTTTTATTTTTGCTCTTATAAAATTATGGAAATATGAATATTGTCGACGCGCGTTAGTTTTGTAAGTTGTGGACGATTCAATTCAATTTGACGGAAAAAATGTATTATTCAATTGTTATATAATTTATATAAGAAATATAAGTGTCGTATACCATTTTTAAATATTTATATATTTTGTACATAATTATACTGGCAATTTATTTTATTTGTTTTTGACATAATAATGTATTTGGATATGAAGTTCCTAACGAGAAATAGTGTCACATTTTACAGTGCTTTTTATATTAATAACTAGGAGTCTATTCTAATTATTTGACTATCAAAATATGCCACAATTGGACGCTTAAAGAAGACGTTTTAGTACAATAAGGCGATATCAACTGTTAAGATATTTGCACGATTAGGCCTCAGGTATGTTGGGATATGTATGTTCAATGTACTCGTAAGCAATTTCTAGATATGATACCAGCCCGATAACTGCGTTAAAGTATGAATTTTAACATTTTTCGAATTAATAGAAAGTTTTTTTTTCTGAACTGAGTAGAAACGGTTTTTTAACCTTTTCGACTACCATTGCAATATTTATAGCGATTAAATAATTAAAAAAAACATTAATAGGTGTATTTTATGAATTTAAATTATTATCAAATGTTAATATATAACAACGCCTAGCAAGGTGTGATGTTTTCAATGTGACAATATAGTTTATAAACTTCAATGTAATAAAAAATATATTTTCATTGAATCTCAGTTATTTTTTTATTAAAAAATAAAACACAGCATTTTTAAATTAATTTTATTAAGAAAATAGAAATATGGAGGATAACTTATGAACTTAAATATATTTTCCATAATTATACTGGCAATACAATTTTTTATTAAGTTTTTTTTTGAGGTCAGTATTTTATAGACTTTAATACTGTGTATTCGATATTAGATTTGGTACATTACAACTTCATGGAAGGTAAAAATATATACATTTTCGAAATCGTATAAAATACATCTAAAACTATTATAATTCGTCTAAATATTTATTATTATAATTATTATATTTATTTTAACCTTATTTTATATAAAAGACAATAGGAATAATAATTAAAAAAAAAAGAAAATAATTTACAAGATGGCACTCGCAGTAAAAGTTTCCCGCGTTTTTTGTAGACAAGATAATGTTACAAATAAGACTTATGATTTCTTTACAATATATTTCATTTCGATACCTCCCACGTAAACCACTAAAATGCCGTTAGCGCTTTTACTGAATACTACACTTATTTGCATTGTTTATTGCATTCAAAGTGAAAAAATGCCAAATATCATCTTTTTATAAGGTATTTTCAGACGTATTTTGTTGTAACTTTAAAAAAAAAGTGCTCTCCTGTAAAATTGTAGTTTTGGGGTTACAACTTACGTGGGAGGTATCGATTTAGAAACCCTAAATCATTGAACTATTAAATACGTATATGAAGTTTCAATACATAATTATTTTTTTCAAGTGAAATGCTTTCCCGGAAATTCGATGGCGTCTAATCTTTTATACACTTCAAGCATAGTGGGTCTTTCTTGTCTCAAATACTTTGTACAGTGAAGACCGATGGCGACGAATTCTCTACACATGTAGGGATTAGAGTTTTGTGTCGCACGAAGGATTTTATCTTCTTTTGTTGCTGTAATGTTGAAAATAAATATGATAACCTTATTTTATTGTGTAAATGTACTATTATTCACACGTATTGACTAATACGTTCACTTTCAAAAGAACTCATTTTGTATATCTTTTCAATTTTTTAGTAAATATGATGATTTTGAAAAAATCAAAATTGCACTAACGATAGTGATAATTTATATTACAGTTTTGCAGACTCGCAGAACCTTAGTTCATTGATTGCAGTAAGAAACTATTGCACAATTTTTTTTATAAATATTAAGTACTCGAAAAAAAAAACTAATTTCTACCTTCTATATTGAAAGTACCAAGTAATATCTACTTACCAAAGTCCACTCCTTCTCTAGCCAATTGATGAACAAAATCGCTCAATAACAAAACCGATCTAGCTCTGTCTATAGCTGGTAAGGCTGTCGCCATTTCCACCATAACTACCCCATAGCTGAACACATCGACGGCTGGTGAAAGACATCGAGATCGAAGGTATTCGTCTGGTAGATATGGTCTAGTGCCGTGAACTCTGAAATTAGATAAATGAAATTGAGTTTTTGATTTATACATGAGTGAGAAAGAGTTATAAATTATGGTTAAATTAAGAAAACGTTGGTGAGAAGTGTGAATCAGCATAGGATTTCAATTTTTGATTAGGTTAGGTTATTTGATTGGATGCTGATAAGCAATAATGTATCAACCCGCAAAAAGTAAAATTCGGAGAAATTGTTGTATTCCGATGCTTTAGGTATTTAATATTAATAAAAAAAATCAAGTCAGCTAAACTACGTAAGTATGAAATAACTGGTCAAGTGCGAGTAGGACTCGCGCACCGAGGGTTCCGTACAAACTTATAGAAATCTATGTAAGACTAACCCATCTACGCCATTTGTGGTCTTCATCATCAGTTCCAACATAAGTTACTATCAAAAATACCTAAATCGGTATACGTTTGCCTATAATATTTGAGGAGTTCCCTCAATTTCTCCAGGATCCCATCATCTGATCCTGACCTGAAGACAATGGGACCACCTTGGAAGTATACCTTTTCAAACAAAAAAAAAATTTGAAAATCGGTACCCAAATGGCGGCGTAATCGACGAACAAACATAAAAAAAAAATTAAATACAAGGTCGAATTGAAAACACTCCTTTTTAGAAGTCGCTTAAATATAATCAAATATTATGTAAATATGGATCACGCCCCAAAAACTATTTTGAAACTACTTAGGAGCACTTTAATTTAAAACAACACAAAATTTTATTTTAAGTACTAATACACCTTATACTTTCAAAAAAAAAAGTTATAGCGCGATTCAGGATACACCTAGCGCCATCTCTTGACAATTTCAATGAACTAACTTGTTGACTTCGACATTAACAACATAATTATATTATATTTTATTCTCGTTTTATTTTTATTTATATTCTACTTCACTCCACTACCCCTGCACTACGTTCGTAAAATATTTAGATTTACATTATCAATCAAAATATCGAAATATATATTAGTGTTGCCACGACGAAAATAATTAGTCCTTAATTCGAACAAAACTAATTGTTTATTTATAAATAACTAATTATATTACTAATAACCAGAAGACTTATATGTGTAGATAAATAAGTAAATTAAATAACTCGATCTGTTTCAATTTAATTTTAAAATTTTCGTACTAAGTCAATACGAGTACTTAAATCAAATCGCGTGAAGCTCTTATATTGAATGTTAATTACGTAATGACGTTATAAATCGACGATAAAACTTTTAAATGAAAAGTTTATTTTATAATTTTTAGCGCGTTTAAATAATTATTAAATTAAAAAAATATATTAATCGAGCAGAATTATATCACAGTTAATGTCATAATGTTGTAATAGATGGCATTAGCTGTACGCTGCATCGCGCTATCATTTTGTTAGCTGCGATATATAGATTGCATTGCGTTGTTTATAAAGGTTTGCTGCTTTTTAATGTTTTCGTATTGATACAAATTTCTTCTCAGTGTTTGTAAAATTGTTTTTTTGACCATGGTCAACTTCTATGTTAATTTGTTACAAGTACATATAATTTTAATTCTAAGATTAATATATTTTCCGCTTGATCAATTTACAACTTGATACATTTACGCGTTCCTGAGAAAAAGGTTGAAAGACAGACGTACAGATTGACAGACACGCGAACAGAAATTTACAGTTTTCGGATTTTTTCCTTTATGTATACTAAAGGACCTTGCTCCTGGCCAAATTTCATAATGCTTGGTCAATGGGAAGTACCCTATAGGTTTTGATTCCCTTGCGAAAACGTTAAAAACGCTATCATACTTAAAATATGTGATATAAATGACCGTATCTTTTGATTGCGTTAACTTAGAAGTTTGATTTTTTCACAGCTCTTAGTAATTACAACTCTGAGTACTTGACGTTGATAAAAATTTGTTACCTTCACGCGTTTCTGAGAAAAAGGTTGAAAGACAAACTTAGAAACAGACAAACATACATATAAAAATTTACAGTTTTCAGATTTTTTCCTTTATTTGTACCATAAGATCTTACTTCTTGCCAAATTTCATCGTGCTAGGTCAATGGGAAGTACCCTATAGGTTTTGATTCCCTTGCGAAAACGCTAAAATGGTCAAAATATACGACATATTTTCCATTATCTTTTGATTGCGTTGACTTAGAATTTTAATATTTTCACGGCCGCATGTCATTGTAGACTTGAGTATATGATATTAATTTCAACATGATACGTCTATGCATTTATGAGAAAAAAGGGTTGACATCCCGACAGACAGACAGACAGACAGACAGACAGACAGACAGACAGACAGACAGACAGACAGACAGACAGACGGACAACAAAGTGATCCTATAAGGGTTCCGTTTTTTCTTTTAAGGTACGGAACCCTAAAAAAGGGTCTTAATGTTGAGAATGTCGAAGTGTGTTCCAAAGTTTCGTAAAAAGCAATAATTTATTATGTTAGAAAAACTTAATATGAGATAAAACTGATTAATTTAATAATTTTCTTTGATTCGTTATATCTTTTATCGAAATAGAATAAGAGAGATACATCTTCAAACAAATTTACTAAGAATAACTTTGACATGGTTAGTCGTCATTATCTCAAAATGAAGTCCGTATGGTTTGACATAGTATTCCTTATCAGCGTCCAATTATATTAAGATATTTGGACGCATATGCAACAAATATAATATTAGCAATTACTTTTCCTTACCTAGACACTTTCAAATGTGTCCTTTCTTCTCCATAAGGGCCTTTTCTTGCGAGACCGAAATCTCCAATTTTAGGCATAATACATTGATCCAACAAAATATTGGCTGGTTTAATGTCACCATGGATTAATGGGGTACCTGCCATTGTGTGGAGATATTGAAGACCTCTGTAAGTACATTTAATTAAACTTTAGTAAAAAACCGGTGTCGTTTTAAAGTCGTTTTAGATATTTACTTGCAAAATAAATGGCGCATAGGTTTTCTAATATCATAATCTCGAGTTCCTTTTGGTAAAAAAAAGCATCAGAATATACCAGAAAAATAAAGTTCTTATGTTACATATTATAAAATATGTTCGAAAACATGTTTCTACTTCGTAAAAAAATAAGCAAATAAA
Organism: Hypolimnas misippus; assembly: GCA_037950945.1. Taxonomy (NCBI): domain Eukaryota; kingdom Metazoa; phylum Arthropoda; class Insecta; order Lepidoptera; family Nymphalidae; genus Hypolimnas; species Hypolimnas misippus. Next base: position 5,739,957 of record JBBEEQ010000009.1, read on the forward strand.
AAAAAAATTCGTGGCTTTGGTCCAGGCGATTATAATGCAACACAATTAAATATTCAAATAATTAATTTTATTCTTACCTGGCAACACCATGCGCTATCCTATAACGTTGTGACCACGACAGCGGTGGATGAGGCGATTTGCACCTTAACCTCTGTTCCAAGGACCCTCCCGCCATTAACTGATATACAAGACATGCTTCCGGACCTAGAATATTTACCTAGGTTAGTGAAACTAATACTTGGTCGAACTATTTGACAGATCATTTAAATAATTAGTGCACAAATATAACAACGTACTTGTAATGCTAAACTCGTGTTTATAATTTTAGTTTCATAATTTGACTAGAGCCAAAAAAGATGCCACTTGAGAATATAATTCTGGCAAGTACCGAATAATAAATTATCCCGTTTCTTAATTATTTTTTATATCCTATTTCTAACATTCTTAACATTTTTATGATGCTTTGCTCTTATGGATCATATCGATGTTTTATAGCCTATAGCCTCCTCGATAGATGAATTATCCACCACGATAATTTTTCAATTCGAACTAGTAGTTCCTGAGATTAGCGCATTCAACCAAACAAACAAACAAACTCGTTTAATAATATTAATTAATTTATACTAGATTATTTAAGCAGGTGGTCTAATCGTTCTGAGTAATGAATTCTTACAAATACAAGGATAAAAATTTAAATTTTCACAGTATTAGTCATGGATATTATTCAATTGTCATTGTTAATTCAATGCACACCATGCGTGTACATTAAAGTCGCGACTCATAACAGTTTACCTTTTTTATTTGAATGCATTTACAAATAACGAATGCGTTAATTTATATATACAAAAATAACAGTCTGTAAACATCCCAATGCTGGGTAAAAGCCTGCTCTCTCTTATTAAGGAGAAGGTTTAGAGCTTAATCCACCACGCTTTTCCACTGCAGAGTGGAGATACATGTGCCAGAACTTCTTCCGTCAAGTTTCCTCACGACGTTTTCCTTCACCGCCGAGCTCGAGATGAATTAAACGCAAATTTAGCACTTGAAAACTCAGCGGTGCTAGCCAGGATTTCAACCCGCGATCATCGGGTGAGAACGACGTGTTCTAATCACTAGACCATCTGGGCTCATACGTTAATTTATAAAAACCTATATTTCTATCCCTCGGGGAAAATCATTTTTCTGGACAAAATGAACCCAATCGAGCGTAACGAACAAACTGACATACAATGTATAATATCGTTAGGATACCTATAAAGCACGCTTAGTATTAAAATGACCGAATTTATGTTGATAGAATAATTATAATTTATTTTATCTAGAGTTATTTTTTCTATCCCTCGAGATAGAATTGGCAATTTATACCAAAATCTAAAAGACAAATATACGACTAGAATCAAGTTACAAAATAAATGCCTTACCTCCTAAACTATACCCATACAAAGGTAGGATGTTGTCGTGTCTGTACTGATTGAGGCACATTTCCCTAATAAGTTCTTTATTCTTGCCATCATTATCCAGTAATTTTTTCACAGCGACTGGTAGAAGTTTCCATTCTCCTAAAAATATGAAAGCCATTATAGACAGTTATGCATTTCGTGAATGTAAAGTTTAAAGTTAAAACCACACGTTTAAAGTCAGCTAAAGTGATCATTCTTATACTAAATCACTAATTAAAAAATTTTCAGTTCTATTGGGATTACACTGATATTTTTTGAAATCGATCAAAAAAAAATTCAGGTACAGACAGTAAATTCTTTTAGGTATAAAGCAATGACAAACAACTTATGTAAATATTTATGATAGTCTGAGAGCAAAACGTAATGCTCGCCTTACATCTTCTAAATCTGATAGAAATGTAGCAGATATAATATTATATCAGATAATTGACATAGCTAATATAAGCAGAAATACTTAAGGTCTAAACCTTTACGTATTTCGTTCGAGATTTCCTCTAGACATTCATGAAGGTTTTCCCTTCATCGTAAAAGCAAAGTTAAGAATAAACAAATTAATTACTTTAAACACAGTAATTTCCCAGATTTAAACAACAACATATATGTACGTGTATAAAACTTCCCATGTTATTAAAAAGCAGGTAGTTCTATATTCGCTATAATTTTTTAAATGTTTATGTGTAAAAATCGTAAGAACTATTATAAATGTGTCATTCATATAAACGAAATTCTGTATTATTATTTGAATACGGTATCTTTTTTTAAATCTTCGTTATTACCGAACCAGGATATGATTATTGAATCATAAAAAAGTTAAGAGAAATACCCAAAAAAATTACATATATCACACCATACTACTTTGAATTAATTTGGTTATAATTTTATTTTTAAGCAAAAAAGATTATATACATTTTTTTACCTTACCTTTATACACCTTTCCAAAACCCCCTTTCCCCAACAGATTGTTATCACTCCAATTATTAGTCGCTTCTCTGAGATCTTCATAACTCAACATAGGAATAGCCGATACATTTCTGAGAAATTCATCGTCAAGACCGTCGGGTTTACCACCTTGTGTTGATGATGAATTCTGTAAAATACACACTAACATTATAAATGCGAAAGTAACTCTGTCTGTCTGTTTGTTTGTTACATTTTTTAATCCTAAGCTGCTGAAATAATTTTGATGATTTTAGTGTAGATTTAGAAAGGACCTTGGATACCCACAATTTCTAAAGGGATTATTATCTATTTATTTTTTATTAACAAACTAGGAATAAGTAATTATTAAAAGACATTAAAAATGTGTATAAACTAATATTCGCAACTCTTAGCCTGAAATCAGAACTCACTTCAGTAAAGGATCAAGTTAGGTAAAACTCATTTAAAAATGATAATAATTAAGTTAATCTTTGAGCAAAAAACATAGTATGGTGTGAATTCGTGACTAATTCAACGAATACAAAGAGTACCTAAATACTTTATCTAGGTTCTCACACCTGGTCACATGTTTAAATAAAAAAGTATTAATAATTTTACCCTTGTAGTATCTGTATTTGAGTCATCTGTGGGTGAAGGTTCATCATACCCTTTACTTGGTGTTGGTAATTGAATAGCCTGCAAAATACGTTTAGAACTATTTTTAAATTTTTTTCCCTATATTTATAAATACTGAATTACACTTAGTTAAAAGCTCATGGAATTTGGCACCCCGGCTGCCGACCACTTTGGACGACGTTGCTTAGCAACTTAAAATAACTTTGGGCCAACAAAACAATTTACGAGCTTGTCAAAATTGAAAATGGGTACAGATTTTTAACGTCGAATAATATATGTCTCATAAGTCAGTGTATTATTTTGTGAAACTGACAGCTTATGTAAGATTATTTTTTTTATTTAACTTGTTTTACGGCGCTGGGATTATGTAAGATTAACTAGGTGAGTATTACCAGATAATAAAGTGGTTTTATATCAATTATACGACTGCAAGAGAGAGAGAGAGAGAGAGTTTCAAAATTGAAGTACTAATAACATATTCAACTCATACTAATAACATATTATTATATTGGTGACATTGATTAAAAAGGAAGAGTTTTTACTATTAAGGAAAAATATTGAGAAAAAAACTTCAACAAAGGGGAACAAAAAGGAAATTTATATAAACTTAAATGTTATTTAATTGTTGGTAGGTGTCTACAATACATATGGTTATATTTATAGCAATTAAATATAATTTCACTATTAATAAATAGTGAAGTCATTGCTGAGTTGAGAAAAACGTAATATTTAATTTCACTCTTTGGACCCTCAGTCACATTGAATCACGTTTAAAATGAGTTGAGAGTCACATATCTGGATGCTAAGCATACTTTTATGTTATTTATAATAAAAATTCGTCATAATATCGAGAATTCTATTAAAATCTATGCTGTACAGAGAACTATTTGTAATTTGTAATTATTTATAAATATGATATCATGGAATAAATGATAAAAAAAGGTCAATGGACTATATTTACCTTTTCGATGAGCATAACAGGTAAAGGTAATGATGAGTCACTACCTTCAACTTTCAACGTCTTTTGCCTATTAAGATTTCCTAAAAACAAACACATTTACATTAATATCATATTTTACATGCCAATGCCATGTGAAACTGTTTATTACACTTTTACAACACAATGTTTATTCGGTAACAATACCCTATAAAAGATTATAGGGTACTGTTACCAAATAAAAGTACTGTTTATAAATGGTCATCTGACACACCCTGTCAATGGTCATCTGTCATAACAAAATGCAAGCGAAGTTGCTGGCAAATGCTAATTATTTATTATAAGCAACAGAATATTTTATAATAACTGTATTTTAGGCTTGACAAACATTATGCCCCTTCTGCCATAAAATATAACATTCTTGTCCTCAGATCTACATGTAAAAAAATATATAAAAAAATTTCTTACTGTAATGTAGGCATCAGTCAGAATATTAGGTAAATGATTTAATGGGAAGAAATAAATGAAAAAGATATCTGCTAAAAATCAACATTAATTTATATAATATATTCTTTTTAATTTTTAAGCCCTGTGGTTGTTTTAAGGCATTTTTATTACTATAGATACTTTTATTACAATATAAAGATGCTTAACATACCATCAGAAGAAAGCAAATGTTTCTCTTTTAAACTCTTGCTATCCTGTTTCTGTAACAGTCGATGAAACCTGCTATCGACAATTGGGACTAGACACCTTAATGCTGGCATATGTTTCATACGGTATAATAATATAAATAATTCCTCAACTCTGTGATTCAGTTGACCCCATCTTGTGAACAGTTGGTTTGTTGGTGAGGTTGCTTGACGATTTGCTACTTGCTCTATTTCCTGAAAGAAAAATATATTAGTTGTTTATATATTTTTTAATAATGTAGTATAAAAACTTACGACACAGTTAATGTTTGACAGTCATTCATATGTAAATTGTTTACATAATTTCATGTTTACATAATCCTAACTAATGATATATGCTATGTAATTTTGTTTGTTAATCTGTTTAGTATGACTTAACACTTAGCTAAATCAGCCATGTATTCACACAAAAAGTATTTATCATGCGGGATTGAAAAACTTATGCACGATTCTTAAATTTAGATGTCTGTTGGGTTAGTTAGAATATGATAGGGCCATTTATGAGCATATCTTCAATCTGACTTCTTTTGGTAATGTGAATGAAATTTATCTCACCTTAAATGATCATACCATTTCATCAATAAGGAAAATATTTTAATAACTCGTTTTATTAAAAGAAATAAAAACACGTATTTACGGATCCACAGAAAAATATGGGATTTCCGAGATGATGGGTCCTAAAACGCTTGCGATTGGGAAAATCCCAATCATCACCGAATGTTTATACAAACAACGTATAATTTAACTTACATTGACATCGAACGCCGAATATTTCATGTGAACGCCCGCCAGCTCCTTCCAGTCATCGTCATTGTCTAGCAGTCTACACAATTCCTTATTAATCTCAAAAGGTAACTCGTATATATACATTTTAATAGTCACGTATTCATTTATTATAAACTTAAAACACAACCTATCGACACGAACACCTGTTGACAACTAACGTTTGACATCTCTCAGCTGTCATTTGTCAGTACTTTGTAAAATTTCATTATAAATGTCTATACTTTTGTTGTCTGTTACTTTTTGTTATAAATAAAACAAATTGAATCATTAAAAATCTTGTTATTTAAGATCTTTATTTTCACAACATAGGTAGACCAAGATTCGGCGGCATTCACATCGAAACGATGATATTTTATAAATATGTTACGTTGATACTTTTTGACGTTAAAAATCTGTATCTTACTCGTGACAAACTCGTTTCATTCGTAAAATACAAAATTACGATTATAATAACTAATAAAAGTAAAACGTGTAACACATAAACATATATATAAGTTTGACGTGTGCATCATAACGAATAAATATGGATAGTTTTTGTTTAAAAGTTGATGTAATCGGAATAGTTCTTAGCAATATATATATATATATATATATATATATATATATATATATAGAAAGGACCTGAGCAACTTCTACGGGTCTTATCGACTCGAAATTTACCTTAATGTGAATGATATCAAAATAACATAGTTGCGTAACCTTGACCTGATGCTGCAGCATCATCTTAAATCATCATGATAAATTACTCCTCACCAACGTTCAGCAGAGGTATTGTGTTGGAGCTCTTTGAAACGGTCTCAAAAAGTACGTTTCATTTTTTTTTTAATTATTAAATGAGCAATATATGCTACTATTTTCCGCTTGACATCTGGAGGAATCAAATTTGTAAAAAAATAAAATAAATTCCTTTCAGTAATTTTTCTGAATTTATTTCAACCGAATTATAGAATTTAGAGAGATTTACGCACCTGCGTAAAATTGAGTTTACTTATGTATTTATCAACTACTAACGTCAATATGATTAGCCGTAGAAGTTAAAGTTATATAATAAAAATTGTTGTAGCTTCTAGTAATAAAAGTAAAACGTGTAACACATAATCGAAATATAGAACTTAGAATGGAATATTTAAGCTAACATATTGTGAAACTTCCATAACTACTACTACTTCATAAGTATTTTTGATTAAATTCGAGAAAAACAAAACTTTCTTCTTTATAGTATTAGTACGACTACTTATAGGCTGGACTCAAGCAGCCGGAATATATCTTAGATTATATAATAATTTGGATTTCGAAAGTTTTAAAAAATCAAAACGTGTCAGAAGAATAATTAGTTCGCATAGGATTCTGAGTTTTTTTAATTAACAATATTACTTCAGAATCACGGCTCCGGCTGTTCGAGGTCAGCTATAGTATTAAACTCTGTGTATACCATCCCACTTCGAATGATGAGGTAAACGAGGCCAAAATATATGAACGAACTTACATTTGTAACCGTTTTAAAATTTATTTGAAGAATAATACTATGAATAATAATGAATGTGTCATGATTTGTTCCACATTCTTAGAATTCTAAAAGTTATAAATTTCTTAACTGGAAATCTAATAATATAGAATATTCCAGTTGGTGCTTTCAATTGTGTATGTAATATACCTATTAATAGTCCATGCTTTGGAATCGGAAATCAATCATTGAGGAAGTCAATATAAGTAATTAGTAATCAAGCGACCACATCAAACCACATCACATAATTTAATACCATAATTTGAGTTGCTGTGACTGGATGAAACAAAAAAAAGAAAAAATAATAATAAGAAAAATACTTATACTTTTTACATTAGGTAATTTACGTAACTCATTTTATGAAAGATATTTTGTTATAAGTAATTTTGTAAGCGATATGTATGTGAACTCAGTAGCTAAATAAAACAATTTGTTGTTAGATCAAATATTTATTATAAATAAAATCAATTGGTAATAAACAACTCAAAATGACATAACCAGAAAATACATACTTAAAGTTTTTTAAAATTGTTTACCAAAAACTCAAAACAAAAAATTAGGACCTTTTACTTGGATCTACTATTTATATTCAGCTTAACTACAAGAAATTATATATAAATACTTGATCGTTTATTTTCCACCACCCTTAACTCAACATCTAATATAATATATGATTTATACTAGTAAACTCAATAATGAGTTCATTTTGCTTGTCCAAAATATGTTAAAGCGTTGTCTGTAATAAGTCACTCACATCGCTATCTAAGGCGAGAATAACACCTTTTTTTGCTCACAGACGTTTGTAAAGATTTACATAAGTTGTTTATCATTGTATTATATCTAAAAGAATTTACTATCAGTGCCTTTATTTTTAACATTTGTTAGTTTACCTAGGTAACTGTTAAGAGGTTACTGAGTTGTTTCATGTCAATAACGAGACTAAAACTTACTAGATAGATAGAACTTTTAATAAAATTATAAACCATTTTTCTAACAAATTATTTAATTTGCAATAAAAATACTGAGTTCATTAATCGAAATAAAATATTATCTACTAGTCTATTTTTAAGTCCAAATAGCAAAGAGTGTACAAAATTGAATTAAGTTCAAACATCGTGACACGGAAATTATAAATATGAGGTGTTGGCCAATAATAAGTGATAAAATAAATCTGCGGTCTAATGTATTGAGTAAATTGTATTCAAGTAACAGCTTGTTCCATAATAGAAAAGTCTACAGATAGTGATATTAAAAATCATAAATAGCTTACTTTCATACTATTTGACATTAAAAATCTGTACTCATTTTCAACTTTGACAAGCTCGTCAATTGTCTTGTTAGTCAAAAATTATTCTTATTTGTTATAAGCAGTCGTTAGCTGGTTGTTAGGCAACGTCGTCCAAAGTGAACGACCTTCTGGGTGCTAAAATCTAGTTTACATTATTTTTATTTATAAAATATGTATCATTGGTTATGGAGCCTAATTCGCCATGCTACTTTACTACAATAAACTATATACAGGACATATATACATATTTATACTGAGTTTTATGCTGGGTCCCCACGACAGCGACTTTGATCAACGACGGCGACTCGCTGGCGACGTCAAAATCATGTGGTTGTCACTTTTTACAGCATCATAATGTCAAATCCATTAAAATCTTTGAAAAAGTAACGTTCATAAAATGATTTTAACCTCGCCAGTAATAAAGTAGTCATCGACTAAAGTCTTAGACAATTAAGAAATTGGACGCGTACACAATAATTCTATGAACAAAACTTTCAGAGGGCGATTTAGTTACCACATTAACATTATTGCAACATAATCAAAATAATTTTACATCATTACGAAAAAAGAAGACACCAACACTATATAAATATTATGCACACTAATACGTCAAATACGTCAATATACAAAAGTCGTTAGTATAGATACACTAAGTATATAAATTTGACGGGTGATATTTCATAGAGACGATATCACCTTTTATCCTAAAATATGTTTTATCGATTATTTTGATTTAACTTCATGACGCATTTTTTAAGAAACCGTTTTGTTTTGATACATCAGACTTAAAACAGATTCCAAATCAATTTAATAACTTGACAAGAAATTCAAATATTTATAACAGCAAACGAACATTGAATAACACATATGGATCATTAAAAAAACTACGATATATACTTGCTTTATAGATTTTACTACATCTCTAAACCTTTTTTATACAGATAGGACTCAGGGCATATAATTACGTTTAATGTTTTATTTTACTTTTTATATAAAAATATGAAATGATATTTTACAGATGACGAAAAAAACAATTACGTCGACATAATCACAACACTAATAAAAATTTGGTAAATAGTCTCGGTACACTTTTGAGAAAACCAAACTTTTACTTTGCGTAATAAAGAATAAGGTCTGAATTCGCAAACAATCTTAAAATGTTAATAAGGCCAAAATAGCATAACAGTTAAATAATTTATTTAAACTTCTAATTTTAGTAATAAAAAGTTCCAATATTGTAAAATAACCAAAATGTAACAACCTTGAAAACTACGTCAATAGACGCATTTTTAACGTCGTTATTTAACAAAATGTCACTTATATTTTAGATTATATACTTGTTTTTTTTTCTAATATTGACTTGCAGTTTAAACTTTCTTCTAACGAGACAAGGAATAAAATTTTTGGAAAATGTCACAGCACCAATTCCATTGTTTTATACCTGACTTATCCATTGGTCATGAACGCGAAAATTCTTTATGATAATATTGAATGTTAATTTTAATAAAAATAGTAAATGAATTATGTCAAAAATAATTACGTTTAAATGTAACTTTTTTTACGATTAGTTGTGTCTGAACAGTTCTTGCATTGACACAACTGCACAGATTAGCACTTTTTACAGAGCTCCGTACACAATGAAATCGATTTTAATATTGTTGAAAATCGATTCCTCAGCAGTTTTAATAAACGAGTTAGATAATGTTATCGTAAGATTTGCTAAGGGGAATCAATCCTTAATTGTCTAAGACAAATCACTGTGCAAACGCGATTGTGACAGACTTAAAAGACGTGACGCGGTATCTGTGCGCGAGTCGTCCTGCATTATGATTGACGGCGGAAAACAAATATTATTGAAAAATGAATTTCTTAAATACTAAGTTCTTAAAAATGTTTACGTAAAAGTTTAAGAAAAGTTTATAAAATAAATAACAACATCGAACTTAACGGCGTATTTACACATTGGCTACCTATAGGCTATTCTTTACTACTTATATGCTGTTCAAATTTTGCTGCCCCTAGCGACCCCTACAATTTGACCCCCTAGTTCACAATCAAATCCCATCTATCCCATATTTTTCTTTTCACAAGCAAACGGAAATACGCAAATGGTAAAAAAAATATATTTAAGTGGTGAAATATATTAAACGTAGAATTGAATATCTGGACCTAATAATATTTGATTATATAAATATGAATGTTTTTGAAGTAAAAATGTTTGTAAGACATTAAAAGAACCCAAAATATGCCATTGCTAAAATCATTGTTTCTAAAATTTTCCCGACACTTACAGGTTACTTTACGATGTTATTCATCAGCGTTCCAAGTGAAATGAGATTGAAACAGAGCTTACATCACAACTCGACATTATCATTTAAAGTGAACGATCTATTCACCTCATCTTATAAATATTGAACTATTAAAATGTAATTTCTTTTAATTTCGGTACATAATCGAAGTCTAAGCATCTTCTAGCAACAAAATCTTTGTACCATAGAGCTGAAGTCCTTGCAGTCCGCTGTTTGTTTTCGTCATCGTAATCAACTTCAAATAATCCAAATTTAACTCTGAAATAGTATAAGAGAAACAGTAATTATTATTCATTTAAACATTAACATTTTAACCTGACCCTTTATTTTTCTTGAAAATAAAAAATAACCAGGTCTCATCCATACAAAAAAAAGATGGAACTTTACAAAAATTGTGCTTTAAGAGTCGTCTATATTGTATCGATGTTAATATTTTAATAAAAACACGATTTTTAATACTTTAAATATTTCAAACACATTACCATCATATGTCTGAAAAGATAAAGTAACTTATGTCTGAATGGATGAATTTTTCGTCACCGGTGTCGTATTAAAAGAAATATAACAACAATTTAACAGAATTACATGAAACAACTAATGGATCAGTGTTACCCAAAAATTTGTACGCGTGAAGTTATTTAAAGATAGTATGGGCGCAATTTTATACTCATTAAAAACGAATGATTAAGAATCACTGATCTACATGAATATCTCCTTATTTTTTTCGTTTTATGTATAAAAAAATTCTAACCCCAATCCGCAGTCCCATTCAAAGTTGTCCATCAACGACCAAGCAGTGTACGCTATAACATTACATCCATCTATCTCTACGGCATCTAAAACTGCGTCAATATATTTTTTGTAATACGATATTCTGTCAAGATCATTTCGACCACCAAATGTCCCAAAACCGTTCTCTGTTATCATGATTGGTGGATTATTACAATAATCTTTCACCCAGTTCAATGCTCTCCTGATACCGATCGGAATTACCTGAAATTTAAGTATTTAAATGCGAATTCATTATCTAGTACAAATTTCAAGTGATCAGAGACATTTACTATAAATTGTATAAGGAATAGCACCTTTTGAAGACAAAATAATGCTTACAGTACAATGCGGAACAGCGCCTTTTTCATAGTCTAAATAAGTGAATTCACCACCAATATCGTCATCATATGAGGGTATAGGGTAGGTTCCAGGCTTGAATGTATTTCTTGTGAAGAACCTCGTCGAATAATGGTTGAAGCCATAAAAGTCACTGGTACCTTAAAAATAATACAGATAAAATTGTTTTAGAAAACAAACAAAAGAACACAAAAAAAGATGAAAACAAAACACACAAAAGGATATATTTTTACTACAATTTCTCGCGCAAATTATTTACCGTAATAAATACCTTTTGCATATTCAACTTCTTCTGGAGTAAATTCTGGTAGTCTACTTCTTGGGTAGCCTTGTTCCTTACTTTTAGCAGCGATTATTCGAATCGCTCTTTCGGGAAATCCACCTTTCTTAGTAAATATGGGATGAGCGTATAGACCTACATCGAAATCCATAACGTCTTTGCCCGTTTCAACGTCATCGTGAGAATCAGTTAGACCTTGACGGTAATCTGTTGCTATTGTTATTCCACACACACCTGAAATATAAACAGGCATTTCAAAAAAAATAGGCATTAGATAATTTATTCTGCAAAAATTGGTTTCTAAAACAATTTTATATATATTTTCAATAGATTGAAATAGTATCATCATACCTTTCTGCGTTAGTCTAAACTCTTCATCATAAATATGCCACGCTCTAGCATGTGCAAGTACAATGTTTTTTGCCGCTAAATATTCACCAATACCATGTGCATTGAGTCTTGGTGCAAATCTTGTCGTTCCATAACCATATAAACCGAATTGTTTCGGCTCATTAATTGTAATCCATTTTTTTACTCTGTCACCGAATAGCTTGTACAGAACTCTTGCATAATCACCAAACCAATCAATTATGAGCGGATTAGCCCAGCCTCCTAAATCTTGAAGCGATTGGGGCAAATCCCAATGAAAAATCGTGACCGCCGGTTCTATATTATTTTCCAGTAATAAATCTATGATTTTGTTGTAGTATTCTACACCGGCTTCGCTAATTTTATTAGCAAATCCCGTTGGGAGTACTCTTGACCATGCTATGGAAAATCTATAGAAATCGACACCAAGAAATTTTAGCATTTCTATATCGCGTTTATAAAACTCATAAGATTTGCAAGCGTCATCGCCCGTCGTGTTGTCCTTGATAGGGCTCGGTTGTAAGTGGCACATATTATCCCATATGCTTGGTGATTTGTCTGTGCACAAAGATGTAATAAATAGTTAAACCAAGGGGTTAATTTGAAGTACAACCCAGAATACTGTCCAGAGCTAAAATTACATTACATTATTGTAATATAGTAGATCAGAGCTACAGCTTGTGCGTGGTTGGCTAGAATGTGGCTGTACCAAATCCATAGAAAAGATCTTGGTAACGAGAGGGCAGTATAGCCCACAGACAACGCCAACTCAAGCTTTTAGAAATTGCCGAAGCGGCAGAGATTTTATAGTTTTATGACGATGATATGAAAAACCGCAACTTTCATCAGTGGATAAAAGATTATTTTTATGCACAAACTTACGTTTTTGTGTTTAAATTTATTTCGTGCTCGGCGGTTAAGGAAAACATCGTGAGGAAACCTGAATGAGCCGGGAAAATTTCTACCACATATACATATATCCGCCTAGCAAGCCGGTCTTTGTGTAGCAACGGGACTTTCACAGGCCTTTTTACTTTACTACATTACTTTTATGAAATCTAGTTCATAGATATCGTGAAAAGGACAGAGCGTCTTTTTAAAGGGATGCTCCAGGATCAGCTATAGCAGCTTTCAAAAATTTCATTTTTACATATAAAAATGTTTTTTAATGTGTGTACAAATTACTAAATTTAAGTCTTCGTAGGATAAACTATTGAAAATTGACTTTTTTGGGCCTGCTTACTGTATAGCTGGCAAGGCATTTGTAGCTCCAATAGAGCTGTAAATGTTTCATAGTCGACGGTGGCTACTTTACATCAGGTGAACCACATACGCGTTTGTCTGCTATTCATAAAAAAACTCAAATTGACATTTTTACACCTCTACCGTATGACACAAACATTGTGATTCAGCGTCTATGCAAAATATCATTAAGACTGCTCAGCATTCTGAATTTTATTTCGGAACATACCCAATATTAAATCTACAATTTTTTGTCAGTACCTGCAGCATTCCAACCGCCTTCGATTTGAAACGCCGCTGTTGCGACGCCAAGTTTCATGTTGGGGGGAAGTTTCCTCATTTTTTCTGCAATTTCGAAATATAAATTATACAAGATTAAAAAAAAGTAGTTTCTGCTGTAAGTTGATAAGGAAGTTTTAATAAACTAGCTGATTCCATATGATGTTGCAGCATAAAGGTAACGTAAGTATGCTATTTTAATATTATTCACATTGTAGTAAATTTAAAGTCGAGTAGACCATTAGAGCTAAGTTAGCGCTTCGGTGGAGCTAGCCGGAGCGGTCGCGATCACGGCTTGAGATCGTCGTGTTGTAACCACTAGGACATTTCGGTTTAACCTATTTCGATATACTTAAATATTAATTAGGTATTCAGTATCGTTTATAAGTAAGAATATATAATAATCTAATTAATCAAATAAAATAATCTAACTTATAATAATCGGTATTTGTTTGTCTATTCGTATCTTATATGATGTCACAGAATTCATACGATTGCGATATAACAATCAACTTATTAATAAGATAAATTTCGTTTTTAGATATTCATATCTTCTTTAAAAATTACACATTTTGTATAACATTTTAAAAGCTTATGCAATATCTATAAGACCTCGTTACAGAAAAATTTTTTTTTTATGAAAATATATGGCAAAGATAGCTGGTACCTAATAAGTAGCAACTATCTAACTATAACTGGATGCTAATAAGCAATAATGTGTCAATCCACAAAAATTGAATTTGAAAATATTGATGTATTCAGAAAGTACGTCATGTATTTAAGATTATTAAAAAAAATCAAGCCATCTAAACCAAATGAGTATATATAGTAAAAAGTTTCTTAATTTAATGTTTTTACTTTAAAGTTCATATATTTAAAAACTTATTATTTGATAAAACTTTTCGTTTTATCAATTTTTTGCTTTTAATTAATTATACCTTCTATCAAAATAGGTGAGATACCCTTAGACGCCATTTTCTCAAAATGAAGTCAGTGTAGCTTGACATTGTATTGCTTATCAGTTTCCAACTAATAGTCTGACTGGACTTTGGTCAGTATTATCATGTCACATCAATAGATTCCAAAAGACAGATAAAAGACGTAAATTTTAACATCTAATTCTTTCTTATTCCTTACTAGCTGACCCGGTATATTTTCTATCGCCTGAAATAGTTATTCCATTATTTATGTTTTAATAGTTATTATACTATTTAGTACAGTTATAAATGGTATAACTAACATGATTTTGTTTTGTACTTTTTCATAACTATAGATTTTTTTGTTTTACTAATAAAAAAAAAATTTACTTATACTTAATGCATCAATTAAAAAAAATACAAGATTAAATTTTTCATTTTCCATATCTTCCATAAGTATGTATATACAGAAAAAAATGTAAGGCTACTTTAGATGAAGAACAATAAAAACAATTTAAAAGGTCTCTTAACTTGTTTCTACTGTCTTTCATTTAAAATAGCTTTACAATCATTTTTTTTTCTTTAGATTCTAGTGCAGTTTTCCTTAGCTTAATCGGCTAGACCCTTGCTCAAGAAATGTTTAGGGTGGAAATTTGGATGAAAGTTCTACGTTAAACGCGAGCGAAATCACGAGGGGCGTAATATTTTACATTAGTATTTAAATGCAAACTCAACGCATTTACATGTTACATAATTTTGTAGCGAGATAGATTAAAACAAACGGATTACTTTGGGCAGGGTATGTTCAGCAAATAAAAGATTCGAGAATCCTAAAAAATTGATGCAGAACAAAGTACAAGCCCGAAGGAACTGATGAAGACCCAAGCTAAGATAGTTGGTTCGCGTGGATAGAAATTCAAACATCATTGATATTAACAACGGAAAGACGGGAGAACATCACAACAACTTTATATACAAACGGTTTGAAGATAATTAGGAAAACAATCAAACTAAAAATATCCTTAGAAATAATAAACAATTTTCAAATTCGATTAGGAAGTGACGGAATTCTAAGGCAATAAACATAAAAAACATAGATTACGAATATAGAACCTAGTCCTTTTTTGAAGTCGGTTAAAAAGACTCGAAAATAGCAAGGCCCATGAAGCAAACAGCCAATCTAAATTTTATGTGTGTAATAAAAAAATCAAACCTGCTTCCTAGTACTTGTAATATAATTTAATTATAAAATAACAATCCGGCGACACAACAGCACATAAGCTTATTATTAAACAACTAAATCACATCAGCAAATATAACAGATAAGAAGTACAGGTGAGCTGAGTTGGCAATAAAAAGATAATTTTACAAGTGCATTTGTAGATTGAGATAAAATTATTAATTCCGCTTTTTCCCTTTCATACTTTAAGTTAAATTTGTAAAGGTAGGTACGAGTATGTGTGGCTTCTCTAGTGCTGGACGTATTCATGGATGACGGTGATCACTTCCACTAATACATCCAATTCTACTTCCAATTTTAGATTTTGGTAAATGATGTGTTTTGACTCGTAATAGCGCCTCAAAGGTATGTAATGTAAGTATAATAATTTGAAAAAATCCATAATATGAAAAATAATAAAATTAAAATCGATTATAAACGAACTGTGTTAAGTAGGGTTCGTTGAATAAGTATTTAAAATTATTTTTAGGTTTCTTATATCATTTTTTAATAAGAATTACCAATCCAAAGCCTTTTGTATGTAGGTATAGATTAACTCGTTTATAACTATTTTTAAAAAACAAATAACTATTTAATTTCCCTGAATCAAGATAATGTTGATAAGAATGATAAGACTTATATAATATCAGATTATTGACATAGAAAAATAATTTAAACAATAAACAATTTGATCGTTCTTTTGATTCAACTGACTTGGTTTTCACCAACGATAACATCGTTTGTGATTGATATAATTATATACAACATCTATATATATGTCACTAGCTTCCGCCCACGACTGTGTCCGCGTGGAATAGTTACTTTGGGCTAATAATGCACTATTTTAGAACAAATTTGGTAAGCATAAAAAGGTTATAGTTAGCTAACTTTAAAAGATAGACATATACTGTCGCGGACTTTTTTTAGAACTTTTAAAGGGGAACAATTCCGTCATATTTGATTTTGCGAGACTTTAACCGTTTACGCAGCGCACGCAGCGCAAGCTCTCTTAATAGCAAAATATCCTCCGATTTTGAAACATTTTTCATTGGTGCTCTGCTCCTTTTAGACTTAGAGTGATAATATATATCCTATAGTCATACTCAATAAATGGGCTATCTAACACTAAAAGAATTTTTCAAATCGGACCAGTAGCTCCTGAGATTAGCGCGTTCAAGCAAACAATCAAACGAACAAACAAACAAACTCTTCAGCTTTATAATATTCGTATAGATACAATGCAACCTAATTCATGTTTTCAGTGAATTATCTAAATAGCTATTTTATTGTTTGACAGTAAGGTTGTTATTTTATGCCGGTATTCGGGTATTTAATTGTGTGACTAAAAGAGCCGAAATAGCTAAAGGATTTTACTTAAATATTTTTATTCGCTTGGTAGATTTTGTAATATTCCGTGCGACAGGATAGTTTTTTTTCCACTGGTGACATTATGTTTAATTTTTTAAGAAGTCTTTTCACTTGGTTCGGCGGTTTTTTAAAGATCTATCATTTTAATTATTTATTGAATTTTGA
The DNA here is from genome assembly GCA_037950945.1 of Hypolimnas misippus. Classification (NCBI taxonomy): domain Eukaryota; kingdom Metazoa; phylum Arthropoda; class Insecta; order Lepidoptera; family Nymphalidae; genus Hypolimnas; species Hypolimnas misippus. The sequence continues at coordinate 5,757,454 of JBBEEQ010000009.1, forward strand.
GTAAGGATTGAAATAATTTTTTTGTGAATATAGCAAGCACGTAATTAACTCATTCAAACGTTTGCAGCACCAGATGACGACTCATCTAGTGCTGCATGGATTTATTAAAAATAAATAAGAAGTTATGAATGTTTTAATGAATGAGTTTGGAAGACTGATTTTCAGACTCTCGCATCTACCATACGCAACACAGTTACTATAACAACTTTTTCCAATTTATTATAATAGAGCCTAGATCTAACTTACTGACTACAAATTCTATAGAGTTCGATAATAAAACACTCTTAAAAAAAGGTAGACCAGACCAGATGACGACTCATCTAGTGCTGCATGGATTTATTAAAAATAAATAAGAAGTTATGAATGTTTTAATGAATGAGTTTGGAAGACTGATTTTCAGACTCTCGCATCTACCATACGCAACACAGTTACTATAACAACTTTTTCCAATTTATTATAATAGAGCCTAGATCTAACTTACTGACTACAAATTCTATAGAGTTCGATAATAAAACACTCTTAAAAAAAGGTAGAAGTAGATACGTTTTGTACAGTGAATGAGAGAGCGGGAATCCAACTACCTCTACCAAATCCTTACATCCTTTTCCCATTCATTTATTATTTTTAAGCTAACAACGTAAATGTTTACGAGCCCGCACTCCATGAACATCATATGACGAGACCTTCATCATATAAAATGCCTGCTCATTTATTTCCATAAAGAAAACACTGCGAGCCATCAGCCACAGCCTATGAGTTTGATTAGTTACAGGATGTATAACACTATTATCTACCATTACAGATCCTTAAAACAAAACCCACATGCGAGAATGTGATTTTTTAATAAAACCTATTTGTGTAAATCAAGTGACTAATTTAAGTCTTAAAACAAATTTAATACATATATGTATTTGTTTCCGTTACCACAAATTTTACCTCCTCGTTATGCAGGTATATTACTATTGTATTGGTAATTGAACCGCAGTACGCTATCCGAATATCAATATCATTTATCATACGTGTAATTGTATTGCATTTTAGAAAGGATAAAGTGATGGAAATAGGTATTGTTTGTAACATGATAATAAACTCTGTAATGTGATTGTCGTGTAAATTACGTAACAGTTTCACAAAATATAAAACAGTAACGTTTGTATGCGATTTCAAAAGTATAACCTTTAAATGAAGAATGATTTAAAGTTATATTGTAAAATGATTTCAAAGTGTAAAATATTTTTTGCGTTTTGTGGCCATGTTGGTAGGCTTAGTATCTGTTGAAGTGATCTCCTATTCTCCTATTTGCTATAGACCCTAAATAGATAAAGAGATAATTATAAATTGAAAAATAAATGTTGAAGATTAAAAAAAACCCCTGATAATTATATATATAAATTATATATATTCATAAATTATATTATTTAAAACCATCTCGACTGTATAAGCTTTCAAACGAAAAAAACCGCTTCAAAATTGGTCCATTCGTTAAGGACCTTCGACAAACTTATATTACCTTGCTTTTTGGGAGAGATGAGAGGTTAAAATAACCTACGCTAAAGGCATAATAAGTCTGAGAACCTGCATTAAAGTTTTTTTTATATATATATAAGTAATTAAAAAATAAAACTGTGGCGTATTTCTAGCCACACATAACAGTTAGATAAGAAGTTGTCGATTGAATGATTAAACTGAATAATTTTTTACAATGTAAAATCATAATGAAAAAAAAATCGGAAATTCGTGATTTTCGTCCGGAGTATTGTTACCACATAGAGACCGAATAGACTATATCATAATTTTTAAGTAAATTAGTGTTTTGAATGCCTTTACAAAATTATTATGTTTAGAAAACTGGTGTTGATTTCTGAGAAGAAATACCTAAGCCTATATTATATGCTTTTTATATTGCCGTTTATTCATTTTGCAGGTGGTATGAGTGGTATATAATATATAGTAAAAAGCCATGGTTTTGATCATATTAACTTTTCAAAGACCCTGTATTTTAATAATTTCATAGCACTTTATTGTTACATTGCTAACATTTATTTTCAGGCGTACTTACATTATTGCTTAAAACAAATGAAAACTTTAATTCTTTAGAAGTACTTGAAATGTCAATACAAATAATCGTATTTAAATTTTTACATTTTTAATCAAATATTAGAGAGGCAAATAAAACTAACATTTTTATATCGCATATATACATAAAAATGTAGGCATAAAAATATGAATTGATCAATTGATTATTTAAATATAGAGGCCAAACAAATTATTTATAAAATACAATTAACTTAACGTATTATATAAGTTACAGCTGCAGTTTTATTAAAAATGATGATAGTTACAGTAACGAACAAATATTTTTTTATGTTCGAAATATATAATATTATATTACGGTAATTATATTTTAAAATCGTCTATTTAAGTGTAATAAATAGGATTATTGAAATGTATATTTATATATATCAGAAACCTACTGCTACACACATAAAAACATTAAACTCCAAGCATATTGTAAATATTTTATTTCTAGGTTAGTCTAATACACCGTTCAAATTTTTTATACACATATCATTAAAAGTGTTGCAAGCAAAAACAATAGTTTTATTTTAAAATAAATTAATGACAATAGCAAACCTCGATAGAAAATGAGACAATGTTGTAGCAGACATTTTGTTTAAACAATTGTATCTTCTACATAAGCAAATAATCGATTATGTCAAGTTTAAATACCGAAACAGTAGTAATTTTAATTAGTTTCTTAAAAATGTTACTTATATGTAGTTAGTATTTTTGTATGCATCAATCAACAAAAAAAAGGTTTTATTAGTGATTCAGCCTTTAAATTTATTAAAATACAAAAACTTTTGTAAAGAGCTTTTTATAGAAATGTTACACGATATTATGTTATTAAATATTTTAAGGTGATTCTCAATCTTGGTGGAGTCAAACATATAGAATTTTTCCCTTTAATCAAAAATCACTGTGTCCAAACTGATGAGTCTTAAGAGTTCTAATTGATGTCTTTGGAAATTGATCAAAATTAAAATCAAAATATTTTTATTCAAAATAGGAATTTACATTCTCTTTACGTCAAGAAAACGTCAAGAAAAAGGATCTACCCCGATTTTGGAAAAGTATAACCTCAGAAGAAACCACGAAAGAAACTCAGCAGGACTTTTTTTTGTTAATTCTTTTTGACAACGTCAAAATTGGTTACAATATGTGAAATCTGTTTCGTTTTCATTTATCCACCTGTATTTGACCGATATTATCAGATATCGGTCAAATTAATTTGATATTATCTTGGTGGAATCTAGATAAACGTGTTTTTTTTTAAATCTTGCGTATTAATCAGCTTGCTTTGACAGTTGCCTGGTTTCAGTAGTCTTGCACCGAAAGAAACTTATCTCCATCTTCAATTGACTATCAGTCGATAGAAAGTCGAATACAAATGTCCTACTTTCAGTCGAAATTTTTGAAATTACGAAATGTTTGTAGCAAATATTCAATGAAGTAACAATTAAAAGAAAAACGAGCGGTACCTATCCGAGTTACACTTACGTAGGAATTAGAACAAATATAGAAGACACTTGAACACACACCAAACCACATGAGCACAGGGCTGTACTCGAATTAAAACTGACGATTTATAATTTTGATATAATTTACGTAACATATTTTAGTAGGTATGTGTGTAAATTTAATTTGTTGGGTGAGAATCGGCAAAATCTTTGTGATAATTTGACAAAATCTACTGTGATCTCTACATGTGTAACATAATAGTAAATAATTATTTGACTAATTTAAGGATAAATAAATTTTATCATTAATAATTTCAAAATACTTTAAAACGCGTAATAAATATTTAAAATATAGATACTTCAAATAACTTTGTTAAATTTTTAACCTGTACAAATGCTTAAGATCGTCTGCACCAAACTGAACCAAAGTAAGTTGCAATTATGGCATAATGGAGGACACATAAATTGTTCTGTTTAAAGCGAATTCTTCTTCAAATTTAGAGGCCGTTCTTTAATAATAAGAACAAAGAAGTATTATATTTTTTCCGCAATATCGAGGTAAAGTTAAAAAAGAACATAGTATTATTATGTCTTTAATCACTAAAATGAATTTTTATAAACTGTTTCGAAATAAGATATTATAATTAACTAAAAAGTAACTAAAAAACTTTTAATTATTAGTATAAAAATTTATATAAATTATGGTAATTACGACCCTGGTCGAAGGCTGCGTTCACAAGACCTACATTGCCGAACCGCAGGCTCCTTCCAGCTCAGTCCAGCCACGATCACCTTCTGTATCAGATCATTATCATTACAATATTGTAATTTATACAACGACATTGTGTAATCTGGGAAAAAAATTCAGGTAATGTCATTTTTGTTTAATTTTTGGAAACGTACCTTAAAGAACCCACTAACTATTTCGTTTCATTGACTTTTAATACAATTCTAAAAATTATTCTTCTCAATAAAGTTTGTGCCTAATCATTAATAATCATATACTTACAGTATGGAATGACCTTAAAACGAGATAGTTTTGAACATTTTTTCTTTTAAATTGATAGTATTTTTTGTAAAGAACGTTAAATAATTACTGTTCAATGTTTTTAATTAATGCTATTTTTAAATTAATAGATATTGTCTAAACCATCAAAATGCAATCTAATAAAAAATAATTATTTAAACGTTCAATTACGTTCACTAACAGCGCCTTCTCTTATTACCAGCAAGATATAAAGCTTAACAACTATAAACCAACTACGTTAATAAATTTCGTCATGTAAAATTTAGTAAAGTTTATAATATAGCCTACGTCACCCGGGCTATTATTACAAATCTATTGACACCTTATACATTAAAATCAGTTCAGTAGTTTAGGCGCTACGGTGAAACATACATAGACTGCCAAAATCATCACCCTTACCCGTAGTCGGGTTTTGAGAACATGGAGCATGGACATGGAGCTTATTCCACCACGCTACTCTCCTTCGCATTGTCAGACATATCGCTGGTTTGGGAAAATAACGATCGACCTTAGTTGATCATTTTAAATGAATGGAGTTTTTAGTTTTCCTTTTTGAATGTTTTGCATGCATGCAAATTGTAAATGACTTTTTGATGGTTTGACTTTGCTGATTAAATGAAAAAATATACTTAGGGCTCACGATACAATATTAAATGCCTAATTATAATCGTGTGGCATACTTAGCGCAATTTGATAGAATTTAAATTACATTGACATTTTAACAGAAATCAAAATACAGTTCCACAGAAAGGTTCAAATGAAAAGTTCTTAAAATGTTAAGTAAGTTAATTTGATTTTGATTCTTTGAATTTATCATAAACTGTTAACATTTAATATGCGTATACACATTTCAGACATAACTTTTATAACAAGCGATTTTTTAATTATTTAATTAGGTTTAGCAAATTATTTTTAGAGTATTTTATAATAATCTTATGGGATGTTTATATTAAGTTTCGCGTGAAGAGGGAGGCTTTTTGACGAGGCTGTTATCTTCAATCCCTTTCAAATATAAATTGTTTAAAACTTCTGCTTTTTAATCTATGCTTAGTAACTTTTGCCTGTGGTTTTGAAAGTAAGTAGAAATACTCTGTTGGTGTAATGTATTAATTTATGCTTTATAATCAAAATTTTGAGTTTTTAAGATCATTTATCTATATCTATGTATATCTACCAGAACAGTGTGGTGGGTTTAGCTTCACGTACATTTCATTATCTATAGAAGCCCCGCCTCTTCTTACGTAGTATTGTATACTCTGTGACCGTATCCTTAATGAAAGAGGTTCACTATACTGCATACATACATATATACTACTTTAATATAGGAGTTGTTTTAAGCTGCCTATATTTTAAGTTGTTCTTTTCTAGGGTTAAAACTGTCTCCAGGATGGTATAACTTCTATAGTCAAGAACAAGACTAAATCAACTGCGCTTATGTGTAATGGCGGCTATTTTTTTAATAGATTTATGTGCCATTAAATTTGCCTTTGCAAAATAAGATAAAATATAACGGTCCAATTGACAATTATAATTAAATTTAAAATTCCGCTTAATGTACTATTGTATTACTGTTATAGTTTCATAAAATCGAATTACATTTAAACTAACTCGAGTATATTTTTTATGTCAGCTGCTACCACTATCTAACCTAACATAATCTGTGAACAATTGATATTGGTAACAAAGCCCCCATACCCCATTCGCCATATATATTTTTTATCTATGGAAGCTCCGCCTCTTCTTACGTGTATTGTATAACCTTTGACTATCTCCTTAAAAATATACTTCTAAGTCGATTTAATGGTTAATAGGTTAAAACATAACAGATCGGTAGATGTAATTACTTATATATTTACCCTATTAATATATATTAAAGTATATAAAATAAAATGCATTATCGTGGCTAAAGAGACGTAGTTATCCGAAGCAAACAAAAGAAATAAAAACACTTGTTCAAATACTAGGAAAATGTTTTTGGTTACAAAAATAAGCAGTGAAATTTTGTATTGCATCATTTCGTTTTGTTTATCATTACAAAAGGATTTGTCATTATTTATAGAATACTAGCATTACCCGGCATCCGATGCAATACCACCTAAGCATTTACTGCCATACTAAATAAAATCAGCCAAGTGCGTGTCGGGCCACGCACAATGTAGGGTTCCGTAGTTGTCAGAATTGTCAAGATCGGTCAAGCAATCTTCGAGTACCTATTTTCGTAAAAAAGTTTACGACGAACTGGGAATTTCCTTTTTTAAGTCAGTTTATACCATACGTACTTACAATTTTAAACCTTTTATTATTATAAAATTATTTTTAATTTCTCCTTAAGAGACTAAAATATTTTTAATGTAAAATGAATGTTTGAATGTGAATTATACTAACGATTTTGAACTTTATATGTTCGTCGATTATTTATTATTCTAACACTTGTACAATATACTTAGCGCCGATAATTTTCCTTCCTGATTAGCGCCTATGAAATCTATGGAGATTTGGTTGAAAACTTCATAAGCGCGCTTCAGAATCACTCGCGACATGTTTTATTGAGACACTGTTTTATACCTTATTTTATATTTTATTTTAATTTAAACTTATTAAATATTTATTTATTTATTCATTTAAATTGATATATTAATTTAAAATTATTAATATTTACATAATGTGATGCTTTAAAAAGTGAAATATTTATTTTTACTTAGATCATCTATAACTCGATAACCATAAGAACCCACATAGCCGTGATAATTTTCCTTTTAAATTCATTATATGAACCATTATCGTAAATTTTTTCATATTTTTAGACGCAGCAGTTCAGTGGGTAGAGGGGGGACACTTGACTCTAAGAAAAATTGACACTTCAAAGCTTAATATTTCGGAAACAGTTCGTCGTTCGAAAAAATGGTTTTCCCACACCTATAACATTTTTAAAAGACCTATCTAACGATACCACACAACTTGGGATAAATGAGAATATATTTTTGGTCTCTCTTAACACATAGGGAAGACACCCTGAAAAAAAAATATTTTTAAAATTTTATTGTTAGACTTTCTCGGTGTAATTCATATGTATACTTATACCGAATTACAGCTTTCTGGTATTAAGGGTTTTGGAGCAAAGCCGCGGACAGACAGACAGACAGACAGACAGACGGACATGGCGAAACTATAAGGGTTCCGTTTTTTACTACGGAACCCTAAAAAAACGCAATACAACCATGTTGAACACGTGTCTAGCTAAACAGTGTTTAAAAATTAAACATTTTTTTTTAATATTATCTAAATAAACTCATAAAAACTTATTGATAAAATGTTATACGTTACATTCGACAGCTGAAATAGGTTATAGACATCTATTAAACTCACTTACACGTATGTTAATCTATATCTAAAGCCTGTTTAACTCAAAATTGTCTTTAGCCGAGGATTGGTAATATGGATTTTTTAAACACGCGTTTAACGTCGGTTTAAATCTTTTGTAGTAAGGCAGTAACAGTCATACTACAAAAGGCGCATTAAAATCATGTTCAACACGTGTCTAGCTAAACAGTGTTTAAAAATTAGACATTGCTTGAAATATTATCTAAATTGCTTAACAGCGAATAAACTCTTAAAAAACTTATTGATAAAATGTTTTACGTTACATTCGACAGCTGAAATAGGTTTTAGACATCTATTAAACTCACTTACACGTATGTTAATCTATATCTAAAGCATGTTTAACTCAAAACTGTGCTTAGACGCGGATTTGTAGTACGGATTTTTTTAAACACGCGCTTAACGTCTGTTTAAATCTTTTGTAGTAAGGCAGTAAATGTCTTAATTGTTTGCTGTTATTTTTTCCTAATTTACTATATCAATAATAAATTATTTAATAGTATTTTCTTAACAATCTCGTTAACGATGTTTACATATAACCCATTACACATCATTAAAGTAGAGTATTATTAAGGAAATTATTTTGTTTTGTTTTGACATAGAGTTATTTATATCTGTGGAAAAAATAATGATTTAAAAATATTGTATTAACCTTTTGTCTTAGTTTCCTTGATTATAACTTTAAATAACATTTATTTTAGTTTATTTTAAATTGACTTTAGCTTAGAATAAAACCGTTGTAAAAATGTTTTTATAAATAAAGATAAGAAATTCTTTGTTACTTACAAAAATTAAATTAAAAAAAAAAACAACAATTTAAATCATATTTTTAGATATGAAACGTCAAAAACGATATCTTATAATTTCGTCATAACCGCTTCTTACCCTTTCATATATTCTAGAATTTATAAGAGATCACACTTATGTATATACAATTAATGTAGAAAACTAATTTGGCGATGCTTAAAAAAGAAACTGCATTTTAATTTTTAGGGTACATCGCATATGAATCTATTTATTTACTAATTGATGGACTTCAAAAAAGGAGGAGGTTCTCAACTTGTAGCGTATTATTTTAAATGTTTTTGTTGTAATTCTTTTTTTATTCAAAAGGATATCCTTTAGATTAGTTACATAGATTTTTTATCAAAATCAGTGCAGCAATTTGTTTTCTTAAATAAAAAAAAAAACTGGAATTAGTATGTCATGAAAACTAACGAAATTGTGTATTTTGCATTTAAAGTCGGTTGATTTTCTAAGTATTAATTATTATAAGTACTTTTTTAGTATTAATCTTTAAATATATTGTTTTTTTTATTTTATTTCAGGATACAGGGAAGCGACTGGGTTGTATTTCGCCTGAAAAGACCCTTCATGAAGACGACTATTATCTATGTTATGGTTATTTTTCGATTGATTATTTGATTATAATTTTATCAAAAAAATATCAACAACATTAACATCCCTATTTATTTTATAATACTAATCAGTATATTTACTCCTGCATTATCATGTTTCGAATCGATATTTATCGTATCATTGATTAAACTATTTGCTATTTAAAATTAATTAGGAATGATGTTACAACTTAACAAGATTTAAAAACTATAGTCCGATTACGTAAATAAACTCCGTCATATACAATTTTGATTAAGTATATATATAGCCTATGTTACTCGGGTCATTATTTCGTGTTAGTTTTTGCTTCACTTATTATAGAAAAAAAATCCTGTTTTTTCCGGTTTTTCGAAACATTGCGTTCAATTTAATTTTATTTGGGTAATAATAGCTACACTAGTATATTTTACTAACTATTCCTTGCGATTTCACTCGCGTTCGTGGTTACTGCTTCGCTCCTTTGAGTCTTAGCGTGTTGTTATACAGACTATAGCCTTCCTTAATATATAAACTATTTAACGCAAAAATAATTTTTCAGTTCGTTCTTCAGCTTTATAATATTATAATAGCATAGATGTAAAATCTGAAGATTTTTTTTTTGTCGTAAGGTGCGCTAAAACGCAACAAACAAAGAGGCAGAGTTATAACAAGAGCTTTCTTTCTTGATCTTTTAGTTTATACGAAAGCTCGATTTCAGCGTACAAACTTATAATTTAAAGAACTATGGTCGAATTTCCACCGATAAGCGACCATTATTATATCTTAATATGTATATTTGTGAAAATGTTTCGATATGGATATACCATTTAATTAATGTTTGTATATGTATAGATTCAAAAGAAGACACAACAGAGATTGGCGAGTTGATGAAGAGAAATTACGCGAAAATATTTGAAGAAAATCAAAATTTTTATTGTGGTAGATCCGAGCTGTAACCAACTGACTGCAGCTCACGGGTATGCTTACTTTTACCTCACTCTTACAGAAAATCGGCGTGTATAAAAAATAGTTAATATAGCTGTGTTAGGTACGGTGAGTGAGAGAGTCGAAAACTTTACGCTGTCCCTTATTCCTTTTCTTACTTTCAGTTCTCTTCAATCATTTTAAGCTGAAAACATGATCGTGGCTTCTCTGGTGCGGCAAACGTCCATGAACGGCAATTATCCCTTCATATCAGGTGACCCACCAATTATCAACAAAAAATAGGTACAGAAAAATACATAGCAAAATTAACAGTTCCTATATTTTCCGCTAGGAGCGCTGTAAGGTTGTACTAAGTATATGTAAACTGAACTCGTATAATATTTCGTTTATGCATATATATATCAAAACGTAATCAATTTACGCCCAAGCCATAGGCGAGAATGACACTTGCAACTTTTACTCTCGTAACTAACATAAAACAACTTTACGTAAGCGATGTCTAAAATAACTTAATGACTTAAACTTTTACTTCAGGTGTAAACAATTTCTAAAAACATTATGGAAGTATGCAAATCTTATAAGATAATTCTCGCCTTCAAAGATGCAGAAAAGAGAAGCTTCTAGAAGATAAGAAGACATTGGATCTGATAGCGAAGTTGGTTTGTGACCGTCACTAACGGGCAGTTAAAATACGTTTGCTCGTTTTGATGATCGCAAAATGAACTCGCTATGCGTTTTTCTACGATTTCAACATTTTAGTGAAGATTTTTCTACTTTTTAATTTGTAAATAAAATATATTTTTTTAATTTATAAAATATAATAAAGTTTACGTGTATTTTTTTCCATTTTTACCGAATAATTACCATTTTAAGTTTCAAATCTACGAAATAAAGTCGATATGTTTTTTACGAATTTTTTGTACTTTAACCGATAGTCGATATGTTTTTTACGGTTTTTAGACACGGTAACGGTTTTTACAAAATCCGTTAATGTATTATTAAATCCTTCAAATGATATTTATGACATTACAGTTAAAACGATACTAAGTATAAGTCATTTTCTTAGTTCATGACTATCAAAATATTGTGAAGTCTAAAAAAAAATGATTTTTGATTAGACTTCACAATATTTTGATAGTCATGAACTAAGATTAAGAAGAACTAAGATTGAAATTATGATATGACTAAATAATTAATATCTATTAAGTCAGATTAAAATACTTTTAAAATGCAATGTATAAATTAATTACGTTTGTAAGTTGTACTCTCGTAAGTGATAACCTGATACGTAGTAAGTAGTTATGAGAGCTCCACTATCTAGGTAGCCTTACGAAACCTATTTTTCTAAAATAAAGGCACTGACATTCAATTATTTAAGGTTTAAAGTAATAACAATAGCTTATTTAAATGTTTACAAAAGTCTGAGAACAAAACTTATGAATGTAATTATCTCCTAAAATGCAATTAATACGCAAATGAGTAATGCAGTAGTAAATATACGAGAATCTATTTTTATATAACACGTATTATTTTTTTATATTTATTTTTTTGTAACACGTAAAAAAAAACAAAGTATAAAAATAACAATGTATTAATAAATAATAACATTTGTTTCATTTTCCTTCCTTTTATAATATATTTAAGTATATGTTCATATTACTTACAAAACGTGTTTTTAATGATACATAAAAATATCTCAAAATTAATGCTTCATTAAAAAAATACTGCCATAATACAAAAGATAAAATAAAACCATATTCAACACAAGTCTAGCTTAACATTTAAAAAAATAAAACGTCGCTTGTCTAAATTGCTTAACTGCGAATAAAATCATGAACTATTTCTTAATAAAATGTCACATGTTATATTTAAAGATTAAAATAAATTCAAGACATCAGTTAAGCTCAGAGTTGATTGTCTAATGCATGTTCAACTCAAAACTGTCTTAGTCGCGGATTTGTAGTTCGGATTTTTATTAAAATAACACGTTTAACGTAGGTAACCTTTAAATATTTTGTAGTGAGGCAGATATAGTTTAGATTATTACGTTATTGTGCAAATATTGACGGTGCAAATTAATCGTACAGCGTTTGTCTGTGTATAAACTTCTAAGCTTTTAATTGAATTTTATCTAAGTTTATAAGTGAGAGTAAAACCCCTGATTTATTCTGAGTCTAACATTTGTTGATGATTTTGCTATATTTTTCACTCAGATTATTACAAAAATATTTTCATAGATTTCTAGCAAAAACATAAGTTATAAAATTAAAGTCACTGTAAAATCATATTATTTTAGTCTTAATTTACTAAGTATATAGTATTTATGTTTTACTGCTATTTGAAGAGTTTCCATCGCGATGTTCCACAAGAGTTTATTATCAATATATTTTTTCTTTCAGAATAAGGTACTATCTTCGAAATAACTTTTCAGAGCGACATGTGCTTCACCGGAACTTACCTCGAGTTTACTTTTAAATTGACGATGTTTAATTAAGATTCGAATGGATAAAATTCACTTATCCATTCGGCATCTCATTTTTGGTTATCGTCACTAAAAATATATAATATAAGTAAATTAAACAGTCTACATGTAAGGTGAAAATAATATAGATATTTTTTTTAAATAAATATGAACAAATATTTTCTTATAGAATATAAATAGAAATTCTGGAATTAATTTCTAACACAGTCAATTCAAATTCTATATGTACATATCTTACAAAAGTTTTAAACACAAAATTAAATTCTTCTAGAGCACATATTCTTTTATTTATTTACATATATAGATATCTGATACACAGATACGCCAAAATAATCAAAATTCAAAGATGGTCAAAACTAGTGGTTTCCGTAATCTAAAATTTAATTGTTTCCACTATTTTCATCTGATTTAAAAAATGTTGGAGGTTCTCATTTCGTCGGGGACTTTGTATGTATCTTCGGCGATTACTAAAAAACGACGTTACTGATTCGGTTTATAATTTTTTGTTCGAATAGAGTATATCCTCTACTTTCCCATTGGTCCCATACAATTTTCACCAAATAAAATTTTGGTGTTATTATTAAAACCAAAATAACTGGAATATATTTGTATTTCGCTTTTGAAGTTAGTTTAGTTAGCTATACAATACTTAAACAACTTATTTTAAAAAAAAGTTCATAAAGACATCGTGTATATCACTAACTACGAATTATAAAATGGTCTTTATAATTTACAAATCATTTATTTTAGTGATTCTATACACATCATTACAAACAAAATACACAAAACTTTTAACACATAATTATCTAATGAAGCAAATTAAACATCGGCATACAAATATTACTTTCAAAACAAATGCATTAGCGACAATCTTATTCATCCCTTAACGGCATCTAGCGATATAAAAACGAATGTTTTCAAATATTTTGTATCAGTAGTGTTTAGAATTTTGGAGAATTAGGTCACTATTTTTTTTATTTAAAAGTGTAAAAATATTAGGTTAGCAAAAGTGACTATCCAGAAAGAGGTGTTGGTGTTACGAGAAAAGTGTTTATTTATTACTTTTAACTACAAAGGATTCTCATAATTGTAAGGTATAAAACAATTGTATTTTTCGTGCTTAGGTTTGTTATGACGTTGGTAAATGTTATAGACAATTTAGATTTAATATATTTATATAGGTCTATACGAAAAATAAAGTGTTTGTTAGTTTGTATGAATGCGCTAATTTCAGAAATTACCTTGTCCGGATTAAAAACTTCATAGGCTATAAGGCGAGAATTACACTTATAAGTTTTACTATTAAGATTCACATAAGTTGTTTATTGCTTTACACCTGAAACAATTTACTGTGCCTTATTTTTCACTTTCGTGACTACTTATTACGTATCTGTTACAAGATTACAGAGTTGTTATACATCACTTACGAGAGTAAAACTTACAAACGTAAATGTCGCCTTAAATTTTATACAACATATTGAAATAAAAAATTGATGTTTAAAGTGAATTAATCTGGACTAATCGCGGGACTCTAGTAGTTTGTTGTTAAAAATAATTCACACATAATCGATCATGTGCTAACAGTTTAACATTTTCACGTGAGATGTGTAAATAATCATAAATTCATATGACATATGAGTCAATCTCAACCGGTGGCCGCGGGTTCAAACCCCGGCTGGCATCACTAAGTTATCGATTACTCGGGTAAAATCATCTCGTGCTCAGCGGTAAAGAGAAACGTGAGAAAACCTGGAGACATTTAGACACATGTATATTCCTCAGTGAGATGTAGATTAAGGCTCTTCTTAAAATTAAAGCCGGCCTTTGTCCAGCAGTAGGAAAAACGTTCAGGTCTTCATAGTACAGTCATATGACAATTTATTTCCATTATTATTATTTTCTTTTAATAAAAAATAACTAGAAAACGAGCTGGCGGGAACATCTGATGTTATGTGATTACCGCCGCCCATGACATTTATAGCACCAGAGTAGCCCATAAAATCGTTGTCAGTTAAAAAGGAATGGGGGTTAAAAGTACTCTCCGTACGAATACTATGTTAGCTACTTCACGTTAATCCTACTGTCTCGGTCAAGCCAGCCTATATACGAACTATATTCAGTCAAGCTACAACTAGGCTTTACCTCAATTGAATTACTCAAATGTGTATTTGTATATTGTATGTTATGTTGATTTTTAGTAGTTTTCTGTTGTCTGTAAGTAGAATTCGTCCGGCTCGTAGTGATGTAGCGAGTCGAATGTCTTCTACTTAGATACAGCAAAAAATTACCATGTCAAAGGAGTTGACCTAATTTTGTTTTTTATACTATGTGTTGTTTGTGACATTGGCGTTATATATAGACATATAATTTCTATAATTTCGTTGTATATTAAGCGAAAATTACACTTGTAAGTTTTACTCTTTAGTTAACGATATGTAAGCTAAGAGTCGTCACTGACAGTAAATTCTTTCAGGTGTAAAAGCAGGAAGTCACAATTTTTATCAATATTACAAGTGCGATTCTCGCCTTATAAGTTATGGCATATAATAATATGGGTGTCGGCATTATTAATTCAAGCGGAGCATATTTGCTTATTTAACATTACTATAATTGCAACATTATTCTGGTTGAGACAATGATCATACTACCAACTAATATTATAAAAATGAAAGATTTATATTGTATTTTTGTTAATGTTAGTAACGAATAAATTTTATAACTACGGGAAATAATATTATAATTTTAGGCTTAATAATAAAATTTGGTGTCTCAATACTTTATACACGCTATGTTTTAAGCCTGGGGGTATTAGTTTACCTTGCACCCTCTTTCGACCTTCGTGCACTCGTACAGTATTAGATAGATACGTGCAATTATTTTTGATACTTATAAGTAGTTATAAGTGCAAATTGTTGTAGATCTAAGTAGATTTCACTCGACTTTTTGTTTATTAAGTCGGGTCTCTTCTGCTTGATTCTACTTCGATTTAATAACTGACAGAGTAGATGTCTCAGAGAAGAAAGAAGATTAGAAGCAATTGTAAGATACCTTTTATAAGTAGATTATGTCCGGCTTTTATATAATTAAGCCGAAGTTAATCTACTTGTATAAGTTTCTGCAATTTTCATCAAGAAGTTATAGAAGAATGAGAAATTACGAAGTGATTGTAGAAATCATTTTGTTATGAATCTAAGTAGGTTTCGTTCGACTTGTTTGATTGCTCTAAGTCGTTCTTAACTTACTTATGTTCGTAGCAAGAAATATCGTCAATAATATATTCAATTTTATACTTGTTTTAATGGCTTTTAGTTGTGCCAATTACACACATGTTATTTTGATAATGTCACGTGAAATGGAGAAAACACGATGCAGATTGTTCGGTGGGGTCGAGAATCCAACCTTAATCCTTAATTTGGAAACACTCTTAAATAGTGTGAATTTCTTTATTAGTCCTTAAGCTTGAACAACACCACACCACCACCACACTAATACCAATAATAAACATTATACATAATAATATAAAATACAAATAACTTTAGTGGGACAAACACATAGTTTATTTAAAACTTTATTTTATTATAATAATTTAATACATTTACATAAAAACGAGCACAATGAACTAATCACACACATCAATTAACAATCAACATTGTTAAAAATATACTATATCAATCTACATTTTCAGTCCCTTGTAGAAATAAAGAAGGTGTAATATTGAGGAATATGATTTTGATTTTTCCCTGTAAATATTTATTTCGATAATAAATTTCGATATATCGTCTTTATGCTGTATATCGAAATAAAAGAAAATCGGAAGTATCATATCCTTCGGCGCCCACGTCGTACTTTTCCATATTTGTGATTGATAGTGTTTTCATGTAAACAAAGATAATAATATCTCGAATTAGATGTCAGAAAGACAAAATGTTGAAATAATTGTGTTGTCATTTTACGTATCTTTCGATTGGCTATCATTAGGCATGAATTACACTTGTAAATTTTACTCTCGTAATTGGTTAAAAACAACTCTATATCGTGGTAGCAGTTACCTATGTAACCTAAGCTGTGCGTCAAAAATAAGGCAATGGCAGTTGATTCTTTCAGTTGATAAATAAGAGCAATTCTCAAAAGTTAAGATTTCCAACTTTATTGCATTTATGTAAATACTGTTTAGGTATACAATTATGTAAAGCACATTCTTAATTTTATCATTAATAAATATTATAAAATATATTATTTAAAATACATTTTTTGTTTTATTTTATTATACCACTACCATAATATTATTATGATTTTTTTTATTGAAAATAATATAAACAGGAAAAAAGGTAATTTTACGATTAATTATCGAAATAAGACCCGTTATTTAAAATATGAATAATATAAACAGATTTGATTTTCGTGGTTCAATATTCAACACTTAAAACTCACGCAAAATGATTATTTTTGCATCGTTGCATACAATATTATGAATATATATAGTGCATATAATCTACGCACACCCTCTCTGGATGATTGCATGAAATCACAAAGGCGGTGCACCAATAAGGATATGCCACTTAGCGCTGCCGATCTAATGGGTCAATCAAGATCACAATGCAGAATGCCTCGTGCACTGTCGACTTATTTAAAAAAAAAACACCTATAGAGTGCTCGCACTCTTAAAACGCGAGCGTTGAAGATTCCATATCACTTACATGCTCACGCTTTGCCTTTGCTTTGCATTTTTTGTTTTAGTTTATATTTTTAAGTTTGACATAACATAATGGCGTTTCATTCTTTTTGTTTTGTATAAAGTTAAGGTAAAGGAGCATTCAGTGTCCTCATTTAATGTAAAGTAATCACCGCAGCCCATGGACATTTACAGAGGAGCCACAAATGCGTTGCCACATTAAAAGTATATAAAGGAATAGGAAGTGAGGAAAGGAATTGGGGAGGAAGTTAGGCTTCCGACTCTCTCACTCGCCGAACGAAACGCAGCTAAGTTAGCTACTCCACGTGCATTTTCTGGTAGAGAGAGACAGTGGTTAAGCCAGCTCGTCTACGAGCTACAGCCAGTAGGCCACAGCTATGCTCTTTAATACACATGGAGGGACCGGTGTACATTTTTCTCGTTTTTAATAACTACCATAATAAACAAATATTCAGCTAAAATTTCGGTCAGCCTATCTAATGCCGTTGGTTTAGTAATATCTTTTCATCAACTTCTTTTGGACACGAAACTCTATAAAAGAATCTTTTATTTTTAATAAATGAAGCCTTGATAATCCTTACAATTAAATACTTTAAATGCAATTGCCCTTTTAGCTTAAACCCTAAATATGGAATAAAGTAATTTTGTTGGTCTTACTTCTAATAAAAAAAGCGAAATTTTATGACGAACAATTTCTTACGAAACTTTTAAGTTAGTATATAAATCAGCATAACACGTAGGCAACTTTTTATAAATGTGCGACGCGGGGAAAGCCTCTGGCGGAGACCCGTTTACTATAATCATGCTTCCCATCATGCTAATTGTTGTAATGTGACGTCACTATAGTCTATGGAGATAGTCTGTGGTGCCGGTAGTAGCTAATGGCGGTGTGTAATTTGTAGTGGAAAAGAATTAAAATAATTTTCTTTCCTTCCTCGTATTTTACTCAAACATGAAAGACCTTAATCATAAAAACTAAAGTTATACATGCATTAGTAATATTTGGTACAATATTTATGATACATGCTCAAGATTATCCGCACTCCGTATACCTTGACGCTATTTGTGAGATTGACCACGTGAGAAGATCTAACACGTTATTCGAATGCATGCAATTGCCTGCAATTTGATATCCGCCTTAACCTAATCTAATTTTATTATATGATTTGATCTACATTGAATAGACCTACTTGATGGAACTAACACTAACAATGATTGACAGATGCATGGCCTGAAGCGGTGGATCTAACAGCAGGAAATTTTGCATTAGACATCCTTTAGGTGCTGCGCAAATGGAGACACTATTGTGTGATGTATATAGACACCAGTTAATATTTTATGTTCATATAATCTATATAAAATCACCCATTCCTAGCAGACGCTGGCGCGCACCGAAGAAAAAATTTTGTTGCCATTTATTAATATCGTGCTTTACTGTAAAGAAAGATAAATCATCTTTCGCTCTTACACCTCAAGCTAGAATTTAAAATAGCAAAAATAAATACTTAATAATGAAATTGTATTATAATAAAAATGTCCCATCATTGGACAGATATAGGAGCTTAATTTATCGCGCTATTTTAAAGCAGATATAGATATATTGACTGCGTTTTAAATCATTTTTCCTAACAAATAATGCAATTATCCTAGGGCTGTATTTCTTCATCACCGTGCACGAGATGAACTTAAACACAAAAGTATTTGAAAACACAATGGTGCGAGCCCAAGTTTCAATTCGCGATAATCGGTTAAGAATTACGTTTTTATCCACTGGACCATTTGACCCAAGAAACTTATACCAGGGACCATCTCCACGACATTCCAATACATTAAGTATTGATTGAGAAATTAACTGGTTCTAATCAACAAAGTGTCTGTAGCAACGTCGTCCACGAACACGAAAGATTTAATACTTAAAAATTGAAAAAGCTTTTAATAATTAAATCAAGGATCTATAACTACGATTGTATTAAATTTTCATAATATACAAATATCGTCTGAGAAAAAAACTATTGTCGTAGTCAGATATCAAGAAAATTTACTAAGCTACTTTTGGGAAAAATTGCAAGCGAATAGGTAATAAGTAGACGGTCACTAGATGTTAAGTAATCACAACCTCCATGAACATCTAGAAATTAGTTGAAATTGTGTTGATGATTGATTGGTAAAACAGAACTGATAGAAATGTAGATGAGTCGGACGTAAAGGAGGGAGAAAGGGGTTGTTAACTGTCCTGCTCTCTCACTAACTGTACGAAATACAACTATAGCAGCAATTCTACACCAATTTTTAAGAGTACCACACTCTTCCGCGGTCAAGCTAGCCCATTTACAAATTGCAGTTAGATGCAACTGAATATTTTTTTACTACGGAACACTATAGCTTCATCTACATATAGCTATAATGTAGCTTCGTTAAAGGAGTAAAGACCTTACATCATATTTCAACACGGGCAAACTGGGGTTAATTGAATTAAATTCATCCCAAGAATAAGCCATATTGCTGGCCGGAAACCATGGCGGTGCGCAACAAGGAAGTTCCGTTTGAATAAAATTAAAAAAATCTATTTGTAACGACCGTAATAATTGATGTGCCCAGAAATGTGAGTTATTGTTTTATAATGTGGGTAAATATGTTTTTTAGATAGGGGTTAGATTATTTCAGCACGTTCTGCACTGAAATAATCTGTCACAGATGTTATATCTTGATTCACATAAGTGTAGTCATCAGAACTATGTGCATTACATTGCGCAGAACAGAAAATGTATCAGGATAGTCGTTTAGATATTTGTTTATTTAAATTATTATTAGTTATTTAATTATGTCAAAATTATTCGACCGCTCTAATATGGCGGTGTAGTGCTGAATGTACCTAACGCCGACGGTTGAGGTTAAATACTTGTTCCTAGATCTGGGTGTTTGTCCGTGCAGGTCTCCCTACCGTGTTTCGGAGAGTCGGTAAAGCCGTCGGGCCCAGTCGTTATCACAGTCACCAGATAATGATCGGTACTCTTAAAATTATTCGAGTCTAAATGGTTGCCTTTAGGGGTTGCGGATCTCAGGCGGCAATCGCTCTGTTTAATTGGACTAGAATAGTAAGCAGACCTTGGTATAACCAAAAAAAATTTTTATGAATTAAGTAGTGGAAACGGCTAGATGTACCTTCCATAAACATAAGAAATATTTAATAATTTAAGGATATATTTAAATACATTTTACTATGAAAATGCAACAACAATACAATCTTATACGTTAAGTGTTTTAAGTCTTGTTTACTTGACTGTACCACGGATGAATTCTGACTCGCCGCGTATTCAGACATTTAGACCTACGTGAATCAACCTATCACGTATCTAAATAATAAAATTAATTAACAGCTACGTACTCGAACCTACGTCGTAGAATGTTTGAAAGCGTTGTAGACAAAAGCGATGCAGATGTAATCATTGTAGATGTAACCGATATAAAAAGGATTAAGCCGTAATATATGAAGATCTGTTCACTAGTTTCAAGGTTATCAGCTCTTTTCTAATGTCAAAGGATCAGAACAACTTCTACTGGTAAAATTGGCGCCAAATTTACCGTACTGTATATGATAGAATAACATCGTTGCCTAACCTTGACTGATGCTGTATCATCTTAAATCAGCAGAGCATATTACTCATCAACTTACCGCAGAAGTATCATATTGGGCCTCGTGAAAAACGTCACAAGAAGTAGATCGTAGGGTTTTTTTTTTTTAATTTTAAATTGTTCAAATTGGATCAGTAGTTTTATAGATTACTTTTTAGATAAAAACGAACATTTACGCAAATTTTATTTTTACAATATTAGTATTAATAGGTGAGGTAGTTTAATATTGTTTATAAAAGTTTTTACTTAGGAGTAAGGTGAGAATTACATTTGTGAGTTTTACCTTGATTTCGTATCAATATAAAAGAACTATGTAACCTAGTAAAGGATCGTCGTAAGTAGTAACAAAAACAGTAAATGTCAAAAATAAGACGTTGACAGTAAATTCGTTCAGGTGTAAAGCGATGAGAAATAATGTATGTAAATCTTTATGAAAGTCTAAGAGCAAACTTTATAAGTATAATCCTCGTGTTAGAGATATTTTACGCGAGCCAAGATTTTATAAGTTTAATTCAAACAAAAATCGGAGATGCACAACATCTACATTCAGGTCGAGCCTAACCTTTGGTAGTAGAGCCTAACTTATTAAAGCAGAAACTAGCTTATTGCGGGTAGAGACTAGCTTATTAAGTTTGAGCCTATCTTATTGAGGTTGAGACTAGCTTATTAAGGTAGAACCAAGTCTAATGACTACAGCTCATATATGGGCTGGCTCGACTGAAGCAGCACCTTACTCTTACAGAAGATCGACGTCAAGTAGTTCATGCAGCTGCATTTCGCACGGTGAGTGAGACAACCGTAAGCCTTACCCCCTCCGCCATTCCTTGCCTTACTTTCAACTCCCTATTATTTCTTATACCTACAACGTATTTGTGGCTCTTCTGGGTTGTAATCTACAGGGTACAATAGACAATATACTATATATAAGAATAATCATTTTTGAATTATGCGATATGATGGTAAATTCTTTCAGGCGTAAAACAATGACTTTATGAAAGTCTAAGGACAAAACATATAAGTGTATTTCTCGCCTTACACTAATTAGAAGTAAAAAGCGAGAGTGTCAATTATAAAAAAAACTTTCAAGTATAATTCTGAAATGACAAAATGCAATAAAACTCAATAATACATTCAACGATTACCACAATTGTAACACGACAACATCAAATGCATCACGGCGCTTTTGATTTGACCCTAGGGGCCGTAACAATACATTTCATAAGAGACTATAAAAAAGGAGAAAGATCTAAATTATACTGAGTTTAACTAAAAAAATGTAAGCATGTATTTCTAATCAGAATAAAGTACTTGCTGTACTTTATTCTGATTAGAAATATACTTATATCCAGATAGATTTATTAAAGTCCTTTTGAATTGACAGTTTCATTCGACATTTAACAGTTGATAATATTAATCGCGTTATGCTTTCATTGAGTTTTCTTCTTCAGCGTAAATTTCCATGGATTTTAATCAATTTTAGATTATTTTGGAACTAGAATGTATCTAAATAAATAGGAGTCCTTAAAATAGCTCTCAATTGGCAATGATATCAATAATACAACCGAATTGGGAAATTTATTTATAGTTTGATGTAGTCACATAAGCCAAAAAAAAATCAAACTACCATACCAATTTCGTTAGTAAATACATACATTGTGAAGGTATATTCGAAACATTGTAACTTTATTGTAAATTTTGCTACGAATAGCGATCATATTAACGCGGTCAATTTATAAGAGTCCTAGTATAATAAACTGTCCCACACCGGGTTCGTTCAATGAAATAAGTAGATAATGTGGGCACCACTATTTAAAGCTAATCAAACTTAGTTAAGGAGTAGTCTACACTCGTGCGCAGGCGACGAACGACGCCTTGACGTTTTAGTTTCATTTCAAATACAGAACGAGTCGGTCGTTCGTGTGTTTCCTCATAGACACATAACTCTGCGAACTGTCAAACGTTACTATCACTCGAAAGTATCGCTGTCTCTTTCATTTTTTTAATTCGATCGCACAGCCGAGTTATTTGTCTATGTGCTGATGTTAACCAGTGACAGTTCATGGATGCAAAGAGCTTTTTAATTTTCGAACGCGGTAAGTTTTTTTTTTCTTTTGTAAACAGTAGCGGCCAGTTCGCTATTGATTAAACACATCAATAAATTATAGTTTAAATTTGTTAACATTTATTTTGTATTGCAGAATATGTATTTCTCTTTTTTACATTGTAAGCAGTGGACGTACAAGGAGGTCGTATAAATAAGGATAAAATATTTCATTCAACTAAAACCATTGCGTTAGTATGACGTTATTTCGGTATTTAGACCGGCAGACATATTGTGAATCATTAATCAATTCGCTGCTAAGTGATCACGAATTCTTAACATCTGCATGACTGTTATAGGAGTTTATTAATTACTAATTGTTGCCCGCAACTTCGTAATGTAAATTCTCTGAATATTTGGTATCAAATGTTGGCTGAAAAACATTGAACATTGTCTATCCTTTAATTTTTTTTTTTTCAATTTTTACTTTTTATATTAAAAACTTACTTACTTTTTATAATATTATAGTTGTATACAAAATTTGCTTATGTGAAATAAATATAAAATAGGTTGTACGTGTCAATTGAACTTTTTTTTAATTAGTATTTATTATTGTATGAAGATTACACGTGGTGATGTTAGTGTCTGAAGCGGTTGTTTGTGTTCTCAAACTTGTCAACGGCTGGCATGATTACAATTCTTTCTTATTTTTAAAACAATAAACTAAGATTTTATGTTTCAAATTTTTAAACATAAGAAGTAACAAGTAATAGTGACTTTCTTATCATTTTTATAATAAATATATATTATCTATATGTATATATACATATATATTTATAATAAGACAATATTTTATATTTCATTTTACTTGTTTGTATGCCAGTTACACTGTATAGCCATACCTTAAAATAAAAAATGTATCCCATCCTTATTCGCTAGCTATTTAATTCGAAAGTTCTAAATTTAAATTATCCCCTGAACTGTCAATGAACAATTAACTTTGAAGAAACAACGTTCTGTTTACAGGGCGTTAACGATAACTAATGACCTCAGATAAGAGGGGCAAAAGTTAAAGATGAATTATAAAGAGATAGCTAGAGTGATGAACTTAGTAAACATTATAAACGGTTGTATTGTCTAGACTTAGCCTTAAATAGCTCTCACTATACGAGATAGACATAGTTTAGTCTATTAAAGATAGAAGAAAAAAGATAACTTATATGAGTTTTTTTTTAGTCTTATATATTAAAAGTAATATGATTACTTAAACATATGTATAGACTGGGAAAACCTAGAGTTCATAAAATTCATATTTAATAAGACAAATGGGTATTTATATTTATTTTCAATATTTTTAAACGAATAAAGCAAAAGAAGTACGCGAATCTACTAAAACGATTTATACGTTATAAAATTAATATGAACACCAATAACACCAAGTGTTATGGTATTTTCGAGTATATTTTAACTTATAGCACGTAATAGCCGCTATAAAATTACCGCACAGTTAAATACATTAAAACCTATTTTCGCGCGTAACTGGCCGATGAGTAACTCGGTGCTGGCAATTAAAAAGAAAAAGTTTAAATTTTAAATAACGAACAGGCGGTCCCGAAACACGCTGGTCATTCATCCCGACGCCATATGGGCGATCACGCTCGTAGCGCTCACATCAATTAGAAGTGACACGTGCATTATTTGCATATTTAATTTGTATTGCTTGATTTTTCAACGATAAATAGGTCAACTTATGTCATACCATGTTCTTATGATATATGGGTATGTTCCGAAGCACACTCTAGCACGCTGGCCAATCTTATGGCCTGCGTAGACAAGGGACTATTCCATGGGACTTTTGTCTGTCACAAAATAAAGCCGCTGGTCGGAAGAACTTTAAATACAACACTTTTAGTCTGTCGTGTGCGTTATTCGATAGAATTCTAAACCTTATAAATAAATTCGACGAACAAAAAAGTACCCCGAAAATTGTTGCTCGATTCGGCAGGCCCTTAATGACAGTGTAAATTAACGTCGAATTGCGCTAGCTAACGTCTTGTATGATGTAGGAAAATGTCAATTTAAGATGTCATTAGTTCTGCCTTGTCCAGGTTGGATTGTATTTCCAATTAATATTCGATTAAAAACGACAAATAGGTCAACTTATATAACAGCATGTCATTGTTAGGTATTTGATGATATACTATTTTGGTTCACTTGTGTGTTATCAAATGTTGCTATATGGTATAAAAAGAGGTCTTATTTAGTCTGTTTATATTTCGCGATATAAAGTATTTATAACTGCATATCTATTAAAAATAGAGATAAGAAATTAATACAAGTAGGACCCTCACGCAATTTGTAGTCTGCAACTGACACCAATAGACAAGCAATGCTAAGTAATATTATAAATGCAAATATGAGTTTGTTTGTTACGCTTTCACGCCTTAACTGCTCAATCTATCACCATGAAATTTTGCACACATCTTATATTTATATAGGGCCAAGTTGAAAGCATAATTTACAACAAATTTCATAAATGAAAAATTAAATGAATTCAATTTCACGACAATGTCGCGTAATATAAAAAAAAAACACAAAAAGCAAAAACAAAAAAAAATTTGAACACCTAATATGGTTAGGCACTTTTCAAATCACCGATAGTCTTACAATAGAACAATTTCTATCAATTACACCAATCAGATCGAAGCATTTAAATCAAATTTAATAGTGAGTTCATTCGAAGATTGTTAAACCGGACATTGTCACTTCTATTCATTCTGTCGTCTGTGGCGCGGATGCGAGCAATTGAGATATTAACAAGAAGAGCGCTTAGTTCGTTTAGAATCATGTTGTTGACAATTTTTTTTTATTATTACATATTTTTTATTCTGGAACATACATTTTTGAACGAAATATGAAGTTGTCAACTAGAGTAACAACAGTATATGCGCGAATTATGTTTGGAGTGGTCTCTTTTCAAGAAATTTTGCTAAAGGGATTTTTTCTTGCGATTTTATTAATAAAGTTTGATTTAACGTGTTAAAAAGTATTTATTTCTTAACAAAAACATTAGATACGTATTATATAAAAGTTAATTTAAATCTGAAAGTAACTAAAATTTGTCTGACTGTTTGTTACCTTTTCACGCTGAAAATTTTTTTAAAGAATTTTGGTATAGATGTAGTATCCACCGTGCAAATATTATTTTAAAATACACAATTATATTTACGTAGAACAATTATATTTATTTACAATTATATTTACGTAAAACAATAATTTTAAATTATATATTTTACGAGAAATTATGGGTTCTTATTCTCCATACAAATTCTCATCCTTTATTTCACCTCCTCAAAGTTTATTTTCGTAATAAAAAAATTGTCTATATCTTTCTCCAAGGCTCAATCTGAATCTAGACATAAATTTATCACAATTCAGTTCAGCGTTTTACATGTGAAAAGCCAACAACAGACAGAAAGAGGTACCTCCAGATTTAGTAAGAATAGAGAATACAATGTTTTACGAAAATATTACATTGTTATAGGTTGATCAAATTTTATAGGCTTTTTTATATGACTACGGTCACGTGTATGACCTAATTCCACTGACTCACCATTTAATAATACATAACTCAAACGTAAAACATAAGAACTTTATACTAGTTTATATTTATGGAGCGAAATAAATCCTCGCATGCACATAAGTAAAGAGTACTTAGAGTAAGAAAGTACTAAATTTTCAGGCTTAAAATGTTCATTCGTAATGTATATGAGTTATCAAATAATTTATATTTTATCAAAAGTATTTACTATTTGTATTCCTTATTCTACAAGCATTACTAATTGGTAATTATATAATATGTCACCGCAATTTCAATTAATTGAAATATTCCCTTATTTAATACGTATTAGAATTTTACCAACTTTTTAAAATATTGGCACATTTTTCGTCCAAAGGATCGGAATTGTGATTCAAAGGAATTGCCACCATTCCGCGCGGCCATGATTTGTATAGAAATGATTATGACTAGAATATATTTAATTTTGCAATCAGATCCAAAAGACTTTGAAGAAGAAGTTTAATGCAGTTTTCTGAAATTATGAAAATAAACCTTAATAAGTGCATACATTTATTTATTAAGCTAGCTGCCCGTCTAGCATTATTGTACTAACAATGAAACTAAAACTTTTTAGTGTATGATTTTTCAAATATTTTCATCAATGACCATGTCCTGAATAAAAATAAATACATATAAGAACTTTTTCAAAGTCTGTTAAAATTGTATATATGTATGTTTGTGTCATATACATGGTAGTATGTGTAATGTTTTTTTTATTAATTTTATTTATTTATATGCATAATAAAAAAAAAGTTGCATGTGCGAAATTTCATACTCCTCCGTCCGCGCAATATTAAATCGCAATGGCAAATATATAGATTTAAGTTTTAATACTAATGTATATTAATTAAATACTAATGTATACATTTTTAATTTGAATAATTTATTAAATTATATGGTTTTTAATAATGAGTATTACAATGTTTAGTCATTATTTCATCGAATTCGGTATTGTAATTTTGATTTATATAAATAATAGGAAATAATACTTAAGGAAATAAGGAAGTATACTTAAGGAATAAATGTGTCATGTAATTACGTATGTATACATGTGTCTCTTTTATTATAGAGCCTAGCTGTATACCACTGAATAGCCGTCAAGCCAGCTCGCAGCTGGCTTGACGGGGATGTACCATATTTTCACAAAAAAAGCGTCATTAATTTAATTGAAGTTCGTAAATCCGTACGGAAACTTAACGCCATCCGTTCTATATCTTCCCTTATACATACATTAATTTCTTTTGTAAACTGAAAACGCATTCGTAGCTCTTCTGGTCCTGAAAATGTTCATAAGCCAGTTCATACGCTGTTTTTAGCCCGCTACTAATATAAAAAATATATCTATATGTTTGTATCTAAAAATCTAATATAATTTTTTTTTTTATCTCGGGCACCCCATTTATTTTAGAAGGCTATATTATATCACGTTACTTCTATTTACTTGTTACGTGATAATTTATAGCCTAAAAACCCCAATACACTAACTATTAGCCTTAAATATAACCTCTTTCAGTTATAGCTGATTTATTTATTTCTTTCCGTTTATTTATTTCGTCGTTTTTTTTATTGTTTGTTTCTTGATCTGGATGGAGGATGTTCTATGTAAGAGACAATTATTTGGATTTTATAATTTTGATTTATCTTTTAATATGTGAACAATTATTTTAATAAGAATTAATTAGAAGATCGTAGTTAATTATTGATAGCTGATAACATGGAATTAAGAGGTATGGGGAGAAGGAATGTCCGTATACGCGTATAATTTTTAATCTCGATGCTATTTCTGATGACGTCACTACTATAATTTATGGCACTCACACATTCTAAGAATGAAACAACAACTCATTTGTTAATTGACATATTTAGGTTCTGGATGGTAATCTATATATAAATAGGGCAATATATATCCTTTTGTTTATTTCAGTAAATAAATATTTCTGTTGAATTTTACCGTTTACTTTTCAATAAGTAGTTTTCCTGCTAATAGGGTACCAGAATTTCTACGAAGTAAGATAATTACTCTATAGACCCTAGAGCCCTAGTCTAGGGCGCTTAGATTTCTCTGCACCATCCGCTGTAATGTAGAATACTTCCGTATAGTCTACATTGTTCCATTAGTGTCCTAATTCTTACTTCCATATCATATGCCATTATAAAATTTTTATTGTAACATTAATACGAACCACTTCAATATTTTTTCTTTGTTTAGTCATACTTTTACGAGCGAGATGGGGTCTCGTGTAATTGAAGCACACATATTGGAACACTCAGCACAGTTAACTTCTGCCAGTATTGAAGAGTTTATCTTTGTTGAAGACAAAAATAAAATACATTACCACACAAGACTCTAAAAGTAAATAAAATATTTTTTAATTCGCAAAAAGTATAACTTATTTCTAATGTTAAACTATTACCAAAAAAAAATAATTTACATTAAAATTTATAGAGATCTTAACTAAAAGTAAAAATTAAACATTAATAAAAAAAATTAACTACAATATGACGTCACTCAACTAAATAATAAAAACCCTAATGTTATAAAATAATAATAGATCTATTTTAAGTTCATTGATTTCATAGTTTACGTTGTTCAGAAACTAAGAAATGACTGAGTATATTAGACGAGAGTATCTTTGGGCCAACACGTTAATTGACGAGATTGTCAAAGTTGGAAATGGATACAGATTTTTAACATCAAATAGTATGAACGTAACAAAGGTTTATATATGTAGGTATAAAATATAATTCCAAAAAACCGGTTTACTATTATGTGTAAAACTTTAATATATAAAAATTAATGTTTGTTTGCTAATTTAATGCGTTTTGTCTTAAACATATATGCGATTGTGTCAGTAAAACTTTTACACTAAAGTATAATAAATATAGTATCAACTATTCTCTATCTATTTTAATAGTATTTGATCCAGTGCGTAGGCGCATACGTGCGATAATTGTGAATCCAGACGAGCTTAATTGATCTTCATCACTGCATATTTTAGTTATATTCATTGAGATATCTCGCTAACAAACATCTCTATAAGGACTCTTGGAATATCTGATTGGAATATGAATAGGAATATTTGATTGAAACGTTAATTAAGAGTTGATATAATAGTCATTATTAAACAAGAATAAAAACAATAAATAAAATAAGCACTTTTTGGATTTAGTTTCGGTTGTGTGATATATATTTAATCATGAAAAGGTATTATGAAAATCGATGTTTGGATATTACGAATATATGAGATCATTGATCCACGATTTCATTAACATTGTAATTAATTTTTGAAAGTGTCCTATTACAATTTAAATAATCTCTATACTCGCATTAATATAAGTTATATTTATTATATTTTATTAAAAAATATTAAACGTCAAGATCTAGTGTTAGGCGATAATTACATTTGTAAGTTTTACTCTTAAGAGCTATATAAAATAACTCTGTAACATGGTAATAGATACGCCGTAAGTAGTTACGAAAGCTGTAAATATAAAAAATAAGGCACGAATACTAAATTCTTTCAGATGTTAAACAATCTTAATGAAAGTCTGAGAGCAAAACTTGTAAGTGTATTCTCACCTTAGAGAGAATGTAGAGCTCGTAATAATTAATGTAAACTTTTTATTTCTTAAAATATGAAAAAATACATAAAATCCTTATCGTGTCGTATTGAAATGTTGTAATAGAAATTCATTTCCTAGTGAGTTTCATGACCACTCTCATGTATACGAACACAAAATGATGACTTTTGATATGTTTAGTTAAATTATTTTTATTTTGTTTATTTTTAAGCAAGCGACCCTATTAATTTAAATCAAGAATCTAAGAAAAAAAGAACAAAGAAGAATGAAGAAAACTAAATCATGTTCCTAAGTACTAGTGCCGCAGGAGTGATTTTGAATATCTCCTGCTGCTTAAGTGCTTATCAATAGATTTAGTACCACTACATTAGTAAGAGTTGAGAAGTAAAATACGAAGAAGAAAATTAAGAAGTTTATCTCTCTACTTTTTAACGTTTTCCTATTATAAATATATAATAATTTTATATTATTATTTTTGTACTATTTAATCTTTAATAATATTTTGTTTAAGTATTTAACCATGCTAAATTAATATGGTGCATGATTATTTTGTAAAGTATATGTAAATACATTGTTATAAATTTAATAAATATGTGTTGACTGTTTACGTAAGAAATAATATATATAAATATAATGAGACACATTATAAACATATTCTGCCTTACTACAAAAGATTTAAACAGACGTTAAACGCGTGTTTAAAAAAATCCGCACTATAAATCCGCGTCTAAGCACAGTTTTTAGTTAAACATGCTTTAGATATATATTAACATACGTAAGAGTTTAATCGATGTCTAAAACCTATTTCAGCTGTCAAATGTAGCGTATAACATTTTATCAATAAGTTTTTTTTATAAGTTTATTAGCTGTTAAGCAATTTAGATAATATTTTAAGCAATGTTTAATTTTTAAACACTGTTTAGCTAGACACGTGTTGAACATGGTTTTAATGCGCCTTTTGTAGTATGACAGATTAATTTTATTTTATAAAAATACCACGCATTATTGCTGCCCAAGAAAAAATGGAGCATATAAATACCAAAGAAAAAAACATGGGGTAAAGGAGAATAAAAAATAAAAAAAGGAATAGTGGGAGGAGGTTAGGCCGTTATTACGTTAGCTAAAAGCACTAAGCTGCTATGTCCAAAATGACGATTTATATTTTATAACAAAAGTGGTACACAATGATTATATTATCTATTTTGAATACATTAGAATCGTCAAAATAAATTTAAAATTATACTTTTTCAAATTGTTTCAAAATCTTTAAAAAAATGAGATGTTTATTTTTCTAGTTATAACATCATGAATTTAAATATTTTTCAATTGTTAAAAAATTAAAAAAATACAATATTTTAAATGGTAAAACATACAAATAATACAAAAATATTATTCCTTTTATTATATTTTTCCATTTTGGAATTCGTTGTATTTTCGTGGCGAATTTCCTAAATTTCTGGGAAAGATATTTCGTAATCTCCGAACTCACCCACAAGCCCCCTTCTGTAATGTTTTACAAGTGCTTATGGTATGTATGTTCGTTTCATTGAGATCCCCCTTAGCCTAAATGACTAAGGGTTCATTCATATTTTTCCCCCAAAATGTCATAGGCAATGTGACGTTTTCAAAAATTGAAAAATTTTAATAACCTCCGAAAATCTACTCACTGAGACCATTTCAACGAGCCCCAACACGATATTTCTTCTGTAAGTTGATGAGGAGTTATGTATCCTGCTGATTTAAGAGGAGAGGGTGCCAAGGTCAAGGTTTAGGTTAGGAGTCGAGTAGACCATTAGCAATTGCTCTGATTCTCTCAACAACTAGAAAACAGCTGGTAACCTTCAAACTTCTGAACAGATCCTTATAAATTATATACATAAAGCTCTATATCTATGAAAACCGTCTCGATTATTAGATTTCAAATAAAAAAAGCCGCATTAAAATTTTATTCGTTAAGGTGCTTCGAGGCCACAGACAGACACATAGATATACACGTCAAACTTATAACACCCCTCTTTTTTGGTTGGTGATTAAAAAATCAACATGATGGAAGTTAACTGACAAAACTGGTCAATCGTTATGACCTATTGTACCCTAACAGTTTGATTGATTTTGAAGTACAAGTGTTCTCTTGATTATTTTTAATCCCAGAAAGTAAGTTTTTTATACAAAAAAAAATTAGTAGGTAATATATATGTTACTTATTTATTTTAAATGTTTCTTAAAAGCTAGCCATCGATTCTAACTTATTTTAAAGTCGCACAGCGTTGACTTTTGCAGATATCTGTAGCTGTTTAGAATTCGAAAATCGTAATTGGAATCGAAATTGCTGATAACTAAGACTATGTCAAGCCAAATGAACTTAAATTTGAAAAATGGCGTCTAAAGACGTCAAACATATCTCTACAGATAAATAAAATTGAAGTTTTTGTTTGTAATTTCAAATCCACAGCTTCTAACTAAACGCATATGTGTTTACCTACTTTATACACGGTCCTAACATCAATAACAAAATTTTTACATTTTTTGCCTGTCTATCTGATTTTTCCGACTATTCCTTAAAACGGCCGAACGGGACTTTCACTCACAGATGCAATTTTGATGCAGATTTACACGAATGAAATAGTGAACAATATCCGATTCAAGTAGGGAAGATAAACATTAAGTAAATATAATTTTTCCTTAAAGTAACGCGTGAAATCGCGGGGAACAGCTTGTTTTTTTAATATATTTTTCTTCAAAAAAATTATATTTACATAATGTGGTTCCCTACTAATATGTTTTTCTTTTTAATATATTTTTCTGTAGAAAAATATATTTAAAAACAAGCTGTTGCCATATCCATTTTTCTTTTCTGTTTTGATAAAAGGTGAAATAAATTAAAAGCAGATTGGAATAATAAATAGTTTTATCTAGTAATATGTTTTCAAATATGGATGGATGAACACACATGGATATTCGAAACATTAAATAAAGAAACATTTTTTTGTTTTTTTAGTTTTGATGACTTTTTTTAATAATGTTTAATACTTAAAACATTATCAGACATCAGTTTCTCCGAATTTGACTTTCTGTTTTTTTTTTTTGTTGACACATCATTACTTATCAGCATCGAGTTCATTAAAAATATCTTTTATTTTAGAGAGATTATGGTTTAACGTAGGATTTTCAATCAGTAAATTGCATTAATTTACATAAAATAATTGTTGCAAGGTCATTTAATAAGACGACATAATTGGACGGCTTATCAATAATAATATTATTTTTATTTATTTTTTTTCTTTGTGATTTGCTACATTTAATAATAATCAATTTTTTTTCTCCGATGAAAAACCTCCAAAATGACAATTTTATTGCTAAAATATTCATACGCTTTCCATTACTCTTTTCAAAAATAAGGTATTTTTAACATGAGGCAGCAATGGCTCAATTATTTTAACCGTTCAATGCATGACTTTTTTTTTCAACAAAATATAAAACTATTTATATGAACAGAGTAATCATCAGATTCATGGGGAAATAGTATATTAAATCATTATGTATTACAGGTCATGTAAAATACAAACATACAGCCATATTATATGCTTAGTACAATCTTTAGTTGACAGTAGACTTTAAAATATAGTTAAAACAGTATATTAAAACAGACAGTAGACTTTAAAATAAAGTTGAATAGTGAAATAATTGAAAGCTTTATTTCAAAAAGCACCGTCACGAAAATAAAAGATATTTTCAACAAAAAACATAATGAAATGAAATATTTATTTGCTCTGAGTGTATGTAGATATAAAGTTTAGGAATAAAATTTACTATTCAGTATCATTACATTCTACCAATATTCATGTAAATATGATTTTAACATTTAAATTTAAATTGAATTATACTTATAACATTAATTATTATAATATAATCTTAACATTAAAATAAAATATTAAATTATTTTTAGTATAAAATTGTTTAATGTAGTAATGAATTAAATATTAATAAAAATTTAATGTAGTTATGGAATAAACAAATTTTTTGATAACCGTATCTATCTGAAACCCTGTTTGCCTGTTATTTTTATCACCTCAAGTCTTCAAGCTGTGAAATACTTTTTTTTTTTATAAATAATTATACTAAATAATTATATATAATTACACTAAGGCGTGTGTGCCTTGTGATATTTACTAAAAAAGTATTTTATGTGATGAATGTTTTTTTTTTCTAATTAACTTTCCAAAATTTAACTTTAAAACTCAAATTTCAACCTTTGCTTCATTATTTTAACAGCTGCATATTAAAATTAGATTAGATTTAAATCGTCTACGTGAACCGTCTCAAAGACAGACAGGAAAAATTGTGAGTGATCTGTACATGTATCGAAATTTCTTTTTTACACTTCAAATATTATCTTGCTTATATAATATTACTTTTTGCTGATTTAGTTTAGGATATGACACCAAAATTACATAGGAAATAATTTAACGTTATTAATGTGGTATACTTTGAAATATCGAAGTAAAAGTAATAAAGTAACTAAGTTTCAATCAGCAGTCAGAGTCAGCTCGTGACCACGACGAATGCAACTTCGTCAAAACGTCGGGAAATAAAAAGTTTTACTACCATTAGTTATCGCGAGAGGACTCGTTCTTATATTAAATATGAATAGTATAAATCACGAAAGTCTAAAATATATAACGTATTATTTTTTATTATATTGTATACTTATTCAATATTATCGTGGATCAGTTTGAATGAATTAGTTTTAATAATTATTTCATAAAAATCGCAAAAACAACTTTTAGACATTAGAGACATAATAGATGGAGTGGTCCAATTTTCTTGTTCCACGATTTTTCATAAACTATTGCATTTGGAAATTTTATTTTAAAATCCATTTATTCGTTATTTTTTCTCTATCCAGCAGTATATAAAACTCATGTTCGCCAATAATTGAATTAGGAGCTTAGCAGTTTTAACTAAAGATTAAGCTATTTCACGCTGATTTTCTGTGTAAGTAGCATACCGGTCCGGTCGATCTAGATTGTATGCAAGCTCCAGTCACATGACTCCAGCTAGGCTTTACTAACGGCTAAAATGTCATTTGTTGTAACCAGTGCTTTGGAATTTAATGTTTCCTTTTTTTGACAACAATGACTCAAACCTCTCAGTATGATAGTTTCTTTAGCAGAGAGCTCAGCGGCTGAACACCATTAACCCTTTAAATTAAACTGCTTTCAATGTTACTATAACAGACAGGTTGGCGCAGGGGCTACTGCGTCTGATTGATGCACTAACGCTCGCGGATTCGATTACCGCTTATTTTAAACGCGTATATTGTCTTGTATTGTGTTAGTCGTGGTCCGGGTGTTTGTATTTGTGTTGTGTTTTTCCGATACCCCGAAATAGGATCATGAGATCCTAATGGAGGCCGTTTGAGTGTGAAGCGTTTATTTATTATATATTTGCGAAAACGTTGTACATCCATTCAATTGAATCCTATTATTTAATAGGCTAGCTATTCAATGAAGAGTGAAAAGACTAATAACTTCATTAAAAACTGTTTTCACCTACTTAAATGGATGCTGCTTAACACGACAAGTCAAATTAGGAGAAATACATATGTATTTAACATTAAAAATACAAATCATCTAAATTAAATAAGTTCGAAAAAAAGTTTCTTAATTGTATGTTTCGAATTTGAAATAAATTCCATATTTTGCAATGTACAATAATCTCATGTATGTAAGAAACAAATTATTACATTAAACTTTAATAATATCAATCTTCTTTTAATTCATTATACCTTTTATGAAAATTGAAAAGAAAAGATGACTTATAAAATACTTCTTCAAACAAATTTATGAAAAATAGTCTTAACATCTTTAGACACCATTTTCTCGAAATGAATTCCGTGAGGGTAGACATAGTATTGCTTATCAGCGTGTAGCCTAGCAGTTTTAGTGAGTGATTGGTGGTAATTATAATATTCATATTAATCAATATGAAAAAAATCAAAGAAAATTGAACAAGTCATTATTGTTGAAATGAAACTATTTTAAACGGATTTAAATCGCGTATATTAATTATTTTTATCATCCCGACGTTTCGAGCACTTTACAGCGTTCGTGGTCACGGGTAGACTAAGGTGACATTTGTCTATTTGAGATTTTAGAAAATATTATTTACAACTACCGCCAACGGTTTCTTAAATGATATCTTGAATAACGTTCCGGTTGCACGCAGAAGGCACTAACTGTATCTTTTGGTCTGGCAGTCTGTTGGACTTGGGATTTTAAATTTTTAATAAGTGGATCCCAGGTGTTTGAAAGTCTCCAACCATCTTCTCTATTGAAGTTCGGATGTTTTTGAATTTCAATAGCCTCGCGTATCATTCTAGGAATGAATCTGTGTTCTCTAGCGAGGATCTGTGGTTTATCAAATCGGATAAAATGGTTAGGTTTATCCAAGGCATGTTCACAAACTGCAGACTTTGAAGAACGCCTAGTCATTTAAAAATTTAAAATCCCAAGTCCAACAGACTGCCAGACCAAAAGATACAGTTAGTGCCTTCTGCGTGCAACCGGAACGTTATTCAAGATATCATTTAAGAAACCGTTGGCGGTAGTTGTAAATAATATTTTCTAAAATCTCAAATAGACAAATGTCACCTTAGTCTACCCGTGACCACGAACGCTGTAAAGTGCTCGAAACGTCGGGATGATAAAAATAATTAATATACGCGATTTAAATCCGTTTAAAATAGTTTCATTTCAATGAATAATAATCGCGAAAATCTAAGACAAGTCATTATTGTTTCTGCACCTCGTCTCCATTGGACGATCGATGTTCGTTATGAGATCAAGTTTTTTTATTCAAATTTATAAGATGTCTCAGATTCCCCATATCTCCTACGGAATATATGTTTTAGATGTCCCAGAATAAATTATCGTCATCAGTTTCACTTTGATGTTCACTAGTACTAAATTCACACAAAACAGTTTTATATTCTGAGTTTGTAAGAACCATAACCATAACAAATATTTTTTGAAAATTGACTTTTTTGACCTTATTAAATTATTTAAAATGTCAATTAGAAATATTTTAGAAAATAATCATTAGGATTTGGGTATTATTTGTATAACTTTTAATAGTTTTTGTTTATTATAATTCCGTATTATTTTATTACTAAAACCTTTTTTTTCTCAAACTTATTTATTGGTAAAAAAAAATATATATTATTTTTATTACTTCCTTTATTACTAATAGTTTTAATTATTTTGTTTGCTCTTATTTTGTATTATTTATTAGAAACTTCATTCAAAATCAAAATCAAAAAATACTTTATTCAAGTAGGCTCTTACGAGCACTTTTGAATCGTCATACATGAAAATAACAAAAATTTATGTACTTTTTGTACATAAATAATGAAGCTACCACCGGTTCGGAACGCAGATTCTACCGAGAAGAACCGGCAAGAAACTCGATAGTTACTCTTTTAAAATATTGTAAATACAACACAGTTTATGATTACAATTTAATTATTTATCCTGTACGAAATTCAGCATATACTAAGCCCACGCATCCTTATCGTCAACGTAATCTTTTATAGAGTAATATGCTTTAGCTATTAGTGACTTTTTAACATACGATTTAAATCTATTCATTGAAAACTGCAAACATTTCTGGGGGATTTTATTATAAAAACGAATACCTTGCCCCAAAAGGAAACATTAACTTTGTGAAGTCGAAAACAAGGTGTTGTAAGTTTATCTTTCTTTCTCGTGTTAATATTATGTTTATCTCTATTTCTTTCATTGGTATCTGTCATTAAATTATAACTATATTTTTATGTATTACTTGTTTGTTTCCCAATTAAAAAAAGAAAGACTTTTTTATTAAAAAAAAACCTGGCAAACAAGCAGACTGGACATCTGATGTTATCACCACATATTATATATTAATAGACTATTGCAGTACTAAAGCAACCACAAATGTGTTGCCAGCTAAATAAAACTAGATGAAAGAGAACAGGGAGTTGAAGGAGTTAGGCTTCAGGCCTTCTCAATCGCCGTGCGAAATGTAGCTATATAAGCTAATTTACGTAAATTTTCTGTAAGAGTGAGGTGACCGGTTGAGCCAGCTCGTATACAAGTTATAGTCAGTGGGCTATAGCTAGGTTGTAACTCAATTATTTAACCATTTATAATGAGCAGAGATGGCCTAGTGGATAGAATACGTGCATTTCAACCGATGATCGCGGGCTCAATCTTCGGCTAGCACCGCTTAATGTCCAAGTGCTAAATTTTGTCTTTAAATTAATCTCGTGCTCGGCGTGAAAGAAAACATCTTGAGTAAAAAACCTGTATATGTCGGAAAAAATTTAGACACATGTACATATATACCCCCGCAGTGGAGTAGCGTGGTGGATAAAGCTCTAAACCTTCTTAATAGAAGAGGAGGTCTTTGGTCAGCAGTGTGACATTTACTTTTCTTACCGCATTTTTTGACTTTTCATAACGACGTATGTACAACGTTTCAAGAATTGACTATATATTTTAAATGACAACTAAAATTGACTAGAATGAGACTTATTTCAACGTTTTCAAAAGCTTATTTTTTAAAAGGTAAACTAATCTCACCTATGCGGCTTATTCGGTTAGTTCAAACAACACACCTTCTAACTTATGTGTTTAAAGGAAATTTTAATTAATAGCTGATGACAATGATGGATAAAAACATCCAAGCAAATTTAACCATTTCTTGCCATAGACACATCGTGTGTGTCCTTAAAAAAGTATTCATCAGTGCTACTGCAGGCAACGAAGGCAAAGTTTGTTTGTTTTTTTTTTTAATAGATATTGTCTGTGATTATATTTAATACAATCAACATGCCGTGAACACTAATCCTGTGTTCGTGAAAATTATTAATTAAATGCCATGGATATTAATGTTGCATTCAAACATCAACATATAATACTAGCTTGCAGTTTCACTCGAGTTTATGGTCACTACTTCGCTCCTATGAGTCGTAGCGTGATGTAATATAGCCTTTCTCAATAAATAAACTATATAACACAAAAAGAGTTTTCCAATTCGAACCAGTAGTTCTTGAGGTTAGCGCGTTCAAACAAAATAATAAACAAACAAACTTCATAATATTAGTACAGATTAAATTCGTAGTGGCGGTGAATGTGTTAATAAATATTTTTAAACGTTTTCGCTATAATATTTTGTACATTTAAATTGTTTCTTAGAACAATAATGCATATAATCGAATACAATTACGTTATTGGGAGATATGGGTAGGTATATTATGAGTCAACATTTGCACACGACTTATCTATATCATATGCTATTTTATACAAAGTTTATATTGGTAAAGAGATATTTCTGCATCTTAAATACAATCGTTGCTTAATATATTATTTTATTCGCATAAACATTTCATTCCCTCGTTCTAATAAAAACTTCAATTGAGATAAATAGATTATTACTTAAAAATTCAATGTTAAATTGTTACTAAAGAATCATTTGCGGTAAAACTTCGACGAAATAAAAAAAAAACATAGAAAAATATAATCAATTTCAAATAAATAGTTGATTTTATACATATCATAATGCGGATCATTTGCTGTTAGTTATTGAAGAGTTTTAGCCTATATCCGTAGATTTTTATAAGATATATAAAAACATTCCCTATAAAACATGCATTTAAAAACTAAACACCATTCAAATGAGATCTTGGCTTCTTGAAAAAGTTAGATATACAAACATATATTTTTTCATGTCAAATAAACAATTTTTGAAATCGGTAAAAAAATCTACGAATATCATTTACTACTGGGCCGTAGTAAATTAAATGATATTCGTAGTTTTTCATAGAAAACCTTATTATATTCAAGATATTGAAGTTGGATGCAAGTGAACACGTGACTAGCGACTGCATTCAATGCATATTGCTTGTACTCGTAAAATGAAAAGTGGTCGCATCCTATATCAAGGACTTATAAGCTAACGACATTATATGGACATTTATATCTAGAGCTTTGTAGAATTAAATTATATACAATAGTTTAAGTGGTGTGGAAATTGATTCCACAGGATTCAAGTCTTTACTGTGAAGTCGCGGATATTGCACTTTACAAGTATTGAAATTGAAAAATTAACTTCGTATCTATTTTTCCATTTCAATACGATATAATACGATAGCTATTTATATCTAGAACGTTGCAGAATACAATTATATACAATAGTATAAGTGGTGTGGAAAATAGTGCTACGGGATTCAAGTCTTTATTATCAAGTCACGGATATTGCATTTTACAAGTATTGAAATTGAAAAATAGACTTCGTGTCTATTTTCCCCTTTCAATGCGATATAATACGATAGCTATTTATATCTAGAACGTTGCAGAATAGAATTATATACGTTAGTATAAGTGGTGTGAAAATTGTTCCACAGGATTCAAGTCTTTACAGTCCAGTGGCGGATATTGCACTTTACAAGTATTGAAATGGAAAAATAGACTTCGTGTATATTTTTCCCTTTCAAAGCGATATAATAGGATAGTCATTTATATCTAGAACCCTATAGAATAAAATTATATACAATAGTTTAAGTGGTGTGGATAATAGTTCCACAGGATTCAAGTCTTTACTGTCCAGTCACGGATATTGCACTTTACAAGTATTGAAAGGGAAAAATACATACGAATTATACAATAAGAGATCAATTCAATAATTCCCACTCAATTGATATCAATTCAATGCACAAATCCGTTCTTGCACAATAAATAAATTGCATCAATGGATCTCAATAACAAAATTGCTCAAAATCTATTCGTAACGACGAATATCCGCCGTTGATAGATAAATATAGAATCTGCGGGTAGATAACCATTTTATTTTGATCTATCCTTTATTATGTCACTTTGGAAAGTGTGAGGGATCGAAATACGTTGGACGCGCGGCCCGTATCACTTAAGTTAATAAAAGTCCCCTTGATATTAAATTTAATAGTCTATGAAAGGGAGGTCTCAAACGGTGCTTCCTGTGGCCGACGGAAGACGGCGATTGGCTCAATTGAGCGGCCTATTCACCAATCAGCAGCGAGATAGGTTATGATAGCTGAGCTATTGTGGCAGTTTTGAATTAGAAATCTTTTAGCCGACTGCCCTTGAAAGAAGTTTCTGTTTTTCAAATAGATATATATGTGTGACTTTCTTAACGCCATCAACGAAAGACTTGATAAATCCGCACATAGGTCTCGGTATCTCTGCTCAATTGTGAGGACGAGATACGAGTACCCGTAGTATTTTTCGTAATTTAAGTTTGATATTTCTATATTACAATGCTAATTGATGATAAGATGTTATTACAATACCCAATATTGTGAACATTAACTAGTTACAGTCCGTATCATCTCAGAGGGGATTAAAAATACATGTATATTGATTTACTTTTAATATTTATTAATATTATAGATTTATTTTTCTAAATTGAAACTTAAACACGTTTGATTATCATAAAGGCCAGTAGCGTTAAGAATATATCATAAAAGTATAGCATATTTTGTCTACGGAAAAAGTATCGTTGATTAGTGTTTAATTATGTAATATTATGATAAATAACTAAAATAAATATTAAATTTCTTAGTACGACTCATCCTTTCTCTAACTCAGATAATAAACGAACTTTAAACCGTTAAACAGTTTTTTCATCAAATATAAACTACAGTCTATTTTTCTTTGTCTTATTTAATAGACAATGATGGCTTACTTTCTAGCCACACATAGGGGTGAGAGATGAGAAATTATCGATCGAATTATTGAACATTCAGTTCAGTATAATTAATAAAATAATGTTCGAAAAGTCATGGTTATTGTACCGTGTATTCTTACCAAATAAGACAAGTAAAAAAAAAACACTATATGCTAAAATCATAAAGAAAGTGATTATTTTAAATATTTTAATGCGATGCCACAATCAGACAAATACTTCAAATTTATAATACTCCTTAATGCATTGGTAAATAATTAAATAATGGGTACAATTGCTAACTTTCCAATAATTGTTATTATGTACATATAATTATGTTATATGACTAGTTAAATGTTAAATACTTATCTGTAACAGCGTTTGTGTTCATTCGAAGATAATAATTCGGTTCTTGTTTGGATTGTTTTAATAAATACCATATATTTGTATATTAATAGTTTGTTTATATATAATTAATTAATAATTTTATTGACTCATGAATCCGGGTTAATGTTTAAAAGTATATAGCAACTAAACAGTTTAATTATTACGGCTCAACAACAGATGGCGTCACGGTCGCTTATGATATAAGGCTTACTAGCCGTGGCCCCCAAAAATTCTTGTTTCTTAGAAGATGTACCGAGTTTTCTTTTGCATAAACCTAGCTGTAGCGCACACACTGGCTAACTCAACTGGGGTGGTACCTCACTCTCACAGCAGATCGGCGTAAAGCTGGTACGGTGAGTGAGAGAGCTAGAAGCTCAAACCCCTTTCCCATTCATTTCCTTACTTCCAACTCCCTTTCTTCCTTCATTCCTTTTTAAACTAGCAACGCATTTATGGCTCCTCTGGTGTTGTTAACGTCCGTAGGCGGCATGTAATATTGATTTGTACCCGACTGTCCCAGAAGACGCGTAATGTTAGTCGCGTGCTTTGTATGTAGGTATATAAGTATGTTCGTTTTGTTGTGACTTCCTGCAGCCTAAACGGTTTGACCGATTTAAAATGTGAGGTGTAATTTGATTCATAATCTTCCCCAGTGTCATAAGCTATGTGACGTCACTTTTAAATTGATGCAACGGACGTAAACTATTCAAAAATGGCGGACCATTTTGACCCCTTCTTGTAACCTTAACAGTATGAACGATTTAGAAGTGCGAGGTGTTCTTATCAAGCAAGTTAACTCAGGTTTTTAATTTTTTTTACCTAGTATTGTTTACAAATTCAGAGTGTACTAAAGAAACAGAGATACGTACGTTCTTACAGAAAAAGACGTTATGGTATGTAAGTAAGAATCAAACTATTTTCCCATATACGCAATACAAAAAAAATATTGGGTACATGAGGTTATAGATAATTTGCGATCCCTGACCTATAATAATAATTAACGCTCATGAGTTTATTGCATGATTTGTATAATTGGTTTTGCATTA
This sequence comes from Hypolimnas misippus, assembly GCA_037950945.1. Classification (NCBI taxonomy): domain Eukaryota; kingdom Metazoa; phylum Arthropoda; class Insecta; order Lepidoptera; family Nymphalidae; genus Hypolimnas; species Hypolimnas misippus. Next base: position 5,800,927 of record JBBEEQ010000009.1, read on the forward strand.
GATAGGTCGGTTCTTTATTTAAATAAAAACACATTAGCCAAAGAAACAGAAAACTTTGAACATATTGTCATGTAACAATGGATTATTAGATTTATTTACATATAGTTACAATTAGTTAGTTACAGGGAATAATATTTTATATTATTATTTTGTATTGTTACGTTCACGCTATTTGACATTATAATTCCAATCTTGACAAGCTTGTCAATAGATTTGTTGGAACAAATATACTTTCGTTTGTCAAATTCAGTCGTTAACTGGTTGCTAGGCAACGTCGTCAAAAGTAGTCAGCATTCTGGGAACCAAAATCTATATGCTATTAACATATCTTTGATTTCATGTGAAGCTTTTGTTCACTACTAGCTGACCTGGCAAACTTCATACCGCCTTACAGTCGATTATTTATTTTTACTTTTCAGACATTTTTTTTAAATTTTTCTCGTCGTGAGTACCATCCTCACACTTTATAAAAAAAGAATTGGCGAAATCGGATCAGCTGTTCTCGACATTTGCGCTTAGCAAAACATTCAGTGATTCATTTTTATATTATAGATAAAAAAATTTTTATTTAGTGTAAACAGCCAAATTGCAATATGATATGAAAAATAAATTAGAAAAAGTACCAGTATATTATAAAATAATATAATAAACGCTAACAAAATATTTTTTCATTATGATTTTAAAATAATAAAATAATTTAACAATTCGTGATATTTATTTTTTTAAATAACATTAAACCATTTTTACAATACAAAATAGATTTTATATAACATTTTGGTGTATAACGGTAACTAGATATTATTCCCCTGTATTTTATTCAATCAGAACTTCTCAACTTTCGTTTCGAGAACGCCAATATTTTGTATTTCGCTATGAATAACGTCCCCTGGCTTTAGATATTCTGGAGGAGATCTATACATGCCAACACCGCCCGGCGTTCCTGTCAGGATAATGTCCCCTGGCAGAAGTGTCATTACACTGGAAATGAAAAATAATTCACAATAATTAATTTACTTTTCTCTGAATTACTTCACAAAAGGCAGTATTTAATATTTTGTACAAAAATATAGGTAAATAACTAATATATATGTAGATCGTAATTTTTTATTCTTCATTACCGCAATGGGTATCCTGTAATCGTGACTGTAAAGTTTTTAAATTAAGTAAATAAACTAATTCAGTGGTAGGAATCATTTTAAGAATAAGCCCAAGTGTCTTGATAGGATATAGGGAGAAGAGAATGTGTTAATTTTAACTGATGGTCGAGGGTTAAAATCTAGGTTGGAATTACTAACTTTAAAGTTGTATAAGAAGAAATTCTGTAATTTACAGCCATAATAATTTCGTCCTCCAATGTAAAGTAAGGCGCCATGTTGGAATAAATTCATAATTTTTCAATAAATTCATAATTTTTAAGAAATTAGGCTCACGGTAATACAATTAGAGGCTTTTTAATTTATTTCTTGAATATATCACAAAAAATAACCATTATTTTTTGTAATCGACCCCATTTTGAAACAAATAAAAATTAAAAGTAAAGCTAAGTAATGTATCTTTTTAGTTGGTTAATATCAGCAATATACCAAAAAAATACCAGGACAGTGACCAAATATAAAATAACCATAGAGCACAAAAATTATTCAAAGAAGAAATAATATCATACGTACGAGCTAAGTCTCTCAATGACGTTCGGTATCTTATGCACGAGTTGTTTAGTATTGCTGGATTGTTTCAGAACTCCATTGACACTGCACTTGATGTCCAAGTTCTGTGGATCGCCGATCTCGTCGCTGGTCGTGATACAAGGACCGATCGGACAGAATGTGTCCATCGACTGAAATAAAATGATAAATAATGTAGTAATATTATGATGAAGAATCAATTACATTTAGATTTTTGAAAAAGTTAAATGATTAGGATTTAATAATTATGATTTTTTTATTTTGATATTTTAGGCCGATTTCAAACAAGGTGTTCAAACAATTTAGAGTCCATATTCCGAGCCGATGGTAGTTTCGCGTGTAATTTATATAACAAACTTCTAAAATGACGATTCGAAAGAGCTTATAAAATCCTATTTAAATAAGTATATTTTAAGTTTGAGTTCGGGTGTATATTTTCGTTAATTATGATGTCGTTAAATGGTTCTCTTTCTATTACATATGTTATATATGTCTAGGGTAGTCCAATTTAAATTTCACCAAGATCTGATGAAAACTACTTAAACTATAAGTCATGAGTAAGGATTTTATTACAGTTACATAAAAAAAGGTTACTTGTGTCAGTTCTTATATTTAATAGTCATTGATAACGCTAGGATATTCAATATATTATTTATATAACATCAATATTATTGAAAAAAAAAATCCATACTTAGTATAAAACAAAGTCGTCTGTACGGTTAGATCTTTTAAACTACACAAATGATTTTAATTAAGCTTCCATCAATAAAACAAGTGATTGAAAAGGAAATGAATATATAATATAATTAATGATACGTCCCTATTATAGTAGAAAAAAAAACGAGAATTTCAAAGATTTCTAATGTGATGTCAAAAAAAACTACATAATGTTAGTTTAATATAAAGTCTTAGATAATCAACAATCATAATATTAGAATAAAGTATAATATTCATGTAAAACGATATAGAGTGTCATAAAATCTGTCACTCAGACTGTTTCAAAAAGTTTAATGTATAACACTTCAGATTAGATACGATTCAGATATGCTTTGTATGTATAAAGATTACTTATAAATGTCATATATTTTTACTTATTATCTTCTATTGCATGATTGACATATGAAAGTGCACTTGTAGGGTATATTTACAACATGAAATCTGTGTGTTACTAAGAAATGAATAGATAAATGATATATTAGTATATATAATACAAGTACATTTTGTATTTTCATCATAAATATGAATCTGTTTTCATTTTATAGTTTATTAAGTATGTAACAAAAAAATTATATTAATCAAATATGTTTTTTTTTCAGGACCGGGAAGTTGTCGTCGAGCGAAAACATTCACAGAATGAACACAAATCTAATGTATTTTTATTTAGGACATAAAACAAAATTACTGTTGTACTTAAAAAAACCTTGGACATTATCATCCTTGATATTTAATTCACTGCTATTGTGTTTTATAATTCAATTAATGCTAGTTCTACAGGGTCGCCTATGGCTGACGCGATGAACGAGAATAAAATTACGCCATACTACTCAAGTAAATATTTTCAAGAATATCAGCATCCAAAAGGCAAGACTGTGCAACACACCAAAAGCTACCAAATACCAGTAATTAGAAGGCATACTAAAATATACTTAGTAACAGCCTGTAAATGTCCCACTGCTGGGGAAATTCCTCTTCTCCTATTAAGGAGAAGGTTTAGAGCCTAATCCACAACGCTACTCCACTGCGGATATACATGTGTCAGAATTTCTCCCGGCCAGGCCCGCGCCAAGCCTAATCGGCGCCGTCTTGCTAATATGCGCCTTTTTTAGCCGACTGCGCGACGCTATGGAGGGTAATGTGGTCATCAGTCTATGTATGTATGTTATTAATCAAGTGGAATATCGTTTAATAGGTATGTATTCGTACCGTTTTACAACCATAAGGAATTTTTCTTTAAGGATCGGTTAGGCCGGGCGCCTTTCAGACTCGACGCCGCCAACGGCAATAACAACTCACCTTGCCAAGCAAAAATTGTCCCCCATTCCTAGTTTTCTGCCAGTCCCTTGCACTGATGTCCTGGGCGACGGTATAACCGAGGACATAGTCGAATGCTTCAGCTGCTTTCACGTTACTCGCCTTTTTACCGATGACGACTGTTAGTTCTACTTCCCAATCTACTTTCTGAGGACAACATTTTGAGATTTTAAATTTATATACATATATGGAAGGAGATCATGTTGAGTAGCTGACTGATTTATCAACGCACAGCTCAGACTGCTGAATGGATTGGATTGAAAAATATTTGTAATAATAATATTTTTTAATTTGTATCATTTATTTTTTTTTTTTAATTTCCTTAATCCTTTTAATAAATACATTATACAATTTTCTATCAAGAAGTTAAGGTAACATAGTCACACAATCTCAAACTACTATTTGGTTGAGAACAATAATTAAACCTCTTATGAGTAATTATATCAATAAAAAACAATATAAATGTATTGCCTCCAACTATATCCAATAAAGAAAAAAACTGTTTTATTTTATGAGCAATACTAAAAGAAAGGTTTGGAGCAGAACATTACATCTAAAGATGTTAAAAAATAAAGTGTTAATAAAATGAAATTTAATTACCTAAGCACAAGAAGTGATAGATATAATTTCATGCATATTTAGCATCACATACCATAATTAACAATTTCCTTCAAAGAATAAAATATGTAATGTCGTCACCCCAGCCGTAGCATGCATTATTTCATCTGCTATCCACCTACGCCCAGTATGAATTACCAACACAATTTGTTTCAATAATTGACCCCAATTGTTAACTGAGGTCATAGTAGACCTTTATGAATCACGGAATATATTTTTGACCACTCCTTAATAAGTGATTTATAAAGAAAGTGGTCACTGACTCTTAGGTGTGGATTATGTTTTGTGAAATAATATAACGTTTTTTATTAAAATATTAGTAAAATAATTTTTTTTATATGTTTTTGCATTATGGGTGAGCTATAATAATATATTTTTCATGTGTATCATATTCAGCTATTTCTTTATAAGCAAATTAATGGGTTATTTTACAATTTTAATGACAACATTAATTCACGTTAAGTTTAATAATATTTTTTTTACTATGCTAGGAGTTAAACTGTAACTCACTGTAGACAGCTCATTCGGCTCGACCGGAGCAGTATCACACTCTTACAGAAAATCAGCGTAAAGTACCTTATATAGTTGTGTTTTGTACGGTGAGTGAAAGAGCCTTGAGCTTAACCCCTCCCCCATTTCTTACATCTCATCCTATCCATCCACTTTACCCATCATTATTTTTTTTAACCCTCAGTTACAAAAAAGTTTAATATGTGTATCTGTTTATCTGAGACATTGTAGCTCCCAATGGAGAAGATCAATTTTGATGCAGTTTTTTTGTTTGAAAGTTGATGATTGAGGTGGTTCTTAGCCATAATTTATTGTTGTGTGATCTGTTTAGAAGTATGAAGGTTATCAGGTCTTTTCTAGTTGTTGAAATGGTCTGAGCACATTCCAGTGGTCTAGTTGAGTCGAGATTTACTATATTATGAATGATATTAAAATAATATAACAACCTAAACATAATCTGATGCAGAATACTCTCCAGCAGAAATATCATGTCAGAACTTGTTGAAATGGTATCAATGAATTGCTGGGGGTTTTATAAAATTTTCAATGTTATATTATTAAACAAGCACCACATTTGCAGCTGATGCTAAGTGATTACTTAGCATCAGGTGATCGGCCTCTTGATATATAAATAAAAACTAATTGCAAAACTAATTAGGTAATTAATAATGGTTTTTTTGTTCCACATACATAATCTTAATGTTATAAGATTGTAATCATTCCATAAAAAATTAGACAATTAGATACCAGAAGATAGTTAAAGGGAAGAATTAAAAAATTTTAGAAAGTAAAACTTTCTACTAAACTAAACAGAAATTCATATTATTATTATATTAAAAGAACGTTTTTTTAAGACTTACATTTGTAAGTCATTATATTAATGTTTTTTTTTAATATTTTTCACATTAAATTAACATTCCAAATAATTTTGTATATTTATAGGTACTTGTAATAAGGTTATTCGAATGAAGTGCCCTTTTTTTAATGGAATATTCTTATTTTATTGTATGCAAACATATGAAGATAAACAGATATTGTGCAAGCATGGAATGCAAAAACTGAAATCATTTCATATATTTTATTATGATAATTAAATTGTATGCTTCAGAACCACCTTTTTTTCAGTAAATTTAAGGTATATTCTTTAATTATAGGGAGTATAGCATAGCATAGAAGGTATAGCATTATCATGATCAAAAACATAATTGACCAGAGGACATTTTCAAATTAATTGTACTACTTAACATGTTTTGTAAATTTCACACACATAACTTTCCTGCTCTCGACATAGATACATAACAGAATTGTATGTGTACTAAAAAGTGGCAATTTTTAACCTTTTTTATAATTATTTTTGTTATGTATTTGTATTTTAATAAATACTAATAAAACTCTGAATCTGATAATGTAGTCCTATCGTAATATATCATCACAAGCAAAATCATACTCTACTTACATCAGTAACGTCTGTCCTTAGCCTCACAGCATCTTTCTGTCCAACAATTGTACTTGCAAATTTGCTGAAAATCATAGGAACCTCTGGTGGAGTCAACTTCTGTTCCTCACAATGATCCTTGTAATTGAGTCCGATACATAAAACTTTATCATTCCCATTAATAGGTGGTGCCAGTTGAACAGACGATAGAGGGACTGAAGCTGGATTTGAAGATTTTAACCTGAAAATGATTGATGTTATAAAATAATAATTAAATAATTTTCCTTATTCCTTGTTTTTCGACTTCACAAAGTTAATGTTTCCTTTCTGGGGCAAGGTATTCGTTTTTATAATAAAATGCCTCAGAAATATTTGCAGTTTTCGATGAATAGATTTAAATCATATGTTAAAAAGTCAAAATTATGTTGACGATAAATATGCGTGGGCTTAGTATATGCTAAACTTCTTACAGGATAAATAATCAATTTGTAATCATAAACTGTATTGTATTGACAAAATTTTGAAGGAATAACTATTGAGTTTCTTGCCGGTTCTTCTCGGTAGAATCTATAGTAGGTCTGAACTGGTGGTAGCTTCATTATTGATATATATTTTTTTTCAAGTATTGATGATTCAAAAATGCTTGTGAGAGCCTGATTGAATAGTGTTTTTTGATTTTTATTGATTAATTTGGATTTTGTTTTATTTACCCTGAACTTAAATGGGCTTTTATATGTATGTGAAAGGCAAAAAAAATCAGTTTTATAAAATATTTTTTGTCTTGAAAACATCTTGTTTTTAACATAAAAAAACTACTTTATATTTTACTACATTTTCAATGTCATGATGTCCTTTTAATTGCAAATGTTTTTGAAACATTAGTGAGCTAGGATGTTAAAAACAGGGATAAAAGTATAATTTTTTTTAATTACACAATTTCCATAATATAACTATCATTTGTATTATGATATTTATAATAACAGAATATGAATTGAACTACTTATTTGTTTGATGTTTTATAATAATTACAGCATTGTTTTTATTTAAAAATCTATAGTGTATGTTTTGTTTGAATTCTCTTAATTAAATAATATACACAATATATAATTTTTAAATTAGTAGCTAACAGGTAGCAATAATTATCTTTTAGAAATGCTCAAATTAACATACTGTTTAACATAAATTATTTTAACAAAATTCAAAATACTAACCTCTTAACTTTTTCAATGTCACCATTTTTTAAAATATCTAGCAAGTTACTAGCTAAGCTGGAATCCGCTTTATTGATATCCACAACCTTATCACCTTCTAAATAACCAACTCGGATATCATTTGGTTTTTCATTATAAACAAACTGTACGAGCTTCATATTTTGACACGAACTGACTGAAAACTTCCTGCTACCAATGTCACTAGTTATATTAACACCTCTTTTTACAGGACAGTGAGTTTTTATAGACGTTATCGCGCGGCGGGCAATCGAAATAGTGTTATTCATTATGCGGTGCGGACGTCACTTCCAAATAAATTCAAATATACAAAAAGTTATGTAATATACGCGAGTTAAGTCGAACAGGTTTATGTGTAATTGATAAATAGTTATAATTATCTTTGACTTAAAATGATCTTCTGACTATTTTAGCAATATACACGTATAAAAAATCTTCTTAATTTCTTATCTTTAACAATAAACCTAGTGAACCTTTCACTCAGTTGACACTTATCAGTTGCTTTTTAAACTTGTTTGAATAATAAATCTCAACAGTAGGTACTCTTACAAAATAGTGACGACTAAATAAAGTATTTTTTGTTAAATAATTAGAACAATAGTTCAGTTCTTTGGTTTTTAGTTGCTATTTAAAAATATTGAGATTATCATCAAACATTGTACCGAGGACAAAAAGTGACGTTGTCAAGTTGTCAACTTGTCATATTTGATGTAATTTTTATCAACGATAAGAGAAATTCGCTCAGAAACTGTGTAAACTGATCACTCTAATCAGCAACTTTTAGAATGCACATTTTCTTTGTTTATTATACTAATATTATATAAGAAGTGCAAATAAAGAGTACGTGAGGACCTATGGTGATATAGATCACATATTTATGTAGATGTGAATATAATAGTAAGCAATAAATAAAATAAGTGAAAAAAATTAAACTAACTTTAATTTAACTCACGAAAATCATATAAGCATATCCAATAAGCGATTAAGAACCTAGTAATTTAGGTGGTTCTCTATTTCTGTTTCGCGTTCCAAAATACAGTAAATAAGATTAGTAAAAAAAAACATCGCATTTCCAAGAACTTATTTTATTTATATATTTACTTAAAATAAATACGGATATATACTTTTTAATACTTATAATAAAGTGCATAAATACTTAAGAAAACAACTTCAAAAACGAAACAAGTAAACTAAAAAACCGCATCAAAATCGGCCCATTCGTTAAGGAGCTTTGGTTACTCAGATACACACGTCAAACTTATAGCGCCCCTTTTTTTTGTCGGGGGTTAAAAATAGTAAACGCGAGTGGGTCGCCCAAAATTTTCAGAATCGTTTGTTTGGCCCGACTTATTAAAATAGTTGAGCAGCCTTGTACTAAGATAACCATTCAAGTTTTACGATGCAAAGAAAACATATCGTTGAACCTTATCTATAAAATATATAAGAACGTAGTGTCACTGACTTTTTAAATGATTATACTTTAAAGAACTAAAATTTAATACTAATTTAGTTTTATGTGTCTATTATAACTTTGTAAGTGCAAGTTTAAGGCGAGAAACACACTTATAAGTTTCGATCTCAGACTTTCATGATGATTGACATAAGTTGTTGTCATTGCTTTACATCTGAAAGAATTTGCCGTCAGTGCCTTTTTTGAAACTCACAGCTTTCATAAGGTTACTGAGTAAGTAACTATTACCAGGGTATAGAGCAGTTTTATACCAATTGCAAGGGAAAAAATTACAAGTGTAGTTCCCGTCTAATAGATGTATCTTACGACTGGATTATAAAATAATAATACTTTTATAGTTTGTTTATTTAATATGATGTTTTGTGTAAATAAACCTTTAAAATAATTTGTCTAAATAACAGTTAAAAAGTAGCAAAATCCGTTACGTAATTTTAAAGAAATAAACAAATAGGAAGATGTGTATTGCAGCTTATGTTTACAGTTCTCGATTTGCTGAAAAATACATTTTGCAAGTAATAAATTTAATTTGATCGAATTGTATAAGATGTTTAATTTGGCTTTAATAAACTAACGTCAAACATATGTGGATGACGTTAATGAAGTCTTTCAACAGCTCATCCTAAACACCTAAAATTTGCAATTCAGTATCTATACTTAGTACCTCCTACATAAATTTTTCTTTTAACACAGGTGCATTTTACCACCTTTAAAGAATTCTATTAGAGTCTAGAGAGTCTTTCATTTTGGTTTTCCAACACAGCTATGAAAAATCCTTATAGAAGAGAAGTAAAACAGCTAATGAAATGATAGTGACAGGTCCAAATAAAAGTCAAATTTATTATCATTAATGTTTTAATTTTTATTATTTTCAATAGATATGTAATGACCAGAAACAGGTTTGATTAAAACTTCTAATTTGATTTGAACTTGTGAGTGATCGGCGTGTATTTTGTAGCGGCGGAGCACGTGAGAAAGTGTTGTTTTAACCAACATCATAGCGTATATTCGACCTGTAAATAAAATCATGTTATATATTCGAAATAAAATATAATATAATATAATTAAAAGTTAGCAATTTATTAATTTTACGTTTTTTCATTTCTATTTATAAAATGTTAATAATTTACATATATGAGCAAGCTGTGGTCTCCTATAATTGAAGGAGCACACATATTGTGTTAAAGTAACATTGTTCTTTTTTTAATTTCTTTTGTGTGTATCTTTTGTTGGAGATCCTAAAATAAAAGAAAATAAAATAAAATAAAATAAGTAAAATAAATTATACATTACTGTAACATCATAAATTTTGGTCATCACAGTTTCAATTGACCTGACTTGGAAGTCATACCAATCTAAAGAGTTACCCAAATCACCAATATTTTAATATGGAAGTTGACACTAGGATTATTAATTACCAGCAAATTTTTCTATTCAATTTTTCAAAACAGTGTACATATAGTAAAACCACGCGCTGTATGAAAATCAGCGTATATTAAAACCACGCATCTTGATCGTCAACGTAATCTTGAATAGAATAACATGCTCTAACGATTTAAGACTTTTTAACATATTACTTAAATCTATTCACTGAAAACAGCAAATATTCCTGGGGTATCTTATTATACAAAAGAATACCTTGCCCCAGAAAGGAAACATTTACTTTGCGAAGCCGACAATCGAGCAGGTGGGATATCTGATGTTAAGTGATAGCCCATACATTTGTAGCGTCAGAGAAGCTACAAATGCCTTATTCCTTTTTAAGCCAGCCTAAAATGAATAAGGGCGAAAGGAAATAGGAAATAAGGAAAGGGCTAGACTTTCGGCTCTCTCACTCACCGTACTAAAAACAGCTATATTAGAATAAGACTAAGGTACTGCTCCGGTCGGGCCTAATCAGAAGGATACAGCAAAGCTCTACCGCGGAAAAATTGAGTCCAGGAGGGTTATTACTGCTATTCCATTGCGATACATTTTGGAAGGTGATTTGTTTAATTTTAGACAAAAATCAGAAATCAACTGTCAAAATGTATCACGTTGCTCCTCCGGACCGGTAAATCTAAGGTACAAAACTTCATATCTATAGATGTAGTATGTAGTTTTATAAAGTAAAAAATAATACGTGTAATATATTTTCTTTTCCAATCACTAACCTATGCAATTCCTTTTGCCAACACTAAAAGGCATATATGCATTTAGATACGACGGTAAATTGTTATCCAGCCAGCGTTCTGGACGGAACTGATCAACGTCATCCCCCCACATCTCGTGACGATGGACGCCTCGTAGTAAAATTAAGCAATCGTTTCCAGCTTTTAGGGTACAATTTTCTGAAAAAAGAAATTGTAGGTTTTTAAGTGCCTCGAAACTCTCCGTCGAAAGAATAACTTAAAACTACTTGTAGCTTTACATGTAGGTATATTCTTGATTACATACTTAGCTTAATTTCTTTATCTATATGCCTTGCTATAAAAGGGGCTGTAACATAATAACGCATGGTTTCTTTAACCACGGCTTCTATATATGTCATTTGGGCTAAATCATTTCTTTGCACATCTCTGTCAGAGTCACCAAATATATTTTTCAATCTGTAAAAAAATACATTTTAACACCAATAGCCGTATATTTTAGTCGGGTTTAGATTTCTTAAATGATTCGACTCACTCGTTTCTAATATTTTCCTGTACTTTAGGATAGGAGCCAATCAAAAGTAATGCAAACTGAAGAACATTGAATGAAGTGTCGCTGCCAGCCATTATCATTGTATGTATTTCATCAATTATTTCTTTTTCTGATAACTCGTCGCTGTAATGTAACAGCTGGTCTAGAAAATTGTTCTTTACTGCAAAATAAAAAAGGTCATATGTCACATTCTAGAAATTAATTCTTTAAAAGATACAACTTTATTAGTAACTTCTTTGTTTCAGACTCAGCTTCGTTAATATAGAGTCCTAGCTGTAGCCACACGTATACGGGCTAGCTCGACGGGAGCTATGCCACACTCAAAATTATTCGTTTCGTAGAGGAGGGAGAAAATCGGGAGTCTAATTCCCTCCCCCATTCCTTTCCTTACTTCCTATTACCCTTCACACCACACTACTTTTTAAGCTGTGGCGGTGATAACTTAACATCGAGTATCCTATCTGCCTGTTTACCATTGTTTAAAAATAATTTGATAATTTTTAACTATGGCATCATATAAGTAAAAAAAAAAATTAACCATTACCTTCTTTATTATTGTTTTCTCCGTGCTCAAGGGACTTTCGTTTCCTATACAGAACCTTAAACAGAATTAAGTATTAATCTCAAATATTCTAATAACATAAAAAATTATTATTGTTAATTATTTTTCCAAGGAATTGGGCTGCATATTATTTGGATAAATTATAATTTGTTATAAATTATTATTTATCTAAAGAACAATGAGTTCTTGCGCGCAAATATTGATAGCAACCTTACAGACATATGTTGTCCTATACATATATAATTCCTAGCGGCCTTCCACGGTTTCACTCACGCTTAATATAGGACTTTGAAACGAACTTCCAACCGCCGTCTTACCTCCTTAGGGGTTGAATTTTACAAAATACCGTCTAAGTGAGCACCCACGTTCTAAAAAAAATCCCCATGAAAAATTTGAAACTCCTAGCATTTGTTGTATCTGAGATTTCATTATGAGTGTGTGAGTGACCTTTCGCTTATATATAAACACATTGATAATTCTTTTTTCAAATAAAAATGAGCCCGAAAGGCAGACTATCCAATGACATTCTATATCTATAGATGTATTATGTCTATACTTTTTGATGCTAAAATCTGTACCCATTTTCAACTTTGACTAGCTCGTCGATTAACTTGTTAGACATAAGATATTCTCGACTCTCGTCATACTCAGTCGCTGGCCAATCTACTTCGGACGACAATCTAGGTGCCAAAATCCAGCCAGTGAGGAAGCCAGCATGTGCAGGGAGAATTCCTGACACATATATCTACCAATCTGCAGTGGAGTAGCGTGGTGGATTAAGGTCCAAACCTTTACCTTAATTGTAAGGAGAGGAGACGTTTGCCTAGCAGTGGGACATTTACTGTTACTTTACTTTATTTTTACTATCTATACATCGATTGTAAATCAGCAATAGTCAGCAGTCCTTAAATTTTAATGAAACTGTCATACCTTTTAATGACATTTCATGCTATTTTGTATCCTTTACCATCATTTCAAAATATAATATCTGTACCGCAAATAATCAAAATATTCAGTACATATAACATTTTAATATGGATAAAGGCAAAAGTATAAAATACAATTTAAAATGTTATAGGTTTTAATTTTTAGATATTACTAGTTTACAGTCGATATCTAGTAGCCAAATGTAGATGGTAACGTTTATTATACTTACAAATTTAGACATTTCATGTAAAGTGTTTAAGCATATATCTTCTTTTTTCTTCAAATCAGTAAATTTATATATAAAATCGATCATAAGCCAAAACTTTTGGAATCTCTCGATTCCTATGTCGATTGCCGAGTCAAAAGCTGTAAGGTAGTCTAAAGTTTCAGCTTCATTAATTTCAATACCCATTGACGTTGCTGTAATTAAAAATGTTAGTCTTTATACCGTTTATTTTTTATATTTAGTGTTTATGGCTAGAACAACACTTACAAGTTTTGTACAAATTGTTTATCGTTGCTTTTATTTATAAGGTTACAAAAACTTACAAATGGATGCTGATAAGCAAAAATGTGTCAACCCACAAAAAGTCAAATTTGAAGATATTATTGTATTTTGATATTGCACCAACTATTTGACATTATTCAAAAATTCTTCAAGTCATCCAAACTAAAATAGGTACGGAAAAAGGTTTCTTAACTTAATGTTTAGAGTTTCAAGTGGGTACTATATTTCGCAATTTATACAATAATGTCATATATTTGAAAAACTTATTATTAGATAAAATTATTATCAAAATAGAAAAGAAAAGATAAATATATAGGTACTTCTTCAAACGCATTTGTTAAGAATAGATTTGATATCTTTAGATGCCATTTTCTCAAAATGATTTCTGAGTGGGTTGACACAGTATTGCTTATCAGCGTCCATTTGTATGGTTACAAAAACTTATTAATATAAGCCTCGTCTTGTTGTTATAATTGTTTCATATCAGTTTCAAGAGTAGAATCTATAAACGTAATTCTCGCCTTGGGCTACTATATTTATGTTTTACCTACTAACTTTCATCTACTATTTTCTTGCTTTCGCGTTTTACAACAATAACATTGATTATATTATGTAACCAAGATGGCCTAGTGATTAGAAAACGCCAATCTCAACCGATGATCGTAGGTTCAAACCTCAGCTAGCACTGCTGAGCTTTCAAGTGCTAAATTTGTGTTTAAATTCATTTCGAGCTCGGTAGTGAAAGATAAAATCGTGAGGAAACCTGCATATGCCGAGAAAAATTCACATGACAATGACACGTATATCCGCCAACCTGCAGTGGAGCAGCGTAATGAATTAAGCTCTAAACCTTCTCCTTAATAGGAGAGGAGGCTTTTACCTAGCAGTGGGACATTTACAGGCTGTTGCTTAACTTTACAAATCTATTAAATCTTATTTACTCGACTGTACCATGCGCGAGTCCGGACTCGCCTCTTATTTAGACATTTAAACTTACGTAAATACTATAAAAATTGCGATATTTTTTTATAAAAAACAAAATAAAAACGCCATCTCGTGAATCTATGATGTAGCATACCTTACCTTATCGAAGTGTCATGCAAAACTATGATATTTAAGTATTCCCTTAGAAAAAAAAAAGAAAAATTAACAAAAACTCTGAGTGAACTCGGTCGCCCAGATAAGTACCGTTATTCTAAAAGTAATATTATACATAGTGTGAATCGTAAATAACAATACGTACAAAAAATATTTTGTAGTGTTGTTTGTTTCAAGTAATTTGTAGAGTCGAAGGGACCATTTCCACATTCCTTTTCCATTTTTTTTACAAGTTTTCTTCCCTGAGCGTTGAATTTTGGTAGAAAAGTGTCCAACACTTGCTGATTGAAGGTTGGCAGAATTAATTTACGATGTCGCTTCCAAGTTGGTACTGAAAATAGATATATTTTTCTTTGTTCTATATTTAATTCTATACCAATGATGACAGCATAATAATAATTTAATTATTGTAATGAGATCTCGTACTACATTACACAGTTATGTAATAAATAATAGTTAAAAACAAGATTTTCTTGTAATATTCTAAAATGACAACCATAATAAACGTAGACTTGTAATTTAAAAAAAAGTTATAAGTACCTACTTATAATTTGATACTAAACAGTCTACTTATAAGTTATACACAATTTGTGAAATTTTAATTCGATTTTTGATTCGCATACAAAATTGGTGATATATTTCCATATCACCAATTAATGACGTTAATTTCAAACAATATTACATGTAAACTTCAAATTTTACAATGCATGTATTAAATTCATGATACTGGATTTTGATTTTGATTTTGATTTTTGACATGCCTATTATTTTGTTAAGCTTCCAACTCATGTTATGCTAAAAAACCCCAGTGTAATCGTGACCCAAGTCTACCTATACAAAATACAACTATATATTTTTCCTAAATACAAAAGCATCTCTGTATTGTAAGATATCGATGTTAACGGCGCCTTTATGACAGCAATGCTGATGAATTTAGACTCTGTTATTTTCACGGCAAAAAAAAATTATAAAAATATCTTACGTGGAGCAAATAATAATCCTTCACCAACTAGCCTCTTAATCAGTTCGCTGAACACTTTATCCTTTTGGAGAGAAATATTTGATACAATATTAATATCATCTGGATCCGTTAAAACTGAAAATAACAACCAAATTAAATACTAAACGCGTCAGTGATGATCACATTCCAATTTTAACTAAATTTCAAAACTATTGAAAGCAGTTTAAATGAAACAAAAAAGGTGCTAACAATATGGTTTAAGTAACAATAGAAAGATTTATTTATTTTTTACCGATTTCAAAAAAAACCTCCTCGGTTCCCAGATGTTTTTTTTTTATTTATATGTTCCCGAAAACGACTTGACTTTTTGTTTGAAAGAATACCTACTTTCAGATTAATGCCATATAATGTTCGCTCGAAATCGAAATTCACTCAGTGCTTTTAAAATAAAATTATTTTAAAAGCACTGAGTGAATTTCGATTTCGAGCGAACATTATATGGCATTAATCTGAAAGTAGGTATTCTGCTATTTTAAAATAATAAGCAATTTCGTTTACTAGGAAGTAAACGAAATTGCTTATTATTTTAAAAAAGTCTTGTATATTAAGTACCCAAACCCTTATACATTACGGTCGAACTAAATTAAAACGTAATTTAAAGTACTGTCAACGCCATATCTTGAGAGGTACTACAAACTAATGATAATACAAACTAAATTTTATATGTAAATAAGCATATACTGTGAATTTGTCATGAGCTAAGTGACATCATTTAAAAAATTGTAATAAAGGCCTGTGTGGTGTAGTGTAGTCGACCGCTCTGGTGTAGTGGTGCTGAATGTGCCTCTAACACCGACGGTTGCGGGTTTGACCCCCGCTCGGGCCAGATATTTATAGTTGTATAAATATTTGTTTCTAGGTCTGGGTGTTTGTTCTTGTGGGTCTCCCCACCGTGCCTCGGAGAGCACGTAAAGCTGTCGGTCCCGGTTGTTATCACAATCACCTGATAATGATCGTTACTCGTAGTAGGGAAATTATTCTAGTCTAAATGGTTACTGGCTTGCCCTCAGGGGTTGCGAGGTCAGATGGCAGTCGCTCTGTGTAAAAATCAGTAATTCCTCAATATCTGGACTAGAATAGAAAGCAGACCCTGCTGTAACCGGGAAAAATGCTCGGTAGATGATGAATAAAAGCCTACGTGGATGAGAGAACGATTTCCTGGGTACTTTTATGTCGAAATAGAATAATTATTAAAATTTATCCATAACGCAAACGAAGAACTAAAATAACTTTAAATTAAAAACAAAAATTACATTGAAGTCCTAGTATGATAATTGATAAGGCGAAAAACTTTATTATTGTGTGTCATGTATTTTTAAATATAGGCTACGAGTATATGCCTATTCCGAAATACCTCACAAAATAAAACGCTGATAACGCCAAAATTTAACATTTGCTTCCCTTTCTAAGAATATAGCCATTTGAAACAACAAAGATATAACTATTATATTTGAATTACATTTAATGTTAAGAATGTTTTTTAAGATTTCAACTTAATATTTTACTTCAATTATATATGTCAATCTATAGTATTGATATAAAGAGCTAAAATTAATCACTGAAACTACTTATTCGATTTGAAAATTTCTTTTTGCGTAGGATAGCCTATTTATTCAGCAGTTATAAGCTATTTTACATCACGCTCACAGGACCAAAGTAGTAATTATAAACGCGAATGAACCCACGAGGTGCAACTAGTAATCAATTAAAATGTTATTTATGATGTTATATACTTACGTATAATACTTGAAATATATATGTAGTTGTGTTACGTATGGTGAGTGTGTGAGCCGGAATTAAACCCTTTCTTTCTTTTGTTACCTATTTCACTTTTATTTTTATTTCTTTTAAACCGGCAACACATTTGTGGCTCTGTGTGTGTTGCTCGCTATTTTTATAAAACAGTGAAAAATATATTAAAAAAAAACGAACTCACCATAGTACTTTTTCGTCCCAATCAAAAAGTAAAGAGCATGTCCTCTACTCAAGCATTGATCTGCTAAATATTTAAATTTATTCCATAAATCTGAAAAATTGCGACAAATTGTAATATTACGTACTAGTTAAATAAAATTAACAAGTAATTTATTAAAAAAGTCAAAAACCCGACTCCGTTACAAGATCATCTGCAGTGAGAATCGTTACGAACGAACTTCGATACGGATCCTAAACGGTAATTCTGATCAAAAAACGATATGAGGAACCTATAAAATGAATTTGAAATACCTATTCAATGATACCATTTGATATAGTTTGCAGATTTTCTTTTTCTTTTGCACATTTTGGCGTCCAAAATCAGTAATTTTGATTTTTCCAAAATTTTCAGCTTTCTATGATATTCACGCCATCATGACTAATCAAACGACGTCAACGATCTAAATAGTACCACAAAGGTACAAACCCACATATATACAAACATACATACATAGGCTGGTAAACACATTACCCTCCTTTGGGTTGCGCAGTCGGGTAAAGAAAACAATGAAATTTATAACTATATGTACAAACATATGTTACGTTAATACTATTTGCCATTAAAATCTGTACCGATTTCCAACTTTAACGGAGCACTTTTTAATTTTCGTTATGTCATATTCAGTCACTAGCTAAGACTACAATATATACGCTATTTGGTAGGCTAGGCAGCATCGTCCAAAATGTACGACATTCTGGGTACCAAAATCCATGACCTTATAATATAACGTATTTATACTTATATAATATCATGATTTTGTTCAAAAATTTTAACTAAAAACTCTGGTATAGTGATCAAAGCATATATCTTTAACGAAGACGAATACTGATTCAATTTCCGCTCATCGAATTTGTATTTACCTACGTAAATATGTTTTTTAGGTCTAAATTTCTATTGCTACAAATAACCGAAAATGATCGTATAAAGCGTAAAAAACCATTAACATTACAAGTAAGTTTAGCCTTAATTTATTGGGAGAAATAATATGACACTGAATAAAAATCACGTTACTCAATGTAGAGTTGAATTTATCCTAACCTAATTTGGCTTTCCTCTAAATAAGGGTGATCTGATTTTAATTAATCTATCTAAGGCAAGAATTATACTCGTAATTTTTACTTTCTTATTGTAAAATATATAGATACTTACTGACAGAATCTCCAATTAGCATATAAGCATGTCCAATTATGGGTATACAGCCCGGTAATATTGGCGGTTCTCCAGTTCTACGTCTCGTTCTCCAAGTCCAATAGAGAATTAGGGCGATTATTAGGAGTAAAAATATCATCGTTCTATCAAAAATATAATACATCTTGAAATTTTATTTGGTTACAACACTATACAAAACTGACATTCACAGTTTTACTGCGTTTATGGTTAGCTTCTGTAAGTCGTGGCGCGACATAATATAGCTTGAAACATTCACATAATAAATACAGTTGTCGTGGTTACGATTTAAATAATGAACGTAAGAGTCAAAAGCTTTTCTTCGCCTTCATTTCTTCTTGAGCTGGCAACGCATTTTTGACTTCTCTGGCGCTACAAATGTTCATGCGGTAATCACTTAACTAGATTATCAGCTGCTCAGTGAGCCTGCCCCTTTGACATTTTCATAATAAAAAGCCAGTATATATTCTTAAAGGGTAAAACATTCGGAACATCCATGATGTAGTTACAAATAGATTACGGTCCCACAAACAGAAGCAACCACAACTTTATAACATATAATTTTGACATTCATACGAACCAATTGAGCGGTGAACACTATCACTTTGCTATCCTTAGCACAATAACGAAATATTTTAATGGTGTTGTCTATATATAATTTGGTCGATTTTTCTACAAGAAGGTCAGTTTATCGTATTACAACCAAAATTTATCGGCGACAGTTTCATGTAACGACAACATACGTAATGTATACAAAGAGCGATGAACTCGAAACGAAAGAGAAAGTAAAGTTTTTCGATTAGGGATATATATAAGTGATGTATTCATTAATTAATCAAAAAGTGATAAGGTAAAGGCTAATTTTATAAAAAATTTAAGGCTAATTTTATATAATTATTTTATACCAGTTTTTTTTTAATTTTCACACGCAATTAATTACGGGTTTCCCAGATTGGGTGACATCTCATCCCTTATATAACAATACCACGTAACTTTAATTTTACTATTTTTCTGTAGAAACAAACAGTTGCTTTAGTAAATAAATATGTAAAGCCGATCACACTAATTGCGGGTTATTTGCTGTTAATTATTGAGGAGTACTAATATATAATGCACCAATTCAATTGAACGAATAAAGAATCTCCTTTTTCGGAGTTGGTTAAAAATGATTTATTTCTCATAAAATACTTTAGAAAAGTGTAATGATCAAAAAGTGAATACAATGAATTAACTTTTTAATTGTTAAGCGTTATTATTTTATTAGCGACGATTTATGGTTGCTGATTCACTACTATAACCTGTAGCGTGACATTTTATATCCTATAACTTTCAATAATGAACGAGCTATAAAAATGTTCCTCCTCTCCCGAGACGCGTTCAAATAAACTTCAGTTTTACGCACAGTGTGGGTTTGATAATATTTTTGTTATAAAAATATACAAATCATTAAGAAGGTAAGGTAATCTGCCATGCAGTTCTTCTTTAGATTAGCGGATGTATGTATGTAGATACATGTCTCAGTAGTTTTCCCGAAACGTGTATTTCCATATGTGTCACATCGTCGACCACACGGTAAATAATGAACACTTTAGTACTTGAAAGCCTAGTATTTTAAGTAACATAGCTAAATGTATTTTTTTATTTAGTTGCCATTAATCAATTGGCCGCAACTCCTTTTATACCGTGTATAAATAGATGTAAAGAGAATAGTCGTTAAAGTTATTTGTTCGTTATTAGTCACATAAGTCATATCTTGCCTATGTACAATGTTAATTTTATCAATATAAAAAAGTAATGATCAAATTTTAATACACAATCCTGCAGAAAAATATTCTTCTACACATAATTATTCATGAAGTATTTTGAATAAATAATAGATAAATACGAAAGCGGTAGGATCTTAGGCTGACTGGTAAACCAAATTGGTAATTTTAGTATCTACAAAGTCCATGCCATATAGTATTTTAAAAAAGGCAACACTTTATTTTTTCATCTTTAATCTATCCTCAATAGAAATAAAATGTCCGGACACTGGTTTCAGCAAGACGTCTAGCTTTAAGACTATATTGCTATCATCTGCATGAAGTTTGTATCGACGCAGCAAGTGACTTAGGAGCGTCTTCATGGACATCATAGCATAGGTTTTACCTGAAAAAAATCAAATGTAAGTAAAAAACACCGTCAAAAGCTTTAAACCCTGTAATTGGCTTTGTTAAAATACATATGTGATACAATAAAAGTGTAAAAATACAAAGTCGCACACGATCACCACTGTAGAAAATATAAGACTATCATTTTCTTTTCAAATGCTTATGTGAAAGATTTTAAAGAGTGCTTTTTCTACTACTTCATTTACATAAGTAATGATTTAGGTAAAGTAGCGGCAGTTAGGGTAATCTGGCCCTAGTTCTAGCGGAAAGAAAAATAAACACTCTGTGAAAATTTCAACTCTTTCCCTATCACGGTTTCTGAGATAGGGTTCCATGACAGACAGACAGTCGGAGGGACAAAAGGACGGACAGCGAAGAAAAAGAGTATTGTTTAATCATTTCATTGCGGAACCCTAAAAACGTTCAGGTTACCTATACAGTTTCTTTTTCCAATGCTAAAACCAGCAAAAATATTCGCGTTTTTCGGCACTGAAGCCGGATCCAACCACCTCTCTGGTTTGAACTCCTCAACATCAGGTCCCCACATAGGATTTCTATGCAGACCGTACAGCAACAGAAGGCAATTATTTCCTGGTTTAAGGGTGCAGTTTTCTAGAAAAGATAAATTATATGAATTTTACTCGTTGATACCCGTAACTTTGTCTACTTCTACGTTCCGTACGTCTACCTTTGACGTTTTATTTTCCCACTAAAATTAGTCCATGTCCTTCTGTAAAGTCCAATCTATATCTAAACCAAGATTCATGAGAGTTAGTTAAGCAACTCGGACGTTAAAACGTAACAAAGTAAATAACATATAGACAGAGTCACTTTCGTATGAATGATGGGAAGGAAAAATATGGTATGGAATAATGGAATTCAGAGTAGTATCAAATTTAAATGAATTTTAATAATATCATATTCTTTTGCGATAATGCTTTATCCTGGACTTATTTCTATGACAATGTAGACGCATTAAGATAAGTGGACACTGATAAGCAATACTGCGTTAAGCTACAGTTAATTCATTTTGGCGTCTAAGGATGTCAAGCCTATACTTTCTTAACAAATTTGTTTGAAGAGGTATATGTGTATCATTCTCTTTTCTAGTTTGTTGAAATGTAAAATGTATTAAGAAAAGATTAGTGTAATAAAAAGTTTTACCTAATAATAAATATCTCGAATATATATGATTACTGCATATTGCAAAATATTGTGCATATTTCAATATTCGAAACATTAATTTAAAAGCCTTTTTTTCGTACTTATTTACTTTAAATTACTTGAAAATTTGAATAATGTTAAATACATGACGCATTATCAGAATACATCCATATCTCCGAATTCGACTTTTTGTGGGTTGACTCATTATTGCTTATCAGCATCCAATTTTAACTAACAGTATAATTTATAACAGGTTTTATATAAAGAGATAATGAAGAAGTATGTCATACTCCGTCACGCTTTTAAATGAGCTGGTTCACCTTCAACGCGATACACTTTTAACCGACTTCAAAAGAAGAGGAGGTTCTTTCATACTACATAGTACATCAGGAGCTATTTTCACATCTGCCAGGCGTGCCGCGACGGCTTACATTTGTTTTTATTTGAAAGAATACTTACTATTAGTCTTGTAGAATTTTTATAATAAGTTTGCTATTCAAGTTAACGAAATTCGTATTTAGCTTTGTAATAGCTTCCTTTTTTAAAAAAGAGCATTATTGAAGCAGTTGTATTGTACTTACTCAGCTTAACTTCACGGTCAATAAATCTACCAACAAAGGGGGCCATTACATAATATCTCATTGCCTCTTTAAGAACGGCCTCTAAATAGACAAGACGAGATAAGTCTTGCTTTTCCACATCTCTATCTCCTAATACTTCTTTTAACCTGCAATATGTTTATGAATTACATTTCATAAAATTTTATAAGTATATACATATAGTGGTATATAGTTTATTCTTGACTAGCTATTTTAATTTTTTTGTTTACATAAAATACCTAATCCTTGTTTTGCTATATAATTGTAAACAAAATCATCATTGGCATCATAAAATGTTTTTGTGTAGATCGCACAAAAATCTTCATACAGATCAAAATATGTCCTAAGCTAGAAATGTCCTAAGAAAGTTTTCCACGTGGGCCGCCGAGAGGCGAGTCTTGGCCCAGGAGATTGGGTGAGATTTCTCCCTGCGAC
This sequence comes from Hypolimnas misippus, assembly GCA_037950945.1. Classification (NCBI taxonomy): domain Eukaryota; kingdom Metazoa; phylum Arthropoda; class Insecta; order Lepidoptera; family Nymphalidae; genus Hypolimnas; species Hypolimnas misippus. The sequence goes on from JBBEEQ010000009.1 coordinate 5,824,188, forward strand.
CAGGCGTGTCACCAATACTCCGAAGGAAATTGGCGCAGAAGGCTGTAGTTCCCATCTGTGAGACCGTCATGACTCAGAAGTAGGTGCGTATGGTAGAACGGGATCAGAAGGGGGCCGATCACGCCCAAAGAAGAGACTATAGAGACGACGTTTTTCCGGTCTCCTAGCTCTACCGACACGAGGGGCAAAATAAACAGGACGACCTTCGGGATGCCCCCATGAGAGCGTGAGATCGGGCATCTTTTTTAGGGATCGCAGTCGAGATCGCCTTAAACTGCCATAGGCACTAGTGAGGTGTACGGGGAAGGTAAGACCAAACTTTGCCCTGAGACGAGCTCGGCCAACCACAAGGGGAGTGACGGACGAGAGGGGAAACGATCTCTCCATTTCAATGTACGATCATCGCAGGGGTTTTATTTAGGTACATATCACCATATAATATAAAATATTTTAATATTAAGTTACGTCTTACAAAATATATAGAGTAAGTATGTTATCCCAATATACGAAATTACGTAGTTTCTTCTTGAAGTTGGTTTTATTTTCTTAAAAACTCTTATATATAAGTACTTTTATGATACTTACTCTTGGTAGATTTTTTCCTGAACATCGGGATATGATCCTATTAGCAACAATGTAAAAACAGTCACATTCGCCGATGTATCGTGACCCGCCATCATAATAGTGTTCATTTCATTTCTTATTTCTTTATCAGTAAGCGTTTCCTTGTCGTAGTCCAACATCAGGTCCATAAAGACTTTTACTTTTGGATCTAATGAAATTGAATATGAAAGAAAAAGTTTAGTTTCTTTTACATAATCTCACTCTTACAGATAATAAGCATAAAGTAGATACTATTACTGAGCATCGTACGGGCAGAGGCGAATTTATGAGGCATTTGAGTTTTAAAGAAAATATTTTTCGCATTTTTATCATCAATACCAACTTGTGCAAAACAATTAGGGACCCCCACTCCTTTACTACCCCGGGACTTCTAAGCCTTCAAATCCAGCCATGCAGACAGGAAGTACCAAAAAATAAAAAGCCTAGCAATAATCCTAATCCTGTAATTCGGTATTAATATATATTGCTATAGCTACTTACTCGTATCCTTGTTCGTATTACAAAGTATATTTTCTTTCCGTTCAGCTCTCTTTTTCTGTAAAACCTTAAATATTGACTTATTATTTAATAATGGCTTGGCATTTTATAAACAGTGTCAATTCAAGTCCAAAACTGAATATTAAGTATATTCAGGTTTGGATTGAATTGAAAAGAAAGATCAAACGCCGTTAATGTTGTTTTACATGACATCTGTGAAGTTTGATAAAGTATTAATTTGATACTCTAGTTAAAGTATTTCATTGTAATCTTCCGAGGGATGCGGTTTGTAAGGTTTGAACTTTTATTAGTATTAATTGATACAATATGAGTTAGTTCTAATTCTCATAGACTGTATGGATGCTGATAAACAATAATGTGTCAACCTACAAATGGTCAAATTTGGAGATATTTATCTATTTAGATACTCCGTCACCTATTTAACATTATTCAAAAAAATTGCAGTCATCTAAACTAAACAGGCATGGAAAAAAGTGTGTTAAATGAATGTTTTGAATTTCAAGTGCGTTCCATATTTTGCAATTTATACAATAATATCAAATACTTTTAAATTAAATTAACTAATACATTAATATTTAATGTATTAGTTAATAATAAGTTTTTCAATCTGCTGTTAATTTATTATATTTTTTATCAAAATAAACAACAAAATATGGATATATACGTCTTCAAACAAATTGATTAAGAATACGCTTAACATCTTTAGACGCCATTTTCTGAAAACGGAGTCCGTGTGGCTTGCCACAGTATTGCTTATCAGCGTCTATATATGCTTAGACCATATACAGTAAGGCATCTATTTCACAATTTCCCTTTCATTTTATTTAGTTATTCCTTGTCAGTAAGAGAAAAATAGTTAGAAAATGAGTTAAAAGGCCTATTGATTTTTATTTTACCACATTGCTAGGTCTAACCAAAATCTAGCTGTAATTAAAATCCTTAGAAGTATATCTGGTATTTCTAAAAGTTTTAATGATAGTCCAGTCGAAAATTATTAAAAAATATAAAAATTAATCACGAAACGACTTTGCTGCAATCACAATTTTGTTCTGCATATACGAGTATATATGTGGGAGGGTGGGCGGTTCTTGCCTGCACGAATATTTGCATATGTGGGAAGGCGGGTGGTGCTTACTTGCTTGTGCTGCATATGCGTGTGCGTATGTGGGGGAGCGAGTGGTGCTCATACTGCATGATATCAGAGAGCTGTAGATGGTTTCACGGATTACAGCAAAGTAGTTTTGTGATTAATTATCATGGAATTCCGCAAAGTAACGCCTTATTCTATTAAATATTTAAAAATATGAAGAAAGTAAGCTTACCGAATCAGAAATATCGAATAAAAGTTTCACGCAAGCATCTTGTTTCTTCTTGAGATTACTAAAACTATACACGAAATTCGAATAAAGCCAAAAGCTTTGGAATCTAACGGTGCAATAATGAAGATATAATTCAAACGATTTAACGTAATTTAAAGCTTGTTCCTCTGTTATAGCATCGTCTATTGCTGTTACTGAAACATAAAATAAATTAAAATCATCTTAATATTTTCGATCTTTTTATTTGTTTTGTTTTGTACTTTCGTAAGATACATTTTATTTATTTACCTCAAAAAATAAATAGATAGCTATTCGAAAACTTCTAAGATACGATTCGTAGTATCGAGTCGATTCTATTCTATTTAGCACGAATTTTTTGACATGTGCAATTATTTTCTAAGCCAATTTCTATTGGAAAAAATAAAACTTACAGCAAATGGTCTCCATAAAATTCTGTCTAACGTAGTGCGAGTGTTCGAAGGGACCCGTACCTTCGACTTCTTCTAATTGCTTTACCATTCGTTTACCCTGATCATTGAAAATATTCATAAACCCATCCAGTATCAGCTGATTAAAGGCTGGACTTATCAGTTTACGATGCCTCTTCCAAATTGGTACTAAAATTGCAAATATTTGGCATAAATGCATGATAATACGCTTAATCAAATGTAAAGTTGCCTCTTTATTTATTTCTTTATCAATATTTGTGTACTTAATTGGCAAGGCCTTTTGTTTATGTGTAATGTAGTTCTCTGTTTTAAAAAAATCTTTAAATTGTGAACTACGTTAACACAAAATGACTGTATTACATAGGAAAACGATCAGACCAATAATATATATATCAAACGAAAAGACGTATATTAAGACAAGCTGGCTTATAAGGTTATGTTTATCCTTCAATCCAGAGATCACAACAAATTTTTCAGGTTCATTATCCCTTCCCTTCCTCCGTTCTTCTCTTTACTATTTTCTATTTTCCTACATATTTAGACCGGCGACGCATGTTCGGCTCGTTTGGTACTGCAGATGTTCATGGGCGGTGGAAATAACATCATAACATCAGGTGACCCGCCTGCTCGTAGGTCATAAGGACATCGGCATCATAAAAATACATAGTAGATAAACAAAACATTTAATAAAAATTTATGTAAGTATGTAAGTAATATTATTATTACCCGGTGAAAATAGCAATCCGTCGCCTAGAAGGTCTTTTGTGAAATCATAACTGAATTGATCTTTTTGCAAGCAGGTGTTTGCCAAGTGATAAATATCGTCCGGATCGGTTAAAACTGCAAAAAGTAAACAAGGAGCATTTTTATTTCAAACGATTTTTAATGCTGTAACAGTTAGATATTTTAGTGGACAAATTTTAAAATAACCTAACTAGGTAGGTGACCGCCGCATAGTAAAGAGCCTAGGTGGTTAATTAAACGGCTAATTAGGCTATTTGGCAGCAACATATATATAATACTTGTATATGCTTAACTCATATTTATACAACTGTAGGTATGCATTAATGATATGCATATTCATAATGTATGCACTTTTACTTTCATATTCAACTACTAAGAAGACTTGTACAAGTAATCATAATAAAAACTAGAAAAATAAATCGAATTAAAATACAAATTACAATAACATTAAAAATAATTATTAACGTTAACGAAATTTAAAAACAACATAAGTTTAAAGGCCTTTAACGTTAATTAAAAAAATATATTAATATAATTACAATTGAAAATAAATCCAAGTAAACTAAAAATCAAAAATAAACATTTTCTAAAATCACTTTGAACTTAATAGTCGCAGTCAAGTCATTGGTAATTTTCGATAACGTAATTATCGATCAGTGTTCTTTCATACATTTATCAGCGGGAGGAAAACTGCCCAGGGCGGCGAAATTATTAAGACTGAAAATTTTGGAGGAAAATTTAGTTTCGATTGTAGAGATCGAATAGATGAATTCCGAAATTTAAGTCAGGCGTAATTGCCTCTGAAAAAATGTAATGTAATTAATTTCAACTACAAATAAGCTATTGTATTTATTTATAAATTATACTTTGGATCTGGAATGGGGAAGCATTTTCTCTATGTCTAGGATGGCATTTTTTACTACTTAAGGTAAATCCGACCCTAATTAGCAGTGCGTATAACTAAATTTTCGCTAGTAACACCGTCAGTTAATGTATATCAAGTTCGATCGAAAATTATATTACCGAAAAGTATCAAAAGTCATACTAAGTAGGTTGCTTAGGTCCAATGTTACTTACCACTACAATAATAATTAAATATTAAAAAATACTTACTGTAAAATTTGTACGGTCCAGCATAAAAATAAGAAACATGGCCCAAATCCATACATTTATAACTCATATATTTAATTAGTTTCCAGAAATCTAAAAATTTTTAAATAAAAATTATTATTGTTAGATATTTAGGATATTATGGTGATTTTAGATTAGGCAGCAAAACTCAAAATAACTTCGACGTGTGATATTTAGTAGTGTAACATCCATAATACCTTATCCTTAATAATTTTTTCTTCTATGCTAGTATCGCGTATGTTTGCGGCTTTGCTTGTGTTAAGTTGGAATTCTCTATATAAAGTTGGAATTTTGAAAATCCTTTTTTAGCCGATACATGCGTCATAATCATTACATTTATCGATTTTATATAACGGTTGCCTTTATTCAAAAAAGGATGATTTCTATGTTCGTTTCTGTATGTAATTTTTTTTGTTCTCTCATTTTCCCGCGGATCGTGGACCGATTTTGAAGGCCAGGATCTGATACTAGCATCTTAAGAAAATCGACGAATCTCTCAAATATTGTAGACACATACTGATTTAGATATTTTTGATAGGTAAATAGGTAAGGTAGGTCGTGTATTTGCTCTTGAAAAGCTACATTTGGTAAATGAATGATTTTTATATATCAAATCTTGAAATAATATGCCTTACATGTTAATTCTTTCTTAAACTATAACGGCGCAATTTTGATTTTTTATTAACATTTTAAATAGAATGATTTAGTACTTGTAAAAAAATCGTATATCGAGTCAGCTCGTGATCACGACGGATGCAACTTCGTCGAAACGTCGGGCAATAAAGAAGGTATCGCGATAAGACCCATTATATTAAATATGAATAGTATAAATCGCGAAAGTTTAAAATATATAATTAATATTATTATGTAACAATTCAATGTACCAAAAATACAAAAAAAAACTTAAATTAAACCGACTGTCAAAACCAATTTGATACAAATAAACTAAATAACAATAAAATTAATTTTTTCTACAACATTTGAAAGTCGATGCCATGTAAAATATTATATGTATGCATTGTGAAGAGCATAAATTCATTAGCAATCATATTGAATGAATCGAATCGCTACCCTTGAAATACTTGCTACTGAGTACTTAGTGGCAATTTGTGATCTACATCAGTGTCACATCATCAAATGCTATTTTCCGCGAGCAAATTCACGTGTTACTTTAAAAATACCTACACCAGTACATCACGTGCCAGGCACATCTAGTGCCTATAATATTTAAAGAGAAAAAATGCAGCTGAAAATAGAACATCCTCCTTTTTTGAAGTCAGTTAAAAAAGATGAAATGATCATCAAAATAAATATAATGGTTTATTTATAATATGAAAATCAGCAAATTTTTCACGATTATATTACTTACTCTCAGTGTTTCCCAGACATAAATGCAAGTGGCCTATAAAGGGTAAGGACCCTGGCAGGCTTGGCGGCTCACCTGGTAGCCGCCTCGTGTACCACAGCCAGTAAACGAAACATGCCGCCAGAAATATCAAGAAACTCAGCATCATGTGAAACCTTTAAAATTGTATTTATTAATACTCTGGGTAGCTTTGGCTCGCGGCTTCTCTTGTGTGAATGTAGGATTATTTTTAAATAATACGCATATATATAAAAAATAACCATCTAGACCAAAGATTCCCAAACTTTTATACCCTCTTCCCAGTCCATAGTGGTTCCCCTCCGAAATGAGAAAACGAAACAAATCATGAAAATCTACATAAAGCGTTTTATAAAAAAATTAAGTACTCGATTAACACTGTTAGCGCTGCGCAAATATTTTGCATCAAAATCATTCAATGATGATAATAATGATCATGACCAATCATGACCGTGATCTAAAATAATATTTCTTTCAAATAGTTTTTGAAATAGTGGTTCCAAAGTGTTATTATAATAATATTAATACAAATTTATTGGTTGATGTTATATTATCACTCGAGTTCTAATCTCTAGTTTACTTGTGATTATGATTATATTTATGAGAGCGACGACGAACAATCTATTCTAAAGAGAGCGAGTGTGCGTACTGCCGGTATATAGGTATGTATATATTTATTTGGAAAATAAAGTGTTCAGTAACACATTAAGTAAATAATCATCAGTACAACGCAAACCGCAGTACAAAATACAGTATTATTTAGTTTTATTATATATTACTAACACCACAGAATCGATTGCAGCAAGTACTCGTTAAAGCCTTTGTAAAAGGTGATTGCAGAATTCCATACCTGATCAAACTTGTGCTTTGTATAGCATAAGAAGTTGTTAGGATAGTTACTCTTCACCCTGTTGGGAAAACCAAGTTTATTAGCAGCAATTTTCGCTGTTTTTTATGAATTATCCAAAGTTAATGTTAGACGAGATTTCGAGACCGAAGAAGAGAGAGAGAGAGCTCAAATACGGATATATTTCGGAATATAAGAATCAAGGTGAAAGGAGTCCGTTCAGCCGTTAGTAAACATGTCTATGTTTTAAAGGCATTATATTCCACGAGATTGGCCGCGCTACAGTTTCAGAGTGGTGTTAATTCTCGCCACCATGGCCTCTCTATGCTCAGTAACCTCAAAGCTACTAGCACGTGGACTACACTTCTATCTCTCCCTCATGGTACTATCGTCTGCATATCTAAACTCATAGGGTTTTGACAGAGGATTTATATGCAACAAAAATAAAGCTGCGGAGAGAACTGACTCCTGTGGTACGCATTATATAGGATAGGCATTCACTGTCATTGAACTAGATAGCCATCGATGACCATACGGAATTATCTTTTACATAGAAAATCAGATATCCAGTCAACAAGCTCGAAAGAAGGCCGAAAGCTGGAAGCTTCCCTATAAGGCAGTCGAGACCCGGTCAAAGGCGTTGCGGATGTCGAGAGACACTGCAAGTGCTTTACCATGTCTTCCTATGACTTCTATATTGTATAAATGTTTTTATTCAATACTAATTTAAGCTAATTAAGCACTTTATGTTGTATTTATTTTATTGTTTGCATTTTAATAATAAAATTAATTAGAGTACTATTTAAAACTGCGTCACTAATTAGAACACTGTAGAATAATAATGTCCTCAATGCAATGCTACGTAGCTGTTAACCTCATTTAATCGATTAATATTAAATAAAGATTAAATTTTGAATTATATCGTAATCATTTTTTAGGGTTTAGTAGTCAACTAGAAATCTTTACAATTTCGCCAAAGATCTCCTGGGCATATTTAAATATGAAGGTCTCTCAAGGTTGTATTTTTAAACCATTTATTTTCATAATCTATATAAATATTTAATCTGCCCTCCTTGTGGAAAATAAACATAAGATTGTATCGTTGGCTAATGATCCTTACTGATATTTAAAGTGTGTTACGTTGAGCATGAGTACTCCAAATTAAACAGGAATATGTAACCAAAAATATTTATTCAAATTAGTCAAATTTCTGCAGCTTATTCAGACAACAGACTTCAGGGCCGGGTCTGTAGTTTCTTGTAAGAGAGTCTTCTCACCAAGTCTACGCAGTCAGTTCAAGACTTTTTTGTCGCTCTTGCTAGTAACACGACGGCAGATCGTGTAGGGAAACGGCAGTCAGTTGTTGCACAACATGAGTATGTAGCAATTTACGTATAACACACAGCAACTTATATTGTTTAAACCAAAAATTAAACATAAAAATCAACGTCTCCCCTTAGACCATCCAGACGTCACCCTCTCTTATTAAAAAGAAAAACACACACTACACACTTAAATAATATAATAAAACAAAAAGGTTTTATAGCACAACATACTCAATTGCAGAGAGAGCTAACCATAAACCATAACCGTAATAAAATATTACACTAAAAATAATAAATAAAGACATTTTTTAAAAAATATCACATGAGTCGTGACAAGTGAGACAAAACTTATCGACATATATATGGGAGTAAACATTTAACGTTCAAAAAGATAATGTAAATTCCTTTTTTTAATAAAAATATTTTAATTTTTGATATGAACCATAATGAAATATGGAAATCTGCATTAATATGCTCAATTTGTGACAAGCAACTACAGAACCCAACACAGCACGCACGTGACCAGTAATTTTTTTACATTACAAGTGCGTGTACCTACTAACATAAGTCTAAAGATTCGCTGTATTAATTTCAAAGACATAAACAAGTAAAATAAGATTTAAGAAATATAAAGAGATAAATATCCGACTGCTTAATGAAAGTCTTACAAACATTAATATGTTTATTCCATCGTTCAAAGAAGTTTGTGAAATAAGATAGATCGGTATTTCCGCCGTAATTTCTGTTCCTATAGAAATTCCGGAAAATAATATAACCCGTGTCACTCCCGCAATTAAGATAAATTTAGTGTCACCTCTTAAATGTACAACGAACAGGTTTAGGCTATAGAACGTAACAAAAAATAAATTAATTCGAGCGTTGGATGTGAGAAAAAAAATTCTGGATAAAATTAAATAATACCCATACAATTTCACTACCTAATTTAATACTCATGTTTTCTAAAAAGTATAAATCTTACCTTTATTTATTAAAAATACTTTTTTTTAATTCGCACTTCTTCGATTGTTGTTTTAAATTAACTGAAACATAAACGCAATCAGGTAGTCATAATATATTTAAAATTAATATTAATTATTATCTTTTAATGAATGCAAGCCCTCACTATACAGGTGGATTCATAAAATTTACAATATGGACAAATCAAAAATATGAGACCTTGCAAAAATTTATTAAAATATTCAATCGCCTATTTTGAGGTTAAGAAAGGCTGCATTCAAAGATTTACAGAAAAACTTTAGACTACTCAGAAACCGAAGTTGGTAGTTTTTAATATATTATTTTAATTTATTGTGTTATTTCAGGAATTAAGAGATTAGGAATAAGTATTATTATGGCATTGTATCTCTGTTAATTCGGATACGAGTTCAATCGTGTATATTTTAACCGGTTTGTATTGTATATGACTGTACTCGTAACCGGTAACCATGAATCCTTCGAAGTCAGTAGTTGGTCGATCGATGGCCAGCTCAGTCAGCTCTTTAAAATCAAAGTAACTGAAATATTTCTTTTAAAGTCTTATTAAATGTTTATATTTTTCCGTGCGGGAGTAGGTCTGAAACCAATAAATATTTGTCCAACGTGTTGATTGTTCAATGAAATATAACATAAATTAACGCCATATTACAAAATGATTCGACTGTTCCGAATTTTAACATTTATTAATTGCGACTGTAAATATAATAAATACAAACTATCTCCACAGACTGTATAAGTATTAATATTTATATAACTTTAATACGAGCAAACAAATCCAATGAATAAAAAAGCATGTGATTAATTTTTGTAATTAAGTATGTACATACATCAATATGCAATTAAAACGAGCATAAATTCAAGTGAATTTTAATGTTATTTATATAAAAAATATTTGTTTAAAATATTAGATTAATAAGGAATTATAGGGAATAGGAAGTAAGGAAAGGAATGGGAAAAAGGATTCGGCTTCTGGTTCACTCACTCACCGTAAGAAAAGCAGCTAGATAAGCTACTTCCTGCCGATCTTCTGTGAGGGTACCGCTCCGGTCGAGCCAACCCATATACGAGTTGTAGTCAGTAGACTACAGCTAGGCTCTACCTCAATAGATTGGTACTGATTTACTATTGTTAACTAAGAAAGTGCTTCACTAATTATTCCCCCCCACACCCCTTTCGTTACCCCCACCAAATTCGTTAATTCGCTCACCGATATACATAATCCGTTTAAAGAGATCTGAAAACCGTAGAAGAATAACGACTTTAGTAATTAAAAAAATCGCCCCTGAAAAAATGTTGCAAAATAATATTAAATATCTATTAAGTAACTAGAGTAAAAGTTACCGGAAACATATCACTAATCATTTTTCCAATTTAAAAACTTCACCAATTTCCATTCCTTTTAAAGGTATCATAAGAATTTATTTCACATACATAGATTTATAAGTATAGACCGTACAGTATCATAACAGCCTATAAGTTGCTCATTTCTGGGTATAGCACTCTTATTGAGTAAGAAAACATAGTTAAATAATAACTTTCCGGAGTTATAACTTAATAAATCGTTGCGTGACAAATTCCATTTATTTTGAATGGAGCTAGATCGTAATTTAACGAATTTACCTTTGATATGAGACTATGTTGCTAATTGTGTAAACATATCTTTATATGCTGTTTTATACATACATTTTTTTTTACGCATCACACTCAACGGCCCCCATTAAGATCTCATGACCTTGTGTCGGGGGTCCGGAAACACTCACAACACTAACACAAACACCCAGACCACGACAAACATCTGTATGGCCAATACACACGTTTGCCGTGAGCGGGGATCGAACCCGCGACCGTTAGCGCTTTAGTCAGTTGCAGTGACCATTGCGCCAACGCGTCTGTCAAACATTATTATAATTATTTTATAACGCCCGAATCAAAAGTAGGACTGATATAATTTGACGTGTGTTATCGTTGCTCCTTTTAAATTATTTTAAATTACGGACCAATTTCGATGATGTAGCATCATCTGGAATCAACAAAATACACAACTCCTCACCTAGCAGAAATATCGAGTTGCGACTCGTTGAAAAAAACTCAATAAATAAATAAACAACGGAGTTTTTGTTTCATTTTTTTTTTAATTTTATCTCATTATCTATACTCTATTCTAATTTTATATAGAGGTATAATTTCTTCGTAAGTTTGTATGTAGGAGGTAATCTCTGAAAATACTGATCCTATTTAAAAACAATTTTTTGCGTTGGATAGCGCGTTTATTGAGGAAGATTATATGCTAAATTAAATCGCTACGACTTACACGAGTCAAACAGTAACTTTAAACGCAACCGCGAGAGGCAGCCAGTAACTATACATATGTACAAAAAATATATATACACTTCCTCTCAAATGAATTGTAAAAGTTCCATTTTTGTATATCAATAAGGCGTCTTTAATGGTGCGCACCGACGTGTTTATATGTTTTCTAATATAGCGAAATCATAGCGAAATATAAAACAAAAGAGTAGAATAACTGCAAATACTAATAAATATATCATATTGAGTAAAATATTTATTTTAGAATTATTTTCTAAGATGCTACGTGTGTTGCACCCGGGATGACAATAGAGACGAAACAACTGTCACTTGGAACTATAAACGTTACCAGAAAGTGTATCTAATTATAAAAAAATATATATGTTTGTTTGTTTATTTGTATTATTATTATGTCTTGACAAACTGTTCATCCGGTTACGATAAAACTTTGTCATCTTAAAGTTTACACTGAGAAGAAGGTTAAAGTAATATTATAATCAGGGTACTAGTATGTTCTTTACATTAACGGGGGTGAAGCTGCGGAGGAAAGAATTGCAATGAAAATACTTCCTAGAAAAAGGAATACAATACTGAGGACGAAGTTAACTGTGGCCCACTGAGTACAACTTTTACAGAAAATCGGTATGAAGTAACTAATATTGTGAGTTTGTACGATGAGTTGAAGATCTGGAAGCCTAACCTCCTCCCCCATTCATGTAAGGACATGAATACTTCATTTTCTTTTTCACCCTTTTAACCTAACCTAACCTAACCCATTTGTGGCTCTTATGGTACTGCAATATGCGGCAGTGATTCTCTAACATCAGGTGTCACGCTTGCTCTTAAGTCAGCTATTTTTATATAAAAAAAAACCTAATAGTCTATGATTCTAGATACCATTCGTAAATAAAATTAATTATATAGTAAATTACTTTGGTGACATTATAAAAAAGTATATTAAGATAGGGTTAATCATTCCAAAGGTAATGAAACTCTTTCTTGATTTTATTAACATTTATTACTCACAACCAATTCTATTGACTTCTGCAACAAGAAGTAACAAATAAGAAAAAAAATTTTTTGAAAAATTATCAGGTTCGATTCTCGAGCCGTGTCGAGTTTTTCTGCAAATATTTCAATGCAGTTTTCTAAACTTTAAAAACAACATGGTCCCTTCGAAGTTTCTCTAGCTCTCTCAGTTCTAGATTTCTCCTTACTGACCTTTTTTATGAATCACTGTGTATAACATTGGAAACAAATCACTGTAACTTTCTTTATTATTTCCAAATTCAAAAGACATTATTTAATTTAGGAATAAGCCTAAGTACTTCGTCCATTGATTTTTGATATATATTTCTGTCATGATGTTTATGACTAAATAAAGCAAATTTGTTCCTATATACAACAATTTTATTATCTAACAACAAATACCCTTTATAACTTCGATACTTTTTGTTAATAATTTATTTACAAAACAATCTTTTAAGCTTTCTTCTCTTTACTCCTCCTTTCAATTGAAATGTGGTATCCAGACACAGGTTTCAGCATAACATCGATTTTGACTTCCAGTTTCGTGTGATCGCCTCTGATTCTGTAGTTTCGGAATACGTGTGCTAATGTCGTTTTCATAGACATGAATGCGTATGATTTACCTGAAAAATTTAATAAGAAATTAAAAGGTCAATACTATGAAGTCACACTATTCAGTACATGTGCCAATATCCTACTGCTAAGAAAAATGCCTTTTATGCTTTGGGGCTATTTAATTTAGTCATTGGCTTTAATTTAACTCGGTTCAATTTAATTTAGTCATTTGCTATTGCATTGTGCATTTCGGAACAAGCGACATCTTTTTTAGGCATTTGTTAAACTATTTGTTATAATATTTAAAAAATTATATTATATTACCATGCATTTGTTATAAGCGTATTGATTTTAGCACCCAGAATGCCGGCTAATGTGGACGACAGTACATAACAACAAGCTAGCAATAGAGTATGACAGACGAGAATATATTAAGACCAACAAGACAAATGACGAGCTTGAAAATGGATGCAAAACTTTTAATGTCAAATATATAAAAAAAGATTTAACTATTAATAATATCACGGTCTAGATGATACCATTACTGATTGTGCAAATAACCAATACTTCACATTTTTCTGCCATAAAAATCTATTTAACTAATTTTCTACCGTCCTTCGCCATAAGATTATTTCGAGTTACCTATACAAATTCTTCTCCCCATGCTAAAACCAGCAAACGCAGTGGGACACTCTGGTAACGTAGCGGGGTTGAGCCATCTTTCAGGTTTGAATTCCTCTGCGTCTGGTCCCCACATGGGGTGACGATGGACTCCATACACAAACATGAAGCAAGTACGACCCTTAGTCAAAGTGCAGTTCCCTATAGAAAGTGATGAGAAAAATAGGCTTAGGATAATATAATCCTAATTGCAAAGTCTTATATAATTTTTTATATGCATTATGATTTTCTTGTCTTTCCCCGTCCATCCGTACATCTAATATTTTTTTTTGTTTTAGTAATATTAAAACAAAATTCTCTGATTTAAAAAAAATTGGAATCTATTTCTTTTAAAATTAATGTTGTCCGATATTTTTTGTATTTACGTCATCATTGTACTTACGTAATTTAACATTTTTATCTAAACGCCTCGCCGTAACAGGTACTATTGGGTAAATACGCATTGATTCCTTTAAAACAGCCTCTAAGTAACACAATTGAGAGAGATCATGCTTCGTAACATCTCTGTCGTCATCGCCAAAAACTTCATTTAACCTAAAATATCAGAAATGACATAATGGTTAAAACTCGTTGATCCCAACCGATAATCGCAGGTCGAAACCCGGCTAGCACCGCTGAGTTTCTAATTGCTGAATTTGTGTATAAATTCATCTCGTGCTCTGTGGTAAAGGAAAACGTCGTGAGAAAACCTGGATGTGCTGGAAGACATTTTGATACATGCCATATCCAGCGAACTGGAGTGGAGCAGCATGGTGGATTAAGCTCTTATTAATTCTCCTTAATAGGTAAGGAGGTCTTTGTTCAGCAAAGAACACTTACAGACTCTTACTTACTTTTTACTTTTATATTGAACAGTTTCGAAGTATTTAGCTAGTTGCCACAAAAATCTCCACAATACCAGAAAATTATACATCATACGTACCCTGACTTGGTATGAGCAAATTTAGGTTACATCCAGGGTATTTAAATGCAAATATTATTTAATTATAAAGCCTATAATCGTTATAATGTCGAAACGTCTATCATAAAAATTATTTGTTAAATTGGACAGTAAAGCGAGAATTACACTTATAAGTTTTGCTCACAGACTGTTATAAAGATTTACATAATGTGTTTGACATTGTTTTATATCTAAAATAATTGTCAGTACCTTTATTTTTGATAGCCACGGCTTTCGCAAGGCTAGGTAGCCTGTGACTATTGCTAGGTAACAGAATTGTTTTATGTCAATTACGAGAGTAAAACTTACTAATGTCATTATCAACTATAGTCTGAATCTGAGATTATGGCAGCCAAGTATACAATATAAGTACTTTTAACTTTAGTGATATTAACTCTGCAGCTTTTAAATATTAGTAAAGTACGAAAATAAAAAGAAAAATTAATAACAATTTTTAGGGTTCCGTACCTTAAAAGGAAAAACGGAACCCTTATAGGATCACTTTGTTGTCCGTCTGTCTGTCTGTCTGTCTGTCTGTCTGTCTGTCTGTCTGTCTGTCTGTCTGTCTGTCTGTCTGTCTGTCTGTCGGGATGTCAACCCTTTTTTCTCAGAAATGCATAGACGTATCATGTTGAAATTAATATCATATACTCAAGTCTACGATGACATGCGGCCGTGAAAATATTAAAGTTCTAAGTCAACGCAATCAAAAGATAATGGAAAATATGTCGTATATTTTGACCATTTTAGCGTTTTCGCAAGGGAATCAAAACCTATAGGGTACTTCCCATTGACCTAGCACGATGAAATTTGGCAAGAAGTAAGATCTTATGGTACAAATAAAGGAAAAAATCTGAAAACTGTAAATTTTTGTATGTATGTTTGTCTGTTTGTAAGTTTGTCTTTCAACCTTTTTCTCAGAAACGCGTAAAGGTAACCAATTTTTATCAACGTCAAGTATTCAGAGTTGTAATTACTAAGAGCTGTGAAAAAATCAAACTTCTAAGTTAACGCAATCAAAAGATACGGTCATTTATATCACATATTTTAAGTATGATAGCGTTTTTAACGTTTTCGCAAGGGAATCAAAACCTATAGGGTACTTCCCATTGACCAAGCATTATGAAATTTGGCCAGGAGCAAGGTCCTTTAGTATACATAAAGGAAAAAATCCGAAAACTGTAAATTTCTGTTCGTGTGTCTGTTAGTCTGTACGTCTGTCTTTCAACCTTTTTCTCAGGAACGCGT
This sequence comes from Hypolimnas misippus, assembly GCA_037950945.1. Taxonomy (NCBI): domain Eukaryota; kingdom Metazoa; phylum Arthropoda; class Insecta; order Lepidoptera; family Nymphalidae; genus Hypolimnas; species Hypolimnas misippus. The sequence goes on from JBBEEQ010000009.1 coordinate 5,840,265, forward strand.
AAATGTATCAAGTTGTAAATTGATCAAGCGGAAAATATATTAATCTTAGAATTAAAATTATATGTACTTGTAACAAATTAACATAGGAGTTGACCATGGTAAAAAAAAAAACAATTTTACAAACACTGAGAAGAAATTTGTATCAATACGAAAACATTAAAAAGCAGCAAACCTTTATAAACAACGCAATGCAATCTATATATCGCAGCTAACAAAATGATAGCGCGATGTAGCGTACAGCTAATGCCATCTATTACAACATTATGACATATACTGTGATATAATTCTGCTCGATTAATAAAATGTTTTATTTTTTATTTTAATTATTATTTAAACGCGCTAAAAATTATAAAATAAACTTTTCATTTAAAAGTTTTATCGTCGATTTATAACGTCATTACGTAATTAACATTCAATATAAGAGCTTCACGCGATTTGATTTAAGTACTCGTATTGACTTAGTACGAAAATTTTTAAATTAAATTCAAACAGATCGAGTTATTTAATTTACTTATTTATCTACACATATAAGTCTTCTGGTTATTAGTAATATAATTAGTTATTTATAAATAAGCAATTAGTTTTGTTCGAATTAAGGACTAATTATTTTCGTCTTGGCAACACTAATATATATTTCGATATTTTGATTGATAATGTAAATCTAAATATTTTACGAACGTAGTGCAGGGGTAGTGGAGTGTAGTAGAATATAAATAAAAATAAAACGAGAATAAAATATAATATAATTATGTTGTTAATGTCAAAGTCAATAAGTTAGTTCATTGAAATCGTCAAGAGATGGCGCTAGGTGTATCCTGAATCGCGCTATAACTTTTTTTTTGAAAGTATAAGGTGTATTAGTACTTAAAAAGAAATTTGTGTTTCCATGGATTGCATCCATGATCGTGTTTTAAATTAAAGTGCTCCTAAGTAGTTTCAAAATAGTTTTTGGGACGTGATTCATATTTACATAATATTTGATTATATTTAAGCGACTTCTAAAAAGGAGTGTTTTCAATTCGACCTTGTATTTAATTTTTTTTTATGTTTGTTCGCCGATTACGCCGCCATTTGGGTTCCGATTTTCAAAATTTTTTTTTGTTTGAAAAGGTATACTTCCAAGGTGGTCCCATTGTCTTCAGGTCAGGATCAGATGATGGGATCCTGAAGAAATTGAGGGAACTCCTCAAATATTATAGGCAAGCGTATACCGATTTAGGTATTTTTGATAGTAACTTATGTTGGAACTGATGATGAAGACCATAAATGGCGTAGATGGGTTAGTCTTATATAGATTTCTATAAGTTTGTACGGAACCCTCGGTGCGCGAGTCCTACTCGCACTTGACCAGTTTTATTAAATATAAATCAGATCAGCGCGATATTTTCTTAATTAGGCAAAAAACGTACTCTTCGAAAACCCTTTCCTGAACTTCAGGGTAGGACCCGACGAGCAACATGCTGTACATGAGCACGCTGGCTGAAGTGTCATGGCCGCCCACAATCATCGTGTCCACGTGCTCTCTGATCTCACGGTCGTTGAAGGCGCCTTTCTCTATCGATAATTCTAGGAGAAGATCCATAAATGGCTTGAATTTAGGACCTGAAATGTTTATTTAATCATCCATTAAGAATAATAATGTACATAAAAATATGCTGTATATCGTATAGTAAATAGATTTTTATATATTATTATAATTAATGATTGTAATTGATAAAAATTGGGACCAATTTAGTTTAAAGATTTTCTTCTGTCACACAAACAAGAGTCTGTGATTTATAAATTAAGGTACTAACCTTGTGTCTTTTCTTCTTTGTTATCTCTATTTTTTAAATAATCTGCCTTTCTCTTTTGCAATACCTGTAAAATACCATTTAGTCTCTTTACTACCATTTGGACTAATCTATTTGTAACCGGATAATTGTATTAAATCTATGATGACCATACAACTAACTATTGTTAATGGGAATAATGTACATGTGATTTAGAGAGTAGCCTAGCAACAGATTGTTGATGTCAAGAGATTGAATATGGCAATATATTATTATAAGAACTGGTAAATAAAAACGTGGACTATAATGTCTAATGTGTATTAATTTCTGGGGTTTTTTTTAAATTATATATTTTTCGACGAGCTGCTCTTTTTATTTAATTGTTAATTAAATTGATAAAAAATATATAACACAAACCGTATAAGACATATTATGTAAGATCTTCAAGTATTCATCCTGTTTCTTTCTAAGCGACGACCAGCTGTATATAAAATGGTTGTGTAACCAGAACTTCTGGAACCTATCCACGAGAACATTGAACATCTGCTCTGCGGCCGTCACGTACTTGCTATTAAGCACGTTCTTGTCAGTGAAATCTACTCCTAAAGCTGTTACTGAAATTAAAAAAAAAGTAACGAGAAGTAAGTCGAGAGAACTTTTATAATATTAAATTTTCGAATCAGCGCTTTAGAAAAGTAATATTCGACTACAAGCTGTAACTAGCCACATTTTGTCTTTTTTTATTATTTCTGGACAAGTTAAAAAGGACTGGAAAATCTTCTATATTGGCTGTCATGGTTTTATATTTAGAATAGCTTACATGATAAATATTTTTTTCAACGTTAACGTTGCCTCTACATCTACAGTAATATGATATCCTATAATATGGGATATGTAATATAATATCCTTTAATATGGGATTTATTACAATATCCTACTGAAATCGCACCTATTATTACAGGAAATGAAATCACTTACAACATATAGTCTCCAAAGCATTATGTCGCGTGTACACCCAGTGGTCAAACGATCCATTCCCAACTTCGACCTCCAAATCTTTGACAAGTCGTCGGGACTGCTTGTTGAATACACCAAGAAATCCATCAAGAACGATTTGACTAAACGCTGGATTTAGTAATTTACGATGGATTTTCCATGTCGATACTGTAACATTCAAAAAATTATTATCGACCAAGGAATATATAAATTCGAGCATTTTAACTTTGTTTTCCTAGGAAAATGATTCTCATTAAATGACTGGTTTATATCTACGAAAGACGTCACTTAAAACTTTTATAAGAAAAATGTATAAACGGTTTCCTTGAAAGCGTTTCTTGACACTGTAAATTCGAATAGTTTTTTAGACACCCGTAATATTGCGTCCATAATTTGACAGTCCGCAACCCAAAAAAAACAAGGCATAAACTTTAAAGGTACTTGCTACTAGAAGGATTTGAATAACGCTTTCCACCGAATTCAGAAAGGATAAGGATATTTTAAAAGTTTAAAAACTATTTTTGGGATTTTTTTTATGCGGAATGTGATGTGTTACACTTACCGAACCTCCCATTTGAAGGACACAAACACGATAGAAAATTAAACATAAAAAACCTACCATTTCCAGTAACTAGTCCTTCTCCAAGCCAAGGTTTCGCGAATTCATAAAAGCCATCCTTTTGTAGACAAGTATTTGCTACCGTCAAAAAGTCATCCGGGTCTGTTAATACTGCAGAACAGAAAGAAAAAAAAGATATAAACAGGTGGCATATTATTATATTTTTTTTGTATATTTTTTTTCTTCCTCTTTAGACCTATAAAGAATTTGTTGAAAATCGCCTTTTTATAATTTATAGCAATCTCAATAGTACATTATTTGTTGCTTATTATATTTCAAACAATAATCTGAAAGCCGTATTACAAAAATATACACAACCTATATGTTTTCATATCAAAAGGAATATATAAACCCGGATATGTTATAAAAAATTAGGGATAAACCCACACACATAAAAACATACGTATAAAAACATTTATAAATGCGCACTGAAAACCATACATTATTTAGGTATAATGTACTATTTTAGGCAGTCGTGTTTCAAGTGGTAGTATTTCCACTTGAGACGTGTTAAAGTTAATTAAAATTTAAATTACTGTATATTGTCCTTGGTCCAATATAAGCGGAAATGACACCACCAGCTTTTGTAATTTCGTAAGACAGTTCTTTCACGATGTTCCACAATTCTGAAAAAAAAACCTCGTAAATAGAATACATCGATCACGATTTTGATAGCAAAACTATTGGTCATTAAGTTTACAAACGCTAAGTTAAATTTATCTCGTGCTGTGAACAAGAAAATCTTGAAATAATCTGCATGTATTGGAAGAAATTCTTACACAAATATTGCCAAACTGTTATAAAGCAACATGCAAAATTAAGTGTCATCAGAATCGGTCTAGCAATATTTGAGTTGAATGATCATAGTTTTATAACAGTAGACTTATTGATTGATCTATAAGTTCAGTGCCTTTATCAACATTCTCCTATGAGATAATTCCGTCCAAATAATTCTATATTGTTGAATGTGTGTGAAAAATCAAAAGACGATACTAACAACAAGCATATTATTTCTTTTAAGGATGTTAAGAATATCTATAATTTCTATCTATGTCATCTTCTTGCCAATTGAAACAAGGTATGAAATAATATTGTTATTTTGCTAACTTCTGATTTGAATTATGTAAAAAATAAACCTTTTCCTTTAGCTTTATACTTTTCTTCTCAGAAGTTGATCCATAAAAAGAACTCTATCCAATGAAGCAATAATATGGTGTGTTTTTTTTTAAATCAGCGAGTTCGATTCCAAGCTAGGACGATTAATTTTTCAATTTATTAGCGATTAAATAATATTCCTTACACTTTCAGATTTGGACTATAGCGTCCCGACACAAAGAGCCCCACCATCCATACATCCCATATATCCCACCCCTTATGTATACACTGCATACACCTACCCAACCTACCCTAAGTAACTCAGATAAATATATACCACTAACGCCATCTATCAATTTACGGTGGTACCATGATGGATCATCGATAATTCCTGTGTTCGCATTTCTTACGCTGCACACTCGCGCAACTAGCGGTATAGGCACAAACTAATTATGTCTTATTGCGTGAATATTTGCAGCATGATGGACTCGTAGTCATGCGAATATATTTATGTGTGCGTTCTTATAAATATTTGACACACAACGTTAATATTACGCACATAAAGAGAAAAAAGGCACAGGTAATGCGACTATTTTGAAAAGTTTTATATTTGATTACCGCATGAATAAAGGACTATTAATTTTGGTCGCATTTTTTTTCTTTGGACGCGAGTTCTTAGAAGTCGCCATTATTGTTGTTTGTATTCATTTTGCGGTCTAAAGCATTTAACATTTTAACTTTGAAAAAAGGGTGAAAAATAGAATTTGTGATCTGTAAAAGTTTTTCAGGTGTTGTGTGTGTAACATAAAATTTTGAGTTAGTTATAACTACAACATTAAAACTTTCTAAAACTCACGTGTACTGTCACCGATCAAAGAAAGCGCATGGCCTACCAGCGGTAGACCTCCAGGTATAGCTGGTGGTTCATTCGTATTGGTGTTCCTCCGAGACCACGCCCACAATCCAAACGCCACAAACATCAATATCACCATCAACATGATTGAACTTGAAATATCACCAATTATGTAGGTTATTAATATGTCAAATTAATTATAATAAACGCATAAACGCATTACACTCAACGGCCTCCATTAAGACCCCCTGGCCTTGTGTGTGTGGTCCAGAAACACATACAACACAAACAAACACCCAGGCCACTAGAAATACCGATATGACCAATACAGACGTTTGCAGTGATCGAACCCGCGACCTTTAGCACTTTAGTCAGTTGCAGTGACCACTGCGCCAACGTGTTTGTCTTTAAATATTTATTTTCTTTAAGATCATACATTAAAAACCACAGAATTTTATGAAACCAAAATTTTAATTACTAATTTAGCTAATTCGTTTTAAACAGATTTTGAATTCCGACACTTTAATAGAACAATCGATGAGATCTTTCCATCGGTTAGGTACAGTGCAGAATATAACTATATTTCTTTATCGATCATAAAAACTTTTCGAAAAAATCGAAGAAATCAGATACAAATAGACAGTATGCAAATTATATTATATTATAGCTGGTTTTCTTTTTACAAAAATAATTCATAATAAAAAAACATATATTTTCAAACATTGACTAAGCTATAAATTAATAGCACTTAAAATACACAAAATATACACTTTTACCTTGTTTATTTTTTTTTTATTTTTTTTGAAAATAAACACTTTTTTCACACAATTTCTTTCCACTTCGATATCAAGTGCACTTCGCGTAAATTAATAAAACAGGATCCGAGTCTATTCGGGCGTAGCTCTTTATACGTTGAATTTGCGATATAGTGTGAAGTATTTTCACAATGACTGGCTTATTTTACTTTAACCGACTTCTAAAAAGAACAAGTTATTTAATTTTTATAGTATTTTTATTTTTTGAAAAATTTATTTTCCTAGCCAGATATCGAACCCGCTGATTTTGAAAAAAATACACATTCTATATTATTGCACCACCTAATAATGTTAATTATAAGGATCAACTTCTGGGAAGTAATAGTATACGGCAAACTAAAGGAAAAGGCTTTTTTTGCTCTTACGAGAATCGAGGTATATAAAGAGCGCCATGCATTGTGAACACACCCTAAGGCGTATCTTTACAACACACAATGTCGATAGTTCACTGCAAAGAGAACGATTCACCATTTCCATATACATGTTGCCATTTCCGTTTATTTACTCATAGTGACCCGATTTAGTTTATTGCCTTTGGCGTGGTCGATTTAACAGTAACAATTTGAAGTTTTATTGATAAGAAAACTTCAATTTAAGTACAATTTTTTTTACCAAAAATAAGCAAAAAGTAACATTATTTGTTTTCCAATTTCACCATGACCCCAACTCCATTTTAGGCGAGAATAACATTTGAAAGTTTTACTCTCGAAAGGGATATAAAACAACTTTGTAACCTAGTAACAGATAAGTCTTGAGTAGTTACGAAAGCTGTAAATGTTAAATATAAAGCATTGATAGTCAATTCTTTCATGTGCAAATCAATGAGAAAAACCTGAAATAAGTCTAAGAAATCCTGTAAGCAAGACTTATAAGAGTAATTGGGAGAATTCACGCCTTTCAAGCCTTTTCATTCGATACCCATATTGTAGGAAAGCATAAAAGACTTAGTTCAGGTAGCCATCCGTAGAAGTTCGCCATATTGGATTTAGATGACGTCACTTTATTCTTCCAGATATTCTTAACTAGACCTTTCATTTGATACCTATATTGTGAGAATGTATTAAAAATAACTAGACCAGTATCTTAGGTATTCCGCCATTTTAGAATTCGAGTGACATTACTTTATTTTTCGAGTTGTTCTCAGTATGTCCTTTCATTTGTTCACAATATTATGGGAATACGTTAAAAATAACTAGTCTGCCATCTTCGATGTTTCACAATGTTGGTTTTAGAGTGACGTCACTTTATTTTTCGACTTGTTCTTAGCAAGCCCTTTCACTAGATACCCATTTTGTGGTAATGCATAAAAATTAACTAGTCCCCCATATTAGGTATTCCACCACGTTGGATTTATGATGACGTCACACACATAATCATTCATTGTCATCTAAACAAAATTTCAGCTCAATCACTTGATACATTCATATGTATATAGTATATTGCAAGTTAAATAAATGCTTGTAATAAAAAATATGTTACAATATAGTGCAAAGGCGGCCTTATCATTGGTAGTAAATTCTTACAGAACCCCCTCCTTTTTTTAAAATCGGTTAATAGATTCAACCAAGCTGTACGTAGCGTAATGTCAATTTTGCCTGGTTGTTAACAATATAAAATAGCGCAGATGCACGCCATATTATAAAAAAAAAATTTAATCATAAGTATTTATTTACTTAATAGTCAATGTGATATTGATATCTCTATTTTTTATAGCTAGTAAAAAAGCAGGCGGGACACCTGATGTTAAGTGTTTACCGTCCATGGACATTTGCAACCCAGAGAGAAACAAATGCGTTACCACCTAAAAAGGAATATGGGATTAAAGGGAACTAGAAGTAAGAAGAGGAATGCGGTATGGGGTTAGGCTTCCGGCTCTCTCACTCACCGCATGAAACGCAACTACATAAGTTACTTACTTATCTTGTGCATGAGAGGTCCCCAGTCGAGCCAGTCCATATACGAGCTGTAGTCATATAGCTAAGATTTCGCAGTTATCTTATCGGTCGCGAAGGACAAGAATCCCAAAACTTGGGCGAATATATGACAAAGCCTTCCTTTTTTGTATATATATATATATATATATATTGCTATATCGTAGACTTAAATTATATTTGTAAACTTTACTTTCGTATCTGATATAAAACAACTCTACAACGTAGTAAAATATATATCTCTAGCAAGTTACTAAAGCTGTGTATGTCAAAAATAAGGAACTGACAGTAAATTATTTTAGGTGTAATCGAGAATTACACTTAAAGTTTTAGTTTTTCATAAAGATTTGCATAAGTTGTTTATAAGCAATAACAATCAACTTATGTACCTAAATCTTTATGAAAGTCTGAGATCAAAAATTATTAGTGTAATTCTCGCCGTAGAGACAATAATGGAAAAAAGTGTCAAACATTGAGTGATCAATTATTTTTATCGTGTAAGAAAATCAATAATCAGCCAAGCGTGAGCATAATAAGTGATCCGGAATCTTCGGAGCGCTAGACTAATTACAGTCTGACACGTCAATTTTATTAAAATTGATTGTGGCCTTCGTCACGAATGCACTATTTAAAGTTATTTGAATAAGCAAAAGTCATACAAAATTATCAATGAGTTTTTCCTAATTATACTTTTCCTAAACTACCCTTAATTTTAAACAAAATAGAAAAATATCCAAATCAATCGAGTAAGTTTAGAGTTTTCAACGAACTTCAGAAAATGAGGATGTTCTCAATTAGCAGTCTATTCTTTTTTATATTTTTTACCTCTAAATTATTATTATTAATTACTTAATTATTTATTTTTTATTTATCATAATTAGTTTAGCAGTTTGATTATATAATTGAAATTACTGAAATAAGTACGTCAGCCTTGTAAATGATTGCGTATTTTGCTTTTGAAGTCTGTTCCTTTTTTTTAAGCTTTAGTTACCGTTACCACAGCGTAGCAATTAATAGCAATATACATACGGTAATATATGTTATTTAATGAAAAAAACCTCCATAATGTACTCATTGAGACCATTTCAACGAGTCCCAACACGATACTTTTTTTTTATTATATATATGTAATGTATATAATATTAAATATACTTTTGCTGAAAGATAATGAGAAATTGGGTATTCAGTTTACATATCAACTAGAAGCTCTCAGTATCATACTTTCAACAGCTAGCTAGAAGAGCTAATAAAACATTAATACATCATTTGATTGATTACATCACCCTTCAAACAAAATACCACATCGAAATTGGTTCATTCGTTAGAAAGCTACTATACCACAGATAGACGCACAGATACAAAACAAATACACATATTACACCCCTCTTTCTGTTGGGTCGGGTGTGCAAAATGAACCCAACAGTGCATGATAAATTTACTATGACCTCTAACACAGCAATTTACGTATGAATGAAATGTTACGCATGGTCACCCATCTTAGCCTTTATATCGCAATCGATTAATGTCGACATATTGCTTTAATTGTTTTGTATATTAATTACTAGCATTATAAATATTGACCACTTGTCTATACGTTTCAGCGGAGCTAGCCGGGGTTTGAACCTGCGATTATTAGTTTGTATCTTAAGAATTACTAGCATAATTTGTATAATTCTATTTGCAGTAGATACCCTGTTTATTGACCAACCAATATTATTTTAATCGATTTTATTAATTTTCCTATCTACTTTTAGTATAAAATATTAAAACAAATTTAGATTTTTTTACTATTTTTATTGGAAATTTCATACTTTACAATTTTATATAAATACATATTATTATTACAAATTTCAATTAATCCTGCCGCATATTTTATTTTGAAAACATTTTTCTAAAATTATTCTAATGCCAGAATTACCTATAAAAAAGTAGTACCTTGCCTATAAAAAAGTAGTACCTTCATAAATAATAACACAGACTGCAACCACGACAGAAAGTAGACAGGCAATGGCGCGCCGTCTTGCTCTACGAGAGCTACTTTTAAAGCTGTTTTCTCCATCTATATATTTTATATAAATATAATTAATACTTTAAAAAAAAACTGAACTTTCTTTAAAAGCAAAATACGTAATTTCGTTAACGTGGATGTCACAGTTATTTTTAAACCAAACTACTAAACTGATTTTGATAAAACATTGGGACAAATCTAAAAGTGTTTCAAATAAAACATTTCATAATTATTTAAAGAATGCCAAAGTTCTGAAAATCAGTTAAAAAAACAAACACTAATCATTGAGAACCTCCTTATGTTTGAAGTCGGATGAAAATAGAAAATATGTAGATTTTGTGAAGAAATGGATGAGTTTTACAAGTGTATTAAATAATATCTATATTGATGCTTGATATTTAAGAGGACATAAGTTGTAGATACATTTATTTAATAAATTAGTTAAAAAGAAGTAAATTTTATGAAAAGCAAAATCAATCGTTAGTACCTGGTGGTATTTATCTCTTAATACACTTTCTGGTACTAATCCTTTCTCTCGTACTGATTGTGGTATAGATTTTAATACGGTGATAACTAATTTGTCCCCATCCCCTTTAAAAATAATTAAATATTATAACAACACGCGGACTCACACCTATAATTATTATAGACTTTAATATATGACTACCTTTTGCTCACGAGTTCGCTCCCGTTAATGTCTGTTTATTTTTATGCTTATTATTTTATAATAATCATATATACATAAAATATAGCGTATGACCATCTAGAATAATGTATCTTTTAAGAGGTACCCTAAATTTTTAAGTCGTTCAAGAATTTACCTTCCACATACAAAATTCGCGTGCAAGAACATGTAGCTGGATCAAAACATCTACATAAACATAAATATACATATATATATATCGTACTAATTGTGTCGGGTTTATAAAAGTTATATTATAAAACTTATGTTTATACAAGGTATTTCTTATTTAAAGTAAAAAGGATAATAATTAAGCTTACCCGCCGCTTTTTCAATAGCCCTCAATTCTTTATTCACGTTAATATAAGTGTCTCCTTTTTTAGTTGCAGCCAATAACGAAGCTCCAGCAATCCACAGCTCTTGAGAACGTTTGGTCTCACTCTCCACTTTTAAATGGACTGAAAACGAGCTTATCCTAAGAAAACATTGAAAGGCAACCAAAATTGTAATAAATATTTTTCCCTCTTTTTGAAACGCAAACGCCATATTTATATTTTACACTATACTAGGTGACCTAAAATTACGAATTTTAATTTCTCAAAGTATTTTTTGATGTTTAATTTTTTTTTCCTAAAACATCTTAGCTTGAGGGTACCTAAATACAATTAAGACTTGAAGACGACAAATCTTAAAAAGAAATTCGTAATTTCGTTTACTTGGACGACAAACTTATTCCAGTTATTTTGATTTAAAAATTAAACTACTGAGATAAATATGAAAATATACCCATTCAAATAAAACAGTATTCAAAATCGGCTGGATGTAAAAATATATAGTAATATTAACATGTAATAACTTAAAATAATACCGTTTAGTTTATCCTCAACTATTTTCACTTTGGCGGCCATTTCATGTAGTTGCTTCGCGAACATTTTCTTCTCAAATGCGACTTTCTCAGCAACCAGTTTGTTTAATTTCGATGTAGCCTTCCAAATGATGAGATCAAAAATTATTAGTGTAATTCTCGCCGTAGAGACAATAATGGAAAAAAGTGTCAAACATTGAGTGATCAATTATTTTTATCGTGTAAGAAAATCAATAATCAGCCAAGCGTGAGCATAATAAGTGATCCGGAATCTTCGGAGCGCTAGACTAATTACAGTCTGACACGTCAATTTTATTAAAATTGATTGTGGCCTTCGTCACGAATGCACTATTTAAAGTTATTTGAATAAGCAAAAGTCATACAAAATTATCAATGAGTTTTTCCTAATTATACTTTTCCTAAACTACCCTTAATTTTAAACAAAATAGAAAAATATCCAAATCAATCGAGTAAGTTTAGAGTTTTCAACGAACTTCAGAAAATGAGGATGTTCTCAATTAGCAGTCTATTCTTTTTTATATTTTTTACCTCTAAATTATTATTATTAATTACTTAATTATTTATTTTTTATTTATCATAATTAGTTTAGCAGTTTGATTATATAATTGAAATTACTGAAATAAGTACGTCAGCCTTGTAAATGATTGCGTATTTTGCTTTTGAAGTCTGTTCCTTTTTTTTAAGCTTTAGTTACCGTTACCACAGCGTAGCAATTAATAGCAATATACATACGGTAATATATGTTATTTAATGAAAAAAACCTCCATAATGTACTCATTGAGACCATTTCAACGAGTCCCAACACGATACTTTTTTTTTATTATATATATGTAATGTATATAATATTAAATATACTTTTGCTGAAAGATAATGAGAAATTGGGTATTCAGTTTACATATCAACTAGAAGCTCTCAGTATCATACTTTCAACAGCTAGCTAGAAGAGCTAATAAAACATTAATACATCATTTGATTGATTACATCACCCTTCAAACAAAATACCACATCGAAATTGGTTCATTCGTTAGAAAGCTACTATACCACAGATAGACGCACAGATACAAAACAAATACACATATTACACCCCTCTTTCTGTTGGGTCGGGTGTGCAAAATGAACCCAACAGTGCATGATAAATTTACTATGACCTCTAACACAGCAATTTACGTATGAATGAAATGTTACGCATGGTCACCCATCTTAGCCTTTATATCGCAATCGATTAATGTCGACATATTGCTTTAATTGTTTTGTATATTAATTACTAGCATTATAAATATTGACCACTTGTCTATACGTTTCAGCGGAGCTAGCCGGGGTTTGAACCTGCGATTATTAGTTTGTATCTTAAGAATTACTAGCATAATTTGTATAATTCTATTTGCAGTAGATACCCTGTTTATTGACCAACCAATATTATTTTAATCGATTTTATTAATTTTCCTATCTACTTTTAGTATAAAATATTAAAACAAATTTAGATTTTTTTACTATTTTTATTGGAAATTTCATACTTTACAATTTTATATAAATACATATTATTATTACAAATTTCAATTAATCCTGCCGCATATTTTATTTTGAAAACATTTTTCTAAAATTATTCTAATGCCAGAATTACACTTATAAGTTTTGCTCTGCAGAATTTACATGAGTTATTTCTCATTGCTTTACACCTGAAAAAATTTATTGTCTATGACTTTATTTTTGACAGCCACATCTTTCGTAAGCTTACCTAAGTAACTTCTACCAGATTATAAAGTTGTTTTATATTATTTACAAGAGTAAAACTTACAAATGTAATTCTCGCGATATTCTAAAATACCTAGAATAATTTTTATGTTTCTATAATCAGTAACAGTTTACACAATAAAACAAGCTGTTAAAGAGCAGATTACAAATACTGTAGTCCCAAAGCTGCAGCATGAGCCAGCACAGCTTCCGCAGCTTGTCTCGTCTCGAGATGAGATCTCGCGGCTTCATACCAAGCAGCTGCGGCGGCTTTCGAAGCGCCCTCTAGAGAGCCCACGTATCGAATAGCTGCTGCTAAGTTATCTCGTTCTATCCAGAACCTATTAACAATTATTTTCGTAGAAATATAACTGATTTTAAACAGAACTGTTCTTGTATATTATAGTCTACTAGCGATCCCTCGCTGTTTCACTCACACTTAACATAGGACTTTCATACAAACTTTTAACTATGTTTTATCCCCGTCGAATTTTGTAAAATCCCGTCGAAGTCAGCTACTACCTCCTAAAAAGCAAAATTTGAAACTCCTGGCACTTATAGTTTCTGAGATTTTGTGTTGAGTGATGAGTACAAATATAGTTTTCCCTTGACTCGACTTACTTATTTGATAACAATACCTGAAACTCATGAATTTTCGAACATTATTTTTCATTATAAAAATGATTTCATTCAATCATTCGATCAATAATTTCTTTTCTCTAAATCTTATTTATGGTTAGAAGTACCCCATTTTGCTAAGTAAGACAAATAAAGAAAAATAGACTATACATAAACACGATCGCAGCAATAACGGGTTATTGCTGTTAGTAATTGAAGAGTTCCCTTGTTTATCTCCGAAGATATTCATCGGATCCTAATATATTATATGCTAAAACCTTCCTTGAAAGATATGCATTAAAATCATGTGAACCTCGTACATATCGGATCAGCAGTGCGTGGACACACAAACTTACATACATACGAAACGGATTAATTAATTAATCTTTTTCATGTCAAGTAAAGTTTTTTTTTTAACATTAAAAGACAGAATATATTGAGCAATTGAGATTTCACGTGGAAATTATTTTGGTAAAAATTATTTCATAAACATTATTTATATTTAATTCTTGGCATTGAATAAAAAATATTAATTACACGCAATATAATACACGCAAATAATTACACGCGTATTTAGAAAATAATAATGTTATGGATCAATGCAATATAAGGTTAGTTAGTAATTACCATTCTTAAACATACATAATAAATAATATATAATAAAAAATATTTTTAAGTACGTGTGTATTAGTGTTTGTATATCTCTGTCTGTGGCATCGTAGCTCCTTAACGAATGGACCGATTTCGATGCGTTTTTTTTTTGTTTGAAAGCTGATGTAATTAATAAAATGACGTTTGAAGGTGTCGTCTCCTTTCTATTTGTTGAAGATATATGTATGTACTAGCTGTGCCCGCGACTTCGTTCGCGTGGATTACAGAATGCTTGGCATGTCTCCTGCAAAGCAAGGTTATAACAGTCTGCGGTACTGCTCCAGAAAGGAGCTCTTTACTTTGGATTTGGGAACTTTCTGGTTGTATTTATAAGCAGACACTAACTCAGATACGGTATTCCTCCACGGTTTTCACTATAAATGTTGAAGAAAAGTGTTTGGTGTTAGTCTTTGAAATTTCGACTGTAAAACAGTATGTTCCCGCCGAGGTCCTCCTTGTTATTATATATCGGGTGACTTTTTTAACTGGGCTTGATAGGCCAAATCTGGAACTATAAGGAATCGCCTAAAATACTTAAAGGAGTCTCGTGTCCGATTTTGAGAAATCTAAAACTGCATCATAAGTCTTTTTGATTTCATGATTCTCCTGGCCAGGAATGGAGCCCACTAATTTTGAAAAAAAAAATTCATTCTGTATTATTGCATCACCTAATAGTGTCACTTGTAAGGATCAACTTTTGGGAAGTAATAGTAACCGACAAATTTAAGGAAAAGATTTATTTTTTTTACAAAATTACATTAAATCTTTACATTAATTAGAAGTTAAGTAATCGATTCTACACAGACATAAACAAATATGTGAGTAAATCACGAGTCCCGGTAAGTTTAGAAAGAAAGTCTGCATTACTTCGAAAGATTTAACACAGTTAACTGTATACTATTACCTCCCTGAAGTCGATCCTTATAATATGTTACAGTATCAGATGGTGCAATAATACAGAATGTTAATTTTTTGCAAAATCAACGTGTTCGTTTCTGGCTAGGAAAATTTATTTTTCAAAAAACTAATGATACTGTTTTAGTTTTTATCAAAATCGGCTCTGTGACTCCTTTAATTATTTTTCGCTATTGTTTATAGTTTCGGATTTGGTCTATCATATCCAGTAAAAAAATTACCCAGTAAATTTATTATATTTATATAATATATATCTTCCCTATTTGAATCAGATATTGTTCATTATTTCATTACTTTCAATTTTGTTCCTTATAACATTCGCTTTCTGCTAGTGAATGTTTAGTCAAAGTCGGTCCAGCTGTTTCAAATATTAGTCAAAACAAACTGAGTGACAGATAGACAGACAAAAATTTAAAAATTGGTAATTTTGTTGTAAGTACCGTTTATACTTTTTTATGCATTTATTTAAAATTACAAACAGACACACCAATTTTATTTATTTGTATAGATATGTATATCTTCCCTTCTTAAATCGGAAATTGTTCATTTTTTTATTGGTTTCTACAATATTTTGTTATCGCGTAATTCTCTTTTTTACTTTTATTCATTAAAATAAATATATTTTTTAAATGAAAGTAGCCTAATCACGTAATGTTTTTAAGAACTTTTAGACTTTGTGATATTTCGAGATTTTTATCTCCATCCCCTTTCCTCTGGGCCTCACGCGATTAACGGACATCCCCTAATTGCGAGTAAAAGTCCTATCAAATATGTTTTAGCTGTTTCAGAGATTAGTCGTAAGAAACAGACTGACAGGCAAAAAATTAAAAAATGGATTTTTTGATGTAAGTACTGTATATACTTTCATGCATTTAGTGAAAAACATAAAATAATGTTCGACGTGAACCCTTAAATTGACATAAATTTTTTATTTATGGACCGATTGACATGAAAAAAAGCCTAAATGTTAAGTGAAGCTTACTACGATATATTAGTGAAGACCGCATCTAAATCGGATAAGCCGTTTCTGAGATTAGCGTGCACAAACGCACAGATAAACAGACAAACAGACAAACAGATAAGAATTCTAAAAATCATTGTTTTGGGTTCTATTGCGTTGGTAAAGGCCCCCTATAATATTTTTCTTCATATATCTTCCATGTACAGACAGCGACCTGCTAGAATTTTATTATTAGTATAGATATAGATAGATGAGCTAAATCTATTGGTCTCAGCGACTAGAAATTTACTATAGTGTGAATGATACTAAAATAACTTATTTGCGTAACCTTGACCTAATTCCAGCAATAAAGATGGTGGAACATCATCTGGAATCATTAGTATACAAAACTCCTCATCAACTTACAGCAGAAGTATTATTTTGGGGTTCGTTGAAAATTTAAAAATTATAAAAAATCCCTTCGACAATATATACTCTTTGAGACCGTAATGAGTAGATTGTCAAAACGTTATCTTTTTATAATTTTCAAATTTATCAATTATCATTGTTTAACTATGGGTGACACTACCTGGCTCTTTGCAGTAAATCAAAAGTATCCAAATCTTTGAATGGCTCTTCGGGAATTTTATCTACCTCTTGCTGTGGTATACCCGATAACTGAGAATAAAAGCAGAAATAATATTAATATATTATGTTTAACGCAATGTATACTACATTATAGTACGTTATGGTAATACGAGTATACCTACTGGTAATGGGGCTGATGTACACGTAAGTAGCCTAGCAACGGCCGATGTAAAGAGACGGAACGTAGCAACATATTATTACATGATTTGGAAAATAAAAACGAATTATGAATCATATATCTTATTATTCACTTCTACTCTCTTCAACAATTGTCACTTTAAAAAAACGCCTGAATTCATAAACAAAATACGCAATTTCATTTATGTGGGTGACACACATATTAGTTATATCGATTTTAGAACCAAATCACTGAACCGATTTTGATAAAAATTCTATGGGACTATTTACTTACTTCCTAAATCTTTCAAATACTTTTAAAATCGATTAAGAAATGACGAATGATGAAGTTCTGTAGTAACAAACATAAAATGTTTTTTTGAAATTAAATAGTTATATTCGTAGCAGTTTCTTATAGTGTAGATGAGCACTAAGATAGAGTTTTTTTTAAACTCCCGCATGAATACAGGGGATAAATGTTTGTATGGTAATTAGTGGTATTTCTATGCTGTTGCTAATAGAAATGACTGTAGTTATTAAGAGAAAAATGTTAAATTATCAATAAAGTTCTAGTCATTAGTTAATGTATTTGATATAATGAATATATTTATAAGAGCAAAGACGAGTAAACACTGCACTTTAATTATATATTCCTATAAAAAAGTAGTACCTTCATAAATAATAACACAGACTGCAACCACGACAGAAAGTAGACAGGCAATGGCGCGCCGTCTTGCTCTACGAGAGCTACTTTTAAAGCTGTTTTCTCCATCTATATATTTTATATAAATATAATTAATACTTTAAAAAAAAACTGAACTTTCTTTAAAAGCAAAATACGTAATTTCGTTAACGTGGATGTCACAGTTATTTTTAAACCAAACTACTAAACTGATTTTGATAAAACATTGGGACAAATCTAAAAGTGTTTCAAATAAAACATTTCATAATTATTTAAAGAATGCCAAAGTTCTGAAAATCAGTTAAAAAAACAAACACTAATCATTGAGAACCTCCTTATGTTTGAAGTCGGATGAAAATAGAAAATATGTAGATTTTGTGAAGAAATGGATGAGTTTTACAAGTGTATTAAATAATATCTATATTGATGCTTGATATTTAAGAGGACATAAGTTGTAGATACATTTATTTAATAAATTAGTTAAAAAGAAGTAAATTTTATGAAAAGCAAAATCAATCGTTAGTACCTGGTGGTATTTATCTCTTAATACACTTTCTGGTACTAATCCTTTCTCTCGTACTGATTGTGGTATAGATTTTAATACGGTGATAACTAATTTGTCCCCATCCCCTTTAAAAATAATTAAATATTATAACAACACGCGGACTCACACCTATAATTATTATAGACTTTAATATATGACTACCTTTTGCTCACGAGTTCGCTCCCGTTAATGTCTGTTTATTTTTATGCTTATTATTTTATAATAATCATATATACATAAAATATAGCGTATGACCATCTAGAATAATGTATCTTTTAAGAGGTACCCTAAATTTTTAAGTCGTTCAAGAATTTACCTTCCACATACAAAATTCGCGTGCAAGAACATGTAGCTGGATCAAAACATCTACATAAACATAAATATACATATATATATATCGTACTAATTGTGTCGGGTTTATAAAAGTTATATTATAAAACTTATGTTTATACAAGGTATTTCTTATTTAAAGTAAAAAGGATAATAATTAAGCTTACCCGCCGCTTTTTCAATAGCCCTCAATTCTTTATTCACGTTAATATAAGTGTCTCCTTTTTTAGTTGCAGCCAATAACGAAGCTCCAGCAATCCACAGCTCTTGAGAACGTTTGGTCTCACTCTCCACTTTTAAATGGACTGAAAACGAGCTTATCCTAAGAAAACATTGAAAGGCAACCAAAATTGTAATAAATATTTTTCCCTCTTTTTGAAACGCAAACGCCATATTTATATTTTACACTATACTAGGTGACCTAAAATTACGAATTTTAATTTCTCAAAGTATTTTTTGATGTTTAATTTTTTTTTCCTAAAACATCTTAGCTTGAGGGTACCTAAATACAATTAAGACTTGAAGACGACAAATCTTAAAAAGAAATTCGTAATTTCGTTTACTTGGACGACAAACTTATTCCAGTTATTTTGATTTAAAAATTAAACTACTGAGATAAATATGAAAATATACCCATTCAAATAAAACAGTATTCAAAATCGGCTGGATGTAAAAATATATAGTAATATTAACATGTAATAACTTAAAATAATACCGTTTAGTTTATCCTCAACTATTTTCACTTTGGCGGCCATTTCATGTAGTTGCTTCGCGAACATTTTCTTCTCAAATGCGACTTTCTCAGCAACCAGTTTGTTTAATTTCGATGTAGCCTTCCAAATTTATAAAAAACATCGATAAACATTTTTTAACTATATATCTAGATCAAGATTTATTGGAAATATTAGATGCAGATGTGAATAAAATACTTGCATTTGTGCATACCAAGTATCGTGACGTCAATTCCAAGAATTTCCACATTTTAAATTGTCGCGTGCTTAGCTTTGCTTTTTGTTTAAAGCTTATCTCATGTTCGAAGATGAATTAACACATAATAAAAATGTACTAAAGGCTAATTTTAGATATGTATTACAACATTAAATAACTAATAAAAGAATAAAAACCCGGCGTCCTTAAAAACGTCTCATAAATATTATGCTCCTTTTAGGGAAAATAAAAAATAGAAATATCCACGTTCAAAAAATTAAAGGATAAAAATTAAAAAAAAAAACTGTATTATAGCGCCAAATCTCTACATTATTTAATTTAAATATACATAGTTACTTTCGAAATAAACACAACATATCAATCAATCAATCCAGTAATGATTGTTACCTCTGCCTCTTTTTGTAAGATCTTCTGCTCCATTGTCTCCTGATGTCGCTCCAATTGTTTCTTCAATAAATCCTTTAGTCGTTTTTCATTTGCACTTTTCTGATCGTCATGCTGGAAATATTAAAAAATAAAAATCGAATATAATCTAAAAAATTTAAGCAATTGAAACCTCTACTTCGCATTGTATGTGACTGTAAAGATTTTTCATTATCCATTGCCTCCTAGAAAATTGGAAAAGTTATAAATATGCAAATTTTATATGGGGATCTTTTATTAAAATTATTTTTTCCGTGTTATTTTTCAAATATATTCTATCAAATCAATGTCTTAACAATTACAAACACAACAAAAAAATAGTGCATTGGGTGCAGCCGTTCTGAAGTGATGCGTTTGCACACATTCGGCAATTGATCTTTTAGATTCCATAATTATAATATTTTTATTTTATTAATGAAAAACATTTTTTTTATTCAAATAAAATTCAAACCGTACTCTTATCTTATACTCTTTATCCATTTCAGCTCTTTTCTGTTTAAGGATGGCGTTCATCATTGATTCTCTATTTTTCCTTTCTCTATCTCCTTGGGGCAAAGCTAAAAAAAGTCTTACGAATATTATTACACTACACGTGTAGTGGAATCGCTTATCGTGTGATTGCATTATTCGTTATTTATTTTATTATTCGTTATTTATTATTGCATCATTCATTAAATCGTCGTTAATCTGTACATTTACAATTTAGAAATTTTATTGATGATTATTTTTTCACAATTAATTTTTAACGAACTAACATCTAAACTATTAGAAACGATATGATATAAACAAATTATCTATAATCATTACTTCTTAATTGCAAGGATGAATTTCAGTTGAAAATAATAGATGGGAACCGCTAATATAATAATCTAATACAATAGGTAAGTAGAGATCGCAATCAACGTAGACATAAAGAGATGGACTGGTTATATAAGTCTCCAAAAATTAGCCAAAAATTAGACAAGTTCGATGTCAATATCTATCTTTTTCTGTTAGCCTAAGATTGATAGTGCTGGCTCTTTCGCACTTTCTGATTTTTTTGATAGCTCGTTATGGAATATCCAATTCATATCTCTACATATGTCATATACATAATTATATGGCGAAAGATATACACAGTAATCAATATGAAGAAAAGGTTTTGCTACGACAAAATACTCTTTAAACTCACTCTCAAATGCTCGACTAACTCTATCTGTCATTCCGACCACGGCATCTTTTAATTCATTTTTTAACTGTTGTGACTGAAAATAAATATGGATCTCACAATATGCTAAATTGTAAAATAACTCTGTATATCTTAAAATATATTTTTACGGCTAAACCTAATTTAAGGGACGCCGATGGCATTATTTTCAGGTGGGTGCATAGTAACTGTCTATATTTTTCAATATTTCAGGGGATGCAATATACGTTATTTTATCAAAATTGTGGTAATTATTGTAAAGATAGTGAAATATTTAATATTTCTTTCATGTCATGTATTGATTTGAATATAATGGTTATAGAAATTATTCTTAAGGTTTAAATATTAAATTTTTAGAATATTTCTACACGTTTTATTCACAGGCGAAAGTTAATTGACAATTAAAGTCATAAGGAATTTAATAAAAACTACTAATAAATACCAATTTTGGTACTAAAATATAATGAATGAATAAAGAGTTAGTTAATAATCATATTAACTAACTCTTTATTCATTCATTCCTATTTCTTAAATTATCCATCTTTACAATTAATATACTCTGTAAGGCTTACATATCGATTAGTATGGTATAACAATAAGTCCAGATCTCCTTGAAGCTGTAATTGGTTTTGTTCATATTTTATCTCCGGAAACAATGTCTCGTTCTCTCCCGAATATTTGTCTATTAAAGTCTCTACCTGAAATATATTTCAATTTAATTCAATTCTTTCCCTAGTGAGTCTTATTTGAAATACGTTATTTCGCCAATCTCACGCATAAAAACTTAATTTATGACCTAATTAAAAGATAATAGCTTAGATTAAATAATATTTTCTGTATATAATTATCTAATTATATACAAAAAATATAACATATAATAACACTAAATTATGCTTGATACTATTAGATTATAGAATATATTAAAAATGATATAAAATTTAAAAATGTAGTCCTTATAAAATAATCGTTGTTAAAAGATCGCCAAAAGTATTACAATCGCCTTGAATAAACAATTGCTACAATAACTCTTGGAAACTTACGCTTACAATCTTAAGACATAAAAAGTAAAAGTAAAGTAACGAGCCTGTAGATGTGCTGGGCTGGCCTCCTCTCCTACTAAGGAGAAGGTTTAGAGCTAAATACACCACGCTGACGGACGTACTACACCACTGCGGATTGGCGGATATACATGTGTCAGAATTTCTCCCGACACTTGCAGGTTTTCTCACCATGTTTTCCTTCATCGCCGAGCTCGAGATGAATTTAAACACAAATTTATCACTTTAAATCAGCGGTGCTAGCCGGGGTCAGAACCCGCGATCATCGTTAAAGATCGACGTGTTCTAATCACTAGGTTCTTAAGACGAAAATTATACTTAAAACTTTGGTCTTGTATGTGATATAAAACAACTCTGTAGCCAAACATAACTGCGTAACTTTGCGTGAACTGTCAGTTCCAATAAATATATCACTTACAAGACGTTATTTCAGGTGTTAAAGCAATTATAAATAATTGTTTTTTTTTTGGTTTCTTTGATGGTTGCTGTGACTTCGCCTGCGCAGGATTATTAACCCCTATTTATTATTATTATTTTACCCCTATTTCAAAATAAAAAGTAATAAAAAGCTTATGTCCTTTTTAGGCTCTTGACTATCTCTGTACCAAATTTCATAGAAATCGGCTCAGTAGTTTAGTCGTGACTGCGTAACACACAGAGTTACTTTCGCATTTATAATATAAGTAAGGATTAACGTTCATTTTTCGTAAAGCAAAAATTACGAATATATTTCTTGCATAAAACCTATCATTAATAACCGGCGAAGTGCGTGTCGGGTCACGCGCAGTGTTCCGCAGATGCCCGACATAATATGCGGTCGTCATTTTACACGGATCATTAACTTTAATTACAGTCTGTTTTACACAACTAACAACTTTATTAATCTGATTAATTTTCAATGGAATTTGTACAAAAATTTTGTAGTACTATTAGGTGCGATTAGGGTTACCAGATACAAGTACATCATTTCCGGGAAAATTGTACTACCTTATTAATGTGCTACAGACAACAAGAACAAACCAATAGAAAAACCAAAACAAATCCCATTGTTTAGTAATTTTTAAAACGCCATATGTATTTCAGTAAAAAAAAATTAAAAATGCAAGAGGCAATTTCCTAAAAAAATAACTTATGGAATTATAGAAGTTGCTGTAAAAAACTAGTTGTTTGAAACCCGGGATAGTATAATTTAATTCAGAGACAAGACGCGATACTCTGGGACTATCTCGGATTTCCCGGCCACATGACAACCTTAGCACGTAGCGATTGTTAGGGTCAAAGGAAAAGTCGTTAATCATTAGTAATTATATATTGTCAATAACGCACTCTCCCAACTTAAGGATAGATTACTCATAATTATTAATATAAAGTACCTAAAGACAATAAATCCAGTGATAACATAACAGAGATATAATATAATTAAATTTATTAAGTATAAGTATTCGAATATACCATACTATATAATGTTATATTACCAGTAGGTTGCTCTTGAATCACTTGAGGGCTGAAAAATCAACTGATGGTGTTTCGCAATTTTAACCTTTTATTCTTATAACCATAAAAAAGTCATACAAGAATTACTTTTTGCCATTGATCATCCAAGACAATAGACTTATCGTTCTCCCACTGATACTGTATGCAAGAGGCTTTTATCTTTAGCAGATAATCGTTCAACAGGAGTCTTGTGTTTTCTATGTCTTCTTTAGACCCTTTCACTCCACACTCGAAGTAACGTGTCAATTCCTCTTTTTAGAACAAATATATCATTATTTCTTATTATATTCCTTACAAAGCTTCTGCTCGCGCTAATGTTGATTTTATTTAAAAATAACAAGCTTGCATAAAATATAGGCTATAAAACAATGTAGTTTACCACAATATTTAAAACAAATTCAGTGGTACCGGATTTTAGTAAGCAGTTAACAAAATTAGCTCAGTATTTATTATATTAGTATTAATATGTAAATAAGATGAAAGAAAGTGATAAACAGTTCAATTGCAATGAATTATGACGCTTCTTTTTAAAATCTATTTTTTTGTGCTAAAAAAAAACATTTTTTTAAATTACCAATATCATTGGTCGCTTCTTCAGCCTTTTTAATCGACTCCTTCACTAAATTCAAACGTTCGATCATGTGACCGCGTAGCTCTTTTAACGTTGGTATTGAGAAATTTTGCATACTTTCTGCAACAATCTGTCAACGACATTTTATTAATTATTATTTAAAAGTTACAAACTTTTCATATTCTCCATAAGCAGACAATCTCACGGCCTAGTGTAGTCGCAAAAATTTTAGAAAACTGTCGGGGATTTACCAGCAGCTGAGTAGATTGAGTCTTAGGGCGGCGGATTTTGGGAATTTTTGAGTGATATATTATCAAAATATGATTGTTAATTAGTGTATCGAATTATATGGGTCGGTAACGGAAGCAAAGATTACAGGCATCAAATGTGTAAATATGCCATTGCTAGGAAATAATATTTAACCTATAAAAATTACTAAAGTCAGAAGAAGGTAAGAATAAAAAGTCCAGAAGGAACCTTTATTCTTCTCTTATTTATTTTCCAACTCTTGTAATAATAAATTTCCGTGTTCGCCCTCTTGATATAAACAGCCCGTTGCTAGGCAACTCTCCATATCCCATGCAGTCAGTTTTATTAACAATAGATACTTTTAGTTCCTTTTTATAACATAAATAGAGTTTTCAGAGAAAAATATACATAACATAGATATAATAATTATTACAACATCATTTTTATTGTGCTTTTAGATTGAGCTTAAATTAATCTTAATAAACAAAATTTTATTCATTTTTATCAATAGCGCTGTTCAGCAATACTTATAAATTTATCACATATGTAAAGAAAATGTCGCTGTCATGGTTATGCCATGTAATTTAGATAATACATATATACTTAATAAAATTGCTACTAATACCTCATTATATATTTATGCACTTAATGTATAATTCAAAACAATAGCAGTTGATTATTTATCATTTATGTTAATATCATAAGTTTATAAATAATTTCAGGACATTACTGGTACCCGTATAACGTGGTAGCCTACCAACGAGCTATTGTTGTTACAAGAGTAGGTATACCATGTGATGACTCATGTTATTCGTACATTATTACGAGAGAAAAAAATAAAGATATACACTGAACCAAAAGTCTTATTATTTTATTTGCTTCTGAAATATTCAATATTGTGTATATCTTTATAGTTCCGGTTATTAAGATTTGTAGGCAAAAAGCTATAATCTGCCATAATGCCATAAGACTTGCTATAGCTCTAAGTGATGCTAAGTAAGACCTCACATGGACAGCGAGCTTAATATTTTATTTGTATACTCTCGTTATATCTTTCCGCTGAGATGTCCCAATGAATAGAAACGTGATCTAAACCGCTAGACGTAGCTTTAAATCTAATTTAGGGCTTTTGAATTTATAAATGCTTGTGATAAAATTATCTAAACTTCGAAAGGAAAATATCGCGAGAAATCCTGCATGTGTCATGTACATTTGTACAGTGAAACAGCGTGGTTGTTTTAGCTTCTATAGTTTTGAATATTAGATGGAAAATTAAAAGCTATAGATCTCACTGTTAGGAATATATCACTGAAGCGAATAATACTGTATTTCGTCTATGGTACCTCGTTGATTAGTTAATTACTAATATATGTATATTGTCAGTGCTCACTCTCCATCTTTCTAGAATAAATTACTTCGTCGTTGCTCTTATAAATATATTTATAATTGGATGCTTATAAGCAATAATGTGTCAATCCACGAAACGTCGAATTCAGAGATATTGATATATTCTGATAATGCGTTACGTATTAAACAATATAAAAAAATAAAGTCATCTAAACTAAGTAAGTACGACACAAAAGTCCTTAATTTAATGTTTGGAATATTGAAGTGCGGTCCATATATTACAATATAAAATAATCTCATGTATTAGAAAAACTTATTATTAGATAAAACTTTTCTTTAAACCAATCTACTTTTAATTAATTATACCTACATTTTTTCTGGATAGAAAATAAAAAATGCATATCTACTTCTACAAACAAATTTATCAAGAATATTTTTGACATCTTTAGACGCCATTTTCTCAAAATGAAATCTGTGTGGCTTGACACAGTATTGCTTATCAGCGTACAATTACAAGTAAACTAGAGGCCCAGTGATAACACTTACCTGGTTGTAAAGAGAGCAAGCGGTTGACGCAGTGTAATAATTACTTAGAGCTTCGTTACCGCGATCTTTTAAACGTTCGATAATTTCACAAACGGTTTTAGTGACAACGACAGGTTTTGGAGTTTCGTCACACTTCGGTTTATCTGGGTCTATAGATTCTGAAAAGAATGGTTATTGAATCTATCAGTAATAAACTCAAACGCAAACTCAAAATATACTTTATTCATATGGGCTTTGAAATCACTTTCGAAACGTTAAGTTACATGCCATTTTTTATAAAGCTAATAGTAATACGGAATAATATAATAATAAGCAATACAATAATAGCAATAGAATATTGACTTTTTGCTTAGGAGAGAAACTATTTAATCATTAAGATTTTTTTAATT
Organism: Hypolimnas misippus; assembly: GCA_037950945.1. Taxonomy (NCBI): domain Eukaryota; kingdom Metazoa; phylum Arthropoda; class Insecta; order Lepidoptera; family Nymphalidae; genus Hypolimnas; species Hypolimnas misippus. The sequence goes on from JBBEEQ010000009.1 coordinate 5,867,309, forward strand.
TTTAAGGCATATTTTACTTTATATTTGTAGCCAAAGATATAAATTTTGAAATAAACTTTTTATTAATTATAATTAATATTCATTAAGAAGTAATAAAAAATATACCCAATATTTCATAACTAAAACAAAAACTTACCACCTTTTCTGTCTTCATCTCCCGGTTGAGATAAATTTGCTTTAAATAAATTTTAAAAAAATGTTTATAACATATTTTAAGAATAAATAAGAATAGGAATAATTATTTTAAAGGCAAAAGTAATATATTTATATTTTAATTTCTTGAAAGGCAAGAATATATAATTTTCAGTGAAATAAGAAACCTTACAATCTGACTTCGTTACAGCGTTCCGTTTCATTATAGCGCAATAACGAATTCCACTATTAAAGCTAATGCCTTATTTATAGGTATTTACAACATATTATAATATCTTACATAATAAAATTATACTGGCGCCCAACGTGGGGCCGTACGTCAAAGGCTGCGGTGTGACCGGATTGTGGCGGTACTCTATCTTATATTTATATGTTTAACGATATAAGAAAGATAATACAAGAAAGTAATGTAGGCTTCATTACCTTCTTATATTCAATTTAAGTATATGAACCAAATACTAAATAAATGCTATACTTAATGCAGGTTTTGTTGATTCATCCAAGCAATTTTTAGGTTTTTCGTCATCATTTATTATCGAATTAAAATAATTCTTAACGTCTTCAACGCATTTCTGTAAAAATTCTCCATACGTCATATTCTCTTCATATGCGATGGCGATAAAATCATCAAACCAAGGAGCGTAAATTATAAGCCAGTCACGAATCTCCGGTGATTGTCTGAAATATTCACATTTGATATACATACAAAAAAAAACAAGATAATAATGGAAATATTCTTTTTTTTATTGGTCTAAACATTTTTTCCAAATGGTTAATATCGATGAGATAGACGTAGAAAATATAAACTCCACAACATACGCCAAGCCATTATTCCATAAAATCTGCAATATACATACATAATACTATTTTTACAAAAAAGAGCAAATGTGTTGTGAAGCAGCTAATGCATTGCTGGTTTAAAAACAAACAGGGAGGGGTAATACGTACTAAAAAGAAAGTAACATAGAGGGAGACTAAAGCTTTTCTACTAATTTGCACCGAATTTGAGAGAATGAGGTATGCTCCAGTTGAGGCAACCCGTGTATAAGCTATTACCATAGCCTGTATACCTACAAGCTTACTAATACTTCCAGAGATAAATACTTTTCTTCCTGTTGGGAATAGATATACCTTTAATATATATTGTCTATGGAACTACGTAGTCTACTCTCAGTCCTTACCCTCTCTCTAGAGCATATTACGGAGAACTCTCCTAATATATTAATTAAATAATAGAAACAATACACAAGAACCAGAAATATAACGCCTACAACGTAATATATACCTCTCTAAATATTTAAAACACACTAACTTTGCGATTACAGCAAATCCAGCACCAAGAAAAATAACAGTCATAGCTCCCCAAAAGGCACTGTCATCTTTGGGTTTAGGTGGTGGCGTAGGTGGTTTTGGTGGACACGGCTCACGTACTTGCACCTTGTACTGTGAGTGTGGGTACTGACATATTTGTGCGACTTGGATTTCTCGTTGATAACGCTATTTTATATTGGAATAATTTCAGTCTTATGAAGCTGTATTTTATTTATATTAAAATGTTTACGAAGAATCTCTAATAAATAATTAGATTTATATTTTTCTATAGACTTCTCATACTTAGTTATCTAAAAGTGGGTTGATTTGGAATGAATTTATGACGGTATGAACGAAGAAACTTATCGGGGGGTATTTATTATGTCTGTTGAAAACATTTACGTCATTGAATTTATGCATATTGTTTTAAATCCTAAGACCAAGGGTCAAGCAGTCAATTAAATATTTAAAAATCAACGTTTGTTCTTGTATCTTATACGCTGCTATACTGTTCAATTGAATGAATAGTCTAGCGGCGATAACATTTTATGCAGTTATTGTTTTCACTTGGAAGAAAATCATACTTAGGCATAGTATCATTAACTTTTGCACCGCGCGTATTGTACCGGCCAGACAGTTTTAGAAGAGGCTATCCGATATAAAATGGTTATTAACCGCCGGGTGCAAAGCAAAGTTATCTATAAAGGATAAGTTACTGCTACAACCAAAATTCACGAATTAGACGAAAGAACGTTAAACTCTAAGTTTTAGTAAAAATTCTTTGGTTTATTATAGTGCAATTGGACCTAACTTATGAATGTATATTTTTCGAATAATGCTTACCAATATATTTCTAATATTGACTAAATGATTTCTAATTCTAAACATTTTGCTTGTAGGTGTTATTTCTTCTCTCCGTCATTATTATTTTTTTTATTCTTTCCTGACATTTGACATAATGATTAATTACCAGGATCATAAACAGGTTTTAAAAATACATGATTGACAATTCTCACTTCCTTACTAATGTTATAAATGCGAAGTTTGTAAGTATGTACCTATGTTGGTATACTTACGGTTGCATCGCAGTACATTTACAATAATATTATGTATATTCACAACAACATTGATTCTTTTGATAAAAACAGTAACAGGCATTGTATTAACACGAGAAGAAAGGATAAACTTATAACGCCGAAGTTTCGACTCCGCAAAGTCAATGTTACCTTCTTGGGGCAAGGTATTCGTTTTTATAATAAAATTCCGCAGAAAGTGTTACAGTTTACAAAAAATAAATTTAAAGTACATATTAAAAAATCCTTAGTAGCTAAAGCATATTATTCTGTTCAAGATGATAAACATGCTTGGATTTAGTATAAGCTGAATTCACACAGGGTATTTAATATATTTGTAACTCATAAATGTATGTACCCATCGTAAAACTTTTAAAAAGAGTAACTATCGAGTTTCTTGCCGGTTCTTCTCGGTAGAATCTACATTCCGAACCGGTGGTAAATTAATTAATTAATTAGTGTTTAGTTTTCTTTTGTTTTTGTATTGACAATTCAAAAGTGCTTGTAAAAGCCTACTTGAATAAAGCATATTTTGATTTTGATTTTGATTTTATGGATGCTAATTACTCTTTCATGTAAAAACTACTGGATAGATTTTAATGAAATTTTAATGGATTTTAATTGAACTACAATAATATGGCGTGTACATCAGAATAACACATAGGCTATTTACCAACAAACTACAAATTCTAGGACTTTCGAGAAGAAAATAAGCTACTCGAAGTACTTATTTTGCGCAGACGAAATCGCGGACATCACTTAGTAATATAAGTTATATCCATGAGATTATAACATCTAGGTACAGTTATATCATACAACTGTACCTAGATTTTATAAGCTCAGGAATTTTGGCACCCATAATTGTTAAGATATCTCTGGGATTCTAGATACTAGTTTACTTGTAATTATTAATATATTTGTGAGAGTAAAGACGAGCGATCTCTCCTAGAGAGAGGGAGGGTGCGTACTGCCGATATATAATAATAACTAACTGATCAAAGAGTTATTATAGACAAAATACAGTATTGTTTACTTTTATAATATATTACTAACAATAACGACGATCACTTTAGACGACGTTATCTACCAACCAGCTGACGAATGCGTATTACAGGCGTGTGTATCTTTGGATCAACAAATCAAATTACGAACTCTAAAAGTCAAATAATATGTATGTAACAAATATATAATGATAAAATAATCATTAATAAGAATTGAGAAATACAGCAGTAAAGGTTTTTACACTTGTTTTTATTGTATTATGAATCGCTACAGCGGTCATTAGTGATGATTGGGTTATATATTTTTCAATTAAATCCAACAAGTGAACTCCAATGGTAAGATTCTTAAGAGCACTTTCTTTTTCTCACTTTAATGATCTTAAAATTATTAAGTCTATTTTAGCTATATTATAATATTAGAAAATATAATATGAGAATTACGTGTAAGTTTTACTCCTGTAATTGATAACAGTCACCCCGGTAATTTTACGAATGCTTTGTCAAAAATAAGGCACTACGAGTAAATTCTTTCAGGTGTAAAAACAATGATAAATAAACTTACAAGTGAAATCCTCGACTAAGGATAAAAAAATAAAACAACAAAATGAAATAAGTCATTCTCTAATTTGTTAAATTAAATACAATTTTTCATATTTACACAGCTCAGTTACTAACCACAGTGCATTTAATCATTAACAATATTTCAGAATAGACGCTAATAAAATTTTTCGCTTTGATAAATGCAGTAGTGTGGCAGAAATAGATTTATTTTGAACCTACGGTGTATGGCTTTAAGACACATTCAAATAGATTTAACTGTACTAACTCATAATAAAACTAATAAGAAAATAATAACTAACATTTAAATAAATAAAAGAACTATTTTTACGCGAACTATGCTTTATTCCGTTGACAAAAAGTTCGATTTTATTGCAAGAGGACAGAGAATGAAAAAAAATTGAATGTTATTCACAATTTAAAAATTTTGGACTATTCGTTGATTACAAAGTTGATAACCATTCCATATATTATGATATAAACAATTTTATGTTTATTGCTATTTTTTTATTATTGCTTTGTGAAACAAAGTCTTGTCTCCAATAATAATTCAATTTTATTGGAATTCCACAAAAAAGAAATTATTCCCTCGTAGATAACATCAGACTAGAGAGAATAATTTGTCATAACATATGACATTAATTAACCTCTAAATTCAAACGAAACAAAGATTTTAACCAACCATTAAAATTCCGTTACATTGACATTTTCAATGGAAATAAAACTACATTTTCAATTTTACGCTTTTTTTTTCTTAATCCTTTACTTTCATACTTCGACCATATAGTCATATACCGGATACCATAGACAATATCTACAGATAGAGTAGGCCGGAAACGGACGCGTGCGCCATGACGGCTTCCGCTGCTTGTCGTATTTCAAGATGGCGTCTCGCCGCTTCCGCCCAAGATTTGGCGGCGGCTCTTGGAGCTCCTTGTAAGAGGTTTACATAGCGAAGAGCGTTAGCTAAATTACCGTGGTCCATGTGATATCTGAAATTAATAATATATATATACAGACTAATTATTATATGACAAATGGACATGTGTTGGACATTTTAACAGTGTTAGCAGAATCGATATTTAAAAGTAAAAAATGATTTGGACGTTGGATCTTGTAGCCTCAGTACAGGCATCATTTATGAAAAACAATTTTTTTTAAATCAGTTTTCAGTTACCGTCATTATCAGTTATTACCTGGTTACATCGTTTGTTGTATGAATTAAGAGATTAAAACTTACAATTCTCGCCGACGAATACACACATAAAAATTATGCCAAGTGCATAAACGCCCTAATGGAAACAATTTCATAACAATAACATCTTACCTTGCCCTCTGGATGATGTCAAAAGTGTCCAAGTTAGAGAAATCTGTTGGCTTGTTTTCTAATTCATCCTTGGGAATTTCGGCAAACTGAAAATAAAATAAAAATTTTTGAAGAATTTATTAATGTACTCTTTAAGAAGCAAAAAGTATAAAGACATTAATTTGACGATTCCTCAGAGGCGGTAAATTAAAATGATTGACTGGTTTCATATACTTCGCATCGTTAATCCAAATATAGAGATAGTATCTGTTCAAATTGGTTGTATTTTCATGAATCATGACGATTTTTTTTTAATATCCAATTGATATACATGGAAATAATACATATTATGATTATAAAACATATTTTTTGTTTCCCTGTTAATAGGATATTAAATTAAAGACTATAACTTAATTTGATGATTACTTACATCTAACATTGATTCTATAGGGTGTTCGAGTATTAAAAAAGGTGCTTCAAACACTTCAGAAGTTCTATAAGTTAAACACATCACATTCTGCATAAAGTAATTTTTTTTATTTGTAAGACCTTAATTAAAAGTCGAACGTTCTGTATTTGACAAAATTCTTTAAACATACCTTCTGGAAAAGTAACTTCGACTGCAGCCAAGATAAGAAGTAGACAGGAAGAGAAGCTCCATCTCTGCCTACAAGGGCTACTTTGACTGCTGTCTTTTCCAACTATGACAAAAAATAAGTGTAAAACATTCATTTTTAATATATATTTTTTTAATTCAATACAGTGTTCAGAAAGTTCAAGAAAAGTATCCTTTTTTTGCAAATATCACTAAACAATTTTTTATGAATTTTGCTATTGATGGATATTGAACCTTTAAGGACTATTTATGTATACAAAAATGGAAAGTATTTACGCTTATAAATAGATTTAAATGTTTTAAATTCTCAGACATGCTGTAATGGCTAATTTAATTTTAAAAATTAATTTCACTTATTTTATTTTTACTCTATTAAAATATTAACTGTAAATATCAGCATGGTAGGTGACACATTACCTTGTCAAATTTTTCCCGCAACGTCTTCTCAGTCAGTATACCCTGCTCTCGTACTTCTTGAGGGATACCTTTCAATACTGTCTGCACTAGTTTGTCGTCTTTGCCTATTAAAATATGTTTATTTTGGTTAAAATCTTATGTTTTATTTTTTATTTATTACAATGAATGTTGTATATGTCAAATTATTTCATTAAAATTGTGTAGATGTAACGTTACGTGTAACCCGCGAGGTGTCACATGTAACACGCGACGTGCCACGCGTAATAGCCGACGTGTCACGTGTAACCCGCGACGTGTCACGTGTAATAGCCGACGTGTCACGTGTAACACGCGACGTGTCACGTGTAGCGCGAGGCGTGTCACGTGACCCGCGCAGGCGACTCACCGGCCCGCTCGAGCGCCTGCAGCTCGACGGCGAGGCGCGCGTGGTCGGCGTGGCGCCTCGTGGCGGCGTGCAGCGCCTCGGCCGCCGCCCACAGCGACTGCGAGCGGCGCGCCTCCGCCTCCGCCTTCGAGCGCACTGCGGGCAACGACACGCCGTGAGCGACACGTGGACTTGCTTTTGAGATCCCGTCAAACATTCCTAATCGCTTTGTTTGATTTTGACTTATTAAAAACCGATTGGTATAATAATAAGTTTTTTTTAATATATTATATTATTGCGTATAGCAAAAAATGGAACACACTTCAGTATTTAAAAAATTAAACAAAAAAAAAATTCCGTACTTATTTAGTTTAAATGAGTACAAAAATTTATTTATTATTATCCAAATACATCAATATCTCTAAATTTAACTTTTTGTGGGTTAACACATTATAGCCTATCAGCATCTATATATGAAGACATGAATGAAAGTGACATGTCGCAAAATAGAAATAACGAAAAAATTAACTTTAAAGTTTTGCTTAAAGATTTAAAGATATGCCTTCAAAAACAAATCAAGCACTTAAACAATAATCAACAATAGTTTGAATTTGAATCATTCAAATCATTGTATTGTATCAAATGGAACATCTAGACTCTCTTAAAGAACAAATATTCCTGATCAAACAAAAAACTGACTAGTAATAATTAATTTTTTTTTTCTTGAAAAACTCACATTTCAAAGTCTGTTCAATAGCCTTCAGTTTCCCAGCCATAGCACCAAGTTCCTTTTTGAACAAAACTCTTTCTTTCTCCACTTGTTCAGACACTGAGCGACTGAATTTACCCATTACCTGTAATAAGTTATAGGAAATACAGAATGTTCGACTTTTGATTAATTTCCTTCAAAAAGGATAATTTTACTTAATTAATTGTCCTATACAGGGCATTCGGCTTTTAATCAAAGTTCTTTAAGTGGGTGGTTCTATAAGTCTAAGACATTACTTTACTTTATGCGAAATGTGATATGTCAGATTTATAGAAGCCCTCATTTAAAGAACCTTAATTAAAAGTAAAAATACTAAGTTACTTCTCGCGACTTATTCTGCGTAGAGTAATTATGGGTGTAACTTCGACAAAAAAGAGTTGAAACTTAAATAAATCGACTTACCTCCTTTTCTTTTTTAGCCAATTTGTCTTGTAGCACTTCCTGTTGGATCTCGAATTGCTTCTTCAACTGTTCTTTAAGTACTCTATTTGCTTCTGCTTGCACTTCCAGACTCTAAAACATAAGTAATATTTAATTAATTACGCGATTGATTTGTCTGCAACTTCTTCCGTCTTTTTTATCTTTATCCATTTCTAGTGATTTTAGAAGGTTTTTGTGTTTAAGTACTAAATAGAAAATCTTGCCTTTTGTCTGTTAATTTCCTTTAAGTCAAAAAACTCAGAAAAACAAATTAAATATTGATATTCGAAATACTATTTCGATGAAAATCTATAATGGAACCCCTATTCAAATCTAAATAAAAGATTTAAAGTACCTTCTTTTGATACTGCCTTTCCTTTTCTAATCTCTCTCTCTTGATCATGTCTTCGACTTTAGCCTCGATTATGGCTTTCTCATCATGACCTGTGGAGGATAATATAAATTTATTACATTATTATTGAAAAATTTATTAGATTGAAGACTGAAGACTTTTATTAACACATAAATTTTATGTTATAAACTCTGTAAAGATGTGAAATCTATAGTTGGCGCTATAGTTGCTATAGTCCTTATGTATGAATCATAGAGATAATTTTTGCTATTTAATTATTAAATAACTGAAAGGGAAAGGACAGTGAAGTGTGAAGTATTTTAGCTTGAGTGTCACATACTAATATTATAAATATGTAATAAACTCTACGATACACTTGTCAATCTTATTCTGGACCGAGGTTAAACAGCCCAGTTAAAATAGTTTTTACTTACATTCAATGGCTCTATTGATTTTCAATTCTCTCAATGTCTGCAGCTCGGCTATTTCGTTTTGTAGATATTGAATCTGTAATTTTAATTTATCTGTTGAAAACTTTATATATCTTTTTGGTTTGTAAGACAAAAAAATTATGAATATTTGATTTGAAATATTTTTGCTTTCTTATATAATTTTTTACACGTCATAAAATGAAATATTTATTTCGTTGCGTGTGATACGTTATTTGTTATTACGTTATATTTCTTACTTGTAATGTAGCACATATTTCTATATATACTATATATTATAAAGAAGTGAGATTTGTTTGTAAATTTGTATGTAAGGAATAATCTCTGAAACTACTCATCTTGTTTCTTGAGGAAGGTTATAGGCTATATTACATCACGCTAGGATTCATAGCGTGATATAAGACAGCTGGTTCTCACCTGTTTCAAAGTGTACATGAGCAAGAGATCGGTATCCCCGCGTATGTCTAACTGACGAGAGCTAAGGTCGACTCCGGGGAACAACATTTGTAATTCTTCCTTGTACGCCATACGCGCTGCTTCTACCTGGAACGATTAATCTTATCTATACTATATCTTAAAATGTAACGGGCCGAAATTATTATATTGGCCGTGGTATCTATACATACAGAATAATACGAAGACGAAGTCCCAAGCAACATCGCGTTAAACAATAAAAATCCCCTGATATTGTCTATAGAAATAAATAAAATTTAAGTGTCTGTTTGTAACTTCAAACAAACAGCTTTTAACTATATGCATATGAAAACATATAAGGTACATACATTTTTAAAAGTTTTGTCTGTCTGTTTGTTGTTGTATTTTGACGGGACTTTCGCTCACAGACAGCTTATGTTATAAGGAGTTACTTGGCTACATTACACTTAATTAATAACTAAAAAAGAGGGTAAAACAAAAACAAACTCAAAACCAATAAAATAGTGAACAGTATCCGATAACTAACGCGGGTGTAACCGCGGGGCACAGTTACTACTAATATAAAAATCCCGAATTATATATTCCGAAAATACTCACCCTATTTTAATGAAAACTCACACATGTATGGGATTTGGTCAAACAAGAAAGTGTGTTTAGTAATAGTATAAAAAAAATCAAGTTGTGAGAATTATTCTTACAATAAAAATAGATCATATTTTAGAAACTAAGTCCAAGTTAAACTAAACCAACCTTATTCCAATACTTGTCACTCAGAACGGCTCTGTTTAAACTTTCCTTGTAAGCTGATTCCGCTTCATTCAAATCGGCTCTGAATTGTTTTATGTATCTGTTTGTAGCTGCAATGCTCTCTGGCGGCGCTTGGACACCAGCTTTTATCATACGGTCTAAAGTATCTGTGGAAAATACATAGTAATATTATTTATTTAACGGCGTGGATGACAAAATCCAAAACTATAAGAAATAGGGAAAAATACTTAAAGGAGTCACGGGCTGACTAAACCTGCATCATTAGTTTTTTGGGAAATTAATTTTCTTGGTCAGGAATCGAACAGCATTTAAAAAATAAAACACAACCTATATTTTTGTAGTGTCCCTTTTAAGGATTAACTTCTGGAAAATAATAATATTTGCCATATATTATAAACCAAAGATAAGGACTTATTTTTTACCAAATGTCATTTACTGTCATTAACTGCATTTATATTAAACTTTGAAATATCGACATCTCTTAATTAATAAAATTTTTTATGAAAAACTCGTTTAAGTAAAATATAATCTACTTACCAATAGCCAATTTGGCTTTGGCCGCAGCTTCCTGCGCCTTCTTGATCGTGTTATCGCGTTCGTTTTGCGCACTCTGCACGGCAGCGAAATGTTTTCTATCCAAATCGTCCAGTGAAGATTCCACAATCTGAAATGAAGTAGTTTGTATTTTTTTTTTTTAATAGCTCACAAACATCTGTAGTTATATTATAGCTCATAACTCCTTTCTATAGTTGGATGTTGAAAAGCAAAAATGTGTTAACCCAGAAAAATTCAAATTCGGAGATATCGATGTATTCTGATAATGCATAACATATTTAACATTATTCAAATATTGTTCCATATTTTGCAATTTACAATAATCTCATATACTTGAAAACCTATGTTATTAATTAAAACTATTTTATTATACCAATCTGCTTTTAATTAATTATACCTGTTATAAAAATAGAAAAACATAGATATGAATATCTTCCAACAAATTCGTTAAAAATATGTTTGATATTTTTGATTTTAGACACCATTTTCTCAAAATTAAGTCCGTGCGGCTTGACACAGTATTGCTTATTAGAGTCCAGTTATATAATATCATTGCAATAACAACAAAAAACTAGTATATTCGTCGATACATACAGTCGTTAAGATTAAGCAGTATACTTATAGTAGAGTTCATATCTTGCAAAATTCTCAAAATCTGAACATACCTTGAATAGAGCCTTGTTGTAACTATCACAAGATTGCGTGGCCCTCTTGTAGTTATCGACGGCGACTTTGGTGTTTTCATGCATGTCATGTTCTAGTTCCACCATGTCCTTTGTTATCTTTATGGGGGTAGGGCTTTGAGGATCACATTTCTCGGTTTGAACGAGGGTAGCTAGAAAGTTTAAGTATTTGTATACATAATTTTTTTTTTGGTAATAAAGGTTTTTTTTGGTAGATTTATGGACTATAGCTAGTGTGTAGTGTATGCTGAGATGCAGCACAATATGACCAAATGCAGGCATCAACCAAATCACAAGGTGTCGAACTAATTAGAAACTTATATTATGAATTATTATTTATGAACTATGATATTATTTAAAGATAGATATGTTATAAAATCATGGATTTGGCACCCAAAATGCCGACCACTTTAAACAACGTAACCTAGCAATCAGCTAATACTAAGCATGAGAGTAGTATTCATGGGCCAACAAGTCAATTGATGAGCTTGTCAAAGTTGGGAATAGTCACAGATTTTTGACGTCAAATATTATGAATGTAACATATCTTTAATTATAAAATATCATTGGTTTTCATGATCTACTAACCTGGTGTTTCCACTTCAGGGGTTTCAATTTTCTTCTCTTCCACATACAATGGTTCGAATGTCGGTGGCGGTACTGTTAGAGATGGAATGATTTCTATGTTAGTTGCTATTCTAAATTCGTGCAACATATTTATTTGACGATTTATATGGTAATGAGGGTAGTTGTATAATTCTTTTAAGAATAGAGAAATTTTACTTTTGAAAATGATTTTAGTGAAAAAATGTATTTACAATTATTTATTTCTAATTTTTATTTGTAAAAAAACAAAAACAAACATTTTTTTTTAATACTGACAAATAATGGCATGAAACCCCACTCATTCCTTCATAGTATTAAATCAGAATCTTAATTCATGGGAACTTGAGCTCCAATTAATTTAATAAGCTCTGTCCTAATCGTTAAACAATTGTCATACATTATGATTAAGTTAATTAAAAACTAGAAATTATTTAGCTCACAAACAGTGTAAGTTTTACCTTTGCTCTTATTTTTTTCGGGAAAAAGTTTTTTATCCGATGCTGCATAAAAAGGTTAAGCGATTTAAGAAAACATTTTTTTATATTTATATGAGAGCATTAAGGGCATTTTATATGCAAATAAACATTATTTACTCACATTCATAGGTCTTTTTTGAGAAATCCTTGGCTGCATCTTTTTCAATATTTTGTTCTGATCTTTGTTTGAAATCGAGTGGTGAAACACCTTCCTGTAATGTTATAACACATGGGCTACACTTTGCTATTTTTTAATGCATTTTGCTTTAAATAATAGCAGAATCTTTAAAGAACCATTTTAAGAACAGGAAACTATAAAAAAGACAAATTATAGTTGATTGGCGATGATAATTTTTACTGCTAAAATAAATTAATTAATAATTAACATTTTCATAAATTTTGGTTCCTATTTATAAATTGAAAGATTTATTTTGGCTAAATTTTAGTTCAAAATAAATACTTATATTTTATTACAATGAAAGTTAACATATCTTATTTAGCATAGCTGTAATATAAATTGTCCATTTTGATAGGTATACCAGAAAGTGTTACGTCACTGACTAACATATATATAATTTGACTTAATTTGATTAGCATTATTAATCTTTTTATTAACTTATAACTCAATTATCATAATAAAAACAACTTTATAAGTGCATATTTGGCCATGATATTGGAAACAATACATAATTTAGTCCAAAGGTGCAAATAAAATTTAAGATATAACTAGGCTAGGATTAACCCAATTAGGCATTAACCCAAGTCATTTGTAAGACCAACCTTGCACTTGCATCATATAAATTAAATTACCTTTCCAAATAAAAAGTTGCTTATAGATGTAGTTGCTTTATTTAACTGGTCTAGAGAGAACTTCCAGTAGCTCGTATTCTCTTGGTAGACGAGGGCCACAAAATCGTTTGCCCAGGGGGCATTTGATTCTAACCAATTACGAGTTTCAGGACTGGATCTGTAAAAAATTATTTAACATAAATGTTTACTCCCTCAAGATTTCACCTGGGTTTACTATACTGTAACAAACAGTCTGTAAATGTCCCAATACTGAGCAAAAACCTGTACTCCTATTGAGGAAAAGGTTAAGAGCTTAATCCACTACACCACTCCACAGTAGATTGGACATACATATGTCAGCATTTCTTCTAAGAATGTGAAATAATTTCATATTTTTAATTATAATTCCACACCGTAGTTTTATTGTAAATATTTAATTTGAATGCAATACATTGAACATAAATCTCGATACTTTATCATGAAATTATTATTATGTTGCGTCCTTGTGTATGCTGAAGACTTACTTAATAAAATAATATAATCTTACTAAGGGTCAAACTCTTAAATGCTACTTTATTTTCTGCAATTAAATCTTGTACCTTTTTATCGTATCTTTTAACATAAAAATTAAATATTACTTATAATTATATTGACTTGGATATAAAAACCATTATTATTTCATTATCTTACTTAGCATAAACAACAGCAGCTCCAGTTAAAACAGTAGCACCAACTGTTCCCCAGAACAGTTTACGTGATTTAGGCTTCTCTTTATTTGGTGGACGTTTTTCCTGATCTAGCGCGTACCGCCGCCGCGGGGCTCTCATGACTATCAGTGCCGCGCATGATCCATCCCCTATCTGTTTTCTTACCTGTAATGTTACATTTTTAATTAAGAATGATATATTTGTACAAATAAATTAAATTCGTATTTTTCAAATTTCAAATAAAGGTTGTTGCAATAGACTAAAGTTTTTTAATCCCAAAATTATCTTTTTCATCGATTTTTTTTACATACATATGTATGAATTAGTGTTCATAAGTGTAGATGATGATTTAATTAAGAAGACATTTCAATTTTATACACAATAAAAATTGTTTAAGACCATTTCATAGCTCAGCTGATTGTCATTGACCATTGATGCCTAAGTATTTATAGGTTATTTACAAAAATGACGTCCACCAAATGTTATGTAAGGTACAACAACAACAAACTTTGTTGTGTTACACAATGTAATTACGAAATGAAAAATTAAATAATATTCTTAACATTATCCGCATTGCTGTTAAGTCAAAGATACCGCAAATAAAGCAAAAACAGAAATTAAACATACAAGTTACGTTAATTAGACATAGATTTGTTTAAACATGAATATCATTTTTTCTCACTTATTTATGTATCTGAATATTACGAAAACCGAACACTTACCAAAACTAAATTAGGATTTGTTAAATGGTTTGTAAATCGATACATTTTCGGCACTGAATCTTTTCCACTCGGCCTGTCAAAAGCAAGAGCAAAGAGTTGAAGGTTTTGTATATTTCCATAGATAAAATATTTTAAAAATCAATTAAATTTGAAACATTATGATTTTTATAATAAGTTACATTATGAGTATCAAATGTTTCATTATTCCTACTTCATTGTTATAATAAATTTGTTTTATATTTATACAATTGGTTACCTATAGTGTCCATTGTCAATATATGCTATTACTTTCATTTTCAGGGAATTTGTCCTATTTTGAAACAAAACATCTTATAAAATAAAACCTATATCAAATGTGTACCTATAATTATAAAAGTGTAAGTTTTTTTCATATTTTTTTATGATATTTGTATAAATTGTTAATTATTTCTTTAACGTCTAAAAGAATTTAATGTGAGAGTTATATCTATAACATTCAAGCAGTTACTTAGATAACCATAGGTAGCTAACGTATTTACCTGTTAGTAGCTTTCAGAGAAGTTTATCAAATATCACAATGTCTTCTAGTACAAAAACTTTTTAATAACCTAAGAAGCAATTCCCGAGCCGTGAAAATTTTTTGTACAAATCTTTAAATGCTGTTTTCCTTAACTTCAAAATCTACATTAAAAAAAAATGTTTAGTTCTGATACTTTCAGATTTCTCCCTACTGACTTTCTCACTTGTATGAATTATCTTAGTTAGACAATAAACACATATGTTAAATATTATGGCAAAGCAGATAAAAGAAACAAAATAGCAATTAATAATCATTTTTAAAAAGTAGCGAAAACAAACTATTTTATACTGTATCGATAGTAAAAACATGAAGGCTAAGTTGAATAAGGCGTTATTTTTTCATACACGGGCACATTTTCCAATAGCCGTATTTCAAAGTTTTAAATATGTTACGTTTAGGTTAATATTATACATAAAATAAAATGAAATTAAATCCATGACAAAATTTATCTATATCTATTATCTATAAACAAAATTTTATAAAAAGATCAAATAAGGTTACAAAAACTTGCTCGCATATTCGGATCTGATAAATTAGATACAAAACCGAATTATAATCGAATCAGTTAACTTGGTTGTTGTCATCTGAAAATTCTCTCCTACTTCTAGAGTGTTTCTTCAGGACTTGCGCTGGGGCTATAAACAAATATCCTTATTGAATAAAATGAAATCTCGATCATAACTCTCATCTACATTTTATTAAAAAAAAATGGTAAAATTAAAAGGAATATATGGAAACACTGATTATCTATGCTTGGTTTACTTCAGACGAGGCGGTATGGTTTATGCTTTGGCCTGTTCGAGTTCAACGAGCAAATGTTGACATAATAAGCATTTGACAATGACGTAACTGAGTTTTTAATTTCTATTTCACTGAACATGAATTAAAAGTAAAACATTGCAAATATTCTAAAATAAAATAATAATTTTCAAACCGAAAAATGTTTCGATGTGCAACATCAGGTTGATAATAGTTTATAATTAGTACATTAATTTATATTGCTAAATAAAAAGTTGCTCTCAGATCTGTCATTTTGAGGTTATATTTCTTTTTCAGTTCTCCGGAGAATACAACCTCTAACGATACAACACTACTATAATGCAGCTAGGACTATTCCCAGTGAATTTAAAAACTTCTCTACATTAAATTCGATCAATACTTCATTTACGAATTTACAAAATGGCTCCTTGGTAAACAACAAACAAATACTAGATATCTCCAAGAATCTAGTTGTTCCTGTCCGAACCGTTACAAAATTTAGTCTAAAAAGTGGTAAAAGGAAGACTGTTAAAGCGGTAGTAAAGAGATTCTTTCGGTTACACTGGGGAGGTTGGATAAGAA
The DNA here is from genome assembly GCA_037950945.1 of Hypolimnas misippus. Taxonomy (NCBI): domain Eukaryota; kingdom Metazoa; phylum Arthropoda; class Insecta; order Lepidoptera; family Nymphalidae; genus Hypolimnas; species Hypolimnas misippus. Next base: position 5,883,739 of record JBBEEQ010000009.1, read on the forward strand.
CAAAAATTGGTAGACATAAGAAGTTATGGAAGAAATCCCCTGCTCAGAAGAGGCGACTGAGACAGCATGTTTTCTGCAATGGAACTCAAAATAAGTTGTTGGACAAAATGGTGACTAAATATTGGAAGAAACCTAAACATTATGTTGATGATCCTTATGCTCCATATCACACAAGAGAAGAATTTCCAATGACGAGAAAGAAACCAAGAACTTATTAGATATTTCAATTATTTATTAAATAAAGTTTCCTTGTTTAGGCATTATTTTGGTTTTAATATATCATATTAGACTTAGAAAATTAAATTGGTGTTTGAATTTACAAATTAATATTAAGTAAATTGAATTAAAAGAATTTAATAGTTTTTGTGGAGTGCTCAATCTTATTAAAATTATACTGCTTTACTACTAAAGATGAAATAAAACCATGTTCAACATGTGTCAAGCTAAACAGTCTTTAAAAATCAGACATTGTTTAAAATGTCAAAATTGCAATTCAATTCAATTCTTTGGTTAATGGCTTTTAGTTGTGCCAATCAGACACATGTTATTTCGCCAATGTCACGTGGGAATAAAAATTGCTATACTGTGTGTAAAATTATAAAGAAACTTATGAATAATATGTCACATATTATATTTGACAACTAAAATAGGTTACCTAAGCATATGTGTATATATAATTAAATGATGTCTAAACCATGTTAAACTAAAAACTATTGTTAGGTGCGGATTTGTAGAACAGGATTTTATGGACACGTATTTAATGTATGTTTAAATTTTTTGTAGTAAGGCAGATATTCGCTAAAAGAATGAATAATTTTATATTTTAGAAAATGTTTAAATGTTTTTATTAATAAATCTATCATTAGACTAAGTATGTAGCCTCAAGTGTCGATGAAAAATGCTACTTTTTTATTTTAAAATATCTAAATCATTCATATTTGTTGTCGCAACATAACACCCGTTTTGGCAAATATGTTTCAACCCGTACAGTTAGGCTTTGGAAGTAAAGATGGGTGCGAAGCTGCCGTTCACGCGGCTCGCACTTTTTTTTTTAAATCCGGAGGGGAGTTTATTTTAAAAGTTGACATAAATAATGCTTCTAACACCATATGTCGTAGTGCACTCCTAACGGTATCATTCATCGGTCTCTTGTTACCGCTAAAATTCCATTAGCTCAAGAACCGAGTTCGCAGTGATGGCTGTTGTATAATAAGGTTTACTATATTTATGTCATATATTATTAAAAAGGAGATTGACGTGACAGACAAGATTCATTAAATAAAAATGGGTCTTTAAGAGATGTTGTATTTTATTTATAAGCCAAATATTACATGGTGTCAGGTGTGGTAGTTTAAAAACAAAATGTCTCAGACAATGAAAAATAATATACAGCAGCCAGCGACAATGCTGGATTGTGGAAATTTAGCTGTAAATTGGAAGGAATTTAAAAGATCGTTTGACATTTTTCTTATAGCATCGGGAAGAGAAAAAATATCTACCAAAGAAAAATATGCTTTATTTCTACATGTGATTGGTAAATATGGACGTGAAATTTATGATGAATTCGATATTGAAGAAGGAAAGCATGATTATGAGCTTCTGATTCATAAATTTAATGAACGTTTTAATCCAAAAAAGAACGTGAATTTTGAGCGTCATTTGTTTTTTGAGACATATCAAAAACAAAACACGTTCGATAATTTTTTAAATGAATTAAAAATAAAAAGCAAAAGTTGTAATTTTGGTATTTTGAGAAATAGTTTAATATTGACGCAAATAATAAGAGGACATAAAGACTCTCAAATGAGAGAACGTCTGTTGACGCGGTCAACGTTAAATCTAGAAGAAGCTGAGACAATTTGTAGAGAATCTGAGCGAGCCAGCTTACAAGCAGCGGCGTGCACTAGCGGTTTCGCAAAGGGTATGGAACATACGGAATGTGTTGAAGCGAATGCGATACGCGGATTTTACGGATGGCGTGGTCAAGCAAGAAGAGGTTACGGTCGCGGTGCTAGTAACATACATCGACGGAACGCATGCAAACAGTGTGATGGGTGGCATGGTGCTGTTGTACGGTGCCCTGCATATAACAATAAATGTTATAACTGCGATAGAATCGGGCATTATGCTAGAGTATGTAGAGTCAAATCAGTAAAAGAAATGGAGGCTAGTGGAAAAGGCATAAATAAAATTCAGTCAGGGGACACAGAAGAGAATACTAATGAGTTATTTATTTCAGATTTATTTGTCGAAGCAATTGATGGCTCGTCGTGGTATGAAAAAATTTACGTAAATAATGTTTTGATTAAATTTAAGTTAGATTCGGGTGCTGATACATCAGTTATGTCAATTAAAACGTTTATAGAAGCAGGATTCGATATTAATATGTTAATAAAATGTAACGTTATATTGAAAGAAATTAGTAAAAATAGATTACCAGTTCGAGGATATTTTATAGCAAATTTTAAATATAAAACATTTACTACTATCCAAAAAATTTATGTTTTAGATGTTGACTGTAACAATTTGTTAGGGTTACATGCGTGTGTAGAGTTAAATTTAATTGCTCGTATTAATGAAATTACAGATTATAATTTTGATTTATCTGTTTTTGATGGTATAGGCTGTTTGCCTACGAATGTTAAAATATATGTTGATAGAAGTATATCACCTGTTGTGAGTACTTCTAGAAAAGTTCCGATGCGTTTACGCCCTCGTTTGAAGGAAGAGTTAGATAATATGGAAAGTTTAGGTATAATAGCTCGTGAAGAAGGACCTACAGATTGGGTCTCAAATATTGTAGTAGTGGAAAAACCAGATAAATCGCTGCGGATCTGCTTGGATCCCTTTCATCTTAACAAAGCGGTACGTAGGAGTCACTTTCAGTTACCGACATTAGATGAAATAGCTAGTGAATTAAACGGTGCAAAATACTTTTCCAAGTTAGATGCTAGCAAAGGGTTTTGGATGTTAAGTCTCGATAAGGAAAGTTCAAAGTTATGCACATTTTCTTCTCCATTTGGAAGGTACAGATTCCTTCGAATGCCTTTGGTATTAATTGCGCGCCTGAAATTTTTCATAGCGAAATGTATAAAATATTTAAATCTGAAGGCGTTACTGTCTACATAGATGATATTTTAGTAGTAGGAAGAACAAAAAACGAACATGATTTGCGTCTTAAAGAAGTTATGCAGAAAGCTAAAGATAATAATGTTAAGTTTAATAAAACTAAGTGTTTCTTCGGAGTTCAGGAAGTACATTACTTAGGTCATGTTTTTAATAATCGAGGTATGCGGCCTGATGAGGCTAGAATTAGCGCTATTTTAAATATGCCAGAGCCTACTGATAGAAAACAATTAGAACGCTTTCTAGGGGTAACTAATTATTTAGCACGGTTTATACCTAATTATTCTAAGATTGCCGCCCCCCTTAGAGCACTTTTAAAAAAAGATATAGAGTTTTCATGGAATAATGTTCATTGTAGAAGTTTTTCAGAGCTGAAAAGTAAAATTAGCGCATCTCCAGTATTGAGATATTATTCACCGCTTGAAGAAGTTACCATATCTGTTGACGCTAGTGCTTACGGTCTGGGTGCATGTTTATTGCAAGACGGACAACCTGTGGCACGTACATTGACGCCGTCTGAAACACGATGGGCCCAAATAGAGAAGGAACTTCTTGCTATAGTTTTCGGATGTATGCGATTTCATCAGTATGTATATGGTCATAAAAATATTAATGTAGAGACGGACCACAAACCATTGGAATCTATTTTTAAAAAACCATTGAACTCCACGCCGGTTAGGTTACAACGAATGCTGATGAAACTTCAGGGATATGATCTTAATATTAAATACAAACCTGGTAAAGAATTATTTATTGCAGATACGCTATCCAGAGCCCCTATTGAAAAAGGTTGTAATGAAGAAGTTCACGAGAAAGTTACAGTACATGTTAATACTTTGTATGAAAATGTAAATGTGTCTAAAGATAAGATGAATTTAATTAAAATTGAAACAGACAAGGATGAAGTGTTAAGAGAAGTACAAAATTACTACACAAATGGGTGGCCTGAACATAAACATAAACTAAATAATCTAGCAAAACCATATTGGGCAGTAAGAAATGATATCCATGCAATAGAGGGAATAGTTTTTCGTAATAGCCAAATTGTAATTCCTACTGTATTAAGAAAAGATATGTTAAAAAAGATTCACGAAGGACACATGGGTATAGAAAAATGTAAAAGAAGAGCTAAAGATGTTGTATGGTGGCCTGGTATGTGTGCAGAGATTGAAGAAATGGTACAAAATTGCGAAACTTGTATAAGACATAGAACGGCACAGCGACGAGAGCCATTACAGCCACATACTGTACCTGATTTACCTTGGCAAGTTCTAGCAGCTGATATTTTCAAATAGAAGAAAAATATTATTTAGTTGTGGTTGATTATTATTCGAAATTTTTAGATATTTTACCTTTAAGTAATCTTACTACTAGTGCTATAATTGCTAACTTAAGAGTGACATTTGCTAGATTTGGTATACCACAGAAGTTGATTAGTGATAATGGTCCTCAATTTACTTCAACGGAATTTAAAGAATTTAGTAGAAAATGGGAGTTTCAGCATGTCACAAGCTCACCTTTATATCCAAAGTCAAATGGACTTGCGGAAAGGAATATTCAAACGGCAAAAAAGTTAATAATAAAAGCAAAGGAAGATGGCGGTGATTGGCTATTGGCTTTGTTGAATTTTAGAAATACGCCTATTACTGATGAAAATTATTCACATGCCCAGCTTTTAATGGGAAGACGATTAAATACACGATTGCCAGTAGCACATAAACAGCTGTTACCAAAAGTTATAGAGCCTTCGAAAGTTAGAGAAAAACGAACGGACGTAATTGATACAACGAAAAAATATTATGACCGTGGTACAAGAGTTTTGCAGCCAGTAGAGCCGGGAGAAAAGGTATTTGTATGGGATAAAAATAAAAAAATTTGGTTAAAAGCAGAAGTTTTAGGTAAGGCTGGATATCGATCATATTGGATAAAAACTGAAAACGGAGGAAAGTATCGGCGTAATAGAAGCTTTATATTAAAAAGGTCAGGAGTAAATAGGAATATTTATAGAAGTCAGGTTATTTACAATGATAATATGATTTCTTCAAGCGAGGGAAGCGCAGTTATACCTGGTAATGATAATTGTGTATATACAACAAGAAGTGGCAGAGAAGTAAGACCACCAGAAAGGTTTTATTAATTTATTTTATATCTTTTGGTTATTTTTATATATTATTAATTATTTAATTTTTATATAAAAAGAAGCGTTCATTTTATTTTAATTGTAATTTTATTTTGTTTTGTTTAATTAAACGACGGACGCGTTGGCGCAATGGTCACTGCAACTGACTAAAGCGCTAACGGTCGCGGGTTCGATCCCCGCTCACGGCAAACGTGTGTATTGGCCATACAGATGTTTGTCGTGGTCTGGGTGTTTGTGTTAGTGTTGTGAGTGTTTCCGGACCCCCGACACAAGGTCATGAGATCTTAATGGGGGCCGTTGAGTGTGATGCGTTATTTATTTATTTATTATTTAATTTGTTATTATAAGAAAGAAGATGTTGTATAATAAGGTTTACTATATTTATGTCATATATTACTAAAAAGGAGATTGACGTGACAGACAAGATTCATTAAATAAAAATGGGTCTTTAAGAGATGTTGTATTTTATTTATAAGCCAAATATTACAATGGCAAGAGACCGGGTGGAATGACGCTCGTTTCATGGAAGTTGAGAAAGTCCCTTGTATAGGATGCTACCTGTGTTGACATATTGGCCGCATCACATATTCAAGGGACTTCTGCAACAGCGAGAGCGGCGGCTACTACCGCTGAAAATGTCAAACGGTGCAAATATGAAAACGTTCAAAGGAGTTTCATATTTGTGCCCTTTGCCGTTGAAACCATGGGGTCCTGGGGCGAGGAAGCCAAAAGATTCTACCAAGAATTATCTTCCCGCCTTGTCGAGTCTACAAGTGACCGGAGAGCTGGCGCCTACCTTGGCCAACATATCAGTTTGGCCAGTCAAAGGGGCAATGCCGCCAGTGTTTTGGACACTTTGCCTCACTGCAATGACATCGACAGATAGGTTTTATGTAGTTTAATTTTTCTTTGTTTAATTCTTCTTACCCAATTATGTTACTACACATAAATGTTTTGGAATTTTGCTATTAATCACATTCAGACATCAAATAATTTTAAATTTTTACTGTTTCAAAATTATGAAACATAATTTTATTCGTTAAATATAATATCTAAACCATAAGTAAGTTTCAGATGGTAGTTCAACATTAATTTGTAAAATTAAGACAGTATGAAAAAGTCAATTTTTATAAAGTATATACGTAGTGATTATATACTCTTTGAAGTATATGTTAAATGTATGTACAGATGCATTGCAGAGGGGAGTTGAGTCTCTGGGCCCTGAGAATTGCTGAGATTTTATCAACAAAAAGATAATTTCTAATATGGAAACACTTAAATTGTATATTGCAATATTTTATCAAACGATTTTAAATTCGATTGACTCAAATAGTCTTGTTTCACAATCGAATATTTATAAAAATTATCAGAGTTATTATTCAAATTAATTATCAATCTCTATATATCACAGTTCTTATCAGCGACGTCAACTTGTAAACTTGAGTAAAAAATAATTTCATTGAAAATCAACCAAACTAAAATGTCCAAAGCAATCTTATATGATTTACTGCAAATATTCAAAAATAGTGTATCAGCTGTCCTACCTGAAAATCTAATCAAGAAATCCCTTAGCTATAGTCCTATTACACAAAAAATAACAATAGCCAGTGAAAACTATAACCTGCAAAATAAAAATGTTTATGTTATTGGAGCTGGAAAAGCTGTACAAAACATGGCTATTGAAGTGGAAAACATATTAAATTCTAAAATAAGAGACGGTATTATTAGTATTCCCATTGGAAGTTTAAATAAACAACTTTCAGACGTGAATAAAATACAGTATCTAGAAGGAGCTAAAAATAATTTACCTGATGAAAATGCTATGACAACAACTATAAAAATAAAAGAGTTGGTTTCAAAATTAACAGAAGATGATTTCTTATTAGTTGTACTTTCTGGTGGTGGATCAGCATTATTGTCTTTACCTAAAGCGCCAATCACTTTGGAAGAAAAAACTACTCTCATAAAGAAGCTCGCAAACTCAGGTGCAGATATTAAAGAACTTAATACAGTTAGAAAATCGATTTCTGATATAAAAGGTGGTCAATTAGCTGTGCACGCCCAACCAGCACAAATTGTAACATTGATATTATCTGATGTTGTGGGTGACCCTATAGATATGATAGCGAGTGGGCCAACAATTCAGAATAAAGATAACCCCATCGAAGCTATCAATGTAATTAAGAAATTTAATTTATATGATGAACTTCCTAAATCAATAAAAACCATTTTGGAACGAAACAATCTTGTACAAACATTTCCAAATGACAAAGTTCAAAATATTCTTATAGGATCAAATAAATTGAGTATAACAGCAGCTATTTCCAAGGCCCAATTATTAAATTATTATCCTATTGAACTTTCTAATACAGTTTCTGGCAATGTAAGCAATTTAGTTCAAGAATATCTCAAATTAGTTAAGATATTTTGTGAATTTAGAAATGAAAATATCGAAATAAGCAAATTGAGAGATCAAATAGGAACTTTAAACATAACTGGCATAAAATTGAATTTCACTGAAACCGTTAATGAAAGTAGTTCCATTAAGACTAAAGATTTGTGTCTTATTCTTGGAGGAGAAACAACAGTAAAGGTAAATGGGTCTGGATTGGGTGGTAGGAACCAACAGTTAGCTCTAGAATTCTCGAAAGCTATGAATGATTCAAGTAATGAATTTACAAATCACGATATTTATTTTCTAAGCGCTGGAACTGATGGTATTGATGGACCAACAGATGCAGCAGGTGCTATTGGACATATGAATCTAATTTCAGAATGTAAGGAAGCGAATATTGATGTAAATACATATATAAATAATAATGATTCTTACAATTTTTACAAGAACTTCAAAAATGGTGAACTACATGTTGTTATAGGACATACAAACACTAATGTGATGGATATACACTTAATAATAATTAAAAAACACACATAATATATTTTTTATAATTTAATAGTACAAAATAATATACAGATCTTTTTATGACGACGGTTTGAGAAAGAGACTTAGTTTATTTTCATTCTCCTTTTCTTGTTTTAATTTAGTCACTGCAATAACTGCTTTTTGACATAGACCGGCAAACTTGTCTTTCCTCTTTTTATTGTTTTTTATAATCTTTGGTTGTACTTTAACGGTGCTGACTAATGTATTTTTACGTTTATTTAAGGAAAAAGCATTTTTGGATTGATAGTATACATTTGACTGGTGCTTTGTATCAGGTTTTTGTTTTACTTTTTTGATTTTAGGCTTTACTGTGTCCTTAAGAACTTCTTCTTCATATTTTTCTACAATTTCTTTGTTTATTTTATGTGGTTTTATCAAAGACATTTTCGCACTTTTACCACAAAATGAACAGATTTTCTCCTATAAAGATTAAAATTTTGTAATTATATTTAATAAATACAACATAGAAGTTTTACACAAACACAAACAAGGTATAAAACGCTGACATTTTTATTTTAGTTTACATATTTTAGTATACATTCACATAGATTTGATTGTATTGATTGATTGATTTGAGGTACTTACCATTTCATTAGTATATAACAAACATTCTTTATTATTAGATGTCTTATGTTTACTGTTATATTTAATTCTTCGTCTCTGCCTCTTACTTAACTTTATGGGGTTTAACTGAAAATTAATTTTCTCTATTAAATACAAACACTTATTTTTTATATAATATAAAACAGTAAATAATACCTTTATTTCAGACTTATTTGACTCTAGGCAGCAAAATGAACATCTCGTACTTTCCGAAAAATGTTTTTTAGGTAATCCATAACCTCTTGTTATATGTTTGCATCTCATTCTGTGAAAAATGAAAACGCAGTTACCAAAAAACCTCTGTTTAGTGTGGTTTTATCTATCAACAAAGAATATACTTACAAATAGTAACTTTTTAATATTTTATGAGTTTCATTATGTTCACTTTGTACAAACACTGAGGCTGCATTATAGAGGAAACCAATTCGTCCTTCAGTCATTATATACTCTGTATGAAATATAATGTAGTACTGGTTTTAATAATTTTCTTTATTATTTAAATTGAATAAAAACAAATTTTATCTTAATTAAATCCGAATATTAAATGACATTTTCACATGCTGATGAATTTTTATTTATCAATCAATCTCTTCTGCTATTGGCTAAGGCGAAATCCTCGAAAAAGATAAAATATGCATCTGTCGATATAGACGATTTTGCTCGATTGTTACCAATCGATTTGATTCGATTTTATCAAGATCCTTACCTAAGACTATTAAGCATAACGGTCTAAGACCGCTAGACATATCCATAAAGTCCGTGGAGTTCGGCTCTATATTGTTAGGTAATATAATAATAAAATTAAAGCACTGACGTGGTTACATTTTTTTTTGAGTTATAATTTATAAAATGTATTTGATTCAAGCATCTCTAATCGCAACACTAAAATATTTCCCGCCAAAAGTCTTAACTGTCATTTCTAATGGTACAATTTTTTACTTTACGATCACAAGTTATAAATCCTAAATATTGATATCAATAATTGATAAACGTGGTCTTTGATTAATTGTTGTGCCTTATGTACGTGAAAAATTCATTTCACGAAGAAAAAAGATTATATCAAATATCTATAGAACACTTTTACTATGATACTAGTGCCATCAATATAACGAGTTTTAGCTTAATGTGCTTTGTTCGTGTTGTGTTTTAAGTAAAAATTGAAAAAACACAACAAATCGACGTAAAATTAACAAAACTATTATTAATTAGGAGTGAATAAGTCGTAATCATGGATGTAGCAGATACATACGCTACACAAAGCCAAGTTAAGGATGAGGTTGGAGTGCGGTGCCAAAAGTTGTTTCAGGATTTTTTAGAAGAGTAAGTACCATAAAACAATCCAATAAATCTAATTTGGAGTGAGCTTTAGTTTTCATTAGCACGAAATTGGTGAAAAAATTTATGTGGAATTTTCATTGTGCTTCATTGAAGTTACTACATTCTATTAAATTTCACTTTAATGTAATATTAAACTGAAATTTAACAATTTACTGTAATTAATGTATAGTTTGTCATTAAAACTAAGTTACTAGTGTTTAAAAAACCAACTTAAACTATTAATTACATCATATTCCGCAAGTAGTCATCCTGTATTACTTATTATGAAAAATGTTATAGAAAAAAAATTTTGCATTTCCTAAACTTGAGAATTTACTGGGGTGTTCGGGGGGTCCCCCTTCACCCCCCCCCACCACATAAATTTTTTCACCAATTTTGTGCTAATGAAAACTAAAGCTCACCCTAACTTTGTTTGAAATGGTCATTTCATTTATTTATTTCAACATTTTTCTGATGATCACAATACAAACTGATATGTTTTTATTCAGATTTAAAGAAGACAATGAACTCAAATATGAAAAACAAGCTAAAGAGCTTCTTAAGCCGGAGTTAAGTACATTAGAAATAAGTTTCGATGATGTTGAGAAATATAACCAAAACTTAGCCACAACAATTATTGAGGAATACTATAGAATATACCCATTTCTGAACCAGGCTATATTGAATTATGTTTTAAGCCTTGCGGACAGTAGTATGAAAAAAGACTTACAAGATAAAGAGTGCTATGTTTCATTTGTTGATGTACCAACAAGGCACAAAGTTAGAGAATTGACAACGGCTAAAATTGGTACTTTAATAAGGATTTCGGGACAAATTGTGAGGACACATCCTGTGCATCCCGAGCTTGTTTTGGGTACTTTTGTGTGTTTGGATTGCCAGACTGTTATTAAGAATGTTGAACAGCAATTCAAGGTTAGTTTTGAAACTAAGTATACTAGTGTAAACATTATTATAAAACTGCTTTATTTAATGTGTAAAAAATTTGGTTAAAAACGATATAATTATAGAATATAATATACTGTCATTGAAATGATAAAAAAAACATAATTCCTACTTCATTATAATTCCAGTACACAATACCAACTATATGTCGAAATCCAGTTTGTGCAAATCGTCGCCGCTTCATGCTAGATGCAGACAAGTCAGTTTTTGTTGACTTCCAAAAGGTTCGCATACAAGAGACACAGGCAGAGCTGCCACGAGGATGCATTCCTCGTTCACTAGAAGTTATATTACGGGCTGAGGCTGTGGAATCTGTCCAGGTAATATTTTAGTAGCAGTTTATATTCAGATAATCAAAATTGAATTGTTTAATATCGTAATGAAAATTGGATGTGTTGATACATTTATTTAAAACTTTAAAAAATATAAAATAATTTTCCATAAACTTTTCTCACAATATAAACATTTATGTTATGGAATGTATTGCAATATATGAAATATCATATGAAGTTTTTAAACAACAAGATTACAGAAAAATGGTCATGAAGCAACTTAGTTTCCTAATAATATTCTACTACAATTAAATTAAATCTTAATTACTTTTCATAAACATAAGAGTTTAAAAATTCTCATTAATTACAGGCAGGAGATCGTTATGATTTTACTGGAACACTGATAGTTGTACCTGATGTGGGCTCTCTTTCTTTACCGGGAGCCAAAGCTGAATTGACAACAAGGACACGAATGGCGAATGAGGGCCAGATGGAGGGCATTAAAGGACTTAAGGCTTTGGGAGTCCGAGAATTACATTATAAGTATGATTTTAAATTTATTGATTTACTCAACTAGACTTAATAAAAAACAGAATATGTAAAAACAAGTTTGTATAAGTCAACTTTGGATTCAGATTGAGTAAATCGGAAAACCAATTACAAAAGTTGTTATTTGGTTTCCCAATTTTTGGATACATAATATATACTTAAATGTTATATTGCAATTGATAATATATTTTTTTTCACTTTATTCTCCTAACAACATCATATATCTCTTCCAGGACAGCATTCTTAGCGTGTAGTGTACAAGCTACGTCTAGACGTTTTGGTACCGCGGATTTAGCCACTGACGATTTAACCACTGAAGACATGAGGAAACAAATGACAGACAAAGAATGGGATAAAGTAAGTTTTAACTACTAACTTTTTAAGGGATGGAATAACACTAATATTATAAGGCCGCCTAGTAAAGGCCACTCTTAATGTAGGCTCTCTGAATTTTCGTGCATGTATGTGCCGAGAGATGTGCAACGCCATGTTGCTAATCAATAAGTCGATGTTTTTTTATTTAATTACATGATTTTATTACAAAAAAAAGTGTTTGTTAGGTACATCTCCATCTGATTCCTAAAAATGCTATTGTGCACTTGCACGAAGTTCATTGTGGCCAAGATCCGACGGTCGTATAATACACTCTAATTTTTAGTTCCACTATGAACACATTTTTTTTTTTTAGTAAACATATTTTCATATTATCAAATGATATTTTATATCTATAGATATGTTACGTTTATACTATAAAATGCTAAAAATCTGTGACCATTATCTACTGTTACAAGCTAATCAATTGATTTGTTAAATAAAAATAAAATTCAGTTGCTAGCTGGTTGCTAGGCAATGTCGTCCAAAGTGGTATGACAGACATGTTGGAGCAGTGGTCACTGCCACTGACTGAAGCGCTAACGGTCGCATGTTCGATCCCCGCTTACGGCAAATGTCTATATTAGCCATACAAATGTTTGTTGTGGTCTGGATATTTGTGTTAGTGTTGTGAGTGTTTCCGGACCCCAACACAAGGCTATGAGATCTTAATGGGTGTTGTTAAGTGTGATGCGTTTATTATATGATTATTTATTCTTAGTGTCAAAATCTATAAGCTAACATATCTATAGTTATTATAATATCATTGCGAAAGGCAAGTTAATTTAATTTCTGTACCTCTTTTCAGGTATATGAAATGTCGCGAGATCGTAATCTTTATAATAATCTCATCACAAGTCTATTTCCTAGTATCCATGGTAACAATGAAGTCAAGAGAGGTATACTGTTGATGCTGTTCGGTGGTGTTGCTAAGACTACCATTGAAGGTAAAATCATTATATTTTAAATATAAAATTAATACATTCATTTTTGATATAATATGACTTTATTTTGGAATTTCTCAGTGTGTAATTTTGCTACTTTGGAACTATCCATTTTGTTTGTTCTAAATAAGATAATTTTTCTTGGGATTAGTATAATAAATAAGTAGCAGTATTTTAACAAACAGTTATTTAATTTTTCAAAAACATTTCATTGCACAGTCACAGTAAATCTAACCAATATAATACATATATAAATTAGAAATAAAATTTTGATCTACGGTATCTATTGCTTCCATTTTGTAGAGGATGAGAAATGATAGATCTTGGAGTAATGCATTTTTTATTTTACTTTACGCATTAATGTACACATATTAACTTTAGCGAGCAACAAGTAGAGAGCGGGAACACAGAGTAGTTAAACATGACAGATAAAATGCACAACTCCACAGAGTAATTAACACCTACACCTATAATCCCAATCTATGTGGTAATTTATTGTCCTTCAGGCACAACACTCCGTGGTGATATCAATGTATGCGTGGTGGGTGACCCCAGTACAGCCAAGTCGCAGTTACTCCAGCAGGTCAGTTCCATGACCCCACGTGCTGTCTACACCAGTGGAAAAGCCTCATCTGCTGCTGGTCTCACCGCTGCTGTTGTTAAGGTAACGAGACTCCATTATATCATTTGGTTTCGAAATTATGTTTTAATTTCAAACCCCAAAAAGAAGGATATTATAATTTCGATGTGTGTTTCTGTTTGTGTAGTAGCTAGTGTATGGAAAAATTTTGATGCTTTTTTGTGTATGAAAGCTTATTCAATTGAAATGCTTTTTAGCTATAATTTATGAAGATATGTTTAGAAGTTGGAAGTTTATCAGTACTTCTATGATTGTTGAAAAGATCTGAGCATCTTCTACTGGTCTAATCAACTAGAAATTTAATACACTGTCCTGATACTCCAGTAGTCTCAAGAAGTAGTTTGTCGAGTTTATTTTTATTTTTAATCTTGTGTTTGTAGGATGAAGAGTCATTCGACTTTGTGATAGAAGCGGGCGCGTTGATGTTAGCAGACAATGGTGTATGCTGTATCGATGAATTTGATAAAATGGATCCCAGTGACCAGGTGGCAATCCACGAGGCCATGGAACAACAGACCATTTCCTTAGCTAAGGTATAATTGTATATAGATCACTTTGTTTAATTTTTTTACCATCATAGTAAAGAAGTCCTATAGTTGACCCATAAGTATGTTTGTATGGTTGCCTATTGTCTTAGAAACTACTAATCCAATTTGGATGGGGTTGTAATGAGTATTTATTAAAGAAATAATATGTAGGATATGTATATTTTAGGGGATAGACAGAAACATCAATAATTATATATATAGTAATTGAAATTTATTACAAATTAATTGAGACTGAAATAAATCCTGATGTTTCGTTTTACGAAACTCTTTACGATCTTGGCCATGGAGAGTCCTCTTAAATCTGTTTAAATAGTTTTATTTCAATGTGTAATAAGCTCGAAAATTTGATAATACACTATGCTACAATAAATTTTCATATTCTTCATCTACCAGGCTGGAGTACGAGCAACCCTTAATGCAAGGACATCAATATTAGCCGCAGCCAACCCTATCGGGGGTCGATATGACCGAGCCAAGTCATTGCAGCAGAATGTAGCTCTCAGTGCACCAATTATGTCCCGTTTCGATCTATTCTTTATACTAATAGATGAGAGCAGTGAAATGGTTGACTACGCAATCGCGAGGAAGATTGTCGACTTGCATTGTAATAAGGAAGAGACATATGATAGTGTGTACTCGAGAGAAGATTTATTGAGATACATTGCCTTCGCGAGGTCGTTCAAGCCCCTTATTACAGAGGTAAGATTCTAATCTAAAGTCGCACACTTATACATATATGGTTGCTGATAGGCAATAATGTGGCAACCCACAAAAAGTCAAATTTAGAGATATTGATGTAACCTGCTTATGAATTACGTATTTAACGTTATTCACAAAATTTTCGAGTCATTTGAACTAAATAAATACGGAAAAAAGTTTCTTAATTTAATGTTTCGAATTTCAAGTGACTTCCATATTTTGCAATTTGTACAATAATCTCATATATTTGAAAAACATATTATTATATCAAACTATTTACTATACCGATCTGCTTTGAATTCATTATACTTTATATCAAAATAGAAAAGAAAGGATGGATGTATACTTCTTCAGACAAATTTACTAAGAATTGGTTTGACATCTTTAAATACCATTTTCTCAAAATGAAGTCTGTGTGGCTTGACACTGTATTGCTTATCAGCGTCCATGCATAATCTGCAGGAAGCCGGTCAGCTGTTGGTGGAATATTACAGCGCACTCCGTTCAAGAGAATCAGCAGGTGGTGGCTGGCGTATCACAGTCCGCCAGCTGGAATCCATGGTGCGGCTCGCAGAAGCCATGGCCAAGATGCACTGCAGCGGACATGTCACTACACACCATGTGCATGAGGCCTACAGGTAAAGATTTCCTTTTAGTGTATATTTCTGGTAACCCTAATAACCTTTACAGTATCACCATCAGTGGCGTGCACAGAGTTTTTAAACAGGGTAGGCAGAATATTTTGAAAGCATACTTACCAAAAATATTCACTGCATTTTGTTTAGGTAATTGCAAAATTAATAATATTTACAGCAAAAATGGTCGTTAGTTGTGCGTGTACGTTCCGTACAGAACAGGATTTTTTAGACTTTTTAATTATTTGTAAATTACACGCCTATATTTCAGTAAGAATAATGTGAATTATAATGTTTTTATTGAATTTACGATTGACTTAACCTTTAGTTCATATTAATTGCAAATCAATCACTTGGCCTCGATCACTTTTATCATCACTGAAAAAGTTTAGTTAGTTTAGTTTAGTTTTAAGAATTCAACACTTTTTGTTTCATGTACACACACACATGAAAAACTTTCACAGATCACAAATTCTATTTTTCACACTATTTTCAAAGTTAAAATGCTAAATGCTTTAGACCGCAAAATGAATACAAACAATAATAATGGCGACTTTAAAGAACTCGCGTCCAAAGGAAAAAAATATGCAACCAAAATTAATAGTCCTTTACTTACGCGGTAATCAAATGAAATATGAAACTTTTCAAAATAGTCGCATTACCTTTTTCGGCAATTTTCCTTATTCATCGTCTATTAACGTGAAAAAGACCTTTTTTTCTTTTTGTGTGTGTAATATTATCCTTGTGTGTCAAATATTTATAAGAGCGCACACATAAATATATTAATAAATAAGATAATGCAATGTACATTTATCTGAGTCTGAGTCTTAGGGTAGGCGGTGTCTTTTTGAACCGCATGCCACTGATCACCATTATATCCACCATCCATCACCATAATTTGATAACTCATAAAAACCAATATGATTAATTAAAAATGGCTGACATGCCAACTAAAAAAGTACTGACTATCTTAGTATGTGTCAGCGATTGACTATTTTAGTATGTATCTTGTACATTGTTATGGGAGACCATTGTGTGCAAGTCCAACTTGAAATTGACTGGTATTTCTTTTTATTTTATCTTACTAATCCTACACATAACTGTTTACAATGTTTTAAAATGACATCATTTAATTATAACTTTTAGATTATTAAACAAGTCTATCATTCGAGTTGAGCAACCTGACATTCATTTGGACGAAGAGGATCCTCAGTATGAGCCGAGTATGGAAGTTGATCAAGAAATACCTAATGGTACACCAAGTATGTACATTTTTACGTATTTAACTTATGTAAACAATCTTTATGTCGAGTTTATAAAGGCTTTCTTACTAATATTGATGAACCCCGTTAATTCGACATTATCTCAATACCAAATACAGACGAACCTCTGTAATCTGGCATTGTGAAAAACTTTAAACAATAATTCTCGCCTTTTTATAGGCACAGAAAGTCAGGTGAATGGAGACCAAGCATCTAAGAAGAAGTTAACATTGTCATTTGAGGAATACAAATCACTCAGCAACATGCTGGTCGTGTTCATGAGGAAGGAGGAAATCGAGGCAGAGTCGAAAGGTAAATATGTAGCGAGCCACACTTATCTATTTTTAACCAATTTCTTTAATTTTTACAAAAAAAGTTTATTTTATTTTTGTACAATATATGCGCGTAATTGTTAGCTCATTTCTATTTTATGAAAATTATAATATCTAAGCGTTTAAGATGACAGGAAGCGACTTTGTCTTACGATGTTAAAATGTGACTTTCATATTAAAACTTGACAGTTTAGTATTGTTCATATAAAATTAAATATAACACATCTATGTAAACAATTCCAGGTGAAGAAAGTTCAGGTATGCGCAAGAGTGCAGTGGTTAGTTGGTATTTGGAAAGGCTTGTGTCACAGGGACAGATAGAGAGTGAGGATGAGCTGCTGGAGAGGAAGACCTTGGTGGAAAAGGTCATAGACAGGCTCATGTACCATGTAAGTTACATTGAACTAACATTTCACTTAACCATATTGTTTGTGAACAAAAAGTCAGTGATTTTCTCGAAAGAATGAAGGTGGTACAATTTTATACAAGAACAATTAGTTTTTGTATAAAATTGTAACCAACCAATTGTTGTTAGTTATTGAAGAGTTTTATCGTTTATCTACTAAGATCTCTCATTTGGAAAATGTGCATTTTTAAAGTGAAAACCCAATCGAAGTTGGATCAGTTGTTTTTGAAAAAATCTGTTAAAAAATCCTAAAATTTAATTAAGTTTTCTAAAAATAAATGCTACTTTATTAAGTCCATTGTTGCAATTCAATAACTTAAGAATAATTGTTTATTATATAAACAGCTAATTTTATATTAAGTTCTGCTTGAAATAATAAAGTTTTTTTTTTTTAGGATCAAGTAATAATCCCCCTGCAAACAACAGGCCTAAAGTCAAGCAAATCTTCGGAACAAGAAGTTGAAGATGACCCTCTTCTGGTGGTGCATCCCAATTACGTTGTTGACGCATAACACATTCCTGTTCACAGCTGGTCTTTTTTAATAAAACATTGATTTTTAATATTTTGTTTTATTTATAAACTAAAAAATAATCATGGCATTAATAGTATAAATAAATAATAAATTTGTCAGCATCAAATAAGCAATTATATGATCAAGGATAGTGACAGTAAGCACTTCGTACGCAATTAACGATATTTTAAATACTAATTAGCATAATCTATTATAATCTTTTTGTGTAACAGAATAAATATTGAAACTGATAATAGGACATACTTAAAAGTTCAGAAACCAGACCAATTAAAAGATTTCCCGACATTAAAAAACTGAATATAATTAATAATATTAAATTTAGCGATATAATTAGTGCTGAAATTCGACTTTTACTGTTAACTAAGCAATCCATAACGTAATATAAATGAAGGATTTTTAAATGAAATATGGACATTAATAAAAATAACGTTTTATTTGGCTCTCATCATATTTAAAAATATACACTAAATACTCTTACAACTAACAACGTTCAAACACTTTATAAAGATCACATAAGCTTGCTATTTGTAATATTGCTCCATTACCAATAAAACTAGTGGGAGGCAAGAAGTTTCTTCTTATAGCAGGAAATATTATGTGTTCCTGTTTCCACATTTCTGATTTTACTGCCTCTTCATCAGTATCAGGATTCGGTTGTGAGTAAAATATTGCAGTTTGACGACTGAATGTATCAAAACACTCTTTTTCTGATTTCCAATTTACTTCTGTGACGAGTTGGACGAGGTATGTCGGTAAAGCACCCATAAATGGTGTGTGGCCATCTGTAATGCAATTGGGAGTTTTTATTGAAACAGAGAAATATATATTACACTATGATATTACTACAATTTTATTTATTGGTTTATATTTTGTGGTACAGCGTGGTAAGACTTAAATATTTAAGCTTGAATATAGATGTTTTTAACCCTTAAATGCATTGTGTATAAAAAAATTCACGATTATTTAAAAGCCTACTGTCAATCTAAAATTTTACTAAACGTCTAATTTGGCGATATTTTTAATATTTTATTTGACCTTTAATTACATAATTATAAATATTTTTTTTACAATTTTTCCATGAATCTACTAGTCAGTTTGTTTATATAAATTGTTTTAAAAAAAATATTTGATGAATTAAAAAATATTCACGCAGTTAAGGGTTAATATAGTATAAATGTATTATGAATCAATTAGAAATTTATTGAAAGAAAGATTTTTAGGACATTATAATTTGTTTATTATTTGGCGAGAATTATACTTAAAAGTTTTGCTCATTGTTTTACACCTGAATGAATTTAACTTTTTATTAATTTCTTATTAATTTTTTTCAGTACTTTAATTTAAACACTATCAGCTTTCGTACCGTTACCTAGTCAACTGTTACCAGGTTACGGAGTTATTTTTTATCAATTACAACAGTAAAACTTACAAGTATGTAAGTACATTTCACACTTCTGTGTTAAAAGCGAGAAATATAGAATATTTTTGACACTAATTCAAAATTAAGTAAAAATAGAACATATTTCTTACCAAGAAGTAAAGGTAGAGCCAGCAATTCGCCACGGTCGTTCACTTGTAAAGAAAAGTATTCAAAAAGCATCGCATTCTTGCTCAAAAGCAACTGCGTCATCTGCTTGGCCATATCCTGCATGTCACCTGAGACATTTTAATTAAATTCAATTTAATGAAATTATGCTGGTCACATAAAACTTTCTAAAACAGGAGGTAGTTTTAAAAAATTATATACCAGCTATGTAAATAAATTCTGTCATATAAAGTTTATATAGTCCGTCACCAAGGCCTTTTTTATTACAAATTTATTGACACCTCATTCATTCAAATGGGTTCAGTAGTTAGCGCTATGATCAAAATCATTACCCTTCTTTTTGACATGGCCATAGTTGGAGTAAAAGGCTAAAAACAAATAAAATTCGTAATTTCGTTAACTTGGATGATATACTAATTTATTTTATTTTGATTTTAAAACCAAATTACTGAAGCTATTTTAATAAAAATTGTATGGAACTAATGGTAGAGTATACACTTTCAAAAAGTTTAAAATTTTTAAAAAACAATTTTACCGAATAGGTCCAGCCGTTTTTGAGTATTCAGTGAACGTATATAAGAAAGTCACCAATGAAGTTAGAACCCCCTCCTTTTTTAGAAGTCGGTAAAAAAGACCTAACTTTAATTCGTTTTCCTTTAACTTTTTGAATTTAAATCTAATTTATAAATATTATATTGGTTTCACTCTCACTTATTTTTTGTTCACAGAATTTTTAGAAAAATTGTTTTAATAAAATATTTTTTTTTCTATTTTAAAATTTGGGTAATAATACTGTACCTAATTCAGGATCCCACTGAGATTCTTGTGTGCGAAGTTCTAACATGAACAATTCTTCCAATGGGAGAGGATTTGATAATTTTATTAATCCCAAATTTTGGAAATCATATAATATTGTTTCATAAAATAGCTCCTCACTAAAAATTAAGACAGTTTATCTTTTAAAATTATTTTTAACGCTATATACAAAATATTACAAGTTGAGAAAAAAAATTAAATATATCAAGTCAGTGCACTTTTTTATAAATAATATCTTTACACATAAGACAAGTTTATTTTTTTAAACTTTAAGCAATTCTTAATAATAACTATTTGTTCTGTAAATCTATGATTTTAAACTATACTCACGTTATCCGCATAGTATCACACAGATACAATTTAGTTGAGTGTTGTATCAGTGATCGATGGGTATCAATACATGCTATAAATATCAAATTAGCCAATATTTCCCTTAAATTCATATTACAATTATTTTCCACATCCATTCTCAACTGTTTTACACTTGTCAACTTCGTTTCAACTCTTTCATACTGGAATTTCCTAGTTTTGAATGATTCTTTTGGATCTATATATGAAATATTACTATCTACGACAGCTGGTTTGATTCTGTCTTGTTTACTTTGGCCCTCATTAGGTTCTAGGACTAAAGAATTTTCTAGATCATCTATTGGTTCATCTAAAACTATATTTTGAAGTGTTTCCTGTGCAACTTCAGGTGATACTACTACATTTGTTATAGCATTGGATTGTTCTTCAACAGGTTTTGGTGGTGCTTCTTCATCTGTTACGGGATTAGGTTCTGTTGTAGCTGTTTTAGTAACTGTTCGAAAGAATTTATCAATTTTCTGTGTATCTGAATCAACTCGCACTAAATCTTTGGCATATACTTTTGCTCCATCGGTTGTTTTCTTGACTATTTCTTCAACCATTGTCGCACCGGGAAGTCTGGCCTAGAATGTATTTAATAAATATAACTTAGATCAGAATTGATAATTTTTGTTTTATTCTTAAAAACCTAATATATATAAACAACCATTCAAATAAACTCACTGTCAATTTGTAATGTTTTAATTATAACTACTTAAATTTTTTAATTTTTAAATAAAATATGTAATATATTTTTTTATTAAAATTATGAGAATTTTTTTCTTATGTATCAAAAGCTTACATAAACGATTGAAATAATCTTTATGGTTACGGAATGTAGCTGACTATATAAAAAAAAAAAAAATGTATAATTTTAGTTTTTTTTATATATTTATTATTACAATATTTACGTTACCTGAGTGTACATAACTCTAGAAGAGTTACAGCTGAGCAGTTTACTTTCTATGACAGTTTTTATTCTATCTATTATTTGCTCCTCATATAAGAATTGTACTTCATGTTTGGTTGGATGAACATTTACATCAACATTCTTAGGATCTGTAATAGTTTGTAAATAAATTATGTGTAAATAAAAAAAAAATCGATTATTATAAATATATATTAATTAATAAACATTGATAAGAAAAAAATATCTAATACTTATAATAATTACCCAATACAATGCTGAGATAAACGAATGAATGAGCATTTTTCGGCAAATACGTCGCGTACACTGAGTCTACCGCTTTACGAATGGCTGAAAATAAATATTTCAATTAACTAACGTGGGTAAAACAATATCATTTATACAAGAGTCAGTGAAGTCGTACCTTCTAAAATTATTTATTTTTAGATTTTTCGGACTTACTTGGGATGTTTTGCAAATTTTTATTTTAACCATCACACAGTATTGAGGCAAATTTTCTTTAATTTGCTGTATACTATTGTTGTTAAATATAAGATTAATAATTGATTTACTTACATTGTGAATCAACCAATCTATGGTTTATGAACAGAAGCATGGTGCCTTTCTTGTGTGAATAGTTCACATTAGTGACATACCCACGAAGTGACAATGTTAATGTTGGATCCTCCAATTCTATTTCAAGCAGCTCACGAGCGATTGAGTTACCGTGTATCTGAAATTTTGATAATTTATCTTATGTATATAAGTCTAATTATATAAGTCTAATGATATTTGTCCAATGTTTAATAAATTTATATGAATTTTATACAAAACAATACAAAATTTCCAATTTTTTAATTAATTGCTCAGTTCAGCCTAATTGAAGATTAGCTATCTTATGCATGTGATTCATGCAAATAGTTTTTTAAATCTTATTTGAGATTCTTTAATTTTAAATGCATCTTGCCACAAAAAAATTATTTTCTTACTCTAAGACACAACATATTCTAAGGACAAAATAGCCTTCTAAATTGGACTAATTATGCAACTGATGCAATAATGCCTTACCAATTATTCTTCAGGTCTAATCAGAAATGTACTTACAATTCTAACATTTTCCACTACAGATGATTTTATTGGAGTCTTTATATCTGTATTTTCACCGAACTTTTTCAAAGTAAACCCAACATAGCTGTTATGTATCGCATATCCTCCAACCACTTCCATTATATGAGTGTATTCTTCGTTCGGGCTTCTTAGGGCTCTCTTTCGTGCTATCACATTGTAGAATAAGTCTTCTACTGTTATTTGAGTACCGTTATTGCCAGCGCACGCTTTTACTGGCCCTTTAAGTTTACCATTTTCATATGAGGCTCTGGAAAATAAAATATTAAATTAAAAGATATACATTGAATGAAAATATAATTACAATTTTTTATTTATAAAACAGAGAAACTTAAATATTTAGTATTCAGGATGGTAATGCTAGCAGCATTAGAATAGCTGTTCCGATGCTTATAAAATGATCATAGTAAAAATAGTTTGAGACAAATGTACTTATTGGTAACATTACACACATATACCTGCAACAAAATAATACTGAACCTGTGATTAACAAACAGACAACAAAGTAATTCTATAATTTATCCAGGTTTTGAAGTATAGAACCAAAACTGTATATTTTGTGCACTTTTTAATTTTGTGCATTCATCACAATTGATGAGCACTTTTGGATAACCAATTTCAAACCAACTTTTAGTTCTTAACGTTTTTAGTATTCTATTTGTCTTTAATTGTCTTATTTAGTACACAAATATGGCATGTAAGAGATGAGAAATCATTGTGCAAATGATTGAACTGAATCAATTATTATAATGAAAAATAATGTTCGAAAATTTGCGATTATTGATCCATGTATAGTTATCAAATAAGACAATACATATGTAAAATTAACACAAGTTTTTTGTGTGAATTTTGATAATTATTATTGCAGCATTAATTAATTGCTTACTTGTATGCACATTTATCATTTGCTGTTTTAGTTAATATAGTCAAGTGAGCTATGTGACTGATACTAGCTAGGGCTTCTCCCCTGAACCCATATGTGTTGATAGCCTGTAAATCCTCATATTCTCGTAACTTTGAAGTGGTGAATCTTTCACACACAATATCCAAGTTGTCATTCCTGATACCTGTTCCATTATCTTGGATCTAAATAAATATTAATATATAATATTACTTTATATATATATTAAAGTGTTTAAGAAATCTACAATTTCAAAAAAGGTACAACAAAATGTTGTCAAATAAAATTAAATAGTTCTCGACTACCACAATTAAGAATATATTTACAACTCATTGCTTATGACAGATCACCCATTTAGAATGCTGAAAGGTGTAAATTTATATTCAATTTATATTCAATATTCAATTCTCTGAAATGTTTGATTTGTTGTTAAAATTTTTATTTAAATATTAGCCCGGTCATTTACAGCCAGAATGTTTTTCTGAATTCAAATAATGAATAAAGAAAGCACAAAATTAAAATAAAGGTAGCATACAAATAAAAAAAGATTATTATTTTCTGATTATGAATGATGTGAAACAGAGCTTACATTAATTAATTGTAAGTCTCTAAGTTTCTTATAATAATAATAATAACGCGTCACACTCAAGCATTCTTAGTTTTGTAAATACTGTATAGTATTTATAATTACTGTTGCATTACCTGCAAATATTTCAAGCCTCCTGCTTTAACAGTAATAATTATATTTGTAGAATGAGCATCTAAGCTGAAAGAAAATATTATAAGATAATTAGTAAAATTTCTTTAAAACTATATATTATTTGAATTTTTTACCAAAATATGAAACGAAAATAGAGAAGCAACTATAAAGGTAATATTCGAAAAGTCACGATTCATAATTTTTGTCATGATCATTTTCATGTTACTATTAATTATAATTCTATAGCAAATACTATTAATTATAAAGTCGTGAGAATATTCCGTGGGCAAGTTCTTTTAGTGATACAAAAGTTTACCAGAATGGATTTTCTGCAACTGAATTCAGAAGAGGGTTATGCAAAACTGAAAGTTAATACATAAAAATTCACGACGGAAAACTATTATTAAAATTAATAATCTACCGGTAAAAAATAATAAAATACCTGTTTTCGATTAACTCTTTCAGCGCATTAGCCGGTCTTTGCACAATTTCACCAGCCGCTATGCGATTAACTACGGTTTCATCTAGTTTTCTAATTACACCAGGTTCATTCATTATTTAAAGGATTTAATTGTAACTGTTAAAACTATAATATCATCCATGAAAATATTTATTTATATTATTTGTTGTTAACCGTTTGCCGCCATTTTCAATTTTAATTTTTAATAGAGCATAGAAGTACCAAAAACGACAATTTTTAAGACCAATCCAATGTATTATACTTTATTGCATGGGATGGTTTTTATATTATAAATGTATTTTTGTAAACTATTTATACAAATTTCTTAAAAAATGAAAGAAATTCTTGGAAGAATACTTTATATTAATTATAATACAACCATATGAAATAAAATATAGCAACATCAAATTAAATATTATTTTTTTTTAATTAACTTGTTTTACGGCCCGGAAGAAAATTAAAATGGGTCTTTTTCACATTCAGTGAAATTAGTAGCAAATTGAAAATCGATTTTTAAAAAAAGGTTTTTTTTTATATTTCATTTCCTTTATTTCTGTTCTTAATATTTTTTATATAATATAATAATAAATTTAAGATTTCTATATACGATACAGTAGTATATTTTTATTTACCCATTATGTTTTTTTAAATTACTTTTAAGGATAAAATCGTACTAACTAACGTTGGCAACACGGAATATTTTTATGAGAAAAACAAAGACAAGAAAAAGTAATTCATAATTTTGAGCCCCTTTGAACGGAAATTTATATTGAATACATTACATGCTTTAATGTTAAACAAGTATTAATTCGATAATAATGATAATAATAATGCTGTGATAAGTATATCATACTTGATCTTTTCAAGTTGTGGACATTGCGACGATTATTAAAGTTGTCATCTATTGGTGATTTACTGAAACATTTGTGTTTTCTAACACGTCTTGATTATATACTCTTTAAAATCTACTAAGATATACTTTTTGTAATTTGTATATACTATCAATAGAAAAAAGTAGAGCAGTATGTCGAATTACAATATGGATATAGAGAGTGACGAAGAGAACGAAATTCAAGACCTGGAGCAACTTAACGCAGTATTAATTAATGATGAACCCTGCGCGAGTCCATCAGCTTCTCAAATCTCCGTCAGCACTATGAGTTTCTGCAGTTTTTCATCTAAATATGAGGAATATTCAAAAATCGAAACAGTATTAGCTCTCAATAAAATGTGCGATGAAAAGTTACGTCGACTGGAAAAACTGTTACAATCTCGTTTACGTGAATGTCGACAAAGGCTTAGCGAAGTACAGGGAACAGAAAATATCATAAATGACAATCACGATAGAGTTGAAACATTTCGTTATGTCAATTGTGGAAGACCATATTTTAAAGACAGAGCAGGTTTTCCAGCTCCGGACAATGACGATGCAATACTAATGGCTAAATCCGAAATGTACGACTTTTCAAATATTGTGTCAGTTCCAGGTTGGACCGTTAAAGATAAAAGTCAGTTCAATAACTTAATAGTCAAGCTATCACAAGAAAAAAGGAAGAAAGATATAAATTCAAAAATCGCTGCCTTGAAACGTGAAACCAAAGTTAATGAACAAATAAATAATGATAAGAAAATTGCAAAGCTAAATAAAGAATTGGATAAATTAAATAAAATGCTTCTTATTGATTTAGTTTTGCCGATTGATCAAGAATATGACTGGGACTTCATTGCAAATAAACTGAATTATAGACATAGTGCTCAAGAATTTAGATCTCTTTGGAAGTTATTCTTACATCCAAGTATAAATAAAAATGTTTGGAGTAAAAGTGAGCACATGAACCTGCAAAGAATAGCTTATGATGAAAAACTGCAGAATTGGGACAAGATAGCAAAAGAATTGAATACAGGTAGAACAAATTATCAGTGTTTTGTATATTTTCGGACTAATATGATTAACACTTTCACTGGCAGAAAATGGTCAAAGGAGGAAGAAGAATACCTTAAAAGATTAATCGAATTTTATAGAGAGGATAATTACATTCCTTGGGGCAAAGTGGCAGCTTCTATGGAAAACAGAACTAAGATTCAAATTTACAATAAATATTTCAGAATGACTGAACATAGGAAGGGCCGATTTTTAGCAGAAGAAGATGCAGTTATTCTGACTTGTTATGAAAATTTTGGTCCAAACTTTAGAAAGATGACAAAGTACCTTCCAGGCCGGTCTCTGACACAATGTCGTGTTCGATATCAGGTTTTAGCTAAAAGGAGAATATCCACAGTGTGGACATCAGAGGAAGACAAAAAACTTGTCCAGCTATTGGCTAATCAAGATTCGTCAACTAATTATTCAAGTATTGCACACTATTTTCCTGGGAAAGACAGAGTCCATATAAGGGCTAGATTTTTAACATTATCAAAATGGATGAGAAGAAATCCTAATGTGGATATTTCTAAAGCTCCTAGGCGTGGTGCAAGACGTTTAGGTCATGGAAAATCTGCTGATGATTTAAATAGAGCAATAGAAAGCTTAAAAACAAGAATACAGACAGAGGTAATTCATAAAAAGAGTAAAAAAGTCACAAAGGATTCACCAGAAAATATGATCGAAGATGCTATAATAGCTCTTTTTGTCAATGAAAATGTAAAAATGGAAGAGGCAAAAAAAATGCAAGAGGATGAAGAAGAATCGGAGACTATAGATATTAATTTTCAGGCTCGTACAAAATGCAATGTTGTTAACTTGCGTAAAGTACTTATTTTGCTAAGAGCAAAATTGAATAAAGAAAGATTTTTAAAAAGTTCTTATGGTAAAAAATATCGGGCATTGTTAGAGCCAGAACAAGAAACATACAGTGTAAAAGTTAAGTCTTACTCAAAACAAAATTCCGAAACAAGTATAGAAATCAATCAAACTCCTGATATTTGGGGAAATGTTTGCTTAGGCCCTTTGGCATATGTTCTTCCACCACATTATTCTACAATAACCGGTTGTAAGAAACTAATGTCTTATGTTATTGCCAAACCACCAAGTGAAGAAGTAGTAAATATTAATGTGGTGATTAGAAGGAATATCTTGTTAAAAGTGCAGGCATTTCTTTTAATGGAGCGTTTCAATTCATTATTTCTGTGGCCGATGTTACTTGCAAATACACATCCGGATGACACTGGTGTTTTCAATGAGGAAGAAAAACAAAAACCACAAAATAACTGTGAAGAATATCCGTTATTTGACAAGAGTGATTATGATTCCGCAAAGATTATGAAAAAATAAGAAACCAGGATAAAGATGATGCATAACAAATGAAAACTTGCATGGTGTATTAAGTATACTATTTATTGCAGTGATTTGTAGTTATGAAATAATTTCTATTAACAAGCTGTCTTTAATGTTTTTATTGTGTTTTAAGAGCCCCGAAATATTTATTATACAAACTGACAGACAAAGAGACAATCATTTGTATTGTTTGTAATGAGAGGATATTGAGCCCAAGACCGCTGGCAGAAACACTTAACAAGTTGTTAAAATGAGGTTCTTTACTCTTTAGTATTTGTAACAAAAGTTCGCTATCTGGAAAGTTACTTTTTTTTATAAACTAATTACTATCAATGAAATAAAAATGAAAATACTCAATTTTCTATATTTTATTTCATTATTCTTGGAGTACCTATACTTGAGTATTTATTTTGCGCAAGTCTGTGTACAAGTATCAAGAACTACATAGTGCAAACAGTTAAAGATAACGTCCCACACGTATTAATCGATGATTTAGACACGTGCAAAAGTAGCGTGTCCAACCAAGTTCAAGAAACAGAACTGGCGCCTGGCCGCACCGTGTGTACACCGCACTTTTGACCCCCTCATAAATCAAAAACTATTTCAATAAACATATCAAATTTGGCTCATATATTGAGACTTGCGAGATACATATGCGTTCTAAATTTCATAAGCTTACTTCAAACGGTTATTTAGATATTAATGTCCAAAAATCCTCATTTTTATTATTGACTGACTGACATAGATCACAACTCTAACCCAGTTCCAGATGACCTAGAGAGTTAAAATTTGCTATGCAAATAGGTAATTAGATGAATACAAATAAATAAATAAAAAAATGCCAATTTTTAAAGAATCAGATTCTTTTTTGAATGCTTAACAGCTTAACAGGCTTTAAAGCCTGTACCTAACTACTATAGATGTAAGAATCAGTAAGTAATCATAACTCATGACAGCCGGTCTTTATGTGGTAGGTATGGGGATTAACTTAACATATAACATAACATATATCCACGCCCTATCGGGGTTCGACAAGTACTGTGAGGGTAGGTAAGCAAGTTGGAACATGTGTTTAGCAGTGATAGGTTGTCAGCTTTTCGCCCACCATACAACACAACTCTCATCCATTTTACTGGCTTTTTATTTTTTAATTGAACGTGAATCTTAAACGAGTTTAATACCTACCTACCACCCAATTTTTTATTCATTCATTTAGGTAACGCAATACCGAACGGGCAATTCACTCATATATTTCAAAGATACAAGAAAATATATAAAATAACACTGAGAAGAAAATTACAGCCCGTAAACGTAGGAAAATGCAGTAACTCATTCAATAGTTTTATATTTATAAAGTCTACTTTTAGTTTATAATTTGTCCTTTTAAAAGGACCCACGGCATTTATTTATTTATTTAATATGGAACTCCAACACAGGTACATATGTATGTAATACAAAGAAATACAAGTTTATAGGAGAACACAACATGCACTTATACAGTATTGAACTCTAAAACAAAAGTTAAGAAACAAAAATAAAAAGAAAAAAAAACTAAAATTAATAATTACAACACAATGAAAACGAAAACTATTTAACAAATCTAAACTAAGCAAAATGAAAATAAATTCAGAAACAAATTATAGAAACAAATTTACTTTGATTAACAATTTGCATAAAAGGCATAACATTTCTTTTTGAAAGTGCTAAAAGTGTCGAAACCTATTTCGACAGTTGGTATTGCGTTATATAAGCGTGTCATTCGGGCTAATGGTGAATTTTTCCCAAGATTGGTTCTATTCTTACTAATTTTGAACAACGGACATGGGTTCCGAGGTGGTCTCCGTGGCACGTTAATATTAAGTATTTCAAGCAAATATTTACTGTCCACTTTATTATGAAAAAACTTATACAAAAAGGTTAAATCCAATAAGGATCTTCGCACACGAAGAGGTTACGAGCATTACGAGGGTATGTACTTACCTACAAAAATTAATGATATCCAATCAAAAACATAAATGTGAAATGAGAGCCAAGTTCAATATTATGATAAATGCCTTGGTTGTTGACTTTAATGACAAAACACGTGAGATCTAAATGGGTGCCAAGTTCAATGGTCAGTCCTGAAATTTATTTATAAGTAACAGTGTAAAAGATCATATCTTCTTATAACATAAGATAATGTATTGTAGCCTAAGGTCTGTCTTGGCTAGTTTTCATTTATAAATTACAGTCTTTGTAAGTTCTAAACCTACAAGTATTTGTCGGTTCTTATTTTATAATTCCGAAAATTTGGATTGTTGGTAGAAACTAGCGATCGAACATAGTAATTCATTGGTAGGTTTATAAAAACGTATTTAGAGACCTAAATTTCTTCTTTTCTCTGAAACGAATGATAAAAATTAAAACAGCAATATTTTCTCCCAAGGTAAAATAGCCATTGTAATGATTTCACTCTGTTACATTTTCAGGTGCAATTTTCGGTGGCCTTAATCCAGTAGGTGGCAGTCTTCTGTTCTAATTGATGTAGTTTGACATGTAGTCATGAAATTTTTCATGCTATGGATTAAACTTAGACCAAATGCTTAATGGTCTAAGGGATTAAACCATTAGGCAACTGAGCGAGTAATGCACACAATTCTATGAACAAAATTTGCAGCCAAATTTAATCAGAGGGCGAGGTAAAAACTACATTGATATTGCTTCAAATATACTCAAAATTATGTTACATGAGTACGAACGAAACAAAAAGCGAATATCAAAACTAGTAATTATATGTGTTTCTAAAACACACAGCATTATTTGAAGAAGCATCCATAGATCTTACCATAAATTTAGATTTATAAGCTGTTTATCTTACCTTATATCATCTGTGTTACCCTCTTTTCCTTCAGTAATCCAGCAGAGGGTGCCTTAGTCATTCTTTTTTATGTGCTGTTGTCAATGTCATGTCATAGCGTTTCTGGAGTATCCAGTGACCACAGGGAGTCCTCCTTATCTTCGGAAGATGAGGAAGGATCACCTCCTATTAAACGACGCAGATTGAAAAATCACGAGCCTGATCCGCGAGTGGACGTTCTTATGAATCGGGTAGATTACATTACTGGTTATTTAACACAACTACCGCAGTATATTGCTACGTTGACTCAAAATTCGCAACCTAGGGACAATCCAGGTCCTAGTCACATAGATACTGTGGGGCCTCAAAGACAGTTTTTAATCAATCCTTGTCCAACGTTGAAAGAGATTGAGATGGGTGAAATCAACACTGAGTTTGATGACAGAAGAGTAGTTCGCCCAGCTATTAAGGAACGTGTAGTCCGGGTTCAGCGTTTGCAACATTTTAATTCTCAAGCATGGAAAGGAATTTGCTATAATCAACATTACAGTCTTATATTGCTACTCCTGAATTCACAGCCCTAAAAGTTAATGAGGAATTTTGTTATTTAAATAAAACAAAGGATTTTTAGCATCAGCAGAGAATATGCTAAAGAAAAATTTACAGGAATTACTTAATTGGGAGCAGTAAATATAGATGACTGAAATCCTGCTATGCTGTTTAATAATGTTTCTGCATTATTTTGGACCAGGCTCTCCAATACATAAGAATTCTGAAAAGATAATGCAGATTATTTGTGGAAGAAGAGCTGAATGTATTGAAATAAGAAGGGAAAGAATTTTGAAAGAAATTAATAATATCAACTTAACAACAACCTTACAAGCCCTAAGTATTTATTTAGCCGGGAAGCATTGCAACCTTTAATACAATCCTTGGGAGGCACACAATCATGGCTAAGTAGGCCAATTTACTTAAAAGAAAAACTGGTACATCATCGCCCCACAAGAAGTTATAAATATAATAATCAAAGACCTCAACCTCAAGAGTCTAATAAAAATTATAAACCTAATAAGAAATTAAGAAATAATAATTTTCGCATCATTAGAAAGCAAAATAATTTTCGAAACAACAGCAAAGAGCTCTCCATTACTCATAATAAACTAAGATGACTATATTCGACCTCAGCGGCCATTTCAAGGGGGATGTTTGAAGCAGAGCGCTCAAACATGGGAGGCATTAGGTGCGAATCCATTTATTCTGAAAATCATTACCAAACGCCGCATACCGTTCAGATCGAAACCCCTTCTTCAAATCCAACAAAAAATTTGCTCAAAAAATTTGCTACAAAAGAATCTCCCGAGAAACAAAAGTTATTCAGAACCTAAAAGAAAAAGGAATTTTGGAAATTCCAAAAGATCTAGATACAGGCTTTCTATCGAAAATGTTTTTCATAAGGAAGGCAGATGGCGGAGTGCGCCCTATTTTCGACCTAAGAGGACTCAACAGATATATAATAACTCGCAACTTCCAACTGTCGACTTCCTCCAAGAGAACGATTGGATGGTCAAGGTAGATTTGCAACAAGCATACTTCCATGTACCAACAGCCGAATCTCACCATCGTTTTTTGAGAATTTATTACAACAACCAGATCCTACAGTTAACTTCCCTACCCTTTGGCCTTTCTTCTGCCCCCCGAACGTTTGCAACTTTATCAAACTGGGTCGCGGAGATCCTACGGGCAAAGGGGATAAGACTTGTAGTCTATCTGGACGACTATTTGTTAGCCAATCAGAGCAAAGAAAAATTAAAAGACCAGGTTGCAGAAACATTAAGTCTAATGGAAAGCCTAGGATGGCATATCTACTACGAAAAGTCGATGATAACTCCTGTTCAAGAATTCAAATCTAGGAGTAATGTGGAATTCCAACCATTTTACAATGGCTTTACCAGAGATAAAGATTTTAAAAATAAAAGAAATTATCACAAGAGTTATAGAAAAGGGCCGTTGTTCCCTACGAGAGATACAATGCTTACTACTACTAGGTCTTCTCAATTTTGCGAACTTGACAACCCCACAGGGGAGATTACATTAACGAAGAGTACAAATGTTTCTCAGAAGTTTTCCTCGTCACTCCAAAGTAAGACAAAAAAGGAGATCAGGTGCAACAGGAGTTATTATGGTGGCTGAAAGTCATCAATTACAGCTCGATGAAGCCCATCGAGCTGTAATTGATGGCTTTAATAAAAAAGAGAGAAAGAAAATAGTTACTACACACTTCTTAACCACAGATGCAGTAGATGCAGGCTGGGATGCACAGCTAAACGGGATGTATCTGTCAGGAAAATGGTCTCGGCACCAAAAGACTTGGCATTCAAACATCAAGGAGATGTTCGCTGTGTACTGCGCAATAAACTCACAGCGAAGAAGTCTGAGAAACGCACAAACCAAATGCCACGAATATTACATCACCTAAATATGGCCAGGGGAACATACATTGTGATAGCACCACATTGGACACAATGTTTTTGGCTGACAGACTTACGAGCGCGTGCTCTGACAGAGCCGCTAATAATAAAAAACCTTCATCTCCACTTAATCGATCTGACAACAGGCAGGACCCCATCTTACCTGGAAAAGTTAGAACTGCGAGCCTGGAAGGTTGGGGGTGGGCTAATTAAATAGAACATTGGTCGTTAGAGGAAAAGAACTTATTAAATAAAAGTTGGAGAACATCAAAATTAGCAACTTATAAAGCTCCAATTAAGCGATGGATCTTATGATATAGGTCCCATAAGGTAAATTCTAAAACACCAAAGAGCACTGATGTTGCTAGATTCTTGGCAAAATTATACCTGAAGGATGGACTAGCTTACAGGACTATACTCTTACATAAGTCGGCAGTCTCTACCTATTGTGGAACAGGTTTGGATCTGTCAAAGAATTTCTTGGTCCATCAGACTTTAAAAGCTATTTCGCTAGAAAGACCTCAGCAAAGGAAGAATCAAATATGGGATACAGCATTACTGTTTAATTGGCTAAAGAATACACCAAGATTAGAGACAGTCTTTGATATTTTTAGAAGAACAGCAATTATTCTTCTCTTGGCTTCTGGGAGAAGGGTTCACGACCTTACGCTTCTCGAAGTGTCTGAGGATATTATGAGTGTAAGTGAGGACAAGAGAGAAATATGGTTATGGCCCAGGTTTGGGTCAAAGACAGATGGACCAAATAATAGACAATCCGGCTGGTCACTGAAACAACACTCTGACGAGTATTTGTGTCCAGTACAACATATTAAAAAATTAATTGAAATAACAAAGAAGAGACGTTTGGATGGAAATTTAAACAGTTTGTTTATATCAATCACAGGTTCTATTAAACCAGCAACTAGAACCATGATAGGGGGGTGGATAAAGTCTATATTTAAAGAAGCTGGAATAGATGCCCCACCAGGTAGTGTAAGATCAGCAGTGGCATCAAAAAGCTTGTTGGAAAATAGATCAGTAGAAGAAATTTTAAGTTGAGGGAATTGGAAAAGTACTCAAACTTTTAGAAACTATTACTGTAGCAAGGTGGACAGAATTAAAAATAACGTCAATGAGGACTTGGTGTTGAGAAGTTTTTCAAATATTTAAATAATATATATTAAATATATATAGTACATATTTTAAACAACATACTTTTTTAATTGATTATTATTAGTTTTTCATTGTTTTAAGAATAGTTTTTTGTTTTGTTCAGTTGTAATTATAACTACTAAGAGGTTTTAATCAATACTAAACTTTAATTACTTATTAAACTAAGTACTTTCTACCAGATAAATATTAAAAATTATAAGTTTCATTATTTTAATTTATAATATTTGCAACAATATGTTATTTTGATTTTATTTTTAATATGTGATCTCATTGTTAGCTAAGAAAGAAATGCAGAGAATATCTTAATCATACAAATTCGTTTTAATATTGGCTATAATTCACATAGCGTTTACATTCTTACACCAGCAGATAACAAACAGGTCTTCAAACAATGCTGTGTGTTTTAGAAACACATATAATAAGACTGTTTTGCATTACAACAAACAGTTATTATGTGTGTGAGAAAACACATAGCATTGCAGCAAGTCGCTTGCTGGTGTTTGGTGAAGACTATGACATGATATTGACAAGAGCGCCTAAAAAAGAATGACTAGGGCACCCTCTGCTGGATTACTGAAGGAAAAGCGGGTAAGATGATATAAGGCAAGACAAACAGCTTATAAATCTAAATTTATGGTAAGATCTATGAATGCTTCTTCAAACAATGCTTCAAACAATGTTATGTTGTAATGCAAAACAGTCTTATTAATATGCACACATTTACGTTACACATATAAGAATAGTTCACCATAAAAATAAAAATGAAAGTACTTTTTATAGGAATGAGAATTTTCATTTCCCAAAATATGATAAAAATATTAGATTTGATAATTCTATGCAAGAATTTACTCCATTTTTGGGTAACAAGGTATTAAAATTGTTCGCAATGCATTCAAATGCTATGTTTTTTTCCACAAGCGATTAAGAAACTAACATCGAATGAAATCTTATTTTAAAGTTTTATCAATAACAAGAACCCGAACTATTAAATACTCGTTTAGGGCTAACTTATTTGCCATTTAATAGAATTCCTCGCTTTCGATTACACGAGTGTGCACACTTTATCCAATTATTCGATTTAAGTGATTTATATGAGATATTGTTATGTGCGACTGAGTAGCTCGTATCCCAGTTACAACAACATTATTTATAATTATATGATTTTACTCGCTTCTTACCGCCCTCCATCATGTCACAAGCAGCAACGTATTATAAACTCGGACACCAATACACACATATGTATTTGTCTAAGGACGTACCTTAAAGCTAACAGCTTGCAATTATAAGAACGGATGAGGCGAGTCGTCCTACTGTCCAACGAGTTCATGTTGGCAGTAGGTGGTTACTGTCAAATCACCAGCTTTCGCCGTGTAACTGCGCCATAAGTAATTGTCTTTAATTTAATACTATCTGTATTCAAACTTCAAGTTTCAAATTTCTGATGTTTGTCACTTTTGACTGCTAATTTAGAATCAGTATTTGTAATCGGTATTTCTGTGGTAATATAGTAAATATGAAGATTTTAGGATTGTTTTTAATGTAATAAAAGTATGAAATAATAACGTAAAGTAATTGCAATGTTTGCTTTAAAAGCATGCACAGTGTGTCTGAAAACAGACGTGAAAGTATTCAGTTTGAACATAGGACAACTAAGACATGAATACAATTTAGTATCTGGTTTAATGGTATGTAAACTTGTAATACAATTGAAAGCAGATTTATGTTGTTTAACCATATTAAATCCCTTTTACACCTTCAATTTATCGTTTCCTTGAAAAAAAACGCATTTTTAATTATTTTTACGAAATACTTTCAATTGTGTGATGTTGGTGGTAAAAATAAGTAACTTAAGAAGTTTGATTATTTTTAAGTAATAAATACGATAAATAAATATGTTCTTTTAAAATTTTTATTGCAGACTCACAGTAAAAATGGTTTACCTGAGTATTTATGCTATCAATGTGTTGGGTATGTCAAAAACTTCATTAGATTTCGTGATAAATGCCAACGTACCTACTATGCTTTACAAGAAATTCTAGATCGCGATAAAAAGGTGAGATACAGCAATATATTTTTTAATAAAGCTTAGAAGTAATACACAGATTTTAAGTATTTTTATTTATAATAAATAAATAAATTCAACCAAATATTCTTCCTCCTCGATTTGTTGTTTTTAGTATAAACAATACAATAATCTATATTCTAAATTTGCTCTAATTATAATCAGTTCTAAATATTAACTGATGTCTTAAAAAGGACAACAAATACAAGTGAGTATAGTACAATTAAATCAATTACTTTTAGATAACACAGTCTATTATTGAAGAACTAGACTCCAATGTGCTGAATATTGAGCCTACTATATCCTACCTAGCTGCTGATCACATCAGAACTAAATATGAAAATGTAAAACATAAAAATGTGAAACAGAATTATGTTGATCTAAAACAACAAGAAAACATAACTGTTGTTCAATATGGAACTACATCCGATGATCTAATATTTGAAGTGCCTAAAAAGAAGCCTAAACTGTGGATAGATTTAGAAGATAATATTAAACAGGAAGAGGATCCTATTGTCAAGAATTTCGAATCATTCAGAACAGAAAGCCCCGACCTTGATACAAAACCGAATGATGACAGTTTCTTTGATAGCAATTTTGACGATTGTGATGAACCACAATTAATAATAGATAATGACGAAAAATTAAATATTCAAGCTGATGTCAGTGGTGTCAATTTAGAAGAGGAATATGCAACCATGTTGCCTATATCTGTGAAGGAAGCTAAAGCTGTTGTTGATGTGTACAAGCTACTTGCACAAGGCAAGTTTTCATGCAAAGTCTGCGGAAAGACATATAATAGTGAATGTCGATTGAAAGCGCATATGAGAATGCATGAAATGGTAAAACATGTTCACAATTGGTAGATATTAGAAAATTCACAATGTGTTAATCCATTTAATGCCTTATTTTCAGAGTATAAATGGTACTTTCTTCTGTGCGTTATGCAAATATTATTACAGATCAGAACTTCTACTGAAAAGTCATATGACAGAGAAACATATGTATAAGTATTTGTGTAAGAAGTGTCCTGAAGTAAATTTTGATAGGTGAATAAATTTTTTAGTATATTTATTTAATCTAAATGCTGTTATTAATGGTTTATCACTTTATTTTGTGATTATTCATGAGGTATGTTAATAAATCTCAAATATTGTGCATTGTGTACATAAAATTGAAAATAAATAAATTAACCAATTTATGTCACAATGTCAATTTAAAACAGTATATGAAATGAAAAATTTGCAATATTCTAGAATAATATTGTGTAATTGATTACTATATAGAACTTATAAGAGACATATTTTTACAGACATTCCGCCAAGAGACATTATTATTGGGGCCATTTCCAAGAAATCTCCAATAAAGGCTCTAATTGGTCACGGTCAACAAAAGTAACTAAGGGAGGGAGAAAGAATAAATCTGCTATTCGCCGATTAGGAACAAAGCAAGAAGTACCACATGACTTCCCAATACAATCTGCGGTAAGCCAGGCGGAACAATATGCTTTGGTTAGAGACAGACAAAAGACGAAGAACTACATTGACTCACCGTTCAAGTGCGAATATTGCTTTAAAGGCTTTAGAGTTGTAACAACATTTGAAACACATTTGAAAAAACATGATCCTGTAAGTTTTATTTTATTATTACTTGCTCTCGTGTAGAATTTGTTATGTAGGATGACTGTTGAAGAGCTATTTTTGTATCCTTGGGATAAGTATTATTTTAATAATCATAAAAAGGTATTATATGTTATTCACTGTACTCTTGACAGTGTGTTGAGTATTTAAGGCATAAAGCATAATAAACAAACAAATTCACATTAGTATTCATAATATTAGTATTTATTTCTAGAAGTTTGCAACATATTTATGCCTTGTGGGGTGCTCCAATTGCAACATAAACAATACAAATAATCCTGACACTGAATCAATATGTTCAGAATTTTATATGTAAAGGTCTTGAATCAACATCATTTAAGTAAAGTTAAATCAGATATAGTGTGCACAATACCATTAAGATTTTTTAGTAATATTAGAGTTTAAAGGAGACAAACACCTTGGCACAGGATTTTTATTTATTAATTTAAGATTACATTTACTTCCAGGCTTTGTCTGGTAAATTACAATGTGATGCATGCAAAATATGCTATCCGAGCACTGGAAAGATGTACAAACACATGACGAGATGTCATATCTTCAAATACTCGTGTCAAATGTGCGGCTACACATGCTTCAATAGGTATTCAATATAAAAGAGATGTTACTTTACTTTTTTAACTAATTTTATATATATCTTTGAATGTATACTTAAGTTATAACCCTTCCTACTGGCATTTAAAATATTGTATTTGTTACAATTGAGTATACCTTTAACTTTAATTTATAAAAAGTAAATTAATAATTCAAATTATTCTTTCTACTTGCAGGGGTCAAGCTAAAGTTCATTACAGATGGCACAAAAAAGTCACATATCCGTGTCCACATTGTAAGAAAGAATTCTCGTGAGTATTCATTTCGCATTTTTGCATAAAATCGATTATTTAACATGTCTTCTGCGAGTTTATAATGGATTATCATATTATTATATAATTATATTTTCTTAAATAAGGCACAAAAATTTTAAAAAATATGACCCGTCGAAGTAAATACATTCTGTAATGTACAATTTTGATAAAATTTATATAGACGATTGACGAATCTTTAAATAAAATCCGTTTAGTAGTTTAGGAGCTACAGTGGAACATACATACAAACATACATACATGACAGACAGGTTGCCGCAGTGGTCACTGCAACTAACTTAAGGAATAACGGTCTTGAGTTCAATTCTCACTCACAACAAATGTCTGTAATTGTCGTACGATTGTTTGTCGTGCTGTGTTTGTGTTGAGTGTGCTATGTTTATTGTTATTATACCTAAACTGCCAAAATCCTTTTGGACTGTGCTGGAGTCGAATAAAAATCGGTCAAGTCCGAGTCGAATTCACTAATGTAAAAAATTTAACACTTGTATGTAAATTGTAATATATCCGTCTTAAATACTTTTGTAAAAACAAATGTCACTATAATAAGATGTAAAACTTTGCACTGACTCTCACTTGACTGGGTCATAGAAGTACACACTGTGAAAAGTTCAACTCTCTACCTATTACAGACGGTCAGTGGAAACTTAGTAATACTTACCTTAGGATATGAAACACTAAAAACCAGTCAAAATTGTTTGTTAATATAATAAAAATAATTATTCCAGTAAGGAGTCAACAAAGCTCGGTCACATTCGTA
Source organism: Hypolimnas misippus (assembly GCA_037950945.1). Lineage (NCBI taxonomy): Eukaryota > Metazoa > Arthropoda > Insecta > Lepidoptera > Nymphalidae > Hypolimnas > Hypolimnas misippus. The sequence goes on from JBBEEQ010000009.1 coordinate 5,923,924, forward strand.
AGATGCATCCATCCACCAACATCTGCAACATATGTGGACACAGCTTTGTTAGCGTGACTGGCCTACACATTCACAAGCTGAAAACTCATAGCAAGGAGGTCAGAAATATATTCATATTAATATTCAAATTAACAAAAAAAAAACTAAGATATAAAATATAAAACTGATCCAACAACAAAAGCGAAATATACAATTTTGTTTGCTTGGATGATATATTAAACCAGTTATTTTGATTTAAAAACTAAACTACTGAACCGATTTTGATGAAAATTGTATGGTTCCAATATGAAAGGATACTATTTGAATAAAAAAAAATTAAAATCGGTTAAGAACTGATAAGAGTTATGAGGTAACTTAAAAAAAATTACACTACGAATTGAGAACCTCCTTTTTTTAAAAGTCGGTTGAAAAGTAAAGTTGAAATAACATTTGGCTACGCAAGACTACTTGTATTATCATTTAATTTAGATATTTTTATTCTGTCATATTTAACTATTGATGCAGTTTTAGTTTAAATCAAAATTGGCGTCGAGACTACTTTAAATACTAATTCACGCCCAGTTAAATAATTCTGTATAATAAATTAGTATTTTAATTTGATATGTATTTACACAATGTATCAAAATGTCTTAAAGGCGAGAATTATTTTAGGTGTAAAGTCACAAACAACTAAATTGTAATTTTCGCCTGAAATAATATTTATATTATATAGGAGATAGAAGAGAACGATGGTAAAGTGGACACGTCGAACCCGCTGTACTGCGCGGAGTGTGGGGTTCAATTCCGGGACGAGGACGCTTTCACCACTCACCTTGGATCCTCCAATAAGCATGCTGATACCAACCGGTAAGCCCTAACCATTATACAAACAACATTAAAGCCATACAAACAAGTCCTCATAAACCAACATCATTTTTAGTTCAAATAGTACGCAATTTTATTGATTATTTCAAATTATGTCTAGCCTGTACAAATAATAATTCACATTTATTTTTTTAAATTGTAACTTGTGATGAAACTGTTTGGTGTTTTGGGTTATAATTGAGCATACTTTGTGATACTCTCTAGAGGTGTTTCCACTAAATTCTATTAGGACTTGTTACTAAAATTCATTGTTAATTAGGCTATAACCTAATACGCGCGTTTGTATATAAATGCTCGCAGTGCGATCACGAAGCTGGGCGCGGAGGGCGAGGGCGAGGGCGCGCGCCTCACGGACAAGGGCGTCGTCAACATGGGCCGCGCCACCTCCTCGCACTGCGACATCGTGAGTGCTGACACGCGCTCTCTGGCACGCACGCACCACGCTCACTCATGCGCACCCACATGCACACATACACACGCACACACTCATACATGCACGCCCACACACAGATTTGGACTGTACAAAGTATGGTTTATCACTAAAACTAGTATAAATATTATTACTACAAATATTTATATTTACAGTGTAACAAGTACCTGCTGAACGACACGCAAGCAGTGCGCCACTACGACGCCGAGCACCCCGGCGCCCCCTACCTGAAGCGCTACATGTGCGACATCTGCGGGCATAAGACTAGGGTAAAATTTATTCAACTACCCTCATTGATCTTGAGTGTTATTGTGTTATTTGCAATGAAATTAAAAAACTTGATTATCAAATCTTCCTATAAATATATAAGTTAAGAATTTAAGACGTCATCTAATATCTGGTCTATTACATGATGTCTTATATCCTTAACTTATTTAATTAAATTAAGAAAATGATAGTCTTTACTTATCTGTTGTACATGTTACTATATGTTGAATGAATGTATACATCATTCAGATTGGTCAGTAGAGAGAAATCTGAAACTATGAGGGCGATGAAAATTTTATTAAAAGAACACTGATTTTGAAGTTAAAAAAACTCAACACAGTTTCTAAATAGAAACTGATAGTTAAAAAAAATCTTCTTGTTGCAGAAATAGAATTGATTATGAAAAATAAATTTTAGTAGAAGTAGTAACATACAGATATATTAACTACAGGAACTTTGTCTAATCTATTATAGAGAAGATTTTTTCCTTCTAGGTCCTTTCTCTAATAAATAGCCAATATACAATTTTTAACGACTTATTCAATGTTCCCAACTGTTTGCAAGTAACTAATTTACATTACATTGTATATTTTGTATTTTGCAGCAATACGCCAATCTCGTGGTTCACATGCGTACTCACACTCAAGAGAAGCCATACTCGTGCCCGCACTGCGACAGACGATTTAGTATGCAAAACAACCGCGACCGACATCTTGTTGTGAGTTTCAATAGTAAAAATAAAATTGAAATTATACCTCATTCTAGAAGCTTACAGAAGCATTTAAGCACAAGAATATTAAAGTCAGAATATATTAAAACTAAAGAAAAACTACCATCAGTTGTAAACTTTCTGTGGAGGAGAACTGGCAAGGTGGTGATTATAAAGGAATATCAACCATTCTGACAGTAACAAAATTTTGACTTGGATAAATAATGATATTCTCTACACCTAATTACTGACGCAATAGAGACTTATCATTATAAATAAATCCAAATGTACAATAAACACAATATATAACTTATTAACCTTTCAGGTACACACAGGTGAGAAGAAATACCAATGCCCACATTGCAACCGTCGCTTCTCACAGAAGAACACGGTCAAATTGCATGTGCAGACTGTGCACCTGAAGATTCCCTACCCTCCATGGAACAAGAAGAACCGCAAGCGGCGTCGCGAGCCCTCACCCCCGTCCCCCGCCCCGTACAAGCTGCCGCTGGACTCTCACGGGAACTACCTCAGTGCCTACATTGACACCACAAACAAGGTCTGCGGAGCCAATTAGGCTTTATAGTCTGTGCCTGAGAAGCTAGTGAAGAAAAATTGTGTGAACAGAAGTGTGAGTGTGTGTGTATGTGCCTGAAGAGTTTGTGAAGAAAAATTGTAAGTGATGAAAAGTTCTGTGTGATAAAAAGTTAACCAACTTCCAAAAATAGAGGAGTTTCTCATTCGTCTTAAATTTGTTTATTTATGTTCACTATTTACTTGAAAACAGCAGGACCGATTTGGTTAATTCCTTTTTTTTTGGTCCCATAGAATTTTCATCAAAATCGGTTAAAATTCTGCCAGAACTTTCTACTGAAAGCAGAACACCAGAGCTACTTATTCGTCACCACAGTCTGATCTTGCACCAGATTTCAGTCTCTTTGAAAACAATATTTTTTTAGTAAACTTAAATAAGATAGGTTATTTTGACATTCGTCTATTTATGTTTTGTATAATTTTCAATTGAATGGACTATAAACATGCTTTAAAAAATTATATTTGCATTTTATTGTAGAATAAAATTGAATCTAAGTTATAATATACGTAATTTAAAGTTAATTTAAGATTAGGTTTAAGGGACATTAACGGTAAGACGGTCGCACTGACGTTTCATGGTATATGCACATATCTCGAAAGTTCCACTGTGACTTGAGTCACAAAACGAATGCTAGATTACGCTCGGGTGCTGAAGCTTCCATAGCTCAGAACAAGAATAATCTGAGTGAGCTAACATGTAGTAATGACTTTGTTATAAAAGCTGCATGTGAAGGCAAAAAACAGGCACGGCAAAATAAAAAAAAATACCAAAAAATTGACTATTTTAACTGAATGTAAAATTTAACTTATGTAATAATACTTTATTAATCTGCTTGAAAATGCTTTAAGTCCTTTACCTGCTACAATGTTAACTTGATGCCTCTCTTATATTCCTATTCTCTTATATTTAACTTTCTGTATGTCTACATCGTCGGAATAAAAAAGATTCCATTATTTTTCATTTCGAATCTCACTTATTTTGTTTACGCTTTTTCGTTTACTATTTTTCGTGTAACTCATTTATAATATCTAAGATCATTTTATTTGACTAAAATTTTTGAAATGGCCATTGCGATCGTCGTAACGTAAATGGAAATTAAGGATGAATTAACAACAATGAAAATAAAGCATTGTAGTGTTAAAAACGATTTATGACCTAGTGAAATATATTAATGAAAATTTTTATATGTTAAAAAAGTAAATTATTATTTTGAATACAATACATTTAATATTTTTTTACACTTTTATTTTTTTTCTTTACATCAATGTTTTTATAGGGCGTATAGTTTATAAGGCGTTTTTATTTCAAGCAATTACTACAGAGATCTGGCATCTAGCTAATTATGTCATGTTTTAGCACTATAAAGTAATAATTTAGTGTGAGGTTATATTAAAATTGAATAACATGTAATGTATTAATAAACAATTTTTAAACGGAACAAATGATGTTTTTATTTAAAAAATCAAATAATTGCACATTATCAGTACGATGAAAATAAGAATATAATTAATTAACATAATTCTAGAATGTAAATTCTAGACCAGGGTTCGCCAATGTTGCATTCGGAGTTCAGTTTTAAAAATATGATCGTCGAGGTCCTTATTTTTATAACAGATACGGTTTTAAGGTCACATAAAATATACCGATGCTGACGAGACGACCCTGATAGATGATGACCTCTATTGTAGACGATACATAATAAATAAAGATCTTATTGATATTATTTAAATCATTATAATCATTTATTTAATTCAAGAAATACATAAAACACTTTCTAGTATAGAATACTATGATATATGACTTCGGCATCGTCTGAATACTCCTTAATTCTTATATATGTATATGTTATACTGATTATCACCAAAAGAGGAATTGTCGCTCACTAGAAGGTAGTCTATGTCCTAGAGACAAGATACAATTGCAAAGTAAAAAAACCCTGACAATCTACTTTTTCCATTCCATTCTTTGGTTAGTGGCGGACAATCTACTTTTTGAGACCATTTCAATGAGACTCCACACGATACTTCTGATATAACTTGCATACAGCACCAGGTCAAGGTTACACAACTGTGTTATTTAGATATCATTTACTGTATAGTAAAGACTGAATGATTTTTATTTAGAATAAAAACAATTCTAGTTTAAAATCCAACAACAATCCAATAAGTTCCAATCAAAAAAAAAACATATAAACCCGGCTTCTTTCAAAAATTTGAAAAGCGCTGTTCCTAAAGAGCCTTCATTTTGTTCAATTAATTATTTATATATTTTAAACTTAATAACTATTTCGATTAAATTGTACCATTTGGTACGATGCTACACGCAGACAAAGATATGGATATCGGAAGTTAATAAAATTTAAATTATATAACGGTAGATATTTAATACGCTCATGGATTTTGTCACCCAGATTGCCGACCACTTTAACTTTGTTAGAAGACGTTGCATAGCAATTTTATAATGTATTATGACACTTCAGTTTTCAGGAAATTTAGTCTGTGGTTTTATATAGTCTGTGATCATTGTTTAAACAGCAAACTTCAACTTGCGTTGATTTTTGTTTAGTGGTTATTTTCTTACATTTAATTTGTTATTATAAATTATTAATACTGGAAATAAGAAGTAAAAAGTCGTATAAAAGTTGTCAATATGCTTGACTTAAAGGCCTGCATAGTTTGCTTAAAAAGTGATGTGAAAATCTTTAATATGAACATAGATCAGTTAAGAAACGATTATAATATAGTATCAGGCTTAAAGGTAAGCTTTAGTAACTTTTTATTTAAATAATAAAACGTTACTAATGTAAATGTAATAACAGATTGAGGTATATTATATGTTATTTGTATTTAGTTTATTTTAACTGAACTGCTGAGACTTTATATTTGCGATAATGCACCTTGGTAAATAAAAAGAAACTTAATTATAATACATACATAAAATTATATGAAGATTTAATATAAACTACATACTGATTTTCAGATACACAGTACCAATGGATTGCCAGAATATTTGTGTTATCAGTGTGTTGCATATGTTAGAAATTTTAAAAAGTTTCGTGATAAATGCCAACGCACATATTATGCATTGCAAGAGATACTACATAGAAATAAAGAGGTAAATACTGTGATACTATATTTACACTATTAACATATGGTTTTTCACAATTATTCTACTGTAAATAGAAACTTCTAAATTAATGTATGCACATATTTTGAAATGACTGATATAATTATAAAAATATAAATATATTTACCATGTATAAGAAAATAAAAGGGTTTTTAAAACAATTTCAGATCACTAAGTCTATTATTGAAGAATTAGATACTAATGTACTAAATATTAAACCATCATTATCATATCTTACTTCAGACCACATCAGAACAAACTATGAAAGTCTAAAATTTAAATGGGAAAAAAAGAATAGAGTCGGTATAAAACAACAAGAAAATATTTCTGTTGTACAATGTACAACTATATCTGAAGATCTTAGTTTCGAAATGGATGCAGACAAACCCAATCTGTTTACAGAATTGATAGAGGATTGTGTTAAAGAGGAAGACGACTCTATACCAAATTATGAGGAAACATTTGAATCTGAAAATGTAGTTTTGGAGGTAGAGAAGCAAGATGACAGTTTCTTTGACAATCATTTCGATGACTGTGATGGGGATGAGAATGTTTATGATAATAATGATGCACAGCCTCAAGAAGATGATAAAACTGATGTAGATGGTATGAAGTTAGAGGAGGAATATGCGACAATGGTTCCTATATCAATGCAGGAGGCTAAAGCTGTCGTCGACGTTTATAAAATGTTTGCACATGGCAAGTATCAATGCGAAGTGTGTAAGAAGGCATATTATAATGAAAATCGTCTTACTGCACATATGAGAATGCATGATATGGTAAATACTAAGATAAACATTGATTGGTATTGTATGAAATATATTTCAAACATTGAAATGCTATAAATTAATTTTGTGATTGTAGAATTTTATTGTAAATCTGCAAATTCATTTTCAGCACACTAGTGGAACATTCTTCTGTCCGCTATGCAGTTATTATTATAGAACAGAATTTCTCCTCAAAACACATACAACTGAAAAACATATGTACAAATATTTGTGTAAAAAGTGCCCTGAAATCAGTTTTGACAGGTATTTTTTTTATCAAATTTAATTTTTAAATTAAAATTTTTTTAAGCGCGAAGTACACATGCCATCACAATGGCCTATTTCTGTAAGTTCTATAAGTGAATAACATGTATGTATTGTACTAGGTACATTTCAACGAATTTATCTGTTTAGAAACTTTCTCCGTCTGTTTCATCCCTTTTTATGTTTTAATTTCACAACAAGGAGTATGTCCTTCCCCAAAGTCGAAGTACTGTATGTCCTTTCCTGAAATGCAATCTATCTGTAACGAAAGTTATCAGGATTAATTTTCAGGCTGGTGCATGAAAGTGTACCAAACAGATAGACAGACAAAGTTATTTTCACATTTTATAGTATGAAGCTGTCCATGTTATACCACAATCTATTTTTCTGTAATCTACTATTAAAGGTGTGCTTGCTATAGGCATATGTATTTCCAGTTTTACTTGGAATGTGTGCAGATTACTTAGAGTTATATGCATTATATTTCAGGACATCAGCCAAACAACATTTTATCTGGAGTCATCTCCAAAAAGGTTCAAAGAAGGACACAAGCTGGTGCGAGACAAAACCACTAGGTGTTGTTAAAGATAAAAAGAACAAATTGTTTATACGTCCCATTAAAAATACAAAAAAACTTCCTCAAGATTTTCCAATTTACTCTCCGATAAGTCAGGAAGAACAATATGCTTTGGTTAAAGATAGGCAGAAGACGAAAAACTATATTGATTCACCGTTTAAGTGTGATCACTGTTTTAAGGGTTTCAGAGAATCTGCGACATACGAAAAGCATATGAAGAAACATGACCCTGTGAGTAATCAAATTTATTTCTGTGTCATTTTTTGTTAATAGTATCTTTAAAAATTTTTTTTTGTTAATATTGACTCAAATGGGTATATAAATCGTAGTTTTATATTTTATTTAATTCCAGGAAGTATCTGGTAAACTTCAATGTGACGCCTGTAAAATATATTGTACGGACACAAGAAAAATGTACAAGCATATGAACATGAGTCATTTGTTTAAATATTCCTGTCAAATGTGTACTTATGTATGCTTTAGCAGGTAAAAATATTAGTGCTTGAATTAAAAAAATTTTTTTGGCTATAATATTTATATCATATTGTTATTATTACAGAGGCCAAGCTAAAATGCACTATCGCTGGCATAAAAACGTTACCTACTCCTGTCCCCATTGTAAAAAAGAATTTTCGTAAGTAAAATTTATATAAAAAGTGTGTTTTAATAGTTTGAATATTGATAATAACAGTATTCTAGTTATTATATATTTTAAACTTTCGCAATTTATACTATTCATATTTAATATAACGGGTCTTATCGCGATAACTAATGGTACTAATACCTTTTTATTGCCCGACGTTTCGACGAAGTTACATTCGCCGTGGTCACGAGCTGACTGGCTGACTGGAGTCATAGTCAGTATATTAAATATGAATAGTATTCTTGTTAGCTGGGTTTTAGACCTATTTAATTAACATATAAATTAATATGTAATTCTTGAGGATTGATCATAATGAAATAATAATAATATTAGTAGCAAAGGTGAACATTCACTTCAAAGTAAGTAAATTTATCACCCTACATTAATCTCAATCATCTAATGTCAGCTTTCCTACAATATGTAAAAGTAATCTAAATGTTTTCTTTTCAGTAAAGCATCTACAAGACTGACTCATATACGTATAAAGCACCCTTCAATGAACATTTGCAATTTGTGTGGACGAAGCTTCGTCAGTGTCACTGGCCTGTACTGTCATAAGAAATTAGCGCATAGTAAAGAGGTTCGTATGATATTATCTCATTTATCATAGTTTCCTAAAAAGTAGTGTTTTAGTCATTATTTTTAAATTTGACTTGTGTCATGTTTAGATGTTTAGAAAAGTGTTTAAGAGCCTATAAAGCCCTAGAGCATGGTTTTATCTAAGAGTCTTTGCTATTGGAACTTATAACTCTAAGGTAAATTTAATGACAAAACGGCGTATTTAAAATCAAATCAAATAATAACACCTCACCGGTTTGAGAAGTCTTTATAGATCTCCCGGTAGATAGACTGATAAGAAGAGGCACTCTAAGTTGCTAGTTTCAGACAATGCAACACCAGTTGGATTTCCATTCAGGAGGCCTATGTGCATCAATAAATGATCTTTACTGATGGATGGAGATATGGAATACCATGTCTCAATTGTTTTATAAATTATGTTTTATTTTAACATAGAAAAGTACTTCTTAGAAAAGAAGTGCCACAAAATTGTCTTCATTGCATTGTAGAGAATATTTTTAAGATACATATATCTATACTTCATTTAAAAAAAAATTGGTGTATTATATATATTTTTTAGGAAGTCGAGGAGACCCCGTGTGAAGTGGACACGTCGCACCCGTTGTATTGTGCGGAGTGCGGCATTCAGTTCCGAGACGACACCGCCTTCGCCACGCACTTCGGCTCCTCCAACAAGCACGCCGACACCCACCTGTGAGCGCCTTATTCTATTATATCAGCTCCGAGACGACACCGCCTTCGCCACGCACTTCGGCTCCTCCAACAAGCACGCCGACACCCACCTGTGGGCGCCTTATTCTATTATATCAGCTCCGAGACGACACCGCCTTCGCCATGCACTTCGGCTCCTCCAACAAGCACGCCGACACCCACCTGTGAGCGCCTTATTCTATTATATCAGCTCCGAGACGACACCGCCTTCGCCACGCACTTCGGCTCCTCCAACAAGCACGCCGACACCCACCTGTGAGCGCCTTATTCTATTATATCAGCTCCGAGACGACACCGCCTTCGCCACGCACTTCGGCTCCTCCAACAAGCACGCCGACACCCACCTGTGAGCGCCTTATTCTATTATATCAGCTCCGAGACGACACCGCCTTCGCCACGCACTTCGGCTCCTCCAACAAGCACGCCGTCACTCACCTGTCACCTGCGCCAATTTGTCTTCCTTCCGTTGCCTCCCTCGCGCCTCGACAAAGCTCCGAGTCCAACCGTCTCGCCCGTTGCAGGTCGATCAAGCCGGTGGGCGCGGGCGCGCGCGGCGCGCGGCGCGGGCGGCCGCGCCAGGCGCACAGCGGCATCGTCAACACGGGCGTGCCCACGTCGTCCAAGTGCGAGATCGTGAGTGTCTTTGGGGATATTGAACGTTATATTGAAATTATATCTCGCAATAGAATTGTAATTGCGGATATATTTTTATCAATAGGTACTCGTTTTCGTATGATGTAAAATAATTAGAGGATCATTTTAATATAAGTAACTTAAAATTTAAGTGAATTCTAAATTCATGTGAGAAAAAAAGTTCCTTAACCACAAAATTAAGTTTAATATTATGAACCACAGGGTTCATAATGTATGATTTTGAAAAAAATTAAATAACTATTAATTCTTTTTTTGTTTTATAAACATCGATAACGAAAGTGTGAATACGAGGCGAGTACTCGCGTATAGTACAGTCGAGTAAACAATACTTACAACATTGAACGTGTATGACATTGTTATACACTTATTGTATATTCTCAGTCGTTATAAAACATTTATAATCTATTTATCTTGACTTGACTTATTTAGAGAATAATCACATTCCGGAACGAAAATCGCAAATTTTTGAACAATTTTACCGGTTCGGTAGCTTAAAAAAATATCTATAACCAATTGACCTGTAACTTAACGATTCGAAAGTGCCTTAAAAAGCCTATATGAATAGAATATATTTTGAATTCGTATTTGAATTTGTATTGTACATTTACGAGCGTTAGCAGAATCGATTTTTAAAAGTAAAAAACCTGAACAATTTTAGTTACTATAAAAAAATGCATTTTGTTTAATTTCAATATTGAATCTTATAGGCTGGTATAGATATAAATATAAACCATTTATGAGAAAGAATAAAAAAAATCGTTTTTTTTTACTTTTAAATATTGATTCTGGTAATGCCGCACTCATGCCCTATTGACATTCTGTATAATTATATAAGAAGTATTTAATAATGAGAGCCGAGATGGCCTAGTGGTTAGGACACGTCGATGATCGCGTGTTCACACACCGGCTAGCACTGCTGAGTTTACGAGTGCTAAATTTGTGTTATATTAAATGAGAAAACCTGTATGTGCCGGGACAAATTCGTAATAATGTATATCCGCCAACCCGCAGTGGAGCAGCATGGTGGATTAAGCTCTAAATCCTCTCCCTAATAGAAGAGGAGGTCCTTGTTCTGGAGTGGGACGTTTACAGGCTATTGCTTTACTTACTACTATTTAATAATTGTAATGCAATACTCGCAGTGCAGCAAGCACCTCACGAACGACTCGCAGGCGCGGCGCCACTACGACGCCGAGCACCCCGGCGCGCACTACCTCAAGCGCTACATGTGCGACATCTGCGGGCACACCACGCGGGTGCGTTCTTTGTGCCTTGACGGCCTTTGTTCTTGTTAATAGCTAATATCTGGTTTACTGAAAATCGTGTTTTTTTGGAAATTACGTTTAGATTTAGTAATAGGTAACAAAAAATAATACGAGCTTAATACTTGGAAAACTTGGATAAAAGCTAGATCGTTTTATCACCCCTAAAACCCCCCGCATACTAAATTTCATGGAAATCGTTGGAGCTGTTTCCGAGATTCAGATTAATTAAATATAAGAATTACTCATGTACGATGTTCAATGTTTTCACGTGGGGCACGCGTGGACGCAGCATTTATTTGACACAAATTATACTATTATTTAATCTTATTAAATACTTTTTAAGTCAGTTCACAGTCGGTCTCCAAGCATGCCGCTTGTGTCTAATCAAAAATCATGCCATTTACCATTACCACTTACTAAAATATTTATTATTTAAAACCATAAACTGAATTGTTTTAAACATACTAAATTATTTGTCGATTTACATCCGATAAGCTTGGTCCTTCGAGCCGGATTGAACCAGTGAACAAAAAGGCATTCGATTTTAATAATGATTGTATATCCGCAGCAATACGCGAACCTGACGGTGCACATGCGGACGCACACTCTGGAGAAGCCGTACGCCTGCCCGCACTGCGAGCGCCGCTTCAGCATGCCCAGCAACCGCGACCGACACCTCGTCGTGAGTATATATTAATTTTGTCTTGTCTAAAGGGTTTTTATTTTATTTTCGGAGCTTGTATGTGGGTAATCAACATATATATGATCCTATATCAAAACAATACTACGAAGAGATTTATTACATAGCGTAACAAAGCCTCAAACTCATCTGATACGAGATGGGCCAGAGCGACATTACAGCCTCCCATTTCTCTGACCCTGTGAAAACGGACAAACATCTTCCTTCTTTCTGCTTCATTACGAATACGGTTTTTCATAATCAGGGCATTAGAAGACTCATCTTCTTTAAAATTAATTAATAACAATAAAGTTGAGACTTTTCCCAGAAAAAAAATTAAATTTATTCAGTGAAATGTGTCCAAAACGAAGTCGTCATACATAATCAGTATCTTGTTGATCTTGATATCAAATATTGGTATTCAGAACTGTATTCGCGTTTATGCAGGGTGTCAACTGGGTATGTGTTAGACATTTCACCAGTGTTAGCAGAATCGATGTTTAAAAGTAAAAACTATTTTTTTTATTCATAAATGGTTTATATATTGTACGAGCCTATAGGATCCGATGTTTTAGTATATATATTTAAATTTATTTAAGTTTTTTACACACAAACAAGCCCAGTTGAGTTACTAGCACGCGTAATCGGTCAGGTGCACACGGGCGAGAAGCGCTACCAGTGCCAGCACTGCAACCGGCGCTTCACGCAGAGCAGCGCCGTGAAGCTGCACATCCAGACCGTGCACCTGAAGATCCCCTACGCGCCGTGGGACAAGAAGAACCGCCGGCTGCGGCGCCGCGAGCCCGAGCCCGAGCCGCGCGCCGCGCCCGCCGGCAACTACCTCAGCGCCTACATCACCTACAACGAGTAGCGCGCTGCCGGGCGGGCGCCGCCGTGCACAAGAAGAACCGCCGGCTGCGGCGCCGCGAGCCCGAGCCCGAGCCGCGCGCCGCGCCCGCCGGCAACTACCTCAGCGCCTACATCACCTACAACGAGTAGCGCGCTGCCGGGCGGGCGCCGCCGTGCACAAGAAGAACCGCCGGCTGCGGCGCCGCGAGCCCGAGCCCGAGCCGCGCGCCGCGCCCGCCGGCAACTACCTCAGCGCCTACATCACCTACAACGAGTAGCGCGCTGCCGGGCGGGCGCCGCCGTGCACAAGAAGAACCGCCGGCTGCGGCGCCGCGAGCCCGAGCCCGAGCCGCGCGCCGCGCCCGCCGGCAACTACCTCAGCGCCTACATCACCTACAACGAGTAGCGCGCTGCCGGGCGGGCGCCGCCGTGCACAAGAAGAACCGCCGGCTGCGGCGCCGCGAGCCCGAGCCCGAGCCGCGCGCCGCGCCCGCCGGCAACTACCTCAGCGCCTACATCACCTACAACGAGTAGCGCGCTGCCGGGCGGGCGCCGCCGTGCACAAGAAGAACCGCCGGCTGCGGCGCCGCGAGCCCGAGCCCGAGCCGCGCGCCGCGCCCGCCGGCAACTACCTCAGCGCCTACATCACCTACAACGAGTAGCGCGCTGCCGGGCGGGCGCCGCCGTGCACAAGAAGAACCGCCGGCTGCGGCGCCGCGAGCCCGAGCCCGAGCCGCGCGCCGCGCCCGCCGGCAACTACCTCAGCGCCTACATCACCTACAACGAGTAGCGCGCTGCCGGGCGGGCGCCGCCGTGCACAAGAAGAACCGCCGGCTGCGGCGCCGCGAGCCCGAGCCCGAGCCGCGCGCCGCGCCCGCCGGCAACTACCTCAGCGCCTACATCACCTACAACGAGTAGCGCGCTGCCGGGCGGGCGCCGCCGTGCACAAGAAGAACCGCCGGCTGCGGCGCCGCGAGCCCGAGCCCGAGCCGCGCGCCGCGCCCGCCGGCAACTACCTCAGCGCCTACATCACCTACAACGAGTAGCGCGCTGCCGGGCGGGCGCCGCCGTGCACAAGAAGAACCGCCGGCTGCGGCGCCGCGAGCCCGAGCCCGAGCCGCGCGCCGCGCCCGCCGGCAACTACCTCAGCGCCTACATCACCTACAACGAGTAGCGCGCTGCCGGGCGGGCGCCGCCGTGCACAAGAAGAACCGCCGGCTGCGGCGCCGCGAGCCCGAGCCCGAGCCGCGCGCCGCGCCCGCCGGCAACTACCTCAGCGCCTACATCACCTACAACGAGTAGCGCGCTGCCGGGCGGGCGCCGCCGTGCACAAGAAGAACCGCCGGCTGCGGCGCCGCGAGCCCGAGCCCGAGCCGCGCGCCGCGCCCGCCGGCAACTACCTCAGCGCCTACATCACCTACAACGAGTAGCGCGCTGCCGGGCGGGCGCCGCCGTGCACAAGCGGCCACGTCGGAATATCATTCATTCAACGTGTAAATGTGTATCTATTAAAAATTTAATCTATATATTACGATTTATTGAGAAAACTGGATCACTTACAATTTTTTTTACTATGGCTTGTGTGTGATATCACAGCTCCATTAGGATTAGGAGCATGCCCACTGTGCCCACAAGAATGGATCCGCCCTTGACAAGACAGGATTTTGAAACTTTTTTAGGTGAAAAAAGCGGTATTTTTCGTCCTTCGGATAATTTGTTTTTTAAATATTTGTTGTTTCATACGAGTTTAAAATTACTTTTTACGTCAAGTAATTGAACCTTCTTAGTCTTCTGAATTAAAAGTGCACAAAACTTATTAAGAAGTAAGTCTCGCGCGTGACATTTAATTTTAATTTATAAAATCGAGACGGCCCGTAAAAATATAGGGACGTCTAACAACGCTGGTAAAAATCTATATATATAGTGCACGGCAGAAAATATTATACATCGAACCTTAGAAAGAGATAATTGGCTTGCTTCAATTTTGTGTAATGTCTACTCTGGCCCTCAAATATATGTGACGTTTGACACAGACTTGACAGACATTGCACAAGCATCACATACATATATAGAGATGTTAGAACACCAATTGAAATTTAAGTTTCAGAGCGATCGCGTTAAGTTACGTAAACTCAGACGTAAATAATATACTCGAGAAAGCTTCAATTCTGTTCGATTTACAAAATGATAATTTATTACATTGGTACATAAAGGTAATTTTTAAATTCAATTATAATGTCAATTTTGCCGGTAATTTTGTATTTCGTTGTATATTTATTCGATGTTGTCTTGTTTTTGGCTATGGAGGCTGCACCAATTTGTATGTAAAGAAATGTCTAAACGACTATCCCGATTTCTTATTTAGTTTTCTGCGCAGCGTAATGCGCACAGTTCAGGCCATTACACTAACGTAAATCGAGGTATAAGGTCCCACTGTTGGATTAAGGCCTTTTTTTTCTATTAAGGGGAAGATTCACCCTTTGCCACTCGTATATTTGAGACGATTTCAATGACATCTCACGTGTTGAAATTCGTCTAACGGTTTTGAATAAAGGAGCGTGTCAACGCATGAAATACACATGCATATGTAGATATACCGCGCGACAAATGTAAGCCTTCTGTGACAGTCTAGTAAAAAAGTTAAACAACTAAATAAAAAAAAAACAACGTTTATGTATTGATATTAACTTAAGAATATTTAGAGGTGATGATATGGAATAAACATTGTGATATTTTTGGCGTCAATCATTTCCAGGTGTATTTGTTTCCTGAATATTTAGTCATAGTTTGTTTAAAATGAAATAATGAGATGACGCGATTACTTTTATTATTTTTTGATAAGTCACCTATTTCGCACCAACATTGTGTGGTCTTGTTAATGTACTTATTTATATTTTTCAACGAATCATCGATTCGTAGCATTTAAAAACTCAGCCTGACTGATGACAGATAATAAGATGTAAGATTGTAAGAGGGGGCGTTCGAGTATCATTCATCGAGAATCATTTTATATCTCCCGTAAAAACTTAGATGTAAATTGTCGACTGAGAAAATTACTACTTCTTTTTTAAAGCTAATAAAAACAAAATAAAAATTTAACCTTAAAATATGTTTTTAAGATACAAAATATTAGGAATTTTATTATTTAGAGTATACTACTGTTTTGTATTTTATGAACGATAATATGGGCTTCAATAAAAGAAACCTGATTATGTAATACTTGAACGCTTTAAGAGTAAGAATCTATGTTTATGTAATTTAGTGTATTCATAAATTGAGTAATTTGTATGTGTAAAAATAATTTATTTTGTAAATAAAGTCATATAAATGATATGTTTATTAAGAAACTCCTACATTAGTGTATGAATAACAATTTGTAGTGATATCAAAAGGCTACAAAATTAATTATTATTATCTCAAAAATGTACTAAAGTGACTTAATTGTGATTATAAACGTATTATTATGAATTAATAAAAAAATAAAAAATAAAACAATATTATTGTATAACAAGCTTCAGGTCGTAGGTTGTATACAAATGTGTTCAACTATTAAAATGAAATAATCATTTCCTATGCAATTTCTATCAAATGAATTTTAAATACATCTTTGTAAATTTTAAGATATCAAGACTTTTTTAAAACCAGGTCAACCAAATGAAATTATATTTGCAAGTGATTTTTTTGCCTTTAAACATCATGTTAAAAATAATATAATTTAGTTTTAGTTTCTTATGAATTGTGTTTTGAAGAATATATTGAACTTACGATATTCCATTTCTCTTTTATTTAACTGATCATAAAACTACCTAAAACATTAATAAATAATCGATAAACTTTTAAAGACAATAATTTGCTTGATATTGTCATATAAATATTTCACAATGTGTAGGTATGTGTTTTATATTGACAACAATAAATTATTGACCACTCAAGTTGAAATTATATTCGTTGTATTTTGGGTAAAAAAAAAAATATAATATAATATTTTTTTAAATAATAACGTTTATTTTGTACATTCATTTATAACAGATAAATTTTCCATTTCAAACAATAGGGAACAGCTGCTTATTGTCGCTTTCTCTTAGCTTAATTGACCTTACGATTGGCTAATAAATAATTGAAATCATATTTCATGTTTATTGCTAAACAAACTTTGAGCTATTTCTTATAAAGAGACATAAATTTACAATCATAATTGCTACTTCACAACGACACAACCAAAAATCAACATATAAAATTATATAACAATATAAAATAAATTCTAGAAAATATTGCATTCCAAACAATATTCAGATCTATAATAAAACAAATCACAAACCGGAATGTTTTGTTGTCGGTCGCTTAGTAAATGCATTTTTAAATAAATAACAGCTAAAATGCGTCTAAAACATAATGGGAATTGACTGCGTTTAAAAATTCTTGTCACATTTTTTTTTGTACTGCTTTTCTGGCGCCAACTTATAGACCCTTGTTGAAGTACACTTCTTTTACCTTCGGGTGATTCTTCTTTACGGTTTCCTGAAATACAATAATGATTACTTGAAATAAAATATAATTATTTAACACTTTGAAAAAGAGTTATTGGATGTACTTTTAAAATTTTTATTCTATTATTTTAATAAAAAGTGCGGGCTAACAAGAGGCGGGTCTCTCGATGTGAATAGAACATTGCCCATGAATATAACTCCAGTCGACTGACATTCTTACATTACTTCGACGCATAAAGTGAAATAAGGGTAGAAAGTAAAAAAGGGGTATTTTTCCAATTGATTTTGAAATAGAGTTATGCATGTTAGCTAGTTTACGCTGATTTTCTCTGAGGCTGATGATACTTTTCTGGTCGAGTCAGCCGGTCCGTTTTTCTAGCCCCGCCAGGGACAGCTGGAAGGGCACGCCATGGCGGACCAGCTGGTATACCTTCAGCTCGGGGTCGAGGCTGTCGACGGAGAGCGCGGCGCGCTGGTCGAAGAGCGCGCAGCAGAGCGGCGTGGCGAAGGTGACGCACAGCCCCACCAGGAACAGCTGGAAGGGCACGCCATGGCGGAACAGCTGGTATACCTTCAGCTCGGGGTCGAGGCTGTCGACGGAGAGCGCGGCGCGCTGGTCGAAGAGCGCGCAGCAGAGCGGCGTGGCGAAGGTGACGCACAGCCCCACCAGGAACAGCTGGAAGGGCACCACCATGGCGGGGCGGCGGCAGAACAGGCCGCGGCGTGTTGCGATGTTCGTTATGATCGGCGTCACCGCTGCGGGTGTCGGGAAGTTATGGTAATTTCGAATTATGTAACCAACAAGATAATATCGAATCGGGCGGGATGTGTCATGTGATGAACTTTTCTTTGATTATGAAATAAAACGAGATATGTTGTGGGACATACGATAGAAACGAAGAATCTTTCGCTTTTGTACATGAAAATAAACAAATTCATAAACAAGTAGTACACAAATCTAGAGAAGCAGTCGCTTCTCAACGCCAAGTACACGTTTACCATCTTTCTCCCTCTTTCGTCTCTCTTTCTCTTTCTAGACATTATCAATCGAACACTTTTCCCAAATAGCTTTCATCCGCAAAATGCGCGATAAACAACCTCGTTCCAAAAACTACCTTTTAAAAATTTTAATGTTTATTTCCACAGGCCTTGTATTAAGAGTCTAATCCTATTTAGGCTATATGATTTGATTGAGTTTCCCTAAATGTTTAAACTTTATTTAAGGGTTTTGTTGTAATATCAAGGTTGTAAGATATGCTGATCTTTATCCTTAATTAAAACTGGTTGTCAATATTATATGATTTCATTTTGAGACATGAAACTTGAAACTATTCCGTCCATAAATATCAGCACGAGTAAGTGGATCGAAACGATTTGATAGGTAGCGAGTAATTTCTATTACTATCCGACGATTTCAATTCAGACTAATTTAAATGCATCTTATTTTTGCAATTTCGTTTTATTATAGCTATTTGTAGAACAGAAGTATTGATCATAATATTTTCATATTAGTATATGGATGCTGATAAGCAATAATGTGTCAACCCGCAAAAAGTCAAATTTTGAGATATTGATGTATTTTGATACTACGTCACCTATTTAACATTATTCAAAAAAATTTCAAGGCATCTAAACTAAATAAGTATGGAAAAAAGTTTCTTAACTCAATGTTTCGAATTTCAGGTACGTTCCATATTTTGCAATTTATAAAATAATCTCAAATATTTAACAAACTTATTATTAGATAAGATATTAAATAAATGTATCTGCTTTTGATTCAATATACATTTTATCAAAATAGAAAAGAAAAGATGAATATATACGTCTTCAAACAAATTTATTGAGTATAGGTTTGACATCTTTAGACGCCATTTTCTCAAAACGAAGTCCGTGTGGCTTGACACAGTATTGCTTATCAGCGTCCATATTAAGATTGTAAAAAATGAATTAAACAAATTGAATATTATTAGACAAGTAATTGGAATCAGGATAAAATATAGAGATATTATAATCTATAGTGCCGTTTAGAAGTGTTATGATTGAATTGAATTTAAACATTTTATTACATGTAAAAGTAATTTCCGATGATCAGATACGACACCGCTTGACTTAATAAAAGTTTGAATATGTCTAGTAATAAGTTACGTCCGGATATCCGTATCCATATCCAAGGGAGAACAAAGATGCGTACCATACGGGTTTTTATCCTATTAATTTCGTCAATACATAGATTAAATTGTATATATAAAAAAACGTAGCAATGAATAATGATATTAATTATCATAAATAATATTTTTTTAATTTTTAAAATCAAACATTGGCACCTTTATTATATTGCATCCATACCAATAGTACATACTTCACAAGGAAGGAAATTTTTCACATCTCAAGTGCTGTCAAGTATCGTTTCAAGATCACGCGCAAAGACTCCAATTGAGTAAGAAAGTTAAGATCCGTATCCGTATATCTTAACACCAAATATCCGTATTCACGTAAACGTAATATTTTCGATTCGGCACATCACCACTAAAAATATAAACTGAATATTACTCACTCATTCCCGGTAAGGCCATGAGCACACGAGAGATGCAAACCAGCCCAATACCGTATTTAGCAGCGCGCTTAGAATCTCCCACCCGGGTCCCATCTGCCGTGAAAACTGGTGTTCCGTTTATCAATTCCCTGGAGACGAAAAATAAATTTTTCTTATTGCTTGTTAAACCACACGTGGACAATAGGTGATATGAATGCTGATAAGCAATAATGTGTCAACCAACAAAAAAATTAAATTAAATTGTAAACTGTAAAGGAGTGTATAAATAAACTTTAATTTGTGATTAGAGTGATTTGTATAATTTGACACGATTTCCTTCTGAGATTCTTTTATTGTTGTATTCTAGTAATGCTTCATGTATGTTGCAATATGTATTAATCTCATATGTTTGAAAAACTTATTATTAGATAACACTTTTTTTATATCAATCTGCTTTTAATTAATTATATCTTCTATCAAAATAAAAATGAAAAGATGGATATATATATCTTCAAACAAATTTATTAAGAATAGCTTTGACATCTTTAGACGCCATTTTCTTAATATTAAGTCCGCGTGGCTTGACATAGTAATGCTTATCAGCTTCCATATATTAGCAAGATGTCTTTCGTTAAAGAATCCATTATAACATGAATCTTTGTAAAGTAAGGATTTCTGAAAAGATTTCACTATAGACAATACCAAGTTTTTGAACTATTGTAATATAAAATTTTCGATATTGTAAGAATAGGGCTCATAGCTAAATTGGCAGAACGCCTAGCATAGTATGTAGGAAAAGGTGGATTCAAATTAAACTTTGTCGCATTTTTTTAATTTAATTTTTAAATTTTAACGCATGAAGAAATTGGAGATAGAGTTATAAAAAATACTGGATACATTAAAACTGTTGGACGAAAGAATATATATGTAATATACGAATGGGATTTTTTTAAAGGAAAAAGCGAGCATGCGGTATCGAGGAAAACTCGGAATCGCAGATGTTGCTTTGGGATTCCAAAGGTAGAATTGTTACAAATGTTGATTGAAGAAACGGATATTAATCAATGATATTCACCCGCTTCTCATCATGGGTATATTGATGAAATTGGCGCCGCAGACAGCAGCGAACGGTACCAAACGAGCGTAGATTGGGCTCATGTTCTGTAAGAAATAAATGTGTGTTAGGCGAAAGTTGCACTTATAAATTTTACTCTTAAACTTTCATAAATATTTACATAAGTTTTTTGTCATTGCTTTTACCAAAGAATAAACTGTCAGTTCCATTTCTTTTTACAGTTTTATGTTAATTACGAGAGTAAAACTTACAAATGTAATTCTGTAAAAGTCTAGGCCTAAGGTTCTCGCCGAGCTGAGTATAATATTATAAAAGTAAATATAGCCCGTACCTCCTACTTTTTCTACGAAAAAATAGTTGACAGATGACTTATTATATTGATAATAACAATTTAAATTAGACTAGAACTTCAGTTATAATAATACATATCGCAAGCCTATATATTTTATATTGCATATCGCAGTTTGAAGTGACGTGACGAGACGAGAGTGAGCCTATAAAAAATTGTCGAAGAAATGCAATGTTTATTCTAGGCAGAAATGGCGAATCCATTCTCTATCTCGTATTTAGGCTTACATCATATTCTAACTCGAAATTTTCACTTTTCAGTTTTGATCATTTCTTTGAAAAGTTGTCTAGTTAAGGTTTAATTAATGCGCGTATTTAGAAGCATCAGATGTTGATACTTCTGTTTTTTTTTGTTGCAGTTTTAGTTTAAATCAGAATCGGCCCCGAGACTCCTTTAAGTGTTTTTCGCTATTTTTTTATAGTTTTCGGATTTGGTCATGCCCAGAAAAAAATTCATTTTGTAGGTATACCATATTAAATCAACACCTCCTTATCACACAATGAATTCCTTATTTCGTTTAATGAATTTGAGAGTCTATGTAAAGTATATTGACAAATTTAATTTCGTTTCTTTGCACTAGGGGCGTCACACAAGTGTTTATGGAAGAAGGTTAAGGTAATTTTTAAAATTAAAAAAAAATATATATAAATAATATTAATTTCATTACAATCCAATATGATAAACGTCTCAATTATTATTGTTATATGAAGTGAATTATTACAATATTATCTGGCTTTACGTAAAAAGGCGGCGGCCGTGACGTGTGTTTAGAAATAATATATTTTGATCCATGATACGTCAACATCCATGTTTGTATTGTCATTATGCGCGCAGTGATAAGTGGAGTACCATGGCGTTTTGTTGAGATTACAACTGTTCGTTGTTGTTGATTGTGATTTGAAAGGTCATATATTTATATATGACACTGCTAAACGTATGATTAATGTACATTAAATGGTCAAATACATCAAAATAAAGGAAAAGATACTTAAATGAACAAAAAAAAAAAATTAACACATTATTTTTTAACGCAGTGTCACCATATAGCAAAACAAACAGCGAATCATTAACATAACTTAAGTGATAAGATTGTCATGTAACGGAAATTATACGCATAAATTTTATATCATCGGTTACCAAATTCCATGTTCGTTGTGTCCTAGTGCGAGTTTTTTGATAAATAGTTGATTAAGTTTTGCATACTATTTAGTAACGTTAACTATTCGACGCATAAAAGTGTCGCCTGCACTCACAAAATATATGAAATCACCATTTACACGCTCTTGTTTCAATCCACCAATCACTTTCACTTACTCATTTGTTTATGTTTGTTAACACGAGATGACGCTGATTCAATCCCATACAAATTTGCCTATACTATACGGCAATCGAATAGTTATTTAACTCGCATTAAGCAACCTGAATATTGTCAAATTGATACCAACAGTGAAACTGTTATGCAATTCGCTGTAACCGCTAATGTACGAATATATACAAAAGTGCTTGAAAAGGCATTGTTCAAGATCAATTTATTAGCATGAATTGAAATTGTTGTTCAATGAATATGCATAATCGTTTTGGAATGTTTTCAGGAAAAGTAATGCGGGCCTGCGCAGATGAGGAACAGTTCTCGGAGTACGTTTTTATTCGAATTATTTATTCGGACAAAAACTTACTGTAAACGTAAATAAATAGAACGTGTGTCCAGTACGTCTTTTCGATATTTTTTCTACTCGATTGCGTTAAAGTAAACGCAGATTTATATTGGATCAGCGTAATCTCGTGTTATCAAGGAGGTACAAATTACTGAGCCCAGATGGCCAGTAATGGGAGGGGTAGTGGCTAGAACGCGTCGATTACAACCGATGATCGCGGGTTCAAACCCCGGCTAGCGACTAAGCTCTAAACCTTCTCCTTAATAGGAGTGGAGGCCAATTTGTAAAAGTAAAGTACAGGCTGTTACTTTACTTCTACAAATTACTGCGTATAGCTAGTGATACTGATTGGTGGAAACTCCATCGAGAATTTACCGCACAAAAATGTCTCCCGAAGAACGGTTTTATTTTATGAAGGTTCCGGGGTTTAAGTCCCCCGAGGAAAAAATTTCCTCGTCTTCCCAAGCATTTTACGGACAATAATATCTCATAGGAACAATCTATCAATGTCAAAGCAGCATGAGTTTGATTGATGGTATGTGCGCTTTATCAAAAACTAATTATCGTTACAAATATGCCTTTAAATTAATAAATATCTAATTTTCAAAAAACGTTTGTTTATCTACACAGTTGTGGAACGAATCTAATCTAATCTTTACTTTACATGATTGATGGTATAAAATGACTTTCTAATACCGCTTTAATAATTCCATAATTTATAATCTTAAATAAATACACTTAAACTAATCGACCGAAATAATCATTTATTTAGTTATCAATGTTTTTCCTTAAAATGTTATTTAGTCACTCCTTTGTTGATCACTAGCTGATTATTTGGGAATACATTGATAACAATGTATTGTATTCAATATATCCGATAGTATTTAATATATAGATTGTTACAAACGTTTAAAATTTGCACACATTTCATAATGTAAATATTTTAAGTACATATTGTATACCGCATTTGTCTACGACACACCTCTTTGATGTCATATGTTTACAAATCAAATATTTCGTTGATAAGGTGATATTATATTATACACTTTTTTTAAGGCATTGCGTTTTTCCTAATCTTATCGATGGTGACGTGTGGAGGGTATCATTTGATTGATGTTTCATGACTAACATTTTCCCAACATTTTATAGGATTATTTATTTTATTTCATCCAGTAAAGTTTTAACAAAAGGTGCATATAATCAAACTAATATTATACATGCCAAAAAATTATCTTGAGTTAGTTTTGGTATGTTTGTTACTTATATATTTTAAAGTTTCGCGATTTATACTATTCATATTTAATATAACAGGTCTAATCGCGATAACTAATGGTAGTAATACCTTTTTTATTGCCCGAAGTTTCGTCGAAGTTGCAGCCGTCATGGTCCATTATATTAAATGTGAATATGTTTGTTACTTCTTCGGTAACACCTTAACGGATTTGAGTAAAATGGAAAGGAAACCCGAATGCATTTTTGGAATTTATGTCGTGGATTAACTGGTGGTGAAATAGGGGGCGCAGTTAATTTAAAGATATTTTCTCAAAAAATCATTGTAACTTTGTCTCTTAATAGTTTTTTAGCGCTTTTTGAATTGTGTCTTTTGAAAGCTGGACAGAAGGTAAGGTTGGACAGGTGGACTGAATTTAAGGTAAAGGCCCAAAGTTCGTCCTAGTAGGTAATTTCATTTGTTTTGTTTTTGGGGCAAAATATTCTATTTCTTTTAATTATGCACAAATTTCAGATCTCTATCATTTAAACTGTCGCAAAAGCCAACATTCAACGTTTTAGCAATTAAACTTAGCACTGTGACGATCAAAACTCTGAATAGGTCACGAACAGCGGTAAGCTTAGCGATCGTACTTAGACTTGTCATTGCTTTACACCTAAAGGAACTAACTGTCAGTGCCTTATTTTTAACGTACACAATTTCCGTAACTACTTACGACGTATCTGTTACTAGGTTACAGAATTGTTTTATATCAGTTACGAGAGGTAAAATTACAAATATTATTCTTATCTTGTGCTTACGGTACGGATAAAGTATGTCAAATTAGAATAAAATTTTCTATGGTGTTTTTGTGTTTCTCAACTTTTAATTCGATGTAGATAAAAGTTATCTACTAGCATAGAATTTCTTTAGAATTGCAATATATCAACTTACGAAATAGCGGTCCTTTTATATTTTTTCTCTAGTTCATGTCACTACCAAATTCAGGATATACACACATTTTTGTTGCTTTTGGATGTTTAAAATAATTAAGATAATTTAAACGTCAGTTGAAAAACAAACAAAGTAATTTATTAAGTTTTTTATGTGCCAAAATTCGGTATATTTTTTGTTCACTACAATTCATACAATACTAGTTGGAAGGTTATCTGAATTTACACTTCTGAGGTAAATTCTAAATTAAAATAATAGATTTTGTTTTAAATAATGTAATATATAGAAATATAAAATAAAGCCTATGACCACCTATAGTGTAATAGAATAGCGTACCTTCCAAATGGTAGCATAATTTTTAAAATAGCTTCAGTAGTTACTGAGTTTACTTAGCACATACAAAATTCCGAAATAGGGCACAATTACCTTAATTAGAACATTTATTACTAAATTCAAAGGAAAATTAAAAGGACATATGAAATAGCTGTATACAAAAAAGAGACGCATATGACACCTAGCGTAATGCGATCCTTGAGATTCGTTGACATAACAATTGCACGATTGATGACTATAAATATTTGTCTTCTGTATTGTCAACGTGTTGGTCTTGCGTGATTGATTCTATTTTGGAATTTAAGTCATATTTTTATTTCCATTAATGGTATGGCATTGTACGTGCGTCTGTTAATTTCAAGAATCCCACATACCCGGAATTTCTCGGACGAAATGTATTAATGCATTTCTCAGCGTAAAAATAAGAGCGTGAATGAAGATTTTGTTTTAAAATACAAAGCATATAGATAGGTAAATTGCTACTTTGTTTTCTTGGAAAACGTTGGTACACTCATGGTTCTCATTTTTAAGAGACTGTAACGTCGCACTCGTTAAAGGAAGTCATCATTTTCTGGTAAAAACTTGACTATTTATTGATGTTTTTTACGTGATTGACGTGTATTTAAAATATTTTTTTTCACCAGTACATTATATCATTAGCAAAAAATATATTTCCCCTATTTTTTTCTACCTATTGTCTAAACCTTATCTGAAATTTATGTAATATTATAACTTCAATAGTTTTCAATATAAATAAAAACAGCATAATTAAAATATGAGCGTCGGGTGTGGGAATAATAGTAATAATATAAACAGTTTTTTGAACAAAGTTGATAAGCGACGTCATGTCACGGTCGCGAGCTGAGCTAAAGTTTACGATAATGCAAATATCAAATGAGCATAATTTACTAAGTTAATACTATTCATCGTCTGGGTAAACAAAAGATAATGTAAACTTGACTTGAAATGCTACAGAACACCTTGAAATTATTATAATTTAAGCGATCTGCGGCTTTGCACAAAAGCCGGAGCAGATCAAGCAGTTTTTTACGAAATCACATTACAACAAAAGGGGAACCCACTTCTAAAGATACAGTATTAATACACCTACACACCATCTATAGAGCATATATTAAAAATGTCAAGTCTCTTACATTTAAAACATCGGACTTTCATAAAAATTACCAACTCCCATTATATACCCTCTTAGGGATGGAGTTTTGTAAAATACGTTCTTAGTGGATTTTACAAAACACTTAGTTGACCCTAATATATAATAGTGTTCTAACCACTAGGCCATCTCGGCTCGAGAGAGCGTTGCCAGGGAAGGGGTGAAGCGGTCCCTCATTCACAGTATGAAAAACAGTTATATTAGCTACTTCCAACAGATTTTCTGTGAGGTTGTGATATTGCTCTTGACGAGCCAACCGATATACGAGCTGTTCCAGATTTTTTTTCGACATATGTAAGTTTCTTCTTTGAGTTAGTTTAGTTTTCCTTCACAGCCGAGCACAATAATTTAAACACTTGATAACTCAGTGATGATAGTCGGGATTTGAACCTGCGATGCGATGCGATTGGTTGAGATCCATGTGTAGAAACCAGTAGGCCATATCGACTGTAATGTTTGACTTTAAATAATGGGGGAGAATTATTCTTAGTTTTCCCCTTGGTCCATGCCTGAAAATATTGGTTTTGTATCTACCTAAGTACGTTTAAGTACCCGGGTACGTATAGGGTGTTTATGCGTAGGGTGAGCATATGTAAGGTGTGTATGTATGTTTGTATGTTATGCCATCTTACCTTAACTTTGCTGTTGAGGTAGAGAGCGGTTGTTAGAGCGCCTCCGCACGCGGCGCAGTACGACGCTATCAATTGTCTGTTAAATTAATAGTATAGAGTTACTTGAGCAAACAGACATAAATCTCTTACGTATTTTAATTGTTTCAATTATCTCTGTAAGTCTATACTAGCTGTTACTTGATCTTATAGGTACTTACATTTAATGTAAAGGAGTTTAAACATGTAATTCGAGACCGAGAGCATATATCACTTAGTAGGTTTTTCTCGAATATGTAGTTATTTCATACATATAAAACTTGCTACAAATATAAGTTGAGAAGTTGTGTGCTAAGTTTAAAGTATAATGAGTTTGTAAATTAATAAGTAAGTAAGTTGTTATGCTAATTATTTTATTTTAATGGTCTGTTACAAGTCATATTCAGAATAATAAGTTCGTAAGCTAATAAGTAGGTAAGATGTAACATAATTTGCTAACTTGACGACGAATTTCGATCGATATTAATTTCGTTTATTTCCCAGTAACTACTTACTAAGTTACTTACTTACCAACTTATTTACTTACCAACTTACTTACTTACTTACTTACTTACTTACTTACTTACTTACTTACTTACTTACTTACTTACTTACTTACTTACTTACTTACTTACTTACTTACTTACCAACTTACTTATCTTAATAATTGAAACCTAGTGTTAGTAAAAATTACATTACATTGCTACAAAAGAACGATAGATCACTCACGAGGTAGGTAGCGGTGCGTCTCCGGATCTATTCGTGTAGTTGACGACAGCGTTGAACGTTTGATTCACCCACTGCCAGAACACAGTGGCGGCTGTCGTCTTGTAAAACGTTATCATGCCTGGATCGAACGATGAAACATTTGTTTCATTCGAAGCACCGTTTTCGTATTGATTCTAAGGCGAGAATTACATTTGTAAGTTTTACTCTCTTAGCTTATATAAAACCACCCTGCAGTTAACAGTTACCAAGGTTACCTTACGGGAGTTATACTGTCAAAATAAAGGCACCGACTGAATGGCAATTTTTTTCAGGTAAAGATAATTATAAAAAATTTATGTATATTTTATGATAATATGCGAGCAAAACTTGCAAGTGTAATTCTTACTTAATAAGAATTATGGTTTGTATCTGTTACACAGTTTTACGAAGCTTGGCAACGAGAATAGTCAAACAAAAAATGCACTACTTTAGTTTAAGCTGTCAGTCTTGTTTATAGTCATTGGCATTGCAAGATCTTAGTCATAAAGGTTACGTTTTTATTCCGGATTACTCACTGACGATTTTATAATATTACTGATTTATTATTTTACTTAAAGGTTGATAAAGTGAAAAGGCAAACGCTAAAATCGTCAAATCTTAAAAACCAGCGTTCTATTATAGTGATAGTGACTAGAACAATCAAAATATTTATAGGCTGGAGGACCAGGAAGATGATATCGCAGACAATTATGTCGCAGGTTAAAGACCTTATTCTGTTTTTAACATTTAAGCAAGTTATATAAATAAGAACCCAAAAATTACATAACAATTAGTTGAAACTTGATGCTACCAGACTTAATTCTAGAGAAACATTTCGATACGAACTTACAGCCAGTGATGATTGTGTTCATTGGAGCTTGTGCCGCCATGCGACCAAGCACAAACATCTTCTCCCCTGTATCCGGATGGAATGCACTATCATATAAGTACTTGGTTGCCCATAGCTTGTCTTCATTATAACCAGCCGGCATCTTACGCGATTGTCTAGAGGTTGATTAATTAAAAATTTATCTTTAAATTTTAGAGGAAATCAAAAACAACACACTTTAAAAAACAGATGTTCTGTCAATTTTAGGATGTAAAATTCTGTCATTTAAATCTTGAGTCAGTCACTTTCAAAAACAACTTATGTAAATATATAATTGCTACATTTGCCGTTAAATTTTGATGTCTTTACTAATAGTAAAGCGATTAAGTGGTAAAAATCAAGTTAGCAAGAGTGAGTGTCAAAACCACTCGTAATCTAATTCTTAAAATGCTTTTAGCAAACTTGAAATCTATTAGTTTTAACTGTTAAAACTTTTATAATTAGATTTTCCAATATATGTAAAATGAAATAGAAATCCTATACATTTTAGAAAGTCACTGATTCCAAAAAAAATCAGAATGCTCTAACTTAACACTTTAAATATATATACCTGAATTCAGTGACAATACGCCTCGCCTCCTCCAAGTCTGAATTGCTGGCGAAAGCATTCAACGGGTTCGTCAGGAGGAGGAAGTGTTTCGCGCGACCCATGTACGTGCTCTGGTCATAGCGAGGCTTATCCAAGTTTATGTGGCTCATTGTAAAGGATGGCTAGGCTGGAAAGATTATATCTATCTTTAGTTCTATCAAACTTTATTTTTTGTGTATCTACTTAATAATAAATGTTCTTCTAACGTAATAATATTTTATTAATCGAATATAACGTACTGAAACTAATTTAATAGAAAATATTACAATAATGATTAGTCGAAGCGGATAGGTTAGTGTATGACTTTGTGAGCGAACCTATGTCATATATATGATATAATTCTGAGGCTAAGAAAATATTAATTCCTCCCCTAAACAATAAGTTTAAATTTTTATATTATATGTTAAAAAAAAAACAAATGAATCAAAATATTTCAATGATTAAAGTGTAGTTTAATAACTCTCTGTCTCTAGACGGGAACCACCTACTTCCTTTTCTTTCTTATACCTTACGTAAGACTTTTTGTCTTCATCCGCTCCTTTTGGCAGCAAATAAAAGAAAAAATGTAGCCCCCACACCCCAACCAATCAGTCTGCTCACATAATACACAACCACCCCTATTCGCTTTTCATGGTCGAGTGATTACATAAAGCCTAATGACTTATGGTTCGGTCTAAATCAATACTACCAGCCTACTGGCTGAAAATATTCAGTAAACATTTTTTCATACTAATACAGGACTATTAAACTAAATATGTCTGTCTGTATATTACGTTATCAATAGAGTAGTAACTCTATTCATTAGAATTCTGGAGATGGCAAAAGACTATCAAGAAAGCCAATGTATTAGGCAGTTATGAGAATGAAGTGAGTCGTCAATGATTCGTTTCATTTTCCAACATGGTGGTAGCGAGATAATAATAATAATATTAATATAATATTATAATATTAATAATATTAATATTAATATAATATTAATATTTAATTAGGTATTTTAATAAATAACGGGTTCGTTTTATTTTATAAAAGTGGAGATTCTGAAATTTTAAACTCCAAACTACGTAATAAATTTTTTGTAAGCCCATCTTAATCTATCATTGGACAAGTTAAAAACTTTAGACAGGTTAAGTGTCTATAAAGTACTCAGTATGTATATAGGTACTTCGGTATTTTGTTTTTGTTTTATAAATGACTGAATTTCAGGCTTAGAAATGTATTAATAAAATAGCAATGAAGGCAATGGAACCCAAATAACAGCTTAATAATTACGTGATTAATACAAATTTATTTATTAATTAATGCAAAGCGTATTCATAATAAATACATTCTTATCATGGACTTAACTTATGACGATGTTAACGATATCGCTAGATATAACATAAGTATGTATTATAAAAGCGTTTTTATCATTTTCAAAAGTCACTGAAAAGTGATAATGTATTTATGTTGGTGGTTTTAAACATGAACAACATATAGGTAGTTTAACTAAATTTTCGCGGATTATTGAAATAAAACAATTTTAAATGACTGTACAGTATAACAGTGGCCACGGCAGCTAGAAGTTCGAAACGAAAGAGGCTTATGCAATTTGTCATAAGCCGGGAACGAAGTTGCGACCGTCAGCATTTTAGTTCTATATCAATTAAACAGATTCCGATAGGCTTAGTATTTCCGTGCACTATTAAAATATTTATTTTATAATGTATACATTTTATAAACAATATGATAATTAATTATTTGATATACAACTCACTGATAAAACTGATAAAATAATTTTATACAATAATTGAAGTGTAGCGTTATCCGTATACTCTGACAATTGACAAGGTTTACTAATAGTTACAAGGTTCATTACGAATTACGATAACTCTGTTTTAAAATTAAGTTAATTAGTTTAATGTGGTAATCATCATTCAAATTTTAATTTTTATCTTACTAAATTTCATCTTAATACCTACATCAAAATAAACCGATTATGCATGATACGAAGATCTCAAATTTATTAATGCTGAACTATTTTAAAGTTTGTATGAAAAATCTTATTTCGTGGTCATATTTACTTAAAATTTGATACAAATACTTCTTTGTGTTAATAATGAAATGTGAAACACACAAATTTATATTTATATAATTTTTTTAGCAATATCATATAAAGAAATAAGAATTTGCATCTGACTTTTATTTAAAACCATTTATAAGTATTTAGTTAATATTTATATAGTTTATTTAAAATAATAGAATTATTAGTAGATCATATTTTGTTATAAACGTAAATAAATCCTGAACAAACCATTAATTGAATTAAAAATCTCACTACGGACACTGGTGACTTCAATGTGATGTCTGTACGTCCGTAGGTATGTATTTCACGTATAACTGACAAACGATTGACAGGAAAATATTGTCATTTTATACTAAGGACTGTTGTATGTTGATCAAGATTTGTTTTTGTCTGTTGCCCACGAGGAAGTCATGTAGTATTCACACTTTTTAAATGGAGGTTAATTTAAATTAATATTATTAAAATATAATATATTAGGTAATTTGAATACGTAGCTGTGAGAACGTGAACTTAGGACAAAAACTAACTTTTAACAGTGGATATCGTTCTCACGCAAAAAATATGGTAATTTAAATAAACAATATCTAATTACTAATAATATTCATTAACAATAGTACATAAAGCTTGAACTGAGATAATTAAATGACCAACTATATGTCACTGATACGTCTTATCATATGAATATTCATCTTAATTAAGTATTTTTAATATTTCGTAAAATAATCCAGTATTTTACGAAATATTATTACGAAACAGTGCTAATAAAATATTTTAACAATTATTATTCATGGCGACCTTAACGATTGACCCAAATAATTTTAAATCGGATGTCTGGTAGAACGTCATGTGGCATATGTCTATGTAATTAAAGTAGTCTGTAAATGGCCCACTGCTAGGCAAAGGCCTCTCCTCATAAGAAGAAGGTTTAAGGCTTAATCCACGATGCTGCTCCACTGCGGGATGGGAGATATACATGTGTCAGAATTTCTCTCAGCACATGCAGGTTTCCTTACGATATTTTCCTTCACCACTGAGCTCGAGATTAGTTTAAATACAAATTTAGCACTTGAAAAATCAGTGGCGCTAGCCGGAGTTTGAACTCGCCATCAACGATTGAGATCGACGTGTTCTAAACACTAGGCTATCTCTATGACTATATACTTAGATAATATTAATAAAAATATTTAGATAACATTATTAATATATTAAGGCTGAATAATTTAAATATATAACATCTCGTCTGGATGTCTGGAGGTACGTCTAAGTGTACGTCAATTATATACAAATTTACTATTAAAAATCGCAATAGGACTTTTCCTTTTAGGTCTTCTTTTGACGTATTAGAACTCTAATGACGTCATAGGGCACTACTAGGCACTAAATATTGAGGATACAGCACATAAGCACAGGTAGCGCTTAATAGTTTCCAGAGAAGGACAGAAGCTTAATTTATTAAGAATCGCTGCGGTCTCAGGATTTTATCCCGATTCATGCAAGTCTCCTCACAATGTTTTCCTTACGCACTGAAAACTCAAAGTAGCCAGGCCAGATTTAAACATGCGTTAATCGGAGTATTCTATCTACAGGACTGAATGTACTACAGAATACTTTTGTATCCTGCAGTATATTTTGGTTATCATTTTTAGTATATTAAAAACATTAAAAATTCTTGAACGTGAAAAAAAAAAACTAAAATATATATTGCATTAAATGGCCAATGCTAATAATAAATAATCATCAATAACTTTTAATCTAACTAAAAATGCTTGTCAGTTTTTCATTTGATGTACCTATACCACACGAGACACTGCGGTCAAAGTTATATATTATATAATAATCAAAATATAACAGACATAGGACTTGCCGTGACAGGCAGGAATGGAAAAAAAAATTGCTGTTAGTCAATGCTCACGCTTTCGTGGGTCTCCGGTAGAAGAATTTTAAAACACGTTAAGAAATTCATACAATAAAATAGGTATGGAAAATGTACATGTTCGAAGAAAAGAAAATTTCATTCATTTACGTAATAAAATTTATATTTCGCTTAACAAAAAACTTGGAAATAAGTAGTTATCGGAAGGGAAATTTTGCAAACGCGCTCAAGTGTAATTTTTAGTATACAAAAAAAGATATATTACCTTTTTTTTGTAAACATAGAATAGAAAGTACATTATATAACACAATGTTAATTTATAATTTATTAATTATAATAACATTCATATAAGTATTTGCATTGAAAAGTAAACGCCAACTTCCCGCATTCAACGTCGTAAAAATTTGCAGTCAATAAACTTTTTAATATATGCTAATTTATTCAAAATATATTCGATAAAAAGTAAAACTAAATATTTATTATTAATTATTCATTATAAAAGGTCAAAAGGATAAGACAGTCTAAATTACGTATAAAAGTGATAAAGTAATCATTGTTCATTCTCATTTATCTAATTGTATATTACACGTTTATATCCTCTAAGCTCTAAGATACCCATCTATTTGTAACTCTTATCAAAAAATCGCCGAACCTCGGTGACCTTTCGTTTTGTTACTGATAAAGTTTTGGTTACGAAATTAAATTAAGTTTTGTTATAAAATGAATAAAAACTTGTCCTTTGTCTAACTATTACATATATTTGTTTATAGGATGATCATTCTTATTTTAATTATTATTTTGTATAAACTCACAAAAATTAAAAATTTCGGATTGATCAATAAATACGACAATGATCATTTTTAAAACAGGCAAATTTATAGAAACTTTTAAAATCACAACACGATATACTAGTAAGCATAAAAGCTTTATTATTTCGGAAGTTTTATTTTATTTATAATAATTGAAAATATTTAAGGATTGAAGAAATCAAATTTTATAATAAATTTTCACTTACCAATCAAAATTTTGTAAAATTTTGTTTAACTATAATCTTATTAATTAATAAACAAGATTTATTCACCACAGTTAAATTCTTACACTCATTGTTTTAAGATTTTGTCTACACTTTATAAATTTATCGTAATTTTAAGTTCAAATGTTGCGCCGTCAAAAGACCTCGAAAAATGACGTAAAAATCAATCGTCCGCTGCCGGCTGCACGGGTACATTTGGAGTTGCCAGTTCTTAGTGTAAATAAAAAATACATATTAATAAAGTAAAATAAGTATATTAAAATATTAATATAAAATTCTTGAGCAAAAGATTAAAATTAAAAATACGCATTGCGATAAAGTTACGTTAAAATCTTAACTTTTTATGTCATTTTGTTTGCTGGTTATCGAATTATGACAACAACGTTCCATTTTAAGCATTTAAACAATTTTAACAAAATATATTTTTAATAAAATTGCTTGCACGTAAATCAGTACTTTTTATTATATATAACAAAGGCAAACTTCAAACAGCATCTTTTAAAACTATATGAATAAGGAAATAATATTTTTTACAAAAATATGTGTGATAGTCATCTTGACATTATGAACGTTAATGTCAAATGGAGTTGGCGAAGTTACGTCTTGTCAGCTAAGACGATCCAAAAATAGTTTTATTAAAAATTAACCTTTTTTAAAGGTCTTAAACATATTATACGATGTCCCTTATAACCAGAAACGTATTCCGTGCCTTGGTCCAGGTAAGGTGTAAAGTGTTTTATAAATAGCCTAATAGAGTTGAAAAATAATTTTTAAAATGTGTTTCGTAACTACTGCGTACTTTAAGTTGTGATTTATTTCATTAATAGTCAAAGTATATTTATAACTAATTAAACTAAATGAACAATGTAATCCTCGATATTGCGTCTGTTCTAACGCCTTGAGGATAATTTAGCTCAAGTAGCTCACGTGATCTTACTTTTATTGATAATGGTTTCAAGAATTTGAAATTGGTAAAATATAAAATCAATGTTTTCAGGGATCTCAACATGTTAGCAAAGGTTTGCACACGAGTGCCGTAAACGCTGACAAAAACGTATGTTTCGCGCCACTTTCAATGAGCAGCTTGGTGAGAATACTAACTGTATTACTAATGGTTGCACCTTTTAGAAAAATAAAGCAGAACGATTTTAATTAAATTAAACCAAACCATGAAATATATCATTTTCATGAATAGCTTCTTATGCAATTTCAACCCACTTTTAGTTAATTTGAAATTTATTTTTCCTATAAATAAAAAAATATATATTTTGTTCAAACTAAAAGAAAATATTTGTCAAAATATATTTATTTTTTAAATATCTATATGTTACTCATCTGCAGTTTGTACTGTAATTTAATTTTTATGGTTAGAAACCATACAGTTGTCTTTAAATTGTATTAAACTTATAATAAAATTAATAACTATATTCTGATGAGACATTCTAGACTAATTCTGCTTTATTTTAAACAGAACAATTATTATAAAAAATACTATGTTATTTCTTATGTTATAATTAGAAAAATATTATTGGCATACAAAAACAAAAAGTAATATTCATCAAAATATATTGGCATCAAAATTCTAAATTATGTATTGTAAACATACATATGAAAAAATATAATGTTTGTAAGTTTATTTATCAGGGTCAAGATGTTCATCTCGAGATGAAAACGTAAGAGTTTGTTTTAAGATGCATGATAAACCGGTGTAATTAAAGCCATTCTATTCAATTTTAAATAATGAAAAATTATATGATAATTTAGATAAAACATAGAACATTAGGTTGTACTAGTTTTTAATAATATAATCATCATCTATATAATATTTTGTTACTTATTTTTTTATAATCTAATGATGTAACCACATTCTTGTCCACTTTTGTTTAAATTGGTACTGTTCACTATAA
Organism: Hypolimnas misippus; assembly: GCA_037950945.1. NCBI lineage: Eukaryota > Metazoa > Arthropoda > Insecta > Lepidoptera > Nymphalidae > Hypolimnas > Hypolimnas misippus. The sequence goes on from JBBEEQ010000009.1 coordinate 5,960,417, forward strand.
ATGTATGAATATAATTTTTTAATGCAAGCACTTTACTGTTGCCTACTATGTATTAAATTGATTTAGAATTGGCAAGCAGATGGGAAAAAAATGCTGAGTGAAGGATCTTTTATAAAAACAATGGTTAAAAACATATCAATCAGGCATAGCTATATTAAATGAAAGAATAGAATGGTTGTATTAGCATGATACATGAGGTCTTGTTAATTGGAGTTAATGAATATTAAATGTTGTATGTTATATATGTATGTTGTATATTTATTACAACAGGCAGGTCCAGATATCAATTTTAAGTGTAAATTATGCACTATAATTATTTAAATTTGGAATGGAAATCATTTACTATGTCTACAATAGTGGTGCCATCTAGCATTATTGGGGATCATTATAATATTGGCAATTAAATATTAATTTCCAAAAAATTCAATTAAAGTCAGGTTTAGTAAATGTCAAAGCAAAGGTTAAAATAATTCATCCTCAAATTTACTGGATATATAATTTACCAGTCACCTTTCTCGCACATAGCCAATTGAATAACTATTCTGGATCTGTCAATAGCATGTCTCCTGCACTCTCATATGCAATGAATTTGTGTTGTCCGAGCATTGTAACAAGTAACACCATGTTGTGTGTTGTCCACAAACATATTCCATTATAAAATATATATTTATAATCTGTTGACAGTGTGTGATACTTAAGATTCTAAAGATACTATCCTCTTACATAAGTAAATATTGTTGTAAATTAATTGTTTTGTTAGTAGAAGTACTTATGAAAATATTTAATAATTGATCATATTAATTTTTAAAGTGGACATGATTATTTTTTTAAAAGTATTGTTAATGTATTCTTTATACTATATTTTTTTAGTTCAGCTGTTATAGCAGGTATAAGGCTACAGGCTAAGCGTATATTTATTTTTTACTGTGATAATATCAGGTTTACAGGTAGGTAATATTTTATTTCAGTGTTATTTTACATAATGAGGTATAGGTTTAAAAATCAACGTGATAATATTATGTTGGTACATATTTAAATTAGTAACAATAAAAATTATATAAAATTGTTCCTAGAAGTTATATTATGGTTAATTATTTCTACAGTGGTAGAAATTGATGCCAAATTTTTATACATCTTTGATACAAAAGTTTTTAATTTTTTCAAAGCATCAGTAAAGATTTTTACTTTTATTTATTCATATGCTGTGTATAAAATATAACTTTATGAAACAGCAAACAAGCAAGGAGGGTCGCATCAAGTGTACTCTTATCCCCGGCGATGGCGTCGGTCCAGAACTTGTTTACTCCGTTCAAGAAGTATTCAAGGTAGGTGCATTATTTTATTTTTTGAAGCAATGTAATGTCTTAAAATATAAGGCCAAAGTTTGAGCTTGGATTTTGCAGCTGTTGATATCTTTTATATTAATTTTATAATTAAATCAGCCTTAAATTTCCTTAAATTAATAATTTATAGGAATTCGGAACTATTAAACTTAGGTTTGCTTGTATGATATTTTTTGAATAGGTTCTTGATATACATACCATTATTTTGATAATTAATTAAATTTCTGTGTCTTGTTATTTTGAAGATATTAAAAAATCGATAGATTTTATTAAAATGAGAAATTATTCATATTTAATATAACGGGTCTTATCGCGATAACTAATGGTAGTAATACCTTTTTATTGCCCGACGTCACGAGCTGACCACGGCGAATGTAACTTCGTCGAAACGTCGGGCAATAAAAAGGTATTACTACCATTAGTTATCGCGATAAGACCCGTTATATTAAATATGAATAATATAAATCGCGAAAGTTTAAAATATATAATGAGAAATTATTGTCCTTTCTTTATTTATGTATTTTTCTTGTATTATACATAGGCGGCAAACATCCCAGTGGATTTCGAATCGTTCTTCTTCTCCGAGGTAAACCCAACGTTGAGCGCGCCGCTAGAAGATGTCGTCGGCTCTATCGCAAGAAATAAGATCTGTATTAAGGTCAGAAGTTATTTATTTGTATATTTTCAATAAACACTTTTATTTTAGTTATCATTTGCATCGCTTCAGCATCCAACTCATATGTACACATCGTTGAAGACTCTGGGGTCTAGGTTTGGGGTTAACAAGTGCTTGACACTTAATCAGCTGTGTTGTTATAATTGTACAGGCAAAAAAAACGTGATGGTAAACTCAATATTTCACAAATTAAAAAAAAAAAGCAGAATAGTATAAGTACTACTTTTTTTTGGAACCAGAAAAACGTATTATAAGTACTGCTAAAATAGAACAAGTAAAATTTGGAGAAAGTAGACATTTTTCCAATTTTTAATCTGACTAATACTGTGACTTTTTCTATTTCAGGGTATCTTAGCAACCCCAGATTTCTCCCACACAGGTGAATTGCAGACTCTTAACATGAAGTTGCGTAACGCTTTAGATCTTTACGCCAACGTCGTCCACGTCAAGTCCCTCCCGAATGTCAAGAGTCGCCATCACGACGTCGACTGCATCATCATAAGAGAGCAGACTGAGGGAGAATACTCTGCCCTCGAACACGAATCTGTACCTGGTTAGTGGAATTTAATTTAAAGTTTTATATTAGTAAGGTGATTTTAAAAGCTTTATTCAAATGGAATTTTTCTACTATGTTTGGAAAGGAGCCGAGCCGGCCACGCGTTGGGTCAGTTATGATACGTTGAATTTATTAAATACTAGCTTTTGCCTGCGACTTCGTCCGCGTTTTCGTCGTTTTTCGTAAAAAAAGTAGCGTACGTCCTTCCTCAGGGTTTAGTGGTTTTGATGTGACAGACAGATTGTATTTTGGTATGGAAATATAATATGTCAGTCCACAATACTTGATTTCTATGATTTTTTTTTTATTGAATAGGTAATAATGTTATCTTTTTTAAATTAGGGATGAGTGAGAGTATTATAAACGTAAGAATAAACAGATATATTCAGAATGATCCGAACTGCTAAGCTATCAGGAATTACACGTGTTATTGTGAGTCAACCATAAAAGATAGACTTATACTGTTGCGGGATATTTTTTAGAAAATTTTATGTAGAATATTTCTGTCATACATGATTTCAATGTAACTTTAACCATTAAGGCTGTATACGTGACGGAAGCTTAAAAATTGGAGTAACGTCTCCCATTTTCCCAAAGTTTTCCTCACTACTCTGCTCCTATTGATTGTAACGTCATGAAAAGTATACTATAACCTGCCCAGGAGTATGAAAAATAATTGTACTAAGTTTCGTTAAAATCCATCGAGTAGTTTTTGTTTCTATAAGGAACATACAGACAGACAGACAGACAAAAATTTTACTGATTGAATTTTTGGCATCAGTATCGATCACTAATCACCCCCTGATAGTTATTTTGAAAATATATTTCATGTACAGAATTGACCTCTCTACAGATTTATTATAAGTATAGATATAGATGACGCCATCTATCGGATGCTTAACTAACCTAAACATCAATAGCTGTAGAAGTGTTGTCATTAAATTAACTTACAGCGCCATCTGTTAGATACTACGAAAATAAAAATTATCTTATCTTTTAAGTTAGATAAATTACACCCAGTGTGCAAAATATTTTAAGAACGATATAGCCGACAAACATTGTGACATTCGATTTTTGTATACAGGACTTTTTTAATTAGCGTTGAGTTTTTAACTAGCGTTGATGGTGATCTTCTAGTGTACCTCACACACCGCTGGGCAGCCGCTAGTAAAAGTAAGGGGGAAGCTATGGCAGTCAGTCGAGACATCGCAAAGACCTTTGATCGGGTCTGGCATAAAGTTCTTTTAGTAAAGCGTAAGATGGAAATCTTACGGCCTCCTCGAGGGATTATGCAGTTGGGTAACCGGTTTCCTTGATGAGCGGAGCATAAAGGTCGCTGTCGATGGAGTATGCTCGGAAACCAAGCCTATAAACTCTATAGTACCCCAAGGCTCAGTGCTATCACCTACATTGTACTTCTGCATATTAACGACAGTCTGTAAACCAGCAATATTCGTTGCTATACGGATAACAGTATGGGTGATACTTTTTATACTGGCAGGGCTAATATCTTTCGGACAGAAATGGAGGAGAGGAGAGTACAACTTGTGTCTGAAATCGAGACCTCCCTGGAGCAGGTCTCCGAATGGGGCAGACGTAACCTCCTCCAATTTAACCCCTCGAAGACACAAGTTTGCGCGTTTAAAAAAGCCCCCTTCAATATAGCGCTAAGTTTTCAGAACACTGCTCTGAACATTAGTAAGAATATTGGGATCCTTGGGATCGACATAACGAATGAGGTCTAATTCCGGGGTCACTTGGAAAGCAAAACCAAAATGGTTGCCAAAAAGCTTGGTGTCCTTAACAGGGCGAGGCGATACTTCACATCGAGATATCGGCTGCTGCTGTATAAAGCTCAGGTCCGTATTCATGTGGAGTACTGTTCTCACCTTTGGGCTGGTGCCCCCAATACCAGTTTCAACCACTAGACTCCATCCAACGCCGGGCAGTTCGCAAACTCACAGACGGTTTAGAACTTTTAAATGTACGGAGAGACGTTGGCTCTCTGTGTGTTTTTTACTGTCTGCACAATGGGGAGTGTTCTGATTAACTTTTTGACATGGTGCCATTGGTCCCTTTCAATATCGCACTCTTCGCCTCAGGACTCGATATCATCCACACCACTTGGATGCCTGGTCGGTATTTATGTGCGGGCTTCACGATCTTTTTTCCCGCGTGTGTGCAGGTTGTGCAATGATCTACCTCCTGAGGTTTTTCCAGAGCGCTATAATTTAGGGATTTTCAAGTGTCAAGTGTATAAACGCCCCTGGTGTTGCAGTTGTCCATGGGCGATTGTAATTAAATTTTTCTAAAGGGGTTAAACGGGGTTTCCAACTTCTGTATGGAAAACTCAAACATGCGAACGAGTTGCTGAGAAAAGCTTGTAAATTAATTAGTTTGTGGACAAAAATATTCATAATTGATTTTATTTGTAGGAGTCGTTGAATGTCTGAAGATCATTACAGCCGCGAAGTCAGAGCGTATTGCTAAGTTTGCCTTCGATTACGCGGTGAAGATGCGCCGGCGCAAGGTGACGGCCGTGCACAAGGCTAACATCATGAAGTTGGGAGATGGACTGTTCCTGCGCAGCTGCGAAGAGGTATTATTTAAATTATATAGATGGATTTAAAACGTTTTGGAAATAATATAGAATGATTCTGATGTTTTGCAAAATTTCATATAATCCAGACTAATTTTTTTCGTTCTCACCAGATGGCGAAGCTGTACCCGCGCATCCAGTTCGAGAAGATGATCGTGGACAACTGCACGATGCAGATGGTGTCGAACCCGAACCAGTTCGACGTGATGGTGACTCCCAACCTGTACGGCAACATCGTGGACAACCTGGCCAGCGGGCTGGTGGGCGGCGCGGGCGTGGTGGCCGGCGCCTCCTACAGCGCCGACTGCGCCGTGTTCGAGCAGGTGGGCCGCGCTGTACTGTAACTGTAACATGGGAACAGAAGGAAAATTATTAAAAAATACTTCATTCATCAGTTTTAAACTGTAAAAGTTTTTACATTAATATATGGACGCTGATAAGCAATACTGTGTCAAGCCACACGGCCTTCATTTTAAGAAAATGGCATCTAAACATGTCAAACCAATTCTTAATTCGTACTTATTTAGTTTATATGAATTGATTTTTTTTTGAATAATGTTAAATAGGTAACGCATTATCAGAAGACATCAATATCTTCGAATTTTACTTTTTGTGGGTTGACACATTATTGTTTATCAGCATCCGTATATACATCAATTTTTCAAAATTTTAAAAATGTATAAATATATGAAATATTCGCATATAAAAATGTCCTCAATCGCGCCTGCACTCAGGGCGCTCGGCACGTGTTCTCGGGCGCCGTGGGCAAGAACATCGCCAACCCCACCGCCATGCTGCTGTGCTCCGCCAACCTGCTGGCGCACGTCAACCTGCACTCGTACTCTAAGATGATCAAGAACGCCATCAACAAGTACGTATACCGTTATGATATAGGCTAGGTTTACATTTGTAAGTTTTACTCGTAATTGACATAAAACAACCGTGTCACCTGGTAATAATTACCTAGGTAGCCTTACAACCTTACCAATAAGAAATAAATTGTGCAAATCTTCTTTAAACTAATGAGAAAGTGTTTAAAGTAACCAAATTAAAAATGACTGAAGGGAGTTAGTTAAACTGCTATATGTCTAATCTAGTTAAACTTAATTCTGTGATTCGGAATCAATAATTTTTAAAAATAATTATTAAAAATCTTATAAAATTAATGTCTAAATAGACGTCCGAACTTCCAAGTGCAAAATGTTTTTGCAATTTTTCAAAAATGTAAATTTTTGAGTACGGTCACTTTTTTCCACGTTCGTAATATGCCGTTTACTACTATCTGACGGCCCGCCATTCTAGGAAACCAAAGCTTTGCTAATGATCTTTTTCACATATTGTAATACAATTATACTTTTAAGGTTTCCTGATTATAATAAATCTTTTTCACATATTGTAATACAATTATACTTTTAAAGTTTCCTGATTATAATAAATTGTTTTAATTCCAGAGTTCTGACCGATGGGAAAGTGAGGACAAAAGATCTTGGTGGCCAGAACACCACCAAAGACTTTACCTACGCCATCATCCACAGCCTCGCCTAATCCAAATTCAACCGAATATTGTAGACAATTTACTCCTAGAACTAACGTAATAAGCGTAATTTATTTATATTATTTTGTCAGAAATGTGATCTGTAATCAAAGACGAGATAGTGACAGTATTGTTTAAGTATTTAATGTTACCAGAAATAAATTCCAAAAGATTTTATATTTGTTTTATTTTATTATAAATTCCAATGAAAATGTTAGGTATGTTAAATGGCTTGTATGAATATTAAGATGAGAAGTTTTTAGGTAGTTCAGTCGAAAGCACCAGCCTGTGGTATAACTCTATGAGCAGCTAGCTTCTTTATTCTATCCGATATTACATACTTGAGAGCATTTGGTGCCACCTGAATGAAATATAAAAATTAATAGTCTCCGAAAACGAAATAAATGTAACATTAGGAATATATTGTATAAGTAAATATAGATATCTATGATTATATTCAGTCAGTTCACCTTCACTCTTTGGAAAAGATTAGTCCACATGCGCAAATATATGTATTTAAGTATAATAAACTAGAGCCAAGGTCATAAACCCAAACAATACATTTGCAATTTTTTTACAAATTGCTTGCTAAATTAATTAATAGGTTTACAAATATCTACGATTATACAATATTTCTCGCATACCTTTTCAGGATCTCTATACCAGGCCTCTTTTGATAGCCTTCTATAAACTTTGAATTCAGGCAAGTGGCAGATTTGGTTAATTCTTGGAAGCAACAGTTCCAAAGGCTTGCGTTGACCTTTCTGTTCACACAAAAACGAATTTAAATTATTAATTTGATAATTAATCTTCATTTCAATTATTTTAAGTAAATTCATCCGGTCATTTTACTTCAATTAAAAAAAATTAGATATTTTTAATATAAACTTTAAGGCAAACTATGGCAAGGTTTGTTTAGATACTGGTAAGCCATAATAAAAATAATAAATATCTATTAATTCCCATTTTCCCGGTATTGTTACTTACCCTAACTGGAATTGCCCTAAAATCTTTCTTAGGTCCAGCAATTTGACTGATATAGTCCATATGCTTTTTCCATTCACTCTCCGTCCAACCACGTTTCTTTTTTACGTCTTTCGTATCTTGTTTCTTGAGGTCGAGCACGCAATTAGCTAATTTTGAATAACAAGTCGCATTGGCGGCTTCAATCATACGATCAATTCGCTCTAAACGTTCAGGAGTGAATCGGTTCTTGTACATTCTTTTTATTATAAGGAATCGACTAGAAATGTAAGAGAAATGCAGTAGAGCAACAGAAAGGCATGTATTTAAGGTTGATGGTGTATTTTAGTTTATTTGTTCGATGATAATAAAGGCGTTTTTTGTTTAAACCCAAGTAGTTATACATTGCAATAAGTGATAGTTAAGTTTTTAATTCTTACCAGACTTATTTATATTCTAAACTAAACTACGGTTGCTCGAGTCCAAAAATATCAAACAAATACAAATGTCATAGCTTCTCCTTACTCGGTGTAGGTATGTGGATAACAGTCAGACATTTAAATATAAGCATTCAAGTAGATAATTTTTCTTTCTATATTGCCTATTTTAAAGAGCCAAAAAATTACATAGCATTTCTACCAACCGTAAATAAGGCCAAGCGGCATCATTAACTCTGTCAGAGATGTGACTATTTAAAGCAGATTTCCTTATTCCTCTAGGTGTTAAAGTGGGCATGCCTTCGCCCGTGTCGATGATATATTTTCTAGGAACGCTAAGAATATTTAGCCTCTTCGGTATTTTATATGGGAATGTGGTAGTTGGTACATCATATTTTGGTTTACCCATTGTGCTAGCTACTCAGAGAGTTATACGGATCGTGGGAGATGGTTTGTGGTTCACATTTTATTCTTTATTTCATTGGTGTTATAGCCATTGGGATATAGTTTTTGAACGATTGTCACAATTTGACGTTTTCATATCTTTGACAAAAGTTGTTTAAAATAAAAATATTACATGTTAACAAAGAGGTGATAAATCATACCGTAAGAATACATATAGTTTTAAACCTTTTGGTTATATTAATTTTACTTTACACTTGTTTTTGTAATAAATATAGCTATATATAGAAATAACAACTTTTTAAATACGTTTTAGTGATATCATGGGGCGCTATAAAACGACCGCTTAATAACGATCACCACTATCGTAGCATACTCCAGCTCTAGTATAAAAAGTATGTAAGAAGTCGTATATAATTGTCGTTAGTTTATCTTTATAGACATAATAAATTATGCATATAAAAACAAACTAAGTAATAACAAAGTAAGATTGAATTATATTTTAGACCAATATCCAATAAATTACTAATAAGTAATTAATTTCAAAAGTTATCATATAGGGAAAATAAAACAGCGCATATATCTTTCAATAATTAATTGTATTTCTTTCATCATAAAATGACAACCCATAACAAAATACTGATCTCATAACAACCTTATCTTAAATAACAGTCTCTTCACATCTGTTTCACCTATAAAACCAGTCATGTGAAAACCAACGCGGCCAACAAGAGATCACTATAACTAAAAAAAAGCATTGAAACGTCAAAATACACAAAAACAAAAGGACGAATTTCCTGTTTATATGAAGATTCACAAAAACATTTTCTTATTGAATTGTAAATTAATATTTTTTCTTATTAAGTTCAGATATACTGCTCATTCTTTCAGTGTGTATCGAGTACAAACTGTCTTAAAATTATCAGATAAAAAAGTTCTTAACTCTATGTTTATGGTTCATTTTAATAGTATCTGTTTTAAGTATAAACAAAATAGCTTAAACTTAAATGAATTTTTAATTATATTTAACGATTAATTACCTATTGAAAAAGGTTTCTGGAAAAAAATGTCTGATTTTTTAATAATTATTTTGTTTGCGTTGTTAATACACATTCTATTGTAATGAATAATACATTTATACAAAAAATGTATATATAATATGGTAAAGTGGTATAAAACTTCTTATTATATTGAAGTATAGCGACCGAAAATTTTATAGGTGAATTCAAACAATTATACATAAAATATCTCGTAAATGATCTATAAAACAAATTTTATATATTTAATTAAAAAGAAAAAAAAACAATTTAGTATATAAAAGAAAAACAAAATAAATAATATTTTCAACTTTATTAATCAAATAAATATTTGTATTCTTATAAATAAATAAACATTATCATATACGAGATTTTTATGTGTTTAAAGGAATGTCGTAGACTTTTCAATCCATAGACAACACTCAGCCAAAACATATGAAGGCTTTGCTACGATATGTAAAGAAAATATTTCTTTTGTAAATACGCAATGCGTCCACAAATTCATTAATCGCACAAATTATAATAAAAAAAAAATTAAAATTTGTTCTTCATATTTCGTATGTACAATATCGAAGTAAATTACTTTGAGACATTTCGTAATTCAGTCAATAGCAACTTTATATTTCAAAATTGTATAAAATTTGATGTAATATAAATGTTCATAAAAGCACCACAGATATTATTTGTCTTTTAAAAATAGTTGAAAAAATATATTAAAGTAGAAAATGCGTGGATTTTATTAATATATGAATCATAAAATATTATCCAAACAAAGATATTTTGGTCCTGATCAAACATGTAGTTTTTGTCGGGAAGATCTGTTGACTCTATAACAATGAAATAGCTGGTATTCGGTGAGTTTACGAAGATGATGACCAATTCTCCTCCTATAAATAAATAAATACATTAGAATATAAATAAATATATTAGAAAAGCTTATAAATTTAAAGGATGTTTGGTTTTATTTGACGTCATAAAATTGCATAAATAACTCTGGCAAGGTTTTGTTTGGCAAGTCATTAAAAATATAAATAGTAGATGTTGCAGTAATGTTAATGTACAAAATTATAATATACCCTATTTGAAACATAGACACCCTAAACTCTACAACTTCTAAAAGAATCATTCCCGCATATATTATAAAACATGTTGTTTTCCTTATCATTATGTATTCATAATAATATACACTTTCGAGAATTATTTGAGAGATATGACGTAATTCTATATCTTGAAATATTTAGATATAATACCATGGATAAAATATCTTCTACCTTTGAATTATATACAATATATAAAGCTTTCTTATCAAGTATATAAAGAACAAATAATTAGAACATAATACAGACCCAATTATAGACTATTTCATATACATGCATACATACATACATAGATATTACATATGTCATGGATTCAATTGTCGTTTATTATTATAGAGGGTCTCAACTAGGCATGTGATGGACATTTTACCAACATTAGCAGTCGATATTTAAAAGTAAAAAACTATTTTTTTTTAATTGAATCTTGAAGGCTCATACAGTATAGGCAAAATTGATGAAAAATAATAAAAAAATAATAATTCAGTTCTTTTTACTTTTAAATAACGATTCTGGTAACACCAATAGATGTCCAGTTGACGCCATGTATAGACCCTATTCTAGAATCCTAGTGCATCCAATCTATCTAGACCTGTTTATTTGACATCAATGGTAGCGATGACGCCGGGCTCAGGGGCCTCTGACACTGGTTTGAGGTCATCCTCCAAGATTTTTTTGTGGGCGTTTCGGTTTCTGATGCTGTGGATGTAAATATAATAGTTATTATATAGCTGTTATTTATGTATTAATTGCTATTTACAAAGCAAACTTTTAATGGGTATTTTTACAAAAGAAAAAAAAATTGTTTGGCCAATTTTTCGGGCACAAATTCTCTCAAATTTACATTTTAAGTTAGGGACATTTTTTTGGTCCGAAAATGGCTAATTAGAAAAGACAAATCGAAATGCTAATCACTAAAACATATTAGATTTTTAAACAGACGGGAGATTTCAAAGAAGATATATTTTCAAATGTATTCTAGGAAAAGTTATTATTATTCGGTAATTAGTTTGATTTTAACATTTATTTTAAAGATTATGGTAGGGGATTAAAATTTTCTCCCTTTAATAATTATTTTTTAGAGTAATATTTATAAAAAAATCTACTATTTTCTTTTACGAATTTCATATAAATAAATCGTAAAGTCATTAGAATTTCTTCATTTTTTATTGTAAATGAATTAAATGAATAAGCCATAACGTCAGCTATGAGCATTTGTAGAAATACCCATATGCATATAAACTATATAGAGAAAGCAGATCAATAAAGAAAAGAATTATTTTTAGAATAAATTATAATCTAATTTTTTTTTTCTTTATCATATTGGATTTATCGATATGTCTATTCTTATTACATCAGTGATATCACCATAGTACAACTTAAAGCGACCCATTCATAATTCCAACATGAGAAATAACTATTTTATTTTATTAAAAATGCAATGTAATACAATTCATAAATTAAATAAATTAGAACTTACTAATTTGTGGAAATATCGAATAACTTAAAGGGTTTTGTAAAAAAAATATTGTATAAAAATACGCGTCCAGTACTATAATATTGGTATATGATTAAAGTATAGAAACACAAAAATTAAATAAACAAACTTACATTTTTTAATAATTTATAATCTAAAATCAATGCGAAGAAATTAATGACAATGATTTTCTTATATAGTTGAAATAAAAAAAAAAATAATATTGCACAGCACAATATTTAAAACAAATAAAAAACCATAGACCATAGTATATTTCTCATGTTCGATATGGTAAGCATAAACAATACCCAAGCCACCACCACCCCTGTATGGTATTCAATACGTACTCTTAAATCCCCAGCTATGGCGCGTATGGGAATGATGACATGGTATGGAAAACAAAAAACATTGCCTTTAGAACTCTCGAATATAGCATAGTTACAGTAATTTTGATATCATGGACCCACAGATAACATAAGCCCACTAACTTAAGTGCGTTTTTGTGTATATATAACGAATCTGTAATAAAATTGTATATTTCGCTATTTTATTGAAATTACTAAATCTCTCGACGTTATATTACTCGATAGTCTATAGCTATGAATATAAAGTTGAAGAATTTCTGTTGAAGCGCTCAAGTGTCCGGAACTACCGTTTCGATTCGAATAATGATTTTAGTAATATATAGTTCGCTTCATTGGAAAGCTATAGGCTATAAAACATCACGCTTTAATTAATCTTGTAAGCAATACAAAATTACGAGGAACAACTTATTTTTTATATTATTAAAAAAAATGTCTTATTTTGTATTTTAAATTGTCTGTCCAACAAAATTATAGCAATTTCAATAAAAATGGATTCAGAACGTGATATTTTTTTCTGATAAAGTCAACTCTTTTAGAACAATTCGCTTTAAAAACCCTTTCATATGATGGTACTAACTCCCATACTTATAACATAAAAATGAACCAAAACAAGTAATCCACTGTAAAACCCATTTGATTACTTTCAAATCAATAAAAAAATCTTTAGTCTAACCGCATACTGTATAAAATATTAATATAGTGTTCATACATTTTACACTAAAACTTGTACAGTGTCAGAAATTTGCGGATAATCATCCTCTTTTGTATAATCATAATTTTTTTTATATCAGAATTTTTTCACAATGTGCGGCCAGGCTTTAAGTTAAATACTTCGATTTTAAGTGTAAAATAATCCCCTTATAAGACATTACACATATATCACACAGTATAAATAAAGGTATATACATACCACCCCATTATTTTCTGTATGATGAATGCGATGGTATTTGGTATTGGTGTCATGATGGCGCATGCCACTGGCACCACTGAAATGGGAGAAAACAAAACATGTTAAAATTTGTTAACACTGTATATAAAAAATTGAAAGAGACATTATTACATTTAGCATATTAAATAAAAATAAGGTTAAAGGATCATTGGTGAAGGACCTATTCTCAAGTCAATTACAAACACTCAATTTTTAAGAAGTAATACGATATTTCGTATCGTATATAGCACGGGGATGCCGGTGTTTGGACATGTGGAGCTGGGAGTGGGAGTGGGTTGGGGTGTGGGTGAGGGGGTGGGGGTGGTGTCAGTCACCGGTGGTGAGGTCGGCCTCGGGCTGCGGCAGCGCGTATCGCAGCAGGAAGATGGCGATGCCGGTGTTCTGGATGCCGACCTCGACGGAGATGGCGAGCGCGTCCTCGTGGCTCTGCCGCAGCAGGCGCGCGCTGGCGTAGCCGAACAGGTAGCCGAGCCACGGGCTGCACATACCCGCTACTACTATCTGGAATATTTATTTACATTGTTTTATTAAATTTGTTTAAAAAACGAGTGAAACGTCTCATATAATGTATTTTTAGGTAATATTAGATATACTTATTAATGTGTCAAAAGAGTGTTAATGTGTTGGACCAGAGTTAGTAGAATCAATGTAAAAAACTGAATTAAATTATTATTATTTATTTTTTTTACTTTTTGTAAAATGAAACGTTGGATCTTGTAAGCTCATACAGTACATATAATAATCATTAATGAAAAATAATAAAAAAAATCATTTTTTTTACTTTTAAATATCAATTCTGGTAACGTTGGTAAGTTGGCACACTGTAAAATACGTATTTTTATATTTATCATTATGAACGTGGGGTATTTAAGTATTCTATTTTATTTTATTAATCATATTATTTATTGTTTGTTTTAGTATTTTATAATTATTAAATAAATAGTAGTTATTAGTATATGTATATTCATTCAATCATATACCAACTACCTATCTCTTCTTCACAAATATCAAAAAATAGGGAGTAAGGAATTCAACCCCTTAAGGGGTGAAATAGGAGTTTATAATTTGTATGGAGACATAAAACTTGTCCCGAGAGAATTCACAATGTTTGTCGGTTATAAACTCCGACACTACTCAATTGATCTTAACAATATTTAATAATGTGTTTATCTTTATTCATAACGCAAATATTTGTTATTGCAAATTAAATATTTTTACAGAACAAAGGATGGTGAATATTCATAATTTGCACAGATCGCGGTGTAAATCAGCTTATTAAGACATCACTTCGAAATTTTTCGTTATTTAGGATAAGCATCCAATAGATGGCGCTATTTGTTATAAATAATCGAAATCAAAATATAGTATCGTATCATAATATCAAAATATTATTCAAGTAGGCTTTAGCAAGCACTTTTGAATCGTCAATACAAAAACAAAAAAAAAATCTACCAAGAAAAACCCGCAAGAAACTAGATAGTTAATATTTTAAAAAGTTTTACAATAGGTCCGTACATTTAAGAGTTATAAATATGAATAATATTAATTCAAAGTATTATAACTGAGCCATAGAAACTCGTGACTAGGTTACCTTATAGTTTATTATAGGGTATTAAAATGAATTAAAATATTATTTAATGATAATAAATAATAATTTATCATGATATAATTGTATTAATCACGTTTACGAAATCTTATTTAATAACGATAGCAGTTTATCGGCACGATGTCGACCTGGTTACAGAAAAGTTTAAATATGTACATTGCTAGTATATACCAGCTGCCCCTCTCGGTTTCACTCGCGTTTATGGTTACTGCTTTTCTCCTGTGAGTCGTAGCGTAATATAGCCTATAGCCTTCCTCAATAAATAAACTATATAACACAAAAATAATTTTTCAATTCGAATCCTGAGATTAGCGCGTTCAAACAAACTCTAAATCTTTATAATATAAGTATAGATTGTAATCAACAATATGTTCTAACTGTAGATAAGATATGTTAATATAATTTCACGTTATAAATTCGAACTCATTTCCAAGTTTGACAAGCTCATCAATTGGTATATTGGCCCCTTAGCTCGCTAGTCATACGCATTCGTTAGCTGGTTACTAGGCAACGTTGTCCAAAATCGGCATTCTGGGTGCCAAAATTCACGAGTCATCTATACTATATATACTTATACAATATCACGATTCTAATTCTAAATTTAAAACATACTAACCTCCCAAGAAAACAGCTCGAAAATATATAAATTGGTAACTATGGCGAATATGATGATGAAAAGCAGCAGTGTGGTCGAAAATCCTTTCAGAATTCGGACCATAAACCTTGCTATTCTCGGCGTAATTTTTTGCATTCCGAAACCAATCGCCAAGGGAATTATGAGTCCTGCGACAAACATCGCTATGCGAGTGTATGGGACTACAATGTTCGCGTTGGCGAATACTACTTGACCGAGAGAGAACAGCCAAGCTGGCATGAACGCTGGAAGAAAAAATAAATAAAAATAAATAAGAGACAGTCAACTAATCACGTGATTTGTAGTACAAAACTGTTAGGAATATATTAATAAATATAGACCGTATTTTGTCTATGAAAACTCTTTGATCAGTTAGTAACTATATATTGTCAGTATGCAGCCTCTCTCTTTCTAGGATAATTGCTTGTCTTCACTCTCATAAATATAAACATAATTACAAGTAAACTAGTGACATGAACTTAACAAAAACCTCAGCACGTATCACCTGAAGAGAGGGGGAGGGCGTCTAAAAAGTTGCTAAAAACATCACAAATCAATAGTCAAGGTTATGCAAGTGTATTATATTGATATCATTCACTATACTAAGTTGTATTTATTTTTTTTATTTGTAATAGCATACTTTCCCATTGGTCCCACAGAATTTTCATCAAAATCGTTTCAGTAGTTTGGTTTCAAACTTAAGTAATTCAACAAGATTACGTATTTTGCTTTACAAATCGTCCCTTTTTTATAAACATTAATTACGTGTTAAAATAATAAATTCATATGCATACCCAACGAAGCCAGAGTGGATATTGTGGTCATGGCTAAAGATAAATTAAGATTTCCTCCCAATATAAACGTCCACATATTAGAGGCACCACCTCCGGGAGCAACCCCTACGAAAAACATTCCCAATCTTAGAGCGGGAGAATTCGGGAATATGAGAAAACCGAGACCGAATGACATCTGTGAAGACATAAAAAATACAAGATTTAAAGCCTATCCAGTATAAAAGCAAGATTCTTTTAATCGGACGCGGAAATTTCTGTGATTAATGCATTCAAACAAACTAAATAGATATTCAACTAAAATTAATCTATAAAACTTCTAAGCTGTTGGTTTAAAAATGTTGAAAAATTAATAAACATTTTACAATTAATTCATTTTGATTATTTAGTAAAAAATAAATAATTATTGATGTTTGCTTCAAAAAAGGAGGCGTTTTTTAAATATTTGTTACCTCTGGACTCCATAATTATTTACTGAATTTGAAAATTATTTTTTGTTCGAAAGTACATATCAGATTACTCCTATAAAATTATTATAAAAATCGGTTCAGTACTTTGGTTTTAAATCAAAATAATTCGAATTATTATGTTGTTACTGTAGTAGTTTTAGATTTTTTACTAAGTTATTTTCAAAGTAATTTTTAATGTAATTAAATAAATTAAGTTCATGAAATCAATCTCACCAGAGGCATGAACAGGAACTGTCCAACCATGCCGATTGCGGGTCCGACCGGTCTCTTTAAAACACTTATCACAGTGGGCCAATGCATCGCGCATCCAAAATTAATGAAAATCAGTGACACCTGGAAAAAAATATTATTAAATTACGCCGGGGATAGTGCAAAACCACGTAACAAGCTTTTGTACCAATCTTCTTGTGTCGTTGAACAAAATGTTAAATTTCATTATTGATAAAAAAAATCAAGCTAGCACAAAAATATATAATCGATATTTGTAAAATTAATACTTAACCAGTTAACATAAATTTTATTTTTGAATATCGTTGGTGAGGCTAATAATACACTACAATGCGTGGTGGAAAATCGAAGGCCTCATTTTTATCAATAATTTAATTTAATATTTGGTTTAAATTTAGACTTTATAGGAAAAGCTCTCGGTTAACGTGCTAAAATACTCGGTTAACGTGCGTAACTTATTTCGAAATCTCGTTAAAAATGTCTATTTTTATCAAATGACTAGAGATCCGCTACTACTTTGTCACCTCCTAAGGGGTAAATTTGGTGCGTTTATCTCAATCCGGAGACATATTCTATTTCATATTACTTTCAAAATAACAGAATTCCATAAAAAATTAGTAAAATTTACATAAAAACATTTTTAGTTTATGCAAGTTCAACTGAGGTAGAGCCTAGCTGTAGTCTACTGACTACAGCTTGTACACCTATGGCTGGCTCGTCCGGGGCAGTACCTCACTCTTACAGAAGATCGGCGTGAAGTAGGTAATATAGCTGACATTCATACGGTAAGTGAAAGAGCCAGAAGCCTAATCCCTTTCCCTATTCCATTTTTTACTTTTTATGCCCTTTTTAAGTGAATACATAACATATACATAACAAAATATAAAAGGTATAATAGCCAAAATTTTAAGTCTGTATTTTCACTGAGTAAGGCGTTAATGATTCAATCAATCAGGACAAGAAATTATTTATATAGGAGAAGATAGAAGACTTTACATTATATCGCTGGTTTGCAAGAATATTGTAGTAATTCTAACGAATAGAACTAACTAACTAACTATCTTTTATCATCAAAGAGTTGCGATAATGAATTATTTTTAAATCAATAAAGTTATAACACCAAGGGATCGTTTAAATTTTGCAGCTATGCACCAACACGTTAATAAAGAAATTTAAAAACCCCATTCCCTAAAATTCATCATTTTAGTTGCATCGATATTCTTGAAAAGCAGCGATATATTATTTACAGTGAACTGAACTTACAAAAACAGCAACACTGGTTGTAAACACAGTGTCTATAACTCGCTGTGGCCTCGTCACTATAACTGGGACAGTGCCATTAGTAACTTGCAACGTGTCTGTACCTCGCTTTGCTTCTAGTAGTAAGTCTGTTCTACCTGAAAAAACGAATTCAAATATTAACTTATTAGCTATTAGGACTTCGCTCGCGTACTATCGATTTTGTTACGCCGAACGAGTATCAAAAAGTTATTTTTCTATCCCTTGAGAGCAGTAGTTTTTTTCCTGGCTAAATATACCATATGCTCGTTTTCGTATACACGTGTATCGTCGGTGATATTGCATAACCGCGTATCTAGCTTGTCCTATTAAGTCTATATTTAAATTAAATTACATTATTAATAAAAATTATGAGCATCATTCATATATTATATTTGTAGTGCCGACGAACTCAACCTTTTTTTTTGGTTTAGTATTAATTTTGCAAATACCGATTACATAATTTTTAGCTAGTTTGTTTTTTATCAATATTGAAATTTTAAATTTGATTCAAAGAAGGACTATTTTGTTAAAGCTAGTTACGTGGTTTTGTACTATACACGGTCATATGCAAAATTTAATGATAATTAATTGGTTGGATTGAGGTATACATTAAATTTATTTATAAAAATTTTGAAATGGGACCAACTTTGAGTATATCCAACTCAACTACAAAAAAGAATTATTGAAATCAGTTCAAAATTGACGAAGATATCATGTAACATATGCGTAAATAAAAATTATTGAATATCGTTTAATATAAAAAAGCGTAGGTATTCAATATAATTACGTAAGTATAGATAATTATTTTAAAACAATGAAGGTGATTCGGTCAATCAACCGAAACTGTTTAATAAAACCGAATGTATTTATTTATTTATTTATTTATTTAATGCTTTATTGTACAATACAATCGTATGAACAAAAGGCGGACTTAATGCTACTGCATTCTCTCCCAGCCAACCTTATGATGTACAAGAAAGTAGATGTAGGTGTACAATAGTACAATATAATATGATATAATACAATATAATATGATATAATATAATATAATATAATATAATATAATATAATATAATATAATATAATATAATATAATATAATATAATATAATATAATATAATATAATATAATATAATATAATATAATATAATATAATATAATATAATATAATATGATAATAATACAATACAATACAATATAATATAATATAATACCAAAATCAGCCATTATTGCTTCGCTGTAAATAGAGCTTTTTTAAAGCAATTTTAAAAATGTTTTTAGATGGAGCTTTTCTAATTTCTTCTGGTAAGTTATTCCACAAGCGAATGGCAGTTACAACAAATGACTTAGACATAAAGCCTGAATGGTGTAGAGGGAATGTTAACAGTAGGTTTTCAGTGGAGCGAAGTGTCCTAACATGAGCATCGGCCCTTAATACAAATTTTGATACTAAATAATCAGGGTAATTTGGGTTATTTAGTATCGAGTACAATGTGCACAGGATTCTCAATGACCTACGATCGCGTATCGAGAGCCAGTTTAGTTTTGAGCGATAAGCGGATACATGATCATACTTGCGCAAATTAAATATAAACCGAATGGCAGAGTTATGGAGTCGCTCAAGTTTATTTACTAAATCCTCATTTGCGTCCAGATAACATATGTCACCATAATCGAGTATTGGTAGCAGTAATGTATTAGCGATTTGGACTTTTGTTTTTGTTGGTAACATATGCTTTAAACGCATCATGTTATGTAGGGTGTAGTAGAACTTTCGCGACACCTCTCCCACTTGGTCAGACCAACTCAGGTAATTATCTAACGTTAGCCCAAGATCTTTAACAGAGTTGGAAAATGGAATTGGGTGATTATTGTAGTAAAGACTATAAATAGACGAGTCAATTTTTAAATGTTGCTTACGACTACCAATGATTATAGCCTGACACTTTGCTGGATTCACTGAGATACCATAGCTAGCAGACCACAGAGATATCTGTGATAGGTCTGTATTAAGTTCAGCAATAGCATCAGCCAAACAATCAGTAGTAGCGTGTCGATAAAGCTGCAAGTCATCTGCGTAAAGATGGTAGTTAGACGAAATAAAGGAGGTAACAGAGTTGATAAAAAGAGAGAAAAGCAGAGGAGAAAGTATACCGCCCTGAGGTACGCCTGCATTCAAGCAGCACCAATCCGAATAATTCTGACCGATGCGAATTGCCTGCCGGCGCCCTCGAAGATATGAGGAGAACCATTGCATAGCGGAGTCTGAAATATTTGCCCGAGCCAGAAAAGCAAGAAGCAAGTCATGGTCCACGGCATTAAAGGCATTACTAAAATCAATGAGGACAAGAACTGTGACGCGTTTATTTTCCATCGCTTCTCTTATATCCTCAGTCACTTTTAGCAATGCCGTAGTAGTACTGTGTCCAGCTCTAAAGCCCGATTGTAACGGATTCAATAAGTTGTTAGATGATAGAAATTGTGATAACTGCTGGTAAACAATAGACTCCAGTACTTTGGATAAGAAAGGTAATATGGAAATTGGACGATAGTGGTTGGGCAGAGAGGGATTTGGTATTTTAGGAAGTGGGAGAACAAATGCCTTACGCCACACGTCCGGAAAGGTGTTTGTCGACAATGAAAAATTAACAATATGGGTAATGATATAAAGGAGAGAGTCTAATAAATGGGATATCATGACACAACTTATGTCATCGCAACCTGTGGCCTTAGAGGAGAACGACAGTATGCATTTTTTAATTTCAGCTCCGCTTACAGAAGAGAAATTAAAAGAGGAAGGGTTCATTGGCAAACTATTTATCTCAGATAATGTTAATGATTTTGTTTGAGCATCAAGTACAGCCGTAGACGCAAAAAACGTGTTTAATGTGTTTAAATTAATTGTACAGTTGGTTTCGGTATGAGAAGGTTTGCCAATACCAATAGTTTTTAAAAAATTATATGTACTAGATGAAGAAGGAGAATTAGTTAGTTGATCAAGGATATATTGGCGTTTTAGATTTCTACACATCTTGTTGCATTGATTCCTTGCAGCCTTATAAATCGCCCAATTCAGCTCCGTACGATCTTTTTTAAATTTGCGAAAAGCACGATCACGTTTTACCTTGGCTCTTCGAAGATCATCATTAAACCACGGACACCCTCTGTGTTTAAGTTTAACATTACGTAGAGGAGCATGACGATCAAATAGATTTAATATCTCCTTACGTAAGAACTCGACCTTTTCATCCACTGTCTCCATACTAAGTAAATCAGTCCAGTCAATAATTGAGGCGTCATACCGAAGCTTATTCAAATCCATTCTAGAGTAGTTTCTGAGCATTAAGGTCTTTTGTTTAGGCTTCGGTACTTTGATCCTGTAGGAAGTAAAAATTAAGTCATGGAGAGAGAATGCTGGAGCAGAGCACTGTCCATATTTAGCAATCAAGTTTACTTCAGACACCATTATTAAGTCCAATAAGGTGTCAGAAGTATTAGTGTGATGAGTAGGCTCTAATGGTAGACAATTAATATTTAGTGAATGAAAAATAGTCCTTAATTTGTTAGAGCGATAGTTACTTTTCAACATACAGGTATTTAAGTCACCCATGAAGATGACATGTGTGTAGTTAGAGATAATGTTTTCTAATTTTAACTCTAATTGATTAAAGTAATCGATATTAGGCGGACAGTAAATCACACCTACAACCATTTTGATACCAAAATTAAGTTCAATGAATAGGTATTCAGCGGAGGAACTGTATGTGGAAGGAGATTGATCAACGATCTTAAAAGGTATACTACTTTTTAAGTAAATAGCCACTCCACCCCCACCCTTACCGATGCGATCGTTTCTAATAAGTATAAAGCCGGGAATTGAAAAATAAGAAGACTCTAATGAAGGTTTTAACCACGTTTCAGAAATTAGAAGAGCGTGTAAATTTTTTAAATTAAATGTACTGTATATATCCGAAAAGTGACTCGGTACACTTTGTGCATTTATATGACAGATGTTGAAGTTACAAGGGTAAGGTGTTAATTCATTCATTAAATGTTCACCTAAAGTTAAATCACCATTGTCTATGGAACAGAAAGAAATATCACTCATGGCTGAATGGAACGAATCATCGCTTGAGTTCATAATTACATAAATATGTCTAATAAAATACTATATACAAATTATAAATATGTAAACGTAATATTATATATAATAAAATAAATATAAAATATAAAAATATAAAAATGAAGAAGTTAACTTAAAGAATGCACTTATTTGCACACCCTACTGGCTACAGATAACATAATATTTAACATAACAATCAATCAAAATACAAGACAACAACACACAAACTAATAAGGACGTCATTTACATATCAAAGAAATGATAAAATAAAAAGCTAGTAAGATTAGTCCCATGGTATAGACAAGAATAAAATTGACCTAAATAATTAACAGTAAGATAAACACCACAATTTTCACATTATTTTGTTAAATATTCTAAAAAATAACAAAACTAATATTTTTTAGCATATGATTACTTATTATATTGAAATGTAAATACATATGTATTTTTAATATGTGCACATATTTAAAATATTTAACAAAGTAGATATTTAAATAAATAGAATTAATTTAAATTTAAAAAGGCCAAAATACTGTCATCTATGTCAATATAACTAAAAGCTGTCACAACAAAAATGACAGCTGACAAGTCAGTGTCGGCAACATCTTGTAATGTAAACAAGTATTTCGTTATAAATCAAAGGTTATAAAAATATAACGCGGGTGAATTGAAAATAACAAAGGAACTATAAAATAATAAGTAAATCACATACCGTATTATATAAACAGATTCAAGAAATAGTATATAATATGAAAATACGACTCACTGCAACTTTTAATTACGCCATCGAAATTGAAGGAGCAAAAATGTTTAATTAACTTAAATTAACAAGAATATATACCATGGGAGAATCACAACACATAATATTAGAGTTTTTTAAAATTCTTTCTTGTAACTGGACGAGCACTAGTACCAGCTGCGGGTTTTGGACTAGTTGTTTTGGGCTTCTCAACACTGGTCACTTTTTCTGCGGGCGATACTGAAGGAGTCGAGCATGGATACTGTAATATAAGATCGTCAAGACCGTCTGGACTAATAACTTTTTTACGGTCACCATTAGGTAACTTAATATATATGTTACCATTTAACGTCCAGGTATTTCTGACTCCAAAGTGCTTTCGAGCCTTCACAAATAATGATTGGCGCGTTTTGGTCAGAAATTCACTTAAAACCACTGCTGACGACTTGAGTTTCTTTTTGTTGCTCCAGATTAAATGCTTCATACTTATATCATTGAAGCGGACTAATATTGGGCGAGGACGGTTATTATTATGGACTCCAAGACGATGGCAGTGCTGAATTGCCGATGCCTGTATGTTAGGCAGACCCATCAAAACATGAACAGTGCTGAGCACGGTGGATATTAAATTCTCACCTTGAGCTTCATCAATCCCTCCAAACAAGAGAACATTTCTACGTGACTGGCAGTCAACTTCATCTATCTGTGCGGCCAGATTGGTCGTCAGGGATTTTAAAAGGTTTAAAACGTTCCAGACAGAAGATTTGAACTCCTTGAACTCAGCTGCAAGCTTATCAACACTTGTTTTACTGGATTCACTGGTGTTAGTTTTAAGTTGTTTTTCAAACTCTGTCATGCGTTGACTTAGTGAGTCTCCAATATTTCTGTGCATTTCCAAAATATCATCCAGCTTAGTCATAGTGGTCCTTGTATAAGTTTAATAATTGTGAAATAGAAAAATTATTTATCTTGTGTGAGCAATAAGTGAAAAGTGCCAGCAGGTAAGTGCAGATGTATAGCCAAAATTCACATGTAGGCCATAGATTCTTATCAGAATTATAAGAATACACTTGATTTTACATTAAGTAAATACTTTGAAGTGAATGTAGATTGTAAAGTTATCGAAATTTGCAATTATATACATAAAGTAGCCTTTTCTTGCGGTTTTGCTTGCGCTATGTTTAAGTTCCTTACAATTTTAACCTTAGGAGTTGAATTTTTAAAAATTCTTTCGTAGCTGATATCGCCGACATTTAAACTACTTTCTTGCTCTTTGTTACTGCTTCGCTCTGAAGAGTCGAAGCATGATGTAATTAAACCAATAACCTTCCCTAATAAAAGACCTATGCAACGCAAAAACATTTTTTCAAATCAGATCAGTAGTTCCAGAGATTATTTCCTACATAATAACTTACAAACAAATTGTCCCACTTTATAATAATGTATATCACATTATATTTCTACGCGGATTGTAATTAACTCAAACTCAACTTAAACTAAAATACTTTATTTAAATAGGCTTTAATAAAATCCTACTTAAATAAAGTATTTAGCTCTTTTGAATCGTCAAACTTACCAAGGAAATGTGCATCTACCCTGAATTTGCCTTCAAAACGTCCCACGCTGACGTCGTCACTTGTTACGCTATTTGTGGAATTCCATTTCGCTGTTGCTATGTGTTCTTGTCGTGGTAATATTATAAATTGATCGCCTGCTTGAAGGCCTGGGCCTGGAAATAATATTGTAAAATCAAAAATAGTGCCAATAACTTAGCAGGACGTATAGTGTGAAATTCATTTTGTGACATGGCCTATTACATTATGATTTTTTTAACCGACTTCATAAAGGAGGAGGTTCTCAATTTATCGTTTATGTATGTTTGGTATAAATATAACCTAAGGAGTGTGTCGTTCGCCTAAACGAAATGCCGTATATTGCTTCGAAGTCTTTTATTACTTAAATTCATATCTCAAAAACTAATCATATTTGCCACACGAGGTTTCAATTCATCCACATGCACCAGTAGCTAATATAAGCTAATATATAATATGTGTTTCGCACGGTGAGTGAGAGAGTCAGACGCCTAATCTTCTCTCTCATTCCTTTCTTTACGTCCCATTCCCTTCAACCCTCATTCCTTTTGAATCTGGCAACACATACGTAGCTTCTCTGGTGCTGCAAATGTCCACGGGCGGCGGTGATCACTTACCATAAGGTGTCGCACCTGCTCGTTTGCTAGCTATTTTTTATATAAAAATATTTGTTGTATAAATATGCATGAGAATTACTAAATACATGATATTAAAATAAATACATATGATTGCCAATATTATAGAAAAATTTCAAAAACTAGCCTTGAAATTCATCTAGAAATTTATTAAAATATTCATTAATTATTCATTCATTACTTTATAATACATCCAACATAATTACCACACTGTGACATGAATGTGAAATTGTAAACTTACTTTATTAAATCTGTTTATATGACATAGATTTTCTTCCATACCTGTAACGTCGACATTCACATAATAGTGATCATTCATGTGGACCTCCACAGCTTCTGAGAGGAACTTGGCAAGGAGATTTGGTGCCGCTTGACATATCACCCACATGGGGCATATCGCGAGTATGTATAATATAATAAGATGTAATGGCCATATGGGACACATCCTGGTCGCGTACACTGTAATAGAAGAGAATAATTATTTTTCCTTATAGTAGTAATTATTGTTGAGGATTTCTGTAATTAGGTGATTTAGTTTCTTTCTATCGATCTTTATCAAATATAAATTAATTTAATTTTGACAGACACGTTAGCGCAGTGGTCACTGCAACTGACGAAAGCGCTAACGATCGCGGGTTCGATGCGGAATCGATCGACGGCAAAACGGGAAACGGTTGTCTGGGTGTTTGTGTTAGTGTTGTGATTGTTCCCGGATTCCTTACACAAGGTCATGAGATCTTAATGGGGACCGTTGAATGTGATGCGTTTAAATGAATTCACTTTCAAGATGTATTCTAACCAATAAAATACAAAAAGAATCAGCCTAAAGTCAACAAAAATATATTATAGTAACAGAAAAAGTAAGTTCCTTTTGGGAAGTTGGTTATTATGTGTTCGAATATCGTTTATAATATAATTGCATATAATTTGTATTAATAAATTCACGTGATTTCTCTTAATCACTATTTTAAAAGAAACACGTAAAAATATAAGTATTTAATAATTTAAATTAAAGCTCACTTTTGATAAGATTATTTATTTTTTACACTAAACACATCGTAACAAAATTTCCTTAAACAAACACTAAACACATTGTATAACAAAATTAAAAAAAAATGTATATGTCTGGCTGAACTCGCAGCCAGAGTTGAAGAGAGCTTAAAAATTAATTTTATTCATATGACCCTAATGAAATCACCTTTGTTGCTATCAGTGTAAGCTTATGTCGAACGAATAAGGTTCAAAATAGATAAGAAACCATTGTCTTCTAGCCGACCGTGGCCATCGTCACGTAGAGATTACCAATGATAAGAATATATTTAGCTAATATTATCGATAATTAATCTTTAATTTATTAGCAATTAATATGAAAGATTTTCTGGAATGGAATTTCTTACTTTTAGTACTTAAAAGGCGAAAATTGAAAGATAGTATTTTCTTGCTAAGAAGAAAACTTTTAGTTCAGCTTATTTTTATAAAAAGATATGTTTGTATATTTGTAAAATAATGTATTATTATAAATTTTATTACAGCACAGAAGAAATACGTAAAAAGAACAGTAGTAATGATTCCTTTTTCATTTTGTTAAAGTTATAAACATTTTACGAGTTAAGGTTAATAATCAATACAATATTTTATTGAGGTTAAAATAAAAAATCGTAAAAGCTTTTAAAAAATCTGAAAGTTGCTCGTGCGGATCATACTGCGTCTTGAAAATGAATAGCATTTGAATACAGAATTCAGAATGAATTTCAAGATTTTTATTTTTATATTAGTGTAATACCAGCTTCGGCTTGCGGGTTTGTCCATGTGAGTTCGATTTTTTTGTAATTGTCATGTCATTTAAGTATCGTACTGTTTACCAAAATATTACATCAAAAATCTGGCTTGATTTTTATGGGTCATGTGCAAAGGTATAGACAATTACATCTTTTTAATGGCATAATTATAGATGGATAAAAACTTTTTAATTTTATAAAGTAAATTAGCTATACAGTATCATATATTTTTAGAGATGATTGAACCTGATCTTTCAATCTAATGACTTATCGTTTTTAATACTTTGTGTATTTTTTATATTTAAAAATGTTCAGTTTCAGTTGTTAAATATTACAAGTCGATGTTATATTTGCACAATTCCCGCAAATATTGATCTTGTTTAGATAACTTCATACAGCATACCGGAATAATATTGTTTATTATGAGTCATTCATGTATATCTGTTCGCAGCATCAGCGTGACA
Organism: Hypolimnas misippus; assembly: GCA_037950945.1. Lineage (NCBI taxonomy): Eukaryota > Metazoa > Arthropoda > Insecta > Lepidoptera > Nymphalidae > Hypolimnas > Hypolimnas misippus. The sequence continues at coordinate 5,988,190 of JBBEEQ010000009.1, forward strand.
TCAAAGTGTTACTTTAGGTTTAGATAACTCGCGCTCTTTCAAAGTGTAATTTATCTTAACGTAAGATACAAAGGTAAAAACGTGTGTTTTTATCAATACTCGAATCTCATAACAAATAGGCCTTTCTACTTTACAGCCAGTATTTTATATGAAGTAAATAATAGTACGACAATTGCGTTTTTCAGATATCATAAGAAATATCTATTTCCACACGTTACTTTATAATTATATAAGTACTTAAAAACGACTGGATATACGAAAGTTGTAGAATGTAATGTATGTAATGTATTTAATATTTTATTTGTTTAGATGAGTGAGGAACACATTTGCACTTTTAATCGTACAAGGAAGACGTATCGAAGATTTTTCTTATACAGAATGTCAAATGTGTTGGACATTTTAACACGCTATATTAAAACGTTTGAAATCGTAGGCTCGTATAGATATACGTATAGGCACCATATGGAAGCCGATAAGAAATACTATGTCAAGCCACACGGACTTTCCTCACCCAAACCTATTGTTAACAAATTTGTTTAAAGACGTATATATCCATCTTCTCTTTTCTATTTTGATACAAGGTATAATTAAATAAAAGCAGATTGGCATCATCATTACATCAATAATTAAGAGTTAAAAGCCATAGACAGATGGACAGACAGACAAAGCCTTCTTCTATAATATCTCCTTTGTTGAAATATACAGATAACTCAGTTTATAAGAGGTCTTTGTGATATTTTGACCAAGTTTACCTTTTTGGCGCCGAAATTGAAGTATTTGTACTCGTAAAGTTTCATTATGTGCCTCTACTTGATCAATTTTGATGAAGCTTTCATTGCTCTAATATTTCATTGTTTATAAATAATTAAAACTTTGATATATGTATATACATCTTGATTCCCATGACAAAGATAAAACGTTGCAAACGAAGATAAAGCCTACAACTAGTTCAAGTGATATAAAATCACTTATACTTATTAATATAATTATAGATCATACATTTTATTATATGTACGTAAGTATCTATATATAAGATTAATAAAATAAGGAAATAGATTATTGATTTAATAAAGCGTTCGATTATCTCAGTCACGTGTAGATAGTTTGCGTGTACTGATATTATAATGGTATATCCACCACTATGATTTCAATCTTATCAGTAACTAGACGTGTCTTGCGATTTCACTAACATTAAATTTGTGCGCAGTGCACACTGCTAGGATATGAAGAATGTTTAACAAAATTAACAATATTTGTAATAGAAAGCTGTGATCAACAGGCAAATATTCATTAATTTCAAAAGCTCTCAAGGCGCAATACGATCGTTAACTTAAAGTAATTACTAGAAGTCCTGAGAAGTTTATAACGTCAGCGTATCGTTATTGTTTGTTATCAAGCAGTCGAGAACAATGGGCAGTTGTATACAGGACATCAGTCTTCATTGTCCGCAAAGCTATTTAATAATTATTATTGCTTCTGGTTATTGAGAAGCGAATTCCTACCAGCCATTTGTTGTTTTTGTCAAACTAATTAAATGATATTATACATAATTACTTTATAGTATTTTGTAAGAATTGTACATCCTCCATCCATATATTCCATCCATTCATCCATATATTACAATTTGCATCTATAAGAGAAAATGTTTCTTAAATATAAATGACAACGTAAGTCCTGTCAATTTTGATATAGGTAGGGCGAGAAATACACTTGGTAAGTTTTACTCCCGTAATAAAACAACTCTGTGACCTGGTAACAGTTACCTAGGTAAGCCTACGAAAGTAAAACCTGTGAGTGTCTTAAATAAGGCACTCACTATACAAAGTTATTAGTGTGATTCTCGCCTTTTTTTATCGCTAGGGAATGCATTTACGCATCCCGTCCGAGGTTAAATTCAGGCGAGTATGTGCGACGCCTGGAAGAGAGAATACGCCAGACTACCCACTAAAACCCAGCGGTTCCCTCATCTACTCCTCCTCGTCTTAATAGGCGCCGCAAGATCGCTTACGCACACTACCGTAACGCCTCGACGGTTGGCCCGCCTACGCAAGTCTAAAGTGTAATTCTTGCCTAATAAATATTAATGTAATCATATTACTATAATCGAATGAGTTGAGATGGACGAGCGGTCGGAACACAACGATCTCAACTGATGATCACGGGTAAAACCCCGACTAGCATTGCTGAGTTTTTAAACGCTAAATTTGTGTTTAAATTCATCTTGTGCCCGGCGGTGAAGAAAAACAACATGAGGAAAGCTTCAGGTGTCAGAAATTCTGACACGTGTATATCCGCCAAACTCTAATCTTTTTCCTTAATAAGACAGGAGGCCTTTGCCAAGCAGTAGGACATGTATATGCTGTTACTTTACTTAATAAGAAGAACAGTTTTATAATTTTAACATGTGTCGTAAGAAATATAATGGAATGCATAAATTTTGTTGCAAGATGCCACCCCATCGTCAGCAGACGTGAAAGGCATGCATCAATACGCCCGACATGATTTTTTTGTCGGGAGGAGGTCAAATATGAAAAAATTTCATATTTGAGAAATCGACATTCCATATTAATTCCATAAATATCTATATGTCCACCTCGCCATGTGATTGATATGAAAAAATTATATTAAATCGAAAAAACAAATGCTACCAACTTTTGGAAAATATAAAAATTTTAAAAACACAAACATATATATATATTTAACCTAATTAAAATTCTTAGGTTAAAATATAAAGAAACAGGTTTTGTAAGCGTTATTTAAATAAAGTTTAATGCAAAGATAAAATAATACGATTGGAACGACCTGCTATTACTGCCATTTTGGGTAAAAATACATACCAAAGTACACAAACAATAAGTATACCGCTTTAGAATAGATTCAAAATAAAAGTAAACTCCAATCGCGATCTAAGACGTTTACGGTTTTACGGTATTTAGCGTTTAACTCAGCAATGCTAGTCGGATTATGTTAAGACCCGGTTCTCACTAGGTCACGACGAAAAACTGTCGCCGTAATGCCATTAAATTATATCAGCTTGTGTAATATAGTGGAACATTTTAAATGTATGCTGAGATACAACAGAGAATAATTTAATATAGACGGAACATGACAGTCGATGTTTATGAGTTACCATAGATAGAAGCGAATCAGCATCACGTGCCTGACTTACATCTTACACAGATCTTTACTTAATCATAGTTTATAAGTTCGAAATACACATACCATTAAACGCGGTGATTAGTTTGCATACAATAATAAACTTATATAGCAATAAATGGTAAGTCTATAGCTGTAACGTACTTGTAAACATGCTCTTTGACATGTTGTTCCTATTCAGATGGTGACACATCCATGACACGCAAAAATCAATTCTTATGCAAACTCATTGCGTGGTATCATTAAAGGCTTTTGCGCGAAGTAAATAAAATAAGGTTTTACAAAATTTGCTCTGAGCTGCGCAGTGAAGAACTATATCGGCTGTATACGGTTAGCCTTAGGCGTTAAATAAACTTGTAAGTTTTACCCTCGTTACTATATATATATACAACAAATCTGTAACCAGGTAACAGTTCCCAGCTTATGTATGATTATCTACCATATATGGAAGATGATAAGTAATACTGTGTCAAGCCACACGGACTTGATTTTGAGAAAATGGCGCCTATAGATGTCAAACCTATTCTTAATGAATTTGTTTGAAGAAGAAGTACATATCAATATTTTCTTTTCTTGTTTGATAAAAGATTTACTGAATTAAAAACAGATTGATATATTTAATATTTTATCTCATAATTTTTTTTTTAATATTTGAGATTATTGTATAAATTGCAAAATATAGCACGCATTTGAAATTCGAAACAATTAATTAAGAAACTATTATCCGTACTTATTTAGTTTATATGACTTAATTTTTTTTATAATGTTATTTAGGTTATGCAGTATCAAAAAACATCAATATCTCCGAATTTAACTTTTTGGGTTGACACATTATTGCTTATCATTTATTATCCAAATATACTTATCATCTTCCATGTATGTGAGTATCAATAAATAAGTCATTGACAGTAAATTCTTTCAGATGTAATGATGAACACTTTACAAGGTAAACCTTATTAAAAAAGCCTCTGAGCAGAACTTACACATGTAATTGTCGCCTTAGCGTCAATTTCGTCAAAGTTTATTTTTATTTAGCGTATAACCGGCTTTAAATATAGCTATATTGTGTCAATGACAGTTACAATGTAATAATTTTATATAACATTAAATAAGTTATATTAAAGTTCTACATAATTTATAACGTCATTGCGTTCATTTATTTGCGTATCGTTTAATTAAAAGTTAATTTTTACGCATACTTAATAAAAAAAGATATTATTGATATTTTTTTTGTAACCTATCAAAAAAGGAGGAGATTCTTAATTCGTTGGGGACATTTATTTAAGTTTGTTCACTGATTTATTATAGATTGATTTTAATATTTTTGTTTGATTAGATTGATTTTTGAGTATATCCTATACTTTCAAGGTCTTCTGTTCCTATTGTTACGAAATCAGGATCTGATGATGGGATCCTGGAGAAATCGTGGGAACTCCTCAGATATTATGGGCACACCTATAGCGATGTAGGTATATAACTTGTGTATTTGCTCTCGAAAGTCTCATTTGGTGAAGTGGAACTGATGATGAAAACCAAAGATGGCTACCGGTACTACTCAATGACAAGTATTTCACGGCTTCCGATTCGATTACTTCGATAAGATTGTTAAACAATTTACGTTCGTCACAATACATATGGTAAAGTGGAGCTGATGGTGCAACACAAGGAGAAGTGTTTAATAATTAACAGCCCTGCATCGGGATATATTTAAATTAAATTAATATTTGAGAGACACGTTGGCGCAGTGGTCACTGCAACTGACTGAAGCGCTAACAGCCGCGGGTTCGATCCCCGCTCGCGGCAAATGTCTGTATGGCCATACGGATGTTTGTCGTGGTCTGGGTGTTTGTGTTAGTGTTGTGTGTGTTTCCGGACCCCCGACACAAGGTCATGAGATCGTAATGGGGGCCGTTGAGTGTGATGCGTTTATTATTATTATTATTTTGTTGACGGTGATGAGCAGTTGGCATTAAGCTTTACGTAACTTAGGTCACTGAATCTTACTATACTTGTAGCTCAAAAGTGTAAAATATAAACTTTTTTACAAAAAAATAAACTGACTTCAAAAACGAATTCAATAGATATAAATGTACATATAATAAGGCAAAATATAAATACTTTCTACGATAAATTCACATAATAAATATTTTTAAGCAATTTTTGTCTCATGAACTTATCATTTTATTCAACTTCATTTTAATTTCAATGTTATATAACTAAACTTACTTTTACAAACATAATTTTTAATTTTTATTAATGTGATAAATACATATGTAATTATAGTTTGATACGATAATTATACGATTTTTTTAATTCCTTTTATACCCTTCTCTCTAAGGCCCCTAAATCGTGGGCCGGTCTATAATTATATTGAATTCACTTATACGGTTAAATTAATGTGTTAGATATCTATACGCTACGTATCTTACAGAGTTAGCCTTACTTTCCATTGACATGATGACCTCCTTGGCACAGTGCCTTTAGGAGAATTATTGAAAAAAAAATTAACTGTACATAATGTAATCTATAATTTGTAAGTAAATTATTAATATTAATTACTTTAAAAATACCACATTATTGTTATTTATAATAAACAAACACATGATTTTTCCTTTAATAGAAGACGCCTTAGTAGCAATGGGATACTAACAGACTGTTATCGTTCTTTATGTATTAATTTTTATTAACTTAATAAAATTATATATGTATTTACGATTAACCATAATGACATCTTTATCGTTATATAGTATATGCATATAATAAGAGTACACATGCATCTTGAAAAAGTAATTAAATCAAGCAGATGTATTTTCACACTATTTTAAATTCGCAATAATGGCGTTTCATTGTCATGGGCTTTATCTATTAGGTATTTAAAATAGGTAAAATAAGTAAATAGGTATATATTATTGTACAATAGTATAAAATATTTCATTTTAGTATAACGTTTTAGTAAGTAAAGAAATAATGAAATCAATTTCATAAAAACAGCAATTAAGTAAAGTCAATTAATTACAGGATTACAATTAAAATCATTAATGTCAAGGTTTACAAGGTGGTTCTTATGGCATTATTAATGGTTGATACAATCTACTCCCGCCATTAGGCGAGAATTACACATATAAGTTTTGCTTTCAGACTTTTATAAAGATTTAAATATGTTTTTTATCATTGCTTTACACCTGAAAAAGTTTACTGTCAGTGCTTATTTTTGACATTCACAAATTTCGTGACTACTTACGACGTATCTGTTACCAGGTTACAGAGTTGTTTATATCAGTTACGAGAGTAAAACTCACAAATGTAACGCTCGCCTTAACTTTACTAGATCGCCTTGTCATTACTGGATATGTACCTACTATGTCATTAATCACCAGGCCCGCGCCGTCCATACGTGCAAAGTCGTGCGACGCACGACGGCGCCGAGTCAAAAAGGCGCCGGGCCTATACTTATAATTTTAAAATTTTTAATATTTACATTGGATTTCGTATTAAAAACTTTGCGGAAAAGACTTGTTGATTTGACTTTACCATTCTCTAATAATATCGTCATTACAAAAAAGGCGCATATAGGACAGTTGCACGACGGCGCCGATTAGGCTTGGCGCGGGCCTGTTAATCACATTGACTTAATTAGATGTTTCATATTTCTATTCCAAACATCTTTTACACGAGAAAAATATCCGTTCGTCAAACAAAAATCGAGTGTCATAACTGCTTCTAAAAATACTTTAAAAACAGAAACTTACTGTTTACTTTTATTCTTTTGCCTGAATTCATGAAAAGGTCTTTTAAATTTTTATTACTTATATATTTTTATCATAAAACTTATCGCTACGATTCGATCGATCCCACTGATGTTCGATACAGAAAAACCGATTCTAATAAAATTATGCCTATAGTTGTGATTTCGTTTCCTTATGATGACTAGGCAAATTGTTATTTGAATTAGCTCTTAACAAAATTCCATTATCATGATAATATTTTTAGTGTACACTAGCCTTGCGGCTTCGGTAAAACAACTTTTGTTGATTTAGACTATATTACTGTCATAAATATCATGAAATAAACGCATCACATTCAACGGCTAACATTAAAATCTCATGGTCTTGTGTCGGGAGTCCGGAAACACTCATAACACTAACACAACACCCAGACCACGACAAACATCCCTATGGTCAATACAGACCCCGCGGCTATTAGCGCTTCAGTGACCACTGCGCCAACGTGTCTCTCGAATATATATATATATATATATATATATATATATATATATATATATATATATATATATATATATATATATATCATGTCCGATTTATATAAGGTATACTTTAGTTACATTTATAGGCTTACGGCTTGACCCATACCTTTATGCACTCCCATTTGTCTCATTTAAATCAAAATTAGTTATATAGTTTTGTGTTACCGCCTCCAGATCTATATGTACATTTATTTATATACATAGGTATTTAATTATCTACAGTAAGATATATATCGGGACTGTCCATCAGCCCAATGGCATTGAACTCCAACCTGTTAGCATGGTTGATAGCAATTAATTACTTTCCCACTGATAAGACGTGAAATATAATTACAATGCGCTCAACGTTATGACATCTATTAATACATATTTATCAAACGTCTTCGAAAAAGGAGATGCTCAATTTTAGTGTATGTTTTATTTAAATAGTTGCTACCTCAGAACTCCACCATTTAGACATTCTTGGTCCCTTAAAATTTTCATCAAAATCGTTCTAGTTTGGTTTATAAATCAAAGTAACTGAAATAAGTGTGTCATACAAAAAAACGAAACTGCGTATGCTTTTGAAGTCGATGTTGATCTTTGTTCATTAATTGCCTCAAGTTCTGGCCATTAAAACTTTTTGACTAAAAAGTGTTTCCTAAAGGCTCTGGTATTTTCTAATGTATATGTGTTTTAATGATAAAATTAGTTATTTAATATAATATTAAAATTTTGATTAGTAAATAGTCAAATCGTGTTTATCATCTTTTATATTACAATTTATTTATATTACGAATTATGTACAAAATTTCCTCTGAGAATGCCTACGTAATGTTTATAATTTGTGTAATAAATAGTATTTGCAATGATTTGTAATTATGTAATAAACATTCCAATCGCAGAAGAATATAGATAGCATAAAGTATGATAAACATGTAGGGATTATCCCAAGGTGACGGATCGTTCTATAACGGCCTCATGAATGGGCCTCCTTTCCTATTAAGGAGAGGGATATAGAGATTAATCTACAACGCGGCTCCATTGCAGATTGGCGGATGTATGTATCAAACTATCTCTCGATCCATGCTGGTTTCCTCAGAATCTTTTCTTTCAATGCCAAATATAAAATGAATTTAAATACAAATCTATACTAATGTTATAAAGCTGAAGAGTTTGTTTGTTTGAACGCGCTAATCTGAGGAACTATTAGTTCGAATTGAAAAATTGAGGGTAATGTCTAAAACTAGTGACTTGGTCTGTAAAATTCTTTTTGTGTTAGATAGTTTATTTATTGAGCAAGTCTATATTACATCAGGCTTTTACTTATAGGAGCGAAGAAGTAATCAAAAACGCGAGAGAAACCACGAGGTTCAGGTAGTCTCAAAAATCCATAACACGTAACTGAGTGCGCTTAGAAAAATATGATTTAAAATTCGAGACAAAAAGGAAGGTGTTATTAGATTGACGTATCTGTGTGTTTATCTGTGGCATCGTAACTCTTAAAGCAATGGAACGATTTTGATGCGGATTTTTATATTTGAAAGATGTTGTGATCGAGATATTTGTTAGATATAGATATAGAAATATCTTGGTTCTCGTTGAAATGTTATTAATGCATAGATGTGGAGTTTTTTTTTTACTTTTATTATGTAACACATATAATACTATACGTACAGATGATCAATATGTATGTCTACATGTGATATGGTTGAGAAGTGCCCACTAAAGAGCTAAACACAACGCTTGTGTAATCGTGTGTGAATGCACGTACGAAGGCCTATAAGATCACGATACTCCATTGCAATATGGCCTTTATTATCTTACACTTAGACCCATAAATACCTTTACGAATCCCGTAGAATCCGGTTTGAACTGTAATAATTATTTTTATAAAGACAACTTGCAATGTTATCAACATTCGTTGATGTGTGTTAACTTTGCGAAATCATTTTTACGATGTTTTCTTAAATACTTTACGATTGGTGTATAGCTTCGATCGTTAATTTTTAATTAATATTGATGATTTTTAAAAGTCGCAAGTTTTCGGTAAAAACAAAATATTTATTTATTTAATACTTTATTTATTGCACAATATTAACAGGTTAGCATGACGTTAAAAAGCGTTTTCTGCCAGCTGACCTATGCCACATAAATAATTATGTTGCATAGGTACTTGGAAATCTTTTGTGTGTTTCCGGAGACAAGATTCCGTCTTAGTTAGGCCATTGAGTGTAACACGTTTATTTTATTGCTAAATCTATAGTATTTAGGAGTTCCTATGTACTATTTTACTATTTACTAATCCATCCTGGATATAAATTGTTATCAGTTCCGCTGAAACGTTAACCAATGAGATTGATTAAGAAATATCCAGACATCAAAACGTTCAATTATATTTCGCCTTTCGGACGTATAAAGTTAATTGTTTTTGTCAATGTTTTTTTAAATAACTAGTGGTCGCCCAGTGGCTGAAATACGACTATAATTAAATTAAATTATGAGTTTAAAGTTAAATAACTAAACAAAAGAGTATATGGGTGTGTATTACAAAAACATGTCAGTGTGTAATGTGTTTTTTATTGATTAATTGTATTTTTATGTATAGAAACATATATATAAGAGCATTATGCGTTTCTTCTGTATATAAATTATAAGTTTTCGAAAAATCCATAATCCTCCGTCCGCGTAATTTTCGTAAAAAGGGATATAAAGTTTTTGCTTCACGTATTAATATATAGATTTCATTTTATGAATAATTACATTATTACAATCATGTTTTTATCTTGTCTGATAAATTAAATATAAACTGCAGCGAGTCGTACAACTTGTTTACATAAAATATGTACATACATTCATATTGCTGTTTATGCCGACTTTTAAAAACATGGAATGAATAACATAATACAGTAAGCCTCTGTTTTACACGAGGATACGTGCCATGAAAAGTCGCGTTAAGCGAAGTTTGTATAACGGTGTATGAAATGCTGGTAAACATTGTTTAACGATACAGTATATAAATATCAGTATCAATGATATTTTAACCAATTTTACGAGTGAGAGTGATTGTGTGACAGTTTAAGAAACTGCAGTTAATTAACGTACGGTAATCAACTGTTTATAATTTTGGAGTTCATTTGTTTCTGCTAAAACGTTTCAGGTTTTGGGAATATAATCGTTAAAATATTGAGACTAAATATTTTCTAATGGGTCTCAAATTATTTTAGGATAGACGTTGACCTTGTCAATGCATTTAGCGAATATTTTGCGTATCATACTCGTTATCAGTACGTCGTAACACATATATACAAAAATTTAAATCAATCAGAGGTATGGGTTTTTTTGGAATTTCATCTTTATTTTTTTTTTCATTTGTTAGTAAGCGAATATTAGAGACGCAAGGGGTAACATTTTACATAATTATTCGAAACTAGTAACAGTGCGTTACGGATAGTACATCAATATTGATTTAAAGCAGTGTTTTTTAGAAAATATAAATTTAAACAGACCTGTTATTGTAATCATAGACAAACGATCGCAGCAAGTGCGGATCATTGCTGTTCCTATTACATTATATACTAAAACTTTCTTTGAAAAATGTACATCCATATAGCAAAAAAATCATTAGGTTCAGTAGTTTATACACATTTACGTCGATATGGGTCGAATACTGAAACGCCTTTTTTGAAGTCAATAAAAAGGGTATATTTTTTGACACGATTTTGGGGGAAATTTATATATAAAACTGTTGCATAGGTGTATATGGGGCCATTATATTTCTTATAAATACCCAGTGCCAACAGATAATAAACTAGTGCATAACCAACCCTTGTTTGATTCGTTTCATACTGACAAAAACAAAATAAACAGAATAGTAAAATACACAAGAGCTCCTATACTGCTATAGAAAAGTGACTTTCGTTACTCGCCTTGTCTAAAAAAAGATACCTAATTTTATTAAGAGTATTATTAAACTTGTTAATGAAAAATATACATAAGAAGTAGGTATGTATACTCATAACTTTTTTTTTCTTATATTTTATGTTTACTTTTTAAACAGTAATGTTTTGTAAATTATTCCAAGGTTTGAACGAATAAAATGTACTTTATCGGTTAATTATTGATAACAATAAAATTCGCTTAAAAATAATATAATTCACGTATCAATTAAAAACACATCAATTAAAAATTTCTGGATCTTTATATAAATTACGCAATCCGAATATTTACAATGGAAACTCGCACGGAAACATAATTATTTTTATGCATTCTTATAAAAAAAATACGCTCATACGCAAAAAACTATACCAAAGTTCAAGAATAATAGATCACGTGTTCTACTCACCTATTCAATGACGTAACAAAACTGGCTCGTATTAAATAAAAAGAAAGTTACAATTAACTAATACGTTTACTCGTGGGTTAGGCACTACGCGAGACGGCGAGCACGTACCCGCCTGCTTTCGTCACTGGCATAAAATTCGCCGTAACTTCGCACGACCAATCAGCACGAATGCTGTCCCCCACTCAAGATATCAAGGCTACTGAGTATTATTGCGGATTCCCGCTCGAAGAAATCGCGTTCGACCGGTTTTTTAGAAGGTCCATTGATTCATTCAGTATTTAGTTTGTCGATATTTCTATGGAGATAACACATATATCTTATAATATAAAGATGTAAAATTTGTTTGTATGTTTGTATATAGAGGGTAATCTCTAAAACTAGTGACTTGGTTTGAAAAATTCTTTTTGTGTTGGATAGCCTGTTTATTGGAGAAGGCTATATTATATCATGCTGTGACTCATAGGAGCGAAGTAATAAACATAAACACAAGTGAAACTGTAAGGACCAGCTAGCTTTATATATAAAGCTTTTCTATAAGTGCTACATGATGCAGAGTATAGAAATATTGTTTTGTGTAGACAGTACATATAGTAATATTTTATCAAGAACTATTATACACAAGTATGAAATGTAAAAAAGGACTGATATGTTTTTGGACTCTAGCAGATCCAGGGGATAAGCTAGGGGGCTCAAGTCCAAGTTTTTAAGGATTGTCCCTTTATCCCTTTAATTATTTATCATTGTTGTACTAGTGTACAATTTATACCAATTAATCAGACTGGATTTACCAATCCATGGCTTTTATTTCTGATTTGTTTTTCCTTGTACAGTAAATAATTGTGATAATAATTAAAACCTCATGAGTGTAAATGTTATTATACAATTTATAGACATATTAAATGATATGTAATTAAAAAAAATACTTTTAAATTACCCGAGTACATATCATAAATGCAAAAGTTTGTAAGGAAGGAATATGTTTTCTTCTTCTACACAGATACCATTGAACATATTTTGAAACTTTACAATGATATAGCTATATTTACAACAACATATATCATCTTACGTCAAGACTTTTATCATCTTACGTCAAGAGCAAAGCTACAAGTTGAAGCTAGTGTTACAGATATGTTAAATGTTATGCATAGATATGCCTTTTAAGTATTACTTGGTTATAAATAATTATAGAAGTGGTAGGAGCCATATTTATTAATTACTTTGTAGAGTTGTGGATTGTATCTGTCATGTTTGACTACTCTGTGTTATCACTGTATGTGTCTCTCTCTCTCTCTCTGTAATGTTAATTTGTAAAAAAAGGCAGTACTTGTTATGTAATATTAAAAAATAATTTACTATAAGTATTTATTATTTCTCCTCTCCTCCAGGAACTGGTTTACAAAATTGATGCCGTTAACTTTAAAAATATATCATAATTATTTAGAACTTCAGTAAATGTGAGAAAGTATACTCTTGGTAGCAGAGAATAAGTTTTGCTGTTATATTGTGCATCTTTATGATTTCAAAATAAAATGTTAAAAAACATTCTAACAGTACAAATTCAAATGGAATTTACAAACACAGCTCCACTCTTAAAAATAAAATGCGTCTGATTATTTTTTTTTATTATAAAATCAATTTAAAATAATATTTGAATTATATAGGTAAAATATCAAATTAAAAAAACACACACAACTTAAGATTTTTGATACAGTATACTCATTTAAATACATTTTTCTATAATTTCCTGGAAGATTCAAAACTTAATACCGGGTACGCAAAGCTCAGCGAAAATTTTATGTTAGTTATGTAAATGGAATGTGGTTAAATTTGGACGACAGGTTATATCATCGTATTCCTTATATATTTAGTTCCATAATATATATATTAACATAAAAAGACAAAGGGAATTTAACAAACTATGAAGCCAATGTTTACGAGTTTTATTAACTTGTATTACAACAAAGTAAGAGATTTATTAAAAGAAAATATAGGAACTTACCTACGTATTTTCTTTTGATTATTCTTTTTCTTTAAATTATTAATTTGAAATGTTCTTCTTCACGGGTAAAATCAACGTATATTTGGCACTATTTAATACATAAATTATTTGTGAAAATTAATTCATTAGGTGTATCAATTCCAACATACTACAACATTTCAACAGTAGTTACGACTGTCGTTGTCACTTGACGTTTACATATGATAGTAGTTGACAGTTAAAGTTTTTATAAACTTGTACTATAGCCCTAGATTCTAGCTGTTTTGATTAAATTACTACTGAGTTAAAACCTATCTATAGTTAAAAAATATTGATTTTCCCTAATTATTAGTTGAAGTTTAATTTAACGCTACTATTTACTGCTTTTTGAGGATTTCAAAATATATATATATATATAATAAATTAGATATCTTTGACATATGCCAATACCCTTTAATTAATCTGTGTTTATTTTGATATATTTTAAATAATAATTTGTTTAATTATTTTTATAATTTGAAATACAGGTTATAAGTTTGTATCTGTGTGTCAGTTTCTTGTCAAAAATATAAGTATCAATGTCAAACTGGATGACAGTTTTAAAAGGAAAGCTATGTCGAACTGTCGACTCGACTGTAGACTTGTCCGTGACGAAAACGAAAAACACATTGATTTCAAAAGTCATTCATTGCAGAGACCTATTATTTGACGAAAAGTAGTTTGTTTTAGTAATTGTGGTGTTGTTTAATTGTTCGATTTTAATCCGTTATATTGACTTTGTGAAGTTTAGTGATAGTATCGTTCAATTTATTTTTTTGCCTTTGTAAATACGCAATTTATCATGCCTAGTGAGGACAGAGCTGTTTTAGGACGGCAAGGATCAGATGGAGGTAGTAATCAGGCTTTGCAGACTGCAGAAGATGAAAATGTAAAGTCTTGTTGGGTCTGTTTCGCCACGGAAGCTGATGACAGACTTGCTGCCTGGGTGCAACCGTGCAAGTGCATTGGTACTACGAAATGGGTAAGCAAAAATAATCGTAAATATAATTGCGTGCCTAGTGATAAGAATAAACATTTAGTGACATATGAATGTAAAGAGAAATCACCAGATCTTTAAACCAAAATTGCAATTACAATTAAAATTAAAAATACGTTATAAAGAAACAAACAACTATTATAAAAACTAATTCTATTCTATCTTTGTAATTGGGGACAATAACCTGACACTAATGTTGTTGCAACATTTATCTTTTTTAATAGATTGAATCATTGTCCCTAATTGTTTGTTGTATACCTATGCTCCAATAATCAACAATTAGATATATTTTGAATAATAAAAACAACAACTATAGATTTTTCTTATATAGTATTTATTGTTTATAATATAACCAATAATAAAAATGTAATTTCTCTTTGTAGGATCATGTAAATATTAGTTCAATTGCTTGTTGTTGATAATAAACTAACTATAGATTACTATTAACTTTAAATATTAACTTATAAATTTTAAATATGTATTTACAATTCACTGGTTACAGTACAAGTCATATTAGCATGTAAAGGTGATAAGAATGAATCCTCTTTGAATCACAATTTTAATTCTCTGTCCAAAAAAAAATCCCTCCCTCCCTGCCCTCCCTTCTGTCACCAGTGGAGACAATAAGGCAAAAAAATAATATATTTAAGTAATTATTGTTAAATATTATTTTGACCTTATCATTGTTCGGTGAAGCTATGGGAATACTTCAATTAAGGTTATTTAAATTATTATCGTTATGTGATAATTAAAGATTTAATTCAATTGTAAGGGATAGCATAACCTCATTGCTTATATAATAATAATTATTAATCTGCTTACATACTGAATGAAGTAAATAAATAAAATTATTAATCTTGTTTTCATTGGTCTGGATGTCATTAATACATAATTTAATTACAATTGGTTGAGATACATAAATCAATTAAACTAAACATATTAATTTACAATTTGGTTCAATTTCGGTTTTATAGTTTAATTATTCTTTGATTAATTCTTCTTTTAATATTTTTATTGTTTTTTTCTTTATCACAATGTTAATTATATTTAATTATTTTGAAATAAATTTGTAGCTATAGATTATTAATTTTTTGGTCTACATTGTGAAGTAAAGTTGATTATTTTTTAATTATGTTCTAAGATAAATAATTATTAATTAATTTTTTACTCATGAAAAAGAAAAAATAATAATTTGCTCCATAATCTAATTGTAAATTTACATGATTTGTTTTCAAAGGGTTTTTTTTAATATGCATTATCCCAAAAACAATAATTTTTTTTATAAATTTATTTATCATTAATTTGCTTATATTTTTTTTATTAATGGGTATGATTATTACAATTAATTAATCTTGTAAATATACCTTTACATATACCTTATCTAGTTTATTAATTATTAAAGTGTTTCTTTACAATTTACATGTTATTCATGACTAATATTTTTTTGTTTACTAAAACCTCTTGCATACATGCATTTTTGCAATATGATTGATGAGACAAGATACATATGTATTTCCTCATCACTGCTTTGTTTCAAGACAGATTTTTCTGAATATCTTTTACATAAAAAAGGAAATTGTTATTTTTTTTATCAAAGCTTTTATAAATATCCAGGCAATATATACATCAGTTATTTGTCATTAACAATTTGTGTACTTTTATGTAGAAATACAAAGTAGATGGTACAATTTATGTAAATTTTTTTATGAATGTAGTATTTTAGTAATTTAATAGAATCCCTTACTTAAATGGTTTATTATATGGTACACAACACATTGTATCTTAAAAACAAAATTGAACAATATTTCAATATTCATAATAATATAACAATATGTTGAAAAATACTTTAAAAATAAAAATAAAAGAAAATATTATATAGAAATATTTCGAAAATTCATAGATATATTGTATTTGTGATAATAAATATTTACAAATCATATCATATCACTTAATAAATAGTCCTGTAAATGTTCCAGAGTTCTAAAGATCGTATTTGTTATGGAATATAATAATTTTTAAAATACCTATTTTTGAAATTGATTTACCAAGATTTTTTTATCAAAAAACAATCAGACGAAAGACTGATATTTTATCATTAAAATGATATGATTTACGTAATGGAATTGATTTATTATGTGAACAAAACAATTTTTATTATGGGTGTATTTGTAGAGTAAGTAACTTTAAATTTTTAACTATAGAAATGTGTTAATATTTTTTATGTTATCTTTATCTTCAGTGTTAAAAATTATTAAAGTTTAACTATATATATTTTGTCCTTCAGACTTTCAAATATTCATTGCTCAATAGCTCATAAGGTGTTTAGAATTTTTTCATTTCAGTATCATGTATATATGATAATATAGGTAGAAATTTAAATATATTTTGTGCGGTATAAAATTAAAATCATTATTTATTACTGACATAACACACTAAGCAGAGATTGGTAAGTGTCTAATGAAAATTAAGACAGGTATCAATTTATTTTAAGTATTGTAATATATCAAACTTACGACATTAGATGGAAGGAATGTTTACCAGGTAAGTCAAATTAGTGTATAAAGTCCAGATACGACAATTTTATATTAATAATAAATGATAATTTAAAACAAGATTTTTTTTATAGATTTAAGATTAAATATATAAAAAAAATTGATACCTGTTTTATTTTTGTTAATACATAATGTTGTTTACTAGAACTTAATACAGTTAATTTTGGTCAAGCTGTTGATAATATATTAAAAAAAAGATAGTCCCTAAATAACTGAGAACCTACTCTTATTTTGAAGTCGGAAAAAAATGTGTAAAAATAATGCAATGCAATAAGTAGTATTTATGTACTGCAGCACATATTCAAAATATAATATATTTAGTTAATATGTACTATATATGTTTGCTAATATTTAAAAAATCACGAACTGCGAATTTAAGTTTTAAATTTAACTAAGCGTGCGTTGTTTGAACTTTGATTTTGTTATAACATAGGAAGGGACATAAAATTGATCATTAAGCTTGACTGTTTAGAAGAAAATATATGTAAATAATGATAACGGTATCTGTTGCATTTAACCGTTTAATGGCGTATTGTAACGTAATATTCAATTGGTAGTCTTCCATACAGGGACGTAACTATAGGGTGGCAGGACTGGCAAAAAGACACGGGCCCTGGACCGAGAGGGCCCCCCGGATTAAAGGAATTTTATTAATAAAAATCTTATTAAAATAGTTATTTCAATATAAATACGTATAAACCTGTGCTCTTGAAAATAAAACTAATTAGATATTTAACTAAAATTCACGCAATATTATTAATTGTTTTGGGTAACTACTTAAGTGGTTCATTAAAATTAAGTTATATCATGACGATTTTTACTTGGAGGATCCATCCAAAAAATTTGCCACGGTCCTCAGATGGTGTAGTTACGCCTCTGCTTCCATGCATTGATTAGCGCCGCCTCTGGCGAAATTATCGCTACACGCGCTGCCACTCAATGTATGCAAAATTAGTCAAAAAATACCGATCGAATTTCGTTATCGAATATTTTACAACTTGTTCTAGGGATAGTGTATACGGTGTGTAATCATTTCTTATTCTTAAAACAGTTAATAGCAAAAAGTATTAAGAGATTTTATTGACTATTATTTTCCTATGACGTAAACATGATAATAACACAAAATAAGATACAAACCGGAAATCAATATAGTTTATTCAGCTTTAATTACTATAATTTAGCTAGTGCTTATAAAACCTCGATAGTTTTGTTTAATATCCAGCCGTTACGTCATTTTTATAATTATTAGGAAAAACCATAATTCTTATACTTCGAAATAAGTTTCAAACTGTAATATAACTTCACAATAAATAAATAAATTCATTACACTTAACGGCCATCGGATCCCCAATAGGATCTTATAACCTTGTGTCAGTGGTCCAGAAACACACAACACAAACACGCAGACCACGACAAACACTTGTTCGTATGGCTAGTAAATACGATTGTCGTGAGCGTGTATCAAACTCGCGTCATAAGTAAATGTCCAATTTTTTCAGGTTCATCAAAGTTGTCTCCAGCGGTGGGTAGACGAAAAGCAGCGTGGGAATATAAGTAGAAAAGTGTTGTGCCCACAGTGTAAAGCAGAATATATCGTCGTGTTCCCATCAATGGGCGCATTCGTGGCTCTCTTGGACGCTTTGGAGGAGATCACACACAAAATTAGTCCATTCATAGCTGGTGGTGTCTTACTAGGATCTATATATTGGATAGCGATCACATATGGTGCTGTTACTGTGATGCAGGTAGGTTGATATTGATGATATTATCATTATTTTATTTCTACTGGGTCCTCACGACTGGCTATATAAAATCGACCGTTTGGGCTTGACTTCTTACAGTGATTTAATGACGCTGTCGAGATTTGCAGTGATTCAATCACTAAATTATGTAATGTCAACGACTGATCAGCATGTTTCGTTTTTCTTAACGTTGTCAACTGTTAGCTAAAATCATTCATTGCATTTCTCAAGACATTGAGTACAAAGTACTGAAAAATATTTTATCAACGACTAACATGTCACCTACAAAAAGTCGTTGACTGCTTGTTACAAGAAGAAGTGGTTTAAGGCGCCATCGAATCGCCGTTTACGTCGTTAAAAGCCCTGCCATGGAAACTCAGAACTACTAATTTTTATGTGGCTTACGCGTGTAAAAATTTGGCACTACCCAGATTTATTGGAATTTATGGGTTCCTTACTATGAGTTTTACGAAGACGTTTGATAGCCTGTAAGCTTCCGCATTGAACAGTGATTTTTTAATCGGACAAGTAGTGCTTGATATTAGGGTAAATCAAATTTTTGTGTGTGCGCTCTTTTTCCTGATTATAAGTTCAAGTAAGTCGCAATAACTCAATTTCCAACGCCATTATTAGAACCGTTACATATTTATTGCTTGATACATTTTTATGTCGTGTAAATTTCATTAAAAATATTTACCTTAAATCACGATACTAAAGAAGTTTTAAGTATACAATGCGTCAACGTAGATTCTTAAAAGGTTTGGAATATAGAGATGCAGATTTAAATGTGAATACGTTTACCTTTTCAGTTTACCGGAAGTCGGTTTTACCGCTCTTAAACGTCATAATGTTATGTTCCGCCTTGACAATTATCATTCTCTGACATTTTTATTCCAACTCAGTATACTAAAACCCTGAACTTATGCGATAGTTATCGAGCGATAATCTCGTAAGTTGAATTCGCAGCAGTCGAAGGCTTCGAAGTTCAAGGTTTTTTTTAATAAAAGTATCTGGCGAACGAGCAAGCGTGATACGTGATGTTATGTGATCAACACCGCCCATAGATATGGGCGGTGATGGAGCTACAAATGCGTTGTCAGCTTAAAAAGGTAAGGGATGAGAGATAGGACGTAAGGAAGAAGAATATAGGAGAGGGTGGGACTTCCGGGTCTCTTACTCGCCATATAAAACATGTTCGCGTTGAACCAGGCAAAATATTTATGTAAAATGTCTAACAACATTATTTATTACACTTGCCTTGGACTTAACTAGGTACAAGATAAAATTGAAAATTTTAAAAACATTCGACAATCTACTCGTTGAGACCATTACGAGTTCCGACACGATACTTCTGATGCAAGTTAGTGATTATTTGTATATCCTGCTCCAGATGATGCTGCAGCGTTTAATCGCAACTATTTTATGTTAATATCATTAACGATCAGACCAGTATTAGTCCGGGTTCCCTGGCCTATTTTTTCACTTGATTAGTAACAAGCTAATTTTCCGTGAGTAGCTTCGTTTCAATGAGACGCCCAACTTTTTCCTGTGCGAAAATTCTCGATTGTGGTAGGTGACAGGGGTAGCAGGAATAAAAGATGTTGACTTGATGATTCTCATAAATTTATTACTAACTGGATTTTTTTTTGTAAAATCTAATGATAATAATCTAAATTATTCGAAAACATTTTTGTCCTACAAAATGTATGGTTTGATCAAAAAGTCCCCCTCCTTCGAACATGTATCGATAACAAGGTCATCAAAAATGATTGCTAACCAGCTGATTTATTTTTTTTTACTTCGTTAATATTTATATAATCTAACAGTTATATTGTCCTACAAATTGCATGGTACGTTATCCCGGTCCTACGCTCGAAAATAGTAATACAGATCCATGATATTAAAATAATTACTATCAAGCCAAATCTTCGTGAATAGCATCGTTTCTATAAGACGCCCAACATTTTCCTATGGAAAATTCTCGATTGTGGTAGGTAACAGGGGTAGCAGAGATAAAAGATGTTGATTTGATGATTCTCAAAAATTTATTAGTAACTGGATTTTTTTCCGTTAAATCTAATAATAATAATCTACATTATTCAAAAAAAATTTTGTCCTACAAAATGTATGGTTTGATCGAAGAGTCCTCCTTCTTTCAACCTGTATCGATAACGAGGTCATCAAAAATGATTGCTAACCAGCTGATTTTTATTTTTTTACTTACTTAATAATTATATAATGTAACAGTTACATTGTCCTACAATTTGCGTGGTACGTTATCCTGGTCCTCCAATTGAATCTATATTTAAAATTCATGAAATTAACAAGCAAATTATTATCTGTATTTCGTTACTACAGCGGTAGTCATGCGCAGAGCATACATATTTTTCTACCAATTTTTATAAAAAATAAAGTTATTTAAATTTGAAAAAACATGTTATCACTGTATTTTTACCCTAACATTTAAATTCTTGGGAATTTTAAGTTATTCAATGGTCGAAACTCGCAAAAAATGGGACATAATTCCTTATTGGTTGAAGCGCGAACCATCTTCATTTATTATTGACCAATTTTGAAAATAAAAATTAGAAAAGATGGTAGACCTTGCAGGCCGTCCCTGTAACTTCCCGCTATTCCCATACCTAAGTGCTTGGATTTCGTTTATTACCCTGTTTTTGAGCTCTGCGAGCTCAAAACTATAAATAGTACATTATTTTGACCTCTCCGTGCTCAATACAAGAGCTGCTCTATGCTTTTGAGCTCTTCGAGCTCAACAGTCTGATAACAGTTTCATAAAGTACAATTTATGTAAATTTAAATTGCCATAACTTTTGAATGAATCAACCGATTTTCACTCGATTGGTGGCCATCGATGTTATTTTTCAAGTCCTGTGGAAGACTCAAAAACACCTATTGATCATATGAAAATTTTCGAAATAATTTGAAAAAAATCAATTTTTTAGATTTCTTTCGTTCACGATAACTCACAAACGAATCAACCGATTTTGATTTGGTTTGCGGCAATCGACGTGGTTTTACAAGGTTGAGAGCTGATTAGTTGTTGGAATTGATTGGTTAAGCTATTTAAAAGTTAGTTTGAAAAAAACCACATTTGAAAAATTTATTTTTTTAGTTTTTTTTGAGATTTCTCAAAATCTAAAGAATGAAATTGGTCCAAATCATATTAAAAATCTAAGTTCAAACAAAACCTTTCGAATGACACCAATTTTTACTAAATTGATCTAGCCGTTCAAAAGTTATAAGGGAGTTACATACTCACACACACACACACACACACACACACACACACACAGGCATAGTCACACCCTCGCGGGAATGGTCACGGAAGCTTCCTAGGACCCCGAAACATTGAGATCTGATTAAAACTCGATTTTTGCAAAACGGGGTAAAACCAATAACTTCCCGATTTTTAGAAAATTGTTAATTTTCTTAGCGGGAAGTTAAAAATATTTGAGAGTCTTGAAGTTAGTTACGATTTCTTATTGGTTGAAATTCATTCGCATGCACTTTTTAAATTTCTAGAGTTACAAATAGGAAAACGAAAAAATGGCAATTATTGTAGGACTAGTAATAGATACCTGTTTTTTTGTAGGACATTGTTTCATTTGGGCAGAGAACACACCAATCTATTATGTAATATTTTTGTCCTACAGTTAGTAATGAAAAAGATGGTCTTGTGGTATTAACCATTTCGGAGTGTAGGACCGGGATAACGTACCATGCAATTTGTAGGACAATATAACTGTTAGATTATATACATATTAACGAAGTAAAAAAAAATAAATCAGCTGGTTAGCAATTATTTTTGATGACCTTGTTATCGATACATGTTCGAAGGAGGGGGACATTTTGATGAAACCATACATTTTGTAGGACAAAAATGTTTTCGAATAATTTAGATTATTATCATTAGATTTTACAAAAAAAAATCCAGTTAGTAATAAATTTGTGAGAATCATTAAGTCAACATCTTTTATTCCTGCTACCCCTGTCACCTACCACAATCGAGAATTTTCGCACAGGAAAAAGTTGGGCGTCTCATTGAAACGAAGCTACTCACGGAAAATTAGCTTGTTACTAATCAAGTGAAAAAATAGGCCAGGGAACCCGGACTATATCAAGAAGTTACATCAATCCTTTCAACAATTAGAAAAGAGCTGAAAACCGTTAAATGCCTGAAGAGATCTTCATAAATTTTAGCTAAGAACCATTTTGATTACATCAGCTTTTGAACACCTACTCAATCTCAAGTGGTCTGTTCGTTAGGGACCGATGATGCCGAAGACAGACAGATGCCAGGTCTAAGTTAGACCACCAACTGCTTTTGCGGCTAGATTCATCAGTTACGAGAATACAATAGTGTGATTTAAGCTTAAAAATAAAAAATCTAATCCAGACTAAAATAAAGTCAGTCACTTGTCAAATAATAATACGTAATACTTTTCTTTTGTACGTAAATTATGTTTTCGTGGCGAAAGTAGTCATTTTATAAGTAGGTATAGTTTGATATCCGCGAGTGATATGAAAACGTAATTAAGAGTAGCTTATCGCATTATTACATTTAGGGCAGAGCGATACTAATATAAATAATTGGATATTAATTGGTTTTGTTTGTTAATGTAAACGAGACTTTAAACTGTAGCTTGTTTACTTCTTACCAGAAACTACATATAATACATTTTGTAAATGATAAAATACTAAATCGGTGATATGTTATAATAATTAATTAGAAAGATTTAAATACGTATACCTTCCTTCTCTTCTTTCGTTAGTTATTGTTCTTTGTTTATAAATATGAAATAATTTAGATTTTGAAAAAACGATCTGTTTAAAAATTTCGTTTGATTGAATGTTAGCGCTCCTAATTGTTGAAAGAATCTAAGCAACTTCTAATGGTTGAATCAACTCGAAATTTTGATATAATATTAATAATAGATGGACGCTGATAAGCAATAATGTGTTAAGCAGCACGAATTCCTTTTTGAGAAAATGGCGTCGTAAAGATGCCTAATCTATTCTTAATAAATTTGTTTACAACGGAAGTATCGAGTTGGGGCACGTTGAAATGATCTCAATGAATAGACTGTCGGTTGTTTTTTAAATTTTCAATATTATATTAATAACCATTTACTTTGTTATGAATCACAATATGTCACAAAATTTTAAAGGCGACATCTATCAATGGCCGTAGTAAAATTAAGTTTAACATAACAATATCTATTCTAACGTGACTTAACTCGACATTTTCAGGTTGATTCGTTACCGATGTATTTGTCAATATTCATACAACTAATTTATATAAATATCGTTATATGTTTGTATATAGTAATTAAAGCAAGGTTTAATCCTTTTATGTAT
The DNA here is from genome assembly GCA_037950945.1 of Hypolimnas misippus. Taxonomy (NCBI): domain Eukaryota; kingdom Metazoa; phylum Arthropoda; class Insecta; order Lepidoptera; family Nymphalidae; genus Hypolimnas; species Hypolimnas misippus. The sequence goes on from JBBEEQ010000009.1 coordinate 6,012,621, forward strand.
TTGGTTGGCGAAGTCTTGAAGTTTATCCTCGGAATTTTTTTCCATCACAAAATAGAACTTTCGTTCGGGAGAGTATGAGGATTTAAATCCATCGCGTGCGTTAACCTACAGCGTTTAAAAGAGTATATATTGAGTTTCTTGCCGGTTCTTCTTGGTAGCATCTACAATCTGGCCTTGAATAGCTTACTTGAATAAAGTATATTTTGATTTTTGATCAGGTGTACATAAATTACCCGGAACGTTATTGCTCGTCTGTGCTGACCTTAAATGAAAAAAAAATTAGCTATTAAGTGCATGAATATCTGAGGTTGATATACGAATACCGTTAACGCTAAGTACGTAAAAGAATCGTGAGTAAACATTTAACATTTAAGCGAACCGTTATTACCGATTTTTCTGTTTACGGTTTCAAAGTTCAAGTTTATTAAATAAAAAAAAATCTTACCTATTATTTATTAAAAACATATCTTAATGATTCATCATGTCATCATTACCTACATCTGATAAAAATCACTGTCAGTATACAGATTTATATAAATTATTTTCGATAGTAAGAGCTTGTTTTACCGGATCCGTATAAAGTCCACGATAGCTTTATCGGAACTTATCCACATAATAAATTGCAATTTTGAGTTTCAAAGACCTCGAATAAAAATATAACATGAATAAATTTTTAAAGAAAATTTTCAAAGATAAATTAGAATCGTGCATTGAAACATTTAAACACGTTACCGTTTCGTCAAATTATAAATTCCAAATAAATTTATTTTCAAGTTAATTTACCAGGAAGTTCGTTGGTGAAACGGAAAAAATATATTAGCAAATCTTATTCGTTGGATATCCCTAACTCATGAATGGATTTAAAACTACCGGGAACCGGTGAAACAGGCCCTAAACCTTATAAAAATCCTCTTTCAGGAAAATTGATTTTTCAAACACCAACAAAACAAAAAAATTTCTTCAGAAATGTCTCTCGCGCGTTTTTAGAGAATTGTTTCTTAAATAGCTTCGACATGAATTTTAAAAATATATATTTTTAGTTGGAAATTACTCGTAAATATTTACTGTAATACTTAGGAAAAGTTAAAACACTGACTCGAGAAGAATTCGCGAAAGAAATCAGCGGGACTTTCTTTGTTAGATATCTTATTACAACATCAAGATTGATTACAGATTTTAATAAGTAATGTGATTCAGATTCGGCATTAAGCATTGATTTTCGTTATTAAGATGATCTGAGTACTTTACCTTGTTGTTAAAAAATTTTTCAAAACGACAAAAGAGAAGGAGGTTCCGAATTCGTAGCGTATCGTAGCGTAACCGATTTTGAAAATTCTTTTTTTATTTAAAAGGTTGTACTTTCAGGTTGCTCTCATAGATTTTTATCGAAATTTGGTTTGTATTGGTGTTTAAATCAAATAAATGGAATTAGTATGTCATTCAATGAAATTGCGTATTTATCTTTTGAAGTAGGTTTATTTTTTTGTAAGTTTTAGTTATACGTTGTAGTATTTATACTGTTTTCACGTTGAGTTAAAATCTCGTAAACAGTTTATCACCTGTCTTCAGATGTGCACAATGATAAAGGTTTGATGGGCATAGATCGTAAGATAAGGTATAATATAAATAGGCCTATTGAGAAAATTTCAGCACAAGGCCGAGTATCGCAATGTTATTTTTAACGTTATCATTTTTCAGATATTAATTACTAATTAGTTCCCGCAACCTCGTCTGCGTAGATTTTAATAATAGAATAAGTTTTTTTTTTTTAAATAGATTAACTATTTATTTGGGTAATGATGGATTCTTTTATTTCTTGGATTTAGCCCCGCCTTGTTTTGCGAAATTCTTGTATAGATCATGGCTTATTCTATTATAATTTTACAGAGCCATTGTTATCTAACTTACTAGGATTGACACCTAGATTTAGAAATAGATTTTTCTGTTGTATTTGTTATATAGCTCACTGAGGTCGTAAATATTGCGAGGGAAATTAATACGCATGAAACACGGCCAGTGTTTCAATCGTATTAATTTGACACAAAGTAAAAGAATAAAGTTTCATCAATTTCTTTATTTGAAAGGGATGTTTATGTTTTCTACTATGAATAAAATCGTTCAGTAATAAACACTATAATTTTTATCTCGATAAAATAGTCTATTATTAGATTTAATAATATTGTCTACGCCATCTCAAGAACCCTAACTGGTTCGTGAACCTTCTATCTATTAATATTAATGTAATAAAGAGAGAGAGAGCGAATTTTGTATCTATGAAATAGATTACGGAAGAAATTAAAAATTCTGAAGCCATACCTATATAAAAACTAGCTGGTGCTCACGACTTCGTTCGCGATGTCTGTGATGTCTACGTCATAGTAGCTTTATGCATGCAAACTCTCAGCCCTATCGGTTTAAAATTGACAAAGATTCATACCAACTTTCATTCCCTATTTTATCCCATCCGGAGTACAATTAATCAAAATCCTTTCTTAGCGAATACCTACGTTATAACATCTACCTGCATACCAAATTTCAGCCCGATCCGTCCAGTGGTTTTGACTGTGCGTTGATAGATCACTATGTCAGTCAGTCACCTTTGAGTTATATATATTTAGATTATAGTACCATGTGAAAAGTACATTATTCTAGATGATGTAGGCCAAGTATATTTTAAGTATTTATGCGTGTTATTTTTAAACAGAATGTACATTAACGCGCACAAAGACGCGATGCAAAGCTAGCATGTAATAAAGTTAATTAAACAAGAACTCTGAGTATAAATACAAACATGACATTTTCTATTTACATTATGAACAAATGAATGAATTAATCGTTTATTTCCCACATTATTTACGCACATTTTATGTTAAATGAATTATAATAGGTACACAATAATAATGGGTGATGTGCTGGTGCTAGTAACAGGTAAATCTTGTACTTTAAGTGACTATACCCCGAACGATATCTATATATTTATAAATTGAAGTATCTGTTTCACAACAGATACTTCAATTTGATGATTACACTGGTCAACACAAGTCTTGTTTCCTTTATTTTTTTTTCTGTTTTTGGGTATTTCTATGGCACTGAGTATGAAAAAAATACTGGAAGATTGCTAACAGCTTTGGTTTTTGAAATATCTAGTTTTATTATTTTGATATAAAAGTACAGAAAATTAATAAATGATGTTAACAAAATTTCTATTGAACACTATCAAATGATCTTTTATACGATTTTCTTGAATGAACGACTTAAGGTAAATCACGTTGCAAACTCCAGCAGTAGTCTGCCATCATATGTGAGTCCCACCGCCCCTGATACCGCTCTTTCACTGTTTGAAGATCCTGATGGAATTCTTCACCCTGCTCCTCACTAAAATCACCTAGATTTTGCGGAAATCGGTCTAAATGTGAGTGCAGGAAGTGGATTTTTATGCTCATGTTGCACCCTACCTCTTGCAAGTTCGATAACATGAACTCAACAAGCTCGACGTGGTCGTCAGATTTCTTTTTGCCTAGGAAATTACTCAAAACCAAAACGAACGACTTCCAAGCTTTGGATTCGACTTCAGTCATTGATTTGACAAAATTAGGATCTTTCACGAGTTGCCTAATCTGTGGCCGATCAAAAATACCAGCTTTTAATTTTTCTGTACTTAATCCTGGAAACTTGCGTGAAAGAAAATTTAAACAATGGCCACTTTTGTCAAGCGCCTTCACAAACTGTTTCATTGTGCCGAGTTTAATATGAAGTGGTGGAAGCCATAGCCATATTATTATAAAGCCATATTTATAATATTTTTTGTACCAACTTTTAACTCTTCCCGCACTGGCCAAACTTTTTGTGACCAATGATGTTTGTCACGACTGTCTCAGAGGCACATTAAACAAGGGAACTTCGTGTATCCCCCTTGTTGAACTAAAAGAAAGTTAACCATTTTCAGATCGACACAAATGACCCATTTATGATCTTGATACTTAAATTTTCCAGAACCTTAGAAATATTTGCGTATTCTTCTTTTAAAGTCACCGAATGTGCAATGGAGGTAATGGAGGATAGTTAGCTGTAACTCAAAAACAAAAGCTGTGAGAGAAAAATTGTTACCATATTTAAAAAATACGCGTTATTTTGAGATAGAAACAGAAAAAAGATTATAGGAAACAAACGATTTTATTTTTTTTGTTGACCAGTGTTATTTATACGGTTCGTACATTGAAATATGAATTTTTTAAATTTTTATTTCGGATAATCCATGAAACGGTTAAAACGCAGATAGGTAAAGTTATAAGGAGCAACTTAGGCTACTTTAATTGAGAAATTCTATTTATTTTCATTGATAAAAAAATCCTCCTTTCCGCGAGCATAGCTAGTTAGCGCCTGTGTGTGTCTATTGTAATATTATTACTATATTTGTATTTATCTTATATATGTTCATTATAGGTGGTAGGTCACAGAGAAGGTTTGGAAATGATGGAATCAGCGGACCCGCTGGTGCTTCTCGTGCTGTTGCCAACCATACCGGTGACGCTGATCAGCGCCAAGATGTACAACTGGGAGGACTCCGTGCTGCTATTCTTGAGGAAATACTGTGCGAAGATTCCCGCTTTGGCGTATATACTACCGTTTGGAAAGTAAGTATTTTTTTTTATTTTTAAACTTTACTAACTACTTCTAAGAAATGGAGGTTCTAAATCCTATCTTGGAATTCTGTCATTAATGAAATAATTTTGAAATTTCTTTTAATAATTTTGTCATCTAAGTAAATGAAAATCACATAACAGTTGTTTTTGTTAAATAGTACAGTTGTACTTATAAACACAAATTAATTTTTGTTTTTGAAGTCGTACCTTGACACAACGTTGGTACCTACCGAGTTTCTTAAATAATATAAAACAAAACACAAAACACTACAAAAAAATAAAAAAAAATACACGCTATTTCAACGTTACTCAAAGCTCATTGTGAGTTATGAATTTTAGTTTTTAATTTTATTTAAATTTATATTATAAAAAATTTATATATGTAAAAAATCTGGCTATGCAATGCAAAAATATTTATTTAAATTATTTTAGTAGTTTTAGAGGTTACATCTTAAAAACAAAATTACAAATAAATTTTAACTTTTTATAACATTAGTATAGATATAGGTACTTATCAATATTTAATTTCATTTGAATTTTCATTTTTTTCTATTTCTTGATTTTTTTGTAAAAATTTTCTTTTTAACGGTATTCATGTAATTTGATTTCACAATACAAGTAAAGAACAATCACTATGTCGATGTCATAAAACAATAGAATTTAGATTCTTACAATAGGAATCATTTTATAATAAAAGTAGAAAACAAGATTCTCACGTTTTTTAGGGTTCCGTACCTTAAATGGAAAAACGGAACCCTTATAGGATCATTTTGTTGTCCGTCTGTCTGTCTGTCCGTCGGGCTGTCAACATATCATATACTCAAGTCTACGACGACATGCGGCTGTGAAGAAATTAAAGTTCTAAGTCAACGCAATCAAAAGATAATGAAAAATATGTCGTATATTTTGACCATTTTAGCGTTTTCGCAAGGGAATCAAAACCTATAGGGTAGTTCCCATTGACCTAGTTTTCTATTTCACGGTTAAATAGTTAGATACACAGTTTAAGAGTTAATCATTTAATAATAATAATCAGTCAACTAAAATCAGTGTAAAGTGTCTTATTCGAATAATATGCTAAATATTTTAACCTTGACAAGTTCACGACGTTATAAGAACACTTGTAAGTTATGTAATGTTGATTTTTAGCATACGATATTGTAATTGCTAATTTTAAAGCGAAAATTACATTTAAGATTAGGTAACACTTTTCTGTGAGAAAAACTGTATGGATTTGTTAGCAGGTCCATTTTGAGCTTTTATTATAACTTGCATGAAGGCGATTCAGCATGTTTAAGTTTGTTTTTATCAACGGTTTAATAATTAAATTTTCATGAGAGTAAACAAGATTAAAATATATCAATGATAAGTTGGTACTTCTGGTTGGACTGTGTCTGAATATAACAATAAGTTTGAATAGATTAGCTAAAAAAATATAATAAACAGTACTTCTTTGAGAAGTGATGAATTTTGCATACAAACGTTTATCCTATATTTCCTCTTTTTTTTTTAAGTTTTATTTTCGCGATAGAAATAGCGTATATCCTTCCCCAATATCCAATCTAAGTATATAGCAAAATTCATCTCAAGGTTTAGAGGTGTGAAGGTAATAAACAAAACTGACAAAGTTGAAAATTTATAAAACAATAAAAAACGAGATTTACGATTTTTTATTTGGTTTATTCTCAGACTTAAATAAAAGTTGATATATGTAAGTTATTTGTCATTGGTTTACACCTAAAAGAATTTACATTCAGTGCCATATTTTTGACCACAGCTTTTGTAAGTCCTTACGATGTATGTTACTAGGTTGCAGAGTTGTTTTCGCTCTCGAGAGTAAAATTTACAAATGCATTTCTCGTCTTAGAATGGATTTATAAAGAAGCTTTTATCTATTTTTCAGCGTGGAAGGCGACAGAGGCGCCATCGTGTCAGGGCAGCACAACAACACGAACCAAAATGGAACCTCACATTTATCACCCACAAGAATATTCTGTTCCGCCTTACTATTACCAACGATATCAACAATTATCGGCAAAATGTTCTTCCGTTCGGTGCAAAATAACCTCCACAGAACCATATTGGGCGGTCTCACGTATATTACAATCAAAGGAGCTCTAAAAATATATCACAAACAAATGTTATATATCAGACATTCGAGCAGGAAAATTCTAGATTACACAGAGTCAAATTTAAAGTTATATAGAAGTGCCATGGCTTCGAATTCACCTGATGTCGTATCCAGCAACGTTGATTCGGAACAACTTATTTAAAGCTATGTCTATAGTTTAAATTAACGTTATATTAAAACCGTCTGACGTTTGTGACGGTTGTACTTACAGTACATATTGCATGTGATAAAAATAATTATTGACTGTTTTATTATTATTTTTTATTTAATTTTGTTTTTAAGATCACTTGTAATTTTGCGTTTTTTTTATTTACGCTGGAATAACAATATAGTAAAATCGTAATTTTGTATTGTCAGATAATTGTTTTTTTTTTATACTGGCAATTTTAATAAATAAATTTGTAATTTTTTTTATTTCAATTTTAGTTCATAATTCTCGTTGAAAACATAACTAATGTTGCTAACATATTAAACTATGAAAATTTATTTCAAAATAAAATTCAAAATGAATTTAAAAGATTTTAAGTCCTTCCTCACTCTTCGTATATAGAAGTTAATATAAGTATGTATAGGATATCATACTAACATTACCAATGATATTTTAACTATAGATACAGTATGGATACTATTTGACCATAAAAATCCGTACCCATTTAGCTAGACAAAGACTATTTGCTCGGTCTTCCAAAATTTACAGATATTTTGGGTGTCAAAGTGTATGCGTTAATATCTATAGTTAAATAATATTATTGATTATTACAAATGCCTTTACTGCCATATTCCACTTGCCTGACGATCCAGTAATATATAAAATAAGTTAACCCTATAATTTACTTTTCCGTTTATAGTTTTATAAATATAACCGAAAGTAACTTTTGGCGATTATTATGGCAGCAATGCGCGTTTATGCGCTTTAAAATAAAATTTTATATACTTATCTTTTCTGTTATACTTAAAAAAACATGTTCCAATTTTAAAAAAAGTTTTTGTCTATGAAAATTGTTTGACATCCTAAATAAGTTGATTATAAAAAATGAATAGTAAGCGGCTTTTTGTTAACATAAAAAAAGGTATATTATGTATATCTAATAAATAGAAACAAATATTTAATGCCAATGATATAATATGACTATAGATATGTTAAATGTTCACGGATTTTGTCACCCAAATTACTGAGTGCTGACTTTGGAAGACGTTGCCTAGCAACCAGGTTACGACTGAGAATGACAGGCGAGTGTTTCTTTGGATCAAAAAGAAAATTGACAAGCTTCTCTGAGTTTGAAATCGTTACAAGGATTCTGATAAGCAATAATGTATCAACCTACAAAAAGACAAATTTAGAGATATTGATGTATTCTGATAGTTCATATTTAACATCATTCAAAAAATTTTCAAGCCACTTGAACCAAAAGAAAGTTTCTTAATGTAATGTTTAGAATATTGAAGTGTGTTTCATATTTTGGATTGTGCAATGATTTTATATGTTTGAAAAACTTATTAATAGATAAAACTTCTTATTATACCAATCTGCTTTTAATTCGTAATCATTTTTTAACGTAGAAAAGAAAAGTTGGATATATACTTCTTCAAATAAATTTATTAAGAATAGGTTTGACATCTTTCAATGCCATTTTCTCAAAATGAAGTCCGTGTGGCTTGACACAGTATTGCTTATCAGCATCCACAGATTTTTATCGTGAAATAGTATGAACGCAATTTATCTATAGTTATTATATATCATTGGCAAAATTTAATTTATATTTCCAATGCAATTGCCAATATTTAATTTATATTTTTTTAAAGAAATTGAATCGAATGTAGCGATGTCCGCTAGTTAGTATACTAGAAAGCAAAATAGCGTAAATCGAAAACGATTTTGGATGCATGAAGTGTGCTATTTGTAAATTTCGTTAGCCGTCTTTCGCTTTCAGATGTGTGAATTTGCAAATTTGATAGAATTTTATGGCTAGTTTTTTGTTCATAATCCATAATAATATTGGTGCAAGTTCTAGAAAGTAATGATTTTTTATAAATTTAGTAAATTTTGGTAACGTTATGAAATAATGGTCAATATACATATAATTAATATTAAAGTAACACTGGTATTGCAAAGTAAAAATATACATAATATATTTAATAATAGTAAATTCGATGGTCCGTCTGTTTGGTCATCACTTATTGTTTTGTAAATATTGATACAACATACAAATAATAAAAAGCAATAGTTTGTTACGTCGGGGAATAGTTCGTTCTGTGCCTTTATAGATGTAAATAAATGCTATAACAATGAACACCAAAATAATTTTTTTTATTTGAACTCTACTGTTATTGTATGTTAATGTTAAGAGTTAAGATGGGTATGTTCTGAAATATACCTAATTACCTATATTATTGATCAGTACAGTCTATTTTTCTTTACTCGTCTTATTTAATAGACAAATGAGGCGCAATTGCGGCTAGAATTCTAGCCACACATAAGAGCTAGATAAAAAATTATCAATTGGATGACTAAACTGAATAATTTTTTATAATACAAAATTATAATTAAAAAAAATGATCGAAAATTCGTGATTTTCGTCCAGGGTATTGTTACCAAATAAAGAAAAATAGACTATACTAGTGATGTGCCGGGTATCTATATCCGTTCCGCGGATAGTCGATAGAGAAGAAATTTCTTAATCCGTATCCTTTACTTTTAGATTATTTAGGAACTTTTATCTATTAATTTTCAATACATAGATTTAAACATTCTTTATATATAGGTGACTATGTAGCAATGAAAATTTTTTAAATACGATTCAGATTAATATTTGTTCCTTAAAATCAAATATTTGACACAGTTATATTGCAAAAATTAAATTATATTTTTATAATGAGATCAATTCTAATTTTCATGAAAATTTTATTAAAATAATGATATGTTTAAACATATATTTCACGAGTTAAGTTACGTCACCTATCGTTTTGAGTTGATGGGTTCTGATACTGATGCAGTGACAAAGTTAGGATCCGTATCCACGGATCTTTATGTCAAATACCCGTATTCGTATCTGTATCCGGGGATATACATTTTTAACGATCCGGCACATCACTAGTAACTAATTACACACTTAATGAAACTCTGCGTTTTCGTTTTTGTCAATCATTTAAACGTCGAAGTCTTCTTTTTCTTTCCTTTACATTTATGCATTATTGAATATAGGTTCATATAATAATAGCATGTCAAACTTGTGTTGTATTGGAATTTTTCAGTTTCAATAATTGTCATATTACTATAGTGCCACACCAATGATTATTATAATTATACTTTCGACGTTAATAAATTTACCCAATTCCAATTTTGACCAATTCGTCAATTCTTTCGTTGGCCCAAAAGATACTCTCGCCTGTCAAATTCAGTTGCTAGCTTGTTGCTGGGCAACGTCGACACTATTGTGGCACATTAGTAAAAATATAGCGTCGAATCATTGCATCATTAAAACTGGCCAGTATGACAATGTGGCAGATTGTTTGTCGGAACACCTATTCATGTATTTTTTCATATCATATTTAGATGGAAGTTAGCATGAGATATTATTTGTACGTAGGACGTCTTATTTAGTGACCTGAATAGAAACTATTTTATATACTTTTTATTTTATTGTAATTTTCATTTTGCTAATATATTTTCAAAGGCGTTTTGAATATAGTATAGGTATTCAGTATTTAGACACAGGCGTTACTGATAGCTTTAAATAAAAACGATTCTTGTTAAAATTACAAGACGCTAGAGTGAATAGTAAATGCTAGAAAAAAACAATTAGGTATATAGTAACAAAAAAGAAAATTGTGATAAAGCTTTGTCTCTAATTAAAATGCTCTTTTTGATTTGTGAAATAATTTTGATACTACCAAAATAAAATGTTTCAGGAAACATTCAACGAATCGTTAGTTTTTTATTTTATTTTTAATTTTGACAAGAAGTTTTTATAACATGAAGGATACAGGCAAAGAACAGCATTGAATCAGTTATGAGAACAGTGCCATTTAAAGTTTGGCGACATCTGGTGAGTTTTTGTAAAAACTAGTGGCTGGGAATTAAATTACCACATACATTGTGTTGTCTGTAAAAAACAAAAAAAAACTAAAATCGTGACATTCCCTCCCTTCCCTGTTCTTCGCTTGTACCCTTAGTATGGTATTATATGCTTTGTAAAGCTTAAAGTTTTCAATGTTAATTCTAGAATGCGGTTAGACTAACGATCGCGGTATTTGTATAAAGTTTTGTTGTTTTTATCTTAACTTTACGGTAAATATAACTGATATTTTTAAATATAATTTGTTTTATTATTTATTTATTATAAATTCTATTGCTATACCCATTTTCATCAATACGAGAAATTGTCACATAATTAAGACTCTCTAGCCTCTCGGACAAAGAGAGAAAATTGCATAATTTATATAGACACAATTATGAAACATGAATTTGTGGAGTAATGTTACCACATGAGCAGTATAAGAGGCTGTTTAATCCTATCTCATTATACCAATGTCTATGTAAACTTGCATAAGTTGTTTTAACTCAATGGTCTGAAAGTAATTTGGCTAAGATAGTGATCTTAACACAAAGCAATGTTGTGTGGCGGTAAAATAAATAGATATTATCTAGAGGAGCTTTCACCTTAGCGATGTCTTGTTAATTTCTTTATTTAATGTACTTAAGGTGTAGTCATTGATTAATTACAAAGTCATAATTTAATTTCATGACAAGTGATAAAGTTTTAATTTAAATTTCCTCCTTCGTTCCTTTTACAGAATATTTAACAATAATAATAATTGTTGCATTGTTTGTAGTTAATATTTTAGATAAAATATGTTAGAAATCATACACGAAAAACAAATTTAGACTATCAAGTGATATATTTTATTATAGCCTCTTTTTTAGCTGTTAATATGTAATTAGGTTAATACTCCAAATCGTACACGCTATCTTTAAAATAATCCTTTACTTTTAAAATAGGTAAGTTAATCAATTGCAATATCAAAATTAAAAAAAAAAATCAACAACAAACAAAAATCATTAGCCGTATAATGATAATCTAATTCATTATCATAAAAAGTTATCGACAACATTATCAATCGTATCTTATCATTAACATGGTAAATAATATAGAGTGCAGTGTATAACGGTTTGCACTTGTGTTCGCGCGTGTTATCAGTAGCGAAAAGATTGCATTTTCAAACAAGCTTATCTGGCGAGTGAAACAATTGTGGGTAATTAAAGGTATTTCAGGTTTAATACGTGTTTATCGTTAATGTGATGTAAGGGTTTTGATATTGCGGTATTAATATTATTTTCGGAATTGCCAGTAAGTTTTGGACAACGCTTGTATTAGAACGTACGTAAGTTTTATTAACTTTTTAATGTATATTAATTAAATAAGAAAGTTCAATTTGATCTTCACCGATGATTGAATACATTTTTATTGTTTAATAATGAATACTAAAATGGGTAAAATCCTGTATGTAATTATCAACATTTTAAGCGTTATAGTAAGGCCTGACCTTGAAGTTTTATTACCTAAATGCAATATAAATGAAGCGAATCGTTGCATAATAGTGATATTTTGTTTTAGACATCATCGAACATGTTAAGATAGTTGAACATTTAAGTATAGGAGTAAATATGGCCAAGTTCATAAAATCCATCTTCCACACGGCTGACAGGCGAAAGAATTCTAGGTATGAAGAGGGTGATGAAGAAAAGCCTAATGTGGTACCGCCTTTTGATGGACGCAGAAAATTGTCTATATCAAGATCTGGCAAAATGAGACAGGCTAACAGGAAGCGCCTCTCGTTGTCTTTAGAATTGTATAACCACGTAAGTTTTATTTATTTAACCTCAGAGCAGTGCCGAGATAGTCTAGTGGATAAAATGCGTCGATGTCAACCAATGATCCTGGTTCAAACCTTTTTAGGGCTTTTTGTACTTTTTTAGAAAAATACTTACGATAAAAGTAAATACTATATTTTGTCTATAGAATGCCAATTGTTGTTGATTAGTTATGTAGAATATGAAACTATTTTAAAATTGACTGCGAGTTTACATAATTCAAGAGTTTCTTTTTTTCCAGGATATTCAAATGATTGAAAAAAGTAAAAGCGCGGAATATCACACGAGTCAGAAACAGCCAGTAATAGAAATTACTAAAACACCAATCATCCAAAACAATCACACATCCGAACCGAAATCTCCAGAGGAAGAAATTGACAGTGCATTCGAAATTATTGAGAAGATGTAGTAAAAATAATTGAATGTGGGGTTATTTTTTAATTTGCTTATTTGGTAAGAATACAGACCTGTGTAAACGAGACACTTTGGAGGGCCATGGTACCTTGATATGTGAAGATGCTATGAATAATTTTGAGGGGCAAAAATATGCTTGAACATGTGTATTGTCTGTGCAGGTCCTAAAGTAAGCTTAGCTAATGGTCAGGTAGATATAGTAGCTACTAATATCAGGTGCTGTTACGACATTTGTAATAACTTAAAACAAACAAAACAGAAGGATTGACTCTTGGTATCTCTTTTTCTTAAAGAAATATTAGTTCTTTGTTTAAACTAGGTTTGATTATAAAATTAAATATTTGCAAGTTTCATATTTAGAAGAGTTAAATAGCTTAAGCTTCTGTAGATTTATGACTATTTACGAAATGATTGTTGATTTATTTACGAAATAGGAACCAGTTAACCAAACATTTTTAATTCATTAACGACACTTGATAGTAGTTTATGGTAATTTTAAATAGCAAGGCGAGGGTTCACTCGTTTAATGCTTTTTAAAAGCGACAAGAAATGTACACCTACATAATATACTTTATGAATATTATATTTTTTTTATCATATCAATTACGTCACATATCTTTTATCAGCGTCTAGCGTTCTAAGCATAGGTAAGAGATGTCAATATTATCGCTTTAGATGATTACAATAACCCTCATGACTTATACCTACGTCAAAATCATATTATTTATGCAAAATAAAGTTAAATATTATCATAAAAATTGACACGATTTCGACCTGTATAAAGCTATTGTTTTAAGTCGAGCCGACTACACTCCTAAGTACCTCGTAATTGATATATAAAACTGTGTAAATATTTTTGTAAATGTTTAGTAAATGTTACCTTGCTAAAAAGGAGGCAATGATAGTCATTTATTTTAGATGTAAGGCGAAAATACAATTATAAAATTAAGACTTTCATAAAGATTTTCATAAGTTATGTGTCATTGTTTTACACCAGAAAGAATTTACTGTCAGTGCTTTATTTTTGACGCTCACGGCTATCGTAATGTAGGTACAACAGGTAACTGTTACCGGGTTACAGAGTTGTTTTATATCAATTACGAAAGTAAAACTTTCAAGTGCTACTCTTTCATGTTATTTTAGCAATGTTTATTTCTACGATACTTTGTTTTTCCCTAAAAATATTTAGACAGTTTGGCTGGTGACAGATGTTGAATTGTGTATGTGCCGTAAATTGAAAAAATGTTTATTTAAGAACATCTTAAGACGGTTCGTAACTTATGTCTATAAAAACTGACTGACATCACCTGGCTTTGTAACGCAATGTCTTTCGTCAGACGGTTCGCGTTCTTTATATTATTTCTAAATACCGTATTAAACCTGATGAAAAACGATATTTTATAATTATACGTTTACTACGTATTTTATTTTACGTTAAAAAATAGTACCCATTTCATTTCATAAATTTGACAAATAAGGTAAACAGCCAATTAATAGTATTCAAATAGATATATTTCGTCAATTGGAACGTGTATTATTGTTAGTATTAACAATTTGGTGTATTTTGCGCGATATATCTATCTTTGATTAAGGCGTTTAGATTCTAATCATGTTTACAGTATCGATGATATAGTAGCCTCATTGAATTTTCATGTAAAAAAGGAAGGTATTGATGTAGGTACATACAATTGTCAATAATTTTGTGATTTATTATAATTTAGGTATAATATAGCTTAAGTTCTTGAATCATTTTGTATTTTTAGAATGTCTTATCAATTTTGTTTAGACTGTTTGTTTAGTTTAATGTTTCAGACTTTGTTTAATTATAAACTTGGTGATGCACTACTGTACATCTTATTTGCGTAGGAAGTGAAATAATTATTTAGTTTTTTTTTTTTTTTATTATTATTTAGAATTAATTAAAATATTTAGATAAAGATAAATTATATAAAATAATGTAATGTATTTTATACTGACTATAAACTTTTCATAGTAGTTTGTTTAATGTGCAGTTTATGTGTGATGTGATATGTTAACTACATAATATACAACATTAAAGACTGATTTCGCAAATTTGATATGCATTTTTTAATCATTTTCGCCTTTCGATAACGTTTTTAGTAATACACTTGCATAGATAAGAGGCAATAATTCACGCCATAATCTTAACAAATAAATTACAAGTGATATCATTTTATAAAGTGTTCATTTTATAAAGTGTTTACAATTTACTTGAGTATTTGTCTCTTAGTAGTAGAGTTAGATAGAAAGGTGTCATGAAAATATATTGTTACCAATAAGAATGATAGAGACATGAAAGAAAACTAATAATCTACAACAATCCTTTAGACGATTGATTCATCCTATACACTGTAAAGGTTGAAATTTTAATAATTGTTTCCGTAGAAAAATATAGCCGACTTCAAAGAGAACTGTAGTTGTTACGTAGATAAACGATCGCAGCTATTGCCGGGCCATTTGCTACTAATTTATTGTTTTAATCTGAAGATTTTCATCTGATAATAATATGTTATACATGTCGCAGGCAACTAGTTTAATAAGCCGATTAATTAATAACCTAGCCTCCTTGCTATACGGCGATAGCGATATTATACGGCAGCGTTCAACTAGCTTCCTGAATGATACTCCGATATTTAATCACTCATCTAGGCAAATGCCTTGGAACAGTAACGTTTCACTACTTTCCTAGCCTATTCATCGTTTAACTGTCTGCCTAGTCTATTTATTTAAACTTAGTTAACGTTGTCTTAGATTTTCGCGAATATTATTCATTGAAATAAAACTATTTTAAACGGATTTAAATCGCGTATATTAACTATTTTTATCATCCCGACGTTTCGAGCACAGCATTTGTCTATTTGAAGTTTACGAGAAATATTATTTACAACTACCGCCAAAGGTTTCTTAGTTGGTATTTTGAATAACGTTCCGGTTGCACGCAGAAGGCACTAACTGTATCTTTGGGTCTTGCAATCTGTTGGACTTGGGATTTTAAATTTTTAATAAGTGGATTCCAGGTGTTAGAAAGTCTCAGACCATCTTCTCTATTGAAGTTCGGATGTTTTTGAATTTCAATTAAATTTAGTTATTTTAGGTTAAGGTGGTTAAAATTAATGAACGTCTTTTTAATACTAATTAGTTTTTTTATCGTCTCCGGCGCTGCAGGATTAGCATCCTCTCCACCTTGACGTAACAAAACGCTGGCATCCATGCTCGCCTCCGCAGCCCCGGCTTGCTATTAATATTTTGTAACTATAATTTTGTTACGTAATTACTATTTGTCAATAAAAATTTGTACCCATTTTGAACTTAGACAAGTTCGTCAATTGACTTGTTATTAAGATGTTCTCACTAATCATACTGAGTCGCTGGTTGCTAGGAAACGTCTTCCAAAGTAGTCGTCCGCCAGATTTAAACAAGACAGCGTAATTTTAAATATATTGTAATAATAATACGACACAGTTGAAGTAAACAATAGCGCCTGTTTTTACTACTTTCCGAATGCACGTTCTCAAATATCTATAATTGTGTATCAATTTACATGATTACGCTTTTATTGTATTCCGTCGGTTTCTTTAAGGGCATTAGAAAGAACATTATCTATGTTATCGGTAATTGTCTAGATCAGCGATAAACGTATAGATGGCAACAACGATATTGTTGATCTGTCCAATTAAATAAAAATAGAGTTTACGCCAATCTATTTCACTTGAATTGTAGTGAAAATTAAAACAAGATAATAAAGTTAATTATCTCCAAGTATAAGTACAAGTAAATTTTATCACATTAATGTTAGTTTTAAATCAAATATTCTAGGCGTGAATTACATTTATAAGTTTAACTCTCGTAACTGAGATAAAACAACTCTGTAACCTGTTAACAGTTACCTTACAAAATCTGTGACCAGGGGCGTAATTATAGGGTGGCAGGGTTGGCAGAAAGCCACGGGCCCCGGGCCCGAGAGGGCCCCGGCTTAAAAGAATTTTATTAATAAAAATCTAATACTTGAAAGTAAATTGTTATTTCATTTTAAATTAGTATAAAAATAAATCTTATCAGATATTTAACTAAAATAAACACAATATTATTAATAGTTTTGGGTAAATTCTGAAGTGGTTCATTAAGATTAAGTAATTACATGACGATTTTTACTTGGAGGCCCAATCAAAAGAATTTGCCACGGGTTTCAGATGGTATAGTTATGCATCTGTCTGTGACTGTCAAAAATAAAGGAACGTACAGTAAATTCTTTCAGATGCAAAGCAAACAACATATGTAAATCTTTACGAAAGACTGAAAGCTAAAATTATATGTGTGATTCTACGAACCTATGAATTTCGTACTACCTAAAATCGATTGTTACAACAATCGATTTTAGGATACAAAATTATCGATTTTTCGTTGATGTTTGGGTTTTTACCAAATTTATTTTTTAACTAATATTGAGGCAAACAAAATGTTCGAATTATTTTCAATTTTATGTAAGACTAACGTACGGCAATTGATTTTTATACATAGAGATTAGGCTTTTATAGTCCATAAAGAATGATAAAAGATAAAACTATGTCTGGCTTTCAAATTATTATTTTGAATTAAATTAGATCAAGGTTGAACATAATGAATAGAAGGTATATTTTAAAACGTATTTTATTTCAATAAAATTAATTATATACAAAGCTTTTCATCTTATAACTATACTTTCATTTTCTTCTTCTTGGGTTTAATCGGCAACGGACCAGCGATTTTGAAGACGGTACTGAAAATTTAAAATTAAAAATTAAAAAGAAATAAATAAAATAATACAATACACAATATTAACATTCGTGTGCAATTTTTATAATCATCCAGATGTAATAATTTAACTGATGTATGTCTTTTAAATAAAATGAAATTTATATTAATTAATTTATTACTGAATGCAATATTATAAAGGTACTTACTGACAAGTTGTGCAGATAGGGCTGAACTTACAAAACACTGGAACAACAACAAATTATATAATGTAGGAATATCGCTAATATATTACATATAGTATAGTATATAGTACATTCAAACATTTATAGTATCAGTTGTTTTTAATGTAAGTATTACCAGATTTTTCTCATTGTGACAATTCCTGAGACACATATTTATCTTAGATAAACATTAATTATATAAAAATTAAACATATAAGATGTAAGGACTCTTCCTGTGAACTAATTAAAAAATTTCTTTTCGAGAAAGAGCAACAAAAACAATCCATCAATTCTCATAAACTTTTGTATGTATAATATTAGGATTAATTAGGAATTATTATTATAAGCACTTACTTATAATATTACAAATCCTACGACAAGAATTACACTTATAAGTTTTACTCTCAGACTTTCATAAAAATGTACATAAGTTATTTCTCATTGCTTTACACCTGAAAGAATTGATTGTCAGTGCCTTTATTTTTGACATTCACTACTTTCGTAAGGTCATCTAGGCAATTGAAACCAGGTTATACAGTTGTTTTATATCAATTAGGAGAGTAAAACTTACAAATATAAAGACAATGTTAATATTGTGAGGGTAGGCGAAGGAAACTCGCGCACTCGTCGCCGGAGGGCGCGCGGTGCAGCAGTCAGCTCGTGACCTCGGCGAATGTAACTTCGTCGAAACGTCGGGCAATAAAAAGGTATTAGTACCATTAGTTATCGCGATAAGACCCGAAAGTTTAAAATATACAAATATAATTTTCGCCTATTAAATATACTAAGTTTAGTAAAATATAATAAGTATATTCTCACCGCTAAGACAGACGGAGCAAACATAGCCGATAGTGAGCAATTCCCTATGACAGAAGCAAGCTGCTCTATAATCCACTCTCCCTCTTCCAGGTAGTACTAATTCTTTACGTTCCCACGCTTCAGGCAAAAAGACCCACTGAAAAACAAAATAAAGTATTAACAGCCTGTAAACGTCTTACTGCTGGGAATAGGCCTGCTCTCCAGGAGAAGGTTTAGAGCTTAATCCACAACGCTGTTCCACTACAAGGAGGATATATGTACATGTGTCAGAATTTCTTCCGGCACACGCAGGTCCTCACGATGTTTACCTCCACCGCCGAGCACGAAATGAATTTAAACACAAATTTAGCAATTTGAAACTTATCAGTTCTAGCCGGGGTTTGAACCTGTTATAATAGGTTGAGATCGAAAGCCACTAGGTCATCTCGGCTCATCAACGAAAATGATCTATGATATTATATAAATATAGATATTATAGTTATCAGCTCTTGGATTTTGGTACCAAGAATGCTTTTGGACGACGTTGCTTAGCAACCAGCTAGTGGATAATAAATATATGACCGGCGATATTCATTTGGCGATGATAACAGGTCAATTGACGAGCTATTAAAAATTTATATATTATGTATATCTATTATATAATTAAGGAATTATAATTTTACAAAGAAAGTGGTTATCAAAAGTTTTGCTTCGGCAATACTTCTGATAACCACTGGAAAAGGTTAGGAGCTTACTCCGTCATGTCACTGTAACGCTGATTGGTGGAAATATTTGAGTCAGAATTTTTCCGGATATGTACAGACAGTTGAGTATTAAAAATTAAAATAGATCTATTAAGTCCAAATTTGTACCAAATTGAAATTATATTATTAATAAAAATAAGGCCTCATTGGCAATTTCCATTATGCAATATATTGTATTATAAGTCTTATCAACCATATGTAACAATTTTAGTCAAGTATTAATTTTACAAATATTAATTATAATTTTCAATAATGAAATTTAACATTTGATTTAAAGACCTTATTGCAAAAGCTAGTTACGCAGTTTTGCACTATCCCCGACGATATATAAATATTGTATCAATTGACTCACCAATAAATACTGAAGTAATCCTTCTAAAGAAGGCACTTTCAAGTAAAGTCCACCGGTGATGTCGCAGCCCTGTTGTAATAAACTCAGGTGTTTGTCCAACGAGCAAACGTCTATTAATACTTGCTGTTTCTAGAAAAGAATATTTTTGTAATTTTTAATTTACTTTTAAAGAGTACATAATAATAAGACAAAGATTCACACGTAGTCTACGTCTTTATTTTTTAAGGCCAGATATACACTTATAAATTTTGCCGTTACACTTTCATAAGGATTTACATATGTTGTTAGTTGTTGCTTTACATCTGACAGAATAAGTATTAGTGCCTTTAGATTTGACCTTTACTTTTGACACCACAGCTTTCATAAGGTTACCTAGGTAACTGTAACCAGGTTAAAGAGCTGTTTTATATCAATTACGAAAATAAAACTCACAAATATAAATCTATTGATATCAGCAGCTTGCTGTTAAGTAACTCTCCAAGACACTTGTTAATTAGTTCTATAAATTTTAATTTAAACTTTTTGGTTCTATGACTTCCATCTGTACTTCACCGCTTCACTTTTTATTTTCACGGGAAAAGTACTTATGTTCTTTCCAAATTCCAATGATCTCTATAGCAAAAATTATCAATGTCCGCCTATTTGTTATTTTTAGTATTGTATATATACTAATATTATAAATGTATTATATAATATTATTTTATTAAACCAAAATAATCTTTTAAAGAATGTTATATCGAAAAAAATTTAAGACAGATGGAAGATAGTAATTTGTCGCATTTCGGATTTTTCGCTGTTCTATGCATGGATAGAAGTGTTATATTTTTACAAATAATTTTTATCCCTTAAACATACTCTTTTGAGGCTCTTTAAGAAATATGCTACTTATGGATGTATGCATTTAATATGTTTAAGCAAAATTTTAGCATCATTTTTCTGAAAATTCGATTTTTGTAACATTCATCCATTCATGTCTTCAATTGTGATAATTAAAAATTTTAATATTCTCACCTGTGCAGTGAAGAACACATTCATATAATTGATATACTGAGCGGCTGTGTCCGAGCTGCCAGTGACTACGAGGATACGACTGCTCAGTCGTAGTCCTGGTGTTGCTTCTCGCCGCATCTGTAAAAAACATCAAGTCAAAATTAATTTTTAATAGTATTTTTTTCAGAAAGAGAGATGCTTTATTGGTTTTTTAACCACTCACGTCTATTTAAACCGATAATCCCCAATTTAAACCCCGGCTAGCATCACTGAGTTTTCAAGTGTTAAATTTGTGCTTAAAGTCATCAAGTCATCTCGTGCTCAGTTCTGTATTCAATTTGTGTGTATGTATGTATGCACATTTGTATCTTCAGGATTTTCTCAAAACCTACTGATCATAGTTATTTAAATGTATATTTTTCCAGGAAGGTTTTAGTATAAAATATATTATGATCAGGTGCATATCTTCTGGGATAAAAATGAGACTCTTTAATGACTTAACAAATGACTTGCGATTTAAACTGCGATTTATTTATTTCAAAAAGAGGAGGTTCTTAATTTGTAATTTTTTTTTCTTTTCACTATATCAGAACTCCATTATTTCTTAAATGATTTTAAAAATTGTATTTTTATTTAAAACGATACTTTCAATTTTCAGATGGGTCCCATAGAATTTTATTTAAATTAGTTCAGTTGGTTTTAATATCCTATAAAATGGTATAAATAACTGATAAATGTGTCATCAACAAACTAAATTGCATATTTTGCTGGTTGGTTTGATTTTAAAAATAAGTCTTAATTATTTTAATGTTTTCATTTATAATATAACATACTAAATGGTTTATTACCCTGGCAATACAACAGAGTCCCATAGCCATTGCACCAGCAAGTAATGATTCCCCCGCCTTCTCATCCTGTGGCTGACTTTTAATTAAGTTCACGAGTCTGAAAAAATACATTTGAATAGAGTCATTTGTATTAATATTATACATGTGACAATTGCTCTGCTTGTTTGTCTGTATGTTTGTTTATTATGTCTTTATGGTTATAAACTACTGAAATAGTCATGGATTTTGTTATAGATATAGATTCGACCTTGGAGAAGCACATAGGCTATTTTTCGTTGTGAAAATAAAAGGGTGAATGTAGGGTGTAAAATAAGAGATATAAGTTTGAAACTTGCATTTCTTAAATAAATAAATAAAATAATATATGTATATAATAATTATTCTAAACAAACTAGGTTGGAACTGAACAAACACTAGTCAGTTAGTAGTCAATAAAAATATAACTTAAAAGATTATATGAAATCTATATTAGAAAGAAATTTAAGTTTTAATTAAATGTTGTAAGAAAAGTGATAGGTTTACCTCATTTTAATTGTTTTTTCGACCAAAGTAAAGAGTTCATATTGCCCATCAATTTGTCGTACATCCAATGGTTTTCCTGGAGACGGATACAAGTATTCACTGTAAAAATGTTTTACATTAGTATTTGTATTATTTAAAGGTAAATTTTATTTAAAACATAATTATTTTTCAAATTCTTTCTACCATAGTTAGCGCAGTGGTAGATAATGTGGATCTTGCAGCACTAGAGGAGTCACAAATATATTCTGGGTTAAAAATTGATAATTATGTCAGGGAGAGAAGTAAAAAAATTAATGTAAGTAAAAAAAAAAAATAAATGTAAGGTACCTTTTATGAAAATGACAGCCAATCACAGCCAATTGGTTTCTGGATTTCTGCATCAAATGCGAGTTTGCGAACGCGATTACAGCATCAAGACATCCGGTGAGTACTTTAGGATCCTCTGTTATATATCGCTGGTTCGGGTTCGTATCCACTATGATTACAAGCAGACTGCTGTCGGAGGGCGCTAAATGAGAAGAATGACGTTAGTCGGGATATTTATACTCATATTAAGTTCGATTAATGTTTGAATGTGAGAAACTTACCATCATCATCTGCCATTTTTGTAACGAAACTTTTAATGTAGCTCTAAAATTGGTAATATTTAGTTGTTCTAATAAATCTTAAATATTTATTTGAAGTAAATAAGGAGCCATCGTTGTTATGATTATTTGACATATACATCAAATGACATTTTTTTATTAGCTAGTTTTACGGCCCTGGGTTCAAGCCCTTATGAGCCTTAAATGTCAATTGTAAAATCAGTGTTGCCAAATACCAAAAATATTCACGCCAAGTAAATGGCAAAAAAATACTAACCCCTTACCTAAACCTAACCGCAATATTTATAGTTTGTCTATCTTACATCTGCAAGAAGCCGATCTTGACACTTCGTGATAATACGGCAGCTTTAACTTTGAAATAATTCTTAAAATTTGTCTGTTTCCTTTTCTCTTGACATTTTTTCGTTCCTCTTTCTGATCTTTTTCTCTACTATGTTCACTTATATTCCTTGTTCTGTAGAGTAGTCCCGTGGGATTGTGTACGTATATTGTATTTGTTACATTTTTGGTACATTGTGCTTTAACTGTTTTGATGTGAGAGTTCTTGATTTTTGAAATCATTGCGCTATATACTATCACATTATAAATATGTATTTTGATATATTTTATATTTGTAAGGTATGTATATGTTTGTATATATATTTATGTATGGATGTATAGTTATATGCATATATGTATATATGTATATTAAATATGGCTTTATGCTTTATGCATCTACTGAACGCTCTTTCTTGCACGGACTAAGGTTGGCTGGGAGATAAAGCTGTATAGCTTTAAACTCGCCTTTTGCTACATGTTTTTAATAGTTGTGCAATAAAGTTAATAAATAAATAAATAAATAGGTAGCGTTTTTGCTAAAAAATATATATAATTGTTTAAATATACTATGGTTACAAAATTGTATTAAAACTTATTCTATTAAATCGCTAGGACTTTTTCTATACAGAATGTATATAATTATAATTAAGGCACCATTTGCGACATGTATATTTTCATGATTGGCCTTAAGATGTACTGTAAGCTTATTCAGGATTATCCATTTTACTGGATATCCCGTATATTAGCTTATTAAATAAACTTAACATATAACTTGCCATTAATTAATATATTAAAATAGGTATTTAAGTAAGAATAACCATTTAATTGCAATGGGCCAATTATTATACTTTAAAGCATTTCAAAAAGTCCCTGATAATACCCTAAAATATAAAGTCTATTAGAAATATATTACAATAATTTAACTCTAAATTTTGAAAAAATCTGCGTCATCTAGTCTCCTACTTTTTTATATTCTTATTACTTTGTATTCAATTGTATATAATGTAATCAAAATATCACCAATTACGTAATTTTGTGGTAACTGTAATGGTTCATATATTATTTATTACTTTTATAAAATATATGGTTTAATTATTTTATATCCTAGATGACCCTTAATTATGTTTATATCTGTTACAAACTTTCTAAATTGCATTAATTGCCTCACAGGCGCTTTGATTTTATTTACAGCTCTAAACTCAGTCCGGTTTCAAAAACATCGTATTTTATGTAATTTAAACACAACAATAAGGTATAATTATAATAATTATGCAAAAATATGGACTGAACTGATTTTAAACAAGTTAGTGCTCATTTTTATTAGTTTTCAGTAGAAACGATATTCTGAATCAGGGTTTTAATTATAATTAGAAGGTATTATAAATATATTCACTAAATAGGTAATTATTGTCGTCGTTGTAAAATATAGCCTACTCTAATAAGTGCAAAAAAAATCTAGGAAACCATGACATTTTGCTTTTACTCGTATAGAGACTGTTAGAGGAAAGTTAAGTGAATTCGTCATATTACGGACGTCATAATACGGAAGTAAGACGGAAAAGAAACAACTATGTTGAAGATGCTACGCAAATCTGAAAATATAGGTCTTGTGTCTGATACAGAAGTTAATATTTTATTTTCATATAATTAATATAAAATCAACCACTCCCTACTAAGACGTAGTCACTATTTTTGTTCAATTGCTTTGACTTGCACAAAGGGACACAGGGATTGATCTGTGTAAACTGGAATCAAAAAGTGTCACGCTATGATCTCGAACTTGATATAATTTTTTTTTAATAAACACCCGAAACAATTCTAATAAAAAGTTTTATTGAACGGTTTTATAAGCGTGGTTACGATTCCGTTAGGCTGGTTTTCATTATTCAAGAATACAATATTTAATACAAAAGATGTTTCTAAATAAAAAAAAATGGATTAACTAGAAGAGACAATTAAGAAAAGAAACAGTAAAAAATATAACATCTAATTATTATTCAAAACATCATAATTTATAACCTGAGTGTAGACTTATGTAAATCATATCTAAAATGTTTATAGGAATTTATATGATTAATTAATAGTGTGATGGCCACTTGTGGACAGATGTCACGATGTCACAGATTCATATTTGTCAAATGGGCATACCGCGCATACTTGCCCACGCAACTGAGATTCAGTACAGGGCTGCTACGTAGGAGAAATAATTTTTACATAAAAGAAAATATGGAAAATAGTTTTTATTATATTCCAAAACCGGTCAAGTACGAGAACACACATGAAGGGTTCAGTACCATCGTACAAGGTGACATTATGTCCATTTTAACCATTTGTGTGCAAGAAACAAGTTATGCTTTATTTGTTGTTTTACTAAGAAATGCTTACACATTCTGTGTAAATTTCAACTCTACTTATCACGGATCCTAAGACCGAGACCTCGGACAGACGAACGGACGTACAGAATGAATACCTTAATATGAGCACAATTTGTACTTTTGTACTATGCTATTATTACTATATGTATATTTATATTACTATATGTACATTGAAAAAAATACACATTTTGGTTCTAGTTGGAGCAACAATATAAAGCAATTCTGATGAAAACCCATATAAAAAGGCCAAAAAGCCATACAATATTATGATGGATAAATAAATAATGAAAATATAGTTTTGATCTTTTTGACAGTTCTTATTTATTTATTTACAACTTTATTGTGTATATATTTAATTGAATGTTACATATTATTTTTATAAAAAGTTTAGTTATTTTCAAGTTTTAAGCGTGTTTTTTTTCTTTTAAGTAGCAGCCCTAACCATTAAAGTTATTCAAAAACTTATGTAGACGCACAAATCCATCATGTACCGATGTCTCGCTTATGACTCGTGCTCTCGTTGATACAATCGGACAAACTTCGAGCTGTAAGTGAATGATATTTTTGTTCTAAATTTTTTATTAGTCTTATTTAAAAATAATACTTCGTTATCTATGGTGCTTTGAGAGCAGTGATAGCTAGTTTTTAGGTTTAGTAAAAAAATGTGTCGATCATTTTTTTTTAAACTAGTTAAACTTAAACTTCGTACAGTTTTAGAAGAACTGTACCTACTTATAATAAATTATGTTTCTGTTTAATTAACCGTCGTAGATCGATAGAAAATGAAAAAAATGAAATTATAACTTTTGATCAAAAAGCGTATAAAATAAAAACAATTCCGTATTAATTGTTATGTCTAAAGGAGCTTTGTTTGTTTGTTGAGGATAACCTCGAAAATAATAAATTTGATGAGTTTATGTTGGTCTTTTAAAAATATTATAAACTACTTCTAATAGCTGGGATAACGGGACAATGATATTGCAAGCAGAATTATCAGAAATGACATAATATGGCACAAGTGAGCTAATTCGACGGTAATCACAAGGTTTTGAATTTATGCCGAGAATTAAAAAAAATCAGGAAATTTAAGGATCAATATTTTCTTTTAATTATACATTAAACTTTTTTATTAAATTACTTTTATATAAATAAAATATCATTTGTGTCAATTATATCGGTAAATAAAAATCGACTTTAATAAGAGTAAATTACGACTTTTGTAAACAATACTGGCGTTGAAATAAAACATTTGCCCGATCCTTCTCACACGACACTCAATAACGAACTCCACCAATATTTTGTGAATACCGTAATCGTGAAGTTTTTAAATTGTATAAATAATATTAAGTCATAATTCATTAAACAAAGATATATAAATTATTTTTTAAAACGTAACAAAAAATTACATCACAAGAAACCATTATTTTGATTTACACAAACCGCTTTATCAGACGTAAGACGGGAGCTTATTATTGGTTTCAAATTGTATTTCATCGGAGATAGGACGTAAACTTATGTCATCTGTCAAAATATATGTTAACAGTACCCGGGCGAGATGACATCTACAGATAACTCGAATAATACCGTGCGTTTGACAACCTGTGCTACCTGTCATTTTACAACGTTGTTTATACGCGGCTAATGATATGGTTCATTTGAATGCGTTGGTGGTCGAAATAGAAAAAACTTTAGCGTTTTTAGTATTGCCTGTATAAAGTTTTATGAGTACTTTTTTCAATATTTAAGTATCAAAGATGGTTAGAAACTGTATAATTTATTATGACAACTTCCGTGATTAGGTTTCTGATCGGTTAGTCATTTACATAATTTTAGGTACTTTTTTTTAATATATCTAGGTATAACTGTATAGGTATAAGTAATTGGTAAAAGTAATAAAGCTATGAAAATAGTTAAATCTGATTTTGTTAGATTATTTCACATTTTATCGATATTATTATAAAACGAATAAAACAAACAACTTTATAAATATATTTTTCTTCTATATTTTTATTGTTGAAATAGAGCACTCTGTAGATAAACTTATTCTTGGAACATTTATTATGTTAAACCTATTTCAGTAAATTATTCTTCAATTAGCACAAGTTATGTATACAACAACGCATCGTCGAAATTGTTTAAATTAGCTTTTATTAAACGAAAAGGTTACAATATAAATACGGCAATAAATTCATCTATCCACATACACGCCTTTATATTACGTATTGAGGTAACACTGATCTTTAGTGTTGCCCTTAACAAAAGTTCAAGCGAGGTGTAAAGGCGCAACTCGACGCATTAACAGGTCATTTCTTGAGTAAAAATAATTAACAGTTCGCAGCCTATCAGTTTATTAAACGTAATTGAATGAGATTTTACGAGAACATTGTTTACACGACTCCGTGCCAGAGGGCAGCGACGCCGCATTAGCGAGGGCTTTCGAAAATCGAAATGGTAATAAGAAAAAAAGGCGGGAACGAAATAATTATGCACGTTCCGTTTCGTAATGGGCGTCTCGCTACCGTTTCGTTTTAATAGCTCGCTTGTTCTCAGAATTTAATTACGCTCACAGCGTCCAGATTAGCCGACAGTACCTCTTTTTGTTAATAACTCTAATATTGGGTGACTGTTGCACTATTATTATTTTAATATT
This sequence comes from Hypolimnas misippus, assembly GCA_037950945.1. Lineage (NCBI taxonomy): Eukaryota > Metazoa > Arthropoda > Insecta > Lepidoptera > Nymphalidae > Hypolimnas > Hypolimnas misippus. Next base: position 6,040,879 of record JBBEEQ010000009.1, read on the forward strand.
ATTTGATTCTAGGCTATTTTTTTTTTCTACAGCTCATCTGTATAATACCCTATCAATTGATATTTATAAATATATAATAAGCATTTAATATTAATAATTCAATAACGAGTTCCCAAAAACAAATTGTCTAAACGATAAGACGTCCGACGAAAACAAAAACAGAAACGATTCAACCTTAATAAGAACCGGGGACCGAGATGAACACAAAAGAAAAAGATAACAGCCTATTGTTTTTTATCATGTTGTCAATATCACGCGGCCAAATTTTCTATATTGGAATGCCACGATTCGCCAATAAGAAGCGGGGAAGAATTGATTTATTGTCCAATTAGCGTCGGTCAGGTGTGCCAACTGCCAAGATAGCATCAGGCTGGCCAACCTAACTCGGCCGTAGCTACTATTTCTTTTGGCGCTTTCCGTTTAAATGGCATATTGGAATCAAAAAAGAACCTTTACACGGTGCTGCCAGCTTGCTCGGAAGGTCAATTTGAAATTCTGATCATTCGCGACCAAGGCCTGGTTAAGTGGAAATCGATTTGAATTAATTGTGACTCGGCTTTTTATTGTTTAGGAACTTTAATTTGATAGGGATTGTTTAGCTCGTTACATATACATCGAGGTTAATGTGGGCTTCATTAATAAATATAATTAATGTATTCTATTAAAATTTCGACAATTTCTTTCGATGTTTGTTTTATGAAAGATTTATGAGTTTTTTTTATGATCGCCGGACAGTCTTTGAGTCGTTTTATTAATTGTGACAGATAACTTAAAATATAAATCATCGAAAACAGGTGTGTACGGTTCATTTAAATTTTTGACACTTTTATTTGTTTTTAGGTCGACTAATTTAACCAGTTTGATTTAATACCAGCTGATGCGCCTTTAAAATCTATTACAGATATTAGTGAAAAATATTTTTATAATTAATTGTACATAAAAAGTAGTTAATGAAACAAGATTTATTGCTACTTGCTCGCGACTTTGCTCTAAATGTTAGTAGTAGAATTTATAATATAACGTTTAGTTTACACCTTAAAAATACATCACTCAACATAACCGTTTTACGTATTCGATATTTAACGCATAACCCGCCGGGTGTTCATACGGTAAATTTTTATAAGTGTTAAAATTTAAAAGGAAAAAAGGCGCATTTTCCATACGAATACTTCTGCAAGCCGAATACGTAAAGGTTTATTCGATTTCCTCGACAAATCCGGTGTAAATTCGTTAATCGTATCATGAGATGAACGTTTTTATCTAGCACAAACGGCGTGTGAATCATTCGAAGCACCAAGTACGCGCCAATATTTATTCTATAAGATTTATCCTGTTCAAATATGTGCGTTACAATGCCGCGTGAATCTAGTTTTACTTCTAGATATCGGCAGTCGTTTTTTGAATAGTTTTAGGTTTACTAATCAGTATAAAGTCGCAAGCAAATTTATTTAAAAACTAAACTATTCAAACAAAAAAATTCGATCATTAAATGACGTAGTTATGCAATAGCAAACATAAAAAAACTTATACTTCGAATCGAGAACCTCCTTCTTTTTTTAAGCCGGTTGCAAAAGGGCGTAGTCTATTATCAATTTAAAATGATCAGCAAACGTGAAGTTATTAGTAAGTTAGCAGTGTAGTGATTTCGTTTACCGTCGTGTTAATAGCTCCAATAGGTTCTCGGGTTGCGCGACACCCGACCTAAATGGCTTAGCAAATTAAACTGCACTCAACACGGACATTGTGTGCTTAGTGATGATGTTTGCCGTGGTTTAATAGATATTTTTTATTTTTTATAATACTAAACTAAGATCTATATAATTATAAAATTGGTAATATGTGTATGTATGCAATTATGTACATATTAATGTATTTTTAACCCTCTACACAAAAAGGTGTTATAAATTTGACCGCTATGTGTGTTTGTGTCTCATGTTCTACAAAACTGGTTCAACTTTCAAGAAGAAGAAGAAGCTCTTTTCTCTACATTTTAAAGGTTTTTGTTTCGGTTTTTTTTCATGTAATACATGTGTTTATTTTTCAAGTCCTGTAATAATATGTCGCCATGTTCTCTCTCTTCACTTCAATAGCCCGTTGCTAGGCAACGCTTAACGTCACGCGTACATCAGTCCTATTAACAGGGTTTTTGCCCTGTAGAATCCAAGCGGCCAGAATGATTTTGGTGAAATTTGAAAGGGTTGTTAGTTCTAAATACAAGTTTGAGACTAAATAATTGTTTTTGTTATTCAAATAGGGCTTAACTTCTGAATTTCGAATCGGTAACATTAATTTTTTTGTCGATTACATGACGCATTATCGTCCTACTAATATTATAAATGTGAAAGTTTGTATGTGTGGATGGATGGATGGATGGATGGATGGATGGATGGATGGATGGATGGATGGATGTTTGTTACTCTTTCGCGCAAAAACTACAGAACCGATTTGGCTGAAATTTGAATAGAAGATGGCTTATATCTCAACACATAGACTACATTTTATCCCGAAAAAAATTAAGGTTCCCACAGGAATAATTTAAACACAAAAATTACTGAACCGATTTGATTGTTTGAAATGAAGACGGCTTATATCTTGGATTTACATTTAATATTCCACGCGGACGAAGTCGCGGGTGAAAGCTAGTACATCAATATATCCGAATTCGACTTTTTGTTAGTTGACACATTATTGCTTATCGGCATCCATATTATAAAATTATAAGATGCCAACGGTCACCATTCCATTTAGCACAGAGTTACCGACAGGCGAATTGTTCACTGCTTCTAGTTAGGTCCGGCGTCCAAGCAATTGATGTAGCAGGTATTATTGAACTGAGAGATATTTGTAACTAGCTGGTATCCGCGACTTCGTTTGAGAAAAATTAAAATAAAAATTCTAAAAAAAATCTAGCCTAAAAGCCTAAAGTAAAAGTAAAAGTAAAAAGCCTAAGTTACTCCTTATAGCATTAGCTATCAGTAAGTGAAAGTCCCGTTAAAATCGGTGCAGCCATTTCTGAGATAAGCTGGAACAAATAGACAGACAGACAGAGACGAAAATGTTAAAAATTGATTTTTTGATGTATCGTATAGTTTCATATGCATTTAGTAAAAAGCTGTTACTTTGAAATTACAAACAGACATTTCAATTTTGTATATTAGTATGGATATTACTTCCTGGAAATATCTAATATCTTAAAACGTTTTAGCTCTAGGTTTAATTTTTAGTAAACGTCATATTATCCGTTTTCAGACAATTAAAATCGGTTACTATTGTTTTTATTTACTTCTGAAAGTATAAATAAAATAACCGAAAAAAAAACACAAACAAAAAACACAAAACAAATACCTACCAAAGTCAGACTCGGTCATCTTACCTAGATTTTATTACATTTGTTATGCAGATAAAGAGATGGGAGCAATTGATGTAATTGATCTTTTACTGCGATAGAGTCCAGCTGTAGCCCACTGACTACTGTTTGTATAAGGACTGGGTCGACCGGGGCACGTACCACGCTCTCATTGAAAATCGCAACGTAGGTACTTTAGCTACTTTAGCTAATCTAGCTGAGTTTCGTACGGTGAGTGAGCGAGCCAGAAGCCTAGCCTTCCTTCCTCTGATGATTGTATAATTTTAGGTATCCAGCTCGTTTGCCTGCTATATTCGTAAAAAATGCTACTTTTTAAATTATGAATTATATTTTTTACGTCCAAAAAAATTGGTAAGTAATAGGTGAAATTTTGAATTTTTTTTTGTTAATTTATGTATGTTTTGGTTATTATTGTTTAAGTTTTGTAACTGTTTGCAATTTGATTAAATACAAAGTTCTCTCATTATTAAATATGATTTTTCACTATAAAGGGAAAATAAAAATAATATCAGAACGAACAGACATTTTGTATAATATTAAATGTATATATTTTAATCCGAGTAGCTATACATTAAAAGCTTATATAATAGCCAGATATTGAAACTTTATCAACATTGCGAAATAGTTGGGACTTGGCAACTAAATTGAAATTAATATTATTGGTTCATCATTGAAGATAAACGTAGAACTTTACTATAAGGCATTAAGATGTAATAATTACAGTTAGATCCGGATTTGAACGTCTTTTGTTTCTAAGGGAAAATTAGAAATTAGAAACTTTTAAAATGAGATTAAGAAAATATTTTTCCATAGTTTTTTCCGTATTTTAGGTACTTATTTCAAATGAAGTTCTTATTCCATCGTTCAAAAGTAATAAAATGTTAACACACAAAAATTCAAATATTTATATTCTCGAGGCTCTTTAATTCATTTTTGGGAGACACCGGTTTTTCTTATCTTTAATCGTAGTATAAATAAGGATATATTCATGCAAGTACTTTTCACCAATACATCTACTATGTATTCTTAAAAATATTGGCTTAAAAAGTATTATAAACCTAAAATAGAAGTTAAAACGCATATACAGAGCAAAAATATTCCGATATTCTTAATGACACGTTAAAAGTGTCCACAACCTACAAGAAATTCTCAATTTCAACAAGAAACTGAACAATAGCAATGAAATGAGAATTAAAACTAAATTACAATTTGCCGTGCTCAGAGCATTGCATCACTGCCTTGTACGGTTCCGACACCCCGTTTCACCGCATCTATTAAAAGTCCACGACAGAAAAAGATAGCAGACACCACCTCGCCCGCTCCACCCAATAACCGTACGGGAAAGAAAGAGACGTAGTAATAGCCGGAAATTAGCACTCGTCTATCTTTCATTTTACACCCCAAATTTTCTTATTCCAATTTCCTCTCGCTACGAGCGTCCTCCAAATTACTGGCCGTAACTACTTTGTTTTAGAACATCGAATAATGAGCTCTCTGGTTTAGAGATAAGGCCTAAATTTGAATGGGATGATTAGGTCCATTTGCAACGTTTTACGTTTCGAAGCAGTTTAGAACACTCTGTCATTTGAAATGAGTCATTTTCTGATAAGAATGCTCTATTGGCTGAGACGTGTGCGATTCGGGCCGCTCGGCCGATAATGCCATTTCCGAATATAGATAGCGAATAAGTCGGGTGTCGGTTTTTGCCGGAGTTTTAATAAAGCATAGGGGGTGGTCGAGATATGGAAATGAGCGTGTGGAGAAGAGGAAATTTGAATTTATACACCAGCTAGTTTTATTCATGAGGGTACGGAGAGATTACCTTCTGGATAGGGATGATTTTTGAACTTTTATGACTGTTTATATTAGGATTTATTACTGGGTGTTCTTAATATAACGTTTTCTTTTTAAAATAATTTCGAAAATCTATTGCTGTGGTTTTAACTTCAAATATTTTTAGTTATAATCGACGTCAATGAGCAGTAACAGCACTAGATGATCCATAAATGCGTTGTCAGCTTAAAAAGGAATGAGGGATGAAAAGAAAATTAGGAAGTAAGGGAAGCGATTGTAGATGGAGTTAAGCTACCGGCTCTCTCACTCACCGTACGAAACGCAGCTACATAATTAGATACTACATGAATTTTCTGTGAAAGTGTGGTACTACTCCGGTCATGCCAGCCTAATACGCTGTAGTTTGGGCTTTAGCTAGGCTCTACCACTGTGTTCAATTAGTAATACTTTGGTATTGAATCTGTGAGAAACTTGAGCGGCTGGATAGCATAAGTTTAATTATGTGGAATGTCTCGGTCGATTATTCAATACAGGTGAATAGTAGGAATATTCGTTCTGGTCGTGGGAACATACAGTCAATGGCGGCTATTTTTGACTATCCTTTCCGAACCATTGAATTAAAGTGCGTATAGGTCAATTTCGATACAATTGTTAGGTATCTTTGTCACGGTCGATTTTATTATATTTTTTTAATTATGACTTGTTATTTCTTGTGGCTACTTTAACATGATAGTAGTTTTTTAGTTACTTATATTTAGATAATTATATTTTTAGGCGCAAATGAGTCTTAATCCAGGTCCGTAGAATATGTTAAAAAAATATTATTTATCTTTGTAAGTCTGCTATCGTCTATGAAGGAAGTTGTTGATTTCGCTACATTAAATTGTGTTTTATATTTCCAAAATCCATAAAAATTGAAATAATATCATATTTTTAGCGACAGAAATGACTACCTAATTTTGTAAAAATAATTTCGGAGATAATAAAATCTTGAAAAGGTTGAGTTATTCCACAATGGTAATAATTTGTTTATTTATAATATAGGTATTTTAAATAAGTGATTTATACACTAAAAATAACACTAAAATAGTATTTCATTATTAAATTAGTTAATTAATGATGTGACTGAAAAAAAAACAGAATAATGTTACTAGAGTAAAAAAAGCAAATTCCATTTTGAAATTGACTATTTTCACATTCATTTAACAGAATCCTTTTTATACGAATTTTGATTTACACAAACCTCGACAGTTAATACCATTGCTTCGTGCTGCCATTCAGAAAAAGTTAAGACCATAAATAATAACACATTCAACAAAACAAATTTTTATCGTCCGAACTCGCTGGTACAAGTGGCAATCCATTCAATAGTTCCATTCATTCATGACATGCAAAAAATGGCCAGTAAGGTATCTCAGTTTATTGTTAAGAGTTAATCTATTACGTCTTCATTTTAGTATCCCGTGGGATTTGAGAATGTGATGATGAATTTTCTTTCATTCAATGCCACGAGGAATTATGATACCATAACCTTTTCAAGTTTTTATTGCCTTCGAAATATTAAAAAAAAAAACACTTTACTGTTTCTTAACTTTTTATTTATTTTAAGACTGGTTTCGTAATTTTAATTTTGATCGAGCATCGATCGATCGATAACGGAATGGTAAACAATAATAGTAAAATTTTTATAATGAACACAGCTATTTATTACTTTTAAGGCTTCTTTGCTTCTGCTGAATAGATATTATTCGAAAATATGGCGACGTAATTAATTCAAGGCATTTTATTTTGCAATAACGACATGAAAAAAACTTCACGTTAATAAAGAACGTTGGAATGGCTCATAATTTAATTACGTTTATAAAACAACTGAACGTTAAGTTATAATTATGGTAAATATAATTATGAATTTAATTGTTAAGATTGTCACAAAAACGGTTTGTCATATTTGTGTTGATTGATCAATGGTATGCCTCCGAGATGTCGAATTATGCTCGAGTGATGAAATTAATAATAATATAAGTAACATTAAAAATAAAATATTGCGACGTTTATGGATCGTTATAAGTTAATTTAAATTATATTTTACATTAATTGAAGATAATTCACACACAAAGGCGTTCCGTCACCGCGAAATGTCGGTCAGTAGAGAAGAATTGAGCATTAGGTGAAAATTACACTTGTAAGTTTTGCTCTCAGACTTTCGTAAAGATTCACATAAGTTATTTCTAATTGCATTACATCTGAAAGAATTTGCTGTCTGCTGCGTATCAAGTTACAGAGTTGTTCTTGTTTTATATGAATTTCGAGTGTAAAACTTACAAGTGTAATTCTTGCCCTATAGTATGCAACTTAAAACGATACAATTGTAACAGCCGCGGTACAATGTGTAACGTCAGTACGCTACCAACAGTAGCATTACTTCGTCTGACATTGTTAAAAAAACTGAATGCTCAAAGCCGAATTTGGATAGTTATACTAAACGCGAATTTTCAACAGTCAGTTAGGCAATATTGTAACGTGATGTCGAAAATCGAATGTTAAATTGTTACATTACAGTATTAAATTCCCAGTGAGAGAACGCCTTAAGAAATGTTTCCAATAATTTCATGTCAACGGTTTACCTCATCCCGCGAATCTTCCGTTCTGCGAACGAAACGACGCCGTAAATGGCGTCGAACTGTAAACATAAAAGCTATCGATAATCTGAGTATATTATAGAATACATAGCACTGAATTTTGAAGCACAAGTTTTTAAATCATTGAACATTTATAATTCTATGGGAACTAATAGATAGGATCTAGGTGTACATATTTACCTTTTGACTATATTTTCAACCGAATTCAAAAAGGAGGAGGTTTTCTTCTTAACCGATTTTGGAAATTCTGTACTTATTTGAAATATGTATATTTCTTAATTTTTTTTTTTACAAATTGGGTTTATAAGTTTGGTTTTAAAATCAAAATAGCTGCAATAAGTACGTAGTCCAAGTAATACAATTACGTATTCTGCTTTTAAACTCAGTTGCTTTTTCAAAAAATTAGCTTACTTATTCGTGTACTACGATTATGTATTAAAAAATAATTTTAGAATTTGCAAGATTTCTCAGAATATAATTAATAAATTGAACGCATCCACTATATTAGTGTTAGCTAATGATTGCGCATACTTCGCTCGCTTTAGATATGCCAGACTTTTTCTTAGACGCGCTCATTTATACTAAATTAATTAGTCTGTTGTTATAAATAGGGTTGCTATCATTAAAAATTAATTATAAATTAAATGTTTGAATGTTTAATTTTGTGATTAATTTCTGGTTTTTATTTTGATGATGAAAAACATTACTATGACATAATTGTTGTAACCCTAATCATTCCAAAACATTATTTCATATTAATGTTTGATTCAATTTAATCCTTTATCGAATACTTTTTACAAGTGGGAATATAAGTTTTTCGTAAACACAATCTAAAAAAAAACGCACATAGTTTCTTTTTTCCCAAAAAATTACAATTCTGATATTTAATTTATATTTTTTTACTCATATTCATTAAAATAAGTGTCGTCTTTGTCATACGAGATCGCAATATCTTTAAGGACGTGACAATCTCTGCCTTATGTATTACGTATACCAAAATTGATTTCGCAAAACAAGACCTAATGATTTTTATGACAATTTCTCTGTACACCCTACGGATAAACCAATACTGTTCCATTAAAAACACACCGTATAAGTACATAAAAAGTTGCAACACTCCGAGTGAAAATAAATAATTTCAAAATCAGCTATCTTGACAGCCCTAACATATCAAACATGGCAGAAAAACATTTTTTCCCATAAAGAATGTTAATATTACTCAGCGCCAATCTGCTAACGATTCTCGTTACATCGGAGTTCGGTTTTTGTCGCATTTCTAAGCCAATACAATGTTTTAAATCACAATTAAATGGATATGTAACGGTGACGCGTATGGCGATGACTGCCAATATGTGAGCGAGTGGAACTGTTTTTTTTTAATTATTCTAAATGTTTAAAGACCTTTCTTGTAGAGTGTAATAATAATTTGTTAAAATTAGATGATATAAATATATACTAACTTAATAACTAATATACATTCAGTTTTTTTTTATAAATGCAAAAGTAGAAGTTTATTACGTTTTCATGATTAAACCGCTGAGCCAATTTTAAAATTTTTTTATATAGAGAAATGATTAGAATACTTTTTGTAGCGAAAATACAATATGAAGGTGTTGAAAATGGTGATGAAAGTTTTTACGCAAACTAAGTTAAGGGACCGTTTCGTTAGATAATGTTTTTTTCTTCAAGAGATAAAAAATATGATAAATCAAATTTCATTACAGTTTCAGTTAAGATCCATAGTCGTAATAAATATTGTTAAAACTCTATGGATAAATTTTTACTTTTTTTTATAATCTGTAGTAAATTAAAAGTCTATAATTCTAAGGAAAACAACGGTGTCGATGTAGTTTCGCGTGAGAAAACATAGAGACAGAAACATTTTAGGGTTCGGTATTATAAGAGTGCCAATAAGCCCATATTACTAAGCCTCTGTTGTCCGTCCGTCCCTCCGTCAGCGAGCTGTATCTTATGAACCGTATTAGTTAAAATTTTCACTATTTTTGTATTTCTATTGACGCAATAACATCACACAGTTAAAACCCAAGATGGCAAATTTCAAGATGGCCGACAAGCAAATTGTAAAAAACGACTATGCTGGTATTGGTCCGCGTGTTCAGTCCTATGACAGATAAACAATGAAACCCATCGCGTGCTAGTCTCACTCGCACTTGACGGATTTTTTCTTAGCAACAGTTTTGTTCTATTGTTTGTAGCGGCGTTACTCCACATATAATTAATAAATTAACCTATGAATGTATATTCAGTTTTTGTTATGCACTATTATAGAACAATTGAAATTGTTTATGTTTTTTGAATATTGCGTTTCTACGATTTTATTGTTTTATTAATGAGTGTCAACAATTGTTAATGCATATAATATGTTATATGTGATAAATGTTAAAGACTGTCTTGGTTTAGTGGTATGACATGTACCTTTAATGCCGACGGTTGCGAGTTCGATTCCCGCATGCGGTAGATATTTGTATTTATATACACATTTGTTCCTAGGTATCGCTGTTTGTCCTTGTGAGTCCCCGCTGTGTATAGGACATTAAGCTGTCGGTCTCGGTTGTTATCACAATCACCTGATAATGATCGTAGCTCTTAGTGGGGAGATTGTTCTAGTCTAAATGGTTACTGGCTTGTCCTAGGGGTTGCAAAATTCAGATGATAATCGCTCTGCAAAAATCAGTAACTTATCAATATCTCGACAAGAAGAAAAGTTATTCGCTTTTTTGAAGACTATATAAGTTTAGGAAAACTGTACTTTTAATGATTTATCAGAAAATGAAAGTTAATATTTTTTTTATAAAAAAATCCGAATCGTCGTGCAATGCATTTGCTTGGTTTTTTGTTTTAACTTTTCCACTAAATACTTATTCGATAATCATGAAATCTTGCATACACGTTGTCAATACAATCTACATCAAGCGAGTGAAGCCACGACTAAAAGCTAGTTAAAGAAAATTTTTTTGAATGTTATTAAATAAATAATTGAATGTTATATGCAAAATGGTTTTAGAACCAATTAAAAAAATCAACATTTTCTTATTAAAAAAAATTTCGAGGTTTCTCGGGTGAGACACCCGTTGATCATTATCCACTTACTCAAATAATTGATTGTATACAGTAGTTAATGTTGAACAGAGTTGTAGAGAAGTTTGCGATTTACTATTTCATTGAGTGGACTTCATTTTTGCAAAACCTGCTGTGATATTGTGGCTGTAGTCATTGATATACACGTTAAAGTGTCGTATTGAAGAGTTTTGGTCATTGCGTAATGTAGAACCGTATTTTTTATAGAAAAATTACGATGATAACTAAAAGCAATATTAAAATTAAAAGTTTCTATTTTTTGCCTTCTGGGTAAGAAAAGTTTGCGATTTGTTTGTTTAAAAGTTCGCTTTTAGCAATAAAAAGTAATAAAACAATTATCATTTTCTCCGAAATAAAAGGAACACTTGCTTCGAATAATGTAGCTAAATGCCAATACTAAAATATTTTTGTCTTTTTTAATAATATAAAAGTGCCTACTAGGTATTGTTATATTAATAGATATATCACGCTTATGTAAAATAAAAATAATCCATAATAAATTGTATGGCGAAATTTTCAAGACTATCTCGTTTAACTATACGCAACGTGAAATTTATAGTATTATTAGAAGCGACGAATGGTACAATTATTTTCCAAGAATATTCGCTGTATTGTGTTTACCAATGTTTTGACGTCGCCCACACGCAGCCATTTTGAATTATTATATCCATTTTGACAGATAACCTATTAATGTTGCCCAGTTGGGTCAAATAAAGACATTTTTGTGTATCACATATAATGATTTTGTGGCTATTGAAAAGTATTGGTAAATGATTTTTTTTCCATAGTTACAAACTTATTACAATTTCAATAACGTTTAACGTAATATGCATCGAACATAGAATCTTTTAATTTTTTTTAAGAGTTGGTTAAAAATTCTTTTGTTTTTTAAAATACATAAACATTATATAGGTATGTTTATATCCAAGTAACAATGCAATAAAATAAATCAAATTAACAAAAATATGTTTTCAATTAATAATTATAATGAAAACGGTCTTTAATTAACGTAACAGAAAATTACGTTTTTCTAGTGAGCCGATATCATCTGAGATATCTAAATTATTTTAAAAAGGAAAAAATAATAAATCGATTATATAACAAAGTACCTAGGTTAACATAATTCTTCTTGAAAATTGTTGAACCATTCTTCTTTACGGGTTTTAAATCCAATTCTCAGATCCAATCTTTCCTTTGTTTGCAAATCTTCTCAACAATAACAGAGAATTAGAAAGCGATAACGATTCTTTCAAATGGTTGAATCTGATTTTTCTCCTGATAAATGCGCGTTGAATAAAATCTATCAATACACTTTCACGCCTATTAAAAAGTTGCCTTTATCTTAATAGACTCTAATAAGAAAAAGACACGTTTTTTCGGTGCCACAAAAACCATGTCTGTTTTCCATAAACAGTTCCAGCTGTCCCAATAATTCTAAAATAACGATTGGGAATATTCGATTTTTCCCATGATCATTTGCATCGCGGTAACGACGTTTTCATTTGCGTCAGCCATCTTGTTTTTGTGATTATGCAAAGCAGGCCATTTGCATCCCGAACCCAAACACGACCTAATTTGGATGCACCCGCTATCTCCGAAATCGTTAAGCACGCACGGTAGCGAGAACGAACAATAAATATAACGAGAACAATAAATATATTTAAGAAAAAAAAATGAGACAAAATGTCCGTCTTCACGACTAAGGAATTGCAGTCTCCAACCGACATCGCTATGGGCTATAATTACGAGAATATAAATCCGAGTAGTAAGTAAGTCGATTGAAATATCGATTTAATTACCAATGACAGATGATGCCTTTGCTAGTGCTCGTTATGATTGTTATTATCTGGAAAAAAATAGTCGTTAATAAGTATGGTCTGGCCTTCGGACGTTATCATTAAGTTTGCCGTGTGATTATATTAACGTAACTATAAGTCATTAATCAATGATTGTATTTTTTTATTATTAAAATCAAGTGATTACGTGACATAGATTATGGTATTCAAATTCGGAAATATTTATTAAACTTTTTATGTCACTTTTTACCAAATAAACGTCGAGCATGTTTATTCGACGTCTGCATTATTTTTTCAATTTGGAAATGGAATTTAAATGAGATGACAATTCTTTATTACGTCCGACGTCGGGGCAAATCTGCTCGAGTTCTTCCATTAATTGGGGTCGATAGAGATGAGAATCGTTTGTTCTCGGAAGCCGAATTTGACAGATTCTTGTCTTGTCTATGATATTGAAAAATATAACGTTCTAAATTTAAAATAGAGTTTAGGATTCGTAATGTATTCCGACTTGTCGCTTTCGTACCAAATTTATTGCACCAATTAGTAGAGTCCACGTGAAGGGGTTATCTTACATTTCGATCACACTCTATTTGGGAGGTAACGGTCAATAATGGTCGAATTTCGGGGAACGAGCCTTTGATATACCTTTTTTTACAAGTAGCTATTTTCGGAAGCGAGAATGTAACAAGTTAATTGGATGGAAATATTCCGATGGTAACACTAACTGGACGCATTACGGAGATCATTATTACAGATTAATAAGGATTTTTCTGGTGGCAATTTAAGAAGAATTCTTAGATGTTTACCATAATGAGAAAAATCATTATTCGAACGAGTCGAATGATGGCTATTTTTTATAATATAATTATGTTTTAAGTAGGTATGTACTCAAGTTGCGATCTTCATACAAATTAAGTTTAATTATGAGGAAATTTATATCAAGAAAAATTCTTCGTCTCGACGGGACGCAGACACGACAAAATTCACGAATTTTAATTTGGGTACAAAATTTTAAGTGATACTTTTTCTTGATACGACCGGACCGATGTTGCGGTGCATTCTTGTTTCCAGATTTTTTTTAAATGTCTAAAAATATAATTTCGCTGTCATTTATTTCGTCATAATAGAACAGTTGCTATTTCATTGACGTCTATTAAAGTCAAAATAATAATATTTCATTTAAAGTCAGTATATTGTCATTAATTTTATAATTTCTTAGATTAATATATTACTATTATTGTTTTCAATATAGGTAATAAAAGCTAAATAATAATTAGACTATTAATTGTATTACTTCTTATTAATAAAAAACCTGGTAAATTAATAGAAATGTCTAAAATCAAATTGACCGACAACATCGAGTTGGGGACACGAAACACCGTTGTTTTTTGTGTCCACCGGTACTTAAGCAACTTTGTCACAGCAACCCGTTCAGCTCGCTTCACGGATTTCCCCACAAACCTGTACTGCGACAAGGTTCCAAACGTTGTCCGGTGTCGATCTTAAAATCCGGTAGCTAAAAGTAATTTGTGAAATTACCTTCTAAGAATTGAAGTCAATTAAGGCGCTTGTACCGGGCAGACCTGTTTCGGATAAGCGTAGCGTTTGGCTATCTTATGTTAATGATTATACGAATGACGATACTGCGTTGACTAATAAGTGATTTGTTGAGAAAAATGACGTTATGTTTAAGTGTGACGTATTTTTTGAAGCGTCATCGGAGCGTTGTGTTATGTAACCTTAAAATAAACTTAGGATTTGGTGATATCACAAAACGAAACCAATATTACCAGGGTAAAAAAAAACATTTTAATTACTCTACAATTTTGGAAACCATTACAAGGAAACCACGCCATATTATTCCGATAGACAGCGTTTAAATGATTTTGAATATTAAAAAAAAAATTGCGGCTGTTACATTAGGATCACCATCGTCTTAGGAAATCGAAGCTTTACTTGTCTGTGGTAAACATTAATGTAAATCTTAGCCACGTTGTAGCGATGTGTCACTATTTTACATCGTCATTAACATTGCCTAGTCACACTATTTTAGGGTGTTTTAAAAATTTAGTCAAGGTTGGATTCTCGACCACACCGATCAATCTCCATCGTGTTTTCTCCATTCCACGTGACATTGGCGAAATAATATGTGCCTAACTGGCACAACTAAAAGCCATAAACCAAAGAATTGAATTGAACATTGCCTAGTTTCATTGATACTTTTGACAGTTTTACACAGTTTGGTATAAATATATTCATATTTTTAAAAGTCCAGAAGTGAATTATAGTGAGACATTAGATATATACTATATATGTCGCCACATGCTCTCTTTCTTGACATCAATGCGTGCTAGGCAACTCTTTAAGTTACATCCATTAGTCTCCATTAAAACGATACAGTATACCTGTACATATTGTTAATGGATATAATCGTCTTTTTTATAGGTAATAAATAATACACATTATTTTGAAAAAATAAAGGTTATTATAAACTAAATTTTAAACTTTTTCCCGCGACTTTGCTGCTGGTACTCTTGAATATGTTTATCGGTACGATACCGCCATCTATTTATATATAATTGTAATATAACTTTCTCTCAAGTTCAAAAAATATGTTAACAAAGTGTTATCGCTATCGTATGGACAGTATGGAGACCGGCAGTGTATAAGATACGACCAAATCAATAAACACGAATATTTATATATTAAATAATAAATGCTTTCAAATTTTAATTGATATACGCATTCATATGAGTTTTGAATGAGTAACTATTGAGAGCCTTATTATTTCATTTTCGTAGAATAGAAATGTCAAGTTTGTATAATGAAGATTCAAAAGCGTAAACGATATTTTTTTATTTATTTTAATTTATGATAATTTATTTTTATTTCAGCAAACAACATATTTAAATTATAGTAATTATTGGACTATTGGATTGTAAAGTAAAAATGTTATTGAATTCTTTCACAAATATTTGTATACATTTTCGAAACGAACTAAAATTAAAGCTGTTGACTTTTAATATTCAATAATTCTCGTTAATATAGCAAAAGTCTCGTTAATATTCGTCGTTAAGTCAATAATTACTGAATATTACTTTTAATATAATATATTCGTAATACATGATATAATCAATAATTTTGTACTTAATCGATTTGTTAAGGATAATTTTATATGTAATTTATTCCCAATATATTTTTAAAGGTAAATACAAAGAACTGATATCAAGATGTTTATGTTATGAATTCAAGAAAAAAAAGATGGCGTAAAAGTACATTACTTACAAACCCACATATTTACAATGGTACATATTATTATATTCGTTGATAGTTAAAATAAAAACCATTGACAACGACAATTGTTATTTTTTTTTGTTTAATGTTGTTTATTATTTATGTAATACATTATTTCGTCTATAGCGAAAGGGGGATTAATTATGTAGAGTCGTTTTTCATGTAATTATTTAATATATAAAGAACTTACATTTGCTTCCGGCTTTACTCGCGTTTTTTTTTAATAATAAGCATATACCTTGAATGTAGTCTATGGCCATCTAAAATAATGTACCTTTTAAATGGTACCATAATATTAAAAAAGGTTAAGTAGTTCAGTTTATTTCGCATATACAAAATTAGCTAATATATACAACAAAACACTAAACTGTATGTAAATATATAACATTTTTTTTTCAATTTATACTTCCGTTATAAAAATTACTAGCAACATTCTAATTTTAGAGTAGAGCCTAAGATCGTATTTTATTTTTTTATTTATTTATATATGCCCATTAGAAAGTTAACTTTTTAATTCCAGTACAAAACTGAAAGCTAATGTGTATATAAAATGATTTAGCAGACATCATTAAACGCAATATATCGAGCAAGACACGTTCACACAATACGACAGCACCGTTCTACCAATTTACCGGAAAACTTGACCCATCCTAACTGAGATCGAAGAAGGCGCCTCTATACATTATTCAGTCACATTATAATGCCTGTATGTCGACATAATAGGCGTGATGCGCAACAGGGTGTCGAGACTTGTATTACGTAGTAAAACTTCAAGAAGATTTTTTGCTATCACCCCATATAAGAAGAGTCATTTCGAAAGTTTAATTGGCGCTCAAAATGGTATATACGCGATGGGAAATTGAATTCACTCATTAGTACTTTTGTAGGGATATTTATACCTACAGAGAACGCATCTGTCGCCTTTATTCTTTGGGGCATAGAGTTCAAAATATAATGTCAGATTGGGAGATTTACAGGAAAAAAAAATTATAAATTAATGTACGCCATATTTGCAAGACTATAATAACTGTCTAGAAAATGTTTCCGTAAATGAAACGCATTAATATTTATCGAGTAATTTTCAAGTTACCGCCAGACAGGTAATTAGATGTTGCCTTTCGTAAAAACATAGTTGTAGAGAACTGTTATAAAATGCTATAAAATATTATTTTGATAAAAAAAAAATTATGACAATTCCAATATCACTTTTAATTACAGTTTACGAGTTTTTGTTTAGGAATATTAACATATATTTTATAATACCGTTAATTTTACGTAACGTATTAAACACTCAGAGTCGATTAAATTCAAATCGTAAAACAAATAAACATAATTCATTCGAGATCGTTATCGATATTAAAACCGCGATTGAAATCGATTAATCGCGAAGAATAATAAAGAAGGCGGCGTTGTGTTAATTGCTTTGCACAAATAAAACATTCTCTCATACTTGATAACTCACTTCGGCGTACCTGGCTTTGCATGTCATATTTATTTGTCTGATAAACTCGGTGGAAACTTTTTTATAAGATGCGGTTACGATACGATATACATATGAGGATATCGTGTCGTTGTGCTGGTATGTAAAAAAAAATAATTTATTGACAAAAAAATCAGATTATATTTTGATAAAAAGCCACTCTGTATAGTGTAACTAAGTTTAAATAATAGTTTCAAATATTAAACGCTGATAAAAGTCTAGAAAAAATCAAAACATAAAGAGAATATGTATTCGTTGCAGTTAATTTCGTATCAATATTTATTGTGACAATTAAAACCAATTTAAAAAGTTTACAAATCGTATTATTCCACTCTAGTTGCCCCTGGTGGTTTATGGTTACTGCTCTGCTCCTGTTAGGTGTAGCTTGATGTGATTCTTGTATCGACTTGACGAAGAAAAAGAAACTATTTGCCATTCTCAATAAAAGGGCTATCTAACACAAAAATGTTTTTTTTTCAAATCGGTTCAGTACTTTCAGACATTACCCAATACATACAAACTTACAAACAAATTTTACCTCTTTATTAGTGTAGATGAAATGTCGTGAATAGAATCGTTTTCGAACACGATTGTGATAGTAAGTGTTGTTGACATCAAAAAAATCTTTTTCTATATTCAAAAGTTATCATTTCGTTTATTGTCCATTTATTGCAGCAAGAGTACACAGCAGCTATTATTTTTTAATTGCATTCATTCGCATCGCGCTGCTAGTCGCATCGTGCACTTAGGTTTCAATTTAGCTGTTAAATGAAGAGGTCCGTCGACACTGGAAAGGCGTAAAACAATTTTCATGGCCTCTTAGCAGTAACTAACCAATCCCATGACAGGGTTGCCACCAATGATATTTTATAACTATAGATATTCATAAAATTTTCTAAAAATCTGTACCCATATCCAACTCTGTCTGTTATCCTCAATCGCTAGCTGGTTGCTACGCAACGTCGTCCAAAATGGCCGACATTCTGGATGCCAAAATTCGTGAGCGTATAATATATCTATAGTTGTATATTATAATTGGTTGCACATTGTCCATTGTCAGTATAATGTAATATTTTTATATTTTTTTTAATAATGTAGGATAAGACACTCAAGACTTAGTTTGGGGGTGGTTTAGCGGGCGGTTGGGTTTGACCTGTGACACATGTTGCTTGAATTTGGGTAGAAATGTAAAATATGAAACATAGCGACATTAAATGTACGTGTTATTACAGTTTAATTTGCTAAAACATGTTAATAGTTTAGTATGAGATTTATCAGGGTTGAACTGAGATGCACTGGCGGTCTAGATCTGCCCTTGTGGAGTAGACAGTACAGACATAACTATTGAAAAAAAAAAAGTTCTATTCGATATTTAATGGAAATTGAATATAAGTTAAAAATGTACAAAATAATACTATAATTTTCAACTATTATGATTGTTTTTGATTTATAATTAAAGGGTTTTTAAACCGAGGGTAATAGTGCTCGAAGTCTAAGTCTTAAAGAAGAGTTAATCCCATCCCTTTCCCAGAATCTTGTATCTGTAAGTAAGCCACTATTATAAAATATATAAAAATGTTCACTTCTTTGAATAATATATTGTTTTTAATAAACAAGTAACGATAATAATATATATCTTATCACAATCTTTCCAATGAACTTGTTCAAGCAACATTGTAATTCCTAACGGCTTTAAATTCTTATAATCTGTCACAACATGAAATTATCGATATGTTTTAATTGATATTTACAACGATGGCAACCCTGAAAATACGGTTCCAATTGGCTGTCTGGCTAAGTGTTCTTGCCTGTGGGCTAATTAAAACATCCAGCCGCCATTTTGCCCCCGAAAGATAATCTTTCATATTTTGTCTTAGTTGACAAACGTAGCCTTTGGGAGTTTCCATATGTACAAAACGAACATTGTAATAATAAATTAGTTTTTTTTTTCTGTTTTAATATTTTACGAATGTCATTGAGGAATTCGAAAATTAACATATCAATATCGTCAAATTATTCATGTAGAAGATACTATTAATATAGTCATCACATTATCATCACCAATGAAATTTTGTAACTACAGATATATTAAATTAATTTGACGTTAAATATCTGTTCTAATTTTCAACTTTGTTAACTAGATTTTTAACTGGTAGCTAGGCAACGATTATACCTTCGGTCTTCCAAAAGTACATATTGCCTGCTAAAATTCATGCTAAAATCTCGAAAAGAGATAATGATATAATTCATAATTAGGAGAACACTAAAAATATTTAAAAAGTGGCTCTTACCTAAATCCAAACCAAATCGTTCCAAAAACTACCCAATATAATTGACAAATGACTACCAGCCAAGGGCGTGGTAGCGGGTATTACTTATAAGTGGCACGTGAAATTACTTAGACGCCTGCCTCGGCCTGCCTCTAAATTATACAGCTCTTGATTAGACGCCACGCCTCTCGCTTGCGATGCCAATTATACACTCCATACGTGCTGGGATGAAGATGTCGATGGCGTGATAAGTGACGGATTAATATTATACATGCATTATTAAATATGTTGTATATGTTATCTTTATAATTGCTATGAACATGATTGCCAGTTGTCATTATTAAAGATAGTTAATTTTTTAATTTATTTTTTAAATTTTTTCTTTGAATTAGTGACTGTATAATTTGAGATTTTATTTTGGACAATTTTGTGCACAACATAAATAGGACATATAAAATGAGATTTACAAAATGATTAAAGGTTTTTGAAATAACTTCTCAGGTCATAAGATTTCAATGATTCAATAGCATTTAATGGAACAAAATTGGTTTAACGCACCTCGCGGACAACATAGTCGCACGGTCGGTAGTTGATTTCGTAGTGTGTGTGAGTATGTATTGTAGCGATCTATAGCAAGATACTTGTTAAATGTAGTCGCTATCACAAATTAAAGTAAAAACCACAGTACAGAGTCACATTTATTTTGTGAAAAATGTTAATCTAAATTATTTATTGTAATTTAATAGCATTAAAAAGCGGCTAGGAGAGTACATCGACAATTAGAACGTATAGAGAGAGAACATTTAAATCATAATGGTTAATTTATCTTGTATGTATTTTGTTTTATTATTAAGGTTAACCTTTAAAATTGAATTAATTTACTTAACCATTTTTGCAAACCGCTTAAAATAAACATTAAATGATATAATATAAAACGCTTCATACTCAACGTCTCCCATTAGGATAACATGATCCTATGTCGCTGGTCAGAACATGCACAACACAAACACAACACCACGTCAAATGTCCGTATGGCCAATACAGGCGTTTGCAGCGATCGGGGATCGAACACACGACAGTTAACTTCAGTTAAGTTCAGTGACCATTGAACCATCCTGTTGTGGAACAGTGTGTGGTACATTGCACTTTCAAATGGACGCTGATAAACAATACCGCGTCAAGTCACACGGAATTCATTTTGAGAAAGTGGCGTCTAAACATGTCAAACCTATTCTTAATAAATCTGTTAGAAGTATCTGAATTTAAGGGTATATTAAAAAGTTTTATCTAATAATATTTTTTTCAAATATATAAGATTATCGCATAATCCAAAATATAGGACACTTCAATATTATAAATATTAGACTACGAAACTTTTTTCCCGTACTTATTTTATTTTTATATTTGACTTTTTGTCACATTGACACATTATTGCTTATCGGCATCCAAATATAAATTCACCTGTTTGTGACTTAAAGTTTCCGCTACGAGATAACATCGGCGACCACGGTGGTCACTCTCTTACAAAACTATAGATTTATGAATCCACATACACATAAATTTACACTTGATTGACGTAATAATCTTTGACAGATTTTTTTAAAGAGTTATACTATACTTTCTGTTTAACTATAATTTTAATTTTATGTAAATGTTCTGTTAATTTATTAACTTAGTAATAATTATAAGTGATCGTTCTGATTAGTAAAATTAAATTAGGATAAATACTGATTTTATTATTGATTTCATTATATATTTTTAAAAAATATTATGCAAATTGTTAAGCTATATAAAAACTAATAGGCACCTCTACCATTACTTATTAATTAAGTATATTTATATTTTAAATTCTCAACTGTATTGACTCGGATTTGAACTTACGGCCCCCGTTTAAAAATTCACAATCTTTCGCTACTGCCTTTACTTGACTTTACTTGACTTACCTTCTTATTCCAGTTATTTTGATTTATAAACCAACCTACTGAACTAATTTTGATAAAAATTCTGTTTGACCAATCGAAAAGTGGACGCTGATAAGCAATACAAGCCAAACGGACTTCATTTTGAGAAAATGGCGTCTGAAGATGACTAACTTATTCTTACAAATTTATTTGAAGACATAGACATCTTCTCTTTTTTATTTTGTTTAAAAGTATAATTGATTAAAAGCTTTATCTTATAATAACTTTATAAAACCTATTAGATTATTGCGTATTTCGAAATATAGTACACACTTCAATATTCAAAACATTAAATTAAGAACTTTTTTCCGTTCTTAATTACTTTATATGACTTGATTTTTTTTTTATTTCCGGAATTCGAGTTTTTGTGTGTTGACACATTATTGCTTATCAGCATTTAAGTATAATTTCAAATGAAAAAGAATTTTCAAAATCGTTTAATAAATGACGAAGTTACGAATTATCAAACATTAAAAAAAACATTATGAATTGAACAAGAGAAAAAGTCTAGATCGTGACAAAAAAATGAATTAAATTCTTTGGTTTATGACAAAAAATTACGAAAGTCATTTCAACTGTCATAGTTTTTTTGTAACGAGTGTGGGTTGTTCTTAACCATGGGTTATTTTGGTGTACACGATCAGATAAAATAAACGTTCAATTAGTTTAGTAATTACGGAGAGCTAATGACCGAGACCTGTTGAAAGTTTTTAGCGTGTTTATTATAACAAGCTACGTAGGAACAAATTAGTAGATATTCCAGGTCATAGAAACGTGAGGGAATGATTCCAGGCTGATGTTTCTGTTTAAAAAAGCCTTTTTTAAACGTATGTGTAGATAATAATAATTTTTGTGGTATTATTCGAGTTTTATGGTTATTGCTCCACATCTATGGGTCGAAAAATACAAATATATAAAATTAGCTCTCTCTTAATGATATCGGTATTAATTAGTTGGTCTCTGCGACTTCATCTATTAAATTGCCATCTCCATATCAAATTACTCTATTAAATTGCCATAGATATGAAAACTTAACGAATACATAGACGGATTACTATTTTCGCAGGTATAATATTAGAATGTATAACCTTCCCCTATCTGTGTAAAGCAACAAGATTTTTCTAATCAGTCTGGCATATGATGTTAGTGCATTTCAAACAAACAAGTTATTTAACTTGATAAATTAGACACCCTCACATATATTTGAATATATATAACTAGATTAGTGCCCGCAATATCGTGCGCAAGATTATTTTCACCTATTTTTTAGTATTATTTACTAAATATGTCAACCTCTTACAGTCCTTTTTTCCGCATTAAAAAGTATAATCTGTGTTCTTTCTCAGGCTTTAGAAAACATTTGCACCAAATTTCATTTAAATCGGTTTAGTAGTTTAGACGTAATTAACGCACAAACAGTGGTACTTTCGCATTTATAATTTAAGTAAGGATTTAGAGGGACTTGCAATAAAAATAATGCTTTTTATTACGTCTTTCTATTAACACTCGTTAAGAATCTATATTAACCTTTTAAAGAGTCTTGGACTATTAAGCATTAATGATTATCTTTATATTCCTCATAATATTTATCTTAATAATATAATAGGATAAAAAAATTGTCTTATATTTATGTAGTATATGAATAGTGTTACGAATTACGTTTGTTTATGTTATATAGTTATGTAGTTTATTATTATGTAGCTTTTAATTTTATATGCCTGCAGTGTCTGTTCTCAATAAAAGCTATGTTTCTTACTTTCTTTATATATACTCGAATGTGAGTAGAATGACCATTAAAAATATAGGTAGGTGGTATTTATGAAAATTATTATATTTTTATTAAGATTTGATATACGATGTAGTTGCACATATTTTATCACGTGTTTTTCAAAATATGTTATCTCATTACGTAGAAATAAACTGTTTAAAAATCCGTCAAATATAGCTCATTAATTACTTTAAATAATCTCATTAAGTCGCGTAACGTTGGGAAATGTGCTAAACATTTTATTGACATAACACTTATGCAATAACAACGTTTAAATAAGGATAAATAAATGCGTTTCAAGCTATGTAACGACCGAATAAAGTGATTTCTATATAACGTAATTAGCTCTAATTAGACTTGGATCGTTCGTTGCAATTAATTAATTTTTATTTTAACGAAACGTCCAGTTGCGAGTAACCAACGGTTTAATTGCAAATATTCGCGATAACGACTTTGCGCTATCCGCTGAATGCAATGAGACACATAAATGGCATATAAAATGTGTAAGTTGTTTTCAGAACGACTTACGCACATTGAAAAATTTACTTTATAAAACTTACTTCCAGAGCTCTTCATAGGAAGCCCTCCAGTTGCGTTGTAAAAAATTACCTAGAAAAAAAGAGTTGTATCGGAGGTCGTATGAAACTGGACGTACGCATTATTCAAGTTACGAATAAACTGACCAATTACAATAAATTGTTGGCCACGTATAGTAATAAAACCGCCATTTTGGTAAATAAATAAATGAGTAATTAATGGCCGTACACGGGCGCGTTCCGTTCGACGCAGCATACGAATCTGTGCATTATGCGAATTAACATCGCTCAAAATGTTCGCAATTTTTTTTTTGTTGACGATAGCAATTAGTGGCTAGTGGGGAAGCGAGTATGTAAAATTGGAAAGCCACTGGGTCGAGTTGACTCGCCAACTGTGAATGTGCCTTTTACGTTCAGAAATTCACAGGGCTGTCATCATTATAATTTTTGGATAAAAATAAATAATAAATAAATATTTAAGAAAAAGTACAACATATTTTTATATTTACGTTTTCTATTTTAAAGTATTCGTTATAAAGTAATAAAATTTGAACTTTTATATAGCCATTTTTAATAAGAATTTGTTACATCATTTTAAAACATAAACGTCCTATATTTTCACCCATATTTGCATTACTTATTCTTAAATGCGCCAGAACCAGTTCCGTGTCAACCCTAGGCATACCTTCAATTACTAGTATAATAGTTCTCGTTAGTCCGTCTATATATGTTAAGTGAGGAGTGTCGATTATGCCAATTGCTTTTACGTGTAAAAATAATAGCCCATTGCTTCACTGCGACAGTAATGCGGCTATTATATTAAGGTTAATATCAAGAGCCTCACGAGTGACATTATAAAATTATTTTAATGTTAAATATAGTCTCGTGGAGAGGTATGCGTTCATTAATTGTACTATTTAATCCGAATGGTCTGGAGGGAATTTTAATTATATTTACAGCAATACACAATAAGTATTGTTTATCATACTTAATTGTTATGTAAAAAAAGCTTTCAATCGTATGTCTATATGGACATAAAACATCTTAGCATCTACTTCGAAATGTATTTATTGAAATGCAATTCTTCGAATGCCTTGGCATTGAAAAATGTAACATTCCTTCATTGTCGGTTAGAATATTAATTGTTATATATGTGTATTATTTTTATGACTGTGATTTCTCGATATAGTTGTTTCAATTAAAGTTCAGTAAAAAGTTTGCCATTGAGTCATTATATGAAATCGTTTTTATATGTCATTTAAATAAAGGCTTTAAGTTTATAAGTATTTATGAGTTAATTAGTAAACATATACATACTTATTCTTAACAAACATTTGTATTTTACCATTATAAGTATTATAGAGCTTTAAGTAGAACTTGTACTCGAAAAGCTTTTTTAAATATATACCTTATGAGCTTATTGTAATACTCCGTATAAATGTAAACAGAGTAATGTTAAATTTGTTTTATAAGTACATATTAGATTTTAAATTAAGCAGTTCATTTATTTTTAAACAATTGTTAACTGTACATTTGTTTTTGGTTAAGAATTACAAGACGTATTGTTTTGTGTCATTTACGTATTTTATTTAGACTCGTCATCTATATTTTTATTGATTTTTAATAAAAAAATATATATAAATAAAGGTATTTAATTTTTTTTTCTATTCAATCCTATTCGGGATAGGCAAGATTCTAAAACCACACAGCCAAGTCATTGGTTAGTTTACGTAAAGGTAAATATATATATATTTTTATTATACGACTATTTTCTGCTGTCAGTAAGATCTGATGTTATCAAATCGGTCACGATAAATTAGGTCGTAGCTGTCCAAATCCGGTTGTAACGCACACTTGGGGCTTGGTGCTGGTTAAAAAAATATTTATTGAATGAAATTCATATGCGCAATTTGATTATAGAAAATATTTATAGAATTTATTTACGATTACTATGTACTTTGTAAATTGTATTTTATAGTTTGTATGGTATATTCTAGTTTTGCTAACGGCTTCACTCGCACCATTGTAGCTTTTTATACCCCGGTCTGAAATTGATTTTTCTATCTGGCCATTTACTGGAAATTAATTTATATAAAACTGGCATAGTTTAATCACAATCGGATGAACGATGCTGCGCATAAGATATGAAAAATATTTTAATATTTGTATTTTTACTTATACACAAGATTACAACTAGGTATGTATTGCATATTTTACCAGCAGAATCGATATTTAAAAGTAAAAAAAACTGAACTAAACTTTTGTAAACGAATTTTTTTATAATTTAAACGTTGATCTTTTAAGCTACAGCACCTAGATAAACGTATATGTAACATTTATGAAATCCTTATTCCCTTATAGCCCGGCAGTGCATTTGTGTCACCTCTGGTGCTACACGTGTTCAAGGGCGGTAATTAGTTAACATTAAGAGCTTGCTCATTTTCTTCACTATTTTTATAAATACCTTACTAAATATACGCGCTTATCTCACGCGAATTACCTTATTAAATTTTCTATAGTAAACAAACAAAGTTTAATAATAATAATTAATTACAAAATACATATATTAACGCTTCACACTTAACGCCCTCCATAGTACACCAACACGAACACCCAGACCATAACAAAAATCCGTATGGCAAATACAGACGTTTGCTATGAGTGGGGATCGAATCCACGACCGTTAGTACTTCATTCTGGTACCACTGCGCTAGCCTGTTATCAGATTGGAAATTTTTTGACCATCCTGACTATGACTACACCAATTTTTTATTTAAAATAAATTCGAATTCAAAGTAAAAATATCCATTATTCAAGTAGACTTTTCAAGCACTTTTGAAGCGATTTGTTTTATTTTAGAAATTGTAATGGTTATTTATATAAGTCAGTTAACTTATTGAAAAATATGAAGTATGTGGTGATACAGGATATCACATAATTTACACAAAATTAGATAACTTTTAAATATGGTTCTGTACGAAACCGAAACCAAAATAAAAACTGTTACGAAAGCATTAAGATAGAATTTTCCAAAATTTGCCCCCTTTAGTTTGTATTAAGAAATTAAATATGGGAATTACAAACGAGCGAAGAGGGAGTCAATGCTAGAGTTATCTTTATTTGTATTTATAGTAATTATTTATGTTTTTCTTTACTTTTCTTATTTAGCAGACAAATATGGGATATTTCCAGTCAAACATAAGAATTCGATAAGAAATTGTCGATTTAATGATATAACTGAATCAATTTTTATAATATTAAATTATAATGAAAATTCGAAAATTCGTGATTTTCGTTCGGGGTAATGTTACAAAATAAGGACAAATAAAGAAAAATAAACTATAGCTATTACTATTATTATTATTCATGTATTTGTTTTTATTATAAATTTTCTATAGTAGGTAATTGTTTAACTTTGAATACCACTAAATTCTTAAGTGGTTAGGGTTGTTAACAAATGACTTGAAAAGTGCAGTCTTAATAATTTACGTACGTACGAAACCAGAGCGGATATTTCTGCTACTATTATTAATGCGAAAAACTGTAAGAGTGGTGGGATGTTTGTTGCTCTTTCAAACAAAATACATTGAAGAGATTTTGATGAAACTTTATAGTAATATAACTTACACTATATGCTCTGGAGCTGCGAACGGAAGTTATATATTTAAGGACAATAAAAAGCAGAAACCGGAGACAACTTCATTTTATTAAAGAGCTTAAACATTATGTTTAATGACTTATTCTTCCCAATTTACAATATTACCTAATATATGAACGATCGTATTATACAAATATTAAACGACATTCATATAATAATTCTGTTTTAAAAAAATCTAATAGTATCGTAATTCGATATTACATTTATCCTTACGTATTCAATAAATTATTTCATAAATATTTACAATGCGTTAAAATTTATCTAATATGTATGAACAAAGGTGATGAAATATAAGTCCAATAGAATATCCACGAAAGGATTTGAAATAAACATTAACAGCAAATGAAACTAATCGTGTGAGCGGCGATTTTAATATCTTGTTAAAATTAAAAAAGTTACACACGCATATTATAGATTATAATTACCGTAAAATAAATTAAGAATCATAAAAAAGGATATTTTATATGACTTCAAAGTAAATTGCTCTGAAATTAAGTAATTAGCGATCATCTGCCATTAATAAATGTCTGTTATATTACGTTTAATATCATACTTAAAAAAATAAATAATCATGTTAATTATACACTTTATTACCGATATTAGTGAAACTATACCTTTATAACAACTATTAACTATGTCATTGCTATATTTACAAAAAAAAAAAAAATTAAAGTTAATTATGGCTATATCGAAATGAAGGAATTGCACTTATTCATTGAGAAATATTTTTTTAAATTTACCTTATAACATTAATAAAATCAGCTTTAAAGTTATTAGTCTAGGTCACTCTATGCATTTTTGCATGACAAAAAAATTAAACCAATTTATATAAAATTAAGTACTGGCACTATAATACACCACAGTTTTTTGTTATTATTTAATAGTCACTTGTTCTAGTCTGCGTATCCGACCTTAATTAAACTGTCAGTCCTGTCCGCCATGTTAGGAAGATGGCGGTTGGTCGTCACGCGCCACCGCGTGCTCATGCCGTCAATGTGGTTGTAAGGAGTTCAGTATATTCATGTTTATGGCGTGTTGGTGTGTAGGTGGGCCTCCTAAAAAGCTGAGTTGCGGCCTCGTCGCTGCAGCCATTGCAGCGAACAAAGGCGGAGCGCCACCTCCGCCAAATAGTGCGAATGATGGAGGAAGCAACGGCCTTGCAGACAGTCGTAGTTTTTCTATCTCTGCTTCTTGCAAACGTTTTGCTTTAGCGCGACGATTTTGAAACCATATTTTAACCTGGAATAAATATAAAATTACTTTTTAAATAATTGTGTAAATTTAATTCTATCTTGACCTAATAAATACAAAATAAAACTGTTAAGTATGTCAACAACATTATTAAGTCTTTCCTTATTGAGTACTGATGCAGAAAATTTCGTATTAAGTTATATAGCTCGATATAATTTAATAACCGTATCTTATTTTTGAAATGTCAACAAATTGGATTAAAATAAATTTTGATCTAAAATGGCGCGAACATTACACGCAACGGGCTCGGTATAATAAATAGGCAAATAGCTGAATTTACGGTTCACCAAAATCAGAAACTTGACTTTACGTATTTGGTACCAATTTGCAATTATTAGCTTATCCATAAGCTATTTATAATAATGAACACAACTTTGCCTTTTACTTCAATTAAGTTTACACATATTAATCAGCTCTATATAATTTATTGATTATGGATTAAAATTAATTACTTGGTAACATTTTCCTCGCGTACCAAATTTGTGCGTTGATCAACTAAAAAAATCGTACAAATTTTATTATGTTTAAAAAATAAACATTTCTATTATCACAAAATAAAAAAAAAAACAAATAAAACAATCAAATTTTCATTTGTGACGAATAAAGGCATTAAGATATCTTTCGTATTATATAATAATTTCCGTAATTTGCGCGACATAGTAGCATACGAATTTATGCACCCAAGACGTCAAGAATCTTCGTTTTGGTTACATATTGCATGGTCAGTATTAAAGTGACAGAATTAAAAATATCTCCAAAACGATTTAGCTAATCTGCCATACGTCTAGTCTAGTTCCAGATCATTCTGCGGTTCACACGACATTATAGTTTAAATAAACAGCCGAAGTCCCAAGTACAAAACGGTTTTGCGAATTCCCATAAATGCTAATTTTTGAATTTGGCCACCATAAGTAATATTAGGAAAAGCATTAATTAAAAATAAAGAAAAAAGTTTAGTACAGTATAATACATTTTAATTGAAATCTTTAAAAAAATAATAATATCTTTAAATTTTGTGCGGCCTAGAAAGTTTGCCGCCCTGGTCACTGGCCTCTAGTGCCCCTATAGCAAATCCAGAGTTGCACAGTAATATTAACACTGGTTACCAACCTGAGTTTCCGTTAGTCGTAATGACGATGAGAATTCGGCTCTTTCCGCAATACTTAAGTACTGTTTGTCCCTAAACTTCTTCTCTAGAGCAAGGAGCTGTTGTGTGGTGAAGGGCGTTCGGGGTTTTCGGTTTGGCTTGTGCTTGCGGAGTTGGCAGCGTACCACGGGAGGACCGCTTGGAGGGCCAGCTGAGGACAACATATATCGTTTTAGTATGTATAGAACGTTGTTAGTTTAATGATTATAGTAAATTGCGCCTTATATTTGCTGATGCTCATCTTATTGTAAGCTCAATATAGAATTCGGGAGATATTTATATTTATGGGGCAAAAGATATATTTTGAAGTCGGTGACTGTAAATAACACGTAGTCGTAAAAGATTTTACTTGGCACCGATTTTAAAATGTGGTAGAAAAGATATTTTTTTCTTTTTAGTTTACTTGGACCTATTAAATTTGTTTTTGAAGTCGGTTCATTTTTATTTATTTATTTTTAATCTGTAATGTAATGATAACCTGTAAAGCAGTGCTCTGATAGTTGGGGAATTTAGATTTTAAAATATATAATTTTAATCATTGATTTAAATATATTTTGAATTTATCCGCAAGAATAAAAATTATGTACCCTTAATTCAAATACAGGTACTAACATGCAAAAAATTAAAATGCTAAAAAAATTTATATTGTCAAGCAGGTATTTTATAAATTATTTTGAAAAAAAAAGAGGACCTACCAAATAGATACTGAGCTACTAGTATTCGAATAATGAATTAACTATTTTATGTGTTTAACATTAAAATACAATAAATTAATCAATTTAACGATCTAAAACTTGTTCTGAGATAATGAATTGAGTATAAACGAAGGGCGTGTCGAAACACTAGCAATAGATAAAAATGTTTTTCGAACATAAATTCTGTCGTTTACATAAATTTAAATTTCTTTGAATTTGTACAGATTATTGAACACTTACTTTAAAGGAGAAAAACGTTTATTTCTAGATATACACATGTACCTTTAGTTGTATATAAAACACGCAGGTTCGTGCGGGGGAAGGATTAAAAATAATCACTTCTCTATGAATTCAAACATGTGAAGACATGTGCATTTATCGGTACTCGTGTGGAAACCGGAATTACTCGCTGGATTCAAACATTTTTGGCATATTTGTATCACTGTTTATAAATTGTAAAGTGAAAACTTGATATAAGTGCCTAAATCAAAATATTCTTTTTTTTTAATATAAAAAAACTACTATCAGATGTTTTTAAAAAAATCACAAAATCGGTCCGGCCATTTTGGAATAATCGGTGAACATATATAAAAAAATTCATCGACGAATTTCAAACCTCCTCCTTTTTGTATGACATTTAAAAATATCCCTGTATCCTGTGTATATCCCAATAATATCCAGAGACCACATCTTTTGTTAACTTGTTCTATGAAGCTACTCAACAACAGTCTAGCAGGCTCATGTCTCCGAAGTTCTCCCGATACACGTTTCTCTAAGGTTGTTTTCTTTACAGCCCAAGGCGAAATTATACATAAAAGGGTTTGAAAATTTAGTGTTTAAAACCTTTTTGGTTAAGGTTCAGTTATTTCACTAGGTTATTTATACTTAATCGACCGGCGAATTAATCGATTAATTAATTGATTTTATTGTATAAAAAATGTACAAAATGTAGGGTACGTTACTACGCTCTCTGCCAGTTGTCCCTAAGTGATACAAGAAGGATTATAATTGGGTGTGCTAAAAAGTACGTTTTTTTTTAATTTGATAAAAAAATGTTAAAATATATAGAGTTAAAGAAAGAAAATAAAATTTGCTATAAATTGAGTATGCTATAGTAATTGAAATGTGAATGTAAAAGCTGCGAGGGAAAGCTAGTATTACTATCAGCGCTAGTCGCTGGATTTGGAGCTAGTGGCAAGGGGATTTTTTTTTTAAATTTGGGGAAATTTGGGTTTCAATATACTTTTTTTAAAGATTTTATTAAGAAATAATTAATCTATATGAATGGGTGGGTAGAAAATGATGAATTTTAATATAAAAAAAAAACTTAATTTAAGTACATATTAAAAAATTGAACTACAAATAAAAAAAAATATATTGATTCTGAAATTATATTCCGGATTTTTAGCTTTTTTTTAATGAATGATATTTTCTAATCCTTTTATAAAGATTTAGGTCATGGAATTTTTTAGAGTGCCCCAGCGCGGCACTTAGGTTATATCCGGCCCTGATTATTTATAGCCCTATCAGCCCTCAATGTGCACTATTGACGCTCATTACAATATTTAACATAATCGGTGTGGCGTGTAATAGCTCGCAGGTCGCCCATTGTCCTTCTTCCGGTGGGCAAATGACCTATTAACTGGTTAATCGGTCGATTTAAATTCGATTATAAGTGGTTTATATTAGAATGCGTTGAGGTGAAGATAAGAGGTCAGGTTGTAAGCTTTTTCTGTGGTTGTTTCTGTTTTTTCTTTATTTTTAACATCCGACTTAAATAGAGGTTGTCCTTTAATTGTATTTTAATCTTTGTTACTTGTTAGGTGATTATGAATGTTTTTTTTATATAAAGGATATACTTTCATATTGGTTCCACAGAATTCTCACTACTATTGGTTCAGTGGTTTGTGCTTTAAAATAATTGAAATAAGTACATCATCCTAGTGTACGAAACGTATACTTTGTAAAACATAAAAAAATCTAAGTTATTTAAAGAAAAGTTTAACTTATTTCTACTATAATCGGCATTCGTTCCCTTTCTTCTTAATCCATTCATCCCTCATTTTTCTTGCCGGAAAATGACAATTATGGCTGCTTTGATTCTATAAATGTCGATAAACGGTTATAGTTACTTAATATCAGATGACCCATCGGTTATTTGTATATCAGGTATTTTCATAAAAAAATTAATTTAAAGATAATTATTTTCGCCCCAAACAGTCGAGGGTTCAGTTATTCATAAGGAACGCATAGCGTTTTCTATTGTTATTCGTATTATATATTATACTAGCTGCTCCTCGCGATTTTACTCGTTTATGGCTACTGCTTCGCTCCTATGAGTCATAGAGTCATGTAAAATAGTCAACAAACACAAGCAGTCAGCTCGAGACCACGATGGATACAACTTCGTCGAAACTAACGCCCTCCCCAACTTCTTAACTTACGTCAAACTCTGATCACTTTACATCAGGTGTCGTCTACTCGTTTGGAAGCTACTTTAAAAAAAAAAATAAGAAAGCGTAATTAAATTAAAGGTATTGTGTTACAGTCACACTCCAATAATCTAATAATACGTCTGCTTTGTTCACGACAAAACCACATTAAAATAACCGCTTAAATTTCAATATATGCATTATTATCGGTATTGATAAAGGATTATGCAGTTTATTCGTATTAATTATCATCGTTTAATGCGTTTCAGCGTCCGTTTACAAAACATTAATTTTATGTCTTATTGTTTGACGGTATTTAATTAAATCAATCGTATTATTAATATTTCGATTTCCTTTAGGCCTTTGTTTGTTATTCATGAATATCGGTCGTTGATCCTTGGTTTATAATCGTAAACTTCATTTTGATTACATGAAATGCGTTTTGCTTAACCGGATATTACTAGTTTCGTTAATAATGATTTCTTAACAAGAGTATTCCTGTGTATGCAGACAAGTTATGTATAGT
Source organism: Hypolimnas misippus (assembly GCA_037950945.1). NCBI lineage: Eukaryota > Metazoa > Arthropoda > Insecta > Lepidoptera > Nymphalidae > Hypolimnas > Hypolimnas misippus. The sequence goes on from JBBEEQ010000009.1 coordinate 6,074,595, forward strand.
CCATTTTTCTTAACTTGTCTCATTTGGTAACAATATCTGGAACGAAAATCACGAATGTTTGAAAATTATTTTTTATTTTAATTTTTCATTGCAAAAAATGATTCAGTTCAATAATTCGGTAAATAATTTCTCATCTCTTAACTCTTATGTATGGTTAGATGTACGCAATATTTGTCCGCTATATAAGAAAAGTATTGATAAATAGACGATAACGATGAATTTCTTTGTAGGGAAGTCAAAATATATGAAAGTTACCCATTTCATAAATCACACAGAGTTTAAGTAATTATTCCATACATTTTAACTTGTCTGCACACGAATTTATTAGTCGCTACATAATTTTGTCTAAATTGACTGGGCTGAGTGTAGTTTACGTATTTAAGGTAATTTAATATATTTTTTTTGTAAAAAAAATAACAATATAATTGAAGTAACATGTTTTTTAAACGTTTTATTTTTATACATTATTTATATCGTGAAACTTAAAGATGAAGTTTCAATATCAAAATTAAATATTAACGACTTGTTTCCTCCGCATAAATCAATTCATGAAGTAATATATGGCTCTTTAAACCCATCCCGATACAAGCATTTTGTAGTCAATATTCTATAGAGCCGACCTTGCGTTGAATCTATACAATGCTGAACAGAAAATTCCAATAAAGCAAAGAATAGACGCCCATCGTCCAAGTGATAAAATACAAACTATTTCAATAGCCCCCACATCTAGTTTCTAGACATATCAATGCGCTACCGTACGCTAATGAAGATATATAATAATATCCATTTCTAAACGTATTTATTTTCCCGCGCTCCCCGCCATTTTGTAGCGATGACAGACTCGTAATGGCGGCCAATTACGCTTGTTTGGGGTAGGTACTTAATACGATTTAGTTGTCAATGTCGCAATTTAATTGGATTATTGTAATTCCTTTCTCTTTAATATGTGCTATACACGAGTTGTACGTTGTTATATAGAGAAAATATATTTTTTATACACTATATATGTTTAAGAGAGTTACTATTGTAATAACATCAGGGAAGTTACAACACGTAGAAATACAGACTACGAAAAATACCTTTTTAAAATTATTTTTGTCATAAACATATACTAAATCTGTGGCACATGCATTGGTTTTCTAAAATTGCGGTCCTAATATAACGGGCGTCTGAAACTAAGACTTTATGGTGTAAAAAAGGATTATAGGATATTTTGCAATATTTTTTTACAGAGGTAGAAATATATTCTACAGTAGAATGTGACGTCATATAAAGATATAAATTGCCTGCTAAATGACTGGTAACGTCTTCCTAGGAAACCAAAAATTTATCACTAAAAATAGTTGCAATAAATATTAATTTAAACAATGTTTTGCTAAAAGTCATGTAATCTTATTATATATTTATAAAGACTTAAACATTCGTTGTAAGTTTATACGTTGTACATTTTTATGTGGGGAGTAATCTCTGAAACTGCTGATTCGATTTAAATAATTCTTTTTGGGTTGGATTGCCGTTTTTTGAGGAAGGCTATAGGCTCTATTCGGCTCCAGTGTATAAAAAAATCTTTGTTATGCTAGCTGACGCCCGCGACTTCGTCTGCGCAGGATTAGTACTTACGAGTAGCTTATTTTCTTTTCCAAGATACTATAAAGGTTCTATCTATCTTTATACCAAAAATCTTAATAATTGGTTCTGCGGTTTAGTCGTGAAGACGTAACAGACAGACAGAGTTTCTTTGAGATGCCCGTGATCAAGATAAACATTTCCATTATACATTATAAACGTGTAGCTCTAACGGAAACTTGCAGCGCACGTCAGAATAGCTCTCAAATTGCAAAATTTTATTCAATGTGTTATTCTGATGTGTAAGCTATATTATTGCAAAGTTTCATTAAAATTCATTTAGTACTTCTTTGCGTGAAAGAGTAACAAACATCCATACAAACTTTTGCGTTTATATTATTTGTTAGTAAAGTTACGTTTCATAAGCACCCGGGGCAGAATAAGTAGGGCGCCCCCTCGGGCCGTGGTTGCGTGAGATTGGGGTTCCACGCATCCGTTTTCATACGGCCCCGATGAGGACGGGAGCCGTTATAGCCTCGAGTTGCCGTACGCACTAGCGAGGAGTGAGGGAAAGACCACACTTTGCCCTCCTGAGACGAGCTCCGCCAGCCACGAGCGGAGCATCGCACGGAAGGGGCAGCGGATGCGCATGCGCAAGCGATCCCGCGGCCTCTCCATTTCCGTGCTGACAAAGGCCATCGCAGGGGTTTTAGGGGGTATAAATATCCACATAACCCGATCCTCCCCCCATGAATCGGGTATCTTTTCGAATGTCCCCTGCCAAAACAAAATAAAAAAAGGATACGTTTCAAATATTGGAAAAATAATTTAAGTACTTAATGATGTTTGCGTAGTTATTGCATAAAAACTTATCTTTTCGTGTAAGCTTTCTTACATTGATGCGTGACCGTCACGCAATATGTCGATTTAATACATATAATGATAGAAGTATATAATTATAGATATAACATTTAATTTATTACATTTTGTACTTTAATGCGGCAGAAATAATGATAACGAAATATATTTAGTTGAGCTGTATAGGTGGAAACTTTGTTTATTCATCTTTATCTTTTGTTTTTCTGTTATCGATCAAAACGTAAATGTCTGTTTGGTCGAACTTTAAGCAAATAGTATTGAATCGGTTTTGATGTAATTTTTTGCGTTTAAAATTTTTGATTAAATGTAAACACGGTATGTTAAAATGCCCAAAGTGTTTAGGGTTTAAGCCTCTCTAAGAAATTCCCTCGAGAAACATTATTCACATTCCTTTTTCTGAATTTTTTGATGTTATGTATTAAAACAAAATTCTTCTACATAAAATCAATTTTTGTAATACTATTTAGTTACGCTTTCATATCTAAATTACGGAACTTGAAAATTAACGTAGTATGTTGTATTAAAAAAGTAAAAATATTTATTTTTAATCAGACCTGTTCCTGAGATTTGTGCGTTCAAACAAATAGCTTTTTAACCAACTTCCAAAAAGGTTCTTAATTCTTTAGTCAATACTTCCAGTATATGGTCCTATAGAAAATTGAATTGGACCTATAGAATTTTATCAAAATCGGTCCAGGACTTTGGTTTTAAAATCATAATAACCGAAATAAGAATATCATTTAAGTTAAGGAAATTATGCACTTTGCTTTTGAAATCCAGGTAAGTCATTTTGCATATTATATCTGGCAAATGTTAAAGCTAAAATATCAAAGTTATACTGTAGCGTCTGTATTGCGACTAAACGGTTTCCCCCGACAGAAGGAATTAGCTCTCTGACTAATCATGAATTGTTTATTATAATAATATTCAACGAACGAACAGGAAGTGAAGTATATAAGAAAACGTGATCGACCTCCATTTTCCGGTGAGTGCCTTGCAGCCACTGATACTTGTGTATTGATTTCCTGCCTGGAAGAATTTGCTATTAAATAATTAATTTAAGAATAAATGTTTTTATTATTTTTTATTGACGAGTATTGATGTATAAGTTAACTTATTTGTTTTTTAATAATATTAAAATATATCGCTTATGTTGTTGCGCGAGACTGGATATGCGTGAAAGACGCAGTCATTAGCAATTAAGGTCACGTAAAAACTATTCATTAGTAATCAGCGATTGTAAAATCTCAATAATAATCGTTATTTCAGAAAGGTTGGTGAAGCTTCTATGGTCTAGAACAAGACTAATCCGAGTGAGTAAGGCGTAATGGGGTCTTCTTGTATAAAAAAAAAAAACATACATGACAGAATGAAAAAATTTAAACCCTGCCACTTCTTGCGTTGTAGTCTAAAACCTAGTAACAGCTACGTCGCGGATACTGTCGAAAGCTGTGAATATTTAAAATAAGCCACTGGCAGTAAATTCTTTCAAGTATAAAGCAATTAGAAATAACTTATGTAAGTCTTTACGAAAGTTTGAGAGCAAAACTTATAAGTGTAATTATCGCTTTAGATTGTGGACCTGTCGCAAGCAACTGATGTTGCGTTCGTGGTGACCGCAGGGATTTTGTTGTGAAATTAAAGTACACTCGCATAGACATAAGAGGATTGAGTGTAAGTTTACTTACAAACTTGTAGGCTTAAACCTGACGCTTTCGTATAAGCATTTAAACAGCACTTATCGAGAAAAGTAAATAAAACTGGCAATAAGTTGCTTTTACACTTCGTATTTGAGGTAAATGTTACAATTAATTTTCGATTACACTTCATGCGTTTATATTTAACGCTTTGTATGATTACGGTAATTTTTTGTATTAAACCTGGGTTTTCAACACTTTGTAGTTTCTGTTATACCTACTAATATAATATAAATTAAATGCGTAAATGGGTAACTCTGTCTGTCTGTCTATCTGTTTGTCCTCTTGTCACGCCTAAATTTTGATGAATTTTGTGTAGAGATAGATTAGATTTTAGAGTAGGATTTAGGCTACTTTGTGTCTTGAAAATAAAACTTATACGTTGTGCGGACCATCTCGTTCACTATAAACTAATCTACATAATTATTATGAAGATCATATTTGTTTGTAAGTTTGCGAGTGGGGTGTAATCTCCGGAACGAGTCATCCAATTGGAAAAGTTCTTCTGAAATTGAATAGCACGTTTATTGAAAAATGTTATAGGCTATATTACATTATGTTATGACTCATAGAAACGAAGCAGGCACCATGAAACCGCGAAGGGCAGTAAGTGTGAAGATAAATGACTGACCGGATTTTACTACTTTTCACTTTATAACCATTAAAGGAAAACAAGTTACATGAAACGTCCGCACAAGTGTGAATCGCTTGAAGTATTGTACCAAGTGTCTCGAGCCAATAGTATATGGCTATCCATTAAAGTTGTCGTGACACTGCATACATTTGACCCCATCGTTACCCGTTATTGACTACACGGTATGAATCTTCACAACTAATAACGTATGACATAACGAGCTGTGTTTCGCTGAGTTACAATTTTTCAGTACTTGTTAGATTAGGTAACTTTTGTGGCCCTAGTAAGTAGCGTCTTTACCCTATTGGAGGCCCTAGGCACATTAAAATAATGGCCCCCTATAACTTCAACAGAGGACTATTTTGTTAAAATAGGTATAAAGGCATCGAAATAGACAACATTTTGGATTTATTGACACGTATGTTTATTCCTTCACTATCATATTCAAATAATAGACGTATAATATTCACAGAAAACGTACATTTAAAGTAACTAACTTCTAAGGCTAATTTTTGCTTCAATGTTGGTAAGCATTGATGATTTGCCGAAATTAACTTAAGAAGGAACGTAGCAAAGAGCGAGAAAGGAGATCTCATGACACAGAGTGATAATAGAACTAATGCCACAGGTTATACATTCACTTTACAGCCCATAAACCTCCACTCACTCATTCATCACGAAATCTCTAAAGATCTACAAGTACTAGGAGTCTCAAATTTTGCATGGGGGTTCCTTTTGTGACGTAGGTGCTCACTAAGACAGGATTTTGTAAAATTCGACCTCCAAGCTGGTAAAACGGGGCACCACTGACAATTTGCATGAAGAATTTCATATTGATCGGTTTAGTAATTGAGGTGTGAAAGCGTATCAAACTATCAGGCAAAAATTCACAGTTGTAACGGTTAGGATTATAAATGATGTATATAATTATAAATCCATTAGAACAAATTCGACACAGACGAAGTTATAATATATGATAATTTAATAATTCTTACTCACAATAATTTACATTTAACCTTTACACAACGTGAGGGTAAAGTGATAACAAAAATACATAAATGCACCATTAGAGCTATCAATATAATTGAATTAAAATGAATACCAGATACCTAAGCTCGTTGGGTTGACAATGTTATTAAAAAGTTAAGTCTTTTTTTTAATTAAAACGTTATGAAACAACTACTTGGATCCCGCAACTTTGTCTACTTATGATCAGGATTTTTACGACTTGACATTTATCGTTGTAATTTGGTCGATTAAAAAAATCTTTTATTAATTAAAACTAAGATCGTATAATATCTTGTTACTATTGTTTATATTCATAGACATTATTACTTCTGTGATAACAACAGGGACTCGCGAGGCTGATATTTACCTATATTTGTACAAATTTTTGTTTTTTGTTATTTCTGACTAGGAAGTTGATGGCAGAGGTCTTCAAATTTTTCTGACCTAGAAGGAGGATGATTTTTTCTTCACTTGTCTTTTTAGCAGACATATATGGCATACTTCTAACGGATGATTCCGTTTAACCACCCCAAAGTATCTACCCTAAGGATAATCGGAATCGCATATCCGTTTGGCTCCCTCACGCCAGGGTGGATAAACGGAGTTTGTATATTAACTTTTTTTTTTTTTGATTACGCAGGGGAAATCTTCGAAAATATACCCGATTCCTGGGGGGGAGATCGGGTTATGTGGAGATTTATACCCACTAAAACCCCTGCGATGGCCTTTCTCAGCACGGAAATGGAGAGGCCTCGGGATCGCTTGCGCATGCGCATCCGCTGCCCCTCCCTTGTATATTAACTATCTTCCGATTATACCCTTCGATTATGTACAGTCAATAACACGATTAATTTAATATTTCATTTTGGGTTATGGTTTTTTTGTTTAAGCTCGTTTCTCAAAATAATTTGGTTGTATATGTTTAACGACATTCTTAAAAAAATGTATTTAATTATTTAAGGTCACCTTGAGGTGGATAATCGGAAGAGCAATCAGAGTGAAATTCCGTTTATCTCTGGCCGAGGTGGCCATGCGATTCCGATTTTTCCTCTTAGGGTGGATACTTTGGGGTGAATAAACGGAATCATCCCTTCTAACACATAAGAGTAAGAGATAAGAAATTATAAATCGAATTGAACTGAATCATTTTTTATAATAAATTATAATGTACGAAAATTCGTGATTGTCGTTCTAGGTATTATTTATTACCAAATGAATCAAGAAAAGTGTTGTTATTACGCAGTTAATGTTTGTAATATTAGTAGATATAAAATAAAATACAAATGCGTTGCGAGGAAGGAACTCATTTGATGGATGGGCACTGGTTTTTGTAATTGATTGCCAATGATTTCATTGTAATTATTATACTTTTTATCGCCGGTGTGCGTTATCAAGCTGTGTAATAACAGTCGGTGATTGTTTGTCGGTCTGTTCAATAGTTTCCATTATGTATTATGATGTAAGAATAATAATGAATTATGTAGATATAGCATAAATACTTTTTTAAGCTGAACCGTGTGTAAATTTTAGTTAAAATCGTTTGTTAAGACTTGTGTTAAATAGTAAATTTGTTTAAAAAAATGTTTCATGGTTATTAATGGTTATTAAAAATGTATCTCTTATTTGGAAAATAATAAAAGAAATGTGAGTATATCTTCATGTTTTATAAAAGCTATGAGACTATTATAAAAGGCTAGAATGAGGCACGGCTCTATAAAATATAGATTCAACTGAGATTAAATCTCGTCATTAAACGTGTATATAACTCGACAAATACGTGTGTTTCAAATAATTGTTAGGTTAGTGTTCAAGGTGTTGTCCGAAATTATGAACGAAACAAGTGATGTTGTTTGAGAGAGATGAACCTTAAATTCAACTTATTTGAATTTTTACGAGCCCTTGCAAAGAAATTTGACATCTTTTGGTTATAACTTTATGTAGAAGAAAATATTTTAATAAAACAAAACAAACTTATCTAATTCGAATCTAACTAATACTATAACATAGCTGCTTGGAAATTTATAGTGTGTCTATGCTTTATATAGAGGTAGGTCGGTTGAAGGCAGAAAAAAATACTTTTAATATAGTCCCTACGTCCATTGTATTAAGGGTCAAGAATTAATGGTGATTGCTACAATAATGGCAGGCTTCAGCAAAAACTTGATGGCCGTTGATTGTATAATTTTGTATTCGACTTATCGCTATGGCTGCCTTATCAATGTCGGTTGTCCTTGTCTTACATGTGATAAATTGTGCGTGCGCGAAAGAGACCAAGCTTTGCCGTTGGAAAATAGTTTTTATCGGTTTTCACGGCGTTTAATTTTATAAATAATTTATATTGTTGTAGTTGATAAGAATATATTTAATTGCTATATATTAATACATAATATTATATATTTTGTAATAAAAATATTTCAAGTGCCTATATTTTAACAAAAGCTTAATTAAGTATCAAAAATAAAAGTATTTTATTTTATAACTAATAATAAATATATTCGATACAAATTTCTTGAATATTATGAATGTTTAAGTAGTTTTGTATTTTATGCACTACTAGCAGATTCGCTTGTATAATTCCAGTGGCTAAAGAAAACAGTGAAAAAGTAACTTTTATAAAAATTATGTTCCTATCTCGTCCTTTTAAGCAAGGATATCACTCATAAGTTTTACTCTAGTAATTCATATAAACCACCACCAATTATTTAGGTAAATTCACGAAAGCTTTGATTATCAAAAATAAGCCTCTGACAGTAAATTTCATTTAGGTACAATAACGAACATCTTTATGGAAGTCTGAGAGCAAAACTTATAAGTGTTAAATAAGTGTAAAATTTACGTCTTTATTTTTATAGACTATTTTGTTCTTCATGGTTCAACCTCCATGGACTAAAACCGGTTCTGCGTTTCGGTTTAAAAATGTTACAGATAGTAATTTTGGGAATTATACAATATTACTTTGTGTCTAGCAATATGTTATATTTTTTTTTAATCTTGTAGGTTCCGAAAAATATTGAATCTGAATAGACAAATCCAGATTTATATATTAGTTTTATATAGAGCATATAGGTTACATAATTTATGTAAATATTAACTATTGCATACAGTTGAATACTTCTTAATATTAATTGGATTTTATAAGCATTTATCATTACTAATAAACATTGCGAAGGCACAGTTTGAAAGGTGTATAATTCATCGTTAAAGCTCTTTCGAACTAGATTTCATATTTCAAAATATTGATTATAATTTATTTACCTTTACCTTTTAACAATAATGTACTAGTAACATGCATTTAATAGTTAAGAGCTGAGATGGTGTAGTGGTTAGAACACGTCGATCTCAACGGAAGATCGCGGGTTCAGACCCCGGCTAGCACCGTTTAGCTTTCAAGTCCTAAAGTGTTTAAATTGATTTATTATTTAGCGGTGAAGGAAATCGTTGTGAAGTAACCTGCATGTACTAAGAGAAATTCCGATACATGTATATCCACCAACCCGCAGTGGAGCAGCGTGGTGGATTAAGCTCTTAATATTCTACCTAATAGGAGATGAGGCTTGTGCCTAGCAGGTGGTAAGTTTACAGGGTGGTACTTTACTTTATTTTTTGTTATAAATACGAAAGTTAGTGAGGATGGATGGACGTATATTGCCCTTCACGCAAAAATTAATAAATCAATTTTGATGAAACTTAACAGTAATATAGTTTATACTAATTATCTACATGCCATGCAGTTTAGCCTCAGACGGAAGCAAATCATATGATAGACATTGACAAACGCGCCATTGATTGCAACCAATTATCATCAAACAGCATTGCAAAAGTCCAATAAAACTAAGCATTAGTATGTACGCAATGGCCGAGCCAGAAGTGAACCGAAGTGGACAATTTCACAATTTGTCCACGCGAACTTTTTTGCGTTCGCTCGTAATTGCCGCTCACCTGCGCCGCTACCCGCCGGCATAGCACGCCAAATATGGTCCGGACATTTCGCTCGGACATTTTCGTCCGGACATTTTTTCCTCCCATCTGACAAATGTGTAATTATTTATTTAATATCATCCGTCTTGACCAATTTGGACACAATTCGAATGCCGATGACGTGGGGGACGAGCGGCCATGGCGTCCGAACCGTTTTAAGATTGTGTTATCATAAATGGATGCTCATAAGCAATAATGTGTCATCCCGCACTAGTCAAATTCGGAGATTTTGATTGATTCTGATAATTTTAAGTATTTCAAATTATTCAAAAGATTTTCAAGTTTTCTAATCTAAATTAGTTTTGAATAGTGAAGTGTGTTTAATATTTTGCAATATGGAATAATCTTATGTATTTAAAAAACTTGTTAAATAAAACATTTTATCATGCATTTTTGTTTTAATTTATGAAACCGTTTGTCAAAATAGTAAATAAAGATGGATGTACTTCTTTAGAATAATTTATTAAGAATAATTTTGAAATGTTTAGACGCCAATTTTTTAAAATGAAGTCCGTGTGGTTTGACATAGTATTACATATTCAGCGTCCAAATATAAAAATGTTTTTAGAATTAATGTGTTTTTTTTTTTTAATTTCAGAGAAAATTGATGCGAATTAGTACGGTGAGTGGGTGAGCCGTAAGCCTGACCTCCTCCCCTATTTTTCTCGTTACTACCTCTTCCTTTTATCCATCATTTTTTTTAAAGTTGGCAACGCCTTTATGACCTTTCTGGAAATGTGCATGGACAGCGACATTACTAAGCAACACGTGACCCTACTGTTCGTTTTTCCGCTATTTAATGAAAATAAACTCAGGTTATTAGCCTTCTGCTTTCACATCTATAAGTAGCAAATAATCTATAGTCATGAATAAAATTGAAGTGTCTATTTGTAATATCAAACTAACAGCTTTAATTTAAATGCATATAAAAGTACACACAGTGCTTACATCAAACACACAATTTTTAAAATTTTTGTCACTCTGTGTTTTCCGGCTAATCTTTGAAAGGGCTGGACCGATTTTACGGGATTTTCACTCATAGATAGCTAATGTTATAATGAGTCACTTAGGCTACTTTTATTTTAAAATTTTTATTTATTTTATTAAATAAATAATAAGCTAAAAAAATTAAACCAATGAAATACTGAACATTATATAAATATAATATTTCCTCAAATTAACGCAGGTGAAACCACGGGACACAGCTAGTGCTATTATATAACTATTGATATGTTATAAGCTTAAGAATTTAGGCACCGACCACTTTGGACGATGTTGCTTAGCAACCAGCTAGCGACTGTATATGACAGTCCTTTCCAACAAGTTGGGAATTGGTACAGATTGTGAACTTCAAATAATATGAACATATTTATAATTATAAAACATCACTGACCGCAAATAATGCAAATTGGACGTCACATTAACGTCAATTTTGGCAACAGATTAAAAAAAAAATAGATTTAGCTTTAGCATCAACAATCTCCACCTGCCAATATTTGCAGCTGTATTTTTTCGATATTTCAACAATTAATACTTTGAATGCCATTTTGAATACCTATTTTGTATTATGTTGAACGTTTATCGACAGGTGTAATGATATGTAATTGAATAAATTACACTTTGATAATGGTTAATTTATTACGAAATATAGCCGCTAATTATTGAATTATCATTTTTGATGTATGTAATAGTATTACGAATGGTGAAATATGACTTTTATTTTATAGTGTTTTAATGTATAATTTGAAATATAATAGTTATGATCATAAGATGAAAACCTTATAAACATGTTTCTTGTATTTGTGACATCAAAATGTATCTAACAGAAAATTTTGTTGACTATTTAAAGTTTTTTAATTGCATAAAATATATATTTATATCATTTTTTTTTTCATTTTGGAAGTATATTTTAAATATAATATAAAACTACATTACAAAAAGCTTGTATTTCAAGGCATAGCATACATGTTAAGTAAACTTACGCAAGCCTTATTTGCGCGAGTCTCGAAAAGAAAATGAAGAATTTTTTCTTTTGAAAATCTTGAAACTTGTGCAAGTCAAGGCAGATATGTATCCCACACACGTGACTGCATACTTGTGTTATATTTGACTGACGTGTCGTGTCAAAACCTGGCATGACATGGCGCATCAGAACAGAATCGGTATTATACATTTTGTATGACAAAGTTTACATTGATGTGTAAATTCTAATGTATCGCATCAGAACCGAATCCGATTCGTATCACTATCGTGTTGCGGAAGGTAAAATAGTGCCATCATGACAAGTCAGTTTATCTTTTTCTCGAGCTGTGGCTCTGATTCAAAATATTGCCCTGATGCGTTAGAACACGACATACATATGTAAACGCTAGCCAACAAGTCATGACGTGACAACACGTCATGACACGTGTCGTGTTGTCACGTCAATCAAATATATATCCCCCTTAAGTATAACGTAACATCTTTGGCTACAGCTTGTATTAACAATTGAAATATTAAACAAAATTGTTGCGACGTTCTGAAGACAAGGAAATCTGGAAATCTAGATACTCATAACAAAATTTTATCCAACTATAAAAAATAAACTGCTAATAGAACTTAAAAAAAATTATAAAACATGACCTACAATTTATGTTAACAACAACAAATAAAATTAATTAAAACATTTTTTTTTCTAATTAATTTTTTTATTGAAGTACCGTTTTATGAACGTATATTTCCCCACTTATCTATCCGTGACGCTGTATAATTTATATGACCATTTTTGATAGTTTTATCGATTAAGATTCATTTAATCCGTTTTAATAATGAAAAAGTGTAGTCATAGAAGCGAAAAATTTATACAAATTGTGATGGTTTTCTTGAGAACTGTAGTAATTAAAAATGTTTTACGATCAGTTCTAAGATATTGCACAATATCGTGATTTCTTTCTCGATCTTGTAAAACCAATATTATAAAATGGAAGATTGTTTTTGTTTGAATTTGAATTTTCATATTATGAAGAAAGGTTATTTATACTTCCATACTCATTTTGAATTTAATTTTAATGTTAAAGTAACTCTGTCTGTATGATCCGTTTTCAGTCCTAAACCTTAGCTTCAATTTTCATGAATTTTTTTATGGATTTTAGTGAAATTGGAGCGTTCGAGAAACTGAACGGCGCAACTAGTGCAGGTCCCTATTTGTATTTGAATTTTCATATTATCATGTGTATTTGCTACGTTTGAAGGCCACTGTACTGTTGAACCAATATTCATGAAATTTGATATTGATATAGCGTGGACATTGTAGAAGGTCATCGTATATTTTTTTGTCGCGATGATAAAAAGATGAAACTTTGAAATATTTATAATTTCTAAAATAAATAAGTTATTTCAAAATAATTAGCTACCACATTTTTTTAATGTACGCTCTACACTATATATATGTATATACATATATATCAATAACAAAATTAATAATACTAGTACTAAACTAAACTAATTATTTATGAGCAATGTACTATTAAGTTGTAAAAGGGTAATAATATTTAAAAAAATAAAAATTAAAAATCAATTTCAAAAACGATAAAAGTTAACTAAAATTTTTTTATTGTAAGGGAAAGTTTGTGATTCACCTAAGTTACAATAGCATAATGTCAACTGCTTATCACCATTTACAAAATATTGCTTTCCTCGATGCAGGGCTGTTAATTATTGAGGAGTTTTCTTTGTGTAGCAACTTTAGCTCCACTTTGTATTATGTGCATTGTGACGAGGATATATTGCTTGGAAATCATATTGATGTAATCGATTTGCAACCAGTGAAACACTTGTTATTGAGTAGTTCTGGTGGCCACCTGTCTTCAGTTCCACTTCACCAAACGTGATTTTCCAAAAGCAAATACACGAGTTACTATCAAAAATACCTATGTTATAGATATACCTATAATATTTAAAGAGTTCTCCAGGATTCCAGCATCATATCATGACTTGATGACAAAGGGACCAGAATGCATACTCCGAACGCTTGGTAGCTTCACGTGGAACTGACATGACAAACTTGTAAATTTAAGGTTCGAAAAATTTATAAAAACCTTTGAATAAAGTGTATTTTGAGTATGAGTTCAATATTTAAACAATTGCATAAAAAAATTGTATAGATACGGGCTGACAGTTCGCATGACGCCTTATTAATTGAAGTAGAATATGAAAATAATATTTTGTAAGAAATAAAACTTAAATTCAACCCTCGTGAAGTCATGGCGTGTAGCTTGCTAAAATAAAAGCGACTATAAATATTTTTTAAAAGAAATAATTGCAAACGTATGTGCGATAAAACTTTCACTGTAATTATTATTGGAGCGTTAGACGAGAATTACATTTGTAAGTTTAACTCTCGAGATCGATATAAAACAGCTATGTAAACTGGTAACAGATACGTCGTAGTTACGAAAGCTGTGGCAAAAATAGGGCTCTAACAGTAAATTTTTTCGGGTGTAAAATAATGACAAACAAATTATGTAAATCTTTATGACTGTCTGAGAGCAAAACTTATAATTCTCGGCATAGGATTCTTTAAATTTAAAATAAATAGTAAATAGTAAAAATAAACAAGTCAATTATGTTTTAGGTTGGTATTCAATTAACAAAACTTAGTAATCAATTTAAAGAAATCGTTTGTAACTTTGTATCATTTTTGTATTTGTTGAATAAATTATTATTATTAGGTGACCCATACGAATACTACAATTAATAAATAGTTACGTAATCATTTTAAAATCCTATTATTCATTACTCCCCTCATATTAACTTAATTTTCGTCATTCGAAAGAACGATGCAGAATAAAGCGAGATATTTCATAACGACAAGAAAACCCTCGGGAAATGTTATACAGGTCGATTCATAAGGGTGATCATTAATCAACCTGTATATAGATAAACCTAAAATATTTTATGTATTCCTAACATTAGAGTAAGCTTGTAAGTAATTCCACTGCTAACTGAAGGCCCCTCCTAAAAAAGATATAAAGTTTAATTATATATAATCAGTATTTAAAAAAGAGACGACCGCTTTGGTCTAATGGTACTGAATGTACCTCTAACGCCGACGGTTGCGGGTTCGATCCCCGCACGGTACAGATATTAATATGTGCATAAATATTTGCTCCCAGGTCTGGGTGTTTGTCCTTGTGTTGTCTGCGCCGTGCCTTGAAGATCACGTAAAGCTGTCGGTCCCGGTTGTTATTAAAATCACCTGATAATGATCGTTACTCGTAGTAGGGAAATTATTCTACTCTAAATGGTTACTAGCTTGTCCTCAGGGGTTGCGGAAGTCAGATGACAAACGCTCTGCGTAAAAACACGTCAATATCTGTACTATAATAGAAAGCAGATCCTGGTATAACCAGGAACAATGCTAAGTAGATGATGAATATTTTCTTTATTTACTTATATTTAAAAACATTATGTACAATATCTATTTTCTCACGGAATATGAAGCTATTCCTGAACCCGTATAGGTGAGATTCTGGAAAGTTGTAGCTAAGTGACCATAATTGCTGAGTTAAGGCACAACCGAGAATGCTGACTCGATATGGCAGAACTGGTTCAACGTAGGATCGGTTACTAATATCGGTAATAGGTTTCACGTGCTTGGTAAATAATTTGTATTGAATGTAATTGGAAAATATAAAGAAATATACCTGTTTTACGATTTAAAAAATATGTTCTTTTATATTTTGCTTGTAGCTTTTTGAATGGAATTCTTTATGGCTTACGCTTTATGTCACTTCTAATTAGTAATGTCGATATGTGTGTGTGTCCATGAGTGTGTGTTTGTTATTTCTTTAGTTGTAACGGTTAAACGGATTTTAGTGAAATTGCGCGCGTGAAACTGCCCGGCGCAACTAGTGTAAGTACCTATTTGTATTTGAGTTTTCATATTATCAGGAAAGCTTATCCATAACTCATAACTCTGTCTATTTGATACGTTTGAAGACTCAAACTGTTGAATAAATTTTCATTAATTTTGATATTGATATAAAGACCTTGGAAAATGTTATAGACTATTTATTGTGGCGAAGATATTACTTAAAGGAAGGGAAATTGAAGATGAAAGTATGAAATATCCATTATTAGAATATTTAAAATAAGGTACTTACGTATTTATGAATAATCGTATAGTTTATGATCTTATAGTATTATCAATAATAATATCACACATGCGAAATGTATGTCTGATCGCTTGCGCATGCGCATCCGCGGTCTCTCCCGTGCGACGCTTGTGGCTGGCGAAGGTCGTCGCAGGAGCAACTTAGACCTAATACTATAGCACCATTTGTAATCAGCAGGATTCACAACACCTTACCAACTTACTTTAAATGAAAGTATCAGTCATCATGCATACGTACTCATTTTAGTATACACATTTCAAACATGACATTTTGCGGAAGTGCTGTTCAGTTGCTAATTAATGTTTTGGCATTAATCAGTTCACGGCCTTATGGACATGTCAAAACTATTCGCTTAAATTAAATTAGGCGCTAACCAGTCTTCGTTATCAGTTTTAAAATATCTTCTATTAATAAAAAATATACGTACAAAACACTTTTTTTGATAACATAAAATTGTTATAAGTTTTATAAACCTATAAGATTTTTTCAGTTTGGATTCAAATAAAATTAATTGGAATATGGATGCTTGCCGAGGTCTGGGTGTTTGTGCTTATATTGTGTGTGTTTCCGGACCCCCGACACAGGATCATGAGACCCCAATGAAGACCGTTGAGTGTGATGTTTGTGTTTATTTGAGCCGAGATGGCCTAATGGTTAGAACATGTCGATCTCAACCGATGATCGCGGGTTCAAACCCCGGCTGGCACCACTGATTTTTCAAGTGCTAAATTAGTGTTTAAGTTCATCTCGAGCTCGGCGGTGAAGGAAAACATTGTGAAACCTGCATGTGCCAGGAGAAATTCTAACATATGTATGGATATAGAACCCGCCAACCCGCAGTGAAGCAGCGTGGTGGTCTAAGCTCTAAACCTTCTTGCCCAGCAGTGAGATATTAAAAGGCTGTTACTGTACTTTTACTTTTATGCCAGCATTTAGTATACCCAGTCTTTACATCCTTCTTACACCGGTAAAATTACCTCCTATAAGACAAGCAATTTAGATTACCCCTTACCTTATAAAGACCAGCGGATCCACGCTAGGTCTTTCACTGCATTTAGTTACAAGTACTAGGAAACAATTTAATCTCATTAGCATGCGAGCTAATGTATGCACGCTGAAAAAATATATCCGTCCGAAGTTGGCTGCGAACTAGAAAAGAGGATTTTTATATTTTTTTATGTTAAATCGTTAACTAATTCCTGAACGTCGTATTTAATTATGTTAATGTTGGAATAATTAAGTGTAATTCTAAAACGGGAATGTTGATAAGATAGTTTCTGAATGTTTTGTTTCTGATTATGTTTAGTGTATATTGAGAAAGTATATTTAGAAATTTGTGACGAGCTAAGAGCAAATAGTCACAAATATTTCAATAACAAAAAAAAAAAAAGAAAAAAATGTAATTGCCGACATGGAAAATATATATTTTTTTCGTATATGATTTCTTGTTTAATTAGTTGATACGAATGACATTATATAACTAATTTTGAACCTAGAATGCCGACCACTTTGGACGACGTTGCCTAGCAATCACTTAACGTCTGAGTATGACAGGCGAGAGTATTTGGGTCCAAGTCAATTGACAAACTTGTCAAAGTTGGAAACGGGTACAAATTTTTAATGCCAAATTGTATAAACATAACAAATCTATAGTTATTAAATAACTTTATAATCCGTGTCTGATTTAATATTAAATGAAAATAGAAAAAAAATCTGACTGTCAAATTGAAAGTAATTTCCTTCGCCATTTTGGTTATATAAAAAAAAAAAAAAAACAAAAAGTAAAGAAAAAAATAAATATGAAATTATACAGTAGCATAGATAAATTACAATATATCTAATAAATACAAAAAGGAGGAAGTTAAATATTTATAAATCATAATAATTACTGTACAAATCATGTCCGTGCCGAATGGTGGCAAGAATGCTAGCAGCGTTTCCTCTTTGAATCGCGATTCCGATTTTCTGGGCGAAAAATATGCCAACTCCGACAGAAGGGATTGGGGGCAAAAGTTTTATTATCGACTAGCTGCCTCTCGCGGTTTCACTCGCGTTTATGGTTATTGCATTTCTTCTATGAGTCGTAGCGTGATGTGATATAGCCTAGAGCCTTCCTCAATAAATAAACTATCTAACACATAAGCAATAGATCCTGAGATTAGCGCGTTTAAACAGACAAACAAACTATTCAGCGTATAATATTAGTATACATATTGTTAAATAAAATGTCTATATCGTTTGTAATATATACTTTTTTTGTGTAATAAATGTATTTCTACTATAGATTATCCATTAAAATAACACATCAGTAGGCGAAGGTTACTAGTGAAAATGAGTAATTAATTTTATATAGGTACATAACTTTATTAATTTTAATTGTTTATTCTTATATGATGGTAGAAATACCTATGTATATGTTACGATTTGAATAATTCTGTGTTCTTTTTTATGTTACATATAATAATGTATGTTTTTAAAATTTAATTAATTTTTGGATTTATATTGCAAGCGTTATATAATCGCGTTAACTAAAAAATCGCTATGTTATTCTAAAATTAATGTTAAAATGTTAAGTTGTTTTTTACTACGTACGTTTTCAAAGTTAATGTAGGTATTATTTTCGAGTTGCAAATATTAATTCGTTTTAAAATTTTAAGATTATTATTATCTAATTAATTTGTTTTGATTGTAGTATATATACAGAGAAACGATCGCTGACATCGCGAGCTATCTGCTGTTATTTCTTTAAGAATTCTTTTATTAACTTCGCGGATCTTCATCAGGTCCTAATATATTGTATATATATTTATTTAAAATATACATTAAAATAGCGAAGTCCCATCCAAATCAGATCAGTATTTTTTGAGAAAATCGCGGCTACAATAAGTTACATACGAGTGAAATACAGGACCTCTTTTCATTAAAGTCTGTTAAAAATAATTTTATTCACAGTAACTTCTGCGAATGATGACGAACGATGTTTTAACTCTGGCTAAAATCGTTATCTGAACGACTTTCGATATAGGAAATGAATCGCGAAAACATCCATTTTTTACTTAACGACATAATTGGACCTGAAAATCGTCAAAAGTTAATTAAGAAGTTTTTCAGGTGTCAAAACATATATATAATCCTTCTACTACAGCAGTCGAATGTCACGTTCATACACATTGATATTGATTGAAATCGTAATTACAGAGTTTCTTGTCGATGTTCTCAGTATAAACCACATTCATTCATTTGTAAAAAAGTATATGTACAGACATCTTGAAATTTACTACAACATTTATGTGCAATGGCGCCATCTAGCGGGACGTGATATTATAGAACTTAAATTACGAAATTAGTGGTATATATATTAACAATTTTACGTATATACATCAAGTTTTAAAATGTATTCATTGAGTTTATGATACTGAAATAGCTTCACGTCATGCGCAATATTTTGTTTAGGCTTCAACTCGTGTCATGCAATTCATTCCTCAAGGTATGAGATCAGATGGCATTCGGTTTTTGTGTAATAAGTAACCTATAGAATTCAGATTCGATTAAGAACTTGATGAAAAGTCTGGGAAAAATCTAGATAACAGAAGGTAAAAAAAAATAAGTAAGATGGATTAGACAGACTGTGGGTGAAACTCGCATGTACCAACACATTCTATATGATCCTTTTATATCTGTGTTACAGAGAGAATGAGTGCGGGTAAACATTAAATCAGTCATGGACTTAATGCGTGGGATTGCGAAAGGTTACACGGATAAGACGAAAATACAGTAAATCCAAAAAGGTTATTAGTAATGTATGTACCTATGTATATTTACGATGTACATTAGCTAACTGAGCTCGTAAGATATTCTTTTCAAATAATTAAATTTTTAATTCGAAACATCCTGTTCTTTTCCGTGATCAACGAAAAAAAGTAATCTTTATACATTAAAAGAATTGCTTCAATACCATTCCTCTGTTACATACATCAAATATTTCAAAATCGAATATCGACCTTATTCTATAAACATTAAAGATTTCCGCTAATAATTCAACTAGCCACAGACTAATCAATCAAAAATTCCCTTTAAAATGCTGGCCCTTAACGCTAATTGTCAGCTAGACTTACCTAGAATTGTAGCTTAAAAAAATTTACAATTCCTGGTTTCAATCATTACATACTACACGTATCATATAATGGCAACCTTCATTACTGTTGTTTTTGTTCCTCGTGTCGTTCATTCAAGCATCATTCATTCATAAGAATGACGTGCCGATGATTGACAGGTGAATGTGTTGGTACATTTTGTTTCGAGATGTTGGCAATTAGCAGTAATTAGTGGCAACAGTACTGTTACGAGACATATTAGGTTTACAATGGTGTGCATTTTAATAATCTTATAATAACTAGCAATTCATTACATTTTAAAAGGATATTATCGAAGCATGAATGTAAAGAACTGACGGAATAATTATTATATTTGACATTAGTAGTATATATTAACGAATGTTGTAAAGTAACAGGCACTAAATGGAAGGGTGGATCCAGGGGGAGGGTCATGGGGGTCATGACCCCCCCCCCCCGGGCTGGGTCCAAGGCCTAGGTAGATCACAAATTATAATTAATCATGATGATGATTAACATGATTTTTATAGTTTTTGTCACAATATAAATTTTATGTAAATACCTTTAATATTTAATTAATTTAATATAATTTGTATGATTGAAAAACGTATAACCGGACTGGCACTTCTCCACGTCAATAAAAACGTACCCATCAATGCATAAGAAGTGATAACTTTTTACCTGTATCGATTATTACCAAACTTAAATTATTACTTCTTGTAACTTGACCAAAACTAGATGACCCTCCCCTGGCGGCGAAGCTGGATCCGCCCTTGACTAAATGTCCCACAGCTGGGCAAATGCCTTCTCTCCTATTAAGGAGAAAGTTTAGAACCTAATCCTATACCCTGCTCCACTGCGGGTTGGCGGACTGCCATGTGTCTGAATTTCTTTCATCATGTAGGTTTCCTCACTATGTTTGCATTCACTGCTCTTCATGAGATAAGAGAACGCCTTTGCCCAACTGTGAGACGTTTACAGACTGTTACAGCCAACGTCTGAAAGGTCTTCGTCGCCTTCTTGTTTTTTCGCTAGGTTAGATTAGGTTATATGAGTATCAACAAATTATTATCGTAGATATTTATAGGAGGATGAGTTGTTGTAATTAAAGCTAGGCTTAGTGTATGTGAATAAGTACAACTCAAACTATGCCAATCTGATTAGATAACAAACAGAAGACCTTGAGGAAATATGAGAAATATTTTTAAAATATGAAATGAGGCGACATAGAAGCGTGAAGAGTTAATTTTGAAATCGATTTTACTGTTATTCTAATAAGGTTGAAATTCCTTAAAGTGTAATCAAGTTTTAATAAAATAGCGTGACTGGATTCAATTCAATAACAATCAATATAATTCTTCTGTCTGATTGTAGTCTCCGATCGAATAATTGGTATGAAGCTAATGTTACGTTTGCACTGTTTTAATCGATTTGTTGATTTATTAAGTTGGTACACGGGATTATCAGTTATTCGTGGTTGGTATTTGAAGACATGGACTTATCTGTTGTCGTATTCATCAACGCAGAGCCTAAACCGCTGGGGCTACAAAACTACTTAAATTAAAAAAAAAATTTTTAGTCGATGCTTACAATCTAAAAGGCATCTACTGCTAAACTTAAAACTTAGGCAGTAGATGCCTTTTAGGCTGTAAGCATTTACTAAGAAAAGGTTATTTTTTTAATTCACCCTTAAAAAAAAAATAAACGTTTGTTGGCATAATTTTTTCCGTGACCAAAATTTAAATATTTAGGGCCTGTTAAGACTGGTTAAGGATAAGGTCCACGATAGCTTTCGAGAGGTCTCGAATAAATATATAACATGGATAAATTTTAAACAAAATAAATTAGGATCCCGTATTGTTTAAAGGCGACGTTACGGTTCCGTCAAATTATAAATGCAAAGAAAAAAAATATAAGTTTATCTACCAGGCAGTTCGACGGTGAAAAAAAATATATTAGCAGAACTTATTCGTTGGATATCGTTACCTGTCGTATAACTATTCAAAAGTTTGACAAGAACCGTTGAAACAGGCCCTTAATATAGCAATTTAACTATCGATTACATTTAAACAAAGACACACATACTTTTAATTCGTTATGTGTAAGACGTCGTGATTATCACAGGAGAGTCTCAATTCGCAGTGTATGTTTATTTTAATATTTGTTATCTCAGAACACCATCATTTATAACCAACTAACTGTCCCTCGCGGTTTAACTCACGTTCATGGTTACTGTTTCGCTCATATAAGTCGTAATGTAATGTAATATAGCCTTCCTCAATAAATAAAATATGTAACACAAAAAAATTTTCAATTCGGATCAGTATTTCCTGAGATTAGCGCTTTCAAACAAACAAACAAACTCTTCAGCTTTAAATAATTTGTATAGATTTTGAAAATTCTCTTTTACATGAAAACTGTACTTTCGGATTGGTCTCATAGATTTTTTTTCAGTATCGATATAGTAGTTTGGTTTCAAAATCAAAATAAGTAAAAAAAGTCATCCTTGAAGTCTGTTGCTTTTTTAAGTCTTAATTATTTACGTTAAAGGACTTAGATTTCCACGCGACGTCGCATAACATTTCATGACGTTGTAACGGGGCACTATGCAACATCGCTGGATTTTTTGGGCTACTCAGTAAGGGCAATTCCCTTTGAATATTTACATATTTCCCAAAGCACTGGTGATTTTAAATTATGGTTTTTCTCATCATCGCTTTTCTAGGATGAAAGAGCTTGCTTAGTAGTCTTGGATGACGCCACTCAAAAGCTTTTCACTGAAATCACATGGCATGGTTTGAAATGAATTTTGTGACGACGTAGGAAATAATTCTTTTTGTCTTATATAGTTTATTTATTGAGGAAGGCTATATTACATCACGCAACGACTCATAGGACCGAAGCAGTAACCATAAACGCGAGTTAAACCGCAAAGGACAGCAATATTATATATATAGTATTTATGAAGGTAGTACACTTAAATTTGATTCGTTTGAATACACCTTGATTACTTCTCCATTATCGATAACTTATACCAATAAATAATTTAAATCAGTTATCCACACATGATTGTGGATTTATTTGAATAAATTATTTGATTAAAAAAAATTAAAATTGATTAATTTATTGCATTGTTAGAATTGTAGTCGTATATAATTGTTAAATACGTTTTCAAATGCAATCATTGGAATTAATTAAATGTTTTTTTTCGTTTCCTTTCCTATTTCAAAATGTCTATTGATTTATAAGGCGAGAATTACATATGTATGTCTAACACAGCTACATAAAATTTACGTATCGCGTTTTTATTCCTTGAAAAACTTACTGTCTGCGGATTATTTATTCACAGCTGACGTAAGGTTACCTAGGTAACTGTTACCGGCTTACAGAGTTATTATATTAATATCAATAACGACACTAAAATTTACAACTGAGATTTTCGACTAATATTATTTTGAGAGAAAATTAAAATTAACGAAGTCGCGAGCTAAACTTAGTCTCTCTCTCGCTGTTAAGCTCGTGCCACATATTCTAAGTATAACATCTCAAGCGCGTTACGCTTCAACTCAATTCAATTTAACAATTACTGCGGGTTATTTAATTCAATCTTTCGTCTCGTCTCGCCGTTTCTCCACGCGTGTAAAGCTGGCTGCTCATCGATTTTATAGCGCTATATAGCGATGTATATCGCGATAAAATATTTTAAAGTTCAGTTTTGAATGTACATTTTTTCTTATTAATTTTACTGATTTTCAAATTTGTAATGTTCGAATCGAAATGTACCAGTTTTTATTAATTGTTGCTATAGTTGTGTAAGAAATAATCTGTGAAAATTTTAATTCTCTCTCTGTCACGATTCATCAGATTCCCGCTGATATACAAAGGCGGATGAACAGCAATGGCATCATACGCTTACAGAACTCTAAAAACAGCTCGTGCCTCATACATTTATTTTGAGGCCAGTGCATTTTTTGCCCTGATAATCGGAATATTAGATTGCGGCTTAAAGAGGTAATATCTTGAACTAAAAATATATATTTTTAGTTGACTCAAATAAAATTAAAAAAAAAAACAATAACTTCTGTGGAAAAAAATTATAAGCAGAACCTGATACAACCATGAAAAATGTTAGATAGATAAATAAGTTTTCAATTTAAATGTAATATTGTGATTATTATTTTTAATAAATGTAAAAAAAATAAAGAATCTAAAACAGATATTTCTAGCATCTATTAACTTTACCATATTTTATATGCAATCTTTATTTTCGATTCTAGAATATTGACAGAGAGTAATACTTGAGCTAAAAAATCAGACGACCAGTACTATATTATGATATGGCCAGCTAGTATTCAGTGGACGAGAAGTGGATGAGAGTCCTAAAAAGCATTTGAAATTGAAAATTACAAATGCTTGTGTATTACGCATAATTTAGTTCGACTGATTGAAAATGAAAACGGAAATTATTTTTTTTTATTTTGACTTTTATATAATTGACGGTTACGTGACTTTTTACTTCACCGTAAAAAAGTTTGTTACGGTTCACAAGAGAAATGCAGGATGATAGAGTATGTTTTTTTTCTTTAATTATTTATCAATTTAGCAGGCAAAAGGCAGCAGCTCGTAGGGCCTGATTTTTAGTGATCACTATCGCCCATGAACATTTATAGCGCGCAAAGTTGCCAGTAATAGGGGCAGGAAGGAAAGGAGTTTATTCTTCCTAGGTAAGAGATACCTTATGAAATGTAGCTTTATTGTTTACTTTATGTAAATGAGAATAAGACGAGATTGCCTTGCGGTTAGAACACGGCGATGTCAATCGATGATCGCGGATACAAACCTCGGTTGATTTTTCGAGTAAAAAATTTGTGTTTAAATTTATCTCAAGCTGAAGGAATACTTCGTGTTAAAACCTGCATGTGCCGGGAGAAATTCCGACACATGTATATCCGCCAACCCGCAGTGGAGTAGTGGTGGATTAAGCTTTTAACCTACTCCTTGATAGGAGAGGAGTCTTTTGCCAAGCAGTGGGATATTTACAGGCTGTTACTTATGTAAATGAGATGTGTGAGAGTGTTGTATTGCCCGACCGAGACACCCATATTATCAGATATTGGCATATATATGCAACTGTCATCTATGACTGGACGTAATTAAGAACAAATTATGTAAAATATAAAGAAGCTACGTATGATGTATGATTTGACAGACACGTTGGCGCAGTGGTCACTGCAACTGTCTCATGCGCTAACGGTCGCGGGTTCGATCCCCGCTCACGGCAAATGTCTGTATGGGCCATACGGATGTTTGTCGTGGTTTGGGTGTTTGTGTTAGTGTTGTGAGTGTTTCCGGACCCCCGACACAAGGTCACGCGATCTTAATGGAGGCCGTTGAGTGTGAATAAAAAAAAATATGTGACTCTCGTAATTAAAGATGCTTATAAGTATACTTTAATTGGTATGCAAATCAGACTGTATATTGCGAGAATATTGTGCTATGTCTCAGTATGTTTTACGCTTTTAATCAAACGATAAACAAAATCGACGTGTTAATGTTATAAAAACACATTTTTCGTGTTAATGTTATAAAAACACATTTTTAACGGTTTGAGTAATTAAAAAAAATTTAACAGACAAGATAGATTAGGTGATACGAAAAAGGAAAAAGATTATAAATTATCTATATTTATAACCAAAACAAATGACATGAACAAATACATTTTATTAGTTAAATATTATTAAGCCGTCACGCGTGACATGTGTCCGAAGATGCCTAATTAAGTTAAATTAATGTTTCAATTATAAAAATGGCGGTATAAATTCAAATCGAAATTAATTTGAATATTAAGTATAAATTCGGGTCCTTTGCTCGGAACATATATTATTTATTTGAAAAAAAAAAGACGTCAACAATGAGTGTGTTTTGATTTGAATATAGTATTAACTTTTTAATATGCGGAAAACGAGTTATGAACCACTACTCCGTTTGTATTTTATAGTTTGTTATTCCAAATACCAAACATAACATTCAAAATATTATTTTAAGAATTTTACTAAATTCACCATCATATAAAAAATATTAAAATCGTTTTTTAAAAGATTTTATAAAGATTGTAATCATTTGTAAATGAGTTTGATGATGTGGTAAAATAGAAATTTTAATATGGAAATTAATTTAATAAAAAAAAAATCCCGAAGCTTAAAGAGCCATTGATAAAATCGTATTAAGTTTAATAAATAAATGTTTTTAAAATAAATTATAAATTAGAATAACTTATTTTTTTCAAAATTCATAATAGATATGTTTCGAATACGATACAGCTAATAATATTCTATGGCTATACATATGTTACGTTTATACTATTTGACGTTTATAATCTGTAACCAACTTTGACAAGTTCATTTTGAATTGTATTGTCTTATTAGCTAAAATATACTCTCAACTATCACATTCACTTGCTGGCTGGTTGCAAGGTAACAACGTCCAAAATGGCCGTAATTCTGGGTGCCAATATCCATGACCTTATAACATTCCTATCAGAGGCGTAACTATAATTCTTTGGATGGGGTTTTCCAGTAAAAATCGACAGTTTACATCTTTAACGAAGTACTTAAGTAGCCCAAAACTAAAACTATTAATACTTTAATATTGTGTGCACTTTAGTTTAATTTTTAAGAGCACATAAAGTAACAGCCTGTAAATATCTCACTGCTGGGCAAAGGCCTCTTCGCTTATTAAGGAGAAGGTTTAGAGCTTAATCCACCACGCTGCTCCACTGCGGGTTGGCGGATATACATGTGTCAGAATTTCTCCCGGCACATTAAGGTTTCCTCACGATGTTTTCCTTCACCGCCGAGCTCGAGATGAATTTAAACACAAATTTAGCACTTGAAAAATCAGCGGTGCTAGCCGGGGTTTGAACCCACGATCATCGGTAAAGATCGACGTGTTCTAAACTACTAGGCCATCTCGGCTTATGTAAATGTAAGAGCATATGTTTATATTTATAATTAAATAACAATTTACTTTAGTAAGATTTTGACTAATAAAATTCTTTTATGCCGGGCTCTTTCGGATCAGGGGCCCGTGGCTTTTTTCCAGCCCTGCCACCCTATAGTTACGTCCCTGATTCCTTTAGTTATAGATTGAATTGAATGTAGCATACTTGTCAGCCTCAATGACACTGACTTTACATGGACGTCAGCGCCGAATGCACTAGTCGTTTCGTTAGATGTAGAAAATGGACTCTGGACCCCACAGAACAATCTCTATCGTGTTTTCTCCACTGCACGCGACATTGGCGATATAATATGTGCATAATTGGCACAACTAAAAGCCGCAAATTAAATAATTAAATTGAGATGTAGAAACATGTTAATTTATGATGTATTTCGGAATTGTATTACAGACACAGAACTAAAAATTATTAGGCGAGAAATTGCACTTGTAAGTTTTGTTCACAGACTTTCGTAAAAATTTACATAAATTGGTTATAATTGATTTTGTACCTGAAAGAATTCAATGTTTGTGTCATATTTTGGACACTCACAGCTTACATAGGACACAGAGTTGTTTTTATATAAACTATGAAAGTAAAACTTACAAATGTAATTCTCACCAAAAAGCATTTCTTTCTTTGTAAATAATGTTAACCATTTCCAATGTTTTTATTTTCCACGGAATCTAAAATATCGCATTATAGATTCCAATACCGTATCAACGGTTTATAATTAATTTAAAACCTGATGACAGTACTAACGAGCGCTGAGCACATTAATTATCCAGGTGTAGACAAAATATTACCCGATTATTAATTTATAAATTATTGCTTCTAAATCACAATTAACAACGTTAATTAAAAAATGTTTTGATTTTGATGGGAATTTTACTATTGACTGTAAGGTCAGGCCTACGCCAACCCTAATCGGCGCCGTCGTGCGATTGTCTAATATGCGCCTTTTTATCCGACTGCGCGACGCAAAGGAGGGTAATGTGGTTATCAGTATATGTATGTATGTTATGTATCAAGTGGAATATCGTTGAATAGTTAGGTACTCGTACCGTTTTACAACCATAAGGAAGAGTTACATTGGTTTTTCTTAAATTAAATTGGTTTATTTTTTTCATGTGGAATTTTTCTTTAAGGATCGGTTAGGCCCGGCGCCTTTTGGACTCGGCGCCGTCGTGAGCCGCACGACTTTGCACGTACGGACGGCGCGGGCCTGTGTAAGGTATAATTATATGTATATAATAATTATTTCATCATCAACATAATCGACTTACCATTCTCCCGATTGTACCAGGGTCTACTTATTATTCTAGTGCATATTGAAAAGTTACTGATTTTTACACAGAGCGACTTCCATCCGTCCTCCACAATCTAGTCCTAGTCAAAATGGTTACTGGACTTTCGTTAAGAAGCAATCCAGTACCCTCCACCAGTTTTTTTCTGTCTCGTACGACTAATGAAAACTTAACTGCATTATGTAATAGTAATAATTTATGATTACTTCACACTCAACGACCCTCATCAGGATCTTATGGTCCTGTCTCGCGGATCCAGAAACACACACAACACAGAACACATACGCCCATACATCCGTATGGTCAATAGCGACGTTTGTCGTGAGCGGGGATCGAACGCGCGATCGTCAGCGCTTCAGTCAGTTACAATGACCACTGCGTCAAACTGTCTTCATATGTTTTTAACCTTTTCGCAAGTTTAAACAATTACTTAATTAAATTTTATCAAAATCGGATGAACGGTATCACAGCGCACAAGATACAAGCAAACATTCTTTTTTTATATTTTTAGATATTTCACGTTGCGCAATATACTCGTGTATATAAGTATTCTTCTAACATTTTTACATAATAATTATGGTTGTAAATTGCCCCATGAATCGGAACTGCACTTAGCTATGTTAATTGCCTATCGCTAATTACCACGAATAGCAATTAAAATCATTTCTCAAAGGTAGCGTTTATTATATCAGCAATTTAAATAAAATTAATCAACAACCTATAAAAAGTAATTTGAATACAATAACTGTTTAAAGGGTGGGGGTGTCTGGTGCAGACGTCTGGTGGGTTGACGTCTTTCAAAACGATGTTTGTGGATTCGATTCTTTTTGATACAGCTTTGCTGTGAGATGGCAGCAATGGTCAAAACACATACATATACACAAGTCGCGTAAAGCATAAACGATTTAAAAAATAACCCGACTTCAAAAACGAATTTAATAGAAGTAAAAAACCAAAAATTTAATATTTTTTAGAATATTTTGAAGTCGATGGCCAAGTAAAACTTTTCACGTATTTTTTACTAACACTGACTACAGAATTTTGTAGAAAATATTCCAGCATTAGACCCAATGACAATGAGACCAACTAGGAATACCCATTCAAACAAAAAATAAATTCAAAAGTGTTCTTTAAAAGACACTTACAGCCGAACATAGAACCTCCTTGGTGATTTATTTACAAATATAAATAAATTACAATTTTATTTGTATTTGTATTATGATTTATTTGATCGGGTTAATAGGGAGAAATCTGAAACTATAAAAGCTAGAGAAAATTGTTGAAAGGGACCATATGGTCCCTTTCAACAATTGATCCCTAACAACATCGATTCTGAACTTAAGGTAAGCATTGAAAGACATAGCCGGCTTAAGGGGCAACTAGGGCGGCGGTCCAGGGCGCCGAGGCTTACGTGGACGCCGGACGGGTCGACTTAACTTCACTACATTATTTAATTTTAATAACTATCTGTTTCAATATAATAAATATTGTCTTATTAGTACTTCTCTTTGACGAGAATTACATTAGTAAATTTTAATCTCGTAATTATATGTGAAACAACTTTGTAATCTAGAAATAGTTCTGTATTAGTGTCAATGATAAAGTCATTGACAGTAAATTCTTTCAGGTGTAAAGCAATCAAGACAACTTATATACCTATAACCTAGAAAGTCTAAGAGCGAAACTTAGAAGCGGAATTCTGGCTTAAAACTACATTCAATTCAAAGTCTCATAATTAACAGTTTTAACACAATAAAATACGAACATATCAACTAAAATATATAATTACAAAGTATGCAAAATAACAATCTAGAAAATTCGTTAATTTTAAAGCAATGTTATTTTGTTTCTTTACGTAAATAGATGTAAACGTGGCGTTAATTTGGTTTTCATTCGTCATTTACAAGTAAATTACGTAAAAAGTATTACTAATAAGTGAATAGATACTATTTTTTAAAGATTAGTAAACAAATTAATTCGAAGCCAATGAATATGAAATAATTGTACACGATTTAAATACGAATACGTCTGAATTTAATGAGATACTCACTCGACCTTCCTAAATAAAATTACAATTTTAGTATCGTCATCCTATTGTTAATAATAACTTTGGTGTCCTATTTGACATTATAACCTTTAAAATATTAAATGTACATACATATTATATGTTCGTAAGCATTGTTTATTGTATAATTTTTATTTTTAATAGGTAATCTAAATATATATCACTAAAATGTGACTGACTGACATAGTGATCTATCAACGCACAGACCAAAACTTAGGACGGATTTTGCTAAAATTTGGCATGCAGATAGATGTTATGACGTGGGAATCCGCTAAGAAAGAATTTTGATTAATTCTAGCCCTAAGGGGATAAAATAGGGGATGAAAGTTTGTTTGAAACTTTGTCAATTTTAACCGATCGAGCTGAGACTTTGCATATGCTACTATGACGCGGACATCCCTTAAGAAAAGTTTTTGATAAATTCCAGTGAATTGTACAAAATATAAAAATAAGTGTCAAATAAGTTGGAAAAAATCTTGCCATCTACGAGTTATTCTGGCGTGCGCTGCAAAAATCGTTAGAGTTACACACCCATGGCACGAACAATGAAAATGTTTATCTTAAATATTCGTAGAAAAAAGCCATGACAGCATACATCTATCTTTTATGCGTAAGCCATTATCGTTAATCCTGCGCAGCAAAGTCGCGAGCACCAGCAAGTATAGATTAAGAGTAAATGAAAATCAAGTTGTATCTCACAGTCGATTTTACTTAAAATGCCGCCCTGGGCACCATATAATACTATAATTGCCGTTCGTCTCTTTAAATCAAGAGTACAATTTCCAAATAAATGAAACACCTTCACTACACCGTACATACTTGAAACTTTTTTTTATATAATCCTTAAAACATATTTAACTTTTTTATCTGTGAATCGATTTTAAAATTTTGCTACTCTTGGAAATTTTACCGTCTTGGGCATTAGCCCCAAGTGTACGTTAAACTGTCTGTCTGACTGTCTCCCGCTGAATACAATATAGGTAGGGGCTAACTCGAACAAGGTGTTCTTTGCTGAATGTTCATGGGCGGCGGTGATCAATCAGATTAATTTATAACAGAACCAATCAAGGCTGTTTATCCGCTATTTTAAATTTTATCGGATGAGCTTCTCAATTCGTCGGGGACTTTTGTTGTGCTAAAGGGTCTCCATTGGTTCCATATAATTTTTATCAAAACCGATTCAGTACATTGATTCTAAAAACATAATAACTGGAATAACTATTTCATTCAAATAAACGTAGAGAATTGGCGTGAAGTAGCTAATATAGTTGTGTTTCGTACGGTGAGTGAGAGAGCCGGCTTAACCAATTTACCTACCCCTTTCCTTATTTCCTATTCCCATTCATCCCTCATGTCTCTTTAAGCTGGCAAAGAATTAGTTGGTCCTCTGGTACTGCAGATATCCATGGGCAGCAATGTTAACTTAACATCAGATGACCCGCTTGTTCTTTTTAGTGGTTGGTTTATGAAAAAAAAAACTAAAAACATTAGTAATAATCCACATGAAAGTAAAATGCTAAATCAAAACAAAACAAAAGTAAGTTTCACAAAATTATAATTTAAGACATTTAATCTTAATAATTATGGATAATAAATTAAGTTTTGATTAAAGTATTAATTATTTACAACTACCTATAGGTATTATACAGTTTTACATATTTCGTTCACAAAGTTATGAAGAATGTCGTTTTTGGTGTCGCCTGTATAATTTATAAATACGGATTTGACTGGTTTACGAAAAGGAATCGAAATTTAAAATCCAATTTTAATTTCTATATTTTTAGTTAGTAGCGCTGTATAAACAGATATATCTACAGATATTTACAGATATCTGTAGATATATTTGTATCTACAGATTAATTTTCTTTAATTGGGCGCGGATGGCTAAATCTGTAACTATTGAAAATAGCTAAAAATATTTAAAGGAGTCTCGGGGCAGATTTGGATGACAAATAAATGGTATTGAACCTGATAATTTTGACAGCCTGTAATATTGCATCATATAATATCGTGTCATTACTAATGTTAAACTTTTGCGTATTAATATGATGCGATAAACTAAAAGATACAAAGTGATTCACGATGATGGCCTAGTAGGGAGAAATCTAAAACTATGAGAGATGAATTAGTTGAAAGTTGTCATGTGATTGATTTTGAAGTTAACAAAAACTGCATTCAATGGTTTGTAGACAAAATATACATGAGAATCGAACACATTGTGATTTTAAATGCCCGATATTTACATTACATTGGAAAGTCTTCGAAAAGGTACCCGATTCGTGAGGTGAATTCGGGTTATGTGGAGGTATACCCACTTAAACCCAATCGATGACTTTCTTCAGCACGAGTATTTAGAGGTCGCAGGGTCGCTTGCGCATGTGCATCTGTTGCTCCTCCTCCTCCTCTCGTGGCTGGCAGAGCTCGTCTTTGGAGGGCAAAGGATGATCTTGCTCTCCCCGCATTGTCGTCGGTGCGCACGGCAGTTCGAGGACCTTCCGGCTGCCGTTCTCCTCGGAGCCGTATGAAAGTGTATCCGCCAGACCACCATCTTGCACACCCGAGCCGAAGACCACAACGTTTTAATATTAAAATGTCATACTTGTGCAAATAGTGCCGAATATTTCAACCGATGAATTTGTGTAGCTTAGTTCTCATATTAGCGGGATAAACATGTTGATAAGAAAGCGAAAAGGTTAAATAGAACTGTAAATATAATAATACATCGTTATAACTACAACAATATACAGATACATTGACCTACAGGTCTCTACAATTATGCTTCTACATTGTTTGAT
This sequence comes from Hypolimnas misippus, assembly GCA_037950945.1. Taxonomy (NCBI): domain Eukaryota; kingdom Metazoa; phylum Arthropoda; class Insecta; order Lepidoptera; family Nymphalidae; genus Hypolimnas; species Hypolimnas misippus. The sequence goes on from JBBEEQ010000009.1 coordinate 6,107,788, forward strand.
TACTATAAAGAATCACAATGTAACAAAACGTAACGTAAATTAATAATATAAAACAATTCTAATTTCGGATGTTATTTCCACTTTATTTATTATTGACGATAATTTTAGTGTTAATGTAATTTAAAATTTAAAGTTCAATTGTAACGAAAGAGTGACTTTTGATCTCTTATTGTTTGCAACAAGTTAATGGAAATAATACAAATAGATATTCATTATTTTATAAAATCTTTATGTAATTAATTTAAAACTAATTGTCAAAAAGTAATGTAAAAAATATATTTCATATTAGCTACCCCTCGCGGTTTTACTCGCGTTTATAGTTCCTGCTTTGCTTATAAGAGTACTACCGTGATGTAATATAGCCTATAACATTTCTTAATTAACGGGCTAACCAACGCAAAGTTTTTTTTTTAAACGGTCTTGTAGTTTCGGAGTCTATTCAATGCAAATAAACAACAAATCAAACCTTTTGTTATAATATTATTTAGATATGCATTTCGTAGTTTTACATGAGTGAAACTCCATCTGTTAAATATACCAAAAAACAAGAGTTTAAGAAACATTACCATCCTTTGAGTTGAAGAGGAAAAAAATGGCAACCGACTTCGAAAGCATAATAAGTAATTTCATTTACTTGGTTGACATATTTATTCTAGTTATTTTGAATTTATAACGAAATTACCCAACGGATTTTAATAAAAATATGTCCTATAGAACGAATGGGATACCCTTTTAAAGAAAAAAATAATTATCCAAATCGGTGTTGCCGTTTTCAAGTAGTCGGTGAAAAATAATTAATTGCGATTAGCGCAAAGAAAAATTATATTTATTTCTTTTTAATATTAGAGTAGACAACATTTAACTGAATTTAATATAAACGAAATTGTAAAAAAGGTATCACTTTATGTTTTTTAATATGTTGACCTAGAACTCTTCTTAATTTTAAATAAAGTTTAGTACATAATCATGTAGAAATATTTGATTAAATCTTCAAATATTTTATGGAAAAATATCTATATTTTTAATATTCTAACTATAATCGTAAATAATCATACCTACACGTTATATACGTAAAATATCTAAATTATTATAACCTCAGAGGTTTTGCAATAACATGCGTTTTGTTTGCACAAACGAAGGACGAGGATCAGTCATTGTTTTTATGAATTTAATAAATTAATTAACTTTAAGCTTGTTTTTGCTGGATTTGAGAATTCTTTTTTCGAGAATTATAAGTATACAAATAGTAGGAAAGGTTTGTTTGTTTTTAGTAACAAAAATGTAATGAACTGTTTTGTGAAAAATGTAATGAGGTAATTATTTTTAATAAGGTGTGGTAGTCTTACCGTAGATCATTGACTAGGACTACATACAGCTCGGACAGGGGTGCGAAGTATAACATTTTCACAGAAAATCGGAGTATAGCTTTTCGTACGGCAAGTGAGCGAGCTAAAAGTCTAACCCATGTGGGTTTCCCTATGTTCCTTTTCCTCTTCAGCTGTCAATATATTTGTATCTCTTCTTTGCTGCAAATGTTCATGGGCGGCGGAGATCAATCAGATTAATTTATATCAGAACCAATCAAGGTTGTTTGTGCGCTATTTCAAACCGATTTCCAAAATCGCATGAGCTTCTCAATTCGCCGGGGACTTTTTTTGTTATAAAGTTCCATATAATTTTCATCAAAACCGATTCAGTACTTTGATTCTAAAAACATAACAACTAGAATAACCATGTTCTTCAAATAAACAAAATTACGGATTTTCCTATAAAGTCACTTTCCTTTTTTTCTAAAGTCTTGCTATAAAATTAGGTGTTTGTATATAGTGTAAGTAATACGTTCGGTTGAGATGTCTTTGAACTGATAACAGAGCCGACACATCAATAATTATTATTGTCATTGTCATCGTAACATTATTAGCTTCTCTTTCCAGTAATCTTGGAGCTTTCTTTAATGATAAAATAATCGATAAACTTTCTTTTTATATATATCTATATAAATAAAAATCAAAACTGACTAGCTGACATATTCACCGACTGATCGATCAACGCAGAGCCTAAATCGCTGGGACTAGAAATGTCAACACACAAACACAAAAAACATGAAATGACAACGCACAAACTTTCCTTAAAGACACAAGTGTGCACTGTGAAAGGATTTTTGAAAATCTATTCCTCAAAGGATTATAAGCGGGGTTGAAAGTTTGTACCGTATTAAATTCCTAAGTATACGCGGACGAAGAGGCAGGGAGCTGCTTATTCAACATATATCTTGATTGGGCAATCAGTGTCTTGATTTTTGATGTACGAGCAACAATTCGCAATTATCAGTAAATATTGTACACCTTGGAGGATCTTCTTAATTCGACTAATTTTTTTTTATGTGTGTCCTACACACATATTGATGAATTTCATATTTTATATGAAAAGTCATATCTTTAGTTACCTGTCTTTAGAATCGAAATCATCTAAAGAAAAAATCTGATAAAAATCTTTCCATTGTTAACCCAATTTTTTCACTGTCCTTTAAAAATTTTCAAACATTTTCTTTCATATAAACTTTGTCTTGACAATTACGTAAGTAACAAGAATATAATTCCAAATAGATAGATTTTTATTGATATAAACTTCTAATATTTATTTATTTAGTTTTTATCAACGGCATTTAAAAAGGAGTAGGTTTTTAATTCGTATCGAATTTTTTTAACGTTTGTGATCAGACCTCAGTTATTTCATAACCGATTTTAAACATTTTAATTAGCAAGAGTTATCTCTATGGTAAAGGTATCACTAATTATCCTTACATTGATCCCGTTTAATTCTTATCAAAATCAGTTCAGTACTTTGGTTTTAAATATAAAAAATGATTGATTAATTTTGCTTTTAAAGTCGGTTGGTTTTTTCAAGTCTCAATTATGAACAAAACCTGGAGTGTATGTTATTTTGTATCGTCTTTGTTCTTAAGTAGCGGTCACGATGACCCGCGTTACGCGACCGGTAGTCAAATTATGATCAAATTATCCTTCTTAATCATTAACATACCTAATTGCGGTGTTACATTTATTTATCTTTGTTCTTTTGAAATAATTAAAACAAGAAGTTTAGTTGCATTCAAATGCTCTTAGTTTTTTATGTTGGGTTGGCTTTGACGTCTGTTTTATAAACAGTAGGTATATGTAAATATTTGTGTAAATATACGTTTGTAATTACATCTATTATTACTAATTTACTATTATTATGATTGCGCAAATTCTTCAGAATGGACGGCTGATTGTTGCTCTGTAAGTAGTGTTATAAGTACTTATTGTGTGGAAGAGCAACAAACAGATTTTCATGAAACTCTACGATAATATAGCTTACATATTAGAATAACAGATAGGTAATAGTTGATATAACACACAGGCGAAGTCGCGAGCGGATGCTAGTAGACTACAATTTTTCTTTCTGCTAATCTTTAAGAATCGTTTTTCACCAATTACTCGAAAGCAAAATTGTTTTTTTTTTTTGAAATAAAACTATTTTAAACGGATTTAAATCGCGTATATTAATTATTTTTATCATCACGGGTAGACGGGTAAATCTACCCGTGACCACGAACGCTGCAAAGTGCTCGAAACGTCGGGATGATAAAAATAATTAATATACGCGATTTAAATCCGCTTAAATTTTAATAGTTTTATTTCAATGAATAATAATCGCAAAAATCTAATACAACGATATGTGAACCAGTATTTTTTTTTGTTTTTGTTTAAAAGCTTAAACTCTCTCATTAGTGGCATGGAATTTTTATCAAAATTCGTTTGTTAGTTTCGTTATATATAAATTCAAAATAATTGAAATAAGTTTTAGTCTATACCAATATTATAAACAGATTTGATCGTTTGTTACTACTAGACCGACTTTGAAAATTCTTTTTGCGTTTGTTAGTCTATTTATTGAGAAAGAATATCAGGTATATTACATCACGGTAGTACTCATAGGAAACAGTAACCATAAAGGCAAGAGAAACGAGGGTGGCTAGTTTTTTCATAATGAAATTGCTGTATCTATATAATACGTAGGTACAATCTCGCTTTACTCGTCCTAGATTAGCAGTGTGCTAACAGGAGGAAGGGCATTAGTACATGTTCTACGAGTCCATGCCACTATTTAAATTATTGACTCTTACAAGCTTTTACAGATTAATCAATTGGATTACATTTTCCTTCGTAATCCAATGACATTTTACAACTTAAGATATGTTATGTTTTTGATGTTAAGCCTGTACCAATATTCAACTTTGTAAAAGCTTGTTTATTCCTAATAAGTTATTGGTTAAATGATATATTGTCGCAAGTTTGTTGCTAGGCAACGTCGTCCAAATCCACGAGAATCATCCAATGTGTTATAAACATTTATAGTTGTATTTGACAAAGAAGTTGGTAGAATTTAGTATGCGAAAAATAATTGAGAAAGAGTGAATTTTGTGTGCGCGAAGTAACACCGGGACCACTGAACCTACTTTAAAAATTATGGTACATTTAAAAGGTACATTATACTTGATGCCCATAAGGACTATATTTGATGTGTACATGCGTATTATTTAAAAACAAAATCAACATTACCGCAAGCGAAGTCGCGAGTAACAGCTAGTCTATATATATAAAAATCAATACTAACTGGCTGACATATTCATTAACTGATCGATCAACGCAGAGCTGGAACCGCTAGGTCTAGAAACATGAAAATTTGCACTAACGTTCCTTAAATATCGTTAGTGTGCACTAAGAAAGGACTTTTAAAAATTCATCCCCTAAGGGGATATAAAGAGGGTTGAAAGTTAGTTAGATTCCAAATTCTTATGTGTACGCAGGCGAAGTTGCTAGTAACAAATAAAAGTAAGTTATAACTTAATTTGGGTACCTATGTATATAAATTCAGAATTATGTGATATTCGTTGAGATGTATACATAAATAGGTACTAAATAATACAATAAATTTAATTATTGCAAATAAAAATAAAATCATGTCGATTAGACATAAACTGCCTTACTACAAAAGATTTAAACAGACGTTAAACGCGCGTCTTAGACAGTTTTGAGTTAAACATACTTTAGACATAGATTAATATACGTTTAAGTGTGTTTAATAGATGTTTAAAACCTATTTTTGCTGTCAAATGTAACGTATAACATTTTATCAATAAGTTTTTTTATGAGTTTATTCGCTGTTAAGCAATTTAGATAATATTTTAAGCAATGTTTAAATCTTAAACACTGTTTAGCTAGACATGTGTTCAACATGGTTTTAATGCGTCTTTTGTAGTATGACAGTAAAGGATTAATCTAAACTTAATATTATAAAAACGCTAAGTTTTAAGGTTTGAAGGTATTTGTAGTGGTCTTCAGAAGTATAAATACAATTTTAAATATTAAATTACTAATAGAAAACTTAAACAATATTATCATTGAACGATTATTGTAATAAATAATGTTTCTAATGGGTAAACGTATATATTATTATTACATAAAACGTTATATTATACTTAAGTTTTGATTTGCAGAAGGGCAGTACATTTAAATAGAAATAAATATTTAACAACATCGTCAAAACGCTTCATAGGAAATCACAACATTCAACGCTATCGCTACGAAATTCTACAAAGATTTGTATGATTTTGTATGTTATATACAAAAGATTTCCTTTATTTCAATGTACAAATCAGTTGTTACGTCTATACGATGATATAATATGTTAAGTGCCAATAAAATGGATTTTGCCATCCAAAATGTTTTTCACTCTTGGAAGACCGGCCAAATAATCATTGCCTAGTTGCAAAAAAAAGTTTAACTGTCAAAGCTAGATATAAACACAGATTTTTAACGTCAAATAAAGAGAACGTAACGTATCTATAGTACTAAAATGACATTGCGATTTTTTTTTAAATATAAACGAAGAAATAAGGTCTACCTTAACCTATGATCTAATAAATTAAAAAAAAATCAACGAGTTCTCAATAATTAATTATTCGTGAAAATGTCGTATTGTACTTAATTAATTTTTTAACCTTGACTGTTGCGTATTTTATTCTTATATTATGTATTATTCATAGCGGCTACTAATTTTAATTTATAATTTAATTGTTTAAAAGTAATTTTGTTACGAATTGTCTCTTTGATTGAATAAAAAAATTTTGAATTAATATGCAAATCGGCTAAATCGACATTTTTTATTTCTTTTTATATATAAGTGGCTTTAATTCGAACTTGTGAGTATTATTCAAACCAGCTCTATTTTTAGATACAGATAAAAAAAAACATTATTTATCGAGTGGCTTTAATTCGAGCTTGTGAGTATTATTCAAACCAGCTCTATTTTTAGATACAGATAAAAAACATTATTTATCGAGTATCCATCATATCCGATAAATAAATAATCAGTAGTTTTAGTTAGTAAAATTGTTATTATTAGGAAAAATAAAAGTAACATAAATTATTTTAATGGAACAACAAAAGAAGGTAAAAAAGGAAATCTCATTAAAAAGACTGTTAATTTTTTTACACAGTCTGTGAAAAAAAAACAAAATCTACTAGTGCTGTAATGTACGTTAGAAAAAATACTTTGATATTGATAAGCGTATAAAAAACACTAAACATCATTTTTTTAAAGTTAATCATACTATTGCATACCTGTATTGTACAATATTAAATGTTAATTTGCCCACGCAATATTGTTTGTACAACTTGTTTGACTTTTAAATAATTGCATTACGAATTAAAAAAATAATTAAATCATATCCATATTTAGGCGATGAAAGATAAATATTCGATTAATAAATCGCTATTTTCGATTTATGCTACTAAATGTTAATATCTTGCACAAATTTTACAAATTTACAACGATGTTAACATTAATTATTTATGTTTGAATTTTTTTAAACGATGTACCTACTTATTTCTGTTATTTCTTAATTTAAAGCGTCGTTGTTATACATTGTAAATGTATTTTATTGGTAAATCTTGTTTAAAAATTATGTACTTACCTCATGATAATAATTAATTAGATGTTTCCAACATGATTTTTATTAATACGTATCATATTATGGAAAACGAAAGAGGTTTATGTATATGGGTAGTTATGAGTATATTTATTTGCTTGTCCTGACTGACTGATTGATTCATCAATACAGAATCTAAACCACTGACGCTATAAAAAGAAAAGAAAAGAAAAAGAAATGATTTTTGGAGATTTTACTCCGAAGAGGGTAAAATAAAGGATAAATCGTTTTATTAAAGTCCGTCATTTTTAAAATAAGAAACACGAAATTTAATATGGTTACTTCTGGTTAGAAATAAATGTACATGTACATTTTTTTTCAATTCTACCCCTAAGCGGGGTGTAAAATTATATGTAACCCGGGTTTAGCCGATGCGGGCCACTAATATGTTATGTTTTCATTATCACATATGAACATCATACGCCACAAGACAAAACTGGTCGACTGACTTTGATAGAATAAACATCAATTTATAACATTTATTTCATAATTAGATCTATAAATCAAAAGGTTTTGAGTATCGTTTTGAGTAAATTTGAATCTATTCGTAAGTCTATTGAAGTATGTAAAAAAACTTACCATTCGGCGATCCCGCTCGAAACATAGGGTTCGGCGCCATCCAGGGAAACGCGCCGAAGGGCCAAGTCGCCGGTGCTGGTCCCTGGTACAGTCGCGGCAGCAAGGGCTGAGGGACCACCACTCCACTTCTGGTCTCCGGCTCATCATCGTTGGTGCTCCCCCGTTCGTCCCGGTCATCTCTCTCATCACCCGCGATCGACTCCACGTCCTCGATGTCGACATCGCTGTCGTCGGTGTCGACGGTGCTCTCGGCGTCGTTGCTGTGCGCGTCGGGCGTGTCCCGCGGCGTGTCGGCCTTGCTGCCCAGCAGAGAGTCGACACTGAAAGATATCCGACCCTTCGCGCTCTCCGCGGCCTCCGACCGCTCGCATTCCAGCGACGTCTTCATTTCATCTACGCGATTTCATTTCCATCAAAAATCCGACGGCGCTCTACCACGCCATTCTCTTCTCGATCGACGCCTATATTATCTTTCGTATCGAACTGCAACATTCGGAATCGATTTCACTCGATTAATTCGATTCGATTGCCGAATTGAATTGTCGATAAGAACGATTTATTGATTTCTTAATTGACAATAGTTAAAAAGTTTACGCGTTGTAATATAACTGGTTATCGTACAACATTTGCATAATCGTCGCTCATACGGTATTCGTAACGAAAATAAGCGGTGAAACGAGATCGTAAATCACGCATCCGAATACTAGTGCAAAGTTGCGGTCGGTACAATATCACTTACAGTCACATCACATAATGTAACACTTCGTTTCCTCCGGTGCGAGTGGTCTAAACGTAAAATCGGTGATCGTGGCGCAACGCAAATTCGCGAATACGTTGTGAAACGCGATGCGTCCGCGTAATGATTCGCGTGGAGGCGCGTTGGAAATCGCGCTAGCATTGGGGCGCAAACCGCGACCCGCGGACCGCCTCTCCCTCTTTGCTACATTCGAGAGAGACGCAGCTACCGAGCGAGGAATTTTAATAAGCGGCGCGGAGCGAACGAGACGACGATACAATCCGACATGTGTGTAAACGCGATATTGGGTAGGCGGGGTCCGTCGCGCTCAAATTAATAGCCTCTGTGGAATACGCCTTATAACGTACTATCGCGCTGATCGAATTAAAACCGTATGGTAAAGTAGTAAGGTTGATTTTCACAAAATATGTTTACAGTAGAAGTGACGTAACGGTAATAAACATCTCGGATTGCAGTGGCTATTGTGTTGAATGAAAAAGGAGTAAATAGACGGGTGCCGTAGGCGGCGTAGAGGGGACTTTACGATTTAATTATTCGCGAATACGGAGGCATTTTGTAGCGAGCTAATGTCTCATTGTCTCATTAATATCTCGGCCGGCCATGTTTGATTTGTTTATGACACGGGCGAGGTGCAAAGCGGGTGACGTTTCTAGCTACCGTTCTGAAATGTTTTGTACGTCTGTGCGACAGTGGAGTTCGGAAACACAGATTCAATGCTCCTCAACTTGGCTCTGAATTAATTTCGCTACGCTCGTCTACTTACTATCTTTATTAGACTTGTCGGTATTGTTGGGAACGCGGATTAAATGCTTCTCTCTATTTAAGTGAAGCGGATCTCGTTTACATCGCATTTGATTATTTGTTTTGCTATTTCAATGTACTGGACTTTCTATTAATTACGCTGGTTTTGCTTTCGTAGAAAGTTTACAATTAAAACTTGTAAACTACGATTATAATTTTTATGCTTTTATATAAGTTTCAATTCGGTGTTTAATATAATTATGCAAGGAAAACATTAAAAAGAAATAAACACAAGGAGTATTTAAGAATTTGGAATTTAATGAAATCTAAATTGTTTATTAAATAGATATTTATCGTCACATAAACATGTTACTCTGTTTTATTACCGAATAATATCGCATTTATACGAATTACCTATCCATTAAAAAGATTTCACACATAACAGCTTGATTACGAAGAGAAAGCCATAAGATCGTATCGTGCAAACATTTCAAAGGTTATCCGTCGAAAGTATTCCATTAAAAAGACATAAATACATCAAAGCCGATTACAAAAGAAAACCTATTTGAAATCAAATCGTTAGCGCTGTGTCACTTAGCGTTAATCGCATTATATCGATATCATCTCTTTGTGATTTCTTCAAAAAATACTCTAATACCTGAACTCTATTTGAAAGTGATAAGGTCGAAAATTGCAATTTAAAAACGGGTCAATTCGCAGATATTAACAAAAGACTTTCGCTCTACAATCGTTAGAGCAAAATGAGCTCTATGAGTTAGTGATAGGGTGTATGGGTGGTGCTTTGTTAGGCTTCCCCTCCAGCCAATTAACGTGATTTAATTGTACAGGCAGATTATCGTTTGGTGTAATGGAGGAGGGTAATGACGTTCTGTACGGCTTTATGTCAAAAAATAACAGCGATCGAAAATGTGGGAAACCATTGTGTATGATATTTTCTGGGAAAGTTGAATTCAAGTTTTCGTGAAAAGTGAATTTAAGTTAGGTAATATGCGCTGAATATTATAACATCTAAAAACATAGTGAATCTTATTAAAATTTTATTTTCTTATATTAATGGATGTAACAGGTATATGTGAAAATTTGTCAATATATCGTTCTTCCTAAGTGATAACAAAGTGTAAAGTACATTAGCGTTTTAAACCATTCAAAATTAAGACAAAAACTTATTTTAAAATTCATCAATGAGAGACCACTTAAGACGGTTTAATTTACGGTCGAATAAATAAAAAATAACGTCGAATCCGACGTTTAAACGTTCACTTTTATTTTCGTTTTAATTAAGAAAAAAATGACATCTTAATATAAATTATATATAAAAGAAAGAGCAATGAAAACCTAATACCGTCTTCCCTCGAGAGGCCCTTAGCGAAAACGGCTTAACTGAAAATTTATACCGAAATAATACGAAAGGGCAATCTTTTTTTAAATAACGACTTTCATATTCCCGAGTGGCGCGAACAATTTAGCGGAGATGAGATATTTTTTTTATTAAAAACCTGGGGGTAGTTGTGAGCAGGGTGGAAGACCGTTCGGCCATTACAGCGCGCGAAATGAGTTTTTAGTTAGTGCCTTTTTTCAGTTTATACAGGTTGTGTCTTTATGTTGATGCGTAATACCTTTTCAATATATACTTTGCCTTTAAACAGTTTTGAAATTGACAAAGTTTTGTTACAAAAATATCCCTATCTATACAATATTCAAACTCACAAATTCAAATTCTGAATACCTGACATTAGTTAAAATTACCTACTATAAATTTTCCGCACAGCAAAACACTCGTCTGTTGTAATTTTTAGTTCCCTTAAGAAGTAAAAAATTGAAATCGCGAACTTCGGTGTTAATTTTATCACTTTAATTTTTTTGTTTTCAAGTTTTTACTGGATTAATTTTAACGAGACAACAGAGATAGTGGGAATTTAATTTATATAAAAATTGGTTAAAAACAAAAGATTTTAAAAAGCAGAGTGAGAGGTGGAACGTAATGTACCTAATTACTTTTTTTTAAAGGGAACCGACTTTAAAAAATAAAATACGTAGGTATTACGTAGGGAAATTTTTGAATGTTTTTTTGCATTGACTAGGTTCCGAAACTACTGAACCGACACGAAAAAATCTTTTTGCGTAAAATAGCCCGTTTAATGAGGAAAATTATAGGCTATATCACATCACGCTACGACTAATAGGAGCGAAGCAAACACCATAAACGCGACTGAAGACTAGTTGAGTAATAAAAATGTTTTTAATAACACAAATGTAATAAGATTAGTCCCATCTCACGAAACATTTATCTAATCATCTCGATGTAGTTACTTATTGATGAGACAAGAATGCTGTTCCCGATTAGATAGTCCATTTTAACGGCCGTTTTAGACTTTCAAATTAAAAATTCGTTACTTTGATTACTTCCTAATACATTTTATCTGGAACTTATTATTCTATCTAGTCTGTTAATTGAGTGGATTGATTCGTTAACATAATTAATATTATATATCTATATAGATATCGTATAGAGGTATTTGTTTGTATACTTGTATGTTAGGGGTTATATGACAGTACAAATACGATTAAAAAATATTTTGCCATTGGACAGTCCGTTTATTGAAAAAGGTTATAGGCTATATTACATCACGCTACCACTTATTAAAGCGAAGCAGTTAACGGGAACAAAAACGAGTAAGTAGTGAATAATAACGTTCGATTAATGACTGATTAAAAATATGTAAACGTGTAAATTTATATAACAATTTCGGTTTCTAAAGGAAATTGTTTTAGTGTTGAAGATATTTAGAATATATACTATTTTAGTATATTGCTCTGATGATGTGAAAACAAGTTTTAGTTCATTAATCTAAACGAATATTACAAAGAGAAAATATTTGATTGTTTGTTTGTTCGCATTGAATGACTCCGACACATACAAAGAAAACTAATTTTACCTTTCCATAATATTAGTGTAGATAATTTAAAAAAATGACTCACAAATTCTGTACATATGTATTAAAAAAAAAACGAGTATTTCCAAACACGCTGTATTTCCGTGAGCAATAGAAAAGCGGTGAAGTAATAAAACGTGTCGCTCCCACCGCTGTCATCGTAAAAACATTTCCCGCCTTAATATTCCACAATTGCCATCTCATATTCTAGCGACGGTTGTATAAATCGAAATTTGAAATCTTTAATTTTTTAAATTATTCCGCGCGGAGGTTTTAATGAAAAGGTTTTATGTCATACTTTAAGATGAACTGTAACCGTTTATTGGTCTACTGGCTTTTGCTCGTAGCTTTGCTCGCGTTAATTAAGATTTTATTTTAAAATAATACGTATATATGTATATCTACATACAATATAGCTTATGACCGTATAGAACAAGGGACCTTTCCCATAGCACCATAATTTTTAGAATTTTTAGAACCACTGAACGTTCTAGAATTTAATTCGCACATATAAAATTCGCTTCTAATTTTAGTATAGATAGATTCTATATTAAATCATTTCCCTTTAAAACGATCATACATCTAACTAAATAATGTTCCGTTTAAAAAAAGTAAGAAAAAAAAGTTACACAGATTAAAAGTTAAAGTCAATAATATTATATTTCGAAGTGCGGAAAGGCAGTCACTTTCATTTAATACCATTATGTCTCGCTAAAAACCCTTGTTACACCGTCGAAGATAAAAATAAACCTTGTTAAAGACGAGTCGTGTAAAGCTCAAAAACAAACAGCGTCCTAAAACAACCAAACACCGGGCTCCCACTTAAGCATCACTTAACGAAACCACATTAAATAGACCCGCTCTCTCTTTAAAATCCAATTCAAATAGAGACCTTTATAATCCAAACGCATTATACGTAAAACAAATATTAACCGAACAAAGAACGTGTAACAATCGAATAAAGAATAGGGAAGTGTAACAAGTTCGAATTTCAAACAGAGGCGCCACTGAGCTAGCGGATTATGGTTTTAAGGGCGGATTGTTTGCATTTTAAAAATGGAACGCGTGTTTTCGCATTAACACCTTTTACTGTTGTGCTTTTAAGGAGTTTAAACATCGTGTGTGGCCGAGGACGCATCATTTTTAATCTGCGACGCACCTTAGTAAATTAACACCATACTTGGTGAGCAAACTATCCACTTTTTTCTTTTTTTTTTCGTAGTTGAAAATTTGTTGAAAAAATGATATACAGCCAGTTCGAAATTTAAACGCGTGCTAAGAAACACGTGCAAAACGTCTTTGTGTCGTTTCAAAGAACTCGAAGACCTTTTGATATGGTACAATTGATAAAGGTTACAAAAAAACTCAAATAAACAACAATAATATTATCACATTAAATTATTTTCGCACGATTCTTATTTCTGAACGTATAAGATCCAAAATCAAGTGACAGTATTTTTTTTAATCATTGTCAAAAATGACATCTTCATACCCTTAAGATATTAAGATAACATTAGTGGCTTTTAAATGGTTGTCCGGTGAATTGAATGGATTCCGCTATAAAACATACTCGAATGAATGAGTGAATGGGTGACGTTTTTCCATTCGATGGTTTTATGTTGATAAATACGAGACTAATCAAATTATTTATGGGATTAAATAGTTATAAAATCTTGGAACAGCTGCTGAGCGGTGTTATAAAGGATTTCGTTGAGAAAAAAAGGGTTCATAGTTTTCAATGTTCTGTATATCAAATTTTTAATTTAGCGTATGACGTTGTGATTTTTAACCGACGTCAAAAAAAGGAGCAGGTTCCTATTTGTTCGTTGGAGACGTTTTGAGTATTCGAAAACGGTTTGATCGTCTTGATTATTTTTTTAAATTTGAAAAGTTTATACTTTCAGATCGGATTACAGAATTTTTATCAGTAGTTTCGTTTTAAATTCAAAATAACTGGAATAAATACGTAAGTATGATGAATAATAAATTACTCGTCGTTTGCTTCGTCGTGATGGCACAAGTGTATAGAAAGCATAAAAATTTGAAAAAACCAAATTGGCCGATTTTTGGCGCCATAATGTTAAAAAGAAAAAAATTAAAATTGACGAACCATACGGGTATCGTTGAATAGGTATTTAAAAATCATTTTTAGGTTTCTCATATCGTTTTTCAATCGGAATGACCGTTTAGGATTTAAATGATTTAAATTTGATAGGTAAAGATTAGCTCCTGAGATTAGCGAAAAAACAAACACGAAACTTTGTATCTTAGTTAGATTACTTAGTTATATAAAGTGATAAGAAAATTAATATACAAATACTATAAAGAAAGCGAATTTTGTATAATGCAAAGTAAACAAAAGTACATTATTCCAGGTGGTGATAAGTTAAATTTCATTTATATATGCTTATTATTTTAAAACAAATTCTGCATCAATGCGAGCGAAGCAGCGAGCAAGTGTTAGTACATGTATTATTTATGTATTCATTATTTACACAAATTATCCGAGATCAACAAAACCCGTCTTCTAATGTATGATAGAGACAAGATACCTAACGATTTCCATTTCACTTCCGCTACTTATAACTATTTTAATTGGCTGATTAGATTCTATCATTAAAAAAAATTAATAAAACCTCTTTACATAAAAATAAGTCAATTAAGGATATATAGTTTAACTTTTTTGCCTGTTTCAAAACGAAAATAATATGCCAAATGATTAATTGAATGATTAATGGTCATAATTTCTATAGAGTTTATTTTAAAGAATTTACTGCTAGAAGATAAAATTATAGATAAAGAATTAGATTATTAAATCCGGCCGTTTTATTAAAAATAAAACGTAACTACTATGCAATACCGTTGTTATTTTTCTTTCTAAAAAAAAGCAAAGAAATCAAATTCAAAAATCGAACTACGCGTTCTTATATAATTATTTAGTATATCACAGACCTATATCTCAGCCATTAACAGGGTAGGGCGTCCCAGTTTTCACCTCATTTAGCCCGAGTTAAGGACCCTATTATGTACTTTATGTATTCCTAAATTACCCATCACTTAATAGGGTAGCCAACAGGGAGAATTACCCTCGACCAGTATAAGTTAACCTTCCTGTTTCGAATGTTTTTTAGCAGAGAGAGCACTTAGTGGGGTCAAGTTATATTGTATGATATAACAAGGGGTGTTTAAAGTGTTCGTATGATTACCGACTTGTTCAAATTTAATGCTCGTTGTTGATTGCTTGTTGCTTAAAGTTGGGAAATGTGATTTAATGTTTATACAATGTTCGCTTTTAATTATGTAATGGAGCACTTAGTTTTTATTATTTAATGTTTGGTTCCGTCAACTTAAATTAATTGAATCAAGACAACTGTTGCTTAAATAGATAATGATTTTTTTGAGCGTATTTAAATTGTAATAGTTGTAAGTATGGATCTGACTATTCGAATTCTTAAATAACAAATTTAGGTTTGAACATTAAACGTTAGATTCATTGTCCATGTTTTTATTTTCCAACTCTTTTAATAATAATAAAATAAATAAATAAGCGCATCACACTCAACGGCCTTTATTAAGGCCTCATGATTCTGTGTTGGGCTCCGGATAAACATACAAGACAAACACAAACACCTTGTCCACGGCAAACATTCTTACGGCCAATAAAGACGTTTGCCGTGTGCGGGGATCGAACCCGCGACTGTTAGCGCTTCAGTCACTGGCAGTGACCACTGCGCTAACCTGTCTGCTAATATTGACATGCTCTTGATATAAACAATCCGTTGCTAGGCAACTTTCAAAGTCACGAGTATGTCAGTCTCATTAACAATACATAATTTCAATTGTGTTTGTAATTATATATTTTATTAATATTTATATGTTTTAGATGAGATAAGTGTATAAAATCTGCAATTAAATTTCTTAGTTATCAATGTTAAATTTATTTCTAATTCCAATACTTATTCGTAATATATTATTACAATTAAAAATTATGTTAATGTTATCTTTTATTTTGAATAGAAAAAAGACCTTTGTGCAGTATAAGCTTTGGCTATGAAGACTAGTTTACTGTTGCAAAATTCGAAAAAAAAGTAATCTTGTCTATTAACCAAAACCACATTCTTTATTCGAGATATGACACGGCAAGATTTGAAAAAGGAATAAATAGGGTGTCCCCGATTATAGAGTCGATATTAGAGACCCCAGATGTGGAAACAACAATTGCTCGAGTCGTATCTATTGTGTACAACAACGGACCATTGTTGTAGTGTCCCATTATCGAGAGTACCTACTTAATGCACGCAAACTGATAGGGTGACTGTGCTGCTGGGTATGTTGAATGGAATAACCTAATTTATTTTATTTATTCTTTATTGCACACCAATACAATGCAATATAAAGTACATATAAAGAGTGTAAATAAACGTTGAAGGTTGTGTTAGTTGCAACAGGCGGCATCGATAAAACAACGATCTCTTCCAGGCCTATTTATAGAACCTACTATTGGTTGATAGGTGGATTAAAATGCTTTTTATTGGCGTAGGTTAAAGTGTAATTAGTGTTTTATTCGGATGTTAGATGTCATTATTATTTTTTTTAGTTTTAGTGTTTGTACTTTTTTTTGTAAAATATGAAAATGATGATAATACTACAAAAACAGGAAGACTTAGGCTAATAACATCGTTTAAAATTAGATACTTAACATTTTTGATCATTATAACAGTCAGTAGCAGAAATAATAATTTTGAATGTTTTGTAAAAATCCCAATCTGTGTAACAATAATTAATTAACAATGAATTTAGCTTTTTATTGATTTTAATGACGTTTTTTATTTACAAATTCATTTTTATCTACTAATTAATTAAATCAATCAGTAAATCATCATTAAGTTCTAAAAACTTAGTGACAAAATAAAATAAAAATATCCAATTTACACACATTATCATCATAGTCACCCTATGTCCTAAAATGGCGCATAGTATTGCATTCACAGTCGTTTTAATGACCGGCTGATAGCCGTTTAAAAACGAATTTGCTCACTTCTGGTACATTAAACAATCATTCATTCGTTCATTCATCGTTCATCGTTCAGCGATATCGGTGTTACTTTGAATTAGATATTCCCATATTTATATAAGGCTGTGTGTGCGTTTTGTATGCATTATAGTGACAGTTGTGTGAGTGATAAATCGATTTGTCGGAGATTTTGACGTTTATTCAACTTTTTTTTAATATAACCATAGATTAAATTTTGTGGGATAAAGTCGAAACATATAATAAC
Organism: Hypolimnas misippus; assembly: GCA_037950945.1. Taxonomy (NCBI): domain Eukaryota; kingdom Metazoa; phylum Arthropoda; class Insecta; order Lepidoptera; family Nymphalidae; genus Hypolimnas; species Hypolimnas misippus. The sequence goes on from JBBEEQ010000009.1 coordinate 6,125,134, forward strand.
TTTTTTTGTAGTACCAATTTATTTTTATTAAATTAGTGGTTTAGCGTTCTGTATCTCAAAATGAAAAAGGAACCCTTATAAGATCACTTCGTTGACCTTTTTATGGAACCCACGCGTTCTAGATAAAAATGGTCTTGACAATGATTATGAAGTTAAAATTAGTATCAAATACATTTAAATATTATCAAATCTGCAATCTCTTAGAGCTGTGAAAATATTAAATAATAGATCTGCCATTTTGATTTTTTCAATTTTTATATAGGTAAACATTTACGATCGCGAAATAAAGATAATAAAGATAAATCAAGTATTTCATAGTTAAGAGGGATCACATAAACAGACGTACACCAAGATTCGCCGCAGCTGGGTACAAACGATCAGACAAATACATACACATACAGAAAAATACAGCCTTAATTACTATCCCCGTCTTTTCAAAGTCGGTTAAGGTTACTCGCGTTCACAGAGACGTTATTTTTAGTTCTTCTCCGCAATGTACATATGCATAATAACAATACCGCAAAATCATGAATGAATAAGCAATTTCTTTTCCAGTGTTCTAGAAATAATTTATGGCCTCATTATAATCACTAAACCCTAATAATATAAACTTATACAGAATGTTCCGGAAAGTGATGACTGAAGCTAAAATTTATACCACGAGTTATTAAAATCAATCCATTGCTGTATATTCTATGGCTTTTATTAGTTTACTTTGTTTCCATCTGATATCGGTTTAAACCTTTGACTATTTTAGTTACTAAAGTATTATATTATATAGTTCGAAAAAGTAATACATTTTTCAGGTTGTCAATCAAATCAATTAAAAAGTGTCGCATTGCTACAAACAGCCCACGAAGTTTTTTAAAATATTTTAGTTAACATTAGGACGAGAATTACGTTTGTATCTTTTACTCTCAAAACTACTATAAAAGAACGCTGTAATCTAGTAACAGATACGTCGTATGTAGTTAAGAATGCTGTGAATGTTGATGAGGCACTAATATTAAATTATTTCAGGTGTATACCAATGAGGAATAACTTATGTAAATGTTTATGAAAGTCTAAGAGCAAAACTTATACGTGTAATTCTTGCCTCATAACATGCGTACTATTCTTAAAAGAGACAAATTATATTTTAACGTTATTTTAACCATGTACCTATTTCTAAAAACTTTTATAGGGGTAACTTTAAATATTTATTATATATGAGACTTTTTAAAACCAAGGGGAACCGACTTCGATACAAAATAAGTTATTTCGTTTAGATGAATGACACACTTATTTCAGTTATTTTGATTTTAAAACGAAACTAATAAACCGATTTTGGTTAAAATTCTATGGGATCAATCTGAAAGTATACACTTTCAAAAAAAAAAAAAAAATGAAAATGAAACAATCCCGAAGAATTAACAACCTTCTCTTTTTTTAGAAGTCGGCTATAAAAACCTCTAGTAATAAGGGTTTGTACTATTCATATTCCTTTAAAGGAAAAAAATGTTTCGTAATTTTGGATTTATTTGACATAATTTATTATTTTTCTTTAAAGTTTGATGTTTTAAATAAAACGAATGCAAGTTTAAATTATGGAAATGGTTTTAATGATTCTAGCTCCTAATCTACAAAAATTGCAGAAAATACATAGGGTTGATTAAATTTTTGCTTTGAATTTCACTTCTTGGGACACCCTGTCTTTTAACGAGGAAAATCTTTGTTTTCAACACAAGTTAATATTTTATCATAATAAAACATTATAATTGTGCGGTTTTCCTGTTTACCAAAAACTATATTAGTGTTGCCATATGAAAAATAATCTACCAATTATAATCGTTTGTATATTAATTAGTGTTATTGTCGATTAATTAGTTTAATGAGTTTCAGTTTTCCTTTTAGACAATTCGTTATCGCTACTGTTGGTACGGTAACTATTATTATCAAATTAAAATTATCCTGTTCGTAATAATTAAGTTCTAGTATTAACTAGCAAGTTATATATGAGACTACGTTGTGTAGATAGTCTTCATAGAAAATATTTTTTGATGTTTTTTTTTCAGTCAATTTATATTAAGAATTCAAATATTATAAAAAGAACAAACGCGATATGTAAGAGACTATAAAATACACAGTGTATTGTACATTCAGAGAACTTTTCTTTTTTACGCATTCCGCCTAAAAAGTAAGGCGGGTATGTGGGACTCCTGCCGACATTAAGAGACCTATATTTAGGAAATATTATATATATATATATATATATATATATATATATATATATATATATTAATTTATAATTATTCCAATTAGTTTACATTACATTACATTAACTAATACCTACCTACGGCGGTGGAGAATTAAGCCCGAGGCGTATAGACTAAAATATTTATTTTTTAACCGATTTATAAAATGAACAAGGTTCTCGATTCGTCGGGGACTTTTTATATGTATTTTCACCGATTTCTCGAAAACGGCTTGACCGTTTTAGTTAATTATTTTTTTGTTTGAAAGGGTGTACTTTTAGATTGGTGTCATAAAATTTTGAAAAGTCTTGTTGATGATTGTAAATAAAACCAACCGGTATAGCCTGTACCTACTTGAACGCCGAAAGTGACATGGTGAAATGCACCATAGCGATTTCGTGTTACTCCAAGAACGGCGTAGCAGGGGTGTTGGTTATAATAGTTATTAGGTAGTCCGATTCGTCTTCTGAGTCTGGGAATCCCACATACCCGCCTGAGGATATGCCTCTTGCGGGATGCATACATGTATTTTCCAACAATAAAAAAAAGGCTGTAGGCACCTTCTTACATCTAACCCGAAATCTCTTAATTATAGTTACAGAGCTTATTTTTAAAGTCTTACTTAAGATATGAGTAAGGAAACTTATCGACATTTGGAGATTCTTCAGCACCAAAGGCCCTGGGTGCGCTCCACACTTTCATTATTCTGCCCCTGACTCACGGCAGCAAATTAAAATATACAAATCACTGTATAATTATGAAAAATCTACAAAGTAAATGCCAAAGTATATATTGATGCTGTTAGACAATACCTATATGCTTCTTCAAACAAATTTATAAAGAATTTGACATTTTATTTAGACACCATTTTCTCAGAATAAAGTCCGTGTAGTTGGACATATTATCTCATATCAGCGTCCATATATGGCGTGCAGAATCACGTGTACGCTTTACTAAGACGATCTGTAAAAAAATCCGTCATGTGAATAGACCCCAACACCCACGGAAGTCAATAAATGTCTATAAAAACTCCGCAACAAGGTACCTTAAATGTCTCAAATATAAACGTATTATGGTATAATGGCGTCGCTCCCCAGTTCCCCTCGGACCCGCACTCTATTGTAACACGAATACATCGAAGTCAATGATTCAACAATTATAGTGCGTTGTGAATTTATTGAATTAAATCGTTTAGACGATTTAAAGGGACGATCGGATTTAAACGAGTGTCAGTGTTAAGTGAACAGTTTTGATGGTTACGAGATTAGTTCAGGATTTTGTTTGGGTTTTAGGATAAGGTTATACGACAGTAGATTTGTTTAGTAACTTGTAGAGCGTTTATTCTTTTGGCTGTATGACTTATATGAATATTATATAAGTACTGAAAAAAATATTACTGAATAAAACAAAAAACTGTGTGTATGCTTTAAGACAATATATTTTACCTTTTTTTTTGTTAAACTCAAAATATAACAGGTTGTATTAATTTTTTTCAATTCCTAGAAATATTTAAAAATAGAAGATCTATATATATAAAAGTGAAAGGTCACTCACTCACTCATCTCGAAATCTCAGAAACTACAAGTGAGGAGATTATTGACGGGATTTTGCAAACTTCGACTTCTAAAGGGGTAAAACAAGGATTAGAAGTTTGTATGAAAGTTGAAAAAAATTAAAAGAAAAAAAGGGTCAAAGTCATCACATTTACTAAGAGTTACATATTCGTGTTTCAAATATTATTAAAAAATATATTTGTTACCCAATTCAATGGTAAATACGGGTCATGAAAGTAGCGTCTCATTCCCTTCTTAATATTAATAACCGTAAAACCAATCGCTCACTGAATCAGATTTCCCGAGCATATGTAAATACAGCAGTTGACATATTTTAATATTAACTCCAAGGGAGGAGGGTCCGTCCCCAGGCGACGTTAAATGCGTTTAGTCGGTATTAAATTCGATATTTTTCCATATCATTGTGCGGGGATGCTGTTTAGGGGAAGGGGATTGTTTTATGCGAGATGTAAGGAAACATAATCTTTAACAGCCAAAATGTTTTTTATTTTCTTTATGAAAATAGTTGGCAATTTTGACTCTCAAAAAATGTGTAAATTTTCAATTTGTCGTAAAATTGTTTTTTTTACCACCGATTACTTAAAAACGAATCTTTTTCTTCATTCAGTCGGTCCGTTATACGCTTCCATTGGTTATACTCTCAATAGACTTTTCATTAAAATCGTTTCAATAGTTTTTTTTTTTAATCGAAATAGCTGTGTGTCGTCTAAGTAAAAGGAATTACGTTTTTGCTTTTTAAAGTTAGTTTATTCATTTTTAAAAGCCTTGTCAACACCAGTAGAAACTATTATAAAAGCCATTATTCTGTAATTGGCACTATTGCGTAATACTCTCCCTTGCATTCAGATAAGCCCGCGCTTAACTCGGTTTAACGCAGTCAACTGATCCAATAAAGGGAAAGCTTGGATTTGAATTCATTAATGTATTTGTTATTATACTTATTATCAATATATATCATATTAGTTGGTGCTCGCGACTTCGTTTGCGTCTGGGATGCCTGCGTCATAGTAGCTTTATGCATGCAAAGTCTCAGCCCGATTGGTTTACAATTGACAATGTTTCATATAAACTTTCATACCCTATTTTATCTCCTTTGGCGTAGAATTAATCAAAATCCTTTCTTAGCGGATGCCTACGTCATAACATCTATCTGCATGCCAAATTTCAGCCCGACCCGTGGTTTGGGCTGTGCGTTGATAGATCACTATGTCAGTCAGTCACTTTGAGTTATATATATGTATTTAGATTATAATTCATTACTTATTAAAACAATTTTACATAAACGACAAAGAAAGACAACAAAATTTATCATTTACTTTGTTTCTTGCCGATTCTTCTCAGCAGAATTTACTTAATCAATTTTCATTGTTTCTTTTATTGTTGATATTTTATTTCGAACACAATTCAATCTGTACGCGTTCATTATAACTAAACACAAACAAATTTCCAGGTGAAACTACCAAGTGACGCTACTAAGAAAGAAAATGAAAAAAGTTAGCAAATAACGCAATAAGAATGCGAGGGAAGGTGGCTCATTTTGTTCTACAGAATCAGAATTGCAATACAAAGAGGAAATACTGCAAGCATGATATTTTGTTTAGAAAAATCTTGAGGTACTTAATATCATTTTCGATACTGATTATTTTTAAATATATCTTTGATTATAGATAATAAAATAGTGTATTTATGGTATCCAAATTTAATCATGTTGAGTAGATTTTAGGCCTATAGGGGTTCGATCAATATGCTTACGAATCACGACCAAGTATTGGTTTTCAATAAGGTTAAATTTCATTAGAGGTAATTTTTTCAAAATATTAAACTTGATTTTAAGTTTCATATTGTCATTTAGACTGAACGAGATTAATAAGTTACTATATTTAATGGTAACTTAAAACTTTAATAACGTTAAAAAATTTAACTCTAATTAAATTTATCTTAATTGAAAACCAACACTGGGTCGTGATTCGCTTGTCCTTTTTTTTAGCCTTTGAGAGTTTGTTCGTAAGAATTTAAATAAAATTCAATTACGAGTGACAACACACGGGCTTCTGTTAACAAACATTTAAATATGTTTCTTCTAAAAGATATTTCTAAGAGGAACGTCGTCATAATGACGTCGAGATATTTAAGTTCATTTAACACTTCCAAATAATTTTCTAACTATTAATAACGACGTATGAATGACTACTAGAATTGTAAAGAATCCAAACATCTGACATTTCGGTAACGATTCGAATATCTCGACACACATGCTCGACCGTCTTTTCATCGCATCCGAAAATATCATTAATCATTAATTTCTTCAATCATTAATCATTAAAATGAGACTTAAAGGGAGAGAAAATGAAGTGATGCGATATTGCACGAGTAAACACGACTATATTCGGCTAATGATACAATTGAAAGATTAATTATTCTTATTTCAAATTTCACAGTTGCTGAATGAACGGGTTGAACTTGTTTAGTTTTGCCACAGGTTATGCACTTTATTATTAATCGATTATGGCTTGAAATCGTGTGGCAAACGAAGTGGCGTCGGCACGTCTCTGTCATTATTTAGTGTCTGGTGCTCATATCGGTTACTTTCATTAGTTCATCGAATAATGATTCAGTGCTTTTCATTGAGCGCTTAAAGTGGACTGTGTAAATGATCCCCAGTGATTTGCCGTCCTTTGAGTTTCATTCATAATTACACACTATTTTATTACAATTTGAAACTATTTCATAGCGTATTCTAAAGTTATAACGCTTGATTTTTTTTTGTCGGGTAATATTGTATGAATGTAATTTTTTTTAAATACTTATTAAATACTTTGTAATGAAGTTTCCATTGGTTGTAAAGAATTGTAAATATTCTGTATACTAAAACTTATTCACAGTTTTGTACTTTAGATATTTGACCTAAAAAATGGTGAGCGATTTTTCTATATTAGCATTTTGGTTTGAAACTTTGATTGATTGACTATAATGTTATGATTCATAAAAGTATTTCATTATGTTCATGTTTTTAGTACGGTTTAGTAAGGTAATATTTTTAAACTCACTTTCAGTAATGTTTAAATTGAAACTTTTTTAATTGTTTCGAAAAAGGCGAATCAAAAAATGCTTTTAAGTTTATTTCTTTATTTGCAATCCATCAGTTTTAATCCATTGGCTTTACGACAAAAAATATGCTTATAAATATAGCGATTAGCATTGACCATTTAAATTGTTTAAATATTTAAAAATACAAATTCAAATAAATACAATTAAGACAATTAGACCAACTTCGAAACGAAATATTTTACACAACTATCAAATAATAAGCGATCAATAATTCATTTTTAATGTTGTAAAAGTAATAATTTCGGTAATAAAAAGTTACGAAGCAACAGAGGTATCACAATTGACTCCACGGTAGCATAATAGATGCCTATAAACTATAAATATTGTCACACTGAACAGTATATGGAAACTTTTAGATAAAACTCGCTTGGGGTTACGAGGTAAATGCAACGCACGTTTTAAAAACTCTATAAGTACCTAGAGATAAGTGAAATATTAACGTATTTAAAGTTAAAATTGAAATTCATATAATATAGAATATTTAATATTTATTAGGAATATCCTACGCGGAGACAACACATAATTAGCCATGTTATCGATTATTTTGTATGATATAGTAGTGGTTTAAATGATGATATGTATTATAATTGAAATTTTTAAACTGTTTTTTCGCGATTATAAATAAAATACATATATTATTACTTTACTAGTTGCTTGATACAAATAATTAAAACTGTACAACAGTATTAAAACAGTAAATGGACGCTGATACTGTGTCAAGCCACATGGACTTCGTTTTGAGAAAATGGCGTCTAAGCATGTCACACCTTATTAATAATTCTGTTTCAGGAAGTAGATATCTATCTTATCTTCGCTATTTTAATAAAAATCATAATTAATTAAAAGCAGATTAGTATAGTAAAGAGTTTTATCTAAAAAGTTTTTCAAATATATATTGCATGATCCAAAATATGGAACACACTTCAGTATTATAAACATTAGATTAAGAAACTTTTTTTCTTTCTGATTTTAAACAATGTTAAATACATAACGCATAATCAGTATACATTAATATCTTTAAATTTGACTTTTTGTGGGTTGACACATTATTGTTTATCAGAATCCAAATATATGTAATGTTTATTTTCGGTTCAAATAAACATTTAATAATCGATTCAAAATTCAAAAACAGGGTTTCATCTATGAATTCACACCGTACTCGTATCACAACAGATGTTCGAAAAAAAAAACTAACAATGCCACTAAGTGGAGTCAGTTACTAAATAATAAAGTTTAACGACACCTTATTAAGGATTTATTTGTTGTTACACTCGAATTATTCTATAATTTATTACAAATAACTCTCGGGTATTAGACGTTATGTGATATTTAAAAAGTTTTATATACATTTATTATGAGATTTGGTTTTAATGACGCACTATTCGACTTGCGTCTATTCACTTGCGCAGTTTAGTGTAATTCGTTATACGATTTATTTGGGGAGTTTTTTTTTTTTAATTTTTGTAATGGGTGGTCTTGATTATATTGTGAGAAACGGGGTTTAGGTGATTTTATTTGTTTTTGCCTTTTAAATATTTTGATATGTTTATTGTGAGAAAATATTTTCACGGGCACAAAGCCCAAAAGTTTCTTATTTATGAGTGTTTATTATGTGGACGCTGATAAGCAATACTGTGTCAAGCCACACGAACTTTATTTTGAGTATTCTTAACAAATATGTTTGAAGACGTATCTATCCATCTTTTTTTTTATTTTTTGATAAAAGGGTGTAATGAATTAAATCAGACTGATATATTTAATATATTAACTATTAAAAAGTTTTTCAAATATTTGAGATTATTGTATAAATTGCAAAATATGGAATGCACTTGAAATTTGAACCAATTAATTAAGAAACTTTTTTCTATACTTATTTAGTTTATATGACTTCAATTTTTTTTAATAATGTTAAAAAGGTGAAGCAGTATTAAAATACATCAATATCTCCGATTTTAACTTTTTGTGGGTTGACACATTATTGCGTATCAGCATCCATATATGAGTGTGAAAAGGAATAGTTTTAATCGGAGTTATATAAATATATTTTTTAATCCTTAAAAGCGCACTGTGGTTTTTAAGCAACATAAAAAAGTTATTAAATAGTTATATTATTTACACACTATATATTTTATCAATAACATTTAATTTTATCTTTAATAAAATCAGTAACATATAATCTAAATAAGTCAATCGCTAAAGCTGGTTTTAATTTTCTTACTTTTGGACCAGTTAAACATAATTTATATTTTTCGCAAAAAAAAAAATCGTGTATATGCTGATCAGATATTATCATCAGACGTAAATAGTTTTATCAATTCTAATTAAATAATTGACAAATGTATTAAAAGTAAGAAAAAACGTTGTGAAATTAAATCTTGTGGTCAACAAAAAGTAATTCAAACCGAAAAAATGCCAAAAGCAATAAATTTTAAATATGACATCGGCTCCTCTGTAACATAATCAGAAAAATATGGCCCTTGCTAATTATGCGTCAATGTATCTTGACACTTCTGAACTAATTCCGTTACGCAAAAAAAAAAATCGGAAAAAAATATGTCTGCGAAGCTATATGGTGCCACTAATGTTTTTGTAGGAAATATTTCAACCATTCCAGTTAATTATTCTAGTTAACGAGATTAGTTCAGTTTAGTAACCGAAACGTCATTAATTATTGCATTTTACTGTTGTTTAATCAAAACATTATATTTATCGCACGTAAAAGTTAATAGGTTTAATTTAAAATTGTGTGATTGATTTAAAATGTTATTAATTATTTTCTGCATTAAAACAAAATAAATACTAATACATTACAAAAATTGAAATAAATTTCATTTAATTATTAATTTTTTTTTTCTTACTTCTCTTAATTTGATTCATAAAATCTTTGGTCATAATCAAGAAAATTCATACGCAAAATTTATATATTTATATACATATATTTGCTAAGCTTAATTTTATTTTTATATTTAAAATACACGAAGAAAGTCTATATAAGCGCAAATAGTTTAAAAATAATCTTTGCACACTAAACATTATTAGTCTGTGGGCACGTTAAAACCCAGACAGATTAAAAAAGTGGCGCCAAGTTTCACGGGTCGCTTGAATCCGGAACGCCTTTCGCCGCTGCAGAACTTAAGACAGAATTTTATAGTACCGATTCCTAATGAAGCATAGACAACTGTAGACGGGGATATCCTGCATGCATGGGCGGGTTCCGAGGTTATTTAGAGATTTTATGCCCTTTTGACATTTGTCTGAATGTTGACTTGGCGATAAATAATTCCAGAGGTACAGTTTACAGAGCATTATTTGCAGCGTGTCTCTGAGAACGGTGTTTTTAGTGTCATTTAATCTATATTCCATAAACTTAATTACTTAACTGGATTTGGTTGTTTGTTCGAAAGTGCTTAATTCAAAACTACAGTAATTGAATAATTATTTTGTAATCAAAAACCCATTTATTGAGGAAAGTTATATGCCACAAAATATTTACACATATATAAACAATATAGTATTTTTTTTTTATAATTTTTAAAGATTTTATTTCTTTAATTCATTTCACGTTTATATTTGTAATTCAAATTTTGTTTGATTATTTGGCATTTCTTAATTTTTTTTTTGTATTTTATTCTGGCTTTCAATATAAAAAGTAAAATCACAATTAAAAACAAAATTTTGCTCCTTTGCTCCTAGCCGATTTCGAAAAACGTCTCCGCTTTAAATGGGTTAAGAACGCACGAACATAAGAGAACGTTTTAACTCGAAAACCTCACAAAGCTGTATCAGCAAACACGCCGAAACCTTTGTGAATTTTTACCTTATTTATAAACTCGTAAATTTATCAAACGAATCCACAGAACTTCATCGCGATATTTTAGCATTTATTTAAGTATTTGTTCGTTTGATTTACTCGATCTCGTGTGAGCGGCGATTGTGCGGAATCAATTTTTTATTACCCTCAACATAATCGGATCGCTTTTGATTGTAATCGTAATATTTTATATCGTTGACCTTATTTCTGGAAGGTCTTGTTTTTCTTTTTTATTTTTTCCGATCATGAATCATAGTCGGTCACTATCATTAAAAGAGGGTAGTCAAAAATAATCTACGCGAACGAAGTCGCGAGCAAAAGTTACTGGGAATTCATTTTTAATTTTATTTATTAGTAGTTAATAGCTCACTTATGTCATCTTTTTCAAATAATTTATAAAAAAATAAAAACGTTACGTTACGTTTTGAAACGTATAAAGTTAAAAGCAATTTTTAATAAAATAATTACAGTATTATAAATATAACAAAATAATGTAAAAAAAATTGCAATAATAAAATAAATTTGAATATGAAATTATTTTTCAATAAAATTAACAAGAAAAGCTTCTTTAATCTGCCACTGCCGATTAAAAAAGGCCACGTCGCCAAACAGTGCTTTAATATTCCGGTAATATTTATGACGTTCGATATTTAATTTCGTTCACAAAAGGATTACCGCGCGGCCTTTCGCTAACGACTGCGGTTTTTTATTACCGTTTTGACTCTTTGGGGTTCCGTTGCAAAAGGGTGCAAACGGAACCCGATAACTAAATCCACGGCGGCGGACTTGAATACGTGTGTCTATAATAGTATATATAATATATAGTAGTAGTAGCTATAATGGTAGCTTCATTATTGATGTAATTTTTTTTTTTGTTTTTTCATGTATTCAAAAGCGCTCGTGAAAGCCTACTTGAATAAAGTATTTTTTGATTTTGAATATAATACAATGTTTAAGAAATCAAAAATACGTTACTCTTGTTCGCTAAAATATATGTAGTTATTTTGATTTAAAAATCAAACTATTGAATCGATTTAATTAAAATTCTACGTGACTAATATACCTATCCTATCTACTCTTTTTAAAAATAAATTAAATTTATATAAAAAATTTCATTCGGTTAAACGGGATGTATCTTTTGAACTGTAGTAGGAAGTCAGTAAAAATTTCACTATGTGTATTACATTAGTATATAAAACATACATACTTATATTACAATTTTTTTTAAATCTTATTTATATTCGTTCTGTTATATAAACGGTATACAAACTCAAACTAGGTATTAACAATTTGTTATTATTAATTATAGTAAAAACTCTAAAGTATAACAGGTAACAACCAAAATTGCTAAAGCGTGAGTCAGGTATGAGGTAAGGAACCCTCAATGTATAAGTCTGTCTCTTGTTTTACCGATATTTTTAATGTTAGTAATCTTGACTTGTTAAGTGACTTCGACATATTAATGGGGGTTAATGAGGGTTGATTACGTTAGTTACGCTTTCGCCGGTTAAGGGGTTATTGTAATTTGTATATCAGTAATAGTTAAGCGTGGGCGTAAGTAAAAGTTAATTAAAAACCCGTTTTTTAATTATTTTTATTTATTTATTGAAAAAAGTAGGTTCTGTATTCGACCCGTATGTATGTACGTAACATTTGTTTGAACTCGATTTTCTCAAAAAGTACTAATCAGATTTAGATGGGGTTTTTGCTATTTAAATGGATATGATACATATCATAGATGATAAACAAAGGAACTTTTCATTAACTAACATCAAATAACAATAATATTTTTTTATTTCATTATTAAATAAACAAAAAATAAAGAAATAGGTCCAACGACAGTTCTGTTTGAAGTCAGTTATATTTTTCTACGAATACAATTATTATTTTATTTATATATATTAACTTTTCGACTTTCAATGGCTCTTATAGCCTGCACACACTGGGGACGGCACGGCAAAGTATTTCTGTCTTTACCCAACGTATTTTCATGCGTTACTCTTAGTTACAACGTACATATTCCAATGCTTAGAAAACGAAACCACGTTATCAAACGTCTATTCTATAAACATTGGCCGAGATGTCCTGGTGGTTAAAACCAGTCACATCACGTCGCCTTACATGTGTTAAAGTGTTTAAATTAATCTTATGCTCGGTGAAGGAAAACCTCATGAGAAAACCTGCTGGGAGAAATTCTGACATATGTTTATCCACCCCGCAGTGGAGCAGCGTGCTAAATTAAGCTCTAAACCGTCTCCTTAATAGGAGAGGAGGTCTTTGCCCAATAGTGGCAATAAAAAAAACTGGTCAAGTGCGAGTAGGACTCGCGCACCGAGGGTTCCGTACAAACTTATAGAAATCTATATAAGACTAACCCATCTACGCCATTTGTGGTCTTCATCATCAGTTCCAACATAAGTTACTATCAAAAATACCTAAATCAGTATACGCTTGCCTATAATATTTGAGGAGTTCCCTCAATTTCTCCAGGATCCCATCATCTGATCCTGACCTGAAGACAATGGGACCACCTTGGAAGTATACCTTTTCAAACAAAAAAAAATTTGAAAATCGGTACTCAAATGGCGGCGTAATCGGCGAACAAACAAAAAAAAAATTAAATACAAGGTCAAATTGAAAACACTCCTTTTTAGAAGTCGCTTAAATATAATCAAATATTATGTAAATATGGATCACGTCCCAAAAACTATTTTGAAACTACTTAGGAGCACTTTAATTTAAAACACGATCATGGATGCAATCCATGGAAACACAAAATTTTATTTTAAGTACTAATACACCTTATACTTTCAAAAAAAAAAATTATAGCGCGATTCAGGATACACCTAGCGCCATCTCTTGACAACTTCAATGAACTAAGTTGTTGACTTTGATATTAATAACATAATTATATTATATTTTATTCTCGTTTTATTTTTATTTATATTCTACTACACTCCACAACCCCTGCACTACGTTCGTAAAATATTTAGAGTTACATTATCAATCAAAATATCGAAATATATATTAGTGTTGCCAAGACGAAAATAATTAGTCCTTAATTCGAACAAAACTAATTGTTTATTTATAAATAACTAATTATATTACTAATAACCAGAAGACTTATATGTGTAGATAAATAAGTAAATTAAATAACTCGATCTGTTTGAATTTAATTTTAAAATTTTCGTACTAAGTCAATACGAGTACTTAAATCAAATCACGTGAAGCTCTTATATTGAATGTTAATTACGTACTGACGTTATAAATCGACGATAAAACTTTTAAATGAAAAGTTTATTTTATAATTTTTAGCGCGTTTAAATAATAATTAAAATAAAAAAAATTATTAATCGAGCAGAATTATATCACAGTTAATGTCATAATGTTGTAATAGATGGCATTAGCTGTGCGCTGCATCGCGCTATCATTTTGTTAGCTGCGATATATAGATTGCATTGCGTTGTTTATAAAGGTTTGCTGCTTTTTAATATTTTCGTATTGATACAAATTTCTTCTCAGTGTTTGTAAAATTGTTTTTTTGACCATGGTCAATTTCTATGTTAATTTGTTACAAGTACATAAAATTTTAATTCTAAGATTAATATATTTTCCGCTTGATCAATTTACAACTTGATACATTTACGCGTTCCTGAGAAAAAGGTTGAAAGACAGACGTACAGACTGACAGACACACGAACAGAAATTTACAGTTTTCGGATTTTTTCCTTTATTTATACTAAAGGACCTTGCTCCTGGCCAAATTTCATAATGCTTGGTCAATGGGAAGTACCCTATAGGTTTTGATTCCCTTGCGAAAACGTTAGAAACGCTATCATACTTAAAATATGTGATATAAATGACCGTATCTTTTGATTGCGTTAACTTAGAAGTTTGATTTTTTCACAGCTCTTAGTAATTACAACTCTGAGTACTTGACGTCGATAAAAATTTGTTACCTTCACGCGTTTCTGAGAAAAAGGTTGAAAGACAAAGTTACAAACAGACAAACATACATACAAAAATTTACAGTTTTCAGATTTTTTCCTTTATTTGCACCATAAGATCTTACTTCTTGCCAAATTTCATCGTGCTAGGTCAATGGGAAGTACCCTATAGGTTTTGATTCCCTTGCGAAAACGCTAAAATGGTCAAAATATACGACATATTTTTTCATTATCTTTTGATTGCGCTGACTTAGAACTTTAATATTTTCACGGCCGCATGTCATCGTAGACTTGAGTATATGATATTAATTTCAACATGATACGTCTATGAGAAAAAAGAGTTGACATCCCGACAGACAGACAGACAGACAGACAGACAGACAGACAGACAGACAGACAGACGGACAGACGGACAACAAAGTGATCCTATAAGGGTTCCGTTTTTCCTTTTAAGGTACGGAACCCTAAAAAAGACTTCATACCGAGTTTTCTCCTTTATAAAGTCAGTTCATCGTTTCTAGGGTTTGGTATTCGCATCTATAATATAATCCCGCAAGCAGTTTCACATTTGCCACTTAATAAGTTTAAAGCCTATATTAAAAAATCTTTAATAAATAAAGCATAATAAACCATTCAAGAATATTTTGTCGATAAAGAGGCGTGGATTTGATACGTGTTGATTTTCTATACGGATAACGTAATTAAAATGCAATAAAAATACATTATGTATAAATGATTTTAAAAGAGTTACTATCGAGTTTCGGCGGTTCTTCTCGGTAGAGAAGAACTTGTGGTAGCTTTATAAATATCTAAAAAAAATATAACATGTAACTTGAAAATTCGAAAGTACTTTAAAAGCCCATTTGAATAAAGTATATTTTGAGTTTGAGTGGGATATTTACAGGCTGTTACTTACTTACCCAACAATTGTTACCACTAGTTACAAATGAATTTACCTCACATAAAAAATTACTTTGCCATGCCGTCTCCAGTCCATTTTTTTTAAATAATAAACGCATCGCATTCAACGGTCTCCATTAGGATCTTAAATTCCTGTATCGAGGGTCCGGAAGCATGACACACATGACACCACGACAAACATGCGTATGGCCAATACAGAATGTTTGCCGTGAGCGGGGTTTGAACCCGCGACCGTTATTGATTCAGCGAGTTACAGCCAACGTGATTGTCGTACAGGCCATTATGCTTTAGTTTCTCAGAATGGCGCTTCCGTCGCAGAGCGGACGTAAAAACGTTACCGCATTTTCTGTGTCAAAAACGCTCTCTAATAAATGATGATAATGATCTATAAACTACGTAGAGAGTTATCATTTGATGCTCTAAAGAGCCCGTTAAAAAACGGTCATCACAATGCGTCTATGTAATTAAGTGGAAAAGAGTAAATATTTAAATGAATTCTGGAGGTAACTTAATTCTGTAAGGTACACATATACAATATGTAATTTAAAAAAAATCACAGATTAAAAATTAAATTACCAATCAAACGTTATTCACCGTTTAGCATACCGTTATTAAAATCATTCGTACCACGTTACCGGTTTGTTTAACCAACTGACAGGCGTCACCTCAATTAAACTTTTTTACCGCGTGTAGGCAACACCGAAGGCAACGCCTTAACATTAATCAACGCCTACAAGACCTCCGGCGCATAATAAAAATTATTGAAAGCAACCGCTTACCGTGGAAGCGAAGCGCAAAGAATTCTTCTTTTATGGGTATGTTGTAAATGTTCGTTTTTTATTCGGGCGGACGTAACCAAAAGTTTTTTTTCTCGTGAAAGCGTTAAAATAGTAACAGACTGAAGACCTGCTATAGCTAAGCGAATATTGTTAAGGGGCCTTGCAACAGTTTTATTTTGTGATGGACAAATCTCCCGCGAGTAAAGTTCCGCTTCTATGCAAGACATACCTTTAACAAACAAACAAATAAACGGCCCCATTAAGGTCGCGTGACCTTGTGTCAAGGGTCCGGAAATAGTCACAACATTAACTCAAACACCCAGACCACGACATCCGTATGGCCAATACAGACATTTGCTGTGCGCAGGGATCGAACCGGCGACCAACATGTCTGTCACCTTTAACAAAAATAAAAAAAAAAAAGTAAAAAGTACAACACTATGAATTGTTTAAAGGTTTTTTTACTATTTTAAAAAAAACATAAGTTTATAACAACAAAACAAACGTTTAATATAAGACCGTTTACAAAAAAAACCTTATTTTATAATTAAAAAGATAATTAATTTACGTTTTCTATTCGTAATTCGTGTCAGTATGCGTTCGAAAATCAAATCATATTAATTCAATAACTCTAGACCACACCCGTATCAATTGATAGTTGGACGCAGTGAGTTCAATTGAATGATATATGATAAATGCATTTCGTAATACTAATCATGATTATGATATTTTTCAATAAACTTTCTAAGGTTATACACACGGTATTAAACCGATGACAACATACCGCATATTGCTATATCTTATTGTTTTATGGGTCAATACTTCGTACTGTCGTTACGTTTTAATTAATTAAAAAAAAAAAAACAATTTAAAATGTAGGATTAAGAAGTATTTATTTTGTTCCTAAAAAAATATTTATTTTTAAAAACTTTCCAATAAAATAACATCCTCTAATTAAATACAAAAAAAATCACAACATTAATTATATTAACGATAAAGGTATGCGCAAAATTAAAAAATAAACAATCCAATTGGATGCTTTTTTAGTCATTTAAAATACATTTACGCTCAAGCCCGGCTATTAAGGGTAACTAATTAAAAAATTAAAATATACCGCCGCCAGATGATTCAGAGTTAATTAAACTATCTGGCGTGCAATCTCGTGCGATTTCAACTTAGCCCTTAACGATGTTACTGGCTATCAACTTGAATAGTACCTGACCTTCTCATTGATCTTCGAAAATAAATAGGAATACACTTTCGTAGAGAAATTTCTACAATTATATTGTGTAATTCTATAATTATGTTACTTTCATGCTATTGACGTAAATCTGTAGCCATTTTTTACAGTTGGACTTTTAAATGGTGTCTTGGCAACGGCTATTCGTCTTCCGAAAGTGAAAAATATATGCGCTAATAATAAAAAAAATATTAATAAGAGATTTTCGTACCTTAAAAATGACGTTTAATAAAAATATATAAAAAAAGTTATTTATATATATAATATAAGTATGTTTGTCATATTTTAATTGTTTTAGGATCTACAATATAATACAATCGCATATGTATATCCAATAGAAAAAAAAACGAAAAGAAAGTTAATTAATTTTGTTTTTTTTTCAACATACACACCATTTTAAATTCAAAATATTTACGATTTTATACAGAGTAATTATTTTAAAATAAAAAATGGCTGCAAATCTTTTATCTTATTCATCTTCTATTTGACCGTAGGTATGTATAAATAGGGTTCCGCGGGCAGATGTTAGCTCCTCGTTAGCGGACATACGCCGCGTTCTGCCTACATCTTAATTAAGGCGACCAGAGCGAGGCGGTGCAACGAGAAAGTTTTTAAATAAAATAAGATAGCTCTCTTATTTGCGGTACTAAATCGTTTTTAGCAAAAAATAAATATTCATTCTATATTAACATACAATGGAATTTATGTATTTTATAGTATTGTACGATTTAAATGTATTTTTACGGTGGAATGTGTTTATTCCAGTGTAACATTGTTGGAAACGTAATACTTAATTCTCCCTTTAAAGGTAATATCTTTGAGCAAATAGAAGCATTTACTGTCGGCACTGTCAGGTGGTTCTATCGCTTTTCACGGAAATATATTTTGTTTATAGTAGATACTGTATTATTATGTCATTTAATTACACATAACTTAGTAGAATAGTGAAAAACATGTCATTATTATTATTTTTATTCTTAATGTATTTAGTTGTCTTATACCTCCTATCTATCTGTCTTTTTTAACTTGTACCTATCGAAATGTAAGGTTATTACACTTGTAAGTTCAATTCTCGTATTGACATAAAACAACTCTGTAACCTATTAACAGTTACGAAGACTGTTGCTATCAAAAGTAAAGGTACTGACGGTAAATTCCTTAAGGTATAAAGCAATGACAAACTATTTATGTTAATCTTTATGAAAGTCTGAACGCAAAACTTATAAGTGTTACTCAAGCCTATTTATGATACTTACTAATGCACCATTCTCGTAAGTTGTTACAAAACTTCCCAGCGTCACAACCGTCTTATTAGGTCGAATATTGATGACCAATTAAGCGCTGTGTTCAAGCAATCTCGTCTGGTCGAGATAAGCGCATTTGTTGGTGTCTGAGAGCACCACACTTTATGCTAATTCACCATTCGACCAGTCAATAGTCGGTGGTCTTGAAAACTCGGGTAAAGAATTGCTTAATTAGCGAGCATTCGAAATTACTGTCATTAATATGGGGGAAATAATCGTATCGATTTAGTATTAGTAGCGAGATAGCTGAGGACTTAGCTTACGAATTGAGATTTTTTAGTTCTTTTTGAGATATTTGTCGGTGATATTGTTTAGGATCATTAATAGTAGGGACATCAGGACATTTTGTGGATAAACAGAAAATCAAAGAATTTTAAGGCTATTAAATTAAATGATGCTTATATGAATTTTGATTAATTCGGGAGAAATTAGGTCTTTACTGTAGTAAAATTCATAGAATTTTGGCAGAAGAGCTTGTGGGACGCTTTCTTTTATATCAAAAGGGGGGCAAACTTGGCTAGATAGAATTGTATCATATGAATATATGTAGATGGCAATTAAATTGTTTGTGTTTAAAACGGTATTTTGAACGCCCATATCAAAGTAAAATCGCCATATTTAAATATACTTATACTTTCATTTTTTTCAAATAAAATTAATATACTCATAAACACATTAAACTCGTATTTTAGTAAAAACCTTGAACATTAATGTAATACGTAAAGTGGAATGGGTTAATTATTAATTATGGTCACAATATTTTTTCTTTTGTATCAAATATTCTGTAGATTTTGACAGACACGTTGGCGCAGTGGTCATTGCAACTGACTCAAGCGCTAACGGTCGCGGGTTCGATCCCCGCTCACGGCAAACGTCTGTATCGGTCATATGGACGTTTTTCGTGGTCTGGGTGTTTGTGTGAGTGTTGTGAGTGTTTCCGGACCCCCGACACAAGGTCACGCGATCTTAATGGGGGCCGTTGAGTGTGATGCGTTTATTAAATATTGTTTTCCTGTCATTTCCTATACGGAAGTCAGTTAGTCCTTTTACTAGTACCGAATGAGGTAGGTACCGTGATTTCTCTCGTTGCGATTTGTGTTATTTATTCTAAACTAATATACGAAAGAGGTAAAATAGAAAGAAATCTTAGAAACTACTGATCCGATTTAAAAAAAAATGCATTAGCTAACCTGTTTATTGAGGAAGGTAAATAACACGTAAAAATGATGTAAAAAATATTTATTTTTTGCCTTCTACTATTTAGTTTATATAGTCATTTGTATCTATTAAAGTGTTTTAATTCGGCTTAATTTTTTTGTAAAAAGTTTTTATTATCCATTAAAAGATATTTCACATTAAAGTACTGAAATATTGTACTATATTTTATACCAAATAATATTAAATAAAATAAATTTGTACCCCTAATTATCCATTCCACTTTACGTATTACATTAATGCTTAATTTTTAC
The DNA here is from genome assembly GCA_037950945.1 of Hypolimnas misippus. NCBI lineage: Eukaryota > Metazoa > Arthropoda > Insecta > Lepidoptera > Nymphalidae > Hypolimnas > Hypolimnas misippus. Next base: position 6,145,521 of record JBBEEQ010000009.1, read on the forward strand.
CTGAAATACGAGTTTAAATGTGTTTATAATTTAATTAATTTTATTTGAAAAAAAAAATAAGGTTTATATGTAAATTAGTTTCGTTATTCGTTAAACCGCGTATTGAAAAATTGTTTAAAAGGTTTTCTTAATTGCATTGATTAAAAATTACCTCAATTAATGTCTGTAGATTATGAGGTCGGTATTAATTAACATAACTGTTTCATATTTTTATGTAGCAGTGATATTTAATAGGACATGATAAATATTATATCGATCAAAAATGGCTCTTTTGTTTTAAGACTTCATTTTGGTTTGAAAAACAAGACAACAAATATAGAATATAAAAAACGGTTTTTAATTCCTTAATAGTTTTAAATTTACCTATAAGCTTAGACAACGTTTTGAACGACAGACAATCCTCATCATTTTCATACATTTAGTCTGCAAATGAATAACCTAGTCAATTGTTTCACAACTTTATCTAAACAGGCAATTCAATAATCACAATTAATAATTTCATGGTTTTTTATTCATCGATGTCATTATTAATTAATAGCTCTCAATCTTAATAGTATACGTCGTTTAATAGGATCACTTGAAAATAGTTACAGTTGTTACATTTACATCGACGTATAAAGAAGGATTAATATTTGACTGACGTGACGACACGTGTCGTGTCGTGACGTATTGGCTAGCGTTTACATTAATATGCAGTGTTCTAACACACCAGGACAATATTTTGAATTAATACAGCCCCAACTTTAGAAAGTGTTAAACTGACGTGTCGTGACTATTGAGCACCTCCGCAACCCACTGTTCCGAGGCGAACCGAAATCGGTTCTGATGCGACACATCAGAAACCATCACGACATGTCACAAAACGTCAATGTAAACGTTGTTATTCAAAATGTATGATACCAATTCTGTTCTGCTGCGCTACGACACGAAAAGGCAAATATAAATCCGCATTAATTCCAATCACCAACAGACAGTTACGAGCAGTTATACTATAGAAATTATCAGACTATTAGATATATTTGTATCTTCAAAAGGAGTTGATTTGATTCAGATACTATTGTACAAAATAATTATACCCCTCAATGGTAGTCGTATTTCATAATTGACGTTAGCAAAGGCTGTTTGTCAGCGAAATGACGCATCTCCAATATTGTCTTTGCTTCCCATTCTTTGGACGCTCGTAAAATTTATGGAGATTACAACCGACAATCACGCCTACTGCCTAAGAATCAATGGACACTCTTCGGGTACACTTAAGATTTATTAGTCCCTATTCGTATATAATCTCCACTAATTCACCGTAGAAAAACGTCGAGTTTATAGCCATCTGCACAATCGTCTCTTTGTCGTTGGACTCAATATATTTTAAATGACTCTCGAGACGGCCGCTCGTGAAGCCGATCCTATTGTGACTGACGGTGCCTTTACTAAAATCGAATCCCGAGATATTTATTTTGAATTAAGAATAATTTCTTTTTTAGCTGCCGTCTGTGGAGTGTGCCGCGCATTAGTGGCCTTTGTGGAGGTTATATTAATGAAGGATGGATATGATTTTTCGTTTTTTTTCTGGACTACCGCGTGGCTGGTGGTATTTTGAATATTGAATCAGTATTTTTACCCGATTGAGCCAGAGGGAGGTTAATATTTTTTGCTTGTATGTATCTTATATACGTGTATATATAAGGATGTCCGTTTTATTGTGATCTCGTGTAATCTTAACCGAGTTTGAAATACGTAGTTTCATTATTTCGACTTCAAAGCTAAACTACTGTACCGATTTTGATGAAAATTCTACGGGAGTGACGGGAAAGTATATCCTTTTTAAGAAAAAAAAGAATGAACATATATAATATGAAAATGAAAAATGTGAAAATTAATGAAATATATAACACATGAAAAAAAAATTGAGAACCTTTCATTTTGAAAGTCGGTTAAAAATATTATATCAAAGTACACATATAAAACGTGTTAAAGCTATTAAGATTGTCTTTGTACACCTATAAAGGCATCCTTTGACACGAACAATTAACATCCGTAGGCCTTGAGTTCTGAGGCATTGTTGTCAAAGATTAAGACAAAGACATGAACATTTATAATGGCCATCGTAATGTTAATTGCTATGCTAATGTCCTTAGCACGTCCTCAAAAACATTTGAGATACTGTGGAGTTACTGGTTTTAGTAACGGGTTAAGTACGCATTTTAGGTGACTTTTTAAAATATGTTCGTTGTCCATAATGGTTCATACTTTCATATTAATAATTTAAATACGAAAGTACATCTGTTTGTTTGTTTATTACGTTTCTCGCACAATATTTATTGACCCAATTTTGATAAATTTTTCAATTTTATAGCGATAGATTATATATTTTCCAATATAGGGGACTACTCTATGTCACGAGAATAAAATGTGGTGATTTTGAAATAGAAGATTAAAATTTGAACGCAGTCGAAGTTACGAAGATATTATATTAAATTAGCACATTTAAAAATATTATAAATATTTATGATGAAGTGAGAAGGTTAATTTCAAATTTTTAGCTGCATTTTTGTTTGTAAAGGATATTTTAATAATTAACGCTTATTCTTTAATGTGCTGTTTAGTTAGAAGGCTGTTTGCTTTGAAGCCAATGGTTAACTAATAGTAAAGGAAAAATAAATAAATAAAAAACCATCATTAATATAATTTACTTTGTATTAAGCTTCGGTTTTCTAGTATGGCGGACCGTTATATAGCAAACGTAAAAAAATGTATTTGACAATACGATATCGAAAAGTTTTTCTAGGAAAACAAAGCTTAAGGATTAATTAACTCCGGGTCAAAATTGTATTATAAGTTTTATGGGTGTGTCTGTGTATAAGTGTATCTGTGTGTCTGTCTGTGGCATCGTAGCTCCCTAACGACCAATGGTTTTTTTTTATTGAAAGTAGTGATGTAATCCTGAGGGTTTTTTGTTATAATTTATAGAGATCTGTTCAGACGTTCGAAGGTTATCAGCAATTTTTTAATTGGTTAAAGGATCTGAGTTATCGTGTTGAGGTTCGTTGAAATCGTCTCAATAAATAGATTGTCAATGTTGTTTTTTTTAATTTTCAATTTTTGTAGTATGTTTTATTATTTACTGATTCATACTGTTTAAATTTTTATACTCTAACAGGATATGAATATACGTGTACAATTATTCATTATTTCATATTAGCCTATGTAGGTGTTACGGATGTATACACAATGACGTTGAGTAGAAATAACATTAACATCTTCCTAACATTAACGTATTTTATTAGAGTGTAAAAATTTTCTCTGCATGAATAAAAATTTCTAAGTAGGGAAGTAGACGTGAGGCGTATTTTTTTCTATATTAAGATTATTTTTTTTCCTCGGTAGGCGCTTCATTTTTTTTAGCTTCTTTTGGAAGCATATATTTTTTTTTGGCACGATTTATACTTATAAGTTTTGCTCTCAGACTTTTATAAAGTTTAACATGAGTTGTTTGTCATTGCTTTACATCTGAAATATTTTCTGTTATTGTCTTTATTTTTGACAGCAACAGCTTTCGTAAGGTTACCTAAACTGATGTTATGTTACAGAGTTGTTTATGTCAATTACGAAAGTAAACTTACAAATAAAAAAAATACTTTATTCAAGTATGCTTTTAAAAGCACTTTTGAATCGTCAAAACAAAAAAATGTTGCTTAAATTAATAAAAACCTACAAAATTGCTTAAATATAATCGTGTTGTACTAAATATATTATTACTAATAATTATTTCAATATACATTGTCATAATTATTCCTTTATTTGAACAACATATTGATCGATAGAGTGAATTTTCGTGTTAAGGGTCAGTCACCTGCGCGACCAGACGAATAGATAGATCGTCTGTAAAATTATGCATAAACCCACGGTTACACCAGTGCAAAAAAATAACGTCTGAAATATCTTTGTTATTATTTACGTTATTTTAAAAATCTATAATACTTAGTAGATAGAGACGTGGACATACAAACTGGCATAGAAAAAAATAACTATGATTTTGAAACGAATCCTCAATTATTAAAAAAATAACTAAATCTATTACCTATACATTGATATAATACAAATTTGACGTTGATATATGTAGCCATTTCTAACTTTGACAAGCTCGTCATTTGTCTTTTTGGCACAAACTCCTGTCATACTCAGTCGTTTGGTTGCTAGGCAACGTCGTCCAAACTGGCCAGTACTTTGACGCTAAAATCCATGAGCTTCTAACATATCTACATTACATAATACCATTGATTGATTATAATAAATAATTTAATCTTAACCGGTTTTTTCGGGACTGGAAAGTCCAATAAACCCATAACGTATAATGTTCTATATCGTTCTAATTTCCCTAAGTGACGTTAATAGCGGGCGCAACACGCTGGGCCTGTATCACGAAGAAGCTTACTTATCACTGTTAACGCGCGCTGTGGGAAATATTGTCTCTATATTATCTTATACAGGGGGACTCTATTGAAGAATAAAGGGATAAATATAGAATTTGAAAATATGTTTGTACAATTTTGAAATGAAATTCATTGATAATATCTTGAATATGTTGATATCGGCGTGTTCTATTCTTCGGACCTTCTTGGCTTGTGTTTGTTCTTCTCCATAACAGGTAAATATCCTTGTACAGCATTGGTGTATTTGGGCTTTGCATGTTCTTCTCTATAACAGGAAATTATTCTCAACAAGCAATGTAATATTTATAGGATGTGGCTACTGGACGACGTTTAGTTTTAAGTTTAAGCCGAGATAGATATGAATAATTTCAAATCGCCTTCAAAAAGGAGCAGGTACTCAATTTCGTTAATTTTAATGTTAATTACATCAGAACTTCGTCATTCGTTTACCGATTTTGAAAATATTTTTTTATTTGAAAAAGTATGAATTATTCATACAAAACGTCGGCATCATTCCTGAAATGAAAGTGATCGTATGTTTTTTTTTTTAAATTTTAGATAAAAATAGATATATATTTTTGTAATCTCATCACTTTACATAATAATCACGTAGCAGTTCTATTTGTTCACATTACCTGTACTAGTAAAGCTTAAGTCGAACACGCTGCATAAACCAGTAAGTAGCCATAGCATACGGGTATACGGGAAGTTACTAAACAAATTGGCTTTTTGTAATACACTATGATGATAAAAAAATAATATATTTATTTAACTCTTTTAAATACACAGCACATTACAATCACGTAAAAGTTCTATTTAATAACAAAACCTTGTATAGCTTATTTCGAACACGCTGTATAAACAAGCGAGGCGCATTTCCTATTGACCGGTAAGTAGCCGCAAACACCGAGCGTGGGTACGGAACACCATGTATACGGGAAGTTGCATTAGCAAATTGTACGAATGCTGTGAGAACTGGCGTCGGGAAGAGTTCTCTTTTAACCGTTTTTAGTAATAACTAATAGAGTTTTAATTAACTAACAGTGTTTGGTACAATGTTTGTTTCTATTGTTTGACGTATTGTATTGTAATTTTATTATGCTTTGTTGTTAGATAGTTTCGAGTTTGAAGCTTGGGAGTTATTGAATGTTACATATGTTACATAGTTGGATGCTGATAAGCAATAATGTGTCAACCCACAAAAAGTCAAATTCGGAGATATTGATGTTTTCTAATAATTCGTTACAAGTTTAACATTATTCAAAAATATTTCAAGTCACTTAAACAAAATAAGTATCGAAAAAAGTGTCTTAAATTAATGACTCTTAAAGTGTCTGACTATTAAAGTGTGTTAATTTTTTTGAGATATTCAATAATATCATATATGTAAACAATTTATTATTAGATAAAACTTTTATTATACAAATCTGCATTTAATTCATTATACCTTTTATCAAAATAATAAAGAAAAATGAATAAATACTTCTTAAAAACAATTTCTTAAGAATAGGTATGATATTTTTGACAGTCTAGGTTTTTTAATATTGAATTAATTAGCGAACCAAAAATCACAACATCATATCAACGAAAGATTCTAAATTTAAATTTAGAATCAGAAATTTTATTCCGTTATCAACCATAACGTCATCAGTTTTACCAACATTGCCACGATACGTAAGGTCAGTAGAGTCGTGTCGGACGTGAGACTAGCCGAGGATAATTACATCTGCTCGCGACTGTCCGCGCTCTAATAACTCGTAATAAGTGTCTAAGTACCACCCATAGTGCATGTTTCACGGCTACCTTTACACGGAGACGGTTCCACTTTTAAATTTAGATTTTTTTTTCAAATTTTGTTCGTTTGTCAATGTTGTTATTCGATGCATCGAGTGCAGTTGTGATTGATGATTTTTAGTCGAAGACAGTTAGTTATCTACTCGCAACTGTCCACAATTTACTTGTAATAAGTGTGTATCCACCACCACCACCACAGGCACGCCCGTGAAAAGATAACAGTATGAATTTCACTGTTAAATTTAGAATATTTTTAATTTTTTGTTTCTTTCAAAAGAATTTAAATACGAGTCAGATGATTAAGGTTGTAGCTAAACCCAAATACCAATTTCGGATTAAGTACAGTCGTGGTCGATATTAACCAGTCGAATGGAATAATTTAAGTTCCTAGCGACTGTCCGCGTTATAATTACTTACTTAGCTCTGTTTTTATGGATATAGTTTTTTAAATAATCTATGGTAATATATAAAACTAGAGTTTGTTTGTTTGCACGCGCTAATCATAGGATCTATTAGTTCGCTTTGGAAAATTCTTTTTACGTTAGACAGCATGTTTATTAAGAATTATGGACTATATAATATCACAATTATACTTCTCTTTTTTAAGAAAAGGTAAGGACATCAAAAGCAAAAAACGTAATTACTAATATTAATACTTATTTTCGTATCCTCTTCCAAGGAAAAAGAGAATAAACTAAATCTGTCAAGCCGTTTTTGAATAATCGGTGAACATACATAAAAAATCGTGACAAATTAAAAACCTTTTTTGAGTCTTTTAAAAAGTATAGTGCGTGACAGCTAGATAATTTCATAAATTTTTCTTAATGATGTTACATTACCAATATTAAAACGTACACGTGTATACGTTTCTCAATTGGTAATGAAAACTTCATATTTAGCAGGAACTAGCACACGGCGTGTAATTTTTATGAGTAATGTATGCTAATTCGCTAAACGAAGTGCTGATAATGAGTTAGTATGATTAACGAGTCGTTCTTTACGTGATATTTATTGTACAATACTCGCTTGAGCTGGTGATTAATGAGGGCGCTAACTGGTAAAACTTATGAAACATGTAAAAAGAACTAAGCTATTAAATTAAAGGTTAGTGTGACGCTATAAAAATATTTATTACTAGCATTTTTTTAGGATTCAGTTCTCTTTAACCAAATCGACGGTTCTAATTTGATGCAAATATATACATAAAATATAGCTTATGATCATTTATAGTTACTACTGGTCGTCCATTGGTCGAAATTCGACCATAATTCATTTAAATTGTAATTTTGAACATTAGTAAGGTTCTAATGATAATTTTATTTGATTTATTTTCATTAATTTGACTACAGACTTTAACAATAAACAAAATAGTGTCCTATATACGCGTGTGTGTGCAATTAGATGGTGTAATGTTTTTTTATTGGTTTAATATGTTTTTTATGCATAATAAAAAATAGTATTCATTTCTCTTTATTTCTTTCAAATGATATCATAATTTTATAAATGAGTAGTTCTGAAGTTTACTTCGTACGCACAAAATTCGTTCTCACTTTATTATATTAGTATATATTCGTTCAATTATTTTTATTATTATTAGGTACTAAAATTTTCCTTTTTTGAATCGTTAAAACTATTTATTTTACAAGCAATTGTAAGCGACTACTAATATTGTGATTTAGCACAGAGTCGCTCATTTTAAATTTACATATACCTATTGTTAAAGAGTTGTTTTATATCTATACTCATATTATAAAGAGGTAAAATTTGTTTGTAAGTTTGTATGTACGGAGGTAGTCTCTGAAACTACTGATCCGATTTGAAAAATTCTTTTTGATTTGCTTATTAAGGAAGGCTATATAACATCACGCTACGACTGATAGAAGCGAAGCAGTAACCATGAACGCGAGCGAAACCGCGAAGGGCAGTTACAAGAGCAAAACTTACTAGTGGAATTCTCATTTGAGACGATATGAAGTAATTAAAACATCGATTAATTCGAATAATCGTAATTCAAATTAAATAACATGATTCGATTGAAATGCTTAATTTAAAAAGTGTATTCCATACCATTATCCCGGGGTCGGAGAGCGAGTGCACCTTACGACTTCATTAGAGCGTGTCAAGCGGACAGTCACGACGCGCCCTTGCGACGGAACTGGTCAGGATTGTGCTGGACGATTACTTGTAATCGGGCCAACGTTGGGGCCAATGTTGAGTTACATCGTTTGGGTGGTTTTTTGGACAAATGTTGGAACTAATGTTGGTTGAGTTTTGGAAAAAAATAATGTAATTAGCTAGTGGATGATTACGGGTAATCGGATGAATATTGGAGCCAATGTTGTTAAAACTTTTGGGTGGTTTTTGATCCAATGTTGGAATGTATGTTGGAAGAGTAGAGCTTTAAAAGATGTTTGTTGGGATGGAATTAGTTAAATATGTGCGACGTTGTTGGTTTTTAGAACAACACTAGCTTTTTGCTTGCTGCTTCGTTCGCGTCAATGTAGGCTTAACCACATAAAGCTTGTTTTTCTGTCTTGTCGATGCGCGCGCGCCGTCTACTGGAAGTTAATTGTACTATGCCCATAACCTTTGCGTAAGTGCGAAAAATAATTCGATAAAGTTTTATTACAGCGTTAAAAAATACTAAAAGAAAAGTAACATAAAATTTTGTATATTACAGTTAATAATTGGGTACCTAAAAAATTAAAAAAAGAAAATTAACAAGTTTTAATTATAAAACAACAAAAAAAGATAAAAAAAACACATAATCAGTTACAGCATAATGATCGAACAAAACGACAAACACACAATGAAACTAGCACGTCTAATGGCACGCCCAGACCCGCGATGATATCTCACGGATTAAAGGAAATAATTACAAAAGATTCGTATAACGATAGCCGTTTCGCCCTTTCAGTGTAAATGCAACGCTAGATATTTTGATTTCGTGTTTATTCAATTTACTAGCTTTTGTCCGCGACTTCGCTCACGTAAATAAAATAGAATATGGTACTTTCCGAGAGCCGAGATGGCCTAGTGGTTAGAATATGTCGATCTCAACCAATGATCGCGGGCTCAAACCCCGGCTAGCACCACTGATTTTCCAAGTGTTGTAATTACACTTATAAGGTTTGTTCTCAGACTTTCATAAATATTCTCATAAGTTTTTTGTCGTTGCTTTTTAAACTAAAGAAATTTACTGTTGTTGCCTTATTTTTGACAAGAAGAAAAGACTTGTTTATATTACTTACTAAGGCGGATCCACCATTGTGGGCACGATGAGCATGACCACAATCCTAATAGACTTGTAACGCTCACACACATGCTTTAGTAAAATAAATAAAAAAATATATCGTGCTGACAAGCAATACTGTGTCAAGCCACATGGACTTCATTTTGAGAAAATGGTGTCAAAAGATGTCAAACCTATACTTAATAAATTTATATGAAGAAGTACATATATATCCATCTTTTCTTTTTTGTTAAAAGGTCATTTATCAATTAAAAATAGATTGATATATTTAATATATTATATAATAAAAAGTTTTTCAAATATTTGAGATTATTGTATAAATTGCAAAATATGGAACGAACTTGAAATTCGAAACAATTAATTAAGAAACTTTTTTCCATACTTACTTAGTTTATATAACTTATTTTTTTTTTAATAATTTTAAATAGATGATGCTGTATCAGAATGCATCAATATCTCCGACTTTGACTATTAGTGGGTTGACACATTATATATTGCCGATAGCCTTCATCAATAAATAAAGTATCTAACACAAAAATAATTTTTCAATTCGAACCAGTAGTTCCATAGATTAGCGCGTTTAAACAAATAAACCGTTCAGCTTTATAATATTAATATTAATAAGTACATGACAATATTGTTACAGAGGTTTTATATGTTATACATATTTTAATATAAACTAACACTTTTTACCCGACCGCCAAAGAAGGGTGATGTTTCTCTGTACTCCTAACAACGTGTATGCAAAATAATCAGTTGTAACGCACAAACAAATTCACATTTTTATTATATTAGTTACTAATAGGATACCTGTATTCTCTCATTTCAATTAACTTGTGTAAGCGTACGATAATCGCTTGATTTACATTTTATGTTAATACATAATGTATTGCTTTTAGATATTTTCAAGTGTTTTTAAATGTTTCCGATTGGCTGTTGTTTTTAGAGTTCCGTTACTGAATGGTGAGCTGAGTTGGACTAGTGGTTAGAACACGTCGATCTGAACCGATGATTTTCAAGAGCTAAATTAGTGATTAAATTTCGAGCTCAGCGGTGCAGGAAAACGATTTCTAGTGTTTATCCGGGAATAACGCTAATCTCAGTTATTTAGAAATTATATAAACCATTGCCATTCGTATAATTTACTAAGTGTATTCGTGCACTAAGTATAATACTCGCTTGCTTGCTTGTTTGTTTGAAGTCGCTAATGTGTGGTTCTATGAGTCGAAATATAACACAAACGTAACATCTCCTTACAGAATATCCTTCCAAAAAGATAACACAAGCAGTCGCGTTACGCGCTCATTTAAGTTTAATTTTCATAGATATTAAATTTATACTAACATAATAAAAGGAGAACGAAGTGTGTATGTCCGAAGTAAATTTGGAACCACTGAATCTATTTAAAAAATTATGGTTTTAAAAGGCTTTCATGAGTATTATTTTAAAACAAAATCTATATTCACGCGAGAGAAATCGCGATGAAACGTTAGTGTTTAAATAAAGACTCAGTGTAGTGAAGTTGTCGATAGATAAAGCGCCCGTGCTCCACCTCTATAGTTATAAGACCTTTGCTTTCTTAACAAGCTGGTAGGTTCTTGGATATTCTAGAATGGAACGGAAATTATATATATTTTTTATAAAAATAATATAATTGAGGCTTAATATTTTCAGCCTTATTTATAAAATGTTTTCGTTGCTAGATGTTTCGTGTTTGGTAGTTTAATGCACGTAAAGGTTTATGCAGACTAGATATATGTAATACTCGGGTCCTTTTTGTCCGTCGACATAGAACGTTTGTAACTCATATTTTTTTAAAGAAACTGACTTCAAAAACAAAACATACAATTTCCTTTACATGGAAATTATGACATTAAATTTATTGGACCAACCTGAAAGCATAACTTTCCAAACCAATAAAGAATTTAAAAAATGACGGAGTTATGAGGTAACAAACATTAATAATAAATATGCTACTTATTGAGATCCTCCTTTTTCGGAAGTCGGTTAAAAAATCCTCGACGTATTGAGAAACTCTTTATTTTTTGTAAGTCGATTACAAATGAAGAAAAAATACTGTGAACGTTTTATGCCTCACATTGTAAGATATAAAATAAATAAAAAAATCTTTTAATTACTTACATGTCACGATAACAAGTAAGAGTTTAAGAAATTCCATTACAAAACGAATTAAATGAACGCAACAAGTTCCAGAATAATCCTCCAGTTATCTCCGCGAGCATCGTCGCGGCACGCGACTCTGTCTAATTTGTAATTACGTTGCCTCGCCTTATTAACTTATTACTGCACGATGCACGCTTTTGAGATAACCCTTAAGTTATTTCATTTATAAAACACATACACTTATAAACCTAAAGAAAAAATTTTCTATAATTTATAAACTTAATTGATGTGTCTTCACTCTATATATATTAATAAGTAATAGAATACGAAAGTAATTATTTTTGTCTTTCAGTTACGATTGTAATGAATTTGGGTAAAGAGTTTGAATGGAATGGAATTTTTTCCGTAGATATAGTTCCGAGAACCAATGAATTACTATATCTTTTTAATACTAATAAATGAGGTAAGAGTTTGTCAAAATTTAAAAAAAAATCTTGACGTTAACTAATATTACGGCACTCCGCTTCCTTACCAGGAATTTACTAAAGTATAATAAATAGCAATACAATTCAATTTTGAATATTCGCCTGCAGTATGTATCTATCTTGCGTGAAAGTTAATACAATTAGATGCTGATAAGCAATAATATGTCAAACCCACAAGAAGTCAAATTCGAAGGTATTGACTTATTCTGATAATGCGTCACGCACTTAACATTATTTAAGTCATTTAGACTAAATCTGTCATACTACAAAAGACGCATTAAAACCATGTTGAACACGTGTCTAGCTAAACAGTGTTTAAGATTTAAACATTGCTTAAAATATTCTCTAAATTGCTTAACAGCGAATAAACTCATAAAAAAACTTATTGGTAAAATGTTATACGTTACATTTGACAGCTGAAATAGGTTTTAGACATCTATTAAACTCACTTAAACGTATATTATTCTATGTCTAAAGCATGTTTAACTCAAAACTGTCTTAGACGCGCGTTTAACGTCTGTTTAAATCTTTTGTAGTAAGGCAGAATAAGTTTATGTTTCAAATATTGAAGTGAGTTCCATATTGAGCAATTTGTAATAATTTTATATATTTGAAAAAGTTATTATAATATAAAACTTTTTTTATTATACCTATCTGCTTTTATTACATTAAACTTTTTATCAATATAGAAAAAAAAATATGGATATATACTTCTACAAAGTAATTAATTAAGAATGTGTTTGACATCTTTAGACGCCAGTTTTTCTAAATAATGTCGGTGTGGCTTGACATAGTATTGCTTACCAACGTCCAATTATTCGAAACTGTTTTATCATTAACGTAATCATGTACAGAATAAAATGTATTTATAGATAAATTCACTATAGTGAAGTAAGGAAGTCGGTAACAAATAACACCATTTGTCCTAGAGTCGATGTATAGCGAGTTCGATTTCCGTTCAAAACAGGAATTTGTAAAGGCCTATACATGTACATTAGGTTGCATACGTGTGGGAACTGTCTTTGTGTCGAATGCAATACACAAAGTAAGCGCGTGTGTGTGAGTGATGATTCGTGGTGTGTAAACATACGACGCTAAGTAAGGGTTACTGAAATTAAAGATAACTTAATTCTAATATTATCAAAGAATTTGTAATCTATTTATGCGTGTAACGCATTATTTACATGTACTAGATAAAATTAACATATTATATAACCAGGTAATAGCTTAAAGATAGAGAAGTCGTAATGAGTACGCGTTTACCATTTTTAATTAGTACAAATAACTCTGACTGTAGATTACTATAATACTAAACTTATGTACTTCAAATTAAGTTAAAAATACTAGTAGCTAGTGTTATAACTAACTAAATTTTTTTTACACTACAACCTTTTATGGGCCTGGCCTCTTGAATAACTTTGTATTGCCTTTTGCTTCAATCCTTGGGTTGCATTCTCCAGGTGATAAATCTACCATGGACCTGAAATCCACCTGAATGCTGTATCGCCATCTCTTCTTAGTCCTTTTTGGAGTTACTTCCAGTTGCCCATCACTTTGGGTGCCTCTTGTTTGGTATTCTCCTCCATCGTATCCTGTCCGCCTCAAACGTTGTCTTGTTGAATCTGACTATTGTTTCTTGCAGTATCAGTATGTTTAGTTCGTGATACATCCGGTGGCGATACTCACTGCTATCATTTCTATAAGGCCCGTACATTTTCCTTAGCATTTTCCATTTAAAAGCTGCTAGTTTTTAAACCCATTTGGTTATCATTTAGTTTGTGTAATTGTGATATATTGAACTATTTTTGATATTAAGGTAAAAGTAACCTGGAAGCCGAAATCTGCTCTATCCCTTTCCATACTTCCTACCCTCTTCTTTACTTTTATTTTTTAAGCATTAACGCATCCCTCAACTCGTAGTTAAATCAGACAGGTATGTGCGACTCATGGCACGGAGAATACTTACGAGACTACCCGATAAATTCTAGCAGTGTCCTCATCGCCTTAATAGCGTCATGGCAATACTTACGCATACTACCGTGACGCCTTGTCGGTTGGCCTTGTTGTTGCCTTCTCTATTAGATTCCCTTATGGCAGAGGGAGAGGATACGCATAGAGACGTCTTCTTCTTTCCGATCTTCTGCGGACTGGGTCAGCGAAAGCATATATTCTTCTTCATATTCTTTACTGTTACTTTTCTTACTTTTCGCAGACTCCTTTGGCGATATAAGGGATTCATTGAAAGAGGAATGGTATACTTGCTCGTTTTCCTGATATATTCGTAAAAAGCATGTTTGCCACCGAGTCTATTGCTAATGAATAAAAAAATATACAATTATACATATATGTCAAAGAATCTGTACTTTCACAATGTTTTTTCTTAATTGTCGAGGACTAGTACGATTCAAATCTAACATATAAAAATCAATGTTCGTTTGTTCGTATTGTATGCGGTGGCAAACTGTTCACCCGATTGTGATAAAACTTTGCCAACTTATATTTGCACTAGCAGAATGTTATAGGTATAGTACCATTAACTCACACTACCGGATATTCATAAAAATAGGTTTTAGATGATCGTCCACTATAACAAATTTATAGAGCCCAGATAGCCTAGTGGTTAGAATACATCGATCACAACCGATGGTCGCGGGTTCAAACCCCGGCTAGCACCACTGATTTTTCAAGTGCTAAATTAGTGTTTAAATTCATCTCGAGCTCGGCGGGGAAGGAAACCTGCATGTGCCGGGAGAAATTCTGACATGTATGTATATCCACCAACCCGCAGTGGAGCAGCGTGGTGGATTAAGCTCTAAACATTCTCCTTAATAGGAGTGGAGGCCTTTACCCAGCAGTGGGATATTAACAGGCTGTTACTTTACTTACTTTTTTAACCACTATAACAAAAGCTAGTTTATACTGATATAATAAAGAGTAAAAAGTAAAAATTTTAGTACTTTTTTAATGGTACATTCTTCGATGGTCATAGACTATATTGAATGTATATTTATACGCATTCTTTAAAACAAAAATAACCTCAACGCGAACAAAGCCGCGAGCGACAGCTAGTAATTAATTAAAATTCAGTAGTGACTCGACGTTGAACCTGCTACCCGCAGTCAATATCGTGTACTATTCACTTAGCCATCAAGCTCGCATGCCTATCATCAAAGACACATATAATCTGTGTAATTTAAATAACATAAACTCTGCTCCAACACGAATCTGAGAAATGAAACGAATGGGAAGATAATGGAACTTTTTGTTAATTACGCGCGCGTCGGAGGCGCATAAAATGTCGTAATTGTTTTGATTAAAACACTTCTTCGACGTATGCTATCAAGCGCACAATTAGTGCTTCTGATGCTTCTGTGGTGTAAGCCAAACGCTGAAGCGGATTTTAATTTAATATCCATACTAATGTATCTCACAATTTTACTCTCGGTTTTCGATAGTTGGCAAATTAATCATATTGTACGTCTTAGCGTAAACGCGCTAAGGCTAAAAGAAAGTTGCCGATTTCGCCAAATGAATTGTATCTTATTATATGTAAAGAAATATTTTATTTTTAAGGAAAAATTATTTTTTCATAATTCGGCGGTCATGAAGTGTGTAAAAATAGTTATTCTTTTAAGGGCTAACGTGGAGTTGGATGTTTTTACTTAATAAGAGCTCAATGCCCCTAATATACTTTTGCAGCACCAGAGAATCCACAAATGCATTGCCAGCTTGAAAGAGAATGAAAGGGAATTTATGGAGGAGGGCGTTAAGCTTCCGATTCTCTGACTCACCGTACGGAACATAGTTATATTATTTACTTCACAGCGATTTTCTATGAGCATGTGGTGCGTCGAGACAGACCGTATGAGAGCTGCAGCCAAAGAGCTACAGCTAGACTCTACCACAGTAGTGTTCAAAATTCAACATCATCACAATCTATCATTTCAGCCGTAGAAAATCACTCAGGATATAGTCCTTTCCTATAGATCCAAAAATCTTAATGTTAACTAATCTCGGTTATACGCCATTCGCTACTAAAACAGTCAATAGCCAATTATAAAGTTGAACCATTGTATAGCGAGTATAAAACGCAACTGCTGTTTATGAGAACATTACTCGAATGGTAAATGAATAGGTTTCAATCATTTAGCTTCGGTGAAATCTATTCTGTCTAATTTAATGGGAATATCCAGCGAAATGGATGTTCATGACTTTGTAGTATATAATTATCCGAGTGTTTGACAAGGAATGTCATGGCTTTTCTAACTTCGTGGTGTACCTTTTTTACCTTCCCGGTGTACCTTTTCTACCTTCCCGGTGTACTAAATATGTGTTTAATGATCTACGTAGGCAACGGACTTTTGTGCGCAGATCATTTAAATTGTTTTTCTGGACTTTTAGTATACAGATCTTGGAAATTTTGAAACTGAAATGAATAACGGAAAAAATTACAAGAAAAGATACGAGTAGGTATCATCAATTTTCAATACATTTTTGATTAAATTAGATTATTTGAAAATATAATATAAATTTTAGGTGTTACTTAAATTAATCCCGGTTATTTTAAGTTACATAATCAACGTCTAAATAACAATGTTGATACAAAATTTCAATTCACAGAAAGTGCCCTAAATCATTATGTCATTTATTTTGATGAGGATCAAGTTTAATTTCCTGTCAATTGTGTTTGTTTCCAACATAATATTAATATAATTTAAACTTTCAAAAACCTATACAATCTACTCATTTCAATTAAAAAACCATTTTAACGAGCCCCAACGCAATACTTCTGTAAGTTGGTGAGGAGATGTATATCCTTCTGATTTCAGAGTATTTGATATCATTTACATCATAGTAAAATTAGTTTCCATAAGATCCGTAGAATTGTCCAAATTCAACGCATAGAAAATTAGTTGGCGCAGTGGTCACTGCAATTGACTGAAGCGCTAACAGTCGCGAGCTCGATACCCGCTCACTGTCGTTTGGGTGTTTGTATCTGTGTGTTTCTGGATCCCCGACACAGGCTAATGAGATCCTAATGGCTGTTAAGGGCGATGCGTTTATTTAGTATAATTGCATGTACAAGTATAAGCAAAATTACAGGACGATCGATTGAGCAGTGAAGTCATGAAAGCGTAACAAAAAATAAACGCATAGACAAACTCTCCTTCGCATTCATAATATTACTTAAGCTAAACCAGCCAGTTTATTTTGACACACAATCAGTGTAATGTTAGTTTTGCATATAAAGCGTTGAATGCAATTTTTATAAAACTTAAAGCAATACTCATTTCTCACCACTGTGTAAACTTAAACGTGAATACGTTATGACACTAATTACGAAGAGCAAGATCTTTATAGCATTGTAATGATATGCGCCCGCGCATTTGATCACGTTCATAAAATGATCAGCACGAACTCAAATTATCTTTTCTCTTAATGCATAAAGCTGATGAGTTGTTTGAAATATCAATATCAAAATGGTAAATAAAACCATTTAAATTTGAAATTTACATTCTCTTTCGTCACATAAATTCGTTTCCCAGGGTTAGGAAAAGTTATCAGGGTAACATGCGCAAGCGATCCGGTGACGTCCAACTAAGACGATGAAGGCAACTCTCGGGTTTAGCGGGTACTCTGGTGATTTCGGTTCCAGGAGTCCCATATACACACCTGATCTCCCCCAGGCGGGATTCATAAATATTATAACTTTTAAAAATTAAGGTTTTGAAATAATGCATGTGAACGCGTTAATCCTATTTTTATTTATTATGAAATAAGTGCAAAACTATAAGTAGGTACAAGGTTAAAAATTCAGTACATAATGCTATTACGACAATAATAGTTAAAAAAAAAAAACAAAATTTCTTAAATAAAATTCCTAAGAATATATAAATCATGTGCTTACAAATATTTTAGAAACAAAAAATATATAAAACCTTCCTAACAATTTTAATTGTACAGATAAAACAATAAAAAAGTAAATACATGTTTTTTAAGCAGCTTCTTAGCTCATCTTCGGCTAAGTGGGCGCGGGTCACGCTACCGACAGCCAGCTAATTGCCGTGACTGAGCCAATATTTGACATCAATTAAACGTATTCTTTAATTATTAGGATGGAATGTCGGGCGCCAATAACGTTTCTTTGCTTTTTACCATTGCTGGATGTAGAAATTTCTGTAAAGATTTATTAATGTTAGGTATTTTGAGTTTTGGAAAATTTATTGTAATTAATTTTACACGCGGATGGTTAATATGACGAAGGCATTCACTAAGAAAGGTTTTTTCCAAATTTACACCCGAAATGGAAGTTTAAAGTTTGTATTTGTATCAAAAACGAAGCGGGCGAAGCTGCGAGCAAGGGCTTGTTGATAATAAATTAGATTCATTTATACGGTAATGACTATTAATTACCGTATAAATGAGTCTATTTTATTATTATTTTTGAAATATAATTAAAATATAATATCTATAAAAGAGAGAAATTTAAATATTTACATTAATAACACTACGAATCGACCGCACGAATGGATGAATCTTTGAATCGTAATTCTGATTCTCTGGGCGAAAAATGCGCCAGTCCTGTCAGCAGTGAAGGCTACAAGACGATCTGGGCTGTTATTTGTATGTATAGATTATAATGAGATGTATGTATGTAATTAAAAAGTATTTATTACACTTATAGTAATATATATTATGACTTTATTTGCACTGTGTGGCCCGCTGTTTGGCCTTTTCACTTACCTTCATGGGTTGACTGGAAGAGATCTTTCTTAAACATAAGTCCACCATTGCCTACATACTTATTTTGTAAATATCTGTTATTTATTCAGTGCAATAAAGGATATTAAATATAGTATATGTTCAACGTGTGTATCTATGTTTGAATGTCTGTCTGTGGCATCGTTGCTCTCCGAAGAATTAAATTTTGATTCGTCTTTTCGTTTGAAAGTTAATTTAACCGGAATCCGGCTAAATACCGGAAAGATCTATTCAGACGTTTCAAGGTTATCAGCTCTTTTATGATTCTTAAGAGAATCTTAGAAACTTCTACTGGTCTGATTGAAAATTATTATACTGTGACTTCAATTATACTAAAATAACAGTGTTGCGTAAACTTTACCTCACGTTGCAGCATCATCTGTAATCAGCAGGATACACAACACTTCATGAACTTACAGCAAAAGTGGACGCTGTGACGTTAATTCTGTGTCAAGCCACACGGACTTCATTTTGAGAAAATGGCGTCTAAAGATGTCAAACCCTTCCTAATAAAATTCTTTGAAGACGTATATTTAAAAGCAGATTGATATAATAAAGATAAAACTATCTAATAATAAGTATTTTTTAATATATTTCATTATTGTATATTGCAAAATATAGTGCACACTTCAATATTCGTAACATTAGATAAAGTATCTTTTTCCATACTTATTTAGTTTAGATCACTTAAATTTTTTTTAATTATAATGTTAAATACGTGACGCATTATTAGAACACATCTATATCTCTGAATTAGACCTTTTGTAACTTGACACATTATTACCAGCATTTAAGTATCATGTTGAGGCTCATTGAAATGATCTCAATAAATACACTGTCGGGGAATTTTAAAATTTACAATTTTAGATTATGTTTGCATTATTACTACAAAGTTCTCGTGTTTCCAATACAAACGGTACATAGATTTAAAAATGGTTGTATAATCACCATAATAGTTCGCGTAATAGGTCCAGATAATACTTTTTATGCCAAAGATATAATGGGTTCCCATAGTGAGATGTATCTCGTATATTATTATGTATCTTCATGTTTAAAGATCATGAGAACATGGCGGATCATAGCTTACTTAACCATTATAATTTTCAACCGACTCCAAAAAGGAAATTCTTAATTCGTATTCGTTTTTTAATCATTGTTACTTCAGAACTTCGTCATTTCTTAAACGATTTTGATAATTCTTTTGTTTGAAAGGGTATAATTTTACATTGGTCCTATAAAGTTTTGATCAAAATCGGTTTAGTAGTCGAAATAACTGGTATAAGTGTGACGTCCACATAGACGAAATTGCGTATTTTGATTTTGAAGTGAAATGCTTTTTTCTTTTAAGTCTTGTTCATATCCGTTTCAAGTTAATATTTTTAAAAGCTTTTATTTAAGTATTTAACTGAATGAATATTATATATTGATATTGAGATTATATAGATGATAAAGATGCTTGGATTTAGTATAAGCTGGATTCACACAGGTTATTTAATATATTGGTAACTAGATGTATCTATTGTAAAACTTTTTACAAGAGTAACTATCGAGTTTCTTGCCGGCTCTTCTCGGTAGAATCTACATTGTGAACCGGTGGTGAATTCATTAAATTATTTTTTTGTTTTCTTTTTGTTTTTGTATTGACGATTCAAAAGTGTTTGTAAAAGCCTACTTGAATAAAGTATATTTTGATTTGATATGACATAAAATTAAATGACTTGACACAATTTAAAATAAAAGTTTTTTAAAAAATAGACAAATAAACATCGCGACAAAATTTAAACTGTTTAATAAGTACATAGAACTAAATTGATTAAATTAAAAGTTTAGCTTCTAATTTAATCAATTTAGTAGTATGTACTTATTAGTTGTTTTAAAAAAAATTTACAGTTACTTTATTTCGACCTAACTTTTAAAAGTAAACCACGAGTTACACTTCTAGTCAAACCTTGTGTTATGTTGTCATATTTTATGTATGCGTCTAAATTTATTTATTCCCTCATAATTTCTAGCCGCCTTAAGTGATTTACATCGCTGTAGTATGAATAATCCATAAAAATACAATCATTGTTTTTTTAATATTAATAAGACTGATATACACGTGACTTGGACAGTTGCTTAGCAACGTGTTGGTTGTTGATGTCAAAAGAAAGAACATGTCAATGTATTATTAAAAGTGTTCGAAAATGAAGACGTGGACAGTGAATCTATTGTCTTATCATTATTGAATTAGCTGCCCCTTGTGGTTTCACTCGCGGTCATGTTATCTCCTATGAGTCATAGCGTGATGTAATGTAGCCTATAACGATCCTCGATAAACGTGTAAAATAATGCAAACGATTTTTTCAAATCGGTCCAGTAGTTAGTTAACAGTCAAACAAACAATCAAATCTTTTTTAATATTATTAGTGTAGATTCTTGACTCTTTAAAATACTTACATTTTCGTATTATTTTTTTTTATGATATAAAATAGTTACCAAAGAAGTACACAAAGCAAAACACTTAAAGAAATTAAAAGTTTTTTGTCAATATCTAAACCGTTAAAGCATAAATCTTATCAAATTGCTGTTATATATGAATTCTATTCACCAATTGACCACAAAAGTGGATATTTTGGTAAAACTCAAAGGTGGTCGTTTATAAGGTAAAGGTACACATTGCGTTATGGTCAATGCCAGTGAAATTAGCTGCTTTTGTCCAGAACGTTCTATTGTGTTCTGGCACGGGTCATATTTAACTGTTTTTATTGTTCCTGGTATCTTATATTTTATTTTTTTGTTGTCAAAATTAGATTATTACAGTTAATGATTGTTATGTAATATAAGATTATTGAATTGTTGTTATTATTATTATAGTTTTGTAAATTTTAGTAATTTTGTGATTTTTAAGATTTCATTGTTAATAGGCATAATTAAAAATATATTTTATTGATAATATAATTATCTCAATTATTTATTATATTATAAATGTGAAGGTATGTGTGTTAGTCAGTTTGTTACGTCTTTTCTAAACCACTGAACCGATTTTGATGAGTTATGGAATATACAGAAAGGTTACTTCGTGTAGCGTAAAAATAAACCTGATTATGAAAAATAGGGTTAATTTTTTTACGCAACGACGTAAGAACTAACTAGTCTATAATAAAGACCATTATTATTTTTCTGCGAATATTTGAAATAGCATACTAATATAAAATAGAAAAACAATATACAAGCATAAATTTCAAACTAAAACAGAGTCCCTAGCATTGAAATCCACATAATAATATATAGGTGATTAATTCTGAGTGCGTGGGCGCCGATAAGCAAACAGCTTTGTGAAGCCGCCTCGGGAATTAGTCAAAGGCTGTCGTGTTTGTCTTCACTAAACAGCGGCTACCGGTGGAGTTTGTCTTACAGAGTTTAATCTTTGACTCTGTCGGTAGCTGTAATAAGAATAAATTAGCTTTTAGGATTCCGCACTGAAATTGAAACAAAATTAATCGCATCACACTCAATGGCTCTCAATGGGATCTCGGCGGATATACATGTGTCAGAATTTTTCCCGAAATATGGGATGTTTTTTATCGTCGTGTTAAATAATAATTAATAAATGAACACATCACACTAAAGTGCTCTCATAAGGATCTCATGATCGCGTGTCGGAGGTACGGAAATATACAACACAAACACAAACCCAGACCATGGCAAACATCCGTATGGCCAATACAGACGTTTTCCGTGAGCAGGGATCGAACCCCTAGACTGTTAACGCTTCAGTCAGTTACAGTGACCACTGCGCTAACTGTCTGTTAACAATGGAACACCATTTTGAAACTTACATCGCATCGTCTGTTGGTTTCTGTTTTTTCGTCCATATGATTGTACAAACTTTAAAATGCTATATCTTTTAAACTGTAGTATGTAACTAGTAGGAATTTTCAGAAAACACGTGTTAGTATGGATATTCTAACAAATAATAAAAATGGTCAAGCGTGAGTTGAATATATAAAACAATAAATAAATAAATATATATATATAAAACAATAAAAAAATATTCGATTTTTATTTTATTTATTATAGATATATTGAGTCGAATATAAGTGTTCCGGAATTTGATAACCGAGTCTGGATCGCGTTTTACCGTTTCATTTTTAAAAGCAGAACGGAAGGGGCATATCTTTAGATACGATAGAATTAATTTAAACATAAAATATTGTCTTTTAATGTGAAAAAGACATAGCTCAATGGACAGAACAAGTTGATCTTAACTCCATGGTAGCACAAATGTGTTTTTTGTACTTTTGTGTAAACCATATTTGAACGCAGATAAGCGATATTGTGTCAAGCCAAATGGACTTGGAGAAAATGGCGTTTAAAGATGTCAAACCTATTTTTAATAAATTTGTTTAAAGATGTATATCCCTTCGTTTCTATTTTGATAAAAGATATAATGAAATAAAAACACATTGGTATATTAAACATTTTTATCTAATAATATTTTTTCAAATATTAGTATGACATTGGTATGAGATTATTACATATTGCAAAATATAGAAAACTATTTAACATATGAAACATTAATTTTAGCAACTTTTTCCGTACTTAGCTTGGGTGACTTGAATTTTTTAATAGTGTTAAATACGTGATGCGTTATCAAAATACATCAATATCTCCAAATTTGACTTTCTGTGGGTTGACACACTATTGCTTATCAACATCCATTTACAAGACATATTAGTAAATACATTTAACCGTGTTCAAATTTATTTAGTACTCCAAAAATTCATATTATTTTTTACACTATAGTTTAATTTCTATCGAATCAGCTGTCCCAACTTCTGCAAAGTCTTTCAAATATGTCCTAAATAAAATTTTAGGGGCGTGAAATGATTTCGTTTTCTGCCATTATTCACTTCGCACCGTGAAGAGGCGCCATGTGGCGGTCATTAAACTAGGAGCTTCGTTTCAAGTCCGAAATATTGGTAGTATTGAGAAATTTTTAGATAAAACTTAAACTTGTTTTAAATGAAGTAATATTAAGTTCTTATATTTTTTAGTTCATTTTGGAGGAATTATATGTAAAATTATCTTTTGTTTGTTGTTTAAAGTGTAGATCCTAAACACTTCGAGCACTCTTAACTCTAAAATTTATTCCCAAAATAAATGGTATATTGAACTAGTGTCTAAACTTACTACCGCAAAACATATCCGTTAAAAACTTCACCAAGTATTATTTCTTGAAATAATTTTATTTATTTATTTATTTATAAAAAATATACATTTTAATAAATAACTAATTAATATATTTACTACAATTAAAAACAGTTTTAACATATCTTCGTCAACAGAATCAATTAAAATGATTTCTACTTTACTTAAACACAAAATGAATCATCTATAACATTCCACATACTACAATTTAAGGTTAAAATGACCAACTGCCCATCGAAACAGCGGCATTTCAAAAAACACGAAGAACACAATAGCAAATTTGTTTCTAATGAATGGCGACACGCCTCCTAGGCCTTTATCACGGCTTCTTGCAGACTTTAAGACGACAAATGTTTTTGAATTGCATCTTAAATTTACGGAGTACAGTGAATTATTGTTATAACTTATGGTTTTTATAATTTATAATTGATTATGAACGTAGTTCTTTTATGTTTTGTTGCTTTGGAGTCAATAGTAATATTATACATGCGAAACTCTGTGTCTGTCTGTTTGTCTTAACCATTGAATGGGTTTTAATGAATTTTGGTCTAGAAATCTTGGATCTTGGATCTTTGGATATAGAAAATAACAGTTAAATATGGGTTGAAATTTTCTACGCAAACGATGTTGGGGGGAAAAATTAGATACTTACATAATTATATTCTTCTACCTCTAGAAATCTTGCATTGTTTGCAACTGTATTTTATTGTTTTTCGAAAAGATCATTTACGTCTACATTTTTTCAAGTTTGTATTTATTTTTAAAAGTAAATATATCGACAAAAATATAGGATTATTATTATTAAGATCTTTTTGTTTTCGGTAACGGCCGCGCAACAAATTATAATATCATTGTAATACGATATTTTATTGAAAAATACATTTATAAAATAAGATGAGCCATGGAAAGACGCGGAAGGTCGCAAGTCTATGCTAATAGTGGTTTAAAATTTAAATCGTTTTAGAGACTCAGCACAGAGAGCAAATAGAGAAGTTTCCCCTTAACTTTGTCAATGTAAATTCTAAGATAACAAGCACGATCCTTGAAAGGAATCCTTTGTTTGTTGAAGAAAAATTTAATGGTCTTTTTGAAAGAAAAATGATTTGCTTTATGAACAAGCTGGGCTATGGCTTTGCATGAGTTTATTAGAAAAAAAAATACTTTTACTTTTTTAATTCCTGTTTTTATAATAATAGTATGAACTGACTCTGCTACAATGTGGAGTAAGTATATTTATTTATAATTTAGTAGTTTTTAGTATGTAATTAATTCATTCATCTATTACTTCATACTATACAAATAGTCTTTTATGCGCGGCCATGCCGTTTCGATTTCGATAAAAACTTTGTCAACTTATTGTTTGCTCTTTCGAGAAAGTTTTAGGTATAGTACTTAACTTCCAGGGAAAACCAGACGGTCCGTCATTAGTATTAGTAATAGTAATAATTAGTAATAACGCATCACACTCAACGGCCCCCATTAAGATCTCATGACCTTGTGTCGGGGGTCTGGAAACACTCACAACACTAACACAAACACCCAGACCACGACAAACATCCGTATGGCCAATACACACGTTTGCCGTGAGCGGGGATCGAACCCGCGACCGTTAGCGCTTTAGTCAGTTGCAGTGACCATTGCGCCAACGCGTCTGTCATAATAATAATATAGATAATTTAATTTAATGCCCAATCTTTCTTAGAATGTTTGGACACTACCTTAATAACGATAATATTTATACATTTGAAGATAAAATACCATTAAATTTATAAAAGTCGAAATATTTACGAAAGCATGAATTTTATAAATACAAGACACCAAAATGGCGGTTCGGAAGCCATTTTGCGTTCGCAATTTTAATTGGAACGATAAAAGGATGTTTTTCGTGGAATATTTTAAGGGAATGCGGTCGTGAGCGGCAAAAAGTTTTATCTGTTCGACGATTAAAATTCCATTTTGAAATGAAACAAATAGGATGTTTTTATCGGGCCACGCCTGCGCTGTCACCTCGCCGGTGATACCAATATGGCCGACGAGGCAGAAGTGTGTGGTAATTAGATTCCTTTTTTAAATTTTTTAGTGAAGCTAAACGTTAGCTTATATAATATTCCTTTAATGAGAATTACATTTGTAAGTTTTACCCTCGTAATTGATTTAGAACAATTCTGTAACCCGATTACAGTTACCTAGAGCTGGAAACATTTTGCTGTCAAAAATAAAGGCATTGACAGTAAATTTTTTCAGGTGAATGTAAGTATTTATGAAAGTACGAGAGTAAAATTTATAAGTGTAATTTTCGCTTTTTATTTACAATAAACAAAAGTAGGTTTTATTTTCAGTATTTTATTGCAAGGTTAAAATATTTTAAACAGCTAGAAGCTAAATAGAGTAAAAAGTAAAAAATGTTGCCAGTAAACATATGTTTTTATTAATACAAATAAAAGGGATGTGTTTACTCTATTAATAAACTGTAATCTCATACTAGGAAACATTAGACATTTAAAAAAATAATGTTGCCACTAAATCATATGTGCATTTACAAATAGCTCCATTAAAAATGAATAAAATGGCGTGGCACATAAAAATATCAACCGAATCATTTAGAGAACACCAGTAAATCAATGTGGATGTATAAATCAACGCAGACGGCACTTTATTTTTAGACCTATTAGTAAATAAAACATTTTTATTTGGACGCTGATAAGCAATACTGTGTCAAGCCACACGAACTTCGTTTTGACAAAATGGCGTCAAACCTATTCTTAATCAGTTTGTTTTAATAAGTATTTGTTCATATTTTCTTTCCTTTTTTGATAAAAAGTATAATTTATTAAAAGCAGGTTAATTATATTTTATACATTATCTAATAAAAAGTCCTTTAAGTATATGAGGTTAATGTATAAATTACAAAATAAGAAATGACCTTGAAATTTTAAACAATTAATTAAGAAACATATTTCCTACTTATTTAGTTTATACGACTTAATATTTTATTAAATAAGGTTAAATAGGTGATACATTATGTAAATATATCAATATCTCCGAATTTCACTTTTCGTGGGTTGACACATTATTGTTTATCAGCATCCATTTAGTAAGTAGCGCTTGTATTAATAAAACGTACTTTCATTTTAATAGATTTTTTTATTAGAATTTATAAACACTATAATGTTATCTAGCGTTTTTTTAATTAGAAATGAATTTGACTAAAAATTTCATTTAAATATTGCTCTTATTACCATACTAATGCAACCATAATATGATACAATTAGTATTCTATTATAACTATACAATAAAATAAAGATAATAATATACTCGTAAATCGAAATCTTTATATTATCTGTGAACGAATAGCCGTCGATCTCCACCGGATGTACCTGTACCGGGTCTATTAATACTGCTTAATTTAACGTTGAAGAACTGGAGTAATTGACACAATCTCGAGTTCCTGATGTTGTAATGTTCACATGCCACCACACTGACATACTGATCATCGAGTCTTGGTACCAACATTTGAGAATGAACTTCTGTGTAAAAGATTTGATCAACCAATATTGGGGCCAACTTAGTTACTAACATTTTAGGTAAAACACAGGTATGACTCGCGTTGTTAAATTCTTTACTAAATGAAGGAAAATGCTGAAGAGATTTTGTTAGTGGGATTGTATGGACTATCAACTATGAATGTAAGGCTTATTTTTTTCTTGTTCTCCTCAAATATTTATTATAAATAGGTTTGCCATGAGTCGAGTTTAAGATTTGATTGGCTTTTCTTTATAATTCCCGTTTTAAAATGTTATAAGTTTTTACAATTAGTAAAAAGCTAATAACCTTCTATAGTTTTAACTTTTCATAAATTATAGCTCAGATCAATCTGGATTGTATCAGCTTTCAAGCAAATAAAACTACATTAAAATCCATCCATTCGTTAGGAAGCTTCTATAGTACAGACGTAGGCACACAGATACACACGTCAAACTCATAACTATTCTTTTCTTGTCGGTAGTTAATAAGATCTATGTTTAACAATTATATTTCTTTCAATACTTCATTCGTTTTATAAAGGGTCATATTATAATAACCTCTTTTTTCATTTCATTTGTAATAAATCATCTTCTCTCATATCGGTATAATTAAACGAAGCGATATAAGTAGGAAAATGTCAATTAGCAGACGTTTTGGCGGGACATTTTTTTTTTCTATAAAAAAATTATGATTTATGACATACGGTGTAACATGACTCGTTATGAGGTTACAAATTGTCTATGCCTCGGTTTCGTTAATAGACTGATCACTGTTATAGTGATGGGACTGCATCGATAAGATGTAGTTTCTTATTATTGTTATAAATAAAAATTTCAATTCTTTCGGTCGATTTATTGACCTTATAATAGATATAAAATAAATTAAATACAACCGTTTTTCTTTGAATACATAAATGTTTTTAATTTTATTTATTATTATTTCATATATTATTTAAGTAAGATTTCCTTTCTTGTTAAAAGTTATGTCATTTTAATTTTTTTTAACTATTTAATCATTATAGATTAATAGGCACGTTAACTATTCTTTTATATTTACAATTAATATTTATAGACTCAACTTTACAAAAAAAAATATCGATATTTTATCGATATCTTTAACTGCCAAACATCTTACGGTAACAGATATTTCCTTAGCAATTAAGCATTTAGAAAAAAATGTCAAAATCTATTTTTAATTTCGATCTTATGACCCTTGAAATAAGATAGGACACTTAGTCTTAAATGTACATATTCCGTGGTTGGTTGACTTAAAAGGAAATATTTTTGTACGGAATTCTATTTTGACATTTGTGTTAATCGTGCGCAGGTGTGCGCCGGTATTTAGGGAATGCTATTAATATTTGGTCGCTAATAAGCAGTACTGTGTCAAGCCACTCATTTTGAGAAAATGGCGTCTAAAGATGTCTAACCTATTCTTAACAAATATGTTTGAAGAAGTATATATCCATCTTTTATTTTATTTTTTGGTAAAAGGTATAGTGAATTTAAATCAAACTGATACATTTAATATATTATCTAATAAAAAGTTATTTAAATATTTGGGATTATTTTATTAATTGTAAAAGACGCACTTGAAATTCGAATCAATTAATTAACAAACTTTTTTCCGTAATTATTTAATTTATATGACTAATTTTTTTTTGAATAATGTTAAATAGGTGATGTAGTATCAAGATACATCAATATCTCCGAATTAACCTTTTGTGGTTTGACACATTATTGCATATTAGCATGCAATTGAAAATTGGGATTACGTAACTACGATATTTATATCTCGATAATAATATTAAAGCCACGGTATAGCAAAATTCGAATGTGACGACTCGAGTACCAAAATTTATTTAATATCCTAAACTTTAACCCAAGGGGCACGGATTTATTTAAGCTATGTCCCCGCGCGTTAATTCGGCACTGATCAATATATCTATACGTTTAACAAAACAGGCACATTCGAGAAATTTAAAAATTTACTAATTAAAGAACACGTAATTGACATAGATAGATAATTTATAGCGATATCTCGGAAAATGAGGTTTTAGAGGAAATAAAAAAATATATATTTCCATGTCTATCATTAGCTCGTTATATATTATAATTTGTAAATCGTTTAATCGAATTAGTAACTGCGCTCCTCTTATCTTAAAACTTATGTTACTATCTCTATACTACTATAATTGTTATCGTTTACAAATGAGATTATGTGCTTTACATTTTAAATTGTTATTTATCACGTAAACATAATATAAAACTATACATATTTAGTTTAACAAGTATAATGTATCGATAAAGTGATGTTATTATAATTAAGACATGACATACTTTATTCCAATTTTGATTTAAAAACCAAACTACTGGCCCGATTTTGATGAAAATTCTATGGCTTCAATCTGAAAGTATAGCCTTTCGTAATGAAAGAGAAAGGTAACGAACATTAAAAAAACATACGCTACGAATTGAGAATTTCCTCCATTTTGAAGTCGGTTGAAAATTTTCTACAGTACTATAAATGCTATAGTAGAATCTTGAATTTAATTTTATTTGATAAATATTTACCATGTTTTAAAGAATTTAATAAAACAAGAGTTTTTTTATTTATCAAAATATAGCGTGTCCTCCGGCCTAATCCATGTGCTTTAATAGTAGTGATCTGTGATAATGGAAAACTTAATAAAATCTTATGGCTTAATCACTAACATGGATTAGAATAGCGTGATGGATTAAACTGCATCTTTTTTCATCAATGACGGAGAAGATAAAGGCCCAGAAATAAGACATTTATAATTTTTAAATTTAATAACGGTAGAATTTTCATTATTATAAAAAATACACCATAAACCGTTAAACTAAACTTCCGCATCAACTTTTATTTGAGAAAAATCTTTAAGAATTTTTTGTATACAAATACGCGATCCTAAAATGCCGAAAATCATATGAAAAATTCTTTAAATATTTGTATGTTTTTATTTATACTCAAGACCCAGGATACCATATCATTTGTATAGCTGTGGAATTTTAACACACGTGGTGTATTTTCTGCCATTTTAGTTACACGTCTGTTAATTGCTTTTTTTTATTTCCTAAGCCAAAAATTATACTTATAAGTTTTGCTTTATATAGATTTACGTAAGTTGTTTCTCATTTCTTTACATAAGGAAGAATTTAATGTCAGTGCCTTATTTTTGTTATTTTCAGCTTTCTTATCTACTTACGACGTATCTGTTACTAAAAGAGTTGGTTTACATCGCTCTTGACATTAAAACTATTTTGTTCTTGAAGTCGATTACCCTTTTTTGAAAAGTCTAGTTTAGAATATCTTTTTGAAAAGGGGTGAGGTACTTAATATTTGTAGGATAACGTAAATGTTTTAGCTAACAGTATAATATTGAATTTTTGTAGTTAGGGCTGTTTAGCTGTTGTTCGTTGAGCTTAAATAATTGTGCATCTTTTCACATGCAGTTGATTTATCCAAAAGTGTTCTAATTCAAACGTTTATGTAATAATTGTTAGACATTTATGCATGTTGTATAAATAAAGTCCATAATAATTTATGTATTTATACTTTAATGCAAAGTTTTAGATGCGAATTAATTTATCATTTTATCTCCTTTGGTATAAACTAATAAATATATTTCATATTTTGTTAAATAATTGTATTTTATACGGTAATTGATTAATGCGGTTTTTCTTTATAACTGTCGAAATTTGTATAAAATTGAAATTACCTGTTTATGATATACATACAGATGTATTTCTAGTATTTTAGTTGATAATTAGTAATATTGCTCATTTTATTAAACATTAATATTTGAAATGACTTTGCATTTATAAATTATAGGTACTATGACTGTGCCTTATATAGAAAGTAACAATAATTTTATTAACCTTTTTCTTTAGTAATTTTTCACGCAATTTTTGAACAGTTTATCATGTAAATATATAAATACCTGGTACTAATGTTCTGAATTACAATAAAAAAATCTATACTAATATAATAAAGCTGAAGATTTTGTTTGAACGCGCTAATCTCAGGTACTAGTAGTCTGAATTGAAAAATTCATTTTGTGTTAGATAGTTCATTTATCGAGGTAGGCTATATTACATTACGCTACGACTCATAGGAGCGAAAAAGCTACCATAAACGCAAGTAAAACCTCAAGGGACAGCTAGTTAATTACAAAACTTAACAAATAACATCCATTTATAAACCATTAAGACTAAGACAAGTCAGATTCCCCATAATAAACAATATTGTATTAATATCACGTCATTTATCTAATACGGAAAACCAAAACAATCTATCCTTATCCACAAAATTATAACAACAATTAAACAAACTATTTTCAACCTTAATCTTAAAGTCATAAAGTCTACAATGACTGCTACAATTTTGCTCTCTCACACTATTTTTCTTCGCACCCCATATAATTAACTGTCTTCCCTTCCGAATACTAAATGCCTATTTAGTACCAACTATTATAGTTAGAAAGGGATGGATGTATGTATTTGCATAAGTATGAAAGGGATGGATATAGTAGGGGTAATAGACATCACCCTAAGTTTGCAGGGTTTAATATTAGGGCGTTTATAGATGAAATATAATGATGTAGGACCCTCTGGCGTATTTTAAGATCAAACGGAGTGTGAAGTGATAGGAAATTGTTTATTTTGTTTGAATATAATTCAGTTTATTTTTAATTTGTATTGTATTGTCTTATTTAAGCTGATGTGGATGTTAATTAACTATTTTTAATATATTAACAAGCTTAATTAATTAAAAAAATCTAAAACCCGACTGCGGAATATAACCGTCTGTAATTAGTCTAAAAGCTCTTCAATTAATTCTGTCTAAAAGCTTATAAGTGAGAATCTTTACTAACCAACTTCAAATCGTTATAGATTCGTAACGGTAATTTTGATTGATAAACGATACGAGAAATCTAAAAATATTTTTTAATCCTATTCAACGATACCCCAGTAAACACAGTTCGTCGATGTTCATTTTTCTATTTTACAGATTATGGCGTTCAAAATCGGCCATTTTGTTTTTTTTTTCCAATATTTATGCTTTTTATACATTCGCGCTATCATGACGAATCAAAACATGTATTGACGAATTTACACATACATATGAAGACTGATAAACACATTAGCCTCCCTGGCGTCGCGCAGTCGAGTAAAAATAGTCGATGAACGAGCATGAGGTCACGTGATGTTAAGTGATCACCGCTGCGCATGGACTTTGGCAGCACCAGCGGAGCAAATGTTATCGGCTTAAAAAAGAATGAGGAAAAGAAGGGAATAGGAAGTAAGGAAAGAAATGGGAATGGAGGTAAGGCTTCCGACTCTCTCACACATATGCATGAACATGTACGAAACAGAGCTATATTAGCTACTTCACGCCGATCTTCTGGGAGAGTGAGGTACTGTCCCGGACGAATCATAGCCAGCCTCTACCTCAGTAAAAGGTTGTAAATTTAAATTACATCTGATATATATATTTTTTATTATTATTTGTGTTCATGTGTAATGAACATGTTACTTAAAATGTGTGTATCTCGCAAGAAAATATATGTCTATTCGAAAAAAGCTGAGCCGAGATGGCCTAGTGGTTAGACCAAGTCGATCTCAACCAATGATCGCGGGTTCAACCCTCAGCTAGCACCGCTGAGTTTTCATGTGTTAAATTTGTGTTAAAATTTATCTCGATAATCGGCGGTGAAGAAATACATCGTGAGGAAACCGGCATGTGCCGGAAGAAATCGTGACATATGTGTATCCGCCAACAAGCAGTGGAGCAGTGTGGTGGATTAAGCTCTAAACCTTCTTCTTAATAAGAGAGGATGCCTTTAACCAGCAGTGGGACATCTATAGGTTGTTAAGTAACATTAAGAACTTTTTTATCAGTAAAAACAATTTAGTTAAAGCTACGTAGTGCATTACGTTAAATTATTTTGTATTTGAAATGTAAAATATAAATATAGTAACTTTGCATTTATGTAAAAGCTTTTTCGACTTTTTAATTTTAAAGGAAATAGCATTTTCCCGTCTTAATTAAATTCGAGCGATATTTATAGTAGCCAATTTAATTATAATTTAAACTTAGAACTTTGTGGTTAAATAAGTACAATATGCAAATAATTATATGAGCCAGACAATTATCATTATGTGTTATCTTCGCACATAATTGTTTTGATTCATTACATAAGGGGACTATTCCACTTGTAAGGTTTGCTTACAGATTTTCATAATCCTTACTTATATTATAAATGTGAATGTAAAATTTAAATGAATGAACTTTTGTACAGAGATAGTCTAGAGCCTGGGAAAGGACTTAGGCTACATTCATATGGGAAAGGGAGCTGTAAGGAATTGAAATAGGGTTTAAACGTAATTTTTTAAATTACAAGTTTGATTTTTTTAATATCCAGTTTTCTTAATCGCATCTGTTCAATTCTAAACTTTACGTGGGCGAAGCCGCAAGCAACTGCTACTATTAACATAAATTGTTTATCATTTTTATTATAACTGAATGAATAATTATAGCAGAATAATTCATTAATTAAACATAATAGCATCGTTTTAATAAAATTCTCTTGATCTTTGTTTTAGTCTAAGATAGATTAGTGGTTAAAACGAGTCGATCTCAAACGATGATCACTGGTTTTGAGTCCAGGTAACACTTCTGAGTTTTCAAGTGATTTTATGTTTTTAAATATAATGATTAATGACAGTCTGACGTGGTCACTGCAACTGACTGAAGCGCTAACGGTCGCGAGTTCGATTCCCGCTCACGGCAAACGTCTGAATTGGCCATACGGATGTTTGTTTTGGTCTGGGTGGTTGTGTTTATGTTGTGTATTTCCGAATCCCCGAAACAAAATCATGAGATCCTAATGGCGGTGTGATGGGTTTATTTATTTATTATTATTTAACACGAGCTCGCCGACGAAAAACATCGCTTAGGGAAATTTTGGCACATGCATATCCGCCAATTGTAATCCATTATTTTAATAGCGTTGTGCACTAAGCTCTTAACCTTTTTCATCATATTAGAGAAGGTTTTGGATCAATAGTGGCACGTATACCTACAGACTTACAGTAGTGCAATGTAGAGTGCAGTTATTTCAGTGATTTATATATAGTAACTATAGAATTTTGCGTTAGTGTATTGTTAACAATAAAGAAAATTCGTTAGTCTTTTGTTTTCTTTTAATAACATTTGTACACGTTTAGTTATATGTATCATGGGTGTTAAATTATCTTTTGCGTATTATAAATTTTGTGGATGCTGGAAAACATAATTTATATAGGAAATTAAATGGCTAATTCTATATTATTCTATATTATAATAATAATTCACGAGGAAATTAACAACTAGAGGTGAAGATAATTTTAATTACAACAAGTTTATGTAGCGTTAATGTGGCTGATGTGCTTATACGGGACTGAGAGAGTTGTCTAGCAACGAGCTGTTTATGTCAAGAGAGAGAACAAGCCAATATATTTGTATTGAAAAATAAAGACGCGGTCTATAAAACTAATTCAGTTCTGGAGCCTTTAAAAGTAATGTTATATAGAGATAAGTAAAATTTAGTGTAGGTGTAAATAGAAGTTTTAATTCTTCCTAATTGGCTAAAAATATATAAATCAAAACGCCGAATGTCACAGCGGCGGCGAAGCGGCAGTAAATCACAAGCGCTAATTTGAAACGGATCCGTAAACAGCGCGCCGAAATTCAGCAAAACGCTGCCCCTGGCACTAATCTCATAAAGGGAACCAGCCGGAGAATCTCTCAAAAGGATTTAACAAGCGGCATTCACGACTGCTCATTATATTTTTATACTTTATACCTCTGGTGGCGGACATAAAGTGCGCGATCAAAACGCGCGAACCCCTACAAAAGGTAATTATGTTTTGATTCCTACAAAAAAATCGAGTATCACAAAGGAGACTAACGAGATAAGAGCGTGCTAAATCGCTCTCCCCTCGGCCCCCGCTCGGATCAATTCGGCTCCGAACGGTCGATTGGCGGAGCGGGACGGCTTCATTCCGGAGGCGGCGCTCGTCACGGACCCGCCTCCGAGCGTGCGAGGGTCTCCGCCGCGCCTCGCCGGCCAGTCCACCTCCGACCGCGCCCGCATGCGTACACGATCCCACGATCGCGACCCTAGTGTGAAACTGTGCTAAATGGAACTGACCAGCGTTCAATGTTAAAGAAACAAAGATACGAGGACAAGGAAGTGAACATGGCGATACAGAGTGTTTCGAGGTACCCGAGCAGCCCGGCGGAGGCGACCGAGCCCCCGAAGGCAAGGATCAGCTTCAGCGTCGCGTCGATACTGGCCGACACGAAGGCGAACCAGGTCGATGAGACCGCTGAAATGATCAGACACCATCTAACGATACCAGAATCTCCCTTGAGGCAGTCTCCGGCAGCGCAACCCGAATTACCCGGCGGGAAGTCGTTATCTCCCAGGCCGTCTTCCCAACCTTCCCCCCTGAATCTTATCGCCTCTACCGCTGTGACATCGTCGGACGACGAATATGAAGATTCTGTTAATCAAGAAGATACGATAGTCGATGTAGAAGATTTGCATAATGGAGTAGCGAGCGACGATGATGACAGAACGTCGACGCCTAATGAGAAGGAGAGATTGGGACCCATAAGGCCGACTCCGTTTAGCGCGTTGGCGGCGGCAGCAGCAGCTTACCACAGCCTGAGCTGGCCTGGGCCTCCAGCGGTCGTGCCATCGTTCGGACCGCTGTTTCAGTCACATTTCCCTGTTGGACATATCACAGGTTAGTTTTCAGACTTCGTAATTTTAGTATTTTAAGTAATGTTTCCTAGAATAGGGAAGGAGAACTTTTGGTATGCATATTGCTAAGATTTGAAATGTTTCTCTCAAAATTGGTGTACGATTCTTCAATCGTCTGCCACGTAGCGCCAGTTTTTAGTGAGTTATGCTGAAGTTTATAATTTATTGCTAGAAACGCCTCTCCGGATACCACGCAGTCATCAATCATTTTTTTTCTAACCTTAAAATGTATCTTCATGTTTATTGACTTTGGCTGTTACTTTCTCTGCTGGAATGTTTGTAGTTTCTCTTATACAATGTAAAAAATACTTTAAATATTTTCTATGGTTATTTATGGTCATAAATTAATTAATGTAGATTTTGTACCTTAGTTTTTGGTTAATATATTTAAGATATATTTAATTAAATGTATTAATATTTTTAAAAAGTATATCAAATAATTTAAAAAGTAAGGTTGATGCCTACAAATATACTGTAATAATCAATATATAAAAATCAAAACTGATTGGCTGAGATATTCACTAACTGATCGATCAACGCAGAGCTGAAATCGCTGGGTCTGGCAACAAGAAATTTTAAATAAACCTTCCTTAAATGTCGTAAGTGTGCTCTTAGAAAGGATTTTTCAAAATCAATCTCCTAAGAGTTTAAAAAGAGGGGCGAAAATTTGTTAGGTATCAAATTTTTAAGTGTACGCGGGGAAACACTAAGATAAATATAAATATTTGAAAGATTATCAATATAACAATAAGGAAAAAAAATATTAAGATTCCCTTACCTTTTCTTTAATTGCTATCAGAATATTTACCAGAATTGTCCTTAGAAATAAAACGAATATAATACCATTAAATTATTCCAACAAGAATCAATAACTAATTCCAACGAACATTCCAACAAGACGATTTCCATCATGTTTTGACAACATCACGCAATGTGTAACTTTGCAAAGGATAAACCCTTGACAACTGGGACACGATGCCAAAATCTCCGGTAACCCCTTAAGAACCGGTCGGCCAAAAACAAACACGCAAATAAAGGGGCCAAATAAGCCTTACATAAATAACGGATCCGTCGAAATGCGAAAACAATATCAAAGATAAGATGGCGGCTCGAACATGGCCGACGATTTTGCATATTATTCCCAAATGATCCGAGATTTCGTGGATCAGATAAAAACATATTTTATTTGTATCTTTTATTGATTCCGATAATTATAAATGAGTAAATATTTTTATATTTCTTTTAATTTTACATTTTTATTACTAATTCTAAATTTGTATCTGACTCCTTTTTAATTTTTATAAATTATACAAAATATTTAATCTGTGATGTATTTTTTTAATAATAAATTTGATTTTTTTTTATTTGAAAAATTCTGCGTATTAAAAAGTCACGATAAAAGTCGATTTATTGCATAATATTTAATGGCAACAAGAAAAAACTGCATTTGCATATTTAAACTCGAGTTTTTATTTTTCGCACGTCTTACAATGTTTGCTTTTAATGTTCAAACAATTAGGACCTTTTCGAAGAAATTGTTTGCGTATGCAATTTCGGCGACCGATGACATTATTTTTATGACTCCTTAAATACAAATAAAATAAATTATAACGAAAAGTACTCACGTATAAAAGTGTTATTTTGATATTAAATCGTAACTTTGGTACAAGCAAGTACACTAGTACTTCCATTTTATTATTTAATGATTAAACTAACGTTCTCACTTTAAATCCCGATTTAATATGTAATATATATTATTATTACTTAATAATAATTTTTATAATAATATAATTATCTTATCCTCAAATAAATAATAGATATAACTTACGCATATAATATGCTGAGTGCATTCTTATTCGAGAATTACCTACACATGAATTTTGCTGTCAAAATTTCAGAAAGATTTACATATGTACGTTATGTATCATCGCTTTACACCTTAGAGAATTTACAGTCATTGTCTTACTTTAGACAGACTCGCTTCCGTAAGACGAGAATTACATGTGTAAGTTTTACTCTCGAATTGAAATAAACATCTCTGTAACTTAGTAACAGTTACATAGGTAACTTTACGAAAGCCGTGGCTGTCAAAAATAAGAGCAATGGCGGTAAATCATTTCCGATGTAAAACAATGATAAATAAGTTATGTAAGTTTTTATGAAGGTCTGAGAGTGAAACTTATAAGTCACCTTTACCTAGTTGTTACCGTGTTCCAGATTAGCTTCATCACTTACGAGAGTAAAAATGACAAATATTGAAATAATTTTCGCTTTATGCCTATTGAATTAATAAGGTGATGAATATTCTTTTTTTTTTAATCTATAAAAGAAACTTCACAATTACTAAATCTGCCGACGTTATTGCGTGAATAAAATCATTATGAAAAATTTTGTTTTTCATCAACTATGGCGTGCTAGTCGGTTTTGCTATCAGTCCATTACAATACAACATTAATTTGTTTCATTATAAATAAAATTTTTTGTTCGTAATTTTCTATATCCTCTCATCATAGTTTTATATAATAGTTATATAATACAATGTATATAAAAATTATTTAAGACATAATATAATAAAAATCAATAATTTTAATATCTATAATTCATCAGTTTACGAGAAAAATAAAAAAAAAAGTAAATTTTTTATTCTGTGAAACAGAGACTGATTTTTGATGAAAAATCAAAAAAATTATGACCAATATTTACCTCTGTAATTATCGTGTCACTCACAACAAACACAATAATTCACCCGTTGTTGTGCTTTAGATTGTTGTTGGGTTGAATAACTTGTGACTGGTCAGTACTTACCCAAATCAGATTGGGTTTACCCACTGTAATATATTAATTTATCGTAAAACAGAAAAATAATAATTATTATTAACGATAAATACTAGATAACGCTTATGATCATTGATATTAATTTAAAATTATTTTTTTAAATTAAAAATACACATTTTATTTGAAGACTTCTCTGCCTACAATTTGTGATATTGGTTGACGTTTAGACGCTGTCCAGTTTCTTAACGCGAGAATTACATTCGTAAGTTTTACTCCCGTGAGCGATATAAAGTAATTCTGTAACCTAGTAACATATATGTCATAAGTAGTTACGGAAGCTGTGAATGTCGAATATAAGGCACAGCATGTAAATTCTCTCAGGGAAATAACTTATGTAAATCTTTATGAAAGCCTGAGATCAAAATCGTAAAGTGTAATTCTCGCCTAACAACAAATACTCTTTGATCGACAAAACGTTTGTGTCGCGTGGAAGTGGACAAAAATCGTAGCTATATTGGCGAATAATGCGTGATATTGATTATATGATAACTAAAACACTTTTTTTTTAATCAACCGACTTTAAAAGCAAAATACATAATGACAATTACGTGGACGACACCATTATACCAGTTATTTCAATTTTAAAACTAAACTACTAAACCGATTTCGATAAAAATTCTATGTGACTGATCTGAAAGTAGAGTGTACTTTTCAAGTAAAAAAAGAATTTTCAAAATCGGTTAAGAAATGATGAAGTTCTGAGGTAACAAACGTTAAAACAACACACTTCGAATTGAGAGCCTCCTTTTTGAGTCGGACGAAAATAAAATATTGACTGATATCTTGTACCGCATACACGACCCAGAAGTGTCTCCATTGTCGCGGTTCCTTGTAGTTACAGCTTGTCTACTATGCGTCGTAAGGGAAAGCGTTATCTATATACATAAAATTAAAAACTGACTACCTGACATATTCATCGACTGATCTAACAACGCAGAGCCTAAACCGCTGAGTACATGAATTTTTGCACAAACCTTCCTTAAGAACGGATGTATTAAAGTCATTTTCAAAGTAAGAAACACAAAATTTAATATGGTTAGGTTAGAAAAAAATGCTCATGTACATTTTAGGTTACCCCTGAGCGGATGAATAAGACAATATAAATATGAACGTAACCTGGGTAAAGATGCTTACACATTATTTTTAGTTAACAAATATAATCAAAGGAAATACCTTCCTATTTAAATAGATAGATAGATGTACAATACGAGCCTTAAGTGCTCATTAATACAGATTTAATAATTAATTTAAAATTGAAAAAGGCTTTGTAAAGATTTCTTTGTCCCGACAATCGCGTGTTTTGCGTTTGGCGTGACGTCGCCAGCAAATGTGTCCCGAACACGGTTATTAGTACAATGAAGTATGGCTTGTATTAATGGTTTGTATGAGGACTTTGAATTTATTACAGAATAATAATGGGTACTCTTTTAGGATCGCCGTCTAGAACAAAAAAAAAATACTATGGATTTAATTCAAAAGCATTTTTCTTCTAAAATTAGTTCTTTAAGTTCTTTTAAAGGCTTAGTCGTATTAATTAGATTTTGATATTCTATATAAGTTAAAATTATTTTCTGAATGTATGTAAGCACATTACTTCAAAACGGCTGCATATATTAGGCTTTTAAGGTTCCGTAAGCAAAGGGTGATAACGGGACCCTATTACTAAGATTCTGTTGCCTGTCTGTCCATCCACCTTAAACGGGCTGTGTCTCATGATCCATAAGAGGTAGAGTGTTGAAATTTTTACCGAATGTGTATTCTTGTAGCCGCTCGAAGAACAAATAATAAAAAAACCGGTCAAGTGCGAGTTGAACGTAAAAAATTATTTATTTAATGTGTTTGTTATGTAATAGATAATTAGGAGAATTCTTTTAAAGGAAATATTAGAAAAATTAATAATAAAAATTATACAAAAATGTGAATAATTCGGATAGATAATCTTATGAAAACATAGTATGTACTAATAAGTACACTAGCGAAGCGGGGCGTCTCGCTAGTTTAAAATAATTGTCGTTTAATAAATTACCATTAAAATAGTATTTAATCATAATCACAATGCCTCACGTATTGTACGAACATAAAGCAATGAATAATTGTAATTACTATATTGTTGATAGATGCAGGAAAAAAATTTAATTAAATGTGTTTTTTTTTGTAATGCAACAGACAAAAAATATAGGTTCGTTTAAAATTGCATTTATTATCTTTACGTGTAACGTAACTAACAAAGGTGTGTCTGTTAATAAAAAAAAATATTTTTCATTTTTTTCTTTGTATGCGCCTGGTAAGCTTAAATGGATTCTGATAAGCAATATTGTGTCAACCCACAAAAAGTCAAATTCGGAGATATTGATATATTTTGATACTACATCACCTATTTAACATTATTAAAAAAATCAAGTAATATAAACTAAATAAGTACGGAAAAAAATCTCTTAATTAATTGTTACGATTAATCGGATAATAAATTAAGTATATCAGTCATTATACCTTTTATAGTCAAAAAAGAAAAGGAAAGATGGATATATACTTCTTCAGACATATCTGTTAAGAATAGGATTGAGATCTTTAGACGCCATTTTCTCAAAATGAAGTCAGTGTAGCTTGACACAGTATTGCTTATCAGCGTCAAAATATAGCAACGCCTCAAACAGTATAATAAAGATAGACATATCGAAATCTTATATTTAAACCTTGGACCATAATTTATAACATCTTTAATGTAAGGTATGTAACTCAGTCTGTCTGTTAAAACCACTGAAGCGATTTTAATAAATTCTTGTATCTAAAATTAGACACCGAGAAAGAATATATGTAGATTAACTATGTAATTGAGGGATATGATTAAATGTATGCGCAGAAGTTATACTTAAATGATTTGAAATAGAAAATCTGTACGAAGGACTCAACATTTCTCATGGAAATCGGCAGTTCAAAATAATTATTCCACGCAGGCAAACTCGCAGGCGCCGACTAGTGACATATAAAGTTAGTTCACATGTTCGAAAGGGCATACTTATTTCCCTAATTGATTTCAAGCACATGTTTCGACCAGCATGTGATTATTGTATTGTGCATCGCGTATGAATGCGCGCCGGGCGAAGTTAAGCCGACATTCGCATGAACTCCTTGTAATGGCTCATTGTCACGTGAACTTAATTTATTTTCAGTTTTACACTAATTAAGTGTAATTTTTTGCCTTTTATTGTACAGTCGTAAATATGTCAAACATTTCTGCACTATCACTGTTCATTAATTTACTTTATAAAACTGTTGAACTTTTAAAAGATTATGCACTATTTTTGTTAATTTTATTCGTTTCGTTGTTCAATTTACTAGAATATAATTTCGATTTTTTAACAATTGTGCGATAAAAATACTGGTTATTTCTATTTGAATTATATGAGTGTCTTAATGGTAAAAAAAGTAAACATTTGACCGTGCACTTATCTATGTTTTGAATTATAATATCTACTTCTAGATTTTGTTTGAACCTTCGTTCGCTTTAATGTAGACTTTATATTACAATAATACTTATTTATACATAAAATAATGTACATTTCAAATTGTATCAAAATATAAGTTACTTGTTACATATAAAATTCCCTCTCATTTTATTTTATAAGTATATTTTATATACTGTTAATAGTGGTAGGTAGGTACTTCTATCATATATATAAATATCAAAACACGAAGACAAATGTATTAAATGCTCGCCTGGCAAAGAACCTTTAAAGATAAAAATACATTGATAACGTATAACATAATTTGTTCAATTACGAAAAAAAAGTCCTCACTGCTGTACAATATCTCAAGGTAAATCAATCTACTGTTAATTCATGTAGCCCAGTAAATGCGCGACGTATCGCAGCGCAATTGATTCGTACGTCTCAATCTATATACTAGCAGTTCCCTGCTGCCTCGCTCGCGTGTGTCAGCCACTTTTGATTTACATAAATATACATAAGTTTTACATAAAATTGAAAACAGTACAATATCCATTTTTATTATAGTAATGAATTTTATTCTAAATGCGTGTAAAGAAAATAATATTAGGTATTTTTAGATAAGATCATGCAAACAGTAATTTTTAATCATTTGTCGCATGAATATTTTTAACACAGAAGTGCTATCATTGCGAGTATTCATTTAATCATTTGAAAAAAAAAATAATAAGTATTACAAGTTTTTTAAACTACTGAATACATACAAAAATACCTATTATTTGCGTATGTAATCTGAATTTATCTTTAAAGTTTAGATCTAAAAAAACATAAATTATAATGTCGACTAGTAGTCGGCTAAATAGAAATAGAGATATTAGTTTATTAAACCTGTTCATCGTTATAAATTAGACCATAATTTAAAAACCATAATTTAAAATGAAAAATAATGCGTCAATTAGGGCCGGATTTACAATAAGTGTCGCCCTGGGGCACAGTGAAAATACCACCCCTTTACCTTTATCATTACCTATGTAAATTTAGTAGTAGAAAAAGCACTGTACAAAAAGGAAGACAAAAGTTTCGTAGAGTATAATAAATTTTATTTCAAAATCTTTAACACTCTAAATTTTGGCGCCGGCTAGAAATTTTGCCGCCCTGGCTACTGGCCTCTAGTGTTCCTATAGCAAATCCAGCGCTACCGTCAATCGTCGACGCTAAAAGTAAAGTAAAGAAACATCCTGTATATGTCCCACTGCTGGGCAAATGCCTCCTTTCCTATTAAAGAGAAGGTTTAGAGCTTAATCCACTGCTCCACTGCGGGTTGGCGGATATATGTACATATGTACATGTGTCAGAATTTCTCTCGA
This sequence comes from Hypolimnas misippus, assembly GCA_037950945.1. NCBI lineage: Eukaryota > Metazoa > Arthropoda > Insecta > Lepidoptera > Nymphalidae > Hypolimnas > Hypolimnas misippus. Next base: position 6,189,571 of record JBBEEQ010000009.1, read on the forward strand.
CTCATGCGGGTTTCCTTATGATGTTTTCCTTCACTGCCGAGCTCGAGATCGTGCTAGTCGGGGTTTGAACCCACGATCATCGGTGAAGATCGACGTGTTCTTCGGCGCTACACAGAGCTTTATTCGCTGGACGGTCATACCGAAACGTTGAAAAATAAAGTATAAAGGACCTGTTTTCTTATCGGCACAATGGCCCCTTGGCTTACCGAGTTAAATACGCGTTAATACGGCCATAACTTCGTATTTTCCTATTTGTTTACGAGTCCGCATAATAGACTATTAAGAATGTTAAATTACTAACACAAAATCGCACCGCTTCAGTGGAATTGATTAAGAAATGATTTTTTTAACGCTTATCTGGCTAATGGTGTAATTATTGGATATGTGGCTTTTATTTTTAATCTGTACTTGTTTGTAAATGTCATTGTATATATGTATGGTTTTTTAAAATAATAATGATTTTTTCACTTAATATTTTAATGTAATATTTATAAAATTATCAATTTCTGTTAAACATTTATATCTATATTAATTGATCATTGTAATATTCAAGAGTTTATTTGATCGTTTGATTATACTAGTCTTAATGAGTTAAGTATAAGTCCGATTTAAAAAAAAGCAAATTTATAAAGAAACGTCACGATAAAACGACGTACAGACGTCAATTAATTAAAACGTTCTAAAACATAGGGTGAACAAAAGTAGGAAGCAAAGCTAGTCATTACATATTAATAAATGTATTTTAATATTACATTTTACTACATTCATTTTCTTGGTTTCGTAAAATTTCGATTTAACTGCAACGTAGCAAATTCTTTATAAGGGGTGAATTACATTTGTAAGTTTTACTCTCGTCAGCGATATAAAACAATTCTGTAACCTAGTAATATAAACGTAAATTCTTTCAGGTGTAAAGGAGAAATAACTTACGTAAATCTTTATGAAAGTCTTACTGCAAAACTTATACGTGTAATTCTCGCCTAACAATGGTGTTAAATATAATTTTCCTTAATCTGAAGTAATATAAACGCAAGATTTATAAGACTGTGGATTTATAGTTTTCATTTCACACCCATTGCGTTGTAACGCGTCTGTAAATGTGTGTTAGGTGCGGAATTTATGTAAATAGCTACCTTTTACAATGGTATTGTATAAGGTAATATATTACTTTGTCCTTGTAATTTCGTGTGGATTGTAGGCAAATATTGACTTATTTTTTATTTTCTTACTTGTCGTGTGTTGAAGTGACATTATAAAATAATAAATTATGATAACAGAAGGCTATAAATTTTGAAAAGTTCTTATAACTCTGTATTTCTTTACATTGTATAAAACATAGTCGCTTCTCGCCTTACGCTTAAATTTTTTAAACTACGCAACGGATTTTTAATACGGTTTTCATTAATAAACCGAATGATTCAAAAGAAAGGCTTATGTATACTATATTAGACAAAAATTTTTTTTTTAAAGATTTCTTATGTAATGTCGTAAAAAATAAGGCAAACTTTGGCGGATGTCTAGATTTATATAATCGATATAGTCTCTGCGACTTCAGTTTTAAGAATTACACTCATAAGTTTCGTTGTCAGACTTTCATAAAGATTTAGGTACATAAGTTGTTTGTCGTTGTTTAACATCTTAAAGAAGTTACCAGGCCACAGAGTTGTTTTACATCAATTACGAGAGTAAAACTTACAAATGTAATTCTCGCCTTACATACAGAATTCTGAAATCGCTTCAAACGTCATTTGTATTCCGGCAGAAGTCGTTTCGTATCAAAAACCCGACGCTGCCAAAAGCCGGTGGCTTGTTTGTGCAAATTGACGAATTTAATCGCCTACCTTGGTCCGTGAGGGAATGCATTTTACGAAAAAAAATGAGCAAAGAACCGCGCGTTTTAATGGGCATTTCTAATTGGTCAACGCATAGGTCGAGGGCAGAATTTGAAATTGCACAAAAACAACTGACCGAGGGGTTTTTAATATGCGATCGTGTAAGAAGTTCGCTCTGAATGTTTAGAAACGAAACGTCACGTTCACGTCAACGAAATTTTTATTCAGTCATAGGTGAGAGCGAAAGTGTATTACAAGTTTTGCTCAGACTATCATAAAGATTTACATAAGTTGTTTGTAATTGCTTTATACCTTAAAGATTTGACTCTGAGTACCTTATTTTGACACTAGTAGCTTTCGTAAGTCTTTCTGCGTAACTGTAACCGAGTTACAGAGTTTTTTTTATCAGATACGACACATTTATAAAGATTTATACAAATTGTTTTTACACTGAAAGAATTTACTGCTTGTAACATATTTATTGATGCTCTCAGCTTACGTTAGCTGTTACCAGGTTACAGCGTTCTTACAGTTTTTTTATTGTGAGAGTAAATGTAACTCACAAGTGTAATTCCCGCTTTACGAATAGCCTTTCTACGAATTGCGTGTGGCTCTCCGGATCATTTGCGGAATAGTCAAAGAGCGAGCTAACATTTTGGTCGTAATTTTACATGCCTCTAACTAGTGCAGTTAAGATTTAAACTGCACTTCTGTTCATTGTCTGAAGTCGTTACCGGCGTCAACATTGCTGTAGTTCTGCGAATAACTAAAAATATATGCGCTTAAAAGTACCAGCTTCCTTTAAACGGTTCCGTTGCAATGTGAACCTTAAGACGGAGGTCTTAAAGCGAAGGGTTTTCCAATTAGCATGATTGTTTGCGAGCTCTAATTTGTTCGTGCAGGAAGCACGGATGGCGTGATGGGGATCCCAGCACCGTATAATCTTCACTTCTGATGTTATCTAAAGATTTATTATGCTCTGTCATCGCCCGCGAGATGGCAGCACGCGTCACTGAAGACGCTACTGGATTTATCTTTTTGAGATTAATTTAATTTTATGTTATTAGTATTAAAGTACATTTTAGTTTAAATAAAAAATATTGTTTTATACGAACTCCCATATTGCAGTTTTTGCTATTATACCTTAGAGATAGTTACTTAATAAAGTTGCATAAAATATATGATGTTTGTTCAATGTAGTGTTCGAATGTACTAATTTGGTAATCGGATACCTTTATTAAACATTACTTGAAATCGAATAGAGTCACTCGCGGTCCAGACATTCAATCGAGCGACTCGCACGCAAACGAATCGAATCGATTAATCGCTCGGTTACCGACCGCCAGGCGGAGCCACGCGTCAATAAAATACTTGTAAAACTATCGCGAAATGAATTAAAACAGATGGCGAGCCAATTAGGAATGGCAATCGTGCGAGTACTGGTAGAAAAAAGACCTCAAATAGTTACACAATTGAATTTGCAACTTAACGTCTAAAACTTAAGGTGTCTATTTGAAAATCGGTCCTTGAAGTAATAGGGGTTTCGGGTTACCACTAACGAGTCGCCACGATAAGAATTTACAGTTACCTGATAGACAAATATGGACGTATTTATCGTTGAGTTTGCACTTGGTCGCTCGCTTGTGTCGTGTTATATTGTACGGTTGTAATGAGCTTAATGCTGGAACTAATTCGGGATATGCCTAATTGGTTACTTCATTTTGTCTCAGTTGGCTGTTTTGTGGAATTTGTTACGGGTGTATCAAAAATGTTTCCATTTTATTTATGATTTGATTGAGTTGTACAAAGTATCTAGAGTCACTGCGTATTTTATACCTATATTTAGTATATAAAATGTCATTGTATGATTTATTTTTAAATGAATTATGGCGAAGTAAATTGCTTGTACAACAAAAAGCTAAATAAACAGGGAATTCAATTCATTAAAAACATTGGACGTTTATTCATATGTAGAGTTTTATACATCTTATAGCTTCTCCATTTTTTTTTCTGTTTTTAACATTAGATTAAAGAACTAGTTATATTTTATTTTCTTTTTTTAATATCTTATCTACTGGAATTTATTGATATAGCCAATTTATGATTAATGGTATAAAAATTAAAAAAAAAAATTAATAATTAGTCCGCACAATTTAAAAGATACATTAATAAACATAAAAAAATATAATTCTATAAAATGAAATCAAATAATTTAATAGATAATGAAATATTGAATAAATATAGATAATGTACTATTTTACATTTATTAAAACGGACGGTACTAATTGTCTATCCTCAATAAATTCCAGATGCTGTTAAGATATCGATTTTTAGCGAATTACCAACGAATAATTTATTATTTATCGTTTCAAAAGAATTTATAATGTGTATGCAAATTGATATGAATGTCCGTTAATGGTTTTCAAATTTTTTAATGGTATATTTTACTATCCGCTACTGTTTTAATGGGAGATGTCGAGATTACGGGGAATAGAGATAATGATTTTATTGATCGACCTCAGCATCGTATTTTATGAACTAACGACACATAAATTAGCTATATAAATTATACTCGACGAATATATTAAATTATACGTATCATATTTGATGAGTTTAATTTTTACATTTTAATCTATCCAATTAAGTCTGTGTTAATAAAATTATTGCGTAATTCTTCGACTACTTTTTTGACAACTCATTTCGATTTTTTTGTTTAATAATGAAATTAAAAATAGAATAAATATTGATAGAATGGGTTTTTCGGATATAAAAAACCTGAAATGCCTATAGATAATAAATAAGGATTATTCTGTTAAATGTCATAACGCGAGATAAATTAAATTTTCGTCCGTCGGGTCATAATCCGGGTTATAAATACAGATAACTATCATCGTTTATTTATTATTTTTAATTAAAAAATAAAATAGCGTGGCGAATTAGACAATTTGTCATCGGGCTTTGGTCGCATTGTGTTCGGACGATAAATAACGGACTTCTTGGAATTCATTTGAATATTTAGGAAATTATAACGAAGCTAATATATATTTTTAATACACTCCTCTGTTGGTCACGAACGAGTTAGAGTCGTTTCGCGGTTAATGTTTTGCCTTCGCCATTTTTTATCGTGTTTTGACGTGAAATCTGTTAGCGTTTTATGACAGTGAATTAATGGTTTTTAATTAAAACTTATAATGTTAATAGACTTTTAAAATTTACAAATTTGTATATATTTGTGGTTTGTAAATTTGTGTACTAGCTAGCTATAAATATTTAACAGATAGCTTTTGCCTGCGGTCTTGAATGATTTTTGGTTTTGTTTCTTTAATTTGATTACAACGACGTAATTTGATAGGTATATTTCTCATGATAGTCTCATCCTAAACAGCTTTTTACTAGAAAATACTTTTGTAAATGGTACTAGTATCAAAAAAAAAAACAAATTTATCGTTTTAAACTATGACGTAAATATTTGCAAACTGTTTTTTTAAATGTCATAGAAAACATTATAAAAAAAAATGATGATCATTGAAAATTTACCGTGTCGTCTATGAATCTTTATCGTCTTGAATTTGTTTTTAATTTAAAAAAAGAATATAATTTTCTATAACTAGGTGGGCAGCGGGCGGCGTGGGAGTCGGGACGCCCCGCGGCGCGTCGGCGCACGCGCATTAACATGTTCATTTATTAATATACCCTGTAGAGTCGGATATATTGACGAGATCGGCTTATTATATCATCATACTGTATATATTTGTCAGATTTGAATAATGATTGTCAGGAATATCACCTAATTATGATAATTATAAAACGAAATTTATTAAACTTTTACATTTAAACATTTGCGTATGATATTTAAAAATAATATTAAACATATGTTTTCACAAGTAGTGTTTCGAAAAGATTAGAACTGTTTCGAAATCGATTTTTTTCTTATTATTTTTCCTAATGATACTGATCTCATCTAATTAGGAGTTTAAGATTCCCAAAAAAGGAATTAGTTATATCTTGTGTTTTCAAAATCATCAAGGATAACTATAAAAACGTTTATTTTAAGTATGCCTATATATTAATATAATATATATTTAACATTTTAGTACACTAAGCAAATTGCATTGTATTTTAAATATCTACTAATATAAAATAATCAGGTACATAAAAATGTTAGACTTAAAATTTTAGTTGAATTGAAATATAATAATATCTTATTATATGTAAAGTCTGCATAAATAATCTTCCTTTCGTAATGTTGGCTGAATAAGGTATGCTCATTTTGTCATAATAAATGACATCAAACAAAAAAGATACAATAGTCACTTAGTATAAATGCTATTAATTTTAATTATTTACGACTATGTACAAACATAAATATGTATGTATGTAGGTAAGTACATAAATTTACCATATTTATTTCTCTTGAGTTTATTACAATATACATCTTGATCCCAGTTCTTTATATACTTTGAAATTAATTTTAAAATGTACATAAAAATGAATGTATATAATACATATACAGTTAAATAGAAATTTATAATATTATACTTGCGTGCAATGTATGTCATATTTAAAAATAGTTTTTAATCGAATCGCTGATTTTTTATCTTTTAAGGTCATGTCAAATGAAAAAATGTGGTTTGTTTTTAAAATAAACTAATTTCAACTTTTGCTAAATTAAATTTGATTAAGAATTTCTTTTATCAAATAGAACGGTCGTAAATATATATTATCTGTGAAATTATTATTGTATTTAACCACAATGACATGATTTACTAGTCATATAATAATTTTTTTATTTGTAAGGTAAAATTCAAAATGATTTTTTAATCTAAATACATAAGGTACATTGTACTTATACTTGTAGTATATATGATTCGTTAATCATATCGGTACTTATTATAATTATAATTAATACTAATGAACTTTATTCCTCCGATTATTTTTATGACGCGATTATATTTTAATTAATTTGACCGAATTCGCAGTGTAAACATTTTATTTTATTGTGAGCAATTAAATTTATGATCGCATGGGTTTATTGCAATGTTCATATTTGTTATTTATAGCAAAGTAACAATTTATGAAGACACTAAATAATATAAATTAACGATTTTGTTATCATAACATGTGGGACTGATTTTAGTAAACGCTTACTCTAAACGTAAACTGAATTTAGCACACTAACTGCTGACGGAGATTTTTAATCCTCTAAAAATGTTTTTAAGATAAAAATAACATATTTATTAACAAGAAATGTATTTTCAAAGTTTGTTCAGATGTTAAATTCAAAAATAATTTTTAAATATTTTATTTAAAAAAAGGGTTAGTCACTAAAGTTAATACCGCTCTTTTAATGACAAGGAATTATATTTTTACGTTAGAAACTACAGTAGTATAAGATCTCGGTAAAATCGATTTAGCCGATTTTAAAAATACCTCGGACGAACAAACATATTTTTTATCAACTTTTAAAACATCAACTCAGAAAAAGTTATGTCGAAATCACAGCAAGACAAATTAAATGTAATAACATATATCGATGTCGATTAATAATAATTAATTAGTGAATAAATTTAACGTTGCGTAAAAACTCGATTTAAAGATGTCAGTAACATCTTTAATATATCATTAGAGATAAGAATCATCACTAAATGTGTACGATAAAACAGTAGGACTTTCCATATTTTAATCGATATAACTAAAATAATAATATTTATGAATTTTTCTCAGATGTCATATCAAATGTTATCTGTATTAAAATATGGGAAATACTTAAAAAGTTGTGAAATGATAAATTGTTATTAATATCTAATAGTTAATGCATTAATATTTATTTAATAAGAAATAAATACATATTATAATTACATAAGAAAAAAACTTTTTTAAATAACTTCGAGTAGCTAAAAATATTTTTAAATAAAATACATCGAAAACGTTTAGTGTTTTTCGGGCAACGTTTTAAGACGAAATACTTTTTGACAAGAGAATCGTTATGAATTAAAAGAATAAAGTGTTTATAAGCTTTTATGGAATGCAGTTCATGTTAATTTTGATATGGTCTATAACACATGTCAATTACTGTTAATTAACGCTTTGATAAGCGACATACAACAGAGCCCAATTTTATCAAGGCATTAGTAACGCCAGGTGGAGTCACAACTATATACTTATACGCTTAATCTTTTCATATCTTTGCCTACAACTTTAGCATTTACGTCAAATATAAAGTATAAGTTTCCTTAGAATTTTAGGCGAGAATTTGCTTATTTATTTTGATAACATTTACGTTAATTGTTTATCAATGTTTTTACATCTGAAAGGATTTACTATCAATGCTTTTTCACACAACTTTCCTTATGACTTACGATGTATCTGTTACTAGGTTACAGAGTTGTTAATATCGTTGTCGAGGGTAAAACTTATAAATGTAATTCTCGCTTTCTATTTGCGTTTTCACATAAAGTATTAAATTTTCGATACAAAAAAGGAATTAACGAAATAAATTTTATTTTGTAAATTATCGCAGAATTTGGCTTGCAGTTTCTTTTAAAATTTGTGTAAAATATATAAAAGGTATTGCTTAAATCGTTTCATGGATGTAATGGCAACCCTACCCGTGGTCCACAAGTCATGCTCCTAATTATAGAAGCATTCCCAATCAATTATACGCAATAAGACAACGTACATTTGTACAGCTCTGAAAACAATGTTGCCTTATTTTAATGACTCTTTCGAGTTGTTTAAAAATAGCTTAAGGATATTAAATGAGTATAAATTTATAAGGAAAATGTCAATTTATTAATAGATTGAGATAATTAGATAGAGTTCCAATGTAATTGGTTAGTTATAATTTTATTGTAATTGAAAAAATAGTTTGAAATTATTTCCTTTTCATTAATATTATATTACTTGCACTGTCGATAAGGATATCATAACATAAAACATATGATACCGTAATGGAAAGCATAAAAAAATAGTTTTATTTTTTTTTTAATTAGTCATTACGTTAAGCAAGATTCTTCAAAGTAGGTAGTACTTCCTACAAATTATAATAATTTAATTCATTTATATCCTGTAATACAATAATAAAACCTCATTTTTGCAATAGTTACAAAATCACAAACTGTTCACAGATAAAGTAATTTCCAGCTAAATCAGCGGTTTGAACAAGCAGTCAACTGTTGTCAACTGTTGGCTGTACGCCAAAATACTAATGTCCCATTGAATACTGCTATTTGTATTGCGTCGGGGCTAAATGCGCGCTTTGGTTAATCGATATAGAATAGAGCCATGGAATACGCTTAAAGCCTGCAAATGATTGTTTATAGTCAATGATATTTTATGGACTGTAGCTATGTTGCAATATTTGACGTTAAAAATCGATATCCATGTGTGTGTTCGTTTAGTATTAGTGTGAAGTTCGTATGGGTGGTTTTATTAACGTCAAATGGAATCGATTTTTGAATTATGATTACATTCATGGATTTTGGTTTTTATAATTAATTGAATGGAACAGTTTTATTATAAATATAACAATCAAAATAAACATATTATATTATTAATGTATTTTTGTGGGAAACAAATTAAAATCGGATAGGTTACAAAACAAACTTTACTTATATGTATTTTAGTATCTATATCTCTATATATTATAAAACAAAGTCGCTTCCCGCGTCTGTCTTCTAATCCGTTATCATTTCTTAAACTACGCCACGGGTTTTGATATTCACAATTATGTAAATATTAAAAAAAAAAACAATATTTTGCAAATTCCTTCTAAATTACACCCATGTGACGCTAAGGCTGATCGCTAGAAAAATATTTATTCGAATTATAAACAGATATAATGACAATCAAAACGAACGCGGACGTAACACGCGTATTTAGTGGCTATTATTAACCACTTATCAATACTAAGCAGAACCACTCAATCAGGCTATCAGTTGATCAAAATATACATTATAGTATTCAAGTACAACACAATTTCTATACAATTCAATCCATTAAGACAACATATCCGGGCCATAGCGGACTTCCGCGTTTTCCCTGGCCCGGTTCAAAGCGATCGTGATGAATGATTTCATTCGAAGCAGTCCGTTTGATCGTCAGATAAATATTGTAGGTGTACTCGGGAATTCGGGAAGAGTTGTTAATGGGACGTTCTTTGTTCGAACCGATTATGGAGATTTATTGTGACTGTCTTTAAGGTCCTTTTTTTGTTACGTTTTTGTGTTTGGCTATTTGTGTGTTGAATTGATTATTATTATTGTTACTACTTTTGGAGAGTTTGGAAGTGAAGAATTATAATATAGTAATATATAACCCTTGCAATGTATCTATATTTAAATGATGTAAGGCCTAGTTGTTGTCCATTGACTACAGCTTGTACACAGTCTGGCTCGACCGGGACAGTACTCCACAATCACAGAAGATCAGCGTGAAGTAGAAAATATAGCGTTTGATGTGGTGAGGGAGAGAGCCGGAAATTTTTTTTCTCACTTTCTATAGCTCTTTAAGGTGGCAACGCATTTGTAGCAACTCTGGTGCTGCTAATGTGCATGGTGATCAATTAACATTACGCATCACGCTTGCTCTTTGTCTGCTATTTTTTTGTGAAAATATGGCAAAGACAGAGCATTGTGATATTTTTTGACATCAACATCTCGTTGCCAAGTAACTCTCCAAGTCACGTGTACATCAGTCGCTTTAACAGGACCTACTTAAATATATAATTAAAAATATATTCGAGGTTAAACAAATGTATCAATAAATAGATACCAAGATACCTATACCTTAAGAAATAGGTTATTACGTGCAAAAGAAATCGTAATCGTAGTTTGAGATTAGCGAGTTTAATTATACTAAATCTACAGTCTTACAAATAAATATACATTTAATTAGATTTAAATGCTTCCTTTACTTCCCAAAGAAAATGTTCAATAATTATTGCAAATTGTAAGTCTGAATGCACCCAACGTAATTAGACTTCTACGTTCAAGCATTAACATTTCATTACAAATATAAACACTACATAGCAAACATAAAATTATCAAACAATTTCATTTAACAATACTGAAATATTCACATATACTATAAAAAAACTGCTTAATACATATCAATATTTACGATACTTCATTAGTGTAACACAGGATAATAAAATAGAGTTTTCTGTAAACGCGACTCCCGCGCAAGAATGCCCGCCTCTTTCGCGCAACAAAACGTCAAGTTTAAAACATCGGAATGAATGACATACCACGCCTCGGACGATTAATGGTGGTGCTTTCACAAAAAGCAAACACGCTCATTAATATATCAACTGTCTTTTTAGCGGTACTGGAATAGTACGGTCAGGATAATTTAAATTGATTTCATTAAGTTGAACGCGTGCTATACTGTTATGGAATAAAGCAATGAGTGTCAAGGTAGTACGAAAATGTCAAGTTTTTTTTTTAATTTTTTCCATTTCGGGAAAGGCATAAGTGTTTCGCTGTGATGCCCCATTGTCTGACATTTATTTTGAAAGGTCGAACTATAGTAGTTATAATGTGTTAATAATTATTGAATCAATTTAAATAAAGTAATTATAATTATATTATAATACTATTTATCGAAATAATACAGTTACAAATTCATTTATTAAAGTATGTACGTGTAATGGTAGTCCTAAATATTTTTTTTTTCTCGAAACGAATGTGACAATAGCGAATGTACTTAAATTTTAAAACGTCTCGTATTTCTTTCAATACTCTTAAACGCGTATAATTCAATGAACATCTGCAGCCGATATCTCTTAGACAATTAACAGTGAAACAGACAGTTCTCGTGCGAGTATCTTTAAATATGTAATTTAGATGAGACGAAATAAGGACTCTTGCACATGTTAAGACCAATTATGGAGCAAGTCTGCTAAATAGATTTTTTTATATTTTTAATACATCTTTAATATAACTGTGTTTGTGTATGGTATAATAAAATAAAACTCGATATATTTTAGGATCGCCTCTTGATTGATTTTGTGTTACAGTTTATGATATAGTAATTACATGAATTTTGTTCATCATTAACTAAATAAGAAAAAAAACATTAACATACAACCTAAAACATAAGCGTATTTTGGACTAATATCCCATAGCACACATAAAAATGTCGCTAATATATTTTTATTAACGTCAATGCAGTCGCTCGTGTGCGCACGGCTTATTTTTATTTCAGCGCGCCAGCAGTTGCTTTGACATCCTAACACGACATTAATATACATAAACTTTTTTTCGGCTGTCACATAATTTACTTTTTTCCTTGCTTCTTGCGGCCCATTAGCTATTAAGCGAGTCGTAGTGTTTGACATCGGGATTAATACGTTGAAATCGCTAACATTGTGACAGAGTTCATATTTCTAATAGAAGTAATGATACTGAGCACGGATTTTAGGTTAAATTTGTTATACGAATTACGTCCTTATAACTTTAGATTAAGCGTTATATTGGCTTAAGTATTTGGGATCAATCTTTTGTTTTGACGCTAGCAAAATATTTCTATGATTCTAGTTATATAGGCAAATGTGTCATTTTTTTGTACCCACTTTTATAAGTATTTTATAATATTCGTCGTTGTTATAAATACAGCTACTATTATATTATTAATTATACTTAAATATATATTTGAATTCATCGTTAACTTTCGGTTAGTACCTACAATAAACAAACGAACGAACTCGACTTTATTAAAAAAATGTCTTCTAAAATATTATTAAATACAATAATCAATAATCAAAATTGCCTTTGTAAAATTTTATATATATACATATATGTGTGTGTGATATATGTATAATATACTACTATAGTCTATATTTCTTTAATTGTCTTATTTATCAAACAAACATGGCGAACTAACTTCATAAAAAGTAAAGAATAATATATTTTCATTACTCTTATTATGCACATTTAGATACATCGTTATACGCGGTAAAATTCTACCAAGCATAACTACAAAATTTGACTTTGATCAAGACAATTTTATCACTTCTTACATACTACTATTTACAAACACATACGTCAATCATGAATGACTGCTCATGAATAGATTCGCGTAAACAGTTTTATCATAATGATCGACTTTCTAACGCCCGTTCAATCAATCAACGCGCAAACACTAATTAGTTCCTACGTATTAATTAACATCGATATGAGCTATAGAATGTTATCATAAATTAATTTTAAAATACTGCCTTATTATTAAATACTCAAACGCTAATTATATTTAAGTTTTCATTAAATCACGTGCTATGTCCATTTCACACATTGAGAATTTGGTCGATAATGGATCATTATTTTCAAAGATCTACTTATATTGGCGAATCCTATAATGCTCTATTTCATTAAATCTCGTGCGATCTCTATCCCTCACATTTCGTTTTTTTTTTTGAGTTTGAAAATTTGGCGGATACTGACTCATTATTTACAAAGATCTACAAGTAAATAGCATAATGTAAATTATTTATAAGTTACGTTCCGTTTCAGAGTGAGAGCACAACTTTTAAAGGCTACTTAAAATTAAATAGAGTTTGAGAATTTGGCCGGTGTTGGTTAATTATGTCCAAAAATAAACGAAGGAATGCTATTTAATATTAAGTAATTACATATTTCATACTATCCGAATTTATCACATTGATTCTTAAGAACACTTAAAAAAAAAGCAAACACCATACCGATCTAGTGCAGTGTGCTGAATGTACCTCTAACGCTTGCCTGGTCGTTATCACAATCACCTGAAAATGATCGTTACTCTTAGTAGGGAAATTATTCTAGCCTAAATGTTACCTGGCTTGCCTTTAGGGGTTGCGGAGGTCAGATGGCAATCGCTCTGTGCATAAATCACTAATTCGCCAATATTTGAACTAAAATATAAAGCAGACCCTGATATAACCAGGAAAATGTTAGGTTGGTGATGATGATGACGATTATTCTCAAGAACACTTAAAGTGTATTTAAAATTAAGTAGCTCTTAAGTAAGTTTCGTTAATTTGTATCCCGTTAGACGTGCGCGTTGGACTGGTTGGACATGCTTAGTTTTAAATTTAATTGAAAACACAAATATTAATTCACTTATCTCAGCTATTAGTATTACTCTATACAAGATTACGTTGACGATAAAGATGCGTGGGTTAAGTATATGCTGAATTTCGTACAGGATAAATAATTAATTTGTAATCATACGCTGTGGTGTATTGACAATATTTGAAAAGAGTAACTATCGAGTTTCTTGCCGGTTCTTCTCGGTAGAATCTGCGTTCCGAACCGGTGCTTAATTTAGTGTTCTGTGCAGCGTAATACGTAAAGTTCAAACCGACACAGTTACGTGAAACAAGGTATACCTCACAATAAATTGTATACGAAGGAAACCGACGGAGTTGTGATAGCATCTACATAAAATAATTTTTAAATGATTTAACGATGATACAAGTATTTATACGCAAATCTGTGGATTTTATTGCTTCAACCGGTCCGAGACATTTGATTAACGCCCACGATTTAACTGTTGGACATTGGTTAATCTATACTAATATTATAAAGAGTTAAAATTTGTTTGAAAGTTAGTATTTAGGGGATAATTTTTAAAACCGCTGATCCGATTCGAAAAATTATTTTTAACGTTGGATAGCCTGTTTATCGAGGTTGTTTATAGGCTATATTACATCTTGTTACGATTCATAGGAGCGAAACAGTAACCATAAATGCGCGTGAAGGCGAGTCAGCTAGTGTTTAAAAAAATTCATACAAAAATCAATACACCCGAATACTTATTAGTAAAAATTACTGCTAATATTTTGATGAATCTTTACAGTAATATAGTTTATAGAATATATAATACATAATATAAAGAATATAAAGCATATAAAGAATACTATTTATTAAGATACTACGCGGAAGAAGCCGCGAGAAGAAACTAGCAATGAATAAATAAAGTCAAAAAGCAAGCAAGGAAAGGAATGATTTGAATACTTTTTTGGTTTATTGAAAAAGAGTTTAGGCTATAAAACATAACGTTCGTAATTATATCAATAAAGTAATTGTTACATACAATAGCCATAAAGAGAATAATTTCAATGAACATTTAGTATAAATGAGATAACAGATAAATAACATTCGCCCTCAGCAAGTTATTAAGAACATGTCTAATTATAATGCCATAGATTGTTGATATCGAAACATGGCAATCGTTCGAGTAATTGTTTCGTTTAATAATATATTTAAATCGATAAATTAACGACACGACTTAATAAACGCAAGGTAAACAAATATATACTTGGTACTTTAATATCGATTATTTTATTCGAAATATATTTTACAACTCTGTGAATACGTATAGAATATTCTACTGCAAAACTGTACATCGACAGTGCATATCGATATATAAGTGTATAGTTTATTTTTCTTTGTCTTATTTAGTAGACAAATATGGTGTACTTCTAACCTCACAAAAGAGCTAGAGATGAAGAAATTATCGATCGAATTTTTGATTGAACTGAATCATCTTTTATTATAAAAAAATAATGATCGAATTCGTGAATTTCGTTCCTGTTAAAGTTGCCTAATAAGTCAAGTAAAGAACTATAGACTATACTATAGGTGCTTGCAGCGCATTGTTCTCATAAAATATTTCGTTAACGCATACATGATAGTTAATACGATACTTACGTTAAATATACAAAACAATAAGAAACTTAAGCTTATCAACCTTAAATCTGAGCTTCGTCATATTAAAAAAATATAATGAACTATTTTTATTAAGCAAACACTTTCTCCCACAGATGCCAATGGTGAGCCGCCGAAGCTAAAATGCAACTTGCGCAAACACAAACCGAACCGCAAACCCAGGACTCCATTCACCGCTCAGCAGCTCCGTGCACTAGAGAGCAAATTCGTAGACAAGCAGTACCTTAGTATAGCTGAAAGGGCCGAGTTCTCATCGTCGCTTGGACTTTCAGAAACACAGGTTGGTTTTTCTTTTTTAATAGTTTCCAAAGGAATAAGGACGCATGATGTTAAGTGATTACCGCTTTGTGATGTTTACAGCACAAAAGGAGCCATAAAAGCTTTGTCAGCAGGTTGTTGTGATATATATATACATAGTTTAATGTTTTTGAATTATGTACACGTATAAAGTACTTATAATAATACAACTTAAACAATTTCGATGTTCTGCTATCCTAAAAAGGAAGTTGCTGATTTCGACACAATATAGCCACACAAAATTGTATTTTACAGTTCCAATATCCATAAAAATGAAAACATAATTATCTTTTTAAGAACAGAATTATGTAAAAATAGTTTTTGATCAATTATTTTTTTCTTTTATCTTATTATAAATCTAAAAAAAATATCTAAGTATACCGAATATATGGTTTGAAATATGAAGCTTTTATTAGATCTATCTGCTTTTAATTCACTCTTCCTTTTATCAGTATAGAAAAGAAAAGATGGATATATTCTTCTTCATACTAATTTATGAAGAATAGGTTTGACTTCTTTTGACGCTATTTTCTCAAAATAGAGTCCGCGTGGCTTATTAGTGTCCAATTAAGTATAATATTACATCTCTGGTAATTAAAAAAAAATAATCTGACAGTAATAAATAAAATAATTATTCCATAAAAAATACGATAACGTTATTCTAAATAAGTCATAAAAATTATCAGTTACGAGCGACGAGCGTCACATGACCTTTAGACTTAGAACATTAACGCATTATTATAATTGATTTAATTGTCATCAGGTCAAAATCTGGTTTCAAAATCGTCGAGCCAAAGCGAAACGGGTACAAGAGGCAGAGATTGAAAAACTCAAAATGGCGCAGTTTTCCCGCCATCCCCACCACATGTACCCGCATCCGCTGCAACAGTACTTCCCCCACCACTTGATGGGGAGGCCGCTACCGCCGATGATGCCGCCGCATTTAGCGATGCAAACGTCATTGCCGGGTTCACCGTCACCGAGCACGCAGTCGAATGGGCAGCAATAAATATATAATTGAAAATATTTTGAGGTCAAATTAAAAATATTACTGTCTCAATGTTTTCATATGCATTAAACATACCCTGAGTGTATGATAATTAACATTTTCGCTTTGATTTTCTTGTATGAGTATTATTACAGCGCTTCTTAGTGGACAATATTTGAGAATAGACTTTCCTTTCCATTGACATGGACCGTTAAATGCTACATTTATGTGAGTTCCACTCAGGGTTATTCGGTTGTGTTTTGTTAAGACATGAACGCGCGCTTCGACCTTTTTAAGTTAGAACCATTACCACTAAAGCTCAAGTTTTCTAAGATGTCCGTGACCATCATTTAGCATCCGCTTAATATTGTTTAATAACGTTACATAAACGTTGTTTAAAGACAAAATGGTTTGGTATTC
This sequence comes from Hypolimnas misippus, assembly GCA_037950945.1. Taxonomy (NCBI): domain Eukaryota; kingdom Metazoa; phylum Arthropoda; class Insecta; order Lepidoptera; family Nymphalidae; genus Hypolimnas; species Hypolimnas misippus. The sequence goes on from JBBEEQ010000009.1 coordinate 6,206,814, forward strand.
TAGAGATCATTTTTGAAACCGTGAAATCAAATGTATATTTTTACGTCCGTCATAATGCGACCGGTATGTGACGGCAACGCCATCTTAGGAAACCATAGCTTTAATTTTATTAGTTATGTGTGTTGTACAGATGCGATATTATTACCTATTAAATATTGGAGACCAAAATAGTTAATACACAAAATATTTTGTTTCCTCATGTTTAATATCTTACATGTGTCGAAAATATTTGTAAATTATTATGTAAATATAGTTTAAGTTACCGTATTTTACTTAACATTGTATTATTATTTAATTATAATTAACTCTTAATGAAGAAACCTTTATAGAACCAAATCATAGTTATCTATATTACTTATTTTAGTACAAAATTATCTTTACGTCGGTTTTTCAGAAATTCAAACCCTTTATGATGTAAATAAAGATATTATTTGTAAATTAATATTTGTACTTGTGTAGTAAATATATTAAATCCTGATGAAATATATTAACGTTTTATTTGAAACTCCTCCAATAATCCTTCAATTGTATGTAGTTAGCGGCCACTCGCGCTTAACATATAGCACTTTTAGTGACTGAGATTTCGTGATGAGTGAGTGAGTGACCTTTCGCTTTTATATACAGAGAATAAATTTTTAAAATTGTATTTCATTTTATTACTTTAATTTTAAAGTTAAATATATATTATAAAAAAGAACCATGAATTTAATATTATAAAGTCATAACAGTCATATGACAAGTTTATTTTTAAATATATCTATATATAATAATATTTTCAGATTTTTTTTAATATAGCATAAAATACTTAAAACGACTGATATTTTCAGTTCAGCGATATCTATATTTATTTTATTTATATTAGAATAAATTAGCAAAGAATTATAATAAAATTAAATTATTTAGCTTATTTTTAACAAATACAAGATCCGTTTCAAATAATTTTAGGTTTATGTATATTGTTTCAAATTGCTATAAATATAACAGCTTATGTTGAAGACACAAACTTAATCGCTACCTTTCTTGGTGCGTGATTTAACGGACTGTCACGCATAAGTTCGCACCGGTTGATCTTGGAGAACCTCATCTTCGGTAGACTGTCGTGTTCATCCGAATTCGTGCGCGATTGTCCGTGGTCGTCGGTGTGCCTGTTAATTTAAGTACCGTGGGATAGTATCATTCATAATCAAAATTAAAATATACTTTATTTAAGTAGGCTGTCACGAGCACTTTTGAATAATTGTCAATACAAAAAAACAATTACATTAATAAGGAAGCTACCACCGGTTCGGAATGTACATTCTGAAAACTGAAAAGAACTGGCAAGAAACTCGAAAGTTACTTTTTTAAAATTATGACACTACAATTTTGCATGAATAACAAATTTATTAAACATCTTGTATGAAATTCGGCATATACTAAACCCACGCATCTTTATCGTCAACGTAATCTCGTATAGATTGCTTCAGCTATTAGGGACTTTTTAACATGTGATTTAAATTTATTTAGTGTAAACTAAAGACATTTTTAGGGAATTTTATTATAAAAACAAATACCTTGTAAGAAAGGAGACATTTACTTTGTGAAGTCGATAACTAGGTGTTATTACATTACATTAAAATCTAAAACAATTGTATACCTAAGTGATAGCATTCGATATGTCCTCTTTCGGATTTTTCGCTGATCCATGTTTCCATTCCATTTTATCCATGGACAAAAGTGTTATGTCTATACAAAATATAAAAAACTTATAACAATCGAATTTGAGGCTATTTAAGAAACTATTTTTGGATAAACCCATTCAATACGTTTTGTATGTTTGAACAAAACATTGAATTCAATTTTCTTGAAATAAGAATTTTTCGAAAAATCCTTTATCCGTTTAAGTTTACAATTATTAACTACTTACTTGCGTATTAGGTAAAGCATTCTAAACAACCGACTATTTGTCTACCAATGACTTGAAAACTAGTTACAATATTGATCTTATCGATAACAGAAAATAGAGCAATAGAAAACATAAATATCGATAAGGTTTTGGCAATACGTTTATTCGATAACAAAGATTTAATCGAAATGAATTAATAATATTATTAACAGGAGTTTACTTTTACGAATATGTAAAGTTTATAATAATTAAGAAACGTTTGTGTGATAGAGAAAATTACGATATTAAAGATTTTGTAGATGAGGACATAACATGGGAATAAGGATATCGCTTCCAAGTTTGAAATTTGAAAAACAAATCTACAAAGGAAAAAAAGAGTTTCTTACGCGCTTTCTTCTCAGGACAGAGGCTTAACTTTTCCGAAACCGTGGTAGATTTAATTGCTTGATGTTCAACAAGAGAATGTAAATTTATAATTTTGAATAAACATATTTTGATTTTTGACTTTGATTTTATCTATCTAGCTATCTCTCGCGGCCACGCGTTAATGGTTCCTGTACCTTTTTATAAACATATTAATATTTTATTAAAATGGAATTATATGTAAAAAAATTCACATAACATCAATAATGCTAGAAAAATCTTTAAGTACGAAAAAAAAAACATTACGTCATTTTCGTCGGCTATACAGCATGATTTTAATATTTCACGTAACTCGTATCGCCGAACGATTTGCGATAACGGTTATGATGTTGTCATATGAGCGTGGACCACTAATTTAAATAAACCCATTAAAGTTAATTGTCTGATAGCGGCCGGGGTCGGGTCGCGCGATATGTGGTGATAATGTTATACAGGCTGTTCGACTTTCGTTTATGGATTATGTAATGAAAATTGATTAGTTAGTGATATTCATGAATCGATGGTGTTATTTTAAAAATGATTTGGCTTAAAAAATATTTTTGTGCGTTAAGCACATATCTCCATTATCAACAGATAAATGAGATTTAGTTAGTTAACTAGGTATTAGGTACTTGCGTTAAGTTAAACAATCTAGAGTAATACATCCTAGAGTATGAAATAATAGCGGCCATTCGTGGTTTCTCGCGTTTAAGGTTCTACTTTGCTCTTGCGATTCGTAGTATGATGTAATATAGCCTATAACCTTTCCCAATGAAAGGCTATATAACGCAAAATGAATTTGTCAAATCGGGTCAGTACTTTTAGAGATTATCCCCTACATACAATCTTACAAACATGCACACAAATTTTATAGTATTAGTAAGATTATTCTTATTATTTATAATATTAGTAAAGATTAACTGATAAATTAAAATTTATATACTTACATAGAAATAATAAAATATGCATAATAACAAAACTTGTTTTATGGAAAAGAATGTTTTTAAATAAAACATACACGCTGTATAAGGTTTACAAAGCGAACTTATTAAAAATTATTTCGTAATTTATGGCAAATGATTTACCTACATCGACGATGTTTGTCCTAATTTAAAATAGTTTTTATCGAATTATTGTTATGTTACTGTAGCAATGTGGTTGGTCTCGTTCACGTGGAATCAGACTAACACATATAGCTAAACAGTGTGTTTGTTTGTACGCGTTAATGTTGGGAACTACTAGGCCTATTTAAATATAAATATATTTTTTACTATCTTTAATAAACCTTCTTAGGCTATCCATACTTATAGTATAAATATGGAAGTAACTCCGTCTGTCTGTCTCCTTGTTACGTTTTCACGTTTTCCCTAAACTACAAATTTGGATGGATTTGGTATGGATTTAGATTAGATTGGAGAAGGACATAAGTTTACTTTAAGCCGCAAAAAACAGGGTAAAGGAATGAAATAGTTATTACGCAGATGAAGTTACGGGGAACATCTCGTAGGCTATAAAACATCACGCCACAGCTAACGGGAGCAGAGCTGTAAACGTAAACGTCACCGAATTGCAAAAGCACCGCAATTTAACAGGTAGAAAAAGTGAATAACGTCTGGTTATGGTATACAATGAATAAAATATTATAATTTATACATAATATATATGTATAATTCTATATATATAAGGAAACAGCGATTGATAGATCTATCAACGCACAGTTTTTTTTTATAAATGCCTTTTTAATTTTTTTTACAGTATAATTTTTATAGGTGACAAGAAGTTTAGAATCTTACTTACAATCTCTAAGGACGTGAATCCGGATTTGATTGTCTTCGTCAGTTTTTTTATATACAATTTTTTTTTCAATGCACAGCTTAAACTAAAGAACGGATTGTAATTTGGCACACAGCTAGTTATTATAATGTATATATTCGCACCCCTTAAAGGGGTGAAACGGGGAAATTAAATTCAACGCATGCGCAGCCGCGGGAAAAAGCTAGTAATATAAATTTGTTTATCATAATACGGTCGTTTCGTATAAATTGATATTGTTGCACTTAATAAATCACCGGGAGATTGTACTAATTAAACCGATAATGTTTTGCGTCATTTATTTAGTAAATAGGTATATTTGGTGCTTGTATATTATATAAATATAACTATAATGGCGCCGTGTTTGTCAACATATGCTTTTAACTGACTTAAAAAAAGGAAGTTTTGTATTAACAAAAAATATATATGTATACTAATAATAAAAGCTTAGTCATCTCATTTGGACGGGGTTTTCATTATTTAATTGAATTTTAATTTTCTTCGACGGTCCGAAATTCGAATGAAATCGATTACATTTTAAGTAAACTTGTGGTCGCCGAGTGATCGGAATTCGACCGTAGTTCATTAAATTTTTAATAGATTTTTAAATTGATCACAGATAATCTATTCTCAAGTTGACCACAGACTTTAAAAATAAACAAAGGAGTATGCGTATGTTCGACAAATATATGATTTTTTAATAATTTAATGTATTTAATTTATAATTTAACAAATATTATAATTCTGCCATCCTTCCTTCTTTCTCTATATCGACTATAAGTGTGCGAAATTTCATACTCCTCCCACCGCGTACCGACCGACTCGACCGACCGAATTGAATTTGTAATTTTTGACTTTGTGATCTCTGATTTTATAATCTATGGCTTTAGATGTTTATGGTAATAGTTGTAACGAAATGTGACGCATATGTTAATAACAAAAAATATTAAGATCTGAAAATACATTTAGAATGTTTATAAGAAAAAACATTTTTATTGACAAGAACCTGATACAAATGGAGGAGGTAGTAATTTGAAATAAAAATATTTTCTCGTACAGATAATTAAACAAAGCTAGTAAAGAATTTATTAATATTTTTATTATACAACTTATCTAAAATTCGAAACACAAACTTACAAAGATGTTTTATTGTTATTTATACTGAAATATAATTTTGTATCTAAGCCACAGCATTAGCTCGTTAATTGGTCAAATTCGTTTACCAGCTTTTAGAGACTAATTATGAATACAAACTATTTAATATACATAATTAAAAAAACTGTAACAGTTCCATCACCAGTGCTACCAACACAACGAGCACATTGTGCGATGTTCATTTAAAACTAATTTCACTTACGCACCATTAAGCACAAATGTAAAACACTCAACGGATCACTTCAACCTAATTAATCTGGCGAGCGTTTGTGTTTGCAATTACTCGTAATTAAAAATAACTTATTAATTTCGAAGGCGAGCCGGGTGCTCGTAATTGCTCGAATTAATCACATTAATGTTGCGTGCCTGTTAATTTTCAGGCCACAGGCGTTCGCTTTGTGCTCGAGATCGACGGTCTGGCCTGAAACATCTTGAGTAAGGGTGTCTTTACATTGATTGTAAGAGAAAAAAATAAATGCTAAATTTTATTTTGATTTATATATTTCTTAGCTGCTTAATAGGTCAATTTCCAAAGGAGTTTGGTCAGAAAAAAAAAATGTTTTTTTTTTTAATTCGTTTCATTCGTCGAACAGGATTTAGTTTTACAATAAAAATCATGATGATATAATTTGAATTAATTAAAAAAAGAAGTAAATTATTAAGAAAGGGACATTAACTGACGTGACATTATACTGTAACTAAAATTATTTAGTTTTGATTTAAATCTATATCTAAAATATCTGAATTGAACACAAAATCGATCAGAGTGACGTGTGTACATAATTATCTGTTGACAATATAAAATAGAAAATTAAAAAAAAAAAAAACGCCTGTTTCAACGAACTCCAACACGATGATCAACTGTAAGGTCTGCTGCTGCTGATAGTAGGTGACGCTGCAGCATTTGGTAAACGTAACACAACTATATTATTATAATATCATTTACAGAATAGTAAATTTCGATTAGTTCAGTAAAAGACGCTCAGATCCTTTAAACTACAAAAGAGCGGACACCTTTTGAACGTCTGAATAGATCTTCACAAATTATATCTAAGAACTATATCAATTGCATTAGGTTTCATAAAAATAAACTACATAAAATTAGACTTTCCTTTATGAAGGTACAAAGACACATAGTTACACGTATCAAACTTATACCATCGTAACTTCTACGCGAATTCGCAACGTGGCTATGGTCGTGAGAAATAGGAATATTATAAAATTAAAATAAATTCTAGAATAGTTAGTTTAGGTTACTTTTAGATTCGTGGAGAACTGTAATACAATTAATTTGGCCATTATTTTTGCTCATGTTTAACCATAATTTCGTTAAAAATAAAATGTTTTAACACTAACACTATTTACATATTAAATCACACATAATGTAAAGTGGTAATTATGTTACTAACATTATTTTATAATGTCGTCATTATGAAAATAAAAACTAAAACTTCTTTTGATAATGATCAAATAAAAGACCTAATATATATTTTTTTAATTTTATATGCTTAATTTGAAAATATCTGTTAACAAGGACCTAGTAAAAATCTTTAAAAATGTATTATTTTCTACATATTCTAACTTAAAATATCGTTCTAAAATCTAAACTTTTTTAAATAAGTGATTAAAAAATATATAAAGTTTTATAGTCATGACTCAGCAAACATTTTGTTTTTTTCTTCATTAAAAATAGCGTTATAAAAATCTATTGATAATGATTTAATAAAAAATCAAAAACAAAAAAAAAAACAATATTTAATAATCTTAAATAAAATATTACTTCAAAACTCTATTGAAAAATTAAAATCAAAACAAGTTTGAGAAAGACCTAATGAAGGGCATAAAATATTTTTCTTCATTATTCTTAATTTGAAATGCCGTACAAAAAAACTATAACAACAACGCAATAAAAAACCTCACGAAAAAATAATTCACTTTAATATTATAAATTAACAATGACCTAATAAAAAACCTTATGAAAAATGAATTCTCTCAACATTCTTAATTCGAAATTATTTTTTTTTAAACTCGCCTCGTGTGTAAACACCACGGACCACGCTCATTAGACGCAATCCAAGCGTTCAGCACATTGCTGAAGAGGGAGATCTGTCATCTCGGCCGCAATTCCTGATTCAAATGACTGAGACGAATTGGCTCTTAATTGTTCTATTTGCTTTCGTACGGGATGAGTGATTTCTTGCACTATCATTTTGTTGAACATTAAGCTATTTGTTCGTTTGTGACTAGTTTTTGTACAGTTGCGTTGTACATGTTGTTGAGTTTATTTGTACTGATGTGTTGAAAAGTGTTTGTGTTTTTAAAATTATTTTCAACGCTTGTAGATTAGTGTTGCGTGTAATATGTTAATTTCTAATATGAATATTTTTCCTCTATTAAATATATTTTCAAACCTTGCCAGAATCAGAATTACTTTAGTATTTAGTCCACATATCGCAGTTTCAATCCGTTATTGTATCCAGTAAAATTAATCTTAGATCAATTTACCGATCAAAAGTAAACGTATGTATAAATATATGCATGTAAAAATATGTATGTAATCTGTGATGACAACCAGAACCAACAGCCTAAGCTCAATCTAAAATTTTCCGAAAACCATATAACAACGCCAGAGCGGTCATCTACTATCCCTTAACGGTTTATTTACACGACACACAGTACGACACGACACGACACAGAGTAGCCTTCTCCAAGATACATAATAATAGTAGCACTCCCCCCCCCCCGTAGTTTCGTTTCATATAAACTTCCAAATCCCTTAGGGAATTCGAATCGAATATTGTAAAATCCCATCTTAGTGAGCACCTACGTCCTAAAAAGAACCCGCATGCAAAATTTGAAACTCCTAATACTTTCTGAGATTTCGTGATGAGTGAGTGAGTGACCTTTCGCTTTTATATACATAGAATATTCAAACATTTCAACATCCGCTCCATAAAAGCGTCAGACAGTCTTCAATCAGCGATCATAATTAATGACGGACGTAATTATTTATTGGTCCGATCATAATAATTATAATGTAACAATTATTGTTCAGTAAAAGATACATTTAGATATGCTATCTGTCATTTCTTATATACAGACGTAAATACAGTATGTGTCAATTGAATTGGCACGATCGATGAAACTAAATTTTCAAAACACATACACAAAATCATATGATTATTGTGTAATTATTATTAGCTTTCGTTCGCGACTTCGTTGGCGATGTAGATTTTGTTTTAAAATAGGACGCATATATACGTAAAATATTGGCTGTGTCTGACTCAAATAATGTACCTTTCAAATAGTATCACAATTTTTAAAATAGGTTCAATGGATTCTGAGTTTACTTCGCACGTACAAGATTTACTCCCACTTTATTCTATTAGTACATACAGAGATTTTCTATGAAAATTAGACTTAAATTATCATGTAACGCGACTGTTTGTGTTAATTTTTAAAAAGGATACTCTGTAAAGTGAGAATTATATTTGTAAGTATTACTTTCGAGAGCGATATAGAACTCTGTAACTCAGTAACAGATTCATCGTAAGTAGTAACGAAAGATGTTAAAAATAAGGCACTGACAGTCTATTCAGGTGTAAAGAAATGAGAAATAATTTATGTAAATCTTTATATAAGTCTGAGAGCAAAGCTTATAAGTGTAATTCTCGCCTAAGCTAAATTCTGTCAAAGGGAAAAACGTTATAACTAATCTTAAGACCTCATCACTAAAGTTCTATTACGTTTACCTTTTTGGCTTATTACGACTTACAACATATACTATAGTAAATAATATCAGTACATAGCAATAAGTCCCTATTGTAGATTATAAATGTTTATTAATTATAAGAAAAAAAGCATGTTTTCTTTTAATAAATTAATGAGTAATTTTTTTTTAATATTTTTTTACATGTAATTTCTATTAAATTATACTATATTTACAATTGCATATATTTTTAATATCAATAAGGCATAGTGATGTTTTTGTAACACGCGTCGATAACGCAATAATAACATTCGATACGAAACTGTCTCTTTTAAAATATATTATTTTTATCTGTTATCAAGAAAATGAAATATTATTATTGTTATTATAGGAATAACATGTAAAAAACAGGGCATAATGATTTATACCGAGTAGTTTTCCGTTTCATTATAAATAAGAGTGGTGATATAGATTTTTTAAATTGTTACACTTGTGTTTTGAACACAATTTAAACTTACTGTTAGGCAATGATTACACTTGCAAGTTTTGTTTAACATTGCTTTAACATCGGAATAAGTACTACTGTCAGTACCCACCTTAATTTTGACCTACACAACTTTCGTAAGGTTAGCTAGGTAACTGTACATTGGGTTAGGTTACAAGTTGTTTTATATCAATTACGAGGGTAAAACTTACTAGTGTAAATTTAACTATACACTTGCCTGTGACGGTAAGTTTGTTATTTGTTGTGAAAGCGACAAAAAAATATTTTTTGTTAATTTACATGATTAGGACACATTGAAATGAAACTTTTTTTAGCGAGTTTAAGTCTTGTGTATATAATGTTTTTATAATTCCGTTTTAAATACTTTTCAAAATAAATAAATAATTTTATTTCGATACACTTTATTTAAATGCCGTGATAATTGTTCATTTCAAGTTTTATACCATTAAATATTTCCATAAAGAAATTAAACGTTAATAGGAGTATAAGAAAATTTATTGGCATTTTTATTAGATACGTATTTCATTTACAATTTTCATAATCCATTCGTTACACTAATCGAGAAACGAGTCAACTGTCATTTAATTTATATCCATAGTAATTCACAGACAAGACATTTTAATACCGACTACAGTTCAATTTATTACATAGACAGTTAGACACATTAATTACTTTTACATATACTATACCCAGATTCATCAAAGATTTCACTTGGACTGTATTAAGACGTTTCCTCGCTAAAGAAACAAGTTGACATAAGTCAATGAGTGATAGAGAATAGTTGAGTGTTTTATGACTTCCTTCGGCGCAGATAAAGCTATTTTCAGAACGAATGAATGAACGCATGAATGACTACAAATGAATGATTGCCCAGCCATTGTATCTGGTGATGGCTATTAAAGATCCATTTCAAAGGAATGAACATAATATTTGAATGTATTAAAATATGATATTTTAATTAATTTTGTAATTGTAAGTTATGGTTAGATTTTTTTGTTGCGATGAAGTTTCTTAACGTAGCTTGCTGTGTGAGTTGACAGGTAGAAATTTTAATATAACGAAAAAAAAGTTATGAGACGTTCTGTTCAACTACGCGTTGTTTGACTGTTATCGTCAAGCGCTGGCTAACGTATTTGTCATATTAATAATGATTAATAAAATGTTTTTTTTTTCGTTAGTATAAAAAATTAAATAAAATACATTTCTTCGTTGTTTATTTTTCAGTAATACATACTATACAGGTTGTCAACTGGGCACGTGTTGGATATATTACGAGCGTCACAGAATCGAAATTGAAAAGTAAAAAAAACTGAATTATTTTTTTTTAAAAAAAGAGAACTTTTTTTTAAATCGAAACGTTGGATCCTGTAAGCTATAATAAAAAAAATTAAAAAAATAATATATTTTTTTTTACTTTTAAATATCGACTTTAGTAATGGTTTTTTGATTTTCATCCCTGCCGGATGTCCAACGACATCTCTCGTTTTTTTCTTATTTAAAGTAAAAGTTAAAGAGTAATGGACCTTAATTCGTTTGCTATATCGTGGATTTTTTTAACACACAAGTTTAACACTAGGCATTACATCGCTGGCTGACTGACTGACACAGATAGCAAAGTTAGTAATTAAAATTTAGTTTCATATACTTCTGTGATTCATTAAAAAATATGTTGAAAAATAAAACTATTCTATCAACATTTTGTGACATTAAAGTCTAACTAAACGGCCAAAATGTAAAATTCCCAAGTGTAAAATGTTTTTTTGCGTTTTGTGCTCAAAAATGTTAATTTTTTAATTCGGTAACTTTATTACTAAGCCTGCGACATGAAAACTCAGTTTTAGCCCGGTTTTGTAACCGAAGACCATTGGTTAATTGATTATTCTGTTCACTGAGCCATCTTGTCCTATTAAACATTCGATTTGTAGCTAATAATTATCGATAGCCTTTATTAATAGCGTTGCAATATTGTTATCTTATGTCTATACAAGTGCATCTTTGAACCATATAATATAGACTGGGCGTTCCAAGATACGCCTTGTAAGGTACGTTACGTACATTGGAACGCACTACGCACCTATAGCGACGCGAACATATTAAAATAACGCATATAACGCGAGCGAACACTATCGAACATTCATCGGTTGTCAGTTTTTTGATGGGCATCAAATTTGGTTTCATTTTATTTTTTGGAAAAAGCGATATTTATATTACATTGTATCACCTCGCCTTTAGACTCATACCAGTACAAGACTTTCAAATGTTCATTGATTACAACTCACATTTGGATGCTGATAAGCAATAAAGTGTCAACCCACAAAAAGTCAAATTCGGAGATATTGATGTATTTTGATACTGCATCACCTATTTAACATTATTCAAAAAAAAATTTGTCATATAAATTAAATAAATACTGAAAAAAGTTTCTTAATTGATTGGTTCAAATTTCAAGTGCGTTCCATATTTTGCAATTTATACAATAATCTCAAATATTTGGAAAACTTTCAATTAGATAAAATATTAAATATATCAATCTACTTTTAATTCATTATACTTTTGATCAAAAAGTAAAAGAAAAGGTAAATATATACTCCTGCAAACATATTTATTCAAAATAGGTTTGACATCTTGAGACGCCATTTTCTCAAAATGAAGTCCGTGTGGCTTGACACAGTATTGCTTATCAGCGTCCATTTATGGGAGTTGGTTCGACCGGGGCAGTATATGACTCTCAATGAAGATTGGCGTGAAATACGGTTCGTACGGTGAGTGAGTGAGTCAGAAGCTTAAAGCCTATAGCTCTTAGGTTCTGCAATGGGTGGCGGTGATCACTTACACCAAGAGACCCGGCTGTTCGTTTGCCATTTAAATATAATTATATACAAAAAATGTTGTACGCGGAATCAATAATTCAACATAGCACACTATGTGTACACTGGAACGCGCAGTTTTCACAAGGCTTTAATTGAAGTCGAGGAAGAAAGTGTTATGATGTATTCGAATTTTTTGTTGTTCTATGCTTGGATGAAAATGTTATGTATATATAAAAAAATTTAAAAATTCTAACAAACGCATTTGAGAAATTTACTTTTATTGAATAAATGCATTAAGTTGTATATGATACCGCAAAACTTTGAATTAAATTTTCTTGAAAAAGTACAGTTTTAAAAGTAATTAAAAATAATTTTGCGTCAGATTACCTTCATACATTCATGTCTTCAGTTATAATGTTGATAAGAAATGTAGATTACATATAGTGTATTTTTCTTTAATTGTTTTTATTTTGTAACAAAATTAACAAAACAAATGTGGACAGGATTTAACTGTCTCACATATCCTTATTGACTGTACTGCATACAGTAATGAAAGAATAATTTGTAAATTACCTAATAGTTTAAGAGATTGTTTACACGAAGATAGATCTAAACGTTACTATTTCTTGAAAATGATAAATATATATAACCTTGAGTATACTTTGATTGATTGTCGTGATCGTTAATGACGTTAGTTGTTAAAAAATCTAAAATACATTTTAAAAAAAATATCCCGGACGAAGATCACGAATTTTCGTTCGAAAAAAAAAATCATTTTAATTTTGAGGTGATTTAGTTGAATCATTCAATCGATAATTTTTTTATCTAACTCTTATCTGTGGCTAGAAATACGCCATATTTGTCTGCTAAATAACACAAGTAAAGAAAAATAGACTATACAACCGTTATGCTCGAAACTAATCTGCAATGCGTTTGCGCTCCTGTACGTGAAAGTATTGCGTTTCCAATTAGTTGAGCTGTATAGTCTGCCTTTTATCTAAACGTAATTGTGTATAATAATATGATATCTATGCCGTGTCTTTACATGAAATGTTTATTGAAAATATAAATTGTACGGTACTTTTATAAGGAAAATTTGATATACAGGTGATTTTTTTAATAAGACGTGGATGGCTGTATACGAAACTATAAGCAATAGCGGTAAATACTTTAAGGAGTCTCGAGGTCGATTTTAAAAACTTAAATTGCATCTTTAGTTTTTCGAAAAAATAATTTTCCTATTTTATTTTCATTGAATAAATAGGACACGCACACAGATACCGATAAACATAAGTGTTACCTTTTATGTACACTTAAAAAAATACAAGTGGTAATAGCGAAATACATTGCCAAGAACATTAAGTATGAATATGGACGATAACACGTCGCAATTAAGGAGCATCATAAAAATAACAGCCCGCTAATTAATTACGTACATTTATTGGTAACTACGGTACGTGATCGACATATTTGAATTGGTCGCATAAAACGAGATAAAAAAGAATGGACCCGACATTAAAACCAAATACGTTACCAGTTATTTTAATTAACTAACTACAAACTACTGAACCTGAATTGATTGAACTGAAATTGAATTTTAATGAAAAATCTATAGAACCAATGGGAGAGTATACTCATTAAAACAAAAAAAAAGTAACTAAATCGGCCTAACCATTTTTAGTTAATTGGGGTAGGGTGAGTTTTGCTGGGTGTGGTAGGCTAAATTCGAAACTATAAGGAATAGCGAAAAATACTTAAAGGTACCTGGGGGCCGATTTCGATGAAAACCAAAACTGAATCATTAGTTTTTTGAAAAATTAAAGAAATCGAACCCGCTGATTTAGAAAAATAAACACATACTGTATATAATTCCACCACGTGCTAGTGATACTTAGGAGGATCAACATTTGGCAAGTAATAATATATGGAAAACTAAAAGAAAAAGCTTGTTTTTACAACATTTTATTAAGCTTACCACGCCCAGTTAAAAACTCACATGTATATATAAAAGTCCCCACGAATTCAGAATCTTCTCATTTTTTGCAAATCTGTTTATAAGCAAAAAAACGAACAGTGGAACTCATATTGGACATATCAATAACGTTATTGGATAAATTGTATAAGGAAAAACATATTGAAATAGTAAAATTAATTTATATTAATTGGATTACATATTACTAATTGAGTTTGTAGTTTTCCTCGTGTTTGTCATTTAATTAACATGTCGAATATCTAATAATATAACAATTATATTATTATAGAGTCCAGCTGTAGTTAACAAACTGTAGCATCTATATGGGCTCTCTCGATCGGACATTTTCATAGAAAATCAGCGAAAATTAGCCAATAGCTTTTGTACGGTGAGCTTGAAGCCTGAATAAACAAGTTTACTCATATTTACATCGTTTATTTCTTCATCTCATTTTGTACTTCTAATAGTGTTTTAGTTTAACGTTAGATGAGGCGCATGGTATAAAAGGTTGGGAATCCCTGATTTAAAAACAAAAAATTAAACACAAAACTTTATTTGTATCAACACAAACATTTCAAAGCATTTTAATTACTTTATTATAATCAACGTTAACACACACGGTTTGTACAAAAGAGAATTATCAACACAATTATCACACCAGCCATTCGATCGACCATTACCAGTAGACCAAATCCGTTACTTCAATGTTTCTCTCAAAACTCTCATACATAAAAAGTCTGTGTCATTAAACAGGACTAAAACGTTACGTTTCACATTTAAAAACCTTAGCACGTCCTGACGTGTATTGATAATTACGTGTTCGGCGCCTTTGTGCACCCGCAAACGATCGCTCAGAGGTTTTTTAAGGCTAGAGTTTTACTTACGAAGCGATTTGTAGCTATTGACTTGTTTTACAATTTTAGATACAAAATTACATTTAACGATTGTTGCTAACAGTGTGACAATTAAGTTGGGTTAAGTTTTATTATAGTTAATGTAGTCATTACTGTCGGTTAATGATACGTGCATGTCAATTATTTTATTGTGAAGACGAAAATTGTAAAATTTATGGTTGTAATGTTGACGTTATACATGAGGGAATGTATGCGTCTGTATCGCGTTTGAGGCTATGACATTTTTATGAGGCATACAGAAGACACAAAGGATGTAATATAAACGTGTAAATTACATGTAATTTGTTCATTGCATCGCTGAAAAGCTTTTAAAGGAACCACACCAATGTTATGGAAAATTTTGGTACAGTAAGGTGAAATAAATTAAAAAAAAAAAACAAAAATAATATACCTATATAACAAAATATACCTTGTATATGTAGATAAACTAAAATCCGCATTTCATCATAAAGGAACAATAAATGAGGCATCAGCTTAAAAAGGAATGTGCGAAGAAAAGGAAATGAAATATGAAATAAGGGGAAAAGATACCACAACAGAGCTACTAACCAGGCCCCTTTTTCCTACTGGATACTCTAGACAAAAGCCCAAGGCCCCGCGATCGATGAGGGCCCCATAGTTCCCGCGAGGTTATAGAGAAGTGATTTATTATTTTGCCTTTTATATTAGACTTGCTGCCTCTCGCAGTTTCACTCACGTTTATGGTTACGACTTTGCTCCTATGAATCGTAGCGTGATGAAATATAGCCTATAACCTTCTTAAATAAACCGGCTCTCCAATGCAAAAAGACTTGTTTCGTCTTGTGACTTGAAAAGAAATACACTTGATATCTTAATATGTTCCCTCTCCCCCAAAAGGGGGATACTTTTTGATATTTGGTGGTTTTTCCCAGTCCCTAAGTGAATTGAGTATTTGTCGGTCCCATGTGAGGGTTCAGCCTTACGCCTCAATACCCGGGCAATCGAGCTCTACAGAGGGTCAAACCGATACTGGGCCTCAAACAAACATAAAAATGGATAGTAAAATTTTACGAGCTCCGATTTAGTGGTGGCCGTGAACTATGGAAACGAGAACGTATCGTTTTTTATGTTTTTACGTACTCATTTTTACGTAATTCCGTGGCGTGTAAAATTTTATTGTTATTTTTAGAGGCCCTTAAATTAAACACACTGAAAGTCGGTTCAAAATTTATTGGTTACGATTTGTGTCGGAAGTTGTCTCTTAAAGTGAGAATGTTATATGGGATAAAAAGGTTTTTATTTATTTTTAATTATGAACGTTATGCCGATTCTGTTTGTATATAAAAAGTTATAAAATTTTCAAAACGCATAACTTGCTTACTTTTGCAAGCGGCTTTGCTCGCGTTATTTTAGACTTATTAAAAAAACTATGTCTTCTATATCAATATCTTTACTAATAATTAAAATTGAAGTGTCTGTTAATTATTACAAATTAACAGATTTTCACTTAATGAATATGAAAGAATATACGATACTTACATCAACAAAACAATATTAAAAATGTTTGTCTGTCCGTCTGTTTGTTTCGGCTAATCTCTCAAGCGGAGCTGAATGGAGCTTTCACTCGTAGAAAGATAAAGTTATAAGGCTGCTATTGTAACTTAGCTTACATTTTTTTAAAAATATGACTATCTAGAGTAATGTAACTATAAAATGGTTCCATAATTTTTTAAATAGATCCAGAGTTGAGTTCGCTCATACGAAATTCGCTCTCTTCTTAAACATATAATATTAGTATAGATTCTTGCAACCAGTAGCGTATGCCCACCCAGTGAAAATGTATTCCACAGTAGGCTTTCCTTATTATACCAATTACCTGTAAGTATAACCGAAAGCCTTATCGGCGCGGGGTATTTAAGGGCAAGTCTTCTAAACATTATATTAATAAAAATCTCATAATATTAAGGCTCTCTTCTCTGCTGTATTTTTTGTTACGAAAACGCAATGTTTTTTGAAGACATACAGAATTAATTTTAAGGCTGTATTGATTTTATCTCTATAATTAATTGCTTTATTTAATGATTAGCTGCTCATCGCGGTTTTACTCGTGTTAATGATTACTACTTCGCTCCTATCAGTCGTAACGTGATGTAATATAGCCTATAAATTTCCTGAATAAACGGGCTATCCAATGTAAAAATTTTGTATAAAGGGGGTAATGTTTAAAACTACTGATCCGATTTGAAAAGTTTCTTTCTACATTGAATATCCCATTTATTGAATTGCATGTTAAATACTTATTTAATAGGCTTTATTATATCTCGTTACGACTTATAGGAGTGAAGCAGTAGCCATAAAAGCGTGTAAAGCCGCGAGGATAGTTAGTTGTGTACAAAGTAATAGTAGTAGAAAAACTGCTGTAAATAATATTATTAATTCATTTCAATGAAATCTTTGCTTTCGATACTAAACGTATTGCCAAAACTTTGTCAATATTTCTGTTTTCTATTACTATATTTTCTGTTATCGATAAAATAGACTACGAATCATGGGAGCGAAGCAGTAAACATAAACAGGAGTGAGACCGCGAAGGCCAGCTAGTTCTCGATACAAGTTTTGTTTCAATTATAATGTAACGTTATAATTATCCGCTTTGAAGCGACAAACTGTCATCACAAAACAAACAATCATAATTAATGTTACACAGCGAAAAATATAACATCGTTACAGCTGAATAAATAAAATTAGCGGCACATTTATACGCCTCCCACGTGAATAACGTCTTGTTCGGGAGTTATGTGTTTCCTCTTAAACGCAACTGAAGTAGTGACGTTTTATTCCATATAAACCTTTATCAGCTCATCTACATATTTATTTTTATGTCTCTATTCGTTTTCCGGTAGCCGTTAATAGTTTGGGTTCATTAATGTTAATTATATATACTGTTTGTCCATCGTTCGTGATGTTATATAGCTTAGTGTTGTTATGGTGAGATTTTTCTTTTTTAACCGACGTATAAAAATTACTAATATGTTCTTTAAAATTACTGATTTGATTTGAATAGCGTTTTCATCGATATCGATATTTTAACTATTTTTAAAATTGGCTCCTTTAATATATATTTGAATGTCTAGTTAAAATAAGGTTTTTGTAACAATTAATTAAAAACATCGTTTAGTTAGGTAGTTGTAGATACAAGCTTAATAAATAGTGTTGACCTTTTTATCGATAAAAGTAGTTTTTTTTTTAATATTTATTATTGTTTGTGTGTATTGTTATGACTATAGGCCTTAGTTGATCATAGTAGATCAACTAAGGCACTATAGTCGCTAGTCACTAATTATTTGTAGGACTTTGATCATCTCAATTAAATTTTTCTAGCAAAATTTATGTCTAGTCTTTTCTCTTCAGCTCTATAGCATTTATATATTATAGTAGCATTTATATGTCTTACTTGATTCGTATTACCATCTCAGTCTTAGCTCGACAATCAGTCCAGACCAGTGGTTTGCCAGTGTTGCCACGGCAAGTGTGTCTCGGTTATCAATTGTAAGTCAGTTTAAGAATCAATTTTGAAAATAATTACAGCTTATGACAAAATGTGGTCGTATATCGCAAGAGGTTCTTTCTATTAGTAAAAGCATACAATGGTCAGAAGATATATTATAATATAGTATGATGTTGAGCTATCACCTTTGGATGATCACCCTAAAAGCCAGTTCATCTCGCATTAGTTTTATGAACTATAAACCCGCTCCGGGCTCAATTTGTAAACGAAACTTGAGTCGTTTACATAATTTACGTTTATTTATTGGTGATTATAAATATGGTCAGTTTTAAGTATATTTGAGTGTCTTTACTTTGCGGCTATAAGGCAGGAAATACACTTGTAAGTTTTACACTCGTAACTGATGTAAAACAACTTTGTAGCCTGGAAAATGTTAGCAAGGTAACCATACGTAGGCTTTAATAAAATAAAATACCTAACGCGAGTTTAAACTATTGTTAGAAAATTCAATAAGATTATCAGGTTAAGAAGCACAACGTAATCTTACGTAAATGTTAGACGAGAATTACATCTGTATATTTTATTTACATATTTTATTTTTATGTAAAAGATACGTCGTAAGTAGTTACGAAAGCCGTGAATGTAAAAAGTAAGGCACTGACGGTAAACTCTTTTAAGTGTAAAGCAATGAGAAATAACTTATGTAATTGTTATGAAAGTCTGTAAGCAAAACTTACAAGTGTAAGTCCCGCCTTATAAGAGGGAATTGTTTTTCGTAAACATTTATACAAATATGTCGGATTCATCAACGAGTGGGGTCGAATAACTGTTTTGTTAACGTTTTGAGACAATGTCTTTTTAAAATATATTTTTTTTAAGAATTTTAAATGATGTTTCTTGATTTTTTTTCTTTGCCTGGTAAACCTTATGATTACGATGTATTTATAAAATAAATATCAACGACCATATAAAATGTATGTAAATAAAATAACATCGATATACATCCCTCTATTATTCCAAAAAATAATAGAACTTAGATCATTCTTCTTATAAATGAATATATGTAGGTACAAACTGGTAATATATAGAAGGACAGTCTTTTTAGTGTTATTTGAACCCCTCCAGTCCTCGTGTATATACAAGGTGTCATTGGGCATGTGTTGGACATTTCACCAGCGTTACCTGAATCGATATTTACATATATAAAAAGTGAAAAAAAAAATAGCTGAACTAAACTTTTTTAAAGTTATTTTTATAAATGATAAGCCTATACCTATATCTATACAAGCCTACAAGATCCAGCGTTTCCTCGGAAACGTCTTCTATAAAATAAATTGATAGAGTTAGTCAAAATAAATATATATATATATATATATATATATATATATATATATATATATATATATATTCCTTGTAAAAAAACTTCATCTAGTTTTGTATTTGAGAAAAAAAAGAAACTCCAGATTTGTCGGTAAAGAAAATTATGTTAATAAAAAAATTAAGAATTAACAAACAAAGCAACCCACAGACTATATATAGAGTTATTAAAACGGTGCCACTTAAAATCGGCGTTCAAAAGCATTAAAAATGTGATAAGTAATTACATTTGAGTTTAATTACTGAGTAAAACTGAGCGTCAAAATGTTTATTCATGTGTTACCTGATTTCTGTTTAATTGGTTCGTTAAGACTTTTAAAATGGATAAAAAATATATAATTTACACAACACAATGAAACTGTTTAATATACACTTAAAATGCCATTAAGTAACTGGGTGACTTTCAAAATTGATTTTTTGCACATTGATTTTATACGCAGAATATCAACAATAAGTAATTTATTAATTAAACATATTAACGTATGAAATTAATACACTTGACTTAATTTGATTTTAAAGTTTAATATTATTTTTATGAAATTTTAATATTTTTTGACGCGTGTAAAGGAAACCATTAAATATATTAATAAACTTTTCAAGTCACAGACAAAGGTTTCTGATTTTTTAACTAAAAGGCTTTTATTAAGTACAAAAATGTGGCAAACTTTGACATTATTTTATAACAATTAGCTTTCAAGATGATTACAACAAACGCACAGATAATTCATCAGGTTCTGAAATTGAATACCTGAAAATCTATATCTGACAATCTGAATAATCTAAATTACAAATGTCTAAAGGCCTGCAGACAACGAACAATTTTTGGAGACATCTTTGTTCGTCGAAATTGATTATTTAGAATTGAATTAAAACTTTGTAACGGTTCAGGAAATAAAGGCCTCCATGGACAAGTGTGTCGTCTTCGCAGATCATTAACTAATGAAAATAGCATTAAAGTTATGTATACATAAGTTGCAGGTTGCATTCTGATTTACCCGATAATGTTTGATGTGGTAATTTATAGCGTTTTGTGTTTGATGAGCGATTTTTTGCCATTAACATGTACTGCATATTCTAATAACTTCACACAATAAAAAATCTGCAGTAGCTTCAATAGCTCAAGGTTGGTTTCTGTAAAGGAATAGATTTGGAAGGCCATGTGTTATAACGTGGAGCTTGCCTGGGAGATATTCATTCATAGCTCTCTCTTTATAAACAATAATATTTTCTACAAAAAAGTCAAAAAAAAGGAAATCAACTTCAAGAGAAAAATATGTACCTAATTTTCTTAACTTGCATTACGTACTCATTTTAAATATTTTGATCCTAAAACGATTGTGATGACGATTATATGGCATCAGCGAAATAGTACCCTTTCAAACAAAAAAAAAAGTATCCAAATCGGTCAAGCCGTTTTCGAGTAATTGGGAAACAGATAAAATAGAATCCCAGACAATAGACCGCATCCTTTTTTTTTATTTCAAATCACATAAAAAGGTCTATGTCTTCACGTGGAATATTTCCAGTCTCTTTATTTGACTAGTGTTAAAACTTTATTTTATGCAGAAATACAGATAAAAAGTATATACAGATAAAAGATAAGACATATGTTTTTAACGTTAATTATGACGACGTATAACAGCATCCAGAGAAAGTCAGCATTCCGATGCAGCGCAGATAATTTTAAATTGAAAAAAAAAACCTCGCTCGCCGATTTCTTGTTAACAAATTATTTTGTAAATTAATTGTTATTATTGCTGTAATATTTACAATAATCGCATTTAGTCACGGAACGTTTGGATTTCTGCATAATCACGACATCACATAATGACCAACTAGCAATTAAATTTTACAGTTTTAATTGGCGAATACATTTGCTAAGAATGAATTTAAACCAATCAATGATTCCGCAAAGCCCATAGTTAATGGGATTTCTGCATTAACTTACAAGGAACAGAAATGTTATTTCATATAAAAAGAAAATATTTTACCAATAAGTTCAGCGTACAAGGAACGTACCATGGTTGAAACATGGATTTTTTTTAGTATATCTTTAATTAACTGCCCCTCGCGGTTTTTCTGGTGTTTATGGTTACAGCGCTCCTGTGAGTCGTAGCGTGATGTAATATAGCCTTCCTTCGTAAATGGCCTATCTAACACAAAAAGAATATTTTAATTCGGATAAGTAGTTTCACAGATTACCTACTACTTACAAACTTACAAACATGAAAAGAAAATTTACCTCTTTATAATATTCATAGTAAAAATAGGATTAGGACTAAAAAATTACATTTTCGACATTAATTTTAAAAAATTTAGAAAAAAAAACAAACCTTTATGACTTCATCATTTAGACGCACACGGTTCCACATTAAACATTCTAACCTCATTCCAAAAACAAAATACCGAACAACGTGCATAGCTCTCGATTGAATACCATTTTTAAAACCATTCCACAGATAACTCGTTCGTTTGTCGGAGCCACGGTGTAAACCGGCCGATATTGGTACCCAAGTGAGGTAGCGGCATAATTAGGCCGCTGCGTCGCCAATAAATTATACAATTATCAAAATCGCCTCAGACCAGCCAGCCCCTTTATGATAACAGTATCAAGTATCGTGCTTCTACGAAACAGCTGAATGTATCGGGGATTGGGATGTACGAACGTGTAGAGGTGGCGGCTTCATTATTATTATGACAAAGATTGAAATACAAATATAATAAAATAAAAATAATAAATACTGAACTGTAGTCAGTACACTACAGCTAGGCTCTACTAGTTGTAGTGTACTGACTACAGTTCGTATATGGGCTGGTTCGAGCGGGGCAGCAACTCACTCTCACAGAAGATATAACTAACAGAACTGATAAAGCTGCGTTCATTACGATGAGTGAGAGATCCAGACAGCAACTCTTCTCCCCCTTTTCCACAGTTCCTTAGTGCCTAAAATCAAAATCAAAATTAAAATATTTTTATTCAATATAGGAATTAACATTCTCTTTTTGAACGTCCAGAAAATGAGTCTACCACCTATTCCTTATTCTTTTTTCATTTGTAGCTCTTCCGGTGCTGCAAATGTCCGCGGGCAAAAGTTTAAGTGCTTATGTGTAGTTAACTAGTTGGTTCCAGAGAATCAGTAAAAAATATTTTGTTAAACATATTTCTTTGAGAAACTATGGGATCTCCGTGCAATTTTTAATTCCATATTTTATCTTCGTCTAGTTTTCCCAACAAAAAGTACCCTAGGTGTGTTTTTAAGTCCAATCTACATCTGTACAAAAGTTCATCAAAACTGTATGTATCAAGTAAACAAACAAACAGAATTTCTT
The DNA here is from genome assembly GCA_037950945.1 of Hypolimnas misippus. Lineage (NCBI taxonomy): Eukaryota > Metazoa > Arthropoda > Insecta > Lepidoptera > Nymphalidae > Hypolimnas > Hypolimnas misippus. Next base: position 6,230,154 of record JBBEEQ010000009.1, read on the forward strand.
TCCCATTTATAACATTAAGTATGGATATTTCCACTTATCGTATATACTTATCATAATAGTAATTACAGTGAGTATTTATATATACATTTTTATTTCCTACTAGCTGTGCCCGCGACTTCGTTCGCGTGGATTACAGAATGCTTGGCATGTCTCCTGCAAAGCAAGGTTATAATAGTCTGCGGTGCTGCTCAAGAAAGGAGCTTCTTACTTTGGATTTGGGAACTTTCTGGTTGTATTATAAGCAGACTCTAACTCAGATACGGTATTCCTCCACGGTTTTCACTATAAATGTTGAAGAAAAGTGATTTGTATTAGTCTTTAAAATTTCGACTGTATAACAGTATATCCCCACCGAGGTTCTCCTTGTATTATATATCAGGTGACTTTTTTAACTGGGCTTGATAGGCCATATCCGGAACTTTAAGGAATCGCGAAAAATACCTAAAAGAGTCTCGTGTCCGATTTTGAGAAATCTAAAACTGCATCATAAGTTTTTTTGATTTCATGATTCTCCTGGCCAGGAATTGAACCCACTAATAAAAAAAAAGAATACATTCTGTATTATTGCACCACCTACCTAATAGTGCCACTTGTAAGAATCAACTTTTGGAAAGTAATAGTAAGAGACAAATGAAAGGAAAAGATTTATTTTTTAACAAAATAACATAGTATAGATTTATACATGAATTAGAAGTAAAGTAATCGATTCTATATATATATATATATATATATATATATATATATATATATATATATATATATATATATATCAAATATACATAATTAAATATGTGGGTTAATTCATGGCTCCCGGTAAGTTTAGAAAAAAAGTCTGCGATTTGTTCATTTGCATCAAAATGCTAGTCACCTACTAAAGTAAGGAAGAGTGTAAAGAATACAATCAAAAATATATAAAATGAATAACTCACAGTAACTTCTTTTATGTTTGTCTATTTTTTCTATGTGAGCTATACAAAGTTGATAGAATGTGGCGTTTGTTTTGGTCCCCGTCACCTATTCCGTTACCTAAGTAGGTTTAGATAATTCCTAAAAAGATGAATCAATTTATTGAAAATCTACATTTCACTGGACTCGGCTATTGTACTCACCCGCTATTAGCGTTACAACATCCCGTTACTAAACATTTAATTAATGTAAGAATTTGATAGAATTTTGTAAAAAAAAATAGCCTTTTCTTTTTGTTGCAGTTTACTGTATAGTATTACCTCACTAAAGTTGATCTTTATAATGTGTGAAGATATCAGATGGTGCAATACTACAGAATGTTATTTTTTTGCAAAATCAACTTGTTCGTTTTTGGCTAGGAAAACTTATTTTTCAAAAAACTAATGATGCAGTTTTAGTTTTGATCAAAATCGAGCCGATTTGTTGTGACTTAAATTATTTTTTGCTTTTGTTTACTGTTTCGGTTTTGTTCTATCATATCCAGTAAAAAAATTACCCAGTAAATATATTATTTTAAAAATGATTCTATTAATATAATTTATATCTTCCCTATTTGAATCAGATATTATTCACTATTTCATTGGTTTCAATTTTGTTCCTTATAAAATTGGATTTCTGCTAGTGAAAGTTTCATCAAAATCGGTCCAGCTGGTTCAGATATTAGCCGAAACAAACCGAGTGACAGATAGACAAAAATTTTGAAATTGGTAATTTTGCTGTCAGTACCGTGTATACTTTTATATGCATTTATTTAAAATTACAAACAGACACATCAATTTTATTTATTTGTATAGATGTATACCTTCCGTTCTTAAATCGAAAAATGTTAACTATTATATTGGTTTCTCCAATATTTTGCTATCGTGTAATTCTCTTTTTTACTTATTGATTAAAATAAATATATTTTCTTAATATAAGTAGCCTAATTTAATCCTTATAATATGAGCTATAGGGGCTGCTGTAATATTTTTAAGAACTTTTTAGACTTTGTGATATTTTGTGATTGTTTTCTTCCATTCCCACTCCCTTCTCTGGGCCTCACGTGATTAATGGACATCCTCTAACTGCGAGCGAAAGTCCCATCAAATTTGATTCAGCTGTTTCAGAGATTAGTCGTAAGAAACAGACTGACAGTACTTGATGTAATTACTTTCATGCATTTAGTGAAAATCACAAAATAATGTTCGACGTGACCCCATAAGTTGACATATCTTTTTTAGCGGGCACAAACGCACAGATAAACAGACTAACAGACAAAAATTCTAACAAATTTTGTTTTGTGTTCTATTGCGTAGGTAAAGGCCTCCAATAATTTTTTTTCATAAATCTTATATGTACAGACAGCGACCCCTTAGAATTTTTTTTCATATATATAGATTTAAAAATATCTAAAATAGAAGTAACCCCCAGACACTCCTTATAACATTTGCTAACTGCAAAAAGTACCATCAGAACCGGTTAAGTCGTTTCAGAGATTAGTCGGAACAAACAGATAGACAGACTGACAGACAAAATTTTTAAAAATGTATTTTTTATGTAAGTACTGTATATACTTTCATGTATTTAGTTATAAACACAAAAATAATTTTCAACGTGATTCCTTAAATTGACATAACTTTTCTATTTATGGACCGATTGACATGAAACAAACCCTAAATGTTAAGTGAAGCTTACTACGGTATATTAGTGAAAACCGCATCTAAATCGGATAAGCCGTTTCTGAGATTAGCGTGCACAAACGCACAGATAAACAGACAAACAGACAAACAGACAAACAGATAAGAATTCTAAAAATCATTGTTTTGGCTTCTGTTGCGTTGGTATAGGCCCCCTATAATATTTTTTTTCATATATTTTCCATGTACAGACAGCGACCCGCTAGAATTTTATTATTAGTATAGATTATTAGTATATAAAAATTTAGTATTTATTTTAAACTTGACAAATCTGAATCTTCATACATCTTTAACCAGAGCTTATCTCGTATGCAGTCGACATAACAATTAGGCTGCAGAGAAATTCATAAGTCACACAGTTTTTATATATTAACATTAAGATAAGACGGGGTCAGGCCATAAAACTATCAGTTTATTATTTCTGATGTGTGTTTTAAAATCGACTCCATTTTGAAATTGTTAATTAAGCAATCTATACTAATATTATAACCGCGAAAGTACCAGTCTGTCCGTTTGTTTGTTACGTGCCGATACCGCTGAACTAATTTTGATTATAGAGATAGATCAGACCTTGGAGAAGGATACAAGTTACTAAAGTAACTTGTTGCAAAAATAAAACTTGAAATAGGGGATGAAAATTTTCATATAAACAAAGTGTCGAGGACCAGTCAGTACATATGTTCTTATCATTTAATGCATTAAAGATTATACCGAATTATGTATGGTTTTATTTAACTTTATCTCGTAATATATACGACCCGAAACATTCTATATAACCTATACCTTTTCGGAATGGAGTAACTTTTTAGTAGTAAAATAATATTAAAAATTTGACCAATAATTTTAACTAAAGGCTGATTATTATATTAATTATTTTAACACGTAGATGTAGATGTCAAAGTGTAGATATAGATGAAGAAGTGTAAATGTAGATGTAAAAGTGTAGTATAATATTATGACATTATTTTTAACTTAATTTTATATTGATGATGTCATTCGTATTTATAACAGTTGCTTCGGCGTCAATTAATATTATAATTTATTATCTGTTCTTGTTTATAAATCAGTCTCTTCGGTATATATTTTTTTGTAGATATTTTATGTTTTGCTACCGTAATGTCGTAAATCTAAATTTGGTCATGTAAATACAAAACTCTTAAATTGTTTTATATGTTTTAATATTATAAACATTCTTTTTTGAAATTTAAATATTAGCAACGCATGTTCTTCATACTAGTAATATTCTACATATATTTTAGTAACTATGGGACTAATTTTTTAAAGCTTTTGCAAACAAAACATTCAACATTCTGTTAGTTTAAATGTTATTGGAGGCCCTGGAAAATAAGGATAATAGGCCCCTATGACTTTGATAGAGAACTATTTCCTTAAAATGGGTATAAAAAGTGAATACGCACTGTTCTTGATTTAATTCTTTATTGTCAAATTAAATGTATATGTAATTACATATAATATTTACAGAAAATCTATATTGAAATCACTTTTCCATAATCTAACAGGAATTGCCAAAGTGCCCAGCGGAAAAAAGGGGCCTGATTACAACGTCTCCTTTAACTGTCAAAACAATTGTGGTTCCTAGGGAGCCTAGCAGGGGGCGCAAAAATAACAAGATTAGGACCAAATTGACCATGTATGACAAAATACAGTTCTTTGAGATATATTTTCTTTATAAAAGTTGTCCATTTTAGTATCATAGCCAGGCGGATTAGAAAGGGCTCTAAAAACCTGCTAATTATGGTCCTGTAGGCGAATTATGTTATACTATTGCTATCAAAACACACATTGTCACATTTTGACAGTTAATGGGAGCATCTTAGAATAAAATTCAGAAATCAACTGTCACAATGTAGCATTTTTTGATAGCGATAGCTAAGGTAATGTAACCATGCTGGTTCCATATAGGATAGTGATAATGTTTAACAATTATTATCTCTCAGGAACTTAACTAGTGTTTCAATTCTATTACTTCGCAATTGCACTCCTCATAACGTAAAGATTTGATGTAATCTCCTTATATGACGAACAATTGGCTGAACTTAAAATAATAAATAAATAACGCATCACACTCAACGACCCCCATTAAGATCTCATGACCTTGTGTCGGGGGTCCGGAAACACTCATAACACCCAGACCACGACAAACATCTGTATGGCCAATACACACGTTTGCCGTGAGCGGGGAACCCGCGACCGTTAGTACTTTAGTCAGTTGCAGTGACCATTGCGCCATTGCGTCTGTCAAGTGTCTGTAGTCTATTAATATTATATACTAGATGCCTCCCGTGGTTTAACTCGCGTTTATGGTTACTGCTTCGCTCATATCGTCGTAGCGTAATATAGCCCGTAACCTCGCTTAATAAACGTGCTATCCAACGCAAAAATAATTTTTCATGTCAGTTCAGTAGTTAGTTCAGAAGTAGTTACTGAAATTACCTGCTACATACGAACTTTACCTCTCTATATTACTAGTATAGATTGAATGTAATTATAAACACACGAATATCAAGAAAAGGCATATTTGATATTTAATATAAATTTTATACTATTTTAAAATTCGTTAATAATATAAGACACGTTTTTATTTTATCAGTCATATTATCATATCATTATGTCACTTGGCATAATGTTATACATCTGCTATGCTGCTGTGTCATTTACCATTTAAAAAAAAAACCTTTTTTTTTTCAATTGTGACATATCAACGTGTCATTATTTTACATATTTACACATCCTTTAGCCGCGTTACTTGTTTTCTGAATTAAATATACTGCTTATCAGTTTGTCGTTTACAATATAGTGTACACATAATCACCCTGACCTACAGATTATATTAATGCATTGACTTTTAATTTTAATTGCAATTACCGCAGACAATTAACGTTTTATGACACAGTTTAACGATAACGCTTTGTTTTCAACTCGTTCTTAGGGTAGTGTTTATGTAAATCTATATATGTTTGTATAAAAGCGAAATACCATTTACTGTTAAATCACGAAATCTTAGAAACTATAATACGTACAAATTAAGAATTTGGTAGGTAAGTTCCTTATAGGGTGTAGAGTGTAGACATCTACTAAGAACGGATTTTATGAAAGTTCACCACTAAGGGGTTGAAGAGGGTAAGAAGTTTGTATGAAAGTCCTATGTTTTTGAAGTAGGAGACTTCAAATTTAAAAACGTATTTACGATTTTAGAAATTCAACCAATTTTTGTTGTAATGTGATATCGTAAATAACTATATTGCACCCGTGCGAAGCTCCGATCGCTTGTATTTAATACTAGCTTTCGTAGAAATAGAAGCTTCGATTTTTAGCCTTTGTTATACTATATTTGTCAACGACGTGTGTAAGTTATTTGTAATCTTCAAAATAGGTGGTTCTATATCGCCCCGTATGTATGTATGTCAGTTTGTATGGTCTAGATTTGGCCGAGGTTCATTAATGTAATTATATATACCTACTGTTTGTTCAGCGTTCGTGTTGTTATATAGCTTAGTGTTATTATGATGAGCTTTTTATTTTAACCGACTTAAAAATTGTAGGTTATGTATTCGACGCGTATGAATATATGTTTGTGATTTTCGAAAAAACAACTAAATCAATTTGATAGGGTTTTCTTTATTGTAATGAATTTTTTAAAAGAAAACTTTAAGTATACAATAAATTAGGATCTGATAAAAATCTTAGGAGATAAACAAAGGGACTTTTCGATTTTCGAATATTATGTCGATACAACAACAATTCTGTTTGAAGTCTGTTACATTTTTCTACTAAAACAGTTTTTATTGAAAAGGTACTTAATGTCCTTTTCTGTACCTCTGGCAACCTGTATGCAAAGTTTCAATTCGGTTGGCTAGTTGAGTCGTGAAAGCGTAACAAACAAATTCACATGCGCATTTATAAGTTAAGTATTCCTAGAATAAGCCCGTGTATATACACGTGCGAGTGAATCGGAATGATGAAGACAGTATGCAAGAAAGAGACACCGAACATTAGTTACTATTCTTTATAGTATTTTAACTGCGTATGTTTATGTTTTGCTTATTAACTCTAATTAATTACGACCCTTATTATCGATGCTGTTATTGAAACACAAAAGGACTGTTTCTGGAATAATTAATCTTTTTGTATTTTTATAATAACGTCGATACTAATCAAAATCGTTTGTTTTGCAATTATAATTAATTTGACGCGTGTATCTGTCTGTGGCATCATCGCTAATGATTAGACCAATTGGACGCTGATAAACAATACTGAGTCAAGCCACACGGACTTCATTTTTAGACGTCTAAAGATGTCAAACCTATTCTAATTCAATTTGAAGACGTATATATCCATTTTTTCTTTTCTATTTTGATAAAAGGTATACTGAATTTAAATCCGATCCATATATTTGATCTGTTATCTAGTAATAAGTTTTTCAAATGTTTGAGATTATTGTATAAATTACAAAAATGGAACGTACTTGAAAATCGAAACTTTTTTTCCATATTTATTTAGTTTAGATGACATTAAATTATTTTTAATAACTTTAAATAGGTGAGGTAGTAACAAAACACATCAATATCTCCGAATTCGACTTTTTGTGGGTTAACACATTATTGCTTATCAGCATTCAATTTTGATGCGCTTTTCCCTTTAAAAGCTGATCTAATCGGGATATACCTTAGCTATAACTTTTGAAGATCTTTTTAGACATAGCTAAGATACAAAGTTGTATAGTTTTAATTCGAAAAGAGCATGTCCAAATCTATAGAATCACCAATTTTCATACTCCTTAAAAAATCTAAGTAAAACTACCAAATGTCTATACTATAAGCCATATTAGTAATAACCAATACTTATTAATTATTCACACACACGCAATTATAAGTACCCACACATATATGAATAGTCGCACGTAATTTTTTACGCATGTAAGTGACTATAGTCCATTTTTCTTTACATGTTTTTATTTGGTAACAATACCCCGAACTGAAATCAGGATTATTAAAACAATTATTTTTTTTCATAATATTTCGCATTATAAAAATTCAGTTCAATTATTCAATCGATAATTTCTTATCTTATGTGTAGAAATACGCTATATTTGTCTGGTAAATAAGACATGTAAAGAATAATAGACTATATAATAGAATATAGACTATAATGTGACTCAGTACACATGGCGACATAGACATAACCGATCAAGGGCAAGTCTGATTCGCACACAAAAGTTTCCCTACCATCGTTAGTGATATACCTAATATAGGTCCCGCTAGCACTTCTCCGGGATCCCTAAAAGCAGTTATTAAACGTTCATATTAAAAGTTCACTTATCATTACTATCCTTGTTTACACGTAATTGGTTAATACGAGTGTTAGTGTTGCACAAAAAATTATTTACTTCGTAGTCGTTTATCAAGAAATTTAGAATACAACTAAGGAAATATTCTCCCTATTTATGGAAATATTAATTGCATCCCGAGTTTCTATTTCGAGTTATGTTTAGGGGTGTTTTTTGAACAACAATAACGAATACTATGTATGCATATATACAATAACAGTTATGTTATTGTATATATGCTGTTAGTCGTTTTTACCCGCACATTTTTTCAACCTCGAATCCAAAAAGAGATGTTATAAGTTTGACGTGTTTATCAGTGTGTCTGTTTGTGGCATCGTACCTGCCTAACGAATGGACCAATTTTGATGCGTTTTCTTTTATTTGAAAGCCAATATAATCGAGAGAGTTGTTAGCTATAATGAACGAAAATCTGATCAAACGTTTGAAGGCTATCAGTACTTTTCTAATTATTGAAAGTATCTGAGCACTATACTGTTTATAACATCAAAATAACATTGTTAAGTAACCTTGACTGGCTCGTTGAAATGGTCTCCATGAGTCTAGATTTGGGGTCTTCTCCTCTATACTAATATTATAAAGAGGTAAAATTTGTTTGTAAGTTTGTATGTAGGGTTTATCTCTAAAACTACTGATCCGATTTTAAATGTCATGTACCCTCTGAACCACCACCCTTTCGGACCGTGCCTGCGCCATTACGAGACGTGTTACAAATGCGTGCCCAGCTTGAAGAGAAGCAAGAGAAGGATGAACGGAAAGAAGATCTGGCTATCTCACTCACCGTAGGAATTTCAGTTATTGCTATACTTTACGTCATACATTTACTTTACAGGTGAGGTACAAACAAAGAAGTATACTTACGCACTTTCACATTTTTATAAATAAAAATGAATTGACAAATGCATGTAAACGCATCACTTCAGAACGACTGCGTTGATCTGGCTCTTAATTTTTTGTTATGATTGTAATTTTTAGGGACAATAGAAAAATGTTTGAATGGAAATGTAAAATAAAATGAGTTTAAATATATATAAATGGTGAGGAAGTATTAATAATAAGTACACCCGTGCGAATTTCCCCTTTTTTTGCTATCGGTTAATAAAAAACGAGGTCAATACGATTAAAACTATTTTATAATTATTATAGGTTTTTAATTGAATTTTTGATCGTTAATTATTAGTGTCGACTTTAATTGATTGTAATTGATAATAATTAAAATCGATTACATAAGACAATCGTTAAAGGGTTGGGACCTGTAACGAGTTCTGCTACCGAGTAGTTAAACGACTTTTTATTTCTTTACCGTGGTATCGTTTGTTCCTTTCTAACACGTTTGAAATTCATATAATCGTCCTTGTCGCACAGGGCAATTAACACTCGATGTATTCGGTAGCGATGGGAGAAATTAGTTAAGACTCAACATCATTCAACAGTCAAGTGATTGTTTTTGTATTCGTTTTTAAATAATTCTTTAATTTACCCTCATCATAGTTTATTAATGATGATGAAATTTTGACAGTTCTTTGGATTCTTTTTTGTAATTCTGCTTATTAATTAGGACTTTAAAAATTTTGGAATGAAGTTTTGTACAGATAAGAAATGATAAAAAAAACCATTTCAAGCGTTACAGCTGAAATTGTGACACAAATGACAGCCGCTAACGTAACATACGAAAGTTTAATCCTTTAGACCATGTGGAATTTTACAAAAAAAATCAAATCACGTGTTTCGTGGTAAAATGTTTGGAAGTTTGTATGTTTAAAAGTTAATATGTTGGGAGTAATCTCTGAAACTACCTAGTCGATTCGAAAATTTATTTTCGAGTTAGATAATCTATGTATTATTTGGACGCAGATAAGCAATACTATGTCAAGCCACACGGACTTCATTTTGAGAAAATGGCATCTAAAGATATCAAACCTATTCTTGATAAATTTGTTTGAAGAAGTATATATCAATTTTTATCTTTTCTTTTTTCATAAAAGGTATAATGAATTAAACTCAGATTCGTATCATTCACAGTTTGATATATGAGATTATTTAATATTACAAAATATAGACCAATTCAATTGCGAAACATTAAATCAGGTAACCTTTTTTCGTACTTATTTAGTAGAAAAGAATACATTGACGATTTTAATGAGTTTAAAAAATTTAAATATTGTTAAATATGTAAGACATTATCAAAATACATCAATATCTCTGAATTTGACTTTTTGTGGGTTGACTTGTTATAGCTTATCAGCATTCAATTAAGGGTATATGCTATATCACGCTACGACTCACAGGAGCGAAGCAGTAACCATAAACGAGAGGGAAACCATAAGGAGCAGCTTGAAAGCAATATTTGTACCTATTTAATTTTATTTATTTATTTATTTAATAGGGAACTCCAACAGAAGTACATATCAAATACAAGGAATCACAAGATGAGGTACTAAAATTTTAAATGTGCCTCCAATTACTGGAGAACACAACATGCACTGGAATAGTGTTGATAATGTGTGTGTGTTGATAATGAAATATAAAGATAAAATAACAAAAATAAATCACTATTAATAAAAACTACTCATTTAAACAAAACAAGAAAAATAATTAGAAAAAAAAAATTAATTAAATTAATAAATAAAAATAATTAACAGGCATATATATGTCGTCGATATCGACTACTTTATACAATATGCTTGTTGATAACATCTTTTCTCCGACTCACTAGATATAAATATGGATGCTGATAAGCAATAATGTGTCAACCCAGAAAAAGTCTAATTCAGAGATATTGATGGATTCTGATAATAAGTCACGTATTTAATATTATTTAAAAAATTTTCAAGTCATCTAAACTAAATATGTACGAAAAAAGTTACTTCAATTGTATATTACGCAGGTGTTCTAAATTTGAAATTTGAATATGTATTTGAAAAACTTATTATTATATAAAAGTTTTTATTATACCAATCTGCTTTTAATTCATTAAACTTTTTATCAAAATAGAAAACAAAAAATGCATATATACTTTTTCAAACTGATTATTAAGAATAGGTTTGCCGTCTTTCGACACTATTTTCTTGAAGCGAAGTTTGTGTGGCTTGACATAGTTTTGCATATCAGCGTCCATATATTTATACCATCATTAACATTTTTAGCATCTAAACAGAGTTATCCGAGTAAATTACTAGTATTACTACTGGTACTACGTGGTAGGGAGCCACGCGCTTCCATAAAACTTCTTTCATAACAATAACAGTTAACAACCAAATTAAATACAAATTAACACAACAAGCATATGTATGTGTTGGATACAGTGCATCTTTTCTTTCTAAACGGAATGTTGAAATATTGAGCTCTTTTTGTGCACTGTTTACCACTTAAACAAATCAGAAATACTCTAACGAAAACTAACAAATATAGTTACAGTACCAACAAACTAAAGTAATCAAAATTCCTAGATCTTTCCCTCTCCTCAGATCTAGTTACTATCTTGATTTTTGCTTGCGTGCATATTGAAGACATAATTGATGAAATAAAATATATAAAAGAGGAATTACTACATGGTTAGACACCTTACAGATTTTGTAATGTTGACAAGAGTAATTTATATAGATTCGATTATTTGCTTATTGATTTTCCGTTGTGTAACATAATTTGTTATAACCATCCATTAACATCATTAAGCGCGCATGTTACATTAATGTCATAAGGTATATGACGTCAGCAATGAAACAATATGGCGGACGTAAACTGTCGAAATTTGCGAACCGTTGTCACTTCCTTCAGCCGAAATAGTTTGACTGAAATAGAAATGTGTTGTTATTAGGCAGTGGGATTTTTTGTTTGTAAATGCCTTAAACCTTGTTAACAAGTTATAGTCGAGGACATAAGAGCTAGTTTGAAATATACACAACGAATTGTTGTTACAAGTCCGGACTTGTTAACAAGATTAACACCTCGCAAACGTAAGCCGAATTTGATCCTTTTGTGTCGGTAATTGAATAAAGATTAGCGACTTGGAATTGTCATAAGTCATTTTGCATTAATAACTAATACGTCGCCTGTTTGTTTGATGTTACAAGTGTTTGAGTACCAATTTCGTTTGTTGTTACAAATTGTGTACGTAAAATATTTTCTATACTTTAACCGACTTCCAAAAATGAGGAGGTTCTCAATTAATTAGGGACTTTTTTATATGTATATTCCGTGATTATTTGAAAGATTACACTCTCCCACTGGTCCTATAGAATTTTAATCAAAATCGATTTAGTAGTTATTGCGTGAAAGAGGAACAAACATCCATCCGTCTATGTATGTATCCATCCTCATATACCTTCGTATTATTATAGTAATAGTATTGTTAATTCATATGTACATATTCAAGTTATAACGTAACACATAGGTGTCTCATTATTTCTAGGCGAGAATTATATTTGTAAGTTTTACTCTCGATAGTGATATAAAACAACTCTGTAGCCCGGTAACATTTACCTAGGTAGCCTAAAGTTGCAAGTCTGAAAAATTAAGGCACCAACAATTTTTTCAGGTAAAACGATTGTAAAATGATAAACAACTTATGTTAATCTTTATAAAAATCTGAGCACAAAACTTGTAAGTGTGTTCTCGCATTAAAAGGAAAGTTATACATTTCTTATTTCGATTTCAAAAGTTTCAAAGTTTTGAATCAAAAGAAATCCGTGTTTACAAACAAACGCAAAGTTATCGATCCTTTTGTATTCATAATTGACTTAACGGAAAAAGAATTGACGTTCTTTGAGCCTTCAATGAAAGGATTAAGTTATTCTTGGTTATTTTAAAATGGGCACGTGAACAGTTATGTAATTACAAAAGGTTACTATTAATAATTGTGGCCTTGTGGGCGAGAATTACATGTATAATCTCCTTCTCCTGACTGATTGATTCATCAACGCAGAATCTAAATCGCTAGGGCTATAAACTTGAAATTTTTGTAGTAGGTGCCTTTTGGGCTGTAAGCATTCCCAAAAAAGGCTTTTTCGATATTTCACCCCTAAGGAATGAAAATGGGTAAAAATGTTTATGTAGAAAATCTTATTCTGTTGTTGCATTAACTTAAAACTTTTTACATATACTTTTGGATAATAGTACTAGTAACCTATACTAATATTATAAAGCTGAAGAGTTTGTTTTTTGAACGCGCTAATCTCAGGAACTACTGGTTCGAATTGAAAAAATCTTTTAGTGCAAGATAGTTTATTTATTGAGGAAGGCTATAGCTTTTATTTCATCACGCTACGACTCATAGGAGGGTTGCAGTAGCCATAAGCGCAAACTGCGAGAAGTAGCTAGTGTTTAACAGCTTCACACCGAAATCTATATATCTGACTATCATTATAAAAGCGTTTATCAGTTTTCTGCGCTTCTCTCAAATACTAAAATATAATTGTGTAAAGCCGCAAGGAAGTACTAGTTTTGACATAAAACAACTATGTATCCTAGTAACAGTTACTTATGCAACATTATGATAGTTCTGATGTTAAAAATAAGGCACTGACAATAAATTCTTTCAGATGATAAACAACTTAATAGGTAAGTCTTTATGAAAATTTAAAAGCAAAACTTATAAGAGTAATACTCGTCTTATCCTCGTTACTATATTCGCATCACTAAAAACAGATTACATAGGCGTGAAAGTAAACGTAAGTGCACATAACTAATAAACTTTTTACAAACATTTATAGGATTAGTCTTGCATTTGGTGGATAGGAATGTTTGTAAACTGACAGATGAAGTGTATTGTCCTGATTGGTGTATTGTGGCCCACCCACCCGTAGCCTGTCACTCAGCTATGGGTTTTCTTGTAAACAATGGATGTATTGCACTTTTGTTACTATTAACTAGATTAGTGTAAAGTGGGGCTAAGTATTGTTTTTGGTATTTTGGAAATAAATATTTTTGTTTGTAAAAATTATGGATAAGGTTAAATTTTTGAAGTGGTGAATAAAATTGTAGTTTGGTTTACTTTGTATATTATTTGAAATCGTTTTATGCATTATGAATATAATATATATGAATTATTTTTACTTTAAGTAGTGAAAATCATCATTAGTATTTCAAAATTGAGATTCAAATATAACGACTAAGTCCACCGTAAAATTATTTCAATTTTAAGGTAAAAATTAAAAATCTTGCTTTATTAGAAACTTAATATGGAACAAATTTGAGTAATAATAGTATTTTATTAATAACACAAAACCACCACAGTTTCATTATGGCATCAGACATAATTTAAAATGCACTGAGTTTTACTATAACTAAAATATTTAATTAAATTTCAACTGACTTGTATGTATGTTTCTTAATTACTCGTAAACGGCTTGAACGATTCAAAACCAAACGTTTGATCAGTTTAGTAAAAAAAAAATCAAAACAACTTTAATAAGTATGTAATCCAAGAAAACAAAATACGTATTTTTCGTTAAAAGTCGGGTTTTTTTTTTAAGGATAGTGGTTACACCACTTCACTTCAGGACCGGGACCGCCGACGCACTTAAAATTGACTAAAATCGGATTTTACTTGCAACATTGCACTTGAAATGACAACAATGAGGAGTCAATCATTTTCACATTATGCCAGCCTACAACAAAAGCGTCCTATCCCGAATACTGGCACAATGGCAGACAAATTTTAACCTTAAAAGTGATGGATTTGTCAAAAAAATGACAAGTTATTGTATTGTACTAGGATAACAGGTGTTAGTAATCTATGGATTATGAACACCTTATGAGAATATCTTCTGCGCTCGATTTCACTTCCGTAGTCAATTATTTCTTCATTAATATGTGTTGGACGTTACAGTACAAGGTACATTTTAGCACCTTGTCGTGAAATTAAAAAAAAAAAAATTTTTTTTTTGTTAGCTTAAAAATATTAGGTAGTGTGGTGTACTCGGATTCAGGAGTCCCACATACCCGATTGATCTCCCCCAGGCGGGATGCATGAACGCATTCCCCATCGACAAAAAATGGTACTTATTTATTATTTAAAAAGAAAGATTCAATCGTTAAATATATAATAATATTTTTTATCATTTTAATCTATATTTATGAATAATATAAATACATGATATATAAAACTAAATTACCTACGGTATTGCCTCCCTAAAACTCGAAATTGGTTCAAACGATTGGAGTAGCTAGAAAGGTTTTTTTTCGCATACATGGATGATTCGCAAAAGTCCAAAATTAGGAACACTATAGAGACAGCTAAAAAAATCTAAAGATTTGAAATTGCCAATTTTGTATGGGAATTGTCACTTCCTATTTAAAATAAAAAGATGCCGCATTTTCAAATATCAACGTCTTATGTAATTCTTTATAAAATTCTAAGAGCAAAGCTTATAAGTGTAATTCTCATGTTATAATTACAAGCAAAACTGAATTTCAATAAATTTCAAGCGATTTCTTTATATACTAGCCATAGCGAAGCAATCGATAATAGCCGGTATATAATAAAATCAATTAAACTTATATCAATCTTAAATGAATACATGAGTAGTTTCTTTGTTTTATTCCACAAATATATTAAAAGTTAATTGGGCAGGAATGTAAAAATACGCCATTATGAATACAATGGGAGGGTTATTTACCGTTTACTTGAACATTGGAAATGTTGTGTTCCTTTAATTACAACTTGTAATCGATATTTAATAAAAAACTATGAAATAGTTTCCGCTTTTTATAGACTTCGTAGATCACTTCAATTTTCATATTTTATTATTGTTTTATTTTTTATGTAATTTGTAAACAGCATGTTTATTAATATTTTGAATAATATTTCGTTACTAAAATATACCTTATTTTGCCGTACAAAGTCCACCATACCGCACATATTCAGGGCGCATAATCGGAAGAAAATGAATATACGAATTCCGTTTACTTTGTGATTCCGATTATTCCACTTAAGGTGACTACTTTGAGGTGTCTAAACGGAGTCATCCAAGTGAGTCAGACTGTCATCAAAATCCCGCTGTCATTGAGTGTCTCCAAGTGAGCTTGGAACAGTCGCTATTTATTTTTCTCTGTGGTGTCCACTCTAGTGGTTGTCTAGGGATGTAGCTTGGAGCACTTCGAAGTGTGCGATCGATGCCTATAAATATAGTAAATTTAAATTCATATAATTTGACTGTTATTTTTGAAACTCACTCTGTGTTAATTTTACAAAAAGGTAAAATTTGTTTGTAGATTTGTATGTAGGGTCTTTGAAACTACTGATCCGATTTAAACTCACACTAGCGAAGCGGTTATCAAAACGTGAGTGAAGCCGCAAGGAACAGCTA
Source organism: Hypolimnas misippus (assembly GCA_037950945.1). Taxonomy (NCBI): domain Eukaryota; kingdom Metazoa; phylum Arthropoda; class Insecta; order Lepidoptera; family Nymphalidae; genus Hypolimnas; species Hypolimnas misippus. Next base: position 6,246,470 of record JBBEEQ010000009.1, read on the forward strand.
GTTTATTGTATAAATGTACCATTACAACAAAATACAGTGCACTCATACATTAAGAGCCCCGATTCTAAGGTTATGATCCGTAATCTAATTTTGCATACTGACCACTGTTCATGACATCTCGAATTGACTTGCATTAAGATGAGACGAGGAGCTGGAAGCTTAACTCCACTCTCTATCTCTTCCCCTATTTCCTACCCAACTTCTTCCTTTATTTCTTTTTTAGACTAACAAAGTATTTTGTGCTCATCTGGTGCTGTATAGCCTATTTTTCTTATTTGGTTACTAAAACGAAAATCACGTTTTTTTTTTCACATTTTCTTTTTCATTATAATTTTCATAATAGAAAATGATTCAGTTCAGTCATTCGATCGATAATTTATCATTTGTAACTCTTACGTGTGATTAAAAGTACGCCATAATTAATTGCTTAATAAGAAAAGTAAAGAAAAATAGACTGTAAATGTTTTTTGACGTTTACCTAGTATCATATGACCTGCCTGCTCGTTTGCCTGCTTTATTGATAATAATAAAAAAAAGAAAAAGCCTCTAAACATGGTCACCGTCATGACAGTGCAGTTTCGTCAGTCAAATTATTGTTTACGAATAAGCAAATAGAATAAAAAATGAAATCGATAAATATCATCTTCCGTTATTACGCTGAAAAAAATTCCACCCCAACATAAGGAATATTTAATAATAAAACATTAATAACGTTTAACTCGTTTAATTAATGAATTATTTATGTATTTATATCTATTGAGTGCATTTGCTCTGAGCATTTCTCTAATTGACACAAAGACATATTGCTTATGTTTAATTCATTTTTGTCTACTCGCGTCGTAATGGCGGTATTTTAACGTATTCTAATAAAAACGGTCGCATTGTTGAGAAGTACGAAAAGAAATGACCGTTATATAACGATGAATTAGTTATCGAAGATGTTGTTTACTCTTTTATGACTCTAGACGCGTGTCCAATAGAAATTACATACAAAATTTCATCCTCTTCTTAAGTATCTTAGGAAATTTATTATTATTTTCAAAGTAGCTGTGCCGCGCGGTTTCGACCGCGTTCAATTGAGGAAAAATTATATTTATATAAAGTTTACGTTCCCACTTGAATAGGATATTGTTCGCTATTTTATTGGTTTCAATTTTGTTATTGCGTATTTTTATTAGTAATTAAATTAGCCTAAGTTACTCTTAAAATTAGCTATCAGTGATGGAAAGTCCCGTTAAAATCGGTCCAGCCGTTTCAGAGATTAGCCGGAACAAACAGACAATTGGTATTTTTTTATTTAAATATTTCGTCAACTGTGTATAAAATTCTTGGATAGATGGTTCCGTAATAAGAAAAGAAATAAAAGTTATATGAAAGCGACAAGTGATTGGATTGACAGATAGACAGACAGACTTGATGACATAACCAAGGCTTTGTTTTTTATACTGTGGTATCCTAATTTTTCTACATACATTTTTCAGTTAAAGCAATTTCAGATTTTTTTAAACTTCCCTATAAAACATTCTTTATTCGTTAAACAGCCCATTTGAAAGGAAAACTATAGACTATAAAACATCATGTCACATCTAGTAAAAGCAGAGTAAGAACCGTAAATGTTACGTAAAATCTGAAATTTGCCAAAAAAAACTTTAATATTAACTCTTGGTTCGCTAAAAACGAATAATGCAACAAAAAGCGCTATTCAGAAAAGGTCTCAATCAAACTTAAAGGCGAACCGACAAGCTCGAATCATTTGTATACTAAATACACTTAACGAGTGATGTGACTCATAATCGAGTTTTATTATCGATAAAAATCCGGATCAAATGAAGTATTGAGACCTGCTGTAAGGCAGTGATGAAAGAAGATACTGAAAGTGGCATAAGCTATTGGTGACACTTAACCTGGTTTAGTGAGGGACAATGCACCAGGATTCTTGTATTAACACATGACTCATAATTCATGCGATATATGCCAATACAAACGTTCATCTTGTCTTAGAATATAATTTTGGGTACATTAGCTTATAAAAGAGCGTAGTACTGATACCCAAACATCAAACGTTCTAACTAGCGTTAACGTACGTTAAAAAATCAAAACCGCTTCTAATAAATTATTGCTGATAACCAATAATGTGTCAATACACAAAAAGTTAAATTCGGTGATATTTATGTATTTTCATAATGCACCTATTTAATATTATTCAAAAAAATTTCAAACCGTTTAAACGAAAAAAATACGGAAAAATAGTTTAAAAAAATGTTTCGAATTTCATATACCTTTTATCTTAATAATCTTATATACCTTTTATCAAAATTCCTTCAAACCAATTTATTAAGTATATGTTTGACATCTTGAGACGCCATTTTCTCGAAATGAAGTCCGTGTGGCTTGTATTGCTATCAGCGTCCAAATACGCGTGATATCATATCTAACAATTTTAAATTCTTTGTCATGCCTGCCGTGTTGACAGAGACGCAATCAATAAATCATTCGACCAACAAAGAAATATTCAATGTGTGCTGATTGTGCCTCTTGAGAACGCTTTTTAGTGACCGCGAGTGATGTATTTAAGGTATCGATGGTGTAATCAAGGAGAAAAGTATGAAAATATATTTTATTCCATGTAAAATATTTATACTTAACGCAAAAGGTAACTATCCTTTATATGAACGTTGTCATTACTTATAAAATACATTATAAAAAATGTGTAGTAGTGTTACAGTATAAAAAAATAGGGATTTTTCAATTTTGCCTTTCTTAAACCTCTTAATAAATAAAACCCAATTCTTTATAAGCCCTATTAAGTTGTGTAGGTTTAGAAATGTAATCAAAATATGTTCTTAAATAATAAACATTAACTCTATATTCTCGCACACAATACAATAAATATTTATAGTTAATAATTTATCTTTTGATGTTAGTAAAAGGATCTTTACTATTTCTTAAAGTTTATTAATCTATACATTAATATATAATTATATATATACGCGGTAATTTGCAATAATAAGATAGAACAAAAACACCCAGATGACAAACATCCGTACCGTTAGCACTTCTTTCTATATAAAAGAACTAATAATACAAATAAATTAAATAACTAAATTAATTTTTAAAATTACTGTTGACATATCTTATTTCAGTATAACATTATTCTCTTCTATAGAAAATAAATACGTATAAAATAATGTAAAAAATAATAATAATTATTTCATATTACTTACTTTAAATTTAAGTCTTAAAATATCCTTGCTGACTCGACTTTCCATCACTTGCATTTGAATTCCTATCGATTAATATCGATGTTTGTGTAATGTCATTAACGCAACACTAATCAGTCTCAAGTCATTGGTGGTCTCCTTTGATAGAATACGCCGAATCATGGCACGCGTTTCAAATATGATATGCCTCTTATAATAGTAACAACTTTATTCATACACCTATTTCAATTGTTATATACCTTATTACTAGGTAATAAAGTTAAAAATGGAAGTGAAAATGTAGGGAGAGTATGTTCTGTGGTGTTTTGAGGATAAATCGTTGTCTATTAAACAGTTATTATAGACCATTGATGGCCGGTTAATAAAATATTGTTCGTCCACTCGTGTGGCAATTTCGTTAGGCAATTAAATTTTACTTCGATTTCGCTTGAGCTACTTGACACGAGAAAGTTATATAAATTATTATATGAAACTTTTTAATAACTCTACCGTTTAAGTAAATGTCTTATATATCATATTAAAACGCATTATTAACTTTTAAAACTAAAATATTACAAATGAAAATAAAAAGAAATATATTTTTAATGCAATATATTTAAAACATTATGGTGTCATGAAATAATTTAATCCTAATTGGTTATTTTGGGGCGCTTCACTTTTTATCTTTCATATATTTGCTGTAATAATTATATTAAATATTTTGATTGAAGAATTTCTTTATTTGAACGTGCTAAAGAACTAGCAGTACCAATTCCAAAAAATACATATAATCCATTTATTAAGAAAGATTAGAATCATCATCAAAAGAATAGTGGGGTAGCATTCGTAAACGCGTTAATTTAATTTTGGGTAATATATATAAAAGCTTTGTTGAAATAATGTTATTTTTATCGAATATATATATTTTTTAATTGAGACTAAATAAAAACTGTAAATTTTCGAATAATAATTTGGAGTCTTTAAATATGTTCATGTTCATAAATATTAACCAATCGATAATCCATAAAATATTAAAAGTATTTCTACCTGACAATTATTACCCAAGAAAACGAAAAGTTTTCGTACATTAGTTAATTGCATAAAGGGTGTAAGTGAAAGTTAATTCCATTGACATTTAGCGAATGTGCAAATTACGCCGGGCAATATTCCCGCGATAACGTTAATGTGCAGTGATCCTAGCGGGAGGCCAATTCATGCTCAATTTCAACTCGCCATGACACTCCAGTTAATGGCACCGCTGTGTGCTGTTGGAACATTGATGTGTACTTAATTTTATATATACAACTGCCCGCCCCGGCTTCTATCGTAAAATCAGACTGATTTTTATACTTTTTTATATAGAGATTTTCAAACGACTTCATAAAAGAAGATTCTTAATTTGTAATGTATTATTGTCAATGTTTCACACCTCATAACTCGGTAATTTATCAATCAATTTTAAAAATTCTTCTTCGTTTGATAGGACGCATTTTTAAATTTTTCTTATAGAAATTTCATTGAAATCGGTTTAGTAATTTGTTTTGAAAATCGAAGTAACTGGTAAAAGAATGTCGTCCAAGTATACTAAATTCATATATTGCTTTTAAACTCGATTTCTTATATTTTTAAAAGTGTTATATACTAAATGGTATATTCCGTATTTTTAACAATGTCTTTCATATAAACTTTGTCTTGACATTTACATAAAAAACAGAAAAATAATTAGCCAAATATATATTCCTAATACATCATATTTATTTATACAGATGTTGTATAGTTTTTTATGTTTAATTATAATAAATAATGTTATTTTATTTGTTCTTGATTTATTTAATGTCATAATCATATAATGGTTATTTAAAACAAACAGTACATATACAACAGTACATGTACATATGTGGAAAAGATATTTAATAGGCCTTTTAGCGTCAGTTTTGATTTTGTCAAATGACAGAAGGGGATCGCGGTTTCGATATTGTATACAATATTTCGAATTTATTTAGATTTTATTATTATGTAGTAAATGTATATTTATTTAGTAAAACTGTATAAACATATTTTAAAAGCCACAATTTGAGTAAATATTGTCTAACAAGCAAATAAGTAATTAAATCGTACATTGTAATATTTACACAATAGTATATAATAATTATCATATAAAAAAAGTATGGAATAAATATCTAATTAGCTTTAAAAGCGCCATTGTATAACTACACACTTTTCAAAATTGCAATGACTAACATAGATCTATACTATATTTTTGTAGAATACAATAAAGTCAAATTAAATAAAAAAAAACTTTATTCAAACAGGCTTTTAAAAGCACTTTTGAAGCGTTAAAACAAACAAAATGTACCTAAATTAAGGAAAAGCTTCCACCGGTTCGGAATGTAGATTCTACCGAGAAGAACCGGCAAGAAACTCTATATGTACTCTTTTAAAATTGTGTTATTAAGTATATACATTAAAAAATTACAAATGTATATATTAAACATCCTGTATGAAATTCAGCTAAACTAAGTCCATGCATTATTATCATCTATATAATCTTGTATAGTATAAATAAAATTAAAGTTCGATAGATATTTCCACAGAAATCTTCGGAAGGCAAGGTTTATTTTGACATTTAGCGAATGTGCAAATTACGCTGAGCAATATTCTCGTGATAAAGTTAATGTGTAGTGATTCTGTCCGCGGGGGGCCAATTGAGGGGCAATTTCCACTCGCCGGGGTACCGGGCTAATGTACACGGCTATATAGATATGCACTGTTATATATGTATGGTATTATGTACTTTAATGATGAAGCTTTACAATTAGAAATTGTTGGTACCAAAAATTTTTACGGCTATTATTGTGTATATTGGATACGGAACAAAAAATTTAAATTCCGTAAGAATTTAAAGCTCTCCTGAATTTACAAATTAGTCTTTTTGTTTAATCTATGTTTAAGTTACCAGCGGTTCAGAACGTGGTTTATAGCGAGAATAATTGACAAAAAGCTCTAAGCTTCTTTAATAGCAATTCAGTACAAAATGTATTTTAATAATATTTTCTTAAAAAACCGATACATTAAGTATACGATCTTTTATCGTTCAGATGAACTTGTACAGTGTAATATGCTTTTTCTTTTAAAATTTAACTTTATAAAAACTTAAAAAAGAAATAAACCGACTTCAAAAATTAATTTACTACAAGTAAAAAAAAGAAAAAAAAAAAGATTTCGTACAACATTTTGATGTCTATCGTCTCCTTTTTTTGAAGTCAGTCATTTAAAAAGTAGTAAATGGAAAATTGCTCTCGGGATTTTATTATAAAGGGAAAAATCTAGTCACAATAATCTTGCAATGGCCTTATATGGTCAAATTTTTGGTGACAGTATTATAAATAATCCATTTTGCTTTTCTTTTATTTAAAGTGTTACATTTATGCTATGAGATTTTAATATGTTTCGATTCTAACAAAACATATTTAATTTAATAGGTATACAAATTATCTAACACATATTATAGATTATGATATCATGGATTATTTCTTTAATAATATAATGGGTTAATTCATAATAATTTTACAAGAAATTACTATTAGTAAATAAATGACAAATGATACACACATTTGCAATGTCATTCTAATTGAGTCAAAATTAATTGAAATCTCAAAAACACTCATTTCATTACCAGTAATATATTAAATGAGGATGCAATTTTACACTTTACAAGTCTAATAATAAGCGCAATATAATTGTGTTTTATTATATCCTGTTAATGGATGACACGTTGGCGCAGTGGTCACTGCAACTGACTCAAGCGCTAGCGGTCGCGGGTTCGATCCCCGCTCACGGCAAACGTCTGTATTAGCCCTATGAATGTTTCCGGACCCCCGACACAAGGTCACGTGATCTTAATGGGGCCGTTGAGTGTGATACGTTTATTATTATTATTAATAATAATGGATTTATACCGTTGGTTTCCGCAGCTTCGTCTGCGTAAAAACTCTCATCCCCTAACCCCCTTTACGTTTTGTTTTTGTAACTAAAAGTATTCTACTTCCTTGTCCAAAATCCAATTTATGTTTATACTAAAGTTCCTCAAAATTGGTTCAGCGGTTCAATCAAGATTGGTTTAGGCGTGAAGACGTACCAACCAGACAGACGGACACAATAATTTTCGATTGTATAAGTTTATAGTGAAAATTTTAAAGGAAAAGTTTATTTTATTCTTTTAAGCGCGTTTAAATAAAGCCATTTTTTAAATTTCTACTTTAAAATTATTAATTGAGCATTTGGTTCAACTGTCTATTTGATTTTTGGATAGAAATATACATATTGTAAGCATAAAGCAATAACATAAATATCAAATAGATAGATTAGATAAATTTTATTTACACCATTACTTATAATGTCACGTAAAAATAATTAAACCTTTTAAAAACGATATCAAAGTGTGAACTAATCTTAAAGTATATTCTTTGAAATAAAATTTTCAAACAGCTTAACAATTGACGGAGTATTGAGATATTTTTTTGTATTCTTTATTAATTATAAAGGGTTTTTTCAATAAGTGAATATGTTACCCTCGTCATTATATACAAGAAAAAAAATTCATCACACTACTTAGTAATACAACTAGTTACAAAATTTAAAAGAAAGACCGTTCAAATTTCTATCTTTAAGAACTAAATTTACATTTGTATACAAATTTAGCTTCGTCAGATAATGGAGAAGCAAAGATACTATTATAAAAGCCAATATTCTCTCCGCTATATGCAAAAACACCGCGTTTAAACCTCATAACACAGACACATTCTTCCAGAATGTGATATACGTCTTCTACCACACAACACAAAGCACAATTGGAAGAATCCACTTAACCCATCATACATCCAAAACTATTCAGTGGAATTTGACCAGTATGAAGCACTAAAGCAATAGTAATCTTGTTGTCTCAATTTACAGTTTAGAAACCAAGGCGATCCAAGAAGCGTAGGTTACGACCTACCTAATCTTATACCAAATATCTTTAGACAACGATCTCTCATCAAAATGTTCGGACCACTTATCCTGACACATTTGCTTAATTTCTTTCAAGCGATCAGTGAATCAAGGTAAACACACAAATTCAGAGTATTGAGGTAATTAATTCTGAAAAAGCCTTTTATTAAGTCGGTTGAATGAACACGCTCATCGTCGATAATTATACTGTAATGGAATGTACAGCAACCTCTACAAGTCAATGCAATATTGTCTTGCTTTAAACGAACTCAAACATGCGGCATTTAAGCACGGGTCCAAGTATTCTCACCAATTGCCCATCACGACTCGCGGAGATTCTAGCAAAGAATAAAAAGGTGCAGATATGCAAAACCGATTTCCATACCAAGTAAGATAATACAAATTTTGCACCATTATTAACCTTATTACTCAGTGTTAAGGATCAGTATCGTGTATGTGGTCATAAGTTATGTGATCTTTTGGAAATAATCTCAAACCTCCATTGTTATAACTTCATTTGCTCCTACGATTGTTTTATTTTCTTCAGAATATTGATTTAAAGTGGCTCGTAAGTAGAAATGTGAGGAATTTTTACGATTTAAATGGGAAAAGCAAAAAAAAAATTGTATCCTTAAACGTTCGCTTTGCAAGGTATTTTAAATTTATTGACTCTGATTTTATAGAATAATAGTTTGTAGAGACTTCTTGGGAGACGAAATTAATATTTTATTATTTAACGTACCGAGTATTTGAGTTGGTAATATGAGTTAAATGCTCGAATTTTTTTAAGCTCTCAATAATACTCAAAACTTAGCTTCTATATAAATATGACTATATATTTTAATTTTTGTTTATATTTTTCAAGATGATTGAAGTTTTATTATATTTAATCAGCATTACAATCTTCTAAACATTAAACGATTATGAATATGCGCAAGTGTAATAAGCTATACAATTCTCAATTTGATACTCTGAAAAACATAGTATTTTCTCATCTTAATTTACATGCTAATAATTAACAAATAAATGAACATTTTCAACTTAAGGGCTTAGACCACGTCAAACATCTGTACGGCTAATGTTTGTCATGAGCGGAAATCGAACCCGTAACCGTTAGCACTCCGCTAGCGAATTTTGTACATTCTAAGTAAAATCCGAAACCGCCGAACCTATTATAAAAAATATGACACCATTTCAAAACTACATTATTTTAGTTGGTCATAAGTTATATTTTATATTATTCGTATTATTTAAAAAAAATCTACATGAACTGGAGTGAATCCCCAAGTTAGTCCAAAAGCTAGTTACTTATAAAATAAGAGAACCTTGAGAAATCTTGAGAAGCCTACAGTGGCATTAGCATGTATATTTAAACGGACCCAGCAGGCTACATCCCGACGCCTCGACGTACTTAGTAGGGCGATAATTGCGGTACGATTACTCTTCCTTCCTATGTCCCCCTGGTACTTATCGCCGCGGGCGGTGGGTCCTGAACTTAATTTACTTGACCTAACTTATGTACTCGGTCGTCTTATATACATATTAGGATACTAGTAAATTAAGCCTACTTTAACTTAACGGTATAACCACGGGTTATTTAAGCAATTAAGTAATTTAAATATGTACATATGTTACCGTCTAGACCTAAATGTTTTAATTGACTTTACGTAATACCTAAGTCTTACATATAAAAAGTCAGTCGTTATTTATTACATTATCGAAAAATGGTATGTTGAGACCAATAAGATTGTACTGTAGAGAATTTCTTACATTTTTATGTATTAATGATAATTTTTAATTGACAATTGTCTAAAAGATCACGGCTTAGATTTAAAAGGAAAATAGGCCTTTGTTGTGTGTATACCTAATGTTTAAAATTATTATTTTCTTTTTGAAATTCAGAAATAAAACCGCTGTGTAGACAAAACAACTCGTCAGAAAGTTATTTCATGAGGCGGCTCTTGTTAAGCGAAAATTCATTACAAAGTTGGCGGGCGGAGATTGCTTAATTTTCTTTAATATTAACTTGTACGGACCCCTTTTTAATTAATATCGACAAAATAGTCGAAGAGACCGCGAGCGTGCCTGATAAATATAATAGTGATGACTGATGATCGATACCTTTTTTAAATTTTTAAATTTCGATAACAAAAGAGTTTTTTTTTTATTATGTTCTGTTGGCATTAACAAAACATTGGGAATATTCCGAAATGCAATCCAATTAGCAAGTCACTGTCAATAACACCTTGCACCGACGTTGAATTGCAATAATTGATGTCTTGTTAGACTTATAAAAATGTCAATTCGGGATATAATTAGTGCATTGTATTAGGAATTAGTACGTTTATTTGAAATGGTTTTGTAATTATATTTATACATTCTTCCTTCGCGAGTAAGATACATTTTTTAACTCTCTTTTTATGAATACTGAAGTACTTATTGCAAACATAGATTGTGATTTTTACTTGTATATTTGTTTGATGTAATTTCTTTTGAAAAAGAGGCAAAGAGTCTATATTGAGAAGTGTCTTAAGTCATCTAATAACGATAGCAACTGAAAAAAAATCCCCCAAATTATTAATAGAACACAAAGACAATAAAAAAGTTCATAGTAGATACTCCAGCAAGAGAGTAATATTCAAATATATATTAATAATTATTTTACAATATTAATTTATCTTTATTTATAAAATAAACAGTGTGCAACAATTCAATAATACGATTTGTATAATATAATTAATATTATTATTTAAAACCGTACGAACTTTTTCAAATAAATTATACAATTAAGAATTAAATAATATATCGATATAAAGTCCATCACTCAGAATATTAATTTCAAAATTGGTTTAAATAGGTATTCGCTTGTTAGGCCGGGTCCAAAATGAACTCATTAAAACTATAAAAGCGGCGGTAATTAAGGCCGCCCTCGGCCGCCCTCCCCTTCAATGGGCGTTGATTTAGCCCCCACAACCCCCTATGTACGGCTGTACACGGACAGTTGTTAACTGAAAGTGACACTTTGGACTAACATCAGTCGACGCACGTGTGTTTTACGCGTTCAATTGTCGCTTGTCTACTTTTTAAACGACTTCCAAAAATGAGGAAGTTTAATGTCGTCGGGTATATTTTTTTTGTTTGTGCACCAATTACCCGAGGATGGCTGGACCGATATGGTTAATTCATTTTTTTTATGTTTGAAAGGATATGCTCTCCGGTTAGTCCTATTTTCATCAAAATCGGTTCACTAGTTTGGTTTTAAAATCGAAAGAGATGGAAAAAATTTGTCATTCGAGTAAACGAAATTACTTATTTTGCCTTTGAAGTCTGTTGCCCTTTATTAAAAGTCTCGTTTTCGTAAGTATAGTAACTTATATACTTCAGTATGTCGTGCCAAATCTGAGTGCTATGTTGTGTTGCATTACAATTAATTAATTTAAATTACATACGGCTTACTAATAAGAACACTGGAGCAACGGTTTAAAACAAACATTGCTAATAATATACATGCTTTGTGGTCATGTAAGTCATTGACACATATTAGGAAAAAATTAATCAAAAAATCCCAACCACATTTTATTTCCAATAAGAATCACATAATTTCTAAGAACAATCTAAAAAAATACCCATATAGTGTTGATTCAGTCAACATTTTACGTTAAAAATGTTAGGATGATGCAACTGACGTAAGGGATTATTAAGTATTTTTATTTAAACAACATTTTAGTAAAACAAGTCAATAAATCGTGACTGTAAAAGGTCAGTTCATTGCGTAAATACATTACATGTATTAGCGAATTCAAAGCGTCGATTTTGCCTCAACTCGATCATTCTATTATTCAATCGAATACAAAATCGATAGCTATACGATTAAATCTGTGCAGGCTTTGTTGAATTGAGAATTTACAAAATGCAATGTATCCTTAAAGGAATGACTATTGGTAAATAATTTAATTCGATTCTTCGCTTAGTGCAAAAGTAGCCAAGTGAGCAAATATTGAAAATGGAACGTAAGAATGGTAATTATATACTGCTATATTTGTTGTGGCAGAAATATTTGCACATTAATAGTCTTATGCTAATATTAATAACTAGTAAAATTAGTTTATATGTTTATAAGTTTGTTTATAGGAGGTAATATCTGAAACTAATGATTCGATTTGAATAATTCGTTTGGTCTTGGATAGTCAGTTTATTGAGAAAGGTAATAAAAATATAATGATCAAACTAATAATTATAAATTATTGATTTAAAAACTATTACTTCCACATCCTTTACGTGCTATAGCGCATGGCGCGACGTAGTCTGCCATGAAAACGTCGGGATTTCACGCTTTTCGACCAAAACTGCTGCTACATCTTCAGATGGTGAAAGAATCTCACAACGACCTAATTTGACGTTATTACAAGATTCTAATTTGGACTTTCCGCGTCCACGTCGTATTCCTGCATGTATTTTTTTTCAATTTCTTTTCTGAATGTTCAACATAATACTCACGTCCTTTTTGATGTGATGCAAGCTGGTTGATGGAATCGCTGTTCGAAGCAAAAAAGACGGCAGAGCGCTGCTACACTGATTGCGAGGACTTATTCTTATTTTCGATTTTCATGAAGCCGTCTGTCTCTTCCAGGACCTTTTGTAAGCCCTTTTCTTTCAATTTATTTGATTTGCTTCCTCCTTTTGGGCTTTGCGACATCTTCAGATGATGAGACGAAAATCTCACCAGGAACGAGTTAAAGTTAACGTTGTAACAAGATTCCAATTTAGACCCAACGTCTACGTCGTTTTTCTGTATGTTATTTTTTATAAATTCTGATGCAAGAGGAACGTTAGCACTGTCTGCAGCAAAAACACGACACTACGCTGCTAAACTGGTTGGGGCTCGAGGACATCTTCTTCTTCACTTTCATGGAGCCATATATCTCTTCCTAGAACTTTCTCAAGCCCAGTTGTTTGTGAATATTAGAATTACCTCCTCGTTTTTTTTTAAACCAAATCGTGTAAATTATTCATTCATCGTTCACAATAACGAGTAAATAATAAACGTCACATCTAGATGTAAATACATCTGTAACTCCACAGGCTTTATTGCCGGCGACATTTTATCCCGACAGCGGTAATTTTCAACTAATAACCTGTTTAATTTTCACTGCCTTTGCTGCTTTTACGACGCCAGAGGTTTAGGTGTGCCTAAACATTTCATAATAAAATTTTAATGGATATATTTTATTAGGAACTTCTGAATCCGTTAAAAGTTAACATAACTGTACATACGAGTCATTAAATTTGTGTACCTACTGATATGACATATGAACTGACTTAAAAAAGTACGCTCTATATTCGACCCTTATGTATAAATCTATGTATATTCGTTTCTATACACGTTTGTATGTTAGTGATCTTTTCAAAGCTGCCTATCCGATTTAGATGTAATTTTCGCTATGATAACCGCATATTTTTCAAGGTAGGTTTTAGTATATAATACATAGGATCTGATGAATATCGTCGCAGTTAAACAAAGGATCTCTTCAATAACCAACGATTGCATCGATCGTTTGTCCATTTATAGATATAACAAAAGTTCTTAAGTTGAAGCCGCTTATATTCTTCTGCGAAAACAATAATTATTTACATTGTAAATATCTGGTTGATTCCCGTGACTTTGTTCTAATAGTTATTTTGAATAGCCTATTTCTTTAAGACTAATTTCTTCATACAAACCTCCATCCACTTTATAAGCCTTCTACAAGCTCCAATCTACATCTATAACCCAAGTAATCAAAATCAGTTCATCCGTTTAAGCGTGAAACGTAACAGTGTTACTTTTACATTAATAATATAAATTTATTACTAGTAATAATACCATTAAATAATACTTGACATCGAGTATTAAACCGGATTAATTTTATAATTATTCTTTATAAATCGCAGTATAGGCTATTTTCGGTGATTTGTATAATTAATATAGCATCTTCTATACTAATATATACTGATATTATAAAGAAGTAAAATTTGTTCGTAAGTTTGTTAGTATATCTTTAAAATTATTAATCCCAATTGAAAAATTGGGTGAAAATCGTTGGGGAGCCCGTTTGAAGAGGACTATATAACATACATATATATATATATAGGAATAATTTTTTTTTTGTTAACGCAGGGTAAATCTTCATAGATACCCGACTCCTGGGGGTGAGACCGGGTTATATGAGATTGTACTCACTAAAACCCCCTGCGATGGCTGCCACAGCACGGAAAACGGAGAGGCTACGGGATCGCTTTCGCAGGCACATCCGCGGCCTCTCCCGTGCGTTGCTCCGCTCGTGGCTTGCGGAGCCCTTCTCAGGAGGGCAAAGATGGTCTCGCCCTCCCCGCACCCTTTGCTGGTGCGTACATCGGCAGTCCGGGGCCATACCGGACTGCGGTCCTCCTCTCGGCCGTATGAAAACGGAATATATAGGAATACTACTAAAGACTTATAGTAAGTGAAGCAGTAACCATAAACGCAAGTGAAACCGTGAGATGCATTTTGTATAGGCATTCCAATTCATTTACAATTAGCGAATATATCAGTTATTAAGTACACAGTTAATTAAAGAATATTCCAGAAAACAACAAACCTGTATTAAGATCTACTCATTTTTATTCTTACAAATGACTCAAACGAATGCAGTTTTAATTAATTAACCTTATCAAACTACAAATCTATGTGTCACAAGTTTCATTCAATTAAGTAAGGAATTATTCGGGACCGATTTCCGGAAATCAGTCTGTGGTGAGATCGGATTGTGCGTGATTAATCGTTCCGAGAGGTTCTGCTAGTGCTTTAAAAGGAAAAGCTTCATTATATATGAATATAGAAAGGACTATTATATTATTGTCATTTTTTATCAATTAATGAATAATTTATGTTTAAATAAACACATCAATGTCACAACATTCGTCTTTGTAAAAAATGATTTTGTATTAATGTTGTATTTTAGAGTATTTTATTATAATACACAGAATTTTTCACAGTTTTTTGTTGAAAAGTATTTTCGATGTGTTTTTGTTTGATAATTATTTAGGAGGTAAAACTAAGTAAGAAGTTGAAATTATATAATGATACCTATATTTATAATGATTGCAATTGCATTTAGATAGTTAAAATATTATATAAAACACTCCCCGTGATCAAAAAATGATTCAATAACTAAAAATGCTATTAAAAACTCGGGGATTGTTAATGAAAAAGTAAGAATTTAGTGTTGTATTTATTTTAATGCTACATTATAGAAATATAAAAACAAAAAACTTTGTCCAAAAATTTAAAAAAAATGTTAAGGGTGAACAACTATTATCACTTAGTGGTATGAAAAATAGAGTGTAGCCGATTCTCAGACCTACTGAATATAAAATCAATAAAGCCAATTCGGAGGAATAAGATAACTAACATTGTGACACGAGAATTTTATGTAACATATATATTATTCCTTGTGCAGTTCATTAAATTGTGTTCGACTGTAACTCGAACATTCTAAATGAATTAAAATTGACAGATAATTATAATATTTCTCATGGTTAAAGTTGATTTTATCTGTGATTACAAATTACTAAAACTGATATTGTTTGTCTGTCAAACCGCTTCGCTTTGGTAAAGCCGCAGAACATTAAGGTCGTGACAAATTTTAAATGTAAATAATTTATAAACTCGAAAGCGTAAAATACTTTCTAAATTAAAATATTACAAAATGCAATCTTTGGGTCAGTTTAATTAATGATACAAGTTAACTCTCATGATTGGCATTACATTGGCCATTTATGGCGTGTTTAAAGGCTCTATTACACTTGCGAAGCTAAGCGAAAGCGAATTGTGTGATATAATCTGTAAAGTAACTGACAAATTTTTAAATAAAATCCGTTTGAAACAAGATTACGTTAGATCCGTAGATGTTTCGATTTTTAATGACTTGATAAAAGTAATTTCTTAGTATAAATAAGATTAAAAATACGTCAAACACAGATAAAAGCATATATTGTATGTAACATAAACGATAGCGACAGTCGAACTGACAACATTGAAATAAAGTCAAATTCCACCGACAACAAAACCATTAAGAACGATCAAACTATATCTCTTACATAATACAAAGAAAATAAATCAACGTACGTAAAACAACTTCTAAAGATCAATTAATATAATGAAGCAAAGTCTCATATTTGTTACTTAATCTTAAATGTCAAAGCTAAATCCAAAACAAACGGTTTAATAAGATGCAATCAATTACAATTCACGTCAGCAATAAATCATTAACAAGCGATTGTCGATCCTTCAAAACTTTGCACAATGGGACAAAGAAGGGTTTAACGTTTTAGACTAATCAGAGATAAAGGACACGTGTACTGGGGCTTAAGGGCGGTTACATAATGCGTGCGATTAATGAGCTATACCATGAGATTTAAATAAAACTATTTTATACGCGTATATTTTTTTTTATTCGATGTTTTAGAATACTTTGTGATTTTAGTTATGGGTACTAAGTTAATATTTGTTTGTTAATATTTGGACTAATTCAACTACCGCCAACGGTTCTTAAATTGCTAATATACGCAATTTAAGTCTGTTCAAAATAGTTTCATTCCAATGTATTGTAATCGCTAGGGTCTAAAATAATACTATGATATTAATTATTTTGTAACTAGTTTTAGGTAGCGCTGTGTTTCTAAATATTGAAGTATATTAATTTATAACAATAATCATAAGTTAATTGCTTTTAACTTCAAAAAATGTCGATTGTCAAATTGTTATATAAAAACTGTAACTATAATCTAAAACATGTTGATTTCATGTCATATATAAAACTAAGTAATCATATTTTACTTCAGCTCAAAAACTTTTAATAAATGCATAAAATACATGCAATCATACATTTGTAAGAATTAAACTGCTAATAAACACGGCAATTTTAGTTGTATAAATGAAATTTCGCTTAAATGTTAGGAAAGTTGCACATGCGAATAGCGTGTATATACTGGATAAAAAGTACATTTGCTTATCGCTTAATAATAACCTTTAATGCACTTGTAATTAGAACAATTAAACAGAAAGAATTTCTAGTAATTATAGTCGATCCGTTCATTTCTTCTACGATAAAATAGCTTCGATATCGCTTACGACACGACATACATCTAAAATTCATAACAGCTACCTAATATTAAAAATAATAGGCAATTTTATCGTGTAAAAATAAACTTTATTTCTTAAGCATAAAGTCTATATTTGAATTAGTTGTATTTGTTATCTGTGCGTGTATTAACATCACAAAACGTTCATTCATCAAACATCAACCCACCGTGATTTTAGATCTGATAAGAGGTATAGACTTTTGGTACATTCTATATAGAGCTGATAACACCACCCTAAAATGTATGGAATTTTATAAAAATTATAAAATTCCATACATATAAAAATTATTCAATGAACATTGATTAATGAATCGTTCTTATAATTCACAATAGAAGAGACACAGGTTTTTGAAAGACAGTTTTAGTCTCTATTTAGTTAAGATTCTAAGGCAGATACTAAAACTGTGGTATAAGCTACTTTTATCTAAATTATAAAGACAACAAATAAAAAATATTATATTTTAATATCAAATTAGATAAATAAACAGCTCTATACAGGTCCATTTTGCAAATCGTCTAATCGAGATAACAAACAAACTAATTATATTTAACTGGCTCCCTTCATCAGCCGCTGATGGGTGAGTCGTAACGTGCTGAAATTACAATAGGATGCTGTCACTCTATGATCTCCTGGTACTTACATCGAAATGTTTTGACCTTTGCCTATGCTATTCTAGATAAAATTCACATCGGTTATCTATTGTTAGATAAAAATGACACTTATAAGTTTGTATTTCAGACTTTCATAAAGATTTACATAAGTTGTTTGTAATAGCTTTACACCTAAAATAATTTTCTTTCAGTGCCTTATTTTTGACACTCCGAGCTCTCGTAGGGTTATTTAGGTGCTGTCCATTAGTCACGTGAGGCCCAAAGGGGAAGGGGAGTTTATTAAGGTACAACGTGTACTTATTTTCGAAACTTATGTTGCATATTTTTGTAGAATTTTATTTGATTACACCTGTTTTTAAAGATAAGCCTTATGTAGTATGTACAAAAATACAAGTGATTTTAAGGGGGAGGGGAGGAGTAATATAAAACCTCACCAATGGGGGGGTACAAAAATTGCAAAAAAACTTCACGTGATAACTAATGAACAGCCTTTAGGTAACTGTTACGGGTAACAGGGTTGTTTTATCAATTACGAGAGTAATTGTAATTCTCGCCTTAGTCAAAATAGTATAAGTAGAATTCTTCTAAAGACAAACTATTAAGCTACATAAAGGTTTTACACACACATACATAAAGGCTATTTTCATAAGTTCTAAAGATATCTCTTTTGTAACAGGCTGTATAAGAATCTAATCTATCGACAATAGAATATTGCTATTAAACAGAAAGAATTTCTAGTTTATAGTTTATTCTATTATTGATATTTTTATATAAGTAAATAGTTTTAAATAACTATAAAATTATTAGCTGTAATAAATTAGCTGCGCAGTTTTCGAAACAAATAAAAATATATGTAAATAAATAGACAATATTTTTAACTAATATATAAGCTATCATCATTGTGACTTTCACTTGAGTACGCCGAACTGTTTCAGCATGAAAAAGTCACAAATACATCCACTCACAAATATTCGCATTATATAAATAAAACTCAAAACTAAATTTCAACTCAACATAAAAACTCAACGGAAAGCCACTTAGTAGCAGAAATCGTGATAAAATAAAAACTCAACTTAAAATTACCTTTACAATAATTAATTCACCTAATTACACCATATATACGGGACGTCAATAAATGCTATTTGTTATTAGCCCGTATGTCCCCTCATTAAGGCCTCTGTGGCCCTTTTAAGGCATAACTGGTCAGTATAAGTCAGGCTGAGGTCTGTGAAGGCACAAATCGTCGACGTCGCCCAAATTGGACCCGAGATATTTAAACTGTTCTGCTGTATACAGGCGGATGAACTTTTGAATGAAAATAGATACATTTTTTTTAAGTATCGTAAAATAAGTGTGTTTATATGAAGACTTTACTTGGTCTTTTCGACAGACTTCGAAAAAGGAGGTTTTATGTTCGGAAAAGGAGGTTATATGTATTTTTTTATGTTCATTCATCGATAGCCGTTTGTGGACCGATTTTTATTTTTTTTTTTGTTTGGAAAAGTATATATCCAAACTAGTCCTATTGTCATTAGATCAGGATCTGATGACTGGATCCTGAAGAAATCTAGGGAACCCTTCAAATATAATAATGAATGAGGTACCAATAAATTCGGAATTTATTTACGTAGTCGGTTTATAGTTAATTACACTATAGGTCTTATTAAAATATACTTATTCAAAGGTTCTTTTTCTGAAAACGCATTAGAAACATATACATATTAACATAATATCAAAAAGTTTGATCTAATAATCAGTTTTTCAAATATATTAGATAATTACATATTGGAAAATATTGAGCATAGTTCAATATGGGCAACATTAAATTCAGAAACATTTTTCCGTCATTAATTAGCTTGGATGACTTAAATTATTTGAATAATATTATAAATAAATAAATATAAATAAACGCATCACACTCAACGGCCCGCATTGAGATCGCTTGACTTTGTGTCGGGGGTCCGGAAACACACACAACACTAACACAAACACGCAAACCACGATAAACATCCATACGGCCAATACAGACATTTGCCGAGATCGGGTATCGAACCCGCGACCGTTAGTGCTTGAGTCAGTCTCAGTGACCACAGCGCCAACTTGTCTGTCAAACATGTTAAACAGATGGCGCGTTATCAGAATACATCAATGTCTCCGAATTCTTTTTGTGGGTTGAAACGTTATTGCTTATCAGCATATAATTTAAGGTAGCACAAAATAGACAAATCGTAGGTAAATAAAAATTACATTAACAAGATAAAGAACATCCTGTTGCACAAACGCATTTATCGTTTAAAATTCCTCGCGAAACGCATTGAGAGTTACGATTACTTCGCTATTGCATTGCTCTCATTTACCGCGGACATCTTAATACGGATAGAAATTCATTTTACTACCAGCCACCCGCGACTTTGTTTGTGTATATATCTCAATTCTAAATCTTTATAATTATTATTTAATTGAAGTAGAGTTTAACTGTAGCCTAATGACTAAAGCTCGTATATTTTGTTGGCAGTATTACACTCTTAGGGAAGATGGACGTGAAGTAGATCACTTACCAGCGTTTCGTTCGGTGAGTGAGAGAGACGGAAGCCTAACCCCCAATTCCTTTCCTTACTTCCTGTTCCCCTATACCCCTTAGTCCTTTAGCTCACTACGCATTTGTGGCTCCTCTGAATTACAAATGTCTGTGGACGGCGGTAAACACTTAACATTAGATATTCCGCCTGCTCGTTTGCAAGCTATTTTCTATAAAACAAAAATAAAAATCGATATTTGCATGATTGCCTTCTATATCTTTTCGAAACCATTTATCGGATTGTGTTCAACGTTTGATAGAACGCTCTGGGGTGGACTCAAAAAATCTCTTTGCTTTAGGTTACATTGCATGCCGGGTATAGTTAGTCCATCTGTATAAGTAAAAATCATTTGCAATATGTATGCTCAAACATTATATTTGGAAAAGCTGCACCCATTTGGCTTATTATTATTTTTTTTGTATTTGTAATTATCTGTACAAGTTGTTCAATAAAAAATTTTAAAGAAAAAGTAAAAATATTGGATAAAATAATCTTCATATAAAAAGTGAATTAATTAATGTTACTTTTCCATCTCTTAGGCGAACGTTTCCCACGCATGGCGAGAATTACACTTACAAGTTTTGCTCTCAGACTTTCATAAAGACTTACATAAGTCGTTTGTCATTGCTTTACATTTGAAAGAATTTAGTGTCTTCCTTTTGACATTTATAGCTTTCGTAAATACTTACTACGTATTTGTTACTAGGTTATAAAGATATGTATATAAATTACGAGATTAAAGCCTACAAATTCTCGTTTTAATAACAGTAGCCATTCTCAAGGTAATCGATTGATAGTTAGCGTAGAAGCATAACAAATAAACAAACATTCTCATTTATTATACTAGTCAGAAAAACCTCACTTAAATATCATTAACAAATAAATAACAAATAAACGCATCACACTCAACGGTCCCCATTAAGGTCTCGTGACCTTGTATCGGGAGTCCGGAAACATACACAACACTAACACAAACACCCAGACCACGACAAATATCCGTATGGCCAATACAGACATTTGCCGTGAGCGGGGATCGAACCCGCGACTGTTAGCGCTACAGTCAGTTGCAGTGACCACTGCGCTAACGTGTCTGTCAAATCATTTTAATAATCTAAGGTTAAAGTTAGTTATATTTTTCAAATCGACCTCATAATTACTCAAATTAGGGCACTACGCCGCTGTACTAATTTTGATGAATTCACGTATATTATAGATTTGACCTCGGAGAAAGATATAGGCTACTTTTTGTCGTGAAAACCAAACTCAAAAGAAATGAAATAAGGGATGTAAGGTTTTGCGGAGAGCTATCCGTTTCTCAAAGAAATAAACTATTCTATTGTAATCTATGAGAATTGTTGTCAATTTTCATAAAATCCTTAATATATATAAATGTTATTGCAATAAAATTAAATAACAATATATTGCTATTTTAATTGATAGTTGAAAGGCAAACGAGTTAAGGCCATTTAATAGCTTATTGTCACCTGTTCCTATAATAGACCAGTGTTTCTTAACCTGTGGTCCGCAGACCTCATGTGTATGGAGTCCGCCGTCTTATCTATGAAAATTTAAATTCATAAATCAATGCCAATAACTCTCGTAATTACTTAGCACAATTGGAATTCAATTTAAGATTATAACTAATTATTAACATAAACTCAAATATTACTAATTTAGTTGCAAAAGAGCAGTACCATACCTACAGTATTTTTTAAATACCTATGTCTATAAATTGTCCTAAGTTTAATACTTTGTTACTACGGGGGTACTTGCTTTATGATTTTCTTGGGGTCTGTGGACTGAAAAAGTTTTAGAAACGCTGGTATAGACCATTACCCCTTCTTTACTGCGCTACCAACTATGGAATATAATATATGTAAATAAAGAAATACTTTTAATTGGTATTTGAGTGAAATTAAATTAGTATTTTTTGTAATTATAAGTGTTTATAAATTATACATAAGCAACGATTTAATAAACTTGTTAAGGAGCAAATATGGAATTCATACAAATATAAATTTATAATCATTTATATTGTAAAGAGAGCGCGAATTCTGAACTTTAAGCTAATTTCATAATATTTTTTGTTTATGTATCTTTTTTAAGTTTAAAATTATGTAACTCTTTTTATTATCATTTGTATCGTCTATTTTTTTTAATTAGATTGCTACGTACTCACCCAATAACATAGTTGCAAACGAGTCCAGTTAATTAACTCTATTTAATGACAAAAACGTTAACAATACAAACCTATAAAACAAATACCTTTTTAATTAAACATCTATGGTTTTCAAAATGGCTGTATAAGAGCTAAAGTAGCAATAGTATGGAAGCAACAGCCTGTAGCGAAAGGTCAGGTTTGCATATTAAAACGCCTGCGCATGGGCACGCCGATGTCTCAATCGGGACACAGAGTAATGTGTGTTATTCTAATTTTTAGCACGCTGATTTATATTCTATTAATAATGTGGTCGATTGAAATGTCAGCGTTTTTAAAATGATTACGACTTACTTGTTACAACAACTCTTGATTTTCTTCTTGATTCATTTTAAAATTTGTTCTGTAACTTGGTAAAAGTAAGTATTGTTTAAAAGTTGATCAAGAATTTCCTTTAAAAACTAATAATATATCTAAGCTAAAACATATTTCATGTAACCAATAAGAAAGTAGGGTATTCTTCTTGATACAGAAAAAAAAAATGAAAATCCGTTTAGAAATAATGGACCTCTGAGGTAACAAACATTAACAAAAAAAAAAACACTACGAATTGAATATATAACGGGGTAAAATGCCGAATGAGATTTTATAACTAGTTCTATATAGAAGATTTCAGACAAAATCTATGCTTCAATCTAATATTAAGTATAATAAACGAACAGCCCTTCGCGGTTACACTCGCGTTTATGAGTCGCGCCTATGAGTCGTAGCGTGACCTAATATAACCTATAACCTACCTCAATCAAATTACTAATCAACGCAAAGATAATTTTTCAATTCAAATCTGATTAGTTTCACAGATTACCCCTTACATACAATCTTAAAAAGTTACAATTAAATTTTACCTCTTTATAATAGAGTAACTGCCCTTTGCGGGTTCACCTGCGTTTACTGTTACAACTTCGCTCCTATAAGTCCTAACATGACGAATAACCTTTCTCTACCCTCAGACTATCTAACACAGGAATATTGTTTCAAATCGTATAGTAGTCAGACATACAATGTTAAAAAGTTAGAAACAAATCTCGCCTCTTTATAAATATTATTATAATAGATATCTAAATCATATTCTCTGCAAGATCCGCTCTATGTCACTGGTAGTTCCAACACGATCATTCTTTTATTTATTCCAGCCTCGCTGACAATAAGATCGTATATTAACCAGGTTTTGTTCACAGAATTCAAATTTATGATGTACGCGCCTCCGACGCCACTTTTGCCAGCGTTCCTGTTTCGATTGAACTTTATCATTTTTGTATTTCAACGCTTGGTGTATTCATTTTTGTATGCCAACGCGTATACCTTAGTGCAAAACGTGTTGCCGTGTTATGCAAGAATAAGGATGTATTGTCGTGAATATCTTACATAGTTTTCGGAACCTTTGTCTTTAACGTTATCATTATTATCTTTAATTGGAAGGATTTTGATCACTAAAAGTCATCGAACAGTCGAATTGAAGTTTAAATTCCGATTAGTAAGAGGTTGTATAAAGGTATTAAGGATTTCGATGGATTTATACAATTTGTTTTTTCTAACAAAATGATTATTTAATTGTTGTAGAAAATTATATATATTGAAGAATAATTTTTAATTAAAATTAATCTGTATTCAACAGAGATGATTAATTATATTATTTGCTTTTTGTACAATGTGCAAAAGCAACAACAAATAGCACAATATTTCTTTGTAGTTCTAGATTTTTTTTATCCATAAATTTCTTTTACTGTGGTAGAGCTTAGTTGTTGCCTATTGACTACAGCTCCTGTGCTGATTCGTGGTGGTCAGTACTGCACTCTCTCAGAAAATCTATCAGTACCTAATATACATGTGTGTTTCGTAACATAAGGTGACACGCCCGCTTGTTTGCCGTCTAAGAATCTGTTAAAATAAAAAAATAATTGAAGAATGTATACGTATGAAAGTGCATCACTTTATATCGGCTGCACCTATTTAGCTAATTTCTTTTTTTTTACTTACATTTGTAAATGTCAAGATAAAAAAGGTATTAAAAGAAATGATTGAAAAATCTAAATCTAAATATACTTTATTTAAGTAGACTTCACAAGCTCTTTTTGAACTGTCAAAACAGAAACAAAAAAAAATAAAATTGATGAAGCTACCAACCGATTCGGGATGTAGATTCTACCGAGAAATTCACCATAATTTTTTGGGTTGGGTTACAAACTATCCATACAAAAATATGATTAATACAACGAATCGCACTGAAAACTAGTGTTAAATGACTGTTAATGTTAATAAAATAACAAAAACCTACCCCCAATTAGTTGTATGCATTAACAATACTATTCCTCTATTTAGCGTTGAGTGAAGCATTTAAACAGATAGAAACTCCAACGATAGCAGTTAAAAGCCAAGTCGAGTTTCGTTATCACGTTCACACTTCAGAGGCAGTTCTTGTAGGAGTAAAATTAGCTGGTAAATCCGTTTTAATCGGAGGAGGCGCGGGGCGGGACAAACGAATCAATTAAGACAATAATGCGGTCCAGCCGAGATACTATCGCGAGTGCGCAATCAACTAGGTTAAGCGTCAGTTCGAATGGAACAGCTATGCAGTAGCTGGGCTATATTGTTTTACCTATAAAATTCACTAGGCATGTGTTCGAGCTTTTAAAGTATGTAAATACATATTCAATATAAATTAAAGCAACAAAAATTATCTTTATTCATTGGTTCAATTATTCAAAGAGGTACTCCTTTTAAAAAAGTTTACTTCATGCAAAGTTTGTGCTTCACGTATTAATATATAGATAAAATAATATTGTCTATATCTACAAAATATTACAATTAAATAGCTTGATAACCACATAAACTAAACCATAAATTTTTTTGTTCTCACCAGAACGAATAGATATAAAATTGGTAAATTGATTTTAGTAAGCTATACTCAACAAAGTGAAACTGTACCCTTATCCACATATCTGTAGTTCGCTGCAATCGTAGTCCGGGCCAGCTATAGTAAAGCTAACGGGAATATAAAGCGAAAATAAGTATTTGTAAGCTCGTTTGCGGGTGCGAAATATCAGCTTATCGCCAGACTTAAACCCTTAAGGCGAATTGATATCAAGAATGGTAATTTTTATCGCTAACTAGATGAAGATATTCGCTGTATACTTGTGCATGTCTTTAATTTAATATTTATGTATTTTATTTCATCGTTACAGGTGTAATTGCCGCGAGACATAGTTATCTAGTGATGGACGAATTCGTTCAACTTGTCGATATGTATGGAAAAGACAAATCACGTGACTTATTGAATTGAAGTTTTAAATATATACATATACTATACTATATATAATATGTACTTGTACCTATTAAATATCTGATTAAGAATCGATATATTATGTAACTGAGTCGCTTAATTTTGATTTAGGTTATGATTAGGGGTTACATATGGAGCTACAACCCTTTAATTCCCGTTTAAGTGTAAAATTAAAAAAAAAACGTTATACATGTGCATTTATTTCTAGCCAGAAGTATCCATATTGAATTTCGCGTTTCTTACTTTGAAAATGATGGTTCATCTCTTAATTTACCTTTGTGGCTACAAATTTGGCAGTCAATACTTTTTTGGAAAAGTCAGTCAGAACAAGCAATTATATATGTATAGATATATATGCTAGAAATATTCTTTCATTTATGGGGACAGAAGTTAAATCTACTAACTCAAAAGTTATTCTGTAATTTTAATATAGAGGTATTTTAAGTATATGGTTTCTTTATTACATAGACACGACTCTACACTAGTTATACTTTTAATTTAAACTACGCTAATATAATATCTTATTAATGAAAATGACCTAATCAACTCGTGATGTCATATGAGAAAAAAATAAACAAATATATAAAAACAATTTTATTGTGCATAATATTGTAGATTATAAGAAATGCAGTCATCTATAACGTTTATTTCGTTATCAAAACAAAATGTCCATCTTTTTATTCACACATGGTAAAGCAGCTAAGTAGAAACACTAGATCTCCGATATTTATAAAAGGTTCTGTATATAAGTAGCTAATACAACTGTGTTTTGTACGGCGAGTGTGAGAGCCGGAAGCCTTCTCCATTTCTTTTTTTACTTTCAATTCCCTTTCATTCCACAAAAGCTTATAAAATAATAAGTTTCTAACGTTTCTTTGGCGCTGCAAACGTCCACGGAAGGTGATCTTTTAGCATTCATTGTCCCGCCATTATTATTATTTATAAAAATAAAGACACGGCGTATTCGTTTTATATTTTATCAACTGCATTCAATTATAACTGGACATTGATAAGTAATACTGTGTTAAGCCATACGGACTTCATTGTGACATCAACCTAGTCTTTACAAATTTGTTTGAAGACGTATATATCCATATTCTCTTTATTATTTTGATAAAAGATAAAATGAATTAATAGAAGATAGGTATAATAAAAACTTTTATTCAATGATAAGTTATTCGAATATATTAGATAATTGCATATTTTTTATAAAATATTGATCACACTTAAATATTCGAAACGTTAAATTGAGAAACTTGTTTCCGTACTTATTTTATTTAGATGATATGAAAAAATTTTGAATTATATTTAATACATGACGCATTATCAGAAAACACCATTATCTCCGAATTCATCTTTTTGTGGATTAACATATTATTGCTTATCAACAACCAACTACAGGTAAAACCGGGCACATAATTATTGCCTAGTCACCAATCGAAAAAGGCAAGTTGTCAAAGTTTAAAATAGGCACGGTTTTTTAACGTTAAATAGCATGATTGTAACATATATGTAGGTTATATTAATTTTCTTTATCCCTCGTATATGTCAAAAGGAACCCTAATTAATTTATATGAAACTTGTCAACGGCACACAATCATTGAAGTAAGACATTTACATTTGATTATTTTATTACCATATACTATGTTATTTATTAGATAAAAACATTTTAATACTGAAAAGTTTTACATGTATCGTTATGTACAAAAAATTGCGTTAAACATTCAACAGTTGAATACAAGAAACTATATCTTTTGCGTTGTTTTATCGATAACAACCAATTTTATGAATATATTTGTATATATATTGTAGAAAATATCGTTAAGTGAATAAAAACGTTTTTGTAAATGTTGCATGTTTACTGAAACATATCATAATTTAACCAAATAATAAATAAAACTTGCAATGTTCTTATACTAATATTATAAAGAGGTAAAATTGGTTTTATATAAAGGATAGTTTTCGAAACACTGCAGCAGTCAAAAATGCATTAAGAATATACAAAGAAATAAGAGATGAAGGGGAATATAAGGATAATCGGAGAGATTTAGACTTTCCGCTTACTCACTCACCGTACAAAACTTAATATACAGATTATATGGCATAGAGATACAACATAGCGAGTAATGCTTTTTTAACCGACTTCGAAAAATGTATTTTGCGTGTATGTATTTTTTTTTCCTTTTAGTATACGCCTTAATTCGATAAAACTCGAATGAAATTCGTTAAATTTATAACATAATATTAATATATAATTTTAACATAATATTAAAAGATAGAACTAGGGGACGGACGATCAGACGATGAAAATTATTAATAGGGTAGGTAAATACTAAGACCTTATAATTTTTTAAAATAAAAATGAATTGACTTCAAAAACGAATTTAATAGGTACAAGTAAACTAAAAAGCTAAAAATATATATATTATTTACAACATTTTGAAGTCATTGCCAAGTAAAATATTCGTAGTCGGTGTCAACTAAAACCATTTACGAGTAGGTATTTGAAGAGTTCCCTCGATTTCCTCAGTATCCTAGCATCAGATTTTGACCTGATCACAATGGGACTAACTTAGAAGTACACTCTTTCATACAAAAAAATCAAAATCGGTCCACAATAGACGGACTAATCGGTGAACATCCATAAAAAAAACTCCGACGAATTGGCAACCTCCTTTTTTTTGGCAGTCGGCTAACAATACCAGATCTGAATGTACGAACGAGTTTTTACCCAATTTTATTACGTCACAAGTACAGCGCGAAGTGGGATTTCTAATAGGTTATTTTCTCTCGACTTGTAATAGACATGTTCTCGAGACTGCGATAAGTTTATTAGTCTAATTAATTACTCCCTTTGATTCATTACACGACCACGCGACCGGCCGGCCCGATACACTGGCTTGCATAATTAAAGGTATAGCTTAAATTACTATATAATATACTAACGCACGCAGGTTCTCTCGCGATAGTGTTGTTTTCTTTTCATACATATATGTCCATAAAATATAGCCTATGACTATCTAGAGTAGAGATCGCCAATTTATTTAATTCGGGGACCGTTTTTTTAAATATTATGATTAACGTGTTTCGTTATCTATAAAAAGTCTTTAAGTCATTGCGTACATTTACTTTATTCAAATCAAATAATAAACTTAAATATGTAAACACTCCGAAGTTTAGAGTGAAGTTGATGTAGGCTATTGTCATTAAATTTTGGAGATGTTTACCGATTTAAGGAACCATGTCAATTTTTCAAACTAAATCTAAGAAGATTAAATTTCAGTTATATTTTCTACTGCCTACTTAAGCATTAAATAGACCACCATTTAATGACCTCCGATCTAGAATAATGTTCCTTTAAATTGGTAAAAGTAAATAGTAAAGTAATAGCCCGTAAATGTTCCACAGCTGGGCAAAGCCTCCTCTTCAATTAAGGAGAAGGTTTTTAGAGCTTAAACCACCACGCTGCTACTCTACGAGTTGGTGGATATACATGTGTCAGAATTTCTCCCGGCACATGCAGGTTTCCTCACGATGTTTTCCTTTATCGCCACTATTACTACTATCGAAACTCAGCAATCCTAGCTGGGGTTATACTATTACTTTTATGATTATTGAAAGGTTCTGAGCGACTGCTTCTAGTCTGATCAATTTGAAATTTACTACATTACAATAAGCAGGACAAAGAAGCATCGTGTTGGGGCTCGTTGAAATGGTCTCAATAAGTAAATTAACGTTATTTTTTTTTAATTTTAATTATACAAGCGGTTGTAATATTACAAAGAAACATTAATATATAAGATACCAATCTCTTAGCTCTGCGGTAGTTGGGTGGTTCATTGTGTAATGTTAAAACATTTTAAAAAATCCTTTGTAACAATAAATGATTTAAGTTGTCTCTTTAATTTTAAATCGTTACTTAAAATAATATACATGTCACGAATTCCACGGATCGTATCATTATTTTACGCAACGAAAAAAATATTTTCGAACACAGGAATTTGAGCACACGTAAAACAATAATTTAAAAACGATATCTCATCTCTCGGCGCGCCGGTTATGAGCGCGAGCCAACCAAAACAATTACTTAATGTCAACGAAAAAGATAATTTAATAATTGTTGGCGATGATATACGACGGGTCCACGCCCACCTGGGGTCCCAGTATTAAAATAACCGATACTTCACTGACCTTTATTTATGCAGACCGGCACAAAGTTACATCTTACTCTGTACGCCGTCGTGCATTTGTTAAAAGAACACGGTAATGGTCCCTCGGAGATTTCTAATGTCTCAATTTCCTTTTTCTATCAATACGAATTGAACCTTACCGCACTATTTAATAAGGTCAATTTGGAGTAACGTTATCGTTGCACGAAGTCGCCGCGCCAAAACCGAAACGTAGCAACGATTGTAAACGATTTTAATCGAAATTGGAGCTTAGTTCCTTTAGTTTCAATTTTAAATCGGGTGACGTCAGCCGGTGGACCTAAATTATGTCTTGTTTAATGAGTCGGAATTACCGATAGTCCAAAACAGCGCAAGTTTAAATCACGTTTATTCGAAAGTCGCTTTTAAAATTATTTGGTATACAGTTAATTTTAGCTAGTCGTGTAGTTCATGGTGAGGACATAATAAAGCGCAGAGAGTTTGTGAGATGTTTTCACCGAGAACACAGTCATGTAACTAATGCAGAGAATCTACATATCATTAAGAGATGTAGGCTCGTTTTGTACGTGTGTACCGCTTTGTTTCTTATATTTACGGTTCGATATGTACGTATTTATGACATGGGGGTATACGGCCTACATTACTATGCGATGTTGTACGCCCGGACTGAATAAGCTTGTTTTCAGACGCCTTTTGTAACAAAATATGAGTTCGTGTATTTAGTGTTATTGTCCCTTTGTCTATATTGAAATTGAATTTATTGTATCGCTTTTTGAAAGGCTATATTGTCAACGGATTTTCTTATTGCAATATTGATTTGTTTAAGCGAAATGTGTACCTTTAATATTGTTATCGTAATCTCAATTGATATGAGTCAACTGTGATCACAAACAGCCATCATAGTTGATTCGATTCGCGTTGGATATTTGTATTTAATGTATATTTCAAAGCAGGATGAAGTTCTCAATTCGTAGGGTATGTTTTTTTTAATATTTGTTACCTCAGAACACCGTCATTTATGAACTGATTTTGAATTTTTTTTTCGAATTTCAATGTATAAAAAGATGTTAAAGTAAGTAAAGTAATTATTGGAGTTGTTTTCTACAATTTCTTACTGCTATTCTGAGGAGGACACCAATAATAAGATAGTACTTTTTATATTATTATCGTGAAAAATCTATCAGATAGAATAAAAATAACGGTCTTAAAATATGCCAGGAAGCTCAAAACCTTTAACTTATATTAAAACGATGATATTACACAGATTTTCATTAAGTTGATGGCATGTTATAGTAACAGTTAATATTTAGGCTGCACCTACAAGTTTGATCTCACACTGCTAATGTCACTCACAATCCAGGGTGGAAGAGATCTCTTATAGAGATAAGCTTTCTTTGGTATTACCATGTTGTAGCTTTCATTATTTTCTTTTGGTACAGAAATAATAAATAAATACAGCTTAATACAGTACAAACATAACATCATTCTATATTTTCTTTAATACCACATATATATTTGTAATACAATAATTTTATACCCCAACTTTAACATGAACGAAGCACAGTTTATACTTATCAGAAATACTAATCGTATTTAAGATTTTTTTTACTCGCTGCTAGTTTTGAAACCAGTAACATCGCGGGTGGGCTGCAATGTTTGCTTAGACCATTAGAACTTCAAATGATAGAAACTGTTTGAACAGTCTAAACGGGCTGTAACGTGTGAAATTATCGAGAACCGTGGTAGCTACATCGCTATTGTAATTAATGTGAAATGATAATATTATTTTGATCCATTATGTCTTCTGTCTGCTTGGTTTTCGTTCAAGAAGAAAGTATCTAACTACTTCAAAATATTACGAAATTTAGTTTCACTTTTAAGACGAAATAGAATTACATTTGTAAATTTTACATTTGTTATTAATGTTAACCAATCTATGTAACAAAATTGTTAAATTTGTATTTAAATTCATCTCGAGCTCGGCGGTGAAGGAAAACATCGTGAGGAATACTGCATGTGTCGGGGAAATTCTGAGACATGTATATCCGCCAACCCGCAGTGGAGCATCGTGGTGGATTAAGCTCTTAACCTTCTCCATAATAGGAGAGGAGGCCTTAGCCTAGCAGTGGGACATATACAGACTGTTACTAGTTACTTACTACTACTAATCTATGTAACTTTGTAACAGTTACCTAGGTAACCTTACGAAAGCTGTGGCTGTCAAAAATTTTTAATTCAATTATTCGGCTAATAGCTTTTTTTAAATAAATAAAAATTTAAAATAAATTTTTAATGTGTAAAGCAATGACAAATAAGTTATGTAGGTAAGTTTATATGCATGTATAAGAATAAAACTTATGAGAGTAATTTCTCGCCTAATTCGGTTACTAACAACGAATTTGTCTAGCTCTAATAGATTCAGCTGTCTCTCTCTTGATACTATAAATAGATATATTTATAAATTTCCAACACACAGACATGGGTGTCACAGATAGTGTGGCAATCTAAGCATACCTTAATAGTTCCTACAGACAAACCAACATTAAAACTAATTCCTTTATATCTATTGTACCAGGAGATCATAACTCAAAAAGACATAAGACGACACAAATGAATGTTTTATACAAAATCATTCATTCCGCGTCAATGGGCGCTAATCTCTCACATGTCATTACCTCACTCGAAGGACTGGTACATCTAATAATCATTTATTACCTAAGCATATGACGTGACTCGCGTGAAATATCGTGTGATGTCTGTTCCCATTTTAAGATTGAAATTGAAAAATAATGCGTAACTCTTTTCCCGTGATTGTGTTCGTACGATGTCTTTACAGTTTTATTATATGCTTACGAATTTTGTTAGTCACATTTCCATTAAATTTCATAATTATATCAACAAAACAACGTATTTCGGTTACATAAATTCCTAATAATCTTAAGCGGGAATTACACTTGTAAGTTTTACTATTGTAACTGATAAAAAATAACTCTGTAACCTAATAACAGTTACCTAGTTAACCATACTTAAACAATTAGTTTCAATAAATATGCGACTAATAGAAAATACTTTCAGTAGTAATCCTCCAATACAACTTATGTAAATCTTTTTATTCTTTTTTTTTGTAAACGCGTTGTGATCTATTCAGACAAATTATTTTTTTGACTTACGACTTTTCTAAGTATATGTACAGCGCTGGATTTGATATAGGGGCACTAGGGACCCGGGCGGCGAAATTTGGGTTGTGAAGCTTTTCTTTTAAAGATTTTTAAAAAGTGTCTTATCTACTTATTAAAACATAGGTAATAATTGAGGCAAAGGGGCGACATTTTTCACTGCGCCCCAGAGCGGCACTTAGGGTAAATCCGGCCCTGTATATGTACCTTACTCTAACCACGTTAAATACAAATACAAATACAAATACAAATAGTTAAATAGTTGTTCAATAAATTATTCGTAAGTAACTTACGTAATCGAGTTATGGGAGTAAAATTTACAAATGTATTTTCCGACTTGTGATGATGTAAAGCGCGTCTCGTTTTATTTAGCTCATTAAGAAGAATTCAGAGTTAATTTAAATATTTTCGTTATGAGTTTCCGCATGCGTGTATTATTGTATTATACTAAGAATTGCAGCTTGTAACGTTCCGAGAATAACAATTATCCTCATGACTTTCTCACTTAATTTTCATTCATGAGACCCAATTACAAATAATTATATTTATTTATTTACGTATAACTTACAACAAGGAAAATACATGAAAAATTATAAACATGTAAGCAATAACACTTAAGTTTATTAATAAATAATAACTGTGTTCTAAGCAATGATGTTTATAAATATAGATATGTTACGTTCCAGCATTGTCAAGCGCGTCGTGTCTGAGGCGTTAATTACATCTATAAGTTTTGCTCCCGTAAGAGATAATAACTGGTCAAGTGCGAGTAGGACTCGCGCACCGAGGGTTCCGTACAAACTTATAGAAATCTATATAAGACTAACCCATCTACGCCATTTGTGGTCTTCATCATCAGTTCCAACATAAGTTACTATCAAAAATACCTAAATCGGTATACGCTTGCCTATAATATTTGAGGAGTTCCCTCAATTTCTCCAGGATCCCATCATCTGATCCTGACCTGAAGACAATGGGACCACCTTGGAAGTATACCTTTTCAAACAAAAAAAAAAATTTGAAAATCGGTACCCAAATGGCGGCGTAATCGGCGAACAAACATAAAAAAAAATTAAATACAAGGTCGAATTGAAAACACTCCTATTTAGAAGTCGCTTAAATATAATCAAATATTATGTAAATATGGATCACGTCCCAAAAACTATTTTGAAACTACTTAGGAGCACTTTAATTTAAAACACGATCATGGATGCAATCCATGGAAACGCAAAATTTTATTTTAAGTACTAATACACCTTATACTTTCAAAAAAAAAGTTATAGCGCGATTCAGGATACACCTAGCGCCATCTCTTGACAATTTCAATGAACTAACTTAAACATACTTAAACATTAACAACATAATTATATTATATTTTATTCTCGTTTTATTTTTATTTATATACTAATACGCTCCACTACCCCTGCACTACGTTCGTAAAATATTTAGATTTACATTATCAATCAAAATATCGAAATATATAGTAGTGTTGTCAAGACGAAAATAATAATTCGAACAAAACTAATTGTTTATTTATAAATAACTAATTATATTAGTAATAACCAGAAGACTTATATGTGTAGATAAATAAGTAAATTAAATAACTCGATCTGTTTGAATTTAATTTTAAAATTTTCGTACTAAGTCAATACGAGTACTTAAATCAAGTCGCGTGAAGCTCTTATATTGAATGTTAATTACGTAATGACGTTATAAATCGACGATAAAACTTTTAAATGAAAAGCTTATTTTATAATTTTTAGCGCGTTTAAATAATAATTAACATAAAAATTTTTATTAATCGAGCAGAATTATATCACAGTTAATGTCATAATGTTGTAATAGATGGCATTAGCTGTACGCTGAATCGCGCTATCATTTTGTTAGCGGCGATATATAGATTGCATTGCGTTGTTGATAAAGGTTTGCTGCTTTTTAATGTTTTCGTATTGATACAAATTTCTTCTCAGTGTTTGTAAAATTGTTTTTTTGACCATGGTCAACTTCTATGTTAATTTGTTACAAGTACATATAATTTTAATTCTAAGATTAATATATTTTCCGCTTGATCAATTTACAACTTGATACATTTACGCGTTCCTGAGAAAAAGGTTGAAAGACAGACGTACAGACTGACAGACACACGAACAGAAATTTACAGTTTTCGGATTTTTCCCTTTATGTATACTAAAGGACCTTGCTCCTGGCCAAATTTCATAATGCTTGGTCAATGGGAAGTACCCTATAGGTTTTGATTCCCTTGCGAAAACGTTAAAAACGCTATCATACTTAAAATATGTGATATAAATGACCGTATCTTTTGATTGCGTTAACTTAGAAGTTTGATTTTTTCACAGCTCTTAGTAATTACAACTCTGAGTACTTGACGTTGATAAAAATTTGTTACCTTCACGCGTTTCTGAGAAAAAGGTTGAAAGACAAACTTACAAACAGACAAACATACATACAAAAATTTACAGTTTTCAGATTTTTTCCTTTATTTGTACCATAAGATCTTACTTCTTGCCAAATTTCATCGTGCTAGGTCAATGGGAAGTACCCTATAGGTTTTGATTCCCTTGCGAAAACGCTAAAATGGTCAAAATATACGACATATTTTCCATTATCTTTTGATTGCGTTGACTTAGAACTTTAATATTTTCACGGCCGCATGTCATCGTAGACTTGAGTATATGATATTAATTTCAACATGATACGTCTATGCATTTCTGAGAAAAAAGGGTTGACATCCCGACAGACAGACAGACAGACAGACAGACAGACAGACAGACAGACGGACAACAAAGTGATCCTATAAGGGTTCCGTTTTTCCTTTTAAGGTACGGAACCCTA
The DNA here is from genome assembly GCA_037950945.1 of Hypolimnas misippus. Lineage (NCBI taxonomy): Eukaryota > Metazoa > Arthropoda > Insecta > Lepidoptera > Nymphalidae > Hypolimnas > Hypolimnas misippus. Next base: position 6,282,708 of record JBBEEQ010000009.1, read on the forward strand.
AAAATCAACCTAGTAACTGAAAGATTATAAATATTAACGAAAAAAGTGTATGTTAAAAATAAGGCACTGACAGAAAATTCTTTCAGGTGTAAAACAATAAGAAATAACTAATGTAAATCTTTATGAAAGTTTTAGAGCAAAACTTACAAGAGTAATTTTCGACTAATAACCATTACGCATTCAACCTTCAACGGCCCCCATTCAGATCTCGTAGCCTTAGGTCAGGGCCCGAAACACACAAAACACTAACACAAACACCCAGACCATGACAAACATCCGTATAGCCAATACAGATGTTTGGCGTGAGCGGGGATCGAAACCGCGACTGTTAGCACTTCAGTTAGTTGCAGTGACCACTTCGCCAATGTGTCTGTCAGTAAATATAACAAGCAATAGTATTTTTGAACCAGAAAGTGAATTAACCAGCTTTTGAAAGATTGAAAATCAAAATCACAGAAAGCTTGTAGGCTTTTGAATCCGTCATTCGTCAATACATAAAAAAATACATCAATAATGAAGCTACCACCGGTTCGGAATGTAGTTTCCATCGAGAAGAACCTACAAGAAACTCGATAGTTACTCTTATAAAATTTTGTCAATACAATTTTGTTATGAGTTATAAATTAATTATTTATCCTGTACGAAATTCAGCATATACTAAGCCCACGCACCTTTATCGTCAATGTAAATTTGTATTGAGTAATAAGCTATTAGGGACTTTTTAACATAATTCTAGTGATATAATGTCAGTGATATTTCAGTTGACAAAAATCAAGCAGTATCTGTAACTATATTTTAACACCCGTAATTTTAAGTGGCTAAATCTGATAAACGGAATTAGACCCCTCACTATAAGTATTTCGAACATGCGAGTTCGTCGTACAATGGAAACGAATATATATGAATACACTTAGCGATTTTTCCGCGTCAATGTTAATAATGCTCCGATATAAGACGTTAGGTTAATCTTTACCGGTTGGATGCTGCCAGGCGCTAATGTTATCGTAATGTACCCATAATAATAACCTAAATGGATATACTCTTAATATAAATATAATATAGAATGGTAAAGAGGTTGAGTGTGTTCAGAAAATGTCTTTTTAACTTCTGACATTAAATAATAAGGGTACTTATAATTGGAATAATAGACTAATCAAATGGTGATCAAAAAGTGATAGAAATGGCCTGTGACCGTGTTATCGATCTAGCGAGGCCTAACGTTTTTTTAACCTTCCTCAACAAATAAACTATTCAGCACAGAAAGAATTTTTCAAATCGCATCACTATTTGCAGAGATTACCCATACAAATTTACAAAAAAAACTTTAGCTCTTTATATTAGTCTTAATATTAGTAAAAATTTTGGTTGGAATTTAAGAGCATAAAACATTAAAAAATGTTGGGAAACTCAATAATAACTGAAAGAGAACAAATAGAAATAAATCGAGAATCATTACTAGGAAATCAAATAAGAAAATCAAATCGCTTCCACTCTCACCCCTCACTGAATAATTCATGAGTAAATTAATAATAACACAACATAATACAATAACGCACAATTCCCCACATTTATTACAACTATCCATTACAATATTAATAAAAAATTCAAATGAGATTACGAGTGTAAGCCAAGCTTTAAAATGTTTGGAGTTCTCACATTAAAAAAATAATAAATTGTTATTTTTGTGGGTGGCAATACTGGTATAAGTTAATTACGTTACGTTGGTATGTAATCCCTTGTGTGAAAAGTCAATAGTTTGGTTTACCGGATTTAGGCGCATTATCTTTGAATTTTGTTGGTTTTACTTAATGTGTTGATTCGAGTTATGACTTTATTACATTAAAATTGTTTTCCTTTGTTGAATCTTACGATCTCTAATGTAGCTACTGGAAATGCTTTTAAATTTTTAAAGAATTTTTACGGTTTGTATGTATTGTGTGGATATAAAATTTTTATGGAGATTATTACTGAATGTAATGATTTGTGATTTAAAAATTAAATAACGTATTGAGGTTTGTTCTTGTGTGAATTTTTATTTTTAGTTTCAAGTGCTAAACAAAATTACTTTTTTGTGGTGTTAAAGAATAGTCTTTTATTTTTTTTTTCAATATGCATATCTATATATTAATACATGAATAGAAAACGTTTTTAAAAATAGTAATGCGCGTACGGAGGAGTCTGCAATTTGACATTGTTAAGTTTATATCGAGAAAAAGTATAGATAGCTAAAACTTGACGAATACATAACCTCAAAATATATAGGACGTAACGAAGTTAAATAAACTACATATAATTGAAATTCGACCACCATGAAACTGAGTATATACAATATATTATATAATATATATCAAATGCACAAATCTCATTAATTACAAGTCTGATTAGAAAAAATCTATCTGTGATATCACCCTATGATTCAAAGGAGCAAAGTAGTATTCATAGAGACAATTCGTATTTATGTATAGTATATATTGTTTTTTTTTTGCAATTTTCTTTAATATATGTATTTACATTGCAGATGCGGAGATGCAGACTGTACAAAATTGTAATATCTCTTTAGCAGCACGGTACAGCAAATTTAATTACCAAGCAGACAGTTTCAGGATGAAAGAAAAATTATATATGAAATAATAAAACAATGGTCACAATTTTAGTTTGAACTGTTAAGGGCGCGTCACACATGACGGATCGCTTTATCCGGCAAAAGTTAATTTCCTCTCTCACACAAACAAATTCAATCCCGTCCAACAATGGAGCATATTTGCTTATCTTTAATTGATTCACTCTAACCCTCGCTGGTGATAAGGATTAGCTCTATTCACGCTGACTTTTACAAGGGTAGCGCCCTTAACGAGGGATGGGGCAAAGATTATGACATTCGCAATTGTAGTTTTCTGCCTACTAGCTGTCTTAAAATTATGAATATGTATATGCTTTATGTATTTATTCATAAATAGATTACTAACTTCATAATTTAAAAAAATGTAAAAATTAAATAAGTTTAAATATATCGTTGGTGTAGACAACTGTGACAAATTCTTATTTTTTGGTTTCCATTTTAAAACATTCACACCGTCTAATTCCAATATCGTAGCTTCACTAACTAAAAAAATTTTTAAACAACCAAAACGGTTACCTTAATAAAATTTATTATACACATTAAAATGACAAAAGAAATATTATATTTTTTAATGGTGCTGAAATAAAAATAATAGCTTAATAAGTAATTCTTTAGTCTATACCTAAATTACAAGGTACCATATTACTATGAGTATTAGGGTTTACAAAAGTATACCTACACAAATATATAACAGAAACAAGAACAAAAAAAATAACACACAACACAAAAACAACACCACGTACAAAAGTGTCGCATCTCCAAAATAATCTTTATCTAACGACATCAAATTTCATAAGCGGGCGCGTGTCGCGTATTATCGGCCGGCGATACGATATGGCATCGTGAATTACAACTGTTTATCGCGTCGTGTCGTGCGGCCTGTTTGCTTAGGGGGCTAATGGCTTTATGGGATATGTGAAATCGTTCGAGATGACGCTTTAGCCTTTAATATTGTTTGCGTTGCGTTAGATTTCTCTAGTGATGTGTTTTTCTTTAATTTTCGCATTTGTTTGTAAAGCGATGTCTTCACTATACTGTGAACCGATGTTAATGATTTATGTGCTATTGTATACTTCTATAATTCTATTTTAATTTTATTAAATAATCAAATAGTTTGTGATTAGTATAATTGTTTTAAACATGATTTTAACTAGTACTGACGGGACAGTACGTTAGAAGTCTGAAGTAAACAGTATATTTTATTGGTTTGGATGATGTACCTAATTTTATTAATCAAAAAGATATATTATTTTTATATGCTATTATAAAACAATGTTAAACAAAGAGGACGTGTTATACAGCTAGTGTTAGTTTAACTGAACGCACTATAGAACAAGTACCTAATATACAAAAAATAATAAATAATGTACATAATTTTAATTCAAGTGTACATAATCGTAGAAATAAGCTTAAGTACTTCAAAAGCGATAATCACGCTTTTACGTTTTACTTATGGACTTGCCTAATATTTATACATTTTTTACTGTATATAACGAATTTTTACTGTAGGCAATTACTTATTTTTTAAACTTACAGCATTTATATATATTATTCGTAGCTTAAAAAATAAAGTAAAAGTTAAAACTATAATACCCGCCTAAAATACGAAAACTGTACCCGAAAATTCGAAACCTAGAATTTTTAAAAACGAACCAGACATAAGTTAATAAAACGTCACTCTTTCGATATTCGAATAACGTCACAAAAAACGTCCAGCCAAGTCATTCGACTGTGCGTGATACGGTCGGTTGGAAATTGAAAAACCCGTGAAAATCGCCTGTCTGCGATGTCGACGGAAGTTTTTTTTTTATGGTTTGCATTCGATGTATTTTTTGGTGTTCGTCCGAGATCGCATACGCGGTGCTTTTGTTGTGTGCGTGCATGTACCTATTATTTTTTTTTAAGTGTAAAAGTAAATGTATAGTACCTGTAAATATCCCCCAGCTGAGCAAAGGTCTCCTATTAAGGAGTAGGTTTTAAGTGTTACAAAGTGTTATTATTTTTAACTGCGCTTATTAGTCTGATCGTCATATAATGACATCTTTTAATTCTATATATGTTAGCAGGCGAATACATTTGTAAGTTTTACTGTTGTAATTGACTTAAAACAACCCTGTGACCTGGTAACAATTATCTAGATGACCTTACGGAAGCCGTTGCTGTCAAAAATAAAAGCACTGCCAGTAAATTCTTTCAGGTGCATAACAATGACAAACAATTGATCTAAATCTTTTTGAAAGTTTGAGAGAAAAATAATAAATGTAATTCTGTCCTTAGCGCATGAATTTCGACAACCAAAATGTTTTCCATTTTTGAAAGACCCGGAAAATAGTCGTTGTCTAGCTGCCATTTAGTCCAGTTCAGCTGTCAAAGTTGGAAATCGGCACAGAATTTTAATGTCAAATAGTTTTCACGTAACAAATCTATAGTTATTAAATACCATTTTGTTAAATAATCAAGTATATTTACTAATTTGACTTTATCATTTATCTTAATAAAAAAATGAAACGTACTAAAATTTTCCTTAGAAAAATAAATGAAAATAGTATGTGAATAATGAAATTTGTAAAAAAAAGATTGAAATTTCTCTGATTTACTATTAAATTTAAACTTGAATAAAATTACAACTATTTTAATAGAATAAATACAAAAATACATTTTATTGGTGCGAGTAACATCGTAGGCGGCTTGCAGGAAATTGATTTTTTTATCACAATCGTAACAAAGCCATTGAACAGCTCGACAGCCCACTCTTGATATTTTATATCCTATTTATGACAGTGGAACAAGATACTGCAATTGTATGGTTTTAATCGTATCGTTAAATAAAAAAATTATAAAACTTTATTAAAGAATAGCCAATAGAAATAATATTTAACTTAAACAAGAATGTTTATAACGTCTGATAAAATATAATTTTGTGTGCAATACAATTGGACGGAATGCATTGATACCTTGCTTAAATTAATATCAGAAACAAAGAAGAAAAGTTTGTGATTGTCAGTATTAGCCAAAGAATTGATTTGATTGTCATTTAAAGAATAGTGAAAAATGTAATAATGCTTAATATTTATTTGTAACGAAAATGAATTAATAAAATCATTCAAGTATTACATTATTTACTACAAGGAAATATGATAATTACTTATATGCTTTTTAAAGATTCAGATATATTCTAAAACACAATCTACCATACTGATCAGTCTTGATGACACCTTAAATGATCCAAAAATATGAACGTGAATTATAAAAAACGTAACATATAGATCTATAAAATAAAATAAATTGAATTTACTTACGACTAGAATCAAAGATATTTATATAACTTCAACACAAATGTACGTTTACAATAAGAGTTATTGGTGAGGTATTTCCCCTTAAATTCCTGAAGTATAAAAACAACATAAGTGTGACAATAATTTAAGATATAGGCGGTACCTCGACACCCCTTGAATATCTTTAGCAGGGGTTCCTTAAATTATCTATTCACGCACCATAAACTGTAATGGTTATAACTTTGATAAAGTTGTCTATGGGTGTTTTGATGGCTTTATAATGTAGTGTATTCTTTTAATTAAGGTGTTTGGGTGGAGCAATAAAAAAATTTTGGTAGTTTTTATTCTCTTAAACAGTGAAAAAGTATTAATTTGTTAAAATATTATCTTGTACCTATATTTTTCTTTGCTCCTTATATTTTGGTGGTACGGTTATTCGTTTTTAGCTTATCAAATTTTGTCAAAGCAGTTTTCAGATTCAAAATTTTTACATAAGCTGCCTTATAGCTATCTACTTACAAAATATATTTTTGAATTTAGTAAAAAATTAATTAGATTGTTATTAACATATTTTTAATATTATTTTAAATTGTGTGTGCATAGCAAAACAATTAAAATATAAATTAAATATTGTATCCGGAACAAAGATTCACAAAAATAAACTGGCAACATACAGAAAATTAAAAAAAAAACATTGAACTCGAAATAAAATTGGCGCCAATTCCAAATTTAAACAACTAAACAGTTCCCCTTACGCCCCGCCCACGGCAGTTACGCGAACCATCGGACAAAGTTACCGCTTATACAAAGAATCGCGGTACCGAGTACCGCCAGGTCGTAAAGTGACTTCAGTCGTCTGAAGGTTTACTATCTGGCGAGAAACTTTCAGTTATACTAAGCAGAGTTTAGTTAATATGTACACTCGTGTAGAGAAGTGTCTTTTATAATGCAAACTTGTCTAAAAATGATTTTTTTTTTAATTACAGCTTTGTTCTTATAACAACAATTGTTTCAGTTGCACATTTTCTGAATTATTAGCCGATGTTTTAATTCAATTATATACTAATATATAGTTATCTAATTATATATTTTAAAAAAGTACCTGTATTTTTTTATGTACACACACGTATCACATACGTAACTCACACAAAACAAAACTTACCTGTAACAATATCGCTTTATTCAATATTTTAGTATATTACACTATTGATATGTATGTTTAATAAACAATTATTTTAATAATAGCTCCGGCACAGGAAAAAAAGGAAAGATTTATTTAGCCGTTAAAAAAAAAGTGCCAAAGTGGGTCTGTTATGGTCTGTTGTTTTGATTACAAAATATCCTTTTTAAAATATTTACTTGTAATATTTTCGATTACAAAGATTTTTTATCAAAATCGGTTTAGTAGTTTTATTTTTAAATCAAAATAATTTACATAATTACGTCATCCAAGAAAACGAAATTACATTTTGCTTTTGAAGTCGATTTTTTATTCAAGTCTTAATTATCATAATGGAAATATTAAATAATCTGTGTGTGAGTGTAGAGGGCGGGGCGAGAGACTTGAGTCGTTTTACAGCATTTCACGGTAAGACATTAATTGAGCAAAACAAAATCAAAGGCGCTTAAAATGTCTTCTTTGTTTTAATATTACATAGTATAGTTTAGTAGTTAGCCGAGAATTACACTTTTACGTTTTTCTCTCAGAACTTCATAAGGATTTACATAAGTCGTTTGTACTTTTAATTGCTTTAAATCTGAAAGAATTCTCTGTGTTTTTATTTTTGACAGCGAAGCCTTCATAAGGTTACCTAGGCAACTCTCGAGACTAAAACTTACAAATGTAATTCTCGCTATGTAGATAGAACCTGTGAATAGGAGAGGCTACTTTTTACCGCGGAACTTGAATAAGAGTCTGCTAGTGATCACGACGAATGCAATTTCGTCGAAACGTCGGGCAAATCAAAAGGTATTACTACTATAAGTTATCGCGATAAGACCCGTTATATTAAATATGAATAGTATAAATCGCGAAAGTTTAAAATATATAAGTTTGAATAACGTAACAAACGGACTGAGAGAGTTAATTTCACATTATATAGTATGGATTAAAATCATTCATTATCATTTCAGTCGTAGGAAGTCCACTGCTGGATAGGCCTCCCCAAAGACTACCAAAATGGCTGGTTTGAAGCGGCCTGCATCCAGCGTCTTCCGGCGACCTTAACAAGGTTGTCCTTCCATCTTGTTGACGTTTTACGCTGCTAGCCGGTCCTGATCTCCATACGAGAACCTGTCTGCCTATCGGCCATAGGTTCTTTTCCGAGGCGTAATTATACCATCTGAGGCCCGTGGCAAATTCTTTGGATGGGGCCTACAAGTAAAAATCGTCACATTATAACTTAATTTTAATGAACCACTTAAGTTACCCAAAACTATTAATAATATAGCGTGTATTTTAGTTATATATCTGATAAATTTTATTTTCAAGAGCATAGGTTTATACACATTTATAATGAAATTACAATTTACTTTTAATAAGATGCTTATGAATAAAATTCTTTTAGGCCGGGGCCCTATCAGCTCCGGGGCTCGTGGCTTTTTGCCAGCCCTGCCGCCCTATAGTTACGCCCCTAGTTCTTTAATATATTTCAATTATATGAATATTGGTATGCAATTAATAATTAGCGTAAAAAAAAACTATAATAGTACCTACGGTTAATTAATGTTAAGAAACATACTTGAATTCGCTTCGCAATTGCAACACTAATTAACTTTAATAAAATACACTACAATTTTAATTGTACTTTAAGAATGTTTGGAATATTTTAACGGTAATTAATTATTCCCGATATAGTGTTATCATACTTTTTAAGGTAAAATAAGGTAATTTGGTCAACGTGTATCGCTTATGGGGTTACGCGTCTCATATTTAAAGCCATACATGGGCCTGTCAGCGCATCTAGAGTTGTTATTTTAAAGCTTAAATTCTTATTAAAACAACTCGGATAATTTGTATTTTTCTTAAAAAGTGTCTTAACTTTGGTTAATTTGTTAATATTTCTGAGATAATTTAGTATACACTTAAATGTATTACAAATATTAAACTTATTTTCTCGCCTCAAATGATAATTTTATTCCGCACAGGGATATTTCAAAATACGGAAAGAAATATTTGATTTTTATTTTTATCTTAATCGTCGTCAGAAAAGCACTAGGCAATAGTTTGTAATTAATTTAGAAGGTTATTTATCGTCAGCAAAGTTCTAACAGTGCACAAGTCAAAACAAGCACCTTAAACCTTTAAAGGAAAGCGAAAATCTGCATAATTTTTCATGGCCACCATTTTGAATCGATTTCATTTAAAATTATATTTTTTGCGTGTGAACTTAAGATTTGTTATATTATTGATTCATAATGGTGTTACAGTTTTTCTGTCAAAATTAGATGATTTGTTTAACAGTGTTAAAACTTTACAGACGTTATGTATTATATGTTAAGGCTAGTGAGAATTATAGAGATACCTAACGAAGTTTAGCCAAGCAACTATTACATGTCAAGCCGAATAGCCAAAGAAACCTAGACGTGCCAAACCTCAGGCTAGACGGAGTTGAAGAAGCTTTGAAAATAGTGAGCGTAACGAACTAGACGGGGAAAGCTAGGAATAAATTGGAGTGGAAAAATGTGTTTAAATTCATCTCGAGCCCGGCGGTTAAGAAAAACATCGCGAAGAAACCTGCACGAGGCCGGTGAAATTCTGACACGTATATCCGCTAACCCGCAGTAGAGCAGCGTGACGACTCCCAGCAGTGGGACGACTACAGGCTGTTATTTTAGTTTTACTACTTTACTACCATTGTCCACGGTACTAAAACTTAACCACATATAAAATAATAATCATCTTAAGCCTTACTTATTAAATAATCCTACACGTTTCGATTTTTACCACTCAACTTTATACTTTAGAAACGATTACATTAACATCCCAAATACACAAAAAGGACCCAAACAAAACCGAAAATAGAAAAAAAAAACCTAAATTATTTTCTATTATCAAAAGCAGCACTTAATATTATCCAAAAGAAGTCTCATAATTTTAGTCATCGGAGCCCGATATTAACATATTTGATTAGGTGCCGGCATCACAAAGGCTCGTCATATACTGTAACAATAAACAAAACGTGTTTAATGCGGTCAGATGGCAGATAAGATCGCTGATCGCCTCCTGACACCTTCTTTAATTGGAATTTATGTAGCCTACACCTCGGTATATGAACCGTAGCTACTATTGTAACTCGAAGTGTTGTGGTATGAGAAAGGTTTTAGGTTGAAGTATGGAATAAGTGACTTGGATTATAGTCAGTTATAACTTAGAGAGGTCATCAATCAATTTTTTATTCATCAAGTAAAATACAATTGAAAAAAAATGCAATTTGATATTCATTTAGTTGTAGGCGAATTACAGTTTGTGTTGTACTTAATGGTCGTTATAAACGTCAGTTAATAGGAAAGTAAACTGTAATATATCAAGCCTAATATAAATAAATAATATAATTATTATTAAAAACTTATAAGTTAGTATGTCTGTATAATAATGAAATAAACTCAATTATAAATTGTTAGACTTAACGAAATGAGTTTTTACTAGCTGTTTTTACGACAATAGAGATTCAGGCGAGTTTGATGAATAATACGTAATTGTGGTAGGGGATCAAATTTAAAAAGTGCATGTTTATTATTTACATCTTTGGGTTTCGTTACGTATAGCTTCCGAACGGTTTCCGGCGTAGATTACAATATGCCTTTATTTTTTTTCTTAGTTTTATCTTAATTACTTAATTAAAGTCGGTAGGAGTTTATTAATAAGTGAAGTTATTGTTTTCGGTGCATTTTTTGTTTGTTTTCGTAATGAGATACATAAAGATCGCTATCTTATTAGTGTTTATTAATGTGGTTAATAAAATAATAGTCATGGGCGCGTTTTAGGTGGTATTTTATCTTTTATTTACGATTCTCACTTCTTTATTATTTAAATTAAGTTTTAATTGACGGTTGTCACAATGAATATTCACAGATGTTATAGTTAATATTGTTTAATTAGAAATATTTTTCAAGTATATATTATAGCTATGCCTACATTACGTGATGTTTTATGGCCTAAATAAACTTCTTTTGTTAGACTATCATATTGTAAAAAGTATGTCTTTGACGTTAATTGTGTTGAACTGTTTTCGTTTATCTTTTTCAAATGTTTACATATATGAGACAATTTCTTTTATAGTAATCTAATTCGATGCGATGTCTAAAATTCAATGGATAGTGTAAATTGGACATATTGTTACTAGATAAGCCTTTTTTAACCGCCGACCAAAAGAGAGGTATTTTGTATCTGTGCCTGTCGGCATTGTAGATCCTTAACGAATTGTCCGATTTTGATATATGTAATAACAATTTCGTTCACGTCAACCATATTAATTCTACATGTTAGCACCTCGGAAAACGGATCATCAAAAAGTATCCAAATTAAAAAAATCAAAATGAGAATATACTTTATTTAAGTATGTTTTTACAATTACTTTTGAATCGTGAATACAGAAAAAATTCAGAAAAAAAAAATGAATTTACTACCGGTTCGGAATGCAGATTCTACCGAGAAGAACCGACAAGAAACTCAATAGTTACTCTTGTAAATAGTTTTACAATATGTACATACATTTATGAGTTACAAATATATTAAATACCCTGTGCGAATCTAGCTTATACTAAATCCAAGCATCTTTATCATCTATATAATCTTGAACAGAATAATACGCTTTCTCTATTAGGAAATTTTTAATATATACTTTAAATTTAATATTTATAAACTGTAACACGTTCTGTGGGATTTAAATATAAAAACGAATACCCTTCCCTAAGAAGGTAGCATTGATTTTGCGAAGTCGAAATTTCAGCGTTATATGTTTATGCTTTTTTATTATAAAAAGAAAGATCCAGAAGTAGTAAGTTTGCGTTAAATTTGCATTCGAGTGATTTCCCCGGCGATCTGATATCGGCACAATCTAACGACGCTAAGAATTGCCGCTCCGATGTACGTATTCAAATCGAAAATCAACTCTTTTACTAAGCGCGTCTATTGGGGCGCTAGGAGACGTATTCTGACAACGAAAGATGTAGAAAACGTTATTATTCTTGCTTCGTATTATGTAATCGATGTATGAAATACATTTTATTTATGGAAACGGCTGGCATACAAGCCGACGGGTTACCTAATGTTAAGTGATTTGTAAAATAAAAATTTCATAATAACACATAATTATGTAGATACTTCAAATAATTTGTTTTATTTTTTTATAAAAGTTGAAGTACATATTCTTAATTTAATCTTCTTTTTATATTTAACGACAAGAGTAAAAATAAAAAGCAAGGCGCGTTTGTATTGTTTGTTTATTTGAAGAAACTCACAGTCACGTATTTACGATTTTTTTAAGTAGTTAACAATCGAGCACGCCGCCCGTGAACATTTGCAGATCATGCGATGCCGCCAATGTAGAAATATATGAATGAAATATAAAGGAAGAGATTAGGGAAGGAAGCTAGGCTTTCGGTTCACTTTCTCACCGTTCACAGCGATGTTCACCATTCACAGCTACTTTACACAAATTTTCTGTGGTCGTGTGGTACTACGGTCGAGCTATTACGTACATGAAATACGTCAGTAGGTTACAACTAGACTCTACCACAATAACTGGTCAAGTGCGAGTAGGACTCGCGCACCGAGGGTTCCGTACAAACTTATAGAAATCTATATAAGACTTACCCATCTACGCCATTTGTGGTCTTCATCATCAGTTCCAACATAAGTTACTATCAAAAATACCTAAATCGGTATAGGTGTGCCTACAATATTTGAGGAGTTCCCTCAATTTCTCCAGGATCCCATCATCTGATCCTGACCTGAAGACAATGGGACCACCTTGGAAGTATACCTTTTCAAACAAAAAAAAAATTTTGAAAATCGGTACACAAATGGCGGCGTAATCAGAGAACAAACATTAAAAAAAATTAATTAAATACAAGGTCGAATTGAAAACACTCCTTTTTTATAAGTCGCTTAAATGTAATCAAATATTATGTAAATTTGGATCACGTCCCAAAAACTAATTTGAAACTACTTAGGAGCACTTTAATTTAAAACACTATCATGGATGAAATCCATGGAAACACAAAATTTTATTTTAAGTACTAATACACCTTATACCTTCAAGAAGCAAAGTTATAGCGCGATTCAGGATACACCCAGCGCCATCTCTTGACAATTTCAATGAACTAACTTGTTGACTTTGACATTAACAACATAATTATATTATATTTTATCGATAAACCAAATAATTGAATTGAATTATATTTTATTATCGTTTTATTTTTATTTATATTCTACTACACTCCACTACCCCTGCACTACGTTCGTAAAATATTTAGATTTACATTATCAATCAAAATATCAAGTCAAAAATATATATTAGTGTTGCCAAGACGAAAATAAGTAGTCGTTAATTCGAACAAAACTGTTTGTTTAAATAACTAATTATATTACTAATAACCAGAAGACTTTTATGTGTAGATAAAGAAGTAAATTAAATAACTCGATCTGTTTGAATTTAATTTTAAAATTTTCGTACTAAGTCAATACGACTAATTAAATCAAATCACGTGAAACTCTTATATTGAATGTTAACTACGTAATGACGTTATAAATCGATGATAAAACTTTTAAATGAAAAGTTTATTTTATTATTTTTAGCGCGTTTAAATAATAATTAAAATAAAAAATAAAATATTTTATTAATCGAGCAGAATTATATCACAGTTAATGTCATAATGTTATAATAGATGGCATTAGCTGTACGCTGAATCGCGCTATCATTTTGTTAGCTGCGATATATAGATTGCATTGCGTTGTTAATAAAGGTTTGCTGCTTTTTAATGTTTTCGTATTGATACAAATTTCTTCAGTATTTGTAAAATTGTTTTTTTGACCATGGTCAACTTCTATGTTAATTTGTTACAAGTACATATAATTTAAATTCTAAGATTAATATATTTTCCGCTTGATCAATTTACAACTTGAAACATTTACGCGTTCCTGAGAAAAAGGTTGAAAGACAGACGTACAGACTGACAGATACACGAACAGAAATTTACAGTTTTCGGATTTTTTCCTTTATGTATACTAAAGGACCTTGCTCCTGGCCAAATTTCATAATGCTTGGTCAATGGGAAGTACCCTATAGGTTTTGATTCCCTTGCGAAAACGTTAAAAACGCTACAATACTTAAAATATGTGATATAAATGACCGTATCTTTTGATTGCGTTAACTTAGAAGTTTGATTTCTTCACAGCTCTTAGTAATTACAACTCTGAGTACTTGATATTGATAAAAATTTGTTACCTTCACGCGTTTCTGAGAAAAAGGTTGAAAGACAAACTTACAAACAGACAAACATACATACAGAAATTTACAGTTTTCAGATTTTTTCCTTTATTTGTACCATAAGATCTTACTTCTTGCCAAATTTCATCGTGTTAGGTCAATGGGAAGTACCCTATAGGTTTTGATTCCCTTGCGAAAACGCTAAAATGGTCAAAATATACGACATATTTTCCATTATCTTTTGATTGCGTTGACTTAGAACTTTAATATTTTCACGGCCGCATGTCATCGTAGACTTGAGTATATGATATTAATTTCAACATGATACGTCCATACATTTCTGAGAAAAAAGGGTTGACATCCCGACAGACAGACAGACAGACAGACAGACAGACAGACAGACAGACGGACAACAAAGTGATCCTATAAGGGTTCCGTTTTTCCTTTTAAGGTACGGAACCCTAAAAATGATTAAATTTTCATTTTAAACGATGTATGAAATTATTTGAAATAATTTTTACGTACACATGAGTTATTTATGTAGCGAATATTACACTTGTAAGTTTTACTTTCGTAATGGAATGAAACAACTCTGTAACCTGGTAACAATAATCGATGTAACCTTACAAAAGCTGTAGCTATCAAAAAATAATCAACTGACTGTGTAATTTCATGTGATAAGCAATGAGAAGTTACGTAAATATTTGTGAAAGTCTGAGAGCAAAACTTATAAGTACAATTATTGTCTAAGATTTTAATTTGCTTGTTCAGAAATGATACAAAAGTAACCAGCACTTTTCACTTCTACCTATTTAATATAATTCGCATCGAGATGATTTTGACTGAGAAAGTATTCAAGAGGTAATCTCTAAAACTGCGGATTCGATTTGAAAAATTATTTTTTCGTTGCATAGCTTGTTTATTGAGGAAGTTTATAGGCTACAATACATCACGCTACGACTCACAAGCAGTAACCATAAACTGCAAGAGGCAGCTAGTACCTTATATTTGTTGCTATGTATAATTTTTTGAGATATTAAAAAAAAAAATTTTGTTAATATAAAATTACTAAAGAAACAATTACATCATAAGAACAAAGAAATTACCCTAATATTATTCTTAGTATTAATCGGTGTCGTGATAGATTATTTTATTACTTTTCAATTTTTTAGTCTCAGATTATGCCAAGGTTTGTCTATTATTAATTATTATTTAAATTCGATAATTGAATAAGCACAAGAACAGAAAATGTATAAAAAATTATGTAATAATTGACGTAATCGTTTTTGCTATAAAGTAACAAAGTATGAAAATTATTCATTTAATCATTTAATTAATCATCTTACTAAATTTTCATATATTTTATGTGTCTGCATATCTAATCTTTAATCTGCAAAACTACGTCTCGACCCGTGGTTGTAATTTTTTAATATAATAATAGTTTCAAAATCATAGGTATCCTATGGCAGGGCGAAAAAATCTACAAATACATCTTAATTTTTTTATATTTCCATCTATAATTATAGACAATAAATCAATCCAAACGACTTATGAATAATACATTTTGTAATCATAAAATAATGGTGATTTTTAATTATTTATTAAAAACTTGGTGCTCCTCGCGGTTTCGCTCGCATTTATTGTTACTGCTTCGCCCCTTAGAGTCATACCGTGATTTATTATAGCTTATAACTAACATTAATAAACGGCCCAATCAATGCAAAAATAATTTTTTAAATTGGATCAGTAGTTCAAACTCTAACTCAAAATATACTGTATTGTAATAGTTTCAGAGATTACCCCTTACAAACTTACAAACAAATTTTACCTCTTTATAATAGTAGTACAGATTTAGATTATTATAATAATAATACTAAGTAAAAATGAATAGGTATTCCATTTTATTTTCAACCGATTTCAAGAAAACGTTCTCAATTTATATCGTATTTTTTTGTTTCCTCAGAAATGGATCTATATTAGAATTATAAAATCCAAGTTAACAAAATGGATTTTTTTTAGGTAGTTATCTTAAAATAAAACGATTTTAAACGGATTTAAATCGCGTATATTAACTATTTTTATCATCCCGACGTTTCGAGCATTTTACAGCGTTCGTGGTCACGGGTAGACTAAGGTGACATTTGTCTATTTGAAGTTTTAGAAAAAGATTATTTGCAACTACCGCCAACGGTTTTAAACGTTTAAATTGTTTTATTTCAATGAGTAATAATTGCGAAAGTCTAAGACAACGTTAGTCATCTTAAATTTAGTTTTGCAGTCGGTTATTTAAAAAATGTGGTACGTCTTAAATTATTCTTCCCAGAATACGCGTGCGTTATCTTTGATTTTGCATGGTAAATGTAGGCATATAAGATTTTATTGCCAAGGAAAGTTCCTATAGGAGTGAATTGAATCGTTACCTTCACAAAGGCAGTTTTTTCAATAAAAGTTTAGATTTGCATTGTAAACGAAAAGTAAAAGTGGGATATGGGTTCAGCTGTACCGACAGTTGTTCAGCGGATTTTGATCAGCATTAGCTCGCGACTTTGCTTGAATATAAATATATTTTGTTTGCGTATATTTGTTTTATTATCCGACTTGAAAAAACTGTACTCAATTCGTGACGTTTTTCAATGTTTATCATCTTCGTATCATCATTGTTTGAAAGGATGTGTTTCCAGATTGGTTCCATTAAAATTTTATCGAAATCGGCTCGGTAAGTGTGTGAACAAATTTCGTATATAAACGTATTTTGTTTTTGAAGTTGAATTTTCTTTAAGTTTTTATTATATCAACATCTCATTAAAACAATTGATTTTTTTGGGTAAATTTTAACTACAATAATCTTAGGATAAAGGTTGGTCTTATTTCATTTATATCCACAGTAAATACTTACTCTTTTAAATAATTCTAAACCAGGGGGGTTGCTTTCCTTATTTCCTATTCCTTCCATCCCATATTCCTTGTTTTACTTCCTAATTCCTTTAATTCCTTATTAATTTTTAAGCTACCAATGCATTTGTCCCTCTTCTGGAGCAACAAATATATATTAATATAACTTAACATCAGATGGTCATAAATATCTATCTAGTTTATTTTTAATCTTATTGTTAAATACAAGCAAAAAGATGAGTTAATAATAGTACATACGTTGATATTGAAAAAAATACTTAAACTAGCTACATAACTATATGATATCATGAATTTTGTTTTTACTAAAGTAACCTCACTGCACATTTTTATCACGAGCTGTTTATTTTAAATAAAACCTCATTTCACATTATTTTTTCCTTTAAATACGTCTAAAATCCATTCAGACTTTGTAGTGATTTCCGACGACACTCAGCATAATTTTATTATCAGCCGGGACCATTATCTGAATATTGTGAAGCTGCAAATGTAGGAGCACATCAAAAGATTACGTTTATTCCTTTTGAAAAACATTATGTTAACGTCTGGGCTAATAATTTTGTTGCTGGCAACGACGGAAAGTTTAACTCAAACTTCTTTTATATGTTTATCAGTAAATATTTGTTTATGGTCTATTATGCATAATTTAAAAATAATGTTTAATCACTTTTGACCTCGTTGCTAGTATGTAAAATAATAAAATATAAGTAAGACACGATTTTATGAGACGAGAATCACACTTACAAGTTTTGCTCTCAGACTTTCATAACGATTTACATAAGTTCTTTACGGCAATATAACCGTTATCAGTATACAGAGCTGTTTTAAATGACGGATGTAAAATTTACAAGTATATTTCTCTATAAAGTATGTTTATAAGCAATTATGATTTTAACGGCTATCATTCGTGCTCGTGTTAATACAGATTTTGTTAAGACGAAACCATAAGTCCAAACGTAAATGTTTATTTATTTTTTAACTGCCGCAAATTTTCAATTTAATACAATATATCTGATGCAATTTTTCGATTTAAATTCTGCACGGCAATTATACGTGCGCTATCGTTATCGCAACGTGATACACTATGATAGTTGATTTCTGATTCTTGTACTGAAACGAAAAATTCTGTCAAAATGTATCGCTATGCTATAGCGGTAGCTCACCATGATAACCTTAATTCCTAACGAACGCCTACGTAACAAAAAATATTTCTATCCCACATTCCAACTTAATACATTCAGTGGCTTGAGCTGTGCGTTGATAGACCAGTCAATCAGTCAGTGTTTTATACCTATAAGTATATATATGGATGCTGATAAGCAATAATGTGTCAACCCACAAAAAGTCAAATACTGAGATATTGATGTATTTTGATAATGCATCACCTATTAAACATTATGAAAAATAATTTCAAGTAATCTAAACTAAATAAATACGGAAAAAGTTTGTTAATTTAACGTCTAGAATTTCAAGTGCGTTCCATATTTTACAAATCATACAATAATCTCAAATATTTGAAAAACTTATAATTAGAGAACACATTAAATATATCAATCTGCTTTTAATTCATTATAACTTTTATCAAAATAGAAAAGAAAAGATGGTGATATACGTCTTCAAACAAATTGATTCAGGAAAGGTTTGACATCTTTAGACGCCATTTTCTCATAATGAAGTCCGTGTGGTTTGACACAGTATTGCAATATAAAACAGCTCTGTACACTGATAACACTTATATTGCTTTTAAAAATAAGGCTTATCAGGGTGAATATACGAGGCAACTACAACCTACTTCGATGTCGATTACACGAATCATAGATTAACTTATATTTTATATACCTAAATAAATTCTCAACACAACCCATACCCAAACAGCTCAATTATCCTAACAGAAAGTAATAAATAAAAAGTAACGATCTACAAGCAATAGCTGACCAATAAATACTTTAAACGAACTCAACAAAAAACTCATCAAACAAACCTTTAAAGATAAAGATATAAAATTCCAAACTATATATTGAAAATAAATACAAATGCCGTCAGTTAAGAAACGTTCAGTGCTGATTGGAATAATTTCATCATATATATGCCTGGCTACCATTACGCAGGGGCATTTATAGGGTAGGTAAATCTATGGGTTATTGTTGTTTACCAATGATATCCTGTGGAATTACTGTTTTATTATGTTAACTAGAGTACATTTGGATCCGATTTGTGGTTTCATTTTATAGTATTCTCTAT
Source organism: Hypolimnas misippus (assembly GCA_037950945.1). Taxonomy (NCBI): domain Eukaryota; kingdom Metazoa; phylum Arthropoda; class Insecta; order Lepidoptera; family Nymphalidae; genus Hypolimnas; species Hypolimnas misippus. The sequence continues at coordinate 6,302,186 of JBBEEQ010000009.1, forward strand.
TTACTTTTAAACATTTGCATTACAAATATTTTGTTTGGATAAATTTAATTTGTGTACTTTAAAAATAAATGTACTAGTTCTAGACTGTGTTAATTGTTGATGAGAGAAAATTTGATTGTCGGAAATGTTTGGTATATCCAAAATGGATGTATCATTTATGGATTCGATAAGGTGGTCATAATAGTAGTTTTTGATTGCATAGTCGTATTACTTGAATACTGATAAGCAATAATGTGTCAACCCACAAAAAGTCAAATTTGGAGATATTGATGTATTTTAATACTACCTATTTAACATTATTTAAAAAAATTTCAAGTCACCTTAACTAAATAAGTATAGAAAAAAGTTTCTTAACTGAATGTTTCGAATTTCCGTTGCGTTCTATATTTTGCAATTTATAAAATAGAAAAAAAGACGAATATATACGTCTTCAAACAAATTTATTAAGAATAGGTTCGACATCTTTAGACGCCATTTTCTCAAAACGAAGTCCGTGTGGCTTGAAACAGTATTGCTTCTCAGCGCCCACTTATGATATTGATTAGTAGTGGATCAAAATTTTGGCTTGTCGGACTTCACCCAGGTCTAATATAATATTTGGTGTAATTTGCGAGAAGTCAAAACCCAGATTCATCATGGGTTCAATGCCTCGTCTTATTAACAATCTAATTAAATATGCACGTTAAAACTACCATATTTTTTCAAAGACAGCATTTTGAGTCAATTAATTGAAATGAATTATTACTTCGTATACTTAAAATTAGACTTATTAATTTTGATTCATAATGATATCTGTATAAAATTATGCAGTTTTTTGCGGCACTATAATGCTACTTATTTTGGCCTACGCTCTGTTAGACCTTCACTGACAGTATATACATATATTTGGATGCTGATAAACAATAATATGTCAAGAATAGGTTCGACATGTTTAGACACCATTTTCTCAAAATGAAGTCCGTGTGGCTTGACATAGTATTGCCTATCAACGTCCATTTATACAAGAGATATTCGTTAGTTTACTTCATTTCACTTAAGCAGGCTGATACATCTTAACAAAAACAAGTTTGAACTGCTCTTTCCTTTACAGAGATGTTTTACTAAAATTGGTTATTTCCACCTTAGGTACGATCTTGTTTACCTACGCTGTCTACATTGAGAAAACATCCTTTCCCTCCTAGCTTGGGCAAAATTACCATTTTCGTTTGACACAGAAATAATTTACGAGTAACTAGAATACTAAAAATTTTATTATTTTGGGATCCTTATCACGCGTTTGCATGATGGAAGGTTTAGAAAATATGTCCGACCGACACTTTTGCTGGTGGAGATTAAACTCCATTTTATGTTTCTTTTTAGAAGATACATATATGTTTATACCAACTATTTTATCAATAACTAATATTCGCTCGCGAATTCGCCCGTGAAGCGAGTCCATAAAACTACTGAACCGATTTTGATGAAAATTATATGGGATCAATTAGAAAGCCGTTCGAGTAATCCGTCAACGATCGTCATTGTCTTCGGGTACATAAAAAAAAGTCCCCGATGAATTGAGAACCCCCTCCTTGTCGGTTGAAAGAGTAGCCTATGCTTTTCTGATACGTAATCTATGTTACTGTCAAGTTTCATTAAAATCTGATTAATCGTTTTGCGTGAATAGGAAAAAACATCTACTCAAACGTACATCCATCGAACCACACAAACTCTGGCATTTATAATAGTAGTAAGATTGTCTTTATTCATAGTTTTATCATGTACTAGCTGTCCCTCGCAGTTTCTGGTTACTGCTACGCTCCTATGACTCGTATCGCGATGTAATGTAGCTTATAACCTTATTCAGTAAACGCTATCGAACGCAAAACGAATTTCTCAAATCGAATAAGTATTTTCAGAAATTACCCTTACATAAAAACATACAAACAAATACCTCTTTATAATATCAGTATAGACAGCACCTTGAAGTCATGGTAACAAACGGGCATACAATTTAAAAGATAACCACCACATGGTGTACTAACACCATAATATTTAAAAGGGCCGACGATTTAATGTTCTTGAAGTCAGTTTGATATATCGTTTTCGCCTCCCCCTTCACACCCAACGTAACCCTCTTCTAGACGTACATAGCCGACAGCAGTTATGTAACGCGTTATAGATAATACTATTACGAATAATTATAAGTGGTCGCTCAGTGGTCAAAATTCGACTATAATTAATATAAATTATAAGCAAAAGAGTTGGTATATGTGTGTGTGATGTTTTTTTTTATTTATTTAATGTATTTTTTATGCAAATTAAAAAGTATATTAGCATTCTTCGCTCGTTGTCTATACAAATTATAAGTGTACGAAATTTCATACTCCTCCGTCTGCGTAATTTCCGCAAAAAAAGTGTACAAAGATTTTACTTCACGTATTAATATAGATGAATAATATGTATATCTTGATGCTCTTCGTAGATATCGTAATGAATGAACCAATTTTGATACAATTTGTAAGGTTCTATTTAAACGTTTGAAAATCAGCTTTATCTAAAAACGATGTTAATAACTTTTAGTGGACTGTGATGGACTATAATGCGACTTCGATGATATTAAAATGACGTCTCAATCTGATGCTGTATCCTCTGGAAGTATTATGTTTATAGGCTGGTTGAAGACGTCTAGATTAATAGCAAATGGCTTTTTAAAATTTTAAGTTTTTGTCGTATTAAATTTATTTAAAATAATTCTTTAAACAATATTTTAAAAAAGTCACACAATTGGAAACGTAAAAATCGTTATAAAAACTTGTAGCAAAAAGTGAAGCGGGCGCTAAACGAATTTAGAGCAGTGTTTAAATATTTGAGATGCGATTAAGCGCTCCTTTGATTGATGGGAACTGGATATCGGTACAGAGTAATGAAAATAATTATATTTTATAACTGTAGACATGTTATCTAAATATATATAACTCAAAGGACGGACTGACTGACATAGTGATCTATCAACGCACAGCCAAACCACTGGACAGATCGGGCTGAAATTAGGCATGCAGGTATATGTTATGTCGTAGGTATCCGCTAAAAAGGATTTTGATTAACTCTTCCACCAATAGGTTAAAATAGGGGATGAAAGTTTGTATGAAACTTTGTCAATATTAAACTGATCGAACCTTACTACTTTAACTTATACTTTACTTACTAACGACCTCTTTAGACGACGTTACTTAGCAACCAGCTAACAACTGAGTATGACTGACGAGAGTTTCTTTGGGTTAAAGTCACGAGCTTGTCAGTTGAAATGGTTACAGATTTTTAACATCAAATAGTATGAATGTAACATATCTATAACTATAAATTATAATTGTTTTGATCTTTATTTCATCTTATTTATTAATAGAAAAACCGGTGCTTAAAAAATAATTAGTAGTTTTGTATAAGAATCTGATGTTATGTGATCATTACTGCCCATGAACATTTGCAACATCAGTAGTCACCAAGATGCTCTTCCCAGGATTCTGATTGATCACTTCGCGAGTGTCTTGTCTTGCAGAAAAACGGACATAATCGTAAAATAACTTCATCGCTTTCTATATTTTCCTTTATTTTTCGAGACTAATACCTGGTTCCTTGTGTCTATGGCATAGTTAGAAATAATATAATAAAATGATTCCATACTATAAAACCGTGAGAAAAAAATGCATTTTATTGTCAAATACAGAATAGTCTCTAGAATTAAACTACTCTATAAATGTCAATGACAGCTGAGTCCATAATCGTCCCTACTTTGTCGAATTTTAAAACAATTAAACACGTTATACTTTTTCAAATATAACGGCTCTTCATTGTGGGAAAATTTGTGTATTTTTGTTTAAACAATTCTTTGTCGATTACTTTTGTTCTTGTAGCCTTTGCTCTACTTTCGAAGTGATTGTAAATATTAGTTTTAGGCAAGAACACGATCGCCGTAATTAAAATAAGAATAATTATTAATAATAATATAAATAAATGTTTAAATATAACACATAAATATTCCCCGTATAACTCCAAATGGAAATAACTAAGAACGTTATTTTATGAAATGAGAATGACTTTAAAAACTATATCTATGAAACCATGGCAATAGCGTTTATAGTTACTACTTCACTCGTATGCGTCGTAGCGTGAGGTAATATAGCCTATAACCTTCCTTAATAAACGGGCTGTCTAACGCAAAAATAGTTTTATTCATCGGATGAAGATTTTCAGCGATTAACCCCTACATACAAAGTTACATACAAACAATCTTCTTCACAATAATAATATAGATTGCAATATATTATTTGCAATTGTAATGTGTAAAGTATCATAAAAATATACAAACGTACATACACACACATGCACACATATACTTGATTGTGTTAAAATATCTACTTATGTTAACTATTATTATTATGTAAGTGTTATGGAAGAGCGGGGCTTCCTGTACAAGTACTAGAAGTAATACTTGTAACTTACTATGTTAGCTCCAGTTTTATATTCACAAATAAATATATATTAATTTTTTAATGTCCTAAATTAGACAAATTAATATTATATTTGAACATTCTGTATAATGAACTCAGCGTGTCATTTAACGTTATCGATCTGTTTAAAAAATCAATTTATTTAAAAAAGTTAATTTTCAATAGTTTATTATTTTGAAAAATAATAAATAATCAGTGGCTATTTCTTCTATATTCCTATTTACATGACCCTCAGGAAATATGTTAGTAAAGCGAAGTGCATACTAAATAGATGTACCTTTTTATATTTACTTAGGCTTTCCTATTTCGTATTCACTTAATTCTTCGCAAATTCGCAAACAGCCTGTGAATTCCGCACAGATGGACAAAGGATCACAAATATTAGTATAGGTGTCGGCGAAATGAAAGCTAATCGAACTTAGTGATATAGACGCGTCAAGTTTCAATACTCAGCTGCTAAGTGCTAACTTAGTATGGAGATAAGGATATTATATATTTTAAACATTCGCGATTCATACTATTCATATTTAATATAACGGGTCTTATCGCTGACTCAGCTCGTGACCACGACAAATGCAATTTCGTCAAAACTTCGGGCAATAAAAAGACTATTATTACCATTAGTTATCGCGATAAGACTTGTTATATTAAATATGAAGAGATAATTATTAAACTTATTTTACATTTAAGCCGAGAATTATATTTGTAAGTTTTACTCACGAGAGTGATATGATACGACTCTGTAACCTAGTAAGAGATACATATGTACGTGGTAAGTAGTTACGAAAGTTGTGAATTTTAAAAATAAGGCACTGAGAGTAAATTCTTTCTGTAGTAAAGGGATGAGAAATGTATGTATATGTGAGTCTGATAGCAAAAACTTATGGGTAATGGTTGTAGGCGTTATTGTGCTACAGATACTTAAACAGACGCACATAGCAGTCAAAGTTATTATACACCTCTTTTTGCGTCGGAGGTTAATTAATAGAAGGCCGTTCTCCATTCGTAATGTACGTTTTTGTTGATGTTTGTTACCTCAGAACTCCGTCATTTTTAAACCGATTTTGAAAATTCTTTTTTATTAAAAAGGGTATACTTGTCTTCACTTGTTTTATTACAGACAAATATGAAATATTTCTAGCCACAAGTAAGAGTTAGATAAGAAATTATCGATTAAATGGTTTAACTAAATAATTTTTTGTTATACAAAATTATAAAAAACAATTGTTCGGAAATTCTTGATTTTTGTTAGAGTTATTGTTATTTACTAAAGACAAGTACAGAGAAACAGACTATAGAGGTATACCTCCAGATTGGTAAAATGTGTATCAAAATCGGTTCAGTAATTTGGTTTTAAAACAATAGATGGAATTACTATGTCTTTCAAGTAAACTAAATTGCGTATTTTGCTTTGAAGTCGATTTTTTAGGCTTTTTTATTGACATTACATAGCTCCATGTATGTTTTTAACAATTAGATATAACTATGACTAAATGAAAAATAACGCGACTTGAAAAACCAAACTGCGCTACGGTTGAAAAAAGAATAATAATATTTGTTATTTTTCTTAAAAGACTTATAGTGTATCAATATATTTTCTCCATAGTTTTTAGCTGTCGGCAGGATAAAAGATTTGAAGTGGCGCTAACGGCGCTTAGGACAAGATAAAATGAACACCCTCGGTATAGCACTACTTAAGCGTGGTTAACTTAAAAACTGTTTTTAGGATTTTTTTTCTGACGAGATTAAGCTAATCTACTTTGCTGTTCCAGGGTGGTTTGGTGGATATCCGTAATTTAGATTTCCTTTGAAATATACGCGTTTCCTCTGTACAACACTTCTTGAAATAAGTGTAGTTTTTTTTCTTAATAAGCTCAGATATAGTGGTATACTTACCCAGAGTAGGGGCATAGATAATGAAAAGTTTAAAAGTAAAAGTCAAGTCGTCGTTCGTCCCATTGCTGGGTACTAAAGAACAATGTTCATAATTTAATTCACCAGTGAGGGTTGGCGGATATACATGTGACAGAATTTCTTCCGGCGCATGCTGGTTTCCTCACGATGTTTCCCTTCAGCGCCAAGCACGAGTTTAATTTAAACACAAAAGATCTAGAAAACTCAGCGGTGGTAGCCGGGGTTTGACCCGCGATCATCGTTTGAGATCGACGTGTTCTAACCACTAGACTATATAATTACTATATTATTATACTATATTATTTTATCTTAAACAATATTCATAATTTTACTAACAATTGGTGCCCATGCGAACACTTCACACAATTAGTAAATATTAATACGGAAGTGATTTTAATATATTTAATGAAAACATTTATTTTGAGATATCTACTTAATTTTCGTCAATAAAGTGAAAAATTATATTCAAAATGGCGAACAATAAATTAGACGCAATATTATTAGGGCGATATTTTATACCAATAAAAAAACAAATTTTAAGAAATAATATAATTATGTAGATAATTTAAATATCAAATCAGTTTATAAAAATTTATTTCAATCCAAACATTCAAATAACCAAAACGATAAGATCATCGCCGCCATATTTGTAAAACATACATTTTATATATATTAATTACGGTACAATTTTATTGTACCAATACACAGCGATGAAAATGTTAAAAATAAACGATTCCTTAACTATATTGGTGGTAATATCAAAACAGCGCTAAGTGTGAAGATTTCTATAATACCTTAAAAAGTGCCGACGGCTTTATCAAAATGACTGCACTCAAGTAAACGGATGCTGCTTAATGATTTTTTTCAAGTGAAACACAAGACTTAAGTAAAATAAAAAATTAAAAACCCGACTGCCGAAAAAAGTGTTAAATATATTATGCTCTTATTATTTGACTTTCTTTAGTGATATAAGTTTTAAAATGGAATGTATAAGTTATTAACGACTCATCGCAGTTTCACTTGCGCTTAACACAGGACTTTCATTCAAACTTCCAACCCCCGTTTTACCCCCTTAGGGGTCGAATTTCGCAAAATCCCGTCTTAGTGAGCATTTACGTCCTAAAAAGAACCCCCACGCAAAATTTGACACTCCTATCACTTGTAGTTTCTTAGATTTTGTGATGAGTGAGTGAGTGCCCTTTCGCTTTTACAGATATAGATATTAAAATCGGTTTTTAGCGCGTAATTCCCATTCCTATGGAAATTCCAGTAAACAATATACCCTGTGTCACATCCATAATTAAATGACACCTCATATGTTAAAATATCTCAATCAAAAATATACATAGATACGCCCGCAAAAACTAACACTTCAGCACTCGGGATACTTGTATTAGAACACTTTATTTTTTTAACACTTCGTTGATACTCATAGTGTTATTGCTTAATTGATGCTAAAAGAAAAAAAATGTCTGCTTGTAACTGTTCTGTTTAGATCTACTAAAGTTCTGTTTTTGTTTAGATCTACAAAATATATTTTTAATGAAAAAAAATTAATTGTAAATAGGCAGCGTAAATATATTAATAGTAAAAAGTCCTTATTCGTTTTTATTTAAACTAGTGGTCGCCCATTCGTCGAAATTCAACCATAATTAATTTAAATTACAAGTTTAAACATTAAGGTTCTATTAATAATATGTTCTCAATTAAAGTTTTAAAAGTATTTATTTATTACATGGTAGTGTGTGTTATTTTTTTATATTGATTTGAAGGTTTTTTTTCATGTATAATTTTAAAAAGTTTTCTCCATTCCACGTGACATTGGCGAAATAACATGTGTCTAATTGGCACAACTAAAAGCCATTAACCAAAGAATTGAATTTAAGAATTAAAAAATATATATTAGCATTCCTCGCTCCTTCTCTATATAAACTTTAAGTGTGCGTAACAAAACCGGTGCTTTCGTGTAGATTTCGTAAAAAGGGGTTCAAGTTTTTGATTCGCGTATAAATATATAAATTAATATTTAATGTAACGGGTCTTATCGCGATAACTAATGGTAGTAATACCTTTTTATTAAACGTCAGGCAATATAAATCTTTTTCCATGTAAATTTTACTATCAGAAATATATTAATTTTTACTTAAAATTACTTGTGTCCTGTGTGTTAGGCCAAAATTACGTTTCTAAGTTTTACTCTCGTAATTAATATAAAACAACTCTGTACCCTGGTAACAATTACCAAGGTCACCTTACGAAAGCTGTGACTATCAATAATGAGTAAATTCAGGTGTTAAGCAACGACAAAAGGCTTATGTAAATCTTCATGAAAATTTGTGAGCAAAACTTAGAAGTAATTCTGACCTTAGAATCTCGTATATTCTTGCGTTAAATCATTCAATTCAATTCTTTGGTTAATGGCTTTTAGTTGTGTCAATTAGACACATGTTATTTCGCCAATGACGTGACATTTGACGGAAACGATAAATCATATAAATTTTTAGATATTATAACAATTGATGTTTATAATATAATAAATGTTATTGTTCATATCTTATCAACTTATTTTTCGAAAAGGATATAGGCGTTAAATTAAATATTAATTGAAAGGGTATTTTATAAACATTTATACTAACATTGAACAATTGAAAAAATCAAATTATTTCAGCGTTTGGCAGCATGCGATTAGCGTTCATAGGAAGAATTTTATTGCCTTTACAAAAATAGCGGAGAGTGAGAAATCCAGTGGGCGGGGTGAGGAAATCCATTACCAAGTGAAATATACACAAATATCTCACCTTTGAACGACTGCGATAGTGATGTGCGTATTAACAATATAAGTTATCGATATCGATAGCTGTATTACACTACTGTGATGTTTACATTTTGGTGTAACCTTTTCTTTAAATAATTTTCATTGAACTTTGATATCGTCGAAATAAAGCTTGATTATTTCTTACATTAAAAATCTGTAGCGCAAAAATGTTTCTATTTTATAATTCTTATTCTCTAAGAGATGTAAATAAAGATCTTAGAAAACTGAACAAAATTCCTGTCGTAGTTCATGATATTTCTTTTATTTAATAATACATACCTGATATAACTAATTTTTCTTAAAGCATTTTTCAAGAAATAATACCTACTAAATAATTTATATTTTAAAATATTTACTTAATAAAAAAATATTAAATACCTCAGTCATATCGATATCAAATATTGACATCACTACAAAAACATATTAGAGAGCTCAGCGTCACATTTTCTAATCTATATTCAAATTGGCGCAACCCGCCGACGCCATTGTGAAAATGCGAATATTTTTCCAATTTCGTCCGGAAAACTCGCAGGTCTCTTTCTAATACAATTTGTTAGCTATTTTGAACTCTATGTTAATATTCGAAAGTATAATAATTGTTTGAACATGTCTTTCACAGCCGCTTGCCATAAATTGAATCAAATTGTGCAATAAATATAGTAAAAACTCTTTGGTTGGTTGTTATTACAAGGTATTGAGCGGTTTTGCCATTTTAAAAATGTCGACAAATACGGATATTGTCATGAATAAATCCGAAATTCACACTGTTATACAGAATATATTCTGTATCGGTATATTCAATTTATTATAATCAGGGGAGCTAATTCCGTCTGTGTAAAGCTTTGGTTACGTAGAATTAAGGATAGTCGAATTATGGACTCAATATTTCGGGTATCTAAAAACTCTTTGACTTGAATCATTTCATACAGTTTTCATCCAAAAGTTTCGGTGGTGTCATCTGAATATACAAACCAGCCGCTAAGGGGCTATCCATTAATCACGTGAAGCCCAAAGGAGGTAGGGGGTGTCCAGAAAAATATCACCAATATCACAAGGAATTATTAAGATATCGTGTATTTAGTATAAAGACGTACCACGTACGTATCATAGCTTATTAACAAATGACCCAATTTTAAAGCTGTTTTTTTTAAGTTTTTGTTTGAAAGCTGATGTAATCGAGACGGTTCTTTGCTGTAATTGCATACGTTTCAACTCTTTTTTACTTGTTGAAAGGATCTTAGAAACTTCTACTGGTCTAATCGGCTCGAAATTGACTATGCTGTTCATAGTCATCGTGCATCAAAATGACACAATTGCGTAATCTTGACTTGCTGCATCATCATGTAGAAGCAGCAGAATACACAATTACTCACCAACTCATAGCAGAAGTATCGTGTTGGGGTCATAAAAATGGTCCAATGAGTACTTTATCGGTTTTTTTGTAAATTTTCAATTTTATTAATTAATAATCGAAGCAGCTAAACTTGCTTATAAATGTTTGTAAAATAATTATTTATCAAATATCCTTTTAAATTTGTTTCAAACAAAAAGAAAATATATTGTTTTTTTTTATTAATCTTTTGCTAAACAAAAAGAAGTGTGATCATTCCAAATTCCTATTCAGTTCCTTTTTTCCAAAATATTGTAATAAAAACTGACATTTTTGTTAAATATACAAAAAAAAATAACAATGATTTATTCGATTTTGTTATAAGCATTTAAGTAAATAGTCGGTCGCAAATCGTATGTCTTTATTTTCAAAATGGCGACATTTGTTACAAATCCAAGATGGCGCCGGGCGGACAGAGGGCCCTTGTTTGGACGGCATGGAACTCGTTACCTACGTTGATGTATAAATACTAGAAAGTACAAAAATCAGTTATAATCATCAAATTATTAAAACATCTTCATTGTTAGGTTAGCCTTGTTGATTCTGTGTGAAGTGGTAAGAACTGTCAAATTGTTAACAACCAATCACAACGCATGCTGTGATGTTTCTGGGACAAATTACGTTAATCTTTGCTTTAACATTAAATGGCGTCTAAAGATATGAAACCTATTCTTAATAAATTTGTTACAATAAGTATATATCCACATTTTCTTTTTTATTTTTAAAAAAAGATGTAATTAATTAATAGCAGATCGGTATGATAAAAAGTTTTATCTAATAATAAGTTTGTCGTATATATTATATTATTGAATATTGCAAAATATGGAATACGATTCAATATTCGAAACATTAAATTAAGGAACCAAATAGGGTTTTTATTTAGTTTACGTGACTTTAAAATTGTATAAATAATGTTAATTACGTGACGGATTATCAGAATACATCAATAAATCCGAATTTGAATATTTGTGTGTGTATTTAATTGTTATTAATATCACTGGTCCCGTTAACAATATTTGTTGCATTGTCAGGCACATTGCCACACTTAACGGCCCCTATTGAGATTCCATGATCCTATGTTGAGATGCATGCAACAGAAAACAAGCATCCAGACAACATAAATGTCTTACACATACAGATGCTTCTCATGAGCGGAGATCGAACCATGAAATACTTCAGTCAGTCAAAATGACCATTGCACCAATCTGTCATCAAAATTGTCCTAATTAATACGTGGTTTGGTATTCTCTAAGTCATAAAATATCTAATATTATCTACATACACTTACGTAGCTAATAATATGTTACGCGATCAGTCATTTGTATCATTAACGTTGCCAGGATTAAAGCTTAGCAGCTTTAGCCAGCTTTGTTAAGATTTCTGTATGAATTTCAGCGTTAAATATCGTCCTATATTTTTAATAGATGTAATTTTCTATTTATACAGTTATTTGTTAAAAAAATAATACTAAATAAGTAAGACAGCATAGAGCTATACTTTTTAGAATACAACAGTAAAAAAAATGTCAAAAATTCATGTTATTTATTCATTAACCGAGGTAAAATTTGTTTGTATGAATGTAGATAATTTCTGATCTGATTTGAATAATTCGTAAGATAGCCTATTTATTGAGGAAGGTTGTAGGCTATGTTACATCACGCTACGACTAATATGAGCGAAGCAGTAATCATAAAGGTGTAGTTAATTTTAATATAATCTTATAACGTTCCAAAGCCACATTCAGTTACGAAACATCAACGATAGCGAATCCACGAACCAAAATAAGACGTCCAGCCCGTCTCATATTTATTTTTTATTTATTTATGATTATTTGCATGGGGCGCGCTGGATGTGACAACGCTCGCGCTATTGTTTTCCGAAATAATAACGAGATATGGCGCTTCCTTACATTTTTTTTTCTTGTACGCCGTCACGAAAACCTGCCCTCACAGTGCCCTTAAAAGCCACGAAGGTATAACATATTTTATAAAATGTCGTTTGAATAGCTTTAAAATAATAATGTTTTCGATGTGACTGACGCTGGGTTTGAGATTTATGATGTCCTAAAATATAGATTATTCTCACGCTATTTGTATTGTTTGGTTACTTAATAAGGATATTACGAATATCTTACTAAATATGTTCTTAAATACAAAAATATATAATAAAGAGTAAATGACTCGTGATACTAATTACAATTTTAAATGATGTATACCATTCGGTCTTTGTACATTTTAAAAAAGATAAAAAAAAAACATAAAACAAGGCAGGAAAGCTGTCAATATTTTAAAATAAGAACCTCATCAGTACCAAAAAGTGCAATATGCTACATTAACCGAACAAAAAGTCATCGAATTAAGTTGGTGGCGAATAAATACTGTTAAAATAAGGTTAAAATACAATCGCATAATTAGCCACACAGGCGGTTCGGTAGTACGCCGCCATAAATCCAATTACTCGTGAATTAATTCGAACAATACTGGAATGGAATGTTTTCGCCGAAAAATAAATGCTATGCGAGAACGTTTTTAAGTTTTTTTTTTTTAGGATCTCCTCTTAAGGAGGTTACATATATTCTGTTCTAGACGAAAAAGGTTTTATTGAAAATAGTTTTTATATCAACTGCCATAATAAATTACCAACTAATATATGTAACAATATACAATAATATTTAATAACTATAGATATGGTATTAGTGCATGAATTTTGGCATCCAAAATGTCTTCCATTTTTGGATGACTTGATATAAAGTAGTTGATAATGAATATTTATAAACACAGATTTCCAACGTCAAATAGTATGAACGTTACAACGAATACAATATATATATTTTTAAAAGAACATAAAAATAAAAATCATAGTACTTCCAGCCAGTTAGGATGAAATACTACGTGATATAATTTTATTATACTACAATAATATTAGGCATACCTAATTAAGTCAAGAGAATGAAACACAAACGGGGACCAATTACCGAAATCCCAAGAAACGTCACGCGTCAGGCGTAACTTTAAAACAGCGGCGTGCCTTTGCCTCTTTAGCGTTCCGCTTGTAAACGTTAAAACGATATCTCGTACACTTAGTATTAAAGTGACCGAATTAACAATTTCTCTGATGTGAATTACTAAACTGCTATACGTCTTGTCTAGTTTTTCGTAAATCTTTGGTTCATAATCTATGATTTTGAAAGAGAAAAATAACTGTTCTATCAATATCTTGTGACATTAAAGTCTAAATAAACGGCCGAAGTGCGAAACGCTTTTACGATTTCCCAAAAACGTGATTTTTTTCAATTCAGTCACTTTAATTTATAAATTAGACATTATGATATCTGGAATTCACATTTTTATAGCTCTAATAACGACGTTAATTATAGTGATTCGTTATTGATGCAAGGAATGGATTTCGAAATACCTCCATTGTCTAAACTATCTGTACCTCGCAATTCTACCCGCGTTTTCGTTTACAATTGGCCATAGCGTGATGTTATATGGCATATAATGTTTCCTAATGGTTTTGTAACGCACAAAGTCTTATCACACGAATAAATCCTAAAAGTAGTGTTTTTTTTTTATTAATTGACAAACGAGAAGTTACATAGTGATCATAACCGCAGTCCATGAACTTTTGCAGCAACAGACGATCCCTCAATGCATTAACAGCTTAAAATGGAATGAGGAAATAGTGGTTAAGGCTTCTTATCTCATTCATCGTACGAAACGCCGATTTTTTGTAAGACTGGTATACGAGCAAGATTATAAGACTACAGCTGCGCTGTAAAATAAACAAATAAAACACTTTTAAGTTTTATTAGCATAAAATAGAGATATAGATTGATGGATAGCTCTTAGTATGTTGAAATTTAGTAACATATTTATTATATGTGTTTCCTTACTTTGTATCCTGTGATGTTTTTAGTAACATTTTGCTTAAAACTATGTATTATTTTTTGTCATTAAAATTATGCACGATCAGTACTACTTATGTTCGTTAAATGATTTTTCTTCTATTCTTTTATTAAAATCTATAGAAATAAATAATTTGAAGTCTGTTTGTTATTTTCGATTAAAAGCTTTTAACTAAATGCGTATGAGTATACACGGTACTTACATTATAACTACAAGTTTTAAAGTTTTTGTCTCGGTCTGGTTTTTTTTTTGGCTGATCTCTGAAACGGCTGAACAGATTTTGATGGGACTTTCACTCACAAATAGCTAATATTATAAGGAATAACTTAGACTACTATAATAAAAAAAATATAAATATTTTAATTAATAAATACAAAAGGATAACAGGAAAACAACATTAAAACCAATTAAATAGATTTTTCCTCAAATTAACGCTGGTGAAACCGTGAAAAATTGGGAAAATCAAAAATCAAAATAAATTGTACAGAACCACGTAAGGTTATTTCTTTATTTTTCCGAAGCAGGTAAATGAATACGTCCATGTCGCCTATAAATACCGGCTACTGGTTAATTGAAACATTATAAGGAGATCTTATCGCGAGGGACGTAGTCGCCGGCTTTTTGAACTCGGAGAATTTTTACCGCCTTTTTTGTATTTAGCCATAAGTCTCTAATACGCTGTGTCCACACAAATTATTGATTTAATTAAAATACCTGAATTAAGTGGTTCGATTTTGAACTTTTGGGGTTTTTAGGCGAAACGTTAAGCTAATGTTAGTTCTGTTGGTATTAAGTATTATCATAGGTTCGGGACCTACATATCATTGTTATTAATAAATCATATAATTATATTCAATATTAGATTATTAAAAAGATCAAACACTTTTTAACCGATGAAGAAAAAGGTTAGAAAATATTAAGAAACTTAAGAATCAACTTTAATTTTAAAACAGTAATTATTTATATGAAAACCGTAACAACCTAACAGTAGTTACCTGGGTAACAGTTACCCAGGTAACTTTACGAGTGTTGCAGCTGTTAAAAAAATGTTACTCACAGTAAATCCCAATTGTGAAACAATGACAAAAAACTTATGTATGTATTTATGAAAGTCAGAAAGCAAAACTTAAAAGTGTTATTCTCGTATAAAGCTGAAGAAAAATTATTTTGTATTTATAGCTTACTAGCAGCCCCACGTGGTTCCATTCGCGTTAAACATAGGACTTTCATACAAACTTCCAATCCCCGTTTTACCCCTTTAGGGATCAAATTTTACAAAATCCCGCCTTAAATAGCACTTTCGTCCTAAAAAGAATTCCCATGCAAATTTTTAAACTCCTAGCTCTTGTAGTTTCTGAGATTTCGTGATGAGTGAGTAAGTGACCTTTCGCTTTTTTATTTACAAATTAGCATTTGCTTGCGTAAGGTTTAGAAATTGATTACATTTCAATCCCTTACAGCCTTTTTTCGCCTGCATATGTCATTTCTCGAGTTCTAGACTATCTCTGTACAAAATTTCAATTAAAACGGCTCAGTAGTTCGACACGATTGCTTAACACACAGCAGAGTTACTTTTGCTTTTTGTTAATATTTATAATATTAGTATAGATTATTTAAATTCTTAATAAAATAAACATAATATAAGAATTTGAAACTGTGATTTTTGAACAATAAATACTAGATATTTATAGAAAGATTGGGTACCATATAAATCTATTACCGAAATAACTTCAATACGAAAAAAGTTATTTTCAAGTATCTGTCAATATGCAACCAAATTGTTTAAAAACTAAGACACTACAACAAAAACGCCTAACAAGGCACCTTACAATTCAATTTCCACCCAATTATACTTCTTAATCCACACATATAAAGCATATTATTCCATACCAATACGAAATCTGATGCGCCTCTCAATAACCAATGTAAATGTGTCTTACAAATGTAGTTAATACAATATACAAGATGGGCCAAGTTATAGTGGTTATCGTATATGTCGAGATATACCTGCATATATTCTAATGGGCTATTAACATATAATGCTGATTGGATGCGGAGGGCAGATGACGTCGTGTGCATTGTCAGATGTTCCAAACATTTTTTTATTGAATAATCTAGTGAAGTAGTAAAGTAACAGCCTGTATATGTCCCACTGCTGGGCAAAGGCCTCCTCTCCTATTAACGAGAAGGATTAAAGCTGAATCCACTGCTCCTCTGTGGCTTGGCGGATATACATACATGTGCAATTTTTCCCGGCCCATGCAGGTTTCTTCACGATGTTTTCGTTCACCGCCGAGCTCGAGATGAATTTAAACACTAATTTAGCACTTGAAAACTCAGCGGTGCTAGCTGGGGTTTGAACCCGCTATCAACGATTAAGATCGACATGTTCTAACCACTAGGCCCTCTCAGCTCTCCATTTAATAATCTAGTACATCAAAATTCTTGTACATTTTTTCGTACCTCACGCTCCCATACCGTTTTAACAGTTGCGATGGAACTTTATCAAATGTCTTTTTAAAATTATAAGAGGAAAGGGATGTTATTAGTTTGACGTATATCTATGTATCTGTGTGTCTGTCTGTAGCTTCGTAGCTTCTTAACGAATGGATCGATTTTGATGTGGTTTTCTTTGTTTGAACGCTGATGTCACCGAGAGCGGTTTTAATTTATGAGGATCTGTTCAGATTTATAAGGGTAATTAGCTTTTTACTACTGGTCTAGTCGATTCGAAATTTACTACTGTGAATGATATAATAATAATATAGTTACGTAACCTATACAGGATGGTTTAGTATAATGGAAATCAGCAGAATATACAAGTCTCGTGGAAATGGTTTCAATAAGTTTTTTTTTAATTTTCAGTTTTATCTTTTAATAAATGGCACTTTGCTACTAATAAAGTCATCAAAATCGTTTCAGTAATGAAATTAATACGTTATCCAAGTAAACGAAATTGCATATTTTCTTTCGAAGTGGGTTTCTACTTTTTATATTAAATTATATTATTTATATTTGATTTCCATTGTATATAATTTATCAAAACCAATCATACTAGGTCAGCAACACCCGAATAAAGCATTTTATAACCTGAAAACCACCGTTGTCAACCCCTGTCCCCGATCGCGCGCGATAGGGTAGCAAATAGCGCTACTTTCTCGCGATTCCTTACCTCACACTAGCTAGTTTACGAATTAACCTCACCACTACCTTAGAATTCCTTTAATTTTAACATAAAATCGACCTTAATATCAAAACTTTAAAGTCTATTTTCGCTAAACGTGTACCTCTATTTAAGTTGATACGAAAGAAACACCAATATACAATCTGAAAATCGCTGCCTCAGTGCTGAAAAGTCTTAAGCTCAATAATGTACAAATGATATACAGCTTTATAGCTTTAAGAATAAAGTTTAAAATCATTTGCTTTAATTATAAGGATTTTCTGCGCGCGAGCGATGAAAATGTCTCAAAATCATGGAAATATAGCCACAATGGTATGGAAATTGGGTGTATTATTGTGTGAGGTATTCGATGCGCGTATCGTTTTCGAATAGATGTATGCATGAAGAGCAACACAAACTGCACTGTTAGTGCACCACGCTTTTGTAAAACCTAAATGGGGGTAACGTACTATGGAAGGCGCTCCTTTTACATTATACTATATTAATAAAAAGGTAAATTTTGTTTCTCACTTTGTTCATATGTCGGTAAGGTCTGAAACTATTGATCCGATTTGAAAAATTATTTTTTCATTGGATTGTCCGTTTTTTGAGGAAGGTTATAGGCTATATTACATCATACTACGACTCATAGGCGCGAAGCAGTAGAATAAACTGATTGGGGCTGTTAGCGCCTTATATTTTTACTAGTTGGTCCTCGCGGTTAAATCTGCGTAGAATAATTATTTCGAATTACCTATTTCTTTGAGAAATAATGGGTTTTCCGTACAAACTTTCATTCCCTCTACAAGTTTTGTTTTCACGATGAAAAGTAATCTATATTCTGTTCTAAGACCAAAATTCATTAAATAATGTAACAAACACACAGACAGCCGAATATAATTTAGAAAAAAATATTAGTAAGAAACGATTAGGAAATAAACCATTTGAATAGAAAATTAATAATAATAGCTTTAATAAAAATGCAGACATAAATAAAATGATGCAACGAAACGACCAACAGAGTTAGACTGACTTAAATTTATGTAGATTAACGCAAACTAACGCAGACCGACATAGACAGACATAGACAAATGCAGACAAACACATACCTCAGTACACAGATTGGTCAGGAGTACAAAGATTCGTGTAAGCATATAGATACAGGTTAATATACCATATGTAATAAAATGCAGATTAATACACAATATTAACGTCAAAAATTTCAAAAATTTAAAGACACAATTTTTGCCTTTTTCAATGACATTCTTTATTATATCAAAGGTCCACCTCCACACATACTGACAATCCGCATCGTGTGGGCTGAAATAATAGGCTCGCACACTGGGAGGTATTGAGACATCAGCCGGTATTAACTGCTTCGTGATTCCCCGCTCCCCACTCCCCGTGCCTCCCTCCCCGCTCCTCGTTAGAAAACTGCCATAAAGGCAAGCGTTCTATTTTCAAATATTCGAACTGAAAAATAAAAGTTTTCGAATATACGAACTGGCAGGTTTGATTGAGGTGTAAAGGAAAATGTTTGGAGGTTTGAATTTGGAATTTGGAATCGAAATTGAATACGAATAAAGGAATGGAATATAAGTATGGTATAGAAAGGTTTCTTTGTGAGTGTGTTCATAACTGTCGTTTTGTAATTGAGTCAATTGATATCTGCTTATCTATATTATTTATACTATATAATACAACCGTAACCACAGAATCTATTTTAAAAATTATGGTACTATTTTAAAGGTGCATTATTATGGATAGACAATATATAATTATACCAATTACTTAACAGTAATACATGTATCCCAGAATTAAATAAAAAAAGATATCTATAATAACAGAGAACGCAAATGATTTATCCATTTATGACAAAAATTGAGAGACATTAGGAGGAAAAAAAATGTTGATATGATGAGAAGAGCATATCTATTATTTTCCCAGGACTCCGAAGGGCAGCTATTTTTCGTGCAAGCCCTATATTTTATCCTAGCTCTATTTACCAACTATGTCAGATTTCGGTCAAGGTTTCTATAGAGAAATTGTGAAAAAAATAAAAAAATCCATTCTTATTCTTTATTGCACACAGAAGATAAAAGAAACACTAAATAAGAACTTGTGACAGTCTCTAAAAGACATAATAACCATATCGTACGCTCAGAATTAAAGAGACCGAATTCAAAAGCTGTGTGAAACGAATTCCCTTAAAGTAAGTAAAATTCAGTTACATCATCATACGTCGGGCAATAAAAAGGTATTACTACCATTAGTTATCGCGATAAGACCCGTTATATTAAATATGATATGTAATTATGTTGTTCATAAACTGTGATATTAAAGAAAAAATCGATTCTAACATTAAATTCTAAATAAACATCCTTCTTTGCATTCTGTGTCCAAAACTGTGATTATTTGATTTCGGTCACTTTAATACTAAGCGATACGTGTACCAACAGAATCCGTTCGCCGTTTGAGCTACACGTTAATAGATCAGTCACTCAGTAATGGTTTTCTTTTGTACATACAAATGTAAGAATAGCCAACGCTTCTTGCTATGCTAATGTCTATGAAACTTACGACTGTTGTCTATTCATTTCCTTCTGTCTTCCCACTATCAATAGCTAGTAAAGATATTTGATGATACTGACTTTATTATTTACACCTTAGAACAGTGGGAGATGGTCGTTTATTGGAAATGGTATGTGTATTGTGTTTCCGTTTCGCTTTAATGTTTTATATTATATTATCGATTCCTAGCGAGCCCTATCTTTGCACAGTTTTTTTCTACTAGCACAAAAATTTATGTTTTATTATGTAACTTTTTTTAAACTAACTTCTATAATAAAATCTAAATGATGTAGAAAACCATATCAAAATCTGTTATGTGGTTTAGGAGCTAGTTGGTAAACAGACAGACGCGGAAAGCAACTTTGTTTTATACTATGTGTAAAAAACATATATATAACTTAAATTTAGACTGTAACGATCTAAAATAATGTACATTTTAAGTGTTACCATATTTTTTAAATAAGTTCAGTGAATCCGGAGTAATTTAGTATAATTATGTTGATTAATTAAGTTAGATCTGTTCCGCGTTATTCGATTGTGCTGTACAGTATTAAATATTTCATAAATCAATTAAATGTATTAATCTTAACAGGTTAATTAGTTGCTTGACGATTGCATGTTGCTATAACTTGATGCCACTTCTACAAAGCTTTTTTAATCAAAGTTCTTAAGCCATTAAAGAGGCTAAAAGCCACTAATCGCCCTGTTTCCGCCACCGGGTAATTAACGCTTTAAACATGCCGCGATTTTTTAAGCGCCTTTCATTTTGTTTATTTTCTTTTTTATAATAACGGCAGTATTATATGGACATTTTCGTTCGAAAACGTTATTAGCAAATACCTTACAAAATTAAGAAACTTGCAACAAATTAAGGACGTAATGGAAACATTATTCGATATTTAAAAGTAGGTTTTCTTTTAATATAATATACAAACTACTAAAAAAAAAAGTGTTTAGATTCATCTCAAGCTCGGTGATAAAGGGAAAATAGCACATATATATCCGCCAAATCGCAATGGAGCAGCGTGGTGGATTCAGCTCTACACCTTCTCCTCAATAGGAAAGGAGGCCTTAGCCCAGCAGTGGGACAGATACAGGCTGTTACTTTACTTTACAAAATACTAGTAAAATTAAGAGATATAGGGAAGTCGATAACCACAGAACCTATTTAAAAACTAAGCTACCTATGCCATATTATATGCGTATTATTTTAAATCTTCTTTTTTTTCTTCTTATCTTCAGTAACGCATGCGAAATCACGAGCAAAAGCTACTAAAGATTTTTTTGCTAATGTTGCTCCAGCTCTTATTTTGATAGAAATGGTGTGAGAAGGTGATTTAACTCTCTTTTTAGCTTAGAATACGTATGTAATAATAAAGATCTGATTCTATTTTAATGATCATCGGCATAATTTGTTAGTGTCTAGCGCTGGCAATATATGTGGTAAAACATTTTTTTTACATTTTGCCACAAATATCAGGACTTACATAAGGTTACATCAACGTCACAACAATAAAAAAAAGATAAACATTTTTCACCAACGATAATTTGGTATGCCAGATAGCATTTCAGATACAGATTCAAGTAGGGTTTCAAGAAACTCGATATGTACGCTATATACATATATTTATAAATATAAATAAATGCTTTAATTCATATGAAAGATAAGAAAAAATAACGACCTACAACCAAAACATGATAGTCATCACTGGCTTTAATCTAAATACTTGAGATAAATTAAAAAAACGCACGATGTAAACTCATCCTCTCAGATCTATTAAGAAGCGCTAACAGCTTCAGTGAAACATCTCGAAATAGTCTTCCGTTTTGACAAAAACCGAACTGAGTGGCGCCTGCGACCTCTTAACGAATGTAATTACCGTTATAATGACTTGATCCAGCAAATTCGATACTATCAATTCAAAAGTATTACTATTAGTAAGTACAGCTTATATATTATAGTATAAAGTGAATATTTGCTTGTAAGTTTGTAAGGTAATGTCTGACACTACGGATCCGATTCAGAAAATTATTTTTGTTTTGGATAGCCAGTTTATCGAGGCTATATGGACGCTGATAAGCAAGACTATATCAAACCACACGGACTTAACTTTGAGAAAATGGCATCTAAAGATGTTAAATCTATTCTTCATAAATTTTCGAAAAAGTATTTCATCTTTTCTTTTCTATTTTGATAAAAAGTATAGTTAATTAAAAGTATATTGGTATAAGAAAAAATTTTACCTAATAAAAAGTTTCTCAAATATATGAGAGAATAATATACTGTAAAATATGGAACACACTTCAATATATATAACACTAAAATAAGAAACCACACGTATAGACGTATAAGTAACAGAACTATCTAAAAATATATAAATATTTAAATATACATTAAAAGTCCCCGACGAATAAAGAACCTCCTATTTTTCAAATCGGTTAAAAATATTGTAAACTTATTTGAAAAAATTTATGAAATAAAAAAAATTCATGAAATATAACACTGTTAATAATAAAATCAATATCTGTCTCCCTCTTACATATCCAGAAAACATTTCAAATAGCACGAATCGTACTATTTTCGTAACTCTCTCAAAATAAATATCGTCCCTAACTCGCATCATATTTATAATCCTCTTAAACGCGAGAAGAACTTTGTCTCAGTGTTTTACGCGTGCTTTAACGTTTTCATCCCTTTTAATGATTACGGCTAAAAGGATAGAGCTATTGTGGTGTCATTTGATGGCGGAGGTGTCACAATATGTTTTGTTACTATTTAAGAATCGTTGCTTATTCATTTATTACGGCGAGAATTACACTTATAAGTTTTGTTGTCAGACTTTCATAAAGGTTTACATAAGATCTTTGTCATTGATTTACATCTAAAGAATTTAATGTTAGTACCTTTATTTTTACAAACCGCTTTCGTAAGGTTACCTAGGTGACTCTTACCAGGTTACAGAGTCGTTTATATTAATTACGAGACTAAACTTACAAATGTAATTCTCACACTCACACAAAAACACTATGAAAATATAATATATAGTGTATATAATAAGGTACTACATCTTTGTGGGGAATTTAAATACATACATATACATTTTTGTGTATATAAATCTAGTTTCATTTATTTATTCGATAAAGTGGATCACTTTACTTAAAATTTATTATGGCTAGAGAATTTTTACCATACATTTTATTAGCATTCGTTTAATCAAGTAGCGAAAAGTTAAAAGACTCAAAGTACCTTCATGAACAATTACGGCATTAAATATTTCAATGAACTTGAAATAAGATAGATAAAAACAATCTAAAGTATTTTTATTAACAATCGCTATCTAAACAGATTCTGACAGTTTATTTTGCAATTTTCGTACTAAAACGTCTCATTAAATGTCAAATTATGGCATATTAATAGCAGATATTTCAACAATTATCACTCTAACTTAACTAGATAACACGAAGTATAGCAAAAAACCAAAGTTCTAGATAATATTCGATTTTCGAATGGCGAAAAGTAATTAAGACCCAGGGCGCCATCTATTAATTGTCATACGTCGTCACCCACGAGTCGTTAGCGTCGCCGGATGACAGGACAGGCCACTTGTTAATAATACCATGTGATAGACAGCTTGCCGATTGAAAGGTGTTTACGAGCGTGTTAAACATGAGCTGTTAAACTTATCCTATAGACCAGTGGTTCACAATTAGCGGGACGTGTACCAGGGATCATGTAATCTAGGGGTACACGAGGTTGTATCAAACAAATAATAATGGTTACGCACAGCAATCTTTGGATTACAATAATCAAATCAATAAAATATATGCAAACATAAAAATTAAGCGAACAGTAATTCTCAAAATATATTTTAATAGATCTTGCTAGAGTGTCCAGCGCATTTGCAATATTATAACCTTCCGCAATAAATAAATTATCTAACACAAAAATAATTTTACAATTTGAACCAGTATTTCCTGAGATTCGCGCATTCAAAAAACTCTTCAGCTTTATAATGTTAATATAGATGTTATTACTTTTAATACGATTCTGGTTCACCTAATTGTTTATTTATTGCTTTGTATAGAAAAGCTTTTCAATTAGTACTTACTTTACTACAAAATCTTATTAGAATTATTATTTCAATAAAATAAAGATAACTTAAGTCTTTAATATACCTATAAAAAATTAAAAAGCACGTAATATAGATACTCAAAATCATATTGATAGCACTTCACTTAATTGCAACGTACACATATTTGGGCAGTAAAGGAGGTGTCTGTATATAAAATTAAAAAAAAAACACTTTAACAAAATCAGAAAATTGTAAATTAAGTTAACAAATACTTATATATTACCAATTCTAAGGTTACCAGAGAAAAAACACTAAAATATATCTAAAATATATATCTATGAGAGAGCCCGAAGCCCGACTCCTATTCTTCCTTTACTTCTTACCTTCTTCCCTTATATCTTTTTAAGCTGACAACGCAGATGGTAGAGCCTAGCTGTACTCTGACTACAGCTCATACTGCCTGGCTCGACCGGGGCAGGACCTCGCTCTCACAGGAGATCAGCATAAAGTATCTAGTATCATTGCGTTTCGTTTAGCGAGCCGATAGCTCTTCCTTCTCCATTTCTTTCCTTACTGCCTAATCCCCTAATTCCATTATAAGCTGACAACGCATTTGTGGACGCTGTAAACGTTCATGTGCGACGGCGTTTACTTGACATCCCTTAACTCGCCTGGCTGTATGCTTTTTATTGTTTGCTGTTTCTTAAAAAAAATACATTTACCGTCCAAGAAAACGAAGCCATTGGCACGGACATACAAAATATAATTTAACACATAAAAAGTTATCTCCCGATTAATATAATTTCTCAATGCAATATAAAACAGGAATCCATTTTAATTAATACACATTATTGAGCATATTTCCAATATTCTCTTGCTTTTAAAAACCAATTTGCAATTTGCTAAAGCCAATCGTAATAACTTTTATTTTTAATTAACGTTTACGTCAATTCTAAGGCTGCGGATAAAAAAATAACTTATAACAATGCCATTTGGGATCAGCAAATTTAAGATGAGCTTCCACAACGCGAGCCAGTATCTTAGGGCATTGTAATAAGAGCCATAATTGCTTGAACAAAACTTTTGAAGTTTCTAATTAATTTTGCGTTATACAATCGAGTTATTTGTCAGGTAATAATGGTCGGGACCGCCCATACAAAACATCTTAATTAGTCAGGTTTTTTTTTATTAATTCTAAAGATTTTTATGTTTCCGTCCACTAAAATTTTATTTTCTAAAGTCTTATATTTTATTTTCTAATAATAATTAATAATGAAACAGTTGCTCAATAAACAGGATAACAGACAAAGCTTTTAAATATAATCTAAGAAAATTTGCTTTCATTTTTGAACTGTATCCAATATATAAAATACTGTAAAAAGGATTTAGTGGATATAAAAGTGTACATTATTACAAAAACTAACATTAAAAAGTTTAAAGTATGAATCTAGAAAAATGTACTTCATTCAAGTAGGTTTTCATGTGGTTATAATTTACCAATACATATACATACATAAATATGTAAAAAATATCAGTTTATAACTTGTAAATTGTTATGACTATCCTCTTAAGACTTAGTTACATATGGATGCTGATAAGCAATAATGTGTCAACCCACAAAAAATTCTTAATAAATTTGTTTAAAGACGTATATATTCATCATCTCTTTTCTATTTTGATAAAATGTATATTGAATCAAAAGCAGACAGATTTGTTTAATATGTTATCTAATAATAAGTTTGTTAAATATTTGAGATTATTATGACAGACACGTTGGCGCAGTGGTCACTGCAACTGACTGTAGCGCTAACAGTCGCGGGTTTGATCCCCGCTCACGGCAAATGTCTGTATTGGCCATACGGATATTTGTCGTGGTCTGGGTGTTCGTGTTAGTGTTGTGTATGTTTCCGGACCCCCGACACAAGGTCATAAGATCTTAATGGGGGCCGTTGAGTGTAATGCGTTTAATGCGTTTATTATTTTATAGATTGCAAAATATGGAACGCACCTAAAATTCGAAACATTGAGTTAAGAAACTTTTTTCCATACTTATCTAGTTTAGATAACTTGAATTTTTTTTAATAATGTTAAATAGGTGATGCGGTATCAAAATATATTAATATCACCGAATTTGACTTTTGTGGGTTGACACATTATTGCTTATCAGCATCCATATATATATATATGTAACTAAGTATATGAAGATACATTACAAAAAGTCAAAAATAATAACAAACTCTTTCGCTCTGGTTGAATAATCTCTTAAAAAGGGCAAAGATAAATTTGAGAAAACATATTCTAAGCAATTACACGTGCAGGATTAAATAAGACATCGCTATAAAAACGAATTAAAATATACAGACATAATACCAGACATGAACCGACCATAAATAAAAAGCTATCAACACAACGCCAAACTCATAACTCCTTAAAAACAATAACGATTTAAAAAAGCGTAAAATTGTTCCTCCGAGAAACAATTAAAAATTCATTCGCATTTAAAGTTAATTGAACGGTATAATGCTACTATAATCTTTCTGATTAAGATGTCAATATGACCGCTAATTGAGAAATTTTGTTTTATATCTTGAAATACGGCCGCCTTTGTTCTGGTGTTTGCCGCGACTCCGAGTAATCTTCGTAATTTTGTTTAAGGGCAAACAGGACTTTTTAATTAAAATTGACTTCAATTAATTTCGTTATTCGAATGACTTACTTATTTTAGTTATTTTGATTTTAAAACCAAATTACTAAACCGATTTTGAAAATCCTATGGGACTGATCTGGAAGTGTACCCTTTCAAAAACATTTTTTTAGTAATCGGTGAACGCGTAAGAAAAAAAAAAAGACGGACTTTGTCTTTTTACGAATTGCTTCTACTTTTTTGGAAGTCGGTTAAAAATACTCTTTATTGTCGTAGTTTAATCTTTTAACTATATTATATTTCACCAATTATTTATCTAAATGTCTGCTCTTTTCTATTGTATTTATGCATGTTTTAAATACATAAACCTTTCTCTTGAATCGCTCGATTTATTGATAAAAACTGAATTAAATTCCTATATATGGACGCTGATAAGCAATACTGTGTCAAGCCATACGGACTTCGTTTTGAGAAAATGGCGTCTAAAGATGTCAAACCTCTTCTTAATGAATTAGTTTGAAGACGTATATATTCATCTTTTTTTTCTATTTTGACAAAATGTATATTGAATCAAAAGCAGATAGATTTATTTAATACGTTATATAATAATAAGTTTTTAAATATTTGAGATTATTTTATAAATTGCAAAATATGGAACGCACCTGAGATACGAAACATTGAGTTAAGAAACTTTTTTCCATACTTATTTAGTTTAGATGACTTGAAGTTTGTTTGGATAATGTTAAATAGATGACGTAGTATCAAAATACATCAATATCTTAAAATTTGACTTTTTGTGGGTTGACACATTATTGCTTATCAGCATCCATATATTAGTTTATATTTGTTAATAATAGACTTTATTTAATATTAATAATATGTGAAGATAACAAATATTAAATGTAAAGGTATTAAATAATAAGTCAATGGCCTTTTATCTTCATCCTATTCTCATATATTATTAAAAATAATAAAAAAACTATAATGTCAAATAGTTAAACATTTATTTATAATATATTATTATTTCGAAAAGAGACAGTCTTCGTCTTAAAGAGTCGTTAAGTTATAATGCTTGTGTGTTTATCGAACATCTCGGACCGGACTTAAAAGTTTTGAATTTAGTAAATTGATCATAAAACAGTCGAATTGCTGCCTCCGAGAACGCATACCGAATTGATACAGCCTTTCAATTACAGACGTCAAATACACGTTGAAACCCTGTCACATGAAACGTAGATGCATTTATAAAGAAATTTTCATATGAATTATACAAAGCGTTGATGCGACAGCGTTCCAATTTCATGTTTGTTTACGGTTATTTTTATTGAACATCATAGCAATTATAAGCTTGATGTTCCAATTTGATTAACCGAAAATGAAGTTAATTTTGGATTATGTTATTTAAATGTAGTAATTTTCTTTTTCCTAAAAGTCATTGACTACTGTTATTAACTCTAGGTGTGTTCCAAACACCACTTAACATGGTCAGAGCTAATGACATCTCGTATTAACATTGTTAGGGTTCCGTATGAAGGGTGGCATTATATAACATATATATCATAGCCTTCTTTTGTTCGTCTGTTTGTCTGAGAGCGGGTTGTATCACATTTTTCTATATAAAAAAATAGCTGGTAAACGAAAACGAGGGACACCTGATTTTAAGTGCTTATCGCCGCGCATAGACACTTGCAATCCAGAGAACACAAAGGGTTGCCAGCTAGATAAGAAATAAAGGGTAAAAAGCAATAGGAAGTAAGGAAAGGAATAGGGGAGGGGGTTAGGCTTCCGACTCTCTCACTCACCATACTAAGCACAGCTACATGAGCTACTTCACGCCAACCATTTTAAGAGTGAGGTACCTATGTTTATTATATTATAAGGTAGAGCCTAGCTGTAGCCTACTAACTACAGCTCGTATACGGGTTGGCTAGACCAGGGCAGTACCTCAATCTCACAGAAGATCGACGTGAAATAACTAGTATAGATACGTTTCCTTTAGTGAGAGAACGGGAAGCCCAAACACGACCCCCACTCCCATCAAAGTATGGGGTCACATTATTATGTTAGAAAATAGAATAAACTCAATCTCAAATTCAAAATATACTTTATTCAAAGCGTCAATTTACAAATTATTGATGTCAGTTCCACGTGAAGCTACCACTGGCTCGGAATGTGTGTGTCTACTGAGGAGAGCCGGCGAGAAACTCAGTAGTTACTCTTTTAAATATATTTTTGTACCATATTGTTTTGTACAATTAGCTACAGTTATTCTGCGAGAATGACAACGCACTATTGTCGCGATAGTATGCTTTTTTCTAATAATGACCCTTTGATATAAAATTTAAATTTGTGAAGTGGCAAATATAATCTTGTGTCCGGAATTTTATTATAGAGGGGTATACTTTGTCCCATAAAAACAAATTATAATAATATATATGAATAATATAATTATTTACTCGTATTTGTATTAAATTTTGGAAGTCACTAGCCATGTCCACGTCGCTCATTGGACGAATATTTCATCTGTAAATATCTTATATTCACAAATTTCGTAATAAAAATATAAAACAAAGAAATGTATGGTTGATCGTTTGTTCGTATCTAATGCGCTGCCGTACAGTACATACAATTTGCGATGAAACTTTGTCAACTTCTTGTTTGCACTTACGAGAAGGTATATTATAGTCATAGTACAACTTACAGAAAAAAAAGTTTAAACAATCCTCTTGCTATAAAAACATCGACACAAACAATATGAGTGAATAAGAGCTAGTAAACTAGCTACTAGAACCATCAGCTTGAACGAGTAACGAATAAACACATTTACTCATCAACCTTCGCATTTATAATATTAAATTTACACGAATATGAAAATCACTACTTATTTAACTTATTAAGGTTTAAATTCGTAATAACGAACAAACAAACCGACTTCCAAAAAAGGAGGGCCTCAATTCGTCGGGGATTTTTTTATGTGTGGTCACCGATTATTCGAAAATTACTTGACTCTGATTTGGTTAAAGAATTAACCATTTTCTTTTTGGGTGTGAAAATATAAGTATACTTCGGGTTGATCCGATAGAATTTTCATCAAAATCGCTACAGTTTTAAAATCAAAATAACTGTTAAAGTTTGTCATTCAAGTAAACGAAATTACATAATTTGTTTTTGAAGTCGGTTTAACTTTTTTTAAACGTCGTGTTTTATATACATTTTCTTATTCCTTACGCACACCAAAAACTTGTACCCATAAAAAAGATTAAAACCTCAACAGCGGATTCCACAAAAATTCCCAGAAATAAATTCCAAAAAAAAGCCGAACCGCCACCAAAAACCATATTTTACACTAATTATAAAATGTCAGAAATTAAATCAATTACTTATGCGACCCGAACTCCTTGATCGGAGTTTTTTTTTTAATTCTTTGTTAGCAAATAGCTATAAATAATGTCGCCCAGCAGGTGACGATAGGTCCTTTTGTACGTTAGTGCGTCGTACAAAAAACATCTTTATATCGTGTGATTTGGTCAGTGTTATCTTTTAACAAAATATAGCTCTATGGAGTAGCGTGAAATAGTTCTTTAGACTGCATTATTGTGAGCTGCTACAACTATAGTTTTATACTCTTTGTGTGGGTTAAAATTCTGCTACACATTTAGCAAGTTATGACGTCATTAAAATTAAATATAGCTTTTGATAGGGAATAATCGTAATAATTAAATATTATTTAACTATAACTTATGATATTATTTTATAAATTTCAACACTCAATTTCGTAATTTATAAACGATTTTATATTGATACTTTATGTTTCAAATTATAATAGTTTCTAAACACGTTGTAACATCTCTAGATACATATCGAGCGAGGGGTCAGGTAAAAGCTGTTTTTTACCAATTTTTTTGGTAGCGACGACTCGAGATCGTTAAGTGAAAAAGGACCAGTTTCGGCCCTTTTGTGGGCCAAATGTTTAAATCCGGACGGTAGCCGGCAACTACATATTATCGAGCTAATTAATCGAAGTGTTTTTCACAAGCGAATTTTAGTGAAGGACTAAAGTTTTCGACTTCTTAATCAAGCGTTTGTTTGATCTTTTGATTTTAGTTCGCGATAGTAAGGCTTGTTTTGTTTATGGTATAAATGTTTCGCTTTAGAAATATGTAATTCTAAACTTAAAGTGTAATAAAAAAGCAAAAAGTGTTTTATTAGCAACCTTATTTCTGTCATCAGAAAATAGAAATTATTGTTTAAAACTTTTTTTAATACAAAGCCTTGACTGGCTTAACTGTCTTCTACTTTTCTTTTCTTTCAAAAAGGCAAAGACCTAATTTTAGAGGTTTTTGCTCATAGATATCAATATCTATTTATATATTCTAAATAAAATAGAAAGTTCAGCTATTTATTATAACTATCCTGGCTTAGGCAGTAGGTAAAAAGCCTACCTTATATATATATATATACATATATATATATATATATATATGTATATATATGTATATATATTATATATATATATATATATATAACTCTTTCAAATTTTATGCTTTATCTAGTCATCAATTATGAACATTGACTAGAAAAGTTTAGTGATTTAAAGTGATCTTATAAGTAAATTAATTTAGCATTTATAATTTTACAGAACGGCAACGTCGCCATTAAACGTTTCAATACACGATTCTATGTTATGTTTGTTTAAAAATGTATCCATGTTATATTCTTAATGAAGACCTTTGAAACCCAAATTTGCAGTTTATTAAGTTGATAAGTGTCTATTAAGCTACCGTGGACTTTAATCGTAACCGGTGTAGCAGACCCTGATTGGATGCTAATAAGCAATAATATGTCAATCCACAAAGAATTCGGCGATATTGGTGTATTCTGATAGTGCATCATGTATTTAACATTATTTCAAAATAATTTTAAGTCATCTAAAGTAAATAAGTACGGAAAAAAGTTCTTCAATTAAATGTTCCGAATATTGACGTTTGTGCCATATTTTGCAATATAAAATAATCTCATGAATTAGAATAGAAAAACTTTTCATTATATTGATATGCTTTCAATTCATACATTTTATCAAAATAGAAAGGAAATGATGGATATATACTTCTGCAAACAAATTTGTTAAGAATAGGTTTGACATCTTTAGGCGCCATTTTCTCAAAATGAAGTTCGTGTGGCTTGACGTTTTATTGCTTATCAGCGTCCAATTGTCAAATCTAAATTAACAAACGTATAGAATAAAAAACGCTAAATACGTTTAATATCTAAAATTTTATCCCTAAAACAAAATCGTAAACTATTACAATCGAATAGGAAAAAAAGACGTAAACCTAAAACGAACACGTTAAACCACGGTCATAAATAATAAAACAAGAATCGATTTTATTAATGTTCGCTCATAAAAATATCGATTCGAATCGAAATCGACCCGAAACACATTAGAGACGCGTTGACAAAACATGACAAACGATCGATATAGAAATATGCATCATAAAGAATTCATTCTCATTATAAATTCTTGTGAAAAAAAAAGTTAAAATATCGATGTTTTTTTATTAATATTTCCCATCGAATAATATCATTAGCCTGACTCAATGATTCCGTCTTTTCGAATTGAAATATTACATGCCTTAGAATTTATAGTATAAGAAAGTGACACCGTTTAAGAATCCATCTTTATGTACCTAATTTTTACCCAACTACGGCGAAAACAAAAGTGGGTAATTTTGATAGTCTATGTATGTCTATATGTTCCATCGCGCCTAAACTACTATACCGATTTTGATGAATGAAGTGTCAATGGATTCGTTATAATCGCTAGGTGATATAGATTACGTAAATTTTATAATATTCTTTATGACGGAATTTTTGTATGTAATCTGTTTATAGTTTTTATTTTTAATTTATGCCTTGTTTTCGTATTACAAGCGTTTCTCCGCGACTTCGCTCGTATTAATGTAGATTTTATTAAGCCGGACGACGTTATAACTTTTTTTTGTGGCTGATAATGTACTGACACCACCTGCTAGAAGTTAATATTACTTTCCCTTTGCACAAAGAATAACTAGAAAAAGTTTTATCGCAAACAGACATACAACATGACAGTGCATAAAAACGAATATAAAATAATTATCTAATAAATAATATTTAAATAATAGGTCTATCATCTCAGTAATATTATGTTAATATATTATTTAGATATTTATTAAAATTATTTAAATATAGTGTTGATAACACTTTTGGAACTGCATGTTGAAATGAAAAAACAAAAAAAAATGTTGTGCCTTTTATAAATTGAATTGTGATACCATTTCTGTTATGTTCAAAATCACTAACGACTTATATTTTTTATACTACTTATGAAATGTTTTGATTAAATTAGTCCTTTGAATCGTGTTGTTAATTAAACAAAATATTTAACTTCATATTACCACTTGACACAATCTAATTTTTTTTTCGCTTTTTTCTTTCCTTAGATGGAAAAGGCAAAGATATTACACCGTACAGCCAAGTCTTTTGTAATATTTATTCATATTCAATTAAATTGTAAGGCATAAAGCCATGTCTTCCGTTTAATTGACACACTCTTGATGCTATCTAACTACTTATTAAACAAGACTTTTTTATAAAAGAAACCTTCAAAAACAAAACACCCAATTTCGTTAATTTGTATGACTTAAGTACTTATTCTAGTTATTATGATTTTAAATAACTGAATCGATTGTGATAAAAATTCTATAATGGTCAATCAGAATCTATACCATTTCAACCTTTTGGTAATAAAGAATATAATATATAATGAATGAAATGTATGTAATATATAATCTATAAAGAATCAGCCAAGTCGGTAAAGTCGTTTTTGAGTAACCGAGGGACATAAAAAATGTCCCGTCAAACAAAAAACCTCTTCCTTTTTTGAAGTCGGCTAAAATTATAATTAAAACATATTCAAAGTTTTTGACGTCTGTGATATTGCGCCCGCAAAGTGACGGACTGCAATTTTAGGAAACAAAAGCGTAAATCTTTTATTTTTTAAATATTTTTATTATACAAAAGCCAAAAAATTCGAAATAACAAAAATATCATAATGACTTAGGGTAAACATTGCCAGAGAATGTTGTTAGCAATCATCTCGCAATACTAATTGATGTTAAAATTTAAAAACATCGTAGAGCTTGCATTAATCACTAATTGAAATAACAAATTATGTCAAATTTGTTTGTTTTTGATATTTATCAAGGAAAATCATCTTATATTATCCTTGAATATAAAATTAAGAATACAGTTTACAAATGTCACTTTAATTAATGTTATTAAGAACATATGCAATTTATTCAAGAGTCAAGACCCTTTTTAGTTTGCCGTTTGGCCTTCATGTGCGCCATAAATATCGTCCAAATAAAACTAGCGACACTAACGAAAACGATTCTGTTCTTCTCCGACACGAAATAAAAATTAATCGTCTGAGCTGTCGGCCAAAAGACCACGCCCACCTTGTACGTCGGCCAAAATTTCTCCTTAACCTCATTAACACAATCTCTCAATGGTTTCATCTCCAAAACGCTCATTCCGAAGAAAAAGTAAGCCATCGCTACGGGAGAATACGAAACTTGTTCTATAACAGCTCTCGTTATAGCGGTTTTTAAGTTTTTCTGTTTAAAAAACCTTCCGGTATACTTCATCCAGCCATAGAAGACTGGGGCCATGAAGAATGTGCCAAATATGCTATAGCGACAGGCTTTCGGCCAGTCTGCGTTTTCAATAGTAGTCCCATTCTCGATGTATTCCTGCACTATGCTGCATGTCGGCCAAATGACAGCGTAGGATACCATGCCACGGATGAGAGGGAACTGCACGGGTAAGTTACGAAATTTTGTCAATAAACTCATTTTGTGTTTATGCCACTTTTACTTCCTTGTTAATCTTGGTTTATAGTTTTTATACCACATTGTGATAATATCATATTTGTTGAGAAGATTACAATTTCCCAGTGAAATGATTATGCCTATTAATTTATACTTTACCTATTTTTAAGGTGTTTTTTGACGTTGAACTATCAAAGCGAAATTGACATTAAGAATAGTCTTGTTTTTATGATCTTGATGCAAAGAGGATTTAATAATTACTGTACTTAAGAAGTGACAGAAGTGTTGATAATGTGACTAATACTGATATCTTTATATGTGTTTGTCACTGTACTGCTCCCAAACGAGTAAAACAATTTTATTGAAATTATTGTGAGTTAGAGTTGGTCACAAGATAGTTTAGATTCACATTTGCATCCATCAATGCATCAATTATATGTTGTGATGATATTTAACAGAACAACGTCTGTTAGGTCTACTAGAACTGTTATTATTAGTTTCGATTTCAGACTTTCATAAAGATTTATATAAGTAATTTCTCCTTGCTTTACATTGAAAAAATTTACTGTCAGTGATTTATTTTTGTCATTCAGAGCTTACGTAACTACTTACGAGTTATCTGTTACTAAGTTACAGAGTTGTTCTGTTTCAATTACGAGAGTAAAACCTAAAAATGTAATTCTCGTCTAAGAATGGATTTTCCTACATTCGTTACATCCATAACAATGCGTTTATACGTATACATTTATTTGTGCCTTAAAGATTATAATTAATCATAATAATTGCTTTGATCTCAAAAAGATTAGCCAAGTTGAACTTTATGGTCTACAATTATGACCAGAAACGTGACATATTATTTATCTATTAGTAATCACATCGGAACATCTGACCACCCATAGAGACGGTCACTTAGAACAATCGAATTTGTTCGATTATTTTGCTCGAATGAATCGATTCGGTGATCTGCCTTTGCGATAGAACATGATTCAGCAGATGAAGTAGGAATGCAACTTCATGATTTGTTAATTACAGGAAAATTATTTAAATAAGAACTTATTGGTTTTAGTCATATTCACTAGAACTTTTAAAGAGGTTAATTCAGGGCGTAACGTATTTTGTAACAATTTGTCAATGAAAATTGTTTTTAAGAGAAATGAATCACTATTATTTAGAAGTTATAGCCTAGTCTAGAGTTTTATTTTTAGA
The DNA here is from genome assembly GCA_037950945.1 of Hypolimnas misippus. Taxonomy (NCBI): domain Eukaryota; kingdom Metazoa; phylum Arthropoda; class Insecta; order Lepidoptera; family Nymphalidae; genus Hypolimnas; species Hypolimnas misippus. The sequence goes on from JBBEEQ010000009.1 coordinate 6,338,225, forward strand.
ATTCAAAGAAGTATTTTTAACAAATTCCCCATTTAAACATTCAGCCTTTAAACAAGCGATTTGATGACTCTGCAAATTATTTATTTATCATTTTATCGAGATCATTCCTATAAATTAATATAAAACAAAAATACTGTACGAAAATTGGAAATGTAAAAAAAATTGCCAGACATTTAAAGCTTTGTTAAGGCTTTTAGTGACAGGAAAGATTTCTTATTTTAATTAAAAAACTAGTTAATGATATTAATGCAAAAGTTAAATTCTAAGTTAAGTAAGCAATGTAGTGACATCTATAATCATGTAAGAAAAGAATGTTTAGGGGATTGTAATGCCATCTATGGGTATTTTATAACAACGCTTATATTTACAATGCCATCTGTGGGATATATTTAAAATTAAAACGCCATTGTCAACAACGGGAATACTACTGAATATACAGTTCAACTACTCGCTCACAGGTGGCGCTACTATTAACTATTATCAGTTTGTTAATCATAATTATAATAATTTGTTTTGAATATATGTACAAAAATAACTCATAAAAGCAATTATACAAATTAATCTTAAAACTTAGATTAAATTTTTATCAAATATATCTTGTAAGCTTTTACCACCATCGTGGATAAAGTGTTATAATATATTATAAGTGTTATACCACAATCGTGGAAAAAGTTTTATATATATACGTTGTTTTCGAACAATTCAATTTTGACATGATTATTAGCTTTACTTACAATAGCTTTACCGTTCTAAAATATTGAATTCCTATGAGTCCATACACACCGTTAGTCATTCTTTTTTGTTGTTATTCTTCTACTTTTACATCGATACTACAGTTTTTATTTTCGTCATAATTATATAAGGAAAAAATGTATATAATAAAATTGCAAAGCATATTTATTCTCTCATTTCACTTTAACTTTTGTGTTAATATTACGAATAGACTGCTTTCTACTTATTATAAATTAAAAAGGCGAGTTTCGTTTTCTAGCTCGCACGATTGTTGAAATATCTTGAAAGAAATTCACGAATGTAAAAGAAACTCTTATAATGCATTAACATTTTATATAACATTATCGATAAGTAGTTATATAGAGTCCAGAAGTGAATATTAATAGAATAAATAATAAACGCATCACACTCGATGGACCCCCATTGTAGTCCTTTGATATTGTGTTGGGGATCCACGACACACACAATATAAGCACAAACACCCAGACCACGGCACGACTTGATTTTACGGAATTCGACCCCTAAGGAAATAAAGGCGGCGTAAAGGGAGGCGTGGATTTGACAAGCGTTGATTTTCTATCCGGATAACATAATTAAAATGTAATAAAAATACATTATGTATAAACGATTTTAAAAGAGTTACTATCGAGTTTCTTGCCGGTTCTTCTCGGTAGAGACTACATTCCGAACCGGTGGTAGCTTTATAAATATCTATAATTAAAATATGACATGTAACTTGACGATTCGAAAGTGCTGTTAAAGCCCATTTGAATAAAGTATATTTTGGGTTTGAGTTTGAATTTGAAAGGGGTTGGAAGTTTGTATGAAAGTCCTATGTTAAATGAAACCGCGAGAGGCCGTTAATAATAAGTAAACGCATTCCACTCAACGGCCTCCATTAGGATCTCGTGATCCTGTGTCAGTGGTCAAACACACACAACGCAAACACAAAGCAGACCTTGACAAACATCCGTATGGCCAATAAAGACGTAATCCGTGAGCGGGGATTGAACCCGCGACTGTTAGCGCTTTAGTCTGTGACCACTGCGCCAACATGTCTGTCAAAAAACAATCGACTTCAACCGCAAAAAAATATTTTTAACCCTCGAAGCAAAAAGAGAAGTGTTTGTTTATTTTAATTTTTAATATTTTTTGACAGACTCGTTGGCGCAGTGGTCACTGCAACTGACTGAAGCGCTAACTGTCGCGGGTTCGTCTCTATTGGCCATACGGATGTTTGTTGTGGTCTGGGTGTTTGTGTTAGTGTTGTGTGTTTCCGGACCCCCGACACAAGGTCACGCGATCTTAATGGGGGCCGTCGAGTGTGATGCGTTTATTTGAGTTTATTTATTAGTTTGACTGGTATGTATTTCTATCTGTGGCACAGTAGCTCCTAAACGGGAGAATCGATTTGGATGTGGTTTTTTATATTTGAAAAAGGGTTTTCTAGCGATATTTCTTAGAAATGTTCTACCAAAATCGGTCCAGATATTTCAAAATCGTGAGGTCTTTTATTTACTTTTTAAGGGTTTTGTGCCGGGGGTGTTTACTCGGGTAACATATGTACATATTCTAGGTAATTTTATTTTAAAACTGAACTACTAAGTAAATCAATTTTTATAATTATTCTATGGAGCCAATATGAAAATATACCCTTTTCGAACATAAAAGATAAATTGCAAATACGTCTATATATGACGGAGTTATATCCGAACGTACATAAAAAACACCGAATTGAAACCTCCACTGTTTTGTAGCCGGTTAAAAATCGGTCAAGCCGTTTAGGCTATAGGAGGTCGCAACGGAACATCCACACATAACCACATAGATACATGCGTACAAAAAATATTACACTTTTTTTGAAACAGTAGGGTACTAGCAGTAATAGTGTAATACTTTGCATTAAATTTGATTCCGAAAAACAGTTAAACTGACATAGCGAACAGATAGCCATCCGAATTCGTTTTCCATTCATGATCTCTTAATTTTTTTTAACAGCCCAAATTCCTTCCGCAGTAACCCGACACGCGCAGCTTGTGACCGGCGCGGGCGCAGCTACGGTAATAAAAAATCTTTTGAATTCGATGCAATATGTCTATGGATTCATAGAAAGTTTAAAACAATACATCGATAAATTGTCCCGAAAAAGCTTAATAAATTTGTAACTGACATAAATTACCCTTGTCAAAAAGCCAAAAAAGAAAAAAAATGGTGTGATCGTTACCAAAGTTCACAGATAATAATTTCATAATTTCATAAAATATCTTATTTATCACAAGTAAATTGTGGAATTGACTTCTCACGATTTTCCTTCACTGCTACAATATTCAAGAGTCAGGTTTCTTAAAAGTATACCACTCATTTGCAACACCATGGTACAGAAGTTTTCCATGGGTGACGTTATCCACCATCAGAGACAGCTTGGAAGGAAACAAGACTTTTCCGGTTGTACCGGGGTCTGCAGTCTATTCTAGTCCATTTATTGTCAATTAAGTGAAACACAGAGCGATTGATTTCTCTGAGGAACCCCTGAGGATAACCCAGTAAACATTTAGACTCGAATATTTTCCCTAACTCGAGTAACGATCGTTATCAGGTGATTGTGATAACAACCAAGACCGACAGCCTAACGTGCTCTCCGAGACATAGTGGGATACGAAAACGAACACCTAAACTTACGAATAACTATTTATACAAATATCTGACCCGAGTGGGGATCGAATCCGCAACCATCGGCGTTAGAGATACATTATGTAGCCCTACACCAGAGCGGTTATTATTTATGAAAATGTAATATATATTTTTAATTTATGAATACAATTAAAAAATATATTTATGTTTCAGATTAATTTTTTACACTTTATTATCAATTAACAATATTCATACAAGAATAATTGGAAAAGAAAATTCAAAAATAAATTACGTGTATTTTCAAACAATTTTGTTTTATCTGATCATCGCGTGAATTTATCAATTATAGCAACACTTAAGTTAAACGCCCATAAACTCGCAATTTTATTACTTCATTGACAACTTTTGCTTAAAAAAAGTAAAGGAATTTTTAAACGGATTTTTTAAATACTCACAACTCAATTATTACCACTTAAAGACATTGCGCGCTATAAATTATACTTAACGACCAGTTAAAAGTTTACCGAACGATGATTTGAGAAACCATCGGTTTCCTCGTAAAATAAACATTTTATTATTCATCAATATTTGATGACTTCTCGCTGCATTATATTGTTTTATTATTTCCTCTTCCTATTTAATTGTAATATAAGTAATAGTAATAATACCTATATGGTATATGATACAAAAAACCTCGCCCTAATGTAGTGATAACTTAGTAACAATCTTAACCTCGACATTGACATCACCAGCAGATCAAATACCGGATAGGTCACATTCTCCGAAGGGATCCGAGTCATGTACCGAGGCAAGCCCTAGAATGAAATCTCCAAGGGAAACGCAGGCGTGGCCGTCCAAAACAGACTTGGCGGCGGACTACCATTCATGAAATGAACACCATCGGCAACATTTGGCAAAAAAATAGCAAAATCAAATGCGAAGATCAAGATAAACAGGGACGGAGATGCGCTGTGGACACCCTCTGCCCCATCTAGGAGACATAGGGTCATAAGTAAGTACTGTGTATACTTTCATATGCATTTAGTTAAAAGCTGTTAATTTGAGAGCCGAAATGGCCTAGTAGTTAGAACGTAGATCTCAACCGATGATCACGGGTTTAAACCCCGGCTAGCGCCGCTGACTTTTCAAGTGCTAATTAATAAAAGTGCGAGGAAACCTGCATGTGCCGGGAGAAATTCTGACACATGTTTATCCGCCAATCCTTCTTCTTAATAGAAGAGAAGACCTTAGCCCAGCTGTGGGACATATATAGGATGTTTTTACTTTGCTTTTACTATTTTTACTGTTAATTTGAAATTGCGAACAGACACTTCAATTATATTTATTTATATAGATGTTTATAACTTTATACGCCACTTTTTTCAAAGTAAAGTCTGTGCGGCTTGACATAGTATAAGCCATACTGCATCCAAATACTGGCTTTGCTAAGCAATGGAACCTTCATGAACTGTTAGAGCAGAATCGTTTAATGAACAAGATTAGAATGAGCTAGAATTTTCTTTTTCGATATAGAATAAATTTTAATCAAAAACCATTTCTTATTTTTTTTTCTAAATGTCTGTGAAACGTGAGCGTACTCACTAGCAAAAGTTAGCAACAATGATTTTACCTGCGTTATGTAGGTATGGCCATTGCTTTTACAAAATGTTATTATTAATCTATCAAAATCACAAGTTAGATACAACTCTCCAACTTTACTACAAAAGTATAAGTTTGATGTAAGAAAATTGTGCCAACCGAATGCCAGGTGAAAAAAAAAACTTTTTTTGTTCACCAACACAATAAATTGTAGATCTCTTATGGTCTTAATAGTCGTTTCAAAACCTTAGCTCAGTACCTTAAGTGCTTTCGTCGTCTCGTACTCAGTGGTAAAGGAAAATATCACGAAACAAAATCACTAAGGGCCTCTTTCTTCGGTTCCTGTTAAAGATTTAAATAGTTATCCGACATGTAACGATATCCAACGAATAAAGTTTGATCGTATATTTTTACTGCGTCATCAGCAAACTCCGTGGTACATCAACTAATAATTGGATGCTGATAAGCAATACTGTGTCAAGCCACACGGACTTCATTTTGAGAAAATGGCGTCTAAAGATGTCGAACCTATTCTTAATAAATTTGTTTAAAGAATCAATCTTTTCTTTTCTATTCTGATAAAAGGTATAACGAATTAAAAGCAGATTGATATATTTAATGAGTTTTTTAATAACAATTTCTTTAAATATTTGAGAATATTTTATAAATTGCGAAATATGGCACGCACATGAAATTCGAAACAATGAATTAAGAAACTTTTTTCTGTACTTATTTTATTTAGATGACTTGAAATTTTATTTAATAATATTAAATAGGTGACGCAGTATTAAAATACATCAATATCTCCAAATTTGACTTTTTGTGGGTTGACACATTATTGCTTATCAGCATCCAATTAAATTTATTTTGCATTTATAATTTGACAGAATGGCAACGTTCACCTCTAAACGTTTTAGTGTACAACCCTAATTTATATTTATTTAAAATTATATCCATGTTATATTTTTAATTTACAGAGACCTTTGTAACCCAAAATTGCAGTTTATTAGCTGGATAAGTTTCTATTACGCTATCTTGAACTTAACTCGTAACCGTTGAAACAAAACTAAACTCACAAAAAGTATTAATACTTCACTGGAGACCAGATATAAAATATAATTTAATTATTATATTTCAATGCAAGTAAAGACGCGATATGTTATTATAACATTCTTGGGCACAAGAAATCGTTATTACGTGTTGACATTTTTTTAAACAAACACTCAGGCGTTGACAGTTAATGTTAACAAAATAAGTTATAAACTTAACCGAGAGTTTTGTAATTTTATGACCGCGTTAATGGAGAATTCGTTTTAAAATTATACATATATATATATATATAATAAGTAGCGTATAATTGAATGATAAGCAATAATGTGTCAACCCACAAAAAGTTAAATTTGGAAATGTTGATATATTTTGATGCTGCATTACCTATTTAACAGTAATAAAAAAAAATCAAGTCATATAAAATAAATAAGTACAAAAAAAATATTTTTTTATTAATTGTTTCGAATTTCAAGTGTGTCCATATTTTGCTATTTATACAATAATCTCAAATATTTGAAGAACTTTTTATTAGATAATATATTAAATATATCAGTCTGCTTTTAATTCAATATACCGTTTATCAAAAAATTAAAGTAAAGTTGGATATACATATACTTCTTCAAACATATTCATTAAGAATAGGCTTGACATCTTCAGACGCTATTTTCTCAAAATGAAGTCCGTGTGGCTTGACACAGTATTGCTTATCAGCGTCCAATTACCCCTATCCATATTCATACTAATAATAATAAATAAATATGAAGTGTCTGTTTGTAATTTCAAATTAACAGAATTTCTATACGTACGTTTGAAAGTATATCACAAAATCAAGTATCGTACATCTGACATCGTTTTAATCTACTAATCTAAATTTTACGAATGTATAATTTTATAGAGTACTAGCTGGTGCTCGCGACTTCGTCTGCGATATCTGTGATGCCCACGTCATAGTAGCTTTATGCGTGCAAAGTCTCAACCCGATCGGTTTAAAATTGACAAAGTTTCATACAAACTTCCATCCCCTATTTTATCCCATTGGGAGTAGAATTAATCAAAATCCTTTCTTAGCGAATGCTTATGTTATAACATCTACTTTAACTGCAAATTTTATTTTAAGCCGATCCGTCCAGCGGTTTGGGCTGTGCGTTGATATATCACTAAGTCAGTCAGTCACCTTTGAATTATATATATTTAGATATTTAAAAGGTCATTAAGGTTATGTTTAATCTATGACTTAAAAATTACATAAAATTTAAGGCTTTATTAAAGAGTTACCGAATTGCAAACACCTCATGGTTCAATAAATACTTTATGTATAGAAATGTAGTGTTTGAAACTGCAGCTGCTCAAATTATTAGTTGAATCAATCATAAATACACACTCATTCCTCTTCCAAATCGTACATATAAATAAAACCTATATTAACTACTAAAATAAATTCCCTACTAATAAATCACTTTCACGTAACGCCAGAGAAAAAAAATATTTGCGTCAATACGAAAGTCATTAGTGATAAAGATATCAAACTCATGACAGAAATGAAATCATCCGTGTATTTAACTATTTACAATACTCCGTAAACAGCCCTAATGTTAGACAGAGATAGAAACACAAACAATATCATAAGTTAGAGGGAGACAGGTATAAACACCATGGCCCCGCCCCTAGCTGCGTAAGCATCGTGGATTGGCTTCGGGCCCCAATCTCTAACACCATCAGTCTTCCATTGCAAGTCATTTCAACCACAGCTTAATTAAGCACCTTCGATTAGTCATAGTGAAATGAAAGTGAATGTGCCATAAAAATGGATAACTACGAACAACACAATGAAGTAACGACCTCTTACAATAACAACAGTTTAAAACACAATTTCAACGAGTGCAAAAACGACTATTACGAATATGATGTTAAACAGAAACAAATGGAAAAAGAATTTTACGATCAGAAGAATTATCGGATGAAAATGGACGAGTCTCAGAATCCGTCTAGTTTGAGCACACCGTTCTCCGTCAAAGACATATTGAACATAAACCAGACGCCGTATTATGAACGGAACGACGTTTGGAAGACGAACGATAGACGAAATCCCGAATATGAAACCTTATACCATCAAAGTCAATATTGCCCGGAGTATTTTAGTCAAGTTTATCCAAATATCCCAGTGCACAACCCCGACCCTTATTGGAATCCAGAGATGTATCACGAAGCGAAAATGGAGGAATATTATAATTATAATCCCTACTGCCATAATTTATACCACCAGAATCACGAGTACCCCGAACTGTCGTCACACAATGGAATGGATGTGCCCGGAAAGATGGAGAATGGAGAAAGAGAAGGCCTTTCACAAATTACCGGAATAGGCATCAAACCGATGGAGAAAAGCCTACAACAATTAGTTCCTGAACCAATGTCGTATTCGGAGACATTACAGAAGTTCCCAATATTAGCGAAAAAACATCCAAGTAAGTTTATATATTTTGTTTACTTTTTTCATTGTAAAAAATATTGGAGTTTAGAAAGTGAAAAATATGGCATAAATTTGATATCATTGATTTGAATATAAAATGTTATTTCCAAACAAAAAACCAATGACTTTAATGTAACAACAAAGGTAACTTAATGCTTATAAAAAACTAACAATTAATTTCTCTCAACAGAACCAGCGCCGTGCAGCAGTAAAACGGAAAGAAAAGAAAAGAACGTCAAACGGAAACCAAGAATACTCTTCTCCCAAACACAAGTCCACGCCCTAGAAGTACGCTTCAGAGCCCAGCGTTACTTGACTGCACCAGAGCGGGAACAGCTAGCAAAGACCCTCAACCTATCACCCACACAAGTTAAAATCTGGTTCCAAAATCGAAGATACAAAAGTAAACGGATCAAATCACCTGAAGTATCCACATCAACGGATGCAAAACCAATAAAAAACATAGGAAGAAAACTGTATAGGCCCGAAAATAGGGACTTGCCACCTCCGTATGAAGGTTATAAGGTCGAGAATGATGTAACGGAGAGCGAAAACCTATCCTCGACGATATACTTCGACGACAGTTTGACATACGACCATGAAAACGAAAAGTTTTACAACAGGCAAGTCGAAGACAATGTCGGAACTACCACCAGTATTGTCGACTTGTATTCAACCGATGCTAGCGTTAAGGACGATATTTATAAAGAAACAGATATGAAAAAGTATTTCCCTATTAATTACGTTTGTTGATAGATTAGTTTTAAGCATGTGATCATAGACTGACTGCCAAAGAGAATTATTTTGTTATTTTTATAATAGAAACTATGTAAGCGCGCTTGTGCAATTTTTAAATATATTTCGTGAGTCGCTGTATGCTGTACACGTCCTAGTATTATTTACTGTTTTTTTTTAATAAACATGAAAGAGTATGATGTATTTTTTTTATCCTTTCATAACTATGAAACACACAATTAAATAACAGGCAAAGATAGAAAAAAATATATTTGTTTTTAATTTCGAAAATTTAATCTTAAAAAAATCATACATACAGTCGAACATAGAACTTCCTTTGTTTTCGAAATTGATTAACATAATAGGAAATTATATATATACGTATATATAATTTGTATTAATGTTCATTCGTATATTAAACACATAAAACACACACACATAAATTTTATTACAATAATCAAACAACAAATCCAAATTAATTAATCTAATCAATTACTTTCATTTTTTTACTCAATAGAAACGTATCAAAAAAAGAAAAATTCACACAGACCTCATAGTCGTAACGTTTTCTTTTTTGGGTTCAATTTGTAAAGATTGCTCTTATCTGAATTGCTACCATACCACATCGATCGAGGGTTGCACAGACTAGACGGGCGGTCTTTAAACGCTCTTAATAGATTTTTATTCATTCGTAAATGTTCTCTCTCTTGATGATTAAATGATTTTATAACTATGAACTAATTCGTTTATAATTTATTATATAAATAATTTCTTAAAATATAACGTTTACTAGTTTTAAAACGCATATATATATATATAGGCAAACAACTAAAATAATGTATACTAAGTAATTCTATTTAGACCATATAGTGTTACTTATTAAAGAAAGAGCTACATTAATAACACTACTTCATGCATTATATTTATAATATACATCAACTGACTTACATATCCACAAATTCAAGGACAAAATTATTATATACGGGAGGCATTCTTTTTATTAAAAAATAATTCAACTTCTGAATTATATTCTAATAAGCTTAACTTAGTTGAATTAACAATGAAGATTAGCATATAATGAGGGTGAAGGAATGATGTGCTATAACTCTGAATTTTAACCGCAACTAATCAGCTGTATTTTCCAGTAAAACACAGCTTAATTATATTAGTATTTATAAGAGTAACATTCTGTTAGTACAATTAACTACAATAGAAAATCTACAAATTAAACACGCCACTGAGTAGTAAACATACGATTATTGTCCATTTGTATGTAATTATACCACTTATTTAAGTGTATATTAACTAGTAGATTTTGCGCGCGGTTTCGCTCGCATTAATATATATATTTTAAATCATACGAATACATTTTTAATAGAAGTAATGTGAACCTAACTCGGAAGAGCTGCTTAAGAAAGCTTGTTGATGTCAAGAAAAAAAACATGGGCATATATTATTACAAGAGTGGGAAATAAAGACGTGGACTCTGACTCTGATGTACGCAAAATATAGCCTATGACTATACAGAATAGTGGTACTTTGAAATGGTACCATAATTTTTAAATTAAGTACAGTTTTTAACCCCTGACGCAAAAAGAGGGTGTTATAAGTTTGACCGCTATGTGTATCTGCCTGAGCCAACATAACTCCTAAACGGGTAAACCGATATGGATGCGGTTTTTTATTTGAAAGACAGTTTTCTCGTGATGCTTCTTAGACATGTTCTAACAAAATCGGTCCAGCCTTTTCAAGATCATAAGCTATTTTCTTTAATTTTAAAGGTTTTTATGTCATTTTTAAAATTTACATAGTATACACTTAGTGGAGTGTACCTAAACGCGCCGTTTAAACGCCCGTCTGTACTTCTCCATCCCCTCAGCCACATACAAGCGCCGGCGCCAAGATAAGTATCGATCCTGAAACACGTGTCCCGAGCACAACCTGTAGGCTATGGGAAAACCGTCCACCTGTTCTTAAAAGCTTTATGAGGTAAGCGTGCGAGCTTTTTTACACTCATAAAACTTTTAAAGTCGAATTATCTCTAGTACTTTGGTTTTATTATTGTTTTCATGAATACTTACTTTATTTGTTTTTCTACAAAGCTCCTCCCGTAATACGGTTTTTACAAAAGGTCTCTATATGGCGAAACCGCTTTTTATAACTACAATGAAAGATTTGGTGCCCGGAATCTTCAATTATATTCTAGTATAAGCAAAAATGTTTTTTAAATTAAGCTATTATAGCGTAGAAATATTTAAGGAGCATTTACAATTTTCAATTTTTGTTATTCCTGTAGGGGTGGCATGATCACATTGTGACCTCTGAAAAAAAAACAAGATAAAAAAAACTAAAATAAAAATTGCATTTCTGAGGTTAAACGATAAAAAAGTTAAAATACAAATTACTTATATATAAATTACTTGTAATATTGTAAATACAAAAATGAAAAATACACAAATTAAATCGATCTAGGTTCTTGCAGTTACATTTATTTTTTAAATAAAATTATTTAACTTATCCCTGTGATTACGGCTATTTACCAGATTCAATAAAGTTTATTGAGATGTTTCAGACAAGAAAACTTTTGATTATTATATATAACTTATTGCATAGGTATATAATGTCGTAGTTATTATTGTTAAGATCGTTGAAATTAATTAAAAATAAGACTTCATATTTTTCGATGTTAAAATCTATTTATTTTTCTTTTATGTATATTCTTAGTTGCATATTAGACTTATTTAGTTTATAACTTTTGACAGATGAATATATTCTACAAAAAAAAAGTAAAACAATCGGGTAATACGTAATTATACCCACTACAAAATAATTTTGAAAATGATTGAGTAGGCAGGGTGTTTTAAATATACATTATTTAATAGGAAATTGCCTGTATTCTATTTATTAAAAATATGAAATGTCCGTGCATTTTTAAAATCGTAATTAATATAACAAATGAGAATATAGTTTTGTTCGTACATACTACCACTTTCACGCCTCAACTGCAACCGATCACCATAAAGGTTTGAATATATCTCCTCTGGCATAATAAAATCTATATTAATACGAACCAAGCCACGGATAAAAGCGAGCTTATATAGAAACTTTTTTAATCCACAATTTAGAATTAACAAGATTTCTCAAACATTTATAAACGCGATAAAAAACATGACAAATATCAAGTGACGCGCTTAAATACATTCGACGAATTGATTTTATTTTATATGGTTTCACGGGTGTAGCTATAGCTTTAATATGGGGATCACTACGAGATATGGGTTCGAAGGAGAGTATTGTAAGACCAAAATGTACAAAGATAGACTTGTTTTTATCCAAGCATTACGCAGTAAGACGGTACAATTCTAAATGCTAATCTAAGTGATTTAGAAATTATATAAACATTAATTGTCATACGTTCAATGTACTAAGCATAAGAAAGTCGTATACTAAAGGGCCTCCCCTTTAGTATTCGGTCCGCACCCCTAAACCGGTATGGTAGGGATCATATGTATATACACGTAAAGAATGAATATTTGTTTCATAATGAATTATACTTGTCTATAACAGACAAAATAAATAGAGAACTACGCTTAATTATGAAAACCGATGTGTGTAAATGTGTATGTGTGGCGCACGTGGGTGTTTGATGTATTAATATCGGTGCTTTTAAGGTTATCGCTGTGTGGAAGGTGATCTGGCCCGATAGACCGATGCCTTGCAACCCGGTACACGTACAGGGAACCACAGATAATGAATATATTTTTTAAATTTTGTTTTTTTTTTTTTTTTTTTTTTTAAGTAAACTAAGACATAACATTTAAGTCCTAAATACATATTTTTTTGGCTTTTAATTGATATCGGGTATTCATATACAAGTATTTTCTGCAGCTGATTTTTTAAAATTATTTGAAATGTAAGGCAAAAGCTTCGGTATATACAGTTATGTAAAAAGTTAAATATTTAATAGTTAGTTATATATCCGATTTTTATTAAACTTCCGAACTCTTTTGACACATTTATACAGGAATAAAAAATATCAAATGCCTATTTTTAAATGCACATCATTTCTGGATATGCGTGTAAATGTTTTTTATTACATTAAAAGTACAATATACATAAATAGTATAGATGCATTTTTAGAAATTAGCTTGACTGGCATGTTGAGAACAGAGTATTAGATCAAATACTTCGCATTAGGCGAAAATTACCCTTGTAAGTTTTCCTTACAAACGTTCATAAATGCTTACATAAATTATTCATCCTTGCTTTTACACCTGAAATAATTCACTGCTTGGCGATTAGTCAGCCTTATAAGTCATCCAATTACGACCTTAATGATTTTCAATCTCATTTATTTTCACCAGCAATATATAAAATATGTTTCATTAGCATCTCATTATCTACTAGATAGATATAATACATAATATTAGATAACAAATGATAGACGTACAAACCATAACACACTAATATACCCTGTATTTCCCGTCCGCCTGTACTCCATTACTAAGCCCCCGTACAGTGCGCTCGTTAGCTTTTATTTGGACGCCGGACTCCTGTTCCAGATACACCGCCCGCCATGTGTAATATACACACATTAGAAATATATATATTCTTTTATTATTTTGCATTATTACCAGTATTATACAGTAACAGCTACAAAAATAGTACAGATCCAAGATTTTTTTCAAGGTGGTGCCCCCACCATTTTTGTGGCAATTTGTTAGGTAATATTTCAGAAAATTATTTTACGAGTAGTGTAGTAGATAATTAGATATAAAAAATAAGATATAATATTTTTATATGTTATTTTTATACATCTCGTTTTAAAAGTGAAATAATTCTGGCGAATAAATAATAGTGGTCAAAATAAAATTGTTTCGATTACGAGCCAGGGCATGTCATGTCAAATACCCATTTTGCTCTCCCCCTCCTTCCCCCTGGATCCTGCTCCCGAGACACGAATGTTATTTACGATAGTGTTTTTCTTCAGAGAGAGAGGGAGAGAAAGAAAACTTAAAATAACTTAAATTTAATATAAATACTATTAAAGGTAATAACTAAGTTAATATGGCTAATGGAAGGTGATGCAAAAATTGACATCGGATATTCGTTGAGTGTTTTTTATACGTATGAAAAACTTTAGTCATGCTTTTAAATTGTGTTTATTTAATGTCTTAAATTATATTTGTTATTGTGTCGAAACTAACAGATATCGGCCAAGTGGCCGCCGCCAATATGAATAAACGAGCCCGATTTATGGCATTTTTTGGTTACAGGTTCTTGCATTCTTGACGGATATTCCTTTTAAGGGTTCAAAGAGTCTGAGACTATTTGATATAGATTTGTAACATCAAAAACCCCACAAAAGGTAGTCTCAAATTATTAAATCGTACGATCTTGTCGGCCTGTACAAATCGCCAAAACGAGAATTAAGAAAATATTATTCCGCGTTCTTGAGGAGTAGAGCGGTCCAAATTTGTTGGCGTCTATTGTATTTTTCTTTTCTTATCTTAATTAGAACAGACAAACATTTCGCGTACTACATACATACATTTTCTATTTCTAACCACACATAAAACTAAGAGACTAGAATTTATCGATCGAATAATTGAACTTAATTATTCTTATAATGAAAAATTATAATGATGTTCGAAAATTCGCGATTTTCGTTCCGGATATTTTTACCAAATAAGACGAGTAAAGAAAAACAGACTATAATACTAGAATTGACATTTATTTGCTTTGAAAAATAGCGCCTACAATAGAGACTTTGCGCCATCTTGTATTTAACTTTTTACAATGTACAGATTATATTGTCCCGCGTTGTACGCCGGGATCTTTCTCAGTGTTATCAGTGTTCAATACATGTGCACAGTTTAATGTTCTCATTCTGTTTTATTCGATTAATTGCCCGACGATGCCGCCGGCTGAACGCTAAGTCACGACTACTATTAATACTACTACTATTCATAGTAACTTTATTTAGACTACTAAACTTATTTCATAACTTATGTCTTCATAACTTGTCAAAGTTGGAAATGTAACGTATCTATAGTATATTTTTCTTTACTTGTCTTATTTAGCAGACAAATGGACGCTGATATGCAATACTGTGTCAAGCCACACGGACTTTATTTTGAGAAAATGGCGCCTAAAGATGTCAAAGCTATTCTTAATCAATTTGTTTGAAGACGTATATATCCATCTTTTCTTTTCTATTTTGATAAAAGGTGTAACGAATTAAAAGAAGATTGATATATTTAACGTGTTATCTAATAATATGTTTTTTAAATATTTCAGATTATTGTATAAATTGCAAAATATGGAACGCACTTAACACTCAAGACATTAAATTAAGACGCTTTTCCCGTACATATTTAGTTTATATAACTTAAAATTATTTTAAATATTGTTAAATAGGTAACACACAATCAAAATACATCAATATCTCCGAATTTGACTTTTTGTGGGTTGACACATTATTGCTTATCAGCATCCAAATATGGCGTATTTCTAGCCACAGATAAGAGTTAGATAAGAAATTAACGGCTGAATGATAAAACTGAATCGTTTTGATTGTAAAAAATTATAATGAAAAAATATTGTTAAAAAATTCGTGATTTTTGTTGGGGGTATTGTTACGTAATAAAGACAAGTAATGAAAAATAGACTAAAACTAACTAAATCTAACAGACTAAATCTAACTTTTATATAGTTAGACAGATATTTTAACAAGAAAATATTTTTTTTAACTTCTTAAAGTTGGTCCTCTATTCGACCCATATATGTGTATGTACAATATAATGTTTGTATGTTTCCGGTTTACTGAAAAATTACTGATCTTAATTGAATGTGGTTTTCACTGTTTTTATGCATATTTTTAAAGAAGGTTTTAGTATATAATATGTCCGAGTCAATACGTCACTTTCATAACAGTAGAAAATATTGCTGCATTTCGTTCGGTGAGTGAGAGAGCCAGAGGCCTAACTCACTCCCCTATTCCTTTCCTTACTTACTATTCCCTTGCATTCCTTTCAACGCAACGCTTTCATAGTTTCTCCGTTGCTGCAAATGTCAATGGTGATCACTTAACATCAATGATCAAGTGTTCCGAGTGCCCATATGTATAGCTAGTAAAAAAATCTTAATTCCGAATGCATTGTCGTTACAGCATGACAAAGTATGTAGGTACATACACATTTACTCACAATCATAAGTTTATCATTTAAATATGGACGCTGATAAGCTATACTGTGTCAAGCCACACGGACTTCATTTTGAGAAAATGTCGTCTAAAGATGTCAAGCCTATTCTTAATAAATATGTTTGAAGAATTATATATCCATTTTTACTTTTCTTTTTTAATAAAAGGTGTAATAAATTAAAAGCAGATTGATATATTTCATAGGTTATCTAATAATAAGTTTTTTTAAATTTTTGAGATTATTGTATAAATTGCAAAATATGGAACGCACTTGGAAATCGAAACAATTAATTAAGAGGCTTTTTTCCGTACTTATTTAGTTAATATGACTTGATTTTTTTTTAAATACTGTTAAATAGGTAATGCAGTATCAAAATACATCAATATCTCCGAATTTAACCTTTTGTGGGTTGACACATTATTGCTCATCAGCATCATATATAGTGTATCAAAAATGAGTCACATTTTCAAAATCTACTTATCAACAAAAATTTTACTAAGCGTCTGAGTTAAATTTATGTATATATTTTAGATAACCTGTAATTACATACCATATCTTTTAAAATTTTTTTAATGAATCTACAGGTTAGCCCGTTTATATAATTTATTTTTAATTATGATGAAATATAAAAAATGATACATTTAAGGGTAAAACGAATCAAAATGTGTTAAATTAGTAACAGAACTTCATTTATATGTCGGAAATTATGTGTAATTTCCGAGGTAATTCTTAGTCTCGTAACTGATGTAAACAACTCTGTAACCTGGTAACAGTTACCTAGGTAACCATAAGAATCAATAAATAAGTCACTGACAGCCAATTACGTAAGGTATGAAAGCAACTATTTATGCAAATCTTTTTGAAAATGTAACTCTCGCCTAAATTTTTTTTATTGTTGATTACCATTTACGTATAATTGTTGATTTACCAATTTCGTATTATATAATTCAATATATGGATGCTGATAAGCAATAATGTGTCAACCCACAAAAAGTCAAATTCGGAGTGATGAGTTTTGATAATGCGTCATGTATTAATATTTTTCAAGTCATCTAAACTAAATAAGGAAGGAAAGAAGTTTCTTAATTTAATGTTTCGAATACTGAAGTGTGTTCCATATTTTGCAATATAAAATAATCTCATGTATTTGAAAACTTATTATAGGTATGATAAACATTTTTGTTATTAAACCAATCTGCTTTTAATTCATTACACCTTAACAAAACAGAAAAGAAAATATTTATACATATATACATCATCAAACATTATTAAGAATAGGTTTTACATCTTTGACGCCATTTTCTAAAAATAAAATCCGCGTGGGTTGACATAGTATTGCTTATCATCGTCCATATTAGATATTGTTATTCACTGATGAATAACGAGTAGTCAATGAGTAACGACCGGATCTTAAGAGGAAAAGAGACGGAAGTCAATTAGCGAGAACGTACTCGTATAATTCAGCTATTTAATTTTCGTACTCACATTAATAGCGGCTCTCCTTTGAACGTCTGCTGATGATTCCCAAGTTTATATATAGATTAATAAATCATATTAATTTTGTAAGAAACAGAAAGACAGATAGTTCCCATACAAATTTAGGTTTTGCAAAAGACTTGCTGTGTAGATTATTAGTAAAAAATATTATGCCCAAATACTCAAAAACGAAAATAGTTTAATTAAGAAAAAAAAACATAGAACCTTTTTATGATGCATCCGGATTATGTAATAAGCAATGATATTTTATAACTACAATATATTTAGATATGATACGTAATTGAAGTTAAAATATGTTCCCATTTCCAACTTTGACAAGAAACAACAATATAATTAAGAATAATTATATTGTTGTTCCAAAGATGCTGTTTTCTAGGTAACATCATCCAAAGTGTATTTCATTCCGACATTCTGGGTGCCGAAATTTATACTTAAAACATATCTATAATTACTAGTGATCACCTAGCGGTCGGAATTCGACCGTAGTTGATTAAATTTTCAACCGATATCAAAGTTGACCACACATATTCTATTCTCAATTTGACCACAGACTTTAACAATAAACTAAAGAGTTTATGCATGTGTGTGTCAAATACATGGTAGTGTGTGTAATATTTTTTAATGATTTATTATATTTTTATACATAGTAATAAAATATTAGCATTCATCTCTCCTCTTCTTTATGTACGTATTAATATATAGATATTATATTGTTATGTTATCTCTGGGGTTCTAGTCATTAGGTCACTCGTTATTATGAATATATTTGTGAGAGAGAAGACGACCGATCTATCCTAGAGAGAGGGAGGGTACGTACTGCCGATATAAATAATAACTGATCAACGCGCTACCATAGACAAAAAAAAAACAGTATTATATATAACCTTTATGATATATTCCTAACATATATCATTGAGGCCTGGGAGGAGTCACATAATGCTCTTGGTATTTTTTGTGACTTATCTAAGGCCTTCGATTGTGTTCAACACTCAACACTGGTCAGCAAACTACGCCATTATGGTATCAGAGGAACCGCACTCGACCTTCTAATGTCATATTTAAGTAAAAGAATTCAGAAGGTCGACGTCAATGGCAAGAGATCTCCTGGGGCTATACTAAATATGGGAGTCCCTCAAGGTTCTATTCTTGGGCCATTTCTTTTTTTCATTTACATAAATGATCTGCCCTATCTTATAGAAAAGAAACATAAGATTGTATTGTTTGCTGATGACACTTCACTGTTATTTAAAGTGAGACGTAACTCATCTACATATGACGAAGTAAACAATGCTCTCTCAGATGTTGTACATTGGTTTAGTATTAATAATTTAATGTTAAATTGTAATAAAACTAAATGTATAAATTTTACAACGCCCAATGTTAAAAATGTACAAGCCTCCGTATTTATAAATGGAGAAACGTTGGAACCGGTGGAAACTACAGTATTTCTTGGTATCACTGTGGATTCCAAACTACAATGGGGCCCCCATATTGAAAGGTTAGCGAATAGACTTAGCTCTGCAGTTTTTGCCATTAAAAAGATTAGAAAATTAACAGATGTTGAAACGGCACGCTTAGTTTACTTTAGCTATTTTCATAGTATCATGTCATATGGCATACTACTATGGGGACATGCCGCCGATATTAATACAATATCTGTTCTGCAGAAAAGAGCTGTTCGCGCAATCTATAACCTTGGCCATAAAGAATCTTTAAGAGAAAAATTTAAAGAAATTAACATATTGACTGTTACTTCTCAATTCATTCTTGAAAATGTAATGTATGTACATAGAAACATTGACTCATTTAAAAAAATTGTGATATCCATCATATCAATACGAGGAACAAGGACAAACTCATTGTGCCTGCTACTCGACTACGTCGAGTAAGTAATTCTTTTGTTGGGAGATGTATACGATTTTACAACAGGATCCCAGAAAACGTTCAAAATGCTTCTATAGCAAAGTTCAAAAAAATTGAAACGTTTGTGTGTTAGAGGTTATTATAATATTAAAGATTTCATAGATGATGACACACCTTGGGAATAATGCGATCGCTTCCAGGCTGTCTCAATATATTTTACATACTGTAACCAATCGTGACGTTGTTAAAAAAAAATACTAACAAAAAAAAAGTCCCGCTGAGTTTCTTTCGCGGTTTCTTCTCAGGCCTGAGGTTATACTTTTCCGAAACCGTGGTAGATTCATTTTCTTGACGTTCAAAAAGAGAATGTAAATTCCTATTTTGAATAAAAATATTTTGATTTTGATTTTGATTTTGACAATAAAGAAACAAATTCATAGACAAAGAAGCCCTGGGGTTATTTTTTTTATTAACTGCAATAAATTTGCCACCCCGTCACATGTCATGTGTCAGTAGGGTAAATGACTTCGCAAATGCACCGTATAATATTGCGTGTACGGTGGCGCCACCGCGCCTGGTGACCGGGTGGAAGCGATAACTCACTGACACGACCTGAGTGACCTTAGTTTTTATAAACATTTTACACGCCCTTTTAAGTTTACATTTTAAAATTTGTGTTAAAATTTTTTTTTTGTTAACAGCGTTATACTTGCATAAATGTTTTCTTTTTTTGCTTTAAAAATAAGTTTACTACTGACCAGTGCGAATACATGTCACCATTAGTAATTAGTTATGTACGTTTTTACATAATAATTTTGAAAACATTAATTTGGTGTTATTTACTTATTTTTATCATTAGAACAAAAAATCCCATTTGAGAAATAATGTATGTTATTTATATAGATTTTTTTGTCAAGTCTAAGCCGAGAAGTTTGTAAGTTGTAAGTAAACCACTTCGTAACCTGGTAACCGTAACAATAAATATGTTGCTGACAGGGTTTGGCTTTGGGCTCTCTCACTCACTGTACGAAACGGAGCTCCATGAACTAGCTAGACGAAGATAAAATAGGGAATGAAAATTTGCATGGAGATCCCATAGTTTCTTAACAAATAAATATAATATAAATAATATAATCATTAGAACCAATTATTAGTATTCCCAGTAAGTATTAGCTATTCTTAGCTGACCAACGAGCAGATGGGACACCCGATGTTAAGACACCATTTCCAGTACCGGAAGAGCACGAATGCGTTTGCCAGCTGCGAAAGGAATGAAAAGGCAGTAACGAAGGAATTGTGGCAGGAGGTTAGTCTTTTGGATCTCTCACTCTTTGTACGATGTATGTAATCTACTTCACGCCGATCTTCTGCGAGAGTATACGAACTGAAGTCATTAGGCTATACTTCTTCTATCACTGAACTCTTAAACGACTGGACTGTTATTTTTTTTCGTGTGTTTCAGTGAGAGAAAGTCTGGGTACTGGTTTTAGGCAAAGTCCGCCCGGGCGTGTCCTCAACGTCGCTTCTAAGCGCTACGGTCATTTCGTCGAGGTCACGCGCCTGCGTTAACTTTGAGGTGTTCTGTAATGGGTGTCTTGTTCTGCGGGTCCTGTCCTTGTAGTCATCATGTCCGAGTGTGTTTGAGTCGGTCCTTGGACAGTTTCGCAATTGGACTCAATAGGTGGCGCCGCTATTGGGCAAAACAAACTAATGTGGAGCCTTCCGGGTCTTCTCATACCTGTCTTTGGGTCGGATGTTTCAAAAGTTTAATTTTGACCACGAAAAATAACGTTTACATTACACAGAATTTAATCCATATATCGAAATATTAACAACAATTTTATTTCACTTGCATTCATGGTTACTGTTTAACTTCTGTCAGTCGTAACAGTAAAGCCTATATATTATATCTCCCGCAAAAACCGGGCTATCTAACGTGAAAATAATTTTTCAAATCAGATCAGCAGTTCATGAGACGATTTAAGGTGTACCCTACACACAAACTTACAAACAAATTTTACCTATTTATAATATTAGTATAAGTCAATTTATTTTTCAAACTATTGCAATTTTTTTTGACATTTCTAAAACGCATGTGTTCATCTCCTATGGTGCGTATAATTCGCATGTTTTCCGTGGCGCCACCTCGCCTGGCGTCCGGGTGCAGGCGATAACTCACACTGACCTTATTTTTTATAAATTTGACACGACATTTGAACTTGTCTGCTGAACTATAAAATAAGTAAAATTTTAACAATAAAAAATCCGCTTTATTGTATGTATTTAGTGTAGAAATATATTTAAATTGCTTTATTAATCTCTCACCGTGATATTTTAAGTATTTTAAATAAATCAATATCTGTCATACTACAAAAGACGCATTAAAACCATGTTGAACACGTGTCTAGCTAAACAGTGTTTAAGATTTAAACATTGCTTAAAATATTATCTAAATCGCTTACCAGCGAATAAACTCATAAAAAAACTTACTAATAAAATGTTATACGTTACATTTGACAGCAAAAATAGGTTTTAAACATCTATTAAACTCACTTAAACGTATATTAATCTATGTCTAAAGCATGTTTAACTCAAAACTGTCTTAGACGCGCGTTTAACGTCTGTTTAAATCTTTTGTAGTAAGGCAGTATGTGTTTTATTAATAAGGTGAATTAATAATTATAGAAATAACATTTAGTATTGTAAATCTCGTGTAAGGTGAGAATTAGGCTCACAAGTTTTGCTTTCAGACTTTCATAAAGATACATAAGTTGTTCGTCATTGCTTTACATCTGAAAGATTTCTATGTCAGAGCCTTATTTTCGACAGTCACGCTTTCGTAACTACGACGTATCTGTTACTACAGAGTTGTTTTATATTAGTTACGAGAGAAAGCCTTATCAATGTAATTCTCGCCTTAGACATATGTGGACGCTGATAAGCAATACTGTGTCAAGCCACACGGACATCATGTTGAAAAAAATGGCGTCTAGAGATGTCAAACCTATTCTTAATAAGTATGTTTGAAGAAGTATATATCCATCTTTACTTTTATTTTTTGATAAAAGGTATAATTTATTACATTCAGACTAATTTATTTAACATATTATCTACTCAAAAGTTTTTCAAATATTTGAGGTTATTATATAAATTGCAAAATATGGAACGCACTTGAAATTCGAACCAATTAATTAAGTAACTTTTTCCGTACTTATTCAGTTAATATGACTTCAATTTTTTTATTAATGTTAAATAGGTGATGCAGTATCAAAATACATCAATATCTCCGAATTTGACTTTTTGTGGGTTGACACATTATTGCTTATCAGTATCCATATAAAGATTCACATTAGTCGTTTGTGCCTTACACTTAATAGTTAATGGTGATGTTAAATATAAAGAATTAAGACTTAATATTCTATATTGCACTAACCTTTGACCGCCACTTATTATTATCCAACTGACCATCTGGAATAATTTACCTTTCAAATGGTACCACAACATTTTAAAATAGTTCTATAGTCTCGAAGCTAACTTCGTAGATACAAAATTCTCTCTTTATTATATTAGTATAGACTAAAAATAAATAACAATCCACACATTTTATAAAAAAAAAATATAGTCTATGATTTTTTTATCTGGCGCCATCAATACCAATGCAAGTGGTAGCAATAACTCAGTGACAACACGGGACACCCGTCGTCAAAGTGACCCTTATTTTTTTCATATTTTGACACGACATCTGACCCTTCACGGTTTTGGATGATTTTAAGTAATGGAAGTTTAATCATTTCGACGTTTGTTGATAATCGTCTATTAGACGAAAATTGCATTTATAAGTCTTACTCTTACCTTGTCACCTTACGAAAGCTTTAAGTGTCAAAAATAAGGTACTAAAAGTAAATTCTTTAAGGTGTAGAACAATGACACATAACTTATGTAAATTTTTATGAAAGTCTGAGAACAAAAGTTATAAGTGTAATTCTCGCCTTATAACAAATCTAATTATTACGAATTTTATCCACATGATGAGCGTAATAATAGCTTGAGTAATGTCCTAATTCATGTAACCTTTTTATATGTACTTATTGTAAACACTTTATAAAGCAAAAACTGTAAGGTGTACATTTTGAGAAATGATTTATATAAATAGATTTATTTTATGAACTAGCCTAGCCGACTTTGCGATGTCTGCGATGTGTACGTCATAGTAGCTTTATGCATGCCAAGTCTCAGCCCGATCGGTTTAAAATTGAGAAAGTTTCATACAAACTTTCATCCTCTATTTTATCCCCTTGGGGGTAGTATTAATCAAAATCCTTTCTTAACGGATGCCTACGTCATTACATCTACCTACATGACAAATTTCAGCGCGATTCGTTCAAAGGTTTGGGCTGTGCGTTGATTACTATGTCAGTCAGTCAGTCACCTTTGAATTATGTATAACAAGATGTGGAAGATTATAATCTATACTCAATTGAGGTAGAGCCTAGCTTCAACTCCTATACGGGCTGGCTCGATAGGGGCCGTACCGCACTCTCATAGAAGATCTGCGTGAAGTAGCTAATATAGTGAACCTTCGTATGGTTGAGTCAGAAAGCTGAAAGGCTTACCCACTCCTCTATTCATTATTATTTTCTTCCCTTTCCCTAATGCATATTCCTCTTTAACCAACTGAAGCCCACTTATGGTTACCCTGAGCAATGTTGGCTGCTCGTTCGCCAGCTATTTTATTTAAAAAAAATCGTTTAATACTATTAAAAATAAAATTATCAAAAATTATGAATGGCTCAACATTAATATAACACTCGAGTATTTTTTCCCGGAGGGCGTGCGTGGGCGGCGTATTGACAATAATGTAATTTATTGGCGGAGCGGCGCCGGCGCAGATTTTTATAATTTTTTGCGCGCCTTAGCTGACTGACATGACCCCTATTTTGTCAGGATCGCGATAAGGATTGACTTTCGTTCTTTAACGTTTTTAAGCTTTTAAAATACCGTTATTGTGGTAGAGTTTGGTTATATTTTTGTTCGCTTTGATTTTTTGTTTATCGTTAAATTATGAAATAACATTAATATACATATGTTAACGTACATAAATACATACAAAATATCAAAGAAAAAGTTAAAATGAACTTAGCGTACAAAGGATATTTCAATTTAAATCTAAAATACACTTTTTTTAACGAATAAAATATCGTAAAATTGTGAATCGTTGCTCCCAAACAAATTCGGCAAGCGAGCGTTACAAAAAGCCGCACAGTATTCACAGTATTTTCTTATTAAAATTATAATAATATTTTTTTGATATACGATACCAAAAAATATTAACTAAAAAACTAACTAAACAAAAGTATTCGTACAATTTGTGATTGTAACGCAACATTGTAAATGTAAACACACGAGGTCTAAGTCTTGATAAGAACGCTGCGGTGAACACTAGTATACATCCTCATTTAAATTCTAACACAAATTCAATCAAAATTAATAGCGTTGTAGGCAAGCTACAAAATTGCATAACTTTACATTAAACGCATTATACATCTGTAATAACATTATGAAGAAGTAAAATTTGGTTGTAAGTTGGTCCATACATCTTAAAACTGAAAAATAAAATAGAGTCTATAGGAGTAACCATTTTTTAAATTGTCACTTTCATGTGAGATGTAGGTTTTTAATTTATTAGGTAATCATAAAGAAAATGTACTATATTAACGAATATCGACTTTTAATATAACATTCAGTTTAAATTTTCTTAACTGGGCTCGGATGATCAATATATTTTACATATTACTTACCCATAGCCTTAAACTATGGAAATGTAAAATATATTTAAAGAAGTCTCAGGGCCGCTTTGATGAAACCTAAAACTGCATCATTAGTTTTTTTTGAAAACCTTGATTATTATACTCTGTCTTTTATTTAATTGGCTCTTAGTGTCACTAATAAGGATTAACTTATAGGAAGTAATAATATGGCAAACTGATGGAAAGTATGGATTTTCAATAAAGTTTTTCCTTTCACATTTTAGTTTTCACCCACGCCCAAATAAATAATTCATCTTGTACATTTTTATATCGTACGATACAAAATCGAAATGTCTTGTCGTATTTTTCATATCCCATTTTTATGTAAGCTTTGTATAACTGAAACATGAGACTGAAATAATATAGAGTTATACCGCTTATGTTATCAGTTACTAAAAACTTAAAATAATAAACAATTCGAAACAAAGAAATTACTGAAAATTAATTCATAATGTAATGTACTTTCGATTTTTTAATCAACTTAAAATATGGAGAAAATTAACAATTCGGCTGATCTTTTTTGTGTGTATATTACTCTATATCTTCAACAGTTGTGAACCGTTTTAAATAATTCTTTTTTATTTCATTTGTTATATGAAGGGTGATTTAAATGTAAAGAAAATATATATAAAATGAAATTACGAAATATACAGCTTGTCAAAATATATTTATATCGCTTTAAAGTCAGTTATAATTTTCAAAGAAATAATTATCAGTTATTATAATTAATTTTTGTTTTCTTTTTTTATATATTAATATTCTTAAGTTTCTTCCTTGTTAAATTATTCTAAATAATCACTGTGGGTTATTATTTATAATTTTAAATAAAATAATTTCGTAAAAAAAAAATTATATTATTCTGCCGACCTAATTGCCATAGAATTTCGATATTCTTTTTTCGACATACTATAGAGCTATTAATACGTCTGACATTGACACGATAAACTCTACAAGATACAGTTTGTTTTAAACTAACATACGTCTCCATACATTAAGTGCGTAATAAGAACTTCAAGTGGCTCTGACGCTGCGGTGACGTCACAGATGTCAAACTACAGTTGCTAGTGACGTTAGACAAAGTTCGGAGTGATTTTTTAATTATTTATCAAGAACTTAGTCATCATTTGTGATTATTTCGCTGTATTTCTTGAAAATAGTCCGTTTCTATTTACGTCCGCCATGTTGATTTTTTGCTGACGTCACATGACCGTGTCATAACACTCCGAAGAAGAAATGGATGGATTGAAATCCTATGAATCTAACGACAATTTACTTTTCGAAATTTAGGCTGCAGATAACAACGAAATGGACATACATACGTAGGTACATATATATACGCGGGAAAAACAGTACCCTCCTTCTGGATCAGTCAGGAAAAATCAAAATCCTTTCAAAAAGTTATTTTTAATTTTACGGATCAATGACGTCGCCTTCAAACGTTTTAATAAGTACACGATTCTAATTTTTCTTTGTTTAAAAAATTTCCTAATCATATTTTTATTCGATACCTTTAAGAAACCAGTTCATTAGGTGGATAGGTTCTGATAACGATCTTGGACTTTATCCGTAGCCGGTGTAAGAGGTCCTAACTCTAGTAATTACATTTGTAAGGTTTACATTGGTAATTGATATAAAACAACTCTGTAACCTGGTAACAGGTAGATAACCATAGATGACAGACATGTTGGCGCAGTGGTCATTGCAACTGACTGTAGCGCTAATAGTCGCGGGTTCGATCCCCGCTCACGGCAAATGTCTGTATTGGCCATACGGATACTTGTGGTGGTCTAGGTGTTTGTGTTAGTGTTGTGTATGTTTCCAGACCCCCGACACAAGGTCATTAATTTAATGGGGGCCGTTGAGTGTGATGCGTTTATTATTTATTATTTATTATTAACCTTACAAAACCTGTTACTCTCAAAAAAAAAGTATTGACATTAAATTATATTAAGGGTAGAACTGAAAACGGTGATATACAACTTATAAGTGTAATTCCCCTATGAAAAACAGTAGTATTATCTTATTAAACAATAACACGTTCAGGCGAGGCCACCCCTAAATACGAAATCTCTTCAAAACCAGGGTGATTAACGTATCGGTTACATCGCATGTGGTTAGTGTCGGGATTCAATCAATGCGTATGCATTTTATTTGTTTTATGATATAATATTACCCTTTCGAAGTGGGTAATTACCCGTAAGGAAGGTATTGTGTTTAGCGTGTGGGTTTATTGATAAGTATGGAATGTTGAATTTGTTAAGATTTGATAATTTGGAATTTCGGTATAATGAATGGATTTGTTTTGTGCTAGAATAAAAATATTGAAACTTGAGAAAATTTTATTTGTTTATAATTTTTTGTTTGTCCTTTTAATAATGATTACTTTTTATTTAATGAATTTAAGTTTACTATTTATATTGATTTATATTTATATGAAATATGAAACTATTTGTAATAATTATGCTGCTTGATAAGCAGCATAGTTATTATAAATAGTTTTAATTTTGGATTTAGATTTGATTTTATACCTAAAATTATATACTGATTTATCAAAATATAATTATATAATAGAAAAAATAATTGAACTGCGTTTAAAATTATAATTTATGCGCTATCGCCATCTATTAAGCGATAGCATAAGAGCGACATCTAGTGTTCACTGGCAAGATTACTTATATTGTACTGAACCTTTCTATTGGGTTAACATAATATTTAAAATATATTTTTAATAAGTTGGATAAGTTATCAAAAATTAATAGTATACAAAGTAATAGATTTATTAATAATAAAAACTTATTGTTTACTTACCTACGACATCTAGTACGTAGTAGCTGAATTAACTAGAAAACTAACTGTTAGGAACTTTCAATGATTACAAACGCCATCTGTTAGTATTATACTTAGAAAATTCATGTTAAATTTTTTTAAATAGATGGCGTTGTAATCATGAATTTACATTTTTTTTAATAACCTATTGCTGTATGTTCTTAACGTGAACGCAATAATTTTAAATTCACAAAATACTAAAATTTTACCAAATAACTTAATAAATCAAACTTAATTTGGCAGCTTTAATTTGTTACATAATAAACTATAATATGCGCTCTTACATTAGCCCGAGTGGTATTTAGATAAAACGTTGTATGTATTATTCTGACGTTACTATAAAATTATAGTAAGTAATGTAAAGCAACTCTAACCTGGCAACAGATACATAGGTGGCCTCATAATATAATATGACAGTCTATAAAAAAAATACACCTAAATTATTTCTTGAAATTTTTATGAAAGTCTGAGAGCAAAACTTATAAGTCTAATTCTCGGTTTAGGTTTTTTGGTAATGAGCGAAATTAGAAGATAAATGTTAATAAAGTAAAAAAGTAAAGTAACAGCCTGTAAATATCCCACTGCTGGGCAAAGGCCTCCTCCTGAGGTTTTAGACCTTAATCCACCACGCTGCTCAATTGCGGGTTGGCGGTTACACATGTGTCAGAATTTCTTCCGGCACATGCAGGTTTCCTCACGATGTTTTCCTTCACCGCCGAGCTCGAGATGAATTTAAACACTAATTTAGCACTTGAAAAATCAGCGGTGCTAGCCGGGGTTTGAACCCACGATCAACGGTTGAGATCGACGTGTTCTAACCACTAGACCATCTCGGCTCATTTAGAATGTTAATAAGCCCACATTACCTATATTAGATATCTAATCATACACGAAGCATTGAAGTTATTTTAACACAAAGATGACTAATGAGTAATGCGCTCATAAACGCAATCAAAAGAGCATTAACAGCTTTTCATGTAAACTTCATCATTGTTTGGATCTGACAAACAGATTAAAACCTCTTTACACTGAGTACTCTCTTATTATTTTACCCATTAATGATCGAACACTAATCGAAGTGCTCTTCTTTTTGCAAATAAACAATGTTATTTTTGTGATTGAATCACTAATCGATTCTGAAATTGATTGATGTTCGAGCTTTTGTGGTGAATCGATTTTTAAAACAGAGGGTTTAATTAGAGGTCAGTTCATACGAGTACGACTACGGATATCCGATTAATTAAGAAATGAAATCGACTTATTCATACGAATAGAATGTAGTTATATTTTACATTTCCATAATGAAAACATAAAAATCAATTTGTATAATTACAAATTCTGCTTCGCACTGGTCTTTAAATTAAGAAAGATTTCTTTTTATACATAGCTTATTTAAATACATTTTTCACTGTCCGTAAGATTTATCAAATATTATTTTTTATGCAAAGCTGGTCTTAGCAATTATAAGCATTAGTGTGTTTGTGTATTTGTGTGTCTGTCTGTTTATGTCTGTCTGTGGCAACACATTAACGTAACGAGTGTGCTCTTTTTTTTAAAAAGCTAATGTAATCGAGATGATAATATGATAATTTATGAAGATCTGTTCGAAGGTTGTTAGCTATTTTCTGGTCGTTGAAACTATCTTAGGAAATCTGCTATATTGTGCATTATATTAAATTAACATAATTGTTTAACCTTGACCTCGTGTTGCATCACCTCTCTCATCAATCTCTCACCTCTCCTCGTCAACTAACTGCAGAAGTATTAAGTATTTATTTGAATTCAATAACACTTTATTTCAATAATAGTTTATATATTATAAAGAGGTAAAGTTTGTCGATTAAAAAAATCTTTTTGTGTTAGATAGTCTGTTTATCGAGGAAGGTTATAAGCTATAAACACTTACAGGAGCGAAGCAGTAACCATAAATGGACGCTGATAAGCAATGCTATGTCAAGCCATAGATATTTTCTTTTCTTTTTTGAGAAAAGGTATAATGAATAAAAAGAAGGTTGATATATTTAATATATTATATAATAAAAAGTTTTTTTTTTTCATTATTGTATAAATTACAATATATTGAACGAACTTGAAATTCGAAACAATTAATTAAGAAACTTTTTTTCCGTTTTTAGTTAGTTAATATGACTTGAATTTTTTTTTATAAATTGTTAAATACGAAACGCATTATCAGAATACATTAATATCTATGAATTTCACTTTTTGTGGGTTGACACATTATTGCTGATCATCATCCAAACGCAAGTGAAACTGCGAAGGATAGCTAGTTTGTTTATAAGTATGTAAGTTTGTATGTTTTTTTGATTGAAAAATATTTTTTGAATTAGATTGTTCATTTTTACATCACGCTACGACTTACAAACCATAAAAGGTAGTCAAATTAGGAACAGCAGTTAGTATTTTATAAAGAAGAAACGAAAAAATTCGTGTGATTATAAGAGGCAGATCCACGTTCCGGAAAATTTAAGGAAATAATAATAAACGCATCACACTTAACGGCCCACATTAAGATCTCGTGGCCTTGTGTCGGGGGTCTGGAAACACACACACAAACAACCAGACCACGATAACATCCGTTTGGCCAATACGGGCGTGTACCGTGAGCGAGGATCAAACCCGCGACGTTAGCGCTTAAGTTAGTTGCACTGACCACTGCGCCAACGAGTCTATCAATGCGATCCAGATCCCGACATTCGAAAGGCTAATAGTATACTTATGTAAGTATATAAGTACGAATTATGTCGTAATTCACTATCACAGATAGATATATGATTGAAAGTGAACATTAATTAATGATCAATAAACCGATACCGATACGACGCAGAGCCGCGACCGCAAACACGCCACTTACTACCACTCGGCCTTTCGGCCACCACTTATGACCACCATAGACTGCATCACACGTAGACAGAGCAATGGAATATAAAGTAAATTTACAACCTGTAAATATCCCACAGCTGGGCAAAGGCCTCCTATAGTAAAAGAGAGAATTACTCCCGGCTCACGCAGGTTTCCTCACGATGTTTTCTTCACTACCGAGCTCGAGATGAATTGAAACACAAATTAAGCACTTGTGCGGTGCTCGCCGGGGTTATGAACGCGTTGTCATGGCTTTTGATTGACGTGTTCTAACCACTCAAAAACTTGAAGCTTTTTAACAAATTTTGGGGTGGCTAATGGTATATAAAATATCTTGGCATGGCCGTAGCTAGGATTACCTTTACTAAGAAACGTAAATCATCAATATTTTAAAATCAAAAATAAATAATTTAATAAATTAATTTAAAAAAATTGTAAATATTCAATGGTGAAGCTCTAGGAGGATTATGTGTTTGACCTCTATGTAGCTTATATATACAGAACACAAAAGTTGTTTCTACCTATGTCCGCTATAGCTTTAGAAGCCCATAGTTTTATGATTTCCCATACAACTAATTAGGAGGCAATAATATGACGATGTTTTTAAACTATTAAAATAGATGCTTTTAGATATTTTTAGGTGCATTGTTACTATTTTTTATGGTATCACTATGCCCAGTGTGAGAATTTTAAATGAAGAGGACTAATTTAATATAGATTTTCAAATAAAATGTTTCCGCCTTGGATCAGGTTATAGTTTTTTATTATACAATATATAATTATATAAATTGTAATTTTTAAACATTGTGTAGCTAATTGTAGGTGGGGGTCGTGTCCCCTGTGACCTCCCCGTTCCCACTTGGGACCGCGCCTGGCTTAAGAACCTACACAGAAGTAAAATAACAAAAAAACCTTTATCAATTCCCAATGGAATCTGCTTCAAATTATGTAATATAATTTTAATATTTTCAATACAATATTCTAATACTTTTCCATGTCCTATCTAATAGTTTATCGTCTCTGTGGTAAACCACTTGCCGGGATCAGATAACCACTCATCTCGGAGCATCATCTACTACTAATATAAAACGATGAACAATGCTTTGTTTTGCGATTAACTTTAACGTATGAATAAAATACTGTCTTTAATACCAGTGAGGCGATAATTACACATCTAAGTCTTATTCTCGTAACTGATACAAAACAACCCTGTAACCAACAGTTACCTAGATAACCTCAAATAGCTGTGGCTTTATAATAAAAATAAGATACAAATAGTATCGCGAATGATTTCAGCGTCATGAATTAAATTCCAACAACGAAAAGTTTATATTTTATTTAATGACGTTAACTGGCGAAGACACACAGATTTCACGGTTTTTGTTAAGCGAGAATTGCGTTTATAAGTCGTACTCTTAGACTTTCGTAAAGATTTACATAAGTTATGTATCATAGTTTTACACCTGCAAGAATTTACTTTCAGTGCCTTATTTTAATTATGTAACCTAGTAGGTAACAAATAATTTGTAAGTGGTTCATTTCAATTTTCGGTTTGAGTTGTGGGTTTTAGTTGTGCTATATGAGCATATTATTTTGCCAATGTGATGTGGGTTGGAGAAGACACGAAGGAAATTGTTTTGTAAGTAATTACGAGAGTTGTTAATGTCAATAATAATGCACTGACAGTAAATTCTTTCAGGTGTAAAGCAATGAGAAATATTTTGTCTAATTAATAACATTTTTAAGCTTTACTCTCGTAATATCATATAAAATATATGATATTAAATATACCTATAATACGTATATGATATAAAATAACTCTGTAACCTGGTAACAGTTACCTAGGCAACGTCCGGTTTAGAAAAATCTGTTTGCTTTGGATAGTCCGTTTAATGAGGGAGGTTATAGGCTATATTACATCATGCTACGAGTCATAGGCTCGAAGCAGTAACTATAAACACAAGTGAAACGGCAAGGGGCAGCTAGTCTTATATAAGCTAATCCTCTCTCGCGTTATACTAATTCAAATATTACAAAGAGTGCTACTAAAAGGGGCAAAAATAGGGGTAGTAGGGGATATTGTGTTGGAGACAAACGAATATAAACATGTCAAACGACTGTATGACCTCTATAAATATTTGTCATGGTCAAGGATTGAGGATTCGACGGTGATCACTTAGCAACCCGCTGTGGCGGGAACGAATGTTATGTATGATATGATTATGAATAGCCTGCTGGCGACAAATGTGTAAATCCATCACTGCCAACCAATAGCCAAAACACTATTTTATAATAATCTATATTAAGGATTTTAAACAATTCATTCCTTAAATAATGGATGAAATGCTCCGTTTTCGAAGTTCGAAATGTAGAAGTTTTATATTTAAATACTTAACTTTCTGATTTGCCATTAAATATTCTATCATTTTATTATTAATAAGATACAGCCCGCTAATAAACAGGCGGATGGGCAGAACAAACCAATGGCATTTTGGCATCCTTCTGGCAGGAAACCTTGAGGTAACAACAAAAATTTAGCCTGATATTGCCAGGTCCGCAACTTATTCTGCAATGGGTGCAACGCACGAGGGCGCCACGTTCAAGGGACGGCAAATTCGACAAACTCTGCAAGCTCAAAACACTTTTCAACACACGTTTTTAAAATTTCGCCATCTACGTGACAACAATGTGTTGAAAAGAAGCAAGCATAAAACTCAGTTGGTTTTGTTGGTCTGTTGTAACTGAACTTATACTGCCTTACTACAAAATATTTAAACAGACGTTAAACGCGTGTTTATAAAAATCCGTTCTACAAATCCGCGTCTAAGCACAGTTTTGAGTTAAACATGCTTTAGATATAAGTTAACATACGTGTAAGTGAGTTTAATAGATGTCTAAAACCTATTTCAGCTGTCAAATGTAACGTATAACATTTCAATAAGTTTTTTATGAGTTTATTCGCTGTTAAGCAATTTGGATAATATTTTAAGCAATGTTTAATTTTTAAACACTGTTTAGCTAGACACGTGTTCAACATGGTTTTAATGCGTCTTTTGTAGTATAACAGATAGTGTTGATAAGGGTTGGGGATGGCATATTTTATTTGTACGCTGACCGATATATGGCTTTTAGCGGCTTTCATACCACCCGAAAGCTAGCACACAGATCATAAAAATACGTTTTAGGCGTCAGATATAAGTAAATTGTTTGGTGTCAAAATATCTACATGTACAAAATTGAACTTTTTTTTTTCTTAACAAAATTTGTTTTGGTACAACCAAAAATACATTTTGGAGACCTCTCTAAAAGTACAGGATCAGGATAATTATTTAAACAATTGCAGTATATATTGATTTTGAATTGTTTGCATGTAGATAGGTACGCTAGAAGTACGGTACTATTTTTTTTGCAGTCGACAATTCTGGCAATGATATGACCTTGCTGCCTAATGATGTAAACGTTCTTTTTTCTTAACCTCTTCGTACTGATAACAGAATTTATTTAATAATAAATGTTAATGTTCTATAAGTGTATAAC
Source organism: Hypolimnas misippus (assembly GCA_037950945.1). NCBI lineage: Eukaryota > Metazoa > Arthropoda > Insecta > Lepidoptera > Nymphalidae > Hypolimnas > Hypolimnas misippus. Next base: position 6,373,057 of record JBBEEQ010000009.1, read on the forward strand.
ACAGCGAAATTGTTGAAAATAAAATTGGCCCATAATTTGATCATAATGAAAAGATGTATAAATTACGAAACTACATTTAAAAAAAGAATTAATTCCACGCAAGTAAAAACACAAGAAACTGTTACATCGTTTCTTATTTCAATTCGTTAATTGCCGGGAAATCATCAATAAATCATGTTTTGTAATTTGTACTTTAAGAAAAATATCATAACTTTTTAAACATCCTCTCAGCACACTAAATACGGACTCGCTCCGCTGACGTATTAAAAAGAAAATTTATGTTGACATTTCCACTCACCCACTTTTTTATTGGCCGACCGCAATCTCTCAGTGCACCTGATTGGTGTATTTAAATGGGAGCTAATAACAGAAAGGGACGACATGTGAAGGGCGAAGGCTACTTTCGATAGGTGCGAGAGAGACGGATAGACACTTCTCGGGTACTTACTGATAACGCGATGTGTTAACGGTAGACGCCCGAGCAAGTTGGGCGATTTGTACGTGCTGTTTTATAGTAAGTTGTACTGAGGATTGGTACGTGTAAATTTATTGTTTTTAATATAAGGCTTAGGAATTTGTTATACTTATACGTTTGTAATAGCTTCCGGAGTCCAAATATTATATATAATTTTTCGTTATTTATTTATGAAAACGAAGGTAAACGCCTAAATCTATTACCGGGCAACTTTTACGACTGAGTACTGTTGTTGTAATATTAATGTTACTTTGAATTGAAAAATACCCGAAATTTTGATTTTACTTCAAATATTTAAAAGATGTTCTATCTCAACAAGTACTCCATTATTTTAATTTGAATATTAAATTAATATACAATTTCATGCACACAGTAAAATAAAAACTATAATATGTAATAAATATGAATAGCAAATGAAATTCATTCAAAGTTATTTACTGATGTTTTTATTACTTAATATGTCTCATATAAAATGTGTGACTGTATTAATAATCTTTATAATAACAATACAAAATGCCTCTACATAGGTAATACACTATCAATATTTGAAAATATGTCTTGAATAAAATATTGCGAGAAACATTATGAAATAAATAAACTTCAAATTAATAAATTTGTAATCATTCACTTATGTAATGTTAAATTAATGTAATTTTAAAATTACTCAAAAACGTGATATTCTTACTAATACTCAGCAACAGCCAATACACAGCAGCAGAACAATTCGCTTAAGACGAAAGCGATCAAATTGAATTCACGTAAACATCTTCAAGAAAAACTCAACGATCCCCACTACTTACGCTACTTTAGAAGCTTTTTTAAAAAACGACCGCCCCAAAACATCGCTGTCCCTTTCTCTCCTTCGAACCCAAAGCGGAAAGTGGACTGTTTCTATCTCCCTCGGAGGCTTAGCGCTCGTCAAGCAGGCGGGCAATTCATCACCTAAAGTTTATTCGTTTGAGGAACGCTTTGCGGTGAGACGACTCCGGGCGCGCCGCGAAATATTTAAATTTAATGTGTTCGAAATAAAAATGGAGTCGAAATTGAAAAATTTCAAAAATTCCCTGACGTTGCAAGACTGTGAGAAGACGAGCCTGAGTTTAACGACCCCTTTCTCGATCAACGATATATTGACGAAGGAGAACGAAACGAAGTGCGATTTTGAAAATGGAATGTTTTGCTCGTCGAACGGTTTCGGCGGGAAGGTGAATTTTTTAAACAAACCGGCCAGTTACACCAAAGAGGATGGTTATCAGAAGAAAGAGGTTATAGAAAAGAGTATGAAATACTACGATGATTGTAATTTCCGCGATTATACGGATGACGGCGCTTTGGATATGACAAGAAAGAATAGTTTTCCAGTCACGGAATTATCAGGTGAGTTTAACTTAGATACTAATAAGCAGTTTTTGGACGATTCAATACCATAAAAAAATATTTTCTTGTTTTTTAATTAAAGTGATTAGTTTACATTTTATTGGCCGTAGATTTACGTGCGGTGATACAATGTTTTTAACATAAACGTGATGAGATTATTATTTGATTTATTTATGTAAATTTAGAAGTAGATTTTAACAAAAATATTTCTTTCATAGGATTAGAAAGCATGCTATTTATGTTCACCAATTAAGTAGGTCTATATTATTTTTTTATTGTTATTGTAATTATATTATTGACTTGTTTATATGTTTTTAAATAACACATAAATTAAACAGACTCAAAAATAGTTAAGCGCTTATGACATAGGTAAGTATTAATAAATAAATTATTTAATTAAGTGGCCGAATTCAAAATCTGTGTGAAACGAGTTAGATAAGTTAATAATTGAAATTTAATTTCATATAAATAAATAAATGGTCCAGTGTAAAAGTCAAGTATAAATCGTTATATTTGTCCTGTGCCCGTATATTTTTTTTCAATCGATCACTGTTATACCTACTAAGCGTGCGATGTTTGCAATTTAGCATTCTTTATTTAAATTCTTACCACTAGTGAATCTGACAACATTTTTGTATCTGTAGTACCTATTGTTGTGTTCTGGTATCAAATAAGCGTGGGTTTTAATAGTAGAGAATTAGGTATAGATAAATTGCTGTGGAGGAAGATAATCTGTATCACTTTATAATCTATGTCAATATGAAAAAGTAAAACTATAATTGAAGACACGAATATATGGAGATGGTGAATGTCCCAAAATTCTAATTTCGAAAAAATTGAGTTCAAATTTTTGCATACAAGATGTACTGTATGCGTTTATCCAAAAATAATGTATTTCTTAAATAGCCCTAAAGCTGGTTGTTTTAAGGTTTATAATTGTTTGCATTGTTGTTGTTATACACATAACACTTTTATTCATATAAAGAACAGAGAAATTTTTTTCCATTCATATCTTCAATTAATAAAACAATAAAATGTTCGTAGCTGTATATTGTAGCTTTTCTTATATTATAAATTCGAAAGTGAGTTTGTTTATCCATTCTTGTTTGTTGCTCTTTCATTCCTCAATTTCTCAACTGATTTTCATGAAATCTTGTGTATAGGTAAGCAATACTGTGTCAAGCCACGAGGATTTCATTTTGAGAAAATGGCGTCTAATGATGATTCTTCTTTTTCTATTTTTATAAAAGGTGTAATTAATTAAAAGCAGATTGGTATATTAAAAAGTTTTATCTAATAATAGATGATTAAAATATATGAGATTTAACGCATATTTAAGTGAGTTCTGTATTCAAAAATATAGAACACACTTCAATATGCGTTAAATTGAGAAACTTTATTCCCTACTTCTTTAGTCTGGATGACTTAAAAAAAAATCTATAATGTTAAACATGTAATGCATTACCAGAATACATCAATATCTCCGAATTTTACTTTTTGTCGGTTGACACATTATTGCTTATCAGCATTCACTTATTATACGGATACAGAAAAAGAATTTAAAGAAAAAGAAAGACTTCAGAACCAAAATTTGTAATTTCGTTTACTTGAATGACATACTTATTCCAGATATTTTAATTTTAAAAACAAAATACTAAATTGATTTCGATGAAAATTCTAGGAGACAATGAGAGACTATGTACCCTTCCAAAATAAAAAAAATAACCAAATCAATAGAGCCGTTTTCGAGTAATCGGTAAACATACCAACGTAAAATGTCCCCTAACTTTTGCTCGCGATGTCGCTCATGGTAATGTGGATTTTGTTTTAATATAATACGCGTATGTACATAAAATATAGCCTATGACATCTAGAATACTGTACCTTCCAAACAGTACCATAATTTTTTAAACAATTTCACCGGTTCCAGAGTTTACTTTCCACATTTATAATTCGCTCTCTATTAAGTACTGGCTGCCCCTCGCGGTCTCACTCGCATTAATGGTTATTGTTTCTCTCCTACGAGTCGCAAGCATAATTTAATTTATCCTTTAACCATCATCAATAAAAAAGTATCTAACACAAAAAGAATCTTTCACATGGAATAATTAGTTTCAAAGATTACCACGTATATACTTATTATGTGTTAAGCTTTAGGCGACAATATTGTTAATATTGCTAGACTATAAAACCTAAGCTTTATGGCGAAATTAATAATCTAACCACATTTGATTAGAATGACACAATGGGAATGTAATGGTGTCACTTCGCGACGTCTCTTCACGCTTTCTGTAATAAACCATTACTGTAAGTGATTCTTTAAAATTAAAGTGAACATTATAAGCAATGATATTAAGAATCTTTTATAAGCTTAGTATTAAAGTCTCCGATTAAAAAAAAAATTGGGAAATTGCAAAAATGTTATGCACTTCGGACTTCTGCGATTTATTTAGTGTTACAAGATGTTTATTGGTCAGTTATTTCTTTTTTTTTTTCAATATTATAAATTATGACCCGCTGAATTATGTAAAACTAGACTTGACGTAGTAATTTAACTAACTCGTTTCAGAGAAATTTTTAATTCGGCCCCGAATCAAAAAGTGTGATATGAGAACTTAGTTCTTGGTGATTAAATGAATATTAAAAGAGATTTTTTCAATTTTTTTATTAGTATGGGTTGCAAGTTATATCAATTTATAATTATTACACTTATACACTTTCTCTAACGGTAAGGGGATAGAATCGCGCCTTCTTGCCCCCACCTTCTATGTACCTAAACATAAAATTACATTGAAATAAGATGCATAGTTTATAGATCAGCTTTTAAAATTCATTTATTTTGTATACCTTTTATCTAGGTATCCTCTATAATATTTATTTTATTGCTAATCGTAGTAAACATTATTTTTTAAGTTCAACAAATAATATCCAAAACATTACGTATATATTTTCGTATTCTATATATCAAATCCAAATTGGCATCTTATGACCGCCACAATACGTAGATAAAGGATGAAACAGCGACATAAGGATTATGCCTAAAATACAATCTTTTTAAATTAAAAAAATAACGCATTCCATATTCGAACTGAACCACCATAATAGATAATAAATCAAGATACAGCCAGTCATATCTTAAAGCTTCTTATGCTAATCAATACTAATATTATAAAGCTGAAGAGTTTGTTTGTTTGAACGCGATACACTCAGGAACTACTGGTTCGAAATTATTTTTGTATTAGATAGTTTATTTATTGAGGAAGGCTATAGGCTACATTACATCACGCTACGACTCATAGGAGAAAAGCAATAATCACAAACGCGAGTTAAGCCGCAAGAGACAATCGCGTTTGTGGTTACTACTACTAGCTACTAGTTTGATACAAAAAAAAATCAAATTCAAATGGGCGACAATTACGCCAGCAACAATACGCAGATAATGGCCCGTCCACATTGGTGTCATTCCGCGACGTCCCCCGACTATATGCCTCATTGTAAGTGACGCTTAACGTTCTATTAAGTAATTACTAGTTAGCGCCACGTGCCGCTTACATTAACGCGGAATTGCGTTGTATTGTTTAAATATCGATTGATTTTTTTTAAGTTAAGGATGACAGTTGAAGTTTTTTTTTTATTATTTTATTTTAAATAATATCTTGAGATACTTTATTTTTTGTGTTAATTTAATTTTGTAAAAATACACACATGTAATAAGACGATTTTAAAAGAGTAACTGTTGGATTTCTTGTTGGTTCTTCTCAGTATAAACAGCATTCCAAAACCGCAATAGTTTAACATTATTTTGACAGACAATTCAAAAATATATTCAGAATTTAAATTTATTACATATATTTTTGTAATTTTAATTAGCCACAGTAACTTACTACTTAATAACTTTTCTCGCCTTATTGTATATATTTGTTTTAAAATAATATGCACATATACCTACATAAAACTTACATACTTACAAAATTCACTGTCTCTTTGTAATATTCGTATATATATTTATATAATTTCATCTAGTGGTACAACATATTAGCTACAAATGACGTTATCGCATCATTTTCCAAAGCATACAATAATAATTAATTTACAAAACATCCACCAACAATAAAGTAACAAAAAGTTACAAGAAAAGGCATCGCACGCAAAAATACTGTTAGACCATTTCAACGTTCATCCTTTCTCTAATGACCGGCGACAATTTGCGTAATGGATCCATTGTAGAGGCGTCTTTATACGCGGATGGCGTGACGCGGTAATATATTAAATTCATTCGCTTCTGTGAACACTGCATAATGATTTTTAAAGTCTTGCGGAATGACTAGAAGTTACGTTGTAGTTGTGTTTTAAATTTATGATTCCTTGAGTTATTTTTTAACGAATTACTTAAATTGTGATATTTAAATTGTATTTTATAGTAACGCATTCATAGATAACGTCAATGCTAATCGTTGTATCTAAGATCAGTCTATATCGAAATAAAGGAATTAAAATTAAGTGTCATTATTTAGTTTTTAATATTGTAAGGTTTACGATGATTGACAAATGTTTAAAGCAAATAAAAATATCTCGTTATATACAAGCTTTTGCCTATGCGTCGTCGAAAGGTACCCAATATTTTTTGGTGCCTCTGGATTGTGTAGTCAAAATTTCACGATGATTAGTTGCGTGATTGAGGTGTGAAAACTTAACAAAGTAGTCTACATTCGCATAATTATAATTTGTTACAATTAAGGAACAGATAACTTAGTTTATGAAGTATAATATTAAACATGACACATTTGTTACAGATGACTACGACTCAAGATCATCAAACACAGACTCACCAGTCCGTCGCGCGAATTCATCACCCAACTCTGACATCGGCTACAAACCCTTCAACCTCCACTACGACAGAAAGTGCACCACTCCCCCACCCGACCACCGCATCATGCACTCTCCTACCTACACACCCATCGAATATTCACAGAACAGTGGAAGAAAAAAGCGATCGAGAGCCGCCTTCTCTCACGCTCAAGTCTATGAGCTGGAACGGCGATTCAGCCAGCAAAGATACTTATCTGGACCAGAGCGTGCTGACTTGGCAGTAAGCCTTAAACTCACTGAAACCCAAGTCAAAATCTGGTTCCAGAATCGACGGTACAAGACGAAGCGAAAACAGTTACAGATGCAGGAAAGCGGTATGCTCGCCGCAGCGGCCGCGGCTGCGAACCACGCGAGAAAAGTCGCGGTAAAAGTCCTAGTTAACAACAATGGCCAACCGAGTTTGCCAGACTTGAAATACCAAGCCCCGATGATCGGTAAGACGCTGAATCCAGCGCTGTTCGCGCCACCGAATCTTCTCGAAGGCTCGCCGATATTGAAGCATTTCGCTGGTGTTTACGGAGTCGATTTCGCGAAGAATCCGGAATATAAAGCGCTTTTACAAGAATCATATAATCAAGCGGTCTTGCAATCTCTATACGGGCCGCATTTAGGGGTGAACTATCCCAATATCCCTCTATCCTACATGTACTATCCCGGTCATCCGGGTTTCGGGATGCCCATGCCTTGCGAAGCGGATAGAGGTCACAGTGAGACGTGTGTTGAGTCTAAGGATTTTGGAGAGAGTTCTATAAAGGATGAGAGGCTTATTGATAAGAGCAAAACCCATGTTGAGGTTAACGAGAACAGCAATGAAAGTATGGCTAGTAATATTGAAGTAGAAAATTGATTTTCACCGTTAACAAACTATCAGTAGCTGACACGAATTAATTAATAAGATTAAAATAAACCAAAAAGATATTGAAATAAATCTTCATAGTCATTTAAAATTTTATTGTTTTTACGTAAATGTTTAAAATTAGTCAAATTAATAATATAAATGTATTTTTTGTTCTCGTGTTTCGTCACAATTGTACCAGAAACAATATTTTTTTATAAGGCGAGAATTACACTTATAAGTTTTACTTCGGTATCGTAGTCTTATAAAAAACCACTCAATAACCTAACACCAGTTACCTAAGTAATCTCATGTAAGGTTTAAGTTCTAATATATAAGTCAAGGTAAGCACTTTCAGGCGTAGAAAAAGAATTTATGTAAATCTTATGTAAATGCCTGAGTAAAGCTTACCAGTGTAATTTTCGCCTAGTAACGTAAAATCATATGAAAGCTATAAATGTTAAGTAAAAGATCTTTTCTTTTAAAACCAAAGATATTGAACGATAAACCAAAGAGTGTTAATAAGATTTCTTTTAATCCTAGCGTTATTGTTAATTTTAATTAATTGTAAATAATGTTTTATTGTTTTTAAGGTGTTATTCGTAGTCACAGTTGTAAATAGTACAAACATAGTAGATATCAAAGTTTAATAAAGGCAATATCGTTAATTTTTCACAGTTTTATTTAACTTCCCTATTAACTTAACATGTCATTCAAAATATAAACACGTTTTATTGTAAAACACTCACGAATTAATTAAATGCTCGGATTTAAATTAAATAATAGCTTTTTAATAATTTTAAGTTCCTTCTCTAACGTCTTAAATTAACATTGAAAATAAAAGTTTATTGGACTAGCCCATACCAAATGCATTCTTTCTGTACGAAAAAATGTGATATATTAAATAAATAATAAAAACGCATCATACTCAACGGCCCTCATTAGCATCTCATAATCCTGTATCGACAGCCGCGAACACAAACAATATAAACACCCCGACCAACAGAAACATCTGTATGGCCAATACAGAGGTTTGCCGTAAGCGGGATCGAAGCAGCGATCGTTAGCGCTTCTATGAGTTGCCTCAGACCTCTGCGCCAATCTGTATTAGAACGATGTCGTGCACATTATTTTTTATTAATCTTCAAAACGAGATTGCGCTCTCGCAAAACTTCAGACTATTGTAACGAGTTAAGTTAAGAAACAGAGTCGCCCGACGGTACGTCTGTCTAGTTGAATAATGCTTTTTAACTTTTGAAAAGTTTTTATTATCATTAAAAGATTCTTGAGGAAATCTTAAGTAAAATCGCCTTATGGCAACATACATAGGTACTAGATCAATCTGTCTTTTTTGCTGAAACTATGAACTATATTTTTAAGCACAAATAGATGCTTATAAGCAATAATGCGTCAACCCACAAAAAGTCGAATTCAGTGATATAGATATGTATTTTAATAATGCGTCACGTATTTAACATTATTAAAAAATGTTCAAATCATCTAAACTACATATGTACGGAATATTCTTAAAGTTCAAATGCGTTCCAATTTTTGCCATTTATGCAGTAATGATAAATATTTGAAACACTTATTACTGGATACAATTTTTTATTATATAACTTCTAGTAACTTTTATAAAAATAGAAAAGAAAAGATGGATATATACTTCTTAAAACAAATTTATTAAGAAAAGGCTTGATATCTTAAGACGCCATTTTCTTAAAATGAAGTCCTTGTGGCTTGACGCAGTATTACGTATCAGTGTCCAAATAATATCAAAGTAAAACGGAAAATACATAGGTACATAAATACTTTGACCAAATCAGAGGTATATTTATTTTATAAGTCGCGTCGAAGTGAAGCTAGGGCGTGTCGAAATCTCAAAAGTTAAGTAAATTAAACTTAGCACCCTCAAAGATGTAAGAGTAAATCAGTAATTGCGACGGTCCTCAAGTTCTGGGGAAAGTGAAGAATGCTCGCAAAATCACCGCTTTTCAAATTGTATGTGCTACAGTTGAAAATTATGGAATGGACTTTTTTACAACGATATATAGAATGAATTTTTTGGTGGACGTGGAGCGCTAAATTTGAAACGATAGGGATAAGCGAAAATTACTTAATTCGTAATGTTGACGTTTAAACAGAACGGTAAGTTGTTTTTATTATATATAAATATATTAAAATATTTTGAAATATGCAATTTGTAGAGCTATTTTTTTCCTTTGAATAGAAAAAATCGTCAGTATCATTCCTATCCGCGCATATTATTTCTAGAGTAAGTATTTATAATGTATTTATATGTACTTACGATATTACTATAAAAATAACAACAAAATTTGAATATTACCTTAATAAATAAAGTAAAAAAAGGCAAAAAACATTCCCTTTTCTAATTATTATATTATTTACTAAATATGATATTCGAAAGTTTTCATTTAAATAAAATACAGTTCAGTAAAAATTATATTATTAACCAATAAGTGTAAAACTTTAAAAACAAAGATTGCAAATGACTCTCAAATATAACATAATAATTTACAAAGGAGTGAACATAAGGCGACAATAAACTTAAACATTATGAAGATTTATTCACACGTTCCAGTCCGCTTCCACACAAATCGTCCATGTTCTTACGGATTATCATATGAATACGTCGTAAGGCGACATTATGAAAATTCCGAGCTGCGACTTCCGCTCCAAGAATTTTCTAAGACTCGTCCACGAATGACGCTTCCCTTGCACTTTGATCGTACGAACTTCAAATTGCTCTTTTTACTTCGAATGCAATATTTTCTCTTATGATTATGTTATGACATTTGCATGTAATTCTGTGGACGTGTTAGTATGTCCACATGAGTAAATGATATGAAAAATATATAAATTTTAAACGGTTTTACATTCTTAGTCGGTAAATAGCAACGATACTTACAAAGTATTTTAAAACTTCCTGGACTTGTTCCTGGACTTATAATGATTGATGACTTACGTTTACGCATGAAAATTATAGTACTGGATAAGTACATATTTGTTAGGTTTTTTTGAAATCCTGTTCGTATCTTTAAGATAAGAAAATACATTTTTTTTGTATAATCTTTTAAAAAATTAGGTTTTCTAAGTTTTACGTCTGTCTATCGCGGCATCAAAGATCCCTAACGAAATGACCAATTTTGATGCTGTTTTTTTGTTTGAAAGTTGATGTATTTAAGATGGTTGTTAGCTATTATAAACGAAGATCATTTCCAGTTCTTGAAAGGATTTAACCGATTTCTACTGGACTAAACGTCTGGAAATTTACTATAGTGTAAATGATATTAAAAAAACATAATTGCATAACCTTGACCTGATGCTGCAGCATGATCTGTATTTGGCAGGATACACAACTCCTCACCTTAATAACTTAAAGTAGAAATATCGTATTGGGGCTCGTTTAAATTGGTCTCAATAAATTGATTGTCAGATTTTTTTTTATTTTCAATATTATATAATGTATTACAAAATACCAATTACAACAAATAACATTTACAATATTACGGCTACATTCAGGTAATACAGAAAATTAAAAAATACAGTCCTCAATCTGTAACCTACTTTTCATTCAACAACTCATTCCCATTTTTACCATTCATTCAATCAAAGTTCCAGTAATGTTCACTTCCTTTAAGGAGGAATTAGTCGACAATTACAGATATCGGGTACTAAGCAGTAAACAGTTAACTGCATTACCGCTCATCCTCATACCGAGAGATAGGTAAGACTGATTTATCGATATCGATAATATATTTGCAATTTTTTCGCTACACTAGTAGTACTATAGTTTTTTTTTTGATATTTTTATATGCTTAAGATATAAATGAGATACGTTCTTAATATTTTCAAAATTATTTTTTGCACTCTTTTATTGTATTTAATAAGTTTAAATTAATTTCATTTTGTTATTTATTATCATTTATAGTTGACAAATACTTAGGTATATATCAAATGCTCTGTTTAATATAAGTAAATCAAGATTAAGTTAATTAATCATAAAAGAAAAAAGAAAAAAAATTATAAAAGCTGAAAAAAAAATATTTACATCCTATACATACATGAATTATTTTTATAATCCTGATGTTTCGAACAATTGATTGTGATCGTGGTCACGGGTAGACATAGACAAAGTTCACCGGACACAGTATATACAGTATAGTTTCGAAGATCTAAGAAAATATAAACACAGAGAGTTTTTCTAAACACTCCACAAAAAATGGATAAATAATTTTATCGATATGTCATGTCCCATCTCTACCCCGAGAGCACTACATTAACAGCCAGTGCATCAAGTTACGCGCACGTGCGCCGGAAATGTCGTCAGGTAAACAAATACACATCACTACGGATGGGTTAACAGCGGTGTTTAACTGTCTCATTCGTACAACACTAATTTGGAGTAGAGATTTGTTAATAGACTCTATTTATAAACTAAAGTTGACTTTTTTTTGTTACGTCATAAAATGTATGTATAAAAAATGTGTTTAACGCCCACGTGCAATAAAAAAAATAATAATAAAAAAATTGTCATGTCGTGCTATGTATTCTCGTTTTTTTTTTTTGTAGTATAATTAATGTAATAACTACAAACCTGAAGTTAGTACACAGTTACTCTACAAACCTTTAACCTTCTCCGTTGCCTACTTCCTATTATCTTTCTCTCTCATTCTTTTTAAGCTGCTAACGTATTTGGGGCTCTTCTGGTACCGCAAATGTTCATGGGTAGTAATCACTTAACATCAAGTGACCCGTTTTTCTGTCTTATCACAAAAAAAATTGAAATAACAGTTTCAATAAGAGATGTCTAATGCCATTTGCAAGAAGCTTTGTTAGGAATCCTCGAATTTAATTACAGATAAGTCAAAGTGCATGGAATTAATAAATATCTATAAAAATATAATTGATCTACAAACGAATTCATGTACATTGCTATTACGGAAAAATCTACAATCAAATTATGTTAGTATTAAAAAGCCGGTTTTGGACACTGTAAATGTTAAATTTAATTTCATTACATAAATTGTTATAAATACTGTAAAACCATATGGTATCGCTGTCTTTATGATGCCGTCAACATCATATTTGCCACTGTACAGACAGTTTCGCGATAACTCGGTGAAATAAATTGGAGATGAATTGAAGTTTTAACAAAATATTGGGCATAACATGAAACTCTTATGCATGGATTGTAAAACTAATACGTGAAATTATTGGTAAAAATCATTAAATATTTTTAATGAGATTTCATAAATTATTTTTCAAAGTACTTTTTACGAATTTTTATCAACATATGACAATGATAAGTCATAAGTCAATAACAATCGCAATAACGATCGTCATAACGACTCCCTTCCCATCATCTTGTTTATAGCGTAACATTTGGTACGGATCCATTGCGTGTGGTTCTCATCGAAGATTTGCATGGATTTTAATGCACTGCAAATGTTAACAGGCTATTAAATATCTCTGCTTTGTTTATTGCAATGTTAAGGACGGAGCCTGTGTTACAAAAAATATATAAAAATATGGTCAAGTGCACGTTGATCTTATGAGATTAACGTTTCGTACTATTTATTATAAGGTTGCTACATTGCAAAGCAAGCAATCCTAATAATTTCTTCTGTAACTGTACCTTCGCTGTATTTATAAATAAGGAAAAAAATTTGTATATAAAAACTGACAAAGACAATCAGTTCCGGACTCACGCTAAGCTTAAAAGTTTCTTGTCCATCATAAGAATTATACTATGAAAGAATGGGCGTCTAAGAAGCCATGGATGTCGTAATTTATAATTAAAAAAATGTTTTTTTTTTTTTATATTTTCGTCCACCAAAATTTCTTAATCCCTTATCTTATCTGAATTTCGAATTTTAGACCTAACCTTGGATAACCTACGACGATGTATTTCTATTATTTACATAAAAGAGCTTATTACAAAAAGTTACGTGATGAAATAGGCTGACGCCAATGTGATAACATATTAAAATGTGTTTCATTTTTAGCAAGAAAAGAAGTTTCAGAAACGGTTTACTTATAATTTGATTTTTACTTTAGTAATTTTGAATATTACATCCTGTAATGTAACTTGTTTTATAACATTGATTTAAGTAATACTTTTACTCATGTTTTTTTTTAAATATTTTTATAATATATCTGGAGGTATCGGGAAAGTCAAACCAAAGAAAAACCAGGGAAACCAGTCAAAGATGTTTCTTTGACAAACTCTAAAACAAAATATTCACATCATTTAAATCTGTTCTTCAGTTATCTAAAACATCATAAATTTTACGTACACGCTAATAGAGTCTACTCGATATTGCAAACCTTTTAAAATTTACCCCTTTAAACAAAAAAATGGTCGTCTGAAAAAGCAAATTAGTAGGGAATTCGCCACGCCACTTAACTAATAGGCAAAACAGCTTAAAAGGAGTCGCGACGCAAAAAAAATCATTCCATATTTACGCAAGTGATAACCCCTACTATTAGTGACCATTTATACAAAAGCAGCTCACTATTTAGTCGATAATATAATATGTTTTACGACATTATACATCGCATTGTGTTTTATGGGCTGTATTATAAGGGATTGTTATGTTCACGTGTTTTTCTATTAAGTACAATAATATAAAAAAAAATTAAAATTTTAATGAGGCTTATATAATTAAAATAATTAATTAAAATCTGTAATTTATTAGCTTTAACCGATTTAGTGTACACTTAATTTTGAGCAATGGCCCTTCACCATATTATATACATTCAGAAACCCTGCTAATAGTAATGTAGTGTATATCTACAGTAAAAATGTAACAACGAACGTGTAGAATCCGTCTCATCAATCGAAACTTTGTCACTACGTTCTCGCTCTCAAACTAACTTAACTGTGAATGAAATTACAGTAGGGGGTGGCCTAGACGGCGTCGACCACCCCGCGGTCACTTCACAGCGCCCTGTCTTTGGAGTGTCCCAAATTGTCTTCGAAATGTTTGTTGGTGGTCTGATTGATGCAATTGTCGACTTGGGTAAACTTAGGAAGTCTGAGTATACTTAGAAAGTCTCCATTGATTGATTTTGTGATTCTTTTTTCAAATCGAACTCGTAATATTGTATTTGAATGAGAATTGAGAAATGTAATGTAGATTAATACTATTATAGTTACTAATGTTGCTCTTTTTATTCTTTAATCTATAATAATTATGGCTTTAATGAATTTGATGATCTAGATAAATAGTTTATAGCTAAACATTTAATTATTTCTAAAACAACAAAGCTTAAAAAGTACAATAAACCTTTATACAAGTCAATTAAAATGATGATCGTTTAATCATAAACTACTTTTTCACAAAATAGCATTTTACAATAAAGAGCGTGTAGGCGCCGAATTCTTACAAAACTCGTTTACCAGGTTGTAAAATTTAATGAATAATCATGTATTTTTATACATTAGACAGTATTCCGCAAACCAGAGCTGTAAAAATTCGAAACAAGTACATTCACTGTTTCCTATTATCCCCTATACTTGCATCAAATTGTCCGTTCGCCTTTACGAACATTTAAAACGCGTAATTATGGATATAAAACCTCTTTCGTCGTAAAACTTCCAGATAAAAAGGTTGTATAGGCACTTCCTCCGGCTAATATCCCATAAAATGGTTCCGTGAGTCCATTAACACTATTTTAACTTTTTTTTTCATTGAACACACCGTCCTCAATGAGGCTCATTTATATTTTAAAAAGTTCGAAAATAACACGTTTTGTTTACATTAATTTTTAGTATACCGCGTAAACGGTGTGCCGAATTTTCTAATCTACTCATTTTGTTAAGGCGTAGCGATCAAAATGCCGTGACAAAATTGTGGTTACGGATGGGATGCTGTATGATGGATACGATTTATAGACAAGCGATTGACGTCTTTAACGTGATTTTGATTAATTTATTGGCGCTTGTAGAGCGGAAGTGGAAAGGAATAGAAACGCAAATGTTTTAATAAAATATAATATATTATTATATTATAATTAATTTTAAAGATTTATAATAGCTTGGTATATATGCTGATACAGAGGTTCTGAAAGAAACTATTTATATTTTATTATTAATAATGTAGCAAAATAGGAATTGACTATCCAAAAATTATCTCCTAATATTATAAGTAGTTATGTACTTATCCATAGCTGACATTAATACTATAAGTTTAATAGTAAATCCATTAATAATACGTACCTTCTATTTATACATAAAGTTCGCCAAACTTTAAGTAACTAATTTTTTACATTTTAAATTTTCGCAATTTATAAAATTTATATTTTAACTAACGGTCCTAATCGCGATAGATGTTTAAATAATCGTTACAAGTAACTCTATGGAAACGGAAAATATATAAAAGTCCACCAATATCGAATTAATAGCGATCAGGTCCGTTTCTTAATATATAAAAACTTTTTAGTTATAAATTGTTATAAAACCTCATCAAGCAGTCTCTACGAGGCCCTGTGCTAGGGCGAGTGCACGCAATATTTACGCGACGCATCCGGCGCAATATTACTTAATAGCTCGCACCGCGCATTAGCTGCGCCTGCGCTACTCAACTTTCACTAATATATAAAATATAAATATGACTAAAAACTAAATTCTAGTGTTTTAGGACATTGGAAATGGGAATTTTATACGTCACGTTACATAACAGTATATTATAAACGAAAAAGTTTGTCATAATTTTATATACATACATATATAAAAATGACTTGAAAACGAGCAGGCGTGATACATGTTAAATGGTCGCCGCCATAGATATTTGCAGCACTAGAATTTTTTAATCAAAATAAAGAGAATAAATATGTCATCCAAGTAAACAAAGTTGGGTACTTTGAATTTGAAGTTCGTTTAATTTTTAAAAGTCTAAGTTATACTGAAATAAAATATAGAATTTATTCATTAAACTTTGAGAACCACTGATAGTTTAGGCCGCGCGGATTTTTTTCCTAAGACATGTTTGTAATGCGATACTAAAATCGAGTTAAACAAACAGGCGGTACGTAAAGACGAAAACATTAATAGATTATAATAATTATATTCGTAAAATGGTAATTGCATCTAGATGTTTTCTTTCAGGGGGTGAATGAGCTACTTTTTGAAGGCGATAATTATACTTATAAGTTTTGCTCTCAAACTTTCATAAAGATTTACATAAGATGTTTGTCATTGCTTTACACCTGAAAGAATTTACTGTCCTGTATCTTATTCTTAAGGGCAACGGGTTTCGCAAGGCTATCTAGGTAAGTGTTACCTGATTACCTACATAATTGTTTTACGTCAAAAACGAGATTAAAACTTACATATGTAATCCTCGTCTTACATGATATATAGTGTTTTAAATTTTATTAATATATTAGGTACTAATTCTTGTTTTATTAATACGTAAAAAGCCTACGTGAATGAAATGTATTTTGATGTTCATTTTGATTTTTTAAAATGAAAACTATAATCTAGAACGGATTTATGGCCTGATTCACTGGTTACGACTAAAGTTCACAATAGCTTAATCCGAACTTATCCATCTATAGCCTATTTTTTTTTATTTGTTAACAATACCAGGAACGAAAATCACTAATTTTCGAACTTTTTCCTTTATTATAATTTTTCATTAAAAATGATTAAATATTATCATTCATTCATATTTAATGTAACGGGTCTTATCTGACTCAGCTCGTGACCACAGCGAATGTAACTCCGTCGAAACGTCGAGCAATAAGAAGGTATTACTACTATTAGTTATCGCGTTAAGACCCGTTATATTAAATATGAATAATATAAATCATGAAAGTTTAAAATATATAATATAATCATTCAATCTATAATGTCCTATTTAATTATGTGTGTGTGTAAAAAAAATAGACTATAATGAACTGCTTATTAGAATTTCAAAGGTCTCGATTAAAAATATAACACGGATACATTTTTAAAGTAACGTAAATTTGACTCGTGTATTGAAACGTTTAAAGGCGACGTGGTCTTTCCGTCAAATTATAAATGCCAAATTAATTTATTTATAGGAGTAATTTAATTTAGCAGAGAGATCGATGGTGAAACAGAAACAATATATTGACGTTGATAAACAAAACCGTGTCAAGCCACACGGATGCCATTTTGAGAAAATGACGTCTAAAGATAACGTAAGTATTCCCAATAAATTGGTTTAAAGATGTATATATCCATTTTTCTTTACTATTTTGATAAAAGGTATAATGAATTAACTGCAGATTAGAATAATAAAAAGTTTTATCTACTAATAAGTTTTTCAGATATATGATATTCTTGAATATCTCAAAAAATGTAACACACTTCAATAGTCTAATCATTAAATTAAGACACTATTTCCCTATTTATTTTGTTTAAATGACTTGAATTTTTTTGAATAATGTTTAAACATGTAACGAATTATCAGAATACATCAATATCTCCGAATTTAACTCATTGTGGGTTGACACATTATTGCTTATCAAAATCCATATAATCAAACCTAAATTTTTTTGTTGTCGTTAAATGTCGGTTAACTATTTAAAATTTTAACAGGAACCGGTGAAACCGGATTTAGACTTGTAGAGTTATCTATTGATTACATTTCTTTCAACAAACTATTCATTTTATATATAGACATAATTTTTAAAAAGTTAAACGAAGAGTAAGCACATTAAAGTGTTGTATTGCAAAACAGAGTGGGACCCGAACCAACAACGTCGAAAGATATACCTACTAGTCTGAGAGATCGGAGTCATTTTTTACCGTAGATAAATTAAACATTTTAATTATTTATTTAATTTTGTATTACACAATAATATTAATAACATATATTATACAATGAATCAAAAATATATGTTTTGTATTTGCATTTTTTATATGTATTTGTTATTCATCAACGATGAATAAAATTATTATCTAAATTATTTAAATTTAATTATATAAATTGTAACTCTATTTTACCGCCTTCATGTTTTATTTTCGCGACAAAGTTGCTTATGGAATTTTTGATATTAATATGGTTTATATTGTGTAGGTTTCTATCGTTTCGTATATACATGTTATTTGCATGTAAATAAATCAATACTTAATTAGAACAAAAAGCTGTTAGTACCTATAAGAATATACGTTTCCATTATATTAATAAACTAGCTAGAACCTTTCTCAATAACTGGACTATCCAACGAAAAAAATAACGATTGAAATAAGATCATTAATTTTAAAGATTACCCCTACATACAAACTTTCTAACAAATTTTACTTCTTATTATTATAGACTAACTATACCCCGCCGTTACACCCGCTTTAATTTGAGGAAAAATTATATTTATATAAAGTTTAGCTTCCCTATTTGAACTGAATATTTTTCACTATTTCATTAGTTTCAAGTTTTTTCGTCTATGTATCGTGTATACTTTCATATGCATTTAGTTAAAAGCTGTTAATTTAAAATTATAAACAGGCACTTCAATTTTATTTGTTAGTATAGATAACCGACGAGGCCACTGTCTCCTCGTTTACACCAATCCTCGTGATGGATTGCTCTCTGCACACAGATTTGCCTCCCTATAAACAATCACTTGACTCCGGTTCTGCTTTTAAGGGCTGTTAGGCGAACCGTGAAATTTTGCCTATTGCAATCATATCGGTTTCACTTTACGGGGAATATAGTCAACATGTTATGTATGTTGAAATTGTATTACCGTTGTATTAAATTGATTTCGTATTATTTAGGTCAATGTTTTATGTGTGATCATTGATTGAATGTGTCAATTTCTATATCATTATTTACGTTACTTCTAGTAGGTACTTAAAAAATAATATATTTTTTGTTTGTTCGTATCTTATTATTCCTATTGCGATAAAACTTTCGTCAATTTATTGATTGCACTTTTGAGGATTAGCTCCTAGTAGGTGGTGCTCTTGTACCACCCAGACTTAATGTCATAAGTCTAAACTTATCATATTATGATCAATGAATGAACTTGCGCAAGTTCAGGCCGCCATAGTGCCCTACATATATCACATATGTAATACGTACTTCAGTTGACGTTATAGTAGTCGAGTGGTACAGATAATATAATAACGAGACGGGATATGCCCACAGATAATTAATGAGTGAAGTGTCAATTTGTTTAAGCTTCTTTCACTCTTTATGGGCCAGTTGATAATGGATTTAGTTAGATATTAATGTTAGTGGGAAGATTTTATTTTGGTCATGATGTTTATTAGTAAAAAGATTGGCTTTCTTCTTATAAAATATTTTTATTCTTATAATTATTCGCTTCGTCTGCGTGGTATGATGGTAAAACGTAGCCTATGTTTATTCTGCCGTACAAGTTATATTACTGTAATGTTTTATCAAAATCTGTTAAGTGGTTTTTACGTTAAAGAAAACAAACACTCATTCATCTCTACAAACTTATGCATTTATAATAATAGTTGTAGGAATAAAATCTATAAGTACTAATATTATAAAGCCGAAGAGTTTGTTTGAGCGCGCTAATCGCAGAAACTACTGGTTCGAATTGAAAAATTATTTTTGAGTTAGATAGTTTATTCATTGAGGAAGTTTATTGATAAGAATAGCTGATTGTTGATTTTTGATGACTGACTTATACATAACTGTTGCTATAAAAGTAAATTAGCTACCCGCCCCGGCTTCGTCCGAGTTACATATAGATTCACAATATTTTTTCCTAATTTACTCACTTAGAGATAAAATTACTAAAAAAAAACGCCGCCTACATGCAGCGAACGCAGCGTAAGCTCTCTCAATAGGAAAATATCCTCCGATTTTGAAACATTCTTCATTGGTGCTCCGCTCCTTTTAGTCTTCGCGTGATAATATATAGCTTATTGCCTTCCTCGATAAATGGGCTATCTAACACTAAAGAATTTTTCAAATCGGACCAGTACTTCCTGAGATTAGCGCGTTCAAGCAAACAAACAAACAAACAAACAAGCTCTTCAGCTTTATAATATTAGTATAGACACATAAACATTCGACAGCTGTTTGCTGTTATATTATGTTAGTTATTAAAGAATTTCTAATGGTCTATCTCCTTACATCTTCATTAATCCTTATATACTAAAATCTTTGTAAAAAAAAATAACTTACTCCATCCAAATCGAATCAGATTTTTAAAAAAAAATCGCGGACATACAAACTAACATATCGATACCTCCCACGTAAGTTGTTGTAACCCCAAAACTACGATTTTCAGGAGAGCACTTTGAGGCCATTTTCGTTTGATAGTTACAAAAAAAAATACATCTGAAAAATCCTTGAAAAAATAAGATCTTTGGCATTTTTCACTTTGAATGCATTAAGCAATGCAAATTAGTGTATTAATAGGTAAAAATGCTAACGGCATTTTTGTGGCTTACAACAACTTACGTGGGAGGTATCGATATATTTATATACACAACCTACATTTTGGAGTCCGGTTCCAATATAAATTAATACACCTAAACAATGAACTTAAAAATATCTCGTATTAATGGTACGGATAATGATGATTAATTTCAAGGAGTTCCATCATTATAGTTCAAGAGCTGTACAGAGGTCCATTGACGGCGCTCCCACGATTGACGTGACGTCTTAACAGCGCCTTACATCTGGTAATTAGTTAAGTGTCTATCCTAGAGACAAACGACTACTAATACATGATATTACACATCGAATGTGTCGGACAAACGTTGATTTATATACGAAGTATATGGTCTTGTTTTGTTTTTTTTTTTTCTTAATAATGGTGTTAAATGAAAATTTAATTTTTCCAGATATAAATATTATATTATCAAAAGTATATTTGTTAATAAATATTCAACATAATATAGCAGATTTGTTTGTTAAGCGACAAAATTTACGTCGACTATAATACTTACAAAATTTTCGTTGTAATTATTAATTACATAAATTCTTTTTTTTTATTTCTGGAACACAGTTAACGTTCAATTCATCGATTAGTGGCTTTTAGTTGTCCCAAATATGCACATGTTAATTCGCTAATCTCGCGACGTTAAGCGATCATAAAATAGTACATCCTAACAGTTAATATTAGATTTTTATAAACGCTTTTTCTGTCAAAATGGATCATGTTTTAATAGCGAAAGTTTATCATTGGCTTCATCTCGGCGGGCTGAATTCATAAAATACATTCTATGATACTTTAGTATTAAAAAAAAACATCATTAATTCATTCATCTTTTTATTCATTCATTCATATCAAAATAAAAAAGCTAATTATAGATATTTAATTAGGTTCACCCGCTGATATCGCGTAACCAGTTATAATAAACACATGCACAAATCCACTTGGCTCTTATTCCCTTGTTCATCTCTAATTTGTATCCATTAACGAGAGCGTTCAGCCAATTTTGAATTTCCTATCGCTAACAGTTTGAGTCTAGACTTAAGGAGCTACCACACGAGGAGCCTTAATTTCAGCGATATATTTATATGCAAAGACACATTAAATTGAAAGGGATACATAATGCGTTTTCTTTTTTGGGTAACTGCCAAATCAGAGCCCAATTTAAAGCTATTATAAATTCCATAATATTTTTAAATTGATTAAACAATAAAAAAAATTAACAATAATTCATAACAAATCGCAATAATAAAAAAAAATGTATTTAATTATAGTTTTTTTAATATATAAGATGCATACCACAAAAAATGGAACACACTTAAATATTCGGAACAATAAATGAATCTTTTTTCCGTACTTATTTAGTTAAGACGAGTTGAGTTTTTTTTAATAAGCCACCTCCGAATATGACATATCAACACCCTGATAATGCGATTCCGCATCACATGTGAAAAGGCCATTAGATTAAAAACACTCCAAGCATCTCGAGTACAATTGTATCATTTGGCATTACTTGCGTAACGCAAATAGGTAAGAGCTATAAAATCTGACTCTAATAGCGATGTTCGGTTGAATACTTGTGCGTCAATAAAATCAATTCTAATATTATCGCATCACTGATAGCTTCGGATTGCATTCTGACCTTTACGGTTCAACCGACTTTAAGAAATGAGGTTTTCAATTCGTAGCGTGTTTTTTGTCCCCGTTATTTTTTAAACGATTTTGAAAATTATTTTTTTTTTAAAGGATATGCTTTTAGATTGGCCCATAGAATTTTTGTAGAAAGTAATTTTATAATAAAAGAAAGTGGTTTTAAAATCGATAACTATTTAGAACTAGCTTTCACCCGCGACATCGTCCGCGTGGATTTGTAAATGTAAATCCAATAAGCCATCTTCATTTCAAATTTCAGTCAAATCAGTTCAGTACTTTCTTAGTGCGTTATTCCTGTGGTAACTTCAAATTTTTTCGGGATAAAATGTAAATCCAAGATATAAACCATCTTTATTTCAAAACAATCAAATGGATTCAATAAGTTTTGTGTGAAAATGTAAAAGTACTGTTTATATTATTCCTGTGGGAACTTCAATCTTTTTCGGGATAAAATGTAGCCTATGTATTATTCCAAGATATAAGCCACCTTCATTTCAAATTTTAGTCAAATCGGTTCAGTAGTTTTTGCGTGACAGAGTAACAAACATCCATCCATCCATCCACACATACAAACTTTCACATTTATAATATTAGTAGGATAAGGTACCTTTCAAATGGTATCATAATTTTTAAGTTCAGTGATGCTCGAGTTTGCTTCGTTACTTCGCAAACACAAAATTCGCTTATTCTTCATTGTAGTTTCATTCGGTGTCCGTATTTTTATACACATCGCGAGCCTTTGCCTAGCCCTCACCCTCTCGTCTTTACATCTCCACATATACCTATGTTTTTAATCAAATAATACGCATAAAGTTGTCGTCATTTTCCGAAGTTGGAACTTGGAGATATATACCGGTTTAAGTAACACGCGGTCCGGATCCGACCCACGGTTCATTCCATTTTTTTTTTTTTTTTTTTTTAAGCCGTCTCTTTCCTTCTTGCTTGGCAAGAAATTGAATGCATAGTCATTTATTTTTATTATTATTTTTACCGCCTTTCCATTTTTTGCGGCTATGTCTCTTTTCATTTTCGAGGGTCAATCTTTCCCTGTTGTCTTTTTTTCTTTTTTTTTTTTTTTTTTTGCTTATTATATATTTACAGTTCCTTATATCTATTTATATTTATTTTATATACATTTTGACTATGACTATTTACTTACACATTTTAACATTTTATTCCTGCCGACGGCTTGAGGTTGCAGAGGTTGTTACGGGACTTGGACTTCACTTAATAGGTTAAAATAACATTTATATTTTAAAATAAAATAAATTCAAAACAATTAAAATAGTTAAAATTCAAAATATTTACAATTGGATTATGTACAATTAGATAAAATAAAATAATAATTTAAATAAGTTAAAATTTTAAATGTAAATTACAGTTTTAGTAATAAATTAGTTAAAAAATAAAAATATAAAAAGGTAGAAATAATTTAATAATTTAATTAAAATAGGTAATAAATAATAGATTAAATAAAATTTTAAAATGACAATTTATCTTGTTTTATTTCGTCCCGTAACAATTTTGGCCGTCTTGAGGCAGAACCGCTCCAGATACGGCCTGGAGTGTTTATCAGATATTAAATCCGCTATCGTATCTTCCGTCAATTTTTTCCCTGTACTTAATTCCAGGTCGTATCTGTCTCGGCTGTGCCTCGGGCATTCGAACAATAGATGTTTTATGTCCTCTGCAACCTCGGGGTCGCACACGCAGCCAGCACTATCTCTCAATTTGAAACGGTAGAGATAGGCGGCAAAACCGCCGTGGCCCGTCAGCACTTGCGCCCACAAAGACGTCTTGTCGAGACCCTTCAGGGCCCGATAAGCGCGCCATACATCCGGGAAGAACATGCGGGTGACCTCGGCCGTGGTTCCACCGGTGTACCTCTCGTTCCACCGCCGGACCACGCCCTCTCTCACACGTCGTTTGACGTATGAGATTGGACACCTGGCATACGCTGGGGCGACCCTGGACTGAGCCGCCAGCCTCGCCAACTCGTCGGCGCGCTCATTGCCGGGGATCCCGACGTGAGCCTTCACCCAATAGAACTGGAGGGTTTTACCCCTCCCCTGCAACTCCCTAATATTCTTACGAATATGGGTAGCGAGGGGATGGTGCGTGTCCGGGTTCCGGATCAAATCGAGCGAGGACCGGGAGTCGCTGAGCACAGCCGCACAGTCGAAGCCCCTCGCGACGACCAGGTCAGTAGCCCTGGCTATCGCGAGTAGCTCCGCCTGAAAGACGGTGCGGTTCATTCCATTTGGTAGCCCCTGGTATAGACAAAGACGTTTATTTGCTATATAAAGCCAATCATTACAACTTCATATGCCTTTTTTTCGCTGGGAAATGCATTTACGCATCACGCCTAAAGAGTTAGACGGGTATATGGGACTCCAGCTGTGATATACATATGTAGATCACCAGACCCACTAAAACCCAGCGGTACTCTCATTGTCTTTGTTGGGCGCCACGGAATTGCTGACGCATGCTAACGTGACAACTTAGTTTCTACTAACTCTAAGGTATATGGTATTTACCTATTCCTTATGAAATATACAAAACATATTTCGTAAAGTGCGTCGTATAAGCAACCTCTTAAGATGTAAACAGACAAGGAACAAGCAGTAGCAGATAACCGCCAATGGGTTACACACGCCACTTAAGGGTTGCGATGCTTTATTGTAATAGTGTTGTGTTGATCCCGTTCATCGATATCGATGATTATATATTTTAGTTAATTGTTACTGTTTCGCTCTTATGAGTCGTAGCATAATGTAACATACATCCTATATCCTTCCTCAATAACACGCTATCCAATCCAGAAGGAATTTTACAAATCGGATCAGTAATTTCAGAGATTAGAGATTTTTATAACAATCTACATGAAAGCTTGTTTTAATTATTGGTTTATACTATTTTTTGTTAAAATTAGCGAGTATAAGTAGTCTTATAAGTTTACTTCTGTTTTACTTCTGTTTTAAGTGTAATATACAAAATGAGACTCTGTGTTAATTGATATTTTAATTAATATTGTAAGAATGTTTGTATATTCGTTGACTTCCTATTTTAATAAATAAAAAAAAGCTTCAATTATTCTTCAATCATATTAAGTCAATTAAAAAAAAAATGACGAATCCTATGGAATTATTTTTAGATCGTTGTTTTACGCATTTAGTTAAATATATAATCAAATAGTAACATCTTTAATACTATAGATATAAAACTATCATAAAATAATCTCGCTAAAGTA
The DNA here is from genome assembly GCA_037950945.1 of Hypolimnas misippus. Lineage (NCBI taxonomy): Eukaryota > Metazoa > Arthropoda > Insecta > Lepidoptera > Nymphalidae > Hypolimnas > Hypolimnas misippus. The sequence goes on from JBBEEQ010000009.1 coordinate 6,398,932, forward strand.
TGTTACTCATTGGAATTAGAATTTATCGACAACATCGAGTAATACATAGCCCATCACTACCGCCTGTCAAATGGAATACGCACTTCAGTCATAAGTTGTGTGAAGAGCACTTCACCTGTTATTTATGTTTGCGTATGTTATCTCAGTGACGATGCGCAGGAGTCGGTGGCGAAATAGATGCTCCGGTTATCGATAACGTCGACCGTTGGGGTCGTACGTCACTACTTAAAAAAAAACCAAATTACTTTTGTAAATATTTTTATTTATTTATTAGATCACCAAAAATACTCAATAAAACTTCGCAAATATATGAAAAATAAAATAAAACTTTCGGTATTTTAATCAAAGGCGATACCTGAATGACAAAGAGTAAAGTTCAGCAATAACAAAACAAAAACAAAAAATGTGACAATTATTGTCGTTTTAAAATATTAGACGAGAAAAACATTTGTAATTTTAACTCTCATAAGTGATATAAAACAACTCTGTAACCTGGGCATAGTTACCTTGGTAAGAAAGCTGTTGTTTTCAATATTAAAAGCACAAACAATAAATTCTTTCAAGAGTAAAACAATGCCAAACAACTTATGTAAATCTTTAGGAAAGTCTGAGGGCAAAATTTATAAGCATAATTCTTCATAGGTATGCTTTACTTACATATGACGATTATTCGATTAAATAATTAAATAAAAATATAAATTTTTTCATGTAACTGGGTCTGTCAAATTGCTGAATCATTGTGTCAAAAGATGAATTTTAGTATACACTAGCTGGTGCTCGCGACTTCGTCTGCGATGTCTGTGATGCCTACGTCATAGTAGCTTTATGCATGCAAAGTATCCGATTGGTTTAAAATTGACAAATTCACAACCTTTCATCTCCTATTTTATCCCATTGGAGCTGGAATTAATCAAAATCCTTTCTTAGCGGATGCCTACATCATAACATCTACCTGCATGCTAAATTTCAGCCCGATCCGTCCCGTGGTTTGGGCTGTGCGTTGATAGATCACTGTGTCAGTTAGTCAGTCAGTCACCTTTGAATTATATATATTTAGATATAGATTGGACCTTGGAAAATGACATAGGGTAATTTTATCGCATAAATTAAACTTAAAGGGACTGTAATGGAACATGAAAGTTTCTATAAAGAACCTATCATTTCTTAAAAAGGCTATTCAAATAACTATTTTAGGCCGACGAAGTCGCAAGAACATGTCTTTTATTAGAAGGTCAAGAGAATTATCGAATCTAATTCAAAATAATTTATTTCTATATCATTATTACAACAGAGAATGATACGGTTCAATTACATAAACACGAGCTCTTTGCATTTTATTACTCGAAACAAGTGATCTAAATTGAGAGTAACCGCGGCTGGTCCGATTTTGATATGATTTACGATAACGACAATGTGAGTGCGGCGGAAAAACTCGTAAGTAGGAGAGCTTCGTTCCGCTTGCCAAAAGAATTAGCAACGTACTGTCGTTTGGAAAAGTGAATAAGTTAATGTAGAGATTTGTAATTATAAACATTAAATTTGTTATGACTATGGTAATATAAGTTTTTGTAAGAAGTTTAAAATTTTATGTATCAACTAAATTTAGTGATAATAAAATACAATTGGCCTACACACAGTCTACAGTATATTACTATATCGTATTAAACGTTTTATTCTATAGTTATTATATTTACAGTTAATATCAAAGCAAAAGTTCACATAATTTGTCCCTAACTTATGTCACAGCGTGTGTTGTGAATTTTAATTTGTCAGTATTAACTAATTCACTCAACTTGATTTTTATATTCGGTTTAAATCGAACTACTTCGCACATGGTCAATACCACTATTGGAGAGACGAGATAACCTAGTGATTAGAACACGTCGATCTCAACCGATGATCACGTTTACAAACCCCGGCTAGCACCGCTGAGTTTACATGTGCTAAAGTGTTAAAATTCATCTCGTGTTTGACGGTAAAGGAAAACATCGTGAGGAAACCTACATGTACCAGGAGCAGTTCTCACACATGTTTAGCCAACCAGCATTGTGAGTGCGTGGTGTGTTAAGCTCTAAACCTTCTCCTTAATAGGAGAGAAGGCTTTTGCCCAGTAGCAGGATATTTTCTGGATTTTAATTTAATTTACTTAGAATTTAAATAAATAAAAAATAATAAGAACTTTTATACTTGACTGTATTTATAAGAAGTGGCACTGAATTGGGCAAGCGAAACTCGAGTGGTCTTTTAGAGGCACATTTAGAGTCTGCATTCGGGTTAATGGTGGTCCATACGGCGCGGCTAGAGGTAACAACATTGTTGTTGTAAAGATTGAGGGGAAATACAACATTGTTGCTTAATTCCTGTTGTTAATTGATTTATTCGATATTCGGTTGATTTTAAGCGAATAAAAAATATGCATTTTTTAAATTTTAAATAACACATGTGCTCAATTACAATGGCAATTTTTATTTAAAGTAATTTATATACGTAGTTACATATTCAATATGATTTAATTTAAACGTTATTTGTCTACATAACGTGGATGAATAGTAATTTTTGGGTTTTATTCATTGAATAGTAATAGTAGGTAATTGCAATTGCATTTGAAGGTAATTACGAAACTCTTTTTATGTATTAATTGAGATGAACAAAAAACTTATATAAAACAAAAATTTTCATCGAATTAGATACTTAATGCTCTAAAAGATCAAACATGACCCACATTTCATAGAAAATCGACTAACAAAAACGTATTTTGTCGAAATAAATCGCGAATAAAGTCTTTTAAAAGAAGCTCCGTGAGACGTGACGAAGAGAAATCAATTTAGAGTCAAACGGGAAAGACGGCTAATCAAAAGAGATTCAATAGGCGGAAACCGACATTACGGGGAGGGGGGAAAAAAGTGGAAATAATTCGTTAATCCCGTAATTGGAGCCCGCTACCGAACCGGAAAACAAATTTCCTATTATTGAACGCTAGGGCTGTACTGGGTGCTAAATTTTTTTAAATAATTTATTTAGTTTATTATACACCACACATAAACGGGAGATATATATTAGAAAGTATAAACGAATAAAGGTTCGTTTGTACAATATGGCGGCCTCATCACATAATAGCGTTTTTTCCAGACAACCTTAATTTTACTTGTTTGTAAAGGAGAAACATAGTAAATAAAATAGGTGGTGTATAAATAGACATAAATTGGAAACTATGGATTTGGGGATTTGGGTTTTTGTTTTATTAAATTGTCCAATCTCTAACATGCAGAGGAAAATTTTAACTGTTATGACACACTTGTAAGTTTATTGATTTAAAATTTTTAGTGAGACAATTATATATTATGATATAATTATATAATATTGATTCGTAAATATTAGAGAATTAACTCTGAAAAAAACTTCATAAAAATGATTATTACTAATATTGTTATTAAAATAAATTATAATATATAAGTATGTATTTGTATTTAGTTTTTTTTTTAATTATAAAAATTAAAATTACCACTTTCAACTAGCAACCCTGTAAAAAGAATCGTCGCTTCAGAAAGTGTAGGTAGATAATTATTATTAGAGACTCATTAGAGGACGATTGTCCTCCCCCGAGCGGTCGAGCGCCTCCCTCACACCTGACCGGACGGTTTATTATTGCCTATTGGCTAGGGTATTTTATATACGGGGTGTTTTTTTATAATTTATATCATAGAAAAAAAGGTTACAAAAATTTTAATATACAAATTTTAATATGATTCCTTTGTACTTTTTACTTTCGTTGTGTTTTTTTGTATATTCGTATTTTTACTGGTGTACAATAATATTCTTTATCTTCTATATCCATATCTTTAATACAAACCTGAATTCCACACACATTTTGCCTTTCTTGACATACACACATTTTTAATGTGAAATAAAGGTTAAAATTACATTCGTTAAAATTATATTCGTTAGTTTACGGTATTGACTTTTATGCAATGAAATATATACCTACCTACAATATGTTATTAGCTCATAGATTTCAAAAACCAGCTAGCGACTGAGTATGACGAATGAGATTATATTTAAACCAACAAGTCAATTTACGAACTTGTCGAAGTTGGAAATAGTTACAGATTTTTAACGTAAAATTAGATGACGTAACATATCAATAGTTATAAAATATCATTGCTTCTATGTATAATTTACGAATTGTAATTGCGTTAACAAAATAATAAAGAACCAATGCATTTTACGTTTAACTAGTTTTCACTTTAATCATTAAATATGATAACATTATTATATTTCATACGTTAAAATACATTTGACAAAAAATATTTCAGACAATTTTAACAAGATGATATTCGCTATATCATCATAATTCAATCAATATATACCTATATTGATATTACATAAATATAAATGTGGTAAATTAAAACACGCTGTATAATGGTTCAGTGCTGAGACACAGACCGTTTCTAGCTCAGCTTTTTATTTGTCGGTGCTCTAGTCGAGCACTAGTCGACGTGACCGCGCAACTTACTGCCAACATTAGGCAGGCACACCCTATATACTCTTAGTTATATAAACACTACACTACTACACATTGTATAACATATAGGTGGCTCATTGTAGTTATTTTTTTAAAAAATAACAGCAATTTTTATTAGTTCTATTAGACATTGAACGGACATACATACTATGTCAAACACACAATCCTCCTTTTAAGCTTCTCACAGGCAGATAAAACTGGACACAGATAAGTGTTATTTTTAATAAAAAAGAATATTGGATTTGAAAATATAATTTTATTAAGAGAGATTATTAAACAATGACACGGAACTAAAAAAAAACAAAAACAGTACTATAAAAGCAGTAATGTAAAGCCACGCGGAATTCATTTTGAGAAAATGGCGTCTGAAGATGTCAAACCTATTCTGATTAGTTTTGTTTGAAGTAGTAGATATATCCATCTGTTCTTTTCTATTTTGATAAAAGGTACATGAATTAAAACCAGATTAGTATAACGAAAAGTTCTATATTATAATAAGTTTTCATATATTCGTGACTATTGTATATTATAAAATATGAAATACGTTTTAAAATTCGAAACATTAAATTAAAAAACTTTATTCCTTACTTATTTAGTTTCGATGACTTTCATTAATTGAATAATGTTAAATATATCGCGTTATCAGAATACATCAATATCTTCGAATTTTTGTGGGTTGATACATTATTGCTTATCAGCACCCATTTACTTACTTTATCAATAATGACTATAATAAATAATATATAATAAACGCATCATACTCAACGGCTCCCATTAAGATCTCATGGTCTTGTGTCGGGAGTCCGGAAACACACAACACTAACACAGACACCCACGACAAACATCCGTATATCCAATACAGACGTTTGCCGCGAGCGGGGATCGAACTCGCGACCGTTAGCGCTTCAGTCAGTTGCAATGACCACTGCGCTAACGTGTCTGACTATACAAAAATAGAATCCCATCATACAAGCGTATATCCCATGACAGTGTATATTTACCCTACCTTCAAAATACACATTACGCCCCGTATTCCCATCAAAACAAAACCATAGCTTTAACATACTCCAGTAACAATTAAACGGTGTCCGTCAAGCATTTTTAACCATGATCGACCTTTTGTTTGTTATTCTATCACAATGTATGACTATCAATCAATCTGGCCGACCACACAATAAGGTTATCTTTTAGATAAATGAAAATAGATTATAACAAAACTTCAAGTAACATTCAAAAAGTAACTGTAATACTACAAAAGACGCATTAAAACCATGTTGAACACGTGTCTAGCTAAATTAAACATTGCTTAAATTTTTTTATTTTTTATCTAAATTGCTTAACAAGGAATAAACTCATAAAAAAACTTTTTGATAAAATGTTATATGTTACATTTAACATCTGAAATAGGTTTTAGACATCTATTAAACTCACTTAAACGTATGTTTATCTATATCTAAAGCATGTTTAACTCAAAACTGTGCTTAAACGCGGATTTTTTTAAACACGCGTTTAACGTCTGTTTAAATCTTTTGTAATAAGGCAGTAAATGTTTAGGATATTAAATTTAATATTACTTAATATATTTTTAATTTTTAATATTATATAGACATAACTGGATTTACTATAGAGGCACCTAAGGCGGTACCTAGTGGCCAGGGCGGAAAAATTTGTGGTGTGAGATATTTTTCTTTAAGATTTGTAATTAAGTTTTTTATAATAGGTACTCTACTACTTTTTAAAGAGCGCTTTTTCTCTTATACTAAATTTCCATAGGTAATGATTTTGGTTAAGGGGAGGCATTTTTCATTGTGTCCCAGGGCGGCACTTAAGGTAAATCCGATATGTACACAGAACTAATAAAATACTAGAAACTCTGATGAAAAATGTACCACGGTCGTAGCTTATTATTAAAATCCGCATTTAACAGTTTTTTGATTCTTTTACAAATCGTGGTTTTTTTTTAGAAAATGGCAATATTATATTTTTTGTGACAACATCTAGGATTAACTGCTTTACAGGGTCTCCAAAGCTCGGCAGGAAAAACTATAGGGACAAGCCACTAAGAGATGTCGTAAAGAGGAGAAGCCGGGTGTGGCAGCTAGTCGGAAATAAAACAATTGTTTTTACCTACATCCGGCACCAGGCTACGATCTAGCAAGGCGTCCTAAATCTAATTGTTTAACTATTCTAACAAAACGCATATCAACGTCTAAAACGTTTACTCTATTGTTTCAAAAATATTCAGAACAAGCTGCCCTTCACGATTTCACACGCATTGATAGTTACTTCGTTTCTATGAGTCGTTACGTGATATAATGTTGCCTATAACCTTCTTCAATAAAAACTATCCAACGTAAAAAGAATTTTTCAAATCAGATCAGTAGTATCAGAAATTACCCCCTACATATAAACAAATTTCACCGCTTCATAATATTAGTATAGAAATTATTAAAACCGGGAAAATGGAACATTATTGAGTACTATAACTTTTAAGTCAAGTAATAGGTACGTCGATTTACGCTACTCCATTTCTTGTCATCTACATCTCTCTCATCCAAAGTTACAATATTGTTCAATTTAATTTTTTAACATCTTATTTAGTTTTATTCAAAGTAAAGTTTTATTTAAACTAAATAAGATGTTAAAAAATAAATTGAACAATATTGTAATTTTGGATGAGAGAGATGTAGATGACAAGAAATAGGGTAGATTTAAATTAAATATAATCTGCTATACGACAAAAGATAAAACCATGGTCAACACTTCTCTAGCTAAACAGTGTTTAAAAATTAATCTATATCTAAAATGTATTAAAAATTAATCTATGTCCTAAATCGCCTTAATGCGAATAAAATGATGAAAAACTTATAAATGATATGTCACACGTTACATTTAACCTCTAAAATAATTTTGAGACATTTATTAAACTCATTTAAGCGTCATTTATACATAATTAAAGTATGTCTAAATCATGACTAAAATTAAACTCAAACTGTCGTTAGACGCGGCTTTGTAGTACGGAATTTTATAAATATGCGTTTAACGTATGTTTACATTTTTTGTAGTAAAGTTTAATGTATGTACCTACGACAAAAATTTAGTTTGTATCGAAATAACCGCATATCTAATCAAATGCCTAAGTCACTTGAATATATTTCACTTATTACAGAGATATTCTTTATTGTTAAAATAATTTCATCTAAGCCTGGTCTTTAAAAGTATAGGAATATATAACCTAGGAACAGATACGTCGTAAGTAGTTACGTAAGCTGTGAATGTCAAAAATAAATCACTAACAGTAAATTCTTTTAGGTGTAAAGCAATGAGAAATAAGTTATATAAATCTTTATGAAAGCTCAAGAGCAAAACTTATAAGTGTAATTCTAATACTAAAAATTTGTACAACGCCAGAGTTGCGTTTATCATGGAAGCACTAAAATACTATGAAGCTAATAAATGACAGCCAAACTCAAAAATAATGTTTATAATGAATTGTGTACTAGTTTATGAAATAAGAACAATGGCGTGCTAGCGGGCACGTGCGTGGAACGTTGGAACAAAACAAATCATATATCACTTTCAAAACTCCTGTAAACATTACATTACAAACGTACAGATGACTTACAATTGTTATACATATAACCAATTTTTTTTTTGGGTTCCATGCGCAAAGGCTTTCAAAGAGACCCTATTCCTCAGACACCGCTATTCGTCCATTTATTTTTTCTTAATGTCTATTGCCTTGCCTACCGGTACGCTGCGGTGGGGCCCCGAGTATTAAAACTCAATCCTTGAAAAGGGGAGCCCCCGTTAGGGCGCAGAATAGACGTCCGTCCTAAAAGTGTCTCCTAATGAGATCGCACCTCAGCTTTGTACGTCATTTATGTGAAGGGGGGTGGGCGGGGCTATGCGGAGCCCTGTTGGCGAGAGTGACTGCCTCAAGCCGTCGCAAACCGAGGACCTCGTCTCCGCCGGCGGAGACAATCTGTGTGTGGCTTGGTGTTGGTCCCTAAAATGGTACATTGGCCAGGGTGATCCTATCGTGGTGGACAATCAATACGTGCATAGGACGTCTTTGTCTTGTCCATAATTTTCAGTCAGCGAGCTATATCTCATGAAAAGGTAGAGAGTTGAAATTTTCACAAATTTCGTATACACAATGTCGCTTTAACAATAAATAACAAAAACCGGACTTCAAATTTGGTTTCATTTTTCAACTCTGGTTTCTTTAACATAAGTAGGAAAGCACTTATTTAAAAAGAGCATATAATATTATATTATATAGTATAATACGGAACACTTTGTAGCGTTTAACCAGTTTTCACTTCATGACATGACATGAAATGAATGCCGGTCATCTGATGTTAAATAATAAACTTCAAAATGTAAAATAAAAAAGAAAACAAACCAGTAGAACTAAAACTGCGTTCCTAAAAATGCAAGGATGTTACTTTAAATGATGAACAGTTTTTACAAAACAGAATAAACCATTTTTTTTTATTCTATATTGTTAACAGTTAATACGATGTATTGTTTTAAAGACTTAATTATTATTATAAAACGCTAAATTCGTTAATTAATTACAAATAAGAAGTAAAGAAGAATAATGGTTTCCATACATCCAATTTTGTAGACTCTAGAAAATGAGGTTGAATATACAAAAGTGAGTTTCAAAACAGATTATACACACATTTTTAATTACGAGCAATTATGAGCGGCCGCAACATTACGAATGTGAACATTTTACTGTTGTCGTAAAACAATAAAAAACATTTTAGTGACACACACACATCGCCGAATAAATAAACAATACACACATGCGGACGTACAAAAAAATAAATTGTATTTTAAATGGTCTTCAGGTTACTATTGACGTGATAAAAAAGTAACAGTTAAAAATGGTTTGTTAAAAACAGTTTTAAACTTTAAATAGGTTTTTAAATCACATCTTTGTTTATTTAAATGTCTTTATGAATTTTTAACTAACTTCCAAAAAAGGGGGAGGTTTTTAATTCATCAGGGGTTATATTTTTAATCTATGTATAATCACTGCTTGACCGATTTGGTAAATGTTTTTTTTTTTATGTACATTGATATAACGGCGGGTCAGACTATTAGCGCGTTCACTCACCAGCTGCGCTGCGATCACCAGCCGCGACGGTTCACAATTTTTATTTTGGAAAAGTATACTCTCCTATTAAGAGCCGAAATGGCCTAGTGGTTAGAACACGTCGATCTCAACTGATGATCACGGGACTCAAACCCCGGCTAGCACCGCTGCTTTTTCAAATGCTTAATTTGTGTTTAAATTCATCAAGAGCTCGGCGGTGAAGGAAAACATCGTGAGGAAATCTGAATGTGCCGGGAAAAATTCTGACACATGTACATACGTATATCCGCTAGCCCGCAGTGGAGCAGCGTGCTGGATTAAGCTCCAAACCTTCTCCTTAATTGGAAAGGAGGGTTTTGCCCAGCAGTGCGGCATTTACAGGCTGTTACTTTACTTTACTTTTACTCTTCTATTCATCCCATTTCCATCAAAATCAGTTTAGTAGTTTGGTATTTAGAGCAAAATAACTGGAAAATATGTCATTCAAGTTAACAAAATTACGGAATTACCTTTTGAAGTCGGTTCCTTTTTTTAAAAAAAGCCGTAGTTATATAAAAGTATTCCCAAATCGAAATCATAATATTTTTATTCAAATTAGAAATTTACATTCTCTTTTTGAATGTCCAGCAAATGAATCTACCGCGGTTTCGGAAAAGTTCAAACTTCAGATTGGAGAAGAAACGCGGAAGAAACTCAGTGGGACTTTTTTGTATTGTTTTTAAATTAAAAAAATTACAATATAATGTAGTATTTTTTATTGGTTACATGCATTTATATATCACATAATGATATCAGAATTCCATCTTCATTACAAAATAGTATTCACGTCCCAATTACGCGCATTTCTACATACAACAATAAAGTAAATCTTTCTAAATATATTCCATTTTAATGAGGAAGCCCAGCAAATTATAATGTTTATATAGTTTTAAACTGGATTCGCTATAAAACTGTGATAGAGCAGATGTAGTGTGGACAAGTAAACAAATATTCCTGGTCGTGTGTTCTGTAATTACGCGCTAAAAATTGAGTTTGTTCTAATTTGATCTAATGAATATAATAAAAATGGGAGAATATACACATTATTATTTATTATAGCGTCGGTAAGGGTAAAATTGAGGGGAGCCGTGATGGCCAAGAGGTTAAAACACATCGATCTCAACCGATGGTCGCGCTTTTAAACCATTCAGATTTCAAGAGCTGAAGTGTTTCATCGGTGAAAGAAAACATCGTGCATGTCGTAGATTTTCATGACGTTGCGTTACGTACGTTACGTAACGACTTAATATCACTTTATTAAAAATAAATTCTTTCCTATTGTTTGCGGATGTCATTACCTACTTTTCAAAAGTTGATCCTTATTAGTGACACTATTGGTTGGCGTAATAATACGGAATGTGTTTTTTTTGTCAAAATTAACTAGTTCGATTATTAGATAAATAATTGGTTAGTATAGATAAAAAATGCACGAATAATACATATTATTCGTGAATTTTTTTCTGATAAATTAATTATTAAAAATAACTAGTGACATGTTGCCTGTAAATAAATAAATAGCTATTTATGAATTCGACTATTCAATTCTGGATCATAACGGAACAAATCAAAGAACGTAGTCAAAAAATAGCGATGATTATAAAGTTTATGGGCGAGTAATTTTTATAAAACCAGAGATAATTGCGCCGAACACACGTAAGTTGTGGAATGTTTGATGAATCTCTAATTAGAAGCTAATAAAACAATAATAATATATTTTTTAATGAAAATTATATTTTTATTATGTTTAGTATAAAAAATATACATATGTATTTGTTTAATTAAACAAATTTATATAATGTTAAAGTATTATTATTCGACTAACTGTATGAAAATATATGCAAAAATTTTTGGTTTTAAACACTTTTTTTTGTATGGAAACCTTGTCATACTCTGTGGTAAAAAGCTGTCAAATCGTCGTATGTGTGGAAACAAAATAATATACAAAATATGTCTAGGTAGGATTCGGCAGAGTGATAAGTTTAACTCTAAATTCGTCTTTTCGATAGCATCTTTACCAGTCGTTCAACCTTTAGACACGACTGGACGCTGATAAGCAATACTGTGTCAAGCCACACGGACTTCATTTTGAGAAAATGGCGTTTAAAGATGTCAAATCTATTCTAAATAACTTAGTTTGAAGAAATAAAAGCCAAAGAATTGTATTGATTAGTTTGAAGAAATATATATCCATCTTTGCTTTTCTGTTGAAAGAATGCTAATTAATAATAAGTTTTTTTTTTAATATGTGTCTATTGCATATGGTGTTCCATATCTTGGATTAAACTTCAATATTCTAAGCATTCGATTAAGAAACACTTGTCCGTACTTATTCAGTTTAGATGACTTTAATTTTATTAATAATGGTAAATACTTGACACATTGTCAGAATACATCAATATTTTTATATTTGACTTTTTGTAGGTTGACACATTATTGAATCAAATCAAATCAAAAAATACTTTATTCAAGTAAGCTCTCACGAGCACTTTTGAATCGTCAATACATGAAAAAACAAAAAAAAATTACATCAAATAATGAAGCTACCACCGGTTCGGAACGTAGATTCTACCGAGAAGAACCGGCAAGAAACTCGATAGTTACTCTTTTAAAATATTGTCAATACATCACAACACAGTTTATGATTACAAATTGATTATTTATCCTGTACGAAATTCAGCATATACTAAGCCCACGCATCTTTATCGTGAACGTAATCTTGTATAGAGTAATATGCTTTAGCTATTAGAGACTTTTTAACATATGATTTAAATCTATTCATGGAAAACTGCAAATATTTCTGGGGGATTTTATTATAAAAACGAATACCTTGCCCCAGAAAGGAAACATTTACTTTGTGAAGTCGAAAACAAGGTGTTACAAGTTTATCTTTCTTTCTCGTGTTAATATTATGTTTATCTCTATTTCTTTCAAAATAATGAATATTTTTGTGAATGTATACTATATTGTTATAAATGTATTGTGACGCAACAGTAAGTATACCTACTTTACTAAAAATATCCCGAAGAGAGTCTCGAGCTCCTAGATTATAAATACCACGAACAGCTCTTTTTTGTAAGATAAATACAGTATTAATATCTGTAGCACTACCCCATAGCATCAATCCATAAGACATGATACTATGAAAATAACCAAAATATACTAATCGAGCTGTATCAACATCGGTTAGTTGACGAACTTTTCTAACCGCGTACGATGCGGAGCTGAGTCTCCCCGTAAGAGATAACAAATGGGAGCTCCACTGAAGTTTCATATCCAAAGTTATTCCTAAAAACACCGTTGTATCAGTAACATCAAGGATCTCATTATTTAATATTAAACTATAAGTTTGCTGTTTAACATTAGGCAAGGTAAATATTACACATTTCGTTTTCTTAGCATTTAAGACCAGATTATTAGATGTAAACCAATATTGTATCAGTGACAATGCATTGTTTACATCGTCATAATTAGTTTTATTTCTGTCAACTTTAAAAATAAGCGAAGTATCATCAGCAAACAATACAATGTCACAAATACTTTTAACATAAAACGGAAGATCATTGATGTATAATAAAAATAGAAAAGGACCCAGAATTGACCCCTGTGGAACACCCATCTTTAGGACAGATCCAGAAGACTTTATTCCATTTATAGTAACATGTTGAATTCTCTGTGTCAAGTATGAAGCAATGAGATCAAGAGCTTTGCCTTTCACACCGTAATATTTAAGTTTATATAAAAGCGTTTCGTGCTCCACGCAGTCAAATGCCTTAGATAAATCACAGAATACACCAATAGCATTCTGTGATTTCTCCCACGCATCATATATGTGTTTGAGGAGTGCTATTCCTGCATCTGAAGTCGAGCGACCTTTAGTGAAACCGTATTGTTCACCATGAAAAATATTGTTTACATTAAAATAAACAAGGAGTTGATTTAAAATTAGTTTTTCAAATATTTTACTTAGGGATGGTAATATAGAAATAGGTCTATAATTACCAGGATCACATTTGCTTCCCTTTTTAAAAAGTGGTAAAACTTTACTACATTTTAATAAATCTGGAAATGAACCCGCGTTAAGACATTTGTTAAATATACAAGCTAAATAGGGAGCAATGTCTCGGATGATACTACTAATTACTTTAACCGAGATACCCCATAGATCATTTGTTCTCTTGATTTTTAGAGTATTAAATGTTTTTACAATATCTAGTGATGTAATTTGTTTAAAAGAGAATTCGATATCATATTTGGGTACATTATTTGCTAACAATGTAGAAGCAGTTAATGAAGACGAATTTAACTGAGATGTTATATCTGTAGGTATTTTATCAAAAAATTGTTCGAATATATTTACAACTTCTAATTCTGAATTAACGAGTTTATTCTCTACATTCAATTCAATTGGCAAAATCTGCTTGTTAGATTTACCACATAAACTATTAATAACGTCCCAAGTAGCTTTAATTTTATCTTCCGAATTAAAAATTTTTCCTTTGATATGATTTGACTTAGCAGAAATGCACACCGCCTTAAAAGTTTTTGAATACTTTTTTACATATTCTACAAAATGTTCCTCATGATACCACCGCTTCACACTGTATAATTCATATAATTTATTTCTACTTTTATAAATGCCAGGAGTAGCCCAGTCACTAAATTTCAAGTTTACAGTATTATAAAATGTCTTCATTTTGAAAATATTATTAAATTCATTTAAAATTAATTTAAAAACCGAATCATAAAGTACATCTGGATCATCTGCAGTCATATCTAATTTACCTATTTTGGACGCCACAATATCTTTAAAACAATTTAATTTTTTAATAGTTATTGGTCTACATATTATTTTTCTTTTATTTAAAATAACCCTATCTTGAAGTGAAAATTTTTGACCACAGTGGTCAGATGTTAAGTTATTAATAATTGACTTTTCATAAATTTCACAATGACAAAAGATATTGTCAATGCAGGTAGAAGACATACTAGTAATTCGAGTTGGTTCACAATATCTGTATGTTAAATTAAACGATTTAAATAAGTTAATCAGTCGTGTACTGGTTGTCGTGGTCTTTAACAAGTCTACATTGAAATCACCACATACAACTATATATTTATTACCTTTACATAACTTTCCTAAAATATCCTCCATAGTTGACTCAAACAAACTAAAATCTCCTATAGGGGGGCGGTATACGCAAACTACAATGTACTGCTGAAATTCCACACAGGACAATTCCACAGTTCGCTCGATAGAGAGAGCCACAATATCTTGACGAGATTTACATGCTATATCTTTACGAACTAATATTAATGAACCTCCACGAATGGCATTCCCTCTTACGAACGAACTAGACATGATAAAATTTTTAATATTAAATATGTCATTACATTGGAGCCAATGTTCTGTAATACAAAATATATGGATTTTATCATATTCTGATTGCTTATCAGCATCCAACTTTTAATTTAATTTACTAATTACAATCTTTATTAGCGGACCTTTTTTAATCAAACATTTTATTAGATAAAGAAATAACGTTACGAGCTTAAATTCAAGTTAATTATTATTACAATGTAATTTTTTTCAACATACGAATTGACGACAAATATTTTTTCTATGCTCGCGCCAAAAAAAAAAGTAAGAATGTATATATGTAGGTCATGAATGAAATCTCGTGAAGCAATTCTGAAATCAAAAACCCGTTCTAATTTTGTCTGAATGACTCAATCACACTAACAGCAATTAGATATTCAACAATGCATTCATAATGTTCAGTCAATTAGATGACCACAAAGCGAACCGATTTAACCGCCATCGCCACACGTGTTCGAAATAAAAATAAAACTACCATAGACAAGCCGCTCCGCTTCTTGAAATGAGGAGTGCGTTTGAATCGATGCGATTTTAAGACACTGTACCAGTTGACTTGATATGTAAATACTCCGTATTGCTGGTTATTTTGAGTCTTAAATAATCTGCCGTATTTTTCTTACAAAATCATTGACTAGCGATAGAATTATATGCTATATAAATAGCATATACTCTATTTAATAAATTTATAATAACATTATAACGTAAAAAAGTATCAGATTATTAATAAAAAGTATATTTAATAATAAGCTCATAAAATAAATACTTTAAACTATTTTATTAAAAAAAAAAACTTGTATGCCGAAATCAACATGTTTTTACAGAAACATGAGCGAATTTTATGACTTTAATACATTTTGTTTTTAAAAAAATTAAGGACAGTAACTCGCCTGATTCAAACACAGCACCAGCACTTCCGAGCCCAGTAAACAGGTAAGGGAAACATATCAGAGTTTACGCTACTGAAATGTAAATGTGGCTAACGAGTGAATGGATCGGTGAATGAAAATAAATCCTATTTTGATCATCCTCATTTCACGCTTTATTAACATCGTTTTATTATCTGTTCTGTGTGCGATTTATTTATGTAGCTATGTAAAGATATGTGTTATAATTATTTCAGTAATTAAATTAATTAAGTTATACCCAATTAAATAAAATAAATTATATATACTTATTCTTAATTTAGTCCTACTTTTTTGTTTTATGACTCAAAAAAGTTTTTACTTCAAACGCAATATACCTACTCGTACCTAAGGCGAGAATAACATTTGTAAGTTTTACTCGCTTAATTGATAGCAAAAAACTTATTATTCTGTTAAAAAGTTGTTTTATGTATTACAAAAGCTATACCTATGTGTCAAAACAAAGACACTGACATTGACTATATTATATAATTTAATATAAAGCAATGAGAAAATTGAGCGCAAAACTTATAAGTGTAATTTTCGCCTAAGATATATAAAAACTTTTTTAAAACCTATATACGATTAGTAAAAATGTCAAAAATATTCCAGACATGAACCGATTTTCCAATAAAATGTACTCATTCGTAAAATCCTATTATCTGGAACGAGTAGCCACCCCTTCCGCCGTGTTCACCAAACTGTAAACATTTTAAACATTCTTCAGAGTAATATTACATTTTATTAGTTTATAGTTTACAGCACATAATTAACTAGTTTCCTAGAACGCCGCAGCTTGACGTTCGCTATTAATTTTATTTTAAAACTTTTTTGTCGCTTCAACTAAGACAATGTTTACATTACATGAAACACGCATAACGTGAACTGTTCTGTATTTTAGTTTATGAAAGAAAGACAGAAAGAGACAGATATATTTTTCGAGATAAGTAAAAAATAATTAAACATGTAATAACCAATATCATTAAACATAATTCAATAGTATAAAGCTGCTAATAATATGGAAAAATGAAACTGAAGCAAAACTAAGCATATGTTTAAAGAAATCACTTAATCAATTTTAAGTAAATTAGCAGTAAATGAATTATGTAATAGTTCTTGTATTTAAGTGACAATCAAAATATACATCAAGAAATCTCTCAATACAACTTAATTAAAACTAGGTGATCGGTGTAAATACTTCGTACGTCAGTAATTCGTTACGTAATGAAATTTTCAAGATATTAACTTAATTTTTATCGCGGACAATGTTCAAAATAGCGTCTTGATTATCAATGTTGATGGAGTATTAATAGAGATATTTCATATCGACAAATACACCTTGGTAAAATAATATACATACAAATGTTATAGATAATAAAAGTCACATCTTTTTGGTTAAATTATAGAAATGTTAAAGTTCTACCCCGTCTAGATCATTTTATAATATCATGGTAAGTTGGTAACACGGTTCTGGTTTTAAAAGAGGCGGGTTCATCTAATAGGTGTTTAAATTTTTTCTGAGCTCCGGTGTATATGATTTTAAAACACATTTAAAAATATAACTGGCCCGGAATAGAACAATGTCTTAATTTTCGGCTGAGAAGAGGTTTCGTGGTCATTTTTAATGTTCTCTGTCTTGTATTTACTAATTAAACTTCTTAATTTAAACAACTTCCGTTGTCATAAACAATAAAGATTATCGTTTATATAAATAATTATAGAAAAAAAGGATTTGTTTGACCATTAAGTAATAGTATTTTTAATACGAATAACTACAACTGATTACTTTAAGATCAAAAGAAAAAAATCGTCATTCATAAATCTTTTAAAAATCAAAAATCAGCTGTACCTAATTAGAT
Organism: Hypolimnas misippus; assembly: GCA_037950945.1. Taxonomy (NCBI): domain Eukaryota; kingdom Metazoa; phylum Arthropoda; class Insecta; order Lepidoptera; family Nymphalidae; genus Hypolimnas; species Hypolimnas misippus. The sequence goes on from JBBEEQ010000009.1 coordinate 6,416,741, forward strand.
TTCCGATTTTTAGTTTCGCGACACTACAAGTTTTGCTCTCAGACTTAATAAATATATACATAAAGTGTTAGTCATTGTTTTACATCTTAAAGAATTTATTGTCAGTGCTTTATTTTTAAGATACACAGTTTTCGTAAATACGACGTATCAATTACTAGGTTACTGAGTTGTTTTATTTCTATGGAATAGGTGGATGAATTTCATTTCTATGAGTCCAATTGGAAATATACTCTTTCAAACAAAAAAGGATTAACCTATCTTTGATCAAACGTGGAACATGCATAAAAATAAAAATAAAAAATAAAAATCCCCGACAAACATTCTATGTTCTTATCCTTACGTATTTTTCTCTTGAAGTCGATTCAATTTAATTGATTTGAATTAAATTCGGTTGAAAACTTAAATTCGGTTTTTCAATCGACCTTAAAAAAGGAGAGATTCTCATACTCATAACTGTGCCATTTCTTAAACTATTTAAAAAATCAGTAGTTTAATTTTAAAATCAAAACAACTTGAATAAGTATGTCATCCAAATAAACGAAATTACGTATATTATACTCATGAAATCGGTTCCTTTTTCAAAAAAGTCGATTAAAAATGGTCCTAATTCCCTATCATTTCATTATACAGAAGCGCGTAGTGTTCTTAGTATCACAAGCGGTATAAATGGTCGGCTAAGGTAAACACGGTGAGCGGAAACGCCTTGATCGCTTGTCCGCCTGTCAGACACTAGTTGCCACTAGTATTGTTATGTTGTGAAACTTCCTTACGAATTTAGCTTTGTAGCCGGTTTTGATATGGTTGTCATGGTTTTTTTAGATCGATTATTTGGAAATGGTTTCTTTGATTAAGATTTCATGATTGTGACGTGACGTATTGTGATGTACTGATATGATATATTTTTAAACTTTATATGGACTTTAGTGGACATGGCACACTTTATTCAGCCCAATTACAGCGCCATTTATCGACTCTACTTGTGATTTTAAGGGCTCATATTTTGTTTTTATTTGACAACATTGTTAACTTTTTTATATAAAAGCTTGACAATATAAGACAATAATTATGACCAAAACTTCGTGACAACCACTTTAATTAAAAACAGTTACAAAAATAAATCTTATTTTTTAACAAGTGATAACACAATGATTTGAGAAATAGGCACTGATCAATTTTAATTGTACAAATTATTAGTGAGTTTGTGTGGGAGTGTGTGTGAAGGTGTGTGTGTATGATTGGACAATTATGTATGAATCTAGCATTTATTTTTTTATTGAATATCCTTTTTTCAATATACACGTAAGGCACATACCCACATTCACATACGCCGGTGGTACCCGTTGAGCGATTGACGACTGTTGCCGACTTTCAGCGCCGAAGACCGTCGTCGACCTTTTTATACAAGAGCCAGTAGTGAAATTAATTGCCAAAAAAAAAACTGTTATGTTTTAATTGCTTTTACTCCATTAACGTTGACAACAACGACAATGAGCTTTAGTTAGTTGAAGTAATATTAATTAATTAATAAAGAACAAGACGAAGAATGCTCTGCTTTTATTATTAACCTTCAATTCGTAAACAAACATAAAATCGTTTTGTAACAAACAAAAAAAAAACATCATAAAGCCGTTTAGGAGAAGCTCAGTAACAGACAAGAAATGTATATAAAGAAATCAGTAGTTTCAGAGATTACCCTATACATACAAATGTACAAACTTACAAATTTTACCTCTTTATAATATTAGTATAGATAAACAGATCATGTAGGATAGTACAAATAAAAAAGCGAGATTTTTTTGTATATACAAATACGTCAATACATCGCTTTACGGATGGCTGTACGCCCACGCAACTGTAGCTCCCGAACTTTTAACATTACAAACAGAATCATCCTCGTCAGTTTGATTATGTTTATTTAAATCCTCTGATATACAATTTTCGAGTCATTCCGGCTTTGTAGTCGGAATAATAGCCGCTCTGTTTGATGCGATTCGCGAATAGTGCGCACTATTTCCAATACGGCTAGGGTTGTTAACTTGCTGCCAGCAATTAGTTTATATAATATCGGGGAAAGTATTCTGTACTGAACTGTACTGTAACAACATAATAAAAATAATAATAATAAAAATATTTATTGCATAAATAAAAGTTGTTCACAATAATTTGCAACAGGACTTCAGAGTGAAGTAGATAAAAATGAAATAATTTCCCACGATTGGGCACAGTCTTATCCTATTAAGCAGGGATAAGATATTTTTTCGCAGTTAAAATATTCGAAAAGTTTCAATTCCTGAGATCGATTTATGAGGTGATAAAGAAGGATAGGACTTAGTAGCTCAGTTTTCATTCAATATTTAATGAATTAATCATTTATATCCCACATTATTAACACATTTCACAACACTATGTGAATTTAATTGTAATAGGTAGACATTAATGTACAAGATATGCATTATATATATACATATGTACATAAGTAAAAATCTCTCCTGACACAACTCTATGCTCTGAGCACGAGATCAGTCGAGTCAGAGGTACTAGCTCACATTAGGACCTGGGACTATCAGGATGATTCATTCGGATGGTTCAGTACGAAGAAATTTGAAACTCTAAGAGCTAGTAAAATTTGTTAGATGGAACCGTATGACAGATTTAAAATTTAATAAATAGTGCATTCAAAGATTTGCGGAAAAACCTACCCGCCTCTCAAAACGAACCTGTTTTATTATTTATTTAAAAAAATGTTCGAAACGATAGCCATTCTTTACATTCATTCAAAATGGTATTCATAAAAAGTTATGCAGTTCTTTCCTTCGGTAAAGTTGCTAATTTTGTTTAACATTGTATTCAAAATTAAACGATGAAATGACAAGATATTCAAAACACTGAACGACATGTTCAGCCAGCCCTGTAAAAACCTTTCTTAAAGATGTGTGTGTTTCCGCGAAATTATAAACTATTGTGTAACTCTCTATACTTCCATAGTGCTATTACATGCGGCAAAGCTCACAGGAAATCGTTACTATTTTAATTTGCCTTTTGTATAACGGTATTTGAAATTATCATCTTTGATTTTCTCTGAGCAGACTTTAGAAATTTTTGTGACCTATAAATAAAAATTTATTATTGAAAAAATTGTTAAAGTGCGAGTTGTACTTGCACATGAAGGGTTCCGTACTACTGTACACGATACGTAATCGTAAAAAATATGTACATTTTAAATTCGTTTGACGCTATAACAATATCTAAAAATTTGTAAGTCGCGCGTGATCGGTTTTTGTTATTTGTTGTTATATGGCAATAAGTAGCTTTCATATGGGAGGGGTCCGTCCAAGGGAAGGGTCAGAAGAGGGGAAAGGAGGGGTATAAGTCTAAAATATACAAAGAGAAACTAGTTTTTTCCGGGAATTACAAATAACAGCATTTAGAAATTATATAAACCGTTGTCATTGCTGTTCGTTCAATTTACTATACTAAGGGGGGGTCTGAACCTCCTCATCCCGAGGGCTTAGGAAGTCCAAATCCCTTTTATACGACCATAGTGTAATATGCAAAATAAATAAGCACTATTATAAAATTTCAACTCTTTACATGTATAGCATAAGATATAGCTAAAAGGACGACAGGATAACGATTGCTTAGCAATACTGTCCCGTTGGCAAGTTTCGGATGCGTAACAGCAATAATAGTACTTAATTTCTTTATGTGTGTGTACTTAACAATTTAATCATGCTATATTTTATTGCAAAAAGTATTTAATTATAAAAATATATATTTTTTTAAATATGTATGTATCTATAATATTAAAATTTATTTCTTTTCAATACTATAAGTTATAAAAACACAAGCATAAACAAAAATAAAATTAATATTTAAAGCAGAAATAAAATATCTGCCAAGAACAAAATTGTTAAGCTGAACCAGCGGTTCCCAATTAGTTTTTCAACTACTACCACTTTCTACTTTGATGGTTTTACATCATCATATATGATCAATCATCAATTTAATATAAATTAATTATCAATAAAAAACAACAAAACTCCCTCTCTGTTTCGCTCATGTTTATGATTACTGCTTCGCTCCTGTGAATCGTCCCGTGATGCAATGTAGCCTAATACCTCCCTTAATAAACGGGTTATCCAACCCAAAATTAATTTTTCAAATCGGATCAGCAGTGTGTCAAAGATTTGAAAGAGAAATTATCTTTGTCGAGAGATCTCTGTGCGTACTCCTAATGCAACCTCGCGTACTTCTGGTGGTACGCGAGTACTATTTGGGAACCACTGGGCTAGACTAAAGGAATGCGACCCATTTTAAATTTAACGTATTTTAATACCTTAATATAATTTAAGATGAAAATTTGCTAATGTTAATTATGAATAGTGCTCTGTAGCAGAAACTCTTGAACGCTAGAAAAATTGTAGGAATGGCTTTATACAGTAGTGTCAGTTACCTAGATGAATATCTGTTAACGTAGAACAATATAACCGATTTTAAAGAGGACGGTTGTTGTATATATACGTTTAGAGCAAAAAGAAATTGAAGAATTCCACTGTCGTGCCCGATAATAACTACTAAAACAATTCGTAATGCTTACTAAAATATTTCCTGAAAAATATGCATTTAAATAACAAAACCCCTATCCCAATTTAATTAGTAATAGTTTTCGAGAAATTCGTGAGCATTAAAATTTACATTCTTTTTCTTAAGTCGGTTTAAAATAATTAGTATTGTTCTATGAGCCTTTGATTACATTATCTCTAAATTTAAAAAGTTTAAAGTTTAAACTTTAACCTGACCGAGTAAATTCTGTCATATAAAATCGTTATTATTACGAATATATAAAATACAGGCCAGTCATTACAATCGATTCAGAAGTTTAGGCACTACGGTGGAAGATATCAACATACATACATAGACTGCTAAAACCATTATCATTTCTTTTGTCTTACACAATACTAAAGGACCATACTATGTATAGTAATTTATTTGTGGGCCGTTACGTGATTGCATTATCTGTGGTAATCATATGATTGTAACTCTATGGCCTCCGATCCATGAAACATTAACTACAAAAGATTAAACATACGATTAGGTTTTCAGGACGATTTAGAGTTAAACTTTTTTTTAGTCATTAAGTTAAACGCTTAAATGAATTTATTCTATTATGCCTCAAATCGTATTCAGCTGTTAATTTGAACGTGTGACATATTATTAATAAGTTTTTCATAATTTCACACGCAGTAAAGCAATTTAGACAAGATCTCAAAAATTGTTTAATTTTTAACACTGTTTAAACACTTGTTGAACATGGTTTTATTTTATCTTTAGTAGTATGACAGTAAGTGTTTATTCCTGTTAGTCAATATTTATATCGTAACAATAAAGCATGTAAATCATAAATTACCTAATATTATTTATAGGTTCTATTCTCTTATCTCAGATTATTTAAAACGGCCGCGTTATAGCTTGAGATTTCTCCTTAGGTACTTATCATAATAAAGTACCCTATAAATTATTTTATTTTACCTTCCTATTAAATTTTAAAAAATACAAATTAAATTCATATGTTACCATTACTGCATTAAGCCGTCCAACTCATCACGTAATTTGATCTAAAACGTCTAATTGCACATGTTGAGTCGAACTGAAATAAATAATTTAAAATAAATTCTGATGCAATTTTACTAATGATAGCTTTTATAAGCGGAGCTCGCGTGCTAGCTTATTATTATTATTATTTTAAGTATGTTCTTTTATTGATATTAAAATTTCAAAAATATTTAATTCAAATTGGATTTTAATAGAGTTTTAAAACATCATTTTACAACTCAAGCTATTTGATTGTATGAAAAATTGTCACTGATTTTAAACATGGTCTTTTTGACGAGAACTGTGAAGGAACTTATCAAGAAGTAAATAATAATATAAAGCTTCACTTATACGTATGTGGTGAAGAGCAAAGTAAAGAAAACGATACTTATGTATTTTTTTTTTTAATAAGCGCATCGCACTCAACGGCCCCCATTAAGATCGCGTGACCTTGTGTCGGGGGTCCGGAAACACTCGCAACACTAACACAAACATCCAGACCACGACAAACATCCGTATGGCCAGTACAGACGTTTGCTATGAGCGGGGATCGAACCCGCGACCGTTAGCACTTGAGTCAGTTGCAGTGACCGCTGCGCCAACGTGTCTGTCAATGAAAAATTGCTTCATCCTAATTCATTACAAAAATCTTGAAACTAATTAAATCACTAACAAAATCAAAAAACACATTAAAGAAAATCATTACAAGCAGCGCAAGAGAAGCTAGTATGAACTATTGTTGTTATTTAGAATGAATAGGGTTGCGTCAAGATTTGTCCGGATTTATCCGTGTTGAAAATGCATACTTAGAGTATCCGAGCGCAGACAATTTTCCATTTGTAATCAGAGCTTTAGTTTTGTTTTGTTTTTTCTTTATTATTATTATTATTTTACTTTAAAAATAAATACTATTTTGGTACAATTGCTTAAAGTTTCTTAAAATTTCAAGATGAGTCTATATAGTCCTTTAAGAAAACTAAATGTAGTTTAAAATAAATTAATAGCCGCTTTATATAATTTGTAACTAGTAATTTATTTTACTTAGTAATTTAAAAAAAAGTTGAAATACCCTGGTTCTAAACTTTAAAATTCGAACTTATCCTGGTTGCCAGATTTTTGTGATGGCAGCCCTAATAATAAAGAACTGCAACTGCAGTAGTTCCCAGAAGCCCACCCACGTGCACCTGACAAACAAACAGACGAACGCCAGAACACGGTAGCTTTTATGTACTCCACTCACCCTTAACTCATTTCGTAGAAAAGTAAATTATATATTTTAAGAAACCAAAAGGATACATAAATCATGTAAAAATATATTTCCATTGGTTATGTACACGACGGTGGCGTCGCCTAGCGTGAGACACGTATTATTGTTGACAGTTAAGAATTAAGCCGAGATGGCCTATTGGAAAAGCATATTAATTGCAAACCTCGGCTAGCACCGCTGAGGTAACAAGTGCTAAAGTGCTTTAAATCATCTCTTGTTTAGCGGCAACGGAAAACATTGTAAGAAAACCTGTAATTTCCGTGATAAAACCTGACACATATCCGACAACCAACAGCTGAGCAGCGTGGCGCTGCCTTTGGCAGGCAAAGGCTAAGTTTGTCTGCTATTTCGCGCCAAATATTACGTTTTTAATTGTGGCATTTGAAAATAGATTCTGATTATACCTAATTCAGCCGGTTATTTATAGCCTTCCGAAATTTCGATCCAAGTACTTATTTAAAAAATTAATTTAGAACAATAATCAAATATTTTTATTTAAAATTATACTTTCTGAGGTTCCACTTTCTATAGTTGTTAGTGATAGTTGCACTCGCAAACGAAGCAGCTTATAATTTTATTTATATATAAATGTAACTTTTCGTGTTTATCGTAAAAAAGTTCTGTTTTCACTTTTCACCCTAAAAGTCAATTACAGATAATTTAACACGGTTCCTACAAGTAAATCTCGTAATGAAATCTTAAACGAAATAGATTGTTTCCTTACACAAACCTTCAATCAACGTTGTAAGTTATCTGAATTATCGTTAACAATAAAATACAAAATTAAGCAATACATTACAGCCGTTTAGCGTGAAATGTTCAAAACGACTTCTATGTAAAATAGTTGGGTTGTCTAAACGTCCATCTTATTTACTCTATTGATAAATTTATCTATGTTTAGAACTGTGTTAATCGTGTAGTTTATATCGAAATTACGATAAAACAGTAACTCGTTGAGTCGTTTTGAACACAATAAAATCAAATGTAACTGTTACAATGAGCGACTTATTTATTTAAGTGGTTTACGGCTCACCACCGGTGGGCAACTATTTTTGTAGACCACACATTAAATTTGACCTCCATATATATTTACTGTAATGCCTACTTAACGCCTTTATATTGATTTTATTGGGTTCTGTGGGAGTTTAATTGTCGGATTGGGGATAATGTAAACAATTCTCAAGCGAAACAATTGTTTTTATTTCGTATTTAACATTCGGCCATTCGATTCGGTGCTAACGAACTTAACGTAAGTTCGTTTTATTACGGCTTTTAGTAACTTGCTGTAAATTTGATTTTAGTTGTATATCGTAAACTTAAATAAAATCTTTAACCCATTGCTCGATACAAGAATCTAATAAAAAAACGTTAAACAAAACTCATTGCTTTGTATATAAGTAATCGTATTAACGGTTGTATGCAATTCTGTTTGGATCTTTAAAAAAAGATATTTTTTCAAATATTAAAATAAAAAGTGGCAGCAGGCGACATCTACTGAATAGTAATGAGAAATAGGAAAATGTAAAGCGCCATCTGCACAATTTATTAAATACTATGGACATATAAACAATTATTCTAAGATATAATTGTATTAAAGTTAAATTTATTTGAACCAGCTTGCGATATTTTTATAAATTATTTCAATAATAGTAGAAATATAAATATTAATACACCTATAATTTGTTTGCAACCAAAGACATTTCAGGATAGTATCCGATCATATGATAGAATGAAATGAAAGATAAGGAGTAATGGATGGGAAAATGACGTTTGTCGACAGTTTTACTTTGTTATCGTGCCGAATAATTTCAACATATTTAACGAGAAAAAATTTATTGTGTGTTTGTGCGAGTAATTTTCATATGGATAATAAAGATGAAGCAAAATCAACTATGGAAATTGTTAACATACCGCCAATTATTTCAACATACCGGCAGGCCTTGCATACTTTTGACGAGAAATTTAAAAGCGATATTTCGACCAACTTGAATAAGTTAAAACTAATGATGGATAACTTGAAAGCCGATGACCTAGGTTTCGATCAAAACCTCAACGATCCATCAATGTGGAGGAGACCAAATAAAGCGCCTTGCACGTACATCGAAGTGTTTCAAAATAGTTTAGTGAACATGAGTATATTTGTGTTGAAACCCGGGTTTAAAATGCCTTTACATGACCACCCGCATATGCATGGACTATTAAAAGTAATTTCTGGTGCAGTACGAATAAGAAGTTTTACCGAATATCCTTTAAAGGAAATAGTGAGTTCTATGGACTTTGCTGCTCGAGCAAAGCACGAGGCGGCCCGTTTAGCTCAAGGTATTCACAAGCGTAGAAGATTATTTGCTAAAATATCTCAGGACAATATATGCCAGGCTAATTCTGATACATGTGTCCTTACCCCTACTATATCAAATTATCACGAAATAGAGGCTTTAAATATGCCTGCAGCATTTTTCGATATCCTCTCACCGCCTTACGATACACTTATAGAGGAAGTAGGGCCAAGAAGATGTCGATATTATTATGTAGCTAACGAAATAAGCACTAATGTCGTAGAATTACAAGAAACCAATGTGCCAGAATGTTTTTATTGTGATCAAGCACCATACTTAGGACCCATGCTTGTATAGCCATAGATTAGTTTAGCCTATTAGGAATAAAAAAAAATAGAATTCTTAGATAATTTGGGGAGTTACCAAGTGGACGAGGATGCCCTGATGATCTCCACTGAAGAATGGAACTTGCAACATTTAGTGCAAATAATTTTGTGCCTTTTAAATGTTAATGCCAATAAAATGATTCTTAGATAAAGACTTAGGTAGCATTTTGGCTATCTATATTGTAAAAGCTTGTCTTTACTCCACAAGTTACCAATCGTTTTAAAATTGTGTCTTAATTCTAATTGATAAAATCAAATAGATTACAAAAGACATTGATATTTATCATTCTGGACAACATCTTAACCATCAAATGAGTGTATTTTTTGTTTATTTATTTTCTTTTTTATGTCACAGAATTTTATATGTGAAACATTTTAATAATTCCCTATGTGATAAAGAAAATAGATAATTAGATATTAAAAAAATATACATGTAATATGGTTAAAGTGATTGAGCATTAAAATAATTTGTTTATAAACAGTATATTATTACTTATTAAGAATGTGTTTGACAGGCATAAAATACATACACAGTATTAAATTATGTAAAAAATTAATGCAGAAGTTTATGCTGTATTAAATAACACTATTATGATAGAAACCATAGAAATAAAAAATAAAATAAAATAAAAAAAAGAAACCAACATAATACAATAATTCTCAAAATCACTCTTTCTTGTCACTGTCTATTAAAAACCAAATTAAAAAGAATATTTATTCTTTATGATAATACTAAGAATTCTTAGGCAGGAATTACATGTGTAAGTTTTTATCTCATAATTGATATAAAGAACTCTGTAACTCGGTAACAGTTATATGATTCAAGTAAGTGTGTAAATCTGAACTATCTGCTTTACGCTGCACAGAACACAAAATTAGGCACCAGGACAGTTGTTTAGACGTTTGTCTAATTTTAATTATTAAATACTTCTTATATAATTAAATTTGTCAAATTAATGTCTTTAAATCATCAATGAATAGTAGTTTTTAATGCAATTTATATCGGATGTTTTTGAAATTTGAAAATAAGCTACTGACAGTAAATTCTTCTAGATATTAAGTGGAGACAAACAACTTAATTATTTAAATCATAATGAAAGTTAGAGAGCAAAACTTATAAGTGTAGTTCTTACCTAAGATAAAAAACTATTATGTAATTTACACAGACTCTACTGCAGTACACTATACCCATATAAAATATTTTAAAAATGTCCCGTTAATAATAAAGTGCAGTTTAAATACAGAAAAATATGTATAAGATGTATTTATATCCAATGTTATTTAAACATCACAGAAAAGGCAGCTAGCGTTTGTAGTTTTAATAGAAAGTGAAGTATTTTAGATAGAAAACATTTATGATTTTTTAATCCAATGTCTGCCAATTTGATGTATGTATTTTTCATTGAAATAAGGTATTGATGAATTGCTAAACTTATTAATAAACAATAGAATGCTAGATTATTATAAGTCTATATGGATTTTTATTATTGACTTTTGTAATGTAAATTAAACTTTTTTTATTACTCTGTCAAATTAAAAAGGTACTAAATTTAATTATCATTGAAAATAAATCATATTATATCTTGATTTAACTAAGTCTAATTTTCTGAACTATGCACATCGCATTGTGTAGAACAAGCTTGCCTTTGCGTGGATAGGTTATACATTCATTCATTTAATTTTTTAATAGTTCTTATATAACTATATCAAATAAAAGACGTTATATTCAATTGTAGGTTTATTAGTCATGCAATTTTAAATAAAAATTTTATAATAGAATATGGTACAATCATATTTTTAGAAATCAAACATATTTTATATCAGTTCAATACATTTTGCTCTTTCAATTATAAATCACTAAGGATAGATGTCATATAATTATAATATGTTAACTGTTTAAGTCTTGTTTATTCAACTGTACCATGAGGAGTTCAGACTCGCGTAATATTCAGACAGTTAGACTTACGTAAATCAAACTATACTGAAGAAATATATATTTATAGGGTTAAAATTATCATTATTTTTATTAAACATCTTTTATTTTGAGTAATAAATGATTGCTTACGAAATAATACAGAATAGAATTGTCTACATTTATCATTATCTATTAAAATTTGTAACAAACTTTAGGAATATTCATTAAATCATTGCAATGATTGTTAATTACAGGAATGGAAATGTTAGCTAATAATCTGTGCTATCATTTCCAAACAACAGATTATATTAGCAGTTACATATTTATACAATTTTGATAGTTTTATTACCTACGGTGGTTTATATGTATCCAGTTACTAGTACCATTCTGCCTAATATGATAATAATAGCCCAATATAAAAAAAAAATTAATGGCAATCCTGCAATTCCCACTAAATTTAGATCTAGACTAATACTATTATTTAAAATCATATACACAATTCTTGAAAATGTCACTCTATTGTTGCTTGTTAAGCTCATAATTTCGAGTAGAATAAAAATAAAATTGGTCAAGTGCTAGTCGAATTCGCATACGAAAAGTTCCATACCATTGTACAAGAAATAACACTACGTATTTTTATTATTATTTTTTAATTAAAACAATAGGTAAATATTTAGAAAGGCAGGCAAAGTCATCACACTTGACTATTTGTTATTATTATTACAGCAGCAATAAGAATGCATACTTTGTTAAAATTTAAACTCTTATCTTACGTTTCATATACAGACGGTCAAACGAACGAACGGACTGACAGCGGACTTACTTATATCCCATTGGTAGCCTTCTGATATAGAACCTTAAAATATTGTAAAGGAGATACCTATCTGACAAATTGCATTGTGGTAGGTCAAACCTAAAGCCTAGTTGTAGTCCAATAAGTGTAGCTCGTATGGACTGGCTCGACCGAGGCAGTACCTCATTCTTTCAGAAGATCGGCGTGAAGTAGCTGATTAAGCTGCGTTTTGTACGGTTAGTAAGAGAGCCGGAAGTCTAATTATCTCCTTTATTCCTTTCGTCCTATTGTTTTTATCCCATATTTTAAGCTGGCAACGAATTTGTCCCTCATTAAGTGCTGCAAATGACCATGGGTGATCACTTAACATTAGGTGTTCCATCGGCTCGTTTGCCAGCCATTTTTATAAAAAAGCAGGCATGTCTAAATAGTTTTTAGATTTGGTTTGAAGTGAGGCTTATGTCTGGATTCATATAAATCACCGTTAAGGCTATTTCAGTATATTTACAGCACAATAACTTGTATTGTCACTCTAAATACAGCAATAATGCTTCTTGAAATATTGTATGTTCTTTAAAGCTATTAAAATAATTTTTAATATTACAAATGCATGTTATTTATTCAATATTATACATTAAAATTTCTAGTTTATTTCATCACATTAGGGTTACATTCCAATTTCTAAAATTCAATTAGAGTTGATTGGATTATGCTTAATTAAGGCAATTTTGTAAATGATTACCTGATCTCTATATTATATTAAATTTTACAGTCATGTTCAATATACACTTATGAATTAAATGTAAATGCACATACATATAGTGATTTACGTTTAAATATATTTTCATAGAATTAAGTTAATTGGTTCTTGTTAATAAAATCTTAAAATTTGTTACTAATAATGTTTTTTATTTCACTATAGTTATATATAGATATATAATGTAAGTACCTTCACTCTTTATTTATTTATTAAACAAAGTTATGTTAGTTACACCATTTATAGCTCATTATTGGCCGAATCGATTTTAATTATCTTAGATTTGCCAATGTCCCGAATAGCAGAGTAATTAAGGAATTCACGATACAATAGTAAGATAGAAATTCATTTTCTTATACATTTTCTATGAAACGATTATATACAACATTTATTGATTCCGAGGCGGCATGAATTTCGCCGCTATAAGAAACAAAAAAAACTTCGAAAAAATATTGTTTAATAACTGCGTAAAAAGTGTATGTTTTTATTTTAGACCTAGTGAACAGGATTTTTCAGATTGCAATCTGAAAAATATGATCTTTGATAAGCCATAAAAAATAGTGATTGGCTATTATTAGATACCGCTTATCATATCTAATGAATTTTAGTATGGAAAGTTTTTTTGATTTGCTTTTTTTATTTAAGTGCTAAAAATCAACATAATTGAATATCCAAAACATAAATTTTTTAATTTGGATGTCATGGTCGGTATACAGATAAATAAAAAAGATAATAATATTAATGATTTATTGAAATACAACAATACAGCATGAACTGAACAATTTGAACACACAACAATTGCACATAAAAATAGTCGATAGTCATTTAAAATAATAAAATAGGACAGAATTTCAAAAATAGATATCGCTTCACAATGACAATAAGGCATAACATTTAGCACCTATATAATTCAAATATAAGTATCATATTTCCATTTAATATATTTTTAATTTATATTTTTTTCCATTAATAAAAATACATTAAATAAAAAAAATACGATTTTTTTGTCTTTGGTGCAAGTCGAAAATTAAAATAAAAAAAATGTTTTCGTGTGCTTAAGATAAACCACACCCGATGAAAATAAACACGCGATAACTGTGTCACGTATATTGATATCGTAATTTTATCGCTATCGATAAAATGCTTTTAGCATATTTCTATATCTACGTACCATTCACACGCCGATACTTCGCAAAAATATGGCAAATATTTAGTACACTTCAATTCTTTATTCGTTTACTAATAATATTTAAATGCTGTATGGAATTATAATTAACAATCTTTTTCATTAAATTAATGTTAACAAGAATTATTAAAAAAAGATAAATGTCTCGTTACAATCAGCTGCCCATTAATTTTTTTTACGTTTAACGGTTAAACATAAAACGAATATTTTTAAAAATCCAAATGTTTAGATCTTTTTGTTGATTAACATAAAATAGGTTTTTTTTAACGTTTATTATCGCAAAAAACTATAAAAATAATTACGTCATTTGTTATATGATAAAATACTAAATTAATTAAAAATATGTTTAATATTTATAATAATATTATTTTATATTAATATACTAAAACTAAAATTACACAAATTAATAAAATATATTGCATTGATTGTTGTTTGTGAAACAATCAATAAGCCAAAATCCACAGAATGAAAGTTTTATGACAAAAAATATAATTACATAAATTAAATTTATTGAATAAATCACACATTGACTAAAATATAAAAGATATACACGTGTGAATGCTCTTAACTAAATAATATGTAAATTCGAAAATTATATTTTTAAATAATTTACGCTGTTCACTTTTTAAATATTTTATTGAAACTAAATTTTAATTGTTTTATTGTGATTGTAATCGTTTTTGTGATAAATATTTTTTATGATATTTTATTGAAAATAATGCATAAAAAGTATAATTGATAGTTTTTAAAAATAATTATTTTGAGACGCTTTTTTGTTTATTTCAGGATTTTACGAGTTAAAAAAAAAATAACTTTTCTTAAATCCATATAAAACTTTAGAGATAAATTCACACATACAATAGCTATCGATAAATGTAAAATGTATTTTTTACAAATTATCTGTATATTGATTTTTTCTTAACAAATTTTTTATGCACTAATTTGATATATTAAGAGCAATAGGCAGTGTCTACAATAATGATTAAAAAAAAAAACAATATTTTTCATTAAAAGTAGAATTTTTGTGCAAAAAATAACGCAAGCAATACTACAATTCAAAGAACAGGAAATGTCACAATTGTATTTTTTCTTTGTTTTTCTTTTTTGCTAACATATTTTTAATAAAAACTCAACACATGTCGATTTTTTGTTTACGACCTCAGTAATAGTGTACCTTTTAAACTTTAAATTGTTCTCATAATGAATTAGGACATTTCCCGTTCTTTGTCTATACCTTTCAACGGTTTATTTCAAATTCAATCAAACAAATTTTACCGACTAGCAAAGCGTTGTACTGTTCACAATCTCATTGGACTAGTTAAATTACTTTGATATCAATCATAGACATATAGTTGAGCTTAAGTTCTCGATCAATTTCTTTTGACAGAGTGTTATGGGATGCCCAGTCAATATATCTATGATTTTGCTATAAATAACCAAAGATCGAAGATTTTCTTTCACTTTTCTTTAGTGTTCTCTAATTTTGTTTCAATGGACGGTGGACAATAGATATACATTTACCCCTTCTCATATATTATGACGTTAATAAATATATGTTACCATAAACAATATTTTAGCGATATGGCAACACCAGTACCAATATTGTATTAAAATATTGCTTATTAAATATAAAAAAAAATAATTATAGATATATATATATTAACATTACAAAATAAATGTTAACGAATTTAAATTAAGAATGCAGTACACAAAATATAAATTGATATGTTATAAATACGAAAGAGGTAAATGTAACTTTAGGGGCTCGTTTCTAATTTGTTATCTATACACTAATTTATATTGAATACAAATATTAAATATCTACTAATAAAATGAAACAATGAAAGATTTTCCGAGAAATTTAGGAAGTACTATGCCAATTGGGTTATATATATTATATATTACAATATCAGATCGATATAATATAGATATTAGATATTATTCAGGTAATTCGGGTCTATTACCGACTCCTCCGGCTAAGTCAAATACTGCTTGAGCCACTTCAGCAGCCAATTTATCTGCAGACTGTAAAAAAACAGGTAATTTCACAATTATTATACTTGTATATTATTATAAGTATAATTTATAACTGTAAATATTTCAGTGCAATCATACGATCGATAATATCTCGTCCATAACAACAAATAGGGATGAGATATTATATATCAAATATGGCGTACTTACGCCATATTTTCTGCTAAATAAGACAAGTAAAAAAAAAGACTATAATGAGGTATGGATGATACATATTAGGTATTTAAAAAAAAATTGTACCATGTTTAAAATATTAACCTAAATAAGTTAAAAGTTAATGTTCACAGGTGCAAAGACAAAATTATTTTTGCTCCTAATTTTAGTAACTTACAAGAGAGAATAAAAACTTTTATACATATATTTGTATTATTCAAAGACCAATCGACATCTATAACAAAATCGGTCTAAATTCGTTTAGGAAAATATAACAAACAAACAGACAGACAGAATTACTTTTGCGAGCATTATATCAGTTTAGTTTGGGATTTTATTTTATTCGTGCTTACTTCCTGTGTATCGGCTTCAGAGTAAACTCGAACAACATCCTCAGTACCGGAAGCTCGTACAAACGATCTACCGCTGGTGTATTTGGAGACTAGTTCGTTTATCTTCGTCTGTAACCCTTCGGGAGATGTGCATTGACGTTCAGCGTCTGTTGTCGATATTACATTTCTATCCTGGAATAATAATAAAAAGAAATTTCTATTACGAGGGCATTTTAAATGTAACTTAAAGGTACATATCGTCGCTCATCTGTGTCACTTCGTAACTAACAATTTTGACGAAAATGGATTTTCTCAGTGAAAACGATATTCAAAATATTTACTTTTATAATATTAACATTTACAATATCTTAAGTCTAAATCATTTGAAAGTTTAGACATATTTAATACAGTTAGTTTGTAAAGAAGTTTGTCTCTCCTGTAAAGTTCATTTTACAAGTACGGGCTATCAATATCGACGACATCTTTATTTGGTATGGTGAATAAGCAGATAAAATTTAATGAATGGAACAAAATTAATCAAAGGTCACAGATTAAAATTTAGAAAATAAAATAAAAAAACCTTAAAATAATAAATACATAGTATATGCGAATAATAGATTAGTATACACGAATTCCGGTCCGATTATCCCCGCTTAATAAACGGAAAAGTCGAGAATAAAGACATTGGGCTATGAATCAAATGTCTTACTATTGTTCCCTTCTAGACTCTTTAAATAAATTAAAAAAAAAATCCCAACTGCCCAAGAAGCCAACTTAATTCTTTGAATATTATTGAATAGCAATACCTACCATTGAAATAGTATCATAATTGATACACCTCATGATTAAATGAAAATTGTGTTATAAAAATTTACCCCCACGTTTGGTATAAATAGTGGCACGATGATACAAACCCACATACATACATACTAGCGCTGTGCCCGATCGTTAATCCTAATATCATTATGTATATCCGCGGATATGAAAACGGTTTTTAACTATTTTTACTTATAAACTTACTACTAACTTTGTATACTTAAAACGATAGTGGGCGCCACTTGACATTGCGAGATAAGCAAGACATTCTACGACTTGCAATTTGTGGCACTTTTTGTTTTGTTGATAATTTAATATGACACTGGGCATGAATATAATTAAAATTTCATCTATTTATTTTAAATGAATAAGGTGAAAAATCCGTCAAAAAATAACTGATTTCCTTCACATCACTAATACATACATAGGCTGATAAACAAATTATCCACCTTTACTTCGCGCAGTCGGATAAAAAAGTATACTATTTTCTACCTGCACAGTAACTTTCAACTGTCTACAAGGCAAGTCACTGTATTGTTCTTCCCAATCTTGCACAGAAATACCACGAGCTCGTAGAACACTCTCCACTAAGAATAAATCAGAAATGGCATCACCGACTGTTTCATTGGTTACATCTATGAAGTTGAGCAGTAGTTGGGCTGCTTTACGTTGTTCTGCATCTCTGAAATTTATTAATAATGCGGTTTAATAATTAATAAATACAATGCAAAATTATATTTAACTGCCAGTAATATTGCAGGTCCTCACTAGCCGGTTGAAAGGTAAAATAATTTTAAGTAGTCAGTCTAAATGGATACATCCATGAGCCCACATGCGTAACTATACCATCTGAGGCCCGTGGCAAATTCTTTGAATGGGGCCTCTAAGTAAAAATCGTCATGTTATAACTTAATTTTAATGAACCACTTAAATAGTTAACCAAAACTATTAGTAATATTGTGTGCATTTAAGTTTTATATCTAATTAGTTTTATTTTCAAGACTTTAGGTTGTAACATATTGAAATATTGAAATAACAATGTATTTTTAGTAAGATTGTTATTGATAATTTTTTTTCTGGCCAGGGCCCTCAGGGGTCCGGTGCTCATGGCTTTTGCCAGCGCTGCCTTCTTATAGTTACGCCCCTGCATAAGTCCATAAAATAGCTATAGATATAAATTATCATTGACTATAGTACACAAAACCTAATAATAAAATTCGATGCAAAATAAAAAACAAAAATACTTTAAGAGTAACTAAAAAGTTTCTTGTCATTCTCCTCGATACAAATCACATTTTGATCTGAACTAACCAAATTAAATTGACAACTAGAACATGTTTCAAAAGGTTATTAGAAAACAAGGTTTATGTTTAATTTTATTAATATTAACCTTGCTAACATTATAATAAACATATTATAATATCTACTTACCCTTCTTCAGCGATCTTTCTAATGGAATTCTTAGCTTCGTTGCTGTACACAACCGTTCCATGACCATTAGCCTCGAAATATACCCCAATGTCATATGATAACGCTGCATGGTGAAGATGTTTCACACCCGTTTTGACACACGTCACTGGAATTTTCTAGAAGAAAATAAATTTAAGTTATAGGAAATTTTTTAGAAAGAGATCATTCATGTCAGGTCTATAAAAGTGTGTTTTATTTTTTGCATGTATTAGACATAAATTTACGAAAAACCCTTCAGAACCCTATATTGCGCGTGGCCTGACACGCACCAAATCGTGTTATTTTTTTATAGAAAAAAAAGTTTATATTCATTTATATATTCAAAGATAGCGTCTTAAGAAATCATCTTCCGTCGTCAAGAATTGTTTTATGTATGTTACAGTCAAACCTTTAAACCGGTCAATAGTATATTAACTTGTAAAATCAGACAATCCTACTTTAAAGCTACTGAACAATACTACTTTCGATTGTTATAAATGATACTAATGATACAACGATACCCATTCGCATATGGTTGCTGATAAGCAATTATGTGTCAACCCACAAAAAGTCGAATTCGGAGATATTGGTGTATTCTGATAGTGCATCATGGATTTAACATTATTTCAAAATTTTTCAAGTCATCTAAAGTAAATAAATACGGAAAAAAATTCTTCAATTAAATGTTTCGAATATTGAAGTTTGTGCCATATTTTGCAATATAAAATAATCTCATGTATTAGAAAAACATTTCATTACACCAATATGCTTTTAATTCGTTATCCATTTTATCAAAATAAAAAATAAAAGATAGAAAATAAATAAATAAAGAAATATATACTTCTTCAAACTAATTTGTTAAGAATAGGTTTGACATCTTTTTACCATTTTCTCAAAATGAAGTCTGTGTGGCTTGACACATTATGGCTTAACAGCGTCCATATTTATTTTGAAATAACTCACCAGATCATCGATAATGTAACGCGTAGATGCTCCATTAGCATATGCAGTTTGTACGAGACCGATACGAAGATCTGTCGATCCACAACTCTTCAACAGCTCCGTTATATAGCTTGCTAGCAATATCGCTATACGATCGCCATCGAGCAAGTGCATTTCATTTCTGGAAATACGACAATCGTTTTTAGAAAAAGTTAAAGAGATTTGAAAAGGAAATGAAAAATCGAAATCTAAAGGGCGAATTACATTGGTAACGTGTTAACGAAAACGTTGTAAGTAGTTACGAAAGCTGTGATATTAATTCAAGTTAATAAAACATTTATGGAATATCAACATAAATATTGTAAAATTAAAATCAATCATAGTAATAATTTACCATGAGTTATAATAATTTATTTGTGGTTAAAAATCATAAAACTTAGTGATAAAAAGTTTCAATGTATACAGGTCAAAGCTGTAGAAACAAAGGATCAGCCACATTAAAAGACCTCCACACTTACTTGTCATCTAAATAATAATAAACAAGCCGGTCTCCGTCGCCATCGAGAGAAGCAACTCTTTGGAAAGGTGCATGTTCTACTCCAACTGGTGGTTTTTGAGATACTTTTACAAAATCCGCTCCACACTGAAAAAATATATTATTTTTTTTTAATTAATAGAAAAATATATATTTATTAATATATATTTGAACTGTGCCATATCCTAGAACTAAAGCTTATATAGCTTTAGATAGCTCTTCAAACAAAATATCACAAAAAAAATAACTTCTTAACGTTAATTACTTCTTACTCTACTTTTTTTTTAAAGTTTAAAAAAAAGTAGAGTAAGAAGTAATTTTCTATATTTACAAATAAATAGCGAATTGTATATTTAACTTACATTCAAATTCAATTTCCCGCCATTTCCGCCCAAATTATAGAGAACCAAATCAAGTTCTCCGTCTAAACTCTTTTTGATGATGTTCAGTTTCTTCCCGCCAACGCCGTTGGCGCCGTCGACGTAAAGCGTTGTATTGTATTTGCCAACTATTGGCAACTTCTGGCAAATATTCTTAAAGGCGCCTACGATTTTGTCATAATAACCTGTAAAAATCGAATAAATATTTATTGAATGGTGAAGTAAAACAAGAAGCTATGTTTATTGAATGAATGTTTTATTGGTAATTATTAGAGATGGGCCGAGTACTCATTTGATACTTGGTACTCTGCGTACTCGGCGGGTTTTTTGATACTCGTACTCGGCCGAGTAACTCGGTTATTTGATAACGAGTAACGAGTATACTTCGTTTAAGAAAAGCAATGTATTTATTTAAATATCATTAAAACAATTGTTAATCAAAAAGTATTTATTAGTAATTTAGGAAATGTTTCAAAATCTGAATTAATAAATTAAAAATTATATTAATAGTTTAGGAGTAATGAGACAAAATTACGAGAATCAAGTGACTAGTAGTTGAAAAGCGTGGGCGGGGTGAGGGGTGGTTCAACGCGAGCCGACGTCTTGACCGGCGCAAACCTGTTTGTACTTGTTTACGCGCGCGAAATGCGAATTCGATTGAACCGAGTTACTCGGCCGAGTACTCGGTTGAAAAAGGCCGAGTATTCGGCAAAAGTGTTACTCGGCGCATCTCTAGTAATTATCAAAACCATATTACAAAAGGATAAATCGATTAATAAAGTTTTTACTCAATCACCAATCTGTTTGTATTCTCGTGATTGTTAAAAATATAAATAGTATCAAACAATTTAAAAAAATAGTTTTGTTCAAGAACACAAAAGCAGAAATAATTATTTAATTTACTAAAATTATCTCTGGTCCTTCTGAAAAATGCAAAAAAAATGATACATTTGCATAGATTCTCTATCTTTGCTATTTCAAATTGTATGGTTCTCAAAATGAAATGCATATTTCAATGCCTACGGTCACCCTAAAATATTATTATTATTTAAATACGTAAATGTCTAATTTGGCTGTATGTTTATATTTTGTCCGTACTTCATACTGAATTTTTAAGCTATTTTTCTTAAATCCACTAGTTAATCTATTTATGCAAATTGTTTTTTATTTTGACGAAATAAAAAAAAATCATGTAATATAGAGTTAAAATCGTAATAAGTACATATATGTGGGTAGTATAATAAAAATCATATTTTACCTTCTTCAGTGGGCGTTCCATAAGTGTTGTCATTACGACACTTGACACAGAAATGTAACATAGGAGTTGTTACAATACCGAATTCCTTCGGAGTTCCCTTTAGAGCCATCACTCCATGAACAGCGGCAGCTGCAAGACGGGGACTTGTGTATCTGTAAAGAATAAAAAAGTATGTATAATATTAGTAATACTTAAAAAAACAGCCAAGTAGGACTTAAATACAATTTTAGCATTTGAAATTAGTGCTAGCCAGGATTTGAACCTGCAATCTCCGGTTGTGATGGACATATTCTAACCACTATGCCATCTCGGCTTAATATTCCTATTAATATAACTATTCGATTTTATTCATTGATATTTCACCAAATAAAATTTGTAGCATTGAAAAGTTTTTAAGCACTATAAGATTCATCTACACTAATATTATAAAGAGGAAAGATTTGATTGTTTGTTTCCATTGAATATCCTGCGGAACTACTAGACTGATTTAAAAAATTCGTATTGTGTTGGTAAACCTGTCTATTAAGCAAAGTTATAGGGCAAATTACATCAGGCTATGACTCATAGGAGAAAAGCAGTAACCATAAACATTAGTGAAACCACAAGGGACAGCCAGTACAATAATAAGTAACAGAAAGATTTTAAATAAAAATAAATAAATATTTCATTAAATATAAAGAAACATAACATACCTCGTGTCCATACCAATATAGACGCTGGCTTTTAAAGACATATCAGCGTTTACTTGTTTTATCACCTCCCCCGTTGTTGATTCTAAGTCATTGTCACTGCAAATTAATAAATACTATTGTTATAATTATATAATGTTCTGTTTCTATAAGTGTAGGGTACTTTTTAGTGAGAGTATAAAGTGAATTATGCGAGTATATAACATAATATTATATAGCTATGGATATGTCATATATACCACTCTGGACGACGTTGCCTAGCAACCAGGTAATTATTAATCTATAGGTATTATTAATCTATAGTTAAAAAATTTAATTAAATTTTTATATAATTATGACAGAGTCAGTCCGAATCAGGTTAAATTAACAATTAATTACGAATACGTCGATTTTCCGCGTTTTCACGCCATTATTATAACCATAATGTTACATTTATGACACTTAAAATACTGAGTTGTGCTTATTATAATAATCCTTATATTAGTCGAAAAGAATGTAATCTAATTTTAGAATAAAAATTCATCGTGTATATAATTTTTTTCTCAAATATGCTTGGAAATTGAAGCATTATTTTGACAACCTTTGATATAAATCGAACTTGCTGTACAGATCGAGCAGCGGCCGGCAACAGTTGTATGAAAATCCATATCTGTCGTGTTTACCGGCTTAATAAATTACTATGTAAAATCATATTTGTCAAGTAATTTAAAATGGAACGATCTACTCCGCAACGTGGCGACCAAAGAGGTAACTTATCAAAGGTTTAATTTAAATTTCGAAGTAGCTTGCACATAGAAAGCTGTTTAGTAAAAAAAAAATACTTTGGCGCGTAAAAAACTTTTGTTATTAGTTGTTCGTCAACTTCGTCATTGGTTTTAAATACTTTTTTTTAGTTAGTTTAATTTCCGCGCAATATTTGAGAAAAGTAATAGTACTTTTCTTTTATAGACAAGCCTTGGCCGCAACTAGGCATTGATGGACTTACGTATATGTGCCTTGGCTTCGCCTCGACCCGCATTCACACGTTCGTCCATCAATGCCTCTCTTGCCGGCCGCAGCAATAATGTACTATAATCTATTTGTACGGGATGTTATTTTGTAATGTAATTGTAGTGTTTAGGCATTGTATAAAAGTAGACACTAGGCGATAACAAGATACGGAACATCATTACAGGAAATAGTAGTTACTGTGTCGGAGCAAGCCGCCAGTTGCCTGTTAAGACCTTCGCCCATTTATAGGATTCCGTTTCCGTACGACAAAAAAAAAAACGTTTAAAACTAAGCTTAAATCCGTATTTAAAAACATTAATCGACATCCAAAAATGTTCACCGATTATTCATCAATTTGGTTAATTCAATTTTTTTTTGTTTGAAAGAGAATTCTTTCAGTTTGGTCCTAAAATTTTCATCAAAATCGGTTAAGTAGTTTGGTTTTAAAATCAAAATAACAAAATTGCATATTTTGTTATTTTGATTTTAATTTCCCTTTTTAAAAAGTTGTACTTTAAAACTGTATTTTTAAATAGCTTTAAATACCCTGGAAAACTATTTTAATAACTTAGAACTATGTAAGCTGTGTCAGTAAAATATTACCTGACATTAGCGAGCCTTGTGGCAATTTCTTCCCAGCTCTGTTCCAACATTTCACCATCAGGGTCGACTAGCTTTACACCGTTGTCTGGTTCCAGGTTGTGGGAGGCGGTTATCATGATGCCAATTGTGCGACCTATAAGTTAGAAAATATATAATATTTATTTAATACTTCATCGCACACAAAAAAGAGCATAAAATAAAACAAGATACAACAATAATAAAGTAATAAAATTAAGAACATGGAAAGGTGGTCTTATTGTTAAAGCAATCTCTGACAGAAAACCTTTGATGAAAGAAATATTTAAAGCAGTAATGGTACAAATAATAAAAAATAATTAAAGACACTTTCATACTATTGTTAAGTAGTAGAAATATGTATAATAATATAAATACAATTATACATAGACATATATATTCCTATATGTAAATACATATAATACAATGATAGACTAAAAACATATAAAGTACCCAATGTAGGGAAAGATAGTACATTAATATGAAGAGACATGCTTAAAATTGAAAATTATAATTAGAAAATATATCATGAATTTCGTTAAAAAAGCACGCCGTCTAAATTATCAAAGGCTATTATTGGTCCAATAACTGCTGTGAAGCGTGAAAAAAAGTGCGTGTGAAGTGAAAAAATTTGATACTATAGTATCGCAATTTATACACAAATTTCTTTTAAAACACATGAAGACTTAGAGTTGTCTGTAAGTAATGAATGAATGAATGAATGAAGTTAGCCATAAGAATGCATATTGATATTGTTGTGTTGTACGATAAATGTATATATAAATAAGATTATGTTACGTCAACTAAGTAGTGACATTGTAAATGTAGTCTATGGCCAAAGGTTCCAAAATATTTTTGGGACATCACCCTCTTTGCACACATAAATGGAAACCTCCAAACTTTATTCTTGTGGTGTCGCCAAAGAATACTAGCGCTTTTTGGGGCCGACCAGTTTGGAATCCTTTGTTAGTTGCAACACGTTTTGTATGTTAAGTATAATATTTAAAACATGCATGTCCTTATATATGGTAATCCACTTTTTATATAGACTAATGACTCATTTATTACGGAGTGGACTGCAATGATATTACGACTTGCAAGGTCGCAAGTTCGATCACACGCTAATGACATTATGTCGTGATGAATTTTTAAAAAATGTTTTAAAATTCTATGAAATGTACAACTTGATGTTTTGTCTTTACATACTAACATTAAAACGAGGTACAATTTGTTTGTTATTTTGTATGCAGGGAGTAATATGTAAAACGACTGATCCGGATTAAAAATGTTATATAGGCTATTTATTAATGAAGGTTATAGGCTATATTACATCACGCTACGACTCAAAGGAGCGAAAAAGTAACCATAAAACTGCGAGCGGCTGTAGTTAAAGTATAGTTTAATCAACTCACCATTTTTGACTCGGGATCGAAGCACCGCGAGGAGGCCCATGCGATAGACAACATGTTCTAGAAGACTGGCTCTGCCAAGACGAAAAATATTTTTTACTAAAACACTATTAAATTTCTTGTCATGACTGCGCGTGGTATGTTGATAAAATGTAGCAATTGTAATATTCTGACGATTAAGCTAAAGTGTTATCAAAACATGCTCAGTAGTTATTGCATGACAGAGGAACAAACATCCTTTCATCCACACATTCATCCATTCATCCATCATAATCACCAACTTATGCATATATTATAGTAGTAGGATATTAAGTAGTTAGTTTTATGTAATAAAAATGTGTAAAAAAATCTCATAATGTATTTGCAGATTATTTAGCATAGCAGCAATTTAATGAGTTCAGTAGAGCATGATGACATTACAAATATTATTATTTCTGAAATAGAATGTAAATTTGAAACCTCAGAATGTAGACAATTATCACAGAAACCACAGAGAAAAATATTATCAACCACTACATCAATCAACACCCTAAAATAATTGAAACATTTAATATATATATTATTTGAAAAAATACATTTTTTTTTATTATAATGGAATTATTTATCCTCACAGTAAAAACATTTGAACTAATTTCCAATAAGTAAATCCTTATCATTATAAGGATTATCAATTTAGAATCACTCAATACTATATCATATTTGTTTTGATTATAACAATACAGCTCTGCAATTAGATTATGTGATTACAAAACCACTGATTACATGCAAGAGTCATTTACTGCTTGCTGTAATAAAAATTGCATGTATTTTTAAGGAAATATTACTGTTCTAGTTTTTGCTGTCATATATAAATGAAATTATTTTTTTTTATGCATGTATTTAAAAAAATGTTTTATGTTTTTAAAATACATGCATAAAAATTATATAAGTGAGAAAGTTTATGAATGAATGTGTACATTCGTCATTTTTACCTGTTGTAATGGTTCAATCGATTAAAATGAAATTGGAGCTGGAGACGCCTATGTCCTATATGAATGGGTATAACTGTAGGACAGTCAGTGAAGAGTTATTCACAATAACATGAATGCAGATTGTTTTTATTGCAATCACCAGAATTTTATTGCTTGTAAATATTATAATATTTATTTACTTATCCTCATATTCTACTTCGTATAACAAGGGTATGAAAATATGATGGTGTACTTGACTAGTATAAACTATAAATAAAACTAACCATAAATAAAAGAGTATTGATAAGGAAACTATATGAACCTAAATAATTTGAGTGCCTGGCAGTATGCCAAAGTATTTTAGATATACTTTCAAAAAGCTAAGTGCAATTGTGTATTGCATGTATACTGTATTTTACATTATGCTACGATGAAATAGCCATTTTGTAACATTAATTATAAATTATGTATGTTAATTACTTTTATCTTTTCCCATCTTTTTATGAATAAAAAAAAGGTTTTATGATGTGTTAGTTTTTTACACATTTTACTAATTACTTAATTGTTCGGTCATGTTAATGTCTCATTAGGTAATATATAAACAACATTCCTTAATTAATTCCAATGTCAGACTTGCATTATAACGGCCATACACGCAATTATGCAAACAAGGTCTTTTTTTAATCATTTGCCCTTTGTATCTTACAATATTTAACACATTTTTTTTTTCACAAATCAAGACATGAATGAGTGTCTAACGTTTGTTTTGGTACTACGAGGAGTCACTGACCATAATATTACTGACTTCCCGTTATAAATTACACAATAAGTGACTCACGAACTATCCAATATAGTAAATCGTAAAAGGATATTCGCATCCTTCGCGAATCTTGCCTACGTGACAATTCTAAGAACTGTGAAAGTAACTCTTTAATAATGAAATGTTGCTCCAATTTCAGCTTTAAATTGTTTTATAAATAGGAAAATCCGTTTATTGAGCATGTATTAATATATAATGTGGGTTATTACTCACTTGGTACGGAATCCGGCAGTGCCGTATTGTATGAATACGTCGGTTGTTTTTGGATGCATTTCTCTGGCGAACGCGTAGACGACTCGAAGGCTACTCGGCGGCATTGTGGCTGGTGAAATTATTTTATAAGGCCGCGTAACGCTCAGATACAATCACTTTGAATCAACAAAACTTGATTTCTACATTCCCGCTTTGACAGCGGCAACTGGCAAGTTATGACTATTTTTGAAATCTTCAAATGTCAATTGGTTAAAGGTTAACCTTCTATTTGAAGAGGCTTTTTATTTTGTTAAACTTGTTTTGATCTTATACTACATCATGGATAGTTACACATCTTTTCAATTTGGTCTTATAATATATGTCTTTGTCGCTATGTAGT
The DNA here is from genome assembly GCA_037950945.1 of Hypolimnas misippus. Lineage (NCBI taxonomy): Eukaryota > Metazoa > Arthropoda > Insecta > Lepidoptera > Nymphalidae > Hypolimnas > Hypolimnas misippus. The sequence continues at coordinate 6,444,880 of JBBEEQ010000009.1, forward strand.
TTCATACGAGTTCAGCTATTTGACTCAAGATGTCGCTACTACAGCTTGTATTAGTTCAGTAACTCAATACAAGGTAGCGCTAAATATTTTTATATATAGCGCTACCTTGATAGAGTTCTGCCTATCTATTAAAAACGCAGTAAATTGCATAGGAATTATTTATTTACATAAACAAATACGGTGATACAGTCCTTATGCTTCTCAAACCAACTCCACTCAAGAGAGACAGAACTGTCATGACCAGAGAACATGGATGCTTCATGCAGTAACTGGCCGATGGTCGCTGATGACCTCTACTATTACACAAAATTCGTACTGGACCCACTTTGACAAAATCCAGTAAAGGAATAAAGGTTAAAGAAAATAAGTTTTACATTCACTGCTTCACTGATTCGATTAAAATTGTTAATTATTGCGCGATTTATAACAAAATTTTATTATTCGGTTTATAATGTAAATTATTAAGTGTAGATGTAATACATCTAATTACTATTATAAACGCATAAGGATAATGTAATTATTGTTTGTGAGGATAGATGGATATTTGTTACCCTTTCACGTAGAAACAGATATTAAAGTTATCTTACAGTAACCTAGGTTATACATCAAAATAACATACATATATGTAGAATACTTTTTATTAAATTCTAAACAGGCGAAGCCACGAGCGGAAAATAGTTCAGTATGCCTGTGGTACTATTATAGATAGCGTCTTTACATAAAAATTTCAAACTAAAACCTAATCCTAACTTTTTTAAATATAACTCAAAAATTCAAAATTTTAAAAGAACATCCATTGAACTACGTGGAGACCAAGAAAGACAGACTGAATATTTCGTACATATTTGTTAATTTTTCCATGCCCTGTCTTTATATAGAGATCAAAGTACGATACGTCGGTCGCAATCGACAAATATAATTCGAATTTCGAAATATTTACATGTTAACTAAAGTGTTATTAATTTAATATTAATTATTACACACTTCAATTACCCCCTTTACAGCCAGTATCCTCCGCCCACACCCGACTTACAATATTAAAATATAATCCAAAATATCATACGAAACTTCATCGTCATCTATATAAGTATCTCTCATTAATGCCAAACTGAAGTATACTAGATAGTCATTAATACGACGTAAATCCGTATTACAAGAATCCCTCTGGCACTAAATCAATTAGCTAAGACGGCGACATATGCGTCTATTTGTTTAAATTAGAACCGCGACGAATGTTGAGCATTTGAAGTTTTTCGTCACGGCGTGTTGGCGAACTAACCGAATCTTCAAACAACGGGATATGTCATTAATTAGGCGTTTTGAAAACTTCGTATATATAAATTTTAAAATAACCGACTTTTTGAAGGGCAATAGCGCCATTATGATTCTTTATAAAGGCGCCTGGTACACTAATAATGTAACAATTCTAAGATTCAAATTTGATGTTACATTAACGCACTAACACGGATTTTTCTATTATTAGTTTTTGTACAATGTCGGTCCAAGCGATCACACCTTTTGGTATGCATTAATTATGTATAGATTGTTACAGATTGTATCATTGCAAGTTGCCCAATATAATGCTCAGTTCTTCTCCCTCGTTGATGAAATACCTACTCGAATTTGAATTGATACGTTACAAGCGAATATTCGTAGTGACGGAGTGCCTCAATACCTTTGTTTTACTAAAAATACGTCCAGTCAAAAAAGGGGTCTTACTTCTAGACAACATAAAAATATAAGATTATAACTAGATATTTTAAATTAAGAACGTGTAACGTGTTTTGGACCTTTGAATATATTTTAAATATTGTTTTTTTTTTTGATAAATCGTCAGATTTGCCGCCCCCCTAAATGTGGCACCCATGCGCAGTGCACTTCTTGCACCCCGTAATGACTGTTATTAAATAAATCGAATTATACAATAAGCGACAATATTTTGTAATAAGAGCCTTACCAATAAACCCTCCTTGCCCACATGACCAATTTAAAAATTAAAGAATAAATAACAATAACATCGTTATTAACATCTAAAAATTTTATTATATACTTTTTCACATCCCTTTTCTGTCAACATCACTTAGTTTCTGAACAGATTATAAATCAGCTCCACAACATTTGCATCAGTTAATCCGCACGGCCGACTGCTTCCCGCCAACTAATTAGTAATTAGTAGAACTAAAATAAATGTCCCCCCAATTTGCGCTTCAGGGAACAAGCGGGCGTAATCAAAGCTTGAAAACCTTGTAGTGTTGGATTAATTAATATTTATAATCTGTGACAGGCGTACCAACATTGTACAAATTTACTTAAGTACATACTCATTGGTACTTTTTGAAGAAATTAAATTGTGTTTACTTAGTATTATGAAAACGAATGTATTTACTAAGTTGCTTAACTTACGTAACTGCTAGAGGAAAATTATTTTGTGTGCTTGTATTTTTAATTTGTAACTGTAATTTTTTTTACGTTTTAATATTTTTGGTGACATCTACATTTTATTTATTTGTATTAAACCAGGGTTTGCTCGCCGCTTTGCTTGCGTTAATGCAGATTAGAAAATAAATATAATTTGGTATATATGCAATAAATTATGTGCTATTCTGTTGGAAAGTAAATTAAATTGAGAATTTAAAGAGAAAAAAAATTAAAAACAAGCATAAAAAATTAAAAAAGATTTAAATCGTTTTTTATTGTAATCGTAATACCCATTAAGTTTAGCTATAAACTGTTAAAGAATATTTTTAAAGAAAATCTGGATAATTGACTGTTTTAGAAATTAAGATATTAAAATTGGTATCTTGGTATAAAATTTGCACCCTTGAAACACCGAGATGGGGTGGGAAATATTGAAAATATTTATTTCGTTTACTTTTTATATTTAAATACATTGCAATTACAATAACTTGATATTTAAAATTTTAAATTTCATTCCATTACAATTAATTTAACGTCAGATAAAATTAAATACGAGTAATAAACAACGATACCTATCTAAGAATTCTTTTTGTAGTTTGAAACACAATGCTAGTTACTTCAAGCTAATACAACGACAGGCGAAAAACAATCATTTTCCTTCAAAGTTTTACATCTTATAGAAATAAATATGGTAAAAACAAAGGAACTAATTTAAAGTTAATTTCGATTGTTTTTCTCTCTCGTTATCCTATTATGTTACATCGTGCGGTAAATAGTGTTAAGATGTGGAGTTTAATATGTATATTAATAACTAGCGTTATCGATCCGCCCTGGCTTCGCACGAGAGCAATTTTGTTTTTACAACATCACATTACAAATCATTGAAATTCTCGATTTTTCTCTATAATAATATGTATGTATTAGACACATAAATCTTCCTCTTGAATCATTCCGTTTATTGATGAAAACTGCAATAAAATCTGTTGCATAGTTTGAAAGCTCTAAGCGTACAGACGTCGGAAAGCGACATTGTTTCATACTATGTAAAGATGTATGAAAAACATGTTCCGTAATTACCGGAGTGCTCTCTAACTGGAGATGTAGATAACGATGAAACATGGCTGTCTGATCATCTGCTGCCAACTCGTGTAGAGCCAGGAAGAGTTTAAATAACTTTTGGTTTTTTAAACGACTTTTTTTATTATATATTTTCGACAAATAATTAATTTAAAAAAGCCGTCAAAATTTAAAAATTAATATAATTTATTATAAAACCTAAATGTGTTTTAGACCTAAAATCATTTAATAAAGAAATCGAAATATTGTTTTCCGTAAGCAAATTTACACTTGGTTTGGAATGCTTAAAAATCTATCCATTTTTATTGTATAAATACTGCACAATTTATTAATACTATAATTAAATTGAAAACAAAAAAAAAATATCAAAATGTATGTATGACCATAAAATAACCAGAAAATAATAATTATATACCCACCTTTTTCATAGCAATCGTAGCTATATCTAATTGTCTATGCTTTTTACAATCTTCACATACTTATTTAATTAAGAAAAAATTAAAATTATATTTATCTGTTGACCGTAACACTCATACTTTGCTATTTAATCTATGTATGCTTAATCAAAGTGTACAGTTTAGCATCGCGTCCATCAGGCGGCAGCAATGCGAGACGTGCGCATGCGCTGATTTACGACCAGCCATCATTAAAAATACATCGACGCGTTACAAACTTAGATCCTTTAGATTTATTGTCAGAAACGATAACGTTATTAATATATTTGTTTGATACGTCCTTTTTGTAAGACATTATCTTTAAGAAGTTAAGACAATTTTATATTTTAACTAGTTGTCCCTTGCGGTTTCACTCGCGTTTATTGTTACTGCTTCGCTCCTATGAGTCTACGGAGTGATGTAATATAGCCTGTAGCCTTCCTCAATAAATAAACTATCTAACATCAAAGAAAAAAATTTTATTCGAATCAGTAGTTCCTGAGATTAGCGAGTTCAAAAACAAGAAACACACAAACTCTTCAGCTTTATAATATAAGTATAGTCTATTTTTCTTTACTTGTTTTTATTTAGTAAATATACCCCAAACGAAAATGAGGAATTTTCAAAAAAAAAAAATTAAATTATAATTTGGTATTATAAAAAATGATTCAGCTCAACCATTCAATCGATAATTTTCTTATCTAACTCTTATATTTGACAGACGCGTTGGCGCAATGGTCACTGCAACGGATTAAAGTACTAACGGTCGCGGGTTCGATCCCCACTTATTGGCCATACAGATGTTTGTCGTGGTCTGGGTGTTTGTGTTAGTGTTGTGAGTGTTTCCGGACCCCCGACACAAGGTCATGAGATCTTAATGGGGGCCGTTGAGTGTGATGCGTTATTTATTTATTTATATGTAGCTAGAAATACGCCATATTTGTAGAAAGGACAAGTAAAAAAAATAGACTATATAGATAAAACATTTATCGAAAACGAAATGTAAGTTCGATAGATTAACTGTACAAACTGTTAAATAACATAAATTAGGTGCAGAAAAAAAAATCAAACACGAACTGAGCTTGTGAAACATTTTGTTGATATTGACTTAGATATGAAGTAAAATTTTGGGGAAATGCTAAAATTACCATATCTTTTCAGGTCCTTTTTTTTAAGACAGGGAAATGCATTTATGTATCCCGCCCGAGAATTCAGGCGGGTATGTGGGACTCCTGACACTAACAGGCGCACCTGACTACCCACTAAAACCCAGCGATGCCCTCATCGTCTTGGATGGGCGCCACGGTATCGCTTACACATGCTACCATGGCATCCTGATGGTTGGTCTGACTCTGCGAAATTCCTTCTCCTGGAGAGTGCTTACGGGTACCGAAAGCATTCCCCTACTCTAGTGGCGAGTGGGAATATTGATATTCCCACTTGGGCTTGTCTATGGCGGAGGAAGAAGATGTGCATAGCGCCTCCTTCTTCCGCCTGGTCGTCTTCGGCAGATCGGGTCCGCCTCTATATCTTTTCAAGACCTGAATCAAAATTAATATATTTTTAATTATAATTATGTGTTGTTATCTATAATTTTTTTAATCGAACCCTGATTCTTGCAAACAAAAACTCGAATATAATATCTAGGTATTAATTATGTAGAATTTGACTAATACCATCACAAACTCCAAACCCCATTAGATTTAAGTTATTTGAATGAATTCGTTCTATTACACTATCGTAAATCACATTACCGAACGAGATTATAAAATAAACCTTATAATAAAAATAACTAGCATCGTTAACCAACAAGTTTACATTTTACCTGTTCAAACCCTCGTTAAAAGTTACAACACACACCTTCAACGATGCTTAACTTATATTCTAGCAAAAAAGTTAATAAACAAATCCAATCACAAAAACTTACCGAGTATAATATAATTAATATCATATAGTTTTTTTATCTATAATGGTATCTGGTGGAGGTGGTGCCATTAATGATAGCGTAGCGCACATGCACTGATATGATACGAAATTGTGGGTAATATCATTGCAGTAATAGACTGACTTGTGCCGCGTTTCCACTGTTTACGACTTAAACTGGATGCTGATAAGCAATAATGTGTCAACCTAAAAAAGGTCAAATTTAGAGATATTCATGTATCCTAAAAATGCATCACGTATTTAAACCTTGAGCGCTATCTTGCAATCGTTTAAGAGATTCTATTTATAAATTCGTATTACAACTAATTCCTTAACGGAAAACGAAACCTCTTGCTATTCAAAATTGCCTATCGTTCAGTCCTATCGTTGCGTATTTCTTTACATTATTTTCAAAATCTATTCCCCACATGTCACTCATTTAGTATTACAGTGACCGAATGCAAAAATTACATTGTTCGACATTTTACACTTGGGACCTCGGTCGTTTATTTAGCCTTTAATTTCACAAAATATTGATATAATGGTTCTTTGTTTTTTTTTTCAAATCATAGATCAAGAATCATAGAATTTTATGAAACTAAATTATTCAATATTTTTTTTAAGTCATCTGAACCAAAGAAGTACGGAAAAAAGTTTCATCTAATGTTTAGGATATTGAAGTGTTTTCTATATTTTGGATTATGGAATTATCTCCTATATTTGGAAAATTTATTCTTAGACATAACTCATAACTATACCAATCTGCTTTGATTTCATTATACTTTTATTAAAATATAAAAGAAAAGATGGATATATACTTCTTCAAAAAGATTTATTAAGACGAAGGTAAGGACATCCTTAGACGCCATTTTCTCAAAATGAAGTCCGTGTGACTTGACATAGTATTGCTTATCAGCGGCCAAATATTCACACCGATATCGTCAATGAAGTTCGAACATAGCGAGTCAAATAAGCAGATATAAGGGAGAACGAAAAAGTGCATAATATTTATAGACACCATTTTGAATTAATAGTATATAATTTTAAATGATTATAATATACAATTTTTCTTTTTGTACTTACATTTTTACTAATTATTGATTCATAAAGGTGTATGTGTATAGTTGTGAAGTTTTTTTATGCGCTTTCCATTACAGCTGATTTTGGAAATATGTTCCATATTGCAATTTGCATCAATCTCATATCTATATTAGAAAAACTATATATATTATAAGATAAAACTTTTTGTTGTACCAATCTGCTTTTTTTCATTATTTCTGTTATCAAAATCGTATAGAAAAGATATATACGTCTTCGAATACATTTATTAAGAATATGTGTGACATGTTTAGGCCCCATTCTCTCAAAAATTTTCTCTTAAGTCCGTGTGGCTTGACATAGTAGTATATATCAGCGTCCAGTTGTACAAAAAGTATCGGACGACTTTCGACGCATCGTTTTAATACAATGGAATATAATCGTTAATGGAAATTATTTGATGATTGTTGCCAGTATCGCATGACCTGCCTTGCCTTTTGTGTCATATATCCACTTCTCTACGTTTACAGTCAATGTGAACTTTATAATACTAAGAATAAGGATCATTTTTGAACAAAATCGTTGCGATTTCATTTGTTTTCGAGATATAAAGGGTAGGTTTCGATGTAATGTTAGGGGTCTATTGAATTGGTGGGGACTGTTAGGTTATTTAGTAGTACGTCGGTTTCGCTATTATGTATCTATTAGCCGTTTTGAAATATCAATTTAGATTGGTAACGCTAATGTAGCTTTGTTCTAATTTAGTTATTACCCATTAGAAGGTGAAGCGATTATTTATCTGTTTCTATTTAGTTATTAATACCAGTAAGTTACAAGCAATTTATGAGCATTTCATAAAATTTTCTTTTTTTTACTTATTTATTTGGTACCGCGATTATTTTGTTTATAAGGCGAAACTGATGACCACTTTGTATTAAACAAAGTGGTCATCAGTTAAATATATTGATTTTTAATTGTTTTTTTTTAACACTTAAGTATTAATGTACAAAATTGTGAATTATTGTATAATTGATTTTTTTTTAAAAGAGTTAAGTTAAACAGAAAATATTATTTATGCTGAGATATTTATATTAAACATTAAATAAATAATACCTAATAGTTATTTACAAATAATTACTGAGTGACTCCTCAATTCCCCTTTCCTTTTCTTGAATCTGCATATGATAATTTTGTACCAGGGGCATATATCTCATTAGATGTGTTAGCTACCTACAATGACATTTAAATTTTACAATTTGTTACTTTGTCGACTTCTATAAATATAAGTGTTTGCAAGTTTATGAGGTACATAACAACTACTTACATAAAATTTTCACAGTAAATAGAAAGTTTTCACATCCATATAAACATAAGTTTATCTGTAATATTATTGGCTATGTGCGAAACTGTCAATTCATTTGGATGCTGATATGCAATACTGTGTCAAGCCACACAGACTTCATTTTGAGAAAATGGCGTCTAAAGATTTCGAACCTCTTCTTAACACATCTGTTTGAAGAAGCATATACATATCCATCTTTTCTTTTCTATTATAAAAAGTATAATTAATTAATAGCAGATAGGCTAGAAAAGATGTTTATCTAATAATAAGTTTTTAAAATATATGAAATTATTGTATAATCCAAAATATGGGACTTACTGCAATATTCTAAGCATTTGATTAAGAAACTTTTTTCCGTACTTATTTAGTTTACATGACTTGAAATTTTTTTGTATAATGTTAAATACGAAATGCGTTATCAGAATACATCAATATCTTTAAATTCTTTTTGTGGGTTGACACATTATTGCTTATCAGCATCCATTTGTAGTCAATCTCAGTGTCTGTGACATAGGTACATTTTGGGGCAAACAATTTCAATCTTTGTTTTAACATCCATTTACATATTGCGGGAACTACATTTCTAATTTTTACTCTCGTAACTGATATAAAACAACTCTGTAACCTGGTAACAATTATCGACGTAACCACGTGTAAGCTTTAGGTATCAAGTTAAAAAGTCCCTGTCAGTAAATTATTTCAGGCCTAAAAGCAAGGATAAACAATTTATGTCTATAACTATATCAACAATACTTACAATTGTATTACTCGCTTAAGATGAAGAGAATAATAAAATAATAAATAAAAATAACTTAATATTGACCTGCCAAAAGTTTCACAGTAGTAAGTAGCCAACGTGTACATGGCCAATGTAAACATACATATGTATTTATAACAGCGCACTTTTAATTAAACGTATCAAAATTCCAGCGAGGCCGCGGGCAATAACTAGCTATAGATTAAATAATTTTAAAGATACTTTTGTCATTAGTAACGAATACGAATCCCATAGTTACGATTCAGTTTATTTAAATGTAACTCTTATTTTATTGCAATAAGGGTTATTTTGGCTAATACTGCCGTTTCAAGCTATAAGGGTGTGTGGATTATGAGTGTTAATAGAACATCCATCATATGAATTGTGACGGACTGTGTGGTCCATTCATACAATTAGTAAGGCGGTATTGTATCAAAGAGGTTACAATCATAAAATGTTTGAGAGAAAATATGATAAGGAATGCATCTATACGTTTTATAGAAAATAAACTTAATGAATTGGCTAAATAGCTGGCAGCTACAGAAGGCGTGGTAAAAGTTATATCCTATAGTAAGAGATACGATTATTTTCGATAACGTAATTTTTAATCTGTATTTTTTTAATTCTTGTACATTGACAGGCAGTGCCCAATGTCGCTAGAGACGGTCAATGTATGAAAAAATACAAAACAAATTTCGTAGGTATTAGAATTCTACACTAAATATAAAAAAAATCGTATGGGTTTATAATAAAATAGAATTTAAATAACCTTTATATACCATTGTTACATTGGACTAGGAAACTTAGACGATAAAATAAAATCAACTTTGTCATACGCATATTTCATTGCATTAAATATTTTAATGTTAATACTCTTGGACCTGCTTTGTGACGCCCTAGTTATATAGTCAATTTTACTATTTGTCTTATTTTTTTAGAAAAATATAGCGTATTTCTAACCACACATAAGAGTTAGAGTAGAGAAATTATCGATCGAATTATTGAATTGAATCATTATAATGACAAATAATGTTCCAAAATTCGTAATTATCGTTCCAAGTATTGTTACCAAATGAGATATGTAAGGAAAAATAGACTATAGGTACCAACACGAATTAAGGATGATCACGATTTTAACTTGGATTATTTAATAGGTGAAATAATAAAAAAATATTTATATGAAAGTGATCAAAATTATCTTAGAGTGATGAAGTATAACATATAAAAAACGTATAACTACATAAAATTAAAAATATTTATTACATTATCTTTTGTATTAGTAAAATTGCGTAGATTGGTTTTTGCGATATTTTCATTCGAAAAATATAATACCTAATTATTGAAGCTTTTTTTGGATAATTATAATTAAAACAATAAATTTAATCTACACGTTAGTAAGTTCCAGACAGTAAAATACATATCCAATAATATGACTTCATTAAAATAACATTAACTTATTAATTTTGGGAAATATAATTATTTACGACGAATTTATTATCACGTAAGTTATCAAAATTATTCAAAATATAGAGATTAAATTTAACATACATATTTTTATTATGCGAAATATGATTATTTATGCAAAATACAATCATTTATCTAGAAAGTAGCCAATTTTAAATAACATAAGCTAGCTGTAAAGCTAAGCATGAAGGAACAGTGGTGTTATGGGATCAAAAATACCACCCACAGTTTTCTCACACTGAATAGGCTAGCAGTTCTAATGAATACCTCTGCTACTCATATTATGTACAGTCGACCACGTGTTTTGCTGTACAAGTCTCAAAAATTTTACAAATCATTTTAGTTGAGTTTTGTTATGAGTAAAATCGTACTATGTGCGAAGTAAAATTGTAAAGGAGTTTGTCAAACCGTTTCCAGCCAATCGAAATTAATTATATTTTAAAACTACAGCTGAAGATGGTAACTACGTTAGGTTCTAAATTTGATGTTAAAAATCTGTACCCATTTCCAATTTTGAAAATGTCGTCAATTGACGTGTTGGCCTAATTCTTGGCTTTTTAGACACTTTCAGTTTTTTTTTTAATTTTCAGTAGCTAGCTAGTTGCTAAGCAACGTCGACTAAAGTTGATTGCTTTCGGGGTGCCACTGTTGCACACTTAGCTAATATGCAATTGTAAAATTATGCATAAAACTATACATTTATATGTATTACTTAACATAAGAAAGCGCAAATATAATACGTCGCTACGTTCAATTTTAATGACTTAGAAGATGGAAGACAAAATCTTACAAAAAGTTCACTCATAAAAAAATTCCATTGTTTTGTTACTAGATTCATGCATAGCTTATGCATGAAAGAAGTGACAAGAGATGGAAAGATTTGCCATGTTTGTACTTTAACAGTTTGTAAGTGTTCACAATTAGGCTAGATCTCACACCCTATTAAGGAAAATGTTATGAACTCAACACCAAATTTTTCCAATAAGTTAGTTTTTTTTTCTCATAAAAATATCTGCCAAACGAAGAACTCCTATTAAATGATCACCACCGTCCATGGACATTTCCAGCACCAAGGTTACCAATTCAAATGTGGCCAGATTAAAAATGAATAATGGATGATGGGGAATAGAAATTAAGGAAAGGAATGGAGAAGAGGTTATGCTTCCGACTCTCTAACTCACCGTCGAACCAGCCCGAATAGGAGGTGTAGTCAATGTACATATGGGCTAAATTGCTTATTTATGTTTTAGTATTTCGCGTGTACATACATCGCCGAAATAGCTCAGTTGGGAGAGCGTTAGACTGAAGATCTAAAGGTCCCTGGTTCGATCCCGGGTTTCGGCATATAATCACGCTTACTTCATTTTCGTTTTTTTACTTTTATGCCTTTTATCATATCTTAATGTTTGAAAATTTGTGTAATCAAAAACTACTCAGTTATCTAAATTAATTTGACAACATTTTGAAGTAACTTTAAAAAGAAAGGATTAAATATTTACTAAATAATTTTGCATTGTATAAGGAACATTTGTAATTATTTTGAAGCCTTTAGACCAAGTGTTATGTGTGTTGCCCCTCAGCTATCAATTAGGTACTACTTAGATAATTTCAGATTTTTTTTTTATGTAAGAATGTTCTATGGTAATAGCAGCGAACCGAGCAAGCAGGTCACCTGGTGAAAAGTTAACACGACCCCATGGACATTTGCGGCACAAGAGGAAATCTCAAATTCTTTGCCAGCCCACGAAGGAACAACGGAAAAGGGAAAAGAAAGGGATGGCGAATATCTCCAAGCAAGGTTTCCAGCTCTCACTCTCTGTAAGAAATTGTATGTTAGATTTTGGATATTACGCCAATTTTTCTGCGAGATTGTGCTTGCCGGTTGAGCCAACCAGTTTGTAGAATGATTAATTCAGAAGGAACAGTAGTATTACGTTGTATTTTCGCGATTATTACACATTGAAATAAAACTATTTTAAACAGATCTAAATCGCGTATATTATTATTCGCGGGTAGTCTACCCGTAACCATGAACGCTGTAAAATGCTCAAAACGGGGTGATAAAAATAGTTAATATACATGATTTAGTTTTTTGTATATTTAGTAGTATTATTTTTGGGAATGTTGTAAAAGGGTGATATTTGAAAGTGACTGGAGTGAGGGTACTTACATTTATTCCTTTTAACCTACTCTATTTAATTTTGCAGCAAGAAGTAATAAAATCAAAAAAAAAATTTTTCAAGTGCAAAGGTTGAGTGGTAAAAATAGAGGCACTAACAGTGACTTTTTTCAGGAGTAAAGCAATGACAAACGACTTAATATCGACGGGGACAGTGCAAAACCGCGTAACTAGCTTTTCCTATTAGGCCCATCTTTGAATCAAAATCAAATGATAAATTTCAGTATTGATAAAAAGGAAACTAGGTAAAAATTATATAAGTATTTATCATTTATTTTAAGATGAGTAGATTTTAATTCAAATTCAATTTGCTACCTCGGTCAAAGGATCAGCTTGGCCATTCAACGGGGTAATGCTGCCAGTATTTTGGGAACTTTACCCAGATGCAGTGGCTTAGATGAGGTCTACAATGTTTTGTAAAAAATAATCCTTTTTTTTATATTTTTTGTATTAATTTAGAGCTTGATTGATATATTGAATAATAAGTGTCTGTTTGTAAAAATTATATAATCGATATTTGTAAAATTAATACGTATAATTATACCATGGTCTGCTCACTATTCTAGTCTAGATATTGACGAGTTACTGATTTTTACACAGAGCGACTGCCATCTGACCCCTGCAACTACTGAAGGCAAAACAGTATCCATTTAGAGTAATTTCCCTACTAAGAGTAACGAACATTATCAGGTGATTATGATAACAACCGGGACCGACAACTTTACGTGGTGTCCGACGCACGGTAGTAATACTTATTAATATTAATACATAGCATAAATAAATTTGGACATGTCGTCCGGTGACTCTACAAATACTCCACGTAATACATTTCGTCATAAAAAAATGCTCATAAGGCCTTATTTTTATCAAGAATGTAATTTATTATTTGGTTCAAGTTTAGACTTTATAGAAAAGGCTATTAGTGCGCTTTTGCAGTATCCGTAATCTCGCCGTAGAGAATTATCAACTGTCACGTCATAAAGGTCATATGAACTTATATAATCTTCAATAATAAAAACAATGCTTTAAAAAATAATTTTCTAAATTCCCAAAACTTATGCCGAAACCCGGGATCGAACCAGGGACCTTTAGATCTTCAGTCTAACGCTCTCCCAACTGAGCTATTTCGGCTACGCTTTTAACGATGAAATTTTAAATCAAATTTTTACCCTCAAGGTTGAAAAATCAAGTATAAAAAATTGTACATATATTGCAGTGTATTTATATTAACAACTAGCTTTTGCTTGTGGCTTCTCTTGCCTTAGTATAAATGTTGTTATGCCAAATTTGAATTGCCGAACAACTATGAAAATTCTAAAAAATATTTTTCTGTGTAACCAAAATGACACGCGCACCATCTACTGTAAGTTAATTATGTTAACTTTTAAGCGAAACTAACAACCCGCTTGCCAAGAAGCCAATAAAAAACTTTTATTAATCCAATTGAGAAATATATATAAAATACATACACATATCGATTTTTTTTTACATTATTAAGGGGTCTAATTTCGTCTGCGGGGCGAATCCGTCTACTCGCAATTTTTGACGCTACCATATATGTAGTTAGAGCTTTATTGTTGTTTCGGTAAAAAAAAATTAAGAATATATTGTAGAACCTCACGTAAAACGGTTTTGCCCCTTTTTGATAGACAAATTCGTCTACTAATAGACTTTTTTAAAAGTGCTATTTATTTCTCTTAATACTGAAGATATATAAATTGAATATTATAGCTTGAAATTAAAAGTTTAATAAGCTCTTATTAGTTTAAAACAATTATTTTATTCAATATAATAAATCAAATATGAAACAAAAAATATTTCTATCTCGCTATTTATTTTTTTCAAAATTAATTTCGTTAAGAAGCCCGCACATAAATAAACATTTAAATTATGTTACGTTTTTAAGATACAGTAAAGTTGTAGGGCTATTATAAAATTGCTAGGCTTTATTGCCGGCTACTGTACCGCGCATCTCCTAATGTTAGTACCATCACGATCACAATAGCGTCTTGGTGGTCTTGAACCTGTACTGAAATAGGGAAATTTCATGGCTATAACGGAGCTGCAATAGTGAAATTAGGCAAAGCAACCAATGATTTTGCGTCCAAAAAAATAACAATTATTTTCCTTTTAAAAAAGGGTTTCTTTATATATTTTATGTATATACGATAGATTGACGCAGAGGTTACTAGAGGCAACTGTGTAAAGCGTTAACGCGGGTTCGATCGCGATCAAGACAAACATCTGTATAGGATATACTTGACGTGATCTGGGTGTTTGTATTCTGTGTGATCCCGACTAGTTTAAAAAAATATTATATATTATCATACTTATATATTTTACACTTTCGCAATTTATACTATTCATATTTAATATAACGGCTCTTATCGCGGCGATGAGTTAACTCATGACCACGACGAATGCAACTTCGTCGAAACGTCGGGCAATAAAAAGGTATTACTACCATTAGTTATCGCGATAAGACCCGTTATATTAAATATGAATGATCATAGTTAAATAAGCAATCAAATCAGAAAAGTCCGAACCCTTATTTTACAGCTGAAGCTAAGAGACTCAAATAAATTAAATTATGCCAGTGATAATATTAAATATAACTACAATATTGTATAGTATCTTGTGTTTGAAAACTTGAACCGTTCTTCGTAAAAACTTAAAAATCAACCGACTTAAAAGCAGAATACGTAATTTCGTTTACTCGGATGACATAAATATTATATATTCCAATAATTTTCATTTTAAAACCGATTAAAAAATATATATAAAAAATCTATTTATTTGATCAATCTGAAACTATGCCATTCCAATTAAAAAAAAAACCATAAAAATCGGTTAAAAATTGACGGAATTCAGAGGTAAAAAATATTAAGAATAGAAAACCTCTTCCTCTTTGAAGTCAGTTAAAAAAATAACAAATATGGTCAAACCGTGAATACACTACGAATTAAGAACTTCCTACTCTTTGAAGTAGGTTAATAAATAATTCAATTTAAATACGCGGAAACGGAAAAAACACAGATAAATATATAAAATTTAATTAACGATATTCATTAAGAATACTTGAATGAAACACAGATTAATTGATCTTTATAATATCATGACTAAATTAATTTATTTTAAGCCTCCTCAACTATCCAAGTAATAAAGCTAAGAACGGAATTATAGCAATAAAATTAGTAGTATACTATAACTCGATGATAAGGCTCGCTCTGCTAATAGAGAGCCCATTAAAATCACCTTTCAGCCTATATGGAGAGCAATAAATGAATAAAAACAATTACTCGACATTTAAACAAAATTTTGTTTTCGGTTATTTTAATTTTAACGTGATTTTTGTTTAGCGATAATAATTCTTATTGTATTGTGATAAGGTTTGTATTTAGATTGGGATTGGTTTTACGAGTAAATTTGTAATGTCAGTTTTGGGATAGATTAACGTGTTCAAGATGTAGCGAGTGTGGTGACGAAAGTGTATTTGTGTTTATATTATATTAATATATTTTTTAAGTATACTATTTTTGATAACTATTAAAAATATTAAAAAGTGCTTTACACAGAAAATTGTGTGTATTTTATAATAACGATTTCAACTTTTATAATATATAAGCATAATGTAATTAAGTGCTGCATAGTAAATTACATTAAGCTTTAAATTTTACATTCATAAATCAAATAAAAATATATATATATATATATATTTGATTTAAATAAAAAAAAAATGTTCCTAAAATATCCCTTAATAACTTTTTATCACAATGCTTAAAGAAAACAAAGAAAAAGAAATATGACCATATAAAAAAATCAATCATCTAACAGTTATTCTATTAAAATTATAGCCATTAACAAAAGCAAACAAAGTCAACAATATATATTACATAATTTGAACTTTTAAAACGCAAATCGCTTACCTCTACCGCTTATTCACTCTACCCGCACCCTTCGGTCGGCGAGATGAAAGCGGTCGGCGCGTTTGAGATGCGTATTGCAGCGCAATTAGGGCCCAGTAATGAGAGAAGCGACACAGCCACCGCTAATCGTCCGATTCGGCCACTAAAACAGCGCTTTGTTACGATGGAATTCAAATGAAAACGAATGCTTTCGAATGTCGGTTTCATTTCATTTGTGGCTCTAGTTATTTATACTAATACATGCACAGCCGCAAATTATTGTAGATTTGAGTATATGATATTAATTTCAACACGATACCTCTACGCAGAGAAAAAAGTCTTGACAGACAGACAGACAGGCGGACAACAAAGTGATCCTATAAGGGTTTTCTTTTTTTTAAGGTCCGGAACCCTAAAAATTGTAGTGTTTGTTTGTAATTTTAAATTAACAGCTTTTTACTAAATGCATATGAAAGTATATACGGTACATCTAAACCATTATTTTTATAATATTTGAGTCTGTGTTAGTTTGTTCCAGCCAAACTCTGATGCGGTTGGGCTGATTTCTGATTGATGAGTAACTTAGGCTACTTTTATTTTAAAATAATTATTTATTTGAATTAATAAATAAAAAAGAGGGTTACGTAAAAACAAAATTTAAACCAATGAAAACGTAAATAATATTCGATTCGATATAAAGCAACGAAAATTCACTATAAAAATTATTAGAATGTCAAAATCTTCCGATAGACAGTTTTATAGCATTGTAACCAAGATAGGCTCGAGGGTCAAACTTTAAACAAGATAAGCGCCGTCCCTTATACATCTAGTACCCGGTCACTAGAAGCATGACCAGGTAGTATTACTCTTAAAGGTCCAGTGAGAATTTCAAACTGTAGTATACAAACTAAACATGAACAACATAATATTGCCAGCCATTTTGCAATAGATGGCGCTGTATTTTTCTATACCAAATATTAAAACGTACAGTTTACAGTTTGCAAATAAAGACTAGACTGGTCGTAAAACTACAGTCGTATCGTACATTATCAAAATCAAAACTGACTGGTTGATATATTCGCTGACTGATCGATCAACGCAGAGTTGAAAGCGCTGGGTTTGGAAACATGAAATTTTGCACAAACGTTCCTTATATCTTAAGTGTGCACTAAGAAAGGATTTTTGAAAATCCATCCCCAAAGGGCTAAAGGGGGTTGAAAGTTTATTAGGTATTAAATTTGTAAGTCGGTACACGCGAGTAAAGCGTATATACATAATTATATCATGCGGACAACTCTTGATATGTTAACAGAGAAATAAGAACAAAATGATATCGATATCATCGGTTATTTTTAGAAATATATATACTATAACTAAGTCTCTGTTGTCCCTCTTTCCGTCTGTGTGTCCGTCTGTCAGCGGACTTTATCTAATAAGCCAAAAGAGAGATGACGTTTTCACAGAACGTGTATTTCTCTCGCCGGTTTAACAACAAATCTTGCTCGCAAAGGTTTGTTAATTACATGTTGTTATAGCTCCTCACTTGATTCTTTTATAAAAGTAATTAAAAATACCTATTGCAGATTCAAAAAAATAACCGACTTCAAAAGCAAAATATGTAATTTTATTTACTTGGCATACTTATCTAGTTATCATGATTAATAACTAGTGAAACGCTTTTGATAAAAATTGTATAAGAACACTCTGAATATTTTTTCGAATAAAAACACTTTAATTAACATTCGTTAAAAATGACGATGTTCTGTGGTAACAAATATTTAAAAAAAACACGCTACGCTAATTGAAAAATTCCTTCTTTTTGATGTCGGTTGAAAAATACGATGAATTGTGACATTTTAGCCTAAAAGTAGATGTTTAATGATAGTTACAACAATTCGTAAGTGAGATCGTAAGAATGAAATCGTTTAAATACACGCCATCAAGTTTTAATACGGATTTAATTTGTAGAAAACTCGATTAGTAAGTGTCAATATTTGATTAATTTGATGTAAATAAAGCATTTTGCATTACAAATTATCTTAAATTTAATTTTAAGACGACGACATTAAGCTCATGAATTATTATCTACCTAACATACCTAATACTAAATGCATAATTAAACATATACATAAACAGAACAACAAAAAACAACTGATAATCAATACATATGTATATACATGCATTCCTACATATGTACATATAGTCAAACAAATCTATACCAATATTATAAACAAGTAAAATTTCAATGTTGGAGTTAATTCTCTAAAACTACTGATCGGTTTGACAATTTCTTTTTACGTTGGATAGCCCTTCTATTGAGGTAAGTTGTAGGCCATATTACATCACACTACAACTCGCAGGAGCGAAGTGGTAACCATAAACGAGAGTGAAACAGATGGACAGATGAGTCTAAGATATTTTTAAACAACAGAGTAAACACTTTAGACGTTGATATTCGATAATACCAAAACTTTCTACACCAAGTTAGAACCGTTAGATCTATCATATCTATCTTTTATGCGCCATACTAATGGTGTTTCTTTAAAAAAGATAACAAATCTTTCCACAAATGTAAAGATGTCATCAAGTCACATTGACTGTGGACATTCATAGATTACATTCTATTTGGTTGTCAATTTACACCTCGTGATCACATTTAAGATGTCCACATTTATTGATCGAATATTTTGAAATATCTTCGATGATAGCAACGAACAATATTTTACCATTACACACTACTACATTGCTTGTTTCTCGAATATTGTCATAAAGTACCTTGCTATGAAAGTAGTATTGGAAAGCATCCTTTGGTTTGTTCTCACAACAAAGGAATAGCTCTCTCGATTAAAAAGGTACCGGAATTCTTTGTGTACTTTTAAAGATCTATAATGTGACATCCATTGATGACAGATGACTGAGAAACCAGATTATATTTACGCATTTATCAAACGAATTTGAACCTTACGCTTAAGTAATAAGTTGTGTAATATTTATTACAAATGTTTGTTTTAAAATATAAAGGGTTCGAAAACGAGTCCAAATACAGAGGCGCTAAAAGGTAGTTTCATTAAATATATTTATTTAAAATGACGTGTTGACTTTCGGATAAAGACATTCGGTTGGATGTTTTTTCAAGGTACTGTGTCAAAATTAGCATCTGTTGTTTGTGTTTAACCAATTTAAACTCTACCTGAATTGTAAATAACGAAGAAATGGCAAAAAGTGGTTTAGTAGATGATTCACCTTTATGTATATATATTGAATTTTTGAAATAACTGATAATATATTAACATTCCAAGAGTGTTTTAGACATCTTTATTATTAGTAGCTACAATACATATGGCTTGTATATTTATTGTTTGCGGGGATCGAATCTGCAATTGTCAATCTTCAATCAACCGCAGTGAGCACTGTGCCAACTGTTATTAAAAATATATTTTTTTGGTCTGAACTTTTTAATAATTATAATCTAAATACATTAAGACATTTTTTTATAAAAGTCTGTAGGTATTATATTTTCAATAATATGCTATAAACCAAACTAAATCAGATCATTAAACTATAAAGATTTTTTGTTATTTTCCCGCCCTTTGAATACGTTTATAACTGTAACGTTATTTGTATCATTATTATTAGAGCAAAAGTGAGTCATTAAAAATCATTAACCATTCATATACTTTGATTGAAGGACCTATTATCGTCTATCCATCATCGGAACATGAATGACACTAAATAAACTCAAGTACATCGGTCACAGATAATTAAATGGGTTCATATTGTTCGATAGGGTGACCAACGTTTGATAGAACAGCCTGTAAATGTCCCACAACTGGGCAAAAGACTCTTTACCGAATACGTTACTGTATTGTCGATTGGCGGATATAAACGTTTCGGAATTTCTCTTAATATATTTAGGTTTCCTCGCGATTGTAACCGATTTCCAAAAAAGTAGCAGGTTCTCAATTCGTCGGGAATTTTTTACAGAAAACTCCGCCGAATGTGTATCGATGTTAATTTTTTTATGAACACAAGATTTTATTATAAATTTTACATCTGAAAGGTAAGTGGTGTTGGCCTGAATTTGAGTGGCCATCCAACCAGTTATACAGTTAAGGTTCACGTGTTCCATGCATTCGTTTGTATCGCTTTTTTGTTGGATTTTAATAAGTAATTACTTTACTCTAGGAATTTTAATATTAATCGAATAGACATACATATTCTATAGAAATGGAAACAAAAATTGGCTTAATGTCTACGAACATCTTAATTAAAAATCATATCATGACCACAGTGCGACTTCGCGTCTTGATTTTTACGATGGACGGTGTAGATTTTCAAGACGCGACGTCATAACATTTCAAGCGCCGCAATGGGTTATTGAGCTACCGCTATCGCATTGCGATACATTTTGACAATTGATTTGTATTGTTTTAGTAAAAAAACCGAAATTAGCTGTCAAAATGTATTGCGTTGCGATAGCAATAGCTCACAAATAAGTGGCCCGGCGTCATGACAAGTCAAAAATAATTTTACATATTGGATCTGAATTTCAGACTTCTGAATTTCAAACTTACGAACTTTATTTTTTATAGTATTATGCTTTAATTTCCTAGAATTGCGGTCCGTCAAATTATGAGCCCAATATTACAGGCATCTAGAAAAGTCTTCAACTTTAAGCCGTCAAAATGCGCTTTTTAGGAAACCGCGTCTCCACATAAAAGGTTTGAATGACGTCATCTGAAAGCGTAATCCGAACACTAAATGACAAACAACTTCATCCTAGGAAATTTAAGTATTTATGTTCATAGACCATGGTCGCCCCACTGTGTAAAACATCTGCAGCGTTACAATACGAGTGATTAGCCATGTCGGATGGCTTCATTGTCGCTCGCGGTGACATCTCGACTGTGTCGCCATGGTGTGAGGACATGATGAATGTATATGATTAGGGAAAATATGGAGTACAAAATAGATGTTCCTATTTTGATTTACGTAATTTAGTTATTGATTTTTTACGTTTTAAATTTTTGATGAGAAATACAATAGGCTGCCCGTCGCGGTGTCACTCGCGTTTATAATTAGTGCTTCTTTTCTAAGACTTGTAGCGTGATGTAAATAATTTTCCTCATGAAACGAGCTACCTAACGCAAGGAATTTTTCAAATCAGATCAGTATTTCCTAAAAACTTACTAACAAATATTACCTCTTTATGATAAATATCGAATAAAGAGATATTTTTGTAGATAGAAATTGAAAAAAATATATTTATAGTTAGTACCTACAAAGATTTATTTGTTTATTTATCTACTTATCAGCAAAATACATCATAAGCATATACATAGTCACATTTATAATACACAGTTGAGTGTTCTTATTCTATGTGATATGCCATTACAGGCGTATACAGCTTCTTCTTCTTAAGGTTCCACTACTATCGGATGTTGGACAACATCGTGGATATTTTCACTTTCGAAGCCGCTGCTCGAAGTGTGGTGCTACTACAACTAAAACAGTCCCGCAGGTTTTTCAGTCAAGAATGGCGCTTCCGTCCAACTCCACGTTTACCGGCGATTTTTTCCTGGATTACTAGTTAGAGTATTTTGTACTTTTCATTATATACAGTACTCGTTGTAAACAACACAGTAAAAAAGAAAAAAAATTAAGAATAGCTATTACATAAACTATTTCGTAAATTACATAATTTTTAAGGTTCCATTTCCGAAAAGTTCCAAAAAATATTATTACTAAGTCTCTATTGTTATATATTTCTGTATCACTGTCAAGATATAATAAGATATGATAGTCACACGAGTTATCACTAAGTCTAGTGTTAGTCTGCACAAATGACGCAAACACGCCTTCTGCGCGGTCGATTTCCGCTCAACTTAATCATTGATGGAACATCTCAATCTAACTCAACTGGGTGTTTTTATATTTAAAAAGATATCATAACTTAGCTGTATTACAAGGAAAGTGCTACGCAAAAACACATCTTAAAATTTTTTTTTTTTAATAATTTTATAATGTGTTGTTATTTTCTTGTTATACGTTTATTTTTAATTATAGAATTATTAGGTCAGTTTGGTCTGGCTCTGTGTTGCTTATATTACATTATTAATGTTTTATTAGGTGTAGAAAAAAGTCAATTCTTGATGCTATTTAGCTCTGACCAGCGGGCTAATCACGGTGAGCTATCGTAACGCGATATATAAGAAACTAGATGTGCTCTACGAATTACTGTTAAAGGGAAAGCAATACTTTCAGATCTGTCGCATAGAATTTTTATAAAAATCTGCTTAGTTGTTTGGTTGTTAATTAAAACAACTGGAATAAGTATGTTAATCCAAGTAAAATTATACTTGTCTCATTGGTTGACGTGTATCGTTACCACTCTGTTTCCCGAGCCTATCAAAAAGTGGATGTAAGACTATATAAGTTCTAAATAATAAAAGTTTTTAAAAAACAATATTCTACAGTACGGGCGTATATAGAGGGCAAATGGGGTGGGGGGTGATTATAGTCTAAATATGTGATCTAACGCAAAAAGAATTTTACAAATTGATCTTGTAAACACGAGATTAATATGTTAAAACCAATTTTTTAGTTTTAAATATTAGTACTAGCGCAGCCGAGAGATATTATTCTGCCTAACAACAGTTGCCTACTTGGTCCAAGAGTGCATATAAAACACTATGGGATTTACTCAAAAACCATTAGCGGGTTTACTAATAGGCTGAGTAGGTTGGAGCCTAGGACTACGGATTTTTAGAAAGTTTGGGGACATTTTGAATGATATGTATTTTCGTAATATAATTGTATTCGGTACGGAACTGTTAGGGTCAGTAAAAACAGCAAAACTTGAATAGCTTACAAGTAGTAATAGTGTTAATCCGCATCTGTCAAATACACAAAAAAATACGTCAAAACTAGTTCAGCCAAGCCAAAGAAAGAGTTCAGTGATAGCCATTAACCAAAGAATTGAATTAAATTGAATTGAGTTCAGTGATGTCAATGTCACAGATAAATAAAAAAAATTAATTTTAATGTATATTACATTTTAAACAAAATGCAATTTAGTGTATATAAAAATTTAACTTCCTTGTTTCTAGTTTAATCTCAATCGGTGTCATTAAATAGCACGAAAAAGGTTTTACTTACAAGTTGCCACTGACTTCGCATGTTTTACTTGGCACCGAGTTCAAAATGTTGTAGAAAATATGTATTTATTGCCTTTTAATTTACTTGTACATATTCTGAAGTCGGTTCATTTTTATTAAAAAATCCTATATGGAAGAGCACAAGCCCGTAACAATAATTAAAAAACCGTAATTATTATGATTTACATTCAACACACATTAGCAACGCTGTTTACACATTCACGGTCTATAATTGAATTGTAATCATCACGATGATAATCTACAGATAACAAAATCTATGAATTCCATGTTTTGCCTCATGAGCCTATCAAAACGTGGGATGTAAGACTACATAACTTCTAAATAATAAAAGCTTTTAACAAAAACCATATTTTACAGTATTGGCATATATAGAGGGCAAGATGGGTGGGGGGTAGTGGTGGGCGTTCGGACCACGTATGTATTGAAAGAGCATTTTTTTTTTCAAATTCAGTATAACTTCAAAATTAATGCATGACAAAAGACAAAAGTCAAACTATACATGCCGGAATAGTTATAAATGCAAATATGATTTTATAATTATATAGTATAAGCACCAAGAACCTACCAACCAATCAAAATAAATTTTTGGATTACATAGGGATAGGGATTTTTACATGTAGAGAAAAGTTATATTTCTGAGAGATAGAAAAGTCCGGCGTGACAAAATCTATATTAACGAGCGAAGTTAAGAGGTTACTAATATTACATTATATACTTAATAGTATTGTAATTTACCGCGAATAATTTAATACAATATACATAACGATATTACATAACAATACTAGAAAAATAGTACCAATATTGTTTATTTGAACGACTTATGACGCCATATATATAGATTTGTTACGTTAATACTATTTGACGTCAAAAATCTGTACCCATTTCCAACTTTGACGTGCTGATCGTATTGGCCCAAAAATTATCAGTCATACTCAGTCGCTAGCTGGTTGCTAGGCTACGTTGTCCAAAATGGTCGACATTCTGCGTCATCTTCAAACATATTTATAGTTACATAATATCATTGAAATTACCACAGATAATAAAGGCAACAGTTATAATACTAGAGAACTAGAACCAATATAAGGTGACCGACTTGTGACGCGTAACATGAAAACGTCTAAAATTCGTTACTAAAATCGTTACCTCAGTAATCTCATTATTATGAGTAATGCCTCGCCACGTCCCACGCTGCCCACCCGCATCTGCTTATTACTATTTATGTGTTAAAACCAAATTGAGATGTGTTATAATGACTGGGCCCGGAATTATTAGTGCGGTTGAGTGGACTCCCGTAACGGACGGGCGTTTGGACCGGAGGAAATGATTATGTTATGTTTTGGGGAATTGAGGTGAGCTTAATTTTTTGTTTAGGATATAGGTTTATATTATACGTATAATATAAAGTCATATTTTTTCTACCGAAAATAACGTAAATAGTGTTGAAATAATAATTACTATTATTTATTTATTCAACTGTTTCTACCGATATAGGAAAAAAAACATTAGATCATATAAAAAATATGAAAATTACACAGCGTTAGAGTCGGACATCCTCAGATAATGTTACAATTTTATAAAAAAAAAAAAGGTTTTTAACGATATACATTTTAGAAGTTATTAAAATAATTAATTGTAAGATAATATACCTCTACGACATATAATTTATTCCCTATAAATATCGTATACTTTAATACCTAAACATCTTATCCTACTTGAACAAACGGTACATTTCTTAGTCAGTACTTAATACGATATAGTAATATTTATTTAATAATAATCATAAAATGATTTCCATTTGAAATTCGTTGTACTAATCGCTTATTGCCGTAGATTTCTATTGGACAATAATAAATAATAATCTACATATATACATACCTATGTATATATAAAAATCAAAACTGACTAGCTGATACATTCACTGTCCAATCGATGAACACAGAGTGTCTAAGAAAGAATTTTTGAAAATCCATCCTCTAACAGGTAAAAAAAATGGTACAAAGTTTGTTAGGTATCAATTTAATAAGTATACGCGAGCGAAGCTGCGGGAAACTGTTAGTAAAATATAAAAATAGCATCTAATCCAATATCCATAACCGCAGTCCACCCTTCCGTGCACCCGGGCACTAGACACAAATGACTTCTCCCCGACCCGACTCCGCTTCCGTCTAATATAAATACTTCGCCACTAAACACAGGGTGCGTGTTGATGTGTTACGGAAATATAGATGTCATTTATAGAAATGATGTATTTTTTTGTACGAAAATATTAGCGAAACTGTGAAATTTTGTTTTTTTTTTTCCGGGGTGGTCTACCGGAAGCCGTTTTTGTGGTTACGTATGATTTGTTATGATTTCAGGCTGTATATTATATGTACAATATTTTCTTTATTATATGATTTCTGTGTTAGTACTAACTGCACGCCCCGGCTTTCCACGGATGTATTAATTAAAGTCATATATAATATGAAGGAGATATGTTGCATATAAAACGTATTAAATGTATTTATCCCAAAAAAAATGTTTATTTTTTAAATTATATATTTTAAGGTTTAAAATTGTTTGTATACATTAAAACTTGTCTATGCGGAAAAACGTAAAATCGGAAATGTGTAGCGTAAAGTGATTGGCTTTTAGCCAAATTTTTTAAAATGTTTTTTTTTAAACTTTCTTTAAATGTTTTTTTGTCAACTTGTTATTGTATCTTGTTATGAGTATAGATTATAATAATAAGTCTATATTATAACTGAAATTGTACTTTGATAGTAACATTATATTTCGAAATACTAAATCACATAACTGGGGTCAAAAGAAGGGATTCTATTTATACCACTTAATGGGCACCTTACCAGACGATAATTAAATAATGTGTTACTTATTATACAAAAGTAACTTCGATGGTAAAGCAACCAGTTAGAAATATAAATGGACGTTGATAAGCAATACTGTGTCAAACCGTAATAACTCCATTTTAAGAAAATGGCGTCTAAAAATGACAAAACTATTCTTAATAAATTTGTTTGATGAGTATATATCCATCTTTCCTTTTCTATTTCGATAAAAGGTATAATTAATTAAAAGCAGATTGATATATTTAATGTATTATTTAATAAAAAGTTTTTCAAATATTTGAGACTAATTTATAAATCGCAAAATATGGAACGCACTTGAAATTCCAAACATTAATTTAAGAAACATTTTTCCGCGCTTACTTAGTTTTTATGGCTTCATTTTTTTTAATAATATTAAATAACTAACGCAGTATCAAATTACATCAATAACTCAGAATTTGACTTTTTGTGGCTTAACACATTATTGCTTATCAGCATCCAAATGTGAAAGCTTATTGAAAATGATCGATTTACCTAAGCGCTAGGATGTAGGCGTTCTAGAGGAAGAGAGAATTATACCAATGCTTTTCCTTTAGTTATTGAGACTAATGTTTATTACTTTTTACAGTCCATTTCAAATCAATTTTTTAGCATCTATAATATACTCGTAGCTTTCGTTAAAGAGTCGTTATTTGACCGAACCGTATATTTTCATGTAAGAGGTAAATCTCTTAAATATTTTGACTCACTCATTCACTGTTTTCTCAGTATTAGAAAAAAGTGAGTGAGTGAGTAAAAATATTTAAGAGATTGGCTTTTGCTCACAGTTTTGTTCGCACTAAATTTCTATCCAATTTGTACAAATTTTGAAACATCGTTTCATTTCTTATGATTTTTTAAAAATCAGTTCTTTTTTGAAGATTTTTCTTAATAAAAAAAATAACTGGCAAATAAGCAGGCCGGATATCTGATGTTAAATGATCAGAGGCGCTCAGGGACATCACGGCAGCACCACAAAAGCCACAACCGTCTCTTAAAACGTTATAAGGGATGACAGGGAATAGAAAGTAGGGAAAAGAAAGGGAGTACATGATTAGGTTAGGTTAGCTCCAGCTCTCTCACTCACCGTTCGAAACGCAGCTAAATTTTAGCAACTTTGCACTGATCTTCTGTGAGAGTCAGGTCAGCTCCTGATGAGCTAACCCCTATACGAGCCGCAATACACTACCTCGGTCAATTATATAGGTACGCTTAGGTACGTCATAATAACTATAAGTCAAATTTCAACCAAACCCATTCTGTGGTTTGAGCTGTTCGGGGGTCATCAGGATATCATCAGTCAGACACGGTTTCCTTTCCTTCATTGTATACATTTATAATATATATATACACATCCCTCTATTATCCTGTATTATGTAATATATCCAAGAAAATACATTTATAATAGCCCAATATTTGGGGTCACAAAATTTACTCATGTATATGTAAGTAGTAATTACATTGATGCACAAATATACTAACCGGAAATAAAGATGATTGACCAATCATGGTTCAGGAAAGCGAACAATATGACGTCTGTTCCGGTGATAGAACAAAAAATAATCCAATAACACGGGCTATCAAATCGCTAATAACCGGTATCAATTGATTTTTTTATCGTTTTAGGTGTTCCGATTCGATAGTTACTATAAATATCGGTAATTTATTTTGGTATAAACAATAGTGATGGTACTTGGGTGGTACCTATTGTAATTATTTACCGTTTTTATTTTTTTTTCTCTATTAGTTTTTGCTGTTAAATATAATTTGTTTGTCTGCTTTTGTAAATAATTTTCTAGAATACTGTTTATTTTTATAGTGTTTGTTTCAATTGAATGTAATTTTAATTCCAGTTAATTGTATTTATTTGCTTAAAAAATTATATGAAAAATACTGTTTATTTAATGAATAGCTTGTAGTCTAATATTATTATAGGAATTTAAGATTTTTTGGGTAAAACAAGTAAGTTCACGAAATGTTTTTTTACTTCGCTGATCCGAGGCTCGGGTAAAATCAGTCAGCTCTATTGTCCTTTTAACAAAATCATATACCTATGTGTACGGGCATATACAAGGGGTGGAGGGTAGGGGGTTGGTATACGACTTATTTATACTTAGTACATGGGACGAAATGACATGGTTTATATAATAATATCTAAATTAATGGGATTGCCATTTAGAATCATACCAAATATTTATTACTGCGTGATGCACGAATAAAAAGCAGCTGACTTTGTACAATTTATTGATTTTAATTTTAACATTGATAATAAGAATCATTAAATAAGTAAATTACGGTATCAGTGTTCGTAATAACACAATACATCGCACTAAGCTTTAGTTGTAAATTTTGCTTTGAAATTCAATTTTTATTTATTTTTCTTGTAGACACAATCGAAAGCAGTTAAAATGGCAAGCTGAAATGAGTCACAAAATAAAACTAATTTTGTTTTTTGTACTTTAAGTTAGGTATCAAAAAGGCTTCTGAACATTGCCTTATAGAAAAACCTGTTCCATCCTTCACTAGTTCATTACCAATAACATAATACGGCACGGCCCTAAATGGCTGATTGTCAAATTAGATTAGTTTTCCACGCTCACTCACCCTAAAAACCACGAAGCGTGAAGTTGCGTCGAAAGTAAATAACGGATTTCAAGATGGCCGACCGAACGTCAATTTGAACTTACGTCAAAACAATTGTATTTAGAATTTTTATTTTGTACATTCATGAGTTGTTTTAAGGTGGTTTTTGCAATGGTGGTGGATTTTGTAGGTTTCGTTTTTAGGCTCTAATGAAGTGTATGTCATTTTGATACTTAGTAGGTAGGTAACCTACGTATCTATCTAATGTTGTTATAACTTAGTGGGTGAATGTATTTTTACAAAAATCTGTATGTTTTTTTTAATTAAATCAAGTTGTATTTCTATTTGCATTAGGTATACCTAGGTAATTAAGTAATTTAATTTTTAATTAACTTCCTATTAAAAGTTCAATTTAAAATAATCTGTTTTGTCCTAATATCAAAAATATGAAAAAAAATACTTTTTTAAGGATTTTTAAGAAGTGAAGAATATTTAGGTAATACATAGGAATATTTTAAAATCATACCTACAATACCTACATAAATAGAGGAAATTTGGAGTGAAAAGTAACACTATCGATGTTATTATTTTAAATGATTAATGAAGATAAATAAAATGTCACAATATTTTAAGGAATTAATTAATTATAAATAAGATGTTTAAAAGAAATTTTAACTTTTGTTATTTAACCCTTCTCTTGAACTATCAATGTTGTATATAATTTTCTTAAAAGGAATTATTATTTATTAAAAATGTTCACTTAAGGCATTAATTATTATATCTATGTAATAACATGTTTCTACTTGGGTACGAATATACGGTACCTATAATAAACAACAATGTAATTAAAATAATTAACTACCAACCATACACTATTCGCAATGTCCACTTCACGGACAGTTGTAAATATCTTTAATAAACGTCCGACAGACACTTAAAAGCCACTGTGTTGAATTAAGGCAATTAACCGATGAACTATAAATGAACCGAGTAGCAATTTCTAAGTGACAAACGCCAGTCCCATCGACGCTAAATAATGTAGAGCCGTAGTTAGAGTCGCGTCTTCATCCCGATAATTAAATGGACACACCGCCCCCCTCCGCGCCGAGCTAAATTAATCACACTACGAATCGCGCCCCCCAATCCGGGGCCCGATTAAAAAGTTTTATTGGAGAGCCGAGTGTGAAAGCCCCGCTCGTTTAAACCACGTCCACCGACCAATCGCCGACCGGCAGCAGTGGAACGACGTACCCCCATTGGCCGATAGCGATCGCGGCACGCCTCCCATCGCCGCCCGAGCCAGGGCTGTCACACGCCACGTCAGTTGACCGATGCGCGTCGAGCCGTCAGCCGTATCTCGTGTCGCCGTGAGATAAACAGATTCCGATATTTACTGTGTTACCGTGTGATGGATGTGAATTGAACTATGGAGGAGGAGTCTATGTCCGGGCACAGCTGTTCCGAGGACGATATCAGTGTTGGACGGCCGTCGCCGGCGCCGTCGCGGTCGCCGTCGCCGCAAGACTACTTCAGGCCGCTGAAACGGTTGAAGATGGCCTCGGAGCCGGTGGAGGAGCGTCGCGGCGAGGGCGTGAAGAGTTTCTCGATACTGGACATTTTGTCGCACAGTCCGCGGACGCCGCCGCGTATAGTGCGTCCGTGGGATGCTTCGGGTTTTGAGCGTTTGCAGCGGTTGCAGCGCTTAGCTGGTGCGGCACTGCTGGACGGGGAGCGCTGGAGGTTAGCGGCTCTCGGGCTGCTGAGGCCGAGGGAAATGGCGCCAGCGGAGTGCTGTGATTCAGCGTCAGAAAGGTCGTCTTCAGCGTCCGATTGCTGCTCAGAGCCAAGACGAGCTCCTCAGCAAGGGTCCAACGCTCCCCACACTCCCCTGGACGCCCTGTTCCACATGACCAGCAAGACATTTGAAGCAAATAATGCTGACAATGGAGGTGAGTTACCTTTTATTATTTATTATTTGTTACAAAAAAAAAAAATACGTTAACTAAAACATTGCGTACCGAAACTTGTTATTAACGAAAACTATTTTGTATGTATATAATTATCAAGAGGTTTCTATTGATATAAATATTAATTAGATATATTCATAAAATATATACATAAAAATTGATAGCGAGTATCATTACTAACTCATTTAAAAATATTAATAGATATTAAGAAAAAAATTTCACAGACATACCAACAAATTTTCTTATTAGAAATATTATATTTTTAATCTTTTCCTCGGTAAAACCTTTATCATTATAAAATAAACATTTTTCTCAACCATTATATTAGGTATACCTAAAAACCCTAACAAATAAATAAACATATAACATTATCCAGGAAAATAATACGCAGTTTTAACGTTTTATGCAATGTAAACAATTAACTACTGTTTACGACACACATAACAGGTGTAACACCAACATAAAGATTCATTAAACAATCAACAATACAAATATGTACATAATACACAACCGTAGAAATAATAGAAAAACGTTTTAGTATAACTGGTCTCATTAATAGAACTTCACTTTATGCGAACGCAGTTCTGTTTTTACCTGAAAATCGTACATACGCTTTCGTTATATATATTTTATATATAGGTGCTTTTTATCTATACTAATATTAAAACTGAAGAGTTCGTTTGTTTGATTGTTTGAACGAGCTAATCTCAGGAACTACTTGTTCGAATTGAAAAGTTATTTTGTGTTAGATAGTTTATTTATTGAGGAAGGCTATAGGCTATATTACATCACGCTACAACTTGTCGGAGCTAAGCAATAACCATAAACGCGAGTGAAACCGTGAACGACAGCTAGTTATAAGTAAACCCTGTCCGGAATCAATATACAACACAAACTCGAACACCCAGACTACGACAAAAATCCGTATGATGCCTAATACAGACGTATGATATGAACGGGGATCGAACGCGAATCGTTCGCGCTTCATTCAGTTGCAGTGACCACTGCGCCAACCTGTATAAAGTAGCTGTACCCAGCAGGTGAGAATACCACCTAAAGTATACGTATATAGATTTTATGGGTCAGAAAGAGTCATCGTTGTCTCTAGAACACCTTACCAAAGTTTCATTAAAATCCTACGGCGTCACCAGAACACCAAAATCTCATCACAATCCGATCGATGGTTTCTAAACGCACAGAGGGCAAACATACAAACATTGGTACTTATTTATATAGATGAATATAACAAAGTATAAAGTAAACTGTGAAAATATCTCGTAACGTATGGAACTTTATATGTTTTATAGTTTCGCGTGCAATTTTCGGTAATCCGTTGCTTAAATTGTAACACAGCATAAGGCGAGAATTACATTTATTTTACTTTCGTATCTGATAAAATGCAACTCTGTAGCCTAGTAAAAGATACGTCGTAAGTCGTTACGAAACCCGTGAATGTCAAAAATAAGGCACTGACAGTAAATTCTTTCAGACGTAAAGCAATAAGAAATAACTTACGTACATTTTATGAAAGTCTGAGAGCAAAACTTATAATTGTAATTCTCGCTTAATAAATAGGTATACAATAACATCCGTGAACAAACAATATATAACGATAGGTATTATTAGAAATGAACATTCCACCTTATTAGAAACGTGTTTAACTCTATATTTTTAATAATTTTATCCTAAACGACTAATATTGTGACAAGTACCTCGTTTGAGTAGAGTTATTTAATATATTTAAATTACCTTTAGAACGATTAAAAGATAGATTTTCAGTAGTGTAACTTACATATATATAAACTAAATAGTTTAAACAATTTGAAAAACACTTCTGTTTATTTAGATGATAGTCAAAATAAACTAAAATTGACACCGAGAACCTCTATCGTACTGAAAACCTGTATTTTTCGTAATATCATAATTATATTTAATATTTACTTTTAAAGAGTATAAGATTACAGGGCTATATAACATCACGCTATGATTTGCAGGAGCGAATCAGTAACCATAAACGAGAAACCGCGATGGACGGCTAGTCGTAATATATTTATTTGAATGTGCGATGTAAACTCCGAAACTACTTAACTTACTATAAAAATTTTGGTATCATTTGAAAGATACATAATTCTAGATAGTCATAGGCTTTATTTAAAAACAAAATTTACATTAACGCCAGCGAAGCCGCGAACTAGTCTAATAACTTAACTTAGTCTGAAATAAAAAAACTACACGTAAGACCTGCATAACTTTTTTAAATTATAAATTTTAAAATTTTCGATTTTTTTGGTTGATTCTTTGTGTTTTTCTTTGTACCAAAACGACTGGATTTATTTAACTGAAACAAAAATAAGTAACATATGTATAAATTAGAGGAGAACAAAACGAAGGAAACATTCTAATTTTTCGAGTTTGTGTGAGACTAACGCCCGGAATTAATTTTTATCTACAGATATATACGCAATATATGTAGGTATATAATTTAGGTAAATGGCCTGATACATTTTATTTATACATTAATATAATTTATTTAGGAAAATCGTTACTAGTTAGTGAGGTCAATTTAGTGTTTACTCGTAGCGGTAATACGAATTTGATTGCTTCTATCGAAAGCTTAACATTCGCCGATCAACATAAGTGTGATGAGAGATATTAATGGTGACCCGTTTCGTTATTCATATTAATACTAACTTCGCCTCGCGGCTTTCAACGTTTTCCGTTCGCTTGTTCGTCTTTATTATCGTCGGCTCCACCATGGAGTGATAATATATGATACGTATAATATTTAAGTTAAATATTTGTCACTAATTCAAAATTACATCTTTGTTCCGTTTATATTGGACCTTGGAGCAGTAGTCAAAAAAAAATTCTAAAAGATATTACTCGTCGCTTATTGCCTCCACTGGTAACAGGATGACGCATTTTTCGCCTAGAGAATCGGAATTGCGATTCATAGAGGAAACGCCGTTAGCATTCTTGCCAGCATTCCGCGCGGACATGATTTTTACAGTAATTATTACGATTTGTGTTTAAGTTTCCCTTTTAGTATCTATATTGTAATTTTATTTCCATTAAAAAATTTAATAGTAAAAAATAGCTTAAAAATTTAAGTTCAATCAACAACACCACCAACAAAAAACTCTTTTTTGCACATCAGCAGCGCGTGATTTGCTATGGGGACACTAGGGGCTAGTGGCGCGGGCGGCAAAATCTGGATATGAGAAACTTTTTTTAAGATTTTCAATTAAGATTGATTGTACTCTACTAATTTCTTTAATATTATTTTTAATGTGATTTTTCTACTACTAAATTTACAGAAGTTATTATTTACGTAAAGGCGGTATTTTACACTGTGCCCCAGGGCGATATAAGGGTAAATCCGGCCCCGCAAAATATTTATTTTTCAAAGTACATGAAAAAGAAGTGTAACATAAAGAAATATGTACAAAGCGGTCTTATTGCTAAGATAGCGCTTACTTTTAATCATATGTTTATAAGCACAAATATAAATATTCTTTAAGATTTCACCTAGCCTGTGTCACCCGAAACAATGTATAATCGAATTAGAAATCATAGTATAGTAACGAACTCAATGAAAAGAATTTTATAAAATGGAATTAAATTGAATTGAATATGAAAATAGCGGGAATACGAGCTAATGGCTACCTAATGTAGAGTCAAAAAGTTATTGCTGTGGTTGATTCTAAAAAAATCAAATAAGGTATGAAGGGAAATAAATAGGAGACGCGACTATTTTTTGTGAGAGTACGATACTTTCCTGGTGAAACAGCTCGTACGCGAGCTGTAGTCACTGGGTTACAGCTAGACTCTACCACAATAATACATACTACCATATAAAACATTATTTATGTATGGCTAACAATAAGTCTTTCATCATTTAAAAAATATACTGTAAAGCCTACTTACTCGAAATAAAAATTATCTATATGACGCGACTAATTAAATTAAATTGCATAACTATGCAATAGAAATGTCAAAAAAAATCGAATAATTTGAAATGAGAATACCACATAAAAGCTCCTTTCAGTGACAGTGTTGCCTTTATAATGAATAATTGGACGACTAGGTAATATGACAATACTTATTGGTCATCGAAGTATGTTAACATTGGTAACATTAACTATGGTATAGGCGATTGTATTGTAGTATCTTATGCCCGCGATTCCGCTCACGACAAGTTTGATTTCTCCATACAAACTTTGAAGCCCATTTGATTTTCTCAGAGGTTAAAGTGGATGTCAACGTCATAATAACTATCTATGTGTCAAATTTCAACTCAGTCCGTTCAGTTTGAGATCAGTCAGTTTTCTTTTATTTTTATTAGTATAGATATCTTATATAACTAATATATGTATGTAATTAAATAAAAAATACATCACGCAAGACTATATGGTGCAAATGTCAAAACAATAGAATTTCGAAATAAGAACACCACATAAAAACGTTTCAACGTCAGTGTTGCCATTGTAAAGAATCAATGGACGATTAGGTATCACGATAATACTTATTGGTTATCGAGGCATGTTAACATTGGTAATATTAACATCGGCATAGGCGATTATGTCATGATTACAGAGCGGCGTTTGTAATTGAAACATGGCTGAATGCATCTGCCGAAGCGCTCTGTTATTATCTGTGCGTGTTTTTTTTTAATTGTCAACGATGATTTTGGCGGCCATTCATTTCGTTGTGTTATTGGGAATGTTGCGTTTAGAAATTGATGAGTTCATTTTTGGTGAGTTATGTAAATTTTGTTATGGATGATTTTACTGGTATAGCTTATTATAACAGGATAATCACTCGTATAATTCTGTTGTTAAAATAAATATTTACGGTGTAAATAAGTAATTATTTTCTACTAAGTATTAAAATTTACCGTCATGTTAGATAACAATTTAGAAAAATACATGATTCAAGTATTTATTATATAAATATAATTATTATGTGCTAAAATATTGTAACATAGTAAAACTATTTAAATATAATAACTTAAAAAATGATAGCGTTACAAAACCACTTAATTCTATAATAGAACAAATCAATGAGCCTTTAAAGACCCCTTAAGTTGCATTCACATTACAAAAAAAAATGACTACATTACAAGCGTAATTTACACGAACGTTGCAAAAAATCTATTGTTGCTGGCACAAAAGAAGACATCACCATTAACAATCGTTCCAAATTCGAACAGACGTCAAAAGGAAAGGCGGGAATTGTCTATGCTCCATATGTTACAAGATTAACATATTAAACGGCGAACTGGTCGAGTAATTTGTCATTGGCGGCTTGATTGAGGAAGTCATCTTGTTCAACGGAAATAATATTTTTTTAACATCCCCCGGGCATTAGATATTATTGTTGATATCTGTATCATTACGCGTACATTAGATATTGTACGATCGTGATTTGAAATATAATTGTAATAAGCTGCAAAGTAAAAGTATATCATCATAAAAGTAAACGTTTTATCGTTTTTATGTGAACTACAAATAATGCTAAATTTAGTACTTATTTATAATATAATAATTTAGTATGTGTAAATTAACTTTGTATTAAATATTCAGGTACAGTGCTCGTAGACTGTCGGCCGATGGTTGAGTTAGGTTCCTAGGTCTTTATTCTGTGTATGAAATATCAAGCGATACTAAATCATTATTATTTGTGTGCTAATTAAAATATCGGCTAATTATATCGGCTATATTGATAGCTTGCGACCGATCATATATATTGTAGCTAGATTGAAAAAAACACTATGAAAAAACTTCTGTTTCTTTTGATTTTTAATAGAATTATTTGATTTTGTTAATGTTCATTATAATCTGATTTAGAAATTCCTAATTTAGATTGTTCCCAAAAATAACCATAGATATCGTCAGTAAGTGTAAAGTCGCGTTACACAATTGTATGTAAATCTCATTTAAACCAAGGACGACTGTGCGTTTATGTCCCCATCCGACAGATAAACATTAGGCATAGTGACGACGCAATCTCTGTGATGAGTCGTAATATACCATTTACTTAGAATTTACATATTTTTATAATGCCTATATTAGTACATAGAGTAACAATATAATGTTAGGTTGAATATAGATATATTGTTATCGTTTTTTTTTTAATTTCTGTCGTTGCTACACTGTTACAATTTTAAGTAATACATTGAAAAAGTTAAGCTTTTCTTACCATTGAGAAAAAGTATGTAAATAGACTGGTACTAATAACAATAATATGTTACTATCATTGGTACAAAAAAAAATAGCAAATAATATAATTTTATAAAAAAAAAAATAATTTATTGTTAATAAGTATTGATAATAAAATCCACTGAGAATTATTACCTTCATACATACAAGTTTGTAATACATAATAATTTCCCCATAGAATTGAAACTCAGAAAACACATTATAACTCATTTTGTCTATGGTCGTCAAGCGCGGGCCCACGGATTATTATATTTTATTACCCCCACAAATTGTGCTATACAACCTCCTGTGGGGTCCAAAGGTGTCAGAACCGGCACGTTTGTATTACCCCTATTATGAAAAAAAAAAAAGAAAAAAAAAGGCGGCAAAAAGTCGCTCCCGACATTATAAAGCGTACAGGGTGCTTTTAGCCAATAATACGTTTAGAATTCGCTGACTAATTGATTGTGAATAGTTTTATTTAATTGAAAAACGATAGGGTGTTCGGGAAATAATTATTTATAATAAAAGATTTATTGATCGATTAACTGTAAATAAGTTGATATTTCATATAAGAGTAAATATGTATATTTTTTATAAATGCGAAAGTTCACAAGCGTGTATGTTATTGAAAATATTATTTTAACGAAACAAGTACTGCAATTCATTTAATTAAATTTATTTTATCGTCTGCGACTCTAGATTCGTAAATTAGGATTACCGAAATAATAGATTTGTGTGAAATTCGTAATAAAGAAAACTTATACTTTAGACGAGCGGCCCTCCGTGGTTTCACTCACGCTTAACATAGGACTCCCATACTAACTTTCAACCGTCCGTTTTACCACTTTACGGGATATATAATATAATAATTTTGTAAAATCCCGTCTTAGTGTAGCTTCTGAGATTTCGTGATGAGTGAGTGAGTGAGTGACCTATCGCTTTTATATGTATAGATTAATATAAAAGCCTAAATGTGGTAAAATTTTTTCAACATTACTGAAAGAAGATAAAATTTAATTTAAAAAAGAACAAAACGTTCTATTGTTCACGATAATTCCTACAAATCTTCGAAACCCAAAGGCAAGCAAGGTGTTACACCCATCTCACTTCCGCCTATAGTATTAGAGCGAGGCAGGTGCACACTTCGATTAATTTAATTATATTATTCGGGTACACCTTCATCAGTTGATATCTTTTGTCCATCTGTGTAACATGATGACATAAAGCATTCGACGAAGAACGGTGCACACTTTTATTGTTACAAAACTTAGGCCAGTAACACATCGATAATTTATTTAGAGAATTAAGGCTGCATCTGCACTTAAATGCTGGATTTTTTTTTATTGCTAAAAACAGTCATGTGATTTTATATTTGGGTCTTTATATCTAATGTATATGAAATTAGCGAAAAATTGACACTTACGATCTTTGAACATCAATAATATTACCCAAACGATTTCACAATGGAACAGAACAAAGTTCGATAAGATTTTTTGTTGAATTTCTTCCCAAATCGCTCTTTGGGAGGCCTATTTCACTAGTATGTTACATCAATTCTAACATGCTTAAGACTCATTAGCAAAAAAATCATTAGATTAAGGATTAATTGAAGAAATAGTGAAGTAGCAAGATTCATTATTGATTCTAGTGTGTTTATGATAAAGCATTCGATAAAAATATGTTTATTAATAAAATTACGGTAATTGCACGATATTTCGCATTTTATTACTGTTAGACGTTAAATTTTAAGTTTTCAAGATAAAAAAATATTACTGCTTTGGCAATCTAGTCCCTGACATTATCCACACATTGCCAATTATAGTTTTATTATATGATGTCGCTTAACGTGTAATTATATCAATCACTAACAGCTAACAAACAAGGTAACAAAACAACGTAATCTTGCTTGGTTTTATATCAAAGATTAGGCAAGTGATAGAAACTTAAAATATGAAATGCAATTAAGAAACTAAGATACTTGCACACTACTTAGATATATAGACTAAAATTGATAATTAAAAAATTGTATCTTTCCGTCTAAATTGATATATGAAATACGTATCATAAAACTCTTTCGACCTATATTCTTGTTATTTGATATAAAACATTTTTTATTCTAATACGAGTAGTCAAGACAATTTATGATGTTATTAGGAAAGACCAATAAGAAGACCTGGCAAACACCGCGTAAAATCCAAACAAGAAAAACGACGAAGACATGGACTTAGTTACTCATACACTAATACATAAAAATACATAACGTAGATTATATATGTTTTTTTTTTAAACATAGAATTAACAAAATCTCGCACCGTGTAGCAGCGACCGTACCACTTAATATTCCCGTCGGCGTCGGTTCATTACTAAATAACCCTACATTTGGACACCCAGGCGAATTATAGGGCCGTTTGTAAATAAACCGGCGGCTTTGTGGGTAGCGATGTTATCCTGGACGTACATAAATACGCGCTGTATAATGTATGGATTTCAAATTACGTAAATTTGAACGAATTTTTGGGATAGGTATTAGAGAAGAGTATACATTTACGTAAAACGCTTTCTTGTGGTACCTTTTTACTATTAGAGTATGAGACAAGTTGAATTTCTTATTTTAAAATGGCTTTTAATAAAAGGAGTACGTTTTGAATCAGACAAAAGTTGCTTCAATTGAATTCGGCGCATCTCGAATTTAAAATATATGAAAGTATAACATAGTAAGTAAATCGAAAAATAGAAAATATTTTTTTAATTCTTCAAAAAACATCACGAACGTAATATCTAAT
Organism: Hypolimnas misippus; assembly: GCA_037950945.1. Taxonomy (NCBI): domain Eukaryota; kingdom Metazoa; phylum Arthropoda; class Insecta; order Lepidoptera; family Nymphalidae; genus Hypolimnas; species Hypolimnas misippus. Next base: position 6,484,998 of record JBBEEQ010000009.1, read on the forward strand.
GTTCTCCAAGTCGAATTTTATCTTAGAACTTACATACATAATAATTCATTCGTATTTAAAGATAAATTTTATAATTGTTAAACTCAATCAATTTACTTTTTATTGTTTTTATTTTATTAAATTAGTTTAATCTGTGACTGCAGTCGTGGCAGGACGATTAAGATCAATGACTAAAAAATAAAAAAAAAAACGGCCATTAAGTTTCACACCTTTCTAATAATGCCGGAGATATTGATTTAGATAATAATCGATGCTCGATCGATTTATTTTTTCCAAAATCGACCGCATTTAGTAATTACGTACATTTAGTGGCGTTTAAAGACGGTTTTGTGAGTTTTAGCTACAAGGTGTGTTAGTTTTTAGTTCAAAATTGTGAAGTATTTATGGTATATTACACCCACCTAGGTGTCGCATAGACAAAAATATATAAATTATATTTCAATTTACTTCATTGTTTTCGTAATATTTATTGTAAATAACAATACGGTCAAAACGAAAATTAATATAGAATATGGAAACCTTTTGTTTCCTTAAAATAATAAAGGATGTAAAATAACAATAAATACAATAAGACATCTGTTAAATGATATCTCCATTTTATCCGATCGGAGATTATTAAATAATTACCCATTCGAAGAGGTTTTAATGATGTTTAATAACCTAAAATATTATCACAAGTGTGCAAAATAAAAAAAAATAAACCGTCAGGTGCGTATAAAAATATTTTATACAAATACTATCAGTATGGAATATTAACTTTAATTAAAGGAACGTTTTTACATATAATGTATCAAAGGACTATAGAAGTTCGCTTTCCAAAAATTACGAATCTCTTTCAACGCTTGCACGACTTATTCCTCCATTATTAAAACACGCGAACCATTTTTCATTCAATATAAATTCCAATATGGGTCACGAAGTTTCATTATCTTCATAATTAGCGCATTCAAATCTACGCTCTAAATAAATGATAATAAAAGGTACATTCGCTTGTACGAATTAAACCAGATGGCACAATGTCGAGTTCAGTGCACCAAAGATCGCTCGTCGAATTATTTTCTTATTGGCGCGATTGTTTGAGAAAATGGCTTTTAATAAAAGGAGTACGTTTTGAATCAGACAAAAGTTGCTTCAATTGAATTCGGCGCATCTCGATTCACTCATTTACTCGTAAAAAAATCTTCTTTGCCAACGATCTGTCTCTTGACTGTATAGCCCTTGAAATATAAAATTAGATTTATAATCAAGAGTTTCTTTTAGCAATTTGCGAATATATACCTACTTGAATGATGCTAATGGTATTATAATATTATGTAGAAGGTAATAATTATATATCTATTTAATATAATTAGTTGATAAATAAATATTATTAATAATTTTGTTGGGGTCCTATAAATTTGTTAAGTGGTAGCTTTTATATATTATAGTGCTCTTGTATAGGGTTTCGTTGTAGGGACTATTGAGTAATCTTAATTTATGAGTATTATATTAGTTTTAAAATATTTTTTTCAATATTTTACAATACATACCTTATTATATCTATCATAAATTCTCAAGTGTTATATTTGTTCAATGAAACGTATAAGATAAATTTCTAAAAAAATTTTCCACTAATACAAAAATAGTCCAAAAAACTTTCCTTTTGGTATTTTTATTTATACATTAAATTAAGTATTTTATTTTCACTTTATAATATTATATGTATTATTATATATGTGGACGCTGATAAGCAATACTGTGTCAAGCCATACGGACTTCATTTTGAGAAAATGGCATCTAAAGATGTCAAAACTATTCTTAACTTATTAAATATCTTTGAAGAAGTATACATCAATCTTTTATTTTATTTTTTGATAAAAGGTATAGTGAATTTAAATCAGAATTATCTAATAAAAAGTTATTTAAATATTTGAAATTATTGTATAAATTGCAAAAAATGGAACGCACTTGAAATTCGAACCAATTAATTAAGAAACTTTTTTCCGTACTTATTTAATTTATATTACTACATTTTTAATAAGTATTAAAATACATCATCATCTCCGAATTCGACTTTTTGGGGGTTGACACATTATCGCTTATCAGCATCCATGTATGTAAAAGCAAATCAACTAAGGAACATTTATGTTGTATTGAAATCATTTTCAATTCATTGTTATCAGCTGATAACGTGTGGTAACTTTCGTCCCACGTGATAAGAATAAGCGAATGAAAACACAACTACCACTTAATTAAATTATGTTTACAAAGCCGTAGTATGTCGCGACATAGAAAAGTATATAATGAAATATAAAAATAGTAGGATAAATTTTTCATTTATTTTTAAGGAGCTGATACAACTATTACTTTATTTAAGTGTACCCAAGTTTCAGAATTTTTTTTGACCACCGTCTCTTTTTTTTTAATTTCGTGTAATAAAGGCAGCCAGGTTTACATCGCGTATAATTTATACTTTTGCAGAATTTAAATAACATTAGAATATATCGATACCTCCCACGTAAGTTATTGTAAGCCACAAGATTGCCGTTAGCGTTTTTACTGAATACTACACGAATTTGCATTGCTTAATGCATTCAAAGTGAAAAATACCAAAAATCTTTTTTTTTTCAAGGAAAGTTACAACAAAATACGCCTGAAAAAAGGCATATTTTGTTGTAACTTTCAAACTAAGACGGATTAAAAGTGCTCTACTGTAAAATTGTAATTTTGGGGTTACAACAACTTACGTGGGAGGTATCGATATACTGTTTTTTATAGTCATTAGAAACATTTACTCATTACGACATAACAAAAAAGATTTCAACAAAATGACACTTTATATTGAAATAAATAAAACTAGTTAAACTCTATTATATACATATATACACTGACAATTTCGCAAATGCTATAAATCATCTAAAATTGCAAAGTCCATTAGCAAAACGTTTAATCTTTTCATTACAAAACTACTCAGATACTACGAACGGGTGGGACGTTTAGCGGTGACACAGATAGCACAGTGTTTAAAACATTGCACAAATAAGTAAAACACGGGGGCGTTTGTCGACACAGTGCCGCCTGTGGTTGTTGTTGGAAAACCCACCACGGCCGCCTCGGATGAGTATTGCGTTGTCTCTCATAATGCAAACCGCATTCAATTTGAGACGAGGAAGCCGCGGTGTAATTTAAATATTTGACAGGCTTATAGCCTAATTTGGAGACTTGATAGCTCAATTTTGGTACACGCTACCGAAATCTGTTGGTCGAAAACGATTTGCTAAATGACTGATTGCTGGTAGGTTGCGAACTGCTGGAACCACAGTTGCTCAGGATGGTTTCTTATTTAACTTAATATTATGTGTTTATTTTAATAGTAACATATTTAATATGAAATTTGTATTCATATTGAACATTAAAATGTATTTGGTAAATTTGATACATATCCTACGTAAGAGTATATCTGAGTTCTTTGCTGCTTGGTTTCGTTTCCTAAAAAAATCGAACTACCGAAAAAATTTAATCAAACACACAATGCCACAGACAAACAAAGACTTCAAATTCCTTTTAGCATTAATAGAGTATCTTAAATAACTCGATCAATAAGTTTCTGAAAATATTTAAAGAAAATTAAATTCAAACTCAAATTAAAAACATACTTTATTCGAATAGACTTTTATATAATCATCATTTTACAAGTTATATATAAGTTGTCATGTTAAATCCACGTGAAGTTACTAGCTCGGAATGTGAATTACTAGAACTAATCAAGAACATATTTTCAAAACAAAATAAAATCTTAATCAAAGAACCGATCCTAAAATCCACGAAAGCTCATTTCAACGTGCTATTAATACGAAACGTCAATACGAAAGCACAATAAGCGTCGATTTGCTCGATACAATAAAGGCTACTTGCTATAAATACACCCCATTGTTGTTCTAATCCCGAGTTGACTAATCGACCAGTGTCGGGCTGCATCAGATTGAGCGCGTTTCGTAAAAGGCTTTTTATATTGATTTTTTTTTAACAACAGTTATCATTTTTATAGAATAAAAAATAATTATGTAGTTAGTTAGTAGAGTGTAAATTCTCTAATTTGGATCATTTGTTGTGTATTGATATATCGTTTATAGATATTTGAAACTTTTTCGTATATTTTGTATCACGTTTTACTAATTTCGTTGCGAAAATATAAGTACATTTCATAAAAATAAGTATAAAAGGTATCTACGTACATAAAACCTTAAGTTATATAAAAACTTAATTAACACCTAAAAATAACAAAAGTTAATAAAATCTTAATTAATAGGATAATAAACTTAAGGGAATAGTTAATTATTTTACACAATTCAAAATACAATATAAAATTAATTTACAGTTCATTCTTGTATTGTAAATATTATAGTGTCAATTTATTTTTAAACGACTTCAAATCATCGGTAACGTATGTTCGTTCCCCAATTACTCGAAAACGGCTTTAGCAATTAAATGAATTCTTTTTTTGTTTAAAATGTTAGGTAGATTGTTTTTAAATTCAAAAGTACTCAAAGTAGGTTAATGAAAATACATATTTAATTTTTAAAGCCGGTCCCTTTTAAAAAGTATTAACGATACTTATGAATCTAATATTTGTAGAGTTTTATATATTAACTAGCTGTACCCCGTGGTTTCACTCGAGTTAATTTAAGGAAAAAATATGTTTATATAATATTTACCTTCCCTACTTGAATCGGATAGTGTTTACTGTTACATTGGTATATCTTTTATTTCTTTTTAATCAATAATAAAAAATAAAATAAAAGTAGTTTAAGTTATTCCTTATAACATTTCGGTTCAACCGTTCCAGAGATTAGACAGAACAAACAAACAGACAAAAAAAATTTTAAATTGTGTTTTTGATGTACCGTATATACTTTCATATGCATTTAATTAAAAGCATTTAATTTGACATTACAAACAAACACTTCAATTTTATTTATTCGTATAGATTATATTTACGAAACGCTTACCGTGTGGAAGGTCTCTTACACCGGGGGTAATCAGTGGCTCGCAGTAATGGTAGCTGTAATTAAACAGGCCGGTGGCTGGTTGTGATTGAATGTGCCGTATTTAGTCGGCTTTGACGATGTGTGTCTATGTATAGCTACATCTCATACATGGACGCTGATATGCAATACTGTGTCAAGCCAAACGGACTTTATTTTGAGAAAATGGCATCTAAAGATGTCAAACCTATTCTTAACACATCTGTTTGAAGAAGCATATATCCATCTTTTCTTTTCTATTTTGATAAAAAATATAATTAATTAATAGCAGATAGGCTAGTAAAGAGTTTTATCTAATAATAAGTTTTTTCAAATATATGAAATTATTGCATAATCCAAAATATGGAACTCAACTTCAATATTCTAAACATTTGATTAAGAAACTTTTTTCCATATTTATTAAGTTCAGATGACTTGATTTTTTTGTATAATGTTAAATACGAAATACATTATCAATATCTCTAAATTTGACTTTTTGCAGGTTGACACATTATTGCTTATCAGCATCCATATATTGGGCTCGAATTGAGTTTCATATTAAAGTACGCTTTGAATGGAAATAAAATCTCTCTGTATTAAATTACGCGAATATAACTGTGAATACGTAAGGTACTTATTTCCTAGACCACAATAGGACATATCTATATTTAGTAAAGTATGTATTCTTTGAAATAAAAAATAATCTGCATCGTTAATATATGGCGGAGCGAGAGAACAAGCATTAAAAAAAATATACCACTAATTGAGAACTTCTTCTCTTTTGAAGTCGGTTGATGTTAGTTAGTATGTTTTAAGGTGTAAGTTCCAAATCTATTGATCCGATTGTGGTAATTTTTCAACTGATAAAAATTAAAAAAATTGTGTAAAAAGTAGATAGAATATAAAAAATATATATATAATATTAAATACTAAGTTTTAAAGCATCGGTTATTGTATTATCACATACATTTTCTTACTTACCTCTTCCACAACGAAACAAGATACAATTATGTAAAAAATCCATGTCTATCAGATAAAATCATCTCCAACTATCAAAGTTGATAGCAGTACAAAACAATTTTGATCCACGGATAATATCTAACCCGACACCTCGTAACAGCTTAAAATCGCCTAGTGTTATAAAAAATGTACTTATTCATTATACATGCCAGTAATAATCAGGTTAATGCCTTACAATTAGTTTGAAGCGACCACCGACGGAGTAACATGTGGTCGAAAACCGGTTACGGCATAAAAACGAAGTGTTTTGCACAGGAATAAAATAGTGTGAATTTAAAAAAACAACGTAAAACAAGATGGCGGTTCCATGTGAGCTGTCAAAAAAGTGTCAAAGTGAAATGGTGTAATTAATCAAGGAGTGAAGAACGTGATACTAATTTTTATTTTACATATATTTAACAATTAAAACGATATATTTCTTATTTGTTTCAGTAATATAAACAAAATACTTTCGATTTTTTTTATTATTTTGTTTTATTTATAGAAATTGACAACTAAAAAAGGAAAATTTCGTAAACTAAAAATAATGGAGTATGTATTATAGATAATGTAAGAAATGAGAGACAATTTATTATAATCATTATTAATATTATTACTAATGTAAGTATTCAGAAATCAATTTCCGTTCACCACTCATGATTCTAATATTCTGATTTCTTTTTAATCGCTACTACGGGTACCCTACAAAGATTGAGCCATTTCATCGCAGCCCGCGGTCCGATGCTATCTATTGCATCTTTCTTATTGTTCACTTATTTTGATACCCGCTCTTTCGGGCAACCGTTCATTATGAATTAGAAGCGCTTTGTCGGGTTAAGCCTTCGAGAATGCGGGATAGTTCGAAATTTGAATGCAAGTTTTTATTTTTAATTTTGTTAATAAGCTGCCTGTGAAGCCGTGAATCACAATTTAATATCTAGCAAAAAGTTTTTATATATATTAAATTTTCTTTTAAAAATATTTTGAAGGTATTCATGTCAAATGTCGAGTTGTAATAGGTGTTTTCTTCTTAATTTGAGTCAATCATAAACGGTCATGGGATTGCTTTATAAGTTTTAAAATTTATAATAACTTGTGTGACTCAACCGCCCACGCGCTTTAACACTAAAGATTTGTATCTTATTGCTGTAATCCAATTACCGGGGTCTTTAATACCAAACCACCTAATCCTATCAAAGATCGAAATACGACATCACTACGAGATCGTTATTGAAAAACAACTATTATGAACTCTATTCCGACACCATAAAGCTTATAAAAACCGCACAAGAAATTTATTACATTCACAATAAATTCTATAAATTAACTTAAACTTATACAAAACTTAACTTTAATTCCTTAGGCGTAAAGATCACGTAATTAGTAAATTTAAATTGGTCAATAAGGAACAAATAATTGCTGTACATGTGATTAATTAATTTGAGCACTATTCCATTGTCTTAAAGACTATGTAAGGTGTAAATTCAACTTTGCGTATAGGCTAAGAGATGGCGAGACGAATGCGTAGGAAATCGGGACTTAGTGTCAACACTTCACGGGTGATGGCTATAAATGAGGGTAGACACACAATGCGGTCACCTCTTTGTTGTTTAGAGCGGAGTTACACGCTTTTTGACGTTCAACTTTAGAAATAATTGTATGAGTAACGAGAGCATTTAAAAAATGTAAAAGCTTAAAATAGTACAAAGGACGCATTGAAAGGAAATGTCTAGTAAATAATTTAATACCAACCTTAAAATTTAAGACATATTTAATGTTGGTATTATTTTGATTATTCAGAGACAGGTTATAATAAGTTCTCTTATATATAGTTACGTCATAAAACCTAGATTACTTTATAATCTGATAAAACAATCCCATAAGCATAGTATAAGACGTATCAAAAGCCATACCACACAAATCGTCTACGGTGACCTCAACAAAGGCATACTAATTGCCTAGCGCGGATCGGTGAAATTAATCAATCTGCGCAGGAGTGAACAACGTTATCCGTACAGTGGACCATCGTTCTTAAAGCTCCATGAATAAAGGTGATTTTGTTTTAAATATATTTAATTTTACCTGTGGTCGACAGTACCTGCCTAATATAAACGTTGTAGTCGGCGCGCTTTGAAGTCGCTGCACTCTCCAATTAGCGTTCGCCGCCGCCTTTGGCGTCCGCCGCCTTTAAGATGTTCTCCGTCTTGCTCGCACGCGCCTCTCGCTCTAAGCCCCCATGGGTGCCATCGCGGTAGGCTTTAAACGTGTCGTAATGTAATGTACAGTGTTAGTGTAGTGAGTTCACACACATGAAGATCTTTATCGACGTAAGAATTTTTTGATGTGATGAAAGAGTAATTGGCCGAATCACGGTCTATTTAAATGTTTAATGTTAGGGGAAATTTTCTCATAATATTACGTGTCTAAAATAAAACATCGAGCGTTCTTTTAACACTTATAGTGTGAAGGAACCGAGGTGGGGGTTATATTTAAAATTATTTCTAATATTACAAATACAATTCGGATATAATTAAACATTTTTCGTTTTCATTTCGTTTTAAGTTCATTAGTAAAATGTGAGGTGATGATTTGAGGATTGATACTTCATTTGAGCAATTTATTGTGAAAGAAACCAGCGAGTTAAAATTGTTTAGTCCTTTATTATTTAATTACCAAAAAGGACTAAATGGTTATAAAAAAATTCAAATTCTGTTCAAATTACAATTGTTTATTACGTAGGTATCTTTATTTATTTGAAGTGTTAAATGTCAAAGAGGAAACGGTATTAAATATTACGATTTACTTTGTACTAAGAATTACAAAGATCCATTCCAAAAAATATTTCTTATTTCATGAATGGAGTTTTGTCAGATATCGGCGCGGGCGCATAACGTGAGAATTAGTTCGGAAACTTAATAACCGTTGGAACGGCTGTTTTGGTTTTATTAAGTAGCGCTTGAATATGTATGAAGCAAAATGTAAGAAAAATGTAGTTATGTTGTTACTAATTTGCTTTGAAGTGTATATCTTTTTCTATATTATAAAGAGAATTGTAATACTAAGTATATTGCAAAACATCGATGCGACGTCGCGTCATGGCATGCTGCAATGTTGCGTCAGCGTCGTGTAAATCGTCTACGTAAGTGAAAATGTAACAGTCTGTAAATGTCCCACCGCTGGGCAAAGATCTCCTCTCCTATTAAGCTTTATTCCTGCTGCGGGTTGGCGTATTGACATGAGTCAAAACTTCTTGGCATATACAGATTTCTCGCGATGTTTTCCTTTACCGCCGAGGATGAGATGAATTTAAACATAAATTTAGCCCATGAAACCTTAGTGGTGCTAGCCGGGCTTTAAACTTATGATGATATTGGGATCGACGTGGTCTAACAACTAGGTCTTCTCAGTTTATCTCCGACGTGCATCCTTAAAACGTCGCAACGTAGCATTATTATTTTTACTTTGATTATGAATAAAAAATCCTACATCCTACATGCATGTCGTAGATTTTCACGACGCCACGTCTTCTGGTAGTTATGTTGAACCTAAGAAAATAACCAATTAACGTTACTATATATATTGCTGGGCGTTTTTGCTGTCTGTATAGTGATGTACCTAATGTAAAAAAAAATAGTGGAGTCATAGCTTGCAAAATGTTAACGCCCTAAAATTTATATGCATACAATACATTAACATACACAGTTTATTTATTTACACATCCTAAAGAGTATTTACGCACACTATAAAATGTTAACATAATTTATGTTATCTACACTCAATTTTTATCCATACATCAATATTATGGCAAAGGTAAAATGCTCACGAAAAAGGCTAAAATAACAAATAGCCCCGTAAATCCTAATAACACATTCTACATGCACAATTGAGCGGCCACCCCGTTTCCACAATAAATCTTTACAAGGATATCACTTATTTTGCATAAATAAAACAAAATTAACCCTTTGCATCGCCCGGTAGCCGCCTGATGATATTGTAACCAATAACAAAAATAAATTAAAGAAAAAAAAAACTCATAAATGGTAAGAGAAAAAAGGTTTTACATCAAAGACTCGCCGCGGTCACGTACTGGCTGGTTATGACGGCCAGCGGGTGTTAGTCGTCTTAGTAAGTAAATTAAAAATTATGCTAGATGAGATTTGAAAAAGGAATTGTATAGGATTTTTAACATTTAATTTGTAGGTGTTAAAAATCAGCTCACATTTTAAGTCGTACAATTAAAGTATTGATTTCGATACGGTTAAATCTTTAGTATATTTTTTACGATTTCCGTGTGCGTGTTACAAATTACAACAGAAAAGATATTTAATATAAAATTTACAATATAAACTTAAAATCAAAATATATAAGACGGTTTTAATTTTTTCTAAGTTTGTCACAAATAAAATAAAAAATAAATGGATGTATATTTAAAATCTCGTGTATTTTAAATGAAAATAAAAGCATCGTGATTAAAGCTCGAGCTGGCTGGATCATCTGTAATACCATTTACTACTGCTACACGTGATTTTCAATGTTATCGACACAACATACAATTGTATTATATTGTATGATATATATATTAAAATGTCTTTTTGTTCTTTATTAAAAAAGACGATTCTCTTGCGTCGTTGTATTCAAATCTCATTATCCTTAACAAAATAAAGAGACAACAACTAATTCTGATCTAAAATAGCAAAACATGATAGGTGTAATGAAACGTAAATTAAAATAAGTAATATTGAATGAAACACATTGTTGCGGCACAAATGCTTCCGAACTCCGACACGACCCAATGGAACATCTCGGTCTCTTTGAGAAACGCCGCGGCTATTAAAGTGCGATTAAGCTGGCCCCCGAGACGATGCGGCTCCCACTTTCGATTTTACAACTATCTAAAATTGAACAGCCTATTCTTAATATAAGGATCGAATAGTTCCGACAAGTATCTACCCGTCTCGGTCCTTTCGACCCGGTGTGATAGAGACGGGTTAAGTATTGCGAATCGATGAATAAGGTACGCGATAGTTATTAAAAAATATCTCACGGTAGTAATTTATGTTTACGATAATGTATGATACGGTTTATGGAATAACTAGGTCGGTATCCTGGAATATATTAAAATATATTTTAACTCATACCGTAGGTCTTGCTTAATGTTCTGTTTTTTTTTTTCATTATTTTTACACTCAGATTTTTATTTTAGAACTAGCTTATGCTCGCTACTTCGCTCGCGTCAATGTAACTACATTTTATTATGCCGTACAAGCGTCTAAAACTTTTTATTCTTTTTTTTTGAATACCTAGCAAACCTGATGTTAACTGGGTGTAGCTGTATTGACACAACTAAAAGCCACAAAACAAAACAAAGAAAAGAAGAAGAAAACATGGCTGTATTGACAGGTTACGTTGTATAGACTTTATTAGATCAACGTATAGCTATTAACCAAAGAATTGAATTGAGATCAACGTATACACTGATATTAAATCCTAGGTTTATATTGAAATGCAATATAAATCTTTGTAGATGTTAAGCTTTTATCCATTGCCGAAAAAAAAAATCCATTTTAAGAAAACTGCAAGCTGTCCCTCGGGGTTTCACTCGCGTTTATGGTAACTGTTTCTCTGTATGAGTCGTAGCGAGATGTAATGTAGGCTACATTACATCCCATAACCTTCCTATACAAGAAGAAATTATCAGATCGAATCAGTAGTTTAATTAACTTTAGTATCTTGCAGTATGAGCACCACCCGCCCCCCCACATACGCACACGCATATGCAGCACAAGCAAGCAAGCACCACCCGCCCTCCCACATATGCAAACGCACATGCAGCACAAGCAGGCAAGCACCGCCCACCCTGCCACATATACACTCGCACATGCAGCACAAGCAGGCAAGTGCCGCACACCTCCCCACATATGCAAACGCACAAGCAGGCAAGCGTCGACATCACAATACACCACACAGGCACTCTACAAAGTGTCACTTTGCAACTGACTGTTGTAGAGGCTAGATCTCCTGAAGATGCTCCGGTGTCGGAGTGAAACGTGCGTAGAGTGCCTGTGTGGTGTCTTATTAGTAGAGATACTGCGCGAGTAGAACCGCAACGCAGATCCAGTTCTAATATAATTGCAGCTCTAATCTTGTAAATAAGAAACTAACTGTTCATAAAATGACTATTACCCTATTCCACGTAAAAGCATCTTCAGGCTAATGAAACTAAAATGTAGTTGTAATCTCGCGTCGCAAATCGGTTTGACTAATTTAATGGAATTAACGGCTAAGCTCTACCCGACATTTAAGACTGCGGACTCGTTTTGGATAACTTTTATGTGTTTGTGTTCTTTAATGGTGTAATTTATAGTGTTCTTTAATGATTTAATTTAAAATGGTTGATGGTTTTTATTTATTTGTATGGTGATTTGATTATTGGTGTTGAATTGGAGTAAATATCTCTACAAAAAATATATATATTTTTATTTTATTTATATTCCTTAAGTATATCCCAATTGTGAGATTATAACTAAAGAGTAAAGAGATAGTTAATTAGTTATTAAAAAACATTTTTATTATGATTGTAAGTGTTATCCAAGCTTATTAGCTAATAGGCCAAAGATAAAATACCGTATATAGAAACATGAATAAAGAAATACTTTCGAAATTATAAAGTTGATTATATTCCTCATTTGCATGAATATCTTGATTTATAGTGTCGAGTGATCGAGAGAAAATCGGTATTTACCGATAAATTATATCGTTCTTCGAATTTTAACGATTTTTATATTTTAAGCTGTAAATATAGTGTAATATAACTGTGACAATTTCAATTTGTGATTTAAGAAAGTGTTAATTTTACTTTACATATTTTTTTGGATTTAATTAAGTTTTAAATTAGCTGTATGCGTTTTAGTTTGTGATTGATAAGATATCTGAATTTCGAATATCATTTGAATCCGAATTGAAATATCCGTTAAAATATTTACTATTACAGAACTGATGAACTAATTTCGATAAACACACTTTTCTAAGGAACTACTGGGACATTTTTAGTGTTAAATGTCCTTTTTATTGAGGAAGATATCTACATCATACTTTTGTGTAAAAGGTGTCTCTGGTATGGATGCTGATAAGTAATAATGTGTCAACCCACAAAAAATCAAATTCGGAGATATTGGTGTATATTGATAACTCATTACCTATTTAACTTAATTAAAAAAAAAATCTTAACAAAGATCTAAATTAAATATGGAAAAAAGTTTCTTAATTTAATCTTTCGAATGTCAAGTGCGTTCCATATTTTTCAATTTATTCAATAATCTGATTTATTTGAAAACTTATTATTAAACAAAAGTTTTTATTGACTTGATATATGTAAAACTTATATGTGTAATTTTCGCCTTCAATTAGCAAAACGTTAAAAAAACATAAAACTTTTAAAATTTAACATAGGAACAGTTAAAAGGTGCAAGAACCGGCTAACTGACTGACCCGTGGGATTCTCATAACTACATACTTGTAAAAACTATACGCTTAGTTGGAGGGGAAAATAAGAATATTAACATTGTAAAGTAAAAACTCTCGTTAATATACTTTCAAAACACATTAAGACAATGACATAAATGTGATGCTATTTATATACATTTATTAGGTACGTAAAATTTTGTTTCTATATTTGTAAGTTCGTATTAAAAGGGATATCTTTAAAACTACTAATCTGAATTAAAAAAAACTTTTTGCGTTGAATAGACTATTTGTTGAGGAAGGTTATAGGCTATATAGATGTAACAGGTAATGCATAGCTGATAGTAAGTAAGGTTTTTAGTACGATCCGACAGAACCCTAACTTCAGAAATCTATAACGTAATCTTTAACTAGCTGTCAATTTTAATTTTATGCGTCGAAATGAGATTTCGCAAATGAGAACGCTGATAAAGTAACAGATAATAAATTAATATTTATTGTTATAAGCCTAACTTATACGAGTGACGATTATTTATTAGACGAATGAAAAGACACCGCTTGCATATTGATTAGTTTAATCTAAATTCTAATGTGACAATAACTCTTCTTAAATCAGCTCGTAGATATTTTAAAGTCAGTGTTTATCCCGTGGCTATCGTAATGTATAGAATTCTTAGGAAATTGCAAACATTACCAAGAATTGTATTTTAGGCGGGAATTATACTTGTAAGTTATACTCTCTATGTTTCCTAGATATAGGTAAGCTGTGAATGTCAATAAAAATGTCATTGGCAGTTAATTATCTTTAGAAAATGTTTTCTGACACCGTTAGGTCAAAAAGTTTATGGGACACCTGTCATATTACATCTATAAATTGACAGTCCGTAATCTTAGGAAACTGAAGCATAAATTTATGGTGTCCCAGAATGACGTTGCCTGCCATTTTTCCTTTTATGTCTTCAGGTGAAATCACTCAAATTTTAAGTATGAATATAGTACGGTACGGTTTCCTAAGAACGTTTTCTGCCACCGCAAAGTCAAAGAGTCCGTAATACTGCGTCAACGGCATAAAATGTAATAGTACATTCGTTTTATACAATGAAATCTGTACCTTATAACTACTAATTACGGGTGAATTTACGTTGGATAAAGTATAAAAAAATATTTTGCCTTGCCGTCACCGGTGTGTAAAACTTAGACGTAGGCCATAAGGCTCGTATCCAGAGTATTCGGAAGCCTTAAGCTATTGGTTTTCGTAATACGTTTCTGTCGATGTGTCCGTTAGAGATTGATGTTTTATAAGTATAAAGAGTAGAATAAAACTTCCTTAAATCTTTTAGACCTGGTTTTAAGGAAGACAGGGCTTTTGTTTTTTTATTCAAAATAGTTAAAGCATAAGGACGAAGACAATACGATTCGTCAAAACTTTAATAATTTGCGTTAATGCTATTGTACTAAACAGAGATCTATCAAAATTAATTCTATTATTTTTCTTATATTTTCCAATCGCTACTAGACCATTTTTAATGTTTTTTTTTGTGTTTAAAAGGCTATGATGTAGTGGTGCCTATTCATTTTATCTAGCTACCTTTTGACGCAATGTAATTTGCTTGGTTCATATACTCATTCCGTTATATTGATTCACAAACCAATCTACTGAACCAATTTTAATAAAAATTATACGAAACAAAATGAAAGTTTTCCTTTACAAATAAATAAAGAATTTCCCGAGGTAAAAAAAAAAACAAAAAAAAATATATTCGCTATGAATTGAGAACCTCTCCCTTTTTTAAATAAAATTATAATAAATAGAACCACCACCAAAATTTATCCTAAAAATAAAAATATAAATATGTATTTATTGTTTTAATAGAAAAATAAAGATTAAAAAGATTTATAACTTCATAAACAGGTGCAAAAGGCGAAAGCGATTACTCAATCATAATTATTATAACGTAACGGGAAATACATCGACATAAATCATAATTATTAAAGATCGCTTTACGTTTTATAAATTACCTCACAGAAGACAATGAATGATCAAAGGTACCGCAAGCGTTGCCTGCAGCCAATTTGATTGAGACGCCTTTTAAATAACCATTTTGTGTATAAGTACACGATTTTTTATCTATGAACATTATATTTTTAATAATCTTATGATGTATTATTACACAAATGCTGTATTCAGACATTATATAAACATTTCGTATGTTTATATGTATGTCTGAAAGTTAAGTACGTATTACTTAGCTTATATTTGTATAAGTATATAAACAAATTATTTATCTGTGTACAAACAGTGAAATAGTAAATAGTATTAAAAATACGTATATATTTTTATAAACCAACTTCAGAAGCAACTAAGTAAAAAAAAATTAAACAAACTAATATTTAAACGCGCTAAAAAGAAACTTTTCGTTTGACATTTTTACTATCATCCTATAACGTCATTACACAATTTATATGATATAAAAGCTTGACGCAATATTTAAGTAGGTACTCGTATTTACTTAGTTTGAAAATTTTAAAAATAAAATCAAACAGATCATCTTAATTCATTCGTTTGCTTATTAACACAGATAAAGTCGAAATACACTGTTACCCGCGACATCGTGGGACGTTATAACGTCACGTCGCGGCACGTTATGAAGTCGTGTCGTGAAAACCTACGCCACACATCGCGTAGTGTATTTTAACCCTTATGCACATTATCGTTTTAGTACAACGAATAATCCGAATTATGAGATCATGCTCACAATAATGGCGTTTACAACTTATATTTACAAGTCATTGATAATAACTTGTTAGCACTATGACGCAACTATTGTAAGGCTAAGTTGTAGGCTATTGTTCCAAGTGACAGGCTGTATAATAGCCTAATTGTGTTGTTGTCACCGGTGAACTCGATTTTCGGTAGAGTACCTAATTGACTATTTGTATATTCAAATTATAAATACTTTCATGTATTATTATAAACTATACAGCGTGTTTGTTTAACTTTCTTTTACGAAAAAAATAAGTATTATATTGTCGGTCTAGATGTGATAGCTCGTACAAGCAAACTGCCGAACTTTACAGGAGAGATAACAAAAATCTTCTTTTAAAGGGAACTGCAATAAATAAGTTAACATATTTAAATGATTTAGACTTAATATATTAAGAAGTATTATTATTATAAAACTTAATGATTTAAATACAGTTTTTCACTAAGAAAATCCATTTTTACCAAAATTGTTAGTTACGCGGTATCACATATAGAACCATATATTTTCAGTTTTTCCATCTTCAAAAGGAAATATAAAACCGTCCAATTATGATTCATATGGTATATGGTACCCTGCTATTGTAAAGTTGTCTGAACTATGTGCAGAAACTCTTCCAGTACAAAAGTTTTCTACAATTTAAATATCCACCACGAATGAGAATCGAATTCTGTCAACCGAAATCAATATCAGTAATCACTGCGCCATTGCTGTGTACATCATATACTATGCCATTATATGTTTATCTCATCAAGAGCAGTGAATACTTTACATAACCGGTGTTAAGATTAATTTTAGTATATATTTTTATTAATACATGTTAATAATATTTTAACTAATTTTCTTATAAATAAATGCAATTATTTAATTGGAGTTATACTAATCTTAAATTAGTTTATGAATAAATAATATTATGTAATGTTACTGGCAGCTTTATATGATTATTTTTTTTTTGTTTTTAAAAAGGGAATGTGAAAAAAATTGTATTGATTTTTAAGTGCGTAATTCTTGTTGTGGAGGAGAAAAAATAAGTTACGAATATAATAGTTTCATAGTTATGTGACTTTTAATTTAAAACATTTATAAAACATTGAGCTATTGAAAAAATGGTCCTAATCGAGCCGAATTTATTGTATTAGTGAATGTGATTATTAAATACGCAAACTTGATTTGTGATATAATATGTGATGATAAGATATTTAAAGACTTTAAATAGAAGTGTTTAAATAAACTTGTGAAAATGGCAATGGTGGAAGAACTTACAGCCCAATTAGACGATATTTTTAATTTAATTAAAAGAGCTCAAATTAACTTTAAAAAATGTCCCAAATCAAGATTAACTCAAGGTTATTTAAAAGTTCGCATGCAATGTATCGATGAATATTGGGAAAATTTTAAGAATGTACATATATTGCTTTTAAAATTATCTAGTAAAGAGGATTGCACAAACTTGCCATATTTTGTTAATGATAATTATGAAATGTGCGAGGAACAATATCTTTCTCTGAAGGCAGACATGCAAGATTTAATTAATAATTTGGTGGGTGAAGAAACATTTCATAATGCATCCACAGTTAGTCCACAGCCTCCTTCTCATACTGTTGATGTTAAACTCCCTAAAATTGATTTACCAAAATTTAGCGGTAACTACGAAGAATGGCAAACGTTTGAAGATACATTTATTTCGCTGATTCATAATAATCGTACTCTCACCGATGTTCAGCGGTTACATTATCTCAAATCTTGCACAACTGGGGAAGCAAGCGCAACTTTAAGATTCTACCAGGTAACAGAAAACAATTATATTCCAGCATGGGATACTCTCAGAAAGCGCTATAATCATAAGCGTCTTATAGTAAATGCTATCTTCAAAAGATTTTTCTCACAAAAAAAGATATTAAATCAATCCGCAATTCAATTAAAAATGTTAATAGACAATACTCAAGAGTGCATTACTGGTCTAAACAACTTAGGATTATCTACTGCTACGTGGGACTCTATTCTTATTTATATTATACTACAAAAGATCGATTTAGATAGTCATAAAGAATGGGAAGACTACGTGAGCAAAGAAAACGAAACGGAGCTACCTTCATACAGGCAGTTGATATGTTTTTTAGAAAAAAGGATTTACACATTAGAGTTGACTTCGACATTATCCAAATCGAACCGCGATAATGTACGAACTTTTCATTTAAATGCCCCGGAACGAATATGTATATACTGCAGAGAAAGTCATTTGTTGTATCAATGTAAACAATTCGAAAAATTAAATGTGGAAAAAAGAAATGAATTTGCTCGAAATCAAAATTTATGTTTTAATTGCTTATTTCCGGGCCATGTAGTCACTTTTTGTAAACAAAGATTTGTTTGTAAAAGTTGTGGTAAACGACACCATTCTTTGTTACATGAGTTTAAAAAACGAGAAACTTTAGATTCAAATAATGAAGTGGAGTTACAATTACAAAATGATTCTCCTGATAAGTTTTCAGAGAATAATAATCAAGATCAACTAATTGAACCGTCTAGTGTTGTCCTAACTACTCATTTCACTGCTGAGACATCAACAGCGCTACTTGCTACAGCACTTGTATCAGTTAAGTCAGAATCTGGGCAACTTATTACGCTTCGCGCTTTAATAGACCAAGGTTCTCAAGCAACATTTATAAGTGAGAGAGCAGCACAATTGTTAAAACTAAGGAGAACTCGTGCAAATGGCGTAATATCTGGAGTTGGGACTGCGAAAACTGCTGTCAATCATTCAGTATCCCTAGAATTGTTGTCCAGGTATGATAAGTATTTTAGTCTTATAGTTAGAGCATATGTAATGTCCACTCAAATTACTACCTATTTGCCTTCGAAACCAATACAATTACTTCCTTGGCCACATCTAGTAGGGCTTCCCCTGGCTGATCCAAATTTTAATCAACCAGGCAAAATCGATCTATTACTAGGTGTGGAAGTATGTGCAGAAATTCTTAAAAATGATATTGTCAAAGGTCCATTAGGCACACCGTGTGCACAAAATACAAATTTAGGATGGATTCTTTTTGGAAGTATCCTTGATGATAGTCCCCAAGTTAACATGTTAGCTTTGCATCATAATATAGATATAGATAATACCTTAAGAAATATGTGGGAGTTGGAAATATCAGACAAGCGGAAATTGACAGCAGAAGAAAGGTTGTGTGAAAAAATATATACTGACACACATTACAGAACAGATGAAGGAAGATATGTAGTAAAACTACCAATGAAAACAGAATCACCATTATCTGCTAGAGGAAGAACAAACGAAATAGCTCAAAAAAGATATAACCAATTAGATAGAAAATTCATTAATAATTTAAACTTACAGTTGTCTTATACGGAAGTAATGAATGAATATATAAAATTAGAGCATATGGAAGAAGTACCAGCACATGAGCTAAATGAACCATCTGTATATTTACCTCATCATGCTATAATACGTAATGACAAGGAAACTACAAAACTGAGAATAGTATTCGATGCCTCGTGTAAAGGATCAAACAATATTGCTTTAAATGACGAATTGTTAATTGGCCCACAATTGCAGGAGGACTTAAGATATTTAATTATTAGATGGCGTATGAAACCGATATGTTTTATGGCAGATATTAAACAAATGTATAGACAAATTCTTGTAACTAAAGATGATTCTAATTATCAACGGATTATATGGCGAAATAAACATTATCGGCTTTTACGTGTTACCTTTGGTACTGCTAGTGCGCCTTTTCTCGCTGTTCGGACTTTGCAGCAGGTTGCAAAAGACGAAGGAACAAGATATCCTAAAGCAACACAAGTCATTCTAGAAGATTTTTACATGGATGATTTAATGTCTGGTAGAGATACAGTAGGCGACGCTGTAAAAACTGCCAAAGAAATCAAAGAAATACTCCAAAAGGGCGGATTTGTATTACAAAAATGGGCCTCAAATAGTAAAGATTTTATTGAATGCATAGAACCTAAAGAAAGAAGTAGTCATGTTCGGATTGATTTCAAAATTGATGGCACAATAAGAGCTTTAGGATTATCATGGGATATGGGACGAGATACTTTCTTCTATTGTCTTGATATTCCTAACAATTATATGACAAATATTACCAAAAGAAATATTCTTGCAGAAGTACAGCGGCTTTTTGATCCTTTAGGATGGTTATGTCCGGCGATATTGTTTGCAAAATTATTGATGCAAAGGTTATGGCTGAAGGGTATAAGTTGGGATGATGAGGTTGATAGTGAAATAAAAACAGAATGGTTAAATATACGAAACGACCTTAAGCATTTAAATAATGTTGAGATAGATAGGTGGGTATTTACTACTGAAGATAGATTGGAAAGAACAACTATCCATGGGTTTTGTGACGCTTCCACTAAAGCTTATGCTGCTGTTGTATATATAAGGGTGGTAGCTGAGAATGACATTAAGACATATATCATTGCGGCAAAGACTCGAGTCGCACCTCTAAAACCAGTATCACTACCAAGGTTAGAACTCTGCGGGGCTGTATTGCTGTCTAAGTTACTAAAACAAGTACATATAGCTACAAGAATTCCCCTCAAAAACGTGTACGCGTGGACCGATTCAAAAATTGTTTTAGCATGGATATTTGGGGATCCTTCCAGATGGAATGTTTTTGTAAGCAATAGAGTGGTTGAGATTTTAGATAACATTGGAAATGAAAGGTGGTCATATGTAATTTCGCAAGATAATCCTGCTGATGTTGGAAGTAGAGGCATGTCATTATCCAATTTGAGAGTTTATAAACTTTGGTGGATGGGACCTGAATGGCTTCGTAATAGTGACCTACCATATACTAATATACGAGAATTCGGAAATACGATTATAGAACAAAGAAAAATAATTTCGGTAAATGTGGAAATCGAACACTTAAATGAATTCATAAATTTTAATTATTTTGACTCTTTAAATGAAATTCTTAGGGTTATCGTTTATGTCAAAAGATTTTTGAATTTTAAAAGAAACATCGACATAGTTCCTGCTCATATTACAACCTATGAGTTAGAAGTTGCTTTAATAACGATAGTTAAAATAGTACAAAGAAATGATTTTTACCTAGAAATATCCAAAATTAAAAGTAATAAGGCGTTACCTCAAAATAGTAGTATTCTTTGTTTAAATCCAATTTTAGATAAAAATGATATTCTAAGAGTAGGCGGAAGACTAAGAAATGCGAACGTTTCAGAGGATTTCAAACATCCTATTATTTTAAGTCACTTGAATAAGTTCGTTCCATTTTTAATAGAAGATGCTCATAAAAAAACTCTTCACGGTGGAATTCAATTGATGATAAATTATTTACGTTCCCGATATTGGATACTTCGGATAAAGAGTTTAGTAAAACAATATGTACATAAGTGCATCATTTGTGTGAAGCAAAGAGCTAAGAATAGAACCCAATTAATGGGAGATTTCCCGAGTGTGCGAGTAAGACCAGCTCGTCCCTTTTTGCACTCTGGTGTTGATTTTTGTGGGCCTTTTAATATTTTATCCTGGAAAGTTAGAGGAACGAGGCTTTTTAAAGCATATGTTGCGATATTCGTTTGTATGGCAACGAAAGCCATTCATTTAGAATTAGTAGGTGATCTTACATCTGCCTCATTTATAGGAGCTTTTAGGCGCTTTGTATCACGAAGAGGAATATGCAGTCACATATGGAGTGATAGAGGTACTAATTTTGTTGGTGCAAATAAAGAACTATATGAGTTGTGGAATAAAGCAAATTTGGAAATACCAAATGACGTAAGGGACGTGTTAACAACAGATGGTACTCAATGGCATTTTATTCCCCCATATAGTCCTAACTTTGGAGGGCTGTGGGAAGCGGGAGTGAAATCAGTTAAATATCATCTTAAACGAATATTAAATAGTAATCTTACTTTTGAAGAAATGTCAACCACGCTTTGTGAAATTGAAGCTTGTCTAAATTCTAGGCCACTATGTCCTATTGATTCTTCGGATGTTGATAATTTAGATGTATTAACACCGGGCCATTTCCTTATCGGAGAATCACTGTTAAATATTCCTAAACCAGATTTACATAATGTTCAAGTAAATCGTTTATCTAGATGGCAATATACTCAACGACTTGTACAACATTTTTGGTTTCGTTGGCGTAATGAGTATTTGAGTCGATTACAAGAACGTCCTAAATGGCAAAGAAGGGGAAAAGAGTTTACGGTAGGAGACATTGTTATACTTAAAGAAAATCTACCCCCAGGGAAATGGGCTTTAGGTCGTATTGTAGAAAAACATCCAGGGAAAGATAATTTATGTCGTGTCTATAGTTTAAAATGTAATGGAAAAATTATAAAACGCACTTTATCTCATTTATATGAACTTCCAATTAATGAATGAAAACCTATTTAAAGCATTTTTTATGTTTATAAATTTCATTTGCTTGGGTTGTTATTTTTAATTTTTTTTTCTGTTACAATTAACACTTTTTTTATTTTATAAATCTTATTGTAAATTATTGAGATAACATTTAGTTATCGATTATAAAATAAATACATGTAACATCATTTAAAATGAGACGATTTGTTAAAAAACTATGTTTTTTGGTGGGCGGCATGTTAAGATTAATTTTAGTATATATTTTTATTAATACATGTTAATAATATTTTAACTAATTTTCTTATAAATAAATGCAATTATTTAATTGGAGTTATACTAATCTTAAATTAGTTTATGAATAAATAATATTATGTAATGTTACTGGCAGCTTTATATGATTATTTTTTTTTTGTTTTTAAAAAGGGAATGTGAAAAAAATTGTATTGATTTTTAAGTGCGTAATTCTTGTTGTGGAGGAGAAAAAATAAGTTACGAATATAATAGTTTCATAGTTATGTGACTTTTAATTTAAAACATTTATAAAACATTGAGCTATTGAAAAAGCGGTTATATTCCATCAACGCAAGAAAGGCATTCAATTTACAAAATTGATATTTTGAATTAAAATAATTGCCGTCATGAATCGAATCGCGATTCAAAAGCCAAGCATAACAAAATAGACACAAGCGTCATATAATTAATTCATTCAAAAATTCAAATGCAAATCTTTTATATTATTTATGCGAAATAATTCATCAATCACACGAATCAACCATTGATAAATGATTCAATCGATAAACCTAAAAATACAGCTAGCATTTTAAACAATCGGATGTAGTTTTGATACTTGAAGATGGTAATATCATTGATATACGTCGGCTAATTTATAAAACCAATCTTGAGTCTATTTTGTTCGCTGGTAGCAAATAGGTGAGAAATCAAAAACGCATTAACTCTTTTTAAGCTCGTGTTATAATAAATTCGGAAAATATTGTGTGAATTAATAAACACTACATTACTTGGAACAGAAAACAATTGTTAAATCCGCATTGGTGGAGAGGATCGATTTTAATAAAATATTTTGTTATAAAAAAAATAATGTTAGACGTAAAAATTCATACATATACCTCGCTAACTAATAATGAAGACAAACATCGAAATGACGGTGTTGAAATTGTAGACAGCCATTTTAATATTTACAGCCATTTATTTAAAATTCTACGTTCATTATTTTCGGTTTTACATTCGAAGTAAACACATAAAAAACATATTCCTATAAAGACGTTTTTTAAAAAAAGAGAACCGACTTAAAAAACAAAATACATAATTTTTTTTACTGGAATGACATATTTATTCCAGTTATTCTGATTTTATAACTATGTATTCTCAAACTATTGAACCGATTTTGATGAAAATTCTAAAGGACTAATGGAAGAGTAAACCCGTTCAAACGAAAAAAGAATTAACCAAATCGATCAAGTCCTTTTCGAATAATCGGTGAACATTTATAAAAAAAACTCGTGTATTTGAGAATATCATCCATTTTAGGAAGTTGGTTAAATAAAATACGTAAAAATGCGCACTCAATCGTTGTGCAACCGGACAAGTCGCTAATCATTCAATTCCATACATTACCCATAGTCGAGGTGCGCCAATTACATCGTTAGTTGACTGTAATGAGGCAGCCTCGGGCGCTCTTGGTCTCGTTCTACGAGATAAGGCTACTTGTGGACTTGTTGCGGTCGATCAGACTTGGTCACGTGACTTCCTATCCTATCCTATACTTTATTGATGTGAACTGGACGTAAAATGTTGTTTTTTTTAATGACAATATCGGGCAAATGAGCAGGCGGTTAACCAGATACAAAATGATCCCTGACCAATAAAAGGAATGAATCAAAGAAAGAAAATAGTGCAAGAGAACGAGGAGGATTTTTCAAAAATAATCTCTTGTATAGGTATACATAGAGTAACATTTACCAATGAAAATAAATGTAACAACCTATCCCACTGCTGGGATAAAACCTCCTCTCCTGTTAAGGAGAATTAATCCATTACCCTACGCTTAATCCACCATTCTGCTCCACTGCGGGTCGGCAGATATACATGGGTCAGAATTTTTCCCGAAACCTGCCCTTACAATGTTTTCCTTCACCGCCGAGCACAAGATGTCTTAAAACACAATTTTAGCGCTTGAAAACTCAACGGTGCTAGCCGAGATTTAAACCTGTGATCACCGATTGATATTAACGTGTTCTAACCTCTATGATATCTTGGCTCTTTTTATTTTTAACCGACTTCCAAAAAAGGAAGATGCTTTTTAATTTATCGGCGACTTATTTTTATAAATGCTTACCGATTACTCGAAAACCTGGCTTAACCGATTTGATTAATATTGTTTTTGTTTGAGAGGGTGTACTTTCAGATACGTCTCCGAAAATTTTCATAAAAATCGTTTTAGTACTTTCAATACTTACTTTTCAGTACGTTCAGGTTTTAAAATCAAAATTACTGGAATAAGTACATATTTCATTCGAGTAAATAAAATTACGTTTTTTACTTTTGAAGTCGGTTACCCCTTTTTTAAGAGTCTTGTTTCATTTTTATTGTATCTTCAAATTGCGGTTATTTTATTTTAATTAATTTAAATTATTCACTGAAGATTGTCCGTAGTCTGTTTTATTAATTTTTAACGAAAAGTAACACCTTAATAACGTTTCCGGCCAACATAAATATCGTGAGTTTTTATGTTATTAGCTTATTTATAAATATATAATTAATGCTAATGTAATTAATTTATTTTATAAATAACTAACTGTACTTAGCAAGCGTTGCAATGCCACATAAAGCGTATACATTTTTTAGACCAGAAACGTTCCCAGAACACCCTACCAAAGTTTCATTACAATCCGATAAATGGTTTCTGAACACATATAAGACGGATAAACGAAAATTATTTTTTATTTATTTATAAATAAAAAGCGACCCGCTTGCCAAAAACCAAAAAAAAACAAAACTCTGTTGAACATCGCACCTTTTACAGGGGTGATCCTGTCAGGGCTGCTGAAGTACTAAACTCATTAAAGTAGTCAGCTATACGATACTAGTGTAGACAGACCTTAGAATCTATACTAATTACATCCATACTCATATTATAAAGAGGTAAAATTTGTTTGTAAGTTTATAAGTTCGTATGTTTTTAACTTTGTATGTGGAGGTAATATTGGAAATTACTAATCCTATTTGAAAAAAATATTTTAAGTTTGATAGCCCGTTTATTGAGGCTATGTTATCACGCTACGTCTCACGGGAGCGAAGCAGTAACCATAAGAATGAAACCCCGAGGAGCAACTTGTATACTAATATAATAAAGAGCGAGCGAATTTTGTAGTAAGTAAACTCGAACATTTACTATATTTTATGTATACAATGTATGTGTTGAATATTTTACCAGCGTTAGCAGAATCGATATTCAAAAAGAACTGAACTCAAATTTTTATTTAATTCTATTTCATAAATGGCAATGTTATACGTATACGACCTTACAAAATCCAACCTTTCCTCGGAAACTCCTTGTAAATGTTCCATTTTAAAACAAAATCTACATGAACGCGAGTGAAACAGCCAGCAGAAGCTAGTTTTAATATAAATATTTAAATTTGCTACGATACCTTGTGATTAATATCCTTATAAATAAATTGAAGGATATTTTCTCACACTGTGCATTAAATTTGCATATGAAAATGGATTGATTTATTGGTTAAGTGATTTTAAAGATATGACATATTTCAACTTTATTATAAGTACTTGAGTGAAAAATGTTTTCAATAAAGTAAAGTATTTTATCTTATTATATTTTACTGTTTCTATTAAGATATATAAGAATATATAAGGCGTGTTATTAAGGTCCTTTAAATGGGTAAATCTAACATATTAAAAATAATCTGCTTTTTATGCGAAGACTGTGTTCGATTTTTTTAACCCGCCATGTGAAGAACTTTAAATAAAGTAAAACACCGGTATACTTAAAAAGTTTGATTTTATTGTACATAGTTTAATATATTTAATAAATATAGGTAGATAGTGTACGTGTCTTTCCCTAGAAAATGTGAATTTTCTATGAATGAATACGTCATTCATTCATCTAAATGTTATTATGAAGTAACTACAATTATACATATCTCTTTCAGAAGTGCTCGTAAAAGCCTACTTGAATTAAGTATATTTTGATATTGATTTTTTTTTGATTTTATATTATTCTTACAAAACTTAATCTACATTTTTGTTTAAAATATTTTCATAATAAAAGGACATACTCATCTTCATAAATAAACTAATACATTTAATATAAATCTTAATTGAACGAGGAAAAAATAGATTCTTAGAACAAGCCACTATTTTTTGCATCGACCCTGAATTGATTGAAGAACTGACTTTCTCAAATTATAAAAATATGGCTTTAATGGACAAAGCTATCTCGTTGCAAAATGGATGAAAAATATAAAACTTTCACGCAAAAACTTGTGCACAGATTTCAATAAAACGTTAAAATAATGTCAGCTATAAACATCGAACTAATACATAGGCTACTTATTATCAACACAGGTGCAGCAACTACGCGGGCAAAGCTAGTAATTATTAAAAAAATAACATCACGTATTAAGACAACATAAACATACTGTTATAATATTTAAGTAGTACGAAACACGGTCCAAGAAATAAAAATTCCATTACCATAAAGATCCAAGGATCTAGAATTGTCTATACACGTGTAAGTTTTACAATGTAAGGCTAATTGTAGGATTATTGTATGTTTTATAAAATGTTAATTATTGCTTAATTACAACGAGGTGGTATAAGACGCTTATTACAAGTCATTACTAGATCAAACGTAAATTGAGATGGATTTGTTACAATGTAGCGAATCAATTACTCTCCGAACTAAGCGTTATCTATATAATAACATCAAATAAGAACCGATTATGAGAATGTTGTTTAGACATGATATACGAGAATGTCACATACAAATAAAATCGGTATTTTCAGAAGTTAATATATAAAATAAATTTAAAAAAAAAATTACTTCACACGCAAATATTTTACACATTCATATCATAGGTAAAAATATTATACTGTCATACTACAAAAGACGCATTAAAACCATGTTGAACACGTGTCTAGCTAAACAGTGTTTTAGATTGAAACATTGCTTAAAATATTATCTAAATTGCTTATCAGCGAATAAACTAATAAAAAAACTTATTACATTTGACAGCAAAAATAGGTTTTAAACATCTATTAAACTCACTTAAACGTATATTAATCTATGTCTAAAGCATGTTTAACTCAAAACTGTCTTAGACGCGCGTTTAACGTCTGTCTAAATCTTTTGTAGTAAGGCAGATAATGTTTAATCAAGCAATTCTTGTATATATACAAATGTGAGTATAAATACATAATGTGTATAATCTAAATATAGTTAAAAAAATACTACTTACCAAAAAAAAAGTCATTCTACAAGACCTTTTAGGATTTAATACATAAACAAACGTTTACATAAACACTTTATGCTCAAGAAAATCTCTTATGATCTGTCCTGGGATCCAGAAAAATTTATATTTAAATTAGATTTTTGCTTTGTCTCTTAATTTAATTATTATTTTTTTTACTGAAATTTGATTTTAAGTTACACGATAAAAAATTATACTTACAATATCCAAAAGAAAACCCATCGACAAAGCTTAAAACGGCATTGCATGTCGCCAGTGCGTTTCTCCTTCACAATACTATCATAAACTCTGCTAATTATATTTTCTTTACGACACATCCGGGCGCCATTAATTAATTTATGATATACAGCGCAATGCCGTGAGTTCTAAATGTAATTAAAAGCTTAACACCTAATGTGCTATCAATGTCACTATATAACAAGCTTGTTATTTTACTTGTTATTAAAATTATAGGTGACATTTATGATACTAGCTGCCTCTCGCGGTTTCCGTCGCGTCGCTGCTTCGCCCCTATTAGTCGTAGCGTGATGTAATATAGCCTGTAACCTTCCTCAGAAAACAGGCTATCTATCGCAAAAAGAATTATATAAATCGGATCAGTAGTTTCAGAGATTATCCCCTACAAACAAAGATATAACTTTAAAAACAAATTTAACCTTAATAATATTAGTATAGTTTAAAAATGGGTGGCCCGTGCGAATATTTCGCACATTAACATAATTTTAAACTGTATTTTTTAAAGGAGACATTAATTTGATATACTCAATTTTCGGCATTTAAAGTCGTTGAAAATTATTTCATATTTACTGAATTATTTTTATAGTTATTAATTTAGTTATTCGTTGATACAAGACAATCAATATTGTTCGCCGAGGTGTATAAGTAATGGACCTGTAGCTTAACGATTCGAAAGTGCTTTAAAAAGCCTTTTTGAACAAAGTATACTTTATTTGAATTTGAAGGTAATCTATAATATCGCGTTTGGCAGGATATGTATTTCAAAATATTCTTCGTGAGTTAGATGGCTCGTAATAACTATGTTTAAATAATATATTATTTAACTTTAGGATTTTCCGGAATGCTTTCATAGCAATTACCATTAGAAAATGTAATAAAAATATAAACCGCTTACATTTTTTTTGTACAAAATATTCTATAATAATACCACGTCATAATACCAAAAAATATTCTTCTCCTGGTATTATTAAGCAAAAGTTATTTAGCTTAGCACTATCCGATTAACCTATCAATTCATTATTGTGCTATCCTTGATGACTCGTTTGCCAATATATTCATTAAACCGAAAATAAATGACTAAATTGACGCTATTTGCTATAATTTAATACATGGATAATAAATTAACAATTTCATTTAATATACTGCTATATAATTATTATAGGTACCTACCCATTAAGTTTAACTGGCTCCTTTATTCCATAACGAGAATTGAGCCTTTTATTTTTCCTTAAGTGCCGTTGTTATCGTACTGATGGATATAAAAAAAAAATTAAAAAAAAAGTTAAATGGCATTAATGAGATATCCAAGTATTGCAAATGTCAAATTTAAGTGGCGGGTACGTGTATGTTCACGTTATATTTTTATCGTTTAAATTAAAATCGTAATAATTTTAATATACCGCCATCAGTAGTAATTGAGACGCAAACTTTTGTATTTCGATGCAAAAAATATTTAAATAATCTTTATCGATTAACCACATTAATGTTATCGTAACGTTACATTTTTATATTTTTAATTTTTAGAACTATTTTTGAGTTCTTTTTTTAAATAAAGCATTGATTATGTATGTATGTAGAGTATAAAACAATTAATTAACAACATTTAAACGATCTAAATTATAAGATATAATTTAACAAGTAACTTCATATTTTCCATGCATATTTCCATTAATCCCAGCAACCCCGTAACATTGAAACGGATAACTAAACTAATTTGCAGAACAAGCAAGTCGCAACAATGTGCGCCAACCCTTACCGTTTGACGTGTAACCTCGAATAACATACTATTACGAGTGACGTACACCACAAGTCATAGACAAACGGCGATTTCTATTTTATAATAAAACTCACGCGCGGTCGATATAATTAAAAAAAAAACCTAGCACTCCTGTTGTATATATATGTACATAGACAAACGATCGCAGAATTTGCTGCTAATAATTGAAGAGTTACAACAAACCAACATACATATATAAGTAATAAAGTAATAATATTTTGTAGCGATAGATATGTTACGTTCATACTATTTATATTGTTAAAAATCTGTGTCCACTTCAAAATTTGAAAACTGACCATTAATTGATGGTGGTAGACATTTTGGGTGCAAAGATACTTGTGCTAATATCATATTTATAGCTACAAAATATCGTTGAAACGAACTTATTTTTTTAATGCATGTTTTTTTCATTAGAAGATATAGTATAATATATAGGGAGGGTCAGCGGATGCGCATGCGCAAGCGCAAGCAATCCCGAGGCTTCTCTATTTCCGCGCTGAGGAAGGTCATCGCAGGGGTCTTTGTGGGTATAAACCTCCACATAACCGGATCTCCCCCCAGGAATCTGGTATCTTTTCGAAGATATCGCCAGCGGAAACAAAAAAAAAAGTGTAATATATAAAATTTGAACCTTAATGAGTAGGTACATAACTATCTTGTCAACGAATAAGTTAAATGAGAGTAGGCTGTTAAATTTTAGTCCTGAATTTTTGTTTATCTGCGTTTAAATAATTTATACTCTTGACGTATTAAAAAGAAAACAGTGTCTATGATATTATAATCTGTGATATGTACCACATACGCAAGATTGTTATGAAGGGATCGTATTATATCATTACACGGAGAAGTTACCGTCATTACTTGAGCCTCGTCTAATTGTTCACCTCTTACTCGTCGATGAACTTTGAAAATATTTAAAACCCATTTTCACATAATTTAAACTTGTTATCTTCAGCTAAATTTTGAAGTTCAGTGACATAAGGATTTTGACTAATTTTTATACTAGACTTTTTAAAAAATTGGGAAAGATTTCAATACCAAACTACGTAGTTTCGTTTAATTAAATGATATAGTTAATCCAGCTTTTTTAATTTGAAATCTAAACTGCTAAACCGATTGTAATGAAAATTCTATGAAACCAATCTGGAAGTATAAACCTTAAAATAAAAATTGACCTTTCAAACAAAATAAGAATTAACCAAATCGATTTAGTCGAGAACATACAAAGAAAAGTCCCCGACGAATTGAGAACTTTCTCCTTTTTTGGGCGTCAGTCAAATAGAGGCGGATTGTATTTTGTCATGTATTGTATTTTTAACTATAAAAACGGAAGAACTGTTATTTCGCAAACAAAAATACACACAATTATTAATAAACAAAACCTATGCAATATGTTTATATATGTCACATATTTTTAAATTCATTGCTAATTATGTCAAAGTAATCAGTCAAAACTTAAATCGAAATAGCTTAGTTAGGCTATTTATTACTGGAATAAATTACTCCGCCGAATTGTATTCATTGTTAAATTCGTATTATTTAATCGATTTCAATACAAGCATTAACACGAACCTATCAAAATCAAATCGACAGAATTAAGAGTTACCTCTTTGGAGATAATTATTTAAGTGGTCTTGGTTAATTGGTCTTTATTAACGATTAATATAATGAACACACAACAAAACATGAGCATGTCACTTAAATTTTTATGTAAGTACTAACTAACAGAATTACTTATTAAATTTCTGTGACAAAGAACTTAAAGCGAATAAAAATTAATAATTTAAAAATGGCTTCATTACATTTAGTAAAATATCAGTTGTTAAAATAATTTTAGTATATTTTACAATTTTCGTTTCGTGAATACACGCACGGTCAGGTTACCAATTTGTAACGAGATGCGATCTGTAAACCATTAACCTCACATACGTCTTCGATTTAATGCGTATTAATATTTAATATGTTAAGAACAATTTTCGTTCTTTTGATGTTATAATTGAAATGCTTATTACAAATATAAGCAAATTGGTATTATTGGTTCGCTATCATTTTTAATTTCTCTCCTTAAAAGTTATTAATGTAAGATATTTAGATGCGTTTTATAAATTGTTTTTCATGAGTAATTAAAACGAAGATCTTGACAAAAATACCAAATTGCATTAGTAATCAAGTCCATACTTACTATACTGGTAATATTAGTAGTTAATAAAGTTTTTTTTTACGAAAAAATACAACAGATATTTATTTGATTTGATTGTTCGGTTTTTATGTGTAAGCATTTCGATTTTTTACGTCATTTAAATTATTTTAATGACCTTTTTACATAACAATTTTCGTATTACATTCACATAAGATATTTTTACAATTTCCGCTACATTTTACCCATAAGAAACATTGTTGCCAACTCATTAACTAGTTAGTCTCTTGGTTATACCATGTTTCCATTAAAAGGGAAAAACATTATGGACACTTAGATACATAGTATTGCCTGTTTTGGACTAATTTTAGATATCTACGGTAGAAGGAATACATTTCAACAACCAATTACATGCGGTAATTAATATAGGACATGCAACGCTTATACATAGAATCCAGTTCTTATAATTGGACGCTGATAAGCAATACTATGTCAAACCACACATGCTTTCTTTTGAGAATGTCGTCTAAAGATTTCATACATATTCTCAATATATTTGTTTGAAGAAGTCAAAATGTTTTTATTTATATTTTGATGGAAGATATAATAAATTAAAAACAGATTGGTATTATCAAAAATTTTATTTTAATAATTAGTTTTTCTAATATATGAGATTAATGAATATTTCAAAATATGGAACACGCTTCATCATTCGAAAGATTAAATTACCGTATATATTTAATTCATATGACTTCAAAAGTTTTTAAATCATGTTAATTACATGTCGTATTATTAGCAAACATTAATATCTCTGAAGTTGATTCTTTGTGGGTTGACAAATAACTGCTTATCAGCATCCAAATTTTATTGCTTGTTTTGGACACTAAAATAATTTCAGGTATCTACGGTAGAAGCAATAAATTGAAACAACCACTTACACACGGTAATTATTATAGCACATGCAACGCTTATACATAGAATGCAGTTACAATTAAGTTATTTCAAAACATTAAAGGAAGGAAGAAAAACATTTAACTGACTTTAATTTAGCAATAACATTTAGCGGGCCTAGTTAATTCATGTGAAATGACTATTTCTTAATCAAGTTAAAACTTATTCATTAAATGAAATGACTTAAGCATTTAATTTAAACGTGATCATCTTAAGACATTTACGAACATATAGACTTGCATACATTCAGTTAGTTAATCACAATATAACCGTCCATTGAAATATATAATTAAGTACCTGTACAATGTCTTAAAAAATATATTTTATTTTTGTATGAATAAATGCAAAATATTTTGATTACAGAACTAGGTATATATACACATGTCAAATAATAGAAAATTTTAAAAGCTCAATTACCAAAATATTCACTGCATGTTGATTTAGGTATTTGCTAAATTAATAAATATTACAGCAAAAAAAAAATGGTTGTGAAATGTGCGTTTACGTACGGAACTATAGAGAATTTTTATTATTTGTAAATTTACACACGTCTATTTTATACGTATATTTCGTTTTAGTAAGAATGATTGCCAGAATAAAATAATATGATAAACATTAACTGACTTACTTAGGGTAGGCAGTGTCTTTTTGTCTTTAATACCCGCACACCACTGATGTCGAATATTTATTGATGTAAATAGAAGATTTTACTTTAACATAGAAATGTGTTACTGGATTTTTTTCAAGTGTACCACATTTTGTGCAATCTGTGTGGTCGGGTCGGGCTTTTGTTTTACAAAATAAACAACTTTATGCAATAAATTGTTGCTAACAATCGCGTCAAACATTGAAAAACAAGACATCTGCTTGGTTTGAAAGATGTCAAATGTTTAAAGTAATATATTTAGCTGAAGTTTTCGAATAGATATTTTATTAATACTAGTTTTACCATCTTCTTCCACGTTTTTTCGATTTGTTCCCGTTTTAGTGGATTTTATTGATATTTCAGCCTAGCGAAATAAAAAACTTACAAATATGTCAGCTTTAAATCTATTTCAATAATATTTTATAACCATAGATGTTATTTGAGCACTCGAAATGTTTTCCCGCTTTTGGAAGACCGGGCAAAAACTACTTGCCTAGCAAATAGTTGTCGGATTTCGAACTGGGCACAGGTGAACGATACACACAAAGTCTACAAAATATGTAATGACTTTAACAAGCATAAAACTCAATCAAAATTATAAAAAAAAATAGACAATTTCTGTTTAAAAATAATAAAAGATCACCACAATTTAAGAAATTGCATTTATATTGAAAAAGAAATCGCAACTAACGTTGAAAATGTCAAAACGTTAATATCGCAGACACAGCGAAATAAGAATATCTTAGCACTATCTAATAAGTGATGTAGAAAAAAGATTTGTTATCTGTACGCTTAGCGATATGTCAAAATATTTTGTCTCTTAAATATTGCCGGCGCAGGCGCAACGTGGCGCCAAGACTGCAAAAAGTTGCTCTTAACAAAAAGGTTGCGCGTTTTTTATTTATCATAAGATTATTTCAGCAAAACGTCGAAGTATGTCAACGTTTTTTACTTCATTAGTAAGTACAATTGTACTATATAATTAGTAGAAATAAATAATATATTATTTGCAGTCTTAAGTTGCATTATAAACGCAAGAAAATTACTGTAATTTACGTTTTTATGTACAGAGCGACTAAAAGCTCACAGAATAATCACTGTTAGTTATTTTTCGTATTTAAAACCATTGAAACATGTGTATCAATTACGCTCTGCGCAGAAGTTTAATTCTTCACTTGATTGCAAAGATTTATTACACCATTAATTACGTACAAACAGACGCTACGGCGAGCTAATTTAAATTTAACGGTCACAATTCGCTAATAACCGACACTCATTCATTACTGCTACCTAATTTCGCTCTGTCATTCGCCTCTGTTTTGTTTTATGAAAAATCATCTCCGTGGATACATTTGAAATGAGTTTTTTTTTTAACGAATCACCTCCATTTTGAGGTATCTAAAACAAACGTCCCCGTTTCGTATAACCGCCGACTCACCGTCGCGATTGCTTTCAATTTTTAAATTAAGGACGTCCGCTGGCGCCCGGTCGCTACTCTCTCGCTAATGAAGATTTCGTATGCTGCCGTCCTTTTTTGTCAGCCATATCTGTTTGTTTTGAACTCGCCATCAATTATTATCCAGTTTTAAATTAGTCGTGTTCGCGAGCACCGGTCTATCGCCGTCTCGCTCGGCGCGTGGGCGTCGCGTATGCGTGT
Organism: Hypolimnas misippus; assembly: GCA_037950945.1. Lineage (NCBI taxonomy): Eukaryota > Metazoa > Arthropoda > Insecta > Lepidoptera > Nymphalidae > Hypolimnas > Hypolimnas misippus. Next base: position 6,520,520 of record JBBEEQ010000009.1, read on the forward strand.
CTCTGTCGCACTCTTGTCGCTTAAGTTTGTTTTGTGCGTGACGCGCCACGCCCATATTTCTTTTGCGGCACGGGCGGCTGCTTTGACCGGTAGCGGGCGACTCGTTATCTTCAGTTTTTTCGTCTGTCTGTGTGTGTCCAGCCTAATATTTAAGTAGGGCAACGAAAAAAGTCGATTTGTGTGCAGTGGGAGGTGCACAAATGTCCGTTGTTTCGTTTATTACTACCGTGTCTTAATTACTGCATACTTCTGAAGGTAGACATTAAAAAATATATATATACAGCTCTACAAAATTAATTGAATGACCCATTGAGGAATGGAAAATTAAAATAGAACGTTGACGTTTACATTAGCCAATAAATCCGGTAAGGCGGTACGAAACGAAGGTCTACAGCGTTCTTGGGATTTGATCATTTCTATTTTCTTTTGAATTATCGTCGCTAATGAGTCCTAGTTCGTAATTCTAGTGATTTGTCGTAGTTTCGTGCGAGCTCGATTTTACTTTGATATTCGAGCACGCAAGCCCGAGCCCTTTATCCTTATATATACATGCAAATATAATCCTTATTCACATTACTAACTAACTACAGTCGCGTGACCGAGATCAACTGTTACGAGCGATGGAACTGGGCTGGAATATGAATGGCAATAATATTGTTTAAGGCAATTACACACCGGTAGTAACGACATTTTCACCGTCAAAAATATTCCAATGTTATTTAATTTCTTACTGAATATGTATACTTTACTAGCTGTCCCTTGCGGTGTCACTCGCGATTATGGTTACTGCTTCGCACCTATGACTCGTAGCGTGATGTAATATAGCCTAAGCCTTTCTCAATAAATAAACTATCTAACAAAAAAATAATTTTTCAATTCGAACTAGTAGTTGGTAAGATTAGCTCGATCAAACAAACAAACTGCTCAATTTTATAACATTAAGTATAGATACAGTGTACAAATCTTCTCAACTTTGACACTAGTAAAAAGTAGTGGATGATTGAACAAAATTAAATTGACATGAAAACTAAAATAGGTACAAAATAATATGTGAAAATTTTTAATTTGACGGACACGTTGGCGCAGTGGTCGCTGCAACTGACTGTAGCGCTAATCGCTAACGGTCGCGGGTTCGATCCCCGCTTACGGCAAATGTCTGTATTGGCCATACGGATATTTGTCGTGGTCTGGGTGTTTGTGTTAGTGTTGTGAGTGTTTCCGGACCCCGGACACAAGCTCACGCGATCTTAATAGTAGTAATACCAAAGCGTGATGCGTTTATTTATTTATTATTTAATAAATGTTTATCAATTTTATTCTACGAATAGTCTTTGAAATTGTATCGGCACTGGTAAGAGACCATACGAAAAGAAATGAAAAGGAGACTTTGCATTATTGATTTTACGATAGAGTCGGAGCTAATGGAAAGAAAAATTAAAATAATAATATACGAATGTTAACAACTTGTTCACTTAAACAGTCATGCTTTCTTCAATTGGTTATTATAAAATAACCAAAAAATGTTTTATTTTTGTATAAACAACTTTAATTGGCTCTCCTTTTTGACTCCCGTGTCGCTAAACTAAATAAATATATATATATTATATTATTGTATACTATGTAACTATTATCCTATATAAATAAATAAAATAAAACAAACTACATACATACATTCAGCAAATCTGTGTAACGAAACTAAGTTTTTATTTAATTAACTCTGACAAAAGACACTTGTGCGTATTCCATTACGGCCGATTCAATTATACGGGCAGTGAATAATAATGATTCGTTTAATCGAATTTACCAAGCAAACATTTACAACTGTTAAATTACTACGTAATACATTGCGGCTATTGTTCGTTATTATATAAGGGACGGCGAGAGAAACGGTTAATGGAATGGATACAAAGTTGTTTTTTCAGATGAGGATTGTAATTAAATTTTACGATTCATTGCTCTTTTTAATAGGATAAAATCTGTTAATGAAAAGGGAGGGATGTACGTTGTATATAGTAAAGCTTGTTTATAATCGTAATTACTTCTAGGATTTTCCATTATGGTTAGATAATCCGGGTGTAATACGATGAATCTCGTTACAAAATATTTGCATATATTTGTGGGTTTTGTGACTAATAAAAGCACCTAAAAATATACAAGAAAAATAATTTCGAAAAATGGAAATACGTAATTTCATTTACTTTTCCTTTTATAACGGTTATTTCGATTTTAAAAACCTAACTACTGATCCGATTTTATTAATAATTCGAAATAACCACGAAAAAAAGAATTATCCAAGTCTGTTAAGCCATCGTGAAGTATCATCGTGAGAACATACATAAAAAAGTCCCTGACGCACTGAGAATTTCCTTATTTTTTTTGAAGTCGGTTAAAACGTTGAATTACCGTGGTAGCAAAAATTATTAACGGGTTTTTAATTGAAATATTCGTATCATAATAAGTGTAGTACTTCCTTGACTAGACTGAAGACGTGTTTACATAAATTTTAGACAAAATAGACAAGCAATAACAAAAAATAAACCATTATAAAATTCGATTAAAAATATACAAAAGTTTATCACAAAATTAGTATTTATTAAAAAAAAGTAATGTGTGTATACTGAATTTTCACAGTTGAAATAATTTGATGGGCTTCAAACAAAGCCGCCTAATCTGCTGCTAATGTTTTATAGTTCAGAGGGTGATTTGTCACGCCTCCAACAGATTGCACATTTCGTTATATTCGATTTGACACAGGAACTGGTTTAAATAACGTTATTTTTTTTATTAATGGGTTGCTTATAACGTTCCCTTTTTTATTATTATTAATGTGATTATTATATATATATTTATGTTAAGTTAAAAGTTCAAAATCTTTTCTTTGAAAGTTAGTATAGCACGTAAATTTAAAATTATCGTAAAAATAACTCGCTTTAAATATGAACATTATTAACAGCAAATGCCTTTTCATTTTTCTCACATATCAATAAAAGATTAATGCAGAAACTAACAAAAGAGCGGCGAAACCGAACGCCATTGTGAAGTAAAAAAAGAAGAGAAATTGGTAAAGGGCAATAAAAGGCGCAATATATCCGCGTAGTGGCGCGGAAAATGACAGAATAACAGTGTTGCCACCGCAAAAAATACGATTGTTCGCGCGCGTTCGCCTGTACAAGGGGTTGCAAGTGTATTTTTATGTCAACTCAATAAATACTGGGTGTAAAAGTTTACAAATAGTTTTATTAACGGCTCAAAGATTATTTTACGAATAATTGTTTTTTTTTGTAATAAATTCTTAAAATACTGATAGTATGGACTATCATTTATCAATCATAAAAAAATGGCTGAGTTAAAATGTTCACCACATTTTTTTCTATTCTATTTTGTTCTATATACATCTAAAACGTTTAAAATAATTAATGTTACGTCAGCACTGATGGCTAATTTATTTCAAATCATAATATATCATATTGTTTGATAAATGAACGTAACGCGGCAAGCTACAATTAAATTTAATAGACAAACTATAAAGCAGATAGGTAAGCAGGTGGCAAAAGGCCATAAAGTATAAACGGAAAATGTTTGTCTTAACGCAATAAATTAACGTGAACATTTATATTTTTCGATTTAATTCGCCTCTGTTCGTTCGGTCGTATGATCGGGTTTGTTTCAAACACGTGTAGATCATTGTCGCGTGGAGACATCTGCAATTGTTGATAGCAGTTAGGGCTCTATTTTATTTATTACCAACTAGTTTTTGCCCGCGGTTTAGTTCGCGTTAATGTACTCTTAACTTACTAAAAAATTTTTACTAATTTTCGAGAACAGTACTTTTTTCAGGAAAAAATTTATCCTGTATCCTTTTCTGTACCCCTAACAATATGCAACATTTTATCAAATTTTGATGATTTGAGGAGTTGAGCGTAACAAACAATCAAACATCACATTTTAATTTAGGTATATTATTAGTTAAGATACGTATAATCTTATTTTTCCTTATTAATTAAAATGTTATCTTTTTAGGGTTCCGTACCTTAAAAGGAAAAACGGAACCCTTATAGGATCACTTTGTTGTCCGTCTGTCTGTCTGTCTGTCTGTCTGTCTGTCTGTCTGTCTGTCTGTCTGTCTGTCTGTCGGGATGTCAACCCTTTTTTCTCAGAAATGCATAGACGTATCATGTTGAAATTAATATCATATACTCAAGTCTACGATGACATGCGGCCGTGAAAATATTAAAGTTCTAAGTCAACGCAATCAAAAGATAATGGAAAATATGTCGTATATTTTGACCATTTTAGCGTTTTCGCAAGGGAATCAAAACCTATAGGGTACTTCCCATTGACCTAGCACGATGAAATTTGGCAAGAAGTAAGATCTTATGGTACAAATAAAGGAAAAAATCTGAAAACTGTAAATTTTTGAATGTATGTTTGTCTGTTTGTAAGTTTGTCTTTCGACCTTTTTCTCAGAAACGCGTGAAGGTAACAAATTTTTATCAACGTCAAGTACTCAGAGTTATAATTACTAAGAGCTGTGAAAAAATCAAACTTCTAAGTTAACGCAATCAAAAGATACGGTCATTTATATCACATATTTTAACCATTTTAACGTTTTCGCAAGGGAATCAAAACCTATAGGGTACTTCCCATTGACCAAGCATTATGAAATTTGGCCAGGAGCAAGGTCCTTTAGTATACATAAAGGAAAAAATCCGAAAACTGTAAATTTCTGTTCGTGTGTCTGTCAGTCTGTACGTCTGTCTTTCAACCTTTTTCTCAGGAACGCGTAAATGTATCAAGTTGTAAATTGATCAAGCGGAAAATATATTAATCTTAGAATTAAAATTATATGTACTTGTAACAAATTAACATAGAAGTTGACCATGGTCAAAAAAACAATTTTACAAACACTGAGAAGAAATTTGTATCAATACGAAAACATTAAAAAGCAGCAAACCTTTATAAACAACGCAATGCAATCTATATATCGCAGCTAACGAAATGATAGCGCGATGCAGCGTACAGCTAATGCCATCTATTACAACATTATGACATTAACTGTGATATAATTCTGCTCGATTAATAAAAAAATTTATTTTAATTATTATTTAAACGCGCTAAAAATTATAAAATAAACTTTTCATTTAAAAGTTTTATCGTCGATTTATAACGTCATTACGTAATTAACATTCAATATAAGAGCTTCACGCGATTTGATTTAAGTACTCGTATTGACTTAGTACGAAAATTTTAAAATTAAATTCAAACAGATTGAGTTATTTAATTTACTTATTTATCTACACATATAAGTCTTCTGGTTATTAGTAATATAATTAGTTATTTATAAATTTACAATTAGTTTTGTTCGAATTAAGGACTAATTATTTTCGTCTTGGCAACACTAATATATATTTCGATATTTTGATTGATAATGTAAATCTAAATATTTTACGAACGTAGTGCAGGGGTAGTGGAGTGTAGTAGAATATAAATAAAAATAAAACGAGAATAAAATACAATATAATTATGTTGTTAATGTCAAAGTCAACAAGTTAGTTCATTGAAATTGTCAAGAGATGGCACTAGGTATAGCCTGAATCGCGCTATAACTTTTTTTTTGAAAGTATAAGGTGTATTAGTACTTAAAATAAAATTTTGTGTTTCCATGGATTGCATCCATGATCGTGTTTTAAATTAAAGTGCTCCTAAGTAGTTTCAAAATAGTTTTTGGGGCGTGATCCATATTTACATAATATTTGATTATATTTAAGCGACTTCTAAAAAGGAGTGTTTTCAATTCGACCTTGTATTTAATTTTTTTTTTATGTTTTTTCGCCGATTACGCCGCCATTTGGGTACCGATTTTCAAATTTTTTTTTTGTTTGAAAAGGTATACTTCCAAGGTGGTCCCATTGTCTTCAGGTCAGGATCAGATGATGGGATCCTGGAGAAATTGAGGGAACTCCTCAAATATTATAGGCAAGCGTATACCGATTTAGGTATTTTTGATAGTAACTTATGTTGGAACTGATGATGAAGACCACAAATGGCGTAGATGGGTTAGTCTTATATAGATTTCTATAAGTTTGTACGGAACCCTCGGTGCGCGAGTCCTACTCGCACTTGACCAGTTATTTTATTTAATTAGTCTTTTAACTCTACCCAGAGCGTGCCGTATACATATATACATATATTTTTAATAACTGGTAAATGAGAAGGTGAAACACCTGATGTTAATTGATCGCCACCAGTCGCTACCAAATTATGAATCTCTGACTCGTACTTGATTGTTTTTTTATAATCTATATATATACAAATAAATATTTAATAAACTTTTTGTTTAACATTAATTCATGGCATAAGCAAATTAAATATCCGATATGAGTTACACGCAATAAAGACGTAAATATTGTAAGAACACGTATTCTTGACTTATCTTTACGTAAACCGTCAGTGATCTGCTAACCATGGGTTGTAAGTTGTTATTTATTCCAGTAATTAAACTATAGTACATACTTAGTATATTATCATCACAATATTAATAGCTCTCTAAGACGATTTTAAAGACAAAATTTATTATTCGTTCTCTCTAAATTCAATTTCCATTTAGTCTAAATTGAATGCATTAGGACACAATCTCGAGATCTCGAGACTACATTTAACCTTAACGGTGCTGTTTTGGCACATCTCCAAGCGGCCATCTTAAATTAATTGCTTATTTTATATACAAACTCCTTTTGTGTTCAAAGATTTATAAGTAACTATGTATGAAACATTTAACGCTGTATATTTTAACTTAATTAAAATTCTTGTAATTAGAATACTCAAGATGTTGAAATAATTTTATGATTTTCTTCATTATATGCTACACTTGGTCAAGAACATTGCTATGTATAATTTGCATACTAAAACTAATAAAATACAAAGATCGTACAGATTGTGGTGAGTTCATCGAAGCATGGTTTACAAAGATAAAATATATTCTTTTTCCTCGTTTTTCACAAGTACGGTCAGCTTTTAATCTACTATTACATGGCCTTTGATGCTATGATTTTACATTTACCGAGACTAAGTGTTTATTTATTACTTTAATATTAAAATGAGTATCGTTTCTTACCGAGGATTATAAACGTCTTAGTCATGGGCATAATTATAAAAAAAGAAAAACATAGAATATATAAATCTTAATACTAATTACATAAGGAAAAATTTCTTTCAATAGTATTTTTTAAGAAGGCCAAAAAAGTTTGATGTAAATATTTAATTAATTACAACATATTATAAAACGTATATTTTTGCATTTTAAAACCGAATATATTATCTGAGTACACTTAAAGATTGTTGGCAAGACTGTAGCCATCAAAATGACAGCGCCGCGTTTATAATCTTTGACAATTAACTAGCTGTCACTCGCGCCAGCGCGTTGACAAATGAGAGCGGGAAAAGATATATTTTTCAAGCTCTTAGCTCTACATCGTTCTGAAACGTAATTACTTACTGGACTGAAATTTCTTTCATCTCGTAATAATTTAAGTAATTTTGGTTTATAAATAAAAAAGGTACTTTTATTACATACTCTTATCTTATAGAAGATGAAACACACTGTCGTATCAAGTCCATAGTTCTACCATCATATGCTTGATTTATTTTTTTTAAATTTCGAATCTTCAAGAATTCTACACGATAGTGCCAATAACTGAATCATACAATGCTTTGATTGTGTTCAAATTACAGATCTAAAACCGTAACGTATGTAAAGGCTAGCGTCACAAATGCGATAAAAAATATTAAATTCTCATGTTGAGTTCCATTTTCAAATACCAACCTGCAAGCTTTAACTCGAAATGCGCCCTGCCGGGATTCGAATCGATTAAACTGCATCGGTATTATAATCGGAATCTAGCAATACTACAATACATTTACATGTAAAAAACTCATGACGATTTATATGACAAAGCGAACAAAATTATTCGATTAAATAAGTAATGTATTACGCATGTGTGTTCACTGTTTATTATAATACTCTGAAATAAACATAAAATAAAGATGAGATAAATAGCAATCGTACAAAAATATCTACGCAAAAATTAATTGATATTCGACCATTAGCGTTTATACCAATATAAATGCTGCGCAATTAAAAAAAACTGCAACATTAATTTCGTAATAAACAAACATGAAAAAAAAACAAAACCCACATCAAAAACAGATATATGAGCTTGTTACAAAAGGCACAGTAATATCGTAACAATATAACTACAAGCGACAAAAAACTGAATCGATATGTACTTACCGATAAACGAGTTCTCGGAACAGACTATAAACAGAAGCACGCGCAGTTAATAGCTCAGGTGGACAATAAGTACATTTTTTATCTGTCGCATCGCAAGGTGGACAGTTGGAAATAAAAAAGGCGTAACAATTGTACCGAGTGACGGACCTTTTGATACGGACCGACGGTAATGCTAGGATATCTGAATTTCTAGTTGATTTCCATGTTTTGAATTCGTTAATAAAAAATTATTACATATTTTATGAAGACTAGCTTTAGCTTGCGGCTTTGCTCGCGTTAATATTGGTTTTGTTTTAAAATAATACGCATATAAACGTAAAATATAACCTATGACCATTTAGAATTATATACCTTTTATATGGTACCATCATTTTAAAAATAGTTTCTGTGGATTCGGAGTTTACTTCGCACAAACATAGTTCGATCTCTCTCTCTCTCTCTGTTGTAATTGCATAAATATACATAGATATAATATGCTTTTGATACAATGAGATAATGTAATTGTATCTTTTTTGTATAATCATATTTTTTTTTCGCTTTATTTTTTACACTCTGTATTAATAATATATTACCTGTTATTATTTAGATATCAGTATGATATAATTAAATGTTACATGGAATTCTCAGCCAGTTTATTATTGTTTGCGGTTTTATTAACTGTTTCAAGTTACAATGTTACGTGATGTGATCACAATTAAACAAATTGTGACATTGTCTGCTTTGACTAATCGTCGGGTTGATATGGAGGTAAGCGACAATGTAACACGACATACATTGTTTACGATTACAAACAGTGACAACAAGCTAATTGCGAATATCGTGTAACATCAAATTAAACATTCATACAAATTACAAATATACGAATATTTTTTACTAGTTCATTATAAATAAATGTCGAATATAAAAATAATACGCTGCCATCCGTTCATCTTCAACTTATTGTTTGAATTTGTAAAAGATTATACGCATAGTAGACATACTAGACGAATGTCCGGCATAACAAAATCTAGTAATAACTCATACATATGTGATAAAATAATATTCAAACGAATTCGTTGAATGATACACAGACATCAAAATGTCTTTTTATATAATATAAATAATCCCTTTTTTTATCAAAATAAAAAAGTAAACAAATAATAGTACTAGGGGAGCATGAATTCGATGCAAGTGCTAAATTGAATCAATTCAGCGTCTCTCAAACTAGTGCCCCTACGTGACAGTTATGACACTGGGCGTGCCTAGCGCCCTCTTCATTTGTCGAGCCATTTGTTCGCTGGAATGCGGTGTCATCAGTGGCGAACGGAGCGTGAAATGGAAAACGCCCCACTGGTGACAACCCCCTTCTCCCAAACCCCCTCGATTGCTAACGAAAATTGTTCAAGTTTAGTCCTGAATTCTATGATATGTTTAAATGGGCGACTGGATTTACTGGTAATAAGATTTTCATGTAAGAATTGTCATGTATTATCTATGAACACACATATTTATCAAAACAGTTTTATTTTTTTATAAGACAGAAAATAAATTAGTACTGTAAAAATCTAAATTAACAAAGATAAGTACGTTATAATAAGTATTGAATAAATAATAATTACTTATAGTGAATCAATTTTTATTGTTATCGATGTGTCATGAAATATCGTTAGATCAAATGCGATTTTTTCAAACAATATTTAAAAAAAATTATTATTAAAATACAATCTTACGCTAAATGTAATTCAAATCGGTTAGTTATTGTAGAACTAAAGTTAACAAAACAAGTGCCGTCACTACTTTAAGTTGTCACCCTAATCCGTTGCTCTCTGTTTACTAAGGGGGTGAGATATCAAGTTAAATAAATGGGTTTTGTAATTAATTAAAAGCGTTAAACATTCATAGAGATAAAACAGAACACACATTATAACTTAATTTTGTTTATCCTATAATATGTTTTTAACCAACTTAGGAGGATATAGAGGAGGTTTTAAGGGGGATTTTATGAGGATTAAGAATTTGAAAATTGTTTTTTTTTTGTTTGAAATTTGAAGCTTTTTGGATAGACTTTCTACCGTTTTTATTAAAATTGGTTTCGTAATTTGGTTTGACAATCAAAATAACTGAAATAATAGGTACGTCATTAAACTAAACGAAATTTCGTATTTTGCTTTTGAAGGCGGTTTAATTATTTTTTTAAAAGTCTTATTTCAAAAAAGGTATATTTAAAATTATTTTGTCTTGTATTAACATGTATGATTATAACAAAAAATATTATGAGGATAATAATCAATCATTATAGACAAAACATAATTGAATACGTAAATTATATACACGTATTAACTTCTTCTATTGTCATCAAGTACATAATTATAATTTCTAAAATAAAGTTTTATTTTTATAGCTAGTAACATAGGTCCTTAATCCCGATATTTCAATTTAATTATTTATCGAGTGATTTACAACCGATTCGTGTGAATGCTGACAAATCGCCGCTCCGGGATAGCGGGATAATCTGCGATCTCAGCGTGTCCCCACACTATAGTCGGAGACGCAATAAATCGCGTCACGGGAATAAATCTGAATCGGCGCTGACGTTTTGATTGTTGGCAACACCGCACCGATTGTTTCCCGCTGCTTTCCTAAAACGACTCTTTATGGCGGGAAAACGCTGTATGTTTAACTTGATAAGTGAATTTACTCCATCTAGAATTATAGAATGATGATTTATCTAAGATTTCGACTAAATATATTAGGTCCTAATAATATATTTAGTGTTTCATTTTGGCTGTGGAATGAAAAGTAGCATGTAGTTCAAGAAAGAAGTAGTATCTTATGAATATGGAACATGTTTAAGACTTATTCAATAATTAACGCATTTATAATATTACTTTGATCATTTAAATCCGAATTCTGCAATTTTAATAGTATGAATGAGTTCAATAACCTTAAAAATAGCTTCATTAATATCCAATGTTACACGTAGGCCGCGGTGACGAATTCATTTCAATAAATATCATTATGATAAATGTCAGGCTACCGAATAAGTTACGTGAGACATTATGTTATTAACGTATTAATAACTACTTAATTTATGTGTTAAAATTATGCGATAACAAGATAATTAATTAAAAATTTATAAGACATCCATTAAAACTTAAATATCTTCTCACTGTCGTTACGACGTAACCATTGATGGGTTTACAATTGGCTATTTATATTTGATTACTCAACTGCCTAAAGAAGATTGTTATGTTTTCAACGTTCATGTACGTGTAGGAGGTTTTCCTTATTCTACCATAACTTCTAAGCCAATTAACCGATTAAGTTGTGAATGGTGACGCTAATATCCTCACTTATAATTTTATATATTATATGAATGATCTGGCCATATTATATAGCACATGCAAAAAATGACAATTATCTATTAAATTAATATACTTACTTATAAAGATAATAATGCTTTTTTATGTCGTTTACATTAATGTCATCGCTTTCAGTGATTCTATACCAACACTCACAACAAATAGTAAAACTAGAAATAATACTACGTCATAAAAAAACATTTCAAAAAACTTTAAATAACAAGACCACACAACGATACGTCCAAAGAAAATGTATCTCTACGGGATACGACACACTTCTATATTTCAATCATCGCAACATTTGCGAATGCTTGAAGAAGCTATGGCTCTTCACCACAATTCCTTAGTTTACTGAAAACAAAAATCTGTATAATTGGACGCTGATAAGCAATAATGTGTCAAGCAACACGAACTTCATTTTGAGAAAATGGCGTCTAAAGATGCCAAATCTATTGTTAATAAATTTGTTTGAATAAATATTCATATTTTCTTTTCTTTTTCGATAATAAGTATAATTAATTAAAAGAAGGTTGATATATCGAATATATTATTCAATAAAAAGTTTTTTTTTAATATATGATGTTATTGTATAAATTACAAAATATTTAACGGCCCTGAAATTTAAAAGAGTTAATTAAGAAAAATGTTTTCGTAATAATTTAGTTGATATGACTTTATTTTTTATTGAATAATGTAAAATAGGTGATGCTGTGTCAAAAGATATCAATATCTTCGAATTTCACTTTTTGTGTGTTGACACGTTATTGCTTATCAACATCCAATTTTTTTCTAAAAATGAAGTTCCAACCGAGTGGTTTTTACTTACTTATTAAGTTTAAGTGTATCAATAATACAAGTATTTTCGTTATTTAATAAAGATTCTACATGGTAAATTTAGGCGTCTGTTACACGAAATAACAGGCAAAAGTTGAATTGTTTGTTATATATGTATAAACTAAAATACATCGTTAATAAATTATAATTAATTTACTCATGACAAAAAAATTAAAGTGCATGAAGACATTATTTTTATCTGTTGCTCTAAATATGTTATATAAATATCTGACAAATGTCAATTTGGTATCTATGGAGTAGTCATTGCTACCAATTTAAATTTTTCGATTAAATAAATCCTACACTCTATCATAACGAGATAGAGTTCATTCTTTCACGAGTTAATTTTCAAGGATGTACAAATTTTTTTTTTTTATTTCATTTGACAGCGGTGTTGCTAATATATCTGTCATGGAGGCGTTTTGTTTTTCGGTTTTGACAACACGTGGCATTATGGCGGGACCACACATACCCGACATTGTTATTAGGCGACGATATATTTGTTATAGTTTTAAACGTTTACGTAATTGCGTCGTAAACGTATTAAGATGTAACGGTTTGACGTGTTTTTTGGTATAAATTTGGATTTTATGTGGTGAAATATGATGTAAAGTCTTTGCTTTTTTATATATACTTATTGTATCGTCTTTTTCAATACTAAATGGAATGTTTTAAAATGATAAGTCATAACTAAGTTGGTAGGAAGTTAGGTTTATTTTAGCACACTTAAATAACTTATTCGTTTTAAAGCAATTAATCTTCTCTGAAGTCTTGAAAAAAAATTGCGAAGATCCATAAACACAGATTTAAAAAAATCATTTTAATATGGTGCAAATAATATAAATAAAACATATACAAAAAATGATTTATGTATCATGAAAAAAAAAAAAGAATTAAACTACAAAACTTTCTCCAAATAACATCTTTAATCACTCCATAGAACCGAAACGACACCATTTAAAAGTCATCTCTCATTCCCGCTATAAATATCCGACCCTCCATCTCATATGTCTTTATTCCGACTAATAACAATTTAAGCTATTATGTGACAAACCGACAAAAGGAAGTGTTTTCGGCACATTTCGGACTCCCCTGAGAGACGGCCCACATTATTGCCCTTCAGTGATTTAGGGCCGCTACCAATCTTATTAGATTACTAGATAACAGGGATTTCGTAAGGGATTTTTGTATGAAGTTCGTTGACATGCGATACAGCGCTTTACTTTAAGCTATTAGATAGACTCAATGACATTTTATAACAATAGATATATTACATTCATACTATTTGACGTTAAAATCCATTTTTAATTTTGACAAGCCGTCCATTGTTGGCATAACGATTCTCTCCTCTCGCCTGACATGCTCAATCGCTACCTGGTTGCTAGGTAACGTCGTCTAAAGTGTCCGAAAGGAGTTAAAGCAGTTGTGAAATATCGATTTTGATCATTCGCGAATTTATTTTAGGTATCTGATTATAGCATGACATTAGAACGCGTACTTGTACATAATCAGAAACAATTCGCTGTTGCAATTTTGTATTAAAATCTTGTAATATAAAGATGTACTCTTCCTTTATTACATATAAATTTTTGAGCCTTCGTGGCATCCCTGAACCAAGGTTTCATCTCAATCCGATTAATAATTTCAAAAAGCATAGAGGACAAACATATAAACTTTGTTTTTTTTTATATAGATGTAAACAGCATACACTCGACGTCTTGTTTGCCCTTGTTTAGACACGAGACGTTTAACAATAAATAAAGAATAAAAATAAAAGACAACTCAAGTGGCAACTTAAAAGGGGCTCAAATGGTTTGTTTTGACTACTTAGGTTTGAAGAGGTGGTAAAAAAATTATCTCTTGCAATGAAACTTCAAAGTATCCGAACTAGAACACTCGTTTAACTAAAGAAAGTTTCAAGTATCAAGACACATTTATATTGATATGCGTACTTAAATTAAATTTCATTAAATGTGTGGAATACAGCCGTTATAGGTAGATACACAACAGATAATAAGTTAAAATCTTAACTTCTAAAAAAGAGATCTTTTGAGTCTATAAAATACACATAAACAACTTCTCTTTAATTACATAAATAATAAATACTTCGCCTTAAGAGAAAAGTATCGGCACGCAACCTATCATTACAATTTACATCTAAAACAAGCGTAAACGGTTGGATGAGAACTATTCATTAGCATGACTAGAACTAGACAGTCGAGTCGACATCACTAAATGCGAGCTTCACTAACGATAAACATCGATAGTTACTCTGTCACGGCCCCTGCACTAACTGCCGCGGTACTCCACGCGTGCAACCTTTTTGTACAAACCGCGTTCTTTATTTAAAATATGCCGCGAATGGCTCAGTTTCGTATTTCGAATGGATTCTGGAATACGTTATGTTCCATTAGTAAGCGCCTTTAATTTATGTTCTTATTTTCTTTGGCATTTTGGCGCCTAGCTGATTAAATGTATGAATTTTTATTTTTAAGCCGTGTGTAGCAGATATTAGAATGTATAATCAACAGATAAATTTCTCATCATAATAAATAACTAATTATATAGATAATAAACCATCATCATACAAATTAAATTATTGTTCAGTCATAACTTGATGAAGTAATAAAGATACCTCACAAATCGAAAATTAATTAGCTCTAGCGATAACAATAGACATAGTGAATCACGATATCCAAACTTTTTCTAATTTAGAAATCATTAAAAAAACATTCGAAATATAACTGACCGGTAAATCGAATTCTCAAACGTCCGTAGCGGTTACCGGAATTAAAAAAAAAATAAACCGCATTCGAGTAATTCACGAATCGATAACGTTATAAAAACAATCATAGACGGCCAACGGGGCGTAAAACCAGCAGTCACTTGGGAGCTAGGAACACCCGTGTGAATTGTTCTCCCGTGAGAATGTGGTTTACCTGAGTTATTTATCTGTTATTTCGGTAGCCTAAATCCAATGATAGATTTATAAGTACATATATTTACGTTACATTCTAACTATATAACTTTTAAAAATCTGCACTTATTTCCAACTATGACGACAATTTGGGTGCCAATATCAATACGCTAATAACGAAATAGCAATGATATTATTATATTAAAGCTAATAAAATTTTGGCACCCAGAATGCCGACCACTTTGACAAGGTAACCTAGCAACGCCTAGCGACTGAGTACGAAAGAGGAGAGCAATTTTATGTCAATAAATCAATTGACGACCTTGTCACGGTTGGAAATGAGTAGGTACAGATTTTTAAAAACAAATAATATGAGCGTAACATAAGTATAGTTACAAAACATCATTGTCTAAACATCTAAAGATATACGATATCATTGTGTAGATCTCAGTAATGTCCAAAATATTATATAAATGTATGGTAATACTGTCTCATTTATGCAAATAACAGTGAATTAAATGATGAAAATGATGATAATTAATGTGAAATACCATAATTAACGTGCTAATTAGACTTTTCGTTGTAAATATTTCGTTAGTAGTTTTCCTTTTTGCGCAAAATGCTGATTCATTAAAATGAAAATGCGGCCAAAATTAAATATTCTAGAACAAGAGTTCAAAAAGGTAATATGTATTATAATATTATATATATATATTTACCTCATTATTATTTTTGATTAGGTATTTAATTCTATATAGACTAGATGTCATACTGATTATATTATAAATGTGAAACTAACTCAGTCTGTCCGGTGTTTGTGACCTTTCAACGCCTAAAACGCTAAACTAATTTTGTTGGATTTTGGTATGGATATAAATTGGACTTTGAATCGTACTTATTGTTAAGAAGATAAAGCATGAAGGGAGTGAAATAAGGCATATTTTTTTTACAAAATACCCATTTCGCAAAATCAAAGCGGGAATAAATGAATCAGTTATAATATGTATGACTATACAATTTTGATACTGGCTACAATAATGATCTTAAAATCTTTAAAAAAAAGGACTATTTAACCGGATACTTATTCGTAATTAAGAAGTAAAAACAGAAACAGAGTCACGGGCCATTACAGCGCGTTCGGCTGTCTGTCGAGTCGGGAGCAAATCGGCCGTGGCGCTAAACCAGCCGTTCAGCTGCAACGCCGTTTGTGACTGTTTTGATAATGCCGCTTGATAAACTTGTGTCACTGAAAATTATTACAAAACGTATAAGAAAACAATCATATGTTTCAAGTTAAGTTCGTGCTTAATAGTATTTTTGAGTAGTGTTACCAGAATTGTTGTGTTCTCTTCTTTTAATCTTTTGGAGAGGTATAAAATTATTTCTCGTTGATAAATTATTTTGGTTCCCTTGTATATAATACTAGCAAATCCATACTATTTAATAAAAACGATTGAGAAAACTGGTAAAATACTACGTTTTGATTTTTTTTTATTTCATTATTGGTGTTAAAAAGTATTAGTACTAAGTTTAAAAAAAAAATTACCACAAAACAACATTTTCATACGACGTTTTTACCCCTCTTCGCCTTTTTTTGAGGTGGAATACCGAAATACCTTTTCTTAGTGGATGTTAACAAGCTAAAGGCATCTACTGCTAAAATTTCTCTCGTTTAGTCTCCTGGATGAATCAGTCAGTCATCTTTATGTCTTGTGATTTCCGGATTTATTCTAATAGATTCTTAAAAAATAAAGCTTAATGATAAAACACTGAACAATAATTAAATTAAATTGATAAAATATAATTAGAGTTACTACAGAAATACTTGACGGTTCTTGTCAATCCACATTCCAAATCTGTAATAGCATTTTATTACATAAAATGACGAAAATGATGTACATAGATTTTCTACGTGGGTAAAATATATATTAATATCAGTCTTTTATAATAGTCATAAAATTAATAAAGTTTAAAAAGTTGTAATATAGAACACAGTTTAAAATTATTACTTTACATAGTTTGTTTGTTTACAAGTAGAATATATATTATATGAATAACACATCTCACGAATAAGTATTTGTAAAAGTAATTATTCAATGTATTATTAGAAAAAGTTCAAACGTCATGGGCTTCTGAGCAACGCGATGCTAATTTTAAAAAAAAGTATAGAAAAAAACGCTGTTATGAATAACAAGTAAAGAATTACAGTCATTAATATCACCGCAGTCATTCATATGCAGTGAAGTTTTTATACCGATCTCGGCTCTGTTATTACGGCTACTTACAATATTACGATTAAACAACTGATATTTTAAGCCCGCAATTACGGCTGATCCATCAAATATTGTTTTTGTTGTTAAAACTAGAACATCGCGGCTTATTTTGCATGATTAACACTAGTTAGTGTTAGTTCAATTTTTTTATGTAAAAGTGAAAGTATTATTTTTGTCTATTTTTATCTATATAAATAAAAAAAAATTAAGTGTCTATTAGTAATATCAACTCAACAGCTTTTACGGTACGGTACGGTACTTACATCAAGAACACAATTTTTAAAATTTTTGTCTGCCACTGTCTGTCTGTCTGTCTGTTTGTTCCGGCTAATCTCTGAAACGGCTAGACTGATTTTGATGGGACTGGCCTATGTTATAAGGAGTACCTTCGGCTTTACTTTTATGCGAACTTTTTATTTATTTTGATTATTAAATAATAAAAAATACGTAAAAATAAAATTGAAACCAATGAAATATTGAACAATATCCGATTCAACCAAACATTATAAAAATATAATTTAGCCTCAAATTAACGCGGGAGAAACCGCGGGGCACCGCTAGTACGAAATAAAAATAGACAAAAATTCTCTGTACATCTTTAAATTCCTTTTACTAAGTTGTTTCTTATGATTATGATTGTCTGGAAGATATCTCTCTTTTAGTGATAGGATGAACGTCGTAGATTTTCACGACCGCGTCGTAATGTCGTAATGTGTCTGTGTGTTTTGGCCGTATCACTTAGCTAAAATCTTTCTTCTCAGTATTCCGATTCATATGGACTAAGTGAAATTTAGATGTTCATATTTTTATATGAGTGTATGCAAAATTTCATGATAGTCGGCTGTTATGACCGAAATCGAAACAAACAAACCATTTACATTCGCATTTATAACAATAGTGAAGATTTATCACTTTTAACCGACTCCCAAAGAAGGAGGACGTTCTCAATTCGTCTGGAGCTTTCTATATGGATGTTCACGCCAGTTTTGAACCATATTTGATTTTTTTTTTGTTTGAAAGGGTAAACTTCTTAGATGATAATGGGTATCATCAGGTCAGGATAAAATAATGAAATCCTGAAGAAATCGAGGGAACTCTTCAAATATTATACATATAATAATCTGGGTATTTTTTGGTATATTTGCTCTCGACAAACCACATATCTTTTAAAATGTTGTAGAAAATACTTTTTTTTTGCTCTTAGTTTATTTTTACCTATTTAATTCCTTTTTCAAGTCGACTCATTTTTATTTGAAACAAAATATATCGATAATAAGGCTACAGGTCAATAAGCGAATTTTTGTTCTAATCCAATCCCAAATCGGTAAAAAGCGTTACACTCCTAAATCGACGCCCGCATCGTTTTTTTAACCCACAATAAAACCCAATGATTCACTCGTAAGTTCTGTTTCGCCACGCTTTTTTCGCCATACTTAGAACGTGTCTTAAAATCCCACAAAATAGCTTTTTCTTCACCATAGCAGGATATTCAATTTAATCTCGTTAAGATTTCAACGTTATTGTTCGTTATCAATCGAAACTAACACGCGTGATTGAGATGTTTTCTAATGTAGTTTTTTAAATAAACTTTTTATTGGCAATTTTTATCGGTGGCCAGTTAGCGTCTTTAATTAAAAACTTTTTAAATTTAATTCAGGCGTTACCAATACTAGCCATTTAACCGAATAAAGATTGAAATAGGTAATGGCAAATTTATTGTTTAAATATTTATTTTTAATTAATTTGCTATATAATTTTTATGTTATGCCAATATATATTTTTAGCGTGTGATTGATTTTAAATCATTTCTTTTTTTAATGTTTGTTTGACGTACATGTACATAATTGATTTTAACTTTACCATGTAGAGACACAGAGAGGGAAAAATCGAAATGCAAACTCCTTTTATATACCAAGTGATTGGCTATTTAACCTCTATCATAATATACATAAACTATATCTATTGCTAACAAAAAAATTATCATACTGATAAAAAAAAAACCGATAAAGAAAAATTCATGATACTGTTTTTGAGTTTCTTCTAAACTTTTGAACAAAAAACTCACCCATTGTCGTATCACTTATCCTAACGTCACCTGCCAATAAAAATGCCATCCACATTCATTCACATACCAGCTCTCAAAACAAAATGTACCTTCACGAATGCCTGTAGGCCGTGCGTATCGATCCGACCGGCAAGGCCATTGAGTCATCGACAAAACATAACCCAGTAACGAAATTCCAAATTAACATCGATTGCTCCTACACTTCCCTATCAACTAGACCACCACCGTATCAACTTGTCAATGTATATTACATTACTGAAATAATCGAGTTCGATTTACAATAACGCACACTCGAATTAAGCTCCAAAAAATTGTGCAATAATGAACATTGTGCTGATGATGTTAAGAGTTATAATGATATGGTGTATATTAGTCAGCGGGACAGTATACAAGAGTCGCTCGTTCGTCCGCACAAACACCGGTACGTGATGTTATTGTGGAATTAATTAAGTACGACGATCGTGACAAGTTAAAAAGAGGATGTTGAAGGGAAATCAATAACGTAATCATGACGGCCGGGCGAAATCAAGAATGTCTGGCATTTAAGATCTCGACCACACTAAAAGGAGCCTTTTATCTTTTATTTTTTGTACAACATTATTATCTTTCAATGAGTATTGAAAAAAGAGGCTTAAGTATATATGTACAATTATAATGACATAAATGCGAAAGTTTATTGCGTTTCCACCAGTAAAGCAACTTATTGAATGAATAATACAGAAAATTTAAACTTCAATCGATGGTTGACTAATTAAAAAAATCAACTTCTAAGGGATGTAATCAGATTTATATTTTCTTAAAGTTGAAAAACATTTGAATGGTAGATATTATAAGAACTCTACTTTTTTATACCTAATCCAAATTTAAATGACTATGATGATTAAATTACCTAATTAAATAATTTTCTATGTGAAATGTTGATGAATAATAATCCATACTATACTAATGATTATCAAAAATGTGAAAATAACTCTATCTATCTGTTTATTTAGTTTTCACCCCATGTTTATTTAGGTTTCACCCCTGCTGATCCATTTATTTTTTTATTTTTTTTAATAAAAATAATTTGTACCTTGGAGAAGGAAATAGGCTATTAGTGTCGCGAAAATAAAACGTGAAGGAGACGAAACTTTTTACGCAGACGCCGCGGGGACCATAATAATAATTCATCATCAAAGTAACTTTGACATTTATAACGTATTTTTCATTGGTTATTAAATGACTCAAAGTTATTTCCTGCGATAATTACAGCATTAGATGTTTTCAAATACGAGAATCGCATCAGGTGCGATCAAATGTTAGCAATGTACCATGACTGATTGGGTATTTTTTGCGACCAGCTTAACTTGACCGTCCACTGATTTGATAGCGAAAAATATCTTTAGAATGTCTTTTTAAAACTTAACACAAATGTTACGATTCTTGGAGTCAACAAAGCTTAAGTACAAACACATATTTTTGAATTATAATAAGATTTCATTAGATTTATCAACGTCTTTATGTATCATCTCTTGTAATAATATATCGCCATACTATCTCTTTTGATATCAATAGCCTGTTGCTAGGTAACTCTTTAAGGCACGTGTGCATCAATCTCGTTAACAGTATACCTACGAAGCCGTGGCTTATTGTAATAGTTTGAAAAAAATGTATTAACAACATAGATTCCGAAAGAAATAGACATACATACATATGAAATACATTGGTATTTACAAAAAACAACCCCCTAAGGTACACGAGTAAAAATAAAATTCAGGAGTATAAAATAGTGTCAACTTAAATATTTTAAGCACGACTTTACATCGCGTAACGTTCACAAGTGGTAGACAGTCCTAACGATGTCTTTTGACTTAGCTCTTTTTTTAGTACTTTGGGTGTTTTATTCAGTCCTAATTGAGGTTCAGATTCGCTAAGGATGCGATTAGACTGTGATTAATAAAGCCGATTTCTGCCGACTGCTAAGTTAGATTACAAATAAATTGTTCCCTTTATTTCGACATTGTTATGATGTGACGCCCGTTCAATGGAATTGCTGGTAATTAACGATTAAGTCAATTAGAGAACTCGGGGAAATATAGCGTGTGTGTTGCCATAAACATTGATTTATATTCATACTTTTTACAATTTTTTTCGACTGTCAAAACGAATATAAAAGAAATATTCCTCATATTGATTCACAAATGTTACACTTATATCATTATTACTTTTAAAATACGTTTAATGACCAACAAAACTATAATATTAATGTTAAAAGCCATTGTCCTTGATAGGTTAAAGATATCAGGCGAGAATTACCCTAATCAGTTTTTCTCAGACTTTCATAAATATTTACAGAAGTTGTTCGTCATTGCTTCACGCCTGAAAGGATTTTCTAGCAATGCCTTATTTTTGACAGCCACAGCCTTCGTATCTCCTTACGACGTATCTGTTACTACGTTATGTCAGTTACACGAGTAAAACTTACAAATGTATGTAATTCTCGTCTTAGGTTAAAGGCTTTAATATCGGTACATATGGACGAGTACAAGCACTGAAACACTAAACGGTACTCTACTTTTTGTTCAGTCGGTAAATATTAGGTACGTCTGTATGCAATAGCAAATATCTTTGTTAGTTCATTTTAATTTACTATTATAATTATTATATGTTATTTTTATTTAAAAATATACGCAACTAAAAGCCAATGACTTGAAATAAGGAGATTTTATTTTATTTCTTTTTTTATATTTTTATTTTAAAGGTTAATCTTTCTTTGTTCAATATTTAGTGATTATAAAAAGGTATAACGATAAAAATCGCACGAACCATATTATGTTTATTAATGTGGTTCGAATAATTGTACATTACCATTTGAAAGTGAATTCCGATTGTCTGACTGCGCATAGGCAATTAGAGTTAACGACGGCCATCTTGCACTGCAAGGGTTATTTTATTATTTTATTAATATCTGTGGTTCACCGCGCCTTAACAGATGACTGATCTCACAATACAAGAACTCCATGAAGGTTGTGATATACATTAACTTTTTACAAAGAGACGTTTTTAAGACTTCACCTTTAAACATAAATTAAATTATCATTGTCTACCCACTACCCGCCCCGACTTTACGCGGGTGTAATAATTAAGTCTTACTAACATTTTTACACAAAGATCCAAAATTTTTATTTTTATTTGTATGATTTTTGAAACATCATTATGCTTTTTAGCCTTTAAAAAAAGATCCCTCTTGCTTTATAAGCTGCAAATGTCCTTGGGCGGCGGTGATCACTTAACAGTAGGTGTTTCGTCTGCTGGTTTGCCTGCTATTTTCATAAACAAATATAGGTACCAGATAAAACACGCTAGGATAAAAACCGAGCTAGTATTTTTATAAAATAGGAAAACATAAAATATAAATCCAATACCGTAACTTATTATAATTTCATACTTTTATTGTTGTTTTAAAGAATCGATAAAGAAACAGCTCGAAGGTACGCCATTAACATAAACATTAACAAGTTAATTACAAAAGAACAATTACCCAACACGATTTCGGAGCAAAACTAAATTATGTAGATAACGTTTCAAATAAACATACTTTGAAAACAACATTAACGGATACTAAAATAGCGCTATTGTTTCCATGTTCTTTATTTCCGTTTCAGTTTTTAACCAACTTCTAAAACGGAAAATATACTTTTCCATACGTTACGGAAACCGCTATTCACAAAAGGAAGGTTTGTTAATCGATCTTAATCGTCCTATAAAAATTATATAGTTTACTACCTCACCCTGGTGACTGCACTCGCATTCATGTAGACTATGTTTTAAATTAATGCATATATGGATGCTGATATGCAATAATGTGTCAACCCACAAAAAGTAAAATTCGGAGATGTTGGTGTGTTTTGATACTGCATCACCTATTTAACATTATTCATTAAAAAATAAAGTCATATAAACTAAATAAGTACTGAAAAAAGTTTCTTAATTAATTGTTTCGAAATTCCAGGTCGTTCCTTATTTTGTAATTTATACAATAATCTTATATCTTTAAAAACTTTTTATTGGATAATATAATAAATATATCAACTTGCTTTTAATTCATTACAGCTTTAATCAAAAAAGAAAAGAAAATATGGATAAATACTTATTCAAACCAACTTATTAAGAATAGGTTTGACATCTTTAGACGCCATTTTCTCAAAATGGAGTTCGTGTGGCTTAACACAGTATTGCATATCAGCGTCCATATATGAAAAATAGAAACTAGAATAATGTAAGACAAATGGTACCATAATTTTAAATATAGATTCAATGGTTCGAAAGTTAACTTCGTACATAAAATTAGTATAAACTATATTTATACTTTAGATAGGATATATTAAAACTTCACACTAAAACGACGGCCCCATTAAGACCATGTGACCCTGTATTGGGAGCCCGGATACATCATATACAAACACCCACATACAAAGAGATGTCATTAGTGGGAATCGAAATTGCGCCCGTTCAGTCAGTTGCAATGACCAGTGAGTCAATCTATTATCAAATGAACGCTGATATGCAATACTGTGTCAAGCCACGCGAACTTCATTTTGATAAAATAGCGTCTAAAGATGTCGAACCTATTCTTAACACATCTATTTGAAGAAGCATATATCCATCTTTTATTTTCTATTTTGATAAAAAATATAATTACTTAATGGCTAGTAAAGAGTTTTATCCAATAATAAGTTTTTCAAATGTATGAAATTATTGCATAATCCAAAATATGGAACTCACTTCAATATTCTAAACATTTGATCAAGAAACTTTTTTCCGTACTTATTTTGTTCAAATGACTTGAATTTTTTGTATAATGTTAAATACAAAATGGATTATCAGAATACAGCAATATATCTAAATTTGACTTTTTGTGTGTTTACACATTATTGCTTTTCAACATCCAAATATTCTTCGTAGGTCCCATTTCAATTTGATCAAGATTCAAACCAGTTGAGATAGAGAACGTAAAACTCTCAAATAAGACGGTTTATCAGTCAATGATGAATCTTTAAATAATAAAAAACAAAGTTGCTAAGAGATTTAATAGGGAATTTTATATATGTATAATACATACAGATTATAGTAAAGTAAAATCGAGTATTTGAAAAATTTTAATGTCATGTCGTAAAAAACTACAATGCTTTTGTGCGAAGCCGGGGCGGGTCACTAATACAATTAGGTATATAATGTAAATCATCCATACTTCAACAAAAGCTGTACCTCTAGTACGCTTTTTAATAGTTTGCGATAGCGTATTTTTTAATCGGCATGCTTTCATACTTTGATTAGCCGCGCCTCTATCAAAGTTTTCGTTAAGGACGTTGCCAGCGAATGCAAAATTAGTCAAAGACAAATCGAATATAACGTTACTGAAAACTACGACAATTCGAACTAGTGGCACTGATGACGATTCCGTTGAAGACGGTCGTTCAGTGAACATTCCGAGTAAAAAAGTTTATTAAAAAGGTGACAGTGCTGATTCAAGTATAATTATCACATTGCCATTATTCAACATTGTAACTGATTGCTTTCGTTTTTAAAAAGATTTTACAGAGAGCCCGTATATTATTGTGTGCTCGTTAAAATGCAACGAGCCCTGGTGTTTTTTATTATACGTTTTACGACGGAAGAGTTACATTTTAGCGCTGCGGGCGCTTTATTGCAGTGCCATAGACTCGAATAATGTTTTAGTACCTGATAACGAGTTGAAACGTTGGTTTCTTCTATACGACACATACTTACTTTCATGTGTGATATACACATAAAACCTACTGCGACACTATCTACGTTTTATTATACTTTTAATTATTTTTACCCATTCTAATAAGGAAACCTCTTTTAAATGGATATCACAATAATAAACTACTGATACCGCGTTATCTTTATTGTCTTAAAATGAAAGAGTCCTAAGAATAATCTTTCTTGTTTCAGATGGTCAGTCAAATCACCTGAATCTCTTCAATTCGAGACCGCAGCCGAAGAAGAAACGAAAATCACGAACCGCCTTCACAAATCACCAGATATTCGAACTCGAGAAACGATTCCTCTACCAGAAGTATCTGTCCCCAGCGGATAGAGACGAAATAGCCAGCTCGCTAGGCCTATCCAACGCGCAAGTCATCACATGGTTCCAAAATCGACGAGCGAAGCTCAAACGTGATATGGAAGAACTGAAGAAAGATGTAGAAAGTGCTAAAGTACTTTCCGCCCATAAGAGTTTTC
Organism: Hypolimnas misippus; assembly: GCA_037950945.1. Lineage (NCBI taxonomy): Eukaryota > Metazoa > Arthropoda > Insecta > Lepidoptera > Nymphalidae > Hypolimnas > Hypolimnas misippus. The sequence continues at coordinate 6,546,489 of JBBEEQ010000009.1, forward strand.
TAGAAAACGTCACGGATCTGGGTATTCTCAAGAAGAAAGCTATGAGCATAGGCGCTAGCGAGGAGGCTGCGACGAATCTTGTTGTGAATGCGTCTAAATGAAACGAGGTGGCGCGTGCTATCGCGCCAGACGCCTACGATCGACGAGTTCTCGATTACTAATCGATACAGACTTTATAATCGATAGTCGAAAGTGTTTTTAAAGGACATAGTGACATTAGATTTTACCTTCACTAATCTAGTTAAATGTACTTCACTATTTAATAAATGTAAATAAATTAGACTGTACAAAATGATGTGCTTCGTTCGAATACATGTGATAGTTTTCAATTTAAGTACTTAATGTTTTATAGATATTATATTCCTAAATTATTTATTGTAGGTTGTATCGACTGGCATTTAGTATCGCTATGTAAATGTTAATAAATATAATATATGAAAGTTTTTTTTTTTCAATAAATGTTATTAAAAGTATCGTTAATGTGCAATATACAAAAATAAAAAGTTGACTCCTTCGATTGCCAGTGATAATACCTTGGTGTAAATATTATTCGATGTATAGTTATCGATTAAATGTATTAATTTTATTTAGTAGTTAGTAGTGAATGTGACAACAGAGTTATAGACGCGTATAACAAATAATATAATTTTAATTAGTGAGCTGGTATACATATTAGATCGCATTATATAATCTACCGCCATTTTAATGGACATGTCAAATGTAATTGAAATATAGTTCAAATATACTACCTAGTACTTACCTATTAATAAAACGTAATATATTGTTTCAGTTTTAGTATTAAAAATTTAAATATAATTATATCTCGTGATTTTAATTAGATTTTGGTAAAAGCATACCTATAACCATTTATGTTTCAGTAATTGATAGATAAACAGAAAAATAAAATGATTGTTTTCTATAAAAAACGGCCTAACGAACTTTTGTTAAAACATTTTAAACAAATAATATTTTTTTGACCAATCATTGTGTCATCTAAAAAATATTTAGAGAACAAAGAAATGTATGAATTCAATAATTTGTAAAAACTTGTTTAACCGATATAATAACACTATATTTCACATCTATCTTTAACAATGGTGAAAAAAAATTAATTATCTGTTACGAAAATTGTTAAAACACGTTCCAAATTTAAATTTTAATACGTTACATAACACGACGTTAACAACTCAGTCACGCAAAAATTTTATATAAACAAATAATACAATATCCAGTCACGAAATACCGCGGAATCGTTACTTTTATTAGAAAAATTTAAATAAACGTTCATAAATCAACACGCGAGAATTTATTTTGATGTTAAAAAAGAAAAGGTGTCAATATATATTGAAATAATTACATAAGAAATGTATGTATGTTATAGTATAGAAAAAAAAACAGATTTTAAAGCATCTCTATTTAAATTATCAATCTATCTTATTTTTTTGTTTAACTTATCCCATAAAGAAAAGGGCCAAGGTATTAAATATGAATAGGGCATACAGCCTTACATTAATATATTTGTAGTATCAGTAAATACTTTCTGTAAAAAGTGTCATGATCATAACTTAGATTATAAAATTGTACGTAAAAACAAAATTTTCCTGTCATAAACTAATTTTAATCATACTATTAACTACATGGATATTTTACATACACGATATTAATTGACAATTCGAAGGTGGTAGATTGAAAATTGTATATAAACTCATTACATTAGTTACTTAAATGTTATATAATGATTACCATAAATGTCAAGATTATTTAATATTTTTCGTAATAACTTACGATTAACCACGGGCTAACATGTAAATATTTATTATCTATGGACTGTGTTACCATTTAAAAAAAATAAAATTGACATTTCTTTTTTTGAATATGTTTTAAAATGGTAAAACAGTTTATTATCTTGTTCCTATTATAGTTACTTAATGAAGTAACTTACAATAGCAGCACCGTATGTGTGCTTTTGCAATGTATATTACTTTATGTAAATAAATAATAAATTTATGTGTTCTAAATAATTGCATTTTTTTTCAAATCAATCTTAATCAGGATAATCATAAAAGTATTGGTACATTCTATAAACTTTTTATACCCACTGCTAAGTTATTTTATCTAGTAATTTTAAAATACTGATAAAATCCTACTTCCAAGATATATATTTTAAGTTCATTCCTTATCACTTTAACGAGAAAAACAGATTTTAGTAATTACAAAAACTAATTTACCCGAAAGACGTTGTTTTGCCCAAAAGCAGCGCCATCTACCGGGTCCTATTGTGAATCTAAACGATGTAACTCAAAAGCATACCAATAGTTTTATCAAAGTCACTAAAGCAGATCAGAAAAAAGAAACTAGTGCAAAGATATGTTTTTTTTTACTAAGCTATCAACGACAAACCCTACATTCTTATTTATCAAATTAAATACAAGACTTTAAAAAAAAAGGGAACAAAAAAATCAAAATGCGTAATAATCGTTTATTTAAACATTATACTTATTTCACTTATTTTGATTTGAAAATCAAACTACTGAACCGATTTTAATGAAAATTCTATGGGACTTTCAAACAAAAAAATAGTTATTAGTATTAATCAAACCGATCCAGTCGTTTTCGAGAAATTAATAAATATACAACCCTGACCGTGGGAGAACCTCCTTTTTTGGAAGTCGAATAATGAAAGACTTTTAGTTTAATTTCGGACTTGAAATTCCTGTTTATCGAAGAAAAACCAAAACTTATACATACATACATACATACATACATATTTCATATATTCTACATATTTTGTATAAAGCAGAATTACACTTATAAGTTTTACTCTCAGACTTTCACAAAGATTTACATTATATAAAAAAAATCTGAATGCATTGGCTAAAAACATTAAAAAAACAGTTATTTGACCCAGTTGATAATTCCGACATATTCGTATAAATGTTTACAAAATACAATTTCATCTTAGCGGAAATTACACTTATAATTTCTGCTTACAGAGTTTTATAAGAATTAAATAAGTTATTTCTCATAGCTTTACTCTTGAAAGAATTTATTATTATTGCGTTATTTTCAACATTCACAGCTTTAGTAGTTGTGATATATCGCTTCCGAGAATAAAACTTACTAGTGTTATTCTCGCTTTACATCAATATATAGATAGGTACTTTTTCTCCACTCACATACGAGGAAAACGTTATACATATTCGTGAGTATTAGCAATTCACGTGAAATTCCGTAGAAATGTTTCAGAGTTCGTCAAATGGGCGGCATCGAGGTTAAAGACCAGTGTAGAGTCATAAAACCTAATCTTTTCTAAGTAAAATTATAACAAGGCATAGCTTTGATAAATGATATATTTATCTTAACAAATATATGAATAATTTAATATCTATGCTTTACTATATGATTAAATGTATAATAAATTAAATTAATTAAGAGATAACACAAATGTATCTTACAACAAAACTAAGGTAAACGAGGACATAGTTTGAGCTACAATTTACTAAATTTTGATAGACAACCCACCCGACAGGAACATGTTATTTAAATACCTAATTATTTATAGCCACAAATTCGTTACCAGTTTAAAAAAAAATCATAAACAAAAATTAATAAAATCTATGGAAAGGAATAGGGGAGAGTTAAACTTCCATTTCTCTCACTCACCGCATGAAACAAACCTATGTTAGCTACTTCACGCCGATTTTCTGAGAGAGGGAAGAAATGCCCCAGTCTACTACCAGCCAAGTACAAGCTATCGTCAGTAGGCTACAACTAGGCTTCTCACTAAAATAATTTTAGTTTCAATATACAGAGTAACCTTTTTAAAAATTATAGACCTTACGGCCCGCTGGCACGGTCTTGGACTAACAAAAGTATTCAGAAAAAGTTAAAAAACTAGATAGTAATCCCATATGTCCCATAGTCCTGTATATAGCCCATAGAATCAAAAACATAGTTTCATAACTTGAATATTGGAATAAAAGTGTTATGTACATTATTATACCTTTCCCTTAACATCCCATCCCAAAATACTTCTAAGAAGTCACCACCGTGAATACATTTCTTTCGAAGAAAACAATTGAAATTTAAATACAAAATCAAAATATAGTTTATTTAAGTAGGCTTTTTAATCATTTTTGAGTCGTCTATTATGAATACATTTTAAAATGATAAAAAAGATTATTATCTTGTTCCAATTACAGTTACTTAATAAAGTAGCCTACAATAGGAGCACCTTATGTGTGCTTTTTATATGAGTCGTCAATTACAAAATTAGTCTTGCAATTGTATTAAATTGTATAGGAAAATTAAATAAACTAAAATAATCATAACAATAAAACTTATTACAAAATTATATACATCCTATATTATTGCATAAATTGTAGGCTTCATCCAAGCTGCTGCACCTGGGTAAAGGTCCCAAAATACTGGCAGTATTACTCCGTTGATTGGTCAAACTGATCCTTTGACCGAGGGAGCTGCCAGCTCTTGGGCCAAGTGTTTCCACTCCAAACGGAGCAAATATAAATAAGTCTTTTCAACAGACTTCAAAAAGGAGGAGCTCAATTCGTAATGTACGTTTTTGCCTTTTTTCATCTATATTACCTCAAAAATCTGTTTTTTTTAAACCTATTTTGAACATTCTATTTTTATTTTAAGGTACTTTCGGATTGGTCCCATAGAAATTTTATCAAAATCCGTTCCGATAGTTTGATTTTAAAATCGAAATAACTGGTACAAGTGTCGCGTACGCAAACAAAATTGCATATTTTGTTCTTAAGTCGGTTGTTCTTTTCAACTCTTAATATAGTATATACCCTAATATAACCCTACCACCAATTTGGAATGTAGGTTAGCCTAGCAAGAAAAACGTAGGCGTAGAGGAACTTATACAGCTGCGTTTCGTAAGCAAGAGCTGGAAGCAAATTCAATTCAATTCCAAGTAAAAAGTACACACAATTGTAACAAAAAAAAAGTTATACTAATCTATATTTACAGTCGTCTATACTAATATTATAAAGAGGAAAAGTTTGTTTGTATGTTTGTAAGTTTGTATGTACGGGTAAATCTCAGAAACTACTGATCCGATTAGAAAAATTAGTTAGATAACCGTTTTATTGCGAAAGGTTAAAGATTCTCGCAGGATAACTGTAGCTAATTGTATCAAACAATATTGTACAAAAATATTTTTAAAAGGGTAACTACTGAGTTTCTCGCCGGCTCTTCTCAGTAGAGTCCACACTCCGAGCCGGTGGAAGCTTCACGTGGAACTGACAACACAAATTTGTAAATTGACGATTCTTAAGAGCTTGTAAGGATCAATTTATAGCTGTTAGGATCAATTTATATTTTTTATTATTATTATATTATACATTTATTATATCGTTATATATTTAAATAGGATTTATGAAATGTGTAAAGAATATCGTTGTATAACTGGCCGTAATTGTTTTTTCTTCTTTCAAATTTAGAACGTGAAAAAGATGTATTGATTTTTGTGTTGCGTAATATATATTATTGTTGTAAAAATGAGTTATGAATATAAAGTTTTTATGTTTATTTAAGGTTAAATAAAAATACTTAATCTCTTATGAGCTATCGAACAACCGTCATGATAGTTACTTTTTTAAAATTATATATAAAAGATACAAATGAAATTACGTATGTAAAAAACAAATAGCGGTATCCTCACTCTATGCGGAATCCATTCGACACACGAGTATGTTTGGTTTAGTGTCTGATGTCCGCGTCGCGTGCCTTCGAGCTTAGGGGAGTGGCACACTGGCGAGCTGATTGATATGAAATGTACAGGTATGCTTCATTTGTTTGATCATATAGAGTACTAGCTACCCCTCGCGGTTACACCCGCGTTACTGCTTCGCTCGTGGAAGTTGTCGCATAATGTCAAAACTCAATCTCAAACTCAAAATATACAAGCTCTAATGAATATGGCCTTTACAAGCTCTTAAGAATCGTCAATTTACAAATTTGTGTTGTCAGTTCCACGTGAAGCTCCCACCGGCTCGGAGTGTGGACTCTACTGAGAAGAGCCGGCGAGATACTCAGTAATTACCCTTTTAAAAATATTTTTGTACAATATTGTTTGATACAATTAGCTATAGTTATCCTACGAGAATGTTTAACCTTTCTCAATAAAACGGTTATCTAACTAATTTTTCTAATCGGATCAGTACTTTCTGAGATTTACCCGTACATACAAACTTACAAACATACAAACAAACTTTTCCTCTTTATAATATTAGTATAGACGACTGTAAATATAGATTAGTATAACTTTTTTTTTGGTAAAATTGTGTGTACTATTTACTTCTGTGTGTGTGTGTGTTTTATGGCAAACGTTTTAAGGACAAATGGGGATAAGATATGTAAATAAAACAAGAGACGCGGGGAATTGGCTTCCAGCTCTTACTCGCTTACGAAACGCAGCTGTATAAGTTACTTTACGCCGATTCTCTGTGAGAATGTGGTACTTTAAAGTCGAGCTTACTCTTATACAAGCTTTAGGCAGTAGGCTATAGCTAGGCTCTACCACAATAATATTTGGGTAATAGCTGTGATCTACGGTTTCTCTCTCGTTATTTTGAGGAAAAAATATATTTATTTACGTTCCCTGCTTGAATCGGATGTTGTTCAATATTTCATTGGTATCTATTTAGTTTTCGCATTTTTATTTATTTATTATTTAGTTGTTATTTTCAAATAAAAGTAGCCTAAGTTACTTATTTATAACATTAGCTATCAGTGCGTGGGAGACTCATCAAAATCGGTCCAGCCGTTTCAGTGATTATCCGGAACAACCAGACATTCAGATAAACATTTTAAAAATCGTGTTTTTGATGTTAGTACCGAATTTACTTTCATATTCATGTAGTTAAAAGCTCTTAATTTGATAATATATTATGAACATCGGGTATAACAAAATCTACATTAAAACAAAAAGTTAAGCAACAAATAGATAAACGTTAAAAGTGTATAAATATCCTAATAAGTCGATGTCAAAATAACATGAACATTCAAAATTCAAATTGTTAAAACTGTACGAGAATTTGTTACGGCCAAAGTTTGTTATTCGTTAATTGATCGCTAGATAGCGTTCAAAACCGTTATACATTGACTCTCCATTATGTGTAATATTACAAAGGATAGAGATCATATACGATTGGTTTTATGTTCGACACGAGTCTTCAGTCACATTTAAATATTTATTGGAAGTTGTTAATGCTTTAACTATGGTCAGTATCTTTACGGACGCGATGGACCGTGAACGATACATAATTGCTTTGATAACGACTGAAAACAAATGCTTTCCTTTGTTTTGCATAATGCCAATTATAACACTGATTTTTTTTTAAACTAAAGACTCTTTTTCTATTATTCATTTAAAAACGCTTTGATACAATTAAATTTTATATACGTCGAATTGGGCATTACGCTTTTAAAGTTTTAGTTTTTTATAATGTTATTATTTATTTTTAGTCTATACTTAGAATCCGGATGTGTCGCACTTTTTAAAAGTTTTTTTTAATTAAAATAATATGTGATCCAATGGTAAGTAATCACCTCTGTTCTTAGACATTGGTATCTTAAGACAAGAACAGGGAACCTTAGATATGTAGTTTGTTACTATAATCACTGTAAAAGCTTAAACAAAATTTTATTTTATTGTACAATAATATATTGTAGCAAAGAGCTATTGGTATGTACATTTAGTAGCCTTAATGATGAAAAAATATATATTTAAATAAAAAAACTTCGTTAAAAATTACATTCTTTATAGCATTGCCGCAAGTCGTAAGGGATGTTTTCGATGACGAATAAAAGTTTCAGTCCCAAACTATAATTTTTTTAGCCAAATTGTAGATCTCTTTTTAAAATCCGTTAAAGACAAACTCTACTCAGTACACAGCACTGTTTATTTACAATTCAATTTCATTAAGAATTTAAATCAAATTAAAACAACGGAAAAATGACTTTCGAACATTCACATTACACACAACCAGTAATTTTTATATACGAAATATTCGTTAGACGGGTTAGACCCCATAAAAGAATGCTCTTTACAAACATTCTATAATTATATGTGTAAAAGAAAACCGCAAAGAAATTAAGCGAATCGTAGCTATGTATTACCAAAGAAAACAAATAAAAACACGGACATGAGCTGTTAATTTATGTTCTATAGACTAATTATAACTGGCAATATTGATTTCGCGGGTTCAATTTTCGAAATTTAAAATTCAAAAGTACAGCTTTCGGCCTCTTTGTTCGAAATTTAATACTATAATTTTGAGGTCGGCACGCGTGATGGTAGGGTGTAACGTTGCTTTGTAAAATGTGACCAATTTAACTACGCCCCACGGCGACGTACACTGATGAATTCAAATAACACAAACAGATAAAATATTCTTAACAATTTTAAACTTTATACCATAAAGCTAAAGTTGATTTTTCTGTAACTTATTTTAGAATACGAACGCGATTTTGTCTGTTATTGTACGGTCTCTAGACTCATCTTTTAGCAATACCGAGTGAGACAGTGGGCCTTAATACAGTGGTATTATAAAACAGTTGTTGATTTCGAATGTAGCAATTCGAAATTCAAAATAATTACGAAGTACAATCATAGGATGTTATTACGTTCCATTTGTTTTTAAAACCGTAATGAATGGTGGTTTGTTGAGGTGTTGCAAGTCTTAATAATAACTAAGATATAAGGCTTTCTATTAAAAATTGTTTAGAATTTTGTTTAATTATATTTATTAAATAAATGTCGTTTTTAAATTTAATTTGAAGCGGAATTTAATAAGATGTTATTGAAAATGTTTTTTTTACCAAATTACCTTTATATTTTTCTAAATATATCTTATTATAATTTAAAACGAGGGTTGGAGGATGTTTCGATAAGTTATAGTTAAATGCATATTCTAAAGAAAGCGAGTTTGTTCTGTGTAGGTGTTATTTTGTCTTAAATGCACTGATCTTAGAATAGTTGCGTCCATCTTATGCTAAGATATATTCTCAATCTCTCAACAAAGTAAAAATAGTGTAAGTCATATAAAATTGTATAATGTAACAAAATCAATCCTTTTTTTATAAAAATACTGGCAAACGAGCGTGTTGAGTCTTCTCGTCGAGAGCTAACCTTGAATTCAGTCAGCCATGTCACGGTGTCACTTAGAATGGGATATCATAATTAAATCCGTATGAAAATTTGGAGGCAAATCTATATTTACTATCAGATCATACTATAAATTACGTAAGAATATAATATAAATACAATATTCACATTCATGTACAAACTTTTGAACGTAAAGAAAACGTAAAGTTCTGGTATTATCTTCAGACCCCAGATATTATCTTCGAGTAAAGTACTCCTCAAGCTTAATTAATCGAGATCAAACCCGGTGGGGTTATGGTGATTTATCACAGAGCTTCCGTAGCCATCTTCAAACTTCATCATCAGATCCTGGATATCATCTAGAAGTAATCTCCTCAAGATGAATCAAGCGAGCCCAAACTTAGCGGGTTATGTTGTTTTAAGCAATCGAGTAATGGAAAGTGGGTCTAGTTAAGCTGGAAAGATTTATTTACGGAGATGCAGATAGGTGTATCGCGTTGTCTGTTCTATTATCTTTTATTTGTTTTTATACAGTTAATACTAAGTAGTATAAAGTGTATAAAAACAAATAAAAGATACATTATGATACGTTAACGCCAAACTCTCTATATCTAATATCTCAGGTTTGATATTGATTGTTGTTTAATATATCGTAATTACATTTATTGAAAATAATATAACCAAAAAAGTTAACTATTTATAAATCGTAATAATTACTGTATTAACCATGTCTGCGCGGAATGGTGGCGAGAATGATGGCAGCGTTTCCCCTTTGAATCGCAATTCCGATTCTCTAGACGAAAAATGCGCCAGCCCTTTTGACACAAGTAAGCAATAAGGCGCGTAATATCTTCAAGGTCAAAGTACGACGACAGACGACTGCTCTGGTATAGTGGTGCTGAATGTACCTCTAACGCCGACGGTTGCGAATTCCATCAACGCTAGGGGCAAATATTTATATTTGAATAAATATTTGTTTCCGTCTGGGTGTTTGTTCTTGTGGGTCTCAACGCCTTGCCTATGAGAGCTCGTAAAGATGTCGGTCCCAGTTGTTATTATAATCACCTAATATAATCACCTTATCTTCACTTAGTAGTAAATTTATCTAGTCTAAATGGTTACTGGTATGCCCTCAGGAGTTGCAAAAGTCAGATGGCAATCGCTCCATGTAAAAATCAGTAACTAATCAATATTTGGACTAAAATAGTAAGCAGACCTTGGTAGAACTGGAAAAATGCTAGGTAGATATATATACTCCAAGGCCCAAGTTTTTCGACTACAAAGATGTAATTTCTAAGTATAATAAGTAACGAATATTTGCGCCGTTTGCTGATTCAGCCTTTTCTGCAGCGGCTCCCACCACAACGCTGCTTCCACATGAAAATGACTTCTCACATGAGAATATAATATATTAATGTTCATTAGTAAAAGTAAATATAAAAATAAATATCTTAAAATTTATATAATATAACACTCATATGTAAATTTTAAACATTAGAAAAAAAATATTACCGTAAAACCTTAATACTTTATTATATAATGAGATATGTGGACGGTGATAAACAATACTGTGTCAAACCACACGGACTTCGTTTTGAGAAAATGGCGTCTCAAGATGTCAAATCTATTCTTAATAAATCTGTTGGAATAAGTATTATCATTTTTTTTTTCTTTTTTGATAAAAGGTATAATGAATTAAATGCAAGTTGGTATATTCAATATATTATCTAAAAAGTTTTTTAATAATTTATAAATTATTGTATATATTACAAAATATGGAACGGCCTTGAAATTCGAAACAATAAATAAGAAACTTTTTTCCGTACTTATTTTGGTTTATATGACAATATTTTTATTGCATAATGTTAAATAGGCGATACAGTGTCAAAATACATCGATATCTCCGAGTTTCAGTTTTTGGGGGTTGACACATTATTGCTTTTCAGTATCCATGTTCGTTTCCCTTCTATAAAATATATCTAAATAATCGTTTCAAAAAGCGAACTATAAATAATAAATCCAATAAAATAAATAGTATAAAAAAAAACAATAAAACAAAGCATGACGATAGCATTGAATGAAAACTCCATTATAATTTATAATTAAAGTGCAATTATCATTAATTAGACGGCACGCGCCGCGGGCATACCAGTTGCTTATCCGAGTGGCCATCTTTTTTTCTGCTGGCGATTTTTATTTCTATCATTTCACCACATGGTATCACGGTGAATGCTTAGAACTCTTAATATGTACGAAGATGTGGACTTTGTTTTATAACAGGATGCTGATAAGCAATACAATGTCAAGCCACACGGACTTCATTTTGAGAAAATGACGTCTATAGATGTGCCAAACCTATTAATAATAATCATTTTGTTTTAACAAGTATATCCTTTTTTTCTATTTAATAATAAGTTTTTCAAAGATTTTATTTTGGATTATTGTATAAATTGCAAAATATGGAACGCACTTAGATTTCGAAACATTTAATTGAAAAAAAAATAGGTGACGTACATAGTATCAAAATACATAAATAACTCTGATTTGAGTTTGTGTGGGTTGACACATTATTGCTTATAAGCATCCAATTGTCTGTGTACAGTCCGTTACATTTCAATCTACTCGCTAAATATTTTAGCGTTCAATAATTATGATATTCTTACTAGTTATTATTAGATTTGTTTAATCTATATTTCGGAAAAAGACTTAAATAGAATGAAAAATTAAAAAGGAACGGAATACGTAAATAAATTAAAACTTGTTTACATAAAAATAACAAAAAAAAATTACAATGTCGAGCTAAAATATTTACTAGCTGTTTCATTCGCGCCTAACAAAGAACTTTCATACAAACTTCCGTTTACCCTCTTAGGGGTCGAGTTTTGCGAAATCCCGTCAGTGAGCACTCCTAATCCTAAAAAGAACCCCCATGCAAAATTTGAAACTCCTAGCACTTATAGTTTCTGAGATTTCGTGATGAGTTAGTGAGTGAGTAACCTTTCGCTTTTATAGGTATATATAGATACTAACTAATACGATGCTTTTGTAGTTATTTCATGTTAATTTTAAATCCTTCAATCCTTTTAAGCTACGTACGATGTCAAAAAACACGATGACATACGGAAAACAGCACTTTTGGATCTCTGGAGTAGTCAGAAAAGAGGATTCGATAATCATATCAAAAATTTTTGCTGAGCGTATGCAAAACATTTTGAACATTATATGTGAAGTCTTAAGTTTGTATTTTAATTATCAGATTTTTCATCTTTAACAAATGATAAAAATGTACATATCTAAAATTTAATTAGACGTACTACTGCACGAATATGTCTTTTTAGCAAAATATTTTTTATATACTTATCTTATCTTTTATACCAATGTACATACTACATTCATACTAAAATTATAAAGAGGTGTTAGTTTGTATATAACTGATTACCTGATAACCTGATTTGATAAATTCTCTTAGGGTTAGATAGCCCGTTTATTGAGAAATATAGTCTATATTCATCACGCCACGACTCACGAGAGCGAAGCAGGCACTATAGACGCCATAAAAACCGCGAGGAGCTAGTTTAATATAAAGCAATAAAATATAGCAGTCCACGAGCACAATGCAACGGTTATTTAATAGCTATCTAAATCCAATGAACATTAACTTTTTTCCCATCCCCCGGGCAAGGAGTGGACCGCAGGCCTCCGTGTGACGAATTAACGAGAAAAATCGGCAATATGATTGATCGTTCCACAGATTCGCTTCCCTGTAGACTGACATCCTGGCAGATAAGGCAGATTATATACTACGCGGTAATAATTCTTTATTTACAGTACAATTTATACAAATACAAAACTACGCACTATTACGCACGTACCGTTACAAGGATGCTTGAAATGAAAATTTTATAAATTTCAAGACATATTGATTCGCCATTATGGCGTCATTATGAAGAAATTTTTTGAAATGAATATTTAAAACCTTGATTATTGGATTATTCAATTATTGACATTTCAAGTATGGTACTACTAAGAACATTGTTTATATTTATGTTAAATTTTTATATCTTATATACTTATTTTTTATTATTGCTCGATTTTTAAAACTCACTTATAAACCAAATATGAGGTTTTAGCTGTTTCTCATATTAATAAAGTTATTACACTTTATTTATTCTTCTCTTCATCTGTATTAACTTAAAAAATGGGTCATCAAATATTTATAAAACGAACGATTTTAGAACGACTTTCTACCGCTCTGTTAGTGCGCGCCCTTAGCTTACAAAAGTGCAAAATTCGAGTCGGCACGCATCCCTATGGTATCTTCCATCACAATATAAAGTAAAGCACACCCGGATATCACAAAAGGCATTGAAAATGTATACAATGGTTCATAATGAAGTGGTTTTGTCACTCGCTATTTCTCGTGTGGGTATATTAAAGTACAATTATGATATAAATGGGCGTTTATTGAACGATTAGCGTGGACGGATCGCATGTTGTGAAACCTGCCTTTCGAAATGTACAATCGCCCACACAATACGTGTTAATTATTGTTTTATTACTATTTCTGTTTTTAATAATTCGTCATTCCATGCTGTGGTGACATTGACCTGACAGTTTCGAAACTATGTGTTATTAAAAAGTAATAATAATCGTTTATATGTCGTTTAAATAATTGTTTGTTTATTTGATTATGAATGTCATAACAGAATATATTTTAATTGTTAGTGGGAAGCGAATTATTATCAAATGGACCACCAGGTATTAAGTCTCCTTCTGTAATTAATATTTGGCATTTTATGTACCTTATACCAATTATTTTGTAAGAACCATATACATAATATATAATATATATTATGAATATCGTTCTTACAAAAGTAAACATTTATAATTTTAAGAATAGCACATCATAAAAACATAAATGCAAATTGTATCCAATACATACAGTTTTTGCGCTAATAAACGCTATATTCGGAAATTGTTTTTATTTTCTTTTCATTTTTTTTATTGTACTTAACACGAAGATTGTTCAAATAACTCCTAAAAAAATTATACATCCTACAATTATTGTAAAAAAAAATTCCTACACTTTCGAGCAGTCTGTAAGTACGTCATAGATAATGATGCTGTAATAAAATTAGTGAAAGGAACATCAAAACGTTTTCGTCGATTAAATATTGCACGTGGTAACAGCAACGTGACAAGACACGATAATGCCTTTGTCACATTTAAGACCAGCACAGACGAGGTACAATTTTCGGGATATTTTTTGTCTGACGAAATAAAACCTTTAGAACATCGCATTACGCACACAAGGAACCGAAGTACCATGTGACTCCCGAACTATAGTATTATTAACCTTCGACCAAAGAGGGATAGTTTAAGTTTAACATGTATATGTGTCTTTGGAATAGTAGCTCCCTAACGAGCGGACCAATTTTGATGCGGTTTTATTTTGTTTGAAAGATGATGTATTGATTAGAGTAATTTATAAAGATCTGTTTCGACGTTTGAAGGTTATCCGCTCTTTTATGGTTATTGAAAGGATCTGAGGGACTTTTACTGGTCTGATCGATTCGAACTTTACTATAATGTGCCTTCAATGATACTATAATAACAAAGTTACGTTGCCTTGACCTAATGCTGTAGTATCATCTAGAATCAGCTGCAACACAACTCCTCATAAACTATCTGGAGAAGTGTCGTTTAAGGGCTTGTTGAAATGGTTTCAACGAATTGTCGAAGGTTTTTGTTTTTAATTCTCAATTTCTTGATTATTTTTCGACGAACGACGGTCCCGCGTTCAAAGTGCCTCGTTTGCGCAAGTCATTACCTTACATAAGGAACTTCGCACTAAAAATTTTAAAAAAAACCTAGTAACAATTATTCATGTAAAATTTCAAAATTAAACCACAAAATTAACAGTGAAATGCGTTTTGAAATAAAAAATAATATTTATTATTTTATACATTTGTAGATAATTCTAGTTCTGCTACTTTTACTTTATCAAGCTATACTCATAATTTTGCAGAAAATATTCTACTATCAAATAAACATTAATTTGTTTGTGAATATCATATATCGATATTAAGAAAAATAAATGTGCTGTTTTACATTATATCATCGCAATTGAAATTATCAGAAGTCTTTGGTATTCATATTAAACACAAGAATATTTTAATCACTAATAAAGATTTTCGCAAAGTATTTGTTAATTTTATTTATTAAAAATAATACCGAAGTATCATCTAAAGAGAATGCGGTTGACGTTCACTTGATACGAATAATTTTATTATCAGCTTACTCCACACTAATTCCCGATCACGCAAAACAACTACAAAATACAACCTTAATGTAAAAGCGATAAAACTCAAATTTTCCTAACCGAAATATCAGAGCGAATCTGTCGTTTGACAGACGATTACACTCGAATCAAAAGGTACAGTGTCTCATTAAGTTCTCGTAAAAATCAATTGATACACCGACATATGTTTAATACGACAGGGTTGTAAGATGGTTGAAGATTAAATAGTTGTCAAGGAACGTGGCAAACTAGACGGGTCAACAATACATCGGCCGCTTTGATTGGTGTGAAGCTCTCGTTAGCTTAGCGGCTGTGACGGCGTCCATTGATGTCTTGACGTGAAATTGATATTAGACAAGTGGGCCTTAAGTAGAGGCTTAGCTCACGGTATTATTTGAAAACAAATTATGTTCACGTTTAGAAATAGATCCTGTTGTACTCGGATTGTAGGATAGTATAAATACAACAATTACTCTATAATTAGTATTGATAGAACAATTTAATGTATTAATGTAATTAAATAAACTTCATTTTCTATACTTTTCGCTACAAGCGTTATATAAGTTGTCTTTCTAAAAACGCGTACGTGAAATTATTAGTTAACCTCACAATATATGAAGCGAAACAACATTTAGAATCTGTGCAGTATTATAGAGTTCCTATTAAAAAAATTGTATCAAAGATTAGAACATTGTTTCGACTCAGACGTTCGTAAAAGTATCCATAAGGGAGCTGCCATTGATGCCACAAATATATATTGCGTTGTTCCGACACTTAAATACGTATACTAAAATATGTCACCCACAACTCTCACTAGATGCATAACTTAATTGGCAATGTTCCTTGGACGCCATACTTCAAAGTAGGTGATTTAATGAATTCTTGGTGTTTCACAGTAACAGGTGTTTCGCAATAGAATATTTGTAACAAAACATTTTATGTCATTTACATTTACATCCACTAAATCATACGTTAAAGGTTTTACTTGCACCCGACTTCGAAAGTTTTGCTTATTTTATTTATATTTTAGTTCACTTGTTTCGTTTTCGAAGTTGGTTTGTTATTTTTTAAAGTTTTTTCAATCTTTTTTTTTGTCAATTTTCTGAAAATGATATTATATTATTATATCTGATTCCGTCTTTTTATTAACCCCTGACTCTAAATGAGAGATATGTTGTATAATACTATATAATAACAAGTTTGAGTATTTGACGTGCGTGTCTGTGTGTCTGTCTGTGGTATCGTAACTCCCCAACCAGTACACCAATTTTTTTTTTTCGTTTGAAAGCTGATGTAATCGAGGTGGCACTTAGTTATATTTATGGAGGTCTATTCAAACGTTTCAAGGTTATCAGCTTTTTCTATTTGTTAATGTGAGATTTTAATTTTTTGTCAAAAGAGCAAAGGTAGAAAATTATTCTGCCTATCTAACACTGGAAAGGATCTGAGCAACTTCTAGTGGTCTAATCAAAATTTTCTATACTCGTGAGTAATCAAAATAAATTGCTTTACCTTGACCTAATGATGCAGCATTAGCTGGAATTAGCAGGACACGCAGCTCCTCACCAACATACAGTCAAGGGCGAATCCAGCTTAGCCGCCAGGGGAGGTCGCCTAGTTGTGGTCAAGTCACAAAAAGTAATAATTTAAGTTAGATAATGATCCTTACAGGTAAAAAGTTATCACTTCTTCTATTTCGATGGGTACGTTTTTATGGATGTGGAGAAGTGCCAGTGCGGTTAAACGTTCTTCAATCATACCAATTAAATGAATTAAATATTATTAAATATGTAAGTAACATAAAATCCACATTGTGACAAAAAAAAGTTATAAAAATCATGTTAATCATCATCATGTTTAACAATTATAATTATTGCTGAACCTAGGTCTTGGACCCAGCCCAGGGGGCGTCATGGGTTGGGGATCGTTGAAATGGTTTCCATAGGTAGTTTTTTTTAATTTTCAATTCATCTTGTTTTAAATATTAAATCTTTATATGCCCATTTTTATGAGGAAATTAAAGTAATTTCGCTCATGAAGCGAATGTATATTTCGTTCGTAGACGCTAATCTAAGTGTAAATGAACGGAAACGATGTTTATTGATGGATTCATCTCAAAGAGATTAAGCTCATAAACGCTCTAGATACTAGTAAATCTGCGTTATTTCACATTTACTGAAGTAATCAAGTACAATGTAGTAAGAGAGCTGCTTTCACATTTATATACACTCTTTCTGTTTATAAGGAAAGTTATAATTATCAGTATGCAATTTTTGCGTGTGTAACATATTTTTTATCAATGTATGTAAAATTGTGCTTTTTTAATTTATTATTTACAAAATTAACTTAAGAGAAAACGCTTTTATCAATCGAATTTATCTACACGTAAAAGAAATCTATAAACGGTTCGCGTCTGTACATGTTTTTTCTAAAGATTTTTAAATGTATCTAAATGTTATTATTACATAAAGTCCAAAATTACGATTATGTTAATTATTACTGCATAATACGAAAATAAAAGAGTTCTTTAGAAGGCAAAGGACGATATTTTTTCTAACGTCTACAAAAAATTGCATGTACAAGTATGTCAAATATAAAAGAATAGTTACAAACCAAGATCAGCTCCTTGCCTATTCTCCTAGTTTCTTCATTCTATGACTTTCTAACAAACAAGCGTTCACATCAAAGGTGGGACATAAAATTACGATTATGATATTTCGTTTGAAATTAATTACAGATGTAAACAGCACGACCGACGGCCTCTCGCCTTTGATAAATCACTACGCGTTTATGGTATCCTGGTACCTCGGTTTATTATTTCGAAGATAAATAATTATTTTATAGAATAATAATTTCCTGATGAAATAGGTTTGACAAAGCTAGGCAATAATTGACATAGTAGAGACTAGTAAAAGTGTATTATAGTAGAGACTAGTATAAGCGCTGCACAGATTAAAAAAACTATTATTTCCAGTCCTGGACTGAAAACTTTTTTATCGGTAACCTGTTTGTGGCAAGCGGAAGCAACTAGACACATAGTAGCTAGGGCAGGTTGCTGATGATTTCATATCTATCTGACTATATATGTATATACTGACAGGCTGAAATATTCACTGACAAATCGATCAACGCAGAACTAAGACCGCTGCGTCTAGAAACAACATTTTTCAAATATTTTCCTTAAATATCGTAAGTGAGCACTAAGAAAGAATTTTTAGAAATCCATCCTCTAATGGGTTTAAAAGGGGATTGAAAGTTTGCTAGGTATCAAATTCCCAATAATATACGCGGACGAAGCTGCGGCTTAACTTAATTACTTGTCCTGACTGACTAATACATCATTGTACAGGCTACAAACTTAAAAGTTCGCCTACCTTTTAGGCTGAAGGCATCCACTTAAATCCACAATAAATAAATAAATAAACGTATCACACTCAACGGCCCCCATTAAGATCTTGTGACCTTGTGTCGGGGGTCCGGAAACATACACAACACTAACACAAACACCCAGACCACGACAAACATCCGTATGGCCAATACAGACATTTGCCGTGAGCGGGATTCGAACCCGCGACCGTTAGCGCTACAGTCAGTTGCAGTGACCACTGCGCCAACGTGTCTGTCATATAAAATATGAAAGGGTTTTCGAAATTTCACCCTTTTCTTGGGAAATCTTATTCCGCAATCGTATTAACTTAAAACTTATTATACTATACATACTATTCGGGAAAAGCCGCGAGGAACTGCTAGTTGATTAAAATATAATATCGACTTGTGTCTTGTGACCGACACACGACACAAAAGTGTCTTCATTTGCGCAGCTAAAGTACTAATCGAATTATCGACTACCTCAGTTATTTCCATTCATTTTAACTTAGGCAACAAACGAATTCGTCAATTAGCACATACTGTGCTCACGTGTCTAAGATTGCAGGTTTATTAACCGCTTTAAAAAAAGTAGGCTCTGTATTTGATACATATGTAGGTATGTAAGTGTAGATGTTCGCGATTTTTTAAATTATTACTGATCTGATTTAGATGGGGTTTTTTGCTATTAAAACAATACCTTCGTATAATCACTAAACTTTAGATATTTTCAAATATTAACAAATTATTTAATTTAAAATAAAAAGAAGAAAGAGAAATTAAAAAGCACTATATTAAGCCTAAGTAACGATCGATGTAAAAGTGAGGCAAGGTGGCCAAAACACTGGCAGCATTACCTTTGTGTAAGGCCAGACTGATATCGGTCAAGGTACCCGCCATCCCTTCGGTCACTTGTAGTTTCGACGAGGCGCGAAGACAGCTCTTTGTAAACTTATTTGCTTACTCGCCCCAGGACCCCATGGTTTCAACGGCAAATGGATCAAATACGAAACTCCTTTCAATGTTTCCGTATTTGCGCTGCTTGAAATTTTTGATATTTAAATGTATTTTTAAGTCAGGTTTCAGGACCTATATAGTATGTTAAGATCTGATGAATATCTCCGGAGATAAACAAAGTAACTCTTCAACATGAACAGCGAATGAGCCACGATTGCTGCAATCGTTTGTCCACTTTGTAGTGGAGATACCGACACGTACAACCCAGATCTATGAACAAATATTTATACAAATATAAATATTTGCCCTGAGAGGAGATCGAACCTACTTTGTGTAAATTGACCATTTTATTACTAACTGTTCAAAATACGGCTATATAAATATTGTAATGAAAATATCTGCATGCACGTCAAAATATGTCCAAAAAACTATGGATAGTTGATTGACATGGACGCTGATAAGCAATACTGTGTCAAGCCACACGAACTTTATTTTGAAAAAATGGTGTCTAAAGATAACAAACCAATTCTTAATAAATTTGTTTGAAGAAGTATATATCCATCCTCTCTTTTCTATTTTAATAAAAGGTAGATTGTATTAAAACCAGATTGGTACAATAATAACTTTTGTCTAATATAGAACGCATTTAAAATTCGAAACACTAGAAACCTTTTTCCATACTTATTTAGTTTATATGACTTGATTTTTTTAAATAATATTAAATAGGTAACGAATTATCAAAATACATCGATATCTCCGAATTAGATTTTTTGTGAGTTAACACATTATTGCTTCCATCCATTTATGTTTAAAGTCGGTAACATTTTACGAAAACAATTATTTATTGTAAGGGTTTATATTATAGCATATCCGTTTCATGGCGATACAGCTTCAAGTCAATGATTCAACTTACAAGATCCCTCTTTTGTTTTAAGCGTTAAAACACAGATAGTGTAAAAGCAAAATGTTATCAAACAATGGCCAATTTTTGTACACCAAAGAAATATTATATATTTGGAGGCTTTCGAAGGTAAAAGAGATTTTCAATAAACTTCAAAAAGGGAGAGGTAAATTCGTTGTGTTCATTTTTTTATAGTATTTGTTAGCTTAAAACAATTAAATTTCTAAACCGATTTTGAAAATTGTTTTTTTATTTAAAAGGGTTTACTTTGATTTTGAAATCGAAGTAACTGTGTCGTCCGCGTAAATAAAATTGCGTGTTTTACTTTAGTCTGTTGCTTTATTTAATTCTTAATTATTAAGAAAAAAATCGGATGATTATTTTTAAAAATATTTTTGTTTGGCAACATTTTTTAAAAAATTGAGTGGATATAGTTATTTTTAATATACGGATAATATCTTGGGTCCTTTTCCAGGTCCTCCATTCTCAAAATCCGGCTTAAGGGTGAATATGTACATGTGTTACATATTCAAGCTCAACTGAGTAAGTTGTGAGTGTATACATAGGTAATATTTCTGTTTATTGCAACTTTTTACTGGTGTAACTGCAGGGCAAGCTAGTATAATAAACATAGATGTCTAAAACAATACTATTTTCATGGTTCATAACGAAGAACCAGGACCGGTAAGAACCTTTTTTTTAATTTTACGCAACTATAACTTTTAAAAATCGATTTTTATTTTACGATTAATTATTGTATACAGTTTTGTGATGTAAAAACTTACGTTTACACACAAACACTGCATAAAGTAAACATTTTCCTGGAAACAAGAAGCGAGTTTTTTCTTAATTTCATTTACGGCATTGCCAATCTCGGTGATGGCGCTACGTTATAAATTACGGATCACTTTCATGGTGGCGCCGGTGTTGTCTTTTCATTCGCTTTTTATATTTTTACTAGCTTTTGCTTATGACTTCACTCATATTCGTATTTTTAAGAGTTAGTTCGATATATAAATTACTTATTCCATAGAAAAAAAACTGACAAAAATGTTTTGTCTTTCATTGCATGAACACTGAAAAAATTGTAAATATTGGCTCAAATTTTTTCAAAACCAAATAATATCATCGTCAATAACATTTGGAAAATTAAAAATCGATAAACAATTAATATCAAAAGGGCATCCCAATCGGTATCAGACAACACACGAAGCATAAACAATATAACCAAGCCGGCGTGGTAGTGAATTGCTCCTAATTATGTCGAAATAGGCGTTAATAGGACACCTAATGGCCATTTTTATGACCCCAGAGCGCCGACAAAGAGCCTTCCGTTGTTTTTATTGACCCCTTTTTTCCTAAGTTTTTGAGTAAACAAGTCGGATCGGATATTTCGATAGGTCAATTTGAGCCTTGAGTTGAGTAATGTTTGCCTATTTTATGTCACTGCATTACAAGGTTTGGAGTGTTGGATCAAAGCTTGGATATATTTGATCCAATATTACTTTATTTATGCTGTTCAACTGTCATCTACTACTTAGCTTTAATTAAAAAGCAAAATATGGAAAAATGTTATTTTTCAAATAAATTTAGAATTACAATATACATTTGTAATAATGGATATATACAAGATACCTAATATACTACATGAATGATGTTCACGTATTCAATTATTTCTTATTTATAAGCACCCGAAAAATAATATTTACATTAACAAATGCTTAAGTTACTCCTGTTTACGTATGACGTTTGTTTAATGTAACAACAAAATAAAAAAAAATATCCTCTAATTTGATTATCGTCCTTAAAACTAATTATTGCACGAATACGATTAGAATTTTTGTGTTTATTAAAATCAAATAACCCATAATGACTCTTAGTGTATTACGGTTATAACATAGCTAACAGTATATTAATCTATGGAATACTCATGAAGAGATAAGCCAGAAACAACAGTAAAATTTAATGTAAACCATCACAAAACCAATAAGTATTTCGAAGAGCACTCAACTTTATCATTTCAATAAGACTTCAGAAACCGCTTTAGCGTTGGAACGCTATCAATTTTGTATGTAATATTCAATCCCAGCTAAAATTTCATTACGACTGATAAAGCATCATGTACGATCGAGCTAGAACTTAAGAAAATGAATCTGTCAGTTCGATTCGCTTTAACCTAACCGAGGTTCAAAAAGAATAGGTACCAATGCACCATAATTTATAGCGAAGCCCGAGCGAACTATAACGTTGTAATAGCCTTCCAGACACCTTCGGTGGTGGGAAAGGGACAGAGCGATTTGCGTGAAGGGGATAAAGGACCAGAAGCGCCGCTCCACGTCAAAATACGTGCTCCATTCGTTTTATTGCCGCCTGGTGATGGGTGACGTTAGATTAAGAGATTGTCGATATCGATGAACGGATGGAAGTAATTTATACACTGTGATTGAATTGTTATTATTTTTTATTGTTCTGTTTAGATTTATTACGAAATTAATGTTGAATTCAGTATATTTGCTTTGTATATTTTTTTTAATTGTATAAACATGTAACAATTTCTTCTTTATACATTTAAAAATCGATCTAGCTCTAAGATTAGGTAGAAAATTATAAACTTTATCTAATATACGTAATATTACTAATTTAAGTATTTGTCAACAGAACTTTTTTTTCTACGATTATCAAAAACATTATTATCAACTTATTATTAATCAGAAAATCTTCTACATAATTTTCATTTTATTCTCACCACAGAAGTATACCTAATTAGATAATTTCATCGACAAGTATATCGATGAAATTAACTCCCATACACTCACAACACTGACCGCGGCACCGCGGCAACATCAAAGGAGCCCACCTCTTTGATGTGGCCGGCGGCGCGCGCCTCCAAATGCCGTAAGCGACAAATCCATACGTCATCCTCCTGTCATTATAACGCCTCACAATCGAGTCGGGAATGTGAAATTACTTACGAGACAATATAAATTGACAAGGCGGTTTAATAGCGATTACTTGCCTGAACATGATTCAAGTGTCATTTTGGTCGAGTGAGCTTAGCGATACAACGAGGCTCGGATGTAGTAAGATTTCAATTAGACAACTTTAGCTGAAGTCTTTTGTTTTTTTTTTTATTATACGTATACCTATCAAATAGAAATGTAAATAGTAATTGTTATGTGTACTAAAATCTGGAATCATAATTTATTTTTATGACACATATTTTTTTATTTTCATAATATTTTCTACCGAGTTGAACAAAAGAGACAATTCTCAGTTCGTAGTATATGTACTTTTTAAAATTTGCTACATCAGATCTCTGTCATTGGTTTACCGATATGAAAAATATAATATATTTTTTTTATTTGAAAGTTTGTTAGTATATATTAAAATTAATCCTAAAGAATAACTTCATTTATTAACACACAATAACTTCATTTATTCTTATTATATTATTTTGGATATATATATAAATTTCATTTAATTTTTGCATACTTTACTGGAAATAAAACGATTCACCAATCCGGTAATCTGCTGGGTATTTGTAGCCGCTTATTAGAAGCTTATATTCTATATCAATCCTCATACATAAAACTTAATTACTTAAGACCTTGGACCATAAAACTTGGTATTAATATGAAGTTATAATATTAATATGATTTATAGGATTAAAAAATGATAATATGTACTTATTTGATATTTCAATTAAGGTAAGAATAATATAAAAATTTAGTCTAATTAAGACTAATGTAAAAAATGAAGTTTAAGTATAAATATTTTTTTTTTTGGCAACTTAAATGTAACTCGGGGTTTTATCCGCGTTTATGATTTCGTTCGTTCCTGAAAATTGTAAAATTATATAATATAGTCTACATTCTTCCATAAACGGCCTATCCAATGCAAATTAATGAAGCTTGCAAAAAGGATCAGTAGTTTCTGAGATTACCCTCTACATACAAACTTATAAACTTTGGAACATACAAACAAATTTTACCATTTTTTAATCTTAGTATCGATAAACTATATAATTTAAAATCAATGTTTGTACCTATGTTTGTCTTCTACCGACATCATTGATCGTCTTGTGAAGTGACTTTGATAGGGTGTACTGGAGGCGCTCACGAGGGTTCCTGGCGCAGAAAATCTATATACAGGTATCTTTATAAGGCACGCCATGTACCGTTAGCTTATAATAAAAATTATTTATTTCACGTAACCTTGACTGAATGTGTTAGTTACAATTTTCTTAAGACTTATTTAAGTTAAACGTACAAATATATTAATATGCGAGCTTTTATAGGTAAAATTTAAAATTACAAGATCACAATTAAAGAAGAATAATTCAATTGTTTCCTGTTAATAACAATAGTTTTAAGCATAACCACTTAGGTCATTTCCAATGTACATCTCAGTAACAATAGCTTTAGCCGATTGTGTAAGCACAAAAAGTAAATTATAGGTTCGGTCGGCAAGGGCATTGTTTGGATAATTTGGACAACCCCTTTACTTTTGAGTGTGAATACTTAAGTTCGGTTAATTTTAGGTACTGTTCTTAATGACTGGAACTTTAGATTTTACCGTTTGATTAGAAATAATCTTCAGAGGCATCCAGACGATTCCAATTGTTTAATTTCTTTAGATTGTTCATTTTGTACGTTGAAATGATACGTATAAAAGACGAGTTTCAATTATTACCTATTATTAAGATTCAAAATTTCTTAGCGAGATAAACATAATTCGTTATAAATATACCTGTACTGAACATAATGAATTAATAAGCGAGGTGGTTAACCTTTGATAAGTCCTAATAAGTGACGGTCAAGGTGAATATTAAAGATGCGAAATCCTCAAGGTCGGAGGATCTGTGAAAACAAATGATACAGACATTATACCGAACGATAAAAAGATATCCAACTCATCAATCACACGAAACATTCGAACATCCGACACCGACATCGACGCTAATCATATAATTAAATAAATTTAACAGATAACCGTGCATAATTAGCAACAAAGCCACAGTTCTCGCGTCAACCTTTATCAACGAGAAAAATCTTCTAATTCACACCTCAAAGAACCCAATTTTGACGTACAAAAGTATTTCGAACGGTCAAATTAATCAAGCGGTCCCTAATTATGGCGTATTTTAGAATGTTTTCGGACAGAGCGACACAGTTTTGACAGAGGCGTAAAGATAAATGATCGCTAATTGCCCAACGGCTGCCAGCGGGCGTGGCTCGATACGTGGTATCTAATGGGTTCTACGTTGCAACTGTTGGCCATTTGATTATTTCAACTGTAGCAAACTGTTACGAAAGATACTATTATTGAGATTAAAAAAAATAATCCCCTAATATTTCTACGTGACACCCGATAACAACTTTCTACGTTGCGTAATTTTTTATTAAAAGTATTTTTTTTTAATTAACTTAATGACTTTTTTAAAAATACTTATGCATGGAATTACTTAAATTCTAATTATTCAGGTTAATCGTATGATTGAATAATGTTTGGAAAGGTATTTATACTTCTTAGTTTTAATCCTTCTGTTAAATTAGATAAAAAACTGTAAAAAATGACTAATGATGCAAAAGAACTTATTACGAATGTGTATTTGTGTGTATTTTGATAAGCAAATAAGATTTTTTTCATGGCAAAACTCTTTGAAACCATACTACTATGTTCATATTATTTTACGATAAAAACCTGTGCCAATTTCCAACTTTGACAAGCTTGTCAATTGTCTTATTGGTCCAAAGAAACATACCTGATTTGAAACGAAAAAGTCAAAGTGATCGTCAATTTAGGCGACAAAATCCATGAGCGTATAAAATGTCTATAGTTATATTGCTTTTAAACCCCATAAAGCAAAAGTGTTAATAAATAAAGTAATAAATGAAAATCTTACAACTAAAAGTTACCGACCACCGATATTAACTCGCGGTTTCTAATTTTGTATTTTTATTTCTCCTCTTTAGGTGTTAAATTTTCAAAAACCCGTTCTTAGCTGAAACCTAGGTCACAATAACCTTAATTTCAATCCAATTCCTTCAATGACTTAATCTGTGCGTAGATGAGATCAGTCAGTTACAGCTTATAGACATTTGCATATGATGCACATGCACTATACGACTATACTATTATTTCATATTTTATATTCTTTCTTAAACGCTTATGTGTCTCATATAAGTGAAATTCAAAACACAAAGCAAGCTAAAACTCTTTAAACCCACCTTAATCACATTCTAATTACCCTCTTAGCAAATTTTATAAGCCATTTAATAAACATGATTACGGTGGGAAACATCTCAATAATAGGTTATGTAAGTTTCGCCAAACGTTTTATAAAATCAACGTGTGAATGAGGTAATGGCGCATTGTTTATTTAATATTATAATACTAGGTGCGGTCCGATGATGACTGCTCATGTCACGCCTTCAACAACAAAAACGGAATATTAATTTCGTAATTGTACGCGGTAATTAATCATCCGAATTCTGCAGACTAATCTTGCATTACTCTAAATATACATTAAACTTATGAGAATTGCTTATCTTTGAAAAATCATACCTTTATCGTATTGGCGATCGTGGGAACATCAATTTGGCCGAGACCACTTCATAATATTCGAGATGTCTACTTGAATGAGTCAGCAGTCTTTCTATTAACCCGCTTCCAATGTAAAGAGACCTTTTAAGTCTCCTCGTTTCGGTATTGAGAATTAAGGTAGCTCCTGTCTTCGCAGATCTAACTCCCTTGGTCGTATTACCTAATGAGTAGTTAGCTTTTCTCTTCTGAGTGAACGTGTCATAGATAATTCGATTTAATGCCTGCATCCCTATTATTATCGAATTAAGAACGTCGGTTGACGTTGTTATTTTAAATGCATTTTTTAATATGATCTTAAAACGTATTTTTAAGTATTTAATAAATTTTGGATAACCTACTAGCTTAATTTTTTTTCGTTAAACTCAGGGTGAAATATCTCTTGAAATATATGTTTTTAAATACACTAAAGTAATAAAAAATAACAAGAAATAGATTTACTTGCATATAATATTTCTCTAATTTTTACATATATATTTAGAGATATTTAGTGATAATTACATATGTACCTACCTAATACCGTCTATTTCAACAATTATTATTTTATTTATTAAATATTGTATAGAAAATATTAAACAATAGTATTTTATATTGAAAATAGACAATTTTCACAGCGCTCGGGTATGTGCTTAATATCTCAACCCAGCATCTGATTTATAAACAATACGTCAATGACGTAAGCTTCTTTAGAGGCACAGATTTATCGCTAGAGCTGCGCCGGCGCATGCTTTAGAGATGCCGATATCGATTATCGATATGGACTTTAAAGTAATGTACATTAGAAATATTGTTTACATAAAAGGTTGTTTGAATAAAGTATTGTTAATAGTGTATTTTTTAATTAAATATTTAATGCATTGTGGATAAACTTGCATTAGTAATTCTGAAATATGTAAATTATTCTTACTGTAATAAAGCATCGATTTCCACATTCTTCTTAATGCTACTACTCTAAATTGAAACTGATATTTTATTCCCGTATTAATCTGGGAAGGCTAATTAGAAATCTTAATAAGAAATCTATTATTTATATATAATTATAATGAAACACTCTTATTGCCAGTAAAGATAAAAAAAACCTTATTGTAAAGAAGTTAAACGTTTTATTATACTTTTAATTTCTTAAACTATCTTATTTATAACTGTTTTATTTTAAAGAACTTTATTAATACTTTATTAATGCAAACACCAAAATTATTATCATTTGCAACCATAGCTACAACATTCTATAATCCCTAAAACAATTAATTTTATCGACAACGCAAATCACAAACACCACTATCCGCCATTCCGGCGATCTTGAATCAACCCGTTAGTACTTCACTACTACAGAAACACATATCTCCATCTCTCTCGCACACACGAGGTAACATGCATGGCATTCCTTTCGCACACCAATAAGTGGTCCCTGTGTGATGTCGGCGGTTTCTTTGAAGTGTAAGCCACGCCTCGCTCCGCGCCCGCCCGCCGCCCTATAGTTAATTCGTCACAGAGTAATGACAATGCTTTAATTACAAACGGAAACGTACGGAGAAAATATTATCAGTGCTAGTGACAAGGTAAAGACGCTTTCTAAATCCAATAAGATCACGGTTGCTTTTTAAATTGGATATCGTTTCGCGTTTCAATATAGTTAATGAAGTAATTAAGGAACGACCGTTAGCGTTGTCTGCAGCGATGCCGTGGGAAAATTATTATTGCAATTTCGCTAAATATTGCTCGTATTGTGTGGATAAGATTCGTTTTTTTAGTATTTAGTGATACTTTTAATAATATACTCACGTCTATTACTTCATCTGAATTTTCCTGTTCAAATGTCAAATATATTTTATTGAACTTTGAGAACTTTTAATAAACAACCTTGAGTTAAGTCCTTGCGTAGAATACTTATTAAAAAGTTTTTTTTTTTCTTAATCATACATGTCATTGACTACTTAGAAATTATCTTTTTCTTCTCTATTTTTATCGAAAAAAATCAAACCACTTTTCGTCGACGAGAATTATACTTAGGTATATGTTTTACTTTCAGACGTTCATTAAGATTTACTTAGGAAAGTTGTCTCTCATTGCTTTACAGCCGAATATTTTATTGTCAGAACCTTTATTTTGGATACGTAACCGGGCTATAGAGTTTTCTTTTAAGTCAGTTACGAAAGTAAAACTTACAAATGTAATTCTTACCTTAGACTAAAAAAATATGTATTAAAATAAAATGTCCTTTAAAATTATTAAATGTAAAAATTTCTTTTAATAATTATTATTTATTAATACGCGACGTAGATGCAAACAGAAAGGCCATGGGTACAACATATTCTTTCCGAAATTATCTTATATCAACAGGTTAGAACAAAAATAAGTAATAATTAATATTTAAAAAAATTGCTGCTTTAAATTACCTTGACAAACTGTTCTAGATTAATTTCCGTGAACTATAATTCTAAGAAAATAAAATTGAAAACATTTTCGAACGTTTATGTCTAATCAATCAATTATTTAAACTTTATAGGTAATAAATAAAAATTTATAAGTAATGTTATTTCATGTTTATTTTACATGAGAAAGCTTACAAATAAATTCCTCTGTCTCCGACTGAAATCCTAAAACATAAATAATATTAAATCCATTATTATATTGATTATACAAATATGTACATTGTATACACAACTTTTCATAAGAAATAAGACTACACGAAAATATTAGATACATGAAATAATTAAAAATAACCAATCAAATGATACGAAACTTAAACCAAAACTCTTACAAATCATAACTCAAAACAACGCGCAGTACATATCGAAGTTAAACTCCAGAAATCCTTTAGTTGATACACCGAAGCATTATGAACTCACTCTTACGTAATTACAGTCGGTCGCTTCAAAGGGACCGCCGACGCGATCGGCGCCTTTGTGAACTAATAAATGAACTATACACCGCATACTGAATTATACATTAAATACTACAGGTAAAGTTCATTTTCCTTTGAATCTGGCTGGCTTTCTTAACACCTTAGCAGAGTAAAGGGTCATATCGGTTAGGCATTTTGCCACGGATGTGTCAAAAGAGGTTTTATTAGGTCCCTAAATGAGACCGCACGGGGAGTTAGGAATTAGGTCATTCAGGAGTTTCTGTTGGAATGATCTCAATTGGAAACGTAAGAATGCTAGTTTTAATATTTAATGTCACTTATAAGCATAAAATATTTTGAAAAGTAATACCTATACATATTGAAAATAAAATGTACTAAAATAAGTATTTACTAAACAGAGAAACTTAAACACATAACAAAAAATATTTTTTTAGTATATTTAAAGTGATAAAGAAAGAAGTTTTTAGTGATGAAAGTCATTACTCTTACTTTAGAAAAATAATTTTAACATTGATAAGAAACTTTTGAATAATATTGTACTATTATTTAAATATAAGAAAGCGCTTAATGCTTTTTAAAAATCAATTAAGTAAACACTAAAAAAGTCACTGTACAAATTACAATTACATCATAATTAATTATCATAATAAAATAATAAACTACAAAGAAGAGACTATAAATAAATTAACATTTCCAACGAACCGAACAGAGCACTATTTGTTTTATTAAAACAAACTGTTCATTAAAATCGCGTGTCCCATCATCGTAAATATGGCGTATTACGTTCCTCGTGTTTATTTTACTTTTAAAAACCTTTACGAAACCCATCGATTTACTAAGAATATTACGATGCCTCACACGTCGCTGATTACAGGCACTTTGAGGTTTATGCCCCATTCGTCTTAGATGTTATAAGGTTTTGTTTTTAATATGCTTGAACTTGACACTGATTATGCTTGGTGCAAAATACAGCGAGAGATAAACCGTGCTTGTGTAAAAGATAATCATTTAATTACATTTGCTAACCAATCTAGCTAGACTAGGCTTCGTCCGTGTCATACGTTAAAAGTAAATAAGTTATGAGTTTTAAATGCATACACTACACTACATTACGCTTTCAATTTGATATTTAGCGTGAAAATGTATACTTGGTGACGCAGTGGTCATTGCAATTGACTAAAGCGCTAAAGGTCGCGGTTTTAAACCCCATTCACGACCATCATCTGTATACGGCATACAGATATTTTTCATGGTCTCGGTGTTTATGCTTGTGTTCTCTGTATTTCCCGACCATAAAGTCTTAATGAGGTTATTGAGTGTAAAACTGTTACTTATTTATTTATTCAATAGTAAATGTTTACGTTATATAGTAAAGTAGGTTTGATTTTAAAACAATACGCACATATTCCATATAATAATTCCTTTATATTCCTCTAAAATAATACCTTTCTAGTGATAACATAATTTTTAAAATAGGATCCCACTGATCCTTCCGGAGTTTATTTCGCTTATACAAAATTCTTTATTATATTATTAATTAAATACTGGTAGACAAGGGAATAAACCGATTATTAAATGTTTTATCTTAACTTGCCGATTACGCGGATGGAATTATTAACACACGTACGCGGGCACATCACTAAAAGATTCTTTTAACCTCAGCTGACAAGTTAATTTTAACCTCTTTTGCGTGGAGTGGAATAAATGAGTACTTCTTCTTAGGTGGCGGCGTTAATTGTCTGTAACGCATAATAGTTGGAAAATACATACGTTTGTTTTTGCGTAACTACTGAAATTTTAATGTTACATTTTTTTTTGTTCAGTTAGGATATTACTAGTTTTAAAATTTAAAAAAAGATTACTTATAGCATTTTTTTTCGTACAATGAGTTAAGATGATGTTGCCAAGTTAAAAAATAACATAAATTAAGTGTTATGACGGAAATTTATTCAAATTTTAATTTTATATTCTGTTCTTGGTCCTTTTATAAATATGTCGTGTAATGTTGTAGAATTATTTTTTTTGATTTTTTTATTTAACTTTTTAAAGTTATAAGAATAAGTAAAGCCTATATAACTATTTAAAAAGAACAAAATAACCAAATGAATATCGTCTTAAAAATTAGAATACTTTTAGGCTTAGTAACCATAAAATGTTCAATGATTTATTTCACATTGACATAAAACAACAATTGATACATTATGTATTTTCATTTTAGTAATCCATAACAAAATTAAGTAATCAATATGCCATACAAAACATACATATTTTTTTAGCAATTTTTAAATTATGATAAATTAAAGGTTACGCCAAGCATTATATTACTTTATACTATCGAAATATAAATATTAAAAATTAATGGTAATCAAATTATCAATAATAATAGTACCACTGTCAAATATAAGTATACCATCACAAAAAAACAAAATCGAATCACAATTAGCATTTATCCGCGATATAGAGAGCGAATTACCATCTTGCGCAAGCGCAATAGATCATTGTTTGCCGTTATTATTATGGCCACCCAGGAGTCTCCCGTCTCGCTCGCACGGTGGTCCATAACGAGACCTAACTGGGAACCGAATACGAATATCCATTTTTTACACGATTACCTCAAGACTGTTTATAATAAATTGTCTTAAGACGAAACGCAATTTAATTCATAGCATTGTAACCACAATTTCATATAGCATAAGTATCACTATTGTATAAACAAACGCAATCTTAAATACAGTCAACCACAGAAGTTATTTACGGTTTAACTCAATAACAAACCTTATTTTTAAAGCGTGTGTGCTATTACCGATGTTATTATATAACTATGGGTATATGTTATAAGCTCATGTACTTATCTAGAATGTCGTCCAACTTGGAAGACGTAGCCTAGCAACCAGCTAGCGACTGAGTATTGTGACAGACGAGAGTATCTTTGAGACAGTTAAAGAGCTTGTCGAAATTCGTACTATTTCGCCTGTTTTCAAATTTTATGACTTTCAACCGCACCGAAGAATCTCCTTCGTGTCTTCTCCATCCTACGTGACATTGGCGACATAATCCGTGCTCATAGGGCACAACTAAATGCCATTTAATTGAATTGAATTGTTTTGAATTGAAAAAGCTCGTTCAAGTTGAAAATAGGTAGAGATTTTTAACGCAAAAAAGTATGAGCATAACATGTCTGTAGTTATAAAACATTGCCTTATACTATACACTAGTAAGAATATTCTGCTCTCCGCTGTACTTATAATCGATGAGACAGTATCAAAATTGCATTAATTCGATCTTATCCGATATCGATGCGTGGACGATTAATCACTCGATGAAACTTGAATCGATTATATTCGTCGTAAATTTTCAGGCGCGTAAAATGATGAATGGACGCATATGTGGTACCGATTTTTATTCAACTGTTATGAAAGTTTGTTCGAATACATTTTATGTAATTTTTGATTTAGCATATTCTCGTAACTCTTTTAAAGCTTTCAGAGGTCATTGGTTACGTGTAAATAAGATTTTTTTCTTTGTTTTATTACAAAAGATTTTTTAAATATTATTTTGTCATAATATTACTAATGACTAATATTTCATTGGATAAGATGAGAAGGAAGTATATTTTCAAAAAGTTTATCTTTTTTTTCTATTTTCCTCAAAAATTTTCCTCAAAATAGTCTTGGAGTAATGAAGCGAAGCAAAACTATCATATTCTATAGACTTTTACAGCTCCTATAGAAAAATAATAAAGTACTTAAAAACAGGGACATAACATCGAATGATTGGATGACGTACATAGTACAGCTATTTAGATTTAAAAACAAATTTTGAAACCAATTTTGATAACAAAAAATATTACTAATATGGAAGTATTCGTTAAAAAACAGTATTAAAATAATCGGTTAATACACACTTAATAGAGTTCCAAAGTAACAAACATTAAAAAAAACTTACACGACAAATCAAGAACCTTCTCAAACTTATCCTTTGAATGAGGTTAAAAATATTTAAATTTTAATGAATTCTTAGTGTTCGCACTAAGAATCTAACTTTAAAGTTAGTTACATTTGTTTGTAAATAGAACATATTTTGTCGTAGGCTATAAGGCTAGAATGATGCCAAGTAGTTTTGCTCTAAAATTTTCATAAACATTGTGATAAATAGTTTGTCGATGCTGTACGCCTCAAAGAATTTATTTAAAAAAAAACCCTAGGTTGTTTTATATCAATTACGAAAGTAAAAATAACAAATATAATTCTCTCAAAATAGGTACAGTACCTATAATTTTTAATATTGAAAAGGATTAGCCTTAAAGCCTTCTCACTACAAATATATATTTACATTAATGTAACAGAGAGAGCGAATTTTATTTGGGCGAAGTAAACTCGAACCGTTGAATCTATTTGAAAAAATTATGGCATCATTTGAAAAGTACATTTTAGATCTAGGTCATAAGTAATGTATTTATGCAATTATTTTAAAACTACGTTAATGAGAGCAAAGCCGTGAGCAAAAACTATAATAGCTTATTGTAATCGTTGTAAAAACTGTTGTACCTAAGTATACGAAAAATTTAACAATTGATATATTAACTTGGTATACTCGCTCATTACCATAATGGAGAAGTCCTCGCAGAAAGTTCTTCTACTACTACTAAGTTCTCGTTTTCCATTAGATAGTTAATCTTACATAGAAACTTAAAATAACAGCTAAAATCTTTTTCATAAGAACTTAACCCTTTTAACTTTTACCAAACAATTATAGAATAAGGATATAAAATTTAATCGTTGTGTAAACATCCAAGTGTGACAAACTGCACTTATGTACGTGTTAACATACAAGTTCATTTATGTGAGTTTTAAACATCTTATAAATAAAATCCTAAAAACGATAGTCGATTTTTTTACTACCAAAGATACATACAAATGAAGTATAAAATCTTCTTCTTTTTGAAAATCAGTTAAATTTTGATGCAAATTTTTCATAGACAGTGTTTTAAGCCTACTTTTTAGGGTTCCGTAGTAAAAAACGGAACCCTTAGTTTCGCCATGTCCGTCTGTCTGTCTGTCCGCGGCCTTGCTCCGAAACCCTTAATACCAGAAAGCTGTAATTCGGTATGAGTATACATATGAATTACGCCGAGAAAGTCGTACAATAAAATCTTAAAAATATTTTTTTTCAGGGTTTCTTCCCTATGTGTTAAGAGAGACCAAAAATTTTTTTTCTCATTTATCCCATGTTGTGGGGTATCGTTAGATAGGTCTTTTAAAAATGTTATAGGTGTGGGAAAACCATTTTTCCGAACGACGAACTGTTTCCGAAATATTAAGCTTTGAAGTGTCAATTTTTCTTAGAGTCAAGTGTCCCCCCCCCCCCCTTTACCCATTAAACTGCTGCGTCTAAAAGTATGAAAAAAGTAACGATAGTGGCACATGTTAATTTAAAAGGAAATTTATCACGACTATGTGGGTTCTTATGGTTATCGAGTTATAGATGATCTGTAAAAATAAATATTTTACTTTTTAAAGCATCACATTATATAAATATTAATAATTTTAAATTAATATATGAATTTAAATGAATAAATAAATAAATATTTAATAAGTTTAAATTAAAATAAAATATAAAATAAGGTATAAAACAATGTCTCAATAAAACATGTCGCGAGTGATTCTGAATCGCGCTTATGAAGTTTTCAACCAAAACTCCATAGATTTCATAGGCGCTAATCAGGAAGGAAAATTATCGGCGCTAAGTATATTTTACAAGTGTTAGAATAAATAATCTATGAACATATAAAGTTCAAAATCGTTACTATAATTCACATTCAAACATTCATTTTAAATTAAAAATATTTTAGTCTCGAAATATAGGTACCTACCTAATTTAGTCTCTTTATCATTACATAGATTTTAATATTGTAAACACTTTAAGGATTAAATTGTTAATTAATTATATAAGGTAGGTAAGTAATAAATAGGTATATCATTTTAAATGATTACCATTTGTTATTAATAAATTACCTAGTTTGATTTTGAATAGTGTTGCCCAAATGCAAGAACAAGACGAGACTTAGCCAGTCTTGGTCTTGGTCTTGCGCCCATACACCTGGTCTTGGTCTTGGTCTTGGTCTTGCGCTCCCGGTCTTGGTCTTGGTCTTGGTCTTGCAGCAAGAGTCTTGCAAGTCTTGCAATTACCTATTAGTCTATTACTATTTATTAAAGTTTACTTTAAATGTTAGAAAAACGTATTAGAATTGGAACTTGGAACATTGTGAGCTTGAATTAACATAGCCATAGTAAAGATCAAGCAGATTAATAAATAACTGAAGATTTGATAAGAAATTCGAAAAATCAACTGACCTATATGTCGTTTTCATGGAAGTAACTGTTTCTTAATAAACATTTATGATTTATAAGCTTACATTTGCTACAACATGTAAAAAAAAAAATTAATTACAATAACTTGACTGTATTTTAAAGAACAATACTTATCTGTCTAGAAAGAGATTGAACCCTCAACTTATAAGAAATTTAATAAAAGAGTTTTACGATTTATCATTTATTTGAATAAAAAATAAAATACAACACAAATCAACAGCTTTATCATTAGGTTATGATACTTTATATCAATTTTTTTGACCAAGAATTAATACAAAGTAACCATCTGGCTGACTCATCACTTAACCTATTTC
The DNA here is from genome assembly GCA_037950945.1 of Hypolimnas misippus. NCBI lineage: Eukaryota > Metazoa > Arthropoda > Insecta > Lepidoptera > Nymphalidae > Hypolimnas > Hypolimnas misippus. The sequence continues at coordinate 6,583,307 of JBBEEQ010000009.1, forward strand.
TATGTTTTCTAATTACTAATGATGCGTTAGAAAATAATCTCTCAGCAGGTACTGAAGTTGCCGGTATTGAGAGAAAATCACGAGCCATTTTCGATAAAATCGGATACTCTGTCTCATGCGTCCTCCACCAATCTAAAATGTCTTCCGAGCTGGCAGTTCTTGGTTTTCTCAGGTACTCCTCCAACTCGTCTATCACTAAGCCTTGAAGACAAGATCCAGATGACGTCGAGGGACATTCATAGAGTTTATCAAAGTCTATTACGTCTTCATCTTCATCACATACTTTATTTTCTTTTTCTGGTAATTCCAGAGATTTGTTCAGTGAGTGTAGACTTTTATATTCTTCATAAAGTTCATTGAACTTGCGCAGACTTTCTGTTTTAAGTTGCTTCCCCCACATTGTCAGGTCAAAAGTCTGAGCCTTATGCCTTGGGTCTAAAATTAAAGAAGTACAATAAATCCAGTTGCTCTTCTTGTAATGTTTAAGCATTTTGTCTCGAGCTGCTTGGAAAGCTAGAATGAGCCTTTCATCCACTTCAGATCGATTAGGTTTCTCATCTAACTGTTTTACCATGGATTCAATTTTATCTAGCAAGAGATTGAATGATACAATGACTAGCGGTAATGTAACATATTTGTCTCCACCAAGTTTTGTACTTAAAAGTTTAAAATTTATTAGAAATTTATGTAATTTTTCGAGTACCTGCCATTCATTAGCTGTGATTTGAAAATCATTTAATTCGGTGACAGAACTGCACAATATGTCAATGCCCGCTCTCACTTTTAAACCAAATCCAATCATATCATGTGTGGAATTCCATCTCGTTGGACAGTCAAGAATGGCATTTAGATTTGATGGCACGCCAGCTGCTTCACAAGCAGACTGAAACTTCTTCTTCACTATCTCACTTCTTTTTATTTTACTGGAAATGCTGCGTAACTTTGTTACAGATGTACGCGAGTCAGCAATATTTGGTGCAGATTCTTCATCTTCCTCATCCTCAGTTTCGTCTGCATAGTCTTCGTACTGCTGATCTTGCGCGTTAGTGTCAGACTCACAGTGTAATGCTAAGGTCTTTAATAAATCTTGTACACCAAGGTTTAAAATGTGAGCAAAGCACCGGAAATGTTGATTGTCTGAATCAAAGTGTTGCGGCAGCAGTTTGCTCAGTTCATACATAAATTTGGTATTTGCAGTTGCGTTGTCGACCGTGATACCTTGTATTTTATCAATTATGCCATATTCCAATAAACATTCATGGAAAATCGTTGCAATATCTTCCCCAGTATGTCGACCGCGTGATGGTATAAAATCAAGAACTACAGATTGATACTTCCATTCGTTGTCTATATAATGAATAGTAACCCCGTAGTAACTCCTACCAGCAATTGACGTCCACCCATCAATGGTAAAAGACATTTTAGATGATAATTGTTGAAGTCGTTCCTTGAGATTCAATTGGAGCTCTTCAAATCGCTCTTTGACTTTCCTTCTAAGTGTAGACCTTTTAGGAAACACCATATTAGGGCAAATACGTCGAAAATATACTTGTGTAGCTTCGTCATCGAAAAATGAGAAGGGAAGATATTTTTTCACCACCCAATCAACTGTAGCTGTCGTGATGTTGTCACTGCTGTTTTCCGACTGAAACAAAACAAGAAATCTTGTGTTATTATTTAAAACATACTAGGTTTGAGCGTATAAGAGGAGGAGGTTTGTTGTTGTTAAATCGAGAAAATCGTTAAATTGATATTTGTTATATTAAGGACTTGCACTGTACTGTAATTTACCAAAATAAAGTACTTAGTTGTTACTGGCCGATTCAATGAAAATATGGGTGTTAGTGGTGTTTTCATCTAGAAACTTCATCTTTCATCGTTGCGACATATTAAGTATGTAATTATCGTCTAAAAAATATTTTAGACGATAATTACATACTTAATATGTCGCACCCCTAGATGAAAACACCACTAACTCAAAAATACTTACGTAAGTTAATGGCGTTTTTGAAAGTATCGCATGAATAGCTACGCGGAGTTAAAATTCTTTTAACTGTTAAAAAAATATTCTTACCTGTCCACTTCTTCCAGCGGTTACTAAAAAGCTTGTGATATCTCCACTTAATTTTGGTTTAACAGGAAGAAATATTTCTGATTCCTTTTTGTGGAAAGATATTAGATGTTTCCTTAAGCCTGAAGTGTTTCTGTTTTTCATTTTTATTTCAATCTTTTTATGTTGGCACAATTTACAGAAGGCAGTTTGGGATGCATGAATTATTTCGAAAAACTCTTCAAATTTGCTTTTGGGTCTTTTAGATCTGTGACTCAAACTCTCGTTACTCGGACTAGAATAATTTGAATCTTCGTCACTCATATTAAATTGTACACGTGATACGTTTTTAGAAAACAACGAGAATTAGTAAAAACAATTATTAAGTTAGACTCGAAGCACAGCTCAATTGGAAATGACTGGAATTAAAATAATTCCTTTATTTATAGTACGTTTCCTTGCTTTCTACCGCGCCGCCTCGCCACGTGCCGGCTCTATGAAAAGGATGCCGCCGCAAATGAAACAATGCCGCGTGCGGCGTACAAACACACACTAAATATTACCTACTTGTACAGACGCGACGCGTGAATAAAATATATGTAAAGAATTAGTGCCAATCACTATTCTTTACATATAAGTGAATGTTTTGGCGTACATCTATACTAATATTATAAAGCTAAAGAGTTCGTTTGTATGTTTGATGACAGAAGTTTTAAAATAAATAAATAAGTTCTGAACGTCACTATACCTCCAAAGTTACTATTCCTCGTGGACGAAGTCGCGGGCACAGCTAGTAAATACTTACTCTCATCATCTCTCTCAGAGATATTCGGGCTGATAAGTAATACAAAACTCTTATCGCAGGCTTTTTATTTTATTAGTAGATAAGTACCTACGCTTTTTATATTATTTTATTAGTTTTGTAGAATTTTTTTACACGTTTCAAGTATATTTAAAAGCGGCTACAATATTTATTAAACGGGTGATATTTGAACACTTTTTTGCTATTTTTTCTTTTAAAAACTTAAGAAATATAATGACTAAATGTACAATAATAGTACCTAAGTAATTAGTTTAAAACCATATAAGTAATCAATATTATAATATATACTTACTAGAATGAATTAATATGACATCTACTACCTATCCTTACCATTTTATCCTAATCATAATACTACTTGCGTGATCAGTATAATGTATTCATTTTCATTCTAAGCACTCTGAAACTTATTTATTCTTTGGAACACCTGTAGGTACTCTTAAAATTCGAAATTATTTTGCATGAGTATACCTACGCCCTATGGCGGCAATCAAATAGTGTCAAATGTTATGATTTCGGCGTGGCGGCAACGATTGTTTTAGATTTCAAAAGAAGCCGCCGGCGCGTGTATCATAACCATGTACTTCCGAAAAGCGGCAAATTTCTTTGAGAAGTAAGTACAAAACCTTTGATGCCGCATTATCAAAGTGCCGATGGTTAAAACATAACTATGCATGCACTCAGTTTGATTTTAATAGATATTTTAATAGATATGTTTATGGTATTAGTCGTAATGCGCATAGGTCCAGTTTTTCATATTTTTTGATACAGTTTTTTGCGTCTCATAGAATTCCTAAGCGTACCTACCTATACACCGAACTGTTACACCTAACTACTCAGTGAAATAGCGCTAAGTCCTAGCTGCAAGACGCAAGAGTCTTGCAGGCTATGTCTTGTTCTCGCTCAAGTCTTGCACGGTCAGTCTTGGTCTTGGTCTTGCTAAAAATACGCGGTCTTGTTCTTGGTCTTGGTCTTGCAAAAACGCAAGAACAAGACCAAGACTGCAAGACCAAGACTGAATTTGGGCAACACTAATTTTGAAAAATAAGAATGAAGGCATAATAGCATATCAAAATAGTTATTACATTAACAATAATCTTGACGCCTGAGGTTTATTATTACACCATTAGAGATAAAAATGATCTTTAAATATTTAATACATATACCTACATATACCTGATTATATCGTAGCTACATGAAAAAGTTAATAAATAAATTCATAGATATAGTAAAATGATAATTAATTATAATGATTGAATATATATATAAACCAATAATTTAAAAAAACACGATGAGAAGATGTTACAAAAATAGGTACTCGAAGATTGCTTGACCGATCTTGACAATTCTGACAACTACGGAACCCTACATTGTGCGTGGCCCAACACGCACTTGGCTGATTTTTTTAAACTTCGTTTGTTCGTGTTCGATTTATTATTCATTTATGAATTATAAGGTCTAACTTATTTATATTATGTTAGACGTTACGCAAAATATATTTACAGTGAAGAAAACGATGATGATGAAATGAATTCAGATATGTTTTAACCGTTTAAAATAATAATTTTGACGATTTGATAATCATTATGCATCATTCACTTCGCATAAGTATATAAAAATAAAAAAATACGTTACAAAGATAACGCTAAATAGTTGCCGAAACATCGCATCAACGTGTTATTATATAAACATCATCCTATTATATAATTATATCGCTTGACCTTTAGCCATTTATCAAGCGTCACGTCATGCCGGGACATATCGGGACACGTTCGCACGTTTTTCCCGTCACCCGTCATTGAGGGCACGCCGTGTAATGGCAGTTTGGTGAAGACGTACAATCAATCATTGCGACGTGTATCAATAAGATTTTATGGTGTTCGTGGACGGAGAACTGTTCAACACAATGGGAAAATGGGAAAGGTTGACTTATAAGTTGTACTTAGGCGAGAATTGCACTTGTATGTTTTGCTTCTCAACCTTGCTTATATTAACATAAATTGTTTATCATTGCTTTTACACCTGATAGAATTTACTGTCAGTGGAATTTTTATTTACACGTACATTAAGGTATGATTAAGTAGTTAGCTATTACCAAGTTACAGAGTTGTTTCATATCAGTTACAAAAATAAAACTTACAAATGTAATTCTCGCCTTAAATTTTACGTCACGAAATGTATTTTTTAAAGGGTAGGGGAGGGATGTAGGGAGCGTTTGGACTTTGGTATTTTCGTATACAGTCAAATAGATTAACAGAGATCTTACTTCGTAATTTTAAATGACTCCAAAAGAATATTACAACTTGTTACAGTATTGATTACACATTTTAATTACTTTTGTAATAGTAAATTAGTATAACAACTTTTACCTATTATTTGTAGGTTACCATACGCCAGAAGCCGTAATGAATCAACCTAAGATAATTTATTCTGATCTTGTTAATTGGACGCTGATAAGCAATAATGTGTCAACCCACAAAAGGTCAAATTCGGAGATATTGGTGTATTTTGATACTGCATCACCTATTTAACATTATTAAAAAGAAATTAAAGTCATATAAATTGAATAAGTACGGAAAAAAGTTTCTTAATTAATTGGTTCGAATTTCACGGGCGTTACATATTTTGCAATTTATACAATAATCTCAAACATTTGGAAAACTTTTTATTGGATAATATATTAAATATATCAGTCTGATTTTAATTCATTATACCTTTTATCAAAAAATAAAAGAAAAAATGGATATAAACTTCTTTAAACATATGTGTTCAGAATAGGTTTGACATGTTTAGACGCCATTTTCTCAAAATGAAGTCCGTGTGGCTTGACACAGTATTGCTTATCAGCGTCCAATTATCTCTTTTCTTTTTCTTATTTTTTATTTTATAAAGTTGTCTCAGATCGTGATCGTTAATGTAATTTTAATATTCAATTCAATTACTTAAATTACTTCAATTTAGTAACTTAGTCGACTACCCACCATTTTTTCGGCTATAACAGGACGGAGGAGTTTTTTTCAGAGCAATTGCCATCTGACCTATACAACGACTAAATGCTTAACTTCTATAGATGTATAAACATTAGGGACTGTGATAACAACTGGAATTACTTTGTATGGTGTAAGACATGTCTTTGTGAGTGAATCCACATTCATCCATGGTGACAAATCTCCAGACTTATTTGTACAAATAAAAATATCTGCCCCAAGCATGAATCAAAACGACAACTGTCGGCGTTAAAGGGTATATTTAGTATTATGTTAGTATCCTTTTTTTATTGAATCACTTTCATTCCAAGGATTTGGTAAGGAATAAATATATTTGGAGACCATGCCAATGTATGGTACGGGAATTTTTATGAATTAAATTAAATTTTAATAATTAAAAAAATATTGCAAAGTTTAATATTTAATTAATTAAATAATCGAAAATATAAATGATGCATGAGGTATTTAATGCTCTGGCTCTGACATATTCTTCCCTAAAACGTTTATGAAATAAGCGTTAAAAACTACAAATATATCGCCACCTCACAAAAAAAAATCTCTCAAGGCACAAATTAGTTACTTTGCATTTTTGTTGCAAATTTCAGTAGAAAACTTCGTAAATGATGTATTTCAAACGAACATACTTTGTATACTCCTAACGCCATCTATCAATTCAGTTCAAAAATATGTTTTTATAAAGCGTTTTTATATTCTGTAAAGTAACATTTTCATACGTTCAAGGACCCATGTTAAAAAAAAAAACTTATTATTAGTTTTTTTGTTGTTTGATGACATTTTTTACTAATTAAAGACAAGAAGAAAAGGCGAGAAATGCACATACAAGTTTTTCTCTCAGATTGTCATAACCACTTACAACTGAAAGTATTTACTCTCAGTGCCTTATTTTTAACATTTACAGCTTTCGTGACTACTACCAATCTAATACCAGGTTACAGAATTGTTTTACATCACTTATGGGAATAAAACTTCCAAATGTAATTCACGCATCAGATTTTCATAAGTATTTACGTAAGTTGTTTGCTTTACACTTGAAAGAATTTAAGTACTTTCAGTGCCTTTATTTTTGACTTGTAGCTTTCGTAAGACTACGTAGGTAACTATTACCAGGCCGCATTATATCAATTACGAGCGTAAAACTTATGCACATAGAATAATTATATGTGCCGTTGTGATTTTTATGATGTACGTTGTAGATTTTTATAGCACGACGCCGGTGTCGTTACATGTCACGACGATTAAACGTGCCACGGTACGATGTCATGTTGTGGTGACACATGTGTTTTGACCCTAGACCCTTTTTTGATACCTATGTGTTAAAAAAAAAAACTAATAATTGGACAATTTAATTAAAATTAAATAGAAGAAAGAAAGAAATGGATCTTCCATTAACAAAAACAATTACTTCTATTAAAAATAAAAAGAAAGAGAAATTAAAAATAACTATATTAAACCTAAGTAACTATCGATGTCACAGTGAGGAAAGGTGCCCAAAACACTGGCAGCAATACCTCTTTGGATGGCCAGACTGATATAATAACTTAAGTTATTTATCACAATGGAACATAAATAATATAGGTAACATATTTATATTCAACTCCATACAAATAGTGTCGCATTTAAAAACGTTAGTTAATGCATTCAAATGATTTAAATATGCATTGTTAACACATGCAAATGATCGCGACTTCGGTTGCGCATAATTATTGTTTTGAATAACGTATTTCTTTGAGAAACGATGTCTACTCCATACAATTATTTATGTTTATGGGAAGTATGTCCTTCTCCAAGGTCTACTCTATTTTTATACCAAAATTTATCAAAATCAGTTAAGCTGTATAGACCTGAAAAGATAGTAAAAAACAGACGGACAGGACTTGTTTTCACATTTATCCATAATATATGTATATTTTTTAGAAAAAAGACCCCTCATTTACAACTGTAGAATAATTTTAGCTACAACTCTTATGTTACTTATCTACATAATTAAAATTAAATTTAACCACAAAACGATCACACAAAAATATTTCACATTCTGTATTTTTATACCTACAAAAATACGTACAGTTAAAAATAAAAACAGTACATTAAGTACAAAATCATTATTTGGTTAAAATAACAACAAAAAGCACTCTCCAGCAAACAAACATTTACACGATGCATATTCACAATATACATTGTTAAAGACATTATTTTGTACTGGTCTTACGTATGAAAAAGAGGTACTGTCACTCGTCTCGTTCTCGGGCGGGGCTCAACACGGTGTTGCCCACGTATTTAGAGGTCTCTATGTGAGGTCCCGATAGTAATTTATTAAAAGGCCCCACAGCTTTCGAAACACGATCCAAAAATTACCGTATGAATTAAGATGTAACGATACTTTTTATCATGGCACTGCGAAATTAAACTAATTATTAAAATATATTGTTGTATCAACGTCCTAAAAAAAATTATGGACTATTAAAATACCATGTATTTGAGCATTTGAGCACGATTTCTAGAAAGTTTTAACGATTATGTCTTATGTTACGGATTTTGTAACATTAGTAGGCGTTTACTAAATGTTTTATGGGCTTTTCGTGTTTTGTAATGTTTGGGAAAGCTAATCGACATCAGTGTCAAAGTGCATGCTTTGTAATTTGATTATTTAATGTTAAATAAACGTAGCAATAAAATAACTAAAAACACGTTATTAAAGCCGGTGTAACTATAGGTGAATTTATTTGCCTAGTTTTTAGACTCTTGGTTGATATACGAGTCATATATTTTTTATTGAGACTTAAGCATAAAAATTGTATCCAATGTTGACTCCATCAACTTTGCGTAAAAATTTTCATCCCCTATTTTACCCCCTTCACATTTTACTTTAACGCCAAAAATAGTCTGTAATTATCCAAGTTTTAATCGCAAAAGACAAACAGAGTTGCTTTCGCATTATAATATTATTGGTATTCATAAACATTTAATTTCTGATCAAGTCAAGTCTTAACAGAGACATAGGTAATAATATAATAAGCTATCAATAGTAATGAAAGTTATATCGCATTAATTTATTCTTAAGTCTAAATGAAAAATAAAATAATAGATCACTGAATGATAAGCTGTAAGTATCTGTACCTGTATTGTAAATAATAGAAAGATGCCAAGAAAACCATAGTCTTATTTGCCTTTCTCTTTATTGAATAAATAAAACGTATAAAGCACAAAGCTTGCAACATTTTAATATATATTTGGATGCTGATAAGCAATAATGTGTCAACCCACAAAAAGTCAAACTTCGGAGATATTGATATATTTTGATACTGCATCACCTATTTCACATTATTAAAAAAAATTCGAGTCATATAAACTTAATAAGTACGGAAAAAAGTCTCTTAATTAATTGTTTCGATTTCCAAGTGCGATCAATATTTTGCAATTTATAGAATTAATTCTCTTAATTATTTGAAAAACTTTTTATTAGATAATATATTAAATATATCAGTCTGCTTTTATTTCAATATACCTTTTATCAAAAAATTAAAGTAAAGTTGGATATATACTTCTTCAAACATATTTATTAAGAATAGGTTTGAGATCTTCAGACGCCATTTTCTCAAAATGAAGTCCGTGTGGCTTGACACAGTATTGCTTATTAGCGTCCATTTATATCATCAGATTAAGCAGAAACTAAGAAAAAGATGGATACTGCAATCACCTGAATGAAGTCAGTGTATTTTGTATTTATTTTTTTAATAGTAAAATAACTGAGAAGTGGATTGCAAATACTTACCCAATGTTCAGAGTTCTGGATTGCATGTTACTTCTGTTTTCTTCTTCCTGCCCTGTTCCCAATCTTATGTTTCTTCGGTTTAACCAGTCCTCTTCCACTCTCGTCTATCAGCCGTCATCGCAGTTGCTCCTATATAACTCATTTCAGTTTTCACACAATCCATCTATCTCTTTTTTAATCTACCTCGACCAACATAACATATAACACGTATATCTCTTACTCCTCTTGTAACATGGCATTCAACCCTCCTCGTAACATGTCCATACCATTCTAACCTTCTCCATTTGTTTGACACTGGCTCTCTTTCTCAATTTGTTTAACACTCTTCGCTTCCCCTGGTATATTTATTTCTATCATAACCATTCTAGTCCAGAAATCCATCTTAACATTCGCATCTCTGCTAAATGCACTCTGTTTTCATCTATCCCTTTGGAGGCTCAACACTCAGATCAATACATCATGACAGGTCTTAGGATCCTTTTGTAAATCTTGCCCTTAATTTTAAGGAAATTCCGTGGAGCACAAGTTTATCTTGTGACCTGTCGCCATTTCATCCATCCCGCATTTATTCTATTATGCACGTCTTGAATCAATGATCCGAGATATCGAAAGTCGAGGCAAACAAGGAAGAATACACTGTCTAAGGCAATAGAGAAAAAACTGGATGTGACATCTAAATCGCAATAAAAAGTAAGAAATTAAGAAAAAAAAATGTTTTTTTAAATGTGTCAGGTTCGATTTCTGAGTCATAAAGAGTTTTTTAACTTCAAAATCGGTTAAATAATTTCTTTCAATAATTTTTTCTAGCTGTTATTGTTTCAGAATTTTCCCCTTTTTTTCTGTAATATGTATTGCTGTTGGCCCTACTGGCCTTGACAGCGTCACCGGGGGGGGGCTGAGTACTGAGACTCGGCCTTGAAATTGGGAACCCCCGTTGGGGCTCAGAATGGACGTCCGTGTCTAAGGATGTCTCCTAGTGAGATCGCACCTCGGCTGAAACGTCGTCGGTGTGGAGGATGGCACTGTGCGGAGCGCAGATGACGAGGGTGACGGTCTCACGACGCGCCTAAGCGCGCCCGAGCCGTCGCAAACCGAGGACCTCGTCTCCGCCGGCGGAGACGGTGTGTGTGTGTGTGTGAATTGTTCCTATCGGTCCCTACGAATGGAGCGTTCGCCAGAGTGATTCGGTCATCGGAGAATTTTCCCCCCTGAATAACTCTGTTTATTAGCTACTTTACGCTGATTTTTTATGAGAGTGTGGTACTTCCCTAGATAAGCCAGCCAGTATACGAGCTGTACTACCAATAAAAAGTTAAGCTTTACCAACGTACAAATCATTTACACATTCTTTTTTAAAGTTTCGCATTTATATTCATTTGATTTAAAATATAACGATATTTTAAATTAAACTGGATTATAAATGCAATATTTTATATTAAATTTAAATATTAATTTAGTTAGCCCAGTAGTTGAAAATATAATCTTTATCCTGTATTATAATCTTTATAATGTACACATATTGTCACCTAGTGTCATTAATATGAAACTGTTTACTCCTGCTACTTGACACTAGATGGCTTTAATTCACATTTATTTAAATTATAAAATTATACTTTCAGTTTCAATTTTATTGAGTAACCGCCAAGTATATTTTTTTATATATTTTTCTAAAACTGAATTAATGAATACTGTAAAATACTTTATTAATATCAAATGAAAAACTTTAAAAAAATATAAATTTAAATTATCTTAACTAACAATTGCCAGCAGTATTTATCTGTCACATTATGACAATAGTAAAGTATTTACACATAAAATTGTCATAAGTCAAAATAAATATATTCAAATGAAAAGTAAAAAAAATTAAACAATATATTAAATTATTTTTTAATAATGATGAACGTTAAATTAATCGAGAACTTGATTCTGTCAAACAACGAAACTTGTCCAGAATTTACATATTCAAATCCGCTATTGGATAAAAATGTTACAGCAGCATTATCAAAAAGTTTTATTAAGATTCTCAACATTTCAAAGGAAAACTCCAGTACAAATAAAAAAGTAAGGCACGTGGTGCTTGAAAATATTCGTAAAATGTGTAAAATTGAGCCAGACGATCATATGAAAGTTGATGAAAACCTCACTGAACTCCTCACTAGTTATTATGAAAAACAAATCCAAGACAAGAATTCTTACAACGTTGAAGGGATCGATAGGAAGTTAGACGCTTTTCTTATCCGTAAATCCAAAGAAATATCCATAAACTCCTCATTTCAATCCACTATTAACCCTGAAGTGGCACAGGCCTTGATAAATTTAAATGAAAAAAGAAAATTTAAGGATACATTAACACAAGACATTATTCATTGGAATTCAAATGACAAAAGATGCCTAAAAATTTTAAAAGAATTATGGAGCTGTAATGAAACACATGATGTGTACAATGATAGTCATTTCCTAAACGATACTTCAATAAAAATAAAGACTGAAATAGAAAAATTACTTCTTGATATTTCATTTGAATTGCTTCACAATGATAATACTGATGTTGATGAAATTTTAACTAATATTAACTATAATACATTATTTGCAACTTGCTCTGTCTCACCTGAATGTTTTCAAATCTGTATAAATATACTCAATACATTATTTCTTATTAGTAATTTTAATTCTAAAATACAGAATTTAATAGTCTCTTTTGTCCAAAAAGTGAAAATTTCATGTTCAAGTATAACATTTGCAATTCTGTATCCTACCCATCTTACGCATTTAGTTACACTTTTAAATATTGATTTAGATGTATTACCACAATCCTTAAAATTAAACTATGTTGAAACAACAATCAATTATTTAAATGAATTACAAAAACAGTCTGAAAATGATTTGATTTTATTACTTTTGCATTTTCCACAGTGGGACAAGATCTATTTCGAGCAATAAAATATATTTTAATTTGAATGGCATTTTATTTTATAATTTTAAGGAATTCTGGGAGAGAAAGAAACAAATCAATCGAAACCTTTATTACTTCTTCTAATTAATAATACTATGACAAAAATAAAAATAACACAAACATTTTTTTTTTCTTTAACAACATCGATACAAAAATGACTTTTATAATCAAGGATAAACATCTAATTGCTAATGTTATATGGGTGGGTCCTGAAATATAGCCCAAGAATTGAAAAACACCAATGACATCATGGATTGATATCTTTAGCTGAGTACACACTAGACAATATGACACTAGGTCTAATCATGCACGATAATAAATATATGGATAATAATAATCAAATATACTTGGAATATATCTAATATGTATATCGTTGCTTAAATAGGAAAATAACATTATTCAAAAAGAACTAATATTATAGTATAAACATTTTGGTTTTAATCTCTTTGGTGATTTTAATAAAGGAAAATTATATAAATAAAATCTTTAAATAATCTTAAACATTTGATACATAGAATTTGGTGTATATAAATATGTGTCTTGTTCCATATACAGGGGTTTGTTGCAGACTCCATTGAAGTAATAAGGTCTATGTTCTGAAGATTTCAATTTTGACATTTTTCCATTTAAGCCACAATATGAGAATCATTTTAAGTTGTTCTTATTCGAAGAAATCTATTTGTTTTAAATGGAAATACTCTTCCATATCACTTAATCGATACGAAGGGTCAAGATATTTTTTAGCACAAATACTACTCATTAACTTGGCCTTTTGTCGCTTAACATCATGCTGGAAACTTTTCAAATGTTTCAGCATATTCTCCCAAAATGGAAAAACTCTATTGCAGTATCCACAATGGTAAAGACCAGGACGAATCTGAAATTAAAAATAATATTAAATGATTTATTTTGAAACGATTTTCAATATATTTTCTAATTACTTTGATATTGTATTGGTTAAATACACTTTTTATAATGCAGAATAAAAAAAATTACAAAAGCAAAACTGTTAGTAACTATATTAGAATAAATAAATAGATTATTTGTGTTACATTTTCAAACAATATCTTCTTATTTTGTTATTAAAAATTCTTATTACCTGGCGAATAAATTCATCATCATCCTTCGTAGAGATAGGATAAACTTTACATCCCAATACAATAGTTTTATGTTCTTTAGTTTTTATATGTTTGTTCAAATCTAGACAGTCCATCACTTGGTTACAAGCGTAGCATGTACCATCATTATTTCCAAATTCACAAACAGTAGAAACAAGCATTAAACTGAGCGTATTCACGCAGATCCCATCGTTCATACAAATGACACTTACATTATCAATCTCAAAGGGACCGAACATTACATCTAGAAATCTTTTATAAGGAATGCCTTTTATTGCAGGTTTCTCGTGTTCTCGGCGTGGTATTAAACCTTTAAGTTCTAAATGGCCTTGGTGCACAGCACCCTCAACGTGTTGTTTTGCAACATTCATATGTGCAGAGAGATATACATTGCATATAGAGCAAATTCCCTTACTTCCACCCTTATTCAATATTATAAAGTTGGCCCTCCCATATCTAGCTAGTTTCGCTCTTTTCTTACCCTTATCTTCGAACGTGAAATCTTCGTCTTCATCTAGATCTTCATCTTCGTCTTCGTCTTCATCTTCATCATCATCATCATCATCATCATCATCTTCACCATCGTTTTCGTCTTCATCTTCAACTTCACATTCATCTTCATCTGTCAATAGATGAGTCTTCCTATGGTTAATTACTGCCTCATAGTTTAGTTCTAGAACCTCGTTACATTCTAAACAGGTAGCTTTGTTTTCGACATCGAAACTAAAATTTTCCTTCTGTGTCTTCTTTATTAGTTTTATCATTATAGACTCGTTGTTATTTTGATCGTCTTTAGTGTTGGAATTTTCTTCTTGAGCTGGGTGTTCGTTCTCCTTATGATTATCAGCCCAATGAGTATCTAGTAATTTATTTTCAAATACTTTGAAACATGTGAAGCAATAGAATTTATTTCCCAACTGAAATAAAACATAAAAATATCATGTAGTTAGTTTTGGCCAATAAACACCATTGACTGGTCTGCCATCCTACTAGTAAAAAGTGTTTAAAACACAGAAATGTTTAATGGACTGTAAAACTTTTATAATCGTCTTCCAAATAAGGAGGAGGTTTCAATTCGTCAGGGACTTTTTTATGAATGTTCACTGAATACTCAGCTGATTGCGGACTGATTTTGAATTTTTTTTTGTTTAAAAGGGTATACTTCCAAGTTGGTCCCACTTAAATCAGGTTAAGATCTGATGGTCGTATCCTAAAGAAATCAAGTGAACTCTACAATTATTATAGGCACCTATACCAATTTAGGTATTTTTATAGTAGCTCATGCATTTGCTCTTAAAAAGCAACATATGGTGAAGTGGAACTGATGACGAAGACCACATTACCAATGAAACGACTCAATAACAAGTGTTTCATAGGTTTTGATTTGATTACTTCAATATGATTGCTAAGCAATTTATGCTTGTCACATTGCTTAAAATAAAGTGGACCTGATAATGCGAAGGACTCCGAATCATATAATTCCTCAATAATTGACAGATCTGCATCATAAAAAGCAATATTTTGTTACTGGTGATAAGCAGTTGACATAAGGCTATTGTTATTTAGATAAATCACACAAGTTACCATTGCTAAGGTTGTAGCTAAAAGTGTAAAATATCTTTTTTTTTAAATCAATATGTACCAACTTCTGAGCCAAATTTAATAGGTATAAGTAAACTAAAAAGCAAAAAAAGTATTTACTGCAACATTTTGAAATTGGTGCCAGTTAATAACAAGTTCTTGTACATGATTTTACTTGTCACAAACTTCAAAATGTAGAATATATTTTTTGGTTGTTTAGTTTACTTGTTAATATTTGAAAAAAATAGGGCAGAAAATTAAATTGTTTAAAAAATTGATTTTGTATTTGACTACCTGCAATTATATTAAAACTTAACTCACATTAATAAAAGAATGTTCAAGTTAATAAGAGTATACCTTTCTATAATGCTGGTCATTCTCAGATACAGTTTCAGCTTGTATCAATTTCACCATATGGTTGAAAGAATGAACATGAGTTAATACCTTTTCAACCGATTCATCACATAATAAACACATATCATCAGAGATACCATTCCATTGTAGTCTTGTAACAATTCGATTTCCTATTATGATGAATCCATTTTCCAAAGTCCGTACATTTGATTTCTTTTCATTAATTTTATTAGATATTTTCAACTCTTGGTGAGAACTTTCCTTTAGATGATCCACTGCATTTTGAATGACTAAATTGCATATTTCACAATAGAAATCGTCATCTGTAATCTTATAAGAAATACATTATTAGAAAATAATGAATATTGCCGTAACTTAATGCACCATGCTTCGCCACTGTGGATTGGTGAATAAAGATGTATTACAAATTATTTTAACATATTACATTTTATATTAATTTATTTACTTAAATATATGTATTTTGTAGTTTATGGTAATATTTATAATATTTTATTTCTTTATTCTTATATATATGTATATAGATTTATATATATGCACTTCCCAAAACCCTTCTCTGGAGGATATCAATATCCTTGCAAGTAGAGTTGTCTGTACGGGATATCTTTTAGTGATAAGACCGCCCTTGCCTACAATTGTCCATTCCTTAGAATAATGAATTTCTTTTCTTTCTATTATTGTGATCCTAGATAATTGAATGCAATAAAGTTTTTATCTATCTATCTATCTACACAGGTTTCTTCGGTGTTGAGCATGAGAATTTCAACACAAATACAACACTTCATAAGTCAGAAGAGCTTCCTGGTTTTCAAGCTATGAGTATCGGTGGAGATTAAGGTTTCTGTTATATCACCTGGGTTGTCTAGGGTTTTTATTCTATGAGATGATACAATATAAATTAACTCATTTGTTCATAATAAATAATTTTAAATACCTTATAAATGTAGTCTCTTTTAAATTTATGCACATATTCCAGGTTTTTCGTACGGTTCCTGTGCATTAACCATCGCAAATGTTTTTCAACGGTATCTTCATCTATACAACTTTCTTCACACAAAATACAATAAAAATCAGCTTCACCGCATAGTATAAAGTTCTTATAATACTTCTCCATTTCTGTTATTTTAAGTAAATTGTAACTTAATCAAATACTTTAATAAGCCTTATTTTTTATAATTCGATATAAAAACCGCGGCAATTGATGAGGGTAGAATCGATTATATTCAGCCATTAGAACTTCACTTACAAACATAAAATTCTTTACTCGTTTGCCAGTATGTTTAAACCTGTAATCAAATATTAATTATGAAAATGAAATATTTTTTAATTTATATTTAGGTTTTCAGTTTTTAAGATTCTAGTCACTTTTAAAAAGAAATTGTCAGTTAATTTAATTTTTTACTGAAGATTGAGACCGTTTATACTTAATCAATAATGGTACTGATCATAGACAGAGATTGGACTGGGAAGGACTGGGCATAGATAGGCTTTAAACTCTACACAAAAATATATAACTATTTGGGTACATAGAAGAATATTAAATATATATCCGATTATTCTTAGTTAATAAAAATGCAGTTCGACCATGTTATAAGATTTTGGTACCAATAATGTTGACCACTTTGGACGACATTGACTAGCAATCAACTAGCGACTAATTATAATAGGCGGGAGTATCATTGAACCTACAAGAAATGTGTACAAATTTTTAGGGTCAAATATTATGACCGTAACATATTTTATTTATAAACTATCATTAGCTTTGTTTTTAAAATTAGCTTCCTAAAGTATTTCTAAAGTTGCCCATACGATTGCATTGTCTCTAATTCTATTAATAATCTGTATCGGTTTTTACACATTGACAGGTGACAACACTGAACGCTTCCTTTCAAAATAAAATAATTGGTTTTGGTTTTCTTCAAAGTTTTCTTTTGTAAATTTCTGCTAAAACCATATACATTTTCTAATACGTTATTCATTAATGTATTTGCATTAAATCAATAATGCTTTAATGTAGCTGGTATTCACAATCTTGTGTTTTCAACGGTAAAATAGGGAGTGTGGTATAGTCTAACAGTATGAGTAAAAGACGACGCGCGTCGTCGGTGGCAAGTAGAGGTGCTGATGGTGACGACAGTGACGATGGAGTAGAACTTAGTAATCCTGGACCTCCACCAGCTCGAAAAAAGAAAAAATTAGAGCCGGTATGTACAAAATATTATACAGATATTAAAAAAAATGTAGGTCATTGAACTTGTTTGTTTGCATAAAGAATGCCGGCTTATTTAACTGTTATAATATTTAACGCCTGGTAATTTAATTCGCAGGATAAAAAGGTTTTTGTTAATCTAAAATATATCATTATATTACAAATAAATTCTTATATTTATTTTAATATTTACATATTATTACCTCCATGCCCAATTTCGCTCTGATCTAAGGGACCATCGCAGCTAAAACTTGATGGTGTATGTTTATCATTTAATGTAAGAATAATCATCATCATTACAAATCTGAATTAATATATATATTTTTACATAATAACACAAATACAATTAATTTATTAAAATATGTTGTTTCAGAGTGAAATTTGTCAGCAATTGTATGATATCATTCGCACTTATAAGAAAGAAGATGGTACTTTATTATGTGACTCATTTATAAGGGCTCCGAAGAGACGTCAAGAACCACAGTATTATGAAGTTGTATCGCAACCGATTGACTTGTTACGAGTAAGGAAATAGAAATTAAAAATTATAATTTTTATCATATGCTTAATTTAAATTACTCTATGTTGTGTTGGTATTACATTATTAGTGTTGTTTATGCAAATAACTTGTACTGAATTGATAAAGATTAGTTGTTTGATGACAATTTAAAAATGTCTTTTTTACTTCAAAATATTGTTTAAATTATGTGTATCATAGTATCTGTTTTAAGTTTGTTTATATTTGTTTAACTATATTAGTATTAAATTTATAGGTGCAACAGAAATTAAAAACAGATACATACGAGGATATTGAAGAACTTTCAGCCGATATAGAACTGTTAGTGAATAATGCAAAGGCCTTCTATAAACCAGATTCTGATGAATATAAAGATGCCAATGAACTCTGGAAACTTTATTCTAAACACAGAATGGCACTTGAAAATGGTAATAAATGTTTATTGTATTTTGTGATATTTACTAATAGAACTTCAACTTTTAGTACCTTTATAACTTTTGCCTTTTTATTTATGTATTTACTTATGTAGCATGTTACTACTGGCATATGCTCTTCCAGAATGCTATCCTTTCAAGGGCATAAAGTTATTAATTTTAAATTATTGAAGAAAAAAAGGAAGAAATGGAACTTATGTGGTTTTTATCCAGAAAATGCATCTGCCCTTAAAAAAAATTATTTTTAGCAAAAAAAAAAAATGTGCTATAAAAGGTTTTTTAAATGACTGATAATTTTTTTTTCTTATTTATCATAATTCTTGTAGTAGAAAACAGTTAAAAAAAGAATTAATCAAATTATTTATACTATATATATCTACTTGTACAAAAATAATAATGGCTTTTTAAATTTTTCTTTATAAAAATAATTGTGTATATAGAAACAGTTTAATACGTATAGATGACATTATTCTACAGTATGTAAAATGACTATTTCTTCCACAGGTGAAGAAGTAAAAACACAAAAATTATCCCGTAACGGTTCTTCAAGTAGGAGATCAGACGTTGCCGAGGATTTATCCGAGACATCCACTAACAATGAAGAAGAAAATATCTTTGAGGAATTGTTTAATGCTGTAAGTACATATGTTATACACTAAAGGGTCTATTTGTTTTAATTCATCAATCTTGGGAATTACTATTCAAATCATGTTTGTCTTTAGGTTATGATGGCTAATATCGATGGGAGACCTTTATATCCAGCATTCCAGTTTCTCCCATCAAAGAGACGGTACCCAGAATACTTCAGTGTTATAGAATCTCCTATAGATCTTAAAACTATTGCTCAAAAGATACAAGTTGGCGAGTACTCAAATTTAAATGAATTGGAAAGAGACTTACTTCTTATGGTCAGAAATGCGTGCTTATTTAATGAACCTGGTAGCCAGATATATAAAGATGCGAAGGCTTTAAAGAAGGTAAATCAATTATAAGCTTTTGTGTAATTTGTGATATTGATTATTGATTTTTATAAAATTTATAAATAACAAAAGTGTGAATCCTGTATAAACATAATATGAAAAAGTGTATGGGAAAAAGTTATAGCTTGATTCCTGACTAGAAAAATGAATTTTTCATAAGATTTAATTTATAGTATTTTCCTCTATTTCATACAATTTGGTTATCAGTGCCCTCTTAATAAATTCATATTTTTATTAATGCATTATGTATAAATATCTCTTCATTTTCCAGGTGATCCATGCAAGGAAACAAGAGCTAGATCCAGCTGGACGTGGTGGAGCAGCCAAGGCTTCGGAACGTATCCGTAGCAAGCGATCATCTCGAGCTGCTCCTGCTCCTTCATGCCGTGCCCTTGCTATCATGGAGCCACCAGGATCTGATGAACCCTATGTTAAGGTAATAGTATATATTATCCTATCATACTAACTATACTGTGTCCTACACATAATCATACTATACCCTATCAAAGCTTATGATAAAATTCAAGCAATGTATGTAAGTATGGTAACTCACAACCACAATTGTTGCAATATAAGGTGCAAAATCTTTGATTTTAAGATAAAAAATTATCTGAATGGTATTTAATATTTTTTGAAATACTACATAATCACCTATATATAAAGAATTTCATCGATGTATTGAAAGTAAATATATAAAGAGCTATAAAAGTTTCACCAGAAAAGTAAACGATATGGAAAATGGATATTGATCTTTATCTTTTCTCGGATATTCAGCACATCACAAATATTCATACTGTATTATCTCATACCTTATCGTCCCATATACCATACAATAACCTGCCATACAGTATTTATACCATACAATAAAATGCTTAACTGCACTATCGTGCCATTTACTCGCTATCTTAAGGCTGCCGAACATCACTTTGCCTCATAGGGTGTTTAATAATTTATAAATTGGAATGAGAATACAATGTCACTTCATGAATTTAAATATTTGATGGTACCTGTTTTGATAGCACTCTGAAGACAGTGGTGATAGTGATGAAGATAAGGTTGACAACGAGGATTCGCCACAGTGGAAGCTCCTTGACGTCATCAGGAATCACTTGGGACCGAGTGGTAAATAATGTTTTTACATATTAAAAATCTATGCAAATAAATACAATTAAAGTGTGTGTTTGTAATTTACAACTAAATGTATATGAAAAAATATATATAGTACTTTTATCAAAAGACCAATTTTTTAAATTTTGTCTGTCTAAACTTAAGCCTTAAGTAGTTAAATAAAAATAAAAGCTGTTAATGTCAATAATAAGGCACTGACAGTCAACTCTTTCAGGTGTAAATCAAAGGGCAATAACTTATGTAAATCTTTATGAAAGTCTGAGAGCAAAATTTATAAGTGTAATTCTCGCTTTACAGCATTAGCATCTTGCAGTAGCTACTGTGACAATCATCTTAAATATTCTCATTAATTCAATACAGGTTCTCCAATGGCCGATCCGTTCTGGAAGCTTCCATCGCGCCGTGAATATCCAGATTATTACAAGGAAATTAAGAATCCGGTATCGTTAAATCAAATAAAGAATAAGATCAGACGTGGCAGCTATGGAACATTGTCAGAAGTGGCCGGAGACATGAATATTATGTTTGAAAATGCCAAGCAATATAATGTGCCTTCTTCGAGACTGTATAAGGATGCCGTAAAATTGCAGAGGTAAATAAATATAAGCATTTTTTTATTAATGCATTGCAGTAATAAAGTGAGAATTATACTTGTAAGTTTTATTCTTGTAATTTATATAAAACAATCCAGTAACCTGGCAACAGTTATCTAGTTATCTTACAATAGTTGTGAATGTCAAAATTAAGGTATTCATAGTAAATTTGCTCAGGTGTAAAGTTATCACAAACAATTTTTGTAAATCTTTGTGAAAGTCTGCTAGTAAATATTATAAGTGTAATTCTTGCCCATTATATACTGTAATTTTGCCTTTCGGACGTTTAGGGCGTTTACATACTGGGCTTATTTTTAGCGCGTATGTTAAAACGGGAGAGATATATGAAGTCAGAGTGCTTGTTTAAGTATACGAAAGTAAGAATATTAATTTAAAAAAAACATTATGCTCGGCTTGTAAAGGGCCTAAATTTAGTGAAAGAGACTGATGGACGCAGTTTAGATTATTATTAATTTTTGAAATATTGAGAACAATTCAATATAACATACGTTGTTTATTATGAGACCAGTAAAGATCTTATAAAAATAGTTATGAATTATAACTGTAAGATCTTATATTAATGCTATTATATACATTAAACCTTATAATAATGGATATTATATATTTGATATATAGATTAATGCAACAACGTGTACAAGAAATGCTGGACATCGTACAGAGCTCATCGAGTGATGACGAAAGTTTATCGTCTGTCAAAAATCAAGCTCAAGCTAACACGCCACGTCCCAGGGGTAAGAATTATTCTATATTTGTTTGATATATTTTAAAATATTGTTTTTTTTTTAAACTTTCCTCTATGTATTTAAAGTATTGTGTGTCTAATTATTTTTTTTATTATTGAGCGTTCATGTATTACGAAAAGCAATTTTTGAAAATTTCACCCTCTTCAAATTAAATACCCCGTTTTTTTTAAAGTAATATGCTAAAAACAATGTTTTTTTCTAGGTCGTCCCCGTCTCAATCCAACCCACTCTGCCCCATCGCCATCCCCATCACCAGTTATACCGAAAACTAATTTACCATTAAAAAAGAAGTTACACTACATATCGAAACAGTTGGTAGAGTTCACATGTTCAGACGGAAGACAGCCCATGTTGTTGTTTATGGAGAAACCGAGCAAGAAGTTGTATCCGGAATACTATAATGTTATCGATCGTCCCATTGATATGTTGACTATCGAAGCAAATATTAAGGTATAATGTTTACACAGTATCCTTAATTAAAAGATAAATTTGAAGAACAAACAAAAAAGCCCCTTGGTTTTGTAATGAGTAATTAAAAACCTAATAAAATAAAAGGTATAATACCACAGCAACAAATTGCTACAATTTGTTTTTTATTGTACTTAATAATATTTATTTGTTTTTTTTAGTTTTAAGCATATCGACGCCTCCAACGAATACAATGGTAATAGGAAAAATCAAATTTTACAGGAGACGGCAAAAACTGAATTTTTACTAATATGTCGGTAACTATCAAACCTATTGAGACCATTCTTTCACCAAAAATAAGGAAATAAATTGTTATACACTTTTCTTATTAATATTATTCGTTAGTTTTTGATTTTCAATGAGAAAATGATAAAAATTACTTTACCGAATAAAACATTAAAGAATTGTCACGCCAAGTATTTTTACCATAATGCTCGAAGGAAATACCAAATCAATGTTACTACAGTAATAGTGCACTAAGATAGTATTCAACGATACAAAAACGTTTAACTAACAATTGTTACATGATATAGCATTTTTATTCGCTGGTATATCAGAAATCAGCATCACAGTGAAATAAACTACTTGTTTGTTTGGTGAAATTTTAAAAAGACCTTAAATTGATAAGTATTGATTACAGATTTAAGATTTTTTTTTGTCAGTACGCAAATAAAAGCGAAATTATTAAAATTAATTAAAAACTTATAAGATTGCCATTTATTTTCGTTATTTAGGCGTGAAATGGTAACGGGCAGACATTATTATGTACATACAGTATTGATGTTTACCGGAACAGGTTCAAACACTTTTTACCCGAACAATATGGTAATACTAGCTTACCGTAAAACTTTTAGTCTGATAGTTTAGCAATAGATAAAGCGTTAGTATTCGTGTAAAATTTTCATTTATGTCTTCCGTTGAACATAAACATGAAGGTCTTTATTTATTGTCTAATTCGAAAACTATCCGGAGAATAATTTAAAAAAAAAATACAGTAATGTATTAGGGTGTCAGCATAGCAAATCTGCAATAAAACGCACTCTATCGTAATAGCTATTACCATTGTATTCGTCGGAGGCGTCGATATTATACTATACAAGAATATTTCTACGATAAAGAGGCGTGAATTTGGTACGCGTTGATTTTTTATCAGGATAACAAAATTAAAATAAATTATGTATATATGATTTTAAAAGAGTTACTATCGAGTTTCTTGATGATTTTCTCGGTAGAGACTACATTCCGAACCAGTGGAAGCTTTATAAAAATCTAAAAACAAAAAGACACGTAACTTCACGATTCGAAAGTTCTTTAAAAGCCCATTTGAATAAAGCATTATTTGAGTTTGAGTTTATCATTTGCTCAGTGATCATCATTTCAGAAGAAATACTGAAATATTAATATGCAGCGTGATGAAATAAGCTGTGGTTTATATAGGATGTTTTTTTTTTTCACAGAATGACAGATACAATAGTATGGACGAAATGGTTTCCGATTTCCGTTTGATGTTTTCCAACTGTCGTCAATTCAACGAAGAGGGTTCCATGATTTATGAAGATGCGAACCTTCTAGAACGCGTCATGAACGAGAAGTTAAAGGAAATTAATAGTAATTATGAGAGGAAAACTCCGTTGAAAACGTTCAAAGCGGCTAAGTCGAAACAGTTGACGCCTTTCGAACAGAAGTTGAGAACTTTGTATGATGCTATCAGGGATTATAGAGATCCCAAGGGTAAATATATTTATTTTAATATAATGAAAAGGTAGGGTTAGAGAATAATTGACAAGGAAACTTTTAGCTACTAAAAGTTGTTTCGTGTGTGTTCAAATGTTTGTTTGACTAAGAAAAGCAAGGAAGTCAGTTAAAAAAATAAGAATTATTTACGTTATGAGACGTATTTGAGATGATAATATGTGCGATAGCTTCTATATTTATGTTTTTTTTTTTTTGGATTTTTCTGATTTCTATTTATAAATTTATTAAGTTTATTTTTGATGGAAAAATAATAATGAATATATTTTTTATTCTAGTGAACCGTCAATTAGCTTTAATCTTCATGAAGCTACCGAGTAAGGCAGAATATCCGGATTATTATGAGCTAATCAAAAACCCCATAGACATGGAGAAGATTGCCCATAAACTAAAGAATGGAGTGTACACCACTGTGAACGAACTTGCTTCAGACTTCATACTGATGTTCGATAACGCGTGTAAATACAATGAACCTGACTCTCAGATATATAAAGACGCGCTCATATTGCAACGGGTTTGCTTACAGACGAAACAAATGTTACGGTAAGTTATTTATTGGTTATTAGGCGAAAATACACTTGTAAGTATTGCTCTTCGGCGATAACTACACTAATAAGTTTTGACTTTCATAAATATTTTATATAAGTTATTTCTCATTGATTTACATCCAAAAGAATTTACTGTCCATGCCTTATTTTTGACATTCATAACTTTCGTATCTACTTATAACATATCTGTTGTAGGTTGCACAATTGTTTTAAATAGCTGTCCATAGTAAAACTAAGGCGTGATTTACACTTGTAAGAGACTCTGAGACTTTCAAATTGATTTACAGATGTTGTTTATCATTGCTTTACATCTAAAAGGATTTACTATTACAATGTGCCTTTATTTTGATTGATGATCATTTTTTTTGTTCACAGGGAAGACGATGATGCAGTTCCAGACGTTCCAGCTGCAGTGCAAGAGCTACTAATGAACTTGTTCACTACAGTTTACAATCATCAAGATGAGGAGGGCAGGTGAGGATTTTATATAAAGAACTAAAATTATTTTAAAAAATATCCTAGAAATATCTCAAGACAATTATCGACGAAGGCAAGGTAAAGTATAGTTAGGTATGATAATATTAGGGGATATTAAGTATTGGTCTTAATATATGATCTGTAATAGCTTCATCTTAAGTGTAAACATATAGCATTATATGAGAAAGTTTAGAGGTACCTTAGTAGAAAGTATAATCCCTTCTATAGTGACCTTACCTCTTAAAACACCTTTTCTTTTATATACAAAAACAAATTAATTGACCAAAAACTATATTCATATAAATTGGTAGTCGCTTCTGTCGCTAAATCGGTGATTTTATTTCCATTTGTATCGATATTAGAACAATAGGATACAATTGAATGTGTAGTTAATGTTGCAAAATCAGGACCTTTATTTTTAGATGATAGGAGCAAATAGATAGAATAAATAGAGATAGTTTGCGGAAATATGAAATTGCATATTAGGTATATCAAATTTCGAAATTTAGTGCCCGTATTGTGTTATATAATTGGCAAAGTTATGTAAAAGTAATATTTTATTTTCAGATGCTATTCAGACAGTATGGCCGAACTACCAGAACACGATGAAGCGGCGAATGGAGAGAAAGTTCGGGCTATTTCCTTGGATTTGGTCAAACGGAGACTAGACAAGGGTCTGTACAAGAGACTGGATCATTTCCAACAAGATATGTTCGCGGTTTTCGAACGGTGAGTGGTAGTATTTTTTTGTGTGGGAATGGGTTTGTTATTTGCAGTTAATCATGATGTAACTATACTTTTGTTTGTGTTTTTGTTAAACTTTTGCTCACTAATAAATAATATGTAGTGGTTAATCTCGTAAACTATTGATCCAATTTGAAAAATTCTTTTTGCGTTAAATAGCCCGTTTAGGTAGGCTGTATTACATTACGCTACGACTCAGACGGAAAGCAGTAAGGCAGCTGGTATATGATATTTTTCATTTTTTCTTCAAACAATATAAGTAGAAATATTACTTCCTTTTATTCAAAATAGCCAGCCAATAAGACATCGGGGCACCCGATGTTAGGTGAAAGGGATAGTGGAGACGTTTAGACTTCTGGCTCTCACTCATATGAAACATAGCTATAATAGATACTTTACGAATTTCTGTCTTAGTGATCTACTAAATGTGAATCTGCCCTAGCGAGCCGTAGAATCACCACTTTTTTAAAAATTTGAATCCATGTTCATTTTCAGCGCCCGTCGTCTATCCCGCACCGACAGCCAGATCTTCGAAGACTCCGTGGAACTGCAGTCGTACTTCATCGAGCAGCGCGACACGCTGTGCCGCAATACTCTGGTGTCGCCCGCGCTCGCCTTCACGAGGGACACCATCGCCACCAGCGTCGAGCTCGTCAAGCAGTGCAAGCTGCTGCAGGAGAACGACGACGAGGACGAGACCAGGTAGGTGTAACGCGCTGGTGTCGCCCGCGCTCGCCTTATCAGGGAACTCATTACCAGAACAAATAAAACCAGAAAAGTAGGATAAACTTTTTTTGAAATGTGACATTACTGTATGAGTTCTTTTGTAACTGATTCAGTAAATATCTTACTATATTGAAGCTCAGTCATAGGTAAAAGTATGATGTTGTCTACAAAGGTTACTACTAGTACTAGTAACTGCTAATATTTATTCCAACTTGAAGGAAACCCCCTTCTTTTCTTGATGAAAATTACTTAAAATTTCCCTCTCTCAGCAACTTCAGTTCAGGCTTGGTTATTTCCTGTCAGGTCGAGTACAGACGAGTCGATGTCGGGCGCAGCGCCCCCGCAGAGCCAGTACGGCAAGGGAGACTTCGTGTACGTGCAGGGCGAGAAGGGCAGTAAGGAGCCTTCCGTGGTGCAGCTGCAGAGAGTGTGGACCAACGCTGATGGAGTGCCCATGGCCTACGCTAGTGTTTACTTCAGGTACTAAAAGAAAAAGAAAATAGAATACTAAACCCCAATTACGACAAAAAATTATAGAAATATCACAATTATCGAATGAATTACTGACAGTCACAAGCAAATGATCGATTTTAACGGGACTTTTAATCGGAGATAGCTAATGTACTTTACCTTTTGCGTTTGCGTTTTTTAAAAATTTTTATTTTCCTAGCTAGGAATCGAACCCGCTGATTTAAAAAAAAATACATGCTGTATTATTCCATCCTCTAACAGAGTCACGATATGGATCAATTTCTGAAAAGTAATAGTATGTGGCAAACTAAAGGAAAAGTCTTTTTTTTTTCAAAATGTTACTAATGAATGCAACTAGAATGACCCCATTCTTGAGAGACATAAGACACGGATAACCCCTTGCAGGCCGCACGAGACGTTCCACGTGCGCACGCGCAAGTTCCTGCAGCAGGAGGTGTTCCGCACCGAGGCGGCGCGCACGCTGCCGCTGGAGCACGTGCTGGGCCGCTGCTACGTCATGAACGTCAAGGAGTACTTCAAGTTCCGCCCCGAAGGTGACGTCCTCCGTCGCCAATCTGCTGACGACCGCAGCTACGAACTTATAGCGTTGAATTTTAAAAAATCCCTATTAAACAGATGCCTATTGACTGTCTGTGTGCCCAAATTAAGTAAGCCCAGTCTGTCAATAATTTGATTTGTTTGTTAAATTAATCAACCCTGATGGCATCTATAGTGAAATTTAATAAATACTAACTGAACATACCCTATATTTAACTGTAATCAATGTAACGGGATGCAAAACTACTGCATACACCTAGCCATTTCTGAGCTTTTTTGTAAACATTTTCTAGAGTGATTAACTGACATTTTTCAATATATTTTTTTATTAATTAAGCAATCATATACATATGTCTATAATATATAAAAATCTATAAAATTTAAACAGGTTATTTGGACAAGGACGTGTATGTGTGTGAGAGTCGTTACAACAGCAAGAACCGTTGTTTCAAGAAAATCAAGACGTGGGAGGGCGCTGAGAAAGAGGCTACCCTTATACCCAGAGATGTGATTATATTTTCAAATTATTTAGAAATTAATTAATATATTCCATGCTTTGTTAAAGTGACCGAGTGAACGAGTTAGCTATATTGATAATGAAAATTTAGCTTCTTATAATTCTATGGGTCTAATCTATAATTTTGTTGATTAAAATAATAAATAGCTGTTCTATCAACATTCTGTGACAATAAAGTCTCAATAAATGGCATAAGTGAAAACCCTATTTTGCATCTTGTGCCTAAAAAATTTTATTTTTTAATTTAGTTACTTTAATATTAAGCATGAAAATCAATAGTCGAAAAATATATATTGTTAAGCACCTAATACTAAAACCTTAAAACATTGCTAATAATTATCACATACCATATTCCAAATTCGTATACATTATTTAAATTTATTAACATGTATTTGACAACCACAATTTTTATTAACTGTGAATAGTTTCAATAGTTTACGCAGTATTTTATAGATTTTCAAAATATAATTTTGTTTTAGATTCCTCTAGAACCAAACAGGACGGTGTCAGTATTCCGTGAACGAGTAGAGAAGCACAAAGATGAACTCGCTGAATTGGAAGTACTAGAAAACGTTCAAGAGAAGGAGAGACCTGTAAGTTATACATAACATTATACAATTTATTCATAATAATGTCATCAGTTGAATATCTTGTAAGGTTATAATAACTTTTTTTTATGCATCGGTTTTTTCATTTCTTTACATTTCAATATATCAAAAACAAAACGAAATCGCATCGATAGCTTGCTCGTCAAAATCTAACACATTTATTTTCGTATTTGTAAGATGAAGCATAGATTAAAAATACTTATTTTCCAGGATGTAGTGATGTACAATCCGCTCGGTACGGACGATGAGAACACATACTACGAGCAGTACAATACAGTTTGCTCTGGAGTGATCAAGACTGGAGACTATGTGTATGTGGTGACAGATGGAGGAAAGCAGCTTATCGCACAAGTCGATACAATTTGGGAGACTGGCGAGTGAGTAAATAAGGCCTATAAACCTAATATCATCTCCTGACCTCACTTCTTACACAAAAGTTTTATTTTTGTAAAGCTAGCGTAACATATGATGGTGTCACTGCATCAGAGGAGTTACTAATGTTTTGCCAGCTTAAAAAGGAGTAAGTTATTTAAGGGAACTAGTGGTTAACTGGTGTATAGACTGACCCTATTAGGGTTAAAAGGCACAAGTTATGCTTCGCCTTTTCAGCTATCATTTGTCTTTTTTAACATTTGTATTTCATTTAAACCTGCAATTATTCATGAGAGCCGATGATCACATTATATAAATAAACTAAATTTTTAGATTATATCGCATGACCGTGATATCAAATTGAATACTTTATATATAATCTTTGATTTAAAACTTTATAATTACTCATCTTATATTTATTCCAGCAACAAGTGCTATTTCCGAGGGCCATTTTTAATCTTCCCATCTGAAGTATCGAACATCATTAACAAGGTTTGTTTTTTAAATATATTTATTTCATGTTTTTTCATCATCATATATTATAAAATATAATTGTTTTCAGCCATTCTACAAACAAGAAGTGCTTTTGACAACAATGCATGATACAAGTCCGCTTGTGGGTATTGTAGGAAAGTGTTCAGTGCTCGACTATGATGATTATCTCAAATGTAAGTTAGTTTATTATATATTTTATTTAATTGACTCTTATATTATATAATATAAATCTTTGATATTAAGAAATACGTGATGATATTAAAACAAAAATTACTAATTCTTTGCTTAGTTATATCTGGCTCGAAGGACCAAAAATAGGAATTTACAGACTGAAATGAAGTCTGAACGATCTATAGTTGCTATGATTGATAGAATTTGATTTATGATTAATCTAATAAAATAATTATATGTTAAACACACGGACAAAGCGCTTTGATGTATACAGAAGTATGTAACCAAAACGTAACGTAAAGTAAACCAATGTATTAGTCCATATAAACTCTGTCTTGCTGAATTAAAAGGTTAGATGAAAAAGAATTTCGATTATCTGCCTTCTGTCAACCGATTTCGAAAAAGGACTAGGTTCTCAGTTTGTAGCATATTTTTCTGGTATGTACCTCAGAATCTCCATCATTGTTTAATGAACAAGATATGCTTTCAAATTGGTCTCACAGAAAATTCATCGAAATCGGTTGAGTAATTTAATTTTAAAATCAAATAAGAGTTTCGTCCGGCCGTGACTTTTCGATATTCATTCGATAATAGAGATATTTTTGTAGTTTTGTGGTCATAGTAAGGTTTTTGTTTTCTACTTTTTCTATTTCTATTTTAATTTAACCTCAACAGGCCGTCCAACGGAGATATCAGAGGGAGACGTGTACGTCTGCGAGTCCGTGTACGATGAGTCGAATCGCATCGCGAGGAAACTCAAGTCGGGTTTGAGGAAGTTCGAGCATACGAAGGATGTCACTGTGGATGAGGTGATTATATTTCAAATTTTCACTTTTGATTATTTATTTATTTTGTTGAACATCTATTTAAAATGCATTGATAATGTCTTTGAATAAGTCACTAGTGACATCAGGTTTAATTAACATATGAATTTAATAGCATTTTGTAAAAACTAAGCCTTTTCCTATACGGTTTATATGTTGAAGGAATTAAAAAAAGCCTTTTTTTTAATTTTTAACATACATTATCTAAATAAGAGGATACTTATCATTTTATTAATTTCCAGATTTACTATTTCCCGAAACCCTTGGGTCCACCAGCGCTAGCGACAGCATCAGATGTACAATCTTCGTCAAGTGCGTTTGCACAGAAACCCTTCAACCCTAGCGTTAACGCCGATTCGCTAGTAAGTTCAACATTACTAAGGCGAAATTTACATTTGTATGTTTCACAAAAACAACCTGTAACCTAGTAACAGATACGGCAGTTACGAAGGCTGTTAATGTCAAAGATAAGGCATGGACTGTAAATTCTTTCAGGTGTAACAAAAAGAAAAAACTTAGGCAAATGTTTATGAGACATTGTGAGCAAAACTTATAAGTATTATTATATAATTAATACTATATATAATTCTTGCCTTATGCGGAATCTTTAAGACGTTTATTGTTATTAGAGATACTATTAGATGATGCCATTTTTTAGATTTCACCAAAATCAGCACCGAAACTCCTTGGAGTATTTTTTCGCTAATCACTATAATTCAGATTAAGCCACTCACGTCGTCTAAAATTATTTTTCTTTAATCCTTTTATTCTTGCATTTACAGGACGGTAAACCGCAGTTCACAAACCTAATCAACACCACAATTGGCAGTCAAGATGTCGAAATGATTCTGGAAAATTCTCTCGACGATTCGTCTCTCGCTTCGCCGGCCACGCCGCTTTCTATAGGTAACATGATTTTATGGATTCATTTATAGCCAAAAAGCTTTTTCACGGGGCTTTTATTGGTTCAAGATTGATTTCTTCATTCAATCGCTGCACCTTCTTTTCACCTTTTTGTAATTGGATGCTGATAAGCAATAATGTGTCAACCCACAATAAGTCAAATTTAGAGATATTGATGTATTCTTATAATGCGACATGTATATAACATTATTCCAATTTTTTTAGGTCTTCTACACTAAATTAGTAAGAAAAAAGTTTCTTGATTAAATGTTTCGAATTTTGAAGTGAGCTCAATATTTTGCAATTTGCAATAATATAATATATTTGTTATATTTATTATAAGATAAATCTTTATATTATACCAATCTGCTTTTAATTCATTATATATTTTATCAAAATAGAATAGAGAAGATGGATACAACATCTTCAAAACAATTTGTTAAGAATAGGTATGTCATCTTTCGACGCCATTTTCTCAAACTGCAGTCCATGTGGCTTGACACAGTATTGCTTATCAGCATCCAATTATTTTTGAAAATTCGTAGTAGATGCCTACATAATTATCACACAAATCTTATATCTAAAATAAAACAAATTTCAGCTCTTATACTAATTCCTATCAATCAATAATATTCCTTTTAATCTATTTCATAAATGATAGCTATACGTATATCTATCGGTACGAGCGTTCGAGATCCAATGTTTAAATTAAAAAAAATAGTTCCGTTTTTTTACTTTTAAATGGATGCTGATAAGCAATAATGTGTCAATCCACAAAAACTTAAATTCGGAGATATTGATGTATTTTGATACTGCATTAACTATTCAACATTGTTATAAAAAATCAAGTAATATAAACTAAATAAGTACGGAAAAAATTGCCTTAATAATTGTTTCGTATTTCAAGTGCGTTCCATATTTTGCAATTTATAGAATAATCTGAAATATTTGAAAAACTTTTTATTAGATAATATATTAAATATATCAATCTACTTTTAATTCATTATACCTTTAAAAACAAAAAAAAAGAAAAGATGGATATAAACTACTTTAAACAAATTAAGTAAGAATAGGTTTGACATCTTTAGACGCCATTTTCACAAAATGAAGTTCGTGTAGGTTGACACAGTATTGCTTATCAGCGTCCAAATATCGAATCTCGTAAAGCTGATAAAATGTCCAACACATGCTCAGTTGACACCCTGTATAAAGATAATTTTTCAGGTGGTAACAGCAACCCCTACAACCCTTCAATGACACCCTCCAGCCAAGAGCGTTCAAACAGCCAGACCGCTGCAACACCTGCTAGCAGCAAGAAGAAGAAAGAACAGAAGCAGAAGATTGTTACTGGCTACATCCTGTACTCGAGCGAAGTTCGAAAAGCAATTGTGGCTAATAATCCGGAGTCTACTTTTGGTAAGTACGTTATTGTAAGGATATATATAATTTTACAAAAGCTGTTGCTGTCAAAAATAAAAGCTGACAGGATAAAAATAAAAGCTCAATTTCTTCAGGTTTAAAGTAATGAAAAATAATTTATGGAAATCTTTATAAAGGTCTGTGAGAAAATCAAAGAGTAAATCCTAAGTAAGAAGAGGTAAGGCTTCCATAGATAAAAAACTTGTGTATGTCGAATGCGCTAAGCATCTTTACCAATATTAAATGTACACAGATTATGTCAATAGTCATAATGGTAGCCACAAATATGAAAAATATACTTGACCAAGTTAAAATTTAGTTTAATTTGCAAAACTATAACATTAATACATTAGTACATAAAACTGAATTTTAAATTCAATCATAATCTTGCATTTGTTTTGTAAAACTACATTTGTTGTATTAAATTCGAGAGTTCCACGATTCGGCTCGTATGTAGTGAATTCGAGTGCCGTTCGTGTTATATAACTCGGGTGTCTCTACGAGCGAGCGGTGCGCCTGCAGGCGAGATATCCCGCATCGTGGGCAACGAGTGGCGGTCGCTGCCGGCCTCCACCAAGCAGAGCTGGGAGGAGCGCGCCGCGCGCTGCAACGAGGAGACTGCGGCGCGCCTCGCCGACGAGATGCGCGAGCTGGCGCAGCACGTGAGTGGCCGGGGATACGTCTATATCATATATACCTATATGATCAATCAAATTATTTGTAATTTTATACACAGGATGTACATTAAAAAAATCACAATTTTTGAAATTTTTATGTCTGTTTATTCCGGTTAATCTCTGAAACGGTTTGATCGATTTTGACAGGACTTTCACTCGAATATAGCTAATGTTATAAGGAGTAACGTAAGCTACTTTGATTAAAAAAATATATTAATTCTAATTAATAAATAAAAACATATATTAAAAAATTATAGTGAACAATATCAGATTCAAGTAGAGAAGGTAAAAATTATATAAATATCATTTTCTCTCAAATTCTTGTGAGTCGTAGCGTGATGTAATATAGCCTATAACCTTCCTCAACAAACAGGCGTCAATCGAATCAGTAGTTTTAGAGATTACCTACCTACATACAAGCTTACAAACAAAATTTTACTTATTTACAATATTAGTATAGAGATATAAATATTGAAATGAAAAATGTATGTTTATCTTTCAGACTCCAATGGAAATGACGTACGAATGCGCTTGGGATACTTGCGATTATCAATTTGAAGACCTAACGGACTGCATGGAGCATTGTATAGGAGACGGAGGAAACAGTATGTATTTCACACCTTTATACTTTTATTAAGAACTGATTATCGCCCGCGATTTGACCTGCCTTTATAATCTGCTACTATAACGCTGCTTAAGTCCTATCACCACGTAAATCAAAATTGGCACCTTTACAGGAGAAAAACTGCTTGATTTTAGAAAAGCATTATTTTATTTTTATTTATTTATTCATATATAATCAACAGTTAAATTATAACTAATATATGACCACAAAGAATAATTTTCTAAAGTAATTAGGTGTTTATAAAGTGATATTAGTTATTTAAAATGATCACTCAATAATATAATTAACATAAACAAAAACAAATAATTCTATTAAAAAAAAAGAAAGATAAATTAAAAATAACTATATTACGTATAATATTTATTTAACTCAGTTAAAAAAAATGGTTTTGAAAAAAAAAATGAACTAAGTCACAATCAGGTTGGTATTATTCTATAAGTATTATTCTACATTCACAATGATTATATTATGAAGCAATGATAAATTTGAAGTACACACAAGTTAATAATATGCCATTTAAACGTGGAACATGCTATGTTGTGTTAATACTTAAGACTTAAGACACAATTAATCTATAATCTCTCAATATATGTGATATCTAATACAAATAGTGGTGTTCTTTTGATCATTATTTAAAATTGATATTGTTCATATTAATGCTGCTAGTGATTGGAACGTTCATCGAGACTAAGAAGACGAAGTTGGAACGTGAGTATATTGTAATGGGTCATGTTATAATTATTACATAATGTAATACATAAGTACCATTTATGTAAACGATTTAATGTAAGTGGTTTTTATTTTTCTTCACCGAGTACGAGATGAATTTAAACACAATGCTGCTGAGCATTGGTTGTGACCTATGTGGTCTAACCTCTTTGGTTACGGAACCAAACTCCAACCCAAAATGTACTTTTTTCAATTAGTATTTTATAATCTCTTTCGAATCGTCAATTTACAAGTCAGGTTAGTTCCACGTGAAGCTACCACCGTCTCGCAATGTGGTCTCTACTGAGAAGAGCCAGCGAGGAATTCAGTAGTTATACTTTTTAAAAAAAATTTGTACAATAATATTGGATTCAATTTGCTACACTTATCCTGAAAAAATATCAACGCACTATTATTCCACACTGCATGATCATGTGCAGAATAGTTTTATATTACAAACCGTAAAACAAAAGCATTAACAATACCTACCATTACATGTACCACGGCAGCGGGTCACGTGCAGCAACACTACCGCGGCGCCTCTGCCAGCGGGTCCACGAGCGGCAGCGGGAGCGGGAGCGGAGGCGGAGAGTTCCCGTGTCTCTGGCGCAGCTGCGCCCGCGTGAGGAAAGGACAAGCGCCCTTCCCGAACCTGCCCAGGCTACTGAGGCACGTGCGGGATTTGCACGTGAACAAGGGCAATGGACGCATCATGGCTGTGCATGAGCGGTCGCGGTTAGTGTTATGTTCTATGTGCCCAATGATATTTACAACCGAGATATTTTTTTTTAAATAATTTTTCTTATTGTATAGAGTATATTTTCGGATTGTTCCATTGAACTTCTTATCAAAATCGGTTTAGTAGTTTGGTTTTTAGATCAAAATAACTGGAATCAGTAAGTTGTACAAGCGAATGAAATTGCATTTGAAGTTTTTTTTATAGTTTTTATAGTCTTGATTATATAACTAAAGATATTATGTTCAATAAGCTCATTGATTTTGGCAAAACGCTGACCACTGTGTCAACGTAGCCTAGAAACCAGCTGC
Source organism: Hypolimnas misippus (assembly GCA_037950945.1). Classification (NCBI taxonomy): domain Eukaryota; kingdom Metazoa; phylum Arthropoda; class Insecta; order Lepidoptera; family Nymphalidae; genus Hypolimnas; species Hypolimnas misippus. Next base: position 6,619,713 of record JBBEEQ010000009.1, read on the forward strand.
TAAGTATGAATGTTTAAAGTACCTGTGGGCCAACAAGACAAGCTTGTCAAACTTAATAATGGGTACAGATTTTTTAACGTCAAAAAGTATGAACGTAACGTATCTTTAGTTATGAAATGTCATAGTTACATACTATAGATGTGTTACTTATACTATATACTAGTTGTTTAGCTTATTAACGCTCAATTTGTCATTTTTACGCCTATAATTTCTATAAATGAAAGTAAAATAATAATTAAACACCTACTGACTGACTGATTTAGACAGTCTCAACAGATAATAAAAATTTTGTTATTTGATATATTTGAATTTAAGTGAGGATTTTTTTTTTTGGAAGGAAAATATAGTAAAAATATTACTTATTCAATATTTCGCTGACAAATTGAGATTAATTCAACTTATTCGTTTATTTCAATTTTTTTAAATTAATTATAAAAATTATTATTTTTATTTTCAGAAACTTTGTGCCATCCACTAAGAAACCAGCCAAAGTCTACTCGACGAATTTCCGTAGCGGTCTAATGTCACCGGGAGGTAAGCTTATAAAATATTATTTATTTTATTTCTTAGCTATTAGCAGTTAAAATTTTATCTCAAATAGACAGAAGTTATATCCATTGTGTTTGATTTTGAATAATTACGTATATATTATTAAATATGTTTAATAGAACAATATAAAAGGCCAGAATTACATTTTTTTTTATATAATTAAATGTCAAATAAATGTGTTTAAATTATTATTTTTATGTTTTTTAGCAGTTTTTATTTCAATTCATACCGAATGTTACTTATAAAATAATGTTACTTATAAATAGTTAAACATAAAAACTGAAAAAGTTTTAATTGTTTAAAGATTCGTGATTTTCTTTCCGGGATGTATTTATTTATTAAATAAGTCAAGTAAATACAAGTAGATTATAAATGTCATATAACACCTGATTATAACAACATCATATACATGAAATGTTTTAAGTTTTGTTTACTCGACTGTACCATGCGCGAGTTCGGACTCGCCTCGTATTCAGAGCAGCACACTTATGAGAAACGAGGTATAACGCGCGTGACGCTCGCAGGCATGTCGCCGATGGCGCGCAACACGCCGTCGCCGGGCGCGGGCGAGGCGGCGGGCGCGCGGCCCGGCCTCGACCCGCTGTTCGTGCACGCGCCGCCGCGCGCGCAGCGCGTCACGCACTCCGAGGCCTACATCCGGTGAGCAGCATGCATATGCACCGCACACTCGCACAAATACCCACCTATATACACAAACACTCTTACATACATACACATACGTACACAAATACACACGAACACATACACAAACTCACATGAACACACGAACAAACGCACACAAACACACGAACACATACACAAACAAATACGGAACACACACAAACAAAGATGAACACACATTCATAAACATACCAACACGCACGTGAAATCCATGCCAATGTTGAAACCTAACCACACTGCCACAACATTAGTGTGGTATTTCTATTGATCCTAAAGTCTATCGTCATTAATATCGATAATTTTTCAACAACTATAGTTGAGCAGCTCAGTGACCAGTTTACACTCTTGGAATGTAATTATTTACAAAAATAATAACAACATCTTATTATTTATAAATAACTAACAATAAATAAATAAACAAAAATCTCGATTTCCAGGTATATCGAAGGTCTACATTCAGAACAGAAGTATATCACGCCATGGGAAAAATCTCTCACTCCCATGCCAGCAAACCCAGATCCATCTCATTTCAATATGCATAAATTACCATCTCACTGGATCACTGAAGAAGCTGTGAACGGCTACTTACAACAGGACAAGAATCTCTCAGAAACTGATATACAGAAGATGGACCAAAATACTAAGATTCTGAAAGGACTGTGTGCACTCAGAGACTTTATGATGAGGGACGCTTTATCTATATCTAAATCTTATTGATAATATTAAGGACGTTTGTAGTTTATAATCATGTATTGACGATTTAAATAAACCTTTTAAATCTATTAACTAAATTATGTTTTATTTATTGAACAACAACTTTGAAGTTGCAATTATAAAATATATATTGTAACATTACTTTGAATCATTAAAAAGAAAAAATGTTATATTTATCTAATAGTTGTATTCAATGTTAAAAATTTAATTAATTTGTAAAAAAAAGTGAAATTTGGTAGAGTATAGAGCCTGAAAAAGGACATAGGCTACTCTTTAATGCAAAAAGGGGCTGTAAGGGCTTTTATGGAATTTGTCATGTTCAAAACTTAAAACTTATTTTTGAATTTTCAGTTTTCTAAATAGCTTCTGTCAAAATTCTAAATTTTACGCCGGCAACAGCGATAGCTAGTTTTTCATAAAATAATTCAACAAAATACGCGATAGGAGAGGTATCTAAATAAAATTACAAATTTGTAAAGCTTAGCTAGCATAAATTTATTAGTCTTAAAATATAAATATGTGATTACACCCCGTGTAATAATGGCATTGTGTAATATCGCTCGAGAAAAACAGTAAGCATGGCATTATACATTCTCCACTTCTTCCTTTAGAAGCCTTACTAACTGATTAAATTTACTGCCTTCGAAGATAAGGACCTGAAAGAAAGAAAATTATTAATTTATAAATTTCATTTACATTCATATGTAAATTAATAAGATTTCAGCTATAAATTAAATATTACAATTGTTTTAATATGTACGAAAAAATTAACGCCAAATAAATAAACGCCTACTTTCACTACACTCCTATTGAGTCATTAGTGATTAATACCGTCTGCACTGTGTTTTGTTAGTGTACAACAAAGAATAAATAAATCTCTTTATGGTCTTTAAAAAAATTATGCATGACTCATCATATCATATCTTTTTTGCGTTGTATAGCTTGACGGTTAAGAAAGATTATAGGCTATATTACACAATTCTACAATTCACAGGAGCAAAGCAGCTAGTTCTTATTAAAAAAATTATTAAAACTATTAAAATAGTTGTACTCAAATCAGTTCATGGATTTAGCTCATACCTTTCTACAAGGAGTCATTGCACCCCCATCGTAATCCCATTGTGATAGTTCAGCCTGCTCTGTCACGTCCACATCAAAACTGGCCATCGCTTCTTCGAGTAAAGGTTTCTCCTCTTGGTTTGCGAACAATTCTTCTGAATCATCATCTAAACAAGTTTATTTTTTTTTATATACTTCCATTACATATACAAATATGTTTGTGTTGCCAGGTTACGGAGTTATTTCATATAATTTATCATTTTAAGATTTACAAATGTCCTTCTCACCTAAAGTTAATTTGTACTACTAGTTTCTGTACATTTTACATACAATCAGAGGTAAAACTTAGAAGTGTAATATATGCCAAATAACTAGGTTATTGAACAACCTTCCTACTATACTTAATTTTAATCAAAATATAAGATTCATAACTTACCACCAGTTTTATAAGTTTTGCAAATCCATACAAGGTACTGGAATGCATAGGGCATGTTCTTTTTTAATGCTTTGTCTAATTCATTCTGTAGTGACGAGAATAGGGGTACACTGATGGCAGCTGGAATGTTGAGAATCCTGGAAAAATATAAAAGTAGCTAATAGAACAAAAAAAAAACATAAATTTTAATTAAAACATTGAGAGGCATTAATTATCTGTAAGTAAATTATATAATTAAACAGTTTCAGTGTTAATAAATATGTCAACTTTCATGATTGCTATAATTAGATGATGAATTCTAATCCTATTCTTCCTGGTAAGGTAAACTAAATCTCTTTTATGCACACTTAAAAATTTATTAAAAATTATTTTCAGAAATGTATTTTTTTACAAATTTGATAAAGACACACAATTAAGTGCCCTATTCTATGTTGTATTGATTATAATTTATATAATTATTAGATATTTTAATGGCCTACGCAGATTGGGAACAGCAGGGCTAAGTATTTGTCTTCAACCAATGACAATTCATATGTAACTAGTAATAACAAGGTTCATATTCCTCATTTTAGAAAAAGAACCTCAAACATTTCTAAACAAGGTACAGAACCTTGTTACTATTACTTATACTTAAGTAAGATGGAAAAAATACTGTGCCCTGCTATCCTCAATGTACAAAGGCTATAATAGTGCACTTACCTTTCATTTATGACTAAGCCTACATGATTGGCATCATCTGAAAGTATTTTGTTGACTAGTGCCTTCACCCGGTCATCTGCATTATCATTGGCGAGTGTGGTTAGCAATAATCTGACTTGTTTTATGCAATGTTCCTCCTGAAAAGAAAATTATTTAAAAATGCATGAATTTATTGCAGCAGTAAGCTACATAACTGTAAAGTTTTATCAAAATCTGTTGAGTAGTTATGTAAAAGAGGAATAAATGTCCATAAAAACATTTATGTTCAGAGACTCTTCAGAATTGTAGCAAAATTATTACTTTTAAATAAAGGCTATATATATAACTAAAAATATTAACTCTATTCAATGAGCAGCTAGGCTTTACTACACTACAATAAGAATGCTTACTTTTCTTTTGGTAATATTTATCACAGTAGTAATTCCAAAGATCCCGTCACTGCCATCATCTTCATCGTCATCCTCATCATCCTGTCCATCATCGAGGCATTGTTTTACCACACTACCAATGTAGTTTTGTGCTAAAAGAACAAAAATTAATAAAGTATATTTTTAACTTTTTTCCTGGTATTATTTGGCTGTATATAAGTTTTACTTTGTAACAAAAAAAAACAAAATACTTACAAATAATTATCTGTGCCAAAGCTCCCAAATCAACATTTGATTTAAGGAACAGTTGTCTCAAAAGTTGTTTAATGCCATGGAAATCACAATCTTCTGGGTTTCTCCCTTCAAAATCTGCTTGTAGTTCCTAGAAAAAGAACCAAAAATGAAAAAAATCTTCATTATTTAATATAAGTTTACTACTTTATATATGTTTATTCTATGTTTTTATAAGGGTAAGATAAAAAAAAAATGATTGAATTATTTTGAAAATAACGCATTTATTGCATGTAATGCTAGCTGCAGTCGAGATCGTGTTTACATGTCACATGACTTAATTAAACATTTAATTTGAGAAGTAAAAAAACATATTCTGCATTTTTGTACTCGTCATCGTATTATACATATTGAATGCAAAACATAATTACGGGGCCATTGTCATAAGTACAAATTCTTTGAAAACACTGAAATAAGAATCTTAGCTTACATTACAGTTTCCAAGTATTGTGAAATACCCAATATCACCTAATTTTAACTACTTTTAATTAATAATTATATTACTGAACAAAAGTATTCCTGTTTCTATGATCACAAAGACTGTAAATACTATAAATATCATAAAGCGGCATGTTTAGCTTGTTGTTATTACAAATGCCATGTGTTATCTAGGTTATGTTTTCGACTCACCTTATCGCCGACGTAATTTCCATCAGAATCGAGGTCCGAATCCCTCTCGCTGCCAGAATCTTGTTCTTCTTCACTTTCACTGTCTTCTTTTTGTATTTCCTTGTTCTTTTTGTTAGACATTTTGATTGTATATAACTTCGGCGTTAAGAAATTACCACGATTCGCGAGTAATGTTGACGAGAATGAGAGACAAACAATATTGACATTGACACTTTTATAACAGGTTATAAACTCAACAATTGCTAGAGATTATAAAGATTTAAAAGTCTAAAGAATGAATGAATGATTATAAAGATTTGTAGTTGATATTGACAAACAATTAATTCAAACCTATTTAGATAAAAGCTTTAATCTTAATAAATCTTGTATAATATGCGATTTTATTATTACTACTACAAATACGAAAACATTTTTAAGTAATAAAGTAAATATGATTTGCATAATAAGCGAGGCATACTACATTAAATTGAACTTTAATTTTGTAATTTTCAATGCTATTTTTTGTCTCTTGAGTTGTTTATTCTTCAAACATATTAATTAAAAGGCTGAAGTACGACCACGATGTTTTCAAAATCTGAAATACATATACTTAGTAAAAGGAATTTTACACAAAATAAACAAAAAAAAAACAAACTAGTCACCGCTGCATAGCTCTCCAAAGATATAATTGTAAAACCATAAGTAGTTATACATACAGGCTTTTGAGATCTGAAATGCATAACAATAGTTATAAAGAAATATGAAAATACACAGCAAAGATTTTAAGGCGCGTCTTAACCGCGCGTTCACGTGCATCCTATGGACCTATGCACTTGGAAAGGCGTTGAACGCGTCACGCGTTGCTGTGCAAACTATTGAACTATATGAATACGTGCATACGGCTTGCACGCAATAAGCTTGCGAACAAAAGTTTTGATTTTTAGATGCGTATATGTCAAAAAGTGTCTATATTGTGTTCCTAAGATGCGCAAAGTTTCACTTTTCATGCACTTGCGCAGATTTAGACACGCTTTACATAATCATATTATTAATTATTACGGTTACACGTCTGTTTCGATTGAGCTGTAATTTAAATTACATGGACTTTAAATATTTAAAAAAATATCTATACGTTTTAGGCGTGAATCACACACGTAAGCTTTGCTTTCATATTTAATATAAAACAGTTCTGAATCCTAGTAACAGTTATCGAAGCAACGTTAAAAAGGCTGTGAGTGTAAAAAAAAAGCACTGACCGTAAGAAATTTCAGGTTTAAATTAAAAGCAAATACAAACGAACGATTTATGTAAACTTTATGAAAATCTGCGAGGAATACTTGCAAGTATAATTCTCGCCTTTTATTTAAAAATAATTTTTGACTTTGCTAAGATTACTAAGTATCGTTAAAATATTTGTACTGGATTTTATGTTATACATTTGTACTTTTTAGCACAATTATTCATACCTATAATTCATAATAAGAATAGATTTCTTCATTCCTTTTGTTGCCACGTACCAACCACATTGATATAGAGCTTCTGCTACTCCACTACTCTGATAAAAAATATAATTATCATTATAAATAGTTTTGGGCATTAACATTACTACTCGTTAAAATGGTTTATAAACCGTTAAAATTTTTTTTTTGGGCGACTGAAGAATGAAGTAGAATGAGAATTAACTCTTTTTTTATATTCTTACCGTATCGAGTAATTGTTGTCCGTACCAACATAACATCCATATTTGAATTATTGCTGTTATAAAAAATATTTTATAATTAAATTCATTCCATTTTTCAAAAAACTGAAGCAAAAAATAGCTTGATATAATTATTTTATCTGTTACTTACTTAAGACTAAACTTTTATTTTTATTTCTAACAAATTTCATTATTTATGAACAAAAAACTTTTTATTCAATTTAGTACTTTATACACATACTTATTTAGTTATAATTTATTCATCGTATTTTACAAAACTTATGCATGGATTAATATATAGGTACATAAACCTACTTACCGCACAGCAAAATAAACAGAAACAAATAATGACTGAGCTATTGAGAAAATTTACAAGAAGTGTAAAGGTATACATATTTTCAACATCACCAGATAATCTGTAACATAAAATAAATTAAAGTATTCAAATTCTGTGCAAGATATTTTTAGATCAATGATCAAGATGTTTAAAAAATTACAAAAAACCAACCACGCATTACTATACTAAATGCTTTCGCAGACTTTGTTTTATTTTACAATCGGCGAAGATCACCGGCAATTTAATTTAAAGGCAATTGTGTAAGCTATTTAAGTTTTTAACACCTGATATCAAGACGAAATTATGAGTTTTTCCATACATCATTATACATATTAAGGACCCGACTAAACCATTGGTGTACAGAATGTTTAGTTTGCAGAGGCCCCAACTGCCAAAACACATGACGTTACGACGTCGTGCTATTTTGTTTGATTTAATAAAATATAATATAGTCGTAGATCTTCACGACGTGACGTCATAACATTTTACGACTTTCGCGTCGTAACGTTTCACGATGTCGTATTGTACTTATCACATTGTTGTATCGTGGTTTTATGTTTTTGCACTAAGTCAGGTTTTAGGTTTCTCGTCAACTACCAAAAGTGTGGACCAGTCTTGTGTGTATTATAAAATATGTTGAATCTCCTTTTTATATACTTACCTTATCAAGGCTCGGTGTCTTTGAATGATAGAAACGAACTCGTCTTGGATCATTTGTTCTCTCTCTTTGTTATTATAAACATTTTCTACTTCATTAATTGTATGTTGTTTGCTGTATGCAGCTGTAATTTTTTTAAATATAATGTATGACGTTTATGATTAGTGAAGACTTTTGGCGTTTTAATTTGTTTAATAATTAATTAGAATTTTGAAATGTTTGAAATTTTAACAAGATTGTTTTTAGGGGGTGTATGGTTACCACCCGGTTATTTCTTTATATATCAAGGTATTAAAAGGTGCACATTATTTTATAAGAATGCTTGCAAGTTGCAATTACGTATTTTCTTCAATGCCAAAGATGCAAGCGTACCTCCTTGTGCCCTTCTGGCATCGCACATGTACGCTGCTATTACTTTTGCTGTCTATACTCAATTACTTTTACAATTATTAAAATAAAATAAAAATACTATTTCCTCTAATTGAATCCAACTGTTCCACTGCTGGTAGTACCTCACTCTTACAGTCTACGTAAATTGCCAATATATATCATTTCATTACGGTGAGTGAAAGAACCGGAGACACTCATATTTCTGTCTTGTAAATAAAAATTCCACAAGTGTTTTGTGATTCTCGTATATTCAGGGAAACGACTTCATTGAGAGGTATGTACTGAACACGAATGACCAATCGCTATCAGTGCAGCCATTATTATAGGCAACGTCTTAAAATAAAAAAAACCTAAGAAGAATCGATGGTTCGATGGAAGTCAGTCACATTTTTATACAAAAGAAGAGTTAAGATAGCGTTATAGCATATTTAACTTACCTAATGGGTAAGATTCAACGAGTTGGTCATCAATTGGAACATACAGAAACTTTTTTATTCTGATCGCCAGCAGAGAAAACTGTGTAGTTATGTGACTGAGAAATAGGACAAATAATAAATCTCCGCTCACCATGAATTCTATTGAAAGAAAACCTAAAAGATATACAATAACACAATAAAGATGACCTTAAAATTATAAATAATAGTACTACTCTGCTAATGCCAATACGATCGAGTGGATACATTTTATGAATCTTATTTAAAATCACGGATTCAAAAACGCGGTCGCTCTACTGATATTCCAAATGTTAGTGTTTAAATTCAACGCGTATTGGTGGTGAAAGATTCTTCTCCTTGACTGGAAAAAATCTTTGCCGTGCAATGCATATTTATAGATTGTTAATATATTAAAAACAGACAGACACGTTGGCGCAGTTGTCACTACAACTGACTAAAGCGCTAACGGTCGCGAGTTCGATTCCGCTCAGGGCAAACATCTGTATTGGCCATACGGATGTTTGTAGCGGTCTGAGTGTGTATGTGTTGTGTATTTCCAGACCGCCGACACAGAATTACCTTAATGGGGCAATTGAGTGTGATGCGTTTAAATTAAAGTTCAAAATAAAGATAATATGATATGCTTACATAGATGCGACTGTACAGTAAGCATGATTTCATATCGATGTCCTTTCGTTGCGTCGAAGGGCAGCCAGAAAGAGAAAGGTAGTTGAAGCTCGATGTCGGCACCTGTTCGGCTCTTTATATAAGAAATGTAAGACGGCACCGTGAAAATACTTCCCAGCATAGCGTTGCAGACGAAGTACACTGTATGTTAACAATTTTAGCCATTTATATTATTCATGTGTACAGTTTAACAATCGTCTAATCGTGACGGATATACTTTTGATATTTGGCCAATATTTCAACTTAAGGTACACTAATATCTTATTCATCGATTAGATTAGATCGATTGTTCGATACATGTACGATATACACTGTTGTATATGCACTTATGTATATTAAATGTTTAATTATGATGCGTGTGGTTTTTAAATTTAACTTTCCTAACTGGCACAGGTTTTCCGTGGTTTTGTCTGTCATCGGAGTTTTGTGGCCCTTGTGGCAAATCGAAACTCAAAATACGCGCTTTATGTACTCGTATATCGCGAGGAATATGAGTATTATAAACACTGCGTTGTATGGGCTGTAATAACGCGTTTGTAACCGATATTTTTAAAAACTCTGCCTGTATGACCGCTTGTCATCAGTTAAAGGTTAACCAAAATTTCAAATAATCGCGATACATATAAAAAAGACCCGACGAACTAAAAACCTTTTCTATTTTAAGTTAAAAAAACAAGCGCTTGAAGCGTTTTTATTAGTATATAATTATTATATATGAGACACTAACAAAATTGGCATTTTCATTTTATTTTCGGTACAATTGACGAAAACAAACATCGGTAAGTTTACGATTGAAAATAATACCAGATATATTACGCGTTATTATGACGCAGTAAAACTAGTTTATGTGAACGATGAATTGCTAAAATTACTTAGTTGCGAACATCGGATCCCTACTAATACTATAAAATAATGATTTCCGTCTATTTGTTAGCTTGATTCCTACGCAATGGTATACGTTTCTTCAAAATAATTAACCTCTTAACTCTTAAATTGCAATTGTATATTTTATTTTATATAAAAATAAGTAATTTATATTAACAGTCACTGGTAGATTCATATTTTTGTTTGATAGTAGGCTTTGAAATAAGTGTCTCATTTTTGTTATGCCATTAAGGGTTAAACGGGTAAATTGGATCAATGTTCTTAAATACACAAATTTAAATCTGCATTAATACTCATAGGAATATTGTTTGTTTGTTTAAAAATAATTACCTCATCTACTACTAGCCCGATTTAGAAAAATATTTTTTTTTACTTTCATAGCCTTTTTACGTGGTAAAGACATAAACATGTACGTCACTTAACGGCTCAAAGAAAGGGATTAGTAATAACAAACACGAGTGCGATTAAATTGAATGGAGAAACCGCGACGAAGACGAGTATAGTAATAAAATAAGATAAATGTTCCAATTATTTCACTGACTCGAGTATCAATTTTCCCGTTACTACTTACATACATGGGCACCAACAATATTATGTTCAAGGGGTGCACCGGTCATACTCTTCGTACGTTGTGGATTTTGTTCAGGGGGCGCTAGGTGTATGCATTTTTAGGGTAAATATTCAGAGTTGGCCAAATGGTTGAAATTCGAGTATAATTAATATTGATAGAGGATGCTCCGGGCATACACTTCGTGTGTTCTGTATTTAATGGGGATGCAAAGTGCATAATTTTTTAGGGTTTTTCAGTGTTGGCCGAATGATCTAAAGTTAACATATAATAAACAATATAACATTATAATAAACAATATTGAAAATGTAAGGAAAACGTTGAACTATTTCGTTTCTAACTATGTATCTATACAGAATGATTGTATACTGAAATTTATAGGGTTTTTTAAAAGTTGTTACGCGCAGCTATTGCTATCGCAAACGTTATCGCAAATCACAATGCAACGTATTTTGACAGTTATTTTGCTTCTTTTTAGTATAAAAACCAACTGTCAAGATGTATAATTTAAAAAAAAAGTTTACTCGGTGTACAATAATAAGTGGAGCAGCGTGGTGGATTAAGCTCTAATCCTTCTCCTTAATAGGAGAGGATTCCTTAGCCCAGCAATGGGATATTTACAGGTTGTTACTTTACTTTCACTTTCCATCAGTTTTACCTTTCACAACAAATCGGAGTTGATCCAAGGCGTCAGTGATAACTTTATGTTCTTCTTCAGAGATGCGTCCCGTTGGCCACATCCCTCGAGGCTCGCATTCCAAATTCTCGAAGACGGACTGGTAACGTTTCATCTTATAGGCTTTGGACACTACTGAATATCATAAAATGAAATAGAATAGAACCCATGTTATGTCACTTGTTTATTTCTTGCGACACACCCTTGCCAAATAGCCAAAGGAAATAAAATATTGATCCAATGGCTATCAAATTGCTCAGAATCTTGGCTATTCTAAGGATTGCCTAAAAACTTTAACAAAATCGCTCCAGTCCTTTTGGAGTCTATAAATAACATACAAACGTTGATTTTTACATTTCGAAATTGGTAATTTTATGTTGTACAAAGTTCAGTGGGTTATCAGGTATATCAAGAAAAGTAGAAATTACACAGACCTACTAACAGATACCCCACACAGGGCATCATGGTAAACAAGTCGAGGAACGTCCCAACAGAAGCCATTAAAAACATCTGTAACGCCTCCAGGGTGGTCGCCAGGAGCATACTGAGAAAGTTGAACCAGAAGAGCAGATTCCAACCGATCCTAAAAATGTTGAAAAAGTTTTTACACATCGCACACTTTGTAAAGTAACGAAATTCAAAATCCGTGCGAAACGAGTCAGCTAGGTACGTGATTAAAATTTAGTTTCATATAATTCTGTGCTTCATAATCTATGAATTCGAAAAAAAATAACAAATATATTTTTTGTGACATTAAAATTTTAAAAAAAGCCGCATTTACAAGTGTGAAATATTTTTTGCGTTTTGTGTTTTTTTTTAATTCGGTCACTTTTAAAACTAAATGTGTGATTTATATTAATATGTGCATAGTAGCTAATTCATTAATAACCTGGCGAATTTTGAATCATTTATTGATAGGCGAAGTCCAACCGTTTTCAATACCTTTTTAGCTAGAATAAAGGTTGCATCGTAATCGCTTACGTTTCCTGTAAAAACCTAAAAAAAATAATCATATAGGAAATTTTACCTCAATCATCAAGTAAACATTTTAAATTTTTTCTATAGACAAAAAGTTTTACTTTAATCATAAACCTATAAAGTAATCCTTATTTGATAAAAACTTGCTAAAACATACTTTTTCGTTTACATCCACGGAATTATTTTTAGATGATTCCTTTTTGGACGACGTCATCTTGCCGCGATGTAACGCCACGCGAAATAACTGAAGTTGTGATAATATTTGCACCGAGTTTCGCAATTTATAGTAAAAATATCGTGAGAAATAGCAGATTTAAGAGTATAAACAATACTTTGAAAAATGTAACCATTAATTAGGCTGGAAATGTTTTACACGTATTGCATAAAATAAAACTACTAACTCTGTTATTATTGAATACTTTATTCATTTGAATTTTATTAAAATAGCAATTTGTGGTTAATTGCATTCTACGTGGATGAAGAATATATTAAAAATTCGTGTGTTCCCATAAAATAAAACAGACATTCTGTTTACTAACTGTCAAGCGCGACTTCGTACGCGAAAGGTTCATTGTTTATTTATAAATTATATATAAATTTATTTCTAATAATATAAAGAAGTAATATTTGTTTGTACATATGTTTGTAAGTTTGTATGTAGGGAGTAATCTCTGAAACTACTTATTCGATTTAAAAAGAAAAACTTTTTGCATTGGATAGCCTGTTTATTGAGGAAATATGGGTAAATTATCGCTATCGCATTGCTATGTATTTGAACAGTGATTTCTTATTTTTGTACTGAAATGAATGTCACCGTAAGTCAAACCTATGACAATATTGAAAAATGTGTCTTATTATGTACAACTATAGCTACGAGAACATGCCACTTTTTGACAAGTAAAATACCTCCTTTTCATATTTTTAGCACAGCTAGTATATTCGTAACTTAAACGTGTAAAAAAATTTCCTTTAAAAGTTTTACTATCAACTTATATAGTCATTACACAATTTATATGATATAAAAGCTTGATGGTTCAAAATAAAGTTGCAAGATTTCCCCCAAATTGTTTATTTACATGCATTGCAAGTAAAATAAAATCTCGTAAAAATAGGTACAATCGAACATATGTAGAACCTCCTTCTTTTTTTAAGTTGGGTAAAAATCAGAAATAAAATTTTAGAATGAAGCATGTTTTTATCCGACTGCGAGTCGCAAAGGAGAGTCGTGTTTTTATCAGTCTATGTATGTACATATGTATGTATGAGGGTTTAATTATTGGGTTGAGGGTTTATTGAGGGTAGACCAAACGTCTGGGCTAATTATGTTTATTTCACATCACGTCGTTTGAATTGTCATGATGGCGCAAATGTGTAAAAAGAAATATAATAGTGTTAAAAAGGAAAAATCAAAATTGATGAACTATGTCAAGTGAGGTATCGTTGAATAAGTATTCAAAATTCATCATTTTAAGGTCATTTCGTTTCTCAGTCAGAATAACCGGTTAAGATCTATACCGATTTTAAATTATTTAGTTACGATTCTTACGGGCTTTTAGACAAAACTGATACTGATATGATACTGCTGATTGCCGATGGTCTTGTTACGCTGTGGAGAGTTGTTTTTTTTTTAAAATTACTTGTCTAGCGACGGTTTTACGAGAGTTTCATACTGTCTAAAACTATTACGAATAGAAATTTAATAAAATGAAACAGGTTATAGCTTAAAATTATGAATACTGGGGCCGAAACGAAATTAAAGCTTTGTTTAAAATTAACGTAAAATATTACTTAAAATACTCTGTCGTCGATTTCAGCATCCATAAAGACTAAATAACATTAATCAGAATAAATGGCGGAGACATTTTCACGTCCATTAAATTAACTTAAGCCTGAAATACTTCCTTAGACAACAGTACCATTTAATTTGTGAATACGGCTATTGAATATTTTGTTAACGGTGTTTGGGGGTATTATAACTTATGCAAGAAAAGGAATTCATTATATTTATTTTGACAGACACGTTGGCGCAATGGTCACTGCAACTGACTAAAGCGCTAACGGTCGCGGGTTCGATCCCCGCTCGCGGCAAACGTGTGTATTGGCCATACAGATGTTTGTCGTGTTCTGGGTGTTTGTGATAGTGTTGTGATTGTTTCCGGACCCCCGACACAAGGTCATGAGATCTTACTGGGGGCCGTTGAGTGTGATGCGTTTATTTATTTGTTTATTTATTTATTTATATATATGTTATAAATGTATACTATATAATACATATACTACATAATACATAAATATATACTATATATAGTGGTCGCCCAGTGGTCAAAATTCGACCATAATTACTTTAATTATAAGTTTGAATATTATTAAGGTTCTCTTGTCAAAAACTATACTTGACTATAGAGACCATATATATGCATGTGTACGTTAAATACATGCTAGTATGTTTAATGTTTTTTAATGTATTGATTTAATGTATTTTATATGCATATATATATTTAAACTATGTATTACAAAAATATTTTTTAATTCAAACCAGTAGTCCCTGAGATTTGCGTGTTTAATCAAACAAACAAACAAACTCTTCAGCTTTATAATATTAGTAGGTGTATATATAAGTGTGCGAAATGTCATTCGTCCGCGTAATTTTTATAAAAAAGGGTTCAAAATTTTTGCTTCAGGTTTTTAATATACATATATGTACATACATAAATTAAACGTTGTTCAGGCGTCATGCGATACAGTATTAAAAATATAACGTTTCGAACGTTATATTTTTAAAAGATAAATAAGTATCGGTAGAAAATTGTATCACGTCGAGCCTTTAGGCGTTAAATATTTTATCATTTAGCTAAGATAGCGTATTGGTTAAACACATCAATCTCAATTGATGATCGATTCGAACTTCGGCTAGCTCCGCTGAGTTTCTACAAACTTGTGCATAAATTCATCTCGTGTTCGGAGGCGAACGAAGCATGAAAACCTTGTTGTTCTACTAATCCACCAACCACCATTGGTGCGGCGTATTTTTATAGCGAAAATAGGGTAAATGAGTATATATTTCCATCTGACGTAAGGTATTTACTATCGACAAGGGACATCTGCAACATCAGGGAGGATGCGGGCGCGTTGAAACGGAAAGGCGACCATAATTCACTTTTAAAAATATACGCTCAGCTCTATTAAATTAAATATTAAAAACTATTAATGAACAAGTTTAGTCTAGTAGAATATCGATAACTTTTTGAGATAAATAGATCAATGACCTCCAGAAACCATCAGAAGCGATGCTGGCCCTCAAGCGATTGCTTAATTGTCTATAACTTTTTTGTTTATATATTACACTACCTACTACTATTTACTTTGCTCGCGACTTCGTTTACGTAAAACCCTAAATCTATACCTACTAATATTATAAAGAGGTAAAATTTGTTTGTTATTTGTTATATGTGATTTGTGAGGGGTAATCTCTAAAACTGTTGACCCGATTTGAGAAAGTATTTTTTGCGCTAGATAGCCCGTTTATTGCCGAAGGTTATAGGCTATATTACGTGATGTATCACTATGAACCAGAGCTGGAGCGAAACGCTTACCATTAATACAAGTGAAATCGAAAGGGGAAGCTTGTTAAATATTTTCAGTACAAAAACTGAATATAATATTCGATTTGAAAATCACCCGTCTGCGGACAATACGAGAAAGTTTTATAACTATTCCAATTTTCAACCGATGGTTTGTTAGTTTGCTATGATTTTATTTCTAACCACAATAATCTAAGTTTCAGTACTTTTTGAAATTTAGAAAATTTTATTGAAATCTGACTGTTAATGTCGTAAACAAATATTTTATAGAATATTTCGTTTGTCGTTTTGTCAAGAGATAGCGCTGGTTGTACTTTAAATCGCGCTATCACTTTGTTTATTGCAAAAGTATGCGGTGTTGCGATAGTAATACTTTTTTTAACGTTTCCATAATTTGCATTTTAGAGTTCTTCTCAGTGCTTGTAAAAATAGTTTTTGGGACGTGATCAATAATAATAAATAAAAAATGGTTAAATGTGAGTAATTTTAATTCAGTCACATTAATACTAAGTGTACCATATAATTCTGCCGTAAAGCCTTACAGGGATAATAAAGAAACAAATAATAGAATTTAATTTAATAGCAAAGTTTTATTTTTCCTCTATTTGTATAAGTACTATACAAATAGAGGAAAAATATACTTTCGAGATTGAGAAAGGCACCAGGTGTTCTTTATTCTTAATGGTATCTGATTTAGTAAAACTAACATTTTATGCGTCTTCGTTCTTTGTAAAATGTACTCTTTTTTATATAATTAAGACTAAAACAAAGCAATCGACTTCAAAATAAAAATATATAATTTCGTTTTTCTGGATGACATACTTATTACCGATAATGGTTATTTTTATTTAAAAATCAAAATTGTTAACCAATTTTCATAAAAATGTATGGGAGCTAAAATCTGAAAGTACTCTCCTTCGAACAAAAACAGAATATTTAAAATCGCTTAAGAAATGACGAGGTTTTGTGATAGCGAACATTTAAAAAAATACACTATAAATTGAGAGCCTCCTTCTCTTTGAAGTTGGTTAAAAAATAACTGCAAACGAGCAGCGGGACAATTGATAAGTGATCTCTGTCGCCCATGGCCACGTAGAGCACCAGATGAGTCACAAATGCGTTGCTGGCATAAAAAGGAATAAAGAATAATAGGTGATAGGAAGTAGGGATAGGCTTCCGGCTTTTCTCACTTGCCGTATGAAATACTATATTAGTTACTTCGCGCCCTTCTGAGAGTGAGGTACCGCCCGTCGAGCCAGAACATATGCGAGCTGTAGTCAGAAGGCCACAGCTAAGCTCTACTGAGAGATCGAATATAATTCTTGCTTGCATATATGGACGCTGATAAGCAGTACTGTGTCAAGCCACACGGACTTTATTTCGAGAAAATGGCGCCTAAAGATCAAATCTATTCTTACTAAATTTGTTTGAAGACGTATATATCCATCTTTTCTTTTCTATTTTGACACAATGTATAATGAATCAAAAGCAGATAGATTTATTTAATATGTTATCTAAAAATAAGTTTTTAAATATTTGAGATTATTTTATGAATTGCAAAATATGGAACGCACCTTAAATTAGAAACATTGAGTTGAGGAACTTTTTTCCACACCTTTTTAGTTAAGATGACTTAAATTTTTTTTTTTGAATAATGTTTAATAGGTGGTGTAGTATAAAAATACATCAATATCACGAAATTTGACTTTTTGTGGGTTGACACATTATTGCTTATCAGCATCCATATATAATACTTATTTCAAATATGACTTAAAGATTGTTAGTTACTTATCGAGTCTCCAATAATTATCTACAAAAATATATGTTACTTACAAATATTACACTAATATTACATGTATTTTAATGAAAATTTTCTAGGTTTTAGTGGAATCAATGTATAACCTAAAACATATAGTCATATATATAAATAGAAAAAGTACTTAAGGGAGTATGTAATAAGTAAAGAGTTGAGAAATTTAAATTAAAAGAAATTTGAACAATTTGTGTATAGAAAAAAACCAATCACGTGCGAGTAAGACTCAAACATGAAGGATTCAGATTCATAAATACCGTATTATATTAGGTTTTTTGGATAAAGTAACATCTCACACTAAGTTTGTTTTGTTTGTTTTTCTTACTAAGTTATTTTTTTGTTTTAAAGTACTTTAAAAAGAAGAATCTCCATATTATAAGTTGCTTAAAATGGACACCGCAAACACGCTTAAAAGTTTAGCAAAATATTTCATTTCGGCGGTTTGCGTCGTTCGCTGTCGTTCCCTTAAACAGGTATTCCTAAAATTTTCGTTTTATTTCAAACTTTCCACTTTACATACCTTGCAGTTTCCCGCTTAAAATTTTACATCGACCGTCCGTGTTTTATTAGAAGAATGACAAATGTGCTTAGTAAGTTGCAAATGTAGCATAAAATGTATGGAAATATTACTCTGTGAATTGAACCATTTCATTATTAAATAACTTTCTAAATTATTTTTTAAACATAGATAAATTAATTAGAAAAACGTAATTACAGTTGCTTGGATGAGGTATATAATTTTTTCTAATAAAATATCATTTATGATTTTGTTGTATTATTTTATGATTTCATTGTATATTGCTCAAGTTGAATAAATATAAATTTTATTTTAGAAAAAAAAAATCATCAATTAATTAGCAGAAAAATAATGTCGCTAAAACTCTATTTTAATATCGCTATCAAAATAGTCAATTAAACATTCCAACAGTCATAGGCGGTTTTTAGTTAAAAAGTAAGTACCTAAAGTAGGAATTATTTTCGACAATTAATCTGGTGGTTTTACACCCACAATGTTTAATAATTATCGTAATATATCCTGCGGAACATAACATTTAATGGCTATGTTAGTTGTATACGTACGTTATACTTGTACCCTCCTAGTATAAAACGAAGTTCCTTCCCTCCGTTTGTACGGATTTTTTTAAACACTCTACGGATTTTAATGCGGTTTTTTATCCACAAGTGATTCCAGAGAAAGGCTTATATGTAAGATATGCATATTATAGCAGAAAAAGCCGAGAATTTACAAGATTTGTAATGCGATGTCGTATGAAACTTTACAACCTTGAAGCTAGGGCGGGTCGGTAGTATTATTATAAATGTAAAAAAGATGATGTTTAAATGTGTTTACTAAACAATCTATATATAGTTATATTCTATCTATTTGACAGACACTTTAGCGCAGTGGTCACTGCAACTGAGTGAAGCGCTAACGGTCACGGGATCGATCCCCGCTCACGGCAATGGTCTGTATTGGCCATATGGATGTTTGTAGTGGTCTGCGTGTCTGTGTTAGTGTTGTGTGTGTTTCCGGACTACCGACACAAGACCATAAGGTCTTAATGGGAGCCGTTGATGTTGATGTTGATGCCTGTTGATGTCGTGTGATGCGTTTATTTATTTATTTATCGTATTTTGATGAAACTTTACAATATTGTAGCTTAAGTTTTCATCACCAGAATAGCACATTTGGCACAGTATTGAGTTGAAATCGCGGGTAGTTACTAGTTCATAATAAACGTACAAAAACTCAGTCATATTTTATTCTAATTTATTATGACAGAGGTTGAACAGTACAATTATAAAAAATAAGGTTGTTTTCATCATTTATTAAAATTAAAATTGTAGGCACGTGAGAAATCACTCTGGTCGCGATGGACTTTTCTTGTTGTCGCCGTCATTTGCATTTACGTTTTTATTCTTTGTTACACCACAGTTAATGTGGAATAAATCTTGTATTCTTTCTACGCGACTGCGCAGAAGTCTATAGGAGTATTAAGTATTTGACCTATATGTTTGTATGTCTGCTCATAACTGCTCAAAAGTTCAACCGATTTTGATAAATGATAAGTAATTAGGTTCGTCAAAATGGCGAATTTTATACGCTTTAATTATTCAGTTAATTTTTTAATTGTTTTAATTCTTAAGATACTGGTGAAATCTAGAGAACTCTTCAAATATTATAGGTACACCTATACTAATTTAGGTATTTTAATAGTAGCACTAGGAAAGCCACATTTGGTAGAGCGGAACTGGTGATAAAGACCACAGACCACCAGAACTACTCAAAACAAATTTCAAGGGTTGCGATTCGATTACTTCAATATGACTGTCAAGCAATTAATGCTCGTTACAATGCATGTATTTAGGTGGAGCTTATGGTGCGATACCAAGAAAACTCCTTAATAATTAGAAGCCATGCATCGGGAAAAGCAATATTTTGTAAATGGCACTAAGCAGTTGACAGTAGGCTACTTTAACTTAGGTAAATCCTTAAAATTAATTAATATAAATAGTATAGAAAAATGAAAATGATTTAAATAGACAAAAATGACTCAGGTCTATAAATAGTCAGTGGTAAAATAAGTTTTGTAATTGGCTTCATCGTGGAAAAAACAAAAAACTTTTAGTCGTGTAATTATTTTAATGGCTACTGAACACAGCCACCTGCGAGGCCTAATAAGAGCATGATTTATTCATAATTTCTTAGCGACCTTTTTGCTTTCTGTTTAAATATCAAAGACAACTTAAAATTTCTTTGATAAAGATGTAAACGAATTATGAAACAGTGTGTAAATATGCATTATCTATAGTAATACTATAAAGCGGCAAATTGTGTTTGTAAGTTTATATGTAAGGGGTAATCTCTGAAAGTACTGACCCGATTTAAAAAAAGTCTTTTTGCGTTGGATAGACAGTTTATTGAGTAAAGTTATAGGCTCCATCACCCTACGACTCATAGGAGCGCAACTATAACCATAAACGCGACCGAAACCGTGCGGGGTATTTGTCATATTGCTTATTATATCGTATGAATATCTTAATTTTCGGTATTCCTTTACTTACTTCGGATGCGATGGTTACGACTTTTTAAAATAAAGCAACCGTCTTCAAAAGTATAGATATAGCACAACAACACGCGTTTTTATGATGAAAGCATTTTGTACCTAATTTTAAGTGGCCGGAAATTGTTCAAATGCTTCATGTGAATTATTGTGAGCTTGTGAACTCTGTGAAGCCCTAATAAATAATTATTATGCTGAGGAAAACAGTCTTTAAATTTATTATTGCATAGTCTATTTTTTATATCAATATAAATGAATATACTAATTAGTTTCGTAAAATTTGAAATAGAGCAAAATAATTCTGTGAGAAGATGAGATTATTGATATATTATATAGGAATGATATATTTAGAAATAAAAGATTTAATATTTTTATGTACCAAATTATTTTTCTTATATTAATAACTATGAATGTATTCCTAGAACATGTCTTTTCACGCAAAAATATATATTTTTGCGTGAAAAAAGCATGTTTTTCTTTGTAGCAAGAGAAGCGACTAAAATAGATTATCGCTACGTCTTAGCCATCGAGAAAAATCTAGGGCGTGCTATTTGATTTAAAGTCTATTTAGTTCAGATTATATCGTATAATCGGAAAGATTCTTAAATAGGTGAAGGAACTGGGATAGTAGGAAAATTTTAATTAAAATGTTCAAATACCTTTCTACGAAGAAAGATGAAGATAAAATAGGCATCTGCCTCTGGGTATTGTTATTTACATGTCCCTTGTTATATTTATTTTTGGACACAAAAAACTTAGTTTCTTTTTCATTATTTTTTCTTAAAATCAACTTTATTCCGTGCTCGCTTAAAGTAAAGTTCTTGATATATTTCAAATTGATACCTTAAGTAAATGTTATTATTAGTTATACTTTAGTGCACCCAGATTAACTAACATATTATAAACACAAAATATGTGAATTTGTAAATTGTCGTTTAAAAAAAAAACTTAATAATTGACCAAACCGAGTTCTAAATACAAACACCTGAACTGAACTACAGTTTACCACATGCACGTGTGAATAGCCTATTATTCAATTAAGTGTAATTATTATTATTCAAACAATTATTACTCGGACAAATGAGACCGACAAGGCCAGAGGGGCACATTAAGAAATATTTGAAGATAATTTACTTAGGGAACAAGCAAATATCTCTATTGTTCTGTGTCAATATTCACCCAATTATAACAAACGACTTCCTTAATCAACCCCGTGTAGATTAGGTCTCTCGCACACTGAATGGCAGAAACACTTAAGGAAGAACACTGAATAATAACGATTTGCGTTCTCACAAGTAAACACATGCTATAAATATTAAGGTTTATTTTTTATATTTGTATGTAGTTTTTTATGCTTTTATATTATTATGTCTATATTAAATCTATTAATTATTACAAAATATATGTACAGAATATAATATTTTAATAAACTAAAGTAAATTAATACTAAAATTAAAAATAAAAAAGGTTAATTTTTTATAATAGATTGTAGACCTCATCTAAGCCACTGCATCTGGGTAAAGTTCCCAAAATACTGGCAGCATTACCCCGTCGAATGGCCAAGCTGGTCCTTTGACCGAGGTAGCTGCCAGCTCTTGGGTCCCCAGTTGACTCCCCAGTCTTTAAAAAGAGAACGAGCGTCTGGACCCCACGGACCAAGAGTTTCCACTCCAAACGGAGCAAAGATAAAAGCCTCGTCAAGGCTTTCATATTTGCGACGTTTTGAATGTTATTTTTTGTTTACATTGCGATTACAGTTATGATTACCTCTGAAAATATAAACTCAATATTTTGTTGACATATTACAAATATGTTAACCGAAGAGTAATTTATTAATTAGTTATATATCAATATTATTCCCTGAAATGTAGTCCAATTTATTTTGCATGCACCAGTTAGTTATCAGTCTATGTATGTATGTATGTATGTATGTATGTATGTATGTATGTATGGGTTTGTACCTTTGTGACACTATTTAGAACAAATGCGTGGGTCAATTTTGATAAATAAGACGTCGTTTGATTCGTCATCACGGCGCGAATGTCATATAAAATATAATAATTTGGATAAACAAAATAGCCGATTTTGGACGCGATAATATGAAAAAGAAAAAGATAAAAACCGTCGAACTGTGATAAGTGGGGTATCGTTAAATATTTATTTAAAAATCATTTATAGGTTTCTCATATCATATCTCATTACTGTTTCAAATCTATAACGATTTTAAGTTGGTTTGTAACGATTCTCTATGGTTTTATTACGTAGGGTTTTTAGTTTTTAAATTAATTACTTGTTTAATTATTTTATTTCACTTCATTTCAAATAAAAAGCGGAGTTTTAAAAAATAAAACTAGTAAAAAATAATTGTATTGTAACTTTTTTTCAGTAATCTAAAACAAGATTTACGATAGTTACAATTTTAAATTGCAAAATAAGGAGCGGACGCGATGTTCAGTTTAATTGAATCGATCCCATTTGTCCAGACACAATAAATACTCCTTACTGCGTCTCCTCAAAGGATTTTATTTGTGTATTTTACAAGCTCTTATTGGTTTTATATCGTTCTTTGAATTATCGTGTACAATGTTCCAATGCTTTCAACAGACAATCAAGTGTCCATTACATTAATCAATTTGTTTAAGAATAAATTTAAATATTTAACTTAATTATATAAGTGTAGCTAAGAATATGTTAGGTCACAGATTTTGGCGCCACCAGTATGCTGACCACTACAGACGACTTTACCTAGCAACTAATTAGCGAATTTGACTGGCGAGAGTCAGCATATAAATTGACAAGCTTGTGAAGGTTGGGTACAGATTTTTTATGTCAAATAATAGGACCGTAATATATCTATTGTCTAAAATATCATTTGTTTTCGTATTTAATATAACGGGTCTTATCGCGATAACTAATGGTAGTAATACCTTTTTATTGCCCGACGTAGAGTCAGCTCGTGACCACGACGAATGCATCTTCGTATTACTACCATGAGTTATCGCGATGAGACTCGTTATGTTAAATATGAATAGTATAAATCTTGAAAGTTTAAAATATATATCATTTGTATGTTAAAGTTTAACATACACATGCTAATATACCTGTATAAAATTTTGCAGGAAATATTACTTTTATTCAAAATAAATTTTCCGATATAAAGGATATTTTTAGGCCCATAATAGATTTAGAAATATTATAAGTTAGCCTAAGGCTGTTCGTGAAAATTGGGAAAATCTTTGACAGGATATTAATAGAAGTCATATCCTGGATCAACACTTGATATCTGGGACATTTCTCATATTATTTCCCAGGAAATTAAAGGAAAAAAAGAATATTGACCTCAAAATCGGGATTGATGCACATATATAAATCATTTGATACAAACCATAGGCATATGTATGCTAATATTATAAAGTTTCAGAGTTTGTTTGTTTGAACGCACTAATACCAGAAACTACTGGTTCGAATTGAAATATTATTTTTTTGTTAGATAGTTTATTTATTAAGAAAGGCTATAGGCTAGTAATATATTACACCACGTTACGACTCATAGGAGAAAAGCAGTGAAACCGCGAGGGGCAGTGAAATGATAAAAGGCTCGAAATAAAAGAATACTAACCTCTTTAGTGAGGTATTGCTGAGATATAGTCAGTGACCTACAACGACCATAGTGGACTACAGTGTAGTCGGGCTAGCTCGATCGGGGCCGTGTCTCACTCTCATAGAAGATCGGAGTGAAGAAGCTTGTATAGATGCGTTTCGTGATAACGGTAAGTACAGTGTGGCAATTCGTGATTTCGGTTATTGTCAGAGCCGTAAACCTAACCTCCTCCCCCATTCCTTCCTCTGTATCTCTTATTCCTTTTTAACTGCTTTCTTGCTTTTAAAATTTTCTTATTCTTTTTTAAGCTGCTAACGGATTTGTAGCTCTTTTGGTGCTGGAAATGTCCATGAGCGTTGGTGATCACGCGGACTTCATTTAAAAAAAATAGCGTCTAAGGATGTCAAACCTAATCTCAATAAATTTGTTTGAAGACGTACATATCCATCTTTTTTTTGTACTTTGATAAAAGGTATAATGAATTAAATGCAGATTAGTACAATATAAAATTTTAATTAACATTTTTTTAAACATAACATATAGCTAAAAATGTAACACACTTCAATATTCGAAACATTAAATTAAGAATTTTTTTCCTTATTTAGTTTAGATGACTTGCTTCTTTTTGATAAAGGTTATTATATAAAGCATAACTAGAATACATCAATATCTTTGAATTTAATAAAACCCCGAAGTTTTTTTTGTGGTATGTCACATTATTGCTTATCAGCATCCACATATACAACGTTCTCAAGAAAAAGACTTTCGTCGACGGCTACTCGAAGAATAAAAAATAACTTATAATCAACGTATTTATCGAGAAATCATACTTTCCCCATAAACATTGAAAACTGGAAGTTTGTTTTGACAGCTGTGACTTAAGGCGCCGCGTCTCCAGTTATATGGTTATTGGTGACCGTTTATACCACGTAACTTATTTCAACTTATAACGAAATCTAAGTGGATAAGTTTTTTGTTTACCAGGTTTGTATGTTTAAAATTCGAGAAAGTAATCTGATTGAATACCTGTTCTCCGAGTTTAGGTTTACGCAAAACAAGTAATAGCATTTAATATAATATTAAAAATGACTGAGGTATCTGTAACCTACTGACTACAGCTTGTATATAGGCTGGCTCGACAGGAGCAGTACCTCATTCTCACAGAAGATCGGCATAAAGTAGCTAAAATACCTGCGTTTCGTATAGTAAGTGAGAGAGCCCGAAGCCTCTTCCGAAATCCTTTTCTTGTGTCCTATTCCCGTTCATCCTACATTCCTATTTAAACTGGTAACGCATTTGTGGCTTTTCTGGTACTGCAAATTTCCATGGGCGGGTGATCACTTAACAACAAGTGTCCCGCCTGCTCGTTTGCCAACTCTTTTTATATAAAAATTTCAAATATTAAGCAAATAACTTAGATTTTAAGGCTTTGTTAAGGGCGTAAACGGACCCTATTACTAAAACTACGGTGCTTGTTTTTCCGTCTGTATATCCGAGTTTTAAAGGGAACCACCTTACGGACTTTAATATATATTAGGCTTACGTTTTTACAAAACGTGTGCTATTTTCGCGGATATCTGACTAAATAGAACATTTTTATTTGTAAACTAACGCTTAGACCACATTTTATTATAGTTTTACGATAAAAGTATGAATATTGTTATACATTTCGTAAATATACACCTGGCAAATGGCGCTAAAATTTAGCTTCTGTTCCATATACAATAATTTTTTCTCTTATTGTCGACTAGGGCTATCACATTTTTGGAACAATTCGTATAATGATATTCATGATGCCACACCTTACGGGCGTAATTTCTGCCGTAAAAATTGCTTGTACATTCTGGTTTATGTTTTGGAAAAACTTTTGTCATTATTTTTTATGACATTGTTTTTTTTTTAAATATCGTAAAACCTTTTTATTTTTTTAGAACGATTTTGATGTGGTTTTCTCTCACAGATAGCTAATGTTATAAGTAATTTATTTTGTGTATAAATAAAAAGTGAGTTACGGAAAAATAAATTTAAACCAATTAAATAGTGAACAATATCCAATTCAAGTATAGAAGAAAGGGATCTCATAATGTTTATAGAGGTTTAATTTTTTTTTTTAATTAACGCAGGTGTAACTGCGGGACACAGCTAGTATTAGTATAGATAAGAGATACATTCGATGTGCGCAAACCTTATCGCTTGCGTGCGTACCTACAGTCAATTAATAGACGCCTAAAACGAAACAATTGTATGACATCCTTGTAGGACACTAACGATCATCGCCACAGCCGCCGACATACGCAAGCGAAATGCGACATTGCAGATATGTATCTCTTTATAAATAAATTGCCGAATGTACATTTTATATATACACGCATCATATATATAATATATACATCAGTTTTAATGATCCTGTGACGAGGGTCCGAAAACACACACAGTACTAGCATTTTAAATGTTGCTTAAGCTTAATCTTTTTTTTAAGTTTGACTTCTATGTGTTCGTCTGTGGCACTGTAGCTCCTAAACGGGTGAACCGTTTGGAAGCGGTTTTTTTTATTCAAAAGAAGGTTTTTTAACGATGGTTCTTAGATACGTTCTATCAAAATCGGTCCAGCCATTTACAGATCATGAGCAGGCAGTGAACCTGGCTGGATAACTGATGTTAAGTAATGGACCGCCGATGGACATTTTACCCTCAGAGGCGCCACAAAGCGTTACTAACTAAAAAGGGAATAAATAATGAATGAGAATATGAAGTAAGGAAAGGAATGGGGGAGGGGACTAGGCTTCTTGCTCTCTCACTTATCGTACAAAATGCTACTTCGTTCGGATCTTCTGTGTGAGTGAGGTACTGACCCGGTCCAGCCAGTCAGTGGAATACAGCTAGGCTCTACATCAGTGAAAAAAATATATAATATGCAAAAACCTTTTATAATATTATAAGCCTTATATAAAATACGTAACAAAATACATTAGCCAGCTTGTTGTAAGAAAAAAGGTTTTAAATAAATTAGTAATTTTATTAGCTACAGACAAATTATAGATAATACTAATCTAAATATTTTTTTTTGCAAAAGGTATACTTGTATGAAATGAAAAAAAAAAATCTGCGCTATTGTTGTATGACCTACATATGTCACTATTCATGATTATTTCTATTAATATGCAATAATTACCTCCAAAAATAATTAAAATAAATTCCACACCGAATAAGAGTTGTTTGTTTTTAATCGAAGAGCCAATAGACAAGATATTTCTGACGCAAACAAAAGTATAAAAAGTATTTTGATATTAAAATGTCTCATAAATATTTTCTTTGTAAGCACATCTAGTTTATGGTAACCGGTGACCTCTGCGTTAATATATAGATAGACAAAAGATATCGTCGGGGATAGAGCAAAACCGCATATCTACCTTTCTTGTAAAGCCTAAATTTGAACCAAATATGTAAATTACATTATTATTAATTATATTTTAATTACAATTATTATTATGAGCATTTCTCATTACGCAGTGTATTTATAGTGTCACCGACGAAATGTCAAAAGATATTTGGATGCTGATAAGCAATAATGTGTCAACCCATAAAAAGTCCAATTCTGAGATGTTGATGAATTACCAAATTCATCACATATTTAACATTATTCAAAAAACTTTCAAGTCGTTTGAACTAAATAAGTACGGAAAAAAGTTTCTTAATCTTATGTTTAGAATATTGAAGTGTGTAACATATTTTGGATTATAAAATAATCTCGTATATTTGAAAAACTAATAATTAGATAAAACTCTTTACTATACCGATCTGCTTTTAATTCATTACACTTTTTATAAAAATAAAAAAGATAAGATGGATATATACTTCTTCAAACATCATTCTTCAGACATCTTTAGACAACATTTTCTCAAAATGAGGTCCATGTGGCTCAACACAGTATTGCTTATCAGCATTCATTTATGTTAAGTATTAATTGTACAAATATCGATTATATAATTTTTAGCTAGCTTGTTTTTAATATTGAAATTTAACATTTGATTAATGGATGGACTTATTCATGAATGGAAAAGCTAGTTACGCAGTTTTGTACTATCCCCGGCGATATGTATATCTTTACAGAGTATAAAACAAAATCACTTCCCGCCGCCTGTACGCTTAGATCTTTTAAACTACGCAAAGGATTTTAATTCGACTTTCGTCAATTAACCAAGCGAATCAAGAGGCAAGTTTATATATTATAGTGGAAAAAGTCGAGCATTTCAAAGATTTTTAATGGGATGTCAAAAAAAAACAGGTTACACCCGTGCGAAGCCGAGGCTGGTCGCTAGTACTAAATTTATAAAACACTAGTTGGTTTCTGCGATTTGCGTAAAACTTCAACCACCCATTTCACTCATATCGTGTTATACTAACACGACAAAAAGTAGCCTATGTCCCTTTTTAAGGTAGATATGGATTTAGTTCTAAACAAAAATGGATCAAAATAGGTTCATCGGTTTAGGCGTGAAACGTAACAAATACACATACAGACAAATAGAGTTTTACACGCGACTTAAAATTTGTAGCTTCTAAATAATGCCAAAATACGAATAAACAACATGAACGTAAAAAATAAATACATTCCTTGGCAATACAAAATAAATAGACGAAGAAAGTTTTAATTATGGACACGATCAGAAGTTTATCAATGTCCGTAATGATCAAACTACGAGCATTAATTCCGCTTTATTTTGTAATTTCATCCCGAGATGCAGCGCGCCTGCGGAGACTAACCCTCGTAACTCAGTTCGCTGTTCCGTCTGCTCACTTCATTCAGTCGCGCGCTTGATACGTAACGCGTCGAACCGCGTGATGACAAAATACAGATTAAAATCATCTGTTTTCCCGCGCGATTCCAGTGACGTTTAAAGTGACGTTTAATTTTTTTTGTGATAATTCCTAAAATTAAAAAAAAACATACTTTTTAATTTCTGTGTTGAATTTTTGTTTTTTTTTTTTTATTGAGCTGTGAGTGTTAATGTTTTTATGTTATAGTTAAAAAATATATACATATAATACTTGTGAGCGGGACGTGAAAATAAGGTAAGTGTATTTTAATATTAAATTATACTTTTTATAGATTAATAATTGTAATGGTTACCAAATATAGGAATATTAATGTAATGTAAGTATACTTAAACTTTCCTTGCGCGTCTATTCTTTTCAATTTTATTTAGATTATTCTCTAGATAACTTTTAAAGGGGATGGTATTAAAAATATCCTTTAAAACAAAAATATCCCGATAAAATTTTAAATTTTAAGGTATTACTCTGAAATTACTACTACGTATAACATTGCGAAAATTACCTTCCATGTTTATTTTTCTTTAAATCAAAAATCCTAACCGAGCTCAAAAATCCCATTTCAAAATACTTTAAATAGAAAGCAGCTAATCGGAAGCGATAAATAAAGAGTTTCTATTACAACAACATACCTATCCATAGGATACAATGTGTCAAAATACTAACTTTCTCTTGTTTTAGAAATTTTGATTTAACGCAATCCAAATTTCAAAGAGACTGGATTTATTTTCGATTCTAAAAGTAGAATTGTAAAATTATTACTATGTAAATAATATTTTAAACAGTTACATAGGTGTAAGTGTCACATACATATGACGCGATAAATTTTAATTAAAAACATTTATTATTTTGTTCAAAATTGGGATAGGATATTTTAGAAAAAGATAATTTCGTTTAAATCATATAATAATATTAACTATACGCCGTACGTTCATATCAATAGCTATATCGCATCTGTGCAGAGTTTATTTATGTTAGATGTCACGTGTATAGCCGTCACTTCCGGCTAATCACGTACAGGTGGCGCAAGGACCGAGACAGGTTCGATACAATAGATAAGACTACTTATAATTAAAATTAGTAATAACTGTGTGATAATTGAATTATTAAAAATTTAAAATATGCTTCTTTCAATTAAATTATTGTACTTTGAAATCATCATTTTGTAATCCACAAGTACTTTAAAATCATAATTATTTATATCACGGGTAGACCCGTGACCACGAACGCTGCAAAGTGCTCGAAACGTCGGGATGATAAAAATAATTAATATACGCGACTTAAATCCGTTTAAAATAGTTTTTTTTCAATATTTATTATAATGTTTAACGTCAAAGTTAATATGATTATACAAAAATTTAGAGTAAAAAAATATAATAAAAGAGAACCAGAAGTCGTATGTAACAATATTTCGTGCTCTCGTGTCGAAGCCATTGTCGGTATGTCTCACGGAATCATCAGCAAAATCTCGCAAAACTTAAACACTAACTTTCATATTCCAAACTCCAAATCCCTTAACTTAAGGGTAAGATCTCTAGTGATGGGTCCCTGGGATGGGGTTTCACGCATCCATTTTCATGCAGCCCTGAGTAGGAAGGCAGTTGAGTTAGCCTCGAACTACCATACGCACTATCGAGGGGTGTGGGAGGGGCAAGATAACTTTATTGCGTGAAAAAACGACCTTAAATTATACATTTTTCAAAATCGTTTCTATTGTGAATTTTGTTGAATGCTATCATGCGTTTGATGAAGAATAATTGTGCAAAATATCATACATCTATACGCTTAGGTATACACTGTGTCTATTTTTTCTTCTTATTGTATTAGTAATGACCTAGCATACACGCAGTGAACAATAATTTTGAGGATATAAAAAAGATAAAATTGAACATTTAAAAAACCCTCGACAAACGATTCATTGAGACCATTATTTCGAGCTCCAACACGATAACTTTGCTGTAAGTCAGTGAGGCGTTGGGTATTATTCCGATTACGTATCTATGTTATTTTAATATAATTTACAATATAGTCAATTTCAAGACGATTAGACCTGTATAAGTTGCTCAGGTCCTTTCAACGGCTAGAAAAGAGCGGGTAGCCTTCAAACGTCTGAACAGAGGTTCACTACAGGAGCTATCTCGATAACGTCAGCTTTCAAATAAAAATAACTGCAAATGAATAGGCCCATTCATTAGGTAACTAACTACGATGCCACAGACACACAGAAACATAGAAACACAGATACAAAGACACACTATACACCCTTCAAACTTATAACATCCCTCTTTTTGGGTCGTGCATTAAAAAACTGTTAGCTTTATACTTAAAAGACTAATTCGTAACTTGACGATTCAAGAGCGCTTTGAAAGCCAACTTGAATAAAATATATTTTGAATTTGAATTTAAATTTGAAACAATTATCAAATTTTTTATTGATTGCCATATAGGTAGACATCAACGTCGCTACGAATTTAAGAAAGAAAATTGTTTTGAAAGAAGAACATATTTTCAACTATTTTGTCTGTCTGTCTATCTGCTCGTATATATAGATAATGTTGTATTGCTGATTTAATTGAAAACGTTTGTTAATACTTTTATATAAAAATGCATTGTATCAAGAACTGTTATTGCTGTTACTTGGATACATAGCTTAATTTGGCAAAGTATCTCCAGGGTTGCATGTTCAAGTACTATAGAGCAAATTTGAGATTACTAAGAAGACTACTCTATAAATATTAAAGTTCATAAGTATTTAATCGCATTAATTCGGAACGGCTGCGCCTATTGTTGTTAATCTCCTTTTTGTTTTGTTTGTAATGTCAGGAAAATATTTCAGTAAAGGGAAAAATTTGGGTTAAAATAAAAGTAAAGTAACAGTTCGCAAATGTCCCAGTGTTACGCGAGGCCTCATCTCCAACTAAAGACATGGCTTAGGAGCTTAATCCGCAACGCTTGTACATTGCGAGTTGGCGGATATACATGTGTCAGAAATTTTCGACACGTGCCTCACATTGTTTTTTTTTCACCGCTGAACTCGAGATGAATTTAAACACAATTTAGCACTTGAAAATTCCTGTAAAAAACGATACCAGCCGGGTGTTCAATTCACGATCATCTGTTGAAAACGTTGAGCTCTAACCACTTGGACGACGAGATGGTTCTACGTTATAAAATGGTTCGGCGAGGTTAAATTCTCCATATAAAAAATAAGTCTTAATCAGTACATCAATGCTATACCAGGGCAGCCAGCTAGCTTGAAATAAATTAAAGTGCGTACCAAAAGATTATCTCCTTGTAAAAAATTCAATCTCGTATCTTTGTCTTGGCAAAACTCGAAAGTAATTGACGGACTAACATGAAATTTTTATACAATGTTCCATTTTAATATTTTGTTCTTTTTATTCTGGAATTCCTACGAAATGGAAAATTCCAAGTGTTTTGTGAGGTTTCTTTATAAACTGAGCTACGCTGAAGCATGGGCGAGTTTACTGTGGTACAGCTTAGCTATAGCTAGTATACATCTCCACCGGGAGGGTACCCCGTTCTTACAGAAAATCGGCAATATGTAGAATAGCTATGTTTCTTACGGTGAGACCTTTTTCTTACTTCCTATTACCGTCACCCTTAACTCTTATCTAAAATGGCTTATAGTTCTTTTGGCGTCGTAAAATAATTAGCAAGTCATAGATTAAATTAATGAGTAATGTTTTAATTTTTATTAACTTTTTTCTTCGTGGAAATAATAAAATATTACCTATTTAAAAATATTTTCGTGAACAGACTTTAAGTGGAGTGATAAATTAGGAAGAAATAAACAGGAGCCCAAATCACTCCGAATCACTCGATGTAACATAAATTTAAGCTAACTTGGTAATTGGATTTTCGTGGTTTTCAATCGTTTTAGTTTTCACCGAACACTGGACGTTTATTTTGAAACTTTCTGAATAAATTGTTATAAATTTCAATGTAATAAATACGTCAAAATTAATTCTACAAGTTAATATGTTTTAGATTTTTAAATAAATAATAACTAGGACTTCGAAAAATCGATAAACCGACTTCAAAAACAAAAAAATCAATTTAATTTGCTTGGTGTTATCCATTGATTCCAGTTATTTTCCTAATTATTGACCCAGTTTTAATACAAAATCTGTTGAACCAATCTGAAAAAAATCTTAAAATCGGTTAAAATATGACGGAGTTCTAAGGTTAAGGTTCTAACATTGAAAAAAAAAACATCGACTTCGAATTGAAATCGGTTGAAAATTAAAGTTCGAATAATTATTTGCACATTTATCCTCGCAAACGTGTCTGCGTTGAAATTTTCATCTATCAGCTCACCCTCTTCACGCTCACACATAAAGCGTCACAACTAGGATGTGCGTACAAAAGTCGAGTCTCCCATCAAACGCATCGTGAGAGAAAGGCCTCCGTTAATTAATATATAATTAGCAGTTCCTCGCGGCGTTGCCCGCGTATACTTTAATACCCCCTAGCACAACTTTAAGGGATGATTTTTGAATTCGGGAATATAGATATTTATTTATTCACTCTAGGGAATATTTATGCTAAGTTTAAGCATAATCGGTCAAAAAAATATTTTTTTCCATACAGTTCAATTGGGGATGATATTTGTTCGTTATATGGTTCATATTTCATAACTATCATAGAAGTATGTGTATTAAATTTTAAGTTAATATGATCACGGAATAAGATTTTCCATAAAAATGTTTTAGTCCATTTAAATCTTTTAGGGGTGGAAAATGAGAAAACCCTTTCTTAGTGAATGCTTACACCTTAAAAGGCACCTCCATCAAAAATTTCAAGTTTGTAGCCTCAGCGGTGTAGGCTTTGCGTTGATGAATCAGTCAGAACAAGTGATTTTACATGAACGCTGATAAGCAATACTGTGTCAAGCCACACAGGTTTCATTTTGAGAAAATGACGTCTAAAGATGTCAAACCTATACTTAACAAATATGTTTGAAGAAGTATTTTATATATTATTATCCATCTTTTCTTTTCTTTTTTGATAAAAGGTATAATTAATTCAAAGAAGATTGATATATTTAATATATTATCTAATAAAAAGTTTTTCAAATATTTGAGATTATTGTCTAAATTGCAAAATATGGAACGAACTTGGAAATTAAAACAATTAATTAAGAGATTTTTTCCGTACTTATTTAGTTTATATAACTTGATTTTTTTTAATAATTTTAAATAGATGATACAGTTTCAAAATACATCAATATCTCCGAATTTGACTTTTTGTTGGTTGACACATTATTGCTTATCAGCATCCATATATATTATATATATAATATTTATCAAATAACATAATAAATGGAGCCTAAAAACATAAATATATAGAGTCGTAAATATTAAACATATATAAATAATGACGATTGCTATAGTTACAACATTAATATAATAATAATAATACGCACAAAGGAATTCAAATTTGCATATAAATTGACTTTCAATTATTGAAATTGACACTTTCGAGTTTTATGAACTAATAAATTTAGCGCTATGTAAACCTATTGCCGGTTTCGAATGCGGTTTCTATTGAGAAGAACCGGAAAAAAGTCATGTTACTATTTTTAAATTAATTTTAAAGCATATGTTATTACGTATATTTTATAACATTTATATTTACATATTGTGCTATTTATAAATATTGCATTGTATTTTCTGATCCTAAATTGAAAAATAAGTATATCTTTATTTTAATGATCTTCACAGAACTACATTTGTAAATTTCACTCTCGTAAGTGACTTAAAAAACCTCTGTAATTGGTGAGCTATCTAGATAACCTTACGAAAGCTGTGAGTCTGTCAAAAATAAGGTATTGACAATAAATTCTTTCAGGTGTAAAGCAATGACAAACAACTTATGTAAATGTTTATGAAAGTCTGAGAGCAAATATTCTCGCCTTAGAATAAGGTCACTGAAAGTTAAATCATGTGACATGAAGATTATGTTACTTTCTTATACAATATATAATAATATTATAGAAAACCATATGAATAAAAGGCATTAGTAGAGAGTAGTTGTACATATCTCAAAATATCATTATGATCGTTATATCATTATGTTTATTCATTCATATATACATATATTTTACCTACGCACAGAAGTCTCTATTACAATACTGTATACTATACTAATATATTAAAAGAAAGCAGATTTTGTACTTGTAAAGTAAACTTAAACCACTGAATCTATTTAAAAAAATAATATACCATATTATTCTTGATAGTCATAGGTTATATTTTACGTATATATAGGTATGCATAATTCAAAATAAAAATATATCAACAAGCGAACCTATTTTTTTATTTAGCTTCGAATACATTTAGTTTTTTTTTTTAAATACGGAATCCTAAAAATAAATCTTCAGTAATGCGGTTCTGTTTTTGATCATTCACACAGGAATATTAATAGGATTTTCCCGTATTTTTTAACGTCTTTATTATAAGCTTAGCCATTACTAATGATGTCGTACGAAGCTCTTTTAAACAGGATTTCCTTTTTAGAGATATATTTTCTTATATAAATAAAGTTTGTATATGAAGTGCTTATTTCAAATATATTTTTTTGCTTTTATAACTTATTGTGGTAGTCTGTATTGAGCCGAGATGGCCTAGTGATTAGGTTACGTCGATTTCATCGCTGGTTCAAAACCCCGACTAAAACTGCTGAGTTTTGAAGAGCTAAATTTGTGTTTAAGTTTTTCTCGGCGGTGAGGGAAAACAAAGATAGGAAACCTACATGTACCAGGAGAAATTATGACACATGTACATATATCCGCCAACCCGCAATAGAGCAGCGTGGTGGATTAAGCTCTAAAACCTTGTCCTCAAGAGGAGAGGAGGTATTTGCTCAGCAGTGGAACATTAAAAGGGTGTTATTTTACTAGATATTAGGAACAACCATTACAAGCATATTGTCGTATCATAAGACATCTATTACCACAATTTCACGGTCACTGAGCCTTTATAAAATATATTTTTATCACGTCTCGCCTATATAGTTTATGAAACTGGACATTGATACAATGTATGTCTTGACGAAGGTTGATAGGAAAGAAAATTCTATTTCATACATGATATGATACAGGAGTATTGATATAATATTTTAGACACATCTTTGTCTACATTAGTTAATCCACGCGACCTCACTTGTAGCGAATAATTATTTCAAATAGCCTGTCACTGAGAAAAAAAATGTTACATACAACTTTTCTTCCCCTATTTTACCCCTTCAAGTTTTATTTTTGTGACACAGTGTAGCCTTAGTTCTTCTTCGAAGAGATAGCTTAAGCGTAAAAAGGTACAGCGTTAAACCCGTTAATTTCACATCTATTATATACAAAAATCAAAACTCACTAGCTGACATATTCACCGACTGATCGATCGACGCAGAGCTGAAAACGCTCAGTCTAGAAAAATGACATTTTGCACAAACGTTCCTTAAATAGAAGTGTGAACTAAGAAAGTATCTGTAAATCCGTCTCCTAAGGGGTTAAAAAAAAGTTTGAAAGTTTGTTAGATATCAAATTCCTAAGTATACGCGGACGAAGCTAAAGGGAACTGCTAGTTTATAATATTAGTATAGATTAATAAATCGACTATATATCTACTAATCTTTAGTACTTTTAATACGAACTTTAAATCCATCACTAATCGGCTAACCCAATGCTCTTGTTTCCTATCTGCATCAAGATTGTCACGTCACTGCACACTCTTGTGCAGCATTTACTGTTAATTAACTAATTGTTTTAATCGCATATTGTTTATTTCTATTAAATTGTAAACTTACCCAGAGAAAACTTTGTTATTTGAGAATTTGTCCTATAATATCTATAGTAATATAATAAAACAATAATTATAATAATAATAAAATTCGTTTAAAAAAACGATTAAAAAATTGACTTGTTTGAGCTAACGTTACAATACACGAGAATAACATGAATGTATAAAAGATCAATTTTGATTGAAAGAAGGAGTGTAGGCCCCTACTTATTTCCCGAATAAAATAATAAATAAATATTGATAGTAATTTTTTTTCTCTTTCCCTACCCTAAATCTCGAGGGAAATAAAGAACTGGAATTTCGAAGTTTTTTTCTTATAAATGTTACAATCAAAACTCTTAACAGGTCAATAGCAATTTGAACTGCCAAAATCAGTAAATGAGAGTGAAGATCAAAAGAATATTGTTTGAATTTTTGATTTTTTAATGTGGCTTATACTTAACTGTGTATTTATTGATACATTCTTATTCATAAAAAATTATCACAAATAAATGTTCGAATTTGTTTTCTTTATAAGTTTAGTCTTCTAAGTCTTCTAATTATTAATATGTTACTTAATAATTTCACGTACCTTTTACATTACGTTAATACCTGTATGAAGGATGTTCAAAGTTACTGACGCCATTTTGTAGTAAAATATGAAAATGTTTTTCAGTTACTCGTCTTTCTTAACACTTTCACGAAGTTACGAATATTCTATCATGAAAGGTTATAAATGTATATATGTACATGCTTTAAACTTAAAAAAGAAACACGTCTGTACGGATGTTATTAATAAATCTCTAATGTTGGTCCATCCGTGTGTCTATCAGCGGCCTGTATCTCATAAACCATGAGAGTAAGATACAAATAATTTTCATAGTGTGTCTTTCTATTGCCGCTATAATCTTTCTTATATTAAAAAGTTATGAATGATGACACTAAAGCTTTCGCGTGCGAGCTGACACTTAGACATTTATCGATTCTTCTCCTAATTTCCCAATCTCGAGCTGTTTGTTTTAAAATCGGTTGAGCGTGTGAAATATAATGTAGTATTTCTTTTCAATTTTGGTGACATATTCAAGGAGTATTGTGGAAACCATCGATAACAATGGGTTCTAGTGCGTAATGTATTTTGCATGCTAGGACACAAAATACCAAACTGAATCATCAGGGACTTGATTCAAAAAAATCATTACCTAGCGTGAAGAAGAATGTATTTGCAATAATCATACGAATGATAATTGTTTTCATAGAATAATTAACCGACTTCGAACATAATTGTTATTGTACCTATAAATGGACAAACGATCTCAGCGACCGCGAGTCATTTGTTGCTAGTATGATGAATATCTTCGGAGACAAACAAAGGCATTGTTTGTCTCCGAAGATATTCATCATATCCTAACATATTATATAATAAATTATTCCTTGAAAAAAAAAATGTAATTAAAAAGTGAAAACCATCCAAATGGGATCAGTAGTTTTTTAAAAAATCGCAAAAATACAAACATACATCCATACAAAAACGTACAGGTCGAATGCAGAACTTACTCTTTTCAAATCTGTCAAAAATAGACAGTAATTATTATATATCATCGATATACTTGAAAATATTTACCTACGAAAATTTGCCGTATAAGTTAACCTATATATAAAGTCCGCCGCTGGAGGCCTACCAGATTGTTCTCGGTATTAATACTTTATTACCCATATATACTCGTAGACTGTTAAATTCATTATCATTCCTCTGCGGCGCCGAAGACGGGTGAAAAGAAAACTTATTGTATTGTACAATATATTAAATTTAATGTACAAAGACTTTTCGTATCTTAAAGAAAAATGTATGCTATTTATTTTACAACGCTGCCCACGCGCGCGTTTCACACGGAATTTTATTTCAATTTTTCACATTGTGTTAAATAACTGGGCGTGGATAGCCAAATCCGAAAAGATAAGAAATAGCGAAATATACCTCAAAGTGTGTTTTGGCCGAGTTTGATGAAAACTATTTGAAAAAATTATTTTCATTACCAAGAATCAAACTATTGATTTTGAAAAAAAATATTTAAAAATTTATTACATATTCTGATGGTGTCACTTATAAGGATCAATTTCTGGAAAGTAATAGTATAGGGCAAACTAAAGGAAAATACTTATTTTTAACAAAATGGTATTAAATGTATACATTAATTAAATCTTAAGTAGACAATTCTTAAAAGAAGTGATGAAAACACAAAAGTAAAAATTTGAAATGAAAACTAATTAGATTGATATTGTAAGAATATAAATTAAAATATTCGAGCTGTATTTTATTTATATCCGTTTCTTAACAAGAGTTCTACTTACGGTGATTACTCACAAGTTACTCAGACAAGTGTTAGCTTTACCCGAAACTTCCACACTTTTGTGTCATCAAAACTTTTAGACCATATAAAGAAAAGTGCGTGGGTTAGTTACGTATGAAGTGGGTTGGTAGTAAAAGAAAAATACACACGAATATATAGAAATAGGCTACAAAAACTACACACATAAAGCAAGCAATTCACTTCGTACAAAATTATAATTTCGTTGACTTTTATGCATTTTGTATCGATATATTACGTTCATACTATTTGACGTTAAAAATATTTAATTGAATTCTTTGGTTAATGGTTACGTTAAAAATATGTACCTACTCATTTCCAACTTTGACAAGGTCATTAAATGACTTTTTGCACCAAAGACGTTATCACCTGTCATATTCAGTTGCAACGTCGTCCAAAGTGGTCGGCATTCTGGGTACCAAAATCAACCGTATAACATATCTATAGATGTATAATATCATTTTTATGTTTTAAAAATCAATAACTTCTTTCGAGTCTGTCGCGCTTTAAGCCTAATTTATATTACGAAATTAATGAGAGGTAATAATTTCACTGATACTTAATTTTACGTGTAAATATTAGAGTTTTACAATAAATGCATTAATTTCATGTGTATACATTGTACGAGGAAAGGTTGACACGAGATTAACTAATGTAATCGACTGAGCTGAATTGTTTATAATATATACTTTTCATCACACGATCTGTAGCTTGGTACTTGTTACTAAAGTTATTTTACTTAAGTATAAATAGTAGAATAGCTAATTTTTCTGCTTTTATCATTTTATATCTATGATCATATTAAATAAGGCGTAAAAGGAGAAGATAAGCCTGTACTCAAATTACGAGCGAATAAACTCTTGATAATAAAAAAAATGTTGCTTATTAGGTATTTTATTCTCTCCAAGGTTTCCTGCGTACGAACGCACTGTTTCATTACTTTCTTGAGTATATTCGTCTTATATGTTTTAACTGGTTCGATTCAATATTTAATTTTTTTTAATCACACAAAAATTATTCTGAGGCATCTTACATTACATTAATAGTTCTAGATCCTCCGGCTCACAGCCAGAGACATACACATGATGTGACGTCACGCCTTGTCACATTACGACGCGACGTTACATCGTGAAGATTCTATATAATGCATAATGCATGTTATATCCGTCATAAAACCTTTAAACGAGCAACTTTTACATAAATTATTATTTTTGATTTTGATTCTTAGAATAATCTGAATCTCGGAAAACGGTTCCAACAATTTTCATGAAAAATAAATCGATCTAGCTAGATTTCATTTTTAGAAAACGTCATTTTATCGTGTTTCCAATATAGTATATATTATAGTGTTTCCAATTTTCAATTCCACCATATTAGCAAGATGTTATACACGTTTACAATATCCCGGATAAAGGTGGGATTTGTTCAGCCAGAATTAATACAAGGCCTAACAAACATAAGGGCTTAATTCAAGGGTTGGCAAATTTGATGTTTTTCCCACCGTTTTTTTTTTGGTCAGGCCAAAAAAAAAAACGGTGGGAAAATAACATGGCTGCGTAACCTCGACCCGATGCTGCAGCATTATCTGGAATCAGCAGGATACAGAACTCCTCACCAATTTACAGCAAAAGTACTGTATTAGGGTTCTTTTTATTTCTAATTTTTTTTATTAAGCTTGTTTGTCTCCGCGACTTCACCTGCGTAAAATATTTTCTTGATTTCGTGATGGGTTTTCCGTAGAAACTTTTATTGCCTATATCACCCCGTCAAGTTTTCTTTTCGCGACAAAAAGTATCTGTTTCTTTAATACAATGTCCATTTTATGTGTACCAAAATTCATCAAACTTGAGTCAGCGGTTAAAGCATATAACGTAACATCATAATAATATTATAGTATTATGGATATAAGTATGGATTGATCATTTTTATGAGATGTATAAGCGCATGCGTTTTGGCATCTACATGCCGACTTTGGACGACGTTTCCTAGTAACCAGCTAGCGATTATGACAAGGGACTTGGACCAATAAGACAAGTGACGAGCTTGTCAAAGTTGTTAATAAATAAAATAATAATTTTTCACGTCAAATAGCATGAATGTAACTTATCAATAGTTATGAAATTTAATTGTAGCAAGAGATATATGACCAACTAGCTGTGGCGCGTGGTTTCAACCGCGTTAACCTTCCCTCCTTGAATCGGATACTGTTCATTATTTTATTGGTTTTTGTTTACGCGTAACCAATTTTTATTTATTAATTAAAATAAATATACTTTTTTTAAATAAAAGTAAGCCTTAGTTACTTCTTATAACATTAGATATCTGTGAGTGAAAGTCCTGTCAAAACTATCCAGCTGTTTCAGTGATTAAAAAGTAAAAAAAGTGACAAAAGTTTAAAAAATTGTGTTTTTGATGTAAATACCGAGTATAGTTTTATATGCATTTAGTTAAAAGCTGTTAATTTGAAATTACAAACTGACATTTCAATTTTATTTATTTGTATATATGACTTAACTTACTTCCGTAAACATTTTGTTTGTTTTTGTTTCACTTAATTACCACGTAACGTAAACTAACAACACACTTTGTTTGAAATTGTAACATATATATATATATATATATATATATATATGTACATATGTGTGTGTGTGTTATTTCTAATTTATTCACGAAGGTTAGCGTATTTTATTCAAATCGAAAATGATATACATATAAAATTTAAATAATGTTTAAATAAGGGTTCCCAATTGACTGAAGATCCAAAAAAGTAGAAGAAATTTTCTTTTAAATGCAAATGAGACATGAAGACCCGTATGTTATTTTTGTAATTTTTTTTCTTTTTTATTTTAGAGTGAC
The DNA here is from genome assembly GCA_037950945.1 of Hypolimnas misippus. NCBI lineage: Eukaryota > Metazoa > Arthropoda > Insecta > Lepidoptera > Nymphalidae > Hypolimnas > Hypolimnas misippus. The sequence goes on from JBBEEQ010000009.1 coordinate 6,662,345, forward strand.
GGTAGTATATTTTATGCTGTATTGATACTAGATAGAACTTGAATTTTAAAGACTATTCCACATATCTATAATATACACTAGCTCTTCGTACCAAAGTATTTTACTTAAATATAAATTGAGTTATATAATATGCCAAAAATGCATAAAGCTTATTGTGTTAAATAAAATTCTTTTAAATATATTCATAAAAAAACCTATTAAAATTTAAAACAAATTTAATTCGCTTATATATAATTTAACAAAAATAAAAAGTACAACTAAATGTTTTGCGTGAGTCAGATTGATTAATTCATTTTGATCCTCCTTTTTCAAGTCGGTTGTGACCGAGGAGGAGATTCTCAATTCGAAGTGTATTTTTTTTTGTTAAATCAGAACTACGTAATTTCTTAACTAACTTTGAAAATATTTTTGTTTGAAATGATATACTTTCAGATTGGTCCCGTAAATTTTTTTACAAAATCAGTTCAGCAGTTTGGTTTTTAAATCAAAATAACTAGTATAAGAGACTCAGACACACTCGAAAATGCATATTTTGTTTTTGAAATCGGTTCTTTTTTTTAAGTTTTAATTATTATCTTATAATACTAATAGACCCAACCACTTAGTGATTTAATTATATTATATTAAATTAATATTTTAATATTTTAAATAAAAACATTATTATTCAGATATTTACTTAAATTTTGTAAGTATAGCGAAATACGATCTTTAACCTGACGTATCAAAGATTGAAGAACATTTTATTTCGACAAAAAACATTTTTGAGAAATTATAAATATATACTAACTAGCGGCCCGCACCGGCTTCGCTCCGTTTATATTAGAATTATAACCCCTTATTCACCCCTATGTGGATAACATTTTGAAAGAAACGGATACACATGTGCGTTTATTTTTAATCATAAGTAGCCAGATTAAATTTAGAGATTTTTTCTCTTAAAATGACGGACTTTCAACACTCACCCGGGCATACCTTATTTTACTCCCTTAGAAGTGAAATTTCCAAAAATTCTTTTTAGTGAAAGCTTACAACATAAATTAATTGCTTAAATTTCAAGTTTGTAGCCTCAGTGGTTTCGGCTCCGGGTTGATGAATCAATCAGTCAGTGGATGGCTGTGCTTAAACAACTTTATGACACAAGACAAAAAGTCATAAACAAATAATACAAAAAAATATCCTTTAGGTTTTTCATACGTCTCGCAGCCCTAGACTGGGTAAATGCGTAAGCTTTCCATTGCGTCGTAAGGATAAAAGGATTACGCTTAAACTCGCTTACATTCGTTAATAAGTTTAGTGTAAACCGTTTAATATTATTACGTTTATACACATGTTATTTGTAGTGGAACATATTTTGTATATACGTTGAAAATTACATAGACTATTTATTCGCGGCTTCGCTCGCATTAGTGTAGTTTTAAAGATTCATTTTTTTTCTCGTTGAGAAATGCGTTAGTGCATCCCACTTGAGGTAAATTCAGGCGAGTATGTGGAACTCCTGTGATGACTATCTCAGATTACCCACTAAAACCCAGTGCTCTCATCGTCCTAATAGGGCCCCACGAGACCGCTTATACATGTTACCTTGACACATGTTCTAGTCGATATATACATTTTGTGTTTCTGCATTTATTAATATGTATGAGTGTGAAAACAGATAGTCATACTTTCAGAACTCAATTTGCCTTTGTCTGAATAGATCCACATCAATCTGCGTCTCTCCGCCTGTCTCGGTCTGTCAGCATTAATCTTTGTTGCGTCCATCTGACCTTTGACACCCTTATATTTCAACAGTTTTCAATTTATTTACATGACATATTAAACTGACTTTAAAAAGCGAAGATTCTTAATTCGAGGCAAAAAGTAGCCATGTACCCTTCTCGAAAGTCCAATCTTTACTAAAATTCATCAAAATTTGTTCAGCGACAAACAGATAGACGGAGACATATCGATAGACGGAGTTACTTTTGCATTTATAATGTAAGTACCATTAAAAATCTAATAAAGCTCTTTATCTTACGAATCTTTAAAAAAGTACCCGTGGACTTTGTTAGTTGCATATTAAATCTGAGCTTTTACGATCAAAAAGTTCATCGCTTTCATCGACTTTGAAAACGTGATTAATCGCGCTGCACTCGGGTTCATAAAGAATTTGAACACGTTTTAAGCGCCATTTTTTTTAAACTGTATCTTACTTTTTCATATTTAGTAAAAATCCTAATACTTTGAAGTGTACAGCTACGAGTATACTCATTCATTGAGGATACTCATGAGTGGCTTTAATAAACAATTATGTTAAAAGAAATTTATACATGGAGTAAAAAATTTATAAACGTTAAAATTAATATGAATTTTAAAAAAATATCACGCCAGAACATATAAATCACGTCAAAAGTTTTTCGAAACTTGATGTTTTAAATCCTGAAGCGTTCGATGATAAGGCAAATAGTTGGCTCCTAATGTGGGCTTTTAATCTTTAGGTACTCTCGAGTGCACTCAGGGGGAAAGACGATAAGAAACAAGTTCAATCACACCGAGACGGGGATTAATTATGAAATATTATCGTTTCAGCTCATACATATGAATATAGAAGGTAATATTATACATATGTATATGTATATATATATATATATATATATATATATATATATATATATATATGTTAGGAGGTTTTTTTTTGAGGCTTGCAACTTTCTCAATTAGTTGAAGACGACTTGATCGATTTGATTAATTGTTAATTATTTGAAGCGTAACTCTCTAATTGGTGCCATAGAATCTACACCAAAATCGGTTTAGTAATTTGGTTTTATCGTTTTAACTGGAAAAAGTATCCCAACAAACGAAATCTAGTTTTTTTCTTTTACAGTATTTTTTTATGTTTTTATATGTGACACTGTTCACTTTTTTACAGCTTGAAAATAAGCTATTAGTAGCGCATTTACATTCAGAATATCAAGATAAAATTAAAATATATCTACTACATTTGAAGATAGAGAACTTCTAAAATGCTTCGTTTTGCGTGTTATTAAATGTTTTTTTCTACACTAACAATAAGTAGTTACCATTTACTTATTGTTAGTGCAGAAATATAGCATCTTAAAATATGGAATAGAAACGAAATACTGCGATAATGGCGTTAAGAGGAGTTTTATAGGGATCCAATTACAGGCACCAGTCTCGCTGACATGCTGAAGATGAGCGAGTGATGAGCACTAAAGAGCGTTTATTTGAGGTTATTACTGAGTGCAGGCATGGCAATGACCTTAAGTTCGCTGATTAAAAAAAGCCTCAGATGACTAGTGAAGTTAATTAAATTGTATTAACCTTATTTATTTACGTTGTCCAAAATAATTTAAGGTGTATATTTTTTTTATAATACTTTTTAGTGATTATATAACATTTACTGTTGCGAAACTTATAAAAATTATTAATAAATAACGTTGAATGTTTGTGTAGTTAGTGTTTACTACTCTACTCTAATAGGTTTTGGCGCTATGTTATCTATATAGCAAAAACTTTGTACCTCTTTTTACAATAATTGCGCGGACGGAGGAGTATGAAATGTCGTACATTTATATAGAGAAGGAGTAAGGATTGCTAATAGATTTTAAAAATTATGCATAAAAAATATAATAAATCAATAAAAAAATTCATCACACACACTACCATGTATTTGACACACATGCATACATATATACCTACACTTTTATTTATTGTTAAAGTCAATGGTCAATCCTCAAATTTGAAAATGTAATAAACTAAATTCCGACCACTGGGCGACCACTAGTTAAAATTATATTGCATTTGCTACTGTGACGATACCACTTTGTCGCTTTCAGACGGACAGTTTTTCATATACGCGAGATGTTTCTTTTTACCTTTACCCTCTACATTGTTAGTATCTATGTAACGCCGCGAGGTAATAATATTTTATAGCGACTGTATTGTTACAAATACGAGATATGGCAGACGATATCTTGAACATGGCAGACGTAATAATTTCGTTCAAGTTTACGTGACGTTCATAAGACGTATAACGTACACAGTGGTATTAAATAGATTTAGTACATACGTTTGATGATTTTAAGAATAATTGAATGTTTTTTTAAGTGCCTATGTGGGACGGTTCAACGAAAATCAATAATCTATTCATTCATAGAATCGGGATTATTGAGAAAATATAATTCGATTATAAAAAAATGTAATTTCACATATACTTATAATTATATATTGTTCAAGAATAAAAACTTAGGAAGTAACAGCTCTTATGTAGTCCATTTTTTTGGTCTATATTCATCTATACTAATGTTATAAAGAGGTAAAATTTGTTCGTAAGTTTGTATGTTCTTTTTTGAAACTACTGATCCAATTTGATTTTTTTTTGCGTTGGATAGCCCGTTTATTGAGAAAGGAAATTTATTTATTATTTATACGTTTCACAGAAGCGAAGCAGTAATCATAAATGCGAGTGAAACTGAGGGGCAGCTAGTTATTTAGAAAAGGAAACCATGACTATCTAAGCTCAATACTCAGATCCAAACTACTGAACTGAATGGGTTGGTTCATAAATAGTTATTATGACGTAATAGTGCTCTAGAAACAGATTTTTGAAAAAAAAACGGCTGTTATAAATTGGTATAGGAAAATTATATGAGATATATTCGGTATAAAAATTCGAAGCATTATAAATAAATTATACGAACGCAAGCGAAGGCGAAAATTTGCGATAATTATATTTTATTACATAGATTACTTCTCTTCTGTAAGATACGAAAATTAAACCACCACGCTGTTTGTACATAGTTATAAATAGCCAAGAAGTGCGAAACATAATTCTTTTGGGATTCCCATTTGTACTTCGTCTCCATTATTTTCGTTTCCTTGACATCAACAACTCCTTGCTAGGCAACCTTCAAGTTACGTGTATATCAATGCCGTTAACAATAGATTAATGGATTGGTATTATGAGAGTTTTCTGAAATACAATCCAAGACACTAGTCAATCTTAATAGCACCCAAATATTATACAAACTATGTAATAAGAGATGGGGCTTTGATAAAAACCTATGTAGCCACAGACCTAAATAATAGACTCGAATAAGTTTAAATTCACCAAGGTTTGTGAAACTATAAATAGCAGGTGAGATTTATACTTCTACCTTTTGCTTTTGAATAGATACAAAACAACTCTTTAACCTAGTTATAAATACGTAGTAGGTATATATTTTAAACACTCGCGATTTAAACTATTCATATTTAATATAATAGGTCTTATCGCTATAACTAATTGTAGTAATACCTTTTTATTTCTCCGGCGAAGAAAACTCGCACTTGCCGCTAGAGAGAGCGCGGTACACTAGTCAGCTCGTGACCACGACGAATGCAACTTCGTCGAAACGTCGGGCAATAAAAAGGTATTACTACCATTACTTATCGCGACAAGACCTGTTATATTAAATATGGACGTAGTTATTTGTTATGAAAGCTATGTATATTTATTAAGGCACCGACACTAAATTCTTTCACGTGTAAAAGAGTAAAACTTATAAGTGTAATTCTATCCTAAATCCAATTAAAATTGTCAATTTTGTTAGTAAGTTTTGTCTTTGCTTCATATCCAAAAGAAGTTACCATTACAAGTTAGCAGATTTTGTTTTAGTCTTGTTCTTGGCTGTAAAATCTGCGCCTCCCTGTTAGCACTTTGCATCGACTTAGCAACCCACTAAATGACGTCTTGTTCTACGTGGAAAAACATCATTGAAGTCATAAGCTCTGGCCAGCGCCGTCGTGTATTTTGGAACACTCCGTATATATATGTCGCAGAATTTTTCTAACATATGAGTACGTAGGACTTCTTACAATATTTTTTCTTTATTATTAGCTGCTCTTCGCAGTTTCACTCGAGTTTATGTTTCACTCATACGAGTCGTAGCGTGATGTAATAAGCTTACAAATAAATTGTACATCTTTATAATCTAATATACAAAATTTTCTTTTCCCGATGTTACTTGCCATATTCTTCCAAAACGGCTAGACCGATTTTGATGAAATTTTATATGTATATTCGATATGTTAGGATGGGTTTTCATACATTTATGTGACAAAGATGGTCCAAAAAATATAGTAAAACTACATTTGCCGGGACATTTTGTATTAGTACCCCACGTGAGATCGGTACCTCTACGACTTTTCGTTGTTATCGTATAATATCGTAATTTTGTATTAGTATTCTTTGACTATTTTTGCATACATTGACTAGCAACGGGTCAATGTATGGGAGAATACCGATAGAAAATGACGTTATCGAAAACTGTCAATATTACTACCGGCACTAAATTTCAATTTACGAACTTCGTTTAACATTCTCGCGTTCCATCGACTGAGTCATTTCCGATGCCAGAACTACATAATCAAAAATCAATTGAATTCCTGTCACCAGCACTAGTCCAATATTGCTTACATTTTCTTTAATGCGTTACTTCCATGTACTCTTGTAGAAGGTAATTCATTATAAAATATTTTTGAAGTTGAAGTCGGACTGATAAATTTAGTCAGTTTATTAAAAAAATAAAAATGGGTATCTATAACTATATGAACAGAACAAAACGCTCAAATAGCTTCATATATTATAAAATATTTATAATTTTTTTAATTCTTAATCGACTTCAATAAAAGTAGGTTCTGTATTCGACCCGTTAATTTTCGCTATTTAAATGCACATCTTCCAAGAAAGGTTTATGTTTTTATAGCCTATACCTATATATCTGATAATTATTTTTGGAGACCCGCGATGGCGATCATTTATCCATTTATAGGTAAAACAACAGTCCTGTTTAAAGTGTAGTTTTTCTACAAAAACATTACATAATAATAACTCAAAATTATTTTTTTAATCTTAAAATTGGTTTTTGTAAAAACTCGACGTAATCTTGACGTGCACAAACTTATATATTATAGGAATGCGACCAAGCGTACCAATCATAAAATATGTCCAACGTGAAATTGGATCGATTGAATCTCCTCATATTTCATGTTACCCTGGTACACTTATCGCTTATTACGTACAAAATGCTTATTTTGAGAAAGCTTTTTGTGTGTGGTATTTCCATTTACCGTTTTTGCTTAATTAATGAAACCAATGGCTTTTAAGTATGACATAATTATAATATGTTTTGATGCAATAATTAACTCAATGCTTTATTTTAATGACTAAGTTGTACCATATGGTTACCACATAAACAATAATTAAGCGTATAATTCGACACATAATACTATAATTTAGGGGTTACATTTTATTACTAAGTTTTTATGTGGATATAAAATAATACTAAACGAATCTAATGTTTCTGTTCATAATTACTTAGACAGGTGTTTTCAAAGGAAATATAATATTAACGTCTATAAAATCGTTATTATTATAATACTATCTGTCCTTTGCGGTTTCACTCGCATTTATGGTTGCTGCTTTGCTCCTACGAGTCATAGCGTGATGTAATATAGCCTATAGCTTTCCTCAATAAATATACTATTTACCTCAAAAATAATTTTTCAATTCAAATCAGTTACTGAGATTAGCGCGTTCAAACAAACAAACAAACAAATTCTTCAGCTTTATAATATTAGTATAGATAAAATACAACCTTTAGTCGTATGACAATTATTATGCAGTGTTTTTGTACTCTTTTCAATTATTATATTTATTTCGAGTAAGTTCTTCCGAGTATAATGTGAATTTAATGCCTTTATGATGATTGGAATGCAATAAGTAGAACGAATAAAATATGGAAGCATTAATTCGTATATGAATAAAATTCTTATTCGTGTGAAGTTTTTTATACCTGTATATTGGTATAATGCTGAAATGTTTATCGGAACGCGCTTATCTTATAAAGTTTTATTTTTTAACACAAGCTTTTGTCCAAATATTGATTTTTCCATACAAATTTTGAAACCCAGTTCACTCCTTTAAGGATTTATATAAAAAAAATATTCTTGTTCTTTCTTTGTTGTTTAATAAAATAGGCTTTTAAAAAAGGCTTTCAAAAGCTCTTCACAAGTCCGTCTTTTAGATATAGCTACCACAGCTTCGAAATTTAGTTTCTTAGGAAATGCCTACATCATAAGGCATATCCTAAGAAGTAATTACACTTATAAGCAAACTACTGAACCAATTTTGATGAAAATTCTATGGGACTAATGAAAGAGTATACCCTTACGAACAAAAAGAAATAATTGGTTTATTCTCTATAATCGGGCAAGCCTTTTCGAGTAATCGGCGAATATACATATATACAAAAAGTCCCCGACGCATTGAACACTTCCTCCTTTTTTGGAAGTCGGATTTTTAATTTTGGTATATTATTTATAGCCTTAAACCTTCCTCTATGAATATGTTAATTAACGCGAAAATAATTTTCAAAATTAAGCTAACGTATCCTCAAATTAACGTGTTTAGACAAACAAAACACTCTAAGAGTCAGACGGGACTCGGTTTTTTTTATTGATAATTTGAAAAGTTTAATGTCGACTAAGCTGTATCTTGTTACTAGTTAAGTATGAAATTACGTTGTATAAAGAAAAAAATACATTGTTCCCAGTGTGCACAGACCATTAAAGCTTTTTCATGTCCCATTTCCGAATCTCCAGGTATTATTTGACAGACGTAGTGAAGGTACGTTTATTAATTAAGGTTCCATAACACCTACGTTTTGGCTACATTGTGCTGGTGATTGATGTGAGATATCTATCAACGGCTGACGAACATATAAAGCCTTGTGCGACGCTAAATCCATCAATATGTCGTTACAGCTGGCTCTAGGAACGTCAACATTTATAATATGAGTGTTTGTGTTGATGTTCAGCTGACGGAACATAGAATTTCACGCCGTTCCAAAGATGCAGTGCTATTTACAGAGTGCATTTTAAGTATTCATTGTGCGGATAATCTTTAAAAATATATTATTTGAAAATAACAAAAAATTCTATAATGTTTTTGATGTTATTTATACTAATATTATAAAGCTGAAGAGATTGATTCTTTAAACGCACTAATCTCTTTTGAAAAATTATTTTTGTATTAGACAGTTTATTTAATGAGAATGGCTATAGGCTATATTACGAAGCGAATTACGAGCGAAGCAGTAACCATAAACGCGAGCGAAACCGAAAGGGCCAGCTAGTCATAGCTTATATTTAACAAGTACTTATATAATCAAATCAAAATCAAAATCAAAATATGCTTTATTCAAGTAGGCTTTTACAAGCACTTTTGAATCGTCAATACAGAAACGAAAAAAATTAATTAATTAATTAATTTGTCACCGGTTCGGAATGTAGATTCTACCGAGAAGAACCGGCAAGAAACTCGATAGTTAAATATAAAGTATATGTAAAGATGTTGGGACAGTGATGGATTGAATACTTCAAAATCTCTACAAGAGCCTTTTTATTGTTCCTTAGTTTTTGTCAATTTACACGAAGCCGAAAATAAACAAATAAGAGACTAAACCAAGGAAAACACACAAAAAATTAAAAAAAAAACAACCGACCAAAAACCTTTTAAAAAGTAGAGAAAAGAGCTCATGATCTTTAAATGGCTGTTTCGATTATGGTAGGACATATCTAAGAACCATCGTTAGAAAGCCCTCTTCTATCAACACGTTTAGGAGCTACGATGCCACAGATAGACACACGTAGCGGTCAAACTTATAACACCCATCTTTTTGCCTCGAGAGCTATAAACAGAATAGGTAATTCATTTTACTTTAAAAACCATAGACTTTTACAATGTACATTTATTTTTAGTATATTATTTATTGAAAATTATTTTAAATATGAATTTATTGTATAATATAATTTTAATAGTTATGGTAATCATTTTCCTTAATACCAGACTTAAAATAATGTTGTCAAAAACAGAGTCGAGTGGCTCAGTGCACTCAGAACCCGTCTATCTCAACTGGTCTGATCGCCATCGTCAGTACAATTTTAAACTAGCACTTTTTAAATGTTTTTAAAGTAATCTCGTGTTACATGGTGAACGCGCTACCACATGTATGTATATCCTACGAGAATTTGCATGGTGGATTAAGCTTTGAAGGCGTTAAGAAGGCGTTAATATTGTAATATCAAAATGTATTGTACAAATGCTATTTAATGTTTCAAAGCACATCCCAATATATGAAATGATTTTTGCTGCACTATTATCTACAACCACGAACCACAATATTATAAATAACTTAAGCAAATGTATAAAATATTATATCGGCGTCGATAATAAAGCTATTTAAATGCAAAGACCGCACTTTTCAGCGACCGATATCGTATGACATTATGTGTATATGCGCCTATCCTAATTTACGGGTTTACATTGCATAAACAAACTAACTATATTATACTAGCTACCTCTCGGGTTTCTCTCGCATATCGTTAATGCATCGCTTCTGCGAATGGTAGCGTAATGTAATATAGCCTACATCCCTTTTCAATAAACGGAATATTCAACAAATTTTTCAAATTGCATCAGTAATTTCAGCGATTATCCCCTACAAACAAATTTACCTCTTTATAATGTTTGTATAGATTTGCTGATATTATATGTGTGTTTGTGCTCTTGTCAGTGCTCTTGTCTATGCCTGTATATGTGTCTGTCTGTACCTGTGTCTGTATCTATACGACAAACTCAAGAGATTTTTTGTTCGTTTAAATGCGCTAATCTCAAGATAAGAGCAGGTTCGATCGAAATCACTAAACCGATTATAATTGAATGAATTTTATTGTAAATATAGATTTTTCATTAAATAAGGACATAGGCTACTTTGTGTTGCGAAAATTAAACATAAAGAGGGTGAAACAAAGGAAGAATATTTTTATACGGACAAAGTTACGGAGAACATTTCATGGACACATAGGAGTAATTATACCAAAACGCGGGTTAAAGTAAAGTAAGTAACGGCCTGTAAAGGTTTTATTGCAAAGACCTCCCATGAAGGAAAAGGTTACATCTTAATCTACCACGCTGCTCCACTGCAGGTTGGCGGACAGTTGTCAGAAAAAATCCCGGTATATTCAGATTTCCTCACGATAGTTTCCGTCACCACCGAGCACAAGATTAATTTAAACACAAATTTAGCACTTGAAAGCTCGGCGGTGCTAGCGCGCGATCACTGGTTGATATCGACGTGTTTTAACCACTGCGCTCTTCAAACGCGGGTTATCCCGCGAAGTCTAGTAGTGTTATTCAATTATGACATTTACGATCATCGCATTACGAGCTGTAATATATTCCTCAATGACAATATACGTGCCGAGCATGGCTATGTGAATCCAATTCACTCTGAGATTAAATCGGGAAGAGATTATTTGTATTATCTCTGAGTTTGCGGTATTGCCTTTACGCGTAGTAGAATATAAAGTGACGATTAATAAAATGGCGGGAAACATCTTTTTGTTTCAATTTAGATGGTCTTTTTTATGTTCTTTTGATATATAAAAAAAAACATAACAATTTTATCTTAATCTAAGAAAATATATGAATATATAAAACCGGCAAAGCGTAAGTCGGATAACAGTTATACGCAGCCGTCGGTGCGTGAATTGCGTTATTCTGATTTTATAATCTGTGTCAGTAAACTGTTTATATTGAACATAGACGCCAAATGTTAAATATTTTTTACCGCGAATAAATTCGGCTTCCGAAACCGCTGTGTCAATTACCATTGCTTATTTGCCTTTTGTGTTTGATATCATGATTTTTATGGGCAGTATATTTAAATAAGAATTTTACGGCAGATAACGAAAAATAAACTTTCATTTCGTAAATATAACTTTTGATTTCGTTGAAATTTTGTTTTTATTCATAATATTAATATTTTTATTTAATTACAAGTAAATTCGAATAACTGTTTTGTTGTAAAGTAGATTTGAAGTAACGATAAAAAATAATAAAAGGTTTACATTTTTAAAGGTATATAAAATATGTATTCAATGAAAATATATGTTTCCATAAATTTAATAACAGCACGAATGTAAACAATATGTTCCACATACATCATGATCTTATAGTATCATTGTATAGAAGGACAGCTTCAAGAGTATATTTGGAGAGTCGGATCAAATCATTAATATTTTAACACTTCAAATTAAAAGTAACTAGAAGTAAAATTCTCTTCAGCATAAAATCTAAATGAAAGTAGTTATTTTTTTTCTCAAAGGAGGTCGAATTAAAGAAGAAAATAATTAAAGAGAGTCCCGACGAGTACAGAATATTAACGTTTTCAGATGGACGGTAAAAAAATTATATTCATCAACAGCGGAATAATGAAGAACGAAATTCCTCCGGCCAAAATACATAGCTACGTGGCTCGTTCCGAAGCCGTGAAAATGGAATAAAAAAGCGCGTTTTGAAAATCTATATTGTAAAAATAAACAGGCCCAGCATTGTAGTATTTTAATTAATGTAACTGTGATCAGGTTACAGAATTATTTCATATCAGTTATGAGAGTAAACAGAGGAGTATAATTCTCGCTTTTTACTAAATCTCACGCCTCTTAGTCGCCCAGCCCTATTAAAAGCAAACAATGTGAACGTTTACGTCTAGAGGATAGAAAATAAATTCCACTCCTTTATCGAATATCCGATCAGAATTTAGACTACCAACGAGACGAGAAAAACAAGTTGACGACATCTTGTTTTCGTTACAAACAGTTATATTATGTAAATACATTAAAATAATCTCAGCTATATGATGGACTGATATTTACTTTTTTATATTGCATAAAGAAAACATTGTTATTTGGAAAAACCCCGTTTCTAAATTTGAAAGAAAAAAAAGAGACCGCACAATAATTTATGTATGTTTTGACAAGATTATTTATTTATGTATGTATATGTAAATTCATGTACGATGGTTCATCTACGGCCAAATTTTTTTAGTAACATTTCCAATTGATCGTTCATAAAATACTGTCCTCATGCAGACAGAAGGACTGCCGGACGGACAAACGGACGGATATAGAATATTTAGTGATTGGGTCTCGTTGGCACCTTAAAAATATTCAATGTATGTTAAACAACGCATCGTTTACGAGTTCCTAACTAACAGTCAATTTTTGACAACGAAACTAGTTTTATTTTTTATTTAGTTATACCTGGAAAATCCGCTTTCACAAACAATTTAATTTTTTCGGAACAAGCAAATGTTCAAAAACTCGATGTTTTCCGAATCTGTTTGGACTGGCTATGTCAAGTGATATTTATTCGAGTGATTAATTAAATGTTGACATCAAATGTTTTAATACGTGGACGTGTGGGTTTATATTTGTACAATCTACATTGTATTTGCTTTTAAAAGTTTTGTGATTTTTACCCGATTATCACAACAGGAGGGTAATGTCCTTGCCTGTATGTATTGTTAATGGGATCGATGTACATATGACTTAGAGAACAAGCTATTGGTGTCAAGAGAAAGTACATGGAAATATCACTACAATAGTTAAAAATTAACGTCGTGGCCTTATTATTATTAACTTTTGGACTTTTTAAAATATTTCTATTTTTTAACATACTTTCTAGCCTATATCGTTTATATAATATTTTTATATACAAAGTATTTTATTATTATTATTATAGGGAGTAGCATAAAATACATAATGATTATTATAGTTTTAGTCACTCGGGTAGTTTTATTTATTACTAGCTGTGCCCCGTGGTTTCACCCGTTAATTTAAGGAAAAATAAAATTACAAAATATAAGTACTCTAAGTACTCCTTGTAACTCCTTATAACTATAGCCATTTGTGGGTGAAAGTTCAGTCAAAATCGGTCTACCGTTTTGACATTAGCCGGAAAAAACAGACAGACATACAAAAAATTATGTTTTTGATGGAAGTTTTTTATATTCTTTCATATAACATAAGTTAAAAGCTGTTAATTCGAAATAACAAACATACTCTTAAAATTGATTTGTATAGATATTGCAAATATACAGACAGGAGTGAATTTATGATTAAAATAATTTAAATTACAAAACTTTAATATAAAGTATGACTAACAACATACTTAACGTTAAACCATATTTAAAAAAAATATCATCTCTAAAACAAGTTTCATACTTACAATATAAAGAAAAATTTCAATTATTGCTTGTTCGTTTTTTTTCGTTTTCATTGTAAGCTACTAATTTGATTGTCAAAGAAATTTCTCACTATCAAGACGCGCGGTAGCGTGTCAAACCAAGTTCAAGCTAACAGAACCAGCGAGCAGCGCTGTGCGAACATAACACATTATTCACACACTCACGTACCATTTGGAGCCACTTTTGACCCCCTCATAATTCAAAAACTATTTCACATAAACGTGTCACATTTGCTCATAATCGTATCCTAATATAAGGCGAGAATTACACATATAAGACACTCTCAGACTTTCATAAAGATTTACATATGTAAGTTGTATTTTATTGCTTTACACCTGAAGGAATTTACGATCAGTGCCTTTATTTTACAATCACAGCTGTTTTTCAGGTCTTCGTTTAGAAAGGAAAAGTGCCCTACTGCATGAAGATACTTGAAACGCGATCGTTAGAATGAACAAAGTTGTAGGAGTAACTTTTCTCTACATGTAATCTTGTAACTTTTTAATAAAGATTGAGCTGTTTGACTTTGATGTTTTCACTAAATTTCCGAATATAAATTTATTTATTTTATTGAAAAGCCTTTTATATACACACAAACAAAATATTTTAGGTAATTCCTATAGCTTTATATTATAGTTCATCAACCTCTTATTAAATGAACAATCGTTAATGATAATTATAATCGAGAAAGTTCTGAAATAATAAATATTTCTTAATGCCTCAATTCATTATTTTATTTCGTTATCTGAAATGGTTGAATTTAGTGTCAGATTGTAGACATCTAGACACTGCTACGAATTGCTACAAGACAAATATTTGCTACGAGCGTTGCTACGATACAGCTACGAATTGTAGTATTTATTTTATTTGATGAAAGATTTTTTACATTACATTTTATGCATATACATACAATTATTTAAATGTAGATATATATTTTTTTTAATTATCTAATATGTTCACATCGTAACGAACTATCACTAATAACATTACAACTAACTAAAAATTTTTTAATTTGGATATACATACATATGGTAAATACATAATTAATGAATCGGGGAATTTTAGTTATTTAAATAAAAAATTTAATAAATATATATATATAATAGTGCTGTAAAATTTTCAAATGAAATCGTTATTGACTAATTGACCTATCAACACACAGATCAAACTACTGAACAGATTGTGTTGAAGTTTGGCATGTAGGTAGTTATTATGAAAGCATTCGCTAAGGAAGAATTTTAAATAACTCGTCGAATTATGAGATCGTAAGGAGATAAAACGGAGGGTTACATAGAAATATTACATTTTTTAAAAACATGTCAATATTTGTAAAAAAATGTGATATTCATAAAATCAATACGAGGAATAAGAACCGCTATACCCGCTACTCGACTATGCCGTTAGTGATTCTTTTGTTGGGAATGTATAAGATTAAACCATAGTAACCATGTATAAGAATGAACAACAGGATCCCAGAAAACGTTCAAAATTCTTTTATAGCAATATTCAAAAGATTATAAAGAAACGTTTGTGTGCTAGAGGATATTACGATATTAAAGATTTTTTAGATGATGAAACACCGTGGGAATGAAGCGATCGCTTCCAAGGTACAATACATTTTATTATTTGTAAAAATAATATAAACGCATCACACTCAACGGCCCCCATTAAGATCTCATGACCTTGTGTCGGGGATCGGGAAACAATCACAACACCCAGACCACGACAAGCATCCGTATGGTCAATACAGACGTTTGCCGTGAGCGGGGGTCGAACCCGCGACCGTTAGAGCTTTAGTCAGTTGTAGTGACCACTGCGTCAACGTGTCTGTCAAAAAAATTATGACGTTGTTCAAAAATATTTCAACAAATCAAAAAAGCCCCGCTGAGTTTCTTTTGCGGTTTCTCCTCAGGTCTGAGGTTTAACTTTTCCGAAACAGTGGTAGGTGCATTTTGCTTGACGTTCAAAAAGAGAATGTAATTCCTAATTTAAAACAATTAAAAAAAAATGATTTTGATTTTAAAAAACAAACTCAACGCGATAATATAAAAAAAGGTTTTTGTTTGTTAAATTTAACAAAAAATAGAAAAAGTTAATCCAAATGTGTTCGCTATGGACCAATTCTTATTCATGACGCGTAAAAAGATCGTCGCGAGCGTACCGTACCTAAGTATTACTTTAAAACTTATATCCTCCAATTCAATACATTTACCCCTTTTATATTTAAATTTCACACGTTTTATAAATCAGTTAACTTTGTTGTACAGAGGTGAATATTTTTCTTTGCTTAGAAGAATATTGTTAAGTAGAAATACGAGTATATAATTATATAAGTATATGAATGACTAGCAGCCCGCACGGGTTTTTGTATAAATTTACAACCTCTCATTCACCCGATTAGGGGTTCAATTAAAAAAACGATGTATATTTATTTCTGACCGGAACTAACCATAATCAATATCGTTTTTGTTACTTAAAAAATTACTAACTTTCATAGACTTATTTTACCCCTCCCTCTTAGGGGAAAAATTTCAAAAAAATATTCTTAGTGATGGCTTATAACATAAAATGTTGATATGTTTTATGATGTAAGTTGATTGCCAAAATTTCAAGTCTATAGCCTCAGCGGTTTAGGCTCTGCGCTGATGAATCAGTCAGTCCGGACAAGTAATTTTTATACAAATTATACATATATGTATAAATGAATGAATAAACGCTTTACACACAATGGCCTGCATTAAGATCCCATGATCCTCTGTAAGGAGTCCAAAAACACACAGATAACAACAAACATCTGAATGGCCAATTCAAAAACTTGTTATGAGCGCTCAGTTGTAATTACTACTACACCAATCTGACCTCAAATACTTACATATATAAAAAGCAGAACACCTTTAAAGGCGCCAATATCGGCAGAACCTGTATGTTTTTTTGCGTTAAGTAAGACGTTTATTCAACGCACGTTTCATTCGGATACAGCATCCTCGGTAAATAGAGAAGATACGACCGAAAAGTTTCGCTTTTTAGGACCCCGTAATATGTGTTGGTGAGGCGGATATGCCAATCTTTACTAAAAGTAATATTGTAAAAATGTAAAATTTGTAAGTTTATATGTACTCTCTGAAACTACTGATCCAATTTGAAAATCAATTTTTGGGTTGGATAGCGTTGATATTTATTGAGGAAGATTATCGGCTATATTAAATCACGCCCTGACTTATAGGGACGAAGCAGTAACTATAAACGCGAGTGAAACTAAGTAGTAACTATAAACGCGAGTGTATCCACGTTTTCCCTAAACAAAAAACACTTTTCTCATCTTCTTTATTTTGGCTCTATAGTAAAAATACGCTATGGTTATTTAAATCCTAATTCAAATCCGAGATAAAAATAAACTCTGAAACCTAGTAACAGAAATGTCGTAAGAACGAAAGTTACTAAAGCTAAAGAATCAAAAATAAGGCACTCACTCACTCTTTCAGGTGTAAAACAATGAGAAGTAACTTATGTAAATTTTTATGAAAGTCTAAGAGCAAAACTTATAAGTGTAAATAAAACCGGCCAAGCGTGATTTGGGTGTTACGTACGGATCTTTCGGTGTAAGCCTAACGCATTGTACCGTTTTAATAATTTTCGGTTTTGGACTAATATCGTGTATTGCGGGGACGTTGTTTAGCGTTGTTGTTTTTTTGGTGTGTTTGTGGTTACAGCGTGCTATGTGGGCGGTATGTCATGCATGAAACATTACCATACATATTGCATTTAGATCTCTGCAGTAATTTAGTGGCCATTGGTACAGCCAGGGCCGGATTTACCCTTAGTGCCGCCTTCGGGCACAATAAAAAATGCCGCCCCGTTATCTAAATCATTATCTATGTAAATTAGGAGAAGAAAAAGCACTCTTAAAAATAAAGAAATAGTATAGTAGAGTATAATAATAGCAAATCCATTATTGGTTATAGCGGTGAGTTGTTATATTGTATTAGAAACGTAATTTAGTATTTAGAGCATTTTATTTAATAATGACTTTGGTCAACCTTATTGTTACAAATCGTATGTACAGTTGAATACAAGTGTGATTTTTATTGTTTGACAGTTTTCTTTATATTTTTATGTAAAAATATATAATTTCTCTTCAGTTTGATAGAAATTGCATTTCGTTCAGCAAATTACCTGCTTAATCAAATGTCAAGTATTAATTAATTTTACGTTCTAAAAGATGTACATACTAAAATTATGAAAAGGTAAAATTTATTTATGTTTGTATATGGGAGGTAATCTTTGAAACTAACGATCCAATTAAAAAAATATATTTTTGCGTTAGACAACATGTTTTTTAAGAAAGGCTATATTACATCACACTACGAGCGAAGCAGTAACCATAAACGCGAGTGAAACCTGCTAGTTGATACTAATATTAGAAAGAGGAAGTATTTGATTGCTTGATTGTTTGTATTGAATGAGCTCCGAAAATACTACACTGATTTGAAAATTTATATTTGCTTTAATTATCCCGTTTATGAAGAAGGTGTTAGGCTATTTTACATCACCCTACGACTCATAGGAGCGAAGCAGTAATCATAAACGTGAGTGAAAGTAGTGGTATCTAGTATCAAACATACCATTTTAACGATACATGGTTGTATATACAATGTGATAATGTTTTAATAATCTCTAAACTATTTCACCGACTAGTTAGTACTAGTACTAGTTTTATCTTAATTAGCGTCGCTAATTGCAGCTTAAGCTGGAGTTGAGAGACCGTCACAACAAACAGCTTATCAAAAGTTATTAAGCTAAGGCTCTGCGCAAGTGGTGACAATTTTATTTACTTCCAACGCAAAAAGAACGGTGTAATAAATTTGATAAAATATAAAAAGAAATTTCATTACATTCATTAATTGTTTTTTTATTTGTATTTACAATACGTGATACACTATACTAATATTATAAAGCTGAAGAGTTTGTTTGTTTGCTTGAACGCGCTAATCTCAGGAGCTACTGGTCCGATTTGAACAATTCTTTCAGTGTTAGATAGCCCATTTATCGAGGACGGCTATAGGCTATATTATTATCACGCTAAGCCCAAAAGAAGCGGAGCACCAATGAAGAATGTTTCAAAATCGGCGGATATTTTCTTATTGAGAGAGCTTACGCTGCGTAAACGGTTAAAGTTTCGCAAAAATCATGTGTGACAAAATTGTTCCCCTTTCAAACTTCTAAAAAAAGTCTGTGACAGCATATTTCTATCTTCTAAGGTTAGCTCACTATAACCTTTTTATGCTTACCAAATTTGTTCTAAAATAATGCATTATTAGCTCAAAGTCACTATTCTACGCGGACGAAGTCGCGGGCAGAAGCTAGTACATAATATATGTATAATTGTATATTATTATTTATAACTACCGGCCGCGGCTTCGTCTTTTTAAAATATAGCCTATGACCATCTAGAATAATCTGATCTGGTTGCTTGTTCGTTTCCCGCTCGGGATAGATATTTGTTTTTGTATAAATATTTGTCCCTAGGTCTGGATATTTGTCCTTGTGGGTGCCCACCATGCCTCGGAGAGCACGTAACGCTGTCGGACCTGGTTGTTATCACAATCACCTGATAATGATCGTTACTCCTAGTTGGGAAATTATTCTAGTATAAATGATTACTGGATTGCCCTCAGGGGTTGGGGATCAGATGGCAATCGCTCTGTGCAAAAATCAGCAACTTGTCAATATCTGGATTAGAACAGAAAGCAGACCCTGATATAACCTGGAAAATGCTAGGTAGATGATGACCATCTACAATAATGTACTTTTCAAATGGCATCATAATTCATAAATAGCATAGGTTCAGGGGTTCCGAAGTTTACTTCGCACATATTAATTCGCTCTCTCTTTATCATATTAGTATAGACTAGCGACTTGGTTGACAAAAACTTTAAAAAAATCTATTGATCCTATCACTACTAATCTTAATAAAATCATTCGCTGACTAAGAATTATTCTGACAATTGCGAGAAAATATCCTAAATAAGTTTATTAATACATACCCACATCGATTTTTACATATATAAACAACTACAATGTTGGTTACCTCAGAAATTATAACATATTTTAATCGATTGGGATTTTTTTTTCATTTTAAGGAACTATACACTCACTTTTATACCATAGAATTTTTAAATTTATATCAAAATCCAAGTCCAGTAATTTGTTTTTTAATCAAAATTAGTGAAATAATTATGTCATCCAAGAAAACCAAGTGGCTTATTTTACTTTTTAAAGTATTAATGACTAGCTGCTCCTCGCGCTTTCACTAGTACTTATTGCTTCGCTCCTATGAGTCTTAGTTTGATGTAATATAGCCTATAAGCCTTCTCAATAAATTTACTATCCAAAAAAATATTGTTTTAAATCGGATCAGTAGTTTCAGAGATTACTCCCTACATACAAACGTAACCTTCTGAATAATATTAATAATATAAGAATAGATAAAATAAAGCGTTTTAATAAGTAAATATAATATGAAAATATTTACAAAACGTTGTTTACTCTGCCGTATCACGTAGTTGCAACTTAGTTTGAAACATTAATTATCAACTGGTTCCGTACTTTTAATACTGCTCCGTGAAAAAGTTTAATAGAAAACGCGTTAACGTAGACTTATGGTTATTTTACCTTAAGAAATAACAAGTTGACCTGGTGATCTACTAATAAAATTACTAGTTTAATTGTCTTAAAATTTTCTGCTATGTTTTAGGGGTTTTCCTTATTATTTGTTATTATTTTCAAAGTTGACAGAAATAGAACTAGTTATGAATATGTAAACATTGCATTATCACTGTTACATGGTTGGTTTGCAACTAATAATCTAATTTTAAATGCTAAAAAAATGAAATGTGTGGTATTTACTTTACCTAACGTAAAACAACATAACTATAATCTAGTATTGATTTATTAATGAGATCCTTGATGTAAGTGACACAACGGTATTCCTGGGAATAACTTTGGATACGAGGCTTCAGTGGAATTCCCATTTGTTATCTCTTACGGGAAGACGCAGCTCCGCAGCATACGCGGTTAGGAAAGTCCGTCGACTAATCAACGTTGATACAGCTCGATTAGTAATATTTGGTTATTTTCATAGTATCATGTCCTATGGTTTGATGCTATGGGGTAGCGCTTCGGATATTAATACAGTTTTTATTTTGCAAAAAAGAGCTATTCGTAGTATTTATAAATTAGGAGCTCGGGAATCCCTTCGAGATGTTTTTAGTAAAAAGGTATACTAACGGTTGCGTCACAGTATATTTATAACAATATTATACATATCCATAATAATAGTGATTTTTTGAGAAAAATAGTGACTCGCATATAATTAACACAAGAAGAAAGGATAAACTCATAACACCAAGCTTTCGACTTCGCAAATTAAATGTTTCCTTTCTGGGGCAAGGTGTCCATTTTTATAACAAAATACCATATTTTTATAACAATTTTTGCAACTTTCAATGAATAAGTTTAAATTGTATATTAAAGAGTCTTTGATAGCTAAAGCATATTATTCTATACAAGATTATATTGATGATAATAATGCATGGATTTAGTATAGCTGGATTTCATACAGGATGTTTAATAGACAAATTTGTAATTTATATATTTATATAATATATATATATATATATATATATATATATATATATATATATATATATATATATATATAATTTTTTTCTTATATCTATTATCATTTTTATGTATATACTTAAAAACATAATTTTAAAAGAGTACCTATCGAGTTTCTTGCCGGTTCATCTCGGTAGAATCTACATTCCGAACCGGTGGTAGCTTTTCATAATTTAATTAACTTTTATTTGTTTTGACGATTCAAAAGTGCTTTTAAAAGCCTACATGAATAAAGTATTTTTTGTAATGAGGCGACCCGAGTAATGAGGCGGACAAGATAAATATAAGTGTATAGTATTGCAGATAATAGAATTGAAGGTAACAACCCTCTACAAGAACCTATATAAAGCAAGGCATAGCTGCAGTCATCCTCTTTGGCTCCGTCGGTCGCTAAAACAATATCGTTTATATTGTTTAATACTTTTCTTTAATAATTGATTTTTAAATTTTGTCTTCAATTGAATTATCTTTTAATTATTTAATACAAATGTATTTGATTCTTTTGTATTAAATCACTTTCATTGTTATTATTTTTATTCAAATATTTAAAAATAATCTAATAACCAATAATAAATATTCATATCGTTCGAACCGTTTTCGAGTTTTTGCGAGAGTTGTACGTTACGGAAATGTTTTTAATCCCCGACTAATAAAGAGTGGCGTTATAAATTTGATTTGTCTGTGTGTCTGTCTGTGGCTCCCAAACGATTAAACCGATTTTGATATGTTTTTTTTTTGTTTGAAAGCTAATGTAATCGGAATGATTATTTGATTTTTAATTTTTAAAGATCTGCTTAGACTTTAAGGTTATTAGCTCGTTTCTAATCTATGAGTCTAATCGACTAAATGTTACGACACAATAAAATTAAAATAAAATATGAAAAATTTACTAATTACAAAAACATTAAACTTACATGATATTCCTTTTATTTTGTTACATTACGTTATATATTTTTATATATAGTTATTTAACTATATTAGGTTTTAAAATATACGCAAATAGATAACCGAATAAATAGAGTTTTCTTGAAATTGATCGTCACATTAAACTAAGACAAAATTGCTTACAGATATTTGTTTTTTTTTTTTAATTAAAAATGCAAATATCTGGAAAGTGATGTAGATAATAAAAGACGCCCTTTCGGGTTAAAAAAAATAAATCCCGCCAAGTCTGATCTAAAAACAAAGAGAAGAAAAAATCTTTTGTAAGTTTTTTTAATCTGTGAGGGTATTTTCGCGCCATTGGAGCAAAGGTATTCATTTAATAGCTACTTTTTACTAGTTGGAAGTCTTTTATCTTTTTCTGGTTCATTTGCCAAGTTTTTAAAAACTTTTCATTTCGGTGTAAATTAAAGACGATATAAAGTATTAAAGTAAAATATTTGATGCACTCAAATATGTTTAAAATTATAATAACCACCAGGGCAATTATGCGTGCGCCATCGCTCTCGCAACACAATGCATTTTGACTTGAGTTAATTGCTGATTTTTGTGCTAAAACGAAGCAAATCAACTGGCAAAATGTATCAGTGCGATAGCGATAGCTTACCGTAATAACCCTACTAAGAGCTAATTATTTATATAAAATTATCGTTACCAAATATACCATATTTTGACGGATAAAAGAGGTATTTTATTACAAAAATCAGCGATAGCGACGTGTTTACACAATCGGCCTCTGGTTATTGATACTTTTTTAAAGTATTAAAATAGAGTATTATCAAAACTGTAATTAAATTATCTATTTTGAATTATTGAAACAATTTTTCATTCTTTTATCATTTAAAAAATTATTATATATGCAAAATATGGAACACATTCCAATATGACCTAATTCAGTTTAGGTGACTTAATTGTGTTTGAATAATGTTGAATACGTAATGCACTATCAGGATACAATTTGACTTTTTGTGGGTTGACATATTATTGCTTATAAGCATACAACTATTCTGAAACCTCACATACCTGACTACGATTAATGCAAACGACGACATTACAGTAATATATACCGTGATTTCAAGATGTTAGTATCCTTGGTCAGTGTGCTGGGTTGTGTTGCGAAACATCCTATATAAAGTCTTACAACTGTTTCTGTCTTCAGCCAATGTGTTCAATAAAAAGCAATGTTTGGGTTTAAGTGGATAGAACTGTGATTTCGAGCAAACGACATTGCCATTTGTTTGTATATAGGTTTTTACTATCCTCTAGCCTTTTATATCCTTTTCTATCGACTCCAAAAAAAGGAGGTTCTTAATTCGTATAGTACGTTTTAATGTTATTACCACAGAACTCTGTCATTTTGATTTTTTTTTTAAATTTGAAAAGGTTCCGTTTACTCCCAAATAAATTTCTCCAAAATCGGTTCAGTAGTTTGGTTTTTAAATCAACAAGAATAGAATAAGTATGCCATCTAAATAAACGAGATTTTTTGCTTTTTTTGTTTTGTATATGTCGCTGAATTTCTACTAAACGGCTGGACTGGTTTTAATGAAATTTGTTAATATGTGTTTGAGTGAGTTAGACGAGTTAGATATAGATATATGAATGTTTAAGTCATATATGCAATTCATCTTAAGAAAATACAGACAATTTTAAAATGATTAAGTGCTGGGTTTCATTAAATTTATTTTAGTTATCTATGAACTTTAAATGTCAAAATATCTTGCAGGGTTTATTTAAACTAATTACAGATTAATCTCGTTATCTAGGTTTTATATAGATTATATTAAGATAAGTTGTTTACTGTAGTTAGTAAGAGTTTTCACTAACAACGTAGAAGATAAAATATAAAACAGAACGTGTGAATTTTCTTTTTCGATTTTATTTTAATGATAATCAATTACAATCGTAATGTATACGTTTCATTACATTTAATTATGAGTGCAATAATTTTTTGACCGGAATCTAAAGTTTCAGAGACTATCCCCTACATACAAAATCTACGAAAAAAGATTATCGCTAAATGTAATTGTTTCTAGATGTTTGTCATACCTAGTAATAGTACATATAAAAATATATTATTATGTTAATATTTAATAGTTAATTGAGAATACTACAATAAAGGATTTTTTTCAGTTGAAATATAACATACATTATTATTGTTCCGAAATTCTACAGAAGTAGAATATTTTAATAGAATCTTAAATATTAATTTCTACATTAATATTAAGTGCTTTTTAAAATTAATATTAAATACATAATTTCGCTAACTAAATTTTTTATGGTATTATGAATTAAAAGTCAATAAATTACGAAACCGATTATGATAACTATTCTATGGAACCAATCAATATCCTACAAGAAATGATAGAGCAATGAGGTAACAGACATTAAAAACATACGCTAAAAATTGAGAACCTCATCCTTTTAGAAGTCGGTTGAAAAACATTAAGGTCTGCACCAAATTCTCAGTTAAGAATAAGGCCGCGTTACATTTTGAGTAGGCCATAATTTATACGGCATGTGATATTGCCTTTATATGCGAGTGACAGGCGGGCAGTGTATCTGCTTGTCAAGAAAATATGAAAGGTTTTTTACTCTTTATTAGGGGAATATACAACACTAACTAGGTTATGAGACCTTTTTGTTTAAAATAAATTGGGATATACTTACAGCAATGAGCAAGATAATTTTAGGTAGGTATTGTATATATTTGTTTTTATAACATAAATTACAGGAAATTTAGTTCTAGTTTTTATTACGTAACTATTTTCATCGAATAGTAAGGAGATATTGTCAAAAAACTGCTCTTTGGACGGAAATTTTCCAATGTGGCGGCATGCCCCTAAAAGATACGTGATGGCATAGTAAAAATTCAGAAAGAGCTTGTCAAAAACTATAAGATCACCAATGTTTAAACTTTTTAAAGTCAAGTTAGTAAGTTTGGTTCTAAAATAAGAATAGCTGTAATAAGTATGTTATTCAAGCAACCTTAATTACGTATATTGCTTTAAAAGTAAGTTCCCTTTTTTAGGGTTCCGTAGTAAAAACGGAACCCTTATAGTTTCGCCATGTCCGTCTGTCTGTCTGTCTGTCTGTCTGTCCGTCTGTCTGTCTGTCTGTCTGTCTGTCCGCGGCTTTGCTCCGAAACCCTTAATACCAGAAAGCTGTAATTCGGTATGAGTATACATATAAATTACGCCGAGAAAGTCGTACAATAAAATCTTAAAAATATTTTTTTTTTCAGGGTGTCTTCCCTATGTGTTAAGAGAGACCAAAAATTTTTTTTCTCATTTATACCATGTTGTGGGGTATCGTTAGATAGGTCTTTTAAAAATGTTATAGGTGTGGGAAAACCATTTTTCCGAACGACGAACTGTTTCCGAAATATTAAGCTTTGAAGTGTCAATTTTTCTTAGAGTCAAGTGTCCCCCCCCCCCCTCTACCCACTAAACTGCTGCGTCTAAAAATATGAAAAAATTCACGATAGTGGTACATATAATGAATTTAAAATGAAAATTATCACGGCTATGTGGGTTCTTATGGTTATCGAGTTATAGATGATCTAAGTAAAAATAAATATTTCACTTTTTAAAGCATCACACTATGTAAATATTAATAATTTTAAATTAATATATGAATTTAAATGAATAAATAAATAAATATTTAATAAGTTTTAATTAAAATAAAATATAAAATAAGATATAAAACAATGTCTCAATAAAACATGTCGCGAATGATTCTGAATCGCGCTTATGAAGTTTTCAACCAAATCTCCATAGATTTCATAGGCGCTAATCAGGAAGGAAAATTATCGGCGCTAAGTATATTTTACAAGTGTTAGAATAATAAATAATCGACGAGAGCGAGTTAACAATCAAACAAACGAATTCACTTTGGCATTTATGGTATAACATAAAAGATACGGATTACGTACATACCTATCTCTTATTCTCTTCTTAAAGAGAAATTAAAAATAATTTTATAATAATAAAAGGTTTAAAATTGTAAGTACGTATATTGTATAAACTGACTTAAAAAAGGAAATTCCCAGTTCGTCGTAAACTTTTTTACGAAAATAGGTACTCGAAGATTGCTTGACCGATCTTGACAATTCTGACAACTACGGAACCCTACATTGTGCGTGGCCCAACACGCACTTGGCTGATTTTTTTATTAAAAAATCTTGTGGATGGATGCAGGATGCAGGCCCATTTTTAACTAATTGATTTTTTTTTTATATTTTTAAATTTTGTTAGGAATTCATTAAAACAAAACAATATTTCTTACTCTTTAAACTTTATATTTCCAACATACGTCAATAATGTTACACGTTCTTGTATATATTTTAATTATTTAGCACTTTTTCATAAATCGACAACTAGTCATGGATTACATTTTTCTATTTTTCTGTATCTTTTATTACTTCGCTGTTAATACTTTTCTTCCCGCCATTTTCTAAGATCCATGACTGGAAGTCGATGTTTTTTTATCTATTTTTTAATGCGGCAAAGAACTATACCCAAACTGACAAATATTAGTTTAATTAGAGTGTACATAGTAATAGTACAAAATAATGTGTTAATGACATATACATGTATATATGTATTATACCAATACTAAGGCACAAGACTTAATTACATAGCATTCTAGATTTGGATATGTACATATAGAATGCTAATAATTGCAATTTAGACGTAATAATATCTCATCTATCATCCTGAATGTTATTATTGTTATATACCACCGTGCAATATTCACCTAATTAATTGTAACCATCATCTCCCTAAACACAATTACGGAAAATGATATTTTGTTATCGGTCATTAGTATAATGATGTCAAATGCAAAATAACTTTTGAATTTATAATATTAGAATGCAAAAGATATTTGATTATTTGATACGTGTTTACGCCTCAACCACTAAATCAAAGGAGATTGGGCGTTTTTGGTTTCACTTTTATACGCGTATAGCCATTTAAGTAAATGTATAATTAATATTTATTATTTTAAATGATTTATAAATGAAATTCATTCAAATCAATTGTGGGGTTTATATTTTCAATCTAATTAGTGTTGTATTTGTAATATAATTAATTAAATAATTATGTCGTTTGTCACTATAGTGAAGTCTTTTTTCTTGAAAATAATCGATCGACTAACCAGCATTAGAAAAATATATATACTACCTATAACTCATAAATTCATTTTAAAAGCGATTATTATTGCTTTTCTATAAATGCATTAGGAATTATTTATAATAAACCTATTTATGTATTTAAACCAAACAATAAAGATGTACCAATGTACATATATAAATAAACCCAAAATAATAATAAATAATAGAACCACGTAAATATGTTCCTCGACGGTTACAAAACGACATTGTTTTGACATATAACATAACCTCAATACTTTTTTTTCAATTTTGTTTTTTTTTTTCAAAAACCCCACATAATATTAATTCGTATTTGACCTTGTTTTAAAGTAAATAAATCCTCCCTATTTACTTCCAATTTTCGCTGCTATACTGTGTTAAGAGTAACGCAACCGAGTGCCATAGTAATTTGCCCAATCTCCATTAAATTTGCTATAGATATTGATTGGTTCTTGAAGAACATGAGCTGTTAGAATATCCTTCTAATGGTATAATTTGAAACACGCGTGATGTACATATATGTAAGATTTATGCACACTGTATGGCCAGTGGCGAATTAATTCTTTGGAGTGAGAATTTTTGTTAGACATAAAAAGGGCCCAAAATTTGCCGTCCCTAAAATCCGCCGCCCAGCCAGGCTACTTAGCCTGCTGGCGAATCCTGTCTATGGCTGCTTCGTTTGACATTGAAAAAAGCTGATTCGACTGCACACGGGCGCTCGTCAGTCAGGGAGGCAATATAGTAACGTAATTACGTAATGCTCAAAACCGAATATGAAATTGTTACATTATACTGTTCCTTTCCTTGTGAAAAATCGCATTAATGTAATTATCAAAAAGCTGATCATTATGATTGTTATCAAACATGTTTCTAGGTCAACAGGAAGTACTCTATATATATATATATATATATATATATATATATATATAATATTTGACGTATCATTTGATTGATCGCAGAGACGTAGAAGTATTAATTTCTTAGTTCTGAGCGAAACCTTGCCAGGGCCAGATTTAGGAGAGGGCATCCGAGGCTACTGCCGTGCCTACTATTTATACTCTATTTTTTAAAATATACATTAGCTATTTAAAAATATACATTAATTGTGTTTGAAAATATATACACACGAGTACTGTCGTCAAAGAACCCTCAGCTTGGTAGAGGTGCTCAGGGCCTACAAGATGGTCTGATACAATTAAGAAGACGGTAGGCGACAGTAGGGATCCTCAGCATTGAGGGAACGAATGAGAAGATTTTTATATTTGTGAAATTAATTTTATTAGTTGAAAATATCTCATTGAAAAATAATTGTTAATGTTATTTGCAAAATTTCCTCCTGTTTGTTGCTTAATGATATCCAAATCCGGTCCTGCATTTTGGTATACGATGTTAGATTAAACTTGATATTTGTATCCATTCATGAGATGATTCACCTTATATAGACCTAAGTGATAATACCTAAATCTGTGCTTCTATGCGAACATTATTCTATCTTACCTTTGGTAAAATACCTTTGTATGTCACAAGGAAGCTTAGACTTTGCTTGGAATTTCTTCAAATTCTATCACGCATATTCGTATAATATTGTATATATTTACCTGTTATGTGTATATATTCTAAATAATTCACCTTATTATCTAAGTTATTTCAGATATTTGATTAAAGTTAACTTCGTTTAAATAACTTTTATGTTAGGTGACGAGATATTTTTGCCAATTATGAATTATTTTTTTCTATTGAATAAGATATTTTTGGGAACTATCTGGAGGATTTGACTAAACATTTAGTAGTCAAAAGTCACTGTAAGACCTATGAAAGCGAAGAAATAACGAAAAAGATAGAAGCGAGACTTATCATTAAATAAACAAATAAATAAATAAACGCATCACACTCAACGGCCCCCATTAAGGTCTTGTGACCTTGAGTCTGGAGTCCGGAAACATACACAACACTAACACAAATACCCAGACCACGACAAATCTCCGTATGGTCAATACAGACATTTGTCGTGAGCGGGGATCGAAACCGTGACTGTAAGCGCTACAGTCAGTTGCAGTGACCACTGCGCCAACATGTCTGTCAATCATTAATTTTACCATGAAACTAATGATACTGTAAATCTATAGATTTGGTTCGTTCATACTATTTGACGTTAAAAATCTGTGCCCATTTTGACTTTGGCAACTGTACATTTAACTGGTAACTAGTCAATGACTAGTCCAGCCTACTCCTTAAAAATTAGATGAAATTTTTGGTATCAAAATTCATAGACTAAAACCGTATTTATCTACTAGTGATCGCCTAGCGGAATTCGATCGTAGTTCGTCAAATTTTCAACCGAGTTCAAGATTGACTACCGATAATCTATTCTTAGTCTGACCACAGACACAGACTTTAACAATAAACAACAGATTTTAAATGCTTGTGTTTGATGTTTTTTATGTATTTTTATTCATAATTAAAATATATATAAGCGTTTCTCTTCTCTGCTCTATATAAAATATAAGTGTGAGAAATTTCATTCTCCGTCCGCGCAATTTCCGTAAAAAGGGGTACATAGTTTGTAAGTATGTATATAAAATACCTATCGATAGATGAAGGTGTTTAAAAATAATTGATATTTTCTCAGTAGATTATTTTCACTCACGAAATAGCATTTCAATGAACATGGAACTCGGTCACGGGCGGTAAATGTAAACACTTCGTAAAATGTAACTGCACTTTAAACTACCGGGAAGAGGAACTAATGAAAAATGTACATTATTTTAGAAAACATTCCTTTTTTACTTTAGTTGTGTGTAATTTTGATTAGAAAATTCTCGTGTGTATTAAAATGTGAAATCATATCAAAAGTATATTAAAACTTAATTTTAAATATAACCTCAACTTAAAATGAGTTGAAAATATATATAAATATATGTATTTATATTCCTATGTTTGTACATACACAAATTTTATAAAGTGAGTTTTTTATAAGGGACAATGAAACTACTAGACCGACTCTAAAAATTCGTTTAACAATTGAAAGCTGCTCTTTTTAGAACTGAAATTAATTAATCATTTCCACACAGGTGTACTAATTAAGAATTTGAAACCTGATTTTTCATTTACGATACGACCACATAATTTGACAAAAAAAAACCTTTTCCGTATGATTTATCAAACGCATTTCGTACAACAGTCCGATTCGTCCTTGTCCTAACAGTTAAGGATATTTATAAAAGAATAAACTAAATATCTACAGTTGACTTAATTTGTTGCCATGTATAGATTCGGTAAATACTTTGTATTTATATAGATAAAGATAAAGACTTAATTCTATACTATAACATTAATCATTATGATTAAAATAATCACTAATGACACTGACACGTTCGAAGTCATGGCTAAATTGCCTGTCAATTCTTTATAAAATACAGACAAATAACTCAAACAACCGTAGAAACTACGGCTAATAATCACGATAACTTTTAGAATATTTATTTTACACAAACTCGGGTAAAAATAGAGTCGCTGTTTTGTTGAGAACTTCTTTCGTTATTGCGTTGAAGTAAGCCACGTTTACATCCAAGGTCGAAAGACAACGAATGATCCGCTAACGCGTAATAAAATAACAAAAAAATAAATACATTGAATAATCTTCACTCTTTAGATTGTGATGTTTATTATTATTTTGATCTTGACTTAGGGTTACTGGTTTTGACGTCCTTCTAAATAAAGATGAGAATTTATCAAAGTAAGCGTTGGTAAATAATTATTTATTTACAAATATAGATTTTATTCGTACTTATTAACCTCGAAATAAATTTTTCTTATTAATGTATTAGAGATAGCACTTTTCATACAATTTCTATTATAGGTATATTAGTTTTCATTTATTTTTAAAAAGAGATTAATAAATTACACGGGCTTAATGAAAATCTCATAGCTAAGTATAAGATGTTTGTACATTATAGTATACTTAATAAATATAACAAAATTTGCATGTTACATTATTTCAGATGACCATAGGCTATATTTTATGTAAAAATGGGTATTAATTTAAAACTAAATCTATATTAATGCCTTCGAAACGGCAAAAGCTAGTAAATTATAATAAATTATTTGGTCGCCTAGCGGTTGGAATTACCGTAGTTCATTAAATTTTCAACCGATTTTAAGATTGACCAGTAATAATCTAACATCAATTTGATCACAGACGGACTATAAACAAAAGAGACACATGTATGTGGGTGTTTTTGTGAAATACACGTAAGTGTGTGTAATGATTTCTTTTTTGTTGATTTAATATTTATATATATTATATTATGCATAAATTTAAGAAATATTAGTATTCCTCATTTCTTCTCTGTTTCAACTAGAAGTGTGCGAAAGGGTCACGCAATTTTTGTTTCACGTATTAAAATATATATAACCAGGGACTGTTAGTAATAAATGAAAAATAGTCGATTTTCCGGTGCTGAAATAATATGACGTTTCTCAAAAAGGGACGCGTTTTTTCAGCATTTTTATTAGATACTCTTACTTGACAATTATTGTAACATCGGCTAATCTCGACAAAGCTATCTAGCGGTTGACAATTTTGTTTGTAAATAAGTAGTTGGAAATTCAAATATATCGATACCTCCCACATAAGTTATTGTAAGCCACAAAATTGCCGTTAGCGTTTACTGAATACTACACGAATTTGCATTGCTTAATGCATTCAAAGTGAAAAAATACCAAAAATCTTTTTTTTTTCAAGGAAAGTTACAACAAAATACGCCTGAAAAAATGCATATTTTGTTGTAACTTTCAAACTAAAAACGGATTAAAAGTGCTCTACTGTAAAATTGTTATTTTGGGGTTACAACAACTTACGTGGGAGGTATCGATATGGGAATGACTTAAGATTCGTAACAGTATACTTTGATTTGTCTACGGATACATACATTCACAGTATACTTTGATTTGTCTACGGATACATACATTCACCAATTGTTACACAATTTGTGTCCTTAGATTCGTATAAGAAAATATAAAAACAAAGTTCAATCAACTTTTTATTAAAAAAAATCTTTTCATTTAACGTTATGTCTTGTACCGGGTTTACATTCAATCCACTTTGGCTGCAGTGAAACTGAGCGTAAATCTTATCTTACTACCATTATAAGTGCGAGAGTTTGTGACGATAGATGAATGTATGGGCCGATTGTGTTCTGTTACGCTAAAACCACTTGCCAATATTGATGACATATTAAGTGAAAATTACACTTATAAGTTTTGCTCTAAGACTTTCATAAATATTTACATAAGTTGTTTGTCATTGCTTTACACCTGAAAGAATTTACTGTTAGTGACTTATTTCTGACGTTTCACAGTTTTCGTAACTATTTACTACGTATCTGTAACTAGGTTACAGAGTCGTTTTATATTAGTTATAAGAGTAAAACTTACAAGTACAATTCTTGCTTTAAATTTTATTTGGCGACATACCATACGAATGAAGCATGAAGCTGAGGCTCATGCGACATAATTATTGTTCAAATTGTTAAATACCTATGTTATGTCGTTTAAAAATGTTTTTTTTTTATACGGTAAGCATATCAATATTAAGCAATTAATTTATCCTAGCTCAGGATCTTACACGTGCTTTGAAAAATTCCTCATATCTAATTAACAAAGAAATTCGTTGTACTGTAATCTGACAGTACAATTCCGTAAAAGCAATGGGAATAATAAATAGAATGGAATTCCTTAGCGACATGGCGAGTGGTCCCACTCCACATTAGTTTTTATGGCTAATTGTTTTTTATCTGTTAAACAATACGCCAATCTTAATTGACAAATGTTTATTGGATTTTGTTTGAATGTATGTAAATAACGTTTCGTTTTGTACAAAGATAAATAATATTGGAACGTCGCTTTATTAATAATGATTGATATATGGATGCTGATATGCAATACTGTGTTAAGCCACGCGGACTTCATTTCGAGAAAATGGCGCTTAAAGATGTCGAACCTATTCTTAAGACATCTGTTTGATGAAGCTTATATCCATCTTATCTTTTCTATTTCGATAAAAAGTAGAATTCATAAATAGCAGATAGGCTAGTAAAGAGTTTTATCTAATAATTAGTTTTTCAAATATATGAAATTATTGTATAATCCAAAATATGGAACTCATTTCAATTTTCTAAACATTTGATTAACTTAATTTTTTCCATACTTATTTAGTTCATATAACTTGAAATTTTTTTGTTTAATGTTAAATACGAAATACATTATCAGAATACATCAATATGTCTAAATTTGACTTTTTGTGGGTTGACACATTATTGCTTATCAGCATCCATATAATTTAGGGAGGATATATGTATAACACTTGTTACTTTTAACTAGACTGATAATAATAAAGAAATGTTTTATTCTGATAGAAATACATTTTATGGATAAACAGATATTAATGTTATTATTTTTTACAGGTAAATCCAGTCTTTGGAATCATTTGTACGTGTAAGTTCATTTAGATGTTTTTAACATTTACTCGATATTTGTAAGGTAGTATTTTTATCTTAATTCAGGTCTAACAGTTTTTAATCTATTTACACTTCTACTTGTTTGTTTATTCACACTTCACACCTAAACCGTTAAATGAATTTTGGTTCACGTATAGATCGGATATTAGAAAATATTAATATTCTACTTTTTGTTGCGAAAACAGAATTTGCCGTGTGGTGAAATAGTCTTAGAAACTTCGTCTTTGTAAAAACTTTTATTCCTTTCTATTGCATTCTTTGTCCTTAATTGTTCAATTAGTTTTATGACAAAATCCATAAAAATTTGCTTCAGCGCTTAGGCGCTAAAATGTTTCAAACGAACAAACGAAAATAATTACTTTCTCATTTATAATATTATAATGGATTATAATTAGTACTTTATCTACCAGACTTATTAATAAAATTTGTACATTCTAATTCGCTATTGCAACATACTTAAAAACGATTTTCATAATATCTATATTGTGACAAGGAACCCGCCAAGCGGTGTTATATTAAAACTAACTTTAATCAATATTAGAGGCAAATGTACGGATAAATCCGACGGGAAATGGTGGTGTCGAGACTTAATTAACTCAGTAACAAGGATTAACTTAATTAACCCTCGAGTTGTAAAGATTTAGACAAAATATCACATTGATATAGTACAAGAGCTAACGCTGTTTTTAACGTTAATGTAATTAATTATTTTTATTAATGTTTATGTTTTTAAGGATTTACTTTACGTACCCCTTATTATGACGAAAGGATGAGAACTATTAGATTATGAGAGAAAAGTGTTAAGTTATGAACTGAAATGGTACTAACCAGTCAAAACGGAACGGAATACCACCCGTTTTCATCCAAATGTAGATATAAGGAATGATTTCATTGTCTCCATAATTATAACTAGGCTTTAAAAAATAAATTGATTTTAAAAGTAAAATACGCACTTTCGTTTGCTTGGTAACATATTTATACCAGTTATTTTGATTTAAAACCAAATTACTGAACCGATATTAATAAAAATTTTATATAATCAATTTCAAATAAAAACTTTTTAAATGATTAAAAAATAATGGGGTTCTGAGGTAACAAACATTAATGAATTTAGAAGCTCCTCAATTTTTTATGTCGATCGAAAAAAAAAAATTTTTGATTTTGAGTATTACGTTACAATACAGTCTGATAAGCTGACAAGTACTCGCCTGTATTGTAACAGTCCTAATTCGATTTTGAGCATTTGCCTGAATTCAGTTGTTTCACAATGTAAGTGGTCATATGTTAGGTGCGCATTTATGTTACAATATAATAAATATGATATATGTGATAAAATATGACAAATGTTAGGCGAGAATTACATTTGTAAGTTATACTTTCGTAATAAACATACATAAACTCTGTAATCTAGTTACAGTTGCCTAGACAGACTTACAAAAACCGTACCTGTCAAAAATAAAAGCACTGAAGTTAATTCTTTCAGATGTAAAGCAATACCAAACATCCTACGTAAATTCTTATGAAAGACTTTTAGAGCAAAACTTATAAGTGTAATTCTCGCCTTACATATTGTATTATAAGTCACACACTGCAATGCTCAGTTATCCCCATTTACTGTAATAAATGGGATGTAATAAAATCTGAAGTTTACAGGCGAAACTTCTCGCTGAAAGAGCGCCGTTGTAGGTCACAATAAAGTAAACAACAATCTATAAAAAAATGGAGTTTCTGTTTGTGACTTCAAATTAACAGCTTTTAAATACATATAATACTTAAATCTAAAACACAATTTTTAAAATTTTTGTAAGTCTGTCTGTTTGTTCCGACTAATCTCTTAAACGGCTGGACCGATTTTGACGGTACTTTCTCGCATGATAGCTAATCTTATAGGGCATAACTTAAGCTACTTTTATTTTAAAAATGTATTCTTTTTATTATTTAAAAAAAACTTACGTGAAAACAAAATTGAAACCAATGAAATATTTTTCCTCAAATTATCGCACAGCTAGTTATGTATAAAATTGACCTTATTAAAATAACCTGTTATGAACGTTAGGAGCTCTCAGTCTATTTAAAGAAAATGTCACATTGATTTAAGACAAAATTGACCGTGACCTCTGATATCTTAAATTTACAGAGTCCCTTAAAGGCCCTTTGCGGTTCGGGTTATCTGATTAATAGGAAACAATATGGATCGACACGAGGCTGTGAATAGAATATGTTGATCGTAATCAAAGGTCTAATTTAATACTACTATTTTTCAAACGGTTTGTGTACAACATTCAGGTTTTTAGACTAATATACTAACTGTTCCTCACGGTTTTACTCGCGTTTATACTTCCTGTTTCGCTCCTTGATAAGTATAAAATTTTGCACGGTTTATATAGTGGCGCAGAGAGGAATGCTATTTTTTTTAATTATGCATAAAAATACATTAAATCAATAAAATAAACATCTTGCACACTGCCATGCATTTGATACACACGCAAATCTGTGTGTGTATAGTCAATCTTGAAATCGGTTGAAAATTTAATGAACTACGGTCTAATTCCGATCACTAGATTAGATTAGATGTCACGTATAAACTCAAGTAAGCAGTCGAGTTTAACCGTTTGTAGATTATTGAGACCGGCCATAGGTCACCACTAGTTATATTAAAAAGATTAGCATGGATACATAAAAAAATGATGCTATATTGATGTATTATTTAACAACTAAACTGGGTGAAATTTAATACAATTCAGCTATTAAAACTCGGCAGAGACTGTTTCAAAGGTAAAATAATTCTTCGTAATGTTGTTTTAGAATTCATCTCAATAGAGAAAATTGGTCGAAGTTTGGAAAGTATTTAATTCAGTAAGACATTGATTTAATTTTCTATTTTTATAAAGTTTTTATCTATAAATGTAAAATTCTTTTATAAAACTACTCTATTGCTATTTACGGCTATTTTAACTTTTTTTTTTTTATATAAAGCCTGGTGAGTTGACAGGATGCCTAAAATTAAGTGATCACTTTATATTGAGCGACCAAGAATATTTACAGTACCAGAGGAGCCATACATACATCTATACTAATAATAAAATTCTAGCGGGTCGCTGTCTGTACATGGAAGATATATGAAAAAAAATCTTACTGGGGGCCTTTACCAACGCAATAGAACCCAAAACAATGATTTTTAGAATTCTTATCTGTTTGTCTGTTTGTCTGTTTGTCTGTTTGTCTGTTTGTCTGTTTATCTGTGCGTTTGTGCACGCTAATCTCAGAAACGGCTTATCCGATTTAGATGAGGTTTTCACTAATATATCGTAGTAAGCTTCACTTAACATTTAGTGTTTGTTTCATTTCAATCGGTTCATAAATAAAAAAGTTATGTCAATTTAAGGAATCACGTCGAACATTATTTTGTGTTTTTCACTAAATGCATAAAAGTATATACAGTACTTACATCAAAAAATCTATTTTTTAATTTTTTGCCTGTCAGTCTGTTTCTTACGACTAATCTCTGAAACAGCTGAAACATATTTGATAGAACTTTTACTCGCAGTTAGGGGATGTCCGTTAATCACGTGAGGCCCAGAGGAAAGAGGATGGAGATAAAAATCACGAAATATCACAAAGTCTAAAAGTTCTTAAAAACATTACGTGATTAGGCTACTTTTATTTAAAAAATATATTTATTTTAATGAATAAAAGTAAAAAAGAGAATTACGCGATAACAAAATATTGTAGAAACCAATAAAAAAATGAACAATTTCCGATTAAAGAAGGGAAGGTATACATCTATACAAATAAATAAAATTGGTGTGTTTGTAATTTTAAATAAATGCATAAAATAGTATACACGGTACTTACAACAAAATTACCAATTTTTAAATTTTTGTCTGTCTATCTGTCACTCAGTTTGTTTTGGCTAATATTTGAAACAGCTGGACCGATTTTGACTGAACATTATTAACACTAGCAGAAAGTCAATGTTATAAGGAACAAAATTGAAACTAATGAAATAATGAACAATATTTGATTCAAATAGGGAAGATATATATTATATAAATATAATAATTAAAAAAATAATAAATTTACTGGGTAATTTTTTTACTGGATATGGTAGACCAAATCCGACTATAAGCAATAGCGAAAAATAATTAAAGGAGTCACAGAGTCGATTTTGATAAAAACTTAAACAGTATCATTAGTTTTTTGAAAAATAAATTTTCCTAGCCAGAAACGAACACGTTGATTTTGCAAAAAATTAACATTCTGTATTATTACACCATCTGATACTGTAACATATTATAAGGATAAACTTCAGGGAGGTAATAGTATACAGTTAACTGCAACAAAAAGAAAAGGCAATTTTTTTACAAAATTCTATCAAATTCATACATTAAAACTTTAGTAATTCTTCAAAAAAAAACGATCATACCTAAAAGTGAAATTTAAAAATTATAACAGGATGTTGTAACGCTAATAGCGGGCGAGTACAATAGCCGAGTCGAACGAAATGTAGATTTCAATAAATCAATTTTTTTAAGAATTATCTAAACCTACCTAGGTAACGGAGTAGGTGAGGGGGACCAAACCAAACGTCACATTCTATAAACTTTGTATAGCTCACATAGAAAAAATAGACAAACGTAAGGAAGTTACTGTGAGTTATTCATTTTATATATTTTCGATTGTATTGTTCACACTCTTCCTTACTTTAGTAGGTGACTAGCATTTTGATGCAACCTATAAACAAATTGTTCGAAGTAATGCAGACTTTCTTTCTAAACTTATCGGGACCCGTGATTTACTCACATATTTGTTTATGTCTGTGTAGAATCGATTACTTAACTTCTAATTAATTTAAAGATTTAATGTAATTTTGTAAAAAAAATAAATCTTTTCCTTTAATTTGTCGCTTACTATTACTTCCCAAAAGTTGATCCTTACAAGTGACACTATTATGTGGTGCAATAATACAGAATGATTTTTTTTTTCAAAATTAGTGGGCTCCATTCCTGGCCAGGAGAATCATGAAATCAAAAAAACTTATGATGCAGTTTTAGATTTCTCAAAATCGGACACTAGACTCCTTTAAGTATTTTAGGCGATTCCTTATAGTTCCAGATTTGGCCTATCAAGCCCAGTTAAAAAAGTCACCCGATATATAATAACAAGGAGAACTTCAGCGGGAACATACTGTTTTACAGTCGAAATTTTAAAGACTAACACTAAACACTTTTCTTCAACATTTATAGTGAAAACCGTGGAGGAATACCGTATCTGAGTTAGTGTCTGCTTATAAATACAACCAGAAAGTTCCCAAATCCAAACTAAAAAGCTCCTTTCTGGAGCAGTACCGCAGACTATTATAACCTTGCTTTGCAGGAGACATGCCAAGCATTCTGTAATCCACGCGAACGAAGTCGCGGGCACAGCTAGTTGTTAACATAAAAAAGAAATATATGAAAGGTAATATGTAGTAAAGAAAGGAATTGAGGAGGGGTGGGGGAGAAACGTAGCAATATTATCTACTTCACACCGATCTTTTGTGAAAGTGAGGTTTGTTGAGCTAACTGTTACCAACTGTTGGCTGCCAACCCCTGTTAGTGGACTGGAGCTAGCTTTAATTTCAGGTAAATAAAATTAAAACTGTATTTTTTGTTCAGACAGTCATGCCTTTGAAAACAAAAAAATACAATACAATATTGATAGTACAGATAACTTAAATATGTTTAAATTTAAACATAATTAGGTTTATAACAATAGGTTTGATAACCCGATTTGAAAAGACACTAATTATATAAGTTCACAAATTAAAAATGTGTTTTACATGTTTTGAAAAAAATTATAAGTAAGTATTTTATTACTAACACAAATTATTATTTTGATATAGTATTATTTATGATGTCATTTCGCCTGATTCAAAACATATAAATAGAGATAAAAGTAAATAACGTCTTTATTTCAAAAATAACAAATTACTTTAATTAGGGATAAAATTATTCCTCCTTTAAATAGAAATACCCTCGAGCCATAGCCTATTCAATAAAAAAGAGTTATTAAATTCGACGAAGACTTCTATTTCAATATAATTCTGTAAATATCCAGGGCCGGATTTAGTGGTTCGGAGGCCCCAAATTATTTTTCTAATAAAATGAATACCGCGTATCCGCATAAATAAATGCTATCTTTTGCAACTGACTATTTTTTTTTTTCATATATTTCAATATCCTCTATTGTATTTGCTTTTGGCTTGTAGAGGCCTCCGGGCTATTACCCCTTAATCCGGTCCTGTACATATGTAGCTTTTATAATATATTAAGCAGACGAGTAAAATTGTTCGTGCTAATAAAATAAAAACTTTCAGTTGTATTTAAAAATATATTTTTGTTTTATATTCTCACGTTTCGACTAATTGAAAGGGAACAGATATTATGAACATTAACCAATGTAGTATGTCCCGAACTACCGAAAGTTAACATGAATGGAAACCATTAAAGTCTATTAAAATTATGGTTTCACATTTTTCACACAACACCCAAACCACGACAAATATCCGCATAGCCAATACAGATACATATTTGTAATGAGCGAAGCGAACCCACAACTGTACTTCAGTCACCACTACAGTAACCAGTACTAATGCTCTATGACAATTATCGCGTAAACAAAAGTGACTTTGTTTAAACTATCTGCCTAAATCTGTACAGGTTCATGTTTCATTTCGTGAGTTTCATGTCTTATATATACCTATGTTTGAAAAGTGGGAAGTGTCGTTGTAACTTTTTTACGAATTCGTTTTCACTCGTTACGATTTTTGTCATAGACAATCAGGACCCTATCGTCACAAGATCACTTATTTAAACCATTAACGTGCGAGTGAAAAGGAGATATTTGTCGCAACTTCCGTCTCGCTTGTGTTTATTTGAGCCGGTCGCTTCAGTCGCGGTGCCATTGTAAATAATAAATATTGACCCGTCATTGATATTCGTGATGAGTGATACTAATTAGTCTGAATTACGGATTCACCAATTGCGTAGATTGCGTAAACTATATGCGATATGTGGGTTTGGTCTGAGTAAACATCCTAGATTTCTGATACTCAACATACAATATTCGAGTATAATGTAATAAATGTATGTATGAGACATACATTTGTTATTGATTTTATATGTGTTTTAACATAGATATTCGTTTTTACGAATGTTTGTTATGAACTATGATAGTCATTTGTTCTGATTCATGATCATCTGTGGGGTTAAACCGTCTACTCACAGTTACAGACGCTATACTATAGTCAAACTTTTTCA
The DNA here is from genome assembly GCA_037950945.1 of Hypolimnas misippus. Classification (NCBI taxonomy): domain Eukaryota; kingdom Metazoa; phylum Arthropoda; class Insecta; order Lepidoptera; family Nymphalidae; genus Hypolimnas; species Hypolimnas misippus. The sequence continues at coordinate 6,704,073 of JBBEEQ010000009.1, forward strand.
AACATCGTGTACATTATACATTTTATATTTTTATCTGAGAAAGTTTTTGACAAGGCGGTTCACTTAAAATTCCATTTTATATATCATATACTATCAATGATATTATATAGGTATATATAGGTATGTTATAACAACGATATTTTACGTATAATACGTTCATAAGTGGTGACTATGTGATGTTGAAAATCTGTACCAATTTCCAACTTTAACAAGGTCGTGAATTGATTTGTCGACCCAAATGTACTCAAGATATTATATAATATAGGTTATAAACACGTGCATGTTTTCACCCATAATGCAGGCCACTTTGGACGACGTTGCCTAGCAACCTGCTTGCGTCTGCAACCTGAGCATGGCGGGCGAGAGTATCATTAAAATATTTTATTCTTTTTGTATTTCGAATTATAACTAAGCATTCTGGCCACAGCTCATGACATCTTGAATTGCCGCCATATTGCATTGGTGTGTCACCAGTTGATGTCGTCGTTAATACGTCAGTATGCTGAGATACATATATTATAAAATACGTCTATCATTTCCAATTGACGAAAATAATGGGTTAATTATACTAATTAAAGAATTATTACATTTTAATTTTAATACTATTTATTTGTTTCTTTCTATTTGAAACAGTTTTATAATAAATATAAAGCCAACGTTATAGAATGAGGTTTAAAAATAGAATAAATGGAATCGTTTTAATCTCGATCTTAAAGATGTTCTAAATTCAAATAGTATTTTAATGGGTTTCACTAATAAAAACAATCGTAGTTTCATTCATTATTACCCTTCAAACGGTTATTTTCTTCCTTTATGAAATGAAAATAGTCAATACTCCATTTTCAGTTAACGAAATATGGAAAACGAACGTTCCCTACGATATTCTTTTTAAATTCAAATTCAAAGAATTCGAATTTCGAACGTTTCGAAAACCGAATTTAGGAATTCGTGGAAAATAAATTCTAGGGATGATTGTAACCAGTGGCGTGAATACCTAAAAGGCCTCGTAGACTATAGATTTTCTATCGGCTGATAGGTCGGTCGGTTATGTTAATGGTCAGTTTCAATAACCTATTTGCGGTTTTTCATGTATAGGGTACATCATAAATTTATATTACTATTAGTTTAAATAATAGATAAGTAGGTTAATGAAACCGGCCCTAAATTGACTAAACAATTGTCAAACGAAACTTGCTTAAGATTTGTTTATCGTCCTCTACCAAATTAGGTATTTGCAACAAAAAATAAAATAATCTGATAGAATATCTTTCTTTTTAGGTTTTAGATTTTTCTTTATATAAAACACGTAAATCTGGTTAAATTTCATATAGCAATCGGTTCGCATATGCTGCGGAGTCAACGCAGATGGCCCGCGCGTTACGCGCCAACAGTCGCGCTTCACTACATGCCCGAACACCTGCACAAACGGGCCTAGTCTCGTCCGCTCCTGTGCCACTACAACAACAAATTTAAAAAGTGAATGGTCACTCAAACTCCTAAATGGAAAATAAAGAAATTTCGACCGCTGACTATTTCACTACGTCCCTAAAACTACAGAGGTCCTAGTATTGACGTAAATGGTTCGTGAATTCTGGCTGCCACCGTTCTCGCCAATGAGTAAGTTTTCAGTTATCGAAAGAAACAACTTCACCAGTCCTTTTGCTCCAGAGGTGCATTATCCAATTCAAATTGCTTGAGCGTACATTCTACGTCCATCACATCACTTCCGTAGCTCTGCACTACCGAACTTCTGCATCCCGAATATAAAAATCACATACTGTCAAACTCTTCTCTCTTTTCTCCTGTGCAAATCAAAATCAAAAAAAAAATTATTTGCAAGATTATGTAAAGTTTTAGTTAAAAAGATGTAATTATCATTCCATTCATAATCGGCCAATCAATGGCATGCGAACGTCGAGTTTACAATAAATAAAATAAATTACAATTACAAGAAATAAATAAAAACGTATATAATAACATCAATATTTTTTTCACTTTATCGAAGCTCGTTATTTTATTATTTTATATTTTATAGCTTGCTGCGATGTGCGACAATGATTGGATTTAGAAGACGTTTCTTTCAATTTATGTGACGCTAACAAGGTGTTCAGGCAAGGAATAATAGGAATTGAGCGTGAAAAATTGTCACATTAAGTCTGTTATTATAAAGTTAAGTGTTGTTTTATTGATAGGTATTATATATCTTTTTTGCGATTTCTGTTATTGACCTTTTCGGTGTGAGTTTTAGACATTGGATAGTTGTTATCGTCCGCGTAGGAAAGTCAAGGAGTATTATAATTGTAAAACTGTTTTTCAATTGGGTGCTGATAAGCAATACTGTGTCAAGCCACACGGACTTGATTTTGAGAAAATGGCGTCTAAAGATTTTCATGCGTGTTCTTAACAAATTTGTTTGAAGACGTATATATACATCTTCTCTTTTCAAATTTTATAAGACGTATAGTGAATTAAAAGCAGATTAGCATACTGAAAAGTTTTTCAATTATTTAACTATTGCACATTGTAAAATATTTAGCACCCTTTAAAACTCTAAATATTGAGTTAAAAAAAATCCCGTACATATTTATTTTAGATGACTTTAAAAATTTTTAAATAATGTAAAATACGTAACGCATTATCAGAATACATCAATATCTCTGAATTTGACTTTTTGTGGGTTGACACGTTATTACTTATCAGCATCCAATTACTCCTGGACTGTTATAACATATAATTATTTTTTAGTCTCATTGTGTTTTTTGCATTGTAAATTGCCTAACAAATATTATATCCTCTATTACTTTTATTATTGCAGAGCATGAAAAGGAAGTACACATACAAACACTTAAGTAAAAATATGTTGCTGCTATCGATGATGCAACCTTTTAAAAAATATTTTACGCATAAGGCGAGAACTACACTTGTAAGTTTTGCTCTGAGACTTCCCAAAGATTTACATAATTTGTTTATCATTAAATTTACACCTGAAAAAAATATGTTGGTGACATATTTATTGAAACATACATATTAGGCTTAAGTAAAAGTTACAAGGCTACACAGAGTTGTTTTACAACATATAACACTTTTCTTAGAAACCGCTTCGTTGAGAAACAGGATCAAATTCCATTCTGGTATATGAGATTGGAACGTACACACGGCTCTGAAAAATGTTTATAATTTTATTTAGCTTAGTGCATAAATGACTGTTTTATAAATTGTATATTATACTAAACAAAAATCTAGTATTATTGTGCAATTTTATTTTTATATAAGTAACACTAGTTTGCGCACGCGGCGTCACCCGCGTAGTACATTGATCAAAAGCCTGAGTTTTTCTGATGTATAAGCTGTATAATAGTGAAATTTCTCCGAAATATGTTTATTTTTTGCATGAACGTAAAAAACATCGATCTTAGATAGATAGGCAGATTTCATTCATCCTAAAAAAACCCTAAAATTTATAATAGTAAAAAAATAATATAATATAATATTGTACATTTAAAAAAAGTTTTCTTTTTTTTAACAATTGAAAATTATGCTGTGTGATTGCAGATGATGCAGCGTTAGACCAAGCCTATGTAACTAGCTTATTTTAATCTCATTAGTATTATAAATTTTTCATCGATTAAACCAATAGAAGTTGCTCAGATGCTTTCAATGAATATAAAAGAACTAAATAACTTTCAAACTTCCTAAAAGATTTTTTGGCTGAAAACCATCTCGATTACATCAGCTTTCAATTAAAAAAAAAACAAAAATGAGCTATTCATTAGGGAGCTATTTTGTTACAGACCGACAAGTACACACGCCGAACTTATAAAATCCGTGTTTTTTAGTCGGGGGTTAATAATAATATTTTACATAACATACGTTATTCATCGCATGTATGTATGTATGAGTTTTATATTATGTAAAGGTAATAGATAGATTATTAAAACAATAAAAAAAGGAAAAGAATGTAGGGGACCTGAAACCGAATAAATCATAAAAAATACAATGGAACTAAATATTGGAATGATGAAAATAAATCTTACATTGATTTAGAAAAGAAAACAGAAAACAGCTGTTAATTTTTATTAAAAAAAAAAGTATATATATATATATATATATATATATATATATATATATATATATATATATATATATATATATATATATATATATATATATATATATATATATTTATAGATTTGTACACATACTTTATTATAATGAAGTATGTAAATAGTTCCAATTGTATTCGGGATTCGGGTAGCGATATTGAAGCTCCAGTATCGATACACTCAACGGATTTATCGTGCAAGCTTAAATCTTAGGTCAACGTATTCAATAGTACAATTTATTCCTCTTTTAAGATTTTACAGATAACGTAAGAAAATATTTCTAAGGTGACAATTATACTAATTTATTTATTTGTTTAAATAAGTTTACCAATTGTTTACACTAAAACATTGCTAAATTCTTTTCTATAATCTATGGCACAGTGTAACAACTACTTATTATATCTAATTACAGTAAATCTTTACACAGAAATCAATTAGAACAATGTTTTTATGCTACAAAAAAAACAATTTTACCAATATTCAATAAGTACAATGAAAATCGCATACTAATTTTTGCTCTCAAACTTTCATAACTATTTAAGTTAACATAAGTAGTTTGTTTTGCGTTACACCTGAAATAATTTACTGTCGGGGCCTGTATTTTTGACAGCCTAGGTACCTAGATAACTGTTACTTGGTTTTTATTATTAGTTACGAAAGTAAAACTTACAAGTGTAATTCCTGCCTTACAAATGGAATAATGTCAACCCACAAAAAGTTAAATTTGGAGATATTGATGTATTCTGATAAAGCGCCACGTATTTAAAATTATTCAAAACTTTTTCAAGCCATCGAAACTAAATAAATACGAAAAAAAAGTTTCTTAATTGAATGATTAATATTTAAAAAAAAAAACTAATTATTAGATAAAACTTTTCTTTATATAAATCTGCTTTTTATTCATTATACTTTTTACCAAAATAGAAACGAATGTATATATACTTCTACAAACAAATTAATTAAGGTTTAACATCTTTAGACGCCATTTTCTCAAAATTAAGTCCGTGTGGATACATTATTGCTTATCAGCGTCCAAATAATAGAACGTACTTATTGTTCACGAGTATATAATGTGTGAAACATTAGCCGAACCATGAAGTTATTATGTTCTCACAGCTGGACCGAATGGTAATATATCGGCTAAAGAGGTAAATAATATGTCGGCTAAATAGCCGATATATTATTACATTCATTAAATCAAAAGCCTTCCGACATTACTGATATAACATTAAATCCAGTAAAGACCCATATAAAAGAGAGTCATTAATACCGCATTAGGGCTTCATCGGGCGAGTTTTATTTCGGTTTACAATTCATCCCCGTATTATTGAAAGGTGTATGAAATAATTAAAAGTAATATTATAAATGTGAAAGTTACACTGTTTGCCTGTCCGTTTGATACGTTTTCACGACTAAACTACTGAATCGATTTTTGATAAAGTTTAGTATGGATATTGGATTTTGGAAGAGGTCATAGGATATTAAAATTATTAAGGTATGAAGATCTCGTCATTTCTCAAATAAATAGAAATTGTAATAAGTGTAATTCTCGCCTTAGACAGACCGTGGAAATATCAGATAGATAATATTTTTCCTTTTTTCCTTCGAGCTGTTCATCTTCTTATCGAATAGTCCTTTATTTCTGTATTACTTTTACTACATTTAATTGTAATTATCATCACACAAGGAGACAGATTCAATTAATTAACTAATATCAATCAACATAGTTTTATTAACCTATTAATTAGACGTTTCTGCGTCTACAAAACTTATTTGGGTTAATTAATTATTATATCCGTTATGTTAATGTTTATTTATTTTTCATATACAACTAGCTGTTATCGCGGTTTTAGTTACTTAGCCTCTATGAGTTGTAGCGTGATGAAATAAAGCCTATAAGCCTCTTTAATAAACGGGCTATCCAACGCAAGAAGAGTTCTTTAATTTGGTTCAGTAGTTTCAGAGATTACTTCCTACATACAAACTAACAAACAAATTTTACCTTTTTATAATATTAGTATAGATATAGAATGATGAATGAATCTTCATTGTGTAAAAAATTAAAACCAAACCGTTGATAATATTATTTACGACATTTCAAACGTTATATGTAAATGCGAAATCTAAATATTATATACATAAAAAGATTTATAAATGGCATCTGGCCAAAACCGTGTCGAATGATAACTTGAATTGTATATCCTTTAATAAATCATAGATGTACGCTAACTACAGCTCGTAAACGAGCTGGTTGACATTCAGTTTTTGTGATAGCTAGCTACAGCTCTTATATGAACTAGCTGACCAAAGCAGGGACACACTCTCATGGAAAATTAGCGTGAAGTAGCCAACATGGCTACGTTCTACTTACGTACACTAAAGTACGTTTTACTTACGTTTTGTACGGTAAGTAAGAGCGCTGAAAGCATACATACTCCCCTATCCTTTTCATCGAGGATTTATAAAAAAGCATGATCATATTTCTTTAAGAAGCACATCATTAGGTTTGCTGAAACAATCTAAACAATCACATCTTAGCTAAGTAAATACATTGTCAACGATATCTCTATCAAATTATATGAAACAGAATTACAAAACCCTGACGTTTCCCTAATTGTCTTATAGTCAAATCTCCTTGTGGCTGTCGTATCTTGTCATTCTAGCGTCTCTTTCTAACGTATACTCATAGTGTAATAAATATTCTTCTATCTCTTTCTAACTTATAAGGCTGTACACCCTAATATTTTGAATTCTAGTAGCATGCAGTCTCAACATTTCAAAACTAATTGTTCATTATTTTGCTTGAGAGGATTATTTTGTATTTCATGAGCGTTAAGAGGAAGTATATACTTCCTCTGTTGTATTATTTGAGTAAATTACTTTCAAATTCTATGTATTACATGATTTCGCGTGTCTCTAACATATTTTGTACTCTCATGCTTATATTTTAATTAATTAACCCTTGATTAAAATTAGGTTCCCAAATATTCACAAAACCGCGGACGATTTAAATATAAATAGGAGACTAGACGGTGAAAACTTTCATGACCTTGACCACTTATTTCACGTCTAAAGTATTATATCTTATAGTACCTACAGTTATTTGGTGCTCAAACATTAAGTGTTATGGAATGTGGCGAAGTAGAAATTCGGAAAGGGCATGTCAAAATCTATAAGATCGCCTATTTTCAAAACTCTCGGAAAATTTTCAGGTAAAACTACCAAATGTCTGTACGACTACTCCAAAGTCCAATACTTACACCAAAATTCATGAAAGGCTTAACCACGAGTTATTTTTGCATTTATAATATTTAGCATGAATATTTTGGGAATACATTTTTGTAGTACCCCGTTAGAAAAAGAATCAAGATTTTCCAACATTTTTATTTGTTGGAATAAATAAAGGAAGCATTATAATCGACATAAATTTCGGTTTTCCGGTTACGACGGATATCTTTTCCTACCGTCCCTAAATCCCTAATTTTAGAACGGAACTAGTTTCGATTGTACATATATAGGTAAAAAAACTAAATGCTATACATCAAATCAATGTTTATATGTTTGTTCTCTATGCGTTCCCAAACCATTGATTGGATTGTGATGAAATTTTGGTGTTCTAGAGATTCCCATGAGGCTCTCTAGTCCAAAACTTTAGATGACATTGCAATGCATGCCGAATATAGCTATTATGTTATTCATAATAACATTTGCGACCGGGTAGAACTTATATTTCTGTTTAGCCAATTCGACACGCGCGTCAGCAAGTCTAAGTTTAATGTACTATGCCTATAACCTTTTAGTAATCGAAATCCCACGAACGGCATAACATATACGAACAAATAATAATTGTTATATACATACATCTATATATATTCATTCACTCATCACGAAATCTCAGAAAATACACGTGCTAGGAGTTTGAAATTTTGCATGGGGGTTATTTTTAGGACGTAGGTGCTCACTAAGATGGGATTTGGTAAAGTTCGACTTAAGAGATTGGAAGTTTGTATGAAGGTCCTTTAAGCGCGAGTGAACTCGCAAGGAGCTGCTAGTTAAATATAATGAACATTAATTTGATAAGCAGTCATAACACAATTATCGTGATCGTAAAACGTATCCAACTGTGATATTACATATCGCTAAAGGTTCTATTGATTTCTGATTTATCCAATAAAAGGCTGTTGACCACTCCTTTATTGCTTCAATATCGAAGATTCATATAATCTTAATTTGTTTGAGTTAAACAGAATTGATATTTATATTCAGTTTGTTATATTATGGAATCGCGTAACTTGGTAAAGGCGTAAGGTGACCCTTCGCCCTCTCTTACGAAACGCGATCCAACATTATTAAATCTTAACGATACAAAAATTATTATGGTCATGGCGCCTTCTTCTGTCTGTCAGGTTAAACCGTCTACTTGCTACGCTATATTATAAATACATTTTTGATATTTTTACAATATAAAACCTGCACAATTACATGTGAAACGAGAATTTTTTGGTCTTATTAAGTTTGATTTACATAATCTTTTTGTCATTGTTTTACATTTGATATAATTAATTGACAGTTCCTTTATTTTTGACAGCATAAACTTTCGTAAGGATAGGAGAGTTGTTTGATATAAATTACTTAGTAGAGATTAAAATTTATAAATGCAATTCAAGCCTTACAAATATTTGAATACATAAATAATTTTAAACATTAACACTAGTTAACCCGAGGAAGTCATAATGACTGCTTTTAATTTCAATTAGAGAAACAATTACGTATATAATAACACAATTTCTTAGAATTTTGTGACTATTATACAAAATATAAATGCGTTATAATTGTAGTTACCTCCCCCTCTTTTATTTTTAGTATATATTAAGATGTTATAACTATATTGATTGGTTGATTTTGGGCAATATAAGTGTACACTGAGTTTCAGTCTTTCTCTATGGTCGTTCTCTGTAAAAATCTGATAATATAAATTTAGATTAGAATTTAAATAATCCACGGCTACATAGGGAAAGCGCCAGGAAGAAGATATACTCGTATTAACCTTTTATTGCTTTATGTGAATACCAGTGGTGAATACCGGTACTGTTATTTGTTTTAGGGAAAATGTTTGAGAAATATAATAAGAATAGAAAGCTAGTGATGTTTCTTATCATCCTAAAAGTAAACAACGTACTATATGTTATGTGCTGTTCGTTTGTCTTGCTAAAATTTGAGAACTGCTGGACCGATTTTGTTAATTTTGATCTTGAAATATTTCTCAGTTCAGGAAAGGTTTAAACGTTGAAAAATATAAATAATAAGTAAATGAAATGACTAAACCAATATAAACTGTTTGTAACTGTGAAAGATTTGATGTCTTTTATTATTTTGTTGGAATACAAAACAGTTATATTTCAGAAATAAAAATGTGTTGCATTTAATGTAGATAACAATTTTGTTTTAAGTTTTGACCACATTTTACACAAATATAATTAAGTAGGTGATATTCAGCTCAATGGGTCATATACAAATTACAAAATTTAAACACATTTGGTGTTTTGATAACAACATTTCCATCGTAATTTATAACTTTATAAGTAAATTTATAAAAACAATTGTTACTAAATTTGCTTCGCTCACTTTTATGTATATACATATGTACATAAAATATAGCCTATGACAATCTAAAAAAATAACCATTTGAATCATAATTTTTAAAATAAGTTCAGCGGTTCCAGAGTTTACTTCGTACATACAAAATTCACACTCCTTTAGGCGAGAATTACATAAGTTTTACTATCCCAAGTGATTTAAAACAACTCTGTAACCTGGTAACAGGTTCCTAGGTAGCCTTATAAAAGCTGTGCATGTCAAAAATAATACACTGACAGTAAATTCATTCAGGTGCAAAGCAATGAGAAATAACTTATGTAAATCTGAAAGGAAAATTGATAAGCGTAATTTTCGTCTTAGATATTATGAGAACTGGAGCACCGGAGTGTATAACCGTAAAGGTGTATTACAGTAAAATTTCATTAAAATCTGTTCACTACATTTTGTGTGAAAAAGGAACAAAGATCCATCCATCCGTACAAATATTCACATTTATAATAGTAATAAGATTGTTTATATAATAGAACACCTTATACCAATATAATTTCTATTGATTTCTGATTTAGACAATAAAGCAGCTTTTACATTATTTTATTACTGTCCCACTTCAATTCGATACATTTATTGATTGATAATAACGTCTCAAGTTTGAAGTACTTTAACTTTAGTATAACAACTATTACCTGGTACTGTTGACGATAAACTTTATACGTACTTGAAAATCCCCGATGTAAGATGAAAATACAAGTTTATTATAATGACATTCCTTTTGTAAAGATTTAATTCTAAGGGATATAGTTGTGATGTTGATAAATAAATTATACTTACGAAAATCCGTTTTTCCAAGTTGCCATTAAACTGTTGCTTCACGAATAATATTAATTAAAACGTAAATAACTATAAACGCATCACACTCAACGGTTTCATTAGGATCTCATGGTCTTTTGTCTGTGGTTCGGAAACACACACACAACACAAACACCTAAACTGCGACGAACATCCGTATGATCAATACAGACGTTCGTCGTGAGCGGGGTCGAACCCGCGATCGTTAGCGCTTTAGTCAGTTACCCGACAGCGCTCATCTATTTGTCCATATGGTGTGTATAATGTAAATTGTTTTTTTTTTTACTTAAAAGTATTTTTGGATTCCCTTCTTGACAATAACTTATTGTCATGAAATGTTTTACAATTCTGACGTTTTCCTGGAAATATTTCATTTTCCGATAAATGTTTTGTTGCATACAATAAAGAGTATTTGTATTGTATTGTTTTATTGTTATGAACAGTTTCAATAACTCATCTACGAGTATCTGTGGCTTTTCCTACTAGCAGGAATTGTAATATATGTGGTACTACTGGTTGCCAATTCGACTATAACTATTTTAAATCTATTCTCAATTTGATGATGGTTCTTAAAGTAAGAATAAATTAAAAAGTATAAATGCATGTGTGTGTGATATACATGGTAATGTGTGTAATGTTTTTTTATTGATTGTATGTATTTTTATATTTAATTAAAAAGATTTTAGCATTCTACATTAATTCTCTTTATAAACTATAAATATGCGAAATTTCATACTCATCTTTTCGCGCAATTTTCGTAAAAAAAGGTAAAATGCTTTTGCTTCACGTATATAATATATTGGTATTATTCATAGCAAAATGTTATTATATGTAAGCACAGTTTACAAAAAGGTGTATCAAATGATTGTCGAAAATACAATCAAAATGTACACTATCTATTGTAAAACATTTCTATTAGAAAATTCTCAAGTCTATACAACGAACCAGAGGATTCTAACGCTTGCCGAATCATCTGAAAAGACGTCGGAAATTCTTATACGAAATTTAAACCTTCAAATCCTGTTGGATCGAATTTTATAATGGCATCGTCGGGTAGGTGTTAGAAATATTCTAAGGCGAGGAAAACACTTATAAGTTTTGCTCTCAGACTTTCATAAAGATTTATAGAGTTGTTCATCATTGTTATACACCTAACAGAATTTACTGCCTTACATTTGACAGACTCACAGCTTTCGTAAATCCACCTATATAACCGTTTCAGACTGTTTTATAGGTTACAGAGTTGTTTTATATCACTCACGAGAGTAAAACTTACAAATGAAGTTCTCGCTTTAGAAATTTTGTAACAGTCATTTCTGATAGTGTGCAGCTGACGTAAGTGTGCGTAGAAGTGTGTAAAAAAGGTTCCGACTTCAAAACCCAAAGACGTTATTTTATTTATTTTGATTTTAAGACCTAACTACTGAACCAGTTTTGATGAAAATTGTATAGGACCACCTGCCTGCAAATACCCTTTGAGTATTCCGGTAAGTATTATAAAAAATACCTAAAGAACTATAAACCTTTTTCTTAAGTCTACTAAAAATAGATAGAGAACATACATAAATGCCTAAGTGTTAAATAAAAAATAGATATGAAATGGTAACTATAGGTATTATTTAGCTACAATTGTGTAGCGTGAATTATCAACTGTACTACTCGTAAAATTACAAATGCGAAATTAACCCTGTCTGTAAGTTTCACTGCTAAACCACGGAGACAAATTTAATTTAATTTACTGTGGAGATGAAGCTTTAACCCTGGGGAAGGATATAAATAAGTATATTTAAAAGTATTTACACCTAAAGCGGGAAAACAGAGGTTCAATGATCCGTATATATTATTTCTGAATACTTGATACATCAAAACTAATGTTTGATGTGCCATTTCTAAGATAACTTTTCGCTTCAAGACGAGAATCAGGCTTATAAGTTTTGCTATCAGACTTTCATGAAAATTTACATAAGATCATTGTTTTATACTTGAAAGGATTTACTGTCAGTGCCTTATTTTAGACATTTACATGCTTACGTAACTACTTACAACGCATTTGTTACTAGGTTAAAGAGTTGTTTTTATTAGTTACAGGAGTAAAAGTTACAAATGTAATTCTCGCCTACTGATGAAAATTAAGTATTTTTTTCATAAAAGCTTATATACAAAAATAATTAGTTAATATATTCTCATAGGTTAACTCATCTTAAAACTTCTAAAACTGATGTTTAATTTTTTTTTTTAATATTTTTAATACACTTTCTACTTTTCGATTAAGTAAACTTTAAAAAGGAGGAGGTTCCCAATTCGAAATAATTTTTTTATGTTTGTTACCTCAAAACTCCGCCATTTCTTTACCGATTTTAAAAATTATTATAGATATTAATTATTCGAAACGATATATTTTCTGATTGGATTCATGAAATTTTTATCAAAATCGCTTTAGCAGTTTGATTTTTAATTCAAAATAACTGACATATGTTTGTGTTGATTTTAAAGTTGCTTTTTTAAGTTTTAGTAATGACAAATCGAAAACTACATATGAAATCGCTAGCTAGTTTTTCTATGTAACGAATATCAAACATGTTTATGAAACAGACGAACGTAAACAAACATTTGAAACGCGAATAATAGGCCTTTGTGCTGTAACGTGGTGATATTTTTACAAGTTACATTCATTTCAATACTATATAGATAACAATAATTCTGGCTCGTTTGTGGCGTGCCAAGTAAAAACATGCAAATTGAATAATTAAATAAAAGTGAACCGACTAGATGAGATGAGTGAATAACACGTAAAAGGTTTTACCTAATGCCGACTTCGAATGTTTTACTTGGCACCGATTATAAAATGTTGTAGAAAATGTTCATTTTTCGCTTTTTACTTTACTTGTTTCGTTTTCGTAGTCGGTTTATTTTTTTGTTATGTGCTTGTAATTGTCACGATGCAAAATTTTGTTAAAAAATCTCAATATATATAAGTGAATAAGTCTTAGTTAGGTACACCCGTGCAAAGCCAGGGCGGGCAGTTTTATGTACCTAACTTATAAATTAGTTAAACGAAAATAAAAATTGTACTATTAAATATTAATCTTAAATACTATCAAAAAGCCCTTTTGTATAATAACCGCTGATACAATAGAGTTTAAACGGTTATTAATTTAACATTTTCGTTTTATAATTAAAACCAGCACTTAACGGTAACAAGTAATAGCTTTACAATGATGAAAATTGTTTTCTTTGTTCAAATTAATTAATAAAGGTTTAAATATAAAATATGATATACTAATTGATTCACGCAATTTCGTCTGGGTAAAAACTTTTGCAACTATTCCAGCTTCTTTACATTTTCAACCTACTTAAAAGGGAGGTGGTTCTCAATTCGCAGCGTATGATTTTTTGTTACCTTAGAACTCCGCCATTTCTTAACCGATTTTTTCTTGTTTAAAATAATTTGCTTCCAGATTGGTCCCATAGGAATTTCATCGAAATAGGTTCAGTAATTTAGTTTTGAAATCGAAATAACTGGCACAAGTGTCCAGCTAAACAAAATTTCGTATTTGGCCTTTGAAGTCGGTTTTTTTTTAATCTTAGTAATAATTTCGCTTCATTTGCATTTGTGTCACTTATGCTAGTGGCCATGGGCGGTGATTTCATATCAGGCGTCCCGCCTGCTCGTTTGTCAGCTATTTTTATAAAATAAAATCTAGCCTATATCTTTCTTTAAGGTCAAATTTATTTTTATACCAAAAAATTAATAAAAAGAGACACACAGTAATCCTGTTATTGCATTTACAATATTAGTACGGAATTAAGAATGTATTTGTTTGTATACAAAATCGTATGTTACAACAGCTTTTATATAATCAATGTTATTACTGTATTGCCAATGTGCTGGCAACGTAAGAACTTTATATGCTACGTAACTTCGAGCAAGTAACTTTGTTCAAGACTAGCAATTTGAATAATCGGTAACTGTGTCGGAAAATTTATATCAAGAATAAATCTGTGTATGTAGATCATCACGTGTATAGAAATACAGGACAATAGCATCATTAATGGCATATGCTACGGAAATTGCTGAATATAGTTCACAGATGATCCATGCATCACGATTGGCTACTTGCGATGATCGGAACATCCTTATGTGGTCGACCAACGCGAACGAAACGATACACAGCGACGGATGTGGAACATTCTCTCATCTATAGTATTCCCTGCTACACATCATTTAAGTGTCTGCAAGGGAAGAATGAATAGGCTTTCTAAGCAAGTGTGTACCAACTTAGACGCCGTCATTTCTAACCATCAGAGTTGATTGGCGTCAAGCGCTTGACTGTCAACTATAAAAAAATCGACCAGGAAATATAGAAACAACCGCAGCAACTGTGCGTTAATTAGGTACATGTTTCAAGTAGATCGCAAGGCCAAGAAGTATTTTTCTTAAGGTTTACTCTACTTATTTTGGTAAATTAAACATGTATTCCATAACTTATATCAGTAAAATTTCCCACAAGCTTTAACACAAGTTTTATAAATGTAAAAATGTAGAGTTGGACAACTCGTTATTTAAATATTTAAGAAAACCATTCATCGTATTTTAAATGACATTGCAATTTGTGATTTTCAGTAACTTATATTACTTAAATAGGTATTCATACTAAATATTAAGAATATAATTAAAAATTAATAAATAAAGAAAGTTGTGAACAAACTGAGCACGGAAGCGCCTTATTAAACAAGTATGTAATACGCGTCTTCGAAGTATGTATACTTTGTTCTAAAGCTTAAGTTTACAGACAGGAAAATGTAAGGCTGCCGGTCTACCAGAGATGTGCGATGTAGCTGAGCACATCCCTCGCTTCATCAAGGCCAAAAAACTTAGTGTATTGAATCCTTCCCATCAAAGCTAAGCTAAGCTATGAAATACACGTGATGTAAGGTTGCAAAAAACTTAACCCTGAATGGGTTTCAACAAAGCTAAGTTTTTACCAGAGCTAAGCTATAAAAACCATACATTATTAGGCACTGCGCAAACATAGACATTTTCTGCTTTACTAAAAAAGATGAAATAAAACCATGTTTAACACGTGTCTAGCTAAACAGTGTTTTAAAATTAAACATTGTTTAAAATATTATCTAAATTGCTTAACAGCGAGTACAATCATAAAAAAACGTATCAATCAAATGTTATACGATATATTAAACTCACTTAAACGTATGTCAATCTATATACAAAGCATGTTTAACTTAAAACTATCCTTATATGTGGATTTTTGTACGAATTTTTATTGATACGCGTTTAACGTATGACTATACCTTTTGTAGCAAGGCAGATTTTGTTTCCAGTTACCTACACGAACTCTCAAATCACAAAGACGTAGATGAGCAGATATTGAGAGGATGACAGAAGATAGAGCACCCAAGTAATGACAAAATGGAAGCCACAACAGAAGACACGTCGAGTGAGGCTTAAAAAGATGTATCGCGATTGTATTGAAGAAGATTTGATAGTCATAACTTTACCGACTGAAAGAGGAAGAACCAAGGAACCAAGGAAATGAGCTGCAATCTACTCTAGAAGCAGCCAAAGGGTTGTACACCAAAGAATGTATAATTGTGTACACCGAACACTTTTTGATAAGCAATCTGTTTGTGTCAAATGAAAGCAATTGAACACATATAATGGCTACGTCTGCGCATTGATTAGTAGATTTCATGTTGAAAATAAAATGTTGACTGGTTCCTTGTATCCAACATTGGGCATTAAGGTGTCTTTATTCGTGCAGCGGTGGGTTTGACACTCATCTTAACAACGTAGAACATCTTTAATGGAAAAGCATACTACGTGTTATTAGAGCATATAAAGAACTTAATAACACAATATCTTATCGTTGTCTTAGATTTTCGAGATTATTATTCATAGAAATAAAACTATTTTGAACGGATTTAAATCGCGTGTATTAATTATTTTCATCCCGACGTTTCGAGCACTTTGCAGCGTTCGTGTTCACCGGTAGATAATCTTCCTTATTAAATGGGTTATCCAACGCAAAAATATTTTTTCAAATCGGATCATGTGTTTCAGAGATTATCTCCTACATACAAATTAACGAACAAATTTTACCTCTTCATAATATTAGTACAGATCTAACGCTTAAATAATAAATCTAATAACTAAAATATATTCGTAACAAATTATTTTTCCAAGAAGTTGGCGTTTATAATTTTTCCTTTGAGAACCTTTTGAGCTTTATTAATTTTTTTTTCGTTACGTAAAATGATACCTACGTTATAACCCAATATGTATAAAATTTTAATAATTTCAATGTCCGTTATCTTCAAACATCGTCAAAACGTAATCAAAATTAGTCCAATCGCTAAGAAGCTACGATTACAGAGACACAAATATACACGTCAAACTTATAATTTTCGCGTCGGAGGCAAAAACAATGTTTATATCTCTGTCCTGTATGTGTTTCGACACCATTGATCACATTATGATAAAACTTAGGTAGAGTGTTCTGGAGACGCCTAAAAGGGATTAAAAAAATCTATGTACTTAAGATATCATTGCAACATACGCCGGGTATAGCTATTAATAAATAAATATAAACGGTTGATGATACTAAAAATATATATATTTTTATATAAACGTTTCAAAGCCTTTGAGGTAACTAAACCGATACATGAAAAATAACAATTTTTTTTTGTTTATTTTTCCTTATTTATATTCCAATCGACATTCGTTCTTAGCAAATAACAAAATATTCCCGATAAAGTTAAACAAATATCTATAATTGCTTGTTTTCCGGGTCGTGGTTCGTTTTTGACAGCCCACTAAATATCTTTCTTTTTTTTTCTTTTCTAGCCGGCTACCAAAAAGGAGAGAATTCTCGATTCTTCGGGGAAATTTGTATTTATTTTCACTGATTACTCGAAACGTCTGGACCAATGATCTCATGTTTCCCCGATTAGTCCTATAGAATTTTCATCAAAATCCGTTCAGTATCTACTTTTGTTTAAAAATCAAAATAACTTGAACAAGTTTTTCATTCAGTCACTAAGTATTTTGCTTTTGAAGTTGAATGCTTTTCGAACGAATTGAGAACCTCCTCTTTTTTGATATTCGGTTTAAAAAAAAAAAAACTTCATCAAAACATCAAAATAAAAAAGAGGACCGTTAATATGTATGTCTTTAAGCTTAATAGTAATTAATAACACGCCCTTAAACATAATAATAGCATCTACTTGAGTCAATTAACTAGACATAAACCGTTAATCAAGTTATATACGAATAATAAGAAGATCGAATATTTTATGAAAGCTTGTTCTTTTAATATATTAATCACTTACAATAGATCAATCTCAGACGATCAAAAACAAGATCGCAATTTTGTTTACTTGAATGATTATTTCGATTTTAAACTAAATTCCTAAATTCATTTCTATAAAATTTCTACGGAACTAGTCTGAAAGTATGTATATACTTTCATATAAAAAAATTCAAAATTGTTTAAGTAATGATATGTCACACTCAAACGTATCATACTCGATACCCATTTGGATCTCATGATCCTGTGTCGGTGGTTCGGACACAAAACACAAACAAATATCTAGACCAGGACAAACATCCATATGGTCAATACAGACGATTGTTTTGTGTGGGAATCTAAATTACAATAAAAAAATACTTTATGTAAGTAGGCTTTTAAAAGCACTTTTGAATCGTCAAAACAAACAAAAAGTACTTAAATTAAGGAAAAACTACCACCGGTTCGGAATGTAGATTCTACCGAGAAATTAAAAATTACAAATGTATATATTAAATATCCTGTATGAAATCCAGCTACACTAAATTCGTGCATTATTATTATCTATATAATCTTGTACAGAATAATATGCTTTAGCTAATAAAGACTTTAATATACAATTTAAACTTATTCAATGAAAACTGCAAACATTTATGTGGTATTTTGTTATAAAAACAGATATGTTGCCCCAGAAAGGAGACACTTACTTTGCGAAGTCAAAAGCTTGGTGTTATGAGTTTATCCTTTCTTCTAGTGTTAATACAATGCGAGTCACTGTTTTTCTCAAAAAAATCTATATAGTATGGATATGTACAATATTGTTATAAATATATTGTGACGCAACCGTTAGTATATCTTTACTAAAAACATCTCGAAGGGATTCCCGAGCTCCCAAATTATAAATACTACGAATAGCTCTTTTTTGCAAAATAAAAACTGTATTAACATCTGACGCGCGACCCCATAGCATCAAACGATAGGCATGATACTATGAAAATAACCGAAATATACTAATCGAGCTGTATCAACGTCGGTTAGTTGACGAACTTTCCTAACCGCGTATGCTGCGGAGCTGAGTCTTCCCGTAAGAGATGACAAATGAGAATTCCACTGAAGCTTCGTATCCAAAGTTGTTCCCAGGAATACTGTTGTGTCACTTACATCAAGGATCTCATTATTCAATACTAGATTATAGTTATGTTGTTTTACGGTAGGTAAAGTAAATACCACACATTTCTTTTTTTTGGCATTTAAAACTAGGTTATTAGTTGCAAACCAACCATGTATCGGTGATAATGCATTGTTTACATATTCATAATTAGTTCTGTTTCTATCAACTTTGAAAATAAGTGAAGTATCGATGACGTGGTGACGTTACGAGTGTCGTAGGCTGAACATTGGAACTTTGAATTATCCGTATTAAAATCGTTTTTATGGGTGAATTAGTGTTCAGTCCACTTTAAAATTTTACTAAAAGTTTCCTTGTTTAGTGTGTTTTAAAAATTAAATATAAAAGTAACTATCTGTCAACTTAACATCAATATAAAACAGTTTTTAAATATCGTGAACTAATTATATCGTTTGTGCATTATATTACATTTGACTAATCTACCTCCTAAAGTATTGTGTATTAGTCGGCGCACTCAATACATATAACTATCTCACTCCTAAACACTAATCAACGATTGTGCTATCTCATTTCGACAACCATTCACAATGATTAAGTGCAGCGCATGTGGTAAATTTATATCGAAAGCAGATTGTATTAGTTGTACAATATGTCCTGCTACATATCATCGCGGCTGTGTTAAAATACCGGAAGAGGCGTTAGTCTCACCGAATTGGCTGTGTCCTGACTGCAAGATAAAAAAACCACGTTGCGACAACTCAGGTACGCCAGTGAAGGGTCTCGCCGATTGCTATTTTATCCCTGGCTCCGCATCAGAACACTGTATGGATTACGAAAACTCTTGTGATCAGACGCTGAACGACACTGCAAATAACATCACAGAAGAGTTCAAGTCATTGGAGTGGACCTTAGAGCTTAGAAACTTCCGTTCTGAAGTACATTCTCTTATGCTGGAAATGAAGCTCTTTCGACAAGACATAGGAGAAGTGAGGAATTTAATAGGCGACTGCAACAATCGAATACAAAACCTTGAAGTGCGACTCGATAATTTAGAATCATCGCAATCTAACGTACCTGCGGTATCAACCGAAATTGCTACTCTTCAAAGCACAGTAGATCAGCTACAAGTACAGCTTGAAAATAGAGATAGAGAGGCTTTTCTCAATGATCTCGAATTTTCAGGGATACCTGAAAGCGAGGGTGAGTCCGTCATACATTTGATTACCACGGCAGCTAATAAACTTGGCATAACGTTGAGTGAAAATGATGTTATGAAAGCGGAGCGTACGGGTCCCCGAAGACGACGGGACAGTGGAGAGAAGAAGACAGGCGAATTTTCGGGGTATCGCATTAGACCAATTGTAGTACGATTTGCTAGAAAATCCTTGCGTGATCAGGTGCTCAAAAGTGCTCGTGTAAGGCGTAGATTGTCCACAGCTGACATGGGACTACCACCGCAGGAACCTTGCATTTTTTACATAAACGAAAGGCTAACTAAATTAAACCGCGTTTTATTTGGCAAATCTCGTGAAATCGTAAAAAAATTACAGTGGAAATTCGTTTGGTCGAAAGATGGACGTGTGTTTGTGCGTAAGGATTCTTCGAGCCCAGTTTATTTAATCCAACGAGAATCTGACCTCGATCGTGTTTTTGGTTTCGGTTACAAACAAAAGTGTATTACATAAATTTATATTTTTATTTTCATTCTTTGTTAACTTTAAAATTTTAATATTTTCTCATTACATAAGCTCACGTCAAATTTATTTATTTGTTTACTATCCATATTTTATGTTTCAAGAAATAAAAATGTGTTTGATATTTAGTCATATCAATTACAAAACTTGTCTACGTGTCAAATCCAGTGTATGTAAAAGTTCATGTTACTCGCGTGTGCTTCTTTTATATGTAACAAACCTATATACTAACTACTATATTTATACTTACAAACCCTATTTAGTGTATTTTATTTTAAAAATTGTACTATTTATTCTACCAATTTATATTCTAATAAAAATAAACATATTAAATAATACTTATTATTTAGCTTCTATTATCACTAATCATAAAACAATAAAACGATTAAACTTTGGCAAATATTATTTATTTAATACTAATATATATAATGAATAAAATTAAAAAAATTAAAATTGGACACTTTAACGCAGGTTCCTTAGGGTCTAGGCATGATGAATTTATAGCTGCCTTAGAAAATCACTCCCCTGATATTTTTAGTGTTAATGAGACGTGGCTAAGAGCTGGCGAAGAGGGACGAGCGCCTTTTGTCGCAGGGTATCGGCTACGTCATATACCACGTTCGAAAGACGTACGCACACGCGGAGGAGGCGTTGGCTTCTACATTAAAGCCGGAATATCGGCCCGTACTTTACCTCACCCCCCTCCCATGGACCCTTCCATTGAACAGATGTGGATTACTCTTAATGTTAATTCAAAACGTCTTATTATCGGAACCGGGTATCGCCCACCATGGTTTAATCATAACCTGTTTTTTGATGCACTAAGTGATTCTATAAACTCGTTTGGATATTACGATAATATTATATTATTAGGGGATTTTAATATTAACTTTTTAAATTCTAATAGTAGTATGTATTTAAGCGCCCGTGATTTTTTGAATACATTTAATTTGAAAAATTATATTACCCAACCTACACATTTCACTTCTCATAGTCAAACTTTAATTGACATTTTACTTTCCAATTTGGACGTTATTAATACGGTAGTTGATCATATACCCGAGCTCGGCGGACATGCCATGATATTTGCTGAATTAAATTTAAATAAAATTAAGCCCAAACCACAATACATGCTATTTAGACCTATAAAAAATATTAATTTAGAAAACTTTAACGATGATATAAATAAAATTGACTGGGGCTTTTCCTATCCAATGGAATCAGTCGATTATATAGTAGATTTTCTTAATTTTACCCTTTTAACTT
This sequence comes from Hypolimnas misippus, assembly GCA_037950945.1. Classification (NCBI taxonomy): domain Eukaryota; kingdom Metazoa; phylum Arthropoda; class Insecta; order Lepidoptera; family Nymphalidae; genus Hypolimnas; species Hypolimnas misippus. The sequence goes on from JBBEEQ010000009.1 coordinate 6,726,016, forward strand.
TATACAACATACATTCGCCACTGAAAAAGTGTGTTATTAAAGAACAATTTCACCCGTGGTTAACTAGTAATATTCGATTTATGATGCTTCTCCGCAACAAAGCATCTTCAGAATACAAGAAAATTGCATCCCATGAAAATAAAACCAAATACAAATCTCTAAAGCATCTAGTCAACGTCAGCCTTTATTATGAGAAATGTGCTTATTTTAAATATAATATAAACTCTTATATAAATAATACTAAGTATCTATGGAAAAACTTTAAAAAAATCTTAGTTAACTTTAAAAATACTGCAGAATTACCCGAAACATTTAATAATCCCCATGAAATTAATAACTACTTTTTAGACATCCCTGGTAAGTGCCTTGTAAATATTTCGGATTTAACTTATTATGAATTTAATAGGTTTAATAATCTCTGTTTCAAACTTTATACGATTTCTGAAAACGACGTAGCAAAGATATTATTCAACATTAAATCAAACTCTGTTGGTATCGATCAAATATCTAGAGATATGGTTACGTTAACTCTTCCTTCTTCTTTAAAAATTATCACTAACATCATTAACAAATCTATTATAACATCTATCTTTCCTGAAGCATGGAAAACTGCGGTTGTAAGACCCATTCCTAAAGTTAGCAATCCAACTGAGGTGAAGCAGTTGCGTCCTATAAGCCTTCTACCATACTTATCCAAGATATTAGAAAAAGTCGTTTACATGCAGGTTTTTGCCTACTTAGAATCTAACAATATACTTCCCTCTTTACAGTCCGGCTTTAGAAAAGGTCGCAGTACCACAACTGCCTTAGTCAACGTTCTTGATGATATTTTACGTGCTCAAGATTCGAGCTTAGCAACCATCCTTACTTTGCTAGATTTCTCTAGAGCCTTCGATTCTATAAACATTGACTTACTTCTCTCTAAACTATCATACTATGGTTTTGATGTTAGTGCTGTTCAATGGTTTCACAGCTATCTAACTGGTAGAAAACAATTGGTCTCTTTGCGACAACGGGACGGGTCATTTTTAAATTCTGAAGCGAAAGAGGTCCTCAGAGGAGTCCCTCAAGGCTCAATTTTGGGACCTCTTTTGTTTATCATATATTCGGCTGACATAACTAGCTGTATCAGACATTGTAGATATCATCTTTACGCAGATGACCTTCAGATCTATTTTTCTTTCCCTCCAAAATCTGTTGATGAGGCAATCAACTTAATTAACGAAGATCTGCAACGAATATCTTGTTGGTCGAGCAAAAATGCATTGGCCTTGAATCCAACTAAATCGAAGTTTCTGATTTTAGGCTCAAAATCACAAGTTTATAATGCTATGCACAACGACATTAAAATCATAATTAACAGTACGCCTATAGAACGCGTCCTTGAAGTACGTAACTTGGGTTTGATTTTCGACTCTAGCCTGCGTTTTGAATCTCATGTACAAGAAGTATCGCGTAACTGTTTTTATCGTTTAAAAGTCATTTATAACATACGTCCATATATTGGAACGGAATTAAGAATTAAATTATGTGAAGCGCTAATACTCTCAAAATTAAATTACTGCATCAATGTTTATGGACCACGTCTACTTGAACGTTCACTTCGATTAATACAAAGAGTACAGAATGCCTGTGCAAGATTTTGTTTTAATATACCACCTCGCAGTCACGTGACACCTTTCCTGGATGCTGCTGACATTCTTAATATGAAGTCACGGATCAAATCCCATTTTGCGACAATGCTGTTTGGAATAATAAAAAATAAATCCCCCGACTACTTATATAATAAATTACTATGGTCTTCCCGTACCAACACGAGATATTTTACAAGGTCATCGTTGTTTCGCTTAACCTGTCCACGACACAAGACTGCCACTTTCCGTGGTAGTTTTAGTTATCTAGCGACTAAATGTTGGAACAATCTACCACCACCACTTAGGAACCTTAATTCAGTCCGTAGTTTTAAAATCAATTTTAAGAGACACATTTTAAATTTACAAAAAAAAAAAGCAATAATAATAACAAATAAATAAATAAATAGAAGTAGGTGTTACTTTTCAGCATTTAGCCAGTCTTTGTCAATAGTACTTTTGTTTTAATGATATTATATACCTATTAATATATTATCTATATGTATTTTAAAATTATTAAATTCTATACTTTTATTTTTATTACAAAAATTTTAAACATTTGATTTTCTACGATAACCTTTTATAACTTTATTATTTCTAATATGTTACTAATACCGTTTCAGCCTGGATCTCGTTTCGTTCTCCCTCGAAGGTTTCAACAGAATATCAGTGTTGCTAGCTTTTTAGCCAGTAACAATTACTGAGTTGAAACCCTTTTGCTTTAGCGACACGAGTATAAATGAATATGTAAATATTACTTTTACCCAGATAAACTTTGTATGTTATTTTAAATATTGTAATCTTAAGTCTATTTTCCAACTGTTTTTATTTATCTTTTTATTTTTTTGTAATATTGTTGCATGCTTTTATTTCTTTTTGTGTTGTTGAAGCAAATAAACAATTCATTCATTCATTCATTCATATCGTCAGTAAACAATACAATGTCACAAATACCTCTTACGTAGAATAAAAGATCGTTGATATATATTAAAAATAATAAAGGACCTAAAATTGATCCCTGTGGAACACCCATTTTTAAGACAGATCCAGATGACTTTTCCATTTATAGAAACATGTTGAACTCTCTGAGACAGGTACGAAGCAATAAGATCAAGAGCCTTCCCTTTAACTCCGTAATATTTTAGCTTACATAATGGCGTTTTATGCTCCACGCAGTCAAATGTTTTAGATAAATCACAAAATACACCAATAGCATTCTGTGATTTCTCAAAACCATCATATATGTACTAAAGTAGCGCCATGCCTGCATCCGTTGTAGAACGACCTTTGGTAAAACCGTATTGTTCCCTATGAAAAATACCATTTACATTACAATGAATAAGGATTTGATTTACAATATTTTTTTCAAAAATTTTACTTAAGTAAGGTAGTATAGAAATGGGCCTATAATTGCTGGGATATTCTTTGTTTACCTTTTTTAAATGTGATAATACTTTGCTACGTTTTAATTGATCTGGAAATGAACCCGTATTAAGACATTTATTAAAAACTAGCTTTTGCCTGCGACTTCGTCCACGTTTTCGTCGTTTTTCGTAAAAAAGTAGCGTATGTACTTCGTCAGGGTTCAGTGCTTTTGATGTGACAGACAGATCATATTTTGGTAGGGAAATATAATATGTTTATCCACAATACTTGATTTCTATGATTTTTTATTGAATAGGTAATAATGTTAACTTTTTAAAATTAGGGATGAGTGAGAGTCTTATAAATGTAAGAGTGAACAAATATAATCAGAATGCTCCGAACTGCTAAGCTATCGGGAGTTACACGTGTAATTGTGAGTCTACCATAAAAGATAGACAAATGCTGTTGTAGGATATTTTTTAGAAAATTTTATGTAGAATATTTCTGTCATACATGATTTTTATGTAACTTTAACCATTAAGGCTACATACGCGACGGAAGCTTAAAAATTGGAGTAACGTCTCTCGTTTTCCCAAAGTTTCCCTTCACTACTCTGCTCCTATTTGATTGTAACGTGATGAAAAGTATACTATAATCTGCCCAGGAGTATGAAGAATCATTGTACTAAGTTTCGTTAAAATCCGTCGAGTAGTTTTTGTTCTATAAGGAACATACATACAGACAGACAGACAGACAGACAAAAATTTTACTGATTGCATTTTTGGCATTAGTATCGATCACTAATCACCCCCTGATAGTTATTTTGAAAATATATTTCATGTAAAGAATTGACCTCCTCTACAGATTTATTATCAGTATAGATGAATGCTATACATGGGTCAAACCCGCAGTTGCAGTAATCACTGCGCCAACATGTCTGTCAAAAATTTTTACGATGTGATAATTATATTGTACGATGTGTTCATAAATTGATTTTTGCAGCATAAATACCGAATTTCGTAAGTGATCATCCCATTCATTGGAATTCATCCGATTGTGTAACGCCAGTGTGTCAGTAACGAACGCAGAATGTAATCGCACATAGACCCCGTTATCCGCTGTCCTTCGGTATTTTTAGACCTGACCTCCGAAACACTGCTTATTATTCCGCAACACTTTCGCTATTGTCTCAAAAGGGCACGGGACGTGATAATTTTGTTTGATAGAAAAAAAAAACGCTTTTTAAAATTTTTGGGACTGTCATTGTCACGACGGTTGCGGAATGCGTTTTAAAGTTTATTGTTTATATCGAAATAATTTTGATAGATATATCTGGAATAATATATAATACTTAAAAGCTTGTTTCAAGAAAAAGTTTATATAACATCACACTGCGAGCTATAGCAACGAAGAAACCATAAAGTCGGTTCAAGCCTGAAGGGACAGTTAATTTGTCAGTGTTTTAAGCATTTTAAGCGATTCAAATATACATCTATGTCACAAAATGAAAATTTTAAGACTTTTTAAAAACATATGAACATTCCCTAACTATATAAAAAATCTTCGAATCAAAAAGTCAAAAGAATCATCAAATTCTTATCACATAATATTTTTGCCAATTTTCATAGGCCTTATGAAATTGTGCTATAATATTGTTTTATTTAAATCACTATTTACTTCCGTTCGTTCTTGATAATATTTTCAATTGAAAGGTCACTTATGTCGTTATGCCTTACGATACTTTAGTTATCTAAAGCGTACTTCTGTGCAACGATTTCATTGTCGTGACCGTGACGACAAGTAGAGCCTATATTGTGTCCCACGATAACGACTTTGGTCGACGGCGATTCGCTGACAACTTCAAAATCAGTGTGACGACAGGACCCTTAGCAGCGACTTTTTTATCTATAATAATTTTATTCAATTCAATTCAATTATTTGCTTAATGACTTTTAGTAATATTATAAAGATGTATTTGTTTTGTTTTTTTTTGACATAAAATTGTTGTAAACCTCACATCATTTGACATGATATTATGATTTCGACGTCACCAGCGAGTAGTTGTCGAAAGGATCCTGTATTCACCATTCTATAACTAGAAAAAAGTATCGTCTCGACTCTAATAAAAACGTACTCTATACTAAGAGTACGTATGTATTAAGCTTATGACGTACATCAATGACACTTTAATTTTTAAACATGAAATATAATCCTAGCCATGCGGAAACTTTACAATTGTTTATTAATTTTTACGACTGCCATTTCGATTTAGATTTTGGCGCGCCCGATTTGGTACAATGTAACTATTGTGTGGCTAATTTTAGACATCATTGTATGATTAATAATAGCATAATGTTCGTTGCTAACTGATTCCTGTCCTATTCCTCATGGCGCTCCGGTTAAAACGAAGTATAATGTACTATTCACCTTTTCATATTTCAAATATCAGGTCTATCATTATCGAGTCGGCGATGAATATTGGTATACCATTTATTTGTTATTTATCATAAAAAAATCGTCCATTCGTTAAAATATCACACAAAACAACTGTACTGATTTTTTTACTTCAAAAGCAGTCGAAAAGACGAAGAACAAACTGTAAAAATCTAGAGACATCCTTTTATTTTTGATACTGGTAGGAATATATTATAAAAATAAATTATACTATATTCTGTATGGTACCTTGTTGATTAGTGACTTACTAATATATTAACGCTAATAAGCAATAACGTGTCAACCCACACAGACTTCATTTTGAGAAAATGGCGTCTAAAGATGTCAAACCTATTCTTACTTACTTTGTTTAAAGACGTTTATATCCATCTTCCATCATCCATCATCAAGTATAATGAATTAAAAGTAGATTGATATATTTAATATATTATCTAATAAAAAGTTTTTCAAATATTTCAGATTATTCTATAAATTGCAAAATATGGAACGCACTTGAAATACGAAACAATTGTTAAGACACTTTTTTCCGTACTTATTTAGTTTATGTTACTTGATTTTTTTGAATAATGTTGAATAGTTGATGCAGTATCAAAATACATGAATATCTCCGAATTTGACTTTTTGTGGGTTGTCACATTATTGCTTATCAGCATCCATATATCGTCAGTACGCACCCTCACCCCTCTACGATAGATTGCTTGTCTTCGCTCTCAAAAATATATTCATAATTACAAGTAAACTAGAGTCTAGAACCCCAGTGATAACATAATAGGTCCTTAGTGTCATAAAATGATAAATCCTTCCAAAAAGTAATTTTGCCATAAAATATTATACTATTTATTTCATTACTTGTAAGATATTTACGACATTTTACTCAATATCTTCGGGAGAAACAATATCTAATGAATATCGTCTTTCACGGTTATAAAAACTGTGTAAAATGTATTCTTTATAATTTTATAAGGATTTAATTTTATAGAGATTTTCTCCTAGAAAATTTAATGTAAACAACGCGTATTTTTATTCCACTAAAACATCCGAATTTTAAATAAGATTAGTCTTACTTAAAAAATCTTATTTTTTAGACTACTTACTTAACTGTTGTTTCTTATTTAATATTTTATACTTACTCTTAAGACGTTGTTTAACATTAAAAGCATCTTAACTTAAAACTTTTCTTCTTTTCTACAAAATCATCTTATATAGTAACAGTGCATAATATTTAATAATCCAATGAAAATGTTCGTCCATAATAATCGACTTAGATACAACCAACTTTCCATTTTTCTACTTAAGGCGAGATTTACACTTCTAAGTTTTACCCTCGTTCCTGATATAAGCCAATTCAGTCACCTGTAAGTTACCTGTGAAAGTCTGTGCGTAAACTTACAAGTGTAATCTCGCCTAATATTAAGTGGAAGTGGTTTGATAACTCGCGATATATCGGTTCGCCATGATCGTACGGTTAGGGTGTACCTTAGGAATATATTGTTTACACTTACCTTACCTTACTTTGGGTCATTTACGCGTTTTTTCATGAGCAGTTGTGTGCGTGCGCGCTGCATTGTTGAGCTATATCAATGTATGTATCTATATAAAACCGTAATTCTACTCAATGATTAACTACAAAATTTTAGAAACCTATAACCACCTATAGACTTAAATTTAACAAATATGTTCTTTATACGGTGTAGCATCCGCTAAGAACGGATTTCACGAAACTCCACCCCTAAGAAATAAAACGGATGTTGGAGATTTGTGTGACAGTCCTATGTTTTAGTAAGAAGTAAGTAAGAGACTTGAAGTTTAAAATGTATACTCTATAGATGATGTTTAGTGGTACTAACAATGTATATTTAGAAAACAACCTCCTTTTGAGGTTAAAACAGGGGCGGCCGCTAGTCTTGTATTTGTCCAAAACTCAGTTATTCGCAATGACGATTATGACGCGTCCAACGCCATTCGAGGCGCGTAGCATGCACGCGAACCGCACGCTTCGTGCACGTGCTCAGGTGTGGACGCGTTTAAAGAATGACAAAATAAAAATTAAAGACTACTTGAAATTGAGAAGCGTACACGATATAAAGAAAGCATTGTAATTAGGAATATTTTCAACATACATATATATTTCAAAAGATGTATCAATTTTTAACATCCCAGGATCAGTATTTTTTTTTAATCCAGTGTGACATCTGAACATAATTATATACATACATGTTTGTGTATGTTTTTCGTGTAATTAAAAAACGATTAGTCTGTATTTCTCCGTTAACCAAAAACTTATGTATGTAAATGAATACATATGTAAATGACTGTTGTAAGTAGTTGTGCACTTTATAATTACAATCAACTTGACCAAGAAGAAACTAAAACTAAGAACTTAAGCCAAGTTACTCTTTATTTTTTGTAAGTAATCAAATTTTCATTATTGTTCAAGAATATAGTGGATATATCATACTGAATGCTTAGCATTCCGAATCATCCGATTTTATCTATATATATATATAGATTAACAAAACATTATGACAAAGACGAACATTAGAAACAATCGAATCCCCGAAATTATTTTATCATTCTTTCATGGTATTCAATGACACTTTGTATTCCACGGAGTTTGTAAGGCAGTATAATTACACACACTCCGAATGTATCTAGCATCGTAATGTATAGACAAAGGCGACAAGCATTTTTTAATATGTACTATTTATATAAAAAAAAATAACAGAAAGTTTGTTTTTGTTACATTCAATTAAACTTTCACTTTTTACAACGTTTTATTTAGTTTCAATTTTATTTTAATCTGTGGTTACAAATGTTTGTATTTATTTGAAATCATAAAATCGTATAAGTAAAATTGGAGATCAGAGGATGCCGTGTGATTCCAGTTTCCATGGAAATTCTGGAAAATAACATACCCAATGTCATTCTCTCAACTTAGACGAATTTCATTAATTCTTTTATCTCAAAATCCGTCAAATGGTTTGGGTTGTAAAGCGTGCCGAAGAATTATGTGATATGGAGATGGAGGCGAGCATTGGATGCCTGCGTTTTGTTACGTCAAGGCGGAAAAGCTACCCATCTCGCAGCGCCGGAGACGTTAAAAACCCTAATTGGTATTAAGAAGACTTTTGTACATTTAAGCCACATTAACTTCAAGGAACAAAACTTAAATAAATAGGCTAGGCAAAAGTAGATAACCGTTATAAGTCATTCGTCTAGATGAGTGGTTAAATGTTTTAATATCATTCAGGAAGCTAGTTGAACGACGCCGTATAGTAAGGCTCGGTTTTTAATTGATCGACTTATTAGGCTATAGATATAGATAGATAAATAAATACGTACAAGAAACATAACCCTCCTTTTGCAGTCGGGTATAAATAGACAATCATATTGTAGAGTCAACTAAACCTTAAGCGAGAATTACACTTATAAGTTTTATTCTGAGTTTCAAAGATTTACATAAGATTTTTAATAATTTACATAAGTTATTTCACATTGTTACCTGAAATAATTTATTGTCAATGCTTAATTTTTACTCGTACAGTTTTCGTAAGTACTAATTTTGTGACTGTCACCGGATTACAGTGCTTTTTTTATAACAATTACGAGAATAAAACTTACTAGTGTAATTCTCGCCTTATGAATGTATTTAAACTTACTTTTACCTTACTTGAAACGAGCCCTATGTTTTTCCAATAACTCTGCGACCCGCCGGAGATTTACGAGGAGCTAAGGAGATAAGAAAACGCGATCGAGACATTATTAAGTAAATCTGAATATTTACGATACACGCTATATCTCTTATCAACAGAATTACGAGCTAATTAAATCTTTGGCAATTTTTCAAAAAAATCATATTAAATTAAGCAATATTAATTTACTATAAAAAATCAATTAGACGGTAATTTGTTTTTATAAATATAAATTTCAATATCACTTAAGCTCATTTTTTATTCTTAAAATATGTATAAATCCCTAAAATTAAAATGTTTACTATTTACTGCGGGTTGGCGGGTTTATTTATTAAATTTATTATATGTACATGTGTCTTAATTACTCTCGTCACATGTTTTCTTCACGTTGTTTTCCTTCACCACTAATCACGAGGTGAATTGAAGCACTTTCTCACTTAGAAACTCATTAGCGCTATCCAGGTTTTGAATAGATTAAGATCGACGTTTACTGAGGACTAGACAATCTCGACTTTACTTGCTATTTCATACTATCGACCCGGCCGCGCAACCCTTTACAAATCTTTTAAATTATTGGTTTTAGTCTACGGTACATGTATTATACATAGAAACCTTCCTTTTGAGTCACTCTGTATATTAATGAAAACCGCAATTAAAATCCGTTACGTAGTTTAAAACATCTAAGCGTCCAGACGGAGAGAAGCGACTTAATTACCATCATCCAGAAGAATGTGTGTCAAATTATAAGTTAATGCAACCACGGAATAAGATTTTCCATACAAACGTTTTTACCTTTTTTAACACTTTTAGGGGTGGAATATCGAGAAACCCTTTCTTAGTGGATGCTTGCACCCTAAAAGGAACCTACTGCCAAAATTTCAAGTTTGTAGCCCCAGCGGTTTAGGCTCTGCGTTGATGAATCAGTCGGGACAAGTGATTTTATATACATAGATACATAGAGATTGTATAAGAAACCAATAAAAACATTAAACGATAATACTTAAGGAAAGAACCAAAACAAATCAATGCAATCAATCATATCCTAATAAAATATAAAACGTTTTTACAAAATCCGGAGAAAATGTTTCCCCCTATAAACCGAGGATTGGAAAACCGGAAAGTTATTCAATTCATTTTATGTTTCTCGAAGGAGTAATCACGGCTTTATCGAATACTGAAGTTTTATTACAAGATAAGATAAAAAAAGTCGTAGATGTATAATCATAAATATTAATAAAATCGACGGAATGAATGGGATTTTTATAAAAGAAAGAGAATATAATAAGAATGTTCCGAAATATAATCCAGCTAAATGTAATGTATAGCTCAGTTTTAATAACACCTTGAATCAACAACGACTTACACTAGTTGACGTATAGTCTATTTGTCATTACTTGTCCTATTTGGTAACAATACCCGCAACGATAATCACGAATTTTCGAACACTATTTCTCCTGGTAATTTTTCATCATAAAAAATGATTCAGTTCAATCATTCTATGTCTATAATTCTTATGTGTGGTTAGAAATACGCCAATTTTATTTGATAAATTGGACATACATAAACATTTTTAGCCGAAATGTTTTTTGTTACTGACCATGCTAGACTGTATTGTATTGTTATCATATAGTTTTAGCTTTAACAAAATAGCTGGCAAACAAGCAGGCGGGATACCTGATGTTAAATGATCACCGCCGCTAATACGAAATATTATATATTTACCAATGCATTAATTGTTGCCAGCTTAATAAGAAATGAAAGGGCATACTACTTCACGCCGAATTTGTACGTTAGTGAGATACTGTTCCGGTCGAGCCAGTCCGCGAGCTGTTTTCAGTAGGTTACAGCTAGGCTCTACCTCGATCCATTATCATTAATTATTACAAAAGTTAGAAAATATAGACGTGCATAATGAATTTATTGTATTATTGTTCCCTTCTGAACTCTTTAACAATAGGAAAAAACTATTTGATTAAGCGCTCAATAAATGAATTGTTCCATCCGTTCGGAGGGAACAATGGCACGGACAGACAAAAGCTATAAACTTAAGCAGCTCTTTTATATCTCTGAGTTTATAACCTCGCGCTTCTCCTCAACAGAAACACTTTTTGATAGTGCAACATTAATATAAATACTTTAATTTCACCAATCACTCAGCACCCGCTACTTCTTGCTGAATAATAAATAAGTAAAGAGCATATTTATTCTACTTTTTCATTAAATTTTCATCGCCTATTATTTACGGTTTACGAAATTTCGAGAGCAACATTTTTTTTGTCAAAAATCGAATTTCGCTTTTAGAATTTCGAACAAAAATTTAGATCACATGAAAAATAGCTTTATAACGTCGAAAAATAAGATGAATAATCGCAAATAATATTTCTTATATACAATATAAGATATATTTCGTATATATAAATATGTTATAACCTCATGAATTTTGGCACCCAAAATAACTATTTTCACGATAATTGTTAACGTCAAATAGTATAAACGTAATATGCCCAGAGGCGTAACTATAGGCAGGGCTGCCAAAAAGCCACGGGCCCCTGACCCGAGAGGGTCCGGGCCTAAAAGAATTATAAATAATAATAAAAATCGAATTTAAAGTAAATTGTTATTTTATTATAAATATTTATTAACCTATGCTCTTGATAATAAAACGTATCATTTAACTAAAACGCACACAAAATCATTAATACTTTTGAGTAACTAATTGAAGTGGTATCATTAAAATTAAGTTGTAGCGTGACGATTTTCAAGAATTTGCCACGGGCCTCAGATGGTATGGTTTCGCCTCTGAATATACCTTTAATTATAATATATATTTATATAACTTTAGTTTCCACTAACATTAAATCATTCAACGCTCGTTATCATTCATTCACTGCTTGCCATTCACCTGATGGATTGTTATTTTACGTCAATCGTTCCTTAAAAGTACGAAACGTTACGTGAACGGGGTATTTATTCGTTCATTTATAATTTGCCACTACTCGTGTCACATATTTTGTCAGATATAAATAATCCTAAAGTCAGTTTGTCTTTTCTTTTGCATTTTCATTAGAGAAAAAGGTCTAGCATTTTTTTTACACATGAAAGTACGCGGTACTTTCTAAGATTACTCTTAAATGTGTTTCCTTTAAATATGTATATAAGTGTTACGTGTATACCATTTTATAGATTTCGATAAAACAAAAAGCTAATACAAAAAGTGTTGATCCTCGTAGAATTGTTGCATGCTATTGCTTTCAGTGTTTCAATGGTTTTACGACACCACAATAGGCTCGTAAAGTATGGAACGTAAAATTTACCTCTAAAACAGAGTATACCCATGCAACTTTCAACTTTATTCCAAATATATAAGGTATGATATCGATAAATTGAGGAGTTCTATTTGTTTTACTTTTTGATAACAGCCTTAAGATGATTCTAATGTTCTTTGCTCTTCAAGTACGTCTGTGGAATCTATTGTATAAGAATAAATTATCAACGGAATAATTTTTATTTTAGGAACAATTTCTTAAAAATTCAAATGTTATATTATCTGTTTAAATTATTCAAATATATTGTTTTACACGATTCTTTACATGTAAATTTCATTCAAGAATTGGTAACTTGTTCACATCGTCTTTATCATAATTTTTTTTATATTAAGTCAAAATACAAAAAAGTTGCCACCTATCCATAAGATATCCAGTATATTACGATATCACGAAAGCAAATTATGTAGAACTAGCTGTCCCTCGCAATTTCACTCGCGTTTACGGTTACTTCTTGGTACCCGTGAGTTGTGACGTGACGTAATATAGCCGATAACAAGGTAACAAAATATAACATCTTATATAACGATTCTCAATAAAGTCGCTTTATAGCGCAAAAAGATTTATTTTGTTTTAATCAGACCTGAGAACTACTACTAAAAACAACACTATAAACAAACAAAATCCTTCTCTTTTTGAAATATGAAAATAGCAAGCAAGCAGGCAGACAAATCATCTGATATCAAATGATCTCCACCCTTCATGATCATTGGCGGCAATAGAATAATGAGATACAAAGAGTCTCTCTCTTTTTTTATTCATTTAGTACATTTCTATACTACGTTTAAAAAAAGGCATAACATATATAACTGTACATTGCTGCTAACTTCTCTGTCTTCCAGTTAATAAAAATACAAATATATCTCCATCTTTGAGCTCTCAAACTTTTCATGAGAAATGACATCATATGTGCTTATTACTTTCTAAATTAATAAGTTTGATATAATTATGAAAAAAATTTTGTATCCAATAAAAATATAGGTACTGGTATCTGTCTATCTATCTATCTATACATATAAAATTACTTGTCCTGACTGATTCGTCAACGAAGAGCCGCTGGGGTTACAAACTTGAAATTTTGGCCGTAGGTGCCTTTTAGAGTGTAAGCCCTTATTAAGAAAGGGTTATTCGATTTTCCATGCCTAAGGGTTAAAAGGGGTAAAAACATTTGTATGGAAAATGTTATTCCGTGGTAACATTAACTTAAAATTTAATACACATACTTCTGGATGATAGTAATAAAATGTGACCCATAAAACGCACGAATATCATCCCCTATTGAACTGCTAGGGGTGGTGAAGTTTGTATCGACAAAAATTTTTTTTTTGGCTGATTATCCTTAAACTTAGCAGAAATAATTCTTAGGATGAGTAAATAAATATCTATATACCCGAATTCAAAAATTTTCCTATATAGTTGTGCTATGGGAGATTTAAGTATACGCGAACAACTCCGCGACGAACTGCTAGTTACTGATAAAGTTTTTACGAAGAAAAAACGCACTAGCTTATTATTTATTTAATCTTCACTGACGCCCGACCTATCCGATTTCATAAAATCGAATTTCAGCTACGAAATCTTCTAAGATTTATTATTCAATTTGATCCTGTACTATCAATTACGAGTAATGGTCATACAATCTGACCCGGGATGGTCATTAATCTGACATGGACTATTTCTGACTGCAATTAATACGGTCAGATTATTTGATGATGACGGTTTTAAGAATTTGATAGATTTCAAGAAGATTCTTGTGAATTCGAACACTTCCTTATAGTAAGTATTTTTTTCTACGTTTTCCAATTTTTCGTACGTTCATCATTTACCTGAAAACTGATCGATGTATGATACAATAATATGGTTACTTATCTCCATCTGAATTCTCCTTTTTTTAAAAAACACCATCCACCCATCGAGTTGATAAATAAAGTGCCCGTATTGTTTTTACAAATCTATATATAAAAATAGTTTTTGACATAATATTACATCTTCTTTTAACAAATATTTAGGTAATCTTACATTATCAACATACCATGGAGCGAACTCGTAGTATTTAAATAATACATTTAAATGTCGCGCCAAGAAATATTATCCCACATATGAATTATAATATTAAACTAAACCCTATATTATTAAATATAATATATTTATAAATAACTCGAGGTAACCGTTGATAGAAGATGGGGATCTTAAAAGACTTTTTCAAGTGCTTTTATGTTTGAAATTAATCTCTTGTTCAACGATGAGAGCAAATATCCTGAACATGAAAAATGCCCGGGAAGATATTCTGAGAGATGTAAGTCAGTTTGTAGTAGAATTAAATCCGCTACGTTGGCAGATTAAACTTCATATCCTTCTTCTTAACACAAGGAGAAACTTTGCCCAGAGGTGGGAATACGAGTTGTAAATACGTAGAAAAATATTATACCATATACTCGTACAAGATTGCTTACACTAGCCAAATATTGGTAACCTCATTTAAAAAATTCCCTTTCGTTTAAAAGTGTATAGTTTCAGTTATTGTCCCCATATAATTTTTATCAAAATCGATTTAGTAGTTTAGTTTTTAAATCGAAATAACTGACATACTATCATCCAAGATAACGAAATAGCGTAATTGCTTTTGAAGTCGGTTTAATTTATTGAATAAAGTCCTAGTTTTTGTAATTATATTATTAAACTCAAACTCAAAATATACTTTATTCAAATGGGCTTTTAAAGTACTTAAACACACACGAATATACTTATTTGTAAATATTAACTAATCACACCGTTAAACGAGAAATTCTTGTAATATAATATGAACCTTTAATAAGGCTACAACGATTTTCGTGAAATTTAGTACGCGGGGGTTTCGGAAGAGATATATCTAGCTGCATTTCATTGTTAAACGTCATATTATCCGTGTTTGCAGCCAATGAGAAACTGTTACAAAATCATAAGAATACGAAGATAAATTAAATATAATTTCCAAAAAAACACGATTTACTAAAAACTTTACCGAGCAAAGCTCGATCATCTAGGTATATTATATATTAATAATTATAGTTCTTAACTCTACAATATCTTAATGCTGACCAAATAACTCGTTTTATACATGAAAAGAATTGAAAAAAATATATATATATTCGAAGTTTGCTTTTTCTTATTAAAATTTTAGTAGCGTCATCGTTATTTTAAAAACTCGCAGAGCAGAAAAGATATTCGAATCTTCATTTCTTTGTTCTTGAAAAATATATTTTAGTTTAAAGAAAAGTACCTAAGACAAAAGCTAATTTAACCGTTCATGATTTTAATACTTATTTATATTGTAAACACCTTTCCATTACACACTACTCTATTAATGTATCGTTCACATGGGACCGATACACACATTAAATTTGTAATTGAATTTTTATTTTAATTGTTTTCAATAGCAAAAAAACTATATACTACAACTAAACTAATTAACTATAAACTATACATACATTATATATAACGAATATAATAAATAAATTTTGTTCTATTAATGCGCAATTAATAATAAGGTCATATATATATATATTTTTCATTTTGTTTTTTATCGGGACTTTACATGCGTGCAAAATTTCAATTTATTCAGACGTCATATCGATGATAATTAGAATTGCCGAATTTCATTAAACTCGTATAATTACATTGTTAGATATAAATCAAATAAGCCAAAATAAGCTTGTTAAAAACATTTGCGTATCAAACTTTATTAGAGCCATGTTTTATTGCACTTATTTAATCAACTATTTTTGTTTTTATTTGGAATTTTATTACCCGACTGACCCAGAAGGAAAGTATCGTTTTAACGTGTATGTAGGTAGGTTTGTATGTGCGTACCATTGTGACTTCCTGTAGCCTAAAAGGCATAAGATTCGTATTCTTCCCCGAAGTGTCATAGGCTAATCACGTCAGAAAAATCAACATGGCGGCACGTAAACTGTCAAAATTGACGAATCGTTGTAACATAGCCTAAATAGCTTGGCCGATTAAGTCCTAGATGTATTAGGTATTTGGTCTTTTCAATTTTAAATTACTTTAATATTGTTTTCTTATTTATTTAAGATTTTAATATAAACGTACCGTTTATTAAAGATATATTTAAGGCTTGAATTACACTTTAAGTTTCGCTCTCGGACTTTTATAAAGATTGACATAAGTTGTTTGTCATTACTTTGACTAACCTAATTTTTTTTTTATTTAACTTGTTTTACGGCCCTGGGTTCAAGCCCTTTTGAGCCTTGACTAACCTAAAGGAATTTTCTGTCAATGCCTTTATTGCTGACAGGGACAGCTTTCGTAATGTTAACTAGGTAACTGTTACCATGTTGTTTTGAGTTTTGAGTTGTTTAATGTCAATTACGAGGATAAGAGTTACAAATGCAAATTTCGCCTAAGAATATATTTATTACATTTTGTAGACATATAAAGCTCTTAAATTTTCTTTATAACAGTGAAAACTAATTAGCCACGGCTTCACACGAGCACTTCGTATACATAATTAATTATATGTATATGTTTTAATTAATACTAACGTAGTCATGAAGTCTATTTAAACCTGTTTTCCAGTAAACCTAGCTATTATGTAATGAAAATTAAATGAAATTATCTACCTTAATATTTATTAAAGTTAACATAAAAATTAAGAGACGTTTATGTTTACCTACTTACTAGTCGCAAGTCAAAATTCGACTGTACTTCATTAAATTGATCCATAGTTTTCCTTCACTATATGTGTTTTAGACTGAGGTAGAGCCTAGCTCCCTGGTCACAGCTCGTAAACGGGCTGACTTGATCGGGCGGCGTCAAGTCGCAGAATTTTTTTCTACTTATTTGACACTTACTGTTATATCTATACTAATTTATAAGGCTAAGGAGTTTGTTTATTTATTTGAACGCGCTAATCTCAGGAATGACTGGTTCGAATTGAAAAATTCTTTTTGTGTTAGATATTTCATTTTTTAAGGAAGGCTATATTACATCACGCTACGACTCATAGGAGCGAAGCAGTAACCATAAACGCGAGTGAAACCACAAGGGACAGCTAGTTTCGAATAATTCACCATATACCTTTATAAATTATAGCCTATGTGTATTACATACATACATAATTCGCGTTTATGATATTAGTAAAGATATATGAATATCATTATAAATATTCCTGCTTCTTGGTTTTACCCGATTTAAATTTGTACGCAATAACGCCTGTTTACTGTTTCACTCGCATTAGATCGTGTGGTGTTAGATTTATAGCCTGCAATCTTCCTCAATGAATATTCTATTTAACACAAAAATAATTTTTGAAATCGGCCTGACAGTTCTTAAGATTAGAACGCTTAAACAAACTGCTCATCTTTGTATATATGTATAAGATACCACGCTCTTGAATTAACTTCGTACGAACTCGAGACAGGAATCCCACAGGACTGAAGTATATTTAAGTAGGAATGATAATAATTTGAAAATCCGATACCCATTACGTTTTGAAATAGCATGTAACGTCGTATCTATGACGAAAGTGAAATCAGTCACTTCAGCGAGAATTACATTTGTAAGTTCTACTTTCATAAGTGACATAAAACCACTTCGTAATTTGATAACAGTTACCTTACAGAAGCTGGCTGTCAACAAATAAGACATAATTGTACATCGAGATATAAGTTTATGAAGTTACTTCTTAAAACATTTAGATTATATGTAAGTGAAACATCGGTTCAACCGTTTCAAAGATTAGCTGAAACAAACTGACGGACAGACAGGCAAAAATTTTAAATATTGATTTTTATGGTAATACCGTATATATGTAGTTTCATATGCATTTAGTAAAAACCTGTTCACGTGAAATTACAAACAGACACTTCAATTTTATTTATTAGATATAGATGTCTCAAGATATATAATGTACTAGCTTCGCCCGTGACTTCGTCCGCGTGGAATAGTTACTTTGGGCTAATAATGCATTATTTTAGAACAAATTTGGTTAGCATAAAATAGGTTATAGTGAGCTAATCTTAAAAGTTAGACAATGCTGTCACAGACATTGTTTTAGACCTTTTAAAGGAAAATAATTCTGTCATACATGATTTTTGCGAAACTTTAACCGTTTACGCAACGCACGCAGCGTAAACTCCCTCAATAGAAAAATATGCCCGATTTTGAATAATTCCTCATTGCTGCTCCTCTCCTTTTGGTCTTAGCGTGATAATATACAGCCCATAGCCTTCCTCGATAAATGGGCTATCTAACACTGAAACAATTTTTCAAATAGGACTAGTAGTTCCTGAGATTAGCGCATTCAAGCAAACAAACAAACTCTTTAGCTTTATATATTAGTAAAGATTAGCCAAAATACCCAAAACCATGTTGTTAAATTATTAAACGACGAAGCAGTTTTGTAGAATATGGCAAGTAGATGGCTAAAAGACACATAAGCGAATTGTTTAAAGCAGATTCTAATGAAAGCAATAAACATCGTTCAGGCACTTGATTCAATTTTTTTTTTTTAAGTTTATTTATATTTTACGCAAATTGTCGTCACAGGTATTATAATTATAAATTGACAAGATTAAAATTGTAATAAACCGTGCTCCTACAAAAACCTTTAGCGAGCTACCTCGTTGAATGTTTTGTTATTTTAATCGAAAATAGAATAGGCACCTAACTGAACGCCAGCATTTAATTAACAGCCTAGCTGTCCAATGGAATAGCCGATTTAATCGTCTGACAACGACATGCATAATTCGTTAATGGAGTGGCTAAATTAATTATTATATGTCGACGAAATTAAGTTTGGGCGATTAAATATAGAAATTACTAAAATCAATATAGACATTAGAAGTTGTTTCCTGTTACAATTTTTGTAGTTGTTTTTATTTTTAGTGGTGGTTAGTTTTTGTTTCTTATTTTAGTAAAAGTATTTTAGAGTTATGCCTTTAATTGATAATTGATAGTAAGTAAGTATAATTAAGATTTATGTTTCTAATTAATATGTTTTAATGGGACACAAACAAGTGTACACTAATGTTTTAAACACCTGATCAAACTAAATTGTATAATTTTGTATAATACTTATAATACTATTATGATAAGTCGATAATATATATTAAATTAAATTAATAAAATAAATTTTAATATAAACTAAACTCTTCTGTAGTTTCAACTAATGTAATAAAATCGGAGAAAAATCTAAAGAGTACTTTACTAGATTAGGCGGTACAGATTCACTTCGTTTTATAACACGTATAGTGATTAACTGTCTAATCCGACAAGTACACAGCTTTGTAAGATGAGTTTAAATCATGTTCTATATTTAGGCTTTAAGTTTTTTGAAACATTAATGTTAAATACTTATAAATCGATGTTGCTTGATTGATAATCGATGTTGAATGATTATACGAAGCATGTATTAAAATGAGTAAAATTTATAAAGAACAAAATACACTACATACATGGTTACCATACATTCTTGGAGCATGTAGATCATTATTTATACATAACAAAATAAACATACTTATTTTAATTACTTATCCGAATAAGAAAAACTTAAACATGTAAGAAAGAAAATTCATTATACGTTAATTCGGACGTCAATTCTTAATTATTGTTTTGCCTTTTTCTTATATACATTTGTATTGTTTCATTATAAGTAACTATAGTCTATTTTTCTTTACTGGCCTTGTTTAGCAGAAAAATATGGCGTATTTGTAGCCACTCGTAAGAGTCAGATAAGAAATTACCGACTGAATAATTGAACTGAACCGTTTTTTATAATGAAAACTTACAATGAAAAAAACAATTGTTCGAAAATTTGTGATTTTCGTTGGAATATTGTTACCAAAATAAATACAAGTAAAACATAGACTATAAGTAGTGTCACCTGTAAGATATCCTTAATTTTCCGTGACACCAAACTGCACGGAAGTAGTAATAGGATTTGTTCTAATAAAAATAAATCGAAAACTTTCTTTGTTACTAGTTAGTTTTAGTGTGATATAGCCTATTAGTTTCTTCAGTAAACGGACTATCGATTGCAAGAAGAAGTTTTCAAATCAAACTGAATGTTCTTCAGATTAGTAGAGCGTTCAAACAAACTCCTCATCTTTTATATAATTATTTTAAACTTAGATACCACGCTATTTTTATGTTAACTCGAGACATTTTTAGTGTATCTCAAACAAATACTCCATATTTATGAAGACCCTTGTACTGACAATTTGACAGGTTTTAATTTTTTCCGAGGAACCCTAATTCTTTATCTAAAATAATAGTATATAGCACTGCCTAATCCGG
Source organism: Hypolimnas misippus (assembly GCA_037950945.1). Taxonomy (NCBI): domain Eukaryota; kingdom Metazoa; phylum Arthropoda; class Insecta; order Lepidoptera; family Nymphalidae; genus Hypolimnas; species Hypolimnas misippus. The sequence goes on from JBBEEQ010000009.1 coordinate 6,746,779, forward strand.
CGAATTTCATACCGCCTAACAGTCGATTCTTTTACTTATTCTGCTATTCGGTACACCAGGTCATCGAGTAAGATAAAAAAATAAAGTTAATAAGTCAAGAATTACATTATGTTAAAAAATATTAATTATAAAACACTCAAAAATCTTTTAATTTTTTAATTTTTTTCATAGTAGAACAATCTAGAAGAAAAATTAGGGTAATCGGTTCAACTGCTCTCGAGATTTGCGTTTAGCAATACATTCAGTGATTCATTTTTGTATATAACAATAACGCAGACGAGAGATAAACGAAAATTTTAAAAATTTGTGTTTTTGTATAGCTTAAACTTTGTGTAAATATTGATTTAAATTTTTTAAAAAACTATAATTTTGGCATTACAATCATTTTGATGTTATTTATTATATACAAACATACGATAAAAATAATAAAAAATACATTTCTTTTCACAGCTGACAAAATGTACGGGTTGCTACTGGAGAATATGGCGGAGTACATCCGCCAGACATACGGTGAGGAGAGGTGGGAGGACATCAGAAGACAGGCGGGGGTGGAACAGCCATCGTTTTCTGTGCACCAAGTGTACCCTGAGAATCTGATCACACGACTTGCTAAGAAGGCGCAAGAGGCGAGTATATTTTTATATAAACACTAGCTGTGTCCCGCGGTTTAACCCGCCTTAATTTGAGGAAAAATTATAGTTATATAATGTTTACCTTCCCTGCTTGAATCGGATATTGTTTACTGTTGGTTTGAATTTTGTTTTTGCGTATCCTTCATTTTTATTATTATTTTTTTTAATTAAAGTAGCCTAAGTTACTTCTTATAACATTAGCTATCTGTGAGTGAATGTCCCGTCAGAATCGGTCCAGTCATTTCAGAAATTAGTCGGAACAAACAGACATTTAAAAATAATGTTTTTAATGTATATTGATTAATTTGTTGTTACAAACAGACAGTTCAATTTTATTTATTTATATAGATAGAAGCTTGGTTTCGTTAAGCGATAACGGTTACTGTAATAGCAATAACGATAAAATGCCACCGTAAAATCGGTATCGTGACGATTGGTGAATAAAGGTCTTAGGTTAATTGCAAAAAAAAAACTATTTAAACAGATTCAATTCGCGCATATCAAGGCTTTACCACAATGCCATGGAAATAGGCGATAAATCCGTTTAAAATAGAGTCATTTCGATTTAATATATAGTAATCTCAAATATCTATGAAATAACTAGTTGCATAGATTTCAATTCCCCGATAACGTTTAATATTGGCAGCGATATACCTACTAATATAATGGTGCTTAGTAAGTAAACTCTATAAGTCGTGATACACATTTCAGTGCCCCGATATCGGTAATTATGTGAAACTATATTTACTATCGAGTTTCTTGCCGGTTCTTCTCGGTAGAATCTACATTCCGAACAGGTGGTAAATCCATTTAATTAATTTTTTGCTTTCTTTTTTGTTTTTGTATTGACGATTCAAAAGTGCTCATAACCGCCTACTTGAATATAGTATATTTTGATTTTCATTTTAATTTTATCGACTTATTGTGTTCATCGCTTTTCATTCACTACGTCAGTGTCAATAGTTTCTAACCCCGACGCACTAAGAAGGGTGTTATAAGTTTAGCCGCTATGTCTGTCTGTCTGTGGCTCCTTAACGGGTACACTAACGGTAACGGTACGGTAATAGGTCCAGCCATTTCAAGATCATGATCTCCTTTCTCTACTTTTTAAAGGTTTATGTGGCGGGGGTTTTATAAATTTTATTGTCACGTTTTCACGCAATCATCTTCATCTATTTCATAATTCAACAAGGCCTGCTTATTATTCCAACCAGATTTCTTTATCTCGCCGAACAATTGCTGTATTCGCACTTAATGAGCAAATCTTAATCTTATTATAAGAAAAAATCTCAGAAAAAGCAAGTAATAGATACAAAAATACATCGTAATATATACCGTTCACTTTCAATGGAATTGGGTGTCTATTAATACATTCATGGTTGGAGTGTTGACGTTTTTATAATATTTATATTTCGCGGATTCGATACTTTGATGTGACGGATTCCTAACGATATTCTTAATTTATATTTTAGTAGGTATTGCACATTGATTTGCTCGCATATATGAATACTAGCTTTAACTCATATTATAAAGATACTAGCACTTTCCCGCAGCTGCGCTCGCTTTAATGTAAATTTTGTTATACTGGACGACGGCTTACAATTTATTTTTTACTCTTAAAAAACAGTGGATAGTTTTTTCTAGGTAAGGGTATCTTTAAAAGCAATATCCTTTTGTATCTTTGTGTTCTTGACAACGTGAATGCAAAATTGGCGTGAAAGGGTAAAAACTCACATTCGTATTTATAATAATACTTAATTAGGATATAGCGTAACTAACTACTACAATGCTGCGCCTGTATAGGGTTACAATTTGTCCAAATCTAGGTACATGAAGTGAATTTGACAACTATGACTTTGTTGATTTAGAAAGTCATAGTTGTCAAATTCACTTCATGGAGCCGACTTCGAAAGCAGAATATGCAATTTTTTACTTGAATGATGTACTCTTGTTTGGTTCTTTGATTTAAAAATCAAACTACTAAACCGATGAAGACAAAAATTCTATGGGACCATCTTAATCATATACTCTCTTACTACAAAAGACGTATTAAAGCCATGTTGACCGCGTGTCCAGCTAAACAGTGTTTAAAAATTAAACATTGCTTAAAATATTATATAAATTGCTTAACAGCGAATAAACTCATAAAAAAACTTATTGATAAAATGTTATACGTTACATTTGACAGCTAAAATAGGTTCTAAACATCTATTAAACTCACTTAAATGTATGTTAATCTATATCTAAAGCATGTTTAACCCAAAACTGTCTTTAGACGCGGATTTGTAGTATTGATATTTTAAAACACGCGTTTAACGTCTGTTTAAATATTTTGTAGTAAGGCAGATAATCTTTTAAATAAAAAAAAAGAATTTTGAAAATCGTACATTAAGGACTGAGCTCAGAGGTAACAAACACTTAAAAAAACGTCCACTATTGAGAACCACCTCCGTTTTTGAAACGTGTTGAAAAAAATATTACAAAGTATTAATTTGTTTCTTATCATACTAAATGTATGAAAACTATATTAATATGACGCTCCACAACACACCACGACACAATAGTGTGTTTCTGCCTTTAAGTGTTTGTAATCACCCCTATTTCACGCATACTCCGAATAAACTTCCCATACAAACTCTCCACCCACATTTTATGAGATAAATAATTTACCAACAACAATTTCCATATTTATAACCTCAAAAATTACAAACATTCTTACCAAGTATCGTTCCATATTTAACAATCTTAAAGGGTACACTTTCAGAAATCCTTTTTTGTTACCAATTTGTCTGTACTAATATTATATAATAAAATTTGTTTACTGTTTGGGGCTATACGTAAAACTACAGAAGCGATCCTAAAAATTCTTATATTAAAGGAAGCTACAGTATTATTAGCCGAAGATTTGTCTGTCGATCCGATATAAAGTGTGGTTTTATCTTCAAAATCATCGAGTTCGATTCCTGGCTAGGAAAAGGTTATTTTTTTAAAACCAATGATGCAGTTTTAGCTTTCATCAAAATCGGCTCCTAGAATCTTTTCGCTTCCTTATAGTTTCGAATTTAAAAATACTTATTCTGTATACGTTGTAAAAAAGAATTTTACGACTTTTTGTTTTTGTACATTGTATATACTTGATATATATTACTTGACCTTCGATATTTACTAGGAGGATAGTTTATAGGTAAAAGACGTCAGCTAAGACCCGAATTTTAAAACTAATAATAACCTCTAAAAGGGTGAACAGAGAATTTAAAATTTGTATAGTGAAATCAAACTTCGAGCAGAGAAAGCCGTTCGCAAAAACTAGTGCTTTATTTTAACAAACTACTGTGAAGTCATAATTCTAGGTCCACAGGCTTAAGATAAATATTGTCGGTCAATCAGTAAAAGCAGGTTTACTAAGTAAATATATACCAAAAAAAAACTTAATAATATTTCATTCATATTTATAAAGATATATATTATATTAATAAAATTTAATATATTTGTAATACTTAAATGTATGTACCTATTGTAAAACTTTTAAAAAGAGTAACAATCGAGTTTCTTTCCAGTTCTTCTTGGTAGAACCGGTGGTAAATTCATACATTATTTTTTTTCTTTCTGTATTATTTTCGGTATTGACGATTCAAAAGTGCTTGTAAAAGCCTATTTGAATAAAGTATATTTTGATTTTAATTTTATAATATAAAAAATAAAATACCTAGGCATTATATTCGTCCACTTGATACAATTTCCTAATTCTCTGATCCTTATTCGATGTCGAGAGAACTTAAAATAGTTGGAAGAATCGTAAACCAAATAATAGCTCTTATTATGAAAGTGATAAAACCCATTTCTCTTTGATAATACAAATCTGTTAAGTGAAATGATTTTATTTCAGACTATATTGAATACATATACAATCCAAATATACATGAATATTCATTAATAATTAAGTTTAATAATTAGTTTAAAGGACCTTAGATGAGAATTATACTAGTAATTTTACCCTCGTAATTCATATAAAAAACCCTTTTGAAAGCTGTGAGTGTCAAAAATGCACCATAAAAACAGCAATGATAAAAAATTTATGTAAATTTTATGAACATTTTGGGAGCAAAAGTTATAAGTGTAATTTTCGCCTAATAGCCATTCCAAGTTACGCAGTATTGGATTGTCGCCGGCGATTTCTTTCATTAAATTACAATGCCGATTCTGTAGTCTATTGTATACAATAATTTCACCATTACGCATATCGGCCCATTAGCTCAGTTGGTTAGAGCGTCGTGCTAATAACGCGAAGGTCGCGGGTTCGATCCCCTCATGGGCCATGAACAATTTTTTTATTTTTTATTTACATTAATTTTAATATATTTTTGTAAAATAAATAAATTAATGTTTTCACAAATATATTTAAACATTTCTCTATTTCGTTTTGAATTATTGTCGATTATACTATCATTGATATCGTACTTCCTTATTTTTTAAAACTATAAATATATTGAATAGTTATTCATTCATAATAATTTAATTATCGATGAACGCAATGCCAATATTTTGTGTTTAAATAAATTAGTTTATGTCAATAAAGTTTTAGATGAGTAAAAATCAGATATTTAAATCAAAATAAAAATGTTTGTTATTATACACATTTAAAAGTAAAAATTTAATGAAAAAGATACGTTTGGAGGTGCTGGGATTTGAACCCAGGACTTTCAGCATGCGAAGCAGACACTCTACCACTGAGTTACACCCCCCTGATAGTTTAAATGTTGAATTTATCTATTGTAAGTTAAAGCTATTAGATAAAATAAAAAATATATTAAAATAAAGTTTTACTTTGTATCGTCAACTATACAGAAACTGTAAAAACTTGATAATAATTATGATATAAGGGCCAAACCTTATGAGATTCCGTAGTCTTCTACCTTATGAGATTTAACCAAAAACATAGGCCATATTTAAAATGTTTGTTGAGTACGCGTGAAAACTCCTTTTTTTCTAGAGAAGTCGTGTTTGTATACTGTTCTCCTTTTTTTTTCTTTGTGAAAATAAGTAAAAAATTAATAGGCATAATCATAAAAACTCTTCATTGCTCCTTTAATCTTTACAGGCGCTAAAATTAATTCATTTTTATTTTCAGGTATTAGGAATAACAGAACGCGAATTCATGGATCAAATGGGAGTATATTTCGTCGGCTTTGTCTCACAGTATGGCTACGATAGAGTTTTATCAGTCCTAGGCCGACACATGCGAGATTTCCTAAACGGACTGGACAATTTACACGAATATCTGAAATTTAGTTACCCCAGAATGAGAGCGCCCAGTTTTATATGTGAAAATGAGACTCGACAAGGCTTGACATTACATTACAGGTCGAAGAGAAGAGGATTTGTTTATTATGCAATGGGGCAAATCAGAGAGGTAACTACACGTCTTATTAATTTTACTAGCTATCCCTTGCGGCTTCACTCGCGTTTATGGCTACTGCATCGCTCCTATGAGTTGTAGCGTGGTATAATATTACCTATAGCCTTCCTCTATAAATAAACTATCTAACGCAATATGAATGTTCCAATTCGAATCAGTAGTTTCTGAGATAAGCGCGTTTAAACAAACCAACGCTTCAGCGTTATAATATTGAATATTATTTTCACGGACTTATATAAATTATTTATCGTTGCTTTTACACATGAAAAAACTTACCGTTACCTAGGTAACTGTTACTAGGTTACAAAGTTGTTTTATAACAGTTTCAAGAGTAATTTTCCCTTTGTGAAATATGAAAGAGAATATTAAAAATTTGTATGTATTTTACTAAGACTCAATAAATATTACATCTTAATACGTATACATAACTATCATATGTACTAAAACTTTTTAATATTTTAATGTATTAACAGCGTTTTTTATGAAATTTAAGATCGAGTGTGTGAATAATTACTTAGTGATCTCTTTTGAATAATTTCTAGAAATGAGACCCTAATAAATCTCGCCTAGTACACGAAGTTCAAATTACATTATGTAAATTAAACTACTATAACAACATAATACCAAGGCAAACTCATTTGTTACTAACTTTTAGTTTGGTGATAAATTGTTTTAGGTAGGTACTAAAGTAGTGTGAGTGACTTAAATTAACTTTACTGCTTGTGTAACTTTTATTTTGCGGTATTATCTTAACATTAAAACTAAATGTAAAACAAATATATAAAAAAAATAAATTAAAAAGTTTCTTGGAGGCGCCGGGTATCGATCCCGGTACCTCTCGCATGCTAAGCGAGCGCTCTACCATCTGAGCTACGCCCCCGATGAAAACAGTTACAAAAAACTTATATGTAATCTTACTACATACTATTATTTATATTTCATTTAATTTTAAACTTTTTCACTAGATGGCGTTCTTAAAATTAAACTTAAATAATAAATAATCATAACTGTACTACTAGATGGCGCTATTAGGTAATATATGATTATATTGCTTTTCTGTTACTTTTTAGGTCGCCCGTCACTTTTATCACAAGGAAATGCGAATAGAGTTACTCCGAGAGGAACTATTATTCGACACGGTGCATGTGACCTTTCAGCTAACATTCGACAACCGGGCTTTCACACTGGCGTCATTGGCTATGACGCGAGAAGAAAAACATTTGCCTATCAGCGCTTCTGTGCTATTCGAGATATTTCCATTTTGTATTGTTTTTGGGTAAGAAAATATACTAAGAAAATATGTCACTATATAACTAAACGATTCAGTGTCTTTGCCGTTAAATTTATTGATAGAATGTGATCTTTCTGATTAAATGCTAAAGCCGGCTTCACAATATTATAAATCACTAATTCTTGCCAGTCGGTTTCGAAAAGTATATCCATATATTTCACCAGCGTCGCCCGTTTAAAAATCGTGTCGAATATCATACGTCATTATAATTATCTATTCCCTACATACTCTTTGTATCAATAAAATACAGTTTCTAGCACGCAAATTCTCATTAATTCAAGTCAATCAAATTGTCATTAGACCAAATGCTTTTTCTGTTAATCACGTTCCATTTTATAAAAACGGTAGAAGTCTTAAATGCTACATAAAAATTTAGTAGCGTTTAAGATGTTAGTCGTGATGTATTTAATGATTTTATTTTTTGATCAGCTCTGACATCCGGTAAAAAGCACGCTACACCAGTTTTAATAACACACACATTCTGAACGTAATTGCAAATTAATATCTGATTTAGCCTAAAAGACACAGCCCTTTAGAGGTAGCCCTTTAAAGACGGACAGGTAGACGAACATTTCTTTCACGATAATACCTACAAACGAGCAAGTCACCTGATGTTTAATGACCATTCCCCATGAACATTAACAGAACCAAAACCATAAAGGCGTTGCTAGGATTAAAGGAAAAATGGAATAAAGTGGGATAAAAAAAAATGTAAAGGATAAGCATAGTGGCGTGTAGTCTTCCGGCTCTCTCAACAATAGTCTTTATAACTATTTTACGTTAAAAATCGTTAACCATTTCCAACTTTAACAAGGTCGTCATTTGTCTTGTTTGCCCAAAGAGCCTCTCGTGTGTCATACCCAGTCGCTAGGCAACGTCAAGCAAATTAGTCGGCGTTCTGGATGACAAATTCATGAGCTTATAAAACATATATATGTAGGTACATTGTCGTCTCTCAATAATAAAGCCTAACCTAAACCCTAAACACGAAACCTAAACATGACAAGTGGAAGTTTCCTAATTAAGTATTTCAACACAAGACTTCATAAACATGAAGTTTTATATAATCGTAGCCGTCTGTGGGCGAACGAGCAAACTTTCTTTCCCTCGTTGTCGGCGCGAAATCGAGTTTTGCGGTTATTGTTCCAACTCCCAAGATTACATTATAATTCTAAGGGAATTGCATTATTTCCTTGTTAGTTTATTTGTCTCTTATTTTAATTTTTTTGCAATCAATATAAAAATGTGTGTAAACAGCGTAACTATATTTTTTTTAATAATATAAAATAGAATAGACAAAACTATATTTTTATTTTTCACATTAAGAATAAAAATAAAACTAAGTTTATAATATATTATATATATATTATAATAAAAGGAAATATAATTTTGTTTGTTTTAATCAAAAATAAAAACATGGCATTCCACGCTCATAAACAAATTTAATCTGTTTATAAAATAACAAAATATAATCATTCTTAATTTCTATAAAACATTATTTATTTATTCCAGTTCAGACATGGTAGTGAGGAGTATCGGTAATTCCCTAATGGTCATCTTACCGGATTTAGTCGGCAAGAAAATTACCAACTGGTTCGATTTGGTGCGACCGCTAATCGCATTTAAGTTTCAAACAGTAAGTATAATTTTTTATCACCACTAATCTTAAAATTGTTAAGTTAACAGTTACCAAAATCAATAAAAGAATAATTAAGAATAAGAAGAGACTAATGAAACAATCTGGTATGTGAAATTAAATATTTTGTGGCACTCGTAAATATTAAGATACTTATGTAGAATTGCCTGTAAGTATCGAATAAAATGCTGTTATATAATAAGTATTTTTGAATTCGATGTCTTGTAATCGTAAAAATATACCTACAAAATTAGAGTACAAAAATGATACGAATAAAAAAGAGTTCTGAAGAAAATGACAAGATATTACATTCATTCAACTTACGCATTTCTTCACATCTAGTACTTCCTATTTATAAACAATACTTAATACTGGTCAACATATCCTCTGCAACATAGTTGCCTGGTAGATCTCGCTGCTCAGCGATAAGCCGCCAATTGTACCTAAAGCTCTATGTTGTTCTTATTATATAATTGTGTGTGTCTCTGGTGTACAATACAGTATTCTATCTTTTATAGAGAATTACACTTTAAAGTTTTGTTCTCAGACTTTTCATAAAGATTTACATGCTTATACTTGGAAGAATTTACTCTCAGTTACCTTAGTTTTGACAGCCACAGTTTTCGTAACTATATACTATGTTACAGAGTTATTTTATTAGTTAATACGAGAATAAAACTTACAAACGTAATTCTCATAATAAAATCTTAAAAATAAAAAGGGTGGGATAATATTTCGACGTTAATCCAAACCTAATTCTATAATTAACGTCATTATACTGAGATTTCTCTGTTACGCTACAAGAAACTTTTTCACTTGCCTTTCTAGAATTCATACAACATTTCAACTTGACCTCAAATTATTACCATCACAAATTAATAAAGACACGATCAAAATCAGAACTCAATAATGAAGTTATTACTTGCGACAATCGGCCAATTTAACTTTCGCGTGCTGGTAAACCCATTATAAAAGTTATTTGACGAAGTTTTAAACGATATGAATCGTGACCAGTCTGAGATGTTTTCAAATTCACCACATAAAATGAACAATCGTAACGAAAGTAATAACATAAGTATACAAGTGTCGTGTAGAAGGGCAAATACTTGTCGAGGGTTAGTTCCATGGTGCCAGCAGGAATATTTCGAATGGGGGGGGGGGGTATTTTATATATAATTTTACCATTTTATACATTATTCTATAATATCTTGGTTATGACAGTGATTTTACTATCAAATAATCAGATATAAATATGATCTCTTAATTGTACGGGCTTTTACTCATGTATACGATTTCTTTTATGCCAAGACGGTGCAACGGCACTCCCTTGAACAAACTTCCCGGCGTCCGTGGTTAAGTTATACGAAATGAATCCTCCAGGGTGATCTGCATAATATCGAATATACAGATTCTAGAATAAATGTGACAGAATTTCTAACTATACACGATGCATGACATTTTAAATACTTTAGATCTTGGGAATTCAGTGGTACTAGATCTAACTCCAATGGACACACTATTGAAATCAACATTTTCTACCCACTGGCCTATCTCCATTCATATTAATATGAGAACATACTATTTAAATAAAACTACAAGATATAAATTATTCTTAAGCGTCGATTTCTTTAGCTGAAACTAGGGTATTTTAACCTTTAATAACTCCTATCAAGTATATTTTGTCAAACATGTATAAAGATGCCACACATTGTTAACAGATCCTAAACCGAACCAACAATATCTTCGAGCTGGTCACCGTCGAAGCTGTGATGCATGAGAAAGCTCCCGACAAACGCAACGAGCTCATCCGATTGTCGGATGAATCGGATTGTGCTACTGATAAAAACTTACGATTGAAAGGTAACTTCTTTTTTTTATAGACCGCATCTGATTTAATGCCATAAATATTCTGCCAATAATACTTATGATAAAAAACACACAAAGGAAACGAATGAGAAAATTTTAGTTGTACATTAATTATAATTAAACAATTATTTAAATTAAATAATTAAATTTAATTATTATTTACAAGTTTAAGTTATATGGTAAAATTACGGCCATAAATAATAATAAAACACAAAAATAAACCCTAATTTTAGTTCTTAGACATGATTTTTAAAACGACCTTTCTTAAATTAGTCCTATCCAATATAATATTCGGATAAACTATGTTTAATAATAATGATAATGCGTAGTAGTTCGTTACAAAATAATTTGATTTAAGGCGAGAATTACACTTGTATGCTTAGCTTATAGATTTTTTGATAATATTTTCATAAATTGTTTATTGTTACTTATATATCTGAAAAAAAAAATACTTATTATTTGCCAGTGACATATTAATTGACGTTTGGTTACATTGTTGTTATGTTATATATCAGTTATGATAGTAAAACTTACAAGTGTAATTCTCGCCTAAAAAAAAAATTTGCAATAAAATTATAATTCACAAAAAACAAATTATTTTTTTTATTATAAAATGTATACCTTGAAGGTAGTGCCAAAAAAATTTTAAAAACATCAAATGGAAATTAGGGGATTAAAAAAAACAGAACTTCCAAATAGACAACAAGATCGCTCGTTATTATTTTATATAATAAAAAAAAAAATCTTACAATTTAGCAAATTAATGGAAGTTTGTCACATTTTGAGGCTAAAAAAATTGGTTAAGATTTTTATAAGGTTGACAAAATAAGACATAATATTCACCCCATATTCATAGTTTAACTGACAATGCAACCAGTTATATCAAAAGATAAGTATAACTACAAGTCCTGCTATAACACTAATTGACCTATAATTTTAATATAAATATTATTAACTAAATTAACTCGAAATAGTAAAATAGATAGCATCGATATGAATCTTTTAACACCATTTCCTGTAACACAATGACCCTACTCAAAGTAACGAGGGTCAGAGGGTTTTTTAACGTCGATCTCACCTTTGTAATGTAAAGAATAAAACGAACGATGTACAATAAGGAGTTGCTTAGAAAATGCAAATGAATGAAATCAAAGGACAGAATTACAAGAACAAATGTTATTTGACTCATAAATGCTTATATTATTCCTACATAACATAAGACGTTAAGAGATAAGTTAACGCTATTAATTAGTTTAAAATATATACGACTAGCTTCCGCCCACGACTTCGTCCCCGTGGAATAGTTACTTTGGGCTAATAATGCATTATTTTAGAACACATTTGCTTAGCAAAAAAAGGTTTTACTGAGCTAACGTTAAAAGATAGACATATTTTTTTTACAACTTTTAAAGGGGAACAATTCTTTTATACATACATGATTTTTGCGAAACTTTAACCGTTTACGCAGCGCACGCTCAAACTCTCTCAATAGGAAAATATCCCTCGATTTTGAAACATTCTTCATTGGTGCTCCGCTCCTTTTGGTCTCAGCGTGATAATTTATAGCCTAATCCTCGATAAATTGGCCATCTAACAATTTTAACACTGAAAGAATTTTTCAAATCGGACTAGTGGTTCCTGAGATTAGCGATTAACAAACTCTTCAGCTTTATAATATTAGTATAGATATTGTACGCACAAAAATATTTCAACATAAATCCATCGTATAGAAAGTTAAAGAAAACGATTAGAGCACATCGATTTAAAGTAGTTAATATATCGAAAAATAAATTTTAAAATGTCATAATATGAAATACTATAGGTATTTACGATAGATATCTTATATCTTTTTAACGGGATTTAGATGGTACTGATTTATATTGCTTTCAGGAAAAACCTATTTCAAATAAATTTAAACAAGGAATAGCTCTTAATTCCATTTTAATTTATTACAAAGTTATGTTGAAGAACAGATCTATACCTTCTTCTTTCACTTATATAGTTTTTTCTTTTATATACTTCCTATTGAAGTTAAATCTAAATAGGAATCATAATTTCCTTTCATCGAATACCAGAATACCCTCAAACGTTACGAGTATTTATATACATTTTTCAGGAATTACTCCAAAGAAGCGTTTTGCGTATGACGGCAGACGTTTACCCGATGTTATAAATTTACATCTCAAAGGTATTCTTCGTATGTTACACATCTCACATTTGGTTCAGCTATGACCAGTCTCACGGTAGAAATGCACCCAGTTAGAAATTTTATTTCGTTCACTATAAAATCTTTTTGAGGATGAGAAGGAAAGGATACGAATGTGAAACTGTTTAAATTGTATGAAAAAATGTTTGGCTGGTAGAAAATACTGAAACAGTGCTAAGTCCGCCCTTTGTACATTGTTATATAATATAAAAAGAAACAAAAATAAACACTTTATTGAATTAATATTGTAGAAATGTTTATTTTAGTATAACTTTGTAAAAAAATAATCAGTTGGACTTTTGTTCGAAGTTTCCTTGGAAAAGTCGCACAAACAGCTCACGCTGCCAAGTTGAGGTACTTTTAGGTCATGTGGCATGAATTTAAATATCATTTGTAAACGGAAAAACTTTGGAACAATTATATATTTTGGAAATTTTTGCCTTCCGTTGCAATTATTTTGACAATGAAATACGATATTACTTTTAAAATTGTCACTAATAGATGTATTAATGATACAAAGATTTTAAAAGTTATAACCGTTCATAATAATGATGTTACAAATCACATACCTACTTAATATTATATATTTTTGGGATTACTTTTGAAATCGTAACCACACATAGCAATTATTTTGAAAATCGTTACCGTCTATAGCCTACGAATTTTTGAAGCAGACGCGTAGATCCACTACGATACTTGGGTATTAATTAATTATTTATCTTCAATAAATAAATTACATACAATGTGTATTATATTACTTGAAGCCTTTATTTCAAAAATTAATTTGTTTTTTAAAAGCACGTGACACGTTATGCACAATTGTTTGCGCACGAATATTGAAATAAAAAAGGTACATCTTTGCGCTAATTACAAATTTTTGTTATGGTAATAATTGTTTTTTTTTTATTTGTTTAATTATATCTAAAGGTCATATTATTACATTAATTATTTTAAGCACTTAAAAGTATATTAGTCACAATTGCTTCTATAAGATAATATTTTATTTTAAAGGTACACGATATGGATTCAAATGCAGTATCTTAATAATAATTATTTTATTAAAATCTTTGCTTTCGGTTTTCAATTATAGTATAGGTATTTACTTTTAAATAAGTAGTGTTTTATAAAAAATAGTGATATAAGTTGATTAAAGTTGGGTAAAGGTTGTTAAAAGTTTTTAAAAACATTTTGAATAAGCCTTTAAACTTTAATTAGATCCCTTCTAAAGGGTCCTGTTATAAACTCTATTAACTCCTAAAATGGTTAATTAGTGATAGCATAGTTATCTTTGATCACATTATTTTATAACCCAATAAGAGATAAGCTTTAACTAAGATATAACTAAAATTAAAATGTATCTGTTTAATTTTTTAAATTACTAATCAAGGCTTATGTATTTAGTGCGCAATGATGCACAAATTGGACATGTACAGTTTTCATGTGTGTGTATTTACATATTCAGAATTTTTGTAATTTTTTATGGTAATCCTTATTAATAAAGAAAACCAATTAAAGTACGGAATTAACGTAATATAAATGTTTTTTTTTTTGCATATTTTAACAAGTTCGTGTAAGTAAACTGTACTGCTGCAAACGTTTCTCTTCTAGTTGAAACATATTAAAGTTTATATTAATTAAAACATAGTATTTTAAAATATATAACTTAAATTTATATATTTTATTTACATTGTTATTTAGGTCAAATGATCTACATGGACAACTGGCGTATGATGATGTACCTCGGGACGCCTGTGATGCCGGACCTCGCAGCGCTGGTGTCCACCGGCCTTTATATCAATGACCTCTCTATGCATGACTTTAGCAGGTAAATACATGTTTTTTTTTTAATAATAATGGCAAATTAGCAGGCGGGATACTTGATGTTAAGTGATCACCATGAGCCGAGAAGGCCTAATGGTTAGAAAACGTCGATCTCAAGCGAAGATCACAGGTTCAAACCTCGCTTAGCACCGCTGAGTTTTCAAGTGCTAAATGTCTATTTAAATTTATCTCGAACTCAGTGGTGAAGGAAAACATCGTGAGAAAATCTACATGTGTCGGAAAAAATTCTGACAGATGTATATCCGCCAATCCACATAGAACAGCGTGGTGAATTAAGCTCTTAACCCTCTTTTTAATAGGAGAGGAATCCTTTGCCCAGTCGTGGGACATTTCCACACTGTTACTTTACTATTTTACTTTAAGTGATTACCCCCACCGAGTCACAAGTGCGTTGCCAGCTTAGAAGGGAATATAGGACGAAAGGGACACGATGTCAGTTTTAAACCGATCGGGCTGAGACTTTGAATACATAAAGCTACTATAACGTAGGCATTACAGACATCGTAGACGAATATATGCTTAAACTATCTAAGGTGGATATGCTACGTTTAAACTATCTATATAAGCTATTTTCGCGATATGTTATCATAAACGATTATGGAAATAATGGTCACGTGTATAAGGCTTTCTCTTGGAATACTTTAATATTTCTGAATAACATCTATAATGATGAATAAAGTTAAAACATAAGGTTATGAGGAACAATGTTACTTTCTATCACTATTCAAAAGTATTTCTGGAAGCGTTTTAGTAGTTTCATAGATTATCACCAATAGACATACATACTTTACCTCTTTTTAATATTTAATAATAACCAGACTCTTCACAAAAGTGATCAGAACATATATTTTTTTAATTTATTTCAAAGTAGCTTTTACATCGTTAAAAATGTTACGAGTAATTGATGAGATCGAAAATCTTTATTCTGTTAAGTAATAATAATTTACTAACTATTATTTTATATGGTCTTAAAACTAAATAATATTTAACGATACTGTCTTTACGACTTCACTAGTTCACTACTTTGTGCTTCTTTCTTTATAGCAGCTTAGTTTAGAGGCTATAAAACGTCGAAGTTTGAATTAATTTTATTATTTAATCTAGTGAATCAGTAGTTTCCCAACTTAAGGCTTTTCGTGATGGTAATAATATTTTAAATTCACTGTATGAGTTAGAGTATAATAATAGAAATATATTCCGAGTGAGATTACTATTTTGATAATTAAATAATAACAATTTTGTCGGTTAGATTTCATTATAGACACTAGGACAGGTGAAATTAAATTTGTATAACTGAGCATAATTTCCTAAATAAAAAAAAACCTTTTGTTGAGTTTTATGCCATAGACTCTGGACAATCCAGGCACAAAATTATATAAAGTTTTGCATCTTGAACAAAAATTCTTAGAACGCCCCCAAAAACTTTCTTGAAAATGGTCGTATAAGTAGCAAATAAAATTGTTTACTTTAATTCTGAGCTTTTACTGAAATCAATAAAATGATTGATTAATATTTCCAGAGACCTCATGTTAGCTGGTACTCAACAATCTGTCGAGTTAAAACTAGCCCTCGATCAAGAACAGCAGAAGAGCAAGAAACTAGAAGAATCCATGCGAAAATTGGACGAGGAAATGAAAAGAACAGACGAATTACTTTATCAGATGATACCGAAGCAGGTTGCTGACAGATTGCGCAATGGAGAAAACCCGATTGATACATGCGAGGTAAAACATCATTGACTTTGTGCAAACTAAGTTAAAATAATACAACGGACGTTGTGACAAAATTTTCGGTTCAAACGCCGAAAATCTTTGATTTGACACTCTCTAAACATCGCCAATGCCATATTCCCAAAAGAAATACTTTTTTTAAATAATAGTTTACCTATGCAGCTTTAATATTTTAAACACCAGATACAAGCCTCATTAATTAAAAATATTTTTTTCCAGATGTTTGACAGCGTGTCGATATTATTCTCCGACGTGGTCACATTTACGGAGATCTGTTCACGCATCACTCCCATGGAAGTGGTGTCCATGCTGAACGCCATGTACTCCATATTCGATACCCTCACTGAAAGGAACCGAGTATATAAGGTATTTGCACCAATTTTTCTTTTTAACAAATCTCATTACCAAAAACATCTTATTAAAGTAAATTTATTATGTTACTTATCATACTTGTAACAATTTTTTTGTTTTTAAAAACCCATTGTTTTTATTTTGGTACTATTTCAGGTAGAAACTATTGGTGATGCGTACATGGTGGTTTCGGGAGCACCGGAAAAGGAAGACAACCATGCAGAGAAGGTTTGTGACATGGCTCTCGATATGGTGGAAGCAATAACTGACCTTAAAGATCCTAGCACAGGTAATTGATATGTATATCTATTTATTGCTTTATTACTCCATAACCATTAGTAATTTGCTCAAAAAGTCAGTTGTATCTCAATTTACGTTCGAAACCTATTATGAAAAATTATTAAATATTTATCAAAAATTCCAGGATCTCATCTATCGATTAGAGTAGGTGTTCACTCTGGTGCGGTAGTTGCTGGTATCGTTGGCCTCAAAATGCCTCGTTACTGCCTCTTTGGAGACTCCGTCAACACAGCATCAAGAATGGAGTCCACGTCCGAAGCAATGAGGATTCACATCTCGCAAACTACACAGGAACTGTTGTCGCCGTCCTACATAGTAACCGAACGTGGGGAAATTCAAGTCAAAGGGAAAGGTAAATCGCCAAACAAAAGAGGTAAAAAATGAACACAATAATTTTTGTACGAATTGTAACAGCTTAGTTTAAAAGTATTCATTATTTTTAACCAAATAAGTTTGCTAACTAGTTCTTGTAATTTGAATATAATTTAAAACAAAAATATTTCAATTACAGGTGCAATGAAAACCTACTGGCTAGAAGATCGGGAGTCAAGACCATCTTTGACAAAAATAATATCATCCCAAATCCAACCGGTCTCAGAACTAGAATGGGAAAGGGCCGCTGACGTCAGAGACAGCATCGCTGAACATTCAGCGCAGCAACTCAACAATAAGGAAGTCCTGAACAACTTCCACCTCCCAAACTCAATCAATTCTGGTCCTAATTCTTTAGGGAATAACGCCAGTAATACTATGACATTCCAACCTTCAACTCCAACGGTGAAGAACCAGAACGCTCCATCTGTGACGTCACCTGTTGAAGAGAGGCGAATGTATTCTCCTGTTACTTTCCAAGATGTCGCTAGACGAAGTATCGCGAATTCACCTAACAGAACTGATAAAGATAATGGTAATTCGATTTTTTTAAAATATATGGTTCAAGTACTTATTAAAAGAACTTTTAATATTGTTTTTCAAAGATTTTCGACCGTTCCCAGAATCGAGGTCCACTTCAGCGAGCGTAGGAGGAGCTTGGACGGATGCAGAATCACTCGACCCGCAAAGAGCTCTTGATAGCTTGAATTCATCGTTCTGGTACTTATACTGGCATTCTTATATAAGCATTTCTGTCATTTTCTAAAAGTATGATAGATAATTAACGATAACTCGCATAATCTTGAACAAAAGTTTCTTTATTATTAGGAAAATAATTTAATCTCCTAGACTACCATATTTAAGTAATCAGAATATGTACAAAAATTATTTTTTATTTACATTTTTTAAACCAAGGCCCAAAAATGGTAGCCCTATTATTATAATACAATCTTGAAATATTTAATCACAAGTGTTCATCAATATTGTTGTAAATCTTAAGTTACAGTTCCACGTCCCCTTGCAGAGTCGGAACTGCGCCGGTCCCCAAGGATCGCGAAAATGACTACTTCACAGAATCCGTGGTAAGTGTAAGAATCAAACTTCAAAAATTAAAATAAACAATATAAATCAACTACCTCAGAGTTATAGTCATTATTTCTTCGTTTCTATGAATCGCAGTGTGATGTAATATACTTATTATACTAGAGACTATCTAACGCAGAAAGAATTTTATAAATCGGATCAGTAATTTCAGAAATTACCCCCAACATGCAAACATATAAACAAGGTTTACCTCTTTATTATATTTGTATACATAAACCTCAATCGTTAAAGAAAAATGCGTCCTCGATTAGTCGATTTTGTGGTATTGCATAAGATAGTAATATTTTAGACAATATTGTCTCAGGACGGGTCTCAATATTTGAACTAAGTGATTGTGGGCTAAAAATCCCCAAAACTGCTTGACGCAGACTAAATATATGAAGCTGTAACTTACGAACACAATCTTGCCACAGGTTTTCCGCAGTATTCGTATTGAGAAAATACTTCATGTAAATTAATGTTGAATCTGTACATTACAAATTTAACTGATCCACTTTTACACACTGCTTATTTGATTTCTACAAACATACTGGGCTCCACGGTGGAGCCTACAAAATGTGATCGCTAAAAACCAAAGTATTCGAATGAAAGGACTATTCGATCGAACGGTCCATCGTTGGACCGGAAAATGCTACACTTTCGGAGTGAATGAATTAGGAATAAACGCGCGGCACTTTTGATTCGCTGACATACTGCACTTTCTTGTATCCATCACCCTTTCCCTTTCTAACCTTCCTCTTCAGAAACAACTTCTTTATAATAAAAATAAAGAATATAATGGAAAACAAAGCATAGTTTTCTGCAATATTGCTGCAGCAATGCAATGCAATTGCATACAACATCGCATTCAATTAGGTATATTGCAAACACTTTAATATTTCTTGCAAATTACAGACTTTCTGTAGATTTATGATTCTATAATCAGGTTCGTCTTTTCCATTGGGCACTCTGGCTAGAGCCCAGAGCTATATAAGAGATAAATAGGAGTCCCATAGTTAATGCCATATTATGGAGAAATAATTGATAATTTTGTCTCCATCAATATAGATTTTCTGCGTATATTATTTATGTAACTACTTTTCACTTCTAACTGTTACTTTACTGAGAGGCGAGAATAACACTCATAAGTTTTGCTCTCAAACTTCCAGAAAGTTTTACATAAGTTATTTCTCAATGCTTTACATCTGAAAGAATGTCAGTGTCTTATTTTTGACATTCACAATTTTCGTAACTCCTTACGATATATCTGTTACTAAGTTACAAAGTTGCTTTATAGCACTCTCGACAGTACATAGGTATAACTTACAAATGTAATTCTCGCCTGACTGTTTCGAAATAAAAATAACAGTTGAATAAATTTAGAATAATAGTCTATTTTCTCTTTATAACTATATTAACAAAATAGCCTTTTGTCAGTCTGTCAAGGTCAAAACCTATTGTGCCCAAAACCTCCAATAAGTCAAAAACTGCCTTGCGTGAAACTACTAATTGGACACTGATAAGCAACACTATAAACTATGTCAAGCCACACGGACTTCGTTTCGAGGAAATGTCGTCTGAAGATGCCAAATCTATTTTATAGATTGAAAAAGTATACAGGTCTATCTTTTCTTTTCCATTATGATAAAAGGTATAATGAAATAAAAGCAGATTAGTATAATGAAAAGTTTTATTTACAAATAAGTGTTTTGAAATATATGAAATTAGGAAAATTATTAACTTCATTTTGCGAAATATGAAACACACTTCAATATTCGAAAAATTAAATTAATATACTTTTTTCTGTACTTATTTAGTCCAAATGACTTAAACCTTTTTTCATTAATTTTAAATACTTGATAATTATTCATCGTCAATATCTTCGAATTTGACTTTTTATAAGTTGACAAATTATTGCTTATCAGCATCCAATTGTTACACTATAGTAAGCAAGGGCTGTAACAAGGGTAAATACTTGTCATCAGTGCGTAGCGCGCATGTCGCCCGCACACTCGGCGCCCGCCGCGCCGGCGTGCGCGCGCGCCGCCTCGCCCGCGCCGCAGCGGCCCGGCGCTGACGACATCGGTAAAACTGAAGATATGCAAGCTAGAAAAACATTTTGCACCACTTTTAGCTTTTCGATTTGTGCATTACTCCATCACTACAATGACATAATAAGAAATATACGAAATTCACATGTGCATATCGAGAAATTCAACCAAGTTTTTAAAAAAATTTGCGGCCGCATCATACTAATTTAAAACTAGCGGATACTTGACTCTCGCAACTTAA
Organism: Hypolimnas misippus; assembly: GCA_037950945.1. Classification (NCBI taxonomy): domain Eukaryota; kingdom Metazoa; phylum Arthropoda; class Insecta; order Lepidoptera; family Nymphalidae; genus Hypolimnas; species Hypolimnas misippus. The sequence goes on from JBBEEQ010000009.1 coordinate 6,767,796, forward strand.
GTTGACAGTATTCCTGGAACATCCTAATGGAGAAGTGAGAAGCTGGAATTTAAAAAAATACCGAAAATACTGATATAAAGTCGAAAGAACTTTTAAAAATCACAATTTTACTGCCTCGGGTTATGAGAAACGATCATTAAAATGTTCGTATTATTCTATCGTCGTGGAGATTGAATTCCTATTTGGAAAAATCTCTTTCTGTAGTGGTGAAACCATATATGTTCAAATGTATGAACATAAAGTTGAATAACTTCATTTAAAAATCATTCTGTAGTAATTATACCTTTGTCACTTTCATCACTTCATACATTGATATCTCACGCAATTTCAGATTTGAGCACGAATGTATGTGTGCTTATAAATATGTATAGAAGCATGTGTTTGTATTTATTTTATTACATCATTTATGCACTTTGGCATGTTCTCACCAAAGAAGACAAATGACGTATTGCTTCTTATTCCATCCCCAACAATCCTTCCTTTCCTTTTTGTTAATTTGAGTCTTTTAAGTAGTGAAATTGTAGGTGTCTAATTTTGTTGGTCAGTTTATATTTTCAACAATTTCTAATATCTTTTCATATTTTTATGTTTATTTCAAAATAAAATGTTTTTTTTTTACAGAAACAGACACAGAGTATCAAGACGCGCATACAGACACGCATGTTTGCACGATATCGGAAAACGTCGAACCTCCCAAGCAGGGTAAAGTCGGGCGATTTCGAGCAAGAATAGCACCAGGGCATCATAAAACATGCACAGCGCACAAACAATCCAACAAAGATTCTCTGAAAGAGAAACAAGTGCCGTCTGGAAATGTCCAACCACACGGTCATCACCATTCAAAGAACGTCAACCATCACCAATGTTGTGGAGCATTCGGAAACCCTCATGTACGGCACAAGTCAAGTAACTCTAGCTGTCACTTAATATAAGATTTATTATCTGTAATTAGTAATTTAATATCAGAAAGACACGATTTTTAAAAGCATAGTAGAAATGTCACGTATGCTTTCACTGTCACACGCGCGGGAATTCAACGTATAGGAAAGGGACAGATTGACTGCACTCACTTTTAGTGTTTTGATTCGAAAATATTACATCAATTTTGCACTTTCAAACTTCGAAGACTTAAAAACATAACGTGTAAAAATAACATAATATGTTAAGATTTCTACACGCCCAAAGTCTTTTCAGCGCGTGTATGCGTTTTTCTACGCTCATGTCCCGGACATATATTGTACAAGCAAAAAATACACGCTTATACATACCGAAAACTCGCCTCGTGTCTAAAAACTCTAACTTGTGCGAAGATAGATGCGCAGATAGATCTTTGTTCATAATCGTAATAGTATAGGCGAAAGTTATCCTTTCAAAAACATTTCTACGGATAAGTATAACACCGTTACATTTTTGAATATTTATAGATGTAGTTTTCGGCCTAAAAGGTTTTGATCCGTAATCGATGTTATATTAGAATTTAGACCCTTAAATAAGTCATAGACAGAATATTTTTCTATTGTACAAAACTCTGTGTATTTGTTTTTAATATAGTACAATTATACTTCAATTTATAAGTTACTTGACGAGGTAAGAATATATGTTATGTTGTAGGAAGATTACGATATAGGGTTCGTTCATAACTACGTGGGCTGGCCTAATGAGGGGTTAGGTATATACTCAACCAGACAACGTGAGATCAGTGAGTTAAAGGCGAGCGACATATTACATCATATATTTTGTTTAACACACTGTGCTGCACAAAGAAAATTCTATAATTACAAAATAATTATTAAAATTAATAAAAAACTAGACATCGCTCTTAATATGAGTTTAGAAATATCTAATAATTTACCGAAAGATATTATCAACATAAATACTTTTTGTTGCTTTTAAAATGCATTAAAAAAACATATCGTAAAACGTTGTCTAGTTTCGAGTGGCTCAATACTGTTTAAATTTTAACTTTACTTTTATTTATGTATTGTAATTTTTTTTATTTAGGTCAAAATTGTTTATTATAAGAAATAAAATTCTATAAACCTGAAACTAAATTTGCTTGTGTACTTGGCAACAAGTATTCGATAGAGGCCGCTACTAAACACGTAGTTTATGAACGCTCCCTTTTACAAAATACTTACAAGATCTTTCGTCGATCCCACCTACCCTTACACCGTTACTTATTAAAAATGTATTTAATATTGTTTAGATTAAATCTGTTCAACTCATCGATATGAAGAACTAGCCCACTACTATAATTGACCGTCAAAAGTTTATAATATACGGGGATTTTAATTTTTTGTATCCCTGGCATTCAAATTTAAAGCAAAAACTAAAAAAGAAAGATATTGACAACGGAATCGCTCTGTCCTTTTCTGTTAAAAGGATACATTTTAGTACTTCATTTCGATGTTTCTACTTAAATAGGAATACGTGTACATTTTTGAAATTATTATAGATTTAAAAGATTTTATCATTGTAGTTTTATATAATATCAAATGTGATTTTTAACAGAAACTAGTCCTTACAAAAGATTTGTTTTTTTGTTCGTTCAAATTTTTGTGAACAGTACAAATAGTATTTTTCGAACATGTATTTTTATTATATTTTTTTTTTATTTAAAAACAGACAATAGTAGATGAATTAAAATTTATCAATTATTGTGATAGACATTTTTAAAAGTATTATTTTTATACGAAGTTTTGAGCCGTTTAAAGATTTTTATTATTTCTTTAGAAATTTTAGATCATATGAGAAAAATATATAAAATTGTTTACTTCTTGCACAAATTATGTTTCAAAAAGAGCTTTAGAAATTGACAATAGAAGTTTCTATAAAAATAAATTTTATCTCATAACTGTCGAACAGTATAAGAAATAGACAATGACGTTAAGTATATAACTAGAGATATGTTATAAACTCATGGATTTCGTCATCTAGAATGCCAACATATTGAACGACGTTGCCTAGCTACCAAGCAACGTCTGAGTATGACAGAGGATAGTATGCTTGGATCAAGAATTCAATTGACTTGCTAATCAAATTTGGAAATGGGTACAGATTTTTAAATTCAAATAGTATGAACGTAAAATATTGTATCTGTATTTATAAAATACCGTTGAGATAAATACCATTATAAAATAGATTAATATTCTACTATTGAATTACAAAAAAGTTTATACATAAAAAAATAAAATTTAATATGCATATACTAAGAATAATATATTTATTTGTTATTTTAAAATGCATAGCATAATTATATTATAATAATCGTTCGTGTCAAAAAATCATAAGACACAGATTATCCTGTACTAGATTTATTTATTTTTAACTCTGTGAATTTTCCACTGCTTGGTAACATCCTCTTCTATTAGGAAGAAAGGGTACAAGATGTATTTTAAACTTTAAGACAAAATAAACAGTCAAAAAATTCAGTAGTAGATTTAAAGTAACGACTATCGGTTAAGATTAATTAGGCCCTGCATTCTCATTTTCTCTTCCACCAATTTCTCGTAAAAAAAATAATTTATAACATATAATGGAAATCTAACTAGGGCCATCAACCACAATTTATCTAGTAATTTATGCAGTACTCCGATCTTACTTAGATATTTGTTATTTAATAGAGCCTTTCTCCTCGAAATTTAATTTTATTATAATAAACATTACTACTTCCTTGTAATATATTTATACCTAACAGTTAAAAAATTTTTATTATTCATATAATTTTGCGTAAGCCTGCAGTACTATATTATTTGTTTAAATAATAAAAAAAAAAACAAAGTCAATGACTCTACCTATAAAGCTCTATATTAAATAAATCTTTGAAACAATTTTATAATCCCTATTCAAATAAGACAGGCTAAAAAAATATTTATGTAATAAATAAATGTAAAAATAGTCTTAATCTTGAGTATACTTTTATTTTTAATAATAATAATTATAATGTTATTTAATTCACAAGTCACCGATCATCGCATATAAATGTTGTGAGTCAATTAAGAATCTAGTCGTTTTGAGATTACATGTTGTACTTAATATAATTTATTGTTAATATTACATATAGCATATATGTATAAAAAGGATTGCGTTGTATTATCTATTTATAATAAATAATTAGTACTGATGGTAAAAAAAAGATTCAACTGTCGTTTAATGCCGGTAATTGCCGTCATCAAAAATAGAGGGCGCTGCCATTATTTAATGTGACAAAAATGGCGTCATTTTTTTATTGTTAAATTTGTAGCAATTATATTTATTTTGAAATTGTTTTTTGAAAAGATATTGGCACTATTACAATGTTACAATTATTTTAATTGTTATGCTATATTATTTTGACTAAGTCTATTTTAATTAAAGTAATTATAAACGATAAAAATACTATAAATTATAACGGCACAATCCTTTTTGTATGTAACTGTTTATAAAGATATACGATTACCTACATTCTGCATATTTATAGAAGGTATTATTTATACTTGTGAAGTTTTTCATGTATAAAATCATGTTAATTTCTTATTCGTCATAATATAAATAAGGTGTAGGTGACTACAATCAAACTTAATATAGAAACGCTATTTTTTGTTTAAATAAAAAAAAAAACACTATATAAATTGCTTAATTTTGATTTGCGGTAAATGAAAATTTTTCACAAGTATAAAGTAAACCCTTAGTAAAAGATCTATATTATAATTATTGTAAAGCCAAAGTGTTAAATAACTCTATATTTTAAGCTCACTCTTATACAATTTGGCTTAGAGTGAAATCTTTGTTTCACACTCAGATGTTCTCACTATTGTGAAAATAATAAAAAAATAAAAAAATTGTTTTTATTTTTATTTAACCCTAAAATACAAAAACAATACATAAACTTTAAAAAATACGTAAACTTAACTATGAATTTACTAAAGTCAAAATTAAATCATATTTTTAATAATAAATATTTAAACACTACACTACGAAAATTCTATTCATATTTATATAAAAAAATTCTAGGCATACATTTAACAAAAAATTATATTACTTTACATTCTAAATTATTTTTTTAATAATACTCAAGTTATAACAATTAAAAAAAAAACATAAGTGATTTTTTTTATCTGGAAATAAAAAACAAAAAAACGTCATTCGAAACTCAATTCGGTGCCCTTCAAATTTTTTTCCGCCCAGTCATCGAAACGTCTTGACAAATCATCCGACATGTAATTCTTCCAATCTCCAATTTCACCCTTCCTTATAAATCTTAGAGAAGTTTGTTCCAGGTAATTTTTTCCGAAGGATTTTTCTAGAATTGCCTCTAAATTTACAGCTCGATTTGTCTTCATATTTTGGAACGACAGATGGTCACATAGCTTGTAAACGTCTTCGTCGGACATGGTTTTATTTAAAAAGTTGGCAGTTCTTCTAACAACGTTTGGTAAATCGCGCTTCATTTCTTCGAACTTGATGAAGAGAATGTTCGGATCATTGCGTCTTTTCCAAAATCCTATAAAAAAATTATAGATCGAATATCTGTGAGTGCTTCTTTATTTTTTAAATCGACTATCCAATTTTATTAATTGATCGACTTAAACATTTAAACTATTTCTCGTTAAAAGGTATTATTAAAATGGCCCTAACTATATAAAAAAAATATTTTTGGTAATCTAGATTCATAATTATGTTAATTGAAAAACCAGAAAATATAATTTTCTAATTTTATAGAGTTTACTGCTCCTGGTAACATCAAATGACGGTTATAATAATCATTAAAAAGATGAATAAGCATTTAAAACCATACCAAGTATGTGATTCCAAACTGGTCCAAATGGCGCTCTGTCTCTCATAAAGAGGTCGCAAAAATCTTCAAACGTGCCCTTCAATCCGTGAACCAGAGTGCAGTAATGGTAATATGAAACCACCATGTCCTTGGGGTTGCGAGATGTGTAAATCACCTGGGTGAAAAATAAATAATATACAAGAACTTAGTATATTATAATATTATGTATAGAAATAAGTCTGAATAATTGCCGAAGTATCAAAATCCATTGGACACTTACTTAGTATAGCGATTTAATTACGACACTCCAGAGATGACATCGTTAATATCGTAGTGTCAAAATTAAATGGACTCTTAACTGCTTGCATTAGCAGTTTATGCCCAATAATAAATAATATATAAATTTTAGCGCATAAAATTTAAGAAATTTCAGGTTTTATGTGACCAAAAGAGTAAAACTGATGAAATAATTCGTTTTAGAGTTAATACGATACTTAAAAGCTTTTGATAATTAAGTGACTTGAAATTTAAAATTAATTGAAGTGTTATTCTATATAAGTATGTATATAAAACATAGTAGCATTAATTATATTTCTGATTCAAGAACGGCTCGACTAATTTTTATGATATTTGCTTAAATTGTTAAAATCGTCCCAAACAACAGTTATTCTGCAAACATTGTAAATTTCACAAAAAAAAAATATATCATACATTTTATACGGAACGGATATTATGTAGGAACTAACATAACATCTACCGATTCTTACGTGATACGGAGTTCGCCGGAACGGCTAGTATAAAACATGGACGCTGATAAGCAATACTATGTCAAGCCACACGTACTTCATTTTGAGAAAATGGCCTCTAAAGATGTCAAACCTATTCTTAACAAATATGTTTGAAGCAGTGTCCTTCTTTTTTTTTAATTTTTGATAAAAAATATAATAAATTAAAATCAGACTGATATATTTAATATATTATCCATTAAAAAGTTTTTTAAATATTTGAGATTATTGTATAATTTGCAAAATATGGAGCGCACTTGAAATTAGAACCAAATAATTAAGAAACTTTTTTCCGTACTTATTTAGTTTATACAACTTCAATTTTTGTTAATGATGTTAAATAGGTGATGCAGAAACGAATTACATCAATATCTCCGAATATGACTTTTTATGGGTTGACACATTATTGCTTATCAGCATCCATTATATTCCTACCTTCGGCTTAACAGAACCATCCTCGTTCAATATATCAATGGGCAGTAAGTCCCAGGGTAAATGGCTCCGTATGTAGCGAGGGTGTGGTAGACGGTACTTCACGAGGTCTACCGAGGTGCCTCGGACCGACTCGTCGTGCCACTCAGCGTGACCGTCCACCATTATACACGACAACTCCACTAAGGGGCAACGTATCTAGGAAATGAACATTGAGTATATAAATAATATTAGAAAATATTACGTTATATAAAATTGAAGATTTTTATTATTCATTGAGACCATATGTACTAGCCCCAACACGTACCGTGTAAGTGTTCTGCTCTACGTTGTCGAGGAGTTATGTAACCTGCTGATTGTAGATGATGCTACAGCATCATGTTAAGGTTACGTAATTATATTTTTAATATAATTCCTAGTATATTAAATTTTCAGTATATTCGACTACTAGAAGTTTCTTAGATATTTTAAACAACTAGAAAAGAACTGATAACCTTCAAACGTCTAATCTTTATAAATTATAGCTAAGAACCGTTTCAATTATACCTATAAGCTTTAAAACAAAAATAATCGCATCAAAAATTCGTCGACTCGTAAGGCAGCTATGATGCCACAGACAGGCACACAGATACCCAAGTCAAACCTAAAAAAAACCCTCTTTTTGGTTGGGGGTAAAAATAGTGGATAATGAATGACAATAGTAGTGAAAATATATTGTAATAGTTGCATTAAAGAAACAACAAATGCGTGTCTAAGTAGGAAAATTCATTTCCTTAAACAATTTACTATGAATTACATAACTCTAAACTGACGGAAAAAATTACTATAGTGAAAGAAACGTGATGATAAAATTAATTAAGTAATTTAACGAGAAACGATATTTTTTTTAATAAAAAATTGTTATAACTCGATGTTCATAACTATAGATAACATGAAGAAAGAATAACAAGGATAAAAATATTCATTCCATAAACATTAAAGAAAAATCACAAATAGGCAAACATTACACAAATTAAAGAAACATATGACTAACCTGCTGAAGAGATTTTGCTCCTTCGTAATCTAAATCGTGACCAATCAGCCAAACCATTTCTTGCGCCCACGTCGACCCTGTAAACAACGACTCGTTTCATTTTCTTAATTAATTACTCAATCGTTAATGAATCTCAATTTATCATAATTTTTCAAATAACTATTTATATTTGTATAAATTAATTAAAGAGGAATTAACAGTTTCGCTCTATTTTAATATTTTGGAATAATTGTATTTTCTTTTTCTAAATAAACGTAACTTATATCGGTGCTTTAAAGCTTTTGCTGAAACCTTTATTATTGAATAACTTTTTTTATAAAAAAATAAATAATCAAATGTATTAGTGTTGTAGATATATTATTTAATTTATCGCAACAAATTTTGATCACAACATAATCTACAATAATAGTTTACAAAACATAAATACCTTACTTAATACTAGTTAATTACTACACTATTCTTAAGCTTAATTCAAAAATCAAAATCAAAATATACTTTCAAGTCGGCTTTTACAAGCACTTTTGAATCGTCAATACAGAAACAAAAAAGTAAGCAAAACATTAATTAAATTACTTTACCACTGGTTCCGAATATAGCTTCTACCGAGAAGAACCGGCAAGAAACAAATCTTTTAAAATTTTTTACAAACGGTACATACATTTATGAGTTACAAATACTTTAAATACCCTGTGTGAATCCAGCTTACACTACATCCAAGCATCTTTATCGTCTACGTAATCTTGAACAGAATAATAGCTATTAAGGACTTTTTATTATCTACTTTAAATTTATTATTTGTAAACTGAGACATTTTCTACGGGATTTTATAAAAACAAATACTTTGCGGTAGGTCGAAAATTCGGCGTTATAAGTTTAAATTAGTACTAGGATAACAGTAAAATACGTACCAGTCCTTGGATAAGAGAGCATCCAAACATCGCTATCCAGTACCTCCATATCCAGTATATCCTGACCTATGGTCATATAATCCGCTGGTAGGATCACGCGTCCAGGATTTATCTCCACCATACAATCCTCTTTTTCAAACATCTGATCCAATTTATTCCCCGTCTCCTCATCCAGCTTCGAAAACGTCAACTTGGGTATCGTCCTCATATTTAACGATTTAATTTCGAGATTATACCAAAAGTGACTAATCTAAAGATGCATTTAGACGTTAATCGTGAAGAGGGAAAGACGTCTTATTCCTGCAAGTTAGGAAAGTGCAATGATCGCGTGCTACGCGTTGCATCGTGTGTTTTCCTCAACTCTCACTGGATAGGAGTGTTCACTTTCGTATTTTCTAGGAGTTATAGACATCGCACGCACTTGAACAATATAAGATTATTAACCTATATTTTTTTTCTTATGTATTTTTTAATGTTTTATATGTATGTTTTTTTATGTTTACCCATTATTGATTACTAGGCGAGAGTTACACTTATAAGTTTTATTTTCGTAATTGATATAAAACGACTCCGTAACCTGGTAACAGTTACCTAAGTAACAATAGGAAACCTGTGAGTGTCTAAAGATGGGATAGGGTGGGATGGAGGAATTCTTTCAAGTGTAAAGTAATGACAATAAACTTATATAAATATAAAATCTGAGTGCAAAACTTATAAGCGTAATCCTGGCCTTACTCTTAAGTATATTTTATTTAATTTTTTATTTGATTTTATTTTAGGATCACCAACAAAAGATACATACAAAAAAATTAAAAAAATAACAATGTTACTTCAGCAAAATATGTGTGCTCCTTCAATTACAGGAGACCACAGCTTGCTCATATAAGTTATTAATATTATATACATGGAAAATATACTTTATTATATGGTTCGAATTCATTTGTAATAATAAATTGGAACAAAAAACTATTTATAAGAGGTTGAACTTCCTATTTTATTAACTACACCTGATATACCTACAATATTTGAATTTTTACTCAAATGAAAAATGAAATTTTTTATCATTCTTTTAATATCGACGAGCATATAAAAGTAATGTTAAATACGCATTTCAACAAAGACCTTAATACAAAACCACAAAATATAACGCAATTACTCTAAATAAAGTTCAATGGAATAGAAGAAATAAGAATACCGAAAATTAAATTTTTTATAATAAATAAAAAAAATGTATAAATAATTGTGAATACAGTAAGACCCTGTATAAGCGCCGATTGCTTCCGCGGACACTTCCTGTCCAGCAAGTATTCCTAGCTGTGCCTATGCGTTGTAAAGTGCAACAGTGAGGTTACGCAACTCGTTTGTATATCCGTACCACGATACTGCGATTGATTAAATTTGCATTAAACGGTTTACTAAATATTATATTTGTATTTTGCCAGATATTTACATGAAAAATGATATATATTTTTTATTTAAATTGTTTTATTTTTATGAGAGTTCCAAAAAGACAACAAACATAATAGCAAACACCTTTTACCATCATGCCATCATCGACTTCGATTGTACTTAGTTACTCAGATAATTGAGGGTAATGCATGGATGGATAAAAACAGATATTCTATATCTCTGTTTTACGTTTAAAAACTTATGGCAACGGAGATATAATTTAAGACTGATTTGTAACAGCATAAAAATTCCAAATTTACCGCTAATTGTTAATGATGCATAATGCTCAAAAAAGACATAACCACTATTAAAATAATGACTGTTGAACAACGTATAATTAGATTTGTTTCCAGTAAAATTGTTTCACTAGCTCTCCAGTAAACGTTATACCTACCTTAGGCAAAGACAGAATTAATTATTTATCAATTAGGACATGCATACTAAATAAAAACTATATAAGGTATAATAGATATGGTGTAATTGTTAATAAAATAAACTAACAATATTTCCTGAGGTAATTAATTTTAATGAAAGTAAACTTAAATGTTTCCGCGTACATACACAAGCGCATTACTACAACCGCAAATCTGTATTCATAATTCTTGAACTTTCGAATTATACACATAGAGACTCGAAAATGATATATGAATTTACTTATTTAAATATAATAATTATTCTTACAATTATACATTATAAGGCATAATTTTGAATTTACGATTTAATGAATCAATACTTGCGCATTAGCTTGGAAGGTCTATTGACTTTAATTGCAGTTCGCGCCATCGATCCTCCCTATTCCTTTTTATTTACTTCCGCTGTCCTTCTTGTTACGAAACGTCAAACCGACGTATTAAAATTTGAAACCGTAAACAAATAATAAAAATTAATAAATAATGTCTAAAATGGCTAATGTAAATTCAAGTTTAGCATATGAAATATTACTTTATTTAAATTCCTTCTATTTGGGAATGTTTTTCGTATGTGAAATCGCTATGGGAATTTTGAAAGCGATAAATGTATCGTATCCCGAGAATGCCCTATGGACCGAAGCAGGAATATTTTGTGTACTCTGCCTTGTTGAAGTAATACGTATTTTTCTAGGAAGACGTGGGAATTTAGCCAGTAAAAGTAAGTCCAGAAAAATAAAGTAATAAAGCGCATAGAAATTCTAAATTGTTCTATAATTAATTAATTGTATAGTTCATGTATTAATTAATTATACTAACGAAATAAAAATTTCGAAAAAGATATCGACAGTGTATAACGATATTTCAATTTAGAATGATGTATTTAAAAGTACCATAATGGTATTATTGCTTTTATTTTCAGAAGTTCCTGTGTTTTTCTCCGTATTATTAACAATACCGTGTGCAGTGGGTGTCTGTTATTTCCTTATTTACCAAACTTATATACTAAGATTAGAATATATTTGGTGTGCTGTGATGTTAATGTTCCATGCGTTGGAACTCACTTTTGCCATTTTGTTCATTTTAACAGTGTGTAAGAACCAGCAGTATGAATAGAATAGGTTCAAAAGTACCTCCTTGCCAAAGAAATACTAATTGCCAAATTTAATGCCAGATTGTAGTTATTATTAACAATCAAAAACATTTACACATTATTCCGAGGAGAGTACTTTACAAAAGACATTTATTAATCTATTTTTTTAAGATAGTTGTTTAAAATTATTATAAAACGCTTTTATAGTATGGTGTTTAATTAATAATGTTAAAAGAAACTAAATGTTTCTAGTTAGACTGTTAACTTTTCTTGTTAATTGTGAATGTAATCTGCTTTTGTAATTAGAAGCTTTAATTGATTAGGTTAAGTAAATGGCCATGTATGTTATTAACGTCCTGTTAAAGAGGTGTAAAAACTCTATAAACTTATTAGTAATGTACGGAATTAGGGGAAATAAAACTGTGTTCATAATGGCATTCTATATTATTAACTACACAACTTATTAACTATATAATGTTATTATTCCTGGGGTGGTGTTATGTGATCAGGTATTTTTTGGCATTCTACTTTAGTGACTTTAAGAGCACATCCTTCTGGTAAATTCCGTTCGATATATTCCAAAAATGTGTCACATGTAGATCCAGTGAGACGTTGTAAATGTATAAATCTGAAGTATGTCCTTATTTCATATTGCACTCTGTGCTTTTTGTAGATGTGCACACATCTCAATAATGTGTGTCTTTCTTTTTCTGCTTTCCGCAAGGCCCAGCTAAAGAAGCAAAGGAATGAAAAATTATTACAAATATTTTATATTTTATATAATATAATGTAACTAATAGGTGTCACTACCTTCTTATTTAAAAGAAATAATAATAATTAAAAAAAAAAAAAAAACAATTATACATATCTGCCTTTAGGGAAATATGTGAAGGTTTTTATAATAAATTATTGTTACTTAAATTCACATACAAGAACTCATCTATCTAATATATTAAAATTTAAATAAAAACTATCGTCTTCAGTAGTTGTTCAAAGTAATAATAATAAAATAACCTATACATCCTTTTTTAAGTAAAATACATACAAATGAATAGCGAAATGACATATCAGTCTTATGCTGTCACTCTCAAAAAGATGAACAGAGGACACGCAAAAATTAATGACTATGAATTAAGCAGCATTTATGAAATTTCAATACCTTTTAGTGACTTCAATGCCTAAATGGGATGCAGCGGCAATACAAAACCAGGAATAACTCAAAAGTACCGCCGGGTCAATACCTCGCATCTCTAGTTCGACTCTTTTGTAGAGTTTGTCTAATTCCACTGCACTGGGTGGTACTTCTTCTATAGGCTTTACAGGACTTATTGTGGCTGTTGCAAAAGGTCTAACCAAGGCATTTGTATTGAGTACAGCCCGTACTAGTGGCGTAGTTCGCCATAATCCCTAAAAAGTAGATATAAAATTAGTTGTAATTTAACCTGTACAATATACAGAATTAGTTTTCTAAATAATACTTACTCTTATAGCATTCATTTTATAAGTCTTGGACGTATAAAATTTGAATGTTTTGTTAAAATGTTTTCTTCGTTTTAAGTTATTGTTTTTAAAGTAACCTATTTTATTTTTACAGTATTATTTCGAATTATTTAGAGAGTAATGTCATCCTGACAGATAACCACAGATGATGTTAGTTTTCAGTTCTATCCGTCATATGTTTTAGAGGTTAATGTTGAAGTTGTAAGTAATTTTTCAATTATTTTGGTAAGTATTTAGCAATTTATCTTATTTCATAATATGAGAAATATTTTTTCATCGATTTTTTTATTTTATTTAAGAGTAAAGTCAAGATCTCACAGAATTGTCTTTCTATACTTTGAACTGTTTTAAAACGTTAATGATACAGGCCGAGTCCAGATGTATCATTTTTAAATTTTGCATGTTACTATTTATAACTAAAGATTAAATAGCTTTATGGGGGTTATTATTTATTTATAATATATTTTTTTATAAACACATTACGAAAGTATTTTGTATTAGACAAAATGTAATAATATAGGTTTTTCCACTTTGCTGACCACTCCATTATTCAGCGTCTCCCTATGCCTCTCATACCTATTTACATTGAAAGATATCCCGCTCGGACCCATTGTAGGACAATAGGCGCTGCGAGCAGCTTAATGTTTGTTACTCGGGCGTCTTTGTTTAAAGTTTTTTTCCGAAAATTCTAATAATACCCTATGTTATTATACCTTATCGGAATGCTGAAGAGCCATAGATATTTTTAGCACATCTGCAGTTCATCTGTCATAGACCTTTTTAAAGATTTTTTTTTACAATATAGAAGAAGGAAATTTTTTTACAATTGATTGTCTACTACGACTCATTCGGTATAGTTACTGGTAGTTTTGTAGCTTAAAATAATAAAGCAACTAATCTTCTACACATAAATAGCAAAAATAATAGAAAATGGGGACACAAAACAAAAATAAAGGGGAAATCGACTAAAAATCTGTAATTTTTATAAAATAAATTCAAAGGCCAATAACTTGAGAAGGGTTAGGTTTAGGATATAGGGTTCCTGGTCAAATCGGTTGGGAATGATGGAACCTATCCTCTCTTAAAGGATTTCGGTCGACTTAATCTGTAACCCTGTATAGTTATAGGTATTAAAATTTACTTTTAAACAATTTAACGGGTAAGGAGGTAATTATTACTATTTGTAGTACCGATAATAATAAATTATTGAACAGAATTACATTCTGGTTATAGGTTTCAAATTTTAGTCCATTTTGACCTCTTTGATAAAGCAATTAAATAATAAATACTTTTATGTGGGATTTCGAAGTTTCTTCTTATTTTAAGACCTAATTTTTACTATCCGTTCCTTAGGCTATCAAAAAAATATGTTCTCCCCTAGTAAAGTAGCCGTTTTAACGCTTTTACTGTTACATTTTACAGTCTTTATTAGTTCACATCTGTTATGATACAATATACCGCGGCCTAAATCTAGTTTTGAGTTATGTCAATTTAACTGTCACTGCCAAAATATCTTAATAGAGTTGATCATAACATTTAAATAATATTATTGAAATAGAAATAGAAAAAAATGGTAGGACATCTAATGTTGTTGAAAATACTGCATTGCAAATTACATGGTAAAAGAAATTCGAGAAAAAATGGAAATTTAGAAAAACACAGAAATATATCTGTAAATGAAACCCCGATGATCAAAAGGGAAATCAATTACTTTAATGATATACAGGCTACTTGTAGGGTTTGTTTGAAAGAAGGTGACATCCCTATTTACGGCAACGCAATAGCGGAAGATATTTCGAATGCTTTATGTACGTTTGGTGACATCGAAATAAGTACAGACGATAGTTATCCAAAATTTATTTGCCAAGCATGCTATGGGCTTCTACAAAATGCAATACTACTCAGAAAAACAGCACAACAATCGGATGAGCTGCTACGTCAGCCACACAAAAATGATAACGATGATAGTATGATGAGAAATGACAACTTTGACGATGTCTTCGAAGATAATGAGGTGAAAAACCAATCAAGTGAATACTATTGTCGAAAATGCGACTTAAATTTTCAGTCATTCAAGGAATACAGTGAACACAGACTCTCAGATGAACATGAAAATATGAGACAGACTTGTCCAATATGTAAAAATTCATATGCCACATTATATTTTAGAAGGCATCTAGCTCTACATAAAGTGGACACACCATATATGTGTGATATATGTGGTAAGAAGTTTATTGTTCAGGGACAATTCACGAGACATCGGATGACACATTTCTACAATCTTCCATTTGAATGTTCATTGTGTCCTTATAGAGGACGATTTAAAGAGTCATTAAAAATGCATATGCGTTCTCATACTGGGGAAAAGCCATACCAGTGCAGTCAATGCCCAGCTCGTTTTGTCAACAAAAGTAATTTAAATAAACATGTATTAACTCATAAGGGCGATCATGATTTTAAATGTGAATCCTGTGGTAGAGGATTTTATACTAAACGAGATTTGGAGTTGCATTTCAAAGTAGATCATACTGGTATAAAAGATCATGTTTGTAATATTTGTGGGAAGGCATTTGGTTATCGGAAACAGATGATGAAACATCAGCTTAAAGTTCACAAGAGAGAAAAATTTAGAAGTGGTCGAATGCCTTTATATTTGCAATATGAGTCTAAAAAAAATTCATCAGAATGATATGTATTTTTTTATAAAAATAGGCAGCAAACGTGCAAAAAGGTCATGGTTGTTAACTACCACATCACCTATTAACAGAAAGGGAATAAGGGATGAATAGGAAGTAAGAAAAGGAATGGGGAAAGTTGTTAGACTCTCAGAACACAATATGTAATGTAGCTGTATTAATTAATTTCACACCAATTTTCTGTTAGTGTGCTGCTCGGGTGGGGACTCTAGCCAGCCTATATTAGCTACAACTAAGCTTTACCACAGAAAGGAAATACCACAGTAATATTGTTTGAGTGCTTTACATTATAGATTTGTTGATTGCCTTAAACTATATTTTGTCATTTAAAACTTAAAATAATAAATAAAAGTGACACGATACTTGACAATAGAATTAATATTGGAAAATGTAGATACTGATCTCAAAACAATAAATGATTTTTAATTTATAAAATATCGATTTTTATTTTGCCTTAATGTATACAATTTAATATTTCAAGCTGTTTTTCATACAATTTTAATTTTATGTTTTAAAATATTAAATAAAAGGTAAAAATCAATGACAACATAATGTTATTTAATTCATATTATAATAACTCGCTGCATAATTTATGAAATGTTTTTAATTAAAATCTATACTATTATTATGAAATTGTAGTTTATCGTTGTCTCAGATTTTCGCGATTATTATGATCTTCATTTTCATCGATCATTGAAATAAAACTATTTTAAACGGATTTAAATCGCGTATATTAATTATTTTTATCATCCCGACGTTTCGAGCACTTTGCAGCGTTCGTGGTCACGGGTAGACGGGTAGAAATTGTACTTTGTTTGGTTGATCTCAAAAACTACTGATTCAAAGATACATCAATCAAAATTCTATCTCTAATCAGAAAATGCAGAAAAAAGGTCATTAAAACCAGCCATTACTTAAACAATATTTTATGTTAAATATCATTCCAAATATGGAATACTGTCAAATTTAAATGACAATCAAACAAATTGTTACTCAATTATTAGTTCCTCCAAAAAGTTAAAAGCCTGATTTCTGCTCTGCTTTTATATGAAAATTTTGATTAACGTGACAAACTATGGCCAATGAAGCAGAAGAAACTGTACGTAAACTATCTATGCATAAAGGCGTTGTAGGTGTTATAGTCGTTAATGGAGAAGGAATACCCATTAAAACAACTTTAGATAATCACGTTTCCGTCCAATATGCTGGTTTAATGAGCGCTTTAGTGGATAAAGCGAAGGCTGTAGTCAGAGATTTAGATCCATCAAATGATTTAACATTCCTCCGTATAAGAAGTATGAAGAGTGAAGTTATGGTTGCACCAGATAAAGATTTTATTTTAATAGTCGTTCAAAGCCCTGCCGATTGAAGGGTTTTTGGCTATTAAGTTTATGTACTGTTCTTGCATTTAAATTGTATTACATTTATTTAGTCAATGATATTGAGGTTAATAAATAAAACTATAATTCAACATGTCAAAATTGTTTATTTCTTAGTCACTGTTACAGCTTACAATTTTCCTAAATTAAAGCTAGTGTACATTTGGAATGATTTCACCACCCGCCTCTATTTCCAAAACCTCGATTTCCAAAGCCTCTATTTCCGAAACCGCCTCTGTTTCCAAAACTATTGTTACCACCAAAACCGCCATTACCAGAATCGTTATTATAACCACCAAAACCGCCTCTACTGCCTCCAAAACTACCTCTACTTCCAAAGCCGCCTCCAAAACCACCTCTATTTCCAAAACCGCCTCTGCCTCTTCCAAATCCGCCTCTAGGCCCAAATCCTCTGTTTCCAAAACCTCTATTGTTACCCCCGAAGCCACTTTGATTGCCAAATCCTTGATTTCTTGGTCCACTGGTTCCCCAACCTCGTTGAGTTCCTCTTTTAGCGCCATCAGGTCTAAATGAAAATGTCGGCGCGTCTCGCGGTATATTATAATCTCCGGCGTCCATAACACAAAGTTCTTTTACGCAATTAACAATCTGTAATCAAATATGTTAAGAGAAAATTAACATAAACTACATTCGTAGGCAAATTACCCTTGTAAGTTTTAATCTCGTAATTTATATAAAACAACAAACAACAGTTATCTAGGTAACTTTACGAAAGAATTGATTATCAAAAAATAATCACCGACAGTTAATACTTTTAGGCTAATGCAATAACAAACGACATATAAAAGTCTGAGAGCAAAATTGATTTTATGTAATTCTTGCCTAAAATATAACTTTAATAAAAGGTGAATTTATATTAAAATCCTCAAATATCAAATAAAAAAATAACAATACTAATGTTATACGTGTTTTATATGTGTAATTAAAAACCGGATTACCCAATATGCTTAGTAATTCTACGTCAAAGTCACATCTTGTCCTTGTTAGCTTTTTGTGTATTGTACTGCACAACAACTTAAATGATTTTTTAAAATAGTGTTGTTTAGATGCTTTATTGATTCATAGACAACTGTTGTCAATTATACTTAAGTTTTCTTATACAAAAAAACTCGATATTTGTATATTTGTTCATGTTCTTAGAATCTTCCGCTCCGCCCCTTGACTGATTTTTTTGTTAATTTGTTTGTAATAAATTATAACTATCAACCTTTTGCTCTCCAGGTGAAAAGTTTAATGCAGCATCTGGTTCAGCCGCTGCCCTCTCTACTAACTTCTCAATAGCCGGACGAAGAGCTGTGACCAACGCAGCTGTTCTCGGTGACATTTCGAAGTTGAGCCAGTTGTCTAATCGAACCATGTTGTCGATCTTGAAAGTTACAAAATTCAGAAATTAGTATGAAATAATTAAATTTGTAAGTTTATTCACATAAAACAATTCTGTAACCTAGTATCAATTACCAATGTCACTTTACAAAAACTCTTACTGTCAAAAATCAAGGGACTGACTGTAAATACCTTTAGGAGTAAAACAATGATAAAAAACTTATGTAAATCTTTATAAAAGCTTGATAGAAAAACTTATATACTTATACGAAGGGGCCTTCATATAAGTATATTACAAATAATCGAATTGAACAGTTTTGTTTATATATATATTATAACTTTAATAACAAGACGATGACTTAAAAACATGCAAAAAGGTTAAGTACAGTTTATGAATTTCATCATTGAGTTTATAATTACATTATTATAAAATGGCTTCAAGCTTACCCATTCAACTTTCCTGCTGCCAAACAGCAAGATATGAAGCGGTGCCACCATAGTAGTCTGCTTACAGCTGATCGCTCTCGTCCTCACTTTCTCGCCAAAAACGAACAAAGGGGACTGGAATTTCTGCTCTTGATTGCTACAGTTCACAGATGTTTTGTGTATTAAGGCCGGTTTGCCTTCAGTTGTAAGTACCTTAAAGAAAAAAAATTGACTATTTATTTATTTTTAAAAAGGTTCATAAGAAGTCACCCATTAGCTGTTACTCTCTAAAAGTGTGTCCAGTAAAAAGGCAATAAACGTTAACTAATAATTAATTTTCCAATGTGTTAGCCACATATAAAGGATTTTAATTATTTTATAAGAATTATCCTCAATCCTACTTCGATTCGCGTAAGTGTGTTAGCCTGAACCTATACATTATGCTGTGCAGAACACTTAATTAGGTACCAGAACAGTCCTTCAGACATTTCTTTAATTATAATTATTAAATCCTTATTATATAATTAAAAGATGTCAATTGATTTGTTTTAAAATTAACAATTATTTTTTTTTAGCAGTTTTTAGTGCAATTCATATCAGATGTGTCTTCCAAATAGTTGAAAACATTAATATAGAACCAGAGTAATTGTTAAAAAATACGTGATTTTGTTCTGGTATGTATTTATTTACCAAATAAGTCATGTTAGGATAAAGACATTTTTAATGTGTTATAACGACTGAGAACATTCAATAAGTGTATAACAATATCATATATATTCAATGTTTTAAGTCTTGTGTACTCGACTGTACCATTCGCGAGTTCGGACTGGCCTCGTGTGATAGTGTACTATTGATCTTGTTACCATTTTACAAGTGTTTAAAAAAAAGTTTATAATCTGTTCAAATTTACATATTTCAATAATAATTCAAGTAAACACATGTTTATATACCTTTCTCTTTCCTTGATGCAGACACACATTAGGGTACAAGCCCATACAAAGGAGGGCGATAACTAAGTCTAATACTGGGTCTTGCACACTCGGATTCCACCTCTGAGGTACACAACATTCTTCTGGGAAACCAACTGATGTTGTCAAAATATCTGAAATTATTTATTGCATTGTAATAATTTAATTATATTATTAATAATTTAATTTGGATATCTACACTACTGTAAAAAGTTGAAAAGTTGTTTTTTAATGAGAAATGTAATATTATTAATTGAAAATAATGGTAAAAAAAAAGTTTAATCGAAAATATTGCTATATAATTATTAATTATAATTTATAGATTACATAAAAAGTGATTTTTTTTTTTACTTTTAAATATCGATTCTGATAAAACGTCCAACACATGACAAGTTGACACCTAGTATTTAAAAAAAAAATATTTAACAGTGTCTTGCTGTTTTGTTTAATTCGTTGAAGTTACGTAACGTCACGTTATGGTCACTGCTCTGCTCTTATGAGACCCATTTTAAACCCAAAAAACTTAATTATATAGTAATATTTTCGATTATAAAATAATTTTGTCAATAAAATATATATAATTGATAATATTAGTCTTTATTTTAAATAGATACTATATTTATTTTTATATTAACTCACTTATCAGTTGATATTTAGCCTCGCAAGTAACGCGGAGGGTAGTTTGTTGAACGCCTTTCCAATCGCACCATTGAACTTCTGCATCATCACCCTTAGCCCGTTCCCTCTCCCACATCTATAAAAATAAGTATATTAAACTTAAAACAAGTATCAGAAAAGACTTTATGCAGACAAAGTTGCTGTAATATTTTATGTACCTTTACATAGTATACAGTGAGAATTAGATTTACAAATAAACTCTGTAACCTTTTCAAAAATAAAGCACTGATTTTCATACACCCGGAAGAATATACTATTGAGTATAGTTAGTTAGTTGATCTATTTATTGAAACTCATATCTTATGTATACGGCTACCGAGGTAACTGTTACCATTTGTTTGTCAGTTGTTTCACATTAGTTACAAGAATAAAACTTACAAGCGCATTTCCCAACAAACAATCAGCAAAAATAAATTATCATTCATATAAAAACATAGAGATGATGAATTTATATTTTATTAGTATTAAATCTACTATTGGTAGCGTGATGGCCTAGTGGGTTTGAATCCCGGCTAACACCATTGAGTTTTCAAGTGCTAAATTTGTGTTTGAATTAATCTCGTGCTCGACAGTGAAATAAACAGCATGAGGAAACCAGCACGAGCCGGGAAATATTCAGGCACATGTATATCCACCAACCCAGTGGAGCTTCTCGGTGGATTAAGCTCTAAACCTTCTTCTTAATAGGAGAGGAGGCCTTTTCCAGGTTGTGGGCCATTTACAGGCTGTTACTTTACTAGTACTACTATTATTGGTAATTTTAATGGTTTTTATATATTTATTAAAGTTTTAACATAAAAACGAAGTGTGATGTTTTTTGTTACTTTTTGCTATTAATTGTTAATTATGTCTTTTATTTATTACTTCTCACATATTAAATATATACCAACCTGGAAAGCATTAAGCATGGCCACGTGATCCGAGGCTCTTTCTCCAGCTAGTGCTCGCTGGTGACCACTGAGCCTCCTTCGTCCTTCAACAACGAAGATCTCGGGGAAAGTGGTAGAATTGGCTGCCATGGTGGTGAGAGCATCTCCCACACCCAGTACGAAACCCAGAACCATCATTTTCCCCAGACGAGGTTCTAGACAAAAAATCATATTTATATGATTTTTATATATTTTTATAAAAGAAAATAATTTAATTTGGGTACATTTATTAGGTTATAAATTGCGCGATATCTTTACATTGTTATGAAATCGGTTATATTTTTACAAAAAAATAAACATTGAAACAATTTTATTTTAAGATATAACCCAACAACATAAAACATTTAAATGAAAATTTGGTCACAAAGTACAAAGTCAAACTCTGAGAAAATCATCAAAACATAATAAATAAACTAAAACAAACCACAAGGGTGAAAAGGTGATTAAATAGAGATTCAACAACTAAACTTAAAATACTTTTACACAATATGTATACATTTCCTGCAATAGTCAAATTCACACCCCAATAAGCAGATCAATTTAAGGAATATATATAATACAAAAGTTACCTATGGGTAGTTTAGCAAGGATAGTTCCCAACGGTGTCAGACTATCGTTACTGTCCAAACAGCCCAATTCTCTTAACAATGCTTCGGCTTCAATCACAGCATCAAGCGGTGGAGGTTCGGGAGCTTTGGATAAGAAGTGACCAATATTGCCGAGACGTAATAGTTTGATGCTGCAAAAATATAATTATTTTGTTTGAGATTTATTAAGTGGCAATACATTTAACAGGCTTACTTCTAGCCACACATAAGAGTTAGAAGTGACAAATTAAGTATCAATCGAATGATTTGATTTCTACATTCGTTCTGGATATTATTTTTATTTTAATACCAAATAACTCAAATAAAGAAAAATAGACTATACATTATTTTTACAATACCTTAAAGCGAGTTCGTGTAATGGAGTCCTGAACATTTCAGCAGTTTGATGTTCTTCCAAACGATCGAAACGAGCTTTGGAACACAACGTGAAACACACTCCAGGACGAACTCGACCCGCTCTGCCTTTACGCTGGAAATATTACACATTATATTGAAACAATACTTCAAAAATTTATAAGAATACATAAATTATGATTTAAAATATATGTCTATATTTGAGCATATAATTGCTAATTGATTGAGAACAAAAATTGATAGGGAATTAAAATTATAACCCTATTGTATCAATCCTTTATTAAATTACTGTTATTTTTTTGTCTTAATATATGTTTTTAAATTAGGTTATAGCGGGAATTGGACTACAGGTTATTGATATAAATTTTATTATGTCAAATTTTTTTACATTAAAAATAAAACTAATT
The DNA here is from genome assembly GCA_037950945.1 of Hypolimnas misippus. Classification (NCBI taxonomy): domain Eukaryota; kingdom Metazoa; phylum Arthropoda; class Insecta; order Lepidoptera; family Nymphalidae; genus Hypolimnas; species Hypolimnas misippus. The sequence continues at coordinate 6,790,947 of JBBEEQ010000009.1, forward strand.
TTCATTAAATGAGACAGAATAAATTAAGCTTTATTTATTATGTTTCAATTGTAGGTTAAATAAATAAATAAACTAAAATAAATTTACCTGTTCGAGATTAGTCCGGCTGGCCCAAACAGTGGCATATGAAGTCATATTGTTGTGTGACGTGAAGAGTTTCATTTTGGCCTTGCACGAGTCTATCACGTAGACCACATCATTAATTGTTATTGATGTCTCCGCTATGTTCGTTGATAAAATCACCTATAATATGAAGAAGTTTGTATGACAATCAACATAAATAAAGTTTGTGATGATGGATGGATGTTTGTTGTTTTTTCATGCAAAGACTACTGAACGGATTTTGATAAAACTTTACATTTATTTGAATACACTGATCTTAAGAACTAGTAAGATTTGAAAGCTTTTTTTTGCGTTAAATAGTACATTTATTAGATTATAGACTAGATAACATCAGGATCAAACTCACAGCAGTGATGCAACCAATAAGAATTTCATTATCAAAATGTCTTACATTTGAATTATACGGTCATACAAGTTGATATTGTTGTGATAATATTTTGTAATCCAAAAAAACGTAACAAATGTTTATAAATAGTGCTTACAAAAGTCTATTTGATTTAAGTACACATCAATTTTATCAACAAGAACGTACTAAGTTAATTTACACTTTAATTTAATAAGCCCCTCCCTCTCAAGTGATAAAAATTACCTTAGTTAGCCCCGGTGGTGGAGTGATGAACACTTTCTTCTGATCATCCCTCGGTATTTGACTGTGCAAGGGTAATATCACATATCTATCAGTGTTCCCGAATATTCTACTTTGCGACAGATGTTTCATGAGGGCAAATATCAAATTCCATCCGGGGAGAAACACTAAAATCGCTCCTTCTTCACCCAAATTGTTTATATACAGTAGTATGGCTTCGATTAATTCGAAACTTAGCTGTAAAAAAAATTATATACATAGAAATCATTAGAGAAGTATACATAACTTATAAGGCTGAAATGTTTGTCTAATGGAGTAATACAGACATAGTTTTTTGTAACAGATTTTATTATTGTCTATGAATTATGCCACGTCCAGTTCATGCCGAATCGGGGATACTGCAAAACCGCGTAGCTTTTCCTTTTAAGTCTAAATTTGAAGTTAATATTAAATAACATTATTGATAAAATTATGGTCTTATGAGCATTGTCAGTGTAATAATAGGATTTTGATTTCTGCCCTTGCTTGCAATGCATAATGTTTAACTTAACATGTCTATTAAATTATGATGAATTTTTTTTTCCTGGAAAATGTATCACATTCTTGATTTTTTTATTTTCTTGTATAATTCATCATCAATGATTAATATTTTAAAATCAACTTACATCTTTTTCAGACAGTTTCGACATCGCTTCAACAGTCTGCGGTGAATAATTGTTATCAATTTGGCAGTTCTTATTCAAATCTTCATCTTCATCGATACCGACACCTGAATTTAATAATGACATAATCTTTACATAATATAAAGCAAAGTTTTAAACTGTGCAAAAAATTCTAATGCGGTTTTCATCAATAACATAGTGATTTCATTGCGAGTGAGTAAAATCCTCTATCATCATAATTAAACATCATCATACCTTCATCATCGTCGTCATCATCGTCCTTGGAAGCCTTCTTTCCTGACGCTTTCCGCTTTCTGCTGTCTGCAGGCGGCATGAACTTGGTCAATTCTATGCAGTCTTCGAGGAAATATTGTTTCACTGGGTATGTACGACCTGGGACCTACAACAATATATATATTTTAGTACTAATAATTTATTTAACTGTTTTCTATCTGCTTTTACAGTAAGCATACGTACATTATATACAGCTCCTCTTTAATCTGGTAAGAGCTACAACCCACACTAACAGTAATTTACAAATATGATTCTCGTTGTATGGTGAGTGATAGAGCCTGAAGCTTATCCCATCCCTTTCTCTTTCTTCTTAATACCCAAACATATCTTTATAAATTGACAACACCCTCTTTTTCCATACTTAAAGTAACAAAGAATCCAAGAAAGAATAATCGAATCGGTGGTAGCTTTCTATTTAAAAGACTAATTTGTAACTTGAAGATTCATAGTGCTTTAAAAGCCAAAAATTTGAAAACGTTAATAAATTTGCTTATAAAAAAATGTGACTATTTTATTAAAATTAGTCTAGTCTTCTAAAACCAATTATATTATAAATAAAAATTACACGCCTTCACTAAGAAATGAATAATAGTCAATTATTTAAACACAAATTTTGTCTTAATACAATAAACAGAGAACAAATTTTGTATGGAACTGCTGAATCTTTTAAAAAAAAATTATGATACCATTTGAAAGTTACACTATTCTAGATGATCATAAGCAAGCAAAATTTAGTATTAACTATAGTATTCTTCGTTGAATCACAAACTAAGTCGTAAAATACTAACCTCAATAACTGGACAGTTTCCAAAATAGTTGACAAATAGAGTTGTATCGACAGTGGCTGACATGAGAATAATTCGTAAGTCTGGATATGTATGTGCCATATCTCTTAACAAGATAAGTGCAAAATCCGTATCCGCGTCACGTTCGTGGACCTGTATCAAGAAACAATAATGCTTTTTAATCTACATTACATTTTTGGTGATTTTGGATAGGCTTTAAAAAAGCAATCTATAGCTCGAAGACGCTGTTTGCGTCTTGTAAAAATTTTTGACCATGTTATCCCTAAACAAAACACAAATTTATTACATTTTTTTCTTCGGTCCACGGACATTAAGAATTTTTCGAGCTCAGCGTGAGTCAAAATCTTGTTTATTCAGCTTCAATTTTTTTAATGACTTCTTTTAGAGTTAGCGCAGTTTCGCTAGAATCTTTTGGCCTTGAGATATAATTTTAAATCAATTTTTGGATTTGTATTTCAATAAGAATTAATTAATATTAATAAAGAAAATTGATTATACTAAAGAATTTAATTATTAAGAAAAAAAATTTTGAAATTAAGACTGTTTACATTTCTATAATACCTCATCAACTAAAACATGGCTGACACCTCTCAAACCGCCTTCTAGCTTCCGTAAAAGAACTCCAACGGTACAAAACATGATGGACCCGTATGGACGAGGTAACACTGACTCGAATCTCACAGAATACCTGAAGAATAAAGCACATAGAATTATTATTTTTTCCTAGAACTATATAAACTTTAAATATAATCTTTTGTTAATAAGGTGTATTATTTACGCTTAATTTTATCACCAATTTTCTTTCATGATCAGTTGTTCCGCCTACTCACTTGCGATATATCAATTCTGATAACGCTGGTAAAATACCCAACATATGCCCAGTTGACACCCTGTATAATCATAATGCTCACCCCACACTGTCGCCTAGTTCCTCGCAGCGCTCTGCGGCCACACGTTCAGCCACACTGACGGCGGAGATGCGCCGCGGTTGTGTGACGCACACATTAGCCCACGCTCCTTGTCCACTCGCTATATAGTCGTCGAGGATAAACTGGCACACCTGGAATTAAAAAAAAACTCATCTTTATATACATGAATATGTCGACTTCGAAAAGTAAATATTTTCTTCCTGGGGCAAAAAAAAGTTTAGCAATGAAATATTGATGAATTTCAAATAAAAACTTTTCAGATCATAATTTTTAATTCATTTAAACATTTTCAATATTTTTGAGTTCAATATTACAAGTGTGAAAATGGTAAAACTTAGATTTTTTTATTTCTTTATTTATTTTACATGCAAAGTGTTTTTACTTAATGGGTTTAATCTATTACTCCATAAAATTAGATGAAATACCAAATATAGACACAATTTTATCATAACTTTTGTAAGGTGATTTTACCTGAGTAGTTTTACCACAGCCCGTGTTACCCCGAATGATGGTAACAGGGTTGTCATTAATAGCTTCCATGATTTGAGAACGCATCCCATAAACAGGTAACTGTTCTCTTTCATGCAAGCTTTCCTGTAACGAAAATGTATTAGTTTTAGTAAATTTCTGTATTTGTAAAAATAATGATTTTTTTATAATACATTTCCAACTTTGATGACTGAACTTTTAATTGGTAGCTAGTCAACAATATGCCCAGACTTTTAAAAGTAGAATACTTTTTGGATGCCAAAACACTAACAAAATATCTATAGTTACATAAAAATGTAATTTTTATTGTTTTTATAAGTAATAACACATACCTGATAAAGTGTACTGTTCTGACAAATATGTCGATGATGTTTTTCTAAATCGGAGCTGATATCGTCCAAACTTCTTGTAGCTAAAGGTCCTTCATCTAAAAATAAAAAAAAATAACAATAATAAGTAACTTAATTTCCCGATGGGACAACAAAGATTTTTTATTAAGGTGTAGGAACGTTACTTAGCGAAATTCATAGTGTCAAAAAACGCATTAGGAAGTCAAGTTTTTAAAGGTTAAAGAACGTCACTTTAACAATTCTTAATAACGGTCACCGTTATTCCAGGAGACTCGAGTTTTAGAAATCGCTTTGTACTCTGTATTTTATTATTTATTAATATTTTATCGTTGACTATATATGTAATATTGTAGTAAGTATAAAGTAGTGTGTACTGATTAAAAAATTACAAAATTATCTATAATTTTATGTGTTTTAGTCAGTTTCAGTGTAAAAGTAAAATTATTAAGACTATTCAATTATCATTATTTTTTTTTTTGTTGAGATCAATAAATGTTTAGTAACTGTTTCTAAAACAGCATATATATTATTGTATGAAGAGCAGCTCAGTGTCGATAATGCTATCGACATTGGAGTGGTCTGATAATGTTTAAAATTTACTTTAATTATCTTATATACATATAAAATAAAAAAAAATAAATACCAATATTACAGCCAGTCCAAGCGTTCCAATTGGCTTGCGGGGGAGACCATGAAACTACACCAGAAGTCGTTGATCGGACTTCTCTCATCGCTTTTACTCTATCCACTTGAAGTAGTGTTACTCCCTGACCCTCTGTACACTCCTCTCGTGTCACATCCACTGGCTCTATATTTATTGCTGAAATATATTAATAAAATTAGTAAAAATATTTTGTATATACAGCGTGTCAGCTGAACATGTGTTGGACATTTTCCCAGAATCGATATAAAAGTAAAAAAACTAAACAAATTTTTTTGAAAATTAAAATAAAAAATATTGTTTTAAAACTGTAAATTAGGAAAAACAATGGTATGTTACCTTTTAAGGCCGCTTCTAATTTATTTTCAAGTTCCGGACTAATAGCCACTTTGTACGGCTTCATCACACCTTCACCAGATCTGAAAATTGACAATAAGTCTTCTTTATATTTCACCTGTTAGAGAGTTCTTTTTAAAATACACTGAAATACATATTTATACAATAAAAGTATTGCTATTGGGTCTGTGATAAACTTGGTTGCCTAGTAACGAGGTCTATACGACATGAACAACAAAACTAATGTTTTATTTTTATTTTCTAGACCCTTAAAAAATACATACTTCGAAGAAATTTTTAGTAAGAACATCTGTAAAATCCAACTATAGTTTGACCATTTCCATGTCGAATATACAAAAGTTCTAGGAAATTTTGAATATAAATTTACAAAATTTTCTAACTTATTTTATGTAAGTCACTTCTCCACTTACCGGTCCTTCTTAAGCGTTCCACTAAAGGCTTCAATAACGCCAAGATGGTAGAGCTGACGGACCAACGACAATGCACACGACTTGCTCGCTGTTTGTTTATTCGAAGCAGTCTCCCGCCCAGTAACATTACGTCCTAGTTGATGAACATATATAGACATCTCGCAGCAGAAACTCCTGTTGATAAATTTTGATCAATTATCAGATTACTATGTGATTTAAAAAACACCGGCTTCAAAAGCAAAGAATATCTATCAATTTTGTTTGCTTCGTTGACATACTAAGTCAAGTTATTTTGATTTAAAAAGGAAACTACTCAAACAATCTGAATAAAAATTTAAAATTCACAATCGGTTAAGAAATGACAGTGTTTTAAGGTAAATTCATTAAAAAAAACATTCACTACGAATTGGGAACTTCCCCTATTTTTGAAGTTGGTTGAAATTTTGAGACATCCACCAATCAACAGTTGATCTTTACGATTGTACACACATAGATATGATTTTCTTCAATAAACAATTGGTTTTGTACCTAATAGTGACACTATCAATGGTATAAATAATTTATCTAACCCATGGCTGTAAAAGCCGCTTGTTAATTTACCATTTTTTTTACATAATAATACATTTCAGAAAATCCACATTTCAGAGAGGCTCATCATAAAATTGTCATTAAAGTTTACTGCGTATATTTTCTTTATATTAGCGTCACAGATCACATGTTTCTTCCATAAAAAAATCGATATTTCACATTAAAATTCAGAATTAAAAATATATTACTTACCCTAAACATATGGAGATCTGTGCATTAGTTCTGGGAGTGTGGCCGAATATACCGACAGTACCTGCATCCAAAACAGTCTAAGACTATTCTTACCGATTGGACTCTCATTTAAGCTCTGGTTACCTAAAATACCAGATACCGTCATTTAGCGGTCGCTTTATAGTGTCAATTATCGTCACTAAATCAATTGTCGATGGCCACAATACATGCTATATGTTACCATAGACACTGATTAAGTTTTTGCGTGCCTTTATTAATATATATATTTTTTTATTTCCGTTATATTGCGTCCGCTATTTGACGGTCCACTTTAGGAAATCAAAGTGTTAGTCTTGGATGTGTTTAAAAAATTATAAACTTCACCCAAAACTCAGAGTTATAAATATTTTTTGTCATTATGTTACTTCGTCTTAGATGTTTTGGAATGCCATGTAGCCGGATAATGACTATATTTAAATTATTATGAAGCCAACTTTGCAATTTATTTGCAAATTCGGCTTCTATTCTATAAACTACTAAATAACTTGTATGGAATGTTTTTTAAAAACTACATTTAAACTAATTTCCTACTATTTTCTTAAAACTATTTTTAGATAATTTCAATGACATCAAGTGCAAGTAACAATGGCACTAAATATCATTATTTCATCCATACAAGCATATCTTATTTGTATTCAACCTCACTCCCAGACTGTCTACAATTGTATTTTTGCTATTGATTTTTCTAATTTTGAATAATCAAAGGCACTAAATATTCATTATAATAGCATAATTAATACTAATATTGTGTGAAAGTTTAATTGGTATGTAAACACATATGAAAAAATATATTTTAAAAATTATAAGTGATGATTTAAAAGCAGCTAATTGCAATAAGTATAACGTCTGACAATTTGTTTGTAAATTGTCTTTGGACTTTTTAGACTATTCTTTAAGAGTGATAGTCTATTTCTTATTAAGTGAAAAGATAGTAAAAGAAGAAGTAAAATGGTATAACTATAAAAATTGTAGTTTCTTTTCTCATGTCTGATAAAAAACTAAACTTTTTATTTATTATTAACTCAAATTCATACTTTATATCATAACAGTTAAACTATTCACTATCTATATTATATATGTAAATAAAAATCATTATATTGCTATTGAAATAATTGAGAAATAATATATAATAACTATCGAAGCAATATATATTGTATGACTGAGAATATGCAGTCTTTGTTTTGATTCAAAATATTGTTATAAGATAGAAATATACATTTTAACAACTTCTATAAGAAATTATTATGATATGACTATTTATAGAGAGATGCAGAAACTCTTTGTTAAAGTCATTTCTTCTTAAGTTTTAATTTTAAATCTTTTCTTTTTGATTTTATTGTAAATAAATATTTGGTAAGCAACTTATCACAGTAGCTAGTACCTAATCTATTTGCCTTCTTTCCCCACACCAATAATTTGCATCAAGACAAAAAATATCTCAATCGATACTCTCTCTCAACTCTCATTTTAATCTTTAAGGTAGCAGTTCTAGCATAAAAGACTTTGAAAGATATATATAAAATGTATATAAATTAATAAATCAACACCTACCTTGTGTGATCAGGTCCCACAGCTTTATAAACATAATCGGCATTGATTTTATTTATTTGCATAAATTGATGTAGTTTGGACTTAGCGTTTTCCATTGTCCAGTTGCCATGGAGGCTGGCGTTAACGTCAAGATCTTCTGCTTCTTCGACATTCTTCTGTTGTTGGAGACGATCAATGTATGTAAAGTTTTCCCGTTCTCCACCATAAGCTTGGTACGCTTGACCCATGCTTTCGGGGCCCATGCCATCCTGCAACAATAAAAAACATAAATAATATATATTTGGTCAAAAAATATTGTATTCATATTTAATATTCTTTTAAGCTTTATAAACGAGTTACGTTTAGATTAGCCTCTTGACATGTCTTAGTAAATTACTAAAAGTCATGTACACAAATTTATCACACCGAAGAAGTGAAGTTTCTTTATTTTAATGCCAAGCGGGAAAAATGGAATATATATATTTTTTTATTAGACAGATCATATTTTTACAATGCACAAGCATATCATAGCAAAAACCATCTAGCAAATACTAAAATTTAACATGCGTTAATAATGAGACACAGTTAGTTGAAATATAAAAATGGTATAAAGTACCTGAAAGACAGGTCTATTGTGCTGTTCTTGATGCACTGGTCCTGGAGTAGACTGGTCATCATTATCAGCCTTCACTTGGACATCTGCAGGTACATCATTTCCAGCTATTTCACCAGCTCTTACTAAAAAGTTGACGAAATCCCGTGACGCGTTCTTTTGAGCTTCCTTTTTTGTCACCGAGTTACCAGCTCCAACATAACTATAGCCGTCAACACGTACTTCACACAGAAATCTTTGACGATGTTTTGGACCTTAAGGAAAAATTATTATATATATTATATAAAGAAATAATTAAACAAATATTGTTTTTGATGGAATTGAAAATGTTATATTCATATTCACTCTCAACTCCCTTACTCGTTTGTTAATATAGGTTATGTTAGCAGTAAATATATATTAAGTCAACTCAAATAGATATTCCTAGGTATTAATTTACATTGTACATTCCTAAGTATTACGCTCCAATCTTAACGGATTTTTAACAAGCGCCGATATTCATGAAAATTAAAGTAAAAATTACAAGTTTACCGCTTCTCTTTTTATTCTAGAAGTTCTTTAGTAATTACATAATTATAAAACAAACAATAACCACTTAGTACTAACCCGTAGCGCGTATATCAAAGGCCGGTGTTAAACCTTTTTTAGCTGCCCATGAAAACAAAAATGATTTCACATCCATCTTTAGCACTTTACACGTAAATAATGAAAAGAAGCATAAGATTATAATTATGTTTGTAAAATCAGCGCGAAGGAAAATTTTACAAGCGTAAAACCAGACACATCTAAGAGACTATAAGAAAAAGTATATAATAGCAAAGAGTATATAATCACTACGTTAAAGAGTGTGCACTTAGAACAAACCGCTTAGCTAGCCGTTTTTCAAGGCTATGTACACTTTTGATGCCAATCTTGCCTTCTACTACTTCCTTATGTTTCTGTATGTTGGTAGTACTGCGTTTAGTGATGCACCTTTAGTATACCAAAGTATATCGATAATAGTGTTGTAATTTGTCGATAAAAAATATCGAAAATTTTGACAGGGGTCAGAGTTTGAGTTAATCAAATTAAAAATTTGGGAAATGAAACAAATAAATCTTTGTAACAACTTTAATGATATTCATATATATGCCAAAAATAGATAAATTAAAGTTTATATATATGATATATGGTTTATGATATGTCTATTATTATTACAACGAAAAATACTACCACCGGTTCGGAATGTAATTTCAACAGAGAAGAACCGGCAAGAAATTCGATAGTTATTATATTTAAAAACAATTCAGTACAGAATATTTTCAATTAAAACTTACAATTTCAATAATTTACTATCTTAATTAAAAAAATTAACAAAATTTGTAATTAGTACTAATTAACAAAGTATACTTTTTCTATATAGAACCCATAATTTCTCCAAGAATTAGACTAATCAAAATAAATATTATTTGCATACGAAATTGCAGGGATTATTTAGTTAAATAGACATTGTCATTTAGAGATTAATATTTACAAATTTAATATAACTAGAACTAAACTAAAAAAGAGAAAGTTACTCTTTTCTGTCTGTTTGTTTGTTACGTTTAAAACCTAAACTAAACCAACCAGTTAAACATGCATTATTAGTGAAAGATTAATATTTATAAACACATTCAAACAAACACTCACATAGAAAACAAAAATAATAAGTACACATTTTTCTTAAGACTGTTAACATAGTTCAATAAACATTTGAGTAAAAGATGAATTACAAATTACCCGTGAAATATCTAAAAACCTGCAAAATAAGTATACATTTCTAATAAGACTGTTAACATAGTTCAATAAACATTTGAGTAAAAGATGAATTACAAATTACCCGTGAAATATCTAAAAACCTGCAAAATAAGTATACATTTCTAATAAGACTGTTAACATAGTTCAATAAACATTTGAGTAAAAGATGAATTACAAATTACCCGTGAAATATCTAAAAACCTGCAAAATAAGTATACATTTCTAATAATACTGTTAACATAGTTCAATAAACATTTGAGTAAAAGATGAATTACAAATTACCCGTGAAATATCTAAAAACCTGCAAAATAAGTATACATTTCTAATAATACTGTTAACATAGTTCAATAAACATTTGAGTAAAAGATGAATTACAAATTACCCGTGAAATATCTAAAAACCTGCAAAATAAGTATACATTTCTAATAATACTGTTAACATAGTTCAATAAACATTTGAGTAAAAGATGAATTACAAATTACCCGTGAAATATCTAAAAACCTGCAAAATAAGTATACATTTCTAATAATACTGTTAACATAGTTCAATAAACATTTGAGTAAAAGATGAATTACAAATTACCCCTGAAATATCTAAAAACCTGCAAAATAAGTATACATTTCTAATAATACTGTTAACATAGTTCAATAAACATTTGAGTAAAAGATGAATTACAAATTACCCGTGAAATATCTAAAAACCTGCAAAATAAGTATACATTTCTAATAAAACTGTTAACATAGTTCAATAAACATTTGAGTAAAAGATGAATTACAAATTACCCGTGAAATATCTAAAAACCTGCAAAATAAGTATACATTTCTAATAATACTGTTAACATAGTTCAATAAACATTTGAGTAAAAGATGAATTACAAATTACCCGTGAAATATCTAAAAACCTGCAAAATAAGTATACATTTCTAATAAGACTGTTAACATAGTTCAATAAACATTTGAGTAAAAGATGAATTACAAATTACATGTGAAATGTCTAGAGGACACTCAAAACAAGAATTAAATAACATTAAAAATTAAAAACCCGACTGCCTAAATAACTTTACTGTAGTGGAAGAAGTTTTTAATTTAATTGATTAAGTAGTATTTGAGATTGTTATTTCTCGTGTGATTCCTGTTTACGTGAAAATTCTAAAGAGTATGTCACATCTACGACTGGGACGAATAACACCTCATATGTTAAAATCCGTCTAACAGTAGAGTTTGTCAAAGTAGTTGACAAACATTCATACAGATGCTCAAAAAATATAACCCTCCTTCGACAATCGGGTGATACGTTTACATGTCTATTTAAATATACATTACTGGAAAGATCAATATTAAAAAATTAAGTATACACGTATCTTAAAACTGCCGACATATTTTAATATACATTTTTAGTAAAGATCAATATTTATAAATTACATATGAAATAACTGAAGACATATAAAATAAGTATACAAATTAAATTGTTAAACCCCTGTTTCCTACGCGATCACACAACTTACAAACATACAATAATGGAAACATAGTAACAAACAAACATACAATAATGGAAATATAGAAACATACAAACATAAAAACATACAACCTTACAAAAATACAACCTGACAAACATACAATAAAAAAATAAATTTAGAATTACGAAACTCAAACATCTTTACAAAAAGCTTCAGTTGTTTCATGCGCTTAATCATCTTATATATTAATAAAGCACTTGGCAAATACAACTATTTGAAAATTTAAAATAATTAGGTACATCATTAAATGACGATATTTAATACAAAAAAATTGTAGCTTACTTTTATTTCGCTATACCCTGTTGTTGAGCTTTCTTAATTTTATCATCTAAGACTTGTTCACATTTTTCAAACATACTATTTTTAATTTTACAGGATTTCCTAATAAATAATAGAGAAAGTATGTGAACTAATTGCTTAGTTTTTTCATCAAAATGTTCTTGACAAATAAACCAGCCAAAATCAACAGTACTGATTTGTAGAGAACTCCACTGACAAATGTTTTTTATGTGCAAGGTGTGGGAAATTTCAGAATTATATAAATTTTGCGCTTTATTAACGAAATCACACAGAGATTTTGTAGGATATGTTAATGATTTCTTATCGTCCCACCATTCTCTTAAGCTAATGTATTTATACAGTGGGTTGTCGACTGGATCGTCAATTTTTAATGAGCTTTTGCATGACTCACATGTAGTTTTGGTTAACATTTTCGCGGCTACATAACCACTAACATATACTATAGGTTGCTCCTCAAAGCTACAAAGGTAGTTTTCATACTGAGAGAAATCTGTTTCCTCAGGCAAAGATAAAACAGGATAAGTGATCTCATCAACCTCGACAGTTTGATGAATATCATCTCCTGTAAGGTTACATTTTCCGCTTTCTATAATATCTTTATATAGCAACAGTACCCTATTGCTATCTCCTTCACAGTTTGAACCTCGACTCTGAGGTGCTAATAAACCCGATATTATTCCTGCTTTTAATGCATCTGTAAACTGAGAACATGTGATATTTTTATTGGTCACACTGTGTTGACGAATCAGACCGAACAAATTTTCTAATGAATCTTGATTTAACTGCCGTAAGTTCAGATACTTAAAACCGGCCTCTTTATCTAACAAGTTCCAAACATCTTTTAAAGATTTCAAGGTTATTAGAAATCCTTTGATACATCGCACTTTTTTTAGAGGCTGTAAAGTCTCAGAATTTAAAAATACAATAGAGTCAATTACTTTCAAAAAATAATTCCATTTTTCTATGTGATTACTTTTCCTATGTACATTTTCTCTTATGCCTTTCTTAATATCTTTTTGCGATGCTGGGCCATTTGTACAATCAAAAAGTCTATCTAATTGTTCGACTACTTTGGCTGTTTGCATGACTTCCTCTTTTGTATGATGAGGTAGACAGCATGTCATCGTTTTTAATATTGCTGCCATAGTATTGCTTAATGCATGTGCTGCATATTTGACACGCATTTTTGTTTTAAATGAGGGATTCACAACAGTTTGTGTTATCTTTGGGAAATTTAAAAAATTTCTATTTCTCTCCTCAGCCTGTATCAAATGTTGCCATTTCCCTGTATAACCATTAAGCTTTATGATGCCTCCCTTGTGAAAATTGTTTCGTATGGACTTAAATAAATGAGGAACATCATATACAATATAAATTTTCTTCTCATGGCAATAAAAATAATTATTATCAGTTGATTGTCCACTCATGTTCCTCAACAAATTAAGAGCGCCCATGTTGGTAGGACCTTGATCACATGCAGTGGCAATAACTTTAAATTCTGCTTCCGATAATGCCTCAATAACCTGTTTTATAATGATAGCTAACTTGTCTGCAGGTGCAGTACCTGCTACGAAATAATGTGCTACTGGTTGTTTGTACTTCTTCCTAATGCCTTGCACCATGAAAACTAGAGCATGATCGGCTATTTTATTTTGTCGGCCCATGCTCTCACCTAACCCATAATTCACAAATCCATCTACCTCGTCAGTTGTCTCGTTATAAATCAACCTTTTTTTTAAGGCAATCTCGTCAAATGCCAGAAGGCAATACCTATCAGAGGAATCCATACTGGTAGATTTTTTTTTCATTAGATTAATAATATTATAGTGTATGCCTGTTTCTATCGGTATATTTTTTAAAAGTCTTTGTAATGTTTTTGTACTTGGTAAAGGTATTAGTTTTTGCATATATCTATATGCCTTTGGGGATCTTTTAAATATAGATAAAGCTACAATTTTTTTTTTTAATGTCCACCGTTCTCCATGAGATTTAACATTTTGGTTTTTTATAGCGCCTAGAACCATTTCTTTTAAAATGTCCGAGTCAATATTATCTAAATTTATAGAAGTATTTGCCAAACGCTTCAAACTTATTTTAGCCTTCAATAACCGCTGCAGTAGCCTTTTTTCTCTCGCAGTTAACTGGGAATCTGAAAATTCAAACAATTTAAATTTAATAATCAATACTTTTTACCTGATTAAACAGATTTATGAATAATAAAGCTATATAAAGGTAAATTTATAAACAATAAATAATAAAATATTTAAGACAAATATACATCCTAAAGGACTATATAAAAAAAGATGTTATATAAAACTTTATTACTGAAAAAATATTTAATAATCATAGTGTACTTAATTTAAATTCTATAATAAAGTATAAAATCAGGTCAAAATGTCAAATATTTTTATAGAATTTATAGTTTATTTTTTTTCTTTATGAAACATTTTTTCAAATTGTACCTTTATCACTGGTACTTCTTAACTTTCTTTCATAACTTGGAACAGTAGCTCTTACACTATCTGGCTTTTGTATTTTTGTTTCTTTTTGAGAAACTGTAAAATACACAGGGAACATATTATGTTTTATGACAAAGATATTATAAAAAATAAATTAGTAAAGTAAATAATAGAAAAAAAAAAGAATTATAAATAAAATTAATAAAATGATATAAAGTTTAACATAAAATATGAAAAAACAGTACAAGTTTATAGCTAGAATAGAGTTTAATGAGCTAAAATTTTATTTATTATTTTGCAAATATGTTAACTATATCATAATTAATCCTCACCAAGTATCTTTTCATAGGTTGATTCATGAGGAGTCTTGGATGATGATGGCAAGGGAATATAATCATATTCCCCATAACCTGTAATAAAATAAATATCGAAATTGATAAAATTAAACAAACATTATTAAATGCATATATGTATGTAGAACTGTTTTACTGTGGTAGAACCTAGCTATAGCCTACAGACAAAAATAAATAAAAATGGTGCCTTGTATATTATATTGTATTTGTATATTATTTTATACATGTACACATTGTTTACTTACTTTCAATAACAATATTCTGAGTTTCTCCCTTACTCAAATTAGTGATGTCTTGAAGTACTGTAATTATAGTTAAACCAGCATCAATGAAACAGACATTTTAGTATATATATATATATGTGACTCAGTTATATATAACTTACCGTAAAGATGTTTGAGTTATCTTTTCAATGTATTATTTAAATTTAAAAAATAAGTAAAGGACTTTTTGAGAGAAGCATGTTTGTACGAACAGTGTAGGTATGCAGTTTCATATTAGTACAGATTGAGGAAAAATTATATTTATATAATGTTTATCTTCCCTACTTAAATCAGATATTGATCAATATTTCATTGACTAGCTGTCCCTTGCGGTTGCACTCGCGTTTATGGTTATTACTTTGCTCCTATGAGTCGTAGCTTGATGTAATATAGCTTATATATAGACTTCCTCAATAAAAAAACGTCTAACACAAAAAGAATTTTTCAATTCGAACCAGTAGTTTCAAATTAGTCCAGCCATTTCAAAGATTAGCCAAAACAAACAGACAAACAGAAAAAAGATTTTAAAATTGTGTTTTTGATGTTAAGTACTGTGTATACTTTCAAATGCATTTAGTAAAACGCCATTAATTTGAAATTACAAACAGACACTTCAATTATATTTATTTGGATAAATATTAACAATTGTATAAGAATAATTTATATACCTCTATGTACTTTCTTTTCAGACTTCACAGTATGGTATGGAAAATCCAGCAGGATACTATCCACTAATGGTAGATACATTAAATTTATTGTTGGAATTGCAGTGTTTAAGAGCCTACTTCCAGTTTTGTTGAAATTTTTTTTTTCAAAATGAGAGCCACACAAAAATTTGGAGTTATGTAACGTTTCAATAGGGACATAAGCAAAATCTTCAATCCCTACTGCTTTAACCCATGAACGGCACCTGAAAACGGATATATTAATTATGAATTAACAAATCTAAATATTTAAATTAGATTTTCTTTGTATGATACTTGTATCTTTTTATATTAAACAAGTGATTTTATATGTATAGATATAACAAATGAAATATTATTACATGTAAATAAAATTTCAAGTAAAAATTAATTGTAAAAAAATCTTAAAAATGATACACAAGTTTTAATGTGTTAATATTGTTTGTTTCATTATAATGTAGGAACAGCTTTTTTATCTTAAGAAATTTATATATACTATATGCATGTCATTAAACTCCTCTAAAGCGATTAACTGATTTTTTTTGTGCACTGGGGTCACTAATTTGTTTAGATTTACAATCAACCTGACAGATAAAGCAACAATTGAACAGGACGTCCGATGGGTTTGCTAATTACAAGGAACTTTTACCATGTAATGTATCTTGTTGTTTTAATGTATTGCATTTTACAATTTGGTTTTAGTTTGAGCTTTCTTACCTTAACCACATATTTTGTAATCATGTAAATAAAGAACTGTTACTTAATTTAAATATTAAAAATAAGATTTTAAAGTTATAAGTTTTAAGGTTGTTAAAGGTAAATTGATTTAAACAAAAAAACTATAACGCACTTACCGAACTGGATCCAGGGGAAAACGGCTCAAAAATATTTTTGACCCAGGCATTTTCTGTATTCCACAAAGAGCACATTTTCGTACTCGAAATGTACTACGTGGAGTTTCTAAGTTATCTATAAAATTAAAATTATTGCATAATGTTAAACTATAAACATAACAAACTTTAAAATGATACTTTTTTATAAACTACTAGTTGTACTTAGTATGAACTGCAATGTCGCCAAAATTATAAAGATGTTTTAGGCCAGGAACCCTCGTGAGCGTTCCCAGAACACAGAGGACAAACATACAAACGTTGATTTTCATTTATATATATAATAATATAAAATATAAATCAAGGCATGATAATTAACAGTTTAAAATTTAATTTTTATTGTTATTTTTTAAGCAATCATTATCATTTAAGTACATGTTATTCCATAAAAAGTTATGGGTAATTTTATAACGTGGTATTTCTTGCAATTACATTAAAGACATATAAATATTATTCTATGTGTTCTGAGTTGCGAAAAACTTCTCATTTCTAACAAATAGTATCTAATTTATAGAAATATATTAATACAAACCCATGATTTAGTAAACAATTTGTAATATTACAGAGTCCGTATCCACAATCGAAAACGAGTCAATATCTCACAAAAAATGAAACTATTCACTGAAACACACCGGTGAAGTCCTAGAGAACATACAGAAGAGGAATAAGAAGAAGAAGAAATTAATTGTTTACAAAATATAAACAAATTTTCTCGCAAATAACATTAACAACCGGCCAGAGCAAGTTCAGTTCGTGTTATTATTAAACGGAAACGGCCATTTAAAATTTCATTTTGACAAACAATAATACCAACGCTAAAACGAGAATTTCTTCATGTTCTTAAGTGTGGTAGCAAAAGTGTACATAGGCTCGAAATGTAAAATTGACAAAATTGAGCTTTATCCCCAGGTAATTGAGTTTAATTTACATTGCATCCGACGAAAAACACAAAATATGCCGAAGTGTCCATGCACTGTATAATAGTGTATAAAGGCACACCGGAATGACAATTAATCGATTTTTTTGAGATTGTCAATTAGTTTTTTTTATTTACTCATTTTACGGCTTTGCGTTCCAGCTCTTTTGAGCCTTCGATTGACTTTGTATTGCCAACATTAAAATTATTTTTCTTAAAAATAACTTCATACACCAAAACCAAACCAAGAGTACGATCAGGGGCGGTTGGAAACGATTGCCCCCCAAATCGATCATATTCAATTTAAAAAATTATAAAATTTATCATTCAAAATTCTCACATATTGGCCTACCGATACTATACAAATAAAAACAATTACACCTAAAAAAAAACTAAAAATATCAGTTTGATAGTTTCAAAGGCTATAACGGACATAGGTAGAAAAAAGTTGCCACCTGTCCCTCCTCCCACTGCTAGCTAGGCCTATGGCAATGTTTTTTCCTATTTTGTATATTAAATCAACTTTTTTATTGTATACAATTTATAAGTAAAATAAGGAAAACAATATTTTGTATCTAACTTTAGTTATTGAAGATCTTTAGCCATTTTCTACTTTAACAGACTTGTTAGCCGAAACTTTGTCTCGCCTATCACATTCAGTCGCTAGCTGGTTGCTAGTCAACGTCATTCAAACTGGTTGACTTTCTACGTGCTGACCCATTCAGTTAACATATAGTTTTATAACATTGTTGATGGAAAATATAACTTATAATATACTATACAATTTTATATACATATACATTTTTCATTATTTTATTTTTTATACTTAATTAATAGAATCAACTATGTTTGAATAAAGGTATAGTTGTTTTAGATCTAAGAACATAACTTTGAAAATCTATATACACTTTCACTTCTCAAACAGTCCCATTACAATTGTACTCTCAATTTCGGGAGAAATATATTAATCTACACTGTATTGGTAGTGGTACGCTGTCATCAACAATATTAAAATTATTAGAAGAAAATAATAACATAAAACTGTTTCTTAATATTATGCACTCAGATTGCATACTAAAACTGATTCCTCACATAAAAAATACCACGTCGAACTTAATAACAGAATCTCTTATTTAACCCTTAAATGCATGATTTTTTTTTTATTTAATCAAAATAAAATAAAATTATATAAACAGACTAACAAGTAGATTCATGGAAAAATAGTAATAATAATTACAGGTCATGTAAAATATAATAAACAAACAATAAATAAATAAATACGGCCAAATTAGGCGTTTAGTGAAATTCTATGTTGACAGTAGGTTTCGAAATAAGTGTTTCATTTTTGATTCACCATGCATGTAAGGGCTAATTTCCCACTTGGAAATGGATGTTTCTTTTGATAGGAAACAAAGTTTCAACAATACAAAGGTAAATGTTAGCTAACTTGCTATTTTAATATCAGAAAAGTTCAGACAAACCTGAACATTAAAAATATGTTTTTTTGTAAGAAAAATAAAAATGTCAGTATACAAGATTATAAATTACTTTATTTAAAAACACACAGAACATACAACACTCATACGTCAGTAATATTGTTTATCGATAGATTAGACGATTTTTTTTTAATAATGACGTAATTTGAAAAACAAAAATCGCTTAATCTAAACCTATGTGATTAACAAAAAATAACTGAAAATGTATTTTGCTTTCAAAAACATTCACAAATTCTGAAATTCAGGGAGATACGTATTTTATAAATTATATACTCAATTTTCTACACTTTGTTTGTAAATTTAGAATAATAAAAACATAGGGAATCTTAATATATAATAAATGGTTTACAAATAAAATTAAATAAATTAATATTTAATTTAATTGAACACAATTCAACATCAGGATGTTTTATATATATATTCTATCATTTTAATTTATATTACAATCCTTTTTTTTTATCGTTCACGCAAGATTTTCCCTAACGCCGTTTAATTGTAAAAAAGTGACAACCCTAGCTCCCTTTAAAAGTAATGGGTATCCAATTTAATATAAAACCATTTATAATACTAACTCTAACCTCTGCTTTATGTATATACGCCACCAGGTCCCACACTGTAAGAACTTTTTGATAGAAAAATACTCGCACCAGTAGACACACTGCTACATATTGTACTAGACCTTGTTGACGCCGACATATTGTTAGATTTGTTTAACTACTTTTCATTTTTGGTCTGGCTGGAAAATGTATTAACTACCATTTCTTGCAATATGGGACTTGGCTAAAGGTCCTATTTTTAATGTAAAAAAACATATATTTATTACGATTAAATAAAGACAAAGTAGTAATGTGATGCTTGAAGACTAAATAATTATGTATATTTTATTGTCTATATTACAATATAAAGGTATTACACATTTACGTGATTGATCAATTTTATTATGTCAGTTATAGTGGAATAACGCGCAAATAGATTTTCCTATAAGGTCCAATCTTAAAAGAACATTGTTTAAAACTGGATCTTATAGCGTTTCTTAAAAGTTTCAATTTTGAACTAAAATTATTCCAAGTGTACGCATTACATATTTCTATAGTAAGCTAAGCGCGGCTTTATTTGCATTTGAAATTTGAAAGACGCGATTAAAACACCGGTACAACGCCATCTATCTATCGAGTGATAATATCAACAAAATCATTTAATCAAGGACAATACGAGATGCGTTATGTATTAAAATATAAAATTCAAACAGTCTTTTACATAGGATTTAGTTACAAAACTAATAATATATATAGTTGATAAATTTTTTATAAGATGTTCTTTTATTTTGCTAGAATTGGTTAATTTAGAATGGATATTTTTTTAGTACTATTAATTAATTATATAATGTAGTATAATATATTTTTTGTGTTTTTTTTCAATTGTTACACTAAAAAGCTATTGACTGATCATGTCATTTTTAACATTTAATACCTGAAGTGGAAAATAGCGGAATCAGAAATACTTTTTTTATTATTTTAGTGTAATAAATTAAGTTCACACACGAAATTAGATGTTTTATCTTTCTTAATTATAAAAATATAACTTTTAGAATAAATTTGGTCGTTAAAATATAATCGTATTGCTTTTAATATCATTGGAAACGAATATTTAAAGAATTGTACTTCATTTTTTTTTCACACGGCAACACTTGTATAATAATAAATTATCTGTAATTTAATAAAGTCTCTTTCTAGAATGTTCTTGTCGTTTCTGGTACCACATAATTCCTAAAACAACTAATACAATAATAACAATTGCAATGCACATCATCCATAGGAAAGTTTTTACTCCAGACATTGCTGGTTTCGCGTCTTCCACTCTTTCCCGGGGTGCTTCAAATGATGCTGCAGATGGAATTATTTTGGATCTGTCTTCGTCTTTATCTTGCTGAAATTTAATTAAAATTACGCACAATTAGAACACGTTCAATAAAAAATATTTTAGGTTATCATTAAACTTTATCGGGAATTAAATTCAAATAAAGAAAAAAATGTACAAATTTTGTTGTGTAATAGTTTCTAAATTTAATTCTTTAGAGATTATTTATTATTAAAAACCGATTTCAAAAACAAAATACGTTATTTTGTTTGCTTGGACCAGCCTGATAAAAATAAAAAATTAAATTTTCAAAATCGGTTAAAAAATAATGGAGTTCTGAGGTAAAAATATACATTACGAATTAAGAACTTCCTTCTTTTATAAAGTTTATTAAAAAGATTTCTTTGAAGGGCAGTGTATTCCTCAATGAAATATTTTTATCTTTTTAGAGATCAATAAGAAATTTCATTTAAAGGTATTCTAGTTATTAAGTGTACAAAATAAACAGCAGAGAATTAATCAGTGGCTGTCGAATCATAATATTTTTAATAGTATTAATGTCTTATGTATGCACCTTTTATGCGAAATAGTAAAACCATAAGATTTATATATATCTTCATCATTATTAATATTTTTTTATTTTCAAAGATTTATTTTTATATCATATGGTAGAAGTATAATTATTCATACAAAATGACATGACATTATTACATATTTAAACAAGTGTAACGAAACATATTTTTCATTGTTCACATATTTTAATTGGATATAAACTGTACAATATAGTCGGCATAAACAGTTTTTTCATAATACATTATACGTAAAATGAGTACTTACACCTATAATAAAATTCTTATTCCCCAAAGCTCTTACGGATAAAATGACCAAGCTTGCACTTTAGTTCATGTTTAAAAATATTGTAAACTTACCGAATCAAGCAGATCCAATTCATACATTTTGATAGCAATAATGTCATGGTTGTCACTCAAATCCCCAGTAGTGGCTGTTGCACCGAAGAAGTATCCGGTAGGCAACAGAACATTCTCTACTTTTAGGCATTCTTTCCATGCATTCTTGCCTTCCAAATCTGTTGATACTGTTGAAAGATTAAAAAAACAATTAATATATTACAATTATTTTTCTAAAATTACATTATGTTTACGGAAATACGGAGATTGATTGTTAACTTTTACCGACATTTTAATCAAATTTTGCATAGCTATTATAACTTAAGCAAAATAACAAAAACTCAAAAGTAATGGACAAATTCGCAACAATAAAATTAAATGCGAATGTAATGTTTTATTGGTTTAGTTTGGAACAAGTAAGTTGTTTGTGCGACTTCAACATAATATTACAATTTTAAAACAGAAAAACAAAAAAAAATGTCAATACTTTGTAATATTTAAGTATTTACTTCCACAAGTACATATGTTATTTCTATTCATATTATAGTGAAAATTGTAGCAATGCTGATAAAGCAGCTGGACGTCACTTATATTGTAATCTTATGATTCTGAGCTATTATGTAAGTGTTATATGCAAATATTATCTCTCTAAAATAGCATTTCTTACCAAGAAGCGTATCATCCTTGTAGATAATAGACAGATGTGTGTCGTGGTTATAGTTTCTGAATTTAGCCTCACAGCCAGCAAGTTGTGTGTGTGTGCCGTCTCTATCATGGTCATAGTGCAGCGTACCATTGTTCACCATTGCTGATATAAATGGATGTTGATGCTAGGGTAACAATTATTATTATTGATTAGTTATTATTGGACAGACACCTCAATCTATGGAAGATTGAAGTATAAAAGATTTTTTTTCTCTCTCTTTCTTTATCTGCAATTGGCCATCCAGCCATAATCAGATGCGGTTTTAATTTCAGTTTGAGAAGGGAGTGACTGCATCAGGTCTTCTACCCATTTAGTTAGTAACAGGCACTTATTGCCTTTTGTCAAGATCGACTATATGCCATATTCTGTGGCACCTTATATCTTATAAATTATTAAAAGATAAAGAAAGAATTAGTTTTTATAAAACACTTACATTATGAGCTCCATTATGGTTGCTATACGTATCTAATATGATCGCAAGGCCTTGGAAGTAATCTTTGCTACCAAACACTGGTCCAGGTTGCATACGGTCTCTGACATACCAGATGGCAAAACCATCTCCAAACAAATCCTTTCCTCGTCCATGTACCTTGAACTGGACTTGGAGCTCCCAATTTCTGGTGTGGCAGGGCTGTAAATATTAAAAAAGATTATATATACTTACTATTTTTTTAATGACATTTCTTATAAGAATCTAGCTAACTCACATGGTTATATGGAATAGCATGATTGTTCATAGCCTAAAAGCTTTATTAAGAAACAGGCTATTTAAATATTATATTATAATATGAATACCTTTGAGTATATAAAAAATTCCCGACCAATTAAGAACCCTTCTTTTGGAAGTCGGTAAAAACGTTAATACCTGAGTTTAACCCGTATAATAAACAAAAACTATTTACCTTTATTAGTAAAGTTTATAATAAGATATTCTATACAGATTTTTCGTTATGTTTTTAAAGTATTTTTAAGGTAAATAAATATTGTTACTAGCAATTTTTATTATTATTTGTTTATTTAGATACAAGCTGTGCCTTCTGCCCTTGTGATTGTCTAAGTCGTAGCGTGATATGTAAGTCTTTCTCCATTAATGTTTTTTAATAGAAAGACTTTTTTTAGTCAGTTTCGTACCTTTAAAAATAATAACATTCAAAAAAAAACAGACTCATCATCATTTATGTTTTATTATACATGTAGATATCAATGCCAAAGACCTGAATATGATTGTTTACAAATGGCAAATCGATATTATTAATCTATAGTACCTATACTAATATTATATAGATGTACAATCTGTATGTAAATTTGTATGTTATATATTATTACTATAGATATGATACGTTCATACTATTCAAATATCTGTAGGTAGCCATTTCTAATTTTGACAAGCTCGTCAATTGACTTTTTAGCCCAAATATATTCTCGCCTGTCATACTCAGTTGCTAGCTGGTTGCTAGGCAACGTCGTCCAATGTGGTCGGCATTCTGATTGCCAAATATTATAACGTGGTTAAATTTGTTTATAAGTTTGTGTGGGTTAAACTCTAAAATTACTGACCCAATTTGAAAAATTGTTTTCGGGTTGGATTGTCCTTTTATTGAATGTTATATATTATATACATCACGTAACTACTCACAGGAGCGAAGCAGTAAAAATAAACTCGAGTGATACTACGAGGGGCAGTTAGTATACAATAAATATAATCTTAATTTTATCTCTATATAGTAACACGTGCATAAAGCCGTCATATTTTATTACAGTACTATTTAGGTTATTGTTACATTGTATGATAATGAATATTTTTTGTACAAATTATTGTTTGTGAACGAAGTGTAATAAATAAATATTATTAATTTTTTTTAAGCAAAACTTTACTATCTTAAACTCAAATATTTAATACACACATAAAATCTTTTTTTAAATGGGTGGGTAACTTATTTCACTCACATAAGGCTGAGTGCAAACAACCCAAAGAAACGTGATGACATCCCCCACCCCTACACATGTGAAAATTTAAGTTCATGATTTGTAATGGTAAAACAAAAATTAAATTACAACTTCATTTGTACGAAAAAGAATTTTTTGTCTAGTTACTGTTTATGCCTTTGTTAGAAAAATATTATACTTATGTAAACAATATACTGTTACAGACTTTATAAATAAAGTAGTAAAAGTTTAATTACTTGACTCAACAGCATATCGACTTGCTCAAGTAAAGCCGCCCACAAATATTATTAAAAATAATATCTAAGAATTAAAGCTAATGGACTTACAATGTGAAGTAAATGGCACAACACATTAGTTGCTGTATATTGTACTTTAATACGATAATATTAATAGTACGTCAACTGCATTCAGATAATTGTTTTTTTTATTCATAGGTAATATACAAATTATGACTCATTTGAACTTTGGATGAATAGGAAATGGGTTCAAAACGTGTTACAAGTTTTCATATACTTTTACGAATTTATAAATGTTTGTATAGTATTAGTATTTCAGAAATACAATTTATATATATATATTTATTACCACAATAGCATGAGATAAGATTACTTATGTAATCTATACAGTATATTTGATTAATCCATACCTATACATATATAAAGCTGAAAAGTTCATTTGTATGGTTATTTGAACACATTAATATTAAAATTTATATATCTGATATAAATAATGATTAAAAATAAATAATCACATAACCAATGGGAGCTAAACAGTAGAAGTATTAAAATTTAAGATGGCATAAATTATATGGAATATATAATGGTAAATATATTCTCTAATAGTAGACCTTAGATGTGGGAATTATAAATGATATATTTAAAGAGCGTCTTTTGAAATTGTAGTTACTCAGATAACAGTTCGTGACATAGAAATCGTTAATCAAACAGACAATGCATGTACATTAGAGAAACAATTTAAAATTGTAAATAAATGAGGCCAAAAGAAAATTAGTTAATTGCTTTTTTTATTATCTACACTGGTGGTTAAAAATATGTTAATCTAAGTATCAGTGAAAAAAGCACACAATAACTGTAAACATTAACAGTAGACAAATATAATCGGGGGCCTTATTCCATGTGTTGGGTTAAATGATCTACTTGTAATTATAGATACAGTCCAGATAGTAGTTACAGCTTTGCTATTTGGACATTAAGAAGCAATATTGTGTTAAGCCACACTGATTTCATTTTTTAAGAAATGGCATCCTAAGATATCAAATCTATTTTTAATAAATCTGAAGAAATATATAACCATCTTTATTTTATAATTTGACAAAACATAAAATGAATTGAATCTGATTGGTATCATGAAAAGATTTATCTAATAATGACTTTATCAAATAAATAGCATAAGTATAAATGTATTGTAAAATATGGAACACACTTGAAATTCTGAATATTAATTCAAAAAACATTTTTGGTAACTTGTTTTGACAACTTGAAATTATTGGAATAATGTAAAGCTTATGACGCATTAGAATACATCAATTTCTTTGAATTTGACTCTTTGTGGTTGATACATTATTGCTTAAGAGCATTCATTTATCAACTATAACTATGCTGTAACTCATGGGTTGTTTAGTTCGACAGACAGAATTAGGTCACCAGACTGTGTGAAACCCTGATATTTTATTAACAAACGGAAGAAGAAATATGCTCATCTAGAAATCTATATTAATATCATAAAGAGGTGTACTTGTTTACTGACTGTTTATTAGTGAAGGTTATAGGCTACATTACATCATGCTACAACTCATAGTAGCAAAGCAATAACCATAAACATGAGAAAAAACCCAAGGAGCAGCTAACATACTATAATAAGATATACCTCTTATATACCTGCAAATAAAACATGTATAAAAAATTAATTTAACCTTGATTATGTTAGTGACCTCATTATGCGTTATACTTTCATTGTATGTTTATTGGCAAACCATTTTAGACAATTGCTAGGTGTTTATTTAGGGTATTACAATACATGTTGGCACAAGTTGTGTTAGAGACAAATTATGACCGGAATATCGAAATATAAAGATATTTATTACATGATTTAAATATACTTCACACATGTACAAAACTCTCTTTATATAGAACAGAATGTTCTGGCTAAATGAATTTAATTTATGTAGTGTTTAAGATTATTATTCATTAGTAGCGTAGATTATTTTGAAGATCATTAGTGTTACAAAATGAAATAGTGTTATTCGATTCTTTGTTGTATCTATTATGTAGTACAGAAAAACTATAAAATCATTTTATAGCACGGTTCCTCGTGAACACTTAATTCGATTATATACGCGGTTAGTAATGCATGGTATCTATTACCCATGATACAAAGAGTAAAATTGCATACCACTGTGTTCCAAATCGCGCCGGCCTTTGATTGTAGATCGGGCGTCAGGCGAACGTAATTCGAGGTAACTATTGTGCTACCTAAGAAGTCCCAGTAAGGCACCGACATTCCACTCCCTGTAATTAACCATAACGATTTATTATTTGCAAAAAATCTCTAGTTCAAAGTCAATGTACAGGTCACTCACCTTGGTAAGGTTTTGTAAGAGAATGCTCTCTTCGTATATAATCTCTTGTATTCCATTCTGCTAGAATAGGGGTTGAATATAGGGTAAAAAGAAAAATACCACTTAATATACTTTTATCGACGTACATTTTTGTATTTATATTAATCGTCTTCTATTACTAGTGACAAGACAATCGCCAAATCATGGCAGTCGCCGACTGTATTACCACATAATATTTTTAATTGCCCCAATAGTTTATTAATTCGATTTTTTTATAAAAAAATCTATTCATATATGTAATTTTATAGTCATGGGCTCTGGCAAAGGATGCAAGTGGGTATAATGTAAATTTGACTTTAAACAATGACTATACTTTTACCTAAAAACTTTCTTTTAAAGGAATAATATAATATCTTATATTTTATAAAAACATTTTAAAGTAATATTAGTCTCAGGCACCAATTTCAGGCGTTTTATAGAGCTATAAATAAAACAAAATATATTTTTAGAAAGGAAAAAAATTAGAACGTTATGAGCTGGTAAAGTAAAGGATTAATAAAAGAACATATCCAACGGATTCTGAATCGGTGAAGGTGTCGCTATGGTATAAACATCAAAGGAAAGATTTTTAAGATAAGATAGCAGCCGTTTAAAAAATAATCGTTGTTATATATTTTTATAACAATTACAAATTTTAAAACAGTTAATTAAAAAAAATCCGATTACGTTTAAAAAACAGAAATATATTATTTGAAATTGAAACATTATTAAAATAAAACTTTTTAGAATTAAAATGATAAAAATATCTTTTTCTAATTACATCGAAAACCTTTTTAATCGGGAAATCACCCTGGGCTAGCAACACAATTTATTGTCAAAATGAATTAAAGCGCATGTGGGTCGGTAAAGCAGTTTCGATATTTAGAATCGCCGGGTTATGGTGAAAAAACATAGGGCATTTGGTAGTCTTGCATAACAAGTAGAGATGTCGCTATTTGTACGTAGCATCTATAAGCGCCATCTTACGGCAAAAAGCTACCATTTTTTAAATTTGAACGTGAATAAGAATGAAAACATTTTAGAAAAAAGAGACTTCAGGTATAACACTGATGAGTGTGATTATGGGCTTTTTAATTATAATTTTAAAACTATAATGTTCTTAAATATTTTTACAACCACTTGGTAGTGCATTTGACAGATTTCCAGTTCTTATAGAGAGTAATCTTATTCTCAGTTCTGACTCCCGCAACCGCTTAAGGATAGACAAGTAAAAGAGTGACACATAGGGTTTAGGTAATCTTATTGCCTATGGTTAATGTTATCAGCTCTTAGCGATTTTTATTTAGACTGACAGACTAATGTACTCCCACGTACATGGCGGCGGATAACAATATATCATATAGATGATACATTAATATATTATTGTTAAGATTGTGACCACTATGGGCATCGAAAAGTGGGCGCAAGATAGTGCATTTGCACCTTCCTGCCATAAGACAAATTTTAGTTTATTATTAGTCTTCCACGTGACATTTGAAAATAAACACGTGTCTCATTGGCACAACTAGTAAAGAAAAAGTAAACGAGATAAAATTAAACAAAATCCGACAATCTGTTCCTTAAGACGATTTCATCATTGAGCACCAACACGATACTTTTACTGTAAGTTAGTGAGGAGTTGTGTAATCTGCTGATTCCATATGATGCTACAGCATCAGGTCAAGGTTACGCAACAGTTTTATGTTAATATAATTGAAGACACAGTGTAAGTTTAGAATCGATCAGACCAGTAGAAATGGCTCTCATCCTTGCAGCAACTATAAAAGTGCCGATGTCCGTCAAACATTTGAACAGATCTTCATAAATCATAGCTAAGAACTATCGCTTACATTAACTTTCAAATAAAATAGAAACGTATCAAAATCGGTTCATTCGTTATAGAGCTACAAACAAAAAGAGATACACGTCAAACTTATAACACCCTATTTTTTGGGTTGGGTGTTAAAAAAGAAATACTGGTGGTGGTTGTGGTAAAAAAGAAAAACTGCATTTGTTTTTTATAACTGGAAAAAAAGATTACGATTTTAGACTAGTAACTGAAAAGTTCAAAAGAAAATTAATCTTTATACCTTACGTTGTTAAATGAAAGTTAACTTCTCATCCATTATAATAAATTAATAATATTTCTTAAAAAGAAAGTACATATATGTGTATAATAAAAATAAATTAAAACATAATTAATTTTATTACATATCTTTTACAACGTTTATATCAATATAAACATTTATGTATAATTATTATGTTTTATATGATTATAACTGAATTCAATATCTGTTTTCAACAAAAAAATTTTTTATTTAGAAATCGACTGTTTTTCTTGTGTAAGTAAAACGAAAAACGAGTACACTTTCAGTGATTTTCATAACAATTCTACGGGATAAATTTAAAAGTATACCCTTTCGAATAATCAATTTTTCACTCGGTTCAAAATGACAGACTTTTGAGGTAACAAATATTTAAAAAAAACATTCGCTACGAATTGAGAATCTTTTTTTTTTTGAAGTCGGTTGAAAATGCAACGGTCAGTAATAGTCAATGAGTTACACCGACAACAGCAGCTTTACCACAGTGATAAGTTCTTGTTGTTTGAAGCAACCGATTCGACCGTTGAGGACTCTCGTTCCTTCAGCTTAACTGGTTTTATCCCCCGTGTTTTAAGATTGTCCGTTACGTGTGTGTCTGTCTGTGGTACCGTAGCTCCTAAACGGATGAACCGATTTGGATGCGGCTTTTTTTTGAAGAGGGTCTCAATTATTCTTAGACGTGTTCCACTAAAACCGGTCCAGCCATTTCAAGATCATAAGGTCTTTTCTTCTTGCTACGGTAG
The DNA here is from genome assembly GCA_037950945.1 of Hypolimnas misippus. Lineage (NCBI taxonomy): Eukaryota > Metazoa > Arthropoda > Insecta > Lepidoptera > Nymphalidae > Hypolimnas > Hypolimnas misippus. The sequence goes on from JBBEEQ010000009.1 coordinate 6,821,111, forward strand.
GAATCTTAGATGCACATTTGCACATTGCATTTCAAACATATGTTGTCAGTGTGACCTAAAAAAATTCTAAATAGCTTTGCATGCAACATAACTATGCAAAATTATGAAATTTTCGGTCTGATGCCGCAGCTAGGATCAGCAAGATTCACGACTCTTCAAAAACTTACAGTAGAGGTATCATTTTAAGGCTCCTTGACATGGTCTCAATGAATAGATTGTCAGTTTTTGTTTCAATTTTAGTCAATTATCATCTAATGAAGACAAATCTCTATCGTATCTGGCCCGCTGTTAGCTATTTATCCACCCCCGCTATTGTTAACACTGAGTTTAGTCAAAAAAGACCACCATATAAACAACAGGGTTTTATCTTGCAAAAACTAAACTATATTAAATATCGACACTCGAATTACACATTCTGACTGCAAGAAGCCCTTCCGATTCGAAACATTGCTGTCGGGTAGGATAAGATAGGTAGATGGTGGTAAATCATAATAGTGTAAAATGATCTTGAAGAATTCACCGAATTCGCCGCCCTGTGAACGTGGCGCCCGCGTTCAGTGCACCCATTGCATATTGAGTTGCGGCTGGCTTGTTAAGGGTAACCGAGCCATAATACTAATGAAATCATTAAAATCGATATAAAAATAGACTATTTATGTATCTGATCACCACAATTGAAGCCATTTTGCAATACTCTACTTGATGAAGGGGTTATGTGTTTTATCTTTAAACTTTTAAGTAAAACATTGAAGACAACTTTCTCAAAAGTAGAATTTTGCGGCTAATCAATTCCATCCATTTAAATACTCATATAATAAGCAATACTGTGCCAAGCCACACGGACTTCATTTTGAGAAAATGACGTCTAAAGATGTCAAACCTATTCTGAATCAATTTCTTTGATAAAGTATACACCCTTTTTTATATTTCGATAAAACTAAAAGCAGATTGGTATAACGAAAATTTAATGATAAGTTTTTCAAAAATATTGTATAAATTGAAAATGACGGACACACTAGGAATTCGGAACATTAAATTAAGAAAGTCTTTTCAGTACTTATTTAGTTAAGATGACTTGATTTTTTTTTTAAATAATGTTAAATACGTGAGGCTTTATCAGGATACATCAATCTCTCCGAATTTAACATTTCGTGGGTTGAAACATTATTGTATATTAGCATCCATAAGTTGTAACCATCATCATCAGTCCTTCACAGTCCACTGTTGGATATAAGTTTTTTCCACGATGCACCTTAAATATCCTTAGCCATCCGTAGCCTATCTAGTTAGAGCTACTTTTCAAATCGTCAGACCACCTACGTTACGTTTGCAGATCTCCATTCAAGGACCCATCTACTACAGCGGCCAGTGGTCATTTAACAGACTTGTATAAGTAAAATTGTAGACAATACTAGCTGACGTGCCAAACGTTGTTATGCCATATTTAGGGGTGGGCCGCCCTTATCACTAAGGGATATAAAAATAGTTTACAACCGTTTCTCAGACGTACCGAATACTCGTATACACAAAAATAAACATAAAAATCGGTTAAGCCATTTAGGAGGAGATTGGTTACAAACTCTGACACGAGAATTTAATATATATAGATTTTCAAATATCGAGAAAGTTAATGACTTATTATTTCTTACAAATATATCAATGAAAATAAATGTTTCCGAAATCGTGCAAGTATTAACATAAAATTAGGAATATCCGCAGTGAATGCTCATTGGAACTGCATAGTTGCAATCTGCGAGACGTTTTCTACTTTCTAAGCACTTTCACTTCAGACAAAACGACTAACACGCCGTGTGCCGGCTCAATGTTTACAGATTTCCGTTACACACATTTTTCCTTTTAGTAACACTTAAGTTTGTTTACTTCTTGCGTGAACTGTTTCACGGTATGTTTGAAAGGTTCGCGACGGTAGATATAGTTGTGATTATTATTGTTTACGCACAGAGTGTTACGTAACTATTTCTTTAAAAAAATATATTCATAATTAATTTTACGCACCTTTATTTTGTTTTAGTTTTTTAGATAGTACTAATCTTCTTTTTATAAAACAAAGTTGGGTTAGTTACACCATGTATAACTTAAGCACGGCTGAACAGATTTTAATGGTATTTCATATTGTTGCATTTGTGTCTGTCCCATATAGCAGAATAACATAATAATACTGAAACATCAGAAAAGTCATGAAAAAAATTAACACAGCAAAAGACACAAAGTTAACAGCATATATTAATTCTAAGACGGTACCAAGTTACCCAGGCCAGCTGTTTATTATTAAATGTTTATTTTTTTAAATAAGCAACAAATGAACAGGTGGAACACCTGACATTAAAATCATCACCGCCACCGATGGACATTTACAGCAATGGAGGAGCCATAAATTAATTGCCATGTTAAATCGTAATAGGGATGAAAAAGAATGGGAAATATATAATGGCTATAAAGTATTTAGTTGAATCTATATAAATAAAATTCAGTCAGTCAGTGTTCCTCCTCTATATTATTTCGAAAACATCTTATTGTGTTGAAATTTTAGTAGCGTGTTCTGGTGATGTCCACGAGGGTGTCATTATAATGCATGTTACGTCTAGTTATTAATAAAATGAGAACATATTTATGTTTTAAAGGAAATTGTGGCTGATTTTTCTATCACTTCACAACTCAAGCCATTGAAAATAAAAATATTTTTGGGTTAAAGAATGTTTAAAAATTACTATGAAGAAATCAATGTTGCTAATTAAATGTGAGAACTACATCGACTATAACCATTTATATATTGTATGTTCTACGTGATATCATTTTACACCCATCGTTAACAAACTTAAAATCACGCGAAAACGCGCATAGAAGCTCCGAGTCGTAACATACAAATTAATAAGCAGTAGTAATCTCACAAATTAAAATATAACACGGCTTATTAATATGAGATACAATTAAAAACGCTGCAAAAATCATCACATTATCACGGGGAAAGTCACTTGAAATTTTTAAGCATTTCAATCATTGTTTCAAAGCGTGGCACATATTCGGTGTATTAAAAAGATATTATCATTAGCATCCACGAAATTGTTGCATTTACTCTGACCTACATTTAATGAATTGACACAGCAATTTAGCCTTTATCCAATTATAATTACAGCATATAATCCCGTGTACAATAAATTAACAAAAATGTCTAAGAGAATGTCAAGAACAGATCTTGGCCCAATAGAAACTTTCGCCGCTTTCTCTGACCTGGTTTTTGTAACCTAGATGGTGTAGGTCGAGTCGTTGGCCTTCAGGACTCCACTTTTGGTTTTTATCTGTCACTTTCATTAATCTACGTTGAAGTAGAAAGTTATGACGTTGTAGGGAGGCTGGAATTGGGTCATGGTTGGTATGGTAAGGCACAAGTGTTATATGACTTTTGTTGTTGTTAGATAGATGCACATTGAAGGGTACGTGAATAGCTCTTTTTAAATTACTTCCAATGTCCCATACATAAATTTACATGTTTTGTTTCCACATTTTTGTTTTAATTCAGAAATGTATTGCTAGTTTTAATGAGTTTTAAGAACGTCTGGATTTCTAGATTCGTTGACGCTTATGGTTAATGATTGTTACTTATGGGTCAGCTTTGTCATGCATTCGATTTTCGTAGCACGATAGTTAAGTTTATATGCGATAGCAATTTTTTCTCACATATTGCATGATAGTAGTCTGCAGGGTTGAAAAATGCCCTTAGTGCTTGGCGCAATATTACTGCTCTCGCGCCTGTGAGCCGTAGCGTAATTTATGCGTTTACTTTTAATATACAAACTTACTTACATATTGTGCTGTTTATATAGTAAACTTTAGGTTTACGACGACTGCTCTGGTGTAATAGCACTGTAAGTGCATCTAATACCGTCGGTTGCGGATTTGATCCCCATTCGGGGCATATAATTATATATGTATAAATAGTTGTTCCAAGGTTTGGGTGTTTGTCCTTTCGGGTCTTCCCATCGTACGCCGGAGAGCACGTAAAGTAGTCCGTCCCGGTTGTCATCACAATCGATTGATGATGATCGTTACTCGTAGTAGTAGCCTAAGTGGTTACTGGATTGTCCTCAAGGGTTGCGGAGGTCAGACGGCAGTCGCTCTACGTAAAAATCAGTATCTTGTTAATATCTGGACTAGAATAATAAGCAGACCCTGGTATAACCGGGAAAGATGATGATGGATGGGAGCTAGATGATGATGATGGTAGTACAGTTAATTTCACAATATTTTAGAGATTGGTTAATCATATTTATTTTATAAATAATGATTGTTCATGATGTCAATCAATGATTTTGATGAAAAAATTGTATGAATCATTATAACAAACACTGCATTAGGAATCATTGAATTGAACTAGGAAGTTTTTTATTCACTATTCAAATATGCTCGACAGATTTTTAAACTATTAGTCATAAATTTATCAATTTATTTGAAAATAAAAACATAATTTTAATTTAAAATTATATTTCTCTTCTTATAAGTTACTTTGCACTTGTCATTTCCAGTTGAAAAAAAAACATTCGATGTTACATATAAACAACGAATTGACCATCGCGAGAAACAACTCGATTCACGTCAGTCAATTTCTCGATAGTTCTCGAATCGATTTCCTCAAAATCATATCCACGTGCGTAAAAGGGAGTGCCTCGCTTTCTCTCAAACTTTCACTCGTTCCACGATATAGTCCGTAAGGTCAAAATCGCGGCGCACGGTCAACGACATTGCCAACTTTTACCATGTCTGCCCACGTTAAATTGTTCTAGCATGCTAGATAATTGTAACTAAATATACAGGTACATTTAAGGCGCGATTTACACGTGTAATTTTTCCTCGCAGACTTTCATAATGTAATCGTAAATTTAATTTAATGTCGGTGGTGTTTATTGATACTTAGCCTATGCATGGTTACCAGGAACGTCTTAAATGGCAGGAATGGCGCATTAGGAAAATGGGAATATGACTTTGGCAGAGAACTATTTTGTTAAAATACGTATAAAAAGGCAAAATTTTAGATTTAACTAAGTCTTATGTTTATTTCTTTACTGTCACATTAATTTTATAGACGTATAATATTATCTATATTAATAGAGAAGGTATACTTCAAATTTAAAGAGAGGCACAATCATCGATCCCTTCTGCATAATTTGATAGGAACTATGGAGATCCTATCGATCGCTAAACCCAGGGCGATTGCCCAGAAATAGATTAGTAGGGAGGAGAGGCCTGATGGTTACCCATATAACTCCTACCAGATTATTATTTGATATCAGTTACGTAAGTAAAACTTACAAGTGTCACTCCCGCCTTATAATACGCTTGCGATGTTTCATTTCCTTGCAATTCACTAAAGATTTCCTTTTTGACAGATTCCAGTGAGATTGTGAAACATTTTGATTAGTAATACGATTTAATTACGTATTTATGTTAATCATTGTGTTAATTTATAGTAATAGTTATATTTACCCATATTATCCAGACTTTTCGATTTTCGTTTCAATCAATAGAATAATAATTCTTTCAATAAGTAAAATTGTCAGCAATAGAATCATTTTTGTGCTAATATTCCGTTTAATCTAAATAGATTTTTTATCTTGATGAAAAAAAAATACAATCGAAGATTTGATTCGGCCAGCATTTTTATGCTTTAGGAATGCATGTTGCTTGGTGGAAAAACTTGGAATATTAATCTACATCATGATGTTATTATAAGTTTGGTTGTTTTGAAAGTAAATCATAAACATTAATATGCTTATTACACGTAAAGATTGATACAGTAAATTTATTTCCAAATTCTTTTCTTCCGGACAGATTTAACCGACTTCCAAAAAAGGAAGTACTCAATTCGTCGGGCGCTTTTTTTTATGATCCTTTTTGTGTTGTTAGAGTGGGTTCCTAGATGGTTTTAATTCATAATTGGCCCCGGTAGGTGATGCTTTTGGGCAAGACAACGTGTGTCGGATTCTCTAGTATTATTTAATATATTCCTTAGGATGAGTTAACTGTCCGAATTTTTAGTTACTTAAAAAAATAACGTCGTCTCCTTATTCGGCAGAAATATAGAAAAAATAAATGTAGCTTATCTTGGGCATTCAAATAAGACATGATACATTAAAATAAAATTTACATAATAAGAAATTTATCATATTATTTTTAACTTTATAAATCGGAAATACCATTGACTTATATATTTATATACCCGATATTTCGATACCCGCTAACGGCAAACGTTTGTATTGGTCATACGGATGTTTGCCGTGGTCTGTGTGTTTGTGCTGGTGTTTTGTGTGTTTCCGCACCCCCGAGACAGGATCATAAGACCCTAATGGAGGCCGTTGAGTGTGATGCGTTTATTACCACACAGCTCAAACAACTTCTGCACACAGATAGTTATTATCTTACAAGAGTTAGTTATTAATAAAATTTGTGGTAAATACGGATAGATTTACGATATTCATTTTATATTATATATGTATATAACTGTATAGTATAACTAAGTATTTAAAATCTGATTGATTTGTATACGCAGTATACATTAATTAATCAGTTCTGATAAGTAGTTTAGGGGCTATGAGGGAAAATACATACATAATCTGTCATTATGATATAATCCTTCTTTGGCTTTTTCGTAGTCGGTCCAAAATTAGCTGGTTTGGTCAACTTCGTACCGCCTCAGAACTGACAAATTTTATGTTAACTTAACCCTTTCGTACAAAATATATAACATTAAAAACAACTAAATAACAAAATATTTTAAGTTAATTTAACCTATCATGGCGCTAGCGAACCGGCAATTTTATAAACAGATAAAAATCTGATATTTGTATGTTTTTTTTTTAATTTATACAAATTATACACACTTCCGTGTTTCGGGACACAAATTATACTAATTAGAGACTATAATACTTTTTGAATTAAATATGTTTGCACAAATGTACGCTGACAATTGGCCGTATTACATGCTTAATCCACCACGCTGCTTCACTGCGGGTTGGTGGATACACATCAGTCAGAATTTCTCCTGGTACATGCAGGTTTCCTCCCGATGTTTTCCTTCACCGCTGAGCACGAGATTAAATTATCACGGGATCACGGTTTGAGATGGACATATTCTAAGCCATCTCGGCTACAAACTATTTATTGGTTGTAAGTCAATGTCCTTTTATTGCACTAGAGCGTATCTGTAGCACAGACTACAGCTCGCATAGGGGCTGGCTCGACCACACTCTCGCAGATAATCGGTAAAAAAATAGCTTACATCGTTTCTTACGATGGGTGAGGAGGCTGGAAGGCTACGGTCCTTTTATTTTTCAACACAATCATATTCTTAACAAAAATATAATCCTTACTAATATTTAAAAAATATACACTACGAAAATAATTGTTAAAGGAGTAATAAGACCTTTAAAAAAGTACTTTTTTTTAAAGAATTAAGCAATTAAAAAAAATAATCTTATCCCTGTATATCCTATTAAGCTTCATTTATTTTTCAGTTTTAAGTTAGCAACGGGCTTGTAACTTCTCTTGAGCTACAAATGTTCAAGGCGGAGGTAATATCTTTATATCATGAACAGCACGCTTGGTTGATCGCTGTCTACTTAAAAAATAAATAATAAAATAAAAAAAATAGATGTTTTCCTGTAACTATAATATAAATCGTTAAACTTCTCAAACAAAAACAAAAATAGAGATATCTCATGTAATAACGATACGTTCATACTCAATCGCTAGCTGGTTGCTAGGCAATGTCGTCCAATGTGGTCGGCATTCTGAGTGCGAAACACCATGAACCTGAAGCATATTTTTATTAATATTGTAAAAAAGTAAAGTTTGTATGTTTTGGGAAAAGTCAAAAACTACTGCTACGATTGAAAAAAAATCTTTTTGCGTTAAATAGTCCGTTTATTGAGGATGGTTATAGGCTATATTACATCACGCTACGACTCATACAAACAACGTAGTAATCATAAACGCGAGTGAAACCGCGAGGAACAGCTAGTCTATTACATAATAGGTAACATTGTATCTAAACCAAAGTAACAATCGTAAAAACGAATCGAAACTTTTTAGTCAAACGGTGAACTGCATAGAATTCATCGCGTTTCACATGACAACAGGGGTCATCAACCTCGAATCAATTAAAATCGCTAATTCCCGACCAATTAATTGCAAAGTTTAATCAACGTGTTTCCGTGGTGGGTAGCGACAATAAAACGTTTAATTCTGATTTATTGTTCGTATCGATCGAGTTTGATGCTGTTTTATATGGTAAGGTTTGACAGCGAGAAGGTACTGAGAGCGAATAATGGCGATTGCGACTTCCGTGAGTAATGTCGAGCGAAAAATTGCATTTATTATCTTATCTATATTTAGATTAATTCATTTATTTATTGACAATTGTTACTAAAAACACACGTTTGTGAGTTTTTTTTAATTCAATTATTTTAATCATGAAAGAAATAACACAAATAAAAAAGATAACTATATAAAATAGGTAATTGTTATTCCGGCTTGGTAAATAGAAATAATAGTGAACATTTTATAAATTTAATATTGTTATCGACAAAAATATAAATATTGCAGGTTTACATCAGACGATTGTATGATCTTATTATTTTATTAATAGAAGTATTGTGTCCTAGAATGATTGAATGATGAATTTTACCACAGAAATGTAGAGATATTTATTGATGAAGTGATTTTAAGATTTGTTTTACTAAACACATAGACCATGTATCTAAATATTAAATGAATAAAATTTAAAGTATATGTGAATTTATTAAATAAGTAAGCAAATATTTGTGAAGTTGTTTAATTAAAGAAGACATTACGCCTGAAATTCAGTAGGTAAATACTGCTTATAGTTGGCCGTACTACATTTCCTTAATCCTGGAAGTAAGTAGAATATACAAATTACTATTTCTTAGATAAGTATTTTATGTGATAAAAATAATTTTATGCCTATATCAATTACGTAAAAATGTTTCTATAATTTTAACATTTCGTAGGAATATTTTTAAATATTTTTTATATACAAGAATTGTATCAAGTCTAAGATACATATTGCATATATGTACATAATACATATATATTTTACTATAAAATATACAATAACAATACAAATATTATTTTAAATACAATGGTTATATTTTTATTATTCTTTCTCATAATATAAAAAAAAAATCCACTAAATAAGTAAAATAAAATATTATTTCTAATTTTCGCACTTGACCATTTTTTTATGACAGTAACTTTCTCAGCTGAATTGAACTCCGCCAGCGGTCACCCACGGTCAGTGACCGTTTTGATTGAAACGTAATTTATAAATAAATAATAAATTCATAGTTTAATGAAAACGATCGTAAAATCGACAGTTTATTTGCTTACAAACAGTTATGTCGGATTTTGATTGGCGAAATTATCACTGATAAACGCTGGAAGCGAAAAACGTGAGTTTTTTTTTATACTCCACGTTACTAGTGTAATTTTGAAAAAAAATGCTTAAGTTCAATGTCTTCCTGATGCTGATGAGGTATTACTTTGAGAGGGAACTACGATGTTTTGTAATTATTTTACGATGAATGACTTTTATCTCGAATTAAGCTATAAGTTAAGGACTAATGGACATTTATATATTAACTTTCAAAAGTTCATTTATTCTTCAGTTTACAGTCACTCAAAAACATTTCTTAAATTCGACTCTAGTTCATTAAATTTTAATCCGATTTCAAGATCGACCACAGATAATCTATTCTCAATTTGACCACAGACTTTAATAATTAACCACATAGTATACCTATAGTTACATTCGTAAATGTGTCAAATACGTGGTAGTGTGTGTAATGTTTTTTTTTATTAGTTTAATGTATTTTTTATGCATAATTAAAAAAATAGCATTTTACTACCCTTTTATATATGATATATGAGTGTGTGAAATTTAACACATCCCCGTTGGCGCAATTTTATATAACGAGTAAGAAGTTTTTGTTTCACGTATTAATACATAGACAGGTAAACAAACGTTATAGCATTAAAATGTATCTCACGATATCTTTATTGATCAAGATTATTATAGATTCACAATCAAATCACTGGTTCGATATATATATTTAAACATCATTCGGAAATACAACATCAATAATCGGGTTTAATTTTAGAATAATAAAATATATAAAGATAAATAAATCCTCATTATCATTTTATTACATTCATAAATTTGTATCTGCGTCAGCGGTCAGTATCAAATAATACACATACAGCAATCTGTCATAGATAATTATAAAACTATTTAGTGGTTCGCGTTTTAGTTTATGATATCAAAATATAAAAAAATAACCCAGTAAAACTCACGCTTAACCAATATTTATTATTTTAGAGTAGAATTTAATGAGAATATAGAGAATTTATTAGACGAGAATATATATATTGTTACATTTATTAGTTTTGCTTAATGTAGATTTACATAAATCCCTTTACACTTGAAAGAATTTAGAATTTCTCAATGCCTTATTTTTGACATTTATAGCTTTCGTAAGTACTTACTTCAACAACAGCAATAGTGCCAGGTTACAGAGTTGTTTTATGTTAATTACGAGGGTAAAACTTACATGCATAGCTCTCGCCTTAGGATATCAATAACACTCGTACCGTGGAAATTTCAATTGGATACCTATTAGGGTTCGAAAGGTTCAGGGTTGGGCTGTTTAGTAATAGGGTTCTATTGAAACCGTTTAGTTGCGGAATCCTAAACACAAAAAAAATACAATGTGCCACATTTTTTATAACTTACATATATGTTTTTAAATGGTACAGAAATGAAGTTGTCAGCTTTAACTTATTAGGAATTGTTACGACTGCAATCCTTCGTTTAAGGTGTTGATAATAATAAAATTTAGCATTTTAGTAATCTTTACGTACATACTTAGGATTATATAAAAATAATCCTAAATAAATACACCATTTAACTTTTTTATACAACTTCTTTATAACGAGTTGAATGGCCGTTTGTTTAGACAAAATTTAATAACATGCGATGGTTTATTTTAAGCGATACTAAATTTATTAATAGGTGGAAAATAAAGCTTTGTAGAAATTTATTTACTTTAATTGTTCTTAGTTGGAATACACACGAAAACAGTTTATTTTATATTTTTGCCTTACGGCCAAAATTTATATCCATTTCCATCTGATAACCTCGTCAATTGTCTTGTTGGCGCAAAGATACTCTAGCCTGTCATTCTCAATGGTTACTAAGCAACCTCGTCCATAGCGGTCGTCATTCTGGATGGCAAAATGCATGAGCTCATGATTTATCTATAGTTGCGACGTCGCTTCGTGGTATGTTACGGCGCGATACCGACAGTGAAAATCTACGATGTGCATCGTAAATAACTAAGATTAAAAAAAAGAAATCGATTTCGATAGCAAAATACGCAATTTTGTATACTTGAACGCTACACTTATACCAGTTATTTCGATTTTTAAATCGATTTATATGAGACTAATCTAGAAATACATCTTTCAAATAAGAATTGAATTTTCAAATTCTGTTACGAAATAAACGAGTTGTGAGGTAACAAATCTTTTAAAAAAATACGCTAAAAATTGAGAATCTTCTCCTTATTTGAAGTCAGTTGAAAAATAAAGATGCTACGTCTCATCGTGATTTTCCTTACTTATTTTTATTATTTTATATTATAAGGAAAATCATATTATCGTAGCATAATGATTTTCAACGTGCTATAGAAAAAATATTTTCATGGAACAAGATTTTTATATCATAGGATTGAATAGTCAGTAAAATGAATATAAATGTACACTTCTAAAAGAAAAAGTCCGACATGATTTTTTAAAATATAAATTTTATAGAAATTAAATAGAGAATACAAATAATTATGATGTTTGATTATATAACTTTATCAGCTAGAGGTAACCATTCGATGTTCCTGCGGCTCATTCGCTCCTCATTATGTTAAAATAATAAATTATATCAAATAAGCGATCTGGGACCAGATGTTAAAACAGAATAGTAAAGTGAGGATATAATTATTCTGGTTTGCATATTAAGACAATAATTAAAGACAAAATAAAACCCTTTTTTTAAGTAAACCAAACTATGTGATAAATAATGTGCTTTATTTAAAACGGAAAAGAAAAAAAAAAATAAGTAAGTCGCGTTGAGATTTTTGTTATATTATTGAACAACTACCTACCATTGATAAAGTATTGCGATCGATATGTGTATTAAAAAAAAACATTATATTTTAAATTAATTTATCTTTTATATTATACTAATTTAAACTAATTTGTCATGATATATAAAAAAATAAGTTTTACAAAGTAGTCGTACGACACGCGCTCCACCTACTGGGTATTAATTGTACTATGTCTATAACCATTTCGCAAAGGCAAACTATTGTCAACTTATATGATATAACAGCGCATAATATACGAACAAGAACAGAGACAATAAGTTTTAAATATAATAAATTACAATTTTTCATAAGTTTAATGGTAATTTAAAATGTTATAAGTACATAATACACCTGTTTTATTACTGTTTCTGCAACTTTTTACATCTTTTTGTTTTTCTATTTCTACGATTTTCTAGGAAAGTTAGACAAATTCTAATATACTTCTATATATTTTTCAGCGATTTTCTCGTATATACTTTTAAAGAAAAATGTATGGCACGGATTTACGAGTGCATTCTTAAAGTATGTGATAACATTCCTCATCGACGCTAAAAATATATATTATAAAAGGACCACCCATTACGATTTCATTAAATTACGATATGAAATAAAACTTATGTATATAATTGTGTTTAATTTATTCATTCATTGTATCGAGTTATACACCGGACATGTCTAATTATCTAACATTTCTATTACGGACACAATAAAATGATACACTTTTCTAAACATCCGTTTGTCGTTAGATTAATTTGCTATTATATTAAGAGGAAGTATAAACGTCCTCTAAACGTCAATTAGGAATGCTAGATAGCTATTATCACATAGTTGCTAGACAGCCTTATATGTATACACGTTACATAGGTTTGCGCATAGATATAAATAACCAGGCGTGCAACAGAGGCAGGTGGTTCAAGTTATGTGAACCCACCAGCGCGGTGTGACCGCGAAATTATTTTCAAGACTACACCAACCTCAAGCGGACACACATACAAGCGAATCGTATACACACGAGCGTCTCGCTACGCCACTGCCTATGTAGGCGTAGTCGTGAGAAACTTGACTGTTTATTCCGTAACGACTGAAAATCATATTCACGACAGATGATTCTAGACTTTACCGGACTCGCAAAACCGTCTACAGTCGTGACTCAGTGATGAAGTGTTTATTACTTCCATCGTAACATCAGCGTATGGTAAAGTTGCTATCTTGTTCGTAATGTCCGCGAACGGAGGTACATTCAACTTTTAGCCCAGTAAACTCTCAAAGTTCGTTCACCCACTGCTTGTCAACTGACGTAACAGAGCGAGAAGGTAGATAAAACAGATAGCTGCGTCCTCGTCTCGCTTTATGTTCAAGTTTAGAACTTTTTATTGAGCGTTCGGCAGCCGAAATAGTTTACTTTGTCTGGTTTATGATCGCCTGGTACTTTTGACGGCTTACGTCGACTATATCGATAGATAAACGTGACTATTGGTTTGCGTGACGTCTCTGTTTCATCATGATATATCGACAAAAAATCTATTTTATTTATAGCGTTGATAACTCGTAAAGTTTTTATTGACAAACACACCTACACTGGCGGTACTTTTCTTTGCGTCATTGTTGTTTCACTACAAATTCTCACTGCATCTAGATTTATGTTTCTATCCCGCGAAAGTTTTTTTTACTAAGAAAGTAATAAAAATGATTTATCGTAATATTATTCGTTACAATTAAGAATCGACTCCCAGCTAATGTAAAATTAGAAATGCGTTCAAATACTCGTAGTTTTTATGTACTAATTTGTAATTAAATTGCTAAACAGATTTTTAGAAAACTCGTTTAAAAATTAAGTACATAGACATCAACGCGTGCAAAGCTGTATTCTTTTTATTTGTTTATTTTTTTTTTACTTCCTTTGTACTAAGAATAGGAAGTATTGTAAAAATGTAAGTTTCCTTCCTATATCCATTTTACTAGTTACACGAAATCTGTACACATGTATGTACGTACGCGTATAACTACGAAATAAAGCCAACTGTAGCCATTTTACTACAGCAGTTACCTTATTATCACAAAATATTTAAAATGGCTACAGAAGATCGGCATGAAGTTTCGTACGGTGATTGACAGACCCGGAATCTTATCCTCTTTCCTTGCGTCTTATTCCCTTCATATCCCCCTATTCCCTTTTAAGCTTGCAACGCCTTTGTGGTTCCACTCAGCGTCAGGTGTCTTGCCTGCTCGATTGTTAGTTATTATTTATATTAAAAAAAAACATCAACGTTAAACGTCGATTTGAATTTAGAATATAACTGACTGACTACAAAAGATTAAAAAAAAATTTAATTGCCATACTACAAAAGACGAATTAAAACAATGTTTAACATGTGTCCAGCTAAACAGTGTTTAAAAATTAAACATTGCTTAAAATATTATCTAAATTGCTTAACAGCGAATAAACTCATAAAAAAACTTATTAGTAAAATGTTATACGTTACATTTGACAGCTGAAATAGGTTTTAGACATCTATTAAACTCACTTATTCTTATGTTAATTTATATCTAAAGCATGTTTAACTCAAAACTGTGCTTAGAAGCGGATTTGTAGTACAGATTTTTATAAGCACGCGTTTAACGTCTGTTTAAATCTTTTGCAGTAAGGCAGTAAATGTTTATAAAAATTTGTCCTACAAAACGATAGTTTTGAATTAATTGTCTATGAATAACGCTTATGTTTAGTAGATGTCCTAAACTTATTTTAACTGTCAAATATAATGTATGACATATAATTAATAAGTTTTTCATGATTTTATTCGTACTTAGGCAATTTAGACTAGATTTTTAGCATGGATTAATTTTTAAACACCGTTTAGCTATAAACGCGGTGTAAGTTTTATTTCATCTTTAGTGGTATAACAGTTTAAGTTTTGTATTTAAGATTGTTGTAACATTTAACATGATATTGACACCAGATTTCTCATAGAAAACATTTTTTTTAGTTATTTTCGACAATATTATTTCATTTTTTTTTGTTTTAACGTATAATACCAATGAATCAATTCATAGAATAAAAAGGTTTTGATGCAAGAAAAAAACTTTTTTTTCAAAGGATTTTCTCCAATTTAATTCTTTGGTTAATGGCTTTTTATTTTTTCTTTATTCCTAACACATACAAATCTAATAAAATCAGTTGATATGTTAACAACCTTATGTCAATGAACCGTTTGTTTTGCGCTGATAAATAGTAAAAAAAATCGAAAGCACTATCACCAATGCCCACGCGCACGTAACATTACGAAATTAGACGCTTTGTACATTCTAATAAGAATTTAAGCATTCACAAGAAAAATGTTCACACGAGAGTGGCGCCCACGTGCAATGTACTACGAGCTACCAGTTCAACATGGGCTCTTTTGTATATTTTAACCGACTTTTCAAAAAGAGAAGGTTTTCGATTTCGTCTGAGGACTTTTTTCTGTATGTTCCCTGATTACTCGAAAACGGTTTGAATAATTTAATTTTTTTTTTTGTTTGAAAGAGTATACTCTCCCATTGGTCTTATAAAAGTTTCATCAAAATCGGTTTAGCAGTTTGGTTTTATGTCCAAAATAACTGGAATAAATATGTCATCCAAGTAAAGATGTAATTTCTTTTTTGCTTTGGAAGTCTGTTCTCTTTTTTTGAAACTTTTGTTTTTATTCTGTGCATATTTCTACTTACAACTCGCTTCTGGCAGAAGTGGTTGCTGCAACACTCATAAATAAATAGTAATGTATTTATTTATCATACCGATATTTAGTACAAACCAAAAATTTTAATTATAATAAATATTTCATGTAATATATTGTGTGCTGTTAAAATATTTAACTTTGTACGGATTAAGTAAAATAAGATAATAATTTAGTCCCCATATATCAATGTATATTAATTTCATTTCAATTAACAAAATGCATAAAGCATATCATTATGTACATATTACGTATATTTTATTTTATTTATGTTTTATCGGCTAAATTATTGCTTATATATACTTATTTATTTATTTTTCTAAGTAAAGAGCATGTTGAATTTATTATTGACAAGCGTTATACAGAGGTTAGAAGCCCTTAAAAGCTATAATTTAGGACAAAATTTTATGTAACTGAATGTAATTATTATTTAAACATATATTATTTTTTTCAGACTGAGCAATTTGTCGATCGTATATATTATTTTTAATTTATGCATTTTAATGAGGAAGCGAGGTATGTTAGGGTCTCCCGTCTGTTGGTTTTGTGTCTTTCTCATTGTTTTATATTTACATGTGGGAACACCGGTTATGGCGCTCATTCCATTAGTTTGTCGACTACATTCTTTGTTAAATTGAAGTAAGGTAATATAATATTAACTTAGAAATTATAAAAACATATTTTTATTTTAAATAATGTTAGATTTTTAAGATTATTTGATATTATAACTATAGATATGTTTATGGAATTTGGCAACTAGAATGTCGTCTATTTTGGATTTTGACATTGTCAAGCAATCAGCAAGCGACTAAGTTTGACTGTTTATTTTATTTATTTTATAGATTAGGTAATAATTTAATTCTCAAGTACTGGGATATTATGATTGACAAAGAAATAAACCGAATTTTGCATCACGGAGCCGAACTAGGATTAGTAAAAGCGACCAAATTAGACTTGTATAGAGCGAACTCTCTCCGACCTATGCATTCCTAGTACGTTGCTGTGTAGTGTTAGTTTCTTAGAGTAGCTTTCATGGCCAATTAAGGAACACTTGCTTTCTTGAACTGTTCTTGCTGTTTCCATAGCTGGTATCCTATACAAAAGTTTTGATAATACAAAATTGTTGAAGTATTTATAATGTGTGGCTTTAATGTTAGTTATTTACTGTAATTAAGTTAAAGTTAAAATATTATAGTAATTTTTGTATGTATATAAATACATCTATGTAATGTATTATACTCTACTGGTTACGTAACACCAGTCTTCCATCAGTTAAAATGTAAATACATCATATTATATATAATTATTTTCTATGTTAATAAATAATTATTATTTTATAGCAATAAAATAGTAGGAAATGTTGTACGGAACCGATAAATAATGAGATAAGAAGCATGTCACCTTCATTGGCTGGTCGTTGAACTTTTAGCCCAGTGCGCTCAGACGAGCCCGGCCTGCGGGAAGTAACTTGTTCCCGAGCTATGCTATCCTGGTAGGGTTGATACCTACCGTAAAATATTATAGCATTCCTGGTAAATTAATTTAATATTTTTATGCTCTCTCTGTCTTTCTTTAAAGAGTTCTATTGTGTGTGTGTTGAAATTAATATCAAATTATAAACGTGGTAAAAATTTAATTTTAATAATTAAATCAGAATACTAAGCTGTTTACTTAATATAGCGTGTTTTTTATATCAAATATTTTTGTAATTATAATTTCAAATAATACTCGATTAATGATTTTATGAACAATTCATATAAATAAGAATATATAAATGAATAATTTTGATACTATTTATTTTATA
Organism: Hypolimnas misippus; assembly: GCA_037950945.1. Taxonomy (NCBI): domain Eukaryota; kingdom Metazoa; phylum Arthropoda; class Insecta; order Lepidoptera; family Nymphalidae; genus Hypolimnas; species Hypolimnas misippus. Next base: position 6,838,855 of record JBBEEQ010000009.1, read on the forward strand.
ATTAAACAATATCATGCGAGCGGAACCACAAGCTAAAGCTGTATTCTATGCACATTATTGCTTTCAAGCTATCACAATCTGTCTTCAGGCCTTTACACCGACCAGTTGTGCTGTTCCCGATAGCTGAAAATGTCGATAAACCAAGATACAGCACAAACTGACAGCCGATACGAGGCGGACGGCAATAGCTTAAGATTTTCTTACGTGTTGCCAACGTAAAGAATTTTTCCCTAAATGTACGAAAACTAGGGAGCGTTTTTTACCTGTAAATACGATTTTAAAATATTGACTGTTTGCTTATATTAAAGGTTAACTAACCTTTTTTAGAATATAATATTATATAATATAATAATTTAAAAGGATTACCAAAAAGGCAAATTATACATTCATCCTTATTTTTATATAATTAGGTACTTATGTGTACGTACCACATAATTTTTATTTAAAGTATCCAAGAACAAAAATCATAAAAAAACCATTCTTCGTCCAATCGGAATAGTTATTGGGGGAAATATATTTCACAGTTGACAACACTATTTTCCTCGTCAATTTTCCGGGCAAGAGTCGAATCGCATTAATTGGAGGACTGGTCCTATATATTTGCATGGCAGTCATTCACCTCCTTTCATCTCGTTACAAGGAAGTATCGATAAATAATAAAATATATTTATAATAGATTGCACGCAACTTTGAATACTTATAAAATAACCTTACTAATGTTAATGTAGAGCTTTAAAAAAAAATGAAAGATTGTAATTTTGTGTTCTATTTGATGTCAGTTACCACATTAAAAGCGGAAGCAATGGGTACTGTTATTGGGATTGCTTTACTCGTGATCTGATGGGTTGCCTAGCAACGCGTTGTTGATATCAAGAGATACATATGTTGTATGTTATTAACAATATTGGATTTCCCAACACTTGTAGTGACATCCACAATGAATGTTGTGTCATAATATTAACTTCTGGTCTTTTTTAAAAGGATTTGATAAATTTGTATTTATTTAGAGAATTGTCAGGTATACTCGTATGTACGCCATAGCAAAAAACAATTTAATACTTTTGTCTGAAAGTTAAGTAAACAGAATTGTTATATTGTTAAGATACTGTTAAGAATGTTGATTGTAGTTAGTAGCTTAACAGTGTAGTGTGACAACGATAACTAACAGTTTTTAGTAAGCTCAAAATTATAATACGAATCTTTGTTTGTAAATTGATTTCAAATAGTTTAATTTCATTGTCACACGTTATTTTTTAATGGTCAAAAATTTACTTATCATATCTACGATCTATTAATCTTATATCTAGCTTAACAATTGGATGTTCTGTATTTATTAATTTTAATGTTTCCTGAGATATAGCAAAAACAGGATCGTCAAGTCAACGACATCGCAACATTGTCATCGTGCGCATTTATTTAAAATATAGAAACTATTTTTGTTTTAATGTTATCATCGTTTAGGCGTAGCTGTTGCGAATTGGCGTGTGAAATAAAAATACACATTAAGCACTTTTCAAGTTAAGTTTTAACGAAAAAGAAAAAAAATCCATATCTTTAAATAATTTTGATGTTAAATGTATATTAATAATTAGGATGAGAAATAAACACGGAATAGTATAATAATATGCAAGCCAAAATCAATTGAAAGGAGTTTAAAATTATGTATATGTATAAAATTCCCGTAATTATGTTTAGTGGAATTTTCGAATTAACTTTATATTATAAGTACTATTTAGTGTATATTACAAGTAGTATATACTTATAAGTACACAAAAAAGATATTTAACCCCAAATTGGAATAATTATAAATAATAGAAAATTCCTACAAAAACGTATAAATTATTATTATTAATTATCATTCTCTTAAAATCATACGTAAAAAATGTCTTTTTTATTTATACATATATAATGTGTCATCTGGACATGTGTTAATTTACCAGCGTTAGCAGAATCTATATTTAGAAGTACAAAAAATTTTATTAAAACATTATTAAAATTATTTTTTATAAATGGTAAGCCTATACGTATACGAGCCTACAAGATCCAACGTTTTCTCGGAAACGTCTTGTATAACTGCTTGTCCTGACTGACTGATTCGTCAACGCAGAGATTAAACTGTCGGCATTACAAACTGGCAAACAAAATTTGGCAGCTGATACCTTTTATGTCGTAAGTATCCACTAGGAAAGGGTTTTTAAAAATTTCATCATAAGAGGGTAACGGATAAACGATTGTATGGAAGTCATTTTTAAAGTACGAAACACGTAATTTAATATTATGTAGAGCTAGTCAATTTATATGTATGTAAACCTCTCCTGGTGGCGCTACACAGAATGTTAGCGATGTCACCATTTTAATTTTACAATTTTTTTTGTTGAAAATAACTCAGCCATTAAGATTACGTAAAAACTGTACACTATTGATAATATTTAAAATTTTATGTTGTTGTACATCCGATCGAAAATGTAATAAATTTAATTTATGTTACAAAATGTGCATGTTGATTTAAAAACACATGTTAATCCGGTTTGCATAATAATAAGTTATGTTTAATGCATCGATATTTATGCTAACTAGTTCCCTATCATTTCCACCTGTTTATATTTATACGTGCTTAACATATTTTAGATAAAATTTGCTGTTAAGAGTATCTTAACACTCATCTTAAATTGGTTGTACATTAAATCAATTAATATAAAAATAAAGTCATAAAAATACTAAGAATTGTTAATCAGAACGTAAATACGCCTGAGTTTTAAAAACTTAAAAAAATATTTTTAATAATATAGAAAAAGCATAAATACTAATATTCGTAACTAGATAGTTGTTTTAGTAAACATAGTCAGTGGTAACAATATATTTTAGTCAGAATAGTTGCACAGTCTACGTAATAAAAGTCTAAAGTAGTGAAATGGAGCTGTTGTGAGCTTAAAACAGACGCTCGTTATTAAGAGTGTATCATGAGTATCGTCGCTTCATTTATAACACAGCTTAGGTTAAAATTAGCAAATCCTAGGCGGAAATTGCACTTGTAAGTTTTGCTCTCGTAAGCGATTTAAAACAAGTCTGTAACCTAGTAACAGATATGTCGTAAGTAGTTAAGAAAGCTGTGTATGTCAAAAAAGGGGAACTGATGATAATATTTTATGTAAAGCAATGATAAGTAACTTATGAAAGTCTGAGAGCAAAACTTATAAGTGTAATTGTAATTCCCGTCTTAAAGAAGAGAAAAAACTGCATATTTTTGCGTAGAAACCGTTATGAATCAATAATATACTGTTTTGACATTGCATAATTTTCATTTCAGGTATTTAAAAATTAGATAATCGTTTTTCGTTCCTCTGGTGACGCAAATGTTCATGGGTGACGGTTAGCACTTAGCATCAAGTGGCCTGACTGTTCGTTTTTTGCTATTTTGATAAAAAACCCACAACAATATATCATAAATATTATGACATTTCAATAATTAAAACACCAGTGCTCAAACTTGAAATAGCTATTTAAATCCTGAAAATAGACATTTAACAAATGTATATATTAATAATATATTTATGGAATCTAAGAATCAAGATATCATGTAGTGTATTATTGTAATATTCTGATAAAGAATTAGGTTTATCTTTTTTTTTCAATTTTAAAATGATATAAGTCGATATGTCCTTTATTAGTGGTAGCTTTTTCTGAACGGCTTTAAATATGATGAGACTCGAAAATCTGGCAATCATTACTTATCTTTGAGTTTCTTGTTACTTTTTAATTTAATTCTAAAATTTACTTCAAAGTACTTTTGGAACATTTTAATGAAAGCTTGTTTTTAAATTGTTTTTTTTTTTTTATATTAATTTATGCTTAAGTGGCCTAATATACTATATCATAAATAATTATGCTTAAAGTATACACAATATACTTTGATTATAAACAGTCAAAGTTAATTTTAAATGATGGTTGAACCTACTTTAGTTGAGCTGATTATTATTTATAAAATATGTTATATATTTTAATAAATACATTTCTATTTACAAGTTTACTACTGTTGTTATTATTATCGTGGTTAATTCACATTTGCAGTGCCCTTTGGCTAATAGAAATCGAAGGAGTCAGTGTAAGTGTTCACTTCCGTAAACAATCTTCAGTACTTACTTGCGCTTGTACAAGCATACATACATACTAGAACTTAGTATGTAGGATATCTAGGAATTAATTCCCTTATCGTAGGTAATCTAAGTTCTGTAGCTACTAATTTGATATGAGACCATGAAAGCCGATCACGTAAGCTGAGTAAAATCAACGCTCGGTATACTCGCAGCGTTAAAATTTACAATTTAATTCATTGTAAATGTATTCAGAAGTCAAAATTAAGCGTGTATTTGTATTCAGTCAAGGTAATTTTTAGGCGCGAATGACCTTTTTTACTTTTCTCGACGCGGAAATGCAAAGATTTAAGAAATGGTCCCGTCAGTCCGGTTGTGTTTATTTTAAAACTGCTTGTAAAAAAAAACTTGTAGTAAAATGAATGCGCAAACGAGATTTGAAGTACCAGGCATACATGAGACGAAGAAGTCTGCCCAGTCATACAAGTTGCATCTGCTACACTCATTAACTACGTACGTGCAAACGTCACACACACTAAGAAACAATTTAATTGTTACTCTATCTCTTTCTAAATGCCTCTTTGACCTTACAAAATTAACTTGTAAGTGCGCTACGAAAAAATTTCATAGTTTAATATTAAATTCTTATGATTATGATTTTATGTTTTTATGAAAACGCTATATAGTCTATTACTTTGTATTAATGAAATATTTATGGTAATCTTAGCTGGTAAATGTTTCATTTCTAAGCAACTCGGAAGTGACGATTGAGCTCACTAACGCAAGTGAGTTATCAACATTTCTCACGCTCAGTTTCCATTAGTGTGCGTGTCTATGTGTGAGTGTTATCTCGTCGGCCCTGTGTGTGTGCGCTGAGACGAGCTTGAGGTTCGTTCAACTTATGGCCTAGTAAACTCAGATGTATATTATATATCTAGAATATTGTATGACACTGTCGTTGATGTTTAATTAATAAATATGTGCAGCTTTCATTACTTTTCTTTCTAAAACAGCAAAAAGAAATTTCGATTTAGTCTATCGTAGTCAATGAAAATCGTTACTCTTTGTAATCAAGTCCCACAACATTGTAATTAAAGGGTTTATGATTAAAATCGGTTTAAGGTATATTTAAACGCGTTGTTTTAGTCAAGATGTAATTAAAAATTTATGTTTAATTTTCGCGTTTCAAATGTTTTAGTAGTTAAGAAAATAAAATAGTTATAGTAAGTAGTCTTAGTAGCTAATAAGATTATAATGTAAATATATATATCTTTGGAATGTGCAGAATTTTCAAAAAGAAATTTTTATTTATATTTATTTGTGAAACAAAGAAAATATCTGACCTTGTTAAAAATAAATAATTAAATTAACAAAAAAGAAATGAATTCTCAACACACAGGACACTCAAATTTGGTATGAAGAATTGAGAGGCGTGCAAAAAGGTACCAGGATCGCAAAGGACGCAAGGGATATTCTAACATCACTCGATAAAGATAAAATCAGAGTTAATTGTGTTACGTTGCAGACAGGCGTAGGCACTTCTGAGAATTGTATGCGACAGCCGTCACGTAAGCTTTTGGGCACGTTTTTTAATATGTATGAAATCTTCTTTTTGGTAAAATATAGGTATAAAATGGAAACAGCACATACATGTGCGATAAATTTTACAGTGTTTTAGAGTAGCATACGACAAATATATATACTAAAGCGTTATCGTTATCGAATATAATTGTATTATTTGATAAAATGATTAAAAAAAAAACAGACAATCTACTTATTAAAACCATTTCAACGAGCCCCAAAACGATTCTCTTTCTGTAAGGTTGGTGAGGATTTGTATATCTTGTTGATTCCAGGTGTTGTTGTAGTAGCAGGTCAAGGTCATGCAAATATGTTATTTTAATGTCATTCTCATATCCTTTTAATGTCTGGAACAGAGCTGATAACTTTGAAATATCTGAATAGATCTTTAAGTAATTATAGCTAACTAGCGGCCCGGTACATGCTTCGCTACATATAAAGTGAAATAATAATAAAAAAATATATATTACAAAAAAAATGTTAAATGAAGAACCGCTCGACTAATTTTATGAGCAAACTACTACATAACTACATAAACCAACTACTAAAAAGTTCGAACATTTGGTTAAGCCTAAGCATTTGGTTTGGATAGGTGAGCCCGGTCTTGAGTTATAAAATAACAACGAAAAGTGGCATTGATTTTTATATTTAAAGATATTTCGATTACATCAGCTTTGAAATAAAAAAAACCGCATCAAAATAAGGCCATTCGTTAGGGAGCAACAAAGCCATAGACAGACACACAGTTACACAGATATACACGTCAAACGTATAACACCACTCGTTTTGGGTGGGAGGTGTTAAAATATCAATATTTATTTGTCCGTATTTACTTCGCTGCCATGCCTTTCATGCGATTGTTTTAAAATTTTGTCAACTTAATACAATTAAAATACAGCAGGTGGCGTCCGTGTCGTAATTATAAATGTAGTAAAGGAAACTTAGCTGCGGAGCAAAGCTTGTCAGATATAAATTTATGAAAGATTGACTAATATTTACCATGAACTGTATATTATTCCCGGGAAAGTTAGAGCACAGCACAGTAACACGTAGTTTTCCCAGCATTGGGACAAGTCTTCTATCCTATTAAGGAGAACTAATAGAGGCTAAAACATCACGCTTTCTCATAACGTATTGTCGGATATACATAATTATATATACATGGTATATATAGAGTGATTTATTTTTATTACTGCATTTGCGTTAATTTTTTGCTGACGTCAGCACTGAAGCTGTATCAACAACTTAACATAAAATTACTAAAAACGATCTAGAGATATGTTAATATTAATTAATGATGATAAATATGTCACAGACAAATACATAACTATACCAAAGAAATTAGAAAATTTTCCAGTATTACTTCAACTGACAAAGCAAGATTAAGCCTTGCTTTCTTGTTATTGTACGCTGCGGGTGCCATACTATATTTTTTTCTAGTAATCTATTCTTGAAAAACCATTAGGTTCGATTTCCTAGTGATGCTATGTTTTTCTGCATGATTTTTTCGGTCGTATTTACTTTTTCTCATCATTTCAACAAATTCCTTTAGCTCTCATAGTTTCAGAATTTTCCTTACTGATCCACCTGGACGGAGCACACTGTAAACAAGTATAAGTAATATTTATTATAACATATATATATATATATATATACTTGTTTATTTTTTGTCTTAAGTTCATGTGCACCCTTAATTACGTTTTTGTGTAATAAATTATAATAAAAAAACGGTGAACGTATGTAATTTTCCTCATGAATTTGGCTGTACGGTGTAATACCTTTGCCTTTTACCTCTAAGTTAAGAAAAAAGCAAAAAAAAAATTTCTTTCACCGCCAAATGCGAGATGAATTTAAGCACTAGTACTTGAATACCTAATAGCTAGCCACATTTCGAATCTGCAACCATTGTCTAAGAACGCTGTATACTATTCATTCGGATATTTCGGCTCTTTCGGGTTTTAATGGGATTCCTATAAAAATGCCTATTACCTCGCTTGTCATAAAATTAACGGACGGACGGATTCATCATCTTCTGCACACGCGAAATAAAGAAGAAGCAGAGTCATCATATTATAAGATATTATTAGAAAAGATTTTGTATTTTGTTAATGCGTAAAAAACAATACAAGCAAATAAAATAAATTAATATGGTATCAATTAGCATATTTTGTTTTAAACTAAATGAAAATAGAGAAGACTATATTATGTACATTTAGAAATTTTATAAATAAAAGTCGTTTTTAAAATAAGTAATTATATAATGTAGAGTATAATTCTTTTTATTCTACGTGTACTTAATATTTATTACTAATAATGTAATAAACCGAAGAACATTATTTTATTCCTTACCAAATTCCCGAAATTTTAAACATAACTGACAATAAATAGTAAACAGCGCCATCTATCTTTGAGTAGTGAATTGATTGAGAAATGTCGATAAGTTAAGACAAATATTCAGTGTTTTGTCATAATAAAGCAATTAAATTGCTCGAGTTAAGAGGAGAGCATTATCTTGTTTTATTTTATTGGCTGGTCGGGATTCGCATTATAAATTTGACAACCTTATTCTGGATTTCACGGAAAAAACGTAAGAATGTATAATATGAGTAAGTTCTTTACAAATATAATATTCATAAAAATGTCTTTTTGTTTATCGTCGTTAATTTTGGGTTCTTAAGTTAATGTCATTTAAAATATTCTTATACTACTTTGGAAATTAAATAGAAAATATATATTACGTTGATGACAAATATATATTGTTTCATTATAATCGACTGTAATATTATGTAAACTTTAAAATGCAATAATAATATAATTAAGGATCCATTACATGCGAGAGTCGATACAAAAACGCGTCCTACGAAAAGCGAATGCGAATGAATTTCAGAATAGGGGTGTCAGGTTGAACGACCTTTTAGTTTTTGGTCTGTACGACGATAGAATTGATAATTGATGTCTAGAAAAATAAATCAGTGTTCATTTCAAATATGCACCTCGCTTCGACTTTCTACAAACGTTTGAAAAGCCATTTTCTAATACTGGAATTGTCGTAATAGAAATTCTTTTTGTTACTATATTGGAAATATTTTTGTAGAACCTGATTCTATGTTGTACCTTGAACGTTGATCATAGATTTTTTAAATTAAAAAACTTTTTCTATAAATGCATAGAATAAAATATATTTGAAAATAGCGATTACGTTTAGTTTTCAAAAAAGTCACGTACTCTTATCATGCTAGAAAAAAAATCGAAACTTTTGATTGAATTTTGTGCCAAAAAAAATTCAATCACCCAAGTGTCTCGGGAATAAAAAAATTCAAAACAGAATCAGGCAACTAGCCTTTGATTGTTTCCTCAAGTAATGCACTTATAATTACAGTTTTTTATCACTAATTACCAAAAGCAGTCGTTGCCGGTTGGCAGGTGCCATAAGGAGGGGGCTAGGACGGCCGACGAACTTTGCGAGACCATAAAATATACGCATAAAATGACATATCAGCACTCATTCCCGTCAAACTAAAAGACACCTTAGTTCAATGCAATAAAATCGCTAATCAAAACAACGCGGAAGTGGGATCATTGAGCTTGGAGCAATTTAATAAAATAATTTAAAACGTTCTAAGTGGATTAAATTTTGTTATATGAATTTGAGCTTTATTTTTATGACAGTGGGTGTGTTTTCGTTTGAGCGTCGAGCAGACATGGTTAGGCGGGAGATACTTCATACTTCCTGGTCGGTCTCATATCAATTAGACGATTGGCCTGCTAATTTGTTAGGAAATGGGGGCAGTTCACTCACGCGCATCGTAACCTTAATGATACACGATTAAATCCGTATCTAGAGCAAGGTTCAAAGTTTGCGACCTTAAAATCCGCTGTTTTCTGTTATGAATCTTTTTTTTTTCTTTTTAAAGTCAAGGTTTTGAGATGTGTGTTGTGTAAATGAAGTTACTGCTTAAATATAACAAAATTTGCTTAGACGGTTTTATTAAAATGTTCTCTTTCATTTTTTAATATTTTACTCAGTCTTAAGTACTTAATTTATGTAAATTTTTAATTAAATATTGCTCCTAAAAATGTTAGAATTGACAAAATTTTGATAAAATAATGATTTAAATTGAAACTCCTTCCGAAGGCGAAAAATAGATATACAAAGTTTTCGTGTAGTATCTGTTAGAAATTTCACATTAATATTTCTAAAAATCCTAAATAAAATAATTCACAATAATATGATATATACTCGAAATAAACAAAACATGCAAATAAACTCTGGATTTTGTTTTCAAAACTAAGTGGTGTTAATATTATCCAAACTATTTTAAATCAGGGAGACTCACTCACCGAGGGTTCCATAAACCTGCTAGCAGGCTCACGCTTAGCTGGTTATTTTTTATATATAAATAGCTAACAAAAGAGCACGTGCGACACCTCATATTAGGTGATCATACCCATATTTGTAGCACCAAAAGAGCCACAAATGCCAGCTTAACACTAGAAAGACTGAAACTCAGAATACATTTATATCGCCCAATATCTATCAATCAATATAGTTATAACATATTAATATATACTAGAAATAAAGGAGGGGGAGGTAACTACAATTATAACGCATTTATATTTTGTACAATAGTCACAAAATTCTAAGAAATTGTGTCATTATATGCGTAATTGTTTCTCTGAGTGACATTAAAAAGGAGTCAAAATGACTTTCTTGGGCAATAGTGTTAAAAAAGAGCAAGGGTTGAAAGATAATTGGAAGTAAGAAAAGGTATAGTAAAGGGGATCAGGTTTCCGGCTCTCTCACTCACCGTACGAAACGCAGCGATATTAGCTTCTTCACGCCGATCTTCCGTGAACGTGAGGTACTGCCCCGGTAGAGCCAGCCCGTGTACGAGCTGCGGACTACCGCTAGGCTCTACCACAGTAGTTGTTATTATTTGATAGCCGTCGTGATAACATATTCTGTGATAATTAATTCTTAAATAAAATAGCATAAGTTGCTCCTTATAATGTTAGCTATCTGCGAGTAAAAGTCCCGTCAAAATCGGTCCATCCATTTCAGAGAGCAGCCGAAACAGTCATACAAACAAAAATTTAAAAACTGTTTTTTTTTGCGTATGTAAGTATCGTATGTTCTTTAATATTTATTTAGTGAAAAGCTATTAATTTTAAATTATAAACGACTTCAATTTTATTTATTAGTATGGAAGCATGGATTAAAACTGTGTATTCATATTTATTGTCCTAGTGAATGTAGTTGCGGTCGCAGCAGTTTATTTCTAATATAAATAAATTTCTACAAACTGTTACATATGAAGTCAAATATAATTTCTATTTCAAAAACTTAAGCGTTATTTCAATATTAAACTAAAAAAAATGTTCTTTCTAACTGACTCCCAAAAAGTAGGCGGTTCTCATATACATACAATGTAGATTTAAACGTAAAAATATTAGGAAAGACTATGCACAGCATGATTATTCTTATCAGAACCTACGATACAGGTACATAAATATAGCAAATTATTATTACAGTCATTAACAATAACCAAAAGAATATATGAACGCTGATAAGCAATACTATGTCAAGGCACACGGACTTCATTTTGAGAAAATGGCGTCTAAAGATGGCAACCTGTTCTTAACAAATTTGTTTGAAGATGTATATATCAATCGTCTCTTTCTATTTTGATAAAAAGTATAATTAATTAAAAGCAGATTTGTATATCAAAGAGTTTTATGTAATAATAAGTTCATTAAATATATTACATTCTTGCGTATTGCACTATATTAAACACACTTCAATATTCGAAACAATAAATCAAAAAACTTTTTTTCCGTACTTAATTAGTTTAGACAACTTGCATTTTTAATAGTATTAAATACATAAAGCCTTATCAGAATACATCAATATCTCCGAATTTTACTTTTAGTGGGTTGACACATTATTGCTTATCAGCATCCATATATGCGTGTGTATGTGAAATACGTGGTAGTGTGTGTAATCTTTTTTTACTGATTTAATGTTTATTTTTTGCATAATAAAAAAAAATAGCATTCCTCACTTCTCTATATAAACTATAAGTCTGCGAAATTTTATACTCCGCGCAATTTTCGTAAAAAGGGGTATAACGTTTTGCTTCACGTATTTATAAATGGATATGCATACACAATTACACACCCGTGCCAAAAGCTCACATGTAAATCACATGAACATAAAAATGTTAGGAAAAAGTATGCATAACGCAATATGTTTATTCTTATAAGAACCATCGATATAAGTAAACAAAAAAGGCTAATTATATTATTATTATTATATGTATACAAAATTACTCACACATGCCAAATTTTGATGTGTCACATACATACATAAATGTGTTAATATAGTGTATGGTCAGCAAAACATGGTATCTTGAAAGTAATTATTCTAATAAGACATTTATTTGTACATTTACACAAATAATATTTCAATAAATATCTGAATTAAAAGATTGTAGCCACTAGTGCTTAACGTTTCTACCTTATATTCTAATTTTGAATTCTCATTATGAATTTTTATAATTTTTTTTTCAACAATTAATTAGTGTAAGTTTCATTAACGTAAAAATAATTTGACTGCATTTTATTTTTTTTCCAATTGATGCTATTATTAAAAAATTTGATTCTTATCAGCGACACTACTAATTAGTGTCATTTTTCAAAAATGTAATCATACATATTTAGTTTTCATCAAAATCGGCACCGTGTCTAATCGATGATTATTTTCCTTATACGCATATCATAGTTTCGTAGTTGAAAAATTTACTCTGTGACAACAACAAGTGATTATTAAACAAAGGGAGCTAAGGTGTCGAAAGTTCCACAGCACATTCTCGTCCACGTGACCGGGATGTTCACAACACCGTTAGTGAATCAGGTAACGACCGTTTTGACTCGATTCGACTGCATTTCATGATTCCACCCATTTGAATTTATAAATGGTGTACAACATTAATGCATTATTGAACAATGAATAGATTCATGTCAGTACCGCTATGGATGTAGGGTTAACGCAGACATAAGGGCTTTTGTATTTTTGTATGGCTATTTTTATATTTGCCAGAAACTGGATCGATGTTGTTATAATTGGATGCGAATAAGCAATACTCAAGCTACATTGACCTAATTTTGAGAAAATGGTGTCTAAAGATTAGATGACATCATTTTTTTTGTGAAGATTTCATTAATATCTCCAAATTTGGCTTTTTGTGGGTTGATATTATTGCTTATAAGCATCCAATTATATTCATGCGCTTAAAAATCGAGCTAAGAAAAATATTGATCAGAAATTAGCTTATTCTAATTAGATTAAAATTTTAATTTTCTATATCTTCTAAAATCTTTTGCCATATACCTTAAGATGAGAGTTACAATAATAAGTTTTGCTCTCAGACTTTAAGATTTAAATAAGTTGGTTGTCATTGCTGTACACCTGAAAGAATTTACCCTCAGTCCCTTTATGTTGACAGCCACAGCTATCGTATATACGTATTGTATATACGTAGGTAAGATACAGAATAGTTTTATATCAATAACGAGAGTAAAACTAACAAATCAATTCTCTCCTAATGATTAGTGATATATATTGTTAGAGAAGACTATGACAACTTATGTATCATTTTCGCAATATATAAGAAAACAGATGGACAAAATCCGGTCCGCTGCTATTATTGGGCATGATAACATTTGAAGGTCTCTACATGGTCCAATTTTTTTTTAAGCTCCACACTCAACGGCCCCCATTAGAATGTTATGATCCTATATCGGGGATACGGAAACACACGACACAAATACAAACGCCTAAACCACGACAAATATCCGAGTAGCCAATACAGACGTTTGCCGTGAGCGGGGATCGAACCCGCGACCGTTAGCGCCTCTGTCAGTTGTAGTGACTACTGCGCCAACCTGTCATCAAACTGTAAATCTAAACTATCTACAGATCCACTGTGTTTACAAAAAAACAAAACAGTTATTTAGGAGTTCAGATGTTTATATAAAAGAGGATACAAATTTCGTCTTCAACTCCTCATGAAGACCGCAGCTTCAAATGGAACCGCTAAGTTTTCAAAAACTGGTTAGTTGGGAAAATCTTAACAACACACAATTGCGAAAAAAAAAAATTTATTCACAAATCGTGCTTAGTGTAGAAAAGCCAATTTTTTAACTATTTAGTATGTATTTAATTTGATGTACCGTCCTCATTAAATGCATAAGATGTTTTAATAAAAGCAAATGATATAAAATAAATTCCGATTGAGGTAGAGCCTAGCTGTAGCTTACTGGCTATAGTTCGTATACGGGCTCGGTCGATCGGGGTAGTACCTCACTCTCAAAGAAGATCGATCGTATTTAATGTGAGCGACAGAGTCGGAAATCTAATCATAAAGAACTATCTCAGGTTCAAATCTCCTGAATCAATTGAGCTTTAATAATGTGAATAAAGCAATTGCAGGTCGTAAAACAGGCCACTTATATATGCCAAGAAAATTTTAAGATATGTATAACAATCACGATCACCCGCTTGGAAAATCTAAAGATTGCCTAAAAATTTTACCAAAATTAATCAATTTTTATATTTATATATAAAAGAATATATTTCCTTTACGATTAACGCAAAAAAAATATTTACGTATTTAATTTTAATAAATAAAAACAAATAGCTAAACGCAAGATTTCCAACGTGAACTAAACGCTGAAACAAAAGTGTAACGTCCTATTCCATAAAAAATTAATGATTTCAAATTAAAAGTACTCTATTAGTCTACATTTGGTTGATGTATTATGCCTCCGTCAATTGGCCGGCTATAACGTCATTTTCGGCATGTGAGTGACCCGTCACGTGTCGCACCACGATGTATGGGCCCATATTAATGTACATTTTAAATTCAATATGTTTTCGCATTTGAAATTGATCGATTTTTTTTCCATGTGGTTTATTGAATTTTACTTTGAAAATTACCTTTTAAAAGTTTATTTTAAGAGGTTTTATCAATGAGATCTGAATGATTTTATAACTACAGATATTTTATTTCATTTTATTTAACTTTGACGAGCTCGTCAAATGATTTGGTAGCCCAAAGACACTTGCGTGTAATACAGCCATTAGCTGGTTGCTAGGTAACGGCGTCTAAAGTGGTCGGCATTCTAGGTGCCAAAATCCATTAGCTTATAACATCGTATGTTATCATTTAATGGATTTTGTCACCCAGAATGCCCAAGATATATAATGTCATTGGGTTTTATTAACTTTTGAGTTACAACACTCAAAAGTTAATAAAACCCAAATCATTTTTATAATGTCATTTTTGTCAATTGGTCTTTGTTGTAACTTACCGTGACTTACCGTAACTGAATATGTGACATAATTTTCACATAACTATCTATTTGTTTTACGTAATCGAGTCTACAAAAAAATGATAAATTTGTGAGATCTAAGTATATCGGGTAAATAATTTTTATAATTAAAACTAGCTGTTTTTTTCGCGTTTATGGTTACTACCTATGAGTCGTAGCGTGATGTAATATAGCCTATACCCTTCCTCAATTATTAAACAATCTAACACAAAAAGACTTTTTCAATTCAAACCAGTAGTTCCTTAGTAAACAGTAGATTAGCGCGTTTAAACAAACAAATTCTTCAGCTTTAATATATTAGTATAGATATTTTTTTAAACGTATTTTATTATTTTTGTTTTAATAATTATTGGTATGAACTTGTGACGTTAATATGATAATATGTGTTGCTAAGTTCAGTATAATATAGTGACGTAGTACTCGAACGTAAAATTTATTATGGTTTTAAATTTTAATAAAAATACTAACAATAGGTATTTATTAGTCGTGGTAATAATTGTTTGAATGTTTACTGAAACAATTATTGTCAATAATAAAAAAAAAAAATGTTGAAATATTTCGTTGTTTAAAATTTTTCAAATGATTGTTATTATTAACGTCACTTGAATAAGTATCTATTGTAATATGATCGTCAACTAACACACAAAGTAAATAAAAATGTCATCTATAATGCACATGAAAACAGAAATAAATGTGTTTTTTTTTATATAGAAAAAAATAATATTAGGCTAAAATTATTTAAGCCATTGCACCCACCGCCCGAGTGTTGTTTTTCGTCAATTAAGAAGTTACGCTCGCCATTTTCTTATTCATAATGATCGTGTTATAAAAAGTCTTTCAAATTATTTGCCATGTACAATCAAATACATTTTTTAAAAGTAAGGACTTGGAAGGTGCTTAAAAGACTTTATAAAATTAGTCTAAATGCATGTGTAACGATCCTTATCATAATACAATGCATCCTGTTATTGCACAATTGATACATAATGTATTGTCTAACGCCAACAAACGTCGACTTCAATACGCAAACGAATAGCTTAAAAGGTTGTTGCCAGTTATATTTTATGAAACAGCTCCTACTGATTGTATTTTCAGCAGGCTGGTTACTATTCCATGATGCTTTATATTCCTATTTTCGTGATTTGCTTAGTGTTATTTGTAATTCCATTTTTTTTTTCAGGATGATTTAAGAAGTTTTTATATATGTTGATTTTAGTTACGGTTTTCAAGTTTGATTGGTCCAGAATTGTCTATTTATTGAGATTTTGTTATGTTATATATGTCAACAGTAAGATGAGTTAATACGTCTAATTATGAAAACACGGGCGTAGCTATAGCTTCCATATGAAAGAAGAGTCTGAAGGGTAGTGGGATTACAAGTCCAAAATGTACAAACATTATCTAGTTAACTAAGATTTATTTTTATTTGGACATTACTCAGTAAAATGGTTTGACTCTCAATGCTAATCTCAGACAATTAGAAATTATATAAACCATTTTCATTGCCGTTCGTTCATGTACTAAGCCGTATACTAAGGAGTAGGTGGGTCCGGATCCCATAAACCCCCCTTTCATATTCGTCCATGATTGAAAACTGTCGCTATAAACATGTTGCATTGTAACAGTCAACAGTGGCGATTTAGTGCAATAATAAGAAATCAACTGTCTGAATGTAACATGAATTGATTGTGATAATTTTCTACAATTGGGGCCTAATTGTAACTTTCAACTTTTAGAATGTAGCATGTTTTGATAAATCTAGTTTTCAAATAAGGTGTATCAGAAATTAATTACCAGAATGTAGCACACTTTGATAGAGATTTTATTGTAGTTTTCAAAAATTATTTCTCAGAATTTAACTGTCAAACTGTAGTGTTTTGTTCGGGACGGTTTTAAAAAAATTAAGCTTTTATATATATACTAGAATTAAAATATATCAGTCTTTGAAAAAAATATGTTATTGACACAATAATTAATTCCTCGTCAACCTATTCAAAATTGTTACATAGAAGATTATACGAAGCTGTTGTTACCAGAATCTAAATACAAAATTTCAACATTGTTTTTGAGCTATCAAATGTCACGCTGAAATTGAAGATAATTAATACAGCGATGGTTTAAAATGAATTATTTTTAACTTCTTTTCGAAAGAATTATTTTCCACTTTAAAGGAGGAGGAGGTTGTGATTTCGTAATGTGTTTTTTTCATGCGTTATTTTCAATTCAAAAAAATTCTATTACTTCAAAGGGTATTCCAGATTAGTTCCATAGTGCGTACTTTGGTTTTTAAATCAAAATAATAGAATAAGTATGTCGTCTAAGTAAAAGAAATTGCGTATTTTGTTTTTGAAATCAGTTCCTTTTTTTTAAAGACTTATTTTCAATTTTAATTAAGTCTTAGTTATGTTATTCGGCAATGATTATTTCGACGCTTAAGTTCTAACACAGTGTAAGTCAAAATTAACATCTTTACATTAGAGCGAAAAAACTGCATAATTTTGCATTATAAAAAATCTATTAAATTAAGATATAAAGTACATAACATATCATTTAAAAGTAAAATTATTTATTGATAATGGTGTTCTTTTAGTATTATAATCATAAATATTTCGCGATGATTGTCATATTCCGTACAATGAAGTATTTTTAGCCGACTTCAAATATCCAGAAAGTTATGAATTCAATTCAATTAAAAAAAAAAGTTGAAATCCTGTACTACTAGTACTGTACTAACAGTTAAACAAAGATTACAGCTTAATACCAAAACATATCTATTTCAAGTCTGTTATATTTTTTACGAAAAAATAGTCATTATATTTTAATAAAATTGTTAATTTTTAAATACGTGAAAATATCACACAAGAAAATATGGATGGTGATAAGCAATAATAAATCAACCCAAAAAAGTCAGATTCGGAGATATTGATGTATTCCAAAAAGCATCGTGTATTTAACATTATCCAAGAAATTTCAAGTCATTTAAACTGAATAAAGACGGAAAAAAAGTGTTTAATTTAATGTTTAGAATATTTAAGTGTGTTTCAAATTTTGCAAATATGAACTAAACTCATATATCTGAAAAAATAATTATTAATAAAACTTTATTTCACTAATCAGATTTTATTGTATAATACTTTTTATCAAAATAGAAAAGAAAACATGTATATATAAGTCTTCAAACTAATTTGTTAAGAGTAGGTTTGACATTTTTAAACGCCATTTTCTCAAAATGAAGTCCGTGTGGCTTGACATAGTATTACTTATCAGCGTCCATATATTAGGTATATAACATGTTCATTTCGAGTGTTGCTGTTTATAACAGTTTTACAAAGTCCTGTTTTTTTGCATTAAAATTACATCCAGGATGTAAACCTTGAAATTGTCTTTTGTCCTTTCTGTTTTCATAAATATATACATTTTTAGTGGACGCATGTCCGTTTTGAAATGAACATGTGTTATATTGTGTTCTGTATAAAATATACATATAATTTATATGTGCCTTTATCTAGTAAATAATAAATAGTACAGTCATTTCGTAGTTCAACCTGGTAAGTTTTTCGAGAGTTTTAAAATTTTGTGATCTTATAGTTTTTGACATAATCTTTTCTGGCTGTCCGACATATTGAAATATGGCGCCAAAAAACAGTTTTTTGTCACTATCTTCTTTCCTACACAGTTTAGGATGAAAATAAGCCTCGTAGAATATTGAAGTCGTCATGTAGCGAGCACATATGAAAAAGAAGTATTTGACTTCGATTTTATTTCAATTATATATCAAAACAAAAAATCAAAAAATAAAAATGTTATATAATAACGCTGCTTTTCAAGAATATCGAAGCAACTAAAAATGATGAATTTTAAGGAATGGGGTTTTTAAATTCCTTTATCAATGTGTCGATCCCATGATGTTATAACTTTATTGATTTAAAGAAAATTCATCATTGGAACTCTTTTCATGATAAAACATCAAAGATTTATGGTCTTTTGACATAGTTCTATTTCTTAGAATTTTGAATTACTACGATATTCTTGCAAACCAGCGATATGTCTTAATCGTCAAAGTTATTAATACTATAAAATTCCTATTATTCTCCCACAAAACAAAGAATTGAATTGAGTCTATTATTCGGCAAGAATTACACTTATACGTTTTGTTCTCGAAACTTTATAAAGAATTACATAAATTGTTTGTCATTGTTGTCACCTGATACAATTTACTGTCAGTACCTTTTTTTGACATTCAGAGCCTTTGTAAGGTTACCTAGGTAAATGCTGCCAGGTCACAAAATTGTTTCATATCAATAACATAAAACTTACAAGTGTAAATCTAATCTTAAACACAGTCGTGTTTTAATTTTTTTATAATACTCAATGATTGTTAATTAAAAACTCCTTAGAATGGCCTACTGGTTAAAACAGGTCGATCTCAACTAGTGATCAGGGGTTCAAACCCCAGCTGGCACCGCTGAGTTTTCATGTGCTAAATTTATGTTTAAATTCATCTCGTGCTCGGCGTTGAAGGAAAACATCGTGAGGAACTTGTATACCGATACTTGTACGCCAACACGCAGTGGAGCAGCGTGGTGGATTAAGCTTTAAACCTTCTCCTTAATAGGAGAGAAGACCTTTACCTAGCAATGAGACAGGCTGTTCCTTTACATTACTTTAAATAATTACTTATTAAAACAGTTACAATAAAAAACCATTTAAAAATTCACATCTTAAAAACGTCCCCTCTAAAAATAAAACTAGCTAATTCACGTGACACTGTTTCAATGACAAAAAGAATACCCCTGACGTTGGTTATGCGTCATATTTATTCAGGACCCGATGGAAGGTCGTCATTTATATTTCAGCGAGTCACGTGGCTGGTAAGCGGACCTTGATGTTTTTATATGTATGTGTGTGATGAATACTTTTCATTTCTTTCTGTATTGAAATAGCGTTCAACGTATCCTGTAATTTTATTCCTGTTTCTCAATGGAATTGTTTATTTTTATTATAAGTTCATGTTTTTCTTGTGTTCTTCTGCCTTTTTTTGTTCTTTATTACACACTTTTATTGAAACTAAAAATTACAATAGAGTATATATAAAAAAAGACATTGAAATATTCACAATTCATAATAATTTCTGTATAAATAATGTCCGCGCGTAATGGTGACTAGAATACCGATAGCATTTCCTCTGTAAATCGCAATTTCGACTCTCCGAGTTGTTAAGGCTCCTAGCGACTTTAATATAGGTATTTTATTTTCGTACAATATACTGCCCGTTGTAGTACATAATTAGTTATTAATACTTTTCTGTACTTAGTTCCTGTGGTGTACAATAAAATATAAATAAATAACACAATCTACATTAACGGATCAAATATCGATATTTAGAACACGCGAAACCTCGCGAAACAGATAAGCATAAGGACAATTTTCTTCAAAATCAAATATTACGTAGGAACCACATACCTATCCTGACCGCAAAAGAAAATACAAAGAGTTAATATATGAATCGTCCGAGAAATAGTCACGTGACGCGTAAAGGTTGAACGGGCTAATATAAGCGTGCCTACATCGCATTATTAGGGGCAATTGACCAGGACATCCTGACATCCTTTAAAGACGTAGGTGATTCTATCAGTGAATATGGTTATTTTCCTTGTAAATGTATTTTTAGTGGGAGGTCGTTTAGAATTTATTAGATAACTTGTTTAGTGTTTGGTACGTTATTGTTTTAGTTTGTTAATGATTCTATAAAATAATATTTTTTTAAAACGACTTTAAAGAAAGGAAGAGGCTCTTAATTTTAGTGTATTTTTTTTTCTTTAATGTTATTTACCCCAGAACTCTGTGATTTATTAACTGATTTAGAAAATTGTCTTCTTGAAAAGGTGTTCTTTCATAATGGTTTTATAGAATTTACAAGAATTTATTAGAATCTACAATATTTACTACGAATTTTTTTTAGTTTTTCTAAAAACAAAAGTATTAAAATTTTAGATTTAAATAAAATAGCGGTGTTATTAAACAGTTAACATGTAAACCTTAAGCGTTTGATACGTTTGTCTTTTAACGTTTTAATAAAAGTAATATATTTAAATGTTTACAGTTACAATTATTTTAAGAGATGTGTTTAATTTATACAGTTTTTTGATCTTTTGGAAAAGACTTTGTTTTTATTAGGCGAGAATCACACTTATAAGTTTGCTCTCAGACTTTCATAAAGATTTACATAAGTTGTTCGTCATTGCTTTACACCTGAAAGATTTTATTGTCAGTGCCTTTGTTTTTGGCAGCTTTCGTAAGGTTACCTTGTTAACTGTTGCCAGGTTACAGAGTTACTTATGTCAAATACGAAAATAAAAGTTACAAATGTATTTCCCGTTTATAATATTGATTTTATAAGACAAAGATTCTATAATACAATGATTAAAAGTTCGACCATTGTGGTTAAGCATAATTGCAATAGAATTATAATTATGCATTATTTAATATTGATAAATCTCACTAAATTTTTACGTTGGGAGACGCCGATATGGCTCTGTTTAGGCTCATACACGAATGTGTGCATCCGTGAGAATCTGTGGTGCTATACTTAGTAGCAATTTAACTAAATTATTTTTATAGAATAAGACCATTGTGTTATTTATACTGTAATTTTTGATTTTACCTTCAGTTTAAAATTGGTTGAATCGTTTCTAACAACCGATAGATATAGAATTAATCTCTAACTTTTTTTAAAGACTTTTTCCTTAGTGTGGAACTACAAAGTAATAAGTAAAAAGTTCGCATAATATTAACGATTTTGGTTAATAACGTGTGATGTTAATGCAGACAATATTTATAAATATACTTTTTTCGACTATTTCATATACAAATAACGACGGCAACCTTTTTAAAAATATCTAACTTTTTTGTTATAGATCTATATAGATTATTTCTATATACATAGAAATAATTATGTTTTTTTTATTAATAAACATTTTTGTATAAAAAATAACAGACAAAGAAGCAGATCTGAAATTAAGTGATCATCTTTTGCGTATGGACATTTGCAGCAACATAGGAGCCAAAATTGCGTTGCCAGGTTTTTAAATTTAATTAGGAATAAAAGAGAATAGGAAGTTAGGAAAGGAAAGAGGTTAGGTTTTATAAGATATTATACTGATTCGTGTATTGTGTGTTAAAAGCAAGGAATAACTGATCACATGTAATAGGCCGTCCTTATCATTATGAGTCACAAAGTTTTAAAATATCTTGAACAAAATACAATCTGTGTACAAACAAAACATTAATAATATATTTATGATATGTTTGTGTCGAGGCATACGCAATTTCCAAAGGGGTCACGCAGAGATAAATTTCAATAAATCATCACAATTCCCTATATTGTCTCTTGTGAAACGAACCTTCGGATTATACTATTTATTTAAATTTAACTTAGTGTCGATGGACCCTAGAAATATTTAGGGCGTTTAAAATTAGCTATTTTGATTCGCGATTAGGTCATATAAGCCTACTGCTCCTGCGGATACTTGGTAGGTACGAAGCAAATGTAGATACTAGCAGGTTGATTAATTGATTATTAACATATTACAAACAACACAGATACCTAAAAACTGAAAACAATATCTAAATATTAAACTGTCTTTAGTGATAAGTTACAACCAAAGGTATATTTAAAAAGGAAACAATAATCGAACCTTAGCAAAAAGATATAGATTACAAATTTATAAGTAATTTAATCTATTTTGACGATTTACCATTAAACTATAATATAACCAGATATGTACTTTATACATTTACAATCCGTGACTTTAATTTCCAAGTTTATTTTTATATAATAATGTATAAAATGAAAAGATAAAAAAATGACCTAATAGTTTGAAATAGCGCTTAGAAATTTTTATAGACATGATCATCACATTATTCTCCTCGCCGAATAATAAGGCGTTGCTTATTGTACCAAACTTAAGAGTACTGAATCATTTTTCTACAGGAAACTGATAATTCTTTATTGCAGTTTCCACCTCAGTTACGCATTCTCTTTCGCACAAACCTTGTCTTTGCAATATATTATAAACAATAAAAAAACTAGCGAAGAGTCTAGAATAATTTGGCAAATAATTTATTATTTACTTACTTATAAATTTAAATTTAATTTAAAAAAAGAATACTGCCCTGCAGTTATGCGCCATCGCTTTCGCAACGTGATACATTTTGATAGTTGATTTCTGATTTGCGTATCAAAACGAAACAAATCAACCATCAAAATGTATGGTAGTGCAATAGCGGTCGCTCACCGTAATAACCTTTTCAAATATCTTTTTTTATGTACTTTATGATCCTTATTTCTATAACAAAGTTGATAAAAAGGTAAAGAAACGTTTACTATAATATACTTTATGATGATACACGAACGCTTCCACGCTATCTCTATTTTTATTAAAAACCAATCTAGACGTTGTTAAAATTAAAATGAACAAAAAAAATCCCCCTACTTTTGGGGTTTTTTCTCGGGTGAGGTTAACCTTTTTTGAAATCGTGGTACATTCATTTGCTTGATATTCAAAAAGAGAACGTCAGTACTAATATAGAAAAAAAAACTTTTCTATTTTATTTAACAAAATCCTTATTGTAATACATAATACTTAGTATTTAATTTCTTTATATTATGTCTACTTAAAGATTTTGACGATCGCTCAGGTATAGAGAATGTGTCGCCGGCGGTTGCGGCTTCGATCTCTGCTTGGGGCGGATATCTCTCCTTATGTGTCCCCCCACCGTGGATCGGAAAACACGGAAAGCTATCGGTCCCAGTTGTTATCATAATCACATAATAAATAAAAAAATATTCTGGTCTCAATGGTTACTGGCTTGCCTTTAGGGGTTGTGGTGATCAAAGGTTCTGAGTAAAAATTAGTAACCTATTAATATCTGGACTAGAACAGAAACTCTGGTATAAGCGTAAAAAATGCGAGATAGATGATGAAGGTTAACCGGAAAAAGGGGATAGACATATGTTAATTTTTAAATGTTAAAATATTCATGAATCTCGAACTACTAACGTTAATACTCTTTCATAATTCACGTCAACTATTTTGCCTTTGAAATCTCCTGTTATCTTATTGCATAACGCGATCCTATTTTTAATTTATAATCTATGGCATTATACTTTTACATCAAAGACGACATTCGTCTAGGTTAAGAGATTTTTAGAATTTATTTCCGAAACATGCCCGTGAAAAAAAAAGAAACGATCTACTAAGCAATAATATTAATATATAATTCGTAGTAATATTTTAAATGCAAATATAATTTTGTTTGTCAAGTTTCCACGCTTCAACAACGCGACTGATTATCATAAAATTTCGCATACGCATTTCTAGGGGACAGAAACGTATGAAACTTTTTTTTCCCGAAAGTTGTTGTCGAGCGTTACAAAAATAACATCTAGACGGTCGTTCGATATAACGAAATCTTCATTAACGACAGAATGTTAGAGAAGAAGTTAGGTAACGTAAAAAATTGTAGTTTTTGAAAACATTATCGAATACTAAAAACTCTAGTACGTGGTACTTTATGTCCGCCAGAATAGATTTTTTTAATATCATATCGTTCGTCATCTATATTAATATTATAAAGAGGTTATTAAAATTTATTTATGAGTTTGTATCTAAGGGGTGAATTATGAAACTACTTATCCGAATTGAATTCTTTTTGCGTTGTATAGCTTTTTGCGTTGTATCGATAAAGGTTATAGGCTATATTATATTAATAACAATTTTTGTAAGTTAAAAACGCGAAAAGCAGCTAGTCTCTAAAAGGAAGAGAATTGATTTCTAATTTTAACAAAAAAAAACGTGAATATTTTACGACAGAACACATAGACAAATGATAGAAAATTTATTCTAATATGTGTAAATATTAAAACTGCTGTTCCCAACTACGTTTGTTCGGCCGTTTGACGTAGAAATGTTTTAATTTTCCCTTGAAAACAGTAGGTGTAAGACTAAATAATACTAATAATAACTAGCGTTCGAAATTCGATCGTAATTCAATAAATTATCAACAAATTTCCAGATTAACCACAGATAATCTATTCTTAATTGACCACAGACTAACAATTAGTAAAAGAGTATAATATATGCATGTACGTGTGTAAACTTTTTATCGATTTAATATATTATTATGTAGAACTTTATAAAAAATATTAGCATTCTGCACTCGTTCTCTATATAAGTGTGCGAAATTTCGTACTCCTCCGGCAGTTGGATTAGCGTCGAAAACAAAAGGCAGTGCTGTAAATGCACAGTAACGAGATTTCTGTCGGTGAAACCACCGACTAGAAATGCTACAAAAATAGTTTTTGATAAGTCATTTTAGTTTTAACCTTCACATTGATATTTGGATGCTGATAAGCCATAATGTGTCAACAAAAGTTAAATTCGGAGATATTGACGTATTCTGATAATCCATTATGTATTTAACAATGTTTAAAAAGTTTATAAGTCATTAAAACTAAATAATTTTGGAATATTAAAGTGTTTTCAATATGTTACAATATAAAATAATCTCAGCAATTAGAAAATAAATATTATTAGATAAAATTTTTAAATAAATCAATCGGTTTTTAATTCAGTATATCTTTTACCAAGACAGAAAAGCAAAGATGGACTCCTTCAAACAAATCCATTAAGAATAGGTTTGACATCGTTAGACACCATTTCCTCAAACTGAAGTCGATGGGGCTTGACATAGCTTAATAGTGTCCATTTAACGTTTAACTCAGTCAATGTTCTAATCATTAATAATCTCAATGTTTTTCCATTATACATTTCTTTTGACATATTCAATGAAATGTTGGTAATATGTATAATAATGACGGATTTATTACTCGTTCTATCATTAATAATTCTCAAACGATGTTAGAATTGTACATACATTGGTCATGTAATTCTATTGTGATCGGTCAATGGAGTGTGGATTTTGAAGCGGGCTGCGCATGCGCCGAAAGGCAAGGTGGAAAAAACGTATGACATGAATGACCAATATACATGGTGTTCTTGTTAAACTTCAGAAAAGAAAACCTATAATATAATTTATAATTTATTGAGTATATTATTCAATAACTATACCAAATTATAATCAAGTTCTCTAGCAACAATTTTTTGTGTTTAAAAAATAATAATGCATTTAACAATATACATAGAAGGTTAAGTATACTGCAATTGCTCTAGGCTATTATTAAATTTTTAAATTTAAGATTGATAAAAAATAAAACTTTGAAAATTTTAAGTCTTACTCAAATGGGTTTACAGTTTTGATTAAATGAATTTATTCTCTTTATAGAGTAATCATTTAGCTATTTGTTTATCATCAGCCTGTATCTAGCGGTGGTTGTGTGGTAAGGCGGTGGACAATCGTGAGGACAATGAGAACAAGAGCTTATAATTCGCAAATCGACACGACCGCCTCACACGGCTGGTGGTGAATAACGAAAGTTTTATCATATTTTTATAACATCACATTCATCGTTTGTGGATTGTATGTAATTCATTGAAATAAAACTATTTTAAACGGATTTAAATCGCGCATATTAACTTCTAAATCGCGTATTTTATCATCCCGACGTTTCGAGTACTTTACAGCGTTCGTGGTCACGGGTAGACAGTCTATCTAGTCTAGATATAATGAGTAATAATCGCGAAAATCTAAGACAACCTTTTATGTAATTCGTCCAAACTACACGAAAATTTCTTTGGACAAACATAACTATACACAGACAAAAATGTTTTATTATTATAGAAATAGATACGTGACATTAAATTATTATTTAATGTACATTAATAAATTAAGTCTCTTTTTTAACAGTCAAATATAAAATTGAGCTTTAATCTATACTTATATTATAAAGCACAGTTTGAGTTTGTTCGTTTGTTTGAACGCGCTAATCCCACGAACTACTGGTTCGAATTGAAAAAAAATTATGTGTTAGATAGTTTATTTCTTGACGAAGGCTATATTACATAACACTTCGATTCATAGGAGCGAAGCAGTAACCGTAAACGCGAGTGAATCCGCATGGGCCAGCTCGTATTAATATATAAATATATCAAGAAAATACTACACCATTAACTTAATAAGGAACATAAGGGATTAAATTCTGTATTTGTTATCATTGTTAAACTTACGTCCAGCCTCACCAAAGGGTTGTCCAGCCGTCATGCCCACAATGTGGTCAACTTATTGTCCAAGAAAAAATACAGGATTAAGCGTCACAACCCATTCTTCCTCTTCCAATTGTCGCGAACAAGATTTTTCCTTCACAAAATTAGTTATGAATATGTAGGCTCGAGTGTAGATGGTTAAGGGATGTACTAAAACTGTTTATCGATATAGATATATTGACATGTTTTTGTATTTAGCTAATTTCATGAATTACTATATTCATAGTTCTTATTTGTGCATAAAAAAAATTAAAAACGAAAAGAAAATTATTTATTATGAAATATATTTACTGATTATGTATTATATTATTTTTATCTGTATGTATATAATATTAAAGCCTCTAAATAATACATTTATATATATATTACTAATAAACGGTTATAAATGTTCACAGTGTTAAATATTTACAAAAAACATTATCCTTATATTAATCATATTTAGATTTAATCTAATATTAAGTACGTACAAAATTAAATGCGAAAATTGTAAGACAAAAATGACTGTATTTTATCTATTCTAAATAATTATTCGATACTTATTGATATTAATTAGTAGGTATGCTTCAAAAATATTTTTAATGTTTTTGCATATCTTGCTCTTACTAACAATCAAAACTAAGTATCATAAATCGTTTTCGATAACCTTTTTTACGATTAATAATTATTATTCGTAATATCGTGATTTTCATCGACATTAAACCAAAGCACATCACTAACCAATGTCGAAAAATCTACGGAACTAGCAAGGTGCTTAAATGACCACCGGGTATTTTGCAAAAAAGAAATATGGACAGAAAAATGAACAACACAACAATTGCATAGCTTGATGGATGGCCAGCGATCGCCAATATGCTCTTTAAGCTTAAGTGTCTGACATCAATATAAAGGATAAATTTGTATGGAAAGATATTATTAATAGTTCTGTTAGTGATAAAATAAATTTATTTACATCTTTGAAGTGAAAACCCCTCTAGGCGTTTTGAACGATTTTTATGTGAGAAACATCTTATGGGTTCGCATGATCATCGCGCTAATGTTAAAGGCGATGAGATCATCAAAATAAAACGAAATGGATGTTAATATTATTTCATTCTGTTATTTAATTGTTCTAACTTAATTAGTTTTAACTTCTACTAGCAATATATTTAATGTCTGTTAACTCTGAACTACATTATTTATCAACCAATTTTGAAAATTTAATAACGTTTATTAACATTTATAATATCAATTATTTCAAGTAAACACTTCTTAATGTTACGTAAAACCTATCGTATCCTGAAGTTCAAACGAGGGCATAAAATTTATTAAGTTTTGTTAAAACAGGATTTAAACTATATCCAATTTCGCTTAAATCTGTTAAACTATCATAACGTAAATAATCGAAAGCTATCTCCACATTGTCTCCAACAAGATGTCACATTCTGACCATGACTGACACGCCGCTATGACATCCGAGCTCAATGTATTTACGATTATGTATTTACAGTGTCATTTTGCTGCTTATTTCAAACCTTATGTATTTACATTAAGGATAAACTTCGCTCAACTCAGTTTTGAAGAATTAATATTAATATACGTATTTTATTACATTTTACACGTGCTTATTATATAATACCTTTTATGAACACGTAAATCATTCCTTCAAATTATTTTAAGTTAATTTATTATACTTTAAACTACTATGAGATGTTTGTCTGAAGATAAATTAGAAAGATATGTGCAGAGATGAATTATTGCGGTGATGTAATCAAATGATTAACTTAATAGACTTGCTAAATATTCTCATCAAATATGTTACTAAGTTGTAAAGTGGACATCCAACGCGTTTGTTCGTCGCACAGTGTACATGAATTGAAACGCCTGGACAAAATGGACTAATACATTTAGAATACTATACGTCTATAGTAATATTATAAAGAGGTAAAGTTTTTTTGTTTGTGTTTATAAGCTTATATGCAGGGATAATCTCTGAAACTGATCTGATCTAAACTCCGACTTGAAAAAATTAGTTTATTTAGTTTAATATTTGCATATTTTTTTTGCGCTTATTTTTTATTTTATCTCTAAGCGGGTGAATTAGTGGTTATCGGGTATGACCCGGGCGAAGCTGATGCGAGCCGCTTGTCGCCTATAAAAAGTAAAGTCACCTAAAGTAAGCGTGTAAATGTCCCACTGCTGGGTAAAGGCTTCCCCTCCAATTAAGGAGGAGTTTTAGAGCTTAATCCACCACGGTGCTCCTGGTGATCATGTCTTACGATCGAAGTGTTCTAACAATTAGGCTACCTCGGCTCACTTGGCTTCTATCGCCTATAGGCTGAATTAAATCCCCTTTTTTTTTTCTGAATGTGTATTGCTGTTGGCCCTACTGGCCTTGACAGCGTCACCGGGGGGGGGGGGGGGGGGGGTTGAGTACTGACACTCAGCCTTGAAATTGGGAGCCCCCGTTGGGGCTCAGAATGGACGCCCGTGTCTAAGGGTGTCTCCTAGTGAGATCGCACCTCGGCTTAGAACGCCGTCGGAGTGGAGGATGGCGCTGTGCGGAGCGCGGATGACGAGGGTGAGTTAAATCCCCTACGCTATATTAATTACAAAGCTTAAAATATAATAGTAGAGTTAATCTCAAAACAAAAAACGATTGCAATAGGCAATATTTTGTAATATAAACATTTTGTTCTTCAATCTATCTATATAAATAAAAAAATATGTTTGTATTTTTGTCCTTTATACGATCCGAAGCCATTAATAGGATTGTGATGTACTTTGATAGGGTGGTCTGAGGACGCCCACGACGGTTTCTGGCCCAAAAAGTCTATGTACTTAAGGTGGTATTGCATTGCGTACCTAGCCGGTCATCTATACTATTATTATAAAGAGTTAAAGTTTTTTCGTACTCTATATCTAGGGGGTAACCTCTAAAACTACTGATCTAATTAAAAAAATTCTTACTGTATAAGACTTTGAGGAAGGTTATCGGCTGTATTACATTACACTACGACTCGTAAGAGAGAAGCAATAACCATAAGCGCGAGTGACACCGCGAGGGGCAGATAGTTACAAATAAAAAAAACACTCAATCTCTACCTTCGAAAATATGCCGCTGTAGACGTAGCCTTTTATATAAATTCGTCACTAAAAATGGCCACCCAAAATTTTAATTACTTACGCATCTCGAACTAGAAAATTGTTATTTTTACTTTATTGTCAGTAGCGCAAAACTAAGTGAGCACATTAGTCGGATATTGTATTAAAATTCTTCCTTGGGTGGTAAATTCGACGGAAGAAAGAACTCAAGTGGTATTTAGCGTATTTAGTTAAAGGATTATTCGGATTACCTCAGCCTATTCGGTTCGCTACTTTTCTTTGTCAAGTGTTTTCTTACGATCTTTCGTTGTGTAGTTATTTTATTTGTGTAGTTCTAATGTTATTTGTATAACTTTTAGGTTATGTAAATCATTCGTTATTAGGTAGATCTTAAAAACTACTTTTTAAGATCTACCTAATAACGAATCCTTTTTTTACTTTTACTTTACTTTAAAAACTAATAACTAAGTATTAACTTTATACCTAAATATTCGTAATTATCTATTTATGTATTTATTTGCTACTAGATTTTATTAATCTTTGAAAAACTAGTCTTTTCTCTATTATTTATTTTGAATGCATTATACATATGAACTTCCTCGTGAATCAATCAGTTTATTAATGAAAGTGTAATTTAAAACGCGTAGTTTTAAGCGCACAAACGGCGGAAACCGGCTCTTTTATAGTATATAAAGAAAAATGATTGAAAACGATATTAATATCTCTAAAGCATTTTAAAAATCTATTAAAAACAATATATCTAGCAGTTTTATACATTTGTAATATTTTCTACATTATGACTTATCACATAATTTATTCATGTCAAAAAAAAATTAACAACGAAAAAAAATTAAAAGGAAGCGGCGCTAAGTTCCAGCAAAGATAATCCCCACGGAGTTGCAACCCTTTGCCAAAATGTCTCATGGTTTTTCTTTGTCCACATAATTCTTGAATGGAGGCCATTGTGAGTGTGTAATCTACAGGAAGCTATTGAGTTCAATTGTCTACGCTTCAGCGGTCATTCTCTATTTATATTAACATAAGAAAGTTGGAACTGACCATGTTTACAACTAGACCGATACGTACAGACGATTTTCGACCTTGTGTAATCGTAATAAGTATCAATTTCACAAGTTTAGACGAGACAAGTAATTTATGTATTATATATCCATCAAAATTTATTATTGGAAAATACGAAGGGACTTTTTTATTGCTTACTATCGATCCGCCCCGGCTTTGGATTGAAGCATTGTAGTTTTTAACGACATCACGTTACTAATGTTTGAAATTTTCGAATTTCAGTTACTATAATATGCATGTATTAAACATATAAAACTTATTTTAAATTCACTCTATTTATAAACGAAAATCGCATTAAAATCTGTTGCGTTGCTTAAAAGATGTAAGTGTACAGGCGGTGGAAAGCGACTTTGTTTTATATTATGTAAAAATGTAATACATATCACACAGCACCATTTGTCTGTTCCTTTCAGAATTTAGGTATAGTTATCGCAGTATTAATTTAGTAAAATAATACTTCAATATCAACCTACTCATTTTTTTATTGGAATTATATTCTAAAATGTAACTGTGCTTTTAAAGTAATCTTATAAACAATGTTGTTTACAAACCAACATCGTTACTAAGTATTAAACTAAGCTAACAACATCTTTGATTCAATTTATTTAAAAATGCTCACTTCTAATTTTTGAAATTACAGATTATAAAGATCATACGAGTACAGATAATAAAATAAGCTGCATACTTTTGTCTAGATCATCTGCCCGAAAGTAATTATCAGTAGTAATAATTATTATTGATACATTGAAGAGTATGTAGTATTCAGTTTTAAGTTAATACGATTACGGAACAAAATTTTGCATACAAACGTTTTTACCCTTTTTCACCCTCTTAGGGGAGAATAATCAAAAAACCGTTTCTTAGTGGATGCCTACAACCTAAAAGTCACTTACTGCTAAAATTACGAGTTCTTAGCCCTAGCGGTTTAGGCTCTGCGTTGATGAATCAGTCAGGAAAAGTGATTATATATGTATAGATAGATTGCCCGATATCATAGCCGGGTTTTCAGCATATCAGGTGTCATTAAATTGGTCTCGGGTGTGGGAGTGACAGATATTTTGTCTCCTGGAATTTCCATGGCAACGAAAATACGCGGGAAACTCCGATCAATTGACAGAAATATTAACACAGTGGTTACTGACAGTTGCAATGAAGCGCTAAGGGTCGTGGGTTCAACCCCCGCTCACGTCAAACGTATGTATTGCTCATAACAAACGTCTTCATAGGCCATACAGATGTTTGACGTGGTCTGGGTGTTTGTGCTGTGTGTTTCCGGACCCCCGACATAGAATCGTAAAATTCTAATTTAGTTGCCGTAGCCGTAGTTTTAATGCCATTGAGTATGACGCGTTTATTTATTTATATAACATATATTGTAACACTTTTTTGGAGAGCCGAGTTTTTAAATATATTTTTTTTCATTTTAGTATTACTACTGCCTTATTTATAAACATTTCGTTCACGCCTCCGATGTACATATTACGCTAATTAAACAAAACAAAAGCGTTTTTTACTCAATTACACGGTACAAAAGGTTAAAATTTTCACAAACATTTTTTTAAATAATGTATCATGTTTAAACTTTTTTGTCCACAATTTAAACATCTTAAAGCACACTTGAATCATGAGATCGCGAATCAGCGGTCGTCGGCACACTTAAGATTCGTGATTTTTTTAGTGACTCAGTCAACATTCGGTGTTAATTTGAGACTTTATGATGCAAATTTATAAAATCGACTCTTTCCGCCTAACCGTATGTATGTCAGTCTGACAAAGAGTTTGGTGTGTAATTTTTCGAACTTTTTAGAAACGGGGTCAGAAGGATTGTTTGGAATGTAAATTTTTTGTGGTTATTATCTCTTAACAATATGCGGAAAATGGTGTTTGAATAGCTCATTATGTTAGCGAGTTTAGCTGTGGTATTATTGTGTTATAACTGTTTATGCCAAACTGCGCAAAAGTAAAAAAATAATTGCTAATTGAGAAGAGGAAAAATGACACTAGTTTCTTTGCTACTATTTGTATTTGAATAAAATTGTAAAAATATATATTATTTTTATTGGCTTTATAACATACGAAATGTTTTTTTTTCGAAGAAACTAAAATTAAATGTACCTAATACTCACTACTCGTTGTTACGGAAATAAAAAAAAAATCTCATATCATTGATTTATTTGTGTTTCCACGAAAACTAGTGAATTTCAAAACTAATTTAAAATAGATTTTGCTCGCGATTTCGCTAGCGTTAATGTAGAATTTGATATGTAGGACGATCGTCTAAAACTTAATGTTCTTTCTGTTGTTTACAACACGGGCGCCACAACATAGGTATGTCATCCGAGAAAACTAAATTAGATACATATTTCGCTTTTAAAGTTAGTTGTTTTTTTAAGTCTTAATTTTTAAATTATATTGTAAGGTGGGTTACCTTTAAATTCAACATCGATAACTCTTACTACTCGTTCAGAAGAGACAACATAATTGTAATACCCTAAACCGTATTACACGGAATAGATACCGATCTAAACGTTAAAGCAATTTAGGTATTATTGATAATAACCAGAAAAGCAAGTTTGTAGAGGAAAACAGTTTTCTAGTGCATTCGCGGAAGAGAAAGCTAGCCGGAACCTGGTAGTCAGATTACTATGTGGAAATATGATGCCTTCAAGCTTAATCTGTTGCAATTTATAAAATAACAACATCATAATTACCCAACTGGCTTTGCCATTTCCGATGGAAATTTAATAAATAACGCTGTTTTTATGTTTGTTCATATCTGCTTAATATTAACATTGACTGGTAGATGACGGCATAAAGGCTAAATCGGTGAATCTATATATAAATGCTGATAAGCAATAACGTGTCAACCCACAAAAAGTGTATCACGTATTTAATATTATTTAAATATTTTTAAACTCATCTAAAGTAAATAAGTACAGAAAAATTTTTCTTAATTTAATGTTTAGAATATTGAAACCAAATAAAGAAAGATGGACTATTTATAACTATATTACAAAGGAGTTTATTATACAAACGTTGATAGCTTTTATAAAAAAAAATAAAAACCGTTAAATAAATTTAAATAAGGAATGAAAGTATGTACTAATAGGAAATTCCATCAAATAAACGTATAGTTTGTTGTACATTTTACCTCTTTTTTACTAACAGAATATCCTTGTAATTATAATACACTAAATTACTAATATTAAAATATCTCTACACGGTATAAAACAAAATCTTTTTCCGTGTGTGACTGTTTAGCTGATAATTCCTATATCAACGGATTTTATGCAACGGATTTTGATGGGCTTTTAATCGTTATTTAGATTTTTTTTTATATATTTTCACGGAAAAAGACAATATATTCATAGTGATAATATATCCCCATGTACTCTTTCCTGATATTAATCTGTTGCTAGGAAACTCTACAAGTCACTTGTAAATCAATGCCATAAAAATATATCCTAAAACCTAATTAAACTTTCTTATGTAAAAAAGAGCCGAGATGGCCTAGTGTTACACGTCGATCTTTACCGATGATCGCGGGTTCAAACCCTGGCTAGCACCGCTGGTTTTTCAAGTGTTAAATTGGTTTAAATTCATCTCGAGCTCGGCGGTGAAGGAAAACATCGTGAGGAAACCTGCATGTGTCGGGAGTAATTCTGACACATGTATATCCGCCAACCCGCAGTAGAGCAGCGTGGTGGACTAAGCTCTAGACCTTCTCCTTAATAGGAGAGGAGGCCTTTGCCCAGCAGTAGGACATAAACAGGCTGTTACTTTACTACTTTTACTATGTAAAAAAAAACAACATTTTGCAACCATGTCATTTAATAAATCACGTTCTTTAACTACACCGTGCGAAGCCGTTGTCAAAATTAGTGTTAAAACGTTGCTAACTTTGACTTATATTGTGAATCGAGAATGACACTTATAAGTTTGGCTTTCAGACTTGCATAAAGATTTACAAAAGTAGTTTGTCATTGTTTTACATCTGAAAAAATTTACTGTCAGTGTCTTATTTTTCACTGCTTTCGTAAGACGACCTAGGTAACTGCTGCCAGGTCTCAGAGTTATTTTATATCATTTACGAGTGTAAAATTTACAAGTGTAATTCTGGCCTTAACTTTTTTCGTTACCAAGTAACATAGTATAACAATATATACGTAGGTAACTGCTGTCAGGTCACAGAGTTATTTTATATCAATTACAAGAGCAAAAAAACAAGAGTACAACTCTAATTCCCGCCTTAGAAGACGATATGAAATTATATTCTACAAGTATTTCCTATTACTGATAACATCATCTATAGAGTGAATGAGCTAATGAGCCAATACACAAGTGACAATAACTTCTCACGGATGGAAACATATTTGCTATGCCAAGCACATGCCAAGTGTTTGGCATTGCCAATACAAACTTAGACGTATACATCAATTTACTGAGTGTTGCTGCTCTATTTGTATCACATTATCACAAATATATTTTAAAAACAATAAGATTTAGTTAAATTATAAAAAAGGTTTAATGTTACTTATTAAATACTAGCTGGTATCTACAAGTATTGTCACATTGCCATTGAAAAAGGTTAAAAATAATAACCAGAAAAGGCGTATTTTGATTTTTCAGAATTATTTAATTTAATTAATATAAATTATGTACAATATACAAGTATGTATTTCTTAAAATTTTTTAAAAGTAAATATATTATCTTTTTTACATATTAATGTTGGTAATAGATATTCTAAACAGAGGTTCATGCGCATACATTTGTCTTAAAAATATTGTGTTGTTATATTTCTGGCTTTCTACCATTTTACCCGGTTCAGTTGTAAACTAATCAGTTTTTAAGGACATAAATAAACACGATGAGTTGCGGTTCAGTATTTTATTGAGGTTCGAATAAACACACTATTATATTATATGATATAGATTATATTATATTATATAAATTAGCGAGCCAGTTATTTAGAACAGATTTTTTTTAAATAGCTAGCATACAAGCAGGCGGTACACCTAATGTTAAGTGATCACACCGCCGCCCATGGACATTTGAAAGACCAGAGTAGAGCAACAAAATAGAATGAGAGATGAAGGTCAATGGGGAGTAAGAAAAGTAATGTGGGAGAGATTTTCTGTGAGAGTGTGGTACTGCCCGGGTCGAGCCAGACTGTATACAAACTGTAGTCAGTTGGCTGAAGCTAGACTCTACCACGGTATATAGTGATACTCATAACGATGTTATATGAACATAATTAAAGATGATTACTAATAAAATAGGAAAATGTATAATAAAAATAATGGAGAAAGTTAGTACAATTGTTGTCTGATTCACGCCTAAGTTAATGGTTAACAGCGGTCCCGGCCCGCTATAAATAGAAAGTGGGACAGGATGTCTAGATATCTAGGTATATCTAGATACTTCACTTGCCTAGGTACTAGGTTTAATATCATTAATGTTATGTGCCTTGTTTCTTGAAGACATCTCAATATAATACTTTAATTTGAAATAATGTTTGTAACATCATTTTTAACCGACTGTTTTAAACGGAGGATTATATTTTTCGAATCTATGTTTGTATCCTAAAAGGTTAGAAATATTTTAATTTATAAGGCGTTTTTCTTAATCATAGAAGCAACACAGGGTACATTATATAGAGTAATCTATTAAAATTAAAAAAAAAAAAAACAATATTCAGCATTTCCAGATTAAATTAAAAGTAACATTTTTCAAAATTCAGTGGCGGTATTACTTTTTTAATTGGCACGACTTATAATACAGATAACTTATATACTGGCCAAGGTAGCCAGATATTATTGTAACTTGGCTATACTTAATTTATTGATTTTCTACGACTACTTTAGATTCTTCTTAGTTTATTTATATACAGTAATGCATGCTTCTGAGAAACGAGAACTGTGAATTGTTCAATGCTGTATATATCTTGTAATCTCATTTTAAGTGAATTGTAAAATTCTTTTGAGAAATCAAGTTATATAACCCTATTAATATGTGAAGAGAAAACTTTGTACCATTTATTAAGCACATTGTGGGGAACGGAGGTTAAGGACGAGAGTGATTATTTGGTATAGTTAAAGCTTATACAGCGAAGAAGTGCAGAAAACTAAATTTGTTTATTTTATATCTATATAAATATCATAAAGCTGACGAATTTATTTGTTTGTTTGAGCGCGCTAATCTCAGGAACTACTAGTTCTAGTACTAGTTTGAAAAATTCACTTCGTCTTAGATAGTTTATTTATTGAGGAAGGCAATAGGCTATATTACGTCACGCTACGACTCATAAAAGCGAAGCAGTAACCATAAACGAGTGGAATCGCCAGGGGCAGCTAGTGTTACATATATTACAAACAATTTGTCCCGGCGAAGTTCGTACAGTCAAAGAACTGTCGTCCCATACAAAGTGATTTTTTTCATAAGTTTTTTTCTATGTTTTAATTGGTATTCTGCTATACGGAGCGAAGATCAATCCAGTGAATCAAAGACCATACACATCTGTTTAGCTGTTTTTAGGTTATAATGGTGCAACTAAACCGAATTTATATATGTATATAATAATAATGTCGAAAATATTCTAATTTAAAAATTATACGCCTATGCCATCACTAGTTATATTTATAAAATGCCAAATAACATTTAATGTCTGTTTCACCGTTTCCTGTTAAAATTTTTAATAGTTAACCGACATTTAACGATAACCAACAATTAAGGTTTGATTATATATTATTTCTGTTTCACCATTAACCTCCCAGCTAAATTAACTTTTAAATAAATAAAATTGGCATTTATAATTTCACGGACCGGCAACGTCGCCTTTAAACGTTTCAGTACACGATTCTAATTTATCTTTGTTCTTAAATGTGTCCATGTTTTTAATCGAGACCTTTGAAACCCGAAATTGCAGTTTATTAGGAAAGTTCCGAATCAGCTACCGTTTACTTTAGTTATAATCGGTGGAAAAGGTCCTTAGTTTGAAAAAGTCCTTATTTTTTTTTATACAATAAGGATTCATAAAAATATTTTGGGATTAATACGTTAATCTTTGGATGTAATTCATTAAAAAAAAGTTTTGAAATGAAAATGTTTCACCATGAACCTCCCAGCTAAATTAACTTTTAAATAAATAAAATTGGCATTTATAATTCATTTATATTACCTATGCGTTAAATTTGTTGCCATTTATATTGACTTATTTAGCACAGAAGGCTATTCAAGCTATTATTCGCTAACGCAGGAAACAAAAAAAATTAATCAAAATATTAACGCCTAAGAAAATTCATATCCATTTTAGATTCTCACGAAACAAAATGTATGATTCGTGCCACGTCTACTACATCCGTTTTGATGTAACTCTTTAATTAGCAATGTCATTTCCATGTGCGTGCCAATGTATGAATGAGTCAGGGACGAAAGTGTGCTAGCTAAGTTTTAACTATTGAGTTCACAAATATAAAAAAAATACTATGCATAGTTGGAAGGTGATTACCGAATTATGAGCTGGTTTTTTTTTCGGAAGATATTCAATACGATCTATCAATGGAAGTAATGTTATTGTGTACATCATTATATATGAAAATAAATTAAATAAAAGGATGATCAACAATTTCGAATATTGTTTCAATTCAATATTATCTGTTTTTCGTTAGTAAGACTGTTTGATATTAAAAAAAAATGAAACCACATAGAACAAACCTTGATTATATTATAAAAAATATGAATTCATTCAAATTAAATTGAAAATGGTCTAACAAAATAAATAAAATATATTAAATATTTAACGAAATTTTCGTTTAAAATTGCTTGTAACTTATTAAATATTATTGATGTTATTTATAAATAGATATTTCAATAACACTCAATGAAGTGAAGAACTTATGAATGAAACATCGAAGAGGTCACACACCTACACATTGTCTAAAACATACGTGGGTATTTATGTAATGTCCTGCGCGCGATACGATGTATTTAATGTTTAAACAAACAGTTAATTTAAATTTTGGATTATACATTTATCCGTCCATCCCTAGTAGTCACAGCGGATTAAACTCGATATCCTACGCCTTTGGATAGCTTTGCATGCGGATCATTTTCAGGTTACATCATGTATGTTTTTATTTAATCTTAGTTGTGTGATACCATTTTTATTGAAGTCAAGGCGTAAAATATGGCTCGTCTACAAGATAGATTGTTTTCTACAGTACCACACGCTTACAGAAAATTGGCCTGAAGTAACTTATATAAAGTTGAGTTTCATTAATTCATTCATTCCTTGTCCCATCTGTCCCATCATCACTTACCTTATATTCGTCTTCCTCCCTAATGTTTACGTAAGTTGACAATATGTTTGTTGGGTTCTCGAGTTCTGCAAATAATCATGGGTGATAGTAACTTTATTCTCTTCTTTTCGCAGGGGACATCTTCGAGAAGATACCCGATTCCTGGAAGGGGTAATCGGTTTATGTGAAGATTTATACCCACTAATACTCCTGCATTGGTCGTCTTCAGCACGAAAATGGAGAGACCGCGAGATAGCTTGCGCATGCTCATCCGCTGGTCCTCGTGTGACGCTCCGCTGAGGGCAAAGTGTGGTCTTGCTTAACATCAGGTGCATAAATA
Organism: Hypolimnas misippus; assembly: GCA_037950945.1. Classification (NCBI taxonomy): domain Eukaryota; kingdom Metazoa; phylum Arthropoda; class Insecta; order Lepidoptera; family Nymphalidae; genus Hypolimnas; species Hypolimnas misippus. The sequence goes on from JBBEEQ010000009.1 coordinate 6,878,943, forward strand.
AAATTGTAAATTATAACGTTCGATAAATTGATACAAAATTTTGTAAGCAATGCTATATTAAACGTAATACATAAAATAATCACGTACTTGGAATTCCCTCATAAATTTCATACTTGAGTTGAGTGTGTTCTTAACGTTGACAAGTAATATCTTACTAAGTTTTGTGATATCACCGCTTGAGATTTAAGTCGGTTTTTTATTCTCATTTCCTACTGATGGCAATCTTTTTCAATATTTAACTTATCTTATTTGTGTTTCAGTATTTTTTCAAAATCCACAAAAAGATCGGCGCAACGATTTGAACTAACATTTTTTTTTTTCAAAACATCACTAAAATATTAATATTTCTACTAATATTATAAATGCAAAAATAACTCATTGTATCTGTTTGTCCGTTATTAGTGTCAATTGTAATGAATTTTAGTATAAATATGGACATACTTCATGTTGCGAAAATAAAACTTAATGCCGTGAAAAAGAAGGGGATGAAAACCTGAATGGAAAATATATGATTTACTTACGAAATAGACTATACAAAAACAATATTTTACACAGACAAAGTCGTGGGCTTAACACGTTCATAAAGTTAAACTATATTGATATTATCTATACTAATTTTGTATAGCTGAAGAGTTTGTTTGTTTGTTTGAACGCGCTAATTTGAGGAAATACTGGTTCGAATTGAAAAATTATTCTTGTGTTAGATAGTTTTTTTTATTGAGAAAAGCCATAGGATATAGTTATATCACGATACGACTCACAGGAGCGAAGTGGTAACCATAAACGCGAGTGAAAATGTGAAGAGCTGCTAGTAATTTATATAAGCGAAGTATTTGTTAAATTTAGAATTTTTTTTTTGGTTCAGATTGTCCATTAACTGAACAATAACCTAGACTATAAAACATCACGCTAAGATTCATAAGAATGTAGCAACAATAATTAACATAACTGAACCTGGCGGCCAATGTGACGCGAATCACAAGAAGAATACTTACATTTTAATAGTTTTTAAAACGCACCTCAAATATCACAGCACTTTAAAAATTGTGGTAAATGGTCCTGAGCTAAATATACATACATTTAAATTATAAAGCTTATGTTTAGAAACCAATATATTAAAACACTAGCAGCCCTTCCCGACTTCGCAAGGATGGACAAAGTTCTTGAAATCTTTTCGACTTTCAATAATATTTTTTGTTGTATTATTTTTAAATTTTGGTAAGGATCCCTAATTTTTTCTAACATAAAATATAGCTTATGTTACTCAGCGCGAATGTAGCTTTTCAATGCTGAAAGAATTCTTAAATCGGCCCAGTAGTTTTTGAGTTTATTCATTACAAAGATACAAAAATACAAATCTTTCGTTTTATAATGTTATAGTGTAGATTTACACTAATAATTACATTTCTAAAAGACATTGTCATTAAGAAGCCTCTCTTAACACAAAATATCTAAAAACAAAATGAAAATATTTCTTCCGTCCATCCGTCAAAACAAACATTAAAATAATCTGGATTATGTCATGGGATTACTAGAACTTGAATAATGGTTGTCATTCTCGGTCAACTCATTGGCGAGGCGAACCGCGTACCGCAGCTAGCGCTTAGGACACCTAGCACGTTCCTAGACCATTCTCTATGCTATGCACTTTCCTTGGCCCTGCACGTTTCCAACCTTGCAAGTAGGTGAACTATGATTCTAGGCTAATATTCTAATGTTATTTTGCTTTTTGAAATTGAATTTCGTAACCAGGAGTGTTATTGTGTAGAGATATCGCTATCTCAACGCGATTCTTTATGATAATTGATTTGTTTCGTTTTGATACAAATAAGAAACTAGCCTGCGGGATGTTTTTGAATTTCTTAATAATAGCAATTCATTGTTTATTTATTTAATGTAACATGTAACTTAGGTAGTTTAGAATTTAGCAACACTCAATGTCTTTAAAAATGTTATGGCTATCTCCAATTCTAATAAGTCAGTTATAGTACTATTCATTAAATTGTATCTTTAAACAAAATTCTCAGTTGAATTTTATTGTTTATTTTTATAATTTTAAATAATGATTGCATATTTCATACACAAATTGTTAGTTACCCTACGCAGGTCAATGGTGCAGTGGACTAGGCGACGCGTCCGCCCCTAGGCAACGTGCCAACTCTTAATTTACACAGTACAGCTTAATATTGTACAGAGACAATAAAATTATAATCCAATATACATATTTTATGAAAATAAATATTACATTATCATATTTATAAGGAAAAATAACTGAATTATATAAATGTTTATGATTCTGAATTATAACTGTTCTGAAATAATTTATTTTTTCGTTCTAAGTTATAAATAATGTGATATATATACTAATATTATAAAAAGGTAAAGTTTGTTTGTATTCAATTAAATTATTTGGTTTATGGATTTTAGTTAAGTCTGTTTGTATATTTGTAAGTTTTTAGGTAGGGAGTAATATCTTAAACTACTAATCCGATTTGGAAAAATGTTTTTGTGTTAGATAACCTGCTTACTAAGGAAGGTTATAGGCTATATTACACCAGGCTACGACTCATAGGAGCGAAGTAGTCACCATAAAATCGAGGGCAAACGCAAGGATTAGATAGTTATTTATAAAATTCGACCATGCTTAACTTAAAAATACCATATAAAATTTAAAGTTATTTTACCGAAAAGAATAAACAATACAAATCGTTTATATAAAATTTTGTTTTCTTATTAAAACATTAAGCCCTTACAACATTAATCGCGCATAAATTATTGTGCACTTCGAAGAACAAACATTAAAAAATATCCTTAATACATAATAAAACAAAAGAACTGAACTGTAAACATTTTTTTAAAATAATTAATTACTATAATCGTTTAAACCTTGCAACAATTATAATAAGAAAATATTATTGATACAGTCAACATTGACCCGTACCATCTGATCTATAAAACGATTTAAAATGCATAATTTCAATGACACAATTGAGAAATATTCATTTAACAATAGATAAACATGAAACGTTTTAAAACGTAAAAAAACAAATGCTAATTAAGGGCCACTCAACATGCAAGTTTACCAACATTTTCATTTAAAAACTTTTTTTTTATGAATTACATGCAAAGATGAACGTATTAATCCCAAAATATTTTTATGAATCCTTATTGTATAAAAAAATATTTCAAAAATGATCAATACTTAATATTTTTATTCTATGTTATTTAAATTTATTTTAGAACACGAATGTACCTAACTCTGTCGAGTATGTTCCCAAATATTCCAGCATGCTATTCAATCTTAATGACATCCTGAATTTACATCAAATTAAACTAGTTGACATCTTGTTAAATGTAAAAAAATGTTACAATAAACAATAAACGTTTTCAACTCAACGGCCGTGATTAGAATCTCATGATTCTGTGTCGGAGGTACGGAAAAACACACAGCTCAAACACAAACATCCAGACCCCGACAAACACCCGTACGCCCAATATAGTTGTTCGTCATGAACGGGGAGAGAACCTGCAACCATTAGCGTTGTATTATGATGCAGTGATCACTGCGCCAACCTGTCGTCTAAGCTTCTGTTAATTCAAGATGTTCAGTTCTGACAAGGTATGCTATTTACTTCGGAACACACCCAGTATTTTTAATAAAAGTTTATTTATTGGTTTCTTTTAAAGTCCGAATCATATTTAGTATCTAGATACATTAAGACAAGAATATAAATAGACATAGGTTTAATTTCAATCGAATAATCACTGCAACGCAAACAAAGTCGAAAGTATGCGTTAGTAAATAACATAATTAAATAACTGTCGTAATGATGAACATTTACATAAAAAGGGTAAAGGATAACTGGTAGTGGTTATTATTTTTTACAAAAAAAAGTACAGTCATTGTGTTTTCATTTCATGGACTTTTTAGAGGTAAAATATGTAAGTAAAAACCAAAACCAATAAATATGCGGAAGATATTATAGAAGGAGAAAAGGATAAATGTTGCCTGTTGTCTAAACTGTGTTTGTTTTAATACTAGCAATGAAATAAATTCACTTTGTAATTGAAATGAAACTATTTTAAACGGATTTAAATCGCGTATATTAATTATTTTTATCATCCCGACGTTTCGAGCACTTTGCAGCGTTCGTGGTCACGGGTAGACTGACCACGAACAGTCTACCCGTGACCACGAACTGACCACGAACAGTCTACCCGTGACCACGAACGCTGCAAAGTGCTCGAAACGTCGGGATGATAAAAATAATTAATATACGCGATTTAAATCCGTTTTAATAAAAATAATTAATATACGCGATTTAAATCCGTTTAAAATAGTTTCATTTCAATGAATAATAATCTCGAAAATCTAAGACAACGATCACTTTGTAATTTTCAAAGAATGAGTTTAACTATTACTTTTTTACATTGATAATAATTATAGAGATTGGTAATATATTTTATTATTATTTATTTTATGATTAAATTATGTTGTAATAATTATAAACGACTGTAGTTGGTAAGTAATTAAGTGCGTAGAAACCTATTATTTCCTCTCAAATATTCAGACCACATAGATTACTTTTAATCACGTGACTGATGCCGTGAGCTAGTAGGAAATACTATCTCAATATTTGGATGCTGATAAGCAATAATATATGGATCATAATGCGTTAAAATGTTAAAATCTAAACTAAATATGTAAGTACGGGAAAACGTTTCAATAATCTTAAATATTAGAAAAACTTAATATGAGGTAAAAGTTTTCATTATACTAATCTTCATTTAATTCATTACACCTTTAATTAAAATAGAAAAGAAGAGATTTATATATACTTATTTAAAAAAAATTATTAAGAATAGGTTTGACATTTTTAGGCGCCGTTTTCAAATTAAGTCCGTGTGGCTTAATATAGTATCGCTTATTAACATCCACTAACTATTTTCTTCTCGATCTACTTACTAATTAATTAATGATAAACAAACACAAATTGATAAAAAAATGAGTCAAGTGCGAGTTAAAAATAACATTTTTTTTTATTTAATTGTTGAAAAAAAGTACCAGGGACATATGGGTTAGCAGGAGTAGCTCGTTACCTCTACCAGCGTAGCTACTCTACGTGCAATGTGATATCCTAATCACGCGCGCATAGTAAAAGTACTTTCGTTCGAGGTCGCATTGCCATTCAAGCCGGCTAGCTATCCTCTGTCCACCTTACATCATTACTTCATACATTTTATGGGAAATTTCTAGCACTTTGTTTGCTTTTCTAGTGTTATTTTCTTGTTGCGTTGTTATTCGTTCGAGCTACGTACTACTTTCATAAAATAAACTTTAGTTTGTAGTTTTGTTAAGAAATTCTGTATAATACAAATTATACATTTTAGGGAAATCATTACACAAACATATCTACATACCTATCAACTATATTTTTTAATAGGTTATGTTGCATTAATGCTTGTCTTATGGCGTAGGTTTAGTAGTATAATTGAGTGAGTTACAATAGAGTAGGAACGAAATCTAAATCTTTAGATCCTTTATTAAACAATCGACGTGAGCGACCTTTCTGTAAATTAACAAATTTTTCCATCAAATGACGTCACGAATAAAGACGTATTAATTAACATATCTTTGAGGTTCTTGTCGCCCTATTTATTTAGCATGTCCTGTCTATATGTGTTATGTTATGATATATACGTATACATAATATATAGTAAAGATTTGAGAAATTGAATTCAACTCAAAAGGTTTAATTCAATTTTAATTTCATTTCAAACAAAAATTCCCTTAAGGGATAAAATTATCTACACTAATTTTATTATTGTAATAAAAATAAAAAAAAATCATTTGGCTGCTATGAGTTTTTCAATTGCTGGTAACACCAACGAATTTGGCCGAAATAGCCGGAGGACATAAGTCCAGGATACAAGGGTTTACAGTATTCCTTTTCATTTTTATAAACAGTTAATAAGATTTTAAAAAACCAACTTTAAAATAATATAAATTCGCTTTTTTTGTATTTGGATGATATGTTTATGTCTGTTATTTTGATTTAAATACCAAATGAATGAAACAACAGGCTACCAAACTAAGAGTATACCATTGAAAATAAAAAGTTATTCTCAAAATCAGTTTAGAAATGATAGAGTTGTGAGGTTATCAACATTAAAAAAACATAAATTACGAATTGAGTTTTACTTCCTGTTTTGGAGTCGGTTATTAATAAGAATAGATATAGAGATAACAAAAGACCTACGGAATGAAATTTTATATGATGAAACCATCATAGGCTATTGAAAATAATTAATTATTTTACGGAGACGATGTTACGAAGCTAACTCATATACCGCTGGTTTGCGAGAATATAGACATAATTCAAAATTCTGTCAAATTAAACTAAGTATACCAAACGATCATAAATCTTTGATGATAATCGTAAACAGAGTCACATCTACAATTATCTTTAATAAATAAAGTAAAATCGTCACAGAATCGTTTATATTTTACATGCATTAAAACATTTATAATGAAGTTTGTTAACACCTTTAAAATCAATATATTAAGTTTATTTTTCTTGACTTGTCTTATTTAATAACAATACTTATTTTATAAAATACCCGAAACGAAAATCACAAATTTTTTAACATTATTTTTCATTAGAATTTTTCATAATAAAAAATGATTCAGTTCAAACATTCGGCCGATAATTTCTCATCTCTAATTCGTACGCATAGTTAGAAGTACGCCATATTATTCTACTAAATAACACAAGTAAAGAAAAATAGGCTATAGTTACATCATTATTCTTCCAAACCAGCAATATGTTAAGCGAATTCTATTTTTAAATACGTCAGCGAAAAGTTTCATAAATATAAATCTAAAAGGTTCATTCATCGACCCACAGGAAATTACGCAGCGATACATCTGGTAAATTGAATTGGAGATTGTTTATTTCGCTTATAATTCTAGGTAGCTCTATAAGACCTAATGTTTTCATGTGTATATTAACATACAGATCAGGAGCAATTTTAATATGTAAAGTCGGTAATTCGTATTCACTGACGACTGCTCTACGTGGTTAGTTATAAGTTATAATCTGTGGAATTGAATGAATTTTAATGTTTCTCTATTGTTGGGGACTTTAAATAATAGCTACGTGTAGGTTTGTATAAAACTTTTGGGTAATTTGGAATTATTTTTTAGCGTCACTGATTTTATATTACCTTTAGCTTTCGGTTTCGCTCGCGTTAATATAGAATACATTGAAATTGTACTATGTCGGTAATCTTCACGTAAGTGTAAATAATAAGTTTACAAAGTTTTATCGCGATCGAATTAATGGTCAGGAATGTATGGCAGTGCACTATATACGAGCAAATAAATATGTACTTGAGTAATGAATAGGCTCCGAAACTATTGCACCGATTTCAAAAATTCTTTCACCTGTGGAAAGCTACATTATACCCGAGTAACATAGGCTATATTATATTTAAAAAAAAAATTAGGGATCCTTACTAAAACTCTAATAATGTAACCCAAGGTGTAAAAAATGACCTGAAAAATTCCTTACGTCGCGTGCGCTGCGAAAACTATTGATGACAGAACAAATCATTTACTACGACTTTGTAGAACTCATCATTATCTACAAAAAGTGTCGGGACAGCATATGTCTAAATATTATAGTTATGTCACAGTAAGCGGTTTTTTGTTCTAAAAATTTAATTTATATACCGCCGCTTGAAAAGGCTCTTTATTTGTACCTTAGTATTAATCCTTATCAAAATAATTTAATTATTTTCAGGACGACTTCAATACCTTTTTATAACTTTTTGAATTATTTAATTCGGACATTTCATTCGGAAGATATCACGAGTTTAAAAATGCAAATATTAGAAAAAAGTCGCGTGGTTGCCGCTCACCGCGCTCAGCTAGCCAGCATGCGATGTAGGCTCCATGTAAGCGTCACTGGGGTACGGGGGGAGTCAATGTAATAAAATAAAAGGTCGCGAGTACATTAATAAAAACTATGAATAAAAAAATTCAAACTTCCTTTATATTTTTACTTTTTTTTTAAACCCGACGCAAAAAAGGGTGTATGTGTGTGTGTATGTACCCGTGCGAAGCCGGGGCGGGCCGCTAGTATATATATAATATGATAAAAATACGTATAGTTTAGATAAATATAATTTTATACTATTAAATCATAATATTATACGTATTATTAAGTATATATGAATGCTGATAAGCAATAATGGCAAGAGCCGAGATGGCCTAGTGGTTAGAACACGTCGATCTCAACCGATGATCGCGAGTTCTAACCCCGGCTAGCACACAATTTCTGTTTAATTTCATCTTGAGCTCGACGGTGAAGGAAAACATCGTGAGGAAACCTGCATCTGTCGGGAGAAATTCTGACACATGTACATCCGCCAATCCGCAGTAAAGCAGCGCGGTGAATTAAGCTCTAAACCTTCTCCTAAATATGAGAGGGGTCCTAGGCCCAGAAGTGGGATATTAACAGGCTGTTACTTGAAGCAATAATGTGTCAACCACAAAAAGTCAAATTAGGAAATGAGTATTCTGATAATGCGTCATGTATTTAACACTATTCAAAAAAATTGCAAGTCATCTAAACTAGTTTAGTATGGAAAAATGTTTCTTAATTTTATGTTTCGAATATTGAATCGTGCTCAATTTTATGCAATAATCTAATATATTTGAAAAACTTATTATAAAACTTTTAATTATAACAATCTGTTGTAATTTCAATGTCTTTTATCAGAATAGAAAAGAAAAGATGGATATATACTTCTTCAAACAAATTTATCAAGAACAGAGTTTAGTGTAGCTAGACATAGTATGGCTTACCAGCGTTTATAGTTTAGTGTAGGAGCTCTACTAAGTACTTTAGTAAGACACGGACTATGAAAAATGCCTTAACAAGTCGAACTGCTTTCGGTGTGTATACTACATAGATCCAAAATGTCAGAGAGTATAGCCCAAGGGTCAACTTGCGTCTTTGGTACGTTTAGGTTATAAGGTTCATGGACGACTGGAAGGCGCAATGATCACTACAACTGACTGAAACGTTAACTGTCGTGAGTTTGATAGTTAATTGAAAAACTGTTATTTAGGTAGATATTTGTTTATTTGTATTCAATTTCAGACGAAAGGCCTTAACCGCATCGTATGACGTCGTCTCACCGACATCAATATATGGAGCTCCTAAAAAGTCATACTCAGTTTGATATACTCCCTAAATGCAGTTTATGCAAAAATCAGTAGTATTAGTAGTAGTAAGAGTGCAACATCGTATTCTGTGTTAATTATGCCTTAAGAACCCTCAATTTTCACGTCGTAGTAAAAATGCCATAACATGAGATGCAAAAGAATTTTAATAACAATAGTCCGATATCGAAGTGCTGATTGATGTTTTTGTTGTTGTATCATACCTACGGTTCAAATATCGCTTTACAGTTTCTACGAAATCTTACGAAGCGAGTTTCTGATCGTGAGAACTATCTCTTATCATTAGATTGTCCTTGTCATTGTTTTGAATACAGTATTGTAATTTAAATAAAATTGCTATTAAATAATAGAAAATTTAATGATGTCATACTTTACTAATCTAAATTGATGATAACGTTGTGAAGGTCTTATGATTTAGGGCGAGCGTATACAGAAACAGATTTCGCCGCAGCACAGAGCAAAGCAGCGCAGCGCAGCGAAGGTCGTTGCAGCACAGACTAAAATCAATTTAGTAAGATATAAAAAAGTTCAGCTGCACATGTTGAGAGGCAGATAAACTTATAGAAAACACTTATGTAATGATTATCATGCGCTGCTAATTCTATATGTATTTTATATATTTATCATGCTAAATTTCAGTATACACTTATACTAGAAATATGCTCTATTGCACGACAACAAGGATGGCGTCAAGAAAACACACTTTTAACATTGTTAGATACATGATCACGAGATGGCATGACACCTTGTAGGTATATTTTTTATTTAAAAATGGAGCAGAGATCATATATTTCCTGTGACGGAAAGTGGCTTCTGTCTACTATGAACGTCTTAAACATTAGATAAGCTTTGGGTGCATTGCCGGCTATGCAAATGTATAAAACCACAAACACGCATACAAACGCACGTACTAACTACTAGTGCACAACTTTTAATAGCCTTATAACTAACTAACCAAGTGTCCACGTCCGCAAGGTGTATATGGTCTAAAATATTTATATTTACGGTTCGCATGCAATTTTCTTCGTATCATCAAAAGGAATTGGCATTCACAAAGTTTTCAGTTTTTATTTTTCCTATAAAACCGGCTAAACCCGTGTAGTTTTTAAAATTATTAATTCACAGATTTTGCACCCAGAATGTCGACCATTTTAGACGATGTTTTCTAACAACGAGAGTTATAATGAATTAAAAACAGATTGGTATGAAGTTTTAGTTTAGTTTTTCAAATATATTAGATTATCGGATATTGCAAAATATTGAGCACACTCAAAATTCGAAACATTAAATTAAGAAACTTTGTTCCGTACTTATTTAGTTTAGATTACTTGAAAAATTAGAATAATGTTAAATACGCGACGCATTTTCAGAATACATCAATATCTCTGAATTTATTGCTTGTCAGCATCCATTTATCCTTTGAATAAATAGCGACAAAACAATAACAAAGATAGAAAATAAGAATTTCATTAATTTGTACAAAATACTTAAAAAATTCAGTATCAATTGAACAAAGGAATACATTCAACATAGTTGCGAAGTTGAGTAAGAACAATTTGTGGGCTATTTATAGGGAATGTTGAGGCTTCTGATGTTATTAGTTATTGTTAACTTGCGGCTTCGTCTTATTGCCGCTAATTTATTACGAGAAAACTATGTGTTTTAGCTTGCTACTTTAGACTTGGATTATACGATGAATGCCTCTTTTATTTTCTTTAATCTGTTCTATAGAAATGTTACTTTGTATATGTTTGTCTTCGATTTTGATGCGATAAAATTGTGATAACATATACGCGTAATAAAAAACATATACTAGGAAATTCTAATTAACTGATTGTCATTATGCACATAGTTTTAGCTTTACTTTGCTGTTAATATAGTAATTTTAATGTTTTATTATAGTGTTTATATTTCATAATAGGTATATCTTATAAAATTTTTTTAGGATCTAGTTTTCAATTAACTAATTATATCGAAGAAAGAAAAATGTTTTCGTTACAAAAGCGTTTAAAAATATAATTTAAAAAATTACTTTTGTAAATGTTAGTACAGATATGATTAATAAAAAAAATGTAATAATCTGTGCAATTAAAAAAAATATTTATCAACAACCTTATAAAAAAACTTAAAAAATCCTTCCTACTTGAAATAAGCCTACCTTTGACATTCTGTGTCATACTACAAAAGACGCATTAAAACCATTCACCACCATTGAACACCTTTCTAGCTAAACAGTGTTAAAAAATTAGACAATGCTTAAAATATTATCTAAATTGCTTAACGGCGAATAGACTCATAAAAAAACTTATTGATAAAATATTATACGTTACATTTGACAGTTAAAATAGGTTTTAAACATCTATGAAACTCACTTAAACGTAAATTAATCTATATCTAAAGCACGTTTAACTCAAAACTGTCTTTAGACGCGGATTTGTAGTATGGATTTTTTTAAACACGCGTTAAACCTATGTTTAAAACTTTTGTAGTAAGGCAGTCTATGTTTAATTTTTTTAACTTTTATATTATCTTGTTTTCATCGTATTTTGTGCGTACAATAAAGAGCAATAAAAAAGTCTAGTATTAAGAGAAATTTATATAATAACTCCAGTAGTATTTCCAGTGTACGATTTAAATGTAAACAATGTGTAGTTCATTATTTGCTCCCAGTTTTTTGCTCGTCGAGGGTGTTGCTCGCGCCACGTGCTCCGGCCGGGCATCGAACCCGTCTCCTAAAGGAATACGTTGACTTCAGTCTAAGACTTTATATGGAATGATATGAGTATTTTGTTAAGGTAATTACAGATAAAAAATTAAAATAAAAAAATATGTTTTTTTTTCATTAGAATGATTTTAAAGCTTTTATATCGTGTTTATGGTTGTTAATGATATTCTAATTTAATATTGTTAATAAAAAAAGAAACCACAAGACAAATTGTCATTTAAATATGATTCTACATATTTTAACAAATTTTTCAAGTTTCTCTTTTAAAAGAACTGGATTTCTGAATATCATTAAATATTTTTATGTGTTTTAATTTTAACGCGAATCGTAAAAATTCGTTTAGAATACCATAGAAATATTTAATTTTCATAACATAATATTATAAAAACAATAATCGAATCGAATTATTAAAACAATCGACATAGGCACTTATACTTATCTAGTTAAGCAAAAAAAAAAAACCCATGGGTTTTATACCATAATACATGAACATCGCTGTACTTACTAACTACCAAGCAGATCATTATGGAATCGTGACAAATCATTTACACCCACGGAACATATTAATGATTTTATTTTAATATACTCGTAATGGAGAGCACATACTTGTCAGTTTAAGTGCTTTAAAACAATTTTGTATTAGAAAGCTCTAGCAGATTTTTTTTATTTAACGTTTATATATGACAAAATTACAAACGGATTTTATTCCGTAATTTATTATATAAGTGATTTAATTCTTTTACTATAGAATAAAGTCATCGTGTTCTAGCGCAGACAATTTGTGAAAAAAAAAACACTTTTTACATTTTAAAAATTAAATTTAGAATACCAATAATATTGTAATCAAATAATACAATAGTAGAAAATAAATACATACTTAGTTTCGCGTGCGCAACATTCGTGCAATGTTCTTGGGAAACCCGAGTTTCAAGGCAGAACAAGGTCTCGGCCCTGACTCTGTTAAAATCCTGGAAAATCGCTTGGACATTGTTAAAAGTTGGAAATCTTTAATAGTTTTAGTAAAGAACGTGGTAATTTCCCGCTAATTTTTCCGTGACAGCGGTTTGACCTTTGACACAGACTATATATATAAAAATAACGATATAAAATCGATTATTATAATATTTTATTCGCAATTCCAATGATCGAATTAAGTAAAAGAAATCTCGTTAACTATCCGTCAAAAAACAAATTCAGTGACATTTGACATAGATTAAAAAGTAAATATATAATTGATTATAATTTCACAATTTCAATGATCGTATGTATGTAAGTAAAAAAAAATGTCAACTTTCGATATAAAACAAATATAAACAAAACAGCGTTATACCACGTGGGTCGACTCGATGGGTCGTTGAACTATCGTAATTAAGAGTTCGGTTTCGGATCCAGCCTGTAGTGTTCCGCTCCTAGTTCACACGCTTTGTAGTTTTTTTTTTATTCGAGTATTCGAATTTTAGTTGATACTTTAATTGTGTTTTGCTATATACAATTCATTGTTTTTAATTGATTGATTTTTTTTACGTTTCAGTTTAAGTTAAATACTTCGTAATATTTCTTATTCTGGGTTCAATAACCTAACATCTTATCTAAGGTGTCACCAAAAAAATTAAAAAAAAATCGCTAAAAAAATTATCAAAAAAAAAAACGTAAAACATATTTGCTTAAATATTATTACATGATCATAAAAGTATACTATTCCGCAAGCATACGATACGACAACACACACCGCATTGTGCAATAGCGTACACGTGCGTCAAGTCACACGACAGAGAAATCGGCGAGGCTAACGTACGATAAATTGGAGCAAAACATCACTAGGGGCTGTTGAACTGCGAAATTTTATCGATATTTATGAATAGGGGTTACGGCGAGGTGAACCACCTGTGTCTTCGGCGGCCGTTGTGATAGATACTATGAGATTTTATAGCATATTACTTATCTCTACTTTAGAGCAGTTGTCAATAAAATTAAAAATAAATTTGAAGTTTTTTTATTACTATTATTTTGTATCATGTCGTTCGGTATTCAGCCTAAAAATATGATGGAATTTAATTTAAGAGAACTTGAGAAATTAAGCATGATTTATAATTTAAGTAAAAATATTCATACAGTTTATTGTCTCATCTCTCGTCTTCGCAAATTGTTTTCCTGCCATCATTCATTTATGGCGTAGTATGTAATTTTTCTTGATACGTGCTGTACGACTTTGTACGATATTTATAAATGTGAAGAAAAAAAATTTGTGCATAATTTTCCGAGACCACACTGAAATTCGCGAGCGATGCCACGGGCGAAACTCGTCATGTCAAATGGCTTCATCCAGCAAGCCAATTACTCATGGACAAGTTAATGCTACCTCGAGTTCGTTTCGTCACTCGCTTGTGTCGTCGGTCAGGGACGAACTTTCGGGGGCCAACGACCGGTCAAATATTCTGCGACTAAAAAAAATTGCACTCACTATTAACATGTTAAACTGGAAGGTGTTTAACTTCTTAATAGCGACTTTTATTATCCACGTCCGTCCGCGAACCGAGTCGGATAATAGCACGAAAATCGACAACTATCCGGACACCGAGTAACGGCTGCGAATAATTGAATTATTTCCGAAACGATCAAATCGTTTGCAGATACGTTACGTCGATTATAGTATGTGGATATAAAACCGCGCGAATGTCCGCCGAAACACAAAATGGCGTCGTTTTTTTTTCTATCGACGATGCAAGCCAAATTAAACTGGCGGACGTTCGTTGACCCCGCCGACGTGCTGACCTGAACGTGACGTCACGTGACGTAGCGCGTGTGACGTCGCAAGATGGCGGCGCACGTAGCATGCTTGCAGCTGGTCGCTATAATTTTTAATCTTCAAGGCCTTTTTTTACATTGACTCGTTTTACTCGGTGATTTGTCGCAATAAAAGCTCGTATTGACAAAGCTCTAATGATTGTTTTAATTTTTCTCGTTAATTATTAACATTTACCGTTCTTGTTGGTGATAATTATTTTTCTTTAAATAATAGTAATTCTAAGAATATAATTGCAGATAAAAATAGATTTTCTATTGTCGTGACTATTCATATAAAATTGTTAAGGTTTTTTTCTAAATATATCAAATACAACGAATCAAAGTCGTGACAAGAAATTCTGATACAAATAAAGATTAAGGAAGTGCATTGAAACAGGTAAAGGGCCCCAGAATTAGCATTCAAGTTATTCTTAAAATAATTTTGTGAAATATAATTTTGAAAAATGTCGAGAAAATACCCACAATATATTATTTTTGAAAAGGCTGTGGTTGTTCGTTAGATCAACAAGAAAAATTGCTTCGTACCTTTTATATTTTATCTATGTTTGCCTTCGTATAAAAAAATGTATGTTTCTATGTTTGTCTTCGATGCGTTTCGAAATCATGAATCGGGTTGCGATGAAACTTGGTAGGATGTTCTGGGGACACCCACGAGGGTTTTGGTCTGGCCAGAATTATGTAGATTCTTTAGGTGGCATTGTAACGTATTCTGAGTACAGCTAGTTTAAAAAAAACAACTATTTTTTTATCAAACGTACACTGTATTGTAGAAACAAAATTTTATTTTAACAACGACTGTTCGCTCATTAAAGATTAGATATTTTAATTAAACATTAAATAAATAGAAAAACTTTATATTCATAACTCAGAACAATCATTCATAAATCCTATTTGAATATATAACGATATAATAAATATGGAATATTAATAAAAACATACAAATTGATCCTATCCATGACAATAGAGAAACAATATAAACTGTTGCTCAATTTTCATCCTACTCTTCCCTTCTTAGGTTTATGAAATCCCTACTAAATTTTAGTCAAGAATTACACTTACAAATTTTTGACTTTCCTGAAGATGTACATTTAGATATTTTAAGCTTTCGCGATTTATACTATTCATATTTAATATAACGGGTATTATCGCGATAACTAATGGTAGTAATACCTTTGTATTGTCCGACGTTTCAACGAAGTTACATGTCATTTTCAGCTGACATCTCGTGACCACGACGAATGTAACTTCGTCGAAACGTAATAAAACGGTATTACTACCATTAGTTATCGCGATAAGACCCGTTATATTAAATATGGATGTACATTAAGAGTTGTTTGTCATTGTTTTACACCTGAAAAAAATGACTGTCAGTATCTATATATTTATCAGTTTTCAAAGAGTTACCTAGGTAACTGCCACCAGGTTATAGTGTTGTTTAATGAGAATTACGAGAGTAGAACTTACAAATGTAAATCTGGCTTTAAATTTGCTACCAAAAAGTAAAGTACAAAAAATACAAAGTGTGGAAAACCCAGCCTCTAGACAAAATCATGCTCATGAACTAAAATTACCCATACAGTCACGTGACCTTATATAATTATATGCATTTTGACTTGTCTACAAGGGAAATCATATGTTTAAGTCTAACTCGCAAATTTATTATTATTAATATTTTTTTTATATTTAAAGAACAATTTCGAAATGAGTTAATTATATATTTTCTTAAACAATATAACCACAATATAAGTAAGAGACTTATAATTAAAGAAATCGATTTTAAAATCATAATAAACATTTTCTTTTACTTTAATTAGATATGTTACCTATACCAGTTATTATGATTTGCCAACCAAAGTACTAAATTATGTAACCATCAGAAAAATAACTTTCAAATGAAAAAGGATTTTTTAAATTGCTCATTTAAATATCCTCTTTCAATTGAGAGTATCCTCTTTTTTGTTAAAAAGTCGGTTAAAAAACCTACACATGACGTTCATATGTTGACATCCTCCTTTCATTTCCAGACGGATACAGGTCCGTTTTGATTTAAAACGAATCGTGTATTAATACCTAATAATTAATCGTAAAACCCCGAAGATTTAACGAGGAACTAGTTCTTATCCGCGATTTCGTCACAGTCTCCGCTTCTAAAATTATGATGTCATTCCTTCGTTTATTATTTAGTAATAATTTATGCCGGAAAAAACAATAATGAGTTGTCTATTATATTTATTATATATATATATATCTAAATGTGACAACCGATTTTCATAATATTTCAATGTTTTGATTTGTTTCCACCTGGAATAGTACAATAACTACATTATAAAACGAAAGAAAATTTCACAAAAAATGATAAAGAAAATTCATTTTCTCATACCTTTTGCATGTAATGACTATTAACTTAACACAACATTATTGAACTGATACCGATGCGATACGAAGTTCGCCGGAGTTTAGCTAGTAAAATGAAGAAAATTAGATATAATCAGTTATTTCGATTGTTAGACAGAGAAAAATATTTTTCTGCATTTTACTTTAATTCATGTATTTGTCACGGTTTAGCCGGAAACAGAAGAACGTAATACGATTTAGATGTATATATGATGATGATATTACGAGTATAATATTGTATACGTACATATATATGTATGTTATACGTATACGCACGGATACACGTAGACCTAAATCGATGACAATGAATTAATAATCCAAGCAAGCTAGCTAAAATTAAGTTGTGGATATTTAATGTGTGTTCATCTCGACTACTACTTATAATTTACGGTCTAAATTATAAAATTGAATTTTTACTTTTTCTTTTTTTACACTGTAGATCTAAATATAAAACATACATTACATTGTAAAACACCATAAAAATTTACCATAAGTCTCTATCAGATTATACATCTGTCTCTGTATATATGTTAAAAGTTTCCGTATATTGTTTTCCCAGTTATTTTATTTTGTTTATTTATTTGTAAAGATATATGTAGTGTATATATAATGTATATATAATTATTGTTATTTATTACTATACTTTTTTATCTTTATTTATTATGTTTGAATATTGAAATTTTATTGTTACCGCCTTCACGATTTTCTGTTTGGCCTAAAGGTTGACTGGCAGAGAATGCCTTCATGCATCAAGTCTACCTTTTGTTCCAATTTTGTTGGTCAACAAAATAGTCAATTTGAAAATCTTTTCAAACATCATCCATCTACATCAAAACAAAAACACCAGCTACTAACCAAGTGAATAATACTTCTGTTCGCAAATAACGTCAGTAAATGCGACCCATTTTGCAATATTGTCTTGTAACATTAGCATCCGCCGATTCTCTAACGACCATTTGACTTTTGGACTCTACATTGTAAACGAAAACGATCATTATAATATATAGCTTAAGGATCAGAACTCTGTGATGTTAGAAGGCGGTACTTAAGAACGGTTGACCTACATACCGGTCGTGTAGATATGACCTCGCTAAGTTTATTGTCAATACCACTGATCGTTTGAATACGGAACCATTCTGTTTGGGTCATGAATTTGGTATGTCTGACGCATGCTGTAAGAAAATTTCGTTTCATATTTTTATAATCGACTGCATTGTATACATTTTTATGGATTGATTAATCGCAATATGATTGAAATATTTTTATTGCAATTTGTTGACTCAACAGAAATAAAAAAGAATTCAAATAATTATAAACTAACATGAGACGTTTAAAACAAAAGGAACCGATTTCAAAATCATAATTCGTAAATTCGTTCACTTGGATAACATACCTTCATATTTCAGATATTTTTATTTAAAAACTAGACAAAGGAAATAAATTTGTCAACAATTGAAAGACCAATCTGAAAGAGTACTCATAATAAATAAATAATTTTTAAGGTTTTAACAAATATTTAAAAAAAAACTTACACGAATTGAAAACCTCTTCCTTATTTAAAATCAGTTGATTAAATAAAAAATCTAATAGAACGATATACAACGAAAAAGGAAAGGGCACAGTCTTTGATATGTCTTTGTAAAGAATCATTTATTTTTTTTATAAAAAATGTCGGGTTTTTCGTAGTTGAATTAATCACATTGTGGTCTTGTGGTTATTTTGCTACCAAAATTAATGATGTGTCAAACATTACAGCTTTTAAGAAGATCATGTAGATAATCTTAATAAACAAAAGTTGATAATTTATTTTCTAAAAATTTTTTAGCTGATTTAATTTCAATAATTTATTCTACTTTACTGTATCTAAAAAAAAATATGTATGAAAATATCAATGAAGATGAATTTTTTCTTTTTAAACACCTGTGCTTAAATATTATATGGTTTAAAAATTGACTGTTGATTTAATGAATTGTTTTTAAATGATATAATAGAAGAAAATAATTATAATGCATAATCAGAAACTTAGGTAAAGTTCATGACAATTTATTATTAATTACTATACATAAAACTGAATAACAATAAATATATAACACTAGAAATCATTCGTTCAGTCATTCACTCGTTCAAAACAAACATGGAATCCGCTACCCAGCTATGTCCATAACATTACCATCTCACATTGTAAGCCACTGGAGACGTTCTCATCCCGAGGAGATGCGGAATCGATGGCAGATAAATGACGCCATGTACTGAGTCCAAAGGTTTGGTAACGGTCGTCCCAGAAACCGATCAATACTAACTGTGTAACGTACAGTTAGCGGCAATAATATGTGTTGTGGAACTGTGTCAGATTAATGTATGGATAGAATCGTTGAACGTTTGAAGCTATTGTTTTCAGAGGTTAATGCGATAGGGTACTAAAATGTATCGGGAGATCACAGCCGGATATGTATAATTCAGTGGCAATTTAGTCATTGCTTTACTTGGAATAAGAGTACTTTGTTGTTTTATTTGTACATGTATATTGTTTGTATGATTACAAATTCGGGTTTAGGGGATTACACGAACAAATATATATTTTTTTATAATAAAATTTTTATTTACTTAATGGTTTTAAAGACTTATGCATTTTAGTAGAAAAACGATGTCCGGCAATGATGTTGCTAATAATGACATCATAGATACGTTTATATTACGCACTAACTCGAATACATCTCATTATTAGTAACTTCAGGTTTAGGTCAAATGTCACAAAATAGTTAAAAGGTTAAAAAAATTCTCACTTACTCATAAAAGGTGATTTGCTGGAAAATTCTAAAAAGATTGAGAGTTGGATTTTGTCATTACAATTTTTTTTATATTATATTTTGTGAGAAATAAAAGTTACTGTGTCACACCTGTCTACAATTAAAAAGTCCACATATACTCCATTATTTTTCTAGAACTTCTATAGTTTTAATACCTGGTGTACTAATTATTCGTATATGAATTATTATTCGCACAGTTCATGCGTTAATATCTAGCAGCACAACAAATGACATATATGGACGCTGATAAGCAATAATGTGTCAAGCCACACAGACTTCATTTTGCGAAAATGGCGTCTAAAGTAGTCAAACCTATTCTTGATTAATCTGTTTTAAGAAGTACATATATGTCCATCATTTTTTTTTACTTTGCTAAAAAGTATAATGAATTAAAAGCATATCGGTATAGTAAAGAGTTTGATCTAATAATACATAAGTTTTTCAAATATATGAAATTATTCCATAATCCAAAATATTGAACACACTTCAATATTCTAAAAATGAGATTAAGAAACTTGTTTCCGTACTTATTTTGTTCAGATGATTTAAGACATTTTTGAAAAATGTTAAATATGTGACGAATTATCACAATGCATCAATATCTATAAATTTGACTTTTTGTGGGTTGACACATTATTGCTTATAAGCATCCATATGATAAAATGGCTAAACCAATTTGAAGACTACGTGTCTGAAAACATGAAAAGTCCTTCTAAGAAATTTTCAATCACCGTAGCAGATGTATTAACTATTTTACATTGCTTTTCTGTGGGAGTGCGGTACTGCCTAATGGCAGTACTAACTACTAAGTTCTACCTCAATAAAATACTGGTTGTTTGTTCATCATTTTCGTATAATAGATTTTGGTAATTTTCCTTTTCATACACACCTTTATTCATTAAGTTATTTTTTATTTTTATTTCTTTATTTATGTACCA
This sequence comes from Hypolimnas misippus, assembly GCA_037950945.1. Lineage (NCBI taxonomy): Eukaryota > Metazoa > Arthropoda > Insecta > Lepidoptera > Nymphalidae > Hypolimnas > Hypolimnas misippus. The sequence continues at coordinate 6,899,865 of JBBEEQ010000009.1, forward strand.
AACAAAGTACACAGAAAACAATATTTATGGAAAAAAAAAGTGTACATGGGATAACTTATCTCTTATAAGAGATCTCTTCCAGAAAACCTTGCCATAAAGAGAATTATTTATAATAATTACCGTGTAGGTACAATACCAACAGAACACCAATAGAAAAGTAATAAAAACACGATATCATAAAATAACATGCATATAACCTTTTAAGTAAGATTTAATAACTAAATGGGAGGGGTCGCGGATGCGCATGCGCATGCGATCCCGCGGCCTCTCGATTTTCATGCTGAGGAAGACAATCACCGGGGTTTTAGTGAGTATAAATCTCCACATAACCCAATCTCCCCCACAGTAATCGTGTATCTTTTCGAAAATATCTCCTGCGTAAACAAAAAAAAGTTTTGAACACCTTAAAATAATTTTTTACACATAAATGTCTCCGCAAAACTGAAAATCGCAATGACTTCACAAATTTGAACCAATCATCACCATAAACCAAAGAAACCAACAATTATCATCCAATAAGAGACAATCTCCGGGACGAGATCGACATGGAGTCACGAATGAATCATTTAAGAGCCTATGATATAAATTAAGTTTAACTATCATAACGGTTGACCTAGATCGCGAGGTTACCTAACAAGTTCCTAACAGTTAAACATTACATCCTGATATGGGGTCTCTTGGAACTCGGATGGCGAGATAACGGGTGTCTGAACACGGCCTTATGACGCGGATGTAGAGGGTTAGGAAGGGTCTTTAGGTGTTGTCAAATTTATTTTAATTTATAAAAAAAAAAAAACTGTTTTTGAAATATCTGAATAGTATGTTTGGTTTTTAGTTGAAGCTGCTATGGGAGCTACAGACTGTGCTTACAGAAGATATTGTAAAAATATTCCATTTATAAGTAGTTTTAAATACAATCTTAAATATCTATTGTTACGGAGCTTAGAAGCAGCCAACCGATTCTATAAATTTTTTTGATATAAACGACTAGAAGACATAAATTAAAGTCAACGATCGTTGTCGTCTATATTCATTACTTATAAGTTGTAGATTGAGAATAAGTTACCACTCGAGCAAATGAGGCTGTCATATATCTCGTTAAAGACATAATGAGATCATGTTAGAGTATCATTTTCTATCTATAAAACTTCGCGCCTTCCCATTCAATCTTTTTCTTTTTTACCTGTGCTTACATTTCTTCTTTACTCTACTCTGTGGGTTAAATCTGGTTGTGCATTCCTTGTTCTACAAATTAAAACATTAATTATAATCATCAAGTCTTCTTATTACAACAAATTACAATCCTTAAAATGCCTTTGTCGATGTGGATGAGCTGCGAACGACCAATGCACCAATAGGAGTTCACACCCCTTGCCATGATCGACCGTGCCACCCATTTACCTCACCTTCTGAAATTCGGTTCGACGAAGCAACATAAAACATTGATTTTAACCGACTTTCAAAAATGAGAAGGTTCTCAATTCGTCAAAGATACTCTTCCATTGGTCATAGAATTTTCATCAAAATCTGGAAGTTGGGATAATTTTTTGTTAAACTAAACGAAACTATGTATTTCGCTTTCGAAGTCGGTTCCCCTTTTAAACGTCTTGTATTAAAGAAGATTGACTTTGATTATTGTTTACGAATAATTGAGATTAATAATATAATAGCTTATATAATAACACCCATAAATCATGTAAGTAACGTTCAAATTCTAACAGATGAAACAATTAGCACTTCTAGTGAATCCCTTCACATCGTTGTTTATTATCGAGTTTACTGGAAGCCTTTACGGATCTTACACTTACTTGGATATATTTCTTAGCCGTAAGCTAATTGCGATACATATAATCACGAGTATGAAACGAGATAATATTTTTTTTGCGGTTATCACCGCTTTGGATATGTGACGGTATGTTATTACGCCTATAAGGGATATAATGGATCGAATTATCTTTATGAATTCGTTGGCAAAACGTGACATATCTGAAATTTACTTTTTTTTTAATTTACTAATCAAATCTATTAGATGGCTATTAGATGAATTCTTTAAATGACTTTATTCATAATAACTCCCTTAAATGTGGTTGAGAATTTGTAAAGGAAATTTGCTTTATTAGAGTATTTTCACACTGGTCAGAAATAAAATATTAGGTTAAGTTAGTTATGTAGTTACAAATTCTTATGTATAAAAATTTATGTGTGTTTTTCTATGGACTTCGACTGAAGGATGGAGCTTGTAGTTCTATTTATTATTATTACTATCCGAATAAATTATCTAAATAAGTATTTATTATTTTGGTAATTTAGAGTTTTTGATTGATATCTTTAAAAAATAAAAAAATGTATACTCTATGCTTAACCCTAAAATTCAAGCCACCCCATTCGAAATTAAACTATAACTTAAATTTTTACACATTTTTAAATGTTTTTTTTATTGTTCAAATATAAAAAAAAATATCAAGGAAACATTTAGGTATATTTTTTATCATTTTTTTATCTTAAATGAAAACTCTCGAGACATTTTAACATCCTTGACAATGTATAACTCGCATAAGGCCCAACTTTGTATGAGTAATTAGCTATCGTCAGGTGACCTACACATAAAAAACATTAACACAACACCATCAAAGCAGCCATTAATGTACACATAACAGCACGATTAGTTTAGTGTGTCAAGTTAACGGTAACATCGCATCCTGTCCGACCTACATACCGGATTTATTATATTTATATGAGTTTTAGCATTCACATTAAAACGGGTATTTTGCATGCGGTGTTATAATATGGCGACGGTGTGACGGGTTCCGTGGTGATTGCGTTGTATGATGTTTTGTGTAAGGATTGAATTTGTTTATATTTATTTTAGTTTTTTGTAATTTCCTAATTACAAGAAAGCTATTTTCATTACTGTTTATTCGTTTTTTTATTCGATTGTTCTAGAAGATGGGTTATGTTTGTCGAGAGATGTATATTTATATCTTTGGGTTTGTGGGATTATAGCCTAATTAATGTCGTTAAAAGTCTTCATTACAATCAATCAATGTTCTTAGTGAAAAATTCGTGTTATTTTGCAACAGTTTAGATTCGATGTTTTATTTTATTGAAAAAAAAAAAGTATTTTTCACGGTAGTTTAAGAAAATGAATATACTTTGAATTACCCTTATCAAATAAGGAGATATTCTATTAGTAGTAACAAATTTATCTTTATATCATTATAAGGGTTTTACCCTCTGTATGACTGTAACAGATTCACAGCTAACCGTGGAAGCAATTTTGATGCATTTCGGTATGAAGATAGATAGGACCAGCAGACAAAGTTTTATGCTCCAGCAAGCTTATAATATCCTAGTACTTTTAAACTATTGCATACGGATTTATAAATAAATAAACGCATTGCACTTTACATCCCCATTGGTATTCTCATGATCCTATGTTGGGGGTCCGATAATACAAAAACACCCAGACCTAGACAAACACCTCTCTGCCCAATACAGACTTTGCTGTAAGCGAGGATCGAACCCGCGACAATTAGTACTTCAGTCAGTTGTGGTGACCACTACGTCAACTTGCCTGTCAAATTAGTGTCTGTAAAATAAAAAAATGAGTAGCAGATGTTTTAAAAATAGATGTAACACAAAATAAATTATTGTTTTTCAGAAATTGAAATATTGATCCCTAAGTAAGGCATTTTTATTTAGTACAAGTAACGGTGAAATGTGACAAAGCGTGTATCGGATTACATTCTGAGCTCGTTTTAAATTATTATCCTTAACATAATGAAACATCCTAAATTATTAATTATTATTGTATTTATTTTATTTAAAAAAATAAAGTATCCGTTACTACAAGATGAAACACGTACATTCGATTACGCATATTACATTTTTTTAATCTGCTTCCTAGACGTTTTGATATTCGCCATCTTTATTTTCGTTATTTGTTTTTATAGCAGTAATTAAATACACACTCTGTGCTAATATCTACTCTATTTGTTACGGTTCAGGATATACAGCCACTGACAAACAAACAGACAGAAGTACAGACCATAGAGTTGAAGTCGTCGGTCTTCTTGAATACGGAGCCCTAAAAGCGAATAATGTACGACTTCAAGGAGTTCAAATAAAATTGTTCGATCAAGTTTTCGACTTCAAAAAGTCATTGTATCCTTTTTGGGGCAAGATATTCGCATCTATAATAAACACCCGCAAACAATTTTACACTTGCCACTTGCAAAGTTCAAAGCCTACATTTAAAATCATTATCAGATAAACCACTATGCGCAAGATAATTTTAACGATTGACCGTGTATGTACTCTTAATGTGCGGTAGTTTTATGGGTACTAAAACTTATTCCTAATTGAATATACATATATACATATTTATTAAATTGTTTTAAAAGAAGTAATTGGTGGAAAACGTATTATATAAGATTATTATCATTTAAAGTGCCATAAAAATCTATTAAGAACAATGATCTTTGTTTATTTGGATTATTTTAAAACGACTTCAAGAATATGAGCAGGTTGCGAATTTATCGAGGACTTACTTTTTTTCAACTTGAAGACGGCTTATATGGATAATTATAATTATTTTTGTTTAAAGTGCATATTTCCAGATTGCTCTCATGGAATTTTCATCAAACTGGGTTTAGTAGTTTGGTTTTAAAATTGAAATAAGTGGAATAAGTAGGTATGCCACTCGAGTATACGAAATTACGAATTTTGCTTTTCCGTTCGGTTCCCCATTTTTTTTTTTAATTTAAGTTATATATTTTGTGACAGTTTTAACTTTGTAAATGTTACTCCTATGAGTCGTAGCGTGATGTAGCTTATAACTTTTAATTATAAATGGGCTAAACAAGGCTATAAGAATACCTCAAATCCGTTTAGAAGTTTCGGAGCCTATTCAAACAAACAAACAAATAAATAAGCTAATAATTTCTCTATATAAAATTAGTGTGTGTTTTGTAGTTTATGTTTCTTAAAAAAAGTTATTTTTGTTTACAAATAAGACTATGTAACTGTTTTTAATGAAGCTTTAAAAATAAAGCGTACCCTTTCAAATAAAAAATGAATTTTCAACTTAAGTGAATTTACAAACGTTAAAAAAACATTATGAATTGCGAACCTCCTCCACTTTTGAAGTCGACAATCTTAAGTCATAATACATGTGTTACAGAATCTCGCGTCTTGCGTGAAGGCACATAATTCTAAACATTATACGATATGACATCGGGTCCAGGTTCGATGCCTGTAACGGTAACCGATCTGGGTCACGAGGCCTCGCTAATATCGGCGTTCCGTTAGTTATCAGACCGCATTTGTCTCTGACAGCATGGGGTACAGACGCCATAAAAAAGTATGTGATCATCACGTAATTATGTCTATAAATCACTTGTGTGTGGTAACGTTTGATATTTATCTTACCAAAGCCATGTGTGTTTAGTAATATTAAGTTACAAATTTACATCGGGAATGTTATAAACAAATGACCGTGCCTTACATTTTACTCAAGTTAATTTTGGGTTTTTGTCTGCCGTTTTCAAAATTAATTGGTGTTGTACTATATTACGTAACTTATTTTTATAAATGAGCTAATGTAAAAATAGTCCGATGGGTGTTTCAAGAGATAAGCTCGATTAAAATAATCAGTTGCTAATGTAAATGTTATTTCCAATATTACCTATTAGCTGCTGCTTACGTGAAATTAAGAACTTAATCCACCACGGATTAAGTTCTCAACTCTTTCCTAAATAAGAGAAGAGGCTTTTGCCTTGCAATGGGACACTTATAGGCTATATATACAGTATAGCGTAGTTAATTTAAATTCACTATTCACACATTACTTTCTATTATTTTCGTTTTTGTGATAAAAATATTATTTTTAAAGCTACTGAATACTAAGACAGATTGGGCAGTAGTCACTGCAACTGAGTGAAGCACTAACGGTCGCGGGTTCCACCCTCTCTCGCGGCAAACGTCTGTATTGGCCATACGTATGTTAGTCTTGGTCTGGGTGTTTGTGTTGTTTGTGTTCCCGAACCTCCGACACAGGGTCATAAGATAATAAGGGGGGCGTTGAGTGTGATGCGTTAAAGTTTACTGAATGTGCTTGTAAGGAGATTAGATTAACTCGATGGGAAGTGACGACCTCTGTCATTGCACATTAGTTTTATCAAAGATACACGATGTCAATGCCCTCATAATCGTAAGATCTAAATTGCAATATCCCTTCAAAAAGACGGACAGATTCTATCTTAAGAAAAACAGTAGAATATGTAATGAATGAGGGAGTACTGAGTGAGATGGGTGTTCGTAACGAGTGAGTACCTACTGCATAACGAGGGTGCTGAAACATTTATAAAAATATTTTAAGAATTCAAGAATAGACTATTCATCGGCTAATAGTCAATTATATTTATATGAAGTATAGGCAAATAACGGATCAAAATAATGTACGCACTTGTATAAATGAAATTTTAGCTAATAGCTAAAATTTCATTTTTGTTTGTATTATTTGACGTATTTATTGCGTCATGCATTATAATAGACACATCATGACAGACACGTTGGCGTAGTAATCACTGCAACAGCGCTAATGGTCGCGGGTTCAATCCCTGCTCACGGCAAATGTCTGTATTGGCCATACGGATGTTTGTCGTGGTCTGGGTGTCTGTGTTAGAGTTGTGTGTTTTTCCGGACCCCCGACACAAGGTCACGCAATCTTAATGGGGGTCGTTGAGTGTGAAGCGTTTATTTATTTATTTATGACGTGTCATCGCAAGGCGAAAATTACATTTACAAGTTTTGCTCTCAGTCTTTTATTAAGATTTACATAATTTGTTCATCATTGCTTTACATCTGAAAGAATTTCCTATCAATGTCTTTAATATCACATCTTTCCATAGTCACATCTTTCGTAAGATTTCGTAGATAACTGCTACTGGGTTATAGAGTTATTTTATATCAATTACGAGAGTAAAACATACAAATCGATACAAAAAAAATAAAATTTTAGTATAGGCTCGGTACAACAAAATTTACAAACACTAACAGTGAAAACTAAATGGATATCTTTTCGCAGGTACCAAAAGAGATTAAATAAATTTCTTTCAGCATAATTCTTATAAACTTGTAATTGAAAGATTTTGGTATGTAGGTTTTATATAACATTATATTTTTTATATTTACATATTGACAGTTTGTAAGTCTATAGAAACGAATAATAGAAGAAGATATTTTATTTAAACAATACAATTATAAAACTCTTGTATTAATTAATTAAAATTGGTTTATTAAATATAAAAAAATATACTCGTTAAAAATAATGTAATATAATAAATGTATAAAATATATATAATTAATAAAATAAAACTTTAGTTACAGAGCAACGTTTATTTATTTAACCAATTAAATGGAGATTGTTATACATATATCTGTTAAGTAGTTTCGAAAGAGAATATATTGCATTCTATTGCAACACAGTTACATCTAAGATCCCAAGGAAATGCCATAACATTATATCACTAATTTACATAAGCAACTATTGACATATTAAGTCTCATTACATATATATGTATATGTTATTGTAGATATAATACTAGCGAGCCGCTGTAACTTTGCCTGGGTGTAATATAGATCTTAGAGTTAATTATTGTTATATCTCTGGTAGATGTCGTCGTAGCCAGTAAATATTTTTTTAAGTCGACAAGCGTTTGCACAATAAAAGATTATAGACAGTTTTTGAATTGTCTTTTTAAATATTCTCATAGTATTATTTAACTGAAAGCTTAGTTTTTTACATAGAAAACGGCTTTGACAATATTCTAACGAAATATTGAGACGTCAAAGAAAATAATATAGAAATATTTCCGCTGAAAAAATTGTTTAGCACTCAAAATAATACCAATGCGTCAAAAATAAAGTAAGGATTGATTCGAAGAAATGAAACCTAAGATGGTGGTAAACCATAATATTTATTGGGGTTATATAACTGCTCATTATAACACGGAACTATCTAACAGAAATGGCATAAGACTGAAATAGGTGCACTATTATAAAACAATGTCAATATCATCTATAAAGAAAAAATTCGATGTTTGTATGTATGTTTGTTCAAACTACAAAATAGTTTGAGGGATTTTGATAAAATTTGAACAATCTTCAGATTACTTCAACGTGATCGGATCAAGCGACTTTTCTTGGCTTTTTGGCAATGGCTGTTCGCTTTTTTCGCATTAATGTCGATATTGTTTCATACTAAAAATATATTCTATATCCATCTAGATTAATGTACATTCGAAATAGTACAATAATTTTAAAAATAGGTCTAGTAATTCCACAATTCATTCGCCCATATAAAATTCGATCTCTTTATATTATATTTATACACATACATATATTTATTCATAAAACTTGTTTAAATCAAAATATGCGATACAATATATACTAGTCAAATACGTAGGAAAAAGAGTTCATAATTTAAAGTTTCAATTATTTCTATCTCCTGTGCCACTTCTATTCCATTCTCTGTTCTAAGGATTATATAGCATGTGTACTACTTAAGCTAATCATACTGTTTCATATACAGGAAGTGTGCGGGACATAATGTTTATGGATCTACATACATACTTTGAAGTATTACTTTGTATTATCATAAAGACGTAAAGAGACGCACGCTGGTGATTCAAGCTAATGCTTTGAAACGTCAACGCGGTTTATCCATAAAGAGAGAGCAAATTTTGTACGTGTGAAGTGAACTCCAGAACCACAGCACCTATTAAAAAAAATAACACTATTTAGGTCTAGATAGATGATTTATTTCCTAATTTAATTAAGTGATTAGCCAAATTTAATAAAGAGATTTTAATTAAGAGAGAGAAGATTTAATTAAATTAAGAACAAAGTTCACTTACACAAGAAACTTAATCTAGCGATATAACAAAAAAAATTTAAATAATATATATATAGATGGACCTATCTACCTACTTATATAGAATTTTTTAAAAAATATTTTAGCTAAAATACAAATCCGACATGCTATTACAACGTATAAACAACGGGAATTACAAAATTTGTAATGTCAGGGTCTAAATAATTCTCACTAAAAACATGATTACAATACAATACACTGAATATATAATAACTATATCCGCTATCGATGTCATGTTTCAATGGAAATCGGGTTTAGGCAAGAATTACACTAGTAAGTTTTATCTAATCTCGTAACTGATATTAAACAACTCTGTAACCTAGCAATACTAACGTAGATAATCAAAAGATGCTGTGAAGAATAAATAAGTCAATGATAGTTCTTTCAGGTGCAATAAACAATGTATATAAATTTTATATGAATCCGTGAGCAAAACTTACAAGTGTAATTCTCGCCTTAGGTATATTACACGAATTTATTTCCTTTAACGTGACGTATTCTTTAATCGAAAAAATTACAAGGAATTCCAAAAAAGATGTGTTATATTTTAATTATGCGTGAGTTAACACGAAATTAGAATGATTCCTTGTTGGTTTTCTTTTTCAGGAGATTAAAGAAATGTTTATTAATCCTAATAAAAATATATTAATACATTTTATACATTTCTTTTTAAAGTGCAATCAGAATAATATTAAACAAACAAATTACTGTGAATGTTATGTTGTATATGTATGGTATTTCTTTACGCAAAAACGGCTAATATTTGACTGAAATTCATATAGGACATACATGTATCCAGGAATAATAAATTTTATTCCCACTCTTTATTGGACAAATGCGCCGGGAACAGCTAATGTTAAAATTGTTTTAATTACTTTTTCACGGCCCTGGGTTCAAGTACTTTGCACCAGTTAAATATTGACAGTGTTGCCATTACACAGAACAGCCGTTTATTAAGACGTATTATTAAAAGTAAAAGTAAAATAACAGCCTGTAAATATCCCACTGCTGGGCAAAGGCCTCCTCTCCTATTAAGGAGAAGGTTTTAGAGCTTAATCTGCCACGCTGCTCCACTGCGGGGCGGATATACATACATGTGTCAGAATTTTTCCCGACAAATGCAGATGTCCTCACGACATTTTCCTTCACCGTCGAGCTCGAGATGAATTTAAACACAAATGTAGCACTTGAAAAATCAGCGGCGCTAGCCGGGGTTTGAACCCGCGATCATCGGTTAAGATCTACGTGTTCTAACCACCAGGCCATCTCAGCTCAGACGTATTATTATATCATTATTATTACATTACGTATATTAATTACATTCCGAAACTTAAAAAATGTACCACTAATTGTTTTTTGCGTTGATAATACATTAATTCGCAATAACATTCGGTTTTAATAATTAAGCTTAATCGATTTTAATGTTAAACATCGATTATTATAGATGTTTCAATTAATACCCAATTTGAAAGACATAAGTCATCTCATTTCCGGTTCTGGTTATTTAGCAAAGTAATTTTACTTTTAATGTGGCTGTTAATAATGTAAATTAAATTTAGTTATATATTTTTTTAATTCGATTAGTATTTCTTCATTAATAATTTGATCCTCCATACAATTATACTTGTTGGTTTTAGTAAAAATTGCATAATAACCATAGATTATTTCGTACTCTAATTCTAAATATAGCACTATGTCACTGTTATATTTAACTAACACTTTTGAATGACAAAGTATTTTCTCTCTTTTTTTTGCGTTATGGAAGAAGCTATCCACTGTACATACTATATTTTTTATCTGTATATCTGTGTCTCTGTCTTAGATTTTCGCGATTATTATTCATTGAAATAAAACTAGGTAGGCACTAGGTAGACTCTACCCGTGACCACGAACGCTGCAAAGTGCTCGAAACGTCGGGATGATAAAAATAATTAATATACGCGATTTAAATCCGTTTAAAATAGTTTTATTTCAATCTGTGTCTCTGTCTGAAGAATAGACTAATTTTTATGTGTTTTTTTTTATTTAAAAGCTGATGTAATCGAGATAGTTCTTAGCTTTATGAAATTCTGTTTAGATCTTTGAAGGTTACCAGGTCTGAAGGTTGCCAGATGGTCCGACTTTTAAATTTACTATACTATGCATGATATTAAAATAACATAATTGCAACCTTAATCAGATGCTCTAGATTCATCTGAAATCAGCAGGATATACAATTCCTCACCAACGTACAGCAGAAGTATCGTGTTAGGGCTCATTAAAATAGTCTTAATAAAATAAAATTTGAAATAAAACTATTTTAAACGGATTTAAATCGCGTATATTAATTATTTTTATTATCCCGACGTTTCGAGCACTAATCGCGAAAATCTAAGACAACGAAAATAAAATTTATCAAAGGTGTTTTTATATTATTTTATACTGTTTTATATTGGATTTTTAGGTTACAATTGAATTAAAAAAATCTACATATCTCTTAATAATTATCCTTCTTTTATCTTCTGTACTGTTAGAAAATGCATAAACATGTATAAAGTGTTGTCGATGCAAATTCTGTCATACTTTTATTTTCTATGCTATCCGGATGTTTTTTCGCTGCTTATATTGTGAATATCAATGGTAACGCTTCAATTGCGATCTAATATTCTGCGAACCACTTGAAGATGTAATATATGATGCTAATGTCTTAAACGATCGTACAGATTCTGTCTTACATCGGTCACAAACTTGATCACGAAAAGTTGTGTTATTAAAAATAAATTGAAGAAGAATATTAAAATAAGTACGTCGGTTCAGGGCGCTATCTCGGCATCCTATATGAGCGAAAGCCTTGCGACGCGTTGCGGCGCGGCGAAAAAAGAAACAGTTGACAGTTATTGAATTGACCTATGTGACATAAGAAAGAGCGATGCGGCGCGTCGCGATATCTAGCGAACGTGATCAATTGACTCTATGATTTCACGTGAACGAGTTGCGGTGCAGTCGTTTTGTTTTGACAGCATGACAGTGACAGTTCGGAATTGTTCGCGCGCTCGTAGTAAAATTGCGTCGCGTCGCGTCGCATCGTTTTGAATTCGCCGGTCATTGCTTCGCAATTAATTTCTCTTTAAATCACCTACGTTAGACTAACTGCCCCTCGCGATTTTATTCTCGTTTACTGTTACTCATTTACTCCTGTAAGTCATAGCATGATTTATTATAGCCTATAACCTTCCTCAATAAACGGTCTATCCAATGCAAAAAGAATTTTTCAAATTGGATTAGTAATTTCAGAGATTAGCACATACAAACATATAAATTATAATATCAGTATAGATTGATCTGGCATCATTCTGACAGCAATCATTAGCTGAGTTGACGGCAGCATTAGTGTGTGACAGCTTTTATGATTTTAAAGAGTTTGTACTCATTTTAAGTATGTATATGGTATTAAATAATCGTTACAGGCCCATCATTAAAGTATTTATTATCAATTGGTTTATCGTCTCAAATTCCAACTTTCATTTTTCCCAAGGAAATTTAAATAATCTATGAAAATGTTATAATTAATTTATATAGAGTAACATGTTTTCCCGGCTTTTTAGTTCTGTTATTTCCTGTTCGAAAGTACGTATAAAATATGATTATTAAATTTTGTAGTATATAGATTTGAAAAAAACGTATCGATGCATTTTTAATTGATTATAAAAATTACTTCTATGTCTTCGCATCGAATTCAAACAGTAAGAATAACTACTGAACAGATTTTAATGACACTTTAGAGTAATACATTTTATACATCATAATAATATAGACTTTTTCTATAACCACGTAGACGAATGTGGTAGGAGACGCTAGTCATAACATATATTGAAAAAATATTATTAAATAATCGAAAGGTTCTAAGATAATACTTTTTTCAGTATATCAATGCTATATCTTTGACTATGGCGTTGTCTTTACACTTATTCCTTGATAAAATCGAGGCTGGTCGGCCCAGCTACTTATCATACCGGAATAATTAGAAAATTAGCGATGATTTGTTTCGCAAATCGCTTCGAACACTACGCATTCTGTTACAGATTCTATGCGTGCTATTGCGTGCGACGCCATCTTTAAACTAGGAATGTTAATAACATTCTTATTTACTATGTCTAATTACTTTATTTAGTGTATAATGTTTTAATTGATGTTTGTTAATTTTAATTTATTACACGTTATTAAAATGATTAATTGAATTTCGTTAATTAAAGGAACCTTTTCCTTTAGTTTTAGCTGTATTTGTCTATGGTTGATTTTATTACTTTACAATGACATTATATAATTATGGATTGTTATAAGCTCATAGACTTTAGCACCTAAAATGTCGACCACTTTGAACGACGTTGCCTAGCAACCAGCTAGCGAATGAGTATGACAGGCGAGAGCAAAAAGATGGCAACAAGACAATTAACGAGCTTGTCAAAGTTGAAATGTGTAAAGATATTTAACTTCAAACAGTAAAAAATATTAAGAGTAGCGATATGTACTGTTATAGATTTAAAATTAAAATTTACATGGTCTATTAAACTTTCTTCTAATTAATATAAAAAAAGGCTGTACATTGACCTTTCCAAAGTTCGTAATTCACGGATGTATCAAATTAGAAATATTACTGCTCTTCCTCGAGATCATTGCTCCTCGAAGATTCGCGTCCACTAAGTCAATAAACGACCTAGTTTATTCAATACCAAAAAACTACCTACGTTTCACCGGCTAATATGTAAACATGCTTTCTACCAATCCGAAAATTCCGCTAACCTTTCTCTCGGTTATTATCTCCTGGTACTTGTACAAACTCGATTTTTTTTTCACACGAGACCAAATACCGAAAAACGGAGTTCGTCGTGCCAGTTACCTCGCCAATAGTGGTACCGTTTGCTGACCTACCACCACATAATGTCGGCATTTTTTTTTCGTACAGTTAGATTTTATGTGGCATTAAAATTCTGGGCGAGATGAGATTGTAGATAGGGACAGCACGTGATGGCGCTCGCGTAAAATAATTTGACAACAGCTGAAGCGCTAAAGGTGGCGAGTTCGATCGCCATTGGTAAACCTCTATATAGGCTGACGTTGATAAGCAATACTATGTCAAGCCACACGGATTTATATATGAAATATGTCTAAAGTATTCCTAATAAATTTCTTTGAAAAAGTATATCTCCATATTTCTTTTCTATTTCGACTAAAGGTATAATGAGTTTAGAGTAGATTGTTAAAATAATTTTTTTTTTATCTAATAATATATTTTTTAAATATATGTATTTATTTAGTTCAGATGACTTGAAAAATGTATGAATAATGTTAAATAGGTGACGTATTGGCAGAATACATCAATGTCTCTGAATTTGTCTTTTTCATGGGTTGACACATTATTGCTTATCAGTATCCAGATTTTTGTCATAGTCTTAGTGCTTATGCTGTGTATTTCTGGACCCCCGACTCAAGTTCATAAAGATTTAATAGGTGTGAGTGTTGAACTGATGTTACTATTAAGACTTCCGACGGAAAAAGTGCAGTAGAAAATTGTTTCGGTGAAAATTTCGTTCCGGTCAATTTGATTGGATTTCTTAAATGACCATTTATTGACTTTCATTCAGCTTATTATCATATCACCTCTAGTTTAGTAAGTTAATTACGAGATTTTTTTTATAAAAAATATGGCAACAGCTTCGAAAGTTTATTAAGAAAGTAGGTGTGGAAGTGAAAAATGTATTTTTATACGCATTTTTCACATTTTTCGCATATTTAAGAAACAATGTTGCGTTCAATAATTCAATTTCTTTAAATAAAAAGATAAATCACTTAAGGATTGATTTTTAATTACAATCTTAAGAACGCCCGAAGCGATCAAGCATATTTCATACCTTAAATCATAAATTGTTAAAAAAAAAATCAACTAACATTATGAATACGCGAACTCAACCTTCAAACTCGAAGTGTATAATGCCGCCAATTTATAACGCACATGACATCCATTCAAGCTGCTCTTGGTATTATATCAACTGTTCATGGCCGTGTTTTTAGGCAAATTAGGTGAAAGGTGAACGAACCACGAATCATTTCACCGGCCGTTGACTCACCGAATGCGATTACACTGGTATCATTATTGGCCGAAATTCTAACGGCGACATACGAAATTCGAATGTGACGTTTCGAATACGTTTAACGCCTAACTGGCTTACTACAAAAGAATTAAACATACGTTAAACGCGTGTTTATAAAATTCCGTATTATACAGATCCGCGTCTAAGACAGTTAAGCATGTTTTTAGACGAAGCTTAACGTACGCGTAAGTGAGCTGAGTAGATGTCTAAAACCTATCTTTTAAAAACTAAAAACTAAAACCTTTCGTTTTATTAAAACGATTAGTATTTGAACACTTTTTAGTTAGACACATGTTGATCATGGTTTTATTTCTTCCTTTGTAGTAAAGCTGTAAGGAGTTTCCATATGATAATCGGATACTCGTAATAATTACAAATAGCTGTTGCACAAGTGATTTATTGTTTGTTTTTCATTTGACCCGATTGTTATTTAACTGAATTTCAATTTTGTTTGTTTCGTGGTCATACTAAAATTTTCCAGAATTTATTCAATTTATTATAAATATTATTTCCGTAAACATTTAATTCGGACCATTAGAAATGGACCATTAAAATGAAAATTACTATTATATAACTAGCTTTTATTGAAATGCTCTAAAATAGGAAAATAAAATGATGTAAATAAAGATAATATTTTCCATAGATTATACAACTTTATATAACGTAAAGTATTTGTTGCTGTTAAAAGAAAAATTTATTGTTCTTGCAACCTTGTAGGTTTTCTACAAATTTGTAAGTACAGATCACTGAAGTCGAGCCTAGCTGTAGCCAGCTGAATACAACTTGTATAGCCTGACTCGAGTGAAAACTCCCACACTCTCACAAAAAACGAGGTAAAATCTGGCTAAGATTAACGTCCGACTTTCCCTGTTACAGTTTGAAATACAGCTACACTAGTTATATTACGCTGACTTTATGTAAGAGTGTGATATTTCCTCGATCGAACCACCCCATATACGAGTTGTAATCAGTAGACTTCATCTATCTTCTATCACAATAAAAAAACCCTACAAAGTAAATATTTGACAAATTTCAATGTACCAAAAATTTAATCAAATTACTAAAATACGCTAAGTAATAAATCAAGATTATTAAAAATACTTATATTTAGCGATTAGAATCCAACAAACATCCGGTAAAGGCCGGATAGTTAGTAACAATTTCCGGATATCAGTTACTAATAAGAATAGTCCGGATAGTCGCCGGATATCCGTTACATCTCTAATTTCGAAACCAATGAGTTAATTAATTTAACAAACCGGCATTTGGAATTGTAAAACTTGAACACGTAGTGACAAAATGAAGGGATATATATAGAGATTCTGTATATGTAACTATAGAATAATTACTTTAGCAGAGGGCATCAGTGCCCTCTACAAGAGAGAAGTACCACAATTGATTTAAAAAAAATCTAAATTTCCAAATTTTAACATACAATACGTGTGCAAACATAATTATAGCTCACGAGCTGTCCCTTGCGGATTCTCTCACGTTTATGGTTACTGCTTCGCTCCTATGAGTAATGTAATATAGCCTATAGCCTTCCTCAATAAATAAAATATCGAACACAAAAATAATTTTTCAATTCAAACCAGTAAAGTTCCCGTAAACGGGACTTCTGAGATTAGCGTGTTCAAACAAACAAACAAACAAACCAACTCCTTAGCTTTATAATATTAATATAGATTTTAATCCATAAAATATCTCAAACTCAAACTCAAAATACACTTTATTCAAATAGGCTTTTACAAGCTCTTTTGAATCGTCAATTTACAAATTTGTGACGTCAGTTCCACGTGAAGCTACCACCGGCTCGGAGTGTGGACTCGACTGAGAAGAGCCGGCGAGAAACTCAGTAGTTACTCTTTTAAAAATATTTTTGTACAATATTGTTTGATACAATTAGCTACAGTTATCCTGCGAGAATATCATAAAGCCTTATCCCTTATCCCCATCGATATACCATAAAGCCTTAAAACGAAGTTTCACCAGCAATAAAAAAATATTTATTTTAATTGGAAAATAAGCTGATTGGCTTTTGTGGTTATTAATTGTCATTTATAAGTCGTAGCGTTTCGTAGCCGACGGAGACGGTTCCCGCAACTTCGTCTGCGTAAAAAGCTTCATCCCCTATTTCATCTCTTTCACGTTGTATTTACAAAACAAAAATTAGCCTATGTTTTTCTCCGACGTCCAGTCTACCTTTATATCATAAATCATCAAAATTGGCTTAGTGGTTTAGATGTGAAAATATGACAAACAAGAATTTAAAGAAAACCAATTGGACAAATGGGAAAGTATAATTTTAACATAAAAATAAATTATCAAATCGGTCAAGCCGGTCATCAGAAAAATCCTGGACTCAGAACGATTTCCCTTTTTTGAAAGCCGGTTAAAAATAAATCTATAATATATTTAATCTTCAAGCAAATTTTCACTTCGCAATCTTAAATTCAAAATCATTCGATTCTGATTTTCAATTGTTTTTCAGTGGCAAGCTTATGGGTGTGGGAGGGGTCTAGCTCCCCAACATGGCTATTCCAAAGGACAATGATTCACTAATATAACATGTTATGTCGTTTCACATTCACCATGCATCAGAAATTGGTTGCAAAATGAATCACATCGCGTTTACGTCCGATTACGAAACGTAAACGTAACGCTGACTCATGCCTTTTTAATTTTTTTTACATTTTACAATTTCATTCATAAATCGTCTCAATTTGTTCTCGTAATTTACTTTGTAAAAAAAACCACGTTATGAGTAATATTGTATTTGTGAAAGTTTTTTTTTTGCATGTTAGTTTATCCTGCTTTCACGTTCCATGATTTTTGTCTCGTTTTGACAGCGGGATTGATATATATAACTCAAAGGTGACTGACTGACATAGTGATCTATCAACGTACAGCCCAATCCACTGGACGGCTGAAATTTGGCATGCAGGTAGATGTTATGACGTAGGCATCCGCTAAGAAAGGAATTAATTCTACTTCCAAGGGGATAATATAGAGGATGAAAATTTGTATGAAACTTTGTCAATTTTAAACCGATCGGGCTAAAACTTTGCATACATAAAGCTACTATGAATTAGGCATCAGACATCGTAGACGAAGTCGCGAGGATCAGCTAGTAATATATAAAGGCTTAATGAAATCTAAGAAAATAAATCCTATCCATTTCATCTCGTCTATATAAAAGTTTTCAAAAATTTCCGTGATCCTTTTAACGAAAAAAAAAAATCAGTTTGAAAAAAATAAATCGATCGTTAAACCCCGAAATTGTATACACTTCAAAACTGGACTCTAAATCATTATAGTAAAGAATCTTTTCCTATGAATGTTTCAGCGGCAGGTCGACGACTTTTCACCTATTTTTATTTGGCGGACTCGGAAGGAGCTCGTGAATGTATACGATATTCTAATATAACAATGATAAGGGTTATTTTACATTATTTACAAAGGGAAAATGATGTTTCTTGGCATTTATCCATGCAGACATCATTTCTAATTATTAGAAATCGTAAATATTTATGTGTCCGTTTTGTTAATTATTATTTAAGGTTTCATTTATTTTTATGGTGATTGAATTATCTAGGTATATCTATATGGATATTAATGCGTAAAGCAAAAACTTAATACCCCGTTTTATAATATTTTTTTAATCATGCAAAAAAAATACATTGAATCAATAAAATAACATTACACACACTTCCGTGTATGTAACACACACTTGCATGTATAGTATTTTATTTATGAGAATAGTAGTCAAAATATGTGGTCAATTTTGAAATCGGTTGAAAATTTAATGAACTACGGTCGAATTCCAATCAGGCGACCACTATTACTATAACAAACAATTCTATAACTGACTTATCAAGAATTTTAAATATTTTTTTTTCGTTCCGCTATGTTTACTGGACGTGTAGAACCGCCTTTATATCGGAAAATACTAAAAAGATACAAGGGGATATTCAACTTGCTAAAACACTTACATTCGTTTCAATTTTCCTGTTTTCATATCGTTGATAACAATTATATCGCAAACGATAAACACGATACGACCTGCATTTGACGTTATCGTGGACAAATGGCAATGACAATGATTTATATAATTTACTAGCAGTTCCTCGCGGCGTTGCCCGCGCATACTTTAATACCCCTAAAACAACTATATAAGGGATGATTTTAGAATTCGGGGGTATAGATATTTGTATATTCACCCTAAGGAATGGTTATGCTTAGTTTAAGGATAATGGGCCAAAAAAATAAATTTTGTCCATACAAAATTCACCACCCCCTTGCAGTTCATATTCGTGAGTTTTATAGTTCATATTTCATTACTATAATCCAGAAGTATGTGCATTCAGTTAATATGACCACGGAATAAGATTTGCCCCTTTTAGGGGTGGAAAAACGAAAAACACTTAGTGGATGCTTACACCCTCAAAGGCACCTACTGCTCAAATGTCAAGTAATCCCAGCGGTTTAGGCTCTGCGTTTATGAATCAGTCAGGACAATTGATTTTATATGTATAGATAAATAATTGAGATCAGTATTTAGAATCATATAATTTTACTAAAAGTCTTTTTCCCTAAACTGACTGCCGGATCATCATCGTAGAGAGGTGAAATTTATATTAGGTATTTCTTATATGATGTAGGCCTCCGATAAGAAGGGAAATTCACTCTCTAAGGTATGTAAAAGAGGAAAAACGATTTTATGTAAAATCTAATTCCGAGATCATATTTACTTAAAACTTAAAACAAAATATTTCTGGACACTAATAATGATACAAAACTTATCGATGTCTTCCCTAATTGAAATACAATAGGGTGGTAAAGTTTGTATGGAGATAGAGCATAGTTCTTTATCCGATTAACCTTAAACTTGGCATAAATATTCCTTAGAATGCATAAATTCAATCAACGATCGAGTCTCTACCGCGCGCGGTTTGGTCGTGGATTATTTAAGGTGGACTCATCTATTAAGCTCCAATAGCCCTATTTATATGGTCCGTCGAAAATATCGTAACTTTGATTTTGAACTTATTTGTCATTGACGTATTTTAGCTACGCAAAAATAGAGTAGATTTAAATTAAGTTATCAAAAAAACCCGAGTGTTTAAAAACACTATAACTATACCACGCCAATAATATTGAATCTAACGACCCGTCACTTGTTAAAATAAATCAGACAGCTTCGACTATCTTGACTTAGTCATCGATCAACGTTACTCCCCTTCTGGAACAGTCGATAATAAATGAAAAACCTCTTTTCTGACATGTTGATTACGGAAATAAATGTTATTTTCATGAATAGGAAAAATTCACGAATAATTTATCACGGCACGAAATCCATAATAAGTAAATAGCACTATTTATTTTAATGAGTATATTATTTAAGTTACTTTTTCCTACAATTTCATAATTTAATTAAAATATATGTTAAACTGTTATTATAAAATAAATAAATGATGTAAATGTATAACGAAAACAATATTATTTTCATAGCTCATTAACTTTCAAGGTCGTTTTAAATGAGAAAATAACATTTACAATAACAATCCATAACTATCATAAGTTAGAGCTCCATCCACCAAGCTGTTGCAATATGGATTTTCAGATATATATGGACCAAACCCATGGGCATTTGTAACCCAGAAGTGTGTGGCACTTCTAGGTTATAAATACAGGCAACGCATTTATGTTTTCTCTGGCGCTACAAATGTCCATGGGCGACGTTTTACACTTAACGCAGTGGTTAACAAACTTCATTTTTCCATGGCTCATTGAAAAATATTTGATCATATGGCGGCTCTCTTCCATTTTATAAAACAACACAAACTACAGACACAAAAAATATATAACGATAAAATCTCACACACAACAAAAAGCGAATAACAATATTTTATTCTTGTCGCTTAATGCGATGGCTGCCTATTAACGCCATATTACCGTATTGTATTACTTACACGTACACATTTTTTTTTAATTTTGTCTATGCCTTTCTAGAGAGGCACCCCTCCCAATTAGGAAAACGCTGACTTAACATCACGTAACTCCTCGTTCGTTTATCTGCATTTTTTTATATCAAAAAATCATAAGGGTCGATTTATAAGAAACTAGCTGCCCGCCCCGACTTCGGATTTACTAATTAAAATTAGCTTTTGATTTTATAAAAAAAACTAGCATTTGCTCGCGGCATCACCCGCGTAATGTTTGGAATTGCACAGATGCGATTAAAAAAAACTAGAAAATCCCCATCAGGTTTCAAGCTTCCAGCTTTAATAATGACGTAATTTCCATACAAACTTTCATACTATTTCAACTCTTTACAGACCTTTTAAACCATTAAAAATTAGTCTATGTAAAGGGCTTATGTACCAAAGCCTATCTGTACGATATTTCATTTAAATCAGCGAGATTGCATAACACACAGACAGAGTTACTTTCGCATTTATAATATTATTAAGGATAGTTTAAAAGCAATAAAATGTTTAATATATAAAGAAGTACACAGGAAGTTGTAAACTTCTAAATACTTAGGACGTGAAATTCGACTCGGCTGTTTGCAGTAAGGTCAGCGACCCTTAGCGCATCCACAATTTTGGCTAGCTCTCATATACCTACTACGTGACGGAATTTTTATATTACCTCCCGTTCCCTCGTTCTACTATATGTGAGAGTGCAAGCGAGACGACGATGGCTTCGAGATGACAAATGAGTTTGATAAGGCGGTTCGTTCACTTGTGATTGCGTGAACAAGATACCTATAATGTCCACATAGTATTGTATTGTATGTCTAATGTTAATTTAAAATTTTATATGTATTATTTTATTTACTAGCTGTGGCTTGTGGATACACTCGTGTGAATTAGAGGAAATAACTTACTAGAATATATTCTATATTGAACTCCTTTTTTGCAACATTTTTCTCAGCTATTGGTACATGGTGTTAAATTATAGTCTATAGCCTTCCTTGATAAATAAAATTTAATTCGATCCAGTAGTTCCTGAACTAAGTGCGTTCAATCAAACAAACAAACAAATTCTTCTGTGCTTTATAATATTAGGGTATATTTTATATGATAATTTTATATAAGATTTTTAATTTATTTTACATTTAATAAACATATTTTTATGCACTCAAATATAAGAAAAAATAATACGTTTACATCGGCATGGTGGTAACTGCTAAGATGGTAATATTTTAAATTGGAGTTTTAATAGTTTTATATTTTCTATTGTAACCTGATTACTATAAAATATAATATACTATTATTATTATGTTTAAAATATAAAACATATAACTAACAAAATCTCTTTAAAACTGTGATTTATTTTTTTTATGCGAAAATTTGTAAAATATAGAAAGCTAAACATAAGGCAAGAAGTACACTTATAAGTCTGTCTCTCAGACTTTCTTAGAGATTTACATAAGTTATTTCTCATTGTTTTACACCTGAAAGGGTTCACTGTACGTGAACGTTATCGACGTGACGTTACTAGGTTACAGAGTTGTTTTATATTGAGCATTAAACTTACAAATATAATTTTTGTCTAATAAATGTTTTTCCACTCCTTATGTTTATGCATTATTTTGATTTTTAATATAATTTTACAGAACTAATTTAGAAAAAATTTAAAAACTCTTTATAAAAGCGATTATTTATAAAAATACACGCATACGGACTTCATTTTGAGAAAATGGCGTCTAAAGATGTCAAACCTATTCTTATAAAATTTATTTTAAGACGCGTATATTCATCTTTTCATTTATTATGATAAAAGGTGTAATGAATTAAAAGCAGATTGATTTATTTAATATATTATTTAATAAAAAGTTTTTCAAATATTTTATATTATTGTATAAATTGCTAAATATGAAATGCACTTTAAATTCGAAACATTAAATTAAGAAACTTTTTTCGTACCTACGTATGTAGTTTATATGACTTCAATTGACTTGAATAATGTTAAATTAATGACGCAGTATCAAAATACATTAACATCTCCGAATTCGACTTTTTGTGGGTTGACACAATACTACTTATCAGCATCCAGCAATATAGTATATATAAATCTCTTTTTATTTATGTACATACGTGTATGTATTTATTACTACATATATTTCTGATTCTGGGTTGGCTGGTAGAAAATGCTGTAATAGCTTTTCTACATCCATATCCATACTGATAAATAAAATTGAACTGTTAAATTAAAAAAGTACTTATTAAAAAATCCTTAGTAGCTAAAGCATATTATTCTGTTCAAGATTATATAGATGATAAACATGCTTGGATTTAGTATAAGCTGGATTCACACAGGGTATTTAATATATTTGTAACTCATAAATGTATGTACCCATCGTAAAACTTTTAAAAAGAGTAACTATCGAGTTTCTTGCCGGTTCTTCTCGGTAGAATCCACATTCCGAACCGGTGTTAAATTAATTAATTAATTAGTGTTTTGTTTTCTTTTGTTTTTGTATTGAAGATTCAAAAGTGCTTGTAAAAGCCTACTTGAATAAAGCATATTTTGATTTTGAAAAGCTTCTCGTTAAATGTATATAAAATCATATACGACACTATCATTTGATCCGGCTAATCTTAGAAACGGCTGGACAGATTTTGACGGGACTTTCACTAGCAGATAGCTAATGTTCTAAAAAGTAACTAGGCTACTTTTTTTAAATTGTCTTTATTTTTAACCGACTTCATCTTAAATAACACGAAAATGATCTCACTTGACGCCGACGTCGAATGTTTTACTAGGCACCGAATTCATAATGTTGTAGAAAACATTTATTTTATGCCTTTTAGTTCATTTGTATCTCTTAGGATCGTTTTTGAAGTCGCTTTAATTACTTGGAAATTTTTTTATATTTTTTGCAGACAAAGTCGCAGGCATCAGCTGGTATACAATAAACTATAATAAAAAAAAAAAACAAGATTACGGTTTCCACTCCTCCAGTAAGTACATGTAAACTAGTCGCATGTGCACACCTTCCAAGAAATCCTATCTGCGGGTTCATTGAATTACATTTTCTGGTTATCGTTCTGGAAATGATCGAAAACAAAAAGGATATTTTTTTGTCTTTTTTACAGACTTTATTTTATCTTAATCGGTTACGGCTGAAATCTTGCAAGTGAATTTCCTTTATTTTCCGAATTTGCCTGCAATTCGCAACACGGTTTTTAATAAAGGGCAAACGAACAGGTGGGTCACCTGATATTAAGTGATCACCACCGCCCATAAATATTTGCAGCCCCGGAGGAAAAAGAAATACATTGATAAATGAAAATTTCCGCGGTCGTGATTTCGGCTCTCTCACTCATCGCTGCTATTTCACGCCGGTTTTCTGTGAGAGTGTAGAACAACTCGGTCTAGGCGTTTTTACTGAAAATAAACTCCTTTAAAACGATAAATATTATACCCTTACTTTACCTCCAAATTTGTTTAAACGGTGTTCTGAGTTTAAACAAACAATTAAAAAAGCATTACGAATTTGGTTTTTAAATAAAATAAATAAAAAGTTTTTTTTTTATTAGGATTAGTAATAATTAATTAATTGGAAGTCTTTTCTCCACTATTATTGCATGAAGTATTCACCTTAACAGGTAATGTATCTTCATAGTGTAGGAAAATATACAGTTTTTGTATGTGTTGATATAATTACTACTGGTGAATACTAAATATATAAATAAATAAATTGAGACCCCCCTAGTTTGAAGGTGATTGAAAATATTTCATAAATAATTAGTTTGTAACGACATACGTCCTTATTTCCATTGTGACGAAACTATGAGGACTGAGTACTAAGCAGGCAAAGACATACTCTTGAATTCACTGCAGCTTATCATTTAACGTTATTAGGCCCTATGCTAGCCATATTTACGCCTATGAGCAAAACTAATCTTGCCGCCCCCTATTTAACACTATTAATTCAGACAAAATTGATATTCTACTTCTATTCAACAAAAAAAAAGACTAAATAATTAAAACTAAACGATTATAATTTATGGACCTTTAAATCTTCTTTAAATAATCGTTATTTTTTTTTTTTTTTGAAATATTGGTAATTTTTAATATGATCGCTAGATTTGCTCGCCTAAATGTGTGTGCAGTCCACCCTTTGCTCACTCGATCGCGACGAGCCTGAACGTTATATCTTGTACGAAATACGAAATCCACGCTTGATCTATTTTATACGAAACAAATTCAAAGTGCAATGATCCTGAATTTATTACAAAATATCGTTACCCCTCTTCTGGTCAAAGAAATTTCTCGAAGTGAAATTAGAATGACATTACATAAGTTAATTCGTTAGTCGCCGATTAAAATTACCTTTTATTAAACTGAAATGACCGTTTGTTGAACCCGAAGTCTATTTTAAATTGAAAATTAGTTCCGAATGAAAGTTTGATAATGAATTCTGTGTATTACGTAATCGATATAGGGTTGCAATGTAACGTTCATTGTAACGGGAAATAAATTTGTCTTTATTTAGTACTAAATCTTTAAAAAAATGTGATGAATTATGCGTAATTTTTTAGTGTTAATTTTGATTGTCTTAGAATTCAAAATGATAATAAATTTTATGTTGTATCATTTTGGCTAGTAATTATGGAAAATATATATTTTTTAAATATTTTTAAAATTAATTTAAAAACATTTTAATTCATTCTTTAATTACATTAGAGAAGCCTGATTGTAATGTAGGAACATACAGAGAAAAAAGCAATATTTTCAAAACTTTTAGTTATAGTCTATATTAATAATATAAAAATATATGCAAATTACAATTACAAAAAAAAATCATATAACCACACGGCCCTGTAGCAACTATGAAACAAAATGTAAAATATATTCCTAGAATAAATTGAGCTATTTCTTGCGTCTTTTTCACGTAGTATGTCGTCGAACTTGAATTATAATAAAGAATTGATAGCTAACAAATATGATTTTAATTTAGAAAGTAGTGATTTGTAGAGCTTCTTTATATAATTAATATAATCTAAAATTGAAAATTCAAGAAACCTCAGATAGTCATTCATCAAGACCATTTCAATGAGCTCCAATACTTTTTGTTGTCTTAGATTTTTGGGATTATTACTCATTGAAATAAAACTATTTTAATCGCGTATATTAACTATTTTTATCATCCCGACATTACGAGCACTTACAGCGTTATGATACTTTTGCTGTAAGCTGGTAAGAAGTTGCGTATCCTGCTGATTCCTGATGATGCAGCAGTATCAGGTCAAGGTTACGTAACTATGTTATTTAAGTATGATAGTCACAGTATAGTAAATTTAATTCAATCATACCAGTAGAAGTTATTCAGATCTTTTCAACAACCATAAAAAAGCCGATAATCTTCAAATATCTCTACAAATCTTTATAAATTATAGCTAATAACCATTTCGATTACATCCGCTTTAAAACAAAGAAATCGCATCAAAATAGGTTTATTCGTCGTCGCTTAAAACCTTATCTGTACCTTACGTAGCTACCTACAAAATATAAATATATTAAGAAGTCGACTAAACAAAGTTACAGGATTACTTTAACAATTAATTCTAGCGGAATAAAAGTAGCCTTTATATTAATTCAAGACATCTCCGTTCCGAACTTTACTTCAATCCGTTAAGCGTTAAGATGTAAGAAACAATCATACTTCTCATCGAGTTTCTTGCCAGTTCTTCTCGGTAGAATCTACATTCCGAACCAGTAATAGCTTTTCATTAATTTAGATATTTTTTATTTGTTTTGACGATTCAAAAATGCTTTTAAAGCCTTCTTGAACAATGTATTTTTCGATTGATTTTTATTAATAAACTTTCGCGTAAATTGTAATATTAGCTTGATAGAGATAACCCTATTTCATTTCAAAATCAATAGCTCATATTTCATATTAATAGGGAAAGCGTTTCGATGTCAAATTACAATTTTACATCGAAGAAAATCAATAAAATTCACCGATTCAGCCTAAATTAGCTAATGCATATGGAAATTGAATTTTATAAAAACGCATTTTAAACAAATGTTTACGTAACAGTATATCTATGTCAATATCATTTTTTTAATGCCTGGCAGGCAGAGGAAGAAATTACAGTAGATGTATAAAGCATTTCTCAGTATACCTCGACGGCACTACAAAATAAAAGCATCAAGATATACTAACAAGACTTAAAAAAAGTTAAATGACTTCAAAAGCGAAATACGTAATTTCGTTCTCATTCCAGTTGGATACTGATAAGCAATAATATGTCAAACCTCATAAAGTCAAAATCGAAGATATTGATGTATTTTAATAACGCGTCACTTATTTCACATTATTCAAACAAACATTTTTAAGTCATATGAACTAAATAAGTACGGAAAAACGTTTCTTAATTTAATGTTTCGAATTTCAACTGCTTTCCATATTTTGCTATTTATACAATAATCTTATATATTTGAAAAGTTACTATTACATAAAACTTTTTTACTATACCAATCTGTTTCAATTCACTTTACCTTTTATCAAAATGGAAAGGAGAGGATAGATATCGCTGGTTTGCAAGAATATCGTAGTAATTCGAAATTCTAACAAATAGAACTAAGTATATCAAAAGACCATAAATCTTTAATGTTTTATCATGAAAAGAGTTACGATGATGAATTTTCTATAAATCAATAAAGTTATAACATCAAGGGGTCGTTTAAATTTTGCAACTATGCACGAAAATATTAATAAAGAAATTTAAAAACCCGATTCCCTAAAATTCATCATTTTTAGTTGCATCGATATTCTTGAAAAGCAGCGATATATCCTTCTTCATAATAATTTATTAAGAATAGGTTTGACATCTTTAGACGCCGTTTTGTCAAAATGAAGTCCGAGTGGCTTGACGTAGTATTGCTTATCAGCGTCCAGTTGTATCAAAAATAAGAAACTGACACTAAATTCTATTAGGTATATAAATATAAAGAAAAATAACTTATTTAAAAATTTCAGTACTTAAAAGCGAATAATACTAATAACAATATACCTTAATACTGAATGTGTTCATAAACCACAGCAATATATACATCAAGAATACGATAAATCCCGTACGGCCCATATTAGTAGATACAATTTCTCTCATTAGTGACAATCGAAACCGCAGTCGTTATTAAGGCGAGAATTACACTTATAAGTTTCGCTCTCAAACTTTCATAAAGATTTACATAAGTAATTTCTCATTGCTATCCACCTGAAAGAATTTACTATCAGTGCTTTATTTTTGACATTGACAGCTTTTGGTACTACTTAGAACGCATCTGTTACTAAGTTACAGAGTTGTTTTATAACGCTCTAGAGAGTGGAACTCACAAATGTGATTCTCGTCTTAGGCAAAGCAGCCACATTGACCACGGCATCAAATAGGCCCGATATGTCAGAATTTAAATACATAGTTATATTTATGAATAGTAAATGTTTAGCTTTCTCTGTGCTGTAATATTGTAATTATATTTTCAAAAAATCTATATAACTATTAAATTTAAAAAAAAATGTATTGATTTTATCATTAATAGCTATAATATTTAGAGAGAAGAATGTTATTAAATTTGCCTAAACTATTTTCCTGTTTTTAATGTATTAATTGATTTTTGTATTTCATATATGGACGCTGATAAGCAATACTGTGTTAAACCACACGAACTTCATTTTGAGAAAATGGCGTCTAAAAATGTCTAACCTATTCTTAAAAAGTTTTTTTGAATAGGTTTTTATCCATTTTTTTTTCTTTTTTGATAAATGGTATAATGAATTAAAATCAGGCTGGTATGTTTAATATATTATCTAATAAAAAGTTTATTAAATATATGAGATTATTGTATAAAGCACAAAATATGGAACGACCTTGAAATTCGAAACAATTAGTTAAGAAACTTTTTTCCATGCTTGTTTAGTTTATATGACTATATTTATTATTGAATAATGTTAAATAGGTAATGCAGTATCATAATACATCAATATCTCCGAATTTCACTTTTTGTGGGTTGACACATTATTGATTATCAGCATCCATATATGTATATAAGATAAGAAAGCCAAAAGGAAGGGTAATGATTTTGGCAGTGTATATTATTTGGCAGTGTATATTATATTATCTTATTAAACGATTCCTTCAAAGCTAATTTTAACCTACGCTATAAATTTTCGTCGACGAAATATTAACATTTTTATTAAGGTTCTAGTAACATATCTTGGTGATCTTTTTCTAACCCAAAAATTAGAACCGCTCCCGTTTTTAAATAAAATTTTTATTGTAAGCTAAGTCTAAACCAAAACAAAACCGACGACCGAAAATTATACGCTTAGTCACCGTTATATTATGATTTACGATCCAGCTACTTAACTAAAGGATATTGACTTTGAAAGGACTTTTCAGAATTGCTCACCGTCAAAACTCATGCAATAAATGCATACAGAACGACTGTTGTTTTACGAAAAAATTGTCAAAGATATTTTTTTTCCCAATAGCGGTTTGCACAGTGTTCCCGCAGTGTTGTAAATTAGAAGGGACAACGGGAACATTTGTGAAACTGTTTTCAGATTTTTTTTTACAACGTCACATTGCTTAGAATGTTCGAGAGAATTTCGACCTTCGTACTATACAATACGGATCTCCAACTTTTGGTCATATTAAAACATTTGTCATTGTAAACAGTTTGTTAGTGTTGTCACTCAATATAGCATTAATTGTCAACCCTTCTTGCGTTTGAAATGACGAATTTTTACACGAATCCAAAAAATAATAATATGTTTTTAAGGTTCATGTAGGCAATTACTTCGCCATCTATACGTATATAATTACTTGTCCTGACTGACTGACAGACAACGCAGAGCCTATACCACTGGGACTACAAACTTAAAATTTTGACAGTTATTTGGAACATGGACATTTTTTTGGAAATTTCACCCCTAACGGGGTAAAATAGGGTATTAACGGTTATAGAAATGCTTTATTTTCTATGTGAAAAAGACAAAAATTTACATGCCACTTCTGGTTAGAAATAAATTGACATTTATATCTGCGTTTTTCTAAATTTTACCCCCAAGACGGTAAATTAGGGGTAAGAATTCTAGATGTAATCCAGGCGAAGCCGGGCTGGGTTACTAGTGACTTATAAACGCCTTAAACTATTACAATGTGTGTGAAGTCAAGACTAGAGTTTTTAAATATACGTTCGTATTTAAAACAAATAAGTTTTAAATAAGTTAAATTACCATTTCAATTCGGAGAAATCGTTTCTATTTAACGTTGACTTGCTTCTATTTTCGTATATATTAGAAACTAAAAATAATATTAACGAAACATGTGAACGACGTCATTATTGAATTAAAAAAATATTCATATCTAAATAATTTAATTCAAGAATGTTTATTCTATTTAAAAAAAAAATTGTCATTCTTTGATTATGTTTTACTTTTCTCCGTATAAAAATACGACTTGGAAACTTCACGACATTGATCCGTCCTCATTTTTTTACTTATTCACACTATAAACTTAATTATGATCTTGCAAAATCTAAGAATCGACACTTGACTTTCACACATATCACACTGAAAAATGTTTTCAATTCGAAATATTGCTATCGGGGAGGAAATAGCAGTAAATTCTTGGGGCCAACATTTGAAAACGTGCGTTATGGAAAATGTTTTGAGGTTAAATCGTACCTATTGTACATTGCAGTGGGTCTGGCAGTGACATCCTTATGTGGTCGATGTTCCTCTAACTTGAACGAAGCGATTGACATCCACGTTTCTGACTGCTAAGGTATGGAACACTTTTCCATCATTAGTGTTCCCTGCTACTTATATTTAATTGCCTACAAAGGAAGAATGAATACGTATTGTCTGGACAAGGTATACGCTTGATATATATATATATATATATATATATATATATATATATATATATATATATATATATATATATATATATATATATATATATATATATATATATATATATATATATATATATATATATATATATATATCAAGCGTTATATATATATATATATACATGCAAATTACGTCGACAAAGTGACGTCGAACGAATGCCTATCATCCATAATAAAAGTATTTTAACTGACTCCATATATAAGAAATAAGCGTTTTACCCATAACCTAATTTCATACCAAACAAAACTTCATTATAATTCCTTATCGTTCACAATACTTCAGTAGCAAAATTTCTAAATGACAAGCGACAATTGGATCATTGTCATAAACAGGTATGGAATAAAACAATGAAAGTTTCACCAGTAGCGAGACAGACCAACAGACAGTTATGAATGTATAATTAAGCCCTTAGGACAGTTAACGGTACTGGCCATTATTAGAAGGACTTGCAATAAAACTCTGTGAATTGTAAATCAGAGTAAAAGGGTTGGTAACGGTAAAGTGGCCAAAGTTTATAGAGAGAGCGCTTTATGAAAGTGTTAGATGATTCACGACACGAAAATTTATTAGGTGTTAAAGTTATTGGCACGGGTCAATAGGCTTGTAATAAATAGGCGTTAATGTTATAATAATTTTTCATTGTTTGAATAACACTTTGACTTGTATATGCAAAAAATGTGCCGTATTAATTACATTTTAGTTTTTTTTTTTTTTTTAATATAAAAAGTAGCCGGCAAACGAGCAGGCGGAACACCTGATATTAAGTGATAATATTTAAAGCACCAAAAGAGGCAAATGGATAGTTAGCCATCCTAAAAGTGTCTACTAGTGACCTGAGTACCTCGGCTTAGGACATCAACGATGTGGAGGAGAGCGCTATGTTGAGCACTGTTATCGTGGATGGCAAACGCGTGTGGGACGTCGCAAACCGGGACCTCGTCTCCGTCGGCGGAGACGTTGTGCGTGTGATGTGGAGTGTGTTTCTACGAAAAGGGCGTTTGTAATGGTGATCCCATCATCAAGGTAAGTCGAGACTTCTGTAAACTTCAGATTTTACTCTAGTACTTAAACGTCAGTATTTTGTATTGTACATTTGTTTACATTAGCTTTACACTTTAAAAAATTGTTTTGCATTTTGACCTCCTTAAGCTGTAATTTTATTTTCTTTCATTAATTTAAGAATCACGTAATAATTAAACTTCCAAAAATGTCTTTACGTGTGTACACATGTTTTAGGATTTTTATTTTTGCCACAGACCTATTTACATTTATATTTTATTGTATTTAATAATTTTTACCTGTTTTGTGTACCATAGCTAATAAATAAATTTATATAATATGGTAATTATTTAACCGCGAAGGAGTTTGCTAAATTTAAAACGACTATAAATTAACCATTTTCTGCGGAGGTCAAGTTATGTATTATTAAAGAGATGAAGTAGGTTTTCGTCACATTTCAATATCAGTTTCTTTTGAAGTTTTTATATAATTTCATGGACTAGCAAAAGTTTATAGGGTATACATATATTGTTTTGAGTTGCGAGTGGGTTTGTTATACTTTCACGCCTTAACTTCTGAACTGAAAATCGAAAGCAAAATCAATATGAAATTTTGCATTTATGTTGTCAGAATGACTGCTGAATTGAAGAGAATCTTTATATTAATACATGAAATAAAAACTTTGTAACCCTTTTTACGAAAATTGCGCGGACGGAGGAGTAAGAAATTTCGCACACTTATAGTGTATATAGAGAAGAAGAAAGGATTGCTAATATTTTTTTAACTATGTATTTAAAATTCATTAAATAAAAAAACCATTACACACACTACCATGTATTTGACACACGCATATGTACTATTTTGTTTATTGTTAAATTGTGCGGTCAAATTGAGAATAAATTATCTGTGGTCAATCAGTTGGAAATTTAATGAACTACGGTCGAATTTCGACCGCTAAGCGACCACATATTAATAAAAATATAAATACAAAGATCAACACTTAATATAAATATCCTATATATATTCAATTTTTCAACTTTTAATAAAAAAAAAACTAAATTAAAAAAAAAGTAATAATAGTAGCCAATTTTTTTACTGGTGTGATTAAAAAAGAATAAGCAATTAAAATGATTGATGTATAAGAAAATAAATAAATAAAATCGCGTGCGAGCGATAGTGCCAGGGTGATTGAACCCGGAGATATGATCGAGGAAATATTCATTGCGTAAGGAAACACATATTATTTCACGTGTAATTGCCTTCACTGGTGACAGGGCGCATTTTTCGCCCAAAGAATAGGAATTGCGATTCAAATGGGAAAACGCTGCTAACATTCTTGCCATCATTCTGCGTGGACATGATTTGTACAGTAATTATTACGATTTGTAAATATTTAAGATATTATTTTTTTTTTGTAAATGTCATATTGTATTAAATGTTTAAATAAATTTATAATTTATACTATCCTACGGCCAAAACGCATTACGCCGTCCCGTCGTAGCTATAATATATAAGAAATTACGATGCGACTTATAATACTTGGTTCGCTGCTATACGTATGAATGGTAGCGTGATGTAATATAGCCATAAACATATACAAGAGGGGAAAGGATTAAGGGGTCCATACCCCTCCCCTTAGTATACGACTTACATATACTTAGTACAACGGTTTATATAATTTCTAAATAGCTAAGATTAGCATTTTAAATCATACCATAAAATTCAAATTCAAAATAACCTTTATTCAAAAGGCTTTTTAAAGCACTTTCGAATCGTTAAGTTATAGGTAAATTGGTTTTAGTTTTTTAAGCTACCACCGGAAATCACCGGAAATGGGAATGTAGTCTCAACCGTAAAGAACTTGCAAGAAACATCGTACTGCTCGGATAAAAACTAGGTTATATTTGTACATTTTAGACTTACAACTCCCTCCTTCGGACCCCTCCCATATGAAAGCTTTAGCTACGCCCGTTTTTTTTTATTAAGTATCGTTAATAAATAAAATGAAATTAATACATTTGATTTAATTCATTTACTTTAAAAAGTAATTTCAAAAGCATTAGTGTTAGTTAGTTATAACTAACGCTTGCGCAAATCTGTGAATGTGTGAACTTTGATACATATTAAAAATGTAGATATAGATGTTTACGTTATTCTTACATTTAGTATTTCCAATGCGAGAATTATATTTGTAAGTTTTACTCTCGTAAGTTGTATAAAGCTAATCTGTAACCCGGTAACAGTTACCTAGGTTACTAATTTATGTAAGTTATTAAAACTTATAAGTAGTTCTCGCCTAATATGCTTATAGTTCAGAATCCGTAATATTTCTAGACAGATTCTACGAAAGATATTGAGGCTAAATCAACAATCTCTACTATAAATGTTCCGTAAAAAGGCTTTGTCACTTTAAAAATGATCACGCGTAAATTATAAAAATAAATATAAAACTTTTAAACAGTCATAACAACTTATATTCTAAAGACGCATATTGTAAATTCTTAAATCTTGTTCAAATAAATAATAATTGATTAAAATTTGAATAATACTGATATGGTATTGAGATAAATATATCATTATTGATAATACACAAATAAATTTACTTCATTTACAAAGTAATAAACCTAAATAATGAATCAATTTTTTTTTCTCTCAGTTTTTTTTTAGATTTTTTCCAACATGACCAAACTGAAATAGAAACATAACTTTAATCTTTAACAGAATAAAACCTTCATATAATTATTAAATCTAAGGGACAAATGAACTTATTTGCAATTAATTCATTAATTACTATTTCCACTTATGTGTTTCAAATATTTTGAAAACTACTTAATATGTAAACGTCTGTTTATACTGTCACGTCTATTTTAGCCAATGCGTCATAATTTCACCATATAAAATGATAATATATTATGTAAAATTGTCTTTAATCTTTTTAAGCCACATTTAATGTTTGTGAAAAGATAATTGGGTGCTGATAAGCAATAATGTGTCAACCCACAAAAAGTCAAATTCTGAGATATTGATTTATTATGATACTGCATCACCTATTTAAGATTATTCAAAAAAATTTAAGGTCATATAAACAAAAAAAAAGTACGGAAAAGGTTTCCTAATCATATGTTTCGAATTTCAAGTGCGTTCCATTTCAAATATTTGAAATCTTTTTATTAGATAATATATTCAATATATTAATTTTCTTTTAATTCCTTAATTCATTTATCAAAAAATAAAAGAAAAGCTGGCTATATACTTCTTCAAACATATTTGTTAAGAATATGTTTGACATCTTTGGACGCCATTTTCTCAAAGTGAAATCCGTGTGGCTTGACACACTATTGCATATCAGCGTCCAATTAATGTACTTTTTATTAGTCGCGTATTTATTTTTTTTAAACATTTGAAAAAAAAAACAATAAAAAATATTTCAACATATAAGACCTCGTTGCGTTCTTAATACATCGAAATGTTTATTTTAAATTCAGAATTCAAATAAAGATAAAGAACAATTAAGGTTCAATGTGTTCGTTTTTAAAAACTATTGTTCAACTGCAATAAAAATAGGTACAAAGTCATTGCCGTCGGGGAGTTTAAAAAATGAGTTAAAATTAAAAAAAAATATTGACCGTCGCCAGACATTTCAATGGCTTTTTTATTTATACGGTAATTAGACATGTTTGCATAGCATAAAATACATTTAAAAATTACATAATTTTATGTCCTTGAATAATTAGGGTTGCCATGCGACAATATTGCACTTTTGTGTGTTGGGATTGACAAAAAAATTTAAACTTTGTAAAGAAGATTTCTTTTTAATTTTTTAAATGTATTTAACACCGAAGGGTTTGGTTACTTTTTTAAATTATGCAAATAGGTCAAGTACTACGAATGATAGGGGTTGCTGTTAAAAAAAAAAAAAACAATTTCTTAAAATTCCGTTCTGAACCCGCTTTCTAATCATAAAAATATTTTAAAAAAATATAATTTTTGCGCAACAACAGATAAAAGCTTTGTTATTCGCAATAAAACTGAAACCCGTGTCTTTTGTAAGGCGTTTAAACAATAAAACATTTTGCGTACCTGTTCGTTTTTTCTTAATTGTAAAAAAGTTTACGTATCATAACAAAACTATTTTGAACTTAAATTCCAATCTCAATTTTAAAATCACTTGAATACTACATGTACTCACAACTTCATATATAAAAAAATAAAAGATTATAGAATTTCCAAATAAATACATCTTTCTCGCATTTATTGTAACGCTTAGGGCCTTACTAATAAAATATTAATCGTGAATGTATTAAGAACCACTCCTTAGCGTGGTATATCATACCTATTATAATTCTTATTACAATTACCGCCTGCAATAATTTTCTTTTTTTTCTTCTTGTAATTTACAAGAACGGCTTAGTAAAGTATTATGATGATAAACAAACAGTTTTAAATAAAATTAAACTATGTCACTGTGGTGTTAATTAAAATAATCAATGATTGTAAAATGACATTTAAATTACGCTACTTGACTAAATTTAGGTTTTATTATTATTATAAATATTTAATTTTTATTTTTCTACTTTCGATTTGTTTGAAATACTCTTACACATTTTTTCGTCGTATTTTTTATATTAAAAAAGAGGACAAAAGGAGCAGTAAATTCCACCTGACTTTTTGTTGTTACTATCGCCCACGGAGATCTGCAACTTCATGCTATCAAAATAATAATATTTATAAACTAATTCGATGTGAACTAATTACGTTCCTTATTATATTATTATTACAATATTATTAATAAATAATTTTATAAGTTTATTGCTATTCAGAGACAGACCAAGCGAAGACAAGCAGTTTATGATATATATATATATATATGGACGCTGATATGCAATACTGTGTCAAGCCTCACAGACTTCATTTTGAGAAAATGGCGTCTAAAGATGTCAAACCTATTCTTAACAAATATGTTTGAAAAAGTATATAATCAACTTTTCTTTTATTTTTCGATAAAAGGTATAATGAATTAAAAGCAGCATTGATATTTAATATATTATCTAATAAAAAGTTTTTCAAATATGAAGATTATTGTATAAATTTCAAAATATGGAACGCATTTGAAATTCGATACAATTAATTAGTAAATTTTTTTCGTACTTGTTTAGTTTTTATGACCTTGCATTTTTTTTGAATAATGTTAAATAGGTGATGCAGTATCAAAATACATCAATATCTCAGAATTTGACTTTTTGTGGGTTGACACATTATTGCTTATCAGCAACCATATAGCAATATAATCAATATACACGTCTAATTATTTTCACGCGTATAATCACGCATAATTATTTTAACACTTTAATCATGCCGCACACTGTAAGACATTTCTGTTACGTAAATGATATTAGACAGCACATTGTCAGAAATTAGGTTTATTCGTCCACTTCAAGGGAAACTAAGAATGTAAAAATCAATTGGCAGTTGATTTCTGATTTTTGACAGTTAAGAGAGGCGTTGTCATATAAAATCTGAATTCAACTCTCAGAATATAGCACTATATAAAAGCTATAGTTTTACATAATTAGCCCCTAATTGGTTTCGAAAGAATTGTTCTTAGGCGGGAAGCGTCCTGTAACTGTTAGTTGGTAATTATTACTTAAGCTGTGATTGTCAAAAACATTTCAAGTTTCATGAAATTCTGTGAGCAAATGTTACAAGTGTAATTCACGCCATACAGAAATTTCTTGCAATATGCGGTCGAGCTTTAGTTTTAAACAAGGAGTCGTTATCCAAATTTTCCAGCAACTTAATTTTTAAGCCAATAAGTATTAAGATAGCGGAATCCTGTTGACGAATTTACTCATTTACCTTAAATTATTTTAATCCTATTTCAAATTTTGAATGATAAACACCAATTGTTTATATAATCTGTATTGTTGACGGATTAGGTAACCGTCGCGTTCACAGGAGGCGAAGAATCTGGTCAAATAATCTAGTCTTTGTCTAGTCGGATACGTTTTATAGGATTATAATAATTCTCTTATTTACAACTGTCTTGGGAACGGTAGCAATTCAGTTAGACAATTCCCGGGATTTCTAGAAAATGTATGGTGATCTTTATTTTTGGAAAACTATTGTAAGATATTGTATCACTAGTGTTTGGGTAAATCCTAAGCCTATATTTTATATTGGCGCAATAGAATTTCAATAATACAAATGAATACACCTCCACATATTTTTTTTATTCAATTTTTTTAATTAACTAGTAGGTTTCCGCGACTTCGTTTGCGTAGAATAATTATGTTAATAACCTATTCTTTGAGAAATGGCTTCTATATACAAGATCCCTTATCGCGATAAAAAAGCCTTGGAACTTATTCCAGAGTCTATCTATATCTATGAAAATATTTATAAAAAAATGGATTACGGTTATTGGCGTAAAAATGTGACAAACAAACAGACGGACGGACAGAGTTACTTTCAAATAGTATTAGGATGTATTAGTTGCCATTGTGGTTCCACCATCAAGATAATCTTTTAGTTTATATTAATACAGAACATAAGCTATCACCATTCTGAATTTTGCACTAATCTGTTGAATAAACCGCTTTATAAGAGTTAAAGGAAGGAATCTACTTTTTCTAAATTTTACTTTATTTAATTTTGCCGTACTTATAACACGTAATATTGAAATTTGCCAAATCACAAAATAGTCTATCATTTTTTTTTTGCAATTTATAGAAGACCCTATTGTAAACAGTTTTATGTGAAAAAATCGATTTACGATTTTTTTTGTAGATACGTTCATCATACCGCGAAACATACATTCATTCATAAACTTTCGTATTTCTAATATTTGTTTTGTAGTCGGCCAATACTTCGACATTACAATACGTTTCATTCACAAGTCTTCTTATTTTAAAATTTTCATTCATATACAAAATTTAAACAATGATTATCTTCTCCGATGCTAAATATATTTTATTCGAACAATAGTATCCAAAATTTAAGCTACCTAATATAGCGTTTGAACTCAGAAATTGACAACAATTTTCGCCTACGTGTTTCCACTTCACCGTGAAAAATAATCTGGCATCGTTTCGGTTCATTGACACACACATTTCTAATTTTGGCCCTATAACCCGACGAAATTAAAAAAACGAGACATTTTAATGGTTTTACACGTAATATAGTGTCATTTTAAATAGTCGACTTATCCGCGAAAATCGCTTAGAGTTCACGACCACTTTCTTTTATTCAAACTTGGTCATAGAGAAACTAATTGTGCATATTGACTTAACAAAATATCAATATGTCTGTACCGAGTAGTGAAAGATATTTGTAAATAAAAATTTTATAATATAACAGCGTCTGGTCTCGGGCAGAATAGAAAGGATACTTTCATCTATCAAAAAAATAAAAACCAATATATACATATATGTTTGTCCTTGACGCCTTACGAAATATTGATCGCTTTCTGAGGAATTTTAGTAGGGTTTCCTAATCACAAGAGCTCCTGGCTCTAAAATTCTATGCCAGGTACTAGATAATAAAGTAATGACTAATAACTTTTGTAAATATTTATGAAAGTCTACGGGCCAAAACATTTTTTTTTTGTATATTTTACTTTCGTGATTAAAAACTCTGTAACCTGATAACAGTCATCTAGGCAACCTTATGAAAGCTGTGGTCAACAATATGGCACTGACATTATATTACTTTAAATGTATAAACCATGATTAACAATTTACTTAAATCTTATGAAAATCTGTGATCAAAACTTATAAATTTAATTCGCGCCTGACAACACAGATATAGGTTATCTCTTACACACATTAAATCTAATTTTAATTATACTAATTTGCAATGTGTAATAATTGTAATAAAGGATAACGAGTGAATGAGGAAATAACCTAAATTGTCCCTAAGATTAACGTAAATTCATCAGGAAAATAGGTACAAAACTGCAAGCTCACCTATCGAGTTACATGCGAATTATTATCCTCTTAAAAACTATTTCCTAATTATATCCGCAAATGTATAATGTAATTATATTTTAGGCAATGAATAATACAGGCTGAAGAATAATATGCCTGTTGTTCATAATTTTTTTCTTTCTGTTATCCTAAAATTGTCTTGTATCTTTTTCTTTCTTTTTATGTACAAATAATATTATATAATATTGTATATATACAAATAATTTTATGAATTTGTGTATAAATAAATAGTATATTTAATACTTAATTTTCATTCTCATTTATGATTACTTCTACGATTTAATAGAAGTGTAGGTTCGTATTCTTCCCTGGACTGTCGTAATATATGACGTCAATAAAAAATCAACATGGCGGGCATAAACTGTCAAAACTGACAACTGATTGTAACCGCTTGTAGCGTAAAGAGACTTAGACGGAGCTGTCGCTATCACAACGTGATACATTTTGACAGTTGATTTTTTTTTTCGGATTGTTATTTTTTTTTTAACTTAACAAATTAAGAACTTAGAAAGAAAATGATATGATAAATAAAAGAGTTTCGACCAACTATGGGACATTTACAGACAATTGCTTTCCCAGCATTGATTATAAAAATAAATCTTGAAACTGCTAGTCTATGATCGGAGAAAATAAAATAAATGTCTTCAACAATAGTAACCCTTACCGTTACTTAACTGCCTTAAAACTTACCCCATTATCGTCTGTAATTGCTTAATAACTTTTGCGCAAATGTCTAACAAGTTGCAATACTTTGCACTCGGATTTTTTAATGTTTTTACGGCGCAAAAAATATATACGTTTTGAATGTGTTAGTCACAATGCATTTGTTGCGTAAAAATTGCGATTTTATGGCATTTATGATTAGAAAGTTCGTAAGGGCTTTCTAGGAATTTTAAGAATTTCTTTTCTCTGAGGTAAACATGTTTGGAAACCGTTATTAAAATAAAATATTCAAGTTTTTGTCAAATTTTAAAGTATTTAAAGGTGGGTAATGTTTTTCTCGCATATGTATGTATGTATGTATGTTTATAGTGATGTGTAAGGTCTCGTTAAATGGGTATTCTTCTCCGAAATGTCATAACTTGTAGACTCTGTGACAACAGCAAAATATCAATATGGCGGACGTAAACTTTTAAAACTATCATACTGTTGGAACCTCTTGTAACCTAAATAGTTTGACCGATTTTGAAGTGGGAGGTGTTGTTATTGTTGTTGTATGCGGATTTTTTCATACTGAACGTCTCCCATTAGGATCCCGTTATTTTCATCCCGTCAGTGTTCCAGAAAGAAACACAAACACCTAGACCACGACAAACATTTGAACGGGGATCGAACCCGCACCCGTTAGCTCGTTGCTCGGCAACGTCGCCTAAAGTGGTCGGCTGTATGCCAAAATCCATGAGCTTATAATATCTATAGTTTTATAATTACTCGATATTAATACGTATGTATGTGCGAACGTCACGCAGAACGTAAAATTGCGGCCGAGTGATAAGATACCACTGCATTCGGCCGGAAACGAAGCTTGACGCGATACTGATTAGAGGACGTCGTAGCGCGTAAGCAAACTTTTAATAAACGTAATAACATATGAAATATCCTTTTAAAATTAGTATTTCGATATTTCGAAATTAGCTATTTAACAGGAGAGCGAGAAAACTGCATTATTTTACATTTATTTAGTTATTTTTATTTTATATCGACACTATTTCTATACCAGTAATATAATATGTTTATATAGTAAATAAATTACTAAGTCTATTTAATTATTAGATAATTTATTGATAGTGTTTCTGTAAAATAATGCAACTTTTTTTGCTCTCCTATAACTTACGTTGTGTAAGGCTAAAATTAGACGTAAACATTTTATTACTTTCAGATTTCCGTAAACATTTACATAAGTTGCTTGTCATTGCTCTACAGTTGAACGAATTCACTGACACTGCCTTATTTTTGACACTCACAGCTTACGTATAGTTACCTAGATAACTGTTTTATACCCATTAATATTAGTAAATTTGTAAAACTTACAAGTG
Source organism: Hypolimnas misippus (assembly GCA_037950945.1). Classification (NCBI taxonomy): domain Eukaryota; kingdom Metazoa; phylum Arthropoda; class Insecta; order Lepidoptera; family Nymphalidae; genus Hypolimnas; species Hypolimnas misippus. The sequence continues at coordinate 6,941,891 of JBBEEQ010000009.1, forward strand.
TCTCGCATTAAAATTTAAGACATGATGTCTACACTTATATTATAATCTCTTGTCCTGACTGACTTATTAACTGGCTAAAGTTGATTCTCCTCAAAAGATAAAGGTGAAAATTATTCAATTAATTATAGTAGATAAATGATGGTTCGTACTTTTTCCAGTTTTCTGAATTACTTATATCAAATTCGAAACTAAACGCAGGCGAAGCCGAAGACCTGCTGATAATAATATGGCCGTAAAATTAACTCTAAAACCACATAGTAACAAGGCAATAAGCTACTCCGACAATGTTATCTACCACAAGTATATATTAATTATTAATTCCAATCATTAATTAGGTAAAGATGTGCTTTGCGGTTTGACACTTGATGATTTTTTTCTTTTAAAGAAATATCAAGGAAGCGAGCAGGCGGGTCACGTGATAGTGAGTGATCACAGCCGCTCGTGAACAGCATCATAACAGAAAACACAAATACAAACAGAAATGACGGATGAAGGGGCATAGGAATTAGGGAAAGGAATAGGAGAGGGAGTTAGGTTTCTGACTCACTCACCGTACGAAACGCACTTATATTACCTACTTCATGCCGATCATCTGTACGTTTATAGCCCCGGTGAAGCCAGCAAGTCAACTGACTATAGCTAGCCTCTACCACAGTCAATTTTATTTACGAGATTAGTTGCACTAGTTACTGCTTCTGTGCAATGAGTCGGAGACTAATGTTTCAGAATCTAGAAGACTTTAGTTTGAGATAACTAGCTCAAGAATGATCGTGGTGTGTATTTATAGGCTGTATCACTTAATTAATAAGTGAAATGTCTTACTAGTTAACTTCAAAATATTGTAAATCACACTGGTAGTTCCGAAAGTTATCCCGTATAAATAAACAACCTTTTCAGATTTATACAATTCCTTAAAGATCAAAGAAGACAAACACTACAATTTTATGCATACATGCAACTTATCGTCATTAATGTATAATTTACAACAACATTATAAAATAATATGCATTAAATATTTCATTATATTAATTATAATCAAAAATGTGAACATGAAAGACTTTAGAAGCTATCGTGATTCAGTTCATGATACATACGCCTATAAAAACCTAAAACTTAACTAAAATAGGTCATATCAAAGTTATATATATATACATATATAATGCAAGTTCTGTCGTGTACAGTAGATCCTATAAATGGATGCTGCTAGGCAATAATATGTACACTCAGAAAACGTCAAATTCGCAGATATTATTGTATTGTAATAATGCATTACGTATTTAACAATATAAAAAAATTAAGTCATCTAAACAAAATAAGTACGAAAAAAGTTCCTTAAATATTCTCATGTATTAGAAAAAGTTATTATTAGATAAAATTTTTCATTGTATGTTTTTAAATCATTATACCTTTTATCAAAATACAAATGAAAAGATGGATATATAATTCTTATAACAAATTTATCAAAATACGTTTGAAATCTTTAGACGCAATTTTCTTAAAATGAAGTTCGAGTGGCTTGACAATATTGCTTATCAGCGTCCAAATATCCCGAGACTGTACACAGGTCTCCTCTTCTATTAAAGAGAAGGTTTGGAAGCTTAATCTACCATCCTGCGCCAATACGCATTTGCGGATGTGATATACACGTGTCATGTTTTAATCTTTTCCGCCAAGCACGAGATGAATTTAAGCAAATATTTAGCACTTTAAAACTTTGCATTGCTTGATGGGGCTTGAACTCGCTATCATCAGTTGAAATTAATGTGTTAAAACCTCTAGATCAGCGTTTCTTAAACTTTTTCAGTCCACGGACCCTTAAAAAAACCAAGCAAAATTTTAATATAATTAAAAAAACAAATTTCAGACAAGTTATTTTAATACTGCAAAAATTTACATTTTCATACAAAATAAAAATTAGTAATATTCGAGTTGATGTTATTACTTGGACTATACTACATACTTGTAGTATAATACATAAGACAGTGGACCCCCATATACATACTCATAGAGCTCCAGGGTTTCGCGAACCACAGTTTGAGTAACACTGCACTGGGATATCGCTCATACAAGTTCTAACAAGTCAAAATTTAAACTAATTGTCGCAAACATTATCAAAGCAAATGCGGGCTACCGTATTATCTTAATCCTGTCAACCATTTTAATAAAAGCTAAAATCAGTTAAATACGCCATAAAAGATCCGCGTCCGTACATCCCTTTAAAGAATTAAAGGATTAATATTTTTGGGTACATTTTGATTTTGGGTACAACATTTAATAGATGAAAAGAAACAATAATTTTGTATATTTCTTTTTAAAATAATTTTCGTCAAGATTTTATAATGTTGAAGGCGTTATCAATTATTCCATATTTTTTATATTATAAAGTGGATAATTTTAAATTAATATTTTTCTATTTTATTTTAATAAAAATTAAAAAAAAATCAGAAACATAAAATACAAATTAAAATTTATAATACTTTATTTTTTAATCATATATTAAATAAAAGACACTTAAGACCGTAAATAACGGAATTCTGATTTTGATTTTATCTATACTACTTTAAGTTTTATCTATAATCACATTTTTCAGGTTTTTATCGGCGCTACTTTTACGTCGAACAGACGGCAATTTTAAAGAATATTTTCAAAAAAATATATAAAATAAAAATAATTTTATATTTTATTATTACTTATTTATTTTATACGAAATTTCAACAACACGTATTCTTTTTGCGTCTAGAAATATTTTTATTTCTAAAACCTCTTGACTCAAAATTCGATATACGAACCAGGTACATATATTTTTTATTATAATTTCCAAAAAAAAAATACTTAAGTATTAAAACATATTATTAGATACATGACTAGGTTTATATGGTATAGATATATAATGATATCTGATGATATATATTTAGTTTAGATATGATAAGCATTTTTTTGGTATTGTATAGTGCGATTTTTTTAGATTATAAGAGATAAGCAAAAAATATTAAAGCACATTTGCATTTGGACTAAATATGGGAAATAAATGTTCTTAATACTCCTGCAGTAGGTTATAATCTTCTTAAATAATTATTCTCGTGATGATTAGTCAGAGAAGGCAGGTCTTCTACCTATCATTGTCTATGCGGTATCTTTCTAAGGATTACAGGGGATTACAAGGGATGATGAGACTGTTTAGTATTATTAAGGCTAGTTTTGCTCTACCTAGTCTGTTATTTTAAACATATAATATTTACCCACTTTAAAATATTTATTTCGAAGAAATTTTAGTCTTAAATAAACATAATCAAAAAAATGCACAAAAAGAAATCTCAAATAAAGACAGAAAATTTAATAGTAAAAGATATATTTAAAATAAAGGCCACAAATAAAAAATATTAACATATAACAAAATTGCAAATTTTTCTATTTAAAATTAATAAAATAGATTTTATGTGTCAAATCGTAAAGAGTATTTGATCACTACAATTAATCGTAGCTTCAATCATTTAATCCAATAGTGACAGTAAGCACAGATTATATAAACTACAACAGATTATCCGAGCTAAGCAAATTATAAGCGTACATAAGCGAAATGTTTATATTAAATCGCATTACGTGCTTGTAGTGTTAATATAATTTGCTTAATAAGATTATAATTGTAGAGCCGTGATACCACGTTTTGTTTAATGCTTTAACAGCATATTTTTCGTATGTAGAGTTTATTTTTTTTCACTTTGATCGATCGCATTATTTTTTTCTATGTCTTTGTTGTATTTATGTAGTATCTTATAAGTCAATAAAAAAGTTATATATTACGCAAAAACAACATAATTCCAGTTTTACCCTTAACAAGCAATGATATGAATACTAACAAAGTTCCCTAACAGCTTGCTTACCGGCAACATGGCATTTTTTATACTTAAAAAAAAAGATAAAAAAACACGCAAGGGCGGGGGCGCGAACGCCCACTCGGCTGAAAGCTTCCAAATTCAAATCGCAAAAAAAATACGCAACTGCGCGCGAGATCAGGTATAAAAGGCAGGCACGTGGTCGCGCAGCCACCAGTCGTAAGTGACGCACTACGCTGTTTGCACGTCGTTATCAAGGCCCGCGCATCGCTCATCGTAAATAAGATCGATCGCAAGAGTTCAAGGAACGTTTTAACATGGACATCAAGGTTTTAGACCCCACCGGCATCTACTGAGTGTGGATAATATTTGGAGATCACGTATTTCAGACATTTTGAATCATCTTTAACCCGAAATTTATCAAAATGTTTGGCTTGGACCCAACTGGTGTTTACTGAAGATTGTGAAGTTTTTTTTTCGTTTATTATTTGAAATATCATCAGCGTTGAAATTCAAGATGTTCGGCCTTGACCCCACCGGCGTCTACTGAAAAATTTTATCTCTACATTTTTCTACAAGTTCTACAACCATTACGAACTCCGAGAACAAAAATTCAAAATGTTTGTGCTCGACCCTACCGGAGTGTACTGAGGATTGAAGAAAAGTGTTGCAATTTGTGTTAAAATTAAGAAAAAAAATCACCATGTTCGTCCTCGATCCCACGGGAGTGTACTGAGAAAGAGACTCTAGTGTTAATTAAGTGTTAAAAATGGGTTTAGACCCGACGAATGTTTATTAGGTTTAGGTCAATTATTTTAATTTATACTCTCACTATGGCTATCGCTTTAGATCCTACGGAAGTGTATTAGTTCAGTATTTTTAATTATCTTAACTATAAATGATACCCTGTTAATGTCACTTTCATATTCAATTGCAATGTTCAAGTATTCTTGCACGCATCGCCGCCACAAATTAATTTCCGTGAGTAGAAACGAAGTATCATCGAACAGGAAAAAAAGGAAAATGTTTAAATGAAAAAGAAAATAACGTAATTATGTAATTAGGGAACCAAAGACTGCGACTGCCTGCCCAATCAAATAAGTCTGGCCACAGAATGGGTCGAATACACTTTAATTTATTGAAGTTACCTTAATATAAGTGATTATTTATTGAGTAAATTTAAGTAGCGTTTTTAGTTATTAGTTGAAAAATGTTGTAAGTTACATGTTATTTCTCCGATCGGTTTCATTATGTTTTTGATCGTTGATTGTACTGTTAATCCTGCATTTATTGAACCTTATGCATTTCTTCACTGATGTTATACTCTTTTAAAATAATAAGACTGTTAGATAAATACTCTAGCTAATTGTTGCTGAATGGCATGTTTAGAATAAAATATATTATAAAAACTTATTACATTTTTAATTTATTATTCCTTTACCTACTTTTATAATCATATTAAGATCATTCGACTCTACATATATTATTATTTTTAAAGGGAAAGAAAATAAAAATTAAGGAAAATGTATTTGTAGTGAATACACAATATTGCATCAGCTATTCGGTTAAACCTAAGGTATGAAAAGTGGGGAAGTAGATGGTCACATGACTCTACCATTGAAAAGAGAATGTTAGATTGTTTATATATATGATGAAAAGTTGTAAGGTGAAATAGAAACGTAAACACAAAAAAAAACTCAAAAATAACAAGTTCATTTAAAACTTGAAAATCTATAAATAAAAAAGTTTAAAAAAAAAAACAAAAAAAATTTCAAAAATTTTCATTCATATAAATTTCGAAATTTCAGTTTTAAAATATCGAATTCGAATTAAACGTAAGTTAAAAATATTACATTACAATTTCGTTTGTGCATTTATAAAAAAATGCGGTTGGTGTAATTTTTTAAAAGGTTCTACGCCATATTTGGATAAAATTGCTTACAGGGGTTCCCAAGTTATTTGACCTTGCGAACTCTTACTCTGTTTAAAACCGATTTTTTTTAATTTTTATACTTAATTGACTGCATTTTTTGCAATGAAATTTTTGATATTAATAGCATACAACTAGTTATAAAATTTAAAAAATTTAATTATATATATAACTTAATGAATCATTTTTAATATCAATTGTTATTAATTACCTTGTTTAAGGCTGAGTTAACTTACATTATTCATGAGCGGACACCTGGCTGATTTTTTTCCCCATGGCACATGTAGGTACTGTGTTTTTTCATTTTAGAGATTAGAATTATATTTAAAATTACATTCAAAAAATAATAAAATCCTATAGTAATACAGTAGCAATTTTTTTATTTAAGAACTCCTATATATGTAATGTGTAACATTTTATTATTAAGCGTTAAGAGTGTGTTTTATGTGTATTTTATTCTATCTTTATATTATGTAAAACAAAGTCGAGTCAGTTATAGTATTTTAACTCGAGAACGGCCGGACTGAATTTTATTATCTTTTATTTTTCGGATTTCTCTCTATCCCGAATAGCAGAATAACTATTAACATCAGAAAAATACATTAAATAAATAATTATTAAGAAAATACATTCCTTATGCAATTTATATTAAACGGCTAATAAGTTCATTTCATTTTGATTCTGAGGCGGTGCGAACTTCGCTGAGACAGCCAGTGCCTATTAAAATAAAATGCCTATAAAGTTAGTGAAAAAATAGTGTATTTTTATTGCTTATTATCTGATTTAATTTTTAAATATTTCTCACTAACTAAACGACAGTTATCTCAATCTTTTCGAAAATTTTAAAATATTTAGATTTACTCGCATGTAACATGTCACGCACAAAGTAATCTATCAGATACTAGATGGCGCTTTCTTCACGTCCTTATAATTTTATTTTACCAATATTTTGTGAATGATTTTATCTTTATTTCTCTTAAGATAATCAATTAAAATAGATCTAAATCTTTGAGTGACTTAAAATAAATGCTTTTTCAAATAATATAATATAAGGTCTAGAGTTATACATAATTAAGTAAATTAAATCATCTGCAGTATTTTTTTAATAACAGAAAAATACTTAGAAAATAATTTTAAAATTAACATATAGTTTAACACAACCCATCTCAAGTTTCTAAAATGAAATTTATGTGAAATAAATGAAAAAAATGTTCAAATATTTTCCCCTTTAATTGGAGTTTTTTCCTTTTTACGAAAAAAAACATCATCTAAGAAGGAAAAAATATAGTCTCCTCATCAATTTTTTACATATACTTATCAAAAACAAAGCATCTTATCACCGCACGTTTGGCAACGGATTTCATTGTGAGGGGCTCTCTGAATGCTTCTTACATTATACTGTAGATAAAGCTATGAAAAGACAGCTGCAGATTGTTTACTAGAACAAATATTTGAACACGCGCCTCGAGATTAGAGCCGGGGGGTTAATTATGTAGAAATCAATAAACTGTTGTGTTTTTGACAACTTAAAGAGACGTTTTTATCCTAAAATCTGATATCAACTGTCACAATATAGCATAATCAGATAACGATGTTATATCGTAATTAGCCCCTTGTCCTTAATAATTCGTTTGAGCTCGATATCATACTCACTATGGGCTCTGACTCTGTCAATTCGGTTAATGATTGACGTCGAGATGACACCTATCTCCGATTATCTATTGAAATCACAACAAGCGAAAACGCACTAATTTATAATATAGTAACAAAATTAAATCAGAACGCACTCCTATTTTCTAGCTAAGAGAGGTGTACAGAAAACACGAAACTCATGAAATGAAATATAAACACCGAGAAACATTTTTTTTTCTGAGTCTAATCTAATTAAAATTTATTAAACAAATAATGATATTAAAATAATGTAGTTGTGTAACCTTGATCTGATGCTTCAGCACCTTCTCAGTAACTCACCTACTTACAGTAGAAGTATCGTAGTAGGATTTATTGAAAGCTCTCAATGAATAAATTGTCGATTTTTTTTTTAATATCCAATTTTGTATAATATTGTTATTTTTATCTTAATTTAATTAAACTCGTGAGATACTTTCTCGAGACAACTTTTTCAAGTCTCGATGTATATTTGATTTCTTAATTATTTCAGTGCTATTGAACTGTGAAAAAACTAGATCGCAGTCGAAATTTCTATACAAAGTTCAATATCCTACTAATGTTTCAACATCATTTCACGGAATTATAAGTTATCTGGGAGTTTGTATTGAGATGCATTTATTAATATTTATTTCTAATTAAGATATTTTTTTTTTGTTTATTTATATCTTTGATCGTTTAACTTTGAATGACAGATAAAAAAGTATAAATACTAACTGTGCTTTGCGATTTCATTCGCATTTAGCACTTATATTATACAGTAATGTTCTGTTACATATATGGTACTGTTCTGTCACAATTTTGTTCCTTAAAATTATAGATTTATGTTATATAGCCTATAACCATCCTCGATAAACAGACTAATACGAAAAAATTTTTCAAATAGGATAAAAAGTACTCTATGTGTTATTTCAATGTATAAGCTATATTACTGTCAAATTTAATTAAAATCTGTTCAGAACATTTTGCGAGAAAGAGCAACAAACATCTGTCTATCTATTCTCACAAACTTTCGCATTTATAATAGTATCAAGAAAACAGATAACACACCACGATATTTACACGTTCGCCACAGATAATAAAATTAAAAATTAAGTATGTTGTGATTCATCTGATATGGAATAACGTTGGAGAACGTACTCCGTGGCGGAGTGTCGATCGTAAAGTTAATACCTGTCGAGTTTTCACCCGGAAACTAGGTTTCCATGGCCTTTCACTCACGCGGCCGAGAAATCCCTAGAAAATACTATAACTAGTTTGCACAGATTATAAATAATAATTACAATCATGATTATTTTTAGTAATTATCTGTTTTTCATATAGTATTGCAACATAATTTCGAATATTTTGGGATCTTCTTCTCTGGTACCTACCAGCATCGTTTACAATGATTCTATTCTAAAAAAAATATTATATTTAACAAAAAAATGTTATAAATAATAAATGAGAATAAATAAAACATTGGGTTTTTATTTATCTTAAAACAACGCTCGAATACAACACTAAATAATAATAATTAATTAATTAATAATCTCAATATTATAAAATTAGATTAAGCAATTAATTAAACAATATATTTTCAAAATACCAATATTACGTAAATACTAAAAGCGTGAAAAAAATGTACTTTAATATTTTGAGTCATTTTTAACTGACTTAAAAAAAGAAGGTCCTCAGTTCGTTGAAGACTTGTTTGTATGTATGTTTTCCGATTACGCGAAAACGGCTACACCGATTTGGTGAATTATTTTTCTTTGAAAGGATATACAGCAAATGGTTTCGAAAACAAAATAATTGTAATAATTATTCATCTAAGTAAGCGAAATTGTTAATTTTTTGCTTTTTAAAGTCGATTTCTTTTTTATTAAAAAAATAACCAAAACATATACATATATGTAGCATGTATGCAGCTAAAGATCCCTAACAATCAACAAAATGTCCGAACTGGTCACGTCAATAGTTGCACGCATGTCACAGATAAAAAATTCAAATGTCACCCGGCACAGATAATAAAATGCATGACGTCAACAGGTGCGGATGGCGGCCAGCGACGCTTTCTTGTTGTAACCTACTTTTGCGAACAGAGAATGTTATGAGTTAACAATTACTATTGAAGTCTTGTTTTTTACCCGACTGTATGAGAAGAAGAGTAATGAATTGAGGATAAGTATTATAATAATATATACATAGTCTTTTTATTTGCCATACTCTGTATCTTTAATGGCTTGATGCATTTAGTACTTTGTGTCAACGTTAAATCAATTTTAAGCGACCTCCAAAAATTCTCAATTCGTCGAGGACTTTATTATGTATGTTCCTCGAAAACTCGATACCAGCTTACCATTGGTACCTTAAAATTTCTATCAAAATCGGCTTAAAAATCAAAATAACTGGAAAAAGTATGTCAACCAAAATAACGTATTTCATTTTAGGAGTAGGTTCTCTTAAAAAAATTCTTATAATTGGTTAAGTGATAACTGTGATAAGGTATATAATAATATTAATAACTAGCTACTCCTCGCGGTTTTACCCACATTTATGGTTCCTGCTTAGCTCGTATAAGTCACAGCGTGGTGTAATACAGCATATAACCTTCCTCAATAAACGAGACATCCAACGAAAAAGAATTTTACAAATCGTATCGGTAGTTTCAGAGATTACCCCCTACATACAAACTTACAAACAAATTTTACCTCTTTATAATATTTGTATAGATTTAGTATTTATAATATTGTGCTATAGCCAGTTTTTTTGTTGTTGTTGTTTTCAAAAATATTTTTTTTATCTAAAATATTGTAAAAATATCTAATTATATATATATAAAATATAGTTAGTCTCCACACATGCCTCTGTCTTGAACTACATCTAAACAAAGGTAGCATCATTTCCACTCTCTCCGTAAGACGAGAAACGCAAAACCAAGTATTATTAGGTATATCAAATTATTGTAACATGTCTTAACTTCGGGAATACATTTTTATATATCATAAGTCATTAATAAAAAAACCAAAGACTGCGTAACAAAACCATCTTCAGTCAGCAGTACAATATTTAAATCTCAGTTCTGTCCAGAGCTTATAAGTGAGAATCACTTAAACTTTTCAGCTTTATAATATTAGTATAAATAAATACTAATATTATAAAGATATAATATTTGCTTATAAGTTTGTATGTAGGGTGTTATCTTTAAAACTAATAATCCGATTTAGAAAATTTATTTTGCGTTAAATACTCCGTTCATTGAGGAAGGTTAAATGCTGTATAATATCACGCAACGATTCATAGGCGCGAAACAATAACCACAAGCGTGAGTTAAACGAAAACGTTTGGAAGGCTTTTACGCGGTATTTTTAGTCCCTCATGTACGTTATATAATAAATAATACAGTTCTAAACGTACTATTACAACGAACAAAAAAGTACCCGAATCATTTAAACGTTTAAGGCCTTTAAGGTGAGTTTCAAATCTAATCGAAATTAAAAAAGTAAATAAAATTTAAATTAAAAATATAATTATCCCAATTTCAATTGAAAGAAAATTATTTCACCTCTAAGGATAAAAAAGATATGAAGAATGCTGATTTGAAGTTGGTTATATTTTTCTATGAAAAATAGTTATGACAACGATTTCAACCATTCAGTCCAAGCGATTATCTTGCGACACGCTCAAAATATTAAGTTATTCACGCATTCTTGTGCGTGATTTTCTAATATATTGATTTTACACAAGAAATGTGTGATAGGGCACATATTATTCGAACGTTAAATTAAAAGAACTGTAATGAAATATTATTTTTGAATATAATCTACATTAATATTATAAAGAGGAAAGTTTGAATGTAGCGGGTAATTTTATTTTTATTTGCAACTGCTGAGCCGATTTGAAAAATTCTTCTTGAGTTAGATAACTTGTTTATTAAAGAAGGTTTTATAGGCATGGCTCATAGGAGCGGAGCAGTAACCATAAACGCGAGTAAAGCTGCGAAGGGCAGCTAGTATTGAATAAAGTTGTTAATTTAGTTGGTGTCAGGAAACCGGCTTCAGAAGCAAACAACGCAATATCGTTTACTTGGACAACACACTTAAACCACTTATTACGATTTTTAAACCAAATTACTAAACCGATTTCGATGAAATTTCTATTGGATATCTGAAACCATATCTTTCAAAAAACATACGCAACGAATTGAGAACCTCCTAACTTTTGAAGTCGGTTGAAAACAAAAGACGGTTTTATTTTTACGTACATACATAGAATACTTTATACTGTTGAAGCATATCAACGCCATGGACTTTTACTAATGAGATTGAGGTGTTTATAGATTTGCATAAAGTCTAAACCATGCGATAATTATGAACTAATATCAAAATTGAACTATTTCAATTTTAGAAAGCGAATCTTTCTTTCTTTACATTAATAATATTGTTCAAATTGAAATTTCAAAAGTGCTATTTACATATTCTTTTTTCAATGCTATTAGCATTGAAAAAATAATTAAATTTTTATTTACACGTAGTATTTATTTGTATTCGTAAATATTAAGTTATTTCAAGTATATGATTTTTATTGAAATACTTATACATCGTTCATGCATCTTGCACTTATAATGAATATATTAATTTTGTGCAATCGAATTTTTACGATCAACCGTGGAATTTTATTATTTACATATTCCTTGCCCTACAAAAGAACCTTGTCTTGAACGCGAGAATGCTGAATTTTATATTGAAATATGTCTGTTTCAACTTTATTGACGAAATATGTGGTCTCAGTTTAAAATTATCATTAACTCTTTTTATGAATTACGATGGAAATATTTCGGATATTGTATGATACGTGTATAAAAATATATACGAAAACAACTATTTTTTTTAATGGTAGAGCCTAGCTGTAGCCAACTACAGCTCATATACCGGCTTGCTCAAGCGGGACTGCATCACACTCTCCAAGAAGATCGGCGTGAGGCATTTAACACAGCTGTGTACACAATAAAAAACAATACAAAAGTAATTATGTTAATAATCAAATAAAAACAAATGATAAAAAATTGTGTTAGGAATTACGTAAGTATTTGCAAAACAACACGTTTACAAGACTTGTATACTAATCTATTGAGTATTGACTATGTATGTACGTTCCTAATAGATATGCATAGACGGATTTGCTTAAAGTTAGGTTAATTTAATTATTTACAAGCCAGACTCAATACTTTATTTGAAAGTCAAAGAACCAAACAAAAAAACTGATCATCAAATTGATAACCAAATTGAAACATATTGCCTAAAAATTTTATCATAATTATACATATACATATAGGTATGGACGTTAATAAGCAATTCTGTGTCAAGACACACGGATTTCATCTTAAGAAAATGGCGTCTAAACATGTCAAACCTATTCTTAATCTTTTTTTTTTTTTGAAGAAGTATACATCCATTTTTTCCCACTGCTAGGCAAAGGCTTTCTCTCCTTTTAGGGAGAAGATTAGGAGTTTAATCCACCACTTTGCCCCACTGAGGGTTGGCTGATATACATGTGGCAGAATTTCTCCTGGCACACGCAGGTTTCCTCACGATGTTTCACCGCTGAACATGACAAGAATTTAAACACAAATTTAGCACTTGAAAAATCAGTGGAGCTAGCTGGGATTTGAACCCGCGATCATCGGTTGAAATCAACGTGTCCTAACTACTAGGTCATCTCTTTTAGAAATTAAAGATACAGTAAATTTCAATTGATTAAATATATTAATGGAGGTAGAGCTCGGACTCTACACAAATCATTATAGATCAGAACAACTCATCGCCCATCCATTTTTGTTGGGCTACAGCCCCCTTACTACAGCTCATATACGGGCTGGCTCGACTGGGCCAGTATCTTCCTCCCACAGAAGATGGGCGTGAAGTAGCTAATATAGCTATGATAACCAGTTACGTTTGGTACGGTGAGTGAGAGAGCTGGATAGAGCCGGAAGCCTATCCTTCCTTTACTATATGTAAGTTACCATTCGTCCTTTACTCTTTTTTTACTGGCAACGCATTTGTGGCTCTTTTGAAGCTGCAAAAGTTCATGAGCAGCGTCGATCACTCACTTACTCACAATATCAAGAGTCCTGCTAGTTTTTTTTAAATTAAAAATAAAAATTACAATCAATCTTATATATAAATCTTTATGAACGTCTGAGAGCAAAATTCATAAGTGTTATTCTTTAAAATACCCCTAAAATATGCAATACAAATATTATATAAGGTATTTCTTGCTTAGAAACCATTAGTTACCATTTGTCCTAGGAAAGCAATAACACCTGCTCTTGATAATATGCGTTTATCATTCTTATTACTACTATCAATATTAAGAACATCTGACTTGAATCATTATTACGGTGACTCGTTTAGAGCCCGATTGTAAATACCAAAATAATTTTAATATATTACAATGATGTCTTACGCAAACGAGGGACTTTTGTCTATTGGACTATGCCGTCAAAATAAAACAAAATAATTCACTTCGATGATAATGTGTTTTTATTGTTGAGGGCACTAGGAAAGCTACAACAGTAGATGTTTTACATTTTCCTTAGAGTGACAACCGCGAAGTGCACCAAAGTATTAACATTACACAGATAATATAAGATTAGTGAATTAATCAAATTTACAACTTATTTGATGAAGATTACTTTTTGTATATTAAAGTCATAATACGAACTTTGTTCGTCACATAACTAAGACTAAAAAAATAAACAGACTAAAAATTCAAAATACACAATATCGTTAATAAGCAAAGAGTAACGAATTTCATAATTATTTTGATTTAAAAACCAAATTAGTGAAGTAAAGAGACAGTCTGTAAATTTCCCACCGCTGGGCAAAGGCCTCCTCTCCTATTAAGGAGAAAGTTTAGAGCTTACATCGTGGTACATCCACGCTGCTCCACTGCGGGTTGGCGAATTTGCATGTGTCAGAATTTCTCCTGGCACACGCAGGGTTCCTCGCGTTGTTTTCCTTCACCGCCGAGCACGAGGTGAATTTAGACACAAATTTAGCACTTGAAAACTCAGCCGTGCTACCCAAGGTTTGAACTCGCGATTATCGTTAGAGATAGACATGTTCTAGCCACTAGACCATCTCGGCTCTCAAAAACCTAACTACTGAACTGATTTTGATAAAAATTCTATGGGACCAATCTGAAAGTATACCCGTTTGAATAAAAAAAAGGATTATCTAAATCGGTTATGGAATGACGTTGTTCTGAAGTAACAAATTTTTACGTTCGTTACTTCAGAACAAAGTCATTCCATCAAACATACGCAACGAAATGAGGACCTCCTTTTTTTTAAAGTCGATTAAAAATAAACTTTAACAAACTCCGCTATGCTTAGCTAATTTCTTAATATAACATGTAATATTTTAATTACAATGTTTGATATCTCAATTTTCACCTTAAAAGCGAATAAAGTCAACGTCTCAGTTTATTAATAAAATTTAAATCCAAGTTGTAATGATATGGGTACGTAATATTAATAGACCAAGAGTAAAAGAGAGACAGGTGTAATATACATACATGATCAACAGTGAGGGGAAAAGAGATAGAGGCAATATGCATGTGTGCGTGGAAAGCAGTTTTCTCGCTTAGGAAAAGGGAACGTGTTGTGACTCCTACGGCTTAGTGGCCGCTTGCAGGGTGACTACAAACGGATTCTGATAACTACAAGCTGAGTCTTGAAACTTGTGTATTACTTCTACGTCGTTAACCAACATCCAATAAAGGAGGAAGTTCTCAATTTGTCGGAATTTTTAATTTTTTATGAATTCACCGATTACTCGAAAACGACCGATCTGGTTATTTATATTTTTGTTTGAAAGGATATAATCTCCCATCGATTCTGTACAATTTTCATCACAATCGGTTAAGAAGTTTTTTTTTAATAACTGAAATGAGTATGTCATTCAAGTGTAGGGAATTAGGTATTTTGCTTTCGGATAGAATATTTTTTAAAGAAAATAGCAGGCAAAGAAGCTGGCGGGCTCTAATGTTGAATGATGACCACCGCTGATATTTGCAGCACCAGTGAAGCCACAAATGCGTCGCCAGCTTAAATACGAATGAGGGATGGATGAGGGAAGAGCAATAGGAAGTAAAGACGGACATCTGTAAGGGAGTTAGATATCCCGCTCCCTCAAATAATTTAATATAAATATTCCTTGAACTAAAATAAAGAATGATTAAAATATACATTTATAATACATTTTTGTGTAGAAACATATTGTGCTTTCAACTACATTAACCATAGATAATGAGCAATCTTTCAAAATAAAAGATCTATGTATTAACACGACATAGTCTCTTTTTCTTATTCGTTGTATCATATATTTCATTATCACAAAAATACGCTTTATATAAATAAGATTTTCCGTTTACCTGTTTGTGTTAAATATAGACTTTTATTTATAAAACTTCTTATATTTTCCTTCATCAGCAAGATTTGTATAAATATTGTTCTTTTATATTTTTGTGCATTCCAGGTATGCTTGAAGAAAAAACTGTTTCGCCCATCTTTTGCTAAATATATTTTTAAATAGTTACACTGCTTACTAATAATTTTCTACATACGTACATAATGCGTAGAGAATATAACGTGATCGCAAAATTGTCGTATTCATATTTAATTGCGAATGCGTAGAGCCTAAATTTTATCGACTATCACATATTGTCAAGTATTATAGATTATTAAATGTCAAATAATAAGTGCATATCGCGTTTAATTTTCAAAAAGTTTTAAAAATACATAAAATAAGCGATTATGGACCCAATTTAATACTAATATTAATTTCGCACCTTTGTATCGGCGCAGGTGGCTTCCATACGCGCCGGCCAGTCAATCTTGTTTTAAAGCCATTGAGCATATGCCGTTCGGTCGTTTTTTAAGCTCTTATCAATGGCTACAGATGTTAAAGCCGAATTGCACCAAAATGACGTAAGTTTACGGTCATGGTAACCCTATCCGTTCCGGGCCGTCGGAAAAGTCTTTTCTAACGTTTTGTCCGCTCGCCGCGAGATGGCGGCCCCGGAAGGCGCTTTCATCATATAAACCGGCGCTCGCGCTGCACCGCTCATAGCCCGTCACGGCGCACGCGCGAACAGACCACTGTGTTGAAAGTACACCCTTCACATCGCGACTCTGTGCACGAAACGAACTTTTGTGTTAAACTGTGCTACGCAATGGATATTGTTACTTTGGACCCAACTGGACTATATTGAGAGCTGGGAACAATCAATCGCAACATGGACGTCTTGACCCTAGACCCCACCGGTCAGTACTAACCGTCGATGGCTTTTAAGAGTTTGGACCCGACCGGTGTGTATTGAATTTTCTTATTAGAATCTTACTTGATAAAATGGAGGTAAAGGTTCTCGATCCTACCGGACAATACTAAGGCTACAGAATGATCGGGCTAGACCCCACAGAAATCTACTAAACCCTTTCTACCTTCTATGAGGCAATATGTGCTGCGGCAGACGGAGGATTCTCACTGGCACGCGCCCGGAGGAAACATCTTCTTGTAGGAAGAGAAGGCTCTCGCTGGAAACCTAACTGACTGCCGAATAATGACAACAGCTGTAAATAATCCGAATAAAATGAAGGGGGGCGTGGACGCAAGGTCATTGGATGGAAATCAGCTGACTTGCGCGCCGCGTGCTATACGGAAATGCAGACATAGAAAAAATACCTTGTGCATTGACAACGTTCGAAAAACGCCTGTTACAGAAGATCCTTATTCTGATGACGTAAGTATTTTTTTTGTTCTCAGAATTAGTGCACACAGAATTTTAAGTAATACGGTTTGCTTGAAATTTTAAGTTTAATAAAAATGTGCTTTTTATGGTATTGTCTGCAACTAACTTTGAACCATATGTTACTTAGGTTGCTACTTTGAACTGGATATATTGGACGTTTAAATGTTTTGTAAAACAAACAAGGTTTTTTTTTAAAGGAACAGGTATTTTATTAGGTCTTTGTCCTTCCAAATTTTATGTTGTACTTAAAATTAAACCGGAATATAACATTGGCTATCCAAAATAGTCGTTATCGAAGTGTTTTACAACAAAATAATAACTAATAATAACTTCGTAATTTTTAATTTTCTGTCCGAATTTCGGCCAGTATCGCAATTTTTATGGCACCGACCGCGGGTTCGATGACCGGACATATTTTATTTCATCGCGCGCTTCCACGTACACACACAAACTGCACACACACATACAAGTAGATGAAAGCACGCACACTATCACAACAAATCTCCGCATGTTTGCGTCCAGTTTCGCAAAAACATTACACCGTGCTCATTTGTATTATGAATGTTATCATTTAATTCGCTACAATTAATTATCATTGTCGCGCACGTTACTTAAACAATTTAAAAAACCACGTAGGTAGGTCAATTATCTTTTACAATCGGCGACAATTTCATAAGCATCTTTATAATTATTATTGCATTTTTTTACATTGCCTCGGAGGTATTTCACAATGATCGCACTGGAGTGTCATAATATTTCCAGATTAACAAAACGCGTAATGCGCCTGTGTTTGCCGAAATATCCAGTTCAACAACCTGGCGAGCGCTCGATCGGGAGTTCAAAATAGACGCGAACGCGGCCCGCCGCTCGGCGACACTCGAAAATACTCATCATCACGCTTTTATTCCCGCCTTTATTGGACCACAGATTAAATATTACCTTATGTAAATTTACTCCAAGGCTCAGTTGATGTTATTTTTTTTAATTTTACAGATAATTGACATATTTAAATACAATTTTCACGGTTTAGTTTTCGGCTATCACGGTGATTCAGAGGTCTCTTTTTCGCACATGAGACGATTAAGCGATGTCTTCTTGACCCTCCTTGACCCCGGTCCACTGCAGCGTGGTCTGTTTTCGGGTTGCGTCATCATAGGTCACTACCTCCCTGGCCATATTTTTTTGCTCATAAAGTTATGCTTCGCACGTGGCAGTCTTCCTTTGTTAGATCATTTAAACTCATACCAGCTATTTCGGTAACTTAATATGGTCGAGACGAGCTGTGTCGTAACTTAATGTGGCGTAATTTGATTGTGATAACACGAACTAAGCAACGTTTCGTTTTATCTTCACTTGTTTTACATGTTTTATATAGAATTGTTCGGCTAGTTTCTAAGGAAGCGTCTAATCTTTGAATCAAATCGGATGTACTCGTATTAAATTATATCTATGAGAGCAAAAAGGTTTTACGGTTCGTAAATAGGAATTATTATTCGAGTTATCGCGAGTCGGGCCTATTTTATTATTACCACAGTTGCAAAGTTTTATTGAAAACTATGAAATTTTACGTTCTTTATCAACATACAGTATAATACGAATAAACTAGTTAAAAGTAATGTGCATTAATTAAACGTAAACCATTATTTCGTTTCGCGTCATAAAATCCTTAAGTGCTTATGACATTCGGTCGTTTGAATCGAAAAATTTCGACACCGGATGTCAAAATGACAGAACAACGCGATAAACTTCCTCGATAACTTTCGAGATGATAACTCTCCATACTCTACAACTACATAAGTTATGTATAATCATAAACGCCGCTAAATTATAACGATCAAGAAATAATAATGAAAATGTGTATACTCTATTTTTCTTGACTTGTCTTATTTGGTAAAAATACCCGGAATGAAAATCACGAATTTTCAAGCATTATTTATTATTAATCATATTTTTTTATTATAGAAAATGATTAAGTTCAATCATTCGATCGATAATTTCTCATCTTACACTTATGTGTGGTTGGAAACACGCCATAATTGTCTGCTAAATAAGACATGTAAAGAAAAATAGACTATAGAGAAAATTATTTTTGTTCAATATGATATTTTTTTTTTCTTAATTAAATAATGCAGACAATGTATTAATTGGACATTTAATATACGCTTAAAAATGCCTATGTATATTACCAATTCTTCGCCATGCAAAACGAATACATCTAAATATATCTCTAAAACGCATGTCACAATATAATAAGTTCGCCGCGACATTTTTTCAACATGCGTGCAAAAGTATTCATGAATTGATGTTGAAAATATGCATTTTTTGCGATGCAAAATACATGTCGCGTACAAAGGTGCAATACAAGGTCGAATGGCAGGTGGCGGGTCTAATTAAAGGTTTTATGTTTAAATAATTAAATGAACACTAGTTGGTACAGTACAGGCAGGTGCCGCGTTACTTATGCAAGAATGAAATCATTATTTACGAATACCAAATTATCGTGCATTAATCGTCTTTGCAGGTATTATTAAAGTTTCGTTGAAGATAAATTATTCCGCTGAAATTGTTACAATTCTGAAATCGAACACCTCGGTATTTATCGTAACCTAGTACTTTGAAAACGGGTTCGTTTAGGTATGTTACTATTTCAAGTTATTTTGAATTATTTTTCATATTTTCTTATAAAAGACGAGTGTTTGTTTTTGAAACCATATTTATTTCTTTACCTATGAAGTATTTATACAGATAGAATCTTACATCGAAAATATTTTAAGGAGTCAACAAACCTTAGTCAAGGAACTGGTTCTTTTATTAGTTTGAACTCCAAATATTTTATTTGACTATTCTAATGTAATATCGAATAGCCGATGACTGTTCCTGAGTTTAATAACATCGAAATTACGATATATTTTTTGTTAAGATTATTTCACTGTCGTAAACGAAGCTAATCTATCTTCTAGCTAGAAAAAAATATTATAACATCTTAAAATAATTATTATTTATAATTAAAGTATTCTAACATAATTATAATATTTAAAAAAAATATGCAACAGTATACGTAATATATAATTTTATTACGCTTAACTAAGTTTTGCACGCGGCCTCGCTTCTATGTTTTGTTTATGTTGACAACCTTCAAAAATTCATTTCTCTGGAAGTTTTATCCCCATCAGATAAGATATGAACAAACAATCATTACTTTATATATATTTGATGTATCTTAAGATACAGTAAAAATATTTTATTACGATGTACTCTCATTCGTAATAAATACAAACATCATAAATATGTCGATATTAACATTTAAACGAGATATTTGTTAAACATTTTAGTTAATCGATAATTAATTTCAAGCAACACAGAATGATTTAAATCGTCCTTTTACCAATTGCATTGCAGATGCATAAATATTAAGAAATAAAACGTTTCATAACGTTCTCGAGGCATAAGGCCGTCTGAGCGCAGTTAGTGGGTCAAACTTTAGACTCAGACTTAGCATTACATATTTATCAACCTTGGTTATGCCGAACCAAGTTTAGTTACATAAGCGTCGACTTGCGTAACATTCTTGCCGTAATGCCAGAGTCGATAGTTCTTTTTGGTGCTGCGATGTATTTAAATTTTAATTATCGGTTTTATCGATCGCGACCCAATAAAAAACCTCAAGATATCGACTACATTACAAGTATCCTTGGCAATTTAAATACCTCTTGATGTCCATGAACAAAAAATACCGATTTCGGCAATTATTATTATTATAGTAATTATGACAGAATAAATACGTGATACTAGTCGTTTGGTATTCGTATACCATTTTTTATACAGTGTTGCACGCCGCGAAAAAACTTTAACTACTTACATGAATAAAATTATTTTATTACAGATGTAAGAGTATGTTTAACGCATAAGAACTCCATTAAATAGTATAATTCTTACATATAAATACATCATAATACCGTGAAAAAGTGTACATAATATATTGATAATAAAACACTATTACAATAAATTCCAACATTATACCATGGAACATATCCAACATTTAATTTTTACATAGGAGTAAATTGTTTTTAAACGACTTATTTTATAGAAATTATTTCGATTATAGTTACATTGCGAGTGTTTTTTGTTTCTTTTTTAGTAACTATGCATTTAAAAATTCGAAATAAACAGGATTACATTATATAAACATCTGTGATTAATTCATTTCAATCTTGCAACAAGCATGCTTTTATAGCTATGAAAATTGTAATAAAATTTCGTAATAAAAACGACCAAACGTAATTTATGTATAACTCTTCGATAACCAACCCTATCTAGCATCTTAGCGATGTTTTTCTATCGGTGTATTCGTCATCTATCAAGTCATTGACACCACTGCACCAGCGATACCGGGAGATGATGAGAACGCAGGCGGTTCAATCAACTCTGCACCTACCTAATCAGAGTAATTCACCCATGCGGACTACCGCGATCGATATTTCACGAATAAAAAACTTGTTAAGAAACTTGTCTATAATTCTTTATTAATTTCAATTTTAATAAAATGCAAAAGAATCACAAATACTTATTTATACATTTTTATGTTTTTATCACACCACTAGACATGTCATTAAAAACGTGCTATTAGAGCTCTATATAGATGTTTGACTAAATCTGTTCTCATCTCTATCGATGTATGGTATCCTAGTACCTGAAACATGGTAACGACTTACAAACAACACATCAGATACAACTTTCGTATGTGAAAATAATACACAGAGACAAATCGCTCACATACACTAAGGGGCACGGATTCTCATTCGTATTTTCAGGGTGTTTGTGTTCGTCGTGGAAAATCTTTCCTCTCCGTATTATATCTACTAAGTTGACGCTCGTAGTAACTACTTGCTAGTGGTAGTATCTCATACCAAAGGAACGTGTGTTAATAGCGAAGCTGTTTCCGCATAGGCAGTTCTGAGAGGCAACGAACACGTCAAGCGTGCCCCCGTGTGAGCACGAGATCGTCAACCTTACAAATTAGAAAAAAGTCGCTTTACGCCATTCGTATAGTCACTTCTTAAAATGTATCATCCAATTTTTTAATATAAAAATAACAATTTTATGTTAATTTAACTAAAATAGAAGCAATATTATGTAATAAATCTTATCAGAACTGATTACATACAGATCGTCGCAAATGACAAAAAGTGTTGTGATGGAAATGGAATGCGTCAAAATGTCGTCAGTTGCTGTGATTGTGACGCGCCTACACGCGCTAACGCACACCTCTGTACGTGCTCACAAACGCACATTTACACTATATATAACTACATTGATACTGAGTACGTCATATGGTGGCCTCTCGCGATATCTGCGAGCCTGGTACCTCGTCTCCCCGTAATAAGCTGAAGATAACTCGCTTTTCTTGATCTTGCTTAAAGGAACGGCATTATTTATTAACTTCCGTGTATCTCTTTTCGCGTTTATTATTTGAAAATTACATTATAATTTTTATAAAGATATAACAAATTTCAAATTAATAATTACTATTTATATAAACCAAAAAACTTTAAATTTAAAGTTTTAAGATATAATAGAGCATATTTTTTCGGTTTTTGGTATGGTTACTCTGCAATCAGCTTAGACAGGTCAAGGAAACCTGTCAGTATTTTTACGTAACTCTGACTCATTGACTGCCGCATGGCTAGAAAGAAGTTAATAAAACTCCATTACATCTATGTTCTCCTGGTACGAAGTGTTCTAGTTGACGATCCGAGCGATCACGAGATGAGAATGAGTATTTAATAAAAACGATCATTTTTTTTATTTTTATTGTGACTAAAATTAATTAATTATCTAGAGAGCCAATTTAGTTTCAAAGGAAAAATTAAACATCATATTGAAATTGTGATCATGTATAAAATATAGCTTCGCGTGGCGCCATCTGTTATCGACTGGCAGACAAATATTTATTTATGAGTGTCGCGGTTAAAAATATCTTGTGTATGTCAGCGTGGTTTTCAAGATACATTGTATTTAAGGCACATGTCGCCAGGTTTAATCGAACAGGTGCGGGGAGCCTGCTAAGCCAAGGATGACCAGGGGCCGGTGCGCACTGGGACATGTGCCGTGCGCTAGCAAGTTTTTAGCTGAAGATACATGCTCTTCTGTTATAATTAGTGTCTATCAGACGACTGTAATTGGCAAACTGGAATGATAAAAACGATCTTTAAAACAAACAAACCACGTCTGCTTAATTATGTCAAAAATAATAATACATACAGCTGAAATTTTCGTAATGGTATTTTATTTATAATACATAAAAGTAATATTTAAAGTTCATAATGACGGCACTTGCAAGAATTTATGTAATAAGTACGTAACTGGCTATGAACTTCCTTTTCACATAGGCTAAGTGGAGTCTTTATGTCATCGGTCGAACGAGCTCACGCCGAGCTCGTTACCTTCTATAAAAAATAGGCGGAAAGATTTTTTTTTAATTACTGCGAGCAATTCCACAACATCGCCCTTTAAAGGGACCGCGTCCGAAAAAACAACAATAGTTCTATCCAAAAACAATTACATTGCGCAAACAGAATAAAAAATGTTGGTAACAAATGAACACTTTTTGCAATTTTAATGGTAAAAAATTCTTTGCAAAAAATTAAGTACAAGCGAGTAATAAAACGTGGTCCGTAAGCAACAGATATGAATAGTTTTTAACACAATTCTTTTATTTGTGAATAATGTGTTTATTGTTTTGAAGTTCGCAAAGAGGGCCGACACAATGTGAAAGATTCACACAATTGAATCCAATAATTTTTGTATGTAACAAAATTGCACACTACAAAAATCGCTTATCTAAAAGTAATAGTTTAAAATTTAAAATCTCTATTGCCATTCGCTATAGATAAAAACAAAAAAATACGGATATCCTTTATACTAAAACAAATATATCACAATAATATTTTTTACAACTGTAGAATTTTAAAATTATTACTCTTGCGTTTCTGATCTAAATATTAAAAAAAAAAACAATATTAAACATTATTTAATCTATAAAATATGTGTCACCTGTTTAACATGATCATATTAAAAATGAATAAAAACTAAAACTATCCACCTGACATACTGTAACAAGGTAATAAAAACGAACGAACGGACAGACTGTTTTAGACATAGTGTTGTTTTACACGACAATATGTACGCGAAACAGGCCCTTCGGGGTGTCAATGAGTAGAAAATGAATAATTCTTCATAAATAGGCTGAATATTATATAACCATGCATGTCTTTGCATCTTATACATTGAAATTGAAAATCCTTCATTAAATATACGACGATTCTGTAAAATTTCGTTTAAGCAAAATGTCTATTCACTTATATAACTATTCTGAAAATAACAAATATTTTCAGAAGAGTTATATAGGTGTAGTTAAGTGACTTATTTTGCCTACATTGAATTTCTTGAGAAAGCTTACGTTAACGTAAATAATACATTATGATAGAAATATAACAATTTCACTTGAGCTCTGACATTTGTCAATAAAAATATCATCATACAAAAGAGCACCTCGGTACCAAAGAATTGAATTGAATTGAAACAAAAAGGACAATTCTTGCTCAGATATTCGTACTGACATGAAAATATGTCATCAGGGAGCTAATTATGATAAAATATCATTATCAAATTTTGACAATTAAAAGATACTTTTTAGTACATAAATCAGAAATCAATTGTCAGAATGCCATAGTTTTTGTAATTACCCAGCAGTTGTTTTAATTATTATAAACACTTTAATATAATTAGTTTTATATATGGCTTAGCGAATGTTTAGGAGCAGATTGATATAGTTTGACTCGAAATTGTTGTCACAGTGTGCGCTGCGATAAACTGCGAACGATTTGACTGTCCCATAACATCACACTTTTATCGAGAAATAAAACAAATGTACTTCATTTTTTAATAATTTTATTTTTCTTTTTTTCCAGATTTATGTTCCCGCTTCGCACAACAGCTTTCGTCTTTATCATCTCAAGAGGACTCCATTAACTGTTCGATCAATACTCACTAGTTTTAAGTGCTATTTGACTGAATAAATGTTTTTTTTTTCGAGATCTTACATATCTTTCATGCATTTGTATTTTATATAAATTATTGTATTTAAAAAAGTTATAATTATAAGTTGATGCGGCTTTGTTGACAGTTATAAAACAGATTGTTCTAGGCAGTAAGAGTATTTTTTTTTCTAAATTCTAGATTAAATAAGACATATTTAAGGTACAGATAATAAAAACGGCAATCTTTATTTTCTGTCAATAAAGTAGCATCGAAATATAGATAGTAAGGACATTAAGGACAAGCAAAAAGAGGCAAAGGGTTTTTTGAATGGTTTTCTTTTTCCGACTGTATATTTTATAAGAAACCTTCAAAATTTACCATATATAAAAAGTATATGTAGTTATTAGTTAAATTAGATTTCTGCTACTTATTATTTTCCGCATCATTCGAGTTACCAATTTGATTTTGCTTAAACAAAATGTAAATAAAATAATGCTTACTTCTGCTTCTATTGTTTTTTTTTAATATATTTTTTTAAATATGACATGATTAAAAATATATTTAACCGATAAGACTGCGAATCGCCGTCTGACAAAATTTTAATTCAGTGTTGCCATTTAAGACTGAAAGAAAATTAAATTAGTTTGTATTGGAAGGATGTCTATCACCTTTTTTTATGATAAAAAAGCCGAGAATGGATCCCACCCTAGCATACATAAATTATATACAATTGTAATAATTATCGTATAGTTTTAGGGAGCAATAAAGAAGTTTTATACTATTTCTGAACACGTCTTTTTATTATACCCAAATATTATTTAGTCTAAAAACTTGATAGTAAAAAAATTAAATTTCATTTTAACATTCTTTAATAATGCTAGCTAATTAACCAAAGTTTATCAAAAACATTGATTACGATAAAATTGCATCCATTAATTTGATAAATACGAAAAATTTAAACAATTTATTCTGATTTTTTTCGTTCAGTAAATTTATAAATGATCAATGAATTGCCATAAAATATAAAATAAATAAATAAATAAATAATTAAGAGTTATACATAAAATGGTAAATCTAATTTAAAAATCGCTTTTCTACAAGATTTCTATACAATCATACTACTGTATGAAAACGATTTTTTTATAAACAAAAATAGCTAGCAATGGAGCAAGCGGGACACCTAAAGCCAACGCTGTCATTGACATTTACAATATTTGATGTACCATAAATCTTGTATTTACATACTAATAAAATAAATCCAACATGTCGGTCAGTCCCTTGTATCTTCTACCTTGTATCAACGTCGAATTGCACTAGTTTAGTCACGTAAGGCAAGAATTATATTTAAAGGTTTACTCTCAGACTTTCATTAAGATTTACATAACTTGCTTATCATTGGTGTACAATTTACTGTAAGTGCCTTAATTTTGACAGCAACAGCTTTCGTAACTTACAACGTATTTGTTACTATGTTACTGAGTTGTTTTATATCAGTTTCGAGAGCAAAACTTACAAGTGTAATTCTCGCCTTCCACGTAGGAAACTATAAAATCGAGACTTCAGAGCTCCGCGTAACGTGCCCTTTTGACCAAATCGATTGCACTCACAAAAGATGCAAAACAAGACATTGTTACAAGATTTTGTATTTATACACAGCAAGACTTAGTGAAGGCTGTAGCCACGAAAAAGTCGAATAAAATTCTATTTGACTAAAATATCTACTATTTAAATACATAGATGCGTTGAAATAATTTTGTTAAGATAAAAATGAAAAATTAATATTGTAATTATAATAATAATGACCGTCATTAAGGGCCCCAGTGCCTCCAGACCTCAAAATCCGGTCCTGGATAATAGATATCATTGGAATTTAAAAACCGACACTATTTGCGATTAAGATATTTCATTCACATCGCACACGGAAATAATATAAATTAAAACGTTTATAACTGTAATAGCAACACATTGTCACAGTCATAAAAACCTACCTCAATGTCGTCACCGATACGCATAGTTCCTTATGACACTAATTTATATCACTACGCTCAATTAAAACAATGTTAAAACTTTACAGTATAGCTTCCGCTTGCCACTTCGCCCGTTTGTTAATAAAAAGTAGGCGTTATTCCGATGCATAAACCAGGCGCGATCTGAAGAGAAGGTTACAAGGATCACAGGAGAAATTACACTTCCCATTCATCCACGCTAAGTAAAAAAATCTAAAAAATTACCAAAATTAAATAAATAAATAACTAATAAATAACGCATCACACTCAACGGCCCCCATTAAGATCTCATGACCTTGTGTCGGGGGTCCGGAAACACACACCACACTAACACAAACACCCAGACCACGACAAACATCTGTATGGCCAATACACACGTTTGCTGTGAGCGGGGATCGAACCCGCGACCGTTAGCGCTTTAGTCAGTTGCAGAGACCATTGCACCAACGCGTCTGTCAATATAATAAAAATCAAATTTCTGACTCCAACCGCACGCATTTTATTCTTAAAATTCTGCAGCCCTGTCTATAAGTGATGTAATGATCATTTTCAACGCAAACGCGTGTAAAAATTTGGTTTAGAACAAACAATAAAGTGTAATTCACACATACATAAAGGTTTTTTTTATTATTAATTATATATAATTATTAACCTTTATCCATTTTACTTCTATAAGGGGGGAGGGGGACAGAGAGTTAGTGCCACAAATTCCCTTAGAGTAAAGATGGAATTGATCGTAATATTCCTAATGTATGAATATGGTTTGGCCGTAAAATAGTAGAGGCAATGACTGAAACTTAATTAAGCTGTACCTGTTCTTTTAACACATAAAAGTATTAGCGGCAAAACCACACATTGTGTATATTTGTATTGTGACGTTTATAGTTTCTATTCCAATACTATGGACTGTAACGTGATATAATATAGCCTAAATAAACCTAACAAAAAAAGTTTATTGTTGGTACAACATTTTTAAACAATTAGCTATATTTAATTAATATTTATATTTGATTTACTTTACATATATAAAAGACAAATTTTAGTCAACCTTAAAAAATACTGATTCTAACGTACCTACCTAAATTTTTTTCTTATCTTTACTAATATTATAAATGCGAAAGTAACTCTACGTATGTAACGTAATCAGGCCTAAACTAGTAAATCGATTTAAATAACATTTGGTACAGAGATAGTCTAGAGTCCGAGAAAGAACATAAGCAGTTGCTTTATGTCCTATCTCAGGTTTAATAAGTATATTAATGTAAAAGAGGCTGTAAGGGTATAATTAATTAATTAGGGGTGGGATAATAATAATATTAAATAGAAGTAAATTAACCTGCGCAGACGAAGTTGCAGGCACCATCTAGTAAAGTATAAAGCCATGTTATAACTGAGAACTGGGGCAGAATCTGAAATAAGTAATAAAATTAACATGTAGCTAAAAATAAACCAAAAAACTGGCTTCAATGAACTAAAAAAATTAAAATATATTTAAATATAATTTTAATTAACGTAAAAATCGAGGCCGTTTAATTGTATTTTTATGGCTTTGCCTTTATGAGGTTAAAAATAAATATTTATGTACAGATCCTGACACCAGTTTTCTTAAATACAAATTTTTCATATAAACGTATTACAAATCATTTAGACTAAATGTAATACTATATACTAAATAAAGCAAAAATTATAGTTGAAACAGAGAAGGGGAGAGGAATTCTAATATTTTTTTAGCTATGCACAAAAATACATTGAATCAATAAAAAAAAAACATTATACACTCTACCGTGTATTTGTCATACACGCGTATAAACTCTTTTGTTTATTGTTAATGTCTGTGGTCAAGTTGAGAATAAATTATCTGTGGTAAATCTTGAAATCAGTAGAAAATTTAATGAACTACGGTCAAATTCCAACCGCTAAGCGACCACTGGTTTTATTAATTAGTTATAATTATTTTTAATTCTATAAACAATACGCTGATATGGCCATTCTTAAAAGTTTTATACATTTATGAGAAATTTTCCTGTCACGATACAATAATGTATTAACAAAATAAATTAGAGCCATGAATTATATGCGTAGATAAAAATGTTAGACAAACGATTGTATACCACATTTGAGACTATTTAAGAAATACATTATATTTGGACAAACTATTTTGATCCAGTCATGTCTTTGAGTGTAAACAAGTAAACACAGGAACATCAAGACGTCATCGTATACGTTTCTACAAAGATGTATTAGAACTCATATCCTAAAGAAGAAAATATTACTAGGGTGTAATTGGAGACTGCTCAACATAAGCGGAACACTATAGGTGACTC
Organism: Hypolimnas misippus; assembly: GCA_037950945.1. Classification (NCBI taxonomy): domain Eukaryota; kingdom Metazoa; phylum Arthropoda; class Insecta; order Lepidoptera; family Nymphalidae; genus Hypolimnas; species Hypolimnas misippus. Next base: position 6,971,487 of record JBBEEQ010000009.1, read on the forward strand.
TTCTTATTCGAGTCAAATTATCTAATATAATAAAGAGGACAAATTTTGTTTGTGCGAAGTAAACTTTAGTAACTTTGAGCCTATATAAAAAATTATAATACTATTGCTTAATTTATATTAACGAGCGCATAAAATAGAACCTACGGCCATCTAGAATAAGGTATCTTTCAAGTAGTATTATAATTTATATAATTTCAAAGCAAAATCCATATAAATGCAAGCAAAGCTAAAAGCTAGTGTATGATAAAATGTAGAATCGTAAAGTTTTGGGTGTTTTACCTCATCTTATAACATTATGAGAAATGATTTATTATTTTAGGACACTGAAAATTATTTAGATATTCTTTTGCAGAATTATTTCAAAAATCTATTGTAACATTACATCAATTGTTTAATCAAAACAAAGATTTATATAATGAATTATTCTAACTTTAAAAAAAAAAAAATTTTACCAGTTATAAAAATTAATTACAGAAAAGGCAACAAGAAAAACATTAATAAACTAATTAACAAGTTAATTAAAATAAAATTAGTTACTCAATGTAAAATTGGCCTACATCTATATCATGTACCAGGGTACCATAAATCTTAAGAGAACATACACCATAAAGGACTATACCGTTACCACCTACATTCCAAGCGTATATGGCGTAATCGCGACATACGTATAGATTTAATACGATACTACCGAAGCACTAACATTTGATGTATCGCCTAGCGGTACCTATGTAAGCTAGCCGGCTATGTAGGGCTGGAGACCCGTTAAACATTCAACTAGTGACGTGACATCCAATCTCTAGCTCTTTATCGATAAAATTCGGGTTTTTAGGTTACGTATACTTTGTTGTATGAAGTAGTAATTTAATCCACCGTAACCTACATCAATATATGTAAGTCCATGAATGATAAATTTTTTTACCACATTGAATACATTTTTAAGAGCATTACTTAATTAAAACACACACGTATTGAATGCCACGAATAGCTGCGCATTACTTGGTCACCTTTCGAAAGTTAAGTTACAAAGAATGCAAGGTTTTATCTGTTTACATATCAACCGCGAACTTTATCGCTTACACAATGTCAAAACTCACCCAAAAAAGGACAACCAACGCCACCTGGTGTTGAATAAATAGGCTGTCATAAACTCCTCCGTACAAAACGACGGCTGTATAAGAAAATTCAGGTTGTCCATGTATTTTATTGCAAGAATATGACAAAGGCAAAAAGGATAAAGGATAATATATTTCGATGAGCCTCAAGACTATCCAGGTGTTTGCTGAACATCTGTTTTTTAACTTAAAATGACTCGAAAATAGGTTTCTGTCATCGTGTCAAATTAAAAGCGCTTATGTCTACAATGTTAAAACAGTATTACGGGGTGCATGATATACATAACTTAATCAAATAAATTAAATGAATAATGAGTTTTTTGGATACGATTTGTTAAGTACGTGCAACGTGCTTGTTAATTTGATTAATGAATAAAGCCAAAGTCTGGATGTCTTTATATTGTGACGGCTATAATGACCGCTTGGCTATACATTTGAAACTAATACAGCTCTTATATAATATGGAATCCAAAATCATAGTCAATTAAGTAATATTCCTGCTTAAAGTTAATAAATTATTCTCTGATGTTGGTAACAACGAACAGGCATAACAACATAACGAGCCATTTGATACATTGGAGCAATCCGCATTAGCAATAACCAGACCGAAACCTAATTATTCGTATGTCGAATGTATATTTTGAGGACTGGACACAGCAGTCATTGCAACTGGCTGCATTGCTGATAATCGTAGATTCGATCCCAGCTCATGCCGTTTATTTCCATGGATCATATACATAAATATCGTGGGCTCGATGTTTCGGCGAGTGTGGGGCGGGTAATTTATTGACATGCTAGCTTTTTCTCGCGACTTCGCTTGCGATAATGTAGATATTGTTCCAAGGGAACAAAACTATATATATATTTAAATAATATAATTTAGCACTGTAAACAAATCAATTAGTCAAGGATTCACTGATTAAAAATATAATTTGCTTATCAAATTCGATACACTATAAGAAATCTCTGATATTGATAAGTATTTAAAAATATTTAACACATTATCAACAATCTAATTGCTTTTATAAAGGTTACATTACAATATTTACAATTACGGTTAGCGGTTATGTTTACTAAATACCATATTTACATTTAATTACTGATTATATCGCCTGATAACGGTTTTAACAACTTTAAAAATGGTGTCATTAATATTTTTCCTATATTAAAAAATAATAATAAATAATAAAATATATTTTTATATGTTAAATAGGAGTCAGGTGTATTGTAACTTTACTAATCAATTAATAGTCCAGACGAGGTCACTTGTATTAATCTTAGAAGTCGAAACATTTTAATAAATGGAAATGTTTAGGGTAATATTTTATCAACTGTTACAAAAAAAATGATCATATAGATAGAGGCTACATTTTAAAATTTCTCTATCTTCTGTTTACACCAATTTTGCTGAGAATACTGATGTTACATAATATAATGCAACTTAATCTAAATATAAATTGATTCCAGAGGAAATAAAAAAAAATTGCAAAATTGCAATTGCAAGCTACCACCGATTCGGAATGTAGATTCAACCGAGAAGAAACTCAATAATTACTATTTTAAATTTTTAACAATAGAAACAATTAAAAGTTATAAATTTAGTATCCTGTATTCGTTATTCTCACTATAATATTCTCAATTCGATACTAATTATTACCCAACTGCAGTGTAGTGATAAAACGTTCCCTATGCATCTATCGACTATCGACACGCGCACAGCCCGCGGCAGGATCAGGGATACGCGGGCAGTGGCGCAGTGGGTCGCCGGCCGGCAGGAATGCGGAAACCCATCCGAGCAGCGCGCCACACGGATTTATCTCGAGATTTGTCTATTGATGCTTCGTTTGATTCTGTTTACATTGTTTGTGTATTTTTTATTGTTTCGTTTCGATCTATCGTTATTCGTTTTGAAACGATTGCTTTTAATGATTACATTTTTTGTTTGTTTATAGAATACATTTTTTTTTTCTATTTATTCTAACAATTTTTTTTTAATAATTATTTATATATTGAAAAATGCCACACACAAGCTGTACACATAATTATCATTTTGAAAGAATTTTTTTATAATTAAAATTTTGTTATTACATCTAAAACATTGAATATCTCAAGACAAATCCCCATGTCACCCCATCGTTTGTATTCATATTTAACGGTACCCATATAACTAAAAATCTGGCGTAGAGTCCGATAAAAAATGGAGCCCTGTTGAAAAAAACATCGATCCTGTTACTTATGGGGTACTGACCTTAAGGGTGGAATGACCTATTTAGTTTGAACGATCTCATTATCTGAGCGATATTTCATGTGTATTGTACTTTCGTGGTTCCATTACGTAGTAGTAATGTATGACAGATTTTTATTTCAATATTTCTTTATCTTGATACATGGAAATGTACTTTGTAAGGACACGTCTTGACGTACTTATCTAAAAAACGTATTTGTTTTATAGTATCTTCTTGAATTTCAGTTGTTATATTAATATTGTTGAATGTAAAGGCGTGTGCAGACGAGGGATAATTTTTTGGGTACTTCTGTGTCCTGCGAATAAACCTTTTAGATTTGCCTCGCGTGTGCACACAAAGGACGAAATAAGTTAATAATTTATGTTTTTATGTTGTATATTATATGAGATGAAATTATTGCATTCTATTTAATGCGAAAAATTCAGTCCGAAAGTTATTTTAACGACGGATACCAAAACTGTAATAGATGTATAAAAAATACCCTAAAGAATAAATAGCGACTTGTAGATCTTAAATATTAAAAGTTAAAGATAACAAACATCTATATTATACGAATAATTTTTCAGTAACCTGTATATATTTGTATTGAAAATACGTTGCGACTTTTTAACATTAGCCTATTTATATATACAGTATTTTTGGAATTACACTTGTAAGTTTTAGTTACAGATTTTCATAAATCATTACTATCCTTATCATTATTAATTTCTCGGTATTTCAAAATAAAGAATCCAGGAACATAAGATATTTTCATACGTAAATATACCATTATTTATATGTAAAATGTAATATAATATATATTAATAAAAAAACAAAAACTTGGTAATATTATGTATATAAAAGAGTCATAGCTCTTATAGCTAAATCAACGTTTTACCACAACTTAATTTCTCCATATATTGCAATCCCATTTCATCATTTTTGAAGTTGAATTATCAAAAATTTGTTTTTAGCTGATGTCTATTTATGTCTATAGAAGATAGTTTTTTAGGTATATGTGTATATACTTAAAACTATCTTTCTCTTACAGCTTCAGAAATTATTGCTAGGTATCATGTCATTATCAATCGTGAAATCTGGTTTGGTACTGGATCCGGATATATTAATGATGCCGGATCACCAGATCAGTTTTTCCGGATTACAACCCATATCAGAGATCAAATAGTTTTAAGATTTTCGTGTTTAGTCAATGAGTTAATGACATTTCCTTTTTATATACATATGTACATTCATCGGTCACTTGCAAACTGCCAAACTTTATAGAGACAAAAATCTTTAAACTGTAATAAATATATTTATATTTTTAAATTATTTAGATTTAAGATATTGTAAGATATATTATTGTTTTAAAAGTCATTTATTTGAATGCTGTTTTCTCTTAGAAAATTTATTTTTACCAAAATTGTTAGTTACGAAATATCACATAATCAGCGACGATATATGTTCACTTCTAAAACTGGTCGAGTAATATTAAAGAAACTCTTAAATTTTACTTTAAAAAAAAAGATAAAGTCGTAAAACTAATAACAATATTTAATCTGTATTAGCTCTACATAGTATGAAACAGAGTCGCTTTCCAAATCTGTTTATTTATCAGATCCTAATCCACTCAAAGGATTTTGATGCAATTTTAACGTTTATTTAAATAATTTTAACAATTAAGTTTCTTCGTAAGTAGAAAAAGGAAGAATATTTTACAACCAAATCGGTCTATATTAAAGCAGCGCGAAGTCGAGGCGGGTCGCTACTTCTACATAAATTAAATATTAACGTCTGCAGGGATTTGAAAACGAATACATTACGATTCGAAACGGTTATTCAGGTCATCTAGTTGCTAGGTGATTCAGCGTGTACATTTTATTAATTAGCGACTGTTCAATTTGCATTTATTCAAGTGCAATCGTGCAGAATCATTTTAATCATAACTAATTATTTATTCAGAAAAAAATATTCTTGTTTTAGATTTTTTTATACAGTGTTCATTAAAAAACAATATTAAGCTTTTTTTCAATTTCACAAAATAGGATTCATTTTTTTTTAGTTCAGAGGTTAGTGTAATTACGGTCAAGTTCTAATAATGCGTAAGCTGCTAATCAGCTTTAAGGGAAAGCGAAAAAAAGGATAATTTTACAGTGACACCATTATGGATTAAAAAAAAATCTAATTTTTACTACATGAAATAAAAAATACATCATTTAAAATTATATTATCAATTCAAAATGATGTCTATGAAAAATAATGCAGTTTTTTCGCACTCATTTAAAGCTGCTCATTTGACTTACGCGGTGTTAGAATGACGTCTTCACCGACGATTTCTATTATCGATTATATTCGATCTAGTTCTATATTTCGTTATTTTTTTAACAGATTAAAAAAAGATATATTTAAATATAATTAAAGCAATGATAAGCAAAACAGGTCGTTATAGGCATCGATCATTTTCTATCGGAACTCAAATAACAGCTATAGAGTCGCTTCGCTAGTTCAATCAAAGATTTTAAATCCTTTACCGGCCTAATAAAAACTCCTATTAATTGCGTAAGCGTTAGTAATAAACTTTTGGTTCGGTAAAAATAACTGAGCGAACGCACCACCGACGGGTATAAATTCTTAAAAAACATAAACTTCAATGACCACTGATCGTATACAGAATGACATAAATATAAAATCAGAAAATTTAATTTTCAAACAAAATTCCTATCTTATAAGAGTCAAATTGGAATTGGCGATGAGGCTGACGTGCGTCGTTCTCGTTCGGAAATCACTGAAATCTATGATTAGAAGTGAATTCTAAGACACAAAAAATAAAGTTTAATATAGACGCTGGGCGTCGACGCTTCGTTCTTTACTCCGCGCCTCGATTCCGGCTAGGATATAGGTCATTGCTCCCCTAAACCTGCGGAGTAGTCAGGGCAGTTCATAAGTACTTCCATGTTTAAATTGCCCAGTCGTATGTACTCTCAGTACAGGATCCTCGGACACTGCGTACCCGTGACAGCCCGACAAATAAGCGTCTTGCCGTGATACCGACGGGTTTTCGAACGATCCTTCTGGAACGAACTATTATTACGAGACCATTATCTCGTTACTAACTACAACGAAAATATTTAAATAACATTCTCGATTTATTTCGAGTACGCGACTCTGTAATGTGCTTTAAAAAAAATAATGTAATGTTTTTAAAACTAATCATGATAACGATGATAAAATGTTATTGATTAAAACATAGAGTTAAGTACGTTTAGCTGCTTAAGTATTATTTATTTGACATTTAAAATGCAAACCGGTAGTTAAATAGTCGATAACTCATTAAAACATAAATGGCGCCTAGACTATTATTAATGGTGTACGAATAGCTTAAATCGATTGTAAACATTAGAATAAGAGATCATAGCCGATTAATCGAATATAACGCGTTCGAATCGAAAAGATCAAAGCCAAAGACAAACATCAAACACGGCTCGTTTTCTTTTTACACGCCATAACATATTGCATTTTAAACTTGGAACAAAATTAATATTGCCACAGACAAAAATGATTTCTCACGATATTGAACCTTCGTTCTCGGTTTTTGGAGGTGTTGCCACATTTCACGTGCATACCGGTGTGGCAAAAAGTTTTGATGTGTTTCCGGGTGTGAAATGTGGCCGGTCCATTTGGTTTGGATGCATTTGGCGTCAGTAAAAAACCATATTTCGTAACATCATAAGCGTTTCCGTGTAGCGCAGCGGTATATATGGTTTTTGCTTAGCATTTCACATGTTTATAGTCTGGGGAATCGTGCGTGAGAATAGAATATCTATGCATCTTGTATTCTAATAAGGTACGGCATGTCGAAGCCTTGGTCATAGAAACCGACATTTGTTATCTGTGTACTAAATCACGGTGTATCCTTTTATAAATTCCGCTTGCGTAACATATCGTCATTTTATTATATAATATTCAATAAAGGCAGAAGTATCATATTACTAAATGTTTATAACTTGTCACGTGACTGATATTAATAATAAATAAAAGTTTAATTTTATGATGATACTAAGTTTAGTAAATATGTAAATTAGTAAAGTTTTACTTGAGTTTTGCGCTTGCGTTAATATAGATCTATTAACTGAGGTAGAGCTAGGTATATCGTATTGACTACAGATCGTATATGGGCTAGTTCGACCGGGGTAGTACATCACTCTCAAAGAAGATCGGCGTGAAGTAAAGCTAATAATAGCTAATACAGCTGCGTTTCGTTCGGTGAGTGAGGGAGCCGGAAGCCTAACTCCCTCCTCCATCTATCTCCTTCCTATTCCCTCTCATATCTCTTTACTTTTTAAGCTGGCAATGCATTTGGATCCTCTGATGCTACTAATGTCTACTAACTATCAGGTATCCCTGACTCCGTTTTTTTGGCACCTATTTTAACCGACATACAACATATATTGTCTTTATTAAGATTTTATTAGAGATTATTAGTTTAGAATAGGAAATGAAGTTTGCTGACTGTTATACTTGATAATAACGACCGGATAAAGCATATCGAATTTATTTCCTGAATTATTGACATATCTTTAACGAATAATCATTTATTTTATCAACTGTGTCAATCTCAGAACTGTAAATTCGGTAGAAGTGTTGTTTTTGAATATTAATCTTTTGGTATTAGAAAATAGAGTTCAAATTTATTATATCCATAAATCGATTTATTTAAATAAAAATAATCGACGAATGTATGGAAGCGCATCAGAGCGTCTTTACCTAATTGACTTTTCTTTAAATCTTTTTTTTATTATTATTTGTAATTATCTGGACAAGATTTGTATGAACGAAAACATTTCAAACACGAAAAATCGTAAGAAAAAGTAAACAAACAGACAAAATTGACAATTGTAATTGAATTTAAAATTCACCAATAATGTTATAGTTCTGCAAATCTAACTAAATTTAAACTAGCTGGATTTTTCAGCTTAATATATTTGTGGCTATTACCAATAATTTGACATTATCTGTGAACATTTAATATTGGTAGAAAAGCTTAGCGCTCTTTGTTAGCAACAATTCACGCCGCGTCGCACAGCGCCCTGCGTCCTTATACCACGTTGGCCATTTCACCATGTGTCAACTGCTTGTTGTTATCGCGCCGCAACGCGTCGCATCGTGGTCGCTCACGTAGAAAGAACGCCAGGTAAGCACAAAGCTAACAATGAAACATATTCCTACACGAGCCATTTCATCCACACTATCTGGTCTTAGATAACCATAAGCCCCCATAGAATAAAAATTAATAAATCATCAATGAAGCAACATGAATTTTTCGCGTCAGCTCCCGATATTATCGCGTAAAGCCTCTAAAAACCATGTGATTAACGATGTACAGGCAGGTGATTCGTTATAAAGGCTTTTTTATAGAACATGCAAACATTTTTTACTGCATTTTATAGTTTTTTTGCTCAAAATTATTAGCTATAACTTAAATATGTTAGTTTTGTATTTTACTTTTAATTACGCGAAGTAATTGTTTTTACTTAATTATTATTACTTTTAATACAAACAATCTTTACGCATATTTTATTTTAATTTATTTTTGTATGTCTAATACATAATAAGGAATCCAAAAATAATATAAAAAACAGGGATATTAATTGGACCCTGATAAGCAATACCGTGTCAAGCCACACGGACTTTTGAGAAAATGGCGTCTAAAAAGGTCAATCTTATTTTTAATAAATTTGTATCAAGAAGTATATATCCATCTTTTCAAATATTTTTGAGATTATTGTATAAATTCAAAAAAGGCCGCACTTGAAATTTGGAACATAAAATTAAGAAACTTTTTTTCATACTTATTTAGTTTCTATGAATAGAATATTTTTGAATAATGTTAAATAGACGACGCAGGTCCAAACTACATCAACATCTCCGAATTTGACTTTTAGTGGGTTGACACATTATTGTTTATCAACATCCAATTATTATTGTCAATAAATAGTGTTTTTTCGCGGTTTCGTTCGGATTAATATATATTTTGTTATACCACACGACAGTCTAAAACTTATTATTCTCTCACGACACGCGCGCCAGCTACTGGAAGTTAATTGCACCACGCCTATAACCTATTCACAAGTGTAAACAATAACTTGACAAAGAATTCTAAAAGAGTAACTATCGAGTTTCTTCTCGGTAGAATCTACATTCAGAACCGGTGGTAGCTTCATTTTTGATGTATTTTTTTTTTGAATTGATAAAGCAAAAGTGCTCGTGAGAGCCTACTTGAATAAAGTATATTTTGATTTGATTTGATTTATCACAATTTAATGAATGCTATGACAGCGCATTAGATACGAACAAACATAATTTTTATCTTTACTAATATTATAAATAAGTAAATTTTGTTTGTATGTCTGTAGGTTTGTGTGTAAGGGGTAATTTTTATTTATTTATTTTGGGACAACCAACAGAAGTTACAACATTAGTAATTGCATAAAAAAAGATGTTCTTAGACTAAGAGTTAATTGCACTTCCAATTACAGGTCATCACAGCATGCATGAATAATTGAGATACAAAAAAAGTAAATATAATAAAGTTACAAGAAACATCAAAATTATTAATTTAGATACAAATTTGGTATATAATCAGAGTCAGTCAACAGTAATAAAAAGTACATTTAAAATTTCTTAGAATAATTTATGTAAGTAAATAATAGTTGAAAATAAAAATAATTAAAAATGCTACCTATATCTAAAAATTACGAAAACATATTTGTCAAGATAATAATATATTACAATGTTAATTTTTTAATAGTTTAAATTTAAATAGTTGCATATCATAGTCAATTGTATAAAGATTAATTTTTTGAAACTACAGATCCGATTAGAAAAATTCTTTTTGCGTTGAATAGCCCATTTATTGAGGAGGTTTATAGATTACATCACGCTACGACCCATAAGAGCGAAGTAACCATAAACGCGAGTGGAACCGCGCCGTGCAGCTAGTTTTTTATGTAAAATAATAAAAAATAATACTCAATTTTCACTCTGATGCAGCCAAAGCATTCAAATAAGGACAAAGTTTTCAATTCGAGGTGTATGGTTTTTTTTATGTTTGTTACGGTTTTCGATTCGTAGTGTATGGTTTTTTCAATGTTTCTTACCCCACAACTCCGTTATTTCTTAACGTATTTTCAATTTTTTACTTATTTTCTAATTGGTCCCATATTTTTTTTTCAAATTTTTAAAACACAATAACTGAAATAATTACGTCATGCAAATTAACGAAATTGTGTATTTTGCTATTGAATTATGTTTCTTTAAAAAAAATTAATTACGTTATACGAGTACCTATTTTAAAAGTAGCTCACTTACTATCGGATGTCATTTACCCACTTATCTGCTTTCCTACTATCAAAAACTATACATAACTACAAATTAAGATCTTTAACTTAACGAAGCAAATTCATTAGCATTACCTTAATAATAACTGTGTAATAGTCTATACACTATCATTTTATCTTCAAGTATAATAATTACTTTGTATACATAAATTACAAAAAAATCGCGAAAACATAATTGGGATGCGCGTAAGGAGGGTTCTATTCTGCTAACCCCTGACTTACGCTTCGCTATTTATATATGTTGATTATATTATTATTTAAAATAAAACTAAAAAAATGATCTATACTAATATTATAAATCTGAAGAGTTTGTTTGATTGAACGCGTCAATTTCAGGAATACTACTGGTTCACATTGCTAAGATCTTTTTGTGTTAGATAGTTTGTTTTTTGAGGTAGGCATTAGGCTATATTACGTCACGATACGACTCATAGAAGCAAAACAGTAACCATAAACGCAAGTAAAACGGCAAGGGACAGTTATAATCCTAATATAGTATAAACAAAGTCGATTCCCGCCATCCGTACGCTTAAATCTTTTAAACTATGCAACAGAATTATTCAAGAGGATGGTTTATATTTTATAATACATGCCTAATATAGTAGAGAAAAGCCGAGAATTTGAATCGTATTTTATTTATTTTAACGTTCACAGCTTCAAGATATAACAGAACTGAGTTAATATCAATACTTGAACCGCTAAAATCAAACTTTATACATCCTCGAGAAAAAGTTCAAACAGACAGACAGACAACAAATTAGTCGTAGAAGGTTTCATTTTATTCTTTGAGGTGCGGATCTCTAAAAACATTTGTAGTTATATAGAACCTCTTGCGTAAAAATGTCTTCGTAATAATAATAGCGTCTATAAAAAACAGCATTTATACGATAATCGTATGTACAACAATATTCAAATAGCATCGGATGGCGTCCCGATAAAATACAAATACTTCGTAGAGTTGAAAAAAATTAACAGGTGTATGAAATCAACATGCTTTAATAGACTGATTTTGACAAGTGCACGGGCACAGGGACGTCTGTGGAGATGATGTTTGATCTACAATAGATTACTCTTAAAACTATCAAGAAAAATGTCGTCTTAAAAAAAGTATTAAAAATTGGAAAACTAAATTAGGTTTTTGGCGATAATTTTGCGCTCGTAATTAATAGAAAAAAACTCTGTTACCAGATAAAACTTACCTAGATAGCCTTACGAAAGCTGTGACTGTCAAAAAAAGCACTGAATTGTAAATTATTTCAGATGCTTCCAGAATAATGACAAACAACTTATGTAAATTCTTATGAAAGTCAGAGAGCAGTACTTATGAGTGTATTGTCACCTAAACGTAACTGTTTTATGTGTAACATAGCTATTTGCAGTAGGCGCAAAAGTAAAAAAAATGTAAACTTGTTTTGTACATTTAAAAGGTTATTCCGCAGTGTCAAATATTTGTGATCAAAATCTATCTCGTATTCAGTAATAATATCCTGAAAATGTGATAGAGAAATTTCTAAAATATATATATTAAAAATACATTGACAAGACCTAAGCAGTCTCATATATTAAAAATATTACTCAATTTTTAGTAGTGTTGGTAGGTCTCATGCAATCCTAAACGCTATTAGATAAATAGAAATAATTTTAGATACAACTTTAATTAATAAATAGCTCGCGGTTTCAGTCCTATTAATGTAAATCTTGTAATTCTTGTTAAAACATAACCTTTTACCATCTAGAATAATGTGCTTTTCAAATGGTACCATATTCATTAAAATAGATTCAATGGTTCAAGAGTTTATTTCGCATATACGAAATCTAACACTGTATTTTTATAACGTTACTATAGATTTACATAGAATATATAGTCATTTAGAATTATTAGAGGAGGTCGAAAGCATCTTGAAATTGCTAAATTTATCCAAAAAACAAATAGAACACAACATCTCCACGGTTTTCAGCGGCGCGTGCCATTGAGCATGTGCTAAATAATTACCACTGCAAGTGTAACACTTTTTTCGCCTTGAACTTTATTACCAGGCGATAAAGACCAGTTTTATTGAACACTAAACCGTATTGGCTAAGGTTTCATATGGTAGCGGATCACCTGTGCCAATTACGAGCAATATGTGTCTCTTAGCGATATATTTGCGAGAACACTTTGTATGTAATGTAACCATCATTTTATATGTTAAATTCGGACATAAAAGTATTCGAACATCTTTATTTATCACATGACATTAGTAAATGCTTTGTAAAGTTGACTTTTGAACTTTATTACGTCCATTTCTGAAACTTTATGAGTTAATATACTTCATTTTATATTATATGCAGTCATTTATATCATGAAGACCAGTTAGTTATACCATCTGTAAATGAGTTAACGGTTAAAGCGAAATTTATTACATTTGATTTGTTGTATTTGTCTCTGGAACTATTGAAAAGTCTGAAAAAATTCACGGAAAAAAAAAACAAAATGAAAAAAATCATATTCTCACACATTTTGTATGGACCGACTAATAAGCTAACATGACATTTATTGATTATGTGCCGCTTCGAAGTTCGCCAGGTTAGCTAGTTAGTAATATAAATATAAAATTCAAAATTTTAAAACAACCTCGACAATCTACTCATCGAGACTACTTCCACGTGCCCGAACACGATACTTCTGATGTAAGTTGATGAGGAGTTATATGTCCAGATTCCAGATGACGCTGCAGCATCAGGTTAAGATTATGGAACTCTGTTATCAAAATATTATATCATTCACAGTATAGTATAATCGAATCGATTAGATCAATAAAAGTTGCTCAGAATTTCTTTACAACTAGAAAAGAGGTCTGAACAGATATTCACTTATAGCCAAAAACCTTCTCTTATACATTAGTTTTAAACAAAAAAAAAACATCACCAAAATTGTTTATATTCGATGCCACAGACAGACACACAGATACACACGTGAAACTTAAAACACCCCTTTTTATTGGTCGGAGTTTAAAACAAAAACAACCAATCATAACCATTTTAAATATTCAAACATATACTAAATTTTGTTAAATTTCACAAAAGCTTAAAATAGTGGGACTATCCCGTCAAAAGTAGAGACATTTTGTATTAAGGCGTACACGAAATAAAAATGGTAGGCTGCGTGCAAAGCGTAATTAGTGCAGCTTTTGATCAAAAAATACATATTGTGTCCTTTGTTTATTCTCTGTACGTCTATACAATTATTCATCATCATCTACCTAGCATTTTTCCCGGTTAAACCAGGGTCTGCTTTCTATTCTAGTCTAGATATTGACGAGTTACTGATTTTTACACAGAGCGACTGCCATCTGACCTCCGCAACCCCTGAGCAAGCCAGTAACCATTTAGGCTAGAATAATTTCCCTACTACGAGTAACGATCATTATCAGGTGATTGTGATTACAGCGGGACCGACAGCTTTACGTGCTCTCCAAGGCCCGGTGGGGTGACCCACAAGGACAAACACCCAGACATAGGAACAAATATTTATACAACTATAAATATCTGCCCCGAACGGGGATCGAACCCGCAACCGTCGGCGTTAGTGGTACACCAGAGCGGTCGTCACGTTTATATAATTATTATGTATTTAAAAACACTGCTATCGATACAGTTTATTTCCGTCTTAATTAATATTCGCATATTATGTATTATAATTAATATTTTAAATAAATGCATAATATTTAAAAAATTACAATGTGATATATGTAGATTATCAAAATTCATTTAAATTAGTTTAGTAGTTTAGACGAAGACGTAAAGTACACAAAGAGTTTTGCATTTATAATATTAGTAAGGGATAGGATCAATTGAAAATGATATTTTAAGTCTATATACTATACGTTTTTCCATTTCGAACTTTGACAAACTGTTCAAGTGACTTGTTTACTAAATTATACTCTCGCCTATTATACTTGGCGCCTAGCTGGTTGCTAGGCAACGTCGTCCAAAGTAATTGGCACCTATAACGTATATCATTGCATAGTATGGAATATAGATTCTTGGTATGATACTTAAATTGAATTACTTATATTTATATTCCAGTTAGCTTGTTTGTACTGAATTTAAATAAGCTCACGTCACACATGTCAACTAAGATATTCGAAATTCAAGTTAAAAATGACGTCATCGGTGACATTTCAAGACTCACACAGACTTATATTTTCTATATATAACTATGTCCTATATTTTGACTGGCTTTTGCTGGCAGCTTCGCTAGCAGCTAAATCCATACAAACGTTGAAATCCCATTGCATTCCTCTAGGGGGTTTTGGATTTTTTTTTCGTAGCGAATGCCTAACTCGTAATAACTCTATGCGTGCCTTTCAACGCGACTCATTCAGTGCTTTATAAGTCTATAAGTATATCTTAATGGCCGTTGAGTGTGATGCGTTATTTATTATTAAATATGTATGTTAAAACGACATTGTTTTAACATTCATATTGGCATTGCTTAGGCGAGAATTAAGAACATTTGTAAGTTTTAATTTCGAAGCTGACATAAAATAACTCTGTAGCCTGGTAATAATTACCCAGGTAACCTTACAAAAGTTGTTACTGTCAAAAATAAAGGCACTGACAAGAAATTTTTCAGGTGTAAAGCAATGACAAACAACTTATGTAAAACTTAATGAAAGTCTAAACGTAAAACGTATTTCTCGCCTTAGAGTAAAATGAAACGTAATATTTTATTCCTTTTTAATGTAAAACGTGCACAAAAATTTACAATATAACCAAAAACAGATTTAACAAATTTATTTTCTTCTAATTTATTAAGTTTTAAATTGTTAAACATCGAAAAGTACTTCAACAATTTTAACCTTCTGTCGAATGCAATTTGTCCAACATAATATCCATTAATAAACCCCGATTTTATTTTAAAATATTGCGCTTAGCAACAAAAATATGATACAAATGCATTAGTGTGACATCATATGCAAATGGAAGATTATTTCACATATTAATCAATCTAATAAACGCTCAAAATGTGAACTAGTTGAATATCGTTAAAAACTCATTGCAGCGAATCGGCCGTGACATTTTCATATTATGCCATTTATGACAAAATGCATTATATCAATAAATATCTCATACGACTGTTGTGCACGAAAGTGTTAATGGAAAATATATATTATATTTTATACATCGACTGCGGTTGAGCTTAGCTGTAGGCCCTGACTACAGTTCGTACACAAACTGGCTCGGGGCAGTAGCTTGCTATCACAGAAGATCAGCGTGAATAAATAATATAGCTGCGGTTCGAACGGTGAGTGAGAGAATCGGAAGCCTAACCCCTCGTCCATACTATTCCTTACTTCCTATACCCTTTTACATTCTTTATCACTTTTTGTGCTGACATATGGGCACCTCTGGTGCTGCAAATATTCATTGGTTAATATCGGGTATCTCGCCAGCTTGACTGCCAGTTATTTTTATTAAAATAAAATAGGTACTCTTACTTAAGCTCCCCATTGATGTACATTTTCTTATGCCGATTTCGATTGTCTAAAACTAGCTAGGGATTCTATTTTGGATGTAGGTGCTCACTAAGACGAGATTTTGCAACATTCAACCCCTTAGAAGGTAAAATGGGGTGGGAAGTTAGTACTAAAGTCCTATGTTTAAGCACGAGTGATACCGCGAGGATCCGCGTGTAATATATATACGAGTATCATTTCTTCTTTAATTTAAGACAGATATTACAAAAATATTTAAAAAAAAATAGAAAAAATCGTTTATCTATGTACAAAATTATATAAGACTTAGAAAATAGAACGGTATAATAATATCAATACTGAAGAAAAATAAAAATACAGATAAGCAGCAGTTCATAATAATTTAAAGTATTTAAGATAATTTCAGCGCGTAAATATACATTTCGACGCCAGTATACCGACAAGGAAACTCGAATTTTAATCGGACAAGTCAATGCTAACTGTCAGGTGCAAGGCAGAACGCAGTCACATTGCTCGAATTATTTCTGCTAGCGTGTAAACTCGGCTTTATTGCATTAAATATATGTTTCTGAAAGCAAGTTGTAGTAATATTTTGTGTGCTAGATATACAGGTTTCGCTGGAATGTCACGGAATTCCGTAATCGGTGACATGTAACACACATTAAAATTAAAACTCCTCCTTTTTTAAATGATTAATAAATGAAATGCATAATATATAACATATGAAAACGTTTTACACTTGGGCTGTTTATCTTATACCTTTAAGCGAGCAATTCTTGTATATATGTATATAATCTGAATCTCGAAAACGGCTACATCGATTTTCATTAAATTGAAGTATTAAATAGTGAGTTTCGAGTATGATATTTCGATCTAACTAGATTTAATTTTTAGAAATCTATGTAATGCCTTTATACAGCTCAGTTATCCAGTAAATATTTTAGATGCCAATAATTTTTAATGCCAAAAATTCATAGAGTAGTTTTTTAAATTTTTTTAATCATAGATTATGAACCACAGAATTATATAAATAAATATATAAGAGCTATTTATTTCTCACTGTTATAGTTTAATTGTTTCTTAGAATTAATGTTACTGTTTCCCTATTTTAGTTTGTTAAAATTAATATTATTATCTTTGTAATTAATGTTTGTTATTAGTACTTTTAGTAGTTAGATTGTATTTCATAAGACGTATGTAAAACGGGTTATTTTCGAGTAAAGGCCTCCTCCAAAGATTTCCATGTGTCTATCTTGTGCTACTGTAGTCCATTTTCGTTATATCACCTTCTCAGCTTGTCATTATTATATGACACGGAATTGTATGAAACTAAATATTATTTATTAACTTAGCTAACTCGTCGTAGATTTTGTATTTGGTCACTTTAATACTAAGCGTGCGACATATCAAGTTTTGTTTGCGGCTTAACTAGCGCCACATTTAATTTCTTCATGCAAGTTATGAATCCGCTATTTATCTTTTAAGGGTTGAAAAATCCCCTTATTCAGATTTCGACATAAGAATAACTGTTTGTAGGCTAAATTGCAACGCAATGCGTTCAATGGCTTAAGCTTTGCGTTTATAGATAAGTCAATTCGTTGCAGTATAATTTTATAGAAACCTCGTAACTAACAAAAATGGATTTCCTCGGTGAAAATTGTATTCAAATAATTTAATTTTGTAATAATAATATTTCTTACATTATCTTCAGTCTTAATCGTTTAAAAATGTAAATATACTATTTATTACAGTTAGCTTTCCTTTCCTTTATTGTCTTTCCTGTAAAGTTCGGCACTTTGCATGTACGATCTACATCTGGACAGATGATATATATACATTTTAATAAGTTTTAGATAATCTGTAATTATGTCATTAATTTAATTCTTCTAATAATCGATATTAATTGATACCTACAAGTATCCAATACAATAAAGTTATATCTATATTATTTTATACTGTTCAAGATCCTTCAAGTTTCAAATTGTGAAAGTTGGAAATGGGCTCAGACTATTAACACCTAATGGTAGTAGTAGCATAAAATATCATTGCTACTTACCAATACCTAAAACGAATACACTATGTTCATTATTGCATAACATCGATTATGTGAATCGATGTTCGCACCTAGACATGTATGCATTATTTGAACGACAATCGTTTTTCAACGAAGAATCGAATTCCACACAAAACGGCTTAGAGGCGTTAACCTATCGTCTCTTTTGACCGACTCTAAGCATCTCCTATATAAGGAGATGTTGGAGATTCCTCGCATGATACATTTTCGGACGATTGATTCGAGATGATTCGAGATCGAATGCGATCATCGGGCACAGTTTTAAATACAATAGCATTATTTATGGCGTGTCTTTCTGGACGAAACTATTTTTAATCTATGTTTCAACGACTTAACCATCTTTTATATATAAATTAAAAAAAAAAACTAAATTATTATTTTTTTCATAAATTTTGCTTATTTTGTACGAGCCTAACGTTCCAATAAATATTTTTTATAATAAAAAAATAATTCAATTTTTTACTTTTAAATATCGATTCTGTTAACGCTGGTAAATTGTAAAACACATGCTCTGTTGGCACCCTGTATAGGTATGAAAAAAAAAATCGAAAAAATTATACATAATTTTCTTAATTTAGGTTATTAGATTAACTAAAAAAGGAGATAGGAGTTCACCTGTTCTATAATATGTACCTTCATTATCTTCAACGTTAAACTCTTTGAAAATGTGTAAATATATTTCTAAGGCGAGAATTACAAATATAAGCTATCATTTTAGAATTTCATAAAGATTTACATAATTTATTTATCATTGTTTTACACCTGAAAGAATCTACATTGCCTTATTTTTGACACAGAGATAATTTTTAATTTAGGCAAAGGTTACAGAGAATTATATCAATTACGATAAAAAACTTACATATGTAATTATTGCCTAAGAATAAAAGTCAAACTTTTCTTTTCTTCGAGAATTCTATAATAAGTGTTCGTACATTCAAAACTATTATTTCCATATAGCAAATTGCTTATATATATCAGGTTTATCATCAGACAACAATTTGACTTATCAAGGACATCGTAAAAATCGCATCGATATCACTCAATGGAATGCGTACTTTTTTCCGAAATATCACTTTTATCGGAACGTAAGTTAAATTAAGACGGAGCTGCCAAAAACAAGGGTACTTTTATCGGAATTACCGTGGGATTTCCCTTTCATCTCCGTACAAGGAGCTCAATAATAGAATTTACGTTGCGTGCCATAGTATGTAATGTCCAATATAATTTGAACGTCTTTACTGTGTATGGAGTATATTTCGAACCTTATTACGTAGACATTGAGGTTGAAAATGATTCTTTGTTGCCAATAAAAAGGTTTCCGATATTGGTAGAATGTTGATCGCTGGTCTTAATAGGTTTTTGTTCGTTATTTGGGAAGGACTTTTCTTAAGAAGGCGTAATGGCACGATCATACTTAAGTAATTTCGAATCGTTGTTATTTACTGTGTAAATTATATCGAAATTTCATTTGTAATAATTGATTGCGACGATAAAAGACATATTTAATTTTTTTATTCGTAATCATTTAGGATCTGTTTGTTGTTATCATATTATGTACTTATTTTTTGTGTAGTTTTTTAGCAATAAAGGCGGCTTTTGAAAAAAAAAATTAACTGCGTTATTCTCTGTGATGATTAATGAAACTAAATCAATTGGCAACGAGAAAAAAAATCAATTTCCTGACTACAAACCGATCTACTTAACGCTAAATTATTAATCATATCGAAAAACAACTCTTTAACTTATAATAGCGAATTTTGTCAGTCGATCCATAACGGTTTAAAACCATTGTTTACTGATGCGTTCGCCATTTTTTATTGAAAATCCTATCAAACCCTTTCTATTTGTGGACATCTGCTGAATCGATTTTGCATTTTTTTGAACGAAAAAACGCGGGCGCAAAAAGGTTCGATATGTAGTTTTTACTCGTTTATAAATGGCAACCCTTTCATCAAATATGGCGGCATGTAATCAGATTTCGGCATGTGCTATCTTTTTTTTCTTTTTTTTTTTAAGGAAACACGATAGTTCTTGAGTATGGAGTGTGCCAAGCCTTTGTGGCTGACGAGTGTATTTGCTTTCGCCTCATACGTCTTCCGCGTTAAAAAAATCGCACGAGCCCTTTCTGTCATCACAATTGTTTGTAGGTATTGTTAAATGTATGATAAACATCTTTTGATGCACCTTTGCAATGCGTTCTTTTTTTAAAACTACAAAAATATCGTAAATAACTAAGTATTCATGTTTCATGTTTAATGAGAATTATTTATTGCGAAAGTTATCTTGAATTTTAAAATAAAAAATTAAGTTTTTCTAAAGAATAATGTTTTCAATACTTTTATGTATTAAAGAAAATACCTATTTTAATCAATTCAAGATAATATTCCTATTATATTAATCTATACTAATAAAAATTTATTGTCGAATCTAAAATTGTAGTGCTTCTTTCTTTTTGAAGTGCGAAAGAAAAAGGTTCTAATTTCGTCTTTTTTTTTTAAATTACTTAAACAATTTAAAAATTCTTTTGGTCCTATATATCTACATTAAGATTGGATCCATAGAATTTTTAACAAAATCGGTTCAGAAGTTTGGCTTCTGAATCGATAAAACTAGATTAATTGTGTCGTCCACGTAAATTGCTTATTTTCTTTTAAAAGTTGGTCGCTTCCTTTAAGTACCTAATTGACAATACCATTTTCATAAGCTTTGTATGAAATCAAATGTTTCCAAAGCATACGGAACTGTGATGAATTTGCGTTCAGAATACTCCGTTTAAAAGTGATTAATTAAAAGCTACAGCACAAAATCCAAAAAGGTATACCCACGAAATTTCAACTTTGAATCCTCCACGGACGTAATATTTCATAAAAACAATCGACATAACTTCTGATTTCAGTAGCAACTCATTACCAACATAAAAACTATATAAACGCCATTACAGATAATCGACAATACTGTAACAAGTATAATAGTTTGAGCATTAAACTGTGGACGAGTGACCGGTGGTCAGGTGTGAGCCACCTTGCGTCTTGTTTTGACAGGTGGAGACGCCAAAGGTTTGTACGGAGACTGCAAATACTCTTTGTTTTTAGGATCTATTTTAGGATTAAGACGCCAGCATTTTGTGTTTTTTTTTTCGACTGTCACATTACGGTACGGACATGTGATAATCATCTTATTTTAGTTTACTGATGTTATTATATTGGCTCGTGCCTGCGGCGTAACTCACTTTTAGGCTTGGTTTACTGTCGTCTTTATTCCCGCATTGTCGATAATAGACATTAAAAATATTACCAATTTCCACAGCTAATTATAAGCTTTTAAAGGCGAGGTATTTTATTAACATTTGTCAAGGATATTTTGCGTAAGAAAAAAACAAACAAACAATTACAATTTTATAATAGTATTTAAATAAATGTGCGCACGCGTCAATTTTGCAAGTTATTGAGAAGACACCTATTCAAAATGGAAATCGTTTCAGCAAATCAATTAGCATGTGTTGGTAATGATCTTATATTTTTATCTTATGTGAATATACGCAAAAGTTCATCTTGATAAATGTAAATATGAAGGTCCACTTTATCACATACCACAAAACCGATCAGATGTAAAATATTTGTGTTTAGGACTGTTGTATTTTAGTACGTAGATCACCTATGTTAAGTAATAATCATCTTCATCTATGAACATTTAGAAACAGTGGAGCTACCAATATATAATAGGATAATAGGAAATAAGGCCAGGGAGGGGATGATTAATTGTGCAGCTTTCTAACCGTCTCCGAAAAAGTAGGTTCTGTATTTCAACTTGTATGTATGTACACTAGATATACTTTTGTATGTTAGCAAATTTTCTGAAAAGCTACCAATCCGATTTGGATGGGCTTTTCGCTCCTTAAATGCATATTTTTTAAGGATTTTTTTTTGGTATATAATGTATTTGGATCTAATGTATATCCTCGGGGATAAAAAAGGAAGTTTTTAATAACTGACAGGTAATGACCCGTGATTACTGAAATCGTTTGTCCAATTATAGGTACAGCATCAGTTCTGTTTGAAGTCGGTTATTTTAAAATAAAAAAAGACAGCGTTCTATTAAAATTATCATTTTGTTTTTTTTTTTTTTATATAGATTTATAAATTTATTCTGACATAAAGTAATAAACTATCCATGACAGTAATTATAATGTTTACCGTACTTGCCAGTTCAGAACAAAAAAAAACCCTAAATTCCTCTTAGCGAACACTTTTTGTCAAAAGAAACTAACGTTATTTATAAATAACCAACCGTGTATATATAGTACTGGAAACACAATAGCGTCGGAATTCCTTCAAAACCTGGAAGGTTCATCAATATACCGTCAAAAACCGGGACAAAAACAGCTCTCCCGATTTTTATTTGAAGGAATCTGCCTTCATAAGTATGAGAACAGTCCACCACTCGCGAGAAACCGTCAAACGCGCCGCGTCGGCAAAAATGTGCATAATTGGTTTCGATCTCAAGAAAAAACCTCTCAAAAAGTCGACCTCTAAATGTTTTGAAAAAGTGCACGCATACAGGATGCTCGGTGAAAGATTGCTCTCACTACTACAGAATTCCTTATTGCGCTATTCATACTACTAAATCTATATATATATATAAACCGAATGATCACTCACTCACTCGTAAAAAACTTAGAAACTAGAAGTGCTAGGAGCTTTAAATTTTGCGTGGGTCTTCTTTTTAGGACGTAAGTGCTCACTAAAACGGGATTTTGCAAAATTCCACCCCTAAAGGAGTAAATGAGGTTTGGATGTTTGTATTAAATTCCTATGTTAAGTAAATTACGATGATCATTTTTTGGGCCAATAACCCTCGACCGCGTAAAAGAACACTTTATCAAATTTTCTTCACAATCCAATCAATAGTATCAGAACGCATATAACACGAATGAGCAGGCGGTACACCTGATGTTAAGTAATCACTGCTGCACATGGACATTTGCATAGGAGCCACAATGGCTTCACCATCTTAAACGATAAAGGAGAATTTACAAGGTAAAAAATTAAAAACAGTAAATATAAATAAAAACTGTTCAATTTTAGTATTTTTATTACAGTTGGTCTTCTTTTTTTTCTTCATCGTATCATCACCTATTTCATCACCTTCACATTTTAGTTTCGTAACGAAGAGTAACCTATGTCCTCCAAGCTTCAATCTACCTTCATACTGAAATTCATTATAACTAGCGTTGCAGTTGAGGTGTAAAATGCACTAAAAATGCACAACAGATGGGCTGTTACTTTCGCAATTTTATTATTAATATGCGAAATTTTATGGCTCTGTGTGTTTGGTACTTTTTACACTGTAATGTCTTAATAAGATTTAAGTGAATTTCGAAATAGTGATTGTGTAAAGCCTATGTAAGAATTACACATGTAAATTTTACACTAACCAATATAAAACGTCGACGTTACCTAGGTAATATGTAAACTGTAACTGTCAATAAATATGTCACTGACAGTAAATTCTTTTAAATGTCCGAGCAGAGATAATGTGTTTATGTAAATACTATGAAAGTCTATGAGCAAAACTTAGAAGTGTGTCTCACCCTAGATGAACACATCGACCACAATATAATTGAAAAGTCACGTTGTATGGATATTGATTGTAATTAAAATTATGTAATCTAAACATACAATTTACAATTCAAATGCATAGTTTGTTTAATATAATACATATAAAGGGCACTGTGACAGAGAACCTTTGCCCCAAGTTTACATAATATACGTAATGTTAATGCTAATACCTTTTGTTCGTAAATTCTATCACTTCTAATATATACGCAACAGTTTCAAAGTATATTACACCGAGATTAGTAACGTAATATTATTATGCGTAAAAATTGACTGCGGAGAAACGATTCACGCATTATATTAAAATTTGGCAGCAAATTTCCTATACGATAATAAGTGCATCTATACATTTATATCTTTGAATAATTTTTAAAACTACTGATACATTGGAAAAAGACTTTGCGTTAGATAAGCCGTTTATTAAGGAAGGTTAGGCATGACGCTACGACTCATAGAAGTGAAGCAGTAACCATAAATACGAGTGAAATCGCAAAAGGCAGTTAGTATCTTAAAGTAGAACCCATAAAAATATATATCTACTGAAAATATTATTAAAAAAAATAATATTATAAAAGAGATATTTTTTTAATAAATCGAAATAGCCTGTATAGTGTTGCATTTCTATAAAGGATTGATTTATTCAAATCGAAAAGCTTTTGATAATGCCCTTGGCCGCGGGCCTAAGGTATTTGTTTTTGAATAGCAATTATATTTTATTTTATTAAACGCATCGTCTCGAATTATTTCTTTCAAAATACCTAATGTTTCCGCGAAACACGTCTGATACAGAGCTAAGACGAAACTTTTTATCAAATAAGTTAATACGGCATGCAACATTCTTGAGATAATTATGTTCTTATAATCTGTGGTAGATTATCTTATATTTTATCTTTTTTTTTCATTTTGGGCTGTCAATTTTATTGGTGGTCTGATACCACCCACTAGTTTTTACCTAATCTATTGCATTAATTGCTTCCACTGGTGAACTAATTTAGACACAAACAGCAGGGCAACTGATCGCTTGCCCTTATCTCTACCAATGTTAAGCATAATTAGACTTAACAAAATTATACAGAATCTTTATTAAAAATAATAATAATCAGAATATTTTATCACTATAGATATGTTAAATTCATGTGATTTAAAAATCTACCCATTTCCAACTTTGACAACGTCGTCAATTGTCTTGTTGGCGGCAAATAAATACCGTCCAGTTATACTCAGTCCCCAGCTGGGTGCTAGACAACGTCGTCCAAAGTGTTCGATGATCTGTTTATAATTAGCCTATAACATAATTATCTATAGGTATAGGTATAATATTATGTAATAATCATATAAAGCTTATGATTTTTGGACCTCATAATTGATATGACTCTCAATCAAAAGAAATTATAGGTATATATGTAATTTTTTATGTCATAATATTATTGTCGATTCGTATAAAACGTAGTTTTAATAATCACTTCTTAGTACTTTATTTCATAAGGCTATAAAATAAACTGTATAAGATCGTAAAATAATATTATTTTTAGTAGACTATTAAGAAAAATAAACAATGTTTAGAATGTTTTTTTACCGAGAACTCGATTAAATATACTTTGTGGTTATAATTATTGTGAACCTTGGCAATATTGACAATTTAATTTAAAAATCTAGGTATTAGTACAGTCATAGAAACGCTTGATAAACGTATAAGATCAATATTTAATATAACATGTTTTATTTTAAAAAATAAATTATGTGAATTCAGTATTTTAAAATATATCTCTTTTAAACAAGCTCTAATATAATAAAGAATGAATTCTGTGTGTACTGTACTCCGGAAGTATTAACCCGTTTTTAACCGATTTTGAAAATTCTATTTTTATTTGAAAAAGTATACTTTAATATGATCTCACAGAGTAAATTATCTCACATAGTTTTAAAATTGAAATAACTACGAAATTATTACGTATAACGAAATTTGTATTAACTTATTTTACGTTTGAAGTCAGTTGTTATTTTTAAAGTCTAAATTATAACAATTATTGTCATAGGCTATAATTGTTATTTAAAATAAAACATATTATATTAAATATTAACCTTATACGTTTATCATATATATGCGTATTATTTTTTTAAACAAAATCTACATTAACACGATGAAAACGTAGTTTACATACAATCCAAAAGAAAATCCGCGCACACACAAACACAATACACACACGAAATGAAAGATTATCAATAGCAATGAACATTAATCTATATTCAAATAATACCTATTAAACAACCGTAAAAAAATAAATATGCAAAACATCTGCCATCAAAAAGGCAAAACAGACAAACCACTAAAAATCGCACTTCCAGAAAAAAATGTCATCTGCATACAACATCTGGTCAATATAAAAACGACACATGCCGATAAATTGCAAAAAAAACTGCTAAAAAGCGCAAAGATCAAATAAAACTATAGGTTTTTTAACTAGGACCTTTAAACGCGGCATGTGCCAAACTTCCGCTGATATACTCATAGACAGTTTTTTTTTAATAAGCACAAACGTTTTCGAAATTTAAATAAATTATGTAAACCTTTTAGTGAAAAAAATCGAATTTCAATTTGATAAAAAATGTAATAATTAATCCGTTTACATTTTTTTTTTTGCGTAAAGAAATTTAAGTACTAGATTCCGGGCAGCGGATGCGCATGCGCAAGCGATCTCATGGCCTCTCCATATCCGTGCTAAGGACGACCATCGCAGGGGTTTTAGTCGATATAAATCTCCTGATAACTCGATTCCCTCCCAGGAATCAGGTATCTTTTTAAAGATTTCCCCTGCATAAACAAAAAAAAAGATACTAGATTCAGCTCGCGTTAAAATACACTTAGTTATGTCGAATGACCGTCAAAACTTATACCTAATTCTCTCTGGCCGGTGCGACATGCGCGCCACCTACTGGAAGTTAATTGTAGTATGGCTATAACCCGAGAAGGTGGCGAGCATGTGCAAACAATAAGTTGACATCCATCTGATGATACAAACAAACAAATATTAATTTTTGTAAATTATTATTTTTTTTATTATTGTAATATTATTATTATACATAACTTTCTTTCTATTTTAAACTGACAACAAATGTCTTTGACAAATAATATGGTAAAAAATGCACTTAATTGTGATTAAAATAAAAAAAGTACATATGTGTAATAAACCTGCGCCATCTTTTACTTTTCACATCTGCGTATTGCGAATCATTGTCATTAGCCACATGTCACTTAAAAAAAATAATTTCACTACATTTCGCCGGAACGAAAAAATGTAAAAAATATCAATGGAAGAAAAAAAATCCTTCGTCTAATGTTTTCGTAAAAAACGAGAGTTCGGGCACGAGCCATTTTTTTATAATTTCCCTTTTCATCTCGCAGACGTATTATAGTACAAACAATTGTTGATCAAATTAAGAAAAAGTCGGGAACCTTGGTGAGAGAATTATGGGGATATTCCGTTTCGATTCCTTAAAATTTTTCTAATATTCTATAAAATAACTTAAATTAAAAAAAAAGAATCAACTTCAAAATCAAAATACGCGATTTAATTTATTAAACTTACTTTAATAACGGAGATGACGGAATTCGAAGTTCCGAAGTTAATTTCGCACAAACATTATTAAGGTATTTTCGCGTGTTCGAAAATGGCTAGAGCGATTTTGTTAAAAAATTTTTGCTTGAAAAGTTATACTTTTATTAGTCTCATAGAATTTTCAAAATCGATTTAGTAGTTTGATTTCAAAATCAAAATAACTGGAATAAGTCATTCGAGAAAACAAAATGACGTAGGTATTTTGTTTTTGAAGCCATTTTCAAAAGCTCTTTTAATGTGTTAGTTATAGGTATATATATTTAATGTTAAAAATCAAAATTATTTACCGTGTCCACATTGTCGTGTATGTTGCTTGCACCAAACCACGGAAGTGCCCGCAATATGCCGCCTCTTCCTGTCTTACCTTCCTCGCTAAATTTGCTTTTTTATATTTTTTATCATTTTCGACAACAATTAGGAGCGTATGGCTCGTGCCAGACAGCTGCCAGAGCCAAAACTTTTGCTTTTTACAAGCTTTTTACTCATTTAGAAATCGCGCTTAGAGGTAGTCATTTTTACCATAGATAAGCTGATTATTTTTACAAAATGTTTAATTGTCAATAGTTAACTTTTGGTGATACAGTTATTAATATTATAGTCTTAGGCAAGAATTACATTGGTAAATTTTACTCTCGAGAGCGATTTAAAACAACTCTGTAATCTAGTAACTACGTCGTAAATAGTTACGAAAGCCGTGAATGTCAGCACTGATAGTAAATTCTTACAGGTGTAAAGCAATGACAAAAAACTTATGTAAATCACGACTAAGGTGATAATTAAACTTATAAGATATGCCCTCAGACTTTCACAAAGATTTCCATAAATTATTTATCATTGCTCCTCCTCCAACCGCTGAAAGAACTTACTGTCGATAAGCTATTTATTAACCCTCACTGTTTATGTAAGATTACCAAGGTAACAGTTACCATGTTACAGGTTTCGTTTATATCAATAAAACTTAAAAGTATAATTGGACGCTGATAAGCAATACTATGTCAACGCAAACGGACTTCATTTTGAGAAAATGGCATCTAAAGATTTCAAACGTATTCTTCTTACTAAATTTGTTTGTAGTCAAATATTTACCATCTTTACTTTTTTATTTTGATAATATTTATAATGAATTAAAAGTAGATTGGTATAACCTATATATATAATATTCGAAAGATTGAATAAAGATTTTTTTTCGTACTTATTTAGTTTAGACGACTTAAATATTTTTGAATAATGTTACATACATGACGCATTATCAGATTGTATCAATATCTCCGAATTCGACTTTTTGTAGGTTGACACACTATTGCTTATCAAGATCCAATTATCCCCTTATAAAATCTTTATATAATTTTGTAGCGAATTTAATCAAACTTTAAAAAATGAACATCTTTTTACAATTCTTTAAATATGTTGAAACGTATAATATTTCGATTTAATTGATTTTGATATAGAAAATTAATTTAAGTGTAATACTAGGCTTCTATACATTCTTTTAAGTTATTACGACGTAAGTTGTTTAGTTCTTGTTATCCATTTTCCAAAAAAGAGAAGATTTTCACTCTCGTCGTTTCTTTAAAATTTTGTTATCATTTCCAAATTTGACAAGCTCGTTAATTCTCGTCGATACTCTGCTGGTTACTAGGCAACGTCGTCCAAAGTTATCAGCAGTCGGGATGTAAAATCCATGAGCTTATAAAATATCTATAGTTATGATATAATAATAGATCCTATTGTTTTTTATAAGATTTTTTTCTTTTTAAAGTTTTATGCAAGCATCTATCCAATGCTTTGCAAATTAAGAGCGTTTCAGACTTGACAGCTGCACCTAATACTCGCATTCTTTCACCGCAATTTATTCCTAATTAGGCCTACTCTAAACAATTTTAGACAATTTTATACCCGGCATGAGACCGCACAGGAGGACGCAAAAAATTTCATCCAAAACACGTGCAAGAAATTTTTAAAACCAACATCTGCGAAATCGGTATTTTTTATCGGAATTTCTTTTGGTGTTCGGTAAAAAAGTTCGGAGATCGGATGTTTTTTCATATCACATATCGGATAGATTCTATGCGGATAACTTCGCGCGTTACGTTATGTATTCACGGGGTGATTATGTTAGAAGTTTTCGTGCTCTACGCGCTAACATTTGTAGATCGTTCACAGATTACAAATAATTTTTCTTAACTAATTATTTATATTTAATTTAATGTTGCATTGATAAATAATTTAAAAATATATTAAAACATATTTTTTATGCTTTCAAAAATCATCACAGTATTAGCGAATTTTTATTATTAAATTTAAAAATAAAAAATCTAAATAATGATGAAACCAAAAAATACAAAATATACATAATTATTTTATCACTGAGACAATTAAAAAGATTTTTTAGTATATATTTTATTAGTATATATTTATAAAGAGAGAGATTTAGAAATTTAAATTATCATTATTGCATCCTCCTGTAGACGCCAATAGTTTGATATGTCAGGTAAGGCGAAACGTTTTTTTTTTAATAAAATGATTCCTCAGGCTTAATTATCTGGCACGAGATCGCATCGTTTTTTACCAATCCCGCTCGGCCCTTCCACGCCATTTGGCAGAATCGTGATATTTTAAAATGCCCTATAAATTAGAAATATAATATATTGAATAGCTCGCAATAATACTTTATTGGTCGATTTGCGTCTAAAGTTTAATAGAAAATGTGGTAAACTACATACATAAATAATGTTATACATTTTAGAAAATAATTTATTTACAAGTGATTTTATTTAACATTTTATTAAGGTTACTAAATATTACGCACGGTTTTTTAGTATAGATTTTATTTTAAAGTAATTAGCATAAATCTTTATGTTAATGTTAAAGTTAGTATACATTATATAAACATCGGGGCCCGTTCTAAGGGAAAGGGGGCAAGTCGGGCAAAAGTCCTCTATCCATAGCGGCAAAAATGAGAAACAGCAAAATTAAACAAATTCATGTTTTATGACTGTTATATAAACTCCATAAGAAACGAAATGTTAGTTATACCATAATAATTTAATAAATAAATAATTATTTATTGTTAATATAACACCTTCCTTATTTATTCCTTAGACTTCTTGTTAAATAAAATACCTAAAAACTGTATTTGGAATCAAAAATATAGGTTTGATTTTTTAATTTAAAAATATATATAATTGTGTGTTATCATTTGATGATTTCGTGACAATGGGAGGAGGAGGCTATGTTAAATTTAAATTTTTAATTTATAGTTTTAATGTAAATAACATAAAAATAATCAACAGAATTCTTCTTAAGTCTTAAAGTTTAATCTTCAAAATATAAAACACAAAAAATAAAATCTTAACAAACAACTTAGCGACATCTGTTACATAAGTATCAGACTATCATGAATCACACACTGAAAAGATGTCGCTACATGTATTATTCGATATTACATAGTACTTGTAATCGTCACTAGATGGCGCTTCTAGGCAACTATTTTATAAAATCATTAAATACTATATCAATTCAGATAAACGTATTTCTTTGAAAATAGTTTTTAATGAAACAATAAACACAAAAGTAGATATAATTATGAAGATGATTGATATGATGGTGGGACTACAAGTGTCAATCTCAGGTTCCATTGAAATTAACAATAAACACTTGTATACTACACTTGAATGCTTGAAACAATTCCAATTACACATGATTATGATGACAATAACAAATATAACTATTTTCATTTGATAAGATTTTAAAGATAGAATCGCACTTAATCATGTGGTTTACCTGCATACACGTTATGCGCTCCGATATCGTCGTCGTTCCTTTCAAAAATTTTTTCTAGTCCCATACTTTCACATATCTCCCTACTGACCCGTCTCATACATTACCCGTATATAAGCTTTTATTCAATATCTGAAAAAACTAGGTCCATATATTTTTTTCAGATCAGGGGGCTAATTGTTTAAAACCATGGCTATTAAAACATGTCAAATTTTCAGTTAATGGTGGCTCTTTAGTACATAAATCAGAAATCAATTGTCATTATGTAAAATTTTTAAAAGCGAGTTTTAGCTAATTAGCCACAGGTTTTATAAAACATAATTTATTTACTCTTTCTAGATAATTTATTGCTTGTCGTTATATTTTTATAAACAATATTAATTTATTCTGTGGTTTGAAAGTATAGTTAATAACATTTGTTCGAGTCTCATTAATTACATACACTAAATATCGGATGATTCCGTTTAGCCACCCCAAAATATCCTATCCCTAAGCAGGATAATCGGAATCGCGTGACCGTTTGGCCACCCTAGCCGGGGTGGATAAACAGAATTTATTACTAATTGATCCTCCGATTATCCACCCTAAGGTATATTGAGATAATATGTACATTTTTTGGAATATCGCGAAATTCGCGAATTCGCGTTATTAACTGACAGGGTGACTTTTGAGTGGCTAAACGGAATCATCCTAAATATCCATAACAAAAAGACGGATAATTTCGATTAATAAGGTAACCTGAGCAGTGACAATTTTTTTGTATTGGTATATGATAAACAGCACAGGACTTAGAATAGAACTTTGAGGAATGCCATATCGTCGGGGATAGTGCAAAACCGCGTAACTAGCTTTTACAATAAGGTACATTTCTGCGCAATGGAAAATGCCCATAAGCCTTATTTTTATCAATAATGTGATTTAGTATTTGATTCAAATTTTAACTTTATAGGAAAAGTTAGATACGCGGTTTTGCAATATCGAGATGACATTTGTTAAAATTTCTCATATATATGTAATAATACCCTATCCTGTTTTTGTATTAATTTCTTATCTATGCCCACGAGAGCAAAAGTGCTAAAGGTTTTATATCTAAGTCATTCAAATTATGATGGAGTTTCTCGTGATAATCGTAATCGAAAGCTTTTGTCAAATCAATAATAATAAATAGTGCAGAATGGTACTGGAACATAAGTAGCGCGGATGCACGCCATACTATAACAAAAAAAATGGTACTGTTATTTTTTTTAAGTTTGTTTTTATCATTAAATAAAAAGTGCCAAAAAGATACTCGATGGTAATTATATATCATATAGCGAATCATACTTTATCTATTTTTTTACGAACATTTTATTTTAAATCACAGACTCATTGATTCACTTTATAACTTTCAAGAATATATTTTTTTATCAGAGTTAAAAAACGATGAATCTATTATAATCAACCGCGTCATTTTTATTTTATAAGGGCAATTAGAGAATACAAAAATTAGGCTAATAATTAAAAGTGGAGATATTTAAAAAATTGTAAACATAATGACATATATACATATATACAGAAGAATGTCAAAATTATTATGGTTAGTTAATGAAAAAACAAGTGGTAAAAAAAATGAAATAGTAAAAAAAAAACTTTATTTGTAAATAAAAAAAAAACTTATGATGTATAATCATTGTAATAAAGATATTTTGTGTGTTACAATAGATAAATCATAAAACGAAGAAAGGACATCATTCACGTTTCATATATTTTTGGTCCAAAAAGGGGTAGTTCCGGCAAAAAAAATTTATACGATATTCTGGTAGAAGATGCTCCACCAACCATTTGTTATTATGGCACCAAAGGACTGTAGGACCATTCTCCTTTCATTTTATTTCAGTCCAAAAAATCTATATTTTCATACAGTATTGAAGTAATGCATTAACATTAGTAATGGCAATTTCCTGTCGTAATATATTATAATATATACTTGTTATATCTTTTAGTTAGATACAATATTTCTAAGTCCATTTTTGCATTATTTATTCAGTGATTATAGATGTTATATTATTTCTTTGGCCGGCACTTTTACATTTGGACCAAAATTATTGACGTTCTTTGTATTATAAATAAAAAATATATACTTCTTCCTATGTACAATAACAAATATCGACGTCTCATGAAATACCTAAAGTAATGAAAATCCTTTTACAGCTATAGATGACTCATCTATACCCCTGCAACTTTATCAACTATACCACCCTATACCAACATCATCAGTCTTTTAATATCTTATAACTAAACTATCATCTATATATCAATTTATTTCATTATTAATTCGCAGCTGAAACTATGTCATCATACAAATCCGTAAATATTGTGTTGAAGGTATCATGTCTTTTGCAAAATATATCTTTAGTCGTCACACACACGGGATACTTCCCATCATAATATAAGCTATTGTAAGAAATATCTAGCTTTTTTACTTCATTCAACAGCGACATCAGACAAGCACATTGCCATGGGTTTTGATTAAAGTAAAATTTAGTCAACTTTGCACCTGAATTCCTTAGTTCCAAGCAAAAGTTATCAACTAAATAAGTAAACCTATTGTTTGATAAGTTTAAATTTTTAACTGAAGTTCCTCGAAAAGCATTAACTGGAACTGTTTCTATCGAATTATGAGACAAATCAATATTTCCCAAAGTTTTCATATTTTGAAATAGATTGTCTGGCAAATGTGCTATTTTGTTTCCTCTCAGTACGATGACTTTTAGTTTTTTCAATGGTTTGAAAACGTCTGCGTGTATTTCTTCCAAAGCATTATCAGCCAAGTCGAGTTTTTCCAAATTTTCTAAGTTTATCAACGTGGTCGGATTATCTAGTTTAGATATTTCATTCTTAGACATTACTAAATCTTTTAATGTTTTAAGATTCTTGGTAGTCGCAAAAGTGGGAACCTTCTTAAGAAGACATTGATCTAAATTTAAAAACTCCAAAGTTTGTAATGCATTTAATAATGTGTCGGGTGCATCATTCATATCATTAAACGAGAAATCTATATGAGCTATTTGTGTGTTGCCACTAAAAAGGAAAGGATCAAAATCTTTACCTTGCAAATGATTATTTGAGAGTCCCAAGTGCCTTAACTTTTTCAAAGGATCGAATATTCCTTGCTTCATTTGCTTTAATCTATTACCTGTCAAATCAAGTACATCTAAATGGGGATTTTGATTGAACAAGCCCAACTGAAATTCAGAAAACAAATTATAAGAGAGGTTTAAATATATAAGCTGATTAGCTCCGTTAAGAGCTTCGTATTTGAGGGTGGTAATTTGATTTCGTGATAAGTCTAAATATTTCAGGGAGAATAGGTTTTGGAACGATTCATTTTCTACATCAGATATCCTACAACCCTGAAGGGAAATGCTTAGCGTTCTGTTATTGTCCGACACGAGACCGCGTTTGAGAACGTAGTTTGTATCGCCATTTTCGTAACAAACAACTTCAGTTTCTTGGTTATTGGTGTATTTACATGTCGGAATCGTTTCTACTAGAATAAAAAACGCAAACAGGATGTAAGTGCTCCAGCCGTGCCGAATAAATGCCATCTGAAAGGTGAAAATACAAATGTTTATTTATGTAATATCGAAGTGTAAAAGAATACGACAATCAGATTTCACCTAACCTATATCTCCTAGTACAATGTAATAGTGTAACAATACCACAGACTTCTAAAGAAATCAAGGCGTTTGAAAGTTATACTGTAATTAAAAAGCTTATCCATACACACACTCATTCATACACGAATTTTCAAATGAGAACTTCTTTGTGGAGTCTAGTTTCCAGTAAATTATCGAAACAAAGAAGTCTTCAAGAATCGTCATTTTTTTTTTCAAACATTATATAGATATCTTGCCTAAATCTCTAACTAAAACTTTTAATAATTTTCATTGTATATGTACGTTAGACCGTTTATACCTCAGCATTTCATGCTCTATATGTAACGTATGTTAAATATTTACCGAGATATGTAGGTATTTACATTAAAGCATTCTAAGAATAACAACGAAGAACGGGTTTTGTGACGATCAAGCTTGAGCTTCATAATATACAATTGCTGTATCGTATGTTACATGTTTGGCAGATGTTATGCCATATGAAGAAGGCGAATAGGTAAGCCTATTTGGAAGTCATGAACCCATAAGCCGCTAACTCGAATCCTCTTGGTTTAGGAGATGTTATTGTTTTTTTTATTTTTTTTTATTTGGCCACAATATACTCCATACACCAACTAAATTTACCTTTATTCAACAATGTCCAACAGTGTTTATGTAAGCATGTCAATAATTGACTTCCAAATTTTCTTGAATTATATCATCTTCGTATATTAGTTTAACTATATTTTGGGGAGATCCTGATAAACTTGAAAGCCTAGTGGGATCCCTTTGAAAAATAAATCATAAAATATCAAGTCCCCCAAAAAACCTTAGTAAACCTATTCGTTATTGTAGAGTTCATTCGATCGTGGGTTGGTCTTCAGCCCTATTGCCTAATTAAACGCTGATAAGCGATACTATGTCAAGCCACACGTACTTCATTTTGAGAAAATGGCGTCTAAACATGTCAAATCTATTCTTAACAAATATGTTTGACAAAGTGATTTTTAATTTTGATAAAAGGTATAATTAATTAAAAGCAGATCAATATATTTAATATATTATCTAATACAAAGTTTTTCAAATACTTGGTGATTATTTTATAAATTGCAAAATATGGAACGCACTTGGAAATCGAAACAATTAATTAAGAGACGTTTTTCCATACTTATTTAGTTTTTATGACTTGATTTTTTTAATAATGTTAAATAGGTGATGCAGTATCAAAATACATCAATATCTCCGAATTTGACTTTTGGTGGGTTGACACATTATTGCTTATCAGCATTCAATTATGTTAGGAGTTCTTATAGTGTCGTGTGATCATCTGGCGAATATTATTTTTCGTATACTATCTAATATGCATATCCTAATCTCAGTGTCCTAAGTCAGTTTGCAAAATTAATAAGATTTACAGCAATAAGCAATAATCTATATTAGTATTTTTTTTAATTTAGTACGTACAGGCCTGTTGATGCAAGAGGTGCACTGCACACCGACCCCACATTTACGGAGATAGCAAATCTAGCGATCATTTACTAATATTTAAAACAGATTGAAAAGTCTCAAACCCGAAGCTGTTTTATTTTAAATATCTATTTATAATCTCATACTTTTTGTTGCCTAGAAAGAAATGCCTATTTTTACTGGACTTATTTTTAATTATTAAAGAAGTAAGGGAGTGGCACGTTTAATTTTGCACACTAATACTAATATGGCTTGCAGCGGGCCTGGGTACGTAAAGCGAACTCTACGATAAGACGTTAATAAAAATATTGTACATCGTATCGTATGTACCATTCTTTATTAGCGTCTAACCTGTATCGGTATACACCTACGCCTATCGTAAATATAAAAAAAATATATAAAGATAAAAACCTCAATGTACGAATGTACGCGTGCACTTCCAGGGCGGACGGCTAGTGGTGGTTAGTAAATATATTGAGGATAAGATATACAATGCTGACTGCATGTAGTGTTATCTTATCACGGGTTTATTTACCACTTCGTCATAAATTGTGGCCTGTAACGATAAATGTGAACCACTCATGTATGTAGGTCCCTTATATTATAGATATAGCATTTAATGCAATATCTATACTATAATAAATTATAAATAAATAAACGCATCACACTCAACGGCCCCCAATAAGATCGCGTGATCTTGTGTCGAGATATACACAAACACCCAGACCACGACAAACATCCGTATGACCAATACAGACGTTTGCCGTGAGCGGGGATCGAACCCGCGACCGTTAGCGCTTGAGTCAGTTGCAGTGACCACAGCGCCAACGTGTCTATTATAATAATATATAATATAATAATATTATAAAGAGTATTTTTGGTTTTTTATAATTCTCTGAAACTACATGATTGATTCTAAAAAAATTGTTTTCGTTTCACATCGTTTTCTTTTCGCTTTGAATTTTTTTTTTGTCTTCTAATGTCCACGGTGCTATTCTTGAATTAATACTAATTCGAATCGATTTTTAAGCAAATTAATTAAATAATTACAATTTATAATATGAAAGATTTTTTTTTATATAAGTACGTTTTTATTTTGTAATAAAAGCTTTAAATATGTAAATGACATCCAGAATAATGAATAAAAAAAACTGTATATTAAATTTTATTATTTTTATAGTCTTAACGAAAGAAAAAATGTTGCAATTTTAGTGTAGGTATGTAAAAACATGTGTAGTCATGTGTAAGTCATTCGAGCAGGAAGTGTTCGATAAGTTGAAAAACAACTACGCTCAATGATAAAAGTGCTTTACTTACATTTTTTTTTAATAATATCGATGCAACTAATAATGATGAGTTTTAGTGAATAGGGTTTTAAAATTTCTTTCTTAATGTGTTGGTGCATAGCTGCAAAATTTAAACGATCCCTTGATGTTATAACTTTATTGATTTAAAGAAAATTCATCATCGCAACACAAAGATTTATGGTCTTTTGACATACTTAGTTCTATTTGTTAGAATTTTGAATTACTACGATATTCTTGCAAACCAGCGATATAATGATTACATTACTTAGCAGACTAGTTAAAATACTATTTATTTTAAATACTCTGATTCATATATCGTACATATCGTGCGAAAAATAACAGATAATAAGATAGAAAAGTAACTTTTATATATTTGATATAGTCCGGTTTTTAATTGTCTTTTGTGTCTGTAATTTGAATACGACAGTTTCACTCACCGATGCTCTTTTTAATTAAAATATCCATTTTTACAGTTGCTCAATCACAAAGATTTCGGATTATAAAATATCACCATCATTCTTTTTTTTTTAATATTTTTACAACTTTTTTTATATTTTATGTATAAATAACTTTTTTTTTTCTTTTTTATGTGTGTTTCAAATTGTGAGTATACACTCACCGAATCTCTTTTTAATTCAAATATTTATTTGTACAGTTTGTACACTCACACAACTTTCGAATTGTAAAATATTACATTTTTTAAAAATATTTTTTTCAACATTTTTTGTATTTTTTGTGCATGTTGTTTTTTTTTACTTTTTTTTATTTGTTTTTTTTTTTGTTTTATTAGCGTGCGTGTCTTAAATTGTGAGTATAAAATATAATTACACTCACCGAAACGCTTTTTAATTCAAATATCCATTTTACAGTCGCTTACGTGTATTGTATTGTAAAATATCACAATTTTCTTTATTTTTTTTTATATTCATTTATAACGTTGCATGGAAGTCGGTTGGAAAAGCATTGATCCCTTAAACCTTATATTTCTGGAATACAATAACTTTTCGTAAATGTCGATCCAGGATACGCCTGTAACCATACGCATTAATTGCAATTTTTATATTACTTTTACTTACTACTAATACATGCACAAAGAAACAAATATTCTGTGTTATAGATAAAAATGCAAGTCTAAATACTATAACTTATATTCTAAAACGAGTGTTATCTCCCTATTTGATGTAACAGATTACCATCATTGTAGTATACATATGACAAGCATGTCAAAATTTCTCCCAATGCACACAGATTTTCTCACAATACTTTCCTTCACCAGATACAGAATAAACAAACGCTTCAGCACTTAAACAATAATCAGTCCGAATTTGATTAATCCCTTGACTATTTTTCTTTAAGTTATTTCGACATTATTAAATAATAAAGGTTTATATAAAAACACTCCTTATTTTGAAAGCAAAATATTGTTTTAATTTGATTAAACATCGTCTACGTACCGAGTTCACTTGAACGAACAAATTGCACACAACGTAGGCGCTGTCTCGCTATCAGAGGAAACAGACATAACTGACATGTGGTATTAGCTTTTAAGCGCAAAGTACTTATTTATCGAGTGATTTTTCCACTCTTCACTCGTATTACATTCATGCATGTCAATATCGAGTATCGATACGTAGATTACAAATCGATATTTTTGCTATAAATAAAAAATTCTCTTTATTATTTTTACAATATATTTTTAAACGCTTATTACGTTAATTTTTAACCTTTTTTATTTATTGTGAGCATAGGTGTAAAATCTCATATTATACGCGCTTAAAATTATCATGTAATTCATATCACTTGACCTTAATGAGCGCACGCATAAGTGCACGATGACACTTACTCGTATATACGCTGAAAATATGCAGAATGCATAAACATCCTCAAATGCATCAAAATGCATCACCACGCAATTTTAAAGATACCCCCGTTCTCCAAATTGTCTTCCGTAATGCTTAAACACTCCCTTACGTTGGATAAAGAAAGAAATGTATATGCGCGAAATATTAAGCCCTCTCGTCGTGGAAGTCTACGTGTGTCGTAAAACATCACGACACTTCGCATGTCGCTTTATGGTACGATATTATTTTTCATTAAAAAAAAAAATCTTCACTCCCCCAATCCATTTCTTACTTCCTACTACTTACTGATCCTTAGTCCATTAGATGAATGACAAGCATAATCCATGCCACAAAATATTATCTTTGTACTTTTTTGGACCCTTGGACGACCCATACCATGCGAACGTCCGTGGCCTATACGTATATCTATATGAGCCTACAAGATCCAACGTTTCCTCGCGAAGACCTTGTATATAATAATAACTAGCTGATGCTAGCGACTTCGTCTGCGATGTCTGATGCCTACGTCATAGTAGTTTTATGCATGCAAAGTCTTAGCCCAATCGGTTTAAACTTTACAAAGTTTGATACAAACTTACATCCCCTATTTTATCCCCTTGGGGGTAGAATTAATCAAAATCCTTAGTGGATGTCTACGTCATAAAATCTACCTTCATGCTAAATTTCAGCCTGATCCTATGTCAGATAGATCACTATGTCAGTCAGTCAGTCACCTTTGAGTTATATATACCTATATAGATTCCATAATTTATCAAGATGACTTAGTTAACTTACAAATTAATCTAAACAATTTATCATCGTGTTTAAACATTAAGCAACATACTGACTAAATGATGCAATATTGCGACAAAAGATAAAAAATTCACAAACTCAACGTAAAAACCTTGAACTCACAAATTATGTTATTATCTAGTATTCTATATAATTAAATTAATATAATACATTCAATAATCGCATTAAGGGTAATTGAACACAATTCTTGCACTATTAAAAACTCTTTAAAACTGATTTCCAATATAATGTAAAATTAATTTACGTAGTTTTAGTAATAAATTCAGTTATCCGATTGTGGGTAAACGCAATTTATATGTTCATAAAGTTAAAACTTTTTTAAGTAGTAAGTCACTGAAAGTATATTAAAAATATATTCCGATATAACTCTTAGGGTAAATGCTCGTTATTCTTACACCTTTATGAAAATTTAGATACAATTACAATTAAATACATAGATGACTAATAATAATTGAGTAATTATGACTAATACGACATAATATTTCATAATTACTATAAAAAAGAGACCTCAAATACATTTACGTCCGCGTTGTGCAATGGCAAATTTTCAATACATTTTAAAACAAATCTTTAAAAAAATTAACAAAAATATATTCTATTTACATACAGTCGTAGACTTCATACCTATGTCACGTCCAAGCAACGTATTTTTTACTTTATCTAACGTAAATTCTTACGTAACTAATTGTAATAACATATTAAAAAACGAACATTTGATGACGTTTGATTCCGTGGGATTGTTTTTTTAAACATTATAATCTGAATTTTGTTACCTCGAAATACGTAGGCATTTAGATTTAATAAAGAAAAAATACTTTTTATACCATACTGTCCCGTTCTGCTTTGGTGCGATAAAATGATTTTTCATTTAAAATTGAACAAAAAATCATAAGTCACAACGTGTGTATTTTACACAGCCATCAATATTCCAAATGGAAAAATGATATTTGGAATGTTTGGGGAGAATGAACAATTCATTTTACTCCGGACTAACTGACGTCAATTGATTTCAATTTTTTCGGTTTTTAAATGAATCATTACCACTTAAACCGCAGTTGTTACGACACTTTTAAAATTGACATAGAAGTTAATAAATGTAATGTAAAGAGTTTATAATATTGGTTTATATTTAATAAAATACAATTTTTCGTTAAAAAAATCTAAAGCCTCAACATTTGTTTTTATCAAAAATATATCTGTCGTATGCTTAACACATTTGTTTATTATAATATATTTAATAAGTTTTACAAAAAAAATTTAAAAAAAAAACATAATTTTTAACATTTATTTTCCTCCTTAATTTAGGTATTTTCGTACGCTTAATATTTCCATTCGTGATTATAATTGAATATTAATTTGGTAAACAACAAATTTTCGACGTAGCCTTTATTAAGATTTTCACGTAAATTCGCTTCGTCACGCTGACTGTCAATTCATGTAAAGAATGAGAAGAGAAGGTTATTCAGAGTCTTAACGCATTGAAGCATCAATCTAAAAATTAAAATAGCGAATTTATCCTTATATGAACAAATTATGTTATGTTCGTATTCTTCTGAGAGGAAAAAAGATGGCCGAATTCGCGCGCATTCTATAGAGAACGCGCGTCTGTGGGCGACATTCGTGCCGCTTCACTCTCGCACATTAAAAAATGAACATTTAACAACGAGCCCTAAATCATACGATTTAGATACATTTTACATTGATAAATACAAGTGCCAACAGCACGCGGCCAGCGAGCGGCGGAAGTGAGTCATCATTGTAAAATGTACCTTAATCGTACGGCTTAAAGCTTGTTTTCAAATGTTTATTATTTTTCGTGCGATGTAATGAATGAATTGGACATTTCGAAGCGCTTCGACTCCGCACTAGCATGAATTGACCTTAAGTTATGACGCATCGACTATTAGTTGTAAGCGTATTTCTGAAATTATTGTGACATATTATGACGATTTTTATCCAGCTGTCCTAGAATGAGGGTTATGCTGTTGAAATCTACAAATATATTTGTCAATTTCTTTAACATGCTCTTAAGCCTAAACCGCTTGATAGGTTTTGTATAAAAAGTAATGATCTTCCGTATTATGGGAATAATTTATTATTAAATCTTGTTTTTTTTTTTATAATATGAAGTAAGTAAAACTTTTATATGTATAGATTTTTCGTGATAAAATTGCTTAGTAAGTATATTAAATAAAACTCCGAAATAAAAATTAACCCAAAATATATACTTTTATTAGTGTCATTTGTTTGTCGTATAGTAGTAAGGAAAATTCATGAATCGATATGTACTACCGACATTTTATTTCAATACAAAAACTTCACAATCTACTAAAGCCGGTTTTTCTAAAATTTAAAATAGATAAAAATTTTCATTTTGTTAGTTACTTCACACTACAAGACGATCGCAATAACGTTTTTGCGCAGCCGATAGCTGCCGACCGACTGAAGTCAAGTCATTCTAAATTTGAATTTAGAAATGTTCGGATGTGTCTCTTTTATACACACACATTCTGCACTGCGAAATGCAGATGTGTGTGCGAAATCGCTTTTTACACTTACTCACACATAGCATCTATCACGTTTCTCGCTGGTGTTTCAAGGATATGAGTTAGCATGTGTTATACTAAATGCGATGATACGCGATTTTTTATTGTAAAAAAATATAGTATATAAAAATAATAACAGGACAGCAAAAACTTAAAACTTTTCGCTCAGTATTACTTTAGGTGTTCTGCTGCATACAAACGGTGTATTTTAGGCGCGTAGAAGCGTTTACGTACGTTCGAAAGCGCGTTTTACGATCGTCCCGCTCTAAGTTCACTTTTTTAAAGTGTTAGAAATATGATCGCTGTATATTGAATATTGATATGATAAAAATGTAATAAATTTCTAAAATAGATATGATTTATATTTGATATATTTTTTAAATAATGCATTAGAAAATTTTTCTTCAATATTTTTAAATAGAAGTAGGTAGGCGAATTTTCCTTCCTAGTGGACTATTATATGAATCATTACTATGCCAGTAAATAACTACATTCAATACCTATTTTTTAACCTCAAATGATGCACGTTAAAAACGCACGTTAAAGCACTAAGTTATTAAAATTTTATTATTATGTCGTAATTAAAGAAGAAAAATATAATACTGGTGCTCGCAACTTCGTCTGCGATGTCTGATGCCTATGTCATAGTAGTTAACGTGCAGTCTCAGCCCGATCGGTTTAAAATTGATAAAGTTTCATACAAATTTTTATCCCCTATTTTATCCTCTTGTGGCTAGAATTAACCAAATTCCCTTCATAGCGGATTTAGATTGACGTTTCTCTATATTTTTTAATGTATTAATATCGCTTTATTTTGAAATATTGTGAAATAAAAAAAAAGAACTAAAAAAAGCTACTATCGAAATTATTGCAGGTTTTTCTCGATCTCAGTAGTCATACCTACATATCGGACTGGCTTTTATAGACTAAACTTTAAAGCAATTATTAGCACGAACTCGCTACTGTTATATGGACGCTAACATTTATTTTGGCACTGATTCAACTTTTACGAAGTTTATATTATAATACTGCATTCCAAACAAGTTTCATATATAGGTATGTACAAACCGGTTTTAATTTTTTAAGGATCTTTTATATTTACGACAGTACTTTATAACGCGACTATCAAAGAAATTTTATATTTATTATTATATTATTAATTATGAACATAATACGAATCTAATTTAATTTCGGTTAAAATATTGCAATAATGATAAGTATAACATGATAACCTATATTAACTATATGACCTCGTACATCGCAATGTATGAAACTTACTAATACCTATATACAAGTACATACAAAATGACAATCAGTCGTTCTTCACTCGGACACTCATACCACAACCTCCCACAATTTCAACATTTATTTTTCACTTTACAAAGAACTCACATTCACTAAAATCTTCGCTTCATTTTCACAACAAAATTGTAAGATTAAAATCACCTCTTTATACTACAACATTCATTAAACGAACACGAAACTAGCAGAATCCAGTCAAAATGCATTTAAAATACACACAAGTCCGCTTTTATAATCTGTTCGAACTATTTTAAGATACATACAAACTCACTATCTCAAATTAGAACGCTCCTTTTTGAATTAACTTTACAAAGAAACGTATAGATATTTACGATATATTAATAAAAAAAACTTACATTTTTATATAAAACACTTGACTTCTATCATTCGTTTCAGAATGTAATATGTATAAAATTGTTGTGTTCGGCATTTTAGAGTTAATTTTTCCTCGTTACTAAACTGGTTTGAACGAATGGAAAATATAGGCATCTCGTTCATTCGTACAGGATTTGTATGAAGAGAGAGAGAAAGATAGTGCGGCACGTGTACGATTCATGGGTCAAACTGCCCGTCACAGATAACTTGTGGTTAGAATTATATTATTTAAGTTTTACACAGCTGACAAGTAGTGAGCACATCGACCGCGTCATTCAACG
The DNA here is from genome assembly GCA_037950945.1 of Hypolimnas misippus. Classification (NCBI taxonomy): domain Eukaryota; kingdom Metazoa; phylum Arthropoda; class Insecta; order Lepidoptera; family Nymphalidae; genus Hypolimnas; species Hypolimnas misippus. The sequence goes on from JBBEEQ010000009.1 coordinate 7,016,354, forward strand.
GTCGACCACGTTTCTTCAAGGTTGAGTTCAATCACGCTAAAAAGCGCGCGAATTTTAAACGTGCGGAATAAACTGCATCAAAATAAGAAAGAATATTTTTTAATATTTTAAATTTAAATTATTTGCTTATACCTTATGTATGTTGTATAATTATTGTTATTTCACAAGCTGTGCCTCGCAGTTTTGGCGCGAATTTCGTTAATGGTTTGTTATCAAGTTATGGAGGATGGGTAATAATAATAAACAAACACATCACAATTAACGGTCCAATTCTAATAACTGCTTAAAAACTATAACTAAATATTATTTACAACATTTTGAAAGAAAGTCAAAGCTAAGTAAAACATTCTAAGCCGGTGCCAAGTAAGATGTTTTTAGTGTTATTTACTTATTCCAATAATTTTAATTTGAAAACCAAATTATCGAAACGATTTTGTAAAAAAAAAATGATGATGGAACCAATCTGAAACGATACACTTTCGATTAAACGGAAGACATGGCTTTATGCCTTACAATTTAATTGAATATGAATAAAAATAAAAAAAGACTTGGATGTACGGTGTAATACCTTTGCCTTTTCCCTCTAGGGAAAAAAAAAGCGAAAAAAAAAACACTACACTTTCGAATAAGAATTTTGAGAATCGATTAAGATATGACAGTCCTGAGGTAACAAGCATAAAAAAACGCTATGAATTGAAAACCTCCTTTTTTGAAGTCGGTTGATAAACAAACGTCGTAAAAGCTTGTAGACTCAAAAATATTTTTTTTATATCAGACAGCTTGTTTTTGAGATAAAACGCGTTCGGACAACCAAACATTCTTTTTTAAATATTAGTGGGTATTTTTTAATTATATCTGTGATTCACTTTTGATTTCAAATGCAATCGAACGTGTGCAAAAAGAAAAAAAATCTATTTCAGTTTGTTGATGTCTTGGCTTAATTTATTGTACTTTTGAAATTCTTTGGTAGGTAAATTTATTTTTTATTACAGATTATAATTTTAATGGAGCAAATAAAGGTAACATTAACTATAATAAAAAAACCAGTCGAGTGCGATAATTTTTAGATCATTTTGATAAGGAATCGAGGGAGGTGTTATAATAATAATTAAGTATGTAAAAATTTGTAAAGGCCGAGTGCTTTCATTTATTCTCTTTTATTTTTGTTATAAATGTAATAACAATTCTCACTGAAAATTCCAATTCTCTACCTATTACGGTTTATGAGATAGACCCCGTTGACAGACAGGTGTAAGGAAGGAAGGAAAGAGTCGGATGGAGAGCGGAGGCTTAATAATAGGGTCCCGTATGAAGTTTTGGCACGTCGGATACGGAACCTTTTTTTTTTTTGTTTACGCAGGGTAAATCTTCATAGATACCCGACTCCTGGGGGGGAGTCCGGGTTATGTGAGATTGTACTCACTAAAACCCCCTGCGATGGCCGCCACAGCACGGAAAACGGAGAGGCTACGGAATCGCTTTCGCAGGCACGACCGCGGCCTCGGATACGGAACCTTAACATAGAAAAAAAAATATTTTAAATATATAGTTTTTGTTGCAGGTGCAAAAATTAGATTTATAAAGGCATATTGGTATAATAAAAAGTTTTACATTATAATAAAGTTTTTAGAATATGTGACATGAGTTTGTTGCATAATACAAATAAAACTCCATACTTACAAAATATGTAAAAAATAATATTTGAAACATTAAATTAAGAAACTTTTTTCCGCGCTTGTTAAGTTTGGATGACCTGAATTTTTTTTAAAATAATGTTAACTAGGTGACGCATTATCAGAACACAATAATATCTCCGAATTTGACATTATTGCTTACCAGCATCCATATAACAAATTGCAAAATCATGGACATAAGTTAAATTTTACCCACAAATTATCGAAAATATATAGGGAAACATCCCTAACATTTCATCGCGTCTCTGTTTCTGAATCATTAATTCACATCCGCCTACCGCATGCCAAACATATCAGTAATTTTTTGAACTTGTATCAAATATATAAAGTCCAACCGGATATGCACACATATCGAATTATGAAAAGTTAAAATTAAAAATTAAAAAACAAAAGAAATAGTGAAAATAAAATTGAGATTTCTCAAAATATAACAATTGTATCATTCTTGTAGTTTCGTTGCGTCGAAGTGACGTAATATCAAAGTACCTCGTAAGTAAAATAATGACTAAAAATATAAATGTATGAGGAATGCTGGGAACCATAAAGAAATTTGGGAACGATTAGTTTCCCAATACAGAAAGTTGTCTTCCTGTAGATACTAAAATATTCTACGCCTACGTAATGGGGAATTTGGATCCGGATAAATACCATTTGAAGATTTCTGATAAGTGTTAGAAAGTATAGGTATATAATTAAAAAATAATACTTTTTATGATTTTGTTATTAGATAATCATCAACCAAAATATTTGAGACTAGCTTCCCATTGCAATTTCACTCGCCTATTCTATAAGTCGTAGACTCGTAGCATGATAAAAATATACCTTTCTTAATAAACGGATTATTCGACAGAATTCCTCTTATATACAAACTTATAAACAAAATTTACCTCTTTATAATATTAGTATAGACATCTTTTGCCAAGATATCACGTAAAGGGCGTTGCCTTAATTTATTAATGCCTTAAAAAGTGGGCGGTATCGGTAGTCCGAAGAGGTTTGAGAACCTGTGTCGTAGACGATATCGTGCATACAGACAGACTAGAATGACCTTCGGTTGACAATATTCGTCTTTTTCGCTGATGGTAATAAAACTACAAATATTTAACTAGCTTTATTTACTTAAAAATCAAAACTTGAAATGTCCATAAATTAAATTAACATGACTATTGACGAAATTTTCGAACGATACTTAATTTTAAGCTGACATTATATCTCGCGCTGTTTTTGTTTGACGCGGTACTTAAAGTCTACTTAAATTTAGTAGCTCTTGAGAATTTCGCCGTTGGTTTTGTTTATTAAAAACGCCTTAATCGGATTTCTCGTAGTTTGCATCACAGTATGTACTATTATTAGCATCAAAAGCTTGAGATTCGCTTGAGTCGTGATTAATGCACATTTCCTTGAAATTCATCACGGCACCTGAATCATATGAACTGTGGGATACGTTCCTTGACAGGTCCAGCTCACTCCTCAACTGCTGGATCGACTGTATCACCTCGTTCTGGAAATTCATGTTTAGTTTGTATAGCTGTTCCGAGTGCTCCTTTTCTTTTCTATTTTCATTCTTCAAATGAGTGTCCTTGAACTTCTCGAATTCTGACATTATCCTCACTTTTGACTCGTAAACATGTTGCACCATGGACACTAAAGTGAACAACTTTTCGATCACTTTCTCCTTAACTTCTTTTGAAATATTATGATCCGATTCGAGGTCTGATTTCGCGTCTAATGCTAAATCATTAGCTGATGATGGAAAACCTAGGAGTGATTTGGAGGGCCCATTATTTGCTTTACTAACAGACGACGTTTCAGGTTTAGGGGAGTTTTCTTTTTCCACCTTCTTTGATGTAAATGCTCCGTGAGTAACCACTTCAGTAAACACTCCAGAGCTGGGTTTGTTTGATTGGTATTCCGCCGTTTTTTTGTTTACTTTTTGTAATAATTCATTGTTCTTCTCCTTCTGTAAATCATAATTAGTTTTCTGTAGCACTTCGTCATGAACTTTTCCATCTTTCTCATTTCCATCTTTAGTATTAAACGGGCTACCGGTTCTGTTGTTGAAATTTGTTACGCTTAGCTTAGACATGTCTGCCTTTTAAGGTACGGTGCAGAAGGTTTCGAAAGTTTTAGGCCACTGAACTAATTTTTCTACCACATAACTCTGACCGCCCTGCGTGGTGACGATCTAAGAACTAAACGGTTAGGTGGTATTGAATGATTGCATTCTCAATATGAGTGTAGGTTTCGCTCCATAGTTTTGGTTTGTCAGCGCTTCCTAAGTGTGGCAATGAATTTATGATTACTATTGAGACCGCCAACTCTGCGTAGGTTTTTAATGCAGTTTGCATTGAATATTGTTGACGTTGTAAGGTATTTAGTCGACTGTTTGATCAACAAATCGAACTGCGTATTACCGTGGAATGATGTAATCGCTAAACCGGATCGTGAACATATTTAAATTTAAGTTAATTTATTTTCAGAGATAGTGAAATAAAAGAACGTACCCGTTTTTTGCTTGTATTTAATTGGAAATAAATGAGTAATTTAAAAACAATAAGTATTGTCTATGAATACAAGAAACTTAGGTAGTCGAAATAAAAGTCAAGTCAAGGGTTAAATTAATTAGCTATAAGGCGAAAATTACTGATATAAAATATCTCTCTGTCCTGGTATCAGTGTCTATAAAAATGTTAATAATCGTAAATTCTTTCAGGTTTAAAAGCTAAATTTTATGTAAATCTGAAAGCAAAACTTAGAAGCAGGGGCGTATATAGGGTGGCAAAGCTGGCAAAAATCTACGGGCTAATATTCAAAATCTTATTAAAGTGAATTGTTGTTTAATTATAAATATGTATAAACCTATGCTCTTAAAAATAAAATTTATTAGATATTTAACTAAATTTGGGCAACTTAATTTGTTCATTAATATTAAGTGGTAAAGTGACACAGAAATTGCCACGGGCCTCAGATGGTATAGTTAAGCCTCTGCTTAGAAAAGTAATTTTCTTTTAAGAAAAATCGCACTGTATTTTTTACTTCGACTAAGATTATAGTATTTAAAAGTTTTGCATAACAATGTTTAGAATCATGCAAAAGTTAATAATTATTTTTTATTTATCAAGTGATAACCTCATTACTACATAGTGCTTCATTATTTGTCTGTATTTTATATTAGTGATGCGGGGTTCGTAAGTCGTCAGCATACTAATAGGAATCGATTGTGATCGAATAGTTCCGCTACTGGGGAAAGTGATTACTAGTCTAGTCTTCAATTACTTAAAGGAAATTTTGTTTTAGATGTTCTGAAATAATGGAATATTTAATAATCGTTTTTATTCACATGCGAATCATGGAGGGTATAGCATAGCATATACGGGAGTAACTGTCTCACTCTTGAATAAAACATTTTAACTTTTTCAAACAAGTCTACTTCTTTTAAAAAAAATGAGATATTTTTTTTTTTATATAAAACACAAATCACAAATAACTATTACTCCTTACCCTAAACCTCTATTGCATAGGTATCACCAGCGTTTTACGCCTGCCAAATTGCTTACCGACGCTTAATTATATCATAAGAATTTAACGTCCACAGCGAATATGTATAACCCTAGCTTTCATGTCCATATATATATATATCTACGATTTTATTGGCTAGCCTTTTATTTAGCGAGAGGATAGATGGATGCTGATAAGCAATAATGCGTCAACCCACAAAAAGTCAAATTCGGAGATACTGATGTATTCTGATAATGCGTTACGTATTTAACGATGTTCAAAAAATTTGAAAGTCATTCAAACTAAATAAGTACGAAAAATGTTTCTTAATGTAATGTTTTGAATATTGAAGAGTGGTCCATATTTTGCAATATAAAAAAATTTCATGTATTAGAAAAACTTATTATTGAATAAAATGTTTTATTATACCAATCTGCTTTTCATTAATTATATCTTTTATCTCAATAGAAAAAATATGGAAATATACTTCTTCAATCAAATTTATTACTACGAATAAGTTTGACATCTTTAGACGCCATTTTCTCAAAATGAAGTCCGTGTGGGTTGAGATAGTATTGCTTATCAGCGTTCATATATTACATAAGGAAGTAAAATCCGTAAGGACATTAACTAACCTTAAAGAATTCTTTAAATTTCAAAGACATAAACAATATTCCTTGTTTATAATTATATCCATAAAGAAATTATAGTAATTAGTAGTTGTAATTATAGATATTTTCTTTAGAACATACTTATTCTGCATAATTTTTCTGGTTAACGAAATATTTTTGTGAAATCCTTGTTTATACTTTTCCTGTTAACGTTAATATTAACGCCTCTCACTAAGGCATCTTAAAAAAGAAATAAAAATACTTTTATTCACTTAAACATCACATCACAACCAAGTATCATAACCAAGCCTCTGGTCTCGGTGAATCTTAATTAAGACGTTAAAACACAACGTATTCAAGTAGTAGCTACATTATTGATGCCGTTCTAAAACTCTTTAGTACACCAAAACTTCCATCTGAATTATCGCTTGTTTTAAAATCATCATCGGTATCACATTTTGATAACTCAACATATTTAAATACGCAGTGACGCGGATACGATAGAACATTGAATTTATGATATAAGGGTACTCATTTTTACCACCATATACCACCACTATTATTTTTGATAACCTTCAATATCCGTATAAGATGTAAACGATATGCATGTAAAGGATGTATGCATGTAAGCTATACTTGGCAGTTCTTCTCAATAGAACCACATCCCGAATCAGCACTAGCTTTACAAGTCAAGAGAGTAATTCATAAGAATACATAAAGGAATCTATTAGCACAGCTAATTGTAACCAGAAATGTCGGCTGATGAAAACTGAAGTTTTTTACAAGACACGGAAAATCTTAAGCTATGTAGAAATTCTTACACACCAAAATCCATGTGAGAGTCTTCATCAGCACGAAAATGGAAAGGCCGTGGGATTTCTTGCGCATGCTTGCAAAGATAAGGTTAATACATGATTATGATGAGACTTTTGTCTTTATCTATCTTCTAGTAATTTAACAGTTAAGCAACAATCTAGTGGAAAAATCTATTATTCATAACATTGAACTTTAAATTCATCGACGATATTATCTCCGGAGTGACAAGTTCAATGATAGCAATTTAAACTATTACGTATTCAAACGGCGCGTGCGTTGCGTCTGCTCTGCCATATCAAGCAGCTTACCATTACGTACTACCAACATCCCTTTCCAACACTAACAGTTTTCCTTAAGACAGAACAGGAGGGAAGATCTGGATCACGCCTTCGACGAATCAGGGTATGGTGTCACAAACAACAGAAAAGGCGCCTTGAGCTTACACTTCTAAAACGTCTGTAAATTAAACGATAATGTTAGAACTTAGGCCTTTTTGTACTCGGGTTCGATAGGAGGATTCGTATCAAATAGCTTTCCCTTACACTTACACCTGCTACAATCGAAAGATCGTAAGTACGCGATTGAGTGGTACATACCAAGACAATCCGTACCGGAACTGCGAACAACGCGCTGAATTTGAAATAGCTGTATAAAAGCCATTGGGTCCTTGTCGAAACTATCACAATCTCACCAACAGTTCTCCAGTGAGCACCAGGAGTAAAAAACAAAACAAAATGGCATCGATGAAAGTGTTTTTAATTGTTGCATTATTTGGGACGGCCATGGCTCAACCCTCCAAACAAGGATTCTGGAAGGGAACACCCATGGACGGCATGGTCGAGGAGATGCGATCTGGCTGCGCTGAGGGTTCCGATCCGACCGCCTGCATCAAATACAAGGTCATGTCCTTGTTAGACAGCATTTTCAAGAAGGACACTTTCCAGGTAATAAATACAAACTTTCGCTTTCATTGATCTACAAGTATCAAACATTTTCTAATCCAAAATCGTTACAGATCTCCGACGACGTTGAAGTAACAAAGAACGGCGCAGGTAACGAAGCCAGCGCTCGTTCCACAGGCGACTTCATGGACTCCATCGAGAACTACATCCAATCCCACGATGTTACCTTCCAACTGCCTATCGCTGACACTAAAGTCACAGTGAGCCCTAGGAACCTCGACAGCGATGAACTGAGCCTGAACATTAAATTCAACAAGGAAGGAGCTCGCTCAGTCGGTGAGGCCCGCAAGGCCAAGCTAAAGAAGATCATCGTCCCAATCCTGGTGTTCGTCCTCCTCAAGGCCATGACTCTCATCCCCTTGGCTATCGGTGTCCTCGGTCTGAAGGCTTGGAACGCTCTGCAGCTGTCGTTCTTCTCTTTCGTCGTATCCGTCGCTCTGGCTATCTTCCAGCTTTGCAAGAAGGTGAGTGTTGCAACTAAATTATATTGACAAAAATAAAAAATAATCGCATATACCATTCGTACTATTGTCCATTGCACATCTTAAATACAATGCACTAATTCTTCAAGCACCAAAACTATAAATCACTTTACAGAATTCGAATTCGCACCCTACGCCTCTACACCGGCTGCAAAATTAACTTTATTCTAAGACCACACAGCTGATTCTGCACTAACTAACCTTTAATTTTTACCTTGCAATAACGTTGTAGTTTACCCAGATCGCTGCGGACAACTCGCACCCGCAGATCGCCGCCCACGGACCCTGGGACGCCGCCTACGCCGCCACCCGTCACAGGAGAGACGCTGAGCCCCAAGAACTGGCTCAGGAACTAGCTTACAACGCCTACCACTAAACAGGACTGGAGAACTTGTGAGGAAAAGACCAAACCGCGAAGACCTCCTTTAGTAATCTTAAATTAATATTGTCAGGCCCTCACGTCTTCAATATTGGACACCGATAAACGACCGATGATTCCCCGACAGCCGTCTATTGATCAAGCGAACGGGTTCAAACCAAATAGGTTTTTCGAAACCATGTATGTAAATAGTGTGGTATTATTATTTATTTAATTGTGTGCGTGATTGTGATGTGTGATTGATGTTATTTATTGTTGAAATAAATCATTTTTAAAAAATATGTTTTTATTTTATTTCGTTGTTTCTTTTACAACATGTGCGCTATTTTTTTTAATAAATAAAATATATTTGTTTCTTTTTTATCCTATATTATTTTATAATAAAAATAACGTGTCAAATATATAAAGTTAAAAATATAAAATTACATACATGTATAGCATTAATTTATCCATATACTTGTTTATTAGTGAACATTATGATAATGACAGTACGCCACTTATATGCATAATATGAAAGATTATTGGATACATTGCCAATATGATAAAAATGTATCATTAAATAGACATTAAAAAAACCATGAAGAACTTAACTATCTAATTATGTTATATACTCTTAATGTTTTATAATTATCCATTTAAAGAAATCCATAGTCTTAGAAATAATATTTAACATATTCGATATATATCGATAAAAAATATATAGATAAAAATCGATACATCGATCAAAAAAAATTACATACATAATATATTAAATTTATGTAGCAATGAAAAAAAAATAAAAGAAAGCCAATTAAAAATCTCTACACACATTTTTCCTCGCTTTCGCTGATAGAAAGTTTAATTTAATTCTTATCACGCTTCACGGGTGCTTTGCTACATCCTTATGCTACGCCATTTCGTCTACGCTCTACGATTAACACGATATCTCTATATATTATACACATGATAAGTTGAAACAACATTGCAGCAAAAAGAAGCCTGAAATACGCATACAAATAAATGCTAAAAATATGCATTAAAAATATCAAAATTTATCTAGTACCATAACTTTTTTTTACATATTAGTAAGTTCGATTAAGGAAAATCATACATTCATCATAAAATCTATCAAAAAATAATTAAAATGTGGATCGTCAATGTAAATAATAACCAAAGAAAAAATAAGAAAGTATCTTAGGTTATAAAATATATTACAAAATATTTTCGGCACGTTTTAATGGCATATTACAACCCCACTGTTCCCAAATGTTTTTTTGATAAAAAGTAGAGTCGGAGCTAATTCGTGACTGTCAAAAATACCTAAATCGGTAAAGGTGTGCCTATAATATTTGAAGATTACCCTCGATTTCTCCAGGATTCCATCATCAGATCCTGACTTCATGACAATGGGACCAAATTGGAAGTATACCCTTTAAAACAAAAAAAAAATTGAAAATCGGTTCACAAATGACGGAAAAATATTGTCCAGAGATGGCGCTGACTGCACGCTGAATCGCGCTATAATTTTGATAGCTGCGACATATAGATTACATTGCGTTGTTTATAAAGATTTGCTGCCCCTATGTTTTCGTTTTGATACAAATTTCTCCTCATTGATTGTAAAATTGTTTTTTGACCGTGATCAACTTCTATGTTAATTTGTTTTAAGTACATAAAATTTTAATTCTAAGATTTTATTATTTTCCGCTTGATACGCTCTATTATCTCACACACAAACTTAGTTTATTTTCCAAAAGTAATGCGTTTTTAATTAATTGGATACGTATTGATTTATAATTTAGGTTTTGTTAACAGCTTCAAGTGAATGCAGCTCTGAATATTTGATATAATTTACAACTTGATACATTTACGCGTTCCTGAGAAAAAGGTTGAAAGACAGATGTACAGACTGACCGACACACGAACAGAAATTTACAGTTTTCGGATTTTTTCCATTATTTATACTATAAGACCATGCTCCTGGCCAAATTTCATGATGCTAGGTTAATGGGAAGTACCCTGTAGGTTTTGATTCCCTTGTGAAAACGTTAAAAACGCTAAAATACTTAAAATATGCGAAATAAATGACCGTATCTTTTGACTGTGTTAACTTAGAAGTCTGATTTTTTCACAGCTCTTAGTAATTATAGCTCTGAATACTTTACATTGATAAAAATTTGTTACCTTCACGCGTTCCTGAGAAAAAAGTTGAAAGACAAACTTACAAACAGACATACATACATACAGAAATTTACAGTTTTCAGATTTTTTCCTTTATTCGTACCATAAGATCTTACTTCTTGCCAAATTTCGTCTCGTTAGGTCAATGGGAAGTACCCTATAGGTTTTGATTCCCTTGCGAAAACGCAAAAATGGTCAAAATATTCGACATATTTGCCATTATCTTTTGATTGCGTTGACTTAGAACTTTAATATTTTCACGGCCGGATGTCATCGTAGACTTGAGTATATGATATTAATTTCAACATGATACGTCCATGCATTTCTGAGAAAAAAGGGTTGACATCCCGACATACAGACAGAAAGACGGACAACAAAGTGATCCTATAAGGGTTCCGTTTTTCCTTTTAAGGTACGGAACCCTAAAAATGAATTAAAAAAATAATTTGTGCAATATCTTAGTATAATTTTTACAATGCACGTCGTAAAATTTCAAGACGCGTCGCTGCAGTTATATTGCGTTGCCGTTAAATTTAAATTAATAAAATACATTGTCTGCTTAAAAAGGAATGAAGTATGAAGAGGAAAAGGTATGAAAGACTCTCGGCTCTCTCACTTATCGTACAAAAAGCAAATATATAAGCTATTTTACGCTTCTATAAGACTTATCCACTACTTATGAGAGAGTCTGGTACTGCCCCGGTCAAGAGCATACGAATTTTAGTCAGTAGGTTACAGCTAGCTACTGCTACATTAACATTAATTTAGAAATTAGTTTACAATCATTAATGGTGTTGCCTTAATTCTGCGCTTTATTAGACCAAGGAGTCGTCAACTCATTAGTTATAATTTCGTGCAATGCATCCTCTAACCCCTTACAACCAACACGGTGCCCATGATTTTTGTATTTAAAATAATGAAACCATTTAGCATCTTTATCTATCAAATCAAACAAAAAAAGAACTTTATACCAATCTAAATATAAATTGATAAAAAGTTAAAATATATAATAATTTTTGATATAACGTTCTGAATACATTTTCATGTAAAGTCGAACGATTTTTCTAATTAATAATGACATATTGTATTGCTAATTCGATAGAATCCGTTACGACCTAAATATATTTCATGTTATTTCATATTAATAACCTTTAATATAAAAATCGCGGTCAGACCAATAAAGGGTCTCATTGTAATTCTAAAGGACGCGTCAGGATACATCGCCTTAGCCTGTACCCTCCTGACCCACTGGCCACGCATTAACAAGGATTGACATTCATACCGATCGATTAATGGTAAAGGTGCCTACAAACTTAACGATTTTTTTTTACTTTTTCAAACAAATCTCGTACGCCAAAACAAATGACCAAGTTACGACGTCGCGTCGTGGTACGTCATAGACTTTCACGATACGACGTCACGTCGTAACGTTTAACGACGCTGACATATGGCACGGCGCGACGTCGCAATGTGGCTATGCATTTTGGCCTTTAAAAGCGAAATTTAACAATATAAAAATAACCAATATGTCAGTTTATTTTACAGAGACAATTAAAGGGATCTCTTAGTTGTGTTTTATTCAAATTATTTTATATAAATATTTTAAAACATAAAATAATATAGATGACTTAATATTAAAAATTGTTTTTGGTAAAGGTTGCGTTTATTCTTTAAAAAAAGTCGTTCTAAGAAAAAAGCGTCTTAGTTAAAAAAAAAACTGATGGAGCAAAAGTTGTTACGTGAGTCAAAAACCTTAGAAATTCCTCTTTAATCTATCTAAAAATAACAAACTTTATTAGAATGTCATAAAGTCCGTATTCCATTAACAGTTACGGTATGTCCTTGCGCGATAAAGGAGAGTCATCTAAGATTTAGCTCGCATTAGCATGTTCGTCACGCTGTCTGTAAATAGAGTATCATGTACAAGTGTTATCTAACATAGAAATATGCACATTACTTTTGTTTACGAATACACGAAGGAATTTTAAATATCAGACTGTTCTTTCCAATGGTAGGCGAAGGCATAATCTAAGTATGTAGTACATGAGTGTGAATAATATTTATCTGTATAGTAGTGAACAAAGAAATGTATTTTTTCTCTTTCTTTCTTGAATGTTTTGTTTAACTTATTAGAATAAAACCAGCTAATAAATAATTTTTGTTTGTGTTATATTGTCCGAAAGACAGTCCTTTTTTATTACTGTCAAAATTTATCACACTCTAAGGGCCAAAACACATAACCCCAAAGCGACGACGCGTCGTGACTCATTCTACGCTTTTTTTTTGTTTTTACAGGGGAAATCTTCGAAAAGGTACAAATTTCCACATAACCCAATTTCCCCCGAGAATCGGGTTATGTGAAGATTTGTACCCACTAAAACCCCTGCGATGACCTTCCTCAGCAAGGAAATGGAGAGACTTCGGGATCGCTTGTGCATGCGCATTCGCTGCCTCTCTCGTGCAATGCTCCAATGCTCGTGGCTGGCGGAGCTCGTCGCTGGTGCAGTTCTAGGCCATCCCGGCTGCCGTCCTCCTCGGGGCCGTATGAAAACGGATGCGAGAGACCCACATCATGCACACGACGTTAATGCCACACCGACGACGTTCTAATCCGAGGTGCGTTCTCTTTAGGAGACACCCTTAGGACGGACGTCCATTCTAAACCTTAAAGAGAACTCCATTTTACGACTTTGTATCAGTATACGACTTCCCCCTCCCCCTCCTAGCCCACCGATGACGTTATCAAACCTATTAGAGTTAACAGTAATAGTAATAGACAAAATCCAAGTCGTAACTTTCGACGCAATACTTTTTTTAATCTGTCGTGGCCAGGTGTCCCATCTATGTAATCTAAATTGTGCTATGTATTCAGGAAGGAAGCTTACTCAAAAGAGGTAAAATTAATTCCAACATAAACTCACTAAACTCAAGGTCATCGATCGTAGGCCGGGTGAAAATTAACTTTATATAGAATTAAATTACAATTAGGGTATCACAGTGATGTTTAGCATTCTGCTTAAAAAAACCACGAGTTCCATTTGTACATTAAAGCGCCTAATAAACAGATAATGCTGTCTGGCAAAATATAAAACTCGGAATTTGTTCGACATAAACACATCGATCGTAGCAACGGAAGTGAAACAGTAATTTCACAATCCGGACATGGCGGCAAATGCAAATGGCGGCGCGCGGAACGCATACAAAATGGCGGTCAACCCTTATTGCATAATGAGGATTGAGTAAAGATACACGCGAGCTTTTTGCTAAGCGATAATTTTCACTTTCCTAGAAAATGCTTTAGTTTATTTATTGTATAATATATTAGCTTATAATTATTTTTAGCTTATAATTTATTTATCGATTTATACTACTTAATATAAAAAGCTGAAATTTTTTGTTTAAACGCAATTTCAGGCTACCATACCATTTCAATTCAATAATCCTTTCACATTAGATACGCAGATATAATGAAAGGCTATAGATTATATTAACATTACGCTACGACCCATAGAAGCGAAGCAGTAACGCAGCAGGGGAACTCCAAAAATGTCCGTCGCCGCTCGGAGTGGCCGGGAAATCCGAGAATGTCCCGAAATTCGTAATTGTCCAGTAATTAGATTTTACTGTGCCGGATTCCCAACAGCTACAAGTTTTTCATAAGGAGGTTTTTTTTTTTAACATTTCCCTTTATTGAACGTGTAATGTGATAGTCAATTTTCTGTGTAACAGAAAATTTTCTTTCTCAAAAAATCTTTGTACTTTCTAGCAGATGATTTATCTTATTTATACCAAAAACTAAAACTTTTCTTTAGTTTACCACGTTACCCAAAAATTCTCCTGGTAATGATGAACCTGTTTCTTGGAGGTATATATCTATACTGTGTGATATAGAAATGGCAATGATAATCTTATATGGTTTTTTATTATAATGTTTTTTTTACACTTTTACTTCCTATTATCAAAAGTAACACAACTCATGGTTAATACTATCTAAAAGTATATAAAAGTAAAGTATAATACTTTAAGTACTTTAAGTGGTAAGCCTGCTACAGTTAACTTACAACATAAAAACTTTACTATGATAAAGTTGAACTGACACGGCATCTTAGATCTTGTATCAATGAAAAATTGCTGTATCGAAAAATATTTTATCGCAGGACTATTTTCTTCAGTATAAGTTAGTTAGTTACTTTTAAGCCTGATCTTTACTATTCAACCTACTTCAAAATGGAGTAGGTTCTCAATTGATAATGCGTGTATTTTTTTAAATAACTAGCAAACGAGCTACCCGATGTTAAATTATCACTGCCGCCCATGGACATTTGCAGCACCAGAGAAGTCACGAATTAAATGATTAAGGGATGAAATGAAACAGTAAGTAAAGGCAGGGGGAAAAGATATTGGCTTAAGTGTTTAAGGCTTAGTATTAGGTAATATTGTTCCAAATAATGTGGTATCATGGGTTTTGTTTCATGTAACAATACCTTATTAGGCAACTTTTTCACATTTTTATTAAATCGCTTGCATTGTTAGCCGAAGTAGGTATATAAGATTGAAATAATTAATAAAATAAAAATTCAATAGAATAAACTTCGTACAGTAACACGACAGCACAGTTTGCGGAAACATCAAACACAGCGCGACCACGTAACATTTAACGTGAACCACGTAATTCCGAAATAATAGATTATATAAAAGCTGGGCTGTGAATTCGAATGACCAGTGGTTTTTTTTCGTATAGGCTAAAATGATTGATTGGTATGTACTGACAGACGGTGAGAGCTGCACTCTTGTGCATACCAATGTAGTGATTTATTGACTAACAAGCAAGTTGCGACTTCAGGTGTGACTTGATGGTGACACAATTCTTTCTTTTAGCAGTTATACAATACATGGACAATCATTTACGTGATTGAAAATGTTCATCATTTAATTATCACGATATACTCGTACATACCATTTTTAACATTGTGTTAGGAATAATATTTAAAATGTATTATAAAAATATTTTGCTCCGACTTTGAAAAAAAAATCTGTATCGCTAATGAGTGGTAATAAAAATATGACAATATGTTATTAATAATAAAACTGCACTCACTCTCACCACCAGGACTTTCTTAAATGAAATTAAATAGTTTGCCAAGTATGAAAGCGTTTCGTATTCCGAGCACGCTTAAACGCCGCGTGCCTTGCCGCCCAAAGGATCACATATAAAAACCAAGCCCATTGAAAAATTAAATCATTGTTGTTCCATTAACCGCCTGGGCCGTACGTCTAATTACTCAAATCTAATGACAAAGTGAAAATCGCGAAAATGAAGTGTCTTTGCCTTCTGTTGGCCTCTGCCGCCCTAGTACACAGTTACGCTATCCAGGACAATGAAATCGAGACCTCGCGTTTGATTTCAAGTGATGATCTTCTAAGAAGTGTGATTAGTGATTGTTTCGAAGCCAAATCCCCGATATCATGTCTCAAAGTGAAAGTCCTCTCATTCTTGGACACCAAGCTTGGTGTTAATTCGGAGTCTGCGAGGGCATTGGATGAGAATCACATCGATAAAGTGATCTTTGACCGCGTTGGGAGGATTTTGAACGAAAACGAGGTTAAATTCCAATTGCCTGAGTTCATCTTCCAAAACGCCGAGGTCTCCTACCGTGCTGACAGAGGATTCGACGTTGATTTCCCAGAAACTGATACTGAAAATGGTGAAGGTACTATTCGGGAATTATAGATCAATATGAAACCATCTTTACATTTTCAAAATTTAATCTTTACATACTATATTTTTTAGCTCGCGGCATCCTCAAGAAGAAACTTCTGTTGCCTGTTCTTCTACTCTTGAAGCTGAAGATGAAAGCGCTGATGCCGATCCTGGTTTCCATCATTGGCATTAAGGCCATTAAAGCCCTCATCCTCAGCAAGCTGGCTATCACTCTTGTCGTTGGATTCTTAGTCTACAATTTGCTGATGAAGAAAGGAGGTAAGAAAATTCACACAAACCTCAATCAGACCAAACGTAACTAAATCTTAAGTCACAACTAGCTATTAAATTTTTCATTATTTCCAGCTATGCCAATGATGATGACACCAACCGAAGCGCCACCAGCGCCTCAGTACGGCCCACCGGCATCTCAGTATGGAACTCCTTCAACACCATCTGCTCCTCAAGACTCCTACAGCCCGCAGTGGGAGCCAGCCAGCTCAGGCCCCTACGCGAGAGTATGGGACCCCACCCAGCTCGCTTACAGCTCATACTACCCTGGTGACTCGAGCGCCTCGTCGTCCTCGAACCAATCACCGAGCTACTCCAGCGTAGCATCAATCTCATCGTCTTCATCAGCGTCATCACCCACCTATTAAACCTAATTACCTCACATTGTAAATATGTTACGCCTTCACGAACGAAACGGATAGTGTTTAGATAGTTTATTTATTGACAATATTTATTACCTTATTTATAACACAATAAATGGACTGTTGTTTTTAGAGACGATTATTTTTATCCTACAAATGAGGACTGACTGCGATGAGAAATATTTCAAATAAATAATTATGTAGAAGATAAAAACCATAAACCACAAACAATGAACAAAGTAAAACATCAATTCTATAAATAATCTTGCAACAGTTATGCTTTATAATAACTCGTAAAGCTCTACTTTAAAAAATATATAAAACCGAAACATAATGCTCATTTAAATTTCGTGAAAGACTTTTTATCAGTTGGTATAGTATAATAAAATACAGTAAGAACAGTGATCTTTTGTAAATTTTTGTGTGACATGGCATAAGGTTTTAAAAAAATCTATTATTTTAATATTTATATTATAGCCTATATCACCCGGACTATTATTACAAATCTATTAACACCTTATTTCTTAAAACTACATGTTATGTGGTATCTGGGGTCCTAGTCACTAGTCTACTTGTAATTATAAACATATTTACGAGAGTGAAGACGAGCAATCTATCCTAGAGAGAAGGTTTAGTTATATTAAGGATTAGTTATATGTAGTACGCACCCCGCGTACTACATATAACTAATCATCGAGGTACCATAGACAAAATACAGTATTATTAACTTGATATATTCCTTGCTTTGTTGGTACACATACGATGATTTTCAGGAACCTATTCTAATCAAAAAATCCAATTAACTATTATAGAACATTCTTAACACATGGATATGAGGTTATGTCACCAATATATATATTGCATGTTTTAAAATTTCTCCCGGCTAATTACGTTTTAAAATTATTGCAAAAGTAACACTTTTTTATCATTGTTTATTTTTTGTCCTCTTAAACATTTTTTACTGTAATAAAAAACTTTAGTGCTCATCACTTAACATCAGGTGACCTGCTCGTTCACCTTTTTTAACTCGTGACCCAAAGTTTGACGTGTGTATATTCGTATCTGTGTGCATCGAAGCTCCCTGACGAATCGACCAATTTTGTTGCATATTTTTTATTAAAAGGCTAGTTGAAATGGTCTCAATGAGTAGATGATCGGGCTTTTTTTATTTAAAGTTATAATAATATTCTTTAAAAAAAATGTTCGATAAAAAAATATGGATTTTACCCAAAAGTAATCTGGACATGTATGAACATTAAATATGTTAAATACC
The DNA here is from genome assembly GCA_037950945.1 of Hypolimnas misippus. Taxonomy (NCBI): domain Eukaryota; kingdom Metazoa; phylum Arthropoda; class Insecta; order Lepidoptera; family Nymphalidae; genus Hypolimnas; species Hypolimnas misippus. Next base: position 7,034,583 of record JBBEEQ010000009.1, read on the forward strand.
TACACTTTTCACATTGATAGTTTTGGAAGAACTTAAAATATATTTTTTATGTATTTATTTGGTACAGTGCCAAGAGTGTGAGTCATACACAGCATCGAACGCAATTGGGCATTTCGACTAATATTTGAAATGATTTCAAATTATTTTTCGGTCCAAATTTGGTTCGATGAACTTATGAAGAAAATTTTAATACGAATTTGGTAATTGGACATTGAATTTTCATTATGCATTACCATTTATTATTAAATATATATTTATTGTTCATTATTAAAAACGTCGAAAAAAAACACGTTTTAACGTAGATCTCTGTCTGTCCTTCCCAGTGATGGATCCGAGATTTTTGATTTGGGAGGAACTTAACTAAGGTCTAATCTTCATTAAGCATAGGTTTTAATTAAATTTAGGCTAAATTGTATTGTAAATAATTTCTATTGCAACATAGGTTTCTGTAGCAAAAATGCTGCATGTAGCGATAATTATATTATACTAGTGACTAAGGCAGAGTCGCGTGCAAAAATACGCTCGAACTCATTATGACTCAGTCGATGCTCATTGACTCAGTTGTTTTCAATCTGATGTCATGTGCGGTTCTACAGCCGATACTTGCCTTAAATGATTTATATTATTCGTGAATTTAATGAAAATTAGTGATTGTGTCATAATGTGTACTGTTTTATTATTGGTAAATTCCTCTTCATCATTATAATAACTAGAAATACTACCTATTTACTTGCTACAACTACATTTGTGAAAAATATGAGATGTATTTGTTTAATAACGAAAAAAAAAACATTTTTTTAGTACTCGTTTATTTCAATTTTATATTTGAATAATATGAATCAGAAGAACAGCGAAAGATTACTTTATTGTGTTAAAAATCATTACAATGTGAAAAAGTGAAAAAATATTACAAATATCGGATGTATGGTACGGTTTACTATTATTGTCACAACATTTTCTCTACACAACAGTTATCGGAAATATTAAACGAGATATTAATGAAATTACAGACAGCGTAAAATTCGATATTCTCAAAAATTATTCATAAATTCGCAACAATTTTTTTAATAAACAAAATTTTAAAAGATTTGAAAGTTAAAACAGTAAACAAACATTATTATATGGTTTACAAAAAAAAACTTCAAAATAAAATAATTATGTAAGTAAATAGAATAAACATAATAATACGATATAAATACATAATAAAAACATATATCTCCTACCAAATACACAATTTTTCTTACATTAACTATTCTATAAGTTAGTAAAGTGCATAAAGACGAACGCCAACATTAGTAACAGTCTATGAATGGAACCCTTTGTGGGAATACCTGCATTGCAACCAAATAACAAAATGTTAAAATAAAAATCTTGCAATCTGCCCAAACGTTTTCTTAGAAGGATTTTATAAAAAACACAATAAATAATTTTAAGTTTTATACCTGTTTTATTTAACAATTTTGATTTCTCAAAAGACTAGATTATTTTTTTTTTTACTTGACTAATGTTGGCGTCTAAATTTGATAACATAAAAATGCCTACAGATAAATGTTCTATTTACATAAAAATGTAATTTTCTATAATAAACTTTTAACTTTTATATAATACTTATTAATACTGTATTATATCTATTAAATTACAAAACAAACTACAATGGACCTTTTACAAACACTCAATTTTTTTAGCATCATATTCCGTGCAATTCCTCAAGCTTAATTATATTGTTATTTAAAGGCCCACAAATTATAAAATTTTGTACTCGAAGGTGTGAAATGGAATAAGGGTTGGTCACATCAAATCAAATTTTTAGTGTGAATCGTCTGACGTAACTGGAAATTTCATTTGCGTCGTGTCCTAAAGGCAATTATTACCAATACGTCATATAAGCGAAGTATGATAAATCATAAAAATATTACGGCCTCAAGCAAAGGCGGATCCAGCTTCGCCGCCAGGGAGGGGTCACCTAGTTGTGGTCAACGCGGAGAAGTGCCAGTTCGGTTAAACGTTCTTCAATTATATAAATTATATTAAATTAATTAAATATTAAAGGTACTTATATAAAATCTATATTGTGAATAAAAAAAATTTAAAAATCATGTTTATCATCATTATGTTTAACAATTATAATTAGTGCTCTACTATAGGGGTCATGACCCCCATAACCCCCCTCCCCCTGGATCCGCCCTTGGCCTGAAGTTTCACAACGCTACGTCTGTCAGCAGAAGACTGCTTTTTTAATAAGAGAGGATCAATGACGATAAGCGTTTATGAAATTATTTTGTTTATGATGTCGATTATAATATTATTTTTCATATGAATAAATATCGAATGGGAAAAAAGGACGAAGGAGTTGTGGTATCTACAATGGTAAGGTTAAAGCTATTTCTTCACAGCCTTCGACTCTACAAGGAGTGCATATGATTCATAGATTAGCGTGGATTAATATGAAATGATTTATAATATATACATGGTTATTTAATAATAATTTAATTTCTATTATATATATTTATATTTCTGGTATAGTCTGGAAAAATAATAAGTTGTAGAAATCTCTGGAAAATTATCTTCGTTAAGTAAAATACAAAGTTTGATTGAAGTCATTAATTATAGGCGATCAAAAAAAAATCAATAGGATTTAATATTAACAAAGTCATTATTGAATAACCATGTGTAAATGGCAATAGATACTATAATATTATTTAAAGGTACGCATAGTAGATATTTGTAGAAATTATTATAGACAGAGCTCGAAGTATTTAAAAGCTAGATTTTCAGTTTTATAACTGAGATTTTATAAATGAGATTGAGTATAATTTTTATTTAACATTAGAAATGCATCAATGATATTTTAAACTATAAATATGTTGTTAGCGCATGAATTTTGGCAAAAAAAAATGTATTTTTCCTGTAGAAGACCAGACAGATAGTCGTTGCCTAGCTATCATCTAAAAGTCTAACTGCCTTACTACAAAAGATTTAAACAGACGTAAAACGCGTGTTTAAAAAAATCCGTACTACACATTCGCGTCTAAGCACAGTTTTGAGTTAAACATGCTTTAGATATAGATTAACATACCTTTAAGTGAGTTTAATAGATGTCTTAAACCTATTTCAGCTGTCAAATGTAAGCAATTTAGATAATATTTAAAGCAATGTTTAATTTTTAAACACTGTTTAGCTAGACAACTGTTGAACATGGTTTTAATGCGTCTTTTGTAGTATGACAGTAATTGTCAAAGTTGGAAATGGGCACAGAACGACAAATGGCAAGAAAGTAACATATCCGTAGTTATAAATTATCATTGTTAAGAATGCCGTATAAATAGTGCGAATATTAACCTACAAATCTCTAGCCTTGTCGTTTATTTTCCATTAGATGGCAACATTATAACCTATTCCTAGCAAATTTTCCCGTTATTGTCATGGGCTTATGACCAAAACACAACCACGATGACAGTTCTCGCCGTGGCACTTTACGACGCTGCATCGTAAAAATCTACGAAGTGCATCGTAAAAAAATCACAAGGCAACTTTTTACCACGACGCCGAGGTAACGTGCCACGACGTGACGTCACACCGTAACTATGTTTTGGCCCTTGTATTTTTAAAATTCTCAAACTGTAAATCTGCATATTTGATTTATTAAACACTATATGTACTCGTATAGCGCGCAATATGATTCACCACTTTTGAAATAATTACATACTTATTGAATAATCTTATATCACGAATGTAATTTAAAACATAAGTGACATCAAAATTCAAAAATTAATCTCTAATACGCATAAAAACGGCGCTTTTACGTACATTACCATAATATATTTGTACAAAACGAATAATTATTCTAGAACGGCATTAAAAATAGTAACTTTTGTTTCTATATTTACATACATATTATGTAAATTTATTCATTCGGTCTGGCGGTTTCCGTAAAATGAGCTCAAATAAGTCTAGCATAGAGTAAGCACTTCACCTGTCTCTTTTCCATGGGGCCATTAGAAAGAGACGAAGCAGGTAGATTGATGTTTCATTTTTTGCATCGCCACACTTGTGTATATCTTTTGTGAATGTGCAGTTATGGAGGGTAGAAATAAGAAGAACCATGTTATGTGGATGTACTTAAAAAACCACAAAAATAGTTCAAAATCCGACAACAATAACGCTAGTGTGGAATAAGCTATGATGCACTTTTTTTGCACGCGTTTGAACGCATAGTTTTTGATACACAGAGACGGTTCTCCTTACCTCTACCTCCATATGCACAACAATGACGTCTCGTTAATGTTCAGTCATATTGACAGTTAAATATGACTTGTATGGCTCAGCGAATATCAAAGCAATGGTTGAATTAATTGTCTCAAAATGTCGCTGCGATTGACTGCGAATGGTTTGAAAGTCTTGATCATCTAGTTTGTAAAAAGCTAATATTATTATGTGACGGTTAATACTACATTTTGTCCCTGTCTTTGTATTACAAAGCATACGTTTAAGCATTATTTTTATCAGTTGTGACTATAAGTTAGTTCCGATAACATATTTCTCAGCTTTAAACGCCACAACACTAGCGACTTTATCGCAACGATATTATTGTCGTGCAATAATAAACGGTGATTACGGTCCGTTGCCGTGACGATAACAGTGGAATGATCGTCGTATCGTGGAGATAACCCAACGATATTACAGCAGTACCTCTAGTACGAGTTTTAATAACGTAATTATCCATCAGCAGTCTTCCATACGTTAACTAACCGCGTCTATAGTAAAATTCTAACTAGAAGCATTGACAGTAAATGTATGAAAAAATAGTCAAAAAAACTATATTAAAAATTACGTTATCGAAAATTGTAATAGAAGTACTGACTGGTCGCGATAAAATTGCTTGTGTCGCCATAGTCATCATAATGTCATATTCAGTTTTCTATAGAAGACTAAAATTTTTCTGTTTATATTTTTTAATAACAATCAATATTTTTTGTTATAATCTATGGAATAAAGACATTTAAGATTCTACTTTATAAACAAAAATGTGTTAATGACAGCAGAATGTGTAAAAAAATTAATAAAGCGGCCGAATCGAATGTAGAAATAAGAATCTCGCCTTTTTTCGAAAACCATTAATATTGTAACACTGGCACCAACGAAAGCCGTTAAAAGAAGAAAAAAGAAATAAAAAAAAACGAAAATTAATGAAAAAAAAACTTTTACTATGCAATAAATAATAACTAACAACTGCTAGTGTGGAAAACAAAAATCATTTCGTTACACAATACCGGATATTATTTGGTCTCTACATTGAACACACGGGGACAATTAATTCCTAGCAACAAACACTAATACATAATAAGACTTAACTGATTAAAGGATAAATTAATTTAGTCGCAAATAATCTAATAAATACAAAAGTTTAACCAAAAATTAACAGACTGGAATTGTTACACAAAAGCTTTTTCAATTAAAATAAAAATTTAATTATGACACTTAAAAAAGTTATTATTTTCATATAAAATGAGACATTTAAATGTGCGTTTTCATGTTTTACGTTAATAGTAGACATTTTTAATGAGATAATAACCATTTATATTGATACTTAATTTATATTTCTTAACTCATAATATACAAAACATTTTAAATTGGCCACTCTGAAGTTGCAGCGAGTAGCCATATTCATTGAAGTAGTGCTGTAAATTGGAACATAACATCATATTTCCTTTTTTTTTTTATTTGACATATTTAAAAAATAATAAAGAATTTGTTTAATTTATTTTAAAATGACAGAACTGTTGAGTCATTATTAAGTTAAAATGTATGTTAAAATATTCTCGTACATACATCTAAGTGTTAGTGAAAATCAGTCTGTAAGAAATTAAAAAATCATACATGATACTAAAATCTCAAATTTGAAAGATTTCCTTACAGGAAACTTGTCTTATATATAATGTTTTTAATTTCAATATTAAAAATTAGTTACTTGAGTGTTGCCAGTGATGAAAAACAATAATAAACATTTTATACAATATATTAATACATATTTTTTGAAATGCCTAACAAATATATTTGATTAAAAAAATCTATTATAAACTTAAGTTTACAGCCAGCTGTAGTTCTTTTAATGATAAAAAAAAAATATTAATGAATTAATTACATCATTGCCATCAAAAATCTTACAACTAACGCTTACAATTCTTAAACAATAGAAGCACTTTGGATTAATATTTTTTATATGTTTAACTTACATATAAGGACGTAAAAATAATTATTAATTAGGGGGACATGAAAATGCACTGTTTATTGACATTTCGAAAACACACTAAAAATAATGTTTTTCAAACACATTAAACTCCACAATATTAAATTGTCTAAAAACTTGTTATGCCTCTTTAACGAAAAATGCAAATCATGACTGGAACGGATGTTTAAGTTAATAAAATGTCTTTCTACTATAAATTTTAACAATTTGTACTAATTACAATATAAATACTCTAAGCCACAAACTTGAACAATTGTTATATCATCTGTTGGTATACCTGATATCTACCGGAAAACCAATCAAATCAACTGTCCATCGAAAGCCGTTTCAATAACGTATCTATCTGCAGTTTTCAATACTAGCTGAAGATGGAGACTTGCGAAATTAACAGATATTATTCAATTCTGAATCAAAACCATCTCAAAACTACTCAAACACACAAAAAATGTCATGACAATCATTCTTGTCAAATAAAAATTCACCAACACATTTAACAATATAAAGATTAAGTCCGCATTTTACCAGTAGTAAGCTAAAACACAGATAGACAATTTATTGAAAACGGCCATAATTCATCTCTAACTTACCATAAATGAGTACAGTAATACCTCAACTTACCCATACTCATCTTACGCGAATTCGAGTTATAATATTTAATAATGAGTTTTTTTTTCAATAAATATTATTTACTGTATTATCTACAACTTTATAACACACCTTTCTTTGAAATTCTTTACTTTAACCTCTGATTCTACATAAACATTTTTGTATTTATATAAATGAACTTGTATCGCGACTTACGCAAAATTAACTTACATAAATACGACTTACGCAGTGAGTTAATTTTTTTTTCTTTAATATTATTTATTAAATTTAATTGTAAAACCGTCTTTTATATCTCGTTACTTCTAAAAAGTAATTTTGTTTGTATATATTTATATGAACTGCAACGCAACTTACGCAAATACAACTTACGTATACGACTTACTCACTTACAGGGGGTAAGTCGTATACGTAACTTACAGTTCCACTAATTGAGTAAGTTCAGGGTATTGCTGTACTAAGACATGTATTCTGTCAATAACAATTTATATTAATAAGCCTTTAATTATAATTATTTTTCTGTTATTTATGGCAGTTTTCGTCAAAAGATCTGTAACAGCAAGGATTTTATACTGCACTACATTATATTTTATGTAATAATTTTTACTAATAAATATGTTTAATTATATATTAACTCTTTATAATATTTTAAATATTAGTAATTTTAAATATATCATTAATATGAATATGTTTCGTTAGCTTAATTTCGATTAAATGGTTCTATTTATTTATTTTCAATTCCCTTTATATATGAAATATTCCTTGCAGTGACAGATATTCTTATAATATTTTAAGGCATTATCATGTATTGGTTGAGTCATATTGTTACTAAAAAACAGTCGTCAGTGTTATATTAAGACACGTCAAATACCTTTAACTATTTCGAGTATATTCTGTAATTTATACGAGTTAAACTTGAACTGTATAGCTATATAATATTAGCTAGTATTCATACAAAAAAAAATAAACAGACATCAAACTTTGTTAAACATCATTTGCAACAGACAAATGCCTCATACGCAAAGTATTAAACACTTTATTGAGGAACATTTATACTTATCATATTGAGACGTCTAAGGCGTGGCAAAGGCGGGGTATCACTTATCACAACACGTCACTTTACACCACAAAACACGTCACTTTCCAACATGTCACTTCCCAACGCGTACTAGAACGTTCCACAACGTCCCAAAGTACGAGAGTAGTCGCTACATGTTTGACCAGAGATCGAGTGCGACGAACTGTGGGCAAAACTTTGAGAACGATATGCCAGCTACGATGCCAGTTACTAGTGTTGCTCCTCCTATCATGCCAGCTGTTGATGCATGTTCCGGGGCCACGGTACTGAAACAATTAATTTTAAAATGAGTAATAATGCTCTCTACTATTAATTACTAATAGTAATAGTGACTTACTTCTAACTGTTAAATTTACGTCAGTATATAAACATGGTGTTTTATTTAGGCCTATTTTATTTTAAACAATATAGAAATAACATACAAAAATAACAAAATACATTAGATTTTACTATATAACACTAGGTTTTATTATACATACAGACATTACTTTTTATTAATTAATACTAATAATATTAATGTGAAAGTAACTCTTGTCTGTCTGTCTATCCACACATAACACACCTAAACACCTGATCTATATCATATAACATTTGATATAGATATATATTGGATCTTGGAGACAAAGTACCATTTGTGGCAAATTAAAACTTAAAGGGAATGAAATAGGAAATAACAAAACTTTATATGGGTACTGCATCTTTTCCCATAGAATTATTTATAAAAATAACACAGATAAAATCAGTCACCAACCAGTATAAAAACTTTACTCACCCGCTAACATACATCATGCCGAGTGAACTACCATGTCCAGAACTCCATCCGAGTAGAACAGCCAACCCCCAGTATGCCCAATCATTATCAACTAACACTGGCAGTGTTCGTGTCCTGCCTCTCGGGTGATAGTTGCAAAGTAGGAACAACGGGATGAATAGCAGACGAATGCTTGTGAATACTGCCAACCAACGACGACTTGGCTGAAATAGACGAAACTCACATTAGATGTTTTTAGATTTCATTTTAAACTAGTTTTTTCTAGCAACTTCACTCCCATTAATGTGTAAACTATGTAATTCTGTAAAAATTATATAAATGTTATTTTTCTATCCTTCAAAAACAGTTTTTTTTTTCTAAATTTAAATTACACTGTCTTTGTCTCTAGTCCTGACAACATGTATAGAAAATTTCATGATGATTGGTTAAGTAATTGAGACATGGAAACAACGTTACGTTATTTTCATGTTGATCATAAATTACGTATTAGGTATATGTTAGGTCTTGTTTTTTTATTGTAGCAAAACTTAGGTGCACACAAATTTATTCATAAAATATGCGTGTGTTTTAGTTGAGCGTTATTATACCCACTTTGTAATAGTGATGAACGCCACATAGACGACAACACTGCGTTGGGTAGTGGGAAAGTTGAAATTATGAAGTAACAAAACAATTTATACTTACAATAAAAAAAAACAACTTTTTAAAACCTATTCTATAAGGTAAATAGCTAGCAATATCTCGCGGGTTCACCCGCCTTCCCCTATGCGTCGTAGCATGGTGCTATTTATATATGCCATATATACATAGCCCATGTCCATAGACACATTAATACAATCCATAATTTTGAATGTATTAAAAACTCTTTTGTTACTGTAAGGGATATGCCAAAAAACACCACAAATATACAATCATTTCTAATGTTATAATACACATGTGAAATTATTTTTCAATTCCATATAAGCGAAGATGTAAAATCGCTGCGGACTGACATAAATTGGATGCTTATAAGCAATAATGTGTCAACCCACAAAAAGTCAAATTCGGAGATATTCATGTATTTTGATACTGCATCACCTATTTAACATTATTTAAAAAAAATGAAGTCATATAAACTAAATAAATACGGAAAAAGGTTTCTTAATTAATTGGTTCGAAATTCAAAAAAAATTTATGAGATAATATATTAAATATATTAATCTGAATTTAATTCATTATACCTTTTATCAAAAAATAAAAGAAAAGATGGATATATACTTCTCCAAACAAATTTGTTAAAAATGGGTTTGACATCTTTAGACGCCATTTTCTCAAAATGAAGTCCGTGTGGCTTGACACAGTATTGCTTATCAGCGTCCAATTAATGTAAAGACAATTCCCTCATCGACAAGTGGAAATACAAGAAAATTACATAAGATAATCACGTGACTTACGAAAGATTTAAATTCAACACACATTGACTAGTCTCCAAACGAATTAGTCAAACAACACTTTGTCTAGATCCACTGTAATTCAAATTAAGAAAGAGGTAATATAGTTTAAAAAATATTGCTACTTACAAATTGCCATAAACTCGCTGTAATGTTTCCTATCATGGCTGTAAAGTTGAATGTTAAGAAGCATGTGAGGCGAACGAAGTTACTGCCAAGAAAACCTGGTGTCATCGGTTGAATGTCTGAAAAAATCATAAATAATTAAAGTAAAAAAGTATAGTAACAGCCTGTAAATATCCCACTGCTGGGCAAAGGCCTCCTCTCCTATTAAGGAAAAGGAGTAGCGCTTAATCCACCACGCTGCTCCACTGCTGATTGGCGGATATACATATATCAGAATTTCTCCCGATACATGCAGGTTTCCTCACGATGTTTTCCTTCACCATCGAGCTCGAGATGAATTTAAACACAAATTTAGCACTTGAAAAATCAGCGGTGCTAGCCGGGGTTTGAACCCGCGATCATCGGTAAAGATCGACGTGGTCTAACTACTAGGCCATCTCGGCTCTATAAATAATTAATATTTAGTAATAATACCCTCAAAAAGAGTATTGAATATTAATATTTTACCAATAAAAACTAACATTTTCCAACTATAGTTACGTTCAATTCAGTGTACTTGTGTAGCAAAACTTAGGTGCACACAAATTTATTAATAAAATATGCGTGTGTTTTAGTAGAGCGTTTTTATACCCACTTTGTAATAGTGATGAACGCCACATAGACGACAACACTGCGTTGGGTAGTGGGAAGTTTTTTTTTATATAAAAAGGTTTCGATTTTCTTAAAAAAGCTATATTAATTGGGTATCCTTTACCTCACCTCGTATCGCCCCCGGTTGGGGGAGAGGATATTGGCTATAAATTAACAATGGACGATCACTAACTACTTTATTTTTGTGGTGTTAAAATCTTGGATATGATTTAGTTGTTGCTATCAAAAATTAAAATATTCAAAACTAGGAATTTACACTCTCTTATTGAACGTCAACCAAATGATTCCACCGCGGTTTAGGAAAAGTTAATCCTCAGACCTGAGATGAAACCGCGAAAGAAACTCAACTAAACTTATTTTCCTTTACTGAATTTTTTTTAACGTCAACTATTATAAAATATATTGAGATAGCTTGGAAACGATGGCTTTATTCCCATGGCGTGTTATCATCTACAAAATTTTCAATATCGTAACATCCTCTAGTTCACAAACATTTTTTTACAATCTTTTCGAACTTTGCTATAGAAGATTTTTTTTATGACTCAACAAACAAACCCTGTACTTTATATACTGATAAAGTATTGTTTCAAACCACAGACTATTGCGCATATGAAATCACTTCTATGAAACAATACTTATTGTTTTAATATTTACAGCTCTATTATTTTATATTGATAATAAAGAAATTACTAATTAACTATACAATACTTTGAATAATTGTTTTTGTAGAAAAATATAACCGACTTCAAACAGATGTGTTGTTGAATTTAGATGATAACATAATTATATCTATACTAATATTATTAAGCTGAAAAGTTTGTTTGTTTGTAAACGCGCTACTCTCAGGAACTACTGGTTCGAAATGAAAAATTATTTTTGTGTTAGATAGTTTATTTATTGAGGAAGGCTAAGAGCTACATATATAAAATCACGCTACGACTCATAAGAGAAGCAATAACCATAAACGCGAGTAAAACCGCAAGGCACAGCTAGTATATAATTAAAATAATAATTGCAAGTCATGGTTTTATTTAAAAGTTTCATCTTCAATCTATTCATCAGTTCCTAATGCATAATATACTAAAGTAAAGCCCAATCCAAATCGAATCAATAGTTTTTAAATAAATCGTGGCCATACAAACCTACATACATACATGTTGAAAATAGAACATCCATTTTTAAGTCGGTTAAAAAATGTAATAGAAATATATTTGTTTCAAATTGTTTTCTTGAGATCAATACTAATTTTATACCCTATCCGTTACCGAAATTAAGCACTAGGCAAGAGTTTTGTACTAAAAATAATTTCAAACAAATAATTCTTATATTAATTTCGAGTATCAGAAAACAACTTTAATGATTTGGATCTTTTGTATTTAGAAAAGATTTTAGTTTTTAAGTTTATATTTAAAGGTTTCTTTTACGATAAAACGCGGTTTACACAAGAATATTATTTTATAAACAATGTGAATTTATAGTGCGATCCATTATGTTGCCATTCTTGCTAACAAACATTCGCGTACTAGTACTTCAAAATTTCTAGAGATGGCGTTGTTACACAATGTTTCAATTACGTATGTTAAAAAAAAAACAAGCAAAAGTTGATAGGTGAAAGGCCTAGGAAGTATTATTTTTATATATATTTTTAAAAGACTTAAAAAAAGAGGAGATTCTCAATTTGAAATGTGTCTTTTTTTAATTTTCATTACCTCAGGACGTTGTAATTTCTTAATCGATTTTAATTTTTTTTTTATTGGAAAGGGTATTTCAGATTAGTTCCACGATTATTTCATTGGTTTTATTAAAAAAAAAACTGCAATTAGTATACCATCTATTACTTATTTTGCTTTCGAAACTTTAAAAAAGACTAGAAGTCAATTCCCCTTTTTTAAAAGTTTGATTTTTGGTATATTTAACAGTTAGTTTTGGTCGCTTTTATTTAATTCTTATTTAAAATGTACTTTATGCAAATAGGCTTTTGAATGACTTTTTAGTCGCCACGTTATAGGCCAATTAGTCTTAGTTTTTTTTAAGCTTCCATCTGTTCGAAATGTAGAGAATTATTTGAACGAACTTACCAGAATGAACAGCGGGGAAAACAGACAACGTCACGAAGAACACGATGAATATGTTGTAGAGTTGAAAGAAAGCTTGCTTCATGATGAGTCCATAGGGAGTGCGCTGTTTCGAAATGTCAGCATTTTGATTGGTGGCAGCCAAAGCCGGGTTCACACGTAAAGTTCGTTCTTGCAACGTTTCGTGGTAACGGAAGAATCTCTGAAATAGGTTATGATTTTTTTTATTTGGCTTTGGATACATGTATTTTGAGAGTTGAAAAATAATTAATTTACTAAATGATTTAATTTGATTTGTGAATGTTTTCAGAAAATTATTTTGAAAATAATAACACGAAATCTTTCAGGGTGATTTTATAATATTTTTTCTTTATTAAAAAATAATCAAATGTAGCAATACTTAGGTGCACACAAGTTTATTGATAAAACCTGCGTGTGTTTTAGTAAAGCATTGTTATACCCACTGTTAAAATGCGGTAGCATTATGATAAATGAGACCACAGCGTTGAAGTGGGAACAAAGTTAAAAAAATAATACTTATAATATAAGACAATTAAAACAAAGTAAATTTGTAATAATATTACAATTGTAAAAATTATCTGTCAGGACATAGGCTACTTTAAAAATGTGCATCTAAACAATAAAATAATTGTTTAAAGAAAAAATTGAAAACTTTGTAATGGAACTTTTTTAAATAATTTAATTATTATTTTTACAATCCCTATCTGTATATAAAAAAATCAATTGCCGTGCGTTAGCTTTGTTAAACTCAAAAATAGCTTGACCAATTTGAATATTATTTTTATTTTATTCACCTACATACTGAAGTGGTTTAGACAAAAAGAAAAAAATTATAGAGATTTTTTGGCTATGCAAAGATCACCACAATCAATCAAGAACCAAAATGATTAATCTATTTATCAAATAAAAAATGAACTTACATTCAACGGCAAAGCAAAGTATGTATCGAAGCAGATCAGCAGCACAAACATGCCAGCAATGAAATAGTATATGGCTGATGTCCTGTGACTCTTCGTGAAGATATCAGAAGCCCAGTTGATGAAAACCACGAGGGTTCCACATATATTGGAGCCAAGGACCACTGCTCCTGTGTATTGAGGTGGTAAACGAGCTGCCACTCCATATACTGAGTTCTGGAAGATAGCATTGAAACCTGGAACACAATGGAAACTTTATTTAATTTTTAATCCTAAAATTTTATGGTATTATAAGTTTGACATTTGTATCTCTAGCATTGTAGTGCCATCGAAGCTCCCTAACGAATGGGCGAATTTTAGCTTAGCTATAATTCTTAAAGATCTTTAAAGATGTTTGAAGATTATCTATGATTGATGAAAGGATCCGAGTAACATCTACATGTCTGATTGAATCGAAATTTACTGTACTGTGACTTCAATGATACTAAAATAACCAAGTAACATAATCTTGACCTGACGCTGCATCATCTGGAATCAGCAGGATACGCAACTCCTCACTAATTTACAGCAAAAATACCGTCTTGGAGTTAATTGAAATGGTCTCAATGAATAGATTATCAAAGGTTTTTTTTTGAAATTTTCAATTTAATGTAAATATGAAAATAGAAGCAACCGACCAGGCAGGTCATATGATGTTAAGAGATCACAGACATATACAGCATCAAAGGATCCACAAAAGCTTAAAGAGAAATGACGGATGGTACAAGAAGTGAGAATAGGAATGGGGCATATATGCTTAAACAAAAAATACCAGAAATGTACATAATATATAATTATATGCTAATAATGTTTCTGTAAGACTCATAAATATGATAACTAAATTTGGAACATCAACAATAGTACCGAATTTCCCATAAAAATCAAAACACTATAAAATTCCTTGAAACGAAATAATCATCATCTATAATATTTAATAAAACATAATGCTCGTGAACGCTAATAAAGAAAATGCTTCTATACCATCAGTATCGAACTGAAATTGCAAGTGAAGTAAAATACAATCAATAATTTTCCATTATTTAATGAGTATCGATTCAAACGCTACACGACATAGTATTGATATCGTACATGATATTGAAATTTAACTATACATCTATGAAGGCGAAAAATTAATCACTTATTCACTTACTCGATGACTTACTTAACTCATCATGTATACTTCATTCCCGAACTATAAGGCGAGAATTACACTTGTAAGTTTTTTTCTTGTAATTGACGTAAAATGACGCTGTACACTGGTAACAATTATGTAGGTAGCCTTACAAAATCTGTGTATATCAAAAATAAGGAACTGACAGGAAATTCTTTAAGGTGTAATGCAATTACAAACAACTTATTTACATTTTTATGAAAGTCTGAGAACAAAACTTATAAGTGTAATTCTGATCTAAGACCTATAGACTTTAAAGCTATTCTTCTTTTTAAGTAAGGAGTTAAGAAGCGAACAGATTTTTCGAAAATGAAACGGGACCAAAATTTACAGTATAACTGACACGAAGTCAAAAAGTTACATAATGATTTGTAGCAAATTTTAGGTGCACACAAATTTATAATTAAAAATCCGCGTGTGTTTTAAATAGCGTCAATTTCCCCACTGTTAAAGTGACAATCATCATATTGATGAATTCACTGCGTTGGATAGTGGGATAAAGTTATAACGACCGGTTACTTCAATGAATACAACATGGTCAAGGAAGGGAAAAAAACTAAATTAACTTTAAAATTAGTGTTTTTTTTTCGATAGGATGTATCGGAAAGAGAGAGCTGGAAGTAACCCTGCACCCATTGCTTGCCTTACTTTTTATGTGTAAAAATATCTTCTTTGTTTTTATTTGAAATAAATATGCTATAATATGCTCTCCCTTTATGACCTGTGATCTGGAAGAAACTATCATTCTGACTCGAACTTAATGCTACTCCAAATAACTATGTAACGCGTTCATAACATAAAATTTTTATTTTACACGACGCCTTTATAAAAATTGTCTAACCTTGGTATTATGTTTGGGACGCAATCCCAAATTAAGAAAATTTCTTTAAAAAAAATATATGATTTTTTATATATTATCTTTAAAAAAATGTTATAACTCGACTTGACAAAATCACACGTAATTAACCCCCTCCCTCCAAAACTACACTAAAGTCTTAAATATAATTATGCGTAGAGTGTTTATATGTATTTAACTCACCATTTAATAGAAAAACGGATATCATAGTCAGCCAAAAGAACACAACCGGCCACTGTGAACTGTCAACCATAGCGAGGACGACGGTAGCCACGAATATCAGGACCTCTATACATAGCGACCACACTATCCTAGTTGTCAGGTTGCCTCTGTGAACAAAGATTTATTTTAAACTTTTAAACAAGAATTCACTAATAATTATATTATTATTACTATATCTTACGTGCCAGGTAACAAGATAGACATAAACATATTTTTACTTTTTATATGCATATGTCGACAAATGACATTAAATTTATTTATTTATTTAAAAACACTAATAATAATAATAAATACCGAGAACGTACATATGCTAATAATATATAAAGAAAATTAATTTAACCTCTAATTATAGATATTCGCAACATCACACAAAAACCAATAAGTCAAAGTTAACACAATAAAAAAGTTAATTATATAAAGAAAAAGAAATTAAAAATTAAATAGCTTTCATATAACAATTAAGTACCAAAACAATGATAATTATTGAGGAGTAAAATAAGTAACTGAAGATGTCAGAAAAAAAAATTACAGCGCCAGAGATATAAATATTACTAGAAAAAAAAAAGTAAAATTATTGTTATAGTTATATAAATATAGATATGTTATAAGCTCATGGAATTTGGCACTCAGAATACCGACCACTTTGGACGACGTTGCCTAGCGACTGAATGTCATATTCAGGCGAATGTTTGGTCAACAATTTAATCGACGAAATTGTCAAAGTTAAAAATATTTACAGATTCTTAACGTCAAATAGTATAAACGTAACATATCTTTAGTTATGTACATAATTTGACAAATATAACCGAGTTCTCTGCCTAAAAAATAATAAATGTCCTATAACTTATACAATTTTGTTTTTGACGCTTTAGATCGGCTTTTCTATCCTTCAGGGACTAATATTTTTGGATGATATGTGTAAGCCCTTTTCTATTCCCTTTATAACGCGCATACAAAATTTCATGCTTATGTTTATGGACAAAAGCGTTAGAAATAAACCCACTTTCTCATTGAGGTATCCAAGTAATTATATCCATAAATATACTTGAAAAACATTATTCTTTTTAGGATAGTCGGGTGAAAGATTATAGTATAAGTATTTTCTAGTAAAAATATTTAACTAACTTTAACGTTAATTATGCATTTAATATTCAGTGTAGCAAAACTTAGGTGCTCACAAACCTAAGTAAGATTTGCAAGTGTTTTAGTTAAGCGTTTCTCTTCCCACTGTGAAATTGTGATAATCGTATATCTACGGAAAATCACTGCGTTGGATAGTGGGACTAGTGATGAAGCTCTGTAAATATTTAAACTATTTTGTAAACAAATAGCCCAATAAAAGACCTTTTTAAGGACACCTACTACTTTTCTAATAAATGCAGTTCATTGTTACATAAATCTGTATTTTTTATCACGTTTCTCTTAATATACATTTTTTCTCAATTTCTGACTAATTTCACTATTCAATTTTATACTCTGTATGTACTTTTAAAGAGAAACAATAGCAAAACATAAAACTACCAAATAAAATGATGAATTAAAAAAAACACTGAACAACTTACCCAATTTTAACAAATATATTAAACCAGCTGAACAGAAGATTAGGCACTTGGGAAGCCCATCCGACGTACGTCATGAAATCGTCCGCTAGTGTCGGTGCGTTGATAAGTTTGTACTCCACGAAGTATGCCTTAGCTGTTATGAACATGTTCCATGCTGTCAAGGTTCCAAGACCATGGAGCATTAGCGTGAAGTATATTAAATTCCATTTGTCCTTTGGAGGCGCCAAATCCATGGCAATACCTGAAAAGATTATGCACCTTTAGCACGGCCGATTTGTCTGGTGACACTGGTTGGGACTACTACATATGAAAATTTAAGTAATAATTTTCATTGGACGTATTTATACAACTGTTTGTAGTGTTTCTGGTTTTTTATTTATTTATTTCTTTAAATAACACAATGTTTATATAAAGTTAAACTAAGCAAATATTGAAATATTGTGTTTTTATAAAATACGTATCACACCATTGAAATGAAAAACTGTTTAAAATTATAACACTATTTTCGAAAACTGAAATCATAATAAAACTTTTTTTTTTATAGCACTTTGAAGCATATTTTGACTGTATAAAAAGTAGTACTAAAATTCGATTTAATATACCATTATTAAAAAAACTACAAAAAGCCCTACCTTGACAATATAAGTGATGTCCTAAGACCCCTATTTTGCAATTCAACAAAAGGAAATAGTAAAATTCGTGTCGCAATACTTAGGTGCACACAAATTTATTTAGTAAATATGCGTGTGTTTTAGTAAAGCTTCTATTTACCCACCATGACGATGTGACAACAGTCTTGTTAGACTTGTGACACTGCGTTGGGAGTGGGCATTATTTTAAATTGGTTAATTGCGATGCTGAGGGATTTTCATTGATACATCTATTATTATTCGATTCGATAACACATTTTCACTAAACATTTAATTTATATCGTAGTCAATAATGATTTTTCTTTTCCTATATAATTTAATTTATTTAGAAGCGTATTAATGAGTACCATTTTAAGTGTACTGTAGATTCTAATGTAAATTCGAGAATAATCGCTAGTTAAGAAATAAACACTCATTGTCAATGTCATTAAAACTTTTAATATAAATCTATTTGACCTAACAACATAAAAGTGGTCGTTTATGTTTTGACTATGTCGAATTGTTCATAAAAAAAATATAATAAATATTTCAAATTTCCGAGATTTGCAATCATTTAACCATTATCTTGCATTTTGACTTTACTACAAGCGAATTCATTAATCAATACATATTTTAGCAAAGGTTACTAATTCGTTAAGATGAAAGAAAAATTTATTACATCTCCCTCTTTGAAGCAAATATTTAGATATTAACTAAGTATTACATATTATGTCATATAAGAGGGTATTTAAATACTATATTATCATTTGTATGGGCTCCATATGTATTATATAGGGCGTTCGACAATTATGAGGAGTTCTATTAGTGTAACACACCACATTTTACAAAAACTATGTTTTTTTTTCTACGAATATTTTGATATTCAAGCCGTTCTTACGCATGACACTATCTATAACACTCGATGTCACAAGTTCAGTTTACTCTTAAATCGTAATGATTAAAAATCAAGGAATTAGTACACACGCAGTCCAAGAATTAAATTCAACATTTTAAATGACCAAATATAAAAAAAAATATGCAGGATACGTATGTGTGTATTACAGTATATATTACACATATAAAACCCCTATATCAAAGACCGTAATTAATCGTCGAACATCCTATACAAGTTTAAAATTTATAAATTCATGCAATAGTCAGGGAAACGGTTCTTATATAAAACGCTGTAACCGAAAATTTATTGGCCAGGCATGGGGGCGTAATGTAACATTTTTCACTGCAATGCGTGAACTTGCGGCCATTCTGCCGCAGAAATTGTTATACGGCGCAAAGTTTCTAAATTAAACGCTGCCTTTCAGCGGCCCAACGCATTTACATTCTAAGTTATCCTTTTGACTCAACCTGAAAATATACTGCATATAAATTAACTTTATATAATCGTCTAAATGTTTCAAATTTAAAATATGCTTTATTCAAGTAGGCTTTTACAAGCACTTTTGAATCGTCAAAACAGAAACAAAAAAATAACTAATTAATTAATTAATTTACCACCGGTTCGGAATGTAGATTCTACCCAGAAGAACCGGCAAGAAACTCGATAATTATATATATATATATATATATATATATATATATATATATATATATATATATATATATATATATATATATATATATATATATATCATTGTGAACGATACATAAATAAAGACCGGCCGTTCAACGAAAGTAGATCAAATTTTTTAGTAAAAAAAAAAACTGTTTTCTGTTTTTAAAATTTATTTTTCGTCCTTTATAAAATGTGCACACAAGAAATACGTACGTCGGCCATACTGTTCTTATATAATGTAGATTTCATCACGATTCCCTTACCGATAAGTACAATAGTAATTAGCTAAGTACTAATTTTAAACTCTTGTTTTTTAAACGGTTTTATAAGTGAAAAAAATAATTTATTTTACTTAAATTTTCGTCATCTAACGACTAACGATATTTTGAATAGAATATCAAACGTGCATTTAGATGCTATACTACAGGTGTTACTTCATATCGACAAAAAATGACTTTAAGAAAATTTATATACCCACATACACATAAATAGGTATTTAGCGTTCGTAAACTCGGTTTTGCTAACGAGGGTTTAAACTAGAGTGTTATCGTTTATCATTTAATTATAATAATTAGTGTAACGATTTGCGTTTACACATTTCCGGTTATATCTATAACAAATCGTTTTTAGCCTTATTAATACTATTAACATAATCTTTCTAACTTTTCATTAGTCATGCCGCATACTGTAAGATTATATTAAAAAAATCTTAAGTACATCGGAACGCCCTACAAACATTTTGTACTAGACTCCGCACACTATCAGAAAACTGGATCGCTCGTCCGCTTTCGATAAGTCGTTAAGCTTGTAATAGGCGAGAATTTCACGTGTAAGTTGTAACTGATATAAAAAAACTATAATCAGGTAACAATTACCTAACTAAGCTGATATCATACGTAAGCTGGGATTTTCAATAAATATGTTACTGACAGTAAATAAGTGCAAGTGTAAATGCAATGATAAACGATTTATATAAGTATTATGAAAGTCTGTGAACAAGTATAATTTTATTACACTTATAAGTTTTGCTCTCAGATCGTCTTAAAGATTTACTAAAGTTGTTTCTGTTACACCTAAAACAAATTATTATCAATGCCTTATATTTGACATTCACAGCTGTCGTAAGTAGTTACGACGTATCTATTACTAGAATACGGAGTTGTTTTATATCGTTCGCGAGAGTCAAACTTACAAATATAATTCTCGCCTAATGCTCGCCTCAGAATTATAGTGACAGAAATTACTTGCAATGTGCGGACGGGCTTAATATGAGCAATCTAAATAAAGCCCGACGCGTGGGTACTGAATATTGATGAGCACAGCTATAAAAACAATTTTCTTAATCACCTAGGTTCTCCGCTCATGAGGTATTAAATGTTTTAAGCCGGTACACGTGTTGATTATTACATGTGCTATCGTAACATTGTTTTTTATTGTTATTAAAATTATAGATGTATCAAGTGTATAATGTATGGTTTCTCCTACGTGATTTCGATATCTTTGTCTTTGGGTTTGACAATCAATATTGTTCTAGTAGTTTTTAATCGTTAAAGTTGTACAGCTCACGTACACATTTCGTTATATTTTTTTATTTAAAATGTTATTTAAATGCAAATGACAACCTTATATCGTACTTTTTTAAGCACGAGCATTTTACTCGATTATACTTAAATATTTATTACAGTCATTTTAAGTTAGTCTATAACAATAATTTGATCAAATAATCAGTAACATAAGGGTATTTTAAAACATCTTCCTACAATTTCTCTCGGTGTATATCAAGCCCAGCCTGCTCATTTTTTTTTCGCTTTTTCCTTGCCTTAGAGGGAAAAGGCAAAGGTATTACACCGTACAGCCAAGTCTTTTATAATTTTGTATTCATATTCAATTAAATTGTAATCCATGTCTTCCGTTTAACCAGGCTGCTCATTATTCTAGTCCAGATATTGACAGGTTACTTCGTTACTTATTACCCGCAACCTCCATGGGCAAGACAGAAACCATTCAGGCTATTGATCATAATCAAATGATTGTGTAAACAATATTCAATTTTTAAAAATGTTTTACGATTATTATAATTTACCATTTTTGTTGATTTGTATTACACTTGTAAGCAAACATAATCTTATTCTTTTTATTGTCTCTATTGTTTTTGTGTTTTTTTTCTTTCATGAATTAAATTGTTTAATTAATCTTAACTTAGGTTTATTTAATTTTATTGTAATTTACTATAATTTTATTTTATGTTATTCCGTAATTTTATAGAATTAAGTCGTTGATATGGTAAATGATGTGTTACTTATAATTAATGCACCTTTTTGTAAATGTATTATGCTTTCTTTTGTGTAAATTTGTTGGTAACCTTTAATAAATAAGATAAAAAACTGTGTTAACAACTGGGACTGACAGCTTTTAATGTTCCCAGCACGCGAATCAATCCCAAACGTCGATGTTAAAGTACATTCATTATATTTACCATTTAATTAACCTAATATTGTAGTTAATTTTAAATAGCTATAAAGTCCACTCCAGTGTTTAAACTTTATACAATGAACTGAGATCAATAGTCCTAATTCGATACAGAAATTAAACACAGTTGATTAATTCGATAAATTAACCGCAAAACGTAGTTTTGATTCAAATTCAAGAATTTATAAAAACTTTTTATGTATAACATAAATAAAAAATAAAAAAAAAAAAAACAAAAATCTATACACTACGACTACTACCTTTCAAGGAGCCCTAACGTCTGCTGCTTTAAATGAGTTATCAAACATAAAAACCACATCAAAATCGGTCTATTTGTTAATTAGCTACGATGCCACAGACATACACACAGAAACACGTGAAATTTATAACACCACTCTTTTTTAATGCGCGGCTTGAAAATATTAATAAGAATTACGAAAGGGAAAATTATTTGAAAAGTTTTCTTACATTATGCCTTAAAATTACAAAACACTGACTTCATATGATTTTTCTAGTACACAAGAGTAGCTGTACCGTAATCTAGCAACGGTTCCATACAACCAAATAGTATGATCCATGGAAACAACGATTATAGATATCTTTTCGACACCGTAACGCCAAACGTTATGTGAATATGCCGTAAAGTAAACAAAGACGATCCTAATACAAAGATTAATTTTAATATAAATATTTTCATTCAGTTACATGAACCAAATACAAAACAGGTATTCAATCATAAAATGACAAAAACCCGATAAGTATTTATGACATGACGAAATTTATTTTATGAACGAAATCGACAAAACCAATTTTAAAAGCCAATATTTTATACAAACATGAATCACGAGGCACGCCTACCAACTCATCCACCTTTTTAGAATTCCGTATTCAAAGAGTATCAACGCGCCCACTACTAAGTCTTTACGATATCATCCACACCACTTCGATGCATGGTCGGTATCCAATGTGCGGTCTTCCCGATCTTTTTTCCCGCGTACGTGCAGGCTGTGGAATGATTTACCTCCTGAGGTTTTCCCAGAGCGCTATAATTTGGGGGTATTCAAGCGTCGAGTGTATAGACACCTTCCCGTCAAAGGCCGACAACGCACCCGCAACGCCCCTGGTGTTGCAGATGTCCGGGTGATAGTAACCACTTAACATCAGGTGGTACTATTTGATCGTTTGCCCCTTTTTATATAAAAAAGTCTATGTCTGTCAGGCAGTCAGTCAGTCAGTCCACCTAACCTACCATTTAAAGTTTTCACCCTTAAAATTAATACTATTCTACGGTAGAATTTTAAGGTTATAATATTTTAATAGTATTGTTAAAAGTCTTTGTTTATTAAAACACAAGTTTCAAAGTTGATGTTATTTGAATGCTGACTTAAATTTTATAAAACGATAGTCTAATGAATCTACATGGTACGGAACTCTAGAAACACGACTTTAAATCGCGCTTCACCAGTTTTCATTTTACATAAATACACTTTCAACCATATCTAACATCCCAAGATAGTTCGAGTCATTTTTTTCACATATTTATTTGCGGATGATTACCTTTCAAGTTGAGCGTGTCATTAGGCAGGTTAGAGCCTTCCCACGCAGGCGTCAACTTCACTGGCTCGTTGCGTAGGAAAGGCGCCTTTTCGCCTTCGCTAGCATCCCAACCTGCAACCAAAAACAAACAATATTATAGACATTTGTTGCGACAATAGTACATATATATTGCTAACATTTGGTTACGTCAATATCAACAGGATGATTCAAAGTGTATAAATTCAGAATATGTTCCGAAAAGCAAGAAAGCTCTTCATTTTTTTCGCAGTCTAACAATAAAGACAACTTTGTGATTTTGTGTCGATTTGAGGTTTCATATCTTCAATAAATTCAGAAAAAGTCTTTATTAATAAACTTTATGCTCGTGTAAAAACCCCAACACGCTACAGATATTCTTCCGGCCAAAATTTTGAGCTACAAATCGGCGATAAAAACTAGTCCAAAAAAAATCAATAAATGAAAAGACTGCTGTAAAAGTTTAAAATACAAATAGTTGATTTTATATCAGAAACATATCTCACGGTAGTGACATTGTTGGAGTAATAAAACATTTTAAAAGGTTCTAGAAAAATATTCAATTTAATAATAACGCGGCAAGGTAATACAAAACAAGCCTATGTCCACGGTAATGCTCTTATAAATGGGACAAATGCCACAGCCAGCTGCCGTTCTAAGAAAAGCTTTCTCGAGATTTGTTCTGCGGAGCATATTATAAATTCAATAAAGATAATAAAGATGTTTTAGTTTACAATTTCTACTTCCTGCATCGTAGTCAGTATATGACATTGGTATAAAAGTCTATATTTTTAATACGCTCTTATAAAATTACTTTGTATCATACTATATATGAAATTGAATTAGTCGCATTCAATTTTTAGACCTTTGCAATTTTCCGGTAACAATATAATATTTTTTTTTAATATGAAAAATACTAATTAATGACAAATAAAGGTAATAAAAAATACGGAAGACATTTTTAGGGAACAATTTTTTTTTAATTAATTAGATAAAGGTAATCGTCGAGCGCTTTCTAAGCTAAACAAAACATTAGTGCAACTGATATCAAGAATATTTTTACCAAATTTTATATTTGTCTCTATAGAGTTATATTTTATAGTGTATTTTTATTTATTTTTTACTTAATTAAAAGAAAAACAGACAAGTATGCACGAAGCTTTAAGGCAAGACCCATTTTCCTGATATTCAAAGCTAATAACGCTACCCGACGTTACGTCAAAGACAACATTTCGGATTCCTGAAATTCCGATAACTCGGTCTTCACATTTCACAGCACAGAGTAAATTCACGAGACAGCCTTAACAAACAAAGAAACTTACTTGTTAGTTAAAGTACACTATAATAGATCACGTTTTTTTTTTCTTTTTTTTTTTTTAATAGTCAATTTTTATTTCTGACAAGCCAGTATTTATTTCTCGAACTGCCTTCACTACGAAAACTTGATTTTATTATACCGTCCAATTTCTATACACCTAACAATGGGGTATTATCGCAAGTTTCGCAGTAAACCTTTTATATTTATCGCCTATAAATTGGTACACTCGAGTTCAGCCGCCGTTTCAGGACGTCAATTCAAAATGGCCGCACTCATTATGGCGCCATACTATTTTCACAAAAGTAGAAGAAAATGCAATTTGCATTAAGTTCCACTTAACGCCGCGAGGAATCTATTCACAGGATTTTTATTGAATAAGTCTAAATTATATTACCGTCCTTTAGAATTTTTATTTTCCAAGGATTTTAGAAAACAGTACTTCGTCTGACGTAAAAAAAAACTAATTAATTTATTTTCAAATTAAATGATAATAATATATGAAAGAAACAATGACAAACATTGCATACACACACGAAGTAAAGATAAGCTAAGAACTCCTAGTTTCAGACTGCGCAAAGTTAATATGTCTTTTATGGGACAAAGTATACGCTTCTATAATAAAATCCCGGAAACAATATTAAATTTGCCACTTCTCAAATTTAAAGTTTACATTAAAAAATCATTAATAGAAAAAGCATACTATTCAGTATATGACTACATTAATGATAAAACCGCGTGGAATAATAGGGCGTTGATATTCTCGCAGGATAACTGTAGCTAATTGTATCCAACAATATTGTACAAAAATATTTTTAAAAGAGTAACTACTGAGTTTCTCGCCGGCTCTTCTCAGTAGAGTCCACACTCCGAGCCGGTGGTAGCTTCACGTAGAACTGACATCACAAATTTGTAAATTGACGATTCGAAAGAGCTTGTAAAGGCCTATTTGAATAAAGTATATTTTGAGTTTGAGTTTGAGTTTATTCTGAGGTAACAAACTTAAAAAAAAAAAAACGTTATATATAGTAGGACGTTCTCAATTATATATTGAGAACCTCCCTCTTTTTTAAGTCGGTTGATTAAATACCACGTAAACAAATAAGGTTTATTTCTAACGAGTTTGAGATGATACATTTGGAAACAAAATTACATTAAAAGGAATCAGACATGCAAGGACGTGTACAGGAGTATGGAACGTCGGGTTAATTTAATATAATATGCCAAGTTTACTTTCGGAGAGTTACTCAGTGCGTGTTTAATTTGTACTCTGACGACCGAATTCTTAAACGATAATTAATTAAAAGTTGACATTACATCTCGCGCTATCTCTGTTTATCTGATCTCATATGGAAGTGACAGCACACTTCTATGGAAAATCCATATTTTCTCAAAGGAGCAGGTTAATCAAAATAATGATTTCAACTATATAGTTACTAATTAAACGACGATATGCTCGTTATATATTAGTAGATATCTCATAAGATGTCCAGTTTATATTTAACCAAATATAAATGAATGAGATAGCTTTGTCACGTACGATAACCTAAGATTGCGCAAATTGACTCTAAGGGTTTAAAGTGAACTGGCTGGTCCTTGCGGTTGTATCCGCGTTAATTTGAGGAAAAATTATGTTTATATAATGTTAACCTTTCCCACTTGAATCGGATATTGTTCACTATTTTTTATAAAATAAGAGTAGCCTAAGTTATTTTTATAACATCAGCTATTTGTGAGAGAAAGTCCCGTCAAAATAGGTCCCGCTGTTTTAACACATAGCCGGAACAAACAGATGAAAATTTTAAAAATCGTGTTTTTGATGTAAGTATCGTTTATATTTTTAAATACGTGTAGTTAAAAGCTGGTAATTTGAAATTACGAACAGACACCTCAATTTTATTTATTAGTATAGATTACTGCTGGTCGAAGTTCTTCTCTTGCTGTTAAAGAATTCAATCTTAAATCGATGTTATAGCTTAACTACAGTTATTACACACATGCAACACTCATTCATCCTATTTTTTTATGAAAGCGTTAGTATGTAAGTGCCTTACTTTTTTCATAACATTGCCTCAATATTAAATGAAAAAGTTAAAAACACCGTTTATGTAAACGGAAATTTCAATCTCCAGCATAATGCTGTAAAATATTATGACGGAAAACAAAAACTAACGATGCCAAGTTGACACAGAATCGAAAAACTTGAGCAAAGATGGAAAATTAATGCAATTCTATGCAATTTATTCAATAAAAAAAGACGTTACAATTTCAACTTAAAGCGTCTTTTATGAATCGCTTTTGTCTCCTCGTTCTATAAACCTTCTTTCATATAAATTAAACTAATAATTTCAATATTTCTTGGTAATATTCAGATAAGAGTAATAAATTCAGCATTGTGCAAGACAATATTAAACTTAACTGATTGTCGGTGACCTGGATCTCAAGATTAAATATGATAATTTGACATTGCTGGATCAGAGGTAGCGACTTTGATTTGTATTATTCTTTAGGTTTCGCGTGATATATCTTATATTTTGAATTAAATTACTACTAAATAATTCTTACTGAAATATTTTTTAAATGATGTTAATTTGAACAACGTCCATAGCAGAGATATAGACAGTAGAGTAAATTTCCATTTATTGTAACTCGTTCTTTAAAATTATTTGAAAAATACTATTTATGACTTTCAAAATGGTGACGGTTGGTTAGATAGCATGGGATATCAACAGTATTTAATTTATTATGTAGCCTGGATGTTCCGACACCATAGGAATTGCCGTTATCCCTACTATATATTATAATTTATGGGTTTTCAAGCATCGAATTTACCACATTTTGTAAACTTTCCACCAAACGCCGGCAACGCACTCGCAACTTCCCTGATGTGGGAGATATATACATATATAAACGATAATAATCACTTAACACCAGCTGGAATTATATAGTAGTTTGCTATTTTAATATAAAAAGGAACTTATCTATTATGGTACTACTTATCTATTGTGGTTTGACAGACACGTTGGCGCAGTTTTCACGGCATCTGACTAAAGCGCTAAAGCTTGCGGGTTCGATTCCCGCTCACGGCAAATGTCTGTATTGGCCATACGGATGCTTGTCGCGATCTTAATGGAGGCCGTTGAGTGTGATGCGTTTATTTATTATTTATTTATTTATATTATATTATAGCTAATAAGCATAGCATATAAGTAATAAGCTAATATTATACACTTGAGAGCTAATCGGAACTTCCTTAAACAGCTACGTGACATGTCCCAGTTGCACATTGTAGGATGAATTTACACATGAAGCAAATTGGCGTAATTGAATCTTGGACTGTTATATGACAATTGCAGATCATTTGTCACTTGAGTTCATCTTTCAACCTTTAGGTATATTGCACTAATAATGAATATAGCAAGAAGTGGTAAATGTCAGTAAAATTTATTAAACGATCGATTAATCTTTAGACATCATCTGGGAATAATAGATGTGAAAGTTTTATAACTAACAAGGTAATAAAAACTTTTTTTTTAAATTGATAATTAGATCTTGTAGGCTACACTATATACATCATTTATGAGAATTCAGTTTTTGTACTTTTAAATATCCATTCTAATAACGTTGGTAAATGTCTAATACATGCCCAGTTGACACCTGTATAATCTTCGACGAGTTGAGAACCTCCTCCTTCTTTTAAAGTCGGTTAAAAAGCCTCTAAGCGAAGATAGGACGCGTCTCTCTTAATGTAAGCATACATATACGTGTAATAAGTTCTTTGAGCGAAGCTAAGCTAAATACAACAGGCTCGACAGAGCATGAAGTAGACATTTCAAAGAAGCTCGCCCTGAAAGAATTACTTCTTACTCCATAAAAGTAAAACTGAGAAATGCATTCGCTACCGTGAAACAGGTTATTAACCTTATATAAATTGCGATATATTAACCGCTCAACCAATTTTGATGAATTTTGGTCTTAGATTGGACCTTGGAAAAGGTTATTTTGATAAACTTGAAGATAAAGAACATATGATATCAGGAAATAAGTAGAAAACATAAATATGAAAAACATTAAAAAAAACCCGTTTTCTTAGATACTTTTTATTTGCCAAAAAAA
The DNA here is from genome assembly GCA_037950945.1 of Hypolimnas misippus. Classification (NCBI taxonomy): domain Eukaryota; kingdom Metazoa; phylum Arthropoda; class Insecta; order Lepidoptera; family Nymphalidae; genus Hypolimnas; species Hypolimnas misippus. Next base: position 7,064,024 of record JBBEEQ010000009.1, read on the forward strand.
ACTATATAAACCCTAATAAGGCATTTAATTGACATTTTAATTAAAACAATTAAGAAAAATCTTTCATCAATTTATTGTCTTGCAATAAAAACTTTTGAAGTCTTATATAACGAAAAAAAAACTGCAAAACTGACGCAAATCATTAGGTTAACAAAGTTAAGAATGACGCCACGACGCTCATTGATAGGCATAGCCGCCAAACACAGTTACAAGGACATCCTTCTTAGAGCCCATTGATTTTTAAATCATAAACTACCATGAATGTCAAACGATCCTTTTGATGTCAACATCGTACAAAGCGAATGAAAGGAGAGCACGTATGGTTCAACAATATGACGAATAAATACTGAGTGATTGACCTTTGAACCTCACTTGAGTACATTGTTAAAATTGTTCAACTATACTTTATATATTTAATAAAGTCTTTAATAGCTAAAGCATATTATTCTGTACAAGATTATACAGATCATAATAATGCAGGGATTTAGTATAGCTGAATTTCATACAGGATGTTTAATATATACATTTGTAATTTTTAAATTTATATACTTAATAACACAATTTTAAATGTGTACCTATCGAGTTTCTTGCCGGTTCTTCTCGGTAGAATCTACATTCCGAACCAGTGGTAGCTTTTCTTAATTAAAGTAACTTTTATTTGTTTTGACTATTCAAAAGTGCTTTTAAAACCCTACTTGAATAAAGTATTTTTTTATTTGATTTGGATTGATTGTTTTTGAGATAAACATTTTCAAAGTCGTCTAAATGAATCCCTAGGGGTCTATGACGATTTACGAAGAATCTAAGTCAGCGAAAAAAATTTTCGGGTCTCTGGTATAGATGGTTGGAAAAGAGATTTCAGCAATTCCACTAACAAAGTCCACAGCTTGATATATTTATTTTTTTAAAAAGCTGCTCCAAGTGGTTTGACTCGTGTATATGGTTACCGCATCGCTTCTATGAGTCGTAGCGTGATGTAATATAGCCTTCCTGAATAAACGGGTTACGCAAAAAAAATTCAAATCGGATAATTAGTTTCAGACATTACCCCCTTTACGATATTAATATAAAAATCGGAATAATAGTTCCCAATATTATCGCTAACAAAAAATATCTTCAGTTTTTTTTAAATATTAAATACAGATAAAAAAGAGTGAATGACCGGTGATTGTTGACCCGAGCAGAGCACTTTGTTTAATATTGCATAATAATTGAGTGAGCCATCGAGTTGAGTTCATTTGATCTATACATACTTTTGCTATTGAATAAACTTTAAAAAAAGGCGACTATATGTGTTATATCGAAGATTCTAGATTGGAAATATTAATGAAAAGTAACAATTGAACATAATTTCCACGATCTATTTAAATATGTACACGACTTAGTGCTAATTACATACTCATGTTATATAACTTTAGATATATAGCCTCATTAATTTTGGCACACAAATTGCCGGCAACTTTGGACGAGGTCGCATAGCAACCAGCTAGCGACAGTATGACGGACAACAATATCATCGATCTAATAAGCCAATTGACGAACTTGTCAAAATTGAAATATATTGGTACCTACAGATATTTAACAAACAGTAGTATCTATAATTTTATAAAATGGCATTGTGTGAGCTACACAATATATATTATTTAAGAATTTCGATACCCTGACGTAATTTAGTAAGACGAAAAAATTACACTTTTAAATTCTACTCTCGTCACTGATATAATAAAACTTTGTAACCTGGTAACAGTTACCTAAGTAACTACAAGCTGTAATTTCAATTTATAAGTTGCTAAAAGTAAGTCATTTTATGAGTAAAAGTAATAATACACCATATATGTAAATCTTATGTAAATTTTGAAATTATAATAACATACACACACTCTTATAAGCGTACATGAGCCCCAAAAACATAATACTTCATTTTTTTCGGCAGTCATATAAAAATATGAAGAATGAAATTACGAATTGCCCTTTAATAAGAAAATTTCAAAAGTGTCATTAAAAATAAGTTATTGACTTTTTTCCAAATAACAAAAGCGAAATACGAAAACGTATGAAATTTTTTATTTTTTTTTTACTTTTTAATTCGATTAACTATATATAAACAAATTACAAAACCCAGGTTTCATATAAACAATGGTAAACGTAACGTAAACGTGATTCGTAAATCACCCCTTCCATCAAGCTCAATCGGTTAACAAGCTATGTGAGGCATGCACAGTTAAATAATACGCAGCATGCCGTGACCCGCGGCCACCCGAACTATCTGAGTCACCGAGGAATGTAAATATTGCTTGTAGATGTCTCTTTTGTTCTCGGCACTACGATCACTATCAAATTGCATCTAATTTATCGCTCTACATACAAGCTAGTTTGAATATTGAACTAACTAGATTATATCGCTGCTTTTCAAGAACATCGATGCAACTGAAAATGATGAATTTTAAGGAATGGAATTTAAAATTTCTTTATTAATGTGTTTGTGCATAGCCGCAAAATTTAAACAATCCCTTGATGTTATAACTTTATTGATTTAAAGAAAATTCATCATAAAACAATTTTCATGATAAAACAACAAAGATTTATGGTCTTTTGACATACTTAGTTCTATTTGTTAGAATTTTGAATTACTACGATATTCTTGCAAACCAGCGATATTATAGATAAATTTATTTATATGAATTTTGTCTGTCACAATCTAAACTTTATTCAAATAGGCTTTCACGAGCATTTTTGAATCGTAAGAACAAAAAAATAATAATAGGAAGCTACCATCGATTCGGATGCAGACCGAGAAGAACCGGTATGAAACTCGATAGTTACATAACAAATCCCTTGTTACGGGACTTCTGTAATTTCGACCCTAACGACAACGACAACCAAAGCGGGAATAACAATCGTAAGTTTTACTCTCGTAAATGATATAAAACAAATCTGTACTTTAGTAACATCTATCTAGATGACCTTACGAAAGCTGTGAGTCTGTCAAAAATAAGGCACTGACAATAAATTCTTTCAGGTGTAAAGCAATGACGAACAACTTATGTAAATCTTAATGAAAGTCTGAGAGCAAACTTATAAGTGTGATTCTCGTCTTATAACAATTAGATAGAAGTATCTAGTTACGCGGGAGCGTGTCAAGCCAAGTTCAAGAATCAACTGGCGAGCCAAGACAGACCTTAGGCTACAATACATTGTCTTATGTTATAAGAAGATATGATATGTTATACTGTTACTTATAAATAAATTTTAAGACTGACCATTGAACTTGGCACCCATTTAGATCTCACTTTTTTGCCGTTGAAGTCAACAACCAAGGCATTTATCATAATATTGAACTTGGCTCTCATTTCACATTTATGTTTTTTAATGGAACAATTTTTATTCTTTATGAATAATATGAGATAATTAGCATTTGATAGTATTATACAGTTAAAATGAAAATATATAAAACAAACAGTGCTAAACAGTAAGCTTTATAGAATTGGTCGTTTTTAGAAGTAACTAAGTTGTAGTTTCAGCAACTGCTTGATAATTAAAACTATTATAATTATTCTACTTAAAAAATTAAAACGTAATAAAAGTGCACTTGAATGTACTGAAAATAATTCATTGAAATATAAAGAACAATTATAATAACCGTAAAAATGTTACGAGCAGAACTAAAACCGAAGCATGCGAGAGCTACGTACAATTCAAAATCGTTAAATAGCAATTAAAGACTGAAATATATAAAAATGTCGAAATATAATCAATAACTCGACCTATATAATTTTATTCTTATATTTTTACGACTGTGTCTACCTTTATTTCTTTCTGTCTTTACTTATTTTCTGGGGTGATGGGGTGTGATGGATAAAAACTTTTTTTAAGAATAAGGCTTTAACTTTTCTGTTTGCATGTTTAATAAAATATGAAATAAATAAAATATATAAACAAAAATATATGATAGATTACACAAATTATCCTTTGCCAGTAATTCATAACGGCACATTTTCTAACTTTTTGAGATTTTGTGATAAATTACTTAGAGAGTGAGTGGTATTTTGCCTTTAAGTATTGTTTGTGAGACTAATATACACATAACCAAAAACCCATTGCTACGATACTTAAAGAGTTACCTAGCAACTGGTTGTTGATGCCGTTGTATATGCCGATATATTTTTGCAAGAGTTGGAATCAAATGAAACTAATGTCTTATTAACATTCGCTTCTAGACTCTAAGTATATAGATATAATATTATAATTAGCTGGCATATCACAAATCTGACATACTTTTGTTTGAATGACGATAATTTAGAACAAGCTGTAGGTATCATTCTGATAAACACGTTTATTCAAACATTTAGTATCTCATATTGAAATTTGAATATTGTTATTTAGAGATTTATTTTTTATTACAGAAGTGACAGGTGATCAAAGGTGAGATGGTAAACAACATAGAAAATCTCAAGGGACAAAAAAGTCTATTTTTGGCTATTGCAGATCATAGTAGAAAGGGTCAGACCCCATAGCGTTACTAGATACAAGAAAATAAATAAAATAAGTTTAAATTATATAAAACAAAAATCTGTAATTTATTTTCTCTGTATAGATTTTATCAATTCGTTTTGTTACGAAAATTGTGCTACATTTTTAGTCTATATTTTCCTACACTAATAAGCAACATAAAATAAATATTTTAGACTAAAAATAATATTTTACAAACCTAACATAATCTAGTGAGTGACATCGTTAACACAATTATAAGCCTTTAGTGTATGCATTAATAAATAATCCCTTTTATTTAAGGGTCATTAATGCATTGAGGTAAATACTGTTTAATTATAGCCATTTTTATCTTTAATTCAACTCATCATTATATCATTCGAAACCCACATTTCCTCTTTCATAGCGAGTAAATTGTTACCATTATCTCAAACATGCAGTTGAATTGACTTATGCCAAGTACTTTTGCGAACTCGTAAAAGTCCTTCATATCCGGCGTTAATTTAATTGCATTGTGAGTTTAACTACGAGAACAATTAGGTACTTTGGGTGCTGATATGCAAAATCGTGTCAACCCTGAAACAGTCAAGTTCGGAAACATTGATGTATTCTGATAATACGTAACGTATTTAACATTATTTTAAAATGTTTTAAGTCATCTAAACTAAACAAACTAAAGTGTGATTCATATTTTGCGATATATATTTTCGGCTAATTATAATATTATATCTAATATCAAAAAACTTATTAACATTTTCACTTTTCAACAGATATAAAAAAAACAAAACCCGAAATTTACAAGAAAAAAACATCTATATTAAAGTATTATGTAGTTAAATATGTGAAAATTATTGCAAATGTTTGGCTTAATCATTTTACATCTTCACTTAGAAGATAAAAATATTAAAGATTTTTATTATTTTTATTATTAGCGTAGATGAACTATTTTTAATGGCAAAATCCCGGATGTTGCATTGGCGTGGCATGCGATCGCAGCCTATAATGGTCTTCGGTGATAAAATAGGATGCACCAGAGAATTTAGAGCTCCGTCCCAGTTGCGTTATTATAAAGCCATTTATAGCAACCGTTCTGCATTGCAGCCGACGCATAATTAAATCTCGAGTACGGCGAAGTTACTAAAATAAGTTTTGGGCAACTTGATCAAAACATTGGCTGGTAATTTTGAGCCCGTGTATTAAAAATTTGTTGCGCACATATCATGTGATTTAGATATCACGTGTGATATTGGATGATTTACTAAAAATATATTACGTATAATTCTTCATAATTTTGACCAGATTACGCCTACATATCAGTTCAGCCGATTTACCACTTGCTTTTGGTGTTTTAGATGTCAGTTCTTTTAAAAAAATGTGTTAATTATTATCCTAATTTTTGACAAAACTGAATAGGCGAATAAAAAGAGTTTCAATTCTCCTATTTGGACGAATTTTACTAATATAATAGCTCATTATATTCAAAGAATCATACCGTCATATTGTTACTATGCTGATTCGCGCTGCTGAAGAAAAACATTATCATTCAACAAAGAAAAATAGGGGTGCCATGCACTCGCATTCATTGGCGAGACGCTGGCCCAGAAACCTAGTGAGTTGCCTCTTTTTTTTCTTAAAATGACAACCCTGTTGATTGGAATTTATTGTGACTCATTTTCATTGTCGTTCTTTTACTTTAAGTAAACGCATTTGTTTAATTATATAGAAGCGAAACTCATTGACTGTTTAGTCACGTAATCTCAAAAATTACAAAAATCAGGATCGTCAAAGAACATATAATAAAATAATGTAATATGGGTCGATAAGCAGATTTTTTGCAAGTTTACAATTTAAGAAAAGGTTTGTTTCAGCCACAGTGAAATAGAGAAGAAAAACACAATTTAAAAAAAAATTATAATATTCCATTCACAAAAACAAACAAGTGAAAATCTCGCATGCAAAGTCGTGAGTACCTTATAAAAGGAAAGCTGACTATTTCCTCGTATCTAGTTTGTTTGGACACTAAAAAATAGAAAATGTTCGCCTAAAAGCTAAACACATTAAAAATGCATAGAAAATGCAAATGTAATTAGTACTTTCACAGAGTTTTTATTCACGTAAAACTTTCAGGTCAACTACAGGTAATTTACAAATATAATTACGACCCGCGTCAGCTACGCGAGAGTTTATAATAAATATGAATATATTACAGAAAAAAATGCGCCAAAATCATCAACAAAGACAGACGAGTATAAAAATCATTTGACATACATATTATTGAATAATTTACAAAATTAGAACTGTGGCCAATAGTTTGTGATTTTTGCGAGTACATTTGGACGCTGATTAGCAATAATGTGTCAACCCACAAAAAAATAAATTCGTAGATATTTACTCATTTAAACTAAAGAAGTACGGAAAAAAGTTTCTTCATTTAATGTTTCGAATATTGAAGTTTGCTCAATATTTTGCAATATGCAATAACCTAATGCATTAAAGAAACTTATTAGTAGATGAAACAAATCTGATTTTAATTCATTATACCTTATATCAAAATAGAAAATATACTTTTTCAAATAAATTTATTAAGAATAGGTTTGACATATTTAGTCGCCATTTTCTCAAAATGAAGTTGGTATGGCTTGACAAAATATTGCTTACCAACGCCCATTGATAAAGATAGTAAGTACATTTTTTAATAATGTTAAAGACGTGACACATCAAAATACATCAATAACTCCGAATTAGAATGTTTGTGGGTTGACACATTATTGCTAATGAGACTCCAAATATACTTCGCAATTTATTGGCCCGCGTTAAATCCTCCTGCAATCATGTCGCGACGTTTTGCGGTCACAGCTTCGTTTCTATAGATCGTAGAGCGATGAGCCTATAACCTTTTTCAATAGACTACTTAATAGCAAAAGGGATTCATCAAAACGAGTTCGTAGATCTCTATATTGTAAGAAAGTAACTCCGTCTGTGTCTTACGCAACCACGCCTAATCTACTGAAGCGATTTAAACGAAATTTGGTATATAGTCTAGAGCCTGAGACATAGGCTACTTTTTAATGTGAAAAAAGTGCTGAAGACGTTGGAGTAGGAGTAAAATAATAATAATAAATGGAGCGCAGACGAAGTTTCGGGCACTATCTAGTGGTATATATTCCGAAATTAATTACTTCAAACGAACTATAGCTTTATAGATTAAGTATAGGAGTAGACACAAAAATGTTTCAAAATAATCGAAAACGACAACGACATGGCAATCGAAATTCAATGCCAAGCGCCAAGTCCAATAATCGTACAAGATAAAACACAATCGTAGACCTAATGATCGTTCGCCCGATGCGATTTCAATAACGGGTCACAGCAGAGTTCACTAACCCAAAGAGAGAGAAGTGGAAAAAAAAACATGCAATGGGAAATACCGCCATGAGAACGCATTGTCTGGGTAGTGCTCTTACGCGTTGGAGGTATCGAGAGCTCTCGAAGCGCTTGTAGGAGCAAAGGGCGGCCAGCGTATCAGTGAACGATGAATATACCTCATGTAAAATCCCTCCATATAAACTTTTTTATATTGATTTAATTGGATATTGAGATGAATATAATGAGGTTAACCTACTCTCATTGATAAATCATTAATATGAAGACTATACATTTACAGAATGGGTTATTTATAAATGACTAGGTTTTGCTCGCGACTATATCTATGTAAAAATCTGAATGTATAACTCGGATTCTAGTCGGCATATCGAGATTAAACAGGCCCCAAATTTTAAGTTGGACCAGTAACACTCTGTGAATACCGCATCCAATTTTTGCAGTTATTTTAAACAGCTAAAATCTTAAAAAAAAAATAAAACGACTTTAAAAACAAATAAACAATTTCGTTTGCATGGGTGACATACTAATACTGATATTATACCAGTTATTTTGATTTAAAAAACCAAATTACTAAACCGATTTTAATAAAAGTATATGAGACCAACCTGATGTATACCCTTTCAAATAAAAAAAATAACTTTGAAATTAGATCAGGATACGACGTAGTTTTGACGCTATGAATTTCGAACCTTTTTTTTAAAGTCCTTTAAAATTGACAAAACCATTATAACAAAAATGGAATTAGAGAATTTCATTTAGCAGTAAAATATATATTTCATGAGTATTCCAAATAAACCTGATTCATCTACTTAAACTTCGTTTCATGTCACTCGTAACCTTTACCTTATATTGCGAAATTTACATATCAAAACCCATCTTAATTTCAACGCGGACGCGTGTTTGAAGTTTGCCACTTGGAGATTTCACATCAGACACCTAAAATATTTCGCCTTAACATTTTACGAAAAAGGTCAATGGAATATACGTCACCTGCTAATGGCACAATTAATTGAAGCCTAAAATTAACATGAAAGTGTTACGCGTGCTAAATATAAATTTATTGTTCGAAAGCATCTACTTTGTGACCGATTTTAAAAAATTAAGAGGGTCTCAATTAGAAGTGTTTTACAAGACTTTAGAATTGCTATGTTTGTTGGAATGGAATCTTGTAACTCAATATTTAGGCTGATACCTTCAACCGATTGAGCTGAATTTTTTTTATACAAGTTTAATTTTGATGACAATGCATGGTTAGACGTGTGACGTCATCCTAAATCCAACATCACGGAACACCCAAGATGACGGACTACTTATTTTGTGTTCGTTATCTGATAAATTCGTCATTTGACGAAAAACAATTGGAAAAACTCACTATTCAATTGAAAAGTACACTTTCTGGTTAGGATTATTTTATAATAAAATTTAAATCAAAATAACGTATGTAAACAAGATGTGGTATTTTGCTTTTAATATGGTTCCTCTTTTAAACATTATCTAAGTTATACAGGATATAAGATTTGAATAACAAAAATAAAAAAATAAAATGTATATTATATTACGCCCTGACAATTTCACAATTAGAATGGATCTAATGACATCTCACATGTTAAAATCAATCAATTTATAAAGGCTATAGCCAACATGCCAATGAAAAATGCGCACATACAAACAATTAACAAAAATATATTACACAAAACATGTACAATGAAAACATGAATGTCGTGAAAACATAAATATCATTTTTACGGTTGAGTTTCCTAGATTAATTACAAAAAGCGCCCATTGATCGTCTTAAAACATTTGAACAGATTTCATTAAACTAATGATCGTCGAGCCATAAAAGCGGTGCATCCCTTTGGGAACTAGGTTGCCACAGTGGCATAATACCCTTCGGGGATCAAAGATTAATGTTGTCCATATTATTAATTGACCGGGATTTCTTTACGATACAATCTCTCATCTCCTATTTCACCCCCTACACGTTTATTTTACGCAAAAAAGTGGCCTTCTCTATATTTGGACGCTGATATGCAATGCTGTGTCAAGCCACACAAACTTCTTTTTGAGAAAATGGTGTCTAAAGATGTCAAACCTATTCTTAATAAGTTTGTTTGATAAGTATTTATCCACATTTTCCTTTCTTTTTTTAATAAAGCTGTAATGAAGTAAAAGCAGGTTGATATATTTAATATATTATCTAAAAAAAAGTTCTAAAAAATATAAGATTATTGTATAAATTACAAAATAAGGAACGACCTGGAGTTTCGAAACAATTAATTAAGAAACTTTTTTCCGTACTTATTTAGTTTATATAATTTTGTTTTTTATTGAATAATGTTCAATAGGTGATGTCCCTTAAGGGGTGAATTTACAAAAATCCTATGTTATCCTCACTATCGTTATATAAGGAACTCCAGTGTAAAACCCAATGATTCTAGACCTTACGATTTAGACTATACTTATGTAACTACTAGCTCCCGCTCGTGACTTCACACGCGTAATATTGGTGAAAAACACATGGTCACATATGTTATTTTAATACACAAGCTACATTACTATAAGGTTTCAAAAAACCCGTTGAGTAGTTTTTATATGAAAGAGGAACAAATATCCATCTATCCCCACCAATTTTCCCATTTATAATAGTAGGATAACGTGTTTAGTTTAGCATTAAGCATACTAATATTATAACGCATCACACTCAACGGCCACCATTAAGATCTCATGACCTCGTGTCGGGGGTCCGGAAACACTCACAACACTAACACAAACACCCAGACCACGACAAACATCTGTAAGGCCAATACACACGTTTGCCGTGAGCGGGGAACGAACCCGCGACCGTTAGTGCTTTAGTCAGTTGCAGTGACCATTGCGCCAACGCGTCTGTCTAACAACGATTACAAAGAGATAAAATTTGTTTGTAAGGAGAAATCTTTAAAACTAGCGATCCGATTTTAAAATTCCTTTTTTGTTGGAAAATTCGTTTATTGGGGAAGGTTATATGCATATACAGCACTTAGGAGGAAAGCGATAGATATAAATGAGAGTAAAACCGCAAGGTTCAGCTAGTGTGTATAAAATTAAAGAGTTTTAGCTTACAACTGTACCTATATTTTTGAGGTAAAAAGATTCGTACCCATTTGTTATGTATTCGTTTATAATAATGTTTTATCGTCACGACACATCGCGTTTCTATGAAATAATGTGGTTATTATTGCAAAAACTGAAACTTTCGTGAAATTAGTACGTTCAGTTAAAATAATAATATCAAGGTTACTACATAAACTTTATATACTAAAGTAAGAAAAATTCCTACGTTTAATTCACTTCTAAAAAGGCCACCTTGACTCTCTATTTCATATTCTACTACAAATGTTGTATTTATTTGGAAATTATGCTCCAAGTCTGGAATATAGTCGAATTTCTTCGGTACTCAGAGCGGTAAATCCAGCCCTGCCGGTAATACTAGTGCTGATGTCTTAAATTTATTTAAAATACAGAATAAATTTTAACGCTCGGATGGCTTTAGTATCTTATCTGCACTTAGTTCGTATCTATGACATCACGACTCCCAACTGGTCGAGGTGAAAGTTGGGCTTCGGGAGAAAAAACGACTTGGACGTTTCACGACTTATTTGTAAAAATAAGAAAACATGAGCTTCTTTGAGAGTTGTGAAAATTTCGCTTGGCTTTCTTTTAATAGTATGTCTATTGTAGATGGGCATAGTATAATTATAGTCTGTTTTTCTTTTCTTGTCTTTATTTGGTAAGAATACCCCCAACGAAAATCATGAATTTTTGAACATTTTTTTTTTAATTATAAACGATTCAGTTCAATCATTCGGTCGATAATTTTTTATGTAATTTTTATGTGTAGCCAGAAATACATATTTGTCTGCTAAATGATACAAGTAAAGAAAAATAGACTATAGTTTGCTAGATTGTTCGTTTTAATTACCATTTATTTATTTTTTACAATTTACGACTTGTTTTGACAAAAACGCATTTGACATAAATGTTGAAGTAGAAGCTAAAGATATGTAAGATCGATATACTAAAAATAACATGGCTTTATCTATACAAATGAATCAATTCATTTTCCATACAAATGTTTTATTGAAACAATATCAATGAACAAAAATTAAATGAAGTATTTATCGTGTAATGAAACAATGAAACAAATATAATAATAACAATTCACGCGGACGAATGATGGAATCCAGTCTATATAAAGAGGTAAAATTTGTTTTTAAGTTCGTATGGAGGTAATCTTTAAAACTATTGATCTGATTAAAGAAATATTTTTGCGTTGAATAGCCCAAATATTGGGGTAAGGTTTAGGCTATATTAGATCACTCGACGACTCATAGGAGGGAAGAAATAACCAAATCGCGAGGGACAATTAGTCCATATCTGTTTGTAATTTCAAAATAAATAATAAATATAATAAAAAAAGTTTGTCTGTCTGTCCGTCTGTTTGTTCTAGCTATTCTTTTCAACGGCTGAACCTATTTTGACTTTCACTAGAAAATATCTGATGCTAAAGGATTATGATACTTAAGAGACTTTTTTTAAATTTTATTTATTTTAATTTTCTCTGACGAAGTCGCGGGCACCAGCTAGTCTGAAATAAAATTGTTGTAAACGTTACTCGCTGTTACTAGAACGTCCCATTTGATATCGCTTGCAACGTTGCTCATCGATCACATTTGTCGGATGAGAAAGATTAGACAATGAACTCCAAGGAAACGTCCATTTAAAACTCATCTTCACCTACACAAAGTGCATTCGTTGGTTGAGACATTTATTCCTTTTCACCACCGACGTAATAAAAGGGATGTTATAAGTTTAACGTGTGTATCTGTGTGTCTATCTATATGCGTTTTTTTCTTTCAAAGCTGATGTAATCGATTTTTATCGATCTGTAATGATCGTTTTCTGCGTTTAAAGGCTATCAGTTTTTTTTATCTGGAGTATATCAGGGACGTACAGAGAATACAGGTTTAGCAATCGGGTCCCATTGGCCCCTTGTGGGTGCAGAACCCTAAAAAACTACATATATGTTGTCCCATATATCTCTACTCGGTATTCTATTCGATTAAGGTCAACACTTAGAACCATAATCTTATCAGCGCTACCGTTTTTAGGGAACTAAGCCTGTAAATGACATCACCGTCAGAACAAAATCTTACAGTTAGTAAAGTTTTATTTTAAAATGTCCATTCACTTTACGACGATCGCAAAACGAACCATACGTTCAATGTAACACGAGAAATTTCGCAATCGAACTCGTAATAATGCAAAGTTCGCGACATTTGCATTATGACTAGTCTAGTCCCAGTCTAGTCGGTAAGTCCTACTGGTATTAACGTTAATGCCCTCTTTACATCCTTATAAATACAGAAAGTTGTTTGTTCGTTTAAACGTAATTAACCAAACTTCAAGGATCACCCGGAACGAATTTTTGCTACGTTATAGCCCATTTAATGAGGAATCTAATACACGCTATATATTAGAAAGCAGAGGAAACTACGTCAATTAAATCTAGCATAAGCAATATAACAAAATACAGGCTAACATGTAAGATTTACATCAAAAAACATAACCACGCCACGACGTAGCAGATTACGATTTCGTCAAACGTAATATCATCGCTCTATATACCTCGTAACTAATAATTTTGGTAAAGGATTTTCTTAGTGAAAACGGTAGATAATATTTTTTACAATATCTTAATTCTAAATCATTAAAAAATATAAACATATTTATTACAGTTAGCTTTGAAAGTTTTTTGTCTCTCATGTAAAGTTCGGCTGTTTGCATGTACGAGCTATCACACGATATGAATTTTTGAATTCGGTTACTATTTTGGCGAAACAATATGACAATTATAATTTAAAGTCAAACAAAAAATCACGACGTAGCATTGTTATTGCTTTTGGCTTAGGAAGTGTGATAGCGAGTAAAACCAGGACGCAGATGTTGTACGAAACAACAGAGATCTTTAGCTATAGGAATAGTATCGTAATTATTGAAGAATAGGACATAAAACGGTATTGTTATGTTAAACAGATAACACAGATACGATAACCTAGGCGAAACAGTGTAACTCGAAACAGTATGTTATGATCTCATGTTCGTTACGTAAGCAGACATGTGACATCAGACAATATTTTTTAAAATAGTAAATTTTCAACCACTTTCAATAATGAGGTTTCTTATGTTGATCGGACGCTGATAAGCAATACTGTGTCAAGCCACACGGACCTAATATTGAGAAAATTACACCTATTCTTAACAAATTTGTTTGAAGAAGATTATAACCATCTTTTCTTTGATATTTTGATAAAAAATGAAATAAATTAAAAGCCGATTGATATAATGACAAGTTTTATTTAATAAAAAGTGTTTTTTTTTTTTTAATTTTTGTGATTATTGCACATTGCAAAATGTGGAACACGCTTCAATATTCGAAATATTAAATTAAGAAACTTTCTTCCGTAGTTATTTACTTTGGCTTGATTTTTTTTATTAATCTGAATACATCAATATCTCCAAATTTGACTTTTTGTGGGTTGACAAATTGTTGATAAATTGCTTATCAGCATCCAATTAAGTGTTTCTTATTTAATCGTTGTAATCTTAGAACTCTATCTACTGACCGAATTTGAAGGCTGTTTGAGAAAATTATAGGCTATAAAATATCACGCTACGACACATAGTAACAGTAATTATAGACCAATGCTACAAATAAATTTAGAAAATTATTTCATTGACCGTTTACTTAAAAACAGTTATAGGCGATAAAACATCACGCTACTCATAGAAACAAAAACCATAAAAGTTATGCAATTGTGCAAATTCAGTAATACGGATGCAACGGAACGCGGAGATATTTTTACAAGCAGTTACAAATACCGAATTAACGTGATCACGTCATTGACACAACCTTGGTTGTCAATGCGATTCGTTTAACATAGCTAACCGGATTACGTGTAATGAAATTTACATACCAACAATCAAGTATCGATTGAGTCAAATTATTCATTATTTGCCAATTTAATCATTCTGGTATTAGACTTTGAATCGTTATTTATAAAGTATAATATATGTGTGTATAGAAGACAGTATTTCAAATATTTTTATAAGGTCACCGTATGATCTAACACTATAAGATTTTAATTTATAACAAGCTGTAGCTTGCGGTTTCACTCGCGTTTATACTGCTTCACTCCTGAGTTGTAGCGTGATGTAATATAGCCTATATCCTTCCTAAATAAATAAACTTTGTAACACAAAAATAATTTTTCAAACCGAAGCGAATAGTTCCTGATATTAGCACGTACAAACAAACACTTCAGCTTTATAATCTTAGAATAGATAAATTTAGTCGTTAGTAATTACAATGTAATGTTTACAAATATAAAATATTTCGAAGGTGTAACAGTTTAAAAATTTTGAATAGAATTCGTAATGAAAATTTATATCCTGCATTAAACTTATCTAGGTTACTTATGATCCCGAGTGATGCCGTGGAGCCACGCTAGTGTTAAATACTCAAAAAAAATTTTAAATCGAAATCATATGTAACAATTTATATAACAATAAATATGACGCAACATAACGAATAGGGGTAGGTAGTTACAAAAAGGAAAGGTATGCTTGCCGTTTTTTAAACATGAACCCTGTATTAATCGCGATTAAACCTGTCACATAATATACAAATTTAATAACATTTAATTCTTGTTAACTATCTGCATTCAATATCCTAGGCATAATAAAATAATATACTTTTTAACATAATAAAATAATATACAGTTACAAATTCTAATAAAATGGTTAGTGATAAAAAAACTCTTTTATTTTTCTTTGCGCGTTGGTAACATAAAATTAATTGAGTAGGTTTTAGTCTATAGTCCAATCAAGTAGAACGGACACTTCGATTAGGGTTCGACTATCAAACTTTTTATCAGTACTCAGCTTTATTCTTGCAATTTCTGTAATTGAATACGTTAAATAAAATCAAGGCAAAACACACAATTTTTTAAATTAAATTTTTTCATCACTCGATTTGTGTGCAATGTACATAGAGTTATATAGGGTTAATGTTACCTATGTTTCACACACGTTTCATTTAAGGGCTTTGCTTTATGTTTTTAGACAAAGCGGATTTTTCAAAATGAACAAGAATTAACTTAACAACTAATATTAGCGCGTTCAAACGCATTTATTAATACAATATAGATACATATTAATGTTTATATCAATATATAGAATTGCTATTTATATTCCTCCCAATCTTCAGTCAATTTATAATTTCACTGTGTGCATGTATAATGCAAACTATTAGTTTAGCAGTCAATGGATGAATGACCCGATGATACACAGAGGACAAATGTGTCTCAAGTGTGCTTACCTCGTTTAGATTTCTAGACCTATCGATAATTCTATGCACAGCTAGATTCATTTATTATTTGATTCCTTTCACTCAATTATTTTATTAACAAATAATAACACTGCATTATAGCCTTCAATAGAAGGGGTGATTGAACTAATACCTATAATTTACATTTACGGGCTCATTAAATTAAATCACAAGGTTCGTACCGCATCGGCAATTTAGGCATTTATTACATAATTTACATAAACCCTTATTCTGTGCCTATATAGACCGAATACAACGAAATGATTTTTTAAAAATTCTTCCTGTACATTTAAAAATACAAGATAAAAATTGGAATTTCGAGTTTTTTTTAAAGTTTATAATTAGAATTTATAAATTAATAAATCGTGACATACATAGAAGTTGATAATAAAGCATTTAATTTGCCAATTTCAAACTCATAAACCACACCTAAACAGGCTGTAATAAAACAATAGGCTATAATAAAACAACTTACGTCTCTGTCCGGGCATGATGACGCCGCTCCGCTCCGATCGGAGCAGGCTCTCGGCCTCCGCACCGCCCTGGTGTGACATCTCCATCACACCCACTATCATAAAACCGATATGGGCATCTGTGTGGCCTCAGTCTGTAACAATATAACCATATGATGTAAAAAAATAACCTACTAAACATAATTTGTTAATCTTAAAATGTTAAAACAGTAGTTTCAGATATGGTTACTGGTCTATTGTGTGTATATGTGTTATAGGGTGATGTTATATAGCCTAGAATCATTGTAGCAGTAACCATAAAAGTTAAACAAACATGAGAACAAGCAATTAATTGAAAAAATCTGACTGCGTACCAAGATCATCTGCAGTCAGCAGTACCGTATCAATATCAATTCTGTCTAAAAGTCCATGAGTGAGAATGTAATCTATGCCTAAAATTGATTTTTAAATATCTATTCAACAATACCCTTCTTAATATGACCGCCGTCATGACGAATCAAACTACGTATTATTTATCAATCATCAATCAATCGGCTCACGTATTTGGTCTAAGTATTGCCACAAAGGTACAAACCCACAGACATATCGATACCTCCCACGTAAGTTATTGTAAGCCACAAAAATGCCGTTAGCGTTTTTACTGAATACTACACGAATTTGCATTGCTTAATGCATTCAAAGTGAAAAAATACCAAAGATCTTTTTTTTTTCAGGAAAGTTACTACAAAATACGCCTGAAAAAAGGCGTATTTTGTTGTAACTTTCAAACTAAAACGGATTAAAAGTGCTCTACTGTAAAATTGTAATTTTGGGGTTACAACAACTTACGTGGGAGGTATCGATATATATACATACATAGGCTCTTAATAATAAACACATGGGCGACGTAAAGGGAAAAGTAAACCCCTTTACGTCGCCCAGACGAGTAAAAATCGAAAAGTAACATGGACGAAACATTAACAATTAGTATTTATATGTATATCGATGTTAAGTGGATATCTTTTAATGGAGATTTATATAAAAATATTAATATCACAATTTTAATAACTATAAATTTTGATTAACTGACTTCAACTGTTACTATGTCCTAATTTTTTATATATACGTAAATATTTATTTATCAATATATAAATGAAACATTATAAAACAAAATTTATAAGATAAGCCTATTTATGCTTTTATTGAATTTTATCTATGGTTTAAATTTCTGCAGCAGTTATAAACAATAATCCATAATAAATATGTTATCATACTTATTACATAGCAACTGTGATAATATTATGGTACAAAACGTATTTAAAGACAGCTTTTTCTTATTTAAACACTAATATATAGCAGTATTAAAAATATTATTATAATTTTTTTTTTCTTGCTTTATCTTATAGGTAATCAATGACATCAGATAACAAGACATATGTTACATTCAAATAATTTATCATTAAAAATCTGTAACTTTTTCCAACTTAGACATACTCAGTGGCTAGCTGGTTGCTAGGCAACATCATCCAAAGTGGTCGACATTGTGGATGCCAAAATCTATGAGCTTATAACATATGGTTGCTGATATGTAATACCGTATCAAGCCAAACGGATTTCATTTTGAGAAAATGGCATCTAAAGGTGTCAAATCTATTCTTAGTACATTTGTTTTATCCATTTTATCTTTTCAATTTTGATAAAAGGTATAATGAATTAAAATCAAAAAGTTTTATCTAATAATAAGTTATTCAAATATATCAGATTATAACATATTGGAAAATATAGAATGCACTTTAATATTCGAAACAATAAATTAAGGAACTTATATCCTTACTTATTTAGTTTATATGACTTTAAACATTTTTAAATAATGTGAATTATATGCCACATTACAATACATCAATATTTCCAAATTTGACTTTTTGTAGGTTGACACATTATTGTTTATCAGCATCCATATCTATAGTTATATATCATTGATTGCTAGCAATCTTAAATTGTTTTCACACGCTATCATAGGAATCCCACAAAGTGCAGATAATTTAATCATCTCCAATTGAAAGCTGACCTATCTAGATATAAATTATGAAGCCGACAAATTAATGATGTATCTTCATTACATTCATGAAATTTGCACATTTTATTAAATATTTTCCAGTTTTACATGATTGAATATTTGTAGACTATATATTTTACTTATATTTAATTGTAATTGATATTAAACAACTCTATGTAACTTGGTAACAGTTTCTTGGGTAGTTACAAGAGCTGTGAATGTCAAAAATGAGATGCTAACAGTAAATTCTTAAAAGTGTAAAGCAATGAAAAGCGACTGTGAAAATTTTCATGAAAGTTTGAGAGACAGACAGATGTGTTTGGAAGATAAGCTTGAGTCCCTTAGCCCTGGATCTGCTAGTGTTTTGAAAATAAAATTTAGTATTCTTCTTAACAAGAAAAAGGGATTTTCTCAGAAATGGATAATGTACAGATTATACAGTAATAATTTTTATCATTATAAAAAAAAGAAATGAAATCTGGGTAAAATTTTTCTTTTTAAGTAAGAACTATGAAGTTAAAACATTTGAGTTGATAATTTAAAAATTTAAATATACGAGATATTTTATATATATTTTACACTATGTTGTTGTACCTTATGTTTAAATTAATAGTATAAAATTAAGAATACTAATGAGATTATTCACACCTCATACATATTAACACTATTAGCTGATCGCAATTAGACTACACTTCTTTGTTTACAGAACATTATTATGTTGTAGGAGATTTCAAAGTACATACTGACTATATTTATGTACTGTCTTTAACTGTTTATATTTATATTACTAAATGTGTAATGACTCATGTCTATATAGCTGGAAGGCCAGGATATGTTTTGTATAGCTAATTGTTATAACAAAACAAAGATTGTTTAGTCATTTATATTTTCAGAGAAGCATAATGGACACTAAAAATAATATTGAATAAATCAATATTTTTAAGTTTATATGACTTAAACTTAAAAATAAGAATTTAGGTTTATTTAAAATTACAATTTATTATCTTTTATTATGTAAATAATCGAAGTTTTTTTATATTAATTAATATTAATACTTATAAGTGTAATTGAAATAATATGTATTAGTTGTTATTTTTAATTTAAATGTAATTTAAAAAATTCACTGCAACTTTTGTTTTTGTATTTCGAATATTAAAGAACCTGATATTACTCAAATAGCTACAATTTTCTTTTAACTTTTATTTTAGAAGTTCATTTTATATCAACCTGATGACTGTTAATCGACAAACAAATCGTTATCTATATCTTATTCCTAATATTTTAACCTTTTAGTGTAGCTACACTGCCACAGGTACAAAATTAAGTTTGGTTTTTAATTAAATTATTCATCTTATAATTGTCATTCATTCATTTAATACTGTTTTTATATTTTATCAACAAAGATCCTAGAGTTCTTCTTTCTTACGACAAACGGGACAAACCATCAACAAAACGGTAAACTGTTGCGACTTGGGTGGAACTATGCGATAAAAGCAATGCTGTTATATTATTTTTTATGGAACCTTAAATTTAATAATACTAATATATTTTTAATGGAATTAAAAAATAAATAACTAAACAACTTAAAAAAAGAAAGGCACATTTCGATAAAACGTGCTTTAACGAGCGCGTGGTAGGCAGTTCGACATAAATTTAAAAATT
The DNA here is from genome assembly GCA_037950945.1 of Hypolimnas misippus. Taxonomy (NCBI): domain Eukaryota; kingdom Metazoa; phylum Arthropoda; class Insecta; order Lepidoptera; family Nymphalidae; genus Hypolimnas; species Hypolimnas misippus. Next base: position 7,084,494 of record JBBEEQ010000009.1, read on the forward strand.
AAATACATACCAAACCCTCCAATTTAACAAAAGTATCTTCACTTAATTTTTAACCATCCGTTAATTCACAAAAAATACTTATACATAGTAAAATTTATAAGGTTACTTTAACTACACGTGCACTCATCTACAACACGACCGCCTACGATCACGCCGTCGTTCGTCGTTGACCAGTGCATGGACACTTCGGCATATTTTGTGTTTTTCGTCGGATGCAATGTAAATTAAACTCAATTACCTGGGGATAAAGCTCAATTTTGTCAATTTTACATTTCGAGCCTATGTACACTTTTGCTACCACACTTAAGAACATGAAGAAATTCTCGTTTTAGCGTTGGTATTATTGTTTGTCAAAATGAAATTTTAAATGGCCGTTTCCGTTTAATAATAACACGAACTGAACTTGCTCTGGCCGGTTGTTAATGTTATTTGCGAGAAAATTTGTTTATATTTTGTAAACAATTAATTTCTTCTTCTTCTTATTCCTCTTCTGTATGTTCTCTAGGACTTCACCGGTGTGTTTCAGTGAATAGTTTCATTTTTTGTGAGATATTGACTCGTTTTCGATTGTGGATACGGACTCTGTAATATTACAAATTGTTTACTAAATCATGGGTTTGTATTAATATATTTCTATAAATTAGATACTATTTGTTAGAAATGAGAAGTTTTTCGCAACTCAGAACACATAGAATAATATTTATATGTCTTTAATGTAATTGCAAGAAATACCACGTTATAAAATTACCCATAACTTTTTATGGAATAACATGTACTTAAATGATAATGATTGCTTAAAAAATAACAATAAAAATTAAATTTTAAACTGTTAATTATCATGCCTTGATTTATATTTTATATTATTATATATATAAATGAAAATCAACGTTTGTATGTTTGTCCTCTGTGTTCTGGGAACGCTCACGAGGGTTCCTGGCCTAAAACATCTTTATAATTTTGGCGACATTGCAGTTCATACTAAGTACAACTAGTTGTTTATAAAAAAGTATCATTTTAAAGTTTGTTATGTTTATAGTTTAACATTATGCAATAATTTTAATTTTATAGATAACTTAGAAACTCCACGTAGTACATTTCGAGTACGAAAATGTGCTCTTTGTGGAATACAGAAAATGCCTGGGTCAAAAATATTTTTGAGCCGTTTTCCCCTGGATCCAGTTCGGTAAGTGCGTTATAGTTTTTTTGTTTAAATCAATTTACCTTTAACAACCTTAAAACTTATAACTTTAAAATCTTATTTTTAATATTTAAATTAAGTAACAGTTCTTTATTTACATGATTACAAAATATGTGGTTAAGGTAAGAAAGCTCAAACTAAAACCAAATTGTAAAATGCAATACATTAAAACAACAAGATACATTACATGGTAAAAGTTCCTTGTAATTAGCAAACCCATCGGACGTCCTGTTCAATTGTTGCTTTATCTGTCAGGTTGATTGTAAATCTAAACAAATTAGTGACCCCAGTGCACAAAAAAAATCAGTTAATCGCTTTAGAGGAGTTTAATGACATGCATATAGTATATATAAATTTCTTAAGATAAAAAAGCTGTTCCTACATTATAATGAAACAAACAATATTAACACATTAAAACTTGTGTATCATTTTTAAGATTTTTTTACAATTAATTTTTACTTGAAATTTTATTTACATGTAATAATATTTCATTTGTTATATCTATACATATAAAATCACTTGTTTAATATAAAAAGATACAAGTATCATACAAAGAAAATCTAATTTAAATATTTAGATTTGTTAATTCATAATTAATATATCCGTTTTCAGGTGCCGTTCATGGGTTAAAGCAGTAGGGATTGAAGATTTTGCTTATGTCCCTATTGAAACGTTACATAACTCCAAATTTTTGTGTGGCTCTCATTTTGAAAAAAAAAATTTCAACAAAACTGGAAGTAGGCTCTTAAACACTGCAATTCCAACAATAAATTTAATGTATCTACCATTAGTGGATAGTATCCTGCTGGATTTTCCATACCATACTGTGAAGTCTGAAAAGAAAGTACATAGAGGTATATAAATTATTCTTATACAATTGTTAATATTTATCCAAATAAATATAATTGAAGTGTCTGTTTGTAATTTCAAATTAATGGCGTTTTACTAAATGCATTTGAAAGTATACACAGTACTTAACATCAAAAACACAATTTTAAAATCTTTTTTCTGTTTGTCTGTTTGTTTTGGCTAATCTTTGAAATGGCTGGACTAATTTGAAACTACTGGTTCGAATTGAAAAATTCTTTTTGTGTTAGACGTTTTTTTATTGAGGAAGTCTATATATAAGCTATATTACATCAAGCTACGACTCATAGGAGCAAAGTAATAACCATAAACGCGAGTGCAACCGCAAGGGACAGCTAGTCAATGAAATATTGATCAATATCTGATTTAAGTAGGGAAGATAAACATTATATAAATATAATTTTTCCTCAATCTGTACTAATATGAAACTGCATACCTACACTGTTCGTACAAACATGCTTCTCTCAAAAAGTCCTTTACTTATTTTTTAAATTTAAATAATACATTGAAAAGATAACTCAAACATCTTTACGGTAAGTTATATATAACTGAGTCACATATATATATATACTAAAATGTCTGTTTCATTGATGCTGGTTTAACTATAATTACAGTACTTCAAGACATCACTAATTTGAGTAAGGGAGAAACTCAGAATATTGTTATTGAAAGTAAGTAAACAATGTGTACATGTATAAAATAATATACAAATACAATACAATATACAAGGCACCATTTTTATTTATTTTTGTCTGTAGGCTATAGCTAGGTTCTACCACAGTAAAACAGTTCTACATACATATATGCATTTAATAATGTTTGTTTAATTTTATCAATTTCGATATTTATTTTATTACAGGTTATGGGGAATATGATTATATTCCCTTGCCATCATCATCCAAGACTCCTCATGAATCAACCTATGAAAAGATACTTGGTGAGGATTAATTATGATATAGTTAACATATTTGCAAAATAATAAATAAAATTTTAGCTCATTAAACTCTATTCTAGCTATAAACTTGTACTGTTTTTTCATATTTTATGTTAAACTTTATATCATTTTATTAATTTTATTTATAATTCTTTTTTTTTTCTATTATTTACTTTACTAATTTATTTTTTATAATATCTTTGTCATAAAACATAATATGTTCCCTGTGTATTTTACAGTTTCTCAAAAAGAAACAAAAATACAAAAGCCAGATAGTGTAAGAGCTACTGTTCCAAGTTATGAAAGAAAGTTAAGAAGTACCAGTGATAAAGGTACAATTTGAAAAAATGTTTCATAAAGAAAAAAAATAAACTATAAATTCTATAAAAATATTTGACATTTTGACCTGATTTTATACTTTATTATAGAATTTAAATTAAGTACACTATGATTATTAAATATTTTTTCAGTAATAAAGTTTTATATAACATCTTTTTTTATATAGTCCTTTAGGATGTATATTTGTCTTAAATATTTTATTATTTATTGTTTATAAATTTACCTTTATATAGCTTTATTATTCATAAATCTGTTTAATCAGGTAAAAAGTATTGATTATTAAATTTAAATTGTTTGAATTTTCAGATTCCCAGTTAACTGCGAGAGAAAAAAGGCTACTGCAGCGGTTATTGAAGGCTAAAATAAGTTTGAAGCGTTTGGCAAATACTTCTATAAATTTAGATAATATTGACTCGGACATTTTAAAAGAAATGGTTCTAGGCGCTATAAAAAACCAAAATGTTAAATCTCATGGAGAACGGTGGACATTAAAAAAAAAAATTGTAGCTTTATCTATATTTAAAAGATCCCCAAAGGCATATAGATATATGCAAAAACTAATACCTTTACCAAGTACAAAAACATTACAAAGACTTTTAAAAAATATACCGATAGAAACAGGCATACACTATAATATTATTAATCTAATGAAAAAAAAATCTACCAGTATGGATTCCTCTGATAGGTATTGCCTTCTGGCATTTGACGAGATTGCCTTAAAAAAAAGGTTGATTTATAACGAGACAACTGACGAGGTAGATGGATTTGTGAATTATGGGTTAGGTGAGAGCATGGGCCGACAAAATAAAATAGCCGATCATGCTCTAGTTTTCATGGTGCAAGGCATTAGGAAGAAGTACAAACAACCAGTAGCACATTATTTCGTAGCAGGTACTGCACCTGCAGACAAGTTAGCTATCATTATAAAACAGGTTATTGAGGCATTATCGGAAGCAGAATTTAAAGTTATTGCCACTGCATGTGATCAAGGTCCTACCAACATGGGCGCTCTTAATTTGTTGAGGAACATGAGTGGACAATCAACTGATAATAATTATTTTTATTGCCATGAGAAGAAAATTTATATTGTATATGATGTTCCTCATTTATTTAAGTCCATACGAAACAATTTTCACAAGGGAGGCATCATAAAGCTTAATGGTTATACAGGGAAATGGCAACATTTGATACAGGCTGAGGAGAGAAATAGAAATTTTTTAAATTTCCCAAAGATAACACAAACTGTTGTGAATCCCTCATTTAAAACAAAAATGCGTGTCAAATATGCAGCACATGCATTAAGCAATACTATGGCAGCAATATTAAAAACGATGACATGCTGTCTACCTCATCATACAAAAGAGGAAGTCATGCAAACAGCCAAAGTAGTCGAACAATTAGATAGACTTTTTGATTGTACAAATGGCCCAGCATCGCAAAAAGATATTAAGAAAGGCATAAGAGAAAATGTACATAGGAAAAGTAATCACATAGAAAAATGGAATTATTTTTTGAAAGTAATTGACTCTATTGTATTTTTAAATTCTGAGACTTTACAGCCTCTAAAAAAAGTGCGATGTATCAAAGGATTTCTAATAACCTTGAAATCTTTAAAAGATGTTTGGAACTTGTTAGATAAAGAGGCCGGTTTTAAGTATCTGAACTTACGGCAGTTAAATCAAGATTCATTAGAAAATTTGTTCGGTCTGATTCGTCAACACAGTGTGACCAATAAAAATATCACATGTTCTCAGTTTACAGATGCATTAAAAGCAGGAATAATATCGGGTTTATTAGCACCTCAGAGTCGAGGTTCAAACTGTGAAGGAGATAGCAATAGGGTACTGTTGCTATATAAAGATATTATAGAAAGCGGAAAATGTAACCTTACAGGAGATGATATTCATCAAACTGTCGAGGTTGATGAGATCACTTATCCTGTTTTATCTTTGCCTGAGGAAACAGATTTCTCTCAGTATGAAAACTACCTTTGTAGCTTTGAGGAGCAACCTATAGTATATGTTAGTGGTTATGTAGCCGCGAAAATGTTAACCAAAACTACATGTGAGTCATGCAAAAGCTCATTAAAAATTGACGATCCAGTCGACAACCCACTGTATAAATACATTAGCTTAAGAGAATGGTGGGACGATAAGAAATCATTAACATATCCTACAAAATCTCTGTGTGATTTCGTTAATAAAGCGCAAAATTTATATAATTCTGAAATTTCCCACACCTTGCACATAAAAAACATTTGTCAGTGGAGTTCTCTACAAATCAGTACTGTTGATTTTGGCTGGTTTATTTGTCAAGAACATTTTGATGAAAAAACTAAGCAATTAGTTCACATACTTTCTCTATTATTTATTAGGAAATCCTGTAAAATTAAAAATAGTATGTTTGAAAAATGTGAACAAGTCTTAGATGATAAAATTAAGAAAGCTCAACAACAGGGTATAGCGAAATAAAAGTAAGCTACAATTTTTTTGTATTAAATATCGTCATTTAATGATGTACCTAATTATTTTAAATTTTCAAATAGTTGTATTTGCCAAGTGCTTTATTAATATATAAGATGATTAAGCGCATGAAACAACTGAAGCTTTTTGTAAAGATGTTTGAGTTTCGTAATTCTAAATTTATTTTTTTATTGTATGTTTGTCAGGTTGTATTTTTGTAAGGTTGTATGTTTTTATGTTTGTATGTTTCTATATTTCCATTATTGTATGTTTGTTTGTTACTATGTTTCCATTATTGTATGTTTGTAAGTTGTGTGATCGCGTAGGAAACAGGGGTTTAACAATTTAATTTGTATACTTATTTTATATGTCTTCAGTTATTTCATATGTAATTTATAAATATTGATCTTTACTAAAAATGTATATTAAAATATGTCGGCAGTTTTAAGATACGTGTATACTTAATTTTTTAATATTGATCTTTCCAGTAATGTATATTTAAATAGACATGTAAACGTATCACCCGATTGTCGAAGGAGGGTTATATTTTTTGAGCATCTGTATGAATGTTTGTCAACTACTTTGACAAACTCTACTGTTAGACGGATTTTAACATATGAGGTGTTATTCGTCCCAGTCGTAGATGTGACATACTCTTTAGAATTTTCACGTAAACAGGAATCACACGAGAAATAACAATCTCAAATACTACTTAATCAATTAAATTAAAAACTTCTTCCACTACAGTAAAGTTATTTAGGCAGTCGGGTTTTTAATTTTTAATGTTATTTAATTCTTGTTTTGAGTGTCCTCTAGACATTTCACATGTAATTTGTAATTCATCTTTTACTCAAATGTTTATTGAACTATGTTAACAGTCTTATTAGAAATGTATACTTATTTTGCAGGTTTTTAGATATTTCACGGGTAATTTGTAATTCATCTTTTACTCAAATGTTTATTGAACTATGTTAACAGTATTATTAGAAATGTATACTTATTTTGCAGGTTTTTAGATATTTCACGGGTAATTTGTAATTCATCTTTTACTCAAATGTTTATTGAACTATGTTAACAGTTTTATTAGAAATGTATACTTATTTTGCAGGTTTTTAGATATTTCACGGGTAATTTGTAATTCATCTTTTACTCAAATGTTTATTGAACTATGTTAACAGTATTATTAGAAATGTATACTTATTTTGCAGGTTTTTAGATATTTCAGGGGTAATTTGTAATTCATCTTTTACTCAAATGTTTATTGAACTATGTTAACAGTATTATTAGAAATGTATACTTATTTTGCAGGTTTTTAGATATTTCACGGGTAATTTGTAATTCATCTTTTACTCAAATGTTTATTGAACTATGTTAACAGTATTATTAGAAATGTATACTTATTTTGCAGGTTTTTAGATATTTCACGGGTAATTTGTAATTCATCTTTTACTCAAATGTTTATTGAACTATGTTAACAGTATTATTAGAAATGTATACTTATTTTGCAGGTTTTTAGATATTTCACGGGTAATTTGTAATTCATCTTTTACTCAAATGTTTATTGAACTATGTTAACAGTCTTATTAGAAATGTATACTTATTTTGCAGGTTTTTAGATATTTCACGGGTAATTTGTAATTCATCTTTTACTCAAATGTTTATTGAACTATGTTAACAGTCTTATTAGAAATGTATACTTATTTTGCAGGTTTTTAGATATTTCACGGGTAATTTGTAATTCATCTTTTACTCAAATGTTTATTGAACTATGTTAACAGTCTTAAGAAAAATGTGTACTTATTATTTTTGTTTTCTATGTGAGTGTTTGTTTGAATGTGTTTATAAATATTAATCTTTCACTAATAATGCATGTTTAACTGGTTGGTTTAGTTTAGGTTTTAAACGTAACAAACAAACAGACAGAAAAGAGTAACTTTCTCTTTTTTAGTTTAGTTCTAGTTATATTAAATTTGTAAATATTAATCTCTAAATGACAATGTCTATTTAACTAAATAATCCCTGCAATTTCGTATGCAAATAATATTTATTTTGATTAGTCTAATTCTTGGAGAAATTATGGGTTCTATATAGAAAAAGTATACTTTGTTAATTAGTACTAATTACAAATTTTGTTAATTTTTTTAATTAAGATAGTAAATTATTGAAATTGTAAGTTTTAATTGAAAATATTCTGTACTGAATTGTTTTTAAATATAATAACTATCGAATTTCTTGCCGGTTCTTCTCTGTTGAAATTACATTCCGAACCGGTGGTAGTATTTTTCGTTGTAATAATAATAGACATATCATAAACCATATATCATATATATAAACTTTAATTTATCTATTTTTGGCATATATATGAATATCATTAAAGTTGTTACAAAGATTTATTTGTTTCATTTCCCAAATTTTTAATTTGATTAACTCAAACTCTGACCCCTGTCAAAATTTTCGATATTTTTTATCGACAAATTACAACACTATTATCGATATACTTTGGTATACTAAAGGTGCATCACTAAACGCAGTACTACCAACATACAGAAACATAAGGAAGTAGTAGAAGGCAAGATTGGCATCAAAAGTGTACATAGCCTTGAAAAACGGCTAGCTAAGCGGTTTGTTCTAAGTGCACACTCTTTAACGTAGTGATTATATACTCTTTGGTCGTTGACTCTAATATTTAATAATTTCAAAGTTGCCTAGTGAATATCACGTAATGAATTATAGTCTGTAGCAAGTTCGTTCATTGCACTTATATTATCAATGTAGCCAAATGTAAAAACTGTAATTATATTATTTTATCTTAATATTTGTTTACTCGATAAATATTAAAAGTTGGTCATTTATTTCTAATTCAGTATTTATATTTAGCCCTTTGTAAAACGAGGTAACTGTTAAACAGAGTTAATCTTCGCACTCCCATATTACTGGCAATAACATTTTAAGCTTCAACCAAACGGAAATGATCATTCGACATTCTTGTTCGATAATCTGTACCGAACCCTCGGTCTATTTTTAAATTTATGTTCTGAATCGTTCTCCTTTTTGTTAATGTATCTCTCGATTAAAATCATAAAAACAAAAGAGCTTTAAACCATTTATCTGCTATTTTGGCACTATGGTGAACTCAAGCTTAGCTTATGAGATACTCTTATACATAAATTCTTTTTATTTTGGACTATTTGCTACGTGTGAATTAGGTACACTAATCTTGAAGTCCGTATTGATCGGTGGAAAATATGACGATATGGAGAAAAATAGGACAAGGCTGGGACAAGATTATGGAGTATTAGTGGCTCTTTTTATTATAGAAGCTGCTAGACTTTTCTTAGGCCGTAAAGGAAGTCTAAGTGAAAGAGGTAATTAGGTTTTTATTGACACAACTTACATTTAACACAATAACTATTATTGCCTATACGACTAATAAATCAATTTTTTTGTACAATTTCTTAAATTGTATATTATGTTAATATTAGAACAATTTTTTTAATCATATACTTTTAATGTTCACAGATGTACCAGTAATGTTTTCAGTGCTGTTAACGGTTCCTTCTATAGTGGGTGTTCTTTACTTATTGATATGGCAAGTAGTTGTTTTAAGAATTGAGTACATTTGGTGTACACTCATGTTATCATTGCAAATGCTGGAATTCTTGTTTGCGTCCATGTTTATAGTCACAATGTGTAGAGGTCCTTCATACGACTAGATTGTTGCCTTTTATATACATTTTGTGGTCCAAATTAGAGTTACTACTCAGTGAATTATATGTCTACAAACCAAATTAGCATTTTTATAGATAAGTCAATGCATGTAACCAGAAAGTCCACATAAATAAGAATAACTAGTTTCAATAATTATTAAGAGGGTCCTGGACTAAATTATAGTGTGATTTGTAGACTGTATTTATAATAGTTTAAAAAGTAACTAAAATGAAGGCCCTATTTTGAATTATTTTCCTAAAATAAAAGCTTACTATATACATAACTTAAGATTTGTATGTTACTTATATATTCACGAATATTTACTATTTTATTGTAGATGTTAATGATTGAACTTTAACAAGCTAGAGCAAAGTGTTTTTATATAGACAAATGAATTTCAAAATATTTAATCAATTGTATTATTAAATTAATTATAATTAAGACAAAACTTTTAATGATGTATTTATCTTGTGAGCTTATGTCTAACAAATATTTATTACTATTTAGACAAAACAACCTGACTTTTATAAATAATTTAAATGCTATTTAAATTAATAACTAATCAAACTAGTCATCATTTAATAAGGAAGTAAAGTGTCAGTTTAAATACAGTTATTACTATAATTAAAATTTTATATTGTTGTAATGTGTGTCTTGTGTGTATATTTATAAAAATGCACAGTAGATATAAGTAATTGTTAAAATGTGTTTTGACCATAGAAATTTGTATAACAGTTTAATAGCGTTTTACATATTTACCAAATCATAGATGAGGATTAGACAACTCATAAATTTCATGATCCAAATTAATATAACATATGATAACTAACTCTCCAACATACATGACATTGGCAGAATAGTTTACGTATAAGTAGCGAAGGGTACATGCCAATGAATATTTACATAAATTGTGCTCGATGATACTTAATTAAAATCATAATATTAATAGATAAAAATAAATCTATACAATGACTTAGATTTTCACGATTATTACTCATTGAAATAAAACTATTTTAAATGGATTTAAATCGTGTATATTAACTATTTTTATCATCCCGATGTTTTGAGCACTCGAGATTTAATTCCGTTTAAAATAGTTTAATTTAAATATATACAAACTTATAAAAATGGATCATGGTTTTTGTGATGTTTCTTTATTGTCTAACCCTTGCCATACTCCCTAATTAAAAGCATAGGTATGTTCCTATATAATATTGATATATTTATTGCTTAGATGTATTTTTATACCCTGAGAAAATGTGATTATAAGTGGCCTTTTTGAAAGCCTTACATTTTTATCACAGTGTGTATTCTTCCATTGTAAATTAGATGTTCCACTAAAGATTTACAAGTTTTGAATTATATATTTAATAAAAAAAAATTTACCCAATATTTAGTAATAGCATTGTGTAAACATTGTTAGAAGTGTTAAACATGTTAAAATTGGCTGCAAGCGCAACAAGGATCTAAGTAACATATTATCCAAAATTTTGTTACTGGTTGGCTCCATCCCAAATAACATCTTAATATAATGTTTTCATTTATCACTTGCCACGGATACAAGTTCAACATTTTTTGATCTAAAGAAAACATACTTGTGGCAATATGACCGAAATACACTTTAGCAAAAATGTAACTTGGGATATGATTGCGATTGTGGTCTCAAATTATCTAGTCAAACCAATAGTATTTTGAATGTATTATCTCATTTTTTAAGTTTTCTATACATAAATATATTAAATCTAAATTGGTGCATAATGAAATAAAAGCATTTTAAAAGTTTTTAACTGTGTACATTTAATTATTTTTGACATCCCAGATTTTACTATGGTTTTCAATTGATTTTAAATCCATTATTATTATATTTGTATTGATACATAATTTTTATCACAAAAGAATTATATTAAACTTATCTATATTTTATTATATTCTGCTTGCAAATACAATGGCATTCGTCCTTTAGCCATTTTTTCTCTTTTGTGAACTCTAAGCTCATGTCTCATAAGAGCCTTTCTAGTGCCATATTTGTTACTGCAAGTTTTACATCCAAAATTTTTAATGCCTACATGGTCAGCTGAAAAATGTACAACCATATCTCGCTTTGTATAAAAGCCTCTACTGCATTCTGAACATTTAAAAGGTTTTTGTTTGTTATGTGTTAACAGATGCCTATTCAAATTGCTTCTCGTCAAAAAACATAACTGACATTTATCACATGAAAATGGCTTTTGTCCTGTATGAGTATGCATGTGGAGTTTCAGGGATTCTGCAAACCGTCCCCGATAAGGACAAACTTTACATTGATAAGGCAATTCGTAACTATGTAACTGAAGGTGCCTCACTAAGTTGTCTTTTCGATACATCTTCCCACAAACATCACATACAAGATGGGAAGCTGACTGATGTCTTGCTAAATGCTTTTTATACAACTGTGTAGTTAACAAACCTTTACAAATCGGACATTGAATGCGAACTTTTTTATGTTGTTTCAAATTATTGTGTGAAAGTAATTCACTTGAAGTTGAAAAGTTGATGCTACAAATTTTACATCTATATTTTTTGCTCTCGATACTTGAACTATTGTTTAGATGATTTTCAAGTATCTCGTTACAACTATTTTCACTTCTTACATTCTCAATAGCATCAGAACAAGGAGTTAATTCAATGTTTGGTATGCACTGTTTTTTCAGTAGTAAGTTAGTTTCTTGCGCCTTTTTCCTAAATAGCATCGCATTTTGAAGAAGAGAATAGCAAGTATTGCAAAGGTATTCGGGAAAACTGTCCTCTTCAGAAACCTCAATACCACCAAATAGTCTTATAGATTCTCTTATTTCCATTGTACTGTCACCAAATATAGATATTGATCCATCGAGTAGACAAATCCTGCATTTGTTTTTTTTAATATTCATCAAATCTGACTCACAGGCATGAATATTTAAACGATTTTGTTTATTTTTTTCTAAATTACTGCGCTTCCTTTTTAATATTTTTAATTTAAAATATGATGAAGCCATTGACTTCAATCACTAAAACTATTTTTCTTTCGACACAAATAACGCTGCTAATAAATATATAATATACGCTGCTAACAAATAGATTCAGAAAATTCGCAAAAAATGTTTGCAAAATGTCAATGTCAAATTTGCCATTTATGCAAGGGTGCCAACTTCTAGAATATCATTAATATTTTATAACCGAATTTTTAAAAGATCGATAAAATATGAATTTAGTTATTAAATTAATAATAAAATCCTATACCGTTAAAGTTAAATAGTACTGTAGTGTAAAGTTCTAAAAATTATATACAATGCATGTGTAAATCATTTATAAAAAATCTTACATTCATTTATAATATAAAATTGTTATTAAAAAATAAATTTCAGAGTATTTCATATTAATATTGATTCTCTTCTGAATTAATTGTTATTACTAAAAGGAAAGTAAAAGTTTTTGAGAATAGTCTATTTGGACTTTATTATTATGCTGGTATATAAAATAATATAAAAATTTGTAAAACACAAGACTTTCATAAAATTAATATATTCTAATTTTCATTTCTCAATACTATCTTCATTTATCTTCACCTCTTCCATGTTTTGTCTTCCCAATCTTCAATTATATCCATAATTGTAATACTTCAGAATTTCAATATTGAATTCAACTAAGTTGTAAGTAGGAATTATGATATAAGTTTAACTTATTTATCAAGAACTTAGGTAACATTATTATTATCATTATCAGTATGTGAACGGTTATATACAAACCTTAATTTTTCTCTCTTATGAACCCTTCTCTGATGTTTCATCATAGCATTTCTATAACCGAATGCCCGTCCACATATATTGCAAATATGGTTTTTAATTCCCAAATGATCCACCTCTCTATGTCTTTGCAGTTTTAGATTAGTATGAAATGCTTTATTGCAATTATCACATTTATGCTCTGGCTGTTTATGTTTAGACAAGACATGACTGTTAAAGTTACCCTTAAAGAGAAATCTAGCCGGACATTCTGTGCACATATACCTATAGTCATTGGAATGCGTGCGCATGTGACTTTTTAGACGTTCGGCATATCTACCCTTAAATGGGCACAGTTGACACTGAAATGGATAATCAGTCCTGTGTCTCAGTCTGTGATTGTGATAACCAACTCTCAGTCTGAATGTTTTACCACAGATATCACAGATATATTTATGATGGTTAGGATCATGCATCGTCATGTGTATTTTGTAGTATGATTTTCTGACAATTTTTTTACATGTCTGACACTGGACTCTTTTATTGCTTTTTTCTATTTCCTCTTTACGAAGTGTGTCAAGTGGATCTAATTCTTTCTTGATTTTTGATGACTGTTGCACTGAATTTATATCATTGCATTGTTCAATCCAGTCCTCTTCTAAGTTAGTTTGGTCTATTTTGTTTGTATCGAGTTTTCGTTTTAACGTATCGTTTGTTTTTTTTGCTATCTTTCGAAACATTAAAGCGTTTTTTATAAATTTATAACAAATGTTGCACAAATGTTTTGGCAGTAAATCATCTTCGTTTAGGTCAATATTTGCAAAAGTCTTCAATGCTTCTATAATGTCGCCTTCGTTTAGGTCACCAAATACAGATACAGCACCATTCTCAAGACACACTCTGCACTTTGAATAATTATCTTCTAATTCTTTCGAAATTGGCGCATTGTATATGTTATTAAAATATTCATCAATATTCATACGTTTTTTATTTTTGGCCATTTTCATTATATAGTAGGACGTCACCATTTTTATTATACTAAAACTTAATTATAATAAAATAAAAATTTGCGAGGAAACGATATAATTCTTCTATTACTAATTTTATTATCAAATAAATTGATCGTTTTTATTTTGACAACTCTTGACATAAAGTTCAATTCAATTCTTTGGTTAATGGCTAGCTAAACTTAAAATTATGCGAAGTGTGGCAAGTAGTAAATTCTATATTATGACATTTACTGTATTTGTCTTAATATTAGAGTAAAATGTCGTTGATTAACCACCAGTTATTAAAGTAAGAAACCAGCATAAATTTTTAACGTCAATTAGTATGAACGAAACATACCTATAGTTATACAGTATTAGCCTTCTAAATGTATTTTTTTTCTAACTCCCATTGTTTTAAAACTAGTACATATATAATTAAAAATCCACTTACAATATTTTTGTATTATTTAGCAAGAAAATATAAGTAAATAATAACTTTTAGATGTGATAAGTTAATTAAGTTAAAAATATGAAGTGCAATATTCCGTCTATTTTTATTGGGGCTACATCGTCATATGAGGAATTTGCCTCATTTTAGACAAACCTTTTTCCTTTTGTCTATTCAAACAAATAAATCTTTGCTTATACAAACGATTACTTTGGCAGTTATATAAAGCATTGCTTTTAAGTTATACTATAGATATTAGTCTGTTATTTTATTTTTGTTAGACATTTGTTTAGCATTTCAACTAAATAAAATGTTAGAAAAAATGTTTACCACTCCTATCATTTAAATGTCTCGAAATAGCCCCGTTATACAGTTTTTTTTTTATAATAAAAAACAAACAAGACGTTATTTTATAGTCATCTACTAATAAAAACAACATTCAATAAAATTATTTAATAAAATTTAAATTAATTTATTCCTGGTATATTACAGACATAAAGAGGAAAACTTGTGCATCTGATAAATATAATGGAATATCTAAAACTCAATTCACACATTGGTACCTTGATTTTTTTTTTCAGCTTGTAGGTATGATGGCATACGACCATGTGGCATTTTTTCTCTTTTATGAACACTTCTCTGATGTTTCATCATTCCTTTTCTAGTCCCATAAGCATTACCACATATATTGCAAACATGAGTCCTAATACCTAAATGGATAACATCAATATGCCTCTGAAGAGTTAATTTAGTAGGGAAAGCTCTTGTACAAGCATCACATTTGTGCACTCTTTCTTTGTGTTTATTTAATTTATGACGATTTAAATTTTGCTTAAATCGAAATTTAGCTGGACATTCTGTGCACATATAACTACAATCACTTGAGTGTATTTTCATGTGTGTGTTTAGAAGTTCTGCATATTTACCTTTATAAGGACAAAGTTGACATTTATAAGGGAAATCATTTCGATGACGTTGTCTGTGTTTGTAATATACAGAGATTGTTTTAAATGATTTTCCACATATGTCACAAACACTTTTAGGATGGTTAGGATCATGCAATGTTTTGTGCATTTTGTAGTATGTTTTTCTGAACATTTTTTTACATGTTGGACACTGCACTCTTCTGTTGCCTCTATCTAATTCTGCTCTACGTAGTATGACCAGTGGATCTAACTCATCCTTGGCTTTTGGTAACAGTTGCACTGAATTTATATCATTGCTTGGCTCAACCTTATCATCTTGAACCTTTGTGGTGTTTCTCTCAATTTCCTCTTTAAGTGGTTTCACAAGCGGTTTTAACTCTATCTCAATTTTTGGTAACTGTTGCACTGAATTTATATCACTGTACGGTTCAGCCCAATTATCATGGGTTTTTATATTGTTTCCAATAATTTCCTTTTTAGATACTTCTATGTGTGGATCGAACTCTTTCTTGATTTTTGGTAACTGTTGCACTGAATTAATATCATCATACAGTTCAGGGCAATTATCTCGGACTTTTTTCTGGGTTCTTTTAATTTTCTCTTTATGTACTTTTATTGTTTGATCTAACTCTGTCATGACTTTTGATAATTGTTGAACTGAATTTACATTCTTACATGGCTCAATCAAGTCATCTCCTGGGTTGGTCTGGCTTATTTTATTTGTACTGAGTTGATGTTTTAGTGTATGATTTGTTTTTCTTGCTATTTTTCTGAACATAATTGCGTTTTTTATAAATTTATAGCATATGTTGCATAATTGTTTTGGAAATAAATCGTCTTTATTTAATTCAATATTGGCGAATACCTTTAAAGCTTCTATAATGTCGCCTTTCTTCACATCTCCCAAAATAGATACAGCACCATCCTCAAGACACACTCTGCACTTCGAATTATCTTTTAATCCTTTCGAAATTGGCGCATTATAAACGTTATTAAAGTATTCATCAGTATTGATACGGTTTTTATTTTTGACCATTTTCATTATATAGTAGGACGTCACCATTTTTAATTTTAATAACTTATAAAACAAAATGCGATTTTATGTTTTTCCTTTTCACAAAAATACTTAAAATTGTAATCATATAAAATGTGAACGTAAGATTTGAGTATTTGATAACGTAGTGATTACAATATATCATTGAGGCTCGCTTAAAGTGTACCCTAACGGATGTTAACTTGTATTACAATAATAAATATAACTGATTAGAAGCAAGTGCTTATCACTTAATAAATATATTGTAGAATAATTATTGCTATAAGCAACGTGTCATTTATGAAAATCAACTGATAAACACATTATCCTTCCTTGCGTCGCACAGTCGGGTAATAAGAAAACTATTTATACAAACACTATATCATCACTCGCTAGAAAAAATAGGACCACTCGTTCAAATTAAACGATTAAAACAAACTATCATTTACATTTTATACATAAATTGGTCCTGTTTTGTTACAATAATTAGTTTAATTCGATATCTATTTCAAGTTACCCAATATGTCGTAAATAGTATGTATGCGATCGAAAACAAAAACAGACACTGAAAAATGGGTGGTCCCATTTCTATTTTTTAAGTTTAATAAAAACTATTTTTATTATTTTTAATATCGTACGAACCACTTTAGTGACATGTGTATTTAACAATATAACATTGACGATTAACAACATATAAAATAAGAACTCAAAGAGTCCCCTAAAGCTATTCAATTTTTAATTAAATAGTACCATGCAAAGGGTACACCTAGTTGCAGTCAAACCTAATTACATTTTGGCATTTATGCAGTGCTACCAACTGCTAGAAAAGTTGTATTTTCGTTTTTTTTACCTTTTCGTTTAAACTTAACGACGTCGGAGAAAAAGGATAAACGCAAAATTAACTTTAGTAAATTGAAACAAATATTTTTTCTTGTGTCAAGATTAAAAAAACATTAATTTATGCGTTTCACTTTTTGCATAAATTTTAACAACTTTTACTCTATGACGTACAGTATTGATATATTCAATATTGAATTATTTAACGGAACAACTGTGTTCAGCAAAAAAAAGTTATTACGTAAATATTTTTTATTTTTATTATATTTTTAATACTTTAAATTATTGTTTCAAGCGGATACTAGTCAGTTTTAAGGTACAACAGAGTCCAGAATTACACTAAGTTTTACTCTCGTAATTTATAAACAATAACTTTATATTATATGTAAAGAATTTCAGAAGGAAATCGCGTCAAATTAAACAAATCGCTCTAATCACAAAATAAAATGTATTCATAGTGTATAAATAAACTTTATTTTTACACACCTTTATTTTCACTTTTACAGCTTACAATTAGAATATATAAACATATTCCATAAGTTTCAAAATCATATCCCGTCTTGCCATATGATTTTTTAAGACTAGGCAATAAAAAACATAGTATATAGTATGGCCAGCATTTAAAAACGGTTGTTACATTTACTAGCAACCAATAAGCAACTGAACGAGTAAACACACAATTCTACATATAAATTAAATTTTTAGCCAATTTGTCAGTGGGCGAGCTACCCACTACATTGATCTTAAGTTTCTTACTTAACAGGTGGTAACAACCTTGAAAAGATAGTTGAATGAAGGTGGATAATTTGGGGTGGATAAACGAAATCATCCCTGAATATTTATCTTCATAGTGAAGGCAAACTTGTTAGTTATGCTAGTGCTTAATGTAATATTTAGTTTTATATTGTAGTCTTTTAATAAAAAAATAAAATTAAAATTATTTTCTCTATCGTCAAGAGAAGAATTTAATAAAAAGTATCAAGTCAATCAGACTAAAAGTTATTTATTGAAGAAATATTGAATGCTTTTAAGTCAAATGTATGTATGTACTACACATATCTATTTAAATAATAAATAATTCATTGTACATTACAAACATAAAGAGGAAAAGTTATGTGTCTGTTATACATAATGAAACATCTGATACGTGAGTCACACATTTGTTTCTTGAGTTTTATTTTCAGCTTGTAAGTATGACGGCATACGACCAAATGACATTTTTTTCCTTTTATGAACACCTCTCTGATGTTGCATCATTGCCTTTCTAGATCCATATGCATTACCACATATATTGCACACATGCGTCCTAATACCTAAATGGTCAACATCAATATGCCTCTGAAGAGCTAGTTTAGTGGGGAATGCTCTTATACAATCATCACATTTGTGTTCTCTTTCTTTGTGTTTATTTAATTTATGAGCATTTAAATTTTGCTTAAATCGAAATTTTGCTGGACATTCTGTGCACATATATCTATAATCACTTGAGTGTATTCTCATGTGTGTGTTAAGAAGTTCTGCATATTTACCTTTATATGGACAAAGCTGACATTTATAAGGGAAACCATTTCTATGACGTAGACTGTGTTTCTTGTACGAAGAATTCATTTTAAATGATTTTCCACAGATGTCACAAACATATTTGGGATGATTAGGATCATGCAATGTCTTGTGTATTTTGTAGTATGTTTTTCGAAACATTTTTTTACATATAGGACATTGCACTCTTCTATTGCCTCTTTCTATTTCTGCTCTACGTAGTATGACGAGTGGATCTAGCTCGTCCTTGGTTTTTGGTAACAGTTGGACTGAATTTTTATCATTGCTTGGTTCAACCCTATCTTGAACTTTTGTGGTGTTTCTCTCAATTTCTTCTTTATGTGGTGAAACAAGGGGTTCCAACTTTATCTCGATTTTTGGTAGTTGTTGCACAAAATTTATATCATTGTACGGTTCAGCCCAATTATCTTGGACTTTTATGTTGGTTCCAATAATATCCTCTTTACATACTTCCATGAGTGGATCTAACTCTTTCTTGATTTTTGGTAACCGTTGCACTGAATCTATTTTGTCATACTGTTCAGGACAATTATTTTGGATTTTTATGTTGGTTCTTTTACTTTCCTCCTTACATACTTTTTTGTTTTGATCTAACTTTTTTTTTATTTTTGGTAACGGTTGCAATGAATTTACATTGTTGCATGGTTCGATTTGGTTATCTTCTAGGGTGATCTGACTTATTTTCTTTATTTCGAGTTGTTGTTTTAGTGCATGGTTTGTTTTTCTTGCTATTTTCCTGAACACAATAGCATTTTTTATAAATTTATAGCATATGTTGCACAATTGTTTTGGAAATAAATCGTGTTCATTAAGTTCAATATTAGCAAAAATCCTTAATGCTTCAATCATGTCGCCTTTCTTCACGTCACCCAAAATTGGTACAGCACCATCCTCAAGACACACTCTGCACTTCGAATTATCTTTTAATCCTTTCGAAATTGGCGCATTATATACGTTATTAAAATATTCATCAGTATTAATACGGTTTTTATTTTTGACCATTTTCATTATATAGTAGGACGTCACCATTTTTAGTTATACTAATTTATAGAATAAAATGCAAAGAAATTATGTTCTATTTTTTATTTATATCAAATACTTAAACTGTATTTGATGTGAAATGTAAGAGCAAATGTATTCGAGTATTTGATAACATAATGATTATAATATTCTTTGATATTTGACAAATAGAAAATGTGACCATTCACGATTCGACAATCGCTCAAATGTGACTTTAATGTTTTAAACGGAAATATGGTTCGTTGATTATTTATTTTGATTCTGTTTATAATATGCAATATAATAATTATCGAAATTATCAATGAAAATAACACTGTACTAAATCACACTGTAGTTAAAAATTCTGTTTCACACGTTTCTGTTTACGTTTCACATTCAACAGTTCCTATTAGGATTTCATGATCCTGTATCGGGGGTCCAGAAACACGCACAACAAAACACAAGTGTGGACCACAACAAATTTTCTTATAGCCAAAAATTGTGCCGTGAGCGGGGATCGAACCCGCTATCGTTAGCAACTACTACATTAATTTGTCTGTTGATAAATGCCGAGCGAGAAGTGAACGGAGATGTTCTATTTGCTTTTTACTCTCACACGTAATTTACTTACTTTATTTACACACACCTATGCAGCCTATATTCATACCCGGCAGGTATGAATATATATGTCTTGCATCCTAACATGAATGGCCACTATAAAGGGTATAATTTTCGTTTAGTATTGCTAGATAACTTACTATTTGCTTCTGCTAAATGAAAAATATATGAACATAATATAATCAATAGTCAATCATAGTTTATAACGATACAAATATATCACGTTCATACTTTTTGATGTTAAAAATGTAATAAAATGAACTCGTCTATTAACTTGATAGCCCAAAGAAACTCTTGTGTGTCATATTCAGTCGCTAGCTAGTTGCTAGGCAACGTCGTCCGAAGTGATGGGTAGTCTGTGTGTCCAAATCCATGCGTTTATAACATTTCAATAATTATATTATATGGATATTAGTCAATTTAAATAGAATATAGCAGAAAAATATTGTTTTTTTTTTTTTTTTGTCTAATTAATGGTCAGTCTCTTATTGGTAACTGGTTTAATTTCACTGATAGGACTTCGACTGTTAGTCATTCTAATATATATATTGCTAAAATCTATCTTTTGCACTATACTAACTACAACTGATAATTTACCATTGATCGGATTGTGATGAAGTGTGTTCTGGGGAAACCCTTGAGCATTTCTGGCCAATAAAAGTCTGGTTACTAACCGAGTAATTTAATAAACTTCAGTAAATAATTATGCCTGATTCAATTAAATAAAACTATTATGATTTATCTCCATCATTTTATTAGGAAAGAACATCTACTACTAATAATCTATTTTGTGAATTTTGTGCACATCACTAACTGCTCCTTTTATATATATTATATCAAAATATCAGAAGGTCAAATCACACATTTGAACCTTGATCTTTATTTTCAGCTTGTAAGTATGATGGCATTCGAGAAAATGTCATCTTTTCTCTTTTATGAACTCGTCTTTGATGTTTCATCATTGCATTTCTATATCCAAAAGTATTCCCACATATATTGCATACATGCGTCTTAATACCTAAATGATCAACTTCAAAATGCCTCTGAAGAGCTAATTTTGTGTGGAATGCTCTCTTACATGCATCACATTTGTGCTCTTTTTCTTTGTGTTTATTTAATATATGACTGTTTAAATTGCTCTTAAATAGAAATCTAGCTGGACATTCTGTGCACATATATCTGAAATCACCCGTGTGAGTCCTCATGTGTGTTTTAAGGAGTTCCGCATATTTACCTTTATAAGGACAAAATTGACACTTATATGGGAAGCCATTTCCATGTCGTAGACTGTGATTGTGGTATGCACAGCGCAGTCTAAATGATTTACCACAGATGTCACACACATATTTATGATGATTTGGATCATGCATCGTCAAATGTTCCTTGTAGTATGATTTATTTACAACTTTGTTGCACACATAGCATTGAACTTTTGCAATAACTTTGACTTTGTAGTTTTTATTTTGGTTCTCAGAAGTGGCAGTGACTGGGCAACTTTTAACAGAGTCCTTATTATCAGTGTCTTCATTATATTCATGATGTTCTGATGACAGGTCAACCGTCTCTTCTTTAATCGAAGTTTTTAATAATTTGTCTGTTTGTGAAGCTATTATTCTGAACAAAGTCGCATCTTTTATAAATTTATAACATATTCTACAGAGATGTTTCGGGTATTCGTCGTCTTCGCTGATTTCTATATTAGCGAAAATTCGTAAAGCATCAGCTGCGTCAAAACCTTCCGAACCGTATATTGGTAAGGAACCATCTTTCATACAAACCCTACATAATACACGTTCTTTATGGAGTACAGATTTTGAGTCACTATCATTGTATAAATTACTATAATATTTACGAATATCTGTATTTTGTCTATTTTTAGACATTTTCATTATATAGTACGCGGTGACCATGTTTTATATGTGTTATCAATCGGAGTAAGATGTTCAAATTGTTGAGACTATTAAATTCTTTTATTTTCCAATAAGCGTTCACAACTTCGCGTACTTTTGCTTTTATTTATTATTATTTGACATTGACAACTACATCTTGACACTTGTACAGTACTACCAACTGTTGCAATTTCGCGAAAATGACTTTGAATTTGAAATTTTTTTTTGTGTCAAGGCTAAAGAGAAAAGAAATTTTTTATGTTGTATTTTATGCATAAAAAATAGTACTTTAATTTTTTTTACTGTGTGAAATAAAGCATTGTTTTTCAATAATAAATTATTAACCGTTACAACTGCGTCAAGCACTTAAATATATCATTTGCGAAGGTGACCATAAAAAATAAAAATAAGATAATAGATATTATAAGATCGTATTTAACTAAAAACCATTAAATGCTTTGTTAAGAGCCAATGTAGTTAGGTAGCTTAGGATGGTTTCTCGCGGACATGATTTGTACGTACAGTCTTATACTCGTAAAGTATATTTTTACTTCACTTTAAATATATTTTATTCTAAATTTTAAATGGATAAGGTTCAGCTTTAAGGCACAACACTGCAGGACTGTAATCGAGGAAATAAAAAACACAAGTTTTTTAAAGCAATTTTATCTATAATAAATTAAATAGAATGTTTTACAAACATAAATTCAATCACAGAAAAAAAACAAACTGTAAATTAATTAAAATTATTAATTTATCTTCCAAAACAATTTTTGTACACCTCATTTTGTAACACAATGTAAAAAAATTATGACTAAACAAATCACATAATCGGTAAAGGTTATTGTAATGTAATCATGTAATAGGTACTGTGGAATAATTTTCTATCAACAATATTTTAATAAATTGATTTCAAAACAACAATGATGAAAGTGTATGATTGTGGTTCTTTTTGACATTGTAACTATTACTTCATATATTATCAAAAGTGTTCAAATTACAAAAAAAAAAAAAGTATAAATGATAATTAATATGAAGTAGATTAGTATTACATTTTTTTCTTTTAAATATGTTTTCATTCATACATATAAATTATTAAGTCTAATAAAAAAGTTTACACTTTCATTACTATATGTAGGAATTATCAAAATGAAACCATTTAAGAAATCAAGTTATATCGTCAGACACTAAAAAACATCTTATTAACTAGTTTGAACATAATTTGTATAAATATATGTAATATTCAAAGGAAAAGTAAGATTTATAACATATTTACTGCCAAATTATACAATAAAAATGACTACACAAGATATTTAGACTAAATAAACATTATAACATTTATATTTTTTGTTACATATTTAATTTTTTAATGTATTTTCGTTGAAATTGTTATTGAATACTTTATAAGTTATATTAATAATACAATGCTATCGTAAATTAAAGTTAAGAACTCTTCTATTCTATCACACATACGAAGCTGTTATACATTCCTACACATGCTAGTTATAAGACAAATTATATGTATCCAGTTTCAATCGCTAATCTCACTGACTTGCCAACGCTGCTTATAAAATAAAAACAATAGCTGACTATAACACATAGAGGACTGTACCGAGCCTTCCATAGTGAGATGTCGAAAATAATTGTTCGAGATTTTATTTATTTTTTATTTTATTTATTAATTAATATAAGTTTAGCTGCTAGTAATTATTTTTTGTCGCAAGCGTGAATCAATATAGATATAGAGGTATAAAATATAGTACAGAATTGACAAGACTTGAGAGATGAAGTATATTTCATGGTAACAAGTATATATTATATGCCTACATCGAACATATTTCAGCTTAGGATTAACGTTTGGGATATCGCGATCGGGTTATGAGTACAGAGGTAACCATAATTATTAGCAGTGGCATTTCAGTGGGATTAGCATTACTGATTAGATACAAATAAATTTTCTTTTGAATACGTAATAAAACTATTCATCAATGGTAATATATTTTAATAAGAATTACATAAATATAATTTTATTATTGACAATTCACTAAATTTAAATAAGCTGTAAGCTAATCAAATTCGACACTATTTTGTGGCCCATTTTATTAGAATCTGTTTAAAGAATATGGCAACAGTGAAAAGGCTAAACATTTTAAACATAAAAACATATAATCATTTTTTTTTAAGGTAATTCAATTTGTAATTAAAAGAACGAGAACAAAATAGAGAATACGTTTATTTTAATCAATCAAAATTTCGCTATTTTTAAGTAAATAACTTCGCTATTTTTAACGCAATAGACTTTTTATACATGCGATTTTGTACTAGTTAATAATAATTGTCGAATTTTTCTAATAGCGGTCAAAATAAATAAGAATAAACATATTTTATTTTATATAAGCTTTTTGTTTCATAACTGTATATGCATCGAAAAGGGGTTTGAAATACTTCGTGTACATTTTTAAAAGCACAATATACTACATTCTATAAATACTTTATATTATATATTAAACGAAGAAAGAACTACAAATTACATATTAATCGCTGTATGTGGCATTTGCTTAAGTATATAAGCTGTAAATATTTCTTTCTAAAATAGGAGTATTTTGGGATTCGATTAAGAATATAATAGTATACCAGACCACATGAAATAGTAGAAAATATCGTGAAGAAATTGCCTAAAAATATAACGTGGAATATATATAAATTATTACTATAAATAATATAATTATAAATGTCCGGGTTTAAAGAGAAAGAGAACTATCAATTCTATTCTTCAGCGAGAATTACACTCATAAGTTTTGCTCTCAGACTTTCGTAAAGATTTACATAAGTTATTGCTCATTGCTTTACACCTGAAAGAATTTACTGTAGAGCTTTATTTTTGACATTTACAACTTTAGTAATTACTTATGACATATCTGTTATTAGGCTACAGACTTGTTTTACATCGCTGTCGAGAGTAAAACTTATAATTTTAATTCTGCACGTAGCAGATAGGGCCGAAATTAATGTATATTATTTTATAGTTCACTTTTTAGCCACTAACCGCGTCGGCGTCAGTAGATATTACATGCTTAGTATTTATACATTTCTGTGATTCATTATCTATATAAATAGCTATTCTTTCAACATATGTATGTGACATTCAAATAAACGATCGAATTTTCAAATGTAAAATATTTTTTTTTATTGCCCAGAATTGTTAATTTTTAATTTCTGTCACTTTGATACTAAACAATATTATCTACGATATCTGTCTGTCTGTTTATAATTAGCTGAAGTTAGCTGAATAGTTTATATAATACTTTCTCTTGAACTAGCTTGTGTTTTATCGAGACAACTTAGCGATCGCAACGCCATATTTAACTCTATCTGGCAACTTTTCTGCAGCTCTCTATAGTTCTCTTTCTCACTTTACTCCAACTATAAATAACGTTATAGATAACGAATATAAGCATAATTTGTCACAAACAAAGTTTAGAATTTGAAATTATTTTTAAAACAGAGAATTTCTTTTATCAATTCATTTATCTAATTAATATAATGGGGTCTTGTAACTAATAAGTACAATTTATTAAAACTATGAATATAAGTATAATTCCATTAATATAAATAGATAGGATAGGAGTACATCAAATACATAGTAGGTTAAATTTTCGAATATAATTTCCTATAATTATTATAATACTGTACGTCATTCGCGACAACTAATGAGGTATTAAGCAATAATTGAATCATTTTATATTATTATTAATTTTTAATGTTTTTATAAAATTTATTTGAGGAAGGATCACAATTTGTTGGCCAACTTTTAGTCTATGGAAATATTAAAACGCATTGTAATTTGTGGAATTGTTAATGTTTTTATATTCGTGAGGATTTTTTTAAATATGGTTATTATTATTGCATTTAGAAGTTTGCAAATCACAATTTTTACCATTTTTATCGACTAAAAGCGGGGCAACAAATTATACGCCGTGTAGGACATCAGTGATAATTTTATTATAAATGTGTAGAAAAAATCAAGTGCCCTTTTAAACTATCAACGATATATTTAAATTACTAAATTGAAAATATTACTAACCATCATAATGGAATGTCATTAAGATAAAAGCTTTAAAACTATTAAAACTCATTCGACCCTGCCAAGTCTTATGCTAGAGACACACTAGTGTGTAGCGTCGCGTAAGGAGCATTCGATTTCATACATTTAGTTCGGTTAAAGAAATGAGTTAAAATATCTGACGTATGCTTTAAAGCTGAACTTACGTTATGAAACTAGTCTCGTGCATGATAAAAAAATTTCATTAATTTGATTGCAATACTTGTGGTCTAATCTGTTTTGTTAAAATAATAGTCTCGTAAAATTAACACATTATGGTGTCGTCAAGATCAAACCTTGCATTACATAAATGCTTTCTTGACACTAGTTTCGCGTTGCGATTACACCATAAAATAAGTTGCTTGACATAAGTTGATTAAATTTAATGCATGTATTGTAAATTTGGGGTTTAAAATTTTTGGTTAATTTAATGTTATGCCACTATTTTCGTGATTGCATTAATGTACGAAATCGACGCGTCACGACACACTATGACACATTGTATTTTAGCTTTGTTCAATGCAAAACGTTAATAATTCTGGCAAACTTGAGACACATGAATTATGAAACGAACTCAGGTCATAAATAATATTTGATGAAAAATAATTTCATTAATATGTTAAGTTAGATATTGTTAATACCATTTTAAAATAATTATATTATATTTTGTTTTTATGATTGTACTGGTATTCAAATTTAACTATAATAATTTGAATAAGGTTCTCTGTGACCCGTATTCATTTGTTTTTTTCTCTCATGATTATAACATATTACTGGGCTCATCAATGAGATAGGATTATTAATAAATATACATTCTGACGAACGAAACTACTTAACACGATTGCAAAATAATCTTGTCATGTAACTATAGTGAATTTTACGCATTTCAACAAGGACATTCTAGGAGAACATTTTTTATATTTTTTACATTAATATATTTGCTGTTTGACAAGTTGAGATTGGAACAGAAAAGTCGACGTACAAACTATAATCACAAGTGGGGTTATAATGTTTAAATTTTTCACTTGCAAGACTGCAAGTTCAATTCTTGCTTCTTGGATTTTTTGTTATGATATTTAAATATTATTTCCCAACATGTGGATAGTTTACAGTCACTAGTCTATATTGGTGCAAAAAATTCATTGAGCAAGGAATAAAATGTGTATTATAATTTTACTTATTATGAATACTTTGTGAACACGTAGAATTGATTGATGTTTGAAAAGTGAATTATTTTACAAATCTTATATAGGTTGTTAACGAACAGATGTGAATTTAGAAGACGAGATAAACTTAAGATTTTCAGAGCAAGAAAAACATTTTTTTTTTGTTAAATCTTCGTTGCTCCGATATTGTTAAGTATCCATTAATGGCTGTAATTTTCTGTGTTTTATAAAACGTTACGAATATGCATTACAGTAGAAAGCTAAATTCGCGCCTGCAACTTCGCAACTTGACACTCCATATAGCCATGATTATATTACTCAAAGCAATATGTTTAGTATCAAAGTGACCAAATTAAAAGTGTCTCTGAAACGAGTTAGCTAAACTGCGATATGTCTAGTCTAGTTTCGCATTCTGTAGTTCACAATCTATATTAAAATATATATATATATATATATTCTGTCAACATCTTGTGACATTAAAGTCTAAATAATCGGCCAAAGTCCCAAGTACGAAACGTTTTTGCGATTTTCTAAAAATATTAATTTTTTAATTCGGTCACTTTAATACTACGCGTGCTATATGGTATATTACCACAAAATATCATCGACATGATCTTTATATACGGACGAGACAAAAAACATTAACAGACCAGACATCTGCGAATACTCCTCTACATACAAGAACTCTGCAATAATTATTAAAACAATCGAATGTCTGGCACCAGCATAACACTTTTTATTCAATATTACTAATTACATAACAATTTTTTTTTTCGTCTAAATTACCGGAATCCGAGTCAAAAATCTTATATTTTGTCTGACTCAGTCGTTTCTACGTTAACTGGTATGTATAATACTACAATAATAATAATTAATTATCCTAATAATTGAACTAAGCAAAGGAAAACAGCTCTTGCTTTAATACTTTGCAAGCGCACGTTGTTATAGTTTCTAAACATTTTTCTTTCTAAACCTTTACATGAATACGCTACTGGCTATTTTAATACTTTATTTGTGACTGTGTATATATTTTATTTTAATTACAATACCTTTATGGGTGGATTTTTTTAACTGGTAACACTTCTTAATGCCAAAGCTTGTGACTGGTCACACTGTTTAGAGAGCTACCAGACGAGTGTTGCAACCCTGCCATTTCTCTTGTAATTTCTTGTGTTCTTCATACTGTTGTTCGGATATATGTTTAATTGATGTTGAGCCCTGTAAATTTCGAAAACACAAATTTAGTAAAAAGTATAGTTTTCATTGAAGATTAAAACAATACCCTATTAGGTATATAATAGACATACTGTGAGAAATCTCTTTTAGGGATAAGTATGCCTTTTAAACTGATTTCTTAAGACACCTTTATACTATTTCTGGCATGTTTAGTAAATGGTAATAAAAAAATATATGGAATATCATATAACTAAAGACATGTTACGTTTATATTATTTGACGTTAACAATCTGTACCCATTTCCTACTTTGACAAGTAATTGAGTTGGTGACCCAAGAATATTCTTGCCGGACATACTCAGTTGCTAGCTCATTGCTAGACAACGTCGTTTACAAGTGTTCGTCGTTCTAGGTGTCAAAGTCCATAAGCTTATAACATCTATAGGTAAATAATATTATTGCAATAACTTAATAAATATGTGTAAAGTTATGAGATATGATAAATTGTTTGCAGCCAATCAGTGTGACATCAATTTTGAAAAACAAATTGTATCCATATTTACTTTGATAATTCCTATGTCAAAAAAGCAATATTAAATTGTCAATAATATCACGGGGTACGCTAACGATAGGTGGCGACACTGTCATGTACATGGCTTAAAAATCTATGTATCTTTTGTTGTTTGTACGCTTAAATCTTTGAACCTATTTTCATGAATACTATTATTTAGTATTTTTGTAGCAAAAATAAAACTTTGAAGGGGTGAGAAAAAGAAAATAATTTGTATGGAAAATCTATGATTTATCAAATAGACTAAACATAATTAACACTTAAAAAAATAACGAACTTTAAAAGTAGTAGTCCGTCTAAGTAAATGAAATAAGTAATTTTGCTTACTTAGATTATTTCATTCTCTGAGACCAATCTAAAGTATACCCTTTCAAATAAAATAAAATAAAATCGCTTAAGAAATATCAGAGCTCTGAGGTAATTAACTTATTTTTATAGCCCGTTAAAAATAATTATTCTATACAGACAAAATCGCAGAAAGCAATTATTAATTAATATAATTACCTTTATCTTTCTAGGATCTAAATTAGCTCCCAAAGATTGCACTCCCTTTGCCAATTTCGAAAACGGTGACAAAACCATTTCCCTTGTAGCACTCGATACAGGGCTTGCTATATTCTTCAACTGTCTTAAAGCCGATTCACTATGAGATTGAGCAATATTCAACGTAATTTCGTGCTGAGAATTCGAACGGACATGATAATTAACACCTTCTGGAACATTCTGATCTTCGAAGTTAATGAAACCGGAGCTTTGGGAAAGTTTCTGAGATAACATTAGAGAATTCGGCGGAACTGGCTTAGAATTTCCATCAGATTCTATTTGAATTTCCGGCGTTATAGACTCTGTGTCAAATGGATTCTTCTTAGCTGTATTATTTGGAGTTTTTAAGGTATGTTTTTCTTTGACAACAGATGTGGTTGCTTCAACGACTTCTTCGTGAGGCTCTATTTTAGATGAATATAGCGGATTTTCTATCAAATCGCAGTCATTATCATCTTTCCTCTGTTGGTCGCCAATATAATGCTGCATGTTCTCGAAATTGTCCAACGTTGGTTCAAATATATTGGTTCTGTTTTCATCATCTGAAGAATAGTCCGAACTCATTCCATCTGACAGGCTGCCTTTCTTTTTGTTATCTGTTTTATTTTGGCCTAGAGTGAATATTTTTTTTGTACGGGAAGCGCTTTGATCGAATTTCAATTGGAGACTTGGTCTTGCTCGTGCGTTGAGAGAATGACTTAGTTTATTCAGTTTACTGAATTGTTCTGACATATTGTTTAAGGCTTTTGATCCTGTGAAGTGATATAGATATTTATAATTTCTACTATTTATAACTTAAAACCTATTAAAATACAAATATATATTGAATATATAATAAATAAAATGCCAAATTACCATTACATACGACTTCGATAACTTTATTATTATATCTAAATACGAAATAGTTGGTCTAAAACAATTAATTATTTACATTCAACCTATAATACATTTGACGAAATTACTAACAAGAAGAAAAACCTTTTATTAATAAAATGTTTATAAGTATGTAATTGTTTCTTCGAGTATCAGAGTTCTATAATATAATTATCAAATCTTGAACAATTTTTTTAATAATACGTTCAAACAATATAAAGTATATGAAATATTTGTTCAGTATTTTAAACTAACAGTCTGTGTAGATGTATGATATAGTCTTGAGCCTGGATACGGCCATTGTGTACATTTCATAAGAGGTTCCGGTACGAAACGTAATATTTGATCCAGAACAGTACTAGTTACTGATGATCCATTCGTTTCTAGAAGCATAATATTTATTCAAAATCAAAATATTTTTAATTAAAATTAGAAATTTACATTCTTTTGTTTTGAAAATCAAGAAATATAATTTAACACGGTTTCGTAAAAGTTAAACCTTAGACCTGAAAAGAAACTCAGCAGAACTTTTAATTATTATTTTTGTCAACAAAGTCAAAAATTTTAATATAAATTATAAAACATATTAAAACATAATGGAAGCCTTACTTCCTGGTGTTATCATCTACAATATCTGTTTCTTTACAATACTTTTGGAATATTCATATAAATATCTTACCAACACTCCGGATGTCCGCCACTAGCTGAGTTTCGCTGACGTTGCGCGTGAGCGTTGGCAGGCGGGAGAGGTCTAGGTACAGAGACGAGCGAGCGCCGGATGAGCCTTGGCTTGGATGGATCTGGTTTTGAAAATAATACAAATTATCCATACAGAGTGTCAACTGGGTATGTGTTGGACATTCTACCAGCGGTAGCAAAATCGATATTTTAAATTAAAATATTAATAAATTTTTTTATTATTTTTAATTGATCTTGTAGGCTCGTATAGTATAGGCATCACATATGAAAAATAACTAAAAAAAAAATTAATTCAGTTCGTCAAACCCTGTATATAATTATATTAAACTAAAACTTTGTAGTCCTTTTTACGAAAATTGCTAGGACGGAGGAGTATGAAATTTCGCACACTTATAGTTTGTATAGAGAAGGAGAGAGGAATGCTATCTTATATTTCTTATATTATATATTTCTTATTATGCATAAAAATACATTAAGTGATAAGTCAATAGAAAAATATTACACACACTACCATGTATTGGATACACACGCACACATATATATACTTTTGTTTATTGTTAAAGACTGCGGTCAAATTGAGAGTAGATTATCTGTGGTCAATCTTTAAATCGGTTGAAAATTTAATGAACTACGGTTGAATTCCGACGTCTAGTAAATATGATACGTTACTATCATACTATTTGACTCGTCAATTTAGTCTTGTTAGCTAAAATAAACTCTTGGCTATCATAATTAGTCTTTAGTTAGTTGCTAGGCAACGTCGTCCAAACAACATATTATTGATTGACTCCAAATATATATATTTTTAAAATCATAATTACCTTAGATTTCTTTCTCTCCAGTTTAACACCGTCATGGAATGGTACAGCTGGTAACTTGGCAACATCTCGAGCTACCATCAGAGATTCGCAGATGGAATGTAAAGATTCTGAAAAGAAAAACATATTCTTATCTGGATGGAAATATGCAATACTATGTCAACCAACGCAAACTTCATTTCGAGAAGATCACAGATGCCATAAGATGTCAAACCATATGACGACAAAGAGGCGTGGATTTGACAAGCGTTGATTTTCTATCCGGATAACATAATTAAAATGTAATAAAAATACATTATGTATAAATGATTTTGAAAGAGTTTTTTGCCGGTTCTTCTCGGTAGAGACTACATTCCGAACCGGTGGTAGCTTTATAAATATCTAAAATAAAAATATGAAATATAACATTACGATTCGAAAGTGCTTTAAAAGCCCATTTGAATAAAGTATATTTTGAGTTTGAGTTTATCCTTAATAATTTTTATTGATGAAAGGTATAATGAAATGTTTTATCTTATAATAACTTTTTCAAATACATTAAATTATTGTATATTGCAGAATATGGAACACTTCAATATTCGAAACATTAAATTAAGAAGCTTGTTCGTATTTAATTTGAAAACTTGAAAAATTATTAAATAATGTTAAATTTGTAACATATTATTAGAATAAACCAATATCTTCAAATTTGACTTATTATGGGTTGACACGTTATTGCTTATCAGCATCCAACTAGCTTTTGCTCTCTCTAAAACTCTTTAATTGAAAAATATTGAAACGAACTGTACTGTATACATCAGATTTTACGTTGATCAGTAACAATGTGTTAACAGCATCCAATATCGTGCAGTAGTTTTTGTGTAATTCACGCACAAGTTTGGCTATTTAAATTTTTATTATAAATTATAAAGAAATATAGATTACACATTTTCATAATTTATCTTTCATAACAAATTTTACGTTTAAATATAATGTAACACACACACACGCACGCACGCACGCACGCACGCACGCACGCACGCACGCACGCACGCACGCACGCACGCACGCACGCACGCACACACGCACGCACGCACGCACGCACGCACGCACACACACACACACACACACACACACACACACACACACACACACACACACACACACACGATAGTGGTGTACGATAAAGTATATTCTGTCTCTCTCACACCAATCAAAAGCTATATGTATTCCTAAACTTGTCATTAAAGTCTATATTAATTATAAAAAAGCAAAAACTCACCAATCATTTCATCCTTAGTATTAATAACCACAGCCATATTGTTGAAGAAACGCAGCGTAGTCGATCTGAACATATGGAAGTATCCCGGCTCATTGTTGTACGTGTAGTTGATTCTGATGCAGTGCACTGGTTCTGTATTGCTTTTGCGACCCACGCTGAATATCTAAAATAATTTATTATATTTTTAACCGACTTCATAAAAGAAGGAGACTCTCATAGTTTCTTTTTTTATTTTATACCTTTAAAAGACCAATCATTGTACATACATATAAATGTATACCTATATATTTATGAATATCTATTTGTGCGTACAAACGTTGGGAAGCGATTTTGTTTTTACCCAACTGTGCGACGCAAGTATAAAGTTTTTCTCAGCCTATAAATGTATGTATAACCAAAATTTCTGATTTATGGCGCCATAAAAAAAAATGAAAATCGATGAACTATTTCAAGCAGGGAATCATTGAATAGGTAAATAAAAATAACTTTTAGGTTTCTCATATCGTTTTTCAATCAGAAATAATTTAGGATCTGTAGCGATTTAAAGTTTGTTAGTAACGATTCTCACTTATAGGTTGTTAGACAGGACCGATATTGATACGGTACTGCTGACAGCAGATGATCTCATTACACAGAAGGCTTTTGATTATTTTTTTATTTATTGATATTGTTTACTATGTAAAAGAATATGTCATTAAAATTAATAATACTGTATCTTGTCTATGTCACCTCGTTGATTAGTTATCATTATATATAGGCAGTCCTCACCCTCTCTCTAGGATAGATCACTCGTCTTCACTCTCACAAATATTCATAATTACAAGTAAACTAGTGAATAAAATATTGATTCGTATTACCGTAGCACTCGAGTCCAAAGTCCCGAGCTCCACGGAAGTGACGTCACACAACGGAACCCTCTGCACGGACAGCAAGCGGTCAGAAGTTTCATCATAATCGGTCACGTAGTACGCCTCGCTTGTTAGCACTAGCACACTATCCATTTCCGTTTCTTGCGGGTCGCCGGTACTGAAAGGTAATTATGACATTAGAATTAAAATGACTAAAATGCTGAATTAATTTTAATTAATTTTGTTATAGAAATAGATACGACTTTGGACTTCTCTAAGTTCCTTGAAGTCCTTGGATTTAGACTACTTTCTGTCGAAAATAAAATTCTAATGAAGTTGATAAAAATAAGGATGAAAATTGTAGTAGTTGTAGTTATTAGCTTTACCTTATTGTGTACTTACTAATAAAATACATTAAATTTATTAGTAAGTTTGTATATAGGGGATAATCTCTGAAACTGCTGATCTGATTTGAAAAATACTTTTTGCGTTGGATAGCTAGTTTATTGTTTGATTATTGAATACTCTTAGCGTGATGTAATATAGCCTTTAACCTGTAGGCTATATTACATCACGCTAAGACTCGTAAACTGAGGGGCAGCTAATTGTTTATACTACTTACTGAGGATCAGCATCGATGAGTCCCC
This sequence comes from Hypolimnas misippus, assembly GCA_037950945.1. Lineage (NCBI taxonomy): Eukaryota > Metazoa > Arthropoda > Insecta > Lepidoptera > Nymphalidae > Hypolimnas > Hypolimnas misippus. The sequence continues at coordinate 7,119,744 of JBBEEQ010000009.1, forward strand.
ACGAACCAAGGACGGGTTCTGTATCAACGAGCAGCTTCTTACAATCATCGATGAGAGATTTCACATGTTGGGCCATTGCCGCTGTGTCTGGAGCTGACTGGTCCTGAAATCAATTGTATTTAATCATATTATCTACAAGTCCCTACTAATATTATAAATGCGAAAGAAATTCGGTCTATCCGTTACGCTTTCCTCTAAACCGTGATGAAATTTGGTACAGACAATCTTTAGACCCTGAGAAAGGACATAGGATTACCTTTTATTGCGAAAAGCGAAAGGTCACACCCTCACTCATCACGAAATCTCAAAAACTACAAGTGCTAGAAGTTTCAAATTTTTGCTTGAACGTAACAATATAAATGGGTGTTAGAAATTTGTATGAAAGTCCTATGTTAAGCGCGAGTTTAACCGCGAGGGGCCGCTAGTATACTATTATGTATAGTATAACTAGAAAAGATTTGTATTTTTATGTATTTGTAAGGAATAAACTTAAAAACTACCGGACCGATTATGATAAAATTTTACACTACATTCCATTCACGTTTTTTACATCCTTTGGAAGGTCTAAAGTTCAAAATCGCAATGGGAATGCTAGTATTAACCGATCTGACTTAACATTTCTGCATTAGAGAGCCTGCTAAAGAAGGAGAGTTATTAGTTACCATTAAGTTATGGGTCAAGGTCTTATTTAAAGCAGGTCTAGAAAAAGTATTGAAGGCCTCTAATTGTTTTTCCGAAAAAACATACAATGGTTCAATATAAAGAAGTGATAGTCAGTGTATGTATGTATTTATTTATTGTAGCTTTAAATATATAACAAAAATTGTGTTTACGTTTGTCCGTGGGGTCGTGTCCCCCCTCCCCCATTGGGACCGCGTCTACATGCACACACATTAATCGTATTAAGCACCTTAATCGAGACACATTTGCAATCAGACATAATGAGCTACTGTGTTCTGATAAACATTTCTATGGCATATATAAATAACAAACTACTATATACAATTTCAATCTACGATACTACTTGTATTTTCACAAAGTGTATTATAAAATATTGAGAGTGATCCAAAAAAAATCCAGTGCTAAAAGGACATTTAGAATTGACATTTTTTCTATGTACAAGGTGTAATTAAGATTGATGAGCATGCTGAATTTTTTTTGGAAAATAATCTATTACTACTATTACTATCAGTACCAATACTGCTATTACCATTAGTACTAAGTAGTAGTGGTGGTAGTAGTAGTACTACCACAAAGTAACTAAGTTGTGATCATACTACTAGTATAAACAGTACGGCTGACTAAAATTTGGACGCTGATAAGCAATATGTCAAGCCGCACGGACTTCATTTTGCAAAAATAGCATCTAAAAATATCAAATCTATTCGTAAGCAATTTGTTTAAACACATGCACATCCATATTTTCTTTTCTATTTCGATAAAAAGTATAATATAATATTATATAATATTATAATTAATAGTTTATTGGATTGGCATAGAAAAGAATTTTATCTAATAATAAGTTTTTCAAATATATGAGATTATTGCAAAATCCAAAATATGGAGTACATTTCAATATTCTGAACATTAGATAAATTAATTTTTTCCTTACTTATTTAAACTTGAAATATTTTTGAATTATGTAAAATACGTAACATTATCAGAATACATCAAAATCTCTAAATTTGACATTTTGTGGGTTGACACATTATTGCTTATCAGCATCCATTTGTACTACAACACTTGTATTTCACTACATAATGTAAGCAGCATCATGCACGCACATTGATCATATTAAGAACCTTGACAGAGGTACATTTGGTGCAATCGGGAACGATCAGCTGTTCGGGTATTGACCTCGACTCCCCTGTCATCACGTCTATGGCCACTTGACGTAACGCGTCTTTGAACGTTGAAAGATAATATCTGGAATGAAAATTGTTTTTGTAACCGACTTCCAAAAAAGAGGGCCCTCAATTGGTCGGGGACTTTTTAGTCATTATATGTATGTTCATCGATTTGGTTAATTCTTTTTAATTCAAAAGGTTACTTTCAGATTGGTACTACAGAATTTTAATCAAAATCGGTTTAGTCGTTTGGTTTTCAAATCAAAATAGCAGGAATAAGTTTGTCATTCAAGTTAACGATATAATGTATTTTGCTTTTCAAGTCTGTTCCCCCTTTATTTTAATAAGTTTTGTAACAATTTCAAGTAATGACTTATAGATGTGTTGATGGGTTAGACGAGTTTTTATACGCAAGTCTCTTTAAAGAATATTTTTTTAATAACATGTACAGTTTTTGAAAGAATAAATAATATCTTTTAAATAAATCGTTCGCAAGGGTCGTAAAGTATTTTATAGCTGTTCTCAATAAACAGATTAAAATATTTTCCAATACGTGCAGACAAACACTGTTTATATTTGATATAAGTGTATATATATTTTTTTAATTTAATGAATTAATATATGATTATATGTAATTTAATGTAAAAGAATATTATTTTCTACGAAATAGTTTTTATAGTAGAATGAAATGTGTAGTGAACAAAACTTGTAACACTGTGTTAGTAATTAAAAAAAAACATATAAAAATAAAAAAAACACCAATCAAGAATGCCATAAAACTTTTTTTAAATCGTGTTTTTTTAAACTAAAGTATCAAAACAAAACGGTGAGGAGGTCACAATGAAAAATATTACAAGTGCAAAATAAACACAATACAAAATATTAACTGACCTCCCCAATCTGTATGTAATTTCGAACGACACCATTTCACTGGTCAGAGCGTGTCCAAAATAAGACGGCATCATTTCTAATTTTGGTCTCGCAGTATCTAAATTTTCGAAGACCAGCATAGAAGCTGTTTTAATATCGTGCCATAGACTATCGATTTCGTCTATGGTCGCGTCTTTGACAGCTTGACCGAGAGCAATGTCTATAGCACATTGCTTTATGGTGTCGTTAAAGTGACGTAACAGGAATCTGAAGCGCAAATTATACTCGTAGAGTTAATGTACGTTAAGTCTTTGTGTTTTGGAGTCTTAAGGTTTTCTTACATTCTTTATTACTAACTATCCATAGAGTATACACATACCTTGGTCGAAATAATCAATGAAAAAATTAAAAATCTGTTAAAATGCAAGCAATCTTGAATACCTCGGTAGATTAATACAAAATATAAGAATCATATCAAGAATATCGACGTCAAGGTTCAATTCCAATGTGTCAAAAATTTTGTTTTGTATTAAACTCATAAAATTTTATACTGTAAATGGTTTTAGTTCTTCCTACTGACGTGCCGGAGCGTTAAAAATGTATAACAATTAAAACGGATATGGATGTTTTCTCTCCCTCGGATATGCGTGGATAAAGATATCTGGTACATCACTAGTTACTTTGTTCAAATATGTGAAATGTATGTATGTCTGTAAAACTCAAAGAACGATAATCTAATACTAACAACGTTTTATTGGTGTAGGTAATATATTTAATTCTTCTGTCTTCTTCTTGCAGACTACAAAAAAATACAAGTACATTCTTGTCTTCCAAAAAACATTTTTAAACATGGGTGATTAATTGCCTGTAGTGTAATTATATATTTTAAGCCTATATTGTAAGTAATTTAATTTTAAGCTAAATAAATTTAAAATCACTCACCTGTTAGCAGAAGCTACGCCGTCTTTCATCATTCCTGTAAATTTTCTTTCTCCAGTACGCGTGTAATCACCCTGCATATAAAAAATGTATTATTTTTATTAATATTTAACCGACCTCCATAAAAGGAGGTTCGCAAATCATCGGGAATTTATGTTCACCGATCAATCAAAAGCGACTCGACCGTTATATGACATTTATAATCTATTTATATTTATTTTACTTATTTGATAAATAAACACATCCCGGAACGAATATTACGAATCTTCGACCAATTCCACTTAACTTTAATATTTTCAACTACTTGAGAATCACATCCGTTATGATTTAAACAACGATTTAAACACAATTATTTCGGATGTATAATTATATAAGAATTAAAATTAAAGTAATGTTTTAACGACTATCCTGGTGTCTGATTTTGAGTTCTGCGCAGCGTCATGCGCACAGTTACGTGAATAGGGTATTACACAAATTTTTGAAACTGTCTCTATTAGACGCAATAGTGCTAATAAATCATTACGAAAAAATTCAAAATTTTTATTCAATCGCTAAGTACCCTAAAAATACTCTTAAAATTTATTATTTTCAAATTTGGCGCGTAATTTTCGAAATTGCAAAGATCTGTGGTTGTGACGTCATAATGATGGGTAAACAAATGTACTGTATCTGTCATAGGACAATTTGACAATATTTACGATTGTTAAATGGGAAGAAACTAAACGATTGAATTGTTTTTATCGAAAAATGAGCTATAATTCAAGTTATCGTTGGTGCGCTGTTCCGGAATGCAAAAATACTAGTGTAAAAACACCGGATAAATTGTGGATTCTAGTGCCAACTGAATTAAATATGAGAAAAATTTGGTTCGAAGTTGCAGGAAGAAATATCGAGCTATTACATAGTAAAACCCGTCTGTACTTTTGTGAAGATCACTTTGATGTAAGTATTAATATATATGAATTATAACAAAGTATTTTTAATGAATTTCATATGGAGAGTTTATAAAAAACAAGTACTATATTTCTAATTTTAACTTACGACTTATGTTTCAGTTGGAAAACGACATGGAAAACTATATGAAGTATAAAATAATGAAGTCAGTGAAAAGGATTCGATTGATACCCAACTGTATACCATCTAGATTTGATTGCAATAGAAAACATAAGTCAGCTTCAAATGAATGCCAGCTTATTGAAGCTAAAAAACTAAGAATATCTATGTCAAAAGATTCTGTTCAAGACAAAGTTATAGAAGAAGATGATGTGAAAGCATCATCGTCCTGTACCGCAAGTAATTTGACATTCATATATTTATTGCTTTTTGTTTTCAACATTGTCTATGTTAAAAAAATCACTGCAATCATATTCTAACCATGGCCAATGTAATAATTTTGAAATATAAAAAAATATTAACCTTGTTATCACTAATGGCAACTTATCATACCTTCTAATAATTATTATCACTAATGTAATATTCCTAATAACACAAGCATTTTAATTATTATTCACTTGCAGATTCTCAGACAGTACTGGATGTCCCTTTTATGGAAAATAATTGTGATAAAGCTGTTCAATCTATTCAAATGCAGGAACATACAGCAACACAAGTAATTCTGACCCAGAAACATAAAGTGACTCAAGCTTGTATAAAGGCACAATTCAGAAGTAAAGGTGTTCAAATGAGTGTAAAAAATAAAGATAAAATAACTTCATCAATCAAGTATATTGTATCGACTGCTACATCACCCTTTAAAAAATCTATGATAGGTGCCACCAAATCAACTACATCTCAATCTACTGTATCACGAAAACTATGTTTCATCGAAGAAAATTGTGATAGTGATACATCTTGTACACCATCTTTAGTAGGGTCAACCGTTGATCAAGATTATTCTCCATCTAAGGGAAGTCTTTCTAAGACAACTTCAGATACTAGCATACAAGCAGAAAAGAATAAACTTGAGAAGATTAATTTGCAAAGTACCTTATCTAAAATAATCAATAAACCAAAATTATATATTGGCATTACTAAGACACTGTATTTTATAATTGATTTAATAAAAAAGCGGACAAATTTCTCTGAAAATAATATTTTGTTATGTTTAATGAGAATCAAATTAAATAGGACTTTCTCTCAACTAGGTGATGATTTTGATTTATCAGTAACTCAGGCCAGCAATGTATTTTATAATAAAATTACCGGGATTGCAAAAGTCCTTTCCGGTTTCATACGACAATTTTCAATGGCATCAATAAAAAAAAATTTACCTATAGCTTTTAGACACAAGTATAACAAAGTAACATGCATAATTGATTGCTTAGAAATAGAAATCCAAAAACCATCCAAAGCAATCCATCAAGCGTTAAGCTGGTCTGAATATAAAAAGACAAATACCATAAAATATCTTATCTCCTGTACACCTGATGGACTTGTAAATTTTGTGTCTAAAGGTTATGCGGGAAGAATCAGTGATGTGAATTTACTAGAACATAGTAAATTTTTGGAATCCTTGCAACCTGGTTCATATATTTTAGCTGATAGGGGATTTAAACACCTGGAATTCTTTTTGTCTCAAAAAGGATATGTTCTGCTGAGACCACCAAGTGTTCCTGCTGGAATGAAACTATCTAAAGCAGAAGTTAAAAAGACAAAACAAATTGCCAGTCTTAGGATCCACGTGGAGAGGGTAATTCGAAGGTTAAGAGAGTTTAGCATGCTGAAAATGCATTCAATTATAAATATTAATTTGGTTGGTATTTTGGATGTATGTATAAGAATAGCATGTGCATTGATAAATTTACAAGATTCTTTAATTAAATAAATTGTTAATAATTGTGTTTGATTTCATTAATTTACTTGGAATTTATACACATACATAACACCATTGGTTTGAAATTAACAGGGTTCGAAAATATCTAATGTTTTTATAAATATGAAAATGTGAAATTAAATCAGGTATATCAGTTTTATATGAAAGCCATATTATTATTTTTGTATTATTCATTAATACTATTTGCACATAATATTAACATTACACTAAGGATACTTATTTTCAATTTTTAATTCATGTGGTACTTATAATGCAAACATATTCAACCAAAACATAAAATCTTTTTTCAGTTAAGACAACAAACTAAAACACATAAAATTTAATTCATTATTCATTCATTCATAATATTAATTTTTGAAATCATTTTTGTATTGCTATATTATTAAAAAAATAATTAGAAATATATCATCAAAGCCAGACTTTAACTACTACTATCTACTAGGGGACTATATCAAGTCCATTGATATAGTTACATATTATGAATATGGAAAATAATGTCTCATGGTTGTCACATTAAAAAAATTACCTAACTTTTTTGAAGCATTTTAAAAATATTTGATAAGAATAAACAGAAATAAAAAAAGTAATGAAATTCTAATTATTCATTTATTGGGTAATAGCCACACTTTCATATAAGACAGGAAAGATATTATATTTCCAAAAAGAAACAACTTTCTCTAACATATTTATAACATAGCATTCATCATAGTTTACTTTGATTATTGTCACATTTTTGCTCTTTTCAAAGTCACTATTAGCAACACAAAAGTAACTTTCATGTGCTTGAGCACAATACATTTGTATTTGTATTTGCGCTAAATATTTATTTTTTATTTTGCCCTCTTTGTCAATGTAATTTTCTTTACTTTTATCTGTAGTTGGACACTTTATCTCAAAAACTGTTTTTTTATTTATCCCATCTGGAGAGGCAGCTATCATTGGAAATTTTGCTGATATGTATAAACCGCAAGTTTTAATTTTAATATTTAATTTTTGTTCTACGGCTTTCCTCACTTGAGCTTCTAATTTTCTACCCCTAATAATTGCGGATGTATCTGGAGTTCTCGCTCCAAGAATTACAGCAACCAAAGTTCCATCTAAGGTTTTACACTGACTAGCTTCATAACATTTGGAAGCTGTAACTCTTCCATAGCGCAATTCGTGCCATATACCACTCTTATATTGAGCTTGAGTGTATCGTTCTGCATTTTTAATGTTTTCATTATTAAAGTTATGTGTGATTTTTTCCAAAAATCCATCACAATTTTCATCATTAAAATTAATAATTAAATTATGTAGTGATAGAACGATTTCTTTAGCACAGTAATCATAATTATGCTTCAAGAATTGGCAGGTATTTATTTTTCGTTTTTTGCATTCCGCCACAAATTCCAACATTAATTCATTGTCTCCTTCTTCTTCTACAAATTCTTGTGGTTTTCGTTTTGCCATATCTCGTGCACTCAATATTTTAATGGATGAACCAACTTTACCAAGATTGGACTTTTTCCAGTAACATTCTGTTGATGTACAGGATGGCTCTGCACTTCGTCGGTGTAACCACATCAATAAAGCAACTCCGTGTTTGCAGCCACCTTCAGATGCAGGACAATCGTGACATTTAACACTTGTCACCACTTCCTCTTGCTCATTCACCACAAGTGTAGCAGCATATGGTTTTCTTCGCACTTTGTGTTCTGGACAAATAGTACATTTAACAATGCAAAAATTTTGCTCTCTCTTGAGCTGTACGTAACCAATTGCATCGTCACCGTAAGTATCCCTTCCAGATCTGAAAACAATATATGAATTTTTATGCACCTGTCATCGAAATAAAATAAAACGTTTTTATAAATTGCAAAGCATTACTTACATCGTTGTTTTAACGTTTCGTAATTCAGCAGAACAAAAATCTGGATTTGAAGCGAAAAATTTACCGACCATCAAAGTGCCTATTCTTGGTAAATTTGCACTGTCTCCCTTTACAAAACCACCTTCCATAATTAAACGAATAAGTAGGTTGTCTTCGAAAATAATCTTTTTGCCACAATCGAACCGAAAATAACTAAAATACAATTCAACTCAAATTTGTTTAAAAAGACTCATAGGTTGTCACTTCATTGTCGCTTTAGTTTACAGAGCATAATGACGTCATGACATGGCGGTTACTATTCCACGATGATAATGCACAGATAAAAAAAACTAAAAACTTTGAATTGAATTTTAAAATTTATTGTGTTATTTTATAAATTAAAACGAACACTTACAGACTGCTTTTTTAATAGCTAACTCAATAATATATATTTTAGATTTTTTCTCATATAGAGTAAAATACCCTATTGAGGTATACCACACAGTGAGTGCCTTCCTCACCATCGTTTTATAGTACAGATGGTAGACCACAGCCCCAGCCGGGAGCACCAATAACCAGGAGAAACAGCTGCAGTTCTAGGAAGTATGTATGTGCAGGTCAGATAATGTTGGTCATACCTTCAGTGCTTTAGTACCAGCGTATTGTCTTGACACGAGATCTCCACTATCAGCCCACATGGTGAGGAAAGCTGTTCGTAATGCAGGTGGAAGGCCACAGCCTGGAGCTCCCAAGCCTAGACGACATAACTGCAGTTCCAGGACGTACTTGGCTATAGCCGTCTGTAAGTAAGAATATTGGTAGGGATTAGTAATTTAAAAAAAAAACATGTCTGTGGTTAATTATTGTGAAAGTGAATTGTGTCTGGTGATTTCATGATAGTGAAATTTAACATAGTTAATAACTTCTTAAAAGCATTTGGCATGTTTAAAAAATAAATCATTTACCGAGTTGGTATTTATTGGTTCTTCTGTACATTATAAAACAATATAAGATATTTTAGATGATACAATGTTGAGTATCATATTCTAATTAGAAGTGCTCTCGTAAAAGTCCTTATGTACATGACTTTTACCTGAACAACATTGGTCCTGTCCAAACAGTCGATACAATTGACGCGAAACACGCCATTCTGACTGCAGATGAGACCACGGTCATCCCTCCAACAGAAACGCATTTCACCAATGACATCAGCGATCGCATTGATAAGTATACTGACATTTTCATAGTGCATACCACGGCTAAAAATAAAAATGTATCTCTATATTTAAAGAGAAATTAACTTGTATAATTAGAATAGGAAATAGGGCATGTGGACGTTTGGCTTCTTTATACATGTGCAAAGAGATCTTTCTTTATACGCATAGTCATGTTGTGGAATAATTTGTCTTTTGATTTTTCTGAAGCGTTATTCAATGGTAGTAATGGAAACTGCCAAATCATTTACAACTAATCAGACCGTTATAAATTACGTCAGTTGTCTTTTACATTAGCTAAATCGTAAATACGAAACAATTAATTAACTGTTAATAATATAACTGATCCCGCTAACGCTTGGTGAAGCTACTGTAGTGCATATGGGTATTTTAAATTCAGTCGATGTCACCTACCATATCCTCCCCTAATATAAGGTTAATAGTTCCCCTAATGTTGTAGATGTCCAATTTTCTATAGGCAAAGATTATTAAGATTAGATGGACCTTATTTTTTATCCACTTTTTTTCATAAAAAAGAAGACACGTCTGAGTCTTAATTGGTACGTTGCGCCCAAATATTTAAAACACAACTAAAACGTCACAGTTTTTAACTTACCAATATTCATGGAAGTCGAAAGTCGCGTAAATAACATCCGGGCTGTTATATTTGAGCACGTGGTTACTATACGCCTCCCAAATGATCCTCTCACGTCCTTGCTGTTCCACAAGATTCACTATACACACTTGCTTGTACGTTTTGAGTTCCTCTTCGAAGTGCTTCTTGAAGGCAACATGAGACTCCTCTTCGGCTATTGAAAAGAAGAAGACGAAGCTATGATTTTTTTAAACGCGTATTTTTATGACAGTATAATTTAGATGTCTTCTTAATATTTTGAGAAATTAAACTTATGAAAAACTAGAATCCTAGAGATAAGATAATAGAAGTTACATTTCCTGATCTCTAAAAATAGCTAAAACCTTATAAACAGACTGTTTAACGTAGAAAAAAAAATCAAATCGGACTACGGCTTTAGCTCGTGGCTTCGCGCGCGTTAGTAGATTTTGATTCACAATAATACGCAAATATACATAAATTATGAATACCACTATAGATACCATGAATACCATCTTGAATAATGTATCTGTACTTACTATATTATTAAAATAGGTTCAGTGGTTCCGGAGTTTACTTCATGCAAAATACATGATCTCATTGTTATATTAGTTAATATTACACGAATAGTACTTTAAACAGAATGTTAATGGTGTTTTCTATAATTTATCAGAGCATTTGACTATGCGAAATACGAAACGGTTTGTGTCCCTCTAAATATAATAGCGTTAAAGGTAAAATTCTTACTTTTACGGCTTCATACCTCACTAAGAGAATGCAATAAGTTTGAATGGGCTTCCAAACTTGTACGAGAAATGGGCGTACCGCAAGAACCAATTTTAGGTCCTATTTTATTTTTAAAATATATTTATGATCGAACAATCAATCAGCCATTCTCTGTTATTTTAAGTTATATGTAATACTTTATTTTTATATGATTTACAACAAATAGCTTACTTTAGTTTATTAAATTTTTTATTTACTACTAATAACTAAAAAAGTTACGTATATATGCTTATCATCATCGCCACAATATTTGAACAATTATTATCAAAAATTGTTGTTTGTTGACCTTGTTACCGATACACTGTATAATTTACGTTGATGCTATGTACAATTATTTTGAAATATCATTCCAAAATTCAATAAAGTATGAAAAATGTTACTTATCGTATGCGCAATAATGGAAAAAATGGAATTGCAAAAGTTATGATGATGATGGAATCGTAAAAGTTAAAACTTCTCCACCGCAGCTGGGATGAGCAAAATGGACATGTGATTTCGATTATCCACTTTAGGGTGGATACTTTAGGATGGCTAAACGAAAACAAATAATCATATTTAGCTTATAAATATCATACATACTTCTATCCAGACGGGGCGGAGGACGAAACTTGTAGTCAGGTTGGCTCCAGAATATTGGCACTGATCCACGCACCTTGAAGAAAAAATTACGATTTCTTAATTTCTGAACAAGATTTTATTAGAATACTAGATGTAAATTTTAGAGCATATGCAAGAAAAAAACATTTTGTTATTGTTATTATACGAGTGTCTATATAAGTATATATAATTTTGTTTGTTTGTTTAAACGCCCTAATATCAGAATTTACTCATCAAATATAATCTATTTTACTTACTATGTTGAAATTTTAACTTATTTACACATGTTTAACTTATTATATAAGTTTACCTCTTTACGTTATACTAGTAAATTAAAGTAAAGTAACAGCCTGTAAATGTCCCACTGCTGGGCAAAGGCCTCCTTTCCTATTAAGGAGAAGGTTTAGAGCTTAATCCACCACGCTATTCCACTGAGGGTTGACGGATATACATGTGTCAGAATTTCTCCCGACCCATGCAGGTTTCCTCACGATGTTTTTCCTTCACCGCAGAGCTCGAGATGAATTTAAACACAAATTTAGCACTTGAAAACACATCGGTGCTAGCCGGGGTTTGAACTCATCGGTTAAGATCGACGTGTTCTAACCACTTGGCCATCTCGGCTCATACATTATACTAAATGCAGTTTAATTTAGTAAAATATAATTTAAGGGAGTCGTTTTTGTCGATTCCCTAATGAGAGTAAAATCGAGTGAGTTACTAGTAACCGTTGAAGGGTTCTACTACCCACTTCTTGAATCTATCATCAGAATATCGTCACCATGTATATATAACCTAGAAGATTCGTTAAAATCAACCAAATGAACCAAAACTCAAGGTGTTTACTAGTAAGAGTTAAATTAAAAAAAAAATTCACTATCAATCTCTTAATTTTTAAACACCTATTAAAAAACCGGAGCAGACTCTAAAAACGTGGGGAAAGCCGCGACAAGCAGCTTGTGCAAATAATTAAATACTTTTGATAAGATTTTAAGGAAAGTAATACTACCATAATTTATCTTTCTTAGACAAACAATTTTTTGTCATTAACCTTAAAGTTTTACATTAAATATATATATATATATATATATATATATATATATATATATATATAAACTATAATATTATTATAGTAAAACATTATCATATAAATCTATAATCTATTTATTTAGTTCGATATCACAAATTCATAACAAAACGAATAAAGGACACCTAAAGAGAAAGTCAGAAAGCGTGTTACGCTCTAAATGTCATCCATGTTTTATTTTTCGTAAAAACTTTACTATAGAATACTTTTAGAAATAAAATTTCATAATATGTTTGATTTTTCAAGACATACTTATAATGTTAGTCTTATCTTAGACGAGAATTACATTTATAAGTGTTAGGATCATAAAAATTAAGAATACTGTATTTTGTCTATGTCACCTCGTTGATTAGTTATCATTATATATCGGCAGTACGCACCCTCTCTCTCTCTAGGATAGATCGCTCGTCTTCACTCTCTCAAATATATTCATAATTACAAGTAAACTACTGACTAGAACCCCATTGATAACATATACAACAATTTTTCATTGATACAAGATCTAAGATTCCGTGTCCGTTCAACTTTATCATAGTACAAAACTTTGTCATAGTATAAAGACTAGAAATTTTTATGTTTTAAGTAAACTGCAGCAACTTAAAGTACTTAAAGTATTATACTTTACTTTTATATACTAAAATAAGTTTATACTCTTTCTAATTGATATCAAACAACTCTGTATAGTATACGTCGTAAGTATTTTACGCAAATGTAAAAATAAGGCACTGATAGTAAACTCTTTCAAGTGTAAAGCAATGAGAAACAACTTACGCAAATCCTTGATCAAAACTTATAAGCGTAAGCCCGCTTTGCTATTATTATAAATGCGAAAGTCTCGAGATAGCTACTGAACAGGTTTTGATGATCATCAGAACATCACAAATACATCTGCTACTTTTTATCAAGATACCGTGCGGGTGAAGTTCCGGGCGGAGTTTAGTAATAAATAATAATTAAGTATGTAAGACAAGAAAGACAAGCGAATAAGGTGTTATTTATTACTTAGAATTAACACTAATTTATAAAATTAAATAAATAACCGGATGGCTATTTAGCAGTTTAGGGTCAACGTTTTTATTTATTTATTTTGTATGGTTAATATAAAATCTATACTAATATTATAAAGTGATAAAATTTGTTTGTAAGTATGTATTGTTACGTTGGTCCTTGTAGAATGCGTTTTAAAAAAATGTTTTAATGTTTTGGAACAGTTTATTAATAAAATAAAATAAATTTTCAAAGATATAGTAATGATAAAAATGATTTAGAAGACTTGTGGCTCAAAGGGCGATTGGAAAGAGACTGACTGAACGGATTAATTTATTTAGCACCTTAACCAAAATACTGACGTGGTCAGCCGCGTTGCAGAGAGGGGTGCAAGTGGGAATCGTAATAGTAAGCAGGGGGTAATTTCTGATATTACTGATCCGAAAAAAAAAACTTTTTGCGTTGTATAGCCCATTTATTGAAGCAGGCTATATTACATCACGCTACGACTCATAGGAGCGAACCAGTAACAAAAAACACGAGTGGAACCGCGAGAGTAAGCTAGTATTTTTAATAAGCTTATTATAAATGAAATGTGAAGGACGTGAAGTGTTTATTTCCTTCTACAGCATGATTCTTATAATTAATATGCTATTCATAATTAACTTGCTATTATAAATTAATTTTTATATTTATGACTAGCTAACCCTTGCGGTGTCACTCGCGTTTGTGGTTATTGCTTCTCTCCTATGTGTCGTAGCGTGACGTAATATAGCCCATAGCCCCCCTTAATAAGTAAACTATCTAACACAAAAATAATTTTTCAATTCGAACCAATAGTTCCTGAGACTAGCGCGTTCAAACAAACAAACTCTTCAGCTGTATAATATTAAAGTTGATAAAAAAAATATTCTCCAAAACTATAGCTCGTATATATACTGGCTTGACCAGCAGTACCTCATTCTCACAGAAGTTTGACGTAAAGTAACTAGTATAGCGTTTAATATGGCGAGTAAGAGTGCTGGAAGCCCAAACTCCTCACCCATTCTCTTAAATACCATATTCATTTTTTAAACTCTCTCTCCTCTGGTGCTGCAGATGTCTATGGACATCGTTGATTATTTACATCAGGTATCCCGCTAGCTCGTTTGCTAGTTATTTTTATATATATAAAAAAAACAGATCTTGGTCCGTAGGTACTAGCAATAATTGTTACCAAGTATTTGTTTTTATTTTAAAGATATTTAATCTATATAAATAAATAACATTAAAATGTCTGTTTGTAATTTCAAATATATAGCTTTTCACAAAATAGATATGAAATACGATACTTATATCAAAAAGTCAATTTTAAAAAGAATTTTGTGTCTGCATGTCGGTCCATTTTTTTCCGACTAGTCTCTGAAACGACTGGACCGATTTTGACGGAACTTTCACTCGCAGTTAGCTAATATTATAAGGAGCACATTATGCTACTTTTTAAAAAGTTTTATTTATTTTAATTTTTCGCAGACAAAATCGCGGGTACCAGACAGTTTGGTACAGTCAATACATTTGTACGAAATCCAAGAAATATGAACATATAATATCCTCAAAAAAGCTGGAATAATACATTGCAAAAAAAGAAAAAATACGAACACCGGAACGAAACATTACAAAACCTCTTTACTCGACGACAGACAATGGAGCTCTCAACAAACAGAGCGAGATTGTTTATGACATTTTCCGAGTAAGTATACATAACCATCTATGTATAGTCTATTTTTACTTATCTTATTTATATACAAATAAATACGGCGTACTTCTAACACATAAGAGTTAGAGATGAGAAATTATCTACCGAATGATTAAACATTTACTGCCTTACTACAAAAAATTTAAACATACGTTAAACGCGTGTCTATAAAATCCTGTACTACTAATCCGTGTCTAAAGACAATTTCGTTTTTAAAATATGATTAAAACCTATTTTAGCTGTCAAATATGACGTGTGATATTTTATTTCATTATAATTTTATACGCGATACTCGACCCCACCGAACAATCTCCATCGTGTTTTCTCCACTCCACGTGACATTGGCGAAATAATATGTGCACAATTGGCACAACTAAAAGCCACAAAACAAAATAAAGAAGAAAGAAAGAAGATTTTATACGCAGTGTAGCAATTTTGACAACATTTTAAACAATGTTTAATTTTTAAACACTATCTAGCTAGACACGTGTTGAAGATTGTTTTATATCATCTTTTGTAGTAAAGCAGTTAATATTTTATTCATTCTAAAATAAAAAAATATTTCTAACAAACATAAAAAAATCAACTTGAAACACACTTTTCATTAAGAAATAATATACACAAAAATATTAATCAAATAATTTAAAACTATATAAAACCCAGAAATCCGTTAATGTCCTTGGAGTGAAGCAAACTGCTCAAAACACTGGTAGCATGATTGAACTAAATTGCTTTTTACAGTGAAAAATTATAATTAAAAATAATCTTCGAAAATTCTTGATTTTCGTGCCGGATATTGTTATCGAATAAGACAAATAAAGAGAAATGGACTATATACTGGTATCGTAGTTTACTTTTTCCATAGGGTGCATACGTTACGTACGTTTTATGAACCAAACGCGTGGACCGATAATGATGATTTTTTAATATATGACTAAATAGAAGGTTTCTGAAGATTAGCATATTCACACAAACGTTTAATTTTTGTTATTACACAATATAAGTATAGTCACGAAGGTAACAGTATTTTTAAGCCATTTTTTTAACAGATATTATCTACTCCACATAAAATAAATGTTCTTCTGTAATATAATCGTGGATAAAGTTGAATACAACATCGCACGCATGTTAAGCATGTAGGTCAAACATGCATTAAAGTAATTATATTTCGTCAGATCTCTGTTTAAATTTAATATTAAAACCGAAACAACAAATCCCATTCCTTTTTTAATAGCCCTATAACTTTGGTAAAACTGATTTTTATTATTTGACAAAAATATTTCTGACTTTTTAATAATAACTCCCTATCATGTAATAAAGGCTTCTCTATAATATAATCTACTTGTGACTATCAATATTAAAAACCTTTAAAAAAACAGAAACGAAATAAAGTCTATTTAATTTGTCTCGAAAACATTGTTGCATAATGATCAAAAAAAAATTAAGGAAGCCTGTCCATAAAAATAAAACAGAATGCTCCTAAGTCTCTACAATTTCAAACTATTTAAATTTCGTTTAATAATAAAAATTAAAACTAAAAAATCCTTTGATCGATAATAGTAATAAGTAAATCTTAACCTATAAACCTAAATTTGAATATGTGAAGTATCTTAAAAATACCAACGCCTATCCGAAACTTGAATGTAGTGCACTTATATCTTTGGCAGTCGACCAAATCCATCGAACATCGCTAAAACTCTTGAATCAAATGCACACTACCTTTTAGACTGACTTCCAAAAAGTAGGTTATTCGATTCGGTCGAAAAAAGTTTTTAATGATTTTTTTAGGGTTCCGTAATTAGTAGCTTTAAACGCTTCACATTTAATAATCCAACATCCCCCATTACGATTACACGATCCTGTGTCGGTTCGAAAACACTATCAACACAAGTTCCCAGTGAAAAACAATAGTATAGCCTACAAATGAGCCAAGATCGATCCCGTGATCGTTAGCGCTTCAGTACCTCTTATATACAATTGAAAAAGGATTTTAATGTCTTTTTTTACGGTTCCGTACTTACAAGGTGCTTTAAAAGTTTCAAACTCAATGGCTCTCATTAGAATCACATGGTCTTAAATAGTCTGAGGACCAGAGGAAAATACACTCACAAAGCAAAGATCTAACGACGAAAAACAACATTATTGCATATACAAAAGTTTAATGTATAGTATAGCCTATAGAAATGTTAGGTACAGTAAAATACCTCTTCTATTGTAAATGTTTTCGATAACATAAATTTCGAATGGTTTCTTTCATACATTGACCAGACGCTTCTCTCTTCAGTGATATCCTCGCTAAAAGCGCTGCCAGTCAATGTAATCAATATTAGTAATTTTTTAAACCAATCTAATAATATATGTTATCGAAAATTATCACAACTTCTACTAGAAGTACAGTCAGTTTTAGAGACCATTGCGCCAGTCTCAAATCGTCAAATGTTAATGAGACAAAATCTATGTCTTTGTCTATATTACAATGGATATATATTAATAAAAACATGGCGAGCAAAATTTCCTAGTTGATACGAAAACGTTACCAAGGTCGAATCACACTAGCATTAAGGCTCCCAAAAAAAAAAAAAAAATTTTGTCATATAATTATATTTTAATGTACTGAACCCTCCTTGCAAATCCAACTCGCATTTGTTCCTTTCTTTAATAATCCATAAGAAAGAGCATAGTTATTGATTAAAAATGTCATAAGTAAATATTCTTACCTGTACAAAAGATGCTCTGTGTATGCTATCCGAGCATATGATGGATACTATTTGCTCTGTTTCCACATAATTCGCAACTTTTCCATCTGGTTCAATACCTCGACGATTGTACCTAGAATAGATTTTTTCATTAACAAATATAGAATAATTTACGATTGTTTTTATTTATAAGTAACAACTATCTGCCTTACTACAAAGATTTAAACAGACGTTAAACGCGCGTCTAAGACAGTTTTGAGTTAAACATGCTTTAGACATAGATTAATATACGTTTAAGTGAGTTTAATAGACGTTTAAAACCTATTTTTGCTGTCAAATGTAACGTATATCATTTTATCAATAAGTTTTTTTATGAGTTTATTCGCTGTTAAGCAATTTAGATAATATTTTAAGCAATGTTTAAATCTTAAACACTGTTTAGCTAGACACATGTTCAACATGGTTTTAATGCGTCTTTTGTAGTATGACAGTATATATTTAAACTGAAAAAAGCATAGCTATCGCCTATTTCAAATTGTTTCTTTATATCTAAATCTATACTAATATTATAAAGAGGTAAAATTTGTACGTAGGGCTAATCTCGGAAACTTGATTCGGTTTGAAAAATTATTTTTTAAGTTAGATATCACTACTATATTACATCATGCTACGATCCATATGATTGAAGTAACAAAAACAAACACATTAAAAAATTTTATCATCTTAAAAGTTTAAGTTCTATAGATAACATAAAAATCATACAAACTTCTGAAATTACAATATTATATACTAAATAATTACATAAATAAAAGAACATAATTGTTATAGAAATAATCAAACCTGGTTCCAGCCTGGTATCTAGATCTTCGCGAAATAAGCCCGAGCGTAAATTTTTCGTCACAAGTATTAGCATTAGATAAGGATTCTGTGTTCAAGGGATTCGCATCTGGTGGTTCTACAGCTATTTGTGACAGATGGACATACCCTTGTATGATTGGTAGTATCCATTGGTCACAGTTGGGACTCTGGAGAAAAAAAAAATTAGAGAATATTCATGTTAATGTCAACAAAATGTACATAACTCATTATATTGTGCATAAATTAAATCTGTTTTATTTTTTCTTAAATTGTGTTTTTATATACGTATGGTATGGTAAGATACATTAAATTTTTCCTATGAGAATCTACTAGATTTCTTTATTTATATGCTTGAAAAATAATGCAAATTACTGTTCATAATAAAGCAACTTATGGTATTTTAAATGTGATTTCATAGTAACAATGGAATGTTTTTTTTAAATGCATATTTCAAATTGTTTAATCCAACAAAAATACCTCTAATGCAATGATATCTTTAAGCATATGCTTGTTCCAGAAAAATCTGTCATCCACATATTTCCACCATCTCGTTATATCAGTTATTGGCTTCCCAGTGCCCTCTTCGGTTTCTAGAATTTTCTCAATTTCATACTGTCTTTGTAAACTGTTTGTTAAGTCTAGTGTCCGTGAATAGTAGAAGCTGTCTGAATCATCAAATATTTTGTGTAACTCGTCTGTCAGTCTTTTCTCGAAACGCTCAGCTAGCTTTGGGTCTCGTTGCTTTTTTACTGTTTGTTTCACCTATTATAAAATGATTACATCCATTACATAAGATTTTTATATAAGTTTAACAAATATTTAATACTCTAATCATAATAGTTTGTTTATTCAATTCCATGAAAATATTTTATAAGTATTTTATAGCCATATTTTACTAAAATTATTTAATTTCTTGTATTTAAATGATGATAAATTATTGTTAATCAGGCTTTCCTTTGAACTGGCAGATATGGCAACAAAACTGTTAGTGGACCTTGACTTGCGAGTTGTTGTTACACCTACACCAAGCTCAAACATTGTTGGAGAGACCAATAGTTGTTGAAAAAGAAAAATGTATATAAATACTAAATATATATATATTTTAGTTGAAAAAAAAAATTAGAAAATTTTCATTTTTCACATAATTTTTTTTATTACCTGTGTAGCGGCTTGCTGTGTGGTCGTTTTTATTGTATTGCTAACATTTTTAACAGCCCCTACAGTCTTATTTAAGAAGGCGGAATTTTCAAACAATCGTGCACCCATTTTTCTACTGCCTCCTTTGTTTATATTAGCCATTATAGCCGCGGAACCGTGTTTCGTACATGGACACAACTCTAATTCCTGATTAGACGATCCCATGTTTAGAAAGCATATTGATTTGATTTTGTATATAGTGTGATGGAAGTAAATTTGGCCAACAGGAACACTTTCTTTTATTATCATCAGTCGCGGTTCGAAAATGTTCGAATGTTCCACTTTCCCTATAATGCCTTCTGTTATTCCTAAACATTCTATATCTTCTATGTCTGACAAGTCCCATGCTAAAAATGAATATTTTTCGTCATATAAAAGCGAGAAAAATTATTTAAACATGACTAATTTTCTTTGAAAAGCCCTTGTTTTAAGAATATTTCTAATAAAGTACTTACCTGATCGCACCGAAAATGCTCCAGTTAATCGATTCCACCAAAGACTTGACTCATTTCTAACAAATATATAATATAATTCTGATCTAAACAATTCCATTTTTTTATTTTACGTATTGTTTCTTGGCATTTAATTTCATGATGTTGATTGTTATTGTAATTTGTATGAAATTTGACGTTTTTCAGGTGAATGGGGGAGGGGCGGACATTTTAATTGATGATTGGCAATTGGTTTTGGCAATGACTGAACTGTTTCGTTCTACGTAGACAGATGCTGTATATTGATTAATTCGAGTTTTTGATTAGCGGGCCAATGCGGTTTGATATTTTGAAATATATTTGGATATTAGTGATAAATTTTTATATAAATTAAACAAACATGGCCATAGAAATATCAATATATTACATTACACTAATAAATGTAGAAATATATAGATAAAGAAACATATAGATATATTAATAGATAATTTTTCGTAAAACGAAACGTGACCGACGCGCTTTTCTGTCGTCTGTCATGTTGGCAGTGGTAACTGACATAATTCGACTTCCGGTTCTAATAATGCATTATTTTGTTGAGTTATAATCTTATTTTCACAAAAATTTAGATTGTCTTGTGAAATATGGATTGGCAATTAACGTGCCGTGTATGCCTGGAAACGGGTGACATGGTCTCTTTATTTGATTGGGACGAAAATAATGAACAACTCGGCGACAAGTACACCTACTGTTGCGGCGTGCAGGTACGAAAAATTACCACTGCAAAATGGTTGCGATGGCCACCCTATAATTTTTTCATACAATAATGTTGCTATATTGTTTTATTTGTGGTGATTTTGTGACTTTTTTGCTGACATCCCAGAAATTGTTTAATTTTTTGATTTATTTTAAACAAGAATTATTCGATTTTAATTCAGGTGACCAAAAATGATACATTCCCGACGCTAATTTGCTTGAACTGTGTGGACCGCTTAACATTTGCGTGCCAGTTTAAGCAGCAATGCCTATCCTCAAACGAAACACTGAAGGAGTGTCTCGATGAGTTTTTGAAGACCTCAGCTGCAGTATCTGCTAGTAAAAGTGATGAAGGTAAGCAACTAGGCGTTATACAGTTATGCGCGTCTTCATCTTCGTTACTGTATAATTAATGCGCACAAATGTAGTTGACACAGAGCTCATATAAATTATCACTTGTGTTACTTGTATATAATGTTTATTCATATATTTCGCTATTTTGATATTGTTATATTATCTACGACGACGCTTACTTTTCATTAAGACAATATAATTTATAAACGAATTGCAATAAATAAGATTTATCTTGAAGTTCTTATTTTTTGTAATAGAATTATTGTAGATTTTTTATGATTACTTTCGTAATATATTTCTAAAGATAACCATATTAAATATATTTATAACAACATTATTAAATCAAAAGAAATACTTATTAAGCACTATTTTAACTTATTTAAATTTTATCTTTATATAACAGCATCATAAGTTAATAGAAATATTACAGGTAATGAAACAGAAACAATAACAATCAAGCAAGAGAATGGTTTGCTCCTACAATACGAGTTGCCAGTGGAACATGACCCCCAAGCCCAGTGGACGAGAACACTCATTAAGACTCCCAATAGTGCGGTTGTCACGAAAGCCCCTGGGAGACGGAAGAGGGGACGACCGAGGAAATATCCTAATGAACAAGGACAAATTGGTAAACAATAATTTTTTTTTAATAAATAATATTTTATCTAAGCTTGGACCAATTATTATTGCATATTGGGGGATTATTAATACTCATTATATTAATTAATGAATAATAACTATTCCCTGCTTATTATTAACTTTTAATTAATATATAGTTTCAGACATGGATTCTTTGATACAAGCAGAAATTAATATTTTCTATTATCAAAACTTTGTGTTAGTTAACATGTACTTAGTTTGACAAGCAAACTTAATCTTAATAATTTAATTAGAATATGGTTAATAATGTATAATTGGATGCTGATAAGCAATACTATGTCAAGCCACACTAACGTCATTTTGAGAAAATGGCGTCTAAAGATTTAAAATCTATTCTTAATAAATTTGTTTTAATAAGTATTTGTTTATATTGTCTTTTCCTTTTTTGAAAAAAGTATAATGAATTAAAAGCAGGTTGATATATTTAATATATTATCTAATGAAAAGTCTTTTAAATATATGAGATTATAGTATAAATTACAAAATAAGGAATGACCTTGAAATTCGAAACAATTAATTAAGAAACATTTTTCCTACTTATATAGTTTATATGACTTTATTTTTTACTGAATAATGTTAAATAGGTGATGCAGTATCTAAATGTATAAATATCTCAGAATTTCACTTTTTGTGGGTTGACACATTATTGCTTATCAGCATCCAATTGTAAATGATTTTTTATAAATATCCATTTTCAGTTTATCAATCTATGATCTCGTTATTCCATTCAATTTCAAATTGTTTGTATATTAGAATATTTTGTAACTTTTTTTTAAATATAATTTGACGGCTAGCTTTTGTGTTAAGTTTTATTATATCCATAAAAATTTTAAACATCCTGACATTTGTTTAGGGATTAAATTTTCTAAAACCTATTCTTAACTGTGTCTGTCTGTCATAAAAACTATCAACCCAATCTGTTCGAAGGTTTGACCAGTGCATTTATATATAAATCAACAAGTGAATAGTCACGGTTTCCTTTCCTTAGATTTAAAAGCAAAAATGTTCCACATCACAACTAATAACTAACTATTGTTTTATCTAGATTTATCACCATATCAAAGGAAGAAACCAAAGCCCGACTTGAAGGAGCCAGAAGCTCTGACAACATTATTGGCGTCTGGTTCCTTGGAACTAAAGCAAGAGCCTGAAGATGAAGATGAGCAGGAAACCTTTGAAACTGAAGGTAGGTGATGCCTTTGCCTACTAATTAAAAAAAGCTACCATTACTTGTTATCGGTTATGGAAACTACACCATATTGACTCACAGTTGTGGTTGCCAGATGAAAGTTCATAATTTCCTCAACAATTTATGAGTGGTAAAGAGGCGGTAGCAATAAAAATTGTACTGTAACAATATAAAGGAAAAAAATTGGCAATTTTTTAGTTATTTGCGAAAGACCATCTGATTGTCGGTATATAAAGTCAACAAGTACTTTTTAAACAAACTGTTTGTAGCAAGGTCCCAAAATTAAATTTTGCATGAGGATTTAAAAAAAAAACATATGCTATTTTAAATCGAATGACGCCTCGCACATATTTTTTGTGACTATCTAGTAGGTATTCGGAATCAGGGACAATAAAGTCCAATTCCTGGAAACGGGACAAGACACAATCGAGACTAGATATAGGCGATCACACATTAACGCGCATTTTGATATACATGTAACGTCCGTTGGCTTTGCGCTTGAGCGTGCTCTTCTATCACAAATACACGTCACTTCAATCACAAATATTTTTTTACCCGACCACGCGATGCAAAGGAGGGTTATATGTTTATCAGCCGATGTATATATGTGGGTACCTTTGAGAACTGTTTAAATTTTATTGTGCGTTAAAGTGCGTTAAAGCGCGTTACATGAGAATTTAGCTTAATGAAAAAATCTTGTTACAGAACTAGAAGGCGGGGATGATCCTGACTTTATACCCGGCGAGGATGTGGAATCTGAATCGGAAGCTAAGACTGAGGTTTGTTTGAATTTATTTAATATCAATGTATAATGGGTCTATCAAAAAAATGATAGAAATTTCTACGTTGAATAAGCTGTATCTCGGTTTAAAAAAAAATCTATTATAATATTTATTTCAGGTTATACAGCCAAAGAAACGTGGAAGGCCTCGTAAATCAGTTCGAGAGGAGCTTAAACCAAAAGACGAGGATGATGAAGATGTTCTACTCAAGGAGACCATCATGGCATTCTCCGAGCCAATCCCGGAACACATCCTCAACCCAAAGCCTAAGAAGAAACATACTCAGCCTAAGAAGAAATATGTATATGAAAAGACGTGAGTTTTACAAACGTATTTAACATTAAATTGCCCAAGGAGGTTATTTTGACTGCATTTTCATTTCAATTAGAAAACATGTATAAATTGACACAATTTTTTTTTTGAATTTTGTGATTTTTTGTATAGCATATAAATACATTTTTTAATAATTGTAGGTGGAAGTCCCCCCTCCTTCATTTCCGGTATATGGAATGTATTCCATATGTATGTGTTATGTGCTTGAATTGAGTAAATTTCTGATATGACAAGTTTGACTTTGTATTGAAACAAAAGTTTTAATTTTTTTTTTACTGTTTAATAAGAATACGATAAATTGTCGATTCGGATGTATACTTGATAAGTGCAGTTGCTTAATAAGCTAACGTATAAAACAATCAGAGGGATAGACAAGATTTACTTTCACATTTATTATATAAGTATGGATGAGAAGAGAAAAGATTCTCCTATCTCTTTCTGTTTTGTTTGTATTGATGAATAATATAGATTTTTCCTCTCTTTTCAGACATGTCTGCGAAACATGTGGTGCATCGTTCACATCGAATGCTTCCTTACAAGCCCATATACGACGACATTTGGGTATCAAGCCGTTTGTGTGCAGGTATTTATACTAAACTAGGGTCTATATATATATATATATATATATATATATATATATATATATATATATATATATATATATTATGTACAACATTATGTATAGCACAGTTAGTATTAAAGTGACCGAATTCAAATATTCATACATTTTAACACAAATTGCAAAAAAAAGTTTTAAACTTGGGTTTTCACTTTTTTAAATTTTAATATCGCAAAACGTTGATATAATACGTATTTATTAATTTTAAAATTATAATTATATTAAACTTAATTTTAATTATTAGCTAAGTTTTACTTGTTTTACAGAGGTTTTGATTTTGGTCACTTTAATATTAAGTGTAGGATATAATATCGACACCTGCAATGAAATTTGTTTTCCTCTATTGCGAAAAGCGAAAAAAGCGAAAAGTCACTTACTCACTCATTACGAAATCTCAAAACTACAAGTGCTAGGAGTTTCAAATTTAGCATGAGGATTCTTATAAGAACGTAATAATAATAAGGGGAGAGAAGTTTGTACGAAAGTCGTATGTTAAGCGCGAGTTAAACCGCGAGGGGCCGCTAATATAAAATAAATAAACGCATCACACTCAATGGCTCCCATTAAAATCTCATGACTTTGTGTCTGGGTCCGGAAACACTCACAACACTAACACAAACACCCAGACCACGACAAACATCCGTATGGCCAATACACACGTTTGCCGTGAGCGGGGATCGAACCCGCGATCGTTAGCGCTTAAGTCAGTTGCAGTGACCACTGTGCCTGTCAATTTCAATTTTTATAATTGTACTAAAATTTTGAAAAATATACATTCAAATATCGAAACCGCATCCAAACCGGATCAGTATTTGAGAAAATCGCGTCCATACAATCCATACGGGTATATATTATAGGGTTAAATTCAGAACCTTCTCATTTTAAAGTCGTAAATCACTTTGGCGACCTTGAGCTGCAATCGCGTCATTTATTTTTAAATAATGCTCTCTGTTGCCTACTTATGTAAAGGATTTCGTCAAAACAATAATTTTAGCCAGAGTTAAAACATCATCTGAAATCGTTCCTGTAGAGTATCAACAAAACAATAGTAACTGACAACGTACCATAATAAAACTGTAACATAAGATACTATCTCGCTATAGGCAAGATGTACTTCTCAAGTACAATAACTCACAAAAAGTAATGAAATTAATGTGCTAATGACATAATAATCATAGAGAATGGAAAACTGTAATTTTGATTATAATTTAAATGGCGATAAGTCTTAACAGAACGAATAATAAAGTCGCGTTATTTGTTTTACGATGTTTTTCATTGCAATTGTCGATATAATTAGATGTATTAAGATTTTAACAATAATATTTTTATGAAGAATATTAGTAAATTATTTTTTTCTTGGTATGGTCATGTAAAATACATAAATAAACGTTTCAAACTCAACGACCATTAGGATCTCATGATCCTGTGTGTTCCGGAATCATACAACACAAACACAAACACTCACACCACGACAAACATCCGTATGGCCAATACAGACGTTTGCCGTAAACGGAGATCGAACCCGCGACCGTTAGCGCTTCAGTCAGTTGCAATGACCACTGCGCTAACCTGTCGTCAAATTTTTTAAATAATAAGAAAATAAGTGAATAATATGTAGTAAATATTTATAATTTGAATCATGGGTGCGGGTGATGTAGCAAGGTTTTTAAAAATTTGTGATTATATTTTATCAAATGATAAATTTAACATTGAATTAAATATATGACACCTGCGCCCATTATGAGGCATATGATAGAGACCGCACGCATTCGTCACCCGCACCCGCGTTATTGTTTTTTTATGGTTAATGATTTATTTGTTTTTGATGATAACCAATTTTTTTACATCGGAATTATTCGACATCATTATTGGTTAGAAATCAATCTGGCTAAATCTTCAATTGTCAATGTAACTATCGTTTCAGAATGTAGATTCTATGAGTCTATTCTAATCAGTATATATTTTTATTTATTCATTAGTCATTATGTACAACATGTATGATAACTTAAAGTTTAAATAGGGAAGTGCTTTAGGAATAGCTCCCTGTATTTCACATATTGGGTATGTTCTAAGTAATAGACGGATTCCGCCAAAATTGACCAATCATGGCGCTAGCTGTGACGTAAATTTCGAGACTAATTATGTTAATCAATTTTTTTCATTAAGGCATATACATATACTAAATAATATAACGGTCCCACATACTTGAGCTGACGATAAATATTAAAATATAATGTTTGGAATTTGGACTTAAATGCTAGCTAGGCGGTATTGCATTCTCACCAACGATATGTTTGTTTAGCGTTTGCGGATACGCATGCGTACTAAACATGGAGTTGCGTCGCCACATGATGCGACACACGGGCGTGCGGCCTTACAAGTGTCGCGTGTGTGACCGACGCTTTGGGGACTTCGGAAGTCGCCAGAAACACGAGAGGCGAGTGCCCAATAATGACGTTCAATGAGGATAATAATGACGATCAGCGACAATAATGATTGTCTTTCGTCATTGTTGTCATTGTCTGCACCTGGTTTTGGTCTTCGATGTTGAAAGTGCGTGCGGTTTCGATCTATGTTTAGATCTCAGGTTAGTTAGGCGAGGGACGTTTGGACATGACGTGTGTTTAAATTCGCATTTATATTTTTATAGATGTAAGGTTTTTTTGTGTATTTAAAAATGGGTAGAAATGTAATAAGTAGGCTTAAAGCTTACTCTTTTAAGTTTTACTCTCGTAATTGATATAAAACAACTGTGACTTGGTAACAGTTACCTACCTTGGTAACCTTAATAGTGCTTATAATGAATGGAATTCGTAGCAAATTCTTTCGGGTGTAAAATAACGAACACCTTATGTATATCTTTATGAAAATCTTAGAGTATAACTTATAAGTGTAATTATCGTGTAATAAATTTTTATTACTTATTTACAGAATTAGATTTTTATCGACACACATATCCATTCGTATACAGAATCCTTGCCTTATTTATAACTCATAACAGAGAGTATACTATAAGTAGCATTAGGCAAATATATGTTACTAGAATTAGAATTATATAACGAACAAAAAAATGGAGGTTATGTTATGAGATAATGATTATATAAATTTGTCATATGCCACTAGTATTATGCTCTTTGCCGTACATATTGTCGACGAACATCACTAACGGTTATCGATATATCGATGCGTACGATAGCGAGTGTGGCTACGCGTGCGTTATGAAGGAGGCTCTCAAGCGACACATGCTGAAGCACACAGGGGAGAGACCGTATAAGTGTCGCATATGCGAGAGAAGGTTTGGAGACTACGGGACGCGACAGAAACATGAAAGGTTTGGGATTTAGTTATTTTAGCTAATTGGTGACGTCAATGATATTTTATGACACATAGGTATATTCATGTTATTTGAAAAGCTCGTCAATTGACTTTTTGATCCAGAAAAGGGTGTCTTACTAGGTCATTAGCTGGTAGACAACCCCGTCCAAAGTGGTCGGCTTTCTGGATGTTAAAACTATAACTTATAATATATCTATGGTTTTACGATATCATTGCTCGTCACACAATCGATTTTTCTGGAGGTATCGACTGATCGATATTTTTTTAATCGATTTCGAAGCAAACCTGCAAATTGTCGACAAATTCTATGATAATGGGATGCAACATAGCTTGGAAGGTATTGGAGCTCAACTGTACTTTATATTATAAGCTTAATTCAGATAAAAAGGTCAGTATTATTTTCTAATTTCTTAAGTTAAATGCTACAAGAACAAATTCTTTTCGACTTACCATACAATAATAGTAAGGATTTTCTGTTTATGACACTTGCATTTTTGAATTGTGTATTGATCTAATATAGCCTCAATAACTGTAATTTATTCTGATAAATAAATATGAATTAACAATCTTCTTAATTGACGTTCGACATATTTAAGTAACGTAAATAATATCCTTTTCATCCCTCATTCTCTTTTACTTGGCAACGTATCAAGGTGATCACTTATCGTCTGATGTCTTAACATCTTTGCCTGGTATTTTCTGTAACTTTATAAAAAACAATACATTATGTGCCCCACAGGTTGCATATGGGTCTTCGCCCGTACCAGTGCTCACTCTGCGGAAAGGCCTTTACATATTCTTATGTGCTGGCCAATCACATGCTCACACATACTGGGGAGAAGAAGTACTCGTGAGTATACATACTATTAATAAATAAAAATAATCACGAACATGTTTTATTTAAAATTTTCACTTATGTGTTTTGATTGTTTCGTTTGAGTTTGATTGATTTTGTAAAAAAAGGCTTTTTATTTAGTTTGTACTATTTCATAAAAGTCTATCCTTATATGTGACATTATTAGAAGATGCAATAATACAGGTTATACAGGCATGTGTGTTCTTTTATTCTTTAAATCAGGAGGTTTGACTACTAGCTAGGAAAATTAATGAAAAAGATTAATAACGCAGTTTTAATTTTTATCAAATTCGGTGTCGAGACTCTTTTGACTATTTTTCGCTATTTCTTATAGATTCAGATTTGGACTACCATGTTGGGTTAAAAATTTCACCTTGTGTAGGATTGTAGTGCGATGAATCTCCACGTAGCCCGATCTCTTCCAAAGGAATAGGATATTCTTTTGAAGATTTCTCCTGCGAAAACATAAAAGTCCCAAGTATAAATAACACTGAAAAATTTATTTTTAGGTGTACACCCTGCAACAAGAAGTTCACCAAGGCTCACCACCTGAAATACCACAACAAAGTTCACCACAAGGAGCTGTACATCCAGCAGCAGCTGGAGCAGGAGGCGAAGAAGATCCGCCAGCAGCTGAACGTGTCCAGCCTCTCCGGTGTCATCTCCGGGCAGATCGTGGACGGGACGCTGCAGCTCATCCAGGCTTCCTCTGAAGGTTTCTTTTGTTTTTTATCTATTTTTCTTTTACTGGCTGTCCCTTGCGGTTTCACTCGCGTTTATGTTTACTGCTTCGCTTCTATAAGTCGTAGCGTGATAGAATATAGCCTATAGCCTTTTTCAATAAATAAATTATCTAACATAAAGAATTTGTCAATTGGAACCAGTTGTTCCAGAGATTAGGGCGTTCAAACAAACAAACTTTTCAGCTTTATAATATTAGTACATATAATAAGGCTTTTTAAAAAAGAAGAAGCGACATTAAAAGCAAAATATGCAATTATGGTTAATCAAATAGACTTATTACAGTTGTTTTGATTTTAAATTCGTCCCACTGAGCCGATTTTTATTCAAAGCTAAAAAAAGCTTTCCTATGCCAACTACTATTAAAAGAAACATATTGCAAACTAACAATAGTCATTGAGAAGTGAACGAAACGAAATGTTTTTTATTAAATTTATTAAAAAATCGCATTATTTTTAGATGGCGAACAAGACACACAGATGCAGGTGGTCGAAGAGCAGGACGGCGACAGTGAAGAGAAAGAGACGGATCGCGCCGTGGCTGGCATGCAGGGGGTGGGTTTGACTTTCTTTTTTTAACTATGACGATTATGTCATCAGTCTGTCTATATGCAGATGGATGATAAGTAGTTAACCTTTTAAGCTAATTGGATGTTTATAAGCAATAATGTGTCAACCAACATAAAGTCAAATTCGCAGGTATTGATGTATTTTGATAATTGGTTAACTATTTAACATTACTCAAAAAAAATTTAGGTCATCTAAACTACATAAGTATGAAAAAAAATTCTTAATCTATAGCTGAGAGTTTCGAGTGCGTTTCAATATTTTGCAATTTATACAATAATCTCATATGTTTGAAGAACTTATTTTTACATAAAACTTCTCAATACACCCATCAGCTTCAATTAATTTTACATTTTATCAAAAAAGAAAAGAAAGACATTTACTAAAACACATTTACTAAAAAAAGCTTTGACATCTTTAGACGCCAATTTCTCAAAATGAAGTCGGTGTGGGTTGCCACAGTATTCCTAATCAGCGTCCAATTATATTCCCCATATGGAATATACACAACGAAAATTCAATGCCAATATCTAGGAATAATTGAATAATATTAATTTTATTATTAAAGTAATTTTTTTATATAAAATTATGGGTTGTTAAAAGAAAAATATCTAAATATCTGAAATACGAGGTTATTCAGAATTCACGTATGGTATATCATTGTGGTTAATACGTAAATGTGACGCTAAAGTCGTAGAGAAATTTCATTTTTTTTATATTGTTACAGGTCGTTTTAGAATCGGAGTTTTCTATGGACGAAGACAGCAAACAAGTTTGAAAATGGAATGTAGCGATCAGTTGATATGTACCATACTGCCGGAGGGCCGCGCGGCGCCGTGTACGTAGCGAGCACAATTTCAGTGTTTAATCGTGTAACTGAAATTTTTCTAACATTTTTGTTAAAGTTATTTTTAATTGGAGTTAGTTCATAGGTATGTTTAATATTTTATTATGGAATAGAAATAAATATTATCATGGATATACATTTGACTTTTATTTTCTTTACCCTTTAGTGCTTTTAAAAGTTTAATCTTATGTGATATTCAATTATACTTCTTAATTAGTATCTTCAGAAATGATTAAAGTAAAATGAAAGATTAAACGGTATCCTTAACAAATGTAGAGTATGTTATGAACGACCTGGTTTTTTTGGTACATTCGAATAATTTGAATTTGATTTTGCGTTATTTGTTTTCGAGGGTAAAATTTCAAATAAAAACAAAATTAAGAGTTACTTAATCTAATTTATACGTTATTTTTAAATAACTGAGACGTTTGTAGGCGCATAACTATCCAATAATACTAAATTGTTGACTTTAATAAACGAATCTTACCTGAAATCTTATCAATACGTAACGCACAAAACGAGAAAGTTACTCAAAAATCTTACCTTGGTGTACTACAATAGACCACGAGGTATTTTAGTGTTAAACTCGCTTGTACAAACAATTCAAGTTTTATATTTACTTAAATATAATGCAGTGCTGGAAATTAATCTTGTTAATAAACTTTCTTATTGGAACGGAAAGCTAAACAGTTAAATTTAAATCTATAATTTTTTTTAACATGATTATGCCAAGTTCCGTTATTATAAGAGCATTTAATTAACACTGCCGTATTTTCAATACAGTAGTATGTCAATTAAACTATAAATACACGTTTAACATACAATACAACACAATTCGAAGTATACAATATATTTTCCATAGGATAATACAACTGCTGTATGTTTTTGATGTTGGTAAACACACGATGATTTGCCGGAACCAACATTTAATGTGTTCACGCATCGGAGTCGGTAGCGGAGATCGCCAAAGAGTATATAATCACTACGTTAGAGATCGCTAATAACCGGATCTGATTCTAATGCCACAGAGTCACAATAAAACTAATGTCACAGACTATACAGTCACTTGACAGCCCATAAACCTTACGCCGATTGAGCGCAAATATAAAATAATCAAAGATTATAAAATCATAGACAACCTTATCACCTTTCTTTCTTTCGCTGATGTTACAATTAGACATGCGAATACGTGCATTAAAATTATTCAAAACAATCTTTGATAATGCTCCGATAATTTCGATCTAACGATTATAGAACGGTATATACTATGTACATAACAAAACAACAGTTCAAGCATAAAACACTCCCCAGCGACTTACTCCCCATCAGTTTTTAAATTCGCTAAGCGCTCCACATATACAACGTGTTTTTATTAAAACTTACCAACTTGTGTTTTTCCAACGTAAAAAATTCGATTCGAACAAAAACGGACCCTATTTCTTTATACCGTAAACCGACTAGCAATGTTTTTATTTTTTTAAGTGGAGTGGGTGATATTAAAAGTTGTGCCACCCTTCTAAGTAGGCGCTTTTTTCCTTTTTGTTCTTAATGTAAAAAGAAAACGCGAAAAGTTTCGGGACGCGACGAGTTTAAATTTTTTCCACCCTTAATGCGCTTATTACGAGTGGGGAAAAATTTATGAGTTTCTCAAACGTTTTTAAAGTATATAATTTAAATATTATCTAACATACATTTGTGTATAAATAATATCGCATTTGTGAACTCATTAGTTACTAATTAGTTAAAATTGCTTAAAATAGGTATCAACAATATCAATTACAATATTTTAAATTAAAACTAACTTAATTCACGATATAATACAAGATTTTCGGAGCTTAAGTAAATACACGCTAAGACTGTGTATTAATTTATGTGTTATTTAATAGTAAACTGATTTTAAATTAAACTAAAACATTTTGAGTCAAATTTTAAATTCTAGTATATATAATTAGGCTGAATAAATATTAATGATGTATAACATAGTTCATATGCCTACGTGATATTAGTAAAGGAGTTCAACAAATCATTTATAAAAGGAACGTCGCTGGTTTGGGAAGCAGCGACCTCAGAAGCCGGCCGCACATTTGGCGCGGGCGCGGGACGTCATTTACATTTTTATTTTATTTACAGCTTGCTCCGCGCTCTTCAATTCTGTGTTACACAAAAATAAATTTGCTTTTGGTTCGTCTATCTCGAATAAAAAGTGCAAAGATGTAAGTATATTTTTTAGTTTTAAAAAGCTGATGAAATTTGTTTCAACGTTGCAATAAAACAGCAATGGCGCAGGCAATAATTCTTACTTTAATGATATGATATAAACTCAGAAACACTGATAATTTCGCCTATTTTTTTTACTTTGAAAGAGAAGATTCTTATTTATACTTTTACTGTTTTAAACCATTTTGACGAATATTTTTTATTTGATAAAAATAATTTTTCTAATTGTTTTCTTACTTCCGAATGGTCCGATCCAAACCTTCAACCAAAAAATTTATGTGAAGTCGGTTAATTATTTATATAGGTACATAAAAATTTACACAACCTGTTTTCACAATAAATGTTTAAAACTATTAATTTTAATAAAAAAAAAATCACTACTTTTATTTTATATGTGTAGGTGTGCAATAATATAATTTATCTATCTATGTATCTATATACCGTAGTACTGAAGCGAATTTTCTTTATTCAGATCAATTTAAATTTTATCAGTGTAGCGTTTTACAATTAAGCTCTCATTTAAAAGCGTTTAAATTAAGCTCGCGGAATTTTAATGGGTTGTAATTTGTAATAATTATATGCATAGCTTAGACTAGTGAGCGTTCGTTTTATTTTATTACGCAGTTTTGCACGTTTCGCTTTTTACCCGACTTAGAAAAAGGATGAGGTTCTCAATTTGTCGGGCACTGTTTTATGTATATTCCTCGATTACTCGCAAACGGCTTGACTGATTTAGTAAATTTATTTTTCGTTTATAGAATAAGCGTTTAATTCCGTTGAAATTTCCATCGGAATCGGTCCAGCAGTTTGGTTTTAAAATAAAAATAACTGGAATAAGTATGTCAACCAAGCGCGTAAACGAAATTTTTTACGTAGCGATTATATACTCTTTGTTACGTAATTCGGTTTGAAGACAGTTCTTTTTTTAAGTTTTTCTATAGGTTAAAATTCTCGTAAATCGCATACTTTAAAAAAGTAAAAAATTTTAATAATCATTAATAATTGTCTATTTATTACTTATTTATTTTCGATTTGTCTGATTGTTATCTTTTAAAGATTGTTGCTAATTTTTCTATAACGACAATACTACCATAGGAATGCTTAATAGGTTTATATAAGTTAAGTTTTTTTAATAATTTGTGTAGAAAATACAAGCTCTTTATTGCGATTATTTAGTTCTGTAGTTTATGATGAATCTATCTATAAACATCTTCAATTTATATTTTTTATGATTATGCATATTTAAGCCAATCACGATACTAGAGCAACAATTCAATGCAGGTTTGCTCGAAGTATCAAATTGCTCGAATCATTCCAGAGACGTACAAGACATGTAAATCAACTGAACTAAATCTGTTTAAAACTAACAATGCGTCTCAACATAATTAGGAAAAAAGCATTATTTTGACAAATTGTCGTTATAATTATTGATTTATTAGTAAATTGCTATATAAACAGAACCGTAGTTCATAACAGCTCTTACGTTTTAGGCGAGAATTTAAGTTATAAGATTTCCTTACAGACTTTCATAAAGATTTAAGGAAATCTTATAACTTTAATTCTCGCCTTAAACGTATAACGTAAACGTATTTAGGATAAATTGCTTGTTTTTGCTTTATATGATACGTGATTAATTTACAGCATTTACATTGATACATTTTTGACACAGCTTATTAAGCAGGTAACTGTTACCAGGAAACAGAGATGCTTTATATAAATTACGAGAGCAATATACTGCCATAGGTGAGAATTACACGTGTAAGTTTTGCTCTCAGGCTTTTATAAGATTTACATAAGTTAACGTTGTCTTAGATTGGGTAGACAGTCAGTCTACCCGTGACCACGAACGCTGTAAAGTGCTCGAAACGTCGGGATCATAAAAATAGTTAATATACGCGATTTATTAAATCCGTTTAAAATAGTTTTATTTTACATAAGTTGTTTGTATTGCATTTACACTTGAAAGAATTTACTGTCAGTTACATATTTATTGACACACACAACTACGTATACCGAGGTAACTATACAGATATGCTTCATATCAGTTTTTAGTTACCATTTGCGGTTCCACTTATGTTTATGGTTACGGCATCGCTCCTGAAAGTCGTAGCGTGATGTAATATAACCTTCTTCGAACGGGCTATCTAACGCAATAATTTCCTCCTTTACATACAAACTCACAAACAAAATTTACCTCTTTATAATATTAGTACAGACGAAAGTAAAACTTACATGTGTAATTTCCGTCCGAGATAGAGATTTTATAGATGCATTTATAAAAGTACTTAGAACCATTCTTATAATTCGTACAGCGCGTGAAACCAGTAGAGCGTAAAATGAGTCTCGCTAAAGACGAGCCGGGGACTATTAATCGCTAATGGACGTATCAGACAGATCGAACTGGGAACTAAGTAGATTTGTTCATTGCAATTTATTAAGACAATTAGTTTTTTTTACGTACATAGATTAAAAATAATTAAGTTTGTGAGCGTTTTTTGCATTATTTTGGAATTATTGCATATTTTAGAATCAGTAATCAATACAGGTGATTTGAAAAGTATTGGGGCAGTTTTTAATGAAAAGTTTGACGAGTCCATATTTTTATTTGTATATTTTTTTCTATTTGTGGAGGGAACTCTGAAAATAGAGATAGTAGGAAAAAAGATTTGAAAGAAATAGCTAATTATCTAATTAAGAATGTCTAATGAGTTCGCGTGGTTCTTTTTTCATCAATGCTGGATAAGCCTGACATTCTATGACCTTTTTTTTATTGTTGGGAAATTCATTTACGCATCCCGCAAGAGGCATATCCTCAGGCGGGTGTGTGGGACTCCCAGACTCAGGAAACGAATCGGACTACCCACTAAAAACCAACATCCCTCCTACGCCGCTCTTGGAGCACCACGGGATCGCTATGGTGCATTTCACCATGTCACTCCCGACGTATTTTACTTTTTAGTATACATTCTATGACTTACATTAATAAATATATTTTGTTTATTTACAATAAATTATTAACCCTTTAATATACAAAAAAAAGAAAAAATCCACGTGCCGGTCTTGAAAAAAAAAACTCCATATAAAATATCCCATTAGCAATCAATTTGACATCTCTATTGACAGAGTTGAGTGTTTACCGAAACAATTAACGTCCCTCCGGCGAAACAAATGTGCGTAAGAAAACAAACAGACGGACAAAGCGTCGGCAGCACAGATGTGACTGTGGTTAATATGGACCTAGTTAAAAAAAACTATTTGCTTAGACCAGCATGTTCAAAATTATACCTCTATATCTTGAGGACATTTTTTGATTAATTGATTTTAATAGTTACGTTAATAGTTTATATTACTAAAGCATCTATATTTTTGAAAAAATTTTGAATTTAAAAAATTATATACTCTTAAAAAAAAGGAAGATTCATAGCTTAGCGTAAAGAAGAAAAGAAAAATTTTAAGAATCGTGACGCAAAACTGCTTAAGGCTTCTACATATTACTAGTGAGAAGCCTATCCTCTTAATTGAGACGAGATTTTATATTTTACTTTAGTATAATAATAGGAGTTAAACAATCTATCTGATAAAATGTAAAGTTTAAAAATATAATTATGTTAATTGGAATTAATATTTCAATTATGTGTATTAATACTATCTTCATCTAACAATTATAGAATTATAAAAATCTGACGCAAATGCGAGCAGATTGCCGAGAAATTATTCACAAAGCACCCCGGGCACGGACTTGATGATATTGTATTAGGTGATCACATACGAATGCGATTTTAATGGATATACCCCGAGCGCCCCTCATAAAACACCTCGCGACCTAAGTTCCTATGAAAAAGAACCCAATTTTCCCGCCGTTTCGGGTGACGTTTACGTCATTTCGCGCGCCGACGTATGGCGACCCCAATCTAAATTAAAATCTAAAACCTTGTAAACAAGGCAAGTGCTCACTTTTTCGGGGATTTTAACCCTCTGAATTAACGAGAGATATAAAAGGGGGTAGGGTCGGCGGTGGTTTTGTCTCGTACTTTGGATACGTTACGGATATTAATGTGACGTTAACTTTATTATGCCTTTGTATGAATCTTAGTTTCATTGCTTTTGTTGACCGTTTTTATATTTAATTTTTTCTTCGTTTTATATGCATCGCACGAGTACAAATATATTTTACAAGAAATATATTTTGTTTATAACTAAAAGTTTTACTCTTGCAACAGCGAATTTGGGGATTGAGGTAAAAAGAGTAAAAATATAAACGGTATTTTAATGTATAATTTAATAAATAAAAAAAAAACTTGGATAAAAAAATAAAGAAAACAAATTAAAAATAGTTACAAAAATCGACAAGTACCAGGCGCTCATAAATAGTATAAAGTTCAAAATCGCTGGGGAATACGAAAAGATTCATCAGACCGAGGCGGTGAACCCTTAATGATCAAGGAGCTGACCGGAGAAGCTCTGGGTAAAGTGGGCTCTTTTCTATGGCGAAAGGATAAGACAGAACTTTGCTTATATGGTTTGTCTGTCACTTTGTGCTCTATGGAGCGGCCGCGTTGTAGTTCAGTCAAGTTACTCGCTAGTTCTGCTGCAGCTTCGCCGTATAATCTCTGACCATGGCGGACCTTAAAAAGAAATTAATATTCAAACAGCACACTATCTTGTGTACAAGTACATTTTACGGCAGATTTTATGCCCTCCAAAATCTACTGAAAAGTAATAACATACAATGTAAAGGGCTAACATTTAGTTACGGGATTACGTATTTTAAAAAACTTCATTCTGACCGACTTCAAAAACAATTAGCAAAATAAAGCGCGATATAAACGAATACCGTGCGGACGAAGTCACTAAACCATGTAGTCCAACCATCATAGTATTACAATGCCACGGATAGTTTTGTGTCTAATGTCATCAATTAAAGCATGTGATTTCTTCACCAACAAAACTCAATGCATTTACAAGTATTGACAGACAAGTTAACGCGGTGGTCACTGTAACTTACTAAAGCGCTATCGTACGCGGCTTCGATCCCCGTTCACGACAAACGTCTGTGCCAGCCATACCGGTCTGTGTCCGGACCACCGACACAGGATCATGAGATGCTAATTGTCGTTGAATGTAATGCGTTTATTTATTATTATTATTTGATTTACCTCATCCCTGAGTTCGGCACGTCTCCTTGACACCCATTCGATCTGTTCTTGCAATTTCTTGCATTCCTTCTCATTTGTGAGCAGATCGTTTCTTAACGACTCCATGATTTCTCTGTACTTGGTCCTAACATCGTTGTCTATGGCGTGGAGGTTTTCGATTTCATACTGAGTTTCACGGATTTTGGATTTTGATATGTAAAGACGTCCCTCCTAAAAATAATAAAAAAGTACAGTTTTATAAATATATATTTTAATAACACGTCCTTAGCATGTCACATCTGAGGCATTTAGAAGTTATATAATTGAACAAGACTTTTAAAAAAGTAAAATTGACTTCAAAAGAAAAATACATTATTTTGTATTTTGAATGAGAAACTTTTTCCAGTTATTTGGACGTAACCGACTTAAACTTTTTAAAATTCAATAGGCCAAAAGAGCGACCCTTTTAAACAAAACAAGAATTAACCAAATCGGTCCAGCAATTTTCGAGTAATCGGTGAACATACATGAAAAAGCGATTTAAGATTGTCCTCCTTTTTGGAAGATTAATAATGTAATCTATTGAAAATTAGGAACTGCTTCAGGCTGTGGCTTTGTCTCTAAGAGAAATGAAATATTTTAATAATATTAAAATGTTTTAAGATCAATTCTTTAGGAGTTGAAAACAAAAGGAGATAATCCTCGGGGATCAAGCTATCTCCATGCTTCACAATAAATTAAGCCATAAAAAGAATGACAGATTTATTATTTTTTGAATTCACATTATTAATGTGTACCTTTTCTGCAAGTTTCCTGGTTAGTACATCGAGATGTTCGTCAAGACTGTCTTTCTGTGCCACTTCGAAGCTCTGCACCACATTGTGATGGGGACACAGTCGATGTACCAGCTGAACTGGAGTGCAGGTTGGGTAGTTAGGCAGTGGCTAGGAAAACAAAACATTATACGACCATTACATCTATGAAAAGCAGTAGTATTATCATAAAATGCGATTTTATATTAAGGTTATTTTAATAAAAAAATACTCTGTTAGTTTGGTCTCATATAATTGAACGCTGATAAGCAATACTGTGTCAAGCCACACGGGCTTCATTTTGAGAAAATGGCGTCCAAAGATGTCACATATTCTTAACAAATATGTTTGAAGAAGTACATATATATCCATCTTTTCTTTTCTTTTTTGATAAAAGGTATTATGAATTAAAAGTAGATTGATATATTTAATATATTATCTAATAAAAAGTTTTTCAAATAATTAAGATTATTGTATAAATTGCAAAATATGGAACGCACTTGGAAATCGAAACAATTAATTATGAGACTTTTTTCCGTACTTATTTAGTTTATATGACTTGAATTTTTTTTAATAATGTTAAATCGGTGATGCAGTATCAAAATATATCAATATCTCCGAATTTGACTTTTTGTGGGTTGACACATTATTGCTTATCAGAATCCAATTATTGTCAAAAGCCTCCGTTTAAAAGTACATTTGACTGATTTTTCTAGTTAAAAGTACTATTGAGCGGTTATGAATTTTATGACTGTAACACATACATTTTTTTAATTAAAAGTAGTTGTCGAAAGAGACACAGGACACCTGATGTTAATCATTGACATTAGAAGCACCGGCGAAGCCACAATTGCCAGCTTCAAAAGGGATAAGAGACGAAAGGGAATAGGATGTAAGAAAAGAAAAGAAAGCGGACGTTAGGCTTCCGGCTCACTCACTCACCGTACGAAACGCACCTATATTAACTACTTCCCACCGGTCTTCTCTGAGAGTCAGTCCCGATCGAGCCACCCTATATACGAGTTGTAGTCAATAGGCAGAGCAAAGCTCTACCTTAGTTAAATATGTCACATATATCGATACCTCCCACGTAAGTTATTATAAGCCACAAAAATGCCGTTAGCGTTTTTACTGAATACTACACGAATGTGCATTGCTTAATGCATTCAAAGTGAAAAAATACCAGAAATCTTTTTTTTTTGAAGGAAAGTTGCAAGTTCAAACTAAAACGGATTAAAAGTGCTCTACTGTAAAGTTGTAATTTTGGGGTTACAACAACTTACGTGGGAGGTATCGATATATAAGATAGAGATATGTACATTATAGTCACCTTATTACTCCTCCATTTCCATCTAACAAAGAGTATCAGAAGAATCAATACCAATCCCACTCCAGCGGCGGTTGTCGCATTCATTATACCAAATATCTTTCATATCGTCTCTAACATCGGATTACGGCGCTCACTGACATTGTATACTTTGTTAAATAAAATATAGTGTGAAATGTATAAAATATGTTTGAAATGTCAAAAAGACATGGATATTTGGAATTGGAATGACAGATGTTGTTAATTTATATCCTTAATGTTAAGTCAGATTATAATAAGAACTTTTTTATTTTTAGTATTCGTCGGCGTTTTTCGGATTAAATTAAATCGTAGTGTTTGGAAACTAAAGTAAACTTTAAGTAAATTAATTATGATTGTTTTATTTAAAAGTTAATAGTAAATTAATATCTACTTTTCATTTTAAATGTTTTAAAAGACAAATATAGTTTTATATTTAACAAAAATATTTTCGGTTATGTGTGTGGGTATTGATTATCCAATTAAGTCTTTATATTTTGAAATACACTTTGTTTATAATTCCAAATTCGTTCACCACATTAAAAAAATTAAACACAGATTCGCAAAATCTAATAAAAAATGCCCTTTTTCACACAATGTAATTATAGCGCCGTTAACATCCATATAATCTTCAGGGTGCGGTCATCCATCACGCCGGCTCAGGTGTCGAGACATTACATCAAATACGTGTCGTTGATGCCTATTGCTATCGCTAGAGGGTGCTTTGTCACAGCTCGTCTTAATACGTATTTGATCGGTAGACGTTTGAAAAAAGAGGTTTTATGTGTTTCGTTTTAATGTGGGAACTTTATTTTAGTTGGGAATAATGGGCGGTAGTTATACGTTAATAATCTATTTCATAAAGAAGTAGAATAGATTTTTCATAAAGCATTCGTGTTATAATTTATTTTTTACTTTTTTTTTCTAATACGGAAATGATAAACGAATTACATCTTAGAGTCATATCTTCAATTTTGTCAATTACGTTTTCGAATGGTTAATGATTTTTTAACCCTATAAACACTGTCCTTTTCCAATTAGCACCACCTACTGGGTCCAATTGTGAATCTAAAACATCTAAGCAGTAACACCCACTCATAACACATTAATGTTATTAAAATTTATCCAGCCCTTTAGAAGTTTAGAGAAATATACACGGACAAAAGGAAGATTATTTGAATAAGACATCATTGTACTATTAAGAACTATTTTTACTTTAATCTTAATTTAACAACCCAATACCAATATCAAAGCAACGACATAGCAATCACATACCAAGGCAATCGATTGGTCGTTAGATCCGTAATGCGCCCCTCCCGGGCGAGGCAATTACGCTGCGATACGGGGCATAATTGAAAGGGGATCGTTTTCTAATTGATTGTTTCTGGCCGACTGATTGATATGATAGAACGATTATTCCCGCCCACGATATGTGACGTGGCTAATTACTTCACGTTTGGTGCCCTGTATACGTGAATATAGACTATTTTACTTTCCTTGTGTTATTTAGCAGACGAATATGACGTATTTCTAGCTACACATGAGATAAGAAATTATCGATTGAATGATTGGACTCGATCATTTTTTATTATGTGAAATTATAATGAAAAAATATTCGAAAGTTCGTGATTTTTGTTAGGGGTATTATTAACTGTAGGAAAAGTAAAGAAAAATAGACTATACGGAAGTTTACTTACTTATTTAGAAATAGTCTTAGACCGTCTAATCAATATGTGGATGCTGATAAGCAATAATGTGTCAGCCCATATAAAGTCAAATTCGGAGATACTGATGAAAAGTTTTTAAAGTAATTTAAACTGAATAAGAAAAAAAGTTCCTTAATTTCATGATTCGAATATTGAAGAGTAATCCATATTTTGCAATATAAAATAATTTTATGTATTAGAAAAATTTATTATGAGATAAAACTTTTCATTAGACTAATCTGCTTTTAATTCATTGCGTTCCATATTTTGCTATTTATACAATAATCTTAAATATTTGAAAAACTTTTTCTTAGATAATGTGTTAAATAGATCAATCTGATTTAAACTAATTGCTCCTTTTATCAAAAAATAATTAAATAATCCTTTTATCAAAAAATAAATTTGACAAGCGTTGATTTTCTATCCGGATAACATAATTAAAATGTAATAATAATACCTTATGTATAAACGATTTTAAAAGAGTTACTATCGAGTTTCTTGCCGGTTCTTCTCGGTAGAGACTACATTGCGAACCGGTGGTAGCTTTAAAAAATAAAAATAAAAATATGATATGTAACTTAACGATTCGAAAGTGCTTAAAAAGCTCTTTTGAATAAAGTATATTTTGTGTTTGAGTTTGAGTTTGCCATTTTCTCAAAATGGAGTCCGTGTGGCTTAACACAGTATTGCTTATCAGCGTCCAACTGTTATTTTGATATACTGTTTCGCAGATATTAACGCCCATCGTGTCGATGATAAGGGAGCCTAGCTGTAGCCTACACACGTCTACGGACTGGCTCGACCGGGGCAGGACGTCACTTTCACAGAAGATTGAAGTAGCTAATGTACCTGCGTTTGGTTCGGTGAGTGAGAGAGACGGAAGTCTATCCTCATCACCCATTCCTTGCATCGTATTTCCCTTCATCCTTTATTCCTTTTTAAGTTGGCAACGCATATGTGGCTCTTCTGGTGCTGCAAATATCCATCGCTACCAGTGATCACTTAAAATCATATGTCCCGCCTGCTCGTTTGCCAGCTATTTTTTTTTATAAAAAAAAAGTCATTGATAAAGTAAGATATTTCTTGTA
Source organism: Hypolimnas misippus (assembly GCA_037950945.1). NCBI lineage: Eukaryota > Metazoa > Arthropoda > Insecta > Lepidoptera > Nymphalidae > Hypolimnas > Hypolimnas misippus. Next base: position 7,163,625 of record JBBEEQ010000009.1, read on the forward strand.
AAGTTAATTAGATTAATATAGTATAGCTACAACTATTTTAATAAGTATTACTACTGTGAATTTTCCTATAGTATGGAAGCTCTCAGGAACTATTCTAATTTTTTTGTGTTTTTCTTTCCTTTCTTTTTCTATTTAAACACCTTTTTAGGGGGTGATTTATTAAAAAATCATACATATAGTCCCACCAGTTTACTTACGCAGTGTTCGCGTTAGAATTTTATTATTTAGATTGTTAATGTAGATTTCTGATGATCATATTTAACTCAAAATATCACGTCAAAACCTGCATTTATCTATCGGAACTTGTAAGATTTGTAAATTTACCTATTCGCAATGAAGCAACGCGGTGAAATAATTTCTGCATCTTTCTTAACAACAAACATCTTTTTTTTCAACCTTAATAGGAAATGTTTTTTTCTTCAAAATAAACAAAATCTTTACTAATGTTGGTTACCAGGATACATTGTGCTGTTCACATAATTAATAAAGAACATTTTATATATCAGCACACTGCCTTATAGATAACATTATTACAATCCAAAATAATATTTCACAATATTAGATATCAAAGGAAAACATCTACAAAGTATAAAACATTTCTATAGAAAATACCTACTCGCGTCGTGAAGATAACAACATCTTTTGTTAAGTTTTTACGAAATGTATCTAAAAATTAAAACAATATCTGATGCTTATAAAACAATTACGAACATTTTATTCATTATTTAATTATATATTGATAAAGTATAACAGGAATCACAGCAACGAAATTCCCGCCACATTTGACATTAAACGCTGCGTTCAGAAATCGCTTACTTACAACGTTACGTTTCACTTGACGCATGATCAAAGCGCTTGCGTTGACGGCGCTATATAAGTTAGATTTACAGCTTACGGAAGCTAATTAGGTAGGAGTGGGTGGATCAGTCGGCTCATGAGTCATGGTTCATGGATCACTAGCATCGCGCCGCGTGCTCAGCCGAACGTGACTGTTTTAACGCTTTTAGAAATTGTTCGCTCTGTGTAGTTTAACTTTAACAAAATGGTGGTCTGATAAATGGTAGAGAATATTTTTTGCATTGTATGCATCGTTATATTTGGTATAGTCGAGGGGCCTAATTCTGTTTTTCGGGTTTAACCGTCTACTTGCAATTATAGGCACTAGATCTTTGAACTACTATTATATAAACTGTTACAGATTTAATACTGAACAAATACCTAAAGGCTATATCAATACTTTAGCACCAGTAATCGTGAGTAGACGATTAAGTCCGACATACGGTATTAGGTCCCCGAACTATGTTTATAATAAAATTAATATAATGAGTAATATCACATTACATCCCTAACAGTGTTGTTATTCTTAAAAAGTTTATAATTTTTTAATCTTATTGTAATTAATTACAGAATTTGTTAAATTAAAGCTTTCCCAATAAATCTTTACCAATTAACAATAATTAAAGTAAGTACTAAATGAACTACATTTAATGATACAAACGAAATCATTGCCACAGTTTACTGGCTACTGCTTTGCTTCTATAAATCGTACCATAATGTAATGTAGCCTACTACAACCTTCCTCGATAAACGGCCTATCCAATGAAAAATTAAATTGATAGAGTCAACAATTATTTAGAGGACATACGTACAGACTTACAAAGTTTACCTCTTTATAATATTAGTATAGATTCATTTTCCATTTACCATTAGATAACCAGCTACAAGTGATCAGTAAAAATATGTATCTAATTAGGGAACTATTATATTACGATATGCGAAAGCATTCCGCGTCACGGTCCATGGCGCCCGCCTCCCAGACTCGCACGTTTTTGTGTCATAATTTGTTACTAATTATGGAACAAAGATGCCGCTCGTATCACGGCTTCTTTAAAGGATATTTTGTATGATCTCGTTATTTGTTTGATGTTTTATTTGTGTATGATTTGAAGTTGATGATAGTTTTATGAAGTTGAGTTAGTTTGGAGGTTTTTTTACGTTTATTTTTTAATCGATTATTGCAAATTAGTATAAGTTAGTTTATTGTAAGTACTTATTTTAAATAATGATTAACCGCTACTCTTCATACAAGTGTAAAAAGGTTTTCTTAAGGAAAAAAAAGTTATTGAGAAACGTGAAAAATAAAAAGATTTATTTTTAATTAAAAATGTATTTTATTTATATGTTTAATGGTTAGATAAGTAAATATAGGTTAAATAAGAAACATGAATTCAAAATGGCGGACGTTTGATTCGCTGACGCGTTCCTTCTCGCGTATTACTAACATTACCATACTTCAGGCGACGAAGCTTATTTAAATGCTCCACCGACTCCATTTAGAGCTTGGAAAAATAAAACTGGGGAACAGATCCCGCGATCTCTCGCTGAGCCGCTTTTGTGGTAAATATGTATAAACCTGCCAAGATAATGTATTCCTTCGGCAAAGAGGTTTTACTAGGAAATATCAACCTTATGGTAACGTACCAACTACCCTCCGAAATGAAAACTGACTCCGAGGAAAAGTTGTTCATTCATAAGTATCTACGTTTTGTCGCGGGAGTATTTTTATTTTATCGCATTTTATTTAGAAACACAGCTGCCAGTCGTGTTGTTTGCGGCTTTTAAATTATCCTTTGTATGCCTACCTCATATCTGTATAGCACTGTTGAAAAACTGAATATTTAATAAATATTTAAAGAATAAGAACATCGTACTATTTTTTCAGATTATTTACATTTTATCTTAGCGGCTGTATAAATTAGAACAGAGTAAAAATTAAGTTAAACGATTAAAAAGGGGCCACGGGAACTGTGTTTGAACAATGATTCCATTATCTCTGAACGCCGCGCCGGTACTTAGACATAAAAGATAAAGCGGAATAGCCGCCAATTTTGTTCCATTACTCTCAAGCACCGCAGAATACATATTATCCGTAAAATGGAACGCAAACAAAGTGAACGTCGTTTCCCCGCCAACGATAACTTAATTTCAGTCCGCCATAAGTACGTAATTAGCGAGCCGCTGCCTTATCGGCCAGTGGGTAATTAACCTCTCCGAGGGTGCCCCTACCCCCCGCCGCCACCCTCCTCCCAATGCACCTTGAATACCTCCTCGCTTCGTAATATTTCCGCCATATTATCCGGGCGTCCGCCTACCTCCTCCGCCAATGGGGGCAGTTCCCGCGCTTTTGTTTTGCGCCGTCACGGCTCCGTGCCGAAACGTAGTAACGTGACAAGTTTTCGTTGGAAAATTTGGCTGTATGCGAGCAGAGTGTGGTATGTTTTCGTAAGAGCACGTTTATTATGCTACATCTTCTTTGATTTTAAAATATCTTAACTTGATGTAGAATTAGAGACGTTTTCGGCTCTATTATGTGGTGTGTATGGTGTAAATTTGCTTCGTAACGAATTTTCGGGTGAGGGGTTGTCGTCAGTTCATATTTCATGTGTTATCATCTTTTATTGAGTGCGAGGCCGGGTATTGTTGTCGGTTTACAGCGCGGTTATCTCCCGCGGCTGCCGGTGTTTAGTGACGCCTCGTCTGATGAATGGAATATTGGTATGACGTGTTACTGCCTCCGCCGGGAGTTGCTTTTATATTATATTTTATCTACATATTCTATCTGCGAATATTTCTCCTCTTCATTTTATTAACAAACTCAATTTCAGAGTTTAATAGCAATACATATTGCACTATCGAATAATGATATAATTACTAGCTATTTATTAAAAATAATTGACACTATTAAATAAAACTGAATCCTCGATATAAAGCTTGACGGTATAATCGATCAAACTCCATTTAACTGTATTCCTGAACGGTCGTTTGTCAAAATTACGCGGGAGCCGTTAAGCCGCATAATTTTTGGCGCGCGTTGGTTGGCGCGCACTAATTGGGTGCCGCGGCCGTCGCCGATAAAGCTCGGTTTACACAGCGTTTTAATTAATAGAGTTCGTCAAGCGAACCTAGGGTTGGCAATAACCGTCATAATGAATTATCAGGATCGGTATTATGTGTGAATAATTTCGATTGTAGATACGATTCGTATTTCGGCTTCGTTGTAATCGGATTGTTTTAATCGGTCTGCAGTTACACGATAATGTAATATTTCATTTATGATGTATTTTATGAAGTATTTATTTAATGACAATAATAATATACAAAATGTTTATTGTAATTCAGTACTTGAAACGTAAGTCTTAAGATATTATAGTATTGCGAGATATAATAAATTTTTATCAAAGTCGAATGGTAGGAAAATTTTCCGAGAATTATTCCACCAAAATGAAATGTAATCAAGCCGAAGAATTCCCTCCTCAGCCACGTTTGCTACTTCGCTTCGAGTCAAAGATGATAAATATTTTCTCTATAAAAAAGATGTTCTAATAAAATAAAGCTTTTCCTTAAATTTAGTCTTCATTCATTATGGAGATGGAAATTTGTATTGATTTGTTAAACGTGTCGATAGATAAATAATAAATCTACACATATTAAAATAAAATTAAAAATATATTTTAAAATAAGCTTATCATTTTAAATGGCAGTGCAACACATGTTTATACAAAAAGTAAATGTTTCAAAATTTAAAGGAAACATGAGTTTTAGAAAACGAAAACATATATGTTGTTAAAATTTTATAAATTGATGTATTTGTTTTAAAATTAATGCTAATCATTTTAATATTAATCTTTGACGAATCGTTTTGAAAGCACAAATTGACTTTTTGGCCGCTAAGGACACGCCATTTTCATTTCGAGAATTTCCTCGTGATTTATTTGAGTTGTTTTCAAATGACGTAATTTGTATCATTCATTATAATAATAAAATAATGTAAATGATTAATTACAATCATAACAAGACATAATTAATTTTTTAATAAGTGTCTTTATAACGTTGGTATAACATCAATAATATCATTAACAATAATATGTACACCCTTATACATATCAATGAATTACAAAAAAAAAAACAATACTTTAGTAAATAACAGTACAAAAATTAAAAAGCAATAAAATGTAGATGCAGAAATATTTTTTACTTTTTTTAAATGTGACATAATCGCATGATCCCGAACGACGCGATCCATTTCGCGCGCTGTCAAATACAACTTTTGGCGGGATCGCGCTGCAATAAAAACCTTATAAAATTTCTAATGGGAAAACGTACTGGGAGTTTTCGCTGTGAATTATAAATGGTAACGAGCTCTCCCCTTTGTATCGAACTGTACCAAGTTTCGACTTGCTTCTTTTGTAGATTGCGGTGCACGAAACGTAGAATTGTTCATCTCCCGACTCAACTTTGAAATTTAGTTTTAATTGCATGCGTTTGTTTTGTACTTTCTTTGTGATTTAGTTTGCTGGTTGCTTTTTGATATTGTCACTTTAATTATGTAGGTGCAGATATGTATGTAAATGCTTAGTATATACCTATAATTAAGTGCCTTTTTCGTATTATATATATAATAACATTTTTATTATAGAAAAAAAATGTTTTTATACATTTAATTCATTACTAGTGATTAATTATTTCAGGAATTTAATGGTGATATTTATCTATATTATGGTAAAAATGCTTATTTAGTGTTATTTAAAATGATTATATTTTATTCATAACGTTAAGGTTTTTTTGTTTGGTACTGCTGATTCAGTGAAAATCTATGCAGAATATATTCGCGGAATAAAGAACAATATAAGAATTGTTGTAAAAACCCATAGTAAATTTGCAAACTTTGTATTACTGCAAAATAAGTAAGTGAATGAAACGTTATTAAAATACGATACAAACTTTCATAGGCACTGTTTATAATGACTAAAACACAGTGTTTTTCATTCAATTAATCTACTTTTTAAGTAACTATGAACGGAATTCAAACATGGTCAACGCTTAAACGTATATCTCTCTTTCTCTCTTTCACTCACATGAACAGATTCATGAAGAAGTTATTTTGCATCTCTTTCATTCACCCGAGTGAGTTAAAGGCGTTTTGTCTATGGTAATACGAGCGTGTGAATTTGCGCAGTTTTTCGACCCTTTTTTCATGGCAACGCCGCGGGCCGGGTATTAAAACTTGTATATCGGATTAGACGAAATTACTAAGTGGATAGAGTTAAGTGTGTGTCCGTAGGGCTCTTCGAATAGCTGGGTTTAGTGAGTGTTTCATTTGGAAAATATAATTTAAATTTTACAAAAATTAACTTTTGTTTAATTAAGTAATTGTTTTATTTTCATTGTATGCTCCTAGTCGGGAGAATTAAAACTCTATTTTACTAAACTTACGGCTATTAATGCTAACCTATGGATAAGTGGACTACGAAAAGTAATAATAAGACAGTCGCGTTTGCGTTTTGTGTAGAGCCGTTTGTATAGCGCTCCAAACGAAAAGTACAGTAAAATTTGCAAGTTAGGCTTTTACATTTTTTGCAGGAAGCGTTAAGATCAACGCCTTAGCGTGGTCCTAGTCCCTTAGGCCGTATCACAGTGCAAAAAGCACGGGCAGCAGGCTCAGCCCAAAGCCCCAGGCAGATCTAGGTAGATACAACACGGCTTTTACATTTGCCTTTTGATGATGTTATTCAACACTACCATTGCATATTAAAATAGCACTCAAATTATTTTATAATAGTAATATGATTGGAGAAAGACTCTTCAGAAGTTAATAGTCCTATAAAGGGCTTTTAATACCATAAACTATTATACATAATAACATTATATTGTTCATAATGGTGTTGTGTTAAACAATAATGTTGCAAATAGAAAAGGCAGGAAAATATTTTTTTTAAATCTGTCGTTTATAATGGGAATATATACTGATAGACAAATATTTTCAATTTTATCCATTCATATGTATATTTTATACCGTTTATACCGTTCTTCTAAATAAACCTTTGTCAAAATATTCTTTTGAATTTGTGAGAAGGTTATACATTAAACTAGAAAAATTAGTTTCAGACGGTCGTCCATATTAGATTTGCAGAATAATTTTCGAACTTTGCCTTTTGACACACATCGCACATCGCACAGTCACACACATAATAAAATATATATCACTATGAGCAAAGCCGCGCTCAAGCTAATAATATATCCAATTTTTCAAAATCAAAAATCAAAATCAAAAAATACTTTATTCAAGTAGGCTTTTAAAAGCACTTTTGAATCGTCAAAATAAACAAAAAGTACTTAAATTAAGGAAAAGCTACCACCGGTTCGGAATGTAGATTCTACCGAGAAGAACCGGCAAGAAACTCGATAGGTACTCTTTTAAAATTGTGTTATTAAGTATATACATTTTAAAAATTACAAATGTTTATATTAAACATCCTGTATGAAATTCATCTATACTAAATCCATGCATTATTATCATCTATATAATCTTGTACAGAATAATATGCTTTAGCTATTAAAGAATTTTTAATATACAATTTAAACTTATTGATTGACAACTGCAAAAATTTCTTTGGTATTTTGTTATAAAAACGGACACCTTGCCCCAGAAAGGAAACATTTACTTTGCGAAGTCGAAAGCTTGGTGTTATGAGTTTATCCTTTCTTCTTGTGTTAATACAATGCGAGTCACTATTTCTCTCAAAACAATCAATGTTGGTATGGATATGTATAATATTGTTATAAATATACTGTGACGCAACCGTTAGTATACCTACTTTACTAAAAACACCTCGAAGGGATTCCCGAGCTCCTAAATTATAAATACTACGAATAGCTCTTTTTTGCAGAATAAAAACTGTATTAACATCTGAAGCGCTACCCCATAGCATCAAACCATAGGAGATGATACTATGAAAATAACCGAAATAATCTAACTGATAAATAATTAACTAATCGAGCTGTATCAACGTCGGTTAGTTGACGAACTTTCCTAACCGCGTATGCTGCGGAGCTGAGTCTTCCCGTGAGAGATGACAAATGGGAATTCCACTGAAGCTTCGTATCCAAGGTTATTCCCAGGAATACTGTTGTGTCACTTACATCAAGGATCTCATTATTCAATATCAAATTATAATTAGGTTGTTTAACGTTAGGTAAAGTAAATACCACACATTTCGTTTTTTTGGCATTTAAAACTAGATTATTAGTTGTAAACCAACCATGTATCAGTGATAATGCATTGTTTACATATTCATAATTAGTTCTATTTCTGTCAACTTTGAAAATAAGTGAAGTATCGTCAGCAAACAATACAATATCACAAACACCTCTAACATAGAATGGAAGATCGTTGATGTATATTTTATCATGCTTTACACAAGATTATAAGTTTATAAAATCGTAACGAAAATATTCCACGTCATTGCGTTACATAATCGCACCCGAGTCGGGAACTCCATCTTACGTTGAATAAAAGATGGCGGACACGTGTGTCTAATGCACTCATCAATTATTACGCGATCCGCCAATCCCATCCCGGATCCCGGAGTTTTGATAACACGGGATTGAGCGGGATCTTACGACGGTTATGTTTTTGCTTTGATTTGTTACTGTAAAATTGAGTTCTAGTTTAAGAAATGATCTTTGTTTGAATACGAATCTTTTATTATATTCTAGGTTCCTCGTGGTTTTGTTTGAGAAATTCGTTGTTATTTTCACATTTGGGTATCTTTTATTATGACGACTAGAGAAACATATACAGGCTGATATTTTAAAAAGGCATGGATGGTCAAATTGGGTTTTCGTTTTAGCAATGATATTTGTTTGAATACGAATCTATTCTTATATTTTTGGTTCTTTGTTTGAAAAATGACTAAATAATGTATAAGAAATAGGGAAAATGTTCAAAGGAGTCATGGTTTCTATTTCGAAGAAAACTAAAGCGGCATCTTCAGTTTTTTTTTTTGAAAATTAAATTTTTATAGGCAGGATTTAACTTGTTAGTTTAAAACGATAAACTCAAAAGGTGATGAAATGATACATAATACTGGATGTATTATTGCATAATATGTATTATTTATTAAGTTTCGGATTCGACAAAGCACGCCTACATGAAAAATTCAGCCTGTATATGGTCATTATAATCATAATCACAATCATCATAATTATCTTATATTTTTGTTTATCATGATATAATTTGTACATAAATTATTTCAATTTGTACATATTGAAGTTTCTTTTTTTATCATCTTAAAGTAAGGTACATGGATATTTAAAGATTTTAACCCGCAACACGAGCGGCATATAGGTGAAAATTTCTAAATAGTGTTCCATAAAAAAAGTCTATTATCACTCATGCTATGAGTTAAAGTAATTTAAAATTGAAAACTTTTTTAAATTAAATTATAATTGGGTTCTTTAAGTATGTACACAAAAAATTGACAAGTCCAACGATTGAGGGATTTAGACTAAATAAAAAACCTATTACATTACTACCCGCAAATAGACCGAACTAACCACAAACCCTTCATGCAAAATAACTCTGAACTGCAAGTTCTAAGAGGGCTCTCGTCTGGTCAAACACGACTTGTAAATTGATTGAGTTCTAACAAGACCACTGACATTTACACTGGGAATAAAAATGTTAAGCGAATTTCGACTATATCACATGGAAACAAGGCTGGTGGACCTTTTTATGATGGTACTAAAGTGGGAAATTCTAAGTCCATCCTCATACCCTTTGGAAGGTACATTTAAATTGGACCGAATTTAATGTTTGCAGTGGTTTTTCTTTTCAAGTAACCTATCACTTTTTTTATGTGTGAAGGACTAGTCGTGTTAGTTTTCTTAATCTGCTTCGTGTTTTTATTATTGGACGCTGATAAACAATAATGTGTCAACTCACAAAAAGTAAAATTTGGAGATATTGATACATTTTGATGCATTACGTATATATATATATATATATTATATCTAACTAAATAAGTAGGAAAAAAGTTTCTTAATATAATGAAGGCTGTGTAGTAAGTTATATACCTATTTTAATTATTATTGTATATATGTATTTCGTCTATTTTGAATATATCTTTTTTATAATAAAATCCCGCAAAGATTTGGCATTTCATATATATAAAATCTTACATGAATAAATATTTTTAAAAAGCATATTATTGTGTTCATGGCCGTATTAAAATTAAAGCTTGGTATGAATGTAAATAAGTACGTTGACTTTCGTTTAGAATATCTGTAACTAATTACGAGCATAACCAACAATATTTCATTGAAGTTATTTTAAAATACTTCTTAAATTTTTATACAATATCAATATACATATTTAGTATTTAAATTAATGATTCCGCGATTCGCGTACGTAATTATTTTATTTTATATTAATAATACTTAAAACATCGTAATTGTTTCGATTATTTAACATAATCTTTTAATAAATATAAAACAAGCATAACTAGTATTAAAAATGTGTTCAAATGGTTTTTCTTCCGCCTATTAAGAGTAATGACCCCATTATATTTTGAATAATTATACAAATTACATCTATATCAAAGATCTCGAAATTGGCTAATCTATCCGATACCAATATTAATAGGGTTGCTACGGAAACAAACAGCTGTTTAACGAAACAAATAAGACCTCGTCATACTACTTATCAACCTTATACGGACCCTAAAAGACCGTGGTACCCTATCACGTGTTGGCATTCCTATTGTGATAGCAATTGTTATGTATCATGACGAATTTTTGGTAAAATTTATATTGAAAAAAAAAAATTGTAAATTGAGCAATCGAAAATTCTTGAAGAAAACTAATTAATTAATGGATATATTGTCAAATACTTTAAATGATTTAGCATGCTAACATAATATTAAAAAAAAATGTTAGTAGCAAAATTTACGACGCAAATGTTATTCAAAATAAATGAATTAGAAAACAAAAATATCAAACGTTTTTTAACGTAATTTCTAACCCAAAAAAATATATAAACACGTAATAAGTCCCCGCCTGTACATTCGTTATCTTCGGGGCGTCTTAATCACGGTCTGGCGGCCATTACTCAGTAGCGACTAATTGCCACATTTGTAGGTCGCAAACTACCGCCCGCGGGACAATGGTGCGAACTTCGCCCGATCACTTTGTTCCAGAAACTTCTTCAGTTTAGATATGATACAAGTTCCTGTACGGATATAATTTACACGTTTCTGACGTCTATTCTAAGAGTTGATTGGTTCGCTTCGATAATAGACTTGTTATTTCATAGCAAAGTTTGTCGATACCTTCGCGATTGTTATGATCGCCTGGTACATTTCTAATAGACATTATTTGTGACTACGTTTTATCAGCGGCTTAGCTTTCGTTTTTTTTATTGTTTACTTTATGCATCTTATCGAAATATACAAAACATACATTTTAAGCGGCTTATGACAAAGTTGACTTTTACAAACTAACAAACAAATTCTCAATCCTTAATATAAGTGTAGATGTAGATAAATGAAGTGAAGTTATTGATTTATTATTATAATAATTCGAAAAACATTTTGTTTTAAAAGCATTAACCCAAAACCTTATTGAAACAGCGTTTGTAAATTAAATAGTAGATTAAAATTTTATTATAATTGGCTAATAAATTATAAGAAATTTGCCTAATACATTTTTCGCTAGCATAAAAAAATCTTGTAAAACAATCATTATCCTTACAGCAATCTAAAAGGGTAGTGTTTATAAAATTACCGCGCTTAATAAACCTCCCTAAGCCGGGTTGTTCCGAGCATTACCACCTTGTAAAATATACGGAGGTGGCAACTGGCAACCCGAGCGCTCGAGATTGGCTCATTAATTTAACAGCGAGCAACACTTAAGCCAGTCGTGCCAACATTTTCGCAAATGAAGTGCCGGCTACAAGCAGGTAATGCTTACGTTACACTGGGTGTAATTTTCATTGTATTAATTTTAATGAAGAGTCTTTTATGTTCTGTGGCAGAATGACAGTATTATTTTCATGCTCATTTTCTAAAGATATTGTTCTCATAATTAGAGTTACAGAAATTTTAAATATGTAACCATTAAGTGTTTTGAAGTCATTATTATGGGCTACTTGCGCTCCCGGGGTTCTCCACTAACGAATTATATTATTTATACAATTATAGATACGTTATAAGTTCATTGATTTTGGCACTCAGAATACTGGTCACTTTGGACAGCTAGCGATATTTGGATCAACAATTCAAAGCTTGTCAAAGTTAAAAATGGATACAGATCTTTAAAGTTAAGTTATAATAAAATTTCGTTACTAGATACAGATTAACTCACTCGCATTTATAATATCAATTTGTTTAGGAGGTTAAACGTACATTTTCAACAATAATAAACGTATTAGTAATAATAAGCCTTCGACTTTTAATAAAGTCTAATACATCACATTTTGCATACAAAAATAATTTTTTTAACCATCCTATAAAATAGGTAAATATTTGAGCACCACTGCTCTCGTACTATCCATGTCGCGATGCATAAGTTCTGTATACCTCGTACTTAATTAGAGAAAAACATAATCACATTCTATTAAACATACAAACAATGAGTTTAATTGGGCGTGAAAGATAAACGAACGAAATAAAAAAAAATCTGATTTTTTAAAATTCGGAATGTAATTAGACTTACACCACTTCATATTTGAAGGACCCGAAGGCCATGTTTATGAAATAATCGTGAACAGCTTACATTTTTTTTTATTTTCACTATCACTAAGAAAACACGTTGTGTGGCTGCCCCACTAGTTCTATTGTTGATACGACTAATTTTGTACACAATAGCGAGCACACAAGTATCAAAATCGCTTAGCAATACCATTCATAAGTAATGCCGTGTGGTATATCAGAATTAAGTGCAGTTTCTCAAGGGATTTGATTAGTTGGACAATTCTCTAGTCTCTATTTTAGGTACGTAACAAATGTTATTGTTAAATCTATTTAAATGAAAACATATAAAACGAATTAATGCTTATATTGCTCAGTATTAAGTGATCGATTTCAAAATCTGTGTGAAAAGTGTTAGCTAAGTTAGTAATTAAAATTTAGTTTCATATAATTTTGTGGTTTGTCTATATATATAAAAGCGAAACGTCACTCACTCACTCGTCACAAAATCTCAGAAACTACAAGTGCTAGGAGTTTCTAATTTTGCATGGGTGTTCTTTTTAAAACGTAGGTGCTCACTATGACGGGATTTTGCAAAATTCGACGCCTAAGAGGGTAAAACGGGGTTTCAAAGTTTGTATGAAAGTCCTATGCTAAGCGCGACTGAAACCGCTAGTAATATATAATTTTGAAAAAACTATTCCATCAACATTTTGTAACATTAATGTTTAAATAAACGCCCGGAGTTGCAAGTGTAAAACGTTTTTTGAGTTTTGTACCCAACAATTTGAATTTTTTAATTTGGTCCCTTTAATACTGTATAATAAGCGTGAGATATTTTATTTTTAAGCATTTTTTGCGAATATCTCATTACTCTACGAATAGTTAAAAATATCACAGGTTACTAATTTTAGCCGCCGACGCAAAAAGAGGGGTGTTGTAAGTTTGACCGCTATGTGTCTCTGACTGTGTATCTGTCTGTGTGTCTGTCTGTGGCACCTCCTAAATGGGTGAACTGAGAAAATACAAAACAACGACAGATATCAAACATGAAACAAATATAATTACGTCGGTAGTACCAAATTGGGACATGTATAAAATATATCAGGCGCTAATGGACAATTAAGTGCTAGATTGTCGGTAAATAAAAAGCTATTTACATTAACTGGAAATAATTATAATTAGCTCGTTCATCGAACCTGTAAATGTCCATCTTAATATTTTATAATTTCATAATTTGATCCACTAATTACTTTGATCTTTCCATATTAGTTCTTTGTCCTATCAGCAATAAAAAATATATATTAAAATACCTGGAAAAATATTAATAGCGCTGGAATTTAGACCAGATTTCTGGCATATAATACTCGGAGAATACTTTAATTGAGCTATATTTTATAATAGCTCTACTTAAATATGATTAATCGTCAATAATATATTATCATACAAAACTTTATTGGCTATAATTAGCGGCATTAAGAGTAAATGATTTGAAAATGGGTTCCAGGTAACCAAGTGATAGAGCTAGTCGACGTATTAGGTGGACGTGTTTTTATTATTAACGAGCAATTGCTCGCGGTATCGTAAATTGTATAATCTGATTTTGAGTATCTCTTAACCAAATTTCATTTAAATCGGTTCAGTATTTTAGACGTGATTACGTAACACACACAGAGTTACTTTCGCATTTGTAATATTTGTAAGGATTATAAAAATAGGATAATTTTTGTCTACAGTCAAAATATAAAACACTCTCGTAAGTCGTTTGTGTTAAGGAAAATTTTGTTTGAAAATAAATATAGCCATATTTGTGTCAACTATAAAGAATTTTTTTAATATATAATGGAATACAAGTAGTAAACTTTAATATATAACTGTTTCAGCATTGATTTTGTACAAGTATTGTCTTTATTAAAGGAACGATATGTAAAATTAATACATTCTTTACATTATCTTAGGTGCCTTAAACTAAATGAAATCTAGAAGAAAAAGTAAACTTTTATCACCGAGTTTTTTTGGGGTATGGTATTCGCATCTATAATAAAATCCCGCAAATAGTTTTACATTTGCCACTTAATAAGTTTAAAGCATATATTAAAAAAATCTTTAATAGATAAAGCATTCTATACTGTACAAGATTATTTTGACGACAAAGAGGCGTGGATTTGATACGTGTTAATTTTATGTCAGGATAAGAAAATCAAAATGTAATAAAAATACACTATGCATAAATGATTAAAAAGAGTTACTATCGAGTTTCTTGTCGGTTTTTCTCTGTAGAAACTACATTCTGAACCGGTGGTAGCTTTATAAAAATCTAAAATAAACACAAAAAATGTCTTGTAGCTTGACGATTTGAAAGTGCCTTAGAAAGCCTATTTGAATAAAGTATATTTTGAGTTTGAGTTTGAAGTTCCGTTATATAAAATAGCACTTTCGTACTAATGTGAGAAAATATTCCTTAATCCACAATTATTTACAAATAACTTTCAACTAAATGTTAGAAATAAATTTATGTTAAAATAACATTTGAAATTATAAAATATATACAATAAAATTATCTTAATTGTACATTATAGAGATTACATTTAAAAAAGCTTGATTAATGATGGCGACACACAGTGATCGTTTATTAATTTGTTAGAATTTCATGGTACATATATTCTGTTTGCTCACACGTTTAACTTGAATCATTAATATGGATTATTGGTGTTAGTTTAAAGCTAAATGTAAACGAAGTATACCTAACTACTTATTTGCGTTGCCCATAGAAGAATAAAGTAGATTATATATTTTATTGTCTGTTTTTTTTTTTTTTATTTAATTTAACCGGCAAATGCTCCATTTTTATTCTTCGTTGAATTTTTTGGTATTTTATTTGTTTAATATCATAAAATAAAAACTTTTAATGATACAAATATTATAAACGTGAAAGTAATTCAGTTTGTCTGTCTGTTTGTTTTTAAACCAATGTTGATGAATTTCAGTATATTGCTTAGCCTTTAATTACTCACGATATACATATTATATACATATAATATACCCGCACCGGCTTCACATGGTTACGTATATTACATTTACATCGGCATAAGTTCAAATTTGGAAAAACTACGATGTATATGTGCATTTATTTCTAACAGAAATTACCGTATTAAATTATGCGTTTCTTACTTTGAAAATAACGGACAATTGTTCATCCCTTATTTTACAAAAATACTTTTTTAGTGTAGTCTAATCATTCAGCACAAACAATTATATATGGACGCTGATAAGCAACACTGTGTCAAGCCACATAGACTTCATTTTGAGAAAATGGCGTCTAAAGATGTCAAACCTATTCGTAATAAATATGTTTGAAGGAGCATATATCCACCTTTTCTGTTATTTTTTGATAAAATGTATGATGAATTAAAAGCAGGTTGATATATTTAATATATTATCTAAAAAAAGTTTTTTCAAATATTTGAGATTATTGTATAAATTGCAAAATATGGAACGCACTTGAAATTCGAAACAATTAATTAAAAAACTTTTTACGTACTTATTTAGTTTATACGACTTCATATATATATATGACTATGACTATGACTTTTTTTTGAATAATGTTAAATAGATGATGCAGTATCTAAATACATCAATATCTCCGAATTTGAGTTTTTGAGTGTTGACACACTGTTGCTTATCATCCATAGTGTCTTAGCATCCATATGTATGTAGAGACAGTACGACGTTTTATATAGACGTGCTACTATTAACATATAAAAACATTATTTTATAATTGCACAAATACTTTCTGAGACAACCTTACGACTCTAGCAATCAAAACACGAACCTACACTCGACAGTGTAACTGTATCTCATTGTTCGCTATAATCTAGTACCATTTAAAATAAATGATATATCATAAAACACCCCGTTCCTTGGAGAGTTAGAGGAACAGTTAGTCTTAATGACAGGCGTTTACAACCAGCCCATATGGCATGGGGTAAATGGGTTCATATGGGGTCGCTGTTACAAAATATTGTTGATTAGATAAGATATATTTAATTGCGGTTGTGGCAACACTTGTGTGGTGTATTGCGAATCTATACTGATATTATAAAAGTGGAGAGTTGTTTGATCGAATGCGCTGGACAATATAGAAGGAATTAGTAAATGTACAGATGTAAATGTTCTTTTAATTTCTTATGTGTTTACAGCTTACACCTAAAGATTAATAGATAAAAAAAATATTTTGCAAGTTTTTGTTTTTTCGTGTGTAAATTTATTTTTTCAAATGAATCAATTTCTACTTCGAAATATGTGTCCAATTTGTGTCAAGATATGCATTTCTAGCTCTATTTTAAATTGCATGATTTGATCGGTACTAACAAAGTGCGTCAAAAGCTTATTAATACAAGCTTACGAAGGTATAATTAGGCAGTATAATTATGTTGTCACCAGCGACGCTCCAGTTATTTGCTAAAACACCACGACACTCTTTCCGGTTTTCTCACCCTACTAACTACAGCTATTTTAGCTACTATTTCACGTCGATCTTTCGTGAGAGTGTGACACTAACTCCGTTGAATCTGCCTTTAGCCTGAGGTTTGAGCTCGTTAGGCTCCAATAGTGTCAATTTTTTTTAACTCGACTAATTATACAATTTACTTTCACCTATAAAAGATAATATGTGAGAGATATTTTAGTGTTGCAAGCGTTGAAAATAAAATTACAAACTTGAAGGATATTTTACAAAACGTTTAAAACGTAACTCGTATAGTGCCGAAAATGTAAACGCATTAATTACACTAATTAAGGCCCGTAATAAAGCCGTATTGTCTGGTCGGACAATTACCTCGCCGGGGTCATAAATTGGCTCGCGAATATTTAATAATAATTGCCTTGCCTTTGTTTAAAGGGGTGGTTTACACCCCACCTACGTATGGACAGCAGAAGAAATATAGGCACGTTTTATGTATGTAATTTAGTATTAATTAAATTGGATAATTTTTGTGTTTTTGATTGACATCAAAGTCTGTTCGGCATTTATGTATGTATGTAAGTTTGTTTGCCCGCGATTTTCTCAAAACGGACTGATCCGATTTGGATGGTTATTGAAATGCATAAGTTTTCGTTATTGAAATGCATATTTTTCAAGGAAAGTTTTAGTATATAATATAGTAGAAATTGCAACTGACAATAATTTTTGCACTAGCTGAGCCCACGAACGTGGGCCCACGAACCATAAATGCCTGTGAAACAGCGAGAAGCTGCTACTTAACCAATTTTAAGAATTTAGCGATTGTTTATTCAAAGTATAATTGGATGCTGATAAGCAATAATGTGTCAACACGCAAAAATTCAAATTCGGAGATATTGATAAATTCTGATAATGCGCCATCTACTTAACATTATTCAAAAAAATTTCAAGTCATCAAAACTAAATAAGTATGAAAAAAGTTTCTAGTGTTACATATTTTGCGAAATACAAAAATGTTATACGTATAAAATTATTATTAGATAAAACTTTTCATTATACCAATATGTTTTTAATTTATAACGGTTTTTATCAAAATAGAATAGAAAAGATGCATACATACTTCTTTAAAAAAATTATTACGAATAGATTTTACATGTTTAGACACAATTTTCTCAAAATGAAGTCCATGTCGCTTGACATAGTATTGCTTATCAGTGTCCAATTGAGAAACATAATATTATACCATAAAATTATCTCTTGTTTCAATATATCTATAAAATATAAAGTTATTCAGATAAAATATGTCTTCATAAATTGTCAAATCATTCTCGTTTCAATGGCTTTTAGTATTGCGAAATGTCTTCATTGCTGAGGAACAAGTGGGTGGTATAAGATCTTTTCTAAGAAGTTGTATACAACCAAGTCGTTATTTTTATTACCATTGATGCAATTCCATTTTATTTAAAAAACAAAATTGATGTCAGGAAAACTTCGAGTAGTTTTTTTCACAGAAAATAAGTACGTTTTCATAGAATTTAAAAAGTTTGTTAGTTTTTTTTTTAAATAAACAATTGAAATTTTAATTATCTGACATCTGTCGTCTTTACTTTCGTTTATGGTTACTGCTGTACATCTACGGACACGTGACATTACTTTTTTTTTTTTTTTAATTCAACGATACTAAGATTTTACTTATAAAATATTCGATCGACGCCTACGATCTAAAGCCTATACTAATATTATAAAGCTAAAGAGTTTGTTTGTTTGAACGCGCTAATCTCAGGAGCTACTGGTTCGAATTGAAAAATTCTGTTTGTCTTAGATAGTTTATTTATTGAGGAAGGTTTTAGGCTATATTACATCATGCTACGACTCAAAGGAGCGAAGCAGTAACCATAAACGCGAGTGAAACCGCAAGACGCAGCTAGTCATAGCTTATGTTTAAGTACAAAATAAGTACTGTATTTTTATTTTAAGGCGTTTTACCTAATTCTTACTGTAATTTAAATGTAATGAAAACAAATTACTATAAAGGGATCAAAGTATGTAAATATGGGCTCAAAATAGCGTTGGATGATCTATGTCGCGGGTTCTTAGTACTTAAAAAAAAATAAATCAAAATTTTGTATAGTTCTGCGGACGGTACAATCGTATCCGGATACAGCGTTAAGCCGGTTATGAGCGGCCGGTAATGACGGTGTCATTTGCGCGGTGAATTATAATTGGCCCGATAACGCCCTCCCACTCCCCCCTCCCGCAACTAATAGACAAGTTAATTTAACCTCCCAGTACTCTATGATATACTGGTATTTGGTATGGTATATTGTGTGATTGTTCTCTTCGTAAATTATAGTTTATTTTGTTGGTATATTTTATTTAGACGCTAATTGGCTTGATTGTGTTCGGGGGCTAATTATGATAAGCTATTTCTAGCAAAATAAGTCAGTAAGTTTTTTTGAAAATCAATCAAATCAAATCAATCAACACGCAGAATGTACCTAGGATTTTGTAATAGCGATAGTTTAACGTGATTACCCTGTAAATTTCTGATTGTGTAAAATATCGAAATCTAAATGTGCTAAATTTTGACAGTTGATTTCTGATTTTGTATCTAAACACTTTTCCCAATAAGGAAACATATCTAACAATTTCTATTTGTATAAGCAAAATATGAAAAATTGCTCCCTATTTCCAAACTAAAAGTTCCTTGCGGTTTGACTAGATTTGGATATAGTACAGCGAGCCGAGATGGCCTAGTGGTTAGAACACGTCAATCTCAACCGATGATCGCGAGTTTAAACTCCGGCTAGCACTACTGAGTTTTTAAGCGCTAAAATAGTGTTAAAATTCGTCAAGTGCATCTTATAAAAATCATGGACCGGGAGAAATTTTGACACATGTATTGTGGTGGATTATGTTCTTAACCTTCTCCTCAATAAGAGAGTAGCCCTTTTCAGCTGTGGGCCATTAACAAGTTACTTATTTACTATAGAGCACAAATCACGTCGTTAATACTTAAAATTCATTCAAGGACATTCAATTACAAATTCAATAACAATACTTCCTTTCTATGGAATTGACTTCCACTTACTATAAGACAAGCTCAATCCTTGTTTCAAAACCTATCTCAGAGCACACTTCTTGTAGCTTAACATATCATAACATTATATATTTATGTTTGTTTTTAAGTATGTATATGTACATATTTGTATATACCGTATGTAAGTAACAGTGTTAATATCCCACTGCTGGGCAAAGGCCTCCTCTCCTATTAAGGAGAAGGTTTTAGAGCTTAATCCACCACGCTGCTCCACTGCGGGTTGGCGGATATACATGTGTCAGAATTTCTTCCGACACATGCAGGTTTCCTCACGATGTTTTCCTTCACCGCCGAGCTCGAGATGAATTTAAACACTAATTTAGCACTTGAAAAAATCAGCGGTGCTAGCAGGGATTTAAACTCACGATCATCGGTTGAGATCGTCGTGTTCTAACGACTAGGCCATCTCGGCTCATATCGTATGTATTATATAAATATATATTTCTGTATGCATGTTTGTTTACGCTATGTACATATGTTCATATTTATAAATCATGACGTTACTAACTAATGATTTGTATACCTTCAACCTGCTTTTAATATCCTGTGTCCTATGCCCAAAGGTTATCTGGAAGAAATCGCTATCTCAGCGATAAGACCGCCTTTGTGCATCTTATTTTACATGTAGTTATTTATTTATACTTTAAACTAGCCGTTGAAACCATGGAGTCCTGGGGCGAGGAAGCCAAAAGATTCTACCAAGAAGTATCTTCCCGCCTCGTTGAGTCTACAAGTGATCGGAGAGCTGGCGCATACCTTGGCCAACATATCAGTTTGGCCATTCAAAGGCAATGCCGCCAGTGTTTTGGGCGCTTTGCCTCACTGCAATGACATCGACAGATTTGTAAGTTTTATATAGTTTATTTTTCTTTGTTTAATTCTTCTTTTAATATTTTTCCTGTTTTTTTCTTTTCACAGTGTTAATTAAATTCTATTATATGTACATTATCATTTTATTTTTAGATACGAATTACATACTTTATACTTTTCGTTAGTGGTGTACAATAAAGAATATTTGTTGTTGTTTGTTCCTTTACATAAATGAAAGAAAACAAAATACCAACAACAGGTGCAATACTCGACACGTGTATAATCCAATGCCACGTGCGAGTGAAATGATGTAATTTTACACCCCGCTGCGTTGCACGGGGGCATGGTTGTAGGCGTGCAATGACTGAGTGTCATGTCGTGTGTGTTCCCGCCCGATGGCGAGAACTACACTTGTAAGTTTTACTCTCGTAATTGATATAAAACATCTAACTAGCTAACCTTACTTGGACTCGAATAAGCAATAATGTGTCAAACCACACGGACTTTTATGAAAATGTCGTCTAAGCATGTCAAACCTATTCGTTATAAATTTGTTTGAAGACGTATAGATATGACTTTTTTTTTCTATTTTGATAAAAGGTATCATTAATTTAAATCAGATCGGTATAATAAAAAGTTTTTCTAACACTTCAAATTATTTTATTTAGTAAAATATGAAACACACTTCAATATTCGAAATATTAAATTGAGGAATTTTTTTCCGTGCCTATTTAGTGTGCATGATTTTAAAATTATTTCAATAATGTTATATACTTACTTGACGCATAATCAGAATACATCAATACCTTTGAATTCGACTTTTTGTGAGTTGGCTCATTATTGCTTACTATATATATTATATACTAAATGTACGTTAAGTAAATTTTATGTAACCAAAACTTACAAGTGTTATTATCGCCTTACAAAAATTCTCAGCTCATAAATTTTATACTACACTTTTCTATTATAATTTCTACAACCCGAGCCTTATGCGATGACGCGACGAGAATGTGAAAAGAATTCACTTTTACAATATATTATTATGACTAGCTCTACCAAAATAAAATAACGCATATTCGTATAATACAACTTTTAATTTATTTATAATAAAACATGATTTAAGTGACTGTCACGACTAACGTGATAATTTTTTAAATATATCTTTAGTTTTTATTTATATTGTAATATGTTATTATGGTTAGCTCTCTCTGCAATTGAGTATGTCGTGCAATCAAGTGAAGGAGGTGACGTCTGGATGTTTAAAAGAAGACATAAAAATAGCGTTAGTAATGCTGCAAACTCATGTTGTGCAACAACTGACTATGGCTTCACTAAATGATCTGCTGCCATGTGACTATGAAGAACGACACAAAAGTCTAGAACTAATAACGTAGACTTGGTGAGAAGACTCTTACATGACACTTCGGACCCGGCCCTGAAGTCTTTTGTCTGAATAAGCTGCAGAATTTTGATTATTGTAAATATGTATATATTTTGTTACGTATTTAGAGTTCTCATGTTCAACGTAACATGACCTATTGTTTTATTATATACCAAAGGTTAAATATTAAGACAATTTTAAAACGTCAAAACGATTTTTTTTATATAACAAGAAAAAGGTTTTAAAAGTAATAGCCTGTGAGAATTCAAGCCCCTAAAGCGAGAATTACACTTTTAAGTTTTGCTTTCAGACTTTCTTAAAGATTTACATAAGTTGTTTTTCCTTGCTTTGCACCTGAAAGAATTTATTGTCAGTTATTTTTGACATGAGATATGAGAGCAATATCTTAATATTATGCGTTCAAATTAACGAAATTACTTTTTTTTAAAGTCGATTGCCCTTTTTTTAATACACACCTGTTAAAGATTACAATTATCTGTGTGAAGTTAACGAGGGAGTTGCGCTTAATTGTATTGTATTGTAAAATGATGCTCATTTTAAAATGAACACTTTTTAGGGGTAAGGATGAAATAGTACCTATGGTTTTTTTTACCGACTTCCTAAAAAGGAGAAGGTTCTCAATTCGTCGGGACTTTTTTATGCACGTTCCCGGATTACTCGAAAACTGATTGACTAAATTGGGTTAATTTTTTTGATACACTGTCTCATTTGTCCCATAGATTCTTCATTAACATCTGTTCAGTTATTTGGTAAGTAAGTAAATAACTTATGTAAATGAAGTAAATGAAAAAAAACCTTGTATATTTATTTTAGACCGACATTTTGACGCAGTAGTCACTGAAACTGATTGAAACGCTAACGGCGCGGCTTCGATTCCCGGACATTGCAAACGTTTGTTATGACCATACGGATGTTTGTCGTGGTGTGCGTGCTGTGGACTTCCAACAAATGATCATGAGATCCTAATGGTGGTTGTAAGGTGTTATGCGTTTTTTTTTTATTTATTTCATTGTGTGCACTAACGAGAAGAATGCTTAGTACTATATTCAACTGGAAATAAGTTTAATACACCAGAGCAGAAGTTCGTCTATTAATACTAACCTCAGATATTTCAGAAATTAAGCATCATAATATATATATATATATATATGTATATTTTTTTTATTATTTACATATTAAACAAAAACATACGTACACGTTAATAACACTATACTCTTACGTCTCCCTTCCAATTGTGATTTTTCCGAACCCTTTCTCACAGAACCAGACTCATAATATGATTAATGGACAATAGACGCGAGCAAAAGTACAATTATTTCTAAATACATACATTTATAAACATCAATATAATTTGCATATCTTAAATTGCCCAACCGTGTATGATTTTATATCTGTAGTTAATAAATAAAGCTACATTTACACGTTCGGTATGAACGGGAATCATTCGCTTCACGCATGGCGCGAATGACGTTAATCCGTTACCGATTTCCCGCCAATTAGCCGTCGCGTAGCAACGACGAACTGTCATGGCGGATTAGCGTTGATTTGATGTTGTATTTTTAATAAAATCGTAGGCGTTTGTACAGATAAGATTAAATTGATTTAAAGGGCGTTAAATAATTCTGTTGTAGATTTTATTTTTACCCAACTGCGTTACAGAAAGGAGGGTACTGTGTTTAACAGCCTATGTATGTATGTATGTGGATTTGTAACTTTATAGCACTGTTTAGTCCAAGAGCATGGGCCGATTTTCATAAATGACTTGTTGTTTGATACACTTCATGACGGTACAAATATCACAAAAAGCAAGCAAAATAAAATTTGGAAAAAAATAAAATAGCTGATTTTGGACGCCATAATCTGAAAAAGAAAACAAAATGACAATTCAACAATTGAACTATGTTATTAAAAATATCTTTTATGTTGCTCATATCACTGTTCATTATTATTTACGTTAAGTATAACGGTTAAAAGTTTGTTAGTAACAATTCTTACTTATTGTCTTTTAGATAGAGAAAGTTGAAAATTGGTACAGATTTTCAACGTCAAATTGCGTGAAATATTCTCATCTGTATTAAAAAAATATTGTTATTGCCTTTTAAATTCTAAAATGGCGTACTATATGTATATATGTGTACATAGCACTATATTATAATCCAATTTGTACACCGGAATGAAACGATTCTACAATATCTGTTTTTAACGGTTATTTGCGTTTGAAAACCGAACGCAGTTTTGTTAATAGTTTAATCTGTGCCCGTGATCGTGGTGAGCGACGCATGAATACTTTATTTTTACGTTTGTGTATAAACAGTGCGGGAATCGTTCGGAAACATAGACTTTTAAACCGAGTCTAGGTAGGATATAACTATATGTTATGTTATCACCGGGGTGCTAGTCTAGTTTACTTGTAATTATGCATTTATTTAGGAGAGCGAAGACGAGCAATACATTCTAGAGAGAGGGAGGGTGCGTACTGACGATATATGTAAATTAATAACTAATTAATCAACGAGGTACCATAGCCAAAGGGATAGTATAATTGGATGTTGATAAGCAATAGTGTGTCAATCCACAAAACGTCGAAATCGTATATATTAATGTATTTTGATACTGCATAACCTATTAAACATTATAAAAAAAAATCGTAGTCATATAAACTAGATAAGTATGGAAAAAAGTTTTTTAATTAATTGTTTCGAATTTTAAGTGTGTTCCAAATTTTATAATTTATACAATAATCTCAAATATTTGAAAAAAAGTAAATTAGTTAATATATTAAATTCATCCATCTTCTTTTAATTCAATATACCTTTCATCAAAAAAGAAAAGAAAAGGTGGATATATACTTCTTCAAACATATTTATTAAGTACTAGCTTTTGCCTGCAACTTCGTCCGCGTTTTCGTCGTTTTTCGTAAAAAAGTAGCGTATGTCCTTCCTCAGGGTTCAGTGGTTTTGATGTGAAAAACAGATTAACTATCGTATTTTAGTAGGGAAATATAATATGTTAATACACGATATGATTTGTATGATTTTTTTTTAATTTCATAGGTAATAGGTAGAGTATTATAAACGTAAGAGTAAACAAAGATAATAAGAATGCTCCGAACTGCTAAGCTATCAGGAGTTACACGTGTTATTGTGGGTCAATCATAAAAATTAGACATATGCTGTTGCGAGATATTTTTTAGAAAATTTTATGTAGAATATTTCCGTCATACATGATTTCTATGTAACTTTAACCATTAAGGCTGCATACGCGACGGAAGCTTAAAAATTGGAGTAACGTCTCCCGTTTTCCCTTCACTATTCTGCTCCTATGGATTGTAACGTGATGAAAAGTATACTATAACCTGCCCAGGAGTACGTAGAATAATTGTACCAAGTTTCGTTAAAATCCATCGAGTAGTTTTTATTTCTATAAGGAACATACATACAGACAGACAGACAAAAATTTTACTGATTGCACTTTTGGCATCAGTATCGATCACTAATCACCCCCTGCTAGTTATTTTGAAAATATACCAAATGTATTTCATGTACAGAATTGACCTCTTTACAGATTTATTATAAGTATAGATAGGTTTGACATCATTAAACGCCATTTTCTCAAAATGATATCCATGTGGCTTGACACAGTATTGCTTATAAGCGTCCAATTATATTTATTTTTATGATATATTCTTAACAATTAATATGTAAAATTAGGTCCAACTAATTTTAAATAACTTTTAAAACCTTCCAATTTTATTTAGAAGGTTTTTCTTGAGGTATTTTGTTTCATTATTTAACGAGTCTGTTTGCTGCCAGTAATTTTTTAAAGCAAATCGTATCTATGAAAGCAGTGAGAATTTGAATGTTTTCTACGAAGTTTTCAATAGTTTTTTAAGGATAGTTAAATGACTTTAGAGTATTTTTATTTATATAGTAACAGTATTTTTGCTATATTCATTAAATCAAAATATAAATAAATATCTTTACATTATGTATAGGATTACTACTTCGTCAATAATAAAGCTAAAAGTTTAAACAATTGGAAACAGAATTCAGAACAATTTTTTTTTAAATATTCAGAACCCAAGCTCGACACGTAAATTTTTACTACCTAGGAAAATAGGTATTCATAAACTGTGTACACAGTTAACAGCCGACGGCCTGTGCGGAACAATTTCCTACCAGGCAGGGAGGCAGGTCACTGACCGTGTTTCATCGGAGCCACAAAAGAGATTGGAACTTTAGTAAGCCCGGAAAGTCGATAGTGCAGAAAAATACACCTCGTAACTTAGTTTGATATGTATATTTTTAGACTAGCAACATCGGAGACTCGGAGTTAGGTTAAAAAATATTGTAGTAAAAATACTGTTGGTAAATATGCCGAATAAAGTAATGATTTTTGCCTTTGATGTCTATGTGTTAATAGTTTAATTGTAGAACAGACGTTTTATTTAGATTTTTTGCTAATTTATAATTAATTTAAAAAATGTTTTAAATTAAATTTCTCTTTATTTATTATTTTGAGTTTCGAAACAAGTAATGATAGTGATAATTTTAAACTACGTGTTCCTAAAAATTTTCTTCATCAAATAATTAACTAAAATTGAAAATTTTAAAAATCAACGACAATTCATTGAGATCATTACAACGAGCACCAACACGATACCTCTGCTGTAAGTTGAGGAGTTGTGTATGCTGCAGCATCAGATCAAGAATTCCATAATTTTGTGTAGTTATGTTGCATGCATAAGTGTTTAAAACTTTAGGTAAAACATAAATATGTTTGAAAGTAAGTCAAATACATATTGTGCACCTAAGATTTCAGCTAAATATAACCTTGAAATGGCTGGAGCTATTTCGGTAAAACAAGAACCATCGCTAGAAAACATTTTTTAGAATTAAAAAGACCGCATCCAAATTGGTTCACCCGGTTAAAAGCTACGTTGCCACAGACAGACACACCGACACACATATGTTAAACTTATAGCCACCCACCATTTTTGCTTCGGGGGCTTAAAATAAATAAACATTTTAAAATAAATGCAGCCTAAGTTACGTCTGTGAGTGAAAGTCCCGTCAAAATCGGTCTAGCCGTTTTAGAGTTTAGCTGGAACAAACAGACAGAGAAAATTTAAAAAATAGTGTTTTCGATGTCAGTACCGTGTATACTTTCACATGCATTTAGTTCAAAGCTGTTAATTTCAAATTACAAACTTCTTCACTTCAATTTTATTTATTTGTATAGATTGAATACGAACTCAAGTGTTTGTCTACACTAATATTATAAGAGGAAAGATTTGATTGATTATTTGTTTACATTGAAATTGCTTCAAAATTCTAGACGATTTGAAAAAGTATTTTTGCATTAGTTAGCTACGACTTATAGAAGCGAAGCAGTAAGCATAAAAGTGAACCGCGAGTTATAGCTAGTTTAGTTTTAAGTTTACCCTAAGAATTCACACTATCGAAGCCAGGGGCGACAACTAGTCAACGTAGGTACTTACACGGTATAGAGTGGACAGTCCGGAGATTCCAAGACTTGGGGGCGAGGGTGTGGGATCCTGTTAAAACGTTAATCGAATCTGGACCTAATGGGATTTCTTTCTTGAGGGGCACATTGCTAAAGGATTAATTTATATCAATTTAAATGGGTATCCGTTATATAGGGTGTTTGGTATAAACGGTTTTAGTATCTTGATTAGTGTTACCTAGCATTTTTCCTGGTTATACCAGGGTTCGCTTACCATTATACGCCACATATTGTTAAATTACTACTTTTTACACAGAGTGATTTCCTACTGATTTCTGCAACCCCAAAAAGAAAGGCTCTTAGCATTTAGACTAGAATAATTTCTCTGCTAAGAGTAACGTTTAACGACATGCTCTCCGAGTACAGGTAGGGGCCCTCAAGGAAAAACACCCAGACCTAGAAATAAATATTATCTGCCTTGAGCGTGGATCGAACCCGCAATCGTTGGTGTTACAGTACCGGTACACTAGAGAGGTCGTCTATTGAAGTAATGTTAATATAAAAACTTATATTAACAATTTTTAGTTTAATATATAATGTTTCTGTTTAAATTATAACAGTTATGGATACAATAATCTTTGAATGCTTGTCAAAAAGATAGGTTCATAATTAGATGTCACAATTACATACAATTAAACATCTTTGGTTCTAAAGTTAATGGAAAACAAAATTTTTTATTCACCTACTATCTTGTGATTTCACTTGCGTTTATCGTTACTGCTTCTCACCTATGAGTCATAGCGTGAATACAGCCTATAACCTTCCTCAATATACTCTTATCCACCTAAAACAAGTTTCAAATGAATCAGTAGTTTCGATTCCCAAACAAATTTTACATCTTAATAACATTAGTATAGATTAGCTTACAGTTAAAATGTACCAATAATTTAAAGCTTCTTCACCTTTTTTTACTTTTTCCACGTATATCCCTTTTCTCAAATCCTTTTTAAGCTCGCATCACTCTGTGTATCGGTCGATCCTACAGCCGGTTCTAATCCGTCCGACGCAAATGTATGTGAGAGCGGTCGTGTGCGAATTAAAAACATCCGACTTAGTAGATAACATTGAGCGCACATTGGAGGTTTCGCTCGATATTGACGCTTGAGTATTGTTTTGTTTTTTATTTGATTACTGGCTGTCCCACGCGGTTTTACTCGCGTCTATGGTTATTGCCATCAGGATTTTGTTCAGAGGGTGACAAATTTTGCGGGATTTAGGAATTTAGGTCATACGTGTCGGGTGAGGGGAGAGGGGTGTAAAATGGTGTATATAAGTCGTAGGTGATGTAATATAGTCTATGTATAACCTGCCTCAATAAACAGAGTATCTTACTCAAAAAGATTTTTTTAATCAAATAAGTAGTTTCAGAGATACTTTACATAAAAAGTTACAATATTTTTTTACATATTTATAATATTAGTATAGATAACATTCTTTTATATTCTTACTAGCAGTTGCTCGCGGCTTCGCACGCGTAGTTTGGATATTGACAGATTGATTTATATCCTATAGGGTAAAATTTTTACAAAGTTCAAATATCGTATTTATTTATTTCTAATCAAAAGTCTAAAAAATAACTTTCCAGCTTCTACCAATATTTCCATACAAACTTTCAACCCTTATTTTAACCCCTTACAGTCTTCATTCGCATTAAAGATAAAGACAAAGATAAGGACAAAAGTCTTAGAAAGGACATAAGCACTAGACTATCTCTGTACCAAATTTCATTTAAATCAGTTCAGTAATTTAGACATGATTGCGTAACACACAGACAGATTTACTTTTGCATTTTTAATATTTGTAAGGATATATGACTAATACTAATAAAAAAAAAACATTAAATTTATAATATGTTTAACTTATATATTTGAATCAGATATTATTCATTATTTCATTGTTTATAATAAAAGTAGCCTAAGTTACTCTTTACAAAATTAGCTATCTGAGAGTAAACGTCCTGTCAAAATCAGTCCAGCCATTTCAGAGATTAGCCGAAACAAACAGACAGTCAAAAAATTTAAAAATTGAGTTTTGGTGTCAGTACCGTATTTACTTTCGTATGCATTTACTTAAAAGTTATTAATTTGAAATTGCACATAGACGCTTTAATTTTATTTATTTGTGTATATATATATATATATATATATATATATATATATATATATAGATTTAAAAATATATAATATTACAAGATGTACGCTAATATCCCTTGGATCCTAGAAGGATTCAATTTGCACTTGACCGTTTTTTTAATCATTTACTGATCAAGCACAAAAATATCGCAATTTATACTAAATACTGCAAATTGTTTAACATCATATAAAATAACTCAATCATTATCTTAAAATCAATAATCTAACTCGATTACTATCGCGATTCCGATTAAAACTAGTTATCGAGCTGAGGAAAGTTGAAACGAAATCCATACCACCCGAATCTCTATTCCCCTGGGCCGACGACCACAGAAATTGATTCCATTGTGAACTGAATGGGGTCCGGTACGACTGAGGATATTTATTGTTGTACAATATGCCGATATTACGAGGATTAGGTAAAAATAGGATTCATTTAATAATAAGGAGTTGGTCCTCTTAATAGGACGCTGTTAAGTAATACTATGTTAAGCCACACGGACTTAGAAAATGGCGTCTCAACATGTCAAAATCAAACTCAAACTAAAAATATGTAAAAATATAATATGCTTTATCTATTAAAGATTTCTTAATATGGCTTTAAACTTGTTAAGTGGCAAATGTAAACCTATTCTTTATAACTTTGTTTGGGGAAGTATATATCCATCTGTTCTATTCTATTTTTATAAAAGGTATATGAATTAAAAGCAGATTAGTATGTTAAAAAGTTTTATCTAATAATATATGGACGCTGATATGCAATACTGTGTCAAGCCACATGGACTTCATTTTGAGAAAATGGCGTCTAAAGATGTCAAACCTATTCTTAACAAATACGTTGGAAGAAGTATATTTCCAACTTTTCTTTTATTTTTTGATAAAAGGTATAATGAATTAAAAGGAGATTGATGTATTTAAAATATTATCTAATAAAAAGTTTTTCAAATATTTGAGATTATTGTATAAATTGCAAAATATGGAACGCACTTGAAATTCGAAACAATTTATTGGGAAATTTTTTTCCGTACTTTTTTAGTTTATATGACCTTAATTTTTTTGAATAATGTTAAATAGGTAATACAGTATCAAAATACATCAATATCTCAGAATTTGACTTTTTGTGGGTTGACACATTATTGCTTGTCAGCATCCATATAACATTGTATTGCTAAATATAGGACATACTTCAATATTCGAATCATTAAATTAAGGAACTTTTTTTAGTACTTATTTAGTTGAGATTACTTGAAAATGTTTTCATTGATGTTAAATACGTGACGCATCATCAGGACACATCAATGTCTCCGAATTTGACCTTTTGTAGGATGACACATTATTGCTTATCAGCATCCAGTTGTGATTGCTTTCTTTTACTTATTTTTAACCAACCTCTAAAAAGGTGGTTCTCAATTCGTTGGGATTTTTAAATAAACTAAAAACTGCTGGATCGGTTTGGTTAATTCTTTTTTATTTGAAATGGTATTCCTTCTCTCCGATTTGTTTAGATTGTATAGATTCTTTTCAAAATCGATTCAGTAATTTGGTTTTAAAATCAAAATAACTAGAATAGTCGTTAAAGTAAACGATATTACGTATTTTGCTTTTAAGTCGGTTTCCCTTTTTAAAAAGTCTCTTTTTAAAATTTAATGTCTTTAAGTCCTTGAAAAGAGTAACTACCTATTTAGAATTTAAATTACTTTTGTTTTAATATATTATTTCGATAAGCTTTGAATGAGATCTGTGGTTGTGTTAGCGACAAATATTTTTTTTGTAACGCGGGAATAGTTTACAAAATTTGATCAAAAACTTGTAAAAAAATCTGTTTATTTAAAAAAACGTACCTAAGGTACAACTTATGACAAAATAACATTGCACAATTATTTTATTGTATTTAAAAGTATAAAAAATCTCATAATGTTTCAATATTGAAGCGTGTGCCATATTTTGGAATAATATAATCTTATTTTTATATATCTCGATTTTATAATTTATAATAAAAATAATAATAACAACAACATAAAAATCAATTTATACAATATAACTCTGCAACGAATGTACCAGGGGTACATAATCGTTAACAGGTGGGCATCACAATAAATCAGCGCTCTCTTGTCACTGCAACTACATCTGGCTTCACTTCTATTACGGACAGCGCTTTGTACGGAAGTTAATTTTAAAATAATGATTGTATTTTTTTTTCTTTTTTTTTTTTTAATTTCTGGTTCGATTGTAAACAATACTGTTAAAGAAAGTACGGTATGATAAAATTAATTTTCTGTCTGATATAGATGTTGTCATGGGTATATTGGACCATGATTACTATAATCCGTTCGAAGCGTCCTATCGTGATAATAATCAAATTTTATTAATATACGAGAATACAAGAAAAGGCAATTAATATACGAGATATAAATCCGTTTCAAATAGTTTTATTCGATTAGCGAAAATCTATGAAAATACAAGCTTAATTGAGACTGCAAATCAAAATTGACGAATTGTTACATTAAAAACCTTATTATTCGAATAATAAAATACGCATTTGAATTAAAGTTTTCTCAATTAATATCGTTTATTTTTACATTTCCACAATAAAAATAGGTATCACGTAGGCTAAGTCCTTCTCTTCTGTCGCATATAAAAAAACAATGATTGAATACGTCGTCGTTAATCAGAGTAACATGAATAGAGGATGACAAGCGGACCCTTGTAACCAACTCATTGATTTCACTAATCCTGCTCGGGAATAAATGGCGATGTTAAATGTTTCACAAACTATACTGAAATTTAACATTAAAAAAATATGTATAAATATTGTCAAATACAATTAAAAATAGATGAAAAAGGATCTTGAAAAATTTAATACCATTTAGGTCATCTTCTTGCCTTTATATATAAAATATTAGTAAATAAAAATATTTCTTCCTATACTAGGCTTAATAACATATTCAACCAGCTGTTCTATGCAAGTTTGTAAAGAAAGAATCTAAAAAACACCCGACTGCTCTATCATACAATACACAATGGTTTAATGAAAAATCATATATTACTTTATTATTTGCTCACAACCAAGTTTTAAGACGCCTTAGCGTAGAAGATTTCAAAACATTTTTTTTATCGTAATATTTTAGAAGATTTTGAACTTGCGTGGACGATTTTGAAGGAAGGTCATGACCGCTGTACCTCCCCCCCTTCAGACCGCGCCCGAGCCCAGCTACTACTAAATAGGCAATCATCAGACCTATCACGATCGCTCGTTACCAACGAAATACCCTATTATGTCACGACATCTACCGCTCCCCCGGGCATATTATTTTACGTTGATTTACAGCGCGGGGACTGAGGTGCGACTCCGGAGCGCGAGATAATTAGTGTCTGCGCGTTGTATCATATAATAATTGATGTTTACCACGCGTATTGAATGTGATACGGGGTTGCTTGGTTGAACATTTTTGTGTATTATGTAACTAATCATATTTTACTGTAGATTAAAAATTAAAATCAAAGTGTGTTTTATTAGGTAGGCTTTCAGAAACCTATAACATTTCTTGCCGGTTCTTCTCGGTACTATCTACATTTCATTATTTAAATATTTTTTTGTTTGTATCAAACGATTTTCGATTCAAAAATTCTTGCAAAAGCCTACTTGGATAAAATATATTTTGATTTTGATTTGTAAAACACTTTCGGATCGACAAAACGAAAGCAAAAAACAATATTCGAATTAATGAAGCATAATATCTAAGTATAAACACCGATTGAGAATGTAAAAAAATATTTGTATGTTACCTTAATACTATTTGACGTTAATAATCTTTAACTTTGACAAAATCATCCATTTAATTGATGGCCATAAGATACTTTCACTTGTCAACTAGACACTAGCTGGTTGCTAGGAAACGTCGTCCAAAGTGATCGCTACTTTGGCGCCAAAATCTGTGACTCTATAACAAATCTATACTTATAAAATATCATTGCAATAATATAAATACTGGTTACAAACGTTACGATAAAAGCAACAATAAATCAAATGTCCAACATTTGTATAATACGACAGTCTAATTGATATATTTTTGAATTTAGAATATAAAAGCAACCGCTCATGCGCATCTAACGTCTAATTATACAAATATCGAATAAAGACATCAAAACCGCGACATCAGCGCCAAAATTTAAATTTCGAATACATTAGTATAATGTCGTTTATTTAAATTTAACACGCAGTTGACTTTGAATAGTAAATATGGCGCTGGACGTTAAATTATAAAATGATCCCCGTTTCTCTTGTTCTAACACAATGGCGGCAAAGGACAAATTTTTCACGCTATTTAACAATTATATTTACGCGATTTCTACACGGCCACGTGATTTCGAACTTATTTGCATAATCCTCTTTATTGAATCACGATTTGTGCGCGTAATTTGCTTATTATTGGGAAGTTTGATTTATGCCCTTTGACAGATAAAGTATTTAGCTATATAGTGGTAGGTACATATGTTGAATTTGTCATTAAGATTCAAATGGACGCTGATAAGCAATACTGTGTTAAGCCACACGAACTTCGTTTTGAGAAAATGGCGTCTAAAGATGTCTAACCTATTCTTAAAAAGTTTGTTCGAATAAGTTTTTATCCATATTTTCTTTTCTTTTTTGATAAAAGGTATAATGAATTAAAATCAGGCTGGTATGTTTAATATATTATCTAATAAAAAGTTTTTTAAATATATGAGATTATTGTAAAAAGCACAAAATATGGAACGACCTTGAAATTCGAAACAATTAATTAAGAAACTTTTTTCCGTGCTTTTTTAGTTTATGTGACTATATTTATTATTGAATAATGTTGAATAGGTAATGCAGTATCATAATACATCAATATCTCCGAATTTAACTTTTTGTGGGTTGACACATTATTGCTTATCAGCATCCATATATAAATGCGAAAGGTCATTCATTCATTTATCACGAAACCTCAGAAACTACAAGTGCTAGGAGTTATAAATTTTGCAAGGGTTCTTTTTAGGACGTAGGTGTTCACTACGACGGGATTTTGCTAAATTCGACCCTTAAGAGGGGGAAGGATGGGGGTTGGAAGTTTGTGTGAAAGTCTTATGTTAAGCGCAAGTGAAACAGCGTAGGGCTGCAAGTATTTTATAATTACAGTAATGACTGTTTTGTTGATATGTTGGCTAAAATGTAACTCGAATGTAATCATGACAAATAAAAGTGTGCTAAAATACTCATTATATTGTATACTTTTCTCACTAAAATGGCAAACCATTTCCCATAGTAATGTTGCTAAATTATAATAATGACAATAAAATTATAACGGATCTCCGACCGCGACCTTCATAGTACGAGATCAATCATTTTCGAAGGAAAAAAAAGTCACCCCGATTTTTATATAAAATGGTCGGCGTGGATAGTTTTTTTTTTTTTTTTAATTTTGAACGTAGCAAATAGCTTATTAATAATTAAATAAAAATAACATTAAAAGAAAAAGATTATTTATTATTAAAATATATTTAGACGGATTTGAAATTAGAACTAAGAGATTTTTATTCGAAATTTTTATACATAGACTAAATAATTGCTACATATAGTGACCACAGATAAGACAAAAACATGCTGCTGTTATTATAAAGCGTGTATTTCGCGCCAACGCCAGCACGCTCTGGGGACTTTATTAGTGTTGTCGTCCATTATACATTTTTAACCGTATCCATATAAATTAATGTCAATACCACCCCAGCGTAATATCAATCTCGTGTAGTTGTTCGCGGATTACGTCGCAAATAATATCATTTTGTACGGTGATTCGTTCTGAATGGTGCTACTATGGGATGCTTTTTATAGCTGGTAACAATGGTTTTGATATTTGTATGGAAAGAGAAAAATATAAGAAAAACAGTACTACGTTTATTTTCAAAAATACAGCCTACATAAAAATATATAAAAGTAATACGAAATTAAAAGGAATATGAATGTTTTTATATATATATTTTTTTAAGTTATACCTATTAGGGTAAATAAAAATACATCTCTTGGCTATCAAAATCAAGTATTTAGCAAGAAATGAATATATTATAAAACTGTACAAACCTTTTTCATAAACCTATTTCTTTAATTATTTTTCTTGAAAGACAACACACACGTAAGACGAAACAGCCTAGTTGTTTACCAAAATATTCCTTGTAAAATAAAATAAAAAACAACAAAACGTCAAAACGCTTGATTCCCAATCTAAATTGTCGTTAACGAAGTGTTCCCCCACGCCCAGCGCCGGCAACTTACTGCTTCTTTATTCCATTATGTTTTAAACAGAAATGTCAAAGCTATCGTGCAAACGCAGGAGTATTCATTGCCCTCGTAATGGCATTAATAATTAAGATGTGGATTAATTACTGTTAATATTGCATGTATTGTTTTTTTTTATAATTTTATCGGACAGGTTTTAGGTTCAAGGGCGGATCCACCGTTGTGATGATGATCAGTGGGACTGTTGACGTAACACACAAGCCTTAGTAAAATAATAAAAAAAAATATCGTGCGTGAGTGGTTCAGACTCAGATTTTGCAATTATTTTATGATATTTTCAATCATCAATCCTGAATATACATTATAATATATTGAATTTTTTAATAGATGTAGATACACATATACGTGTTGAGTGATTCATTTGAGCGAGTTCATATTCCGACTCGAACTTGACTGAATTTCGAGTGGCTGTGCTCACAATCTTTTTTGGGTTACTTTATTATTACAATTGAGTTATTACTATAATTTAAGGAAATTACATGACAAAAAACGTTAAACTGTAGTTTATTTATACAATACAATACCCGGAACGATAATCACGAATTTTCGAGCATTAATTTTCGTTATAAAAACGATTCAATTCAATCATTCGATTTTTAATTTCGTAACACTTATGTGTGGTTAGAAGTACGCCATATTTGTTGCGCTAAATAAGACGAGTAAAGAAAAATAGACTATACAATTACATATCTTAGTGTTACGTTTTGTAAGATTCCCAGATACTACAATCACATTCGATACATTAAACCGTTTCTTAATTAATTAATATAAAAATAAAATAGAATAAAATTTATTAGTAATTATAATAATGCGTGCACTTTCATACATCTTTAGACTAAGTTTAAACCTAAAAGACTTAACCTATACCAAATAAAAGTCTGTAGTACATGTATGTTATAATATTACATTTCAATCATCTAAATTATATAAAATATTAATAATAGTAATAAAATATGTAGTAAAATATAAAGGCCGAGTAACAGTTTTGGTTCTATTTATAAAAATTGAAATCCTTATTTGTTTCTTAATATTTATTTTTGCACGCAAACCAAACTCACCGCCGGCCATAGACGTAATATAATTTCCACAAAAAGAAAATGTTTAGGGCTACATTGACAGCTAATCAAATAAACAAGGGATGTTCGGATTATATCAACGCAATCTCCCGCCAAATTGTTATCTGATATACGATATTTTATCTGTCACCATATTATTTGTGCAATAACCAAAGAGGTTTTATATTACCAAATCAAATTATAAAATAATAACTATTTTCTTTTAGCAAGGGATATAAAATATTAAAAACATTTTATATAAATCAGGATATTGTTTTAAGAGTTATTTCAAT
Source organism: Hypolimnas misippus (assembly GCA_037950945.1). Lineage (NCBI taxonomy): Eukaryota > Metazoa > Arthropoda > Insecta > Lepidoptera > Nymphalidae > Hypolimnas > Hypolimnas misippus. Next base: position 7,201,248 of record JBBEEQ010000009.1, read on the forward strand.
TATACGTATTATTTTTATTTTTTTGCTTTACTCTAAGGTAATATATTAAACAAAACCGCCATCAAATGTAATATATATAAAAAAAAATGAGATTAAAGTGGCCACAAATTAAAACCTGTGCGAATGTTAGTTTAAAAAAGATAAATCCTATTCAAACTCATCCCTTTGGCATTATACCATAGAGTCATCGGCCAATTAGATTGTAACTCACGAGGCACGTGGCGCGCACGCTTCCTGCTATATTGTTTGACAGCTAAACAAACATGGCCGCCGATTGCGGAATCAAATCGTTATTAATATTATATCAGCAAACACATTGTTCTTTACATGAGCATTGTGCAAATATAATTTTTGTAATTGAGATCGCTTCTTCCCCTATTATTTTGTAGGGTTTGCGTTTTCGCGTTGTTTGATTTTGAGAGTTATTTCTTAAGTAAACTTTCGTACTTGTTTGGGAAGTTGAGGGTTACTTGTCCAATTAATTAATCGGTTATATAATAGATATTATTATAAAGCTGAGTACTTATAGTTCGTTTAGATTTTAGGTAAGGACTTTAGGACTCAGCGAAAGCAGATGAAAATACTGCGGATTGCTCGACTGATGTAGAGCCTAGCTGTAGCGCACTGATTACAGGTCGTACACGGACAGACTCCACTGGGGCAGTATCTCTATCTCACAACTCTCTGATCTCTCACAGAATATCGTCGTAAAGTAGCTAATTTAACTGTGTTTCGCACGGTGAGTGAGAGAAACGGAAGGCTAACGACCTCCCAATTTCTTTCTTTACTTCCTATTACTTTTCATATTTCTTTTTCTTATTTATTTCCTTATTCTTTCTTAAGATGGCAACGCATTTTTGGCTCTTTGAGCGGTGGTGATTATTTTACATCAGGTGTCCCGCCAGAGCCGCTCGTTTGTTAGCTTTTTTAATTAAAAAAAAAAATACATATGTGCTCAAGTATGTATGTATCTGTACTTGTGTGTAACTTATTCGTATGTGGTTATAATATGTGGATCATGTCCCGCACACACCAGTGATGATGGGGCAAAGTATTTTTTTCTGTATCTAAATTCATTCCTAAAGAGTGGCAGCGCAGTATATATTCCTATGTTTAGAAAACGAACGTTGTTTCGTTTAATGGTTTCGTTTTCTAAACATCGCAATTCGTACCTCGTTATATATAAATTAACGTTAAAAAAAGTGTTCCATCAAACGTTGAAAAATACAATTCGCAGTTATTTGTAGCCTTTTTCTTTAAATCTTCCCACTATTTAAACGTCCGTATATAATGTTAAGCATGTATACCATATATACCATATTACCCTATGATGTATATGTCAACTGTTAGACGAAGTTAGAGCACCCAATCTGTCACAAGTAAAGTTATTTTTGATTAAATAAACAAAGTCAGAAACAAATCGACGAATTCCAAGCTATTAATACCAATAAAAGCATGTTAATATCTAGAAGCTCAAACTAAGCATTATATTTGTATTCAGGAATTATTTACTCAAAGCGGAGCTGGTACGTCTATTAATTTACATACTAATTTATCTTGTAATTAAGTACGCCGCAAATTGCTATCTCAGCCCTTCATAATCCTTTCGCGCTGTTGCTTGTACGTCCTAGCGTTGGACCGATGTGGATATGCTTTTATATATACTCAATATTTTATAAGTGTGTGTATTAAAATGATATATTTATAACATTTTGTATGTGTGGTTGGTATTAGTATGATGGTGTGGTATTATATAAATGTATAATTTTACCACACACAGTCAACGTCATAAAGAGCTTAATGAGTTTAAAAAGGAAAAGTACTTTTAACACTTCGAAGTAAATATAATATAATAGTGAAAATTTACGATTTATAATGATGAAATGGATAATTCAAAGTTTAAATATATTTTTCATTATTACTTATCTGAATCCTTTATTATACCTACTAACTGAACTCGACGTTATACGAATAATCTTACTAAATTAAAAAACTATCTAGACCAAATAGAATTCTTTGGCACTGTATACCTTTATCATTTTTTTCGTCAAACTGCGCTCGCTAAATGACAGCATTACCATCCTAGGAAACTGAAGATAAAAAATGTCAGAGAGTAGAAGCATGTCTAGTTCTCTCTACGGCATAACAACTAAGCCATAAAACAACTCTGTAACCTGGAAACAATTTCTTTGGTAACATTACGAAAGCTGTCAAAAAAAAGCCACAGACAGTACATTTCCTCAGGTATAAAGCAAGGACAAACGACTTATGTGACTCTTAACGAAACCCATAATTGAAGATTGTCCTATTTATCAAAGAAAAGACGTAGAAAAAATTACGAAACTCCACACATAGGATATCTAAATATTTTTTTAATTTTCGTATATCCATACAAATCTCTCTCACCGCCCGCGGCTGGTGTTGACACGTCGCCGACAGACAGGGATTAAGGTTATCTGCATCACAAAGCCTGCATTGCGATCTGGCCGCTACCACGCTACCGTTTCTGATAAACATATTATCTTCAATGGGATATGTCTTATAAAATAAAAGAGGTTTTACATAAAAAAATACTTTTTTGGCACAATGAAACGCACGCTTAGTATTAATGTGACTGAATTAAAAAAAAAAAAAAAAAAAAAAAAAACAACTTTTTTGGCCTCTGAATCGTCAGTTAATTTAGACTTTGATGTCACAAAATATTGATAGAATTATTTTTTTTTTCACAATCATAGAGTATATACCACAGAACTATGTATATGAAACTAAATTTCAATTACTGACTTGTGTGAAACGGGATAGCTAAGTCAAGCTATCCCGTTTCACACAAATTTTACTAGGTCACTTTAATACTAAGCGTTCAGATTCGTTTTTAAATGTATAAGAAATTAAGCAAATCAATTATAATAACCATTAAAAATAGAAGAAAATAAACGTTGTAGTAAATCAAACATCATTTTATTATACATTATACAGTTTTATATATTTTAATATATCATATCGCAAAATGTTTCTGTGTACTTTTATAGAGACATATTAATTTATATTTAGAATCACTTCTTTATTGTTTCCATCTTGTGTCAAGATACATACATTCGCGAAGTTTTCCATAAGGTATGTTATATTATTACCTTATTCAACACTGCTTGATTTGGTAATTTACACGTCACAATCTAGGCAAACATTTATTGAGAATCTATCAACACGCAGTCCCAGCATGTCTGTTCATTTGGCAAATGCCTCCTAATATGGAGGAGTATATTAGCTTTAATCGACCACGCTGCCATCATGGATTGGGGGACATACCTGACCATAGTTTACAGAACACCCGACGGGTTTTCAAGATTAATCCTAATACAAAATTACTTGAAAACTGAGATGATCGTTTGAAATCACCGTCTTCTATTCATTGAGACTTTTATTAAAAATGTTTTTTTTTTTTATAACAATAATGATTGCAATGGGCTAGGCACGAGGTTTCATAATCACCGCTGACTTTTACAGCTCCAGAGGAACTACAAACGCGTTGCCAGCTTAAAAAGGAATGAGAGAGGATTGGCCTTCCGTCGCTCTCACACACCGTACGAAACACAGTTATAGTCAGAAGCTACATCACACTTGATATTCTGTGAGAATGTGGTACTATGTAGTTCGATCCATCCCATAATCGCTGTAGTCAGTAGTTTATAACGATAAAATATTAATTCGATAAGATCTTAATAATCTGTGGAACAATTAAACTTCGGAATTTAAACTTTAGTCTATTGGACTTGTCCTTGAACAGAAATAATTTACACTCAAATCCTCTTGTAAGTTTGAGCGGAAGCCCTATCGATAGATCAGCCTATTTGTCTACATTGATAGGGATCGAATGCAAATTCAGTTCTAATTCCGGAATTGGGTTATAGGGAAATTGCTTCTTGATGTCTTAAGTAGTTGTGGGTATAATATTACTACATAAATAAGTGGATATTGTTAATAATAGGTTTGTATTTCCTGTTGTAAATTTTATTACATTTTAAAGTAGTTCTTAGTTCCGGACTCCCGACACAAGACCATGAGATCTTAATGAGAGCCGTTGAGTGTGATGCGTTTATTTATTTATTTAAAGTTGAGACTTCTTCATAAGGTAATTAAGTATTAGTCTTATTTCTTTATTATAAAAATCGATTTTTATATACATACATATAATAATTAATATAATATCTATATTATTGTGACTAATCAACATAAAGATATTAATAATATAACAATACTACATGAGGCATGTATAGAACTTATTATGCTGTGTTAAAATGAGGAAACTAATAATGGTTTAAGCCAAATAATGTGTTGTAAATGAAAAGACAAATAAATTTCAATAAGAAAAAAATAATTTAAAAAAAGTTACTCAAAAAAAATATGAGACTTTTTTTTAAAGTAAGAGGTAAAGGTATTTTACTGATCCTCGCGGTTTTGGTCGCGTTTGTGGTTCTTACATCGCTCCTGTGAGTCATAGCATGATTTAATATAGCCTTTCTCGATAAATATTTTTTCAAATTAGATCAGTAGTTTCACAAATTACCGGTACATACAAACATTAACTTATTTACTACTAATATAATATTACTAATATTAGTATATAGATGAAGATTCAAGCTTGCAACAGTAAACTCCAAATCACGTATCCCTATAAAACATATACCAAAATCTTCATCCAAAAACATCTCTACACGAAATCTCAATGGCAGTATATTAATTCCTTTCAAAGCAACCCCTAAATCGATATACGAAAGAGCCCATTTTACGGTTGAACGCCCTTGCCGAGAGTTGTGATGGAGTTGGTGCGTGCCGGACTTTCTTGCGAAGTTTTCATGCGGTTTTTATTCAAATACAAATCGTATTATAAAAGAATTATTTTATTTTGTGATATATTATTATGTTTAGGGTTTTCTTTTTTATCAGTTTGTCTGTTTAAGTATTTTACTTTTTTTTTTTAATTTTGTTGTAGCTTTTGTTGGAAATGCATGTTAATATAAAAAAAATATTCAAGCTTTAAAATATAATTTCGGATAATTTATAGTCAGGGCTATAAACGTATTAAATATAAATATATTAAAAAAAAAACTATGGAGCAATGTAAAAAATAACAGTTCGATACTTTCTGCAGAAATTGCCTGTACTATTTGCTAGGTTTCTTCGATTTTTTTTTTTTTGAAACTGCAAATGAATAACATATAAAGAAAAGGTAGATAGTGAAATAAATACAAATTATGTGGCAAAGATAATCTAAAAAGCCATTATAAAAATATAATAATTTATTTACTATTAGTATTTATTAATATTAAGGGAACAAATTTGGTTCATTTACAGGATAAAAAAATATGAATGTACTTCAAAAGTCATAAAATATAAGTACTTATTTATTATCAAGATGTAATTTGTTATTTAATTTTTAAGTCTTCAATAAAATAATAAATATTTTATTTATTTTTTGTCTATATATAAACCACATTATTTTATAACATCAAAATTGAACAGTAGATATCTCTACAAGCAATTAAAATCAATTACTAAATAGCTGACGATTTAAAACGATTTAAAACTACAATGCAGTACGCGTGCGTTCGCGACGGTGGTCGTTGCGCGACTGCATAATTTCTAATCTCACGACCGAGTAAGCAGCTAATACCGTAGAACGGAATATTGGGGGTTATGGCTTATTGTTAGAGGAATTGTTTTTTTTTAACGTGGAACGAATTTTTTTTTCTAATATGAAATTATTTTTCGTAATTTTTTGTAACAAGTTAAAAAATTACGAAAATTATATGTCTGACCATCCATCTGACCCTGGGCGGATGCATTTGATTTGAAAATCTATTAAATTGCTCTCTCCATTTTAAATTCTCACACATCGGCATACCGATATTATAAAAAATAGTAAAAATGCACCTAAAACTATCTAAAAGAATCCATTTTAATACTTTAAAACCATTATCATATATCATATATGCAAATGCAATCATTATCTTATGTTTAATAAATAATATTGATTATGAAATAAATCATTCAGAACATAATAACAACAATTAAAGTATCAACGATAATAACCAAATTATTTGTTTTCATTCATTTTAATGTACATAAAAAATAACTATTAAAAAGTAATATAATTTTCGATTGACAGTATTTGTAAATTGTTGAATTATATGAATAAATTGAAAAACATAATAGAATTCTATTATGTTTTAAATTTATTTAACTCTAAAATTAAATGAAAGTGTATATAAAACTGAATATTTGTGTTATTAAAAATATATAGTTTTATTTATTATTTCAGTCATTACATTACAAATAATTCTTATTTAATTTTATCTCAGCATGGACCCTTCTAAACAAGTGAAGACCTCCTCCAAAGATTTCTGTCTGTCTCTGTTTTTAGCTCTTTAAATCCAATGTGTTCCAGCAATCTTTTTTATGTCCTCATCCCATCGTGTATTTGGCCTACCAATGCGTCGGTTCCATGTAGTTATGTCGAATGTCCACCTGTTATCGAGTCGTGCTACATGGCCAGCCCATCTAAAGTTTAACTTTGGGGCGTAGCTCAGCGCATCTATTGCTTTTGTACCATTTCTTATTTGTGTGTCGGATTTAAATTAAATAATACATAAAAGAGACAATTTTTTGAACAACTCACCCCCTAAAAGGTAATCCTACGCCCATGCCAAGACATTTAATATATTATTAGTGACATCCCCATTTTGGAGGGGGGTGGCCCCCTCCAAAATAACAGACTGGAACCGCGCCTAATAAGAATAAAACACATAAATTATTCATATTTATTCTTGAATTATACCACTTATTAGTTTTATTTTATTATAATATTATCGAATTATATTTGTAAGTTTTACTCTCGAGAGCGATATAAAACACCTCTGTTACCTAGTAACGGATACGTCATAAGTAGTTACGAGAGCTGTAACTGTCAAAAATAAAGCGCTAACACTAAATTCTTTCAGAAATACAGCAATGAGAAATAACTTATGTAAGCTTATGTGTATTTTATGAAAGTCTGAGAGCAAAACTTATAAGTGAATTTCTTGCTTTATACTTAACATCCATGTGAAAAATCTTCATATTTTTTGAGGAATTTACGAAGTATGTCGGAACCTCTAAACCTACTTAAAAAATTATAGTACCATATTAAAGGTTCAATATTCTAGATACTCATAGGCTATATTCTATGTATATAATGTATATATGTGTATTATTTTAAAATAAAATCTATATTAATGCTGCGTACAAAAGCTTGTTACTCGTATTTGGAAGCTGATAACCCACAAAAAGCCATAGCCACAAAGTATTGTAAAAATGCGTCTCGTATTTAAAAATATTCAAAAAAATTTAAAGTCATCTAAACAAAAGAATTACGGGAAAAAAGTTCCTTAATTTAATGTTTAGAATATTGAAGTGTTTCAAATTTTGCAATATAAAATAATTTACGTATTAGAAAAACTTATTATTAGATTATTTTTTTATTACATCATTCTGATTTAATACATTATACCGTTTAACGCTATAGAAAAGAAAAGATGGAAACAAACTTCTTTAAACAAATTTATCAAGAATATGTTTGAAATCTTTAGATGCCATTTTCTCAAAATGAAATCCGTGTGGCTTAACACAGTATTGCTTATCAGCGTTAATTTATCATTTGAATACAAACCAATCTCAGTTTCAATTATAATCGTATGACCTCTGCTAAATAACGGGCCATATATTAAAACATCAAACGTATACAGTGGCAGTTTTCATCCCCCATTGTGATGCTAATCGCTTCACACTCGACTATTTTTTAATTACACGCCTCGATAGCCCTTTAATAAGGGCGAAAATACGCGGGAATAAATCTGATGATCAGAAATACATTTTCAATGGCGCTTTTTTTTAATGACAAGCTTGCCTGGCGATTTTGTCTATGTTTAAATTAAAATTAAAATTATACTTTATTCGCGTAGACTTTTAACGCGCTTTGAAATTTGATTGTTGACTGTGTTTTCATTCGGGGACTGTAACTTCTTTTGCAGTGTCAAGTAAAAGTTATTTTACTAAAATTTGTAAAAGAAATAGTAACGGTGTCTTAGATTTTCGCGATTATTACTAATTGAAATAAAACTATTTTAAACGGATTTAAATCCCATATATTAACTATTTTTATCATCCCGACGTTTCGAGCACTTTACAGCGTTCGTGGTCACGGGTAGACTAAGGTGACATTTGGCTATTTGAGGTTTTAGAAAAATATTATTTACAACTACCGCCAACGGTTTCAACAATGAAATAGTAGCGTAGCGTAGAAGTAAAGACATGTATAGTAGCATGAAATATAATAACATGTTAGTAATAATTTTTTAAATAAAAAATAACATAGCAAATTACGCTGTAAAAGAATATTCACTAAATGGTTATGTTATTCATTGTTTATGAAAATGTATATGCTATATGTATATCATGATATGTGTACATTAGACTTGTTTTATTTAGTAAATTAGTTTATTTGCTCCAATCCTGCATATACATATATAGTACCTGATGTTTCCTATGCACACAGATTATAAATAAGAAATCAATACCAGTGATAAGACCGCCTTTGCATCGATGGTAATGTATACTCTATATTATTCTTTTTTTGTTCTTGTATGTCCAATAAAGAATAAATAAATAAAAGAGGTTTCCTTACAAGTAAATTCCAATTAAAAAGAATCTAAAACTAAGGATTCTTTAAGATAACAGTAATATGGTCCAGACCACTTTATAGGATAATGATATTACGTAGCGGAGTTAGAGTAAAAACAAATCGTTGGAAGCAATTTTCTCTCGCGGATTTAATGCGAACGCTTGCTTCGAGAGGTACAGCGAAAAGCGAATTTATTTGGTATATTAATGCAAATTTATTATTTTATTGTGATTACTGTGTTAGAACCTGTTTTGATGTGGAAATATATGGTTTGCTGGAAGTAACATTTAATGTGTTCACGCATCGGAGTCAGGTACCGAAATTGCTAAATCTGATTCTAATGCCACAGAGTCATAATAGCACTTATGTCACAGACTATACAGTCACTTGACAGTCTATAAACCTTACACCGATTGAGCGCAAATATATGATCAACGATCTAATCAACGATTATTAGAACCTAGTTGTAGCCTACTGGTTTTAGCTCGTTGTGTCCGACCAAAACTGGTTTTTACGATCGATACCGAAAACGAATAATTTAGGAAACCGAAACCGTAACTTCCTTACAAGAAACATTATAATTTTTTTATCTAATTATAACTTTTTGAAATATATGAGATTATTGTGTAAATTGAAAATATGGAATACGTTTGAAATTCGAAACATTAAATTAATAAACTTTTTCTCGTACTTATTTAGTATAGATAATTAAACAATTTTTGAATAATGTTAAATAGTTGATTTATTATCAAAATATATCAATATCTCTGAATTTGACTTGTTATAGGTTGACACATTATTGCTTATCAGCATCCTCTAACAGTAAATTAAAAACATGTTTTAAATGTTTCAGCTTTAATTTTTTTATTTTACCTATTCGATAACAATTGTGCACCTGTATAACTGAAAATTAAAATTTTAATCATTTTTATATTTTTTTATATAATCAAATAAATAAGAGCAACCGAATCTTCCTGTGACTGTACTCTGGTACCGCTATGATTCTTTTTAAAAGCTTAAAGCTCATTCAAGATCCGCCTAAATATGCAGCTTTTAAATGAAGTCTTAGACAAAAAACTGTGCCCATTCTCCGAAATAATTGTGATATTTGATATTTTATTTAAATGTACATGCACATTTAAAATAGGTCATATTAATAGACTCACTATTCGTCGCGGCTTCACTCGCGTTAATGTAGATTTTGTTTTAATATAATTACGTATACAAAAAATATAATCAATGACCATCTAGAATTTTTTTTTTAAAATGGCACTATAATTTTTAAAATAGGTTAATTGGTTCCGAATTTTACTTCTAATATACAAAGTTTACTGTATGTTTAGTAATATATGAGACAAGCAGTCCTTGGCGGTTACAATACTTATAATTACTGCCCCGCTTCTTTGAATTATAGCGTACTGTTACTGTTATATCTATCTCCTTCCTTATTGAACGGGCTATCCAACACCAAAAGAATTTTTCAAATCAGTAGTTCCAGAGATAACCCCACCTACAAATTGTTTCGTTTATAATGTAAAAAAAAAAATATTTTTTAAACTGATCTTCGAAAATTCGAATGTGATAGAAATTCGTCAATACAATAAATATATTTTACTCTAGGTAACTTTTTCTATTTAACATCGATATATAGTCTCTATAATATCATCAATGCGTATATATGCGTAATTGTGCTAAACGAAATGTAGAACAACATAAGTTTTATGTACTTACTCGTAGTTATTTTTTACGTTAAAATAATTTTAACTTTCTACCAATTTAATTTCTAAAACCTATAACTCTTTAATTTTTCTCACTTGTTATCTAAAGTTAATTAGTAATTTACATAAAAGCACATTGAAATGTATAGGCCAAGATCGAATAATTAATTCAACAATTAATTATTCATTTCTAATCTGTGACGAGTTTAAAAAAATCGTCACACAACGGAAACGCCGAGGTTGGTCCGGATATTTGAGCCAATTTATAAGAGAATTGAATACAATTACCCGCTTTCCAACGCTTAACTGCCGATCTCGATATACGCGGATATCCTCGTAAGCCGGGTAATGTTCGAAACTGATTTAATTTTTTTTTATTAAATCTAAAAATATAAGAAAACAAATACATGGATGCTGATAAGCAACAATGAGTCAGCCCACAAAAAGTCAAATTCGGAGATATTGATGTATTCTGATAGTACATAATGTATTTACAATTGCTACAACAATTTTCAAATCATCTAAAGTAAATAAATACGGAAAAAAAATCTTTAATGATTTGTTTCGAATATGAAGGAGTGTGCTATCTTTGCAATGTAAAACAATCTGATATATTAAAAAAAAAACTATAATTTAATAAAAAATAAAATAAAATTTTTCATTACACCGATCTGTTTTTAATTCACTTTACATTTCATCAAAATAGAACAGAAAAGTTATTTATACGTCTTCAAACAGATTTGTAAAGAATTGGTTTGCCATCTATAGATGCCATTTTCTCAAAATGAAGTACGAGTGGCTTGAGACATTATTGCTTATCAGCGTCCATATATTTTAGTGTAATGTATTGTAAGGCGTTGTTAAATTTATTTATTTAAAGTGCACTTATATATATTTGATCATTTATAATAATTCGTTTTAAGTCTGAAGATTAAATCCTTCTGATATATGAATAAATAACAGGGTACTTTCATAAAATATAATTACAGGTCTAGTTATAATAGAATAACAAAAGTTTTCATATATTAAAAACTGTGCTCTTCTTAATAATGATTCTACAGTTTGCCGGATTTATTAGTTTATATATGTTTATTATATGTTTAGAATTGTATATTAATAAATAAATAAACGCATCACACTCGACGGCCCCCATTAAGATCGCGTGACCTTGTGTCGGTGGTCTGGAAACACTCACAACACTAACACAAACACCCAGACCACGACAAACATCCGTATGGCCAATACAGACGTTTGCCGTGAGCGGGGATCGAACCCGCGACCGTTAGCGCTTCAGTCAGTTGCAGTGACCACTGCGCCAACGTGTCCGTCAATATTAACTAAACATAGAAGTATACTATGTGTCAAAGTAGTGTCAAAGTATTACATGACGTCTCAATTTAATGCGTAACGTGTCACAATACTCCACTATAGGATAATGTCTCTATACCATACATCCAACTATTCAAAATATATGAAAACAATATGCTTCTGACTCGTCACGACACACCTATACTAATATATAAAGCTGAAGAGTTTGTTTGTTTGTTTGTTTGATTGTTTGCTTGAACGCGCTAAACTCAGAAACTACTGGTCCGATTTGAAAAATTCTTTCTGAGTTAGATAGGAAGATAGGAAGGCTATAGGCTATATATTATCACGTTAAGACCAAAAGAAGCGGAGCACCAATGAAGAATGTTTCAAAATCGAGAGATATTTTCCTATTGAGAGAGTTTACGCTGCGTGCGCTGCGTAAACGGTTAAAGTTTCGCAAAAATCATGTATCACAGAAAGTTAAAAATTTCTAAAAAAAGTCCGCAGCAGCATATGTTTAACTTTTAAGGTAGCTCACTATAACCTTTTTTATGCTAACCAAATTTGTTCTAAAATATTGCATTATTAGCCCAAAGTAACTATTCAAAGTCGCGGGCGGAAGCTAGAACCTACATATCAGTGTATTCCTAGTTTAAACCTCGTCATCAACTAAACAAATTAAAAATAGTAATTATATCACAAATTTTCCACATAATTAATATAGATAAGCCGTAATAAGTTAAAAATAAATATAATCATTTGTAATTTCGAATATAATAAATCTTATCAAATTATATACTTATTTAGAATTGTTTGAATCTTCAGAAATCTTTTCTTATTGCTAAGGAAAAGTAAAGTAACAGTCTGTAAAAGTCTCACAACTGGGCAAAGGCAATGGCTCCTATTAAGGAAAATGTTTAGAGCTTAATCCACCACGCTGTTTCATTACGGGTTGGTCTTATTGCTAACCTACATATAAAAGGAAATTTCATGCTTCTACGCTGTGTGTTAGGCGAGAAGTACACTAGTAAGTTTTACTATCATAACAGATATAAAACAACTCTGTAACATACGTAAGAGTTTTAATAAATAAGTTATTGATTGATTGATTCTTTCAGGTGTAAAAAACAATTTGAGTTAATATTGTGTAAGTACCTACGTAATCAAAACTTTTATGTATGTACGTATTTAGTGAAAATATAAGCTTAGTAGCTTTTTCGTTTGTGGTTACTGCCTCGCTCCTATTAATCGTAGCGTAATGTAATATGGCCTAAAACCTTCATCAATAGACGAGCTATCGAAAACAAAAATAATTTTTCAAATTTCATTAGTAATTTCAGAGATTACCGCCTACATAGAAACTTAAAAGATAAATTTTACCTCTTTTTACTACACTAACTGCCCATCGCGGTTTCACTCACGTTTATGGTTACTGCTTCGCTTCTAGGAGTCGTAGCGTGATGTAATATAGCCTATAACTGTCGTCAATAAACGGTCTACCCAATGCAAAATATTTCTTTCAAATCGGATCAGTAGTTGAAATAATTACCTCTTATATACAAACTAACAAACAAATTTTATCTCTTTATAATACAGTATAGATCATGCACGATTAAAAAACATATTAAACAAATTCCATCATACGAAACAACATTTGGAAGCAGTGCCTCAAAACAAAATAATAATCGTAAAAATAGTCCCCAAGATGGCGGTGTCCCACCGTCTCCGGCAGTATCGAGCGCGTGCATATTTTATGACGTTAGTGTACCGTGCCACTGCATTTCAGCAGACCTTAGTTTTAACATGTTTGAATATTTACTATTTTGTTTAAGATACTACCTACTTTTTAAGATTTGATTTTCACATAAAAAAACTAAAATATAACGATAGAGAATTTCTGTTAATGTATTTTTAATAAATGTCACGATGATGTTTATTTTGGTGCCATATTTTTTGAGTATTTTAAATTGTTTCAAAATTATAAGAATATGTGAACTATTATTAATGAATAAATAAAATAAGGGAAAGGAAAAAAATGTTAAATACGTATGTATAACAAATCAAAATACATATGTAGTATTATTTAATGTTATCTGTGATCAGTATGTACGAGTATTATGTGGTACTATTTTTTAAATACCTATAGTTAATTATGTTATTGTCGTCACAGTTTACGTATTTTTCGCAAAAAAACTTTAAAGTATAGTCAGCAAACTTTGAACTTAAATCTTAAGAATGCAAAATAAAAGAGCTAAACTAGACGAAGATTTACAAAACTCAATATAAAACAGACACTTCTTAAATATTTTGATCACTTCAAAACTATACCATAACACTCAGTAATAAAGCACCTTTTGCTCTAACAAGTAGTTATTATTGACTAGTGTAAATAAATAAAATTCAAAGCAGTGTATCTGGCGACGGAATTGCAGCTATTAGTCGCAGAGAAACGCAATAAACAGACGCATCTGCTGATAATAGAATACTATATACAGCTGGAAGATCTAGTATCGAGAGAAGAACATAAATAAAGCGATTCCTTTAAATTTTTCATTCGGACGAATTGGTGCAGATTTCGCATTGAACGAAAGAAAAGTACAGTTCATTTTTAATTTTATCAAACTCTAGCTGCGTGGTTTCACTCTTGTTTATGGTTACTGCTTTTCTCCCACGAGTCATAGTCGTGATATAGCCTACCTCAATAAATAAACTCTCTAACACAAAGCTCGTTCAAAAAAAACAAACTCTTCAGCTAATTACGTCGTTCGTAGCCGAAGGACTTAAAAAAACCGAATGTACTTTAAAAGTGAATTTATTTTAATTCACAAACTTATTTATTAAGACTAACTAAATTTAATTAGACTACTTCATGTGTTGAGGTTGTAACACAGAATGCTCTGAGAACTAATTATTATATTATTTATATTATAATATTATTTATGTTAATACTTTTCTTAATTCTAAGAGACACAGAAATTATAAGAAAGATCGGTGTGTACCGTTGTTGGGCGGCGTTGCGCAAGGGTTGCTGGTACCGGGCCGTCGTCGGTGGTCTCGGCGAATGCGATGTCCTAATGTACCTCCATAGGGTGGTCGCATACATAACAAGCTTTAATATTAATATAGATAAACGTAGGTATGTTTTTGTTACATATCAATTTCATTTTACATAATCAATGATATTTTATAATTAAGTATTGTTGTATTTTACGTTCATACTATTTAATACCGATTTCCAATATTGTCAAGCTTGTCAATTAACTTATTTACCCAAAGATACTCGACACCTGTGTAGAGGAGTAACGGAACGCAACCGCGGGCCGCTGTGATTGGTCGTTTCATCGCAGGACACCACGCAGCGATCATTACATTACGTCAAAATTTGAACGAGCACTTCGGTTACCAGCGATTTTGTGTCTGCTACGACAACCTGTTAAGCTGTCATACTCAGTCTCTAGACAACATCGTCCAAAGTCGTTGATATTTTGGGTGTCAAAATCCGTGAGCTTATAATATATCTACATTTATTTAATATAAGTGTATACAGTATGGATGCTGATAAGCAATAATGTGTCAACAAAAGGTCAAATTCGGAGTTATTAATGTATTTTAATACTGCGTTACCTATTTAACATAATTCAAAAAATTTTGAAGCCATATAAATAAAATAATTACGAGAAAAGTTTCTTAATTTAATGTTTGAAATTTCAAATGCGTTTCATATTTTGCAATTCATAAAATAATCTCTAATATTTGAAAAACTTTTTTTTTATTAAATAATACATTAAATATATCAATCTGCTTTTAATTCATTATACCTTTTATCAAAATAGAAAAGAAAAGATGCATATACATATACTACTTCAAACAAATTTATTAATAATAGGTTTGACATCTTTAGATGCCATTTTCTCAAGATGAAGTTCTTGTGGCTTGACACAGTATTGCTTATCAGCGTCCATATATACATAGTGCGCCGCCAGATAAAGATGAGTAACACTATGTGTATACAGCTACATAAGAGATACTGTATGTGTGTCGCAGTACTAATTCGGCTCGTATGAAAATTGTAACTAAAATACCGTTAATTTAAATACGCTCTGACTGAGACGGGTAAAGGATAGTCCACATCAGCGAAGTTATGCAAATTATTAAATTTGTTTTTTTTTTTTTGTTTAATGTTATATAATACTTCCGTTTGGTTACAGTTATTTTTGAATGACGATATTGTGGCGAGTAATATGTTCTAATTTTTAATAAACAATTTTTTGAGCTTGATTTTTGTTAGTTATAAATATTGGAAATTTCGGAAAAAAGATAGCTTAAATTATGAAAAAACCTTTTTTACTTTTTTTTATTTTTTAATCGCAGCCAGTATTTTAGTTACTATTATATTATATTTTTATAACTACAATTAAGATTAAAACAAATCCTAACAAGATACTTTTGCTGTAAGTTGGTGAAGAGTTCCGTATCCTGTGAATTTCGGATGATGCTGCAGCATCAGGTACAGTTTACGTATCGATGTTATTTTTGTATCATGTGACAATGGAATATATTTCGAGTAGAATTTACCTATAGAACTTGCTCAAACCCTTTTAACGACCATTAAAGAGCTTAATAACCTTCAAACAGATCCACATAAATTAGTTAGGAACATTCCAATTATTTATTTATTTATTTTATTTTAACACTTTATTTTACACCACTTGCCTATATTTATAGGTAAAAAGTAAGAATCTTAAAAACTAAACAATATTGTGGTGAAGCAAAAGGTGGTCTTATGGCTTATTAGACATTCTTCGATAACCTTTAGGTTAAAAGGATTATGTTTGGAAGAAGACTTCAGGGTGGTGCAATTATAAACTTACATAATAATAATTACAAACTCTACACAAAAATATGTATAATTGCATCAGCTTTCAAACAAAGAAACCGATTTACAATTCGTCCATTTATTAGAGAGTTACGGTACCACAGACAGACTCACAGATACATAGACAAGTACACACATAAAATTTATAGCAGCCCTCTTTTTAGTCGAAAGTTAATAATAAGATATCAAGACAATTTACCTTATAGACATTTTCAGCCAACAAAGAAAGAAACAAAGAAACCGATTTACAATTCGTCCATTTATTAGAGTTACGGTACCACAGACAGACTCACAGATACATAGACAGGTAACACATACAATTTATAGCAGCCCTCTTTTTAGTCGAAAGTATAAGGTATCAAGACAATTTACCTTGCCCTTATATACATTTTCAGCCAGTGTGTACGCAGCATTAGGTCTGTAACCGCACATTATCAAACGAGCTTCAGCCGCCTGAAGTAACGTCTTCAAGTTGTATCTCTCCTTGTCACACGTAATGTGTTAGAAAGAGACGGGCGCGTTGCGGATCGGTTTCAGAGCTTCGCTTGATTTAAGCAACGTTCTGTCTACTGATTATTTTCAAAATGTGAAATATTTTTAATTATTTGTTTCGCTGTTGCGTTAAAAAGTAAATCATAGTTAATTTGTTATTTTTCTATTAATAATAAGTTTTTTTTTTATAGTTAATAAAATAGTGAACGAAAGTAAGTAAATAATAATTATGATTTTATTATAAAGGGATTTTCTATTTTAATCGCTCTGTATTAGTAGTACTGAATGTACTGTATGTATTTCGCGGGTTTGAGTCCCGCTCGGAGGAGGTCTTTATAATATCTATTAAGGGTTTCCCCACCGTACCTCGAAAAATACGTAAAGATTTCGGTCCCGATTATTAACACAATGTGATGATCGCCACTCTTAGTGGGTAGGTGTTGAGGTCAGATGGCAATCGCTCTGTGTAAATATCGGTAACTCGTAAATATCTGGGCTAGAATAATGAGCAAAACCTAGTATAACCGACAAAAATGTTAGGTAAATAACGCTAATTATTAAATTAATTTCAATATCTTTCATAACATTCACAATAATTAGGAATATTACAATTCGAAATTTTACCCGAAAGTGATTCTAATATGAGTTCTATTTCAAATTTCAAATTAATTTTCATTTATAAATCGATTACAACACTTATAAAAGCCAAAAAAAAAACAAAATTTCTTACAAAGTACCCTCTCCCAAACAATGATTAAAACAATCAAAATCGCAGTAGCGAAACGGGAGCTTAAATTCCGTGCAAAATATAATTATGCACGTCTGAGCTACGTAATGTTTAATTATATGTAAATTGGTCCATTAAAGCCACACTTTGATCGCATTTAGGAACGCTCCGCGTGTAATTGCTGCTATAATTATTTATTTAATAATAATATGAGCTATTTTGTGAACGTGACTCATTTGCTATATGTTAGTTCGTTTGTCTAACGATTTTTAACCAATTTTAAAAAAGGAGAAGGTTCTTAGCGTGTTGACTTTTTTATGTATGTATGTTACCCGAATTCTCTAAGATGGCTTGACCAGATCATTGAGGTCAGATTAGTTCAGATTTCAAATTGTTCCCATAAAATTTTCATCAAAATTGGTTCAGTAGTTTTGTTTTAATATTGTTTCAAAATAACTGTAATCATCATCATCATCATAGAAACAAAATCAATCAAAGAAAACAAAATTACGTTCAGACGATTTCTTTTTATTTTAAATTTTGTTCAAACGCTGATGATTGCGAAATTATAGCATAATTAAAAATGGTTTTCTAACTGACCTGAAAAAGTACCTAATAATAAACTTGTTTTGCACATAACCATAAATAATTCTCGCAAAAAATGACTATGTTCTTTTGTTTTTAATAGTTGTAGCGATGAAAAGTTAAAGTGCGTTTCAACCTTAGGTTGTATAAAACCTCTTTTATTTTCACAGGCGCGTTATTACTTTTTAATTTACTAGATGACAAGTCTATGCTATACAGCCAGTGCCATGCTTCATAAACCTTTGAGTGTTTGCTTTCATCTTTTTAGTGCACATTTATCATGCTGTAATAACTTATAAATCTACTCCCGTTTCATTTTATCTTATTTTTATGTCACCTGTGTATTTTACATGTTTTTATAAAATAAATTTAAAAGAAGAGTATGTTTATTTGTATATTTATTTATTTTTGTTATTAATTAAAGTTCTCCTTCGATATACCTTGCATCTACAATATTAAAAAAAAAAACATTTGACAGACGATAAAATTTCCACACGGCGGCGCCAGAATAGTTCGGAAATTAAAAAAAAAGGAACATCATTTCACTAACGACATTATTTTAATAATTGTATAGCTGTCAGTTTAAGAACGCAGCGGTCGTGGAAAGATCACAGGCGCGACACTTTGAACGTCAAAACTATACCGCGTAACGCGCCGCGTACATCATACCATTTGTCACTTTTAATTGCCACTTGTTGCCTGTCGAAAGTGTCTGAAGAAAAGCTATATATTACATTTTATTGTGAAATAAACGCGGCGTTCGGTGCATCGAAATTAAGACATTAGGTTTTCGTTCGGACGACGTATTCGTCTGTCGTCGCTGATGCTACCTTTGATGTTTCTATGTACAAGACTGTGAACTACCGGTGTTGGATGCAAGTCGAGGTTACGAATTATGACCCCATGATCCTAAAATTTTGTTTATTTAATATAAATAAGGTAATAGATGGCATAGGTGATGAAAATTGTCAATATTACTCGATAATCGCGTGTTTACATTTGCGCTAGCACCTTTCTATTTAAAATTTACATCGTGCTTGACACTTAAAGAAAACTTGCTTAGGAAATTGATCGGAAGCAATTCTAAAATATTATTCGCTAATCTTCAGTGGAGCAGCGTGGTGGATTTATACTACTAGTATAAATCTACCACGCTGCTCAACTGAAGATTTTAATGATACTGAATGACGATATAAATGGAATAACTCACTTAAACTCTATAAGTACTTATTAAAAAGTAATATCGAACATGAATTGTCAATTACCCATTTCAATATAACGATTTTAAATGTTATTTTAATGAATACCATACAAAAACGATTTCGTTTATAACGCAATAAACTAAATATATTCGCGGTGGCGCGTAACGCGTTCCCGAACGCCCTGACAGACAATTAAAAATGACGGATGATCCGCCGCCATTTTGAGACGCGATCAAAGAAACCGATTTTCCCTTGAAATTTCGGGAAAAAAATCGGTCAACAAGTTTTTAGTTTATGCTTGATGAATTTCTCAAATGACGTCAACCTGTCTAGGAAATTAGAGATGTTTTTGTTGAAATCGTGTGTCGTTTTTAACATTTTTTTATTTATTTAATTATTATTAAATTAAGTATAATTATTGTACAAGTGTAAGTGTTTGGCAGGTAGTTTACCATACGGGACAAGCGACTAGACAAGTTTATTCCGATATTATTGACCTAAAAACCATTATTGGGAAAATTTTTCCGTGATATAATTGTTATTTTTAAATTTTTCCAGACTTTTACTCTTCAAAATTTCATAACGTTTTCTCTAAAAATGTCTTAACTTTAAGTACGTGTTGTTTTCGACTCCGTTATATAAGTCAAAAATAGTCAAATTAGATGCTAAAATTACGTAAGCAAAAATAATGTTATGAATTTCATAAAGTTCCAGATACAAAGTTTAAAATTTAACTTTATAGAGTTTTTTTTTTACTTAAGTTGCTTCGAAATTTTGTAGATTATTTGTTAAGTAATATATATTTTAGATGTCCAAAAATTAACACGCGTCATCAGTGCCTATTTCAATTACCAATTACAAAAACTAAATATGGTCAAAATACTTTTATCTTTTGAACGTGTAACAAATATTATAAATTTTTTCCACATATTGACTTTGCTATAATATATAATATAATAATATATAATACATATTTAATACTATAGGCCTCGTTAAAAAGAAAATTAGAGATGCAACAATTTGTTAATTTTAATTAATTTTTAATTGTTTTTTTTTTAATTAATTATTTTTATTTCAAGTAAACTCATTATTATTTATTATTCAATAATAATTGTCACATGTTATAAGTATATAAATGCATTAATTTCATTTATTAATTATTAAGGTTCTTTTTAGGGTTCCGTACCTTAAAAGGAAAAACGGAACCCTTATAGGATCACTTTGTTGTCCGTCTGTCTGTCTGTCTGTCTGTCTGTCTGTCTGTCGGGATGTCAACCCTTTTTTCTCAGAAATGCATAGACGTATCATGTTGAAATTAATATCATATACTCAAGTCTACGATGACATGCGGCCGTGAAAATATTAAAGTTCTAAGTCAACGCAATCAAAAGATAATGGAAAATATGTCGTATATTTTGACCATTTTAGCGTTTTCGCAAAGGAATCAAAACCTATAGGGTACTTCCCATTGACCTAGCACGATGAAATTTGGCAAGAAGTAAGATCTTATGGTACAAATAAAGGAAAAAATCTGAAAACTGAAAATTTTTGTATGTATGTTTGTCTGTTTGTAAGTTTGTCTTTCAACCTTTTTCTCAGAAACGCGTGAAGGTAACAAATTTTTATCAACGTCAAGTACTCAGAGTTGTAATTACTAAGAGCTGTGAAAAAATCAAACTTCTAAGTTAACGCAATCAAAAGATACGGTCATTTATATCACATATTTTAAGTATGATAGCGTTTTTAACTTTTTCGCAAGGGAATCAAAACCTATAGGGTACTTCCCATTGACCAAGCATTATGAAATTTGGCCAGGAGCAAGGTCCTTTAGTATACATAAAGGAAAAAATCCGAAAACTGTAAATTTCTGTTCGTGTGTCTGTCAGTCTGTACGTCTGTCTTTCAACCTTTTTCTCAGGAACGCGTAAATGTATCAAGTTGTAAATTGATCAAGCGGAAAATATATTAATCTTAGAATTAAAATTATATGTACTTGTAACAAATTAACATAGAAGTTGACCATGGTCAAAAAAACAATTTTACAAACTCTGAGAAGAAATTTGTATCAATACGAAAACATTAAAAAGCAGCAAACCTTTATAAACAACGCAATGCAATCTATATATCGCAGCTAACAAAATGATAGCGCGATGCAGCGTACAGCTAATGCCATCTATTACAACATTATGACATTAACTGTGATATAATTCTGCTCGATTAATAAAAATTTTTATTTTAATTATTATTTAAACGCGCTAAAAATTATAAAATAAACTTTTCATTTAAAAGTTTTATCGTCGATTTATAACGTCATTACGTAATTAACATTCAATATAAGAGCTTCACACGATTTGATTTAAGTACTCGTATTGACTTAGTACGAAAATTTTAAAATTATATTCAAACAAATCGAGTTATTTAATTTACTTATTTATCTACACATATAATTCTTCTGGTTATTAGTAATATAATTAGTTATTTATAAATAAACAATTAGTTTTGTTCGAATTAAGGACTAATTATTTTCGTCTTGGCAACACTAATATATATTTCGATATTTTGATTGATAATGTAAATCTAAATATTTTACGAACGTAGTGCAGGGGTAGTGGAGTGTAGTAGAATATAAATAAAAATAAAACGAGAATAAAATATAATATAATTATGTTGTTAATGTCAAAGTCAACAAGTTAGTTCATTGAAATTGTCAAGAGATGGCGCTAGGTGTATCCTGAATCGCGCTATAACTTTGCTTTTTTGAAAGTATAAGGTGTATTAGTACTTAAAATAAAATTTTGTGTTTCCATGGATTGCATCCATGATCGTGTTTTAAATTAAAGTGCTCCTAAGTAGTTTTAAAATAGTTTTTGGGACGTGATCCATATTTACATAATATTTGATTATATTTAAGCGACTTTTAAAAAGGAGTGTTTTTAATTCGACCTTGTATTTAATTTTTTTTTATGTTTGTTCGCCGATTACGCCGCCATTTGGGTACCGATTTTCAAATTTTTTTTTTTGTTTGAACCTTATACTTCCAAGGTGGTCCCATTGTCTTCAGGTCAGGATCAGATGATAAGATCCTGGAGAAATTGAGGGAACTCCTCAAATACTATAGGCAAGCGTATACCGATTTAGGTATTTTTGATAGTAACTTATGTTGGAACTGATGATGAAGACCACAAATGGCGTAGATGGGTTAGTCTTATATAGATTTCTATAAGTTTGTACGGAACCCTCGGTGCGCGAGTCCTACTCGCACTTGACCAGTTTATTTTTTTCATGTGTACTTCATATTTTAATTATTTCGGTTAATGTGTGCATATATTTCTTTTGCTCTTAATGAATATGTTTTGGGTGGAAACTTAATTGGTTTATGTATTTGTTATATGATTTTTTTAATTAGTTGTTAAACTGTTTGTTTCCCTAAATAAATAAATAAAAATAAATTTCCTATTTACACATAGATAAAGATATTTAAAGATTTTTAAAAACTGCACTAGTTTACGTTAAAATTGCATTATAATTCACATATGTAATAAGGTTTTTTTAATTGTGTACTGAAGGAGTTTGACTAGCTTTCAATTAGAAGAAGTAACAAAATAAGAAAAAAAAATGTTAAACTACCTGATTCGGTTCCCGAGCCGCGGAGATTTTTTCTGCAAATCTTTAAGCACAATATTTCTTAATCTTAAAATCGGTGATATGGGTTCCTTTTAACTTACTCTAGTTTCAGACTTCTATTGAGCCACCGTCATTCATGAATCATTCTCTATACATGTTTGGTATGTCTTTACTTTATAGGCTCAACGGATTTAGTTATTAAAAAGTAATAGATCTATACATAAATTATCGTACGTTAACCGTACGATATTTAATGTATAGATCTATTAAAATAACTTAATAAATAATCTATTTCATTGGAAATCACGTATATGGAAATATTTTTATCTAATATATAAACGTAGGATACGTTTTTGTCAAACATTAATGATGTTTATTTGATTTTAAAATTTATTACCATCATGCTGCATTTAGAAAGTTATATTTTCTTTATATTTTTCTTAGGAATATATCATAAAAGTAAATAATACTGTATTTCGTCTATGGTTGCTCGTTGATCAGTCTTTTTAGCTTATGAGGAAAATCGAATGAAAAAAAATATGAGTCGATTTGCGGTAAGGTAACTAGACATTATTAGGTTTACTTCAAGGTTATTATACAAATATAGTTATTTTAAAAAGCCCATGGATTTTGGCACCCATTCTGGACGACGTTGCCTAGTTACCGGGCGAGAATAACAAGTCAATTGACGAGCTTGTCAAAGTTGGAAATGGGGATAAATATTTCATTTTGTCAAATAATAACATCTATCAATAGTTCTAAAGTATCATTTTCTTACGAGATAGTACCTATTTTTATTTTATTGATACATCTCGTTAAAAATTAACTCAATACTAAAAGCCTAATTTGGCTGTATTCATTTATTTATTGTTTGTTCTCTTGTTAGTCTGTTTATATAAATTGTTTTTTTTTTTGATTAAATAAAGAAATTATGCATTTAAGGGTTGAGAAGTCTCGGTGACCTGGGATCCCGGGACTTCATGGATGGTCCCGTGTCCTGGAACTTTGAAAATGTCGAGATTTACCAAACCCTATAGGCACTAGGCATTACGAATATAATACTCCTATACAGGGTGTTTCCGAGGAACGATGGATCTTGTAGACTCGTATAGACAGATATACGAATAGCCTTGCCATTTTAGAAATATAATTAAATAAAAACTTTAATTCATCTTTTTTACTTCTAAATATCTATCCTGATAACGTCGGAAAAATATTCAACACATGCCCAGTTGAAACCATGTATATACATTATACAACTCTATCAAGAATCTTTCTTATTCTAATTGGACGCACACGGACTTCATTTTGAGAAAATGGCGTCTAAAGATGTTAAACCTATTCTTAATAAAAAAATTTGAAAAAACATATATCCATCTTTTTTATTACGATAAAAGGTAAAGTGAATTATAAACAAATTGGTATAATAAAAAGTTTTATAAAATGATAACTTTTTCAAATATATGAGATTATTGTATTAAAGGCAAAATATGGAACGCACATGAAATTCGAAACGTTCAATTAAGAACCTTTTTTTCCGTACTTATTTAGTTAAAATGACTTGAAATTTTTTGAATAATGTTAATTAGTTGACGCATTATCAGAATACATCAATATCTCCGAATTTGACTTTTTGTGACACGTTATTGCTTATCAACATCCAATTATTGTTTAAATAATTTTTTTAAAAATTATTTTACGAGAAAAATAGGTTTTAAAATAAAACAAATCGTAACTGGAAACTATTTATAATCAACATCGAGCTTATAAAGTACTTCGTCGGCTAATATTTACAGCGTTGAGCATTTATTCAGCGAATACACACTTATTTATATTACAGTATTTATATGTATTAATGTTAATTTTCATTGATATTTCATTTTCACAAATGCAATTAAAAAGTTTTTTTTAATGATTACATAAAAATAATTTGATAGTTCTAAAGCGGGAATTACACTTGTAAGTTTTGCAAAAAGATTTTCATAACATTTACATAAATCGTTTATTGCCTGTACGCCTGAAAAATTGACATATTTATTGACACTTATAAAGTGACAGTTACCAGATTACAGAGACATTTTATATTAGTTACGAGAATAACTTACAAGTGCAATTCTTGCCTAAATGTATGTCACAAACTGACCGACGTCTGCAATATCATTTATTAAAATACTTTTTCATTGAATCTCTATAAACAAAAACATGCTAAATTTCGTTTTTAAAGATTCGGAGTTTTAAATGCGATCGTTTATATAACAATTTTATATATAAAAAAAGGTTTCTCTGGCGATCAGTTTTCGAAAAGGCGTTTTCATATATACATTTTGTTGTTAACGTAAACATGACAGTGTGCGTTTAAAAAACGTTTAACGTTAGTTCTTTATCAGATATCTATAGTTTCAACAATTAATACAATTATAAGAACATTTATTCGATTATTAAAAGTTTTATTTGGCACTTTGAATATGAAAAAAACTTCTCGTTTTTTTATTTATTTTAATTGTTCTAATATACTAAAATTGATATATCTGAGAAAAATAAATTTATATACATAAAAAGGATCGCGCATAATATTAAACATAAGTCGTAAGTTCTAAGCTATTTTGACAGAGGTGTGCACATTTAGTATTAAACTACATACGTTACATTACAAAAATTTAAAATGGCGAAATATACATGTCTCCTCTATCCGAGAACTTTTAATAAACATGTAACGGATATGAGCGCCGCATAAATAATAAAAAAAAATACTAAGACGTCTGTCAGTTTTTATGAGATAAGGAGATTTACAAGCTGGGCGTATTTTTAGCGCGTAAAAGTTCGCTTACGTACAATCTATACTAATATAATAATAAGAGAGAGCGAACTTTGTATCTGCGTTATCATTTAATCACTCATCTGGGCACGTGACTTGGAATAGTAACGTTTAACAACTTTCCTAGTCTATTCATCGTTTAACGGCTATTTATTTAAATTTAGTTCCTTGAATTTAGAGTTGCTAAAATTTATGAAAGTCTATTTAATATACCAATTAACGTTTTTACATCTCCGATGTTATAAGATGTGCATTTTTAGGTTGTGATGAAACGTGATTGTAGCGCGTATAATACGAGCTTAGACGCCAAAAACACGCCCGGCGTGTAAACGCCCTTATAAAATATTCTGTTTTGTCGGTAGTTCTCTTTTAAATACATAGTTGTACATTCAAATTATATAATTTTTTAGAAACAAATTAAGCGTATAAAATTTACAAACTACAAATTTTAGCACTTTATCTTATTTTTATTTTAGTAGTAATTAATTTTAATTTTTACATTATTAAATATCACACTTTTATTTTACAAATAATAATTATACAAATTTTATAAACTAAATCTAAATTTGAAAAAGGAAAACGAAATTTATCATATTACAAGATACTGATTAAAATATACTAATAAGTTTTTTTTTTATAATAAATTGGTACGGAACACGGCATAAAGAAATTGATTCTAATGGTGCGTCTAGACTATTTAACAAAAGATATTACAAAACAAACTTAGTTCATGTTTCATTCGTGGATAATATATTATTTTTACTTTATTAAAGACACATTCTTGTTATATGTTACTATTAAATAATATTTAACAACGTTGACCGAGGCAATACCTCACTCTCGCCGAATATACGTTACGTACAGTGAGTGAAAGAACCGGCAGCCTAAACCCCTTCTCAATTCATTCCTTACTTCCTTTTAAGGTTGATAACGCATTTGCGTTTCCTCTTGTGCTGTAAAAGTCATGATCGACGGTGATCACTCAACGTCCGTCGTCCTTGTCCCGCCTGTTAGTTTGCCAGTTATTAAGAAAAAAATATATTATGTCAGTTAATCTGAACGCACTATAACATAAAAGTGTGATATTCCAGTAAGAATCTTATCATAGTATGTATCACAATCGATTCACAATTCAATCTTAAATAATAAATACATGAAATTGCACTATTAGGTACTTCCTTATGATTTAATACATAAAATTAAGCAAAGCAGTGATCAAAAGGATTCTATTTATATTGAACTATTTAAAAGTATTTCCGACATCCATTTTGATTACAGGGATTTAAGCAAGAGTTACACTTGTAAATTTTGCTCTCAGTGCCTATATTTTTGACAGCAACCGCATTCCCAAGGTTACCTAGGTCACCGTTAATAGGTTACAAAATTGTTTTATATCAATTCCGAGAGTTAGTTTTACTTACAGGCTGACATAATAATTCCATAATTTGTTATGATTGATTTTACACCTGAAAGAATTTATTTAAGCCTTCAACGGACTTATATATTGAAACTCAAAACGTTACAGGTTAAGGAGTTGACAGTCAAACTTACAAGTGTAATTTCCGCCTAAAAACAAAACAATTAAGTAACATAATGTAATAAATACAGATATTACAAAACACAGATAAAAAATCATGTAATCAAACTCAAACGAACATCACTGTCTGAAAGTTTTATAAAAAAAAAACAGCTTTTTTTTATTATACTAGTTATAATGAAATGCCATCACTAATTCGAAAGTCCATTCTCATTGTCCGTTTCGACCCTAGGATCTTGTGACCCTGGTCGTTGCCATAATCACGTGTGAGAGTGGCCTAAGGACCCATGGCTGTGGTGATGATTCGTAGCCAGGTGATGGAAGTATGGTGCATAGGGTCCTGGTCCGGTAAACGGGTAGGGGACTCCGTGGGAGTAGAGAAGGCCCCCCGGATAGGGGCCTGAGGGAAAGGCCCCCGCGGGTGGAGGGGGCACCGTGGGACTGTTCACGTCCATCCCTGGATTTTGCTTTTTCCATTTTGTACGCCGATTTTGGAACCAAATTTTGACCTGGGAAAGAAAAATTAAAATATCTAAGGTTTTAAGATTAACAAGTATAATTTAGCTTTATTTTATGTTTTTTTTTCATTGTAATCAAAAACCCGTTATCGCAAATAATCACAATCGTGACAAATTAACAAAAAATTAAATATTACAATAATATTTAACAATTAAACCATAGACTGGAATTTAAAAAAAAAAACATAAAACAATCCAATACAAATAAAAAAAAAATCAAAACAAATTCAAATGAATCCAATAAATAACAACGAAACAAATTCTATAAACACAAACATACCTGAGTTTCCGTCAAACTGAGACTCAGGGCGAGGTTGAGTCGTTCACAAACAGAGAGATACCTAGTTGTCTTGAACTTATTCTCCAGGGACACCAGTTGCTCATATGTAAATGCTGTTCTAGCTCGTCTGGGCTTCGTCCCCCCTTTTGAGTCTCTAGAGGAACCGTTTTTGCATTTCTTTGAGCTGGAACTTGTAGGGCTCTTGGGGTCACCATTTTCATCGAGGTCCGACTGTGTGAGGATATCATCGTCCATGTTGGAGGTCTGGTCATCTGTTTCCACGTCATCTGCTTCGAGGTCTGAATGCTGCAGGTGGTCTTTGACTAGAACAATAGATAAAATATGAAAAGTTGTTATATTTTTAGCGTAGTAAAGTATTAGTGAATTTTATTTACATATTTTATACATATTTATAATTTGTTTATTTATGTAAATGTAATTTAATTAAATTGGTCGTAAGGATAAGATTTTATTGTGATAAAACTAAAAAAATGCGTATTATCAATAATGTTTAATTTACATTTCTTGACTGAAGATATATTAATTTTTTTTTTACAAAATTGAATTTTTTTTTTCAGTTTTTCAGCTTATATATAATAATAATATAGTTATTTTAATCTAATTAAGATTTATATTCTGTATATGTAGAGACTCGATGATCCGGATTACCAATCGCCGTAACTATTGCTCCGCTTATTCCAGTTTCCACTAAAAGGTATTTTCATGAGTAATTAAAGTCAGCGCTAAATCATTTTTATGAATTCTAATACAATAAATATGACCTACTTTGAATAAAATAAATAAAAAAATCATATGTCCCATTTTTATAGAAAAAAAAACAATGTTATAGCGTTTATTATTTTAAATAAACATAATTCATATACACATACTTTTCCGCATACCATATAACGGTTATGACAAAATAAATAATACCGTAAGTGCCTACGTCACGACAAATTTAATTCCATCGCGTTTAAAACGTTAAAACACGTCGAACACAAATAAAATACTAATAATTTAAACACTTTACAATCTCTTGATAATTTTATATCGTATTCTTTATTTTCGTGAACATTTCCAAATGATATAATATTCACATCCGTTTCCTATGTTGCCAGTGCGAAATAGTTTTAAAGCAGCTATTAATTTTTAAAGCTGCAACATCGGCAGCGAATTTCGAACGTCCGGAAACATTAAAATATAATTTACGAGTGCTTAGTGAAATTAGTGAAATGTTGTGTCTAATGTCGGACAGGATATATAAATATTAACGGAATTGTCACCGTGTTTAGGTGTGACGTTGTTATGGGCTCGGGACCGCGAAATGGCGTTAATAATAGTCGAATTAAAATCAAAGCGCGTAAGAAACGGATGACGGTTGTAACTTTCACTAATAACGCTTGTCATAATTCCATATTAATTTAATTGCGTTTATGGCTAATGAGTCGTGTTTTAATGGACTTTATTGCCGTGCGTAATCTCAGTGTTTTATGTTATTACTGCAGTGCTCGGGATAAGTATATTTTCTTTGTTGCTGCATAAATTTACTGGAAAGTCATAAAGAAGGGTTTTTATTAAAATACGTTGAGGATCGTCATTAGAATCTATTTTCATTCAAAGGACGTTTCTTTATGTGCTTATTTTTAGGATAAGTTAACCAAATAAATAAATCAAGGTGACTTACTTATGAAATGAGTAAACTTGATGTAAGTTTTAGGTGGAATGGAAAATATAATGTGACTTTTGTATTTATTTCCAATAGGAAAATATGTAAAATCAGCGTCGTAAAATAAGTGTCTATATAAATAAAAAACCAATGTTTGTATGTATGTGCTCTATGCGATCCGAAATTATGGATCGCAATGACATTTTGTTACTGTGTTCTGAGGATGCTCGCGAGGGTTCCCAGTACAAAAAAATGTTTATACTTTAGGTAGCATTGCAATGTTTGCCGGGTATAATTAGTGTAAACATAAATATCATGTCTATCATTTTCCGCGATCAAATTCGTTTGATATTTAATTGAATTAGGCATGTACATGAATAATACTTATTAATATCAGATGAGCCAAGATGGTCTAGTGGTTAGAAAACGTCGATCTGAACCGATGATCGGGGGTTCAAACTCCGGGTAGCACCGCTGAGTTTTCAAGTTTTAAATTTGGGTGTCTATGCATCGGCTTGTGTCGGGAGCAATTCCAGTGGAACAGCGGGGTGGATTATGCTCTAAACTTCCTCCCTTATTGGAGACGAGGTCTTTGCCCAGCTGTGGGACATTTACAGCTTGTTACTTTACTCGCTTTACTATATCAGAGACTTTAGTCTTTAAGCTTAGACGCGTATCACTATTTATTTATTAACCTAAACCAACGTACATATCTATAAGACTATAAAATCGTTATTCTAAAATAAGCATAGAATTATAAATAAACATTTATCTTCACACGACGAACAAACAAAGATTACTCCAGAATTAAAAAAATACACAAAAAAATATGATTGAAATATATTTTAAACGAGATCTTGTCACGAATTTCACAAACATATCATACCGATAATTCTGAACTTTATTACACAAACGAAAACATACTTTTTGACATGTCGCTCTCTACGTCTAAATATTAAAAAACGTCGTAACTCCACGAGAAAGGCAATTAAATTTGTATCATATTGTTAAACGAATTAAGTTGAAATTACTTCGCGTAAGCGTTTCGTTTAAGATATTCCTTCTAAGCGGGTTGTCCACATCGCGCGGTACGAATTAACGCGATAAAATTACGAGCAGATGTTCTGACGACAGATATATTACTGGTGCGCTTGCGACGCTAACTAAATTAAATACGTCTTATAAGGATACCGTTCCAGCGGGAGATAATAAATCGCCTTTAGATTTAATCTATACAGGTAAAAAATATTCTATAAAAGTAAAAAAGTAACAGTAATGTAAATGTGCCCTCTGCGTGCAACCGGAACGTTATTCAAGATACCAACCAAGAAACCGTTGGCGGTAGTTGTAAATAATATTTTCTAAAACCTCGAATAGACAAATGTCACCTTAGTCTAACCGTGATCACGAACGCTGTAAAGTGCTCGAAACGTCGGGATGATAAAAATAGTTAATATACGAGATTTAAATCCGTTTAAAATAGTTTTATTTCAATGAGTAATAATCGCGAAAATCTAAGACAACGATAAGTAACAGTAATGTCCCACAGCTGGGCAAATGCCTCCTCTCCTATTAAGAAGAAGGTTTCGAGCTTAATCCGCCACGCTACTCTAGTGCGTGTTGGCGGATATACATGTGTCAGGATTTCTCCCGGCACATGCAGGTTTCCTCACGATGTTTTAGATCACCGCCGAACTCAAAATGAATTTGAACACAAAATTAGCACTTGAAGTCAGCGGTAGCCGGGGTTGGTTTTTTTTTTAAGTTTTTATGTGTTTTTAATGTGCAAAAATTTATAAGTATGTATGTTTGTTATATGTTAACTTGTTCAGTGAGTGAAACCTTTAATTTATATAAATCTTATATGCATAGTAACGCTGTGTTACAAAACATATTATTAGAAAGTAAATATATGCAAATTCGTTGATTTTTATTAATTTATTAAACCAATTATTTAATTAATATTAATAAGGAAAAATGAATATAGATAACATCATATTTTAATATCTTTTTTTTTTTGTTTAATAGGACGCATTCAAATAGTTTCTAAATAGCATGTTTTTTTTATTCTACCACAAACAACTTAATCAATCCGCATGTACGCGTAATGAAACTCCAACAATGCCTGAGGCAATTAGCCAATCACAAAAATCAACAAAAAAAACATGGCGACTAGATCTGCAGCTAGGGCTGCCATTTGTAAAAAAAAAAACCAGGACAAACATCAATTATTTTAGCTAAAAATAAGCTTTGGAAAAGTGTATACTTACACTTTTGATACAAATAATTCTATTAAAAATAAAAAGAAAGAGAAATTAAAAATAACTATATTAAACCTAAGTAACTATCGATGTCACAGTGAGGCAAGGTGCCCACTTATACCCTTACACTTTTTATATTTTTCCCTTTATATATTAATTTGCTCGTATTTAGATCGTAGATAAGTTAACTACTATACTTTTGCTTATTGTAACATAAACATTGCCTTGAAATGGCCTAAAAAAAACTTTTTCTTCGGTACTAAATTTTTGCTCTTTAGTATAAATGTAGATTTTGTTTTAAAGTTATACGCATATTACAATATAATATTAAAAATATAGCTTATGATGGTTTACATAAGTTGTTTATCATTGCTTTAACTCAAAGAGTTAACAGTTAGCGCCTTCATTTTTAACATTCACGGTTTACGTAAGGTAGAAATAATATCAGATTACAAAGTGGTTAGTTTATATTAATTACGAGAGTAAACTTACAAATGTAATTCTCGCCTTAAAGTAGACATTACTTTAATGGCTAAATTACAATGAAAATTGGATACAATATCTTCAATAATTCTTTTACCGATTTAGATGAAAATCTTATGGAACCAAAGGGACAGTACACCCTTTCAAATAAAAAAATAATTAACTAATTCGCTTTCATTTACTGTCCGATCTATTTGGTTATGGAACTTCCACTAGAAGCAAGATTTGCATCATATTTTACTTCTTTTAAAAGTATAGTTAAAGAACATTACCTTGCGAGCTCGGATTTAAATGAATATTTATGTATGTATCATATACATTCGTATATATTTATAAGTATACTGTATATATTATATTTAGTTTCTTTATTTATATATTATACTAGCTGGTGCTCGCGACTTCGTCTGCGATGCCTGTGATGCCTACGTCATAGTAGCTTTATGCATGCAAAGTCTCAGCCCGATCGGTTTAAAATTGACAAAGTTTCATACAAATTTTCATCCTCTATTTTATACCATTGGAGGTAGAATTAATCAAAATCTTTTCTTATCGGATGCCTACGTCATAATATCTACCTGCATGCAAAATTTCAGCCCGATCCGTCCAGTGGTTTGGGCTGTGCGGTGATATGTCAGTCAGTCAGTCAACTTTGAATTATATATATTTAGATATGTATACTGTCCTATTTCTATCCTCTACCAAAGATTGCTTGAAAGAGATCGCTGCTTTAGCGACAAGGCCGCCTCTTGTACATTGCCACTTTTTGTATTAATTTTCTGTATGTTTGGTTTGGTGTACACTAAAGACTATTCATTCATTCATTCGCTCAAACCGTTTTCGAGTAATCGGTAAAACATAAAAAAAATCCTCTACAAATTAAGAAACTTTTTTAAAATCGATTTTAAAATTTAATTAATTAACGTCAACTTAACCTTCCGTTAAGTTTAATTAGATAGAGAAAGTGATGTTGTTATAAAACTATATATTACGCAAACAGCTTCCCCTTAACATGTAGGTAGTTTTAATGCTTGTAGGTTGGTGTAAACACGGCTCGGTCCCGCGAACGAGGGTGTACGAATTGTACATAAACATTGTACCTAGCGCTTTACCTACTTTTTGTTCATTTTTATTGGTCATAGCGCGAGCGAGCCTGTTTTGTTTCTTCAGTATTCCTTTATTATCAATCGATAGTGTCATCTCATAAAATTCTCGTGTCACAATTTTACCTTAGTCCTCCGAAACGGTTTTAATCATTTTTGTCAAATTTTATATGCATATTCAGTAGGTCTGAGAATCGGCTACTATCTATTCATCCCCCTAAGTGATAAGGGTTGTTCACAATTAACATTTTTTTTTAATTTTTGGACAAAATCTTTTGTTTTTGTTTTTCTATAATGTGGCATTAAAAATACATACAACCCAAATTTTTTACCTTTTTATCACCAACCACTATTTTTAAGAGGTATTTTAGTAATTTAATCATGTTTCATCCCGCTCGATAGCTATGTCAAAACAACATTTGCCGGGTCAGCTAGTATAACTATAGATATATTACAAGATTTTGACATTAATTAAAAAAAAATGTAGTGACATATATTTAAAACTATCGAGTTTCTTGCCGGCTCGTCTAGGTATTTAGTAATCAATATTCCAAATCAGTGACAGGTTTCTTATTAATCTATATTTTTGTGTTGACGATTTAAACGTGCTCGTGAGCCTACTTGAATATTTTGACTTTGATTTTGACACCCAAAATACCGACTACTTCGGACGTTGCCTAGCAAGCACTAACTAGTAAACGACTAGTATGACAAGCGAGAATATCTTTCAGCCAGCAACACAATTAACGAAGTTGTCAAAGTTGAAAATCGGTACAGATTTTTCAGTACCGATGAAAAAATTCTCTTGTTCACGAAAAAAGAAATGGAAAAATGCCAAGCTTAGTTGCAAAGATACGTTACCTATAGTTGTTCCGATATACATACAATTCAGCCCACTGGTCAAAGCAAGTGACATCTTAAATTAAAATTCTTTTACATCTAATGAATTACATTTGTAAGCTTTTTTTATCAAAAGCGATATAAAGCAACTAAGTAACAGATAAGTCGTAAGTGGTTAAGAAAACTGTGAATCTCAAAAATGAGGCATTGACAGTAAATTTTTTCAGGTGTAAAACCATGAAAAATTACACTTATAAGAGCAAAACTCATAAGTGTAATTCTCGCCTAATAAGACATTAACTGCGGCGTTTCTGAGTCGATGCAAAGCTTCATTAATAAAGCTGATATGCATGCTGGATCTGTATCAAACAGTTTTACATTTGCCACTTAATAAGATTAAGGCCAACGTTAAAAAATCTTTAATAAATAAAGCATATTATACCATACAAGAATATTTTGACGACAAAGAGGCGTGGATTTGACAAGCATTGATTTTCTATCCGGATAACATAATTAAAATGTAATAAAAATACATTATGTATAAACGATTTTAAAAGAGTTACTATCGAGTTTCTTGCCGGTTCTTTTCGGTAGAGACTCCATTCCGAACCAATTTAATAAAATCTAAAATTAAAATATGACATGTAACTTGACGATTCGAAAGTGCTTAAAAAGCCCATTTGAATAAAGTATATTTTGAGTTTGAGTTTGAGTTTGTATTTCGGAAAACACCTACTGTATATATTTCGGAATGTCGAATTCAACCTTTTATTATTTAAAAACACACAGGACATCTGAGTAGTAACGTAAGTATCAATTTTTGATGATGTGTTCCAGAGAAGATGAGGTTCACAGTTCTTCATTTTTTAAATGTCTTTCTTAGATTACGCACGAAACCAGTTATCTATATTGTTTATGAAGTCAGCTTTTTTTTTAATAATGTTAAAAAAAATGTTTCCAAATCACTTCAAATTTTCATCGAAATATTAAAAAAATTTGGACAATTTTCAATTACAACCCGTAGGTACCTACTAGATTTCACGCATCCGCCATTCAAATCGATTCACGATATCAAAGTCAGATAAAGCTTCAACGAACACAATTTTCAGCGCATACTCCAAATCCCAGCGAGGAAAGGCACTTGTAATCGAGAGGGCTTTATTAATTACAAACTTGGACCGCAAGCCTCCACCGATCATTGACAAGCAATTATACACTTTAAGACCTTGAAGTTAAGGCTAAAAATCCCTCAACGCGGTGCCATTAGCCAAAATTTCAACCTTATCTTTTGGGCGTAAGCGTTCGTACGCCTTTGATGGTAATGCACAGGATTTTCGGTTTAATTCTGTTATCCATAGGGGATGTTTTCGTGTGATAATTTTCATAAACAAGGACCATCAATTTGTTAAATGAAGAAAATGGAGAAGTGTAATTTGGGTAGGATTCTTGGTTGGGTGATTTCGAGAAGGGACTCATGTTCGCAGTTATGTTAAACGATGGAACGGAGTTATGGAGTTAATTTATTTGATATTTGAACGTTTTAACTGCGCCGTTTAAGCTAAGTATTATTTATCTACACTTATATCTTATAAAGCCTAAATATTCTTTTATTTATCACTAGATATAGTTTGAAACGTCGTTTGCTTGATAATGTAAATTTTGTTCTGCGAGACGACTGTAGACGGTCACTTATTTACGTTTATTTTTCTATCTGGCCAGTACACCACGCACAGTACACGCGCCACCTACTGAAAATTTAATGTACTATGTCTATAATATTCTTGTTAGCGCAAACAATAAGTTGACAAAGTTTTATTAGAATCGGGTGAACGGTATCGCACCGCCTAAATTCAAATTCAAAATATTCTTTATTCGAATAGCCCTTTTAAAGCACTTCGTCAAGTTACAGGTCAATCGTTTTAGATTTTTTTAAGCTACCATCGGTTCGAAAAGTCTAGTAAGACATGACCAAGAAAACAAATATGAATTATAACATATTAAATACTTTCAGACACAACTTCAGGTCTTTAACACGCTAGGATCTTTACTATGTGATATATGAATACTGATAAGCAATAATGTGTCTACCCGCAAAATTCGAATTCGGAGATATTGATGTATTTTGATTCTGCGACACGTATTTAACTGTAATAAAAAATGAAGTCATTAAAACTAAATAAATACAGAAAAAAGGGTTCTTAATTTTTTATTTCGAATTTCAAGTGCGTTCCATATTTTGCAATTTATACAATAATCTCTAATATTTAAATTTTTTTTATTGGATAACACTGCTTTTAATTCATTATAACTTTTATAAAAATAAAAGAGAAAAGATGAATTTATCCGTTATCAAACAAATTTATTACGAATAGGCTTGACATATTTAGTCGCCATTTTCTCAAAATGAAGTCCGTGTGACTTGACACAGTATTGCCTATCAGCGTCCATATTTACTAAAAAAAAATTATAAAACATATAAAACATCCCGTCAACATTTAAAAAAGTGAAACAATTATTATAAACATCAACGATTTCAGCATGTGCCGATACACGAGTGAAACAGCGGGGCTAGATATAGTCAACAAAATTAATTATATATTAAATTCAGAAACCAATTAGTAAAATCCTGTTAATGACTCTTTAATTACACATCAGACTAGTATGATAATGACCGTTTTATGTGTTCAATATTCATGAGATGACTAAAATTAATTTATATCACTTATTTATCATATTACAAGCTATTTTTCAAAAATGTTAGCAATAACTTATTTTAATGATAACAAATACTTCTCAAATATAATTTGACAAATTTTGGAATTTTTATTCAATAGCTATAGTGCATGTAGGTCGTAAGAATGCAGTATTTTCCGTTGATTTAAAATTTAGTTTCACACTTAAGTCTTAATTTGTGATAATTAAACATTGACAAAACAATAAAAAAACATAATACACAATTATTCAAATTGTTAAATTCCTCAGAAGCTAAATTCCATAATTCCGACACAGAAATTGACAACTCATTTTAATTAAAACCACGGAAAAGCGAAAGTTCGAGTTTCATTTTAATCAACACAAAATTAAAGGGTGTTTATAACATAAAGTCGCGGGTAAGCGAGGACTTAATGTTGGCAACACTGTTCTTGACTTTTTAATTACAGCCCGAATTACGTGACAACGCCGTGGCACCGAGCGGAATGAGAATGGGCTTAAAAAGGTCGGAGAGAACCCTTAATTGACATATTTTAATGAAAAAATTATCTGTCAATTTAGAAAAAAATCCTGTAGTCTCTATTCTAGCTTTTTGCGATTTTAATGAAGAGCCTATGGCAGTGGTGAGTGTAAATGTCGCTATAGCAAAAATCTGTCAAACTCTTTAATAGAGTCTAGATAGAGTCGGATCAACTAGTTAGTCTATTCTTCTTAAAACGAATTAATTTGAAATGATAATAATTTGCAAGTAAAAATATAAACTTATTTCATTAAATATGTTTGCATTCTTAATAATATAATAAGGAGTAAATTAGATTAATTCGAAATCAAAATAAAATGTTAACAACATGATTAATTTCTTATCAGATAATTTATTTAAAATTAGTGACTTTTCCAAAAGATTAAACAAAAAAATGTTTTGCTACAATTCATATTTCAATAAGAACGTATTACCAACGAATTATTTTTTTTAGTAAGGTAGTATGTAAAAGTTCTATATCTATTCTATTTTTAACCCTTAACAAATAAGATAAAAAGTACCAACAAAATAAATCAAATCTCCCACACTAAATTCCACGTCCAGAAAAAAATCAAATTGCCCTACGCGTTTAAAGGACCGAAAAATAAGCCAACATAGACCGTGAACGCAAAATTTATGTACGCTTGACCCTCCAAACGCCTTATTCACCTTTTATTTTTATTTGAGTGAGCAAGGAACAAATCTTAGCGCAAAAGGGATAATAAAATAATCGTTAGATTCGTTTAGACGACTCTAATTTCACGGATTGGTGCGCAAAGGGACGCAACGGCTAAGGGTTGAGTCTGTCTCTTTTTAACGTATGGTCTCGTGCGGCCATCTCGCTCTAGCACAGACCAATCGTGTTAGGAAGTATAGGCCTAAAGTTTGTATTTTTTCAGGGTTTACAAAATTGTTAAAGGATTGTTTGAGGTTAGGAAGGATTTTATATAACATTATTTATCATTTTGAATGGTAGTTTTTTAGTTATATGACACATAAACAACTGTTCTTTTTATCGGCGTATTTTATTTTGTTTTATGTATTTTGCAAAAGCAATTTCTGGAACTATATTCTTAACTTTCCATTTTAAAAACTTTATTCTCATTGCGGCATTTTACATAAAAAATAAAAAAATATCTTATTAATATAACAACTAGTTTCGATCAGTAAAACAGAAGTAAATTGATTTTACTGAAACAACAAATCATTACACAAAATATAATTATAAAAACTTAAACATACAATTATTTTTAAATTTATAAAGCATGTATCAGATGTGAGTTTGAAATAATAAATGATTAGCATAAAACATTAAAAAAAAAACTTATTTTAATGTCACATAATAACATCTCATAACTTTATATAGATTGTTGATGAAGGAAGAATTAAATACTTTAGACCTCATTCTCTATATAAACTATTGAAAAGGTATATAATAGGGAAAATGAAGCAGAAATATTGATGGCAGAAGCGTTACTCGACGTAAAATCGACTATAATACATCAGTCTCCATCTCACACTTATCTTGAATCTTAATAGGAGCGCCATTTTGAATTTAATAGCGCAGACATTTTGCTTTCCTATCGTTTGAAATTCGAATAGTAAAAGTTATGGTCACATTACTTTAAATCGAGCATTACTTTTGTAAGTTTTACTCTCGAAATTGACATAAAACAGCTCTAAGAACTGGTGACAGTTATCTAGGTAAAGCTGTGGTCGTCAAAAATAAAGGCACTGACAGTAATTTTTTCAGGTAAATCTTTATAAAAGTTTAAGTAATAATATTAAATAATTAATAGTTGCGTTAATAATATGTAAATAATTTTAAAAACATATAAATTGTTTTAATTTTTAATTTCCAATGTATTGTTATTGTGACCATCATTTCATTTATTTATTTTCGTTCTGCTATTAATTGGCGACTTCAATTTTTTTTAGTCTTTTTTTAGATAAGTTGTGAAGAACTTGTATCTAAAGCTGTAAAATAAATTAAAAAAAAAAGTTTCTAACAATTAACAATATCGTTTTGTTTATAGCGAAACTAAATAAAAAAGTAAAAGAAACAAATATTAGATTAAAGCATCTAAATCAATTAACAAGTCGACATCTGGTACAGCTGTTGCCGACAGGTTTGCAGCTTCCGGTCGGACGCTGGACATTGTTTACTTTCGCTTTTTTTATCTGTGCTAAATTATCTATTTTGTTACTTTAAATATTTGGGATGTAGTTATTATGGTTTTTGTCGTTTGCAATTATGTATAATTTAGTAATTAACTGGTATAACGAGTATCCAATTAAATCTCTGTTAAATAAAAAAAATGAGCATTTGAGATCACGCGTTAGTTTAACATATTAATATTTTATAGTGAAAATAATTTAAAATATTATTGCCTTTATATAACTAGCTTTCATCCGCGGATTCGCTCGCTTTAGTATATATATTTTTTTAACTTATGGTTCTACTCGTATTACTCGGCAACAATGCCTACTTCTGAATTAAAGGTATCATTTTTATATTCCTCTGATAAAATATATACAAATCTCATAATGATTGATTAAGTAAAGCAGGCGTAAAACTGTAACAAATAAACTTAAATTCGCATTTATACCTGTAGTAAGGATTAGCTTATATTAAATATTCATTAGTAGAAAAATTATATTATTTTGTAAAAGATTATAACGATGATAAGGAAGTTTGGGCTTATTATTGGCTTTTCTGCGGGATATTGAAATAATTACTTATAATTAATAATTCGTTTAATTAAACGGGAAACTCTTGAATATCTTGCTCATTCTTATCAGAATTAATTATTAGCTTAAAATATAAGTTACATTTAGTCAAAGTCGTAATATGATGAAAAATCGTAAAATTACTTGAAAGTTATCATCTTAAAAGATGCATTAGATATGGTATATAATCTATACTC
Source organism: Hypolimnas misippus (assembly GCA_037950945.1). NCBI lineage: Eukaryota > Metazoa > Arthropoda > Insecta > Lepidoptera > Nymphalidae > Hypolimnas > Hypolimnas misippus. The sequence continues at coordinate 7,242,158 of JBBEEQ010000009.1, forward strand.
TATACTAATATTATAAAGACGTAAAATTTGTTTGTAAGTTTGTATATTTGACAGACGCGTTGGCGCAATGGTCACTGCAACTGACTAAAGCGCTAACGGTCGCGGGTTCGATCCCCGCTCACGGCAAACGTGTGTATTGGCCATACAGATGTTTCTCGTGGTCTGGGTGTTTGTGTTAGTGTTGTGAGTGTTTCCGAACCCCCGACACAAGGTTATGAGATCTTAATGGGGGCCGTTGAGTGTGACGCGTTATTTATCTTTATTTATTTATATTTGTATATAGGGGGTAATCTCTGAAACTACCAATCCGGTTTTAAAATATATTTTTGCGTTGGATAGCCCGTTTATTCAGGAAAGTCATAGGCTATACTACATCACGATACACATATACTACAACTTTTTATTATACTAAAACAATTTAAACGCCATTTTCTCAACATGAAGTCCATATGGCTTAACACAGTATTGCTTATCAGTGTCCAAATGTGCCACGAAGTTTCAGCCGCGTTAATTTGAAGAAACTTATAAAATGTATTGCAAACATTAACCTCTCGCGCAGCGCACGCGAGTGATATTTTTTTTTGTTTTTACCACATTAATCTTCGCTCCGCTCCTATTGGGTGTAGCGTCTATCCAACGCAAAAAGATTCTTACAATTAGACCCAGTAATTCTTGAGGTGTAATATTGCCTTTAACATTCCTCAATGAACGGGGTAATTAACGCAAAAAGAATTTTTCAAATCGGTTTCATAGTTTCGGTTAGTGTTGCCCAAATGCAAGAACAAGACGAGACTTAGCCAGTCTTGGTCTTGGTCTTGCGCCCATACACCTGGTCTTGGTCTTGGTCTTGGTCTTGCGCTCCCGGTCTTGGTCTTGGTCTTGGTCTTGCAGCAAGAGTCTTGCAAGTCTTGCAATTACCTATTAGTCTATTACTATTTATTAAAGTTTACTTTAAATGTTAGAAAAACGTATTAGAATTGGAACTTGGAACATTGTGAGCTTGAATTAACATAGCCATAGTAAAGATCAAGCAGATTAATAAATAACTGAAGATTTGATAAGAAATTCGAAAAATCAACTGACCTATATGTCGTTTTCATGGAAGTAACTGTTTCTTAATAAACATTTATGATTTATAAGCTTACATTTGCTACAACATGTAAAAAAAAAAAATTAATTACAATAACTTGACTGTATTTTAAAGAACAATACTTATCTGTCTAGAAAGAGATTGAACCCTCAACTTATAAGAAATTTAATAAAAGAGTTTTACGATTTATCATTTATTTGAATAAAAAATAAAATACAACACAAATCAACAGCTTTATCATTAGGTTATGATACTTTATATCAATTTTTTTGACCAAGAATTAATACAAAGTAACCATCTGGCTGACTCATCACTTAACCTATTTCTATGTTTTCTAATTACTAATGATGCGTTAGAAAATAATCTCTCAGCAGGTACTGAAGTTGCCGGTATTGAGAGAAAATCACGAGCCATTTTCGATAAAATCGGATACTCTGTCTCATGCGTCCTCCACCAATCTAAAATGTCTTCCGAGCTGGCAGTTCTTGGTTTTCTCAGGTACTCCTCCAACTCGTCTATCACTAAGCCTTGAAGACAAGATCCAGATGACGTCGAGGGACATTCATAGAGTTTATCAAAGTCTATTACGTCTTCATCTTCATCACATACTTTATTTTTTTTTTCTGGTAATTCCAGAGATTTGTTCAGTGAGTGTAGACTTTTATATTCTTCATAAAGTTCATTGAACTTGCGCAGACTTTCTGTTTTAAGTTGCTTCCCCCACATTGTCAGGTCAAAAGTCTGAGCCTTATGCCTTGGGTCTAAAATTAAAGAAGTACAATAAATCCAGTTGCTCTTCTTGTAATGTTTAAGCATTTTGTCTCGAGCTGCTTGGAAAGCTAGAATGAGCCTTTCATCCACTTCAGATCGATTAGGTTTCTCATCTAACTGTTTTACCATGGATTCAATTTTATCTAGCAAGAGATTGAATGATACAATGACTAGCGGTAATGTAACATATTTGTCTCCACCAAGTTTTGTACTTAAAAGTTTAAAATTTATTAGAAATTTATGTAATTTTTCGAGTACCTGCCATTCATTAGCTGTGATTTGAAAATCATTTAATTCGGTGACAGAACTGCACAATATGTCAATGCCCGCTCTCACTTTTAAACCAAATCCAATCATATCATGTGTGGAATTCCATCTCGTTGGACAGTCAAGAATGGCATTTAGATTTGATGGCACGCCAGCTGCTTCACAAGCAGACTGAAACTTCTTCTTCACTATCTCACTTCTTTTTATTTTACTGGAAATGCTGCGTAACTTTGTTACAGATGTACGCGAGTCAGCAATATTTGGTGCAGATTCTTCATCTTCCTCATCCTCAGTTTCGTCTGCATAGTCTTCGTACTGCTGATCTTGCGCGTTAGTGTCAGACTCACAGTGTAATGCTAAGGTCTTTAATAAATCTTGTACACCAAGGTTTAAAATGTGAGCAAAGCACCGGAAATGTTGATTGTCTGAATCAAAGTGTTGCGGCAGCAGTTTGCTCAGTTCATACATAAATTTGGTATTTGCAGTTGCGTTGTCGACCGTGATACCTTGTATTTTATCAATTATGCCATATTCCAATAAACATTCATGGAAAATCGTTGCAATATCTTCCCCAGTATGTCGACCGCGTGATGGTATAAAATCAAGAACTACAGATTGATACTTCCATTCGTTGTCTATATAATGAATAGTAACCCCGTAGTAACTCCTACCAGCAATTGACGTCCACCCATCAATGGTAAAAGACATTTTAGATGATAATTGTTGAAGTCGTTCCTTGAGATTCAATTGGAGCTCTTCAAATCGCTCTTTGACTTTCCTTCTAAGTGTAGACCTTTTAGGAAACACCATATTAGGGCAAATACGTCGAAAATATACTTGTGTAGCTTCGTCATCGAAAAATGAGAAGGGAAGATATTTTTTCACCACCCAATCAACTGTAGCTGTCGTGATGTTGTCACTGCTGTTTTCCGACTGAAACAAAACAAGAAATCTTGTGTTATTATTTAAAACATACTAGGTTTGAGCGTATAAGAGGAGGAGGTTTGTTGTTGTTAAATCGAGAAAATCGTTAAATTGATATTTGTTATATTAAGGTTGCACTGTACTGTAATTTACCAAAATAAAGTACTTAGTTGTTACTGGCCGATTCAATGAAAATATGGGTGTTAGTGGTGTTTTCATCTAGAAACTTCATCTTTCATCGTTGCGACATATTAAGTATGTAATTATCGTCTAAAAAATATTTTAGACGATAATTACATACTTAATATGTCGCACCCCTAGATGAAAACACCACTAACTCAAAAATACTTACGTAAGTTAATGGCGTTTTTGAAAGTATCGCATGAATAGCTACGCGGAGTTAAAATTCTTTTAACTGTTAAAAAAATATTCTTACCTGTCCACTTCTTCCAGCGGTTACTAAAAAGCTTGTGATATCTCCACTTAATTTTGGTTTAACAGGAAGAAATATTTCTGATTCCTTTTTGTGGAAAGATATTAGATGTTTCCTTAAGCCTGAAGTGTTTCTGTTTTTCATTTTTATTTCAATCTTTTTATGTTGGCACAATTTACAGAAGGCAGTTTGGGATGCATGAATTATTTCGAAAAACTCTTCAAATTTGCTTTTGGGTCTTTTAGATCTGTGACTCAAACTCTCGTTACTCGGACTAGAATAATTTGAATCTTCGTCACTCATATTAAATTGTACACGTGATACGTTTTTAGAAAACAACGAGAATTAGTAAAAACAATTATTAAGTTAGACTCGAAGCACAGCTCAATTGGAAATGACTGGAATTAAAATAATTCCTTTATTTATAGTACGTTTCCTTGCTTTCTACCGCGCCGCCTCGCCACGTGCCGGCTCTATGAAAAGGATGCCGCCGCAAATGAAACAATGCCGCGTGCGGCGTACAAACACACACTAAATATTACCTACTTGTACAGACGCGACGCGTGAATAAAATATATGTAAAGAATTAGTGCCAATCACTATTCTTTACATATAAGTGAATGTTTTGGCGTACATCTATACTAATATTATAAAGCTAAAGAGTTCGTTTGTATGTTTGATGACAGAAGTTTTAAAATAAATAAATAAGTTCTGAACGTCACTATACCTCCAAAGTTACTATTCCTCGTGGACGAAGTCGCGGGCACAGCTAGTAAATACTTACTCTCATCATCTCTCTCAGAGATATTCGGGCTGATAAGTAATACAAAACTCTTATCGCAGGCTTTTTATTTTATTAGTAGATAAGTACCTACGCTTTTTATATTATTTTATTAGTTTTGTAAAATTTTTTTACACGTTTCAAGTATATTTAAAAGCGGCTACAATATTTATTAAACGGGTGATATTTGAACACTTTTTTGCTATTTTTTCTTTTAAAAACTTAAGAAATATAATGACTAAATGTACAATAATAGTACCTAAGTAATTAGTTTAAAACCATATAAGTAATCAATATTATAATATATACTTACTAGAATGAATTAATATGACATCTACTACCTATCCTTACCATTTTATCCTAATCATAATACTACTTGCGTGATCAGTATAATGTATTCATTTTCATTCTAAGCACTCTGAAACTTATTTATTCTTTGGAACACCTGTAGGTACTCTTAAAATTCGAAATTATTTTGCATGAGTATACCTACGCCCTATGGCGGCAATCAAATAGTGTCAAATGTTATGATTTCGGCGTGGCGGCAACGATTGTTTTAGATTTCAAAAGAAGCCGCCGGCGCGTGTATCATAACCATGTACTTCCGAAAAGCGGCAAATTTCTTTGAGAAGTAAGTACAAAACCTTTGATGCCGCATTATCAAAGTGCCGATGGTTAAAACATAACTATGCATGCACTCAGTTTGATTTTAATAGATATTTTAATAGATATGTTTATGGTATTAGTCGTAATGCGCATAGGTCCAGTTTTTCATATTTTTTGATACAGTTTTTTGCGTCTCATAGAATTCCTAAGCGTACCTACCTATACACCGAACTGTTACACCTAACTACTCAGTGAAATAGCGCTAAGTCCTAGCTGCAAGACGCAAGAGTCTTGCAGGCTATGTCTTGTTCTCGCTCAAGTCTTGCACGGTCAGTCTTGGTCTTGGTCTTGCTAAAAATACGCGGTCTTGTTCTTGGTCTTGGTCTTGCAAAAACGCAAGAACAAGACCAAGACTGCAAGACCAAGACTGAATTTGGGCAACACTAGTTTCGGTGCCTGTGCACTGCAACCAAACAAATATTAGTGTAGATGTTAAGTATGGAAACAGAGTTAGTAGATTAACTTATTATTTCTTAAGACTACAAAATTAAAATAAGATAATATAAGAACCGACATTAATATTTCTATAGATGACATAATATGACGAACCGCATTCGAACTTCGAATGTTATTAAAAAACTGCCGTCTATGCACACTTAGTGTTCCGTATTTTATTTTAAAAAAATCTCTTACTTTATGAATTTTAAGCCCAACGTCTAAAAAATATAAAATCAATATTAAATGAAAGCTTTACTTGTAATATCATTTTGTTAGTTCCATTTCGAGACGGCCTAGTCAGATTATATTTTTCGCTCTCACAAATATACCGTAAATCGATATAAACATAACGTTTAGATAAAAAAATTGTGAACATTTGATATAAAGGTGCGTGTGATTATATTCTGTGTGTATTATTGCAAAGGTTTAGTTTTATAAGTCTAGTTGTTGTTCATTGTACTTTTGTACGAATTTTAGGCGAAGCGGGCCAGTATAATCCGTTCTAGGGAGAGGGCGGGAGTGTACGTCAATATTAGTAAACTAAACAGTTTTTTGATATAAAAAATATGGTCTATATTTACTTTTATGATCTATGTATATGAATGATATTATTTATTGTCTAGCGACCTGCCTCGCACGAATAAGATATAGGTATTTAAAAACTTTGTAAAAAAAATATATTTCTAAATTATCGTTGTCTTAGATTTTCGCGATTATTATTTATTGAAATAAAACTATTTTAAACGGATTTAAATCGCGTATATTAATTATTTTTATCATCCCGACGTTTCGAGCACTTTGCAGCGTTCGTGGTCACGGGTAGACTAAGGTGACATTTGTCTATTTGAGATTTTAGAAAATATTATTTACAACTACCGCCAACGGTTTCTTAGATGGTATCTTGAATAACGTTCCGGTTGCACGCAGAAGGCAAAATAGTTTTATTTCTATATTACTTGTCTTGTCTTGTAACTTGTCAATATCTAGACTAGAGTAATAAGCGGACCCTGGTATAAGCGGGGAAATGCTAGGTGGATGAATAAATATCTTTAGCCTATGTTCATCAGGATAACGTAGGATTCTAATAGTGAAAGAATTTTTCCAATTGGTCCAAGAGTTTCGGAGCCTATTCAATGCAAACAAACAATCAAATGCTTTCTTATAATATTAATATAGATACATGTGTAATAATTTTTTAGAAAATCATCCGTTACAGATAGACCTAGATATACCTTAATTTTCAAAGGATCTGACTCTTTTTATATAAAATAAGCCGAAGTAAAATTTGCAGCTCCAGAGGAGCAAAAAATGCGTTGCCAGTTTACAATGACGGATGACAGGGAATAGAAAATAGGGAAATTATTAAGAGAGGGTGTCAGGGTTCCGGCTAGCTCACTCACAATATGAAACGCAGCCAAATTCTATATTCAATTAATCTTATAAGAGGCAATAAAATCAATACGTATACGAGACAATTTTATGAGTGCGGAACTCTAAAAACAATTTAACCGTTTGATAAAAAAACTCAATGCATAAACTGTATCGAGTTTTTAACAAAAAACATAATCGTGAGCGAGCATTCTAAAGAAGCTTTAACAGATAAAAATGACAATAATTGTAATTACTATTTAAACTACTTGAATATACAAATAAAGTAACCATTTCTATAAATATGGCTGCTATATATAATTTTAATTCAAAATATGCCTTGTTCCAGTGGTTTCCAATTAATTTTTTTGTACCATTTTATGAAATACCTCAAATTTGCGCTGGTACTTATCTCATAATGGTAAATACGTGTACCTCTTCTTGTAAGAATTACCATCAGAGTAGAGTTCTAAAGCATGAGTTTAATGTAAACTGCGTCGGCTTAACAACTCGAACGCTATTTGAACAAATGGACTAGGAACTGATTGATCAAAATATATTTTAATTTTTTTTACTGATATAATAGTCTTAGTCAAAAGAATTCACGTACCACTCATTGAGAACCACTGCCTACTGGGATTTTCAAGATTCTTCATCAAATTACAAAGCAATTTTTTGCTTTAGTAAATAGATAGCAAGGTTCGGAATATGATTTCTACCGAGAAGAACTTGTAAGAGACTCGATAATTAACCCTGCATTACATGAATATATCCATCTACGTTGTCAAAGCGCGCTTTACATACCCTAAATAAAATTTACTTAAAATAATCGTAATGAGAAAATTACATTATTCAGCGATATAAAACTTTGTAAATAACAACAGATACGTCGAAAATAGTTACGAGAGCTGTGAATGTCCAAAATTCGACACTGATAGTAAATTCTTCATTAGTCGCCTAATGTGTGTCGCCTAATGTTAATATCACAATAAACTGTGTGGTAGTTTTTCATTTAATATTACAAAAATAAATGATTATCGAATCGGTCAAGCACACTGAATACAACCTGAGATGGTCTAGTGGTTAGTCCATCATAACCGATGATCGCGGGTTCAAACCCCAGCTAGACCCCCGAGTCTTTAATTGCTAAATTTGTGTTTAAATTCATCTTGTGCTCAACGGAAAAGGAAAACATCGCGAGGAGTTCTAAGCCTCCTCATTGATTGGAGAGGAGCTCTTTGCCAGGGACATTTACAGGCTTACATTTACAGTTATATTACTTTTTTATTGAATACAAAAACAAAATTTCAAAAAAAAAAAAATTGAACAGCCTTAAATTTCGTAAAAACCAACAAAACGGAACTGACATTTCAATCCACGAAATCTTTATTAGCTTCTAATAAACTAAAAATAACCCAGCCTTGTTCCGCTCACACGTCGCGTCGGTCAGACATCGTTTACCTTTCGTCACGTACCTAATAGAGTCTTCAAGTTCTTCAAACAACATCGACACTGACGCAAAACTATCAATTGACTCTTATTTCTATTACTATAAAACCTAAAACGTTATTTGATAACTGCAAAACAGTTTGTCATATCTAAAAGCTGTCGAGTTAACAATCGGGGACACAAAGAATTAATAATTTGTTTAAATTGACTTTTAGAATGTTTATGTTGTCTATTATCAAAATAATTGCTTGTAAATGTTTTACGACAACGAATGTCTTATTAACTTGACAAAGAGGGACCTTGGTAGCGGCTATTGTTGTTAAAGTTATTATAAATTTCTTGTTAAATAAATATATTGTGATTGATATAATAATTGTAGCTGGAAAGCAGATTTAATTATTTCCTTATTTAGCAAATATATATAATTTGTACACATATCGCAGTCCACTAGCTTAATTATCCGTTCAATTAACAGCCTAGCCTGTTTATTATGCGGCGCCGTTTCATTAGTTGGCTGAATGATATGCAGCCGTAACGTCTATTACAATATTTAATGAACTGGCTGGTTGATTGAATGGCTTATTATGTTAGTTGGCTGCGACATATATATAATGGAAAAAAATAAAAAACTCATTGTAATTAACTTAAATTACTAATTGTAGACAAATTTTGTATGTAATCTGGAAAAGCAAATACTTTTAAAATCAAAATAAATCACACAGTGTTACAACAGTTTTTTTTAACGTAATAAATATAAAACGAAAGTAGGTATAAATTTTCAAAAGCGTTTTTATTAAGTACCTATAAGATTGATAGTTATTAAAATATTATTATTTCTATTGTTATTAATCGTTATTATTCATATCTTGGTAATAAAGTCTATGTAAAATAATTTATCCACTTATAAAAACACTTTTTCAAAAAATAGGTCATACTTTTTTCTCATTCTGTGTATCCTAAAAAAAATCCATAGCAAATTTATAACACATATCTGTGATTTAAAAATTGTAGCTTTATTAAACACTAACGCTTATATTTCCTAACAAAAATCAAAAATTGTTAGCGTGAAACAGTAAAAAGTATAGAAAATATACATGTAATACATAGATATTTAATTTTTAATATTTTATTAATTTGTCTAACGGAAACAACTAACTTAGCATTTAAATTGAGAAAGCATCCGCTAAGAAATATAGAGAGCTGAGTTAAGAATACTTTGATCTATTTCAATATGATAAACGTTCACTTTTTGTGATGAAATTATATTTTTAGCACAAATATAAAAACACAGGACTCATTAGTTATTAACATAATACTTTTAAAACATAGCTATTGAAATGTTCGAACCAATTAATTGAAAAAACAATACTTTATGTCATTAAATGGAGTACGTGTTTCATTATTTTACAGCACTTCTACGTAGGCTCCGATGACGCTTATGGTTTTTGATAACATCACAACGAATATATTTGTATATATATGGCGATTATCTCATTAATTACTGATCCATATAGATGGAGTTCGCTATTTAAATGCATATTTGTCAAGGAAACTTTTAAATATAATGTGTTAAAATCGGATGAATATCTTCAAAGATAAACTAAGTAACTTTTCATATTCAATATAACGGGTCTCATCGCGATGCGAGCGAGGTGGTCGAGTCGACGAATGCAACTTCGTCGAAACGTCGACCAATAAAATGGTAGTATACCATTAGTTATCGCGATAACACCCGTTATATTAAATATGTATAAATCGCGAAAGTTTAAAATATATAAAACTAAGTAACGCTTTAATGGCTAAAAGATAATGTCCCGTGATTGCTACGATGAATACGTCTTTTACATTTATAGGTCTTGTACTTAACAGTTATGTTTGGAATCGGTTGTATCTTTCTATTAAATATTCGAGTAGAATTAATGTATAAATGCGAAACTTGTAGCTAATTTTTATGTTCCAAATAGAACATTTAAATTATTAAAACCATTTGAAATCCCGCCGGCGCTGCGTATTAAGTTATCTAGTGCTCGTTATTATTCTACTCAGAACTGGCAAATTGTACTTTCATATGCGATCTCTTTAAAATGCATATAATTATGAAAAAATACTAATATCCAACTTTTACATAAGATTCAATATATCGAATTCACGGCATTATAAAAAGTACCCTTTCTTATAAAGAAAAGAATTATACTTAAATACATAGACATTATTTTATTTTCAATAAGGAATTATACTTCTTGTTTAAAAAAAGTCGCAAAATCAGTCCCGTTAAGTACAAATTGCGTTCACCTAACCCTTCGCTTGTCTATGGGTTGTTTTGACGGGTTACGGACGATCCGTTACGCCGTCGGTCCCGGTTATTAACACAGATAATAAATTAATTAACTCTGGAAACGGAAGTTTAATCTCTATCTGATACAGATAAAAAAAGTCACGTGTGAAAACAAATGTACTAAACACAGGTTATAATAATAAATTGATGATTATATTGGAAGGTGTTAAGAGTGATAATTTAAACACTGTCGTGACGTAAAATATTTCATTTACAAGAAGAAAGATTCTTTTAAAATTATTTTCAAGCAACTATGACCTTAGGTATACAAATACATAAAATACATTTACAATATACTAATACATATTAAATTAAAATCTATATCTTTTTAAATTAGAGTTAAAAAGAAAAAAAAGTGGAAATAAAAAAAAATTAAGTTGTGAGTTTTTTTTTCGAACTGATGTTACATTAATTGGTGTTTCGTTTTGATGTTACAGCTTACGAAAGTTATGAATAATAATAGTACTTATGTATTATATGGACTTTTGTATTTAATAAATATTACTTGACACAAACATATGTATCTATGTATAATTTTATTTAGATACATACCGACTATTATTATCTACCAATAAGAATTTTAAGAGGATTTTTATTTTTTGTTCTTATAAGAAATTACGAATAATTATTTATTAAAAAATAACTGCCTTACTACAAAAGATTTAAACAGACGTTACACGCGCGTTTAAAAAAATCCGTACTACAAATTCGCGTCTCAGCACAGTTTTGAGTTAAACATGCATTAGATATAGATTAACATACGTTTAAGTAAGTTTAATAGATGTCTAAAACCTATTTCAGCTGTCAAATGTAACGTATAACATTTTATCAATAAGTTTTTTATGAGTTAATTCGCTGTTAAGATAATGTTTTAAGCAATGTTTAATTTTTAAACACTGTTTAGCTAGACACGCGTTGAACATGGTTTTAATGCGTCTTTTGTAGTATGACAGTAAATCGCGAATATGTCAATCATACTTATATAATCTTCGATACATTTTTAAATGCTTATTTTACCATAACTTCTCTCATTGACTTTTTAAAACAATAATAAAAACATACAAAACAGAGAATACAAAAAAATGAATTAAATGTATAAAATATATTATACTTTTTAATTAAAACTTACCAGAATCGCTGTCATCCCTATCATAGTGTGGTCTCCAATACGTCTCATCATACCGCAGTGGTACTTCCGACCGACCAGTGAATTTAGTAGGGTCTAGAATGTTCTCAACAGAAAATGCAATAGCCGGTCGATCAGGCGGCCTCGTCAACCCGAGCCGCCTCGTGAGGTCGACAGGCGCGGCCTCTTCCACACCGACCACGTCCACCTCGCCGTTCGCCTCTGCCTCCGCTTCGGCCTCGTCCTCTCTCCTATCCTCAGAACCTCGCGCCATTGCCAGCATCGTCATAGCAACGTCTATTTTTTTAAATATACCACAAACATTAAAATTTTATCTATTTACAATTCATCGTTACTGTTTTGTGTTTTATTAAAATTGTTCCGCTTAATCTCGATCGTTCGTTTAACACAACACTGCACAGGTACTGTTTTTTTTTTATTAATTATTACAAAGTCAATTCAGTGAAATAAATTATAATATTATTATCATTTATTCTTTTTTTATATTTTACATTTTAATGTTATAAATAACGTGTACTAGTTACAATTTACAAACGAATTCTACCCGTAAACGATCGCACTGAAATCCGTCAACGCAAGCGCTAATGAGCACGCAACCGTCTGCATCTAACATCGGAACTATACGAACGATAAAACCGGGAACGAGGCAGGCGGAGACTCTCCGAGAGGGGGACCCGAGCACCGAGGGAGGGGAGAGAATGGGGCCAGCCGATTGGCCGAGGCAAACGAGGCGTGCCCGGGGTGGAGAAACGTAATCGAGCAATAAGGTTTAAACAATTTCGTTTAATACGTTGAATTATGTAAGAGAGCGGCGGGCAAGTAATCGCGCACAAGCGATAAGGCCATTTGCGCTACTTCGTTACGTATTAATGGGGCAGGAAATTGACTTATGAATATTAGAGGTCGCGGCGAGCTGAAGATCGGGCCAAAGCGGCCCCGTGCGGCTCTGCCGGGTTATTTTCGTAGTTAAGCGCTGAAACAATGATGTTTATTGAGTTTTGAACTTAATGGGTTTCGGGCTGCGGCTGCGAGCGATTTGCGCCATTAACGTGTTTGTATAGGTCTTTAAATACCTGCGAGGATGTATTAACTCTGTTTATTGTAACTTCGCTCAGTTTTAAGTTGGAGCTCGCTTCGTGTGCGTTATGGATGTTCTTTTGAAATAGCTTTTGCTGTAATTGCGAACATCAGAATTGTAATTTCGGCTTTCTTGGAATGCGGTAAAGTTATACCTTTATTTAAAGATAATATTTAAATTTGTATTGGTATAATATTACATAGATCCTATCAAAATAAATTGAATTTATGTTTTGATCAATCTGAAAACTTATATATAAGTCTGCTTATTTCCGAACGAAATATTTTATAGAAATTAAATTGGCAAAATGTGATCCAGATGTAAAAAAGATCTTCTCATATGAACTTATAAGATGCATAAAACCATTTTACGTTTTATATACCTACTTGTTTACCTACTATGTTTATAAAATCGGGATAGAAAATATTCTAATTTATTTAATATCGATATTTTCTTCCATCTTGTTTAATATTCAGACTTCTAATTAGAAAAAGCATACTATTCAGTATATGACTACATTAAACATAAAACCGCGTGGAATACTAGTGCGTTGACATTCTCGCAGGATAACTGTAGCTAATTGTATCAAATAATATTGTACAAAAATATTTTTAAAAGAGTAACAACTGAGTTTCTCGCCGGCTCTTCTCAGTAGAGTCCACACTCCGAGCCGGTGGTAGCTTCACGTGGAACTGACTGTAAATTGACGATTCGAAAGAGCTTGTAAAGGCCTATTTGAATAAAGTATATTTTGAGTTTGAGTTTGAATTATGACCATTTATTTATTTATCTGTAATAGTCTTTAAATGTCCCACAGCTGGGCAAAGGAAAGATCCATTACGGGTTGGCTATTGAATTTTCAGCTAAGTATATTAAATTAGAAACGAAGTACCTATTCAACCTTTTATAGAAGCCACTTAAAAAAGTAGATACGTAATAATTACCTCTATCCTACTACTATTATAGTATCAAAAATTTGTGAGGATCGAAGAATGTTTGTTCATCTATTAGCAAAAACTACTGAACACATTTGTATGAAACTCTACAGCTTATACATATGTACCTACATCAGAATAATGTATGTGTTACCTATATTTTAACTACATACTATAAGGGCGAAGGCGCGAGATAGCTAGTTTTTATATTTTAAAAAAATATTCACCCCATTCCACCCGCGAGTTCACCCGCGTGGAATTTGGTTATATCGCACTCCCGTTTAGATCGCAATCCCATGGGAACCGCGCGTTTTTCGGGATCAAGAGTAGCCTATGTCCTTCCAAAGAATCGAATCGAATCAACGACATCCTCTAAAATTTCATCGCAATAGTTCCAGTAATTTTTTAAATTATTCGTTACAAACATACCTAACTAAATTGCAGTTCGTTCGGTGAATGAGAGATTTGGAAGTGTATCCTTCTCCATTCCTCTCCCTATTTTCTATTTCCTTCCACACCTCATACCATTCTAAGCTGGCGTCGTATTTATGGCTCTTATTGTGCTGCAAAGTTCCATGGGCGGTGGAGATCATCTATAATTAAGTGGTTATTTTCTGGTATACATAGGTATGTCCTGCCGGTTATTTTTTTATAAAAAATATATTTGAGCTGGTTACGATCTGGTAATATTTTTTTCATAATTAAAAAGTAATTACGTAAATGCTTTATCAATAAATAATTTAGTGTGTAATAATGAAATAAGTAAAAATTTAATAATTTATTCAATTAAATTGTATGTAGCGGCTGAATTTATTAAAATGCTCTGGGCATTCAGAAGCAAATCCAGTCTGGATTACAGGGAAGTTGAGAAATTATAATTTTAAAAATTTAACGACGAAAATTATACCGTAGATATATAATACTATTATTACAGTTAAATTTGGTAAATAAAGGTTCAAACCCTGGCACTGCTGAGCTTTTAAAAGCTAAAGTGTTTATCTTGTGTTTGGCGATTAAGGAAATTATCATAAGGATACTCGCTGTCTAGAGAAATTCTGACAAATATATAAATACGCCAATTCGCAATAGAGCAGCATAGGATTAAGCCTCTGAGCTTACCTCTTCCTTTTAATAGGAGCCGAGTACTTTGCCCAGCAGTGGGACATCTACATGCTGTTACATCATATGACTTAAAATTGCTAGAGTGCTACTGAACATCAGTAATCGACCCATCTTATGAATACATTTTTGAGATATCGCAATATTTTTTTTTTTTTTATTTTGGCTTGTTATTTCAGTTAATCTTATTTCTGTTTCATATTTTTTTTTTTTGTTTATGACCCAAATAAAGTTTTACTTTACGTGTCTTAATTTTGGTACTCGTATATAGGATGTTACGCCGTAACCAAAAACGACCTAAACTCGTCCGATATCTGGAAACAGTAGCGATAGGAATTCACGCTTCACGGTCGTCATAGTGATAATGGCGTCCTGTCAAGCGCTGGACGACCGTCACTCGTCAATGGGCCTATTTATTTTTTTAAACTATCCACTTAATCGCTGTTAAAAACCCACCATTGAGTGACACCAATGACAAGCACGATTTCTACTATTTGATACGGTTTTCTTTGGTTTCGTACAGGGTGCTTTAATAAGAGCTATTTGAACGACCTTGATTGCCAGTAAAAACCTTTTTAATACGCTTATGAAATGATAATCTATATATTTATACGTAAAGCAATAGCTTTGGACCCCTTTTTACGAAAATTGTGAGAACGGAAATTTTTTTTATTCAAAAGGGTTATACTATACTTCCAGATTGATTTCAAAGATTTTTTATCAAAATCGTTTAGGTAAGTAATCTGTTTTTTAAATCAAAATAACTAGAATTAGTATATCGTCCTATGTAACGAAATTGAGTATTTTGCTTTTGTGTTCGGTTTATTTTTTTTAGTTACTTTTTTTTCATTCTAATCATAAAAAGGTAAATAAAAAAATCAATCTTTAGGTTTAGTTTATGCGTTTTACTCTTTTAATTGATATAATAAAGCAACTATGTAAGTGTTATCTAAGTCACCTTATGAACGTTGTTAGTCCAAAATTAAACCACTGACAGATAAATTACTTCAAGTGTAAAAACAATCACAAACAATTTATTTAAAAATATGAGCAAAATTTACAAGTGTAAGTCTCGCCTAACACCGGCCTCAAATCGAGCGATATTCCAAACACTCTGTATAGTAGAGTGTTAAAAACCAGCATACCATCGCGTCGCCACCAATTCACTCGTGATTAGAGTCACTGCTGGGGCCTTTTGTGTCCCCGCATGAGTCAAACAGATCTCAGTGTGAGCTATACTGGTGGCGCTAACGTTAATTACGAAATATATATGGTCAAAGAAGCAGTACCAAGTTTACAATACCTAGTTGCTATGTTATCACTCGCGTTCCAGTCTCGATTTAAAAACAACTACAAGACAACATCTATAGGATAGGTTCACAGTAGCCCTTCACTTTTTAAAGTTTTTTTTTTATTTATTAATTACAATTAGGTATACGTTTTTGTGCAACAATCTTCTTACGAGAGTAAGGGTCTAAGAAGACTGTTACGCGAAATTACTCTCATAAGTTTTGCTTTCAGACTTCCATAAAGATTTAGGTAAGTCATTTGTCATGATTTAACTTTAAATATTTACTGTCAGTGCCTTATTTTTGAAATTCACAGCTTTCGTAACTGCTTATGACGTATCCGTTACTAGGTTACAGAGTTGTTTTATATCGCTCTCGAGAGTAAATCTTACAAATGTATACTCGCCTTCGGCTTACGACTCTCTCACTAAGTAAGAAACGCAGCTGATGTCACTACATTACGTTTATATACGGACGGTAGAGCTAGTCACTGCAGATTACAGGCTCTGCCATTAACCATAATTTGTGATGCTTTTTTGATGTACCAAGATATTACAATAACATTAAAATTGCGAAATTCCCTTGCAATATTTTATTATCTCAGAGTGTCTATCAAAAGGTTACGGCTACTAAAGACTGACGATTATGATTTTACAATAAAAGTCACGAGTTCAAATTTTGATTAGAAGTATTTAAAATGGTCATGGTTATTTCTACATTCCTATTTTTTGTCATTTATCGCATGAATATACCTATTTAGTAAATCATTAAGCACAACACTATTTTGAAGAAAGCTTGTGATTTAAAATATTTGTAAAAAAAGTAAAATTGCGCAGTTTTTAATTCTATTACTTATACATATTATATATATATTTTTAATTATAAAAGGTTCTTAAAATATAACATTTCAAAATCTCGAGTAATTATTAACATACTCAAAATAATATTTTATATGCATTCGTAAAATATATCTTTAAAATTATTTCACAGACAAAATCATGTTACCATAGTAGTTAAAAACAATCAATTAATAATCTGGCGCAGCCTTGTTTAATTAAGACACCGATCGGATAAAAGGAAAAAAAAAATATCCCCAAACAAAATTTAAATCATTAATAAACACGTCTGGCAGAACTGAAGTCCACTCGTTTCAGTGCTCGGATTAATTAAAAAGTTTGATGCGAAAAAAAAAGATGGAGTCGGTACGGGCGTCCCCAATTAAAATTTTACCGGGATTCATTAAGGTGCTTTATTTTTAAGTGCCTGTTATGAGTTTCACGCTCCAATCATTAGTCATGGCTACACCTACATAGGATAGGATGCAATCACATATGGATGCTGATATGCAATAACGTGTCAACCCACAAATAGTGAAATTCGGAGATATTGGTATATTTTGATACTGCATCGCCTATTTAACATTATCAAATTAAAAAAAATTAAGTCATATAAACTAAATAAGTACGGAAAAAGTTTCTTAATTAATTGTTTCTAAATTCCAGGTCGTTCCTTATTTTGTAATTTATACAATAATCTTATATTTTTAAAAACTTTTTGTTAGATAATCTATTAAATATATCAACCTGCTTTTAATTAATTGCAGCTTTAATCAAAAAAGAAAAGAAAATATGGATAAATACCTATTCAAACAATCTTATTAAGAATATGTTTGACATCTTTAGACGCCATTTTCTCAAAATGATGTTCGTGTGGCTCGACACATATCAGCGTCCATATATTAATATTATAATATGGCTCGCGACATGCGATGTAGATGTTGTTTATGGTTTTTTCTATTTCTCGTAAACACTACTTTTTCCTGGAAAGGTTCCTGGAAAAGTACTTTATGTTCTTGTATGTGTTCTATAATCGTTGATTAGATAGTTTCTTTATCATATATTTGCGCTCAATCGGCGTTAGGGTTATGGGCTGTCAAGTGACTGTATAGTCTGTGACATTTGTAACAGTGATACTCTGTGACATTATTACTATTGGGATCCGGTTTCCAGCGCTCGCTCTCTGCTACGTGACTCCGATGCGCGCACACTATAAACAACAACAGTTCCTGAAAATCATCGTGTTTACCAACAACAAAACAGTATGTACTTCTGACAACGTGTATGCAAAATTCTACCATGATCAGTTCATGTATGAACCCCTAAGGAATGAACGGTAAATAAAAAAAAATGAAATAAACTAAATATCATTATAAGTAACCAAGTAAAATTATAACGAAATTCTTTTTCACTAAATTTTAACAAAGTTCATCTAAAAATAGATATGATGACCGGCAATGCTTGGGACATTCGACAAGCTTCATTGCTTCTTTAAAATTCTTTTTTGTTGTCTCTTGCTTGTAACAGTCGAAACAAAAATATTTTTTTAATAAAAAAAAATATATCTATGTGTTAAAGATATTAATATCTCCATTTTAATTAAATATTAATATATATTTTAAATTATGTAATTTTTGTGGCTGTTTTAAAAAGCTGCACAATGTAGCGATTTTTATAAGGCTAGAATTTGTAATTTTGCCATTTAATGACTATGTAAAAATGAAGCATTGACAGTAAATTCTTTCAGGTGTTAAGCAATAATAAATAAGTTGTCCCACTGAGTTTCTTTGCGGTTTCTTCTTAGGTCTAAGGTATAATTATTCCGAAACCGTGGTAGATTCTTCTGGTGGACGTTTGTTTAGTATTCACTTAATTTTCTATTAATTATCTGTAAGGTAATTATTTGGGCGCTTCATTATTGATGTACTGAGGATTCACAAGCCTCATGAGAGCCTACTTGAATAAAGTATTCTTTTATTTGATTTGATTTGATTTATCATTCATTCATCTATTCAATCAAATCAAAGTGTACACAGTAATTAAAAATATTAATATAGTGAAGCTGAAGTGCAAAAATAGAATGTAAATTCCTAATTTAAAAAATATATATATTTTGAATTTGATTGATTTTAAATAAAAAAAAATAAAATGTTGAAAATTGCGAATGGAAATTCTAATTGTTTAAAAGAACATTATCGTACAAGTATTTTTTAGAATCAAATGATTACTTTTTTGTGTTATTTTTTTATCGTTTTGACAATGATGAAAAGAGGTACTTCCTACACAGATAATAAAAAAAATTATCGTGTTTTTTACGTAAGAAAATAATGTAAATTCGTATTAAAAATTAGAAAGTAACCAATTACATGATGACTCGACTCGAGTTCAACATTTAAATTGATACATAAAAGCTCAAATTAAAATTCCTAAACCCGCGATCGTATGAGGTTGTCACGCGTGCGCCAAGAATCTTAATAACCAATTTGTATTTAACAAATCTCTTTGATTTTTTTTTGTCTCAAACATTGGTGAAGGTAATTGGACATTTCTGGATGGATATGAGCTAATTAATTCGAGAAATATTTATTGCACTAATGTTGTCTTTTGAAGCTGAAGCTGAAAGTCGTTAAATGTAATGGATTGTGATGTATTAATAAAGACACGCAGTGTTGCAATATCTTTATTTCTTATAATTTAAGTATTTTGTACTTTTGTACAGAGACTAATTTTAAATTTATTAATATTTATATTTAGTAGTTTTAACGTATGAAAGTTAAGTACATTATTATGCTCAAATAGAAGATCGTTGCTTCATATTTTTATTTCACTTAAAAAAATGGAACAGTCATTCGTCTAATTAATTCGATCAATTAACGACCTCTCGCCAATCACGTATAATGTAAGGCCGATAGGGAATCGTTCTCCGCCTTACCACTAGGTGGCGCTCAGGCAATTTGTCACACTCCCGACCAGACCTGACAGGGCACATGATTTATCTCCGTCACACAAAGGCCTCTCAAATAGACCCCCCTCGCAAAGCAAACACTCAATTTGGAAGTAATTACGGCGGGAAACTAGCCTTTATATTGTTTGCGCAGAGCTTATTTTCCCGCCAAAGTTTGACAGTGACAGCGCGGTGACAAGATCGCTCCGTTCGGAAACATTCCGCGGCTAATTGTATGTATCGCCCGTCGCAGAGCACATTTGTCAATTGTCGCCAACCTCCCTTATAACGGGACGTAATTAGTTAGTCAACTATTTCGGGAACGCTTTGACGGCTTATTAAGATTTCAAATTGAACACAAATTGGATGTCATACCTAACTGATAGCTAAGATGCTGTTCCTGTTCTTTCCGTGTGACGTTGAGTAATCATTTTATTAGAGTGAGGACAGCTTCGTTTTCTGCTTATCAAAAAGCGATCTATTCTGTGATCCAAATCTTAAAGCTAATACGACTAATTTATTTAAAGCTTTTGTGATTTTATTTCAATTGGCACGCAACATGTGGTGATTTATTTTCATTTATCATTCAGACGTGCATTTATTTAATCAGATTTAATTAACTGATACAACTGTATTTAAGTACTTTAGTAATACAATGCCTCATTAATTTAACACAATGATATTATAATATAACTAAAGATAAGTAGACAACTAGCTAGTGACTGAGAATGTCTATCCAGCGTATTTTTTGGGCTAACAAGTCAATTGATTAGCTTGCTAAAGTTGGAAATGAATAGAGACTTTTAACAACTTCACATATCTATAATTATAATATATCATTGATTAAACATTTAAAGTGTAAAATTTTTATTATAATTTAGATTCAAAAATAGATAATTTAGAAATATATTTTCAAAACAGAGGATTAATCAACTATTCAGACCAAAGGAATACACGAAAGAGGATGCATATCTCTTTTCCAATCACACCGAATGAACAAATTACGAACGCAATCAAAGCGATCTGTAACGATTTCCGGACGGATCGTTTACTTTTTTCATTCGCCACCTAGAAACTCCTTTTTATTCGTTTTCTAAACGTATGTTTTCGTAAATCGGAACGCGATTGTGAGAGCACTCACTAATCGACGGTTCGGTATCCGGATTCGTTGCGGTGCGTTCCAGAACGAGAATCGAATACGAAAAAAAACGTTCAATGTATCGAATCGATTGAATCGGCTGTCGACAAGCGATCTGTTTGACTCCACAGATGGCACTGCTGGGAAGTGGCTTTAATGTTGTCATCCATTGATATAATGCGCTATCTCGCTGTGAGGCGATAATTACATTTGTAGGGCTCGAAAATGTTGTAGAAAATATTTATTATTTGGCTATTGGATTATTTGTATATATTAAATTCGTTTTTAAAATAGTTTTTTTAAGTAAGTAATAGTAATTCGTTTACTTGGATAACATACGTATTCCAGTTCTTTTAATTTAAAAATATAACTACTAAACCGATTTGAATGAAATTGATACCAAACGGACTCTTTCAACCATCTTTCAACCATCATAAAAAATGAATTAATCAAATCGATCCAGCCGTTCGAGTAAGTGGTAAGTAAACATACATTTAAAAAGGTCCCCGATGAATTGAAACCCCCTTTTTTAGAAGATGGTTAAAAAGGTTATTTAATTAAAAACTGGTTGAGAATATAAACATAGATCCAAACAAAGCAAATAAAGATTGCTTAACCTAAATTCGCTTTCTAAGCCATGACTCGCGCTGCATCCCGTGGATGGTGATCTTAATAAGATATAATTAATTCTATTTGTAAACATGTGTCTGTGATATAAATTAAATGTATTATTTGTATAATTAGGAGGGAAGAAATCTTGGTTTGTATAAAAATAGAATGATGGGAAGGGAAACGTTAATTTTCTCTTTTTGGATTATTCGAGTTTTAAAATAATATATAGTTATTTTTTAACAACTTAATTAACTTATTTACTGTAACAAAATGTATGTACATTTATTATAAGTACGTAAGAAAGATAGAAATTTAAGTAAATTATGTTCGTTAGTAATAGTTTTAAAGGCAGAACTATTTTTAAAACTTCATAACTTTTATTAATTAAAAAAGAAATTTTTGGATTGTCTAGCACGCGTCTTCGCAGGAAATAGTTATTATTCGTTCAGTCGATATTAAAAATAACTGACATATATATATTCGTTCAGTCGATATTAAAAATAACTGACATATATATTTTTCATGTCCCAAATCATCTATATCAAAGAATTTATTAAGGCTATACAGGTAAAACTATTAAAACAAACATACAAACTAACTTACAAAATTTCAATAAAAAAAAACGAAATCAATCGAATATATTACACATATGCACACAGCCTTAAAGCGGCTGTATACCTACATGCCTTAAAACAACAAGCAATACTATATAAAAAATGAAACAAAAAAAATGGCGTCGTCGGCGGGAAAATTTGCCGGCATAATATTTTCACCCGCAGTGTGGGTTGCGGCAACTAATTGGATTCCTGTTACAATAAACGCGTCATCCCCTACAAAAACCCACCCTCTTTTAAACTTCGGAGATAAAGCCGAAATAAAAACAAAAAAAAATGGATATCATGGCTCGATATTCGTTCGTCGTATTTTATTTTATTACGAACTTGAGTACATTTTAACTACATGCTTTAATTTGGTTGAGTTTGGTTTGCAATGACTTATAAAATCTATTCTATAGTCATTGTTTCTTTACTTGGCTTATTTAGCAGACAAATATGTATTCTAGCCACACGTAAGTGTTAGATAAGAAATTATCGATTGAATGACTGAACTGAATAATTTTTTATAATGTAAAATTATAATAAAAAATATTCAAAAATTCGTTATTTTCGTTCGGTGTATTGTTTCCAAATAAGGATAAATAAAGAAAAGTAGACACATTACAAATAAGCTAATTGTTTAGTTGTTATTTGTTTTTATATATTCTTAATTCTTACTATTTTACATATGAGGAAAATCAAAAAAAAATCTTTGAAATAAAAGAAAAAGAGTTGTCAATATACTTGCCTATTCGAGCGAGTTTAAAACACCTTTTTTTTTTTTTTTTTTTTTTGTTTACGCAGGGTAAATCTTCATAGATACCCGACTCCTGGGGGGGAGACCGGGTTATGTGAGATTGTACTCACTAAAACCCCCTGCGATGGCCGCCAAAGCACGGAAAACTGAGAGGCTACGGGATCGCTTTCGCAGGCACGTCCGCGGCCTCTCCCGAGTTTAAAACACCTATTAACGCTTGCGTTAATAAAAAAGGATTTGAGAAACTTCAACGCTCCTAGCGCAGGCGTTAGTTCATAAAAAGCCATAAAATTTTAATGTAAACGTTAACGTGATAGGTAACGTTTTGAACAACAATAACAATACACTATTAATGATTATTTTACAATTAATTTCATTTTCAAAACATATCAAATTTAATTTCAAATTCGAAAATTATTGAACGATTGTTATCTTTTCACGTTGTAATGGCTCAACGGATTTAAATAAAATACCGAATGGAGGTATATCTAATAGACTTTTTTTCGCGAGTAAAACCGTGGGATATAGTTAAAAGTATATAAAAACACGAACGAATTACAGTTATGGTGTGCGTTGTATAAAATAAATAAGCTTTTATGAAACATTCTATCAAACGCCTGTAACTTTTCTATACTAAATACCTGCAAATACCAAATGCTTTTAAATAAAATAAGTGTCAAAAATAGAAACACCGTTATCCAATAAACCTACATCAGTTGATCTGTCCATAGCTTTCATTATGCTAGATCGACTATAGTATTTCTGTGGTTATTAATTTAAATTACAGACAAACGAGCAGGCGGTACCTGATGTTTTGATCACCGCAGACCATAGACTTGCAACACCAGATGAGCCACAAAGACATTGCCAGCTTGAAGATAAATAAATTGTAAATGTAAATAGGAAATAAGAAAAGTGAGGGGTTTTAAAAAAACAACTGAAGGGTACATTTAAAGCTTGCCAATCCAAATATTACAGATTAAAATCCGCTTATAAAAAGTGCACTATTTATTCGATTACTTCATTGGATTTTATTATAAAAAGTACATTATTTATCTGGTTAGTTAGTAAAATAGGTAAGTTAACACGCAAAAAATAATAAAAGAACAGCACGACTATTTATGAATAACTTCATAACAGACGCGTTAAAATAAATCATGACTAATAATCTTAACGCGTACACGTGTCCATTATTAATTAATCAATTTAATTACTAAATTACAAATAAGATATATAAAATGTTCATACTAATAGTTTAGTAATTGTTGCCTTGTTCTGCGTACGTATGTAGATTGTTGCAATATGAAAAACTACTCAAAAAAAAATGTCGGTAATACATATAATCGATTATTTTTATGGCTTATTGTTGTTTCCCTGAAATGTCCCTCTATTAGGCAAAGCTTCGCCTCGAATTCTCTATGTTTTGCGGTCTCAAAAGAGTTTAATTTCCTGCTGTATCTCATTAGGAATATAACGATTTATAGGACTTCAACCATAAACAATGTTCGAAGTACGTTTTTATCCGTCGTACTTTTTTTTTCATATAAAAATTAGCTAGCAAAAGAGCAATAAGGATACTCATGCATTTACGTATATAAAAAATAAATAAAATGTTAACCAACATGGTGTATATAATAAGATAAGTATATACTAAACCGCAAGATACTAGTGCAATATTATTCTTGTACAGATTAAAAAAGGTATTATTGATTTAAGTATATGCTAATCATTAAGACAATGGAAAACTTGGCGCTATAAAACTGCGTATTTACAAATTATACTGATATTAAAATCCATGCTAATATAAAAAATGTGAAACTCTGTCTTAGTTTAAATTTTTTATGTTTTGTTGCTATAATCGTTGAACTAATTTTGATGAATTTAAATAAATACAAAATATGCTATAGAATGGAATTTACACAAGGACATGCCTACTTTTTGTCGTGAAAATAAAACTTGAAGTTGATGTCGAGGATGTAAGTATGAAAAAAAACTTAAAAAAATTAATAAACAGACTCTCGAAAACGAAACAAGTAAACTAAAAAGCAAATATAAAGAATTTGTACAACATGTTGAAGTAATCTAAATATATGGACGCTGATAAGCAATACTGTGTCAAGCCACACGGACTTCGTTTTGAGAAAATGGCGTTTAAAGATGTCAAACCTATTCTTAATAAATACATTCATCTTTTTTTTTCTATTTTGATAAAATGTATATTGAATCAAAAGCAGATAGATTTATTCAATATGTTATATAATAATAAGTTTTTAAATATTTGAGATTATTTTATAAATTGCAAAATATGGAACGCATCTGAAATACGAAACATTGAGTTAAGAAACTTTTTTCCATACTTATTTAGTTTAGATGACTTGAAATTTGTTTGGATAATGTTAAATAGGTGACGTAGTATCAAAATACATCAATATCTTAAAATTTGACTTAATGTGGGTTGACACATTATTGCTTATCAGCATCCATATATAACTCGAAGGTGACTGACTTGCTGGCATAGTGATCTATCAACGCGCAGCCCAATCCACTGGACGGTCCGGGCTGAAATTTGGCATGCAGGTTGATGTTATGACGTAGGCATCCGCTAAGAAAGGATTTTGATTTATTCTACCTCCAAAGGAATAAAATAGGTAAAAGTTTATGCGAAACTTTTTCAATTTTCAACAGATTAGGCTAAGACTTTGCGTGCATAAAACTACTATGACGTAGGCATCAGACATCGCATACGAAGTCTCGATCATCAGCTAGTCAAACATAAAAAAAAACATAAATACATACAGCCGAACATAGAACCAATTTCATTTTCAAAGTTGCTTAAAAACCATCATTTCTCAAAGAAATGAGCTATTCAAGATTACTTTACGTCAGAAGCCGCGTGAAACATTCTATTTACAAAATCAATTATGAATAAGGACAATATTTTTTATATTGACTTTAAAAATTTCCAGGGCCTAGGCAATTACAAAAACAATTTGTCCTAAAGCCTCTATTAATCAAAATAATTCTAATATTTGCCAAACGAAAATAAACTGTATTGTTTAAAAGTAAAGCTGTTATTCGAATAAATAAACAAAGGTCGTTTATCCAGTGAAATGAGTGTAACTTACTTTTACTTTCAATATAATGTAAAATCGACTTTAACTCTATATCATTAAGGTTTTATTTGAAAGCTGTGGTTGAACGTAGTAATGGTATTCAAGATCAAGGACAGACCCAGTACTTAGGTCAATTAAGCTGTAATTATTCGCTTGAAATTAGGTTACAGATAATTTAAATTGTCTTTAACGCGATCTCTTAAATGGATACTGATAAGCAATAATGTGTCAATCCACAAAAAGTCAAATTTGGAGATATTGATTTATTTTGATACTACGTCACCTATTTAACATTATTCAAAAAATTTCATGTCATCTAAACTAAATAAGTATAAAAAAAGTTTCTTAACTCAATGCTTCTAATTTCAGGTGCGTTCCATATTTTGCTACTTATAAAATGGACGCTGATATGCAATACTGTGTCAAGCCACACGGACTTCATTTTGAGAAAATGGCGTCTAAAGATGTCAAACCTATTCTTAACAAATATGTTTGAAGAAGTATATAGGCATATTTTCTATTATTTTTTGATAAATGAATTAAGGAATTAAAAGAAGATTGATATATTTAATATATTATCTAATAAAAAGTTTTTCAAGTATCTGAGATTTTTGTATAAATTGGAAAATATGGAACGCACTTGAAATTCGAAACAATTAATTAGGAAACTTTTTTCCGTACTTTTTTAGTTTATAT
Source organism: Hypolimnas misippus (assembly GCA_037950945.1). NCBI lineage: Eukaryota > Metazoa > Arthropoda > Insecta > Lepidoptera > Nymphalidae > Hypolimnas > Hypolimnas misippus. The sequence goes on from JBBEEQ010000009.1 coordinate 7,268,940, forward strand.
GACCTTAAATTTTTTTGAATAATGTTAAATAGGTGATGCAGTGTCAAAATATATCAATATCTCAGAATTTGAGTTTTTGTGGGTTGACGCATTATTGCTTATCAGCATCCAAATAATCTTAAATATTTAAAAATCTATTATTAGATAACATATTAAAAAAATCTATCTGCTATTGATTTATTATACATTGTAAGAAAATAGAAAAGAAAATATGTATATAAACGTCTTTAAACAAAATTGTTAAGAATAGATTTGACATCTTCAGACGCCATTATCTCAAAATGAAGTCCGTGTTGCTTGACACAGTATTGCTTATCAGCGTCCAAATGTAGTTTAAAAAGTCCACAAGTTAATAATAACCGGTCTGTTATCACTGACAGGTATATTCCAGTTAATAAACCTGATATAGTTACAGTAGACCGGTCAGCGCGCCGAGCAATGACTGTTGATATTACTTTTCCACATGACGATAATCTCCTGAAGGCTGAAAAAGAAAAATAATAGTAAATATTTTGATCTTGCCCACGAGATTACAGCCCTGTGGAGTGTGGACTCAACAATGATTGTGCCTGTTGTCGTGTCGATTAACAGTCTATTAGCGAAGAGTTTCGACCAACATCTTCAGAAACTCTCGCTTGAATTTTGGATCGAGAGCCGAATACAGAAGCAATACTGTGCTTGAAACGGCACGTATAGTGAGGAGATTCCTCTACCTAGAGCCCTAGCTGCCGGTGGCCTGACTCACATTCTGCCACCAGTGGACAGCTATTTTTTGTATTCTTAAATATTTTTTTTTAATATTATGTATACAAAATATATTTAATATGTATAAAATAAAGAAAAAGATACAATAAAAGACAAAACATTCGATTTCCAGTCCATGTCCTTATTTTATAAAATATTATATAGAAAATTTATATAAGTTAAGTAATAATAAATAATCACAAAACTACTTTGGTATAATCCCGCAACATTAACACCCACGACAACAAACACTCGTATGGCCAATACAGGAGATTGCCGTGAGCGGGGATCGAATCCACGATCGTTGGTGCTTCATTCAGTTGCAGTAACCACTGCGCTAACATGCCTGTGATTTTGTGACATCAGCTCGTGACCACAACGAATGCAACTTCCTCGAAACGTCGGGCAATAAAAAGGTATTACTACCATTAGTTATCGCGATAAGTCCCGTTATATTAAATATGAATAATATAAATCGTGAAAGTTTAAATATATAATTTTTTTTGGTACTTTTCATAAAACCTCGGTCCAACCAGCCCGAATACGGCCTGAAGTCATTGGGATACAACTAGGCTCTATCTCTTATTACTTTGATTCACGTACTCGTAGATATCAGTCAACTTACATTCCCTAATCGGTATATTAAACTTAATTCCAAGATTTGTGACCAGTCAGATTTTGACACCCAGAAAATCGTTCACTTTAGACGACGTTGCCTAGCAACCTGCTAGCGAATAAATATGACAGGCGAGAGTGTCTTTAGACTAACAAGTCAACATTGACGAGCTTGTCAAAGTTGGAAATGGGTACAAATTTTAACGTCAAGTATTATGAACGTAACATCTATTGACAGACACGTTGGCGCAATGCTCACTGCAACTGATTAAAAAGCGCTAACGGTCGCAGGCTCGATCCCTGCTCACGGCAAACGTTGGTATTGGCCATACAGATGTTTATCGTGGTCTGGGTGTTTGTGTTAGTGTTGTGAGTGTTTCCGGACCCCCGACACAAGGTCATGAGATCATAATGGGGCCGTTGAGTGTGATGCGTTATTTATTTATTTATCTATAGCTATAAAATAAAATAATGTCTAACTCTTTAAATTCCTATTTATAATTCCAAATTTAACTGTAAAAATCTATTTTGTTATTTTAATGACTTTTAAACAGTCATTTATTTTTTTAGTAAAATACTGTTTGTACTTCTGTTATTTTTTTACAAAACAATTACTGATTTCAATAAAAAATGTGAACGTAATTGGTCTTAAAGCAATGAGTTACTGGTCCAGACTTAATCGCAATGGCTGTCCGTGTACACGTCTAGTGCTAGTGTTTGATTTAATTAAAAAGTTAGTGTTCGAATTTCAAATCTAGTGAACATTTGAGTGATGTTTGACACATTTTTGAATGACTTCAAACTACAATGGCGCCAATACTTGTATGCGTCATTAGGTAAAATGTTTCTCGTTTTTAATTTTGATATAAAATTTCATTGTTGATGAAATAATATACGATTCAGTAATTTAAAAAAAAAGGCTCATCAAAGTTGTTTTATCATCTTAATAATTTCGCACTTAGTAAAACCTTGTAATGTGTTTAATTTATTAACTATCTATACAAATAAATTAAATTGAAGTGTCTTTTTATAAAATAAAAGCTTTTCAAGAAATGCATATGAAAGTATAAACGGTACTATCATCAAAAAATCCATTTTTTTGTCCGTCTGTCTTTTTATTCCGGCTAATCTCTGAAACGGCGGGAGCTATTTTGACGTGACTTCCACTCATAGATAGCTAATGTTATAAGTAGTAACATATTAATAAATAAAGCGTATTATAACATACTAGAATATTTTGACGACAAAAAGGCGTGGATCTAATGTGCGTTGATGTTTTCACAGCTATTCAAAAAAAAATGTTATAAAAATATAATAATAATAATAAAAGAGTACCTATCGAGTTTCTTGCCGGTTCTCGATAGAGACTACATTCCGAACCGGTGGTAGCTAAAAAAAAATCTATAACCAATGGACCTGTAACTTGACGATTCAAAAGTGCTGTAAATAGCCTATTTGAAGAAAGTTGAATTTGAATTTGATATTAATAAAAAAGAATTAAACTTTAATAAAAAAAAATTAATAAAAAATGTACGAAAATAAAATTGAAACCAATGAAATCAATATCCGATTCAATTATGGCAGGTAAACATTATATAAATAATTTAAATATTTTTTCTCAAATTAACGCGGGACGCAGCCAATATAAAATAAAAGCAAGCCAAGAGTAGTTTGCAGGATTTTCGTTACAGATTTATACAAATACCGCAAAGAAGAAAAAAAATACAATAATTTACACAATGAAAAATGTATACGTGATCATGAGAATGCGTCACCTATTGAACATTATTAAAAAATAATTTCATGTTATCTTAACAAGTAATATATAACTTAAATATAAATACATTCTAACATAAACAAATAATTCTATTTAAAATATAAAGAAGTATCATGAGAATATAATGTATTTTTTATTACATCTCAAAGCGAATCCCGAACTCGATATAATAAATTTCTTGAATAGCTCTTTATAGTATGAGTGTGGCTTTAACAGTATGTATGTATGTGGTACTTGCTGTAACCCACTAACTACAGATCGTATAGTCTATTTTTTTACTTGTCTTTATTTGGTAACAAAAACAACATAACCCCGAACGAAATTCACTAATTATTGAACAATTCTTTTTCATTATAATTTTGCATTATGAAAAATGATTCATTTGAACGGTACCACATTCTCACTTGAAATTATTACGAAGTATCTATCTGATAATTTGTAATAGTTCAAATTACCATGAATCATGACATAAAAATAAACTACATGGCATAAGTATGTGTATTTTATAGGAAAAAAATTAAGCCGTTAAATGAAAGTTTCTATATTGAAATAACAAAAAGTAAAATAAAAGTAAATAAGCCCTTCCATTCACTACCAACCAAAATTAGTGTGCCCATACAAACATTTCAAATAATCAATATTTCTTCATATATATAACTAAATCCAGTTCACCTTTAGGTATTATTTATTAAGTCAATTTAACCTTATAAGGGGAAGGCTAACAATTGTATGACAACTGTTATTTCCCCTTGATAAGAACATTTAGAACAAAACATTTAAAACTCTATAAGACTTCCAGCATAAAAAATTAAACAATAAAAAAATAATTATTACTTCTCCATTAAATCTTATAATTTTTGTAAAAATGAATTTTCTCAGTGAAAACGGTATTCAAATAACTATTTTTTTAAATAATAATATATCTTAAAACATCTTAACACTAAATCATTTAAAAATGTAAACCTATTTAATACAGTTAGCGTTAAAATAAGTTTTTTGTCTCTTCTATAAAGTTCAACATTTTACATAAACGAGCAGTTACATCTAGACGACGATATATCAGTTAAAATAAAAAAAAATGCGTTATATTCATACATACCTATAGGGTGGTAAGCGTGAGCTTTATTCAAGGATATCAACCTGCGATGCAGTATCCGCTTGTAAACTACATACAAACTAAGCCCTCGACTTCGTTTGAAGTTTTTACCTGAGGCTGGCTCAACCGGGGCAATACCTCACAGAAGATAATCGTTAAGTAGTCAATATTTTGAACGGTGACTAAAACCCTATTCACATTCCTTTCCTCAGTTCATTTCCCTTTTAACTTGACAACGCATATGTGGCTCCTCTGGTGCTACAAATGGCAACATTGCGTAACCTGCCTGCTTGTTTACTAATTAAAAATAAGTTAAATTCCTAAAAACATATGTAGCTATTACGTACAAACATAGGTACTGTATTTGGTAAATTATTATAAAAGTAAACGGGCCTTAAAATATACACTGAGATATTCTTCATTATTATGATTATACAACAGTATAAAGATAATACATATTCCAAAAAGACATTGTGTGGTAGGTAATAAAGAAAGGAATAGTTTCTTTAATAAACATTAAAAAAACATAAGCTCTTTCATTCTTAATAAAATAATATCAAACGCGTTTATAGAAAAGCTATTAAAATATCAAGTTTTATTTATGTTCATTTACTGGTTTCCGTGTAACACACGGACGGATAAACTAATTATTTATTGTGTCGTGACCTTTGTTTCTGTAATAATGGTCATTATTATTCTCCTACAGACACGACAGTGACACTACATTATAAGCAAAGATTAATGAATTTTGTAAAATAAATTTTATAACTTATAATAATATTTTAAAAAAACGTCAATAAGGAACCTACGGTTTTTGATGCCGGTTAATAAAAGTGTCTAAATTTTTTTTTATTAATTCAAATACCTGAAGTTTATTTTTTTATCATAATAATTATTTCATTTATTTACATTCGACAGACACGTTGGCGCAGTGGTCACTGCAACTGACTGTAGCGCTAACGGTCACGAGTTTGATTCCCGCTCACGGCAAACGTCTATATTGGCTATACGGATGTTTGTCGTGGTCCGGCTGTTTGTGTTAGTGTTGTGTGTATTTCCGAACCCCCGACACAAGGTCACAAGATCTTAATGGGGACCATTGAATGTGATGCGTTTATTTATTTATTTGATTTACAAAGAAAATAGTAGTTAGTCTTTGAAAATTGTCTAATTATTATTTAAAAACGTATCCTCTTATTTTTAATTATAAAGTTTAAATTAAGGTGCGTCAAGTATTAATTTTAACGTTTTATTTCACCGTAATAAAGATGAAATTAAAAAATATAACACATATTTTGCAACTTAAAATTTAATAACCTTAACGCTATCAACAGTGGCATGGGTATACATAAACATCATATTTTATTTCGCATCATCTGTTCCAAAATTGTTACCATTCTTTACCACAGGTTGTCAAAGTTTGTAAATAATCAAAAAAATATTTTAATATATATAACACAAAGGTGACTGACTGACATACAGCCCAAACCACTGGACGGATCGGGCATAATTTGGCACGCAGGTAGATGTTATAACATAGGCACCCGCTAGGATTTTGATTAATTCTATCCGTAAGGGGATAAAATAGGAAAGGAAAGTTTGTATGAAACTCTGTTAATTTTAAACCGGTCGGGCTGAGACTTTGAATGCATAAAGCTACTATGACGTAGGCATCACAGACATCGCAGACGAAGTCGCGAGCACCAGCTAGTCAGTTATAAAAGCGAAATTTTGTAAGTAAAAATAACTATAAATATTTATGGACTTTAAAAAAATTTGGAATGGATTCTGGAGTAACACATATCAGAATATAGAGACGCATTTTGTATTTTTAAGTACACAGTCTTATGTAATAATCGACCTATATTGCCTTTTTAACTGCACTATAATTAAATATCAATCATTGTGTTTATTAATTTGTACTCAGTGTTACTCGGCTCTGTAGAATTAATTAATTTGTACGTAGTAACAATTACGCAGAATGAATAAAATGCTGTATAATTTGTATGGAATTATTAAACGAAACGTGACAGATCAAGACCAAATGATTGAATTTATTATATTCTAAACAATTACAAGATTATCTACTTAATATAATTTACAGACTGACAGACAACGCATTCACTAAATAACGAAGATGTGTATTAAAAAGGGTTTTTGAAAATTAGTGGCTTAAGGCTAAGTGTAAAATAGCAGAAAAAAAATGGACTTAAGCCCTTACCGTGGTTAATAGAATTTTATACTGGCAACAATATAATAATATGTATTACAACATCACAATTGTTTTATGTTTAGCCAATAAAATTTTGTAATAATTGACTGACGGAACAAATATTCAAATTTCATATTTTATACAAAGTTTGAGAACCAATATTTGTATAATTGCATTTTAGATAAACGAATGAAATTTAATTTAATTTAAAAATACCCTCATTAGGTCGATCTCGGTATTTTCGTTAAATGTTAATCATTAAATGTTATTCTTTTATGGTCTATTTCAATTTCAAAAGAAGCGCTTAAGTATATATCTTGAATTCAACTTATACTCAACGTAAGTAATTAATATTATTATCTTCAGTGTGAATTCCTCGTTTTTAAACGCACTAAAACCAAAGTTTTTAAACTTTAAAATTAAGTATTGATAAAAGTGGCGTTTAAAAAAAAATAGCTTGTCTTCGTATTTAGCTGACAGACCTCTGCATTATAACTAGCTGAGAAGGTAATAACAATTAATTTAGTTTTTACATGTAATTATGGTTTTATGAAGAATTCATAAAATAATATTATTAGTTAGTCAAACGTCTAATTCAATCTTTTGTCAATTATATATTTATAAATGTTACTGTGCAATATCGTACAAATATCAAAGCTGTAACAACTTATACCTTAGCGTACGTAATTACGAGTAGACGGAATAAGGCCCCCTGCGACTATACAACTTTGTTATTCTTAATAAAATTAGCTGAAAAACTTAAATATTCTATGGTATTACAGCAAGTTATGGCAGTTTATGTACCGGGATGTCTATGGGATGGACGTCGCCAGTGTTCCCGCAGCTGCGGTCAGATAACTCCCCCCTACCACGAGAGCCTACCCTGCAAGAGGAGTCATGGATAGGATCGCTGCTTGTTCTTGGAGGGTTACTTGGTAAGGGTACTTTCTTTTCTGTACATATTATGCTGATAATTTAGAAAATTAGTCTTTTTAACAAACGTAAACGTAAACAGATTTTTTAAACTTCTATTAAATCCCTTTGTTTTACGTGGTATCTTAACTGTTTACCTAATTCTTAATAGGAAAGTCAATATGCTTAAAATTTAGAAAGATCAAGTATATTTCATTGATACGTATTTGACAATTTTTATAATACAAAACAGAAGCATTCGGTTTAACAAGGTACCTATGATTGTACGGTAAAAAGTCAAGTAACAGCCTGTAAATGTCGAGAACGAAAACGTTTAGAGCTTAATCCACCACACTGCTCTACTGCGGGGTATACATGTATTCGAATTCCTCCCGGCACATGCAGGTCTCATTATGTTTTCCTTCACCGAAAACGAGATGAATTTAAACACTTTAACACTTGAAAACTCAGTGAGGTTTGAACCCGTTATCACCGGTTTAGTTCAACGTGTTCTATCCCCTAGGTCATCTCGGTTCTCGTCTATGATTAGGACCAATAATATTCCAATGTTTTTTAATAATTTTCCAGGACCTCTGATAACAGTTCCACTCTCCAATCGGATCGGTCGCAGATGGATTATCATGGGCTCAAACATTCCCCTACTGCTGGGCTGGTTGCTCGCTGGTGTGGCAACCAACCTGCCTACTTTATACGCTGCTCGTATTATGTGGGGTTGCGCTACTGGTATGCAGTTTGCAACCGTGCCTTTATATATTGGGGAGATAGCTGAGGTAAGTTCCTTTAACTAGTTATGATGCCCTCCTTAGGGGCTTTATATGTACCTATATGGACGCTGATAATCAATATTGTATCAAGCCACACGGGCTTGATTTTGAGAAAATGGCGTCTAAGGATGTCAAGCCTATTCTTAATACATTTGTTTAAAGAAGTATATATACATCTTTTCTTTTCTTTTTTAATAAAAGGTATAATTAATTATAAGTAGATTGATATAATTAAAAATTTTATCTACTCATAAGTTTTTATAACATTTGCGGTTATTGTGTACTTGAAATTCGAAATATTTAATAAAGTTACTATTTTCCGTACTTGTTTAGTTTATATGACGTTAAAAGTTTCGAATAATGTTAAATACATAACGTATTATCAGAGTACATCATATCTCCGAATTTGATTTTATGTTGGTTGACACATTATCGTTTATCAGCATCCTTTATCCTCTTAGTATGGTTATTATCAGTTATAATTCAAATAGGACCACTTTAAGCACTATAGTGCATATGAAGTCCGGCGACATTTTGTACTAATACTGTACTTATTATACTATATTGCCTTTGGTACATACTAGTAACAGTTAACCGTGAATTGTAAATATACGTTGGAATTTGGGTTTAATTCTTGAATTTGTAGTAGTAGGTAAAATGGTACACAAAAATAAGTCTTTTTCTCTAGTTAGTTTGCCTCTAGATCCTGGCTAGGTAATTTTTTTTTTTTTTTAAACTCACGATGCTGTTTTAGTTTCCATTAAAAATTGGTCGAGGCTCTGTTAAATATTCTTTGCGTTCCTATAGTTTCGGATTTGGCAATTATACCTAATTAAAAAATTCATATTGAATTAAAGAAAATCAATAAAAGCACCTTTTCGCGGTGAATTTCTTCGATGATAAATATCAAATATTACTGTGTGATATTTCTATAAATGTATCATGAAATGTGTGGGAAAACGCCATAATTTAAAACATGTTTTGGCCATTTGGAGAATTTTTATTTATGTGAATATATTATCATAGTTGAGTTTTTTGCTAATTTTAATTGTAAATTATCTTAATAGTTACATATTAATAGACGTTATCAATTTAAAGCGATTGATAATATTATTTTTTTTCTTAACACCAAGAACAGGTGTTTCTCAAACAAAAACGGAAAACGGTTCTTAGAATTTAATTAAAAACACTCCAATTATTTTTTTACAACAGAAAATAATTTTAATGCAAAACATAGCCTATGCTTCTCTAATGCCTACATCTGTTGATTTCCTTCATCTTAAACAATCTGGTTTTCGCACCACGCTGCCAAAATGTATCTATTAAAATTATTATATCAATGGAAATGAGATAATAAGAACACGAATCATAAATATTTATGTATACTTGTAAAGTAAATAGCAATATAAATTTGTTTGTTTCTTTTTTAACTTAATAAATAAGCCGTGCGTCGTGAAATTATGCAGACAAGTTACCAGGGGTTCAGGATAAGTTCAGTACTTTTCTTCCAGTAATAAATCTCTGGCCGAGAGATAGAAAAACAACTCTTAGACGATCGTCCGGCATAAAAAACTCTACATTAACACGTGCGAATCCAGGGGCAAAAGCTAGTTACTTTTATAAATCTATACTTTAGTTAATATACTAAAATGCATAACAGTAACCTAAATGTAAATTTGAATGGTATTTGACAATTCCTAACAGTTACAAGACGCTCTTAAAAAAATTACCACTTTATAGCAGAGTTTACTTATTTTACTATTAATAATAGAGTTTACTAATATTAATGTTGACTATTATTAATATTACAACAAAAATCTTGTGACAAATTCAACATGACTACAAGTAATATTATTTTTATCCAGGATAAGATTCGTGGGTCCCTAAGCGCGTTGTTCTTGCTCTTCATCAACGTTGGCTTCTTACTGGCATATGCGATTGGTCCTTTCTCCACGTATTGGGGCCTCACGGCCACGGGCGGCATATTGTCATTGTTCTATGTCCCCTTTACTTGGTTCATCCCAGAGACGCCATTCTTTTTGGTTTACAAAGGTAAGGGTGAATGTCTTTCTTTTAATTTTATATATCTTCAAAATTTAAAAACATTTTTATCTTTTCAGGGTTCATGTTTTTCCAAAAAAAACTAACTAATATATAATGTAATTGCTATTTTTTAATTTGAACATAATTGTTTTTGTGCATAGGTACTTATTCGTTAAGTTCTAAAACATAATGAATAACATAATAATTAGGAACGTTTCGTTACGCAATGTATTCCATAAACTAAAATCATTAATTTTAGTTACCAGGTATAGATTTACTAAAATTTCTCACTATGTATGTACTTTTATATTAAACAGGTAAAATTGATGAAGCATCCCAAGTTTTACAAAAATTACGAGGATTGTCGAAAGATTCCGTACAACCTGAACTAGAAGGACTACAAGCGATGGTAGCTAGGGAGTTCAAAGTGGAACCCAGCGTAAAGGACTTATGGGCTACCAGAGGAAATCTGAAGGCTTTAGGTGAACTTGAAAATTCTCTTTTATGGCAATTTTTACTATTAACAAGTGATAATCTTATTTTTAAATATTACATACCCGACTTATTGAGCTCCTAAAATCCTAACTCAAGTATTATATTAACTAAAGTTGTTATTATAACTATAATAAAAATAAACCAAAATTTAAATGAAATGTAACAAATGTAACAAAATATGTCTGTGGGTGGAATATACTGATAATTACATTTTTATATGTCTATCTTAAAAATGCGAAAGAACTCATTATTAATCTCCCAAAACGTTTCTAGGTATCTGCGTGTTTCTAGCGATGCTATTGCAGCTATCAGGCATCGATGTTCTACTGTTTTACATGGAGGAACTTTTAGTGAAAGTTGGAACACGAATATCTGCTTCTGATGGTACCATTATTATGGGAGTCGTTCAAGTGAGTTATTAGTGTAATTGTTTGAAAGTAAACAAGAAGTTAGAATTTTGTAGTAATTTATTGAATATTAACAACATCAAATCTTTACACATAGAGTTTATATAAGTTTAATAACAAATACAGATTTGTCTTCTGTCAAATAACGATTACGGTTTATTATTAATTATTTGAAAATAAGTACCCAAGCATTAAAAATTTAGATTTATCGAAAAACATTTATATACTAAGAACACTATGGAGTATGGAGTTTCACAAGGTTCTATTTTAGGACTACATATTTATGTATAACTAGCTGGTGCTCGCGACTTCGTCTGCGATGTCCGTGAAGCCTACGTCATAGTAGCTTTATGCATGCAAATATCAGCCCGAAAGATTTAAAATTGACGTACAAACTTTCATCCTATATATCCCCTTGGGGTAGAATTAATCAAAATCCTTTCTTAGCGGATGCCTACGTCATAACATCTACCTGCATGCCAATTTCAAGCCGATCCGTCCAGTGGTTGGGGCTGTGCGTTGATAGATCACTATGTCAGTCAGTCACCTTTGAGTTATAAATGTTACCGGCCAAACCCGATTTAAGGACAAACTAGTTTTGCCTAGGCTCAACTAGTTCTTCCTATACGCGATAGGATTAACCAGTATAGGCTAGTTCAAACTAATTTGTCCTAAGCCCGATAGGATAGACCAGTTTAGACTAGGCCACACTAGTTTATCCTGGTATAGATACGCACATTCTAGGATAAACTGGTATGGCCTAGTCTAAACATTAAAGTATATCAAGAAAGTCAAAATAAATAGATTAACTAAATAAAATACTCATATATATTAAGATTTGCAACGGTTAAATATTTGACGGTTATTATAAAATGGTACTGTTAATGCTTATTCAGGTCGTGACCAGTTGTATAACACCTTTGGTAGTGGACCGGCTGGGAAGGAAACTGCTAATGTGGACGACATCGCTGGGTCTAACTATATTTTTGGTAATTCTAATATTTACTTATTATAAAAAATTAATTGGATTATAAATATTTCTAATTATTCATTTTGAAAAGCTATTTATACTAATATATAAAGATAAAATTGTATAATTGTGTTTGTTTTTTTGAATTGACTAAATTCAGAAAAAAAATGACCTTTGAACACTAGCTGCTCCTTTCGGTTTCACTCATTTATGGTTGCTTCTTCGCTCCTATGAGTCGTAACGTGATGTAACATAGCCTATAACTTTCTTCAGTAAATAGGCTATCTAATATAAATTCAGAGATTACCCTCTACATACAAAGTTACAAAAAAAAATTACCTATTTATAATATTAGTAGAGATAAAGACTTCTAATCATCCTGTATCCGTGTGAATTTCTATAACATCTATAACCGTGTGCGGTGTTACAGCCTTAAGATTGGAAACGATTTAAACTATTTTTTTTTTGGGAAGATCTCTAGATATATGGTGTTTTTTTTTTATAACTTTTGAATGTATTCTATAAGAAAACACTTTTTTAAATATGTATTTTTCGTCGGTCTCAGAAACCAACACCCGGGTATAGGAATGTTAAACATTTATTTTATTTCATAATATTTTCAGGGTATTATAGGTATTTACGCGTTGCTAGATTCACATTTCAAGTACAACGTTGAGTCCTGGGCGTTCCTTCCCCTGTTGTGTCTCGTTGTTTACATGATCCTGTTTACTCTGGGTAAGTTTATGAGTAATTAATTAAGAATTTGATGAATTCTTACATGTTTTATCTAATGATAATAATATTTATTTGTGTTTGATTTAATTTAAGAATTAAATTATAAGTGGTAAATTGGTTGCAACTTATTTAATAAAAGTTACTTCAATAAAATACTTTATTGAGGTAGAACCTAGCTGAAGCCTAATGACTACAGCGCATATACGAGCTAGCTCGAACGGGGCAGTATCTCACTCTCACAAAAGATCGGTGTAAAGTAGCTCAAGTAACTGCGTTTCGTACGGTGAGTGAGAGAGCCGGAAGTCTAACTCTCTCCCCCAATTCCTTTCCCTACTTCCCATATTCCCTTTTTCCCTTTTTAATTGGTAACGCATTTGTGGCTCCTGTGTTGCAAATATCCATGGGCGGCGATAAACTCTTAACATTATTTGTCTCTCCTGATCGTTTATCGGCTATTTTCTATTTAAAAAATCTATCATCAAAATTATAGGTGTCGGTCCAGTGCCATGGATCTTGGTAGCAGAGATGTTCCCCGTCAGGAGCAAATGCCTCGCCAGCGGGATCGCTTCGTTCATGTGCTGGCTGGCTGGGTTCATCTGGACTAGGTAAATCTCCTAAGTCCTGCTTTCCTAGATATCTTATTTTTGGAATTTAGTATAAATTAGCAAAATAGAAAATAAAGAAGCACAGAATCATATGGAATTTGATTTTAATTACTAGGTTTTGAATTCGGTCACTTTAATTCTAAACGTGCGATATACTATACCAATAACGGCATAGGTTAAAATCATAGTTCATTCTGGACTACTACTCTGATTGTATTTATTAATTACACTTTTTATCCCATCCTTTTAGTAACAGCTGAAATCTATGTCTATTCTTGTTCATTTTTAGTTTGTTTTATCGAAACTGAACATTTCCTAGATTCTTCCGCGATGTAGCAGCTTCTTATGGTATCTACACCGCCTTCTGGGTGCTCGCCGTGTGCTGCGGATTCGGGTTCATCTTCTCCGTCAGTCCGCTACTACCAGAAACTAAGGGAAAAACTTTCGACGAAATCCAGGATATGCTAAATAATAGGTGATTGTGTAATATCATTTTTTAAGTATTTTTGTCATTGTGACGCGGTTTAATTTGATCAACAATGTTTATTGTTCAACTATAAATAAATAAATAAATAACGCATCACACTCAACGGCCCCCATTAAGATCTCATGGCCTCGTGTCGGGGTCCGGAAACACTCACAAGACTAACACAAACACCCAGACCACGAAAAACATCTGTATGGCCAATACACACGTTTTGCCGTGAACGGGGATCGAACCCGCGACTGTTAGCGCTTTAGTCAGTTGCAGTGACCACTGCGCCAACGCGTCTGTCGAACAATGTTTATTGTTCAACTATAATACATTCAAATGATATATTTCTCTCAATATTGGTGTCAAAATAATAAAAAAAAATCTAATTTTTAATAAAAACTAACTTTATTTCTCCAAAACGACAAAAAACGGTAGATTTATTTTCGACAATTCAATAAATATAACATTTTTTGAATTTGTCAAGGCAATTTTTTAAATGTGAGTATTAATAATGTAAAATACAAGTAATATGTATTTTCTTTTTCATTTCAGGACCAAGGAACCAAAACCAGAAGCCGTTTAATTTTAATCTGACTTAAAAAATAATTTATAAACTTTACACAACCAATAAAAATTATTACAAATGTTAACCAAACCTTTCATTCAGAAATCAAACAACAAAATCGATATAATATAATAGTTATTTTATTTAACATAAGTCTTATACAATATAGTCAATAATACACATTATCTCTGGAACTGCAAGGGGCAGATCCTCAGCCCCAGCACATCTTTCCCGATCTCCGCGACCCCACACACGGGGCACAATTTCCCCTTATGTTCTGGCATAAAGCTGGCACCACACAGGGAGCACTTCTCTTCCGGCTTACCTCTGTATATAGGCTTGTAACTGATCCCACAGATGTTGAACGGATTATGCTCGTCGTATAGCAATTGGTGTTCGTCTGTTGGTGTTTTCTCACAAGCTTGGAGGATCTTTCTCGCTTGCTGAGCTACTTCCGGTCTCGGTCCGAGCTCTAAGAGCCTTCTGGCGAAGGAGGCGGCTGTTCTGAAGTTCTTGAGCTTGAAGAACATGTTCAGAGCTGTTCTGAGGGTCAAGATCTGGTGGACGGGCTGTAGTTTACAGTGCGTGAAGTAGGCGGCCATTTCGCATGTACGTTTCTGTTCTTCGAGAGTGTTTTTCGGCATTGCTGTTAACAAAAATTATATTATAATTTAAGAAACTAAAAAATACTTTTTAAGTACTATATTTTTCGGATTTTAAAAGAGTTCCTAAAGGCTATTATGAAAAAAACGTTGATTCATCAATGTAATTTCAATTCTATACCAGGGCAGCATGAGATACAAGGATATCTCTCCGGGAGACCCCATCAGATGTATCAGTTTAATAACTTAATAGTGGGGTAGTTTTCCTGGTGATCCACTTGCAGCTTGTCAATTAAATAGTACCAGGGCAACAAGAGACGTAAGAATATGAGCAGTATCATATATCTTTTGGTCTCCATTCGTTATTTCATTCATCTAATAACATTAAAGCACCAACCAGGGCAATATGAAACGCAAGAATGTAATTTCATCAATCTAATAATCTTACTAAAAGTACCTGGTACTTCATCATGAGATACAAGGATATGAGTACTATACATTTCCTGGCGTCCATCTGTAGCTTTAGCGACCGAATAAACCTTACTTAAAGTACCAGGGCAACACAAGACGCAAGAATATGAGCAACCCACCTTTCCTAGTCTCCGTTTGTATCTAATCAATGTAATGGTACCAAGGCATCATGAGACGCGAGGATGTGAGCCGTACCTTTCCTGGCGGTCTCCATCTGCAGGCCGAGCAGGTAGTCGCGGCCGATGGCCAGCAGCTGCTGCGCCTCGGCCAGCTCCTGCTTGGCGTCCAGCTGCAGCAGCGGCACGAGCTGCACGAGCCGCTGCAGGCGCTCGATCGCCTCCGAGAACTTGCCGCCCGTCGTCAGCTGGTAGCACTGCTGCAGCTGCGACACCAGCTCGTTCAGCTTCACCGCTGGAGGTGGACAAAAATGTTAAACACTTCAGTTGAGGTAGAGCCTGGCTGTAGCCCACACAGACGAGCACAGAATATATAAGATACGGTGCGTAAGAGAACCGCAATCGTAACCCTCTCCCTAATTTCATTCCTCGCTTCCTACTCCTTTTTATCCTATATATCTTTATAAGCTGGCAACACATTTGTGACTTCTCTGATACTGCAAATGTCCATTGGCAGTGGTGATCACCTAATATTAGTCCCACTAGACCTAATATGTCCTGCCTGCTTGTTTGCCAACTTTAAAAACGAGCTTCAAGTGAAACGCTAACTGAAGTCAAGTAAATGAATCTACCACGGTTTTAAGAAAGTTAAAACTGAGACCTGAAAAGAAACTCTGTTTTCATTTTTTTGTTGATTTTTTTCTCAAGGATGTCAAGATTTGTAACTAATTTTTAAATGTTTTGAAATCACTTTATGTGATCATCTTATACCCATATTTGTGTTAGGTAAAAGCTGGAACCGAAAATAATAAACCAGGTCAACTCACTGACTACAGGCATAAGGTCCTTCCCGCTGGCCTCCTTCCAGTTCCGGTGCAAATGTGCCGCCAGTGGCGCCGCCAGCGGCAAAGCTCCGAACTGTAGACGAGCACGTGACCACATTCCCAAAAACGTTTCCAGGTAGGGCTCGAATTGAACGATGCCCACTTGCTCGTTTAATAACCTGCAAGATAATAAAATGTGACTCGAGTCGTTTGATAATTGAGTAAAGAAATATTGAGTTAAGTTTATTTGCTCTCGTTATTAGTGTATAAACTTACTCATGTGATTGTTCATTTAAATATTAATTATAAATCTAATAATAAGTTCTTTAAAATGACAACAAAAATTTTTTATATTTTAATACATTTATGTAACTTACCAAAAATATATGATCCAAAATGATACATAAAAAAACGAAATTCACTGACTTAAAAACGGCAGACACACACAAATATTTAAAAACGTACCTGCAAGCGATTTCAAACTGCCCGGTAGCGACGTAGTCGTGAGCAGTTTTAAGCTTCGCGCCGAGTGCTGCATTCACGCCGCGAGTGGGCGCCACGAAGTATTCCGAAGACTCTTCCGCGCCATCGATGTCCGCTGGAAACATTCAAACCGGTAATTATATTTATGAAATACCATTTTAATTGCATATTTAATATACAGGATAGATACATAATGGATGTAAAAATAACGTCAACTGGGGATGTGTTGGATATTTTAGCAGCCTAATAACGCTGCTAAAATCAAAATCAAAATATATATATTATATTTTATTTAAAAAAAAAAATTGTTTAGTTTTTTTTAACTTTAAATATCGATTCTGCTATTGTTTGTTAAATATCCAATACAGCGGTTGACACCCTGTATAAACCATTATATAGATTTAACAAACTGATCCTATACACATATACAACATCATCGTCAATTCTCGTTCCGTTTAGAATAAGCTATCGATGTGAGTCGTTCTTGCTCATTATAATCAAGCAAATGTTAGATTTATTAAGTTGAGTATTTTAAGTATGTCAATTTGATTTCAAAAAGTCACCCAAGGAAACAGCACTTTGTGATATTATCCTTTCATGATTATGTTTTAAATGTTCAATAATAGAACTAACCAGGAACTGGTGCTAATTCTTCAGGAAGCTCAAGGTCCTCATCACCAACGTCCCAGCCGCCATCATCGCACGCGTCTTCCATAACTTCTCCTTCACCATCCTCCTGCACACAGTAATATATACATTTTAATGAAAGCATTACTACATTACTTACTATTATTATTACTACTACATACTCATTACAGACTGTAGGCACAATCTGTAAATTATTCACTGCAGGCCTAAAGTTTCCTTTCCTATTATACCAAATAGGAGCTTAATCCATCACGATTTACTAAGGTATAGTTATGAGGTACAGCCTAGTTGTAGCCCCCTGACTACAGCTCGTAACCGGGCTTGCTCGACAGGAGCAATACCTCACAGAAGATGAGTGAGTGAGTGAGTGAGTGAGAGAGCCAGAAGCCTAACCATTTCCCCCATTTTTTCCTAGCTTTCTTATCCTTTACATTATTTTTTTTTAACTGGTAACGCATTCTGACTCCTCTGGTGCTGCAAATGTCCATGATAGGGTGATAACTTAACAGCAGGTGTTACTTTGAGAACTACTTTTATAAAAGAAAATCGAAATGTATATCTATCCATCAGTTATGATACATTTTGGCTACAGAACTAATAACTCTCCAACTCCCTCTATACTCATCGCAACCTCTGGTTGTTCGAGATCACTTAAGTTCAGAACCCTAATGAGTCTCCTCACTCCTCGCACCCCCTACCATCATGTTTAACTTCCCCCCACTCATCGCATCCTATACCATCATGTTTAACTTCCCCCCAGTCATCGCACCCCCTACCATCATGTTTACCTCCCCCCCCCACTCATCACACCCTCTACCGTCATGTTGAACTTCCCCCCACTCATCGCATCCTCTACCGTCACGTTTAGCTCCCCCCAGTCATCGCACCCTCAACCATCACGTTGTGGTCCCCCCCAGTCATCGCACCCTCGCCCATCCCGTCGGTGGGCGCGGCCACTCACCGCGGCGGCGGGCAGCTCGTCGTCGTCGCCCCAGGCGCCGGCCGCCTCGAGCGGCTCGTCGGCGGCCGCCAGCCCGCCCACCGCCGCCTCGCCCGCGCGCGCGCCGCCCGCCACTTCGAAGAAGCTCCTGGGGTGAAGAAGGACAACAAAAAATAATTTAAAAAAGACATGAACTTGACGTTTCGAAAGTGTCTTAAAAATCTCATTTCGACAAAGTATATTTTGAGTTTGAACTCTTATTAAAAATATAGACATGTACAATAATTTTGGAACCTATTCAAAATCAAAATTAAATTCTTTATAAATTTGAATGGCTGTTTCTATTTATTAGGTAAGAATCACATTTATAAGTTTAACCAATTTTGTAACCTGGTAACAGTAACTTAGATAGCCATAAAACACTATGACAAAAAAAGGGACTGACAGTCAATTCTATTAGGTTTAAAGCAATAAAAAACAACTTATGTAAATTTTTATGAAAGAGGAAAACTTATAACTGTAATTCTCGCTGTAGAGTATTAGGGTTTGGTAACTTTAAAATGGATTACATTTTAGAAGTCAATTGCTTTATCACAATCCAGTAATTCAAATATTCTTAAATAATCCAGCAAAATACTTACTTTGAAACGGCCAGCAGGGGCCAGTTCGGTTGAGCTTTTTGAACAGGTAAAGGTGGTCTTAAAAATACTGCGTTAGGATTCGCTTCTGGAATCGGTAAGTTAGCGGCTTCTAACGCAGCTTTAAGCTTCTCCGCTTCTTCCAGCTGCTTGTGGTTGATGGCTGTTAGGTAAGCGAGGGATAGCTAGAAGGAAGACATAATTTTATTATTACATAATAATTTTTTTACTCTGGGTTCCTTTAACAAATTTCAAACAGATAGTTTATTAGTCTGCACAGGGCTTTATTATTTTTTTAGTATAATATCAATAAAACTCGATACGAAAGTAATAATTGTTAAAGTTTTTCTACTTACTACATACTAGTTACCCCATCTTAATAAACACAGAGTGTACATACTAACAACCAAATAACCAAAGTTTCCAAGTTACTAGAACTCATTATATTTAAGAGCGAACTAATCATCTAATATAAATAATGTAATAAAATAAAGTGAAACTCACCTGCCCAGCATTTTCCAATAGCCTGATCCTTTCACTAACATCACCGAGAAGTAATGCACCTTGGAATTGTGATGATACATCTTTCCTAATTTCTGCTATTTTCATCATCTTGCGCAGTTTGTCCAAGTTTCCGGTGATCAAGTAGAGGAAAGATAGCTTGTCGAAGTTTTTGGTACGTTGATAGCACATTTCCACGATCTATAGAGAATATAATTATTATTTTTTAAATTTAATTTAAAAGGTTTACCTATAAAAATTATAAATTTAATTTATGCTTTAGATGTTATGTAACTTTCTAAAGGACGCCTAGACGGTACGATTTATGCATATATTTGTTTAGTTACTTAAGTTATTAACAATTTAAGTATTTTTACTTTAGGGAAGTTCCTGTTCACTTCACCGTCTTTGTTTTTCTCGATATAAGTCAATTGAGTATTTTTTAAATCTAGATTCTTTAATTATCTATCTTTTTAATTTTCTAATCACTCTCAAACTAATGACCAAAAAGTTTTTAAAACAAGATTGAAATGAAAGACATGATCGTCTAATTTTTATACCTGATGGTTTCCAGTAGCTAGAGCAGCTTGAGCAAGCTTATCCCACGAGTCTGGTTCGTCCAAGCTTTTAGCAGCTTCCAGTGCCACTTCGATGTTGCCACACTGTAGGGCGAGGGACAGACGAGTTTGTGCATCTTTGACGAAATGGAGGGCAACTTCCGGATAACCTGGTGGGGATAAAAGACTTTTTTATTAATAACATTTGACGAAAGAAAGTGAAATAACGTTTTAATTAACCTTGTGGTAAATATGAAAAATAATTGGCGTGTAGGATTTTTTTTATTTCAATTAACAAATGTGAGATGTTCGTTGTATATTCATAAACATATATCTGTCATACTACAAAAAACGCAATAAAACCATGTTCAACACGTGTCTAGACGTTCTAAACAGTGTTTAAAAATTGCTTAACAGATAATAAAATCATGAAAAACTTTTTAATATAATGTCACACGTTACATTTGACAGCTAATATAGGCTTTAGACATCTGTTAAGCGTCGACGTCTGATGCGTAATAAACGTCAAACTAAAAACTGTCCTTCGACGCGGATTTGTAGTACAGATATTTTAAAACATGCGTTTAAATCTTTTGTAGTAAGACAGTATATTTTTATATCTGAATATAGGACAAAGTAGCAACGCAATATGTAGGCCACATGTCCACGTGCAGATGACCACTTAACATATGGATTCTGTCAGCTATTATTTATTTAAAAAAAATAATCCAAGTTCCAAAAAAGACAGTTAATCAAAAATGTCACTAACCTTTTTCTTGTAAATAGGCGATGATGCTTTGTCCCACTAACTTGGCGGTGCGGACCATGTGCAGCACTTGATCGTATTGACGAGTCACCAATGCTAGCTTGAACCTGATAGATATCAAACACATCATTTAGGAACTACAGACGACTATAAACAATATTTTAAATGAAACCCTTGCAAAAAATATAACTTTGAATAATGGTATTTACAATCGACTTCAAAAATGAGGTCGTTCTTAATTTGTTTGTTATCTCAGAACTCTGTCATTGCTCAATCAATTTCAAACATTCTTTTTTAGAAAAGGTATTCTATATAATTTTTATCAAAATCGGTTTAGTACTTTTTAAATCAACTATCAACCTTTATAAGTTAACAAATATATATATTTTAACGTCTTTCGACTCGAATATTAGTATATTACCTATATTCCGTGGGATCAATGTTCAGCACCTTCGGCCTGGCCTCTCTGTCCAAACAAACGACTCTTGCACCGGTCTCGTTGGCGATCACTTTCACCACGTACACGGGCACATCTAATGTACGGATTATTCCGTAATCACTGAAAAATTAAATAAGAATTAGTGTTGATACATTTAAATTGTCATTTAAAAGTATTTTTTACTTCAATATAAGGTATAATTCTTTCCAAATATGATTTCTACTGAGAGGAATCAGCAAGAAACTAAGAATATTTTTTTATTTCAATGCAATACACATAGTATTGCTGATTTGATAGAAAAAATAAAAACAATGAAGATGTAACATTTATATGTTATGTAACATGTAATCGTTATACGATTAACGTTGATTTTATAGCATTTATTAATTTCTTTTCAACCGACTTCAAAAAAGGAGGAGGTATGTATCCGTAGCATGTTTTCGTTTTTAATGTTTGTAACTCCGTCATTTCAGATTGTTCCAATAGAAATTTTATTAAAATCGGATCAGTATTTTGGTTTAAAATAACTGATATACATATATTGCTTTAGAAGTTGGTAATTCCTTAATTAATATATAATCTATGTTTACATTTAAACATCCCTTATTTTCAAAAATGGCTATACCAAAATAACCAAAACACTCACCCATCTCTACAGCAGTACTTGATATGATTAGCCGTAGTGTATATAAACACAGGCTGTGGTGTAGAATCGTCAAAAGCCCCTGACTTCACTCGGGCTCCCTCGGTGATAGAGCACAATTGTTCCAACTTCTTAGTACATATCGTCACTGTGTGCTTGCCGAGGAGAGCCACGAGAGACATATCTGAATTCCAGATAGCGTAGCGACATTTTGAAATTTTTACCTGATGAAAAAATTGAATATTTTTAGAAATAGTTTTAAAGTAACTTTGACTCATTAAAGTTTGTAAATGTGAACTATAAATGTAATTAAGAACATTAAATAAGCAAATAACTCAGCAAGTAGTTTGAATTATATGATTTGCATTAATGTCGCTTTAGTTAAGATACTTATTTCAAGCTGGCCACCCCGTCTAGCCATAATACTCATGCTGGCCACTTCATCTACTCATAATACTCACGCTGGCCACCCCGTCTAGTCATAATACTCACGCTGGCCACCTCATCTACTCATAATTCTCACGCTGGCCACCCCGTCTAGTCATAACACTCATGCTGGCCACCTCATCTACTCATAATTCTCACGCTGGCCACCCCGTCTAGTCATAATGCTCATGCTGGCCACCACATCTACTCATAATTCTCACGCTGGCCACCTCATCTACTAATAATTCTCACGCTGGCCACCCCGTCTAGTCATAACCCTCACGGTGGCCACCTCGTCTACTCATAATACTCTCGCTGGTCACCTGATCTACTCATAATTCTCACGCTGGCCACCTCATCGACTCATAATTCTCACGCTGGCCACCCCGTCTAGTCATAATACTCATGCTGGCCACCTCATCTACTCATAATACTCACGCTGGCCACCCCGTCTAGTCATAATACTCATGCTGGCCACCACATCGACTCATAATTCTCACGCTGGCCACCTCATCTTATCATAATTCTCACGCTGGCCACCCCGTCTAGTCATAACACTCACGCTGGCCACCCCGTCTACTCATAATACTCTCGCTGGTCACCTGATCTACTCATAATAGTCATGCTGGCCATCTCATCTACTCATAATACTCACGCTGGCCACCCCGTCTAGTCATAATACTCACGCTGGCCACCTCAACTACTCATTAAACTCAAGATGGCCACCCCGTCTAGTTATAATACTCACGCTGGCCACCTTAACTACTCATAATACTCACGATGGCCACCCCGTCTGGTCATAATACTCACGCTGGCCACCTCAACTACTCATAATACTCACGCTAGCCACGGTGCGCTTCTGCTGCACGTCCAGCAGCTGCACGGCATCAGGCTCACGCAGCAGCAGCATGCCCGTACCAGCGTACATGATCTCCTCGCATGTAGGTGTTGCTATCTTCTTCGACACCTCGTTCTTTAGGTTCTTTATTACAAGCTAAAAAACATAAATTGATAGTTTTAGATAATTATACTGTTAAAGTGACTTTTGTTTATTGAAAAAATTAGTGAGTGTTCTGTGTGTGAATGTGTAGGCAAGTGTAAGTGTGAACAAAAATATCGATGTGTGTATCTTGTATGGAATTCAGTGTGTGAGAGTGTAAGTTCGAATTTAAATTTGAGAGATTACGAGTTTAGTGTATTTAGTATATTTTAGTGCGAGTATTGAGAGTTGTATGGATACAAGTGTGAAGGAGTGAAAATGTGAGAATGTGAGTAGGAACTTGTTACCTGGTTGTTCCTCTCAAGAGCAGCGAAGCGGTTACGCGCAACCCAGACAGCGGAAGCTGCGTGTCCACGCAATGGTTCAGGGGATACGTTGGATTCTCCCTCTCGTGGGGCTGAATACAGTTCATACGAGCTGCTGTCACCCGCTCTCCATGTTACCAGCACACACCATTCCGCGTGGTTCAGTGACATACTGCAAATCACACAAATACATATCGTCGGGGATGGTGCAAAACCACGTAACTAGCTTTTGCAATCTTTGAATCAAATGTTAAATTCCATTATTGATAAAAACAATAGCTAGTTAAAAATTATACCTAGCTAAAAATTATATAATTGAAATTTTGTAAAATTAAAAATTAACATAAATGAATTTTGACATATCGTCAGTGACTACAAATATTATACACTACATAATAGAAAATGCTCAAAAATGTAATTTATATTTTATTAAAATTTAGACTTTATAAAAAAAACCTAGATACGCGGTTTTGCAGTATCCCCGACGATTTAGTGCTTTTATTTTACATTGACTGCATATAGACTGATTTTATTTACAAGGGATTGAGTGCTTCCACCATACAATATACTTCCTCTAAATGATTCCAAATTGTAATATATAACTATTATAATCTCAGTACCTGTACGGTGTATTACGACCGCCGCCTTTGATTGGCATGACTGGTGCATCTCTGTTTGTCGACATGTCTAGTTTACGCAGTTGCCTGAAATCAAATAAAATATATTGAGTCAAACTGTAAAACAAATTGTATTACCTAAAACATTTTATTAGTTTAAATTGCTTGTTCGTTTGTTTGTTAGATACATACCTGTCCTTAATATAGAAGAGCATATTATTATGCAGTGCAAATGCTGGTCTCTCTCGTTGCAACTTGAACAGAATCATACCAGCATCATGACCAGCGGCGAACAAATTCAATGTTGGATGGGCAGAGAGCACCCAGTAACTGAAAATAATATACAAATTACTAGCTATGCCTTGTGAATTAGATGAAATTAGATAATTTGTCAAATAAGTTGACGTTTATTATTGCTATGCTTTTATAAGTCGCTTGATATTAAAGTAAAACACTAAATGATGCCCGCGTCATCGCCTGGAGGATTATTTTATTTCTATTTCAACCCCTTACGGCCTCTTTTTCATTATAAAATACCGTATGTCATTTTTCAGGCTGTAGACTATTTTTGTATCAATTTTAAATCGATTCCGTAGCTTAGGCGTGATTGCGTGACAGACAGAGTTACTTTCGCATTTATAATATAAGGATTACATATCACTAACATATAACACTATTTCATAGTTCTATTACTCAAACAGGATATGTTTAATAAAACATATATTATCATTAAAAATATTAGATTAGATAACTAGCATTGCAAATAAAATTAATAAATAAATTAAAAAGAAAGAAACATACTACAACATTAAAAAATGTGAAAGAAGTTGTTACAATTGCTTTTTGACAATATGTGTATATAATTCATAATATTTTTCATTAATAAATGCAATCGCAAAGCAAAATCAATATAAGTAGAAATACAATAATGTAGTGTAATCCTAAATAGACCATTATATCATTCCAGCCAAGTCAAACAATTACCTTCCTGTTATAATATGTATAGATATCATTTTAAAAAATGTAATGTCGAACTGTGACAGTCTCTATAATATTATCTATTATTGTTATCTGTTTAATGACATTATAACGACAAAATAAAAATTTAGGTTAAAAGAAGATTACTTAAGCTTGCTATATATTATAAAAAAAATGTTCGAAAAGACTATTTGAATTAAGTATATTTGGAATTTGACTTTACTTTTATATGAAAAAACAATGATTGTAAAGATAAAAAAATACACAAGTAGAAAAGTTCGTAATAAATTTTTTTTAACTTCTATATTTTACACAACTAAAAAGTTTTACACAATTAAAATAAGGTAATACTCACCGTTCATGTTCCCTCCGGAATGTATGCAAGCATGTTCGTTTAGTCATATCCCACACTCTGATGGATTTGTCTTCACTGTTAGATAGAATAAGTTCGTGTCTCGCGTGGAATAGTGCACAAGAAACATTGTTGTAATGCCCACGACATGTGTCTACTTCCCATGCCTGTTAAAATATTAAAAAATTTAAGTGTTTGAGTGTGTTCACATGTGAGTGTATGAGGGTAAGAGTGTGATATTTTCTTTTCAATATACATAATGAAACTATAAAAATTATTTAATGAAACTTACTGATTGCTTATGTCATAAGCCTAACCTAGAAGTCTAGAAGCAAAAAACTATGCATAAGCATTTTTATAAAATATAGATCAACACAATAAAGGTTTCTTTTTAATTTTTATCCCTATAGGGCCTTATATCTTGAAAAATCTGCATACTCTGCGTTTAATTAGAAACTACAATGTGAATATATAAAGGAGTCTTGATTACAAATATTTACTACATACATTTTCATTATAAAATTAAAAAAAAAAATTCTCTTAACCTTAGCATCATTCATGCGCCATAGTTTAACTTGACGATCATCAGCAGCAGATACAATAAGTGGTAACGTAGGATGGAAAGAGGCCCAGTTCACACCTCGGTCGTGACCTTCCAACACATGCTTCACGACAGCATCAGCCTGGAAAAATGTAAACCTTTTGCATTTATCAGCTATTTAACGAAATATCAACAAATTTTGATACAGCAAATTGTTATAAATTAAATGAAACATTTTTAATTATAATAATGTTTAACACTTTACATGTAAGTAAGATATTAAGCCCTACATTCAAACTATATGTTAACTAATGCATTACATGCATTGCGTAAGGATATATTTATAAAAAGCGTGTAACTAATGTGCATTTATTTTTACTAATAATTTAGTAAAAGTAAAGTAACAGCCTGTAAATGTCCCACTGCTGAGCAAAGACCTCCTCTCCTATTATAGAGAAGGTTTTAGAGCTTAATCCACCACACTGCTCCACTGCGGGTTGACGGATATACATGTGTCAGAATTTCTACAGGTTTCCTCATGTTGTTTTCCTTCACCGCCGAGCTCGAGATGAATTTAAACACAAATTTTGCACTTGAAAACCCAGCAGTGCTAGCGGGGGTTTAAACCCACGATTATCAGGTGAGATTGACATGTTCTAATCACTAGGCCATCTCGGCTCACCATCAAATCATCCATCATCAATAATTTTATATTCACACACAATAACTAAACTAAACATTGGCTCTTATTAGGAACCATATTACTGGTTCTCAAAGCCTACTCTAAAAGGAAATACCAATTACTAAGAAATGACCAAAACTTACTGTTTATACCCAGTAGCCTATTTAAATACAGTATATTTTTAATTTCAATATAACTACAATATAATATGAGAAAAAACGACAATACTCATGCATAGCGTGCATTTCTACGACATTCATTTGCATTCTAAATTACTAAAAAAAAATTATAAAAAAGCAAAAATAAATAAAAACGCATGCCTTATTACCATTACCTGTCCGAATAAGTCAGTTGCTTGTGGGTTTCTTAAGTGTTCAGCTAAACCAGAGGGCCCGGGTGCAACACTCTTCTTACGTAACCCAGAGAAGTCCCACACTCTCACAGATTGGTCCAATGATGCAGATACAAGTAAATCTTCTGTGGGGTGGAACTGAGCACACATCACATAGTGATTGTGGCCTGTTAGCACACTGATGCACTGTCTGGACTGCCAGTTCCATATTCTTATTGTCTGAAAAAAAAGATTAATATTTTTAGTTTTAATACCTTTATTCTTTTTATTTATTGTCACATTTAATAACAATTAATTATTAATTATTTTATACTCTTAAAACTTTATGATTGAAAACACAATTAGTTTTACTTACCTGATCATCAGATGCACTTATGATCCAAGGGTATTCATGATGGAAGAATGTGGTTCGGATATAGTCCAAATGCCCAAGCAATGTAAAAAGACACCTTCTTTGCTTGTAATTCCACACCTACAAATTGTAAACATATTGTACTTTATTACCAACAGTTTTAATTTATATTTTAATACTTTATAGAAACTTTCTCTTGTTCAAACTCAATCGAAGATGCATGGGAAGGATATAAAGAGGGGTAATTGCTGTTACGACACAAAAACAAGTTATTTCATTACAAAACTTCAACTATTGTTTGCATGTCTTTGCATACCTTTATTTTATAATCATCTCCTCCGGACACAAATAGAGGCTGTTGTATGTGGAAACATATACCACGTACAGGACCGTCGTGTTCATCAAACTTCTCTAGCAACGTACACATACGATAATCCCACAGCTGAATCACCCCATTGTGGAGACTCGCTAAAACCCATGGTCTCTTCGCGTGAAACGATATACCCTTTACTCTCGCTGACTTAGTTTCAAATTTCGTCAGCATTTCTCTCGATTTTTCACTTTAATTCTTAGTATTAGCAATATATTCCTATTCCAAACGAAACTATACGCAAAGACCCAAAGAACATCGACATTTCAAATGTCAAACCGGCTGACGTGACACGTCTGAGCTAGTGATGTTGTCGAGCACAGAGTTAAAAAAATAATAATTTTCAATTTGGATTATTGTATTAGTTAGGTATTATGTCCACATTAAATTCTATTACTTTTTACTACTAATCAGATAAATTTTCCCTGTAATTTCCTACAATATGTGTTGAAATTGAAACATTTACTGTTTTAATTAATTTCATTGTTAAACTGAAAACAAAATGTCAATGTTATTTTTTAACAACAAGTGAACAAGTTTATCACGTACGGATAAAGTAAAATCCTTGGGTTATATTTTCAAATCAAGTATTAATTAAACTTCTATTGGAAGATAGTATATGTAACAAATATTATTATAAACATTACCGTACAATATATTATTTATTGTATTTCGTAAACATAACCTATAGGACCCCAAACATAGAAATGAATTTAGAGAAACTAAAAGAAATAGGCAAAATATGTATACCAGGAATGCGATTAAGTCTATCAGACAAAGATCACATATCTGGTCCGGGTACTTACGAACTCAAAGGGTATATTTATGCATCATTAGCAGGGATACTCAAAATGGAACAGGATGAAAACACAAAGGTACTTATATACATTGAAACAATCGTAATATATATTAAAACTTTCTATGTACTTACATAATAACATATAGGAAAGTTCTCAAGTAAATAAGATTATTATTTTTATATTACTGTTTTTTTATTTTATTTAAGGCAACAAAAGTATCTGTGGTAAGTTCTCGAACACCCAGTGTGCTGCCTATGACCGGTGACATAGTAACAGCTAAAGTAACAGTAGTAAACTCTAGACAAGTGCAATGCATAATACTTTGCGTTGGCCCATCTGTTCTGGTGAGGCCTTACAAGGGTATTCTGAAGAAAGAAGATATTAAATTCACAGATAAAGACAGAATAGATCCTTATAAATGCTTCCGACCTGGTGATGTGATATTGGCCAGAGTTGTATCCTTTTATTTAATTTTGCATACTGTGTGTATTAAATGGAGAGTTCATGCTCTATCATATCTATTTTGTTTTAACATTTTTAATGAAAATAATTTGTATATGACATAATTTAAATTGAATATTGTTATTAAATTTTCGGACTATTAAAATAAAAACATATAAAAAATGTTAAAAAGTTACTATCTTTATAATTTCCTTAAAGTTTTGTCTAGCTTCCAATGACTGAAATCCATTGGTATCATCTTTCGACTGCTGAAAATGAACTTGGAGTTGTCATAGCCACAGCTGAAGGTTCACCGCAAGGAGTCAGCATGCTTCCCATTAGCTGGTCAGAAATGCAGTGCCCGAAAACTCTTGTAAAGGAACCCAGAAAAGTTGCTAGAGTTATACCAGAGAATATAAATCAATCATTATTTCCAGTTGATGATAAAGGAGAACCAAAACAAAATGGAATATAATAAATAAAATAATTTAAATATTTTTTGTATTTTACTTACTTCCTTTGTCATAAAGATTATATCTTATTTTAAAATATAAATTAGTATAAATTACTCGATTACTACACTTTTAAAATTACATATACTGTGTTAGAGCCTTGCTGTAGTGTTTAGACTAGTTGGTAGATGGGGTCGATGAGTGTGGTATCCCACTCATAAAAAATAAGTAATAATAAACGTGTGACGACGTGTAGTAGCTGATATAAATATCCCTACTCCGCTATCCCACATTAATTATTAAACTGGTATCGCACTTGTGGCTTCTCTGGTGCTTCAAATGTCTATGAGAGTCAGTAATCCTTTAACATTAGGTGTGTCGTTTATTCGTTTTACCACTATATTTACTTAAAAAATACAGTACGATATTTATTTTATTTATCATTCATGTAAATTTTAAATTACCTATACAGTTTAGATAAGTTTAAAAACATGTCTAACCCAGTTTTTTTTACGTCGTTTATATAAGATACAATCGATAATTTTTATCAGCGTGAATTTATAAATTAACTCGATTAGCGTAAGATTCTGAAGGCTATGAAAATAAATTAGCGTTAAAAGTTCAATTCTATTTTTTTAGACAATTTTAGACGACATCTGACTTGACATACTAACTTCATTATGCAGATACTGACAGAAGGCTTGACAATCAGTCAGTGTCAATCAGTGCATGGACACTTCGGCATATTTTGTGTTTTTCGTCGGATGCAATGTAAATTAAACTCAATTACCTGGGGATAAAGCTCAATTTTGTCAATTTTACATTTCGAGCCTATGTACACTTTTGCTACCACACTTAAGAACATGAAGAAATTCTCGTTTTAGCGTTGGTATTATTGTTTGTCAAAATGAAATTTTAAATGGCCGTTTCCGTTTAATAATAACACGAACTGAACTTGCTCTGGCCGGTTGTTAATGTTATTTGCGAGAAAATTTGTTTATATTTTGTAAACAAGTAATTTCTTCTTCTTCTTATTCCTCTTCTGTATGTTCTCTAGGACTTCACCAGTGTGTTTCAGTGAATAGTTTCATTTTTTGTGAGATATTGACTCGTTTTCGATTGTGGATACGGACTCTGTAATATTACAAATTGTTTACTAAATCATGGGTTTGTATTAATATATTTCTATAAATTAGATACTATTTGTTAGAAATGAGAAGTTTTTCGCAACTCAGAACACATAGAATAATATTTATATGTCTTTAATGTAATTGCTAGAAATACCACGTTATAAAATTACCCATAACTTTTTATGGAATAACATGTACTTAAATGATAATGATTGCTTAAAAAATAACAATAAAAAATAAATTTTAAACTGTTAATTATCATGCCTTGATTTATATTTTATAGTATATTATATATTATTATATATATAAATGAAAATCAACGTTTGTATGTTTGTCCTCTGTGTTCTGGGAACGCTCACGAAGGTTCCTGGCCTAAAACATCTTTATAATTTTGGCGACATTGCAGTTCATACTAAGTACAACTAGTAGTTTATAAAAAAGTATCATTTTAAAGTTTGTTATGTTTATAGTTTAACATTATGCAATAATTTTAATTTTATAGATAACTTAGAAACTCCACGTAGTACATTTCGAGTACGAAAATGTGCTCTTTGTGGAATACAGAAAATGCCTGGGTCAAAAATATTTTTGAGCCGTTTTCCCCTGGATCCAGTTCGGTTAGTGCCTTATAGTTTTTTTGTTTAAATCAATTTACCTTTAACAACCTTAAAACTTATAACTTTAAAATCTTATTTTTAATATTTAAATTAAGTAACAGTTCTTTATTTACATGATTACAAAATATGTGGTTAAGGTAAGAAAGCTCAAACTAAAACCAAATTGTAAAATGCAATACATTAAAACAACAAGATACATTACATGGTAAAAGTTCCTTGTAATTAGCAAACCCATCGGACGTCCTGTTCAATTGTTGCTTTATCTGTCAGGTTGATTGTAAATCTAAACAAATTAGTGACCCCAGTGCACAAAAAAAATCAGTTAATCGCTTTAGAGGAGTTTAATGACATGCATATAGTATATATAAATTTCTTAAGATAAAAAATCTGTTCCTACATTATAATGAAACAAACAATATTAACACATTAAAACTTGTGTATCATTTTTAAGATTTTTTTAAAATTAATTTTTACTTGAAATTTTTATTTACATGTAATAATATTTCATTTGTTATATCTATACATATAAAATCACTTGTTTAATATAAAAAGATACAAGTATCATACAAAGAAAATCTAATTTAAATATTTAGATTTGTTAATTCATAATTAATATATCCGTTTTCAGGTGCCGTTCATGGGTTAAAGCAGTAGGGATTGAAGATTTTGCTTATGTCCCTATTGAAACGTTACATAACTCCAAATTTTTGTGTGGCTCTCATTTTGAAAAAAAAAATTTCAACAAAACTGGAAGTAGGCTCTTAAACACTGCAATTCCAACAATAAATTTAATGTATTTACCATTAGTGGATAGTATCCTGCTGGATTTTCCATACCATACTGTGAAGTCTGAAAAGAAAGTACATAGAGGTATATAAATTATTCTTATACAATTGTTAATATTTATCCAAATAAATATAATTGAAGTGTCTGTTTGTAATTTCAAATTAATGGCGTTTTACTAAATGCATTTGAAAGTATACACAGTACTTAACATCAAAAACACAATTTTAAAATCTTTTTTCTGTTTGTCTGTTTGTTTTGGCTAATCTTTGAAATGGCTGGACTAATTTGAAACTACTGGTTCGAATTGAAAAATTCTTTTTGTGTTAGACGTTTTTTTATTGAGGAAGTCTATATATAAGCTATATTACATCAAGCTACGACTCATAGGAGCAAAGTAATAACCATAAACGCGAGTGCAACCGCAAGGGACAGCTAGTCAATGAAATATTGATCAATATCTGATTTAAGTAGGGAAGATAAACATTATATAAATATAATTTTTCCTCAATCTGTACTAATATGAAACTGCATACCTACACTGTTCGTACAAACATGCTTCTCTCCAAAAGTCCTTTACTTATTTGTTAAATTTAAATAATACATTGAAAAGATAACTCAAACATCTTTACGATAAGTTATATATAACTGAGTCACATATATATATATACTAAAATGTCTGTTTCATTGATGCTGGTTTAACTTTAATTACAGTACTTCAAGACATCACTAATTTGAGTAAGGGAGAAACTCAGAATATTGTTATTGAAAGTAAGTAAACAATGTGTACATGTATAAAATAATATACAAATACAATACAATATACAAGGCACCATTTTTATTTATTTTTGTCTGTAGGCTATAGCTAGGTTCTACCACAGTAAAACAGTTCTACATACATATATGCATTTAATAATGTTTGTTTAATTTTATCAATTTCGATATTTATTTTATTACAGGTTATGGGGAATATGATTATATTCCCTTGCCATCATCATCCAAGACTCGTCATGAATCAACCTATGAAAAGATACTTGGTGAGGATTAATTATGATATAGTTAACATATTTGCAAAATAATAAATAAAATTTTAGCTCATTAAACTATATTCTAGCTATAAACTTGTACTGTTTTTTCATATTTTATGTTAAACTTTATATCATTTTATTAATTTTATTTATAATTCTTTTTTTTTCTATTATTTACTTTACTAATTTATTTTTTATAATATCTTTGTCATAAAACATAATATGTTCCCTGTGTATTTTACAGTTTCTCAAAAAGAAACAAAAATACAAAAGCCAGATAGTGTAAGAGCTACTGTTCCAAGTTATGAAAGAAAGTTAAGAAGTACCAGTGATAAAGGTACAATTTGAAAAAATGTTTCATAAAGAAAAAAAATAAACTATAAATTCTATAAAAATATTTGACATTTTGACCTGATTTTATACTTTATTATATTATTATTAATTTAAATTAAGTACACTATGATTATTAAATATTTTTTCAGTAATAAAGTTTTATATAACATCTTTTTTATATAGTCCTTTAGGATGTATATTTGTCTTAAATATTTTATTATTTATTGTTTATAAATTTACCTTTATATAGCTTTATTATTCATAAATCTGTTTAATCAGGTAAAAAGTATTGATAATTAAATTTAAATTGTTTGTATTTTCAGATTCCCAGTTAACTGCGAGAGAAAAAAGGCTACTGCAGCGGTTATTGAAGGCTAAAATAAGTTTGAAGCGTTTGGCAAATACTTCTATAAATTTAGATAATATTGACTCAGGCATTTTAAAAGAAATGGTTCTAGGCGCTATAAAAAACCAAAATGTTAAATCTCATGGAGAACGGTGGACATTAAAAAAAAAAATTGTAGCTTTATCTATATTTAAAAGATCCCTAAAGGCATATAGATATATGCAAAAACTAATACCTTTACCAAGTACAAAAACATTACAAAGACTTTTAAAAAATATACCGATAGAAACAGGCATACACTATAATATTATTAATCTAATGAAAAAAAAATCTACCAGTATGGATTCCTCTGATAGGTATTGCCTTCTGGCATTTGACGAGATTGCCTTAAAAAAAAGGTTGATTTATAACGAGACAACTGACGAGGTAGATGGATTTGTGAATTATGGGTTAGGTGAGAGCATGGGCCGACAAAATAAAATAGCCGACCATGCTCTAGTTTTCATGGTGCAAGGCATTAGGAAGAAGTACAAACAACCAGTAGCACATTATTTCGTAGCAGGTACTGTACCTGCAGACAAGTTAGCTATCATTATAAAACAGGTTATTGAGGCATTATCAGAAGCAGAATTTAAAGTTATTGCCACTGCATGTGATCAAGGTCCTACCAACATGGGCGCTCTTAATTTGTTGAGGAACATGAGTGGACAATCAACTGATAATAATTATTTTTATTGCCATGAGAAGAAAATTTATATTGTATATGATGTTCCTCATTTATTTAAGTCCATACGAAACAATTTTCACAAGGGAGGCATCATAAAGCTTAATGGTTATACAGGGAAATGTCAACATTTGATACAGGCTGAGGAGAGAAATAGAAATTTTTTAAATTTCCCAAAGATAACACAAACTGTTGTGAATCCCTCATTTAAAACAAAAATGCGTGTCAAATATGCAGCACATGAATTAAGCAATACTATGGCAGCAATATTAAAAACGATGACATGCTGTCTACCTCATCATACAAAAGAGGAAGTCATGCAAACAGCCAAAGTAGTCGAACAATTAGATAGACTTTTTGATTGTACAAATGGCCCAGCATCGCAAAAAGATATTAAGAAAGGCATAAGAGAAAATGTACATAGGAAAAGTAATCACATAGAAAAATGGAATTATTTTTTGAAAGTAATTGACTCTATTGTATTTTTAAATTCTGAGACTTTACAGCCTCTAAAAAAAGTGCGGTGTATCAAAGGATTTCTAATAACCTTGAAATCTTTAAAAGATGTTTGGAACTTGTTAGATAAAGAGGCCGGTTTTAAGTATCTGAACTTACGGCAGTTAAATCAAGATTCATTAGAAAATTTGTTCGGTCTGATTCGTCAACACA
The DNA here is from genome assembly GCA_037950945.1 of Hypolimnas misippus. Classification (NCBI taxonomy): domain Eukaryota; kingdom Metazoa; phylum Arthropoda; class Insecta; order Lepidoptera; family Nymphalidae; genus Hypolimnas; species Hypolimnas misippus. Next base: position 7,304,302 of record JBBEEQ010000009.1, read on the forward strand.
GTGTGACCAATAAAAATATCACATGTTCTCAGTTTACAGATGCATTAAAAGCAGGAATAATATTGGGTTTATTAGCACCTCAGAGTCGAGGTTCAAACTGTGAAGGAGATAGCAATAGGGTACTGTTGCTATATAAAGATATTATAGAAAGCGGAAAATGTAACCTTACAGGAGATGATATTCATCAAACTGTCGTGGTTGATGAGATCACTTATCCTGTTTTATCTTTGCCTGAGGAAACAGATTTCTCTCAGTATAAAAACTACCTTTGTAGCTTTGAGGAGCAACCTATAGTATATGTTAGTGGTTATGTAGCCGCGAAAATGTTAACCAAAACTACATGTGAGTCATGCAAAAGTTCATTAAAAATTGACGATCCAGTCGACAACCCACTGTATAAATACATTAGCTTAAGAGAATGGTGGGACGATAAGAAATCATTAACATATCCTACAAAATCTCTATGTGATTTCGTTAATAAAGCGCAAAATTTATATAATTCTGAAATTTCCCACACCTTGCACATAAAAAACATTTGTCAGTGGAGTTCTCTACAAATCAGTACTGTTGATTTTGGCTGGTTTATTTGTCAAGAACATTTTGATGAAAAAACTAAGCAATTAGTTCACATACTTTCTCTATTATTTATTAGGAAATCCTGTAAAATTAAAAATAGTATGTTTGAAAAATGTGAACAAGTCTTAGATGATAAAATTAAGAAAGCTCAACAACAGGGTATAGCGAAATAAAAGTAAGCTACAATTTTTTTGTATTAAATATTGTCATTTAATGATGTACCTAATTATTTTAAATTTTCAAATAGTTGTATTTGCCAAGTGCTTTATTAATATATAAGATGATTAAGCGCATGAAACAACTGAAGCTTTTTGTAAAGATGTTTGAGTTTCGTAATTCTAAATTTATTTTTTTATTGTATGTTTGTCAGGTTGTATTTTTGTAAGGTTATATGTTTCTATTTTTGTATGTTTCTATATTTCCATTATTGTATGTTACTATGTTTCCATTATTGTATGTTTGTAAGTTGTGTGATCGCGTAGGAAACAGGGGTTTAACAATTTAATTTGTATACTTATTTTATATGTCTTCAGTTATTTCATATGTAATTTATAAATATTGATCTTTACTAAAAATGTATATTAAAATATGTCGGCAGTTTTAAGATACGTGTATACTTAATTTTTTAATATTGATCTTCCCAGTAATGTATATTTAAATAGACATGTAAACGTATCACCCGATTGTCGAAGGAGGGTTATATTTTTTGAGCATCTGTATGTATGTTTGTCAACTACTTTGACAAACTCTACTGTTAGACGGATTTTAACAGATGTGGTGTTATTCGTCCCAGTCGTAGATGTGACATACTCTTTAGAATTTTCACGTAAACAGGAATCACACGAGAAATAACAATCTCAAATACTACTTAATCAATTAAATTAAAAACTTCTTCCACTACAGTAAAGTTATTTAGGCAGTCGGGTTTTTAATTTTTAATGTTATTTAATTCTTGTTTTGAGTGTCCTCTAGACATTTCACATGTAATTTGTAATTCATCTTTTACTCAAATGTTTATTGAACTATGTTAACAGTATTATTAGAAATGTATACTTATTTTGCAGGTTTTTAGATATTTCACGGGTAATTTGTAATTCATCTTTTACTCAAATGTTTATTGAACTATGTTAACAGTCTTATTAGAAATGTATACTTATTTTGCAGGTTTTTAGATATTTCACGGGTAATTTGTAATTCATCTTTTACTCAAATGTTTATTGAACTATGTTAACAGTATTATTAGAAATGTATACTTATTTTGCAGGTTTTTAGATATTTCACGGGTAATTTGTAATTCATCTTTTACTCAAATGTTTATTTAACTATGTTAACAGTTTTAAGAAAAATGTGTACTAATTATTTTTGTTTTCTATGTGAGTGTTTGTTTGAATGTGTTTATAAATATTAATCTTTTACTAATAATGCATGTTTAACTGGTTGGTTTAGTATAGGTTTTAAACGTAACAAACAAACAGACAGAAAAGAGTTACTTTCTCTTTTTTAGTTTAGTTTTAGTTATATTAAATTTGTAAATATTAATCTCTAAATGACAATGTCTATTTAACTAAATAATCCCTGCAATTTCGTATGCAAATAATATTTATTTTGATTAGTCTAATTCTTGGAGCAATTATGGGTTCTATATAGAAAAAGTATACTTTGTTAATTAGTACTAATTACAAATTTTGTTAATTTTTTTAATGAAGATAGTAAATTATTGAAATTGTAAGTTTTAATTGAAAATATTCTGTACTGAATTGTTTTTAAATATAATAACTATCGAATTTCTTGCCGGTTCTTCTCTGTTGAAATTACATCCCGAACCGGTGGTAGTATTTTTCGTTGTAATAATAATAGACATATCATAAACCATATATCATATATATAAACTTTAATTTATCTATTTTTGGCATATATATGAATATCATTAAAGTTTTTACAAAGATTTATTTGTTTCATTTCCCAAATTTTTAATTTGATTAACTCAAACTCTGACCCCTGTCAAAATTTTCGATATTTTTTATCGACAAATTACAACACTATTATCGATATACTTTGGTATACTAAAGGTGCATCACTAAACGCAGTACTACCAACATACAGAAACATAAGGAAGTAGTAGAAGGCAAGATTGGCATCAAAAGTGTACATAGCCTTGAAAAACGGCTAGCTAAGCGGTTTGTTCTAAGTGCACACTCTTTAACGTAGTGATTATATACTCTTTGGTGTCAATGTCTTGATATACTGAGTAGTTGTGTACAGTGTGTTTTACTTAATTTTTATCTAATTTTTCTAGTATAATTGCCTTACTTACAGGTGTTGTCGATTTATAGAATATTGTTATATTTTTAAATACAATTTTTTATTTAGGAGAATTAGAACATTCCAATATTACTACTATATTTGTACTAGTGCCATATAATCGTTATCAACTTGTGTACATATGAAGTTACTTTAGATGCAGTGTTTTCTCGTTATCCGTTGAATCAAGACGAGAAAGGAGGAGCTAAGATTTAAAAAATGAAGTTCGCTGAACATCTTAGTGCCCACATAACGCCTGAGTGGCGGAAACAATACATAAATTATGAGGTATAAATCATATATACTCTTTATAAAAAGAAGCAAAATACTAAAATTTAAAAAAAAAAAGTTTAGAAAATTTGTAAATTAAACCATATAAAATAGTTCTTATAAAATTTCATATTGTATAGTTATCTTTGTTTGTCACATGTTTAGAAATGCAATAAATGCAGAATGACATTGATTTACAATGAAATGATGCATTGTGTTTTATAATGATAAGAATAAATCTTCGTCTTGTTCTTATTATAATATTATTTTTACTTAAAAATGTTTTGGTGGTTTTTAAACTTTTAATGATACCATATAGAATTTTTTTACAATAAAGTCAAGGTTTTTAATATATGAAAATATATTGTTTTATTATACAGATGATATGAAGATTAACATTTCTATGTTTTAAAAATATCATTAATAATTTTATTTTATTAGAAAATTAATAATTGAAACATCTTTTATGTTTCTGATAATTAATGAATAACTAAATAACCAATTATTTTTCACTATTGATAAAAATAATGTTCTAGGAAAATTACTGTAACTATAATATATTAAAAATTTATATCATGTTATATAAATTAATAAAAACAATAAAATTTCTTTAGATATGTTTTATTTAAAAAAAATCTCTTTGATAATTATTTTATTATTCTTTAAGGAAATGAAAGCAATGCTCTACACAGCTGTAGAAGAGGCACCCTCTGCTGAGAATGTGGAACCGGAAGTGCTTTCTAGGCATTTCGCCAATTTTGATGAAACTTTTTTTCACTATTGCGATCAAGAATTGAAAAAGATTAATACTTTCTATTCTGGTATGTTGTATAAAACTGTATTAAACAATCTTTACAATTTTTAGACATTGTTATATTTTTCAAACATTAACCTTTGTTTGTGTACAGAAATAGATTCCTTCTATTAGACTATTGCATCTAGACTATTGCAAAATTATTAACTTTTTGTTGCTTAACTAAAAATTCAATTTTTTTAAATTCATTTTGTGTTTTGAAATGCATATAGAAATGAATTGCTAGTCATTTCCAAATTATTTTTTATTATAGAAAAGTTGGCTGAAGCTACAAGGAAGTTTGCCACATTACAAAGTGAGCTTAAATCACGCTTTGACACAATGAAACCTAAAGGCAGTGGCGACAGTAAAAAATCCATACCCCGAAGAAAAGTTCAAGAACTTAAGCTTGCTTTTAGTGAATTCTATCTCAGTTTGATATTACTTCAAAATTACCAAAACCTGAATTATACTGGTTTTAGAAAAATATTAAAAAAGCATGATAAGGTATATTTATATATTTTTGAAATATTTTTCACAAATTTTATATTATCACAGATAACACACATGATTCATGATATCAAAATAATAAAAACATGTTCAACAAACTAAATTTAAATAAATAAAGTGTGTTTTTGACAAAAATAAAACGATTATATTTTTTCCTTAAAAAAAAAAAATTATAAAATAACTGTCATAAAACATTATGTAGTCCACATTTAATTGACAATTTTATTGAAAAATCTAAATAAAAGAACTAATAAGCTTTATAATTTTTTTGTTAATATATATTGTTCATAACCATCTCACAGTTATTAAACGTAAGCAACGGAGCACAATGGAGGGCAGAACATGTGGAAACATCGCATTTCTACACCAACAAGGACATAGACAGGCTCATCAGCGATACAGAGGCTACAGTTACTAACGACTTGGAAGGAGGTGACAGACAGAAAGCCATGAAGAAGCTAAGAGTACCACCACTCGGTGAACAACAGAGTCCATGGACGACTTTCAAAGTTGGACTGTTCTCTGGGTCCTTTATTGTTCTATTCATCACTGTTGTTCTATCAGGTATGTAAAATGTTTAACTAAAGTAATGTAGTGTAGAAATTAATGTCAGTTTGTTTGTTAAATATTCAACCAATAAGCATGAATTTTACATATGAATATTAAGTACTTTTTTTCTTAAGGTATTGAGTACCTTAAGAAAAAATTACTGTTCCTAAGAATTTTAGAAAGTCGTCCAACATAACAATTAAATAATATATATAATAAATATAATTTGGGGGTTTTCAAGCGTCGAGTGTATAGACACCTTTCCGTCAAAGTTCGGCAACGCACCCGCAACGCCCCTGGTGTTACCACTTCACATCAGGTGGTACTATTTGCTCGTTTGCCCCTTTTTAAAAAAAAAAATAGATTAACCTGAGTATCATTGCCAAAATCTAATCTGCACTAATATTATAAAGAGGAAAGATTTGATTGTTTGTTTGCATTGAATATACTCCGAAACTACTAGACCGATTTGAAAAATCATTTGGTTAGCCCATTTATAAAGGAAGGTTATATGCCATATATATCACACTATGACTCGTGAGCAAAGCAGTTACCATAAACGCGAGTGAATCCACGAGGGGATGGTTTATAATATATTAAACTTTTTTAAATATTAAGCTATTAAAATTTCACTTAAATATTTCCTAATTGGCGAATGCCTCAAAAATGTAAAATTTTAACATCAGATGGTTATATAAATTACTTTATCGGTGAATAAATAAATATAAGTCTCACTCGCAGGTACGTCGGTTATTTGTAATAAAATTAAACAAGTTTAAACACGTGTATGTCTATTATACTTGTAATTATCTTACTGGTAGAAAGAATAAAAGTCGTAGGTATAGTTTACATACTATAGTAAATAAATAAATAGTATGCGGAGCTAATTCCGTCTGTCGGGTTTAACCGTCTACTCGCAATTACGGGCGCTACACTAGTTACAGAAGGATATTATACAAACATCAAAGCTCATATGTGGACGATATGTGGGATATGTGGACTTTATCAAAAAATAAAAGAAAAAATTAATATATACTTCTTAAAACATATTCGTTAAGAATACGTTTGACACCTTTAGACGCCATTTTCTCAAAATGAAGTCCGTGTGGCATGACACAGTATTGCTTTTCAGCATCCATATAATCTAAACTAGTGACTTGCCCCGGCTTTGTACGCGTGCAATGTAGTTTTTTACATCATATTACAAATACATGTTTGTAAATCTCGGCTTTTCTCTATTATAATATGTATGTATTATATCGGTACATATAAACCTTCCCTTTTTAATTCACTATGTTTATTGGTGAAAGCTGTATTAAAATTCGTTTCGTAATTTAAAATTTGTAAATATGTCAAATGTCAAAGTTGTAACAAGTAATACTGTAGCGCATGAAATTGCAAGTAGACGGTTTTACCCGACATACTGAATTAACCCCCTTGACTATATCGATACCTCCCACGTAAGTTATTGTAAGCCACAAAATTGCCGTTAGCGTTTTTACTGAATACTACACGATTTTTCATTGCTTAATGCATTGAAAGTGAAAAAATACCAAAAATCTTTTTTTTTTTTTTTCAAGGAAAGTTACAACAAAATACGCCTGAAAAAAGGCGTATTTTGTTGTAACTTTCAAACTAAAACGGATTAAAAGTGCTTTACTGTAAAATTGTAATTTTGAGGTTACAACAACTTACGTGGGAGGTATCGATATATTCATGGTCGATAACATGTACGTACATACACAATTTTAACAAGGAAAATTCGTTATCAGAGTAACACAATATAATGTAGGTATATATATCATCCGATATAATCCTTTTGTACATAAATAATTTTCAAATTTTAAAATGTTCTCTTAATTAATAAATCTTTTTTATCTTTAATATTATGTGTATTTAAAGATAATCAAGATTTATTACTACAATGTCGTATATATATAGAAGCTATAGTACATATTATAGAAGTGACTGCACAAAATATTATCAGGACTTTTTAAAAAACGCAACTGACTTCAAAAGCGTGATTGAAAGACGTTATTTCAGTTATTTTGATTTTAAAACCAAATTACTGAACCGATTTTAATAAACATACTAAAAATTAAAATAAAAATTAAAACAGTTAAGAAATGACGGAGTGTTTAAGATAATAAACTTTAAAATAGTAACATATATTACGAATTGAAAACGTCCCTCGTTTCGAAGTCGGGGGAATAAGTAGAAGAAATACATTCCTTATAATCATCTTTTATTTAGCTTTTGCTTTCGAGTTTGTTCATGTGGATTTTGCTTGTTGTGATGAAAGTAATGAATACAGATTCCTCTCCAATATAAATAGCGTTCATAAATCTTTCCCGTTCTTGATACAAAAACCCTCCATCAACTCAACGCCACGATTTTGCTTTCCCGTTTTGAGCATTCTAGACTATTTTAATATTGGTAAACGGACGCTTCGGAGGCATGTACTAGAGACCGAGCTAGGAAACGGATCTAAATTCTAATGTCACAGACTATACAGTCACTTGACAGCCCATAAACCTTACGCCGGTTGAGCGCAAATATATGATAAAGAAATCTAATCAACAATTATAGATCATAGACAATCTTCTCTCCTTTCTTTCTGTCGCTGATGTTACCATTATTATACTTGCAAATACGATCATTAAGATCATTCAAAACATTTTCGATGGTTCTCCGATAAATTCTACAATTTATTTCTTATCCAAAATTCTCGTTATGAATAACCAGTTTTGCAACGATGTCTGAAGAAGTATATTTAAACTCATACAATCAGATAATACAATAAAATCACAATCTTAAAACATTGTAATTAAATCATATTCCTAACAGTGTGAACATGGTGTGATAATTACAGTAATATCATATTATTACTGTCTACGTGCTTTTATAAACTACTGAAGCGATTTTGATAAAAATTATACGGAACTAATCTGAAAATATATCCTTTCGAATAAAAAAAACTTCAAAATCGATTAAAATGACATTCAGAAGTCACAAACATTAAAAAAAACCAATACAAATGAAACTACTTTTTTAAGTAGGTTGAAAAATAGGATCTTCCTCTATCCAATAGAAAATAATAACCTAGTCCACTATCATTGAAAAAATCGTGTAGCGTCCACAAAGAAATCAGCTGAATTTCAAACATTTCATTAACTTTTAAAACACGACTCCTGTATAAAAAATATTACTGCATTTTATAATGCGGAAATTATAGAACGGAGCTAAATTAAATTACCCAATAGAAGTTATATAAAAATCTAATCGCATACTCTATGTATAAACGCCTTATCAGCGAAGTTTTCATTGCTATGGCGTTTTACAATTGCATTAATTTTAAATCTGTGTTAGACAAATATTAATTTTCAAATGTTTGTAATGAGACCATGCAATTGTGCAAATTTATCTAACACTAGCCGCGGTCTATGAGGTTAGAGCGTATTGTTTGAATAGTACAAGATACAGAATTACCTTCTTAATCGAGAATAAAATATTTTTTTACTAGCAGTTCCCCGCCACTTCGCCCGCGTATACTTTCAACCCTTTTTGTAACCCATTAGGGGAAGGATTTTCAAAAATCCTTTTTTAATGCTCACTTACGACATTTAAGGAACGTTTGTGCAAAATTTCATGTTTCTAGACCCAGCGGTTTAGGCACTACGTTAATCGATCAGTCAGTGTATATATCACCTTGTCAGTTTGAATTTTTATACATATAGAAAGGGTTATACTTTGAGATTGGAATTTCCACTAAAGTAGTGTAGCTTAATTCAAACTAACTGGGATTACTTTGTTATTCAAAAAACCGTATGTGCGTAATTTGCTTTGAAGTCGAAAAAAGTCTTAGGTTATTTAAGAAAAAAAATCATCCATAATTGATTAAAGTCTGTGACGTTTTTAAGTAAAAAAGATATCTATTATTTAATCTGCTTATCGTTTACAACAGTTACTATATAAAAAAATTATCTCATTTCTGAACGACTATTCATAAACCACAATCGTAAATATTTCCTTTATTATGTTTTACATGTGAATTCTTCGACGCTACGATCTTAATTTTGTAACAATTTGGAATTGCATCTGAAGTTATAGGCCATTGAAGATGTTTTATGAAATACTAATTTTATGTGGCTTACGACGTCATTTTGTTGTATTCAAGCGACATACCTCAGAATTGAGTCATTTATTATAAAATATTTTATTTTAAAGGATACTTTCAGATTGTCATCAAAATCGGTTTAGTAGTCTGGTTTTTAAATCAAAATAACTGTAAAAAGTATATCATTCATGTAACATAAATTGCGTATTATGTTTTTAAATTCGGTTTTTTTTTTAAGTCTTATAAATTGTTTTTATAATGTATCTTAGTATCGTTATCAACTTGTGTGTACAGTACATCGTTATCAGCTAAAGGGACTTGGGTGTAGGGATTCTGTTCATCATAGTAAAATATATATTTGTTTTAAACCTTATGTATAAGCTTTTTAAATTTGATTTACCGGAGTCGGAATTCCTCACACGACATGTATGAACCCGTTCATAACAATCGACACAGGCCGCCCGCGCGCCCGCCGCTATGTTATGCTTCGACTTCCGATTAAAACCTTCGTTGTAAAAGTGTCGGAGCCGAAGTCGGAACCGAAGGTGTAATAACAATCGGATGTTCCGACTTAACAGAACTGGAGTCGAAGCTCCGTAACATCCCTAGTTCCCACTTTAGGCGGGTTAGGAACAACGTGTTCTTTGGTCTACACTCGCCTGTCAACCGTCATTGCAGGAGTGCCTAGCCTTAGCCTACTGACTATAGCTCATATACAGGCTCACTCGACCGGGGCAGTACCTCACGTTCATAGAAGGTCGGTTTAATGTACCCCATTCTTCATTCCTTTCCTTACATTTCTTTTATCTTTCTCGTCCACATGCAGATGGCTAACCTAACATCAGATGTCCCGCCTGCTCGTTTGCCAGTTAGCTGTATTAAAATAGTCACTTCTTTCATGCTTATATTACATAATAGAGTACCTAAATAGATAATAATAATTCGTATTTGATCTTTCTTAGCCGACCTACAAAAAGAGGAGGTTCTTCCCAACCGATTTCCCTACCATAGGTCCCATAGAAATTTCATCACAATCGGTTCACTAGTTTGTTGTTAAAAATAAAATAACCAGAATTAGTATGTCATTTAAGTAAACAAAATTTTGCTTTCGAAGTCGGTTCCCCCTTTTTATTAAATATTGTTACTTTTGACATAATCTAATTGTACCCATTGTTTCAGCGCTGTTCCACGAAGGGGGCACGGAATATTTCAAAACGGCCTTCAGACTATACCGGGGTCCATTTCTTTTAGTTGAATTTATATTTTTAATCGGTATAAATGTTTACGGCTGGCGATCGTCCGGCGTCAATCATGTTCTCATATTCGAATTGGATCCTAGGAAACATTTGTCGGAACAGCATCTGATGGAATTAGCCTCAATTTTCGGTGTCGTCTGGGCACTGAGTATATTAAGTTTCATTTATAGTGCAAGTTTAAGTATACCGCCATTTGTGAATCCATTGGCGTTGGTGATAATAATGTTAGTGTTTTTAATGAACCCTCTGAGGGTTTTTAGGCATGAAGCAAGATTCTGGTTTTTGAAGATATGCGTGAGTTGTTTTTTTTTTTCTGTTTATGTATGGTGTAATGCAATTCTTGGTTTAATATATAATGATAGATTTTATCCAATATTTATTGGATAAACTTTATCGTTTACGTTCTTTTTAATGTGAGAAGTATTATTTTTTTGTTATTCTTTTTCATCACATGTAAGTTTACAAAGTAATTTTTGAACGAACAAGTCTTACATTATGCCTTATGACGTCATTAAAGACAATATGGCGGACTGACATATTACAGAACTGCAAAAGCTTTACGACTCAATAAAACTTCAAAAACGGGAGGTTCTGATTTAGTAACATGTTTTTATTATTTTTTTTTATCTCAGAACTCCTGCATGTCTTAATCGATTTCGAAAATTCGTTTTTATTCGAAACGATATACTTTACATCCCATAGTTTTTAGATCCAGGTACATAAAATTGCGAATTTAGAATTCCGTTTGTTTTTGTTCGCCAATCTAATTTATTTTTATCTAATCTAGCTTTTAAACTTCCAGGGTAGAATCTTAGCGGCCCCATTCATGCCAGTGCTATTCGCGGACTTCTGGCTGGCAGATCAGTGGAACTCCTTTACATATGCCTTCTTGGACTTTCACTACTTGATCGCGTTCTACATCGCCGGTGCTGATTGGTTTACTGTCGACTGTGAGTATGTTAATAATTTTACTAGTGTTAGGGTATAATTTTTTTTTCGATTATGTCTGTCGTTTAGGTAGGAAGCTAATATTTTGAATTTTCTCTCATAAAAGTAAAAAAAAAACGCCAGCGCATACAATAGTTTTGTATACAATTAATTATGAATTACGCAAACATTAGTAAATTAATTTTAACTTTAACCTAAAATATCAATTTTTTTTTACCCAAACAAGCATATTATTATATTTTTTCATGCAAATTAATACTCTTGTCAACGAAACATTGTATATAACGTCTCAGAATTTCTCTGAATTTTACCTTTCAGCAACAAATTAATTTCACACAAAACTTAACACCACTATCAGAATCTTGGCTAAAGAACCCACGGCCAGCGTTAAAAATCCATAACTTCTACCCAAAAACCATTTAACCCATAACCTGGGTATATATATATACCAAAATAACCAAATTTTCTTAACCATCAGCTGAATTCGAGTCAACGAAATGGTTCATCTTCACCCGAGCAGCGGTTAACATAATCCCGGCTTGGACGAGATTCTGGCAATGCCTGCGACGGTACAGGGATAGTAAGGAAGCCTTCCCACATCTCGTCAACGCTGGGAAGTATTCGACAACGTTCTTCGTCGTTTTGTTTTCTACTTTACGGACTGTTTATAGCGGTAAGAATTAGTTTATATATGGCAAGAATTACGCTTGTAAATTTGGCTCTGACTTTCTTAATAATTTGCATAACGTCGCTCTATATGTGATAAATCAGAAGTAACAATTTTGGTAAAAATGGATTTTCTCAGCGAATACGGTATTCAAATAATCTACTTTTATTATAATAATATTTCTTACAATATCTTACGTCTGAATCATTTAAAAATGTAAACATATTTATAACAGTTAGCTTTAAATGAAGTTTTTTGTCTCTTCTGTAAAGTTCGGCAGTTTGTATCACATCCAGATACATGAGAAGTTGTTTTTTATTGTTACGCAAAACTTATAGTGTGACCAACGTATAATATTATAAAGCTAAAGAGTTTGTTTGTTTGAACGCGCTAATCTCAAGAACTACTGGTTAGAATTGAAAAAAATATTTTTGTGTTAGATAGTGTAGTTTATTTATTGAGAACGGCTATAGGCTATATTACATCACGCTACGACTCATAGGCGCGAAGCAGTAACCATAAACGCGAGTGAAACCAGCCCAAAAAAAGCACCTCGTAATTCAAAATCAGTCAACATGTTTAGGCTATAAGATGTCACAACAGTTCACCAGTTATGACAGTTTACGTCGGCCGTATTGGTTTTTGCTGACGTCACATAGTCACTTTGAGAAAGATGACAATTCTAATGACACTTTCTATTTCAAAATCGATCAAAGCCTTTAATCTAAAGGGGGCCAAACCTAGATACCCACATATGTACATACATGGTTCAGTCGAGTAAAAACCGGATTTGTTAAATAAGGAATACTTGTTATACGATATCTATTTATTGCAAGGTTTTGGTAAAAATTACGCTTTTCTAATTTCACGGATTCTGTGTCAATTGTTTCGATTTCGTTGTTGTAATTTCTAAACCCATTCACTTATAAATAGTTAAAAGTAAAAAAAAATAAAAACCTAACAGCGCATTAAATCCGCTACTTTAATTAACTTTTGAAAATTTTATGTGAATCTGAGGTATCATTAATCGAAATTGGTTAAACCGTTTAGTAGTTATGAGCGGGTAAAAAGACTGCCATAACTACGAAGATATGAGGGATCAGATGAACAGACATACATACATATAGTCTATTTATGTTTACTTGACTTATTTCGTAACAAGATTTCGAACGATAATCACGAATTTTCGAACATTATTTTTCATTATATTTTTTTTATAAAATATGATTCAGTGTAATCATTCGATCGATAATTTCTCATTTCTAACTCTTATATGTGGGTGGAAGTACGTCATATTTTTCTGCCAAATAAGACATGTAAAGAAACTATATATACGTACATAGACAGTCAAAATCGTAACCCTCCTTTGTCGTAGTCGCGCAGAAAGCAAAATAATGTCGCCTATTCACACTTACAGGCAGTTACGAGAGTACATACGATAACCCATTCCTATACACATGGCTCGCGTGTCAGTTCGTCTCGTCCACTTATACCTACACGTGGGACGTTAAAATGGATTGGGGCTTGCTGAGTGTTGGACCTTCGTCTGAAAACAGTTTCCTGAGAGATGAAATCGTTTACAGTCCTGGGGTGAGTTGATATCTTTTAAATATAGTAAATTTGATTGAGTGTAGATATACTTTAGTATTATTAATCTGAAGAATTTATTTGTTTGTTTGAATTTTGATAATAAGAGGGACTACTGGTTTGAATTTAAAAAAATCTTTTGTGTTGAGTTTGATAAAATCAGGACGCTCTCAATTCGTCGGGAATTTTTAATGTATGTTCACCAATTTGTCGTTTTTTTTTGAAAAAAGTTCCAAATTGGTTCCGTATAATTTTTATCAAAATCGGTATAATATTTTGGATTTAAAATCAAAACAAACTGATATAACTATGTTATGTGAATAAATGAAATAATTGAATAGTCCATTAATCGAGGAAGGCTATTGGCTATATAACATCACGCTACGACCAATGGGAGTAGAGCACCAATGAGAAATGTTCTTAAAGTGGAAAAAATTATTTCTTATAAAAGCTTTCGTTGCGTAACCGTTAAAGTATGGTATTCCATATAGGTTATAATTTAATAAGTTTTTTCCTCAACTTAACACGAGTGTAACCGCAGGGCACAGCTAGTTATTACATAACTTTATTCAGACTTCAGACAAGACTAAGATAATAGCCTTAAATGCTTTATGGATAAAAGTAAGATCATAAAAGACTGAGCAGTGCGCATTACCATATCTAAAATTAGACAAATTTATGAAGTATAATAAAGATAGTATTATTCGTTTGAACACAAGTCAAAATATTAGGAGTGTCTTCCGAAGTACAACTAGCACACTGGCCATAATGTTGGCCTACTAGTTAAAACATCGATCTCGACTGATGATCGAGGCTTCAAACCTCGACTAACACCGCTGAGTTTTCAAGTGTTACAATCTTTAAATTAATTTCGTGCTCGGTGATGGAAAACATTGTGAGAAAACCTGCATGTGCCAGAAGAAATTTTGTCATATGTATATCTACCTTGCAGTGGAGTACCTTGTGGAAGCTCTAAACCTTCTCCTTAAAAGCAGAGAAGACCTTTGCCCAGGAGTAGGACGTTTACAGGCTGTAACATACTTACACTGGCCAAACATAATGACGTCTCGAATTGACATTTTTATAAGTCAAACGAGGCGCCAACTAGTGAAATTTGATTTAGATTCAAGGCAGTGTTGCCAAATATCCCGATTTTAGCTGGATGTTAAATTAAAATTAAAGATCCCGTTCGGGACAAGATTAGTCCCGCTTTTCGGGGATTAAGTACTCGATGGTAATATTCATTTAAAGACTCTACGGTCTTACTATAACCTAAACCACACAGTTATCATTAAATTAACCTAATTTCATTTAAAAACATTTTTTGTGACCATTTTTGTTATCTATTGTAATGTAAACATAATTTAAAACTCAAATAAAATGATAAATATTTAAAAACTACCAGTTACACGTTCTTTTACAAGGTGCGAGATTTAGACGAAAAAATCCCGGTTAAACTTAAAAAGATTCATAATCTAACTTTATCCAAAATTATCTAGCAATCCTGATTCAAGGTCACTAAGGCTGGCCAGCAATGTATTTCGTAAGATACCCACTTAATCTACTTAAAACGGTTACTTGTACTAACCATATGCCCATTATTTTTACATATTTTCAGTTCTACACAAATAAGACGAGAATCAGTTTTATATGTTTTGCTCTTTTATATAGTTTTATATAAGTCGTCTGTCATTGCATTTATATTTTTGACGCATAGCTTTCACAAGGCTAACTATTACTAGGTTACAGAGTTGTTTATATCAATTACTTGAGTAAAATTTACACATTGAATTCTAAACTAAGAATACTGAAATAAATCAGTTACAATACAAAAAAAATGTGTTTTTTGTTTTCTGTCTTTCAAAATACGATCATTAAAATATAGCAATAAACAGACATAATTTAAATTTCTATTTTTGTCCACAGTTCTACTATTTCGCGATTATAGAAGATTTAGTTCTACGATTTATATGGGTGCCTTCATTCTTTCTCACTGAGAACAAAATTGTCAGCGGAGAAACTATGGTGTCGATACTAGCGCCGCTCGAAGTCTTCAGGTAAGGAATACCGTAAATTACAGAGAATTGTATGAAGAATAAATGTTTTTGAAGTAGAAATTCTCATTTTTTTAACGATTACAAAAAAATGTAAAACTTATTATAGATTGCCTCTTAGCAAAGGTCTGGAGACAGATATCTCAATTCTTGTCTGTCCTGTGTACTACGTCATCTCGGCTCTCAACATCCGTATGGCCAAAACATAAGAGATGAAAGATATATATTAATATGATGATGTGGTTAAGATACTTGGAATTAGTATAAGCTGGATTAAAACAGGGCATTTAATATGTATGTAACACTTAAATGTATGTATAGTAAAAGATTTTAAAGGAGTAATCATGGAATTCCTTGCCGCTTCTTCTCGGTAGAATCTACATTCCGAACTGATCGTTCATCAAGTTATTTAATTTTTTTTCTTTCTGTATTGATGATTCAAAAGTGCTTGTAAAAGCCTTGAATTAAGTATATTTTGATTGGCCATACGGATGTTTCTCTTTTGATGTGCTCTGTGTGGACTGGAAATCGACCCCGCGATCGTTACATCGCTCTCGCCCGCAGGCGCTTCATCTGGAACTTCTTCCGGCTGGAGAACGAGCACCTCAACAACTGCGGGCGGTTCCGCGCCGTGCGCGACATCTCCGTGGCGCCGCTGGACTCGTCCGACCAGGCGCTCATCATCCGCATGATGGACCTGCCCGACGGCGTCGTCAACAGGTGACTGAACGACAGCACTGAAACACAGCTTCACCAGAACCATAGAAATAGCACAGACAGACACAGCTAGACACGTCAAACTCAGAACACCTCTCTTTTCAAGTTGGGGTTAAAGATAGAAACCATTGCCAAAAAATTAGACTATTTTAGTATTACTAGGGAAATTATAATATCGTCGTGTATAACAAGAAAAATTTTAAACTAAAACTCAAATACGATAAAAACTATAGTAAAAGACAGACAGACTATATACGTTCAACTTATGACACCCCTCTTTTCGAGTCGGAGATTAAAGATGGAAACCATTTCCAAAAATTTACACTATTGTAGTATTACAAGGGAAATTATAATATCCTCGTACAAGAAAAGTAGAAAACTAAAACCCAACTACGATAATACTATAGAAATAGACAGACACAAATATATACGTCAATCTTATAATATCGATAGATTGTAAACCGGGTTGGGGGTTAAAAATAGAAACCAAACTTTACACTATTATAGTATTACAAGAGAAATTATAATATAGCGAAAAAACGATAGAGATATCACAATTGTCGAATGAATACGGACAAAGTCATAAGCAAATACTAGTAATGTATACAGAATGTGAACTGGGCATGTGTTGAAAATTTTATCAATGTTAGCAAAATCGATTTTTAAAAGTAAATAACTGCATTTTTTTATTAAAAAAAAAAACATTATTATTACCAATTTGGATTTTGTAGGCACTTACAATGCATTACTTATGAAATATAATTTAAACAAAATATTATTTAAGTGTTATTACTTTTAAATATCGATTCTGTTTGCTGGTTAAATGTCCAACACATGAATGAATGAATGAATGAATGAATGAATGAAATATACTTTATTGTACACCAAAAATTACAAAAGAATAACAAAGAGACAGAATCTACAGTATACAATCGGCGGCCTTATCGCTAAAAGAAGAGCAATCTCTTCGAGACAACCGGCTCGGCACGTGCCCAGTTGACAGCCTGTATATTTTTGAAATGTACAATTTATACCCTTTCTAATGCTAACAAATACTGTAATATTGATTCATTTTTTTAACAGAGTACTTTATGACTTTTATAGACCGCCATATTAGATTGAGAGACGCGTTATATATATGGATGCTGATATGCAATACTGTGTCAAGCCACACGGATTTCATTTTGAGAAAACGGCGTCTAAAGATGTCGAACCTATTCTTAACACATCTGTTTGAGGAAGCATATATCCATCTTTTCTTTTCTATTTTGATAAAAAGTATAATTAATTTATAGCACATAGGCCACTAAAGATTTTTATCTAATAATAAGTTTTTCAAATATATGAAATTATTGCATAATCTAAACTATGGGACTCACTTCAATATTCTAAACATTTGTTTTAAGAAAATTTTTCCGTACTTATTAAGTTCAAAAGACTTGAAAATTTTTTGTAGAATGTTAAGTATGAAATGCATTATCAGAATACATCAATATCTCTAAATTTGACTTTTTGTGGGTTGACACAATATTGCTTATCAGCATCCATATATTGTTATATATATTTTTAATTGTCATTCTCCAAAATAAAATAAGCAAAATTAATGTTAATTGCTATGAATATAATCGTATGGATATGCGATATAGATCATATGGAATCTTTTTTTTTATCCTGAGACTTCTATATCTATATATTATCAAATGATGTCTAATCTGAGTGAGACTAAACAAAATAATCTAAGCATTAGCGATATGAAAGATAGTAGCTATAATGTTATCTTATATTAGGTGATTAAATTAATACCGGCATAAAAAGTGCGGATAGAATAAACAAAAGTCTGTGGTAAAAACTTAACCGTTATTAATTACATTTTTAAATTCAAAGATTCTGACGACTCTTTGATCACAGATTATCTTCGAACTTTGGCAGTAGAAATATGGACAATGTTTTATGTTATTTAATGTAATTGTATATACATATTATACTGACTTTTGCCAACCTAATGCCAATAACCTAATCGACACCGCAATTTATAAGTTCCTTTAGCGAAAGACGGAAACTGAACATACATAGTAACAGCTTTGACCTAAAATAACATTTAGTCTGTAACATATTTAAATAACTGGTCAAGTGCGAGTAGGACTCGCGCACGGAGGGTTCCGTACAAACTTATAGAAATCTATATAAGACTAACCCATCTACGCCATTTGTGGTCTTCATCATCAGTTCCAACATAAGTTACTATCAAAAATACCTAAATCGGTATACGCTTGCCTATAATATTTGAGGAGTTCCCTCAATTTCTCCAGGATCCCATCATCTGATCCTGACCTGAAGACAATGGGACCACCTTGGAAGTATACCTTTTCAAACAAAAAAAAAATTTTGAAAATCGGTGCCCAAATGGCGGCGTAATCGGCGAACATAAAAAAAAAAACATAAAAAAAAAATTAAATACAAGGTCGAATTGAAAACACTCCTTTTTAGAAGTCGCTTAAATATAATAAAATATTATGTAAATATGGATCACGAATGAAACTACTTAGGAGCACTTTAATTTAAAACACGATCATGGATGCAATCCATGGAAACACAAAATTTTATTTTAAGTACTAATACACCTTATACTTTCATAAAAAAAAGTTATAGCGCGATTCAGGATACACCTAGCGCCATCTCTTGACAATTTCAATGAACTAACTTGTTGACTTTGACATTATCAACATAATTATATTATATTTTATTCTCGTTTTATTTTTATTTATATTCTACTACACTCCACTACCCCTGATACTACGTTCGTAAAATATTTAGATTTACATAATCAATCAAAATATCAAAATATATATTAGTGTTGCCAAGACGAAAATAAATAGTCCTTAATTCGAACAAAACTAATTGTTTATTTAAAAATAACTAATTATATTACTAATAACCAGAAGACTTATATGTGTAGATAAATAAGTAAATTAAATAACTCGATCTGTTTGAATTTAATTTTAAAATTTCAAGTCAATACGAGTACTTAAATCAAATCGCGTGAAGCTCTTATATTGAATGTTAATTGCGTAATGACGTTATAAATCGACGATAAAACTTTTAAATGAAAAGTTTATTTTATAATTTTTAGCGCGTTTAAATAATAATTAAAATAAAAATTTTTATTAATCGAGCAGAATTATATCACAGTTAATGTCATAATGTTGTAATAGATGGCATTAGCTGTACGCTGAATCGCGCTATCATTTTGTTAGCTGCGATATATACATTGCATTGCGTTGTTTATAAAGGTTTGCTGCTTTTTAATGTTTTCGTATTGATACAAATTTCTTCTCAGTGTTTGTAAAATTGTTTTTTTGACCATGGTCAACTTCTATGTTAATTTGTTACAAGTACATATAATTTTAATTCTAAGATTATATTTTCCGCTTGATCAATTTACAACTTGATACATTAACGCGTTCCTGAGAAAAAGGTTGAAAGACAGACGTACAGACTGACAGACACACGAACAGAAATTTACAGTTTTCGGATTTTTTCCTTTATGTATACTAAAGGACCTTGCTCCTGGCCAAATTTTATAATGCTTGGTCAATGGGAAGTACCCTATAGGTTTTGATTCCCTTGCGAAAACGTTAAAAACGCTATCATACTTAAAATATGTGATATAAATGACCGTATCTTTTGAATGCGTTAACTTAGAAGTTTGATTTTTTCACAGCTCCTAGTAATTACAACTCTGAGTACTTGACGTTGATAAAAATTTGTTACCTTCACGCGTTTCTGAGAAAAAGGTTGAAAGACAAACTTACAAACAGACAAACATACATACAAAAATTTATAGTTTTCAGATTTTTTCCTTTATTTGTACCATAAGATCTTACTTCTTGCCAAATTTCATCGTGCTAGGTCAATGGGAAGTACCCTATAGGTTTTGATTCCCTTGCGAAAACGCTAAAATGGTCAAAATATACGACATATTTTCCATTATCTTTTGATTGCGTTGACTTAGAACTTTAATATTTTCACGGCGGCATGTCATCGTAGACTTGAGTATATGATATTAATTTCAACATGATACGTCTATGCATTTCTGAGAAAAAAGGGTTGACATCCCGACAGACAGACAGACAGACAGACAGACAGACAGACAGACAGACAGACAGACGGACAACAAAGTGATCCTATAAGGGTTCCGTTTTTCCTTTTAAGGTACGGAACCCTAAAAATAATAATTAGTTCATTAATCGGGATTAAAAACTACTCTATCTTTTAAATTTAACCAAATCACTTATTTTAGTAACACACAAATTTTATTAATATCAATGGAATAGTATATATGTTAATCATGTACAAACATCGTCACATAGAATATTTATATTACAAAACATTCTATTCACATGTTCATATATAACTTTTTTTATAGACATACGAAGAAGAAACATCCGAAAAAGACAAAGGAGAATGATAGAAAGCCGCTTCTGAAGAAGGAGTCCATACAGGATCTACAAATGGAACTCGAATTGTCCTCCAAGATGTTGTAACTAACTGTGATACGTGTACTCCTTGATATTATTTATAAGCAATGTTTAAAGTATTATTTGAATTATATTTATAAATATTCTAGAATTTGCCTTTTTATTTTTACCTAAGATTACCATTGGAATGTTTTCGTTAACGACTTTTTTTTAAAAAAGGGAAACGTACTTCAAAAATAAAATACGTAATTTCGCTTACTTAAATGACAAACCTATTATAGTTTTTTTTTTTTTATTTTAAACAAAACTAGTGAAACGATTGTGATGAACACTCTATGGGAGCAAAGGAAGAGTTTACTAAATCAAAAAGAATAAACCACATTGGTTCTCGACTAAACGGTAAACAAACATTAAAAAAGTCCTCGGCGAATTTAGAACCTTCCCCTTTTTTGAAGGCCGGTTAAAAATTCTGCATCTCCTGTACTGATGTTTCTTACTAGTAACATCACTAATAAGACTTTTATAAAACGGAAAGATATCAAAAGCAAAAAACGTTATTTCAATTACTTGTATGACATACTTATTCCTTTTTTTGTGATAAACCAAAGTACTAAACCGATTTTTATGGAAATTTTATAGTCCCGATGGTAGACAATAAAGAAAAAAAATATTACCAAAACGGTAGAATCTTCCTAAAATTAAAAAAAGAGTTCTTTTATTATAAATAAAAAATAAAAAAAAACAAAATTGTTAGTGCATTTATTCATACATAATAATTTTATTTACACTTCACATAAATATATAAAATCGGTAAAACTAAATAATACTATGCACTTTTAAGTATCTTTTCAGTATACTGCTTCAAGCATATTCGAGTTCACAAACAATGCTCATAACTGCTGTGTTATCAGAAATAACAATACTTCTCATGATAAACGATTAATTTGATTGAAAATTAAAGGCGTACTTTAATATGTACTCAGTACCAACATATTAAGTAAAAACATTCCAATTTAGTATATTTTTTGATTATTTTAGGGAAGTAAAAAAAAAAACATTACTTTATGTAACTTACTAATTTATAATATAAAGCGACAGTTGCACTTGTAAGTTTTGCTCGCGGACTTCAATAAGTTTTCCATAAATTGTTTATTATTACATTGAAATAATATAAGCCATTTAAATCCGTTTAAAATAGTTTTATTGTTTATTATTACTTTAAGGCGAGATTCACACTTGTAAGTTTTACTTTCGTAACTGATATACAATAACTTTCTAATCTAGTAACAGACCCGAATGTCGAAAATAAGTCACTGGCAGTAAAAAATAATTGAAATTCTTAGTTATACCTAAAAAACTCACTGTCAGTGACTCATTTATTAATACTCACAGCTTACGTATGGTTACCTAAGTAACTGCTACAGTAAAGGTATTTTATATTAGTTACGAGATTAAAACTTACAAGTGTGTCTCTCGCCTAATAGACAGTAATATATATGTCCACAATAACGATCTCATGGATTATGTAACATACTCCGGTAAAAACAATTTAAAATTAGTTATAAAAAAAATTGTTTATTTATTATCAAATAAGTTATTTCATACTATGTCCTAGCATGTGTAGCTCTTTCTTTAAATTATAATGTCTCTTGTTTCTGCAATTATAATGTATAACTCAATTTTAATACCAAAACACAGTAATATATATTTATTTTGTTTGACGATAGTATAATTTTGAATAGGATCACTTATAAAATGTTAATTTGATCGACATGCACTTTTCATTTCTACATTTTCTTTCCAATAATTTAATAAATATCCGAAAACACTATAGACACATCTTAACAAAACTTAATACAAATATGTATATTCACAACATTAATCATATAGTGACAATTGCAACATTTATAAAATTAGTTAAAGGCATTTTTTTATATCTTCGAACAAGGTGAAGATGCGGCTCCTTGTATATCTGTGGACAAATGAAATTAACATTAAGTATAATATTATCTTTTTTAATTTTATCTATCTATCTTAATTATTTGTTATTTGTTTATTTAATTTTTCAAATATAGAAAGGAACAGAAAAAGACAAGGTATACATTGAGGAGAAAATAAGAACATTTCGCAATTTGCAATTTCATATTTTTAATATAAAACTATGTTTATGAGTAATATTAGGCGAGAATTACATTTGTAAGTTTTACATTCGTTATTGATATTAAACAACACTGTAACTTGGTCACAGTTACCTAGGTAAACTGTGAAACTGAATGTCAAAAATGAGGCACTGACAATAAATCTCTTTAAGTGTAGAGCAGTGACAAACGACTTATGCAAACCTTTATGAAAGTCTGAGAGCATAATTTATAAGTGTAATTCTAACCTCACAACAACTAAGTTAGTTAGTTCAGTAAATAAGAGTTGTTTGCAATTAATTGTAAAGTAGATGAGTTCAATAAAGACATCGCACAGAAGTGAAAAAGAATATAATCAAGAGTATATCATTCTAGCAAATTCTTCAGCTTTATAATACTACCATAGATTATAAAATTGTAATTACCTATTCAAGCTAGTCTAAGAGCGTAAAGCCTGTAGCCGTGATTGCATTTCATCTAGTTCACTTTCATCCACTTCTTCTTCGGGTTCCTTACTGGTAGAGGGTGCTCCAACCGCTGTGGGTGGTGCAGGTGCTTCCCCGAGTTTGCCTTGAGTTAGTTCCCAAAGGACCTGAAAAATATATATGTATATGGTGTGAACTGGGTATGTGTTGGACACTTTACCAGTGTTAGAAAAATCGAGATTTAAAAATAAAAAATTAAATTAAATTTTTTCGACAATACTCAGTCTAAATTTATAAGTCTAATGAGGCATAAAATTTTGCTCAGGAATTCTTTTAATAATGTGCGAAACATATGATAGATTTTTTTATTTGAAATTTGTTCCAAAATGATAAATTATTTTAACCCTTTAAATTCTTATATTTCTACATTTTATTAGAAAATAATATATAAATTGGCTTTTCTGTAATATTACCTTCACGCTACTTATGAACTTGGCCCAAACAAACAATATAGATACTTCCATAAAAACGAATTTAAAATGTGAATTTAAATTGCATATAAGATTTGTTCTTAACTTCTCAATGATATCATTTTTAAGTGATTATTAATCATAGGATACTATGCCAGCTGAAACTATGTACATCTGCCTTGACAGAAATCTTGAGACTTGAACCTCATCATTCTCAATCACCAATGCATTCATTGTTCTATATTAAAATACCAGGAAAAAAAATGAGGCGATTCACCTGATTAAGTAGTTGATGAAAACCCTACATCTGTGCAGAACCAGAGGGGCCATATAAACATTGCCAGTTTAATAAGAAATAAAACAAAATAAAGGCCTACAAAGAAACTGGTTATGTCTTTAAAAGGAAATATTTCTACCTTATCAACTTCACTCTGCGCAGCTTCTTCCATTTCCTCCTCATCCTCCATGCTGGACATGGTCTCGTCTAACATCTCTTCAATGATACCAGCCTTCATCATCTCTTTGCTTAGTTCCTGCATTGTGTGTGCTATTTCTGGAAGACGAATAAGTGCTTGCATAGCCTGCATCACCTGGAATTGTGAGAATAATACTTTTTGTAGTACTGTTACAACAAGTACTGTTAATTTAGATGTTATCGTAACTTTTTTTTAAGCTATTTCATCTAATATATACATTATATCTATTGTGTGCAGACCTTAAGTAAGAGGACAATTATCAAAGACAAAGTTAATCTTCTTAGATTTAGTTTATATTGAAAATTGATTGATGGTTCTTGAACTGGTAAACTTCTCCAAGCTACAAACTTCAGGCAGTGTCTACATATTTAGGTGTATTATTTGATTTTAACAAAGTAAAAATACAGGAGACAATGTAAAGGCCTATGTGGTCGGCAATGGACGATCATATTATCAGTATAATAAAGAATGCATAGAGCAGGAATCATCAGTATGATTCCTGCTCTATGCATTCTTGACAATTGATCTGATTATGACGAAACTTTTGTAGAGTGTTCTAGAAATGGCCGTAAGGGTCAACAAAAACGGGTATAGTTTAAAATAACATAAAAATAAGGTTTTTTTTTTTCTTTTTCACATCTATCCGAATGTTTATGAAATTGTACTTAGTTTACCTTAACTGTTGAACATAAATAATGTAAATCCGAAATTGGCTTATGTTTGGCTTTTATATGTCATATTTTTTTTTTTTTTACTCTATATAAAGCTGTGGATTTTATAATAGATAAATAAATAAGTAATACCTTAAACATGCAATATAAGTATTTCTTTCACTCAAGAAATCAAAAAATATGACATTGTTATACTTAAACTTACCTCAGTTGATTTTTGTAGTGAACCTGCTACTCTCAATGTAGCTGGAATTAGATAATATTTTTTTTTATTTACTTATGAAATTATTTTGTTGTGCTCTTTCGATAAGTACTTTTTCTCATACAATATTTTAGTTATAACGCCTAATATGAAGCCTGGTCTAATTAAATGTTTTGTTATTTATATAATTATATTTTAAAATATTCTTTTTGGCTAATACAGTAATCAATTAATATAACATTTCGAAAAGTAGATCAGTAAAGTGAAACATATATAAAAAAAAATACAAACTTAATTGTAGCATATTTACCTAGTTGATTTTTCATTTGCATTTGTACTGAGTTCAGATGTGCTTTGCTTGTGTAAATTTTACTAATTGCCCTCCTTGATCTAACAATCTCTTTTGCTAATATTGTACAAACTTGCTTATCGTTTTTTGCAGCTGCTTCTTTAAGAGATCTTTTAATTTTTTCCTCTTCCCTTTGAATAGCTTAAAAAATAAAATACCATGGTTACCAATGGGACAACATCGTTTTGATAGATAAAGATTTTGTAATTTAGGGTGAGAGGTTTCTAAATATGCTAATATTCACCTTGTTTTACAGTGATACACTGCTTAAAATGTCATATATATTTTACACCACAATATATCTGAAATTATTGAAAAGTACCTCTTATTTGTCTGTCCAAGTTATAACCTTCTTTACGAATCTTATGGGACCATTCGTTCACCTAAAATAAGAGCACAGTACGTGATATCATAAGTAAAAATTTAAACATCATCATAAATTAAACTGACAAAAATATTTCCGTCATTTCAACCTACCATCTCTTTAGGATTTCGCTCGGGGGATTTACCAAATAAACCCATTTTTATTTATTTACTGAAATATATAAAGGAAAAGGAATTTTTAATAAATATTCTCTAAATACTTAATGTTTTGACAATAATAACACTTTTGACATTGACATATATACCAGCGATGACCTCATCATGCGTCATATTAGGCTATTTATGTTATATTATATGACCTAAAACATGGACTTATGTTTAGTAGTCATTAATCAATAAAAAAGCATATGCAAAAAAATATTTTTTTAATTATTCATTCTTTTATAATAAGTATTCATTTATATCATTTTCTTTTTGTTCATACGTTCAATGTCTAATTTCCAATTTTTTGTTACCTGTTGTTTGCTTGTTTGTTTAATCTAGTCCTAGTTTGAAATGTCATTTGCCGGTTACGTACAGAAATGTATGAAAAAAATATAATTTCAGAATTATTCATTTATAAACACACTTCCCGATTTGTTTTAAAATATAGTATGTGCTATAGTGTTGTTATTAAGAATACATTTTGTTAAACAATTGTGCCTGTCCTGTCTCTGTGTCCAGAAACTATGTGAGTAGATTAAAGACTATATTTTGTTTACTATGTTGTAATTTGCAATTTGATAGCTTAAAAATGTATATATTTAGACACAAAGTCTAATTCTAACAAGGATGCTTATTGCATTTATTGAATGTCACAATTATCGTAAATGGTTGCTGCATTCCAAAGAGGTGATAATTTATAGATCGTTATAAATACGATGATATTGTTGAAAGACTTCGAACATAATTATTAGTTATATAGTTTACATTGATAGAAAAATTCATAATAATAATATATTTATTTAGTGTAACGACTAATTACATTGAAATAATAATTTACATTTCAAGAAAAAAGCGGTACGATAATATACTGAATGGCATTCAGTATCTTAAAAATTTTCTCCTTTCTAATATCGTAAATTTAAAAAGCAAGTAAAATATTGAGCTCATTGTTAGAAGCTTTAAAAAACGCAACTGGTTTAGCTATTTCAATAAATAGGATCGTCGATCGAAAAATCGCGATCGTCGTATTTTCGTTAAAACTAGTGATTCTCGTGCCAAATATTTCTTAAGGGCACCTTGTTCGAAATTCTTTTAAAATTTGTGACGTTTTTTTCATGGAATGAATAAAAGTTACTTTTATATAACTTGAATATCAAATGTATATTTTAGTCATAAAATTATGTCTTAATAACCAAAATCCTATTCAATGCTGAAATTTTTACTGCTGGTCATATGTATGATTTTCCATTTTAATGACAATCTCATTAAAAAAAAATAATATCAAATAAAAAATAGCACAAAGTAGTACCAAAAACATTCAAAACAAAACAATATTACTAAATACAACACTTTTCTGAATTCACCTTCTTGTTTTTGTTACATAACAATATTTTTTTCTTTTGTTTTGTATTATACAATAATGTTACCAGAATTCTACGAACATAAATCTTATAACATTAAATATTTATTCGCTAAATTAAAAATATTTAATTTGTTTAACTATAATAATGTGCAATTAAAATTCATATATAAATGTGTTTTTGTCATTTTTATCATATAATTTTATGATTTTTAAATTGTCCAGAAAAAAAAATGGAATAAAATTTAACCTTGAA
The DNA here is from genome assembly GCA_037950945.1 of Hypolimnas misippus. Lineage (NCBI taxonomy): Eukaryota > Metazoa > Arthropoda > Insecta > Lepidoptera > Nymphalidae > Hypolimnas > Hypolimnas misippus. The sequence continues at coordinate 7,332,000 of JBBEEQ010000009.1, forward strand.
AAATGATACCAATCTCAATCATGTAAGGGATATTTAGAGTTTCTACCAATGTATTAACGAACCTAAGCTTTCGAATGTTGTGACTTATACAAAGATGTTTCCATGTTCCGGCAGATTCATGCAAATGCAAAGATATATGTTAGAGCATTCTAGTGGTTAAGCATATATTTTTAAATTCTCATATTTGCACTACTGATAAAATTTGCCTGGCCTCATCCCCTTGCATATAGAGTGGATTCTTTCTTTTCAATATTAAATTAAAACCTAATCTAAAAATGTTACTTAAAGCGGTAGTCATTAAAACCAGTATTGAGACTTCAAAACTTAAATGTTTTTAGTCGCAATTCTTTTTGTATTTTAAGATAAACAGTAAAAACTAAAATAGTCATGACTGTGTCTTTATTAATACATAAGACTGAAATTATTATTTTAACATCAACCAGTCTAGTTAAACTGGAAACTTTTAGTTAAATATCATACTTATTGCTCAAACAGACGAGATCTTGTATTTTTTCTAGCTATACCAGGATTTGCTAATTATTCTATTCCAACTTTTGACAAGTTGACTGATTTTTACACATAGCAATTGTCAAAGTGGTCTAACATTAACAATCCCTAGGACCAAAAAGTAAGACTAAAATAATTCCCTACTAAAAGGAACAATTATTATCAGGTGGTTATGATAACAACTTGGATTGACAGCTTTATGTCGTGAAATGTTTTTACAAAACTCACAAGGATAAACAACCAGATTTAGGTATAAATATTTGTATACAGATATCTGTCCCAAAGGGAAATCGAACATGCAACATTTCCTTTAAAGGTATATTCAGAACCGGAGAGGTCATTGTGGAAATGCACATTGAGAAAGGTCAAAAACATGATTAAAGTTTAAACGTAAAGATCATGTAGGCACTGGCATAAAAAAAATATTTAAGAAGTGATTTTTAATACTATTAACAACAGGGATATCTCCAAAATCATGACACTGAAAAGATTTTTTATTATTTAGCCACTTATGAGATGGTCTATCCACCCCCCTTTAATTTAATCATTACATTTAGGGACACTATACCCACCAATACGGCGTCATTATAAATAAGGTTTATTGCCCCAGTACGCATCCCATATTATTTCCGAGCAAGATTCAGTCGCGGTCGGCATTGTCAAACGGTCACTCCTTTATGAATCAATTTATCCACTTTATCTTTGAATATGTGTCATTCTTTCAATTGTTTTTTTTTCTCTGTGAATAATGGATAAATGTCAACGAGGCATTGGTCCTACTATGTATATCTGATACTAATTGTATAAGATTGGAAAGTTTGTTTGATTGAACTATTTGATTTTTTTACGTTAATTTATCAAGAAAGGATAGCGACTAAACCATCCTAACATATATAGGATAGGAGCGCATGCAGTAGCAATCAAAAAATTTGCAGGGAAATCGTAAGACATATTTATAAAATTGTTGTTTTTATAATAATACATAGCAATATAATACAATATAATAAATAGCAGTTCCTGTGTGTAATTCGCTTACTTAGAAATGTGGTGCGTAACAAATTTTCAAACATATTTTCAAACCCATAGGGATGGATTTTCAAAAATCCTATCTTAGAGCACACTTACAATATGTAAGGAACGTTTGTTCATATCATGTTTCTAGACCCAGCGGTTTTGACCCTGCGTTGATCGATCAGTTAGTGAATATGTCAGCCAGTCAGTTTTGATTGTTATATCTATAGAATATCTTATTTTTTTAATATTTTATAATTTCAAGTAGGTACAAATTTGACATTTATATAATAAATACTCGTAAGCGTTATCGTTTTAATTACTTAGGTGTTTTAAGTTAATATGTCACTGGTATAATTAGAAATCATTATTTTTGGAGAATTTTTTTGAAAATAATCCGCGTAGATGCTTACATATCTTTTATTTTAAATAAGTACATAATTGGTATAAACTATTTGTATGCTGATAAGCAATAAAATGTCATCACACAAAAAGTCAAATTCGGAGATATTGATGTATTTGGATAATACATTAGATATTTAACACTATTTAAAAAATCAAGTCATATAAACTAAATGAGTGCGGAAAGAGTGTCTTATATGGTTTAGAATATTGAAATGTGTTACATTTTTTAAGATATGCATAAAACTCATATACCTAAACACTTAATATTTCATAAAACTTTTTATTATACCCGTCATCATTTAATTAATTATATCTTTAATCATAATAGTGAAGAAAAATTGGATAAATAATGTTTCAAATAAATTTATTAACAATAGGTTTGACATCTTTAGACGAAATTTTCTCAAAATGAAGTCCGTGCAGGTTGACACAGTATTACTTTTTTATGAAAATCGTTTGCACGTCGTCAGCCAATCGCAGTCCACTGCTGGACATAGGCCTCCCCAAGTTTGCGCCAAACATCCCGATCCTCCGCAACCCTCATCCAGCCCGCTCCGGCAACCTTGCGTATGTCGTCAGTCCAGCGGGCCGGAGGGCGTCCTGCACTACGTTTGCCAAGACGCGGTCTCCACTCCAGGACTCGTCTGCTCCAACGGCCATCGGTTCTGCGGCAGACGTGGCCGGCCCATTGCCACTTCAGCTTGCTAATTTTGCGAGCTATGTCGGTTACTTTCGTTCTCTCACGGATAACCTAATTCCTGATTTTATCCTTGAGAGAGACCCCGAGCATAGCTCGCTCCATAACACGCTGAGCGACTTTAAATCTGTGGACCAGCCCCATTGTCAGTGTCCACGTCTCGGCAGCGTATGTCATCACCGGTAGGACGCATTGCTCGAAGACCGTCTTGCATCGTTTGCACATATTATATAATTACTTTTACCGTCCCCTTGCACCTCTTTTTGTTTGGACTATAATGCATATAGAAATTATGTACTGTCTATTGTACAATGGTTAAATTATGGATTGCGGTGTGCAGTTTACAAAACAGTGACCGACATGCGACACCGCGCAACGGTGCGTTATGATGACATTCGAGATTATAGACAATAGTTCTATGAACTATAACAACAATTTCACAGTACCAGCCGAGTGCTTGATATGCTTACCTGTTGATGATTCTACAGACGTCTATATAATACGTTAAAAAAAAGCACTTTCCGTATAAAATTTTGTCCATTATTACTTACCTAAGTGAATTCCAAAAACGATTTCTAACCACACGTAAGAGTTAGAATTGAGAAATTATCGATAGAATGATTGAATTGAATCATTTTTATAATGAAAAATTATAATGACAAATAATGTTCGAAAATTCCTGATTATCGTTCCAAGTATTGTTACCAAATGACAAGGAAATAAAAATAGACTAAAGTACTTGTAAATGTAATTCTCGCCGTAGACAAGGTGGAAGTTTTATTGTAGACGTGAGCGGTACTGACTTCACAAGGGATATAATATTATTTTATTTATTTTATCTTCGAATTTGTAATTCCATAGGTCGTAAGTATCATGTATGTAAGTAAAGAGTATAGTTCTACATATAAATTATAAAACAAGAATTTTTTAATAATTAATATAACTTTGGTGAAGGTGAATTCTGTATAATTTACTTTAATGTAAATCTTCAGCAAAAAATAATGAATTTACTAAAAGGATTTCCAAAACAAATTAATTCAGTAAGAATGATTTCTAGGGAGGCATGTATGTATATGTACGTATTATTTAATTATAACTTACTAGCGGCCCTCATCGGCCTCGCCCGGATTACACATAGATCTATACTAATATTATAAAGCTGAAAAGTTTGTTAGTTTGTTTGAACGCGCTAATCTCAGGAACTACTAGTTCGAGTTGAAAAATTATTTTTGTGTTAAAGGCTATTGAATGATCTACCTTCTGAAGTTTTCCCAGAGCGCTTTAATTTTGGGGTTTTTAAGCGTCGAGTGTATAGACGATTTTCCGTCCAAGTCCAGCAACGCGCCCGCAACGCCCCTGGTGTTACAGATGTCCATGGGCGTTGGTAACCACTTAACATCAGGTGGCAAAAGAGGAAATAGTTGCTCGTTTGCCCCGCTTTTTTTTTATTAAACAAAAAACATAGTTTATTTATTAAAGGCTATAGGCTATATAACATCACGCTACGACTCATAGGAGAAAAGCATTAACCATAAACGCGAGTGAACGCAAAGAGCAGCTAACTTACCATAACCAATAATTACCCAAGTAGCCTTACGATAGCTCTGCGTGTCAAAAACAAAGGCTCTGATAACAAATTATTTCAGGTGTAAATCAATGAAAAACAAGTTATGTAAATCTTTATGAAAGTCTGAAAGCATAACCTATCAGTGTAATTCTCTACTTATAATTAACTAGCTGGCCCTCGCCAGTTGGAACCTAATTTCCCTTTAAGTTATTGACTTGTTTTTATAAGTTGTAGCTTGAAATAATATACAGCTTATAAGCTTCCTCAATAAACGGTTATCTAACGCAAAGTGAATTATTCAAATCGGATCAATAGCTTCAGAGATTACCCTCTACATGCAAACTTAAAACAAATTTTACCTCTTTTTACTCGACTGCGCAATGAAATGGTAAAGGTAATGTGTTTATCTTATCAGTCTAAGTATGTATAAGGGTTTGTATCTTTCTGGCACTATTTAGACCAAACTCGTGGGCCGATTTTGATAAATGACACATGATTAGTATAATAATTTGTATGAATCAAAATAGCCGATTTTGTACGCCATAATGTGAAAAAGGAAAAATAAAATTCGACGATCTGTATCAATTGGGGCATCATTGAATAGATACATAAAATCATTTTTACGTTTTTTATATTATTTTTCAATTAGAATTACCGTTTAGAATATATAACGATATAAAGTTGGTTAGTAACGATTCTCTATGATCGGGTTATATTACCTCCCACGTAAGTTGTTGTAACCCGAAAACTACAATTTTACAGAAGAGCACTTTTAGTTTTTGTTTGAAAGTTACAACAAAATACGTCTGAAAAAAACCTTGAAAAAAAAGGTTTTTAGCATTATTTTTATCAATTAAAAAATGTATTAATATTAGTATAAATAATAGTTGTTACGATTAGCCCACGTTTTATTAGCATTTATTCTCACGGTATAATTTAATTTAATTTTTAAATAAAAATGAATATTATAATTTGTAAAAGTCAACTTCACTTGCGATATCAACAGTCAACGTCCTGGACAATTCAAAGAACCGGAAGGGGAGATACATGTAAAGAATATTTAAAAGGACAATTGGATCCGACTCATCAATGGCGTAATCATATTAATATACATTATTATTATTATTTCATATAAACATACTAAATTCTACGTTTATATAAGAAATAGCTTGCAAACGAACACGCGGGAGACCTGATGTACAGTGATCACCACCGACCAGGGACTTTTGGAAAAATAAATAAAAATAAAAACTCTTTATTTTCTTTAATAATATTTGTACTTAAATGTAAAGCGATTGGAGTTTCCTTTTAGGCGTGTGGAATGTCTGTGCCAGAAAACTCTGCTCTTCCATATCATAAGTAAGGTTCTTGTACGAAATATTTAAAATAAAACACTTGTTTTACATATTATAAACAGCGCCCGGAGTAGAATAAATAGGGCGCGCCTTTGGGTCGTGGGTGCGTGAGATGGGGATTCCAAGCATCCGTTTTCATACGGTCCCGAGGAGGACTGCAGCCAGGATGACCTCCAACTTGCGTACCCACAAGCGGGAAGTACGGGGAGGGTAGAACCTCACTTTGCCCTCCTGAGACGAGCTCCGTCGGCTACAAGCGGAGCGTCGCAGAGGAGGGACAGCGAATGCGCAAGCGATCCTGAGGCCTCTACATTTCATCGCAGGGGTTTTAGTGGGTATAAATCTCCACAACCCCTCCACAGGAATCGGGTATCTTTTCGAAGATTTGCCCTGCGAAAAAAAAGACTTCGGGGACTTATTACGAAAACAAATATTGTTAGCTACTTGACACCGATCTTTTGTGACAGTGAGGTACTGCCTATTTACGAGCTGCAATCAGTAAGGTACAGCTAGGCTCTACCTCCCTTTAACATATATTACGTATCAATCTTACATATGTACTTATATATGCAAATGAGTTTGATACGAACTTTATCATGTTTTGCAGGAAAGGGACTCTGTCCTTTGTTATAAATTTCTTATATGTATATGTAACATACACTTCGCAGGATAATTTTCAATTACAAACGAGTATTTCGCTTACAAATAATTACATTATTTAAACACATTAACTAGACATATATAATTATATAAGAAGTATTTAATAATTAAAATTAAATATGTCTAAACGGCTGTCAGGGTGTTTTTTTTTGTATTCTGCGCAGCGTCATGCGCACAGTCTAGACCAACGCACTTTGCTACCGCTGAACCTATCCGCAGACGGCCACCGGGTGAAAGAAGACGTCGTTATGCGAATCTCCTCCGTCCGCCGTAGTCCGAGCGGAATAGACAGGCTTGCCGCTTGTCCCCAGGTGGCGAGAGTGTTCTCGGTACCCGTGAATACTCTCAAGACTAAGATGCGTCAGCAGGCTGACCGTCGGGGCGTCATGGTAGCATGCGTCAGCGATCCCGTGACGTTCAACAAAAGCGATGAGGGTGCCGCTGAGTTTTAGTGGGTAGTCTGGTCCTCTATGTCACAGCAGGTGTCCCACACACCCACCTTACACTCTAGTCGGAATGCGTAAATGCATTTCCCAGCGAAAAAAAAAAGTTCAACACACGTGAAAGGAGGTATACCAATATTAAGCAAGAAACGAGGTTGACGCAGAACAAGTCAAGCCTTATTTATAATATAAGAACCAGATGAACCCTTTTTTTACATAAAACCGCTCTATAGAAGCAGAAAGACAATATGAGTACAGCAAAGTTAGAAAAAAAAATGCTAAAATTAGATTTACGTTTACCTAACTAGGAGATACGTTTATCTAACTCTCTTACTTTGTATTAGGTCCGTACAAAGATCGGTTTTAATTATGTGAAGATTTATCTAAGGGCATTTTAAGTGCGCTCGCTCTCGAAGTAAACAAAGGCTCAGTTTAGCGGCGTCAGTAATAAGCTTGTTAGTATAGTAATAAAAAATAAAGCATGCGAGTTAAGATTTATCTATACTAATATTATAAAGCTGAAGTGTTTGTTTGTTTGAATGCGCTAATCTCAGGAACTACTGGTTCGAATTGTAAAAAATATTTTTGTGTTAAACAGTTTATTTTTTGAGGAAATTTAGGAAGGCTATAGGCTATATTACATCACAATACGACTCATAGACGAAAAGGCAGTAACCATAAACGCCTTTGAAACCACGAAGAGCTAGTTGTTGATGTGTTATGTTTATTGTAGGGCGAGAAGTACACTTATAAGTTTCGCTTAGACTTTCGTAAATATTGACATAAGTTAAAAGAATTTACTGTCAGTACCTTATCTATACTAATATTATAAAGCTGAAAAGTTTGTTTGTTTATTTCAACGCGGTAATCTCAGGAACTACTGGTTCGAATTGAAAAATTCTATTTGTGTTAGATATTTATTGGGGAAGATTATGGGGGGGGGGGGGATTATGGGGGGCTATATTACATCACGCTATGACTCTGGAGAGAAGAAGTAACCATAAACCCGAGTGAAACCCCGAGGAGCTAGTTTTTGATATTCACAGCTTTCGTAACTACTTACGACGTATCTGTTACTAGGTTACAGAGTTACTTTATATCGCTCTCGAGAGTAAAACTTACAAATGTAATTCTCGCCTAACAATAATTCGACTCGACGCTCGGAGTGATAATTAGTAAGTAGGTACTGCTATTAATAGATCAAACGCGTGAGTTCCACGTGGACAGTGTTTAATTATGATGTTATATAAATAGAACCAATGTCCAAATATACGAAAAAGAGATTGTCGATATAAGAGTTCAGAAGGGAATAAATAATAAGACATTCGATTCTTTGTGTCTTACTCTCGAAATATTTAAATTTTTTTTTATAAAAATTAATTGGCAAAAGAGCTGATGGAACACCATATCCATACATCCCGAGTGATCACCGCTGCTCATGGACATTTGTAGCACCATAGCCACAAATGCGTTACTGACTTAAAGAGTAAAAAAACTTAAAAAGTATAATCAGGTAGTCGGGAAGGAATAGAGAGAGGGTTAGGCTTCTGTCTCTTTCATTCGCCAAACAAAACGCAGTTATATTACTTCACGCCAATTTTTTGTGAGAGTGGGATACTGCCCCGGTCGAGCTGGCCTATGTACAGCTGTAGTCAGTAGGATACAGCTAAGCTTTACCTGAATGGAATAATATCATTTAAAAATATATATTAATTATATAAGTAATACTATCGCTAAGTTTTGAAGTGTCCGAAATGCTGAAGTCTAATTATGTCAAACTGGTGCTATCAAAACACACTTATATTTGACAGTTGATGTATACGTTGTAGTGCAAAAATCAGAAATATACATTTAGAATTTTGCGTTTGTTAAAATTGTTAGTAATAATTTTGCACAATTGTCCTCTAATCAGTCCTCGTGACACCTTGAATTGACTCTGAATCGCACATCGTTATCCTCTATGTTATAATATATATTATGGGCGCAAAGCACATGTCTTAACACCCACACACATAAATGTCAACGCTATGTTACGCTCAGGCGGAGAGGCCGCTCATCGCGCAGCGCTGGAGACGTTCTAGTGGCAGTCGATATTTAAAAAAAAGTTTGTTCATAAATGTCTTATTGTAAAAATGACTCGTAATATGATGTTATATAGCCTATAGCATTCCACATAAATAAATTATGTAAAACGAAAAGAATTTTTTGATTCGAACCAGTAGTTCCTAAGATTAGCGCGTTCAACCAAACAAACTCTTCAGCTTTATAATTTTAGTATAGATTTGAACTTTTTGCCTTGTCATCGCGTCACAAAAAATAATTTAAAAAATTAATTTTCTCATACGTTTTCTGTATAGAATGACTAATACGTTAATGCAGCATTTGGTTTGTAATACATATTGTTTGAAATAATAATTATGGCGTAGTTTATTTATAAATGAAGTGCATGTAAAAATGTTATTAGCGACTTTAACGAAACATTAAACTTTATAGTCTTTTGTTGATGCGTCTTTCAATGTGTCTTGTCGTCAGCTTTTATTTTATTAAAAGATTTTATAAATTTTCCACTATAATTTATCTAGCCGTTTATTCTTGTTATTTTGTATATCATTTCAGTTGCGAGGACTAGTTTTTTCAGCAAAGTTATCATCAAAACAGGGCAATTTCGATACTGATAAAATTGTATACAAACTTTTGTATATGTCATATTAACAATGTCTACGTCTGTGTGTGTCTATGTAAATCCGTGGTGCGAGCTCGCGCGTACTTGCATGTGTGCGTATCATTATATAAGTTTTTATTGTTAGTACAGATACTAGTGATGTAACAGATACGAATGATCGCATTCGCAAATATTCACATTTTTTTCCATCCGCTATCGCATTCGTATTCGCAAGATACGTAGCGAATGTTTTTGACTAACGAAAAAATATTATAAATAATGGATCTGGTATGTATATATATATATATATATATATATATATATATATATATATATTTAAACCTTCCATATATATTATTTCTCCATTCACAAAAAAAAACAAAGTTGAATGGATGAATTCTTATACTTTTTGTAAATCTTTTCATATTAACTTATTGTGACTATATAACTTCGTTCATTCAACCTGTCAAAGATCAGTCAGCGTTCTTTATTTGTATATCAACATTCGTCATTTGCGAATATCGTATGTTTCATAATATTCGCATCCGCATTCGCATTCGCATTACAAATCTAAAATTCGTTACATCACGATTAGATACAATCAGCAATTACACTAAATCGAATACAAAGAGTATTTGTTTTTACAACCTGATAACACGTTTTTACCGATTATGAACAGTAAATAGATTAGTTCAAAACAATAAAAATCGGTACTTCACTTATCATTAAATATATTTTTGAAACAATGATTTATTTTTGAGCGAGTTTTAATTTTTTATGTTTGAATTTAGGGTGAATGTTAATTGCTTATTATGCTACACATTCGTCAATTGTAAACTGATTTTAATAATACGTTTTTAACTCCGACTAGAGATGGAAAATCAGTCTATATTTTAAAATTTCGCGATTTATACTATTCATATTTAATATAACTGGTCTTATTGCGATAACTAATGGTAGTAATACCTTTTTTATTGTCCGACGTTTTGACAAAGTTGCATCCGTCGTGGTCACGAGCTGACTGGTGCACAGCGCGCCCTCCGGCGGCGGGTGAGAGTTTCCTTCGCCTACCCTCATAATATTATATAAGAGATAATAATATCTCGGCTGGTAAAAGACTTCCGATGTCCAACCTTCCGACTCTCACGACAATCTTCTTTAAGAATGAGGTACTGCTCAGTATACGAGCTGTGGTCAGTAGACTGTAGCCAGGCTCTACCTCAGCTAAATAAATAAATCAGTAATTGAATTTTAATAAAGAAAAGATATACATTGATACTTATCTATAATAATATAATATATATCTTCTTTTTACTCAGTATTACTGAATCTTCAATTAAGGTCATTTACATTTTAAAATAAAATAAATCACGTGTTGTTGTTACACGCGATATAAAAAAAAAACTTGTATGTACTTGAGATATCATCATTCATCAGTGATAACGATAAGTACAAATAAAACTCTATTGTATGTAAAATTGTTGCAATTTTTCAAATTTTCTTTATTAAACACTTGTGCAAAAATAGTTGTACACGTTTCGAAACCGAATACAAATAAAGGTGCTCCCTCGCTGCGAATATTCGCCTCTAATGAAACAGTTTAAATTTCAATATATTATTAGTCAGTGAGACGAACTGTGCGTTACAGTGAGCAACTGTAATGATACAATTTGTAACACACGGGAAAAATGTGTAACATCAATGTGCACCAAACCGTATGACTGCCTAGTTTGACATTGTAAAATCAACTGACTCGACTGAAGGCGAATGCTAAAAATCGAATTTGGATTGTTGCATTACAGATCGTCAGGCAGTAAAGCAGAATTATAACGTAATTAAATTGGATCTTAAATTGTTATATTCCCATTGAGGTAGTGACTTAAAAAATAATATACCAAAATTATAAATAGATAAAATTTGTTTCAAAAGACAAAATTATTATGTTAGGGGTAATCTTGTATTTATATTATGAAAGTACGGATCCGATTTGGGACATTCTTTTTGCGTTGATTAGGCCGTTAATTGAGGAAGCTTATAGGCTATATTACATCACGCTACGACTTATAGGATCGAAGCAGGAATCATAAACGCGAGTGAAACCTCAAGAGGCAGGTATTCATTTATAAGGCGAGAATTACATTTGTAAGTTTTACTATAGTTATTGATGTAAAAGAACTTTGTAACCTGGTAACAGTTACCAAGTTCACCTTATGAAAGCTGTTAAAAAGAAAGGTACTGACATTAAATTCTTTCAGCTGTAACGCAATGACTTACATAATTATGTCAATCTTTATGACATTCTGAGAGAAAAACTTATAAGTATATTTTTCATCTTAGAAATTTAATTTTATTTGACAGACGCGTTGGCGCAATGGTCACTGCAACGGATTAAAGCGCTAACGGTCGCGGGATCGATCCCCGCTCACGGCAAACGTGTGTATTGGCCATACAGATGTTTGTCGTGGTCTGGGTGTTTGTGTTAGTGTAGTGAGTGTTTCCGGACCCCAGACACAAGGTCATGAGATCTTAATGGGGCCGTTGAGTGTGATGCGTTATTTTAAAAGAAATATTGAGAATTAAATAAAATTAAAAAACAATAATTCTAGATAATTCACGTTAAATAATAAAATAATAAGGGCGCATTATGTGTAAGTTGATGAATTTTTCTATTTCCTTTTGATATAATCAGTAGGTATAATTATTTTTCTTAATTAGACATTTTAATCAAATAATCCGGATAATTCTAGTGTAATTAATTACGTGTTACGTCAATTTCTCATTTTGAACGTGTTTTCGGAATGTAATTCGATTACAATTTCATTGTTTTTTCGTGATAAGATCAAATAAAAACATTCTAATTGAACTACATTAAAGAATTGATATATAATAAATTGATAAGGCGAATTATACTAATGAGACATATTTTTACGTTTTATTTTTCGAATTTCGAAAATAGATAATAAAATAAAATTTGTGTTACCATTCTTAAATTACTACAAATTTTCTTTTTGCATTATTATAATCATCATAATCGTTTATATTCACATTTATGTTGTGTTAAATAATCAATTCGGCCTTAATTCTTTCTATTTCTGTGATAGGGATGACTGCAACTCATGATTCTCCTCTGGTGCTGGAAATTTGATCACATAACATCAGGGATTAGGGAGTCATCCCTTGCTATATATCGTATTCCCGCTATAGTTAAAAAGCTATTATCACAAGTAACAGCTCTGATTTACTCTTCTTATTTTATCTTGGATTTTAAATAACACAAAATATACTTTTAAATTCAGTTTATTTTCTCACAACCTTTCACAATCAATACTATCGACTCACTGACTTTGTTTTTCACAATTTCAAATTATGAAGTTTATTATTCGACCACCTGCTCAATCTTGTCTCGAAATGGTTAAAAACAAAGTCATAAACTATCTTCAAAACAACACGTGTTTTATGACACCAATAATATTTTTCTAATAGCTAACACAAATAATTAATAGAAAAAATTAAAAAAACAATACGTAATAATATCATAGAGAATCGTTACTAACAACGTAACATTACATTCTAATCGGTAATCTAATTGGAAAATGATAAAAGAAACCTAAAAATTTTTTTAAATACCTATTCAACGATACCCCACTTAACACATTTCGTCCATTTTCATTTTTTCTGTGTCGAATTATCGTCTAAATAGTGCTACAAAAGTACAAACTCACATACATACATAGATTGATAAACACGTTACCCTCCATTGTGTCATGCCTTTGAGATGGTGAATGATGATGATGCTGAGGAGCAAATGCTACATTCTTACAGAGTATCTGCCGACAATTCACATTCGATGCTCATGCATGTACCTTTGTATGTTCGCGATTTTATCAAAAATTGCTGATCAGATTTCGATGAAGTTTTCGATAATAAAATATTTACCAACTAAGAAACTGTTGGGGGAAGTTGTAAATACTATTTTTCTAAAACTTCAAATAGACAAATGTCACCTTAGTCTACCCGTGACCACGAACACTGTAAAGTGCTCGAAACGTCGGGATGATAAAAATAGTTAATATACACAATTTAAATCCGTTTAAAATAGTTTTATTTCGTGTATATATTTTTAAGAAAGGTTTATATAATATAATATAATATGTAAGGATCTGATGAATATCTTCGGAAAGGAAACATCTGTTCTATTTAAAGTCGGTTATGTTTATGTTTACGAAATCAATTATATAATTTTCCCTTTAAGTCATGCATAAATTTTCTGTTTATGTTTTTTGTTTATGTTATATAGTTATCTTTAACTACAGTTAGATACAATTATCATTGCCATTAGATCTTAATGTCCAGGTCAAATACCTATCACAACATAGCAAACACTTGCATATTTCTTACTTGTTTTGGTTCAAAGTTTATCCAGTTCATATGTTGACGCGCACAACGTCGTGGAAGGATTCTAAGACTTATCAACCCCACTTGGTCCCTCGGACGTCACACGACCTCTACGATCTAGTTTCTGTGACCGATATTATATATCTATAATTGTGTACACTATACATCGACTAGCTGTTATCCGCAACTTTGTATACAAAAAATTATAAGTGTAATTCTGGCTTAAAGTCTTAGTTGATACTCACGTGTTTCGTGATGTTACCTAGGTAACTGTTACCAGATTAGTAGAATAAGGGCCTGTTTTATCGGTTCCTGATAAAGTTATCCAACATGTTACGATTCGAGAATCCAACAAATAAGATTTGTTCGTGATATATTTTTACTATTCGAGACCTTTGTAACTCAAAAATCGTAATTAATTAGGCTGATAAATACGATGAAGCTATTGTGGGCTTTACCAGTAGAACGACCCTTAAACTTACAAATTTATTTCTCGCCTTATATAATTAAGATTAAAAGACATAGAAGCGACCAACTGTTATTTTGATTTTTAAACCAAATGACTAACCTGATTTTGAAGAAATTTCAATGGGACCGATCTGGTAACATTAATTCAAACAAGAAAGTATTTTCGAATCGTTTACGAACTAATGCGAGTTCTGAGGTACGATAATCTCTTCCCTTTCTGAAGTGTGTTGAAAATACAAGAATAACAATAGTAAAACTAAATTTAACTAAAAAGGAAAAACGCCAGATTAAAGTCCACCATGGAAATATGTTAGAGATTTCTTTGATTTTTTTTTCAATTTGTTTTAGTTTAAAACCGAAATCAATGCGGGCGTAGCCACGCCCGTAATTTAAATTGTATACATTTGCGTCTAAATATTTAAGTTCCTTAAACTTATTAGAGGTCATAGCTTTTAAACAACATTTCCGTTCGTAGGAAATGTTTTGTTCCTCTAAACTATAATATTTGTCTTCCTTTGACATCACTTACATTTTTTTTTTGTTTTTGTAGATTTACCCACCTGAAAGAATTTACTGTCAGTGCTTTTATTTTTACCTGTTTACAGTTGTTTTATAACAGTTATCGTCCCGGCATTTTGAGTCTTGTCCTGTGTCCAGGAATTAGACTTTACTGTCCTGGATTCCGAATACTTATTAGATAGCATGTAGATGATTTTTGAAGAAAAATTCCGCTCGCAAAAATTATTATATTATATAACGATGTAACAGTCAAACAAATAAAGACCATGTAATTCGAACCACGTGTAAAAGCTAGTAACAAATATTTCGTAATTTATAAATACTAAGGATTGCTAATGACGCTGTGTCGCAAACCCGCCGGATGCTTTGATGGGGTAATAATCACGTTTGTACGTATTTTGAGATTCTCCCTTTTTAAAACCCGATCGAAAAGACGGGTGTTATAAGTTTGACGTATGTACGAGTATCTGTGGCATCAAAGCTCTTTAACGAATAGAGTAATTTGGATGCGGTTTTTTTTGTTTGAAAAGACTTGTTGACGCTTGAAGGTCAGCTCTTTTTTAAGTATTAAAAAGGTCGGAGCAACTTCCACTGGTTTATTTAAAATAACATAATTACGTAACCTTTTTTTTGTCGCTGGGTAATGTTTTTATGCATCCCGCCTAGTGTACCTCAGGTGAGTATGTGGGACTCCTGACAATGAATGAACCAGAATACCCACTAAAACCCAGCGGTGCCGTCATCGCCTTTGTTGGACGTCATGGGATCGCTTACACATGCTACGTTCTAGCGTTTAGCCCACCTATGCAGGCTCTCATCGCCTAAAGAATGCTTTCGGGCACCGAAAGCACTCCCTCACCCCGGTGTTTGTGTGAAAAAAAATATCTATGGTGGAGTGAGAAGGTGCGCATACCGCCGCTTCCTTCCCCCTGGTTGTCTTTTGCGGATCGGGTCGGGGGGAGGTAATTACGTAACCTTTCCCTGACGATGCAACTGCAAAATAATCTGAAATCAGCAGGATACACAACTCCTCACCAACTTACAAAAGAAGTATCATGTTGGGGCTCGTTAAAACAGTTTCAATGAATAGATTGTCGGTTTTTTAAATATTTAATATTATTATTATTTATTTTTATGATAGCACCCTGCTATAATTGCGAATACGTACATTTTATGGTATAAAATTTTTTATTTACAATATAAATCGAATTATACGACAAATTGGATTCTCTTTTTACGGTAAAAAGACTAACGACCGCACGCCGCAAGTCCGGATGCAGTAATAATACCCTTGTTATAGCCACTTCGCCCTACCGTGACAGACGATGTGAAACTTAGACCGTCTGCCGACCTGAGTAACGAGACGGGTGATTTTATGTTATTATAACTTGCAAGGCTTAAGCTAAAGGTGGATTCATTCACAGGCGCCACTCGCAATGGCGTGGTCTTTTTGTGGATGCAGCGGAAATGTAAGGGTTGGGTAGTATAAATATTCTTAATGACCAGAAGCTTATTTACTTTTATTACGAAATATATAAGAAGTATTTAAATAACTAAAAAACAAATTAACAAACAAAAATTAACGAAAGTAATAATTCTAATATCCCTAATAAACATTCATCGTATCCTGGCCCCAAAATTTAAAGAGGGCGCTCTTTTTGTTTTTTTTTTTTAATTTCTTAAGCAACATATTACGTCCGTAAAATAACAAACATATAAGACTATAATTACAAATTGAGCAATAAGCTAAAGTCAATTAATACAAAAAAATAAAAAAGGATAATTAAGAAGATTTTAGACCTCATCCAAGCCACTGCATCTAGTTAAGTATTTATTATTTACTCATGCATTAGTAATTTTGTAATGTCTATCCAGCTTAATGTAAAAATATTTCCCGATTACTAACTTTAATTTTTTTTTTTATTTGTTTACTTGTAACACCCGACAGAAAAAGGAGTGTATATGTATATTGGATGTGTGAGGTATATTATTTCGTGTCAATTCACACCTGTTTTAATTTTTTTTTAATTTAAACTTCAATAAAGAATTTTATCAAACAATAAAATTGATTAGGCTCAATTTGAAAACAGGAAAACAATATTATCACAATTTCATTTAACTTTAAAGTTAACTTAAATGAGGGTATCTAATTAATGGCGGATGTACATAATTGTTAATATCAAAATTGTTATTTCTTATCATTATATTATCTTATTATTAATATTTTAGGTATTTTATACTATTTGACGTTAAAATTTCCAATACAATTGTTTGGGTTTATGGATTTTAGTAGAGCCCTATGAGCACAGATTATTTCGCCAATGCCGCGAAGGAGATTATTAGGCGCGGTTAAAATGTTTTAATTATATTAAGAGAAATAAGATTTAATTGTAAATAAGTTATGTGTTTGTCCTTAAATTAATTATAGCAGGTGTATGGGTTTTTGTTTTTTTATATATTTCTGTTTTTCTAGGTTTAAATCTAACAAAGAAATGTCTAGTATTTCAGTAGTCTTGAAAATTTTATTGTTGCTGTTTTCTCGACCGCATTGAACATTCTCCTTCGTCTTCTCCATCCCACGTGACATTGGCGATATAATCTGTCCTCATATGGCACTAAAAGCCATCAAAACAAGAATTGAATTGACAAAAAAGGCTAAATTTACAAAATACGAATTTCTATATTTATCCCTAACCTATTACAACACAAAAATTAAATAAATACTAGAAGTCGCCTAGTTGTCGGTAGTTACTTAAATTTTCAACTGATTTCAGATTAACCACAGATAATATATTCTCAATTTTTCACCCTATAGTTAGGCAACGTCGTCCAAAAAATTTTGGGTACGAGATTCCTGGAGCTTATATGTAGTTGTATAATATCATTTTTAATATTATTTACTTAGAGCGTTATATAATAAAATGGTGATGGTGAGCTGAGATGGCCTAGTGGTTAGAACACGTCGATCTGAAGCTATGATCACGGTTTCAAACCCCAGCTATCGTCGCTTAGATTTCAAGTGCTAAATTTGTATTTAAATTAATCTCAAGCTCGGCGGTGCAGATAACATCGTGATTAAACTTGCATGTGCCGGGAGAAATTCTGACAAATTTATATCCGCCAACTCGCAGTGGAACAGCGTGGTGCATTAAGCTCTAAAAACCTTCTCCTTAATAGGAGAAGAGGTCTTTGCCCAGCAGGCATTTACAAGCTTTTATTTTACTTTTTTACTTTTATAATAAACACAAAATACATGGGATTTTAATATAAAACATGATTCGTGGTGTTTTGTTTCAGCATTCTAATTCGATTTGGATAATTATTTCCCGCAAGAGCCACTTTGCTCACCAATTTGAGTAATGTACTCATTAACTCCTCGCTTATCTACCAGGAACTTTAATTTCTCGAGTAAAATTAATGTAAGTGGTTGAGACGAATTTAGTGTAGCAATTTTCTGTGCTACTATTAGTTAGCACGGAAGACAAGAGTTTCAAGTACACATACATATTTTACCTCTATATAAATATCAAATATTGGTACAGATAGCACTAAAAATAAACTATAAACGATCAAGACTTCAGTTTGAATTTAACTTTTTCTCTCTTATAATTTTTCTCATACATAATTTTTTAAGTGTAAATAAGTTACAATTTTAATACGAATAGAATAATTAACTTAGTAGCTTCATTTTCTTATCAAATTGTCAGTCCAATATGTTTTAAAGTATATAATAAATTGTTCTATGTAAGATCCTTAATATATTTTCTGGTTAAAGTGTTCCTAAAGTTATCAAAGATTGGATTGCTGATAAGCAATAATGTGTCAACTCACAAAGAGTAAAATTCGGAGGTATTGATGTATTTAGATGCTGCATCACCTATTTAACATTATTTGAAAAAAAAATAAAGTCATATAAACTAAATAAGTAGGAAAAATGTTTCTTAATTGTTTCGAATTTCAAGGTCATTCCTTATTTTGTAATATATACAATAATCACATATATTTAAAAGACTTTTAATTAAAAATATTAATATATTTAATAATATATCAACCTGCTTTTAATTCATTATACTTTTTATCAAAAAAGGAAAGAAAATATGGACAAATAGTTATTAAAACAAATTGATTAAGAATAGGTTTGACAGCTTTAGACGCCATTTTCTCAAAATGAGTCCGTGTGGCTTGTCACAGTATTGCTTATCAGCGCCCATATGTGGTAGGCCAGGTTCAAAAGAACCCCCCGAAGCTGCATGTCGGATGGTTCAAGTGTCAATTACCAGTGTTAAGCAATTGTGGGTCGGGCAGTCGCAATTGTGTCGTTTATAACCTACTAGGCATCGGCATTTGCTCGCGGCTTCGCCCGCGTATATTTCGGAATTTCAGCTAAATAAATCTACCAGCGAAATTGTTACCGATCCAGCATTTAATACAAGGGGTATTAAATGCTGGATCGGTAACGTCATTATAAGGGATGATTTTGAAATTCTACGACACATATTTTTAGTTATTCTCCCTAAGTAATGTTTGTGCTGAATTTAATTATAATCGGCCATAAAAATACATGTTCTCCATACAAAATTTACTACCCCCTTGCATCCCAGTGTGGAATAATCGTACCCTATTTTCTATTTTACATTTCATTATCACCCAGAAGTATGTGTACTAAGTTTCAAGTTCGTAGCCCCAGTGGTGTATTAGACTCTTCGTTGATGAATCAGTCAAGACAAGTTATTTAATATATATATCGAGAAAGGCTCTAGGCTATACATATATTATCACGCTAAGACCAAAAGGAGCGGAGCACCAATGAAGAATGTTTCAAAATCGGGGGATATTTTCCTATTGAGAGTGCGCTCTGTAAAGGTTTAAGTTTCGCAAAAATCATGTATGACACAATTATTTCCCTTTAAAAGTTCTAGCAAAAAGTCCGCAACAGCATATGTCTATCTTTTCAGGTTGCTCACTATAACCTTTTTTATGCTAACTAAATTTGTTCTAAAATTATGCATTATTAGCCCAAAGTAACTATTCCACGCGGACGAAGTCGCGGGCGGAAGCTAGTCTTTAAATTATGCGTAACAAAAAAATAAAGATTTCTACTAAATCTTCACGTAGGACTATTGCCAGTGTTTTAAAATGTGTTAGTAAAATGTGCTTTTTATCTTCTACTACTAAAATAGCTAAATTAAATATTAAATAACTCTTGTTGCATAGTATTTTTAATTAAAAAAAAAAATAAATAACTTAAAATTTAATTTATTTACAACCTAATCTAAGAAATATATTATTCAATATATCAATCAAGCTCTAAATTAATACAAAAAAATAAAAAATAGATTATTTTTTACAAAACATTGTAGACCTCGTCTAATTAAATATTAAAGCTAAAATTTAAAGTTTAGTAAATTCATATTGGCATAAAATCTATTCAATAATATAAGGGATTTATAGTAAATTAATGAATTATTTTTTTAAATATGAACAATCAAATGTAAAAACAAAATAAAGTAGCCCGATTTAGCCCCCCTGACTATACAGAATACTACCTATTTTCCTTTTTCAAATTACATTTATTACATATTTATCATCGAAATAAAATAAAATAATATTATAATGTTAACCATATCCCCGATTATGCAGTAACCCCAAAAAATCTAAGGCTAACCTACGTCACCCAAGGAATTCTGGTGTTAAAGTCAAAGCTTCCAGATACGTCCTTTTCAACCGACTTAAAAAAAACAGGAGGTCTTCAATGGGTAGTTTATTATTTTTTAATGTTTGTTATATCATAGTCCCTTATGAGTTAATCGATTTTGAAAAATATTTATATTTGAAAGGGTGATTTTTTCAGATTAGCTTTGGTTTTTTAAATAAAAATAACTAAAATAAATATGTATATAATATGTAATATAAATAAATATATCAAGTATACGAAATTGCGTATTCCTTTTTTAAAAACGGTTCCTCATATTTAATTTGAATCATAAGTAGATTTATTATGTGTTATTGTTAGATAACATGGACTAAATATCATTAAGGTCAATACTAATCACAATGAAATTTGTATACATCGTTACGTACTGCATAATGTTTTTTTTTCCCTAATTGATTTAAAACGTAAGTTTACAAGTTAACGGCCAATTTTGGAGGTTATCGACACGGTGGAGATGAATATTGATGACTGTTTATGTTTCTCAGGCATTGTTATTGAAAAGATCTGGAAATTAGATTTGGAAACTTTGTTGATTTTTTAATTGATTATTAAATTAGTGATGATCTTGGAAACAAAACATTTAAAGAATCATTTTGACCAATTCGAAGTGTCAATGTACTTCTCAAAAGAGTATAAATCAATTGAAAAGCACACTAAAACGTATTATTTTATATCTATCATTAATTTACAAACTAACGTGAGAATACAGTAATCGGAAATCTAGTGACGAAAAGCGGTACGCCCCGGCATCCGAATGGTGCCAACTGCGCCAAGATATGGTAAACATTTCTTTTTGTTGGGCACTTGTTAAGCATGCGTTGTTGCGAAAAAACACGAACGATGGCGTGCTATGGCGTATCGGCATTCGTTGATTCAGTTATACTTTGACCGTGCGCGTGGGCAGACGTCGCCCGTCCGCGCGAAATTCGCCGATTGACGTCGCGCTGTTACATAAAAAATACTATTTGCTACTGTTTTTCTTCTATTAACATTAGTTAAAAGTGCATTTCTAAATCATTCCGTGACGTATAATTACTTATATTTTAACGATAAAGTGAAAAAATCAATTTTAGTTACGGTCAAATTCTGTGAGGTAAATGTCTGAAGTTTTTATTGATTGAAATCGAACGAAAATTCCACCGGAATTCACGAAGATAACGAATTAACTTGCCACACATTCGCCTGTCGATTTCTCTTTCCATTCACGCGATGCACCGGAATCCGATTCATCGTTCATTGTAAGGAAAATCTGGCGTTTGATAAGCGTTGTTACGTTTCGTGAAAAATTTCGTCAGATGATTACGTTGTGAGATTTAAGTGTAACATTTCATCCACGTACACGACAGTCGGTCACGGTCCGAATATTTTGATTTGTAATTCATGAAGTTACTGAATTCTGATTGCCTCGTCTAACTGTTCTATTCTCGATGAATTGTATTCCGATTTCTTATACTTAGTCGATTGTATGATATTAAATTACTATGAACGTTTTTTACTCAAGTTCTTTATCAGGTAAACAATGTCATCAGTCCATGTCTTGTCTATACTAATTTTATAAAACTAGAGTTTGTTTCAATGCGCTAATCTCAAAAACTACTAGTTTGAATTGAAAATAATTTTGTGTTAGATAGTTTATTTATTGAGAAAGGCTATAGGCTATATTACATCGCGTTACAACTCACAGAAGAAAAGTAGTAACCATAGACGCTAAAGAAGCCGCAACGGACAAGTGGTTTAATATATCATTAATATTTTAATTATTGAATCACTTAAAATTACTATAAGTTTTTAAATGTTTAATATTTGCTTTGTATATACTTAATTCAATTAGTTCTACATCTGCCCCAAATTTGAAAGGATTATACTAAAATGTACCTTACCTTTTCCATATAAGAGCTACCAAATATGAAAAAAGAATTTTAATCGCGCTAGTTGTCCCTTAAATTAGTGCATACGTACTTTTCATTTTTATAATATGACTATCTAAAAGCCGGCACGTGTTGCAATACTACCTAAACTATATAGATTTTTTTGGACCAAGAACACATCATGAGAGATTAATCAAAATACATAGAAACAAGTATTTTTATTTATATAGCAATATACATGAATAAAAGTGTAAATTTTTCTGATTATCTACCCGCTTAAACCAATACTATTCATTTTTAGATTTTATTCATTTTTTATAAGTCTAACACTAATATTAGCATGTTTTTTTCAGATTTGTTAATTGCATTAGCGATATATACGATTTTTGCATTTTAGCGTGCCAGTGAATATTTGTGCAAAGTTGTAATTTTAAAATATTAACAGGTTATTTGTAGACTGATTTTATCTCAGATCTGAAATGTGTACACTTTGAGATCATCTTATATATGCAAGGTTGATTGCGGATGGCATGATTCATCCCATGTAAAAATAAATTCACTTTCTCCTAAATCGTCTTAAAAGAACTTTATTTAGATAATTGTATGATTATTACAACACAATAAAAAAACTTAAAAGATGCCAAGTACATCGAGATTTATCGTATACTCCTATTTAATTCTCATGATAGATGATTTACAAACGGTAAGAATGCGTTATTATATTTATAATAAAAACACAATATTTTACTTTTAGGATAAATGAAAAACAATCTTGATATAGCATCAATTTGTATTGCAACCTACAATAAAGGTATCAATGTAACATTATTGTTAGATATTTACATACAAATGAAGTGGGTCTAGTATATTAAATAAATTAATAAGTACGTGAACTGGAAAAGTAAACACTTTCTGGCGACTATATTCAAGTACAACACAAAATAGCTGCACCCTGCTAACAAAAATACCAAAATTAAACTAAAGCATCAATCAAAACATAAAATAGAAATGTATAAATTAAATTTAGAAACTACTAAAGCGACACAAGTTGTGATGACAATAATAGGAAAAATAGACAACGTCAGAGGTGCTGGTGCCATTATTTTTGAAGATGTATTATTTACACCGTATAAACTCCATTGCATCTTCTCTATACTATGGACAATTATGAAGTAATCTGTACTTATGTGACATAATTAATAGCAGCTGAAACACAATATATTAAATCATAATCAAAATAGTTTCGAAATGTATTAAAGACTTTGAGCAGTTCCTTAGCACCTACACGTTTTTCATTGATTAAGTAGTTCATACTATTGAGTTTTCGATTGCCGAGTACTCAATTTCATGAGTTCGGTAAAATCCGAACATGACGAGTAATAAAAAATATTTTAACTGTCGTAAAATTTAACGCGTGTAGTTACAGTAATCTGCATTGAATTACTCAAACAAGCTTAATCTAAAACACTTCAAAAACCACCATTCTTTTCATGTTTTTGCATATTAATCATTGTCATTATTTAATACAAAATTCTTATCAAATATGTATAATACATATGGTTTAAATTAACATATATGTATTTTATTACTTTGTCTACAACAATATTAAATGCAAATTATATATCAGACGCTATAAATTTTAATTTAAGGTTTCTAAAAAAA
Source organism: Hypolimnas misippus (assembly GCA_037950945.1). Taxonomy (NCBI): domain Eukaryota; kingdom Metazoa; phylum Arthropoda; class Insecta; order Lepidoptera; family Nymphalidae; genus Hypolimnas; species Hypolimnas misippus. The sequence goes on from JBBEEQ010000009.1 coordinate 7,355,932, forward strand.
TTGTTCAACGATTAACCTTGGTGCAGTCCTAGTTTGTCGCAATTGTATTATCATATGTCTTCGCAATACAGAATTCTAATTAATCTGTTTCAAATGACACTTGAAAAGGCTAATCATTATAATATCAATGATATTTAATAATTCAATCAGTACATTTTATTTAGACTCCGTCAATTTTTGGTCTTGTAATAATATCTTAACTCTTCATTTTCTTGTTAATATACGATTTTATAATGGCCATATGTTGATTCTTTGTAGATTTTGCCAGCAAAATTAGTGTTACTTTTTTTTCTTGCAGCTGTATAAACTTATTCATCATTCAGATTAAAAACATTACGATAAAATAAATAGACGCCTATTATCTGGTTAAATAATTCGACGATTTAATTCGAATCGTTGATATGAAGATTACGAGATAGTGCAATTGTTTGTAATTACTATTATACGCATATATCTACTACATGTGTCCCGCGGTTTTACGTGAGCACAATTTTAGACACTGATGGTTTGGTTTACAATAATATTTTCTGATCAGCTCCCTTGAATTATTGCGAGGTGTTTAGATTAGTACCTAAATTTATTTTTCCTTTTTTATTATTCAGATCGATAGATTCTAAAATAAACAATTTAACTCTTCAGCTTTATATATTAGTCTTGATAAAAACAGGTCTCCCAATATATAATTTATTGATGAGACAAAATTACTAATAAATAATTGCGTAAAGCTAATCCGAACTGATTCATTTGCTTACAATGACGACGTGCGGTATTGTGCGGTCGGAACACGTGATATTAGTATTGTGTAAGTCTTTATCAGGTTACAGCTGAAATCGAAGCGTGGTGGTTTTGAATATGTGATATTTAGAGCCTTTCTTTCTGGCCGACGTTGGTTATTAATACTTTCAAGTACAGGAAATAAAAAACACAGGTAGATGTAAGACACGAGCTAGAATATCAAGCCGTATCGAAAATAGAATAAATAAACGCATCACACTCAACGGCCCTCATTAAGATCGCGTGATCTTGTGTCGGGGGTCTGGAAACACACACAACACTAACACAAACACGCAGACCACGACAAACATCCGTATGGCCAATAAAGACATTTGCCGTGAGCGAGAATCGAACCCGCGATCGTTAGTGCTTGAGTCAGTTGCAGCGACCACTGCGCCAACGTGTCTGTCTGTCAAATGGAAGACAAAGGTTTCTTAAGAAATTTGTCATAAACGAAATCAGAGGACAGGCATCTATTCATAAAATACTAACGCACATACCTGTAGCTTATACAAAACTTTTCCATGATCAGAAGGTTTTGGCAAGAACATTGATTTTGGTACGAGTATATTAGCGGTAGCAGATAGAGGATTAAAGTGGTAGACGAATTTGATACAGCCATTTTGATGGCATAAGTATTTTTGGCTTGATCTTCACGGCTCAAGATTATCAAACACATCATTATGATATCACAAAGAGCCCCTCAAAAGGGATCTTTATAAATATAACTATATAACGACATTTACAATGATCCAGTGTTTTCTTTATCTTACTCTTTTGTCCTCGACGTTCACTTCGTACGTATCTTCAGAAATGTTTTCAAGTGCGTATTATTTGAGCAAAATAAATAAATCTTATTTATCTTTTTAAATTGATAATGTTATCATATTAGTATGGGCTATTGTTTATAATCTGATTTGCACTATTCTTAAAGATTTGAAGATTTTTAAATTAATTGCGAATATTTTTTTAAATATCTTATACTAGCTGTCCCTTGGGGCTCCTGTATGATGTAATATAGTCTTTAGCCTTTAGCTTCTGAGATTAGCGCGTTCAAACAAACAAACTCTTCAACTTTATAATATTTTAATAAATAGATTCGATTGAATTCATGTTATGTAAAACGAAGGCGTAATTTCCTTTGTTTTTTCATTGAAGTTAAGCCTAGCTTGACCTGTTACACTTTTAGGTATATTCTATGTAGGTTAATTTCCTCCATTTTGCATTGTAATAACACAAACAGAAGCACATTTATCGGCTCCAGGAAGGCAATAACCGATTTATAGCATGTAAGATATTTCATGTTAAGTATTAATATTAATAGAACAAAAGATTTTCTGCGACTTACCACTTCAAAGTAATACGTAAAATTTTTAATATACGTATCAATTTGATATTTATTTAAACACAGTTCAATGACCTATTCGTCATACATTAATATTCATGATATACCAAAATATTTATATCTAAATAACAATACTTTAACACTTATTAACATACATACAACGAACAGCATAAAGTGGAGGGTTTAGAAGCATAAAACTTTGCAAAAGATTTTCATAAACATGATGTTTGGCGGATGGTTTACCATATTAAACTTTTACGATTGCGATTAGTTTAGTTTTTTTAGAAGTTATTGACCCAAAAACCTCTAATACAATATCGCGTGGTTATCGAGTTATTATTTAATATTTTCCGCGGTTTACTTTTCAAATCTATTATTTTTTCTATAAAGTATCTGGCGATTCAATTTTATCTTAATTCGACTGTATAATATGTTCCATCCAAAAATATTAAAATTATGATATTAATATATCAATGTTAAAGTTGAGAAATAAAGTTATTAAGCTCATAAAGTATCAGAAATGGGCGTACGAAAGATCAAAGTTTAACTTTACAGGTCATTTTACTAATTTCACGTGAGAGATAAAGAAGTTCAAGTGATTTTTAAAACTGCTCTAGTTAACGCTTTTTAAAATGGTATCTGTAACAAAGCTATTTGATTTTGCAACTTTTTGAAAGACGTGTCGGAGCTGTATTAGAAGATCGACTTACGAAATTCTAAAGGTTGACCCACATAACGTACTGCCCAAGCCAGTAAGTGAGTTTGTGATAATGTTGTACAAGAATTTCTCAAATGACATAGACTAGCATTTCGAGAGATTTTTTTGACACCAAATTCATTTAGTACAAAGGATTAGGTCCAAAGCATTATTTCTTTTTAAAAAAAACATCACCTCCGCCCACTTTTGCAGCACCAAAAGGGCCAGAAATGCGTATACGAAGTAGGGAAAAGAATGAGGTTAGGCTTCTGGCTCTCACTCAATGTATGAAACGCAGTTATATTAGCTACGTCACACCGATCATCTGGGATATAGAGGTACAGCCTCGGTTGAGCCAGCCCATATATAACCTGTAGTCAGTGGACTACGACTAGGCCTCAGTAAAAAAAAAAACTATAGACACTGTTTATTTATTAAACACTAGCTGTCCTTTGCGGTTTCATTCACGTTTATGTTTACTTACACCTACGAGTCGTGGCGTGATATAATATAGCCTATAGAATCAATAAATAATACCCGATATAAGCGCGTTCAAACAAACAAACAAACTCTTCAGCTTTATAATATTAGTAAAGATTTGATCGATGCAAAATTCATCAGAGATCGTTGATGAACTATAATATGATATTGACTAGCTGTGCCCGCGACTTCGTTCGCGTGGATTACAGAATGCTTGGCATGTCTCCTGCAAAGCAAGGTTATAATAGTCTGCGGTGCTGCTCAAGAAAGGAGCTTCTTACTTTAGATTTGGGAACTTTCTGGTTGTATTTATAAGCAGACTTTAACTCAGATACGGTATTCCTCCACGGTTTTCACTATTAATGTTGAAGAAAAGTGTTTTGTGCTAGTCTTTAAAATTTCGACTGTATAACAGTATGTTCCCGCCGAGGTTTTCCTTGTATTATATATCGGGTGACTTTTTTAACTGGGCTTGATAGGCCATATCCGGAACTTTAAGGAATCGCGAAAAATCTTAAAGGAGTCCCGTGTCCGATTTTGAGAAATCTAAAACTGCATCATAAGTTTTTTTGATTTCATGATTCTCCTGACCATGAATTGAAACCACTAATTAAAAAAAAATACATTCTGTATTATTGCACCACCTACCTAATAGTATCACTTGTAAGAATCAACTTTTGGAAAGTAATAGTAAGAGACAAATTAACGGAAAAGATTTATTTTTTAACAAAATAACATTAAATCTATACACAAATTAGAAGTTAAGCAATCGATTCTATATATATCAAATATACATAATTAAATATGTGGGTTAAATCATGGTTCCCGGTAAGTTTAGAAAAAAAGTCTGCATTACTTCGAACGATTTGTTTATTTGCATCAAAATGCTAGTCACCTACTAAAGTAAGGAAGAGTGTAAAGAATACAATCAAAAATATACCCCCGTCACCTACTCCGTTACCTAAGTAGGTTTAGATAATTCTTAAAAAGATTAATCAATTTATTGAAAATCAACATTTCACTGGACTCCGCTATTGTACTCACCCACTATTAGCGTTACAACATCCCGTTATAATTTTAAAATTTCACTTTTAGGTATGATCGTTTTTTTGAAGAATTACAAAAGATTTAATTAATGTATGAATTTGATAGTATTTTGTAAAATAAATCAGCCAAGTGCGTGTCGGGACACGCACAATGTAGGGTTCCGTAGTTGTCAGAATTGTCAAGATCGGTCAAGCAATCTTCGCGTACCTATTTTCGTAAAAAAGTTTACGACGAACTGGGAATTTCCTTTTTTAAGTCAGTTTATACAATATACGTACTTACAATTTTAAACCTTTTATTATTATAAAATTATTTTTAATTTCTCTTTAAGAAGAGAATAAGAGATAGGTACGTAATCCGTATCTTTTGTATTATACCATAAATGCCAAAGTGAATTCGTTTGTTTGATTGTTAACTCGCTCTTTCGCTATAACGCCGTAGGTAAATACTGAGCTAATATTTTATTGAGACATGGTTTTATACCTTATTTCCTATTTTGTTTTAATTTAAACTTATTAAATATTTATTTATTTATTCATTTATATTCATATATTAATTTAAAATTATTAATATTTACATAATGTGATGCTTTAAAAAGTGAAATATTTATTTTTAATAAGATCATCTATAACTCGATAACCATAAGAACCCACATAGCCGTGATAATTTTCCTTTTAAATTCATTATATGTACCACTATCGTGAATTTTTTCATATTTTTAGACGCAGCAGTGGGTAGAGGGGAGGGACACTTGACTCTAAGAAAAATTGACACTTCAAAGCTTAATATTTCTGAAACAGTTCGTCGTTCGGAAAAATGGTTTTGCCACACCTTTAACATTTTTAAAAGACCTATCTAACGATACCCCACAACATGGGATAAATGAGAAAAAAATTTTTTGGTCTCTCTTAACACATAGGGAAGACACCCTGAAAAAAAAATATTTTTAAGATTTTATTGTACGACTTTCTCGGCGTAATTCATATGTATACTAATACCGAATTACAGCTTTCTGGTATTAAGGGTTTCGGAGCAAAGCCGCGGACAGACAGACAGACAGACAGACAGACAGACAGACGGACATGGCGAAACTATAAGGGTTCCGTTTTTTACTACGGAACCCTAAAAATTGCCCTTTCTTTTTGTTGCAGTTAACTATATCCTAATACCTCTCTGAAGTTGATTCTTATAATATGTGACAGTATCAGATGATACAATCATATAGAATGTAAATTTTTTCCAAAATCAACGTGTTCGTTTCTGGCTAGGAGAACTTATTTTTCAAAAAACTAATGATATAGTTTTAGTTTTTATTAAAATCGGCTCTGCTACTCCTTTAATTATTTTTCGCTATTGCTTATATAGTTTCGGATTTGGTCTATCATATCCAGTTAAAAAATTACCCAGTAAATATATTATTTTCCCAATTATTATATTTATATAATATAGATATACATATGTATCTTCCCTATTTGAATTAGATTTTGTTCACTATTTCATTGGTTTTAATTTTGTTCCTTATTACATTAGCTTTCTGTTCAGTGAAAGTTTCGTCAAAATCGGTCCAGCTGTTTTAGATATTAGCCGTAACAAACTGAGTGGCAGATAGACGGAAAAAATTTTTGAGTTATTAATTTTGTTGTCAGTACCGTGTATACTTTCATATGCATTTATTTAAAATTACAAACGGACACATCAATTATATTTGGACGGTGATAAGCAATACTGTGTCAAGCCACACGGACTTCGGTTTGAGAAAATGGCGTCTTAAGATGTCAAACCAATTCTTAATAAATTAGTTTGAACACCTATATATTCATCTTTTTTTTTCTATTTTAATAAAATATATATTGAATCAAAAGCAGATAGATTTATTTAATATGTTATATAATAATAAGTTTTTAAATATTTGAGATTATTTTATAAATTGCAAAATATGGAACGTACCTGAAATACGAAACATTGAGTTAAGAAACTTTTTTCCATACTTATTTAGTTTAGATGACTTGAAATTTGTTTGGATAATGTTAAATAGGTGACGTAGTATCAATATACATCAATATCTTAAAATTTGACTTTTGTGCGTTGACACATTATTGCTTATCAGCATCCATTTATATGTATAGATGTATAGATGTATAACCTTCCCTTTTTAAATCAGAAATTGTTCACTATTTTATTGGGTTCTACGATATTTTGTTATCGCGATTACGCTATAACAAAATATTAAGAGAATTATGTCTTTTTACTTATTCATTAAAATAAATATATTTTTTTAATAAAAGTAGCCTAAGTTAATCCTTATAATATTAGCTAGGTATAGGGGCTGTTCATTAATCAAATAATGTTTTTAAGAACTTTTTAGACTTTGTGATATTTCGTAATTTTTTTTCTTCCATCCCCTCTTCCTCCTCTGGGCCTCACGTGATTAATGGACATCCCCTAACTGCAAGTGAAAATCCCATCAAATTGGATTCAGCTGTTTCAGAGATTAGTTGTAGGAAACAGACTGACAGACAAAAAAATTAAAAATTGGATTTTTTGATGTAAGTACTGTAAATACTTTCATGCATTTATTGAAAATTACAAAATAATGTTCGATGTGAACTCTTAAATTTTCATAACTTTTTTATTTATGAAATGAAACAATCACTAAATGTTAAATGAAGCTTACTGCAATATATTAATGAAAACCACATCTAAATCCGATAAGCCGTTTCTGAGATTAGCGGACACAAACTCACAGATAAACAGACAAATATCTAACAAATTATTGTTTTGGGTTCTATTGCGTAGGTAAAGACCTCTACTAATATTTCTTTTATATATCTGTCATGTACAGACAGCAACCCGTTAGATTTTTTTTGTACCTATCGATTAAAAATATCAAAAATAGAAGTCACTCCTTATAACATTTGCTAACTGCAAGTAAAAGTACCATCAAAATTGGTTCAGCCATTTTAAAGATTAGTCGGAACAAACAGATAGACAGACAAAAATTTTAAAATGTGTATTATTGATATAAGTACTGTATATACTTTCATGCATTTAGTGAAAAGTACAAAATAATGTTCGACGTGAACCCTTAAATTGACATAACTTTTTTATTTATGAACCGATTGACATGAAACAAACCCTAAATGTTAAGTGAAGCTTACCACAATATATTAGTGAAAACCGCATCTAAATCGGATAAGCCGTTTCTGAGATTAGCGTGCACAAACGCACAGATAAACAGACAAACAGACAAACAGACAAACAGACAAACAGACAAACAGATAAGAATTTTAAAAATCTTTGTTTTGGGTTCTATTGCGTTGGTAAAGGCCCCCAGTAAGATTTTTTTTCATATATCTTTCATGTACAGACAGCGACCCGCTAGAATTTTATTATTAGTATAGATTAGAAATTATAACATCTGGGAAATTTCTAAGCGAACTCTTCACCGCACGATCACGCAACAACTGAACTATGAACTGTGTCATTTATTATTTATTTGTATCGGCGTGATATAATTTATAATTATGTAGTGCTGTCAAGTTATTCGTTATCTTCGAATATTTACTGCGCACAGGGTTAATTGTTGTTATCTTTATAGGAATATAATATGTATTTAATTAGTTTTACAGTTTATAATACCCAAATTTAAGGAAATTTTAACGTCACTTGATTGCACTAGATCGGTGACCACTGGTAACCGTGACAACAAAATCCTGTTGGTTCTGAAAATTTCCAGTTAAAAATAATTATTTAAAAGTAAAGGCAATGTAGCCCACGGATAATGGACATTGTTCAAATTAATAAGTATAATAATGTATTTGTTGGGCTGAATGATCCTATTCTAAAGTCCACGTGAACTCGGTGCAACGGTTATAAGTTTATCGGTGATCATTTAGGTCGTTCGAGTATTGTTTTCACAACGATATCATGAGTTAGTGCATGTTTTATCTATCACGCTAACGCTAGGCTGATGGCGATAGTATCGAGCTTATTAAATTGACAAACGATTATATACACATGCCGCACAGCTTCGAGTAGTCGACGTTTACCGGCAGAGGCGTCGACACGTTCTGAGAATACCATTTTATTATTTTACGGAAACAGAATTTGACGGGTCCGACTGATCATTTTAGTGACTGTCAAAGATAAATTGATTTCTCGTCTTGTGACTTGTGTTTATCGAAAATTTCGTTCAATATTGAGCGTTTGAGTGCGTTGAATTGGACTGGTGATGTAGCTGGGGCTGGTGGTAGGATGGATACGATGTTGAACATGTGGACGGTGGTGGAGCAGGTCCGTGTGACCAGCAGCGCCGCCGAGCTGGCCATCTTCACCGCTATACTCTATTGGTTCTTTACTTCGAGGTTTGTTTTACTTGTTTAATTATTTATTTGAATATTGTTAAGTTGATTAAAAAGTTAATTTTTTTATATATTAATTAAGTCTTTGTTATTAAAACTAACATATAAAAAATTATTTAAAAAGAAAAGATATGAGTTAATTATTTTTTTATTATTTCTTAATAGCTATTGTAAGAATAAATTATCATAATATTTAGAATTATTCAAATAATATTTTATACTAATGTGTGAACGATACGATTCGAGTGATAACCGCATTAATTTTGTATTAAAGTTATAATTTTTTTTACAACATTAATGTATATATTAAACAAAAATTTACATTTAATTAATATTATATTGTTCTAATGATACTAAAAAGTTAGGTACTAAATTAATTTATTATTGTATTGTAGGATAACTAACTTTAAAATAATAATTAATTTTGTTTCCACTATTGAGTGACGACGATATATCATTCGTAGTTAAAAGTGATATTTGCCTATGCCAATATTTGTACCATGTTAATATGAACTATTAAAGCATTACTTATGGACGGAAAATAAATATTTAAACGTGTTTAAGTTAACATATAACCTGGTCTAAGATTTGTTTGATTGTTATAGTGATGTTTTATTCGTTTTTACGCTCTTGTTCAGCTTCTTTGTCAATTCGAAGTATTCTTTATTATTGTTTGTTACATCGAACTACGTCAATTATAAACCGATTTAGATTTTTTAAAAATATATTCGATTGGTCAAAATTTTATTTGAATTTTATATCAAAATTGGAAAAAGAATGCCTTCCAGTTAATTTAAATTGCATATTTTGCTTTTCTGTGACTTTTTTTGCTTTATATTTGCTATTTATTTTGTCTATGCGTATAATATTTATTTTTTTATTTTACTTTATTATCTTTTTCGATCACTTATTTCAACTTAATCGAAGGATCCTAAAGGACCAGTGTTCAAATTTACAAAACATGAAGTGAAATGTTATAACTTTTGGTTTCTTTTATTTTATTAAACTTCAAATAAAAAATGTCTTTCCCACGTTTATCAAAATGTTGATTAAAAATTTAATAAAAACATTTATATTTCTTTATGTTTCGTTGTACATCAATATTCATCCCAGTATTAATAATAAAAATTGCAGCAATAAAAAATTAAAAATCTCAATAATATAATATATTGACAGGCACGTTGGCGCAGTGGCCACTGCAACTGACTAAAGCGCTAACGGTCGCGGGTCCGATCCCCGCTCACGGCAAACGTCTGTATTGGCCATACAGATGTTTGTCGTGGTCTGGATGTTTGTATATGTTTCCGGACCCCCGACACAAGGTCACAAGATCTTAATGGGGCCGTTGAGTGTGATGCGTTTATTTATTTATATTTAATGTGAAGAATGAGTAATTACAATAAAATATACAACACAAAATAACAAACACAAGCAGGACTCCTTTGTTCCTCTATAGTCGCGTCCTCTTCTCTGTCGTAATTTTTGTAACCAAAATTAGTAACGTACGGAGCCGCGATCGGTCCTTTGTGACTAATATATTGCTGCACTTCTGTCCCGCCCACGGAAGTCCGAATATGAAGTAATAAATATTGGGGGCATTCAACTCGAGGACCGATGTAAAATCTATTAGTTTTTTCACCTCTTGTCAAACTTTCTGGATTGTGTCAGTTTTTTATCATTCTTTTTATTCTATTGTCCATTCCAACCCCAGGGAAGAGTACCCTATGTGTTGATACTTATACAGGTGTCAACTTGGCATGTGTGAGATATTTTACCAGCGTTAGCAGAATCGATATTTATAAGTAAAACAACTAAAGTAATTTTTTTTTTTATTTGACGTTAAGTGATTACCACCACGTTGCCAGAAAGTTGTCAACATTCAGTGTTTTACTTGAAATCTGTTGAGAACGTTACGAACGTTACGAAACGTTGCGAAGTAAGATAAACACACACGTGTTTGTAATTATAGTATAAGATTTTAAATTTACAATTTCTATGTGTGTAGCTAAACCATTAAGAAATACTTTTTCCCATTTTCTTCTCGTATGCATATCTCGTAAGTAAACATTAATAAAAATAACCCAGACAAGCCGAAATATATAATTTGAAATTTCGTAAATCAGCTAAAAATATCCGATACTCGATACAAATATAAACATTACGAAAATTTTGTTTTGGTGTCTGAAAATACGACGCGGCTCTTCCGCGAATGAAACACGCGCATTTTCTTGAATTTTAATATCATAATTGGTTCGTGTCTGATGATATCGAAGGTTAAACGTGTTAACGTTTTTCTTTCGTCACGTGGAATGAAACGTCTTATTGAATTTAAAAAAACCGATCAAGTGCGAGAATCGAGAACTCACGCACTGGTTTCGTACAAACTTATAGGAATGGAAACAAGGCTTTTTAAAAAACAATACAAGTACTTTCGCTGTATTACCTAATAGGATCCCGTTGGCACCCTTTGGGATTGTAACCCTAAAAGCTCACAAACGTCCTGTCTAAATTTTATATTTATTTGTTCAGTTTACACTGCTATATGATCCGATAGGAAAATGACGTTTATTATTGTTAAATTTGAAAATTTTAAAGGTCGTATTTTTAACTATATTATTAATATATTATTATTCTTTAGTTTTTAATGTTACCTTAACAATTGCGATGATTTAATAGTGCTCAAAATTTTACCCCGTTTTACAGAAACTCAACTTCGGTATTTAATAGTAACAGTTATAGTTGACTCTCTCACGTATATTTAGTACGAACGTGTGTCCCACTCATTCAATTCATGGGTGTTCTTTACTTTGTTCCGCTACAGGCGCTTTGAGAAATTGATTTTCGATTTTGTTCCTGTCGCCACTCACATTTGGCCCATAGAATTTTCATCAAAATAGGTTCAATAGTAATCAAAATAATTATGTCATTAAAAGAAACGAATTTACGTTACGTGCTATTTTGCTTGCTTATGAAGTCAGTTTTCCTTTTTTCAAGTTTTCTCATTAAACAATAAATTGTGGTTGTTACATCTCTCTTTCATTTATCAGTATTAACGCGATTGATTTATAAATGTAAATTTAAGATAAGAAAATTGTATAGTATTTTAAGGTCGTTCTTATAAATACAAGTTTTGTGTATCGCGTTTTAAAGTAATGGTGCCCCTCACCAGAACGGGTTCTGGTTTTCGAATACTGTTTTCGTAGGTCATGGCTACTACGTTTGTATATTGTAATGTCTTATGTTGTTCCATCATTTGTATTTAGATATTTTTAACAACATTAACATAATGTCTTCTTTTATTATAAATATAAATTAATTAGTATTCCTTTTCGTATCGTCGCTTAAGTTGTAACACCACGTAAGTCAAGGTTAGCATCTGTACAGGAGGAGCGAAAAAACTGAATAATTTTACAAGGGCACTATTATCAATTAATAATAAATTTAACCTTAAAGTACACATAAGTAAATAATTTACCATTTAAATATGGAATATTATTAATTCATTATGGTGTTTTTTGTAAAATTATGCAATTTTTTTGCTCTCCTGTATTGGTGTTTATTTTGTTTAATTACGTCGTGTTTGAACTGAAGCGACGAAATGCCATCTTACTAATCTTTTGTTTTTATTGTTATTTTATTATATGTATGTTAATACTTAGTAGTAAGTTACTTCTTTAAGAGTTAACACTTATTTAAATTGAGTCTATAAATATATAATTGCGAAGGTTAGATAGCTAAGGTTTGTAAACCAGTAATTTGTCAGATTTTATTAGAAAAATGATCGCACATTGTCAATATATTAGAAAATGCTAATAAAGTTATATTGGTAATAATTTCTAATATTGACGTCAGCATACTTAATAAATAACAAGTTATAGTAATTGTATTGACTAAGTTATATAATCGGCTCATTTAAATAGCATAATTTGCTCTAGAAATATATTATGTATTAGGTAGTAATGATTAAAAATAAGCTTTTAGAATGACAGGCTTTTCCATACCGAACGCATATAAAGTATTACATCACATTAGGGTACCATAAAAACTCAAAGAAAACCACCCCATATTTTGAACAGTTTTTAAATGACGTCATTCGACGTTATACAGTGGCCGCTAAATTATGGTCACTGTAATTTTCAATCACGCTAATTGTTTTTCTTGTTTCAGCCGCGTAGCCGACATGTTGGAAGTGGTGGGGGAGAGGGTGGGCGGGTGGTGCGGCGGTGTTCGCGAACCGAGCTCGCTGCGACAAGCGATGCGCGCGCGCCGCCGTCCTAACACAGATGTCTACGCCAAGCTTGACGCTGAACTTGCTGTAAGTTAATACAGTTATTTAGAATTGAATTAAATTTCCAATTAAAATAGAGACCACATTACTAGCTTTACATAGAAATTAAGTTTTTAGTTGGAAATTGATAGGTACATGTTTAACAGAAAATAACTAATTATAACGCGGTTTCCATTTCTATATAGTGTTTATAAGATTACAAATAAGGTCGTTTAAACTTCATATTGAGATTTTTTTATTAAAATACTTAAACTGAGCGGACACACTGGGATACCTTATGTTAAGTGATCACCTGCACATGGATATTTGCAATTTGCAGCACAAGATGAGCCATAAATGCGTTGCCAGCTTAAGAAAGAATAAAGAATACATAGGAAATAATATAAGCTATGTTAGTTACTTCAGATATTATGACAATAAGTTACGACCCTGGTCAAGCCAGCCCGTATAAGAGCTGTAGTCAGTGGGCTACAGCTTGGTGGGTCCTACTTAAAATGTCTCTACCAAAAAAGTCAACAAATATAACCACAAACTTTTGTTTTTATTTCGTTCAAAGTCCAAATTAAATTTACTATTTTAGTGACAAAGTAGGTACTTTTCTAAGACTCTAATTAGCAACAAATGTTGACAACATAAAAGTTATACCGTCAATTTGCTGTTAGTTTACTCTATGATTAGTAATAAAAAAAAAACAATATCTTACCTACTGTTGTGTCCAATGTGTACCGATACCTGCACGATACAAGATCTCTGGGCAGCCACAGATAACGCTGTGTTGCTAATTACTAGGTCCGCTGAATATAAAACATTTTCCCTCGACTCGAAGAAGAAGAAGTCAATTATTGTTAGAATGAAAATGATAGATCAAGAACCATGCGCATTTAACTAGACGTCATTCTGAAATCATACACTATACCTAAGACCTTTTATTTCTTTGTTTTTCCTTCTTACGACGACAAATTTACCAGTTATTTCGATTTCATAACCAAATTACTTTGCTGAAATTGATATGGGAATAAAATGTTCAAAATCGGTTAATAAATGACGGAATTATGAAGTAAAAATGTTTTAACGCTACGAATTGGGAACCTCCTCCTTTTTTAAGCCGATTGAAAATGTAACGAAAATGCATACGAGAATTACATTTGTAAGTTTTACTCTCGAGAGTGATATAAAACTACTCTGTTACCTAGTAACAGATACGTTGTAAGTAGTTACGATAGCTGTGAATATCTAAAATAAGGCACAGCCAGTAAATTCTTTTAGGTGTAAAGCAATAACAAACAACTTATATAAATGTTTGTGAAAAATCTGAGGGCAAAACTTATAAGTGTAATTCTCGCCTAACAGAGTACCTATTAAAAGTAGAAAGTAAAGTAACAGCCTGTATATATCCCACTGCTGGGCAAAGGCCTCCTCTCCTATTAAGGAGAAGCTTAATCCACCACGCTGCTCCACTGCGGGTTGGCGGATATACATGTGTCAGAATTTCTCCCGGCACATGCAGGTTTCCTCACGATGTTTTCCTTCACCGCCGAGCTCGAGATAAATTTAAACACTAATTTAGCACTTAAAAATTCAGTAGTGCTAGCCGGGCGTTTGAACCCGCGATCATTGGTTGAGATCGACGTTCTAACCACTAGGCCATCTCGGCTCAACCTGTACCTATTAGTGAAACTTTGATACGTTTAAAATTCGGCTCCAATACCTCATTTCAAAGAAGATATGATACACGCAAGCGTTCGGCATTATATGGAATGCTTGTCGCAACGAGTAGTGCACCGCTTGTTAAACAGCTGTGACGACTTACATAATGTTACTCACATTTCCAAGCAAGTAGCGCCGGTGCTGGTAGTTTTAATTTGTGCATAATAATAATCGTAATAATGGTATGTTCGATGATTCGAGTGTTTATTTTTAGGAATGCTCATATAATTGGTGCTTTGGTATTAAGTTTTATTCCCAATTAGCTTGTGCTTGCGACTTCGTCTGTGTTGGCTGTGATGCCTACGTCATAGTAGCTTTATGCATTTCATACAAAATTTCATCCCCTATTTTAATTCCCTCTTGGGTAGAATGAATCAAAATCCTTTCTTAGCGGATACTTACGTCATAACATCTACTTGCATGCAATTTTAGCCCGATCCGTCCAGTGGTTTGGGCAGTGCGTTGATAGATCACTATGTCAGTCAATCAGTCAGTCACCTTTGAGTTATATATATTGAGAGTATTTAAACGCTTAATTAAGGAGAAGGTATAGTCTTTTTTTCTTTATTTGTCTTATTTGATAACAATACCCAGAACGAAAATCACGAATTATATAACATTATTTTTCTCTCAATTTTTTTCACTATAAAAATGATTCAGTTCAATCATTCGATCGATAATAACTGATCTCTTACTGTTATGGAATTAGAAGTACGATATATTTGTCTACAAAATAAGACAAGGATACAAAATAAACTATTTAGAGCTTGTCACGCTGCTCGACTGCGGCTGCTCCAACTCCTTACTAATAGAAGAACCAATGCCCAGTAGTGGAACATTTATATGTTATTATTTTACTTCATTTAGACGCGTAATTTCAGAGAAAAATGCAAAGTAATTGGTTGATCGTATTCTTAAATATTAGGCGTTGCTGATATAATTGCCAATTTCACTGCTCTGTCTTTTTGTGTTTAGCATTTCTCGAAACAGCATCTTCTAAAGAATATGTCAGTTTTTATAATTTTTGATAACAGCGAACTTATGATATTTTAAATCTATAGATATGTTAATTTCCTACTATTAACGTTAAGAATCGGTACCCATTTCCAACATTGACATGATCGTCATTTGAGTCGTTGGCTCTTAGATGTTATACTAGTGACTAGCTGACTGCTAGGCAACGTGGTCCAAAGTGGTGTGCATTCTGCCACAATGCATAATTTCATCATTTCAAAAATCCTTTCTTAGTGCACAATCACTATATGTGACGAACGTTTGTGCAAATTTTCATGTTTATAGACCAAGTGGTTTAGGCTGTGCAGTGATCGATCAGTTAGTAAATATGTCAGCCAGTCAGTATTTTTATACACATAGATTGCAGCGAACATTAAAATATAAATGAACTACATATATTTAGTGTTATTCGCTTTTATACTCTACTGATTTGTTATTGAGTAGAGGTTAAAAACCTTTTCTTTATAATCAATTCAAAATAATTTCCAAAACGAATTATACTTAATATAAGAAAGTGTTTAAATCAAACAATTAAACGACAGTCAAAAACAATTAAACAAAAGATCCCTAAACCGTTCAACTTCCTCTCATTGTTTTAATCAAACTTATATTTTTTGTAACGATTTATTTTGTTGTTAAAATTTATTGGTTAAAGAATTTTTTTTTACTTTTTATTCGTAAAATATTAAATTTGGAAACAAAACAAAATACCTCTGTGTGATGAATTTTTCTCAACGGTTGGCGCGACGACAGGAAAATTTTCATGGTTATAGTTTTCCTCAAGGAAAAAATTTGAATAAAGCTTGTGTTTTAGTATTTAATTATAATTTAAAAATAAATTTTAATTTAATTAATTAAATGTAGGGTATTGTATAGTAAGTTTTAACAGACATTGTAAAAGGAGGAGTTGTTTTTTTTAAATGTTTGTTTGCCGATTTCTTCCCTGATTGTAGACCGATTTTGAATGTTTTTGAAAGGGTGTACTTCAAAGTTGGTCCCATTTTCATCAGGTCTAGATCTGATGCTCTGATCCTAGAGAAATCAAGGTAATTTTTCGAATATTATAGGCACACCTATACCGATTTAAAATTATTATATATTTATATTTCTAATTTAAAAGCCTTAAATAAAAACTAAAAAAATCGACTTCAAAAACAAATGAAGGACACTTAATAGCAAGAAATATTTTCTACGACATTTTGAAGTTAGTGTCAGTAAATAACGTAACAGGTTTTACTTGACACCGACTTCGAATGTTTTATTCTATCTATCTATTATAACACTTTCATATATATATATATATATATATATATATATATATATATATATATAAAACTAATATTCGTTTCATGCAACAATGGACAATACTTTGCATCCTTTTGTCTACAGACCAGAAATTCATCGCTTTATCGTCTCAAGGAGGGTCCTCAAGTGCCACCACCGCAGCCCGAGACGCGACCGTCGGCCGGGCTGGCTTGCTCGCGATGTGCACCATTATCCAGGGTGAGTTAAAAGCCAAGTGAATAATATCAAGACATTAATTTCATAGTCCATATTATTTATCTTTTAATTCTTGTAATAATATATCGCCATGCTTTCTCTCTTGGCATATCATCTTAAATCTTCTAAATACAAATAAAACAATAAATAGTAGCTAAAATCTAATAAAATGCTACTTTTTCGCGTTTTTAAACGATTTTTGAAAAGAAATTTCTTAAAGCACGATTCTATAACCGGCTACTTATCATACGAGAGGAGAATGGAGAGTAACATTTTGAGGACTCGTCACGTTTAGAAACACTTTGTTTTATTATACAAAACAGAAGAAAAGTATAACGTACTAACAATTCTTCGCTTCTTATTATTCTTATTTTGGAATTTTATAGAAACGATTCAGAAAACTGGTAAAACACTGCGTTTTGTGTTTTATATTTCATTATTAGCATAAAAATTATGTGTATTAAGTTAATACGACAACAGAATAAGATTTTCTATACGTTTTTACCCTATTCACCCTTTAGAGGTTGAATATCGAAAACACCTTTCTTAATGGATGCTTAAAACCTAAAAGGCATCTACTGCTAAAATTTCAAGTTTGTAGCCCCAGCGGTTTAGGCGCTTCGTTGATGAATCAGTCAATGAGACAAAGAACGAGAGAACTTTATTAAAGAAGTTTCACGAATTTCCGATTCGAATTTAAAATCCAATAATTGTCAAAATGATAATGAATTATGCTGATGAGGTGTTACAATCAAAAATAACGTTATTATGTACGGGTAATGAATAACTGTTTTTGAGATTGCAAATTTTTTTGTTACTTCTATTTTTATTCGATCCGAAAAGGGTAAAAAAAAACAACAACAATTTACGCGAGTGAAGTACTTATTTTTTTGTTTTATAATGAAATGTCTTCTAGTAACCATATTTAGCCAGATCACCTGTACTGGTGAAATACCTACAACTTGTAAGAATAATAATTTTGTTTGTTGTCTATAACTACTGAACGCACCAGGTGGGATGCGTTGATAGCCTGCACGTATTCACCCGTCTGGCATGTGGCTGTGTGTATATCATTAAAATTTTTTGCATTATTTTTTCGTACGATTTTGGTATGTACGAATTTTTTTTCTACGATACGATTTTTTTCTATAAACTATTGTTTATTTAACACGAGTAAAATTTCAGTTATTGACTACAATTCATACTAATATTATATGTGTGAAAGTAACTCAGTCGTTTACGTTTTTCACGACTAAACTGCTAAACCAATTTTTATGAATTTTGGTCTAGAGATAGATTGGACCTCGGAGAAGAACACTACTACTTTGTGACGCGAAAATAAAATAGTGAAGGAGGTGAAATAGGGAATGAACATTTTAACACAGATGGAATCTAGGGGAACATCTCGTGTCAATGAATTGGTATTATAGTTATTAATAATACTCTGCACCTATAAGTCGTACAGTAACGTTATATAGCCTATAATTTGCCTCATTAAACAGATCGTATAATGCACAAGACTTAAAAAAGGGGAACCGACTTCAAACGCAAAATACGTAATTTAGTTTACTTGAATGAGGAACTTTTTCCCGTTTTGATTTTAAAACCAAACTACTGAACCGATTTGAATGAAAATGCAAGACAAAGACAAATCTGAGAGTATAACCCTTACAAAAAATGAATGAACTTATCGAATCGGTCAAATATAAAGTAAACAAAAATCGCCGACTAATTCAGGAACTCTTTTTGGAAGTCGATTAAAATATTTTTACTTGGAATGAAAATTCCCAAAATTATCGCGATTAAAATCAAACAAACTTTTCTGCTCTACATTATTAAGATATGATGCATCTATTCGCTCATACGCGACAATGACGCTATCTGTAGTTGAATCTTTAGAATTCTCAACTGCGCAAAGACATTTTACAATGAATTCTTGCATAAGAGATGACCTTTGCTATTTTTATTTCATTTTTATTGCGTTTACAATCGACACAAAGAGATATAATATCCGAACTGACATAGTAAATGCGTATGTAAGCTTATTTATCTATTACGTTCTCACGCCTCAATTATAAAATCAATGATCATGAAATTGTACATGTAAATTGTAAGCGAAACACAAAAGAATATAGAGGAGGATATTTTCTCTAAAAAAAGAGTATTAAGCCAGTCTTAATCAACCGAGTCTTGGCTATACGATACTGGCCCAAACGTTTGCCCAATACTGTATACCAAGGCCTTAGTTACCATTCCAGACTTAAACCGATACGGGAACTTTGGACCAAGTTTGAGAAGGATTGGCTCAGACTTGTACAGATGCTGGGCCCACCGTTATTTCCTACATAGAATAGGGAATCAACCGGCATATTAATATTTGCATGAACGCGAGCAAAGTCGTTGGTAAGGGCTAGCTATGAGTATTTTACCCGATTTCACAAAAGGAACAGGTTTTCAATTCGTGGCGTACTTTTTTTCATGTTTACCTCAGAAGTTAGTCATTTCTTAATCGATTTTGAAAATCTTTTTTTGTTTCAAATCTTTACATTCAGATTGGTTTCATAGAATTTCATCGAAATTTGGTTTTAAAGTCGAAATAACTGATAAAATTAGTACCGGTCCTTTTTTAGTCTTAGTTATTATGATTTTATGAAGAAAGTAAACCAGTTAACGTTCTTCTTATTAATATACATATTTGCTTTTAATAGTGAGAAGTTTCTTATTAGGCGCGGTACGAGTTTTCTTTCTCGACTGTTTCAATAAATGTAGAACTTTCCAATTACAGTACTAACTAGAATGAAAAACAATTTTAAATTACGCGTATTGGTTAAAGTTTATGAAGATAACCGTTGGTCGTGTATACAAGCTTGGGGAAGCAATAAATTTTTCACAGGCTTTTGTGTTTTTATTCGTTTTACACTTGGCGGTTAAGATTAAACATTATGTCATGTAGGCTGTCATTGTCGCATCGCTAATGTTATAACGCCGATTAAGTCAAAATTTATAGGATAACGTTTAAATTGCGTAATTTTACATAGACACTAAATCTTATTCGAAGACCCTCAACTAAAAAATATACAATTTAAGTCTATACTAATATTATAAAGCTGAAGAATTTGTTTGGTTTAATGCACTAATTTGGGAACTACTGTTTAGAATTATTAATTCTATTGGTTGTGGATAGTCCATTTATGGAGAAAGGCTATAAGCTATAAAACGTTACGACCAATAGGAGCAAGCAGCGACGAAAAATGTTGCGAAACGAAAAAAAAAACCTTTTGAGAGCTTCCGTTCCATTTGATGATTAATCAAATAAAGTATGGAATATATTGAAGTAGTTTCTTCTCAAATTAAATACTCGCGGCTGAGACCCCGAGCACAGTTAGAATATTATATCATTGATGTGTTCTTGTAAAATTATGCAGTTTTGTGTAGGAATAAATTCAGACCTATGTAGATTCGTTAATCCATAGTAATGCAAAAATAAATTTCATGTAATTTTTATGAATATAGTTATTTTAAAATTATGAATCATTAATTCACAATATATTATTATCTCATTCACAGTGTCACGACTATTTTTGTATTAAACGTCTACGGTAAATTACTGTGTTTAAAACGATGGTATTCTATGTAACATTGTATGTAAACTTTATTACATTTCGCGTTAACATCAGATCGGTGTGACGATGTGTGACATCTTAATATATTTTTATTACATGGTACTTACATGCACGTAATAGCTCTTAACTTTAGAATAACATTATAAACGGCTTCTCGTTTATAGTCTTAATATATATTTTCATACTATGGCATCTATTTATTTATTTTAAAAAGTTACAACATCACACATTAAACATTTGAAGCTAATTATATATGTATATACACAATATTTATAGAAAAACCTATTGTATACCTGTTTAATAAAAAACAGTTGAGTATTTAAATTACTAAAAACCTAAGACAAACAAATGATACAATACAAAATGAGCAATAAAACTAAGAAAGAAGATAAAAATATACACATAATTAAATAGGAATTAGGGCGTAAATATTTTTTTTCTGCATTGCATTGGTTCTCATAAATGAATCCCGTTTATTCAGGAAGGTTATAAGCAACATAATTTCAGGGCATGACACAGAAGTAGATAAGTAATTATAAACGCGGGTGAAACGACAACCAAGTCGAAATAACTAAAAATAAAAAGAAATACAAAAATAAACAAATTGTCTAAACCGTGGAGTAGAATTACACTTACAAAGTCTGTCACTTTCATAAAAATTTATATAACTTGTTTGTTTTGATTTACACCTGAAAGAATTTACTGTCAGTGTCACTTATTTTTGACACGAAAAGCTTTGGAAACTGCTTACTATGTAACTGTTTAAAGATTGTTTATATCAATTAAGAGAGCGAAACTTGCAAGTCTAATTCTTGCCTTATGTAAGTCCGTGAGCACAACTTACAAGTGTAATTCTCGCCTAACACGATGTTCTAGCTTGTCTCAAACAATGTAATCCGTTCGTTAAAGAGTTTTCATTTCTCCCTTGACCTTATGTTATTTTGTATCGCGTATACCTACCATATCGGAGATCGAATGAATTTAATGCCATACACAGAAAGTCGCAAGGGACGACTGACTATGCTATATATGGCTATTTATATTTTATTGGAATTACTATCAACTTTACTTGATGATAGTAGAAAAGTGAATATTCTAGTGAAATAAGCACACGGAAATTAAATACGTATACTGTGAAAGTGTCATTAATACTGTTTGCGTCTTTTTAAGTTTTTTTTTTCAATTTTATACTTATCTAACATATGGATGCTGCAATAAGCAATACTGTGTCAAGCCAAACGGACTTCATTTTGAGAAAATGGCGTCTAAAGATTTCAAACGTATTCTTATTACATATATTGTTTGAAGATGTATATATCCATCTTTTCTTTTCTATTTTGATGAAAGGTAAAATTAATTAAAAGAAGATTTATATATTTAATGTTTTATCTAATAATAAGTTTTTTTAAGTATTTGAGATTATTGTATAAATTACAAAATATGGAACGGGCATGAAATTCGAAAAATTACTTTAAGAAGTTTAGATAACTTGAATTTATTTTTTAAAATGTTAAATCGGTGACGCAGTATTAAAATACATCAATATCTCCAAATTTGACTTTTTGTGAGTTGACACATTATTGCTTATCAGCATCCATATATCATTACATACAAAAATCGACTTAGCAAAATATTTCATAGTTTATTAGTATTATCCAAAACCAAAGCAATAAATCAACAACGGTACCACAGATACCGTAATGTTTTTATGTGGACAACCTAAAACGTATGTCAGATCAAAACTCTCATCGCTTGTAGGAGCACTCCGAAGATCTAATAATTGTATACCAAAAAAAGTGCGAAGTGTTATCTACAATTCTCTGATAAAGCCACACATTGATTACTTAATTGAAATATGGGGGTCAGCTTCAAAGTCTAATCTTAAAATCTTACAAACTACGCAAAACAAAATTATAAAAGTACTTTTTCACTATGACTTTTTCACACCGTCGATAGAACTGTACAAAAAATCAAAAATATTCAACCTAAATCAAACATATATTTATAACACATGTATTTTAATTAAAAAGATACTATCTAAAAGTATTCATTCAAACATAACATTTACACAAAAATCAAACAAGCATAACTTAAGAAACAGACACAAACTTGAATTACCTAAAGTCAGAACCTTAAATTATGGACACAAAAATATACGTTTTGATGGAGTAAAACTATATAATGATTTGCCGAACCACATAAAGGAATGTCAATGTTTAAATGCTTTTAAAAATAAACTTAAAATATATATATCAGATAATATAAAGTAGTACTAGCCATTCCATGTATCAAATATTAACGTATGTGTGTAACATTATTTAATCTCATGTAAGTGAACCTATGTATGTTCTTATGAGAATAAAGATCTTTAACCATATGTGTATATTGTTCGACTTTGTACCTCGATCAATGCCGTGCAAGTGTCCACAATTTCCTGTCGCGTGCTACTCGCACACAAGCCACAGGACCGCTAAAATTGACTCTGTGAAGGTTTCAATAGACAATATGAATATCTCTGATACTAACTGTAATGATCAGGTTTCAACGTTATATCTGTATACATTTTGTAATTATTCAATTTTTTTTTCATCACTAAATCTATACTAATATTCCAATGCTGAAGAGTTTGTTTACTGGTACGACTTGAAAATAATCATTACATTACAATGTCATAAATTACTTTTTAGAACGTAAAAGATTTTTACTACTAGACCAGCAGCGTCTCGTGGTAAGTGCTTTATTTGTAATGAGGATTGTAGCGAAATATTACATCTACACTAAATTATAAACAGGTAAAATTGATTTGTAAGTATGTATAGGGATAATCTTCGAAACTGAAGATTCATTCCGTAAAATTAATTTTGCGTTAGATCGCCTGTTTACTGAGGAAGGATTTAGGCTATATTACATCACGCTACGACTCATAGGAGCGAAGCAGTAACCAGAAGCACGAGTGAAACCACAAGGAACAGCTAGTAATAAGTAAACTAGTAATTATCATTCTTTCTGACGTTAAAAATCGTACCCATTTCAAATTTGATAAGCTCGTAATTGACTTGTGGGCCTAAATAAAATAAAGATAGTCACACTTAGTTCCTAAGTGGTTGTTAAAAAACGTCGTCCATTGTGGTCGGGATTCTGGGAGTCAAAATCTATTAGTTTAGTATGTTATACTGGCTGTGCCCCGCGGTTTTGCTCTCGTTAATTTGAGGAAAAATTATATTGATATAATGTTTACCTTCTCTACTTGAAAATAAATAAAAGTAGCCTAAGTTACTCGTTATAACATTAGCTCTCTATAAGTAAAAGCCCCGGTAAAATCGGTCGAGCCGCTTCAGAAATTAGCCGGAAGAAACAGACAGACAGACAGTAAATTGTTTTTTTATTGTGATTTTGATGTAAAAAACGTATAGACTCTCATAACATATTTTATATTTAGTGAAAAGTGCTAAATTTGAAATAACAAACGGACACTTCAATTTAATTAATTTTTCTAGACTTATATATAGTTATATGACTGATTATTTGTGGCAATATCGTCTACTGTAATAAATTTTGTTTTTTTTTTTTAATTTCTACAGTCATAAAATTCGAGCCTTCGATAGAAATCTGTTAGCTTTGTTAATATTATTACCATTCATATTATTGAGAACTTTGTGATGGCAATGAAAACGAGAAGAATCACATGTTTTCTTCATAGCGCTGGCAAAACAACACATTCGATATTGAAATGATTAGAAATGAAATTTATTTTGAAATGAAATTAAATGTATTTATTTCGAACTATAACAGCTTGTACAATTTTTTATAAGAAACGTTGTTACTGCATTAGTAAAAACTTTGTCGCAATTATAACGTCCTCCGCGTCACAAATTAGGATACACTGTTCCCAGAACTATAGTATATATTTTACAAGTTTTTAATTTTAATATAATTACTAATTTTTTTTTAATATTATATACATAATTGTTTTTATAATGTTGTTGTTTTGTTTTAATTGTCGGCTAAAGTATTAAGTATAATAATGTAAATTATTTTTTCTGTAACCCATATCTTAATATATATAACTCAAAGGTGACTGACTGACACAGTGATCTATCAACGCACAGCCCAAACCACTGGACGGATCGGGCTGAAATTTGGCATGCACGTGGATGTTATGACGTAGGCATCCGCTAAGAAATGGTTTTGATTAATTCTACACCCAGGAGAATAAAATAAGGGATGAAAATTTGTATGAAACTTTGTCAATTTTAAACCGATCGGGCCTCAGCCCGTCTCAACTTTGCACGCATAAAGCTGCTATGATGGCATCAGACATCGCAGACGAAGTCGCGAGCACCAGCTAGTAATGTATATAGGACAAGGGCGTATGCGAATGTGAATACGAATAATTATTCACCGACAGTTTATTATGTATATATGTATGTAGTTCTTTGTTTTTCTTGTCTGTCGTTGGATACGTTGCGTGTTCCACGACCGCTTTGTTTAATTTCAAGGAAATTATTTTTAGGGTTCCGTCCTAAAACGGTGCTAGGCGATCCCTATGGGATCTTATAATTTGTAATAGGTAGAGAGTTGAAATTTTATACTTTTTATTTCAAGTGATGTTCTCTAAGTTCATATTATAAAGGAAAGAATATCCGGAACAAACAGACAGATTGAAGGACAAACAAAAATTTTAAAAATTGTGTTTTTCATGTAAGTATTGTATATCCTTTCATATCCATTCAATTAAAGGCTGTTTGTTTTTTAATCACAAACAGATATTTTAATTTTATTTATTTGTATTTATGACGAATAATCTTATACAATAGTACGAAACCATTTGTGCGTAAGTCCGTTTCGCTCTTGACCGGTTTTTTAATAGCGACATGATCTTTGTCTTTCAGACTTCATTCAACAAAAGATTACACAGTTCATTGACCTCTTTTGTTTCACGGATTATTATATATGTTTGTCCTAATGTCCTATATTTCAAAATTTCCTCTGTATGCAACAGGGCTTTATGTATTCGTGCATGTGTGTAATTTTATTGTCTTGTATGTTAATATTGTGTTGACATCTTTATATCTTATATAGGTAATGTTACTTATCTATAATATTAATACGTGGAGCAAAAACTCTTTACCCCTTTTTACGAAAATTGCGCTGACGTAGAAGTATGAAATTGTGTACTCTTATAGTATATACACATAAGGAGAGAGAAACGCTAATATTTCTTTTAAATTATACAAAACTAAATACATTAAATCAATACATCCGTTTTTATAACAAAATACCACACACATTTTTGCAGTTGTCAATGAATAAGTTTAAATTGTATATTAAAAAGTTTTTAATAGCTAAAGCATATTATTCTGTACAAGATTATATAGATGATAATAATGCATGGATTTAGTATAGCTGGATTTCATATGGATGTTTAATATTTGTAATTTTTAAACGTATATACATAATAACATAATTTTAAAAGTGTACCTATCGAGTTTCTTGCCGGTTCTTCTCGGTAGAATCTACATTCCGAACCGGTGGTAGCTTTTCCTTAATTTAAGTAATTTTTGTTTGTTTTGATGATTCAAGTGCTTTTAAAAGTTTGAATAAAGTATTTTTTTTTTTTTATTGTACAGAAGGAGAGAGAAACGCTAATTTTTCTTATAAATTATACATAATATATATTAAAAAAATGTACTTCACATATACGCGCATATATACTATTTTGTTTATTGTTAAAGTCTGTGGTCATTTAAGTACATAGAGACTAGTTAATTAATCAATAGAAACTTAATTATTATACATTATATTTATTATATATATTATACTTGTAAGTTTAATTAATTAATCGTCGAATTTCAATGGGCGGCCACTAGTAAATACTTATACGTATAAATTAAAGCGATCAGTTGAATTAATTAATCGCAGGATTTATAAGGTGAATTCGTAAGATCATTTTCGCATTCAATGGTCTTTTTTCTTACTGGAAATTATAATTACTATCTGCAGCTCGCGGGTTCTCTCGCGTTTACGGTTATTGCTTAATCCTTTGAGTCGTAGCATGATGTAATATAGCCTATAGGCTTCCTCAATAAACTGGCTATTGAACGCAATTTTTTTTTTCAAATCCGATCACGGGTTTCAGAGATTATCCCCTACATACAAACTTAGAAATAAATTATAGCTGTCTATAATATTAGTATAGATGTCATATTTTGCTACGATCTGTATTAAAAGTGGAGAACTTGGTGGTTACCAATCGCTTCTAGTTTAATATTAAAAATCTTTTACATTCTAATGAATGATTTCTTGATGTAATATAGCCCATATCCTTCCTCAGTAACGGGTACAATTTTTAATGTCAGAAAGCATGATAATTAGTAGTTTACTAATTACTAGTTGTTCCTTTGCGGTTTCACTCGCGTTTATGGTTACTGCTTCGCTCCTATGAGTCGTAGCGTGATGTAATATAGCCTATATCCTTCCTCAGTAAATAGGCTATCTAACGCAAAAATAGTTTTACGAAATGAATCTTCAGTTTCGAAGATTATCCCTATACATACTTACAAATCAATTTTACCTCTTTATAATTTAGTGTAGATGTAATATTTCGCTACGATCCTCATTACAAGTGAAGCACTTACCACGAGACGCCGCTGGTTCAGTAGTAAAAATCTTTTACGTTCTACAAAGTCATTTACGACATTGTAATTTAATGATTATTTATTTATTATGCTATATAATGGCTTGTCATACACAATTGTGATGTTTTTACACGGCTTGTGGTAGAAAACGTAATTCAATGAAATAATAGTTACGAAGTATATGAAGGGGCCACTGGAAAAACAACGAATGTCACTTTTTTTGTTAAAATAACCTTTAATCGACGTATTGATGTATTAGTTTAATACATTAACTAGCTGTCCCTCGCGGTTTAACTCGCGTTTTTGTGGTTACTGCTTCGCTTTACTTGTTCTAAATAGCTATCTCAATATAATAATAATAATAAACGCATCACACTCAACGGCCCCCATTAAGATCGTGTGACCTTGTGTCGGGGGTCCGGAAACACTCACAACACTAACACAAACACCCACACCACGACAAACATCCGTATGGCTAATTCGTTACGACGTTTGCCATGAGCGGGGATCGAACCCGCGACCGTTAGCGCTTGAGTCAGTTGCAGTGACCACTTCGCCAACGTGTCTGTCAAATTATATGAATATATGATGATGTAAATGCAATATTAGCATTATAACACAGAATAATAAATAAAAGAATATAGTTAATTTTGAAAAAATGTAAGGAAAATAAAATTTTTTATTAAAATTTCGGCCGGTTACATTTTTATTATATTGTATAGATTAATAAACAACGTTTAAGTGAAAATTTAAATATTAATCTTGTACGAAAAGTGTTGATTTAGTTTATTTAAAAAGTCTTGTATCCAAAATAATGTTTATTTTATATAATAATTATATAAATACAATTTTAGTACCATCGCTTCGTACGAAAGGAACAATATTCCCGCTAGGTGTCCCACAACATTTCTCATTGATTATTTTTGTCAACAGTATAATGTACAATCCAGTTGGATGCATTGCTATGAATTCTAAGAGGAAAAAGTCATGAAATTTCCACGAATCTGATAATTTTTTGAATTGAGCCGAGATAGCCGTCAACCGATGATAGCGTGTTCAAACCCCGGCTAGCACCGCTGATTTTTCAGGTGCTAAATTTGTGTTTAAATCCATATCGAGCTCGGCGGTGAAGGAAAACATCATGCGGATATACATGTGACGGGAGAAATTCTGACACATGTATATCCACCAACCCGCAGTGGAGCAGCGTGGTGGATTAAACTGTAAACCTTCTCTTTAATAGGAGAGGAGGCCTTTGCCCAGCAGTGGGATATCTCCAGGCTGTTACTTTACTCTTTACTGCTATTTATTTAATTGACAAATACATTGGTTAGTATTAGACGCTGTCCCAGAAAATGAATGAATGAATGTTTAATTCTTTGCTTGATTTTGTGTGGATAATTATCTGTAATATAGGTAAAACATCCAACCATGGATAGTTTTAAATACTTATCTTCCGAATATATCAGAATTAGAAACCATAAAAATAAGATATTTAATAAGAATTTTTATATTAATTTCTAATTTTAATTAATTATGAAATTTTTAATATTTTCTCGGTATGCGCTATTCAGACCGCGAGCATTATTTATTTAAAAAATAATGAAAATTTCGGAATAACAGTTAAAATTTATCTTCAAAAAGTTACAGACTCTTTAGCGATAAGATTTTCGTATAAACAATCTATACTTAATTTATATTAAAGAGAGTGCTCTCTAAGAATATCGTGTGTGCGAAATAAATTCTAGAATCACTGAATCAAGTTCAAAGATTGAAGTGTTATTTGAAAGGTACATTATTCTAGATCAGGGATTCCCAACCTTTTATACCATGCGCCTCACCCAACATTAAACCATAAAACCACGTCCCCCTTGGAGTCGAAATAAGATAATGAAACAAACCATAAAAATATAAATGAAATAAATATTTTAATTCCGATGACAATTATAAAAAAAAGTATTAAGTAACCGAAATAATTAAAGTAAAGGTTTCAATTAATGGGAGCACTGCGACTGCACCTGGCTAACCATGTCATCAAAATTTAATAATCTTTAAAAATCCTACTTTACCACCGAATTCCTACCCACCCTCTCCCCTTCAAATTACCCAACGCCTCCCAAAGGGGGCGCGCATCACTGGTTGGTAATCCATGTTTAAGATAGAACTAGCCTACATTTTATGTATACATACATATGTATATTATTTCAAAACAAAACATTATGAGTGCGAGAGCAAAATCTAATTATATATAATTATAACTATAGAAAAACAATGAACCGAAACTTAATTTTAAATGAAATTATATCAGACGATTGATAAAAAATAGTAGTAAATTGTATTATTACAATGAGTCATAATTATCGTGTAGAATCTGGTAGCGAGGTCATTGCACGAAATGGCCAATAGTAGGCGGAATCGGCTAACGGTTAATGTATTACCACAAACGTGAAAGTATGTACGACAGTTTGTTATTATAGCATTAGTTCTGCTTTGCGGTTTCGCACGCGCTACACTGCGCACACGTGCCTAGACGTTCATGGTAACTTCGAATCTTCTATGGCTGTAGTGTGATCTAATAAAGCCTAAAATAATTAAATAAATAAATAAATAAACGCATCACACTCAACGGCCCCCATTACAATGTATGAAATTGACTTAAATATGAATGCCCAATAACATAAAGTATTATAAATGATTAAGCCACAGATATTACAGATTCTTCAGTTACTATTAAGAATGTTTGTTTAAATGGGATGTATTGATTTATCATTTTATTTGAATTTTAAGCAATGTATGATGCATATTGAAACGTACATTGAAACAAAAGAAAAACAATAAAATAACTTAATGTAAAAAATTGCGATGGTCATGTCCAAATACAATAATGTTTTATTTATCAAACATTCATTAAAATTCTATAAAGCAATTCAATACTTTAAAAAATGTATACTCAAGAGTCTGTCTTTAGTTTGTCTATAGTGTGTATTTATTGTCTATATTGTACTCAGCGGGCGTTATACGTAGATTTATAATCCGTTAATGTCTGCAATAAGAAGTAACAAAAACAATTTTTCTATCACTACTTTCGATTCCTTTTGGTACATTTATTCTGCAAATATTTTAATTCATTTTTTCTTGATTTGTAAACCGATGACATTTTTCATTTCAATTTGTTTTAAATCTCATAATTTAAGATATTTCCCTTACTTCTTTCTTCATGAATTCATGGCATGTGAGTCAGATTACAAAACAACACATTTAATAGTTCATTTATTGAGATAGCTTTGCTAAAAACATCACCACAACTCACAACGTCGAAAAGTAACTAAAAACGCCAAAAAATAATAAGAATAACACAAAAGTGAAAAAAAATCCGCCATTTTAATTTGTTTTAAAGAATATTGTGTACCCATATAACCAGCAAGACGAATCTAATTACGTATTGTTCATCAAAATTGGTTGAGCCGTTAAGTAATTACGAGGGAACGTAAAAACGGACATACATACGTACAGATCAAACACACAATCTTCTTTTTGAGCTTATTCGCAGTCAAGTAAAATATTTAAAAAAATTACGGTTAAAATGTAAACGTAAAAATGTAAACATTAAATGTACTTAAAGAATTGCGCGCTAAGGCATTGATTTGCTTTAAGATTATAGTTTTTATTTAAATCGTATTAAGCGTCAATTTAACATGTAAATGTCCTCATTAGCTGACCAGTGCGTGACATTGACGCGAGGACGGGTCACGGGCGTTTTATATGTATTCTCTAGACGTATGTTTGACCGGGCGCCTTGGGGTGTATTGTCTGATCTCGGCTTTTCCTCGTCTATGGGACAATTGTGATTTGTACGTGGACCTGTATGTAGTCATGCCCATGAGTCGTTTCAAGGTATTGTTGACATAAACGGTGATATTTGTCTATCGAACCCACGGGTTATTTCAAGGTATTGTCGATGTGACAGGCATAATTTGTTTTGTCTACTCAAAATAATCACAAGTTATTTTTGCTATAATTAGCGAAAACAACGTGTGTCTGCTTGGTACTATTCAGTACGAGCACCGCCCGCCCTCCACGTATGCAAATGCACATACAGCACCAACAAGCAAGCAAGCACCTTCTCCCACATATGCACACGCAAATGCATAAGCAAGCACGCCCTCTATATAACGAGAGGTTTAGGTGGTCGGGATCTCCCCTTAGTAAACAACTTAGTACAATGAACAAATGGAAATGACAATGCTTTATTTTAGAGTCATACCATCTTACTGCGTAATACCCGGATAAAAACT
The DNA here is from genome assembly GCA_037950945.1 of Hypolimnas misippus. NCBI lineage: Eukaryota > Metazoa > Arthropoda > Insecta > Lepidoptera > Nymphalidae > Hypolimnas > Hypolimnas misippus. The sequence goes on from JBBEEQ010000009.1 coordinate 7,387,701, forward strand.
AGTTTATGTTTTACAATTTGGCCTTACAACTCCTCCTCCCCTCTTCGGACTCTTCCTTTGGAAAGGCCGTTCTATATGTAGGCTATAGCTACGCTCTTGCCTCTCCCATATCCACACGCAAAACTCCACGTTCATTTCACACCGACACCGGAATATATTCAATGATAGATTATTGAGATCTTACAGGACAGACAGGAGGCTTCGTATAGAACATTCGGTTTTACCATAAAATGAGCCCTTGATAAAAAGACACAGATATACCTCGAATTAGGAATCAGCGATTGATTCTTACTTCAAAGTTTGTTAGAAGTACGCCCGACAGTTAAGACAAGTTTATTTATATAGAGTCAGGGATTAACGCATCCATTTAAATTCATTTAATTATTTCTGTAAGACACAGGGATTCAGGTGAATATACCTTTTCAAGCAAAAAAAATCGGTGAAGCTATTCTCGAATAAATCGTTGAACATGCATAAAAAATATATATTATTTCACCAGCTGTAGTTGCAATACATAGATGTTTACATATGATTAAAATAAATATTCATTCGATATACATATTATACATTTATTAAGACGCGTAAAGGTTGAAATATGTACCTAATAAATTAGTAGTATTAAATTCACAAAAGAAACGTTGATGGGTTTATGTTCATGTGTCCTACCGTCACCCGCGCACAAAGAGATATTTTCATAGCATTCGCTTTATCGAGGTAGAATTTCTATAAATATCAATGAATGAATGATGTTGGTGCCCGTGTCATGCAGATGAACTTAACTCTGCCGATGCATTTGAGGCCAGACGTGAACAAGGGACAGGAGCATCCTTAGCCCATTGAAGGCCATTAGGCACTTTAGATATTTAAGCCTCATTTATATTACGAAATTCGTGATGTTAAATTAATTTCATGACGATATTATTTTCATCAATTGTTAGGATCAATTTATATATTTTTATTATTATTCCATATTTATTATATCGTTATATATTTAAATAGGATTTATGAAATGTGTAATTAATTTCTTGGTACAACTGGTCGTAATTGTTTTTTTTTCTTCTACTTTCAAATTTAGAACGTGAAAAAGATGATTGATTGTTGTGTTGCGTAATATGTTTTATCGTTGTAAAAATGAGTTGAATATAAAATTTTCCTATTCATTTAATGTTTAATTAAAAATACTAAATGTCTAATGAGCTATCAATCATCGTACTTGTAGACCTCGTGTTTTACATTATATGCATTAGTTTAATGTATCACGCATTGTAAATCTTTAGGCGTGGATTTGTTGGCGATTAATGTCATGAAATTAATTTCTAATAAGGCTAACGTTTTAATGTAATTGTGTATATGTATGTATGGCTTTAGTGAGTAGTTATTTTTTTATTTGTGAAATATAACAGACAGGAAGCTTCGTATAGAACATTCGTTTTTACCATTAAATAGGCCTTTGATAAAAAGACACAGATATACCTCGAAATAGGAATCAGCGATTGATTCTTCGGATCACGCGAATATAGTTTTACTTTTATAGGTAAATTTAGTTCTTTAGAAATATATTTCTCCAGTGGGACCTAGCGAGCTTTGCTAAGGATAGCGGGACTTTGCTAAGAGAGGGCATTGTAAAAAAGGGGAAAGAATCCAACGCGGTACTAACAATCCCCATTTCTGCGACCCATGATGCAGATTATAATCTGTAATACCGTATATCATTAAGCTAAAACATAATTAACATTTTTATTTTTCTCGTTGGACAATTCGAAATCCACGCGACTCGAGCTGCGGAACGAAGCTATAACTAAAAACGTTAAACGATTTATAAATGAATAAAAAATGAAACAATGTAATGAATTTTGTTTATCACACTTAAATAATCATAAAATTATATACAAAAGTGTTATGTTAACAGATTTTTTATGTATTGAACGAATTATGAGCAAGTTAATTATAATTATATTTCAGAAATGTACAGCATGTGTTAAGTAATTAAGTATGTTGTACGTTTATCACGTTTATCAGATAATCAAACTGACATTTAGAAAAACTGTTTTGACCACAGACACCGCTTTATGTTATCCTAACTAATATTTGGACACTGATAAGCAATACTGTGCCAAGCCACACGGACTTCGTTTTGATTCTTAATAAATTTATTTGAAGACGTATATATTCATCTTTTATTTTCTAATCTGATAAAATGTATAATCAATCAAAAGCAGATAGATTTATTTAATATGTTATCTAATAATAAGTTTTTAAATATTTGAGATTATTTTATAAATTGCACCTGAAATTCGAAACATTGTTTTAAGAAACTTTTTTCCATATTTATTTAGTTTAGATGACTTGAAATTTTTTTGAATAATGTTAAATAATAACGCTGGCTACTAACTCGCACAATTAAGTTAATTAGCTGGTTAAAATTTTTGTTCTGGAATACAAAAATAAAAAATAAAAACGACGTCCTTAAATGCAATCACTAGAAGTTTTTATATACAAATAAAATACTTGGTGAATTCGTAATTATAGTATGTAGTTCCTATATATTTATATAAGTAGAGATAAATGGACTATTAAAATCCAATCTTATTTTTTTAGACGAAATTGAAATAGGCACGCAATTTTTTATTGGTTTAGCAAATTATTGGTTATGTTAGTCAAATGTTATGTGGACGCTGAAGCAATAATGTGTCAACCCACAAAAAGTCAAATTAGGAAATATTGATGTATGTATTGATGCTGATAAACAATAATGTGTTAACCAACAAAAAGTCGAATTTCGAAATATTGATGTATTCCGATAATCGGTGACTTATTTGACATTATTAAAAAAAATTAAGTCATTGAAGTGTGTTCAATATTTTGCAATAAACTATAGTCACATATATTTGAAAAACTTATAATTAGATAAAACTCTTTATAATATCAATCTGCTTTTAATTCGTTATACATTTTTATTACATTAGAAGAGAAAATATGTATATATACTTCTTCAAACAATTTTGTTAAGAATAGGTCATCTTTTAACGCCATTTTCTCAAAATGGATTCCGTATGGCTTGACACAGTATTGCTTGTCAGTATCCATATATGATACTGCTTCACCTGTTTAACAATATTCAAATAAAATTCAAGTCATATAAACTAAATAAGTAAAAGTTTCTTAATTTAATTTATCGAAATTTCAGTGCGTTCTATATTTTGCAGTTTATAAAATTATATCAAATATTTGAAAAACTTATTAGAAAACACATTCAATATATCAATCAATTTTTAATTAATTATACCTTTTAGCAAAATAGAAAAGAAAAGATGGATAAATACTTCTTGAAAAAAATTATTAAAAATAGGTTTGACATCTTAGACGCCATTTTCTTTAAAAGTTCGTGTCGCTTGACACAGTATTGTTTATCAGCGTCCATATATTAATTATTTATTGTGGAATAAAAGAATTATGGTATAGAAAATAAAGTCAGTTCATTACCGTATTGTACCTATAATCGAAAATTAATTATTACTTTTTCCCTGTAGGTAGTAAACTTTATTGTTTACATTACATAAGGACAACAAAACCTCTATACGTACGGAACTATACTTTAATGTTCATTACAATACAGTCGCGAATGGACTAAATATGAACACGAAATGAATATGTATGTTGTATTTTTAAATACAATAGTTTCGAATTCATAGCAATGAAGACTTTGTTAAATAGTTCCCAATTGCACAACAAGTAGTGATGGACAGGTGAAATAACAATCGTATCGATATTTATCGAGAACAAATATAAAGATACTTTTCTAAAATCATTTAATGCAACATGATACATTATTTTCCTCGCCAAAATTATTATTCAAGCATAGCAATTTGATGAACGTCTTTACTAATTTATTACCCAATAAAATGTAATCGGAAATATATTCCAAATATATTATGACGTTATACTATTGGCAGCATATTGGCAGTACAGAGTAACTCGCGAGACGCGTTGACAACGTTTCATTCATAATGAATGTGTATTCTATACTCTGTAAGTCTAGTGTGTAGTGGACGCTTTATTCCAAATTTAAACTCCTGCGCCGGTGGCGTGACATGCGCGGACCAACCAACGCGCGCGGCGGTGCGACGACCTCGCACCTAGACACATAGTAAACATATGTCACACATACGTGATGTGCATGCAACAATGACATTTTATAACTCTAGATGTTACTTTTATAAATTTACATTGCATTATAATATTCGACGTTCAAAATTTTGTACCTATCTCCAACTTTGACGAGCACTTTGTCTTTGGCCCAAAGATACTCTCGCCTGCCTTACTCAGTCGTTAGTATTATAGGTTCCTATGCAACGTCGTCGAAGTCGAAGTGGTCTAATAGTAGCTAATTGGGTGACAACATCCATGAGCGTCGAACATATGTATAGCTATAATAATGTCATTGGTATAGAACAAAAAAATATTATAATATAATATTATAATAACTGTACCTACTAATTAAGACGTATTTATTTTTTTATATGGACATTTTTAAAATAAAATTTTCACTTTTCTAAACGATTTTTTAAACATTTTCTTTCAATTGGACGCTGATAAGCAATAGTTACACGGACATCACTTTGGGAAAATGACGCGTAAAGATGTTAAAAGCTATTCTTGAAAAAAAATTTTGAAGAAGTATTTATCCATTTTTTGTATTCTATTTTGAGAAAAGGTATAATTAATTAAAAGTAAATTGGTATAATGAAAAACTTTATCTACCTATATTATAAATAGCTGTACCTAATAATTAACACTTAGTTAAAACATTTTCACTTTTCTATACGACTTTTTAAACATTTACTTTCATACAAACCTGGTACTGACAATTATAAACACAATAGAAGAATTAGCAAACTAGGTGTAGCAGTTCTGCAGTAATGAGCGAACGAACATACATTCTGTAATTGATTTTTATTTATATAGATTAAGCTTATGCAAGTTCTATTGTAACAAAAAGGATTTAAAAAGAATTTAGGTTAATAATTAATAATTTTAAAATAAATTTAATTTTTTGTTTCCCGTTACCCCGACCTGGAGGTCAGGCTGTGGCTTGTATTTCGATTTGTCCTTAAATATATTATACCGAAATAACATGTAATTTAATTAGCGGAGTAAAATATAATTTCATTTTAACGCGCTTTTATTAACTTATCCTGGATGTGGCTTGCTAAAAAAAGATTTTAATTCCAATATATAAATGACTAGCAGTTCCTCACGGCGTTGCCCGCAAATACTTAAATACCCTCTAGCACAACTATCAGGGATGATTTTTAATTTCGAGGATATAGATATTTATTTATTCGCCCTAAGAAATATTTATGCTGAGTTTAAGGATAATCGGCCAAAAAAATGTTTGTCTATATAAACTTCACCACCCCCTTGCAGTTCAATAGGGGATGATATTCGTGCGTTTTATGATTCACATTCACAAAAATAAGTGTATTAAATTTTAAGTTAATATGAACACGGAATAAGATTTTCCATACAAATGTTTTACCCCTTTTAATCTTCTTAGGGGTGAAAAATCAAAAAATCCTTATTGAATGCTTAAAAGGCACCTACACCCAAAATTTCAAGTTTGTAGCCTCAGGGATTTAAGCTCTGCGTTGATGAATCAGTCAGGACAAATAATTTTATATGTATAGATTTGTATTTTTTGACACGTTTCAGGAAGAATTCTATTTTTAAAGCTAAAAATTTTATATAAAATTTAAAAAGCTTGAAATTTTAAACGATTTGCGATTCACAACTTTTTTTAAGATCGTCGTGGAAATAAAAAATAACAACCTTCAACAACAATTAAATGACTTTTTAAACCCATTATTCATAAGATAACCAATAATCTGTTACGCAACTTAATTACTCATTACAAACTAGTTTCTATATCAAAGAAATTGGTCCACAGGACTCGTGGAAGGATCCCAAGACCGAGGAGTCGGGGTCAGTCATCAATATCCTCAACATCGGCAGACAGACTTTCGCCAACGGCGGCGTGGTCTCGCGTTATCTGTGCGACCTGGCGCAGTGTGTGCACCTCATTAAATACGACTATAAGGATGTCTTGCCCAGTGTGAGTATAAAGACGCGTCTATATATTTTTACTTTATCGTTTCTTGAGGTTATGGAGATCGCCTTTGTACGTTTTTTCTTTCTCCTGTTCTTTTGATGTAATTTGTGTTTATTGATAGACACGTTGGCGCACTGGTCATTGCAACTGGCTATAGCGCTAACGGTCACGGGTTCGATCCCCGCTCACGGCAAATATCGTTGTCTTGGTCTGGGTGTTTGTCTTAGTGTTGTGTATGTTTCCGGACCCCCGACACAAGGTCACAAGATCTTAATGGGAACCGTTGAGTGTGATGCGTTTATTTATTTATCTATTTATCTATTTATTTAATTGATGTACTGAAAAGAGTCGAGCAGAGATAGCATATTGGTTAGAAGACGTTGATCACAACCGACGATCGTGGGTTCAAACCCCGGCTAAATTTGTGTCAAAATCTCGAGCTTGGCAATGAAGGAAAATATCGTGAGAAAATTTGCCTCTGTCGGGAGGAATTCTGACACATGTATATCCGCCAACTCGCAGTGGAGCAGCGTGGTGGATTAAGCTCTAAACCTTCTCCTTAATAGGAATGGAGGCCTTAGCCCAGCAGTGGGACATTTATAGGCTGTTACTTTACTTTTTAAATAAAATGTGTTTTTGTTGTTATCGCACGCTTAAAGTGACTGAATTCAAAAAGTCACATTTTAGGCACAAAATGCAGAAACATTTTACACTTGGGATATATTGTTGCTTTAGGTAGAATATAAGTTTTTAACATTACAAATTTTCCGAATAAATGAAATATGTATATCTTTAAGCCTACTATCATATTTTATTAATTTTAGGTGATAAAAGACGAACATTTCCAACGCGCCATCGAAGACACAACTCGCGAGGAATTAAAGGCGACAGCCAACGGAAAACATGGCGGGGAGAAAACGTACGCGAGTGTCAGGAAACGCGTTGAAGAGCGAGCGATGAAAGTGTTGCGCGATATTTCGTCGTCCATGTCCAATAACGTGCTAAGGTTAGTTTGAACGAATAGCTTCTAAAAGTCCTCAGCAAAGCGGGAGAGTTCGTGTTCCAAAAACGATTAGTCTTTTATCAATTTTTTTAGATTCGCGTGGATTTATGACACCTAGCAGGCTAGGAGATTTTTTTATGCCGGGCATTGGTCATTATTTTCTGTACCCCTAACAATGTGTAGGAGACATTTCATAAAATCGTTTTAATAATTGATGAGCAAAAGCGTAACCAACAAAGTTAAATTTTTAAAAGAAAGCTATATACGGAGGTCTTGAGAAAGTTGCACACATATCGTTGTAGAATAGAAGATAATATGCTGAAAACCTTGTACGACAAACATCTCTCACTTTTTTTTATTTTCGATGATTTTACGGGTTATACGTGAAAATATGCATAATACCGTAACATCTTAAAGATCTTGTAGATCTAATGTGAGGAAAGTAACGTCAATGGCTCCCACTAAACGCAAGTCACCGTCGTCGCCAGGTTACAGTCAAAACTCTTCAAGAACTTACAACACTGAGTAATAATGCAAAAAAAATCGTAAGACACTGCACGTTTCCTTACATTATTTTTTACCGGAAAACTGTATTTATACAAGGATATTTACATATATGGATATACCATTTTTACATATATCAATAATATACCAACCCGCAGTGAAGCAACGTAGTGGATTAAGCTCTAAAACCTTCTCCTTAAATTTAAGCCCTTAAAAACCCTTAAGCATACATTATGTTTATTACATGAAACATCCCCCTCCCCCACAGGCTGGTTGCATGGCTATGCCACAAAGCAGTCCGTCGTATAGCTGGCGGTGGTTGCGGAACTCGTTCAGCCTGTGTGGAGAGACTTCGACGAGCCAAAGCGGCTGGTCTGCCGCAAGTATTCGTGCCGCTACATCGCTCGCATTTCGACTACATCCTCGTCACCTTCACTCTTTACCTGACCGGGCTGCGACCGCCACTGGTCGCTGCTGGTGATAATATGAGGATACCTTTCTTTGGGTGAGTATTGTAATTAATTAGAAGAGTTTAAGGTTTACATCTTCTAGCCAAAGCGGCTGGTCTACCGCTAGTATTCGTATTACTAGTTGTGGTTAGGGGTATTGCTTGCGTTAAATTTGTAAACCGCACTGCGACATTTTGGGACGTAACGTGATGTTATATAGCCTATAATATACCTTATGAAACGCGCTATTTAACGTACGACTAACGACTTAGTTCTTTAAATTAATTTGTTCGTACAAACAAACAAACACTTGAACTTTATATCTCAATCTTTATATATTTAAGTGCAATCAAACGAAATACCTCACGTTATTTACTTAAGATATCTTATTTACGACCACAATCTTAAAGACAACTCGATCTTAAATCGCCTTTTTGTTAAGAATAATTTAATCTTTCTAAAACTAGAACGCGATGAACAGATGTATTCTGTATATAACCATTAAATATTTAAATTTTCAGTTGGTTCCTACGTTGCTGTGGTGCTTTCTTCATCAGACGAAGAGTCGACGGTTCTGAATACCATGGCGACCCTGTATATAAATCTGCTTTAAGGTAATCGTCTAATGAAAAATATTTAAACATTTTCGAGTTTCAAGTTGACTTTACTAATAATATCCGGAACGAAAATCACGAATTTTCAAACATTATTTTTCATTACAAAATTATTCAGTTCAATCATTCAATCGATTTTTCTCTTATGCGTGATTGAAAGCCATATTTTTTCTGCTAAATAAAAGAAGTTAAGAAAATTAGACTATACAGGTGGTAGACTTTAAATAATTTTTATATTATTGTTCTTAAAATCATTGAAAGAGTAAAAGTTTATATTTTGTAAAACAATCTAGAATATGTATGGTATTATTTCATGGTTATATTATAGTTGGACGCTGATAAGCAATACTGTGTCAAGCCACACGGACTTCATTTTGAGAAAATGACGTTTAATATGTCAAACCTATTCTTAACAAATATGTTTGAAGAAGTATATATCCATATTTTCTTTTCTTTTTTGATAAAACGTATAATGAATTAAAAGCAGATTGATATATTTAATATAATATCTAATAAAAAGTTTTTCAAATAATTAATATTATTGTATAAATTGCAAAATATGGAACGCACGTGGAAATGGAAACAATTAATTAAGAGACTTTTTTCCGTACTTATTAAGTTTATATGACTTGATTTTTTTTTAATAATGTTAAATAGGTGATGCAGTATCAAAATACATCAATAACTCCGAATTTGACTTTTTGTGGGTTGACACATTATTGCTTATCAGCATCCAGTTATGTTTTGGTATTACTTACTTTATAGAAATACCAAACATAATCATTGGGGAGCATTATATTAATGTAAGTATATGCAATAATACATTTTAGTTTAAATAATGTTTTTTTTTCAGAGCCTATATCTTGAATAGTCTATCGGCTAACAATAATCTAGAATTCTTTATCGAAGGCGGACGCACAAGGACTGGGAAACCGCAGCTACCTAAAGGTATAATATTACATTTTATTTACTATATATTAATATATATGTATAAAAGATATGTTTAACTGTCTAGCTAATATTCTATATTTAGAGTTAGTATTATTTAGTCTAACTTTTTGGTTAGGTCTTATACTAGATAATCTGTATTTATATATGTATTAGGCGAGAATTACACTCGTAAGTTTGACTCATCCTTTTACACCCTAAATTACCTAAGTATCTTATTTACTGAAACTCATAACTTACGGATGGTTAACTAACTGTTACCAGGTTGTTTAATATCAGTCACTAGAGTAATACTTACAAGTGTAATCCTTGCCTAATGTACTCTTATTTAACAACTTATGTAGGTAGATCTAGGTATCGTAGATCATATGTTAGTATATATTGAGTGACATTGTAAGAAGTATATAATAATAAATATCCATATTTTACTTTTTGCAAACGTAGAGAAGGATATATTGAGAATGGGTAAGTATTTTGTCTATTAAAAAAAATGAAGAATTTATGATACATATCAAATTTAGAACATTATAAAAATAGTATATCATTGTCGATGTTGCCAAATTTCAATTCATAAATAAAGCCATAAAGTAGTCAAAAAATTTTAAATTTTGCTAGGAAACAATAAAATTTTCGTTTTTGAAGGGAATTAATAATTGGAGAATATTTAGTTTTTAATTTTCATGTGTTGAAGTGTTACCATATTTAAAAGTTATGTTTATTGGATTGTTTAATAAATTTTCACTTCTGCTAGTAAAGAAAATTAACGTATTATCAATGATATTTTGTAATTAGAGATATGTTACGTTCATATTTGACGCAAAAAAAAATCTCTACCCATTTCCAAGCTCATCAATACTTTTGCCTGTCAAACTCAGTCGCTGGTAGCTAAGCAACGTCGTCCAAAGTGGTCGGCATTCCTAGTGCCAAAATCCATGAGCTTATAACATATCTATGGTTATATAATATCATTTATTATAAATGGACGCTGATATGCAATACTGAGACAAGCCACACGAACTTCATTTTGAGAAAATGGCGACTCAAAATGTCAAACCTTTTCTTTTATTTTTTTATAAAAGATATAATGAATTAAAAGCAGATTGATATATTTAATCTTTAATTATCTAATAAATAGTTTTTCAAATATTTAAGATTATTGTATAAATTGCAAAATATGGAACGCACTTGAAATTCGAAACAATCAGTTACGAAACTTTTTATAATTTATATGACTTTAAATTTTTTTGAATAATGTTAAATAGGTGAAGTAGTATCAAACAACATCAATATTTCAGAATTTGACTTATTGTGGGTTGACACATTATTGCTTATCAGCATCCAATTTTTTCAATCCATCAAAATCAATTTTTTTTTCAGCCGGTATTCTCTCGGTGATATTAGACGCTTACCTCGACGGTACAATAGATGATGCATTATTAGTGCCCGTGACGCTAAATTACGATAGATTGGTGGACGGGAATTTCGTAAGAGAACAGTTGGGGATGCCAAAACAGATGGAGACTTTCTGGTCGGCTTTACGCGGTATCTGGAGGACTTTGAATACGAATCACGGCAGTATCAGAGTGGATTTCAATCAGCCTATATCTCTTAAAGTGAGTTTTGTTTTAGTAAGTTAGTTTCTAAGTGAACAAGCATAGAAAACTTCACGGGAAACAGTTGAGATTGTGAAGACCTATAGCATTAGTACATTTAAGTCTAGTCAAAATCAAATTGCCACAATTTCTCTTCGGAAGATTCTCAGAATTAAAAAAAAATAAAAAATATTCTTCACCTATTAGATCAAATGCAAAATTTCTAAAAAATCTGCATTATTATTAAATTTTGTAGACATTAAATAGTAATTACTTTCCCAAAATGGAACAAGTGATCTTTTGGTTAATATTCATGTGTCCTACGATCAATCTGTCTCTAATCTCTTCTCTCACATATCAAAAAGGGCCTGAAATGCCATGTTATTTGACATTGATACCAAGTAAAGTAACAGCCTGTAGATATCCCACTGCTGGGCAAAGGCCTCCTCTCCTATTAAGGATAAGCTTAATCCACCACGCTGCTCCACTGCAGGTTGGCGGATATACAGAATTTCTGCCGGCACATGCAGGTTTCCTCACGATGTTTTCCTTCATTGTCTAGCTCGAGATGAATTGGAACACAAATTTACCACTTAAAAACACAGCGGTGCTAGCCGGGTTCGAACCGATCATCTAGGCTGTATATGTAGCTAAAACGTTTAGTTATTAATTTACAGGAGTTGGTGACATCGTTCCAAAAATATAACTACTTGAAGGCGCCCGTGGAGACATTCACGCCTCCCAACAACAATCTCGCGGTGAACCTCGACAGGCAGATACTGTACAATCACAGCCACAGCAGCCTGTTCGGAGCCGACGTGAGCACGGAACAGAAGATGATGGTGGAGGCCATCGGCAGGCATCTCGTCTATGGTGAGTTGGAGTATCGTCTATGGTGTTTAGGGGAGTTGTGTTTTTTCAAGACATTTTTTTATGAAACTGAGAATTGATTGAAGTTTTTTAGTTAATTAGATGATCGATTCGTTAAGGATTTTTTTTTTGTGTATGGTCACCGATTACTCGAAAACGGATCTGGTTAAACCTTTGCTGTTAGTTTAGTTATTATAATTAATAATTATTATTAATAGACGCATCATATTCATATTTAATTATAAATTATAATATACTAACTATTTTAGTTATTACTGGTTAAATCTTTTCATCAAATCGGATCAGTAGATAGTAAAAATTACTATTTTTTCTATCTACATTCCCTACTGGAATCGTTAAATTTGGGTTAGTAATTTAGTTGTTAGAACATGAAGAAAATTATTATATATTATATTTAATTAGGTTATTATCACACTATTGTTTGTTAAAAAATCAAAATTATTTCCATTTCCAGACGCAGCTCAATCCACAGCACTGATGTGTACTAACGTGGTATCGTACGTGCTTCTGACGGAGCAGAGGAAGGGCTGCAGCCTGCCTGCCCTGCAGGCGAGTGTCGAAGCGAGGGGGAGGGCTCTGAAACTGTCAGGGAGGGATCTCGGGTACACCGGGGACACTCATCTCGTTGTTAAGAGAGCGGTGAGTGAGTTTGTTAATTCTTTTTTTGATGATGAAACATCATTTGAAATCAGCAGGATCTACAACTCTTCAATAATTAACAGCAGAAGCATCATATTGGAGCTCGTTTAAACAGTCTTAACTAATGAATAAATGTTTTTTTTTTATAATTTTCAACTTTAGATTTTATTATTTAAAAATAGATCAATATTGGTTATTGTTTAATCTTAATAGAAGCCTAAATAGAAGTCCAAATTATCACTTATAAGAACGTCATCGTAATGACAAATTTAACTTTAATTACATGTAACTAAACAATATGCCATTCAAAGATGGAACATTATTGCTTTATAATGGTGTTTTTGTAAAATTATGCAGTTTATGCACACTCCTCTAAAGTTGCTCGTTGAAATGGTTTCAATGAAGTTAGTTGTTTTTTTTTTTAATTTGAACTCTATCTTGTTTTCTTTCCTAATAATAAGTGTTTGTGCTTACAGTTGGAGACGCTGGGGGGCTCCCTAGTACGTGTGGAGGGGGGAAGACGTGTTTGCTCTCAAAAAGCAATACCGGCTGCATTGGAGCTGTCTTATTATGCTAATGCTCTTGTAGCACATTATGCTGCTTATGCAGTGCTCGGTAAGTCATTACTTCATTAATAAATTATTTCGATACCTCCCACTAAGTTGTTGTAACCCCAAAATTACAATTTTACAGTAGAGCACTTTTAATCCATTTTAGTTTGAAAGTTAAAAAAAGTCCTGAAAAAAGGCGTATTTTGTTGTATCTTTCCTTGAAAAAAAAAAGATTTTTGGTATTTTTTCACTTTGAATGCATTAAGCAATGCAAATTCGTGTAGTATTCAGTAAAAACGCTAACGGCAATTTTGTGCCTTACAATAACTTACGTGGTTGGTATCGATTTATTTATTACTCGTTATTGTAATCTATGATTCTTTTTTTTTAATAAATATGATTTTTAACCTTTACTGTACCAATTTCCAAGTTTGACAAGCGCATAAATTGTCTTGTTGGCTCCAGTTTAATTTAAATGACTTCGACATAGATCCTGAATATGAAGTAATACAAGAACATATTTTATTTGTTTTTATTATTTTATATATAACAGACTGAATCATTTATGTAATTTTTGAGTGTAAAATTTACAAACGTAATTCTCGCATTACGCTTAGTTTGCTTCAGCCATTAGTTATAATATAAAGTATTATTACCCATTACCCTTATTAATTTTGTCATTCAAAATTACAGTGACAGCGTTGGAAAGTATAATATACAAGTACAATACAGACGAAGATACGATCCGGCATTCAGAACTAATGGAAGCGGCCCTGGAATTAAGCGAAATATTAAGTCAAGAATTCATACTTTGTGCTCCTTGCACCAGGATCGAAGAGAGGCTTCTGGAGGCTCTGAGGGAACTGGTGGCACAGGAAATACTCGTTGATTTGCAGGTAACCTTACCCAAAGGGGGAGAGGGTTCGGGATGTTTCAAGTGTCCGTTGGTAAATGTTAATTAATTTGCGCATGACGCTGCGCAGAACACTAAATTATGCTACAGGACAGTAATTTAGACATTTCTTTAATTTTTATTATTAAATACTTGTTATATATATTACGCAATAAGTCTAGTAAAAAGTTTGTAACAATATCATATACATTCAATGTTTTAAGTCTTGTTTACTCGATAGTACCATGTGCGAGTTCGGACTGGCCTCATACTCAGCCCAGCACATTTACGTGAATCGGGGTATATTATATATATAACTGTTATATAAAGTACAACAGTAACCTAAAAAATGTAACATAATCGCTCAAAAGTACTTTTGTTGATTTCAATAAGTTAAATATGCATTGTATTTTGCTTTTTGGAATCAAGTTAAGCATCTTTTGGACTAAAATTATTCAGAATGTCAGATATCCGCAACGTACAGGCATAGGAAACCAAAGCATGAACAGTCAAAAGTATGATAGCAAAAACGTTATCCTAACTTAATTTATTAGCATAGTAACAGCCTATAAATATCCCACTGCTGGGCAAAGGCCTCCTCTCCTATTAAGTAGAAGGTTTTAGAGCTTAATCCACCACGCTGCTCCACTGTGGGTTGGCGGATATACATGTGTCAGAATTTCTCCCGGCACATGCAGGTTTCCTCACGATGTTTTCCTTCACCGCCGAGCTCGAGATGAATTTAAACACAAATTGAGCACTTGAAAAATCAGCGGTACTAGCCGGGTTTGAACCCACGATTATCGGTAATGATCGACGTGTTCTAACCACTAGGCCATCTCGGCCCATTTATTCAATTTATTAGTATGTGTCTATCATATTCCTTATTTATATTTAAAGTACTTTCATCCAAAGCTTGTTCAAAAGCACCTATATCTATACTGAATGAGCCTTCAAAACGGTTTCAATTGATTTTTTTTTATTAAAAAAAAATTAATTCAGTATTTTTACTTTTGAATATCGATTCTGTTAATCTTGGTAAAATGTCCAACACTTGTCCATATGACACCCCGTATAAATATTATAAATACGTATTTCCAGACTCCAGATGCTCTAGTAGAACAGCAGTGGTCGCGCCGATTCGCCAGGACCTTCGATGATGATGAGGATCGTCCAGACCCCATGCGCCACGTGAAGTACAGAATCTCCAAGACACCGCAGGCCATCGCTGAACGGTATTATTTTTTTTTATAAAAAAAGTAGAAAACTAAAACACAACTATGATAAGAAACGATAGAAATATCACAATTATTTGAATAAATACAGACAAAACAACAGAACGAGTTGATGAAGGCACAAACCTATTCTTAATAAATTTGTTTGAAGAAGTTATATCCATCTTTGTTCTCCATTTTGATTAAAAGTGGATTGGGGGTTAATATAATATTTGTTAAATATTGCAAAATATGGAACACTTCAATATTCGAAACATTTAATCAAGAGACTCTTTTCCGTAATTATTTAATTCAGGTGACTTTAAAGTTTTTTCAATCATGTTAAATACATCGCGCATATTTCCGAATTTGACTTTTTATGGATTAACACATTATTGCTTAGCAGCGTCCGTTTATTGTAATACTTATAATTCCAGGCGTCGTCTGCTGCAAACTATCCGGCCGCTATTAGAGGGTTATTCGGCCACCTGTCGCAATGTCCGAGATGCGCCCCAAAAGGAGATCGTGGGTTCGACTCTGGACTCGTTACTGGAAAGTTTCGCCCAAAACAAGATGATCTACGGTCAGTTCTTATTGCTTTTGATTATAATCTTTCTTTTACAGGTGTCAAATGGGCATATGTTGGTCATTTTACCAGCGTTAGCAGATTCGATATTTCAAAGTAAAAAAACAGACTCCAATTTTTTTTTTATTATATATATATATATATTTGTTTTAAATTAGCAATTTATTTATTTAAGGGATTGAAAGAGCACACATTTTGTGCTAAAGTAACATTGTTTTTTTTTTATTTTCTTGTGTCTATTTATTGTTGTAGATCCTAAAATAAAGTAAACAATATAATCTCAGGAATTAACAGCCTAATGTGAACAAATATGTTGCATTAGAGTCTGTTCATTGAAGAAGGTTATTATAACTTTCATATAGGTTAAAACTTATTTATTATATTTGCAAATTGAATTTTTGCAATATAGCAACAAGGAAAAATGGGAATAACATCATTAAAAAACTAACATAAAAAGTTTCTTTTAAAGCTTGTTTCTTCATAAATCTCAGCTCTATTTAAAAAAAAGTTATTTATTTTCAGGTGAAGCAGTCTCAACGGATGCTATTAAGAACTGTCTCAAGCTGCTGCGTCAGTGGGGAGTTATAGAGATGTACACGGACAATCGAGAGAGGAAAATACGGATAAGTCCGCCTTACGACAATAAGAGCAGTTTAGACGATATATGTGCTAACATACACAAGTTCAACATCGACTCACCGTTGCTCAAGTGAAGTGACAGTTTCAAAGTGAAGTGACATAGTGAAGTGAAGTGACCGAGTGAAGTGACAAAGTGTAGTCTATATAAACCAGTTTAGGCACATTGGAAATAAGCTGTATATGTTTTGGGTGATGTTATTTTTTTTTCTTATTGGCTGCTGCTCAGGGATGCTGCAATACCGTGAATCTAGCTCATCCTATTAACTCTAAATTTAAACCAAATATTAAATTACATTATGAATAAAACTAAGGTCTTATAAGAATTTTCCATTTTGCAGTGTATTGTACTGATGTTATATCAAAATTTATTTATGCTAAGTAGTAATTTTGCAAATATCAATTATATTATTTCTAGCTAGCTTGTTTTTTTATCAATTATGAAATTTAACATTTGCTTCAAAGATGGACCTTATTGCAAAAGCTAGTAAACCAGTTTTGCACTATCCCCGATGATAGTTTTTATATTACAAACTATGAAATAGGACAGTTGCAATGTATATATTAAGATGAATCAGAATCTCACAATTGTTGCATTTATTTCATAATATTGAATTTATTCACTCGAAACGAGATAATCTTTTATTCTTTGTCGATATTCATCATAAGTAAATTTCATCATTTATTGAAATAGAAGAAGATTTGTATAATTCGCTTTGGAATAAGAGTGATAAATGTATAAGGCAGGAATGGCACTTGTAAGTTTTAATCTCGTAACTGATACAAAATAACTTTGTAACGTGATAAGTTACTTAAGTAACCTCACATAAGTTCTGATTTTTAATAAATTAGTTAGGGAAACATGCTTTTACTTGTTGAGTAACTTCAGTCTTTTCAAAGCAATGATGAATAATTTATGTAAATCTCATTGTAAACTTACATCTGTAATTTTCGCCTAAGAATAATTTGTACGAAGTTACATCTATGTTAAGGTTTATTTTTCAATGTGCCTGGCAAAGTTAGCTGGCTGTGTAGTACTTTCCAGTGATACTGACGAGGTTGCGGCTGTCTTGTGATCTATAGTAGTTTAAGGTATTATGTATTACATACTTGTTGCGATTGCCTATCACATATCTATGAACGGGGCGTTTGACTAATCGTTACGGTCCTATAAATGTTGTGTAAAAAAAACTTAAGAGTTTTTTTCAATATTTTAGATGTTTGTACTACTATCAGGTATGACACTTCTACTTGACATTCAGAAGAAAGGAAAAAATTATTTTATTTCAGTTTTATTTTTATAAATAATGTAATGTACCTTTATAGAACCACCCATTTGAAGGATCATACTTAATAGTCGAATGTCCTGTATAAAAAATAAAGTTGGGTTAGTTACACCATTTATAATATAAGAACGGCTGGACCGATTTTTATAATCTTTAATTTGTTAGATTTCATTGAAATATAACTATTTTAAACGGATTTAAATCGCGTATATTAATTATTTTTATCATCCCGACGTTTCAAGCACTTTGCAGCATTCGTGTTCACGGGTAGACTAAGATAGAAGATGTTAGATTTCTCTAAATAGCAATGTAACTGATAGAATATGAAAAAAATTCACAAAAACAAAATGTCACTAACTACAATTTAAATTACAAACAATAGAAAAAAATTGACTATGATGTAGTAGCCAATTAACAATTATGTTTTAGTATTTGCTAAATCCGAAATGATAAAACTAATTTGAAATACATTTTTTGTCTATGATTCACTATTACGTTTGGAATTTGTTCAGTTATTTTAACTAGAATGTTAAGTTCAGATACTCGGATAAACAATTTTAATAATAATACTTTTCTGATTCACAAGAGAAAGCAATTTACAAAGCTGATGAATACTTTTTCGAATAGAACATACATTCATAAATGGTTTGTATTCTTGTATTACAATACCTTAATTCATTTCTTATTAGTAAATGTTACAGGTGACACTATAAACAAATTGGTTATAACTTTGTAAACTAAATATGTAAACAATGAATTCCTTGCTTTAATTTAAAATCTAATTACCTACTAATAATTATTACGAAAAGCCTAAAATTTGCCTTATGTGAAATTGGCATTTGGTGGTGAATATAGAGAATATAGAGACTTATCATTGTTGGATTCAAGACACCAGTCAATGTTTTATTTTCATATATTTAATATGAAATCAACTACTCCCTTCGCAGACGTAGTCATTATTTGTTTCCAGCTGCTTCCCTGACACAAACGGGTTGCCGATCAAAAAGTGTTTTGGTGTAGGTTAGACACAAATGTATCTAAATTTGCTCATATAAACACGTCACTGCCACCGACACGCCAGGCGTGTCCATTTACTATACATTTAACACATAGTGGCAGTGTGTTAAGATATTGGTTTGTGTCCATTCATCTGTATTCGTCGAATATCTAGTTTGCGGTGAAATCAATGATATTGTATAACTATTGATATGTTGCATTCACACTGTTTTGATGTTAAAAATCTATACTACATACATTTTCAACATTTGTGAGCCCAGCAATTGACCTGTAGACTCAGTCTCATTAGCCAGCTAGTTGCTAAGCAACGTCGTCCAAAATGATAAGCATTCAAGGTGCCAAAATCTCATGACATATGTATAGTTTATTATGTATATCATTGAGTGGAGTTTAGTTGTTACTTTTAAAGGATATGTGTATAGGCAACGTGTTCATTTTTTATTTATTCTGTATGTAACATTTGTATGTATGTGCTACTGAAATGTAAAATATATCTAAAAACGAATGGAATAAATGGGTTCCTTTATGTAAATTTTTTTTTTTTACTTGAACTTGATTATTTAAGGGTATAGAAAAAAAAACATTTTAACAAAATTAGATATTCTACAAATTTGTTGTGTCAAATGGTTTGTAAGTATATAATTTTTTTTTTTATATTAAAAACTTTTACTTGTGAATAAGTTATTTACTTATAAGTAAGTGATACATAAACTGCTACAATAATATATGAGTAAGTTTTGAGGTCTTCCTGAAGACTGTGTTAAATTAAAATAGAATATCTTGTGTGTGAGAACATTGTAATTTATAAAATAAAAAACGTATATTACTATATCGATATATTAAAATAAAAGGCAAATAGTCATTATTAAACAAATACTCTAGGTAAGACATTAAAAAAAAGGTTAATTTGTATGAGAAATATATTTTAGGAATAGTAAAAACAAAGTATTACAAATAAAATAAAATTAGAATTTAAAATTTAAAATTAAAAACAATATCAAATAAATGAATAGAGAAAACTTTGACATTAAAGGGAAAGAATAATAAACTTGCCAGTATAGCGTATTAAATTCTCAGCAATCATAAAAACAACATACTTAAAATAAAGTTAAATAAAAAAAACAATCAGATACAAGTAGCCGATTAAAACTTAATCAATAAATCTAAATAAAAGTAACCATAATGTTATTTATCTTCTTAAAAATGGTTTCTTCGTGTTGTTGACTACACGGGAAAAACAATAAATGTCCTTTTGGTAAACTGATGTTATTTTTGTATGATGTTTATAAATCAATCTGAAGTGGATAAAACCATCCTAATCCGCTGAAATAGTTAAATTACTATTTCTTCATCCTTTGAAAGAAATAAGAAAATCAGGAAGTTTCAGACAGATTTTTTGAGTAAAGTTTTAATGCTTTCAATATTACTATAAAAGAATATTTAATGAAAGAAAACCATAAAAAAAAATATTTTTTCTTAGTTAAAATTTTTTGACATACATTGTTTTTCCCGTGGAGTCTCCAATTTTTACAAAAAGATATTTGATAAGAAATAAAACTTTATGCAATAAAAGATTTTATATAAAAAAATACCTACTGAAACTTTTGGTACTTTTCATACATTTATTTTTATATATTTTGGAAAAACATTTTCATGAAATCAAACATTTGTCTCTCTTCCTTGTGGGCTGTAATGGCGGGCATGTGGGTAGCGAGACGTCGTTTGGCTTCCGATTTCTTTTGAAGGTGATTAATTGATTTCAGGTGGTTTTTCAAATTCTCCAGTCCAGCTTCAACGAAATTGCAATATCCACAATGATATACTTTAGTCCTCACCTGTGATATAAATGTAAAATAATACATATCTTGATAACAAATATTAATAAATAATTAAAATCATGTTTTAGTATTGAAAATAAGAATTCAAAATTACCTCTCTCACAAATTCAGATTCGAAATCTGTAATAACAGGCGTGTGTTCCATTGCATGGACATGTTTAGAAGTTATTTTATGCAGGTTAACTCCATCTAAATGTAACGAAACTTCACATGCCTGACATCTGAGCATACCTCTATTAATGCTCACCATGTAAAAACTCAACACTTCAACGCAAATTTCATCATTGATAATTACATCGTGGTAGAAAAAGCTTTTTGCAAACAGACACGAGTTAAGAAAATCATTCATTGGTACTTTATTAATTTTTCTGACAGTTCTTTTGGCAGCCTTTACTATATGCGAAGATTCTGCTACATGCTCCTTCATCATCTTCAGAGTAGAAGAGATTCTGACGTCACACACTCTGCAATAAGTACTATTTCTTTTATAATTTAAATGGTTCAGTTTAGCAAATTTCTTTGCCTTTTGCAAAGCCTCAATAGGTGTAACTATTTCATCGTCATCACTATTTTCTACTTTTTCAATTTCTTCATCTGTATTGTAAACAGCAATTTGAGTTTCTGAATTTAAGTCATCCTTAGGATCAGTTTCTTGTGAATAATCTTTAGAGTCAGTAGGTTTAGATATGTCATCTTCAGAGGAAGAGTTTTTTACTAAATCATTATCAGTTTTCACATAATTGTTACTTATTTTCGTTTTGTTTTTATCTTTTTTAGATTCTGTTTGTTTATTAATGACTTCATTAGAAGTAATTTTTTGTTCAAAGTCAATTTCTGAAGTCACATTTGTCTTTGTAATATTATTTTTATCTTTTTGACGTTTTATATAATTATTTTTATGTTCGATTTCATTACAATGGATATCTTTGGATTGTTCCGTAATTATGATATTACAAATCAAACAATTAATAGATTCAGCGTCAATCTAAAAATAAATTGTATGTGTAATTTAATTGTAAAATTATAATAAATATTGTATTATTATACTTATTTAGCACCAGAGAGCCACAAATACTTCGCAAGTTTACAAAGGAATAAGGAATAGGAAGTAATGAAAGGCCCTCGCACTTACTATACGAGACGCTATATATGAGCTACTTTATGCGGGTCTTCTGTAAGAGTAAGGTATTGCCTCGGTCGAACTATCTCCTATATGAGCTTGGTCGGTTAGACGTCAAATTATCTTTCATCTTCTATATTGGTTATTAAAGAAAACATTAACATAATATTTATAAAAAATAGGTAGTCATTGAGATGGCATTTCTCTTGCCACTTCAATGTATAAAATAACATTGAAATAATAAAATTAAAATATTAAGATACTGTATCCTTGACGAGGGCCTCCTTAACATTGTTTGTAGTTAACGTGAACCTGTGAAATTTTCTCCTACAAAAAGCACTCAACGCACCTAAAGAAGTTCTCATTTAAATTATTTTCCTCTGGACAGAAACAAAAAAAAATCTTACCTTCCGATAGACATATTTGCTTTTATTCAATTCAAATTTGCTCTGGATAAGTTTAAGTATATGTGTAGGTTCATTCTTATGATCACCATCATCTGAGTAATCTACATTACAAATCAAACAGGATCCATCAGCCAGGCCATGCCAGGCATTATTTTCAATCAAAATGTCATCGAATGCTACAACACCTGCATCAGATTCCTTTAACTGTTGGCCATTTTTATTGCTAATGTGAGTGACTTCGTTGATATGTATACCAGTTTTTGCTAATGTTTGTATCATTACATTGCAAATTTCACAGTAGTAACCCAGTTTCACCTATAAAATAAGATTTATTTTATACGAATTTCATGATTACTTTAGTTGAAAAGTTAATAGTTAAAACATCATTTGAGTTGAAATTTTTTGCTACATTCTGTAGCTACTTTATGGGTTACCTAATTATCTATCCAATTTTTTTTTTTTTTATAAATAAACGCATCACACTCAACGGCCCCCCTTAAGATCGCGTGACCTTGTGTCGGGGGTCCGGAAACACTCACAACACTAACACGATCCACATCCATATGACCAATACAGACGTTAGCCGTGAGCGGGGATCGAACCCGCGACCCTTAGCGCTTGAGTCAGTTGCAGTGACCACTGCGCCAACGTGTCTGTCACTTTTTAACTTTAGTTAGTGTTTTAATTTCTGTGATCCTATATGTATTTTCTTAAATATTTACTTATTTCCATGATTTATTTATAAAAAAAAAAAAAAACATTTTTTTTAACATGAATGGTTAACTACTGAGTTAAAGTGCCTATCAATATTAATAAAAATCAATTGTGTGTATAAAAGATCTGTAGAACAGCTTAGCCAATTTCTCTGATTTTTTTGACAAATAAACAATTTGGACAGTTTTTCAGTAGAAAAATGACACCCCTGAAATTAGGGTGGAAAGTTTATTTATAGAAACGTATCATTTAATTCATAACTAACCTCCGCCCGCGGCTTTACTTGCACGATATATTGATGATAAGCTTGTTACTATTATTTCTCAGATATAATAATGTCTAGTATATATTATATTTAATGTTCGAGTAACAAACATATATACATGCATTAATTCATTTATTAATCTTTCTTCACAAACAATCGCATTTGTAATAGGAAAAACTGTTTTTAGAGGCACCTACGATTCTCGATGTACCTAATTCATCCAAATATAAATTAACTTACCATCACAATGTATAACTATTTACCTCTTAATGAAGTCATTTCTTTAAAGTACATTATTGCTTACTATTACCATTATGATTTATTGCTGGTTGGTGGTTGCAGAGATTTTTAAATTGTACGCTGGTGTTACTCTAGTCAATAAGATTTTTTTTCTAAATAAAAAAATATGAGCGAGATATCATTCAATTTAGAGAAGCATGTAGATGATGCTGGGGAATAAAATCCGCTCGCAGAAAGTACAAAAATTATAAAAAATTTACGAAAAGAAAGAAATGTTTTTCTTTTTTAATTACTCAAAAAATAATGGTGTACAAAAATTTAAGAAAAAAATGCTTAATGAGTCCTGTTGGAAAAAAACGTTGGGTGAGCTTTAGTTTTCATTAGCAGGCAATTAGTGAAAAAAATTATGTTACCCCTTAACACCCCAGTAAATGCAAAATTTTTTTTTGTCATGTTTCATAATAAGTAATACAGGATGACTACTTGCGGACTATGATGTAAATAATAGTTTAAGTTGGTATTTTAAACCCCCTTATCCCCCCACATTATTTTTCCCCAATTTCCTGCTAATGAAAACTAAAGCTCACCCTAGTCTTTTGGTGAACATTTAAAATTCGATCTCCTATCGATCCTTACGATAAGAAAATCATATACCATTTCTGCCATCAACTTTGTGGCTATTACTAAAGTTCAAGTTAATTCCATATAAAAATATATTTAATCAATTCAACGGTTTAACCCTGAATCGCAATAGGAATAATTTCCGATTACTAAAACATTTCAAACATAGATAAACATTATCAATTAAACTATAATATGCGTTATTGCGTCATATTATTGTTTCATTATATCGATATATAAAATTATACACCTACCTTTCTGATGCGATCTTCTTTATATTTCTCCACATAATTCGTTAGTTGAAAAGTTTTGTGATGATCTGATTCAGAGATGTGCTCACTAACATCGTTTAACTTGAGATATTTCTGACAAGACAGACAAAAGGAATCGGCGATCCCAGTTATGACACCGTTTCCGTTGAATTTCGACTCCATGTCCTATTATAAAAATTAAAATTATATTACTTATTTGCATATACGTAATTAATAGGTTTATATATCTTAGGTTCGTTGTTACTCATATAATTCAAAATAAAGTACAATCTTCTTTTGAATTAATAATGAATAACTACACACAAAGAAAGGAATATTAATAAAATTTTATAAATATTTAAACTCACCTTTAATTTAATACAATAGTAACGTTGAAACGATCAAGCTCAATACTGTAAAATGCAACGATTGCGTGCATTAATATACTTAGAATACGCGGGGAAATACAGACCTTTGCAATTTCTGATAATCTGGTTATTCCCGCAAAGGAGTCATTGTGATGTTGCTACCCTTATAGTAGTGTTGCTAAGTTAAAAAATATATAAAATTGTTAGGAATATATCATTAAATTAATTAATACTGTATTTTGTCTATGGTAGCTCGTTGATCAGTTAACGGAGAATTGGTGAAGAAAGAAGAAAAGTGCGAAAGGGAATAATTAATACGATGACAATAGTTGTCTCTTTTCAGGATTCTGATTGGTCACGTCACTTCAGTAGATCTAATACTTTTAGATCTGGCTTTGTAAAATTATGCGTGGTACTATTTTTAATAGCTTTATGAGCGATACTATGTTTTTTTATTTTACATTTCATTAATAGTAAATATATTTTTTTATATATATAATCATTTCACAGAAGCATTTTGTATTACACTAAAACTAATAAAATAGATTTCAAACTTTGCCAATAGTTTAGTTTCATACAAAAGATAAATGGCACGACTATATTTTTCAATTTCGTTTATTTTATGTTTTTTGTCACATACATGGTACTTATTGCAACGTTTGGTATATATATGGACAACAACTAGTTATTTCAACTAAAAAAAGCTTTTAATAATCATAATACTTTAATTTATAATGAAGCCCGCGCCAAGCTAAATCGGCGCCGTCGTGCGACTGTCTTATATGCGCCTCTTTTTGTGTGGTGGTGATAATAGGAGGAAACCGTTTAGTCTAGTCAACAAGTCCTTTTTCTCAAGTTTTTAAAACAGAAACCAAAGCAAAAATTACAAATCTTTAAGAATAAGACAGGGGCGGCGCCTTTTTGTCTCTGTTTGTGTTATAATCTCTACTCTATTCTGATAGTTAACACAGTTTGATTGGGAAAAGCGCAACTCTAGTCTACCGTTTCGTGATTTATTTTTCTACATATTCCAAGGGATTTTACAAAGTAAGTCATGAAGTTAGTATTTTGAAACTCGAAGTTTTTTCTTATTATAAGACCTAAATTTATACTTTTTTAAGGAATGGCTAATCAATAAAACAATGATGTTTTCGCTCACAATAAAGTAGCCAGTATAGTGTATATACATATTATATCGTTTACCGGAACAAACTTGTCTCGTATTCGCGGCTGGCATGTATGGTAACAATTGTGCTTGTTGACAAAATAATTAAGAAAAAAATTATTACTATTAGAGGCTCTGAAGGTTTATTTTTATTTTTGGAGCTACCCTTAGAGAAGGATGAACTCAATACATTCTAAAACACTGCTTGCGTCTCCGTAGTTATATAAAAAAAGAGGAACAGATAGATCACGACAAAATTATCATCGTATGATCGACTGTCTCATGTATGGTAAAACTTTATGCATGAAAAAATCGAACCGAGTCGGTCATGTGAATGTAGTCTAAACTTACTTTACTAAAACTTTCCTTTCTAGTGTGGACTTAATGCGTTGACGTCAGTTTATATTTTTGTTAAGTTAACACTTTATGAATATAAGTAGTAAAGTTACATGAGTATTATTTTATATACCAATGACAATTGTCAAGTCAACACGCCTTATATCTTTACGAGTCTCGGACTTCAGTGGGATGTACCAACCATACTAAGCTTGGTCACATGCATTTTCTACAACCGAGATTTTGGGCGATGGCACGTAAGCGTTGCGTTTCAACAATATATTTCGTATCCACATAGAAATGAGCATAATTTATAACATTCTTTAATCATTTGAAGTGACATAATAATATATATATATATATATATATATATATATAAGTACCTAACTTTTGCCCTTGTAGCCTGTTTTTAGTATCAAACATAGATAAAAATATTAAGAAAGAGCATCGCTATGGGATGCTCTTTCTTAATAATTGGCCGAAAAAGAACGTAAAAGAATAAAAATACGTTTACAACAGTTATCTCTTTTTAGGACTCTGATAGGTCGCGTAAATATTATCAACCTAGGCTTGTAGAAAAAAAAATTTTTTTCATCTCTTTATAGAGAGTGGTTTTAGACGTCTTTGTTTGTGGTCTATGCCCAGCCGAATTTTCTATATCTATGATATTAAAAAGTTTTAAATTTCAAATTTAATCTGTCGACATTCGACTGTCAGTTCGCAGTTATTTCTACTCTGTGTCAGTCATTAGTTGTCAACTTTTCAGTATGTTAGTGGTCGGCGTCGTGATGTATTTGTAGTGCTTTGTCGTTAAAAATAATATCGTATTTGTTTTCTTCATAAACATGCGTTATATTTTAGTTTGAAAACAGTTATTGTTTATTTAGGTGTAAAATGTCTCAAAAGACTTTCAGTGATAAAATGTTTAAGTGTAATCGTTTGAGTGTGTTGTGCTGGCTTGTGTTTTACTTAATTTTATTAGCCCTGACAAAGGATAGCGCAGATGCTCAAGAAATACGTAAGTCAACATTTATTGATTTTATATATAATTAAATAAATATGTTCAATTAAGTATTCGTCAATTTATTTTATAACTGAGAATATTTTTCTGAGTTCATTATTATTTTTTTTGTAGTTTAAATAAAAACCCTACATAATTTCGTATAATCGAATTTAAAACTAAAATCTTGCAATAATTTTCCGTTATTGCAAAATTTCGCTGATATAAATATCAATGAAAGAAATAATTGATTAAGTAACACAAAATAAAATGTTTAAGTGAGGCTTTTTAAATATATGTTTTGATAATCTAATAGGCGGATTAATATTATTGCAAATTTTAATTCATAATTTAATGTGAAATATCTAAAAATACTTATGATATATTTTGTTTCTAATTTAAATTTAAATTTAATTAGTATTATTGTTTAATCTCTATTACAAATAAGAAAAAATTATAATTATCTGTACACTTTACTAAAGTTGTTGAAAAAAAATTAAATAAAGTAATGGCTATTATACTTATTATATTCTCCTGAATGTTAGTTGTACTATTTTGATTTTTTTTTTTAATTTTTATAATGTGAATTTTGGGTTGTTGAATCTTAAAAATTAACAAGCTAAAACACAGTCAAGTTCCAAAATAAAAAAATTGACTGATTTATTTTCTTTTAATGTATAGAATGTTTGTTTCTCTATTTCTCAATTTTTAAATTGAATAACATGAGTTGGAGTGACGATTGCGCTAACCCCTCTGTCAACATTGTAGTTAATCATTTTTTAGTAAAATATCTTGGAAACAGGTCTAATTGAGATCTCTTTTGTTTCATTTTGAAAAATTAGGTGATAGGTGGCATCTCCTTGAATAAAATAATTCCCTAGAAATATCTCATTTACACCAAAAATATGTAGTCATATATTACTACAAACCTAGACTGTTATTCGATAGCACCCCAGGCACCACAATAAATCTCAGTAGTATTGACAATGGAAGTAGTCTATTTTATTTTTTACATGTGAAAGTCCCGTCAAAATCGGGCCAGCCCCTTCAGATTAGAGGGAATAAGGCAGAATTTCTTAAATTCATTTTTCGATGTATAGCAAACGCTTTTATATGCATTAATTGAAAAGTTGTCACTGAAATTTCAAAGATACACTTTAATTTTATTTATTACATTATACTAGGAATGTATAAGTACTCAGTAGCAGCAGGCGTAGGTTCATGACCAGGAGGATAAGAGGAGAAGGGGGGAGGGGGCAAGCCTTATTTGACATTAGGAGTAATTTCCAGCTACTATCAAGTAGAATAATATTATGGACTTTAATCATAACTCATGGTGTCTTTTAGACTATGCTAATAAAATCAAAATCAAAATCAAAATATGCTTTATTCAAGTAGGCTTTTACAAGCACTTTTGTCAATACAGAAACAAAAGAAAACTAAACACTAATTAATTAATTAATTTACTACGGGTTCGGAATGTAGATTCTACCGAGAAGAACCGGCAAGAAACTCGATAGTTACTCTTTTTAAAAGTTTTACGATGGGTACATACATTTATGAGTTACAAATATATTAAATACCCTGTGTGAATCCAGCTTATACTAAATCCAAGCATGTTTATCATCTATATAATCTTGAACAGAATAATATGCTTTAGCTACTAAGGATTTTTTAATATGTACTTTAAATTTCTTTTTTGTAAACTGTAACACTTTCTGCGGAATTTTATTATAAAAACGAATACCTTGCCCCAAGAAGGTAACATTGACTTTGCGGAGTCGAAACTTAATAATATTGAACATAATATCTGTGAGTGTGTCCGACTAGCACTTGGTGCGTTTTTTTTTTGTAAATATTAGCACAATTAAATATGCATTGAACAGACTAGCTCGTATGGTAAAAGCAAGATATCGCCGGATGTCCGGCCGTCAGCGTCCGTCATTGCGCTGACCCTCAACTGAATAAAATTGATAACACGGAATAAAAAAAATGTGTTTTTTTTATATGGGAAATGTATTAGATGTTCCGAAGATTAAATGTCAACTGTAAAAGTAAGAAGAGCGCTAAGATATTACTTTGTTTAAGCTTATTTTACTGGCCGAAGCGGCTGAACGCAAAGTTAATGTCCCCTCTATTTAAAGGGGTACACCTACGGTACGATTCGTCTGTACGATCGATCTGATGAAAATCGTGACGATTGATCGCATCGCAAATGACGCTCATACACGAAACGATTGGTAGTAACGATTTGATCAATCGTTACTATTACTATTTTATTTATTTGAAATTGAACTATAAACACGTGTTCTAATAATTCAATACGTGCCTAATAAAATGGAAAAATAACTTCTTTTCTTTATCTATGTGGCGGTAACTTTGATTCGGCTACAAAACAAAAAAAAGAAAGCCTAGAAAATTGTGGGTTAAGAAATGGCTATTAAAGCGAAACCAGTATTCGCATATATATATATATATATATATATATATATATATATATATATATATATATATATATATATATATATATATATACATACAAAATCGAATCGTTGATCGTAAAGAGCCACACACTGGCGATTCATCGTTACGGTATTTTTATGCATGGGTTTTTGTTGCGATTTTCGATATCGTCTTCGATGAAGTAAATCGTTAACGATCTTGATATATATACTATCGATTCGTCGTTTCGGACGGTCTGAAGCGACGGATCGTACAGACAAATCGTACAGTATATGGGGCCCTTAGTAGGCCATCAAAGCGGCCAACTCGAAATACGTAGGGTCATTCGGACCAACGAGATTGTCACTAATCCACTGCGACAAAAAAAATCGGTAGTCGGAACAACCTTTGTTTTGACATTAACCCATGAAAAATAATACTGACAATAATATCAGTGGTGTCGCTAAAGCTTTTTTTTTGCGAATAAAGTAAAAATGCAACACGGAATACTTGGATTGGCACACAATGTCTAACAAGATATGCCTATTATAAAGTCACGTCTGGACTCTCTTGCCACAATGATCTTGTCAAAATATACCTACCGAGTATACCATCGGAAGCACTTGTCCAGTTGCGTCCAAATTCATGTATTAGGCTTAAGATTTGTTAAAATTGAGGAGTTATTTTATCACCACCAATGTCCAGTAGTTTATTTTAGGTTAAGTTATGACG
This sequence comes from Hypolimnas misippus, assembly GCA_037950945.1. NCBI lineage: Eukaryota > Metazoa > Arthropoda > Insecta > Lepidoptera > Nymphalidae > Hypolimnas > Hypolimnas misippus. The sequence continues at coordinate 7,418,131 of JBBEEQ010000009.1, forward strand.
GTTGACACCGAACAATAGTGTTTTGCCGATTTTGTATTTGCCAAGGAAATATTTGCATAATTCGTAGGGCAGCACTGAAGGCTATAAAAGTTTGTGATTGGCAGACTGATGAGGAAGCAATGGTAAAATGGTCGTGAGCACTTTATTGGCAAGCTTTTCAATTTTGTTAAACAGAAATTTTAATAAAGAACATGACCTCTTGCATAGGCCTACCTGACAAGAAATCGTTAACCTGAGCATTTCGCCACCATAACGTTTGAGAAATAGCCGATACTGTTGACAAAAATGTCACAATTTAGCTTTACTTCGTACATATTTGATTTGTATGCTTTTGTCATAGCGAATTTTATTTTAATGCATATCACGAGTAATGCGATTCCTCAGACCGTAGAAATCATTCTATTTAGCATAATGTATTGAATGAGTCAGTCATTACATCCGCCCGTCGGAAATCGATTCAGGTTGGTTTGTCATAGATGATTTAGCTTTTTATATTCTCGAGAAATGTTTTATTAGGCGAGAATTACACTTGTAATTGTAACTTGGTAACAGTTACACATTAATTTTAACATGTAACGAAAGCCTTGTCTGTAAAAAATAAAAACACTGACAGTAAGTTACTTCATGTGTAAAGCAATGACAAATAACTTATGTAAACCTTTATGAGTCTGAGAGCAAAGCTTAAAGGTGTAATACTTCCCTTAGACTTTAACAAAGGAGAAATAAGTATTCACTGTCAGTATCTTATTTTTGATGTAGCTTTTGTAAACATACTTACGACGTATCTGTTACCACAAGGTTACACACTTGTTTTAAATATCGGTTAAACGAGTACAAATGCATTTCTCGGCTTATATTGAAATATAAATTTAAATAGTCAAGTAATACTAAATCAGTCCGAAAGAAACAATCGCAAATAGTCAAATCTTTGAAAAATAATATCCTGTTTTTTTTGTTACACTTCGTCTTTATGAAATATGCTGAGCTGTGGAATGGAACTCATTATAAAATTTAATACACAATAAACAAGGATATACGCGCTTAGCTTTGAATTAAGTCTGTTATTTTCTTAAATTAAAAAAAAATATCGTTTTTATCTTTGGGATTTTTAATCTGTGAAGGGTAAAAATCATAATATAACTTTGATACTTATAACATCGCTCTCGCCGTGGACACATTTATGTAACAGATGTGGCATCCTCCTTTATTTACATTGCTTTTATAGTTATTGGGCGCTAGAAAAATTAATCTAACTTTATCTGAGCTACTACCCCTTACTAATTTCTATGGGTTAATTCTTTTGAAGTTCATTTTATTAAGGTATACATACTTATTATGTAGTTAGTATATAGGGATTCGTACCATTGTACAAGATAATTAGACGCTGATAATTAAGCAATACTATGTAAGGCCACGCGAACTTTGTTTTGAGAAAATGGCGTCTAAAGATGTCTAACCTAACCCTTAATAAATTATTATTCATATTCATCTGTTCTTTTCTATTTTGGTAAAAGCCGCATTGGTAAAATAAAAAGTTTTATCTAATAATAAACCTAAATATGGAACAAACTTTAATATTCGTTAAATAAAATGATTTTTGTTCGTACTTATTTAGTTAAGGTAATTGACTTGAAATATTTTTAAATAATCTTAAATACGTGACCCATTATCAGAATACATCAATATATCCGAATTTGACTTTTTGTGGGTTGACACATTATTACTTATCGGAATCCAATTTTATTTTATATTTATTATTAATGTATGCGATAACTAATCAAAGATAAAAGGTTTTAATTGAAATGTAAAATTAACTCGAAGTAGGTAACGACTTCCGTGCGATACCATTACTTTTATTAAAATATTTATTGATGCGCTACTACATAAACTAATTGCACACGATTCAATTACACGCAACAGCGTATATAGCCTGCTTAGAATAATTAAAGTACAACACTCTTGCAGCGGCCATCATTATAGAAGCTCATTTAAACCGACAACAATAAAAATTAGAAAACATTCAAAAGTCATCGCACCGACTTCGTCAACAGCTGTTTATAGATCGACTATTTTAACGTGACCTCTTCCCCTGGCGTCTTCGTACACGTCTGCCCCGTTCGAGAGTTCAAGTGAGAATGGCGGTTTTATTTCTGGATCTCTTTTCTGGCGGGTATGGGAATGATGACTTCCCCGCTGCGACACGGTGCGTTTCCTCGTGACGTCACGTCCGATTACTTTTAAATTAGTTCTGTATGTTCTTAATATTGTCGTGCGTAAGTATTATACACGGTTGTCTCGTATTTAATGTTTGTATTAGTCGTATGTTTTCTTTTTATACACGTTTCGTATAAACGTCTAAATCAGCTGTTTCTGACGTTTGAAATTGAACTGCTTAAGAAGAATTCCGTGTTAATAATATTTTCTGTTCTATGACTACAATTGAAATAATGTTTGCGAACTTTTTTTTAAATGAAATTTCAATAATTTGTTACTTTTGCAGTGAACGAAAATAAAGTAATATATATATATATATATATATATATATATATATATATATATATATATATATATATATATATATATATCACTAATTAAGTTAGAGGTATTTATTAAACGATGTGGCATGGACAAATTTCAAAGTAGGAACTGCAGCCTTACAACTATTAACAAAAGAAATAAATGCATAAAGTGACGCATCTCTAAAAGCCATGTCGACAAAACTTATGAACAGGAAACAAATTATTGAATTATTAATAATTAGTCATATTTTTGCGTATTCAATTTAGCACGTACGTCTCATGCTGACTTTGTCTTATATACACATACATACGTTTCTACTTAAAGAGTTTATTGTTCCAGCTATTAAGTAAATTCCAGTTTATTATATATTTACATTTAATTCGAAGTAATGATTGACCCGTGAGTAAAAGCAGTAGGACCAACCTGAAAGTTAACCCTTAAAAAAAAAGGATTTTTGAAAATCTGTTGAGAAATATGAATATAACAAAATTAAAATAAAAATCGCTACGAATTGAAAGTTTTCCTTTTTTGAATTCGCTTGAATAAACCAATAACGTTCAGAAACAATTATTAGAAACAAGTTTTCAGTCGACTTTTAAAATATTAAAAAAAAATACAAGTAATAATTTTTAAGGTAGAAAAGTTCTCAGTTGAATGAATGTATGTTACATTTTCCAACACTGACGTTTGAGATTCAAGTGTGCTCCGAATAAGGGTCTCTTGACCTATCCTATTTTAGAACGTAGGGGTATGTGAGTCGCTTGCTCGTAACTACGTAAATAAAAAAAATCGAGTCTTAAAAATTTGTTTTTTTTTTTTTAGTTGATTTTATTTTTATTGCCGAATTCGGATTGTGGATCGGTTTTAATTTTTTTAATCATTTAAGAGTTTCAAGTTTATATATTGAGTGACTATATTTTGAAATTCCGATAGATATTTTACGAGTTGAAGAACGTATCCTTATCAGATGACGGGAAATCGACTGGGTTCATTGTAATTGGTATAAGTAGTATACATTCTGACAATTAAATGATTCGATTATATTCAGTACGAAAGCATATATTTATTCTATTAAAATCAAATCTACCCGTTCGATTTAAAAGCGTGTTTTTATGATAAATCGATTATTGAGGAAGATTATAATAGCCTATATGATATCACGTCATAACAAGATATAGGTAGGATCGCAGGATAATTACAAATTTGTGTATTGTACTGTATATATGTACTGTATATAGCCTGCAAACATCTCAATACTGAGCAAAAGGCTCTCCTGTTAAGAATGTCAATGATGAACCGAGATGAGAAAGAGATAAAAACATCGATTTCAATCGGCTACCACCGCTGAGTTTTCAAGTGCTTAATTTGTGTTTTAAATTCAATTCGTGCTCTGTGGAAAATATTAATCGGGAAAACCGCCAACTCGCAGTAAAGCAGCGTGGTGGATTAAACTCCTTCTCTTTGATAGGAGAGGAGTCCTTTGCGCAGTAGATGATGAGTAAGATGTTTACAGGCGATTTTATGAGTATAAAAAATTATATTTTGCATATAATTGTTTGTAACGTGCCTGAACTCGTAAAGGTTAGCGCTCATTTCACGCAACAGCGCATAAATAATAGGGGCGGATACTTTATAATTATTGTATACTTTTATTTAACTTTCACACGCACAGGGATGAAGTATTATTAATAATGTTAAAAAAAACTGCGCAATGTGTCGGCTGAGGATTTGTATTTTTTGTGTTTAATCTTAACAAGTGAATGTCTGTTACAAGATTAATTGTTATATGTAAAATTGAGGAGAGGACAGGCGAGCATGTTTTAGAAAAGGATTTAACTTTTCGTCCGTTTACTGTCTATTTATTGTTAGGTTTAATGAATGGTTTAGAAAGATATATTTTTTTAACCCAGGAAAAAGTTTCAAAATAATTTTTCAAAGAAAACCATCCTCGCGAATAAAGTCGCCAGCACAGAACCGTATTTAAATAATTATAATCGTACATATTTCAGTAACAAAGATTTTTGCATTCGACATTCGTACAAACAAACAAAAACAGTTACATATGAAATATTATTGTTGAAGTCCTTTGAACTGTTGTCCTGTATCTAATTTAGTTGTTTTAAACGAACATAGTAATTACGTATACACTTTTAAAGTCCATATTCCTTTGCAATGTTGCATCCAAAGGCGCAATTAAACAGTGCCAGTTACTGGCCTGAATGTAAACAGCACCATGGTTTACTCGCACGTCAGCAACTCGACTCGCTTCAATGGCACTATGAGAAATAATTTGTGGATCCAGGGTTTTAATTTGAGTGTGTCTCTGCGTCAATGTGTCTGTCGAACAAATTGTGTTAGTATAATTGACCAACAAGCTACTGTCTGCATAGCGGAGAAAGGTGAGTGGCAAGTGAAATGTTAAAGTAATGTGCTCGTTGTTGACCGACTTGTACATGCGAGTAACTCGCTCGACTCGCACGGTTGTTGTTGCATCGTGTAAACGTGTGTTTCGCACGTGCGAAATTGTACCGCCATTGTGCCATTATCACCCTTATCGAACAATCACAAATGTTATCGTAAACGTTACATATTGTTTAATTAATGATACATGTGTTTAAAAAATCACATATAAAATTATGTTTTATTATGTGTATAATTATAGATGTGTTATATGCGAATGGATTTGGGCACCCAGAACCCAGATTGGACGACGTTGCCTAGCAACCGGCTAGCGACTGAGTAGGTACAAATTTATAGTAAGAACGTAAAATATCAATAGCTATAACTTATTACAAGAGTATAATTTTATGCCTAAATAAGTTTTTATTTTAACTAGTTAATTCGCCGTCTCCTTAAAATATCTCATTTTCTCAAACTTAATATTTATCAAAGGTATAAGTTTGGTTTCGTTTATATTAACCTAAAGAAATATTTTATACTTGCTGCTACTCGCGGTTACACTCGCGTTTATTATTACAGTTTCGCTTCTTTGGGACGTAGCGTAATGTTATATAGCCTTTAACGGTACCCAATAAACGGGCTATCCAACAGACAAAATAATTTTTCAAATCAGATCAGTAGTTTTAAAGATTAACCCCTACCTACAAACATACAAACCAATTTTACTTCTATAGTATTAGTATAGATTACTATGATTATAAACCATTATCAAAGTTTCTTATAGTATTTAAATTATAATATTTTCATTACCACACTAATATAATAAATAATAAGAAGCAATAATTTTGTCCTCACATTTTTTTTGTTATGGCAACTTTATCATAGGTCACGTGGTCATTGTGCCACTTCGACCAACAGTACTTGAAACTTGCGATTCTCTGATTGCAGATAAGCAGTTTATAAGGATTTCCGAATACATTTATAGGTGTTGGGCGTCGTATTATGAAATAATTAAAGTTTCAATTCCGATCACGTATACCTTGCGACTATATTAGCAGTTTCTAACGGTTTTGCTTAAGTGGAATTTAGTGGGTATATGTATATATGACTCGCTCCCTTGCGGTTTCACTGGCGTCGACGGTTACTGCTTCGCTCGTATTAGTCGTAGCGTGATGTAATGTAGCCTATAGCCTTCCTCAATAAATGAACTATGTAACACAAAAATATTTTTTTAATTCGAATTAGTAAATCCAGAGATATGCGCGTTCAAACGAATAAACTCTTCAGCTTTGTAATATTAGTATAGATTGAATAAGATTACAATCAAACAATTATATATAACCATTTTCAAAGATTTCGAAAGTGAATAATAATAACACATTAAATTCATTTTGCACGTCTCTATAATCCAACTTCTAATAAAAGGTATATCGCAAAGTTTTATATCTTGTCATTAGACCGGTTGCTAGGTAACTCTTCAGTTTCACTCAACAAAAACATGTTATATGCCTATAGATACGTTATAAGTTCGTGGGACTTGGGACCTGGAATGCCGATCATATTTGGAGATATTGATGTATTTTGATAATGCGTCACGGTTTAACATTATTCTAAAATTTTCAGTCATCTGAACAAAATAAGTATGGAAAAAACTTCTTATAATGTTTCGAATATTGAAGTGTGTTCCATATTTTGCTATGTGTAATAATCTCATGTATTTAAAAAACTTACTGCTATACTACAAAAGACGCATTAAAACCATGTTCAACGCGTGTCTAGCTAAACAGTGTTTAAAAATTAAATATTGCTTAAAATATTATCTAAATTGCGTAACAGCGAATAAACTCATAAAAAAACTTATTAAAAAATTCTTATACGTTACATTTGACAACTAAAATAGGTTTTAGACATCTTTTAAACGCATATTAATCTTTATCTAAAGCATGATTAACTCAAAACTGTCCTTAGACACGGATTTGTAGTACGGATTTTTTAAAACACGCGTTTAACGTCTGTTTAAATCTTGTGTAGTAAGGCAGTTATTATTTGATTTTTTTTACCCTTTATAAAAATAGAAAAGAAAAAATGGATATACCTCTTCAAATAAATTTATTAAGAAAAGGTTTGACATCTATAGGCGCCATTTTTTCAAAATGCAGTTTGTGCCCGTGGTCGACATGGTATTGCTTCTCAGCGTCCATTATAATCATAAAATATAATTGAACGAAAACCATTAGTTCAAAATCTGTTAATAAAATAGGTACGAATAATTGTATGTGTATAAACTGACCTGATTTGTAATAGGGCCGAGTAGGGCGCGTCTATGTAGATCGAGTAATATTTCGCACGCGATACTCTGTGACATCGGGAGTTATTAACGGTCCTTTTCATTAGGCGCGAAAACTAATTGGATTTTATTTATCTGTGGCTTAATAAATTCTATCGATTGTATCTAAGTTTGACGTTTATTGTGGAGCATTATCGTGATTAAATATCGATTGATCCTTGGTATTAGAGACATTGCTAAACGCATTTAATAAAGTATGCTATGTTGTGTTATGCTTAAAGGATTTATTAATAGTTTTTTTTTTTTAATTTAAGAAATGAATAAAGTATTAGTGTATGGATTATTTATAACAGTAGACTTAATGTGACTTGTGAATGATTTTTTTTTTCGTTTATCACGCATTGTGACTATTTTTTTTTATAGTAATAATTGATATTATTATTTATTTATCTATAATCTTAAAACAAAGTAAATTAAGGTTTTTTCAGAAATGTGCTACATTTCCAAGAAAGATTTTTATAGTTTAACTCAGTTTTGGTGGAAGAGGGTGCAAAGGAGCTAATTTTTTTTAAATATTTATTTAAACGAGAGTCGTTCACCGCTTGGCTCTCTCTCAAGTGGAAAGGCAGCCTTACCGTGAATTCAAAATGATTCACGATATACGTTAAAATATGTAAAACACGAAATGTTTTCAGGAGTTGTGCTAAAATTAAATTTGCACGGAAATCGATTTACTGTTCGCGATGAGTAATAATGCGCATTCTTATACAAGGCTGAAGACTATTAACCGCGAAGTTTATTCTTCAGCGACTGATAAAAAATAGGCGATTCTTAATTCGGTTTATTTTTTGTATAGGATACAAAAAAAATACCAATTTTGATAAATCTTTTTTAATGAAAGGCTTCAAAAAAAGAAGGTTATCAATTTGGATGTTTATATTTTTAAGATGTATATATCTAAATATATAACTCAAAGGTGAGTGACTGACATAGTGATCTATCAACGCACAGCCCAAACCACTGGACGGATCGGGCTGAAATTTGGCATGCAGGTAAATGTTATGACGTAGGCTAAGAAAGGCTTAATTCTACCCCCAAGGGGATAAAATAGGGGATGAAAGTTTGTATGAACTTTGTCAATTTTAAAGCGATCGGGCTGAATAATGGAGTACTAATAAATTATAGATTTATGAGGTAATTTAAAAAAACATATACTAAAAAAATTCTTCGTTATTAAAGTCGGTTAAAAACGGCTTGCCTCTGATGCTCGTATAATGGCTGTAATTAACTGGTTTATAAGTTTAATTTTATTTTTTTTGTCTGAGATTTAATTAATAGTAGAAAAGTATTGCAAATGTCAATAGAATAACTAGAACAAGCATAAAACACAGGCATTTAACTGTTCCTAGTCATGCAAGTCACATTCAAGTCGCTATTGCCATGAGAATTATAATATCAGTCGCCTTATGCCATTATTAAAATTTCCATTGAGTAAATGTCGCCATGACTCATGTAAAGAAATTCGTTGTCTTTCAAAAGTTTATAGCTATATTTCTGCTATCCGTGTATGGTACGGAATTTTACCCAAAGGGCTCGACTGATTTTGATGAAGTCTGGGATGTGTGTATGAGTGAATCTTTGGATGGTTTAGATTCACAATTTGAGCCGGTAATTGGGCGTCGGGTCTGCGTGTAATTTAAATTATATGCAGATATTTAGAAATGTTATTAAAAAACCCTATCTTGAAGTGAAATAGTTTGCAATTTAATATTAATTACGCTTATTTAATTTCGAAAGCATTTTTTCTTGTTATGTAAGGCCTGTATATTACTCTAGTCCTAGTAGTAGTTGACATGTAGAAACTTGTCAATATCTGCACTACAGATTTTTACACAGAGCGATTTCATTCTGACCTCCTCCAGACACCAGTAACCATTTAGACTAGATAAATCTCTACTGGGTAACGATCTTTATCAGGTGATTGTCAACAAACTGGACCGGCCGATTTACGTGACCGAGGCATGGCAAGGACCCAAAAGGACAAACACCCAAATATTTACACAAATATAAATATCCGCCAAGAGCGGGGATCTGATCCGCAAATGTCGGCGTTAGAGAAAAAAAAGAATGAAATATTAGTACCTATATCAAAGCGTATTTCTTTAGTATTGATTTAGGCGAACATTATATAGTCATTTTTTACTTGACTTATTTAACAATACCCGGATATCCGAAACAAAAATCACGAATGTTCGAACATTATTTTTCAATATTAAAAATGATTCAATTCGATCATTCGGTCTTTAATTTCTCATGTCTAAGTCTTACATAGACGATTATAAGCAATAGTATTGCTTATAGCCACACGGACATCATTTTGAGAAAATGGCGGCTAATGATGTTAAACCTATCCTCAATAAATTTGCTTGAAGAAGTATATATCCATCTTTTCTTTTCTATTTTGATAAAATGTATACTTAATTAAAATTACATTGACATAATAAAAAGCTTTATCCAATAATAAAATATTCAAGTATATGAGATTATTATATATTACAAAATATTGAAAACACAAAAATATTCGAAACATTAAATTAAGAAACTTTTTCCGTAGGTACTCATTCACTTTAGATGACTTTAATTAATATTTGAATAATGTTAAATACGTGACGCACAATCAGAATACATCAATATCTCCGAATTTAAATTTTCATGGGTTGACACATTATTGCTTATCAGCATCCATATGTGAAATTAGAAGTACGTCATATTTCTCTACTAAATGCTCAATCATGCTCAATTTTACACATACTTACTACTAATTTTATTTTACTATAATAGTTACTAGTTATATTCTAACGATACGCTTGGCATATACTATATTGTGTAAACTTTTTTTCGCTATTTCACTTTTTTCAACTTGGTAAAATGAATCCTTTGTAACAGGAGAGTACTGTCGCCTGAAACACAGGTCTATACCTAGCTCAGGGACAGTAGATTCTATTTGCACATACCTTTTACCTTTAGGCATTGTAATCAGACTATGTTAATGTCTATACAGTTGTGATGTGTTTTGGATGAATAAAAAAAAATATATTAAAAAAAAAAAATAAGACAATTAATAGGCTATAACTATTTGATAGAGTAAAAATATTCGTAATGAACCTTAAATTTTATTGTAGGAAGTGCTCGTTGGCGCTTTGCCAAGTTGTTATGTTTCGTTCTTGTACATTGTTTTCAATATAAACAAAGCAGGTTCAATGTTCCCGCATTAAAGTCGATACTTGCGAAATATAAACAAATTAATTTAGAAGGAATTTAGGCTTTGTGTTCTGGATGAAAAGCAGACGAACAAATGTGTCTGGAGTTTTTTATAATATGCGTAGTAATTAAAGATCAAAAATATGAAAAGGTGATTCTTAATTCGGTTTTTGTGCTTTATACGTAGTAAAGAAATGTACTTAACAAATATGTATAATAAAGGCAAAAAAATATCGAATATGCTCTTTACACCTTTTAACTACAAAAGGTAAGCCGCTGTCCTTTTATAAACGTTAGGCTCAATTACCTTGATTGATTTCACTCGAATTTTAATTAAGCTTAAAAAGACTACCTTATAAAATATACCTTATACCTAATTGAATAAAAAAAAAATCATAAAAATCGATCAAATGTCTGCAAAGATAAATAAAAATCAAAAATCAAAAATATGCTTTATTCAAGTAGGCTTTTACAAGCACTTTTGAATCGTCAATACAAAAACAAAAGAAAACTAAACACTAATTAATTAATTAATTTACCACCGGTTCGGAATGTAGATTCTACCGAGAAGAATCGGCAAGAAACTCAATAGTTACTCTTTTTAAAAGTTTTACGATGGGTACATACATTTATGAGTTACAAATATATTAAATACCCTGTGTGAATCCAGCTTATACTCAATCCAAGCATGTTTATCATCTGTATAATCTTGAACAGAATAATATGGTTTAGCTACTAAGGATTTTTTATTATTATTTATTAAACTGTAACACTTTCTGCGGAATTTTATTATAAAAACGAATACCTTGCCCCAAGAAGGTAACATTGACTTTGCGGAGTCGAAACTTCGGCGTTATAAGTTTATCCTTTCTTCTCGTGTTAATACAATGCCTGTTACTGTTTTTATCAAAAGAATCAATGTTGTTGTGAATATACATAATATTGTTGTAAATGTACTGCGATGCAAGCGCAGAAATGCAAAAAATATTGTCTTTTTGATAGTCGTTCAATAAGTTATAATACGGTTATATCGCGCACCATTCCCACACACGTCGAACTTATAACACACCTTTTTGGGTCTACGGTTAAAAAGGATAAATCGTATACACGAAGTAATTTTATTACGGCAATAAAAAAGCTTAATGTGACAAATTAACGCGATCGCTTGACCCCACACCCGTGGGATGTAGAAACCTTATTCGATTAAGGTCGGGTTAACTTGTAAGACTCGCTAAAGAGCAACGGAATTACTTTCGTTTATGGGTGTTCTTATTTTACATGTTTAATAGCTCTTGTATTTTGTAATTGAAGTTTAGTTTTTTACCTGACTGCCCATGCAAGGAAGGGTAATATGTTTATCAGTCTATGTATGTGGGTTTGTACCTTTGTGGTACTACCAATCGCGTCGTTTGATTCATCACAACGTAAAATTTCATAGAAAGTATAATAATTCGGTAAAATGAAAATTTTCCACTTTGGACACCAAATGTGAAAAAAATAATTAAAAACGACGAACTCTGTTGATTGGGATATCGTTGAATAGATATTTAAAAATCATTTTTAAGTTTCTCATATCGCTTTTCAATCAGAATTACCGTTTAGAATCTATAACGATTTAAACTTGGTTAGTAACGATTCTCTATGGTCTCGTTACGATGTGGGGTTTTAGATTTTTTCAATTAATTACTTGTTTTATATATAAATCTTTAAAAAAAAGCGAAACCGATTTCGAAAACCAAAATTAATAATTTCGTTTACTTAAATGACATACTTATTCCACTTATTTTAAAATTAAACTACTAATATCATACAGACGTAAAGGTTGCTTGTGAGTTTGTATGTAGAAGTTAATCTCTGAAACTATTGATCCGATAAATCGTTTATTTATACAAGCAGGTTATATGTATGTTACATAACACTACGAGTGAAATCGGGAAAGGTAGCTAGTATATAATAAAGATAGTATTTACAAAACAAGTATGAATGTCGTAGTAATTCAAAATTCTAACAAATAGAACTAAGTATGTCAAAAGACCATAAATTCTGATGTATTATCATGAAAAGAGTGTATGCGATGATGAATTTTCTTTAAATCAATAAAGTTATAACATCAAGGGATCGTTTAAATTTTGCAGCTATTTTTTTTTGTCGCTGGGGAATGCGTTTATGCATCCCGCCTGGGGGAGGCCGGGCGGGTATGTGGGACTCCTGGGGCTGAGTGCACCAGACTACCCACTAAACCCCAGCGGTGGATCGCATGCTACCGTAACGCCCTGGCGGCTGGCCGGCCTAGACAGGCCGCACCGACAAATCAATAAAGAAATTTAAAAACCCCACTTCTTAAAATTTAACATTTTTAGTTGCATCGCTATTCTTGAAAAGCGATATATGAAAGGTCCATATCACTCGGTTTAGGTTTTGCAAATAACCAACAGATATAAGTTTCCTGTTTATCGCATCCAGTACAACATACATACATGCGATGTAATTAGGGTTGCCATCTCTAAAATTTGGTAACAAGAACAAGACGCGTGCAAACCTCGGATTTAATGCCCAGAACCCGGATATGAATTGAATGATTGAATTGACGATGAATTAAATTTAGTCATCTTTTGTCATCATTTTTAGTGTAACTGACAAAACAGATTCTTATTACAGTTTGTTACAAATTGTTTTAATAATCAGTTATTCTTTTTAAATGGACCACGGACAAATGAAATCTGAATCCATATTCTACATATACTTAATTCAAATAGGCTTTCTAAAGCACTTTCGAACGTTCAGTTACAAGTCAATTGGTTGTAGTCAGTTGGGTATTTTTAATAGGTTTTTTTTTAATAATCTATTTTTAACCGACTTTCAAAAAAGGATAAGGTTCTCAATTCGTGTAAGACTTTCTTTATGTTTACCATAAAAAAGTCAAAATATATTAATATAAATATAGAAAATGGCAGTCAATAAAATAGAAATTTACTTGGCACCGACTTCTAAATGTTGTTGAAAATATTTATTTTTTGTCTCTTAGGTTATTTCTATTTATTAAATTCGGTTTATTTTTTTTAATATTCTAGTATGAATTCTAATAATATTAAAAGTATTACTGTGTTGCACTGCTCAGTCGGGCGCTTAACGGTTTTTTTAAGTACTGTGACTACTTTGTAGCGACGCCATTGTTTTTTATTGTTTTTCTGCTCGTTTTCCATTAAATAAAACGGTAAAATTATACACAATGAACTCCTATTATCTGTGAGTTTTGGGTACATTCTATTTCACTAGTGTGGTTCATATTACGATTTAATTTTCAGTGGAAACGAACGGGCTAGATATTTTCAAAATCGAAATTTAAATTATTATAATTTTTACTTTTCAAGAATGTGTTGCTGAACAAAACTTGAGAGCAGCTGAACCTATTTCGGTAATTCTTTTAAAGTAGATATGAAGATACGAAGTATTCTGACGGCGAGAAAGTTTTAAAAAATTGCCTGAAAAAGGCCAAAACAACACTTTTTTATATTCCCATACAGAAGATTCGTAATAATAATTAAAAGTTAATTTAAACTTTAATACTATGTCATAGAATTTAAGGATTAGTAGAGAGGTTCTGTGAAGTCAAAACAATTGAGTGACGTTAGTATCGTAGAAATATTAATGAATCGACTATTAGGCGTTACGAAGTTCAGTTCAGCTAGTGTTTATATAATTTTCAATATGAATAAACACGTCAAAATATAACAGTAAAATAAGGGTTCTATATGACATAGCATTATATTTTTTTAAAAATAGAAAAGATTAAGATCCTTTTATTATTTGCGAAGATTTAACGTGAAATGCATAGTTTAAAAAAACATCGAAAATTCAATTTTTGAAGCAACATTTAAAAAATTCTCTAAAGCTGTTTTTAAATACAAGTTCTCGATAGAAAAACAACCGATAAACCAAAGAATTGAATTTAATTAGAAAAACAACAGATCACTATCGATTTTATTATCTATATGACATTGACATAGTGATTAATATTTTTGACAGTTCTTTGTAAATGTCATTTCAATGGTCATGACATATCTGTTTATGAATATCAGTGAGTTAAAGTCGAACGAATTAAATCTAGTTTTAGGTGTTATATTATAATAATTTAATGTCCGTTGGCATATTTTTGCTTACAGCCGCATTGTCAGCGAATTACAACTCTTAGGAATTGAATACTGTAGTAAATATATTACTTTGGTACATAAGAAATAAATATGTATTGAATCAGAACTTGATCGGCATTTATACAGTCAAAGTCATAATATGTTTATGCTAATATGGTAATAATAATATGGCAAAAACGTGTAATTAAACTATTTTATTTGATGTTAAAAATTTGTAACACAACGCTATTCACGTCTGTCATACTCAGTCGTTAATTGGTTGCTAGGTAACGTCATCCAATGTGATCGGCATTCTGGGTGCCAAAATCCATGAGCTTTTAATATATTTACAGTTATATAGTATATCATTAGGAACGATTAAAAGCTATCAAAACAAAACATAAATTGAATACTATTTATAGTAATTAATGTAAAAATTCGTCTTGCGATTTGCTATTGTTGATACGTATGGTTGATAAGTCTTGTTACTACTAAGTTATAGGAAATATCATTATTGGTTGTCCTTCTTATCTCTACCAAAAATCTGCTACTCAATTCAGATTGTTAGTTTCTGAAATAAGCGCGTTTCAACAATGAGACAACTCTGTAATCTAGTAACAGATGCGTCTTAAGGAGTTACGAAAGCTGTGAATATCAAAAATAAGGTGTTGACAGTAACTTCTTTCAGGTGTAAATCAATGAGAAATAACTTATGTAAATCCTTATGAAAGTTTAAGAGCAAAAGTTATAAATGTAATTCTCGTGCTATGTAATACACTTATGAGGAATATTTCGTTTTAAACGCGAACACTCGCGTCGCACATCAATAGTGTGTAGGTGTGCTTTTGTTTACACTTTTTGCGCTGAGTTCGAACATATAAATGGACAATTAACCTACATCAATATTAATTTTATAGCATGTATAACACATGAGTTCACCACTGTTTATTTACTATATATGTGGTTATTTAGATGATATGATAGATACGTCTTAATATGGGCGATATTACTAGCTTTTGGTCGCGGCTTTGCTCGCATTAATGTACTTATATCTAGTTTTAAAAGATTACACTTACACAAGGTGTCAACTGGACATGTGTTTGGTAATTTACCAGCGTTGGCAGAATTGATGTTTATAAAAACTTACGAAAAAAAAAATTAAACTGACTTCGAAAACGAAACAAGTAACTACATACATACAAAAATAAATACTTTTTGAAGTCGGTGTCAAGTTCAACATTCGAACTCCGCGCCAAATAAAACCTGTTACGTGCTATTTACTACTTTAAAAACCCATACAACCAAAAATAGAACTTTCTTTTATTTCGAAATCGGCTAAAAAGTAAAAAACAGAACTTTTTTTCAATATTTTTCTTTTCTAATGGTAAGTCTATACATATATTATTAAGAGCTTACAAGATCTAACAACAAAATTTTACAAAGAGAATAATTTTAACATCTTTAGACGCCATTTTCTTAAAATGAAGTCCGTGTGGCTTGACACATTATTGCGTATCAGCGTCCATATAAAATATAGCCTATGACCATGGTACCATGATTATCAAATAAATTTTACACATACATTATTTGTCTTACTGTTATATTAGTCTGGATAAAAAAGGCAAGCAGCAGAATTAAATTTGTAATAGAACGGTACAAATTTTCAAAAGTACATACATAGATTTATCTTAACGTAAAACTTCAAGCTTACTACTATTATGGACGCATAGGCAAGGCCACTGACATTTGTATGTAAGTATTGTCCGTTCAACGTGTTAATTGTATTATGACTAGTAACATAAGTGAACCTGAAAATCGTATCAACTAATATTTGCATTTGTACGTATTTTATTTTTTTGCGTAGATTTTTAACAATGCTGCCGCTAGCGGGTTCATTAGAGTTTATGGTTACTGCTTCGCACCTATTCATCATATCGTGTAATATAGCCTATAATCTGCCTCAATCCTCAGGTTATCCAACACAAAAAGAATTTTTCAAATCGGATCAATAGTTTCAGAGATTACCCCCTACTTACAAACATACAAATTTTACCTCTTTATAATACTAGTATATATATAAGAATCTTCTTTTAATTATAATTTATATATATATATATATATATATATATATATATATATATATATATACACTATATATTTTTTGTATTCAATAAACCAATTTTAATTAAAGTAAAATATATTTTTTCTATTATTCGTTTCTATGGAGATTCATGTCAGTATGTAAAATTAAAAAAAAAATATATAATATAATATAAAATCTACATAACAAAAAAAAAAACTTAAAAATTAAAAGAATACATTTTCTTTACATATACATTTATACCGTTTATTGAAAAAATAAGCTATATAACTACAGTAAAATCTATAGATAATATGTAGTAACTATAAATGCCAACCAATCTGGCAACAATCTAAATTGAATACGGATGAATCTAAAGGGCTGGGTCACACATATGGACGCAATTCATAACAAAACCATACAATTTATACAAAGGAGATGTATATTATATTTATATATATATATTAAGTATATTGGTGTGTAATGTTTATGTAGTAATGTTTATTCTATTTCTTAATAAATAAGTATTCTTATTTATTTTGCACATCATCGCACTTATTAAACTAATTTCTCTACCCACAAGGTTGTCTGTAAGAGGTTAATAAGACCGCGTTTGCATGATCTCTGTGTATATGTATTTTCTTCTTTTTTTTTTGTTTTCGTGTGAGCAATAAAGTTTAAATAAAAAAAATAAAATAAATAACATACTTAGAACACTATACAGTTAAGGGTCTATATTGTTAAAGAAAGAAGGTTCGACATCCCGTTCTAAATTTAAACGTCGAGATGTCAGAAGTATGGTCTATATTTGTAGCCGCGTACTGCGTCTGAGCATCCCGATGCGAGACAACACTGCATTTTGGATAACGAAAATAGAATTACGAACAATTGTTCGTAAAGGTGATGGGGTTAATGCAGAGCATGAAATATTCTTGGTATATTTGAGATAATCTAAAATATTTATGCTGATATGATAAAGGGAGAGTGACTTTTGTATGTGCGATGAAAATTCTGGAACTAATCAAAAATTATTGTGCTATTCGAAAGGTATAGTGTATTTTTCTAAACTTGTCTTATTTTTCAAACAAATTTGACGTATTTATAACCACACTTAAGAGTTAGAGATGAGAATTATTGATCGAATAATTGAACTGAATAATTTTTATAATAAAAATTTTAATGACAAATAATCTTCGAAAACTCGATATTATCGTTCCAAGTATTGTTACCAAATGGGACAAGTAAAAATATATTCTGTATGTTATTCTAGGTATATACCTTATATATTTCTAAAGTTACAGGCAAAATTTATGTAAATAGGCTAGAAATAGCACATTACGATTCATACGAACCTACCCGTTACCATAAACGACACCCAATTCAGTAATTTTGAAGTAATTAATAATCATATTATTACAATAAGCTATGTATATATTGAAGCGAAAAAGGCGTATATCTTGATTATTTACGCATAAACAGTTGATCAATAAAACCTTCGTGATAAGGCACACCTGTTTTCGTACGACTAACAACCGTCGACCTAGTTGTTCAATTGTTTTTACTCGTTTTAAAGTCTGAATTCGTTACAAAACTAGCTGTATCGTTGTCTTAGATTTTCGCGATTATCACTCATTGAAATAAAACTACTTTTAAACGGATTTAAATCGCGTATATTAACTATTTCTTTAGAGTCTACCCGTGATCGCGAACGCTGCAAAGTGCTCGAAACGTCGGAATGATAAAAATAGTTAATGTACGCGATTTAATTCCGTTTAAAATAGTTTTATTCCAAAACTAGCTATGTCTTGCGGTTTAACGCGATTAAACGATGCTCAATACGTTGGTTGAAGTTTATGGCCATTGCTTCGCTCCTATATGTAGTATGATCTCTAAATTCATGTGGTATAGAAAATCATATTTAGTTAAATTATCTTAAAATATTTTTTTTTATTTAAATTTGGAATTTCCATTCTCTTTTTTTAATAAAAAAATAAATTCTTTATACTTTAATCGTAAATAACTATTATGAGACAAATTTTCGGAAACTATCTTTAACATAATTTTTAATAAGCTGTACCCATTTTGTTGGTGCAAAGATACTTGCTTTCTATACTTAGTCGCTATCGGGTTGCTAGGCAACGTCGTCCAAAGTGATCGCCATTCTGGACGCTTAAATCAAAAAATTTATATCAAGCCCTTAGTTATATAATATTATTCAGATAGGTATTATTATTATTCAGATATATTCGTCACACAAAATTATTATTTATAAAATGTAATTTGTAAACACCATAAACATCTGGCAGCAAAAAATAATAAACAAAAGAAAAAGTTGGCCGGCCGTCATTACGTTACGAGTAGATGAAAACAACAGATGCATCGTATCCCATTGCTCCATGACGCCATAGGGACCGTTAGTCAAGCTTGGCGTGCATTTCTATACTAATATTATAAAGCGTTAAGTTTGTATATAAGTCTCTGAAACTACTGATTTGATTTCAAAAGTATTTTCTGCGTTGGAGTCTGGCGATTCAGGAAGGTTGTAGGCTATATTACATCACGCTATGACTCAACCATAAACGCGAACGAAACCGCTAGAGGCAGCTAGAGTGTGATAAAGCGATATATACATTTTAAGGTTATTGTTACTTTTACTAGCAGTTCCTCGCGGCTTCGCCCGCGTATATTTTTACATTTGATAGAAACGGTTCAGAAATACTAATGTCATGAAATACTATGTTTAGTATTTTATATTTCATTACTATCGTCCAGAAGTATATGTAGTACGATTTCAGTTAATATAACCACTGAATAAGATTTTGAATTCAAATTTTTTTAATTTCTTTTATGGTTAATGCTTCGCTCCTGTGAGTCGCAGCGTGATGTTGTATAGGCTATATTTATAACCTTTAAAATGGGCTATCCAACGCAGCAAGAAATATTTCAAATTGGATCAGTAGGTTCAATTATTACCGCCTACATACAAACTTACAAACAAATAACCTCTTTATAATATTAAAAAGTAAAGATAACACGTATAATATAAACAAAATTTTAAATTTTGCACTATAAAATGCATTTTAAAATTTGTTCTTAATTTGTTCGTCTTTTTACATGTAATCTAATCTAAATTTTCTATACGTTATAAAAAATAAATATTAATTATATAATTATCATAAAAACATTTAAATACTTATGCTATATCTGACCTGACCTAGCCGAATCTCGGAACCAGATGTTGATTTTCTTAAAAAAAAAACGTGTTACAAAAATAATCGTTCACACTAACTAATTTTTTCCGCTCTAATTTTTTATAAAATACTAATTCTACTAATCGTTATTTGTGAAGCAGTTACTTATCACGTAATTTATTATATCTTATTAACTTTTATAAACAACTAATTACTTAAAAACGTAATTTATTTATAATAATATTATTAAACTGAAGAGTTTGTTTGTTTGTTGTTTGATCGCGCTAATCTCAGGAACTACTGGATCGAATTGAATAATTATTTTTGTGTTAGATAGTTTATTTATTAAGGAACGCCATAGGCTATATTACATCACGCTACGACTCGTAGGAGGGAAGCAGTAACCATAAACGCGTGTGAAACCGCAAGGCACAGCTAGTACAAAATAAAAATGTTTTCTTTTTAAATACATTTAGTGACTTATGTTATCGAAATGTTGTTAAATACGTTATTTTGTTATATGGCATACCTCGTAAATAACAATTTTGGTAAAAATGGATTTTCTTAATGAAAACGGTATTCAAATAATTTACTTTTGAAGTAATAATATTATATACATTATCAAAAGTCTAAATCATTTAATAATGTAAACATATTTATTACAGTTAGCTTTAAGAGAAGTTTTTTGTCTCTCCCGTTAAGTTCGGCAGATTGCATGTACGTACGTTCACATTTGGACCGACAATATAATGGGACTGATGTATACTTCACTTGGAGAGTTGCCTAGCAACGGGCTTTTGATGTCAAGAGAGAGAACATGACGATATATTGTTGACTTGGAAAATAATGACGTGAACAATAAACGTATGTGTGATTATTACATACATACATATTAAAATATTGAATTTATGAATTTTCTTCTCTTTATAAGAATTAAAGATTGTTTTCATTACAATTTAACGATTTGTTTGCTAATCAGTTGCAGTGATTAAAAATAATAATGCATTTATTTGACATTAAAGATAAAACTGTTAAAAAGTATTAATTGTTCATATAATTCTTGTATTTTTTTTTAATTTTTCTTTCATTCTGTAATTGTATTAGGTATAAGAAAAAAGATGAAATATTTTATTATATTTCTCTTTTATATATAAAGCTAGAAGCTTTATTTTAAACACGCTTTATTTTACGGAATTACCATTTAAGAAAGGTCATAGGCTTTAATACATCACGCTACAACTAGGAGCGGAACAATAATTAGATACGCCACCCAATGTGACAAGTACCGTTTAACGCCAGCGAATCCGCTAGGCACTGTTAGATTGTTACTAGAAGCGTATTTTTATTTCTAGCTTAGTGTAAATGTGTAAGGAATGCCAGTAGGCGACAGCTCGTTACAACAATTACCACCAATTCAATTCAATGAGTATTGTCCCAGTACATATAAATGTTACTTCTTAGCGTTATGAGAAATATATTTTACATTTATTTTGATAGTAGCTGCCTCTTGCGGTTTCATTCGGGTTTTTGGTTACCTACGCTCCTGAGTCGTAGCGTGATGTAATATAGCCTATGAACTTCCTCAATAAACAGGCTATCAGGTTATATTTATGATGTTGTTTGTGTTTATTTTTTGATCTACAATAAAGTATATTTGTATTGTATTAGGTTGTATTCAATGCAAAAACATTTTTTCCCCAATCGGATGAATAGTTTCAGATATAAACCCATACATACAAACTTACATACAAATTTCAACCCCTTTATAGTATTACTTTAAATTTGAAATTTGGGAAACTGTCTTTTCATGACATTTTATTATTAAATATCTCACACAAATTTATACCATAAATATTTAAAACTAAAGTTTCTTCGTTTTATCTGTTTAATTCGACAAAAAAAAATATTTTTTAAATATCTAGTTTATCGATTTTACAGTGTATATTACATTACATCACATTAATACAAGCAGAATAGTCCATAATATCGTTAATTTATATTAAAATGTGAAATTAACTTTGTTTTTCTTACGTTTCTGTATAGACCGCTAAACTAATTTTGGTGAATTTTTATACAGATACACAAGGTCCAATGTTCGACCTTGAAGACGGACATATAATAGGGTATGAAAGTTTCTACGCAAACGAAATCGCTCGGACAATATTGTCGTAATAAACACCAATTAATCTGGCAAATACTAAAACCATAAAGCAAAGGAATTGTTAGGCGAGAATTTATAGGTTACTATCGGTCCTTTGCGGTTTCACTCGCGTTTATGGTTACTGCTTCGCTTGTATGAATCGTAGCGTGATGTAATATAGCCTAAAGCCTTCCTCAATAAATAAACTATCTAACACAAAATTAATCTTTCAATTCGAACCGGTAGTTCCTGAGATGAACGCGTTCAAACAAACGAACAACCTCTTCAGCTTCATAATAATAGCATACATTTGTCATTGACTTGTATCTGAACGAATTTGTTGTTGGTGCCTTGTTTTTAGCACTCGTAGCTTTCATAAGGTTACCTAGACTACTAGGTTACAGAGTTGTTTTATCAATTAAGAAAACAAACTTACAAATGTAATTCTTGCATTGAAAAATAAAATTTTCAATGACATAAGTCTATGTTAGACGTGGCCCTTGGCGATGTCATAGAGAAACTAGGCCAGGAAAGTCCCAATTTACTACAATACGATAATGAGCGACGGCTCAACGAGTAGTTTAGTTACACTCGTACGGCACAACTAAACTTGGACGTTGATCATTTCAATTACACCTGTTAGACCTTTTTTTTGGTAGTACTTTGTGTATAGGTATTGATTTTGTCGGGAAGTGTTGTGAAATAATATACAGTTGTCTTATAGAAATGTAACGGTGATTAGAGATGTGACAATGCTTTGGATTGAGTTTCGAATGTGACTTGATTTTTCTATTTTACACTTTTGTGTTAATCATTTCGAATGAATAAAGCGACGCTGATCAGCAATACTATGTCAAGCCACACGAACTTCATTTTGAGGAAATGGCGTCTAAAGATGTCAAACCTATTCTTAATAAATTTGAAGACGTATCATTCTTTTCTTTTCTATTTCGATAATAGGAATAATGAATTAAAACAGATTCGCATACTCAAAAGTTTTATCTTATAAAAAGTTTTTCAAATACATTAGATTAGTGTATATTGCAAAATATGGATCATACTTCAATATTAAAAACATTAAATAAAGAAACTTTTTTTCATACTTATTTAGTTTAGACTACTAATAAAGTTTTTGAATAATGTTAAATAAGTTACGCATTATCAGAATATATATCTCTGAATTTGACTTTTTGTGGGTTGACATATTATTAATAATCAGTATATGGCGTAATTATCTTAATATATTTTTTATATTGATAGTACTTCTTTTTTAGCAACGTCATTCTATCGACTAAATAAATAGAAATACTTTTACATAATCGACATAAAAATAATAGTTTTCACTACATTTTTTTTTAATTTGGACACACTAAAATTTCTTTATATTTAATTTATTTTGAAATCGTATAAGCTTACGCCATGACCGCCATCTTAACCCTTTCGCTGCGACTATAAAGAGGAGTATTATCTCAAAACTGTAGGGCTTACATGTAAAATAAATAAATAAATTTCAACATAATGTATTTCTCGCAGCACATTCAAAAGGTATTTTTTTAATTATGTTCTCTTTATGTGCTAGTTTCATAGCGTGTAAATGTGCTCTAAATAAGCAATTTATGTGTGCTATTCATAAATGATTTGAGTGCTAGCCACGATTATTCATGTCAATAGGTAATATATTGCTTAGGATCTCGAATAAAACACTGTAATGATTATATAGATTAAATGATATTTGATTTCTGAACTACTTTAGCAATACATAATAAATATATTTTTAATGTGTGACTTTTAAATTAAAATAAATATCTATATTGTTAAAGGCAGCAGCGAGTGGGTTAATAGACCTAATGGTAACAATGTAGATCGAATCACATCTTGTCGTTCGTTGCGTGTGCTCATTTGAACGGAAATAGCTCTACATGTGTTTGTATTAAACTTTGTCAATTGACTATACGCTAAGCGAAGGAATATCAATGATATTGTAACTATTTGACGTTTAATTCAATTCTTAGGTTTAATGGCTTATATTTGACGTTTAAAATCTATACACCATTGCCATGACAATTTCGTTAATTAACTTGTTTACTCAAAGATATGTCTCGCTTATAATACTATACAGTCGTCAATCGGTTGCTAGGCAACGTCGTCCAATGTGGTCGACATTCTGGATGGCAAAATCCATGAGCTTGTGAGATATATATATTTATATAATATGATTGCATGGATGGAAGTAATTCGTATCACATGTATCGTCAATTGAAATCAAATTTTTCGATTGAATAATTGAGTAAAATGTAATTGTGTTGATCGTAAAACATAATCGAATTGTTTCTACGTTCGTTGCATTTTATTTGACCTCCAATAAAGATATAAAGATTGGTTCAAGGCGATTTGGAATTTTCTCTTTATATGGTAACTGCCAAGTTGCGATTATATTAAGACTAAATGTCCCACGCGATTTCACTCGTTCAGCTTACTTTGATACTAATACGATAATATCGTGATGTTATATTGCCTCATATCTTTTCTCAATGAACAGGCTTAAGCGTTTATGGTTATAGCACGGTTTATTCGAGTAGTAGCGTGACTTTATATAGCCTATAACGTTCCTCAATCATTGCTCTACCTACCGAAAATATATTTTTTTCAAATTAACTGTCAGGCGTTTGTTTATTGATCTGTTTCAAAATTTAATAGCGTGATATTATATAGCCTTTTTATTTCTGTTTGTACGATTAAAAAGTGCTTGCGAAAGAAAGCCTCCTCGAATAAAGTACATTTTGATTTTTATTAAATGACTCAGCAATTATCAGAGGTATCAACGGAACCTTATCGCAATTCGTCGTGGAAACGCTAAGCTTAATTAGCCGGCGACCAGTTCGATATCGATCCAGTGACACGTTTGTTACGGTTAACTCGCTAACTAGTATCGTAACCGTTGAGCAATCTGGGAAAATATCTATGTTATTTTTCTCATACGAACGTTGGTGTATATGTTACACAAGTATCGAGAATTATCAGTCGAGTCACTATTCTAGTAATATAAAATATTGTTAGTAAGAGTTTTGAATTTTTAAGCGACCTTTAAAAAGGAGGTTCTCAATTCGTTCGAATGTTCCACGGTTATTCGAAAACGATTTGATTAATTTGTTTAATTTTTTTTTGAAAAGGTATACTCTCTGATGTCCAAAGAGTCTTCATCGAAATTGGTTCATTAGTTTAGTCTGTGGTATCAAAAATAAGACACTAAAAATTATTTATTTTACGTGTCAAAAAATATTTATACCTTTATGAAAGTCTGAGAATGAAACGTGTAATTCTCGCCTAAGATAATAATAATGTTAATATCAATGTAATAATTTAATAGTTCAACAGATTATACTTTGAGATTACTCATTATAATATAACATATGTTTAAAGCAAATATTTATGAAAACTCTCATTATACTAGCCAAGTTCAGATAATCTGAATAAAAAAGAAATACAAATTTTTCTTACTTCACTTTTTGCTAAGTATTAGCCTTGTAGTTTACAGAAAATGTGATTGGCAAGTTGACGTGCTTACAACCTTTCTTAAAGCAAAGCATATCGCAGTAGTGGATAAAGACAATTTAAAAACCAAACGTTTTATACACTTAGCCGTTCACTTTCGACTTTATGATTAACGATCGTTCAAATGTAGCTGTGCAGAATATTGTAGATAACATATTGTAGATTATTAACACAGGCTCGTCCAGTACAATGGCGTAGCTAAAAACATAACAAAATTATATGTACTTTATTTTAAGAAATTATAAACAAAGCATTTCTTGTGATTCACTTACAGTGCAACAGAATACATCCTTGTTCCGAGCTATGTGGTTGAGCGTGCGAAGCGCTCGCGTTTGTGAGGCGTCCTTATTTTTATTTTAATATTAAAAGTTATTTAAAAAATTCGGCAAAGAATTGAGAACCTCCTCCTTTTTTGGAAGTCAGTTAATAATATCGTAAAAACACACAGGCCCTATATGTAATATATAACAATTGATGGCGCTACTGTCCCAGGTACAGTCGATGGTTTAGTCGTTCATCAATAATGTATGTAAAGGGGCAATCGTCTCTTTTTCTCCTCCTGGATTCGCGCCTGTTCCGGGTATTCACACAAATTCCTCTGTGATGGAGGGAAAATGTGCGCCTAGAGCCTCCTACCCCCTAGTCGTCTCCTGCAGATCGGGTCAGAGCGTCCGCTTCTTGTTCCCTTTCCCTCCACCTGAGGTAGATTTTAACTGTAGCCCATTAAATACAGCTCGTATATGGGCTAGCTTGACTGGGCGGTACCTCGTTATCATAGAAGACTGACGTGAAATAGCTAGTATAGTTGTGACTCATGCGGTGAGTGAGAGAGTTGGTAGAAAATTGATCTTATAGAGTATTCGTGAAAATCGGTTCATTAATTTGGTTTTTAAATCAAAGTTAACTAATTTAAATTTTTCCCTTGATGACGGTTACTTTTTTTTACAAATATCTTAGATATTCATCATTTAAAACAAAAAGTGTTTAGTTCATCAGCCAAATAAATTGTCGAGCGAAACTAAGTAAATAATTCGCTGGGATACTTGAAATAACTTTGTAGTTCAGTCATTAAGATGCATACCTCCCCACCTATAATTAAAAATTATTATATATAGATTATCAATCTAATGTAGCTCAATCCATAAATAATTAATAGAAATTCTTAATGAAACTTAGATTAGTTTTTAATGAGATTGTGTCACGGAACGATACGAAACAAAGTGTTTCAGTCTGTATCTATGTTCGGGTTAATCTCGGAAAGCTAATGGATTTAATCTGGTATGCTCAACTGTACTTTCTAAAGGCTTCTATAGCTAAATTATAATTAAGACTTTTAAAATAAGTAAACGACTTCAAAAACATAATACGTAACTACGTGTATATGCTATTTGATTTTGAAAACAAACTATTGAATCGATTTTAATAAAAATCTACGGGACCCACCTTAAAGTATATCCTTTCAAATAAAAAAGAATTTTCAAAATCGGTTTAGAATTGCCGGAGTTCTAAGGTAGCAAAAGTTTTTAAAAAAGGACACGCTATATATTGAGAACTTTCTGCTTTTTGAAGTCTACCTATTTTCAAATAGGTTCCATTGAGTTTTAATGAAAATCGGTTTCGTAGTTTAACTTTAAAATCAAAATCATTAGGTATGTCATCGAAGGAAAGAAAAAGAGTCGAGTTTCTTGCCGGTTCTTCTCGGTAGAATCTACGTTCCGAACCGGTAATAGCTTCATTATAGATGTAATATTTTTTTTTGTTTTTTCATTTATTGACGATTCAAAACTGCTCGTAGGAGCCTACTTGAATAAAGTATATTTTGATTTTGCAAACGAAATTGCAGCATTTAACTTTTGAAGAGTATTTTTTTAATATTGGTCTGAATGAAGTTCCGTGGCGATAGTTTTAAATACTAGTAGCATATAACATCCTAAAGGAAAGTTTAAATCTGAATCCTTCATTATAATTATCATTTCAATGATTAACTGCGCTAAAGGTTACCCTCCAAGTATTCTTGATATGGTATGGGCGTATGTTCAAAGCTGTACCGTGTTTCGCCGAAGGGTTTTATATGGGCAACGATAATATCGTTAATCTTTTAACTACTGGGCTGTTGTTAGGGTTGTCATATGGCCGGGATTGTCCCGGATTTTTGCGTCTTCTCTTGTGACCATGAATACTGTCCCGGATTCCGAATACCTACAGTTTTGTACAGGAAGATTTTTTTTTAGCATTAGCTGTTTCATTGAAGTGGGTAAAAGATAGTTCTTAGTTATTTTCTTTACATTTTTAAATCAATAAATAAAAAACAAGAAATATCTTTAAAAAAATTTCAAATGGCTTCTTATTAAATATAATTACATTTTCGTGCCTTTGGGAAAATTCTTAATCCTATAGTTCCAATATATGCAAGTTTTTTAGGATTCCTTCTTTTTAAAACCATTTCTATCATTACCTAAAATACATATGGCCTTTCGAAAATTACTAAACTTTTGTATTTCTTTTTTTGTTTCTTTATGTTGTATTGTAGTATATTAATAAAGTAGTAGAATTGTCCCGGAAATGATGAATCTTGTATCTGGCAGCCCTGACTGTAGGTAGGGCTGGTCAATATTCTTAACCCATGTATGGTGTTTTGCATTAGAAGTTATGCATTATTTAACAGAAAAAAATAGATAATATGGTTTTGTGACGTCATTTTTTATGAAAACGAAAATGTTCTTTTAAATTTATAGTTACGAATATAATTTAAAAGTTTTATCGACACCGAAATACGATCTCTTTCCTTTTATTATTTGACAATTCTCATTAAATTTAAAAAGTATTAATTCTTATATCCCCTAAATTATGTTATCTGAAGGATATTTTTTTAATCGTGAAGAAATCCTTCTCAAAAAAGAAATAGAAGGCTGCAGCGCTAATATTAAAAGATAGTTGAATCCACCTTATCCTATCGCTACCACCCATGAAAGCATAGGAGATACAGCTAGTAACACGTACAATATAAATAAACAAATTTCATACAGAAATCATCAACATGTTAGGGTCAAGAGACGACGCCGAGCAATAAGTAAATATGGAACTTATAAAACCGGTGCGACTCGAAAGAACATGTCCTAAAACGGCGCAGTGACCACTTAACAACTGTACGAATTTGTGTTTTACAATACCGTAACCTCACGTAAGGACTTTTTGTTTTTCTTGCTCCTTACGCAATATTACCATTGATTTTCAACCGACTTCAAAAAGTTCTCAATTCGTAGTGTACGTTTTTTTATGTTTGTTTCCTCAGAACTGCGTCTTTGTTCTTTAATATCTCATCGTCGTCGTCGTTGTTCTTTTATATCCTAAAAAAAACTGGAATAAATATGGCATCCAAATGAGCGAAATTACGTACTCTGCTTTTGAAGTCGGTTGTATCAATAAAAAAATCTTTGATTGTGGTTTCATGTGTGTTAATTCTGCTATGTCCATTATTTCGTGATGAAAGTGAGCAATCGAGTAGGTAGTTCACCTGTAGTGCCAGTGGACCTGCCAATGCTGTACTATACTGTAACTACCTGTAAATGTCTCACTGCTGGGCAAAGGTCTCTTGGTTAAAATCCTTATTTGCATCGCTGCTCGACTGTGGGTTGCGTTTGCAATTCCGTTGCTAGCTTGAAACGGAGCAGGACAGAAAAAAGATGATAAGCTACCAGCTCTCTTACTCGTGATAGGAACAATAGTTTTACGGCCACTTATAAAATATATTTCATTTTAAACATCATCTATTCCATTGGCAATTTTATCCTTTAAGTTGAAGAAGGTTCCAAAATACCATTCCTGGTATTAATTCTAGATGCATTAATGTTAGGAATGATTTTGGAAATTTTATTTATGAAAGTTGAATTTAGACTTATAACAGCTTACGTGACCATAAAAACTAACTTTACGATGTTATAAAGAATAATTCTTGATAAAATTAAACTTTCGCGAAGCTATAATGAATATTTAATAATACCGTGACAGAATCTTGTCTTTATTCAAAGTATTTTATAATTGTGTGCGCTAAAAGTATTATTAGTATGAAGAAATCGTATAGAAATATTTAAATATTATCTGTGATTGTATAAACCATTAATAATC
The DNA here is from genome assembly GCA_037950945.1 of Hypolimnas misippus. Classification (NCBI taxonomy): domain Eukaryota; kingdom Metazoa; phylum Arthropoda; class Insecta; order Lepidoptera; family Nymphalidae; genus Hypolimnas; species Hypolimnas misippus. The sequence continues at coordinate 7,447,817 of JBBEEQ010000009.1, forward strand.
GCTTGACGGATTTTAATAAAACCAGTTCATACTCTGTGACAACTTAAACTAATACGGTAAAAAATAAAAATGGTTGTATACGAATAATAAATAAAACTAGACCTAATTATTTTTCTTTTATTACTTATGTTTCAATGGAACTCAAAAAATATGGAAATTCTAAAAGTGCTCGCCTAACACGTTCCTTAGTACATAGAGGAATTATTTATCATTAAATGTACAGATAAAAATATATAAATATTTTTTTTTTTAAGTTCTGACCAAGAAGTTCAGTTTTTCAACTTGTGAAGCGCAAAAAAAATCAAACAAAATAGTTCTAACATATGTGCACAGTAAACGGTATAATATATAGAAGGTTTAATAAATTTATATCATTAGAACAATGTTATCAATAAAGCTTTCCCTATAAAGACCGTAAATAAATTGTTATCAAACCGAACGAGAGCCACGCGCCATATTAACAGCGTAATGGTTCTGCGTGACAATAGAATAATAATGCCTGTTCGTACATTCAATTGTCTAAATTGCTGGCGATTGCCGTTCGAAATTGATAACTCGTGAAATATATTTATTCTTAGCCAGCTAGTACTTATGGTGCAAGCTTCCGAATTAGGCTTCACAATTAGCTGCTTCTCGCGGTCTTTTTATGATGACTGTTTCGCTCCCGTGAGTTGTAGCGTGATGTAATGTAGCCTATAATCTTCTTCAATTAACAGGCTATCCAAAACTAAAAGGTTTTTTTTTTAAATCGTGTTTGTAGTTTCTGAGACACAAACATAAACTTACAAACAAATTATATATATTTATAATATTAGTATAGATTTATAAAAGGTGACAAATTTGCGCACGCGCAATTTGATGAATTATATACCCTAAACTGCTTTTTTGTTTAGTAACGTTTGTTACTAATAAACATATACATAATATTTTTTATCAAGTTTCTCGTCACAAAAATCACAATCACAAATCTGTAACCTGGTAACAATTACCTTGGCACGAAAGCTACTGTTGTCAATAATAACATACTACTAACTAAACTAACATAATTTCTTTCAGATAGTAAAGTAAAGTAACAGCCTGTTAATATCCCACTGCTGGGCAAAGGCCTCCTCTCCTATTAAGGAGAAGGTATAGAGCTTAATCCACCACGCTGCTCCACTGCGGGTTTGAGGATTTACATGTGTCAGAATTTCTCCCGACACATGCAGGTTTCCTCACGATGTCTTTCTTCACCGCCGAGCTCGAGATGAATTTAAACACTAATTTAGCACTTGAAAATTCAGTGGTGCTAGCCGGGGTTTGAATACCGCGATCATCGGTTGAGATCGACGTGTTCTAACGATCTCGGCTCGTCAGGTGTAAAGTAACAAACAACTTATGTACACCATTATGAAAGTGTGACAGAAAAACTTATAAACGTATTTCTCGCCTAATAAACAATTTGCTATGAGAAATAATAATATTCTGCTAAAATTGCAGCATTTAACTTTTGAAGAGTATTTTTTAAATCTTTGTCTGAATAAGACATGTTTCGCGGAGACAGTTTTAAATACTAGTAGCATATAACATCCTAAAGGAAAGTTTAAACCTGAATCCTTCATTATAATTATCGTTTCAATGATTAACTGCGCTAAAGGCCATCTCGGCTCATCAGGAGTAAAGTGTCAAACAACTGATGTAAATTTCTATGAAAGTGTGAGAGAAAAACTTATAAACGTAATTCTGGCCTAATAAACAATTTGCTATGAGAAATAATATTATATACCATTTAGTTAACGTACACGTGCCAACAGTTGCAAAGATCATTCTACACAGATATCAAGTACCAAATGACATAAAATGTGATACAGTGGACGCTTTGTGTATTGTATTACATTACAACAGTTTCAGACTCATGGCATACAATTATTAAATAAACGCATCACACTCAATGGCCTCCATTAAGATCTTGTGACCTTGGTCGGGGGTCCGGAAACACTCACAACACTAACACAAACACCCAGACCACGACAAACATCCGTGTGGCCAATACGGACATTCGCCGTGAGCGGGGATCGAACCCGCGACCGTTAGCGCTACAGTCATTTGCAGTGATCACTGCGCCGACGTGTCTGTCAAATCATTCTACACAGACAAATATAATGTATATAAATAAAAATATTTGTATTTTTGTCCTCTACGCGTTTTTTTTTAATTATTTAATTAATTTTATATTTTACGATCGGATAATCTTACTGACTCAATTGGCGATATTCAATTTTGTTTCTTACAACCTTGTAATTTTTTAAGTACCTTTTCCTTTTTCCTATGTTACCTTTTCACGTTATACTAGTCGATAGAACTAGTATAACAAGAAATAATGACGCGTACTGTCTATAATTTTAAATCGTTTTGTCACAAACATATTCAATTTAATTCGATTATTTGGTTAATGGCTTTTAGTTGTCACAAACATATCATCCAATCTATATTCTCGATTGACAACGAATTGTCATAGAATCGATTTAATTAATCGAGTCATGTAATACTCGTTTTATAGTAATTGATATTATCAATGACTATTTTTTATCTAATCGAATAAAGAATGAATGAAAGTGAAAGTATTAATACTACATTCGAGTACATTCAAAATTGAAAATGTATTATTATGGCAAGTGAAGGTCTAGTTATTAGACTAGGAGGTTTTTGTGGGAGCCATTTTTTGCGCAATTCTAAATGAGAGCGTCCATTTGAAATGTTAAGAGTATGATTGTTTTTTTAACTAACAGCTTAGTACTTCAAGACATAGTATTTAAACTACATTTTTATAAATATATTAAAAAAAAAAAACTTTTTAAAATTTTTGTTCCATTTTTTTCCAATTAAATGATGTTTATCATTTTACTGTTTGAGATTTACATCTATACTAATAATAAAATTCTAGAGGGTCGATGTCTGTACATGGAAGATATATGAAAAAAAATCTTACTGGGGGCCTTTACCAACGCAATAGAACCCAAAACAAAGATTTTTAGAATTCTTATCTGTTTGTCTGTTTGTCTGTTTGTCTGTTTATCTGTGCGTTTGTGCACGCTAATCTCAGAAACGGCTTATCCGATTTAGATGCGGTTTTCACTAATATATTGTGGTAAGCTTCACTTAACATTTAGGGTTTGTTTCATGTCAATCGGTTCATAAATAAAAAAGTTATGTCAATTTAAGGGTTCACTTCGAACATTATTTTGTACTTTTTACTAAATGCATGAAAGTACATACATATATACAGTACTTATATCAAAAAATACATTTTTAAATTTTTGTCTGTCAGTCTGTCTGCCTATCTGTTTGTTCCGACTAATCTTTAAAACGGCTAAACCAATTTTGATGGTACTTTTACTTGCAGTTAGCAAATGTTATAAGAAGTGACTTAGGCTTACTTCTATTTTAGATATTTTTAATCTATACATATAAAAAAAATCTAACGGGTCGCTGTCTGTACATAGAAGATATATTAAAAAAAAAAAAAAAACAAATTATTTGGGCCTTTACATACGCAATAGAACCCAAAACAATAATTGTTAGAATTTTTGTCTGTTTGTCTGTTTATCAGTGCGTTTGCGCCCACTAATCTCAGAAACGGCTTATCCGATTTAGATGTGGTTTTCATGATTATATTGCAGTAAGGTTCACTTAACATTTGGTGTTTATTTAATTTCAATCGATTCATAAAAAAAGTTATGTCAATTTAAGGGTTCACGTCGAACATTATTTTGTACTTTTCACTAAATGCATGAAAGTATATACATTACTTACATCAAAAAATCAATTTTTTAATTTTTTGTCTGTCAGTCTGTTTCTTACGACTAATCTCTGAAACAGCTGAATCAAATTTGATGGGACTTTCACAAGCAATTAGGGAATGTCCATTAATCACGTGAGGTCCAGAAAGGGAGAGGAGATGGAAGAAGAAATTCAAGAAATATTTCAAAGTCTAAAAAGTTCTTCAAAACATGACGTATTTAATGGCTTATAATATATAATTATAAGGATTAACTTTAGCTACTTTTTTTAATATGTTTATTTTAATGAATAAGTAAAAAAGAGAATTACGCGATAACAAAATATTGTACAAACCAACAAAATAGTGAACAATTTTCGATTTAAGAAGGGAAGGTATAAAAATAAATAAAATTGATGTCTGTTTGTAATTTTAAATAAATGCATATTAAAGTATACACGGTACTTACAACAAAATTACCAATCTTAAAATTTTTGTCTGTCTTTCTGTCACTCAATTTTTTTCGGCTAATATCTGAAACAGCTGGACCGATTTTGACGAAACTTTCACTGCTGAAAGCTAATGTAATAAGGAACAAAATTGAAACCAATGAAAAAGTGAACAACATCTAATTCAAATATGGAAGATATATGTATATTATATAAATATAATAATTTGGAAAATAATATATTTACTGGGTAATTTTTTTACTGGATATGATAGACCAAATCCGAAACTATAAACAATAGCGAAAAATAATTAAAGAAGTAACAGAGCCGATTTTAATAAAAACTAAAACTATTTCATTAGTTTTTTGAAAAATAAATTCTCCTAGCCAGAAACGAACACGTTGATTTTGGAAAAAAATAACATTCTGTATGATTGCATCATCTGATACTGTCACATATTATAAGAATCAACTTCAGAGAGGTATTATTATATAGTTAACTGCAACAAAAAGAAAGGGCAAATTTTTTACAGAATTCTATCAAATTCATACATTAATTAAATCTTTTGTAATTCTTCAAAAAAACGATCATACCTAAAAGTGAAATTTTTAAATTATAACGGGATGTTGTAACACAAAACAAACGTCACATTGTATCTACTTTGTATAGCTCACATAGAAAAAATAGACAAACATAAAAGAAGTTACTGTGAGTTATTCATTTCATATATTTTTGATATTCTTTACACTCTTCCTTACTTTAGTAGGTGACTAGCATTTTGATGCAAATAAACGAATCGTTCGAAGTTATGCAGTCTTTTTTTCTAAACTTACCGGGAGCCGTGATTTAACCCACATATTTGATATGTATATTTAATATATATAGAATCGATTACTTAACTTCTAATTTATGTATAGATTTAATGTTATTTTGTTAAAAAATAAATCTTTTCCTAAAACTTTCCAAAAGTTGATTCTTACAAGTGACACTATTAGGTAGGTGGTGCAATAATACAGAATGTATTTTTTTTAATTAGTGGGTTCAATTCCAGGTCAGGAGAATCATGAAATTAAAAAAAACTTATGATGCAGTTTTAGATTTCTTAAAATCGGACACGAGACTCCTTTAAGTATTTTTCGCGATTCCTTAAAGTTCCGGATATGGCCTATCAAGCCCAGTTAAAAAAGTCACCCGATATATAATACAAGGAAAACCTCGGCGAGAATATACTGATATACAGTCGAAATTTTAAAGACTAGCACAAAACACTTTTCTTCAACATTTATAGTGAAAACCGTGGAGGAATATCTGAATTAGAGTCTGCTTATAAATACAACGAGAAAGTTCCCAAATCCAAAGTAAGAAGCTCCTTTCTTGAGCAGCACCGCAGACTATTATAACCATGCTTTGCAGGAGACATGCCAAGCATTCTGTAATCCACGCGAACGAAGTCGCGGGCACAGCTAGTAAAAAATAAAACTATATTTATACATGTACTACTTAAGCTCATTATTATTAATGTTATAAATTATAAAATGTTTCGAAAGTGAATCGCAACACAACGAATCGGATTCAATGAGCAGCTCGATACACTTTCTAAGTATAAACAAACTGAGTACTGTTATAGACATATAAAAATAATTTCTTTAGTTTTATACGACGAAAAGACATCCATAATGTTGGATCATATTTAAGAATTTGTAACAAATATTTTTGAAACAGAAAATAGACTACAAATAGAATACGCGATTTTGTTTACTTGAATGACATATTTATTGTAGTTATTTTAGTTTTAAAAATAAACTACTTAAACGATTTTGATGAAACTTTTATAGTACCAATTGAAAATTATACCCTTTTAAACAAAAAAAAATCAACTAAATCAGTCAAGCTGTTTTTGAGTGATCGAGGAATATAGGTATATATATATAAATCTCTCCCCCCCCCCCTTTTTAGGTGTGTTAAAAATAAGTTAAAACCCCAAGATGTAATATCAAATTTGCTACATGAAAGTAAAAAATTATCTAGAATTATTTTATTTAAATAAAATTCTTACAACAAAAGAAATGCCGTTAAAACAAACTAACTTCTACGTTCGTAAACTTTCCCAAGTTTTTATGGTACAATGGTACAATAATACAATGATATTATAAGTAAAAATCCGTTACAAGCACTCCATAGGCGGCACGTCCGAGTGAAGCTAATTGGATCAATTCGTCTCAGTGTCGCCTCACGCACACTACAACAAAATGCATAGCCACACTGCACTAAATACTTGTTTTTTTTCTCTCCTTAACTTAAGAATTTTTTGATGAAGAATCTATTATAGGTTAGCATTACAATATTACATTATTTATGCCTGCGTTTGAGTGCTGTTTTTTAGGGTTCCGTATTAAATTTGGATTCCCTTGTATAGTCTATTTTTCTTTACTTGTCTCATTTAGTAATAATACTTGCAACGAATTATCGTTGCAAGTATTATTATATATAAGTATAATTCGTATTAACGAATTTACGAATATTATTTGTCATTATAAAAAATGATTCAATTTAATTCCTTGACCGATAAGTTCTCAAGCCTAACTGTTATGTGTGGTTAGAATTACGCCATATTTGAGATTGACAATTTGAAAAATAAGACAAATAAAGAAAAACGGACTATAGGTAACGTATCTGCACATTTTATTTGTAATATCATTGTAATAATACTATTATTTATTGTGTTTCCAGTTACATAAATAACCTGACCTATGTCAATAATTGATTAAGAAGAGCTCATAACGTTCTCAGAAACTCAATCAAACGTTCAATTACAGCAAGGAAAGGGACAGCCTATACCAAATTGCGCCGAAAGTAGTGCTATTTCAAGTCGCTGTCTTGTTAATATACATTTCACACTCGCCGATAAAGTGTTTTTTATGAGATCTTGCCGATGCACTCACAACAACACGAGGTCAAGAACTCGCGTCTAGTCGTATTGAGCGGCTGACTCACTTTTACTTATCAAACACACAACAACCTATATATAAAGAGAAGTATTTAAAAATAAACTCTATTGTAACAAAATAGAGTTGATTTTGGTATAGCAGTGAAGGTTAATATAGGAAATATACAGGATGTGTGGTCACAATTAGTTACAACGTTCGAGTTCAGAGAATGTAGTGTAATTAATGCAAGTGGACACTGCTAGATTTGTTTTGTTTATTAATTTTGTTGTGATAGTGTAAAAGAAACTTTATCTTTTACTACCGGTATGTTATAAAATATAATTTAGCGGTCTCGTCAGACTTAAAACTTGCGCAGACGAGGCACTTGTCCACGGAGGACTTAAGTCTGCGATCTTATTATTCTTTCACTACGCAAAGCAGCTCGAAATTATGTATATCGACAAAAAAGGACCCCGAGAATTGTTCCTCATCTGCCAGATTTTTATAGACATCGAATTGCACTAGTTCACGTCCCATTGCTGTAGAAAAACGTCAATTCAAAATGTTTTTAGGCCCGGCCGGTGTGCTGGATTGTATTTCCGAATATGTCCTAGATGTGCCAAGTATTTCAGGTACTTGCCAAATTGGTTGAGGTTTACGGTTAGTGCTTCGCTTCTATTAATATAGCCAGTAAATGGGTACATAACCCAAAAAAGAATTATCAAAATTGCATCAATTGTTTTAAAGACTAGCTAGACTACATATATTTATGTAGGTATAGATTATAATCAAAGAAATCGTATGATCATTTTTGGTAGTTCAAAGACATTAAAACCAGCGGAAATGAATTCATGATTCAAGCAACAAAAAACCTTCGCGACAATGGATTTTTCTACCTATTATATATAGATGTACAAAAAACGTTTTTAACAAATTTTATAATATTACGAAAATATATTTACAGCAACATCATAATAATATATTGTACGATTCTCGATTGCGACTACATTTAAATCGACTGAAAGATTTACGTTTAAAGTGATCGCCTGAATATACTGTAGCTCGATTAAACCTTAGTCATACGAAAGTAATTGAAATACATAGGCTCATACATTATTAAACTCTTCAGAAGGGAGTTATAATTTAAGACGAAGATTAGACGATTAGATTAATTGCGCACGCAAAGTCAAATCGCGATATGCTATGATGCTCGTCGTAGACTTTAACGACGCGATATCGCTTGGTTTTACGACGTCATAACGCACCACGATGCGACGTCGCATGGTTTCACGACGTCGTAACGTGCTACGACGTGACTTCGCATGGTCTCACGAAATCGTAACGTGCCATGTGACGTCGCATCTGTTTTGGTCTATAAGTATAATCAAACTTTGAAATATAATCGAATAACAATTGTACATATTAAATTAAATGGCCTTTTAAAGTTGCTAACGATACTTATGTAATTAAGTTTAATAAGAAAATATGTACCTACAGTCAAGACTTAAAAACCTGTTATAAAATGTTCTATTTGAGTCATAAATACAAACAAGTTTATTAAATAGATCACTAAGATAAGTTTCCTAGTAAGTCTTATTTATATTTAAACTATATTTAAGCTCTTGTCGAGCTTTGTTATTCGATGTGTGCAGGATATTGGGACTTAGGATAGTATTTCTTGCAATACCGCATAACTAATTCTTGCTCCGAGGTTCGAAATTTGAACAAAATATTATTTTAGTATTGATGAAATTTTGTCATAACATCAAATGGATGACCATTGAAAGTAAAATTTTAAGAACGCAACACGTTAGGCACATTTTACAAAAGAGAGAAAGAGAGCTATATATTTAAGAAGTTTCATTTTTATCATGTGCACGGTATTGAGCAAATTTTATACGTAAATAGTTATATTCAATTCTAGTAATTAATTATGTGTTTCTATTTTCTCATCTGCATTCTATATACATATGAGCCGAGATGGCCTAGTGGTTAGAACACGTCGATCTCAACCGATGATCGTGGGTACAAACCCCGGCTAGCACCGCTGATTTTTCAAGTGCTAAATTTGTGTTTAAATTGATCTCGAGCTCGGCGGTAAAGGAAAACATTGTGAGGAAACCTGCATGTCCTGGAAGAAATTCTGTCACATGTATATCCGCCAAACCGCAGTGGAGAAGCGTGGTGGATTAAGCTCTAAACCTTCTCCTCAATAGGAGAGGAGACCTTTACCCAGCCGTGGGATATTTATACAGTCTGTTACTTTACTTTACTTTTATTCTACATACAAGTGATTCTACATAATCCGTTAATTCCTTGAAATAATTCATATAGCACAGTGCACTGTTCCGTCGTATCATCAAGGCCGCAGAGTTCAGAGCACTGTGTCTGATATATAATATAAATAATATTCATATATATTACATGATGCGTCAGTTATGAAGTTATGGTAGACGGCGCCATATGGTGGGATAATTTACGTCGCGCCAAAACAGCAATTAGTATCATAGAACTAAATCGTGCTAAATAAGAATATGTTTTTGTTTTGCGTTTCGGGTTTTTTATTTTCTATATTACAAAGACTTGAAAAAAAATCTACTTCAAAAACAGTTTGCAAGTAGTTTTTTTATGTAACAATTCTATATATTCTCCAATAAGTACGTTCAATTTATTAACATTACGGACACATGTTTAATATAATTGGATATTTTTTAAAATTTCATTGCAGAATATAAAATACTGGCTGTCCCTTACGGTTTCACTCGCGTTTATGGTTACTGCTTCACTCCTATGAGTTGTAGCGTGATGTAATATAGCCGATAGCCTTCCTCAACAAATAAACTATCTAACACAAAAAAAAAAATTCAATTCGAACCAGAAATTCCTGAGGTTAGCGCGTTCAAACAACAAACTCTTTAGCTTTATAATATTAGTATATAGAGTATAATAACATTTTATCAATACTGTAGATATTATGTTTTTAGACGATTATTCAAATAAGTTTTGTTAAATGTTTTTAATTAAATTTTTACCTTTTAACAAAAATAAAAAGATAAGACAAGGCAAGATATCGCTAATACCTTATCTTTTAAAAGTGTCAAGTGCCACATCCTCTTGTGGATGTCAAACACCTGCTGCATTTTAAAATGCCTAAGGCTTTGCTCAGACGAGGGATATTTCTCGATGCATTTTGCGTATCAAATAGAGACTTGCCGTTTGTCGGATACAAGATATCAATCTTTATTTTATTTTTCAATATTAAATCAACCACTCCCTACGCAGGTGTAGCTATTATTTAGTGTACAATTATTTCCACTTGACACAAATGTATTACCGATAAAATAGTGTTCGATGTACGCAATTCCCAATAGAAACGTGTCTAAGTTTGCGCAGCGGAACTGTGATCGTGAGACTGTGTACTACAGCAGTTGTTTTCCAAAATTTATTTTTTTCATAGCTCTCTTTAAAATATTTAATCATATGGCGACTCTCTTCTATTTTATTAACTGATTGATAAAAAGAAAGAAATTATATATTGGTATGTATGTTAGTGTTTTTCTTATGTTTTTGGTAAAAAATTGTACCACATACAATTTGGAAAAGTAAAGTATAGATGCGCGTCCTTATTATACATAGACGCGCCTCGCAGTTTGGAAAACGCTATACCACAGTTACGATTCAGTTATAAGTATTAGTAATAATTAGCTAAGGGCTGTCCCTAGTATGTAGACCGCCTTATTGTTAGGCAGATGTGTATATCTAAAAGGAGGACTTTTTTGTTGGCACTGTGTTTAGTTTTACACAGACTTACCTAGTTTTTAGCGCTTTTTTTAAACTGAAACTACAGTTAATATACACTAAATTCATTGCTAATATGAATAAACTTAAATTATTAATGATATTCCCAAATACGAAATTCAAGGATTTTAGTGATAATTTTACGTATTTTGGTTTATCCTGTCTTCCTATAAATTGTATAGGGAAAAATTGTATAGGAAAATGAAAATAAAAAAAATAATCATCTTGGTTTATTTTCAATAAAATTACTTATTGGTAACGACCTGGAAAGCACAGGACCACAAGGAAAAAGTCAATAAACTTTTATCTCTATATAGAAAACCCAACATGTTTTAATAAATAATTTAATTACATTCATTCTCTACATAAATAAATACAAAAAATTTTAAAAACCCGATTTAAAAATAAGTCAAATTCCTTAGGTTACAAAGTCGAATTACTTAGGTCATAACGGTTCGCCAATTTTGACAGTCTACGTCCGCCATGTTGATTTTTGCTGACGTCACATCATGTGACAATCCGAGAATAATAAACGTGCTCACGAAAATTATTACCCTCCTACTGGATCATCCGGTAAAATCGAAACATCTAAAGCTTACTCTAAACTCGCAGTTATGATCGTTATAGTTATGAATGGATTTCACGATTTCGTAACAGCGCCCACTCGATCCTAAGCAGCTGTTGCTGATTGTGACTCACAGCGGAACTAACAACTGCTACACGGCAGGTGTTGATATAGCGAATGCACTTTTGAGTCCTTTTGTTTAGCTTCTTTTTTAAGGTACGATAAGTTTATTTTAATTTTACATATGTATATGTATAAGTACAATGGACGACAGGTTGGCGCAGTGGTCACTGTAAGTGACTGAAGGACTAACGGTCGATTGATCGATCTTCGCTCACAGCAAACGTCTGTATAGGCCATACATTTGTTCTGGATGTTTGTGCTGTGTGTGTTTTCCACACGATAAAAGGTCATATATAAATTATAAAGTGGTCCGTTGAGTGTGGAGCGTTTATTTATAGTTTACAAATTATATGTTAACAGTTTCTGTTTTTCAATGACAGAAAAAAACTCCTTCTTTTTTTTTCGACTGCTGTAAAATGATATCGCATTTTCTAGAAAAATATAAGTAACTTTAATGAGTCATTTGTATTTTTCTTCAAAACAGTTATTTAATACGATTTTAATCAAAGCGACTCTTTGCTAATAAAAGTCTATATTTTTTTGCTGTTGTTTTTGTTTGTTGTAATAGTGTTTACATTCATCTCGAGCTCGGCGGTGAAGGAGAACATCGTGAGGAAACCTGCATGTGCCGGGAGAAATTCTGACACATGTATATCCGCCAACCCGCAGTGGAGCAGCGTGGTGGATTAAGCTCTAAACCTTCTCCTTAATAGGAGACCTTTGCCTAGCAATGGGATATTAACAGGCTGTTACTTTACTTTACAATAATAAGGAGAACGAGTAAAATGTTATCTTATTTTTAAAGCTTAAATATAAATTGTATGTTATTGCAGTTTATTATTTGCGTTGTACGACAGAACAGCGATTTAAATCCGGTTTTGTGATAAATAATTCTTTTGTTTTTTTTTGTTGTTTTTATGTTGTTTCTGAGTAGGATTGACATTTATTCGAGTTTTTCTGGATTATTCTATATTTATTTCTCTATTTGGATCAGGGAAAACTACAATTGTTTTACATATTGATTTATTTAATGCATCGCTCTTAAGGTGTTGTGGGCACAAGCTGCTATACATCTTTTTACTATTTTAAAATTAATAAAGGTATACATTATTATTTATTAATTTATTTTATTAAAATGTTTTCCTCATATTTTATTTCTGTGATAGATTTTGAAATAATTATTTTTGAAGTGACGAAAATTATCAATTTTTTTTTAACATTAACTAAAATTAGGAAAGATTTTTTTTTCAAAGTAAAAAGCAATGTCTAGATCTTTAAATATCCTTGATTTAATTTTTTTATGGCAGCACTATCTCTGAGTCATATAAATATATTTTTACTACAAACTCATTTGTCATCTCATTATGCTAGATTCAGGTGAGGAGTGTAATGATTGTGAGAATAATGACTCATAGATGTTGGCTCTTACGTGTGCTATTGTTGTATCTCCGTAATTATAGTTAACACCTTTGTTTACTTCCCGTGATGTTCTTCCGATCATCATACATTTCATAAGAGATATATTATTAAGTTACTTATTAATGGAATCATCTTAGGAATCTTAATTTCTATATTTCTAACTTTAATAAAAACAGTCAAGTCAAACTTTAAAAATACTTTTATAAAACTAAACATAACGTAACAATAATAAAAATTGTAAAGTCCCGCTCGCGCTTGGTTGGTTTTTATGATAAGTATACACAACAGCAATTTATAAACACATATTGTAAAAATTTTGCCTTCCTACCTATTACTGCTGATATTCGCTGACGAACAGATGGACGTATGGACAAAGGAAGATTAGTAATAGGACCCTGTAAACACTCTTCGGATACGGAAACCTAAAATTTAAGTACAGTAAAATTTAAGTATTCAGTTTAATAGCTCATATAATTTTCTAAGGTTACATTTTATTTATTGCGCGCACAAAATACACATAGAGAGTGAAAATAAAGATTGAAGTTTCTTTTAATCCTTAAGAAATATTAACACTATATAAAGTTCGTTTAGAATTAAACATTTGGTATCTCAGCGATTTTGGTAATGCCTTTTCTACGAAATAAAATACTGAATAAAATTGTTTACGCCAACCGCGTTATTATAGTATTTAGGCTTCCGAGAAATGTGAATTCCAATCGTGCAAGCTAGTTCAGTTATTTTACGGTTAGCTTATATGTGATTCTGTAACAAGCGTGCTACCACATTCAAATAGTGCTCTCGTTTCAACATAGTGGTCTAAATTTTTCTTAACATTATTCGGTACAGTTTCAGTGATATAGTAAAGTCTATATCAGGGGTTGCCAATTAGTTTAATTTGCGGTCCGTTTTTCAAATTTATTATTGTCGTCGCAGTCCGATAACTTCCGATCTTAACATAATCACGTTGCTAAAATCAAATATTCAAATATTGCGTGAAGTTTGGAATAAAGTTGATGTTTACCGCCACAAGAAGTTTTAAGTTAAACTATATTTCTATATTAATATTATAAAGAGGTAAAATTTGTTTGGAAATTTGTTTTTAAGGGTAATCTCTGAAACTACTAGTCCAATTTGAATAATTATTTTTGCGTTCGATAGTCCCTTTACTAAGGAAGGTTAAAACCTATATCATAGGATCTAAGCAATGACTATGAGCGCGACTGAAAATGCGAATGTCAACTTAAATACAAACAGAATCTAAGACTAATAAATTTCTGTTTTACGTTCCACTGCTTTCTTAAGGTCCGCACGAAACGGACCAGCGGTGGTACGGATCCGGACAGCGGTCCGCTATTTGATGACCCCTGGTCTATATTGCAGACTGAGATGTGTGCGGACTGCAGAATACGTTCGAGTGATGCATGTCAATATACACGTGTGAAATAGGGTATCGGTTTTTTGAATATTTATAATTAGGCAGAATAGAAAATAATTTGTATATTGTAGACAAGCGGCTCGCCTCAGTTTTATTCGAATTGCATTTCGAAATGTAGCCTTGTTTTGTGAATACTGTTTTTCTATATTTCAGCGTTCTGCGATTTGACTAATACTTCATCGCAAATTGTATTAATTTTCTTATCTAATCCATACTGATACATAAAATTGAAGTCTGTTTGTAATTTTAAATTTACAGCTTTTCACATCAATGTATAAAATTTTTGTCTGTGTCTGTTTGTGTGTCGGTCTATTCGTTCCGGTTAATTTTTAAAACGGCAGGACCGAATGTGACGGGAGCTTTCACTAGCAGATATATATTGTTAAAGAAATTACTTAGACTTTTGTTTAGTAGTTTTCTTTATATAAATTTTCGCAGACGAAGTCGCGGGCACAATCTAGTTCTTTAATATATTAAGAATTTGAACACATAGTTCATGAATCTTATCCAATACAGGTTTTTGGTAAAATGCGAATATTTTCGAAATTTCTTAGAAAAATTTTCTGTGATAAATATTTTGTTAAAGTTACTTAATTGATTTTGAAACAATTCTATCGTTATGTAGATCAGTCTAAGATCGTAACAGCTATATTTCACACGGACGTATTTAAGATCGTTTTACGGTAATCGAGATAATTTAATGCCATTTAAATTAACAATTTGTAGATATCAATGACGATAACATCAATAAATAACATTTAGTTTAACCGATAATGAATCTTTGACGTAAAAATAAGTAAGTTCAAATCTAGTTTAATCCATACTAATATGTTAAAGTTAGACAGTTTACGTTTATTATAGTACTAGCTGTTGGAGACGGATATTGTTAAATATTCCATTGGTTCAAAAAAAAATATATAATAGATATATATATATATATATATATATATATATATATATATATATATGTTTCTTTATTAACTAAAAATTGCTTACGGCTTCGCACGGGTATACGACTTTGAAATGTTGTAGATAATATTTATCTCTTGCTGTGTAATTTGCGGTGACTTGTTTCATTTTCGAAGTCGGTTAACTTTTTTTAAAGTTTTTTATTTATATAGATTAAAGAACAATCTGAATATTTAGAACCATTTGTAAGCAAATGAGCTCAAAGAAAGCAACGATGAAGCGTGACCGAGTCCTCAAACAATGCAACCGTGACTGTCCGTCTGTCATGCGCTGTAACGCCTGACTGGAGGGTATAGAATTAATTGGGTGACTCCTTTCAATTATTCATTATTTCTAATTGCTTAAAGGCAAAAGTGACACGTTAACCATCTGTTGATGAATAATGAAGGTTCTGTTTTAGTACATTTCGACTTCCTTATACGAAGTAAATGAATTAGAACGGAATAACAATATTTGAGTATATACACAAAATAAAAGCTAAAATAATTAACAAAATTAAACAAATTAATTAAAGGACAAAAAATTCATGCTCATGACTACCATCGCAGGGATTTTAGTAGGTACAAATCACTCTTCGTATCCAAAAGGGTCATAACGTTAATATCTGCATATATCTATACGAATGTATTCCACATCTCTACATCATTTCTTCCTGCTGTCTATGCGTTTAGATCTTTTAAATTAAACGATTAAAGATAATGGTTTTATATGCATAAACACGCATACAGTAGAGAAAAGCCAATAATTTCAAAGATTTGTTATGTGACGTCCTAAAATACTACATTAAAATATTACAGCCGTGCGAAGCCGGGGTGGGTTGCTAGTAAAACATAATAGAATATATTGGAATCGATTTTACATTTAACATTGTTATTCAAAACTGTCTTAGATCTTCCACCGCCATTGTTCAAAGATCGAGAGAAGATAAAATAAAGATCTTTGTCCTCTATCCCATTATAAACATTTGATAATAATTGTCAGTCACGTCATTATTTACGTATGACTAAAAAAATCGTTAAAGCGCGATCCGATTCCGAGCATTGAGTGTTCCATATCAATCTCACGCTATTTACTACTTGGTTGGTTTTTATTATTTGTTTTTTAAGAAGTTTCACAATAATTATTTCTACTATAGTTTGACTCTTGTATTTGGTATTGCTTTTTTAAAACAAAAAAAATACTAAACAGATGGAAAAAAGTTATCCATTCTTGTGGTCGGGTATAGACCATACTTTACGAAAACGACCCCCCATTCTCGAAAGCAACGAACTCTTACTAACACGATTTTAGACATTTAACCAGTTATGACCTGGTACCCACCTGGTACCCCACTTTAAGATAATCGTTACATCTAGGAACAACCTATATACGGTTTTGGTACATTTCACTTAACAGTTTGAAAGATGCAACCGTTGAAAGCAGTGATTTTACCTTTTAATGATGAGGCATCATATAGTTAACTATTATAAATATAACTAAATGAATTGTTTATGGACCACCGGCTTTAAAGGGACAAAGAAAAGGACGGGCAGATATCTTAGTTGTAGTTATAAGAATCAAGTTGGCACACTTCGTTTAAGGTACCCTAAAACAGTTTTGTTATCTCCTTTCAATACTGACTCTTAAGCAATGTCCCACTTCGTGTGGAATTCGTAATGCCTCGATATTACGGTTAGGCTTTCATTGCGAAGTGACGTTTGGACCGTGGTCGAACTGACGACGATGTTTGTTAAGGCTTTTGTCAATGGAATACATTAATATAGTCCGTCTCGCTCTTACATGCTTTTTCTTTGTCTTATAAGTCAATATAATTAATTTATGATAAAAACTGATACAGTTTCATAATGTACATATATGTACATAGTTACATATTATGTACATATATTATATTTTGTACATAGTTTAGAACATATATTTCGAGCGACCATTATGTAAGTAAGAAATTGTGCCAAATTTTAATCAAACTTTTTTTTATTAATTATTAATTTCAAAATGTTATTATAAAAAACACAAAAAATATGTACTAAGTCTACATTTAAATTCAATTAAGTATTAAAGTAAAATTAATGATTCATTAAATTAAACATTAACAACATATGTTTAAATAACCTCGTATTATCTTTATGTGTTTGTTATCAAATATTAAAATTAGCACAATTTGGCGTAAAATTTTAATTTTATATACTGATAAATATTCTTGTTGTCATTCTCAGAAAATAAGTTTAGTGTGTTAATAGTTGGATTACTTACTAGTGGTATTGCGTTTGTGTTTTGTGTATGATACCACGAAGAGTTCTCCTCATATTAATAAAATGTTATAATATACGTACTTAATTATAATTATGTTATAACGTCAACTTAAAAAAGTTTTGCAAATTATTCAATTCAATATTAACGGCTTCTAGACATGCCTTTTTTTTTCTCGCTGGGGAATGCATTTATGCATCCCGCCCGATAATTCAGGCAGGTATGTGGGACTCCTGGTGGCAAAGGCGAGTGCGCCAGACTACCCACTAAAACCCAGCGGTACCCTCATCGTCTCAGTGGAGCGCTACGGTATCGCTTACGCATGCTACCGTGACGCCCCGACGGTTTGCCCGCCTACGTGGCCTTCTTCTGGAGAGTGCTCCCGGGCACCGAAAGCACTCTTACGCCCTGGTGGGCTTCTAGACATGCCTAAAGATCATTGTTTATTACCCTTTTTTATACATCTCTTTGCTTTTTCTTATTTATCTTCAAATCGGTTACCAAACATACAATAAAATACATACAACCGAACATAGAACCTTTTCGAAGTCGGTTAAAAATACCATATAATCTCTATGCAAATATTCCGTGCAAACGTTATGATTATTCGTAGTAATGCAGCCTTGCGTAAGTTATACGCGGGCGATACTGGGCATAATTTTCGTAATGAGAGAAAGCAGCTCTACAACCGAGTGACCTTGTGCTACGTGAATTTTTTAAAAATGTATCACCAACTTTGAGCTAGATTTAAAAGGTCTAAAAAAGGTGTCGGGTCACGCCGTTCAGAGATCCGTAGTCAAGTGAATGAGTGAAAAAATTATTCGTTTTTTTATTAGTGACAAGAAAGTGCAATGATCTGGGTCCACTATCTTTCCCATTAGTATATAAAGTTCATGTATTTTTCATAATATTTTTGGTGTATATGTCTTAGAGTCCTTTTAATGTTATGAATTTCAGTATCATTTATAATATTCAATCATCAATATAAATAATTAAAATCTAGTGATTTCAAAAGATTTTATCGAAGAGCCCATGTAATAACAAACATTTTTATACACATATATTAATACTAAAAAACTATATTGATTTGAAACATGTATAAGAAAAACGACAGCAACACCGGGGAATAAAAAAATAGTCACACTCTTATAATACAACACTTCAGTATATCGTCCGTTAACTTCTTTTACATCACTTCTCCTGAATTTATTTTACTAACACCTAATTATCATATTTTGAAAACCGTCCTCTTTTATTCTATCTATCGACAATATATGACAAGAGGAATTCATATCGACATGATGTCGATATGAATTCCTCTTTTTTTTGAAAGCCTTTCTAAAGTGCCAGTATTGTCTTTCCAAATTTATATATAAATATAGTTTTTAACATAATATTACATCTCCATATTTAATATAACGGGACTTATCGATAACTAACGGTAGTAGTACCTTATTTATTGCTCAACGTTTCGACGAAGTTGCATTCTCTCAGCCAGTCAGCTCGTAACCACGACGAATGTAACTTCGTCGAAACGTCGAACAATAAAAAGGTATTACTACAATTAGTTATCGCGATAAGACCGTTATATTAAATATGAATAGTATAAATCGCGAAAGTTTAAAGTATATAATATTACATCTTCTTTTAACAGATATTTATGCAACCTTACACATGGAATCCATGAGGTTTTTCATATAAATTTTTCATTACTCGGGATCCAATAATGAAGTATATTAAAATGTTAATTTATAAGTATTTTTAACCTATAAGTATGTATCTATAATTATCGAAAATGTATTTTTATTTAACGATATGAAACTGGTTAATTGAAACGTATATGAAAAAATAAAAATATTTATGTTTTCAAAATCAACTGACATTCTGATCCAGCTTAAAAGTTCATAAAATCTTAATGTCACAATTAAATTACGACGCGACAATAAAATTATTTTTACAACGACAACCTTATTTATGCTTTAAAGCACTGTACAAACGTGGACACTTTTTAACCGACTACGAAAAAGGAGGTTCTATGTTCGGCTGTATGTATTTTTTTCTATGTTTGTTCACCGATTTTTTACTTGGCGCCGACTTCGAACGTTTTACTTGGCACCGACTTCAAAATGTTGTGGAAAATTTATTTTTTTGTATACATACTTGTTTCGGTTTCGAAGTCGGTTTGTTTTTTTTTTTCAAAAAGTTTTTATGTCTATAATTGCCTACACCGAACACTTTTCGATCGGCAATCCGTTTACTAAACAACTGGACACAAATATTGGCTCAGGGAGTGGTTGATTTTATATTGATTGTATGAAAATAAAGTATTGACTGGTGGCTTGTGACACAAAAGTCTTCAATTGTACAGCGCCTTACGTATTATCAAAATTGTAGTTTTAATATTGAAATTAATTGTGAAGTAGGCAGTCATTTTCTCAACGATAAGTTAACAATGTTTTTGTGATTGTATTTATACCCAACACGCCTTGTAATGCCTCGTGAGGTATATAGATTCTTTGGGCTCCCCATCAAAGTAGAAACACATAGAAGATAAATATTTTTCTATTTATTTGTTACTTTATCACGCCTAAATCGTTAAATCACTTTTAAAAAATGTCACAAAATTAGAAATTAAATAAGGATACATAAAAGAGGATTTTCGTAATCAAAATCAAAAATACTTTATTCAAGTAGGCTTTTAAAAGCGCTGATGAATTGTCAAAACAAATAAAAGCTACTTAAATCAATGAAAAGCTACCACCGGTTCGAAATGTAGATTCTACCGAGAAGAAAAAAAAGTCACTTTGTGTTGCAAAAATAAAAGTCGAAGGGGTTAAAATTGAGAATGAAATATTTTATTTTTTACTAAACGTTATTTTTCATATCATATCACGAAGTAACACGGACCGCTTAGTAACAAAATATAACCATTTAAATCTACAATGAGGACGTTCACCACGTCCACATTACAACTAAGTCGGGTTTACGATTCGTAATATTCTCACAATGGGAGGAAGTCGGAGTGCGTCATGGGTATGGAGGAAATAAAAAGGAACGACTTTTAGTTTTTTACGTCGACGCTTTGGGGCGCGTTGAATGTGACGTTCATACTTATTTGATACGCATCAAATCTACACTAATATTATAAAGAAAGATTCGATTGTTTACAGTGAATATGCATCGAAACTACTAGATCGATTTGAAATTTTATTTTGCGTTGGTTAGCCCGTTTATTGAGGAAGGTTATTGGGTGGACGCTGATATAAATACTGTGTCAAGCTATACAGACTTAATTTTGAGAAAATGGCGTGTAAAGATGTTAAATCTATTTTTATTAAATTAGTTTGAAGAAGTATATATATATATTTTTCTTTTCTATTTTAATAAAAGGTGTAATGAATTAAAATAAGATCGGTTTAGTGAAGAGTTTGATGTAATATTAGTTTTTCAAATATATGTGATTATTGTACAAATTGCAAAATATGGAAGCCACTTGAAATTCAAAACATTAAACTAAGAAAATTTAGTCTGTACTTATTTAGCTCAAATGTCTTGAAAAGTTTTTTTTTAATAATGTTAAATAAGTAATGCATTATCAGACTATATCAATTCAATTCAATTCTTTGGTTTATGGGACTATACCAATACCAGTATATCTAATTTTGACGTTTTGTGGGTTGACACATTATTGCTGCTGTGGATTGACATATTATAAGCATCCATGAATGTATTTTTGTATAAATAAAAAAATATCGTCGAATGAAGCCTATGATTAGGACGATGACATGTATATTCCTTTTTTATTGTGTTTGTAATTTTCAGGGCACACCCTAGCAGAAGGTCGAATAAATTTTTTTATCAAACTGTCTTTCTACTATCCCACGAAACATTATAAAATCCTTATAACACATAATTTTATAAACAATATCATATAATTGGAATGCATATGCAATTGTGCGTTGATATCTTTTAAGTCTTAAGTCAGAAAGTTCTTATTTACTCATGTAGAAAAGATAACATAAATTATTAATTCCTTCAGAGTATTTTATTTTATTATACGGTAATCATTATATGACATAAGGTAATTAACTGCATATCTTAAACAATAATAAACATTACAAAGATAATTAACATTATAATCTCTAAATGCGTTTTAATATTTACAAGCTTTTGCTCGCGAGATGATAGATAGATTTTATTGTGCCCTGTGTCCGTTTAAAACCTTATTTTTCTGGTCATTACGACAGGCGAGCCATACTTGAAGTGAACATTCCAAGTGTAAACAACAAGTTGACAACGTTTTATCGCAATCATAGATGGATGCTGATAAGCAATAATGTGTCAACCCAAATAAAGTCAAATTCGGAGATATTGATGTATTTTGATAGTGTGTTACTTATTTAACAATATTAAAAATAATTTTAAGTTATATAAACTAAATATGTACGGGAAAAGCGTCTTAATTTAATGTCTTGAGTTTTAAGTGCGTTCCATATTTTGCAATTTATACAATAATCTCAAATATTTAAAAAACTTATAATTAGATATCACTTTAAATATATCAATCTGCTTTTAATTCATTACACCTTTTATCAAAATAGAAAAGCAACGATGGATATATGCGTCTTCAAACAAATTGATTAAGAATAGGTTTGGCATGTTTAGACATCATTTTCTCAAAATAAAGTTCATGTGGCTTGACACAGTATTGCTTATCAGCGTCCAGATAACATTTCTCTTATAAATACATTCGAT
The DNA here is from genome assembly GCA_037950945.1 of Hypolimnas misippus. NCBI lineage: Eukaryota > Metazoa > Arthropoda > Insecta > Lepidoptera > Nymphalidae > Hypolimnas > Hypolimnas misippus. Next base: position 7,470,261 of record JBBEEQ010000009.1, read on the forward strand.
GGAAGGATCAAGACTGGCGCAACATAAGCAGTAAAAGTGGCTTTTTATTGGCTTTTTTATCGGAATTACATGGACGGTGATATGATTCCGTTTAGCTTCCCCATAGTATCCACCCTGGCCAGGGTGTCAAAACGGACATGCGATTCTGATTATCCCCCTTAGGGTGGTAACTTTGGAGTGGCTAAACGGAACCGTCTGAACGGTACAGCAGCGTAAAATAAATGTACAAACGAACAAATAAACAATAATTTTGATGTATTATATTAACTAAAGTTTCACACTTTAAAGTGCGAATCCATGCCGTGACGTTGGTGATTATTACTTTGCTTTTATGAGTCATAGCGTGACACTACATAGTCTAAAATCTTTCACAATAACTACCTGAAAGTTACGAAGTACATCGCGTTCAAGAAAACAACCCCTTTAGTAGTAGCTGTAACGTTCTCTTACCTTTCTACAACGTTTTCAACGTCGGTGCCAGTTAATAATACGTAAAAGGTTTTACTTGGCACCGACTTCGAATGTTATACCTTATTGGTGACCCCTGATCTAGCGCACTCTTTTCCCCGACTGAGCTCTCTTGATTGAATCAGCTGAAGCACTATACAATCAAACCTTTTTATTAATATAACGATTTGTCTCTACAATCATATTTGAAAACGATAACGTAATTATTGGACGGGAATATAATTGTCAAAGAAAATACATATATATTTCACCTTTAAACAATAAAGACGAAAATTAACAATTGACTCATTCGTTATGGCCGGCTACTTAAAACTTTAATACGATTTACATTACAATATGTGCATGCATGCATAATGAAAGGGGATATAGGGGTGTCGCGAGTCATAATGAATTCGTGACAAAGGTTCAATATCCACAAGATTTTTTAAAGTAGTCTCTGTTGTAAAGAGTAGTTTCTGAAACTACTGATTCGATTCGAAAAATTCATTTTGCGTTGTATACCCCGTTTATTGAGGAAGGTTATAGGCTATATTATATCATGCTATGATTCACGGAAGTGAAGCAGTAACGATACAAGCGAGTGAAACCGCGTTGGTAAGCTAGTCTATACTAATATTATAAAGATGTAAAATTTATTTGTGAGTTTATATGTTTGTATGTTTGTAAAACAGGTCTGAAACTACTGATCCAATTTGAAAAATTATTTTTGCATTGTAAAGTTCGTTTATCGAGTAAGGTTATAGGCTATATTACATCACACTACGACTCATAGGAGCGAAGCGGTAACCATAAAAACGAGTGAAACGGCGAGAGACAGCTAGTTACATATAAAACGTTATGAATATAAAAAAACATTTTATCTTTGGTGAGCTCAAGCCATAATTTGAAACTATCGTTATAATTTAGTAAATTCGTATAGGTCATATTTGAAAAAAAATGTACATGTATTTATGGTAAAAACCACAATTTGTTCAAAAAATAAGTACCATTTGCACGAGAAACCATATAATGGTTAAATATTATATAAAATGTTTTATTTAATTGGTCCTAATTATGACAAGTGCTAACGGAAAGTCGACGTATCCTAACGTTTCATTAAACGGTATCTATAATTGCATGGCCGTTTTAAAACAATTTATTGAGATACTAAAATAAATACTATACTAAATTATACTTACTAAGTAATATTTAACGCAATCCACGTTATTAAAACAACACTGATGTCTCGTGGTTTCAATCGCGTTTGTCTTTAAACGTCTGAACGGATCTTCATGAATTATAGCTTATTAAGAATGAAAAAATAGAGTAAGTTCCCAAGTCGACGCGTTTATGTATACATTTTTTAATATATGACTATGATCAACTTTTTACCGTGAGGTCTGATTTTTGAGAATACTTTTTTATTGAAAAAAATATATCCTGAAGTTATTCTATACATTTGAAAAAAAAATCCCACCCTAACGTTTAAAAAACAGGGAATGATTGTTTGATACGGATTAGTCTGATTTTTATAATCCTTTTTGTATTTAAAAGGGTTTTTCAATTTTTTTACTTATTATTTTATACCTCGAAGTTGGTTCCATATATAATTCGAAAAAGTTGGTATCGTAAGGTGGGAAAATAGGGGTGGTTGATTGTTATTAAAATTATAATGTAAATATGAATTAAATTTCAAATAAACAACTACCAGCCCTAACCTCATATGTCTCATGGATCAGCGAGTTTTCGCCTTTATAACGCTAAAACTTGGTAGGTACACCGTGCATTCATTTCCACTTATATAATACATAATGAATTAAATTAACTTTAATTATATTCTGAACATTACTTTAAGTAATTATTTTATATAAAAGAACGATAAAACTTTGAATAAATACTATTTTATAATAAAATGTATGTAAATGTATATAAATATAAAAATCAATGCCACTTTTCGTTGTAATTTTATAACTCAAGAACGGGCTCGCCTATCCAAACCAAATGCTTAGGCTTTGTTCGAAATATTTAGTAAATGGTTTATGGGAAGATTGCACAAAAACGGTTGAGCGGTTCTTCATTTATCACATTTTTTGTAGCGAATTAATTCTATAAATGGCGGATCATTTTGTTATTTTTTTTTTGTAGCGAAATACGTACCGGGCCGTTGTTTATAAAATCATTTTAAAATAATTTTGTCTCTCTCCCCCTAAATAAGTTATAGCCTTGTAGTGAAAAATACTAAAAATATGTTTTCGACTGTGTAAGACTACATTACTTGTCATACTAAAACGATACGATAATTTAAAAAAATGTTTGTTTATTTTTTTTTCAAACGATGATCACGATCACGCTCTATACTTCCAAGCTGATACAGACTGTATGTTTTCATAAGTTTAGAAGTTGCTTAACTCCTTTTAACAAATAGAAAAATGCTGATAAACGTCAGCAGTCTAAATGGATCTTCATACATTATAGCTAAAATAAATCTCAATTACAGCAGTTTTCAAACAAAAAAAAACGCATCAAAATTGGTCCATTCGTTATAGAGCTACAATAACCTATAACACATTATATAAACGTACTAACTGTCTCTTGCGGATGTCGTAGCGTGATTATATTACATCACAGCCTACAGCCTTCCTCAATGAATAAACTATCTATCACAAAAATAATTTTTCAATTCAAACCAGTACTCCTGAGTTTAGCTCGTTCGAACAAAAAAATTCTTCAGCTATTATTATTAGTATAGATAAAACCTCTCTTTTTAAATCAAGGGTTAAAAATAGTTAAAATCAAGACTAGCAAAAACAGACAAAACGTGCAATTATATCCATTAATCATACACCTTTATTTCGTTTTGGGACTGGATTCCGATGCACCTATGAATCAACCAGTATACAGCGCATAATAGCATTCTGTGCGGTCTTAAGTGAGCTGGCGTGTTTGAAGTAAACTAGGTATAGGTAGATTGTACGTAAGATCTGTTGTTTTTTTTGCTACCTTCTTGGTAGCTTAAATAAGGCCAACATAGTTCTGTATAGTCTATTTTCTTTTCTTGTCTTTATTTGGTATGAACACCCCGAACGAAATCACGAATTTTTTGAACAATGTTTTTTCATTATAATTTTGCATTGTAAAAAATCATTCAGTTCAATCATACAATCGATAATTTCTTATCTAACTCTTGTGTTTTAAAATAGTAACTATCGAGTTTCTTGCCGGTTCTTCTCGGTAGAATCTGCGTTCCGAACCGGTGGTAGCTTCATTATTTATGTAATTGTTTTTTGTTATTGTCATGTATGACGATTCAAAAGTGCTCGTAAGAGCCTACTTGAATAAAGTATTTTTCGATTTTGTGGCTAGAAATACGCCATATTTGTTTGCTAAATAACACGAGTAATTCTTTACGTAAATAGATTATACAATGTTACACAGATTTGTAAAATTATTAAAGAATTAGGTTAAAATGAAATCTGCAAATTTTTTTTTCTATCAATGCCAATAATTGATTACAGACTAATAATTCTTGGAAACAGATTCGGTACACTATCTATTCGAGAACAACAGATAATTTATATAACTAAATACAATTATTTTTACGCATTATAATAAATACCACAGATAATTATAATGATTTCTACGAATTTAGTCATAGCCGCTACGGTCTTCCGTAAACATTCCATATTTATAGTAAACGTATATAGTTAAAGACATATTTGTTTAATGGATTAATGTACACGGACGTACATTCAGAGGCGACACGTGTGATGTGTTTAGTTTACAAATCTGATGTTTTTATGAGCATACATTCGTAAAATTTTTAAACGATTTTAAGAACATGCGTCTGGTGATGTAATTCGAGAGATTCACCGAATAATTCGGTCACGAATACGACCATGCCTGCCTCGTTTGTAAATTCGTCTGTACTCAATATAAATAATAAATAAACGCGTGTTCAACGACGCCCATTAGGATCATGTGATCCTATGACGGTCCGGAAACATACACAACACAAACATAAACACCACGACAAACATCCGTATGGCGAATACAGACGTTTGCCGTGAGCGGAGATCGAATCCTCGAACCATTGGCCATTCATTTGCAGTGACCACTGAGTAAACGTGTCTGTCAAATATAACTTCCTCAGAAATAAGAATGCAATTATTTTCAACCCCAGAAAATGAGGGGTGTTATAAGTTGGACGTGTCTCTGTGTGTCTTTCTGTGGCTCTCTAACGAGTGGACCAATTTTAATGCGTTTTTTTTCGTTTTAAAGCGGAAGTAATCGAGATAGTTATTAGCTCGTGAAGATCTGTTCATGTTTTTCAAAATTATCAGCTCTTTCCTAGTTGTTAGAAGGATTTACCGAACCTTTCCTGGTCTAATCGATTCGAAATTTACTATACTGTGAATGACGTCAAAATAACATTGTTGCGTAACCATGACCTGATGCTGCAGCATATGGAATCAGCAGAATATAGAACTCCTCACCAACTTACAGCAGAAGTGTTGACTTGGGGCTCGTTGAAATGGTCTCAATGAGTAGATTCTCGATTTTTTTTTCAATTTTTAATTTTGCCAGTTATATTAAATTATTATCATAGTTTTATAAAATATTAAGACTTTATACCAAATTACCATAATACTCGATTTAAAGCTTGAGTAATTTAATTACTAATTTTTATTATGTTTATCTTTTGCACGCTCTACAACTTTAACCGTTTGACAGATTTTAACATATTGAAGTCATTAAATTCGTCTCAAGTAGTTGAGGGAATGCCAAAGGATATGTAATTGCCCAGATTTTCCATATGATAATATCAGAGAAACTAAATCGTGCGAACAGTTGCTTAAAGCGTTCTTGCATGTTCGGATTTGCTCGTTTGGAAACAAGTATACTAAAAAGTAAGAAATAAATATTTTCTACAACTTTTTGAAGTCGGTGCCAGTAAATAACACTTAAAATCTTTATACTTGGCGCCGACTTCGAACGTTTTATTTGGCACCGACTTTAAAACGATATCAAGTCGGTTTGTTTTTACAGAAAGTTTTTATTAAAGCGTTTTTGTGTGCAAGCCATTATTAATTTAACTGGTTTAAACTTAATGTGGAAGAACTCTAGTTCTTATCATTATTGCTAACTAAGATTTTAGGGTAAACGCTGAAAACAAGCATTCGTTTACACTAAAAGGTAAAGCAATAAAGTGCTTGTTCCAGCACTAGTTCGGTCTAAACGCACCTTTACTAACTCAGATGGTTCTTACCGTTGTTCTGTCTACACAAACGCTTAGCCAATCAGGAATACCGTTAAGATAAAACCTAATCTGCAGTGACCGTTGTAAATCACCTGTTATCATCTTATCTTGTAAGATTCCATCTAGCGCATATTCTTTAGCTTTCCCTGAGAGTTGTGTCCTTTTTTTCACAATTTTAGATTAAACATATCGTGGCGTGTTCGTTTTATCTGTTGTTATAATTGATTGCTTTTATAAAATTTAATATAAATTAATTAGCTCTTTTTGCTAGAGAGCCGAGATGGTTGGAACTCGTCGATCTCAACTGATGATCGCGGTATCAACCTCGGCTAGCGCAGCTGTGTTTTCAAGTGCTAAATTTGTATTTCATCTCGAGGTCGGCGGTGAAGTAAAACATCGTGAGGAAACCTGCATGTGCCGGGAGAAATTCTGACACATGTATATCAACCAACCCGCAGTGGAGCAGCGTGGTGGATTAAGTTCTACAGCTTCTCCTTAATAGGAGAGGAGGCCTTTGTCCAGCAGTGGGATATCTACAGGCTGTTACTTTACTTATCGTGGACACTTTTATATGCATTTAGTTAAAAAATGTTAATTTGATATTACAAACAGACGCTTCCATTTTATTTATCTAATGATGAATCAATTTCCGATGTGTATTTAACGTTGTAAATGTCATTTACATATTCCTAGAGCTATTGGGAGACGAAAATATGATACATAATAATTCATTTATAAGTATTTTAATAGTAAAATGTACATACGAATAAAACCAGCTTACTTTAAAACGGAATTATTACATTAATTCATAACGGAAATGCAATTAAGTTTATTTCAGCAATAAACTTGATATTATGTCCTTAATTATTTAGCGAGGAATAATAAAATGTAATAATAATAAAAATTGTTTACACTGACCTCTTTAACTATAGTTATGTTACCTTACGTTACACCAATTTAAAACTTTGACATGCTGAACGAAAATTACGATTTTTCCAACATTTTTTTTTATTACAATTTTGCATTTTACAAAAATGATTCGGATTAATTCAATCCATAATTTCTTATCTAACTCTAATGTGTGGCTTGAAATACGGTATAATTGTCTGCTAACTAAGACAAGTAAAAAAATATAGACTATAGCTTATATACTCAGTCGCTGGCTGGTTGCTAGGGAACGTCGTCCAAAGAGTCGGCATTCTGATTGCCAAATTCATGAGTTTATAACATATCTATACTAATGTGTGTAACATTTGCCGTAATAATACTATATTATTCACATGCATGGATCCTTATCTATGGTTATCTTTATACTACGGCTACATGGACGCTAATAAGCAATACTATGTCAAGCCACACGGACTTCATTTGAAAATGGCGTCTAATGATTTCAAGCCTATTATTAAATTTGTTTCAATACGATTAAAATCAGATTGGTATCATAAAAATATTTATCTAATAACAACTTTTTCAAATATATGGTATTATTGTATACATTGCAATATATGGAACACATTTGAAATTTGAAACATTAAATTAAGAAACTTATGTTGTTTAGATGACTTGAATTTTTTTTAATACTGTTAAATACATGATGCATTTTGAGAATACATCAATATCTCCGAATTTGACTTTTTGTGGGTTGGCACATTATTGCTTATCAGCGTCCAAATAACCTAATGCGTGCTTATGTTGGGACGCGTGACAGAATTTAACAGGCGTATCGTGTTGAAGCGACTGATGTATGTATGTTCATCACGCAAGTTATCTGCAAAACGCTAACGCAAACAATATATTAAATTTTATTACCTGGCCGGACATTATGACAGTGAAATCATAGCTGGCAAAAAATGGTTTAATTATTATCCGACTCTCCCAAAAGAATTATGTATTTTTAATGTTAGGTACATTCCTTGGCACGTTCTGTACCTTAATGGGTTTTGGTAAGTGTCGTTTACATCTTAATAATTATGAGTGTTACAAAGGGGTCTTGAAGATTTTATGTTGTTACGTCTTACTCATTGGCAGTATAGTACCCTAATTTAATTAGATTGATCAGTAAGATATCCTCTACAATATGAAAAAAATTGAAAAGATAGTTGTTGACGCCACTTATAAAATATGTATAATATTAATTATATATTTATTTATTCAAAATACACACAAACTCTTAATACTACAAATATGTATATACAAACTCTTTAAATACTTAACTTCAACTATAGAGCGTTAATAAAAAAGAAGAAGATTGCTTTTAATAAGAAAAAAAGTACACATCGCCCATGAACTAAAATTATATTACAAACATAATACAAATAATAGTGTAAAACTGCCGTATATGCATAATAGACACTCAGACGTCTGAACTTTCACGTTAAAACTATTATAAAAAATATATATAGTGTGGTGATTGTGTGTGTCCGACCTGGCGACATGCTTACGGCCGAAAAGGGTCACTTTAAAACTATTACGCTCCAATGACTTTAACACAATTTTCCTTTTGCTTATTGAAAGTACACACATAAATATATTGTTCTGCATTGTTACACTGTTTTAGTTCAAAACATGTGTAAAACAACGCATGTTTTCTAGTTTAACTTACATCTCATTTCATCGACGATAGATTATAAATAGGATAGTATTCGGGTTAGTTTTGACACGGCCCACGTCTTCCTGTCGGTTTCACGCGACGTTTCACAACTTGAACTACCTTGCAAGTTATGAGTTCCTGGTACTTGGGTATTTAAATTTACGAATATATTATACAATTCAGGTTATAGTTATAGTTTTTATACATATTTATTATTAAATATTAAAAAAAAGTTGATTTTAATTAGACAATAATCCTTTAATTTTTTTAATGATATTTCTTAAAGATATTATTAGTGTATCATAATCAACGGCACCTTTTAGGATCTCATGATCATGTTAGTGGTCTGGAAATACAGACAATATAAACACAAGAACGACAAATAGACGCTTATAAGCAATACTGTGTCAAGCCACACGAACTTCATTTTGACAAAATGACGTCTAAAGCTATCAAACCTATTCTTAATCAATTTGTTTTAATAAGTATTCGTTCATATTTTCTTTTCTTTCTTGATAAAAAGTATAATGTATTAAAAGCAGGTTGATTATATTTTATATATTATCTAATAAAAAGTCTTTTAAGTATATGAGATTATTGTATAAATTACAAAATAAGGAATGACCTTGAAATTCGAAACAATTAATTAAGAAACATTTTTCCTACTTATTTAGTTTAAATGACGTAATATTTTATTAAATAACGTTAAATAGGTGATGCAGTATCTAAATATATCAATATCTCCGAATTTCACTTTTTGTGGGTTGACACATTATTGCTTATCAGCATTTAAATGTCCGTATAGCCAATACAGGTGTTTGCCGTAAACCGGGATCGAACTCGCGACCGTTCAGTCAATTGCAATGACGACTGTGCCAACCTATCTGTCATATATTTGTTTAAAAAAAAATCAATATTTTTATAAATATAACTTTTCTATTTTAGTTTTTATTATGCTGAACTATCTAAAAGTTATGGTTTAAATACCTCGCGAACTGTGTTATTTATGTATGAAAGGTTTATATATGGTGAAAGGTTATTATGTCCTTTTCCGTATCCCTGACATCTATGCAAAATTTCGTGATATTCGGTTGAGTAGTTGAGCCGTGAAGGGGTAACAAAAACATAAACTCACTTGTGTATTTATAATATTGATTTGGATTCTGTAATAAAAATATACTTTAAGTTTTAAGCCAATTTACAATTCCATTAGTAGTATGTAATAATTCGTGGGAGCGAAATAATGCTTAACAGCACGCAAAAACTGGCTATAAATAAACAGTAAGTGGGCCACTCCATTAATGTACCGAAAAGCCGCGCGTGTGGTATGCACTTTATATTCACGTGTGGAAACATAAAATTAAAAGTCTCTTAAAATTTAAACATACTAGAAATTCGATTTATAACCCAAAAACAAATGAAATACGTAAGCGATGTATGGTCTCTTTATGATAATTATTATATAAATACTTAAAAAACTATACAAAACTTGAATGAAACGAGAACGAAACCGTTTTTCGTTTGGTAGGTTTTCTAATGCCGAACAAACTTAAACTTATTTAACTCTATGGTGAGTACGGCATCTACTGGGTATTTATTGTACTAAAACAATACTTAACATTCTTGTAAGTACAAACAATAAGTTGACAAAGTTTTATCGAAATCGGATATAGGACATAAATACGAACAAACAGATAATATTTTTAATTAACGTAGAGCCTAGCTGGCTTTTGACTGGTGCAGACCTCACTCAAACTAGATCACGTGTAATCAGGGCCGGATTTACCCTAAGAGCCCTGAGGCACAGTGAAAAATACATCCCCTTTACCTAAATCATTACATGTAAATTTAGTATTAGAAAAATCCATCACAAAATAAAATAAAACTTAGTACAGTATTTTAAATTGAAAATCTAAAAAAAGTTTATCACATCCCAAATTTTGTCGCCCTAGAAATTTTACCGCCCTGGCCACTTGCCCCTAGTGCCCCTATAGCAAAGCGTTACGTGTAGTAGCTAATGTAACTAAATTTCGTGCACTGAATGACACAGCTGGAAGTCTAAATCCCTCCCCTATTCCTTCCCTTACTTCCTTTTAATTTTTCCCTTTATTTCATATGTTAAAAAGTCACTAATAGCTAAAGCATATTACTCTATACAAGATTACGTTGACGATAATGATGCGTGGGCTTAGTATATGCTGAATTTCGTACAGGATAAATAATTAATTTGTAATCATAAACTGCGTTGTATTTACAATATTTTAAAAGAGTAACTATCGAGTTTCTTGCCGGTTCTTCTCGGTAGAATCTGCGTTCCGAACCGTTGGTAGCTTCATTATTTATGTTTTTTTTCAAGTATGACGATTCAAAAGTGTTCGTAAGAGCCTACTTGAGTAAAGTATTTTTATATTTTGATTTTTCCCTTCCATTTGTTATTCCTTTAAGCCTGGCAACGAATTTGTGGCCTCTAAGGGCTGCAAATGGGCGGCAGTCAGACGTCCCGTCTGCTAGTTTCCCAGCTATTTTCAACATAAATATATGAATATTAGATATTATTTCGGAAAACTGTCTGTTATCAATGAAGTAATTCAATATTACATCATAATAATAATTTTATTGCTGATTAAATTAATTAATACATATTATCAGAGTTACAAATTAAATTCAAGTCAACATTATTAATTAGAATATCGTTTCCTGTTACGTGTGGTTTATTTAGCTACAATGCTCCTATTTATCATTTGTTACCAACAAATATGGCCACATTATTTTTCCCGCCAAATTATCCAAAATGTCCGCCATATGCTGTTACGGCTATCATTCAATGAGCGGGCATGCTGATGAGATAAATTAAGCCACAATTGTTAGGTCATCGATCTGTATCTAGGCAATAGCTTTGAGCTGAGTTTACAAACTAGTCTTGAATTTTATTTGTTGGAATTATCCGTTTTTTTTGGACGTAATTCTCAGTTCGGTAATTTGAAGTTAGGATTTATAGAGATAAGTGGTTTAGACTGGTTTTTTGTACAAAAGATAGTAATCAATTTTTATAAAAGTTATACGTTTCAAATAACAAAACTTGAACGGTCGAAATTCGATCGTAATTCATTACTTTTTAAGTTTGTTTGTTTATATTTTTATGCTTACTTTTATAAAAAAAAATGTTTGTATATTTATCCTCTATGCGTTTTAAAACCATAGATCGGAATGTGATTTAACTTTGGTAGGGTTATGTGGACGCCCGCGAGGGTTCCTGATGATGGTTCATAAAAATCTATATAAGTGGCATTGCACACATGGAGGATACAGATAGTATACTAATAATTTTGGCTTTCTGCAAACTCTCTGTAGAAACTTTAACTATTACAAATTTATGGAATGTTTTTAATAAAAAAATGTACAATGATTTCTCTTCACGTGTTAATATTAAAGATTATAAAGTGTAGTGATTCCTTGCTTCTGTATAAAATGAATATTAGTCATAAAATAAATTGCTAATAGAATATCATTTAATAATTAATTTGATGTTTACCAAACAAGCTTTAAATTAAATATTTATTACGTATCATTAACTTTTTTCGAAACATTATTGTAGTAGTTTACGCTATTCTATCGTCACTTCAGGGACCAAAGACTTAAATAGAAATACCGAATGTTGCTTTGAAGCAGGACTCGAGACAGATGTGTAAATTTAGAGAATCGGCTTTATTCTTATTTGTGTGTTCCTAATTAGCCGCAGTATTTGTCATTGTTGTAATTGTAAGGCGAGAATTACACTTATCAGGTTTACTTAGAGACTTTAATAAAGATTTCCATAAGTTTTTTCTGATTGATTTACACCTGAAAGAATATACTGTCAGTGCCTTATTTTTGACATTTACAGCTTTCGTAACTACTTACGACGTATCTGTTACTAGGTTACAGAGTTGTTTTATATCGCTCTCGGGGGTAAAACTTATGAATGTAATTTTCGCTTTAGACAAGAACATATGTAATTTGTAGGTGATTTTACTAGAGTCTCCAATGTTTTTCAAATTATAATTTAGATAGATTTACTTTTACTTTTAGATTTAATAAAAGAATAAATTCTTTTATTTTGGTAAAAGTAAACATCGTGGGGCAACTTGCATGTTTTACTAGAATTTTTCAGTTATTTGCAATCCACGGTGTATGGAGAATCAAGCTTTGTGTTTTCATTTTACAGAGTGTAATTTTACTTTTTTTTAACTTTACGAAAGGCTTAAAAAAAGAAGCTTTAAGGATCAACTTTCTTTGTGAGCACAATGGATGTTCATCTTAGTCTTTTCTAACAATGCACCTTAGCTAAGAACGCCGTTGGAGTGGGCTTGTGATTTTAATACCTAAAGATGAAAGGTCTATGTACTCGTTTGGCCAAACTAGATTATATTAGTGAAATACTACTATATCTAATTAAGAACTATTCACTTTTTTACATGGAAATTTTCAGCAACGTTTTTCACTTTTTCGTTCGATTTCTACCATACAAACCTTGTCCTGAAAATTAAAGTATTAGCCAAATAGGTACAGTAATTTTGTAGTAATGCGCCTACATACATTCGGCAAATGATTTTTATTTATAAAGATTTATTAATTGATCTCAAAAGAGGAGGAGGTTCTCAATTCATAGTGTATGTTTTTTTTAATGTTTGTTACCTTAAAACTCTATCATTCTTTAACCAATTTTGTAAATTATTTTTTTTGTTGTAAAGGGCTTTTTTATTCGAATAGAATTTTTATCAATATCGATTTAGTAGTTTGGCTTTAAATCAAAACAAGTGCTTATATAATATGTAATTAAGTCATCCAAGCAAATGAAATTCCATATATTGCTTTTGAAGTCGGTTGTTTTAGTCTTATTCAAGTCAAGATTATTTATAAAAAAGCTAAAATACTACACTAATCTAACCCCGACCTAAACTCAACTAGATAGACCTAGTTGACAATTCACTACGCATTCGAACGTAGTTTTGTTCTGTGATGAGGAAACTACTCGTTATATAAATGGATCGACACAATTTTAGTATAAGGATTAAAATTTTATAAAATTTTGATGAAATGGATATAATAATAGGCGTAGTTCGTTTTGTCGAAAAATGTCAATGTTTAAGTAAAGGACTATTTCTCTCTAATGTTAGTAAAATTTGATTAGCGTTATAGCATTTAAGAAGTAAAAAACATAAGGCGAGAATTACACTTGTAAGTTTGGCTCACGAACTTATATAAGATTTTTATAAATTGTGTTCAAAATTTTTAATAAGTTTTGCTTTGTAAGTATCGTGAATGACAAATCGCAATTTATGTGTGACCGTAAGGCTAGAATTACACATGTAAGTAATGTTCACAGATTTTACTGTTACTCACATAGTTTCGCTTTTATAATATTAGTTTGATAAAAGCTATATTGTTTTTGTGTTCCTAACTTATATACTAGCTGTCTCTTGTGGTTTCACTCGCGTTTATGGTTACTGCTTTGCTCCTATGAGTCGTAGCGTGAATCTAAACAACAACAAGAATTTTTCAATTCGAACCAGGAGTATCTGAAATTAGCGCGTTCAAACAAACAAACAAACTCTTCAAATTTATAATATTAGTATAAATATAGACAATAAAAAAAATATTTTCACTTATTGTTACTAAGAATATACTTATGTATACATATTATAGATACATTCTAATTAATTCTCGTCATTAGTTATAAATGTTATTAATAATAACCGACATTATTGTTGTTAAACGATTTCCTGCATTATTTTCCTAACTGTTCGTGGAATGTGGTGTCGGTAAATTGTACATCTGTCTGTACCTAATGTTCCGTTCTTGAATACATTGTATTGATTGTGGTTTTGTATCGCGGTTACCTTCAAAGTGTTGTAGATTCAAGTTATTGTTAATACTTTATTTAAAAAATCTAACCAGACGTAACCAGAGTCTGAGCTTTACTATTTCCGCATATTGTCGGTGGTCATTAACATCATTCGAAATCAAAATTAGTATGTAACTCTAAAAAACAAGAACCTACGGTGGTTTCGGAAAAATAAAAAACTCTTTATTATAATTTTACTAATTATTGTTTTGTATTGTTACAGGAAGCCCTGCACCAGAGTTTAACAAGCACAGATTGGTCCGGCCGGTGGTGCATCATGCGCGGACAAAGAGAGAGATCACGTCAACCAGGCATACGGTAAAATACTTTATATTATTGACTTTATATATTATTACCATTATTAGTTCGCATTCAAACACGTCACTACGCGCTTACAAAAAATAATAAAAATAAAAAACGTAATAGGATTTTCTGAGTTTAAATTTCCTGTTAATTCTTATAAGTATAAAGTTAGTAAGCGAGTAATTAACTTGTCTTACGTAAGTCCGTAAGCAGACTTATAAGTGTAAATTTAGCCTTCGGCTATGAAGGATGAACGCAAGAAATTTATTTTTCTAAATTTCATTAATGCGGTTCAATAGTTATCGATAGAAAACTACGGACGTCGCATTTACCAAAAATATAATATCGTAAAATATTATATAAAAAGATAAATCGGAACATTATATTATCGATATAGCGATTAATTTTCTATTTGTCTGTGTAAGAATATGTATGTCAAACATAATATGATAACTCTCTCAACACTTTTCATCCTAAGGTCACCGTTTTTAAGTATTATTTTGCGAGTTTAAATATTTAATTAGACTGACATTCAATTAGTTAAAATCACGAGGTCATTGATGCTATCTACAGAAAATATAACATTTTTATTCCATCTAAGTAAGTAGACCTTGAAGGATTTGCTTTGTACGGCCTTTTTAAATATGAAAACGTAAAAAGATATCAATAATATTATATATAAATATGTATATGCCCATGGATTTTGGTATCCAGAATGCCGATCACTTGAGACGACGTTGCCTAGAAACCAGCTAGCGACAGAGTTTGATAGGCGAGAGTATCTTTTGTCAAAGTCAAATGACGATCTTGTCAAAGTTGGGCACATATTATGAACGTTAAATAGTATGAACGTTATACATAAATAGTTATAAAATATAATTAAATAATAACTATAAAATTGCAATAGCCTGTTTGGATACTGTAAACATTTTTTTGCATTCGCTCGGATAGAAGCTAGTTCGATCGGGTTATAAAAAAAAATTAGTGTCAGTGTCTTGTTTTGTACACACAGTTTTCGTAAGGTTACCTACGTAATTTTTGCCATGTTACAGACGAGAGTAAAACTTACAAGTGTAATTCTTGCCTTAATCGTAGTGTGTGTAATGTAAATAAATAAATAAACAAACAAAACGGTTCGGAATGTAGTTGCTACCGAGAAGAACCAGCGAGAAACTTGATAGTAACTCTTTTAGAATCATTGATACATAGTGTATTTTTATTACATTGAAATTTTGTTATCCTGTTAAAAAATCCACGGCTCTTAAACTTAACTGAAAATATACTTTATTCAAGTAGGCTTTTTTAGCACTTTTGAATCGTCAATATAGAAACTAAATCGATAAATTTAACACCGATTCGGAATGTAGATTCTACAGAGAACAACCGGCTTGAAACTCGATAGTTACTCTTTTAAAATGTTTTACAATACATAAATTTGAATTCAACTTATACTAAATCCAAGCATCTTTATCATTTATATAATCTAATAATATGTAATATGCTTTAGCTATTAAGAACTTTTTAATCTATACTTTAAATTTATTTTTATTTTTACCAAAATCAAACATAAAAACCACGTCGTGGATTTACGATGCACGTAATTTCACGACGTTGCGTCGTAACGTGCGACGGCGAGAAAAAAAGAGTACAAAAAATGAAGATTCTTAATTCGCGGCGTATTATTCTTAAATGTTTGTTACCGCATAACTTTCTCATTTCTTAACTGATTTAGTAAATAAATTTTCTCTTTGAACGGATAATCAATTTTATATAAACGTGCTCATATTCTTGTATTGAACATAAACACAAATATTCTATTATATGTTGTATTTAAAACAATAACATTATTTATGTGCTTTTACGTTAATTAAACATATATTTTAGCTCAATTACAAGTGCCACCTATTAATATCCATGATCCATTAAAATATTCAAGGTTGGGTTGGAAAATTAAAAAATATATATAAAATAATTAAAACAGGTGACTAATTACATAACAGAAACAAACATAAAATATTAATTAATTTACAACGATTAATAATATCACAGATATACATCGCTCACTAAACATTAATATATTTAAAACAATATGCTTATTTAAAAATTAACTTGTGGTGATCCAGGCCATAAGCTCTTTAGAATTTCATTTGACTCGCTTGAGTCGTTCGGCGAGTAGAAGTAGACAATATATACTCCATTTTACTTTAGTTGTCTTATTTGGTAACAATACCCGGCATGAAAATCACAAATTTTCGAATATTATTTTTAACTAGTTGTCCTTCCCGGTTTCACTCTCATTAATAGTTACTGCTTCGCTCCTATGAGGCGTACCATGATGTAATATTTGACAGACGCGTTGGCGCAATGGTCACTGCAACTGAAGCGCTAACAGTCGCGGGTTCGATCCCCGCTCACGGCAAACGTGTGTATTGGCCATACAGATGTTTGTCGTGGTCTGGGTGTTTGTGTTAGTGTTGTGAGTGTTTCCGGACCCCCGACACAAGGTCATGAGATCTTAATAGGGGCCGTTGGGTGTGATGCGTTATTTATTTATTTAATATAGCCTATACCCGTCCTCAGTACATAAACTATCTAACACAAAAATAATTTTTCAATTCGTACCTGAGTATCTGAGATTAGCGCGTTCAAACAAACAAACAAACTCTTCAGTTTTATAATGGTATAAGTATAGATTATAATTTTTCGTTACGAAAAACTATTCCGTTCAATAATTTCTCATCTCTAACTCTTATGTGTAGTTAGAAGTTCGCCATATTACTCTACTTAATAAGACAAGTTAAAAAAAATAGGCTATATACATACATTAATTAAAAAATTGTCGCTTTCATAATAATAGCTCCTTTAATCAGAATAGATAATGTTCAATATACTTATACATATAACAAGTTAATGCATTTGGTTCATGAATTTGTTATTTTTGTTTGTTTGGCATATGTATGATGTATTTTATACGGCCTTAATTAATAACACAAAAATGTTTAGATTAAGGCCAAAACTTTCATTGAATACCTTGAATGGATCTTCAAAATATAGAAGCAATTAAAATAATGAACATTGTGTGAAACAATTTCAACTGACTTCCAAAAAAGGGAGGATACTCTCAATTAGATTTTGTATATTCCCCAACAAATCGAGACGCCGTGACAGATTTGCTTAAATCTTTTTTTACGAATTGATATCATAGATTTTCATCAAACTCGGTCAAGCAGTTTGATTTTAAAATCTGGAATAAGTTTGCCATCGAAATAAACAAAATTATTGTACGTATTATTTAACCGACTTCCAAAGAATGTGGTTCTCAATTCGTCAGAGACTTTTTATTTATTTATTTTTTATGCATGTTCACCGATTACTTGAAATCGGCTGGATCGACTTGGTTAATTCTTTTTTTATGTTTAAAAAGGTATACTCTCCGATAAGTCCCATAAAATTGTCATCAAAACGATTAGCGTGGTTCGAAAATCAAAATAACTTATACTAGTATGTTATTAAAGAATACGAAATTACGTATTTTGCATTTGAAATCGAAAATCCCCTTTTTTTAAAAATCCTATGTACACAACCGAATAATAACAAAAACAATTTAACAATAACTTAACAATCGTTTGATACTGTATACACAGCTGTTATTACCCCAAATATTATCCTTAATCAAATAAATAAGAATGACAAAACCAGAATAGGATTACATAAAGGAAAGTATAAAGCACGAACAATGGGTGCTTCATTTTAAACCAGTCCTTTAAAGGAACAATGAATTTTTTTACCTTAAGTCGAAAATCGTACGACACATCGCTTTCAAAATAAGGAAAATGGTTCACAATATTTTTATTCATACGTAAACATTATATTATATAAAGATTTTTATAATGTACTAAGCTTTATAGATTTAAGTATAACTGGTTTTATATTTAAATAGAAAATAAATAAAAATCCGAATGGTTGTTCGTTTTTATTTTTTTTTTTTGTTTATTATTGTCAGGACAAGGTTTGATTAAAAGTTTAAAACATCATACGGCAAAGCAAAGAAAATGATTAAAAATTAGTAATTATAAAATGCTAAGAAAATATAAACAATATTTAAACCAAAAAAAAAATCATAAATTGAACCAATCAGGCCCTAGTATCTCACAACACCTTGCTAAGCATCAATAACCTCACCAGGTTTCCGAAAATGGTTCTGATCAACTAGCTGTGTGAGCTGGGCGCATCTAACAACATATCCCGGTGACATTCCGCACACACATGGGTGTCCACACAACCGGCGTTTTCAACGCGCGTACACGTTTCACAATCCAATTATACTGTATTTATGTAGAGTTTTAAAGGATTTTTTTGAATGTATGTATTTACAAGCACTTTTTAGATATAAAGCTACACCCGGCTTAGAATGTGGGTTCGACTGAGCTGGACCGGCAAGTCAATAAATCACTCTTTTATAATCAATTTTCACATGCACGTATGGTGCATCTAGACTTTGTAACAAAATATGTAATGTGACTTAATTGTGATTGATGTGATCATACAATTATGTCAATAAAAACTAACGTTCTGGTTGTACGTCACAATATATTCAAAATCAAAATATACTTTATTCAAGCACGAGCACTTTTGAATAAGGAAGCTACCACTGGTTCAGAATGTAGATTCTACCAAGAAGAACCGGCAAAAAACTCGATAGTTACTCTTACAAAGTGAATACAGTTAGTTAATATGGACAATGGTGTATTATGGTTAACGCCGTAAACTCAAAGGCGCGGATAATCCTTAACGCTCGCGTGGTCGTCTTCGCACGTTTGTACGCACTCTTCAATCTTATATCACTCGACCTTGACGCATTACGCGAGTATTATTGACGATGCTACTCAAAATACGAACTCATACTCGTCCGGTGTGTAAACGCCCTATATCGATATATGCTATTTCTTGTTATTAACCTTACATAATGTATGGTTTTATACGAGGACTTGGAACGCGTTCGTTGTGTTTACATAAAAGGTATGTAAGGTATTAGGTAGTTTTTCAACGCCTCACGCGTAATAACCCTCGTTAATACTAATCATGGAATTAAATCTACACACCAACCGAGTGATATATTATTAATTACCAACATTGGAAATAGGCAATTTTGGTTTTTATATATTAATTATTAGCTGAGTCTGCGACTTCGTTCGCGTGGACTACAGGATGTAATGTGTCATACAAAGCAAGGTGCACCACCTCACCACTCATGCCTCAGTGGCGCCTCTCAAGAAAGATGTAATTTTACTCGCATTAATTAATAGTGTTTTGTAAAAAATGTCTTTTTTCTTTAGTTTGCCATATACAAATTCCCAGAAGTTAATCTTTATACGTGACACTATTAGATGGTACGAAAATACAGAATGTGTTTTTTTTTTTCAAAATTAGCGGGTTCGATTTGTCGCTAGAATAATAAAATATTTTTAGCTATCTGCTAGTGAAAGACCCATCAAAATCTGTCCAGCCATTCCAGAGTTTAGCCGGAACAAACAGACATACAAAGAAAAATTTAAAAAATTGTGTT
The DNA here is from genome assembly GCA_037950945.1 of Hypolimnas misippus. Lineage (NCBI taxonomy): Eukaryota > Metazoa > Arthropoda > Insecta > Lepidoptera > Nymphalidae > Hypolimnas > Hypolimnas misippus. The sequence goes on from JBBEEQ010000009.1 coordinate 7,490,308, forward strand.
TTTTGATGTAAGTACCGTAGGTATATACTTTCACATGCATTTAGTTAAAAGCTGCTAATTTGAAATTCTAAACAGACATTTCAATTTTATTTATCAGTATAGATGTATAGCGGATACATCTATATTTTTAACATGAAATCTATAATATAATATCTTCACATTACAAAATCTGTGGTAAGATCAGACAAACTACATTACAGACAGGAGGTACCTTCTTCTGACACTTCTATAGATAGAGTTCACCAAAATATTGATAATTAAAGTGATTTTGTTTTCAAGACTGATTTTGCAACTCATTATTCGCATATTTTAATCTGAAAGATATTATTCAAAAACTAAAAGAAAAATCTTTAAAACGGGAAAAAATTCTAATAGCTAATATTTAAAAGACGAGTTCTTTGTAGATAAGGCATCTTTTGAAGGAAACAAAAAGAAAGGCAATTGATGCAATTAGAAGCTTTGCCGACGTAATGCACCAACGTTCTCGTTATTACATGAGTAATTATCGTCGGTAACTCTAACAAGACAGTTTCCTATTTCTTGCAAATGTGAAGAATGAATCGGCTATAACATTTGTAAATACACATGTTCGATTTAAATAGTAATTCTGAAGTCTGAACGGTTTTTTAATATAAACATTTGATTTTATCTCCCGAAACTATTTATGTTTGAGTATCGTTAACATATTTATGTATGATGCGTGTACAGACGAATGAATAGTTAGATTTTATTATAGGGCCCTTATCTTTTTAACTTTGATTTATGTTCTTTTGTTGTATTTTTTTATATTTGAATAAGAATGCCTATTTTTTTTCTATCATTAAATAAAGCTTATGTTACTCAACGTGGATGTAGTTTTCAATGGTGAAAAATTTTTTGAAAGTATTGATAGACATGATTTTTACATAAATAATTAAACAGTTTAGGTTATTTTTAAACTGAATAATGTTAATAATGATCTTAATATAGATACTTATTTTTCAATTCGTGTTAAATCGTTTTATTCTACATGCATTAATGACTTTATTATTTAATTTTAATATAAGACTAGTTACTCCAGCTTTAATCATTGAGGTAGAGGCTAAAAGTATCTCATTAACTAGAGCTCGTATACGGGCTCTCTCGACCGGAACCGTAGCCACTCTCACAGAAGATAGAAGTGAAGTAGTATAGCTATGTTTCGTACGGTGAGTGAGCCGGAATCCTTATTTCCCTACATTCCTTAATACTTATTAAGTTGTCAACGCGTTTGTAGCTCCTTTGGTGATGTATGGTGAGTGTAGAGAGTGAGAGAACCAGAAGCCCAAATTCATTCGATGGTCCTATCGTTACGTATTCCCTTACAACCCGTATTTTTTAAGCTGGCGACGAATTTGCTCCTCTGGTGATGCAACTGTCCATGAGAGGCAGTGATCACTTAATATCAGTTGTCCTGCTCGTTGCCCAGCAATTTCAAAAAAAAACACCAAAAACAGTTTGTTTTTAAATATTTTTAAATCAATAAAATGTTGTTCTATCAATTCCAGGAGGGTATCCACCAACCGGAGGTGACGATGACCATAAACATAGACGGTGAAGACCACGTCCTCGATCTCCGGCTCAACAAGGACCTAGTAGCCGGTGACCACATCATCAGCTACCAGAAGAATGGGGAAACGGTGCTACATAAACCTAAGATTGAAGTAAGTTAAATTTAAGTACAAAATGAACGTATACCATTTAATGATCCCTTTAATGAGGTATGTAACATGGTACTGCTCCATAATAATGCTTAAAAATATAGTTAGCTTAAAATATTTTATGTTTTTATTATATAAGGACAACAATTTACTCTACTTTTCTACGATGCCTAATTTCAATTTTCAGAAATTTTATTAACGTGTTACAACTTTTACATCTCTTAGTTCTTAATACGATTTTTATCTTATGAATTTTATGATAAGCCGTTAATTTTTAAAGATTAACCTTTGCATTATTTTACGGAAATGTATAAAAGTACTTTTTTAATAAGAACTTAAATAGAATTAGTACACTTGAACACTCTCATTAATGATTCCAGGAGCTTGACATATGCCAGTATTCTGGCACGGTGCGAGGAAAGAAGGGATCTTGGGTAGCGGTATCAACATGCGATGGAGTTAGGGGCATCATACACGATGGAAAACAAATGAGATATATTGAACCACAAGGTAAATAAAAATCTTGCAAAATAAATAATTACCATACTATTTAATAAAAATTGAAGCAAAAATTACGAGTTTCTTATTTTTATAAATAATCTAAAATACATTCCCAGTTTTTGGTAGAAAAATCTGGCTCGAAGGACCATATAAAATTATAAAAAATTTCACTACGTTACTATTTCATATAAATATAAAAGTAAGAAATTTAAAAACAACGATTATTGAATAAATTATATGATGAGTTATAAATATAAAGAAAAAAATTGCAGGAAACAAAATAGATGCTCAGCACTACGTCTACGATCATTCTGATCTCAACACGGATTTCCACTGCGGGTACAGTGGAGGCGTTACTAACAATACGAATTACGATCGTGAACTGATGAAGGAATATTTGAACGAGAAAAGTATAAAAAACAGTAGAGTTAGTCGGGTAAGTGTAATATAAAAGATAATTTGATTTTACAAAGCGTTGTACAAAGTTATAAAGATAGTAATGGACATATTTCACATTTATTTATGCTCATAATGACAATAATTATTTTACTTTATTCTTTTGCATCCAAAGGAAATGTTTTTTTCGTGATGTTTAAATGAGTATAATTTACGATTTAAGTGGTCGTGTTCCACCTGCGTCGTAACGCGCAAATTAACGTGGTTAATTAAAACATTATGCACACGTGGTAAATCTTAATAAGTTATGTGTGATGTGGCATTATTAGTGACGTTAAAATTAAGCCATAACTCTGGTGTTGTTTTTATTTTGATACTCCAATAAGTTTTAGAAGATAACGAAAATAATGTAACCACTACTTCATTACTTTTACCCTTATTACTGTGCATAGAGCAGGAGTATTAGGAATTATTAATTTCTTCAAATAGTTTTCCTTTATTTATTTCTTTTATTTGTTATTTTCAAATTAAAATTGTACACATCAGTGGAAAAGGGTGATATGTCGCATTTCAGATTTTTCGCTGTTCTATGCGTCGATAAAATGTTTTGAGTACAGTTTTGAACCTTAAAATAATCGTATTTGAGGCTGTTTAAGAAATACACCACTTGATGAATATATTATGTGTTATATCTTTAAATGTTTTAGCAAAACTTTGAGCTCAATTTTCTCGAAATTACAATTTTGTGACATATGATCTTCTTCCATTCATGTCTTTAAAAAAGTGTTTAAAATTAATGTCTTTTTATAGTACAAGCGCAATGCAGACGACACAGAATTACGTGGGCCTTTTAACGCTAATAAATTATCTCGATACGTGGAACTGGTGTTGGTCGCAGATAATAGAGAATTTAGAGCAAATGGCGAGAGTATAACTACAATACACAAACAATTAAAGGACGTCGCTAACATTATTAATTCGGTAAGTAAGACTTTAGTGATGACTTTTGGTTGTCTGTTACTAGGGATTGTACTAGTTTTTGTTTTGTACACTTACCAGCTATATCATCTTTTACTGCGTTGAATTTGGATTTCTTATTATATAGCCGAGATGGCCTAATGGTTAGAACACATCTCAACCAATAATCGCGGGTTCAAACCACGGCTAGCATCGCGGAGTTGTCAAATGATAAATGAATTTATCATCTCGTCTTCTGTGGTGAAGGAAAACATTGTGTGAAATCCTATCTGTGTCAGAAAGAATTCTGACATGTTTATCCGCCAACTTGCAGTGGAGCAGTGTAGTTCATTAAGCTCCTAAATTTTCTGCTTAATAGGAGGCCTTTGCCCTTAGCAGGAGGATATTTGCTTTACGATCCTTTTGGATATATCGACAGTTTCCCGTTCTGTTTTCTTTTTTAACTACTTCTAAAAGAAAAATACTAATACACAGATTAACTATTATAAGGAAAGTCACTGCTAGCATTTTAATAGACAAAACCATTTTTATTATTACATAAAATTATCCTTTAAAACGTTAATAATTTTTCTAAATTTTCTTGGTCCAGTTTAGTTTATATTCTCTTAGCCCATAAAATTTAAGTTACCAATATTATTTTTATGGTTTTAATTCTTCTTTCTAGGTGTATGCTCCTTTAAATATTTATATAGCGCTTGTCGGTGTAGTTGTGTGGACTGAGAGAGACGAAATCATATTAGAGGAAGACGGAGACAAGACGCTGACACACTTTTTACACTATAGAAGGAATAGATTGTTACATTCCATACCCAATGATAACGCACATTTATTAACGTAAGTAAAATCTTTATATACTTACATTTGGACGCTGATAAGCAATACTATGTCAACCCACACTGAATTCATTTTGAGAAAATGGCGTCTAAAGATGTCGAATATCTTAACAATTTGTTTGAAGACGTATATATCTATCTTCTCTTTTCTATTTTGATAAAAGGTATTTTCAAATAAAATAGACGGGTAAATTAAAAAAAGTTATATAAAGATAAGTTTTTCAGATATAGATTATTATATATTGCTAAATATTAAGCACACAACAATATTCGAACCACAACATTAAGAAACTTTTTTCCGTAGTTGTTTAGTTTAGAAAACTAGATTTTTTTTATTAATATTAAATATATTACGCATTATTGGAATACATGAATGTCTCCGAATTCGACTTTTTGTGCTTTAACACATTATTGCTTATCAGTATCCATTTAGCCTAGATAATTTTTTCAATGGACCAAAAAGAACATTATTAGGAATACACCATCAATGTGTATATAGACCATATTTTGTCTAAGGAAAAGTGTCATTGATTAAGTGTAATGTAGTTTAATGTAGTATGCGTTTGTTTAGCCTATAAAAGAAATGCTATTCAACTATCAATAATATAAACACCAGGTGACACTACAGTCATACGTTAATCATTTATGTCTGCTGTGTTTCACCTAATATTTGTTAACATTTCTTTCTTTCTTTTATTATTTCTTATAATTTAATTTCGTTTTTCAGACGACAGAAATTTAGTGGTGGTGTTGTAGGCAAAGCTCTTAAGGGTCCAATATGTACCTACCAGTTTTCTGGTGGTGTCGCCACAAATCACTCGGAAGTGATAGGTCTAGTGGCTACCACTATTGCCCACGAAATGGGGCATAATTTTGGTATGGAACACGACACTGAAGCAGATTGTACTTGTCCTGATGACAAGTGTATAATGAGCCCTTCAAGTACATCTGTTACGCCTACCCATTGGTCTTCTTGCAGTCTCCGCTCGTTGGCACTTTCATTTGAAAGAGGAATGGACTATTGTTTACGGTGAGAATTATTTTTTCTTCTAAATCTGTTTAAGTTCGCCTTATATATTTTTGTTACAGTTTTCTTTTGCAGCAATTTTATAGATTTTAAAGTTTCGTCTACTACTAATAATACTATTGTAAATTCTGTTCCATTCTATCTGTATTATTGGCACTTGGTGTTATAGTTTATTTAACGTTTAAAGTGTCTGAATTGGTCCTTCGAGCCGGATTTAGGCCAAAAATTGCTAGATATTCAAAAATATATTTATTTTATAACTTCGCGATAACTACTATTTATTTTTCAAATAACGTTTAAAAAATTGTGACACCGATCCTCATGCTTCATTTTTTTAAATTATAATTTCTAATTTCAATGTTGTATATACTATAATTAATTTTTCGGTAACAGCAATAAACCGAAGCGTCTCTTCGATTCACCGACCTGCGGCAACGGTTTCGTGGAACCGGGCGAGCAGTGCGACTGCGGTCTCAACGGCAGCGCGGCGTGCCTCGCGTGCTGCCACCCGCGCGCCTGCGTGCTGCGCTCCAACGCCACGTGCGCGGTCGGCGAGTGCTGCGACCCGCTGGTGAGACCTTGCTACTGGTATTACGGCTACGGACCGAGGGGTCTGGTCGATTGGTGAACCTGCGGCATCGGGTTAATTGACTCTGGCGAGTAGTGCCAACCGCTGGTGAGAAGACTTAACTAATGTGTCAAAATTATCAACTATTCTTTCCTCACAAACTTAATTCTTTTTAGCATAGATCTAAATACAAATTTGGAGATTTCGCAAAATCGCCTGCGCATGCGCATATTGAGCTCATAAATGATACTTTCTCCAAGTAGTTTAAAAATGACTGTATAAATATTATACTATTTATACGCTACGTTACTATGATAATTAACGAAACCAATAACACCTCCTTTGTATCATTAATTCGCTTTAATCAAGCTTTTTAGCCAAGAGAGTGTGCCAAAATTATTCTAAGAACATTACTCTAAAGAAGTCAGGAAAAAGAGTTGAAATATTACATGGGACCATTTAATCATTAGAAATGAATGAAAGTAGACTTCTAAATGAATAAAAACAATTTTTTTCCTCAGACGTGTCGTCCGAAATCAGCGGGAACAGTGTGTCGATCAGCGGATAAAGAGTGCGATTTGCCTGAATTTTGCAGCGGTTATTCAGAATTCTGTCCGAAAGATGTTTATAAGATGGATACCACCCTTTGTTCTAATAACGAGGTTAGTTTTATTTGTTTACAAATTATATACGTTATGGTGGATGGTTCTATTTCGATTTGAAGTAATTTTTCCTGCTCTAGCAGTTTTTTTTTTTTTGTAAATACCTTTTAATGTGTGTTACACTTTTGAAAAGCATTTTTTTGTATTTTTGAATACCGTTTGTTTATATGGTCGATTATTTGGTTAAATGTAAAATTTTATATGTTACTGAAATACATCTACCACATTTATAACGACTATTTCAAATTAAGCACATTGATTAAACATTTAAAAAATGTAAGAAATTTTATCTTTTTCCATTTGGCTAACAGTTTATTTCATTTAAAATATTTGTCATTTTAAGATCTAATTAATATGAAGTTTGTCGTTTACCGTTTAACTAACATTATATTGAATTTAAATTTATTTTTTCAGGCGTATTGTGTCCGTGGCTCGTGTCGGACACATACGGATCAGTGTCGATTGTTATGGGGGTCTACGGGCGCCATGTCGGATGAACGATGCTATAATACCTCTAACGTTAAGGGCGATAAGTAAGTTATATTTTTAGTACTGCCGTGTCTGTTTTGTGAATTTAGCTGGCAACAGGGTTACCTGGTGATAAGAGATCATCTGCACATATGCAGAGATACAATGCGTTGTCAGTGTAAAAAGGATGAAAGAGAATATGATGTGACGAAAGAAATTGGGGAGGGGGTCAAGCTTCCAGCTCTCGCAGTCACCGAGCGAAACACAGCTATGTTAGCTACGTCACGCCGATCGTCTGTGAGAGTGAGGTACAGCCCCGGTCGAGCCCGTACACGAGCTGTACTCAGTATACTAAACTGGACTATAATAAAATTAAATGTCCTTTCAACCGTCTTTTGTCTAATTTGAACATTTTGACTAATTTTCTCCTAATTACTAGTGTTCAGTTCATGTCTATGAGTAACTTAAAGGTAATGTGGGTAGTTTAATAATAAATTTGGAAACTCTTTTGGTTTTAAGTTATAAGGTCACTGTTACTATTACTATTGACTTCCTAAAGGCTATAGAGTTTTTCAAGTACTTTTGTATTTCATTTTCAATCCACCGGTTTTATCATTCGTCAGTCTCGTAGTCGGCGGTGGAGGAAAATATAGCAAGGTCGTGAAAAATTCTGAGAGATTTACGCAAATCTGAAAAAGAGCATTACAAAGTAATGGAGTTGTAGGCGAAAATTACACTTGTAAGTTTTACGTTCATAAATGATGTGAAACATCTGTTAGTTGGCAAAAGTTATTTTGAACGTCAATAAATGTGTCACTGATGGTAAATTTCTTCAAGTGTGAAAGCAACGATAAAAAATTTATGTGAACTTATTAAAATCAGTGAGCACAACTTACGAGGGTAATTCTCACCTTATTTTTTTAATATAAAGGAAAGGTGTTTGTCCACAACTGTGACATTTATAGCCTATAATTTTCATAATAATCTTTAATTCACAGGAAAGGAAATTGCGGCTACCAACGAGGCGACCAGCCTGAGTTCTACAAGTGCGCTAGAGAAGATGTTCTATGTGGTCTATTACAGTGCAAGCATCTCAATGAGAGATTGGAGTTCGGTATGGAGTCTGTGTCGACACTATCGGCAGTTTTCATCAATAATAATGGTCTGTAAACATATTATTTTCTTCTCCTGGTCCCGCTTTATGTGGAGTTACCACAATATGTTCTCTTCCATTCTCTTCCATCAGCCGTCATCTGAACATTCATTTCTTTCTTACCCATGTAAGCTTTTACATTATACATCTTTTCGAATCGACATGGCTTTGTGGTTAGTTCACATTGAAAACCTATTTCGATGCACTTCGAAAAACTATTAGACAGATTTTCATAAAAATACAATAATATAGCTTATACATTAAAATAACACAAAGGCTTCGACACTGATAAATATTATGATGCATTATTATATCAAGCCACACAGAGTTCATTTTGAGAAAATGGCGTCTAAGCATGTCAAAACTATTCTTAATAAATGGATTTGAAGACATATTGTCTTTTCTATTTCGATAAAAATAATAATGTATTAAAAGCAGATTGGTGTAATGAAAAGTTTTATTTATAATAAGTTTTTCAAATAAACATATAATATTATTGTGGATTGAAAATTTTGGAACACACTTCAATATTCGAAACATTAAATTAAGAAACTTTTTCCGTACTTGTTATCCGTACATTAGTAGATGACTTGAAAAATGTTTGAATAATGTTAAATACACGGAATAGGTACATCAATATATCCGTATTGAACTTTTTGTGGGTTGACACATTACTGCTTATCAACATCCATTTATTATTGTGTTATGTATTTAAATAGAAATCAGACGCTTATTTATTTGCTGGTCAAAACACTTCACTTGACGTTTATACTTCCTCTATATCCATATTATGTAGTGGCCAGTTATAATACACAGTATATATAAAACCTACATACATAACATATTGCCATAAAGCTAGTCTTTTCTATGAACTCATGCCTTTTTTTTCTTCCGGTAAAATAGGTACAATACTGACGTGTCGTACTGCAATGATAGATTTGGGACTTTCTGAAGTTGATCCTGGAATGGTTCCCGATGGCGCTAAATGTGGGGAAGATAAGGTAAGGAAGTAACATCCCTCACTTAAGTTCTAATAAATTAAGGCGCGGATTACACTTGTAAGTTGACATGAAACAACGGTAAACATATGTAAGCTGTGAGTTTCGATAAGTCACTGATTGTGACTTGATTCATGCGTCAAAGCAATGATAAATAATCTATATAAATCTTACGAAAGTCTGTGAGCAAAATTTACAAGTGTAATTCTTGCCTAAGTTATATAATATATATAATTTGTTTTTAATTCGTATACTATTTATTTTATTATTATTATTTAACACTATAGCTTAGCTTCTATAACTTAAATTTTTTTCTACTACTAGACCTAAAATTTTTATAGAAAAAAGTGAATGTCTATATACTTTTAAAAGTTATAAAAAACTGCTATTTCTTATTTTCAGATGTGTTTTAATCAAAAATGCGTGCCGGTAGCGGGCTTCGTACAACGCATAGCTCAAAAACATTCGTCTGTCTGTCCGTCCAACTGCTCAGGGCACGGCGTTTGTAACTCGGAAGGTAAATATATGTTTACATAGTAATAAAATTAAACTAATTGCTATTTTATAAATTCAAATGATTATTTGATGAAACCATAAACCACACCGACTTTTAGAACGACTTATTTGGTTGTTATATTGGTAAGTCGCTATCTTAACTTCAAGAAGACTTACACATTTTAAAGGATCTTTTAATGGCGATCAGTGAAAATATTCTGAATCGTATCAAATTTGATAAATTTTTAGCATACCTAAGGTAGCGTTCAACATTTACGTAACGCAATTTGGGGATGCGGAAGAGGGAGGGGTGGGGGGGGTTCTTGTAAAACATTACGATGCGTTAAAAAGTATTCTTGCGACTTTTAGGTACATTGTGCAACATTATTTTGACTGTTCAGTAAAAATAGTCGCTTAATTCTTAAGCAACATTTAAGGAGAGGAAGGGAAAACGTTACGAATGATAAACGTTACGTTAAATAGGGGAGGGGGTCAAAAAATTCTTTTATATCGTTATTTTTATTTGTTGTTTACACCTTACCTTGTATACTAGGTATATGTATTATAATTAAAATAAAGTATAATTTATCAGTCGTTTTTATTTTGTTTTCTAGGACATTGTCATTGCGAACCTGGTTTCGCTCCTCCGTTATGCACTTTACCAGGACCCGGCGGCTCTATCGATTCCGGACCAGCCACTGACTCCAGCGGTACGAATCAATATTATTATATACTACTCCCTAATCAATATGTTGATTGCTTAAAAAATACCTAAAATATTCCCTCTAATTTTCTTTCGCTGTTAGATTTAGATACATTGATTTGACTTTCTTAAAAAACTATAATAATATCCACTCATAATGTAAATAAAGATATGTTAATTCTAATTTTTGACTTTAAGTAACTTATTTTTCTACGATTTTCTATACTAGTGGTAGAGTTTCGACATAGTTTATGTATATTTTATGTCAAGAGGTTACCACTACATGGATAAATCATGATGTTGGATAATTTACTGAAAATCGCTAATTAGTACAATCAAATTATCCATGAATTTAAGATAGAAAAATTAATTTAGTATTTTATATCAACGGTGTATACCAACAACATATAGAGAGTTTTTATATAATTTTTTCTTAAAACTATTGAATCGATTTTAATTAGTTTGTTAAGCACAATAGTCGTGTTTTCTTAAATGTATGGATGAAAATTGATTTATCAAAATCAGCTCGAGGTTTTTTATTTGAAATATTATACTTTTCTAATACGTACATACATAAATTAAGATGTCGCCAATTTTTATTTCAGTTCAACGTAACTTCATGGTGGCGATGTACGTCATTTTCCTCGGCATCCTACCGTCGATCCTTCTCATCATGTTCCTGATGTACTATTCGAAGCACGACGTGCTCTCATGGTGGAAGAAACCTAGGAAAACGTACGTATCGAAAATATTTAATAAGGGTTTCATTCGACGAAATAAAAATCCTAAAAAAAGCAATTTTCACTTCAACCTATCCAGCTTTTCCAGTTCTAGCTCCTTCATTAGACTAATAAGTTTCAAACGTAAAGATAAAAATGAAACTAAGAAAGACATCACTAAATCTGTTGATTCTGAGATGTGTAATGGAGATTCTGATCACGAGAACCTAACCAATCATACTAATTTAAATAAAGCATGGTATAATAAAGTTATCAATTTCATACACAAAACTGAACCTAAGCGTGAAGTTAAAACGATTCATAGGAAAATTAAAAAAGAAGATATCAAAGTTGCCAGCGATGAAATTGTTGTTAAAACTGTCTGTAGTAATGCGGTTCCAAACGTCGAAATAAAATCTGATATTAAAAAACATAGACCCAATGTTGTTATAATAAATACCGGTTTAGCATCTACTACGAATAAAAATATAAGCAATATTGATATAAAACCTGCTATTAATACAACAGTTATAAATAAAACTAATCCCGTTAAAACGGTAAAAACAGATAAGACAAAATTAAAAAGTAAAAATAATTTAGTTATAGTTAACGCGGGGTTAGCTTCAACGACTAATAATAACATTAAACATGATATAAATAATAAAAGGAATGATCGAAACGATGTATCCGATATACGTAGAGCTAATTTCAAAGATTTACAAAGTAAATTCAATCAAACGTCTGATGTTCAAACTTTACCGAACGCACCAAAATGATATTAAAAATTATTATTACATTACTAATATTACGGTAATAAAACAAATTTTATACTTTCATCGCATAACGATCAGCCCCATTCTTTAATTGAGCTATATAGTTGCAAAAAATCTGACGTAATTTTTTTATTAATTAATTAGTAAGAAAAATATTAATTTAGTTTGCTTGACGTTGTGTCTACATACGCTTAAGCTACTGTTTACATTATCATACGCTTAAATTTACAGTTTCAAAAGAAAGTTAACTCGTAAATATTTTTAAATAATATAACTGCTAAAATATATCAAAGATCATCCATACAAAAAAAATTAAAACTGTTTAAACATCCTCTAACCGTTATAAAATGGTATAGTCCATTGTCGGCTTTGTCAGATTGCCAAAACGATACAAAAAATGGTAACGGTATCTAAACAATATATAATCAAAGGTAATAACCATCATTTAAGCGATAGAACTCGAAACGTAATAAAAAACCAAGTAAGTTAAATTTTCGTAAGTCGCGGTAAAATTTTGCGTATAAATAATTTTAAACAATACAAAAATTTATAATAAAAATACATTAAAATCATAGTCCACGTTTTCACGTGTAAATCATTTCGATTAACAATACATTATTAATATTGTAGTAATAATAAAACTTACGGGAACAGTAGGTTCGAACGGTTACAACTTAAGTTAAATTTTCGTAAGTTAAGATTCAACTTAGCGTGTAAATAAATATGTTATATAAGAAAGTGACAGTACTTAAAATAAAAATGATTGAAAAGTAAATGTGTTATAAAATCTTATACAATACAGTAAATAATTGTATGATGTATTTAAAAAAAACTCAATTTTAAAAGTCGCGGTGTTAATGAACTTTAAAATATATTTACTTTATGAATTTAAAATAAGATTTATTTGTTATATGGTAATTAGGGAGTCCGGGAATGTTTAATTCTGTATTATGATATATATTAATTAGAATAATGTAAATAAAATTCAAAATTTATTTTGTAAATAATTTGTTTAAAAAGTCTGGATAAAAAAAAGTTTTTTTATTTTTTTTTTTGATTTTTGATTGTTTTGGCTTTATGTTGTTTGGTGTTGGTCTTAAGATATCTTTAGTTATTTAAATCAAACTTTGCTTAAATTTAGTTTTAGATACTTTTATTGGATAAAATACTCATTAGTCATTAAGTCATGGCTTAAGTTTTTTTTATTTTTTAATAGAGCTCTGAAGCAATTGACGTGTATATATATTGGCCAAATTAAAGTGTTAAAAGTAGATCTGGCACGTAGTATATACTAATTTTTTCCTAAAGATTACACGTTCAATAAAAATTAGTAACTAATATTGTGTTATTTTTTTATAAATACATTTTTAAAATCATATTTTTTTATTTCATAAAATATCTTAGATATCATTTCGAAATACTCACAATTTAAATTAAACGTGTAATCTGAATATTTAAGCATGTAGATATTTGGAAGTGAATTGGGAATATATTTCGTATCTTGAAAGTTCATTCTATCCACACACGCACACAAATACACACCTTAAACATCTGTATCTATGTATGTCTACTTGATATGCAAATATTTATAATGATTTTCAATAATTAAGACGTAAAAATGCAACGAATAAACAAACATCGCATTTAGAAATATTTATAACTCACTATTTTTATACCTTAGGGATGAAGTTTCGTTAAATCCGTTCTTAACGGGATGTCTTTACACTATAAGGAACCTACCTGCTAAATTTAAAATTTATAGGTATTATAGTTTCTGTGATTTTGTAATGAGTAAGTGAGTGACACTTCGCTTTTATATATAAAGATATTAAATGTACGCTGATAAGCAATGCTGTGTCAAGGCACACGGACTTCGTTTTGAGAAAATGGCGTCTAAAGATGTCAAACCTATTCTTAATAAATTTGTTTGAAGACGTATATATTCATCTTTTCTTTTCTATTTTGATAAAATGTATAATCAATCAAAAGCAGATAGATTTATTTAATATGTTATCTAATAATAAATTTTAAATATTTAAGATTATTTTATAAATTGCAAAATATGGAACGCACCTGAAATTCGAAACATTGAGTTAAGATACTTTTTTCCATGCTTATTTATTTTAGATGACTTGATTTTTTTTTGAATAATGTTAAATAGATGACGTAGTATCATACATCAATATCTCAAAATTTGACTTTTTGTGGGTTGACACAATGTTGCTTATCAGCATCCAAATATACAAGTATAAACCTATTGTAAATATATTAAAGTTATATTATGATATATAAACCCAATTCACTTCACAGTTGTATGCACTTATATAACTATCATTTCTTCGCACTTCTTTATTCTTTTTTTTAACATAAGATTAATTCTGTTTCTTTATTTGTTACTTATAATTAATAAACTTTCTTCAACAATCTTCTGTCTTTGTTTTCATTTCATAACAACTGGCAACATTTTTCATTAGTTCTGTAGACGGCGTTTTGTTTTGTTCAAGATTTTTTGGTGAGTGGCTACATTGGGTTGTTATGCTTTGCATGATATTAACTATGCATTTTTTCTTATTATTTATCATAACTAATGAATCATCTACTTCCATGTCATAAAACATATACCTTCTTATAAAAAACTTTTCATAAGTTTTCGAAATAAAAAAGATACTACAGCATGAGTTACATCCGCATGTAATGATAGTAATAATTTACGTTGCATCCTATTGTATGAATGATTCTTGCAAATAACAAGGGATGTCATAATGGGCTTCGTTAGGATTTTCCCTGTTCTTCGCATGTACCAATCATAATTGGACGCTGATAAGCAATACTATGTCAAGCCACACGGACTTCATTTTGAGAAAACGGCGTCTAAAGATGACTTATTCTTAATAAATTTGTTTGAAAAAGTATATACCCATCTTTTCTTTTCTATTTTGATACAAAGTATAGTGAATTAAAAGCAGCTTAGTATAATAAAAAGTTTTATAATATGTCCGAAATTGTCTTTTTGTGGGTTGACATTATTGCTTATCCATATACCTTTTGTTTATAAAAATAGTCTAAGTTAGAAGTACAAGTTCTAATTTATCGATGTATTATAATTACAGAGTCCAATCGCCAAAGAAGAATAGCTTGCAACGTCGTCTCTCACGAAGCGCCAGTAAATTTGCCTCTAATTTCCAAAGTAGCAATCAAAATAACGCGCAACCTGTCAATGTACATACTCTCTCGAATCCAGACGATATGAGTTCAAGCCTACTTAGAAGCGACTCAGATCGCAGCCCCTCCGGAAATATTAATCCATCTGTTAACTTCTTCGGAAATTTCAAAGGATTTTCCTTAACGCCTATCGATAAAAATCCACCTGCAACTGAAAAGACCAGTAAAATCGAAAACGTACCTAAAAGTGCTAAAATAACTCCAGTGCATAGAAGTGGGAGTAACAGCCAGAATATTAGTCAAAGCACTTTAAAACCAGTTTTAAGATCAGCTCCACCATTGCCCGTTGTACCGAATACGACTAAATCAAGCCCCAAAAGTAGTCCCTCTATTAAAAGAACAAATAGCTCTGTACAAAATAGAATCAAAGCGTTAATAGGGTCTGATAAAACGGATGAGGTCCATGTTCAAACGAATTCGGCTTCTAGACCAGTTATCTCGAGTCCAATTCTAGAAGCTTCGACGTGTACCGCTAAAGAATTAATTTCTCCGCTTCAAGGATCCAAAACATTAGGACCTGTACGCGTAGCACCAACGGTTCCAAGTTTTTCGCCAGATTTACCTAAAAGACCCTTAAGTATGCATTCGGGTGGTAATGTGCCAACAAAACCTCTCCCCGAAGAACCTAAAAAGGTCAAAGAAGGTATTTCCCTCAACAGAATCGCATCGTTCTTGAAGCACGAAAAACCGAAGGAGAAAGAACGAAACCCAGTAGAAAGAAGTCACTCTCTGCCAAAGAACGCGAACAATCAATTAAAAATTGCGAAAGTCGATAAGGTCGCTTTGAGAAATTTGCAAATATCTAACCCTATTTTGCAAAAGGAAATTGAGTTGCCAGTTAATACTGTGCCAGTAGTTTCAGATTCTGAAGATAATGACGATCAAAAGGCTTTCGTGAATAGAGCCCAAAGTATGAGAGCGCCTGCAGCGTTAAAACCAACAATACAAAGCTTTGGTTCGATGAGACAAGCACCTGGTACAACAAGGCCTTTATCATGCGTCGGCAGACCTACAGCTCCACCTCCTCCCTTACCTAACCAAACTAAAGTAAACGATGAAAAAACTCCAATATACCAAAACCCTAAAATCCAATCTGAAATAAAATCTACCGATTACGTAGATTGCATTGAAGAAAAACCAGCACCTCTTGCTCATATTGATGAAGAATCCGGTGACAATATTTACGCTATTATCGAAGAAAGCCCTGAGAAACATTATAAACCCCTACCCGGGAGTTTACCTCCAAAAACGGCGACAGCTCCCGTAGAAGAATACAATGTCCCAAAACCCATTACTTCCAACTCGGGAAGTACTGAAAGCATGGGTCTGCTTGGAGAAATTGTTAACGAGATTCAAAATCGGCACTTCGAATCTATATATTCTGCGTCAACTCTAGCGAGAAAGAAGGAGAAAGAAAATCAAAAAAATGCGGAGAATACAAGAGATAGCACATATATGAATACAGATTATAAAAGGCCAGAGAGTGTGTACAATAATTCTGGGGTTAAATCGAGCGCCGCGTCGACCACTAGTAGTGGCTACTTGCATCCGTCTGCTGTAAATATACCTACGTATATGCAAAAACAGGATGATACTAAGCAAGAAATAGAGAAACCTCCATCGCCGACTATGAAAGTGAACTCGAAAATTCCTACTTTCTCAAGACAAGTTACTCCACCGGGTCTTAGAACATCGACATTTAAATCGATCCCGCAATCGCCGAAAGCCGTGACTAAAAATGTCACACTAAAAACTATACCCAACAGTCCGGATCTAGTTTCAAGTTGCGCTGTCACAGATACTAAAAACGTTAAAGCACCAGATGTTATTAACAATAATAAATCCATGGAAGCACCAAAAGTAGCTACAAAGCCCAGTACATTGGCTAAACCCATGGATAATCGACCTCCTTTAAGATCAGCGCCATCTGTCGACAAGAAACAGACAACAAAAACAACACCAGTATTAAAACCCGTGAATTCATCAACGAATATGAACAAAAGTGATAAAAATCCGCCCTTGAACCGTACTAACTCAAAAACGGACTCTAATGTAAAGGCAATAGCGGATAGTTTAAATAAGAACCGACCAAAAATCGTACCAAAACCGAGTACGATAATACAAAAGACTGATTCGAATGTAAAGACACAGGCAACGAAACTAGCCGCGAAACCGTCGAATGTCGCTAGTTTACAACAGAAATTCGAAAATAGAAAATCTTTAGGAAAAGAGATTACAGCGAAAAAATGAGTTGATTCTTATGAAAAGAAAACGTAGATTTTTTTTTACAAAATCGTAGAATTAAGTTTACGTAATGACTTTATTGTGATTATAGTTAGAGGGTTCTCTTAATTCGAAAATATTAAATGGTATTTTCTGGAAGGTTATTGAATAAAAAGCTTTATTGTAGCTAGAAAAGTGCAGTTGTATGTATACAAAAAGTAATATCTAGTCGATTAACTTTTAAAACAGTTCATTTATGTATAGATAGTTTTAATAAACAGATTACATGAAATAGTAAAAGGAAACCATAGATATTTTGTGCGAATGTTAAATAAAGAAACATTGTAACTTTACTACTTAAATGTCAATATAATTTTGTCCAACTAAGAAATATGTTAAGTCTATCTACGAGCCTTATTTTAAGATGACGATTCGTCATAGCGGACAAATAAAGTTTTAGTTTTATTTTCATAGACAATGTTTCAGTGACCTTATTTGACGTCGTAAAGCGGCCGCTAAAAGATGATTACCGCCATCCTAGATAACGTGAGTTTTAGCCTAATGAAAAGAAAAAAAATCGTAAAAAAAGTTTTTTCTATCTATAAATTTATTATGTATATTATATTTATTTTTTTCGCTCACAAGGACACTAAGGTTTAGAATTAGGCAAGGTTCTCGTGTCATCATCAAATTATTTTTCTTACTTTATTATTATTGTTATCTATGAAAGTGGATTGTAGGCTTATTATTAGAGTACCGATGGAATAAAATATTTAATAAAGAAAAGCACATAACGTGATAAGTAATTGAAGATTTAAGTTATCAAATTGAAGTGTTCATATTTTGATATCGGAAGGCATTTTGAATTATAAATGATTTAGTTAATTTTGTGTGTGTATATAATTTAAATAGAATTATTGTAAGCAATACGCTGAAATTTAGTTATAAGATTCGAACTCAAAAATCCGTATAACTTTAGGCTTTTGTAAATATTCCCTTTATTATTAGTTAATTAATTGATCGAAGTGTCTTAATCGTAAATAGTATAAATTAATTTGTATTTTTATAAAGATTATAGATAATATTTAATCATGTGTATAAATAATGAGTGATTGTTGAGATATACAAAAATTGTATAGATCTTTTTTCGTGAAAGTGAAATAGATTAAATGATATTCCGCTAATGGTGCTAGACATAGGAGTGATAATGTGTGTCGCTTATTTTGTTACAGAGAATGTTCTGGGCATTACTGAGAATAAATTTGATTTTAACATCAAATATCATTCATAGAAAGACAGTTAATAATCAAAATATACTTAATTTAAAAT
Source organism: Hypolimnas misippus (assembly GCA_037950945.1). Classification (NCBI taxonomy): domain Eukaryota; kingdom Metazoa; phylum Arthropoda; class Insecta; order Lepidoptera; family Nymphalidae; genus Hypolimnas; species Hypolimnas misippus. Next base: position 7,509,035 of record JBBEEQ010000009.1, read on the forward strand.
TAAAAAAATAAATTAATGAATAATATTTCTGATTGACTATGTGAGTGACAGTATTGCCATCTTCTGTTGTTATAACCACAAATATCAATTATAGTTAATATTTGGACGCTGATAAGCAATACTGTGTCAAGCCACACAGACTTCATTTTGAGAAAATGGCGTCTAAAGATGTCAAACTGATTTTTAACAAATTTGCTTGAAGAAGTATCCATATTTTCTTTTACTTTTTGATAAAAGGTATAATGAATTAAATTCAGACTAATATATTTAATATATTATCTAATAAAAAGTTTTCAAATATTTGAGGTTATTGTATAAATTGCAAAATATGGAACGCATTTGAAATTCGAACCAAATAATTAAGAAACTTTTTTCCGTATTTATTAAGTTTATATGACTTCAATTTTTTTAATAATGTTAAATAGGTGTTGCAGTATCAAAATACATCAATATCTCCGAATTTGACATTTTGTGGGTTGACACATTATTGCTTATCAGCATCCATTTATGGTTTAGCGAATATTAAGAGATTGACGTAGTTTATTTCGAAAATATGTGTCTGCGATTAATTTGACAGTCCTTATATTTTCTTACTTTGCACATTAAAATATTTATCATCTAGATTTATTAATCCAGTAATGCCCGTGAAAGTTTCAATGCAATAATAATAATTAATGTACAGAATGCTAAACGTCCATTTATTCACTGCCAGCTTGGTACAAATCTGTGGTGCTGATTCGTCGCAAATGCAATAATATGTTATGGAAATAAGCGAAAAGACAGTAAATGACCCTAGACAGAAGGTTTCATGTAACTCGGCCGCTTTGAATTTACTACATGTAACGATCCCCGCAACATTGTTCGGCAATAATGATTTGACCAAATGCATTGCGCGATAAATTTTAAGGTGGCCAAGTTATTTGACGAGTTATGTTACATCAATATTTGACATTGTGATATTTAAGTATGAATTTTATTGTGAATATATATAATAGATTCAATACTGGATTGCACTCTGATTATTCATTTCTCATTTTAGGTGGATAAATGTTATCAAAAAGTTATCGATTGATTGTAGAATTCAATTTTTTTTTATTTTTTTTTTTACAAGAAGTTAGTATCACAGGTGCAATTCACACTTGCAGTTTATCTTCTCTATTAATATTACAGCGAATTAATACAAATTATACATAAGCATGAAAATTCATACAATATTTTATTAAATACATCTTAACCGATTTGCTTAAAGTCTATTTACAGAAAATAATCGCTATTTAATAAATTAACGTGATAAGTATTTCAAACTCTAATACGGAAATTTTGTGTCTTAATTTTTAAAATAGTTATTTTACATTAAAAATAACAGTATACTTTCAGTTTTCATATTTGTTGTCTGTATAAAGAAGTGATTAGAAAATCAAATCTCAGCAATTTTTCGCCTTATTGTATTTTTTCATTATTTTGTCGTATAATGTTGTGATATGATGCATAAATGACAGTGAGTTCAAGAAGTACTTTTATCGTCATTGTAAATAGTACCAAAGAAAATTATTATTAGAAAAGTTTGAATTGAACGAATGTATTACGTATTCTATTATAAAAAATTAGCTTTTATTTTTCGTCGAGACTGCATTTTGTCGGAATTTAGTTTTTTTGCTCTTAGCTGAAATACAAAAAAATGTATTTAAATAAGGGATTTAATTAATTATAGCTTATTAAATGAAATAATGATATTTTATTTGCGTATGAATAAATGCAATTTGCTAAAATTCTGTCTTTTGTGTATCTTGTCTATTTTTTTTCCTTTTTCCTTAATCATATTTATCCTATCATACGCTTGATCCTATTTTATTCAAAAACTTTTAAGAAGGTTTCTCTATACAAAAATAATTATTTTTTAAGCTTCAATACATTGAAATATCTCAACAGATTTCATTTGTCGGAATGATATTACTAAGTTTAATATATTCGAAATTAAAATTGATTTAGGGTGTTTTCAATTTTAAAAATTTCACATTTATGATAAAACATAACAATAATTTTTACCGACAACGGTTCATTATATCGAAACGAAAAATATAACAATAGTTTGCAAACGACAATATTAAAAAATACATTTATTGATAGTGTAGAAAAAACCCTTATAAAATAAAAGCACGTATTTTGTCTGTGGTCACTTTACAAAACAAAAATTATATTATCTGTATTCTGTAATTGAAAAGCGGTAAACTGTAGTATCTCGTGTGTAATTTTGTTTTTAGTTAAATAAAAGCAATTTAACAACTATTTAAAGTATAAATTACACCAAATTTTAGTACTATATCAAAATGTAAGTTTACAACAAACACTTAATATACACAAAAGTTATCGTGTTAGTAATACGTAAACATTTTCCAGGGCGTCTACATCCAAGCCACGCTCTGAAATGACTTTGGAAGAATTAGCAAAGATAGAAGAAGAAGAATTCAGTACCGGTCCCCTTTCAGTATTAACACAGTCCGTAAAAAACAATACACAAGTGTTGATAAATTGTCGAAACAATAAAAAACTTTTGGGTCGTGTTAAGGCTTTCGACCGGCACTGCAACATGGTGTTGGAAAATGTAAAGGAAATGTGGACCGAAGTGCCGAGGACGGGTAAAGGGAAAAAGGTAACTATACTATAAAAAAAGTAACAGGTTCTAATTAATGAGCCCATAAACCATTGAAAGACATAACCTCCAAATTGTATCGTATTTGAAATTAAGTTTATCTGATGTTGTTAAAATCTTATAAGGAATTGTTTTATGTATATCTTATAATTACAGTATACCTAATACTCAATAGTTACCTAATTTTAATCAAAATCGATCCTTCTAGATATTATATATTTTGATTTTTTGCTCATTATAAATGTTTTTAATAGTATTTATTGTTTTTGCTCTTTTAAAACTTTCTGTCTAAGTCTGTATATCAATCTATTAATAAAATTAGTTGCGAGTGAATCTGAAATTGCATTGTTATTAAATGCAATAATGAACAATCGATTTGCAAGTTAAATCACAAATACTAAAAACCTTTATAAACAAAAGTATCTTTCGAATTTACAACCAAATTTTTTTTTTTATGTAAAAAGAATATCTTTTTAATAAGAATCATTTATTTTCAGGGTAAAGCTGTAAACAAGGACAAATTTATTTCAAAAATGTTCCTACGTGGTGATTCAGTGATTTTAGTTTTAAGAAACCCTCTCGCAACTGCTGCAGGAAAATAAAAACTTTAGAAAATTCCACTTTAAAATACCTTAAAATAAGTTTTATTGTTAACATCTAGGAATATAAAAAAAATAAGTGAATAACTTTTATACATTTTTACATGTATCCGACCATTGATTATATTAAGTTTAAATAAACACAAATTTCAAAAAAATAACTTTCACTTTCATATTTGTTGTTTTATTTTGTTTTTTTATTCCAAAAATTTTCTCCCAAATACTATTCTTCATTGTTTTTAATATAGTGATTATATATTCTGTATTGTTGTAAAAACTAAAATATATTTTTTAATTAGCTTTACAGCCACAGATACACAGCCTTTGGGTTCATATTATTAGTGATGTGTGATGTACGCATTAATTGATATTGTGTTATTGCGATAAAGTTTAAATTTTCTCAAATTATTTTAAAATGAAGAGTATAAAAAGGCATAGATAGCATTTTTATATTATCTTTTTCTGTTATAATTTTATAACAACGCTGCCACATATTCGCTAAAGATTTACATGATTGCTCATTTAGTAATTTATTAGCAATGATTATACAATTAGGTAATTATTCTATTCTGCTACTAAACGACGTTTAAAAATAAATCGGGTTAAAATTTATGAGTGGAGAAAATATATGTTATAACCAGACTAAAGGATAGTCATTTGTCAAACTACGTTGCGTTGCAGTAATTTAAACAGTTTGCATGTCATGTCATACATACAATTGAAAATGATGATTCATATTTATCATATGAATCATTTTAATATATTTATCTTATAAACTAATTTATTCAATTATAAAATAACATATTAATATCTACAAAAAAATAAAATAAAAGGTAAGTTTAATAAAAACCTTTAAGCAACTAATTCATAATAATACATAACAAAAAATAATTTGGTACGTAACTATTTGTGTAACAACACATTAGAAACATTAATTTCATAAATAATAAATATGTAACAATTATCAATATTAAAACAAAAGTGTGACGCAGCCTTAACTTGTTGCACGAATACAACTTCAAATTGTCAGCTGGCAACTGTATCGGGGATTCCTTTGACTGGTAATCATAGTTATTTTTTTCTGAAATGCATGTATTGATTTGATTCTAGAATACCTACCCACTACGTCCTACGCATTACCCTGTACTGTATATACTATATATAGTTTAATGGTAGATTGTATTGATTTATTTCATATTTTAATCTTGGAGGTGAAATCTGTTACGTTTACAACACATAATATTTTCTGTCTTGCAGCTTCGCTTAGCTAGGTATGTTGTGATTGTTTGTTTTTATTACGAAGTAAATTTTCTTTCATGTTGATTTTTTGTTACTAGGAAAGAAATAAGAATTAAACAGGACTTTAGGATTGTAAGCTTTATTACAAAACTAGTTATTTGTCGCGGTTTTATCCGTTATAATTTGTTAATTCCTGATTGATTGACCTTTAGGATTTCTCAACTTCAAGTCTAAATTTTTTAGTCTTAAATTCCAACACCTATTAAATATATATTTATCAATTAGTCAGGTATTTCTTGGGATTAGTGCGTTGAGACGAACAAACTTTAGCTTAAATAGATGTAAAATAAAAATAGAGATGATTTATAAGCAACCAAGCATCCTAACTATTTTCCAAAATTAAAAGCAATCTTTTATTTTTGAATCTACAAATTATATTTACTCAGCGAAATTGCGGATCTCTTAATTGATGTAAATAAAAAGCACATCGTTATATTTAAAGTTGTTCATTTATTTAGATCAGTGGCAAAATGATTAAACTCATAGTTTCAGAAAATAATATGAAAATTATCCACTTGTTGATTCAATACAAATTTCAAAGATTCATTAAGAAAACTAATACTTTTATCATGATTTACTTGAATTCTTATAAATTAATTATGTGAACAAAACTTTATTGAAATTTCCATAGAAATGGCGCCGAATTTCAGTAAAAATGCTATACTCGAAGGAGACATTGATTTCTTCTGTTTGGTGTGCGAAGCTTACATTAAGAGTACGAATGAGTGTGAGGCACATATATCTACCGAGCAACATGAGAGAAATTTTGACACCACTAACTATGTGAAAGATTTTCCAGGGGACTTCATAAGAAAGGTTTCATTGTGTATATTCTTACTGTGTAGTTGTATTAATCATATAACTATAAATATGTTATGTCCATACTATTTGACTTAAAAATCTGTACCCATTTTTTACAATAACCAGCATGTTGATCATTTTGTTGGCCGAAAGATACTCTCAACTCATACTCGGTCACTAGCTGGTTCCCAGGTAAGTCCAAAGTGGTCGACATTTTGGGTATCAAAATTCAAATCAGCTTATATCTATAGTTGTATATTATACAAATATACTATACAAATATTTGGGTGAATCCATGAAATATGATCCTTATTTATAAACATATGTGGGTTTGTAATTTGTAACTATATATAATCTGTTATATGAAATAATAGAAACTGCTAAAAATGTAGTGAGGGTCAATAAGGCATATATTTTATGAATGACCTTTTCTCATTTGAAATGATATAATATCTACTGCTGGAGGCCATCCTTATTTTAAATACTGTTGATTATTTTTGCTTTATACTGATTGAGTTTGTATTAATGTTCACTATTGTAATAATGATTTTTTACATTTGCTCGCTAAGTCATCGAAATGTATATACTATTGCTTGCGTGTATAATATTTAATAATGGATTATGTGCATTTCAGACAATTTTACGTAAATAAGAAGTATAAGAAAATTATTGTTGTTTTTAAATTATTTTTGAATACATGTATTGATAAATTGCACCTTATATATGGCCATTGCGAAAGTGTTTTTTAAATAAATCTACATATTAACTGTATCAATTAAATTTAAAATTAAAATATTATATACATTTTCCTATTTCCAATTTCACTTGCAGATCAAAACTAAGTACTTCTGCGAAGTGTGTAACAAAATATTGTCAGTGCTAGCAAGGGTTAGACTACATGTGAATGAGTCAACACATATTGAGAAAAAGAATATTGGCTGGCTTAAAAGATTTGCAAATGTTGTTATTGCTTTTGATACAGTAGCAATAGACGATTACACATGGCACGGCCTCTGTGAAAATTCATGTGCCATCTGTAATACTGAATGTGAAGATTATGATGAACACAAAACTCTACCTACCCACATTATAAATTTATTACAGACAAGAGTGGAATTTGATAAAAATAGAAACATTTTTAGGAAGGTAAATATCTTTTATTATTTAATCATGTGAAATTCAAACATTATTAGTTTGATATAACAGAAATAGATATTTTCATGTATTTTTGTTAAACAACACATTTTCAAGTAATTTTTTATGCTATTATTAATTTAAATTAAATTTATTTTATGAGAAGAATAATATTTAAATAAAAACTTTCAGATTGATGAATATTCATTCCAATGTTTGACTTGTAACCTGGTTCATACTTTGAGTACTATTAAAAATCACTTTGACTCACAATCACACAGAGAGTTGTATCAAGTCTGTCTTGATGCTTGCAAACCGCTTAAAGAAGATATGCAAAGATTCCATAAATTAAAATCACATCTAAAACCAAATGATTCAATGCCTAAAAATTTAAATAATATTAACAATTCAATACTTAACAAGAAGGAAGAAAATAATGCAGTAGAGACAAAAGGACTTGCAACATCTGAAGCAAACCTTAATGTAGATGATCCAGCAAATAATGGAAACGAAAATATTAACACAAACGATAAACCTGATCCTCCAAAAAGTAATGAGTCAAAAGTAAAACCAAAAAATGAATCAACATATAAATATGATGAAGACTGGGAGAAAAGGACTTGCAAAGTTCTTGGTGCAAATGATTACATGACTCGCGACGAAAATAATCAACCATGGTGTATTCTATGCGATTGGATAATGGACATTAGCAAGGTCCGAGAGCACCTTAACGGAAGACACCACCAATCTTTGCTAAAATTACATAAGAAACGGGCTGAGAAGTTGAAACTACGGAATTTAAACATAATAAACGAAGAAATCAATGCCAAAATCAACAACATTAAGGTTATAAATGCTATTGAGTATTTTCAAAAAAATGATATTAACATACAATCAGAAACGAAAAAAGTATATTGTGAAAAATGCTCAATTAAACTAGATTATGATTATGATGTCATCGATAAACATATTCATGACCATAAGAAGCCAACAAGTGAAGATGTTCAAACTGGACAAAACTCGTATATACTTCAAGTTGCAATTAATAAATGCTTTGGAGAAAATTTGATTACAACACCACAGGTAATCGATGATGGTGAATCGGGACTTGAAAATACAGATAACGGTAAAGATATTGTTAAAACTGAGGAAGAAGTAAAAATCAATACAGATGTATTATCCAAAGAAGAAACACAAAATGAAGAACATATTGGAGATAGTTCTCTAAATCAAACGAAAAAATTCAAATATATGTTAGACAAGATGTCCACCAAAGACTATATTGAAAATGTAATGGCAGTGAAAAATATTGTATACCGGGACCTCGTTATAAATGAGAAGATATGCATTAATGTCTTCAGTTTTCTGTTCATGATATTGCTGTTAGACAAAGTTACAATAAAGTGCTACGCTTGTGATGAAAATGTCTTATATCGAAATTTTAGAGAGCACTGCGCTAAAGAAAAGCATGAATCGGCTGTGAAGGAGGTCCCCGTTTTAGCTCATCTTGATACAGAGTTTATTAGAGAGGTAACTTTAATATTAGATTTCATTTCCTTCGTGAAGAAATGTTTTATCTTCAATCAAAGTCATTATATTGATCTGGGATCAACTCTGCAACATTTTCTGCTTAGATAAGTTACCTTTTCGAAATTATGATCCTCCATAGAAATTTTCATCATCAATTTCACCCTGTTTCAAGTTTGATTTTAACGACTAAAATAGCCTATGTCCTTTTCTAAGGTCCCAATCTATCTATAATACATTTCATCAAAATTGGTTTGCATTTAAATTACGAGTATTAGTATACAGTACACATAAATATAATTAGTATTAGTCTGAATTTACTGAATAAATTCTAAATTTCTAGATACGGCCTGGATATTTCCACTGCGGCTTCTGCAATACATGCGAATCATCATGGGAGGATATGGAGCTACATTTGACTTCGATTGACCATAAAGAGTGTAAAAATGATGCATCATGGCGTCTCCAGAAGTACCAACCGGAAATAGCCAACGGGAAGTATGAGAGAACAGTCGCAGATGTATTATACGCTAACGTTATCAACGGAAACTTTTTCTAATTTCTAGGTCACATGTTCAGCTATATTTTCAATGTTCAAATAAGTCTCATTTTACCTGTAGATTGATTACTATGGCGATTTCTCTGGTTTTTATTCGGTGTTTACAGTAGATCGTTTGACAGTTATATTGATAAATAATATTTGATACTTTAATTCACAAACTGACTACATATTTGTAAATTTATATTTAAAAATATTATTTTAATGAAATATGTATTTAAATTTGTTTTTAGCCAACTTCTAAAATAGGAGGAGGTTCTAAATTTGTAGTGTTTTTTTAATGCTCGTTACTATATAACTATTGGTTTACCAATTAGAGAAATTCATTTTTTTTTATTATTTCATAGTATATTGCTTTTCAAGAATATCGATGCAACTAAAAATGATGAATTTTAGGGAATGGGGTTTTTAATTTCCTTTATTAATGTGTTGGTGCATAGCTGCAAAATTTAAACAATCCCTTGATGTTATAACTTTATTGTTTTACAGAAAATTCATCATCGCATCTCTTCATGACAAAGATTTATGATCTTTTGACATACTTAGTCAAACCAGCGATATACTTTCAGATTGGTTCAATAGATTTTTTTCATTTTGTTTCCAAAGTTATAAAAAATGCGCTTTCTCTTAGTTTGTATAAAATTTACTTATATGGAGTTCACAGGTTTGTGAGTTAAGATATCGATATGTAGTTCCGTGTTGTAATCAAATGTATTTAAATCTTTATGTGGTGAAAACTCAACTAGGATATAATATGTATATATAAATTATTAAAATTTTATTTATTAAGAAATGTACATACATATCACTGATTATTTTTTACGATTTTTTTTCTAAACTTTTCCTAAACAAGCTTTTCTTACAGGTTGTAAAGTTTATTTTTTTTCCGTCAAGCTTTTTTTTTACGAAAAAGCATATGTTACCTCAGTTTGTAAAGCACATTTTATACAATTTGTTAATTTTGCATTTTATACCTTTTATAAAAGTATTTTTTAAGCTTAGCTGTTACTACTTTTTCTTTTATTGTATTCTTTATCTGTGACACATAATGTCATGTGCCAAAATATTATGTGCACAGATAAAGAATATTATATGTCAAAAGGCAACTTAGTGGCTCAAAACTTAGTACTTTAAGTGCAAGTATAATTATTTTGAAGTGATCAATGTACATTATTGATTTTTCTATTTTTGTAAAAATTTAATCTAAAAAAAACTGATGTATTTGAAAAAAAAATCCAAAAATAACATACATTTATAATTTGATCTCAATTTACATATTATTTATTATTAATAATAAAATATATTTCAATTCAAACATTATGGCCGGTCTGAACGATTGCACACAGGACATAGAATTACTGAGAGTATATAGTTGAGCTTTGATCTCCAAAACATGATGTGGTTATATTTTTTAATGCTCATATTTTCATTTCTTGTCAATATAAATTTACTGTTTAGTTTTAATTGTGTAACTTTTATATTTTTATTTTAATTGTATCACAGTGATGTTATATTGTTTTACGAGAACATTTCATAAAATTGACTCAATAAATTCGTTATAATGCCTCGTAACATGAAACAGCAATAGGTGTGCAACTATGAAAGTCAGTTGTTTCTTTATTACATATAAAAAAAATCAGCAAGCATTCGTTCAGAAAATATGTTAATTTCTGTAAGTTTTTTTTTTTATAACAAATTATTATAAGAGCAAATAATAACTAAATATATGAAGCTTAACCAAGTGTAAAGTAAAAATTTGATGTGTGTTTAGATCGGCTATAAAGTTTGGATAGGTTTAGAACCTTATGACTATAATTGGTGATATAATCTCGACGTGTCCAAAAAATATATTAAGTACAGTAAGACTTAGATCTTACGTGAAAGGTAGGATCAAGGGATTAGAATAAGTCGTAAGTTGTAAGTCATCATTTTTTAATTTTTATATTAGGATGCTGATAAGCAATAATGTGTCAACCCACGTAAAGTCAAATTTAGAGATATTGATGTATTCTGATAATGGATTACGAATTTAACATTATTCGATAATTTCTGAAGTCATCTGAACTAAATTAGTACGGAAAAACTTTCTAAATTACTGCTTAGAATATTGAAGTGTGTTCCATATTTTGGATTTTAAAAACTTATTAGATAAAACTCATGACTAGCCAATCAGCTTTTAATTAATTATAGTTTTTATCAAAATAGAAAAGAATAGATGGCTAAATACGTCTTGAAACAGTTATATTATAAATAGGTTTGACAGCTTTGGACGCCATTTTCTCAAAATGAAGTCCTCATGGCTTGACACAGTATTGCTTACCAGCGTCCATAAATAAATACATTCTAGTCATATTAAAGGGAACCAATGGCTAAAGAAAAGAATAATTTTGGAGGAAAGTATATAATGAAGTATTCGGTAATATAGTAAATAATATATAATATTAATTTCACTTTGTAATTATTATAGGAAATTAGAAAGTAAATACATAGACAAAGGCGGACTTATCTCTAAATACATACTATTTTTAATATATTTTTTTTAATATTTTCAAGGTTCGTGTTAGACGGGATACCGTAAGTCGCGGTGTTACTGTACTTATTATAAATACTTAAATCCTTAAATGAATGAAGCTTATATATTGTTTAGATTTAATCTTAAAATTCATTGATATAATTGATGTTAGATAAGGTACATAATTATACTTATGATGACATAGATATGTTACCCTCCCGGAAATCTTTGAAAACAGTTTTTCTTCATCTAAACATTTTAGATTTCTCGTTACTAACCGATTTGATAAATCATTTATACTAATATTATAAAGAGGTAAAATTTGTTTCTTTGGTGGTATTTAAGATCTTTGAAAATTCGTCTCCAATTTTAAAAATTTTATTAGGCTATATTACATCTAGCTATGACTCCCGAGCGAAGCAGTAACCTTACGCTAGAGAAACAGCGACGGGCAGCTGGTATTACATACGTTACTTACTAGACTTGCCTCACACTGTGGATCGTTTACGTTAAACATAGCGTGATGTTTTATGGCCTATTTTCTATAAATGTAAAATAATTTTAAACCCCAATTTACGTTATTAAAATTGTGTATTACCCCTTATCTCATAATAAGCCTTTGAAAATAGTATAAATTATTATATGAGTTAATAAAAAAAGATAATATTATAAAGAGCAAAAGTAACCTGGTGAGTTAAACAGCCTACATTTTCAGTCTAATTTTTAAGTGCAATTAACATGTCTATGTTATTATGAGGTCATTGATGTTAGGTGTTAAATATTCCAGTATTATTGATGTTAGATAATATTAAATGTTTTTCTTTAACAAACTTTAAAAAAGTAGGTACTCATTTCTGCTGTATTTTTTTGTGCGATATTTCCAATTGTGACTTGAGTTTTAGATCTCATTTTTAATTTTAAGTTGATATTGTTTAATTGAGATATTACATAGAAATGATATTATAATGTTCGTTTAGATTAAGTGGATGTTGAAATGTAACCCAATGTGCATTTATCTTTAATAAAGTATCACCATCAAATGTTGTTTTACTCCCCTAATTATAATATCCTTACATATTCATTAGACACATCGTTATAAATGTCTCTTGCGGTTTTACTCCGATCTATGGTTACAGCTTCGCTCCTATGAGTCATGTATACAGTGGGATGTAATATAGCCTATAACTTTCTTCAGTAAACGGTATATTCAACACAAAAACCCAACCTGACCCAAAAAAATCAGTCATTGTAACGCATACCTAGTATACTAAAAAATGTATAAAAAAATCATCGTCTTAACCGATTTCGCTGATTTGTGTTCATAATTGTCAGAGCAAGATGATATGTTTTTATTCTTTAATATAGTCGGCAGGATTAGGTTACCTACTTTTGTATAAATATTACGGCTATGCAATATATGTATATATATTTTAACTTTAATTTAAAATGGTCATTTTCTAACCCCATCATCAAATCTTAGATGGTGTACAATGTAAGGACGACTTCAATGAGTTAGGACTGTATACCTTGTTGAGATAAATCTAACGAGGCCAACTACAACACGACTGTCATGTAGTAATGGAGTTGTTAAGGTTTTCAAGCTCTCATCAGGCCAGTATTATTTTATATGTATTATTACTTGTTATTTAAGTTAAGTTACATGAGGCTAAGAAAGTCTTAAGTAAGTTTATAGGTTAACATTAAAACAAATATTTTAGTCCGATAAATCTAACTTCAGTTTCTGGCTACAGCGACGCCTTAAATAGCTAATATACGTGTACGGTGAAAAAGAGAATCGGAAGCCTAATAGCCAACCCTTCCCTTACATCCAATTCTCTGTTATCCACTATTTATTTTATCTATGGTGCTGAAAATGTTCACGGCCTGTGGTGATCATTTAACACCAGGTGAAACGCGCGCTATTTAAAAAAATCCGAACTTCTGAGACAGAAATCTGTAATCCTCATTTTAATCGTTGAGAGTGATACGTTTATTATTATTATGTAAGCTAGCTAACAACGCAGAGCCGCAGCGCGCCGTGGATTCCGAGTTAGCGTGCATTGTGATTGGCTGAAAATGACAGTTCTTTTTCATGTCGTACATAAGTAAAACGGAAATAAAGAGTTGCGCAAACAGAGACACTTTTGTCTCGTGTGTCGGATAAAAGACACTAGTCAATATTTCATATATACCTACTTAATTAATATGAAATTAATCACTAGTTGCGTAGACGTAGTACCGCTTACACTTCACTCAAACGGATTGCCGATGAAGAAGTGTTTGGTGTAGGCAACTGGAAATAAAAAGTTTCTACGTTTGTGCAGCGACTAAAGCTGAGATTGACGTAGTGTGTCTCGAATTAGCGTGAATTATGATTGGCTGCGAATGATTTGATAGTACCCATCGCTTACTTTCGGCGATAATTTATAAATTTTTCACAGAGATTTACAGAAGTAAGTTGTTTGTTACCGCTTTACATCTGAAAGAATTTACTATCAGTGCTTAATTTTTGACACTTACTCGTATAGCTATCCTAAGGTTACTTAGGCAATTGTTACCACGGTACAGAATAATTTTTATACAAATTAAGAAAGTAAAACTTAGAATTGTAATTCTCGCTTTATACAAAACCAATACGGAAAGAAAAAGCACGATTGTTTTAAGTTTGCCTCATTATATAGTCCACATTATTAGGGTTGAGTGTGCGAAAATCAGGAAGTTTATAGTAAAAAGTTTACAAAATAAAACATAGATGTCGCCACATTGGAGTCGAGAAATCTTTATCGCCTTAGAATCACGACGATCACGGAAATGTTATAGTAGTTCCTACTACTATGTTTTCAAGTGTTTTTGCGTTTTAAATTGCACTCGTAATTGACATTAAATTAAAACATTATGAGTAAACCTACTTGTATTGGGAATAATTCAGAGCTACAAAATTAATTTTAGTTTCATTATTGCATTGACCGCAAACAATATTATTTATGTAGTATTAATCTATATTGAAAATAAATAACATGTTACGAATTTATTTTACCTAACACATTTTTTATGCTAAAAATAAAAACCAAATTGCGTATAACTATTTAGCTGATCGTAACTTTTGGCTGTAGCGAACAATCATATATTGGCTGGACATAGAAATACACTCACACTGAATATTAGCGTAAAGTAAAAATATGTCGCGCTAAAAACGATGAATATAGCCCTTTTTAATAGCGGGCAAACGTGCAGGCGGGTTTTTCTTGAACGGAACCATATGAAAATACCACATATGAAAAGTATAGCTACGACCGTGGTATATTCCCATTTCTAATTCTCCGTGTTCCGAGTTTATCACCGTTCGCCGTTCAATAGCCTCTAGATAACGTACGTCACTTTCGCGCCATCGCAGCCACAACCGAAATGTTTACATACAGTCGCTCGCATTGTTGTGTTTTTATTCGACGAGGTTGCACGCGGCTCGTTCGATTGCGCTTTTAAGTAGGGAGTGAACTGAATGATAAACTGTGTTCTTATTTCAAAAGTTTTCTGTGACTAGTGGATTTTTAGTTGCTGCAAATAAAAATATATTCTAGTGTTTTTGGTAAGTGTTATAATTATTCAATACATTTTTTGTTTTTCTTGCAATTTTTATACGATAAAACTTCCATAGAGCTAAAAAGTGCTGTCCGGATTTCAAAAATATTTTATATACGTGATGTTTTACGAATTAAGATATACTTAACATTAAATATTTATTAATAAATATTAATTACGAAAATAATTGAAAAATAATGCGGAAATAAATGGATCGCACTCGAATGATAAAAGCAACTAAGTATTTTATTTTTATGTGTATATAGAATTTCATTAGCGATTTTTTATGCTTTGGGTTTGTAGGATAGCGTTGCCTGCTTTTTAGCACTCTCTTTATATCTTTAGGTGACAACAAACTTTTACTCTGAAAATAGTTTGGCATGGTTTCTAAGAAAGCGTATTATGACGCCGTAAAGACGAAGAGTTTTCTAGGTGCTCATATTATTACGACCATAATTAGATGGACCGCGATCCTAGGAAACCAATATTTGATATTGTTAACAAGTGGGGATGTACCCAGGTGCTATTTACATTGACATTACATAGTTCTATTTACATCCTTCTTATAAAAATACAATTCGGGTGCATTCATTGATAGATTATACTAAACAAATTGTTGTTTATATACTTTTAATAACCACCAATTTAATAATAATTCTTGGGTATCGTTTATTTGGCGCAGTGGACATTGTAATCATATTTTGTGTTAAAGATACGGTTACGGACCCTTCAGTGAAATACGTGAATTTGTTGCGGTCTTCGGATCGCGTAATTTACTTTTTACGTCCATCTTTGTGACAAGATGCGTTTTTTACTTAATTTTATATTATTATTTAGGAAGTATAGATAGGTATTGAAGTATATTTTATTATTTACACTTAATTATTACAGCTGTTTATTTTTTTTTAATGTAATTATTTGTTAAAAATATACTTCATTTATAAAGAAATACGAGAATACTCAGAAACAATTAAAAAAATGAAAGAAAAATTGTAAGAAGTAGTTATTTGACAGTTAAAAATTAAAAAGAAAACTTTTCTATGGTGTGTTTTTAATGACCGATTGTCCTCTGACTTTTTATTGGACAATATGTAAGACATTACAATGATGCGTATTTTTCCATAAAAGTATTGCCAATTTGCATTTTGTTTATGTTAACAGTATACTAGTTTACAACAAGACAATAATTGGCTTATAGTGTCCTTTAAAAGAACGATCTATTCTCAGAAAATTGCCGTATTGAGTCGTTTTAATACGGATTAACAGACAAGACAGTAGGAAAGTCATCGATATAAGGCCATGCGCAGATGAAGGACTGTCGTTGTCATATTTTTTGTCTTAAAAAAAATACTGAAATACAAAAGGGATTGAGGGGGAATAAAAGCATAGTAAGGCTCGATGGCTGTGTTAATTTGCGCAGGGCCTCTGTATTTACGCAAGATCATAGGTTATTTATTTATTAACTAGCTGTGTGAAATGGCTAAAGTTTGTAAGTACATAGTCTCATCAGTAATTTAGTATCCTTGAGGGATGAATTTTTAATGTAAGGTATTCAACTGCAAAATTTCATGCAGCTATACCTATTGGTTTAGGCTGAGTGTAATCAAGCAGGGCTCTGATTATTTATGAAAAATTGTAACAAACAAAATTTTTTTCCAACTAACAGAGTCCTATAGTAAAAATGTAACTTATGAAATATAACATGAAGCTAATAATTGAAATAGGTAAGGTAATTCCTTACGGTCTCGTGTACGTGATAATTGTCACATAGAATCAGGGCCCAGAATGTAATAATAAAAAATAAATAACTTTATTTATTGATGAAAAAAAGGTTTATTTTGATCAATAATGAAATATAATATTTGATTCAAAGGATCTAATATCAGAGGCTAGTTCGCGGTAAAGAAATAGACGCTGATAATCAATACTGTGTCAAGCCACATGGACTTCATTTTGAGAAAATGGCGTCTAAAGATGTCATACATACTCTCTATAAATTTGTTTGAAGAAGTTTACATATATACCTTTTATATTTTAAGGTATAATTAATTAAAAGTAGAGTGGTATTGTATGTTTTATCTAAAAACAAGTTTTTCATATTTATAATAGATTATTGTGTATTTCAAAATATAGAACACACTTCAATATTCTAAACATAAAATTAAAAAACTTTTTACCGTACGTATTTAATTTAGATAAATTTAATTTTTTTGAATAATATTAAATAAGTGACGCATTATCAGTGGATAATGGTGAAATGTTGACACATTATTGCTTATCAGCATCCAAATATCAATCACATTTTTCGTATATTATGCTTACGTTGGTTATTTATGATTCGTATGTTCTCACGCGCGCTTTACATTCGTTCTTTACGTGACAGGAATTTTGC
Organism: Hypolimnas misippus; assembly: GCA_037950945.1. Taxonomy (NCBI): domain Eukaryota; kingdom Metazoa; phylum Arthropoda; class Insecta; order Lepidoptera; family Nymphalidae; genus Hypolimnas; species Hypolimnas misippus. The sequence continues at coordinate 7,526,087 of JBBEEQ010000009.1, forward strand.
GTTAGTAACGTGCGGGCGCTTATAACGAGCGTCAATATGAACTTATTAGCGCGGTTTATTAAGATCCTTTTTTTTACTATGAAAATTTTGCTTGGTACATCTATATATATAAAGTCACTTACTGATCACGAAATCTCAGAAACTAAAAGTGATAGGAGTTTTAAATTTTCGTGGGAGCTCTATTTAGGACGTAGGTGATCACTAAGACGGAGATTTAGTAAAATTTCCTTAAACTACGGAAAAAAATTTCTTAATTAATTGTTTCATCCATATTTTGTAATTTATACAATAATCTCATATATTTAAAAAAAACTGTTTATTAAATAATATATTGCATATATCAAAATGCTCTTAATTCATTATACCTTTTATCAAAAAAGAAAAGAAAATATAGATAAATAATTATTCAAACAAATTTATTAAGAATAGATTTAGCATCTTCAGGCGCCATTTTCTCACAAAGAAGTTCGTGTGGCTTGACACATTATTGCTTATCAGTGTCCAGTTAATAATAAATTTTTAAACACGTTTAGTTTGTATTACACTTACGGATTAGATCGTTGTACATCGTAATTGATTACTTAAAATAAAAGAGGTTTGATAATTAGATAGAGGTAGACTTTGTAGTATTACAGCTAGTTCCAAGCCGATATAATAAAACAAATAATATTGACGAGATTTAAATTGTGCGTAGTTTTATTAAAAAAAAATAGAAAAAGTGTATGTAAGTTCCCCCATATTGTTTTTTTACACTTATGATCTCTTAGGCAAAGATTCTGTAGTTATTTTCTGTGGTTATTAGAATATACCTATATATTTTTATGGAAAGAATAACATTAAACATGCTTGAATACATACAAAATGGTCAAAAGCCATTGTTATAATGTGACAATCAATTTTTATTTTTACCAATCACAGTTAAGAACTTTATTAATTAAACAAGCCTTAAAAAAACTTTTCACCCATCTTTACATTTTGAAGCTAAGATGCCAATTTAAATGCAAAAGAACTTCTTTATGTTTGGGCCTATCTATTTATGATATACGTAAAGTAAAAAAATTGTACAACTTTTAACGGAAATTGCGCGGACGGCGGAGTATGAAATTTCGTAAACTCATCTATACATATAAAATCACTTGTATATTATATAGAGAAAGAATGCTGAATGCTAATATTTTTTTTAATAATTCATAAAATTAATAATAAAAACATCACACACACACTACCATGTATGTGACACACACACGCATCTTTCTCTTTTGTTTATTTAAAGATTATTTGTATTTTTAAAGAGTGGCTAAATTGAGAATAGATTATCTATGGTCAATCTTGAAATCGGATAATTTAATTAACTACGGTCGAATTCTGACCTCTAAGCGACCACTAGTTAAAATAATTACGATAGAAGCCGCGTGAGATGGCTAGTGAAAATAATGATTGGTAACGTGTTGTTCATACATCATGTACAAGCGACCTCGCACCACGAACCTTGAGCAGTGCCACACATTTTATACAGGTAATAATTGCACGACAAAATTGATTTATACAATACCTCATAAATAACATCATTTATATTTATAGCCGGAGGGGTAATTCCGTCTATTGGGTTTAACTATATACAGTCTAGTTAGAGTTTTCATATTTGTTAACTATAATCGAGGAAAACCCATTACCCTATTTCGTTTGACATTCTGAAAGTAAGCTTTCAATTTCCTTTCATCACTTATTGGTTTTTGCCACGCCCTCTGGGTTGCAAATGTCCATGGGCAGCGGTGATCACTTAATATCAGGGTCCCACCTGCTCCTTTATAGCTTTTTCTATAACACAAACTGTAGATGTACTGTAGCGCCGGCAATTTAGTGTAGACGGTTTTTTCCCTCCTCAAAAAATAAATATTCGATATAGTAGTTAAATCTGGGTAAAACCTCGCCCGATGAAAAAAAAAAAATGTGAAGAAACAGTATGATGCAAAATATATATACTTTTTGCAACATGACGTTTCCTCACAACAATTTATACGTGATTTTATTCCTAATTATTTATTTTATGCAAACGTTTTTGCAATTTTTTTATTATATAGATCACATACAAGAAGTATTTTTGCGTGCTAAAACAAAAAAACAAATATAGAGAATCGTTTTAAAGTATTTTGTGCTAACGGACTTTATTACTATGCCTCCGCTGTCTGTTTGTCCATTTGTCTGTGACCGGGTTATATCTCATGAACCGTAATAGATAATTGAAATTCTCACATATTGTTTCTATTATCGTATTAAAAATTGGTCAAGCGCGAGTCGAACTTTACAATAGTGATAATGCTACATCTTAGGGTACGGAATTTTACGATAGATTTTGTAAAAGAACCGATATTTTTCATTTTTTATTGTTATCTATTTTGTTTTGGTATATTTATACAGATACTAAATGTTATCGTCTTACTAATTACTCACCAATAAAATATATATATTTACCGTCTAGTTTTTTAAATTATTGTATCAAATCTTAATTTGTCTGTTTTTTAATATTATCATCATACGATTATAATTTTGAATTAATTACAATTTTAAGTACAATTAGTTATATTCATTCTTCAACAATTTTCGTTATTCAAAGTATTGAAATTAATATAAAATTGTAAAAAAAAGACAATCTATTCATTGACGATTTAAACGAGCCCCAAGTAAACACTTCTGCTATAAGTTGGTGAAGAGTTCTATATTCTGCTGATTCTATATGCTGTTGCATCAGGTCAAGGTTGTACAACTATGTTATTGTGATATCATTCACAGTATAGTAAATTTCGAACCAATGGGACCAATAGAAGAAGTAGCTCAGATCGTTACATCAACTAGAAAAAAAACTGATGAACGTCAGACGTTTAACAGATCTTCAAAATTGTAGTCAATAACTCGTTCACAAGTTCGTTTAAAAAAAAAGCATCAAAATTGATCCTTTTATTAGAGAGCTACGATGCCACAGACAGGCACACAGACACACGTCAAACTTATAATACTTTTTAATCTCCTGTCAGTACTGGCATTAGATTTACAAACATATGTTTTATAATCAATAGAATAAGAGGTACAGCTTGACCTTTATGTTGTTTACATTTCCATATAAAGCGAAGGTCATGTTGATTTGGTTAGAGTGCTTCGATTTATTATAGCTAACGATATTTACCTGTCCTCGCTTAGGTACTGTATTGTACATAAATACAATTGAATTAATCTTTACGAATATTGCTCGTATACGAAGGTGTTCGGGGTACCGCAGTGTCACAGAGGATCGGCGTAAAATGGTAATCTGTGTTTCGTACGGTGAGTGAGAGAGTCGCAAGCTTAACCCACTTTTCCCACTGCTTTCATTACTTCCTATTCTCTTTCATCTATTACTCCTTTTTAAGCTGGCAACGAATTTGTGGTATCACTTGTGTAGTTTGCAACTACCATGGACTCAGGTGATCACTTAACATGAAGTGTCACGGCCTGCTTCTTTGTCAACTATGGCTATAAAAGAAAAAAAATAGCGAACTGAAAACTGAATTAATGAAATCAACTGAACTGAACAATGACCGTGAAATGCGCAAAATGTTCGATTTTTCTGTTAGATTTTCTTAAAATTTTCTTTATTACAAACTTCATCCTGACAGTTACGAAAATAATTATATTATATATTATTGCGTGTATATGTACTCAAGTGATGATCTTTCATATAGGCAATTGATTTTTATTTATAAAAGTATAAAACTTTTTTTTTAATTCATAATTATTTTGGTGATAATATTTCTCCTAAATGCATTGAAAGTCGCATGTTAAATTTTATGAACATTTGATTTTTAACCGAACAGTGTGATTATAGTATAAATGTAACACTGACATGTTTACCTTGGAATAAGGTCGCATTGTAAGGACTTGTTTACAACTGCGAAGAAATTCATATAAATTGAAGACTGGAGTGGAAGAAGGCTATAAAGTTGCATTTCCGAATTATCGCTGTTTTATGCATGGATAAATATGTGTATACAAACAATTTTAAACCTTATACCAAGGAATTTGAGGCTATTTCAAAAATACACTAAGTTTGGATAAATGCATTTATTACGTTTTGAATGTTTAAGCAAAAATTTTAACTCAACTTTCTCGAAATTAGAATTTTGCAATACATCACCTTCATTCATTTACCTACATATATCTTCAATTTTTACTTAAAGTTTGGGATATAAGAACAAAAACATAGTCACGATTCGACGTTATATGGTGTCACGTTACGACGCCGACGTTGTGAAACCATGTGACATCGCTTCGTGAAAGTCTACGAGTTCTACGACGTACGTCGTAAAAAAACACGCCGCGACGTCATACTGTGTCACGTGTTTTACCGTTTATGATGGCGTCCGGCGTTGCAGCATAATGGATGCAATATAATGATGGAATTTATTACGTTAATCTATAGCTTTGGTTTCCTAGAAAGACGTTGCTTATCATTTGGTGGTCAAATCTTTTGTATGGAAATAGTATGGCACAGTTCATGTGACATTGACGAAATAACATGTGTCTAACCGGCAGGCCTAAAAGTCATTCACCAAAGAATTTAATTGAGGATAACACGGCGTCTTCTAAAGTGTTTTCTGACACCGTAAAGTCAAAGAGTTTTTAAACACCCGTTATATTGCGCCCGTAATTTGACAATCCACAATCTTAGGAGAAAAACATGATATGATTTTACGTTTTCGAAAATAACTCTAATACCCTAACGACATACTGTTTCCACAGACGATATTACATTGACCTTAAGGAACGTCGTCAAAAACATATCATTTGACATTAACACGCTAATTTAACTCTTTTTGTGCGGTTTTCTATTTATCGATATTGTAATAAATTATTTTGACAGATGATATTAAATTTCTTGTTTGTATCAAATTATTCTTTATTAATATTCGGAGTTATGTGTGTGAAGTTACTGTATGTGTGTGTATGTGCATGGATTAATTTTAAAAGTCTGCACAGACGAAAAACAACATTTGAGGTACTTTTTTATCTGTCGCAACAGGTTGTTTAATTTTATGAAAATTGCTGGCAAACAAGTAGACGGGACGCTTCATGTGAAGCAATCAGCCCATTGACATTGGCAGCATCAGAGGAGCCACAAATGCCATGCCACCTTAAAAAAAATGGATGAAAGGGAATAGAAAGTAAATTTACTCTTAAGGTACTTTTGTGAGTCCTTGGTTGAGCCAACCTGTATACGAACTCTAGTCAGTGAGTTACAGCTAGTTTCTACTTTGTTTGAAGTGTATCCCAATATAGGTGATAGGGCTTACAAAAAGTTCGGTATCTTAAGTCCTCCCAGAAAAGAGGCCTTCGTTTACACAAGCTATTATTGTTACATTATCCTTGGTGATATAGCGTGGAAGAAACCTCAACCCTGCCACTTAATCCGGGTTTTCCCTCAGGCAACGGGGTATCTTTAAAAGATTTCCCCTGTGTAAACAAAAATAATAAAGTGTGATTTGAATTCGCGTATCGAGGGTTACGTACTACGCTTTTTATTATTTGTTACATTCAATTTGTAAATAGATGTAGATTCGAATAATTAGATTTGAAAAATACCAGCAAAATAAAACAAAAACATTTTAAAGTTTTAATCTACTTAATATAAGTTTAAGGGCCCGTCTAGATGTAGTGAATGTGCCGTTCGCGAGCTGCGCACTTGCACTTCGTTCGCGCTTAAGCGACAAGAATCGTACGCGTAGTAACGGAAATCGTGTGATAATTCGTCATATTCAAAGCAAATATACAACTTTGGCTCACAATATGTATAGAATTTAGAGCATGCGTACACAGACGCGTAGTTCTTTTCACAAGCCTTGCAAGAGTTGCGCTAAGGAAGCGCACCAAATTATTCAAATACGCGTGCAGCGCGCAATCAATCATCTGCTCGCGAGCTGCTTGCGAACAACGCATTCGTCAAATCTGGATGCACTCTTATAAATAAAAAAAGAAAAACGGATCACATTCAACGGCCCCCATTAGAATCTCATGACCCTGTGTCGGGGATGGACGATATAGGTGTTTGTCGTGGCCCGTGAGCGATGATTGATCGATCAATCAGTTGTGACCACAGCGCCAGCCTGTCAAATGGCTGTATTGTCAAACATGAGCAAAACTATTACAGACATTTGGGTATTCAAAAAACCTTAGCTTCTAAAGTTATTATAATTTCACTGGTCACGTTTGAACATGACGATATTGCTATATTTACGTTCTATAACGTGTCGCCGCACGTGCCCGCCTTACAATCGTCTTGATTAAGACCAATATCTATTGAATTGTCCGCGTTCTGATCTGTGCATATTTTTTCATTACTTGATAAATTTGTAGGTACCTTATTCAAGGGCATATTTTATTGCTTCGAGCAAAGTTCCTTTGAGAATTATTTTAATGGCATCCCTGTATGTAATGAAATAAGTTTAGCATATTTAAACCGATTTCCAAAAAAGGTTTGAGTGGACTTTAAAGAACGCAGTCTGCAGTTTGTGAACATGCCTTGGATAAACCTAACCATTTTATCCGATTTTATAAACCACAGATCCTCGCTAGAGAACACAGATTCATTCCTAGAATGATACGCGAGGCTATTGAAATTCAAAAACATCCGAACTTCAATAGAGAAGATGGTTGGAGACTTTCGAACACTTGGGATCCACTTATTAAAAATTTAAAATCCCAAGTCCAACAGACTGCCAGACCAGAAGATGATTAGTGCCTTCTGCGTGCAACCGGAACGTTATTCAAGATATCATTTAAGAAACCGTTGGCGGTAGTTGTAAATAATATTTTCTAAAATCTCAAATAGACAAATGTCACCTTAGTCTACCCGTGACCACGAACGCTGCAAAGTGCTCGAAACGTCGGGATGATAAAAATAATTAATGTACGCGATTTAAATCCGTTAAAAATAGTTTTATTTCAATGAATAATAATCGCGAAAATCTAAGACAACAAAGTAAGTCAATTTAGCTATAAAAATACTACAAATAATTTAACAGAAAGAAATCAGGGAGGTTTTTTATAGGTTGGCAGGGCTTGCAAAACGCCAAGGACCCCGGACCCATGAGGGCCCCGGCCTAAAAGAATTTTATTAATAAAAACCTAATAATTAAAAGTAAATTGTTATTTCATTTTAAATTTGTATAAACTTATGCTCTTGAAAATAAAACTTATTACATATTTAACTAAAATACACACAATATTATTAATAGTTTTGGGTAACTTTTAAGTAGTTCATTAAAATTAAGTTATAACGTGACGATTTTTACTTGAAGGCCCCATTCAAAGACTTTTCGTCAAAATTGGAAACGGGAACAAATAGTAAGAACGTGATATAATTTTAGTTACAAAATGTTATTGGTCATTACCAACTTGTCATACCAATTTGTCATTACAAATCAATGCAGAATGTGGAACTGCGTAGCACAACAAGTAAACGATCGTTTTTTAAACCATTTCCGGTTTAAATCCTGACTTAATAATTTCAACGTTTTTTAAAGAACATCGTGTGTTTTATCCTTATATCCTGGTTTAATAATTCGAATGGCCATCCTATTTTTGACCTCTCCATCTCAGGCTGTCCATAGTTGTGTATTTACCAATAATATATTAATATTTAGAGTAATGAAATTAAATTCTGTCGTTGTAAATAAAGTCTTGATAAATAGATATTAAATGACCTTCGATACGTTATATTAACACTTTTTAAAAAATTAAATGCATATTTAAATAGTAATGTATACTCGTAATAACGTAAACATTTTTTATATAAATTGTAAATAGCTTGATTGCATAATATCGCATAATTTAATGATCTTGTAAATTAACCGCTTGATATTTTAATTGATATGTTAATAAGAGCAACATAAATGCGCAATTTTATCGATTAATAAATGACGGACAAAAATACGGGTTAATGAAAACATATTTGGATATTAAAGAATTCGAAAAAGTGCAATATTTTGTATTGAAAAAATCATCAACAGCTAAAAAAATTTATTGACGTTTGTCAACAAGTTAAAACATGCAGAAATTAATTCAATACAATTCAATTCTTTGGTTAATTGCAACGTAAATTGATACTTAATGATTAAGGATTTTAAAATTTTATTAATCAAAGTTTATTGCATATTTTTTTTTATCTAAACCTATGAATCTTTGTAAATGGAATCCATTCCATGTACATGGCTTCCATACATATAGTTGAATTACCAGTGAATTAATAGACGATGAATCTTCAGCGAGCGGTTTATTGAATTCTCTATTGTCATTGACGTAGGATATGTTTCTCAAACTTTTTGACGTCGAGACCAAGTTTTGACATTTTAGTGTGCAAAACATTTTTTACCTTACGATATCTATTACATAGGTATAATTTGACAAAAGTACTTTTGTTGGTATGAAATATCTCCTTTTATATTGCATCAAAATTAATGTTTAATACACCATTTTGACCATCATTTTTAAAGAAAGTTAAGTGAATTTATGAGAATTAATGTTTTTATAAAAAAAAAATATTGAAAATTTTTTGTACTATTAGTAACGCTGCGAAATAATTGTACGAGTCATCTCATAATACATATTGTATAATTGTATTATTCAATATATAACCCGATGGGATGGGATCCTTACAGTTCCATCCAACCAAGAAAAATTTACCAGTAAAAAAATAAGTATTAGTAAGCCGAGAATTAATTAATATATAAACAATTCTGTCCGTCCATTTGTTGTGGTTAATTTCTGAAACGGCTGGACCGATTTTGATGCGACTTTTACTCGCTATATAGTCAACATTATGAGTAACTTAGGCTACTTTCATTTCGGAATTTTTATTCCTGCGCAGACGAAATCGCGCGTACCAGCTAGTCGCCAATAAAAATATTATCACTTAATGGTTTCCATGTGTTCTTGTACCAGTTAGCCCTGAATGCGTAGTTGTGAGCAAAGGTTAGATAGCTATCGTTGTGTTAGGTTAGAATTTTAAAATCTAGGTTAAGTTAATGTGCTATGTAATTCCGGATCAGAGCCGAGATGGCCTAGTGGTTAGAACACGTCGATTTTTACCGATCGCGGTTTCAAACGCCGGCTAGCACCGCTGATTTTTCAAGTGTTTAAATTAATTAATTCAACAAATTTTCTAAATTTGTGTTTAAATTCAACTCGAGCTCGGCGGTGAAGGAAAACATCGTGAGGAAACCTGCATGTGTCGTGAGAAATTCTGACACATGTATATCCCGCAGTGAAGTAGCGTGGTGGATTAAGCTCTAAACCTTTTCCTTAATAAGAATATATGTCCCATGTATATGCCTGTAACTTTATTACTTTTTACTGTAATTTCGGATGACCAAATAAAAGGATAACTCAGCTAATTTTTGTGGCGATTTTTTCTCCAATTACGAATTGATTTCATGTTTTTTTAAGATAGTGACAATGGAATCTTATTACTCGGCCTGTATTGTCGTCTGTTCGTCCTACTGTTTTGAATGGTGATAAGTATTCGGTTGAAATTTTCACAGAATATGTGCGTTTACGGCGGATATCTTAATCCTAAAACCCGGATGTAAATGGATGAAATAATGTGAACGTGTTAGAATAATAGGTTACTGCTCCGCTGCTATGAGTCGTAGCGTGATGTAATATAGCCTATATCCTTCTTAAATAAACAAGCTTTTCAAGCTAATAAGATCTTTTCAAATCGTATCAGTAGTTTCAGAGAATACCTCCTACATACAAACTTAAAAATAAATTTTATCTCTTTATAATAGTACTGTAACTAGTGTAGACTCCTTTTTAAGCTGGCAACGCAGCTGTGTCTCCTCTAGTGCTGCAAATGTTTATGGGCGAGGGCAGAGACGAATTTATCCTATTTAAGTGCCGCCCTGGGGCACAGTGTAAAATTCCGTCCCGCCCTAAATCATTACCTATGAAAGTTTATATTTAGAAAAAGCACTCACTAAAGGTTTAGTACAGTCCCTTCTTCTCTTCCCTGGTCGCTGCCCCTAGTGCCGCTATACCAAATCCAACGCTGGGCGACAGTGATCACTGAACATCAGATGACCTGCCTTCTCGTTTACCATCTAATTTTACAAAAAAGAGAGCACATTTCTAATTTTATAATTCCATTTCATGAAAAGTACTACATATTACATATTAATCTCTACATCTTGGGTTATAAAAGCAATTTATGAACTACAATGTACATATATTTTTATAAAACCCTTCATCGAGTCAATAAATTTCGTCAGACTTATACGGAATTACAATTTATTAATACTCTGTTGTAGCAAGACATTTGTATGTTTATAGCTGATATAAAATGTGATAAATGCAATTAAAAGACTCTTTATTTGGATAGGTTAGGTTTTTAATAAACAACTATGTCAAACAGTTAAAAAAAATTACAAAGTTTATTTTATTTTATTTTAGGATCTCCAACAAAAGATACACACCAAAGAAATTGAAAAAAGAACAATGTTACTTTAACACAATATGTGTGCTCCTTCAATTATAGGAGACCACAGCTTGCTCATATATGTAAATTATTAACATTTTATAAATAGAAATGAAGAAACGTAAAATTAATAAATTGCTAACTTTTAATTATATTATATACATAAGAATAAGGAATACAATGTATACAGCTGTAATATATTAATAAAGTATTTTATTGAGGCAACTCTTATATTCGTTTAGTTTTATGGTAAATATATCTAAATCAGCATGTTGCATTGAAAGTATATTGTATTGCCTACAGACTCTTGGCATAGCAGCAAAATGCCCCAAGTTTAATATGTATTAAGATTTTGCAATAGCGTTGAAATTAGAATGGGCAAGAAATAGGTATATAATATTTTTCATTGTGTCTGTGTGGTTTTAGGTATTACTATGGTAGAGTTTGTAAACCGCAGATTGCATTCGTAAACGGATTTCGATCTGGGCAGTGCTGCACTCTCACAGAAAATTAGTGAAGTAGCTAATATAACAGGGTTTTAATCGGCGTGTTAGAGTTAGAAAGCCGGAAGTCTATTCCTCTCACTATTCTTTTTCTTATTTACTATTCACGTCTCATTATTTAGCTAGCAACACATTTTTGATTCGTTTGGAAATTAAAATGTTTATGGATAACGTCCTTGGTGACTTAAAATCGGTTGAAATGCGTGCCTCTTTGTCTGTTATAAAAAATAAAAATATACAGTTTAAAAAAACGATACAAAAATCTTTAAAATGTAGATAAAAGAGCTCATGATCTTAAAATGGCTGATCGGATTTTGGTCTAACAGTTCTAAGAACCACTGATAGAAAACGATCTTTCAAATGAAAAAAACCGCATCCAAATCGTTTCACCCGATTAGAATCTACAGTGCACACAGACAGACAACGGTCAAACTTATAACACCCTTCTTGCGTCGGGGGTTAAAAAATCATATTCCCATATACGCTCATCAGTCACATTCGGCAATTGACTTATCTTATCTATTAAATATCATATTATTTATTATAAGAAGTGCAAAGCATGAGAAATGATATCTAATGTGTCTACGAACACTGTTCACATCACGTGTCCGTTCAATTCCTCGTTTTATTGCTAGCAAATATTTGATTAGTCTCGCTCTCTTTAGACAGAATTAATATGTGGGTCAATGTCTGATTGTGAGTGACTTCAGGCATTCGTTGCTACTTAAAGTAAGCGTATACTGAACTCTACTATTATTTATAATGATAGTTTGTGACGGTAGATGCTTCGCTCTTCTTTCAAGCTAAAACAACTGGACGGATTTTGATAAAACTTTACAATAATATAGCTTATACATAAGTTTAACACATACGCCATAATTTATAAAGATATTACGCGGTTTAGACAATTGGTTTATGGGTGAATGTTGAGTCGGAAAAATTGTTGTTCACATGCTAGTCCATTATAAAGTAGTACAGTATTAGAGATTTTTTCTAGTTGTTGCTGCTAGTGGGGTTACCAGCGATACAAGTTGTTAGAATACATCATAAAAATTGGAATTAATGTCAGTCAAATCGATTCCTGGAGAGTCGGGATATGTGGAAATGTATACTCACTAAAACCGCTGCGATGGCTTCCTTCAGCACGGAAATGAAGAGGTAGCGGGATCGTGGGGCGATGGGGGTTTGTCCTTGTGGGTCTCTCCACCGTGCCTCGGAGAGCACGTAAAGCTGTCGGTCCCGGTTGTTATCACAATCACCTGATAATGATCGTTACTCGAAGTAGGGAAATTATTCTAGTCTAAATGGTTACTGGCTTGCCCTCAGGGGTTGCGGAGGTCAGATGGCAGTCGCTCTGTGTAAAAATCAGTAACTCGTTAATATCTGGACTAGAATAGAAAGCAGGCCCTGGTATAACCGGGAAAAATGCTAAGTAGATGATGATGATGAACGAAAATCAAATTAATATTTCATAATTAGTGTTTTGATTAAAAAATTAGAACTAGTTGTGGTGGGAAGAATCGAATCTATGTATATATCAGTACATAGTTTTTGCTTTATTTGGCGCTGCGGGAAATTATGTCTACATCTTAGTATGCGCTAAGCTTTAGTTCATATCTTTTATTAGATCTGTGTGCTATTTCGAAAATAACTCTTTCTCAAGAAAAACTCGCAATAAAGTCATATAATAAAAAATTAGTGGCCAATCTATACTAATAATAAAATTCTAGAGGGTCGATGTCTGTACATGGAAGATATATGAAAAAAAATCTTACTGGGGGCCTTTACCAACGCAATAGAACCCAAAACAAAGATTTTTAGAATTCTTATCTGTTTGTCTGTTTGTCTGTTTGTCTGTTTGTCTGTTTGTCTGTTTATCTGTGCGTTTGTGCACGCTAATCTCAGAAACGGCTTATCCGATTTAGATGCGGTTTTCACTTATATATTGTGGTAAGCTTCACTTAACATTTAGGGTTTGTTTCATGTCAATCGGTTCATAAATAAAAAAGTTATGTCAATTTAAGGGTTCACGTCGAACATTATTTTGTACTTTTTACTAAATGCATGAAAGTACATACATATATACAGTACTTATATCAAAAAATACATTTTAAAATTTTTGTCTGTCAGTCTGTCTGCCTATCTGTTTGTTCCGACTAATCTTTAAAACGGCTAAACCAATTTTGATGGTACTTTTACTTGCAGTTAGCAAATGTTATAAGAAGTGACTTAGGCTTACTTCTATTTTAGATATTTTTAATCTATACATATAAAAAAAAATTCTAACGGGTCGCTGTCTGTACATAGCAGATATATTAAAAAAAAAAACAAATTATTTGGGCCTTTACATACGCAATAGAACCCAAAACAATCATTGTTAGAATTTTTGTCTGTTTGTCTGTTTATCAGTGCGTTTGCGCCCACTAATCTCAGAAACGGCTTATCCGATTTAGATGTGGTTTTCATGATTATATTGCAGTAAGGTTCACTTAACATTTGGTGTTTATTTAATTTCAATCGATTCATAAAAAAAGTTATGTCAATTTAAGGGTTCACGTCGAACATTATTTTGTACTTTTCACTAAATGCATGAAAGTACATACATATCGATACCTCCCACGTAAGTTGTTGTAACCCCAAAATTACAATTTTACAGTGGAGCACTTTTAATCCGTTTTAGTTTGAAAGTTACAACAAAATACGCCTTTTTTCAGGCATATTTTGTTGTAACTTTCCTTGAAAAAAAAAGATTTTTGGTATTTTTTCACTTTGAATGCATTAAGCAATGCAAATTCGTGTAGTATTCAGTAAAAACGCTAACGGCAATTTTGTGGCTTACAATAACTTACGTGGGAGGTATCAATATATACAGTACTTATATCAAAAAATACATTTTTTAATTTTTGTCTGTCAGTCTGTCTGCCTATCTGTTTGTCCCGACTAATCTTTAAAACGGCTGAACCAATTTTGATGGTACTTTTACTTGCAGTTAGCAAATGTTATAAGAAGTGACTTAGGCTTACTTCTATTTTAGATATTTTTAATCTATACATATAAAAAAAAAATTCTAACGGGTCGCTGTCTGTACATAGAAGATATATGAAAAAAAAAACAAATTATTTGGGCCTTTACATACGCAATAGAACCCAAAACAATAATTGTTACAATTTTTGTCTGTTTGTCTGTTTATCAGTGCGTTTGCGCCCGCTAATCTCAGAAACGGCTTATCCGATTTAGATGTGGTTTTCATGATTATATTGCAGTAAGGTTCACTTAAAATTTGGTGTTTATTTAATTTCAATCGATTCATAAAAAAAAGTTATGTCAATTTAAGGGTTCACGTCGTATTTTATGCTTTTCACTAAATGCATAAAAGTATATACATTACTTACATCAAAAAATCAATTTTTTAATTTTTTGTCTGTCAGTCTGTTTCTTACGACTAATCTCTGAAACAGCTGAATCAAATTTGATGGGACTTTCACAAGCAATTAGGGAATGTCCATTAATCACGTGAGGTCCAGAAAGGGAGAGGAGATGGAAGAAGAAATTCACGAAATATTACAAAGTCTAAAAAGTTCTTCAAAACATGACGTATTTAATGGCTAATATTATAAGGATTAACTTTAGCTACTTTTTTTAATATGTTTATTTTAATGAATAAGTAAAAAAGAGAATTACGCGATAACAAAATATTGTAGAAACCAATAAAATAGTGAACAATTTCCGATTTAAGAAGGGAAGGTATAAAAATAAATAAAATTGATGTCTGTTTGTAATTTTAAATAAATGCATATTAAAGTATACACGGTACTTACAACAAAATTACCAATCTTAAAATTTTTGTCTGTCTTTCTGTCACTCAATTTTTTTCGGCTAATATCTGAAACAGCTGGACCGATTTTGACGAAACTTTCACTGCTGAAAGCTAATGTAATAAGGAACAAAATTGAAACCAATGAAAAAGTGAACAACATCTAATTCAAATATGGGAGATATATGTATATTATATAAATATAATAATTAGGAAAATAATATATTTACTGGGTAATTTTTTACTGGTTATGATAGACCAAATCCGAAACTATAAACAATAGCGAAAAATAATTAAAGAAGTAACAGAGCCGATTTTAATAAAAACTAAAACTATTTCGTTAGTTTTTTGAAAAATAAATTCTCTTAGCCAGAAACGAACACGTTGATTTTGGAAAAAATTAACATTCTGTATGATTGCATCATCTGATACTGTCACATATTATAAGAATCAACTTCAGAGAGGTATTATTATATAGTTAACTGCAACAAAAAGAAAGGGCAATTTTTTTACAGAATTCTATCAAATTCATACATTAATTAAATCTTTTGTAATTCTTCAAAAAAAACGATCATACCTAAAAGTGAAATTTTTAAATTATAACGAGATGTTGTAACACTAATAGCGGGTGAGTACAATAGCCGAGTCCAGTGAAATGTAGATTTTCAATAAATTGATTCATCTTTTTAGGAATTATCTAAACCTACTTAGGTAACGGAGTAGGTGACGGGGACCAAAACAAACGTCACATTGTATCTACTTTGTATAGCTCACATAGAAAAAATAGACAAACATAAAAGAAGTTACTGTGAGTTATTCATTTTATATATTTTTGATATTCTTCACACTCTTCCTTACTTTAGTAGGTGACTAGCATTTTGATGCAAATAAACGAATCGTTCGAAGTTATGCAGACTTTTTTTCTAAACTTAACCGGGAGCCGTGATTTAACCCACACATTGATATGTATATTTAATATATATATAGAATCGATTACTTAACTTCTAATTTATGTATAGATTTAATGTTATTTTGTTAAAAAATAAATCTTTTCCTAAAACTTTCCAAAAGTTGATTCTTACAAGTGACACTATTAGGTAGGTGGTGCAATAATACAGAATGTATTATTTTTTAATTAGTGGGTTCAATTCCAGGTCAGGACAATCATGAAATTAAAAAAACTTATGATGCAGTTTTAGATTTCTTAAAATCGGACACGAGACTCCTTTAAGTATTTTTCGCGATTCCTTAAAGTTCCGGATATGGCCTATCAAGCCCAGTTAAAAAAGTCACCCGATATATAATACAAGGAAAACCTCGGCGAGAATATACTGGTATACAGTCGAAATTTTAAAGACTAGCACAAAACACTTTTCTTCAACATTTATAGTGAAAACCGTGGAGGAATATCTGAATTAGAGTCTGCTTATAAATACAACCAGAAAGTTCCCAAATCCAAAGTAAGAAGCTCCTTTCTTGAGCAGCACCGCAGACTATTATAACCTTGCTTTGCAGGAGACATGCCAAGCATTCTGTAATCCACGCGAACGAAGTCGCGGGCACAGCTAGTAAATAATAAATTTAGACACATACGTTTGACTAGTCTCGTAAACGACGAAAAGTTCAATGAAATAGTGATGATAATTTCGTGTAGTGAAGAGGCTAGGTTGTTAATTGATCGGCTTATTAAGCTACTTTCCAGTGACATATATTCAAAGATATTTTATTCTTAGTAAGAAAAATATGTATAACACTAAAAATAGTTAAAACATCATTTCGAAGATATTATATTATTTATATAAATAAAAAGTATTTTTTGTTGTTACGTTTATAGAACCAGGACCATGTTTATACATCACATAGATTCTGATAAGCAATAATGTGTCAACCCACAAAAAGTCAAATTCGGATATATTGATGTAATCTGGTAATGCGTTACGTATTCATATTCAAAAAATTGTGAATTTTAATTACTTCTAAACTTCTACAAATCTTTATGAAAGTCTTCGAGCAAAACTTATTCGTATAATTCACGGCGTAAGGCGAGTGAAACGGCGAGTGATAACTATGCAATATAAAGAAGCGTAAGTTTTTTCAGTGCAAGTAAATTGTGCGCATTTTTTGACTACATGTGTTGTTTAAAATAACTGAACCGGTTCGCGAACTTTCACTCGGTTTCTGTTATCTTCCTTAACATGCAATCGTAGTCTGAAATTGTATTTAAAACTGGATTTGAATGCAAGTATCAAAACATCGTAACTAATTTTATAAATGCGAATGTGAGATTACTTGAAATACTTTTAGGCTACAATTGTAGTATAATTAGATTATGGGCGGTGTCCACACAACATCAGGTGTCCCGCCTGCTCATGTGCTAACTATTATTATACAAGTTGAATTAATTAAAGAAAATAAAAACCCGACTCCATAACAGTACCATAGAGAATCGTTACTAACCAACTTTAAATGGTTATAGATTCTAAACGGTAGTTCTGATTGAAAAATGATATAAGAAACCTAAAAATGACTTTAAATACCTATTCAACGATACCTCACTTAACACAGTTCGTCGTTTTTCAATTTTTTTCTTTTTCACATTACGGCATTCAAAATCGGATACTTTGATTTTTCCAAATAGTTATTCTTTCTATGACATTTGCGCCGTTATGACGAATCGAACGACATATCATTTATCAAATCAAAAATCGGCCCATGCGTTTGGTCTAAATACTGCCACAAAGATACAAACCCACATACATAGACTGATAACCACATTAACCTCCCTTGGCGTCGCGCAGTCGGGTAAAAAGCAAACGACACGGGAAAAGCTAGGGATATAGTCATATAAAGTCATACTATCAGCACTAAGGTATCTAGGATATGTTGGAGGTGGCCATAGCGCCTTATAACCTTAAAAAGTTATTTTTAAAAATAGTTTTTTATTTAAATTACATTTGGAGTGACACAGTTAATCCGAATGCCTCGATTTAATGAAACAAAAATGTGAACCTGTCGAAAAATATTTACTAGCGAGGACATTTAAGGCTTTATTGATTTTAAGATAAAAATATTCGTAATTGAAACCGACAAGCTATATTGCAATTGGGTCATCACGTATCTGTGGAATTAGGAGATAAAAAATGTTATATATTTTCTTTTATTATAAATGATCAATGCTTCAACCATTCAGAATGAAAAAATATTTATTATATAAAAATATAAATGTGTTTTTTTTTTAATAAAACTAACAAATAAAATTACAGTCTATACTAATATTATCAAGCTGGAGAGTTTGTTTTGGTTCGAATTGAAAAAATATTTTAGAGGTAGATAGTTTATTTATTTTGGAAGGCTATAAGCTATTACATTATGCTACGACTCATAGGAGCGAAGCAGTAACCATAAAAGCGAGAAAAACAGGGGACAGGTAGTATAATACAAATAAAAAAGAGAAACTTAACTGTTTACAAATCATAATAATTACTGTACAAATCATGTCCGCGCGGAATGGTGGTAAGAATGCTAGCAGCGTTTCCGCTTTGAATCACAATTTCGATTCTCAAATTTTGTTTTAAACCATTTTATAATATAGACATTTATAAGCTCATGATTTTTGGCATCCAGAATGCCGACCCCTTAAGACGACGTTGCCTTGCAACCAGTTAGCGACTGAGTATGACAAGCTAGATAGTCTACGTGTCAATAAGTCAATTGACTAGCTTCAATCAAAATCAAAATCAAAAAAATACTTTATTCAAGTAGGCTCTTACGAGCACTTTTGAATTGTCATACATGAAAATAACAAAAAAAAAATACATAAATAATGAAGCTACCACCGGTTCGGAACGCAGATTCTACCAAGAAGAACCGGCAAGAAACTCGATAGTTACTCTTTTAAAATATTGTAAATACAACACAGTTTATGATTACAAATTTATTATTTATCCTGTACGAAATTCAGCATATACTAAGCCCACGCATCTTTATCGCCAACGTAATCTTGTATAGAGTAATATGCTTTAGCTATTAGTGACTTTTTAACATACAATACTGTAAATATAATAGGACGATAATAATCGTCAAATAGAATGAACGCAATATATCATTGGCTTGACTTCGTTCGTTTTATTCTTTATCTGTGTGTAATTAATAAACGGCAGGAATCCGGAAAAAAATGCAAGCAGGAAAGGCTGTTCTCAAGAAATTAGATAGAATCAACAAATAATTATTTGTACAAAAAATAAACGATATACTACAATAATGACACAGATTTTCCTTTTGATAGCTTCGCTTTAACAATGCAATGATTAAATGTATTTTGAAATTTTAATTAAATTATCATTGAATTTTTAATTGAATTAATTACTCTTAGCACGTTAGAGCTACTACTCGTAAATAAGCTGCATCGACCGGGGCAGTATCGCACTCTCACAAAAAATCAGCGTTAAAAGACTCGTACAATTTCTAAATGAGTTTCGAACGTTGAGTGAAAGGGCCAGATTAACTCCCTCCTCAAATTCTATCCTTATTCTTATTCCTCTTCATTCCTTTTAAGCTGGCAACGCATTTATTGGCTCTTCTGGTGCTGTAAATGTCCATAGGCGTTGGCGAGCCCTTGTTCGTTAGGGGGCGCCATTTTTATAAAAAAATGTGTCAATGATATCATAATTTTAAAAATTGACTTTTATTACTAATTAGGTAGATAATTACTTAATTACGAGTTTATAAAAAAAGTATAAATATGTAGTAATTAACGACTATAAAATGACTGAGCTGACTTTAACTCTCCGCATAGACAATGTTCAGGAAAAAAGTATTGGCGCAAAATCAGAATCTATGGCTAATCGTCGAGGTGTATTTTTCTCACGTGCGCTATTGGATTAGTTTTGCGGAAATCGTACAATAAGGAACTCTTTCTTCTTCCGCTAATATAATGTATCCGCATAAAATCAATTCGAGTACAAAACGATAGAATAATAATGTAATCTCAATCTACTAGTATTAAAGATATCCCCCAAAAGAATAAAATAGCGATTAGTTACTTAAAAATTAAAATTTCGTATAAATATATTCATTTTAGGGTTCCGTAAAAGAAAAAACGGAACCCTTATAGGATCACTTTGCTGTCCGTCTGTCTGTCTGTCTAGCTGTCAAGACTTTTCTCGGAAATGCATGGACTTATCATGTTGGAATCAATATCATATACTCAAGTCTACAATGACTTGCGGCTGTGTTTTAACTGACTTCCAAAATGGACAAGGTTCTCAATTCGTCGGTCTGCCATACCGATTGCGATTTGTCAATTTATTGTTTGCTCTTGCGAGAAGGTACAAATAACTTCCAGTAAATACTTGTCCAGGCAGAAAAATAAAGTTCCATCGAAACAAAATCTAAATTAACACGAAGCGAAGCGGGGAGCAAAAGCATAATAATATTTTGAATTAAGAATGCCATCTAAACTCGTTCTCAATTGGACCTTTAGTTAACCTTGTAATAAAAATCTGAACTTTTGTTGTTTCCACCATTGTGTTGTTTTAATGAGTTGCTTCCGGCTGGGTTTATATAAGATATAATAAAACTGTAACAGGGTCGCGTCTGTATGCAATTGACTTATAACAAGAGGTTTTATATTCGGTTCATAAAAAAAAATATTTTATTTTCTTTATGTGGAAGCTGATAAGTAATACTGTGTCAAGCCACACGGACTTCATTTTGAAAAAATGGCGTCTAATGATGTCAAACCTATTCTTTACAAATTTGTTTGAAGAGTCTTTTTGAAGAAAGTCTATTTTGATAAATGTTATAATGAATTAAAAGGAGAGTGGTGTAAAAAAAGTTTTATCTTATAATGAGTTTTTTTTTAATACTAGATTATGGAATATTAGAAAATATTGAGCACACTTCAATATACGAAATATTAAATTTAGATATATTTTATCGTACTTATTTAGTATAGATGTTTTGAGAAAAATTTGAATATTATTAAATACATAACGCATTATCATAATATATAAATATCTCGGAATTTGACACTTTTTATGGGTTGACACATTATTGCTTATCAGCATCAATGTAAGCCCAGCCTCATACAATTGGAAGGTCCCTCTGAATTCATATTATGATTTAAGAAAGCACGGAATTGCATACAAAGGAATTACTATCGACACATCCTGATCTTTTTGGAATATTATTTACTAATTCTGTTGTTTTAACGGCAAACGTCACAAAAACGAAATACCTCATAATTCCGCTGTTAGGGAAGAACCATTGAACGGATTCTAATTTGTTACAAAAATATCGTAAGATATAATATAAATTGTTTTCCAGGAAATAAAAAAGGAAATATATTTTATATATTTTATTATTATTATTATAGACTTATGAAGAAAGAGGAAAAAGTCTTTTATATTTCTTTAGAAAGCCGCATAGAAGCTCCAGAGAAAAGTCTTCCTTTGGGATGTTTGAATATTTTTTTCAAATCAAAAGTCATATTCGGAGATGATGTATTCTGATTGTACTACACTAATGCCTCACTAGGGTTACGTTTTTTTGCATTTTAAAATATCTACAATTTAATTAATTATGAAAATATTGTCTGCAAGTTCAACGGCTATTCCGTTTACTCCCATGATCACACGGTTGTCAAGGGGTTGCCGCCAATTGACCAATTGCAACCAATGCTTTTTGAGCACTAAACATTTCTCTCTTTTATATAAATCACAATTAATCCAAAAAAATACAGTAAAGTAAAGCAGTTTGTAAATGTCCAGCCATTGCTGGGCAAAGGCCTCCTCTCCTATTAAGGAGAAGGTTTACAGCTTAATTCAATACGCTGCTCCAGTACGGGTTAAAGGATATTCGGAAGAAATTCCGACACATGCAGGTTTCCTAACGATGTTTTTCTTCACCGCCGAGCTCGAGATGAATTTAAACACAAATTTAACACTTGAAAACACAAAAAAGGTAGCTAGGGCTTGAACCCGCGATCATCGGTGGAGATCAATGTGTTCTAACCACAAGGCCATCTCGGCTGTAAAAAATAAATAACGCAATTGTTTAAAAAACATTTTTTGTATTACTTTTGATTAAAAATACTTACGATATCTGCCAGTGTTTAGTGTTATGATAATTAGAAGAAGAAATTAATTCGACGTCTCAGCAAATGTCGTCGCGGGTAAATCATCTCTAATCCACGAAAATTAGATATTCGTATTCGCAGAGAAAATTCGGAGAATATCTAATTTTCCCGGTACTACGCCTACGATATGATTTTTCGTGTGATATGAAAAATATAATTATCTGCGCTTCGAGTTTTAGGAATGCTTATATTTTCCCTTAAATTTATTTTTAAAAATTATAATATATATCATGAATCATTATATTCTGTATGCCTTAGCTCAAACGTGCGAAGGCCGAATTCTAAGGCTGTATTACCTAAAAATTGTATCTTATCTATATTCTGAAATTCATAAAAATTAAAAAAAATCTACTTTTCTTGTGTGTCATTATACTATTTATAATTCTAACGTTAACAAAACTAATTACTTTTGCAAGTTCACCGTCTTAGTCTAAATTATTATTTATATAGTAGTATCATGATATACTCAAAATAGTTAATTCAATTCAATTCTTTGGTTAATGGCCTCAAAATAGTTAGCAATATTCTTTTACGTCTTTACCGCCATTTTGTATTTTTCGACCATAGTTAAAATTTATAAAAACAAAATTTAACGAATAGACATCTTATATTTTAAAATGCATCTGTGTTTTGCTTCAGACACGCGTTAAAACCATTACCCTACTTTTACCGCCACGCAGTGGGTAAAAAACTCGTCGCTTAAAAATAGTTCCTATCTATGTCAATGTAATGAATTTTTATAATCTGTTGATGGAGTTATTAAAAAAAAACTTATGAATTAAAACATGTCATTTATACGCTTCACTCAACCTTGTCTTTTTATTTGAAATGTTTTAAACGATTAAAACGATTGTCAGGAAAATTGAGCAGTAAACGATTTCCGGGTCAAGTTATGTTGGTTTGTTTCAAATGAAATAACAAATTAAATGAATTAATTATCAGTAATAATGACTTTAAAATTACATCGAGATTTTTTTGATGATCCTCTCACTTCGTTATAAAAATGAGTTACATGTATACTTATCTTATTAACGTTATAGAGGGAAATAATTATAAGTTTTAAAATACTATTTATTATTTGTTTTTTGTTCACATTGAGCGACTTGGCTTTATAGCTTATACCTTGACCTAGACGATATTTATCATCCCTGGAAATTAAAAAGTCAAAAAATAGTTTTTATAAAATAATTTAAAAATTTATCACACTAAAAATATTAAGTTAATAATAATCAAAAGATGATCTCCCTGACGTGTTAACGGCGAAGAGTTCTAAAGATCAGTGTGAAGGTGGCTAGCGAAGTTGAACTTCGTTTTGAAGGTCCTGTTGAATACATTTATAGAAGCACGCTCAAAGAAGGAAACTTCTAGACAATTATAACCTTAAAATAATTATTATATTCATTTCAAATAGTTCTACTTTAACTCATAAATAAAATCACGAAAAAAATTTTAAATGAATCTTTATTACTAAAATAAAAAAAAACACTTAAGCGTACAAAATTTTTATTAAGTATATTATGTGATCAGTGTAATGAACTTAAAATACCTAAAAAAATAAACTCGTAACTTTTTTTTAGTTCAATATCAGATACGAGTTGATTAAATTGAGATTTTAAGGAATGATTTAATTGTTTCTTTTTTTAAACTTTTATTAATTTATACAAATTGAATTGTGAATGATATCAAAATAACTTAGTTGGGTATCTTTGACGCTGCGACATGATCTGGATTCAGCAGTATACACAACTCCTCATCAACTAAGATCAGATGTACGTTGGAGCTCATTGAAATGGTCTCAATGAGTATATTATCGTTTTTTTTTTTCAATTTTATCAAATATATTACAAAGTCCTAATTTAATATATGTTTAGGCGTCAGATTTTCAATATGTGGACGCGTCCGGAAAAGATATTCGGAAAGAATATGTCACCTCTAAAATCAGCAATATTCAAAACTCCCAGAATACCTTCCAAGTAACCCGTACTGTTTGAGCACTAAATGGCTGTACTAAGACAGCAGTTATAGGATAAGTCAAGTACTTTTTTTGGGATAGTCTTATTTAATGTTGCTATCCGTCCGGGTTTCCCCGGATTTGTCCTATTATAGGGCATCCGGGACCGTCCGGGGAAAATTTCATTTTAAGACCGGGTTTCAAACAAATGTAAATGATTATTAAAACAATTTGTAACAAATTGTAATAAGATTCTGTTTTTAGGTACATTTAAAATGATGATAAGAGATGTTAAATTTAATTTTATAGTCTGAAAATAAATAAAATGAATTTATGTCATTTTCAACTGTTTTAGATTTAACTGACTATTAAAAAAAGTCTGACATGTCCTACGCTTTAAAATCTGGGGTTTTTATGTGTCTTGTCCTGGTTGCCAAATTTTAGAGATGGCAACCCTAGTCTTATTTCTCCTGTTGTTTCATCCCGTCATTTTAAGAAAACCAATGCTTAAGTCACGTCTGATAATACATTTAGGGCTTGTCATTACTAGTAACCTAATATAGACGGCAGTTATAGGAACCTAATTAAGATATCTATTACGTGTACCTGTTTATATTGATGTGAATGCGACAGATCAGTCACGTAGACACGCGAATCTTTTAATGAGGGCGATTTTAAAACTATTAAGTCATCAATTAAATATATATTATTGTCCACGCGATGTCGTGTGCCCTAAATAAATATAACAATACTGTTTTAAAACTGTGATTGTTTTTTGTTTCAGCGAGTATTTCGTTAAGCTACTGTACTTATTTTGATGAAATTGTGCTGTGTATTTAAAAAGCTTATAGTTAGACAATGATATTTTATAACTATATATTATGTAACAATGGTTTTGAACGCTGATCACACTACTATGTTTTTTTTTTACTTAATTTTAAAAACAATATGGCGGGAAGGGATATGATTTTGAAATATGGAACATGTTTGTGTTTTAAATTTTAAACTGTAAAAGTGGAAATAAAGAAGTGTATAAATAAACTTTATTTTGTGATTAGAGTCATTTGTTTAATTTGACGCGATTTCCTTCTGAGGTTTTTCACAATTATATATGTTACAATTTTATTATTTGAAGTTATTAATCCGTATTTATTTCCAACTTTGACAGGCTCGTCAATAGACTTGTTGGGCCCAAAGATCGCCTGTCATTCTCAGTTGCTAGTTGGTTGCTAGGTAACGTAGTCCAAAGTGCTTGTTATATAATGACAAAGCAATTAGAACTAAAGTTTGTTTTTGTCTTATCTGGTTAAATTAATGAGAATCAGAGATAAAACAATACAAGAATTTAAATTTCCTTCGATAACCTATTCCATTATATTTTTAAACCGAACAATTAAACCGATTTCGATAATAATCTTATAGGAGCAAAAACAATTACATTAGAATTCTATACAACGAAAATTTTCATAAGAACCTAGGTACTAATACTTAATTTTTTCGTATAAGGAAATAAAAACCAGTCAGCTATAATGATTTCGTTTTGAACGTGAATGTCTTGTAAACAAATTTATTTATTAAGAATGTTTACATAAATAGACAAAACAAAATTAAAACTAACTGAAGATTAGACATTTGCTTCCAAATGAAAAAAAAAATCTTGTAAATAAATTGATTTAATATCAGGAATTTATAACAGCGGGATCTTAAAATTTATGATATATTTTTGGAATAATAGTAACCTTGAGGAGTCATTTTTCTATATTTAATAAAGAAATAAGTATTTTAATGTTTTTAACCGACTTCCAAAAAAGATAAAGTTCTCAATTCGGGGGATTTTATGTATGTTCCCCGATTACTCGAAAACGGCTTGACGGATTTGTTCAATCCTTTCTTTTTGCTAAAAAAAAAAGATACTTTCAGTTTGGTCCCATAGAATTTTAATCAAAATCGGCTAATTAGTTTTGTTTATCAAAATAATTAGTATATAATATAAGTATAAACTAACTTAATTGCATATTTTGATATTAATGTTCATTTTTAAAAGTGTTAGTTATCAATTAAAATATCTAAATAAGTATTTTAGCTTTTATGTAGTTGTTGCATGAATCTGACAAAGGCTGCACGTCGGGAATGTAAAAACGAAGGTTATGTACATAATAAAACGCAAGCCTATGCAATCACATTAGAATACGGATATTTAAAAAATTTAAATTTAAAAAATCTATTATATACATAACTTAAACCAGTTTAACAATAAATTACCTGTTTACTAAAATTTTCTTTTGTAAATATTAATCGATGTCATTTGTCAGTGAAAAATTCTTGGTCTGAAACAAAATATATTACAATGTCTTTTAAAAACAATATGCTTTTTCATCACTGATATTTTATGAACGGCAAACGAGCTAAGGATTATTTATACTAATATTATAAAGAGATAAATTTGTTTGCATGTAAGTATTTCGGGTGTAATTTCTGAATATACTGATTCGATTTGAAAAATTAATTTTGCTTTGGATAGCCCGTTTATTGAGGAAAGTTTTAAGCTATATTGCATAACGATACGATTTATAAGACTGATGTAGTAACCATAAACGTGAGCGAAACCGCGAGAGGCAGCTAGTCTAAAGTGCTCACCATGGTGTATAAACTTGATGAAGCACCAAAGGAGCCACAAACGCGTTATCAGCAAAGGAATAAAAGATGAAGGGTTAAATAAAGTTAGGGAAGGAATAGAGAAGCTTCCGATTCTCTCCCTCACTCACTGTACGAAATTCAGGTATTACTTACTTTATCCATATTTTCTGGGTCAACTATTCATTACCTGATTAGGAGGTGAGAATCGTAATTGAAATGAAACAACTCTGTAACCTATTAACAGTTGGCTAGGTAACCTTACGAAATCTTTTGCCGACAAAATAAGAGAATGACAGTAAGTTCTTTTAAAGTAAAGTAAAAAAGAGAGCGATATAAAATAACTCTGTAATCTCGTAACAGATACGTCGTAAGTAGTTACGAAAGCTATGAACGTCAAAAATGAGGAACTGACAGTAAATTCTTCTAAATATAAAGCAATGACCAATGACTTATGTAAATTTTTATGAAAGCTTAAGATCAAAACTAATAAATGTAATTCTCGGCTTTTAGACTTAGAAGATTATAACCTTCAAAACATTCTATTTTTATCTATAAAATTTAGTATTAAATCACATTGTTAAATATATAAACATTAATACCTAAGTTTATATATTTCGATTAGGAATATCAATAAAGAAACATCTGTCGCGGGTCGGTGGTTCGATGATCGAGGCAGATGTGAGATGGCTATTCATGGCAGCTTAGCACACCTGTTAAGTTACATATCTTATGTTCGTTTTGTGTAAAGAAACTTTAGGATACTAGTTTTATCCGCTTAAAACCGGCTCATGTCAGTTAATAATTTAGAGACAAACTTATGGTATTGAAATGTTATAGTCGAAACCCTTAACTACTATTTCTAGTTTTGACCGCAGGCCTTTGACAATAGAATTGATTGATAGTATATACCAGTCAAAAGTACCTACTGTTTGAAAAACATTAACGTACCATAATTTACTTGCAAGTCGTTTGTCTATTAAATTCGTTATGTATATAAATAAAAAAATACATTAACCTAATCTATCCTCTCTTACAACCTATAAATTTGTCATTAAGTGTGATAAAAAAATAAAATAATTGCAAGTTTTTGACTTTCATATTCGTTATTTATAATAAGGAGAGGAACCACTAATGTGTGGCTAGCTTGAAAGGGAATATGGGGAGGAGGGTGTGGAAAGTTATTGTAAGGATAGACGTGGGGAGTATAGACTTCCGTCTCTCTCACTCACCGTACGAAACGCACCTTATATATAAAATATATTTATTCACGCTTATTTTATGTTAGAGTATTGTACTGCTCTCGTCGAGCCAGCCCATATATAAGCTGTAGTCAGTGATATACATTTAGGATCTACAAACAACAACACAATGAAGTAAAATATGTAAATTTATTTCTATTATAAAAATAGCTGACAAACCTAGCAGACGGGACACATTATGATAAGTGATCTCCGCCGCCTATGGACATTTTCAGCACCAAAGCAGCCACACATACCACCATGCATGTTCCCAGCTTAAAAATGAATGAGGTATTAAAGAGAACGTGACGAAAGAAAAAGAATGAGGTTCTACCCTCCTACAGGTTACAGTTCCGGCTCTCTCACTAACCGCACCACCCATTTTCTGTTATAATGTGGTACTGCTCCCGTCGAGCCAGCCCATATGATATAGTCTATTTTTCGTTACTCGACATATTTAGTAACAATATCCCGAACGAATCGTTCAGTCGATAATTTCTCACGTGTTTTATGTGAGGTAGAAGTACGCCATATTTGTCTGCTAACTTAGACAAGTAAAGAAGAATAGGCTATAACAAGTACAGAAGACTAAGACAAGTAAAGAAGAATAGGCTATAACAAGTACAGAAGACTAAGACAAGTAAAGAAGAAAAGGCTATACGAGTTGTAGTCAGTGGACTAATACGCTCAACCACAATGTTTTCTTGTTACATTGTATTTCCATTTGGTTTCGATTATTAGTATTCAAATCATATAGGAACGATAAAATGCATATGCTGTGAATTTATAACATTAAGGATATTGAAACAGTCTCAATATCTTTGATTTATTGATGATGCACAGGTTTATTGTTGTATTATGAATATCAAATAGGTATGTATATTTACAGACGCGCACAACAACAGAGTAATGTCTATTTTAATTTTTTTTTTTGAGAATCCCTTATGAAAATTTTTATGTATATACATTAAGGTGTTTAATTTTTCCAAACGTTTGATTGTCTTTGATTTTCCCCGAGTTTCAATGGCACAGAAGGTATTTCATGACTTCTTTATGAACAAATTTTGATAGTCCTTTTACAACTTTTTTTTATCATATTTTGTTTTTTGTCTAACAAAATGAGTGTAACTAGATGTAAGTCGTAGTGCAATGTAAAATAGCTTATAATCTTCCTCAATAAACAGGCTATTTCACGCAAAAATATTTTTTAAATCAGATCAGTAGTTTCAGAGATTACAAACAAACATATAAACAAATTTTACCTCTTTATAATATTAATATAGGCGAAGCACTTAAAATAAATGAAGAGTACTAAAAAACTAACCTTTCAATATAATTATTTTTTTTAAGATTTTAAAACTTTTGCTTTTTTCCTTTGCTGTTAAATTATTATATTTAAAGTTGACCATTTAATTGTCCGTGAAGCAGAAGCAATAGTAAAACAATAAAAATGTTCACATATGACTCACGGAACAATAACTGCCTTACTACAAAACATTTAAACAGACTTTAAACGCGTGTTTAAAAAAATCCGTACTACAAATCCGCGTCTAAGTACAGTTTTGAGTTAAACATGCTTTAGATATAGATTAACATACGTTTAAGTGAGTTTAATAGATATCTAAAACTTATCTATAACATTTCATCAATAAGTTTTTTTATGAGGTTATTTGCTGTTAAGCAACTTATATAATATTTTAAGCAATGTTTAATTTTTAAACATTGTTTAGCTAGACACGTGTTGAACATGGTTTTAATGCGTCTTTTGTAGTATGGCAGTAAGTTTTTAACTAAGGTTTTACAACTGTATACTACTAACTACATTTATAAGTTTTGCTCTCAGAATTTTATAATTGACTAACATTTAGAAGAATTTACTGTCTGTCTTTTTGACAGCCACAGCTTTCGGAAACCTAACTAGATAACTGTTGCAGAGTTGTTTTGTGTCCATTATGAGAGTAAAACTTGCTCTAGCCTTAACCCTTAAATGCATGATTTTTTTTTCGTCAGAATGAAAAACAATTTTATTCGTACACCAGTAGATTTATGGAAAAGTAAAAAAATCTGTATTTAGTGTTGTATTACAGGACATGTAAAATATAAACATACAGCTAAGTTAGAGGTTTAGTAACATTTTTAGTTGACAGCAGGATTTGAATCAGCGTTTCATTTTTGACACACCATGCATTTAAGGGTTATACTAAGCTTCATTGCAATCTGTCCATAGTAGCTGTGAAAACAAAAACGCCGACAGAAAACAGACATACAGAACTCCTTTGGCACTTACATATAAAAATATGAAAATCAAAACCTACTGGCCTATTAAATGACTGATCGATCAACGCAGAGCTGAAACCGCTGGCTTTAGAAACATGAAATTTTGCACAAACGTTTCTTAAACATCGTAAGTGTGCGCTAAGAAAGGATTTTTGAAAATCCTTTCCCTAAGGGGTTAAATAGAGGGTTCTACTCTAGTTGTTAGGTATCAGATTCCTAAGTATACGCGAGTTAAACTGCGGGGAACTGCTATTAAATACATATTATTTTATATATGTACTAGTGCGGTATACATTATGTATATCTTATTATTTATTAATATTGTTGTATGTAAGAACTGAGATGGCCTATTGCTTATAAAATGTCGATTTCAACCAATAATCCTGGATTTATTAAACCCGCAGGAGTTTGTTTTCAAGTGCTAAACTTGTATTTAAATTGGACGCTGATAAGCAATACTGTTTCAATCCACACGGACATTTTGAGAAAATGGCATCTAAAGATGTCAAACCTATCCTTAACACATATGTTTAAAGAAGTATATATCAATTTTATCTTTTATTTTTTGATAAAAGGTATAATTAATTAAAATCAGAGTGATATATTTAATATATTATCAAATAAAAAGTTCTACAAATGTTTGAGATTATTGTATAAATTGCAAAATATGTGACGCACTTGAAATTCGAACCAATTAATCAAGAAACTTTTTTCCGTACTTATTTAGTTTATATGAGTTCAATTTTTTTTTAATAATGTTAAATAGGTGATACAGTATCAAAATACACCAATATCTAAGAATATCACTTTTTGTAGGTTGACACATTATTGCTTATCAGCATCCAATTCATCTCGCACTTGGGGGATAAAGGAAAACATCGTGTTGAAACTTGCTTGCGCCGGGAGAAGTTTTGACATAGCCAGCAGTGGAATAGCGTGGTGTCAACTCTTCACCTTCTCCTAAATAGGAGAGGAGGCCTTTGCCCAGCCGTGGGACATTTTCATGCTGTTACTTATCAGTTATACTTTTTTATATACTGTATAGCAAAAACCGATAATTTAAAGTGTTCCCAAAACTGTTTTAACGAATAGCGCTGTTAACGAAATCGAGGTCACAGCATAAGTTTAGGAATATTGCCAAAATTATTATCGCTCTGTATCAATATCTGGTTGAAATTTATCGTTTTATAAACAATAAATAATCGTTACATTTAAATTATTACATTTGATAAGTGAATCATTAGATTCGTCTGTTTGATAAATATATTTGGAATCGTGAATAGAGCAGATTAAAACAAAATAAAAATGTTTTATTGCGTAGTACAATTAATTATTCTGACTGTCACGGTCGTACAGAAGAAAGGGCTTATAGGATGTCTGGAACCCCCCCCCCCCCTCTCCTCCCCTTAGTATACGACTTACGTATACTTAGTACGTAAGACAAAAGGCAATGATGTATATAATTTCCAAATAACTGAAATTGGAATTTAGAATCATACCATCATGCCGAAATAAAAATTAATTTATCTTTGTACATTTTGGATTTGATAAAAATTCAATAGGACGAATCTGAAAGTATCTCTTTCTTTGAAGTTGGTTCAAAATGCTAAAATAAGAAGATAAACGTTTTTTTAACTAAATTAGAGACGCTTGACCGACCGTGCGCGTGCGCAAGTCAGGCCAATATATTCTGCACTAAATCGCACAAAATTGGTCTGAATCGGTTTCCATCGGTTTCCTTTTATTAACCAGACATTGTAGCAATTAATCTAGGCTTCATACAAAGTGATTAATTGAACAAATAAGTGTACTTAAACTCTCTGTTTAGAGTCCATTTCAATTAAATATGTTTTTAAACATAAACAGAAAAATATTTATGTAATATTTACTTTTCTTGCTTGAATCGAATATTGTTTAATATTTCATTGATTTCAATTTTTTATTTATACTTTAAAATAAATAAAATTTTTAAAATGTTATGTAAATGTAAAAAAGCGTAAAGTTACTCCTTATAGCATAAGCTATCTGTGACTGAAGGTCCCGACAGAATTAGTTTAACCATTTCAGAGATTAGCCGGATCAAACAGATGGATAGACAATAAACGGATAGACAGACATTTTAAAATTTGTGTTTTTGATGTAAGTACCGTATATACTTTCATAAGCATTAAGTTAGAAGCTGTTAAATTGAAGTTACAAAGAGACACTTCAATTTAATTATTTGTATAAATTAAAATAGAAAAAAAATTATAAGCCTACTACTCGTAGTAGTGTTACAATATTCGGATAATGAAGTTACATGCGGACGCAGTCTTAACTTATATTATACACATACATATGTGATCGTAAAAAATCCAAAGAGTACCTAATATTTTATTACATTTATTAACAATAGAAACTTTATGGATGAAAATAATGGCGTCATAGACGGTCGGGCTAATACTATTTATGGTGATCTATTTTTGATGACTTAACTTCCTATGAACTATGAGATAATGGGAGTAAAATTTGTTTATTTCAATAATATAGACAAAATTGTACACATGTTTTTAACCGTATTTTTACCAATGTTAAGGCTAAAAGTAAACCTAAGGCTTCGTTTATTTGAACACGCTAATCTCAGATCTACCATTTATTACAGAACGATTTGAAATATTGTTTGAATTAAATAGCCCGTTCTTTAACAGAGGATGTATTTTAGGCTATATAACGTCACGTTATATGAACGTTATGGCACGTGTCATAAACGTTATAGCACTGATGGATGATGATAAACGCGAATGAAAAAGCGCGGATTAAAATTTACTGTAATGATTTGTACATGTCCTACACAACACATGAAAATTAAGCGTTGCTAGACAGGGTTATAACCCGTGATCATCTGGTGAGATCGACGCGTTACTTAGGCGAACCCCTAGGTGATCGTCTCATCGTGTGGAAATCTAGTTTTCTTATAACTGTCCACGCACCTCGATTTTGCACGGGTGCAATGGGGTAGTTTTTTACGACATCAAATACAAATCTTTGATATTCTCGGTTTTTTTGTCTCTCTCTCTCTTGTTGTCTATTTTAATATGCATGTATTACATATAAACCTTATTCTTGAATCATAATGTTTATTGAAGAAAACCGCATTAAAATCTGTTTATAGCTTAAAAGATATTTGAGCACAGATGACGGAAAGCATCTTTGTTTTATTCAATTCAATTCTTTGGTTTATGGCTTTTATTTGTGCCAGTTAGGCACATGTTATTTCACCAATGTCACGTGGAATGGAGAAAACACGATTGAGATTGATCGGTGGGGTCGAGAATCCAACCTTGACTAAATTTTAAAAACACCCTAAAATAGTGTGAATTTCATTGTTAGTCCTAAAACAACACAAAAAAGTATAAATATAATAAATATATAGTATACAAAAATACAATTAATTCAATTCAATTCTTTGGTTTATGGCTATACAATTAATATTAATATTAATGGGACTCTTTGTTTTATACATCTTTGACAGATAAACATATCTTTGACAGATAAACATAATATGTAGTTTTATAAGTATATGATCGTTAATATAGGTGTAGTGTTTGTTTTTATTATCTGTGCTGTCGTGAATGGCCAATATAAGTCGCGTAATAATATTATTTGTTTGGTTAACTCGTTTTCACGAGTAACTGTTAAATGAGTGTCACGTTTCGCAAATAATTTTAAAACCTCGGGTTTTGGTGAGACGATGAATAATTATTGGGTACAATCTTGTCATAAAATTGGATT
Organism: Hypolimnas misippus; assembly: GCA_037950945.1. Taxonomy (NCBI): domain Eukaryota; kingdom Metazoa; phylum Arthropoda; class Insecta; order Lepidoptera; family Nymphalidae; genus Hypolimnas; species Hypolimnas misippus. The sequence goes on from JBBEEQ010000009.1 coordinate 7,559,920, forward strand.
AAATTAGGTGATATTATACTTGTTAATGTAATAATATAAGAAAATATATCAAATGATACTTAAATGGTAAAATTTCTCCGTGTTTAATACTTTAACTTAGTTAAATCGGTGTAATTTCTCCAGTTAATCTTAATTTCAGCAAATTTTAAAAATAATATAAGGGCGAAATTAAATAAATAAAAATAATGACAAACGAGTCATTCTCTTTGTTGAGAAAAATGTGATTTTTCACGCTATATTGTTTTATTATTTATTAGCGTTTGCCGTGGGCGGGAATCGATCCCGCGACCGTTAGCGCTTCAGTTAGTTGCAGTAACTACTGCGTCAAATTAATATACTAAGTTAGGTACTAATTTATTCATAGAAATATACGCAATTAAACAGAGTAAATTAGACTAATGTTAACAAAGCAAAGTGTCATAAGTCTTTATAAAGCATTTAATATAAACAATATGTTCACAGGTGTGTGATGGTGTAAATAAACTTTAATACAAAATGGCGACTACAACTATGGTGGTATCGCCGTTAGCCACACAGCCGACTCCGAAAAATAAACGCAGACTCTTCGCTGAAGCCAGACAGAACAGTCTACAAAAGCTAAGCGTGATATTCGACCATGGAAATAAGAACGGTAAGATATAAAAAAATAATTAATTATTTGAAAAAAGTCTGCAGTACCGTATCAATATCGGTTCTGTCTAAAAGCCTACAAGTGAGAATCGTTACAAACAGACTTTAAAATGTTATAATAGATTTTACAAGTTAATTCTGATTGAAAAACGATATAATAAACCGAAAAATGATTTTTAAATACTTATTTGACATAGTTCGTCGATTCTCATTTTCTTCTTTGTCACAATGTGGTGTCCATAATCGGCCATTTTGATTTTTCCAAATTTTTATGCCTTCACGCTGTCATGACGAAATAAATGTGTCATTAATCAAAATACCAATATCCATCTTACGGCGTAATGCCCAGATAATTACGAGATTTTACATTTTGGGGATTCCCCTCCTTCCCCACCTCTTCGGACTTCTCCCTTAGACGGACCCCTCCCATATGAAAGCTATAGCTACGCCTGTGCCGCCGGACAACTGTGCCCCAACATGGGGAACCGACTTTACTTTTTGGTTTACTCGGTGACATACTTATTCAGACATTTTGATTTTAGTGATAAAAATTCGATGCTGGTTTTATACATCTGATAACCTTTCTAATAAAAAAGGATACTTATTCGAAATAGGTTAAGAAATGACGAAGCTCTCAGGTAACTAACATTAAAAAAAAGCATACGCTATGAATTGAGAACCTCCTCCTTTTTAAAGTCAGTTGACAAAAGATTGTTGGTACGTCTTCAATAAAAGAACTATTTAGGTATCATTAGTATTTTACAATTATTTGTGCATACTTTGCCATATGTCACTTCGTGGAACTTAGTAGATTAAGTAATACTGTAAATAGATTTTTTACCTACGTTTTCCTTATTTTCAGTAATTTGACCATTTTGATTAGTTATCATTCTTGGTTTTAGAAATTGACAAAACATTTAAAACGGAAAGTAATATTTTTTCTACGCACGCCATAAGTAATACGCATATACCTACTTAAAACAATCGTGCCGCCCATGTAATTACATAGCTTTATACAATTATTTTTATAGATAAGAACAACAGAATTTAAATAATTTCATCTCGTAAATTTTCATCCTTAGAAGTGAAAGACACATTATATACCAATTCATCTAAAAATAATTATTAAAATCGGTTTGCAATGGGCGAATATATCGCGTAACACACACAAAAATCGATGTATTTTGGAATTGGTTAACTTCCTCTTTTTAAAGTCGGTAAAAATAATATAAATTCGTGATAAATGCGTAAATATATATCCAGCTTTAACCTTAAAAGCATCAATATTTTTTATACAACAATTTGAATGATTCAAAATGTAACGGATTACGCATAAAAATAAATTAATAAATGCCTAATATTAAAATAAATCACTTCTTTTGTATTAAAGTATAGTTTTTTCAGAGTTTTATTTATTTTCCAAGTAAAAAGTATAAAAAGCGAATAATGATATTCATTTTTAAAGTATAAATAAAACAGTTAAAACAGAACGTAAATTGAATCAAGCTAACAGATGGCGCTAGAATCGCTAATGAAATACGCGCTTTTGCGTGACTACTTTGCAGTAGACTTGTTATTTTGACGTAATATTCGCTCTTCTTGTTAATTTCTCTGTAAACTACCATTATGGTAGAATTTATTGAAAAAATTGTACGTACTTTAAACGAAAAATATATTATTTGCCCAATTTTATATTATTCAAAGATTTGAGTACTTAAAATAATAAAAAAATCGATTATTTAAGATGCATTTGAAATACCTCATCATATATTAAAATCCATTAATGCACTTAATTTACAGAGTGTACTAAAAATATACATACAAACACTTGAAAAACATCACGTTTATTTTTATAAAGACGGCTAAAATGATGTAAATACGGTATAATTAATTAATTACATCAAAATTTATTCTGTATATTTATTTTTAAAAAAAAAGGTTTCACGCCGTACGGTATATAATTTTTCAGTTATTCTTAACTAAATATACAATTTCTTTTATTTAAAAACGTTAGGAAAATAAATCGAATTAATTAAAAGAAAAACAATTTTTAATAATTTGAATTTTAGGTCGTTATAAATTTTTGGTAGAATGGTAGAATTTTTAGCTTTAAGGCGGCAACACTGAGTTCTGCAGTAATTATTGTATGTATTTCTGAATTTTCTGAGCGCCATTGCTTTTTACCGATGTAACGTTGAAATGATTTTAATCAGTTTTCATCGGGAATTCTGTGTAATGTTTTAGCAAAATACTGAAGTGATTGTGTACTAAAACTATCGAACTTCTTAAAGTTTTTGTGCTGGGCTTTGTCATGGCCGGTAAGTGCTGACTTTTAGCGCCCGCTAGACAAGGGCGAATCGGAATCGGAAATCGCAATAAGTCGAAGATGTTTTATCGTTCGAACTCCGACGGTAAATGCAATGTTCTTGTACTTAGTGTGGTTTTTAGTTTTTAGTGTTTACATATTGTGACGATATATATTTGAGTGGGAAGTGTTTGGATATTGTATAAAGCCGATAGTTTTAACATTTCATTCCTTTTTCGCTGTTACGCTAAAAACGTAGTGAAGAGAAGGTTCTCGCAATGGTTTTACCGGTGATATTTGCACGTAACAACGTTCTCGTTACATAAAATAGCGTAAAACATTAATTGTTTGTGTGATCAGATGATTGCATTTGTTGATCGCGTTTCGAAGGTCAGGCCGCTATGGTCAACAGATTTTCGCTATTAGGATTAGCATTGTAACATTTCCAAGCTGTTATACTGTATTACGTAGCGTGTTACGAGGAATTCCCTTTGAAATGAGGCTTCATACAGGTGAGAGCTCTTTTTTGTATACCCACATCAGTGAAACCTGTTTTAGAATATTGCACGCTAAAAACATCAATGGCGACAATAAGACGCTTACGATACAATAAGTAGTTATAAATTAAACTGAAATTGTGATACTATTGAGAGACTTTCAGAACATTTGAGTCTCATGCTAAGTGATAACTTTCGCAAGCTTCTCCATATGTGCAGTGTATGCAGTTCAGACAGAGGTCACATTAAAATAAACAAACTGATATGCATAATATTGATGGATGGACATATGCTTTACATAATATAATATATTGCATCAATAGTACCAATGAATTCTTAAGATAAGTACTGCAGATGCATAATTTTAAGTAGTAATGATTGTCTTATTTATTTGATGTCATAAGACATCATATTTTGCAGATTTTCTGTATGATATAACTGCAGTGTGTGATATGTATGACTAGTAGTAACGCTTTCCTTATCCCTGTACTATAGTTACATACAGGACTTTCTGTTAAAAGTAATAGTGGTTATCAACTAGTTCATCTCGAGTACACTTTTAAAATATTTAACCGTAATGCTGAATAAAGTATTGAAGGCACACATTGATTCAGTAATACTAATTTTCATTTGGTTGTATTTTGGTCGGTTTTAGCTCAATTCATGTTTTAGTTGAAAGTTGATTTAAGTTAAAAGGAAGTTTGTTGTATTAGAGTTATGATAATTATGCTTAGGTTAGACCATAACTTACCTTTTTATTTGTTATAACTCTTGGAATTATGTTCATATGCATATATACTTAAAGATCTCGGTAGCCAGGTTTTATGCACTGAATGTGTTAAGAACCTCATATGCCTCAACAAGGAATCATAGATTCTTTGGGAGATACACATTCTATTAATTGATAAACAAAGTGTTGTTAAATTCTGTGACATATCAATTTTGAAGCAGAAAAATATACATACAGAATCAGAGGCAATTAAATGTATCAAAATCTGCAACTTATTTTCAGGCACAATATTCGCAATTATGAAACAAACAAAAATTGGTTGAGTTATCTTACTTAAAATAATGACTTCATATATTGTAATCAAAAGATACAGCAGATTTGACAGAATCAAAGTGAAATTATGAATTTATTGATTGATTATAAAATCACATAATATTAACAAATCATAAATTACAAACATTACAATCTATATTATTATTATAATAAGTTAAAATTTATTTTTTCTTATAAGTTTGTATATAGGATGTAATTTCTGAAACTACTGTTTGTAATTTAATTCTTGTTGAATACTGTTTATTGAGGAAGATTATAAACTATTTTATATCAAGCTAAGACTCATAAAAGTGAAGAAAAGAGTTACCATAAGAATGAGTGAAACTGCAAGCTAATAAACTTATTTACACACTGAAAATTTTTTGTAAAAGCCTGAAAAAAAATCTTTAAAAATCAAACATTATATTAAAATTTGCTTTTTAAACTCTAGTTAAAATGTCATATATGATCATATACATATATAGTTAATTTGTTAAATATTATATTATTAAGGAAACAATATTTACCAAAATTCAATAGAAGATATGAAATTATATTTTCCTCCAAATGTTTTGTAAAATGCACAGACCTGGATATAATATTATAAATAATTTATCCCATTTAAGTGCAAATTGACACTTAAGTTTCCAAAGCTTTGTTAATTGCATATAAGCCGATTCTGTAAAAAGATCTAAAAACATTTTTTATATTGTTCTTATGGTATGTATCTTACAGCATTGGTCACTTGTTAAAATAGTATTAATCAGAACCTGGAGCATAACAGATATATTTCACGTGATCACATCCTCAAATCACACATCCACACTAAAAGGAAACCTGTATAATTGGCTTCACTCATATCATAGTGCATTTTGTTATGCTGGACAGCAATCTAAAGTTTACTTTTTCTTTATGAAAATTTTGTATGTTTTTTTGTACGCCTGGCAATATGAGTGCAAAATTTCATGTCAGTGTAGTAGCTGAAGTGTGAAAGCGTAATAAACAATCAATTTTTCAATCAGTTTTGTTTATATTATTAGATACATTTATATAAATTTAAAATCTTTGAGTCTTTTCACATTTTATAAATTAGTTTTCTATGAAGTCAAAAGTATAGGCTTGAATGTATTCTATAATTATAACTTATTATCAAGTATTTTTTTATATGTTCACTTTATTAAGGGAGCGAATTAACTCTGTACACTGGTGTCACATAAAAATCTAGTGACAAATCTCATATGGTAATGCTTTTAGAAAAATCAGTGACCAGTTTAATTTAGCTTACAATAAAAGACTGTAGTGGCTAAAATAATTAAATATATATATATATATTATAATATATAGTATTATTAATTTCATTTACTGATAACAAATTAATTAATGATATTATATAACTATTTGTTATAAAAATTTTGTACCCATTTTCAACTTTTACAAACTCATCAATTGACTTGTTAGCCCAAAGAAACTCATCTGTCACACTCAGTCGCTAGCTGGTTGTGCTAGTCAACGTCGTCCAACGTGATTAACATTCTAGATGCCAAAATCCATAAGCTTATAACATATTTATAGTTAAGTAAATAATATCATTGGAATTAATTGATATTTTCATTAATTGAACTACTTAATTCAACAAGAAAATTAAAGATTTAAAATATGAATTTGCAATAATATTAATATTTTCAATATAATATAATTAATGTTAGTATTTAAGACTAAATAACTAGAAATATTATAAAAAAAAATGTTTTACAACTTTATTATATTCTGTAAAAAAATTAAATTAGTATTGATATACAAATATGAAACTCTTCATTTCATATTGCAATTCAATAACCGAAAAATATATTATTAATAAGTAAAAAGTTGCACATACAAAATAAATATAAAAATATTTAAATTAAAATTCTCTCAACTCTATGCAGGTTTAATTAAGCCCTTACAAATGCCAAAAATCTCAGATCCTAACATAAAAAGGAACAATTCTACCAAATTTCAAATGTCTATAGTTCTTGTGATTTTATAATGAGTGAATGTAGCAGTCAATGAATGACTCTCCATTATATATTTTGAAATAACTTGAAAATTTCTTAAATAGCTCCTATTTACATAAGACAACTCTCATCAGTCATTTTAGTCTTTAATTAGTGACTGTGGTCAGTACCAGTTTTAAATAATTCTTCCAAGCACAAGACTATTTGGCTATGTTTCAAATATACATGACAAGTTTTCTTAAGAATAATTCATTCTTATGACCAAGAACTGTAAAAAGGATAAAAACTATTAACCCTAGATTAGGTCAGTAATATTTAGTTTTTGGTATTTGCTAGAGTTATCTTTTTTTTCTAATTAACAATGAATAATAAAAAGCAAATACTATTTCCAGTTATTTTGAATTGAATACTGAACTGTGGAATGAGTTTATAATAATTTCCTTTTCAAATAATAAGAATTTTCAAAAGCAGTTAATAAATGACAGAGTTCCAATAAATGAGAGGACCAAACATTAAAAAGAAGCATACTACAAAAACCTTCAAGAAACCTCCAAGAACTTTCTTTTTAGAAGTAGGTAATAAAATTCATTTTTAATGAAAAACATGCAGCCATGATTGGTGGATCTAGGAACTATTAATTTTTGTACAAGATGTCTATAATGTACCATAGGAAAGCAGTAAGATGTTTCATTTGAAAATTTGGAGTTAAAATAGAATCCTTTTTAATCATTTTCATTAAAAATAAAATACAATTTAGCTAACAATATCATTAAGTCAATGTAGAATTTAAATTTACATGATATGCTATGAATTCTAATCCAAATCTAAATAATAATGGAACATGTTCCCCTAATGCAGTGATGGGCTACACAATTGCTACTGACATTGTCTATTTATATTGCCCCATTATATACATAAGTACATAGGCATATACTTCCTATACTATGTCATCAAGTGGTTTTGATTGTTCTTGATGTATCACAAAGGTGTCGTATTGGGTTACATTATATGATCCTTTTAAAAGTATTAAATATCTTTTTCAACTCTAAACAGGTTTGGATCTTTTTGTTTCACATTCTCATTCTAGAAACGTTTGAGTGACAATGTGTTCTCTGTGAATGTTTTTGATTTTGTTTTTAATTCATAAATCAATATTAATGTATAGAGTGCTGAGTTGTTAAGAACGTTGGTTAGTGTGATTGGATAGCGATGTTAAAAAAGAAGGAACCGTGGCATTCGAATAGTCGTGTCAGAGTGCAGGATAACATTACGTGGAGGCAGCAGACGTGTCGGTTGCACTGGAACACTCATTGTGATTGTACGTACACTCCATCAGATGAATCTATTAATTTGAATTGTTAATTCGATGTTTAGCACGTATGTTTCCATAAATAGACTTTAACAGTCCTAATTGTGTAGAATTATTTCGTATGTGTATGCTTATTAGGTTGTTTTATTTCGAGACCTAGTAAATTACGTTAGAAACGAAAAAATTTAATAAATAATGCTCCATTTCAGGGACCATTTTTATAACTTTCAAAAAAGTTTTTAGAAAAAAAAAAATTGTGTTTTTTGTCATACTTGATATTTTTGTGACTATTATCAATGAAGAAAGTCACAACATAACCGTTTCCTGTTCATTTAAAGTAAGAAAATTTTTCATACATAATTGAAACATTTTTTTTTACTTGCCTTTACTACTAACCGTTTTTTAAAATTATAGAAAAACCAATCAAAATTATATTTACTAGGTTTTGAAATACATGAGCTACCCTATATTTTTTTTTAATAATCAGCAAAAATTTAATATAGATAAGTTTTACGAACATACTGATCTTAAGAAGATACAGAAAAACCATTGCGTGGATCTTTATTTGTATGTAGAATCCTACTTTTGTAGAGTACATTGCATTTACAATTTTCTCTTTTTTTTTTCTAATCCATTAATATTTGTGCCTCGTGTTTATTCTCTTGTGTATTTTTCCGCTAGTAACTAACTGACGCTTTGGATACTAATGTTGACTTTTTGAATCTTTTTTGTTTTTATGTATATCAATAAAAGGGCATATGAAATTTCACCCTACTTTTTTGTATCGTGTACTTTAATCTCTTTGTTTCGACTTTTGTATAAATTCCTTTATTTTTAATCTTTTAAAATAATAATTGTATTGTAATATAGAAAAGTGTATAGAATTTTACTGGTAGAAATTAATTGATTATAAAAAATTTAAATTAAAAAAGTTAACTTCGTCTGACCTGATCTGAAAACTACGTATTCAGCTTATAATTATGTAAAAGACTAAATAGTAGTAAAAATACGTCGATCATTGTAAAGTCTTATAGAGAATGCTTAAATTGAGTTAAGTCCTAAATCCTAATTGAACTCGGTTAGCAACTGCCTAATTGCGGTGATCTGTGAATTTGATCTTGTTAGTTACATTCTTGAAGTGTATATAAACGTTTATTTTTAACGAGATGTTCACGTCTTTGCTTGTGTAAAAATTTTCATCGTCAATTACATGCTCTTTAAGTTTTATTTTCACACAAAGTCTATGTACTTCTCCAAGATCACTTTTATCTCTATACCAAATTTCATTAAAATTAGTTCGACGGTTTAGTCGTGGAAACTCAAAAAACAGACAGAGACATTAAACATTGTATGAAAGCATGGATATTCAAAGTTTTAAACATATTTTCATATTTCAAAGTTAATTTCAGTTCTAAGTTTAATTTAACATGAAATAATAATTTAATATTCTATACTTGTTACATAAATGTTTTAGATCATTCATAAAATACTTTCATAATATTTTGTTATAAATATAAAGAATTAGGATTTATTTTGATCTTATGTCGAAGATATACCAAATTATGTAACATACGAAAATGTAAAAATACGCCGTCCATGCTAATTAATATCAAGATTGAAACAATACGTTTCAATGTCAAGCCTGTATAATGTATAATTGTGTACATTACGTATATTCGACGGTTACAGGCAATGGTGGGGAGACTACATGGTGTTTCAGTCAGGTGAAGGGCACGTTGGAGGACGACGTCACCGAGGCCGATCTCATATCATGCGTCGAGTTTAACCACGATGGCGAACTGCTGGCCACTGGAGATAAGGGCGGCAGGGTTGTTATATTTCAGGTAAGCAGGTTCGAGAATCGTATTTCTCAAGAAGATTCCGTGCTGGTGAACGGATGTTACTTAAATAATCATGAAAAAAACGTATCACTCAACAGCCTTCGTTAGGGACTAACACTACGACAAACATCCTTATGGCCAATACAGATGTTTGCGGTTAGCTGGAATCAAACACGCGATCATTAGCAATTCTATCAGTTGCAGTGACCACTGTGCCATCTGACTAGCTTCTCTAGTAGTCGACTATAGTAATATGTTCTTGTTTGTTTGGACGTGCTTATCTCAGAGACTAAGAGATTCATAAAAAATAATTTCTGCATTAGGTAACCTGTTTTTTGAGGGAGGTTCTAGGCTATTAAACATCACGCTTCGTTCTTATAGAAGCGGAGCTGTAACCATAATTGTTAATCAACCTGGAATTTCGAAGTTTACGTTGAATGTTAGGAATTGGCTTAGTGTCATTAAGTCAAATTTGGGAGTTTTAAGAGAAAATTGGGGAAAAAATGTTTGTGGAGGTCAATTAGCGTGCCTTTTTATAAATTAAAAAAAAAATCTTTTCGCTAGGTTCTAGGTTACGACATGTTTGTCGAAAAATAGTTTTAAAAAGATGTGAAATGGGCATACAATATTAAAAAGAGAAGCTATAATTTTTTAAAGAAATGAAATCGCTGGTACCGATTAAGCAGAATAGTAATTGCCATAAACATAGCTCGAGTACGCACTGATATGTACTTAGATGATAAAGAGATTCTTTGCAAGTTTGTATGTAGGTAGTAATCACTGAATAGTCGGTGCGGACCGAGACACTGCCCAGCATACGCTGGCGGCGTGTCCCGCGTGGGCCGCCGAAAGGCAGGTCTTGGTCCAGGAGATCGGGCGAGATCTCTCCCTGCGAGCAGTCGTGTCGGCGATGCTCCGCAGGGAATCGGCGTGGGAGGCCGTAGTCTCCTTCTGTGAGACCGTCATGGTCCAGAAGGAGATAGCAGGGCGGGCCCGGGAGAGGGCCGATCCCGCCCGACGAGGACGACCGAGGCGTCGTCCTTCCGGCCTCCTAGCCCCAGTGCCCGGGGCAGAATAAATAGGGCGCGCCCTCGGGCCGTGGGTGCGTGAGATGGGGGTCCCGCGCATCCGTTTTCATACGGCCACGAGGAGGACGGCAGTGGGGATGGCCTCGAACTGCCGTACGCACCAGCGAGGGGTGCGGGGAGGGCAATATTAGACTTTACCCTCCTGAGACGAGCTCCGCCAGCCACGAGCGTAGCGTCGCACGGGAGGGGCAGCGGATGCGCATGCGCAAGCGATCCCGAGGCCTCTCCATTTCCGTGCTGAGAAAGGCCATCGCAGGGGTTTTAGTGGGTATAAATCTCCACATAACCCGATCTCCCCCCCAGGAATCGGGTATCTTTTCGAAGATTTCCCCTGCGTAAACAAAAAAAAAAAGTAATCACTGAAACTACATATCCAATATGAAAATGTCTTTTGAAATGATTGGCAATTGTAATGGAATATATATGGAATAGACTACATCACGTTACGACACAGGAGCGAAGCAATAATCATAAGTACAAGTGAAACTCCAAGGGGCTGCTAGTTTTACATAATTTTAACTAAAACCGCGTGAAATTTGCAGTATAAGTATAACAAGGGTGACGCATCAGCATAAATAGAAGATATAAGAGATTTTTGTTAATAGTCCTCTAATATAATGTGTCATCATATTCTAAACACAATTTAGTAAAAGTAAATTAATTCTCTAAACTTTCCCAGAGGGATCCAGCATCAAAACAATGTGTACCTAAGAAGGGCGAGTACAACGTCTACTCGACGTTCCAATCACACGAGCCAGAGTTCGACTACCTCAAATCTTTGGAGATTGAGGAGAAGATAAACAAAATAAGATGGCTCAAGAGGAAGAACCAGGCGCATTTCCTATTGTCGACTAATGACAAAACTATTAAGTTATGGAAGGTAAGGAATTCAAAAGATTAATTATATATAAATCTTGTATTTGAATTGGTAAAAGTCGCCGTCAGCTAGCGTGTTTTACCGTCTATTATTCTTCGAATTGATTATTTTTAAATCATGGGCTGCCTTTCTCAAGGCGTAAAGTAAGAAATAGTAAAACACAGGAAAATATTTTTCAACAACATATACACTTTGACTGCAACTTAATACTGGCTAGTTAGTTATAGTGTAAACATAAGAGTTTCAATTCGCCAACGCTTCGCAGTCGACTAGTCGCTTACTTGAGGACTGAGGCATTAGAATAGAACAGCACTGTAGACCTAGTACGAATTTTGATAATTTTCTACACTAATATTATTAAGAGGAAAGATTTTATGATTTGTTGGTTTGCATTGAATAAGCTCCGAAAATACTTGACCAATTTGACAAAATCTTTTTGGGTTGATTAGCCTATTTATTGAGGATAGTTTATGGGCTATATTACTTCAAGCTACGATTCACAGCAGCGAAGCATTAACTACAAACGTGACCTCGAGAAGCAGCTAGTCGACAGTGTAATTTACGATCGGTATTCTTCTATACATTAACGCATCACAGTCAACAGACCCCATTAAGATGTCATAGTCTAGCCTAAACGTAAAGCGGAAAGCGGAAATTGAGCCCACGACCGTTAGCGCTTCAGTCAGTTGCAGTGACCACTGCGCCAACGTGTCTGTCAATTTCTGTGAATCTATGTAACCCAGACGAAGTGGGTGCGGGCCGCTAGTAATATACATAAATGTTAAATAGTACCTGTAACGTTGCAGGTGTCGGAGCGTGACAAGCGCGTGACGGGCTACAACACGCGCGAGGAGGGCGGGCGGCCGCGCGACCCGGCGCGCGTCACGCAGCTGCGCGTGCCCACCGTGCGCCCCGCCGACCTCATGGTGGAGGCCTCGCCCAGGTGACGCGACACACGAAAACACCCACACATACTCTATACCTACTCTAAATAGCAATTATAACTCGTATTTTACCAAAAATATTATAAATCGCTGTGACGGAGTAATCATGTATGTAAATAAGAATCTAAATTGTAACGTATCGGAACCTTGTATAAAAAATTCTTCTTGCCTAGTACTAACGCTTCCGGACACGGTGATAATAGGTATATATCGTACACCTTCTATAAGAAATACGGATGACTTTATTTCTTCACTTCAAACTTTACTTCAGCGATTTGATAATTTCAAGAACATTATTCTAACTGGCGATATCAATATAGACATTAAACATGATAGTATAGACCCAAGCTGCCCTAATTATTTAAATACACTCGCGTTTCACGGAATTTTACCAGCTCATAGGTTACCTACTCGCGACAAAATGTGTTATGATCATATGATGCTCAAAACTACTAAAATTGCAAAGTCAATTGTACTTAATAACGCTCCTACTGATCATTCAACGGTTCTTTTAAATCTTACATACAAGCATAACCGAGTTTTATTTAAAACAAAAGTTGTTACTGATTACGTTTCAGCTTTTAACGATATAAAAAATAACCTTGTGGATATATTGACTATTGAGGATCCGACAATCGCTACCGAAACTTTGATGAATAGAATAACGGCAGCATTTAATAGTAACAAAAAAACAATTACGATACCTAACAGAAAACGTCACTTACAGCCTTGGATTACCCCTGGTGTTTTACGTTGCCTTAGGAATCGTGATAAACTCCATTTAAAACTTAAAAGGAATTCTGATAATCAGATATTAAAAATAACTTACACTCGGTACAGAAATTTTTGTCACAAACTCGTAAAAAAACTAAAAACTAGCTATGAAAAAAATAAACTTGATGGTGCTCAAAATTCTAAAACACTTTGGAAAGCTATTAAATCAATATGTTATATTAGTAAAAATAAAACTGAACATACACATAAACTTATCAATCTTTCGACGTCCCCTGTACAATCTGCTAACCGTGTCAATGAACATTTTTCTAATATGGGTAGGAATTTGGCTGAAAAACTTAAAGATTCACCCCCCACCTCATCTCACAGTAATTTGTCAGAAACATTCACCCATATAAACTCTTTTGTTCTCCTCCATACCGACCCTACTGAAGTAGATACGATTATAAATAGTCTTTCAAGTAACTCTGCTCCTGGGTGTGACAATATTCCTACTTCATTTATTAAAATGGCTAGGCACACTCTTGTACCAATATTGTGTCACATCTATAATCTTTGCTTCACAAACGGTTGCTTTCCTAAACCTTTTAAACAGGCTATTGTAACACCAATATATAAGGGTGGGGATGGGGACGATGTCGATAGCTACAGGTCAATTTCTGTAATTTCCGTACTAGCTAAAATTTTTGAAAAACTTATTAACAATCGCTTAAAACAATATCTCACTTATAATAATCTGTTGTCTTCAAACCAATATGGTTTTAGAAATAGCATTTCAACTGAAGACGCAGTTCTAGCATTAACGAATGAAATAAGCAATCAATTGGATTCTGGTAACAAATGCGCTGGAGTGTTCCTTGACTTGGCTAAAGCTTTCGACACCGTGTCCATTCCCATCCTTCTTGAAAAGTTATATAATTTTGGTATAAGAGGATTGCCCCATACACTACTCTCAGATTACTTAACCGACCGTCAGCAATTACTAAAGTTAAATGAGTATGTTAGCCAACCCTCAAGTGTCAGTTATGGTGTCCCACAGGGAAGCGTATTAGGACCTACCCTGTTCTTAATTTATGTAAACGATCTCTGTAATTATAACGTTCAAAACTGTAAAATTTACACGTATGCTGATGATACCGCCCTCATCTTTAATGCAAAATCTTGGAACGAGCTACATTCTATAGCTGAGTCGGGAATTCATCGAATTTCTTGCTGGTTAAAGTCTAATCTTTTAACATTAAATATAAATAAAACTAAATATGTAACCTTTTCAATCCGCAAAACTACACAACCTGACTCCCACTTTAATCTGAAAGTTCATAACTGTAATTATCCTGATTTAAACACTTGCTTTTGTGATAACATATCGAAAACAGATAAGATAAAATATCTTGGTGTAATTATTGACCAGCATCTCACCTGGAGACCTCATATTGAGAGCATCGTTGACAAGATAAGAAAAATTACATGGGTTTTCAAAAAACTTAGACAAGTTGCGAGTGACGCCACTCTTATTACCACCTACAAAGCACTAGCCCAATCTATATTAAGCTACTGTATCCCTGTATGGGGAGGTGCGGCTAAAACGCATTTAATAATTTTAGAAAGAGCGCAGAGGTCTCTCATAAAAGTAATGTTTTTCAAACCGTACCATTTTCCAACTTTTGATTTACACAATCAGTACAAATTACTGACTACTCGTCAAATATATATATTAAATTGTATACTTAAAATTCATCATCATT
The DNA here is from genome assembly GCA_037950945.1 of Hypolimnas misippus. Taxonomy (NCBI): domain Eukaryota; kingdom Metazoa; phylum Arthropoda; class Insecta; order Lepidoptera; family Nymphalidae; genus Hypolimnas; species Hypolimnas misippus. The sequence continues at coordinate 7,574,927 of JBBEEQ010000009.1, forward strand.
TACCTTTTGATCCCTCTCAAACCCAAAACCGTAGGCGTAAATCTGTTTTTCCTATCCCAACTAGTAAAACCAAATTTAAGAAAATGCAATACAATTATCAATCGGCCTATCTTTATAATAAACTAAATAGTAGACTTGACTTGTACAGACTGACAAAGACCAAAGTAAAGCGTGTTCTAACTGAAACATTACTCACGTATAATTATGATGAAACTGAAAAATTGATAATTAATTTAAACCTTTCACAATTATAATAAAATTTATACATGTTTAAGCGCACGCACGCACGCACGCACGCACACACACACACACACACACACACACACACACACACACACACACACACACACACACACTCACACACACACACACACACACACACACACACACACACACACACACACACACTTCTAGTTATTTTATAAAATTGTTCACATTTCTTATATTACTATAAATCTCACTGTTGACAGTCATTGTTGACTTTCTAGTTGTCTTGGTGGATGAGCGGGGCACCCAGTAATACGGGTTTGCACCTAGTACAGGGGCCCTTGCAACTTGTTTGTAATGTAATCTTAAAGTCAATAAAGTTTATTTTTATTTTTTATTTATTTATACTCACACCGCACATTCACACACATCGCACGTACACAATACAGCACTCACGCACACGTACTCATAAACCGCACGCACATTCCTACGTACACGCACCTGACCCACGCCCGTGGATATGGACGTGCCCATGAAGATTTGCATCACCATCTCACATATGCACACTATGCCTGGCTGTGAGAAGAACATGCCCATAGACATTTTCAGAACGAGAAGATTCGCAAACATTAAAAATGTATAAGGAATGAAAGGAATTGGAGATGGGATTGGGTTTAGACTTACGGTTATCTCACTCACCGTACGAAATGCAGCTATATTAGTTACTTCACGTCGATCTTCCGTGAGAGTGCACGCAGGAACAAACGTACACGCGCATGAATGCACCAGTGCAAAAAAAAAATTAATTCAGAATTTACATTATACATAGCGTTTTGGAAAAATTAAAGCTCATAATTTTATATTTAATTTCAATAATAGATAGTATTTTTATTTTTGTTGTTTTTTCTATTCAACATTGTAAATTTTGGTTACAATTTTATTGTGTATTAGGAGTACAGTACGCACGCACACGTACATGCATACACGCACACATATATACTCAAACAAGTACAAAAATCAAATTGATTATGATTTCAAATCCAATATCAGTCAGATTTGCCGGCAATATCAATATATTGAATTAAATTCCTTATCTATGCCGTGACAGCGTCAAGTGCTCGTATATTTGCTAAGTATGATACGGCCGCGTTAATTTAATTATGGTGTTTGTTCATCCACTTGACTTTATTATCAAAGCTTTTATTACAAACGGTGGCGCGTAATATTGTTATATATAGAGATTTTTTTTAATTATTTTAATTTTGAAATAAGTATACTATATGTTCAGACACTGGTGTAACCAAAGGCAAGGTCAGGTATGGTTTTTACGATAGGAAATCCTGACTTGATGCTGTAGGATTGTCTGGAATCAGCAGACTACATCACCAACTTAGCTTATATTCTACTATCTGACTAATGAAAATACATTTAACAAACACTTTACACTCAATGGCCCCCATTAACAAATCATGATGTTCGGAACCACATAAAATACAAACTAAGACTACGACAAATATCCGAATAGCCTATACAGATGTTTGATATGAGCGGGATATCAAACCTAAGCTCCTAAACTCTTCAGTCAGTTGTAGTGACTACAGCACCATCCTGTCACCAAGAATTTCAATAAATACAATTACTATTCTCAACACTTTACCTCATGTACAAGGGTTGCAGTAATATTTTAAAACACAAATAAAATAATCATTTTCAAATTAAATCATGGATTTCTAAGCTATAAATTTTTTTATCCAATCATTGTGTGGGAATCTTTTTTTATCTAGAAATAACTGTAGTTCCTATTGTCTTCAATTCTTATACCAATCAAATAGCAATTAATCTATTTATAAAAGAGTTGAAAACAACAAAAAAATATCTATTGAATTCAAATTCTATTGACATCGTAAGATATATTTATAATTGCGAATGTGTTTTTATTTATTACGTGTTAGGCGAGAAAGCTTTAATTATTTAACTGATCATCAAGAATTTTTTTCATGCAACTTACTTAGTGTAATTCTAGCCTAATATAAGGTTATACATTTGCAAGTTTTATACTCGTAATTGTTATAAAACAACTTTGTAACCTAATAACAGGTACCTTACGAAAACTGCGTGTCAAAAATAAGGCACAGTCAGTAAATTCTTTTACATATAAAGCAATGAAAAGTCTGAGGCGAGAATAACTTTTGCAAGTTTTATGCTCGTAATTGTCATAAAACAACTCTGTAACCTGGTAACAATTACATAGGTACGAAAACTATTGCTGTGAAAATTTAGGCACAGATAACAAATTCTTTTAGCAGTAGAGCAAGGACTAACGCACGTAAATCTTGAAGAAAGTCTGAGATCAAAACTTTAAATAAACTTACCTTAACTTTTTTTTTCATTTTAGGCGGATATTCGCAAACGCACACACCTACCACATAAACTCGATCTCGCTGAACTCTGACCAGGAGACGTACCTGTCCGCGGATGATCTCCGCATCAACCTCTGGCACCTCGAGATAACCGATCAGAGCTTCAACATCGTTGACATTAAGCCCGCCAATATGGAGGAACTCACCGAGGTGAGTGATTTTTTTTTATAATACTAAGCCGGAGATTTTCACTTATATACTACACCGGTTCCTAGATTCAAAACCAGAGTGTGATGTATTTGGTAGTAGATCGAGTGACAAACGACTTTTCATGTAGGAGTGTTCTGTGAAATGAATAATGAGTGTTGAATTATTTTTATTTTTAGTTTTATAGATACTTTATCGTGATGTAAGTGGCATAATATTCTACTCTGTATATAAATAAATAGTAATGTTCTTCATGTATTTTCAGGTTATTACAGCGGCAGAGTTCCACCCGACTGAATGCAATCTCTTTGTATATTCTAGTAGTAAGGGTAAGTGATATACAATTCAAATCATATTATTTGTTACTTTCCAGTGAGTCTATGTTTTATATATTAAAATAAAAATATTTTGCTCATATATTTCTTAACGTAACAAACATTGCTTACACACAATCAATAAAACGCGCAACGGAAAATGTGTTTGTAATTTATTGCTAATCTTTTCGTTCATTAGTTGTTTATGTTGTGAAACGTGGTTAAAATTTTTCAAGCCCTCTGTACACCTTGCATCATTTGATTATTATATGAATGAGACAGTGCACAGTCAATCGTCAGTCCCGAAATGTGTGCACAAGCAAATATCATAATCCCATCATCTCTCAATATTAATTAATCTTAGAAATTAGCTTTTTAGCTATTAAACACTATTTAGCAAAATACATCTTTTCATCACTTCAACATAATAAATAATAAATGTTAAAATTCAGCATGCTCCTTCGAGCCGAATAGTTTTAGATTTTGATCTTGATGAATCACCCTATATAACTTATACGTGTTCCCGGCAGGTACGATAAGGCTGTGCGACATGCGCGCGGCGGCGCTGTGCGACCGCCACGCGAAGCTGTTCGAGGAGCCCGAGGACCCGCACGCGCGCTCCTTCTTCTCCGAGATCATCTCCTCCATCAGCGACGTCAAGCTCAGCAACTCGGGCAGGTGGGCTTTGCTCTAATAATTTTATAATCTAATAGATTCTTCCCATCACAATGAATCACCCTGTAGTTTAGTTAGTATATAGTTTTTTTTTTATTACAATTGATAGTTCTTGAAATTAGTGTATTTAAATAATCAAAATAAATTTTATACGGTTACACACTTACTCTCAACTATAGTAATATTATAAAGAGGTAAAATTTGTTTATAAGTTTGCATGGAGCTCAGTATTGAAACTAATTATCCGATTTATAAAATTCGTTTTGCGTAGTTAGCCCGTTTATTAAGAAAGGTTTTCAGATATATTACGACGACTTATAAGAGTGACCATCAATGCGAGTAAAACTGCAAAAAAAAATTACATATTATTTTTTACTCTTGTCTCATATTATCCTTGTCACTATGTGTCACGTTTACATTATAGTAATTGAATGAAATTGATCTTAATTGTAAACGGTCTGAGATTTTTATGATTTCGGTGAATAATCATGACTGAATAATTGAATGAATGAATAAATGTTCACTTTAAAAGTGACTCAGTGGATATTAAGTTTAATTTAAAAATTTAAGAGAACATGATTCATTCTATATACACTTTAATTCTAGTAAGCACCGTTTTATTTTTTTTTTCAACTTCTCAAATAAATTTGAATTAATTATCTGTTGCTGTTTGACTGCTGATAAATCTCTTTAAATATTTTATTATATGTATTAAAAAACAAGTAATCTTCTATACTTATAATAAAGCTGTAGAGAGGTCAATTCTGTACATGAAATATATTTTCAAAATAACTATCAGGGGGTGATTAGTGATCGATACTGATGCCAAAAAGGCAATCAGTAAAATTTTTGTCTGTCTGTCTGTCTGTCTGTCTGTCTGTCTGTCTGTATGTATGTTCCTTATAGAAACAAAAACTACTGGACGGATTTTAACGAAACTTAGTACAATTATTCTTCATGCTCCTGGGCAGGTTATAGTATACTTTTCATCACGTTACAATCAATAGGAGCAGAGTAATAAAGGGAAAACGGGAGACTTTACTCCAATTTTTAAGCTTCCGTCGCCTATGCAGCCTTAATGGTTAAAGTTACATAGAAATCATGTATGACGGAAATATTCTACATAAAATTTCCTAAAAAATATCCCACAACAGCATATGTCTATCTTTTATGGTTGACTCACAATAACACGTGTAACTCCTGATAGGTTAGCAGTTCGGAGAATTCTGATTATATTTGTTTACTCTTACGTTTATAATACTCTCACTCATTACTAATTTATAAAAAGTTAACATTATTACCTATAAAATAAAAAAAAATCATAGAAATCAAGTATTGTGGATTGACATATTATATTTCCCTATTAAATTACGATAGTTAATCTGTCTGTCACATCAAAATCACTGAACCCTGAGGAAGGACATACGCTACTTTTTTTCGAAAAACGACGAAAACGCGGACGAAGTCGCAGGCAAAAGCTAGTTTTTAAATATTTTAACATTGAATTTGTATTCTAATAGTGTTATATTTTCTTTTCCAGATATATGATGTCTAGAGATTACTTAGGTTTAAAAGTATGGGATCTTAGAATGGAAACGAAGCCTGTAGAAACATATCCAGTAAGTATTAACAAATATTAAATTTATATAATTTAGTAAACTCACCCTCATATAGTCATTTGACCTTCGTAAGCTTTGATGGCAAGCCAGTAACCATTTAGACTAGAATAATTTCTTGACATTTAAATACTAAGACATTTAAATACTATTGGGGAGACTCATTAAGAAATTATTCTAATTGGTAATAATGATTTATTTGCTATTTTCTTGTTTTGGCAGATAATGTAAATAAATATTATTTTTCAGGTGCACGAGTATTTACGCTCAAAGCTGTGCTCGTTGTACGAGAATGACTGTATCTTTGATAAGTTTGAGTGCTGCTGGAGCGGTGACGACCAGCGGCTTATGACGGGTTCTTATAATGGATTCTTTAGGTAATTACAATGTTACTTTTTGAAAATACTACCTATAAAAAAATGTTTGTAATAAACTTATTGTTTTTTAAGTTGAAACTGCTGACTGTTAGTTAATCGTAAGGTTTTACAGATACAAGTTAATTTTCTCTTTTTGAATATTCTGGCTATAGAATGTTGGTAATTGGTGTAGTACGTTTTCTCTATTGTTTTACTAGTTTATTTTACCATGAGTATGAAACTTTATAAACATATCCATGTTTATTGAGTTTCATACTCAACTGTTTTATTACTTGTTAAAGCATAAAATATATTAAAATTATTATAAATATCGTAATGTTTGTTACTTTAGAGTTTCGTCATTTCTTTAGCCATCTTGAACATAGTTTTTTTATTCAAAACCGTATACTTTCAGATTGGTCCCATTGAATTTTATTTCAAAATCCGTCCAGCACTTTTATTTTTAGTAATTAGTATGTCATCCAAACGAAATTATCTACTTTGCTTTTAAAATCGCTTTATTTTTTTAAGGCTTACTAAATTGTGTAACATTGCAGGATATTCGAGCGCGGCGGCGCGGGCGGCGCGGGCGCGGGCGCGCGGCGCGGCGAGCTGACGCTGGAGGCGTCGCGCGACGCGGCGGCGCGGCCCCGCCAGCCGCTGCGCGCACGCCGCGTCGCCGCCACCGCCAAGAGGAAGAAGGTACATACATTTCATATATCGATGCTGATGAGCAATGTGTCAATCCACAAAAAGTCAAATTGTGAGATATTGATGTATTCTGTATAATGCGTCACATATTTTTACAATATTAAAAAAAATTAAAGTCATATAAACTAAATAAGTGCGCTACAAGTTTATTAATAAAGTTATACAGAATTCCCATATACATACATATTTGAAAGATTTATAATTAGATAAATCTTTTTATTACACCAATCTGTTTTTAATTCAATATATCTTTTATAAAAATATCAAAAGAGAAGATGGATATATACTTCATCAAACAAATTTATTAAGAATAAGTTTAATGACTTAAGATTCCAATTTCTCAAAATGGAGTCCATGTGGCTTGACATAGTATTGCTTATCAGTGTCCATATATTATATACATATATATATTACGCGTTCATATTATTATTTTTCTTTTTGTTAACCTCTCGAATGCAGCTACTAACAAAATGATCTTTCCCTGCACGCCGCAAAAATTTTAGTTGTACGCGGCTGCAACTATAATTTACCATCAAATATTTTGAAAAAATTTAATTTTATAGATTGCTTTAAGTTTAGAATTTATTACGCTTTACAAACGCTTCCTTGTAATTATAATTGTTAAAGAAAAAAACCTCGCGGTGTAAATAAGACGCGGTTTTACGTTCCGGCAGATTCACGGAAATGACGAGGATAGATGATCCGGCATTCTTTCGGTTAAAACTGGATAGCAAATGAGTAAAACGCATGATGTTAAGTGATCAACCTCATATGGACATTTGCAGCACCAATTGAGACACTAATGCATTTGTTTTTAATAAAAAGTAAATATAATAAGGAATAAAGTAATAAAGGGAACTGGAAGTGATGAAATGAATTGGGGAGGAGGTTAAGCTTCCAGCTCTCTCACAGAAGATTTATATTAGCTACTTGCATGTAGTTACAGCTGGGCTCTACCTCATGGCTACTAATCATATTACATTGTCATATATTATGTGCAACCATAGATGTATTCTAATATAGGTGTAGCCTGCCAATGTAATGTAGCTTCCATTGCCAAGAATCAAGACAAAATTTAATTGAGGTATAGGTTCATAGACAAGTCCAAGAGTACCTTCAGCTCTGTTACTTCCTGTCAGAATTTTATAAAATTAATATGAACCAGGGTCGAGGCCTCTGACACTGGCACTCTGTGATAAAAATCATTATAAAAAATTGTATAAACAAAAATACTCAAACACAACAAACATTCACTCATATACTAATTTTTTTTTTTTTACCTAATGAATTTAATTTTTAACAGGACGAAATAAGCGTCGATTGTTTGGACTTCAATAAGAAAATCCTACACACCGCCTGGCATCCACACGAGAGCATCATAGCAGTAGCCGCCACGAACAATCTCTTTATATTCCAAGATAAATTCTAGCGGACCCCGTAGCTTAGCTTTCGGTGAGAGAGGACATACACTATAACACCGTCTATGAACTACTTACAACCTTTCATTTGCATCATAGAAGGCAGACACGAGCAATAATTAGTATTAAATTGTTGAAAGATGATATAATTTTAAAGTTATCGCTATCTGTAAGAAAATTTCATGATTAGTTTGTCGTTTTAACTCTTTTTTGTTTTTCAAAATATAGTATTGGCAATAAGTTCTTTACATTGTCTGTAATGCTTAAGTTTATATGTGAAAATTAAAATAATTACAATCAAGCGTTATCAAAATAATTTTACATATTTATGTAAAAGCTTCTAGATATAAAAGGAATAAGCGCGACAAAAAATAGAACTTTATAATATGAATAATACAATGATATTAAAATGTCCATAGAATAGATATTATAGCCTAAATATTTTGTTTCATTCGAATTAAAATGTCCTCCTTGCCGTAGGCTAGTGTTAAATTATCATGTTGTAAAGACGTAATTGTCAGTTGAAGTTATTTACACGAAAATATGACATATGAAACCTTTTTTTTTTAAATAAAATTTTGCTTTGGAATTTCCAAAATGGCTCCACTTTATAAAAATATTGTTAAATACATCACATAAACTTCTTCGAAATGTGCTATTACTGACAATTACCTCTAAAATGTTAAATAAATTGATCAGCTTGTATGTTTGTTGTACTGAACTAAAATTTACGTAAGAAATAAATACCACCGTTCATACCAAATATGCTATAAATGTTTTAAAAATGCAAGGACTGATTCTATATGTTTTTTGGTCTAAAATGAAAGTATAATGTAAAAGGGCCGCAATGAGTAGTAATTTAATGAGTCTTATATTAACTGCAATTGTTGGTAATTCTTATTACAAGAAAATATTATCTCTTGTAGAATAAAAGGTTAAAAATCGAAAAATAATTAATGATAATTGTCATAAAAAATGTTAAATCTTGATGCTTATATAACAATACCGCGAAAGTAACATTTTACTAGTTTTCAATTGACAGAAAAAAATATTTATTTTTCATAAAATGATGTAGCGAAGCGTAATAATGATTAATGATTGTATTAGAAAGCTAATTATTCTATTCGTTCATTATATTTTTAAGTATTTTATGAGAAATAAATTATTTTTTATACTCTACTGGAATGTAGTAAAATTTTAGTAAGGCGGTACTGTTATATAAACGACGATATACGTAAATTAATTTTTTCACAATTCAGTGTTGCCCTTATTAATAACAAAAAAAGAACTTAAACGTCCAGTGATTTTTAAATTATTTCAAAATCGTACGACAAACATACAACTCGACATCGCTAGCTAGGTACTAAGACCGTTAATCATACATGATATAATTTATACGCTTTTCATACTTAAGGTTTCTAAGCGTAATTAAGTATTTATTTGTTTGAACGATGGTAACACTACATAGGTTGTCGCTTGACCGTACGGATGAGATTAGTTAGAATTATCAATTGATACTGACGTGTCAAATCTATGACGACATGCACAGATGATAAAATAAAAATCGCGTATATTTCATACGTCAGTGTTGCCAGTCCAAATATTGGTATTAAATTTGGAACATTGGGGTGTTTTATTTTTTTTTTAATATCGTTTCTCCGAAACACCCCCTTGAGCCTAAGTAGCCATAGAACCTTCGTTGTTTCGCGAATATTAAAAGTAAGTAAGAAAAAATCTATTATGTATGAATCCATCGTCGTTTATGTAATCGGTTCACATAGTATGATTTACATTTTCATTTCACTTTGAAGGGCGATATAATTATAATAGTTCTAGTCGCGAACGCAAGTTAAGCCTGAGTGACGTTTTTTATAAAAATCAATTAGTATTATAATATTATAATGCTTTTTTATTAAAACTAACAAATTTATAAACAAGCTTTAAGATTGTAAACGAATCTGGAGAAGCAGTGGCACCTCTTTTCTATTTCTTACTTTCTCTCTTTTGCCTCTCTGTTTCCTTCTAATAGCCAAAGTGTCGGTCGGACACTTTCTCGAGTAGATAAGGCATTTCGTTTCAAAAAACATTTGACATGACGGTAGAACTAAACTTATTATTTGAAAAAAGAAATGTTATTTACAAGATTCTTGCACTCGTGTTTTATATATAATACGACTATATACTTATATATAATATAATAATAATTATACTATGTGAACTTATTATGAGAATCGAATACGTAACATGAAACGCCTATGGTTTAAATCGGGTTTTTTTTTTGTATTTGTTTACCCGTGCCTTACACTGAACTCAGTGTTTTTGTTAATCGTTCTTTTATTTATTATTATGTATTTTTTTTTAGTCTTTGTGATCGTTTTTTACTCGATACGGGGTTCGTACCCCCATGTTAGCGCTGGTTCGATGTTTGTTGAGAATTGTTACTGAGTCTATCTGCCCTCTTTGTCTATAGATATGTGTAAATTAACTAAATTCGATACGATATATCTATGTATAGATACGCCTTGTTAAATTTTTCGAATGTAAATTCCTTAAATGTAAGTTTTGATGTCTTTTTATTTGAAGCCGATTAGTAGAAATGTGACGTCTGATTTTTATATAGCGGAATAATTGTATTAAACCGATTTCTAAAGCTGTAGTCGGGCTGTGAATTGTGCTTTAGATGTTGATAAGTTGCTATAGAATAGAATGCCTTCTGCGATTGTAATTAGATTTGTAATCCATGTGTCGAGAATAACACTTGTAAGTTTTGCTTACAGCCTTACACAAGATTTACCGTAAATTGTTTGTCATTACTTTTACGTATAAAAGAACTAACAGTCAGTGACTTATTCATTGCAGCTGATAGCTTACATTAGTTAGGTAAATGTTGCCAAGTCATAGAATTTTTTAATCAGTTACTAGAGTGAGACTCACAGGTGTAATTCTCGACTGATATTCGAGGGCAGAATGTAATAGAATGTTCCGGAACATCTTCTGTAAAGGTATAGGATGTGAAACGTTGAAGTCTAAACAAGTCGATATCCAAGTAAAAATGTTGGTTACGCTAGAATTAAAAGTTCATTAGGGATTAATTGGGCATACATTACTTACAGTACATAGTGAACAGTTCTTATGTGATTTAGTTATTCACTTTATGTATTTAATAAGGGAGCTTGAACGATATAATGTAATTGATGAAAAAAAAAATGTAAATAAGCGAAAGTAAGGAGGCCTGAACAATATAAATATAGGATACTATGTCACAACACTTGTATTATTGTACAGTTATACATATATTGTACTTTTTGTAAAGCTTTCTAAAGAAAAAAAAATTATGTTCACCGAATATGAAATGAAATGTTTTTAAATATGTTTTTATCAAGTGTAAACGAGTGAGACTGTCTCGGGGCAGTGTGATGGACGTTCGGGTGACGTCAATAATATATATAAGCTTAGAACCATATCATTTTGAATTACGTTAGAAATTCCATTTAAAATGAAACTTTCAATCGAGCTCTGTCAACTGTGACGAGGTCCTAAATAGTGTATATTATTGACCGTCTCAAGCCTCTTAAGAAAATAGGTCGATAAGGCACTTCCATAGCTTGTGAATGAATCCCTAATTATATTTTTTTAAAACGAGAATTACATTTGTATGTTTTACTCTCTTATCTCATAAAAGACATCTCTAACCTGGTAAGTTACCTAGATTACGAAAGCTGTGGCTGGTAAAAATAATGGTATTAAATTCCTTAAGGTGTAAAGCAATGCGCAATTAAAAACTTATGTAAATCTTTATAAAAGTCTGAGCGCAAAACTTATAAGTGTAATTCTCGCCTTTTATTGATCAGTTTGTATAGTTGATCTAAATTAGGTATCCATTGTGAGGGGCGAGGTCAATTCCTCACGCGTTAGTGTAAGAACACAAATCGATGCTGTCTGCTACATTGGCCGATAGAAATAATAGTGATAAATGTGTGATATTTATCGGAAAAAAAAAATAAAAAATTGCCTTCGCAGCTAAGTTACAATGTTGCTTTGAAAGCAATCGGAATTGACTATGACCCCACTTATCAGTGTAAAAATGAGCTTTGTAGTATAAAGCAAAGACGTGTAATCGGTGTGTGAATGGGATGCGTGTACGTCGTAACTTAAGTCTAGGTTATAGTTAGGCAAAAAAAAAACTGTGAACGCAAACAGTGAATTAAAAAAAATCAGTTTTTTTTTCTTTCCTGCATCGAGGGATCAACAGGTCGCTTTGTGATAAGGGCGTTGTGTGATAAAAGGACAAAATGTATGTGAAAGTTGTGAGGTACCTCGAAATGCGATTGTTGACAACGAAATCATTGTGGCTGCCGGTCTTCGCGCCTTCGCCTTGACGCTTTACCAAGTTTTTTTTTTTTTTTTTAATTCATGCTTTGTAAACTATAGGGTTTGTAATGTGTCAAATTGTAAAAAAAGGTTAAGATCACGGACATAAAAAATATATGTATAGTCTGTATATTTTGGTATTATCTGTGGCAAAAAATATTGAAACTGTGCTCAAAGTTTTTCGTATTACGTTCGGTGGTAGTCGTGTTCTGTAAAAAAATTTAGCAGCATGAATTTTTTTTTGGTGTTGTAATATGTATGAATATGTGCCATGTATCAAGACGAGGGCGCGGGCATGTTGTGCGGGAGTTGTTGTTGAATCCAAAATATTTCCTATAATATAAATTTTTATATCTGACAGTTTGTTTCATTACTAACCTTTAACCTTTTAAGGCTGGTTTTATATTAATAAAATAATTTTCTGTCTTACTACAAAAGATTTAAACAAACGTTAAACGCGTGTTTATAAAAATCCGTACTAAAAATCCGCGTCTAAGGACAGTTTTGATTTTAACGTGCTTTAGAAGTAGCTTAATATACGCTAATAAAATGTTTAAAATCTATTTTAACTGTCAAATGTAATGTGTGACGTTATATATAAATAAACTTTTCATGATTTTATTATCTTTTAAGCAATTTAGACGAGATTTTAATGTTTAATTTTTAAACACTGTTTAGCTAGACACCTATTGAACATGGCTTTATTGCGTCTTTTGTAGTATGGCAGCTTTTCTTTCAATTCGCAACACGTCAAAGTTGGTGGGTACACATTTTGTAACTATAGATGTGTTACGTTCAACGTTAAAATGCTGCCAATTTCCAACTTTTAATTGGTAGCAAGCCGGCCTTTTACGTCCGGTCTATCAAAGTTAAAGACATTATGGATGCCAAAATTCATGCGATAAGAACTTGCCTATAGTCATGAAATATCACTGAGTACATCCTAAAAATGTGTCCCGAACGATGGCGAAATTTTCCCAAAGTCTGTCATACCTATCTTTCATTAAAAACTAGTTGATAAAACAGATTGCTAGTAGTAGTAGGTAGTATATAGAAACTTTCTTTCTTCCTTACTATTTAAATGCTTTTTCAATTTTTTTATCATAGCAGGTGTTCTGGAATTTAGTGCGAAAACTTATCTAACAAATTCTCTTATTCAATTAATCGGATTTTTCTTAATTTTTTTATTTATATAATTTTTTCTGAGTATGCAATCGATTCGTACAGGTATGTTCAATAATTGATATCTAAATATATGTAACTCCAAGGTGACTGACTTACAGTGATCTATCAACGCACAGCCCAAACCACTGCACGGATCGGTACCCGCTAAGAAAGGATTTTGATAAATTTTACCCACAAGGGGATAAAATAGGGAATGAAAGTTTGTATGAAACTTTGTCAATTTTAAACCGATCGGGCTGAGACTGCATGAATAAAGCTACTATGACGTAGGCATCCCAGACAGCAAACGAAGTCGCGAGCACCAGCTAGTCTATTATAATTGAATTTTAAGAATCCTTCGCTCTAAACAATCGTTTTTTTATCCGATACTGTAATGTAAACACTTATCGAACAAATATCATATTGTAATGAATTCCATCAAGGAAACTTTTGTTGTATATTTCTGCATGATTTGGAATAAAGTTAGAGTAAAAATTGTTTAGACTAAAAATTTCGCAGGTAGGTACCACAGAAGAATTTAAGTATATGTATAAATACGCGAGAATTGTTAAATATTTATAGGAACGACAATAATTGTGTTCGTTTTAAAAAAATAGTAAACAAAGTTTCCAAAATAATACAATATTTAATTAGCTTGGCACTTTATAAAAAAGTCTAATAATGTATAATACAAAAAGAGTAAACCTTTAAAGTGTAATATAAAATACTTTATCTTTTTATTTTATTAAATAGAAACGTCAGGTGTCATTACTAAACCTGAATCATTCACAATAAATTGAATGTATCGGAATTTACGAATATTCAATTGTTTGCTTTGTAAAACCGTTTAAACATTTTCATGTGTAAAAAAGCCTGTTGAAATGAAAGTTGTTAAAATTTTCGCGGATTTTTTAAAAATAAAACTGTTACAAAACTACGAACAAAATTTTTGAATGACAAGGCGGGATCGACAGTTCGTTAAAGTTTCGTTGATTGGCCTGTGAGCTTCAAAATGTTTTTAACAAAACTTGATTTCACTTCATAGAGGATGTTTTTAACTGTACGATATATTTTAAAGGATCAAAATATATTTTTTACTAGTTCATCAAAGAATATCACTGTGATAGAAATATTTGACGAATAAAATCAACATAGTTTCGTTAAAAGGTAAAACGGTAGGTGCATTTTTAGTGTGAAAATAATTTAAAATAATATTATTTGTTAAAACAACGTTCTTGCAGACTAAGATAAATATTAAAATGAATTTATTTAAGAAACAAATTATAAAGTTATTCACGATTAACCGGTGTCAAAATCAACAATGCTGCGCGTAAGTGAAAATAGTTATTATTTTTTTAAATATAAGTAGAGTAAATTATAAACGTGACGTTACACCTGGAACAAGACCTCCGATCCAGGCTTTTACGAGATGAATTGTAACTTGAAAAATTAATTGATGCTTTTCCGTATTTGTACCCTCGACTGTCAGATAAAATCGAGTTTAATCATTCTCAGATAAGACATGGAACACGTAATCTATTCATATTTTCATGTTAATCTACTCTTTAAAAAGTAAGTAACAGCCTAAAAATATTCAATTTCTGGACAAAGGCTTCCTGTAAGGGGAATGTTTTTAGAGCTCAATCCACCACGCTGGTCCACTGCAGGTTAGCGGGTTTGTTGTGATGGCCGTTGAACCACTTGCTTTTTCACAGGTTTCTTCACGATGTTTTCTTTCACCCCGAGCACGAGATGAATTTAAACGAAAAATTTAGCACTTGAAACTCAGCGGTGCTAGCTGGCTTTTAAACTGACGATCATCGGTTCGGGTCGACGTGTTCTAACCATTAGGCCATTTCGGCTCGGCTATTATCCAGACGTAGGGAAATTATATTTATGTTTTGATATGATGATTGATGTTTTTTTTTTATATACACACATCTTGGCATGAACAGCCGGAAGGCGTGGAATCGAAACCCGCTGATTTTGAAACCATGTTAAAACTTAAACATTAATTAATACATATTTATTTATTTTAGATATCCGAAGCATTTGATATGTTTTAAAAATTGGTCGTCCGATATGGTTATGGAGATTTTAGAAAGCGCATTGAATTTAAAATGTTGTTTAAGAGACACACATTGCAAGCGATTGGTAAGTATATTCTTTTTATTCAGTAGGTATGCTTCTAAATGTTTCAAATGGATATTAATCGTGTATTGAAGTAAAACTTTTTAGCAATCGTATGCACGGGTTAATGTGAAAGTGATAAAAAAATCCTCGATTAAATCTGTTTTCATTTATTACGAATGATATAAATCTGAAGGTTTTAGACTGCATTTAAAGCCGCTAGTACGATGATGTTCAAAGAGACATTTTAACAAAAAAAATATCTTTGCAAATTTTCTCACTCGTGCTGTTGCATTTGTGATTATGGCCTATTGTATTGTGACATGATTACGTAAATACTTATAATTACCTTTAAGCTTTCTTCACAAACAGACTTCCTAACATAGTAAAAAAATAAGAAATCGAGTCTACATTTAAATTGCGTTTACTCAAACAAATTTCAAGTGTCTATATTACCATAAATCTTACAGACCCTTGATAAATCTATTTACTATTAATTTTGCAATTTTCACATTTTTGTTATATTATCAGGACGTTTTGGCGGGTTCGAAAGTAATGATCTTGCAAGAAGTAAATGAGCCATTTCTAAACATGGCGGTCTCGAAAGCGGCGACGTTGCTCGGCGCATATGACGTCAACATTACAGACCATTTGGTCTGGGAGCAGGATTACATGGGCAGGTCATATTATTGATTTAATTCTATCGAATAAGGAGCTAATTTCCGGAAAGGAGTCGAGATAAACACTAGTCCATAGTTTAATCATTAGGTTAGAACTAGTCGACATCAATCGTGGGCTCAAATCCGCTAGCACCATTGAGATTTTACGTGCTTTAGTATTTAAATTGATCTCGCGTACGGTGGTGAAGGACGACATCGTGAGGAAACCTCCGTATGCCACAAGAAATTCTGAGAAATATATATCCACCAACCTACAGTGGAGCAGCGTTGTGGAACTTAAAACCACCTCCTTAATAGAAGAGGGGCTTTTGTGCAGCAGTGGAATATTTACAGGCTGTTACACAGTTTAAAATTGAAACCTTTTTCTCTATTTCTAGAATTATGTCAAAAAAGAGATTTTTATAGTTGTTCTTTATTGATAAGATACTATATGTATAAATACTTTAACAAAAACCGACACACGATATTTTCCTTCATACCAATAGACGAGTTTTTAGCACAAAAATGCTTTACGAGCTCAGTGTTGCCAGTCTCGATATCGATCTACAGACCCATTTCAGCTACACTCTGTTATTTTCTTTAATTTTTTTAAATTGTATTTTGTTGTGGCATTAAGATCATTTACAGACTGGAAATATTTCATGCACATACGGTTTTTCATTCATATTATACGGATAAAGCATATCATTCCAGTGTACGAAAATGGGTAAGCCGTACGAAAACGTTTTTTTTCGCCAAAACTACCCGTTTTTCATTACCCTTAGGGTCCTGAAAGTGCAGTTTTTACCAATTCATTTTTTAGGATATTCTCCTACATGGCGGATGCTATATTCGTGGCAACAACGACGCACATGTGCGTGCAGAGGTTCGCAAAACAATCCACAGTGCCGGTCCTGTGCATGCGTTCCAGGACCCACGCGAGTATACAAGCCTTGGCCACGATCATGTCTATCATTGTTAGTTCATAATAATACTGACCCGTCGAGTTTTATACCGCCTAAGAAGTAATGTTGAGTTAACTTATTATAGACGCACCATACAACGTTTATGATAAAATGTTTTTTTTATAACTTATTTTCGTAATGTTTTATTTAATATTAATTCTGCTATTCGGGGCGGAGACAAATCGAATATATTAATGATCATAAAATCGGTGCAGTTAAGTTATAAATTGTGTAACTGTTCTGTTTGTTACTGTTGTTTATAAATAATAAGCTAATATGTTACTGGAACCAATAATATTTCATAACTTTTACGTTGATACTATTTGACATTCAAAATCTGTACCTACCAATTTCCAACTTTGACAAGCTCGTCAATTGTCTCGTTGGCCCAAAGATACTCTCGCCTGTCATACTCAATCGCTAGTTGCTAGGCAACGTCGTCTATAGTGGTCAGCATTCCATAACATGAGCTTATAACATATCTAAAGTTATTTTATTGACTAGAACCGAAATACATATAACAATTATGAATAATTGATCTAACATTATTAATATTAGTGCGATGGGTAATGATTACGAGGACATATTAATAGTAGGTAATAGACACAGAGCGTGATTTCATATTAGCTATTTAGTAATAAATTAGCATGAGCCTTCATTTAATCATGAATACAAATTGGTATTAACTAAATATATAAATTAAATTTCGAATTTTATAATCAACTAGATAGTCCCCGGTTTGTCCCTTATTTCATCCCGTTGAAGTTTTATTTTCGCGGCAATAAGTAGCCTGATTACCAACCGATTTCAGAAAAAAAGGAGGTTCGCTATTTGTAGCATGTTTGTTACTCCAGCACTTTGAAATCTCTTAACCGATTTTGAATTTTTTTTATTTATTTGAAAGTGTATACGTTCGGATTGGTATCATTTAATTGTTATCAAAATCGATATAGTAGATATTATTCGGTAATTATATCAATATAACTGAAATAGGAAACGAAATTGCATATTATGATTTTGAAATCGATTGCTTTTTAAAAAGTCATAATTATGTCTTTTACTAAGGTCTAATCTATATCTATAACAAAATTAACTAAAGTAAGTTCAGCGGTTTGTGTGAAATCTAAACAAATAGACAGACTTAAATTGAATCACAATTCTATACTTAACACGAATCAATCGTTTTATAACTAAAGACATTATCACAAAATAAGTGAACTCGCTTTTTTCTTCAAGAAAAGTAATTTTCCCTGCGAGTCGCGGGCGGCATACTAACGAATGATAAAGGGTGTTGAAAAATGTCACGAGCGCCCAGATGGTGAAAGTCGTAACTCTACCTAACAGGGCCGGATTTGGAGGAGTGACTGCCATCTTTTTGATAAATACTCGATAGAGTTTTGCGTAAAATTCACTAAGGCTCACTGTTATAAGTGTCAAAATTGTCGCTCGCATTCACAAAATATAAGTACCCACCCAGGTGTGGGAGGTCTCTAATAATAAAATATAAAGTGATCTCTCTGACATCGCATCCCTTATATGAACGGTTGGCAGAATCTTCTGAATAAAATGCATGCGGCTTAGGTCAGAAAATTGATTTTTTTTTAGTATGATTTTCGTAATATTTCTGCTTTTCATATTTGTACCGAGTATTGTGCGAGTAAAAATGCGAGAACGAAATTTGGATATTCTTTGGTTAAAATTCATTAAAGTAAACTCCTCCCTCTTGTATCCCGCCCTCTCCTAAATGACCTAAATCCGGCCCTGACAACTGGTGACAATTGGTCACGTTTATCTCTGAGAATTGTATAAGATTTAAGATATCCTAACTAATATTATAAATGGGAATATTTGTCTTTGTTTTTATTACACTTTGTCGCCTCAACTCAACCGATCATCATGAAATTTTACATTTAAGTTTTCAAAAGTACATAAATGACATGAGGGTATACCTTACACCCAGGCCCACGCCAAGCCTAATCGACGCCGTCGTGCAACTGTCTTATATGCGCCTATTTTGTAGTGGCGATATTAGGAAAAAATGGTTTAGTCCAATAAACAAGTCTTTTTCCGCAAGTTTTTAATACGAAATCTAATGTAAATATTAAAAATTTGAAATTTTTAAGTATAGGCCCGGCGCCTTTTTGACTCGGCGCCGTCGTGCGCCGCACGACTTTGCACGTTTGGACGGCGCGGGCCTGCTTACACCTTCGTAAATTCTGTGGAATTTGGCCTGGTGACCTGTAATACAGGTATTTTTATACCCATCATGGGCACCAGTATCTCACAAAAACATTTATTATTTTCTGTCTTATTAGGTTAACTTGTAAATGTGATGTGTAATTTTTGAATAGAAAACAAATAATTTATTATTATTTCATAATTTCAGGAGGAATTTGGTTCATTGAGGGATGTAAATTTCGCGTATTGTGGATCACCTCATCCAGTTTTGAATTCTTACCTACTGCTCTGTCCAATGCTTGGAGCGAATATCAGATTTAAATGTTGCTGTGAGGTATTTAATTGTAGAGATTTTTATATTATATTTGTCCGTGCAGATAAAGAATGGGATTAGAAATGGCGGCTGACTATAATAGGAGTAGTAACCATAAACTCAAGTGCAGTCGCGAGAGGCAGCTAGTTGTCTATACTTTGCTTCATAATACCTACTCTAGATGTAGATAATCCTGTTAAACTAAGCTTCGGTTTCTGCGAATGCATCGTATTTTAAGCAAGAGATTTATATATAATATTCAGGCGAAAATGAAATACACATTATGTTTGTTCATTCAGAATCAGTCCTATAAGTACTAAGACGGGCATTCTACTATTATTATAAACTAGCTGGCCCTAGCGGTTTCACTCGCGTTTATGGTTTTTGCTTCGCTCCTATGAGTCGTAGCGTGATGTAATATAGCCTATAGCCTTCCTCAATAAATAAACTATCTAACACTTAAATAATTTTTGAATTCGAACCAGTAGTTCCTAAGTTTAGCGCGTTCAAACAAACAAATTCCAAGATGCGATAGTGTGTGAGGACCTGATGATGTTAGTCACTCTTTTACCCAAAAATTTTGAAGAAACTTTACAGTAATATAGCTTACACATCGAGAAAACGCTTTTTATTAACACAACCCGCGGACGAAGTCGCAAGCGAATGTTCATAAATGTATTCATATTTAATATAATATATATATATAGGTCTTATCGTGATAACTAATGATAGTAATACCTTTTTATTGCCCGACGTTTCGACGAAGTTGCTTTCGTTGTGGTCAGCTCGTGACCTTTGTCTCGTCTGGGAAACTCCGTCATATTAAATATGAATAGTATATATCACGAAAGTTTAAAATATATAGTTCATAAATCTATACTAATATTATAAAGCTAAAGAGTTTATTAGTAGTTCGTAAGTAGAAATACAAATGTCTGACCCAAATGGAGATTTAATCCGCAACTGTTAGAGGTACATTCAATATTACTACACCAGAGCGATCTTCAATCAAGGAATAGACTGTATTTAATTCAAAACATTTTGAGATGTTTATCACTTGTTCTCTTACAGAAATGCCCTGTCAGTCCCTTGCTCTTTAAAGCAAGTGAGGACATGACAGCCCGAACTCACACTGGACTCAAGGAGTGCTTATCGAAGGATCAAGTTTTGAAAGACGCGAGTGTCATTATAGCTGGTCCGGCCAATGTGAAGAAAGTTAACGAATTTAAACTAGGTGTTACGGTAAAATATTAACATATATTGTAAATATGCCTGCGAGTTTGTGTCTTTGTTACTTGTTGTTGTGAAATTTTAGTATACACATTGTCAAGCAAACAGAAACAAAGGATATCTTTCATTAAATTAAGTTAACGCTTGTCTAAGGTAGATTTAATGTTTATAACAGAAATGCGATGTACATAAAATTGATCATTTTCTTTTCAGGATATAGAATCTCATACTAAATGTAAGTGGATATTTTTCCACACTGGCCCTCGTGGAAATGAAGTTGATGATAAGTTATTTTTACATCAAAATTCTCGAACGTTTAATGCATTTGAAAATTTTCATTACATAGCAGCAGCGTTGATGGCTAATGTGATAAAGGATCATAAATTTTGATAGGCCTGTTTCGTATTTAGATTTTTAATTATCAATTTTTTTTTGTTATATATTTTTTAATATTTTCTATATATATGATTATACTTAAAAAATAATAATAATAACATTATATTGAATATAAAAACATTGCAATTCTTTGTAAATTTTTTACATTAATTATATGAAATTCCGTTGTTTATATTTTGATTGTTCATAACTGTGTATTTGTGTGTGATTAATAATAATCAAGAGTCAAATTGTGTTTACGAGAAAGAAATTTACAAATAAAAACAACTTTCACATAAAACTATATTTTATTTACATTCCTAAAAAATTACTTACTAGATTATATTTAATTAATCAGTTTGGTTCTTATATTTTCCACGCATAAATTTAGGTAAAGCAACTACTCCAGGGCAAGGAATCTGCCCATACACTTCACAAATGCACGGTCGTTCACAGCCTATACCAAAATTCGCTGGATTATCTTTCTTCTCAGCAGCTATGGCCTCAGCCTCCAAAACCTCCTTAGACTTCCCGACAGTATTCATTAGATGTTCTAAAATATCCTCTTTTGTCTTATTGTCAATATCAACCAAAATCTGCCTTCCATCTTCGAAGTAGCACTTTATAAACGGGGAAGGCGTTAAGTTCTTTAACGTAGCCACTTGGACGTCCGGATTTTTGTACTGTATTTGCGGTAAATACCAGAAAACGAACTCTTTTGCACCCGTGTTGTTCTGCCCGTGAATGTTATAACCGACTGAGAATATTCTTATCTTGTCTTTGAATACTAGTTTACCAGCGTTTAGGTAATTTAATGTTCGCCTGATGGGTGCTCTACCTTTCATAAAAGGCATTTTGTGTGTTTTTATTAAATTTAGCGAGTAACCTCAAAATATTTGGTGATAGTACTGACAGATGAAGCGAGAATTAACACAGATGAGAATGACACATTATTCTTGACAGTTAGAAAATGCGTTCGGAAACGTAATTTTTTAATATATTTAATAATTTTATAAATCTGACTTTATCATTTGTCACATCTGTTTATCATTCTGTCAATGATTTGAAATAAAGGTTTCAGATTATCCTGAGAACTTTAATAAATTTCGATAAAATGATGTAAATTCATTACGAAAACAAATATTTATACAGTAATAAATAATGCATAAGAAACTATACAGTTATGGATTGGTAGAAAATATTTAAAGCAACATAGAAAATGAAGTGTGGTAAAGTAAAAAATCCTTGTAAAATATGTTTTCAACCGGTTAGCAAGAAAAATGGATTGCAATGTCAAGGGGCATGCAAGAAATGGGCACATTACAAATGTCTCAACTATACGCCTGGAAAAATACAAGATATTAAAGCAGGTTTAATAGAAGTTACTTGTCCTTGCCCAGATTGTAACACATCAGCACCTAAGGAAAAATTAGTCGATCCACCATTTTCATGTACAAATATGCAATGCCCAGCAAATAAATTGCCAATTTGCACGTCTGTTGAATGCCCGAGTAACGAAAATCCTATACCCACATATCCACCTCCACCTTTTACCTCAGCGTCATCACCACCATCAACTAGTTTACATTGTCCCATAAAAAATCCCTTAAATAAATCATCATCTCCTCCTACATTTCGTACAAAACGTAAAAAATCTCCTAAATGTGATCCACATACTACAAATCGTTCTACATCCGCTACTCCTCCAAAAACGAGTCCTCAAAAATTTACAATTCCATGTCCGCCATATTGTCCATCGCAGCAGTTATTGAATAAACCAAAAAAGAAAACTTGCACACCTAAACAATCTAAGTCTTGTTCGAATTTATCAAATAATTCGAGTTTTACAGGTAAGCTTTTGGTAATTATTTAAATTTAATAGATTAATTTCATATAACGCAGATAAAATAAATAATAATGAACAAAAATTACGTTTGTAAGCTTAAGGTTTTTGTTTCGGGAAAACGACTATAAAGCCTAGTTTTCTTATTAATGTCCATTTAATCATAAGGCTATGAACTATATTATTAGTCATTTAAATAATTTAGTTAAAAAATATATGCATTTCTAAAAATAAAAAAAGCTGACAAACGAGCACGGTGGGTCAGGTCACTTGATGTTAAGTGATCACCGCCGCCCATAGGCATTTGTAGCACGTAAAGAGCCTTAAATTCATTGCTAGTTTAAGAAGGAATAATTGATGAAAGGGAATAGGAAGTAGGGAAAATAATATGGAAGAGGTTAGGCTCATGGGTCCCTCACTCTGCGTATGAAAATACCAACCAAAGACCAACGCAACTATATTTACTACACGCCGATAATCTGTGAGTTTGAGGTACTTCCCCGGTCGAGTCAGCCTCTAGGTATTATGAACTGTAGACTGCTCAGTCAGCAGGGCTCCAGTTAGGCTCTACTTCAGTGAAATATGTTCAAATTCAGGTCGTTTAAATATCTTGAATGATGATTTAATTAATAAAAAAGTGAAAAGGGTAATATGATTGACGATAATGGCAAAAGGCGACAGTTACAAAATAAACAAGCGATTTTTAAACGATTATTACTATGTGGTAGAAGTTATCAATATTCTATTTATTATAATCGCCTTTACCAGTTTTAAAATATAACCACAAATGGACGCTGATAAGCAATACTGTGTCAAGCCACACGGACTTCATTTTGAGAAAATGGCGTTTAAAGATGTCAAACCTATTCTTAATAAATATGTTTGAAGAAGTATTTATCTATCTGTTCTTTTATTTTTTGATAAAAGGTATAATGAATTCAAATTAGATTGATATATTTAATATATTATCAAATAAAAAGTTTTTCAAATATTTAAGATGATTGTTGTTAAGTTATCTCTGGGGTTCTAGTTACTAGTTTATTCGTAATTATGAATATATTTCTGAGAGTAAAGACGAGCAATCTATCCTAGAGAGAGGGAGGGTGCGTACTGCCGATATATAATAATAACTAACTGATCAACGAGCTACCATAGACAAAATACAGTATTAATTACTTTAATGATATATTCCTAACAATTGTATAGATTGCAAAATATAGAACGCAATTGAAATTCGAAACAATTAATTAAGAAACTTTTTTCCGTACTTAATTAGTCTATATAACTTCAATTTTTTAAAATAAT
This sequence comes from Hypolimnas misippus, assembly GCA_037950945.1. Classification (NCBI taxonomy): domain Eukaryota; kingdom Metazoa; phylum Arthropoda; class Insecta; order Lepidoptera; family Nymphalidae; genus Hypolimnas; species Hypolimnas misippus. The sequence goes on from JBBEEQ010000009.1 coordinate 7,599,324, forward strand.
GTTAAGTACGTAATGCAGTATTAAAATACATCGATATTTCCGAATTTGACTTTTTGCTTGTTGACACATTATTGCTTATCAGCATCCAAATAGCATTACTAGAATTTTTTTAATGTTTCTCTAAAATGCGTTTTTTATCAATATTTAATTTTTTTCATTTTTGAACTTAAAAAAACTACTTAAAAGTCGTAGTATTCAAATTGTAAATCTGTTACAGGTAGACAATTTGAAAATCTGCGTACGATTTCATCAGATTCTCAAGTACCTAATATTGGCGTGGACCAAAAAATGTTGTACACGGCAATTGAGAATTTGTGCAGTACAGTGGGTCAACTTTCGAACCAACTTCGAGATCTCATGTGCAAGATGAAACAAAACATATCATAACAGATTAAAAACATATCATAAAGATTAAAATTATACAAATTTTATTTAATATTCTTATTAGCTTATTAGTTTTACGGCAGTTTCCAAGATTATAACTGCCAATGAGTTATTTATAAAATATATGATTTATTGAACTTTTGTCTTTTCATAATATACTCGTATATTACATTTATAAGTTTTGCTCTCAGATTTTTATATAGGTTTACAATTTACATATTATGTTTGGTAAGTTGTTTATCAGTAAAGCAGGTTAAAGACTTGGAAAAAAAATATTTTAAGTGCTTTATTTTTGACTTTCGTAAAGTTACATAATTAGATGCTACCAGATAACAGTTTATTTACATCAATTATGAGAGTAAAAGTTACAAATGTAATTTTCGTAAAAAATTAGTTATAATCGTCTTCGAAGTTGCCATTTAGTTTGTTGTGTTCAAATGTGTACTTTTTTGTCAGTACCAAATTTAGTAGGCTAAGGCTCCAGGAGTCACAAATGAATCTAAGTTTATCTATGAAAAATATCGAATTGAGCATAATGTTAGATTTGTTCTGGACCAACACCCCGCTTTTCCCTTCCAAACAGAAATAATGGATCTGCCACTGGTTTTTGTAACAATTGCATTAATCTCAAGAGATTTGCTGTCGTTCCATTTGAATCGTTCCCATAAAATTTGTCATCATTTGGATGACATAATCTATCTAAGAAATTAAAATATTTAATCGGGTAAGGATCGGCGAAGGTATAGAATAAATAACGAATATTCAGAAATATTATTAGGACAATATGCTCTCTATTTAAGTTGGTTTATAATTATTTATATATTAGATGTTAGCTTGATATGGGTTAGAAGCATATATGCGGAAATATATTTGGCATAAAAATTACTCGATTTGAAGAAATAAATTACAAAAAAAAATCAATTACCGTCTTATGTGTTAATCCTTATTTAAAAAATATTTAAGTGAAATAAATATACAAATTACAAATATTATTTCCCAGTAAATATAAAATGTTTAATTTTGATAAAGGATTAAGTCTCAAGGGTCTTCATCTTGATACCATTAAATAATTGATAGCGGAAAAGATCAAAAGACTAAGATATTCATTATAAAACAAATGTAAATCAAAAATAACCTTTATATAAATATTACAATTTAAATTATTTGTCGTATTTAAATATAAACAAATAATTATATTAAAAATAAAAAGATGTAATTAAAAATAACTATATTAAGCTTGAGTAACTATCGATGACTCAGTGAGGCAAGGTGCCCAAAATAATGGCATTACCTCTTTGAATTGCCAGAATCTATATATGGACGCTGATAAGCAATACTATGTCAAACCACACGGACTTCATTTCGAGAATGTATAGATTTGAAACCTATTCTTAACAAATTTGTTTGAAGAAGTATATATCTATCTTTCCTTTTCTATTTTGATAAAAGATATAATTAATTAAAAGCAGATTGATATATTTAATGTGTTATCAAATAATAACTATTTCAAACATTTGCGATTATCGTATAAATTAAATAATATGGAACGCACTTGAAATTCGAAACTTAAAATTAAGAGACTTCTTTGCGGTCTTATTTAGTTCAGATGACTTGAAAAATTGTTGATAATATTTAATACATGACGCATTTCAGAATACATCAAAACTACAACGTTATTTTAATTATTATTAACGTATTTGTTTACTTGACTGGTAAAAAAAGAATAAAATAATATTTCTGTCTGTCTTGTCACCTTGATTGATAATCAATTTCAAAAAATCCACTATGTCAACATGACTAGATTATAGTTGCAGGTACATTACCATGCTGAACTAATCTCCTAAACACAACCATAATGCCAAAATGCAATAAAATAAAGAAACCGTGCAAGATATGTTTAGGACCAGTCACCGAGAAGACCGGCTTACAATGCCAAGGTGCTTGCCAAACTTGGGTGCATTATAGCTGCCTGAATTACACTCCTGGAAAGATCAAGGATATAAAAGCCGGTATTATCAAAATAACCTGCCCTTGTCCAGACTGCAAGACAACTTTACCGAAAGAATACCGCACAGATGAGCCCTTCAGTTGCAATAACACACAATGCCCAGCAAATCACCCACCAAAATGTGGAAATATGACATGCCCTATTAACAAGGGTGTAAATAGTGATCCACCCCCAATATCCACCTGTGCTTTGGATAAATGTGGCAAGAATTGCAAGACAAATAGTCATCCTCATCTAGCTGATGCTCCACAGCCTCAACCTATAAAACCGTGCGCACCTCCACATTACTCCATGCCAGTTTCTCCATCAGGTTCTTTGGATGCTTGTCTAGATTTTAAAGCTTGTCCATCTGGATGCGCTTCAGATCATGACGTTCCAGGTGATTTTGGTCGTCAAACCAGTCCAACTATACCATCCTTAGGTACGTTGGAACAGATGTGCAACACTGTGGGGCAGCTGACGAATCAAATTAATAATCTTATGGCGAAAATGCAACAAGCAGTCCGAGAAAAAGGCGGTGAGAGTAGCTGTTCGCAAAAAGGTCCGAAATCTTTGTGCCCCAAACCATGTTATTGTCCTGGTAATCCTGGACGGAGAAAGTGATAGTTCATATTATTAATCAAACGCATAAACCTTATATGTGATTTCAGAAATAAATATGTTTTATGCTGCTTGCGTTTTTTAAAGTAATTTCTGTTTCTGTCGTTCTAACATTTGTAGTTATTATGCGATTCGAAATTGAAATTATATTATCATAAGGACTTACGATAAAATATTATAATAACGAAATACCATTTATTATTACATAAGTATACGATCAGTTAAAATTTGGCGAGTAGGGTCGTGTAGTGTCAAAAATTTTTTTAGTAAATGGCATTATTCCACATTTTCGTCTAAAGTCTTAACTAAATCTAAATTTGTTTCTTAGGAGTTTGGCACCTGATCTACTCAACCACTATGATGATGATGATGAAATTCTCATGGGCACATAATCTTTAAAAAAAACTTTCCGAAAAAAAAAATTACGCCTAGTTCAGAAATTGAAAAAAGACGAAGATAATGAAATTTATTAAGACATAATTATTAGAACAGATGTAATATTCTCATACATAGATAATATATAAGACATTTGACCTTAACATTGTTGTTGGCCGAATTTCTAGAATAATCTGTCGTCGTTTAATAAACATGTAAATTCTCCTGCTGGTGTTACGACGACAGTAATTACAGGGAGTCGTGCTCCCTGTCGTCTGTTTGAAATTTTAAATTAATGCATATGAAAATATACTATACTGAAAGTATACTGATAACAAAATTACCAATTTTAAAATTTTTGTCTATTTGTCACTCAGTTTGTTTCGGCTAATATCTGAAACAGCTGTACCGATTTTGACGAAACTGACTACTATTTACTAGCAGAAAGCCAATAAGGAACAAAATTGAAACCAATGAAGTAGTGAACAACATCTAATTCAAATAGGGAAGATATATATTATATAAATATAATAATTTTAAAATATAATATATTTACTGGGTATTTTTTACTGGATATGATAGACCAAATCCGAAACTATAAGCAATAGCAAAAAATAATAATTAAAGGAGTCACAGAGCCGATTTAGATAAAAACTAAAACTATATCATTAATTTTTTGAAAAATAAGTTTTCCTAGCCAGAAACGAACACGATGATTTTGCAAAAATTAACATTCTGTATTATTGCATCACCTGATACTGTAACATATTATAAGGATCAACTTTAGTGAGGTAATAGTATACAGTTAAATGCAATAAAAAGAAAAGACTATTTTTTTACAAAATTCTATCAAATTCATACATTAATTAAATTTTTAGTAATTATTCAAAAAAAAAACGATCATACCCAAAAGTTAAATATTAAAATATAACGGGATGTTGTTACGCTAATAGTGGGTGAGTACAATAGCCGAATGAAGTGAAATGTAGATTTTCAATAAATTGATTAAAGGTTAATTTAAGAATTATCTAAACCTACCTAGGTGACGGGGACCAAAACAAACGTCACATTCTATCATTTTTATAGCTCACATAGAATAAATAGACAACATAAAAGAAGTTACTGCAACCTATAAACAAATCGTTCGAAGTAATGCTTACTTTTTTCTAAACTTACCGGGACCCAGGAGTTAACCCACATATTTGATTACGTCTGTGTAGAATCGATTACTTAACTTCTAATTCATGTATAGATTTAATGTTATTTTATATAAAAATAAATCTTTTCCTTTTATTTTTCGCTTACTATTACTTTCCTAATGTTGATTCTTACAGGTGACACTATTAGGTAGAGCAATAATGTTTTTTTTTTCAAAATTAGTGGGTTCTATTCCTGACCAAGAAAATCATGAAATCAAAAAAACTTATGATGCAGTTTTAAATTTCTCAAAATCGGACACGAGACTCCTTTAAGTATTTTTCGCGATTCCTTATAGTTCCGGATTTGGCCCGAATAAATTCACCCGATATATAATGTAAGGAGAACCTCGGCGGGAACATACTGTTTTACAATCGAAATTTTAAAAAGACTAGCACAAAACACTTTTCTTCAACATTTATTGTGAACACCGTGGAGGAATACCGGATCTGAGTTAGTGTCTGCTTATAAATACAACCAGAAAGTTTCCAAATCCAAAGTAAAAGGCTCTTTTCTTGACCGCAGGCTATTATAAATTTGCTTTGCAAGAGACATGCCAAGCATTCTGTTATCCACGCGAACGAAGTCGCGGGCACAGCTAGTTTGATATTAAAAATTGTATCCATTTCCAACTTTGACGATCGTCAATTGTCTCGTTTGCCGATAACGTTGTACCAAGTGGTTGGCATTCTGGGTGCCAAAATCTATGACCTTATAACATAAAGAACGCTGATAAGCAATACTGTGTCAACCCACACTGACTTCATTTTGAGAAAAAGGCGTTTGAAGATGTCAAAGCTATTCTTAATAAATTTGTTTGAAGACGTATATATTCATCTTTTCTTTTCTATTTTGATAAAATGTATATTGAATCAAAAGCAGATAGATTTGTTTAATATATTATCTAATAATAAGTTTTTAAATATTTCAGTTTATTTTATAAATTGCAAAATGTGGAACACATCTGAAATTCGAAACATTGAGTTAAGAAACTTTTTTCCATACTTATTCAGTTTAGATGACTTGAATATTTTTTAATATTGTTAAATAGATGACATAGTATCAAAATACATCAATATCTCCAAATTTGTCCTTTTGTGGGTTGACACATTATTGCTTATCAGCATCCAAATGTCATTGAGATATTGGTGGTGAATATAGATCGAAGAGTGAATGTCATGAAATGGATTAATTAAATAAATAAAATCTAAATGAATATAATATAGCTGAAGAGTTTCTTTGTTTGTTGGAACACGTTAATCTTACTACTGGTTAGAACTGAAACAATATTTTTGTCTTAGATAATTTATTTATTGAGGAAGGCTATAGGCCATTATGTTACATCACACGACTCATATGAGCGAAACAGTAACCATAAACGCGACTAAAACCGCAAGGGACAGCTAGTATTTAACATTCGCCCCAGCGGTAGTGTGAAATACTGTGTTCGGAATTCAGAAGCAGAACACAAAGACCTAAACCACGATAAACTCGTCACAAATATTCGTGCAAATGACCTGTACAAATCGAACCATTGTTCAAAATTAAGCTATTTCATAATTGTTGGCTGTCCCTTGTCATAAAAATATCTGTTCCGAGGGAGGATCAAACCCGCAACCGTCGGCGGAGTACATTCAGTACCACAACACCAGAGCGGGCGAAAATGGTTCAAAAAAATTAAACTTCATTAATAATCATAAAATATTATATTGATCCCATATTGTTTATTGTCATATGACATAAATATAATAATAAAAAGTGCTGTACAGGTAACGAAGAAATTCAAATATCTGTATAAAATGTTATGTTATTTTATTTATTGTGCTTTGTTTTATTTAATCTTGCACACGAGGTCGTGAAATTAATTTGAGATTTGCCCACTGTGTTGCACAAATTATTGATTGCCGTGTATAATATCTTTCCACACAAATATTTGGTACATAACGATCTAATGAAAAAGTACACAGATTTTCGACTTGCTGTTTTTCTAAACCAAATATGGATGCTGATAAGCAATAATGTGTCAACCCACAAAAAGTCATATTCTGAGATATTGATGTATTTTGTTACTGTATTACCTATTTAACACTATTCAAAAAATGTAAGGTTATATAAACTAAAAAAGTACAGAAAAAGTTGCCTAACTAATTGTTTCGAATTTCAAGTGCGCTCCATATTTTGCAATTTATACAATAATCTTATATATTTGAAAAACTTTTTCTTAGATAATATATTAACTATATCAATCTGCTTTTAATTCATCATACTTTTTATCAAAAAATAAAAGAAAAGGTGGATATTTACTTGTTCAAACATAATTGTTAAGAATAGGTTTGACATCTTTAGACGCCATTCTCTCAAAATGAAGTCCGTGTGGCTTGACACAGTATTGCATATCAGCGTCCATATATGTTATTATTCTAAACGTATTTTATTGAAAACAAAATAAGATTGTTAAGTTAACTCTGGGGTTCTAGTCACTAGTTTACATGTAATTATGAATATATTTGTGAGAGTAAAGACGAGAAATCTATCCTAGAGAGAGGGAGGGTGCGTACTTCCGATATATAATAATAACTAACTGATCAACCAGCTACCATAGACAAAATACAGTATTATTTACTTTTATGATATATTCCTAACAAAAGCGAAAATTACACTTATAAGTTGTACTCTCAGACTTTCATAAAGATTTACATAAGTTATTTCTCATTGCTTTACACCTGAAAGAATTGACTTTAAAATAAATACATCACAGCTTCGTAACTACTTACGACGTACCTGTTACTAGGTTACAGAGTTGTATATCGTTCTCGAGAATAAAACGTCTAAATGAAATCAGAGGCGTAGCTAGAGGTACTATCTGTGGCCTGTGGCATATTCTTTGGATGGCGCCTCTAAGTAAAAATCGTCACGTTATAACTTAATCTTAATGAACCACTTAAGAAGTTACCCAAAACTATTAATAATATTGTGTGTATTTTAGTTAAATATGTGATAAGTTTTATTTTCAAGAACATAGGTTTATACAAATTTATAATGAAACTAGCAGCCTGCCCCGGCTTCGCACGGGTACATACACACACAAACTCACATACACCCTTCTTTTTTGCGTCGGGTTTAAAAAAAAAAAGTAAAATTATAAAGGAAGTTTGATTTTTATGTAATGAATTTTTTTTATTCATAGTTTTTATTAATGTACTCGCGGCATTTTATTTTATTACATTGACTTTCCCCGTACCCCAGTGACGATTGGGTTACATTATTAGAGTTTTAGTAAGGATCCCTAATTTAAAAAAAAATATAATATAGCCTATGTTACTCAGGGATAATGTAGCTTTCCAAAGGTGAAAGAATTTTTGAAATCGGTCCAATAGTTTCGGAGCCTATTCATTACAAACAAACAAACAAATTTTTCCTCTTTATGATATTAGTATAGATAAAAATTTACTTTTAATTATTAGTTTTTTATTAATAATTTTTTTTTAGGCCGGGGCCATAGCGGGTCCGGGCCTATGGCTTTTGCCTGCAACCCTATAGTTACGCCCCTGAATGCAATTCTCGCCTAACGCGGCTTCGCGTTTATGTACTTGGAATATAACGTTTGCGCCAGAGCAAATAACAAGTTGCCAAAGTTTTATTGCATTCACATAAATGGCACGGAAGTGTATAAAATACGACGAAGCAAACATTGTTTTTTATATTAGATTTCGTCTTTCTATTTTTCTCGATTACGTAAAAATGCAACAAGCAGTCCGAGAAAAAGGCGGTGAGAGTAGCTGTTCGCAAAAAGGTCCGAAATCTTTGTGCCCCAAACCATGTTATTGTCCTGGTAATCCTGGACGGAGAAAATGATAGTTCATATTATTAATCAAACGCATTAACCTTATTTGTGATTTCAGAAATAAATATGTTTTATGCTGCTTGCGGTTTTTTAAGTAATTTCTGTTTCTGTCGTTCTAACATTTGTAGTTATTATGCCTAATACCGATTATTCGAAATTGAAATTATATTATCATAAGGACTTACGATAAAATATTATAATAACGAAATACCATTTATTATTACATAAGTATACGATCAGTTAAAATTTGGCGAGTAGGGTCGTGTAGTGTCAAAAATTTTTTTAGTAAATGGCATTATTCCACATTTTCGTCTAAAGTCTTAACTAAATCTAAATTTGTTTCTTAGGAGTTTGGCACCTGATCTACTCAACCACTATGATGATGATGATGAAATTCTCATGGGCACATAATCTTTAAAAAAAACTTTCCGAAAAAAAAATTACGCCTAGTTCAGAAATTGAAAAAAGACGAAAATAATGAAATTTATTAAGACAAAATTATTAGAACAGATGTAATATTCCCATAGATAGATAATATATAAGACATTTGACCTTAACATTGTTGTTGCCCGAATTTCTAGAATAATCTGTCGTCGTTTAATAAACATGTAAATTCTCCTGCTGGTGTTACGACGACAGTAATTACAGGGAGTCGTGCTTAGGGGTTTAGGCAATTTGTAAGTCTCAATAATTTAAATCATCGAGTCTCGTTCATGCGTGAAATTAATCATCAATATCTTTCGGCTTTATTTATAATTTTAAAAGAACAAAGCGAGTTCAAATAAAATTTATATAAACATGATTGGCTTATAGCAACGATGCTGTATAACTATAGATACTTTCATACTATTTGATATTAAAAATTGTATCCATTTCCAACTTTGACGATCGTCAATTGTCTCGTTTGCCGATAACGTTGTACCAAGTGGTTGGCATTCTGGGTGCCAAAATCTATGACCTTATAACATAAATGAACGCCGATAAGCAATACTGTGTCAACCCACACTAACTTCATTTTGAGAAAATGGCGTTTGAAGATGTCAAAGCTATTCTTAATAAATTTGTTTGAGGACGTATATATTCATTTTTTCTTTTCTATTTTGATAGAATGTATATTGAATCAAAAGCAGATAGATTTGTTTAATATATTATCTAATAATAAGTTTTTAAATATTTGAGATTATTTTATAAATTGCAAAATATGGAACGCACCTGTAATTCGAAACATTGAGTTAAGAAACTTTTTTCCATACTTATTCAGTTTAGATGACTTGAATTTTTTTAATAATGTTGTATATTACATCAATATCTGCAAATGTGTCCTTTTGTGGGTTGACACATTATTGCTTATCAGCATCCAAATGTCATTGAGTTATTGGTGGTGAATATAGATCGAAGAGTGAATGTCATGAAATGGATTAATTAAATAAATAAAATCTAAATGAATATAATATAGCTGAGGAGTTTCTTTGTTTGTTCGAACACGTTAATCTTACTACTGGTTAGAACTGAAACAATATTTTTGTCTTAGATAATTTATTTATTGAGGAAGGCTATAGGCCATTATGTTACATCACACGACTCATATGAGCGAAACGGTAACCATAAACGCGACTAAAACCGCAAGGGACAGCTAGTATTTAACATTCGCCCCAGCGGTAGTGTGAAATACTGTGTTCGGAATTCAGAAGCAGAACACAAAGACCTAAACCACGATAAACTCGTCACAAATATTCGTGCAAATGACCTGTACAAATCGAACCATATATAATATATTGTATTACAAAAACTTATGTAAATCTTAATAAAAATTTTTGGTTATTAAAATCGAACCATTGTTCAAAATTAAGCTATTTCATAATTGCTGGCTGTCCCTTGTCATACAAATAGTTGTTCCGAGCGAGGATTAAACCCGCAACCGTCGGCGGAGTACATTTAGTACCACAACACCAGATCGGGCGAAAATGGTTCAACAAAATTAAACTTAAATAATAATCATAAAATATTATATTGATGCCATATTGTTTATTGTCATATGACATAAATATAATAATAAAAAGTGCTGTACAGGTAACGAAGAAATTGAAATATCTGTATAAAATGTTGTTATTTTTTTATTGTGCTTTGTTTTATTTAATCTTGTACACGAGGTTGTAAAATTAATTTGAGATTTGTCCACTGTGTTGCAAAAACTCTTGATTGCCGTGTATAATATCTTTCCACACAAATATTTGGTACATAACGATCTAATGAAAAAGTACACAGATTTTCGACTTGCTGTTTTTCTAAACCAAATATGGATGCTGATAAGCAATAATGTGTCAACCCACAAAAAGTCAAATTCTGAGATATTGATGTATTTTGTTACTGTATTACCTATTTAACACTATTCAAAAAATGTAAGGTTATATAAACTAAAAAAGTACAGAAAAAGTTGCCTAACTAATTGTTTCGAATTTCAAGTGCGCTCCATATTTTGCAATTTATACAATAATCTTATATATTTGAAAAACTTTTTCTTAGATAATATATTAACTATATCAATCTGCTTTTAATTCATCACACTTTTTATCAAAAAATAAAAGAAAAGGTGGATATTTACTTGTTCAAACATAATTGTTAAGAATAGGTTTGACATCTTTAGACGCCATTTTCTCAAAATGAAGTCCGTGTGGCTTGACACAGTATTGCATATCAGCGTCCATATATGTATATTATTCTAAACGTATTTTATTGAAAACAAAATAAGGTTGTTAAGTTATCTCCGGGGTTCTAGTCACTAGTTTACATGTAATTATGAATATATTTGTGAGAGTAAAGACGAGCAATCTATCCTAGAGAGGGAGGGTGCGTACTTCCGATATATAATAATAACTAACTGATCAACCAGCTACCATAGACAAAATACAGTATTATTTACTTTTATGATATATTCCTAACAAAAGCGAAAATTACACTTATAAGTTGTACTCTCAGACTTTCATAAAGATTTACATAAGTTATTTCTCATTGCTTTACACCTGAAAGAATTGACTTTAAAATAAATACATCACAGCTTCGTAACTACTTACGACGTACCTGTTACTAGGTTACAGAGTTGTATATCGTTCTCGAGAATAAAACGTCTAAATGAAATCAGAGGCGTAACTAGAGGTACTATCTGTGGCCTGTGGCATATTCTTTGGATGGCGCCTCTAAGTAAAAATCGTCACGTTATAACTTAATCTTAATGAACCACTTAAGAAGTTACCCAAAACTATTAATAATATTGTGTGTATTTTAGTTAAATATGTGATAAGTTTTATTTTCAAGAACATAGGTTTATACAAATTTATAATGAAACTAGCAGCCTGCCCCGGCTTCGCACGTGTACATACACACACAAACACACATACACCCTTCTTTTTTGCGTCGGGTTTAAAAAAAAAAAAGTAAAATTATAAAGGAAGTTTGATTTTTATGTAATGATTTTTTTTATTCATAGTTTTTATTAATGTACTTGCGGCATTTTATTTAAAATTATTAGAACAGATGTAATATTCCCATAGATAGATAATATATAAGACATTTGACCTTAACATTGTTGTTGCCCGAATTTCTAGAATAATCTGTCGTCGTTTAATAAACATGTAAATTCTCCTGCTGGTGTTACGACGACAGTAATTACAGGGAGTCGTGCTTAGGGGTTTAGGCAATTTGTAAGTCTCAATAATTTGAATCTTCGAGTCTCGTTCATGCGTGAAATTAATCATCAATATCTTTCGGCTTTATTTATAATTTTAAATGAACAAAGCGAGTTCAAATAAAATTTATATAAACATGATTGGCTTATAGCACCGATGCTGTATAACTATAGATACTTTCATACTATTTGATATTAAAAATTGTATCCATTTCCAACTTTGACGATCGTCAATTGTCTCGTTTGCCGATAACGTTGTACCAAGTGGTTGGCATTCTGGGTGCCAAAATCTATGACCTTATAACATAAATGAACGCTGATAAGCAATACTGTGTCAACCCACACTAACTTCATTTTGAGAAAATGGCGTTTGAAGATGTCAAAGCTATTCTTAATAAATTTGTTTGAAGACGTATATATTCATCTTTTCTTTTCTATTTTGATAAAATGTATATTGAATCAAAAGCAGATAGATTTGTTTAATATATTATCTAATAATAAGTTTTTAAATATTTGAGATTATTTTATAAATTGCAAAATATGGAACGCACCTATAATTCGAAACATTAAGTTAAGAATCTTTTTTCCATACTTATTCGGTTTATATGACTTGATTTTTTTTAATAATGTTGTACATTACATCAATATCTGCAAATTTATCCTTTTGTGGGTTGACACATTATTGCTTATCAGCATCCAAATGTCATTGAGATATTGGTGGTGAATATAGATCGAAGAGTGAATGTCATGAAATGGATTAATTAAATAAATAAAATCTAAATGAATATAATATAGCTGAAGAGTTTCTTTGTTTGTTTGAACACGTTAATCTTACTACTGGTTAGAACTGAAACAATATTTTTGTCTTAGATAATTTATTTATTGAGGAAGGCTATAGGCCATTATGTTACATCACACGACTCATATGAGCGAAACAGTAACCATAAACGCGACTAAAACCGCAAGGGACAGCTAGTATTTAACATTCGCCCCAGCGGTAGTGTGAAATACTGTGTTCGGAATTCAGAAGCAGAACACAAAGACCTAAACCACGATAAACTCATCACAAATATTCGTGCAAATGACCTGTACAAATCGAACCATTGTTCAAAATTAAGCTATTTCATAATTGCTGGCTGTCCCTTGTCATAAAAATATCTGTTCCGAGCGAGGATCAAACCCGCAACCGTCGTCGGGGTACATTCAGTACCTACTACAACACCAGAGCGGGCGAAAATGGTTCCAAAAAATTAAACTTCATTAATAATCATAAAATATTATATTGATCCCATATTGTTTATTGTCATATGACATAAATATAATAATAAAAAGTGCTGTACAGGTAACGAAGAAATTGAAATATCTGTATAAAATGTTGTTATTTTTTTATTGTGCTTTGTTTTATTTAATCTTGCACACGAGGTCGTGAAATTAATTTGAGATTTGCCCACTGTGTTGCACAAATTATTGATTGCCGTGTATAATATCTTTCCACACAAATATTTGGTACATAACGATGTAATGAAAAAGTACACAGACTTTCGACTTGCTATTTTTCTAAACCAAATCTATACTAATAATAAAATTCTAGAGGGTCGCTGTCTGTACATGGAAGATATTTGAAAAAAAACATTATTGGGAGCCTTTACCAACGCAATAGAACCCAAATCTATGATTTTTAGAATTCTTATCTGTTTGTCTGTTTGTCTGTTTATCTGTGCGTTTGTGCACGCTAATCTCAGAAACGGCTTATCCGATTTAGATGCGGTTTTCACTAATATATTGTAGTAAGCTTCACTTAACATTTAGGCATTGTTTTATGTCAATCGGTCCATAAATAAAAAAGTTATGGCAATTTAACGAATCACCTTGAACATTTTTTTCTGCTTATCACTAAATGCATGAAAGTATATACAGTACATACATCAAAAAATACATTTTTAAATTTTTTGTCTGTCAGTCTGTCTGTTTGTTCCGACGAATCTCTGAAACGGCTGAAAACCGGTTTGATGGTACTTTTACTCGCAGTTAGCAAATGTTATAAGGAGTGACTTGGGCTTACTTCTATTTAAGTTTTTTTTTCATTGTATAAATATGAAAAAAAATTCTAACGGGTCGCTGTCTGTACATGCAAAATATATGAAAAAAAAATATTGGGGGTCTTTACCTACGCAATAGAACCCAAAACAATAACTGTTAGAATTTTTGTCTGTTTATCTGTGCGTTTGTGCCAGCTAAAAAAGATATGTCTATTTATGGGGTCACGTCGAACATTATTTTGTGATTTTCACTAAATGCACGAAAGTACTTACATCAAGTACTGTCAGTCTGTTTTTTACGACTAATCTCTGAAACATCTGAATCAAATTTGATGAGACTTTCACTCGCAGATAGAGGATGTCCACTAATCACGTGAGGCCCAGAGAAGGGAGTGGGAATGGAAGAAATATATCACAAAATATCACTAAGTCTAAGAAGTTCTTAAAAACATTACAGCAGCTCCTATAGCTAATATTATAAGGATTAACTTAGGCTACTTTTGTTAAAATATTGGAGAAACCAATAAAATAGTAAACAATTTCATATTTAAGAAGGGAAGGTATACAAGTAAATAAAATTAATGTGTCTGTTTGTAATTTTAAATACTTTATACTTTCATATGCATACGCATTTGCATATGAAAGTATACACGGTACTTACAACAAAATTCCCAATTTTAAAATTTTTGTCTGTCTATCTGTCAACATCAATGTGGAACAAAATTGAAACTAATGAAATAGTGAATAATATTTGATTCAAATAGGAAAGTTAATAAATAATAATAATTTTAAAAAATAATAAATTTACTGGGTAATTTTTTTACTGGATATGATAGAGCAAATCCGAAACTATAAGCAATAGCGAAAAATAATTAAAGGAGTAACAGAGCCGATTTTAATAAAAACTAAAACTATATCATTAGTTTTTTGAAAAATAAGTTCTCCTAGCCAGAAACGACGTTGAAACACGTTGATTTTGAGAAAAATTAACATTCTGTATGATTGCATCATCTGATACTGTCACATATTATAAGGATCAACTTCAGGGAGGTAATAGTATACAGTTAACTGCAACAAAAAGAAAAGACTATTTTTTTTACAAAATTCTATCAAATTCTTACATTAATTAAATCTTTAGCAATTCTTTAAAAAAACAATTATACCTAAAAGTGAAATTTTAAAATTATAACGGGATGTTTTAACGCTAATAGCGGGTGAGTACCATAGCCGAGTCCAGTGAAATGTAGATTTTCAATAAATTCATTCATCTTTTTAAGAATTATCTAAACCTACCTAGGTAACGGAATAGGTAACGAGGACCAAAACAAACGTCACATTCTATCAACTTTGTACAACTCACATAGAAAAAATAGACAAACATAAAAGAAGTTACTGTGAGTTATTCATTTTATATATTTTCGATTGTATTGTTCACAGTCTTCCTTACTTTAGTAGGTGACTAGCATTTTGATGCGATATAAACAAATCGTTCGAAGTAATGCAGATTTTTTTTCTAAACCTACGGGAACCCATGATTTAACCCACATATTTGATTATGTCTATGTAGAATCGAATACTTAACTTCTAATTAGTGTATATATTTAATGTTGTTTAGTAAAAAAAATGTTTTCCTTTAATTTGTCACTTTTTATTACTTTCCAAAAGTTGATCTTTACAAGTTTATTGGTGGTGTAATAATACAGAATGTATTTTTTTTTTCAAAATTAGTGGGTTCTATTTCTGGCAAGGAGAATCATGAAATCAAAAAAAAATATGATCCAGTTTTAGATTTTTCAAAATTTGACACGAAACTCCTTTAAGTATCTTTCGCGATTCCTATAGTTCCGGATTTGGCCATATAAATATCAAAGCCCAGTTAAAAAAAGTCACCCGATATATAATACAAGAAGAAACTCAGTGAGAACTTACTGTTTTGCAGTCAAAATCTTAAAGACTAGCACAAAACAACTTTTCTTCAACATTTATAGCGAAAACCGTGGAGGAATACCATATCTGAGTTAGTGACTGCTTATAAAAACAACCAGAAAGTTCCCAGATCCAAAGTAAAAAGCTTCTTTCTTGAGCAGCACCGCAGACTATTATAACCTTGATTTGCAGGAGACATACCAGGCATTCTGTAATCCACGCGAACGAAGTCGCGGGCACAGCTAGTATATGTATATAATTCTAAAGGTATTTTATTGAAAACAAAATAAGGCTGTTAATTTATCTCTGGGGTTCTAGACACTAGTTTACATGTATTTATGAATATATTTGTGAGAGTAAAGACGAGCAATCTATCTATAAAATACAGTATTATTTACTTTTATGATATATTCCTAACAAAATCATGCATTTACGGGTTAACATAAAAATCGGTGACAGTTCCTATCAACAAATTTCTCACTCTTTACACCTGAAAGAATTGACTTTAAAATAAATACATCACAGCTTAGTAACTACTTACGACGTACCTGTTACTAGGTTACGGAGTTGTATATCGTTCTCGAGAATAAAACGTCTAAATGAAATCAGAGGCGTAGCTAGAGGTATTATCTGTGGCCTGTGGCATATTCTTTGGATGGGGCCTCTAAGTAAAAATCGTCACGTTATAACTTAATCTTAATGAACCACTTAAGAAGTTACCCAAAACTATTAATAATATTGTGTGTATTTTAGTTAAATATGTGATAAGTTTTATTTTCAAGAACATAGGTTTATACAAATTTATAATGAAACTAGCAGCCTGCCCCGGCTTCGCACGGGTACATACACACACAAACACACATACACCCTTCTTTTTTGCGTCGGGTTAAAAAAAAAAGTACAATTATAAAGGAAGTTTGATTTTTATGTAATGAATTTTTTTTATTCATAGTTTTTATTAATGTACTCGCGGCATTTTATTTTATTACATTGACTTTCCCCGTACCCCAGTGACGATTGGGTTACATTATTAGAGTTTTAGTAAGGATCCCTAATTTAAAAAAAAATATAATATAGCCTATGTTACTCAGGGATAATGTAGCTTTCCAAAGGTGAAAGAATTTTTGAAATCGGTCCAATAGTTTCGGAGCCTATTCATTACAAACAAACAAACAAATTTTTCCTCTTTATGATATTAGTATAGATAAAAATTTACTTTTAATTATTAGTTTTTTATTAATAATTTTTTTTTAGGCCGGGGCCATAGCGGGTCCGGGCCTATGGCTTTTGCCTGCAACCCTATAGTTACGCCCCTGAATGCAATTCTCGCCTAACGCGGCTTCGCGTTTATGTACTTGGAATATAACGTTTGCGCCAGAGCAAATAACAAGTTGCCAAAGTTTTATTGCATTCACATAAATGGAACGGAAGTGTATAAAATACGACGAAGCAAACATTGTTTTTTATATTAGATTTCGTCTTTCTATTTTTCTCGATTACGTAATATTTAACGCGTCTAATCATAATTATTTCGGTTTCTCCAGAATGTTCGAGAATAATTCCGAAATTCAAATAAACCTGTTCGTTTATTTGGATTTCATCACGTGTCTAATAGGCAATTAAAAGTTTTGCGTCACTAGTCCTAAGTTTGCGAGTTAGTGGATCTTACGTAATTTAAAATAAACCCCTAAGCTTATCTAAATCTGGTATTAATCTAATAATATGTTATATAATATGTTATAAATGAAAATTGCCGAATGGATATAAGCGAATCACTTAAGAACGGATGCATATTTTTGCTAAATATTTTTACAGATGCAGTGGTCACTGCAATTGTTTAAAGTGCTAATATTGGCAGACAGACAGACGTACGGATAATGATGTCTTAATAATAACCACATATGGGTGCTGATTAGCAATAATGTGTCAACCCACAAAAAGTCAAATAAAAAAAAGAAATCAAGTCATCTATACTAAATAATTACGGAAAAAAGTTTTTTAATTTAATGTTCCGTATATTGAAGTGTTTTCCATATTTTCCAATATATAATAATCTGGTATATTTGAAGAAAATTATATTAGATGTAACTCTTTATAATACCAATCTGTTTTTAATTCATTATACCCTTATCCAAATTGAAAAGGGAAGTTGGATATATAGTTATGCTTTTCTAAAGAAATTTATTAAGATTATGTTTGACATCTGTAGACGCTATTTTCTCAAAATGAAGTTCGTGTGGTTTGACATAGTATTGCTTATTAGCGTCCAAATAATAAATAGGTCTCGCAGGCGAATATGATTCACACTTGACCGATTTATATTATTTGTTGTTTTAACAGCAACGGAAATATACGTTCGGTGTAAATTTCAACATTCTACATATTACGGAATAATCTATACTAATAATAAAATTCTAGAGGGTCGCTGTCTGTACATGGAAGATATTTGAAAAAAAAACATTATTGGGGGCCTTTACCAACGCAATAGAACCCAAATCTATGATTTTTAGAATTCTTATCTGTTTGTCTGTTTGTCTGTTTGTCTGTTTGTCTGTTTATCTGTGCGTTTGTGCACGCTAATCTCAGAAACGGCTTATCCGATTTAGATGCGGTTTTCACTAATATATTGTAGTAAGCTTCACTTAACATTTAGGCATTGTTTTATGTCAATCGGTCCATAAATAAAAAAGTTATGGCAATTTAACGAATCACCTTGAACATTTTTTTCTGCTTATCACTAAATGCATGAAAGTATATACAGTACATACATCAAAAAATACATTTTTAAATTTTTTGTCTGTCAGTCTGTCTGTTTGTTCCGACGAATCTCTGAAACGGCTGAAAACCGGTTTGATGGTACTTTTACTCGCAGTTAGCAAATGTTATAAGGAGTGACTTGGGCTTACTTCTATTTAAGTTTTTTTTTCATTGTATAAATATGAAAAAAAATTCTAACGGGTCGCTGTCTGTACATGCAAAATATATGAAAAAAAAATATTGGGGGTCTTTACCTACGCAATAGAACCCAAAACAATAACTGTTAGAATTTTTGTCTGTTTATCTGTGCGTTTGTGCCAGCTAAAAAAGATATGTCTATTTATGGGGTCACGTCGAACATTATTTTGTGATTTTCACTAAATGCACGAAAGTACTTACATCAAGTACTGTCAGTCTGTTTTTTACGACTAATCTCTGAAACATCTGAATCAAATTTGATGAGACTTTCACTCGCAGATAGAGGATGTCCACTAATCACGTGAGGCCCAGAGAAGGGAGTGGGAATGGAAGAAATATATCACAAAATATCACTAAGTCTAAGAAGTTCTTAAAAACATTACAGCAGCTCCTATAGCTAATATTATAAGGATTAACTTAGGCTACTTTTGTTAAAATATTGGAGAAACCAATAAAATAGTAAACAATTTCATATTTAAGAAGGGAAGGTATACAAGTAAATAAAATTAATGTGTCTGTTTGTAATTTTAAATACTTTATACTTTCATATGCATACGCATTTGCATATGAAAGTATACACGGTACTTACAACAAAATTCCCAATTTTAAAATTTTTGTCTGTCTATCTGTCAACATCAATGTGGAACAAAATTGAAACTAATGAAATAGTGAATAATATTTGATTCAAATAGGAAAGTTAATAAATAATAATAATTTTAAAAAATAATAAATTTACTGGGTAATTTTTTTACTGGATATGATAGAGCAAATCCGAAACTATAAGCAATAGCGAAAAATAATTAAAGGAGTAACAGAGCCGATTTTAATAAAAACTAAAACTATATCATTAGTTTTTTGAAAAATAAGTTCTCCTAGCCAGAAACGACGTTGAAACACGTTGATTTTGAGAAAAATTAACATTCTGTATGATTGCATCATCTGATACTGTCACATATTATAAGGATCAACTTCAGGGAGGTAATAGTATACAGTTAACTGCAACAAAAAGAAAAGACTATTTTTTTTACAAAATTCTATCAAATTCTTACATTAATTAAATCTTTAGCAATTCTTTAAAAAAACAATTATACCTAAAAGTGAAATTTTAAAATTATAACGGGATGTTTTAACGCTAATAGCGGGTGAGTACCATAGCCGAGTCCAGTGAAATGTAGATTTTCAATAAATTCATTCATCTTTTTAAGAATTATCTAAACCTACCTAGGTAACGGAATAGGTAACGAGGACCAAAACAAACGTCACATTCTATCAACTTTGTACAACTCACATAGAAAAAATAGACAAACATAAAAGAAGTTACTGTGAGTTATTCATTTTATATATTTTCGATTGTATTGTTCACAGTCTTCCTTACTTTAGTAGGTGACTAGCATTTTGATGCGATATAAACAAATCGTTCGAAGTAATGCAGATTTTTTTTCTAAACCTACGGGAACCCATGATTTAACCCACATATTTGATTATGTCTATGTAGAATCGAATACTTAACTTCTAATTAGTGTATATATTTAATGTTGTTTAGTAAAAAAAATGTTTTCCTTTAATTTGTCACTTTTTATTACTTTCCAAAAGTTGATCTTTACAAGTTTATTGGTGGTGTAATAATACAGAATGTATTTTTTTTTTCAAAATTAGTGGGTTCTATTTCTGGCAAGGAGAATCATGAAATCAAAAAAAAATATGATCCAGTTTTAGATTTTTCAAAATTTGACACGAAACTCCTTTAAGTATCTTTCGCGATTCCTATAGTTCCGGATTTGGCCATATAAATATCAAAGCCCAGTTAAAAAAAGTCACCCGATATATAATACAAGAAGAAACTCAGTGAGAACTTACTGTTTTGCAGTCAAAATCTTAAAGACTAGCACAAAACAACTTTTCTTCAACATTTATAGCGAAAACCGTGGAGGAATACCATATCTGAGTTAGTGACTGCTTATAAAAACAACCAGAAAGTTCCCAGATCCAAAGTAAAAAGCTTCTTTCTTGAGCAGCACCGCAGACTATTATAACCTTGATTTGCAGGAGACATACCAGGCATTCTGTAATCCACGCGAACGAAGTCGCGGGCACAGCTAGTATATGTATATAATTCTAAAGGTATTTTATTGAAAACAAAATAAGGCTGTTAATTTATCTCTGGGGTTCTAGACACTAGTTTACATGTATTTATGAATATATTTGTGAGAGTAAAGACGAGCAATCTATCTATAAAATACAGTATTATTTACTTTTATGATATATTCCTAACAAAATCATGCATTTACGGGTTAACATAAAAATCGGTGACAGTTCCTATCAACAAATTTCTCACTCTTTACACCTGAAAGAATTGATTTTAAAATAAATACATCACAGCTTAGTAACTACTTACGACGTACCTGTTACTAGGTTACGGAGTTGTATATCGTTCTCGAGAATAAAACGTCTAAATGAAATCAGAGGCGTAGCTAGAGGTATTATCTGTGGCCTGTGGCATATTCTTTGGATGGGGCCTCTAAGTAAAAATCGTCACGTTATAACTTAATCTTAATGAACCACTTAAGAAGTTACCCAAAACTATTAATAATATTGTGTGTATTTTAGTTAAATATGTGATAAGTTTTATTTTCAAGAACATAGGTTTATACAAATTTATAATGAAACTAGCAGCCTGCCCCGGCTTCGCACGGGTACATACACACACAAACACACATACACCCTTCTTTTTTGCGTCGGGTTAAAAAAAAAAGTACAATTATAAAGGAAGTTTGATTTTTATGTAATGAATTTTTTTTATTCATAGTTTTTATTAATGTACTCGCGGCATTTTATTTTATTACATTGACTTTCCCCGTACCCCAGTGACGATTGGGTTACATTATTAGAGTTTTAGTAAGGATCCCTAATTTAAAAAAAATATAATATAGCCTATGTTACTCAGGGATAATGTAGCTTTCCAAAGGTGAAAGAATTTTTGAAATCGGTCCAATAGTTTCGGAGCCTATTCATTACAAACAAACAAACAAATTTTTCCTCTTTATGATATTAGTATAGATAAAAATTTACTTTTAATTATTAGTTTTTTATTAATAATTTTTTTTTAGGCCGGGGCCATAGCGGGTCCGGGCCTATGGCTTTTGCCTGCAACCCTATAGTTACGCCCCTGAATGCAATTCTCGCCTAACGCGGCTTCGCGTTTATGTACTTGGAATATAACGTTTGCGCCAGAGCAAATAACAAGTTGCCAAAGTTTTATTGCATTCACATAAATGGCACGGAAGTGTATAAAATACGACGAAGCAAACATTGTTTTTTATATTAGATTTCGTCTTTCTATTTTTCTCGATTACGTAATATTTAACGCGTCTAATCATAATTATTTCGGTTTCTCCAGAATGTTCGAGAATAATTCCGAAATTCAAATAAACCTGTTCGTTTATTTGGATTTCATCACGTGTCTAATAGGCAATTAAAAGTTTTGCGTCACTAGTCCTAAGTTTGCGAGTTAGTGGATCTTACGTAATTTAAAATAAACCCCTAAGCTTATCTAAATCTGGTATTAATCTAATAATATGTTATATAATATGTTATAAATGAAAATTGCCGAATGGATATAAGCGAATCACTTAAGAACGGATGCATATTTTTGCTAAATATTTTTACAGATGCAGTGGTCACTGCAATTGTTTAAAGTGCTAATATTGGCAGACAGACAGACGTACGGATAATGATGTCTTAATAATAACCACATATGGGTGCTGATTAGCAATAATGTGTCAACCCACAAAAAGTCAAATAAAAAAAAGAAATCAAGTCATCTATACTAAATAATTACGGAAAAAAGTTTTTTAATTTAATGTTCCGTATATTGAAGTGTTTTCCATATTTTCCAATATATAATAATCTGGTATATTTGAAGAAAATTATATTAGATGTAACTCTTTATAATACCAATCTGTTTTTAATTCATTATACCCTTATCCAAATTGAAAAGGGAAGTTGGATATATAGTTATGCTTTTCTAAAGAAATTTATTAAGATTATGTTTGACATCTGTAGACGCTATTTTCTCAAAATGAAGTTCGTGTGGTTTGACATAGTATTGCTTATTAGCGTCCAAATAATAAATAGGTCTCGCAGGCGAATATGATTCACACTTGACCGATTTTTATTATTTGTTGTTTTAACAGCAACGGAAATATACGTTCGGTGTAAATTTCAACATTCTACATATTACGGAATAAAATATGACGGACCGACGGACCGATGGACCGATGTACCGATGGACCGATGGACCGATGGACCGATGGACCGATGGACCGATGGACCGATGGACCGATGGACCGATGGACCGATGGACCGATGGACCGATGGATCGATGGACCGATGGACCGATGGACCGATGGACCGATGGACTGATGGACCGACGGACCGACGGATCGACGGATCCACAAACTGACGGACCGACGGACCGACGGACCGACGTATAGACGGACAGCGAAAACGTAGTAGTTCAAATTCAAATCAAAATCAAAAATACTTTATTCGAGTAGGCTTTTAAAAGCACTTTTGAATCGTCAAAACAAACAAGTACTTAAATTTAGGAAAAGCTACCACCGGTTCGCAATGTAGATTCTACTGAGAAGAATCAGCAAGAAACTCGATAGGTACTCTTATAAAATTGTGTTATTAAGTACATACACTTAAAAATTACAAATGCATATATTAAACATCCATATGAAATCCACCAATACTAAATCCATGCATTATTATCATCTATATAATCTTGTACAGAATAATATATCCGTTAAAATGCTCCCAACGTGAACGTTTTGAAAAGTGACATTCAACAGAATATCACTTTTGATAACATTCAATTTCACATTATATGATATAAATATTATATCTAAAGTAATGACACAGCAATTTCATAATTTTCATACACGTCTAGATTATAAGGTAAAATAAGTTTTGATACATTGGCATATACCTACAGATGAATAAAACAGTCATAAATTATACCGCTATTTATTTCAAAATTCAGAAATAGACTCTCTAAATATAGTGTTTGCACGCATCTTAGTACTCTAATAATGAAGTGACCTTTCGTGAGACGTATAGCATATGTGTAACGTTTTTACAATTTTATTTTTATATCTTGTGCCGAATCGAATCGAAAGCGACTTAAAAATCGAATCGAATCGAAAGAAATTTAAAATGCTCGAGGATCCCTTCGTATCTTTACGGTGTCTTACATTTATAATTCCTGCACATAAAATTAATAATTTTGTTAATTTGTTTTTTACTATTCAAGCAATAAAATGATGGAGTTTTTTATTTAAGGGAAAACAATATAAAACAATTAAAATATTCACAAATTTTATTATCGCAAACCTTATTTTCATTTTTTACAAGACAAGAGTTTTGTCTTGCAAAAATTAAGTAGATTAAAAATGGGCTCTTGACTTATATGCTTACTTCAAATGAAATCTTTCCGATTCGAAATATTGCTGTTGAGTAGGAGATTGCGGTACATCGTATTCCTATGGCGCAAAATTTGAAAAACGTCTGTTATGAAAATTATTTTAAGTTTGAAGAATTCCCCTGACCCTCTGAACATGCCGTCCACGTGCGGTGCACCCATTGCACATTATGTTGAGACAAGTCTGTGTGTTGATCCTATTGGTGGTATGTACAATAAGGTGATAAATACGAATTTAGTTTTTGGCTATAAATACGTATAAACAGATTTCCTGTTAAACAGAAGGATATGAAGCTCAATTCTGCATGACATAATGGTTTTAAGCATTTCCCATTCAATACCTTATTATCTTCCGATTATTTGGAAACCTTAGATGAACTCTTCTAGAACAGATGAAACTCCCAAAGCCATAAGAATTAGCGACTCAACACCCATTTACGTACCACAATGGGTCATATATATTTGATTTCAGGACAATATATCTCAAGTTACTTATTAAATATAATAGTCATATAATAATATCTATTTCTCGACGGTATTCTCAATCTGACATCAATTGTACTCAAGCGAGAATTACACTTAGGGCCGTCCATTAATCATGTGATGTTTTTTTAGGAATTTTTTAGACCCCCTCCTCCCCCCTGGTGATACGTGGTGAGGTTTTGTTTTACCCCTCCCCCACCTAAGATCACATGTATTTTTTACCCACTACCTAATTTTCCTAATATTAAAAAAAAAATGCTTAACTTTGAAAACAGGTATAATCGCATTGAATCCTGAAAAATTATGCAACCTTATATAGCTTACAAAAGTTTTAAAAATACTACTCGTGATATCTTAGAAAACTCTCCTACCCACTAGTGATAATTAGTGATTTTATCCCAGCCCCCCCTTTCTCCTTTAGGCCTCACGTGATTAATGGACAGCTCCTTATGAGATTTGCTCTCAGATTTCCATAAAGATTTACATAAGTTATTTCGCATTGCTTTACACGCGAAAGAATTTACGGTCAGTGCCTTATTTTTGATATTCACAGCTTTCGTAACTACTTATGACGTACCTGTAGTAACAGGACCTAGTAAGGTTACCGAGTTGTTTTATATTGCTCTCGAGAGTATCACTTTCGTATGTAGTTCTCGCCTAATAGTTGCCACCAAGAACGAGGAGACTGTTTTCGCGATCAGAATAATAAGTGTTTCAGATATGGGCATGGTCACAGTAAGCAAACGTATGGGTTGGAGAAATATATATTTTTACGTCCTTTGGTACCAACATTATATTTAGGGACGTGATATGAATCGTTGATGCCTTTATAATTTTTTTCTGTCACCATCTGTGAAAGATTGGTAGTAAAGGTTAGGATTACTTTGGAAGCGTAAATATTACGACTTTTAAAGGAAATTTATTTTAATGAGAGATAAGGAACAAAAACTTGAAACAAATCGTTTTAAATTTGTTTATTATTTTGTACTAGTAGTTGCTTGCGGTTTCGCTCGTGTTTTTACTTCTACGCTCCTATGTATAGTAGCGTCATGTAATATAGCCTATAACGTTTTTCAATAAACAGGCTATTCAAAGCAAAAAATATTTTTTTCAAATTGAATCAATAGTTTCCGAGATTATCTTCTACATACAAACTTACAAACAAATTTTACCTCTTTATAATATTACTATAACTGAGTGTGGTAGAAATAGGTTAATGCGTAAAGGTACAAATATTTATACAACTATAAATATCTGCCCCGAGCGGGGATAAAACCCGCATCGTCGGCTTTAGAGGTACATTCAACACCACTACGAGCGGTCGTCAAAAAAAAAAAAACCAATTCCACCTATCGTAATATATAGACAAAAATTCGTCAACATTCTTATCGAACTCATCTTTATTTCATGAAAAACCATAACGAGTAATCAACCATGAAATAACTCATGTATCTTTCATGAAAGTGACAATATCTTTGGAAATCCTTTATTTATTTTCCCATTTCAGGTAAACAGATTGAGGCGACGAGAACCGTTGAGACGTTTAGGTCGTTTGGGTTATTTAGAGAACATTTTCTGGCTGTGAAAGGGTTTAGAACAGACGAAGGGAGCAGCTGAAACCTGGATAAAGATATTTACCGTGAAAGCGAATGGGAAATCGTTGTTTATATCTGAGTTTGTGTACATTGCAACAGCCAATCGGTGTTACAGCGATTTTGTTTTTTGTTACAAATATTTTTCAAATCGCTAGATCATCTACATAAGATTTACTCTAGCACTTAAATTCATATTGTGGTTTTTGAAATGAAAAATATAAATATTTTGTTTGAATAATATGATGTGTTATGTAATTTAGGGACTGTTTGTTTTATTTTCTTAATAACGCCATCATATTAATGTATAGTTACATACATAAATATTAAAAGAGTTAAGGTTTTAGGATCATTACTAACTAAACCTTAGTTATATATTTTAAACTTTTGCGATTTATACTATTCACTTAAATATCCCTCAATGTTATTATTGTGAGGGTAGGCGAAGAAAACTCGCGCATTCGCCGTCGGAGGGCGCGGTGCATCAGACAGCTCGTGACCACGACTAATGTAACTTCGTCGAAACGTCGGACACTAAAAGGTATTACTACCACCATTAATTATCGCGATAAGACCCGTTATATTAAATATAAACCTTAGTAATGATCCTAAAACCGTAACTTTTAAATCTTATATAATTGCTGGTTTGTTCTTTGTCCGTCTATTTGATCTTTATTTTTGGACCATAATAGTGTGTTCTTAGAATTTTTACTTTATCTTTATTTGTGAACCAAAAACTTTTTACCTCTTTTTATGAAAATTGCGCGGACGGAGGAGTACAGAATTTCGCACATTTATAGTTTATATTGAAGAGTGCAAAATAATAACGCATCACACGAAACGGCCCCCATTAAGATCTCATGACCTTGTGTCGGGGGTCCGGAAACACTCACAACACTAACACAAACACCCAGACCACGACAAACATCCGTATTGCCAATACACACGTTTGCCGTGAGCGGGGATCGAACGCTAGCGCTTTAGTCAGTTGCAGTGACCGTCTGATAGACGCGTTGACGCAATGCTAATATGTTTTTCAAATAATGCATAAAAATACATTAAATGAAAAAAAGTTAGTAAGTTTAAAGTAAGTTATTTAGTAATGACATACACACGGGGTATATATGACCCCTTCGTTTATTGTTCAAATTTGTGGTCAAATTGAGAATAGATTATCTGTGGTCAATCTTGAAATTTGTTGAAATGAATGAACTAAGATCGCATTCCGACCGCTAGTCGACTACTAGTATCAGTAAATAGTTATATAAAATCTTTGATTTACATTCTTATATTCCCGGTGAGGTAGTGCTTTATAGACTAACTAAATTTATGTAGCAAAATTCTGCAAATGGATTGGTATACGAGTATTAAATATTAAGTACTAAAATAAAAAAATTCTCCTTTAATTTGTAAGAATTACCAATTCACACAGGTCTGAATATTAAGTAATCTGAATTTAGGACATAACTTTTAGTTAACGGCGCCACGGCTCTCTTTCCTAATTTAATTATAGGATTGTAATTTCTTATCGAGAAGTCTTTAACCTATTAGAATATAAGCTGAATTTATTTGCATCAGATTACAAAAACTCTATAAAATTAATAAAAAATTTTTAAAGTAGGTAACAGGTAATGCAAAGACTTCTTATGTTTGACGTATGTTTTTTTACCCGACTGCTCGACGAAAGAGGAAAATGTATCGGTCTATGTATGTATGTATGTGGAATCGTATTTTGTATCAATATTTATACCAAACGCGTGGGCCGATTTTCATAAATAAAATAAATTTTTAAACCCTGCTAATCATAACATTAATATTCATATATTTTAAACTTTCGCTATTTATACTATTCATATTTAATATCCCTCAATGTTAATATTGTGAGGGTAGGCGAAGAAAACTCGCGAACTCGCCGTCGAAGGGCGCGCGGTACACCAGTCAGTTCGTGACCACGACGGATGCAACTTCGTCGAAACTTCGGCCATTAAAAAAGGTATTACTATCATTAGTTATCGCGATAAGACTCGTTATATTAAAAATGAAATAATATTCATAATTTCGTTCTGAATACAATGAAAATTGTCCATTATATATAAGTAATACTTTCATCTACACTAATATTAAAAAGAGAAAATTTTTGATTGTTTCTTTCTGTCAGTCCGTTTGTTTCGGGTAATCTCTAAAACGGCTGGACCGATTTTAACATTCACTCACAAAAAAAGACTACTATTATTTAAAAAATATGTATTTTAATTATTAAATAAAAAAATTAAAAAACTACTAAAATAGTAAACAATAGATAAATATTATATTAATATATTTTTTCCTCAAATTAACACGAGTGAAACCACGGGCGGCAGTTAGTTTATATATTACGTAAATTGACTAAATTAAAACGATATAATTATGTCAAGTAAGTAAAAAACGATTTACACGAATAAAATCAAGATATGTATATTTATGTCTTAATCTTATCGCACTCCGGCATCACGATTACAGGATTTCTGATATATTGATTGAGACTTTAATTTGTGGTATCATTTTTTGAAAGAAGTTATTAAACTGGTACTCGAATGAATGCATTTAAATGGTGATGAAAATTAATTTCTAATTTCATTAACAAACGCAGTATATGGTTTCCAAAAACGTATCTCTTTTTTGTAATTTTTCAAATCGTGAAAAGCAATGGCAGGCGTTTAATTATAATTAGACGGGAGTTAAAGAAAAATACTATATTTTATTGAATTTAATGAAAACTTGGTAAGTTATAATGTATATTTTGTATTAAACTAGCTTTTGCTTGCAGTTTCGTTGGCGTTAATGTAAATTTTGTTTTGAAATAATATGCACATGTATAACTAATGTTATAATACTGAAGAGTTGTTTGTTGATTGTTTGAACGCGCTAATTTCAAGAACTACTGGTTCGAATTGAAAAATTCTTGAAATGGTGTTTAAAAGCCATTAACCTAAGCACTGAATTTAATTGAATTGAAATATAATAATTCAAATAACAAAGAACTTTCACGTATTATAAATAAATAGTGTTTTATTTTGCACATATATAATTCGCTATCTTTAAATATGATAGAATTTAATCAGATACGATGACAATTTATTTATTTTGTTGCAGAAATTCGTTTGTGTTATTCTTGAGGCTTATTTAAACATTTTTTAAAATTAGTTTAAAAATGTGTTTTAAAATTACTGGTATAAAACAACAAATACTGATTTCAGCATGTCGTAAGTATTTTTTTTTTGGAGTTTGGGTTAATGCAGGACAGATAGTTTTCCATATAAGATTCACGAATAGATGACTTCATTTGTAAGTTACTGACCCAAAAACCTGTTATACGAAACCACTTAGACTTAGAGATGCAAAAAATGTATGATCAAATTTTCTTATTTCAACTGCGTAATATGACCAATCAAAAGACAGTAAAATTAGAGGCAGAGATGTTATATGGTTAGAGCGTCAAGTCCGCCCTTTGTATATTTTCCTTTTGTGCAATAAAGTAAAATAAAAAAAAAACAAAGTTAGGAGTCCCACAAATGGTCGTAACATACTTTAAAGTTTAAACTTTACAAAGAATTTACTAATCTCACGTGTTAGATACAAATGTTACAATGCTTTTAATAACTGTTATTGTAAACAGTCTTTAAAATAGTATAACGTCGCACGCTTAATATTAAAGTGGCCGAAATCTGTGTGACACGAGTTAGCCGAATTTGTAATTAAAATTAAGTGTCATATAATTCTGTGGTTCATAATCTGTGATTTTGAAAACAAAGACTATTCTAGCAAAATTTTTCAAAATTAAAACTTTAACATAAATGGTTTAATTTTCAAATGTTTTTGCATTGCATGGTTTAGGCTTATGATGTACACTAGTGGAAACAAAAAAAGTTTAAGTAGTTAATATTAAAAATTGATTCTACGGAAGGTCCTTGTAACTACTAAAATCTACGAGATCACTAGATTTAAATCTCTCCAGATCATTTTCTATTTTGTTGAAAATGTTGATTTTGTTTAACTACTGACGTCGGCAAAAATATTACCAATACTGTAAGGCGAGAATTACATTTGTCAGTTTTATTGTGAGCCATATAAAACAAATTGTAACCAAGTAACAGATACGTCGTAAGTAGTTACAAAAGCTGTGAATATCAAAAAATAAGGGACTGAAAGTAAATTCTTTCAAGTGTAAAGCAATGAGAAATACTTATGTAAATCTTTTTTAACGTTTGAGACCAAAACTTATGATTGTAGTTCTCGACTAATGAAACGCAAAAGCAATGAAAATAGCTACCATTTCAAGCATTGCCTAAAATAAAAAACCAAAAAAATAAAACTCTGTCTTATTTTGCACTGAGGATGCCATACTAATATTGATTCGTCACGATCCACTCCACTTATTCATGCGAAAAGAAGTAACAAAATTATTATTTTTTGGTAATTTACCAGGTTTCATTCCTGAGCCGTGTAGTTTTTTTAGCTTTATAATCGCTTACATTGTGTCTTTCAACAGATTCTCGTTCCGTTAGTTTCAGACTTTTTCCTACTGGCCCATTTTCACTATTCAATAAAATTTATTAATTTTATTACACATATTAAACAAAAATCCTTTTTAGTGTATTTAGGACAAATGTCAATTGGATTAAATATAAGCTGGACTGGACCTATATTTCCAAAATTACGGGATCTAAGCCAGTCGCCGTTGCCGAATATACCATCGGAAACAGAACTGTCTCTTGTTGCAGCTATAATGTATGTTGGAGCAATACCAGGTTCGTAAATTTTCCTTTGAAAAAAATATATTTTTTAATTTGACCGACAACTGGATGCTGATAAGCAATAATGTGTCAACCCACAAAAGTCGAATTCGGAGATATTGATGTATTCTGATAATGGCTTTTTTGGGACTTTAAATATTTGTACATATCTGAATTTGAAACACCATGAAAATATTTCTAATCCAAGATTACACTCGAAACGATATAACGAATTATATTAGTATATTAAAAATCTAGATATCTAATTGAAACAATTTTTCAATCTGTATGATATTCAAAGTGTCTTTAAACTCTTTTAATTTAATTTAATTTATTAATTTCAGGTCCGTACGTAATAAGTTGGTTATCAAATGTATGGGGCAGAAAACCATGCATAATAATAGGAGGTATGCTATTAACTTTGTCCTATGCCGTTTTGGCGTGGGCGAACACTCTGAGTATGCTCTATTGTGGCAAGGTATTGTCGGGATTCGGAGCCGGAATCGTTGTCATTATGAATCTCGTATACGTTGGTGAAATAGCGTCAGTATAATTTTCAAAGTTAGTTTCTCATTGTTTTACTATTTGGATGCTGATAAGCAATATGTCAACCCACCAAAAGTCAAATTCGGAGATATTGATGTATTTTGTTAGTGCATCACCTATTTAACATTATTCAATAAAAAATAAAGTCATATAAACTAAATAAATACGGAAAAAAGATTCTTAATCCATTATTTTGAATTTCATGGTCGTTCCATATTTTGTAATTTATACAATAATCTCATATGTTTAAAAAACTTTTTATTAGATAATATATTAAATATATCAACCTGCTTTTATAACATTATACCTTTTATCAAAAACGAAAAGGAAAATATGGATAAATACTTATTCAAACAAATGTATTAAGAAAAGGTTTGATATCATTAGACGCCATATTCTGAAAATGAAGTTCGTGTGGCTTGACACAGTATTGCTGATCAGCGTCCATTTGTTTGTTGTTAAAATTTGGAAATTTCATTCACAGATCTGTAAACATCAGAGGTATTCTTTTAACAGGTCTTGGAATATTCACAACTTGTGGATTAGTATTGTGCTTCTCAACTGGACCATTTCTGTCTTATTTCAATACGACAGCCATTGGTTTAGCTTTGACGGTAGTCTTCACAGTCTGCGCGATGTTCATACCAGAATCGCCGGTATTTTATATTTTAAAAGGTATGGAATATAAAATTTTCAAACCACTTCAGGAGGTTTTTAATTCGTGACGTATGTTTTCTTAATGTTTTTTATCTCTGAACTCCGTCGTTTTTTAACAAATTAAATTTTGTTTTTCGTTTGAAAGTATATATGTACTTCCATATAAGTTCCACAGAGTTTTTATCAAAATCGATTTAGCAGGTTTTTTTTTTATCTAAATAATTGGTATATTATATAATAAAGTGTGTAAAATATATTATAGGTGTTGTACACATAAATTTATTTTGCTTTTGAGGTCGATTGTTTTTTTTTAATTCTTAATTAACATTATTTGTTTACCAATTAAATAAGTCTAGAAGTTAGGTCAATTGTTATAATTTCGTATTATAAAAACAATAAATCAATTACTTTGTTTATCACGTAGTAACCTTATTATAGTATTTTAATTTATATATATATCATTTGTATCTTTACGATTACATTTATATAAAAATAATAAAATAAATAAATATACTTTAATTGATAAATCACTGTTCCAGATAATGAAGATAAAGTAACGAAAACATTAAAAGTTTTAGGCAAAGAGGACGATATTGCTAAACTACTAGAATCAAAGAATGAATACGCAAATTCAACAATTAAAAAAGATTGGATTGAACTATTGAAACTGAGAAGTAACAGGAGGGCACTGCTCATAACTTTTGTTCTGAATACTTTACAACAGTCGAGCGGGTTTTTCGTTGTAGTAGCATTTTCTGGATCAATCTTTGAAATGGCTGGATCTTCAGTTAGCTCGGATGTAGCAATGATAATAATTGGTTTATGTCAATTATGTGGTAGTTCGATCGCTCCGTTTTTTGTTGAAAGAAATGGGAGAAAAACTTTGTTGATGGTGTCCTCTGTTCTTTGTTGTTTGAGTATGGTGAGTACAAATTCAGTCAGGTATTCCAAACATAAAAAATAAGCTAAAAATCAAAATCAAAATATTTTTATTCAAAATAGGAATTCACATTCTCTTTTTGAACGTCAAGAAAATGAATCTGCCATGATTTCGGAAAAGTATAATCCTGAGAAGAAATCGCGAAAGAAACTCAGTGGGACTTTTCTTTTTTTTTGTTAGTTTTTTTTAACAACGTCAAGAGTGGTTACAATACGTAAAATATATTGAGACAGCCTGGAAGCGATCGCATTATTCCCAAGGTGTGTCATCATCTATGAAATCTTTAATGTTATAATAACCTCTAACACACAAACGTTTCTTTACAATTTTTTTGAACTTGGCTCAGATCAGTGTTACTAAATTGGTACAAGTAAAATTCCTTCGGCCAATGTACTTAACTATGTTAATTATGTTACTTACTTTGCTAATTAGATGCCCCTCATGATTGCACTCGCGCTTACGGTTATTGCTTCTATGAGTTGTACAGTGATATAATACAGCCTGTGAATTTCTTCAATAAAAGGATTATCTAACGGAAATAACATTCAAATCGGATCAGTAGTTTCGGAGATTATAACATTCAAACTTACAAACAAACTATTTTTAAATTTTTATAACATGAGTATAAATTATACTCATAACATCTAACTACCTAAATTGATAAGACTTTTTCTGTTCCCACAAATACAGCTATTTTTCGGTGTTTATTTTTACTTACAACACATACATTATTCTGGGATTGACAATGTGAAATGGTTGCCGCTTCTTCTCCTTATTGTGTTTGCTATTGGATATGATTTTGGTAAGTTAGCAAGATTCAATTAGGTATTCTATAGGACGCTGACACTGTAGTATAATTTTATCAGTCAAACCAGTTTAACTAATTTAGTAAAGAAAATAATAAAATTAATAAATAATAAATAAATACATCACACCCAACGCCCCCATTAAGATCTTGAGATCCTGTGTCGGGGGTCCGGAAACAAACACAACACTAACACAAACACCCAGACCACGACAAACATCCGTATGGCCAATACAGACGCTTACCATGAGCGGGGATCGAACCCGCGGCCATTAGCTTCAGTCAGTTACAGAGACCATTGCGCCAACTTGTCTGTAAAATGTATGATTTATTTCACTCGCTGAATATTGTTGAATGTACACAAAACATATTTTTTATAAATTAGCTAGTGAACGAGCAGGTCAGTCGCAAATGCATTAAACGAACCGCAAATGCGTTGCAAGCTTAAAAAGAAATAAGAGATTATAGGAAATAAGAAAGGAAACGAATGGGTTTGGTTCTCACTCTCTCACAGTGCGAAAGCCAGCTATATTAGCTACTTCAAGCCCATTTTCTGCAAGAGTGTGGCTTCGATCGATCTAGCCTATACACGAGTCGTAGTCAATAAGTTAAGTCTAGGTTTTTACCTTAGTCATAAGTTTTGTTTTGTTAATAATAATTTTATATTGTTGCTTTTAGGAATTGCTATTATTCCAAATGTGCTTATTGGTGAGATGTTTACGATTAACGTAAGAAGCAAGGGTTCAGCCGTGGCAATAACATGCTCATGGGTATCTGGATTTTTGGTACTATTTGCCTATGGAGTCATAATACAAAATTTCGGCATTTACGTAGCGTTCTGGTTTTTCTCCTGTTCATCTTTAGTAACGTTACTCTTCACAATATTTTTCGTTCCTGAAACAAAAGGGAAGACTTTGCTAGAAGTACAAGAGATTTTGAGCAGAAAATAAACGTATCTAATATATTGTTTTTTTAATGATATCCCGAATTTCCTATTTGATTATCTTCGCTTCGTTTTCGAATTAGTCTCAATATAATGACTAATTTTATTATGACTAAAGATATTTTTATACTATTTGATGTAAATAAAATACTTTGTACCGATTTCCAACTTTGACAAGCTTGTGAAATATCTTCTGGACAATCAGAATTGAATTGAATTAAATCAAAATCTATAAGCTTATAAAACCTTTATATTAATACGTGAAGCAAAAAACTTTTTACGCCTTTTTACGAAAATTGCTCTGACGGACAAGTATTAAAATTTGTACACTATACTAATATATAAAGCTGAAGAGTTTGTTTGTTTGATTGTTTGCTTAAACGCGCTAATCTCAGGAACTACTGGTCCGATTTTGGTCCGAAAATTCTTTCAGTGTTAGATAGCCCATTTATCGATGAAGGCTATAGGCTATATGAACGCTGATAAGCAATACTGTGTTAAGCCACACGGACTTCGTTTTGAGAAAATGGCGTCTAAAGATGTCAAACCGATTCTTAATAAATTTGTTTGAAGACGTATATATTCATCTTTTTTTTTCTATTTTGATAAAATGTAAATGTTATCTAGTAATAAGTTTTTAAATGTTTGAAATTATTTTATAAATTGCAAAATATGGAACGCACCTGAAATTCGAAGCATTGATTTAAGAAACTTTTTTCCATACTTATTTAGTTTGGATGACTTGAATTTTTTGAATAATGTTAAATAAGTGATGCAGTATCAAAATAAAACAATATCTCCAAATTTGACTTTTTGTGGGTTGACACATTATTGCTTATCAGCATCCATATATTATCACGCTAAGACCAAAAGGAGCGGAGCACCAATGAAGAATGTTTAAAATTGGGGGATATTTTCCTATTGAGAGAGTTTACGCTGCGTGCGCTGCGTAAACGGTTAAAGTTTCGCAAAAATCATGTATGACAGAAATGTTCCCCTTTAAAAGTTCTGAGAAAAAGTCCGCGACAGCATATGCCTAACTTTTAAGGTTACTCACTATAACCTTTTTTATGCTAACCAAATTTGTTCTAAAATAATGCACTATTAGCCTAAAATAACTATTCCACGTGGGTAACCACTTCAGGTGGTACCATTTCCTCGTTTGCCCCCCTCTTAAACAACTGACAACGTTTAAAGCTTGAACCATCACGCTGCTCCACTACGGGTTGGCGGATATACATATATCAGAATTTCTCCCGGCACATGGTTTCTTCACAATGTTTTATCACCGCCAAGAACAAGATGAATTTAAACACAAGTTTAGCACTTTTTTTTTTTTTTTTCGCAGGGGAAATCTTCGAAAAGATACCCGATTCCTGGGGGGGAGATCGGGTTATGTGGCGATTTATACCCACTAAAACCCCTGCGATGGCCTTTCTCAGCACGGAAATGGAGAGGCCGCGGGATCGCTTGCGCATGCGCATCCGCTGCCCCTCCGTGCGACGCTCCGCTCGTGGCTGGCGGAGCTCGTCTCAGGAGGGCTAAGTCTAATCTTGCCCTCCCCGCACCCCTCGCTGGTGCGTACGGCAGTTCGAGGCCATCCCGGCTGCCGTCCTCCTCGGGGCCGTATGAAAACGGATGCGTGGGACCCCCATCTCACGCACCCACGGCCCAAGGGCGCGCCCTATTTATTCTGCCCCGGGCACTGGGGCTAAAGTTTAGCACTTAAAAACTCAGTGGTGCTAGCCGGGGTTCGAACTCGCAATCATCGATTGAGATCGATGGGTCTAACCACTAAGCTATCTCGAATTATACTTTATATAATTAGATTCATTGATTTTATGTTAAGCCAGCCATATCTTTTAAGCCTGAAAATATTTAAACGAATAAGATTACGATGTCTATATCTTATCGCGGTCTGTCAAATGATTTTATTTGTGATTTTTAAATACCGATAGATTGAGATAACATCAAGTGTCGCATCTGTTTTAAATGGATTATTAAACTGTTATTCGACTTATATTTAATGGTGATATCGCACGTTTAGTATTAAAGTGACTTAATTTAAAATCAGTGTGAAAAAAGATAGCGGAGCTAATTCTGTGTTTCATTATCTATGATTTTGAAAAGATTTAGTAACTCTTTCAGCATTTCGCGTTTTCGCTTATGTTAATGTTGATTTTTGTTTTAAAATAATACGCATATACACATAAAATATCGCCTATGATCTTAAAAAATAATTTTTTAATGGTACCATATTTTTTATATTGTCTCTCTGTTTATTATATTAGTATAGATATTTTCTAAAAAAATGCGATGACTATTTTTTTTGTTACAGATATTCGCTTGTGTCTTTCTTAATTCTGGTTTAAAAAGTTATTGAAATAACATTTAAAAATGTGTTTTAAAATTATCGAGATAAGACGACAACTGCTCATTTCAGCATGTCGTAAGTATTTTTCCTTCTTTTGGAGTTTTGATAAAATGTTGAATATAGTTTTAAAATCCTAGAATGAAATAAAAATAAGACAAAAAAATCCACGTTCATGTTATAATATATGGTTACGCTTTCTCTTTTTTGATATCAACAATCCGTTGCTAGGCAACTCTCCAAATCACGTGTACATCGGTCCCTTTAACAATATGTACAATTCTTTAAATATCACTTTGGGGTTACTATTATATTTTTGTTAAAATCTATCCCGTGGACGTATAAATAAGTACTGAATTAATTTTTTAATCGGTTATTTTTAGCTACTCTTGCTACTCTTATATCTGATGTGGGTCAAATCTTGTCAAAACTAACCGAATGGTGCAACATTATACTTAACCAATTAAAAACATTATCTGTATACATTTGTTTAAACCAAAAAAAATTAGGATATTAATCTCGATCTTTTTAAGATTTCGTCGTCTTGTACTTTTACAGACTAATAAAATCGTGGGACGCGTAAAAAACTATTTGTGTAGAAAATTATATTACCAAGTCTACAAGAGAAACATTTCGACAGACGCGTTGGCGCAATGGTCACTGCAACTGACTAAAGCGCTAACGGTCGCGGGTTCGATCCCCGCTCACGGCAAACGTGTGTATTGGCCATACGGATGTTTGTCGTGGTCTGGGTGTTTGTGTTAGTGTTGTGAGTGTTTCCGGACCCCCGACACAATGTCATGAGATCTTAATGGGGGCCGTTGAGTGTGATGCGTTATTATTTATTATTTATTTCAAATATCTGTTGTTCCTTCTAATCTTTAATTCTTCCTTATTCAAACTTAACTTCCTCGCTTAAACTTAAGAAACGTATTACATATGTTAAGGTTCATCCATAAATTACGGAACACACTTAGAGGCAGGGAAGGCGACGGAGTGTGACATTGTGTGATAAGGGGTGGGAGAGAGTTTTAAACCTTGTGACGTGAAATCTAACGTATTAAATGCGAATCTGATTGTTAACGAAAAACTGATAAATATTTGTATTGCAAACTCTATCCTTATGCTTAAGTTCAATCATATTTTATCCCATATATATGTTACGTTCATACTTAGTTATGTGCCGGATATCCACGTCCGTATCCGTATGCGCGGATATCCGACGGAGAAGAAAGATTCGTATCCGTATTCGATTCTTTACTTTTACTTTTGGCGAATCTTTCACGGATTTACCTTATTAATTTTCAATAAAAATATGTATTTCTATTTATACCCAGCTCAGTATCTTACTGAATTATCAACAAAATAAAAGAAAGACACGCGCAATGCAAGTCGTAACAAGTCCTGCCTATCACGCAATGTGTTAAGCGACGTCAACTGTCATTTCAAGTAGCAAAGTTAAATTAGTAATACGTTTTTAAGTAAGAAAGTTAAGATCCGTATCCGTGGATCTTGACACCAAATATTTGTATTCGGATCCGTATTCTCGGATATACATATTTAACGATTCAGCACATCACTAGTTTATACTATTTTGTGTTACAAATCTGAGCCAATTAGCAACTATGTCAAGCTCGTCGGTTGTCATGTTGGCCCAAAGATTATGATTTGATAAACAGAACGGACTTGTTCGAAAAATAACTATGTACCTACTTAGATAAGAAATAGAAAACGAAACGTTGTTTTTTCGTATTCTATATCTTTATCGTATTCTACTAAAAAAATACACATTAATCATTATCAAATACCGTTGGTAATGAAGTAACTTCGTTTTTTTTCCTTATTAATATCAATAATGTATCATTTTCATTGACATATTACTGATTAATTCAATGGCGCCTACTTATGTAAACTTATGCACTGTTTGTTTTACTTAAAAGTTGCTAATTTTTATCAGCTTTATGTTAGAATCTTGTGTAATGGACGAGTCTGAATTTAATTCATTTCTTTGTTCATTTATAGTCTATAAGTCTTGCCAATTCGACATATTATTTACACTTATCCTATCAAACAGTTGGACGCTAATATGCAATACTGTGTCAAGCCACACGGACTCTATTTTAAGAAAATGAAGTCTAAAGATAACATACGTATTTTTAATTAATTGGTTTAAAGACATATATATCCATTATTCTTTACTATTTTGATAAAAGGTACATTTAATTAATTGCAGATCAGTATGATAAAAAGTTTTATCTACTAATAAGTTTTTCAGATATATGATATTCTTAAATATCTCAAAAAATATAACACACTTCAATAGTCTAATCATTAAATTATGACACTTTTTTCCGTATTTATTTTCTTTAACTGACATGAAATTATTTTGAATAACGTTAAACATATAACCAATTATCAGAATACATCAATGTCTCCGAATTTGACTTTTTGTGGGTTGACACATTATTGCTTATCAGCGTCCAGTTGTCTGTCACATTATCCGAACTTCCATAGTGTTCTATAATCGTTGATTAGATTCTTTATCATAAATTTTCCTCGACCGGCGTAAGGTTTATGGACAGTCAAGTGACGGTATAGTCTGTGATATTCGTTCCATTGTGACTCTGTGACATTAGAATAAGATCCGGTTCCCAGCGGTCTTTCTGCTACATGCCGCCGATACAGGGACACATTAAATGTTGGTTCCGACAAATCATTTATATATGTTATGTA
Source organism: Hypolimnas misippus (assembly GCA_037950945.1). Taxonomy (NCBI): domain Eukaryota; kingdom Metazoa; phylum Arthropoda; class Insecta; order Lepidoptera; family Nymphalidae; genus Hypolimnas; species Hypolimnas misippus. The sequence goes on from JBBEEQ010000009.1 coordinate 7,639,661, forward strand.
TATATGTGTTTACTAATAACAATCCTATTTGTTATAAGACATCATTTAAGTTTCATCCTTCAAAAATGTATGCTATTTTCTTTTGGAACTATTTCTTCTAAACATTTGTTATTAAACCAGTAAAACTAGAACTAATAGAACCATTGTTCTTGGCGTTATGCCAGTTCGAAAAATCTATTTTCGTATTTGTTCGATAATATGTAATCTAGGGTAGATTACATATATTACATAATTATAGTCTATTTTTTTTCCGTAGTCCAAACATCAAAACAAATATGGCGTCCTTCTTACCAGAGACAATAGATAGAGATGTGAAAGTACTAAATGAATGATTAAAATGAATGATTTTATAATGAAATATTATGAAAATATTGTTATTATATTAAATTATAAAAAAAAATTAAAGGATTCGTTTAGAAATTTAAAAAATTAATAAGACAATCCTTTTTTTAAATTTTAATTAAGACTAATGATGTAACTGATTCCTCGCTCGATTAATTAATAGTTTTAGTTAACTCATTTTATAAGTTTTGTTATTTTTCCCAACATGTGATTTTAATTGTGCCCATATTAACTTAATTGGATTCCATTCACAATGATAAGGCGGAATTCGTATAACAAATATATTCTTACAGAGTGCCATTTCGTCTATTTCTCGTTTTCCATAGTTTTCCTTATTAAATTTCAATAATAGCTGTGCTTTAATTTCTGTCTCCTCCAATTTTATAGTTCAAAACTGTTATTTTTAAATTACAAACAGACAATCCAATTTTATTTATTTGTATAGATTTAAGAAAGTTGTAATTTCTTATTATTAAATAAGTTAAAATTACTACTTTACCTTCCCGCTAAAATTTTTTTAATCCATCTAATAGTATATTTAGTATAAAAGACATGGTGCTAACAAAAGTATGTTAGCAAACACTACAAATATGTTAATTTCACAAACAACTATATATAATATAGTAACTTTTCAGTAATATAAAAATTCGAGCTAAGTCACGCTAGCGAATTTGGTCACTTGCCTTAAGTTTTAAATTTATCTTGTTAAAAGTGTTTTTAAGTATTAACTTTCTTTTAGATTTAAATAAACCTCTTTTTAAAACTTGAATATTATTGTTTAAATAGTTTAAACTATTTAAAAAAGTTTTAGGTTCAATGCTTAATTATCATTCAAAATAGTTCAGTTCACAATCTCAATAATTCATTAAAGTGTCACATCTCTATGATTCAAGGACAAAATAGAATTTCGAAGTGTCAGATTGTGTAGTTCATAATTTATCTGTTGAATCTGAGTCGGAAAATATTTCGATTTTATCAAAAATAAAGTGTTTAAATCATTAATTAGTAGCAGTTTTTAGTGTTATTCATAACGGAAGTGTTTCTTTAATCGTTGGAAAACATTAATACGGAACCAAAATGTGTAATTGTTCGAAAATCCGTGATTTTTGTTCTGGGAAGTGTTTGTTGACAAAATAAGACAACGATAAAAAAATAGACTATATAAGATTACATAATATTCTTTTCTTTGAAAATAGTAGAAAAGTTGTGGTGATGTGTTTGTATGACTTTCCATGTACTCGATTATAAAAATCTGTAACAAAAATAATCCATACAAACACAATTATATTTGAACTAGCGAAACCGACAGACATTGTTCTGCCACCAGCGCCACCTATCGGCTCCATTAGTAAATCATTTCCCTAAATGGTAGGCCCCTACCTATTAAAACTTACACAAACATTTTCCAAACGTTTAGAAGAAGTTTAGTAACAAGCACAAGAAATATATGTTTACATAAAGATTAACGAAAATCCTTTTCGTTTTCTGTTTAGTGTATTTAGGACAAGTATTAGTGGGCTTTAATATGAGCTGGACTGGACCTATTTTTCCAAAATTGCGGGACCTAAGTCAATCGCCGTTACCATATATACCATCGGAAACAGAAATGTCCATTATTGCAGCTTTAATATACGTTGGAGCAATACCAGGTTCGTGAATCCTCTTTTTCTTAATCGAAGATGCTTTGGAGTTTAAAGAAGAAAAAAGTTGACTTTAAAAATGAATAATTATTTTTTTCAAACAAGTACACTGTACTTACATCCATACATATTTAATAGTTTTCGGGACTGTAAATATTTGTACATATCTAAATTTAAAACACCACGAAATAAAGTGCACTATGAATTTATTCATAATCCAAGTTAACGTCCCAAACAAGATGGCGAATTATTGAATTTAGACAGCGAATATATTAACATTGAAATCTAGTTATCTATTAAAAACGAAGAAAGTCAATTTTATGGTAACGAAATACCTGGGTAGTGTATTTTAACTTATTTAAACTTCATTTAATTTATATTACTTTTTTCAATTTCAGGTCCGCACGTAACAGGATTTTTATCAAATGTATGGGGCAGAAAACCTTGTATAATAATAGGAGGGTTGCTATTGATTTTGGGATATGCCGTTTTGGCGTGGGCGAACAGTCTGGCTATGTTATATTGGGGCAAATTATTCACAGGATTTGGAGCCGGAATCATTATCGTTACGAATCTTGTATATGTTGGTGAAATAGCGTTAGTATAATTTTTAAAAGTTAGTTTCTTATCGTTTTAATATTTATTTGTTGTTAAGCTGTAAATGTCCCACAGCTGGGCTAAAGCATCCTCTATTATTAAGGAGAAGGTTTAGAGCTTAATCCACCACGCTGCTCCACTGCTGGTTGGCGGCTATACATGTGTCAGAATTTCTCCCGATACATGCATGTTTCCTCATGATGTTTTCCTTCATAGCCAAGCTCGAGATGAATGTAAACACAAATTTAGCACTTGAAAAAATCAGCGATGCTAGCCGGGTTTGATCGCGATTATCGGTAAAGATCGACGTGTTCTAACCCCTAGGCCATCTCGGTACATTCTTAAATTATGATAATTTAATTCACAGATCTTCAAACATTAGAGGTATTCTTCTAACAGGTCTTGGAATATTTACAACTTGTGGATTATTATTATGTTTCTCAACTGGACCATTTCTTTCTTATTTTAATGCAACGTTCGTTGGATTAGCTCTGTCTACAGCTTTCACAGTCTGTGCGATGTTCATTCCAGAATCGCCGCTATTTCATGTTTTAAAAGGTACTGTGATTTTTTAAATTTATATAATTTGTTTACCAATTAAATAAGCTTAGAAGTTAGGAATTGTTATAATTTCATTTTACAACATAAAATAAATTCTATTTACTACCGACTAACATGAAATCTTCCAATTTTGTTCCATATTTTATAATCATTTGTATAATTTGCAAGTACAAATATAAAAAAAGAAAATAAATAAATATATCTTCATTTATAACAACACTATTCCAGGTAAAGACGATGAAGTAAGAAAAACTTTAATAAATTTAGGTAGAGAGAATGATATTGCTAAATTAGTGGAATCAAAGAATGAATACGTAAACTCAACAAGTAAAAAAGATTGGATTGAACTATTGAAACTGAGAAGTAACAGGAGGGCACTGCTCATAACTTTTGTTCTGAATACTTTACAACAGTCGAGCGGGTTTTTCGTTGTAGTAGCATTTTCTGGAACAATATTCGAAATGGCCGGATCTTCAGTTAATTCGGATGTAGCTATGATAATAATTGGTTTATGTCAATTATGTGGTAGTTCGACAGCACCGTTTTTTGTTGATAGAAATGGGAGAAAAACTTTATTGCTGGTATCCTCTGTTCTTTGTTGTTTGAGTATGGTGAGTACGAAATCAGTCTGGTATTTTAAAGTAATGAAAAATAAGCGAAACATTGAATCAGTATTACTGAACTGGTAAAAGGAAAATTCTTTCACTGCTTATGTACAAAATATTTTCAATTGTTGATACTGATGTTTGGTAATTGAAATATATTTGCTAAGTGTCCCTTGCTTGTGTGTTATTGCGTCACATCTACGAGTCATACAGTGATGTTATGCTTCCTCGATAAATGGGCTATCTAACGCATAAAGAATTTTAATTCCGAATTAGATCAGTAGTTTCTTTAGATGACCCTCTACATATAAACTTATAAAGATTTTTAAAAGTGTTTCTAGTATTAGTATAGGTGATTCCCATTATATGTTTTTATTTAATATATAAACTTTTTCTGTTCCTACAAATACAGTTATTTTTCGGTGTTTACTTTTACTTGCAACACATAAATTATTCTGGGATAAACAATATGAAATGGTTGCCGTTACTTCTCCTTATTGTGTTTTTCATTGGATACGATTGTGGTAAGTTAGCAAGATTTTGTTTGGTATAATGTTGCGTTATCATTATCTGAAGGATATTAGTTCAACTAGTGTCACCAAAATAGTAAAGAAAATGTTAGAATGTGAGATTTGTTTTACTCTCTGAGTATTGCGGAATGTACATACATCTTTTTTAATATTAATAGTAGGTAAAAGACTATGTTTACCTGATGTTAAGTGATCACCGCCGTCTATTGACTTTTGCAGCACTAGAAGAACCATGAATGCGTTGGCTGCTAAAAATCAGCTCTCTGCTGACAGACGCGTTGGCGCAATGGTCACTCCAACTGACTAAAGCGCTAACGGTCGCGGGTTCGATCCCCGCTCACGGCAAACGTGTGTATTGGCCATACTGATGTTTGTCGTGGTCTGGGTGTTTGTGTTAGTGTTGTGAGTGTTTCCGGACCCCCGACACAAGGTCATGAGATCTTAATGGGGGCCGTTGAGTGTGATGCGTTATTTAAAAAAAAAAAAAACTAAAGTGTTATAATATGGAATGAAAGAGAATAGGAAGTAAGAAAGGGAATGGGGCCTCACCCATTAGTGTTTTTATTGTATTCTTATTAGTATTCCCTCTCTTTTATTCATCTTACGTAATTTACGCCGAGTTTCTTTGAAAGTGAGGCACTGCTCTGGTAGGGTCGATTAGACCGCAATCTTCAGTCACAAGTTTTATATTTTTATTAATAATTTTGAATTTTTGCTTTTAGGAATAGCTATAATACCAAATGTGCTTGTTGGTGAGATGTTTACGATTAACGTAAGAAGCAAGGGCTCAGCTGTGGCAATAACATGCTCATGGGTATCTGGAATTTTAGTACTATTAATCTATGGATTTATATTACAAAATTGCGGCATTCACGTGGCGTTCTGGTTTTTCTCCTGTTCATCATTAGTAACGTTACTCTTTACAATATTCTTTGTTCCCGAGACAAAAAGAAAAACTTTGCTGGAAGTTCAAGAGATTTTAAGCAGAAAATAAACGAGTCTAATATTTTGTTTTATTTTCAATGATATCCTCTCTGATTGTGTTTGCTTCGATATATCCAACTGACTGTAAAAAATAAAGTAACAGCTTGTAAATGTCCCACTGCTGGGCAAAGGTTTCTTCTCCTATTATATTAAGACCTCAGAAAGGCCTATTCACCTATTATAGAAGGTTATACATGTGTAAGAATTTCTCCAGGCACATGCACGTTTTGTCACGATGTTCACCGCTGATCTCAAGATGAATTTAAACACTAATTGAATACTTGGAAATTCAGCGGTGCTAGCCTGGGTTTGAACCAGCGATCATCGGTTAAGATCGTCGTGTTCTAATCACTAGTCCATATTGGGTTGTGATGTTTGTATGTAAAATCTTATTTCGTGGTCATATTTACCTATAATTAAGTAAAAATACTTCTGTATGCTAATAAAGAAATGTGAAATACAAAACTTAAGAATCATACCATATTGATGTCCAAGGAGGTAATAAAGTTTGTATGGAGAAAAAATATTTTTAAATCCGATTAACCTTAATTGGATAAATAAAGGCCTGTATCATAAAATATCAAAATCATCCCTCATTATGTTGGTAGAGGGCGTTGAATTTCAAAAAAAAAATCATTCGTTTATTTATTGTTGTTAAATTTATCATCATACTTCTGTAATAACTTAGGGATAAACTAAGAAAAGGTCTTTTGATATTCCTCTAAATGGGGGAAAGGGGGTGAAAACTCATGATAAATCTTATTTCGTGGTTATATTTGCTTACAATTGTAAACAAATACTATTGCATGCTAATAACGTAATGTAAAACATAAAACTTACCAATATTATCCCCTATTGAGGAGACAATGGGGTGGTAAAATTTATATGGAGAAATATATTTCTTTATTCTATTAAACGAAAACTTAGCCTAAATATTCCAGAGAATGGATGCTTAATTACCTGTATCACAGAATTTCAAAATTATTCCTTATGAGGGTCTAGAGGGTCTTATAGTACAAAAGAAACATATTTTAAATTTGTCTCTATTTAGAACAATTAGGTATGTTTTTTCATGTAATACAATAATACATCAATCATCCATCAATTTAACAAAAGTGAAGTACCTCGAACAATGTTCGCGCGAACCGATTGTGTTAGTGTGGTGTGCTCCCAGCATTATAATAACGGTAAAGACAATATTAATATTGTGAGGGTAGGCGAAGAAAACTCGCGCACTCGTCGCCGGAGGGCGCGCGGTACACCAGTCAGCTCGTGACCACGGCGAATGTAACTTCGTCGAAACGTCGGGCAATAGAAAGGTATTACTACTATTAGTTATCGCGATAAGACCCGTTATATTAAATATGAATTAATCATCCTTTATCTACGTGTACAAAGACATGGGCAATGCAGAGCCCGATGCAGAGCTGTTAATTATTGAGGAGTTCTCCTGGTATCGCATTATCAGCTCCACTTCACCGTATATATTGTGCCGAGCATAAATTGCTTAGCAATCATATTGAAGCAATTGAATCGCAATTCGTAAAATACTCGTTATTGAGTGGTTCCAGTGCCCATCTGTGGTCTTCATCATCAGCTCCATCTCATCAAATGTAGCTTTTCGTGAGCAAATGCACGTGTTACTATCAAAAATACCTAAATCGGTATAGGTGTGCCTATAATATTTGAAGAGCTTCCTCGATTTATCTAGGATCACATTATCAGGTTCTGACATCATGACAATGGGACCAAACTAGAAGTATACCCTTTTAAACAAAAAAAATATTGAAATTCGCTCCACAAACGGCGAAAAAATCGGTGAACATACTTTTTCGAAGTCGGTTAAAAAGAAATATACGCTACGAACGGACCTGCTTATTTCCTTCGAAGTAGTTCTGAAAATAATTAAGTGTAAAGTGACTACACTTCTTTAAAAAGTTTATATAAATTCTAAATACTAAATGGTGATTTTATCAGTTTTCCGAACTTCTGTTTGATAAGTAATTAATTGGTGAGCCGATAATCCTGGTGGAGTACATCGGGTAGCATACATAAAAAACAGCTTGGGGTTCCATCCGAAGGTCGGTAGTGTGAATTTGCCCGCTTCCTAAGGCTGAAGATCGTCAAGGTTGAAAGTCAACCTTCCAACACTTGGGGGCGAATATGTTTGCGCCTAGAACTAGTGTGTGACATAGCAACATTATAAGCGTTGCAATTATTTTAAATCAGGCGCTTCAAGAATTTCTATACAATTTAATGTTATAAGTACCGACCGCGACAGTAATATTTTAATTTTATGTAAATTCAGTCAAAACAGACCTTCTACCGTTAGTCAAGCTGACGTTCAACTTATAAAAATATCAAATTCTTAATTTTTAAAATTTCTTATAATTGTCTACTTTTAAAAAGGATTTGTTAGAGTACAATACATTCTAATATACACAAATAATTATATTTAAAGTAAACAGAAAGAGCGATTAAAAATAACTCACAGTGTCACAGTAAGTCACAGTGAGGCAAGGTGTCCAAAGCACTGATATGCTGGTCAAGGTATAAAAAAAAATTATTTATAAACATTCGAAGTTTGAATCTGGCACTAATGGGTAGCCCCATTTATTTAGATAAAAAAGGTATTTTTTTATTATACGGGCATTTATACTTTCTACTACTTATTGTTTATTACATTTTCTTAAAATATTCGTTCGCGGCTTATTTTCGGAACTGATAACTCAGCAAAAACTGCAATAAAAGTTTTTCTTATAAGATTTACAATAATTTAAACTGACATATCTCAAATCGGTGCCAAAATAATCGCAAAGAACTCTTTTTGACACTTGTTTTTATCACAATAGCTACTGAAGTTAAGGGCTAATTGTCGGAATCTATCAATGTTGCATACATTTTATCTGTTAAAAAAAAAATTGTCATAAAATTTAGGAACTGACAAAATGATACATGGTTTGATAGCAACAGTTCTGTAATTAAACCTCTTATCAAAACATTTTTTTGTTTATGGATTTTAGCAGTCTGAACCACACACATTGTCATTTTATAAAAATCCCATTCAATTACCTAGGCTAGGTAAACGAAGCAATGCGGAGTTGAGAATGGAGCCTCTGATGTCCGACGCTACGACAAATATTGTAGATTGACAAACTCGGGCCTGGGTGTAAAGTAAAGGTAGTTTTTTTATAATATCGCATTAAAAATTTTTGAAATTCTCAACTTTTCTACAAGAATGTGCATGTAACATACATATAAGCCAAGCCCCCCTTGAATTAATCAGTTCATTGATGAAAATTGCAGTAAAATTCGTTGCGTAGTTTAAAAGATCTAAGCGTACACACGGCGGAAAGCGACTTTGTTTAAAACTGTGTAATGCTCCATTGTGCTCACTACGAAACTCATACATAGTTTCAAGTATTGTTTATTCGACTGTACCATGCGCGAAATCGGATTCGCCTCGTATTCAGACTTACGTGAATCAAACTATAACAACCCCACAAAGTCTTTAAGAATAAGATTAAGATAAATTTTTTGTCCTTATCTTATCGCACTCTGTCAAATGATTACAGCATTTCTGATACATAAATTAAGCCGACTTTGATATGTCGGATCTTTACCAGAAGTTAATAAACTGTTAACAGATAAAATTAAACTCATAAAGTAGAGTAGCGATGTTATCATTTCGTTTCTAATTTTATTGACAACAAGCTTTTTATGTTTCCTGAAAGCGATAGATCTCTTAGTATTTTTTTAAATTGTGACGTGCAATGACGAATGTTAAATTATAATTGGACGGGCGTGGAAGTGGAGAATATTTAACCTTTCACGAATTAAAGCGTAAAATTGGTATGTTAAAATATATATTTTGCATTTAACTTGCCTTTTTCGCGATTTCGGTCGTGTTAGTAGATTTCGTTTTTAAATAATACGTATATGTACATCTTAAAAAATTACCTTTTGAATGGTGTTATAATTTTAAAAATTATTTTTAATATTCGTTATCTTATTAGTATAGATATAATTTAAACAGATGCGATGACTATTACTACATTTTGATTTTGTTGCAGCGAACTCAAATTGAATCTTTCTGAATCCTGTTTTTACAAAAAAAAAAATAAATAAAATAACGTTTAAAAATGTATTTAAAAATTACTGGCATAAAACGACAAGTACTCATTTCAGCATGCCGTAAGTATTTTTTTTCCATTTTTTTGCAGTTTGGATAAATGTTGAATATCGCCGGGGATAGTGCAAAACCGCGTAACTAGCTATGCAATAAATATCCATATTTGAATAAAATATTAAATTTCATTAAGGAAAAAAAAACAGAAAATTATGTACATAACCGATATTTGTAAAATTAATAGTAAACATAAATAAATTTTGATATATAATGTCAGTGACTATACAACAACACTGCGTTATAATTTATATGTTACTAATTTTTATCAATAATGTAATTTAATATTTGGTTCAAATTTAGACTTAACAGGAAAAGCTAGATGCGCGATTTTGCAGTATCCCCGACGATTTCTAATTTTTAAGAATCTCAGATGTTAATGAAAATGAACCATCACATTCATAGTCCACGTCTTTATTTTCCAACGTATATAACGTAATAATATATAACCTAACGTAGTATGTATATAACAAAAAATCGACACCCTGTCTCTTTCATGACATCAATAATTTCGTTGCTGGGCAATTCTCAAACCCACGTGTACATTAGACCCTTCAACTGTAGGTACAATTATTTGCCTATCACTTGGGTATCTTTTTCAGTTTTTTTAATAATTTCAAAGGAAGCATACTTATAGTATTGAACGGTTGAACGGTTTTATTTTGCTTGGCTTGTTTATGTCCTGAGCGGATCAAATCTGGTAATTTTGATTTTACCCCTTTACTGTTGACCTATTGATTTGAGATTTGGTACAAAACTTTTATTCTGTCATTACAATAAATGTGATTTCAGTATTAAATGTACTCGTACTTATATTTCTTGTGAGTTCCCATGCATTCTGTTTTAAATTTTGTAACATAGATAATTCTCACGAACAGTATTATATTTAAACTAGCGGAACCGACAGACGGAGAGTCCTTACCACTAGCAGCGCAAAATGTCCGGTCCAATTGTGAACCATTGACCATCAATGTGACGGAAATTGGCCTTTTAGGAAAAGTTCAGTAACAAACACATGAAGAAGAGAAATATATGGTTATATAAAGATTAACAAAAATCCTTTTCAATTTATGTTTAGTGTATTTAGGGCAAGTATTAGTAGGCTATAATATGAGCTGGACTGGACCTATTTTTCCAAAATTGCGGGACCTAAGTCAATCGCCGTTACCGAATATACCATCGGAAACAGAAATGTCCATCATTGCAGCTTTGATATATGTGGGAGCAATACCAGGTTCGTGCATTTTCTTTTGAATACTACTATTTCATAACTTAAACATTTCATTATTAATGACATCGTTTACAAGTTTATAGAAAAAAAAAGTAGAATTTCAAATGAATACTTATTTTTTTTCAAACAAGTATAGTTTTTGGGACTCTTAAATATTTGTATATATCAAATTTAGAACACCATTAAATAAAGTACAACATAAATTTATTCCAAATCCAAGTTAGCGTCAGATACTAAATGCCAAATTGTAAAATTTAGACGGTGAAAACATTAACGGTAATATTAGATTTCAGTCTAGGCATTATTCAAAACAAAGAGAGTTAATTTGTTGATAACCAACGATACAATTGAGTAGTGTTTTAAATTATTTAAAATTCATTTAATGTTTATTATTTTATATTACTTCAGGTCCGTACGTAACAGGCTGGTTGTCAAATATATGGGGTAGAAAACCTTGCATAATTATAGGAGGTGTGCTATTTACTTTGGGATATGCCGTTTTGGCGTGGGCGCACAATATGGCAATGTTGTATAGTGGGAAGTTATTGTCAGGATTTGGAGCTGGAATCATCATCGTTATGAATCTCGTATATCTTGGTGAAATAGCGTTAGTATAATTTATAAAGTTATATATCCTTTTAAATATTTATTTGTAGTTAAACTTTGATAATTGTATTTACAGATCTTCAAACATCAGAGGTATTCTTTTATCAGGTCTTGGAATATTCACAACTTGTGGATTAGTATTGTGCTTCTCAACTGGACCATTTCTTTCTTATTTTAATGCTACATCCGTTGGCTTGGCTTTGTCTATAGCTGTGACAGTTTGTTCGATGTTTTTACCAGAATCACCATTATTTCATGTTTTAAAAGGTATTGATTGTATTTTATTTTAATAAACATAATTTTTTTACTATTTTTATAAGCTTAAAAGTTAGGACAATTGTTATAAATTCGTATTACAATTAAAATAAAATAATCACTTCGTTTGTCAGGTCACCATATTTACGACTAAAAAAAACTTCCAAATTTAATTTCGTATTAAAGTCAATTTTATAATTAACGAATACATTCATATAAAAATAAGAAATAAACAAATGTATTTTAATTAATAACAACACTATTCCAGATAAAGAAGACGAAGTAAGGAAAACATTAACAGACTTAGGCAGAGAGAATGATATAGGTAAATTAGTCAAATCAAAGAAAGACTACGTAAACACAACAAGTAAAAAAGATTGGATTGAAATAATGACACTGAGAAGCAATAGGATGGCATTGTTCATAACTTTCGTCTTGAATACTTTACAACAATCTAGCGGGTTTTTCGTTGTAGTAGCATTTTCTGGCTCAATATTTGAAATGGCTGGATCGTCAATTAGTCCGGACGTAGCTATGATAATAATTGGTTTATGTCAATTATGTGGTAGTTCGACAGCACCGTTGTTCGTAGAAAGAAATGGGCGAAGAACTTTGTTGTTGGTATCTTCTGTTCTTTGTTGTTTGAGTATGGTGAGTACGAAATCAGTCTGAAAAAATAATCGAATCAGTGTTACTAAAAAGTAAAATTTTATCACTTTCAATGTGATTAAATATTTTCGATTGTTGATATCGATATTTGAGAATTCAAATATATTTGCTAAACGGTGCCCATCATCGTTTCACTCGCGTTTGTAGTTACTGCTTAACTCCTATGAATCGTAGAGTGATATAACGCAGACTATAAATGGACGCTGATAAGCAATACTTTGTCAACCCACTCGGACTTCATTTCGAGAAAATGGCGTCTAAAGATGTCAAACTTATTCTTAATAAATTTGTTTGAAGACGTTTATATTCATCTTTTCTTTTCTGATAAAAATTAAAGTAAATTAAAAACTGATTGATATATTTAATGTATTATCTAATAATAAGATTTTCTACTATTTGAGATTATTGTATAAATTGCAAAATATAAAACGCTCTTCAAATTCGAAACATTAAATTAAGAAACTTTTTCCGTACTTATTTAGGTTAAATGACTTGAAAATGTTTTGAATAATGTTAAGTAGATGACGCAGTATAAGAATACATCAATATCTCCAAATTTGACTTTTTGTGGGTTAATACATTATTGCTTATCAGCATCCAAATATCCTCAATGAAAGGGCTATCTAACGCAAAAAAAATCAAATCGGATCAGTAGTTTCGGAAATTACCTCTCTGTAATATTAGTATAGCTGATTTTCATATGTTTTACTAAATTGATAATAATTTTTCTGTTCCAAAAATACAGTTATTTTTCGGTGTTTACTTTTACTTGCAACATATAAATCATTCTGGGATAAACAATGTGACATGGTTGCCGTTACTTCTCCTTATTGTGTTTTTCATTGGATACGATTGTGGTAAGTTAGCAAGATTTTATTAGGTATTCTGTTCGATGTTGCATTATCATTAGTTGAAATTTATCAGTTTAATTCATTAAAAAAAAAGTTAAAATGTAAAACTTCTTTCATTCGCTGAATGTTGTGGTGAATTTTTAATAAAATTAGGTGGTTTAGTAAGTGGGACTGATGTTAAGTAATCGCCTCCGTCCATAGACATTAGCAGCACCAGAGAAACCACAAACGCGTTATCAGCTTAAAAAGGAATAATAGATGACAGAAAATAAGAAGACAGGAAAGAAAAATTGAGACGTGAGACGAATTGGTCTCTGGCTCTCTCACTCTCTCATCGTGGCAACCGCATATTATCTACATCACGTCGATTTACTTTGAGAACGAGTTACTCTCCCGGTTGGGCTAATGTATTCGAGATAGTCTATACGAGCTGTAGTCAATAGGTTAAATCCAGGCTCTACCTATTGAGGTAACCTGAAGCAATCTTCAGCCACAATTTTCATATTGTTAATAAATATTTTCTATTGTTGCTTTTAGGAATTGCTATTATTCCAAATGTGCTTATTGGTGAGATGTTTACGATTAACGTAAGAAGCAAGGGAACAGCTGTGTCGATAACATGCTCTTGGGTATCTGGAATTTTAGTACTATTAATCTATGGAGCTATACAAGAAAATTATGGAACTCACGTGGCGTTCTGGTTTTTCTCTTGTTCATCTTTAGTATCGTTACTCTTCACAATATTTTTTGTTCCTGAGACAAAAGGGAAGAGTTTGTTAGAAGTTCAAGAGATTTTAAGTAAAAAATAAATGTGTTTTATATATTGTTTTATTTTTCCTATTGACTGTAAGCAATTAATCTCAATGTAGATCATAATATTTAATGACTATAGATATGTTTACACTATTTGAAGTTAAAAATCAGTACTCATTTACAACTTTGACTAGCGCGTTATTGGACTCTTTTGTCCAAAGATATTCTCGCCTGTCGTACTCAGTCACTAGGCAACGTCATCTAAAGTGGTCAGCTTTTGGGTTGCCAAAATCCATGTCTATAGTTATATAAAGTAAAAAAAATAAAGTAACAATTTTTAAATGTCCCATTGCTGGGCAAATGCCTCCTCTCCTATTAAGGAGAAGGCTTAGAGCCTAATCCAGCACGCTGCACCACTAGAGGATATACATGTATCAGAATTTCTCCCGGAACATGGTTTCCTCACGATGTTTTTCTTTACCGCCGAGATGAATTTAAATACAAATTTAGCACTTGAAAATTTAGCCGTGCTTGCCGGGGTTTAAGCACACGATCATCGGTTCCAACCACTAGGCCATCTCGGCTCTTTATATATATATATATAGTTATATCATGTATATAGTTATATCATATATATTGTTGATATAAACTCATTTTCATAAAAGATTATCTGCATTAAAAGCAGATTCGTAGAATAAAAAGTTTTATCTAATAATAACTTTTTCAGATATATGAGATTATTGCATATCGCACTTAAATATTCTAAACATTAAATTAAGACACTTTTTTCCGTACTTCCTTTGTTTAATTCACTTGTAACATTTTTGAATTATGTTAAATACGTGACGGCGTATCAGAATACATCAATATCTTCGAAATCGACTTTCTGTGGGTTGACACATTATTGCTTATCAACATCCAATTATAGTTTTTAGATAAGAAGATGAGTAAACAGTTTAAACAACTACAAGGAAAAAAATAAAAAAATTAAAGAGCGTAAAAAAAGATTTAAGTGATAATAAACATACCAGTAATCCTATTATAGAAAAGTTTATTATCTGTAATAATCACGCCTTCGGCTGTATGTGTTTCTTTTTTATCTTATTCCATAAGCTTACGGATTTTGAAATTGTTTGTGTATTAAGAATTATATTCTTTAAGGTTCCGCAGGCCATATCAGATCACTTTGATGTCACTCTATCTATGCTTTAAGACCTTTTCCTTAAGAACTCGAGGACAGATTGAAATCAATACTTTTGTGTCATATATATGATTTGGACTCGAAAAATCAAACTTCTATGCCTACGAAACCAAAAGATACAGCGATTTGTGTCATATATTTTGATCATTTTATCGTTTTTGTGAGGAAATCAAACATTGTAGGATCTTTTCCAATGTCATAAAATTCGGCAAGGAATAAGATTTTTTAGTATTAATACAGGAAATTGAAAATTCAAATAATTATAGTGAAATATGTGATATATAAAAAGACCATGAACAAATTGAGCTTAAAAATATGCATTATTGACACTATATTATTACTAATAATTAAGAGACTAAAAATAAATGTACGCATAATTGTCCTGCATATTTAGATTCTAATTTTTTAAACAAAAAACTTTAAAGATCTTTTATTTGATTTAGAATGTAAGTACATACAATGTACTCGATACAAACAATGTACATCAATATCTTTTTTTTCAATGATTCGATGTGATCTTTTTTTTAGCATTTTGGATTCTACATTAAATGCGCCAATTTTTGAGATAACTTGCAGATTCTGTGTAGTAAATTTTTTTTAGTGTGAGTTCTCAAAGTATAGTGATGCAAAAGACAAAAACCTTTAAATTGAAATTCAAGTGACTTTTTTTCGCACATGATAGACTTAGAGCCCTGAAATTTTATTTATTTGATAAATATATTATTCAGCTTTAAGAAACAGTAACAACGATTGAGAAAGGTTTAAATTTGTAGCCATGGCAGTCAAAAAACCTACTAAAGAAGTCATTTTTCGTACTTTTCACATAATGGCTCCTATCTCAGAAACCAAGGGACTTTTACAGAAACGATTTTTTGTCTACAGACTCGTTATGACCTGGCCTATATCCCATTTCAATTTAATCGTTGACTTTCGGGACACCTGTATATACTGGAAAAGTGTAAATTGGAAGAAATCTCTTCTAAGGATAAGTATACCTTTTAAACTTTCTTTTCCTGTGACATATATGTTTCTGGCGTGTTTATTAACTTGTTAAATAAATAAATATATTATTGCATTAGCGACACACCCCGACTTTGCATGGGTGCAATGTATTTCGTTAAGAAATTATTATTTCTACTGTAATGAGAGTTATATGAATTTTGTTCTTGAATCAATCTCATTATAATCCGTAAAAAAAAATATCCGGCTCGAAGGACTAAATTTGTCGGGTGTAAAGCAACAAAATAATTTAATAGGAAGTTTATGGCTTTAAATAATAAGTATTCTGGTAATTGGTCATTTGTAACTGTAAGTTTATTTGAGTAAGAGTTGGTTTGAGCACACCGACATAAGATAATTAAAAAAAAATTTCAAATTCTAATATAAATACTAAATATATACTGAAAAAAAGTTCCTTAATTCAATGTTTCGAATATTGAAGAGTATTTCATATTTTACAAAAAGTGACATTATCATATATTTAAAAAAACTTACTATTAGATAAACCCTTTTATTATACCAATCAGCTTTTAATTACACAAAAGGTATGGAAATAGAAAATAATAAATAAACGTATCACACTCAACGGCCCCCATTAAGATCTTGTGACCTTGTGTCGGGGGTCCGGAAACTTACACAACACTAACACAAACACCCAGACCACGACAAACATCCGTATGGCCAATACAGACATTTGCCGTGAGCGGGGATCGAACCCGCGACCGTTAGCGCTACAGTCAGTTGCAGTGACCACTGCGCCAACGTGTCTGTCGAAAATAAAAGATTTTCAAAGAAATTAAGGATGGGTTTGACACGTTTAGACGCCATTTTCTCATAATTGAAGTCCGCGTGGCTTGACATAGCACTGCTTATTAGCGTCCATTCATAATTAATATTTGTAATAATAGAATCGCCTTATAGTAGGGGAGCCCAAGATGCTTAATTCCCAGTTACTCGAGCGGCATGGAAACCTGTGGGATTTGGTACTTTATGTTCTAAAAAGAAAGAAAGTTTATTACAAGTTTTCTATTTAAGTAGTACACCTACACCAAGTAGAGCGTGTAAATAACAAAAAAAAAATTAATAAGGTATCTGCATTCACATATAAAAAGATATAATTTATTTATATAAAATTGAATATGTATCGTTACAAATAGAAATCTGTACAAATAATTAAAATTTCAAATACAAATGTTAATCCTCATCTCCACTTGATTCATCTTCGAAGTTTGTTGCTATTTCTTCAACGTTTTCGTCATCTTGTGGTGCTGTAACCAAGAATGTTTATGATACATTATAATCTTCTATTTGTGCTATGAGAGTGTAATATGTTAAAGAGAACATACATGGATCAGAAGTAACTCCTATAATATCAGGTGTTATGACAATGTCTCTGTACGGTTCAGGAAATTGGGTTCTAAGGAACCAAGTTGGCTCAAATTTTCCTTCTACTTTTCTCCATCATTAATGTAGAGGTGACGTCAGAACACGTTTGTGAGCGTTTCTATTATCAAGCGTCTACCAAACACGAGCACGCTATTGTGATCAGTGAGATGCCATCATGGCGGCGAACGTTACTTTGGAGGCGGCACAAGAGAGTGAGAGATAGAGAAAGCGCAAGAAAGAAAGTGAGACGCGTAGTGGGGAATATGCAGCTCTCAGCCGCTGTGCGCTTCACCTTTTCTCACCAATTCTACCGACCTCGCCCCATGAAAATGGTCAGATTATTATTTCTCAATAATTTTAAGTGTTCCCTTTAATTAAAAAAAAATTGAAGCGCGCTTGAGTATTTCGAGGTAATGTTTTTTTTTTAACAACTTTAGGACTCGCTAATTTTTTCAACGCCACGCTCAAATTTTCAGATTATTAAAATATACACTCTTTTAAATGTAATTAATGTACCTTTACTTAATCTGACGCGCTCGAGTATTTCAGAGGCTCGATTTTTATTTACTAATCTGACGGGTTACCCTCAACACACCCCGCCATATGAAGTGTTCATACTGGGTAAAGATGCATTAAAGGGTACAAGGATTTTACCTATATAATTATCTGACATGCTCGAGTCACTTCAAAAATCCCCGCTTGGGCTCTCCAATTATTAACATAATGTTGGTTTTCTAGTTTACTGTTTTGACTTGACATGATGAAAAACAAGTAACACAAATTGACAATTTGAAGAGATAATTGATATCAGGTATTCACAATCATTTTACATCTGATACAAGCATGTAACAACTTAAAAAAATCTTTTATGTTTGTAGAAGATTAAGATTTTTTCTTGTTTTATCTTATCTTATTGCACGATGTCAAAATATCACAGCATTTTTCTATGTAGATAGTTTATATCGGCCTAATGCGTCTCATCTCGGTGAAAAAATAGTTTAAAAATAAAGTTATATATGAAATCAGAACCTAAATCTATACATAAGATTGGTTAATAAACTTGAATTGTGATTTTAACAATATCGTTTCTAATTTCATTGACAATAAGCTATTTTTGATTTTTGACAAGGATTCATTTTTATCGTAATTATTCAACTTTATAAATTGTGAAGATGACATCTGTGAAATTATAATTAAATGGTTGTTATAGCATATATTATCTTTACATGAATCGAAGCGTAAAATTGGTATGTTAAAAGTGTACATATTTTATAGTAAAGATTGAAGAGCTGAGACGACTCTCTGTTAATTGTGATTTTGTTGCAGATGAACGCCTATTTATATGTGTGTGTAATATTAAGTTTAAAATGTTTTTTAAAATTACTGGGATTAAGCGACAAATACTTATTTCAGCATGTCGTAAGTATTGTTTTCTATGTCTGTTCTCATGAAACTCTTTTGTCTATACTAATATTATAAAGAAAAAGTTTGGTGCAAATTAAATATATACTGCTTTACTACAAAAGATTGAATAAAACCATGTTCAACACGTGTCTAGCTAAACAATGTTTAAAAATTAGACATTGTTTAAAATTATGTCGAAAATGCTACACAGCGTGTAAAATTATAAAGAAACTTATTAATAAAATGTCTCACGTTATATTTGTCAGCTAAAATATGTTTTAAGCATATATTAAAAATACCTAAGCTTATATTTATACATAATTAAACTAGGTCTAAACCATGTTTAACTCAAAACTATTAAACTGCGGATTTGTAGTACAGGATTTTATAGACGCGCGTTTAACGTGTGTTTAATTTTTTTGTAGTAAGGCAGTCAGTGTTAAATGATAATAATATGCAATAAAAATAATTTTGAGTTTAAATACAGAGGATGATCTTTAAATAAGTATTTTAAAACATAATTACAAAACATAACATATAACATAATAATTTACTTCTTAAATACATTTAAAATTGAATATTAAATAAGTTATATCTGTATATATAAAAGCAAAAGGTCCCTTACACACTCATCACGAAATTTTAAAAACTACAAGTGCTAAGAGTTACAAATTTTGCACGGGGGTTCTTTTTAGAACGTAGGTGGGGTAACGGGGATTGGAAGTTTGTATGAAACACATGTTAACTCCTGAATAGAATTAGAGTACCGCAACACTTCCTTCAATTCAATTTCATTTTTTAATTGCTGACTTTTGTCTACATCTTGCAAAACCGAAACCCAATTGATTTTGCGAGTGTAAGCTAAATATTCTAAGTGTGGTTTTTTATTAAATACTGTAGGTAACGGTTTTGGATGTTTGTTTACGAATTTCGATTTCTATATGTAAAATGTTATTGATATTATTTTCAGTGTATTTAGGGCAAATGATTGTAGGATTTACTACAAGCTGGACGGGACCAATTTTTCTGAAATTGCGGGATCAAAAGCAATCACCTTTGCCGTATTTACCTTCAGAAACAGAAATATCGCTGGTTGCGTCTGTGTTATACATTGGGGGAATACCAGGTAGGTACAATTTTACCCGACTGCCGACGTAAATGAGGCTAATGTATTTATCATTCTGTATGTGTATGTATCTATGTGGGTTTGTACCTTTGTGGCACTGTTTAAACCAAACGCGTGAAACGATTTTAATTATTGTAATATCGTAGCATATAGTTTTTTTAATTGTATTTTAAAAGTTCTAAGAACCTGAATTTTAATAGTGCTGTGCATCTTTTACTCTTAACCAAAGAGTATACAATAATTTTGTAAGATACATTTTTAAACAGTTTATTGACCTATTATATAGATTAAGGTTTGTTTATATATTTTTCTTTTTAACCACCGACCTTCCTGCTTAATTAACTTATAAATAAATTATTTGGCATGGCAACGAGGCAAGATGGCCTAGCCTTCACGTCGATCTCAACTGATGATTGCGGGTTAAAACCCCAGCTGGCAAAGCTGGTTTTTCAAGTGCTTAATTTCTGTTTAAATTCATCTCGAGCTCGGCGGTGGAGAAAAACATCGTGAGGAAACCTGCACGGGAGAAATTCTGATACATTTATATCCGCCAACCCGCAGTGGAGCAGCGTGGTGGACTAAGCTCTAAACCTTCTCCTTAATAGGAGACGAGGCCTTTGCCCAGCTGTGGGACATTTACAGGCTGTTACTTCTTTTTACTTTACTTGTTTTATAATTTGACGGAACGGTTCGTTCGCCTTTAAGCCAATAAAACACGATTCCTATTTATCTTCGTTTAAAAAAATATCCATGTTATATTCTTAATCGAGATCTTTGAAACTCAAAATTGCAGTTTATTATGTTGATAAATTCCGATTAAGCTATCGTGAACTTTAGTCATTTGAAAAGGTCCTTAACCTTCTTACCTTTGTGTCTCTCTTTTAGGTCCGTATATAATGGGCTGGTTGTCAAACGTACGAGGCAGGAAACCTTGCATAATAATAGGGGGTGTGCTCTGCTGTTTGGCATATGCCATTTTAATTTGGGCACATAATTTAGCAATGCTGTATTGTGGCAGATTATTATCAGGCCTAGGAATTGGAATTGTTGCCGTTATGAATCTTGTATATATTGGCGAAATGGCGTTAGTATATTTTGACTCTGATATGCAATACTATGTCAAGCCATACATACTGCATTTTGAGGAAATGGCGTCTTAAGATGTCAAACGTATTCTTAATAAATTTGTTCGAAGACGTATACATCCATTTTCTTTCTTCTATTTTGGTTAAATGAATTGAAAGCAGATCAGTATTATAAAAAGTTTTATTACATAATAAGTATTTCAAATACATTGGATTATTGCATATTGCAAAACAATGATACACTTAAATAATCAAAATTTTAAATTAAGAAACTTCTTTCCGTACTTATTTAATTAAGATGTCTTAAAAGCTTTTGAATAATGTTAAATACGTGGCGTTATTAGAATTCATCAATATCTCAGAATTTAACTTTTTGAGTGTTGGCACATTATTGCTTATCAGCATTTATTTATGTTTATTTATATTACACGATTACCAAATAAAAATTACCAAATCTATTCTATTTCTTTATTCTATCATTGTTAACAAATTATATGTATTATCTAAATATTTTATTTCATGGTTAAGGCTGCAGTATTTTAGTATGTATGTAATTTAAGAAAACATGTCAGTGCATAAAGTGTATATTGAAAAATGTATCTCTTAATATTTATTTAATAAAGGTTGATTTCTTTTGATATGTATAAATGCATATACGTGTCATGATCTTATTATACTGTATCGGAAACACACAAAACACAAACACAAACACCCAGACAACAAAACAACGTTTGCTGTGAGGGGAGATCGAACCCGCGACCGTTAGCGCTTCAGTCAGTTGCATTGACCACGGCGCCAACGTCTCTGTCAAATGTGTTTGTTGTTTTTAATAAACACATTACTGCACCGGACACTATCTGAGCACATTATTATGCATGTAGTACATATGCAAAAAACCCTCTTTACATCATACATTCAATTATCCGAATGCAAAACGAAGAAATAGTCCGTTTAATCGAGCCCCTACTGTATCATCACTTTCTTAAGCTTTGTTAACTGTTTAATTATCTGTCAACAGGTCTTCAAATATAAGAGGTATACTTCTCACAATTATTGGAATATTTACAACATGTGGAACAATATTGTTGTTCTCTGTTGGACCATATTTTTCTTATTCTGTAGCGACATCTGTTGGGTTCGCTGTAAGTTTAGCGTTTACACTTTGTGCTGTATTTATACCGGAATCACCGATTTTTTATGTCTTAGAAGGTATGTATTCTAAAATATGTTCAGAATTATCGAAATTTGTTTTTATTGACATAATATTAGCTATTTTAAGAATAGTAAATGTACATGTAAGTTGTGCCGTAAATGATTCATTTTGCACGTATAATTTAAAATGTAAATTAACTAAATGTTAAACATAAAAAAGAACAATGAATAAAATTCCTGATTAAAACAAAAAAACAATCTATACAAACAATATTAATTACAGACAATGAAAATAAAGTAAAGGAGAAATTAAGAGATCTAGGTAGAGAAGATGATATTGATAAAATATTGGAAACTAAGAAAGAATATATGAACACATCAACTAAACAAGATTGGATTGAGCTGATAACGCTAAAAAGTAATAAGAGAGCAATGTTTATTGTCTTTGTTATGAATATCTTGCAACATTGCAGTGGAATATTCGCTGTATTAGCATTTTCTGGATCTATATTTGAAGTGGCTGGATCATCTGTGAGTCCCAATATAGCGATGCTAATCATTGGTTTATTCCAACTATCTGGCAGTGCGACAGCGCCATTTTTCGTTGAAAGAAATGGGAGAAAAACTTTGTTGATTATATCTTGTCTTCTGTGCTTTTTGAGTATGGTTAGTATGAATAATAAATAAATAATAAACGCATCACACTCAACGGCCCCCATTAAGGTCGCGTGATCTTTTGGCGGGGGTCCGGAAACACTCAAAACACGAACACAAACACCCAGACCACGACAAACATCCGCATTGCCAATACAGACATTTGCCGCGAGCGGGGATCGAACCCGCGACCATTAGCGCTTCAGTCAGTTGCTGTGACCATTGCGCCAACGTGTCTGAAAATACGTGTAAAAATATACAAAGTATAAATACATGTTTTTATTGTAAATATAAATCAAATATATTTCGACGTATAAATTGATACTCCTATGGTGTTACAAATTTGCAACGCAATATCCATAAGTGGTGCTGATAGCTGAATGCTAGGAGACATACATGTTCGTTCCCAGCGAATTAGAAAATCTATAACTTATTTTGCATGTGATTTTGTTTTTCTTTTTAAGTTATTACTCGGGGTTTACTTTTACTTGGATCATATACATTATTCTGGGATAGATAATGTAAAATGGCTGCCGCTACTGCTTCTCATTATATTTTATCTTGGATATGATGCTGGTAAGTTAATTTGTTTGATATTCTGTACATACGTTATGTTATCACTAGTTTTGGAAAAAGACTTTTAAAGTTTTATTCTTTTCAATATTATATGGATGATAAAGATGCTTACATTTAGTATAAGCTGGATTCACATAGGGTATTTAATATATTTGTAACTCTTAAATGTATGTAGCTAGTGTATTTTTTTAATGGTATCTATCAATTTTCTTACCGTTTCTTCTTGGTAGAATCCACATTCCGAATCAGTGGTAAATTCATTCATTTTATTTTTTCAGTATTTTCTTCTGTTTTGACGATTCAAAAGTGCTTTTAAAAGCCTACTTTAACAAAGTATATTTTGATTTTGATTTTTTGTTTTTATGAATGTTTCTTAGGCGAGAATAACATTTGTAAGTTTTACTTTCGAAAACGATATAAAACTCTGTAACCTATCAAAATTAACTAAGTAGCCTTATGAAAGCTGTGGGATTGTCTAAAATAAGGTAATGACAGTAAATTTTTTCAGATCTATAGCAATGATAAACAACTTATGAAATTTATATATCTTTATGAAATTTAAGAGTAGACTTTATAAGCGTAATTCTCGCCTTAGAAAGGTTACAAGTGATCGTTACAAATAATGGAAAATTTTGCTTTTAGGTTTAGGTGTTATTCCAAACGTGCTCGTTGGTGAGATGTTCACGATAAATGTAAGAAGTAAAGGTTCAGCTGTTGCACTCTCATGCTCATGGCTATCAGGGTTTTTGGTAACCACAGCCTACGGAGCCATAACCGAAAATTTTGGAATTTACGTAGCTTTTTGGTTTTTTTCTTGCACATCTTTAGTCGCATGTTTGTTTACAATATTCTTTGTTCCGGAGACAAAAGGGAAGAGTTTGTTAGAAGTTCAAGAGATTTTAAGCAAATAATAAAACATGGAAAGAAATTATTGCATTTTGAATATTATCCTCACCGATATTTATTTGTTTTCAATTACCCGATGATGAGTGATCACTGACTATAAATATTTGTAGTTACAGATTAACCACAACCACTAATGCTTTTTCAACTTTAAAAAGGGATGAGGGTTGAAGAGGAATAGGCAATAACAGAAGGAATAGGGAAGGGAGTTTTTGGAGTCGGTTGCTTTTTTGAGAGGATCAAATAAGATATGATCTATATGATTTTTTCGTTTCTTTCGGTACATATTATTCACTAATTATTTAATTAATAATAATATAAAATATATACAACGTTTCGTTAACATTATTATTATTTAAGACGCAATCATTTTTTCATAATTTGTTTTGTATTTTTTTTTATAAAATTTTGTATTATTTCGCATACATTTTTGTAAATGGTATATTTGGACGCTGATAAGCAATACTGTGTCAAGCCACACGAACTTCAATTTGAGAAAATGGCGTCTAAAGATGTCAAACCTATCCTAATTAATTTTGTTTGAATAAGTATTTATCTATATTTTCTTTTCTTTTTTGATTAAAGCTGTAATGAATTAAATTAAAAAGATAAGAATATTGTATAGATCACAAAATGGAAATTCGAAACAATTAATTCAGAATTTTTTTCTATACTTATTTAGTTTATATGACTTTATTTTTTATTGAATAATGTTTAATAGGTGTTGCCTTTTCAAAATACACGAATATCTCCGAATTTCGCTTTTTGTGAGTTGACACATTATTGCTTATCAGCATCCATTTATCGTAATATCTAAAGGATGATGATAGGGGTCGAACTTAGGTTAGAATTACATTTGTCAGTTTTACACTCGTAATTGATATAAAACAACTTTGTAACCTGGTAACAATTACCTAGGCCTTACGAAAGCTGTGACTATCAAAAATAAAGGCACTGACCGTAAATTTATTCAGATGTAAAGCAATAACAAACAACTTATGTGAATATTTAAAAATAAATAAACGCATCACACTCAACGGCCCCCATTAAGATCGCGTGACCTTGTGTCAGGGGTCCAGAAACACTCACAACACTAACACAAACACCCAGACCACGACAAACATCCATATGTCTAATACAGACGTTTGCCGTGAGCGGGGATCGAACCCGCGACCGTTAGCTCTTGAGTCAGTTGCAGTGACCACTGCGCCAACGTGTCTGTCAATGTTTATGAAAGTCTGAGAGCAAAACTTGTAAGTAATTCTCGTCTTACTGGGGGGCTGATACTCGCAAACTTTAATTTATTATTCCTTCAAACTAGACCATGCAATATTTCTAAGATACTCTGCTAATATAATTATTGTTATCAAATATAGGAAATAAATTTATTAAAGTTACATTTATATTTTATGATTTAATATGGAGGTAATAAAGTTGAGATACCGCATTAGACGACCTTAAGATAATCAAAATAATAAACGTAAAATTTTGTAAGTACATACGTATTATTTAATGTCATATAATTATGATAAAAAACCAGCTAAGTGCGGACTATTCGCAGATGACAGGTTCCGTACCATGGTATAAGATATTAAACTGTGTGCTTTTAAAATTACAGATGTAAAAGAAACAAGATAGGTGATATAAAAATATCTCTAATCTATCGTGAGCTAGTCCTTCTTACACTGGACCGGTTTATATTATCTGTTCTTGTAACAGCAATAGAAAGACACATGTCTTGAAAAATGTTTTCTTTGTAAAAAAAGGAACCCACTTAAAAAGCTTAGCCACCTCCTCTATTCCTTCCGTTACTTCCCAATCCCTCTTATCCACTATTACTTTTTAAACTGGCAACGCGTGTCGCGTGTTAACATCGGGCGTTCTACCTGCACGTGTACCTGCACGTGTATGTAATAACATCGATGATATTTCTATGGTACTAATCTGAAAGCATTTCAAACAAAAATGTATAGCTTTCATTCATTTTCAAAATTGTTTAATGAATGACGGAATTTTCAAGTAACAAATATTAAAAAAAATAGTTTACGAATCGGGAACCTCCTATATTAAAGTCGGTTGAAAAAGTTGCTATTCGATCACGACGTCATATTAGATTTTTTTCGTTGATTCTTACACTACAAATGGAACATGAACACCACAAATTCCAAAACTATGTTCAAAATTAAGGAAACAAATGTATCTATATTCTAATTACTAGCTTCTTAAGCTTAAGTGGAGCTGATGATGGAGACCACAGGTGGCAATTGGAATTAGTCAATAGTAAGTGGTTCATAGGTTGCGATTCGGTTACTTCAATATGATTGTTAAGCAATTAATGCTCGACACAAAGCATATGGTAAAATGGAGGTAATGGAGAGCACCTGGAGAATTCCTCAATAATCAATAATCCTTTAATGGATAATTATTTGGTAAATGGTAAGTATACATGTAAATGTTTTACTTCTCACCGACTTCGAATTATTGTAGAATATATTTATTATTTGCTTTTTATTTTACTTTTATTACGTATGTCAGTTTTTTAAAGGTTTTTCCAAAAAAAATGATTATGGTGGTATAACAAAACGAAGTAAGTAATAGTAAGAAATAGATTTCATTTCTTCAGCTCAAGCAATATTAGTATATTGCTCAATTGGCACGTATCTATATCAATAAGTCAATAAAAAACGCGAGGGGCTGCTAGTTTAATACAAAATTATACAGATTTAGAATATATAAAATTATATAAGTGTTTTTGCACGTTACCAGCTTGTTTATACGTTCATCTTACAGCGTGACCTGCATTTTTCTTTTAGGCACGTTTTGTTAGACACATTTCAATATCTCTGAAAATACTGCTCTAAATGATAAAATTTTAATGATCCTTTTTATCTCCGGAAGGCGATTAAAATTATTGTCTTATTTTGATAAAAATTAACAAAAGTAGTTACTATTACTTTTTTAAAATAAAAGATAGAGTATTATACATTATATATTAATATTATACTAGACAGAATTATTATTAATTTTTTTTTGTTGCAATTTTTTGTGTTTTGAAACTTTGATAAAAATGAATAGACGAACCGTGTCCTATCCTATATAATTCGTTAATTTTGTAATATATTATATATTTACTATATAGTTAGTATATACTTCTGTATCTACTAATATTACAAAGAGGAAATATTTATTTATATTCATACGAATACATATATATTTATTTTTATATGTGTGTTGTGAGGACAATATCTGACACAACTGATCCGACTTAAAAATTCTATTTTTGCTGAATAGTCTGTTTATTGGGGGAGGCTATGGACTATATTATATTACAAAACGACTCATAGGAGTGAAGCAGTCACAAAAAAGGTAAGTAGAACCGCGAGGAGTAGCTAGTTTATAATGTTGTACATTGCCTGTTCGAAATATATGAGCTTTCATATTGTAAAAGTTTCAATTTAATAGAATTTTTAGTATTGGATATATTAGAAAATACAGATAAACAAAACATTTCTTTTTACAATATATTTGATAAATTAAATAATTGATAACTTCAGTAGTGTGTAACTTAGCAAGATATGAGACTGAGTGCACATTTGACAAGCCATTAGGACGTGTTGCTGAATTGAAATACATTAATAATGTTTTTGAAAACAACTGGAATTAAATATCAAATTATGATATCAGCTTGCAGTATGTATTTTAAATAGTAGTTTTGTTGTTGTTTTTGTGAGTGTAATTGGATGCTGATAAGCAATAATGTGTCAACCCACAAAAAGTCAAAATCGAAGATATTGACGTATTTTGACACTGCATCACTTATTTGCCATTATTAAAAAAAAAAACTAAGTCATATAAACTAAATAAGTACGGAAAAAGTATCTTAATTAATTGTTTCGATTTCCAAGTGCGTTCCATATTTTGCAATTTTTACAATAATCTCAATTGTTTGAAAAACTTTTTTTTAGATAATATATTAAATATATCAATCTGCCTTTAATTCATATACTTTTTGAAACATATTGGTTTGACATGTTTAGACGCCATTTTCTCAAAACGAAGACCGTGTGGCTTGACACAGTATTGCTTATCACCGTCCAATTGTTGTCGTTTTGTCGTTATGCTGTAGTGTTAATGTTAAATATTGTTCAAGTACCATCAGTACAGATGGCATTATTTTGTGTTGCTAATAAAAAATGTACCCAAAACATAACAGTAAATGAATTGGTATGCTAGCAATCGTTATGCCACTAGCCCTTGCGTGCTAAATATATAAAACTACATGGGATACAATATAAAAGTACATGGGTTAAGATGGAATGATTTTAAAGAAGGTACTGTGAATCACTTACTCAAAAAATTGATTTAAGAATAATGTTAATTTCAGTATATTTAGGACAAGCACTGATAGGATATACAGCAACGTGGACGGGGACCATCATTCCTAAACTGAGTGATCTGGACCAATCACCGTTACCATATTTGCTATCAGAAACGGAAATTTCATTAATTGCGTCCTTGATGTACGTTGGGTGTATTCCAGGTAATGAAATATCAATGATTGTTACACTTAATTTTAAAATCATTCATATATGTAGTACTTAAGTATCATTCTTAGTCTAGCCTAGTATGAAAGTAACAACTTGACTCAATCCATAATTTTGACTCGTTCAGGCTGATGTAGAATTTAAGAAGAATATTAGATGCTAAAATGAAGATGGACGAGTGCCATGTGACTAAAAGAGTTTTTGATATGACTGTGGACGGTTATGTTACTTGAGCTAGATCAAAGAAAAGATGAATTAATTCCGTAAAAGGTGACATGAGTAAGAAAGGAGCGAGTATAGAGATGATGGCTGATAGAAAGGAATGGAAGAGAAGAATATGTTTTGTCGACCCGACATAAAGTACCAGAAGATGATGATTAGATGCTTCGAAAATCCGTTACTTCAGGTGTATACAATGAATATCACGTTATTCTGATATCAAACATTGTTTGCCAAATAATTCAAGATGTCTGGATGACACACGTCATTTTATAAAATTGGAAGCAGCGTTGTCTTTGGCAGATAACGTTTGATAATGTGGATTAGAAAGTAGCTTAAACGTATAAGTATTATATAATGAGTAATATAGTTGTGATAGTAAATGCCATCTTGTGTACTGTATATTATACACATAGTATGTATAGTGTGATATATTTTTGATAAACTACCATTGTCCGAATGTTGTCTACCGCTAAAGACTTTTAAAATGCGTCCAGAAAGGTGTACATGAAAGTTTATTTATGTTAAAATATTGTTAGTAGCCAACTTTATCCTCAAGACGCCTTGACACGTTTGACTCCAGTTTAAAAAATGGTTGATTCGAGTTTTCCATCAGACACTTTAAAAGTAATGGTTGATAGAACTCAAGAACAGAGTTTGGCGATGGTAAACGTAGATTTTTAATAATACTCTATGTTTATAATTTTAACAACAAATATTTTTATATGTCTTTATCATTTATTATCTGCTGTATTCCTGTGTTTAGCAAACTAATACATTCGTTCGTACTTTCTTATCCATTTTAGTTTAAATTTTGAGTAAAATATTTACTTCTAATAAAATTATAGGTTTAGATACCTCTTTTTATAACATTTCTTGATTTGAAAAAGGTATTGATATTGTCAAACTTATAACTCTGCAAAAAATATTGATAAATTAATTTGATCCATGTTAAGTCAAGATGCTTTTATCGAAATACTAGAAACAAACAAAATCATGGTATTCATGCAAATGATTAAATCGAACTAAAATAACTTAATGTTAAAATGTAGTATAAATATTTATATGATAATATAAACATTTATATGATAATATAAAATAATAATGTAATTATGTATTTCTATTTCAGCTCCCTATTTATTAGGATGGTTTTCAAATTTTAAAGGAAGGAAACCTTGCTTGATAATCGGCGGTATAATATCAGTTATAGCCAATATTATATTAGCTACAGCCAAAAATGTAGCAATGCTGTTTTGTGGAAGAATCCTCTGTGGTTTTGGACTAGGTATCGTAGCCGTGATGAACCTAGTTTATGTTGGAGAAATTGCGTTAGTATAAGTGATTTCATATGAAAATAAATTATTAGAATTAAATCATCTCAGACAATTGTAAATAAGCAAGCAGAAGAGGAAAGGATAAAAAGGAATAGGCCTGGTAAGGTAGAGAAAAAATCTTAAATTTCCGAATTTTTCACTGACTATATAAAACGATAGATATTTTATGTCGACTTTTAATAAGAGTTAATTTAAGCACCGAATCAAAACCAGTGAGAGAGTAGGGATTGAATTCACACCGTCCTTTAATCCGTATCAAGTGCTCTGCCAGTTGAACTTTAAAGTCTAAGCTCTCTCAAAATAAAGCTATATTTTGATTTATAGTTCTTCTGCAATATATATTTCTGTTATTCTATGTTTTCGGATGTTTTTTTTTACATAAAAAACAATATTTCCTTTTTTCAGGTCAACATCGATTAGGGGCATTCTTTTAAGTATTATTGGGATATCTATGACATGTGGAGCGATCTTACTATTTAGTCTTGGGGGATTTTTTTCTTACCACGTTGTGGCATACGTTGGTTTAGGGTTGTCTATAGTTTTTACATTATGTACATTTATGCTACCAGAATCTCCAATTTTTCATATTTTAAGAGGTAAAGTTAAGTCTTTAATGTTTTTTTTACACCTTAACGCCTCAGTAACGGCGCGACATTTTATACTCGCGCAAATGTATCTACACGTGTCTATTTAAGGGTCAAATGTTTTTCAAAAATTACTGACTATTAAAATGATTAATCATTGATTCTTTGCTTTTCCTTTTTTTATCGAATATAAAGGGTACTCTTTCGTTAATTTGTCTTATTGTTGTTGTTGTGTTGTGCGTTGAAATTTTGTTGCGTCCAAGATCATTTTGAATTTATTTATAAAAATAAAAATATCTTTTGTTATAGATGACGAAGATGCACTCGTAAAAGTTCTGCAGGCGCTAGGAAGATTAGATGATAAGAACAAGCTGTATGAAACTAAAAATGAATTTAAATCACGTAATAGTAAGATGGATTGGATCGAGTTGTTTACATTAAGAACAAACAGACGAGCACTCTTTATAGTTCTGACTATTAATCTATTACAACAATGCAGTGGTGTTATGGCTATTATATTTTTTTCTTCATCTATATTTGAAAAGGCTGGTTCGTCTATAGACTCGAATATAGGTATGATAGTTATTGGATGTTTCCAACTGTTGGGAAGTATATTATCTCCTTTTTTCGTCGAAAAATTAGGAAGGAAAACGCTTTTGATAATATCAACTGCTCTATGTTCTATAAGTATGGTAAGCTTTTTTGTGACTTAGCGAGTTAAGCATTGTAAAATAAGTTCAGATAGATCCAATTAGTGCATGTCCTATAAAATTAATTATAAATATTAATTTTTACTTGCTTATGTGGACACTAAAGTAATAATTAAATTCAAGTTAAAATTGGTATTATTTTATTACTAAAATAAGCTGTGTTTAACGCATTCAATTCAATCAATGTGAAAAACCACTATATTTTATTTGGTATATTTTTTATACTACGTATAAAACTCACTATGTTTTTTTTATACTACGTATTTTCTTCATAAATAACTCTTTCTTATATTTTTCAGTGTAGCCTTGGCTTATATTTCTACTTGGACCACATCGGAGAACCAGGAATAAGTAATGTGAAATGGTTACCCTTGGTTATTTTGATAGTATTTTTTATTGGATATGATTCTGGTGAGGACCTCTGATAAATTTGTTTTTTCAATCTTACAGTTATTATATTATTCTGCGGGAGAGAACGGATGATTCTATCGATATGTCGATATCGAGTATATTGTTTTACGAACCGTGGACATCTCGTACGCAAAATATTATCACGATCTACTAGTTAAGCCTTGAAAGCGTAACCAAGAAACATTCACTTTTGTAATATCAGTTAGGATACATCTGACTAATGCCATTGACTTGTATTTCAGGTTTAGGAATAATTCCGAACGTTCTCATTGGTGAAATGTTCACGAGCAACGCCAGGAGCAACGGTTCAACATTGTCATTGAGTTCAGCTTGGATAGGAGGATTCATAATTACGACAGTGTTCAGTTTGATGATTGAAAGCTTGGGAGGCTATGGTGTGTTTTGGTTCTATTCAGTGGTGTGCGCCTGCTCTTCTTTGTTCACAATATTTTTCATTCCTGAAACAAAAGCGAAAAGTCTTTTGGAGATTCAGAAATTGATGAACTACAATTAAATAATTTTGTTTATGTTTTGATTGATACTCAAATATTTGATTTTAATGTTATAATAAAGATAGAAATAACGTATAAGAAAATAAAAATGTAAATGAACCAATACATTTTATTTAATCTACTAATATTTTATTTTCTCGAATAAAACACAATTAAAAATTTAAAATGCTTATTGCTTTAATATCACACTAAACGACAGCTGACGCGGTGTCCTTTAGGGTGACAATCTTGGACTATTTTTCTTCCTTATTTATATTAAATGAACCTTGATATTATTAAATTCAATCAGAATCAAACATAAGTTGGAAATACTTCGGTAGTAAATACATAATGAAATTATTCAAAATCTCCATTTACTTTTGCCAGACTCTGTTCTTTTTCATCAACAATTCTTTTAGGGTGTCCGATGGAAAACTTTAATCGTCTTTTTAACTGGAGTCTTTATGCGCCTGGTAGATAAAATTGGTAACTTACAATATTCTAATATAAATAAAAGGATAATAGACGTTTCAGGTGTCTTATTTTCTTTTCTTTTCTTATATTTTCATTTCTTTACCCATTTTAAAAGAGTCTATAGGGGGTAGATAACATTTGGTTGGTTGTCAAAAACGTATAGCAAAACATATACTAACACTACTTTCCTTAACTTTTTCGCTTGACGTTCGAAATATATAATCTGTCATATTGTAAATGGGTTTGAATATGTATATTAGATAATACAGGTAATAATAATAAACGCATCACACTCAACGGCTCCCATTAAGATCTCATGGTCTTGTGTCGGGAGTCCGGAAACACACACAACACTAACACAGACACCCAGACCAGGACAAACATCCATATGGCCAATACAGACGTTTGCCGTGAGCGGGGATCGAACCCGCGACCGTTAGCGCTTCAGTCAGTTGCAGTGACCACTGCGCTAACGTGTCTGTCCGTAACGAGGTAAACTCAACATTCCTTTTTTTATAATATATTTGTTAAATGAAATGAATGATAATAGCTCGCATGCAAATTTGCAAGACTGTGAGTGCACATTTTACAAGCTCTCTATACACGTTAGCTGAATTTAAGTATACTGGTAGTGTGTATTCTAAATAGTTGTTTTGTATTATTATTTTCAATGGTATTATTGTTGTTCTTTTGTAGTAGTGTTAAAAATATTTCATGTTTGGTATTGTTAAATTGTGTCAATATTCTATTACTAGGTTACAGACTTGTTTTATTTCGTTTTATCGCAGAATCATTTTATTTGCAAATATAATTCAAAACCTAGTAACATTTATCAAGGTAACCTTACAAAATTTTTATGTCTGTATAAGGCACAATCAACTCATGATAATCTTTATGAAAGTCTGAGACCAGAACTTATAAGAGTAATTCTCGCCTTACGTGGGTATAGGGTCTGACATTCGCAAATGTTAATTCATGATTGCTTAAAACTTGACCTTGCAAAGTGCTTCTAATATCAGTTATATTATTAAATATAAGATATAAAGCAAATATTTAATATTGTTATTAAAAGTACATATATATGTAACTAGCTGGTGCTCGCGACGTCTGCGATGTCTGTGATGTCTACGTCATAGTAGCTATATGCATGCAAAGTCTTAGTCCGATCGGTTTAATTGACAAAGTTTCATACAAACTTTCATCCCCTTTTTCATCCCCTTGGGGATAGAATTAATCAAAATCTTTTCTTAGCGGATGCCTACGTCATAACATCTACTTGCATGCCAATTTTCAGCCCAATCCGTTCAGTGGTTTGGGCTGTGCGATGATAGATCACTATGTCAGTCAGTCACCTTTGAGTTATATATAAGATTTAGATAATAATATACATTATTTAATATACGGAATAAAATTATCTAAGTTATATGTAGTTTTTATGATTTAGTATGAATAATGTAATAAAGTTAAGATGCGCCATGAGATGACCTTAAGATTTAAAACTTGCGAGTCGGATTACATATGTAAAAGAAACAAGATAGGCGCAGTAACAATATGTACATATATATTATATATGTAATACTACTTGTCCGTCGCGGTTTCACTCGCGTTTATGGTTACTGCTACGCTCCTATGAGTTGTAACGTGATGTGTATATATACCCTATAGCCTTCCTCAATAAACGGGCTACCCAACGCAAAACAAAAATAAAATCTGGTCAGTAGTTTTAGAGATTACATCCTGCATACAAACTTACAAACAAATTTTATTTCTTTATAATGTTGGTATAGATATAACCCTTCGTGTTAGATTTCAACTTGCACTTTTCATTATCATTATATTTCGGTATATTCGCAATAAAAATACACGTTCTGTAAAAAATCTCTATCTATTACGGTGACGGGCAGTCGGCCAGATAGATGGACGGATGAACGGATGAAAGAACGAAAGGACGAAAGGACGAAAGGACGAAAGGACGAAAGGACGAAAGGACGAAAGGACGAAAGGACGAAAGGACGAAAGGACGAAAGGACGAAAGGACGAAAGGACGAAAGGACTAAAGGACGAAAGTACGAAAGGACGAAAGGACGAAAGGACGAAAGGACGAAAGGACGAAAGGACGAAAGGACGAAAGGACGAAAGGACGAAAGGACGAAAGTACGAAAGGACGAAAGGAAGAAAGGACGAAAGGACGGAGCACGAAGCCTTAAACAAGTTAAAACTTGAACTGTAACAAGGTCTCTTTGGCACGCATTTGGCATGGAACAATGTTTTGACGACCATAGAGGATAAATGAGCCAGCAGGTCATCTGTTTCGCTCACCATAATTATGTAGATTTTTCATTAGATCGTATTTTAAGCTTTGAACATCAAATCAAAACTGAAAACACAGCGGGGATTAAAGATGAAACCCTCGATGTTTCTGCAATCCGTGCTTAGTGCTCTGCCAATTAATCTACGGTCACATTCTCATAATATCGAAATTCTTGATATGATATTTTTTATATTCGCTCTAAAGCGATCAATATATATAACAGGACTTCATTCTGTAGTCTAGATGGTCTCACGACGACTATATTTTGTTTATTATTATATTCTTTATATCTGCAGTATTTATTTTCATTATTTTATCTTTCTAAGTAATTTTAACATATAAAATAATATCTGCTTTTTGCAGGTCAAGATCGATTAGGGGCAATCTTTTAAGCGTTATTGGAATATATATGACTTGTGGAGCTATCTTACTATTTACTCTTGGGGCATTTTTTCTTACCATGTTGTGACATACGTTGGTCTAGGGTTATCTATAGTTTTTACGTTGTGTACATTTATGCTACCAGAAGCTCCAATTTTTCACGTATTAAAAGGTAATATTAATGGCTTTCTTCAACAAAAGTAACGATTTCAACTAAACGCCACGGTACGTTTCATACACGTATTTTTAATGATCATGTGTTATTTAAAAACTTACTAACTATTAAAACGATTACCAAAGAGCCTAGAATAGTTTTGTATTTATTTTTTTATTGCAATCTATGTGATTTGAAAGGGTGCTTTACTCTTTCGTTAATTTATCTAAATGTTGTTGTTTGTGGCGTCCATGACAATTTTTAATTTATTTATAAAATATCTTTATTGTTATAGATGACGAAGATGCACTCGTAAAAGTTCTGCAGGCGCTAGGAAGATTAGATGATAAGAACAAGCTGTATGAAACTAAAAATGAATTTAAATCGCGTAATAGTAAGATGGATTGGATCGAGTTGTTTACATTAAGAACAAACAGACGAGCATTCTTTATAGTTCTGACTATTAATCTATTACAACAATGCAGTGGTGTTATGGCTATTATATTTTTTTCTTCATCTATATTTGAAAAGGCTGGTTCGTCTATAGACTCGAATATAGGCATGATAGTAATTGGTGGATTCCAACTGTTAGGAAGTATCTTATCGCCTATTTTGTAGAAAAATTAGGAAGAAAAACGCTTTTGACAATGTCAACTGCTCTATGTTCTATCAGTACGGTAAGCAAATTTTTTTTTTGTGACACACGATGTCCTCACACACTTCAAGCATTGTAAAACTAGTTCAGATCACACAGATCCAATTAGTGAATACCCCACAAAATGTTAATCTTTACTTTTATATTAAGACAACAAATAATGAAATCGTAAATAAAAGTGGTGTGATTTAATTCAACATATGTAAGCTGTGCTTTGTTTAAATTTTATTACCAACGCACCTTTATAATAATAAGCTTATACAATCAAAGTAAAAGACGTCTAAATTTTATTATATACATATCAAATGAGCTAAAGTATGTATTTTTCTACATAAATAACTCTTTATTTAATTTTCAGTGTAGTCTTGGCTTATATTTCTACTTGGACTATATCGGAGAACCAGGAATAAACAATTTGAAATGGTTTTTGAAAACCTTTGGTTATTTTGATAGTATGTTTTATTGGATATAAATCTGGTGAGGACCTCTGATATATTTTTGTCAGCTATCGATCTAAAAGTTATTTTAATATCCTGCGGGAACAGTAATTATTTTTAGATAACTGATTGATTCTTTATCCTTTTATGAACCTCGGATACTTTGTATGCCAAAAAATTAACGATTGGTTGACTAGCTTCGTTTTTATAATATCTGTTAGGAAACATCGGACTCATGTGATTGGCTTTAATTTCAGGATTTGGAATAATTTCGAACGTTCTTATTGGTGAGATGTTCACAAGTAACGCCAGGAGCAACGGTTCAGCGTGGATAGGATTCATAATTATACAGTATTCAGTTCCATGATTGAAAGTTTGGGAGGCTATGGTGTGTTTTGGTTCTATTCAGTCGTGTGCGCCTGCTCTTCTTTGTTCGCAATATTTTTCATTCCTGAAACGAAAGCGAAAAGTCTTTTGGAGATTCAGAAATTGATGGACTAAAATTAAATAATTTTCGTTCTGTTTTAATTGATATTCAAATATTTGTTTTTAGTATCATGGAATTTCTAAAAATATAAATGTAGAAATAACGTATAAGAAATAAAAATATATATTAAGAACCACTACATTTTTATTCATATATTTTATTTTGTGAAATAAATCACAATTATAAATAATTATTGTTTTAATATCATACTCGGCGACAGCTGACGCGGTGTGCTTAAGGGTGACAATCTTGGACTAATATTCTTCCTCATTTACACAAATGAATTTTTGGTATTATTCAATTCAATCAGAATTAAACATAAGTTGTTATTATTCATTGACGACAAATCGTTCTTGTTTCAATTAAAACGACATAAATTTGTAACGAAATAAAATTAAAGACTCATATAATTATCAATATTATCGCATTTTGTGCTAACTATACATTTTTCGAAAATCTATCAATACAGCTCACAATATATTTAAAAACTAAAAATAGTTTTCCAATACGTTTTCTCGTAGATATAGCCATTGAACTTGAGATGTCTTTTCTACCTATCCTCAAAAAGCTATATTGTATACTATGAACTTTAAACTTGAGTTGGAATAAATTTTAGACCATTATCATTTTCAGGGAATAATGATAAGTATTTTTTAAAGTATTGAATTCTATAAAAATCTGATAAAAAATTGAACATCAATCAGGGTGGCGTTAATCATTGAGCTACACGCGAACGAACTCTTGTTATTTTTCGCATGGTCATATGAAATCTAATAAACGATTTATCTTACGCAGTTCCGGTTTGTATTATTGATTGATCTGAGTAAATAGGAAATTGCAGCTCCTATCATTAAGTGAACAAAACCTTGTATAATTATATATATATATAATAAATATCAGTAAGAAAGTTTTTATTATTTAAAAAAGAACATATTTACATAAGAAAAACAAGAATAAAGGTTTATGTGACAATATTTGTAAGAAAAGTTAGAAAAATAGAAGTCGAACCGTTACATTATACACTTGTACATACATTTACCAAAAATTGAAATTTCTTTGTTAGGAAGCTACCTATTATTGGAAGACTATATTAAACATAATCCTTTGACCCCTTTAAACATTGAAAATAATATGTTTAAACAGAAAACATCAAATCAAACCTACCTTCAATCTGTGCCGATGTGTCTACCCGTACACTCGCAGTATCGGAAATCCTTATATAATGATTTTTATATTCGGTCTAAGGCGACCAATATAATATAGTATACGATTTGTAGTCACAAGTCTAGGTGCCCTCACATCGAAACTATGTTTTTTTATAGTTCTTCCGTTATTTAATTTTCTATGTTGTAATATTTATTTCTACTATTCTATCTTCTCGGGTGTTTTTTATATAAAAATAATATTTGCTTTTTTAGGATAACATCGATTAGGAGCATTCTTTTAAGCATTATTGGGATATCTATGACTTGTGGAGCGACCTTAATATATTCTCTTCGGGAATTTTTTCTTACTACGCATGCATCGTGTTGGTTTTCTGTAGTTTTTACATTATGTACATTTATGCTACAAGAATAGCCGATGTTTTATATACTAAAAGGTAATTTAATTTTTCAAAATATTCTAACATTTACAAAAATATAAATGATATTCTCAAAGAATTTAACTTTCAAAAACGCATATGTAACTTGAAAATAATAGAGTAACAGTTTTGTACAAATACATACGATAAAAGAGTCGTTATTATGGTAATAAATTTCCTTTTTTTTAACCTAAAGTAATAATTTCACAGCGTAACGTCTCAGAGTCAGCACGACGTCTTATACACGTGCAAATGTTACCTACACGCGTCTATTTAAGGATCATGTATTATTCAAAAATTATTGACTATTAAAATAATTAAGCATGGATTCCTGAATCGTTTTGTTTTTTCTTTTTTATTGGATATAAAGGGCACTTTACTCTTTTGTTAATTTGAAGTTGCATTGCGTCCACGATAATTTTATATTTGTTAGTAAAAATAAAATATCATTATTTTTCTAGATGATGAAGACGCACTCGTGAAAGTTTTGCAGGGGTTAGGAAGATTAGATGATAAGAAAAAAATGTATGAGACTCATTGCTTTTGATATCACACTAAGCGACGGCTGTCGCGGTGTCCTTAAGGGTGACAATTTTGATCTGTTTTTCTTCCTTATTTTTATAAATGACTTTTTGGTGTTATTCAATTCAAACAGAATTAAACATGAATTGGTATTATTCATTGACGACAAATGGTTCTTGTATAAATTAAAACGACATATATTTGTAATTAAATAAAGTTTAAAGTACATATAATTATTAATATTATCGCATTTTCTTGGTAACTATACATTTTTGAAAAGTCTATGAATGCAGATCAAATATATTAAAAAACTAGGAATAGTTTCCGAAGAAGAAATCCGAAGGAAGAAAGTTTCCGAAAATTTAGGAACAATAACAAGACTTAGGAAATAATCATGAGAGGTATTATTTCTATACAAAAATATATGCGTCTCCTTATTCTAGATTTATTTGTCCACAAGTAATAAATAAAAAAAGTCAACAGTATTTTATATGAAAAAATTATTTTACGACCAAAATTATTTTATGCAAGACCAGCCTGACGGATTTAGCGCCATACAATTCTTCTGAATGGAGCCTTTGGCCAGCGAAGGCCATGTTTGGAGGCTGCTATTGTACCATAATGTACCGACTTATTAAAAACTTGTACTTCAAGGATTTCATCAAGGTACGCTCGAAGAAACTTATCTTATTTTTAGCATGATCATATGAAATTGAATAAACGGATTATCTCATACAGTTCAACTTTGTGCTGTAGATTAAAAGTGAATAGAAATTGGAACTCCTATCATTGAGTCAACAAAGCCTTGTAAGAGATATAATTACTGTAATCAGCAACAATGTTGTTTGATTTAAAACGTAATAAAACAAGAATGAAGGTTTATTTGACAATATTTGCAAGAAAAGTTGGCAGAATTAAAATCGAACTAAAAATTGTAAATTCTTATTTAGTTCAACCTATTATTAGAAAACTTTGTCCCTTTTAAAGTTTCACGGGGTTTATATTTTTAAGTGAAGTACGAACTGTTGGTTACTCGACTTATAAATTATCATTTGTAATTATATTTACGAAATTTAATGACAGATAACGATTATTACCCACTCCGACGTGAACGAATGCGATGCAACGCAAAAACAACAAACAATTATTGAAGTAGTTTACGTGACCAAAAGAACATGGTGCGCGGAGTGGCGCGGCACGAAATGTAGCGAACGCGATCATTAGACTTGATAGTAAAGTCATTTGGTAGTTTTAGAGATCATGTACACAAGCGGCATGTTTCTAACAGCAGAGATAACTAGAGGTCACCGATCGGCGGCATCCACCGCGAGCGACGACTAAAAACGTTACTTACGAGTATATAAAGTTTCCAATGAATAAACTGATGCTGAATTGGTCATTGCGTTAAATAAAGCTGTTGTTCTATTCGGACTTATAAATTAAAAGAATACAGTAACAAAGCATGGATGTATCTAATGTAAAAAAACCTTCATATCTTCCTCTGTTCATTAATATTTCTTCGATCCATAACGTGCCCTGTTTCTTTGTTTTTGTCTTCGACTCAATAAAAGAATTATGTGTTTCTAATTTGAAATCCCTTTTTGCAAGCGGGTCCTGTATGAAAAATGCCGACGACGGAATATTCGGCACTGAAATCTGGTGGCAAATGGCAGCAACCACCGACTTTGCGACGGTCGCCGCTGGTACCGCAACGGCTGCCATCAACGTATGGCTTCTAGTATATTTGCTATGTGCAACATACCATTCGCGTATATGAGTCCTAATATTGAAATTTTTCCCAGAGTTTTGAAAATTTGGTGATCTTGTACATTTTGACGTTCATTCCGAATTTCGACTTTGCTTGCTTTATGTTATCTAGTTCAATTTATTACATAATTATTTTAATTGTAAATTGAGTAGGAAAAATGCTATCAGGTGTCCTATCCTGTCATCGCTTCCCCATCGCGTCCGCTTTGCATCGCCTGTGTACTACTTCGCCTTAATAAGTTTAGAATAATAATGAACATTTTGTAAATAACACATCGCGCACGACAACTTCAGTCATTAGTCTTGTGTATTATATCCTTAAGTCCTTGTTTCATCTTATACAATACAGAATTGATTAAATCATTTATTGACGTGACAATACGATTACATTTTATCAGTTTATACCGTATATTTTATTGCTGACGAGATATCTGACTGTCAATATATTTTAAAACTCGATAAGTGTTGCTGAACACGTTTTAAAATGTTTTTAAAAATACCTGGAATAAGAAATCAAATTATTATATCAATATGCAGTACGTTTATTTAATAAATCGTTAAAATGTGTTAAAAACCTTTTTTCTATTATTGTTTAATATGTTTTCGTGTTTGTGCTTTATTGTTTCTTGTGTGTTATATTCAAAATATGGAAAGTGTTAAAATTGTTTGATAGGAACTGAGAAACTAAATGAGAACTGATCAAAGAATTATTTATATTTAAAGTGAATTAATTAAGAGATCATCGTTAATAAGTAATATTATGTCAATTTCAGTATATTTAGGGCAGACACTCTTAGGGTATACGATAAGTTGGACGGGACCAATAATACCAAAACTGCGTGATCTTGATCAATCTCCGTTACCGTATTTGCTATCAGAATCAGAAATTTCATTGATTGCATCTTTGATGTATATTGGAGCCATACCAGGTATTATGCTATTATGTATTTTGTTAGTCCTACATAATAATTATTTAGTATGTATGTATGTATGTGGGTTTGTATCTTTGTGGCACCATTTAAACCAAACGCGGGTGCCAATTTCGATAAATGAAAAGTCGTTTGATTCGTCATAACGCTGCGAATGTGAAAATATAAT
The DNA here is from genome assembly GCA_037950945.1 of Hypolimnas misippus. Classification (NCBI taxonomy): domain Eukaryota; kingdom Metazoa; phylum Arthropoda; class Insecta; order Lepidoptera; family Nymphalidae; genus Hypolimnas; species Hypolimnas misippus. The sequence goes on from JBBEEQ010000009.1 coordinate 7,682,118, forward strand.
AGTTTGAAAAAATTAAAATGTCCGATTTGAGATGCCTTAATCTGAAACAAAATTGAAAATCAATGAACTGTGTTAAGTGGATACTCCACTTGAATAATTTCCTTGAATAGATATTTATAAACATAATTAATATAATTTTTTAAGTTTAATTACCGTTTAGAATCTATAAAAATTTTAGGTCGATAAGTAAATTTATATTAGACACTAGTGGGTATAAAAGAATACGTCAGATGTGGTGAGTATAACTTAAAATTATAAAGCTAATTGGTATATTATACATGTGTATATATTTGTGTTTACTAGTATTTACTGTTGTTGAGAAAATGAATAGCGACTTTTAGGAGATTTCTTATACTTCAACTTCTAAACTGTAAACTATAATGAAATAAAAAAAAAAATAAATAAAAAATAAAATAAAATAAAATAAAATATATAAAATAAAAAGTAAAGACTAAAGTTCATTAGAAATTTGTGTTCTTGTGGACTGATATTTAATTTCTTACTTTTGAAAGTCAAATGAGGACGACCGCTCCTTGTAGTGGTACTGTATGTCCTTCAATGCTGACGGTTGCGGGTTAGATCCTTGCTCGAGCCAGATATATTTGTATAACTGGATGTTTGTTCTTATGAGCCTTACGTCCTAGGCACGGTAGATGCTCCCTACCATGCCTCGGACGTAAGGCTATCGGTCCAATTTGTTATCGCAATCACCTGATAATGGTCGTTACTCTTAATATGGAGATTAATCTAGTGTAAATGGTTTGGTACATTAATAAACATGTTTTATTTAAATGATCAGTTGTACCGAAAAGTAGAAAATAATTAGAGCACAAATGAGGCTAATTATGGTCTCATAATGAGGGCTAATTGGACGCTGATAATACTGTGTCAAGCCACACGGACTTCATTTTGAGAAAATTGCGTCTAAAGATGTCAAACTTATTCTTAGTAAATCTGTTTGACGAAGTATATATCCATTTTTTTTTCTATTTTGATAAGAGCTATAATGAATTATAAGCAGATTAGAATAATGAAAAGTATTCTCAAATGTATGAGATTTTTGGATAATCCAAAATATTGAACACACTTCAATATTTTAAGCATTTGATTAAGAAATTTACTCACGTACTTATTTAGTTTAGATGACTTTAAAATTTTTTGAATAATGTTTAATTCGTGATGCAGAATACATTGCATGCATTGTCAATATTTTTAAATTTGACTTTTTCTGCGATAACACATTATTGCTTATCAGCATCCAATTAAGATATACTTTCGCTATCAAAATATGTCATATTTTTAACAGTTAAAGGAGACTTTAAGTACAAAAATCAGTAAACAACTGTCAGAATGTAACATTTTGTGATAGCGATAATCTAATGTAATTATTCCACCGGACCTTCTTGAAGTTTGGATTAGACTATGTCACTGGACACTCAGTGTATACCTGGAGTTAACAAGAGTCTTTTATTGTTACATGAATATCAGTGTTGCAACGTCCTAGCATTATTGTGTGAACAGCATATATATAGCAATTTCTGACATTTGCGTCAGTCATTTCTGTTGTAGAATAAATTAACCTTTAGATTCCTTGGTCTCGGACTTTAAACAGATTAGAATAAAAATCATTTTCTAGACAAGTTTTTATCCACCATACAAACACTAATTAGTCGTTTGAAACATCTTAATATATAACTCAAAGGTGACTGACATAGTGATCTATCAACGCACAGCCCAAACCACTGGACGAATCGGGCTGAAATTTGGCACGCAGGTAGATGTTATGACGTAGGCATCCGCTAATATAGGATTTTGATTAATTCTACCCTCAATGGGATAAAATAGGGGATGAGAGTTTGTATGAAACTTAGTTAATTTTAAACTGATCGGGCTAAGACTTTAGGCATCACAGACATCGCAGACGAAGTCGCGAGCACCAGCTAGTTGAAATCATTCTATTTCAGGTCCATATGTTATGGGATGGTTGTCAAATAGTAAAGGAAGGAAACCTTGCTTAATACTTGGTGGTTGTGCATCAATTCTGGCTAATGTTGTTTTAGCTACAAGTAATAATTTAGCTATGCTGTACTGTGGAAGAGCACTAGCTGGCCTTGGAATCGGAACCATTGCCCTTATCAATATGGTCTACATAGGTGAAATTGCGTCAGTACTTAATTTTATAAATTCGTGTCATGTGTTTTGTATTGTCTTATTTTCTTTTTTTTTTTTTAATTATTGATATTTTTTTTTTATTTAAAACTGTTAATGATGGGTTCTCCTACCGTGGGTAGGTGGTACTGTTAATACTTAGTTTTTGCTTTTTAGTTTACTTGTTTTAAATTAGTTTTTTTAATGACTGTATTATATGTAAATAGAATAATTAATTCAACTATTTCTATGATTTGCAGATCGACACCAATCAGAGGTTTTCTTTTAACCGTTATGGGTGTTTTTACAACAGTTGGTGCAATCTTATTGTTTTCTGTTGGACCATTTTTTTCTTATCATGTATCGACATATGTTAGTTTATCTATATCTGTAGTTTTTACGGCGTGCGCCTTTCTGTTACCAGAATCTCCTGTATTTTATATATTAAAAGGTTAGTACGCTTTGTCTATTACTCAATTAAAAAGATTATTAAGGTATTTTACATGATTATACATTGTTCATGATATACACGTGACCTGGAGGGTTGCCTAGCAACGGGTTTTTGATGGCAAGAGAGAGAGAGAGAGGAACATCGGTATTTATTGTTATAAGAATTCGAAAATATAAATATGCTCAATGAATCTAATGACTGATTAATATTACTTACTTTTGGAGTCTTTAAAATAAATATTTTTAAACTAAAATACGTCTTAATTAGGTATATACTTTTGAACGTACAAAACAAAAACATCTTGAGGAAAATCCGCAACAATCTTAATGATTAGTTAAATATTTTTATACCCAGAACTATGTAGGTAATTAGTAATAATTATTCTTTTTCCTTATAATATTTTATTCAATATTTATAATAATAATAATTATTTATTTCATTGAGCAGTTTTATATACATTTTCTTAGACTAAGAAACACACATAAGCAAAGGAAAAGGATCATCAGTACCTGTGCTAGGATAAACCTTACAAGAACCGAGTCCTTCCATAGTCACTGATAATATATTTCTTAAAACTAAGGAGTTTAGATGCATTAACACTTATGTATTAACAATTTAAGAAAGACTATTGGAGAACTCTGATTAATTAATTAATCGTATAGTATTCATGTTCGTGTGTACTTATGTGATAAAACTGTTATTATGATGACTGTCAGTAAATCCTCTGTATTGTTATAGTTTAGTGTCACCAAATAGATATAAAGATGTTTTGGCATTGTAATTTATTTTGTGTGTACAATTTATAGTTTGAAGAAATTAACCAAGAAGCACTAGAACATTTTAGAAAAGGTGCTATTAAAACGTTCTAATGTTAGACGTCTCTCTATTCTTTTAACTTTATTAACATTTTCACATCGAGAATGCATTCGTAGAATCGCATTTCCTTTCGAGTTTTATCTTCATTTTCAATATTTCATCGTAACTTTTTAGATGACGTAGCTGCACTTGATCGCGTTTTGCAGATCTTAGGAAGGGAAGATGATAAGGATAAATTATACGAAATTAAAAAAGAATTCAAATCGACTAACACCAAAATGGATTGGATCGAGCTGTTCACGTTAAAAACAAACAAACGAGCACTTTTCATAGTTGTCACAATGAACATATTACAGCACGGTAGTGGCATTATGGCTCTTTTCTTTTTTTCTGCATCTGTATTTGAAATGGCCGGCTCATCTATCAGCGCGGAAATATCTATGATAATAATTGGATGTTTTGAACTAGTTGGTAGTTTTGTCGCGTCATTTTGTATCGAAAGACTCGGAAGGAGGAGACTTTTGATAATATCTTCTACAGTGTGTGCGTCAAGTATGGTAAGTGATGTAGTTGATTTTTAAAGTAGAATGAATAAGAAACATTACGAAGCCTAAACTTCTACCCCATTCCTTTCCTTATTTCCTTTCCATCTCTGGTGAAGCTAATCCCTTGCTGATCACTTAGCTTCAGTTGATCTATTTGCTCATTTGTCCTCCATTTTTATACAAAATAAAATTTTGTTTATTATCATTTATCGATCATAAATTCTACCATCTTTCTTCTAGTGTGGGTAGAGTCACCATCTTCATGAAGTATGTAATTTTCTGTAATAAAAAAAAATCTTTACATTTTCAGTTTTGCCTTGGCTTATATTTCTATTTGGATTATATTGGAGAACCAGGAATAAATAATGTAAAATGGTTACCCTTGGTTATTTTGATACTTTTCTTCATTGGATACGATTTTGGTGAGAACTTTTGATAATATCAAGCCGAGATACAGAATTATTAGGTTGAATGTTAGTTTTTTCAACTGTGAACCGATTTGATAATTCCTTATTTATTTATTTTTTATTTTATGTCTTCTATTTTTGGTTATCTTATAATGGAATCTTTACATAATAATAAAACGTTAATTTTATTTTAGGATTGGGGATAATTCCAAACGTTCTCATTGGGGAGATGTTCACGAGTAACGTCAGAAGTAAAGGTTCAGCGGTTGCGTTGACTTGCGCGTGGTTAGCTGGTTTCCTGGTCTCTACAGCCTTCGGTTCCTTGGTTGAGAGCGTCGGTGGTCATGTCATGTTCTGGTTTTTCACGTGCACTTGTACTTGTGCATTGTTATTTACAATATTTTGCATACCTGAAACGAAAGGGAAGAGTCTTTTGGAGATCCAACAATATTTAAACCGAAAATAGATATTTCGTATGAACTTAAACCAGTTTTTAACCACCGACCAAGAAATAGGGATGTTATAAGTTAAACGTATTATCTGTGTATCTATGTACATATATGTGGGTCTGTCTGTGGCATCGAAGGTCTCCAACAAATTGATGGATTTTGATGCCAATTTTATTGTTTAAAAGCTGATGTAATGGGGATGGTTGTAAAGTATAATTTATGGAATTTAAAGGTTATGAGCTCATTTATGGTTATTGAAAGGATAGCAACTTCTACAGGTCAGATCGACTCGAAATTTACTACATCGTGACTTCAATTATACTAAAATAATGTAGTTATGTAGCTGTATAATATATTTACGGACCTGATGCTGCAGCCTCACCTGGAATCAGCAGGATACAAAACTCCTCACTCACTTACAGTAAAAGTACCGTGTAAGGGCTCGTTGGAATGGTCGCAATGAATAGATTGTCGGCGAGTTTTTTTATTTCGATTTTAAAATAATAAGTTAATTTTAATAAGTACAATACAATATATTTTACATCTTTATTTGCACGCAAACAACCATAAGTTTTATGCATTGATATCAGATAATTATTCTATTAATAGTCTAAGTCACAGTAGATGTAAACAAGATCACGTTTTCTCAAAATTAGAGAAAAGCTTGGTTTTGTGGTATTCCTTTTTCTTAGTGTTTTAAACTGTTAAAAGTCCTTAACGAAGCTTAAACCAGCAAATTTAATTTTGAAGTGACGCGAGATTAAATGTCGCGAAGAACTGCTGTTATCAACCGACTTCAATAAAGGAGAAGGTTCTCAATCCGTAGCAAATGTTTTTTTATTGTTACCTAACCGTATTGTTTGTTACCTAAGAACTCCACTATTATCTATTTTAAAAATTCTTTCACTTTTACTTTCAACGTCGCTTTTCTGAAAGAGTAACGTACAACACAATTTGAAGCCTAAATAAATTCCTATAAAATTGTTATCAACATAATAAGATATTTCATTTTTAACTCTTTTAATTATTCATTATGATTGTATTATTATTATTATTTATAAAAAGTGGGAAAAAATTCTAAGTTATTCCAGAAAATAGGTAAAATATAACTGTAATAGACCATCACATAAATACGCAGTAAGATACTTACAAAGTTACACAGTTACAAGCGGGTCAAAATAATAAAAATGTCTTAAAGAAAACTTAAACCGCGAAATTGGAACACATTACAAAGAAAATGAACCATTCCATTAAATGTAAACGCAGGTATCAATTCAATTACTTTAGACAGACCGTAAATCTTAACCTACCCTACCCTCTTTTTAATAGAATTAATCGATTTTACTTTGTAATCTATACTAATATAAGCTGAAGATGTTGTTTGAACGCGCCAATTTCAGGAACTACTGGTTCTAATTGGAAAATTCTTTTTGTATTAGATAGTTTATTTATTGAGGAAGGTTATAGGCTATTTTAGAGAGCCATAGAAGCGAAGCAGTGATCATAAACGAGAATAAAATCGCAAGTGACAGGTAGTTTTATGGACCTTTCTACAGTCGAACTGCCTCATACTGAGTGCGCGGGGCGCATGTACCTTTTTATGTCCCTAGTGACTTAAATAACCACCTTAATCAATTTGTTTTAATATTTTTACTTGTTATTTACTAGCTATTGTAACGTTGTATTATTAATAAAATGAAATATAATAAAATTTAAAACTTTTCTAAAACTTACTCTCACAGAATTCAAAGTTGACGGGCCTATATAACTAAGACCCAAAATAAAATTTATGACGAGCGAGGGAAGGAGAGTATCATTTCCTTACCCCCGCCGCACTGTGCCCTGCGGTTCCACATGCGTTAATTTAAGGAAATTTTATTCATAACGCTTACTTTAGCTGCTTGAATCAGATATTGCTCAATATTTCATTGGTTTTATCATTATTATACAATTAAAATAAATATAAATTATAAAAAGTAAAAAAATACCTAAGTTACTCCTTATAACATTAGCGCTCTGTAAAAGTCCTATTAAATTCAGTCCAGCAGTACAGACAGGCAGACAAACGGATAAAAATTTTAAAAATTGTGTTTTTGATGTTAGTACCGTATATACTTTCATATGCATTCAATTAAAAGCTGTTCATTTGATATTTGAAACCGACACTTCAATTTTATTTTATTTTATCAGGCTTGAAATAAAAATATTTTAGTTTATATTATTTTCTAAAAATACTTTGTCTCAAACTCTTTTCCATAACTTCAACTCTATACCACAAACAATATGCAGAACCAATACGGCTGTTATAGAACTATTGTGTACCATCAATAACAACTTTCAAAGTGCTTCGAGAAAGTTCTATTGTTTTCCTATAAAATAAACAAAGTACCTACACGTGGAATTGAGTGGGAAATGAATATACATTATATACAACTCCGATCTCTGTCCGATTATACTTCTTCGTTTCCTATTGTTTGAGTTTATACGTGTTGTTAAAAAGTTATTTCCAATATCGCGTTTTTGATATTTTGCTATTAAATGTTAGGCGGGACGTCGCGTGTCTATATAATACTAATATTATGAAGAAGTGAAATTTATATGTTTTAAGCTTTCGCGATTTATACTATTCTAGTTAAGGTAGAAATACCTTTTTATTGCCTGAAGTTTCAGGCAGTAACATTCGTCGTGGTCACGTTCTTTGCGAAGAAAACTCGTGTACTCGCTGCCGGAGGGCGCGCGGTACACCAGTCAGCTCGTGACCACGACGAATGCAACTTCGTCGAAAGGTCGGGCAATAAAAAGGTGTTACTATCATTAGTTATCGCGATAAGACCCGTTTTATTAAATATGGTGAGGTAGAATTTGTTTGTAGGAGGTAATCTCAGAAATTACTGATCCGATTTGAAAAAAAAAATAGTAAATACCTGCGCCCTAAAAAGAACCTCCGTGCAAAATTTGAAACTCTTAGCTCTTGAATTTTCTGAGATTTCGTGATAGGTGAGTGAGTAACCTTTCGCTCTTATATGTATATATAGAAGATTTATAAATATTTAGAAGGTAATCTCTGAAATGATATGAAAATAATATTTTTTCGTTAGATAGCCTGTTTATTGAGGAAGCTTATAGGCTATATTACATCATGCATACTCATACGAACAAGCAGTAACCAAAAACGTGACTGAAACCGCGAGGGACATTACTCTACTATTGTATATTATATACCAAATCAAATTTTTATAATATGTAATACGGCGAGAGGTAACTTATTCACTCATCGACTATATATGAAATTTTGAAAACTATTTTATCCCTGAAGCTGAAACCTGCCGTATAAGTAGTTTATATATAGGCGACAATTCAACCCCTAATGGGGTGAAATGGGGGTCAAAAATGTATATAGGTAACAAAACTTAACACGATCGAAACCTTTCGCGAAAGCTTAAACTAATAAATCGTATTCAAAATGTTAAAATACATATTATAGTTAAAAGGATTTTTAAGTATCTTAAGCTGATATCCCAAAACCAGGATCCTAAGTACATAGTATAATTATTGTTATTAGGTCAACGTGTTTTAACACCATAGTAAATTGCTATCGTCGCGTTAATTCCGCTAAATTACAGCTGAACTTGCAATGAATAGTGATGTACAAAATCGATGACACATTTTATCGATTTTACTTTTTATATGGACGCTGATAAGCAATACTGTGTCAAGCCACACGGACTTCATTTTAAGAAAATGGCTTCCAAATATGTCTAACCTATTCTTAATGAATCTGTTTGAAGAAGTACATATATATCCATCTTTTCTTTTCTTTTTTGATAAAAGGTATAATGAATTAAAAGCAGATTGATATATTTAATATATTACCTAATGAGAAGTTTTTCAAATATTTAAGATTATTGTATAAATTGCAAAACATGGAACACACTTGGAAATCGAAACAATTAATTAAGAGACTTTTTTCCGTACTTATATAGTTTATATGACTTGAATTTTTTTTAATAATGTTAAATAGGTGATGCAGTATCAAAATACATCAATATCTCCGAATTTGACTTTTTGTGGGTTGACACATTATTGATTATCAGCATCCATATCTAAGATAATTTAAAAAATTATCAAGGTTTAAGAATCATATTTAGTAACATTTTTAAATCATCATTGTTTTAGCTTTAGATACATTTATAGATCGTGTTTTAATAAATGAATGAGTTCATGCATTTTAATTAATTACGTTCTAAACTTTTATATTACTAGATTATTTTGTTAATGTTCGCTGCACGATGAAAAAATATATCGATACCTCCCACGTAAGTTATTGTAAGCCACAAAATTGCCGTTAGGTTTTTTACTGAATACTACACGAATTTGCATTGCTTAATGCATTCAAAGTGAAAAAATACCAAAAATCTTTTTTTTTTTTCAAGGAAAGTTACAACAAAATACGCCCGAAAAAAGGCGTATTTTGTTGTAACTTTCAAACTAAAACGGATTAAAAGTGCTCTGTACTGTAACTGTAAAATTGTAATTTTGGGGTTACAACAACTTATTTGGGAGGGATCGATATGTATGTATGTATTTGTGTATTGCAAAATAATAAATTATCGCATTAGGCTACGGGTCATGAAGCTCATTATTATAAAAATAGTGGGCAAACGTGTACGTGGGTCATCTGATGTAAAGTGATTACCGCTGAACAAAACCATTTGCAGCACCAGTGGAGGCAGAAATACGTTGCTGATTAAAAAAGGAATAAGTCATGAATGGGAAAAGAATACGCGGGTTAGCGGCTCTCACGAAGGTACGGATTATATGAACGCTGATAAGCAATACTATGTTAAGCCACATGGACTGCATTCTGAGAAAATGGCGTCTAAAGACGTCAAACCTATTTTTAATAAATTTCTTTTCAGACAAGAAACTTTTTCCATACTTATTTAGTTTAGATGACATAATTTTTTAAAAACTGTTAAATACATGACGCATTATGAGAATACATCAATATGTCCGAATTTAACTTTTTGTTGTTTAAGACATTATTGCTTATCAACAACTATATGTTGTTAGAGAAAAGTTATAATGATTCAAATGCCGTTTTCACGTATAGTCGAGTGGCGAGCAAAAGTGAAGCTGAGATAAAAAACAATTATATTTACTTCTTGACGAGATAAGCCTTATTTAATCAATTTTATCGTATATCTAACATGACAGCGATATATTGTTAGAATTTTTTGTAACTTTTTCAAAATAATCATTTATTTTCTACTGTTTTCTCGATGGTGAATAAAAACATCGTACAGAAACCTTTCTGTAAGAAAATCTGGCATATATGTATATTTTTATGTTTCTTTGTATTTAAGTATTTGTATATAAAGGTAGTTAATTTGTTTTAAATATCTACTTTACGCTCTTGTATGTACTAAGGTTGTCTAGGAGATGAGGCTGTTACTACTGTTACCGAACTGTAATGCAAAATGTTATAAGATGAATATTGGACGATAAGCAATACTGTGGACTTCATTTTGTGAAAATGGCGCCTAAAGATGTCAAACCTATTCTTAATAATTATGTTTGAAGAAATATACACTTACCTTTTATTTTGTTTTAGATAAAAGGTATAATAAATTAAAAGCAGATTGATAAATTTAATATAATAAATAGTTTTTCAAATATTTGAAATTATTGTATAAATTGCAAAATATGGAATGCACTTGAAATTCGAACCAATTAATTAAGAAACTTCTTCCTGTACTTATTTAGTTTATATGACTTCTAATTTTTTTGAATTATGTTAAATAGGTGATGCAGTATCAAAATACATTAATATCTCTGAAGTTGACTTTTTGTGGGTTGAGACATTATTGCTTATCAGCATCCAATTATGCAGCAGCTTTTTACTCGACAGCGCAATAGCAAAGATAGGATTGCGCTTTTCACGCGTATCTGGGTATGTATGTATTGTTTATCCCCTTGTAGCGTCGTAACGGTTGGATAGATTTTAATCGATTATATGTCCATGGATGTATATAAGGGGGCGGGGGCTAAAAGATCCGAATACACTATAAAGTCCGTGTGGGTCAGCGCCGGATCTAGGGGGGGGGCAAGCCGGGGCCCATGCCCCGGGCGGCATGTTCAGGGAGCGACCAACCGACTAATGTACTACTCATCATTTACCTTACTTGCCCACGGAATTAATAATAGTAAAAGTACAGATATTTTATGGCCATACAAATTCGACCGATACCCAGAGCGCGGAGTAAGACGTGCTACTCGACCTTTACCTACATTTCGCGAAGCGCATAGGCGTAATTCAAAATAGGCGCCAGCAGGCGCGTGCTGCCGCGATCTGCGAATCCTGCGGGCGCTTACTGTTAATGGATGCATTATTTACGAAAGGCTTATGTTATGCTTGTATGTCCAAATGTCAATCAATAAGTGGACTTATTATATAAACTAATCAATTACTAAAATTATTTAGGATGATAAAGGTAAAAATAAACATAAGTGGACAGGGGCGGCATTTCTCAGTTTTTGCCCCAGCGAAAAAAAGTTGAAGATCCGGGGCTGGTGTGGGTTGAATACGGACTTTATTTGGAAAAAATGGCGTCTATAGATTTCAAACATATTCATAATAAATTTAAAAATAACTAATGATAAATTTTAATTATTCAGATAAGTTTAGCCCATTCGTTAGTAATAATACATGATCCTTATTTAAATCCATATATGTTTCTATAATGGAAGATGTGAAGTGGCTTACATAACAGCGTTTTGTACGGGGAATGAGAGAGCAGGAAGCCTAATCCCAGACCTCTTTTCTTTCCTTCAATCCGTCATCCCTCATTCTGTTTAAGCTGGCAACGCATTTCTCTTTAGTCATAAACAGAAATCTTAGTAATTACTTTAATGTAATTAATTACTAATTCAATATATAAATTTTAATTTAATCTAATTTAAATGTGACATAAATGTTTTATCGATATGAAATTGTACATCCCTAATGTTATTAATTCGCTATAAAGGTAACAGCTGCATCAGTATCATATTTTTTTCACTTATTTTCTCCTTAACTTCTTCTTGTCTACGACGGCTTTAATAGTACCATGATGAGCGAATCTGAAAGTTAAATCTACGAACATAATTTTTAATCATACCGTTTATGACAGCATATTTCAAGAGAATTCGTGCAAAATTTCGTTTAGCATTTTTATTTTACTTTACTGTGACTTGCGGTTTCGCCCGCGTTAATTTGAGGAAATATTATATTTACACTAGCTCCTCCTTGCGGTCTCGCTCCCATGAGTCATAGTGTGATGTAGTATAGCATAACGCCTTCCTCAATAAATAAACTAACACAAAAAGAATTTTTAAATGGTATTAGTTCCTGAGATTAGCGGGTTCAAACAAATAATTAAACGAACGAGTGGACGGACGGACGGACGGACGAACGAACGAACGAAAAACATAAACAGACAAACATCCAAAAAAAAAAATAAAACAAAAATCCGAGTTTTTTGAGAGACACCGCAGACTACATCCTTGTTTAGCATGAGATATACCAACAACAAAGCTAGTAATATATAAAAATGGACATTAAAGTATCACTCTGTAAATGTTTTCATTTATGACCAAATGCTTACTTTTAAATTACACAAATGTAACGATATAAATGTAATGTAAAATTGCTCGGGTAAAGCCGAGAGCTAAAACCACTTTAATTTCATGAAAACGTTTACGGGTATATGATAATTATAATGTAATGTTTAAAATGCTAATTAAAAACAAAAAGCCCTCACCAAGGTGCCGTGCAACATTAAGTAACAATGAAAATTTGGGCGTTATGGTAATTACAGAATAAAAAAATAACGACTTTCAGATTTATTCCCTTACCTACCTACCTCTACGCTACCTCGATCGAATTGGAATTAAATTAGATACTTTTTTTAATAACGTCAAGAGATGACTTAGTGGTTCGAACACCTTGATCTCAATTATTGATCACGGGTTCAAAACGCCTTAAGCTTCGCGCAAATCCAAACAACAATTTGATAAAGTTTTTTGCAATCGTCAATGAATGGTATATCAATACAATATGGATTTTACAATATAACGTGTAAGATTCTGGCAGTTTTAGACATTTTTTGTACCAAATCTTTGCCTTGAACTGTTTGAGTATATAGGATGTTCTACTTTTAATTAAAGTCCTTCAAATGGGGGTTTATATAAGTCAAAACATTAAAAAAATCTCACTATTTTACCCACTAATAAATTAGTCAAATATTGCATAAGTAACGTTTACTCTCACCTCGTTATAAATAAGATAAAAACATTAACACTTCCTAGTAAACAAACAAGCAACAAGTTCAATTGCGAAAGATCTGAACGTTAGAAGCGAATAAAAAAAAACAATTTTTTTCGTGCGGATTGCGATAGCCTTAAAAAACCCCATATTTAAAGAACCTTAATTAAAAGTCGAACGCCCTGTGTATAGTATGATCTGATGGCGACAGTGTTTAACAATTGGTCCGCGGTCTTATCTCGATTCGTATTGAAATGATCTGTCAAATGCAATTAATATCCGGAAAGTTGAAATAGATTAGCGGCGAGCGTGGACGAAGTTTTTCGGCATTAACAAAAAAATCTGAATTCTCATTACTTATAGGAATATATTATCGACCATATTATAGATAGCTAATAATAATATATAGCCTGTATTTCATTCTAAAATTTTCTACGCTAAGACCTGTAAAACTTGGTTAAGAGCAAATAATCAAGTTATATATTTTACTAGCTTCCGCCCGCGACTTTGTCCGCGTGGAATAGTTACTTTGGGCTAATAATGCATTATTTTAGAACAAATTTAGTTAGCATAAAATAGGGTTATAGTGAGCTAACCTTAAAAGATAGGCATATGTTGTCGCGGACTTTTTTTAGAATTTTTAAAGGGGAATAATTCTGTCATACATGATTTTTGAGAAACTTTAACCGTTTACGCAGCGCACGCAGCGTAAGCTCTCTCAATAGGAAAATATCGCTCCTTTTGGGCTTAGCGTGATAATATATAGCCTATAGCCTTTCTCAATAAATGGGCTATCTTACATTGAAACAATTAGATTAGCGCGTTCAAGCAAACTATAAAAAAAAACAAACAAACTAACAAACACTTCAGCTTTATAATATTAGTATAGATTATTGCTGCAGATGTACCTGTATTATTACATACATTGACTAGCTGCGCTTCCGAGGAAATTCTCGCTTTAGGCGTTGTTAGTCATATGCAAAATTTGTCAAAAATACTGATCAAAAATTTTATTATAGAAAATTACCACAACTTATATCAAGGGCACAAGTAGATCTTAGCGCTCGTTTATATTGTGCGTATCATACGAGTATATAACTAGCTGGTGCTCGCGATTTCGTCTGCGATTTTTGTAATGCCTACGTCATAGTAGCTTTATTCATTCAAAGTCTCAACCCGATTGGTTTAAAACAAAGTTTCATACAAATTTTCATCCCCTATTTTGTCCCCTTGGGGATAGAATTAATCAAAATCCTTTCTTAGCGGATGCCTACGTAACATATTTTTGCATGCCAAATTTCAGCCCAATCCGTCCAGTGGTTTGGGCTGAGTGTTGATAGATCACTATGTCTGTCAGTCACCTTTGAGTTATACATATTTAGAGAGTAAAGTGCCGGATATCCGTATCCGTTTCCGAGGATATCCGAGGGAGAAGAAAGATTCGTATCCGAATGAAATTTTATATACAACTATTCCCATTGTAACACTAAATTATCAACAAACAAAAGAAAGACACTCACAAAGACACAAAGTAGGTTTTTAAATAAGAAAGATACAATCCGTATCCGTATTCGCGGATCTTGACGCCAAATATCCGTATTCTGTATCGTTGTCTTAGATTTTCGCGATTATTATGCATTGAAATAAAACTATTCTAAACATTCAAATTATTCTAAACATTCAACTATTATAGAACTACGTTCGTGGTCACGGGTAGACACGGGTAGACCCGAGACCACGAACGCTGCATGGTGCTCGAAACGTCGGGATGATAAAAATAATTAATATACGCGATTTAAATCCGTTTAAAATATTTTTATTTCAATCCGTATTTTGGTCCGTATCCGCGGATATATTACATTCTAACGATCCGGTACATCACTAATATTTTTCTTAATGCACTGCTTCACTTACAGTTGGTGTTGACATGTGTCAGAATACTTCCCGATACAGGTTTCACCATGAAGTTTTATTTTTCGATCGATGGCAACGTTTCGAACACATGTACGGAATGATAAAAATAAGTAATATACGTGATTTAAGTCCGTAAGTATGTCAAGAAAATGAACGAAATAAATTGCTGTTGAATTTTTTAAAAGTCTTACTAACAAACAAGATGTATTGGGTTTTACAGCGGAAAAGTTAAATTAAAATTATATTCCATTATTTTCGTGGTTATTAAAATTGGAAATATGAAAACAGTCTAAAGAAGATTGCCCTTTTACAGTCTTTAATTGAAAAAGTAAAATATGAACCACAATAGGCTATTTCATTTTCCGTTATAATGTGCTGGGCTATTGTTCTGAGTCGTATTTTATGCCAAGTTTATGTATGATTCCTTATTGTAAAAATAAGAGTGCGTTCATAGTGCAGAATAAATTTTCGTGTTAGTACAAAAGTAGAAATAAGACTAATGAAAATGAAAAACCTCTTTTTAACCCCCGATCCAAAAAGGGGTGTTATATATCGTTGTCTTAGATTTTCGCGATTATTATTCATTGAAATAAAACTATTTTAAACGGATTTAAATCGCGTATATTAATTATTTTTATCATACCGACGTTTCGAGCACTTTGCAACGTTCGTGGTCACGGGTATACTAAGGTGACATTTGTCTATTTGAGGTTTTAGAAAATATTATTTACAACTACTAGGATGATAAAAATAATTAATATACGCGATTTAAATCCGCTTAAAATAGTTTTATTTCAAGGGGTGTTATATGTTTGACTATCAAGTTTCTTAATAAACTACATTCCTAACTGGTGGTACCTTCCCATTAAAGATCTTTTTTTTAACGTTTGTATTGCTTGAATAAAGCATATTTTGATTTTAATTGATTTCGACTTTGGCGTGTGTATTTATTTGGTTATCTGTGTTATTGTCTCGTAGCTTCTTAGCGAATTGACCGATTTTGATACGGTTGTTTTTGTACCTATGTAAAATTGTTATATGAATATATATCTAGAATTATATAGAATTGTACAGAATTTTTAAGTGTTTTTTATACGTTACGTATTTTATTTCTTTATTTTAGGTTATGTAAAAAAAATCATTAAATTGTAGAGGGAGGGACATGTATATAAAGCCTTATACAATCTTAGCGAACGCGAAATCATAAAAAGTTTGCAACGTATTTCAAACTTCGCGTAATGTAAACAAATTGTTCTTTACTTCAAAACTTTTACCAGAAAACGATCAAACTTTTTATTCACTATTCCATGAGTATGATAATATTATTCTTCACACGTACAAGATTCGCTTTCTCTTTATTATATACTAATACTAACTGTGGTCCGCCGTTTCATCCGCGTAAATTCGAGGAAAAATTATATTTATATAATTATACAATGTTTTAATATAATTATGTTTACGTTCTCTACTTGAATTGGATACTGTTCACTATTTCATTGGCGTCAATTTACAAATGCGTAACTCTCTGTTTTATTTATTAAATAAAATAAACATTTTTTAAAATAAAAGTAGGTGAAGTTACTCCTAATAACATTAGCTATCTGTAAGTGAAAGTCCCGTCAAAGACGGTCTAACCGTTTCATAGATTAGCTTAAAAAATACAGACAGACAGACATAAATTTTAAAATTGTGTTTTTGATGTGAGTTCCGTGTATACTTTTATATACATTGAGTTAAAAGCTTTTAATTTGAAATTACAAACAGACGCATCAATTTTATTTATATAGGTAAAAAGCGAAAGCGAATCTTATATGTGCGAAGTAAACTTCGAAATTACTGAATTTATTTTAAAAATAAATTTAAAAGCTGAAATTTTTAAAATTAAACATGTATTCTTTCTATTTAGAATTACTTTAGTCTATGTGTTAAGGTTGTTTTGTTTCATGTAACAAAATAATCAATTTGATTTAGTTGAAAGTTTATTTTCTTATTTCTATGGCACTTTAATAAAAGCTTGTTAAGCGGTCGCAAATCGCGAGTCATGTGGTGTTAGCCATTGAGTTCCTTCGTTCATCACCGAAGATAGTCACCAAATCCTAACATATTACATACTAAAATTTTACTTGAATAATATGCATATAAATATCAAAAACGCCGTCCAAATCGGATCAGTAGCTTTTGAGAAAATTACAAACATACAAACTTTGGTACATACATAGATACGTACTGGTCGAATACAGGTCCTACTTTTTTGAAATCGGTTAACAATACTAAAACAGTACACCGATATGTAGTAAAATATATAGGAAAATCATTCAGTATCTTAACTTATTATCGAAAAAAAATGTACTAAATTGAATCTGTGTATTGTACCATCATGAAAACGGCAGATGGAAAAATTGCTACGAAATAATTTATTGAAGCGCGAATCGCTAAGATATCTTATGAGATATCCAATAAATTAAACGTTAAATATTGAATATTGAATAAGAAATACTGAATTTTTTGGATCATTGAACCTTCTATATCAACCCCTTAGTATTTAAATACCTGACTGATCTAGAAGGAGGGTAATATTTTTCGCGAGCATGTACGTATGTATGTTCGCTCATAATAAAATCTCTGAGGTGTCATTAGAGTCGTATTTTATTCAATTCAAATTCAAACTCAAACTCAAAATATATTTTATTCAAATGGGCTTTTAAATCACTATCGAATCGTCAAGTTACATATCATTTTTTAGATTTTTATAAAGCTACCACCGGTTCGGAATGTAGTCTCTACCGAGAAAAACTGGCAAGAAACTCGATAGTAAGTCTTTTAAACACATTTACAATACATTAACGTGTATCAAATCCACGCCTCTTTGTTGTCAAAATATTCTTGTACAGTATAATATGCTATATATATTAAAGATTTTTTAATTTAGTCTTTAAACTTATTAAGTGGCAAATGTTATAAAAAATATATATATTGAAGTTGTATTTTTTATTTCGTATACTTTATTTAATACAAATATATTACAAATACTTCCCGAGAGAGTAAACCACTCAAAATCTATTTAAATTATCAAAAAAATAATGTAAGTTTTTATTGAATCCAATTAGCTATTGTAGCATAAAATAAACACCATCTTAATACAGCTACAACACGTAGCGAAAATATCGGAGCATCGGCGTATTATTCAAAAACAAAACGTGCAGAAAGTATCGATAGTCGATAACAGACGAGGTCAATAGGCTTTTGAACTCGAAAACTTGGTATGCAAGTCGATGGCAAATGAAAAATATCATAAACTAAGAAGTGCCTTTGAATAGAGGTCGCTACATGTATTTTGAACTGACTGCGCGACACAAGGGGGTAATGTGCTTAACAGCCTAAGTATGTATGTGCGTTTATTTTTATTTATTATTAAAACATGGTTACAGTTTTATCACAATATAAACAGTATCAGTTGAGTAATTAAAATTAAGAATTTTCAAAAATACAAAGTAGTAGGGAAGACTGATGCCTACACTAGGAGATCTGTATCTTTGGCAAACTAGTTATACGCCCCATACAGATATAAGTGTGGTAGTACGGATCTAAACTACATATAACATATGATTATAGCAATAGAAATAATACAGTTAGTATGTTATGCAAGCTTATGTATATGTATGTGTGTGTGTGTGTGTGTGTGTGTGCGCGTGAGTGTATGTGTGTGTGCATGTTTGATATATGACATGTTCTTTGATTCGCCACAATGGCACAAAGGTCAGCATACAAATTTTGAAAATGTATCACAATGCGAATGTTAATCGCATTGTGATACAATCAGCTCAGCGTAATAACCTTCCTGTACTCGCAACAATTATATCTGTGTTTACACGTCAATATAAGACTAGTCATCTTTCAATCTTGAGAAAAAATCGATTATTATTATTATTATATTGATAGAAATAACAAGATAAACCGTGTTCCCGTCAAAAAGTAGTGAAAGATTTCTGTTAATCCGAACGCTTTACTCGAAGCCAGTAATCCGATGGAACACTTTCTTAATGAAAATATTGTGGGCGTTAACTGACGGCACGTGCTTGTTCTGTTTTTATTGACTGTTATGTGTAACGTTTTATTGATAAGTTTTATTTATGATTTTACTCCCTGTTAAGAAATTTAACAAATTTAAACACTGTTTAGCTAAATCCGTGTTAAAGATGGGTTTATTGTGTCTTTTGTAGTATTATTTTTGTAGTATATAGGCAGATTGAGTTGTATACATTTGAGCAAAAATCGCTGATCAAAAATACGTAAGTATACGTATGATTTTTTTTTTCGGAATCTTGACTTAAATCTTTAAAGTAATTTTTTCGGAACTTTCTCAATCTCCCAATATCTTTAAATTTAAAATATTTTCCCGAATATCTAGTACCACACGTATTTTTCATAGCATACGATATTCATTATTTATGCTCAGACAAGATTAGGCGATACATTCAGTCTAGTATCGGGCGACCTCCATAATGGACCTGTCTGGCGAGTAATTTATAGACCTATAATATCAGTCCTCTTTACATCTAAGATTCAATAGCCTTATATTTCATGATTCGACACTTTAAATATATTATACTGTTAATTAACTACAGAGTAAACGAATATTAAATTACAATATATTGTTTGAAAAATAGAAGCATAAATGGACGCCGATAAGCAATACTGTGTCAAGCCACACGAACTTCATTTTGAGAAAATGGCGTCTAAAGATGTCAAACACATTCTTAATGAATTTGTTTGAATAAGTATTTATGCATATTTTCTTTTCTTTTTTGACAAAAGGTGTAACGTTTTAAAAGCAGGTTGATATATTTAATATATTATGTGATAAAGTTTTTTTTTTAAATATATGATATTATTGTATCAATTACAAAATATGGAATAACCTTGAAATTCAAAACAATTAATTAAAAATCTTTTTTCCGTACTTATTTTGTTTATATGACTTTGTTTTTTATTGAATAATGTTAAACAGGTGATGCAGTATCAAAATACATCAATATCTCCGAATTTGACTTTTAGTGGGTTGACACATTATT
Source organism: Hypolimnas misippus (assembly GCA_037950945.1). Classification (NCBI taxonomy): domain Eukaryota; kingdom Metazoa; phylum Arthropoda; class Insecta; order Lepidoptera; family Nymphalidae; genus Hypolimnas; species Hypolimnas misippus. The sequence goes on from JBBEEQ010000009.1 coordinate 7,702,225, forward strand.
GCATATCAGCATCCAAATATTTACAATAAAGCGTTTTCTGTGGCATATTTTCTATAATCGTGGGATTGCTAAAAAAATTCATAGTTATGACGATAGACTTAAATATTTTAAAATGAATTCCCTCTCCGATCGAAGGCACTTACTTGATAATCTCTTTTTATTCAAAATTGTTAACGGTATCCTTGATTCTAACTATTTACTTTAATTTTCATTGTTTCATAGAAAAATAGTTAAATCGAACCTAGGACATAATGCCCCCATTACTAGAATAACTCGATCATATAACTGTTTGTCAAAAAACTGCAATATTGATATTTTTGGTGTAAACAATATTAAATTTAAAAAATGTTTACGGTCATTATTATTTACCAAGCATGAATAGTAATTATTTTATTTCGTTGATTAGTATATTTGTCTCTATTGTTTTATTTATGTTTTCTTTCATGACTTATATGATTTAATTTAGGTTTATTTAATTTTAATTTAATTCACTATAATTTTATATTATTTTATTCTGTCACTTTTTACATATTAAATTTCGTTGATATGGTAAATGTAGTGTTACCTATAATTAAGGCGCCTTTTTATAAATATGTTATACTGTCTTGTTTTTATCCATGTAACGATTGTGTGTCTTGTTGGTTACCCTTTATAAATAAATTGACATAAATAATAAGAGTTGTATGGATTTTTTTCACGTGTTTATAGTGCATGAATCCAAGCAGCGTTTGCTCTGTGATTCGTAAATCTAATTCGTTCGCCTCAGTACTCGATATCATCCACGCCACTTGGATGCATGGTCGGTATCCAATGTGCGGGCTTCACGATCTTTGTCCCGCGTACGTGCAGGCTGTGGAATGATCTAACTCCTGAAGTTTTCCCAGAGCGCTATAATTTGGGGATTTCTAGCGTTGAGTATATAGACATCTTTTCGTCAAAGGCCGGCAAGGCACCCGCAACGCCTCAAGTGTTGCAGATGTCCCGGCTATAGTAACCACATAACATCAATTGGTACTATTTGCTTGTTTCCCCCCCCCCCCCCTCCTTTTATAATAAAAAAAGCAAAATACGTTCGATTCCATCGCGTGTTACCACAACAAGTATGACTGAAAGGTTAATGTACAAAAAATATTTAATAAAAAATTTATATCATCACCTGTATCGTTACTGTATCGTATTTGTGTTTATACTTGTATTGCAAATGTATCGTTACTTTCATTGATAGTGTTGCCATTATTTGTACGAGTGTTGCTACTTGTATTGGTTTTGTATCGTCAACTAGCATTTGCTCGCGGCTTCGCCCGCGTATGTTTTTGAATTTAATATAAGCAATCAAAAAAAAAGATCGAATTCCCTTAACGTAACTATTGTTTTTAAATTCTGCGATACATGAATTCAGTTATTCACCCTAAGTAATGGTTGTGACCAAAAAATACATTTTTTCCATACAAACTTTACAACCCCCTTGCACCCTATTGTGGATTAATAGTACCCCGTTTTTTATTTTACATTTCATTACTATCACCCTGAAGTATGTGTTTTACGTTTTAAGTTCCGCGGCTACGGGATAAGATTTTGCATACAAACGTTTTTACCAATTTTCATCCTCGTAGGGATGAATAATCAAAAAACCCTTTCTTAGTGGATGCCTACAACCTAAAAACGCATCTACAGTCAAAATTTCGAGTTCGTAGCCCCAGCGGTTTAGGTGACAAGTGATTTTATATGTGTAGATATTCGATAATCGCGTTATTTGTATCAATAAATGTGTCATTATGCGTACCGTTAAATATGTTTACTTGTATTGTTACTTGAGTCCTTATTTCTGTGTTATTATTATGTATAAGCTATCTTACCGTAAAAATATCAAAATCTCTTTAGTAGTTTTTCCGCGAATGACTGATAACTTCCATTGACCCAAACATTAAAATATCCATTCATCCAGAAAATTTGTAAGAAATTTTCTCATTTACTATAAAAGTAAGATTCAAATATCTTCATGACGGTTTCGTATTACCATTTCGGATTCATTTGTAATTCAGGATTAGTTCAGAACTAAGTGCGGACACTATTAAATTCCATACTGTCAATAAGACTGTTCTCTCGAAATGGTAACAAAGGTTTTCTTAAGGTATTTGTTACGTTTTAGGTTCCTTCTTATGGTTCGTTCAGAAGAACTAACATGTTATGAAACTTAATTTAAGGCTGTTTAATAAAATTATAACTGTAAGGCGAAGATGTTTTATTAAGCATAATTTGCAGCGAGGAACAGAATCAAAAGAGATAACAAGATTTTCATAAATTAATATAAATTGAACCACTAGGATTATAAACGCTACAAAATTCTTCAAACAATATATTTATCCCTTCACAGTAAATTAAGAGCTCAACTTAAAAAAATACTCCAAAATAAAAATTACATTTAATGAAGCTCAAAAATTGTTTTAATAAAACGAATATTTCCCGAGATTGAAATGATTTATGAATGAGTTTTTAGGATAATATTTCTCACTGTTTATTCAGCGTTCCATCGCTCTGCGTTTTATGTAATATTCCAGAGTTTTGATTTATGATGTTTGAAGATGGTATATAAATTGAAAATGGGAAATATGTTTGTTTCATTTCATTCGAAATATCCAATTAAAGGTCAGCGTACACTAGGGACAGCTGGGTGGGAGATGCCATCAACCAGTGTATACTCTATCGGTCTATTATACCGTCGCTTCTTCGTCCGAAACCTCCCACGGAATGCCGAAAATCAGTGCGAATGAGAATGACATTCACTTTTCGTATAAAAAGGTGAAAAACAAAATAAGATTACTGTCGCCCATAGATATCAGCTGTATTAGGGGAATTACAGATCCATCGTTGGTCGTTAGAAAAAAGATGTCTTTATACTCGACATTGAAAACACCTGATTTATAGTACTCATAAAACAGAAATATGAGCTCTAATCTGTTAATATTTTCGCAACACAGTCGAAAAGTTGTTTTTGAATTTTGTGTTCCTCAGCATATAATCGCATCCTGTGGCATCTTTTAGCGTGTTCTTTAACTCCACGAAGTGTACTAAATATATTTAGAACTTACGAGTAAGTTATATAAACAGTTTTCTTTACTAAAATTTTATTACTCGAGTTGTATCCAACTGTGTATCTGTTTGAAAGTAATAGATTTTTTTATTTTACATCCATTTTTAGACGGAAACACCGTTTGGAATTTTACACAATACGTGTCTAATATTTGAAGAAAAAAAAAAACTTAAATGCTTTTTACTTTATTTTTTTAAACTGTAAGTTATATAAACAGTTTTCTTTACTAAGATTTTATTACTCGAGTTGTATCTAACTGTGTATATGCTTGAAAGTAATGGATTTTTTTTAATCATCATCCATTTCTAGATGGAAAAATCATTTGAAATTTTACACAATAAGTTTAATATTTGAAGAAAACAAAAACTTAAATGCTTTTTACTTTAACTTTTTAAACTGTATATTTAGTAATTATATACGTTTTTACAAATTTTCTGTATAAAAATCAACCCGCAATGCCTTGTCCATCAAGAATAAAGAAGCGAAGAAGAATGCATCAAATATAGTACCTAATTGTGCATTTCATGTGGATTGGGCTACTAGTGATACTTCGATACAAAAAACGCGCAACTTACTCTACTTCATAGCGATGTAGAAATAAGTTTTTTGAGTAAAACGCGTGTTGAGTCGACTCAGTAGCGCTCATACGTTAAAACCATTCATTTTCCAAAAAACATAATTTGTAGGAAATTTTCTTTGGTTTATTCTGTTATTACATAACTATTTTCGTCTCAAAGTTAAGAGGTTTTTGAAAATATTTCCGATCATGTTCAAAAACTGTTTAATGCGCCATTTTTCAAACATGGCGGCGCAAGCGGTAAACGTACGTAATGGTAAAGCAAAAATTTGGAAATATCATGTCGATTTATTTAAAACTGTGATTTTATTTACTTTTCAAGTACTAAGAGTTACAAATAGTTACCTAACCTAAAATAAGTTCCCATTATAATGCATGGAGCTATATTTTGTACAAAAAAAAAATTCAAATCATATCGGTAGTGTCTAAAAATGTGACATAAAGAACAAACGTCTTTATTAGTAGATTCAGCTTTATATATGTATTAGTATAATGTATACACGTGGGTATAAATATAATAAAATACCTTAACGTAGGTTGAAGTTAAATTAAAAAGATTTCACTGAAAGGACGTATTAAATTGAAAATAAAGGCGCAAGCTAATAAAGGCATGTTTAAAATCGTTTTCAAAAGGCTACTTCATGCTGAGAAACTTTTATAATCCGGCACTTTGAAAGTAATATCCACTGGTATTAAATATTATGCCAAGTTTAGCTGAAAACTTTAATATTTTTAAGGCGAGAATTACACTTATAAGTTTTTGTAATAGTGTGTCTTATCTTAATGAAACCATGGTTAGATGACGACTGTATCATTTATTCAGTTTTGTTCATAGATTTTCATAAAGGTTTACATAAGTTTGTCATTGCTTTACACCTAAAAGAATTTACTGTCAATGTCGTTTGACAGTAATTAGTAATTTTTAGTAATTTTTGAGAGTTACAGCTTTCGTTATGTTATCTGGGTATCAGTTACTAGGTTACGGAGTTGTTTAATATCAATAACGAGAGTAAAATTACAAATGTAATTCTCTCTTAAGGTTGAGTGTTTATTATCGGTGATATAGTAATCATGTATACTTTGCCGTATTATTCACGACACCGTGTTCCGTACTTTTGTACAAGATAATTATATAAACGCGCACTAAACATTTGTTGTTAGAGCGGCAATGGAAATATACATTCTTTGAAAAATTTAACTTTTTATATATTTCGCATCAAGAGATACAGACATCCCGGTGACAGACGGACACGCACTTTGACGGTATAGTAATTGAGTCCCGTTGGCACTCTATGGGAACGGAATCCTTAAAAAAACAATATTATTAAGACGTAAAATTTGTAAGTTCTCATGTTCGTAATTTTATATACATATAATGGATAATCTCTGAAACTACTGATCCGACTTAAAAAATATTTTTGCGTTAGATAGCCCGTATTTTGAGAAAAATTATATATAGGCTATATTACATCACGACTCATAGGAGCGAAGCAGTGACTATAAACGCGAGTAAAACCGCAAGAAGCGGGTAGTTTTTTTATATTTACAGTGGTCAAAATGAAATACCGGAATTAATTATTGTACATTACTATAACACCCGGAATATTTTAATTTAATATATATGTCACATTTTGTGTTTAGTACCTTAACGTGTTGATGGATTTAGGCTGACTATACATGTACGATTTCCTAAATTATCAATTGTATTCGAGAGAGAGAGAGAGAGAGAAAAAAAGAGAAAAAAAGGGAGAGAGAGAGAGATTATTCTTAGACAAGAATTACCTCAATAAGTTTTGCTTAAGAGCGATATAAAATAACTCTGTAACCTAGTAACAGATACGTTGTAAGTACTTGCGAAAGCTGTGAAAGCCAAAAATAAGGTACTGACAGTAAATTCTTTCTGGTGTAAAGCAATGGGAAATAACTTATGTAAATATGTATCTTAAGTGTGTAACTTAGTAAGTGGAATCCCTGTCTTAAATACATTTTAAATCCGAAACGAACGTATTTGGTGCATCATTTCGAGATTTTACTTCTGGCTGTATGTCGGAAATTGGAGTACATCTAGGGGATTTTGTATGGAGCATACTTTGCAAAATTTTCTGTTCACAAACCATTTTAAAAGGTTGTTTCGTCACTCTATATATTAATAGTAATATTTGTAAAGCCAGAAATACAGACGTATACAATTCTTACGGTGATTCACAATTCTGTAAGATTGCGGCAGATTGGTATAATAAGAAGCTTTATCCATTTATAAGTTTTTTAAAAATATAAGATTATTACATATTGCAAAATATTAAGTACACTTCAATATACAAAATATTAAATTATGAAACTATTTTCCGTACTTATTTAGTTTAGAAGACTTGAAGTATTTTAATGTTGAATACATGACGCATTATCATATTACATCAAAATCTGCGAACTCTTATTGTGGCTTGTCACACTATTGCTTATTAGCATTAATTTGTCTTGTATTGTGTACAGCCAGCCTTACACGAATGATGTGTCGTTGAGTTTGCGGTAATATGAATATTATTACGTCAGAGTTGTTAAAAGGAAGAGGGTTTTAGCATAAAGTTTCAATATACGTTATATTACCAGTCTTGTATATTTCTAGAGTTTTGCTTATTGCTAGATCTCTGTAGGTCGAGTGAAAAATTTATTATTTTAAACCATATAGATTACGTGTACGATAAACATGTGCGGACTTAGTAAGCCGTAAATTGATACTTATTTATTATAATTGGACGCTGATAAGCAATACTGCGTCAAGCCACACGGAGTTCATTTTGAGTAAATGGCGTCTAAATATGTCAAACATATTCTTAATAAATTTGTTTGAATCAGTATGTGTATCTTTTCTATTTTGATAAAAACTATAATGAATTAAAAACAGTAAAAAGTTTTATCTAATAATAATCACACTTCAATATTCTTAACATTAAATTAAGAAACTTTTTTCTCTACCTGACTTTAAAAAAATTTGAATAATGTTAAATACGTAATGCATAATCCCACTTTCAACCTCTTCAAATAAATTGATTAAGAATACGCTTAATATATTTAGATGCCATTTTCTTAAAATGAAATCCGTGTGGCTTGACTCAGTATTTCTTATCAGCGTCCATATGTAACTGAAAATAATCTAATAATTGTTATTTGTACTAATATCTATGAAAATTAATATTTGAGCTGTTTCTAAATAAGCAGTTTAGATCTTGGTTTATTTAAGTTATAAATTGATTTAATATCCCTATTTTTGTCCACTAACGGACCAAAGTCACAGTAACTTAAAACGAATTACAAATGTTTTTCAACAAATGTCGTTCATATTGGTTTTAATTCAGGAGACATGTTCCACAATTTTCCTAACCGATCTTAAAATAATTACTCCAAGTCCTCTTGTAAAGTCAATCCCGAGTAATTAATTGTACTCGTCGAGCATCTCGTTAATTCGCTTTCGTCTTAAGCAATTAAATGCTTGTTTATCTCGATACACATTGTATGCTTGAAAAACATTGTGAATGAGCTGTTGAACGCTTTGTTCGTGTTTAATTTAGAAATACTCGTATATTTTGTAATCGTGATCTTAGGAATCTAATTATCGCGATTGAAACTTTTTCATTTATTGAAACAAAGTACTCGTAAATTGTTTATTTTGGTATCTTGTTCTTAGCATTCATTCTGGTATATTTTGTGAGGAATTGATGATTAATTGTGTAGAAATCGATAATCAGGTTAAGTTAGTAAAGTAACATCTTGTAAATGTCCACTGCTTGGCAAAGTCTTCCCCTTCTATTAAAGAGAAGGTTTAGAGCTTAATCCACCACGCTGTTCCACTGCGGATTTGATGTACATGTATCAGAATTTCTTTCAGCACATGCAGGATACCTCAAGATGTTTTCCTTCGTCGCCGAGAAGGAATATGAACCTAAATTTAGTACTTGAAACCTCAGCCGTGCTAGCCGTGGTTTAAATGTATACTTATTAATTGGGTATATTTAATATATAAGGAGTTCGACTCTATACTGCGGTCATTCAAATGGGAGGTTCGGTAAGTGTAACTCATCACATTCCGCATGAAAAAAAAATTCCCAAAAATAGTTTTTAAACATTTAAAATATTTAAATATTCGAGCTCCACTGTTCGTGCGCACGCATTACAATATCTAAGGCGCGCGCAGCACAACTTTGGTTTACACTTACCTCGTAATGAGTAAAAGTGGTCGAGTCCATAGCACCTACCAATACGCAATCCGTAAGTTGCATATAAGGTTTGATACTCATGTTTCGAGTCATCCATTTAGTGTATCGTACTTTAATTTTCTTTTACACAACAACCGCACTTAACTCACTGTATCACTTAACAAAACCTTTAAAAACATAAACACTTTAGCTAGGCTAGCTAGGCGGGTCACTGATCTCAGTCAGCTGTGGTTAGGTCATTGACCTACGGTACCTAACTAATACGTCTAATTACCTCAGGTATGATTCGAATTTACCGTCACACTTGATCAGGCATCGGACTGGCAAAGTAATTGTAACAACAGCTCGTAAATAAATTTAATTGAATTTATCCCAATAGTTACGTAATAAGCGTACGTATAGTTACGTAATTTCAAAAACTAATCACGTAACATTAAAATCAAAACGTGTCAAAACAATTTGGCGTGTTTAAAAATTAGAATCATCTCTGTTTACCAAAGTCATTTAATATTTCAGAAACAAACTGACGAGCGTATAAATAAGAATTATTTATAACTGTGTTGCGACATTTCGCTAACATAACATTTTTTTAATACCTTAAACAAGCCTACTTAAAAACAAAAAAAGAAAATTAATCCTTCTTCTAATAATTATTAAACAAGTACATAAATATCACACGCGATCACAATCACTAGACACTCAAAACTAAATAAAAACAGATCATCTGTCTATGGCATCACGAAGTATCCTCCGAAACAAATAAACAAAATAAATCAAATTAGGTAACACCAATTGAATATTTTATTCACAATTTTTATCAAAGCATAATTTTGATGTCATTTGTTATACCCACTATATTCATATTTTGCACGATATTTGTCATAGCCTATACGTGTTTATAAAAATCGTAATTTATAATAACATATTTTCACTATTTTCACGAATTTAAAGTCAATTAAAACATTACAAATCAACGACTTTGTCACAACAATTCGGCATGTTTAAAAATTTAAATAATCCCTATTTACAGTTATATCTCTTTTTAAAAAACTATTATGATTATTTGAGTTTATAAAATTGAATTAATAGAAATTAGACAATATGATGACAACGCGTATAATATTAAACAAGTGTTAAGTTCTAACCTAACCTACACACTTAACAAATGAAAAAAAAAACAAAGCAATATCAACTTGTAGTTGCGCGAGCAATTCATTGTATCGCCATTTCTAAGGGCTAACGAAATACTAATAATTCTAATAACCACGCCGACGCGCGACGTGCGATCCCGGGACCTCTCTGTCCCACCCCCTGCACCCGGCCTAACGATGAAGGAGAAAGACTCTTGCGCAGTGGCGATGGCCGTACCGCCCGTACCCCGGCGCCCCACTTCCCATATCTCTGTTATTTTTTTATACGTGCCAAAACAGAACAATAAAATTATTTTTGTTTAGCAAATTAGAATAATATTACTAGCTACCTTAAACAGATTTTTTTTTAATTTGCATTCCACACTGCCGTATAAAATATGATTAATTTTCTTACTAAACTGTTTTATTTTCGTACTTTTATAATATTTCAACAGTAATACATTTATTTATAAATAATAAAATGACGATGTTTTATCGTTTTATTATTTAACCGTATTATTGAACCGTGAAATAGCGCCATCGGACTTTTATAACATTGTTTTCATAATACTCATATTAGGTACATACAACAACATCAACACTAATATTTATTATTGTCGTGTATTAATCAAATTCAATTTCAAATTCAATTTTACTTATGGAATAACTTTAATTTACTAAAACACAATAAAACATTCTGATGAATGAACTCTTAAAATTTTATAAAAAGGATAAAATACGTAAGTGCTTAAGCAGAAAAATTATTTGTCTTATAATAGACTCTTGTTATTATTAAAAAGTTGTAAATAATAATAATTAAAAACAAAATAATTTTAGTTCATAAAAAATTGTTACGTAAATTAAGTGTATTCAATCCTATTATCTTTCTTTGAAGTTGTATTGTTAATAATATGTTATTACATTATTAGTAGATAATAATAAGTCAAATATCGACTTATTTTTTTAATTGCGAAAATCACGGCTAATAGTAGTGACCTTGAAACTTGATGCTTCGACCTCACATTAAGCGACATTAAAGGACACTTTCCGTGACATGACCTTTAAAGAGAATAAGAGAATGTAAGATACAAAGAACAAAATTTCTCCTTGGTAGATTTGAACTTACTTTAAATCGAATTATTTTGAAATTGTAAATTAATTCAATTCGAGACTTTATAGTACCTACCTCTTTCCACGTTCAGTAACTAGTAAATGAAGTAGGTAATATTTTTTTTAACAAACCTAACCCATAGTTCATTCAGTTTTCGCTGAAGTACGGTTTCATCATTTTTTATAAAGAAAGCTAATATGTGGTTGATGATAAGGGTTTAGTAACAAAAACAAACAATTTAGAATTAAATAACTAAAATAATACGTACGTTGCAGAGGTCATGCGAAAAATGAGACTTCATAATATTGTGTAAACTAGCGAAGTTCAATAATATTAATGTACTAAGGTATTTTTAAATAATACTTTTGAAAAAACGAATTACATGTTTAACACTCCGCCGTACTACTGTTGAGTAATATTTTATTTATTTTTACGTAATACGTAATTCTGTATTTTATAATTATGTATTAAATATTTTTAAATAATGAGAATTCGTTTTAAGTTATCAGTTTCGCCGCTAGCGCGGCCTTGTCCTTCGAGTCTTCGTTGAGTATCTTCGTCTCACTCCCACTTGCATTTCTCCTTGTTTTTTTAACTTTAGTTGCAAAAAACTTCCGGTATCTCCAGACGTTAGAAATTACGCGTGTTACATTTTTAGTTTCGAATGTGTAAAAACAGTGAATTAATGACAATAATTGTGTTATTAGAAGTACAAAAATTTTTAAACGATGATTACTGTGAAAGATATCGTAATAAATATGTTTAATAGATACTGTGAAAAATAGTTCAGTGTTATAAAAAAATCTATTCACCTAAGGATACTTGGTGAGCTATTTTTTTTTAATATTTTGTGTACGTTTCAGATGTATAGTGATGACATACGTGTGACACCATTTAATTTTATTAGAAAAGTATTTCATTACTTTTTTTATTATTTGAATAGGCTTGTTTAAGGTATAAAAATTATGATTGTTATTTAAGATAGCTTATGAAAAATTAGTTGTGATAGACTATAAATACAATAGTAGAACATTTTTAAATCTAATAATTATTAAAAAAATAGTATTTTAATACTTAATTAGGTAAAGGATTATGTTGTTACTTCAAATATTTTCTTACTAATATTATAAACGTGAAATGTGTATGTATGTATCGATGTTTGTTATTCTATCACGCAAAAAGTACTAAATGGATTTTAATGAATCTTTACAATAATAAAGCTTCTACATCAAAATAACACATAGACTACCTATTCTATCTACTTTTATCAACATACCACGCGAGTGTAGCAGGCGGAGGCTAGTATAATAATTATTATAAATAGAGATGAGTCCAATTTTTAAACACACCTGATTGTTGTGATACATAGTTTATTTATTTAAATGCTATGATCAATTTCTAATACCTGCCTTGACGTTATTCAGTTTTGTTATATGTTTTTATGAATTTCATTAAGTTAATTAACATGATGTCACAATTAATTTGCCAATCACAAGCCTGGTGAAGTTTGACGGAAAATTCGAATTATACTTAGGTAAAGTTAAGTAATGTCGTAGTTGTACGTAGTTTGGTAGGTCCATACAGCTGACTTTTGTCAGTGACTTACCTAGTGATTTTGTTCACTTATCTTTCACACACAATTTGACTCGTGGTTTGTGTGTACACTCGAAAGTGTTTGTTTTCTATCTTAAATGGTACGTTGAGACTCGAATACTTCGTAATGCCATAGACAGATGATCTGTTTTTATTTAGTTTTGAGTGTCTAGTGATTGTGATCGCGTGTGATATTTATGTACTTGTTTAATAATTATTAGAAGAAGGATTAATTTTCTTTTTTTGTTTTTAAGTAGGCTTGTTTAAGGTATTAAAAAAATGTTATGTTAGCGAAATGTCGCAACACAGTTATAAATAATTCTTATTTATACGCTCGTCAGTTTGTTTCTGAAATATTAAATGACTTTGGTAAACAGAGATGATTCTAATTTTTAAACACGCCAAATTGTTTTGACACGTTTTGATTTTAATGTTACGTGATTAATTTTTGAAATCCTTGGAATGTAATATAATAAATTCAATTAAGTTTATTTACGAGATGTTGAAGAATTACTTTGCCAGTCGGAAGCCTGATCAAGTGTGACGGTAAATTCGAATCATACCTGAGGTAATTAGACGTATTAGTTAGGTACCGTAGGTCAATGACCTAACCACAGCTGACTGAGATCAGTGACCCGCCTAGCTATTTTGTTAAATTATCTTTCGCGCGCGTTTACACTCGTGTGTCCACCATAAAGTGTTTATGTTTTTAAAGGTTTTGTTAAGTGATACAGTGAGTTAAATGCGGTTATTGTGTAAAAGAAAATTAAAGTATTACGATACACTAAATTGATGACTCGAAACATGAGTATCAAACCTTATATGCAACTTACGGATTGCGTATTGGTAGGTGCTATGGACTCGACCACTTTTACTTATTACGAGGTAAGTGTAAACCGAAGTTGCACGGCGCGCGCCTTAGATAGTGTAATGCGTGCGCACGAACAGTGGAACTCGAATATTTAAATATTTTAAATGTTTAAAAACTATTTTTGGGATTTTTTTAATTATGCGGAATGTGATGAGTTACACTTACCGAACCTCCCATTTGAATGACCGCAGTATAGAGTCGAACTCCTTATATAAGATAATATACGTTAAATATGATAGTTATAGTATTTAAAAATTTAAGTATTTTAGTAATAAAAAAAAACAGAAACAGAAAAAGATGTTTTGGACTTACGTCCTTAGAGACTCTTAGATAGTTCTAAGTTTTTAGTCCTAAGTATTTGTTAATCCTAAGAATTGTACTATGTATAGTACACGTACGCAAAAATGTAACAAAAATATCGACCAATCAAAAAAGGCATGGGCAATCTTGAGTTCATGGATGTCATCTTTTTATAAAAGAAATGGGTATATGTAATAGACACTATTAAGATACCTATACAATAAATTCAATACTTACATTCAAGTGTTCGATCTAAAAATGAATAACGCCATCTAGTGTAACTGTGACTGTTTTATACAAATAAACATAATCTAAAATTAAAAAGTTTAAAATTCCCCGACAATCTATTCGTTGATCATTTCAACGAGCCCCAACGCGATACTTTCGTTGTTGTTGAGTTTTAGGTTGTTGTCTGTAGTTTATTCTGATTTCAAATGATGCTGCAGCATCAGCTCGATAGTAAATTTCGATTACACTAGTAGAAGTAGCTCAGATCCTTTCAACAACCATAAAAGATAACCTTTAAAAGTCTGAACAGATCTTCATAAATTATAGCTAAGAACCATTCCGATTATATAAGCTTTCAAACAAAAAAGCGAATCGAAATCAGACCTCTCATTAGGGAGCTATGATGCCACAGACACACAGATAGACACGTCAAACTTACACCCCTCTTTTCTGGTCAGGGGTCAAAAATTATTATATACATTAAACATTTTTAAGGGAGTTAAGGATTGTAGAAGCAGCTAAATCTAAACTCATTAAAATACTAATAAATTTCTCATCGGTTCAATTGTGTCGTTTATCGAGTTACAAAATTTACAATAGATCTTAAGACTTTGTAATCATTGATAACTTTATTTTTATTATATTACTTGGCATATCTCTTAATACAACCATTTCAAGCCTTTTAAGATAATAAAATGAAAGGATCGTCAAGGAATAGGGTTGCGAGATTCGTTTTTATGGTTATGTGACACATTGTTGATTTTTTTTGCCACATTTTTTGTGTTTGTTTGTGTTTTAATAATATGTTGATCCTATTATCAAACTTTACGGGATCACCCGTTGGCTAATCTAAAGACGGCCTAATTAGTTTCATTAAAATTCTTCCAGCCGTTTTGAGGTTCAAAGTTAACGTACACACGGTTTTTATATATATCTAGTACAGATGCCTCTTGCTGTTTCACTCGCATTTATGGTTACTGCTTCGCTCCTGTAAATTATAGCGTGATGTAATATAGCCTATAGCCTTTCTCAATAAACAGGTTATCTAACACAAAACGATTTTTTTTAATCGGTTAAATAATTTCAGAGATTACCCCTACAAACAAAATTTATAAACACACATTTAGAAACATAGAAACAAATTTTATCTCTTTATAACATTAGCATAGATTTAATATATAAAAAGGAAAACCTACTGATAGAATGCTTCGTTTATTTAGGAAAATATTCAATATAGTAACGATTCAAGTAGATTTAGGCTAAATGTTAATCAATTTAACAAATATGCGGATAAAATCGAGAGGACAATATAATGAAAAACAGGCCTACTAGTAATATATATGTCGTGTTTTCTTCTAGTTTTTTTTTTCTGAAGAAATTATGGTTACTAGTGATAGCTTAGCGGTTGGAATCCCATCGTAATTCATTAAATTTCCAACAGATTTCAAGATGTCAATCTTTTCGCAGATTATCTATGTTTAATTTGATCATAGACTTAACAATATGTGAGTATGTGTGTCAAATATATGGTTGTGTGTGAAATATTAAACTTAAACAATAAATTTGCGAAATTTCATACTCCTCTGTCCGCGCACTTTTCGTTAAAAGTGATACAAAGATTTTTCTTTACGTATTAATATATAGTTTTTTTGTTTTCGTTATTTTTTTAGTTCTAATTGATGTATATGTTGTCTTAAATAAATTGATTCTTTATTCTTTAACACTTCTTACTGTAGTTAAATAAATAACTTCAAGATTTCCACTGTGTAAGACGACAACCTTATCGCCTGTGAAGCAGCTGTCATATAAATCACTGGAACGAAGCATTTCGTAGGCAATCTCCTAAATCGGCTGTCGGTCGGATTCGGTGGTTATTTCGGAAAATATTCAAAATAAGATTTTTATAATTTCGTATTTGTACACATTATATTTGGATATCACGTGAATAAATTGATTTTGTCTACGTCCATTTCTATTTTAGGTAAAATTTATTGTACATTAATTTAATTATATTATAAGGTTTGACCGGGGAGGTCACCTCACTCTCCCAGTTTCGTACGGTGAGTGAGGGAGTCGGAAGCCTTACTCCTTTGTTTCATTACGTCCTATTTCCTCATTCTTTTCTAAAGCTGGCAACGCATTTGTGCTCCGGTGCTGCAATGTCCATGGGTGGCGGCGATCCCTTAACTTCTGTGTTCCGTCTGCTTGTTTGCCAGCTATTTTCTATATATGTAAAAAGAGTAAAATATATATGTATATATATAGATATATATCCAAATCAGATCCTCACGGAATGATGGCAAGAAAGCTAGCAGCTTTCAAATTTGAATTGCAGTTTCGAGTTTCTCTGACTTCATGTGTTATAGAAAATAATTAATTTTTGCTTTTTAGTTTACTTGATTCATTTTCGAAAGAGTTATTTAAAAATAAAAAAGGTTTTGTTACTCTCAACTCTCATTCCTTAATTGATTGCGCGAGTCAAAAAACAAAAGATTTTTTAATCTAGATTTTAATTAATACATTCTGATTCTGTATATCAAATTGTAACCAAATTCTTCAGTTGTTGTTTTTAAAGTTTGCTTTTCACTTTATTTTATAAATATATAAGTTTTTAAATTTGTATAGCGGTGAAATTATTTCTTTCTCTAATATAAACAAATAATTCTATTTAAAATAAAGAGAAGAAAGAGAAATTAAAAATAGCTGTATTAAGCCTAAGTAACTATCGATGTCCCAGTGACGCAAGGGCCCAAAACACTGGCGGCACGACCTCTTTGTATGGCCGCCAGCCCTTCGGTCACCTATAGTTTCGATATTATTTTAATATTAGTTTTATATCTTTTTTCTTTCCTCTTATCTCACGTGTAAACGTGAAAAAATCAAAGTTTGACAACTATACTCAAAATTTAAGAAAGCCGTCTAAGAATTTTTACTTCAAAAACATTCCAAAAAGACATTTTAGTCGGAAAAACATTTGCTGAAATCCACCTAGTTTTCTACAATCCTTTCGAGGTTTTAAAGTAGTTATTTTCTTAAAATTGTAGTTTCTTCGAGATATTTTCGTGAAAGGTTGGTGTTTGTTGTATTTTAGCTGTCTATGTCTACTATTTCCTTTTATTTAATTCCAAGTTTATTTAAGTTTTAAATTTTGAAAGGTATTTTTCTATTCAACATTAAAGGATTATAATTCTTTGTTTCTGACATAATTGAAAATAAATTACACTAAAGATAATTAGCTAAATTCTATAAAACATAGACTATGTAAATGTACTTTTTTAAATAAAAATAGTGGGTAAAAGCGGGAAAATCGCCTGATTTAAAGTGTATACCGTCGCGCTTTTATTTTTATGCTTATTACCTTAAAATTTCGCATAGAGTTTTTACAAAAAAAAAAAATTAAAATCAGACTACGTAATAAGACCACCAAGACCGTATCAGTATCAGTTCTGTCTAAAAACCAATAAGTGGGAATCTTTACCAACTATCTCTAAATCATTGTACATACACACTACTGTTGACTGTAGATATAATTAGTTCACCTCTGCACAATTTTTACTAATGACTAGTGTAGATAAATATAATCCAATCAAAAACATAAATGTGAAATGAGAGCCAAGTTCAATATTATGATAAATGCCTTGGTTATTGACTTCAGCGACAAAAGAAGTGAGATCTAAATGGGTGCCAAGTTCAAAGATCAGTTCTGGAATTTATTTATAAGTAACAGTATAACATATAATATCTTCTTATAACGTAAGATAATGTATTGTACCCTAAGGTCTTTCTTTCCTAGTTTTTATAAACCTATCAATGAATTATTATGTTCGATCGCTCCAAATTTTCGGAATTATAAATAAAAAACCGACAAATACATGTACTTGTAGGTTTAGAACATGCGAATGCTATAATTCATATATGAAAACTCGTATAAGGGTCGTATATTGTATACTCGTATAATGGTATTAAACTCGTATAAGATTCCCGTTAACTAAAAGCCAGTAAAATGGATGAGAGTTGTGTTGTATGGTGGGCGAAAAGCTGACAACCTATCACCGCAAAACATACATACGTACCACATAAAGACCGGTTGTCATGAGTTTTGTTTACTTACTGATTCTTACATCTATAGTAGTAGGTACAGGCACTGATTAGGTATTTATGTTAAGCGTTCAATAGATTTAATAGAATCTAATTATTTAAAAATTGCAAGTTTTTTATTTTTTCCTTTGTATTCATCTAATTACCTATCTGCATACCAAATTTTAACTCTCTAGGTCATCTGGAACTGGGTTAGAGTTAGTTTAGTTTAGTCTATAGGTCAGTCAGTCAGCCAATGATAAAAATGAGGATTTTTGACATTAATATCTAAATAACAGTTTGAGATAAGCTTATGAAATTTGGAACAAATATGTATCTCGCAAGTCTCAATATGTTAGCCAATTTGATACCTTTATGTGAAATAGTTTTTGATTTATGGGGGCGTTAAAAGTGGCTCCAAATGGTTCGTGTAATATTACACACGGTGCGGCTCGCCAGTTCTGTTTTTTGAACTTGGTTTGACACGCACGACACGTATATCTTATGTTAAATACGGGTTATAATAAATATAATAACATATAGTAAATTAATATAAAGGATCCACCACACTTATGCGTCCAAGCGAAACAAACACAACAGCTGCGAGAAATCTCGAATAATGCTACGGCCATATCTGCTCGAAAAGACGAAATACTTAACTATGGTAAAAGAAACGAGGCTAAATCTCCAATTTCCTAGAATGGGATACCGTTATCTTATGACTGCTTTCTCCAATTGATCATGCTTTGGTTTTCTAGAATTACAGTCCCGTATTATTATGCCCGTTTACGTTGCGCTATACATCTATCTCCTAGACTATATAAACGTTATATAGTCTAGGAGACAGCATTGTGTTTCGTTTCTTTATATCAAAGCGCTTAATTTTCGTTTGAATAGAAATAATAATTTAAACGTATAATTAGAAAATAAAACGTTTTATGTTTATTTAGTCTCCTCATTTATTTTTTCGATGATATATACCTATGGTTTCCAACTATTCAAGGCGACTTTTTTATAAAAACTTTATTTTAGAATTTAAGTGTTATACTGTAAATGATCAAAATATGACGTTACTTCTTAGGTTATACGAAATAATACGCAAATAATACAGTGTCGTAATTCAAGGAAACTAAAGCATTAGATCGCATCCGGCATGAAACATTAAGATGGCGATATCCGCACAGGTGTGGCTACAGTCTTACTTAATCGTAGTTTTCGCTTTGGTTACTCTCGCAGATGTATTCAATCCTTTATGGCTAATATATCAGGTTTATTGCACGCTCTTAGATACATATTTATTGCTCTTCCGGGATAGAAAACATTGTCATTCGTCTTTCCGATATCTGTACCTACGTTCTTTCCTTGTTAGTGAATGCCATCAATAAAGATAATATTGGGCTGTTTGTAATAAAATCTTTGCCTCATATTTTGTTCTATTTTATTAGTTCTTCTGGCGCGTTATGAAAATTAGATTAGAATTATTTTTATAATTGCGTCATAGGTTCGTTTTTCATTTGAAATTAAATTTTATTTTTACACATCTGTATATTTTTGCGCGTATCAAACGTTTTTACCCGACTGCGTGACGCAAGGGAGTGTGTATCAGTCTAGGTATGTTTGTACCTTGGCAGTACTATTTACACAAAAGCGTGGGCCCATTTTGATAACTGACCCGTCGTTTTATTTGTCACAATGGCACAAATGTCATAGAAAGTATAATAATTTGAAAAAAATCAAAATGGCCGATTTTGGACGCCATAATGTGAAAATGAAATAGAAAATAAAAATCGACCAACTGTGTAAAACATGGTATCGTTGATTGTGGTATTAGAAAATAATTTCTCGATTTCTTATATAAGTTCTCAATTAGTTGCGTTTAGAATCTATAACGATTAAACGTTTGTTAGAAACGATTTTCTATGGTCTTGTTACGCAGTCGGGTTTTTCATTTTTGAAATTAATTACTTGTTGTATATATTAAGGTCGTCGCATACTTACACGACTGCGATTTCGCACGGCGATATGAATGATATGAAAATTCAAAAACAAGCCCAAAATTTTAGTATTTAAGTATATTTTACAATAATAACTCACTCTTATAGCTTGCCTGTCGTCTTGCACTGCAGCTATTTATCATTATAAAATGTACCTAATTAATATGACCTAAAGCTTGTTCATTATTTTGTCTTACGGAAGCGGAATCGTATAAGTGCACGACGACCTTAAACCTTGACCCTGAGGTCGAGTGATAGGAATTATTAAATTTATATATGGACGCTGATAAGCAATACTGTGTCAAACCACACGGACTTCATTGTGAGAAAATGGCGTCTAAACATGTTAAACTTATTCTTGATAAATTTGTCTAAAGAAGCGTATGAAACTATTTTCTTTTCTGTTTTTATAAAAGGTATAATGTATTAAAAGCAGATCAGTATAATAAAACGTTTTATCTATTTAATAATAAGGTTTTATTTCCACACATGAGCTTATAGTGTATGGAACAAATTTCAAACTCGAAACATTACATTAACGAATTTTTTGTACTTATTTAGTTTAAATCACTTCAAAACTTTTTGAATAATGTTAAATACATGTTATAGAATACAACAATATCTTCGATTTGACTTTTTGTGGGTTGCCACATT
The DNA here is from genome assembly GCA_037950945.1 of Hypolimnas misippus. Taxonomy (NCBI): domain Eukaryota; kingdom Metazoa; phylum Arthropoda; class Insecta; order Lepidoptera; family Nymphalidae; genus Hypolimnas; species Hypolimnas misippus. Next base: position 7,722,062 of record JBBEEQ010000009.1, read on the forward strand.
ATTGCTTATCAGCATACATATGTTACATAAAAGCGAAAAGTCAATCACTCATCACGAAATCTCAGAAAGTACTAGTACTAGAAGTTTTAAATTTTGCATGGGGCTTTTTTTGGACGTAGGTTCCCACTAAGACGGGATTTTGGAAAATTCGACTTTTAAGGGGGTAAAATGGGGGTTAGAAGTTTATATAAAAGTGCTATGTTAGTCCGCTTGTGAATTATAGGTTCGTTTCACTCATGGCATTTGATTCATATCCTGTGCAAATATCACGGAGGGACTGGATGAAGTTTTAACTCAACTTCGAGGTATCTCAAGCCACGAGGTCAATTCAGTGGAAACGTTATATGCGATTGTGGAAGGATTCCTAGTATATGGTGAAATTAATCGTTTTAGTTGGTAACAAACGGTTATGTTAAAATATATTTTGTTTTATACGTTAATTCGAATTGAATTATTTTTTATAAAATCTTCAGGGCCGATTCAGGGCCTCGAGGCTCTGAGGCATCAAAAGAGTAGAGCTCCTGGGGCAAGAAATTATTAGAGGCATTTTAATATTATCTGAATGAAAAGAACATTTTTTTTTGTATTTACCGAAGTTTTACGGATTTAAGTATATATAATATGAATATGTATATGCTGTTTTTAATATTTTTCAACAATATTTGTACGTATTCATATTTTATATAACGAGTTTTATCGCGATAATTAATGACTTCAGCTTTCAGCTTTTCAGCTCGTGACCACGACGGATGCAATTTCGTCGAAACGCCGGGCAATAAAAAGGTATTACTACCGAAACTATAGTGAGGACCCGCGATAGGAACCGTTATATAAAAATATGAATAGTATAAATCGTGAAAGCTTGAAGTACCTAATCTCGAAAAACGCGAAAAAAACACGGACAAGTTGATAACACGCTTTTTTTTTAAATCTCTATTGTAGAGGCCGTTTTTTGTGGAGGTCCTGGGGCTAAAGCCTCGGATCGCTTATAATCAGCCCTGTACACATCCATCAAGGAGAATCCCAAACAATGAACACAAAATAATCTAATTTTTATTTTTATAATAAAACTAGCTGTCCCTTACGATTTCACTCGCGTCTATGGTTATTGCTTCACTCCTAGGAGTCGTAGCGTGATGTAATATAGCCTTTAGCCTTCCTCAATAAATAAACTATCCAACACAAAAAAAATCAATTCAAACCAGTAGCTCTTGTGATTAGCGTTTTCAAACAAAATCTTCAGCTTTATAATATTAGTATAGATTAGTAAATTTTCATCATTAATCAATTTCATCCAAAAAGTTTAGACTAGACAAACAGCTGATCTTGTTAATTTCAACCTCAAGGATGTACAATGAGCTAAGTTAATAGAACCTGTCAGGCATCACTAACGATTTATACAAATGACCACCTTGAATCTTGAATCTCTGCCCCGACCTTGAGAGACGGATGAATGCTCATTAGGGGTAGAATATTCTAGTTATTTAGTTTGCTTTTTGCTTATTTTTTTAGTGTTGTCGACTATATTTAAATGACTGATGATGTCACGTTTAAAGTGACGGAATTAAAAATATTTATGAAGTGTTATATGTGAATTAAACTGCTATATGACCAGTCTTGTTTCACTTAACTGTGGTTCATATTTTATGATTTTGGAACAGATAAATGCTGATTAGTAATACTGTGTCATGTTCATTTTGATAATATGGCGTCTAAACATGTCAAACTTATCTTAATAATTCTTGTTTTAAGGAGTATACATTCGTCCATCTATTATATTCTATTTTGATAAACGGTTCAATGAATTGAAAGCAGATCGGTACAATAAAAAGTTTTATCTACTAATAAGCCTTTGAAATATACATGAGAATATTGCATATTGCAAAATATGGAATACACTTCAATATTCGAAATATTAAATTAAGATAGTTTTTTCGGTACTTATTTAGTTTAAACGACTTGAATTTTTTTCCATAATGTTAAATAGGAGACACATTTTCAGAATACATTAATATCTCTGAAGTTGACTTTTTGTGGGTTAACACAATTATTGCTTATCAACGTCCAAATAATCGTTCTATAAACATCTCGTGACATTAATGTGTATATAAACGGCTGAAGTTCCAAGAGCAAAACGTTTTTACGATTTCCCAAAAATGTGAATTTTTGTGTTCGGTTACTTTATATCGGATATAGGTACATATATACATGTACATAATATGTCTGACTCTCTGTCACATTAGCTTAAACTATAAGGCAGATTTTCATAAGAAAAAATGATAAGACGTCTTAGAAACTAAAATGTATACATAAATCTACTTATAATAACGATAATGACTAAGAAACGAAAACACCTTATTTCTATTCCGGAGACATGGGTAGAAATACATACTAAAATATAACGAATATAGATAGAGATATTCGAGACAATTTTCTTTGAATTGTTACTTATTTTATATAAGTCTATTATAAGTTATAGTTTATAAGGTATGCTAATATTATTGCTACCACTACTACTCTAGATTTAAGCTATTCGTTTTTTTTCGAATCATAATTCTATAAAATATTGTCGAATAAAAAAAAAACTTGTATTTTTTTTCCTTAAAATGCCGTGTGAGGCGTAGTGTATGTCACCTACGGCATTCGTTATTTGCACTTAGAACAGTATTAAATAGAACCTGGAACCGAACAGTCGTCTTTTATTGTCCCAACATTACAAACATAAGAGATGTCATTAAATTCGTTGCACATTTTCCGGAATAATCTCGGGGACGGGAATTCCGCAGGAAAAGCCGACTTTATACTCTACTTATTCGATTTCAAAACTTCGTTCATAAATGGAAAGTTATATAATAAGTGTATAATATACAGGATGATCCATTCAGGTGGATCGGTAGTGAGAAGAAATGGCTTAGGAATCAAATTAGATAGTATAAAAAAAGTTTTGTTTGGTTACTTCTTGTAGCTGTTTGTAACCGTCCCCGAATGTCAGTGTTATGCCAAAATAAAAAAGCACCGCTATTTAGGCCCCTTCAATAGGTCAGAAGAGTTTGTGGTGTTCGGATCGCATCGCGCCGCGCCGAGTCGCATAGCGTTCGCTCATATGGTATATTTATGTTATCTTTATACGATTTTGCACAGATTTTTGGTTGTGATAAAAATTAAATTATAGTAAAGAAGACGAATGAAAGAAAGTAAATTGAAATTAGGAAAAAAAGAATCGACTTAAAAAATATATTTTCGTTTACTTGGATGATAAACTTATACCAGTTATTATGGTTTTAAAACCAGCTTACTAAACCGGTTTTGATAAAAATTAGCTTAAAAAGTACCTTATACACTTTCAAATAAAGAATTTTCAAAATTTGTCAAGAAATGCCGAAGATCTGAGGTAACAAACATTACAATAATACTCAACGATTTGATAACCTTCTCTTTGTATGAAGTCAGTTAAAAAAGGTTTTTTATCATTGTGTTTACGATCCGGAAATATTTTATCAGTTATAGGACTAACATGTTAAGGGTAACTTTGAGTAATATATCATTGATTCCATTAGATAAATTTGATTAAGGACCGTTTCGAATATAAGCGAAAAAATCGCTTTAACAAGAGTATAAGTAAGATGCTGATAAGCAATAATATGTCAACCCACAAACAGTAAAATTTAGATATATTCATGTATTCTGATTTAGCGTTTTGTATTTAACAACATTCAACAGTTTTAAAAGTCATCTAAATTAAATAAGTACGAAAAAAAGTTCCTTAGTTTAATGTTTTGAAAATTAGTGGTCCATATTTTGCAATATAAAATAATTTTATGTATTACATTTTTTTTTATTTGATAAATCTTTTCATTAAACCAATATGATTTTAAATAATTATACCTTTTATCAAAATAGTAAAGAAAAGATGGATATACATATATGTCTTTAAACAAATTTATCAAGAATAGTTTTGCTGGATGCTGATAAACAATACTATGTCCAGCAATACGGACTTCATTTTGAAAAAATGGGGTCTAAAGATGTCAAACCTTAGACCATTAAGCATTTGGACGTGTCACGTGCACAATTCTACGAACAAAATTTTCAGCAAATTTGACAGGGGGCGAGGTAATCAATACATTGATACTACTGCACACATACTCAAAATTATTTTACAACATTACGAACACTAGCAAGAAGAAAACATTAACACTTGTAAATAATATTAACACTAATATGTCAAATACGTTATGCATACAACAATTGTACATAAAAACATAAAAACGACAGCTTTTGTTTAATAGGAATGAGACTATTTTTATTTCTCAAAATTTGTTATGGATATCGATATTTCTAGGTTTTGTTCGGAAACTTTTTACATAATAAAATAATAATCTTATTTGGTAAAAAATAATCATTAAGGTGTATCTAAGAGTGTCCACTATGTATGTATGTAAAAAATAGTTAATAGAAAATTGCAAAATAGCGAAATCTTTATATTTTTAATTAATTTTTAATTACTATTTCACATGGCAAAAATTTAAAATACAAAAAAACTCATGGCCGCATAGAATGGTGTTATGATGACAAGAAAGTTAATAATTTTTTCCCTTAGACAAAATCACTGACACTCATGTTAGCGGTACGCTGCTTGGCAGTACCGGCGCCGGAGTTTCAAAAAAGCGCGACATGATATTAACAAAATCGCTATAAGTGAGGAATTAAGCTGCTGTATGGATTCTATTTTTGGCTAATATGTAATTTTTTTCGATCCTCTGTTCAAAGTAGAACACGTGGTAAGGATTTAAAAAAATGAAACAAAGGCAAATTAACACATTCGAAGGTGTTAGTTTGTTTACAAGCGATTTAGAAACTAAAAAATAATTGATTTTTAAATTGTATCAATTACAAGAACTGGAATTATTTTCTTCACTAATAAAAAAATATTGTTAATTAAAAACTCATTTTAACACACTTCAGTTTTCGAAACACTAAATTAAGAAGCTTTTTTCGTTTAGATAACTCGAAAATTTTTTTGAATAATGTTATTAGACAAAGAGAAGAAAGAAGAGAAAAATTAGACTTTTTATGAGTTGACACATATATTGCTTATCAGCATTAAATTCTTATTAATATTATAAATGCGAAAGAAGCTCTTTCTGTGTGTTATGCAATCGCGCTTAAACTTATAAACCGATTTAAATAAAATTTGGGGCAGAGATAGTCTAGAGAAAAGACATAGGCTAATTTACAATATGAAAAAGACCGTAAGGGACTGAAGGGGATAAAAATTCGCATCGAAATGATGAAATTTAGGCTTTTGATTAGATATAAATACGACATTCTAAGTTTGTAAAAATTTCACCCTAAACGGGATACATCAGCGAGCAACTGCTAACCATACTATTTACAAGGAAGATAATCTTTAAACCGCAAGCCAATTCAGATAGAAAAAAAAGTTTAATTGAAAATGTCACGCCATGTCAACTTATCGTCTCTACTTAGTGATCTTTTAAAGACTGTTAAAGTACATAACTCTTAATGTTTAAATCACTGAATTAATTTTATACAGAAAACTAGCTCTCGCTAGCGGTTTTGCTCGCGATATTGTATATAAAACTACGAAAAAACTAATTTCGACAATTGCCCAGAGTTTAAAAGTATATAGAGAAGAAGTGAGAAATGCTAATATTTTTTAAATTATACATATATAAATACGTTACATTAATACATTACACATCTACCATGTAATTTACTCACACGTGTATATAGTTTGTTTATTGTTTAAGTCTGTAGTCTAATTGACAATAGATTTTATCAATAGAACCTTAATAATCTTCAAACTTGTAATTTGAATTAATCATAATCAAAATTCAACAAGTAAGATAGCTAATGTTATAAGAAGGAATTTAGGTTACTTTTTTATAGAATTTTTATACTTTTCGCGCATGAAGTGGCGGGCACTAGCTAGTGTTTATATATAAAAAAAAAATAAAAACCAGAAAGAAGGTATACGTATTAATGACGTCATCATATCGATTCGATTAATGATGTTGTGGGCGAAGCCAAAAATGTTCCCGTATAATTTTTCTGACATTATTATTGTCTAAAGTGGCCATTCGCGTTACGACAATCGCACGATCATTTCACGAGTTATAGTCGATTATCTGAAGTTCGAGCTCGAAGGTATGTAACGAAAGTCGTTAACTTTGTTTCATCTTCGAGGTCACGTGATTAACTATCTTGGCTTGAATGGCGGTTTTTATTCTCCGAAAGCGTATCATTAGTTACTTCGTTTCAGGTGCGAAAAATACGAAATAATGGAGGAGAACATTACGCCCTACTTTTTATTATGTGAAGTGTGTACTAATATATGAAGCTGAAGAGTTTGTTTGTTTGTCTGCGCTAATCTTGGGAACTTCCAGTCTGGTTTAATTTTTTTAAGAGCCAAAATTCATATGACGTAAGTTACAATGGACGTCGCAACGTCTCATGTGTCTATGTCTATGTTTTAGATGTTATATAGCCTAATTATAGAAAAATAAAACATCAAATTATGACTAACAAAGCGGAGCAATGACCATAAATAACAATAATCAAACATTCAAAAAAATATCGATTTTTATATAATAATAATATATGCTCCTCGCTGTTTCACTCGCGTTTATGGTTACTGCTTCGCCCCAATTAGCCGTGGCGTGATCTAAAATAGCCTATAGTATTCTTCAATAAAAGTATTATCCAACACAAAAAGATTTTTCTTTAAATCGGATCAGTAGTTTCAGAGATTACACCCTACATACGAACACATATGAATTTTACATTTTTATATTATTTGTAGGTAAAGATATTAGTATGTAATAACGTGGTTTTGCAAATAAAATAAAAGAAAACAATGCAAAAATAAATATCCATTCCTATAAAGTAAAATCGTCTGGAAACTTTATAATAAAAATGGTTAAATAAGAGAATGTTTTACTACATGATATAAAATACATAAACTTTATTAGGATTTTAGGACTTTCTGATTGTCTGAACTCCAGAAGTTTCTACTCTCAGTACTAAATATTTTATTGTTAACAAGTTCACTAATAATTACTGTAAAAGATGAAAATGTATTAGGCGCATTTTATTTTTAAACGACTTCGAAAAAAGAGGAGGTTCTATTTCGCCTTTACGTTTCTTGTTGTTGAAAGTATGAGCAACGTTTACTGATCTAACCAACTCCAAATAGTATAGCCGGTTAAGTATATGGAATTAGACCCAGAGTCTTTTTGGGCTGATATTTTTCTAGATATTTCTCATAGGGAGTTATTGGAGGAATGACCCCTAGCGTTAAATATTTTTTCCCAAACTAATTAATATAATCAATAGAAATTTACAGGAAACATTGATATAACGTAGTTTTATATAATATATATATTTTTTAGATTTTTATCGCAAGATTTAGTGCTTAACGTAATTACTGAACTTTTTTAGGGTTATCTTTCTATACTGAACCCTAGAGTGACAACTATGGCGAAAATAAATTTATTAGACTCTTATTCAACTATTATGTGTAAAATTGTCAGGGTTATCGGCTTAAAACGTACTAAAAAAACTACTCGTAGTACTATTTTGGAGTTGATATTTATTAAGAGATGTCTATATTATTCTTGTTTAAAATATAATAATTGACAATAAATAAGATGTAGTAAGAGCCGAGATGGCCTAGTGGTTAGAACACGTCGATCTTTACCGATGATCGTGGGTTCAAACCCCGGCTAACACCACTGATTTTTCAAGTGCTAAATTTGTGTTTAAATTCATGTCGAGCTCGTCGGTGAAGGAAAACATCGTGAGGAAACCTGCATGTGCCGGGAGACATTCTGTCACATGTATATCCGCCAATCCGCAGTAGAGCAGCGTGGTGGATTAAGCTCTAAACCTTCTCCTTAATAGGAGAGGAGGCCTTGGCCCAGTGGGATATTCACAGGCTGTTACTAAGATGTTAGTACTTCACGCCTTCATTATACTATGAATAATATTGTAATAACATTACTTAACCTTGATCTGACGCAGCGTCACCTGGAATCAGCAGGATACCCAACTCCTCACCAATTTACAGCAGAAGTAAAGGCTCGTTAAAATGGTTTCAGTAGTTCTAAAGATTCCCTGCTACATACAAGGTTACAATCAAATTTCACCTCTTTCTAATATTGATATCTGTACAGATAAATAAAGTGTCTGTTTGTAATTTCATATGAAAGTATATACGGTACTCAAATCAAAAATAAATTTTTAAAATTTATGTCTTTCTATCTGTCTATTTGTACCGGCTAATCTCTGAAACGGCTGGACCAATTTTGACGGGCCTTTTACTAGGAAATAGCTTATATTATAAGGAGTAATTTAGGCTACTTTTATTTTAGAATTTCTATTAGCCTAGGCAGGAGTCGAACCAGGTAATTTGAAAAAAAAATAACACATTCTATATTATTACACTATCTAATAGTGTCACGTATAAGAATCAACTTCTGGAAAGTAATAGTATACGGAAAACTAAAGTAAATGGCATTTTTTTATAAAATCCTATTAATTAATGCAAGTAAAATACTCCTTTCCTGAGAGGCACCACTAAGTACAGACTTGCTTTGTATAGCAAGACAAGACAAGCCAACTTGTAATCCAGGCGAACGAAGTCGCGGGCACAGTTAGTACAGTATAAGTCAGAATAGTTATGATAAAGGGCGCCATATTGAAAATAAAGCAAACAATGTTAGTTTTCTTCGAAATAATGACTTGGAATTTCATTCGACCCGTCGTTGTGAAGATAACGAGCATCTAAAGACCCTGGCCTTAGAATGAAACGTTTTCCAGCGACTCAACTTATCTGTGGAATTAATGGCGAAAATTTTGAAACATTACTGTGCAAAATGTTACTTTTATTTTTACATACATATTATAAAGCAAAGTCGCTTACCGCCGTTTGCGTGCTTAGATCTTGTAAACTACGCAATGGATTTTAATGCTTTCAACAATAAGCAGAATGATTCTAGAGGAAGGTTTATATGTACAACTAGCTTTTGCCTGCGACTTCGTCCACAGGGTTCAGAGGTTTTGATGTGACAGACAGATTAACTATCGTATTTTAGTAGGGAAATATAATATGTTAATACACGATATGATTTGTATGATTTTTTTTAATTTAATAGGTAATAGGTAGAGTATTATAAACGTAAGAGTAAACAAATATAATCAGAATGCTCCGAACTGCTAAGCTATCAGGAGTTACACGTGTTATTGTGAGTCAATTATAAAAGATAGACATATGCTGTTGCGGGATATTTTTTAGAAAATTTTATGTAGAATATTTCCGTCATACATGATTTCTATGTAACTTTAACCATTAAGGCTGCATACGCGACGGAAGGTTAAAAATTGGAGTAACGTCTCCCGTTTTCCCAAAATTTCCCTTCACTACTCTGCTCCTATTGACTGTAACGTGATGAAAAGTAAACTATAACCTGCCCAGGAGTATGCAGAATAATTGTACCAAGTTTCGTTAAAATCCATCGAGTAGTTTTTGTTTCTATAAGGAACATACATACAGACAGACAAACAGACAAAAATTTTACTGATTGCATTTTTGGCATCAGTATCGATCACTAATCACCCCCTGATAGTTATTTGAATTGACCTCTTTACAGATTTATTATAAGTATAGAAAAGTCGTCTGGCGGTCGGAATTCGACTGTAGTTCATAAAATAAAAAAAAATAGCATTCCTCTCTCCTTTATGTATACTATATGTGTGCGAAATTCCGTACTTCTTTGTCCGCGCATAGTTTTTGCTTCACGTATTAATATATAGATAGTGCACGCATGTTAAAGTAAAGCTGGCACCCGGGCGAAGCCGGGGCGGGTCGCTAGTAGTATCTATAAAGGCGAAAGTGAAATGTTTGTTGTTCACGCGATAACTGTTGGATAGATTTTAATGAAATTTTACAGTAAAGTAGCTTATACATCAGGTAAACACATAGCCAATTTTAGCAATATATGTATAACTAATTCGTGGAATCTGTTTTGGTTTTTGCTCTGTTTTTAAGTATAGTTAGTAATTGAGGCTTAATAACACCGTTTGTTTGCTTTGAAAAAAAAATAATAACGCGGACGAAGCCGAGGACGGGATTTAGTACTTTATACATATGGGATTTAGTACTTTATACATTGTAAAATGAAAACGATTGTGTTGAAAATTTTTGAGGTTCATTTATTTTAGATAAAAAAATGTGGTTTGATTCGATTACTTGGATTACGTAACAATTCCAGTTTTTTTTATTTTGACGATTTTGATAAGAAATTCTACAATAATAAAATAGAAAGTATATTTTTTCAAATAACAGAAGAATTTTTAAAATCGGTTAAGAAATGACGAAGTTCTGACGAAAGATACATTAAACAAAAAAATAGAATCTCCTTCTTTTAGAAGTCGGTTGAAAATATAAACCGTTACAGTGTAGTTGTACAGAATGTATATTAGAAGCCAACGGTAGCATATTCTCAATCCGGTCGAAGCAGACATATGTATCTGTTTCTTTTCTTTTTTTTTAATTAGCTGGCAAACGAGTAAGCGGCACCTGATGTTAAGTGATAGAAGTTTTCAGCACCAGAGAGGCACAAATGCGTTGCCAGATTAAATTTAGGGGTTTTCAAGCGTCGAGTGTAGAGACACCTTTCCGTCAAAGTTCGGCAACGCACCCGCAACGCTTGGTGTTGCAGATGCCCGGGCGATAGTAACCACTTAATATCAAGTGGTACTATTTGCTCGTTTGCCCTCCTTTTTTATAAAAAAAAAACGAGAGTAAGAGTGAAAGGGAATAGGAAGTAAGATAAGGAATGGAGAAGGTTCCAGCTCTCTCACTCACTAAATTTTTGATATTGGATCAGTACTTTCAGAGGTTTAATATTCACTCGCTTATGGTCTGCGCTGCTATAATTCATCGATATGAACCACGCTTGATGTAATATAGCCTATAACCTTCCTTAATAAACGCGCTATCTAACACAAAAAGTCAGTAGTTTCAGAGATCTCTACATAAAAATTTACAAACAAACAAATTTTACCTCTTTTAATATTAGTATAGACTAGCTGCCCCTAACGGTTTCACTCTCTTCTAGTCATTGCTGCACTCTATGAGGCAAAGTGTGATGTAATATAGCCTGTAACTTAAACGGGCTATCTAACAGTAAATTTTTTTTTAATATCGGATCAGTAATTTCAGAGTACCCCCTACATAAAAATTTACAAAAAAAACAAATTGTACCTCTTTATAATATTAGTGTATACATATATATAGATTCGAAATCTTTTAACAGGCGGCAATTTGTTCGCGGAAAAATAGAATACAATTTATAATCTCATTTCACAATGGCGAATGGATTAATCAACTTTCGAAAATAGCTCAGCTATTTTCGTGTTCCAGAAAGAGCACTCGGGTCTACATAATGCTATGAGTTGTTAGATGGAATTTATATTGGATTAATTATTTAGTTGCCTATCTATAGTAATATATTAAGCTGATTTAAAAATATTTATGTAATATAAAGACGCGATTGCCAAAAAAATGTATTACAAAAATTATACACCTATTACAAATTTATTATGTAACGACTAGCTAGTATACACTTACAATAAACCTAATTTTTTAAAATAAAATTTATATTAAGACAATAATATAGTAATCAAAACTCACATTTTTATAAAACTATGTGTACAACTAGTTTCTTCTCGCGGTTTCGCTTGCCTTAATGTCGTTACATAAAACAACGAATGTATGTATAAATATGTTCGTTTATATAACGTTAACCCATACGCAGGGGAATGGAAATTGCTTTGCGCTTCACTAAGTCACTTATCCGTCTGTGTGAGACAGTTTAATTGGTAGAGCACCTTAGACGAAATACCCGAGGGACTGGACCCGAATACTTATGGTAGAGTTTTAATAACTTGGATGGTCCTTCGGAGCCGCGATAGTCGTCCACTCGACTGTGACATCTGAATCATCTTAACGGATGAAAGATTTTGGGAATGAAGGTTTTATTTATTTATAACAGAAGTGGGCAAAACTTTATAATAATTATGACTTACTGTAAAAATATAAGCTCAATTAACGAATTCCATCCGTTAATAGGACTGAACAGTGAACACGCTGACCAATACTAGTATTACCGATTTTTTTTTATCGATGAGGCAATTTTGAAATTCGCCATTTTAGTTTTGTGTTGTAAAATCCTATTATTAAGGTGCAAACGGACGCTTTGTGACTTTTCGCAGATTTGCCCGAGACTTAAGATAAGCTTAATGCCCATCAATTTAGCCTTTAAAAACAAACCGTTGCAAAAGTCCACAAAATACGTGAATCTAAAAAAATATTTACATAAAGTTAATCTTTTTCAATACAACATTACATTATATTTTGAAATCGCAAATTCTCTAAAATAACTTCGAAAGTCGAATTAAGATACTAATCGAATTAAGGGTTTATGGAACGGGAGAAAATATAATTGTATTATTTAACTTGACTGCTTTTTTAAAGCCGTTTCAAATACTGTTAATACTTCTACTAATTTTGTATTAATTCATTGAGGTACTTCTCGAATAAAGACGAATAGATATAGGTATGAAGGATGTAAATAATTTATTCATGTTTTCATGACATTCGTCTGTTTTCTAGAAGTCTAGACGATGTCAGATTTTTGTGGTGAATTAAAGGATTTTTACGAAATAGGAATGTTAATATGGTCACGTTTGGGATAAAATAATTTGGCATATAACTTAGCGAATAATTTATGTATATACAAACAAGAAAAATCTTACTTGACGCCGACTTCGATTTTTATACAAGGCACCGACTTCATAATGTTTTACAAAAAAATTATTTTATGCCTTTTAGTTCATTTGCGAGATACAAAGGTTCGTTTTTGAAGTCGATTTAATTTTTTGAAAAAAAAAAAAAATATTTGTGGTAAAATTATTTAGTTAGTAAATAATTGGCTGTCAAATTATTCGCTTTTATAACTAAACAAAGCATTACATTCAAGTTTAAGATAATAAATGCTAATATTGAGTTTCAATATTATTTAAGTTATTATTTCCCTCAGAAAATCGTCTTGTAAAACTTCATACCCACTTTGTGTCTAAAAATAAATAGGATAACTTCTATTGTTTACGTAGGAAACCTTTGATAAAAAACTCAAAGGGCAAATTTTAGGCAGCGTAAAGACCTGTTGAAAGATTTTTTCTGTATTTTCGCCTACATAATATTTTAGATAGACATTCGACGGATAAAAACGATCTTGTTTATTAACTAAATCTGCTTAATGCACACGTTAAAATATGAATGTGTTCCCAAATACTGGATGCTGGATTAACTATACCAGTACTTGCTGAACCTATTTTAATTAAACATTTTATGGGAGAAATCTCAAAGTACCTTTTTGAAGTCGTTTGAAAATATTTTCATTTTATATATTTTTACGCTTTGAAAAATAAAATGTGGTAAATGATCTTTAATATACAGACACGAACGTTTTATTTGTAAAGATTCTCTCGTCACCGCGATGTCCGATAATGTGCTTAAAATCTCCCATTTTAAGAGTAATATTTAAACCGGCACAAAGGATGACTAATGTTCTGATAAAGTGCATGATAAATGGTACTGTGTGAATAGCTTTTACCTTTGAAATAGATTCAAGATTGATTTTTTTCAGGGCCAATACTGTTCTCGGCTTTTCAAGTATTAAGGGTGTATCGTAAATCAGGCCACGCATTGTAGCACGGGTACCACGCAGTAAGCTGGAATGATTCTAAATGATAATCTCAGTTGTTTAAAAATTTTATAAATCATTGCTAATGCAATTCGTCCAATATACTAAATATAAGTAAGCTTTATATTAAGGGGGTGACAAGACCTCCTAAACCACCATCCATCTTATATACGCCCATGTATAGTAGGATATCTCTGTTTAAAATATGCACCTAAAGATAGCGTGTATTCTTTTTACTCAAAAGAAATTGAGGGTAATGTATCAGCTTATATACATATGTTTAGATCTTTGTGGCACTATTTAGGGCAAACGCATTGGCCTATTTTCGACATATATATATATGTATATATCTATATTTCGTGGAACAATAATATATATATAAGTATGTCGTCTATGACACGTCGTTTGATTCGTTATTACGGCGCGAAAGCACAACAATTGGGAAATTTAAAATGGCCGATTATTGGCACCAAAATGGAAAAAGAAAAAATGAAAATCGACTTATCTTAAGTAGGGTATCTTAAATAGGTATTAAAAATACAATTTTTAGGTTTCTCATATCGTTTTTCAATAAGAATTAAGGATTTATAACGAAAAAGGTTAGTAATAATAATCATTAACGGACTTTTAGAACTGATATTGACACTGCTGACTGCAAATAGTATTGTTACGCAGTCGGGTTTTCGATTTTCCTAATAAATTTATATATATATATATATATATATATATATATATATATATATATATATATATATATATATATATATATATATATATATATATATATATATATATATATATATATATATATATATATATATATATATATATATTTTCATTGGTTCATAAAACTGGTTACAATCCTTAAAATAAAATATAAACGTGGACTTAATAAAAACATGAACATAGATTGAAACCTTCTGGATATGAACACAGCATGCGTATATGTATATATGTATAAGTATCATGTGGTGTACAATCAAAATTTTAAATAACTAAAGCGAAACTAGACATTTATATAAAAATATATAACTGAAAATTATATTGTTGTAATGATACGTATTTGCGGTATTGTTAATTCAATTTTATTAGTTGACAAGCGTATGTCAAAATTATTTAAAAAGCATCTTTCTTTGAATTGAACAATTCAACTGAACTGGACAACGATCGGATTTGAATGGGAGATATCATAAACTAAACTTAAGATCGCCAAATCAAAATTCCCAATAACGCCAACAGATACTTCTAAAAGAACATTCTTACAATGTTGCTTCTTCGTCAAACGAGCAGGTGGGTTGATGTTACATGCACGAGGAGTAATGGGTAAAATGGAATAGGAAGTAAGAAAAGACATGGGGGAGGGGTTTGACTTCCGGTTCTCTCACTCACCACGCAAAACGCAATATGAGTTACTTTAGACTGATCTTCTGTCAGGTGGAGGTGGTGACAGTGGGTTACTGCTACTATCTCACTAAAAGTCCTTTAATACTCGTCTCCATCAGTTACATCTTTCTTCTTCTTATCACTTTTAGGCGGCAAAAAATTTGTACTTCTGGAGCAAAATGTTTATGTTCATTAACAACAGTAATCACTTAACATCAAGTGACGTAGGCAAGTTTACCAACCATTTGTATAAAAAAAACAATGTGCGGCCAGGCTAAAAGTGGTTTAAATATATTTAATGTATGTATCAGCTGGGTAATGTCTTGTCATTGTCATTCAGTCCTTGCTGAAAGCCTTTTTTCTCTCTAAAGGATTTCGAGTTTCTTAAATGTAGGTCGACAGATTTACATGCGACATAATTTCTTCAGTATCGATTTTCTCACGATGTTTTTTCTATCATTACCGAGTTTGGCTTGTAATTTGTATTTTAAGTATCTGGTTTTCGGTCTGCAAAGCAAAAGATAGATTAAAAAAAAATCTTTAATCTATCTATTAAGATTATTTTGACGAGTCTCCACTCATGCTTCTAAGTTTTGGTGTGGCGTTGTATATCCTGCTGATTCCAGATGACGCTACAGAATCAGAATAAGGTTAGCAACCAAGTTATTTTAATATCATCCACATAGTACATTTCAAGTCGATTATACCACTTGAAGTTGATGCGAATAACAACTAGAAAAGAGCTGATAAATTTGAAACGTCTAAACAGATCTTAATTTATTATAGCTAACTATCCCGATTTTATCAAATAAAAATACACAAAAAAAGAATCGCAACAGGTTTTTATATCCATCGTAAGACGTATGTATCCATCTTTTCTTTTCTAATTTGATAAAAGGTAGAGTGAATAAAAACAGAGTGGTATATCATGAACTTTTATCTAATAATAGGTATTGCAAATAAATGAGATTATTGCATAAATTGCGAAATACGGAACGCATTTGAAATTCGAAACATTAAATTAAGTAACTTTTTTCTTTACTTAGTTTAGTTTAGATGATTTTTTTTAATAATGTTAAATAGTTAACGCATTATCAGAAAACATTAATCTCTCCAAATTTAACGTAATTTATTTGGGTTCACGCATTAGTTCTTATTAGTATCCATACGTTTAAGCTACTGGTGTAATTCAATTTTAATTTTAGTTATATGTAACATACTGTCATATGCTATACTAACATTAGACAGACACGTTGGCTCAGTGGTCACTAAAACTGACTAGCGCTAACGGTCGCGGGTGCGATCCCCGCTCACGGCGAATGTCGGTATTGGCCATATGGATGGTTGTCGCGTCTGGGTGTTTGTGTTAGTATTGTGTATGTTTCCGGACCTACGACGCAAGGTCACAAGATCTTAATGGGGGCCGTTGAGTGTGATAATATGAATATAAATATTCTTTACTAAATACATAAATAAACAAATAAAATATCACGCTATATAAAACCAACCTGAGAGTGCCGCAACTATAAATACTTGAAACGAAGGACAGCGAGTAGCAATTTTACTTTTTTCCTTTATCCTTAAATGTCTTTTCAGCGTCGCTTCTCTTTTATGTTATGAATGCAAATTAAAAAAAAAGAAACTCTCTTTCCCGCCAAGATTTTCACGACAGATAAAAAAGAAGAAAGCTTATAAAGTTAACGATTATTTATAGGAAGAGAGTTTTGAAAAATATTATAAGGCGGGAATCTCACTTGTAAATTTTATTCTCGTAACTAATATAAATCAACTATGTAACCTGGTAATAGTTAACTAGGTAACTTTACAGAAGCAATAGTGTGTAAAAGCACTGATAAACAATTTATGTAAATCTTTATGAAAGTCTGTCAGTAAAACTTACCAGTGTAATTTTGGCCTAATACGAGAAATACAAATATAAATGCTCTCAAATTTCCATAAAGATTTACATAAGTCGTTTTGCATTGCTTTACATCTGAAAGACTTTACTGTCAGTAACTTTTTTTTTAATATATATTTGTCAAATAGTTGAAAACATTAATACCGAACGAATGCAATTATACAAAAATTCGTGATTTTTGTGTGTTTATTTACTAAATAGGTCAAATAGATAAAAATATAATAAATTATAATGTCTTAACCCGCTGAGAATATTCGATAATTTTATAACAATATCATTTACATTAAAATTGGACGCTGATAAGCAATACTGTGTCAAGCCACACGGACTTCATTTTGAGAAAATGGCGTCTAAAGGTGTCATACTTATCTTAATCAATTTGTTTGAAGACGTATATATCCATCTTTTATTTTCTATTTTGATAAAAGATGTAATAATTTAAAAGCAGATTGATATATTTAATGTGTTATATAATTGTAAGTTTTTCAAATATTTTAGATTATTGTGTAAAATATGGAAATATGGAACGCACTTCAAATTCGATCCATTAAATTAAGAAACGTTTTTCCATACTTATTTAATTTAGATTACTTGAAATTATTTTTAATAATGTTAAATAGGTGACGCATTATCAAAATACATCAAAATCTCTCAAATCGACTTTTTGTGGGTTGACACATTATTGCTTATCAGCATCCAAATGTTTTTATTCTTGTTTAACTTAGACCATTGAGTTGTTTACTCGATTGTAGCATGCACGCGTTCGGACTCGCTCGTATTCAGACCGACACGCTCGGAAACGAGGTATAATTAAGAGAGTTAAACTTACAAATGTGATTCTCGCCTTAGAAAGAGTAAGAAACAATTTTTACTATCGGTTCCCGAATTCAGTCTACTTAAATATAAATTATATTTGCAATTTCAAATGTTTACATCCCAGACTCTTTATAAGCTTAATTTAATATTTGTTATAAAGAAAAACAATTTCGTTTTCAAGGAAAAGTTTATAATGCCTCTTAACGTAATTCGATATTATTCTTAGGTTTATTACCGATATAACGATTAAGTTTAAAATTAAAGATAAACTGCGGCCCGTATATAGTTTTACTGGCTGCCCCGTGCGGTTTCACACGCGTTTTTCGTTACTGCTTCGCTCTTATGAGTCGTAGCATGATGTAATATAGCCAATAGCCTTCCTTAATAAATAAACTGTAATGTAATGTAACAACCTGTCAATATCCCACAGTTGGACAAAGGCCTCCTCTCCTATTAAAGAGAAGGTTTAGAGCTTAATCCACCACGCTGCTACACTGCGGGTTGGCGGATATACATGTATATAATATATAACCGGGAAAAATGCTAGGTAGATGATGATGATGTTTTAAGTTTTTATTTAACACTAGCTGTCACTTACGGTTTTACTCGCGTTTATGCTTACTGCTTCGCTTCTATGAGTGGTAGCGTGATGTAATATAGCCTATAGCCTACCTCAATAAATAAACTGTCTGACACAAACATAATTCTACAATTTTAACCAGTAGTTTCTGAGATTAGCGCGTTCAAACAAACAAACTCTTCAGCTTTATAATATTAAGTATATATACAAACTACTATCAAGAAGAATACGGTAGTTAAACTAAGTTTGAAGTAAATACGAGTACTTTTCACCCTTTTACCCTTTTAGGGATGGAGTATCGAAAAACCTATTCTGAAATGAACCCTGTATTATTATTATATACGCAAAATTTCAGCTTTGTCTTGTTACGTCAACCATATTAATATTATAAACGCAAAAGTACTAGGTATGAATGTATGAATGTTTGTAGCTTTCCCGCAAAAAGTACTAAATGGATTTTAATGAAACTTTACAATAATATAGATTATAGATGAGAATAACACATAGGCTATAATTTATAAAGATATTGTGTTAATTGTCCCAATTATAGCGATATGTAGGTAGGTAGGTAAAATTTCTGCCACCATCAAGCTATAACGATATAATGTACGATGAAATTTTTTATTTATTTAGTCCTAAAAATAGCCAATATCGCCTAAATTAATCCTACACAGGCGAAGTCGTGGGCCTGATGCCCATGACTACTTTTTCCAATACGGCCGTTTGAGCGGCAAAGGAAAAGTAGGTAAACATTTTTAAAACTCCTGCAAAACTTTCCGAATAAAACTACAAAATGGCTGTGCTAATTAGCGTAAACTATAGAACGATTAAGTTTAACAACAAATTCAAATTAACAGTTTGTTTTCTTTACTCATAAACTTTGCTCGGTGGTAATTAATCTACCAGGTGGCTGAATTGTCACGTTAAATTTATTACCGTTCTAGATAGAGGATTAAAATCATATTTAGTGTTAGTGTGTTATAGAATGAATGTTATTATATATGCATTATGGATATATTAAAAAGTGCGCCGAGATGGAATAGTGGTTAGAACACGTTGATCTTAATGAATGATCGCGGCTTCAAACCCTGGCTAGCACCGCTGAGTTTTCAAGTGCTAAAATTGTGTTTAAGTTCATAGAGACGGTGAAGGAAAACATCGTGAGGAAACCTGCATGTGCCGGGAGAAATTTTAACTCATGTATATCCGCCAACCCAGTGGAGCAGTGTGGTGGATTAAACACTAAACTTTAAGAGGAGGTCTTTGCCCAGCTGTGGGATATTTACAGGCTGTTAATTTACTTTTATTTTTATTATAAGGTCATGAAATTTGACGTCCATAATGCCAACCATTTTGGAAGGCGTTGCCTAGTATCCAGTTAGCGACTGAGTATGACAGGTGGAATATTTTTTGGGCCGACAAGTCAATTGACGAGCTTAATGTTAACGTAATATAAACGTAAAAATCTATGGTTATAAAATCTATAGACGTAAATTAAAGATTTATATGAATTAGTATGGGCTATATTTATTTCGGGAAAGTTTACTGGAATTTTTAAAAATTGGTGATCTTTAAGATTTTGATGTGCTCCTTCCGAATTTTTACTTTTCATCGCGTATCTTTTCTGACGTGCCGCCATATTGGAGAATAGACGCCTAATAAAGTTTTTAAAACATATCTCCTTTCCTAGTTATTTTTCGATGAAAATAGTTACACAATTAATTAAATTATAGAAATTTTTCTGACATTTATATTAAAACATTGTTCTTATAAATTTTACATGTGAGATCTGCAAGGTTGTATCAAAATTCATTTTCTCACTACTATGAGGTAGATTAAGTGACGCTTTTTTAGGGTTCTGTTACTAAGCCTCCGTCGGTCCGTTTGTCCATCCGTCTGTCAGCGGTATCTCATAATCCATAAGGTACAGATTTCAAATTTTCTCAGAATGTGTATTTTTGATGACGGTATAGCTAGTAGACCGTATTCACACTAATGTACTATTACAATATTTAACGCATTATCCTTCGCTTGGTTTTTCTCAAAGGACCAAGAGTTGCCAGTTTCAATGACTGTTCTCGAACAAATGTTCGTAACTGGTCTGTTATAGGTAATAGATGACACCATTTGAAAATTGTTAAATGAAATTCGAATTTTAAAAACTTTTAACGTAAAATGACCAAATGAAAAAAAAAACTTTTAACGTAAAATCAATTTCACGGTATAATCTGCTACAGATTATACCGTGAAATTGATTTGATGTCCCTTCCAAAGATTCTATTTTTCATTGTAAAATTAATCTCCATGTCACTTCTGTATTTTCGTTGTTCACATGTAACCAATTTGTAAACTGAACAGACATCCTAAACAATCGATCACATTATTTATTTTAGCTCGTTTAATTAACTCCCCAGGTATTACATACAGACGTTATGTATACATAATGTGGGAAAACGAGGTAATTGTCAAACACTCTATATCAATATTACCGATAGGTGTAATGTTTGATTCAAAATTCTGGCTTAAATTTAAGTATTAAGCAATAATTAACGAATAGGA
Source organism: Hypolimnas misippus (assembly GCA_037950945.1). NCBI lineage: Eukaryota > Metazoa > Arthropoda > Insecta > Lepidoptera > Nymphalidae > Hypolimnas > Hypolimnas misippus. Next base: position 7,743,111 of record JBBEEQ010000009.1, read on the forward strand.
AGCCGACTTCTTTTTGGAAATCGGTTGAAAGGTGAATCGACTTTAATAGCAAAATAAGTAATAGCGTTAACTTGAATGATATACTTATTCGAGTTATTTTGATTTTAAAATTAAATAACTTAACCGAATTTTGTTGAAAATTTTATAGTAGCTGTGAAGCTGTGAAGAGTGTATTAAAAATATTTTCATTCAAAAATAATGTTATGTATAATGGTATATTCATCCAATTTGGACTACCGTACTGAGGCCTGTAAATATACTATTATAAAAAAATATACTTAATTTTTTTTTAACTAACTTTATTTTTTATATACTTACGGTGCGAAGTACTTATTAAGTTAACGTAAATATTTCTACTATTTTTCTATTAATATGTATTTTTCTATACTTCTGTACCAATAGCGGTAAAACTTTGTAAGTTTGTATGTAATCTCTGTAACTACTGAAATGATTAAAAAAATCTTTTTTGAGTAGAATAGTCATTTTATTGAGGAATATTATAGACTATATTCATTACGCTATGATTTATAATAGCGAAGCAGTAACCATAAACAAGAGTGAAACCACGAGGCGTAGCTACATTCAAATGAACTTACACATAAGAATGAGAAATTTCAAAAATTATATTTTTTATTATTTTCCACGGAATAATATTTGAAGGGTACAAGCAAATAATACGAAATGTCCTAATAAAAAGAAGGAAGCGCAATATAAAGTTTAGATGTTACAGTATTTCTATTAGTATATGAAACATTTTAGCGACATCTGATGAGTATTGTAAAAACCAGTGATTGGAAAATAAAGTTCTAAATGTAATATTCATAGGGTGAGAATAATACTTCTAAGTTTTGCTTTCACACTTTCATAAAGATTTACATACGTTATTTCTTATTGCTTTACACCTGAAAGAATTTACTGTCAGTGCTTTACGACGTTTCTGTTACTAGGTTACGTAGTTGTTTCATATCATTCTAGAAGGTAAACATTTCAAATTCTCGCCTTCATGATAAACATAATAGTAAATAAATGCATCATACTCAATAGCCCCCATAAAGTCGCGTGACCTTGTGTCGGGGGTCCGGAAACACTCACAACACTAACACAAACACCCAGACCAATGGCCATACAGACATTTGCCGCGAGCGGGGATCGAACCCGCGACCATTAGCGTTTGAGTCAGTTGCAGTTACCACTGCGCCAACGTGTCTGAACGTGTCATGAATCAGCAAAAAACAGAAAAAAAGTAAAATTGCGACATTCCCTGTTCTATTTCTATATTTCATTTTCGAACATCATCATTTGGCAGATGTCAAAGAATTTTTTGCTTCCGGGAAAGTTAGCGCCTTTCTTGAAAAAACTTTTAGGATTAAGGTCACGGAACGGCCGAACGGTTCAGTAGTCATTCAGATACCGATTTAGTTCGTGACACGATCAGAACATAATCTTTTTCAGAATGTTATTTCATATTCAACTCATATATCGTCGTTCTACATGTGCTTGTTACATAATTTACTTTTATAATAGAAATACTTACAATATATGGATGCTGATAAGCAATAATGTGTCAACCCGCAAAAAGTTTAATTCGGAGATATTGATGTATTTTGATACTACATTACCAATTTAACATTATTAAAAAAAAATTCAAGTCATATAAACTAAATAAGTACGGTAAAAAGTCTCTTAATTATTTTTTTCAATTTCCAAGTGCGTTCAAAATTTTGCAATTTTTACAATAATCTTAAATATTTGAAAAACTTTTATTAGATAATATATTAAATATATCAATCTGTACCCTTAATACCCTTTATTCAAAAAGAAAAGAAAAGATGGATATATACTACTTCAAATATATTTGTTAAGAATGGGTTTGACATGTTTAGATGGCATTTACTCAAAATGAATTCCGTGTGGCTTGACACAGTATTGTTTATCACAGCCCATATAGTCTAATTCATTAAAAAATGTAAACATATTTATAACAATTAGCTTTAAAAGAAGTTTTTTGTCTCTCTTGTCAGCAGTTTGCTACGAGCTATCACTTTCGATTATATTTCATTTACAGATGGAGAAATTATGATTAGTGTTGAGTGTGTTTGTCAACTGACTTTGAAAAGGTTCTCGTTTCGTAGCGTATGTTTTTTTAAAGTGTTTTATCTCAGAGATCCATTTCAGATTGGTATCATAGAGATTTTATCAAAATCAGTTTAGTAGTTTGCTTTTTAAATTCTTATTTTATATTAGTATGACAATATAAAATAAGAATTTAAAAGTATTTAAGGAATTATAGTAGTATGACATTCAAGCAAACGGAATTACGTATTATGCTTTTGAAGTTGGTTTATTTTTTAATTATTTTATCTATTTTATTGTTTTGTTTTAGTAATCATATTTGTACTCGGCAAAATATAATTAGGAGAACAAGATGTTTTTTTTTAATCAAAGAAAGATTTTTTATCATGGCAGAGCCTAGTTGTAGCTTTATAGCTTTTATACAGGCTGGCTCAACCGCTCACAGAAGTTCGACGTGAAATGGCTAACATTGCTGCGATTCTTACGGTGAGTGAGAGAGTCGGAAGCCTAACCATTCGTTTGCTGACTTTCTATTCCCTTTCATCCCTTATCCCTTTCCAGGTAACGCATCTCCCCTGGTGTTGAAAATGTGACGACGGTGATCACTTAACATCTAGTACTCCCGCTTGTTAGTTGCTTCTATTTTGATAAGACATAGATTTTTCTCTGAACGTACCTCGTTTGCGTATAAAAATAACGTTTTCCAAAACTTTCGTTAGTTTCCAATTTGAAACCTGTAAACCTATTACAAATTTTACTAACTTAAATTCATTTGTACTTTGTGTACCTTAAAAGGGCACCTAGCTGATGCCCTTTTAAGGATCTTGAACTAAAAACTTTTCAAAGTTTAGGAGTTCATTTTTAAAGTTCTTCTACACTTTTTAAAAGTTGAATCCATTCGGGTGAAGCTGCGGCCAGTAGGTAAAGTTTTCTTAAGTTAAAGTTTTAGTTTTTGAAATAAAATTTGGCCAGTGTTATTTTTTAAGAAACTTTTTATTTTAATTTAAAATTAATATAAAATTACTAGCAATTCCCTGCAGCTTTACCCCTTAGGAGATGGATTTTCAAAAATCCTTTTTTAATACGAAGTACGATAAGAACGTTTGTGCAAAATTTCATGTTTCTAGACCCAGAGGTTTAGGTTCTGCGTTTATCAATCAGTCAGTGATTATGTCAGTCAGTTAGTTTTAATTTATATAAACTCGTTGGTGCTCGCGACTTCGTCTGCGATGTCTGATGCTTACGTCATAGTAGCTATACGCATGCAAAGTCTTAGCCCGATCGGTTTGAAATTAACAAAGTTCATACAAATTTTCATCCTTTATTTTATTCTCTTGGGGGTAGAATTGATCAAAATCTTTTCTTAACGGATGCCTACGTCATAACGTCTATCTGTTAGGCAAATTTCAGGCTGATCCGTCCAGTGGTTTGGGCTGTGCGTTAATAGATCACTATGTCAGTTAGTCACCTTTGAGTATATTTAGATAATCACAAATATAGATCCTTAAGGTCACGCGAAATATCTTACGCACACGGGGGAAGTAATTAGAAGTGGGAAGAAGTAATTGCATTAATTATTGTTAATTTATTTTCAAGTATTTTATTGAATATTTTTAACCGTCTTCCGAAAAGGCGTAGGTTTTCAATTTTTTGGAGATTCCTGTTATGTATGTTGATTACTCGAAAACAGTTTGAGCGATTTGGAAAATTCGTATTTTTGGTTGAAAGGGAATACTTCCAGTCTAGCCCAGTTTTCACCAAAATCAGCTTAATTAGTAATTAATTATTTTGTTTTCTTAAGTCGGATCCTCTTTTATTTATATAGTATTATTTGTGTAATATGTGGTTTAACCTTAATTCAAATTTTTTATCTATAATGCAACACCTTTTTATTTCTAAAACAAAACTGTTTTGTATTTCAACAAAACAGACAAAAGAATTCTTATACTACAGCTATAAAACAGACAAATTAAAGTGTCGTTTAGTATTTTTCTTTATTTATTATTTATGTTTCTCATCGTTTAAACCTTACCTGAACTTACACAAATATTTCAAGCTCAAAATGAGCCAAATTAGTCCAGCCAGTCTCGAGTTTTAGCGAGACAAACGAACAGCAATTATTTTATTTATATATATATATAGCAGATAAATATGACGTATTTCTAGCCACATATAATATTTAGATCAGAAATTATCGATTGAATGATTAAAATAAGTCATTTTTCATAATGCAAAATTATAATGAAAAAAAAAATTGTTCAATAATTCGTGATTTTCATTCGGGGTATTTTTACCAAATAAAGAAAAGAAAAGAAAAATAGAGATTAAGATCTTTGGTCTATTCCTACTAGATTATCGGCTAATTTCATTCACTAATGACCGATTGAAACGGTTCCATCATACAATCACTGGAACATTTCAGCTCGTTTTGTGTAGTGTAGCCTTCCATCTATCACCACATACCATGTAATCTTTTGGGTGCGAGTGAAGCTTATTAAATGACGTGTCATAACTTGTCACTCCTGTCAACCCTTATTTCCATGAGTATCCGCAATAGATTAGGGTCGGAGAGGGACTGCTTGTCAATTTTTTATAGTTCTACGAGTATATCCGTTTTTGAATAGTTGAGATGTTAATAGTGCTACAAAAATGTATCACGGTATTAGTTTCAGGGCCTTTTTTACTGGTTCCTGTTAAAATTTTACATTAGCAATACTGTGTCAAGCCACACTTACTTCATTCAATTAAATTAAGAAACATTTTTCCGCACTTATTTAATTTAAAAGACTTTCTTGAAAATTTTTTGAACAATGTTAAATACATATTCCTAAATACATATTTCCTTACCAGTTAGCATAAGGCGTGCACAGACTATAGGTATTTTTAAAAATCGTGTGAAAGCACATTATTTATCTCTATAAACAATTGTAAATATGTAATTAATATGTTTATTATTCATTTTTGAATGTCCAAACACCTCCTAACCGTTTAATTCAATTTCATGTCCTTTGCCCAAAGGTTGTCTGGAAGAGATCGCTGTTTAAGCGATAAGACCGCCTTTTGTACATTCTTTATTTCTTTTCTATATTATGTACCTATTGTGTTTTTTTTTGTTTTGGTGTACAATAAAGAATATTTGTATTTGTATTTGTACATAATGCTTTATCGGAAAACATCAACGTCTTCGAATTTGACTTTTTGTGGGTTAACACACTATTGCTTATCGGCATCAATTTCAGGTTTTATAAATAAATTAATTTGGCATTTATAATTTGACGGAACGGCAACGTCGCCTTTAAACGCTTCCATACACGATCCTAATTTACCTTTATTCAAAAATGTATCCATGTCATTTTTTTGTTCGAGACCTTTGAAACGCAAAATTGTAGGTTGATAAGTTCCAATTAAGCTACGTGAACTTTAGTCGTAACCGGTGAAACGGACCCTAAGATGTAAAGTGTGGTGAGCCCGAATAAGACTAGTCAAATATATTATATTAAGGTCTCGTGATCTGCAATTGACCAATTTTTTTAATTAAAAATTTGTTATTGTATAAAAAAATTACCAAATCAGTCATACCGTCTTCGAGTAATTGCGAATTATACATAAAAAGGTCCCGGATGAACCGCGAACCCCCTCTTATTAGAAGTCGATTACACCGGGTGTTAATTTTAATTTATCTTAAGATTTTTACAATATCAAGTAAAGTAACAGCCTGTAAATGTCCCACTTCTGGGCAAAGGTCTTCTCTCCTAATTAGGAGAAGGTTGAAAGCTTAATCCACCACGCTGCTCCACTGCGGGTTGGCGGATATATAGGTGTAAGAATTTTTTCCGGTACATGCAGGTTTCCTTACGATGTTTTCCTTTACCGTTGCTCACTTGAAAACACAGCGGTGCTAGTCCGGGTTACACCCGCGATCATCGGTAGAGATCGACGTGTTCTAACTACTACGCCATCTCGGCTCATTAAGATTTTTATTGAAAATTTATTATTAAAACCAATAAGCGTTACGTTATAAAATGTTCTATAAAATCCTTAATCAGACCTATATTTAAGCGTATAAATAATCAAAATTGCGGCCTAGGATATTACGTACAATAAAATTTGATGGCATTTACAATAACCACGGCCTAATAGCGACACAAATCAAATTTACGTTCTCCGAATAGAGCTAACATTTAATGAGGACGGTATAATATCTTGAAAGGATCGTCAGATATTATAACTGTTAGCATTTTAATTGTAATTTTTTTTAGCTATACCTATGAATGATTGTCTAGTGGAAGATATGGATGCTGATAAGCAATAATGTGTTAACCCACAAAAATCGAATTCGTATTTAACATTATTCAAAATTTTTTTAAGTCAACTAAAATAAATAAGTACGGAGAAAGTTTCTTTATCATCTCTTACACATTTACTTTTTAAGATTTTCGTAAATCAGAAAAGGCTCTATAATGTGTGACGACAAGTTGGCGCAGTGGTCACTGCAACCATCTGAAGCGCTAACGTTTGCGGGTTCGATCTCCGCTCACAGCAATCGCCTATATTGGCTATACGGATGCTTGTGTGTCTGACCATCGACACAGGATGATGTGATCCTAATGGGAATTGTTGATTGTGAAGCATTTGTGTTATGTTTGTAAAAATTATTAATTAGTCAGTCATTTAGTCAAAAATCATGATTGTTTTTCGATGACCTTGGCACACAGCCCACAAAAATAATTTTTGGATACGGATATGAAAAACGGGAATGGCGCTAGGAGTAACATAAGTATACCGTGTTGTTTGGGGTCAAAATATCTACATGTACAACTATACTATGGAGATAATTTGACCCTGTGTGCCGAATTCAGGGTCATGTTATTCGTCATTATAAGATTTATTACGTATCCGCCAATAAATTTTATCGTATAAAAGATTGCTAAAACATTTTAAAGGTACTCGTAATAATTGCGACGTTGTTTGCTCGTCGCATAATTACGAAACGTTGTATCTGAAGTGCTCTTCATAATTCATCCAGAGTTTTTGAGCTGATTTTAATTAATACATTAGGCAGGAATTACACTTGAGATTATTACTACCGTAACTGATATAAAACAGCTAGGTATAGATAAGCCGTGAGCCGTAAAAAAATATGATAAACTAGCTTCCGCCCGCGACTTCGTCCGCGTGAAATAGTTACTTTGGGCTAACGCCGACTTTAACAACTTAGTTAAGAGAGCCGACCACGCGTCTGAACCGCGCGGCATAGTATCTTGCAGAGCTTATTGGAGCCACCGCCCTGCCCCACTGCCCTTCCCCCTCATATACTTTGCACATTGTGCGCGCAGTACTCGATCATTATTTTCCCGAGATTTTATTTTAAAATTACAATATTTCCTAAGATACTCATTTAAATCGAATGATGTAAAGGGCATTTTGTTTTAAATTAAATACTTGTTCTGAATAATGTATTTATTTAAATAAAGATTAATATCATATTTATAAAAACACCTTCGCAAATAATGCATTATTTTAAAACAAATTTGGTGAGCTAACCTTAAAAGATAGACATATGCTGTCGCGGACTTTTTTTTTAGAATTTTTAAAGGGAAACGATTCTGTCATACATGATTTTTGCGAAACATTAACCGTTTACGCAGCGCACGCAGCGTAAGCTCTCTTAACAGGAAAATATCCCCCGATTTTGAAACATTCTTCATTAGTGCTCCGCTCCTTTTGGTGTTAGCGTTGCGTTGATAATATATAGCCTATAGCCTTCCTCAATAAATGGGCTATCTAACACTGAAAGAATTTTACAAATCGGACCAGTAGTTCCTGAGATTAGCGCGTTCAAGCAAACTCTTCAGCCTTATAATATTAGTATAGATAATTTATCATCAGCTAAATTCTAATAGTGCGAAAGTCAAAATTAGCAGCTTAGCTCGAACTACACCTACTCTTCGTTTTAAAAATAAGCTTGGAGTGAAATTGTTAACGAAAGTGTAGTCGTAGCGTAATGTGTTACTCACTCTCACTCACTCATCACGAAATCTCAGAAACTACAAGTGCGAAGGTTTTCAAATTTTGCATGGGGGTTATTTTTATGACTTCACTAAGACGGGATTTTGCAAAATTCGACCGGTGAGGGGGTTAAACGGGGGTTGGAAGTTTGTATGAAAGTTTTATGTTAAGCGTGTGTGAATTCGCAGTGGGCCGCTAGTTCTATATAATATTAGTATAGATTGTAACATTATTTTCGAATCAACCAGTAAAAAAATTAATAAAATCAATTTATATCGGATATGCATATTATATTTTATACGAATTGTAAATTAATAGCATCAACCGAGAGTGAACCTGCAACGTTTTTGAAGCACATTGCAGATTCGTTTCCATTACACCAGAAGTAACATTATGCATTCATAGACTTGGAAATTGGACTTGGAAATAAAGCTGAACATAATATTGAGGTAATTTCATACAGGCGAAGCGAAGAGTGGCGAGACTTGAAATCTCGTGCCGACCAAGACTCAACCGAATTCAAAAAGTGGAGGTTCTCAGTTCGTGGTTCGTTCGTATATTTTTTTAATGTTCAAAAGGGTATACTTTCAGATTTGTACACACATTTGGTTTTTAAATCGAAATCTTCACTTTATATTATAAATTCTCTGTATGTGTCTGTGTGGTACGCAATTACACCTACAGAACCGATTTTAATGAAATTTGACACACAGATAGAGCCTGAGAAAGGACTTGGCTAAAAAGGCTGAAAGGGGAAATAGTAATAATAAATAGGTATAAATAATTCTGTGCAGACGAAGTCGCGGGCGGTCTTGTAACTGGTATAAATGTGTCGTCCAAATAAACAAAATTGCATATTTTGTTTTTAAAGTCGGTTTAATTATATTATAAGGCAAGAATTACGCTTATAAGATTTGCTCTCAGACTTTCATAATGATTTACATAAGTTATATCTCATTGCTTTACACCTGAAAGAATTTACTGTTAATGCCTTATTTTTGACATTATTTCGTAACTTCCTATGTATCTGTAACTAGGTTACACAGTTGTTTTATATCGCTCACGAAAGCAAAACTTACAAATGTATTTCTAGCCTAAGACTTAGTTATCATCAAACATTGTCAAAACGTATCCATTTGTCAAATTACGTGTTAAGAATATCGTGCCCTCGATGCGAAGTTTATGATAATTTATAATGCTCGGAAAATGGTTCCGAGTGTTTATATTTTCGTCGGAGGAATGTTTATTTTGTATTCGAGTCACTTTGGTAACGTCCTTAGGGAATTTCACTAGATTTATCATTACGCTTCAGGTTATGAAAGTGAAATTTATTAAAGAAGCTGCTTTTTTCACGACTTCGTAAATAAATCAAATTTTCAATAGAATACTTTTCTGATACTTCTATCTACTCTCAAATGACGCTGTGTACATGTAGGTCCTGTTTTACAGTAATATAAAGATAGAAATAAAATTTATTGACAAAACATACAAATTACACAAAATAAATATTCAAATGCAAAGTACTAGAACAAATTAAATAAAGATTAAATTAAACAATATATATATATACTCAAACTCAAACTCAAAATATACTTTATTCAAATGGGCTTTAACAGCACTTTCGACCACCGGTTCGGAATATAGTATATTTATACATAATGTATTTTTATATATATATATATATATATATATATATATATATATATATATATATATATATCTTAATTGCGGACCACTGGGCGACCACTATTACATAGTACAATTGTACAAGAATTGGAAAATAAAGACGAATCTAGGTAATGTCTCAAAAATCAATGTCTAAAAAACCTTTTTCAGGATTACAGTTTTGCGGAACTATACCGCAACCAGAAAACCGTGGAAATGTTCTTCTCTTTTTTTCTGCAACAAGAATTTTACGAAAGCAAGTTTAATGGTACATTTTGGACGAAATGCCAGAGTAGGTACGATTTTGCTATATGCTATATTTTGCAATAATGTGTCAACCCATAACATGTCAAATTCAGAGATATTGATGTATTGATGATACATAATGCGTCACCTATTTAAAATAAAAATTCAAGTCATTCAAATTAAATAAGTACGGAAAAAAGTTTCGTAATTTATGTTTCGAATTTCAAGTGCGTTCCATATTATGCAATGTATACAATAATTTCATATATTTAAAAAACTTAGTATTAGATATATATATATATATATATATATATATATATATATATATATATATATATATATATATATATAAAAATACATTATGTATAAATATACTATATTCCGAACCGGTGGTCGAAAGTGCTGTTAAAGCCCATTTGAATAAAGTATATTTTGAGTTTGAGTTTGAGTATATATATATATTGTTTAATTTAATCTTTATTTAATTTGTTCTAGTACTTTGCATTTGAATATTTATTTTGTGTAATTTGTATGTTTTGTCAATAAATTTTATTTCTATCTTTATATTACTGTAAAACAGGACCTACATGTACACAGCGTCATTTGAGAGTAGATAGAAGTATCAGAAAAGTATTCTATTGAAAATTTGATTTATTTACGAAGTCGTGAAAAAAGCAGCTTCTTTAATAAATTTCACTTTCATAACCTGAAGCGTAATGATAAATCTAGTGAAATTCCCTAAGGACGTTACCAAAGTGACTCGAATACAAAATAAACATTCCTCCGACGAAAATATAAACACTCGGAACCATTTTCCGAGCATTATAAATTATCATAAACTTCGCATCGAGGGCACGATATTCTTAACACGTAATTTGACAAATGGATACGTTTTGACAATGTTTGATGATAACTAAGTCTTAGGCTAGAAATACATTTGTAAGTTTTGCTTTCGTGAGCGATATAAAACAACTGTGTAACCTAGTTACAGATACATAGGAAGTTACGAAATAATGTCAAAAATAAGGCATTAACAGTAAATTCTTTCAGGTGTAAAGCAATGAGATATAACTTATGTAAATCATTATGAAAGTCTGAGAGCAAATCTTATAAGCGTAATTCTTGCCTTATAATATAATTAAACCGACTTTAAAAACAAAATATGCAATTTTGTTTATTTGGACGACACATTTATACCAGTTACAAGACCGCCCGCGACTTCGTCTGCACAGAATTATTTATACCTATTTATTATTACTATTTCCCCTTTCAGCCTTTTTAGCCAAGTCCTTTCTCAGGCTCTATCTGTGTGTCAAATTTCATTAAAATCGGTTCTGTAGGTGTAATTGCGTACCACACAGACACATACAGAGAATTTATAATATAAAGTGAAGATTTCGATTTAAAAACCAAATGTGTGTACAAATCTGAAAGTATACCCTTTTGAACATTAAAAAAATATACGAACGAACCACGAACTGAGAACCTCCACTTTTTGAATTCGGTTGAGTCTTGGTCGGCACGAGATTTCAAGTCTCGCCACTCTTCGCTTCGCCTGTATGAAATTACCTCAATATTATGTTCAGCTTTATTTCCAAGTCCAATTTCCAAGTCTATGAATGCATAATGTTACTTCTGGTGTAATGGAAACGAATCTGCAATGTGCTTCAAAAACGTTGCAGGTTCACTCTCGGTTGATGCTATTAATTTACAATTCGTATAAAATATAATATGCATATCCGATATAAATTGATTTTATTAATTTTTTTACTGGTTGATTCGAAAATAATGTTACAATCTATACTAATATTATATAGAACTAGCGGCCCACTGCGAATTCACACACGCTTAACATAAAACTTTCATACAAACTTCCAACCCCCGTTTAACCCCCTCACCGGTCGAATTTTGCAAAATCCCGTCTTAGTGAAGTCATAAAAATAACCCCCATGCAAAATTTGAAAACCTTCGCACTTGTAGTTTCTGAGATTTCGTGATGAGTGAGTGAGAGTGAGTAACACATTACGCTACGACTACACTTTCGTTAACAATTTCACTCCAAGCTTATTTTTAAAACGAAGAGTAGGTGTAGTTCGAGCTAAGCTGCTAATTTTGACTTTCGCACTATTAGAATTTAGCTGATGATAAATTATCTATACTAATATTATAAGGCTGAAGAGTTTGCTTGAACGCGCTAATCTCAGGAACTACTGGTCCGATTTGTAAAATTCTTTCAGTGTTAGATAGCCCATTTATTGAGGAAGGCTATAGGCTATATATTATCAACGCAACGCTAACACCAAAAGGAGCGGAGCACTAATGAAGAATGTTTCAAAATCGGGGGATATTTTCCTGTTAAGAGAGCTTACGCTGCGTGCGCTGCGTAAACGGTTAATGTTTTGCAAAAATCATGTATGACAGAATTGTTTCCCTTTAAAAATTCTAAAAAAAAAAGTCCGCGACAGCATATGTCTATCTTTTAAGGTTAGCTCACCAAATTTGTTTTAAAATAATGCATTATTTGCGAAGGTGTTTTTATAAATATGATATTAATCTTTATTGAAATAGATACATTAATCATACCAAGTATTTAATTTAAAACAAAATTGCCCTTTACATCATTCGATTTAAATGAGTATCTTAGGTAATATTGTAATTTTAAAATAAAATCTCGGGAAAATAATGATCTTAACTAAGTTGTTAAAGTCAAAGTTTAGCCCAAAGTAACCTTTTCACGCGGACGAAGTCGCGGGCGGAAGCTAGTTTATAATATTTTTTACGGCTCACGGCTTATCTATACCTAGCTGTTTTATATCAGTTACGGTATTAATAATCTCAAGTGTAATTCCCGCCTAATGTATTAATTAAAATCAGCTCAAAAACTCTGGATGAGTTATGAAGCGCACTTCAGATACAACGTTTCGTAATTATGCGACGAGCAAACAACGTCGCAATTATTACGAGTACCTTTAAAATGTTTTAGCAATCTTTTATACGATAAAATTTATTGGCGGATACGTAATAAATCTTATAATGACGAATAACATGACCCTGAATTCGGCACACAGGGTCAAATTATCTACATAGTATAGTTGAACATGTATATATTTTGACCCCAAACAACACGGTATACTTATAATGCTCGGAAAATGGTTCCGAGTGTTTATATTTTCGTCGGAGGAATGTTTATTTTGTATTCGAGTCACTTTGGTAACGTCCTTAGGGAATTTCACTAGATTTATCATTACGCTTCAGGTTATGAAAGTGAAATTTATTAAAGAAGCTGCTTTTTTCACGACTTCGTAAATAAATCAAATTTTCAATAGAATACTTTTCTGATACTTCTATCTACTCTCAAATGACGCTGTGTACATGTAGGTCCTGTTTTACAGTAATATAAAGATAGAAATAAAATTTATTGACAAAACATACAAATTACACAAAATAAATATTCAAATGCAAAGTACTAGAACAAATTAAATAAAGATTAAATTAAACAATATATATATATACTCAAACTCAAACTCAAAATATACTTTATTCAAATGGGCTTTAACAGCACTTTCGACCACCGGTTCGGAATATAGTATATTTATACATAATGTATTTTTATATATATATATATATATATATATATATATATATATATATATATATATATATATATATATATATATATATATATATATATATATATATATATATATATATATATATATATATCTAATACTAAGTTTTTTAAATATATGAAATTATTGTATACATTGCATAATATGGAACGCACTTGAAATTCGAAACATAAATTACGAAACTTTTTTCCGTACTTATTTAATTTGAATGACTTGAATTTTTATTTTAAATAGGTGACGCATTATGTATCATCAATACATCAATATCTCTGAATTTGACATGTTATGGGTTGACACATTATTGCAAAATATAGCATATAGCAAAATCGTACCTACTCTGGCATTTCGTCCAAAATGTACCATTAAACTTGCTTTCGTAAAATTCTTGTTGCAGAAAAAAAGAGAAGAACATTTCCACGGTTTTCTGGTTGCGGTATAGTTCCGCAAAACTGTAATCCTGAAAAAGGTTTTTTAGACATTGATTTTTGAGACATTACCTAGATTCGTCTTTATTTTCCAATTCTTGTACAATTGTACTATGTAATAGTGGTCGCCCAGTGGTCCGCAATTAAGATATATATATATATATATATATATATATATATATATATATATATATATATATATATATATATATATATATATATATATATATATATATAATCACTTGTCCTAACTGATTCATCAACGCAGAGCCTGAACCACTGGGGCTACGAACTTGAAATTTTGGCAGTATGTAGCTTGCAGGCATCCACTAAGAAAGGGTTTTTCGATCTTCCACCCCTAAGAGAGTGAAAAGGGGTAAAAACGTTATTATCCTTAAATTTATCACAAACATTACTTAGGGAAAATAATTAAATATATGTATTCCAGAATTTCAAAACCATCCCTTAAAATGACGCTAGGGGGTTATAAATCCTGGAAAGGTAACACTTCGCTGGTAGATTTATTTAGCTGAAATTCTAAAATATACGCGGGCGTAGCTGCGAGCAACTGCTAGTTTTGAATATATTGACGCGGAAATGGCGTCTAAAAATGCCAACTCTATTTTCAAGACTTTTTTTGAAGACATATCTATCTTCTTTTATATATTTCGATAAAAGGTATTATGAATTAAAAGCAGATTGATATAATAATGTTTTTCAAATATATTAGTATTAATATATTATTGTATATTTCAAAATATTGAGTACACATCAATATTCGATCCGTACTTATGTAGTTTAGATTAAAAGTTTTTGAATAATGTTAAATACATGATGCATTAACAGAATACATGGATATCTTAGAATCCGACTTCTTGTGGATTGATCCATTATTGCTTATAGGTGGGTGTCAAATACATGGCAGAGTGTGTTACGTTTTTTTTTTAATTGATTTAAAGTATTTATTATGCATAGATAATAAATATATATTAGAATTCTGCTCTCCTTCTTCAAGTCACATGTCCTGTAGTCTCTTTGCACTACATATATATATATATATATATATATATAATTACGTCGCGATAAAACTTTGTCTACTCATTGTTTACTCTTGCGAGAAAGTTATAAGCATAGTGCAATTAACTTCCAGTAGGTGGCGCGCGTATCGTACCGTCCAGAAAAAATAAGTTTTATTCGTCGAGTTTAACAAAATCAACGATAACACGCGCAAAATCGCGTACAAAGGCTAGTTACGCTAAATAAAAGACATTTCCATACTAAAATGTTTATTCATATTTGCATTTTATCACAAAATCTTTAATCCTAATTGACTAGAATTATACATTTCTAAATAAAATTTATTTCATATACAATTATTAACAAAAGACACTTTCGAAACTACATCCATTATGAAATACATTGTGAAATTCAAATATCTATACAAAAGTTTCTTTTAGAATTTACTCCAGAATCTTCCAACCAATTAGTTGGTAACATAATATTATTTTAATATTTTAGCATTAAATTATAATGAATTTAACATTACAATAGCGATAAATGCTTAACTTAGAATAGCTCCAGGCAATTGTAAACTTACTATCGTTTATTATTGAAATATGTTGGTATTTATTTTAAATAGTTTATCTTTTAATTATAAAGAAATTTATTAATTTATTTTTGCTTTTTTTTTTGTATTCATTATTACGAAATGCTACGTATAAAATATCTCTCTGTCCTTGTGTCTGTATATTATATTATTTTACACTCTCATTCTTTTTTCTTAATACTACATAAAAATTAATAAATGACACGCCATTTTGAATTAAATATTTCGGTGTAACGACGTAAATTAAGCGAATATCATAAAATCAATGTTTTTATTAAGAAGCAAAATTAATTCTGGTCTGTTATTTATTTATTACTGTGTATGTTAATTTTATTAAAGTAATTATATTTAAAATCTATGAAAGGCAGGGAGGTTCCAGTGAAAACAATAATATTTATATGAAACGTCCTTTGGCTTTTTTTTTCAGTTTTATTAAAACGCTGGAAAAAAGACACTACTTATTCTCCCATGCTTAATTAAAAATAAAATAAAATATAACAATTTGTAAGTATGGGTACTTAAAAATGATTATATTATTTTATCTCAAATGAAACATATTTTCAATATTTATCTCTGAAACGGATGCAAAGAATGTAAAATATTTGTATTAACATTTATTCATTTATACTCGTTATTGTTCACAAATACTAAAAAAATAAAGAAAAAAATAGTAGGTAAAATATATCTTATCGCTTTATAGCGATCTCTTCCAGACAACCGTTGTGTTAGGCATTACATTTAGACGCTGATAAGCAATACTGTGTCAAGCCACACGGGCTTCATTTTGAGAAAATGGCGTCCTTTAAATTCTTTTTTGGCGTCTATTTAATGTTTGCGAATATTTCATAAATAACAAAATATGGAACGCACTTGAAATTTGAAACATTGTATTAAGAAACTTTTTTCCGTATTTATTGACTTTAGATGACTTGAATTTTTTTGAATAATGTTAAATGCACGATTTACATAAGTTGTCATTGCTTTATACTTAAAAGAATTGTCAGTGCCTTCATTTTTAACTGCAATAGCTTTCCGTTAGACTACCCAGTTAACTTTTACCATGTTACAGATTTGTTTTGTGTCAATTACGAGACTAAAACTTACAAAATTTAAAAGTAAAAAACTGAAATAAATTTTTATTAGAAAATTACTCAGTCACATTGTTATGAAAAAGGACATTGAACTCTGTTCTGTTATACTATCCTTAATAGGTGTACAATATGAGGGCTTACCGCAAAACCGCAACCTAAATTTAAATTAAATTGTTAATGAGATCAATAACAGGTACATGGATATATTATTATTAAGTTTAAGTTTCAAAAGATGTTACGTGAACGTAAATAGTACCTTTGCGTAGCTTTGTGTTTAATACTCATTTGTAATTTGACGACTCTAAAGTACTTTAAAAGCCTACTTTAATGAAGTATATTTTGAATTTGAATTTGGTTCTCAAAAATATGTTGTCTGGAGAATTTTGCGGGAGTTTTGAAAATTGGAGATTTCGTAGATTTTGATGTTCTCTTCCTTTTCTATTTTGCCACCTCGTAATTTTTTCGCACGCGCCGCCATTTTGGTAAAATGGCGTCAAAAAAAGTTTTTCGACAATATCTTGTTTCTTTTTCATTTTACGATAAAAGTCGTTATGTAATAAATTAAAAAGGATAAAATTTCCTATAATGTTTGGAATAACTTATTTTTTGTGAATTGTATAGTTTGAGCATAGGAGCGTCGCATAGTCGACTCACCAAATAACAGACTCACAAAATAATGTTTGAAACGAAAAAAGCGCGTATGGTATAATTTATTATATATAACTAGTTGAGCCGACAGATGTTGTACTGTTGTATGAATATACAATTCGAATTTAAATAAATAATATATAAATAATTAACATATGCTGCTAACGTAATGGATAGTACTGTTAAAAATTCTACGCTTGATACTCTTTCTTTAATGTCAACTCCTAAATTTCCACCGTTTATACTAAATCAATTTACTGAATGTGATGTTAAAAAGAACATATTGTCTATCACATCCAATGCTGTCGGCACCGATAGTATTAGCCGTAGTATGATATTACCTATCATTGACATCATTATCCCAGTTTTAACTCATATCCTAAATCATTCCGTTAATACCTGTGAATTCCCTGATGCATGGAAAAATGCTCAAATTATCCCATTACCAAAAAAGACTAACCCTAGCACTTGTTCCGACTTTCGCCCAATCTCCATTCTACCTTTCCTTTCGAAAGTTCTAGAGAAGCTAGTCCATCACCAACTTAGTCTATTCCTGAATCAATTCCATATCCTAAATCCCTTACAATCCGGTTTCCGTCCCGGTCATAGTACAGTTACTGCGCTGGTGAAAGTAACCGACGACATTCGATGGGGTATGGATAATAAGCACCTAACAGTTATGACTTTACTGGACTTTAGCAATGCTTTTAACACTGTCGACTTTGATATACTGTTAGGTCGGCTACGTTCTGTTAACATATCTCCATCAGTTATTGATTGGTTTCGCAGTTACCTACGAGGGCGCCGGCAATGTGTCCGTATTGATGAGACAGTCTCGTCTTGGAGTGTTGTAAAATCCGGCGTACCTCAAGGCGGCGTCTTGTCACCTTTACTCTTTTCATTATTTATTAATTCTATAACATCTAAAATCACTTCTCTCTTTCACATGTATGCAGACGATATACAGATTTATCGGCAGTCCACTCTAGAGAACCTACCTCTTGCTATTTCTGCCATTAATAATGACTTGGAAGAGATCTGCCACTGGAGTAAGTCTCACGGTCTCAAGGTGAACCCCTCTAAGTCTCAGGCCATTATTATTGGTAGTCAGAGCTTGGTTTCGAGAGTGGTTTGGTCTGATTTACCTAACATAAAATTTAATAATTCCGTAATACCTTATAGTCCAAACGTTAAAAATCTTGGTATACATTTAGATAATACTCTATCGTGGAACTGTCATATTAAAGAACTAAGTCGGAAAACTATTAGCTCCATTAAATCTCTACAGCGTCTGCGTTATTTCCTTCCTATTCCAACCAAAATTATGTTAGCACAATCTTTACTCCTATCTATTCTCGACTACGCTGACGCAAGCTATCTTAATTTGACCGAGGACCAACTAAATAAACTTGAGCGACTCCAAAATATTGCTATACGTTTCATATTTGGCTTGCGCAAATATGACCATGTTTCCAACTTTCGATCTAAACTCAAGTGGTTATCTATTCGCTCTCGCCGGAATCTGCATGTTCTCTCGCTTCTTTATTGCGTCTTGTTTAATGTTAATGCCCCGACTTATTTAAAGGAAAAATTTGAGTTCCTAGGACTACATAATAAAGGGTTGAGATCGGCTGAAAATCTCTCATTGAGGATACCTGTGCATAACACGAAGTTTTTCAAAATGTCCTTTACCGTACAGGCTATCCAATTGTGGAATGCTTTACCCATTAACATTAAGCAAGCGCAAACACTATTGTGTTTTAAGAGGTTGGTAAAAGAGCACTATCTGGCTATGGAAACTTAGTCACTATATGTTCTTGTATAGTATTTATGTTTTATTTGTTAATCTTATTTTGTTTTTTTACTTACTGTGATTTATTTAACTTTTGTGTTTACATAATTAAAGTAACGTAAATATTTGAGACGACTTATACATATATTATTATATTCATTTATATTTATATGTGTAATTGTTCATTTATATTTATTAGTATATATATTTATGTATATATGTCTATTTATATATGTATTCGTGTATATATAAGACACCACCTACCTTTCCGCTGCACAATTTCCCCAAATCAAAGGTTGTCTGGCAGAAATCGCTACTTAGCGATAAGACCGCCTTTTTGTACATTTTAATTTATTATTTTGTTCCGTGTAATATTTACTGTTTGTGGTGTACAATAAAGTATATTCTATCTATCTATCTATATGCGACTTTTAAGCGATGTTTACATCGCACGATATGTCAAATGTCAACTATTATGTCAAGAGCGCTAAAGTTAGATTAGGAAAGTTTATATACTCGTTAAGTTTTCTTTAATTTTCTGTGCAACTTTCTTAATATTTTTTTGCCGTGGAAACGAAGGATGAGAAAACATTTAAAAAAATGTTGTACAAAATCCTAAAAGTCGTTCTAGTTATGGCGGGACCAAGGACATAAGGATTCACATATACATTACAAAATAGTGTTTCGGCGGATTGTTTTAAAATTGTTTACTTAATCCAAATCTAATATTATAAATTCTGTGTTTCTGTTACGCCCAAATTACTGAAATAATTTTAATGAATTTAGGTACAGAGTTATATGGTACAGGTATATGACATATCTTTTCATAGTATGAAACAAAGTCGCTTCTTACCGTCTGTACGTTGAGATCTTTTAAACTACACAACGAATTTAGCTGGACTTTCATCACTAAAAATAGTACCTCAAAAGCAAGGTTAATATGTATAACACATGCATATTTTAATAAAGAATGAATTTCAAACATATGTTTGTCGTAAAAACTACGTAGCACACGTGCAAAAGGTCCCCGCCACCTAAGGGCGGGTTATTATTAAATGAGAAAGAAAGAAAAGCTTTGTCAACAAAAAAGCCTGAATACAAAAAATTTAAAAACAATTTTCGCTACTCAAAAGATTAGCCGATTAAAACCGGCCCTGTTCATCTGTTAAAGCTAAGCCGCTTAAGTTAAAACCGCTAGACAACTCGATTCGTTTTATTGTAACAAATTGAGGTGTAATAAGTTTGACGTGTGTGTGTGTTAAATTTGTGAATATACCAATTTCGATGTACGTAATTCAGATGGTACTTAGCTATAATTTATGAAGATCTGTTCTGATGTTGGAAAGTTATCAACACTTTTCTAGTTGCTGGAAGTATCTGAGCTACTTATCCTGGTCGAATCATCTTGAAATCAATACTATGATAGATATTAACGTATGTTATAAACTTTTGCGATTTATTTTATTCAGGTGACAGGTGACCGAAGGGCTGGCGGCTACCTTGGCCAGCATATCAGTCTGGCCATACAAAAAGGTAATGTTGCCAGTGTTTTGGGCATCTTGCCTCACTGTGACATCGATAGTTATTTAGGTTTAATATAGTTATTTTTAATTTCTCTTTCTTTTTATTTTTAATAGAATTTTTGTTTTTATTCATATTTTAACTCAATGAGATAGCTTAGTGGTAAGAACTCTTCGATATCAACCGATGATCACGGGTTCAAACCCCGGCTAGCACCGCTGAGTTTTCAAGTGCTATATCTGTATTTAAATTCATCTCGAGTTCAACGGTGACGGAAACATAATTTACGACATTTACAGGGTATTAATTTATATTTTAATAAACGTGTCATATCGTGATCACGAATAGTAATAATACCTTTTTATTGCCCGACGTTTCGACGAAGTTGCATCCGTCGTGGTCACGAACTGTGACAGTACGTTATAATCGGAAAACCTCCCCCCTTTTTGAATTCAGTTAAAAATACGCCAGAAAAAATAAATATTAAATGATAAAATGATAAATAATATATAATGGTTTAAGATATTCTCGTAATAATATCGTTTGAAAAAAAAACATACTCTCTTTAATCAAAATCCAATATCAACGTAGACTATATTAAATAATTAACCAACCATAAATGTTACGAACATTGATTTAATTTACCAATTTTTCAGTTTTTCAAGTCTAGGTCGAGTGCTTCTTGACATTATTATATTGGAAATTTATGCAAAATACATAACTAACATGTTCGAGAACGTTTTTCAATAAAATACTTATAATACAGCGAATATTGAATTTTATACGAAAAATGTCGTCTTTGATATGCGTAGAGATAAAAAAACTATAAAAAGATTTAGTTTAAACATTGATATTACATAACTATAGATATGAACGTACTTTAGTATAAGGGGTCTGGACAACCCTCCCCCCATTAGTATTTACTATACGATTTACTAATACTTAGTGCATTTAACGAATGATTTATATAACTTCTAAATAACTGAGTTTCGCATTTACAATCATACCATCTTACTGCGTAATGCCCGGAGAAAAATGTAGGATATCTTTGTACATTTTGAAGTTACATTTCCCCTCCATTCGGACCCTTTCCTTAGAAGGGGGGGTCCCCAATATGAAAGCTACGTCCGTGACTATAGATATGGATTTTGGCAACCAGAATGCCGATCACGTTGGACGACGTTGCTTAGCATCTAGCTAGCGACTGACAGGCGAGTCAATTGACGAGTTCTTTAAAGTTGAAAATAGATATATGTATATTTTTAAAGTCAAATAGTTTTAACGTAATATGTCTATAGTTATGAAATATGGTTCAGTTTATTTTTTTGTCTATTTACATTTTTGTTCTGCTTAAAAATAAATAATCTATATTTGGAATGGATTTTTTTTTATTATACTATCGTAATTTCATTACTTTATTCTATATTATATATACATAGATTAAAAAAGATTTTTAGTTATTATTTTAATTTGTGCAATTGATTATTACATCGTATTTATTTTAATATTATTTCGTAACATACTTACATACTTAACAATAAAATTAATTTAAGTTTTAAATAATATATCAATTAACAACCAAAATAACTTTTTCTCGTATTATTAATAAGTATTGACTAGACTATAATCCCTGTAACTTACAATTAAATTAAAAACAACGAATAGGAACGAAATACCAGCAAGAATGACGGTTTCTTTGTAACACAACAAAATCAAAATAATATTAAAGTTCTAAAAAGTTAAAAGAAACTACATCTGAGTCACTTCCGTTTTAGTTTATTTTAACTGTGTTCTAAAGTTTACTGCAACTGTACCCGCGTCTTAGAAAGTAGGAAACAGTAGTAGAAATGGTAGCCCTTTAACCCCTTTAGCGCCAATATGACAATAGCAGCATTTTAAACCCAAATCCTTTATTTTTTAATTATTAGTATTTATATACATATTGAAATACAAAAGAAAAAAACGTGTTCCCATTATGGATAGTTTTAGAAGGGTGTACTCGCATGAGTACAGCGGTCACAAACTTACTGAATCGTCCGTATGTAAAAGATAAGTTACAAAAACTCACTGTACTCAAACGAGTACGATGGCGCTAAATGGGTTAATACTTATGACAGTACACGAAAATAAAAACATCGTCGCTTAAATGGAATAATCTCATATTTTTGAAATATAGATTATTTGTTAAATCGATTCTGTAACAAACTGGTCTTTATTTGAAAAAATACACTGTTACTATTTACATTTTTAAAAACATTTTCAATTTTCTAAAACTTTTAATCATGCAAAAAATATAATGCAATATTATATTTTTATCAGGAGTATCTTACTTTCACATAATTTAGTTATTTACACTAATTAAGGAATTTGAGGTAAATATATCATTTTGTTCTAATTTATCTATAATTACGCGTACAAATTAAAAAGGTATCATTTTATCAATTTTCTCTTATTTTTCGTTATAATTTTTAACATAAAAATACGGTAGACCGAACTATTTTTACAAATAATAACATTTCTTTTCTAATACTAAACTTTATACTATTTATTATACCTTTCGCAATTTACAAAAAGCACTTTCCGTGTACGACTAACCCTTGTTCCGTTTACACTTCTTTATCGTGAGCCTCCAAAACGCTACTCTGAAGTCTGGCGAATAGAAAGCGTATATAAACGGATTTATCGCGGAATTGAACCAACCCAACCAAGTCAGTATATACATTAGAACCGAGTTAACGTAGCTGTTAGGGATAAAAGGGGTCAAGAGATAATACAGAAAGAAAGGGAGCCAGCAAGCAACGAAGCCGCCTACAACTAGACTTAGAGTTTGAGCAGTTTTCGTTTCTCGTCTAAGCGATGACACCCTATTCTCCATGTGCTCCTTGACAGAGCAACTTCTGTGACGGCTCGTCGCTTTGTATTTGAAGTTCGATTTGAATGTGATGTCATTGTTGAAACGGGACTCCTTTTCCGGATTTCCGGATCTGTATTTCGATTGGCGTCGTTTTTCCGTCCGAAAACAGCAAGGGCACTTCTGATCGCTCTGCGTGGAGCATTCGCTGTGCTGCGTCGATGTTTTCGAAGGTTGCTTCGATGCGTTCTGACGGAGAGACAGTTTGTCGGATCCGGAATCGGATTCCGTTCGGATACAGGATAAGTTGCTTCTCTGTAACAATGGATAATTTGTAAATATATCTTGTCTGTGGAAAGATATATATATGAAGAGAAATGTTTATGAAGACTTTTTAGTAGTTAAGTGATGAGTTATATTATAATTTAATACATAAAAGAGCTTGATTTGATTGCGTTTAAAATAAAATATCTTTTAATGTATATTTTACAACGTAGTGATAATATGGGAATATTAATTATAAAGAGTTTCTACATAAAAAAAAATATGTTCAATGTTAATTGTATTAATAATATGAAAACTAAATGAGAAACAAAAAATAATAATAAAACATAAATAAACACTGTCATTTCAAAACATATTGGGGATATCTAAATTGTGTTGACGCTTTTAATACTTGATCACGTGTCACGAAGTGTCGATAAAATACCATTGATAAAAACAATTCATATTCGTGTGGCAAAATCCAAATGTCTGACAGGAATTAATAATAAATATTGTTTATATTTTTTAAAGACTACAAAATTATTGAGTCTTAGGGTTCCTTACTCAAAGAGTGTTAACGGCACACTACTTCTAAGATTCGTCAGATGAGCGAGCTAAAAGAGAAATACACGGAATATAAGCAAATATTAAAACTATGCGTATTCCTATATAAAATTAAAATGTCTTTTCTTTCATATCTGTATTTTATATAAATGTCATTGTTATTATATATGTATCAGGTTTTGTATAGTGATATAATTATGTATGTTATATATATAAATATTCTATTTACTTCCAAGATTATATGCGTTATTTTTTTTTTTGATAGTTTGTACCATAAGCAAGTTGCTGAAAAAAGAATTGGGTGTCACTGAAAACCAGTTTTGGAGCAAAACTCCAATAATAACTGAGGGACATTCCTTTTCGGGGACATTGCACCATTTTAGATAGATGAGCATTAATATTTGTTAATACTATTCTTAAAATAAGTTTTTTTTTTAAATAGTTATGCTTTTTTTTTAATTTTTCTTTTTCGTTGTAGATATATTGTTATTTGAGGATTGCATGTTATATTTGTTTTTCTAGCTAGATTTTGTTACTATTTTTTATATGTGCTATTTTATTTGTAAATGTGTGTGTTCCCGAATAAAGGTTATTCTAATAATGTTACTTATGCATATAAGTTTCTGTTTCTAGAACCTTAAAATTTGAACGGCCCTTTATGTGTAAAGTTATTTACCTTGCCACATTTCGTAGTGCTAGCCAGCTGTTGATGGCGCCTCGCGACCACACAGGATATTCTGGCGTACACGTACACCATGACGATCATGGGAAGGAAGAAGGAACCCATGGCTGAGAAGACCACGTAGCCAGGGTTCTGGTTATACCGGCATATACCACCTTGGTTGTGATCTGGTTCGTACCTGGGAATTGAAGTGTATAAAATTATCTAGCCTTTTTTCGTGGCTTCGTTCGCGTTATTGTAGATTTTTCATAACGTTATAAATATTAGTGATGTGCCGGATCGTTAAAATATCTATATCCACGCATGCGAATACGAATACGGATATTTCGTGTTAAGATTCCCGGATACGGATATTTAAATATTTAATTATTTTAAATTATTCCGTTTATTTATCCTAGTAGATACTTTGGGGTGGATAAACGGAACCATACAAAAATTTACTAATATAAATTTAAATTTCTCACCATCCAAACATAGGTGGGCACGTGATCGCCCCAGCCGCGATCCACACAAAGAAGATCATAGTCAGCGCCAACTTCTTAGATCTTCTTCTTCTAGAATACGATAACGGTCTCGTCACGGCCAGGTACCGGTCCACGCTGATAGCACAGAGTGAGAGGATGGACGCAGTGCAGAGGAGAATGTCCAAACTAATCCATATGTCGCATAGAATCCAGCCCAGCTCCCATCTACCTTTAAGTAAAACATATGGTTTAGAATTATAAGTCTATATTTTATGTATTAATAAATTATAAGTTTATACATTATGTATTATTGACAAGACTATTTAAAAAGGGAGAACGGACTTCGAAAGTAAAATACGTAATTTAGTTTAATTGAATGCCACGCTCGGTTATTTTGATTTTAGAACCTCCTCAACTGACTTATTAGCCAAAAGATTCTCTATAGCTGGTTGCTAGGTAATGTCGTAAAAGCGGGTAAATTTTTAAGTATCAAAGTCTTATAACGTATCTGTAGTTATACAATAGCGTGGTACATAAAATATAAGTACTGATATAATTTTCAATTAATGGAAAATTGGAAATAGAAAAGTACAAAATAAGAAACATCAATTAAAAAAAAAAACTTTTACTAAACTCCACGATATCGCCGTGACACGGCGAAAACCAATTATCTCGGGATTAACAAAAAAGTGAACATGAGATTTTTGATAGCGTTTCTATTGGCTAATACTCTCGAAGTGTTTGAAATAATCGATTCCTATTGGCTGTCTCAAAAACTATGCGACAACGTTTTTAATGTGTTTTTAAATGCACACGAATAATAGAATAGAATGGATTTTTTACACTACACGACTTTAAGGGATTCTTATAGTTATTAAGTGTTGAAAGAAAGGCACTTGAGTAGGCGAGAATTACACCTGTAAGTTTCACTCACGAAAATACATAAAATATAAAAAAAACTTAAAATTTCAAAAGCAAAATACAATTTCGTTTACTTTGATGACATGATAATTCTGGTTACTTATTATCACTTATCAACGAAAGTACTAAACCGATTATGATAAGAAGTATATGGGACCAATTGGACGCTGATAAGCAATAATGTGTCAAGCCACAGGGACTTCATTTTAAGAAAATGGCGTCTAAAGATGTCAAACCAATTCTTAACAAATTTGTTTGAAGACGAATAAATTCATATTTTCTTGTCCATTTTGATAAAATCCATAGTGAATTAAAAACAGATTAGTATAAAAAAAAGTTTTATCAAATAATAAGTTTTTCTAATACAGGAGATTATTTTATATTGCAAAATATGGCCCACACTTCAATATTCGAAACGTTTCATTGAATAACTTTTTTCCATATTTATTTACTTTAGATGACTTTAAAATTTTTTTGAATAATATTAAATACATGATGTACTATCAGAATACGTCAACATCTTCAAATGCGACATTTTGTGGGTTGACACATTATTGCTTATCAGCATCCAATTATAAAGTATACTCTTTTAAATAAAAAACAATTGATCCCATTTGAAATATTCTTTTTGTGTTGTATCGTATCCGTTATTTGAAGAAGGTTATATGCTACATTACGTTGCGACTCATAGGTGCGTAGCAATAACCATAAATGCACGCTGATAAGTAATACTGTATCAAGCCATACAGACTTCATTTTGAGAAAATGGCGTCTAAAGATGTCAAACCCATTCTTAATAAATTTGTTTGAATAAGTATTTACTTATATTTTGTTTTCTTTTTTTAAAAGATATAATTAATTAAAAGCAGGTTTATGTATTTCATATATCTATACTAATAATAAAATTCTAGCGGGTCGCTGTCTGTACATGGAAGATATATGAAAAAAAATCTTCTTGGGGGCCTTTATTAACGCAATAGAACCCAAAACAATGATTTTTAAAATTCTTATCTGTTTGTCTGTTTGTCTGTTTGTCTGTTTGTCTGTTTGTCTGTTTATCTGTGCGTTTGTGCACGCTAATCTCAGAAACGGCTTATCCGATTTAGATGCGGTTTTCACTAATATATTGTAGTAAGCTTCACTTAACATTTAGGCATTGTTTCATGTCAATCGGTCCATAAATAAAAAAGTTATGTCAATTTAATTAACAATTACGTTGAACATTTTTTTGTGCCTATCACTAAATACATGAAAGTGTATACAGTACTTACATCAAAACATACATTTTTTAATTTTTTGTCTGTCAGTCTGTCTGTCTATCTGTTTGTTCCGATTAATCTCTGAAACGGATTTTGATGGTACTTTTACTTGCAGTTAGCAAATGTTATAAGGAGTGACTTAGGCTTAATGCTATTTTAGATATTTTTAATCTATACATATAAAAAAAAATTCTAACGGGTCGCCGTCTGTACATAGAAGATATATGAAAAAAAAAAAACAAATTATTTGGGCCTTTACATACGCAATAGAACCCAAAACAATAATTGTTAGAATTTTTGTCGGTTTGTCTGTTTATCAGTGCATTTGCGCCCGCTAATCTCAGAAACGGCTTATCCGGTTTAGATGTGGTTTTCATGATTATATTGCAGTAAGGTTCACTTAACATTTGGTATTTATTTCATTTCAATCGATTCATAAAAAAAAAGTTATGTCAATTTAAGCGTTCACGTCGAATAGTATTTTATGCTTTTCACTAAATGCATGAAAGTATAATATATACAGTACTTACATCAAAAAATCAATTTTTTAATTTTTTGTCTATCAGTCTGTTTCTTACGACTAATCTCTGAAACAGCTGAATCAAATTTGATGGGACTTTCACAAGCAATTAGGGGATGTCAATTAATCACTTGAGGTCCAGAAAGGGAGAGGAGATGGAAGCAGAAATTCACGAAATATTACAAATTCTAAAAAGTTCTTCAAAACATGACGTAATTAATGGACAGCCCCTATAGCTAATATTATAAGGATTAACTTTAGCTACTATTTTTAATATATTTATTTTAATGAATGAGTTAAAAAGAGAATTCCGCGATAACAAAATATTGTAGAAACCAATATAAAATAGTGAACAATTTCCGATTTAAAAAGGGAAGGTATAAAAATAAATAAAATTGATGCGTCCGTTTGTAATCTATACTAATAATAAAATTCTAACGGGTCGCTGTCTGTACATGGAAGATATATGAAAAAAAATATTACTGGGGGCCTTTACCAACGCAATAGAACCCAAAACAATGATTTTTAAAATTCTTATCTGTTTGTCTGTTTGTCTGTTTATCTGTGCGTTTATGCACGCTAATCTCAGAAACGGCTTATCCGATTTAGATGCGGTTTTCACTAATATATTGTAGTAAGCTTCACTTAACATTTAGGGTTTGTTTTATGTCAATTGGTCCATAAATAAAAAAGTTATGTCAATTTAAGGATTACGTTGAACATTTTTTTGGGCTTATCACTAAATGCATGAAAGTACATATATACAGTACTTACATCAAAAAAGACATGTTTTAATTTTTTGTCTGTCAGTTTGTTTGTCTGTCTGTTTGTTCCGACTAATCTCGGAAACGGCTGAATCGATTTTGATGGTACTTTTACTGGCAGTAAGCAAATGTTATAAGGAGTGGCTTAGGCTTACTTCTATTTTTGATATTTTTTAATCTGTACATATAAAAAAAACTTCTAACGGGTCGCTGTCTGTAAATGAAAAATATTATTGGGGGCCTTTACCTACGCTATAGAACTCAAAACAATAATTTTTAGAACTTTTGTCTGTTTGTCTGTTTATCTGTGCGTTTGTGTTCGCTCAGAAACGGCTTATCCGATTTAGATGTGGTTTTCATTAATATATTGCAGTAAGCTTCACTTAACATTTAGTGTTTGTTTCATTTCAATCTGTTCATAAATAAAAAAGTTATGTCAATTTAAGGGTTCACGTCGAACATTATTTTGTACTTTTCACTAAATGCGTGAAATATATACAGTACTTACATCAAAAAATCCATTTTTTTATTTTGTGTCTGTCAGTCTGTTTCTTACGACTAATCTCTCACACAGCTGAATCAAATTTGATGGGACTTTCACTCGCAGTTAGAGGATGTCCATTAATCACGTGAGGCCCAGAGGAGAGAGAAGGGATGGAAGAAAAAAATCACGATATATCACAAAGTCTAAAATGTTCTTAAAAACGTTACGTGATTAATGGACAGCCCCTATAGCTAATATTATGAGGATTAACTTGGGTTACTTTTATTAAAAAATATATTTATTTTAATGAAATTAATAAAAATGAGAATTACGCGATAACAAAATATTGTAGAAACCAATAAAATAGTGAACAATTTCCGATTTAAGAAGGGAAGGTATACATCTATACAAATAAATAAGATTGATGTGTCTGCTGTAATTTTAAATTAATGCATATGAAAGTATACACGGTACTGACAGCAAAATTACCAATTACCAAAAAAATTTTGTCTGTCTATTTGTCACTCAATTTGTTTCGGCTAATATCTGAAACAGCTGGACCGATTTTGACGAAACTTTCACTAGCAGAAAGTCAATCTAATGAGGAACAAAATTGAAACCGATGAAATAGTAAGCAACATCTAATTCAAATAGCGAACATATATATTATATAAATATTATAATTTAAAAAAATAATATATTTACTGGGTATTTTTTTACTGGATATCATAGACCAAAATCCTAAACTATAAGCAATAGCGAAAAATAATTAAAGGAGTTACAGTGCCGATTTTGATAAAACCTAAAAATATCATTAGTTTTTTGACAAATAAGTTTTCCTAGCCAGAAAAGAACACGTTGATTTCGCAAAAATTAACATTCTATATAATTGCATCATCTGATACTGTCACATATTATAAGGATAAACTTTAGGGAGGTAATAGTATACAGTTAACTGCAACAAAAAGAAAAGGCTATTTTTTTATAAAATTCTATCAAATTCATACATTATTTAAAATTTTTAGTAATTCTTCAAAAAAACGATCATACCTAAATGTGAAATTTTAAAATTATAACGGGATGTTTTAACGCTAATAGCGGGTGAGTACAATAGCCGAGTCATGTGAAATAAAGATTTTCAATAAATTGATTAATCATTTTAATAATTATCTAAAGCTATCTAGGTAACTGAATAGGCAACGAGAAACAAAACAAACGTCACATTCTATCAACTTTGTATAGCTCACATAGAAAAAATAGACAAACATAAAATAACTTAATGAGTTATTCATATTATCTATCGATACCTCCCACGTAAGTTATTGTAAGCCACAAAATTGCCGTTAGCGTTTTTACTGAATACTACACGAATTTGCATTGCTTAATGTATTCAAAGTCAAAAAATTTCAAAAATCTTTTATTTTTCAAGGAAAGTTACAACAAAATACGCCTGAAAAAAGGCGTATTTTGTTGTAACTTTCAAACTAAAACGGATTAAAAGTGCTCTACTGTAAAATTGTAATTTTAGGGTTACAACAACTTACGTGTGTATCGATATTTTCGATTGTATTGTTCACACTCTTCCTTACTTTAGTAGGTGACTAGAATTTTGATGCAACCTATAAACAAATCGTTCGAAGTAATGCAGACTTTTTTTTCTAAACTTACCGGGACCCATGACTTAACCCACATATTTGACTATGTCTGTGTAGAATCGATTACTTAACTTCTAATTCATATATAGATTTAATGTTATTTTGTAAAAAAATAAATCTTTTCCTTTAATTTGTCGCTTATTATTATTTTCCAAAAGTTGATTCTGACAGGTGACACTATAAGGAGGTGCAATAATACAGAATGTATTTTTTTTTTCAAAATTAGTGGGTTCTATTTCTGGCCTGGAGAATCATGAAATCAAAAACAACTTATGATTGAGTTTAGATTTCTCAAAATCGGACACGAGACTCTATTAAGTATTATTTTCGCGACTCCTTATAGTTCCGGATTTGGCTCATCAACCTCAGTTAAAAAAGTCACCCGATCTATAATATAAGGAGAACCTCGGCGGAAATATACTGTTTTACAGTCGAAATTTTAAAGACTAGCACAAAACACTTTTCTTCAACATTTATTGTGAAAACCGTGGAGGAATACCGTATCTTAGTTAGTGTCTGTTTATAAATACAACCAGGAAGTTCCCAAATCCAAAGTAAAAAAGCTCCTTTCTTAAGCAGCACCGCAGACTATTATAACCTTGCTTTGCAGGAGAAATGCCAAGCATTCTGTAATCCACGCGAACGAAGTCGCGGGCACAGCTAGTTATCTAATAAAAAGGTTTTAAAACATATGAGATTATTGTATAAATTACAAAATATGGAACGACCTTGAAATTCGACATAATTAATTAAGAAACGTTTTCCGTACTTATTTAGTTTATATGACTTTATTTTTTATTGAATAATGTTAAATAGGAGATGCAGTATCAAAATACATCAATATCTATGAATTTAACTTTTTGTGGATTGATACATTATTGCTTATGAGCATTTAAATATGAACGAAACCGCGAGGAAAAGTTAGTTCAGTATAAAAAGTATTTACATATAATATGTGTAATTTTTTGTTAATATGTACTAAAAGTAAACCTCGCTTTTACATACATTATCATAACAGTATCGTTTACCTGAATGAAAACAGAATTATAAAATGGAAATGCATTTTAAATGAATTTTATATTTACACATATGAGTGCTATGTAGTTTCAAAAAAAGAATAAGTAGCAAAAAGCAATAGTAATTCATTTTTATAAATGTGATGAAATTTTGTTTTGTTCGCGTTTGTTGTGTTGAATTTAATTCTACTATAATCTTCTCATAAGTGCGAATATTAAGTTGACAAAGTTGACGGTAAAGCTTTGGATAAAGACACTGCCCAGCACACGTTGGAGACGTGTCCCGCGTGGAACGCCGAGAGGTTTTGGTGCAGGAGATTAGGTGAGATCTTTCAGAGAGAATCGGCGTGGAAGGCCGTATTCTGTGAGACCATCATGGTCCAGAAGAAGATAGTAGGGCGAGCACGGGAACGGGCTTATCTTGCCTGACGAAGATGACCTAGGCTTCATCCTCTCGGTCTCCTTGGTCTACTAGAGCTCGGGACAGAATAAAAAGGGCTTTTGAGACGAGCTTCGTTAGCCACGAGCGGAGTATCGCACTCAAGTAATCCAGCCTCGATCCGTTCACCATACTTGTGTTGCGGATGGTCAAAAATAAACGGCAGCATAGAAGTAAAAGATACATTTGCTTTTAAAATGAAAAAAAATCACATGAATAATTATGTCATCCAAGTAATGGAAATTACGTGTTTTGCGTTTTAAGTCGGTTGTTTTTATTTTTAAAAGTTATAAATATTCTTATTATTTTTTATTATTATTGTGAACACAAAAATATTAGGCGTTTTATAAAAATACTAGTGTAAACGAATTAGTGTGCGTGCATGTCATTAGTATTGTCAACCATGGTAGTGTGTGTGTAATCTCAATATATTTTACGTATTGTAACCAATCTTGACGTTGTTAAAAAGTTAACAAAAAAAAGACCTGCTGAGTTTCTTTCGTGGTTTTATCTCAGGCCTGAGGTTATAGTGTTCCGAATATTATGGTTTTAATTTTGAATCTTTTTTTTTTTAATTTTATTTATTTAATGTATTTTTTACGTACAATAAAAATTTTATACAAAAATACTATGTAATCGACAACCATTACGTAACATACGAATCGTTAAAATCTGTCGAGTAATTCGTAATATCACGTAGTTTCCCGTGAATATATTCAAAAGATATGAAGTTAAAACTCAAATAAGGGGTGGAGCGCTCAAGGTCATTAGTATATGAAAGCGTTTTATTATTTCGACGCATTCGTTAAAAGTGCGACAGCGAGATATTTTTATTTTATTTTACACGAAAAGCATAATCCTTACTTTTATAAATGTAAAAGTATCTCTGTCTGTGTGTTACGCAATCACGTCTTAACTACTGAACCGATTTAATTAAATTTGATAGAGATTTATGGAGTAAAACATAAAATAAAATATTTTAACCAAATTAACGCAAATTGACTTTGACTTAATTATATGTTATGAAATTTTCCTTTGTAAATGAATAACTTAATATATGACTAACAATGGTATTTTATAACAATGGATATGTTAAGCTCATATATGAAATTTAGGCTACTTTTAAACTCGAAAAAATGCTTGGTCCCTGTGGAAATGCGATTTAAACGAAGCGTGATTGTAGTGTATGCGCAAGCACATTGTTACGGCAATCCGTCACCTGTCATAGCCAAGTGCGCACGTCATACTGTTAATTGGACGCTGATAAGCAATACTGTGTCAAGCCACACGGACTTCGTTTTGAGAAAATGGCGTCTAAAGATGACAAACCGATTCTTAATAAATTTGTTTGAAGACGTATATATTCATCTTTTCTTTTCTATTTTTATAAAATGTATAATGAATCAAAAGCAGATAGATTTATTTAATATGTTATCTAGTAGTAAGTTTTTAAATGTTTGAAATTATTTTATAAATTGCAAAATATGGAACGCACCTAAAATTCCGAAGCCTTGAGTTAAGAAACTTTTTTTCATGCTTAATTAGTTTAGATTACTTGAAATTTTTTTGGATAATGTTAAATAGGTGACGTAGTATCAAAATACATCAATATCTCCAAATTTGACTTTTTGCGGGTTGACACATCATTGCTTATCAGCATCCAGTTATAGTATACAAATTAAAAGTGTGTGTTTATTGGCCCCGAGTCATTACAGTGATATAACCGAATTCGACGCAGACGAAATCGCGGGTCGAATACTTATGATTCTATATTTTGGACGGAAGTCGTATTTTATAAAACGTTCATACAATAGAGATACCTACTGCTAAAAATATTTCTAACATAAAATGTTTAGGAAATACGATATATCCCCACAAAATTCGATACCATTTTAATTTCGACATCCGATACAATTTCGGTCCACATGACCGAAAATCTCATAACTTCAAATTGCATTACGTCCTATGCAAGCTCTTACGAGGCAGAATGCAATAACGCTGTACAACAAACAATATACACGAGATTTCCAAATATAATCCGCAAAGTGTTACTTGGTCCTCAGCTGGGATGCTGTTAGCTGTACAATTAGTTTATGTATTGATGGTTACGGTTATGCAAATCCAATAGTGTCTTCTAAGCTGGATATCGCTCAAATATTAAAAAAGATAGCGTCAAATATATTTTATTCAAATGGAAACAAACTATTTTGAATTCGAAAATCAAGAATATATTTGAATTATTGAAAATGCTCAATTTTTGGGAATGTGAAGTCTATGGTAAACTCGATTCTTAAAGAGAATTTCCTTGCTCACCGCATATAAGGGGTTCGGTGCAAATTATATGATTATTTGGATGCTGATAAGCAATAATGTGTCAACCCACATAAAGTCGAATTCGGAGATGTAGATGTATTTTGATATTTGGTTAACGATTTAACATTATTCAAAAAAAAAATTAAGTCATCTATACTATATAAGTATGAATAAAGTTTCTTAATATATAGCTGAGTTTCGAGTGGGTTCCAATATTTTGCAATTTATAAAATAGTCTTATATGTTTGATAAACTTATTTTTACATAAAACTTTTCATTACCAATCAGCTTCAAATAATTATACTTTTTATCAAAAAAGAAAAGAAAAGGTGGATATATACGTCTTCACACACATTTAAGAATAGCTGACAACTTTAGACACCATTTTCTCAAAATGAAGTCTGTGTGGGTTGACACAGTATTGCTTATCAGCGTCCATTTGTGTATTTATTTTTCATTAAAAATAGCTGGGCAACGAGTAGGCGGGATGCTGCTAAGTGATCACCGTCGTCCAAGGACATTTACAGCGTTATGCGTCATGCCAACTTTAAAAAGGATTAAGGGATGAAATAGGAAGTTAGAAAAGAAGTGGGGGAGGGGTTATACTTCCGGCTGTCTCCCGTACTATATAAAACTTTCTATTAGCTATTTCTGTAGAGTGAGGCACTGCCCTGGTCGAGCCTGCCAACGAACTGTGATCAGTGGGCTACAGGTAGGTTCTACTTCAGTCGTATGTCAACCACAGATACTGAATACGGACGAATGTATTATCAAAACACATACTCGAATAATCTGTCAAATTATTCATCGAAATATTTGAATTTGGCAATATTTAATAGCGTTAATAGGGTAAATTGATTCGATTTTTCGCTTCAAAAAGCCAACGGTAATTACTCGGAAACGCTTTTATTTACACCATCGATCATTTAGTTGAAAGGCTTGATAGACGAGTCAGTTGGTGGTATTCGAATTTTTTGGATTTTTTTTATTTTCATTTTCCTTGTTATTTTATCGAAAAAAGATGTTTCACACACTTTTTATGGCCGACGAAGTGCTTTGCCCGCGTTGCTTTTGTTCATCGCAAAATAATACTGTTGTTCGGGAGACTTGTAGAGGTAGGACGAGGGAAAAATAACCGAAAATTTTTCCTCGTCTGTTCATATGTAACTAAGGAAATAAAAAAAATTGTGAGCTATTGCGGGACGCCTGGCAAATGTGGAAATATTATGACCGGTAATATGTATACAGGACCTTATTTAAAAATTGAATCCGACTTTACAAGCAAATTCGTAATTTCGGTTAATGGAGCGACATACTTATTTCAGTTGTTATGATTTTAAAAACAAAGTACTAAACCGATTTTGATAAAATTTCTATGGGACCGATAGGAGAGCTTTTCAAATAAAAAAAATCGGTTAAGCCGATCGAGTTATTAATAATAAATAAATAAATAAACGCATCACACTCAACGGCCCCCGTTAAGGTCTTGTGACCTTGAGTCGGGAGTCCGGAAACATACACAACACTAACACAAACACCCAGACCACGACAAATATTCGTATGGCCAATACAGACATTTGCCGTGAGCGGGGATCGAACCCGCGACTGTTAGCGCTACAGTCAGTTGCAGTGACCACTGCGCCAACGTGTCATTGTAAACATAAAAAAAGACTCCGACGTGCTGAGAACCACCTCCTTTTTTGAAAGTCGGTTATAAAATTAGCTAATAAGCGAGCAGACGGTAACCAAATGTTAAGTGGTCACAAAATCCACAAAAAATAAACTGAGTTGACAGCTTATAAAGGAATAAAGCATGAATGGGGAAGAGGACTTTCAGCTCTCTCACGCACCGTACGAAATGCAACTATTTTAGCTACTGAAGTAGCTAACTAAGTAGATGTGATCGTCGATTTTCTGTGAGAGTGCCCCAGTCGATTCAGTGGCTACGCCTACGCTCTCTCACCTTAAATTTCGTTTGAAATACACTCAAAAATACGTAAAGTAACTAAAGTCCTATAAATGTCCCACAGCTGGTCAAAGGACTCCTCTCCTATTAAGGAGAAGGTTTAGAGCTTAATATACCACGCTTCTCCACTATAAATATACATGTGTCAGAATTTCTTCGAGCACATGCAGGTTTCCTAACGATGTTTTCCTTCACCGTAGCTCGAGATGAATTTAAACACAAATTTAGCACTTGAAAATTCAACAGTGCTAGCCGCGTTTTGATTGTGCGATCGTCGATTAAGATCGACGTGTTCTAATCACTAGGCTACCTTGGCTATAAATTAATAATTAAGTGGTATTACGATGACATTGTTTATAATTTTCCTGTAAAGTTAAAAAAAAAAACACACACAAAAATCTGCTACATAGAGTCCCATTTTTGGAGTCTGTTACGTAACAATAGTAACATAACAGACATGACATTAGTTATCCTAAAAAAATTAAGCTCAGCTCAGCTGCTTGAACAAAGCAAGAAATAGTAGACGAAAAAGAAAATCACCTAAAAACTCTGTCACGATCTTTATAAAGAAAACGTTATGAATGATGAACGGGTCTGGATTTGCTTTAGAGATCATTCACTAAATAAAACCACTTTGAAAGCAATTTCGCTCCTACCTCGCAAACAGACGATATTCGTTTCTGAAAGTAAATATGGACTAACATTTGATAGCTCTTAAAAGTTTTCTTTTTGGTACATTTAAATAATTCTCGCGAGTTCATAAATTGTTGGTTTTGAAATGAATTTTTTACTCCTAAAGGTGTGCGTATAAAATTTGTGTACATTTGTTTTGTTTTCCTACATTTTAATAGCTCTCGTGAATTTATTTGATGTTGGTTTAGAATCACAATTTTTAATTGGATTGACTTTAGGCGAGTAATATGTTTCAAGTATATATGGTCGCTAATAAGCAATAATGTGTTAACCCACAAAAAGTCAAATTCGGAGTTATTGATGTATTTTGATACTAAATCATCTACTTAACATTATTAAAAAATTTAACTCATATAAACTAATTAAGTACGGAAAAAAATCTTAATTAATTGCTAAGAAGTTGCTAGTGCGCTCCATATTTTGCAATTTACACAATAATCTCAAATATTTGAAAAACTTTTTATTAGATAATACATTAAGCATGTCAGTCTGATTTCAATTAATTATACCTTTTATCAAAAAATAAAAGAAAAGATGGATATATACTTCTTCAAACATATTTGTTAAGAATGGGTTTGACATCTTTAGAAGCTATTTTCTCAAAATGAAGTCCGTGTGGCTTGACACAGTATTGCTTATCAGCATCCATATATGTTACTTGAAACGATAATTTACGCCACTTGACACTTTGTGCGATAGGCAAAACATATTAGAATTTGCATTACGTGCGTCTTTCTTTTGTTGATAAATTGTATACATATATAATTATTTATTATTGATAATGACACTGAGCACAGGTATGTATTCATCTATTCATTGAAAACTAGCGGTCCCTTGCGGTTTCGCTCGCGTTTATGGTTACTGCTTCGCTCCTATGATTCGTCTCGTAATGTAATAGCCTATAGCCTTCCTTAATAAATAAACTATCTAATACAAAAATAATGTTTCAATTCGAATCAGTAATACCTGAGATTAGCGCGTTCAAACAAATAAACTCTTAAGCTTAAAAATACTAGCACAGATTAATAACGTTAAAGATTCATAAAGATCCGCCAAAGGTAACGGATACGGATATCCGGCACATCACTATAATATGACCCTGTTTAATACCGCACTGTAGTTAGAACTAGTGATCTAACTGCGTGATATATAATATAACTACTGGACCTGTTTTTTTTTTTAATTAAATCACTTTATTCTTCTGAGGATAGTCAATATAAAAACATCTAAGAGACATATAAATCTAAAATAACACAACGATAGCGCGATTTAACTCACAACTCACGCCATCTTTGAGAAAAATATAATAACTAAATGTAACCTCTCACACTAAACATCTAAACTTCGTAAACAAAAATAAAGTATTAGTATAGATTAATAAGGTAAAAGATCCGCCAAAATGTAATGGATACGGATATCCGGCACATCACTAATCCATATGACCCCCATTAGGATTTCACGATCCTGTACCAGAGGTCCGAAACACGCATAACATAAACACAATTACCCAGACCACATACACTCGGCCATAGGCTTTGTGGATGTTTGTCGTAGTCTGGGTAATTGTTTTTATGTTTTTCGTGTTTTCGGACCTCCGATAAAGGATCATGAAATTATAATGAGG
The DNA here is from genome assembly GCA_037950945.1 of Hypolimnas misippus. NCBI lineage: Eukaryota > Metazoa > Arthropoda > Insecta > Lepidoptera > Nymphalidae > Hypolimnas > Hypolimnas misippus. The sequence goes on from JBBEEQ010000009.1 coordinate 7,782,295, forward strand.
GCCGTTGAGTGTGAAATGTGTATAGCGTTATAAAAGTAAACAACTCTTTTGATTGAATGCGCTAATCTCGGAATGTATCATATTGATTTGATGTTTTTGTTAAATAGCGAAGCTGTAATCAAAGTTGACCAGGGATCTAAGTGTGGAAAACTATCACCATTAAAAGGCCTCATCTCCTTTTAAGGAGAAGGTTTAGAACTTAATCCACCACGTTGCACCACTGCGTGTTGGCGAATTACATACAGTTGTAAAGCAATGACTAAACACTTATAGGTGTTATTCTTGCTTAGAGCAGTTACACATAATTTTCTTGGACGGAATAAAACTCACGTTAACGAAGACGTGGTCAATGATCTTTTAATATGGTTATAGTTTCGTAGGTACATCAATTTCTTCGCACAAAAGTCATTTAGTTCACAAGCACGATCCCATCGTAATTTGATACACCATTCACTTAAAAGTATATAAATAATGTAAAAAATAATTTGGACAAGAGTTTTGCCAAATTTTAGTAGATACACTTTAGTGGAAAACATTTATATCAACTGCCTTTCAGTTCGACAGAAATTTAAATAAAATTCATAAATTAAGTTTTCGATTTCTAAACGGCAATGAGCCACCGCTATTCTATGAATTATTTATTTCATAGAAACTTTTGAAGTCGTTTAAAATATCATACACATTATACAGGGGCTGCCGCTCGCAGTTTAACTCGCGTTTATGGTTACTGTTTCGCTCCTATGAGACGTAGATTGATATAATGTAGCCTATAGCCTTCCTCAATAAATAAACTACCTAACACAAAAATATTTTTTCAATTCGAACTAGTAGCTCCTGAGATAAGCGCTTTCAAACAAACAAACTCTTCAGGTTTATATTATTAGTATAGATTCTGACACTTGCATTCTGATTCTTATACTATAAACGAGGATATATAGTAAATACAGTAACTTTCAACTTTGATACTTTGTTTTACACAATTAACCCTAAGGCTATCTACTGAAGTATAATGCGGATGAAGATACGTTACGCACGAGATATGTCAAGTATATGAGGACGCTAATAAGCAATACTATGTCAAGCCATACGGATTTCATTTTGAGAAAATGGCGTCTAAAGATGTCGAACATTTTCTTAACACATCTCTTTGAAGAAGCATATAACCATCTTTTTTTTCTATTTTGATAAAAAGTATAATTAATTAATAGCAGATAGGGTAGTAAAGAGTTTTATCTAATAATAAGTTTTTCAAATATATGAAAATATTTCATAATCCAAAATATAGAACTCACTTCAATATTCTAAGCATTTGATTAAGAAACCTTATTTCCGTACTTATATAGTTAGATGACTTGAAAAAATTATGTTTAATGTTAAATACGAAATGCATTATCAGAATACATCAATATATCTAAATTTGACTTTTTGTGGGTTGACACATTATTGCTTATCAGCAGCCATGTATGAATGTAAATTGTGTGTAAATAAATTGTCTGTTCATTTCATTAATACACTCTATAGTCTAAGTTTTTATGTTCGTGTATAAAAAAAATTATTTAAATCTTTTTAACGCATCCAAATAAAACATTGTTTGAAAAAATACTTCTTATTTATTTATTTTAATGTTCTCATTATGAAACAATTTTAAAAATATGTTTTAAAAAGTTCTATTCTAATTGTTTGTGTTGACCTGATAAAAAAATAAATAAACGGAGAGTTAACGAGTCGGAACCTTTGCTCAAAGTTTTAATTTATAATTAGAATGAATACTTGTATTTAATTTTTCTACTTACTTTACTATTTAAAAGATAAAGATTAGTGTTATTTTAATGTCTCATGTCAATGAGTATGTTTTTTTAATTTATTTATTAGTCAACAAGTTGGTCCTGCAAGTTTTATTTTCACAAGAAAAAGTTAGAGTAATTTTTGTTGCGCCTTTGCACAAAGTCCAATCTATATTTATACCAATAGTTATCAAAATTGGTTCAGCGGTTTAGGCGTAGTTATTATCGCATTTATAATATAAGTATTAGTATAGCTTTTAAAAAAATGGACGTTGAATTTATATTTTTTACACGAAAATACGAAAAGATAATTTGTATCAACGGTGAAATACCCCCGAGAATAACTAGATTATTTTCTATCCTTAACCTTGAAAAAATTGGAAATCAAAAGAAAATCAGTATTTATGTAACATTATTATTTTGCTTAGCATTAGAATTTTAAATTAACGAGGCTTTGGAGACTTTTCATTAAGTTAACATTGTAATGTTAAGTCATGATTTAACCGTTTATATGTATATTTTTTATTAATTCACAGCTATTCTGGAAATTATACAAAATCGACAATAATAAGCTTTATTACTTATTTTAGATTCGAAAATCGCATGATTTTATTTCTTTTCTTTCATTTTGTAAATTATACCAAAGATTCGGTTAAATAATTAAAAAAAGTTATAGACAGAATAAATAAAATTCATCTCGTCTTTCATATCAGCAGACATATTATATGAATTCTGATAAGCAATAATGTGTCAACTCACAAAAAGTCAAAATGGGATATATTTATATATTCTGATGATGCAATAAGTATTTAATATTATTAAAAAAAATCAAGTCATCTAAACTAAATGAGTACGGAAAAGTGTTTATTTATTTAATGTTTCGAATATTGAAGTGTGTTCCATATTTTGAAATACGCAAAAATATATTTGAAAACTTATTATTTGATAAAAGTTTTTATTGTACTAATCTGCTTAAAATTCTTTTTTTTATCAAAATAGAAAATAATTGATTTTGGCTATATACTTCTACAAACAAATCTCTTAAGAAGTGTGGCTTGACATAATATTGTTTATCATCGTCCATATATGTACGTACATAACTAATTAGTAAAGTAAATGATCTAGGGAACTCTATTTTTTTAAGAAAAAATCAACTTTGCTAATATAAATGTAAAATTCGCTTTTTTATTTAGTCATAATTTTTTTATCTATCTGTTAATTTACATACTTACCACTTATATGCACTGCAATGGCTGGAGGCATAACGAATATCCCAACCAGCAAGTCAGCGACTGCCAAGCTTGTCACAAAACAATTTGTAACCGTCCTCAGCCTCTTCGTCGTCAAAACTGCAGATATTATTAAAGTATTACCTATTACTGTCACCACTATAAGAAGGAACAGTATTATTACAACGGTCGCTTCAAACGCATCGTATTCGCTAATCGCTTCACAAACATCGCGATAATCTGTTCCATTGTTCAATAAATCTCTATCAGATTCATTGCAGAAAATAGTTGATATTTTATCATCTGTATTTATTATGTTGTATATATTCTTTGTAGAATTTTGGTCTTTTTCGTTTGTGTTTTCTGCTAGCACTTCGATTTCGATCTGTCGCGTTGTGTTCCATTTTAGAATATTATCAATCGATTCCAAGTCGGATATAGATATCATGGAATTATTCGAGAAGTTTCAAATTTTGCGATTCCATTTTCTGAAACAAAGGAGAAATTTGATTGTTTTTTTTTTCTTCATATAAGAAAAGGCACGTTTTTATCGCTTTAAAGAAATAAAGTGGAAGGTCAAACTTAATTTGTTAGAACGAGTCCGATTGTTAAGTTTCACGACGTCGATTTTCAGTTGGAATTTTATTCACTTATCGAATTATTCTAATTTAAAGCACGTGATTATTTTATTAATAGAATTGACAATGTTGCTAGGGACGTTGAAGCTGATTTATTCAATAAACGATTTTTATTTTACGATTTTTACATAAAATCTTTTTTGTTCTTTCAATCCGACGTTGAAACGTATGCCCTTTTGGGAGGTTCAAAGTTCAGATCACCAAATTAGATTAGGTTTTTATGAATTTTATGCGGGAATCTTTTATTATTTATCTTTTACTTTGCAACAATTTTTATTGTAAATTGATTGTGTTGTACTATTTATAATTTCGTCACGTATCTTATCTTTTTTTTTTTTTTTTTCTGAATGTGTATTGCTGTTGGCCCTACTGGCCTTGACAGCGTCACCGGGGGGGGGGGGCCGAGTACTGAGACTCGGCCTTGAAATTGGGAGCCCCCGTTGGGGCTCAGAATGGACGCCCGTGTCTAAGGGTGTCTCCTAGTGAGATCGCACCTCGGCTTAGAACGTCGTCGGAGTGGAACGTATCTTATCACTTTCAACAACTTTACAGAAATATAAATTAACTCATTGGTTCTCGTGACTTCGTCTGAATAGATCTTAGATAAAGGGTGCCTTTGTGGTTCTTCAAGGTGTATATAAAAACTCAAAATGGTTGAGCAAACAATAAATATACTGACAAACAAACAAAAAAAAGTTGTTTTTAAATTAATAAGAAAACTCATTAAGGAAGCTTGTAGGCAAATGATCGGTGAAAGCAATACCCGATTGCGATATATGAATGTCGGAAAAGCATTTGCGGTTTCCATCGGGGAGACATTTTCCTGAGGTTTTTGATGAAAAGTTCATCGAGTGCCGGAGAACTCAGGAGTCAAGTCTTTGATCAAAACGTATTAACATTATTTTTCTATTTATCGACTTATTATCTTAACCGATTTTTGCGTATTTGTTAAGTGCCTTCAAATAGGGGTTAATTTAAGTCTAAAATATCACATTTCGTATTAAAAATCTGATTATTTTGTGCGCTTATCTTTCACGAGAAACTCTCTCCTTATATGCTCACTATTAAGTGTTTGCTCTGATTTATAACGAGGTAAGAGTAAACTAAGTCTTTTATGTCGCACGTCGTGCATAATACGAAACGCGAAAGTATTGTTACTCAATTATTTAATTATTTTTTTAAGCAAAAAAAATATGTGGAGTATAATGGGTTAGACTTATACAAACTCCCATTTAAAGAACATTAATTAAAAAGCGAACGCCTTATATATTTATATTTAAAGCAAATTCAATGAATAAACACGCTTAAACCCTTTTGAAAGATAAATGCAATGGTGTTACAGATTTTTAATAACTAATTGCTTTCGGAAAGTCGGTAATATTATTATGAAAACTTACCATTATAATATTCGGTCTACTAATAGAAAAGATATAGCGAAATTTGTACGTGAACGCCGGTACCATCGAACCTATATTAAAAATTGTGGTACCATGTAAGAAATACATTATTCTAGAAAGTCATGGGCTATATTTTAATTATATTATTTTCTCTACATTAATGCGAGCGAAGCCGCGAATAATCCTAATATTATTTTAAAATATTCATCATTATACACAGTTAAAAGTTTGCTTTAATTAAACAGTGTATTTATCATGAGTGATATAATTTATAAATTGGAAAGCTTTGAGTGATGAATAAAATTATCAAATATGTATGAGTTAACCAGCTGAACGGCTGAGCCAGACATGACAATGCAATATCTCAATACATTATACAGATTAACTTTAAAACAATAAACATTTCTTACTTGCGCAATAATTTATTAGTGTTAATAAGTTTTAGCGTTTCTTATATTATTAGGAAGTCTTTTCAAATCTACATCTATACAAATAAATGAAATTGAAATGTTTGTTTGTAGTTTCGGATTACCAGCTTTTCACGAAATGCAAATGAAAATATATACGGTACTAACAGTGTCTGTCTATTAATTCCGGCTAATCTTTGAAACGGATGGACCGATTTGGGTGGGACTTTCATTAGCAGATAGCTAATATTATAAGGATTAACTAAGGCTAATTTTTTTTGAATTTTTTTTTATTTTAATTTAACGCATACGAAGTCGCAGGTACCAGCTAGTTCTAAGTACATTGCCTTTTCAATAAGTAAAATCATATGAAAATTGTTCTCTTATTGTCTTAGCAACATCTTTGAATCAACCTGAGTCTGTGATTTAGTATTATTCGAACACGAAATATCTTTTACCCGAATTTACACACTTAGATTAAGGGATGTAAGTGTTTTTTACCGAAACAAAGACTTGCTAATGGGTCATTTGACGTTAAGTGGTCTTGACAATGACGAGAATCTGAGATATTGTCACTGTTCTTTGAACTGTGAGATTCGAGGCATTACAATGTGCCTGTAATTATACTGGCTCGTTTATTTTCAAGCGATTTAAAAAAAGTAGAAGGTTTTTAATTCGTAGCGTATTTTTTTTATTTTTGTTATCTCACTTAAGTATGTCATTTTATAACCTTAATGTTAAAAAGTGTTGTATTTGAAAGAATAGGCTTTCAGACTGAAAACAGGACGTAGCTTAGCTTAGGGGCTCGTCCGAAAAAGGGTCCAGGGAAAGAAAATAAAAGGAAATTTCGGACTTACAAGTCTCCTCTTGTAAGTTCAAAATTTACCGGACTGGATCCTTTAAACTTTCCTCCCGTCATATGTACGTCCATGCGTTTCATGGAAATCGGTTCAGTAATTTGGTTTTTAAATCGAAATAACCGTTAAAAGTGTGTCGTTTACAAAATGAAATTGCGTAAATACGCATTTACGCAATTTAAACGCAAGCAAAATTGCTTGCGTTTAAAAAAAGTCGTAGTTTCCTAAAGAATGGAGCGATTTTGATGCGGTTTTTATAACGCTAATTTATTAAAACGAATAATCGAAATGGTATCTATAATTTAAGGCATTATGGTATAAAAATCAGAATGTAGTATGTTTTTATAAACACAGTCGTGAAAAAAGAGACGAGCTCCGCCAGCCACGAGCGGAACATCGCACGCGAGGAGGAGCGGATGCGCATGCGCAAGCGATCCCGAGGCTTCTCCACTTCCGTGCTAAAGAAGCTTCCGGTTTTAGAGGGTATAATTCTCCACCTAACCCGATCTTTCCCCCCAGGAATCTTTTCGAAGATTTCCCCTACGTAAACAAAAAAAAAGTCATGAAAAAAAAGTTAAAATCGATAATACATTACAGGTTTTACACTTCAAATATACTCGTATGTTAACAAACTATTTGTTCTGGCTATGATCAATGAATAAATAGCGTGTCTAAGATTCTTTGAGACGCTTTAGCTATGAAATGTAATTGTACTTGTTGAATACCAGAGGTCTAATAAAACTGGTCTATAAAGGTCGCCAGCTAAAGTTCCGTTAGTTGAACAGCAATTAGTTTCCCTGGTTTAATAGAAGTTCATACAAAGGTTTGAAATTCATGTTATTTATACTTTATTTTTTTATATATTTTGATGTTGGTAAACACACGATGATGTGGCGGAACCAACATTCAAGTGATAAGGCATCGGAGGCATATATTATGACATAGCGGAAAGTGAGTTAGGAACCGGATCTAATTCTAATGCCACAGAGTTACTCATCACGTCCCAAAAACTGTTACACAACCACTTAGGAGAACTTTAAAATAAAACAAAAACATGGGTGCAAACGATGAAAAGATTAATTTACTAACTTGTACTACAGCACTTCAACTACTTTCATAAAACAAAGTTATAGCGCGATTCAGAATACAGCCAGCGCCATCTCTTAACAATTTCCACGAACTAAATTTGTATGACATCTCGTTGACTTCGAAATTAACAGTTACAATAGCACTAACGTCGCAGACTATACAGTCACTTGACAGCCCATAATCTTTACGCCGATTGTGCGCAAATATAAAAAAAACAACAGTAACAACAGACAGAAAAAACAGTATAATGAAATTGTTGTAAGACCTTTTATAGAAAACTAGATGGTGCCTGCGACTTAGTCGATGACTTATTTACCCATATTTTTTATTATTATTAATTTAACCCTTACAGCCCTTTTTTCGCAAGTAGTCCTTTCTCAGACCCTTGACTATCTATATACCAAATTTATTTAAATCAGTTCAGTAGTTTAGGCGTGATTGCGTAACACGCAGACATAGTTACTATCACATTTATAATATAAATAAGGATTATGTTATGAGGTATATAGTTAAGAGATACTTTAGAGAGCCTAGTTGTAGCCTAGTGACTAACGCTTGTATACGCTCGTATCTATCGATACCTCCCACGTAAGTTATTGTAAGCCACAAAATTGCCGTTAGCGTTATTACTGAATACTACACGAATTTGCATTGCTTAATGCATTCAAAGTGAAAAAATACCAAATATCTTTTTTTTTCAAGGAAAGTTACAACAAAATACGCCTGAAAAAAGGCGTATTTTGTTGTAACTTTCAAACTAAAACGGATTAAAAGTGCTCTACTGTAGAATTGTAATTTTGGGGTTACAACAACTTACGTGGGAGGTATCGATATTATTACGGTATGAGACAGAGCCGGAAAGCCTTAAGCCTTAACGTTTCTCGTTTATTCCTGATGATCTATTCCCTCATTTCTTTTTAATTTGGCAACGGTTTTGTGGCTTTTCTAGTGCTGCAAATATCCTTGTGCGGCGGTGATCACTTAACATCAGGTGTCTTCTCATTTGCCTCCTGTTTTATACAAAAAAAAAAAACATTTTTTTTTACTTGGCGTGGATGGCTAAAAAGCTGTGACATTATTTCTTTATAAAAGCACTCGTGTTTATTTTAGTCTGTAAAAGTTTGAAACCACAAAATCCCGAGAAGGTCTGAGTTTATGTCCTCATTATTTTATAATTTTTGGTACAGTTGTTACTTGTTATAGTTATCATTAAAAAATAATCATTGTATCTCTTTAGTAGTTTTCATAGAAAAATGTAATCGACTTCAAACAAAACAGTTTTTGTATACAAAGAGAAATGATCGCAGTTATCGCGGTTTTTTCATGTTAGATATTAAAAACTTTTATTATTTATCTCTGGAGATATTCATCAGACTTTAATACATAATGTATTATAATTACTATATTAAAACCTGCCTCAATAAATATGCATTTAAATAACAAAAAATCCATCAAAATCGAATAGTCTTTAAAAACAGACAGACACGTTGGCGCAGTGGTCACTGCAACTGACTCAAGCGCTAACGGTCGCGGGTTCGATCCCCGCTCACGGCAAACGTCTGTATCGGTCATATGGATGTTTTTCGTGGTCTGGGTGTTTGTGTTAGTGTTGGGTGTGTTTCTGGACCCCCGACACAAGGTCACGCGATCTTAATGGGGGCCGTTGAGTGTGATGCGTTTATTTATTTATTTAAAAAACCGCGGTCATATAAATTTACATATAAATACAGAACATCCTTTTTTGAAATCACTTAATGATGTCGTTTAAAAAGAACCTTCACAAGCTATGTTCATGATGTTATTAACGTTAAACTTGGTTAAACCTGAGAGAAAATAATTACCTAGCTCTTAAATGTTTTATACAAGCACCCCTTAACCCGCCGCTTAAAAATTAAAACGTAAAATATTAAAAGAAATATTTCTTTACGAATTTTTTCAAGCGTTCATCTCTAATTACATGTTTTACAAATTTGGACTCGACGTCTTAGAAAATGTTTTTTTTCCTTGATGTTTTCGTAATAAATAACGACTGTCATTATGGTATCGTATCCCATTACTTAACAATTACTGTCCATTGCTCTTGATAAATGTTTTTGATTGTTTTTAATTGGATTTCTTACGTAAATATATTTACGATTGGATATTATTAAGGATATTTTTTAAATTTGTTTACTGGATCTAATTATGGTGATTTTTTTTTAAATGTTTAGGGTAGCGAGAGGGTATTATAGATAGCTAACTAAGCTTACATCGTTTGTAAAAAAAAATATTCTACACCATTTTGAAAAAGCTAAAATTAAATAAAAAAAAAATTACTAGGCACTGACTATAAATGTCGAAAGTATTTATTTTTCGCTTTTTTGATAAATTCTAATTAATTTATTTTTAAATTCTTTATTAATTTATAAAAAAAAAATCTTACATAAAGTTGTAGGAAATTGTATACATAATAATCATATAGGTATCGTCACTTATATAATAATATATAAAATTCAAAATGTCAATTATATACACACCCATTCATAATTACAGATTTCTCAAGAAGTAAATCATTTTTTATTTATCCCGAAAACAAGTAAAATTTAAGTTACGCGGTCTTCTTAGCCGTGAATTACACTTATAAGTTTTGCTCTCAGATTTTCATAAATATTTACACCAGTTCTTTGTTATTTACACCCGAAATAGTTAACTATTTTTGGCATTCAAAAGTATCGTACGATTACCCGGATATCTAGTACCGGGTTACAGAGTTTATTTATTTATTTAAGGACCACTAGTAGTTAACTACGTGTTATTATAACATAATGGTCGTAAATGGTGAAATTACAAATTGCTAACACATTTACCTTTTTAAAGTAGACACAGCATTCACAATAATTGATTTAAAAATACATTAAAATTTAATTAAATTAACTTTAAATTTCACGAGAAAAAAGGATCAACTTATAAATTCAAAGTACATATTAAGAAGTCCTTGGTAGCTAAAGCATATTATTCTGTTCAAGATTATATAGATGATGCTTGGATTTAGTATAAGCTGGATTCACACAGGGTATTTAATGTATTTGTAACTCATAAATGTATGTACCTATTGTAAAACTTTTTATAAAGTACCTATCGAGTTTCTTGCTTCTTCCGAACCGGTGGTAAATTAATTAATAAGTTACTTAGATTTTTTGTTTTCTTTTTTGTTCCTGTGTTGACGATTCAAAAGTGCTTGTAAAGCTTACTTGAATAAAGCATATTTTGATTTGAATTGATTTGAAATATCTTGTTGTCAATTGTTTTATATAAATGACGAGTCAATTGTTTTAAGAAAATTACAAGTTAAATTCTCGCCTTACGTAAACAAAGATATATTTTTAAGCCCCTATTAATACCAATAACTGAATTACGAAGGCACCATGAGATAATTATGGATACCGAGAAGCGATATATAAAATGACAACGAATGACATTCATATCTGATTAAGTTAAAAAAGTGACGTCAATAATAATAGCTTTCAGTCCATTCGCATTCGTTCATTACAAGCTGTTTTTAACCGACTAAAATGGAGTCCTCAATTCATGGTGTATTTTTTATGTTTACGAATTACTCAAAAACGACTGGACCGATTTGGTCAATTGTTTTTTTAAAGAATATACTTACAGTTAGTCCTATAACATTTTTATCAAAATCGGTTTAGTATTTTCGTTTATAATCGAAGTAATAGAAGTAATATAATAAGTCATTCAAATTAAATTACAAAATGGCGTTTAAAGATGCCAAAACTATTCTTAATAAATTAGTTCGAAGAAGAACATAATCATCTTTCACATCCATCTTTTCTTTTAAATTTTCATAAAAAAGTGTAATGAATTAGAAGCAGGTACAATGTAAACTTTTATTTAAAAGAAAACACTTCAATATTCGAAACATTAAATTGAGTAATTTTTTGTTGTACTTATTTAGTTTCTATAACCTAATTTTTAATAATAGTAAATACGTAATGTATTATCAGAATACATCAATATCTCCGAATTTGACTTTTTTTTAGAATAATGCTTTATATTTTAAAATCACAAGTACTACACGAATAATAGAAGAATTGTTTTAAAATGTAAAAGCTCGTACGCTTAAGTATCCGTCCGGGTTTAATTGTGCAATCTAGCGCAGCACGTGTAGACATTAAAATGTAGCAAATTCAGAAGTGCACTTTAACGCTTGAAGATGAGGAGTAATTCTCGAGGTATTTTTTTATTCATCGAAATAGATTGTTTAGAACTGAATCGCAGACCGCTCGAACTAAATTACCGTGTGTGAAAAGTATTCGAACAATTAAGAACGTGGACTTTTTTGACGGATTTAACAAACACGGCCGAAGGAATTTCCGTTTGAGGGACAAAATATCTTTGTTTGGGAGGTGTATGGTTGAGGTTCGGGTCAAACAGATTCTTAATAAATTTGTTCGAAAATGTATATATCGATCTTCTTTTTACTATTTTGAGAAGAGGTAAAATAAATTAAAAGCAGATTAGTTCAATGAAAAGTTTTATCTAATAATAAGTTTTTTAAATAAATTAGATTATTGTAAATTAAAAAATATTGAGCATATTTTAATATTCAAAATATTATATAAAGAAACTTTTTTCAGTACTTATTTAGTTTATAGTTCAGTTTAGTTGAAAATTTTTGAATAATGTTAAATACATGAAGCAGTATTAGAATACATCAATATATCCGAACTCGACTTTTTGTGGGTTGACACATTGTTGCTTATCAATATCCATATAACCCGTGTCCGTTGGCAACAAAGTGCATTTTATCCGTGAAAGAGTTTTTAATGTTGGTTTTTATTTTAGTATAATTTTAGAGATTGCCCCGTACATAGAAATAAATTTTGTATCTTTGTAATATTAGTGTAGATGTAGATGTTGCCAAACTTGAACGTGAGACGATAATTCCCATTGAAATCGCTTTGGGTATCTTTGTTCACTATTATGCAATATAAATTACATAATACACATAACAATATGCATTTTGTAAAGCTTTTACACCGACAAAGTTACAACATCTCGTATTCAATAACTACCTTAATGTAGTCAAAATTTGCACTATTCTATTATTTGTAAATATCTCAAAAATTCCAGTTACAAAGGTTGCCTGGAAGAGATTGCTGTTATAAGGCTGCCCTTGCACGCCATTTTGATATACGATTTGATACATTTTCCTTTTCTCTTATTTATGTGTTATAAAATTGAATAAATATATAACTTTTATTTATGTTGTTAATGGTGCTTTTATTATAATATATATATATATATATATATATTTAGACCAAACGCGTAGGATGGTTTTGATAAATGATTCGTTATTTGATTAATAATGTCGTCGCGATCGACGATCTATGTTAAATGGGTTATCGTTGAACAGGTATTTAAAAATAATTTTTAGATTTCTCATATCGTTTTCAATCAAAATTACCGTTTAGGTTCGATAACGATTTAATGTTGGTTAGTAACGATTCTCATTATAGGCTTTCTGTCTTGTTACACAGTTACTTGATTTAAGGTTCGTTTTCACAAACAAATATATATATCGAAATGTCTTATCTTTAAACGGGGAGTTTCTAGACAAAGTAAAGGCAGACACCGCACCCAGCACCAATGTCTGAAGTTAGATAAATCACGTTGAAATGGAAGGAAAATCCACTTGCAGCAAGCTTTGTAGTGCAGATAACGCATGGATTTCGAAGGTAGTAAATTGTGCAGATATTTCAGGTTGGTCTAGCCGCTGGAATAGACGAAATTTGAAAGTACGGGCGGAATTCAGCCATTTTGGAGTTGATGTATTCCATTGTTAAACGTCAATGGTAAAACTCACGTAAAATTTAGTATCTTATATATTTATTGTAATTTTAGCCGGCTATTTTTTCTGGTTTTTCAAAAGTATTTTGACGTACATGAACATGTAAATCATGAGGGGGGGGGGGGAGGCGTCCGGAAACACACACAACACAAATAATGGCTAATACTGACATTTGCCGTGAGTGGGGGTCGAACCCGCGAACGTTAGTGCTTCAGTCAGTTATCGTGACCACTGCGCTAATTCAGGGGCCCGGAAACACATAAAACACCAACACAAACACCTACACCACGACAGACATCCGTATGGCCAAAACAGACGTTTGCCGTGAGCGGGGATCGAAACCGCGACCGTACGTTTCTGTCAGTTACAGTGACCACTGCGCCGACGTGTCTGTCAAAATTTAAAATATTTTGCGATTTTTTTGGACGTAATTATTATTTATGTTGTAAACTTATGAATTTTAACACCCAGAATACCAACCACTTTGTTTAGCGACCGGCCAGCGACTAAGTATGATAGGCGAAAATACTTCTGGATCGATAAGCCAACAAAGTTGACAAAATAGTTAAAGTTTGAAATGGGTACAAAAAATGTGAAATAATATGGACGTAATGCCAGGCGGCGCTGAGTGACGATAACAAACATTTGATACCTATTAGTGACCTACGTGACGTTACGCGGGGTGCACTGCGGCGCGGTGCGACGCGGTGCGGCGCGGTGCGTCACGGCGCGAAATGTAACGTTGGGTTGATATGGTCGCGTGAATGAGTAGAGTCACGTTACTGTCACACTTCCGTGATAGTTCCTGACGATATTGCGCCCGCAGACCATAGTAACTATCTAGTTGGATTCTTGAACTCAACAACCAATCTCCATCGTGTCTTCTCCAATACACGTGACATTGGCGAAATAACACGTGTCTAATTGGCACAACTAAAAACCATTAACCAAAGAATTGAATTAAATTGGATTGGTTTTCTAGTATTATGGCTCCATATTATTATTTACGTCGCGCCTGACATTTAAATTTTAAAGTCTAGGAGATAGCATGCTTTTTTATTATTAAAATCAAAGCGCTCGCTTCGTTTGAATAGAAATATTTATTTGCACTTGTTTTGTTTAATGAGAAAATAAAATGTTTTATGGTTATTTAGTCCTCATTCTTGTTGTTTTATACCTGTAGCTATCTCAACTTCGATGACATTTATGATGATATATAATGTAGTTTCTACCTATACATATTTATAAAAACTTTATTTCTAAATTAAGTGTATATCACTGATCGAAATATGATGTACGAAAAAAAATTCCTTAATTTAATGTTTCGAAAATTGTAGTGTGTTCTATATTTTAAAATATACAATAATCTCATAAATTACAAAGAATTATTATTAGATCGATTATACCAATCTCTTTTTAATTAATTATACCTTTTGTCAAAATAGAAAAAAAAGATGTATACTTCTTCAAACAAATTCTTTAAGAATAGGTTTGTTTATCTTTAGACGACATTTTCTCAAAATGATGTCTGTGTGGCTTGACACAGTATTGCTTATCAGCGTCCATATATTTCGTATAGGATACAAATTGCGGTACGGTTGAAATAAATTACAGATAGACGCGAGATTTATAGCATTCAACGAATTTACGAACTTTAGCCCTCTAAGGGTTGGCGTTAACAATAAATAAAAAAAAAACAGCAAAATAATTTACAATTTTATTGTTTAATGATAATTTACAATGTTGTTTTTGTTAGCGTATTTTGAAAAGTAATATTACAAGCTTTTATGGAAAAGTTTGTTTTCGCTTTGTCCCGTGGAATATTTAATAGGCTTATATACGAATATTGCGTCGCTCTTATAAGTCGTAGCGTGATGTAATATAGCCTATAGCCTTCCTCGATAAATAAACTATCTAACAGAAAAAATATTTTTTCAATTCCAACCAGTAGTTCCTGAGTTTAGCGCGTTCATACAAGCAAACAAACTTTTCTGCTTTATAATATTAGTATAGATATAAACACCCATTTAGTTACAAAATTTTGCATTTATAATTTGTTTAAATAATTTATTTATTATTTCAAATAATTTTGTTTTTTTTTAATGGTAACACCGAGGAAAACTATAATTACATATCATCTATACTTATAATAAATCTGTAAAGAGGTCAATTCTGTACATGAAATATATTTTCAAAATATCTATCAGGGGGTGATTAGTGATCGATACTGATGCCAAAAATGCAATCAGTAAAATTTTTGTCTGTCTGTTGTTCCTTATTGAAACAAAAACTACTTGATGGATTTTAAAGAAACTTGGTACAATTATTCTGTATTCTCCTGGGCAGGTTATAGTATACTTTTCACCACGTTACAATCAATAGGAGCAGTAAAGGGAAATTTTGGGAAAACGGGAGACGTTACACCAATTTTTAAGCTTCCGTCGCGTATGCAGCCTTAATGGTTAAAGTTACATAGAAATCATGTATGACGGAAATATTCTACATAAAATTTTCTAAAAAATATCCCGTAACAGCATATGTCTATCTTTTATGGTTGACTCACAATAACACGTGTAACTCCTGATAGCTTAGCAGTTCGGAGCATTCTGATTATATTTGTTTACTCTTACGTTTATAATACTCTATACCTATTAAATAAAAAAAATCTTACAAATCAATAATTGTGTATTAACATATTATATTTCCTTACTAAAATACGATAGTTAATCTGTCTGTCACATCAAAACCACTGACCCTGAGGAAGGACATATGCTACTTTTTTATGAAAAACGACGAAAACGTGGACGAAGTCGCAGGCAAAAGCTAGTATCGAATAAAGTTAATAAGAGAAGTTTTATTAACAGTGCACGTTAATTGATAAATACTTGTGGTCGCCCATTGTGTCCACACGTTTAAACATAAACAAAAGAGTATAATTATATGCTTGTGTGTGTTAAATACTTGGTAGTGTGTGTTATGTTTTTTCATTGATTTAATATAAAGTACATAAAAAAATATATTAGCATTCTGCACTCCCTTTTGCCTGTATAAACTTGAAGTGTGGGAAATTTTATAATCTTCCATCCACGTTATTGTTTGTAAAAAGGTATATAATAAGTTTTTGCTTCTCGTATTGATATATATATATATATAGAATTTAAATAGTTTCGAAGATTCATTCATCGAAGTAAAAATGTGTAAATATGCAACTTTTCAGAAAACTTTTACTTTTTAACTTACGATATTCCGAGTTCTTTGTCGTGAATAAAATACTGTTACGAAAAAGGAAAAAAGAATAAAAAGAAAGATTACAGCGCATAGGAGCAAAAGTCAATTGTATAAATTACATCCTTAGGGCATTTACACGCTGGGCGTGTGTCGGCTTGTATATATTTACATTTAACCTATATCTATACTAATATTGTAAAGCTGAATATTTTGTTTGTTTGAACGCATTAATCTCAGGAACTATTGGTTCGATTTGAAAAATTTATTTTGTGTTAGATAGTTTATTTATTGAGGAAGGCTATAGCCCATATTATGTCACACTTCGACTCATACGAGCTATATATCCTATAATTCTTTACTTGATAGCAGATAAATATGGCGTACTTCTAACCACCCTTAAGAGTTAGAGATAAGAAATAATCGATTGAATGATTGAATTGAAATTTTTGTAATGAAAAATAATGTTATTAATTTGTGATTATCGTTTCGGGTATTGTTACCAAAATAAGAAAAGAAAAATAGACGATACATCTGGTATGCGCTAAAATTTGCGTTATATTGCAACTCAAAAATTTTAAAGATGCGAAAATATTGTAACTCCAATTTTAACAAAGCAATCCGTTAAAATTGGATTTAAACTTGTCTCGTAAGATTTTACCCAAAGCGACTTATCCTTATATTGGTCGTTCCACTTTTAAGTAATCCTACCAATGAGTGTACTATAAGTTTAACTTATAACATTAAAAATAAAACATTTTTTTTATTTAATTATAGATAGATAAATAATTAAATATCTAGGCACTAACACATACGCATGAACATGTATGTATGCGTTCTAGAAATGGTTTAATTGTATCTTTTTTTTTCTAAATATAAATATTTTTTTTTATTTTATCGCGCTCTGATTTGGTAATAAGTATTAATTTTAAAGAAAATTTTATGGGACCCATTAGAAAGTATCTTTGAAATAACGTAACAAACATTAAAAACAACATAAACATACGCTTTTTATTGCGAATTTCTTTCTTTTTTTGAAGTTGGTTGAAAATGCGTGTTTTATACATACGAGGTTATACTCGCGGAAAAAGCGCCAAGTATGTCAAGGGCCTAATGATTCAATTTCAACGTTTTTTGTCCTTGCGATCCCGATCTGGTAAACTTATTTGAATTGTTTTTATTAAGCGACAGTTGGCTGTCATAACCTTACGCAATCTGGAAGCTTAAAAAAATTACAATCAGAATCAATATTATATTATTATTTTTTAAAACCTGATGTACATTTTAAAATTAGTAGTACGAACAATATGACACATGAAATTAATAAATACATGCGAAGTCGACGCTGATAAGCAATACAATGTCAACCCTCACGGACATAAAGAGAAAATGGCGTCTAAAAATGTCAAAACTATGTTTAATACATTTGTTAGAAGAAGCATATATTTTTCTTTTTTTATTGATAAAAATTATCATGAATTTGCAGATTTGTGTAAAAAAGGGATACCAAATATGATTACTGTATATTGCAAAATATGAAACACACATCACTGTTTGAAACATTAAATAAGGAAACTTTTTCCGTACTTATTTAGGTAATTTTATTTATTTCTGAATTATAATAATTAATACTATTGATACAAATAATTCTATTAAAAATAAAAAGAAAGAGAAATTAAAAATAACTATATTAAACCTAAGTAACTATCGATGTCACAGTGAGGCAAGGTGCCCAAAACATTGGCAGCATTACCTCTTTGTATGGCCAGACTGATATGCTGGCCAAGGTAGCCGCCAGCCCTTTGGTCACCTGTAGTTTCGACGAGGCGGGAAGCTCTTTGAAAAACTTTTTCGCTTCCTCGCCCCAGGACCCCATGGTTTCAACGGCAAACGGCACAAATATGAAACTCCTTTCAATGTTTTCGTATTTGCGCCGCTTGACATTTTCAGCATTGGATGCCGCTGCTCCCACCGTTAAGGAAGTCCCTCGTATATGTGATGCAGCCAATGTATCGACACAGGTAGCATCCCATACAAGCGACCTCCCCAGCCTCCACGGAACAAGCGTCATTCCATCAGGTCTCTTGCCATCACTGCGTACTAGTCCGTTAGGTTCTAGTACCGTCGGAATTTTAGCGGTGACAAGAGACCGACGAATGACACTGTTCAAGGAAGCATGACGGGAGAAGCGGCCTGCGCTTTTTGTGCATGATAAACCATGATGTCCATATTCGTCTGCTGCCTCACCACAGTGACACCGATGTGACTGATAAATTTTCGCGCCTAGCCGGAGACCAACTGAAACAGTTAGTGTTAAGTGGTCTAAAAGAGTGCCAACATGAGTAGACGGGAGAGCATGAAGCCAGTAACCAGATTCTCTCGTAGATACAGCAAGAAGACGGGCCTGATCTATGGCGGAAGGTGCAGCATCAATTAATGTTTTGAGCCGATCTGCACAAAGTAAGTCATCCCACTGCCTTTGAGAGGATAAGATTACTGGTTCTAAAATGTAATGTATGTTTTATGTTATTACTGGTTCTGGTTTTTCTTTTTTTTCTGGTTCTTATTTCTCTTATTTAGGTTAGGTGTCTTGAATTTTTTGAATAATATTAAATACATTATGTACGTATGTATTGTATGTGAATTTGACTTTTTGTCGGTTGATAAGGTATAGCTTATCATCATAAAATTAAATTTAGTTCTTGTCATTTTCGAATAAAACAATATCCCTAACTGTCAAAATATTTTTTATATACATTTAGCCTGTGTTTTTGTTAATAAATGGATGTATTTAATGTATATAGGTATGTACGTTTATATGTATGTATGTATTAAGTATGTAATAGTTTATGTCTTCGTTTTAATATTTGTATATGCATTGGGTTTTTTATCACCACGTAAGTCTGGAAGAGATCGATACACAAGGCGATAATGTCGCCTATTGTACTATTATTTTCCTATTACGTATTAAATTATGCTTTGTTTCAAAATGTGGTGTAAAATAAATAGTACGAATAAATAAAATAAAAACTTTTTCTTTCGCCTTTAGACAGACGGACGCGACAGACTTTGTTTTATAATATATAGTGACTATTTTATAACATTTTTTGTTACATATCCTAAATGTATTATTAACGAAAACCAAGTATAAAAAATCCATGTCCAAGACACGACAATCTCTCGTAAGGATCATTATATAATGCTCGTAAAACATAAGCTTGCACATGAAGGTCGTACGACAATAGTTCTCGTATAAATTATGAAGCTATTAATTTTGAATAAGACCTATGAGCTGGGAAAGTAAAACAATAGATATATAATTATCTATACAACTATGTATATAAAAAATAATAATCGCACCACACTCAACGACCCCCATTAAGATCGCGTGACCTTGTGTCGGGGGTCCGAAAACACTCACAACACTAACACAAACACCCAGACCACGACAAACATTCGTATGGCTAATACAGATATTTGCCGTGAGCGGGCACGAACCCGCGACCGTTAGCGCTTCTTATCAGTTGCAGTGACCACTGCGCTGAAGTGTCTGTCTATAATACATATATATATATATGGATGCTGATATGCAATAATGTGTCAACCCACAAAAAGACAAATTCGGAGATATTGATATATTTTGATACTGCATCACCTATTTAACGTTATTAAAAAAAACATTGAAGTTATATAAACTAAATAAGTACGGAAAAAGTTTCTTAATTAATTGGTTTGAATTTCAAGTGCGTTCCATATTTTGCAATTTATACAATAACCTCAAATATTATATACTTCTTCAAACATGTTTCTTAAGAATAGGTTTGACATTTTTATGCGCCATTTTCTCAAAATGAAGTCCGTGTGGCTTGACACAATATTGCTTATCAGCATCCATATATAAAGTGGAACTGACATATACTATAAATAGTGTATATTGAAACCTTTTCCCGAATTTCGACTACCGAAGAGGGTTTATGTTTTTTGAGCGTATTTATATTTGTCTATATCTTTGACATATATACAAATACAGCCTAAACCGTTCGACAGATTTCAACGTTTGAGATGTCATTAATTTCATCTCAGATGTGGGAGTGACATTGGATATTTTTTATCTCAGAATTTCCATGGAAATGGGAATTACACGGAAAACCGATCCCGTATATACCTATACGGTTTCAAAATTTCTTTCTCCAATGAATAATCTATACTAATATTATAAAGCTGAAGAGTTTGTTGTTTGAACGCGCTAATTTCAGGTACTAATGGTTCCAATTGAATTTTTTTTTGTGTTAGATAGCTTATTTATTGAGGAAGGTTATAGGCTATATTAGATCACGCTGCGACTCATAGAAGTGAAGCATTAACCATAAACGCGAGTGAAACCGTAAGGGACAGCTAGTGGATAATGAATAAATAAACGCATCACAATCAACGGACCCCATTAGTATTTCATGATCCTGTGTCAGGGATTCGGATATACGCATATCAAAAACAAACATTCGTATGACCAATGCAGACGTTTGCCGTAAGCGGTAATTGAACCCGCGACCGTTAGGGCTTTGATCAGTTTTAGTAACCACGACCTATCTGTCAACATTACATAATAAGTAAGTGTTAAACCACACGGACTTCATGTTGAGAAAATGGCGTCTAAAGGTTTAATAAGTATTTATTTGTATTTTCTTTTTTTATAAAAAGTATAATGAATTATAAGCAGGTTTATATATTCAATATAATATCTAATAAAGTTTTTTTTTTTTAATATGAGATTATTGTATAAATTATAAAATATGGAACGACCCTGAATTTCGAAACAATTATTTAAGAATTTTTTTCCGTAGTTATTTATTTTTTGTTGAATAATGTTAAATTGGTGATGCTGTGTCAAAATACATCAATATCTCTGAATTTCACTTTTTGTGGGTTGACACATTATTGCTTATCATATGTAACTATGTTTTAAGCAGTTGGGTTAATTTTTTATGTCACGTAAGTCTTGTAACATAATTATTAAGACGCTGAGAATTTTCTTTTCATATGTTAACTTCAATTTACCAAACAACTTTTCCATTAAAATACTTATCGAAATATGTCAGCCATCTTGTTTTATAACGTCAGAACTGTGACAGTGACACGTGGCGTGAAATAAGTTATATTGTAATTAGTGTCTATCTGTTCGTAATGCCTCCATTTGTTAAGCAACATACATTATTCATGCCTTATTTTATCTGCCATATAGCGAATAATATTAAGGAAAATTATCAAAACATTATTATTTATATTCTAATATTATTGGCGCCCGACGCGGGACTTATTTTGATATTGAAGTATGAAAGTTAAAGGTGAGTCTGCCTGCAAAAAGATATTATTTATACATAAATATAATCCATTGTTATCAATAAAAGGATTGAAATAAGTTTTTTAGATTATTTCTTACTTAAAGAGTGCTATTAAACCTTATTTATGTCATTCATTGAGGTAAAGCTTAATTGTATTGTAATGACTGCAGCACGTATCCGTGATGGCTTAATCGAGGCAGTACCTCACTCTCACAGAAAATTGGCATGAAGTAGCTAATGCAGTTGCGTTTTGCACGGTGAGTGAGAGAGCCGGAAGCCTAACCTAATCGTTCCTTTCCTTACTCCTATTCACTTTCATCCCTCATTCCCTTTTTAGCTGACACCGCATTTAAGGCTCATCTGGCTCATCTAGATGTCAAATGTATATGGGCGGCGATGATCACTTAATATTAGGTGTTTCATGTACTCGTTTGTCAGCTATTTTTTGTATAAAAAAAATCATCAACCTCCGTCTTCCTTCCGATTATCCGTCGTATTGAAGGGCTGGTGTATTTTGAATTAGAACAGATACATTAATTTTCTCACAATATGTATTATTGTAGTATGTGTCCTAAGAAATAATAAAAACCGGCCAAGCGTAAATAGGATGTCTGTAGTATTCTCTTACATATTTGCAATTACTACATATTATTAACTTAGATCGCCTCTGTAATCGCTATAAAGTGTTCGAAACGTTGTAATAAGAAACATAAATAATATATGTTTTAAGTCCATTTCAAATATTTTTATTTCATTGGTTGTCTGTAGTATGGAATAATATTTAAGTGTCTTTAGTTGATCACAATGTCCCTCCCTTTGTTGGGATTTTGACGAAGTTATAAATTTTGATTGGTATCTTGATTGAATATCTATAGGTAACATATCTAACTTATTATGGTTTAATTAAAGTTGGAAACAAAAAAGATCTTCACCACATAATTTTACTTGTTTTTTTTTTATTCTACTCTATAGACGTAGAGATGTCAAAAGCCGCTAAGACCTTGCTTTCATATCAACGTAAAAACAAAACGTTTTTTTTTTTTTAGTTACGTTAAAATACCGCGCTGTCACTTGCAATGTGGAATTGTGATTTTTTTTTCCTCTCTCTAGTATATGAGATGTGACGTTAGTGGTATTTTCATTCATTCAGCTTATTTTATCTGCGGATAAAAATGTTTTTAGTATTTTTTTTTAAGTATTGTTAACAATATTAAAGCACATTAAAAAAAAATATTATACATGTAAATTATAACATTAATTAATTAAAAAAATCAAAAACCCGACTGACCATTTGCAGTCAGCAGTACCGTATATAAATTCTGTTTAAAAGCCTATAATTGGGAATCGTTATTAACCAACTTAAATTTCTATAGGACGGTAATTTTGATCGAAAAACGATATGAGAAATCTAAAAATGTTTTTTAGATACCTATTCCACGGTACCCCACTTGACAGATTTCGTGTTTGTTTTTTTTTATTTTTCAGAATATGGCGTTCAAAATCGGCCCATACATACATACATACACATAAACATAAACCGATAAACACATTACTCTTCTTTGCGTCCGTTAAAAATATCGAAGAAACGGTTCACGAAAAAGATTTTTTTGAAATAAAAAGATCATTGTTTCTTAAGTAAGAAATTAATGTTCATTAATAATAATAATTACGACATAAATGTAGTAACTTAATTCCGCGCAAAACTCTGCCCCTGGGGCCAAGTAATAGCAAAGTGATTACGCTAATTATGAAACGTACTTCTAATACAAGAACGTTACACGTAATTTAACGTAATTTAGAACACATGTCGCTTGTGTCATACGTACAAATACAACGTATTATAGCTACGTGATTATCGAGTGATTTAAATGGCACAAATGGTTTATGGGTTAAGCGATGTTGGTTTGGGAAGCGATTGGATGGGTGAACGGATAATTAACCAACAAAAAAGATTGGTGTTATAGGTTTGACGTGTCTATCTGTCTGTGGCATCGTAGTTCCCTAATGCCTGGTTTTGATGTTTTCTTTAAATCTCTAGAGATATTAGTCCGGTCAAATTAGACCAAAAAATTAGAGTGAAGTTCCATAAATTCACAACTAGCTGAAAATTGGTGATATCGTTTAAAATATATATATTTTTATAGATAATATTAAATCTACAAGTTTGGTCTGAGATATTATTATGATAAAACTTACCGTTTTGCTGAAAATCAGCTTTGGGGAACTTTGTAATTTTATTTAGAATAGAATAGAATAACCTTTATTTAGGAACACACACATTTACATATAAAATAGCACATATAAAAAAAGTAACAAATTTTGTCAAGAAAAACAAATATAACATGCAATCCTTAAATAACAATACAAATATATCTACAACAATAAAGAAAAATTAAAAAAAAAAGCATAACTATTTAAAAAAAAAACTTATTTTAAAAATAGTATTAACAAATATTAATTCTTATCTATCTAAAATGGTGCAATGTCCCCGAAAAGGAATGTCCCTCAGTTATTATTGGAGTTTTGCTCCAAAACTGGTTTTCAGTGACACCCATTTCTTTTTTCCACGGTAGGTAGCAACTTGCTTACTTAATTTATAATTATATTTTAAGCGATCCCACCAATTTTCAGCTTGTTGTGAATTTATGTAACTTCAAATGTCTAAATTGACCGGAATATAGTTCTTAGGTATAATTCGTAAAGTTCTGTTTAGACGTTTAAAAATTATCACCTTTTTAATTATTGTCGTTTAATAGTTGAAATGGTATCAATTATTAGATTGTTAGTCTTTTTTTGATTTCCAATTTTATAGTAAAAATTATGTTATAGTTGTTAACAATGTTTTTTAGTTGTTACATTACAAAGAAAGTCATTCTATTGAGTCGGGTCATTCACGTATCTACTAGGTCATCAGTAAATGTAAAAAGTATGTAACACAAAATTATTTTTACTATTAATATTAGAACAATTGCGTTGTACTTTTATTGAATATTTGTTTTGTTTGTAAAGACTTTGATAATGAGGGCACAATATGTCGTCCTAATTAACTCATTATTATTCCACGTGTACCTAAAAAATAATTTACTATATTTAAGACTTAAAAAAACAAAAGCAAAATACACAATTTCTTTTGCTTTGATGACAAACTAATTTCAATTATTTTCATTTAAAAATGAAACTCCCGTAATTCATAATAAATTATAAAACCAATCTAAAGTAGACCCTTTTGAATAAAAAAAATCAAATTCGATTGCGAAATGACGAAATTCTGAGGTAACAAAACATTTTAAGCAATACATTATAAATTGAGAACCTCTCTTTCGGTTGTAAATAACAATATTTAAATATGGCTAATATGGCAAAGGTCGAAACTCGGTACGAAATATTTTAACACATAGCGACTAGATATTTCCAAAAGCCAAAAACGCCAAAAAGATAAATTATGTTCTATGTATCCAGAAACAGTGTACCTATTTATTAAATAGCCTCAATTGCGATAGTGTTAAGATTTAAAATCGTTTGTAACACTTTTATATAGCACTAACTGATCCTCGCGACTTCGTCTGCGACGTCTGATGCCTACGTCATAATAGCTCTATGCATGCAAAGTCATAGCCCAATCGGTTTAAAACTGACAAAGTTTCATGCAAACTTTCATCCCATATACTATCCCCTTGGGGGTAGAATTAATCAAAATCCTTTCTTAGCGGATGCCTACGTCATAACATCAACCTGCATGCCAAATTTCAGCCCGATCCGTCCAGTGGTTTGGGCTGTGCGTTGATAGATCACTGTGTCAGTAAGTATATGTATATACATACATATAAATAGATTTAGATAAAGAGTGAACAATTCCAAATGCGACTTATAACCTCCTTTTTCTTCAGAAACAGCACTTCAGAATCAGATTTAGATTAAAAGTCTTCATATACGGTTATTTTCGTCTCAATCCTTGCTTCTATTCTAATATTAGAATTGATATAATCAAATTGTTTGTTTCTTACCGCTTCAACGATTTAATCTATCAGGATTAACAATGCCAGATTATTTTTATATGCTTAAAAAATAAACATACTAACTACCGATTATCTATACTAAATGTAATCAAACAATAATAATGGTGACTCCATAGAAATTACGTCAAAACAAAAAAAAAAAGCGATAAAAATTAATAGTACTCTTCTTATGCGCTAATCAAATAAAAGATAATACTTTTCAACATAGTCACATAATCTTCTTCGGCAGTTTTTCTAATTCATCGTGTAATAACGTAATAAAGACGTTGGCTTTTTCCCTTTGTGTGCGTAATTTTGACGTTGTGTAACAAATATTTATAAGAACGCACACATAGATTTATTTGCATGATTATGAGTTCGTCACGATGCAAATATTCACGCAATAAGACATAATTAGTTTGTGTCTTTTCCGCTAGTAGCGCAAGTGTACAACGTAATAAATACGAACGCAAGAATAATACGCAAATTATACATAGATGGCGCTATTAGTAAAATATTAGACATAAAAAATGCTTCTTATATGGGTTATGTATGCCTGGTTTAAATAAACAAATAAATAAAATAATGTGATAAGCATTTATCTGTGTTACTTAGGGTAGCCTATCTTTTTGTCTTTATGAACCGCGTGCCAGTGGTTTAGATAATGAGGTCACGTCAATTACTAGAAACATTCGCGAATAACTCTTTAAATGCAAATGCTCAGGCTTACTAACATCATAACGATAGTAGATTCTTTCAAAGAAATCTTAATTTTAGGAGCCGCGACTACAAAAGGCATTACAGAAAATTTATGACTTCCGCGGTTTACTTTATGCTGTATGAGCATATTGTATGTGTTCACTTTAAATGTAAGTTGCATGAAATAAAATAAAATTTATAGACCGCATATGACTTGGAAGCTAACAAAATTATAATATAACCTGCAATACACCCTGGCTTCGCACGGGTATGTACTTTTATAACACATCAGATAACAAATGCGTGTAATTCTCGCCCTTTTTTTATTATAATACGCGTGTATCTACATATATATCGATACCTCCCACGAAAGTTGTTGTAACCCCAAAATTACAATTTTACAGTAGAGCACTTTTAATCCGTTTTAGTTTGAAAGTTACAACAAAATACGCCTTTTTTCAGGCGTATTTTGTTGTATCTATCCTTGAAAAAAAAAAAAAATTTTGGTATTTTTTCACTTTGAATGCATAAAGCAATGCAATTTCGTGTAGTATTCAGTAAAAACGCTAACGGCAATTTTGTGGCTTACAATAACTTACGTGGGAGGTATCGATATGCATATAACTCAAAGGCAACTGACTGACTGACATAGTGATCTATCAACGCAAAGCCCCAATCACTGGATGAATCGGCCTGAAATTGATATGCAGGTAGATGTTGTGACGTAGGCCAAGAAAAGATTTTAATTAATTCTACCTCCAAGGGCATAAAATAGGGAATGAAAGTTTGTATGAAACTTTGTCAATTTTAAACCGATCGGGTTGAGACTTTGCATGCATAAAACTACTATGACGTAAGCGTCACAGACGTGGCAGACCAAGTTGGGAGCACCAGCTAGTTATACATATACGCCTTCCTCTTGAATCACTTTGCTTATTGATGAAAACCGCATTTAAATCCATTGCATAGTTTGAAAGATCTAAGAGTATAGATGGCGAAAATAACTTTATTTTATACTATGTAAAAAAGACCAAAATTATTTATATTTTACAAGTTAAGATAAAGCATAATATGCTTATAAGCATACTTTTGAATAGTGTGTCTCTCTGTACCTTTACCATAATTTAATTACAATTTTGCCAAAAACACACCAGGAAAATTGTTTGTTTAGACGAAATATCTATTAATTTAGTTTTTTCCTAAGATGATAACCGTCATTTAGCGGCCGCTTAAAAGCGTTAAAAAAATAAACGTTGAGTATGAAAACGATATGGTTACATAGAAAGCGGTGTTCGTTACCATTAAGATGAATATTTTGTAACGTTCGTCTTAATATTGTGTGCGCTATATTACCACGCGTTGTTGTAATAAACGTTTTAAAATATAATTTAATTTTATGAAAGCTAAATGGAAACAGAGCAAAAATAAACTCGCCAAAGAGCAAAGGTAAGCACGGATAAAATGTAAGGCGAGAATGAGAATTGGTAAGTTTATTTTCGTACTTGACATTAAACAACTCTGAAACCTGGTAACTAACAGTTACCTAGGTGACCTTAAGAAAGACAGTAGTGGCCATAAGCTAGGGCAGCAAAATTTCTAAAGCGTTACAATTTGGGGTGTGAAAGATTTTTTTTAAAGATTTTTAATTAAAATTTATTATACTCTACAAAACTTTTTTCTTAAATATTTAAAGAGTGCCTTTTTACTATTAAATTAAAATAAGTAATGATTTAGGTAAAGGTGGCATCGCTGTGCCCTAAGGCGGCACTTAGGGCTTAATCCCACCCTGGCTGTGACCTTTGAATGTGATTGTCAAAAATAAAGGCACTTTCAGTAAATTCTTTCAGGTGTAAAGTATACAAACAACTTATGTAAATATTTATGAAACTCTGAGAGCAAAATTTATAAGTGTAATTCTAAGTAATACTTAGTTTGTATATCGATGCTGATAAGCAATAATGTGTCAACCCACACAAAGTCGGATTCGGAGATATTGATGTATTTTTATATTGCGTCATGTATTCAACATTATTAAAAAATTAAAATTATCTAAAACAAATAAGTACAGTATAAGTTACTTAATTGAATATTTCGACTATTGAAGTGTACTCAATATTTAGAAAAAAAAACAATAATCTGATATATTTGAATAATTTATTATATGATAAAACCGTTTATAACATCAATCTGCTTAGAATACATTACACATTTAATTAAACTAGAAAAGATGGATATATACGTCTCCAAACAAATTTCTTAAGACTAGGTTTGACATCTTCAAACGCCATTTCTTCAAAATGAAGTCTGTGGGGCTTGACATGGTATTGCTTATCAACGTCCATATATAAAAGGCAACCGTTACTGGCTGCCTGATCTAAACACACAGTTAAAACCACAGAACGAATTCCACTAATATTTACCACGCTCTAAACACACAGTTCAAACCACAGAACGAATTCCAATAATATTTACCACGCTCTAAACACACAGTTCAAGCCACAGAACGAATTCCACTAATATTTACCACGCTCTAAACACACAGTTCAAACCACAGAACGGATTATGCTGAAATTTCCACGCTCTAAACACACAGTTAAAACCACAGAACGAATTCCACTAAAATTTACCACGCTCTAAACACACAGTTCAAGCCACAGAACGAATTCCACTAATATTTACCACGCTCTAAACACACAGTTAAAACCACAGAACGAATTCCACTAATATTTACCACGCTCTAAACACACAGTTAAAACCACAGAACGAATTCCACTAATATTTACCACGGTCTAAACACACAGTTCAAACCACAGAACGAATTCCACTAATATTTACCACGCTCTAAACACACAGTTAAAACCACAGAACGAATTCCACTAATATTTACCACGCTCTAAACACACAGTTAAAACCACAGAACGAATTCCACTAATATTTACCACGCTCTAAACACACAGTTAAAACCACAGAACGAATTCCACTAATATTTACCACGCTCTAAACACACAGTTAAAACCACAGAACGAATTCCACTAATATTTACCACGGTCTAAACACACAGTTCAAACCACAGAACGAATTCCACTAATATTTACCACGCTCTAAACACACAGTTCAAACCACAGAACGAATTCCACTAATATTTACCACGCTCTAAACACACAGTTCAAACCACAGAACGAATTCCACTAATATTTACCACGCTCTAAACACACAGTTCAAACCACAGAACGAATTTCACTAAAATTTTCCATGCTCTAAACACACAGTTCAAACCACAGAACGAATTCCACTAATATTTACCACGCTCTAAACACACAGTTCAAGCCACAGAACGAATTCCACTAATATTTACCACGCTCTAAACACACAGTTCAAGCCACAGAACGAATTCCACTAATATTTACCACGGTCTAAACACACAGTTCAAACCACAGAACGGATTGTGCTGAAATTTGCCACGCAGATCGTTAATATGAAGTTGGTTTCTGCTAAGAAAAGATTCAAAATTCAAGCCGATAAAATCGGTGTTCAAAGTTCGTATGGATAATCAAATATGGCGCGTGCGAATTCGCGAACAAAAGTTAGTAGTAAATAATTCTCTTTTCTATGTTTGTCTATGGTTATGTTATACCTATTGGTTCGGCCATTCATCGTATATATTAAGCTTTCTAACAAAAGCTCGGAAAGGTAACCTTTGTTATTTCGACAATAAATGTGATTTTTTTTGGTCGTTTCCTGTTTTGAAATAGAGGCTTTATTTATGGGTGTTTGTTTTTTTTATTACTGAAATATATTTCAGTATTTGATCTCAATTGTATAATAAAAAAAAATTAACACTTTATTTTTTCATTAATTTGTTAAAATTCACTTGTGCAGTTATTTAGTTGCTCGTTAACAATGATATAGTTATATTATATATGGATGATGATAAGCAATAATGTGTCAACCTACAAAAGTCAAATTCGGAGATATTGATGTATTCTGAAAATGCATAATGTATTTGACATTAATCAATTAAAAAAATAAAGTCATCAAAATAAGTACAAAAGAAGTTTCTTAATTTAATGTTTAGAATTTTAAATGTGAAAAAAGATGGATCTATACTTCTATTTTCTCAAAATGAAGTCCGTGGAGCTTGACATAGTATTGCTTATCAGCGTCCACATGTTATATATTGTAAGTTCATAGATTTTGTAATCCAGAAAGTCGATCACTTTAGACGACGTTGCTTAGCAACCAGCTAATGACTGTCAAGTCAAGTGACGAGCTTGTCAAAGTTGGAAATGGGTACAGATTTTTAAAATCAAACATAGTATCTATAATTATAAATTAATTATCATTGCTAGTTAGTAGGTTTATTTTGTGAGCATATAAAAATATTATATCATATACAAAAAAAATTAAAAGTGGACATCAGATATTTGTAAATAAACTGAAAAAGAAACAGCCATTTTCAAGCAAAGTGCTGTTTCAGTCTAGTCGATTGACCGATGAAAAAAGAAATTTCTTTTATCACCTCTGCAAGACTGAAGTAAAAAGAAATAATAGCAACAAAAGTAAATGTATAAAGCAAAACAAAATAGAATAATAAAATAGATAAAACAATAAGCACAAATAGGAAAGTCACTGAGCTTTCTGTTGTCTTAGGACTTTAAAATACATAGATTATTCCATTTAGATCTAAAATGTATTTATTTTCCGCTTCTACTTTAAGTACCCACGAGAAAAAAAAACACTGCCTTTTTAAACGGATTTGAATATGAGTTAAGTTTTATAATACATCAGACTAGCTTTTCTTCGCAGTAATATAGAGAATAATAAACTCATTTTTACATAATTTATAGCTTATGTCAATCTAGAATAAAGAACTTTTCATATGGTACCATAATTTTGAAAATAGGTTAAGTGACTCAGAGTTACCTCGTACACAAAAACTCGCTTTCTATTACTATATCAATACTAGCTGCCCCTCGCGATTTCACTCGTATTTATTGTTCTCGCTTCGCTCCTCCTAATCGTAGAGTGATGTAATATATCCTATAACATTCCTCAATAAACGGGCTTTCTACTACATAAATAATTTAGAATCGGAATAATTGTTTCAGAGATACCTTACATACAAACTTAGAAGCAAATTCTACCTCTTTATAATATTATCATAGATAGATACTGAACTTTACACGCATATCTAGTAAATTAATAACACTTTACGTATAATACATAACATTTCTCAAGCCACAGTAAATTGTAGTGCAGTAATTTAAAGTGGCCAACAACATACAACAATTTCAAACTATTATGGTCCTTCCGTATACGTAAATAAAGACTATTTTCACATGAATATATTTTCATCATCATGCGCAAATGCATATACTCAAGCTATATTAGTTCTTATGGTCTATTCAACAGAGTTGATTTAATTTAGTAATTATTTCAGTATGTAACCAAACAGCTTACTAACTATTGAAACCAAATTTGTGAACTTCTTCTCACCAGATGGCGCTAGAGGCAATTATATAAATATTAACAATACGGAAATATCTTTGTCGTTACGGTTAAAGATAAGTTAATGAAACCGTTTTAGTGTTGTACCTATCAAGGTAAAAATGGTTCTATCTATCAAGGCAAAGGAATGAATTAAAAAGACCTTTCCGATATTTCAAAATGGTAAAAACGTTTCTATGCATAATGTTATCCTATTGTCTTATTTAGATAAAACTTAATACTCATTCTTCGTTATGCTAATAATTAAATATAAAACACAAAATCATCGTATCAATATCAATCCCAACCCACCGAGGTGCAATGGGTTAGTTTAATTTACCTACATATATGAAGAAAAAAAAATCCTTTAAAGATCAAAGGTGAAAATAATTCAGCATAAATTAAATATTTATTCTACAGGTTAAGTAGTTGATGTCGCTTGATGGATGGTGTTTACCAGTTTTTTTTTTTAATTGCTTCTATTCCAAATTATACGCGGGCGAAGCCACGAGCAACTGAGTTTTGTTATAAATGTAAAAATTAGTATACGATACCGCTCCTTCTGAGCGGCTGAATGTAAATGCGATCTAAGTTTCATTCGATATTGTGTTTTAGCCTTAACGTCCTATCTAAATACATATATATAACTCAAAGGTGACTGACTGACACAGTGATCTATCAACGCACAGCCCAAACCACTGGACGGATCGGGCTGAAGTTTGGTGTGCAGTGAAATTTGGCGTGCAGGTAGATATTATGACATAGGCATCTGCTGAAAAAGGATTTTGATTAATTATATCCCCAAGGGAATAAAATAGGGGATGAAAGTTTGTATGAAACTTTGTCAATTTTAAACCGATAGAGCTGAGACTTTGCATGTATGAAGCTACTATGACGTAGGCATCACAGACGTAGTCACGAGCACCAGCTAGTTGTAATATGGAAGCTGATAAGCAATACTGTGTCAAGCCACACGAACTTCATTTTGAGAAAATGACGTCTAAAGATATCAAACCTATTCTTAATAACTATGTTTGAATAAGTATTTATCCATATTTTCTTTTCTTTTTTGATAAACGGTATAATGTAATAAAAGCAGGTTGATATATTTAATATATTAATTAATAAAGAGTTTTTTAAATATATGAGATTATTGTATAAATTACAAAATATGGAACGACCTTGAAATTCGAAACAATGAATTAAGAATCTTTTTTCCGTACTTATTTCGTTTATATGACTTTATTTTTTATCGCGCTATCAAAATACATAAATATCTCTGAATTTGACTTTTGGTGGGTTGACACATTATTGCTTATCAGCATCCATATATGCCATAAGTTACACCTGATAATATGTTTTACGCTTAATGTCCTATTGTTGTCACCTTCGTTCTTATTTGTGCTTTGTTAATTAATGTTGCTCAACAATATTAAATGCATATTTTATCGATATAGTAACTACACATTGTGTCTAACAAAAGCTATAATTTGTGCTGACTATATTTTAACATTGTTATAGTTGTATTAATATGATGTCAGTTTCAAAAGAGACGTTAATTTAAAACGATATAATTAAGACTACATAGTATTTTCGTTAAAATCATTTCAGTAGATTCGTTTTTAAATTAAAAAAAAACTGGAACGAGTATAGTCTATTTTTCTTCACTTGTCTTATTTAGCAGACAAATGGATGCTGATAAGCAATAATGTGTCAACCCACAAAAAGTCAAATTCGGAGATATTGATGTATTTTGATACTGCATCACCTATTTAACATTATTCAAAAAATTGAAGTCATATACTAAATAAGTACGATAAAAGGTTCTTAATTAATTTTCTCGAATTTCAAGTGCGTTCCATATTTTTCAATTTATACAATAACCTCAAATGTTTGAAAAACTTTTATGGGATAATATATTAAATATATCAATGTACTTTTAATTAAATTGTACCATTAATAAAAAAAAATAAAAGAAAAGGTGGATATAAAAAAGTAAAGTTAAGCTTGTTAATATCCCACTTCTGGGCAAAGGCCTCCTCTCCTATTAAGGAGAAGGTTTAGAGCTTAATCCACCACGCTGCTCCACTGCTGGTTTCCTTACGTTTTTTTCCTTCACCGCCGAGCTCGAGATGAATTTAAACACTAATTTAGCACTTGAAAAATCAGTGGTGTTAGCCGGGGCTTGAACCCGCCATCATCGGTTGTGATCGACATGTTCTAACCACAAGGCCATCTCGGCTCAAGGTGAATAAATATATACTGCTTTAAACATATTTATTAAGTATATACACATGTATATATATATTATTTCTTTAACCCCTAACGCTAATAAGGTTTTATAAGGTTCTTAGACATGTTCTACCAAAATCGGTCCATTCATTTTAATATCAGGCGCTCTTTTCCTTTTCAAAGCTTTTTGTGTGAGGGGTTTTAAAATTTTATAAATATGTCAGTAAGATAATTGCAATCCAACTGGGCTGGTAATAGCGGAGTGGGCAGTGGACCAAGAAATCGAAACGATTTGTACCGGTGCCTCGTCTCCCCATTTCACGTTTCATCAGCCTCAACTCCAGAATAATGGAACTATGTGTATTTGGTACGTGTGATAGCCATTTGGAAGCTGGACTAGGTCTTAAATTGAAAGTATTATTCTTATCTGTACATTTTAAGTAGAAACTGACCTGTTGATCAGTTATCGAACGGGATGAAAAATTATTAAAATACTAAAATGACTGTTAAAAAATTCAGTTCACGATAAAAGGGTAAAAATTTTGGGTTGTAAGTATTTTTAATGCCCCATTATAGAACACTAAAAACAAAAAAATTGTCCAAAAATTAAAAAAAAAATGTTAAGGGTGAACCATTATCACTTAGATGTATGAAAATAGTGTCAGTGCCTTAATTTTTTATAGCGACTGTTTTCGTAAGGTAGATAATTGATACCAGGATATAGAGTCGTTTCATGTAACTTACAACAGTAAAAGTTACTAATGCAATTTACGCCTTGGCATGATAATATTATAATTTTATATGTTGTTTTATTTACATCATCTTCCTTTGGGCTATATATAAATTTACAATCTCTAATTCAACCTATAATGCGTAAAATTTTGAAAAACATCCATATTTATTACAATTTTGTTTTAAACAGGAGTCGTATTCAATTTTGTGTGTCTTACTTCAAAATGACGGATTTCCATACCACCGTTTGTCCCTTATTATACCTCCTTAGGGGGGAAATGTCCTAAATTTTTTTTGCTAACAACACAAAAGGTTTCGACAGTCAAATTTCAAGTTCATAGCATCAGCGGTTTAGGCTCTGCGTTGATGAATCAGTCAGTAAGGACATGTAACTATATATGTATAGATAGGACTAGTAAATAATTACTTATGTAAATAAAAATCAATTTAAACATCTAAGAAAAAATTTCAGTAGAGAACGACTAAATCGATTTGGCTGAGTCATTGTCGTGTTCTTAATTATCAAGGTTTGAATAAGAGAAAACTCGGGAATTTAGGATGTAAATTATATATTAAAAATTCGTATGGCACTCACAGCTGTTGCATTTCAAAACAACAAAAAAAATCGTATTGAATATATATTTATAATAAATAATAAATATACACTAAACGTTTCATAATAAAGACTTTATGATCTTGTGTTGGGGGTCAGTAAACACACAGAACACAAGCACAAAGATCCATGACAATCTATAGGGCCTACATACAGTTTGTTATGAACGGAAATCGAATCCGCGTTATACCACGTAATATCGTTAGCGTTTAGTCAGTTGCATTGACCACTGCGCCAACCTGTCGTATAATATTGATATTTTGCAAAAATCATATCATAGCGTATATATTATTTAACTAGCAGTTGCTCGTGGCTTCGCCCGCCCGAAGTTAAGAAGTTGTCGGATTTATTTATCCCCTTTATATGTAATTAAAAGCCTAAAAAATAAGTTTTTTATTATAATATTAGTAGAGTTTGCACCCGAGTTCAGTGTGCAGCGGCTATAATATTGGGAGCATATTTCCGTTAAATTGAAATTTCAATTTTCGAGCAAATAGCGCACCAACTAATAAACCACTTACAAAATTTAAGCTTATTTTAAACAACTTTATTATAACGCTAAACATATGTAATAGTAGAGAAACTCTGTGATTATATTAACTATTATAAAAATCCATATGCTTTTAAATTCTGTTATATTTTAGGAAATCACAACCCCGATCCGATAATGTCACCTAATTTTCGATATCACGATGTAGATATTATTGTTCGCTATAACACATAATAATAATAATAATAAATAAACGCATCACACTCAACATTTTGGTTCCATTATTTTCTCGTGATCTTGTATCGGGGATCACACACACAACACAATCACAAACACCCAGACCACGACAAACATCCGTATGGTCTATACAGACGTTTACCGTGAGCGTTGATCGAACCTGTTACCGTTAGCGCTTCAGTCAGTTGCAGTGCAAGTCCAAGGTGTGTTATTTTCCAGTGCAATTATATATCGCCATATTCACTCTCTTGATATTAACAGGCCGTTGCTAGGTAACTCTCTAAGTTACGTGTACCTCAGTCCCATTACTAGTGTGGGTACATATAGTCATTTGTTAAGGTTTAATTAAACCTGGACTTTCTAAAGAGCACAATATAAACACTTTATCACGGAAATGTCAACAAGAAAATGTAATTTCAAACAAATTACTGTACAGGGAACGCCGCCACTCTTATGGGTCTTAATCTTGTAGGTTGTCTGTTAATTTTGTTGGAACCTACCCCACACCCTCATTGAGTGCACTGGGGAATTCATTTCCATTTTTAATTAAGGATCTATAGATACAATAATATATTTATCTATACTAATATTATAAAGCTGAAGAGTTTGTTTTTGTGTTTGCACGCGCTAATCTCAGGAACTACTGGTTCTAATTAAAAAAAAATTGCGTTGGATAGCCAGTTCAGACGTAACATTGCGGTACAACGCATAGAAGCAAAGCAATAACCATAAACGAGAGTGAAACTGCGAGGTGCAACTAGCCCTGTACAATATGATATTTTAACCGACTTCCAAAAAAGAGTATCTATGTATATACGTTTGTATATTTGCGATTTTCTCAAAAAATACGTACCTAATTTGTATCGGGCTTTCGCTACTAAGTGCATATTTTTGAAAAAAGAATAGCGGTAGCTTATCGTAATAATCCTGCGGTGACCGCCGTGCCGTTTTAGGAAATGAAAAATTTATTTATAATTTTTGTGTACCTACTGAAATCTGGCAAAAACTCTAGTCCAAATTATTCTTTACACTCTTCATATACTTTTAATGGGGTACCAAATTATGATGAGATCGTGCTAAACAAAATAACTTTTGTGGGATAACATTGAATTACCAGAACAGATTGAATTACTAGCCAGCATCGTTCAAAGTTGTCGGCATTCTGGCTGCCATCACTAACGATACATTTATTTACCATTTAAGGTTAATAACTTTAACGATTGCACCCCCACTGGGGAGTGAATTGGATTTTTTTATAAAAAAGGCTAATATTCTTAATCAGAAAATAAATTGACAATATCTATGAACATATGTGACCTAAGTAGAACCACAAAAGAGAATTTTATTATCTATTTCCATTTATAACCAACAAACCGTGCATCTTAATATAAAGGCAAGAGTTTGTTAAAATAATTGAACCGATTTCAAAAATAAAATACGTTTTTTCGATCATTTGGATAACACACTTTTAAATCAATTTACTGAACCGATTTTAATGTAAATTGAATGTGACATATTCCAGAGATGAGACACATCTTTCAAACCAAAGAATTAACCTAATTGGTCAAGCCGTATAGAGTACTACTCGACGAACTCCTTCTTTTTTCCAAGCTAGTTAATGAAGATAAGAATGTAGTAAAAACTAAGTTCATCGGCTTTTGAGGGTTGTTGATCAAAAGGACATGGAACTTTGGCATGTCGTCGCCCGGACTACACGTAAAATACGTATTTTATTTAATTAAATAGGAAATACCAGACCTTAATCAAAGGGACGTTCATTTAAATATAACTACATATATCTAGGATTCTCTGGAATCCACTTTGGAAATGTAATTAGTTTTATTAACTTTCAAATATATCTTAAGATAAATGCAGATTTAATCACGTGTAAAGTTCGCCTTGCACTTGACTGGTTTTATTAGGACGCTGATAAGCAATACTGTGTCAAGTTGTACGGACTTTATTTTGAGAAAATGGCGTCTAAAGATGTCAAACCTATTCGTAACAAATTTGTTTGAAGACATACGCATCTCCTCTTTTCAATTTTGATAAAATGTATAATGAATTAAAAGCAGATTGGTATATTAAAGTTTTTATCTAATAATAAGTTTTTTTTTAAATATATGAGATTACTGCATATTACAAAAAATGTAACACACTTCAATATTGTTATCATTAAATTAAGACACTTTTTTCTTACTTATTTCATTGAAATGACTTAAAATTTGTTTGAATAATTTTAAATATGTAACGCATTGTCAGAATACATCAAAATCTTTGAGTTCGACTTTTTGTGGGTTGACACATTATTGCTTATCAGCATTCATCTGTTATTATAGCGGCGATAGAAATATACACTAAACAATTTAATTATAAATTCCTATTAAGCGAGATTTAAATTTTGTCGGTCTAAATGTATACCTCGTACATGCAAATTGCCGAACTTTACAAAAACTTCTTTTTAAAGCTAACTGTAGTAAATATGCTTATATTTTTAAATGAATTAGACTTAAGGTATTGTAAGAATTAATATTATTATAAAAGAAAATAATTTGACTACCTTTTTCACTGAGAAAATTCATTTTTAACAAAATTGTTAGTTACGAGGCCATCCTCTAAAGCGACGATTCGTTAGTTTTACTTTTATTTATTTATTTATTTATAAAGGGTTACCAAGAAGACACACAATCGTTACATGGATAAAAACAAGACAGCATAACATATTTATAAAAAGGCGCCTTAATTATAGGTAACACTATATTTACCATATCAACGAAATTTAATATGTAAAAAGTGACAGAATAAAATAAAATAAAATTATAGTGAATTAAAATAACATTAAATAAACCTAAATTAAATAATATAAGTCATGAAAGAAAACATAAATAAAACAACTGTGTAACTTGGTAACCAGTGACGTTACTATAGGGTGGTAGGGCTGACAAAAAGCCACGGACCCCGAACCCGAAAGGGCCCCGGCCTAAAAGAATTTTATTAATAAAAATCTTACTATCTAAAAGTAAATTGTTATTTCATTATAAATGTGTATAAACCTATGCTCTTGAAAATAAAACTTATCACATATTTAACTAAAATACACACAATATTATTAATAGTTAATAGTAACTTCTTAAGTGGTTCATCAAAATTAAGTTATAAAGTGACGATTTTTACATGGTGGTCCCATTGAAAGAATTTGCCACAGGCCTTAGATGGTGTAGTTACGCCTCTTCTAGTAACAGTTACCAAGGCAAGTCAATTCTTTTATATGTTAAACAGTGACAAAACAACTTATGTAAATCTTTATGAAAATCTGAGATCATAACTACATAAGTATCGCTTTTCGGTCAATGGATGTATAGCCCGCTGACAGACTGACGGACGAACGAAACTTTACTACGAAATTCCTAATTAGAGTGTTTTGGGCATATTTCTCATATCTTGACCGTATTATAAAAGGTTGTAATTAACCCAGTTATCATAGGATTTACCCTTTTATCAATAGGGTTTAACTAATTAGACCCTGATAACAAGATGTGGGGATTAATGAAAATAATAGTGCCTTTGACCGCGACTTGCCTCGCGTTATTATCTGACTGCTAGACAATCTTCAAAGTTTTACATTTGTCACCTTTGAAATTTTTAATTTACATTGTGAAAAATTACATGAACGATAAAAATACGCGGTCATAATATGTGTTGATTTTCTAGCAGGATATTAAAATATTATTATCTGTAATTGAGAATACACTTTTTATAAATTTATTTTAAAAGAGTACCGAGTTTCTTGCAGGTTCTTCTCGGTAGAATCTACTCACCGAACCGGTGGTAGCTTCATACTTAAAAGACTCTTTGTAACTTGACGATTTAGAAGCGCTTTAAAAGCGTACTTGAATAAAATATATTTTGAATTTGAATTTAAGGCGAGAATTACATCTGTAAGTTTTACTCTTGTAATTGATGTTAAAACACTACGGGTTTATAATTATATTTGCACCAATCCTGTATATTATATCTAAAGTGATACCAATTTACCATCTTTTAACTTGAAAACTCAGCGGTGCTAACCGGGATTTGAACCCGCGACCATCGGTAGAGATCGACGTGTTATAACCACTAAGACATCTCGGCTCTTAATATTAATTAAAAGAGTAAAATAAACATTAGTGGAAACGACTTTAAAAGCAATGTACGCAATCTCGTTTACTTTAATGATATATTTTTATTTGAACTATTTTGATTTTAAAAACCAACTGCTGTACCGATTTTGATGAAAATTTGATATAGAAGTAAAACCTGCAGACAAACTATAATCAACCAATCAAAAACCTCCTTTTTGGAAGTCTGTTAAAAATATAGATAATCTTTTTAAATGGTCCATTCACGTTACGACGATCGCAGGGCTGATAACGAATAATGTGTCAATCCACTAAAAGTCGAATTCGGAGATATTAATGTATTGTGATAATGCGTCATGTATTTAACATTATTAAAAAAAATCAAGTCATCTAAACTAAATAAGTATGGAAAAAAAGTTTCTTAATTTATTATTTCAAATATTGAAGTGTTCCATATTTTGCAATATGCAATGATATTGTCTCGTTCTCTTTTTAAAGACCTCTCAAAGAGGCTTTGGGAGTCAACTGGGGAACCAAGAGCTGGCAGCTACCTCGGTCAAAGGATCAGCTGGGCCATTCAACGGGGTAATGCTGCCAGTATTTTGGGAACTTTACCCAGATGCAGTGGCTTAGATGAGGTCTACAATGTTTTGTAAAATATAATCCTTTTTTTATAGTAATTAAGATGTAAATAGTTTAATGTATAATCTTTTCTTTTATTTTTTTTAATTTATGTATATAAATTAATTAAGATCTTAAACTGTATAACTATTTATCAAATAAATTTATGATATCATATATTTAAAAAACTTATTATTAAATTAAACTTTTTATTATACAGATCTGCTTTTAAATGATTATACATTTTATTAAAAATATAAGAAAAGATGGATATATTTTTAAACGGAGTTATTAAGTATAGGTTTGACATCTTTAGACACCTTAAAATGAAATCCGCGTTGCTTAATATAGTATTGTTTATCAGCGTCCAAATATTCAATTCAATTCTTTGGTTTATGGCTTTTAGTTGTGCCAGTTAGGCACATGTTACTTCGCCAATGTCACGTGGAATGGAGAAAACACGATGGAGATTGATCGGTGGGGTCGAGAATCCTTGACTAAATTTTGAAAACACCCTAAAATAGTGTGAATTACATTGTTAGTCCTAAAACAACACAAAAAGTTATAATAAATATATAGTATACAAAAATACAACTAATATTAATGGAACAATCACATGTTTTGTTTACAACTAGCGTCCAAATATTGTACGCGATGAATGTACGGCTTGCTTTGCGGGTCACTTTAAATTACATGTTAAATTATAAATTCCTAAGACGCCAGTGTATAGTGAATGTCTGCTATTAATTTAACTTTAATGAATTCTAAACTAATAACAATTTGATATTAGTTTTATTATAAAAAATAGATCTAACTGCTAAAAGGTATAGGATTTTTATAAACTTTTTTATACTCAAGTTAATTAGAATTCCAAGTTTCAATAACTTGGCATTTTAATTGAAAATACTCGCGCCATCTTGCTTTAAGGATAGTGAAAAGCGTTTTTCTTTTATCTTGTTGAACCGATTTAAAAAAGGAGGAAGATCTCAATTTATAACGTATTTTCTTTTTAATGTTTGTTATGTCATAACTTTATCATTTGATGACTGATTTGGAAAATTATTGTTTTGCTTGAAAGGGTATGCTTTTTATCTAAAACGTCCTAATAATACCTCGCACTTCAAAATCGTTCAAGTTAAATGTATTATTAGGCAGTCGGGGATTCCAGTTTTTTAAATCATGTTTCAAATATATTTTTTTGTTTAATCTATATTTAAAAAAGCAATGCCAACCCTCTTTTACCTTACAACCCATTCTTCTTTAAACATTACTCCTTT
Source organism: Hypolimnas misippus (assembly GCA_037950945.1). Lineage (NCBI taxonomy): Eukaryota > Metazoa > Arthropoda > Insecta > Lepidoptera > Nymphalidae > Hypolimnas > Hypolimnas misippus. Next base: position 7,824,609 of record JBBEEQ010000009.1, read on the forward strand.
TAAAGCATTTAGTAGTCCTCTAGTATCGATTATTACTATTTTAAATAATATAAACTTTAAAAAAACAACCGAATTCAAAATCACAATACGCAATTTCATTTAACTTAGATGACATACTAATTTCAGTTATTTTGATTTAACTGATTTTGATAAAAAATGTATCGAACAAATCTGAAAGTGTACCCTTTCGAATAAAATAATTTTGATTCTATTGAATATCGAATAAAACCTACTATAAATTGAAAACCTCATCCTTTTTAAAGTCGGTTAAAAATGCAGATATTTTAAGACGACAGACGGACAAATATTTTATTACTTATTTATTTACACTGGAGGTCGCCTCGGTCGATATTCGACCATAGTTCATTAAATTTTCAACCGATTTCAAGATTGGCCGCAGACTTTAACAATAAACAAAAGTGTATACGCGTGTGTGCGTCAAATCATAGTGTATGTATGTTTCTTTTTATTAATTTAATGTATTTTTATGCATAATTAAAACAAAATAGCATTCCTCGCTCCTTCTCTATACAAAATATAAATGTATGAAATTTCGTACTCCGTCCGTGCAGTTTTCGTTAAAAAGTACAAAGGTTTTGCTTGTATTTATATATAACTAAATATATCGAAGGCAATATCGAATAACCTTTGGTAAAATGCGACGCACCAATGATTTAATAGCATGAATTTTCGCGCAGAATTCGGTTCTGAAGCGCTTCTATTTTCAACCCTTTAATATGACCGCTATTGACACATGCGGCAGTAGGCGCGCTAGCATTTCAAAGAAAGTAATATAACGAACAGACTTTAACACAGTCTAAGGCGAGAATTACACTTGTAAGTTTTATTTTCATAACTGATATAAACGCCTGTGTAACCTAGTAATAGATACGTCGTAAATAGTTACGAAAACTGTGGCTATCTAAAATAAGATACTGACAGTAAATTCTTTCAGGTGTAAAGCAATGAGAAATTATCTATGTAAATCTTTGTGAAAATCTGAGAGTAAGACGTGTTAGTGTAATTCTCGCCTAAGAGCTAGAGTGTGTGTGTGTGTGTGTGTGTGTGTGTGTGTGTGTGTGTGTGTGTGTGTGTGTGTGTGTGTGTGCGTGCGTGCGTGCGTGCGTGCGTGCGTGCGTGCGTGCGTGCGTGCGTGCGTGCGTGCGTGCGTGCGTGCGTGCGTGCGTGCGTGCGTGCGTGCGTGCGTGCGTGCGTGCGTGCGTGCGTGCGTGCGTGTGTGTGTGTGTGTGTGTGTGTGTCTTTTACATAAAAATATTATTTATTTTTTGTAATTAATAAAACAGACCCGTAAATAAAATTAAAACCAATGTTGATAATAACCGATTCAAGTACACAAGGTAACTATTACATAAATATAATTTTTCCACAAATTAACGCGGGTTGAATCGCAGGGCACAGCTATAATACACATACAAAAACAAGGCGAAAAATAGGCGACGATTCGCTAATAATCAAATAAAATAAAATAAAATCAAACAATAAAAGCGATCTAAGAAAGAAGAAATCGTTTAATATATTTAACATTACATATTTCTCTTGACCCGAGTTCGTTAAAGCCGAGCCATTAAAATTGACTAACATGTATTTATTGCTGGAAGCCGCCAGATGGTGCTTCCGGGACAAACTGTTTGATTAACATAATTCAATTGGCTATTTTAATATTAAAAGATTGGAAAAAAATCTTTGCTATGTAATTGATTAAAATTGAAAATTAAAAAAAAGTCTGAGAATCTATTAATTGATACCTTTGCTGTAAATTGTTGAGGAGTCTTGTATCATACAAAGTATTAGGATCAATTTATATATTTTTATTATTATTCCGCATTTATTATATCGTTATATATTCAAATAGGATTTATGAAATATGTAATCAATTTCGTTGTAACTGGCCGTAATTGTTTTTTCTTCTTCTTTCAAATTTAGAACGTGAAAAAGATGTATTGATTTTTGTGTTGCGTAATATTGTTGTAAAAATGAGTTATGAATATAAAGTTTTTATGTTTATTTAATGTTTAATTAAAATACTTAATCTCTAATGAACTATCGATCACAAAGAATTCCATATTTTTGTTTTAATAGGTTATGTAGCACGCGAGTGTTTAAAATTATAGGTCACACATATGTTTGAAAGTAAATTGAATACTTACTGTGCATCTTCCTACCACAGCTTATAAAAAGAGGTCATGATCTTCAAATGTCTGTCTAAGAACAACTAGAAAACCCTATTTCAAAATAAAAAAAAAAAACACGTAAAACGTAAGAGGTTTCATATGGCACCAACTTCGAATGTTTTACTTGACACCAACATCAAAATGTTGTAAAAAATATTAATGTTTTGTCCTATAGTTTATTTGTACCTATTAAATTAGTTTTGAAATCGGTTTATTTTTATTTAAAAAATATATTTTCCAAATCTTATAATATATCTATCTCTGTTAAGATCAACAAGCGTTGCCAGGCAACTTTCCAAGCTACGTGTATATTAGTTATATTAATAGTACATAAATAAAATATTAAAACAAGATGGTTGGTTCAATTGGCAGAAATCCGAAATTATGAAAGATCGAGTAGTTGAAAGACCACGTCACCGATTTTGAAATTAACATACAACGTAAGTATTACACTTATAAGTTATACTCTTATACTTTCATAAAGATATACATTATTGCTAACCTGAAAGAATGTATTGTCTATACCTATATTTTTAAACGCATCACTCTCAATGGCCTCCATTAGGGTCTTATAATCCTGTGTCCGAAAACACCCAAAACATAAGCACAAACACCCAGACTACGGCAAGCATCCGTACGACCAATACAGATGCTGTGAGCGGGGATCGAACCCGTGACCTTTAGTGCTTCAGTCAAAGGTCACTACGCCAACGATTCAGCCAGCAAAAGCTTTCATAAGGGTACCAAGAGATTATAAGTTGTTTTATGTAAAACTGACAAATGTAATTTTCGCCTAAGGAAATTAACATTCGTCGCAAAAAATTCTAAGACATATACGAGTATATCCGCTAATCATTCGTCGAGGTGCGAGATAGAATAAGCTGCATATGTTTTAATAAGCTATTAAGGATAATAGGAAAAAAACGCCAGAAGTGAACCATTATACCGGGTGCTACACAACTCTGTTAGGTCATTTATCTGTAGCCTTTACTTTCATCTTCACTCGCATTAATGTAGATTTTATAACCCGACTGCGCGGCGCAAAGGCTTAAAATAGGTTGCTATATGGTAACAACACAACACTGTACCCATGTTATTTATATTCATTCAATCATACATAATGTCTTATAACATTATGGTAATGTCAGTTCCATAATATCAAGGCCACGTAACCTAAATTAAAGTTATATTTTTGGAAATAATTATTATTAATAAATTACTATCCCATGATATTTTCTAACTATACATATCGAGAGACAGGTAGGCGTAGTGGTCACTGCAACTGACTAAAGCGCTAACGGTCGCGGGTTCCATCCCGCTCACGGTAAATGTCTCTATTGGCCATATGTTTGTCGTGATCTGGGTGTTTGTGTTGTGTGTTTCCGGACCTCTGACACAGGATCATGAGATCCTAATGTGGACCGTTGAGTGTGATGCCATTATTTATTATTCGACGTTAGAAATCTGTACCCATTTCCAATTTTGACAAGCTTGTCAATTGATCCATATTTTGCAATTTTTACAGTAATCTCATATATTTTAAAAAGTTATTGTTAGATAAAACTTTTTGTTATTTTAATCTGTTTTTAATTCACTTTACCAATTATCAAAATAGAAAAGAAAAGGTGCATATATACGTCTTGAAACTAAATAATACGAATAGATTTAACATCTTTAGATGTCATATTCTCAAAATGAACTTCAGGTGGCTTAACACAGTATTGCTTATCGGCTTCCATTTATTAATTTTGTATATTTAAAAAAGGTTTCTCGTGTAAATGATTGCTTAATCATCTATACGTCAACTGATATATTCCGAACATAAACTAATTATTTATTCAATCCCATATATCTTCATTATGTCATTGCCTATAAAACTGAAAATGCGGTAGTAGCAAGTCGATATTTTTATCTAACAAGTGAAACTAATTTGGAACTCTTAACGGGTCGTCAGTGTAACCCAATGATATATGGACCGTGTTCCATGTCCTTTCATTTAAATCGGTTTAGTTGTTTTAGCCGAGGTGGCCTAGTAGTTAGAACACGTCGATCTCAATTGATGATCGCTGGTTCAAGTGCTAAATTTGTGATTAAATTAATCTCGAACTCGAAACCTACATGTGTCAGGAGAAATTCTGACACATGTATATCCAACCCGCAGTGGAGCAGCGTGGTGAATTAAGCTCTAAATCTTCTCCTTAATAGGAGAGGCGGCCTTTGCCCAGCAGAGACACATTTACAGGGTGTAACTCTTTTTACTTTTTGTAGTTTTGGCAAGATTGCGTAAGACACACACACACATACACACACACACACACACACAAAGTTTCTTTCGCATTTATCAATATAAGTAAAGATAATATCATTGTTACTATTCGAAACTAAAAGGGAACGCATTTGAAATAGTTTTCTGAATACTTCGTGTTGTGATCGCCCAGTCACGGGTTGATTGATTAGTTAGAAAAGTGATTGGGATAGCAGCAAAAGTATTTCAAATGTTATTACTGAGGTAAAACCCAGCTGTAGTCCTTTGACAGTTCGTATACTACTGGCTCGACCGGGCAGTACCTCACTCTCCCAGAAGAACAAAGTGAAATAGCTTATATAGCTGTGCTTCGTGTGGTTAGTGAGAATGTTGACAGCCTAACCCCCATTCCTTTATTAACATCCTAATCATATTTGGACGCTGATAAGCAATACTGTGTCAAGCCACACGGACTTCATTTTGAGAAAATGGCGTCTAAACATGTCAAACCTATTCTCAACAAATATGTTTGAAGAAGTATATATCCATCTTTTATTTTATTTTTTGATAAAACTCTTATAATGAATTTAAATCAGAGATGATATATTTAATTTATTATCTGATAAAAAGTTATTTAAATATTTGAGATTATTGTATAAATTGCAAAAAATGGAACGCACTTGAAATTCGAACCAATTAATTAAGAAACTTTTTTCCTTACTTATTTAATTTATATGACGATAATTTTTTTTGAATAATGTTAAATAGATTATGCAGTATCAAAATACATAAATATCTCCGAATTTGACTTTTTGTGGGTTGACACATTAATGCTTATCAGCATCCATTTAAGCTCGAGAAGCCAAGATGGCATAGGGGTTAGAACACGCCGATCTTTACCGATGATTGCGGGTTCAAACCCCGGCTGGCACCGCTGATTTTTCAAGTGCTAAATTTGTGTTTAAATTCATCTCGAGCTCGGCGGTGAAGGGAAACATCGTGAGGAAACCTGCATGTGCCGGGAGAAATTCTGACACATGTATATCCGCCAACCCGCAATGGAGCAGCGTGGTGGATTAAGCTCTAAACCTTCTCCTTAATAGGAGAAGAGGCCTCAGCTCAGCAGTGGGACATATACAGTTACTTTACTTTACTACTTTTTCATATTTATTAAGCTGGAAACATATTTGTGGCTCATCTGATGCTGAAAATGTCCATGGGCGGTGATTACTTAACATCAAGTGACCCGCCTGCTCGTTTGCTAGCTATTTTATAACCAAAAAAATGTTTTCAAATTTAAAAATTAGAAAGGACTTTAAACAGCAACCTCATTTATTTATAATATTATTACAACAATAATACATTTTAAAATAAATGGTACAATAATTTGAGATACTTTCAATGAATCTGTAGGTTTTAGATTGGAATAGTTCAAAAGGAAATTATGATTGCATTGTTTAATAGAATACGTATAATAAATTGTAACGCGGATAAATAATAAACAAATATATATGACCAATAACTCGTTTTAATCACCAACTTTTTATATATAATTATAGCACAACTTAACTTATAACTTGTAAGGCACACAACACAATAATTATTGCACAATTGTAACCCGATCACACTACTGTCGCCTATTTTATGCTACCCTCCTCTCCTCTCCAAACCGTACCTCGCCCCTCCATCACATAATCGCGCCACTGGTAGTCAACACACCTCTTATTTTTCGTTACAAAATACAATAGCTATGCAAGAATTACACTTATAAGTTTTGCTCTCAAACTTTCATAAAGATTCACGTAAGTTATTACTCATTGCTTTACATCTAAAATACATCATTTTGCCTTATTTTCGACATACACAATTGTCGTAGCCACTTACGACGTTTCTGTGATAGAGTTGTTTTTTTATTGATTACATTAACAAATCGCGATAAGTAATGGTAGTAATACCTTTTTATCGTCCGACGTTTCGACGAAGTTGCATCCGTCGTGGTCACGAGCTGACTCAGCTAGAATCAGCTAGTGGCGCGTATTACTACCGTTAGTTATCGCGATAAGACTCGTTATATTAAATATAAATGGTGTAAATCGCGAAAGCTTAAAATATATACGTTAGCGGAACTTACAGATGTAATTCTTGCCTTATAACTACGATATCTTACAAAGTAATCAATTATTAAGATATTTAAGTTTTAAAATCTGTATTTGCAGTTTTAGTAAAATTAAAAGATATTATTTAATGGAGGAGTGGAGGAGGAAATCGTAGAGCATATTTAGTTATGTATACTAATATAATGAATGTAAATCGAACTTTGCATGTGCGAAGTAAACTCCGGAACCAGTGAAATTATTTGAAAACTTGGTACCATTTGTAAGGTACATTATTCTAGATCATAGACCATATTTTAATTATACATGTATTATTTTAAAACTCTATAATAATGCAACTGAAGCCTCGCGTAAAAGCAATATAATATAAAAGAAATAACTAAAACGTTTTTAAGTAAATAAGTAGTTATCTGTGCTAATGTAATAAAGAGAAATTAAACTTTGTACGAGTGGAGTAAAGTAACTTAGCTAACAGATTTTGAATTCACTTGAACAGTCACTTTAATGCTAAGCGTGCGATAAATCCGATTACGCACTTTTGAATCGTCAATAAAAAAACTTAAAAAAAAAGTATTTTCATTAATGGGAATCTATTACCGGTTCAGAATATAAATTCTACCAAGAATAACTTCTATATAAAAAAAATTCGTCAAACGTTACTATTTCATGCCTAAACTGTTAAAACAATTTGAATGAAATTTTGCATAGATGTTGATTAGACCTTAGAAAATAGCCTAGGCGAATAGCTTTGTCGCGAAAATACACTTTAAATAGGCTGAAATAGGATGTAACCGGGTTCACACTTGCCACTTAATAAGTTTAAAGCCTAAATAAACTATACAAGATTATTTGGACGATAAAGAGGCGTGGATATAATGTGCGTTGATTTTCTAATCGGATATCAAAAATAAATTGCGATAAAAATCCATTATGAATGATTTTAAAAGAGTTCCTATCGAATTTCTTGCCGGTTCTTCTCGGTAGAGACTACATTCCGAACTGGTGATAGTTAAAAAAAATTCAAAACCAATTGACATATAAATTGACGATTCAAAAGTGCTTTAAAAGCCTATTTGAATATAGTCTATTTTGAATTTGAATAATGTTAGTAGTAGTTAAATTGCTAAATTCATCACTATAAGGAAATTTGCTATTCGAAATAATTATTCTGTTCAAACGAAATTGAGGGTAACAACAGATCTAAAATAGTTTTTAATTTTCTATACTTATCTCACTTTTTAAAGACCTCTCAAAGAGACTTTGGGAGTCAACTGGGGACCCAAGATCTGGCAACAACCTCGGTCAAAGGATCAGCTCGGCCATTCAACGGGGTAATGCTGCCAGTATTTTCGAAACTTTACCCAGATGCAGTGGCTTAGATGAGGTCTACAATCTTTTGTAATAAATTATCTTTTTTTTTGTATTAATACACACAATATTCTTAAAGTAAAATAAACATCAAATGGATTTATAATTCAAATTTGTTTAGAATACAAACTCAACCGAAATATCAACTATATCTGTGTAAACACAGATATGTCGATACACAAAAAATATATATTATACATTACACAAAAATGCTTGCACGATATTACACGTACAATACAACATGGTGACGATCTAGAATACAAAATAAGAAGATTATATATGAATTTTCGCTTATATCCAAAAACGTTGTTATCGAATTGCCTCAGTGAATGGAATCTTTGATATTGTAAGATATGTGTCTAATATTTTTTCGCGGAGACTAACGCAATATGTACTATATATTATTATAAGGTTTTCTATCCCTTCCCAAGGTTTGCAGGATTTGAATAAGCTTAAGTATTTTATTCATATCGTTGTCTTAGATTCTCGCGATCATTATTCATATATTATTAATATCTTGAATAACGTTCCGGTCAAGATACCAACTAAGAAACCGGTGACGGTAGTTGTAAATAATATTTCTAAAACCTCAAATAGACAAATGTAACCTTAGTCTACCCGTGACCACGAACGCTGCAAAGTGCTCGAAACGTCGGTATGATAAAACAATTTAATATACGCGATTTAAATACGTTTAAAATAGTTTTATTTCAATATTTTATCATATTGATACTATTATCTCGATACAAAGGTATATTATTTTATTTAGTTTTAGTTTGCTATCAATGTAGATTATTTTGTGCCGGCGGTATAAACTTATTTTTCTGTCAGCCGGTATGGCACGTGCGCCACCTACTCGAAATTAATTGTTCTACACCTGTAACTTTCTCGAAAGTGCAAACAATAAGTTGACAAGGTTTTATTGTATTCGGATAAACGCTTCAGTTCAAAAGATACGAACAAAAAACATTATAGTATGTATATATATAAATTGGTATATATATAAGTCAAAATTGATGTTTAAACTGACAGGTTTGTGAAAAAATTAATTAACCAACTTGCTTTACGTTATTAGGTTAGGTGCGTTTAATTTACTTATTTTTTTTTAATTAAGGAAGACAAGGAAAATATTTTTTTTGTAATCTGTGGTTTAAAAAAAATTAGATTTCATTGAAGACAATTCGAGTTTAAATATTAGCTGTGTCTGTATTATTTGAGCTGATATTTAAAAAAATTAAGGACATTTAATCAAAATCAAAATATACTATATTCAAATAGGCTATTAAAAGCACTTTTGAATCGTCTAAACAAACAAAAAGTATTTAAATTAATGGAACGCTACCGCCGATTAATCGAAAGTAAACTTACCCGAGCTACAGTCATAATCATGAATGAAATCAATAGGTTATTATCGAATACAACATTTTAAAAGTAAAATATATATCCAATGTTAAGTACATTCGACAATTGAATACACAAAGATAGGTATTTTTTAGACGTAAGTTTTATTTTAATGTAAATTAGCTTTTATTTTTCACATTTTTTCTTTAAAAAAAGTATTTTATGTAATGACAAAAATTTTAAGTGATGCAAAAATAATTCACCTTAATCAAGTCAATCGCAAATTGTCTTTATATAACAAGCTTAAATTATTTTGTTTCAAATTATTTTCGTATTCAAGTACGATTACTAATAAGAAATTAATTTTACTATGATTTTTTTTTATTATTTTTAAAGTAAATATTTTTTCATAATTATTTTTACTGCGTTCAAGAATAATTTTATGTCCTGTAAATTTTATGGGTGTTATATTTCTTACTAAACTTATTTTATGTATACTTTTTTGTTTAAATAATTTTTGTAATATTTAGAAAATTATATTCTTAAGTTTTATATTTTTAAAGTTAGAAAATGACTTTATAACTTCGATCAAAAATAAATTAAACACTCTAATAATATTTAAGAACATATAATTTTTTACGGAAATACTTACTTATTTTAAAAAGCACAAGAAAAACCCACACAAACACAAACACTTTACAACTAAACTTTTTTGTATTTCAAAACTTTACACTGACTAAAACTTTTCTTAAAACAGCGTCACTTAAATAATATATATAACTTTTTAAATGTACTAAATAAATGTAATATTTTACATATATTTTTTCGGTTTTCGTATCCGCAAACAGTAGAGAGCTTTACCATGCGTCGGATCTCTGTGGCGGCTAAATTGCTACTGACGGATATCTGGTCGGTTATTAACAGACAGGTGAATAATTAAATACTTAAAAAAGACAATGGTATTATGTTCTTTAAGTAGTAGTAAAGATGATTTTATCTATATATATGTATCTATACATAATATAGTAATGAGAAAACGAATTTTGTATTTGCGAAGTAAATACCGGAACCACTGAACCATTTGAAAGGTACATTATTCTTAATAATTGTAGGCTATATTAAGTACATATGTGTATTATTTTAAAACAAAATCCACACCAACATTAACCTAATCTATACTAATATTATAAAGAGGTAAAATGTTTTTATAAATTTGTTTGTATTGAGTAATCTCCGAAACTACGTATCCGATTTGAAAAATTCTTTTTGCATTGGATAGCCCGTTTATTGAGGAAGGTTATAGGCTATAATACATTACGCTACGACGCATAGGAGCAAAGCAGTATCAGTCAACACAACTGAAACCGCAAGGAGCAGCTTGTTATATAAAATTATGTAGGTACATATATTTTCGGTTGTATTCGACTACTTTACTGAAATTTCGTAGCCTTTATGGAACCCCAGTGTCAGTTTTCGCAAGGATATCAGCATTTACTGTTAACGTTTATGTTAATGTAAAGGCGCTTTAAACAACGATGTGAAAACTTCTGTAGGTGCGATTTTTGAAAGGAGACAATCTTATGGGTTCGCGTCACCATCTTCTGTTAAACTAATGAAAGTCGAGTATAAAGGATTTTAATGTTTGTTATTTCACTGTTAATTTATAATTTGAAGGGTTTTAGTTCTAGCAGTAGTCTTTATGAGACTTATGTTTTTACCCGACTTAAAAAAAGGGAGATATGTTCGGCTGTATTTTTTTATGTTTTGCGCCGATTTCTTCGCCGATTGTGGACTTTTTTTTAAAGTCATCAGGTCAAGTTATTAACTTTGATGTTTAAAACATACCTATAGTTTTAAAAAGCCCAGAAGTAACTGATAATATCTCTTGAATAATATATCGTCATGTACTGCCTCTAATATCAACAGATTGTTGCTAGGCAACTTTCCAAGTCACGTGTACATCGGTCACATTGATAATAATTAAACACATTTTGACACACAATTTGACTCATTCTGTTATATACCTATATGCATGCTGATAAGCAATAATGTGTCAACCCACGAAAAGTCAAATTCGGAGATATTAATGTATACTGTTAATGCGTTACGTAATTAATATATTAGAAAAAAAAATCAAGTCATCTAAATTAAATAAGTACGAAAAAATTGTCGTAATTATTGAATTGTGTTTCCCTTTTTGCAAAGGCAATAATCTCATGATTTTGGAAAACTTCTTATTAAATTAAATTCTTTATAATACCAATCTGCTTTCAATTCAATATAACTTTTATCAAAATAGAAAAGAAAAGACGCATATATATCTTTAAACAAAATTGTTAATTTTCCTTGGGGGTGTTTGGGGCTTCGGTTATAAAAAAGTATTTTTAAAGATTTAATAATAATTCTGATTGAAAAATTAAGTGCCATACTAAATCGTAAAGCGCAAACAATACAATACTTTCTGTTGATCCCTTCGCGTCAATACAAACTTCAAAATCACAACTGCTGGAGAATGCCTAAAAATTTCATCAAAATCGCTCAAGCCGTTTTGGAGTCCATAGAACACAAATACAAACACATTGATTTTTTACATATATCTATACTGACATAATAAAGAGAAAACGAATTTAGAATGTAGTAAAGCAAAATACACTCAGTGTTTATCCGACTGATTGAGAATTAGTATGATGTTTCTCACACGTATGCGTTTATGAATGAAGGTAAGTAAATATGTCCGTTGTATTGTCTTTAATCTTAACGGATTGTTTGATTTTGAAGTGTGAGGTGTTATTAGGTTCGTACTTTTCCCCTGAGTGTCATAGGCTATATGACGTCACTAAAATTCAACATGGCGGACGAAACTGTCAAAACTGTCAAATGGTTGTGTCACCTCTTGTGACTTAAACAATTTGACCGATTTTACGAGGCAGTCGGGTTTTTATTTTTTTTTTAATAACTCAAGTTTTGTTAATATGTCAGTGACCTAGTCTCAGTGTGGAAATAAACGTTTAAAGGTCGCATTTATATTTAAATCCATTTATTTATAGAGTAGTCGTCTTCAGTATTCGGTATTAATTTTATCGCGATCTTTTCAGACATCCTGTAAATAGAACTTTATTGCTTCGTTTTTTTTTTAATTTCTTGTAGGTTGTATTGAAGTAATATTGGATATTTCCGGTTTTTAATATATTTTGATCACATCTTAATCATTTTTACTAATTTGATGGTTGCATATTTGTAATGATATATTTGACACGTGTATATCTGCCAACCCGCAGTGAAGCAGCGTGGTAAATCAAGCTCTGAACCTTCTCCTTGATAGGAGAGGAGGCTTTTGCCCAGCAGTGTGATATTTATAGGTTACTTTACTATTTTTGCGTTTTATATTTGTAATTATTAATTATGTACGTATATTGATTGAAAAATCCGACTTAAAAAAGGAGATTTCGTAGTAGCTCTTTTTTTCTTTATTTTTTGTTAACCTTTTTTTTTATTTCAGAATCGGTTCAACTTTAATACCACTCATTTTAGATCGTGGATTTAAAAAACATTCACAAACCTTATCCCCTCCCCAAATTCTCACCTCACGTCCATCCAACATTCCTTTTTAAGATGGCAAACCATTTGTGGTGTCTCTTGTGCTGCGAATGCCACGAGACGGCGGTGTTCACTTAAAATCAATCCCGCTTGCTCGTTTATCAGCTATTATTATAAAAAAAAACTTTTAATTGAAGTATAGTGCAATTATAATCTCATAAACGGTTCACGCTTAACACAGTAATCAGAACAACCGGTAACACACAACCTACAAGACCAACACAAACACCCAGACCGCGACAAACACCCGTATGGCAAATATTTATCTTGACCGGCAATTAAACCCGTAACCATTAGGCGAGAATCACACTTGTAAGTTTCAATCTCGTAATTAACGTCAAACAAATCTGTAACCTGGTAATACCTTTAACCTAACGACCTACCTTACGGAAACTATGACGTTCAAAAATAAAGGTACTGACAGTAAATTCTTTCAAGTCTTAAAGCGTAATCCTTACTATTAATATATATGCGAAAGTAACTCTGTCTGTGATGCGATCACGCCTACTACTGAACTGATTTAAAGGAAATTTGGAACAAAGGTAGTCTAGAGCCTAAGTAAAGATACTTACTTTTTATTGCAAAAACAAATAAATCAATTTCCAAACATTATGAGGGCATAGCCGCAATCAACTGCTAGTTTTCTTGTATGGATGCTGATATGCAATACTGTGTATACAAAGACTTCGAACCTATTCTTAACAGATCTGTTTGAAGAAGCATAATTCCATCTCTTATTTTCTATTTTGATAAAAAGTATAATTAATTAATAGCACATAGACAAATAAAGATTTTTATCTAATAATAAGTTTTTCAAATATATGAAATTATTGCATAATCCAAAATATGGAACTCACATCAATATTCTAAACAATTGATTTGAGAAACTTTTTTCCGTACTTATTTAGTTGAAATGACTTGAAATGTTTTTGTATAATATTAAATACGATAATATTAAATGCATTATCAAAATACATCAATATCTTTAAATTTGACTTGAAAAGAAAATGGCGTCTATAGATGTCAAACCTATTCTTAACAAATATGTTTGAAGAAGTATATATCCATCGTTTCTTTTTAGATAAAAGCTAATATTTTTATTATATTATCTAATACAAAGCTTTTTAAATATTTGAGATTATTGTATAAATTGCAAAATGTGCACTTGGATATCGAAATAATTAATTAATAATTTATTTTTGCGTATTTATTTACTTAATATGACTTTTAAGTCATATTTAAGGTGAAGCAGTATCAAATACATCAAAATCTCCGAATTTGACTTTTTGTGGGTTGACACATTGTTGCTTATCCATGTATGTATGTTATTATTATTATTATCAGCATACATATGTATATTCTCTCGTTTTTTCATTTAATTTTAATGCAATTTAAATTTAGATTTTTTTGAAATCCATGCTACATACATGTTTCGAAACGCCACTGCGACATCTATTTTTCAGAGTGTTTTTCAACAGATGGCAGTTCTCTCACGATACTTCCCACTAACAAACATGAGATTAATCTATATATAGTAAAAAACAAATTGCTTCCCGCCGTCTGTACACTTAGATCTTTAAAACTATGCAACGAAATTTGATTTTGATTTTTGATGTTCAACGGCATTGATAAACGCATGAATAAAAAGGAAAATAACAGCCTGTATCTGTCACACAGCTGCGCAAAGTCCTCCTCTCCTATTAAGGAGAAGGTTTCGAACTGAATTCACCAGGTTGGCGGGTATACATGTGACAGAATTTCTCCGTGCATGAGATTTCCCTACAATGTTTCCTTCACCGCTGAGCTCAAGATGAATTTAAACACAAATTTAGCTTCAAAACTTGAAAACTCAGCTGTGCTAGTCAGGGTTTTAACTTGTGATCATCGGTTTAGACTGACCTGTTCTAACCATTAGACCATCTCGGCAATATGTATAACATATATATGTTATAGTGGAAAATAACCGATAATTTCGAAGATTTGTAAAGTGATGTCGTTAAAAAATAAATTGTACCCGTGCGAAGTTAAGTAATATTACGAGGTAATACGAGTTAGATAATCAAGACGTGGACTATGAACTCAATGTTTCATTATTTACTTAAATCAAAGCCTAATTAATAATTAAAATATAAACCAAATTATGTAATCAAAATAAGCTTTAATAAAAACGAAAAAAAAAACAAGTAAGTCCAACATTCGAGAATTTTGTTATTGAATATTATTAAATAATTGGATGCTGATAATCAATAATGTGTCAACCCACGAAAAATCAAATTCGGAAATAAAAATGTATTCTGATAATGCGTTACGTATTCAACATTAATTTAAAATGTTTCAAGTTACTTAATTTAATAAGTACAGAAAAAAAGTTTCATATTTAGTTATGAGATAAAACTTTATGTTAAATCTGCATTTAATTTATTAAACCTTTTATCATAATAGAAAAGAACACATGGATATATATTTCTCCAAACTAAGTTATTAAGATTAGATTTGATATCTTTAGATGCCATTTTCTAAAGACAAATTCCGTGTGGCTTGACATAGTATTGCTTATCAGCGACCAATTATACCTACCATTGAAATAGATGACGTGATCGATACATTAAAAAAGAAAACATCCTATTAGGGTACAACACGATTTCAAAAATCGGGATCCATTATAAGGAAACCGGATATTTTATGTGTCCAGACTCTATATACATACACAAGCTGATAAACACATAGCCTTTCGTCGCGAAATCGCGTAAAAAAACTAAAAACTAACTTTAAATACGGCTGCACCTACACGTGTAATACCGTTGTCGAAACAAAAAGGAAAAAATTACGTTCTTGCTTTAAAAAAATAATAATTAACTTAATGTTGCCAACAGTTGAATTTTTCGGAACTTTTTTACCAGTACGTAGAAGTTTGGAATTAACTTACACTAACACGTGTCCAACTAGGTCAGAACTAACTGGATATAATAACTGCGGAACCAGATTTCTACAATACGGTTGTAAATAATATTTAGGCGTTCGTATTAAACGGGCAAGGACGGAAATACAGACAGTCGTACAAATATTAACATGGATTCATATTATCTACACAAATAAATAAAATTTAAGTCTCCGTTTATAAATTCAAATAAACAGCTTTTAACTAAATGCACATGAAAGTATATACGGTTCGTACATCAAAAACATTTAAGTCCCATCAAACTCGGTCAAGCCATTTCGGAGATTACTTAGAACAAAGAATCTATATATAACATAAAATAAACTACTAATTATATTAAAAAAAAATACCCCAATATTTTCCTAATACCCCATGAAATGAAATTCCCATAATATCACTGATAGAATCATTTCGTCCTTCATAACTTTCTGATCCTGAATATAAAAATGGGTATTGAACTTAATAAAAGAGAATTATCATTTTTATAATCTTCCATCTCTTTTTTACATATAGTATAATCATGTACTGTCTCTTTCTTTTGATTATATCATCCTTTAAATAATAGGATTAATTCAATAATCTAAAGCTATGTACGGATAGCGCGTATTTGAGTGCTAATAGTATGTGATATTAAACACGCTTATCCGGCGTCCCACGCGAGCGAACACGATCCGATGCGATGCAGCGCGAAAAGAAAAAAAATTGACACCTATTGAAGTGGCCTATATGACATAACAAGGCAAAGCTGGGTCAGTGCGGTGCGAAATGTAGCAAATGCGATTAGTTGACATAAGATTTATGATGCGAATGCGTACGATTTGCGATGCGTCGTTTTATTTTGACATGACATTGACAGTGCGGGACTATTCGCGAGCATGTATGAGTTGCCGCCGTGTCGCGCCGCATCGCTTCGTCATCATGTTCGCTTTGAATCGTCTAGGAGAGACGTCGCTTTGTTTGAAAGCGTCTGACACTCGACAAGCTTGTATATACCGCGATGAGACTAAACGCACGCGATTTTAATGTATACGCGTGCCCGTAGATATTAACAGCGCATTTTAGTGAACGCGTACATAAAAACGCGTATCCTAGAACGCCCAGTCCGTACATGGCTTCAAGTTCAATATGAGGTCGTGTGGAGCCGGCATTAGGAAACGTGCTAAGAATTTCAGACATAAATTTTAGTTTTATGAAGTGTTGAGTTATGTATGTATTTTGTTCATATGAATCGCCAAGGAACTTTTTAAGAAGTTCCTTGGCAGAGTTCATTGACCGAGAACTTCATGGTGATAAATATGTTTAAGGCGATAACTCAATCTAGTCCTTTAGGTTTATGAACGAAAGATCATTGTTAATTAATTATATTTGTTTTTTATTTTAAAATATTTAAGGCTATATTTTTCTTTTAATTTAAGTGAGAAATTAGTAGTAAAATGACTAAAATCACTTCACAAATGGAGTATATTTCGAGTAACATGCATAACAAAAAAATATTGAGAATATCCTGCTTTTTTACGTCAGTTAAAATAATCTCATGTTATTTGTATTTATGTCTATAAAACAGGGTTGTACAGGCGAGGAACAGTTTTCGGCGTAATTTTTATTCCTCGAAATTGATTGTTTAGAATCAAGAGGGACTTCCAAAGTATACAAGAACTTTCCCAAAAAATCTCTCATTTGTGGAGGCCATTATAGTGAAAAATATAAACAGAATCAACTTTAATAAATACTAAAATTGAAAGATCATAAATACAATACATACAATATCTTGTCATCGTGACTATAGATCTTTTAAACATTTTCTTCATAATGAAAACTAAAAAAAAATCTTAAAGGAAACCTCATCTGATTCGCCAGTAACGAGAAAAAATCAGCGCTCATCTTTCGCTCAAAGAAATGGAATTGTATTTTTGCGGCAAAGCACTAATAGAATTCCGTCTGTGTGTTGATTTATGCAGTTTTTAATATAGATATGACAAATTATATGCTTGTAAATGCACTGCTGGAGAGCCTTATTAAGGAGAAGGTTTAGAGCTTAAACCACCACGCTGCTCCACCATGTCAGAATTTCTCCCGTATTTCTTCACCGTCGAACTCGAGATAAATTTAAAATTAGCGGTGCTCGAACCAAGGTCATCAGTTGAAATCACCATGCTCTAACCACTAAGCCATATCGCATCTTCATATTAAATAAACATTTTGCATATTCATGGAAATATGTTTCTCTTCGTCTCAACGTGAAGGATTCCATTTACGACGCACGCGGAAGTATTTACACTTAAAATATATTCTGGAGCTTAAGGCGATAATTTGTCGGCCTACGTTGCGTGAGAAATATTAATTTCACTGGCGTTTTCGAGGTAACGTCTAAGGATATTTGTCGTTGAAAAATATCCCATTGTTGAAACTGTTTTTGTAGAAATATATCCTACTTTTGTTGAAGCTTTGTTTGTTGCGTAATACCTGTTTTTGTGTCACCTTTATGTTATTAGTGTCATTACTAGCATAACATTGTAATGACACGTCACAAAGGTCGAGCAAAGAAAATAGATAATTAAGACGTTCGTCAGATCATATAAAATCATAGAAAACTATGGAGCTTCCTTTGATAACATGGAGCTTCCCTTTGGGTTTGGGAACCGCTGAGAATCAGTTTTGGAATAATACATGCTCTCGTAATTAATAATTGATACAAAACAACTATAATCTGGTAAAAGTTATATAGATCACCCAACGAAAGCTGTAGCTACCAAAATTTAAGGGACGAGCAGTAAATTCTTTCAGGTGTAAAAAAATTAATAAATAAACGCATCACACTCAACGGCCCCCATTAAGATCGCGTGATCTTGTGACGGGGGTTCGAAAACACTCACAACACTAACACAAACACCCAGACCACGACAAGCATTCGTATGGCCAATACTGACATTTGCCGTGAACGGGGATCGAACCCGCGACCGTTAGCGCTTGAGTCAGTTGCAGTGACTAACGCCAACGTTTCTGTAAAATAACAAACAACTTATGCAAAGTTTTATGAAAGTCTGAGAGCAAAACTTATAAGAGTCATTTTCGCTTTATACCGGTTAAGTATTCCTTGTTCCAACTTCAAATACAAAAAGATAAATTTGACTTAGAACAACTTTAAAATTTGGTAGTAAAATTTAACTTTCCGTATAAATTAGTTCTTAGTTTATGACTGAAAATGTAGATAGGAAATAAGATCGTCTTTTCTCTATTTATTTGTAATTTTCCAATTTGGTTGGAATTAATTACAATTCGTCAAACGATATATATATCTATATGATGAGCCGAGATGGCCTAGTGGTTAGAACACGTCGATCTTTACCGATGATCGCGGATTCAAACCCCGGCTAGCACCGCTGATTTTTCAAGTGCTAAATTTGTGTTTAAATTCATCTCGAGCTCGGCAGTGAAGGAAAACATCGTGAGGAAACCTGCATGTGTCGGGAGAAATTCTGTCACATGTATATCCGCCAACCCGCAGTCGATCAGCGTGGCGGATTAAGCTCTAAACCTTCTTCTTAATAGGAGTGGAGGCCTTAGCCCAGCAGTGGGACATATACACACACAGGCTGTTATTTTACTTCTACTTTTAAACGATATATAAAGAATATACATACATGTTTATTATATACTAGAATCCGCTCGCATCTTCGCTTGTGTGATAAATTATAAAAAGTAGCTTATGTGTAACTCTGATGTACAAACTATAATATTGTGAAGTTTCATCAACATCTGTTGAGTAATTAAGGCGTATAAGAGCACACAATTTTTTTCGTATTTATTTTACACGAAAATCAAAACATCACTTTCATAATATGTAACATGTCCTTAAAAAACTGCAAGAAAACAAAATTAAATTAAACCAAATATTAATCTACATGAAATTGAAATACGAATACAATATAAAAAACTCAATAAATGTCTTTAAAACAAAATTGTAAACAAAATCACTTGTGAAGAATTACCTCACCAAAGAAGAGTCTAGAATAAAATTCCGGCTACGCCAATGGTAATCAGGAGATAGGTCAGACAGTTTGCTAAATACATCGCAGGGAAAGAAAAAGTTTTATATATTTAACGCGTTAGATGTTTTCTTTCAGCGTGACTCGCGAAATATCTCCGAAATTACATTCGAGTGACACAGCTTTTTACTGTATAACAATTGATGTGTTAAAGAAAACCGAATGTTTTTTTTTTTTTGGTAGGTAACATATATCTATATATTATTTCTCAAAGGTGTTTTATGTCGTATGAATATTTTTCTTAAAACTGCAAATTAATGACTGATACGCCATTTTAAAGATCATTTTTTATTTTATTGACGAAAATTAAGTTAATATCTGAAAATTAATTATTCATTCAAAAATTTCATATAAATGTTAGAAATTAAAGACTTATTTTAACACAGCTTTTATTTTAAGTATATTTTAATACTCGTTTAACTTCTTTTTTTCGAAATGTATGTATAGTGCTGTTGGCCCTACCGGCCTTGACAGCGTCACCAGAGGGGAGGGCGAGTACTGAAACTCTGCCGTGAAAAGGGAAGCGCTGGGCTCAGAATATAACGTTCGTCTTAAGGGTCTCTTAGTGAGATCGCACCTCAGTAATTACTTAACAAGACCGTGCGACACTTTAACAGCGCGATTTAAAAAACCGTCAGCGCCATCTATTGCCAGTCGAGTCGAGTGGTCGAGAATGCGAATCTCTCAAATTACGAAATTTATTGTGACACGATCAACCGCTGTGTCCTAGTGTCTAGTGTGGTTGGTAGAATAATTTACATCAAACAACTCTGTAACCTGATAACAGTTACCTTGGTAACCTTACGAAAGCAGTTGCTGTGAAAAATATAGGCACTGGCAGTAAATGTTTATGCCGCTGAATTTAGCCCACAAAAATAATTTTTGTATATGAAGATGAAGAACGGGAGTGGCGCTAGGCGGCAGGCGCTATTTTGACAGATGAAAAAAAAATCGAATTTATTACATGTAGATATTTTGACCCCAAACAACACCATATGCTTTTATTACTCCTAGCGCCATTCCCGTTCTTCATATTCGTATGCGAAAATTATTTTCGCGGGCTGTGTGCCAAATTCAGTGTCATAAATTCTTTCAGATGTAAAGCACTGACAAACAAGTTATGTAAATATTTATGAAAATCTGATAGCAAAACTTACAAGTGTAATTCTCGCCTTATAATGAATTCGAAACTTTTAATTCGTATTTACTTAGGAAAATCGTACAAGTTACGAGTTCTATTCTAATGTAACACAAAGCCAGAGAACGTTCAAGAACACACATTTCTACACTAAAACTTGAAATGTGGATTTGATTGCTTTTCTGACTTACGAAGATGTTGAATTAAGGATTGCAACACACTTGTATGGCTAAGGAGGAACAAGACCTCACTAATACAAAATAATCAAATACTCTTGTGCCCAAACGTGTTACAAATATACTTATTATGTAACTTAATTATTAAAAGAAAGTTTTGAAATAGAATAATATATAATACTAGCTTATGCTCGCGATTTCGTCTGCGTTGTCTGTGATGCAAAGTCTCAGCCTGATCGATTTAAAATTGACAAAGTTTTATACAAACTTTTATACCCTATTTTATCCCCTTGAGGGGAGAATTAATTAAAATCCTCCTTTTAACGGATGCCTAGGTCATAACATCTACCTGCATGCCAAATTTCAGCCTGATCCGTCCAGTGGTTTGGGATATGCGTTGATAGATCACTATGTCAGTCAGTCACTTTTGAGATATATATATTTAGATTGGAGATAAGTGCATCCCGTGTATTTACCGTTGCTAATATTAATGTTTAATTCATCTCGGTCTCTGCGGTGAAGGGAAAACATCGTGAGGAAATCTGCATTTGTCGGGAGAAAATCTAATATATTTATATTCGTTAACTCGTAGTGGAGTAGTGTTGTTCTCCTTGATAGAAGAGACCTTTGCCTGGCAAAGAATTATATATGTAAAACAAGGGATATATATATATTTTTTTTAATTTATATAGCCTATGGCACCACCCCATTATTATGATTCTATTAAAACCTAATTCATTTAAATCGGCTGAGTAGTTTACAAACTCTGGTGAAACAAACATAAATACATAGACTGCCAAAATGGTTACCCTTCCATTTGGCTTCATCGTCGGGTAACAAGCAAGTGCTTAACGTGCTTTAGCTAATTAAGTTTTCATAAGAATTCCTTTCTCCTGCGTTAGAACAGTTTAGTGGATTATGTATCAAATCTTTCTCCTTAACAAGGATTTTAGTGAATATAATATTTACTGATCCGTACTAATAAATAAAATTGAAGTGTCTGTTGGTAATTCCAAATTAGGGTACGGTACACTTTAAAAAATTTTTTTTTTTGTCTGTTTGTCCGTCTGTATGTCCGACACTTTTTTCCGGCTAATCTTTCAAACGGCTGGATCGATTTATACGGGATTTTCACTACCTAATAGCTAAAGTTACAAGGAGTAACTTAGACTATTCTTTTTTTTTAATTTTAATTTTTCGCAGACGAATTCGCGTACAGCAGCTAATCATATTCTAAAACTTTTACAGTATTATATACATTTAATGACCATGTCCGATAGTGTTCCACTATCGTAAAGTCTCGTTACATTTTGCCACAAAGCAAAAGTTCGTAAGTGGATAATAGTTTGAAACCGTTTGAATCCGGTTTTGGGTAGTTTATACTAGTAACGTGGACTTTGTTTAATTTGATATGGAAACTTTTATGGTCTATAACGAGCCATTGAAACTGTTTTTGTATTGATTTTTTTACATTTCTGCACATTGCAGTTTTTACACATGACGTCTGTATTTTTTGTTTTCTTATGTATGGACGCTGATAAGCAATACCATGTCAAGCCACACGGACTTCATTTTGAGAAAATAGCGTCTAAAGATGTCAAACCTATTCTTAATAAATTCGTTTGAATCTTCTCTTTTCTTTGATAAAATAATTATCTAATAATAAGTTTTTCAAATATTGCGAAATATTGAGCACAGTTCAATATTCGAAACATTAAATTGATAAACGTTTTTCCGGACTTGCTTATTACGTTTAGATGACTTGAAAAATATTTGAATAATGTAAAATACATAACGCATAATCAGAATACATCATTCTCTCATCTGACAGACACGTTGGCGCAATGGTCACTGCAACTGACTAAAGCGCTAACGGTCGCGGGTTCGATCCCCGCTCACGGCAAAAGTGTGTATTGGCCATACAGATGTTTGTCGTGGTCTGGGTGTTTGTGTTAGTGTTGTGGACCCCCGACACAAGGTCATGAGATCTTTATGGGCCGTTGAGTGTGATGCGTTTATTTATTTATTTATTTATCTCCGAATTCTACTTTTTGTGGGTTGACACACTATTGTTTATCAGCATCCATTATACGAGTATAATAATAATATAGTGTCCATATATTTATTATTTTATAGAAAATCTTGAATTTTTCAATTTATTTACCAGGAAATAGAACACTATCTACATCGTAGTATTTATTTCTATACGTGAAAAATAATATATTTAATATGCATATCAATTCGTAGAATATATTTTTTAATTGCTTCCTCTCCTCCGCCTATTCTAAATCGATTTTTTAATTGAAAAGTTATGCTTTCAGATTGATTTCATAAAATGTTTATCAAAATCGTTTCAGGATTTTTTTTAAATCGAAATATTGTTATTTCAACTATATGGATGCTTGTGCATTAGTATGTCATAGAAGTATTACTTAGCTATTTATACTACAGGGCCTACTTTAATAATCATGTGAAATTCAAGCTTAACTTGTGAGGAATATTTTCGAGTACGCTGTATAGGGCCTATTGAAATACGACCTGATTTTGCCAATATTTGTCATATGACCGGCTGCCGACACGCTACGGCGAGTGAATTTCACGGAAATTACTTAATTATAATGTAACGTAATTCTATTGAAATATACGTATAATAAAATAGGATAGGATGTTTGTATTCTTTTTTATTTATTTATGAATCCTAACGGAGACTTTCAGTACTCGGCTATCTTACCGGTGACGCTGTTGAGAACTATAGAGCAAACAGCAATAGACATTTCGAAAAAGAAAACAAGGCGACAATATTTAACAGAGCACGAAGGAAGGCAGATTAATATTACATAGAAATATCAGAAGTTTACAGATATCTATACTAATATTAAAATTTGTTTGTATGTTTGTATATAGGGTGTCTCTAAAACTAATGATGTAAATCTCTGAAAAAATCTTTTTACGTTTAATAGCCTATTTATTGAGGAAGGTTATAGGGAATATAAAATCACACTACGATTTATACAGATGTAAATGAATTTGTATATGTTGTAAAGGTACTAAAAACTGAAGTTCAATTACAATTATTTATATAATACCGTTTACATAATAATTAATTAGTATTTATACATAATATTCTGTATATTAGATTAACGCAGAAATTACAAGTGAAGAAGCATTTACTATTAAAGAACGGAATAGCAGACAGAAAGAGCTTCTTTAACTTCTAAACTTCTATCCTAATTATATAAAAAGGTAAAATTTGTTTGTAGATTTGTAAATAATCTCAAAAATTACTGATTCGATTTGATTTTTTTTTATTGAGTAGTCCGTTAATTTAGGAAGGTTGTAGACTATATAGATGCTGATAAGCAATAATGTGTCAACCCACAAAAAGTCAGATAATGATGTGTTTTGATACTCCGTCAACTATTTAACATTATTCAAAAAATAAAATAAAGTCATCTTAACTAAAAAATACGGAAAAAATAACTTAATTTAATGGTTCGAATTGCAAGTGCGTTTCATATTTCGCAATTTATTCAATCATCTCAGTTACTTGAAAAACTTATTATTAGATAACACATTACATTTATTAATCTGTTCCTAATTCATTATACCTTGTATCAAAATAGAAAGCTAAATATGGATATATACGTCTTCAAAGAAATTTATTTAAAATAGGTTTGACATCTTTAGACGCCATTTTCTCAAAATGTAGTTCGTGTGGCTTGACACAGTATTGCTTATCAGCATCCATATAATGCGAGAACAATAATAAGAAGCAGTAAGTGAAACTGCGAGTGGCAACTAGTTTACAATAAAAACATAGACGGTGTTTGCAAGTATAGTTTGGAGCAAAAAATAGAAGGAACAAACCTATCGACACAATTTCACGTTTAAACGTAATATTTCATTTCGTTCGAAAGTAACTACGGTAGAATTTAACGAAACGACAAATTTCTTTGTTATAAAACCTAATGTGTTTGCGAAAAACAAAAATTTCGATTGTTTCAGTTCAAGAAACTATAATTGCGACCCGTTTAAGTTTTTAAAGTTATATAACATAAAATATAAATACTTTTTTTCACCGAAGTCCAATCTAAACCTATACTAAAACTAATTTACATTGGTTTAGCGGTATTAGTTTAAAAATGTAACAAATAGATATACATAAATAAACGCATCACACTCAACGGCCCCCATTAAGATCGCGTGACCTTGTGTCGGTCCGGAAAAACTCACAACACTAACACAAACACCCAGTTTTTTTTTACATTCCGTTGCAATTACAAAGTATACAGACAGTATATACAGTAGTATACTTTGTAATTGCAACGGAATGTAAAAAAAAAAAAACAAAATTATGAATTAGTAATTATGAATATATCCACTGCTTTATAGAGCTTTGAACTTGGACTTGATAGAGCCTAGTTATGGAATACTAACTTCTTAGTTCTATCACAAATATTTGATCAGAATTAATCACTGTATAATTTTATGACGTTATATTTTGGACAACTTTCAAAGATTTATACAGGTGATTAATTAAGATGGGTCAGTTCAAATTTGAAACTATGAGACTAAGATTTTGAAGATAAGAAAAACTGCATTCAAAGATTCACGGAAAAACTTTACACTGTTCGTGAATCATCATCATCATCATCATCATCATTTCAGCCGTAGGAAGTTCACTGCTGGACATAGGCCTCTCCGAATGATCTACAAAGGGACCTATTCGACGCGGCCTACATCCAGCGTCTTCCGGCGACCTTAATACTAATGTGAATCAAACCTCATAATTTCGCAATTTTTGTTTCAGAATAACAGACGTGGTTGTGAAAAATAAATGTTAGTACCGAACCCTCAGTGTACAAGAAATAATAATATGTGTAATAACAAGAAAGTAAAATTATTAATCTCGTATTGTCCGGTGGATTGTATTTTTTTTGTAGCGCATAAGAAGTTATACTGGGAGCTGCTCATGAATTTTGGCACTCAGAATGCCGATCACTTTGGTTGACGTTGTCTAGCAACTGACTAGCGACTGAGCAGACCAAGAATGTCTTTGAGTCAACGAGCCAAAGTTAGAAATTGGTACAGATTTTTACAGTCACATAGTATATATTATATATATAATTAGTAACTTTTGAATTGTTTTCTGTAGATTAATTTTTGGAACGAATAATAAATAATAAAACGAAATATGTTCATAAAAATATATTTTAAATTGTATGCAAATTCACTTTTTAATCAGAGCGCGCTAGTTTTTACGTCCTATTTTTATAAATACGAATTTTTTCAAAGAATATCTCGTCCCGCGAACAATGAAGTTTTTTTTAATGTACTTCCTTCTGTATATTTTTTTACATTTTAAAGTACACCGAGCAATTTTTTGTTAAAATTTCCAACTGGTCAAAATTCATGTACAGTTAATATTTTTGTTATTACTGTATTTTTTTACTTTCCTTTATTTTTTTTAATCCCCAACCCAAGACTGTTTTAACGGATGACGTGTCTATCTGTGTATCTGTCTGTGTCGTAGAACCCTAACTCATGTACAAATTTTGATGTGGTTTTGAAAGCTGGTGTAATAGGGTTGGATCTAAGGTATCATTTATCTGTTTAGAGCTTTTAATATTATAATATAGCTAGCTTCTGCTGGTCTAAGCGACTTGAAGCTTATTATACTGTGAATGATATCAAAATAATATAGTTGCATTACCTTGATCTATTACTTCGGCATCATCTGAAACTAGAACGACACAGAAATCCTCACTAACTTACAGCCGAAACATCGTGTAAGCGCTCGTTGAAATGGTCTCAATGAGAAAATTGTGGCGAATTTTATTTATTTTTTTTAAATTTTATGTTATCGTTATCTTTTCTAAAAAAAGTTTCTACACTTTTAACATTTTTTTGAATGAGATAATTGTGGGGGTTTCTAATTTTTGGAATTTTATGTTATAATAAAGTTTTCTAAAAAAACGTTTCTCAGTGCGATTCTAGAAAACTTTTTTTTTATAATACAGTAGAAATTCGATTAATCGGAGTCATTATTGTCGTTAGGCATTCGGATAATCGAATATCAGGATAGCTAATGGTATGAACAAAAGCAGATTTTATGTAAATGTAGTACATTCCGATACATTCATGCTTGCATAAATTCGTCGCAATTGGTAGTCCAGATAATCGTGAATCCGTATAACTGAGGCCCGGATAATATACATTATAATGATCTGAATAATATTTACGATAATAAATAGAAGTTTTTGTCTTAATTCCTATTAAAATTTACATCACTAAAATAGTGGCATCAAGTTAATATTTTAACGTCCACCACGTTAATGTTCACCAACTATATTACTTGCATTGATGTTAATTTAATGAAGTATTTAAAATTAAAAATTGTTATAATTATTAATATTAAATACACGGGCATTATGCATAATGCCCAAATTAATCACTTTGCCAATGACACATACATTTCAAATCGATACCGCAATAAATCAAGTACCGTACACGGCATAGTCTTATAAATCCATTTATTTGCATCGCAAATAAAAATAGCGGCTTTTACGGTAAACTTACAATATAATAACGATTGTTTACCCGACTGCGCAACGCAAGGTAGGGTAATGTGCTTGTCAGTCTATGTATGTGAGGGCTGATTTTCATAAATGACATATCACACACATTGAAATGTTTAGGTGTACTTCAGTGATTTAATTGTAAAGGTAAAATTTTAGCATTAGCAAAACGATATAGGAGTTTGGGGGCCGATTTTGATAAAAATTGAAGCTAGAAGCATCGATTTTGAAAAACAAAATACACGGCCTGCATTATTATTTGATAGTAACAAGTGTTTTATTTTAATGTTAATTGTTTTATTATTATTTTTATCTTGTTTTTTTTTTTTTTTAATATTAAACAATGTTATGTCTTAGTATTGTTTTTTTTTGTTATTTTTTTTTATTTTGTTTGTAATCCTCAGGCATAAGTGAGAGGTTTGTTGTTTATTTTTGCTGTTTTTTTCTGTGTATGTACCCGAATAAAGTTATTCTATTCTATACTTTTATAAAACTTTTCTAACACTAATAAGGATCAATTTCTGGAAAGTATACGCAAAACAAAAGGAAAAGTCTTAATGTATACTTATAATAAATCTGTAGAGAGGTCAATTCTGTACATGAAATATATTTTCAAAATAACTATCAGGGGGTAATTAGTGATCGATACTGATTCCAAAAATGCAATCAGTAAAATTTTTGTCTGTCTGTCTGTCTGTATGTATGTTCCTTATAGAAACAAAAATTACTCGACGGATTTTAACGAAACTTAGTACAATTATTCTTCATACTCCTGGGCAGGTTATAGTATACTTTTCATCACGTTACAATCCATAGGAGCAGAGTAATAAAGAGAAAACGGGAGACGTTACTCCAATTTTTAAGCTTCCGTCGCCTATGCAGCCTTAATGGTTAAAGTTACATAGAAATCATGTATGACGGAAATATTCTACATAAAATTTCCTAAAAAATATCCCGCAACAGCATATGTCTATCTTTTATGGTTGACTCACAATAACACGTGTAACTCCTGATAGGTTAGCAGTTCGGAGAATTCTGATTATATTTGTTTAGTCTTACCTTTGTAATACTCTCATTCATCAATAAATAAAAAATAAGTTAACATTATTACCTATTTAATAAAAAAATCATAGAAATGAATATATATCGTAATATATATATATATTTCGATAGTTAATCTGTCTGTCACATCAAAACCAGTGAACCCTGAGGAAGGACATACGCTACTTTTTCGACGTCGCGTTTTCATCGTTTTTTTCGAAAAACGATGAAAACGCGGACGAAGTCGCAGGCAAAAGCTAGTTTTTAATAATACTATTAAGTTTATTATAAATAATTAAAATAACCAGTCAGTTATTCAAAGATATTATCAAAAACCAATATTGAAAATTTGAAATTGAAACATAATATTGTAAAGCTGAACGCAGGTAATCGTCGAGCTTAACACGTATCTTGAAAACAAAATCTGAACTATAAAAGGTTTTATTTTATTTATTTTAGGCTGTCAACGATAACAATGCCGCCCTAAATAAAATATTATCAAGCATAGACCAATGTTTTCTTATTTTATGTGTAAAAATTTGTTTGATACATTTACTGGAAAATAAAGAAATAAAAGGTTCTTTGTACAAGCATTCATCCCTTATTTAATCCCTTTCAGGTTTTATAAATGGATACTGCTAAGCAATAATGTGTCATACCACAAAAAGTCGAATTAGTATTGATGTATTCTGATGATGCATCGTGTGGGTATTTAACGAGGTCCGTGTGGCTTGACATAGTATTGCTTATCAGCGTCCAAATAAGAAGTAGCCTACCGTGAGCGAAGTTCTAAACTACTTCTAACAGTGCGTAAATCAAAATTAGCATATTTAAAAAAGAGCGAAAAAACTGTATAATTTTTCATAGACACTATTTTGAATCAATAATAGATCAAATTTAAGTACAACCCGTAAAAAATATAGGACTTAAAATGCATATTTATTAGTAGGGATTTTAGCGAATGTCATGAAAAGTGCATATTTAAATTTAGCTGCGTTATAATTAATGTAAGAACATTTCCGACTATCACTCAACGCAGGAAACGCCAATCCGCCTTTATAGACGTCGGTGGTAAAGGTTGACAATTCTTATATGGATACAAACTGCTAACTTTAGGGTCAAACTTTTCTTTATCCACTTTTTAGTATTCGTTATACATTTTTATCGTAACTCGAGAATGAAGAAATAGCAATAAAAGTATGAAATAACTTTATTATAACTTCTTAATAATTCCTTTGTGATCTAGAAACCTGTCACAACTTTTTACGTAGCAGTACCTTTCGTTACAAGTTTTGACAGTGTGATAAATAACATAATTACCCGACTGACCCTGAAGGAGGGTAATGTTTTTTTTGTGTATATCTTCAGCTATGAGACATTGCTTTTAATAGTTTCGATAACAGCGAGTTGTGAAAAAATGCGAATACTTCGTCGATTTTGGACCGAGTGACTGTGAAGGAGAATAATGTTTGCTTGTATGACCTATGCGTCAACCCACAAAACGCCAAATTTTAAGATTTTGTTGTATTCTGATAATGCGTGACGAATTTAACATTATTCAAAAACTTTTCAAGTCATCTGAACTAAATAAGGACGGAAAAAAGTTTCTTAATTAAATGTATTAAATATTGAAGTGTGTTCCATATTTAGCTATATGCAATAATCATATGTTTACAAAAATATTAAATCAATTACCGACCCTTATATTGTTAATCATTTACCGGTTATCAAAACAAAAAAAAAATTTTTTTTCGGCCGCCTAAATTAAATTATTGCTTGACCAATATTGGAAACATTTAAATTAATTTTTGAAACTAAACTAAAAACTAAGCAGATAGAGTACTCTACAAAGCGTTAATATACACACGTTGGAATTAAATAAATCGTGGAATTATTTTTTTTCTAACTTTCTAAAATACAGTTTTTCTACTATAACGCGATTAACAAAACGCCTTTCATAACGAAGGTTTTATTATTTTATTATAATAATGTCATTGATAATACGAATTTTCAACTGTTATCCATAATATTTTTTTCCATGCACGGGGCCCCTAGCGGATGCGGGGCCTTAGATAATTGCCTGCATCCGGTTTTGGAAATACAGGCAACACATGAAAATATAAAACAGAACAAAATCTTTAAAAGTAGGAACAAAATTACATTTCAACTTTACTTTTGATAAACCAAAAACAGAGTAGACAAAGCTGAGAGGTACGATTTGTTTTTCGAAGAAAAAGGCGCCAGCTGACGCTCTCCGAAATCGATACACGATATTGAAATTATTTTGCAGTTGTGTTTCACTTAGTTATTGTTCTTCACTTAACCGACTTGACTTTCATGCCTAGAATTCGGAGATATGACCTATAGATCGTTTGTAACGCAAAGGTCAAAACTAATGACAGGCAAGTTGGCGTGGTCGTCACTGCAACTGACTGAAGCGCTAACGGTCGCGGGTTCGATCCCCGCTCACGGCAAATGTCTGTATTGGCCATACGGATGTTTGTCGTGGTCTGGGTGTTTGTGTTAGTGTTGTATGTTTCCCGACCCCCGACTCAAGACCAAGAGGTCTTTATGAGGGCTGTTGAGTGTGATGCGTTTATTTATTTATTTAAATGAATTCGTACGAAAAATAAGTTATGAGAATCATAAAAGTAGGTAATAATTAGTTATTGAAAAGTGTGGTAAATCTCCAATATATTATAATATAGTAACGCTGTAATATTATTATTTTAATAATTAGTTATATTTAAAATGTATCCATTGTTTATTACTTCTGTGTTATGCAATATAATAGTTCTTGTAGTAACCAAATTTTGTTAACGAGTAACGCGAGTTTATAAAATTTCGTACTCCATATCCGTGTCTAAGTATTGTTTTTAATTAAACGTGGTTTAAAAAGTTTAACTATGTATTAAACATAGGCTAAAGTGAGTTTAATAGATGTCCAAAACCTATTCTTGTTGTCGAATGTAAAGTGTAACTAATAAATTTTTCATGAATTTACTCGCAGTTATGTAATTTCGACAAGATATTAAGTGATGATTAATTTTTTAACATCGTTCAGACACGTGTTGAACAAGGTTTTATTTCATCTTTTGCAATATGGCAGTTATGTGTTTTTAATCAGTCCGTTATTGACAACATATCCCGAGAATTTTGTTTAGCAGGGATAATCGAAACATAAGTTAAAAGGGTTTAAGAAGACGACAGAGCGCTTCTTAAAAAGTGTGTTTGGGTTTCTCTTGGCTCGTCTTGGCGGAGGCACTACCGTGTACCAGATACTAATTGGATGCTGATAAGCAATCCTGTGTCAAGGCACACGGGATTCATTTTGAGAAAACGGCGTATAAAGTTGTCGAACCTATTCTTAACACATCTGTTTGGAGAAGCATATATTCATATTTTCTTTTCTATTTTGATAAAAAGTATAATTAATTAATAGCACATAGGCTAGTAAAGATTTTTATCTAATGATAAGTTTTTTAAATATATTAAATTATTGCATAATCCAAAATATGGAACTCACTACAATATTCTAAACATTTGATTAAGAAACTTTATTCCGTACTTATTTAGTTCAAACGATTTGAAAAATTTTTGTATAATGTTAAGTACGAAATGCATTAACAGAATACATTAATATCTCCAAATTTGACTTTTTGTGGGTTGACACATTATTGCTTATCAGCATCCAATTATACCTAATTATAATAAAAAAAATAATAACTTTATTTATTTTATATTTGTAGGGAGTAACCTTCGTAACAACTATTTGGATTTTAAAAATTCTCACACATCTTTTGTAATATGTTCTTTTTTTAACTTATCTAAGTTCTATCGCGGAAGAAGCGAATATAATCTAGTACTAAATGTTTTGAATATAACGAAATTCGGAACTGAACGGTCGGTTAGAAGTTCAGTGAACGAGAAAGCCAATTTTAACCGCTTTAATCCGGTTAAAACCGATCAGAAGCAGGTGACTCGTGTATTAAGGGGTCAAATTATTTTGGGGTCTTAACTTTTTTTCAAGAGTACTTTGTTGGTATGGTTGTATTGTATTTGATTTCATATATCTTTTTTTCTTTACTTGTATATATTTGATAACAATACCCCGAACGGAAATAGCGTTTTTTCTAACAATTTTTTTTAGTTACAATTTTGCGTTATATAAATGATTTAGTTCAATTATTCAATCAATAATTTCTTATTTAATTCTTACGTTTTTTTAGCTAAAAAATATATATATTAAACTATTTACATCTTAATTAATACAAAAAATAAAAAAAAAAGGATTTTTTTTTACAAAACATTGTAGACCTCATCTAAGCCACTGCATCTGGGTAAAGTTCCCAAAATACTGGCAGCATTACCCCGTTGAATGGCCAAGCTAATCCTTTGACCGAGGTAGCTGCCAGCTCTTGGGTCCCCAGTTGACTCCCAAAGCCTCTTTGAGAGGTCTTTAAAAAGAGAACGAGTGTGGGCCCCACGGACCAAGAGTTTCCACTCCAAAAAAAAATTCTTACGTTTGGTTAGAAATACGCCACATTTGTCTGCTAAATAAGACAAAGAAAAATAGACTATAAAGGAGTGATTTTTGAGGTTTATTAACTCAGAACTGGGACTTTTAATGATCAATCGAGAGTTCTTTTCTTATTTGACACGTTGGCGCAGTGGTCACTGCAACTGACTGTAGCGCTAACGATCGCGGGTTCGATCCCCGCTCACGGCAAATGTCTGTATTGGTCATACGGATGTTTGTCGTGTTCTGGGTGTTTGTGTTAGTGTTGTGTATGTTTCCGGACCCCCGACACAAGGTCACAGGATCTTAATAGGGGCCGTTGAGTGTGATACGTTTATTATTTATTTTCTTATTTGAAAGAATGTGTAGGTTCAGTAGCTAGATGATTTTTAAATAAAAATAACTGCAATAAAGATGTCATCTAAATCAACGAAACTGCGTATTTTGCTTTCCGGTGACTGTTTAACTGACGGGGACTTCTTTATGTATGTATATTTAAAAAAAAATTAAATAAAAATTCTTTGTTTTTGAAAGGATGTACTATCCGATTGGTCCTATAGAATTTTTATCAATTCGTTTCTTAAGTTTGGACTTATAATCAAAATAACCGGAATTTTGCCATTTTGATATTAAACTTTCACTATTTTGCTATTTCACTATTTTTAAAGTCGGTTCCCCCTTTATTTATTAAAATTTTTCTTTTAGTTTACTTGCATTAAATTTATTTTTAAATTCGCTTCATTTTATTAGCTTTAGTTATTGGTACACGCCTTAATTAAGGGCACTTTCAATCAGACCCAAAAAGTCGAGTGTTATAAGCCTTTAAGTGTGTTTACGTGTACTGCGGATAATAGCATCTAATTTCGACTTAAACGTTCTTAATTAAATTGCCTCAAAAGGGTTCGATCCCTTTAATTACAGGTGAATTGTTTAGACATTATTATGGATTAATATTATTTGGACGAAATTTTCAAAGGAAGTTTTAAGTTTACCAATTAATTTGTGTTAAATTCATCGTGCTCGACGGTGAAGAAATTATCACGAGGAAGCTGGTATGTGTCGGGAGAAATTTTGAAAGTGTGTGCACCAATCCGCAACAGCGTGGAGAATTAAGCTTCTATTTAATAAGTGAGGAAACCTTTGCCCAGCTGTGGGACATTTACTGGGATTACAGTACAGAACAGTAAGCTTATCACGTCACCATCACTTCTCTTCATCATAATGCCTAAATTAATAAAAAAAATTAAAATCTGACTGCCTAATAACAACACCTCGTACTTCAAAATCAGACTAACTGATTAGGCTACAAGAAGTTACAGCGGTTCGCTAGTTTTGACAGTTAATGTCCGCCATGTTGATTATTTGCTGACGTCATATAGTATGACATTCCAGGGAAGAATAATACAAATGTCATCTTACACTGTATTCAAAATTGGTTAAGCCGTTTAGAATACAGTAGGTCAAAAAAGTATATACTTACATTCTCAAATACAGGTCAAACACATTACCCTCATGTAGGGCTTCACCGCAGTCGGGTAGAAAGATGAGTTGACGGAATTCAGAAGCGTGGTATTCCGTTAAATGACGAGAATAAAACTTTTAAATTGTTTTCTTTGTCCGCCCTCAAGTTATAATTTCTTTGAATGCTCCTTTTTCTAAGCAATTGAATTTCGTGTGGTGGTGAGTGATCGCGCTATTTTATCATAGTGACAGTCATTGCGAGTTGAAAATCTGTTTTTTTTTTCTAATGGTAAATCTTTGTATAGGCCTATCCGGAATACTATTTCAGCAGGATAGGCCAAGGTCATCTATACTAAAATAATGAAGATGGGTTAATTTTGTTGCAAAGTAAACTCAAAAATCATTGAACGCATTTTAAAAATTATGGTACCATTTAAAAGTTACATTACTCTATTTGGTTTTATATTATATTTTAAATACATATATACCTACGCGTATTATTTAAAATCAAATCTACATAATCGCCAGCGAAGCCACAAAAGCTAGTTAACTTAAAAATAAAGTTTTAACGAAGCCACAGAGTATTTACTCTAGGATCATCATTAGCCTCAACTTATTCTACAAGTATAATTTAAAAGGCCTTAATAATACAATGGATAGCTAGTCTTTGATGTCACAGTCAAAGGCTGAATCCGTTTGATTGCAGTAATCCATTGATTAGCTTGCTCTCAGACTTGGAACACAATATCTGTGATGGACTGATCGATACATCTCTATCTATACGTATATAATTACTGGTCCTGACTGACTGATTTATCAACGCAGAGCCTTAACCGCTTTAACCACTGAAGTTTTGGCAGTACATGCCTTTGCGGGGGATCGTTAGTAATGTGGATCAATATTTATAAGATATATTTACAAATTTTACATAAATTAATTAATTATTTTACAGAGGTGAAATAAAGAAAAAAATTTATATGACAATTCGAAATTTACAATATGTATAGTACACCGAAGCGCGCGCGGTCAACACGACGCTCGCTTGCCTAACAACGCAATACAATGCTTGCGCCGCGTATTCGTCTTCGAATTATTGTCCGCCACACCTTTTATGGGACGGATCTGAAAGTGTATATCTTTCCCCTATCTATTAATTTTTCAAACGGTTTAGAAAAGGAGTTCTAAGATAACAAACGGAACAAAAAATATACATAAAAAATTGACTACGTCCTCCTTTTTTGAAGTCGGTTGAAAAATAAAAATATAATATAGAGAAACAAAAAAATAATAATATAAATATATGGTTATATAATAAATAATAAAAAGCATAAGAGATATATCATCTATATGTACACCACTAAATAAAATATAGGTGGCTAATTGTAATTTCAAAATAACAGATTTTAACTAAATGCATATGAAAGTACATACGGTACTTATATAAAAAGCCCAATAATTAAATTTTTTGTCCCACCGATTTTGAGGGGACTTTCACTCACAGATAGCTAATGTTATAACGAGTATCTTTTATTTTAAATTTTTTTTAATTACTAATAAAAATAACACAAAATTTAAATCAATGAAACAGTAAAAAATATCCGATTCAAGTAGGAATTACCTTTATATATAAACTAACACGACCGGCCTTCGTGTTCTGGAGGCTCTTAAAACCTTTATACAATTATGTTGCAACTATATTTGTATTATTAGAAATGCGGAAATGAATAGGAAAAGTTGCTACGTGCTGAACCAACGAAATTTAGAGTTTATAAATCATAAATAACTTTATTGATGAAAATAAAAAAAAGAATAAAAGCAAGGCTTAAAGGCTACAGAAATAAAGGCGTGCAAAGGGCAGTCTTGTCACTAAATAGTGATCTCCGCCAGACCATTACTATACATATTATAATCAAAACCGTGAGGTTTTGATATACTATTGTGGGTGCTCTCAAAGCTAAAATACAGTCCTGATTCTAATATTTTAAATCGTCGCTGGTTAAACAATACCGCGTAAATTAAATTTGACAGATATTGATGTATTCTGATAATGCATTTCGTATATAAAATTATGCAAACAATTTTCAAGTTATCTACATTGAATAAATATGGAATAACGTTTCTTAATCTAATGTTTAGAGTATTGAAGTGAGTTCCATATTTTGGATTATGCAATAATTTAATATATTTGAAAAAACTTATTATTAGATAAAACTCTTTACTAGCATGTCATCTATTAGTTAATTATACTTTTTATCAAAATAGAAAATAAAAGATTCTTTATACAGATGTGTTAAGAATAGGTTCGACATCTTTAGACGCCATTTTCTCGAAATGAAGTCCGTGTGGCTTGACACAGTATTGCATATCAGCGTCCAATTATTTATTTCTTTTTACTTTTGAATAGTGTAATGATTATTTAAGTATGTACATTGGTAAACGGTTATGTACACACTCATTAATCTCTACACGTTTCATTATTTTCTTTCTTCATTGAAAAAAAATTAGTTACGCAGTGTTGTTATATAAGCGACGAAATGGAAAAATTTATGAGTGTGTACTTTAAATACTTTTTCACAATGTAACAGCTCAACTTAGATTAGATTAAATTAGGTGTGGGAACAGCTACCGTTAGACACGTATAGACATTTTTTTATTTTTCAGATAAATTAAATAATTTTAAGTTAATACAGTTTTAGTATTTTTGAGAGAAATTTTAGATAAAACTCTATAGAGCTCAAGTTAGCCCATAAAGATTATAGTGTGGTGTATTTTTAACACGTATATATAAAATTTTATTTCAACTTGGAGATAAAACTTTTATTTGTTAAACTGAAAATTTTAAATGGTGAATTCGGTCAAAACCAGTTGAACAAAAAGTATTTTTGGTTAACATAATTTGAAACACGTATAGAACAGTCCTGATTAGCATTAAAAATGTTTTCGTCAGTTTTGTTCATTTTTATTTATTTATTTATTAAGGCAAACACAACAGGCTACAATCATATAGCGAATATTTCTTAAACATTAATAGTATCCAACAGATGACGGGATTGCCAATTATTACAGTGAACAAATTCCAATACAATAACTATGTATTAGTACTAAACAACAACAACAGTAGGTATACCAAGAACATAATAAAATTAAATTACATGGACTAAACAAAAAAAAGGGCAAAAATAAAATATTTAAAGTGATATTCAATGAAGTTACACGAATTTACAAGAAAATAAATAAATGGTATAATAAACAATTATGGTTTGAATTTACAAAAAAGACAAAAGAAATTTTTAATTTTTTCAATTAAATTTTTTACTGAAAACTACCGGATTAATTTCAGTATCAAAATATAGCCTATTTTTCTATGCAACCCCTGAGATCAATCCAGATCTCCCTACTAAGAGTAACGATCATCACAATCACCTTAATTGTGATAACAACCGAGACCGATAGCTTTACGTGTACCTTACGTGATCTCTGAGGGACAGTAGGTCTCCTCACAAGGACAAACACTCATACCTAACAAATATTTACACAAATATAAATATCTGCCCCGAGCGGGGATCGAATCCGCAACCAACGGCATTAAAGGTACATTTAGAAACGCTACACTAGAGGCAGTAAATTTAGCTGTATAGCGTGATTATTACCAGAAGAGTTTATCCGTCGATCGTTGTGTATGGAGATACAGTCGCTTGACGTTCTCCTGGGGACGTGTTTATTTTCGACGTAAAATGTATCTATTGATCTGAACATTCAGAATGATGCAAGCATAAATACACAGGGGATGTTTTAGAATTCTTGGATACGTATCGAT
The DNA here is from genome assembly GCA_037950945.1 of Hypolimnas misippus. Lineage (NCBI taxonomy): Eukaryota > Metazoa > Arthropoda > Insecta > Lepidoptera > Nymphalidae > Hypolimnas > Hypolimnas misippus. The sequence goes on from JBBEEQ010000009.1 coordinate 7,863,180, forward strand.
GAACGCAAATAAATATTATTTTTTAATTAATTTTACAAAACTTACAACTAGAAATTACAAAATTATATTTAGCACACGGGAAGGTAACTATGTTGCCTTCTAGATGTAAGTAGCATGCTTAAAATTTAACAGTTTAGTTAAAAAATAATTGTACTTGTGTAATTAATTAATTACTTAATATAATATTTGTTCTGAGTTTGTTTTCAAATTTATTTTTTACGAGCCAACGCAGTCAAAGACTATACAATGAATATAATAAAAGCAAGCAATAATTATACAATAAGTATAGTTAATGGAACTAATGTACAGATTGCATTCTTAGTACAAAAGTGACCGAAATCAAAAATTCACGTGATTGGGCACAAAAAACGTTTTACACTTAGGACTTTGGTCATTTATATAGACTTTAACGTCACAAAATCTTGATGGAATAGTTACTTATTCTTTTCAAAATTATAGATTATGAACAACAGAATTATATGAAACAAAATTTTAATTACTAACTTTACCAACTCGTTTCACACAGATTTTAAATTAATACTAAGCTTTAATACTAAACGTGCGACATAATTCGGCGAGTTGCCTAGCAACGAGTTGTTGATATCAAGAGGAAGAAGATACTGATATCAACGCTTATAAGCAATATTGTGTTAAGCCACATGGACTTCATTTCGAGAAAATTTTGTCTAAAGATGTCAAATCTATTCTTAATAAATTTGCATATAAAGAATTGTATTATATATTAATATGTATTCTTAATAAATTTGTATATATCTTTTCTTTTCTATTTTGATAAAAGGTATAGTGATTTTAAAGCAGGTATTAATATAAAGAAAAGTTTTATCTTTCAATTTTACAAAATTCTACTACAAAATATGAAATATACTCCAATATTCAAAACATTAAATTAAGAAACTTTTTTTCCGTAATTTGTTTAGATATCTAAAAATTTTTGAAAATTATAAAAAATACGACGCATTAACAGAATACATCAACAACTCCGAAATTGACTTTCTGTGGGTTGACACATTTTTGCTTATCAGCATTATTGTTACCAGAATTGGAAAATAATGACGTAGACTCTGAATCCAATGTCCTATTACCATTAGCGAATAGTGGACTCTGTTAAAGTCTATAAAAAGAAAAATTGATATACTCCGACTTCTAAAGGTGCGATATTTGAATATTTTTATGTTTTCTTGGAAAATCTGAGGGCTTTTCAGATATTATCAAAGAGCTGTTTCAAAGTCCACGTGAACGCTCTAATGACCATTATGACCTTATTTCTATGAAAAGCAAAAACTGATATAACTAAGAAACTAGGTTTTGTACGCTGTTTTACGTTTACGTTACCTTCTATATACTGTGGTGATGTTATGTAACCTACTAGCTTCCCTTGTGGTTTCACTCGCGTTAATGGTGATTCGCTCATGTGAGTCGTAGCGTGAGCGAAAGTCGAATTTAGCCTATAACCTTCTTCGATAAACAGACTATCAAATTCAAAAAAAAAAAATTTTTTTCGTATTACAAGTTTCAGAGATTACTTTCCACATACAAACTCAACAAAAATATAAACAATTTTTACCGCTTTATAATATTAGTACAGATTAATTGTGCCCCACGGTTTCGACCGTGTTAATTTGAGGTAAAAGTTATATTTAAATCGTTATCACCTGTCCTACTCGAATCGGATATTGTTTACACTTTCATTGGTTTCAATTTCGTTTTCGCGTAACCCTCTTTTTTATTTATCAATTAAAATAGATAAAAAAATTAAAATAAAAGTTGCCTAAGTTACTCCTTATAGCATTAATTATCTGCGAGTGAATGTCCCGTCAAAATCCAGGTTATCCACCTCGTGGTAGATATTATTGGGTGGATAAACGGAATCATACTATTTGCCTCCAGTTGTTTCCACAACTGTATCGCCAACCAAATTATGCGGAGTAGCAACTGAAACACAGAAAAAATAAAGAAAAGAAGTCACTATTGTGCAACGCCTAAGAGATCGCAATTTCATTATCTTCGCTTCTATTAAAATCTATTTTTACCAGGCGCGAAATATTTTAATATAAAATATTATGTTTGCTGGTAAGAATATCGTTATTAAAAATAGTTTCGTACAAATAGAAATAAGACTGTCTTTAATTTGATGATTTGTTTTTTTTTTTTTTATATATATAATAGGGGGGCAAACGAGCAGATAGTACCACCTGATGTTAAGTGGTCACTATCGCCCATGGACATCTGCAACACCTGCGTGCGTTGCCGGCCTGTTGTTACCAATCTTGAGGTTAAAAAGAAACCAGAAAGAAGTCTCGCTCAGTTTCCTTCGCGATTTCTTCTTACTTAAGTAAAATAAATCTTTACGAAACCCTGGTAGATTTATTTTTTTTAACGTTCAAAATTAGAATGTATTTTCCTATTTTCCTGAAATACTTACAGTTATTTTGAAACAAAGAAAATAAAAATATTCATTCATATTATGTTACTTATTTTACTTTATTCATACGGAACCATAAAAGTAACTTTATTTTTTAATCTTTGATGCACAAATTGATGCTGATAAGCAATAATGTGTCAACCCACAAACAGTCAAATTCGGAGATATTAATGTATTCTGCAAATGCATAATGCATTTAAAATTATAAAAAAAAATTCAAGTCATCTAAACAAAATGAGTACGCAAAAAGTTTCTTAATTTGTTTCGAATTTCGAGTGTGTTCCATATTTCGAAATTTATACAATAATGCCATAAATTTGAAAAAGTTATTATTAGATATATTTCTTATTATGCCAATCCGCTTTTAAATCATTATAGCTTATATAAAAATAGAAAAGAAAAGGCGGATGTATACTTCTTCAAACAAATTTAATAAGAATAGGTTTGACATGTTTAGACGACATTCATATTTAAAATCGGTCTTATCGCGATAACTAATGGTAATAATACCTTTTTATTGCCCGACATGTCGACGAAGTTGCATCCGTCGTGGTCACGAGCTGACCGGTGTACCGCGCGCCCTCCCGCGGCGAGTGCGCGAGTTTTCTTCGCCTACCCTCACAATATTAATTGTCTGATAATGACAATTTCAATATTGAATATGAACAGTATAAATCGCGAAAGTTTAAAATATATAATTTAGACGACATTTTCTTGAAATGATTTTCCGTGTGGCTTGACATAGTATTGCTTATAAGCGTCCAAATAGGGTCAAGCAAATAGTTTTTTTACTGACAGTATAAGACCAAGTTTTCTTTGAGCATTAACAAGAAAATCTCTACAGTGATGCAAAAAGTATTCACTTGTAAGTCGTCTCTAAATTGTATTATTTTTATCCGACTGATCCAGAAGGAGGGTAATGATTTCTCACACGCATATGTCTGTTAGGGTGTACTAAAAAAATTTTTTTCTTTAACTCTTTGGCCACTTCATACATTTGTAATATGTATTGTAATTTTTGGCTATACAATGTGAAAATTGCATTCAATTTATAAGCTATATTACATCACGCTATGACACATATGATCGATGCAGTAACCTTAAACATGAGTGAGACCGTGAGGGATAGTGAATTATAATTTACCCGTAAATAAAGTTCATTACACGAACAACTACTGTCTTATAACTAATGGTAGTAATACCTTTGTATTGCCCGCCGCTTCGACGAAGTTGCATTCGTCGTGGTCACTATCTGACTGGTGTACCATGCGGACTCCAGCGGCGAGTGTACGAATTTTCTTCACCTACCCTCCCCTACATTGAATGGTATAAATCGCGAAAGTTTAAAATATACGTTAGAAATATTAATATTTGACTGTTTACATTTTAATTAATTTAAATAACAATATTTTTGACAGAAAAATAATGAGATAAACCGGTGACTGACGTTAAACACAATAAAAAGCGGTAAATAAAGGACGGTATTTCGTATTTAACCGAAAGTAATTTTGCTTGAAAGGATATGACAGTGAAACCAAACATAAATATTTAGTTACTTTTTTGTATTATAATGCGTTAATTTAATTTTTTTAATAAAAAAATTCTTATAAAAAACAGACAGACTTTGACAGTTTACTAGAAATGTTGAGACAATTTGACGGATATAAAATTGATGGAAATATGACTATGCTTTATAAGTACACCGCGTAAATAAAAAAAAAATCATAGACACCATTAATTGCCTCCTACTACTAACCAGTTATCGAATCCACCGATATTAAAAATAAAGTATTATTGCACCTGATAGTGTCACTGATAGGATACATCTAGGAAATAATAGTAAATGGCAAACTAAAGGAAATGGCATTTTTTTACAAATGGTATTTATTAAAGCGACTAAAGTGAAAGTCCTAAAATGAACTCCTTTTTTTAAAGGAGTACATTCTGTAGACCACGCGAATGAAGTCACTGGTACAGCTAGTACATTAATATATATTACCGCGAGCAAAGGCTAGTGCAAAAATAAAAACTAGGGAATAAAATATAACTTCACAGTTCTTTGAATAAAGAAAGCCCTTTTATGTAACGAATCTGAAGGAATTGCATTTTCTTAAAACATTACCAGACAAATCGCGGACTTTATAAATGTTGGCGGGTTCCTTAAGCGATATTTTTCATTAAATCTCATCGCAATTTTTCTCGACTTCGTACTGTGAATGGAATTCTTTGCATTTTTCCTTGTTTTAATTTATTTTTCTTTTCAAGTCCTTTGCATAGTTGTATTTTTTATAGAAAAAGCTGGAAAACGAGCAAACGAAACACCTGATGTTAAGTGGTTATTTTACAGCCAAGAGGAGACACAAACGCGTTGCGTTAAAAATGAATAGGAAGTAAGGAAAAGAATGGATAGAGATCAGACTTTCGGCTATCTCACTCACCGTACAAACGTAACTACGTGAGCAACTTCACGCTGATTTTCTGTACGATTGAGGAACTGCCCCGATCCAGCCGTATAACTAAGCACTACCTCAATAGAATAGAACATTCCTTATTGTACACCATCAAAAATATACATAAGGAACTACACAGAATTAAAAGTACAAGAGGCGGCCTTATCGCTAAAACAGCGATCACTTCCAGACAACCTTAGGTAGAGGATAGGACGGTAGGGTATTGTTTTAATTTTTTCCTTGAACAAATAACCGTAAAAAATAACGTTATTAAACTTAAATATTTATTTATTGCACTCTTTACGTAAATACCAAAATATTGTTAAGAACTCGTAGAGTAGAGAACCTGATTCACTCTCCTATCTCTCCTCTTAATTCCTATTTCTCTTCATCCTATATTTATTTTAAAGCTGGCAACGAATTTGTGATTCTTTGGTGCTACCTGTCTATTGATCACTTAACACTAAATCACCAACCAGCCTACTCATTCGATTATTATTTACATTAAAATAAAAAAATAAAAAAACAAATATGAAAATATATATAAAAATACGACCGCAAAAAGACGTAAAAGTATAGTACCAAAATGAAACAATTTTTTCATAATATTTCATCAAATCCTGTTACTTTGGATAACATTTTAGAGGAATTACATAATACACAGCTAAAGTTGTGTTAAATGATTTATAAAAAGTAACTCACCCAAAGATACAGATACCTCAATAATTTAATATAATTCAAAGATGACTGACTGACTGACTGACATAGTGATCTATCAACGCACAGCCCAAACCAGTGGATGGATCTGGCTGAAATTTGCCTAACAGGTAGATGTTATGACGTAGGCATCTGCTAAGAATAATAACAAAGGATTTTAATTAATTCTACCCCCAAGGGGATAAAATTGGGTATGAATGTTTGTATGAAACTTTAAGCTGATCGGGCTAAGACTTTGTCTATATAAAGCTACTATGACGTAGGCATCACAGACATCGCAGACGAAGTCGCGAGCACCAGTTAGTTATTTATATAAAGTAACTCAGCCAGAGATACAGAGACCTCAATAATTAAGCAACTGATTTCAAAAGCGAAATACGAATTTACGTTTACAAGGACGACACACCTACGACAAACTAAAAAACTTATTTTGATAAAAATAATATAGGACCAATATGGACGTATAGGGTGTACTTCCAGATTGGTCTCAAAGAATTTTAAACAATAAAGTTGACCAATAAAGTGAAATGAAATAATACCTTTTCAAACAAAAATAATGTTGAAAGTCGATTAAGAAATAATGAAGTTCTGAGGTAATAAAAACTAAAATAACATTCACAACGAATTAAGAAGCCCTTTTTGAAGTCGGTTAAAAATTCTTTTGGCCAGTTGTGAAACAGAACTTATGGCTATTTGCAACAGTTGTACTCAGAATAAAAGCGATACGCGGAATTAAAACGACTTTCATATTAAAGTCATTTATTTCTGTACATTAATTGCTCGGACAAAAAGTGTTCCTCCATTACATATTGTGTGACGCGCGATTCAATTAAGGAGTCTATTGTACAATGTATTTAGGTCAAATGTTTCTACAATACAGGGCACATTTATTTAAAGCGAAGGTCTTTTTATCACTCTTTTATCTTTAATCTTTGTTTTATGTGAAGTATTTTGTTATACTTTTAAAGGACCTCTTATAAAATGACGTGTCGTTATGAAAGTTTAACATAGATGAAAGTTCTTTCGCTGTACGAACTAAAATATTATTTCATATAAACTGTATTAAATAAATAGTTCTTCTACCGAAATTTTCATTTTTAACATACCTTATACACAGTAGCGTAACCGACGAGGCCCCTGCCAAATTCTTCCGATGGGGCCTCAAAGTAAAAATCGTCACGTTAGAACTTAATTTTAATGAACTACTTAAGTAGTTATTCATAATGAAATTATAATTTACTCTTAATAAGATTTTTATTTAGAAAATTCGTTTAGGCCCTCTCGGGTCAGGGGCCTGTAGCTTTTTGCCAGACCTGTCACCCTATAGTTACCCTGTTTATACAATAATTATACATAATTTAATTAATGTTTATCTTCAATAATTTAAAAACATGAATGGAGCGAATTTAAAAAAGAGTAATTTAAACTGAAAATCGTTAGTCTTTGCGACCACCACTGAGTTTTCTAATGTTTTATGCATTACAATTCATTCCGTGCTGATGAAGGAAAACCTCGCTACAAAATCAAAATTGTTCTCAAAAATTTTACGAAATGTTTATTCACATATTCGTATTGAAACAGAATGATTCTTGAAAATTCTTTTAGCAAAAGCAAACTTGCCCAAACATGGGATATTTAGGAATATATTTGTCTACTCTATAATAAACTAGCTGCCCCTGACGGTCTCGCATTAACGGTGATTGCTTCGCTCCTATGAGTCGTAGCGAGAGATAATATGGCCTATAACTTTTCTCAATAACCAGGTTATCTAATGCAAAAATAATTTTTCAAAATCGAATCAGTAGTTTCCGAGATTATCTACTATATACAAATTTACAAACAAATTTTATCTCTTTACAATATTAGTACAGATTAATAAAATATATAAAATATCTTGAAAGGATTCAATTACAATGCTAACTCGATATAACGAAACCAGAGTATATTCGTTAAAATATAGTTGTTATATAGCGTTATACTGCGTTGTACTACTATTCATTAAAACATCAGTACTATTTTCTATCATTTTGCAATTACTATGACGATAATGAGTTTTTTTTCGATAAATAACCTTTAAACTTAACTTTCCTATGGCATATGTATCTGTATACTATTTATGGTTGTTTAATAAATAAAATAAAATAAATATTCTTAATATAAAAATTCATTTTAAATTAGCTCTTATGAACAGTCCTAGGGGTAAACTAAAGCTCGTTATATGAATATTACACTGTATACAGGGTGGCAACATGACATGTGTTGGACATTTCACCAGAATTGATATATAAAAGTGAAAAACTGAATAATAATGTTTTTATTAAAAATAACTTTTTTAATTGAAACGTTGGACCTTGTAGAATCATACAGTATTAATGAAAAATAATTTATTGTAATATAAAATATTGAAATTAATTCAGTTATTTTATTTTTATCGATATATATGTATATCGATTCTGGTACCCTGGTAAAATGTCCAACAAATGCCAAGTTGACATCCTGTATATTTTCAGCTCGCTAATGGTCTGCCCCTTAAAATTATTCACACATCATCAAGCATCGCTTATTGGCATTGAAATAGAAATATGCACTTTAATAAAAATGTCTCAATAAAATTCAGTTGCCTTGGTGATGCCATACCAAGATACCCGCTTACTTCTTATTTTTTACATGAAATACATTTATTAGTAACTAAGTAATACGGTTTTAATCAATGCTTTAATAGATATGTAGTAACAAAATTTAAAGACGTTACTTATAAGTGGTGCATAAGCGGAATACCGCAAGTGACATTTTTAACGATTTTCTTGTTCAACTTTGAAAATGTTATGAATTTTTAAGCAAATAATAGTATTACAGTGCATTTTTATATTATTGAGAAATATTCAGAAAGATGAAAGATATGAAGTACGGAGAGATCATTGTTATTTTTATACAGTTCGCGGTAATATTCTCTAGAGATGTGAGTGAGAACGAACGGGCTTCCCGCGCGGCGTTTATCCAACGACTCTTGAATAAACAGAAAAATTTAGAAGGAAGAGCTAAACTCCTTGGAGGATCGAATACGTTTGAAGGTGAGAATATTGTTATGGCTATAAACGTAAAAAAAAACAATAGTGCCACCTAATTATTTTTCTTATTAATTTCAAAATCACTAAACGAATTTTATTATGATTGTACATCGAGTTAAGGAAACAATGAAGTTCATATCTGAGTATTTTGGATAAAGGATCCTGTACTGGAATATTTATGGAACTTGAAAACAATTACTGATTTTATGTTTAGACGAGTCAAAATATGTATTAAATGATTAAAAGTATGTACCGTCACGGGAGTGCTGGTAGATGTGAAACATAGAAATTACAGGTAATATGTATAGAAGAATAGGTTACGACACAAAACAAATATGGCATAAAGAAAAATAATATATTAAAAATTTTTCAAGAAAACGATGACACAGGAAATTTAATAAACATTTATGTTCATGACATAAAAAAAAATAAAAATTCATTTTTTTGTACTATTTAATTAATTACGTCTGTAATATTGTTAAGGGTTAATCGTATTTATATTATTTATATTATTATCATATAGCCTAGCGACGCACGACGTGGTGACGCGTTGCGTCGTCGCAACAGCAGTCGTTCTGACCCACTACCAAACATATTTCACATCAATAATCTTGCCTTATACATATTTAGTACTACATCCGCGTACAAAGCAGTCAATCGCTACATTCTGATAATTGTGCATCGGTACTTTTTTTAAGGCAATGTTTACATTTATCACGCTGGTCGATGGGGAGCAGTGTGTGACGACTCCTGGGACAACGCAGCAGCGCATGTTGTGTGTAGGGCTTTCAATAAAACTGGTGTTGCCACTCATGGTGGTCAGTTTGGAGAAGCCTTAGGTAAGTTGCCTATTGGTAATGCTATTGCCACCATTTATAATCATACTGCAATGAAATATATATTAAGATTTAGGGAGTGCTACCTTAAAAACTTTTTTTGGAAGATTTATATTAATACTTCGTGGACCTACTTATATAGCACAATTAATTGAAAAGATTGCTGAACTTATATTTTTATTGAAAATTTTGCTCACAAGTACTAAATTCTTACTACTATACTCCTTATAACATATGTCCGATAATAATAGTACTCATCACACTCGGTCAAGCCGCTCTAAAGATTAGCCGGAACAAACAGACAAAAAGTTTAAATATTGTGTTTAGATATAAGTACCATATATACATTCATATGAATTTAGTTAAAAGCTGTTAATTTCAAATTACAAACAGACACTTCAATTTTATTTATCTGTACAGATTGCGAAATTTTATCAAACCTGTGCTTGTAACATCTGGTAATAAATAATTTTAAAATGAATCTTACAGAGAAATATTGGATGGACGATGTAGTATGTGAAGGAGATGAAGAATCTCTATCAAAATGTATTTTTACTGGATGGGGATCATCAGATTGCGAACCTAGTGAAGCTGCTGGGGTTATTTGTAAAGACAAAATTGTGGATGTCCCATTTAATATTAAAAGAAAACCAGATAAACGGTTAAAAGAAGTTATCAATGTAAACAGTACCAGCCTAAGACTTGTTGGTGGCAGAACATTCAATGAAGGAAGAATTGAGGTGAGTCACTAACAGTGATTCTTAACATAATACATTTCGAGCTCAAGTCAAAATTTGTGAAAAATTATAAGAATTATATATTTATTTTACTACGAAATTGTGAGCTTATTTCAAAGCCATAATATGAAATAGATGTTGAGTTAATTGATACTAATACTATAATAATTTATTGACAAATTTCATTTTGTAAAAAATCTGACAGTGATTTACACTAAATCTTTAAAATCGGTACCGTATTAAAATTGTAACGTACTAAGTAACTTGAATACTTTATTATATATACTACACCTAACAAATGTGCTATGAACTAAAAACGTATACGGCTAAAAAAGGAGGAGGTTTTCAACTGGTAGGGGACTTTGGCCTTATATAAGTCCGCCGATTTTAAATCGGCATACTCTTCGATTGGTCTCAAAGAACATCACAGACAAAACCATCAATCAATCAATGAGGATAAATTTCATCTCATCAAGACTATTTCCTATTTCAGATTTACCACAAAGGAATTTGGGGAAGCATTTGTCCAGATGGCTGGACTCTCTATGAGGCTTCAGCGATATGCCATCATCTAGCTCTCGGGTTCGCTGAACAAGCGCTGCAGACGGATTACTTCGGCAACTCCAAGATTATTTTGAGCGGAGTTCAATGTGAAGGAAATGAAACCAACCTCTTTATGTGCAAGCATCAAGGGGATTTTGGGGATGTTGTTTGTCCTGGTGAACTTGGTAAAGAACAATTATATAGTTTACTTAACGATCACATTAGCAGAACATCAACAAGTTAAAATAGATACCTTAAATCTAGATGTTAATACTAATAAGATATTAGTTTTATTATCCACGTCTTCATTTTTTAATTCTTGTTTTTTTTTGTCTTTTGTCTTTTGATCTGTCTCTCACTCTTGGCTTTCTCAATTCTCCAACTCATATGTATATCAGTCTCCTTAACCGTACAAAGTATAATTTATACATATATTTATAGTAGTATTTTGCTAAAAAAAAATACTTTGAGTCGTTCATTTACTTTACTCACAAAGAAATGCCAACAACAAACTAATTAGGTCGCATGTATTAGAAACATTTTTAAGAACATTGTGCTTTTTCGTAAATATTAGACCATGGAATGTAGCATTCGTAAAGTTATTCTCCTCCTTCAACGGATCGATTGAATAAAACATCAACCAACAGACGAATAGCTGAGTACGATTACACCTGATATAGGGTGAAATAAGGAATATGGTAATTTGAGATCAAAAGAAAAGAAACGAGCTGCCATGTATGGAAAATAATACTCTCCTATTCTATACAAATTTCACGCCGACGGAAATTTCTGGACTGATACTAAAAAGCGTTAACTAGACTACTACGTACTAACGTGTTATCAATACTTTGGCTTCTTAGGATCATAGGAGTAATAGCACGGCGTCTTAACTCTTTAATTTTACTATGTAATAAATTCTTTCTGTGCTATTTTAATACGAAATAGCCGAGATGGCCTAGTGATTAGAACACGTCGATATCAACCGATGATCACGGATTCAAACCCGGCTAGCACCGCTAATTTTTCAAGTACTAAATTTGTATTTAAATTCATCTCGACCTCAGCGGTGAAGGAAAACATCGTGAGAAAACCTGCTTGAAATTCTGACAAATGTATATCCGCCAACTTGCAGTGGAGAAGCGTGGTGTATTAAGCTCTACCTTCTCCTTAATCGGAGAGCAGACCTTTGTCCAGCTGTGGGACATTTACAGGCTGATACTTTAGTTTTTACTATACTGTTTTAATACAGTATTGAGGTAGAACCTAGCTGTAGCTCAATGACTATAGCTCATATAGGGACTGGCTCGACCGGGGCAGTACCTCACTCTGACAAAAGATCGTCGTGAATTCGCTCATGTAGCTGCATTTCATACTTTGAGTGAGAGAGCCGGAAGCCTAAACCATTCTTCTCATTCCTTTCCTTACTTCCTATTCCCTTTTATCCCATATTCCTTTTTTAGCTGGCAACACATTTGTGGCTCCTCTGGGTTGCAAATGTCCATGGGCTAAAAACTAAACATCACGTATCCCGCTTTCTCGTTTGCCAACGATATTCTATTAAAAATACAAGAGGTTCGCGTGTCGGGTTTAGAACTAAATGGTTTGTTAAATGAAAACTTACTAGGAGACCAAAGCTTAAGACTAAAGGTTATTAATTTGAATAAGTTTGTCTAAAATGAGTTAAATAATTTTAATTTTCCCGAAGTTGTGTTGTATTTTGGCTAACACAAGCAGCTGGTATCTGTTAAGCAATCTAGATAAATCAATGGCTTAATTAAGATGCAAATTAAATCACCGTTGTAAAGCATAAACCGTTTAATATTGGACGCATAAATTATTTACCCATCAACTGGCACCGATATAGCCTCTATCAACACGTAGATTACTTGGGTAACTACATCGAAACATGAATATTACTTGTTCTTAATTCACGACGATGTTAAAAAAATTACTCAAGTGTTAGTAGTTTCAGTATTTTTCATGCTAATTATGTACTCTCTCTATCAAAAAATTTTGATACTTAAAGGAGGTTTTGTATAAAAATGAGAAATCAACTCTCAGAAGGAATAGTGCAAAAAAAATTTAAAAGATTACTTCTTTTCTTATTGCCTCCACTGGTGAGAGAAGGGCGAATTTATCACCCAGAGAATCGGAATTGCGATTCAAAGGAGAATCGTTGCTAGTATTCTTGTCACCTTTGTCAATTGTTACATTGATGTGTGCAGTAATTATTACGATTTATAAATAGTTAAGTTCCTTTTTTTAACCGACATCCAAAAAGGAGGAGGTTCTCAATTTTTTTGGGAACTTTTTTTTATATATTTTCACCGATTACTCCGCCGATTATGGCGATTTTTTTTGTTTGGATGAGTGTACTTCTGTAAAGGTGGTTCCATTGTCACCAAGTCAGGATCTAATGATGGGATCCTGGAGAAATACAGTGCCAGTTCCGTTTTAGTTCATTTGTATCTATTTTATTGTTATTTTTTTTAGTACGTTAATAAAACTTTCAGAATGGGGCATCTTGTGTCAGCGGTTTTTTAACCCTGCTGAAGAGAATTTTCTTATTTCTTTTTTTATTATTTGTAAATATCTCATTTTTTTTCCGCAAACCAATATAATAACAATAGTAAAGCCAGAATCTCAGACTTTCATAAAGAATTACATAAGTTTTTTGTCATTATTTTACACTTGAAAGAATTTATTGCCAATAACTTTATTTTTTACAGTAACAGCTTTTGTAAGGTTAAACAAAGTTACAGAGTTACATCACTTACGAGAGTAAAACTTCCAAATGTAATTTTCGCCTAATAATATCTATTTATCTCGTCGTTTTATTAGGTTTATTTTATTTAGGTAATAAAAATTCGTTTACAGTCACCAACTTTCCAACTATGTTATTAAAAGTAGAAACTAAATCGTTAGTATTCAAATGAACGTTAAACCTAATCCAGGTCACGTCGCTGCTGTGGTTTGCACTCAGCACCTCGCTGATCTGTATCTAGACACAGCAACTATAGAGCGAACAGCTCACCTACAAGATGTACCGATGTTTCAACTGCAGTGCGCGATGGAGGAGAACTGCCTTAGTAAATCTGCTTATGAGGTTCGTATATTATTTGAACATTTAAAATTATACTTTAAGGTATAAGATAAAATGCAGTATAAAATCAGCATGTTCTAAGCTCATGGATTTTAGTAACCAGATACTGATGACTTTGGATGACGTTATCTAGCAACCATTCAGCGACTGAGTATGATAAGTGGGAGTTTCTTTCACTCAACGAGTGAACGAAGATATCTATAATTGGACGCCGATAAGCAATACTGAGACAAGTCTAAAGATGTCAAACCTATTCTCGATAAATTTGTTTGAAGAAATATATATCCATCTTTTCTTTTCTATGTTGATAAAAAGGTATGACAAATTAAAAGCAGATTGGTGCAGTAGAGAATGTTATGTAGCAATAAGTTTTTCAAATATGTGAAATTATTGAATAATCCATATATACATATGAAATACACTTCAATATTCTAATCATTACATTAGAAACATTTGGTTAATTCATTTAATTCAAATGACTTGAAAAAATTTCGAATAATGTTAAATATTGGATTTTTTGCGGGTTGACGCATTATTGCTTATTAGCATCCAATTATAGAATATCATTGCTGACATAGTTATAATTGAATATATATAACAATTGTTTGTGTTGTGAGCTGTATTTGATCATAGGATCTTAAGAGGTCGTTGAGTATGATGTGCAAATAATTGTTCATCGTCAGCTTAGAATTCTTGTAAACGGTTTGAAACACATATCTGTACATTTTCGTTGGTACTTGTAGCATCGAGTCAAATAAAACGGACCGGTGCATTTGGGTATATGGAGGACCGTTTTATTTTGAACTACTCGTATATTGAATGGCCTCGTTAGCTGCACATTTTTACCTCTTTCTATGGAACCACGTTCAGTTGATTACTATCAAGCAAAATGTTCAGTAAAATTAAGGTTCTTGATATTTAGAACCTTAGCAAATACAGACTTTCGCTGATAGTATAGTTGATCATCTGTGATTTAAAATTTTATTTTTACACTAGTTATTCCCGCAGTTAGTCCCGCGTGTCCTTAAGAATTTGATGAAAAACTTTCATCAGTCTTTTTAACCCCTTAGGGGATGGATTTTCAAGAATCCTTTCTTAGTGCACATTAACGATATGTTAGTAACATTTCTGCAAAATTTCACGTGTCTAGTGCCATCGGTTTCAGCTCTGCGTTGATCGATCATTCAGTGAATATGTCAGCAGTAAAATCGGATCAGTAAAATCGGATGTACCGCTTAATTGTTTGTTAGCTCGCTAATACCAAAAAGTATATAATGTAGATACTTCCAACAGGGAAGTTCTGGCTGGTTCGAAAAGCGTAGTTATTTAATCGACGCTTGAAAACACCTAAATTAAACCATGTGATATAATGTATATGATAAATATATATGAATTGGTACTATAGTATTGAAGCTGCCTGATAGTTGACCTATACTTTTTACAGGCAATGTAGCCCTTTAAACTCATTTATCGAATAACAAAACGGAATTTATACATTTACATATAAACAAAAAATATTAAATATTTATGTACGTCTTTTTATATATGTATGTTTATGCGTATAAGTATTTACTTTATCGTATTATATATTTATTTTTATATTTATCATGTTTATATATGTATAATCATAATTATACATTATTATTTTTATATGTTTAGTATTATTTTTTTTTGTCTAGATTGCTCTTCCCTTCATGTAATTGATTGGTAATGGAAAGGTTGCCATCATTTGTGATACTGTTCAATTTCTCTTTTTATATATATGTACTTTTCTGTACAATAAATTTGAATAAATAAATAAATAGAAATTCTAATATATTTAATATAATATTTTAGATTATCTGCAATCTGCGCAGGTACGATACATGTATTTATTAAACAGTCAAATATCATGATTCATATTCTCAGCGAAACCTCAAATATTGGGGTTGTAAGATGAACCAAAACAAGAGTTTTCAAATGTATAATCAATCATATGTTTTCTGACTGATATTGTCAGCTCACTTTGGGTTTACACAATTTATTATCTAGAATCTTTCTCATAAATACGATACAAGCTGAAATATGCTTTATTTATTAATGTTTAAGATAGAAAATACGTCTAAGATGTGGGTGTATAATAAAATGAAAGAGTTCATGTCTGAACGTTCAATATATTGTAAATAAAATCAGGTGTAGATTTATATTTGTGGGCGCAAAGTATGCTTGTTAAAAGGAGTATTAAAACCGATATGTTTGTATTTAATTAATACTTCTTATTAACAATTTTTAATTAACATATCCACAAATTTGCGCGAGTCAAATTGTTGGTTCCTTTAACTGATATTCGGATGATTTTACAAAGTTCAGTACTTAGCTGATCCCTTATATGTAATTACATGGTCAAGTTTGTAAGTGTCATGGTTATGGACTTTGTGAAAAGTGAGTGAGTCCATGAGCAGTATTTCACCTTTATACAGGCATATAAGCATATTTATATTTCACTACATCTACACAACTAACATGGACTAGCAACAGGAGAGCCGAAATGGCTTAGTGGTTACAACACATCGATCTTAACCGATAATTATATATAATAAAGGTTTAAATTCTAGCTAGTTTTGGTGAGTTATCAAGCGTTGAAATTGTGGGAAACATCGTAAGGAAATCTGTATTTGTCAGGATAAATTCTGACACGCCGTCAACCAAACCGCCTTGGAACAGCGTAGCGAATTAAGCTTCTAACTTCTTTTTAAGAACAGGGCTTTATCCAGGAGTTACATATTTTTAGACTGTTATGGTAGAGTACAGTAGAGGTCGTGGAATTGACTGAAGCACTAACGGAAGCCTACGGATATTTCCCGTGGTCTAGGTGTTTGTGTTGTGTGTCTGGACCGCGACAGAGGATCATGAGATCCTAATGGGAGGGCAATGAGTGTAGAGCGTTTATTTATTTACTTATCGCAAAGAGAAATATAACGAGGTAAAAGAAAGATCGTTCATCTTAAGCAGCTGTCTCACTAATGTTCAGCAGAAATCATAAATAATGCTTGAAATATAAGTGCGATCATTTGTAACGTTATTGATTACTTTATATATTACTAGCTCTTGCTCGCGGCGTCTCTCGCGTTGATGTAAATTTGGATGTATAATAAAATAATACTAATAATAAAAGCATAGCCTTTGACCATATAGAATAATTTTATTTATAAATGCCATAATTTTTTTAATTATTTCTGTCGTTCCAGAGTTTACAACGTACGAAACGTACAAAATTGGATCTAGCTTATTATAATACGATTACCATTGACTAGCCATACTTTGCACCATTCTGTAATTAATATACCATAAAACATCACACAATGACTGATCCCATCAGTTATTGTGAAATATTTTATGACCTACATATATGTCTTAATCGCGTTTTGTGCATTTACAGACCTCGGGGCCCATTTCAGAGAATAACATCTGTAAGTTTTACTCTCGTTATTTTCAAAAAACTCTTACTGTTAAAAGTAAAGACACCGACAATAAGTCCTTCAGGTGTAAAGCAATGACAAACAACAGAGAGTTTAACTTATAAGTGTGAATCCTAATTCTTGACACATTATTGCTGATAAGCATTGATGTATTCTGATAGTGCGTTTCGTATTTAACGTTATACAAAAAATTAAAGTCATTTGAACTAAATAAGTACGAAAAAAAGTTTCTTAATCAAATGCTTAGAATATTGAAGTAAGTTCCATATTTTGGATTATGCAATCTATACTCTATACTAATAATAAAATTCTAGAGGGTCGCTGTCTGTACATGGAAGATATTTGAAAAAAAACATTATTGGGGGCCTTTACCAACGCAATAGAACCCAAATCTATGATTTTTAGAATTCTTATCTGTTTGTCTGTTTGTCTGTTTGTCTGTTTGTCTGTTTGTCTGTTTATCTGTGCGTTTGTGCACGCTAATCTCGGAAACGGCTTATCCGATTTAGATGCGGTTTTCACTAATATATTGTAGTAAGCTTCACTTAACATTTAGGCATTGTTTTATGTCAATCGGTCCATAAATAAAAAAGTTATGTCAATTTAACGAAACACCTTGAACATTTTTTTCTGCTTATCACTAAATGCATGAAAGTATATACAGTACATACATTAAAAAATACATTTTTAAATTTTTTGTCTGTCAGTCTGCCTGTTTGTTCCGACGAATCTCTGAAACGGCTGAACCGGTTTTGATGATACTTTTACTCGCAGTTAGCAAATGTTATAAGGAGTGACTTGGGCTTACTTCTATTTAAGTTTTTTTTTTCATTCTATAAATATGAAAAAAAATTCTAACGGGTCGCTGTCTGTACATGCAAGATATATGAAAAAAAAATATTGGGGGTCTTTACCTACGCAATAGAACCCAAAACAATAATTGTTAGAATTTTTGTCTGTTTGTCTGTTTATCTGTGTGTTTGTGCCAGCTAAAAAAGATATGTCTATTTATGGGGTCACGTCGAACATTATTTTGTGATTTTCACTAAATGCACGAAAGTACTTACATCAAGTACTGTCAGTCTGTTTTTTACGACTAATCTCTGAAACAGCTGAATCAAATTTGATGAGACTTTCACTCGCAGATAGAGGATGTCCACTAATCACGTGAGGCCCAGAGAAGGGAGTGGGAATGGAAGAAATATATCACAAAATATCACTAAGTCTAAGAAGTTCTTAAAAACATTACAGCAGCTCCTATAGCTAATATTATAAGGATTAACTTAGGCTACTTTTATTAAAAAATATATGTATTTAAATCAATAATTAAAAAAGAGAATTACGCGATAACAAAATATTGGAGAAACCAATAAAATAGTAAACAATTTCATATTTAAGAAGGGAAGGTATACAAGTAAATAAAATTAATGTGTCTGTTTGTAATTTTAAATACTTTATACTTTCATATGCATACGCATTTGCATATGAAAGTATACACGGTACTTACAACAAAATTCCCAATTTTAAAATTTTTGTCCGTCTATCTGTCAACATCAATGTGGAACAAAATTGAAACTAATGAAATAGTGAATAATATTTGATTCAAATAGGAAAGTTAATAAATAATAATAATTTTGAAAAATAATAAATTTACTGGGTAATTTTTTTACTGGATATGATAGAGCAAATCCGAAACTATAAGCAATAGCGATAAATAATTAAAGGAGTAACAGAGCCGATTTTAATAAAAACTAAAACTATATCATTAGTTTTTTGAAAAATAAGTTCTCCTAGCCAGAAACGACGTTGAAACACGTTGATTTTGAGAAAAATTAACATTCTGTATGATTGCATCATCTGATACTGTCACATATTATAAGGATCAACTTCAGGGAGGTAATAGTATACAGTTAACTGCAACAAAAAGAAAAGACTATTTTTTTTACAAAATTCTATCAAATTCTTACATTATTTAAATCTTTAGCAATTCTTTAAAAAAACAATTATACCTAAAAGTGAAATTTTAAAATTATAACGGGATGTTTTATAGCTAATAGCGGGTGAGTACCATAGCCGAGTCCAGTGAAATGTAGATTTTTAATAAATTCATTCATCTTTTTAAGAATTATCTAAACCTACTTAGGTAAGGTAATCAGGACCAAAACAAACGTCACATTCTATCAACTTTGTACAACTCACATAGAAAAAATAGACAAACATAAAAGAAGTTACTGTGAGTTATTCATTTTATATATTTTCGATTGTATTGTTCACAGTCTTCCTTACTTTAGTAGGTGACCAACATTTTGATGCGATATAAACAAATCGTTCGAAGTAATGCAGATTTTTTTTCTAAACCTACGGGAACCCATAATTTAACCCACATATTTGTATATGTCTATGTAGAATCGAATACTTAACTTCTAATTAGTGTATATATTTAATGTTGTTTTGTAAAAAAAATCTTTTCCTTTAATTTGTCACTTTTTAGGGTTCCGTAGTAAAAAACGGAACCCTTATAGTTTCGCCATGTCCGTCTGTCTGTCTGTCTGTCCGCGGCTTTGCTCCGAAACCCTTAATACCAGAAAGCTGTAATTCGGTATGAGTATACATATGAATTACGCCGAGAAAGTCGTACAATAAAATCTTAAAAATATTTTTTTTTCAGGGTGTCTTCCCTATGTGTTAAGAGAGACCAAAAATTTTTTTTCTCATTTATCCCATGTTGTGGGGTATCGTTAGATAGGTCTTTTAAAAATGTTATAGGTGTGGGAAAACCATTTTTCCGAACGACGAACTGTTTCCGAAATATTAAGCTTTGTAGTGTCAATTTTTCTTAGAGTTAAGTGTCCCCCCCCCTCTACCCAATAAACTGCTGCGTCTAAAAATATGAAAAAAATCACGATAGTGGTACATATAATGAATTTAAAAGGAAAATTATCACGGCTATGTGGGTTCTTATGGTTATCGAGTTATAGATGATCTAAGTAAAAATAAATATTTCACTTTTTAAAGCATCACATTACGTAAATATTAATAATTTTAAATTAATATATGAATTTAAATGAATAAATAAATAAATATTTAATAAGTTTAAATTATATAAAATAAGGTATAAAACAATGTCTCAATAAAAAATGTCGTGAGTGATTCTGAATCGCGCTTATGAAGTTTTCAACCAAATCTCCATAGATTTCATAGGCGCTAATCTGGAAGGAAAATTATCGGCGCTAAGTATATTTTACAAGTGTTAGAATAATAAATAATCGACGAACATATAAAGTTCAAAATCGTTAGTATAATTTTTTCATTCAAACATTCATTTTACATTAAAAATATTTTAGTCTCGAAATATACAGATAAATTAAAAATAATTTTATAATAATAAAAGGTTTTAAATTGTAAGTACGTATATTGTTTAAACTGACTTAAAAAAGGAAATTCCCAGTTCGTCGTAAACTTTTTTACGAAAATATAACTCGAAGATTGCTTGACCGATCTTGACAATTCTGACAACTACGGAACCCTACATTTTGCGTGGCCCGACACGCTCTTGGCTGATTTATTATTACTTTCCAAAAGTTGATCTTTACAAGTTTATTGGTGGTGTAATAATACAGAATGTATTTTTTTTTTTCAAAATTAGTGGGTTCTATTCCTGGCAAGGAGAATCATGAAATCAAAAAAAAAATATGATCCAGTTTTAGATTTTTCAAAATTTGACACGAAACTCCTTTAAGTATCTTTCGCGATTCCTTATAGTTCCGGATTTGGCCATATAAATATCAAAGCCCAGATAAAAAAAAGTCACCCGATATATAATACAAGAAGAAACTCAGTGGGAACTTACTGTTTTGCAGTCAAAATCTTAAAGACTAGCACAAAACAACTTTTCTTCAACATTTATAGCGAAAACCGTGGAGGAATACCATATCTGAGTTAGTGACTGCTTATAAAAACAACCAGAAAGTTTCCAGATCCAATGTAAAAAGCTTCTTTCTTGAGCAGCACCGCAGACTATTATAACCTTGATTTGCAGGAGACATACCAAGCATTCTGTAATTCACGCGAACGAAGTCGCGGGCACAGCTAGTAATTTAATATATTTGAAAAACATATAATTAGATTAAAATCCTTATTAGTCTATCTGCTATAAATTAATTATACTTTTTATCAAATAGAAAAGAAAAGATGGATATATGTTTCTTAAAACAGATGTGTTGAGAATAGGTTCGAAATCTTTAGACGCCATTTTCTCAAAATGAAGTCCGTGTGGCTTGACACACTATTGCATATCAGCATCCACATATATATATCTATATATACATATATATATTCATTTCATGAGTTTCTTGTTTTCAGTATTACTGTGTTAGCTTGAAAAAGTGTTGAATTAAATTCGTTACTGCGTTATAAAGTCGTGCGTTTTTGCTCGTTACGATTTCTATCATAAAGAATCAGGCTCCAGATGTAGTAAGGCTTAGTGTGGTCATTTATTTTAATTTAGTATATACATATATTTGCTTTTTTATTTATTATTAAGTATTTAGTTGTTATATAAAATGTAAATAAATCCTCATCACTAAATAATATATGTACATATATATTAATCTATGCGATTGCAATTTCTGTATTCTGCGTTCACACACACACACACACATCTGCTGTGTAAAACATGTGTTTGTGAAATTGAAAAATACACGAAAAATTGTAAGGATTAAAGAGATCCTTTCATGTCTCTCCGTTATTATTTAAAGCGATTTTTTTATCGTTTATTGCTTAATCCGATTCCGCTTATAGGAATAGTTTTTGAAAAAATCTGCAATTTGAATTTTAAGTGTTTACCGTGATACTTTTTCACAACCAATAATGGAAGGATGATATAAATTTGACGTTTGTATCTGTGTATCTGTTTGTGGTATCGTAACTCCCAAACGAATAGACTAATTTTGATGCTGTTCTGATGAAGATCTGTTCATGTTTAAACGTCAGCTTTTCTAGTCGTTAAAGGGATACGTTGAAGCTCTTTGGAATGTTCTCAATGAAAAGCTTGACGGAGGTTTTAGTAATATTCAATTCTTGTTTATATATAGTTAGTTAGTATAGTTTATACAAAGTGTTATAAACAGTAAAAAATATGTACTCATTTCCAATTTTGACAACACTCTGTGTCTGTCTCGCCTGTCATACTAAGTCGATAGATATGAAAGTTGATAAGAAACCATCTTATCAACTTTCATATCTATCGTTGTACCTAATATCATTATAATATATTACATACACAATATTTAGAATTCTTTCTTTCAAAGTAATAACGATTTTTTTTGCCACAGATACAAAATACGAACCCCAATTGGCAGTTCGAAACGCGGCGGTTACTTCGCTTTACGGCGTCCTCTCTGAACATCGGTAACGCTGAATTCAGACCGTACTTACCTAAACATCTGTGGCAATGGCATCTTTGCCACATGTAAGTTCGGTTTTTTTAATAAATAATACATAAGTAAGTACAAAAGGTACTGGAAATGTACAAAAGCAGATGTTTAACCCTTAAATGCATGTTTTTTTTAATTAATCAAAATCAAAATCAAAAAATACTTTATTCAAGTAGGCTCTTACGAGCACTTTTGATACATGAATAACAAAAAAAAAATTACATAAATAATGAAGCTACCACCGGTTCGAAACGCACATTCTACCGAGAAGAACCGGCAAGAAACTCGATAGTTCGATATCAAAATAAAACAAATTATATAAACAGACTAACAAATAGATTCATGAAATAATAATAAAATTTACAGGTCATGTAAAATGTAATAAACAAACAATAAACAAATAAATAAATAAATAACACATCACACTCAACGGCTCGCATTAAGATCTCATGACCTTGTGTCGGGGGTCCGGAAACACTCACAACACTAACGCAAACACCCAGACCACGGCAAACATCTGTATGGCCAATACACACGTTTGCCGTGAGCGATGATCGAACCCGCGACCGTTATCGCTTTAGTCAGTTGCAGTAACCATTGCGCCAACGCGTCTGTCAATATATAAAATAAATGAGTAAATACAGCCAAATTAGGCGTTTAGTAATTTTTTTTTAATTGACGGTAGGGTTCGAAATAAGCGTTTCATTTTTGATACACCATGCATTTAAGGGTTAATTTATAATCCTAACTTATTGAAAACTAGCTTTCGCGTTTATAGTTATAGTCCGAGAGCCAGTAACAGATATATATGACCAAGTTCCTCTCAAGTGATAATTAGTAAAACGCAGCAGAAAATCGAACTATAAAGCCTCGTGAACGTCAGCTGAGGCTCGGTGGGGGGGATCAGTAGTTGTAATCTCCCACGCTTGAAGAAAAAAATAATACATTCACTCATTTCCTCTCGGCTAAAAGTTTATCAAGTTATAGCTAACCCAATACCTCAACAAAAAAAAAATCAGCTGGTTATAACATAGTGCATTGTACGTCAGCTGATGGCTAGATCATGGGAAAAAAAACACTTTCAATGATATCCTCTCGGCTAAAAATTTACCAGATGATAGCTTATATGTAACTATTGATAAATATATACGTCAGCTGGCTGTATCTCGGTGGAAAAATCGTCAGCTGATACTTTGAAGGTCGTTACGTAGTAGTTAGCTAGAAGCATTTACTGACTATTTAAAGGCATCAGCTGACCCGGTTTCCCTCGACTTACTGCTAGCTGATTTTTTTTATTTATTGCAGTATTATATTTAAAATCAGCTCACAAATTTTCGTGTGGGAGGAAATGACGTCTCTTTAATTGTTCGGCATAGCACTCCAACATGAGTGTTGAGGTGAAACAAATATTCCATATCAATACTTTTGAAACTAATACGTATATAATCATATAGTTATATATATATTCCAATATTTGCTTAGTATAAATTAACTAGTTATTTGATAAAAAATTTTTGTTATAAAAAAATTATGACAAATTACAATACGAATGACAATGTTATTCAATCATTTTCGGCTTCGCTTTGGCTTGAATCACAACCATCTCTCTCTGATTCATTGTCCGAGTCGCTGTCAGAGCTGTCTGCTATTATATTTTCATCGTCATCATGTATAAAAAAAAATTAGAATGCGTATTTTAGCATAATATCCCGTGGCAAAAAGAGGTTAAATACCTCGGAGTCACACTCGACGCTCGCAATAGGGCAGCGTTCGTGCTGGGCAGACTATATGTGATGATATGTGGACGGAGTAAAATGTCGCTTAGAAATAAGACGACATAATACAAAACCTACGTACGTCCCATTATGTCCTACGCGAGCCCTGTCTTCGCTCATTGCAAACCCACCTTCTTGCAAAGGTTTCAGATTATTCAAAATAAATTCTTACGAACAGCCACGGCTTCACCGTGGTACGTACGTAATATAGATTTACATAAGGACTTCGGACTCGATTCGATCACCAAACATCTAAAAACGCTGTCCACTACCTTCTTCGAGACAGCTACCCGCCATCCGAACCCCCTCATCAAAGAGGCTTGTGATTATTCCGGTAGGAGAGGTAACCTACCGAAAAGACTAAGACGTCCCATGCACGTCCCGTGTGTCTCAGTACTTTTATCCGAGAGGAAATGAGTGAATGTATTATTTTTTTCTTCAAGCGTGGGAGGTTACAACTACTCATCCCCCCCACTGTGCCGCAGCTGACGGTCATAGCGCCTTATGATACTGTTGTCTGATGCGTATCGCCAAAGATCTATCGAGAAGAAATAATTAACCAAATTTTCACCTGGCTCTCGGGCTATTACTGATTTGCTCTTATGTTTCGTACCTTACTCAATAAACCGGCTAGTCACGGTAAAAATATTTTTTCAAATCGGATCATTTTAGAAACAAATTCGACCTCTTTATAATATTAGTATAGATATTTTTTTATACTAAAAACAGGTAATAAAACAATCAATAAAAAATATTAATTAATTTATTCATTACTTTACACTTTCTTCGTGTAAAAACATATCATTAAATCATACCTACATATTACAAATTACGCATATCTTGATTCAAGCTTAAAAATTGATCCTAAAATATATTACCGGATACAAATTACAGCCGTGACAGATTGACGTGACTTAATAATCTCAAAATTGTGTCGGATATTGAGTTGATACGAGCTACGCTTGGAGGAGACAAATTTACAGTATTTTCACTCCCTCGAATTCACATTTGCGACTTATTAGCAACAATTCATAAATGCCTATGTAATATTATTTATTTGTTTAAGTTACGACTTATGATAACATATTGTAGGCTTTATTTTAAGCCGGCAACGTATTAGTCACATCCAGTGTGCTTAGTTTTTTAAACTACTCGATTACTGTAAACAGATTGTATTGAATCAGCGCCATCTTGTGTTAACAAGGGGAAACTGAATTAGTGAATATAGCGAGTGAGTGATTGGTTGATTGAAACAAAAGAGTGTGTAATTTATGGATATTTATTCTGTAAGTTCGAGCGACAATTTTGATAGGTCGAATAGTAAATGTTAGTAAGTTTTACGCAAAACTCCATCGAGTACTTATCGAAAAACTTGCACTAGTCCAATGCTACTGCAACTGTTTACAGTCGGCAATAATCACTCCACATCCGTTAACCTGCCTGCTTGTTTGTAAAGATTTGATATCGTTTATTTAGGAACGTTATAAACTATATTACATAACACTACGACTCATATAAGTGAAGCAGTAACAAGAAACCACGAGGAGCTAGTCTATAAATAAACAAAATTGCTATATTCCAGGCACTATCACAGTATGGAGGTATTCGCAACATTCGATATTCTAGATGTGAATAGAAAACGAGTTGCCGAAGGTCACAAAGCGTCATTTTGTTTGGAAGACAACAGTTGCCTCCCTGGCGTTAAACGAAAATACTCTTGCAAAAATTACGGTGACCAAGGTATTCAATATACAAGATTATTTTATATTTTTGGTTTGAAAGTTTCTTATAGTAAGCCTCCTTATTCGTTGTTCTGTCGGTTAGAGATTTGTCTCATGAGCTCTAAGTCGAGAATTACATTTGTAAGATTTAGTCGTAATTGATATAAAACAATTCTGTAACTTGGTAACCAGGGCGTAACTATAGGCTGGTAGAGGTGGCAAAAACCTTCTTCTCTATAAACGATTAAGCTTTAAATACCTTCTCCTTAGAGAGGAGGCCTTTGCCCAGCCGTGGGATATTAAAAGGCTGTTACTTTACTTTTACTTTTCAGGAATTTCCGTGAACTGTTCGGATGTGTACCAATACAATATTGATTGTCAGTGGGTGGATGTGAGCGACGTGGCACCAGGAGATTATACTTTCAAAGTAAACATCGATTTTCTTTCAATCTTTGTACACGTAGCTTAGTTGTAACTTCTGATGGAAAATTCATCGTTTGAAACGAAAACTTTGAAAAATTGTTTATCTTCCACAAATATTCCAGCTACCAATCTATTTTATTTACTTTTTATTTTTTAAATCTCTTTTACATGCCGAACTCTGATTAACTATTAAAAAATATATATATTTTTTAAACTTTTCAACCGTTTTCAACCGTAAAAGGAGGTGGTTTTCAATTTGTTTTGTATTTTATTATTAATGTTTGTTACCTCATAACTCCGTCATTTCTTAACCGATTTAGAATTTTTTTTGTTTGTAAACGATATTGCATTCTTTGCTTTTGAAGTCGGCTTTTTTTGGGTTTATTTTTTTTAAGTCTTAGTTATCTTAAGATAATGTAGGTATAATGCGTCGCATTAAATCATTAAAATATATTTATATTCTGTGAACTAGTGTGATTAGTGAACGTACAAAAAACATTACTTCTTTTTTGCTTAGTCGCAAGTGGATAAACATAATTCTAAAATAATTATATAACTAGTTAATTTACATATATGCATATTATATAATAACCTATTTCAATTTAGTTCATTGTTTAAAATAAATTTCATCCGATGAATTTCCTTCGTGTTATGGGGATAATAATAGAATATCTATAAAATATTGTACATATAATAATTAATTTACTTATAAATGTAAATTAATTGAAATAAGTAAATAAATAAATGTAAATTAATTAACATTTATATGTAAATTAATTGTTCCTTTCCCTTCATGTCTCAGTATTTCTACCGACACATGCAGGTTTCCTCGCGATGTAATCCTTCATCGCACACGAGATGAGATAATGAGATTTTAAAAATAGAAAACCGATTTAAAACTCATTAAGGTTGAATACAAAAAAGTTTTTTTTATTCTATTCGTAACTTACGGCAGATATCGTGTTGGGGCACATTAAAATGTTCTCAATGTGATTTATTAAAATTCTCAATTTTGTCAATCGTATAAAAAAATCGCAACAATACAGCAATAGTTTTGGAACATTCACGAAAAATATAGACGTAACAATTTTTTTTTTAATTATTACGTTGCAGAAATGAAATTCTATATTAATGATGAATAATTTGCACTTTTTCAGGTAGCGATTAATCCCCATGCTCGAGTTGCAGAGCAGAGTTTTCACAACAACGCTGCTTCCTGCCAACTGCGCCTTTCAGGTTCATACGCGTTAGTGCACGGGTGTAAACTACAAAGACCTTAGTTTCATTCTGTAGAACGCAATAAAAGTGACAATATCTCATCGTATTACTACTACTGTTGTTAAAAAAATTAGATTATTTGTGTTTGATTTAATTTGTTAAAATTGTTGTAGTTAGCTATAATAGTAATTAAAATTTTGTAATCTTTAATTTAAAAAAAAAAAACAAAAAGCTATACAATTTTATCATAATGCCCGCGTATAAAGTGATTTTAGCGTATTTTACCCAAAAATGTGTATTTTTGATTTCGGTCACTTTAACGTTAGCCAATTTATTCTTATAAGCGACAAACCTCCTACTAATTTTAGACAATTTTTATTGTAATAGTCAAAGTGTTTATAATGAACCGTATATATTATGCCCCGTGATTTTCCTCCCTTACAATTCTGTCCTTTTTACTTTTTCACTTATGTTCCTCGTCATAGTTCAATCCACTCCCAACCCTCTGCTGCTACCCTTTGCGACCAATTATCGTTGATTCTTCGCGTAAATATAATAATTTGCCTGATTGGTTGACAATTATGTTTACTGCTACACTTAAAATCATTCTGTACTATATACGTATTATTATATATTATGCGAAAATAACACTTGTAAGTTTTACTCTCAGACTTTCAGATTTACATAAGTTGTTTCAATTCAATTCTTTGGTTAATGGCTTTTAGTCCAATTAGACGTATGTTATTTCGCCAATGTCACGTGGAATGGAGAACACATGAGTTTTTTTTTTTCATTGCTTTACAACTTAAATAAATTACTGTCAGTACCTTGTATTTGACATTTACAGCCTTCATAAAATTACCGATAACTGTTACCAGGTTATAGAGTTGTTTTATATCAATTACGAAAGTCAAACTTACAAGTGTAATTCATGCCTTATAAATAGTAACTATTAGATGGTGTATTAACAAAGGTGTGTTTTTTTTTACTCTTAAAACTGACTTGGTTTTTTTTTGGACTAACTGTATTTTCAACAAAATCGGCCTCGAGACTCCTTTTACTTATTTTTCATTATACCCTACAGTTTCAGATTTGGGAATCCACATCCGTTTAAAAATAATCACATATATTTATGTACTTATATAAATCGTCTGACTAACAAGAAAGATTTTTAAAATTCAGACTACGTCGCTTAAGTTCTAACTTGTTCTATTATTTAAGCGAGGACCAATTCTTGAGATAAGCGCGTTCAAACAAACCCTTCAGCTTTATAATATTATAAATACTATAGGTAATGAACTAAGAGATTTCGAAGTCGATGCTTCGTCTTGGTCTCGCAGATGCGGTTGTAGCTTTAAATTTGATTTTGTTTACGCTAAGCGTAAGCTGAGACGCTTGTGGTATAGTTTTCTATGAAAAACAGATGTTTTTAATAGTACTTGCTCATCTGACTGACTCCTGTAACACAGTTCCTTTATTTTGGGAGTCAGAGCCTCATTGTTATAATATGTACAATTGTTTATGTAAAAAAAAATATTATTTATTTTTTTCCTTAGTAATTACATTTTTAAATATATTTACAAATAGAATATAAAAACATTTAAAAATAGCAAAAATCGTAATCCACTGGCGGAGTAAGTCCCAGGCCACCAGCAGCTAGGGCTCCAGGCGGAGAAACCTCTTCACGATGCGTGCCGTTTCCAGCAATACTGGCTTCTGCATCCAATCCTTGATCCAACTGCGTAGTGAGAGTTTCTTAAGGTGTTAATCGAAACTCTTCGCTAAGAGACCATTGACCGATACAACAACAGGAACAATTATTGTCGAGTTCAGACTCCATAAGTTATTATTATTATCTTTCGCCTGCAATAGGTTCGCCCAACACGATGACAACCGCTGGGTTTTAGTGGGTAGTCTGGTGTTTTATGTCACAGCAAAAGTCAAAATCAAAATTTCCACATACCCGCCTAACTCTCTAGGCGGGATGTGGAAATGCATTCTCCGACGAGAAAAAAAAGGTAAAAGTAAACTGAACTCACGCGTCACGAGCCGTGTATAATACAAAGCGCGAGACCTGTACGTATTTCGCCTTTGAATTTGGTTCCCCTTTCGTAAGTCTTTTTTTTAATAGAATTATGACTCTGCTTTATTCTGTGTGTTAGTATACGATTAGCCTTACTATCTCTTTTACTAGCAATCCCATAGTTTTGTTTAATTTAACTAGTAACAATTAATTAGTGTCTTCTCCGTTTACACAAAAGTCGTAATTCATTGTCAGATTAATATTATTCATGCTAAGAATTCTAGAACGTTGAGCTTGCCATTTGTAATTAATTTGCATCATAGTATAGGATTTTGAAATAAAATAAATTATATTTTTCGGAGATTTATTTATTATTAGAATTACATTAATAACACATGATTATCACGTGTTCCTTATTTGAGCCGATTATATTTTAAACTTATAAATATGTTACGTTTTACTATTTAATGTTGAAAATCAATTTATATACATTTTCAACTTTAACAAATGATTTGGTGGTACTCCGATACGTTCGTCTGTCACACTAGCTGGTTGCTAGGTAACGTCGTCCATAGTGTAGCGTGTAACATATCTATAGTTAAGTATATAATGTCATTAATTTGAGCAAAACCACAATATTACACCTAATATTATTTCCCGTATCTTAAACTAATATATTTACATACATTTTGAATCAAACCACATTCCACATGTTATAAATAATATTAAAAAAAAACATTCATACTATCTCGTATTAATGAAAAAGAGAGAAATTACATTGACCATTTATTATGACAGTAAAAAGTTCCTAAAGCTCTGGTTTCTTTAAAAGACAGGCCGGCACTTAGCGGACGTAATATGACGGGGCATTAAAAATTACATAACAAAATTGCATTTACTTTCATTATGTAATTTTTAATAATAAAAATGTGTGCTTATAATCACACCATACTGTCATGTCAAATGTAAATCACAATATTCAAAATACCCCCCAAAATACTATCATAGAATATCACATAATTCGTGAACCTAAACCATTAAAATTAAAATCACATATTAGGTAACATATTACAGACTAATACCTCGTGATAAAATAGTTTAACTACTGTTCGTCCAGACTTTATAATACTTAGCAATTAGTAATATTAAAACAATGATTATTATTATAATTCTTTTAAGTGATGTTAGAATTTGTCTATACAGTTTTAAAGACATGTTTGCTTAAAATTGTTATTAAATGTTACAAGAAGAAGACAAACAATAATGGGGTTAGACAAATTTATGTTGTGATTGACTAATTTGTTTAGACGTGATAACATGTTACTCGTGGAAATTATATACTTAAGGTATTTTTATTTATGTAAGTAAATAATATAATGTGATTTCGATACATTTACTTAAGGAATTTGTCAATTTTTACATATATTTGTCTTGTTACATAACGTGTCTTCATGTAAATATGGGTAAAATCTTTTCATAATTTTGAATAAAATTGTCAGATCAATTTAGTCAATAAAAACATATTACATTTCTTTTATTATCCCTAATTAAATTAATACAAATTTTAATGGCAATCTTTTTACACATACTCTAACATTATAAAAATGCCAATAACAAGAGAATATATCTTGTATTCGAATACACAAAACACACAAAGTCAAAATTCCACCTATAAACACAAGTTGCTTGACCATTTTCAGCCTTTCTTGAACTTGATGAGGAGGATACTAACACTAAGGTACACTATGATCCATATGGAGGTAGAAATGAACCCGGAGTAAACGGTCGGTACAGTGATGGACCAACCTCTTTGGAGTATGGACCGCAGGGATTCTGTGGACTTCGTGAGTGGGAGCACGAAACTTATCCACTGCAGTATTGTGTGCATACCTAGAAATTATTATTGAAATGTTATTAAGTAGTTTCAAAGCGAAATTACATTAGTGAGTTTTACTCTCGTAATTGATATAAAACCACAGTGTAAATTGGTATTAATTACCAAGGTCTTATGAAAGCTGTGGCTGACAAAAATAAAGGCACTCACAGTAAATTCTTTCAGGTGTCAAACAACTTATGAAAATCTTTACGAAAGAGTAAATCTTATAAGTGTAATTCTTGCCTAATGATACTGATATAAACGTGACTGCGTTGTCAAGATACAGAGCATGGTGATATATTATAGTAGAGTTTAAAAATAAAGACGTGAACAATGAATCTAATGTATTATTATTCGCTTCCAGACTCTTTAAAAGCAGATATCGTATTACTGATTGACACAAAGTTCTTTATAAAAGTATATGTTATTATGTGAGTTATGTTTAATCCGTCATCAAAAATCGATAGGGGTGTTTTTTGTATTTTTAACAATAAATAAAAATAATGAAGATGATTTTTCTTTATTAGAAGAAGTTTTATAAAACATACCTTCTACGGGCCAGATTATTCCACACAGCAACATCATAGGCAGGAAGGAGCCGAGAGCTAAATACGTTGCTGTTCTCTCCGTATCACATATACACGATACTACAAAACCTGAAACAAAATATTTATTTTATAGTGAAGCTGTATTTGTATTATTTATTTTAGGACTTTAAGACTGAGACTAAAAATAATTTTCTAAAGAGAATTTTTGTTCTTATATTGTAAAAAGCTGTTCTATTACGTCCGTTATGTGACGTCACCGCCTTCATAAGAAACCAAAGCTTAAGTAATAAAGTTCGCGAATGCAATTAATTACGTGTTACGAAAAACGGACATCTTAATAGATCTTATTAGATGTCCGTTTTTCGTAACACGTAATGCTTAAAAGTTTTTATAGAATTATACATACATTTTATACATAAAAAGATATGTTTGTTCAAAATACACACAGTATTGTAAATTGTAATTTTATAAATAAATCTTTACTTAATCTGTCAGACCGTTCTTTCGTAATAAATTCCGATCGCAAACTAATTTAATATTGATAAACGATCATTTTCAATTTTAGGCCAATCTAGTTTTACGGATCGGCCGCCTTAATTGCGAACCTCAATTATTGGTTTCATACGTATCAAGTTCGTTAGCGTAAATTTTAACACATATCGCCGGGGATGATGCAATAGCGCGTAACTAATTTTTACCATGATTAAAAATTGGACCTATTAGAACTAACTTTTAGTTACGCTGTATTGCACTATATCTAGCGACACTACATACAAAATTTATACAAATAAATTTAAATCTCTGTTTGTAATTTTAAATTAACAGCTTTTAATTAAAAACACGTGAAATTATACACGGCACTTACAAAAAAAGCACAATTTTAAAAATTTTTGTCTGTCTGCCACTCTATCGGTCTACTTGTTCTGGCTAAACTTTGAAACAGCTGGACTGATTTTGGCGGGACTTTCACTCTCAATGTTATAACAAGTAACTTAGGTAAGATTTATTAAAAAAATAATTTATTGTAATTAATAAAAAAAGAGAGTTTCGCTTAAAATTTGAAATTTACTCTTTGTCTGTTAAACATCTAATATAATAAAAAAATACTAGCATATCTCAAAACTAGACCCGTAAGTTCGAAATTGTATGGGATTTTTTTTTTACACACAGGCACGGAGCCCGTCCTACAACAAGATTTAATCCGACCCTGCCTGAAATACTTGTAAGGCATCGGTAATTTTATCACAAATTTATTCACATTGCATTCCTTTAAGTGAAATTTTGAATTCCTATTTTAGTGGAAGACATTGTTGAATGAAACTCCTATCTAAAATTCAGTTTTCTGGATTCTTCGGTAGTTTAATCTGTTCATGGAACTGACAGGATATTTCTATGCCTTCTTTTATAGTTTTATACAAGATTCTCCCTGCGACTTCGTTCGCCTGTATTAGAAAATAGATTTTTCACGATCTATGTTATGTGGAACTGTTTTATTAACTGACTTCGAAAATAGAGGAGTTCCTGTGTTCGGTTGTAGGTTTGTTTCATTGGGAGTTTGGTCAGTATCGTGTGTTATGCTTTGGTTTCATATGATTGCGGACTGTCAAATTATTGGCGCAATATTACGGGTGTCTAAAAACCTCTTTGACTTTACTGTGTAAGAGATTTTATATTAAGATAATATAGAAAGGCATCACACTCAACGACCTCCATTAGAATCTCCAAGTGTCTGGGGTCTGGAAACACACAACACAAGCACAAACGCCCAGACCACGGCAAACATCCGTGGCCAATACAGATTGTCAAGCGGGGATCGAACCTGCGACCGTTAGCGCAAGTTGCAGATATCACTGAACCAACCTGTCTGTCTTTAAACTGTGCCGTACTGTTTCTATGCAAAATGTTTGAATGACGTCATTAAAAAATATAAACTTGCCGCTAAATGACGGGCAACGTCATCTCAGGAAACAAAAGCATAACCGTCTCGTCGCAATTACGACCTGTGTACCTACAGCTTTGATATTTGTACAATAAACTGTTATAATTATTTATTAATTAAAACAATTAGCTTCTCTGACTATAATTATAATTATGCCGAACTAGATATTAATATATCTATAACTAGATATTACTACAACAAGATTAAATGGACGCTGATAAGCAATAAAAGCTGTGTCAAGCCACACGAACTTTATTTTGAGAAAATGGCGTCTAAAGATTTTAATCCTATTCTTAATAAACTTAATTGAATAAGTATTTATCCATATTTTCTTTTCTTTTTTGATAAAAGGTATGATGAACTAAAAGCAGGTTGATATATTTAATATATTATCTAATAGTTTTTAAATATGTGAGATTATTGTATAAATTACAAAATAAGGAACGAACTAGAAATTCGATCCAATTAATTAAGAAAAATTTTTCCGTACTTATTTAGTTTATATGACTTTATTATTTATTGAATAATTTTAAACAGGTTATGCATTATTAGAATACACCAATATCTCCGAATTTCACTTTTTGTGGGTTGACACATTATTGCTAATAAGTATCCAAATAATATCTGTTTTATAAAAAATCCCTAACTATAAACTAACTGCAGGCTGTTGTTGACATTAACTGCCTAACTACAAAAAAATTCATACGTTAAACGCGTGTCTATAAAATCCTGTACTACAAATCCGCGTCTAAAGACAACTTCGTTTTTAGCATATGCTTAAAACCTATTTTAGCTGTCAAATATGACGTTTGATATATTATTTCTCTATAATTTTACACGCAGTGTAGCAATTTTGACATCATTTTAAACAATGTTTAATTTTTAAACACAGTTTAGGTAAACACGTGTTGGACATGGTCTTATTTCATCTTTTGTATTAAAGCAGTTTACGTTTTGTGTAACTTATATTGTTGTGTTATGTATTAAATATCTTATATTATAGACAAATACAAATATTGAGCATTTTGTAAAATTTTATTTAAAATATCGAAATCGACAAGAGCCAAAAATATACAATCTATATTTATATACACACTAGTGGTCGTCTAGTAGTTTGAATTCGACAGGAGTTCATTAAATTTTCAACCGATTTCAAGATTGACCACAGATAATCTATTCTCAATTTGACCACAGACTTTAAGAATAAACAAAATAGTGTATATGTGCGTGATTCAAATAGATGGTGGTGTGTGTAATTTCTTTATACATTTAATGTATTTTATGTATAATTACAAAAATAATAATAAATGTTATATGAGCGAAGTAAACGCCAGATTCACTAAAACTATTTAAAAAATTATGGTGTCATTCGAAAAGTACTATTTCTCTATAATTTTACAGGCAGTGTAGCAATTTGGACATCATTTTAAACAATGTTTTATTTTTAAACACAGTCTAGCTAGACACGTGTTGTAAATCTTGTTGATAAGTAGAATCGAAAATATTCTATGGTCATAAGCTACACTTTATTTACATATAGAGCGATCGCTATTAATATACAAAATTAAGCAAAACGAAAACTTGCGTACAGTCAAGTAAACAGTTTATTACGCCCGCAATGGACCTTTCCAAAATAGATTTCAGTATCTGCTAAAGTTTTACGCCTATATATAGTTTCATTCTATTTCATTCGGAGGTATTGCTTTGACTTCGCTTTTCATTCAAACATTACAACGGACAAGCGTAACTTTGTTTATGTATATAATTGAAATAGTTTAAATCAGAGCAGTGAAATGATTTGAAAAGCTTTTCAATCTATTCATACTAAAATTAATCTGGTTCGAAATAATTGTGGTTGAATTTAATGTTTTCAATGGATTTATTACATTGAATGTATTGACCGACTGACCCAGAAGGAGGGTAATGCTTTTCGTGCGCTTGTCTATGTATAAGGGTATATAAGCTTATACTTTCGTGATATATCCGAAACGATGTCAAGCGATTTTAAAATGTAAGGTGTCTTAAGATTTGTTCCCCGGAGAGCACTCCATAGTTAACGTTACATAGTTCATAGCAATGAACTATGTAACGTCAGCAAAAATTCAACATGGCGGACGTAAACTGTGAAAACTGGCGAACCATTATGACCTCTTGTACAATACACAGCTTGACCGATTTTGAAGTGCAAGGTATTATTACGCTGCTCGGTTTATAACTGTATATTTTTTTTTTTTCATTTAAGTTTTGTTTATTTAATTGCTTAAGTAATGTAATGAAGATAATTTGAATATAATATTTTAATCATTTCTATTTATTAATTAAAATAACATACGTAATAGCGTGCTTTTAACTTTTCACCCTTTTTGAACGGGCAGACGATCGGTATAACCCTCCCTCGTATCTTATTCTGTCTACTATTATTCTCCATCTCCCTTTTATTTTTAAACCAGCAACGAATTTGCAGCTTCTCTGCAAATGTCCTTAATAAGCGATTGTTACTTAACATCAGATGATCCGCTTACTCATTTGCAACTCCTATAAGTATTGTTTAAATTTTTAAAGAGTAACTATCGAGTTACTTTAAGGTTCAATCTACATTCCGAACCGGTGGTAAATTCATTAATTTAAATATATTTTTTGTTTCTGTTTTGGCAATTCAAAAGTGTTTGTTAAAGCCTACTTAAATAAAGTATATTAAAAACGATGTCGACGGTTCGATTAAGGGTTTAACGGTTCGATTTATGGCCATTTACATAGTTAAAGATATAAACAATTGTAACACGTTCCCGTTAATCGATGTCAGTCTAGGATAAACAGTGCCCGGGTTACCATCTGCCGTGTTACGTCAATATGTGATTATGAACGATTTCCATTGTCAAGAGATCGTGTTTTGTTAGTGGTTGAAATATGTTTAATTAGTCTTCATTTTATTTGCTTATTTTAAATGTTTGTATG
The DNA here is from genome assembly GCA_037950945.1 of Hypolimnas misippus. Taxonomy (NCBI): domain Eukaryota; kingdom Metazoa; phylum Arthropoda; class Insecta; order Lepidoptera; family Nymphalidae; genus Hypolimnas; species Hypolimnas misippus. The sequence continues at coordinate 7,900,448 of JBBEEQ010000009.1, forward strand.
AACACTGAGCTGAGTATATTTTAATAATTTAAACACGAACATTTATTGAGGATACATGGATGGATATTTTGATGGATGGATGGGTTTACAAAATAAGTAGGCTTGAACCTAGAACGGCAAATTTAAGGGATGGTAAATTTGGCATCCGTTTTAATGTTTTACAGAAATTCTCATTCCAAAATGTTATAATGTGTTATACATATATATGTATATAACGAATGATATATATTATCGAAATATGATTGTGAATTAGGGGAACGAATTGTAGGGGTGGTTAGGGGAAATATTTAAATAGCCTACTGACGGTAAATGTGTAACTTCGTCACTGTCTTTTACGAAAAACTAATTTTTTGGCTTTATCGTTATATTCTGTAATATAACGATGTAGCCAAATTCTTTAGTTCATATGGAAAAACTAAATTAAGAAATTCATTTCGTACTTATTTACTTTAGATGTCTAGATTTTTTTTTGTAAAAACCAAATGGAGCATTATCAGACTACATCAGCATCTCCGAATTCGACTTTTTGTACGTTCACACATTATTGCTTATCAGCCTATTATTATATATCCTTCTCATATTTGAAATGGTGTAAAGAAAACGCCGCAGAGGAAAACTGTTAGACGGTAGCTTGAATACTCATCTCGTATTCTGTTAAATTATACACGAATTAGTGAATTATACATTCGTGCAGTTTGCAGACGAAACACTTGAAACTAGTATTTATGCAAATTTGTGGTTTGTTATTTAGATTACGTTATAATGTTGCAAATGGTAACTTACTAATAATATTTCCGAATTTGACTTTTTGTGGGTTGACACATAATTACGTATCAGCATCCATTTGTATTTTTTTTTTGTTTAAAAGATTTTTTTTTTGTTTAAAAAAAATTACTTACCAAAAGTCATTCCACACAGTCCATTGATGAGAGTCAGGATCACCACCCACAGAACAGAGCCGGTGATGGTCAGATCGAAGACCAGGAAGCCCAGGATCAAGACGGTGACGGTCTGAACCATCATCACCAACATCTGCACCAGCACGTGAGAGAACAGGATCTCAGTACCTGGTGGTAAGGAAAACAAGTAAAGTTACTGCCTGCAATTGTCCCACTGCTGGGCAATGGTCTCCTCTATTAAGGAGCAGGTTAGAGCTTAATCCACGCTGCTCCACTGCGGGCGGATATGTCAAGATTTTTAATAATGTCGTTTACTTAATACTTAGTTAACTTGATTTTAAAAGCAAAAAACTGAACCGATTTTGATAAAAATTTAATGGGATCAATCAAAGTATATAAGTATGTATTTTAAAACAAAATCCCTGACAAATTGAGAACCTCCTCCTTATTTGAAAGCCGGTTAATAAATTAATAAACGCATCAAACTCAACGGCCAACGGAAAAAAGAAATATCAAAATCGGTCCGGAAATTCCAGAGTTCTGAAGGAAAAAACATTAACATAATAATGCTACAAATATTATACAAATTATGTATTCCAGGAAAAAAGTTATGAAATCGGATATGTGGCATTAGAGATAGGCGTTTTCCTCCTAATTACCGTTACCGTGGAAATTCCGGAAAATAATACCTTGATATTCCCACAACTGAGGTGAACCGAACTTGTATATACAAATTTGTCAACCGATTTACGCCATAGAGCCTATCGGGTAAATATTAAAAATTTACAGATAGTAAAAATTGGCCCCTAATTTCACTTATTTACACCCAAAAACCTAAACAGATCGTGACAGAAAAGGCTGTATAACAGTAGGATATTTTCTGATTGATTGAATTGCACTTGGTATCTGTTAGATATAAGGCGGGAATTACACTTGTAAGTTTTACTCTGCAATTTATATGAAATAATACTATAAATTTGTAACAGATACTAAGTAGTAACAAAAGCTGTGAATGTCAAAAATAAAGTTAGTGAATGGTGAATGACTAGTAATGAAAGTCTTAATTAACCCGACGTTTTGCTCACTTTTAGAAATATTTATATTTAGTGTTTCTCATTGCTTTACACCTGAAAGAATTTACTCTCTGTGCCTTATTTTTGTACTCACAGCTTTCGTAAGGTTACTTACATGTTATCAGGTTACAGAGTGGTTTTTATATCAATTATTAACTACGAAAGTAAAACTTACAAATGTAATTCTCGCCTAAGTTACAAAAGCTGTGAATATCAAAAATAAGACACTAACAGTATATTCTTCCAAATGTACAACAATGAGAAATAACTTATGTTAATAATAATGAAAGTCTGAGAGCAAAGTTACAAGTGTAATTCACGCCTACATTAAGTTAATTCTTACCAGTAATTCCAGAAACAAGAGAGCGTTCCAAGATCCCTTCGTTACGTTCAGCCAACATGGCGCCCGACGTCAGAGCGACCGCCAAGAAGAAAATGATACTGTAAATTGAAAAATATTAAATTAAACTCCAATTCATAATAAATTGATAATGACAACTGCGTCGCTTCTTGATAATGTCTGTGGTATTCCAAATTGATGTGTCATATTTTATTATAATATTGTTTGTTACTTTGTTATTTTAAGTAATCATGTCAAATGTCTGAAAATTTGTTTTCTGTTTTTTTCTTTTTTTAGGGTTCCGTACCTTAAAAGGAAAAACGGAACCCTTATAGGATCACTTTGTTGTCCGTCTGTCTGTCTGTCTGTCTGTCTGTCTGTCTGTCGGGATGTCAACCCTTTTTTCTCAGAAATGCATAGACGTATCATGTTGAAATTAATATCATATACTTAAGTCTACGATGACATGCGGCCGTGAAAATATTAAAGTTCTAAGTCAACGCAATCAAAAGATAATGGAAAATATGTCGTATATTTTGACCATTTTAGCGTTTTCGCAAGGGAATCAAAACCTATAGGGTACTTCCCATTGACCTAGCACGATGAAATTTGGCAAGAAGTAACATCTTATGGTACAAATAAAGGAAAAAATCTGAAAAGTGTAAATTTTTGTATGTATGTTTGTCTGTTTGTAAGTTTGTCTTTCAACCTTTTTCTCAGAAACGCGTGAAAGTAACAAATTTTTATCAACGTCAAGTACTCAGAGTTGTAATTACTAAGAGCTGTGAAAAAATCAAACTTCTAAGTTAACGCAATCAAAAGATACGGTCATTTATATCACATTTTTTAAGTATGATAGCGTTTTTAAAGTTTTCGCAAGGGAATCAAAACCTATATGGTACTTCCCATTGACCAAACATTATGAAATTTGGCCAGGAGCAAGGTCCATTAGTATACATAAAGGAAAAAATCCGAAAACTGTAAATTTCTGTTCGTGTGTCTGTCAGTCTGTACGTCTGTCTTTTAAACTTTTTCTCAGGAACGCGTAAATGTATCAAGTTGTAAATTGATCAAGCGGAAAATATATTAATCTTAGAATTAAAATGATATGTACTTGTAACAAATTAACATAGAAGTTGACCATGGTCAAAAAAACAATTTTACAAACACTGAGAAGAAATTTGTACCAATACGAAAACATTAAAAAGCAGCAAACCTTTATAAACAACGCAATGCAATCTATATATCGCAGCTAACAAAATGATAGCGCGATGCAGCGTACAGCTAATGCCATCTATTACAACATTATGTCATTAACTGTGGTATAATTCTGCTCGATTAATAAAAATTTTTATTTTAATTATTATCTAAACGCGCTAAAAATTATAAAATAAACTTTTCATTTAAAAGTTTTATCGTCGACTTATAACGTCATTACGTAATTAACATTCAATATAAGAGCTTCACGCGATTTGATTTAAGTACTCGTATTGACTTAGTACGAAAATTTTAAAATTAAATTCAAACAGATCGAGTTATTTAATTTACTTATTTATCTACACATATAAGTCTTCTGGTTATTAGTAATATAATTAGTTATTTATAAATAAACAATTAGTTTTGTTCGAATTAAGGACTAATTATTTTCGTCTTGGCAACACTAATATATATTTCGATATTTTGATTGATAATGTAAATCTAAATGTTTTACGAACGTAGTGCAGGGGTAGTGGAGTGTAGTAGAATATAAATAAAAATAAAACGAGAATAAAATATAATATTGAAATTGTCAAGAGATGGCGCTAAGTGTATCCTGAATCGCGCTATAACTTTTTTTTTTGAAAGTATAAGGTGTATTAGTACTTAAAATAAAATTTTGTGTTTCCATGGATTGCATTCATGATCGTGTTTTAAATTAAAGTGCTTAGGAGCACTTTAATTTAAAGTAGTTTCAAAATAGTTTTTGGGACGTGATCCATATTTACATAATATTTGATTATATTTAAGCGACTTCTAAAAAGGAGTGTTTTCAATTCGACCTTGTATTTAATTTTTTTTTTGTTTGTTCGCCGATTACGCCGCCATTTGGGTACCGATTTTCAAAATTTTTTTTTTTATTTGAAAAGGTATACTTCCAAGGTGGTCCCATTGTCTTCAGGTCAGGATCAGATGATGGGATCCTGGAGAAATTGAGGGAACTCCTCAAATATTATAGGCAAGCCTATACCGATGTAGGTATTTTTGATAGTAACTTATGTTGGAACTGATGATGAAGACCACAAATGGCGTAGATGGGTTAGTCTTATATAGATTTCTATAAGTTTGTACGGAACCCTCGGTGCGCGAGTCCTACTCGCACTTGACCAGTTATTTTTGTATAAAAATAGAGGACAAATGAGCAGATGGGACACCTGATGTTATGTGAACAATCGTATATGGATATTTGCAGCACCAGAGGTGCCACAAATGCGTTTCCAGCTTTAAAAATAAAGGGATTAATTGGATGCTGATAAGCAATAATGTGTCAACCCACAAAAAGTCAAATTCGGAGATATTGATATATTTAGATATAGCATCACCTATTTAACATTATTAAAAGAATTTCAAGTCATCTAAACTATATAAGTAAGGAAAAAAGTTTCTTAATTTAATGTATCGAATTTCAAGTGCGTTCAATATTTTGCTAATTATACAATAATCTCAAATATTTGAAAACTCATTCTTATACAACACATTAAATATATAAATCTGCTTTTAATTCATTATACCTTTTATCAAAATAAAAAAGAAAAGATGTATATATACGTCTTCAAACAAATTTATTAAGAATAGGTTTGACAACTTTAGACGCCATTTTCTCAAAATCATGTCCGTGTGGGTTGACACAGTATTGCTTATCAGCGTCCAATTAGAATAGGACGTAAGGAAAAGAGTGGGAGGGGCTAAGCTTCCGGCTGTCTCACTCACTGTTTGAAACGCTGCTATGTTAGCAACTTCACGCCTATCGTCTGTGAGAGTGAGGTACTGCCCCGGTCGAGCCAGCCGGGAAATGAGCTGTACTAATCAGGCTACTGTTAAACTCCCTCAATGTATTATTATACCTCATTAGACAAAATATAGTAACAGTCGTCTCGTACGTTTCGAAAACTCATCATCATCACAAATAAGGCCCTGATAATAAATTCTTTCAGGTATAAAGCAATGACAAACAACTTATGTAAATTTCTATGAAAGTCTGAGCATATGAACGCTAATAAGCAATACTATGTCAAGCTACACGGATTTCATTTTGAGAAAATGACGTCTAAACGCGTAATTCTTACGTTTTTTTTTTATTAAAATATTTTAGATTATTGTGTATTGCAAAATATTGAGGTCACTTCAATTTTCAAAACATTAGTTTATTTATGACTGGAAAATTTTTTGAATAATAATACATACGTACCACATTAACAGAATACATCAATATCTCTGAATTTGACTTATTGTGGGTTAACATATTATTGCTTATCATTCATATATACATATATAGTCTGGCATATTATAGGCTGATTGCGGATCAATAGCCTTAAGGTAGGGTCAGACGCTAATGAAATCTAAAGTCTGCTTTGTCATCTAGAATTCATAGCTAGATTATTTGACTTTAGCAAAACTTTTTCGTAATTAATAAACTTGAGTTTATTTATCGAGAAAAAGAAATAACTAAATTCGAAACAGACGTATAGACTATTTTTGTCAATACTGTCATTCTGTTTTTATTTTATTTCAATAAAAAACCCAATTAAATGAATAAAATAGACCATTTTAAACAGCTACTATTGTGAATTCCATGAGCTCTAACACGATACTTCTCCTTAACTTTAAACTTATAACTTTAAACTTATTAAGTGGCAAGTGTAAAATTGTTTGCGGGATTTTATTATAGATGCTAATACCAAACCCCAAAAACGTTGAACTGGCTTTATGAAGACGAAAGATCTATATCCTGCTGATTCCAGATGATGCTGAAGCATCAGATCAAGGTTACGTTACTATGTTATTTTAGTATCAAGTCACAGGCTAATAAATTTCGATGCGATCAGACCAGTAGAAGCTGCACAGATCCTTTCAACAGCCATAAAAGCCCTGATAACCTTAATAGGTAAGAACCATCCCGATTACGTGAGCTTTTAAATAAAAAATTACATCAAAATCTGTCCATTCGTTAAGGAGCTACGATGTCACAGACAAACACACATACACGTATCAATCCTATAACATCTCTGTTTTTTGGGAAGGGTAAAAAAAGGCACTTGATTTATTATAAAAATAGCGAGCCACCGATATATACTTTTCAATTACAGACAATTTCTGCTGCATTATTTACTTTGTCATTCGCAGCGGTCATTTGGCTTTTAATTTAATATATTAACTCATTAATGTCGAGCGCACTTAATTTTTTAACATGAAAATCGTTTCAGTGAGATTTGTTTGCATCGTGCAAACACGTAACATTCTAGGAATTTAAATTTTGTCCTGTATTACTGTCGTTGTAAAATATACCTAAAAAACAGGACTTTAAGCTTGTTTTTGAATCTTTAATTTTTGCCGATGTCGTATAAATAGACGACGGTCTTAAGTGATACTAGCTGCCTGATACTAACTAAAACTAGCGGCATCTTGCGATTCACTCGCGTTCATTATTACTGTTTCGCTCCTATAAGTCGTAGCGTGACGTAACATAGTCTATAACCTTCCTGGATAATCAGGATATCTAGGTCAAATAAATTTATTACAAGCAAATTTTACTTCTTTATACTATTACTTTAGAAATTTTAACGTTCTATTTCAACGGACAAATATTGAACGCATAAGATAGGTCAGTAATTAAAATTACGTTTCATATAAAAATGTGTGTCATATCAATCATTTTGAAAAAAAAACTATGCCATTACAATTTTGCGTTTTGGGATCAAAAAAGTGACTTTTCAGAATACCCTCCCTATATATCATGCTATACATGGATGCTGATAAGCAATAATGTGTCAACCCACAAAAAGTCAAATTTGGAGATATTGATGTACTTTGATACTGCATCGCCTATTTAACATTATTCAAAAAAAATTAAAGTCATCTAAACTAAATAAGCATGAAAAAAAGTTTTTTAACTCAGTTCATCGAATTTCTGGTGCGTTCCATATTTTGCATTTATAAAATAATCTTAAATATTTATAAAGCTATTTTTAAATAACATAGTAAATAAATCTATCAGCTTTTGATTTATTACACATTTTATCAAAATAGAAAAGAAAAGATGAATTTATACGTCTTCAAACAAATTTAATAAGAATAGGTTTGACATCTTTAGACGCCATTTTCTCAAAACGAAGTCCGTATGGCTTGACACAGTATTGCTTATCAGCGTCCACATATACTCTCGCATATCATCAACAAACACATCCTTATCGTTTACATGACATCAATTTAATCCACTTAACATTGCAGTAATACAGTTTCGATATTTATACTATATTCAAGGCTAAAAATACATTTCAATTTTCCGTAACATAAAATTATTATCTCTCGCAAATAACTTTCAATAAATGAGATTGTTACGAGGAAAAAATGTTAATTTTGAAAATAAAATGCAAAAATATTATACTTACGTAAGAATAACACCGGGTCCGGCGAAATCTGTGAAATTCGGTACTTCAAGGCCGAAAATCGGTTTGTTGAACTGAAACAAAAAACATTCATACATTATTGACACTAATAATAATAGACACTAGTAATAATTATTAGTCAAATAACTATTAAATATTACTAGTGGTCGCTTTACGGTCGGAATTTGACCGTAGTTCATTAAATTTTCAACCAATTTTAAGATTGGCAACAGATGTGTGTGTTAAATACATGGTAGTGTGTGTAATGTTTTTTTAATGGTTTAATGTATTTCTTATGAAAAATGTTTAAGAAATATTAACATTTCTTCTTCTTTATATAAATAAAAAAGGGTTACAAAGTGTTTGGTTCACGAATTAATATATGGATTGCCCATGTGGGAAGTAGGCGAGGACTGTCAAATCGTTTGTCAACGAGTATTAAAAACTTGGTGACAAACTACGTCAAACTTTCTAAAGTACACTTAAAGTATGTAATTATTAAGTGATAAAGATAAAAATAAAAACACTTTTTCATTATTGTATCACTTAACAATGATAATAATTATGACAGAAAATGTCATAGAATGACTAAACAATCCATAAATTTATTTTACTGAATATCCTTGTTTCTTTCAGTGACTAATTTATCCAAAGAATGCATGTACAAAAGTAATCTATACTAATGAAATTTGTGTGTAAGGTTGTTTGTAGTGGTAATCTCTAAAACCACTGAACCGATTTGAAAAATTATTTTTGAGTTAAATAGCCTGTTTAATGAGGCTATATTACATCACGTCGCGACTCACAGGAATGAAGTAGTAACTATAAACGCGAGTAAACCCGCGAGGTAGCTAGTATAATATATCACTTTCTAAATTTTCAGTACCTAAAGTTTGTTTAACATTTTTTTAGATAAAATTTTCAGTGAAAAGACATAATATAAAAATGAAATTGAATTTAGAGGTTTGCTTTGTATTTTTATAGACTAAATAAAAAAGGCTCTTAAAAATGGCCGGGACTTTCTAAGAAAAAGATAAAGGTTGATTTCGGAGATCCCTTGAATATACGAACAGTAAACCTTAGAACAGTAAGTATTTAAGAAATGGTAACACATAATAGTGATTTTTTTTCATTAACTGATCATTACGCATTATGACATTAATTTTCCACCGATAAAAATGTGGTATTTATTCGGTATGTTTTTTTTAATATTTGTAACAATAGAACTCCATCATTTCTAGAAACGGAAAATACTTTTAGATTGGTTCCATAGATTTTTTATCAAAATTAGTTTAGTAGGTGTTCGAAAACGAAACTGCGTTTCTTGCAGTCAATTTATTTTAGATTATTATAATTCACATTAAATAGATATATTTTTTTTATTTTAATATGTCCTGTTTTCAAGATAGGTTAGCGCAGTGATCACTGCAACTGACTGAAGCGCTAACGGTCGTAGGTTCGATCCCCGGTCATGACAATCATCTGTATTTTCTTTTTGTATATTTTGTAATTCCGTAACCCCGACACAACATCGTGTGATTTTAATGGAGGCAGTATATATTTTTTTAAAATAAATAATGCTTTACACACAAAGCGTTATTTATTTAAAAAAGTATTAAACTCGAAGAAATATCAATATAAATAATTGGAAAACATTTTTGTTTCATTGGGAATTTCATCAATATACAATATTGATCTATAAATACGTTATTGTGAAACAATTCAATTTGACCACAAAAGAAAAGAATTCTCAAAAGACGAAATAATGTTTAGAGTGAAACTGAATTCATAAAAAATAATATGTAGTATGTAGTAACACTATGTAATGCTAGAGCAGTGGATGAATAGCTATGATATATAAATCAAAAACTGTGTAACCCCATTTTACGAAAATTACGCGGATGGAGCAGTGAATGAAATTTCACACACTTATAATTTATATAGAGAAGGAAAGAGAAATGCTAATATTTTTTACATTACATACATAATTTACTTTATATTAAATCAATAAAAAACATTACACACTACCATGTATTTCACACATGCATGAATACTCTTTTGTTTGTTGTTAATGTCTGTGGTCGAATTGAGAATAGATTATCTGTGGTCAATTTTGAAATCGGTTGAAAATTTAATTAACTACGGTCGAATTTCGACCGCTAGGTGATCACTAGTTTAAATAATTTGACAAACAAACTGAAAATGAATTCTCTTGCAGAGATTGTTACGCCGCATATTACATTATTTACTAATATTATATTATTTACCAAACACGAATTGTTAAATTAATTACCAACGTTTACCGACCTATTAATATTCTTTCTCCACCGAACTTCGTACCGCATCGGAATAAATAAATGTTATGTTTACTTATTAAAAGTTATAAAAAAATGATAAGAAAATACGAGTATATAACTTTAAGTTGACTGACTGACTGACTGACTGTCATAGTGATCTATTAACGCACAGACCAAACCACTGGACAGATCGGGCTGAAATATAGCATGCAGGTAGATGTTATGACGTAGGCATCCGCTAAGAAAGGATTTGGATTAATTCTCCTCCCAAGGGGATAAAATAGGGGATGAAAGCTTGTATGAAACTTTGTCAATTTTAAATCGATTAGGCTAAGACTGCATGGCTAAAGCTACTATGACGTAGGCATCACACTTCGGAGACGAAGTCGCGAGCAACAGTTAGTAAGAAATAAATTTCATTCAACACATAATGTGAGCTTAGACATATTATTATTATTTTAACCAGAGGCGTAATTATACCATCTGGGACCCGTTACAAATTCTTTGGTAGGGGCCTCCAAGTAAAAATAGCCACGTTTAAACTTAATTGTAATGAACTACTTAAGTAGTTAACCAAAACAATAGTTTTGTACTAACAGTAATATTGTGTGCATTTTAGTTTAATCATATTTAAAATGAAATAACAATTTATTTTTAAGAAGATTTTTAATAATACTTTTTTTTTTTACGCCGGGGCCCTCTTCTGTCGGGGGCCCGTGGCTTTTTACCAGCCTTGCCAATCTATAGTTACGCCCCTGATTTTAACGGAAAATAATAGCTTAGTACCTGGATGATCGCGCTTAGCTCGGTATATATATTTTTTCTTAAATCGTGTTTTTTTTTTAATACGAATTACATACTGAAGAAAAATGTATATTATTTTAAGATCTTACCCACATAGCTAAATAGATATTGTGGCAGTTTTTCATTGCCTAAAAATATGAACGAAATAACGTCTTCTAAAATGAAACCTACCTAGATCGATTTATCGCCCCCGAAAACCCCTGGATACTAAATTACATGAAAATCGTTGGAGCTGTTTCCGATATTCAGTTTATATATACATATAGGGATTTTTTATGTACCGGATCGTTTAATATATATATCCGCGGATCCCGATACGGATATTTGTATCAAGATCTGATACGGATACGAATCTTAACTTTCTTACTTAAAAACTTAGTCCTAACTCAACTTTGTTAATATAAAAATTGTATCTATTAATTGAAAATTAATAAGGTAAAATCTTCGAATCCGCCAAAAAAGTAACGGATACGGATCTTTCTTCTACCCCGGTTATCTACGGATATCTTGCACATCACTAGTAATAAGGCATATACTTACAACAACGGGTATAGAGAGCATCCTCTTAGGCAGACCGCAGACTCCCGTCAGATGTTCTGTCGCATCCATAAATGCTAACTGAATGTCGCGGTTCAACATCCACTCCACTTGCTTGTCTGTGAAATAGAAAAATTACTTTTATATAAAAAAATGTTTGTGTAATAACGACAATGAAAATGTTTGGTATTAAGATATCCTTTCAATTTACAGTACTCCAAATATAACAAATTTAGCGCTTGAAAATTCAGCGGAGCTGCGGGTTTGAACCCGCGATCATCGGTTGAGATCGACGTGTTCTAACCACTAGGCCATCTCGGCTCTCAATAATTTGTGTTTAAATTAATCTTGAGCTCGGCAGTGAAAGAAAACATCGTAAGGAAACCTGCATGTACCGAGAGAAATTCTGACACATGTATATTCGCCCGCAGTGGAGAAATAATAAAAGTTAATAGGAGACGAGGCCTTTGCCCAGCAGTGGGATACTTATAGACTGTTACTTTACTTAAATGTAACAATTAACTTGAAAGGAGTTAAAGACCGGCAAATTGCGTTAAACTAGCGACAACATTTTGACAATTGTCTGATTTTTTAAAAACGATAGCATATCATAATTAACCCCTTCAATCAATGCCAACTGACCGAATAATAAAACACTGTATGAGAAAATTCTTAGTAAAAGTCTTAACAATTTAGTAATTTCATACAAAGAAAAGCCAACCCTACCCTCTGTATATTTTAAAATGTAGCTCTATTGCATCCAAACCAAGAATTTGGTCACAATCAAACTATCATACAAGAGATAGATTGACAGAAGATTTTTTTTATTAGGAAAAAGAATTAAAATATTTTAAGATCCCTCAGTGGTCAGCCCGCGTATACAGAATCATTTACTAACTGAATTGACGTTATAACGTACATGTAACAGAGTTCTTAAAGCATGGTCATTATAGACGAAGACTATTTGTCTTCTATCTATCTAAAAATAATTATCATGTCGTATATCCATTTCCTATAGACTCCATAACGGTTGGAGATGCTTTAAAATTGGAGATCTTTTAAATATGTAGATCCAGTGGGCGATCCTGTGAAGTTTTTTATGATCTTTTCGTCCCTCTATTCCCAGTACGAAAGATAAAAAAATATGGGCGTAACAAGATATAACGCTTTCCTCAACGGAAGTGGTAATATGAAATTCGTTGAAAAAGTATCAAAGGGAGATTTAACGAGATTACCAAAAGGCAATTTCAGGGCATTAGGGCTCCCACTGAGCCTTTTATCAGTCACCTTGAGGTGTTGTCGTTAGTTTTGCGTTGATGGTGTTTTATTAACCTTTTCCTAGTTGTTATTTTATTTAAAATATGTGGTTCTGAATTGGACGCTGATAAGCAATACTGTGTCAAGCCACACGGACTTCGTTTTGAGAAAATGGCGTCTACAGATGTCAAACCTATTCTTAATACATTTGTTCGAAGACGTATATATTCATCTTTTCTTTTCTATTTTATAAAATGTATAATTAATCAAAAGCAGATAGATTTATCTAGTAATAATTTTTTAAATATTTGAGATTATTTTATAAATTGCAAAATATGGAACGCACCTGAATTTCGAAACATTGCGTTAAATCACTTTTTCCAATACTTCTTTAGTTTAGATGACTTGAATTTTTTTTGGATAATATTAAATAGGTGACGTAGTATCAAAATACATCAACATCTTCAAATTTGACTTTTTGTGGGTTGACACAACAGCGTCCAATTATTTAAAGCTGACGTTTGAAGTTTGAAGTAACCAAAGAACTACCTACGAAAGTTAAAGAAAAATCATTTCCCATATTGTCAACAATATATTGCGCAATGTAGGAAAAATCGCGGATATCAATTAGTACGTAATATAATTGTTTATACTAATATTTCAAAGAAGTAAAATTTGACTGTAAGACTATATGTGGGAACTTATCTTTGAAACTAATGACCCGTTTAAAAATGCGTTAGAAATCCCATTTATTAAGAAAGGTTAAGGCCTATATTACGTTACGAGTTATAGAAGTATCACAATAAGCATAAACGCGAATGAAACCGCAAGAAATAACTAGTCAGGCATAAAACTTTAGATTTCGTATTTTCATCTCTTCCATTATAAATATAAGAAGAAATAACCATTAATACAAATACAAATATGCTTTATTGTACACCAAACAACGTATATATGTATATATATACAAAAACAAACAAAGAAGAAGGAGAAAAAAAAATGTACAAAAGGCGGTCTTATCGCTAAAACAGCGATCTCAACGACAACCTTTGGGCAAAGGACATGAAATTGAATTAAACGGTTAGGAAGTGTACAGAATAACATAAATAAGTAAAATAGACTACATATACTACACACGAACATACATGGATGCTGATATGCAATAATGTGTCAACCCACTATAAGTCAAATTCGGAGATATTGATGTATTTTGACACTGCATCTCCTATTTAAAATTATTCAATAAAAAAACAAAGTCATATAAACAAAAAAAGTCCGGAAAAAAAAATTAATTAATTGTTTCGAATTTCAAGGTTATTCCATATTTTGTAATTTATACAATAATCTCATATATTTAAAAAAAAACTTTATTACATAATATATTAAATATATCAACCTGCTTTTAAAACGTTATACCTTTTATCAAAAAAGAAAAGAAAATATGCATAAATACTTATTCAAACAAATTCATTAAGAATGTGTTTGATATCTTTAGACGCCATTTTCTCAAAATGAAGTTCGTGTGGCTTGACACAGTATTGCCTATCAGCGTCCATATATAACACATATACATATAAAATAGATATATTATATAATACAATAAATTAATAAAAATTGTAAACGAAAAACGTAAATATTTTCATAAAGCAGCCTAAGAGCAAATAAAAATGATAATAACACATAACAACAGTATAAAGATAAATAATGCGCTTTTATACGACTTTTAAAAATAATTATACATTAAATTATATGTAATTGTAATACATTTAATTATTATTCGTTATTACGTCCAGCAACAACGATTTTAATTCAAAGCCACGAAAAACGAGCCTTAATGTCTTCAAATCCCATTGTATGGACTGTCACAGAATTTTCCACCCAATTGTAATTTGTATGTAAATTAAGTGTTATTTTTTATTTTCGTTCATTTCCGCGTTAGCCGAAAATGTACTTCTTTCGCTAAAAGCTGTGTATATAAGCCATACAATCGCTGAAATTGCCTAATGAAAATTGTTTGTCGAGAAATTTCGATTAAATTCTTTACAATGTCTGAAGGCGTTTACGTCGTTCTGTATGTATACTGAGTGAATCTTCTCTTGCTGCACACATTTTTATTATTTTTTTTTCTCTTTCTTACATAGATACTGTCTCTTTTATTTTAGACGATTTCTTTTGTGCATTTTTTGATATAATTCGGTTTATTTTTCGTCTTTTTTTATTATGATGTAAAACATTAAATTAAGAACCTTTTTCCGTACTTATTTCATTTAGATGACTTGAAATATTCTTGAATAATGTTAAATACAAGACGTATTAGCAGAATACACAAATCTCCGAAATTAACTTTCTGTGGGTTGACACATTATTGCTTATCATCCTATCTGGTAGTAATTATTAAATACCTGTATCATCCATATGCACAGCGACTTCAGACGTGGCGATGGTGGCAACACTAGCGTGACGTGGATCCCTCATCCGTTCCTGTAAGCTGGTGGAGAAGTTCGCTGGGAACACAAGGACCGCTCGCGCTTTACCTTTTATTGATTCGGCCATTGCTATTTCTTTAGTCGGGAAGGGAACCTGATAACAAAAATGTTTATTTAGTAAAAATATGCAGTGTTAAATTACATATTTAAAATAGTTGTTCCTGAAATTTTTACCTCCTTGCTAAGTGCTTGGTGAAAATTCCCGTCGACACCATGACAAGAATTAAATCTATGAATGCCATATCCTGTTTTTTTTTTCAAAATTTGATCTTAAATAGCTAAGATTTTTTTACAACAGATACTGTTTTCAAAAGTCAATACGCAATTTCGTTTAATTAAACGACACACTTAGAAGTTATTATTATTTTTAAAACAAAACATTGAATCGATTTCGATATAATTTTTATGGGATCAATTTGAAAGCATATCCTTTGAAACAGAAAAAGACGGAGTTATGAGGTAACAAACATTTGAAAAACTACGCTACGATTTAAGGACTTCCTCTTTTTTGAAGTGGGTGGAAATGAAAAATTTAGATCTTCTATTCAACCCCACTTAAAATAGTTCAAGAGCTTATTATAATTAAAAAATAAAAAGAAGATTATAGGATTATGACTCTTTGATTATTTGAAGACAATTAAAAAAAAATAAGATGTGTAAGATGAGTAACAGTAACTAAAATTATGTTTAAACATCGCCTTTTAATATACATTTAACGGTTTTATTGATCCTAATAAAACTAGCACCAATAATTCCTTTCTGACAAATGTAAATCCTATTCCGTAACAAGAATTTGGAACGTAAAGTAACTGGTTAGACTAAAAACTTCAGCGGGTTCGTAAATAAATAATCGATTTGATTGATGAAAGTTACAATAGAGTTCGCGAACGAATTATGTTAATGCGACTTGCTAATTTACTGAAAGATCTACATAATGCCTTTAAAATTCTATTATGGAACGGAATAAAGGAGCATCGAAATAAGATTAAGTACACAAATACTAAGCGATTTAACGAGCAGAATTTTGTGTTGTGAACGGTTACATTTGTCTATACAATGAAAATATTTTTGGGTTGCAATAATGTGTTTTGTGAAAATATAAAATAAGATTTCAGAATTCGAGTCAAGAGTCCCTAACAGCATATTAATATAAAAGTTAGATTAAGGCCAATTAAATTGAGTTGTAATTTTTTTTTTATTTAAAAGATTTTTGATATAAATAGGATAATAGCAAATAGCGTTTCGTTCTATTATTAAAATTTTAGTTACATAGTAATTAATTTTTAGTTAAATATTGCAACTGCAAAATCTAAATGAAACAACTCGATTATTCGATAATCACACAAAAGTGTTCGGCACATAAAATATGAAATTAAAAAAAAAGAAATTCTATTGATTGAAACCATATCAACAAGCCCCAATAAGATGATACTTTTGCTGTGAGTGAGGAATATGTATGCTGATTCCAGGTCAGCAGCATCAGGTCGTTAGTGAATCAACTTATTTTAATGTCATTCATTTATTACTATAAATAATCGAATAAATTTCGAATCGATAAGTTCAATAAAAGTTGCTCAGATCCTTTTAGAACTAAAAAAAATCTAAATTTTAAGCGTCTGAACAGACCTTTAAAAAATTATAACTATAACCATCTCGATTATTTCAGCTTTCAGGCATAAAAAACTGCATCTAAATCAGTCCATTCGTTGGGGAGCTACGACGCACAGAACAGACGTCAGACGATAGACACGTCAAACTCTTTTATAGTCGGAGGTTAAAACGAAATTTATCATCTTTTAATAAAAAATTAAGATATTTTAAAACTGATATGGAAACTGGAGTTACAGTTAAAGCAAACGAAACCACAAGAGCAGTGAATAACATAATAACAAATGTAAATTCAGTTGCAGCATCTAGTGCTAATAAGTTGCGAATTAAATTTCGTTTCTCGCTTTCATTCAACGGTTCGCCAAGGATTGTGTTTAACAATCGAATGTTTATGGCTTCCTCTTCCCTAGGAATTGTTAATGAGCTTTGTATTTTACGATGTTAATTGTGTCTGGTGTTTTGTAATAAACGAAATTGTTATCTACATTTTGATATACGACTTGAAAACATTTTTTGTTAACGTTAAATGTTTATAAAATGCTGATAAGCAATACTATGTCAACCACACGGGCTTCCTTTTGAGCAAATGGCGTCTTAAGATGTTAATCTTATTATTAATAAACTATTTTTCGACATGTATGGACGCTGATAAGCAATACTATGTCAACCACACGGGCTTCGTTTTGAGAAAATGGCGTCTAAGGCCATCAAACCTATTCGCAACAAATTTGAATGATTTAATAACGAGTCAAGACATCAAATTTTTTTGAAGACATATGTATATATCAACATTTTCTTTTCTACTGTAATAAAAGGTATAATGAATTAAAAGCAGATTGATTTAATGTTTTATCTAATGATAAGTTTTCAAATATTTGAGATTATTGTATGAATTGCAAAATATGGAACGCACTTGAAATTCGAAACATTAAATTTAGAATCATTTTTCCGTACTTATTTAGGTTAGGTGAGTTATTTATTTATTTATTTTTTTTATATATATGTTAAATAGGTAATGCATTATGAATACATCAATTTCTCCAAACTTGACTTTTTGTGGTTGACACATTATTGCTTATCAGCATCCAATTATGTCTAGCGTTTGTAATAAACGAGATTGTTATCTTTATTTTTATATACGACTTATATATCCAATAAAGGTTTCTTCTGTTCGACGATTGGAATTTTTATTAGCATTTTTTTTACTGAAATTTATTTTTTTCAAGTAATGAAAATATGGAGAAGTTCAGCTTAATTGGTTTTATATTTAGAATTAATGGAACAAATAGTAGAAACTAATTTTTTGGTTCATTTTTAATTTTAACCGATTTACAAAGAAAAGGAGGTTCTTTTGTACTGTTGTTGTTTTTATTTTAGTTTACCCATTTCTCCGCCGATTGCATACTGATTTTGAAATTTTTTTTTGTTTGAAAGGGCCTTTATATGTTGTAGAAAATATTTATTTTTAGCTATTTAGTTTACTTGTTTCGTTTTCGAAGTAAGTTTATATTTTTATTTTATTACTTCATGTTTTGTTGTACTGTTTGTTTATTTCCCTTAAAAAATAAAAACGTACACAGAAAAAATCTTATCTATCTTATTATTCTTCTAATATCTTATTATATATCTTATCTTATATCTTATTATATATTTAAAATAATTTTTAATTCAACTCACCAGATTACTCTGTCTGTAAGACAAAAACTCCAGATATCGACAGCTGAATCTCGTTAGATTCCACTCCCAAGTCTCCGGATCTTGAGGGCAAGTGTACTTGTTGTAATCACAGAGGGCGTTAGTGTCGTTAAAGTCCACCTCGTAGTTGACAACACCGATGGGAAGATTGACGGGATAGTGACCAATGGCAAGGCAGAAGAGGATCATTTGGGACAGGGGAAGGCCAATGATAAATGTGAGCAAGCTGAAACGATATGAAAATATATTGATGATATCAAGTTTTTAGATAGTACAATAAAAATATTATGGATTAACCTAACTTCAGTTGTTGATCGACTTAACAATTGTTTTTTTTTTTTTTTATCTTTATTTGAGAGAAGAGCTTTAGTCGCTGAGCGACTATGTCAGCCCCATCGTTCTATTACAAATTTACTGTCGTCTTGACTTAATTAATTTGTTGATCATCCGGTACACACGAAAAGCCAATTGAGATGTGGGGTTAGACAAAATCATATTACACAACCCGACATGATGAAAATTAATACCAAATTGTACTTCTAATGAATCACGTTCAGCTCCAATCCGAGCACATTCCACCAATGCGTGGAAAACATCTTCTCTTTTATTGCATAATGAACAATTAGGAGACTGTACGGTTTTCATCATGAACCCAAACGCATTCAGTGGAATGTGTCCGGATCGAAGTCGTAAGCTCGTAACTAACATTTGTCGACTCAGCGGAACATTAATAAACCACGGTATTTTAGGCGGCTCATTCACAATAGTTTTATACCAAATACCTTTTTCCACTGACCTTTTGTTAAAATACTCCTTCCAGATTTCTATGCATTTAATTTTAATATCTCTCAAAAAGTTAGTGAAAAAAGGTATTTGGTTTACAGGTATACCTTCTACACTTCCCATTTTTGCAACAATATCAGCAATTTCATTACCTATCAAATTGACATGTGATGGGACCCATTGGAACTTAATATTTTTTCCTCTTGATTGTAAGCTCAAAAATAAATCCAAAATACAATATGCTACAGGCAGCCCTCGCTTTCCCGAGGTGCACCGAGCTAAATGTTGTAGGGCGCTTTTAGAGTCACTAAGCACAACGAAATTATTACCTTGGCATGAGTTGATGTATGATAAACATTCAGATATTGCAAATAGTTCAGCTTCCATAATAGATATTTTGCTATTTAATTTAAATTTTGCGGTCGTGTCAGCTTGTGGATCGTAAAATGATGCCCCAATTCCGTTAAGATCACTGGACCCGTCCGTGTAAACTTGATAGTAATTACTATACTTTTGTTGAATGGTTGCTATACAGTTTTTTAACAATATGTCTGCGCTATAACTTCTTTTAGAACCATGTACATTATCGATGCAAAGACATATATGTGAACTAATATCTATGTTAGTGACCCATGTAGATAGAGAAAACATTTCCAAAACTTGTGAACTATGTACGTTTATATCAAAAAGTTCAGTGTATAAAGTAGCAAGCAATGGTTTGTTTTTATTACTCCAATAACCAGAATTCTCACATATAGAAGCTAATTTCCGAATAACTGCAATAGAGTCACTGTTATCAAAAGACTTTGATTTTAACAAAAATTTTGAAGCTAGATATCTTCTACGTAAAAACATCGGTTGTAAACATAATTCAGATTCCATCGTGTGAATAGGGCTACTCTTAATAAAACCTCCTATTATTCTCATTGCTTGGTTTTGAACCTTGTCTATTTTTTTTAAATTATTCCTGGCACTGGTGTCTACTAAAAAACTTGCATAATCTAACCTACTCCGTATGATTGAGATATATAACTGTCTTAAGTGTATTGGATTAACACCCCAAGATGATCCTACTAATACATTAAATATATTTAAAAAATTCTTAGCTCTACTACATATTTCGTTAATTTGTTTTCCCCATCTTAAAGATCTATCTAACCATAGACCCAAGTACTTAACCATTTGTACATTTTCAAGAGAGACCTCATCAATAAGAACGTTAACCTGCTGGTGTAATCTACGCCTGGAAAATAAACATATTTTACTTTTTATAGGTGATAAATCCAGTCCTAAGTTCTTTAACATTATGGATAAACTATCTAGTGCATTTTGTAAAGAAATAGTCATCAATCTTAAGTTTTGGCCTGACACATACAAGACGAAATCATCTGCATATTGAGAAATAAAAACTCCTTCAATATTTTTACAGATAGCACTAGTTGCAACATTGAATAAAATTGGAGACATTGGATCCCCCTGCGCCAAACCCTTGCACGTCCATCTTGTGACTGAATTATTAGTTTGTGATTCTAATATAGTTAAATGTCTTTCCATAAGATACTCCCAAATGTATCTGCATATAGAAGATCCAACTTCCATATCATCTAATATACGTGTAACCTGTACAATATCAACGTTATTATAAGCATTGTTTACATCTACAAAGCAACCTAATGTTTCTTGTCTATTTGAAAATCCAATTTGAATTTGGCAAACTAATCTGACTAAATTATCTAAACAAGATTGTGACTTTCTAAAACCTACAGTCCTATTAGAAAATATCTTATTTTTCTCAAAATGCCACTCAAGACGCCGTGTAATAATATTATGTAACATTTTACATAAACAAGAAATAAGTGATATTGGTCTCAAAGATGATATATCACTTGAATCCCGACCCGGTTTTGGGACCGGCACAACCTTAACTTCCCGCCATTGTGATGGTATTTTTCCTTCAAATAAAATTCTGTTAAAAATATCAATTAGTATCTGTTTATTGGGAAAATGATATATCATCGAGTATGAAATGGCATCAATACCTGGAGCCGTGTTTTTAATTTTCAAAATATTATTTAGTTCTTGTACCGAAATAGGGGATTCTAAATAACTATTATGCGAATGAAAATTAGGCGGTTTTGGTACAACGTAATCCGGCGTTAACTGTTTTAGGAACATGCAAGCCTTTTCCCAGTCCAAATTACTTTTGCCAATCTTGTAACCTTTAAGCCATTGCATTTTCCGCCACATCTCACTACTAGATAGGACTTGTGAAATACTACTACAGAATTGTTGAAACGCATAAGCAATAGCCCGTCGAATAAGTTTTTGAGCATACGAAACTTTTTCTTTAAAATTACTTAAATTTATTGGTGTAGGGTTCCGCCTAAGCTGTGCTAACGCTCGCCTCCGTTCAGCTACAGCTTTCGATAATTCGGCTGACCAATAAGGTTTTGGTGTGAATTTAGACGTGGGATTTTCACAAAACTTGATCACAGGTATCGCTGCATCGGCCGCTAAATTAATGAGTTCCACAAAATAATCGTATATTTCTAAAATATCCCCTAAAATGTTAAAATTTTGTAGCTTGTCATGTAATATCTTTCTATATTTTTGCCAGTCTGCTTGTATAAAATTACGCTTTTTAAAATAAAAACCTGTTAATGCCATATCTATAGAAATACAAACCATTAAATGATCACTACCTAAGCTTTCATTTATTATATTCCAAGTAAAACGGAGAGCAATGTCAGGGCTCGCAAACGTGATATCCGGGGAACTATTCTGCCAATTATTTGAGATGTATTTAACTCGTGTTGAATCTCCGTTATTAAGTGAAACATAATTGTATTCCACAGAAGCGTCATATATTTGAACACCCCTACTATTTTGTTTAGACGACCAATTTAAATGGTGTCCGTTAAAGTCCCCCCCTATAATTGTTTTATGAGACCATTTTGAGAATAATAACTTCCAGTCGTAACTAGTCGTGTTAATATTTGGCGGACAATATACTACAATCACATTTTCTATAAGACAGCAGTTAAAAATTTTAATATGTAATGCTTGTATATGTTGGTTAGGTAAGCTAATATTATTACACTGCGCTTTAATTGATTTATGAACAACAACTGCGATTCCTCCGTATGAGTCATCACGATCCTGCCTATAGACATTGTATGAGTTAATTTTTAAACAACTGCCGGGCTGCAGCCAGGTCTCAGATATTAAACAAATATGTATTTTTTCCTGAAATAAAATATTTTCTAAAGCATATAGTTTCGGTCTTAAGCTTTGAGCGTTCCATTGCAATAATTTAATCTTTACTACTTTATTGTTATCCACTGATAAATTTACTAATAAATTCCAAAATACAACTCATATACGGCCAGTCAGAAATATTATCAACCACCACAAGAATAACCCATTCAATACAACACTTAATAGAACTTTGAAATTTTTCACTTAAAGTTAAATTTTTAATAAATAATATTTCTTTCAAACGTGATACAAGCTCGCTAAAATGCACCTCGCGTTTATTATTTATGTTACTATGGTCATCGTTATCAGTTGATCTTTGTGGAATGCAGTCCGGCTCAATGCATCTGTCCCGTTCTGACTCATTCATTTTACTACTTACTGTACCGACTGTGTTTTTAATCTTACTGTTATTCTGTTGCGACTTAGATCGCTTCGGAATAAACAAATGTGAGAATTCTGATAAGATTGGGGTATACTTATGCGTTGTAGGTTCTTCATTTTGCAAATTCATAAAACTATTTGAGGTAATAATATCTTGTTTTTCTTCGTCTTGTTTTATTATTTGCCGTGATTCCGGTAGTGATTCTGGCCGCACATATAAATTATACGCACTCCTATACGAGCAGTTAAACTCTGCCATTAATTCCCGTAACTTTTTTTCTCTCAAATAAATAGGACAGTTCCTATTCAGCGCCATGTGATTACCATTACAATTCACGCACTTATATTCTTTAACTTCACAATTTTCATGTGAACCGCCACACTTAGGACAAATAATCACCCGAGACGAACATCTGGCTTTAGGATGTCCAAATTTCCAGCATCTCGAACATTGTGTGGCCGGAAAAATATACGGCTCCACCTTGGTACGCAAACTATCGATGTATACATAGGCTGGTAAGTTGGAACATTTAAAGTCAATACGCGCAACTTCGCTAGGTATCCATAGGCCTTCCTCATTTCTCCGTTTTAGTCTTTTTAAAGCCAGAATCTGTATGTTATTAGAACACTTTATCGCTTCTAAAACCTGACTGTCAGTTAGTTCAAGGTCTACATTTCTTATAATTCCATGAGTTACGTTAACTTCTGACTCTCGATAAACTCTCCAGCCTTTCTTTTCAAATTCCGGGCAACTTATAATCTTGCTTGCATAATCATCGTTAGGAACTTCCAATTTAATTCTATACGGATTAATATATTTGATTCTTGTTATTTCAATAAAGTTGAGTGCTGTAAATAATTTGGCAATAGCAAATTGTTTTGGTAATTTTTCTTTGCTCGATATAAATAATTCAGTTTTAATTTGACCTTGTTTCCTAATCTTCTTTTCCACCTTCGTCCATCCATTATCATCTTCCTCTCTACTTCGTTTTATCGGTCTATCTGAAGTGATATTTTCTTTCTCTTTAACGTCCTCCTCCATCAATCCATGCTCATAATTTTTCTTATTGTGATCCATTAGAATTGGCGATATCCATCCACGTACTTCTTCGTCCTGACTCATGTCTGAGTTTTTCTTCTTCTGCTCACATTCACAATCATTCGGGTCCATATCTTATGATCTTTCTGGAAACCTGCATAGCAGGCGCCCGCCTTAAAAGATGTAAACGACTACCGATAAGAATACGTTTATTATAATCGGCCAACACGTGCGACGTACACGAGTACCGTGACACGAATGTGACTTAACAATTGTTAGTTAATTTTATATTTCTATTACCATAACTGTTTACACGATCATATTTTAACGCTATTTAAACAGTTAATTTTTTTTAAATGAGCATTTATTTATTCTATTTAACCATTTGAAAAGTCTATAAAGACTAATTGGGGTTGGTTACAGAAGCGCAAATCTACTGTCGATAAGTTTATTACTAGTTCGAATACAAAATGCGCTTTTAATATTAACGCAAACCAAACAATATATAAACAAAAAGTTATCCTAATTGGATGCTGGATAAGCAATAATGTGTCAACCCACAAAAAGTCAAATTCGGAGATATTGATATATTTTATACTGCTACCTATTTAACAATATTAAAAATAATTTTAACTTATATAAACTAAATAAGTACAGAAAAAGTGTCTCAATTTAATGTCTCGAGTTTTAAGAATCTCAACTATTTAAAAAACTTATTATTAGATAACATGTTAAATATATCAATCTACTTTTAATTCATTACACTTTTCATCAAAATAGAAAAGAAAAGATGGGAATATACGTCTTCAAACAAATTTATTAAAAATAAGTTTACATCTTTAGACGCCATTTTCTCAAAATAAAGTCCGTGTGGCTTGACACAGTATTGCATATCAGCGTCCAATTAGAGACAAAATTGGTGAAATTAGTAGAAGATCATACCCATAATTCCGGAACAGACTCCAGAAATTCTTCCAAATAAGGGCTTGCATGTGGTGAACTTTCATAGGTTTTATTCTCTCCAAGTATCTGATGGTTGGTTTTTCTTCAGGCGGTAAAGCCTCCACCACTCCAGCCGTTTCCGTAACGATGCTTCGTCCCTTACTACTCATAGAGACATTGTCCCCAAATTCTCCAGAAATTTCACCAATTTCCGCATCTTCTATGTCCACGACTGTTGGATCCTGGATGTGATTGTTTTAATTAATGTAATGGAACTGAAAAAAACTTTAAGTTCTACATAACACTTGCCAATACCCCCAGTAGGATATTGGTGGTTTTCAATTGAAAAATTGTTTAACGAGAATACCCCTTTTGAGCAAGGTAGTAAGCTAAGTTACATCAAGCTATACAATTAAATAAACATTAAAATCATTATGCAGAAGTTGTCTAAAAGAATTTCCAAAAAAACGGCAGAAGGAGCCAATAAATATTAAAATTCAGACCAAAATTAATGTGTACGGAATTTCAGAGATTTACAATTTAACTACGCTTTGAGAGCATTATTCAAATTGAAAGAGCATTATTTCAGAAATATGGTAATACAAGATTCTGTATCAATTAGAAACTGAAATTATTTTCGCCTCAATTGTATTTTAAGTTCATTTATATAATCTAATGCGAGAATTACATTTGTTAGTATTCCTCTCGCAATTTACATAAACAACTCTGTAACCTAGTAACAGATACGTCGTAAGTATTAACAAAAGCTGTGTATGTCAAGAATGAGACACTGACAGGAATTTTTTCAACAACTTATGTAAATCTTTATGAAAATATGAGAGCAAAACTTATTAGTGTATTCTCGCCTAATAATAACTTGAATTCACGTTTTGTTTCGTCTAGCGAGAAGTCAACTAGTGCTTTGCATTCGGCATCGATGCAAGATGTCATTGATACTGACCAGAATGCTGGATTGTACTTCAAATATGTCTAATTTTTTATTTACTGAGGTAGAGTTCGGCTGCTATACGGGCTCGACCGGGGCAGTACCTTACTCTCACATGACATGGTCGTGAAATAGCTAATTTAAAGCCAGAAAGTCGGTAACCTAATCCCTTTCCCATTCCTTTGCTTACTTGATATATCATTTCATCCTTTTTCAAGCTAGCAACAATGGCACAAATTGGACAAATTAATGTCACCTTCGGTGCTGCAAATGTCTATGTACAGGTGATCATTAAACGTCAAATGTCTCGTCTTCTCATTTACTATCTATTTTTTTTAAATATCAATACTATTACTAATCACTTACAGGTAATGAGGGTATTTCGACTTTTTCCACTACATCAGCTAGTATACTGGACCGCCTTCTCTTGCCCATGTTCTGGAGGACAGATAGCTTTAGAAATACATCTTCGAGGCTTTCAGCTTGGTATCTTGTTATTAGCTCGCTTGGAGACTCTTCAGCTAAGAATCTACCTCCACGCATTAGGCCGATCTAGAAAAAAAATATTAAATCTGTTAATCTGGATAAATAGTTTTGTAAATATTTTTGGTAAGCTGAATTCTTTTGGTAACCTACTTTTTGATTTAGCTATCAGAAAAGCCAAAGCTAATTTAATTTGAAGATTAATTTGGCAGAAAATAAATACTAAGGTAGGTAAGCTATGAGTAAAAAATAGTGCAAAGCAAAAAATAACCTCACCTATTTCTTAGTAAAAATAAAATCGGACGAATAATATTATTTTACTGTTAGACAAAAATTAGTCACGTTAAAAAAATTAAACATTATTAATTTTTTTTATTCAGAGTCGAAATATTCTATATACGAATATTAACAATGTAAGAAGTATTAGTAGAAAATTGTCATGTTCAAAAAAGTCTCGAAAAAGTACGCGCAAATTGCGTTGGAGTTGCAAATGGAAGATAATGATTTAAATCTTTTTTAATAAGTGTTAATATATAATATAATTAGTACTAGTGGTCACCCAGTGGTCAAAATTCGACTATAATTAATTTAATAAATGAGTTGATTATAGTTATGTTTGACATTCAGTAAATAATATTAATTATATAATCTATACTTTAATTGACCTCAGACGTTAACAAAATGCGAGTGCGTGTTAAATACATGATAGTGTGTGTAATGTTTTTTTTTATTGATTTAATGTATTTTTAAGCATAATAAAAAATATTAGCACTCTGCACTCATTTTCAAAATAAACTCCAAGTGAAATTTTTTACTCCATATAATTAATAAAAATTTCATATAATTTTGCGGAAAAAGAGATTATATTCAATGCATTATACTTACAATATTAGCTTGTTTTGTTTCATCGATGTAATGTGTGGTTATTATAACTGTTGTTCTTCCGCCTTTGGTTATTTCCACCAAATGATCCCAAATACTGCAAAAAATACATTACTAAGTAAAAACATGAAATATGAACAAAAACTGAGAAACATTTTATTAAAGTAGCAGACCCAGCCAAGCGGTACTGTGACTCAGTTATAATTCCCCCAGAAATATTTGCCGTTTTCAATGAATAGCCTTAAAGATGCGTGGATTTAGTATACTCTCATTCTCTTACAGGATGTGTAATGAATTTGATATTGATAAAACATAATTTTAAAAGAGTAACTATCTAGTTTCTTGCTGGTTCTTCGTCATAGAATCTTCAACTCGAACCGGTGGTAGCTTCCTTATTAATATTATTTTTTTTGACTCTGGAGGATCGGCAGTGTTCGAGAGCCTACTTGAATAAAATATATTTTTATTTTGATTTTTTGATTTAATTAATAAGTACTATAAGTTTAAGGTATTTTTTACTTAATATTTGTTATTAAGGAAATTTACTTAATATTTGTTATTACAGTAAATAACCTTAAAAAAAGCGTAATATAATTAATTTTGATGTAGTATTAGGAGAACTAACCAACTAAAGCGCCTTTGGAAAATAATATTACATAAGAAAGTAAAATAAATAATGTAAAATAATATTGATTTATTTTTATATGTTCATGAAAATAATTATCAAATTCCAATATTATACATATTTAATTTTACAGATAATGAATAACGTATAACATTTAATCTTTAGAGACAAGTTGATCAAATACTTCAAACACAAGAACTATTTAATTAAGATTAAATTACACAAATCTCGAAAGACTATCTAAGAACAAACTTTCTTGTTATTATATATATTTAGGTGGTAAGAAACTTGTAGAACGATTCTAAAAATCATTTACACCAAAAACCCTGTATTTATGCTTAGTGTTATGTTTATATTGCCGAGACGGCTAAAACACTTCGATCACAACCGATGACCACATGTTCAAGTCCCGACTAGCATTGCTGAGTTTTCAAGTGCTAAAGAAAAACATCGTGAGGAAATGTGCATGTGCCGAGAGAAATTCTTACACATGTATAAAGACTTTGCAGTGCAGCAGCGTGATAAATTAAGCTCCCAAATATTGTCCTTAATAGGAGAGGAGGCCTTTGCCCAGCTCCGTATATGCTAATCTTATATATTTTAAACTTTCGCGATTTATACTATTCATATTTAATATAACGGGTCTTATCGCGATAACTAATAGTAGTAATACCTTTTTATTGCCCGACGTTTCGACGAAGTTACATTCGCCGTGGTCACGAGCTGACTGACCACGGCGAATGTAACTTCGTCGAAACGTCGGGCAATAAAAAGGTATTACTACTATTAGTTATCGCGATAAGACCCGTTATATTAAATATGCTAATCTTATTCATCTTTTATTCCTTTCTAATCCAGCAACGGATTTATCACTCTCTTTGGTGTTGTAAATGTGAAAACATAGGCGGTGGAATTTACTTAACATCAAGTAACCAGCCTGTTCGCTTGCTTGCTATTTTCGTACAAAAAAACTGGTCAAGTGCGAGTAGGACTCGCGCACCGAGGGTTCCGTACAAACTTATAGAAATCTATATAAGACTAACCCATCTACGCCATTTGTGGTCTTCATCATCAGTTCCAACATAAGTTACTATCAAAAATACCTAAATCGGTATACGCTTGCCTATAATATTTGAGGAGTTCCCTCAATTTCTCCAGGATCCCATCATCTGATCCTGACCTGAAGACAATGGGACCACCTTGGAAGTATACCTTTTCAAACAAAATAAAAATTTTTAAAATCGGTGCCCAAATGGCGGCGTAATTGGCGAACAAACATAAAAAAAAATTAAATACAAGGTCGAATTGAAAACACTCCTTTTTAGAAGTCGCTTAAATATAATCAAATATTATGTAAATATGGATCACGTCCCAAAAACTATTTTGAAACTACTTAGGAGCACTTTAATTTAAAACACGATCATGGATGCAATCCATGGAAACACAAAATTTTATTTTAAGTACTAATACACCTTATACTTTCAAAAAAAAAAAGTTATAGCGCGATTCAGGATACACCTAGCGCCATCTCTTGACAATTTCAATGAACTAACTTGTTGACTTTGACATTAACAACATAATTATATTATATTTTATTCTCGTTTTATTTTTATTTATATTCTACTACACTCCACTACCCCTGCACTACGTTCGTAAAATATTTAGATTTACATTATCAATCAAAATATCGAAATATATATTAGTGTTGCCAAGACGAAAATAATTAGTCCTTAATTCGAACAAAACTAATTGTTTATTTATAAATAACTAATTTTATTACTAATTAAGTAAATTAAATAACTCGATCTGTTTGAATTTAATTTTAAAATTTTCGTACTAAGTCAATACGAGTACTTAAATCAAATCGCGTGAAGCTCTTATTTTGAATGTTAATTACGTAATGACGTTATAAATCGACGATAAAACTTTTAAATGAAAAGTTTATTTTATAATTTTTAGCGCGTTTAAATAATAATTAAAATCAAATTTTTTATTAATCGAGCAGAATTATATCACAGTTAATGTCATAATGTTGTAATAGATGGCATTAGCTGTACGCTGCATCGCGCTATCATTTTGTTAGCTGCGATATATAGATTGCATTGCGTTGTTTATAAAGGTTTGCTGCTTTTTAATGTTTTCGTATTGATACAAATTTCTTCTCAGTGTTTGTAAAATTGTTTTTTTGACCATGGTCAACTTCTATGTTAATTTGTTACAAGTACATATAATTTTAATTCTAAGATTAATATATTTTCCGCTTGATCAATTTACAACTTGATACATTTACGCGTTCCTGAGAAAAAGGTTGAAAGACAGACGTACAGACTGACAGACACACGAACAGAAATTTACAGTTTTCGGATTTTTTCCTTTATGTATACTAAAGGACCTTGCTCCTGGCCAAATTTCATAATGCTTGGTCAATGGGAAGTACCCTATAGGTTTTGATTCCCTTGCGAAAACGTTAAAAACGCTATCATACTTAAAATATGTTATATAAATGACCGTATCTTTTGATTGCGTTAACTTAGAAGTTTGATTTTTTCACAACTCTTAGTAATTACAACTCTGAGTACTTGACGTTGATAAAAATTTGTTACCTTCACGCGTTTCTGAGAAAAAGGTTGAAAGATAAACTTACAAACAGACAAACATACATACAAAAATTTACAGTTTTCAGATTTTTTCCTTTATTTGTACCATAAGATCTTACTTCTTGCCAAATTTCATCGTGCTAGGTCAATGGGAAGTACCCTATAGGTTTTGATTCCCTTGCGAAAACGCTAAAATGGTCAAAATATACGACATATTTTCCATTATCTTTTGATTGAGTTTACTTAGAACTTTAATATTTTCACGGCCGCATGTCATCGTAGACTTGAGTATATGATATTAATTTCAACATGATACGTCTATGCATTTCTGAGAAAAAAGGGTTGACATCCCGACAGACAGACAGACAGACAGACAGACAGACAGACAGACAGACGGACAACAAAGTGATCCTATAAGGGTTCCGTTTTTCCTTTTAAGGTACGGAACCCTAAAAATCAGACACAAATCAAATCAATCAAATCTTTTTTCTCTTAAAGTCCCGAGAAAAGCTCTAAAATTCATATAAGCTTTGAAGCTCGAAATACATAAAAGAACCGACACCAATATCTCATTATACATCAAGTGTTCAATCACTGGCTTCAGCGAATAATTCATGCTTTACCAAGTAGAAATTCTCGTGTATAAACCTCAAATTATTAAATTATTGAATAAGCTCAGTTGTTTGCCTCGGCTTAAGGCCTGCGCAGACGAGGGACAATTCTTAAGGAATTTTTTGGCTGTCGAAATAGATCGATTTGCACTCAATCTCTTTTAAATAAAAATATAAATTATGCACAAAAAGAACTAAGTTTATTATATAGTCGTTGATAGTTTTTTTTTAATCAAAAACTAGCATTCAACTCGCGACTTTGTCCGCATATCTTCGTTGTCATGTGCCAAATGATTAAAAGTAGTTTATGTCCTTTCAAAGAATATAAACGACAACCCTATAAAGTTCTATCGTAGTCCATTCATTAGTTTTTAATTTACAAAAAACCATAGAAGAAGAAAAAAGTAACGCGTTCAAAAGTTTTCCGAAAATGGTCTTATTTTGTGACGGTTTGGGCATTAAAGTCCTCAGCGCGCAAATGCCCCTCGTCTGCAAAGGCCCTTAACCGTTTCAGAAATTTATTTCGTGTTAATATTCTTTTGTTTTCTACGATTCGCGATTTAAATGAAACATTTTAAATTACATCTTAATCTTTCAGATATTAAATGGTGAATCTATACAAATACAGGATGTTAACTGGGCATGTCGGACATTTTAACAATATAACCAGATTCGCTATATAAAAATAAAAAAGTGGATAATTTTTTTTAATTCTTTTTCTTAAATAATGCCTATACTGCACCAGCCTACAGAATCCAACGTATCAAATAAAGAAAGTTTTTTTTTTGTTAATTAAAAAAAAAACTATTCAATTTTTTACTTTTAAATATCGATTCTTGTAACGTTGATATAATGTTCAACTTATACCCAGTTGACACTCTGTATAATTCCTTATACTGACTGACTGATTTACCAACACAGAGCCCAAACCGCAACACTTCCAGCTTTCAGTTTTGACATGATACCTTTTACGTTGTAAGGATCTACTTAAAAAGGATTCTTGGAAATATCACCACTAAGAGGGCAAAATAACAGATGAACAGTTGTATAAAATTCCATCATTTTCAAAATTAGAAACACGAAATTAAATATGGTTACTTCTGGTTAGAAATAAATGCATACATCGGTATTTTTTCTTAATTTTACCCCTGAGCGAGTGAATAAGAGGTTGTAAATCTATATCTAACTCCCGCAAAGCCGGTGCGAGCCGCTAGTGTTATATCATACTGTATTCTACCCGGTTTCGAGTATATATGGACGCTGAGAAGCAATACTGTGTCAAACCACACGACTTCATTGTGAGAAAATGGCGTCTAAAGATGTCAAACCTATTCTTAACACATATTTTTAAAGAAGTATATATCAATTTTATCTTTTATTTTTTGATAAAAGATATAATAAATTAAAATTAGACTGATATATTTAATATATTATCAAATAAAAAGTTCTTCAAATGTTTAAGATTATTGTATAAATTGCAAAATATGTAACGCAATTGAAATTCGAACCAATTAATCAAGAAACTCTTTTCCGAACTTATTTAGTTTATATAACTTCAATTTCTTTTTAATAATGTTAAATAGGTGATGTATTATCAAAATACACCAATTTTTGTGGGTTGACACATTATTGCTTATCCGCATCCATATATAGAAGAGTATTCAGAGATTATGTTCCAAAAAAGAATCCTACATTATTATTACGAATACACAAACATATCGATTATAATATCTATGTTCATTATACTTAAAAAAAAGTATTTATTTCGAGAACAAACGTGGCTTATTATTTATTCACTGACTTATTTAACTAAAAAATATTAAATTGATACATCTCAAGATTAAATATTCGAAACACATCTATATATTATATTAATTAATAACCATTCGAAATTAATACTCGTATCTCGTATTATATTTGATGAGATAAAATTTAAATTAACAAGCCTAGGCGGTGAAAACAATTACAAAATTCATTCGATGGATTCGGGTTTGAAATATATAAATGAATTCTTTATTGATGATGCTGATAAGCAATAATGTGTCAACCCAAAAGTCGAATTCGAAGATATTGATGTATTCTGATTATCCGCCATTTATTTGATATTATTTTAAAATTTTTCAAGGCATCTAAAGTAAATAAATACGAGAGAAAAGTTTCTTAATTTAATGTTTCAAATAATGATGTGTGTTCATTATTTTGTGATGTGAAATAATCTTATATATTTGAAAAACTTATTATTAGATAAAACTTTTTATTATGTACATATGTATATTTAAAATTGCGTCACGTATTTAACATTATTCAAAAAGTGCTCAAGACAACTAAACGTATTTAACGTGCAGAAAATGTTTCTTAATTTAATGATTCGAATATTGAAGTGTGTTTCATATTTTGCAATATATATTAATTTCATATATTTGAAAAACTTATTATTAGATAAAACTTTTCATTATAGCACAATGCCTTTGATTTATTATATTTTTTTCCAAAATAGAAAACACAATATATACTTCTTCAACAAAAATTGGTTTGCTTCACTCCGTATTCCTTAGCACCGTCCAATTCTGATCATTAAGAATCAAAGAACTTAAGCATCATTGCGTTTTTGCGCTAACACAAAATTCAAATAGGTAACATAGATTTGATTATTGACGTTCGATTTTCAAATTTACATTTGAATTTCGAAACTGTTCTCAGGAAATACCAATATAGACGATACCACAATTCCGTTGAAACTCACGCCTGAGTACGTTAACTCTAGATATGACAATTATTTCAATATATGATGTACTAACTGTGCCTCGCAGTTTCACCCAAATTTAGGGAAAATATATTTATTATATAATATTACCTTCCGTACTTGAATCGGATATTGTTCGCTATTTTATTAGTTTCAATTTTGTTTTGCATAACCTGCTTTTTTTATATGGATGCCGATAAGCAATAATGTGTTAACCCACAAAAAGTCAAATTCGAAGATATTGATGTATTCTGATAAAGCGTCATGTATTTAACATTGTTAAAAAAAAGTCATCTAAAGTAAATTAGTATGAAAAAATACATCTTTAATGTTTCGAATATTGAAATGGTATCCATATTTTTTTTTTTGCAATATAAAATAAGCCGATGCACAAGAAAATTTTATTATTAGGAAAAACTTTAGAAGAGAAGAAAAGATGGATATATACATTTTCGAACAAATTTATCAAGAGTAGCTTTGATATGTTTAGACGCCATTTTCTCGAAATGAAGTCCGTGTGGCTTGACACAGTATTGCTTATCAGCGTCCATTTATTAACTAAAGAAAATTTTTAAAATAAAAGTAGCCTAAGATACTCCTTATAACATTAGCTACCTGTAATTGAAAGTCCCGTCAAAATTGATCCAACCGTTTTAGAGATAAGCCGGAACTAATAGACGGACAAAAATTTTAAAAATTGTCTTTTTCTATTTAAGTAGTACGAGTTATATGTTACTTACCAGTATATTTAGTTAAAGCTGTTAATTTGAATTTACAAACAGACATTTTAATGTTATTTATTTGTATATATATTCGAAATACTGGTTCGCACCGGCTATTACCGGTGAAATGTAACAATAATATAATCAGTAATTAATATCCAGTAATCATTAACGAAATTTGATTTGACCGTTCATACTATAATTAAATTTATTATGGCGTTGTGTTATGTAATAAGAACTAAAGCCAAATTTTTAAAATAAAAAAGCCTAACGTTAGTTTCAGAGATTAGC
The DNA here is from genome assembly GCA_037950945.1 of Hypolimnas misippus. Taxonomy (NCBI): domain Eukaryota; kingdom Metazoa; phylum Arthropoda; class Insecta; order Lepidoptera; family Nymphalidae; genus Hypolimnas; species Hypolimnas misippus. The sequence continues at coordinate 7,935,389 of JBBEEQ010000009.1, forward strand.
CGGAACAAAGAGGCAGACAGACAGGCAGGCAAAAAATGTTAAAATTGCGTTTTTGATGTTAGTACCGTGTATATGTATATTACACATTTATTTAGTTAAAAGCTGTTAATTTGATATTACAAACAGAAACTTTAACTTTTCAATTTTATTTATTAGTAAAGAGTATAAATAGATATTTACAGTTAAACTAAATATGGAAATATAGGACATAATTTTAACCATCAAATTATAAAGCTTGATCGATTCGCTTAAATTCTTATAGAAATTATGCAAATTAAGTAATAAAATAACTATGGCATAGTACGGTATTTCTTAGGCGAGAATTACACTTATAAGTTTTGCTCTCAGATCACATTTTATTACAAAATTTTATAAAGATTTTGATTTTGGAATATATTAATCTCCTCGCTAGTTTATAATGCGTAAATGTGTTTTAATAAGTTGTTTATTATTCCTGTTGTGAGCAATATTATCTATGGAAAGAATATTATTTAATCTGTATCGATCACCCTTTTTTCTCTCCTTAATGTCATCAATAAGTAATGTCTTGTTTAACGTTAACATCAAAAGCCCTAAAAATAAAGTGTTGAAGAAATAAAAATCGTGGCTTAATTGCATCCCTAACCATAAAAATTGTTTTATATATGAAAGAATTGACTGCCAGTGTCTTTATTATTGAGAGCCACAGCTTTCGTAAGGTTGAAATAAAACTATTTTAATCGGATTTTATCATCCCGACGTTTCGAGCACTTTGCAGCGTTCGTGGTCACGGGTAGATTAAGGTGACATTTGTCTATTTGAGGTTTTAGAAATATTATTTACAACTACCGCCAACGGTTTCTTAGTTGGTATCTTGAATATCGTTCCCGTTGCACGCAGAAAGCACTAACTGTATCTTTGGGTCTTGCAGTCTGTTGGACTTGGGATTTTAAATTGTTAATAAGTGGATCCCAGGTGTTTGAAAGTCTCCAACCATCTTCTCTATTGAAGTTCGGATGTTTTTGAATTTCAATAGCCTCGCGTATCATTTTAGGAATGAATCTGTGTTCTCTAGCGAGGATCTGTGGTTTATCAAATCGAATAAAATGGTTAGGTTTATCCAAAGCATGTTCACAAACTGCAGACTTTGAAGAACGCCTATGTTCGACATCTCCTATGTGTTCCTTGACCCTAGTACCGATGCTTCTCTTTGTTTATGTAAGATAAACCACACTCACATTCGAGTTTGTATACTCCCGCAGTTTGTAAAGGAATATTACTCTTTATAGGTCTCAAGAATTATATAAGATACACGTGTCAGAATTTCAACCGGCACATGCAGGTTTCCTCGCGATGTTCCTTCCCGCACCTTCCTGTTCCTTCACCGCCGAGCCCGAGATAAATTTAAACACAAATTTAGCACTTGAAAAATCAGTGGTGCCAGCCGGGGTTTGAACCAGCATTCATCAGTTAATATCGACGTGTTATACCACTAGGCCATTTCGGCGGCTTAAAAATATATGTATAAGCTAACCTTAATCGTTGTTTATCGTTAAATGTCGGTAAACTATTTAAAACTTTAACAGGAACCGGTGAAAAAATCCTTACAAATGTAATTCTCGCCTTAAAATAACGTAAAAATAAACGAACACCTTAGCAAATCAACAAAACCGACATGCATCATTGAACGGAGTTTGACGTCAAACGACCGGTTTTTAAAAGCGAGTAAAGATATTGACAAAAACTCCATAACATTCATATCGAATTCTATCGCTAATTTAAAACCCGTAGATAGATAAATTATTGAGACTTAGCAAAAGCTTATTTTTTCATGATAACAAGCCAACGAGCTGGCGAAACACCTAACGTAAAGTAATCACCGCCGCCCTTAGGCATTTACGACACCAGAGTAACCATAAATGAATTGCAATTGCAATGCAAGATATGGAGTTTGGCTCTCGGTAGTAGTAGGAGCAACGGCCAGTAAATGTCCCACTGCAAAGCCAGTCTGTATACGAGCTGTAGTGAATAGGCTATAAGGTAGGCCATACCGCAATAGACTTCGTTGGTATAATTAGCCACATATTATAATATATAAAATTAAAGTATAGTAATAGCGTGTAAACGTCCCACTGCAAGGCAAATGCCTATAAAAGAGCGAGTTAAGAGCTTAATCCATCACGTTACTTCACTGTGGGGTGGATATACATATGGATGCTGATAAGCAATAATGTGTCAACCCACAAAAAGTCAAATTCGGAGATATTGATGTATTTTGATACTGCATCACCTATTTAACATTATTCAAAAAAATTCAAGTCATCCAAACTAAATAAGTATGGAAAAAAAGTTTCTTAAATCAATGCTTCGAATTTCAAGTGCGTTCCATATTTTGCAATTTATAAAATAATTTCAACTATTTAAAAACTTATTATTAGATAACATATTAAAAAAATCTATCTGCTTTTGATTCAATATACATTTTATCAAAATAGAAAAGAAAAGATGAATATATACGTCTTCAAACAAATTTATTAAGAATCGATTTGACATCTTTAGACGCCATTTTCTCAAAACGAAGTCCGTGTGGCTTGACACAGTATTGCTTATCAGCGTCCATATATCAGAAGTTCTCCCGACACATGTAGATTTCATCACGATGTTTTATGTTTAAGCACAAATTTAATACATAGAAACTCAGCATTGCTAGCCGGTGTCACCGGTTGAGATCGACGTGTTCTAACTACTAGGCCATCTTGACTAGGGCTCTCGGCTCTTTGATAAAGAAGCCTTTACTCATATATGACATAATATATCAAAACCCATTATTACAATAATTCTGATCACTGAAACCAAACAAAAGGTAGAACTCCTAGTGGAAAAGAGCGTGGTAAAGTTTCCACTTAATGTTTGAAGAGATACATAGATACACCAAACATATCTGAGAGTTATCCCAATTACATCGTCGAATATTCTAAACATAAAATGGATTCAGGTCAAGAAGGCAATATAAGATGGGAGGATTCAAACTTATATGACCTTTTTGTGTCGGAAGTTAAAAAACAGAAAAAAAATCATGTTCTTACCTTTGCCTTAAAACCGGGTCCACACCAACTGTGGGCTCGTCAAGGATCAAGAGTTCAGGGTCATGGAGAAGAGCCGCTGCAAGGGAGACTCGACGTTGTTGCCCTCCTGACAGATTCTTCACTTGTCTGCAATGGAAACAGAAATATCCAATCAGGCCTTTGAAACGAGATCAGCTATGTATGGATATTCTTTATATCATTTTTTCGAGGTCAGAAATTGACCTGTAAAGTCCATCATATTTAATTAAGGTAACATGATTATGAATCGGATTGATATCTTATTCATTAAAACCGGTTTAGTAGTTTAGGGGATACAGTGGAATACACGTAAGTACAAACATAAATACATAGATTGCACTAATATTTTAAAGAGGAAATATTCGATTCTTTGTTTGCATTGAATAGGCTCCGAAGCTGCTGATCCGATTTGAAAAAATATTTTTGTGTTGGATAGCCCGTTTATTGGGAAAGGTTAAGGTAAAAGTAGACTATATGACATCACGTTACGAATCATAGGATCGAAGCAATAACCATAAACGCAAATGAAACTGCGGGGGGCAGCTAGTAGCGATATAAATCGAAATGCAATCAAAAATAATCCTTTAATCCGTTAATAATACCTAATTCATATTGACGATCAGTCTGATTTTAATCGAATTATTTATTGCCCTGCGCTAATTAATTAATGGGTATGAATTATGGGTATTAGTTTTTGTAACAGGCTTGTGCTGTTTGCGTGGATTTTAGATATTTTACACAACTGCCAAAAAAGATATTGCCTTTTTATATATTTATTGTTTTATTTGGCAATCCAAAAGTGTCCACGTTATTAAATGTTTGACAATATGAGACAATAATTATGTTCAAAATATAATAACACTAATACAACTTAAATTGAAAAGTTACAATAAATTTTAACTGACTTCGAAAGAGGCGAAGGTTCTCAATTAATGTGGAAAACGGTTTAACCGATTTGGTTAATTATTTTTATTTGAAAGAATAAACTCTCCCATTGATTCCATTGCCAATTTTCACCAAAATCGGTGTAGTAATTTGGTTTAAAAATGAAAATAATAATCTGTATTAAACACGCAATATTCTGACGGTTGATGCCCGATTTATACTAAATACAAAAAGATCATATAATCATCCAACTGCGTATAAAAACAAATTTTACGACTGCATCTACATATTTCGCTTATTTGTGCAAAATAAACAGTGCGGGCGAGCGTTGAAGGAAACCAAACAAATAAAACTGCGTGGTATAAATCTTTCGTTTACTTGAGCAAAACTGTTTGCACAAGTAAGCGTAAGAGAATAGCCTAAGGATATACATAGAGGACATAGGGGGGATATAGGGGACGTCGGGGCAAAAGTGTTTTTTTATGATTCGTAAAATTATACGTTACTATTTGTAACAAATACAACTTCCAACGTCTAGAAAACTAACGTTTGACGATGTTTGATGTTTTTCAACGCCGTGTCTTCGTTTCTTAGCAAGCAAGCTCCGTATTAAAGTGACCGAATTCAAACTCTCACAACTTAGTAGAGTTAGTGAGTAATTAAAGTTTAGTTTCATATTTATCTGTGGTTCATAATCTATGATTATGAAAAAAATATATTACTATCGTATCAACATTTTGTGATATTAAATTCAAAATAAATCGAATTTCCAGTATAAACGTTTTGTGCGTTTTGTGGCCAAAAATGTGATTTTTTTTCGGTCACTTTAATACTAAGCGCGTGATATACGTTATTAATTTTTTGGATAGTTCTGACTATACTATGATTATAACACGTACTGTATAGCTTTGAAATTAAGCGCCAATATGACACTAGCAGCATTTTCAACCCAAATTCTTTATTTTTTTATTTATTAGTGAGAGATTAAAATACAAAAGGAAATATAAATGTTTTCCTAGTATGGATAGCTTAAGAAGGGTGTACTCGCACGAGTGCAGCGAGCAAAAACTTATTAAATCGTCCGTATGTAAAAGTTAACTTACAAAAACTAACTGTACCCAAACTATACCTAAATGGGTTACGCTTGAAAGGATTTGGCCATGTGTAATTTTGTTAAAAGTGATTAAATACATATATGTTACTCTCTCCTGCGTCTTACCTTGTTGGATTCGGCAGTTGTAACAGCGATACGAGGAAGTCAACGCGCTCGTCAACCTCCTTCGTGGTCATGCCAGATATCCACCCGAAATATATCATAGTTTCTCGGATTGAAAATTCGCCGAAAAGCGCTATTTCCTGTAAACAAAAAAAAAATGTTTCAAAATCAAAGTATACTTTATTCGCTAGTCTTTAACGAGCACTTTTGAATCGTCAATACATAAACAAAAAAAATATTCAAATTGATTAATCTACCACCAATTCGGAATGTATTCCACAGAGAAAAACCGGCAAGAAACTCTATAGTTATTCTTTTAAAATGTTTTACAATAACTATTTATAGAGATTTAATTAGAACTTGCTACATTTGGTATATTTTCATTTTAATATACACATTAGGTTCGCTAAGTTATATAGTATTGGAATCGACACTTCTATTATAAAACATATAAATAAAATGACCTTATGTAAACTACATTACGACGGATGTCTATATTTTTAATCTTGTAGTTATTTGCCAATCAATAACCTTGTAGACACTAAACGGATTTAATGGTATTTTTTTGAATATCTATCTAATTATATATTTTACTGTTTATATAATAAAACACGACTGTCCTAGAAGAGGGGGTAATGTTTTACCCATCTCCTGTAACCTAAACGACTAGATCGATTTTTAAATGTAACACATCATTAGATTTGAATTTTTCTTAATGTACCACCTGTGATGTCAGCAAAAACTCAACATGGCGGACGTAAGCTCTCAAAATTTGCGAACTGTTGTGACCTCTTGTAGAATAAGCAGTTTTGCTGATTTCAAATTGCGAAGTGTTGTTTATTAATGAATTAGGCAATCATCCTGACTATGTTTTTACCCAATCAATGCATTTAATTATATTTAGATTTAGATTCGCTTCGTTGCGATGACCATATTGCAAGTATAAATATTTATCGTGTCAATTATTTACATTGTGTGTAACTCCTATATATTCTATACGACCTTTTAAGCCTTTTTACAACGGATGTCTGCGTGTTTAATCGTGTAGATATTTGCTAATAAATAGCCTTTTAGAGACTTAACAGATTTTTATGTAAGTTGTTGAATATACTCATTACTCGTACGTATTAATCAAGCGATTAGATCTTGTAAGCACCGATATCGAATACTTTTTAAAGGTTTTTGTGTCGGGGGTTTTTAAATTTTAGCATTAATTCGTGAGGGCATGCTTAGTTGCTTTTACGTAAGACAACGTTTGTCGAGTCCGCTAGTCGTCAAATATTTGTTTAAAAACGCCCATTACTACCTAATTCGTGAATTTATAAGACTTTTATTCACTTAAGCAGAAAAAAAAAATGAATTAATTATCGCTACGGTACCATATCGCTACGGTAGTCCAATTAAAATCGAAATAAGAAAAATGTGTATATATTTTTTCTAAGTTTATGCAATTAAAAGTAAGAATAAACGAAATAATTTTATATATACTAAAAAAATCATCTTAAATTCGCTAAAATACATAAATAAACTCACGCGGTATATAAATATTAGTAATCTGAAAAAAATGTAGATAATTTTTACATAATATAAAACAAAGTCGCTGCCATATAGACGCTTAGATCTTTTAAGTGCAAACAATAAGTTGACAAAGGTTTATCAAAATAATAAAATGTACAATAACGTACACAAGCATTTTAATATTATTATGTGCACACCAGTGGCGTCACCTGAGCGGGACTCATAATATTATTGATGTTCTCACAGGATTTCAAAAAAAAATCTATAATAACCAATGTACCTGTAACTTGACGGTTCAAAAGTGCTGTAAATAGCCTATTTGAATAAAGTATATTTTGAATTTGAATTTGAATTTATTGGCAGTTACAAGTTTATTTATTTATTTTATAAGTCTCCAACAAAAGATACACACTACACATTCACAAATTTGTTATTCTTGACGTGTACATTGATTGTGTGCTCCTTCATTTATAGGAGACCACAGCGTGCAATATGTTACAAAACAATTATTAAAAACTATGTATCGTCTTTTTTAATGCCAAAGCCGTGACTAACGTAACTAATCCAGGACCTTTAATGGCACGATCAGAGCGCGATATGTTTGCCTGCAAATTATTTGAGATCATCTTCACACATGTACAATATAATAAAGGGGGCTAATTTCGTCAATCCTGTCCAATTACGAGTTCTAGAATATTACACGCTACGTTACAGGTTTCATATTTGTTCATTATTAAAGATAAAACAGTTAAATGGATGCTGATAAGCAATAATGTGTCAACCCAACAAAAAGTAAAATCCAGATATGTTGATGTATTTTGATAATGCGTCACTTATTTAACATTATAAAAAATAGTTTCAAGATGTCTAAACTAAAAAAGTACGGAAAAAAGTTTCCTAAATTAATGTCTCGAATTTCAAGTGCGTTCCATATTTTACAATTTATAAAATAATGTTAAATATTTGAAAAACTTTTTATTGGATAACACATTAAACATATCAATCTGCTTTTAATTCATATTACCTTTTATCAAAAAAGAAAAGGAAAAGGTGGATATATACGTCTTCAAACAAATTGATTAAGAATAGGTTTGACATCTTTAGACGTCATTTACTCAAAATGAAGTCCATTTGGCTTGACACAGTATTGCTTATCAGCGTCCATATATTATAGTTGATCTAAATATATATAACTCAAAGGTGACTAACTGACTGACATAGTGATCTATCAACGCAAAACCCAAACCACTGGACGGACCGGGCTGAAATTTGGCATGCAGGTAGATGTTATGACGTAGGCATCCGCTAAGAAAGAATTTTGATTAATTCTACCCCCAAGTGAATAAAATAGGGGATGAAAATTTGTATGAAACTTTGTCAATTTTAAAGCGATCGGGTTGAGACTTTGCATTTATAAAGCTACTATGTAGGCATCACAGACATCGCAGACGAAGTCGCGAGCACCAGCGTACCGTCCCTACAAACACATAAAAAAATGTATATTTTATTAACAAAATAGATACAGCCGTTCTGAAGTAATGTGCGAACAATACGAATATACACACAGTGGGTAATTGAAAGCTTTCTCTCCTATGAGGGAGAAGATTTAGAGCTTAGCCTGCCACGCTGCTCCACTGCGGGTTGGAGGATAAACATGTGTCTGAATTTCTTTCAGGATTCATGTTTTCTCACTATGTTCTCCTTCACGGCTGAACTCGAGATGAATTTAATTACAAATTTAGCACTTAAAAACTCAGCGATGCTAACGGAGGGTTGAACCAACGATCGTTACTTAAGATCGACGTGTTCTAACCACTAGGCCGTCTCGACTATTAAGTAATATAATATTATAAATCAATCGATCTGGAAATTAACAATATATTAAATATGATCATTATCTTTTTTGTGTGTTTACAACTTATAAGTTTTTTACGCGTTCACGTCAATCGAGTTCATTTCAACTTGAACCTGGTGACTAAGCAAAAAATTGTTTATTTTTTGCTCTTCTTCATCTTTGGATATGATGTTTTTGAATAATAATTTTAAATAATAATTCTTTATTCCACCATCTTTACTTTAGATATTTTTAGAACTTAAGTTATTTTGGTAAGATGATGAGGTAGAACGTAGGTTATTTTGGTTAGATGATTATTCACATAAAAAAACTTCTACTTGCATGAATTTGAATAAAAATTCTCTGAATTTATAGCCATTTTTCGCAAGAAACTTTATATACACTTAAGCATAACTAAAAATTAAAAAAAATAACGGTTTCCAAAATAATTTAAATGAAAGAGACTTTGAGAGTCAACTGAGGACCCAAGATCTGGCAGCTACGTCCGTCAAAGGATCAGCTTGGCCATTCAACGGGGTAATGCTGCCAGTATTTTTGGAACTTTACCTAGAGGCAGTGGCTTGGATGAGGTCTACAATCTTTTTTAATAAATTATCCTTTTTTATTTTTATTTTTTGTATTAATAAATGAAAAAAGTTAAACAATTACAAGAATGCAAAATACGCAATTTTGGAATACTTAGATGACATATTTCTTTAAGCAACTCAACAGAGTGTGAAATTTTACCTTTTCAAATAAAAGAAAAATCTTTACAAATAACGGATTTCTAAGGTAACAAATATTTAAAGAACACACTACGAATTAAAGTCGATTAAAAAAGTTACAAGCTACTTTGCATCTTTCAAGACCTTATCTCTACATAAAAACACAATAATAAAACAAAAATTTAAGAAAACAATAAGGAAAAACTTTTTTTTTTTTTAGAATGCAAATGGCCATATAAACTTAATGAAAACATTGTTATTTCGTTATCACATAAATACAACTAAAATTTTATTTTTAGCAATGAAATTAAATATTAGAATAAAAAATGCATTAACCTTGACGACGTCATAATAGCTAATAACCTGTCAGATCTAAATGATAATATATTAAAAGAAAAAAAAAATCAAAAGCTAACGATACGTTTAAATAATCATAAGACGAGAATCACATTTGTAATTTTTATAATAGTATAATTGTAAATATATCGTTTGTTAGTCCTTCAGTTAGATACCTTTCTAACATGTACAGGTTAAGGTTTTATATCTATATTGAGTTGTAAGGTTAAGGATATAACATTGAAATGTCAATTACTTATATTGTCTTCACAATTTTGTCATAACTGTGTTCTCGACCTCATCGTGTAATGTCCTTTTTGTCTTCTACATACGTGACATCGCCAAAATAAAAACAAAAACCAAATGGAATTGAATTATAGCATATGTGGACGTTGATAAGCAATACTGTGTCAAGCCACATGAACTTTATTTTGAGGAAATGGCGTCTAAAGATGATAAACCTATTCTTAATAAGTCTGTTTGAAGAAGTATATAATCAATCTTTTCTATTTATCTGATAAAATGTGTATTGAATTAAAAAATAATGGTATATTTAAAAGTAGTATGTAGTAAATTTTTCATATATCTGATATTATTGTATAAATCGCAAAATATGGAAGACACGTTTTTAGTTCATTTTTAGTATGACTTGAAATTTATTTGAATAATTTTGAACAGGTGGCCCATTTTCAAAATACATCAATATCTTCGAATTTGACTTTTTCAGAGTTGACACATTATTGTTTATTAGCATCCATATATAACCTTTATAATAACCTTTTTTAATAAACAAACTATCTAATGCAAAAAAAGTTTTTTCAAATAGGACTGATAGATTCAAAGAATAGCAATTTAAGACAAATAAACCTTTTTAAATATATTATTTAAAAAGGTTTGATTAGCTATAGATGTATCAAAGAATTTACCGCAAGCTCTGTGTGAATGAGTTTTTAATTAAATTTATCTATTCACTTCTCTCGATTAAATCTCGTATGCGGTGTATGGAAGAATAAAACCGTCTGAACTTAGCATTCGACCGCCCGCAGACTTTAGACTTTGTACATAGATTAGTCGAATTCTGAAATAGTATGATGATATATAGTTGTATATATGTATATTACGATTTTATATGTAGGTACCTATAAAATAATTTCCTAGACTATAATAATATAGTTATAATAACATAGTTATTATTGTCTTTAAATTAGCCTGTCGACATTTTTTTTTATTATTAGTATGGCAGTCGTACGTGTAAGAAATTTTTGTTAGAATACACCTATCTGTAGGCATTTATCATACGATTTGCATAGGTTCTTAAGCTATACACATAAATACAGACACCCAGAGTACAAAAACATCCGAATGGCACATATAGATAATTTTCATGAGCGGGAATTAAACGTGGGAGCGTTTGTTTTTCAATCAGTTGCGATAATCACTGTGTCATTTTATCGTCTAATTAGTCTTTGGAATTTCATAAGAATTTCTCAACGAATACTGGTCATAGAGTCAAGCTTACTTATCTGGTAGTCGACTAAGCTGTCGCCCGGCAGACAGTCTGTAGTCTGTGGGAACCCTTACGCACTCGCTTCAGCGCGCATTGGTTTGTGGTGTTTTGTTACGAGTATGAGTGACACTGACATATTTACGTTGATGTATTATGTAAATGTTACGTACTTTCTGTATATAATTATACTTTTGGAACTTTATAATTACATTTTACTATGTTTTGTAACCTTTAAGCCGACTTGACCGACTGGCCTGATGAATTTTACCACATATAATATAAGGACGGCTCAAAAATAATATTTAATAGTCTCAATATTTATTGATTTTCCGTAAAGTTACAGCATAAAACTAGTGTGTTCCATATAAAGCGCTTTCTTATATAATATTGAATGCACTATATAGCCTGCAAATATTGAGCTGGAGAACTAAGGCCTACTAAGGAGAAGGTTAAGAGCTTAATCCACCACGCTGCTCCACTGCGAGTAGCGGATATATGTAACAGAATTTCTCCCGGCATATCTAGGTTTCCTCACGACGTTTTCCTTCACTGACAAGCAAAAGGTTTAAACACTTGAAAACTCAGCGGTGCTAGCTCGGGTCTGAACTCGTGATCACAGGTTAAGATCGACGCGTTCTAACCTCTAAGCCGTCTTATCTCTTACATCTCGGGTCAAAGCTTATGATATCTCGAATTGACATTCACACGTCTACTGAGGCATGCATTTACATATAAAAATATACATTTAAAAACAAACAATTATTTTAATTTTATTTTTTAACTGAGTTAATAAAGTATGGCGAACATTTTGATGATAATCGATACAGACTTTATATCCAAACTCCTTGAAGCATGACTATGAGACTTACAAGGACAAACTTCGACTTCGTTTTCGTTACTGGTACCGGTTTTTACCGGTACGACATGTAAGCCACCTACTGTAAATTAATTGTACCTAATATGTCCTACCTAGTAGTGAAAAAAAAAATGATTTTTATATTTTACTAGCTTTTACACTATGGATTTATAATAATTTATTTGAATAATTGTCTCTTAAGGTTTAATTAGTGTAGAAATTTAATAGCATTTTGTAAAAAAATATGCCTTTTCCTATAGTTTACCGTATAGTATAACTTCCCAGAAGTTGATCCTTCGAATAATATAGGCTGTGTTTTTTTCCAAAATCATTTGGTTCGATTACTGGCTAAGAAAATTAATTTAAAAAAAAACTAATGACACAGTTTTAATTTTTATCAAAATCGGTCCCAAGACTCCTTTAAGTATTTTTCGCTATTCCCTTAAATTTCGTATTTGGCGGACCACGCCTAGTTAAAAAATCATTCTTCATAGGTTATTAAGCATCCGTTTCAAATAATTTACCTTTCAAATGATATCTACCATAATATATAAAATATGTTCCATGGTTCCAAATGGTGGTTTACCTTATTCATACAAAATTCGCTATTTTATCCTAAAATAATTACCCTGTTTACAATACATAGGCTGAGTAAACCCGCGAGACACAGCTAGTGTAGAAAATAAATCACAAAATATTCCAAGACATAACAAATTACATTTTTTTCTTAGCCTATCATTAAGGAACCAATAATTTATTACCGCGGAAATAGATTTGAAGGTGGATATCGAGACGTTCAATCATATTTTTTGATAATACCATTGAGAGATCCCAATAATGATTATTGGAAATATAGTATAACTTTTTATATACGTAACTATGCCATAAATCAACGAAATCTTAAAATAAAGAAACAGACTTCATAAGCAAAATACGTAATTTCACTCTTATACCAGTTATTTCAATTTTAAAAACAAATTTCTGAACCAATTTCAATAATATTGCAATGGGACCAATCTGGATGTATATTGACAACAGGTTAACGTAGTGGTCCCTGCAACTGATTGCAGCACTAATGATCGCGCGTTCAATCCCCGCTCGCGGCAAACGTCTGTATTGGCCATGTGAATGTTTGTCGTGGTCTGGGCGTTTGTGTTGTGTGTGTTTCCAGACCCCAAGGAAGGATCCAGGGGGTGTCATAGGGGTCATATCCTCCCCCTGGGCTGGGTCCAAGACATAAATAGAGCACTAATTAATTATTAAACATGATGATGATTAACATGATTTTTCTATATCTTTAGTCACAATATAGATTTTATGTAAGTACCTTTAATATTTAATTAATTCAATATAATTTGTATGAGTGAGGAATGTTTAACCGAACTGGCACTTCTGTACGTCCATAAAAACGTATCCATCGAAGAAGAAGTGATAAATTTTTACCTGTATCAATTGTTATCAAACTTAAATTATTATTTCTTGTGACTTGACCAAAACTAGGTGACCCCCCACCCCTGGCGACGAAGCTGGATCCGCCCTTGCCAGACCCCCGACACAGGATCATAAGATCCTAATGGAAGTCTTTGAGTGTGGACCGTTCATTCTAATTTATTATATACTTTTAAATAAAAATAAGTACATTTGATGGAGTTACGATGTAACAAACATTTTAAAATACGCTACGAATTGAAAATCTCCTCCTTTTTTAAAGTTAGTTGAAACTATCTGGAAATTTCTTTTATTTAAAAGGATTTATACTTCCCGATTTTTATCAAAATCGGTTAAGTAATTTGGTTTAAAATCGAAATAACTGGAATAAATATCTCGTCCAAGTGAACGATATTACTCAATTCGCTTTTGAAGTCAGGTTCTTTTTTTAAGTCTTACTGATTATAAAAAAAACACCTTTATTCAATCAATTTGCCGATTTTTTGTGAGAAAACAAGCAATTCCGAAGATTAAATCAGTAGAAAAATATCCGTCTAATACAATTATACTTTTCCCTGTAACACGATAAACCCTGACAAGCGGACATCCGGAAAATACATTTCCGTCGGATTCAGTTAGATCCGAGAAGATTCTTTCGGAAGATTACTGGGAATATTATATATTTTATTTTTTTCTTACATTTGCTATATAAAGGTTTGATAAGATAAAGGCAATCTTCTTCGGAATTTAGAAGTTACTATCTTCGTTCGCTGCTTAGACTTTGTAATATGTTGAAAAATATTAGCCTATGTGTTATTCTGATATTTAAGCTATGTTACTGTAAAGTTTTATCAAAATTTGTACATTTAGTTATTAGTTTTTGTGAAAGATAAACAAACATTTATAATAAATTACATGTAAGATACTAATGCATATTCAAGTATAATTTCGATACTGGTGAGCAACGGTTCTTATGTATCTGAAATAATAAATACATAAATAAATAAACGCATCACACTCAACGGCCCCCATTAAGATCGCGTGACCTTGTGTCGGGGGTCCGGAAACACACACAACACTAACACAAACACCCAGACCACGACAAACATCCGTATGGCCAATACAGACGTTTGCCGTGAGCGGGGATCGAACCCGCGACCATTAGCGCTTCAGTCATTTGCAGTGACCACTGCGCCAAAAAATATTTACATTATTCATTAACACACTTTGGACAAATCTAATGATACATGACGTATCAATATCTAAAATAATCTTGCAGTCTACAGGTCGTACCGCAGAAATAGACAAACATAAACTTGAAGAACATTACCCAAAAAGAGCAGTCGGGTAAAAGTCATAAGCGACATATGTTTAAAATAGCAAAGTAATCTCAATTTGTACTTTATAAAAAACAATATTAATATATAAGTTATTAATGTACCAGGCACGATTTGGCAAGGGTTCCCAAGGAATATGACTCCCCCGAAAATGGTCAACCCCAAGTTGAAAAATGTACTACAAATTTACAAAAGTTATTAAAAAAGTCTGACCCTAGTTACGACGTATTTTTTTTTTGGAAATTCTAGCCACTTTTTATATACGCATTGCGAAGGTAAAGAGATCATTTTCTAACTAATAGCACTAAATAACTTGGTTGAGAGCAAACATGTTAGAAGAAAAAATTACATATTTAGTTTATTTAAATATTCATCTAGAGATAGCTTGAGACGTCTCAAATATTATTATCGGTTTTACAATTTAAATATAAGTCTTTCATTTGTTTTATAATGTGTGGAATCAAGTATAATTTACTCTATATATTTTATTATTCAACCTTCATGACCTTAACCAAACTTTCAGGCTGACGCTTGCCTACGATAATTAATACTGCCATGACCTATTGTCAAATAAGTTTATAAATAAACAATACCTGTGGCATATATCCTATCCTAGGTCCTGGAACGCCGCTCCCAGGTCCTCCAGGTCGACCGCCTAGGACCCATATTTCACCAGCATTCAGACGGCGTCTCCCAACGATACAGGATAACAGTGTAGTCTTTCCGCATCCTGATGCTCCAAGGAGACCATATCTGAAAGTAAATTATATTATATATCTATGTACAATAACAAAACAATTCGTGGCCAGTTAATTTAAGGGTTCCTCACTCAAAATTAATATATAATTTAATAATTAACAGCAAAAGACTCGCCACAGCTATAATTGTAATTATAAACAACAATGTTTGAAGCCGGTTATACTTTTCTAAGAGAACAATTATTTAGTTTCCAACCGACTACCAAAAGAAGAGGGTTCTCCACTCGTAGCGTGTTTTTTTCTGTTTAATGTTTTTTTCTATAACTCCGTCATTATTAACTAATTTCGAAAATTCGTTGGAAAGAGTATAGTGTGTTATTTGGTTTTTAAATCAAAATTGCTAGAAATAATAACCAAGGCAAATTCCATAATGCTTTTGAAGTCGGGTTTTTTTATGTCTTATCGAGTGGTCGATTCGTCGATCCTCATTGAACAGGCGAGTTTTTAATTAATATCATATTCTAATAGCATGTCATAAATCGAAATCGCAAAAAATTCAAAGAAATTTAATCCCAATCGAAAACGAATTTCGTATTCTAGAAGAAAATTTTTGATGTATTCGTCACACCATTTTTACACCAAACTCAATTTAATTCTGAAATATATCACGAAAGAAAATTGCGAGTCGAAATAAACGAATTTGTATGTATGTATAGAAAAGATAAATTAAAAAATGTTAAAGAATAGGTATTATATATATTTGAAACTGGAAGTATTTTAAGTTATTACTAGCTGCCCCTCGCAAAAAGAATTGCCCCACGAAAAAAAACCATACACACAAACTTACAAATAAATGACATCTCTTTATTATATTAATATAGATGTGTCCCCTTAAAGGCATTTACAACGCAACACAGCCCTAATAATGTGAATGATTTAAGAAACGCTTTAAAGAAATAAGCCTTGATACTAATAAAAGTATACAGCTAATAATGTAACTTCTTATGTTCCTATTATAGACCCTAAGGTCCTAACAATAAAGACGTTTTTTCTGCATGATTCCATGTTCCTAACATGTAGTATCGTTTCAGGGACAATGCAACGATATAAAGTTAAATTAACTTGAAAGTTTTTCTTGCAAGAAGTTATCATGAATTGCTAATGTCCCTTTTTATAAGTTTAGGGATGAATACGATTTTCCTCGGAGATACAATAACGCTAAGTCTCTTCTAAAAGTAAATCCTAAAATACTTTATTCGGATGAATACTATCTTGAACATATTTTCCATATACAAAGTGATTCATTCAAATGGGTCAGTATGGACAATTTGAAAATATGATTAGAAATAATATAAAATGGAAAATTATATACAATACCGACAATGTACTTACAGAAGCCAATTCAACGAACCCCAACAACATGATTCTTCTGTCAGTTGGCGAGAAGTTATATTATTCTGCTGATTATTGTAAAATTATCTGATTCAATTTTCAAACCGTGTTGAGTTTTTTAAGAAAAAATTCAATTTACTTTTTCTTATATTCCAATACAGTGACATGGTCGCATCAACAAATTTTTCTAGCTCACATAGTTTCATATTTCTCCCTACTGACCCATCTGAATAAATCACTCTTTATAGCAATCTAATTATTTACCGAGACTTCGTGTTTTACGTACACGTAGTCACACGTAGAGATGTGAGAGTTTTCAGTAAAATCTTTCATCCCCTATTATCAATATCTTATTTTTGTACAAATGCCTCCTTTAACTGCCTAAATGTGGCATGTTTTGATAGCAATAGTTTTCCACAATTAGCTCTCTCATCGATCATCTGTGACATTTGACATTGGCGTACAACAAATACATTTTAATAAACTAAAGTCAATTAATGCAAAAAATATAATAAATAATAATATAATAAACGCATCACTCTCAACGGCCCCCGTTAAGACCGGGTGACCTTGTGTCGGGGGTCCGGAAACACACACAACACCCAGACCACGACAAACATCCGTATGGCCAATACAGACATTTGCCGTGAGCGGGGATCGAACCCGCGACCGTTAGCGCTTGAGTCAGTTGCAGTGACCACTGCGCCAACGTGTCTGTAAAAAGGATAATTTATTACAAAAGATTGTAGACCTCATCTAAGCCACTGCATCTGGGTAAAGTTCCTAAAATACTGGCAGCATTACCCCCTTGTATGGCCAAGCTGATCCTTTGCCCGAGGTAGCTGCCAGCTCTTGGGTCCCCAGTTGACTCCCAAAGTCTCTTTGAGAGGTCTTAAAAAAGAAATCGAACATCAAGAGTTCCAAACGGAGCAAAGATAAAAGCCTCGTCATGGCTTTCATACTTGCGCCGCTTGGAATGTTCGGCACTTGCTGCCGCTGCTCCCGCCATCGACGCCGTCGACTGGATGTGAGATGCTAGGGTGTCAACACAAGTAGCATCCCACACCAGTGACTTACTCAGCCTCCAGGCTACAAGATGATGTTAAAAAAATATAAAATCTTTATGAAAATACTCACATGGCACCTTTAGGGACGGTCATGTTCAAGCCATCGAGAATGACATTGGGATTTTTCGCCGGTCCATACTTCTTGTGGGCGCGTCTCACGCACACCGCTTGCTGTCTTCTAGAAGCTACTGTCGACTTCTGGGGTTTGAGCATCCGATTCCTTCTAGCGGCTATCTCTTCGTGTATTGTACTAACAGTCAGCTCTGGGTCGCGGACATCCTCCATGGATATCGTGGCGCCCTGGTTGTCGTAGGCCGGCATTGTTCTGAAAAAGATATATAAACTTTAATTCTATTTAATGTTTTGTGGAACATTTCACACGTTTTGTATTAAAATGACCGATTCAAAATTCTACATTTTTAGGCACAATACGAAAAAGCCTTTTAAATTTGAGAACTAGCTCTGTCTCTCGGTTTCACCCGCGTCAATTTGAGGAAAAATTATGTTTATATAGTGTTTACTTTCATTGATTTCAATTCTGTTTTCGCGTAACCCTCTTTTTTATTTATTGACTGTTAATATTTTTTAAAATAAAAGCAGCATAAGTTACTTATAACATTAGCGAACTATAAGTAAAAGTCCCGTTGAAAACGGTCCAGCCGTTTCAGAGGTTAGCCGAAACAAACAGACAGACAGACAAAACATTTTTAAAACACGTTATTTCGTTTACTTGAATGACGAACTTATTTCAGTTATTTTGTATTATATTTTCCCCGACGAATTAAAAGCTCCTCCATTTTGGAAATCGGTTAAAAAGATAATCATTTACAATGTTTAAATCATGAAAATTTTCCTATCAACTGCAGAATGATCACATATTTAAAAAGGTGAAGTGTCACGGTAAGAATGTTTAAAAGGAAAACAATAATTCTTCGCTATTGTCATTTTGAGCTTTAAAATGTTTCCTAAGTATTGTGTGTATGGCAATAAAATTGAAGTATTGTTATTTGAACAATAGAGAATATATGTTTTGAAATAAATTCAGTCGTAGTTATAAGATTTTTGAATTATGGAATGTTTCTTTTTTAATATTAGCTTTCGCTCGCGGCTTAGCTTCGTTGAAAACATATTAAATATTAAATATTTGTGTTCTAGAGGGTATTACGACATAAAATATTCGCTTACGGGATATCTCAATAAATTTTATAATTTGTAATAAAATTTCGAATAAAAAAAAAAAACATTCATCAACGAAAAATGAAGTCCCACTGAGTGTCTCTCGTGGTTTCTTCTCAGGTTTGATGTTAACCCGTATTAGATTTATTTACTTGACGATTAAAAACAGAATGTAAATTACTAATTTTGAATAAAACATATTGCGATTTTGATTGTACTAATGTCGATTTTGTTTTAAAATAATACATATATACTTTAAAGAAATTTATTAAGAATAGGTTTGACATCTTTAAACGCCATTTTCTCGAATAAAGTCCGTGTGGCCTGACACAGTATCGCTTATTAGCGTTCATTTATTAACTAAATAAAATGTTTAAAATAAAAGTAGCCTAAGATACTCCTTATAACATTAGCTACCTGTAAATGAAAGTCCAGTCAAAATTGATCCAACCGTTAGAGATAAGCCGGAACTAACAGACGGACAAAAATTTTTAAAATTGTCTTTTTTGATTTAAGTAGTACGAGTTATATGTTACTTACCCGTATATTTAGTTATAATTAAATTAATTAAAGCTGTATAAAATAATATAATATAAAATTAAAGCTGTTAATTTTAATTTATTAAAAAAATATATATCAAAACTTTCTATTCATTTAATAATACTTTGTAAATAATAATTAAATTTCAAAGTTTATTCTTTAACAATAACCTTGTTGTTGTCCATATAATTACTCTGGTTGTAAGCTTGTAGTTCAAAAACAACATCAATTTACATAAGAAACTTGCCGTTAAAATTACACCTTATCGTAGCTATTATAATTTTATAGCGTTTCATTGCGTTATTTACTATGTCAACAAGCAACGTCTGTAATAATAAAACTTTAAAATATACATTTTAAAATTAAAAAAATAAACCCCGAAAACCTAACACGAAATTTCGAAAATATTTTTTCATTAAATCAAATCAAATCAAAAAATACTTTATTCAAGTAGGCTTTTAAAAGCACTTTTGAATCGTCAAAATAAACAAAAAGTACTTAAATTAAGGAAAAGCTACCACCGGTTCGGAATGTAGATTCTACCGAGAAGAACCGGCAAGAAACTCGATAGGTACTCTTTTAAAATTGTGTTATTAAGTATATACATTTTAAAAATTACAAATGTTTATATTAAACATCCTGTATGAAATTCATCTATACTAAATCCATGCATTATTATCATCTATATAATCTTGTACAGAATAATATGCTTTAGCTATTAAAGAATTTTTAATATACAATTTAAACTTATTGATTGACTACTGCAAAAATTTCTTTGGTATTTTGTTATAAAAACGGACACCTTGCCCCAGAAAGGAAACATTTACTTTATCATTATAAAAAAAAATATTAAGTATATTCTATCGATATTTTCTCACCTCTCATGAAACTCTATATTTAACTTTTAATCTAACAGAAACTGGACTAGATTAAAAAGATTCTAGTTCAGTCGGAAATCGTAGGTGATATTAATTAGTCAAATATTGTTTTAACACGAGTCACCACATTATATACAATAAGCAGTAATACACGTTGTTAAGATGTTTACAATGAGGTAATTAACAAAAAAACCATCTCATTATAAATTCAAATTGTCAAGTTGAATAAACAAAGTCATTTAAATGTACGTCAGTGATTTAATATAATAAATTAAGACTGATCGGTAACCTTTCGATTAATTTTAAAAACCACTTTATATATGCGTAAGATTAGTAATGTATTACTTCTTTGAAATTTAAACATTGGAACTGAGATAACTAAGAAACGTTTAAGGTAAATAGACTTATAAAGAGAAGGACAAAAAATTAATTCGTTAACAAATAAATTTCAGCATTTATAATTCTTGTCCTGGTCCCACATAAAGTGGAATTCGTCGGCACGTGTTCTTCTGTTCCATTCCTTCCTACCAGCCGTTATCCTAACACTCACTTCTTACTCATGTCACCTTTTACGCAATCTTTGAAAATAATATAAATAAATACTCAAATGATTACTGTAAAATCAAAATGAATAACCGCAACTTATAGAGAGTTTTTCGCTTTAATGACGAAAATTCTCATTAAAAAATTACATTTTAAAATTATTAAGTAACTAATTACTAACGATGCGAAAAGCGTGAAGAAGTCTTATAATATTTATGCGTTATAATATTTTGCAAAGATTCCTTTAAATAAAAAAAACCTACACGCGTTAGAACAGAGGTACAGAAATAACATTACGTAGAAAATATGACGTCAAACGTTAATCAAAGCCGATTTTAAAACCGGTTTTGCAACTAGAATTTAATGTGATCTGGTATTGAATAATTCGCGACGGTATTTACAGTAAAAACTGACAGATTCTTATATTTGAAGGCTGTGTGTTTTAGAGTGTAAATCATTGACAGGCTGTTAGCGTACCTTAATTTGATTTTTTTTGGTATTTTTCCAATGATTTTTATATTAAACATGTAAATCGTCGCTCTACATGTGATACTTCAGAAATAACAATTTAGGTTAAGATGGATTTTCTCAGTGAAAACGGAATTTTTCATTTATTTTAAATATTACTTTTATAATAATTATATTTCTTAAAATATCGTATCTTATATTATGTCCAAGTCATTAAAAGCGTATATTCATTGCAGTTAGCTTTAAAAGAAATTTTTTATCTCTCCTGTAAAGTTCCTCAGTTTACATGTACGAGCTATCACATCTAGGTCAACGATATGTATGTATATAGAATTATAGACCATATTATTCTATACAAATTTAAACTCTACATATTTCGATTTATCTATCTGATGAGAAAGACGGACGACGGAGGTTTAGTAAAAACGGTCCCGGTGGTACTTCTTGGCTATAGAATCCTAAAAGGTCTTGAATGTTCGTAAATAAACTAACTTACTGACATTTCAATGATTACAAGTCAATTAGGCGAGAATTACATTTTTAAGTTTTATTCTCGTAATTGACATTTACCTAGAAAACTTTACAAAAGTGTAGCCGTTAAAAATAAAGCCACTAACAGATAAATTCTTTCAAATTTTAAGCAATGACAAAAAACTCATGTAAATCTGTATAAAAGTCCGAGAATAAAACTTTGAGTGGGCGCCGAAATTACTAGAACGTTTCGAAAAATAATTTTTGAGTTGGACAACCTGTTCATTGAGAATGGTTATAAAATATATTACGCTACGCTATAACTCATAGAAGCAAAACAATAACCATAAACTCGAGCGAAACCGCGAGAGGCAGCCAGTGTACTTATTTTTTATTTGTACTGTATGTAGTATTACTAAATAAGTAATATTTTTATATGCATATTTCCTTCTATAGAATCCTATGTATTGAATTCGCTTGTTACATAGTTGGTAATCGTTCGTAATCATATCAATTACGCATTTTTCCTTAGATTTCTATATAAATTACTGACCTGTAGTATACTGTTTAACAATTATATAATTTTATGCATACATTGTTTACCATAATCGATTCCGTAGTTTGTTTTGAATTCTTAACCGATTTTGATAGAGAATTCTATGGGACATTATGAAACCTATCGAGGGGTATATAGCTATATAGTTTTTTATAGTTGAAGAATGATCGGCGAACAAACAAAAAAGGCCTCGACGAATTGAGAACCCCTTATTTTTAAAAGTCGGTTAAACTAATTTTTATTCAAATTTGATCGGTCGTCCAAAAGAAAAACTATGTTACTCATATCTTCGGGAGCAAAGCTTTGGGCAAAGACCAGAAGATTAATAACATATTTTCAAATTAATAAGTTTAAAATGTATAGTCGAATTTTCTTTACTCGTCTTATTTAGCAGACAAACATGGCGTTTCAAGCCCCACATAAGAGTTAGATAGGAAATTATCGATTGAATGATTGAACTGAATCGCTTTTTATAAATGAAATATTATTCGAAAATTCGTGATTTTCGTTCGGGTTACTGTTACCAAATAAGGAGAAGTATAGAAAAATAGAGTATATGGACGCTGATAAGCCATACGGCGTCAAGCCACACGGACTTCATTTTGAGAAAATGGCGTCTGAAGATGTCGAACGTATTCCTAATCAATTTGTTTGAAGACGTATTTTGTTTTCAATTTTGATAATAGTTATAATGAATTAAAAGCAGATTGGTTTAATAAACAGTTTTATCTAATGATAAGTGTTTGAATTATATTACATTATAGCATATTGCAAAATCTTGTGCACACTTCAACATTCTAAGCATTAGATTAAGAAACTTTTTTCCATATTTATTTAGTTCAGGTAACTTGAAATGTGTTTGAATAATATTAAATACGTGTTGTATCATCAGAATACATCAATATCTCTAAATTTGATTTTATCAGCCTACATATATGTATGTTAGTTCTTGTAAATAGTCAGTAAATAGAATGATGTACCATACTATTTACTGACTCTACAGTGTAGCGTCGCAGTCACAACATAATTAAAATACAATTTATTTATGTATACGTATTATTAGAAAACCGGTTTTT
Organism: Hypolimnas misippus; assembly: GCA_037950945.1. NCBI lineage: Eukaryota > Metazoa > Arthropoda > Insecta > Lepidoptera > Nymphalidae > Hypolimnas > Hypolimnas misippus. The sequence continues at coordinate 7,958,979 of JBBEEQ010000009.1, forward strand.
TTATTCACTAGCTGCGCCCCGCGGTTTGACCCGCGTTAATTTGAAGAAAATGTTATATTTATTTAATGTTTACTTTCCGTACTTAAATCTGATATTGTTCACTATTTCATTGATTTCAATTTTTTTTAAATACACGAAAGAAGAAGAGCCGAGATGGCCTAGTGGTTAGAACACATCGATCTCAACCGATGATCGTGGGTTCAAGCCCCGGCTAGCACCGCTGATTTTTCAAGTGCTAAATTAGTGTTTAAATTCATCTCGAGCTCGGCGGTGAAGGAAAGCATCGTGAGGAAACCTGCATGTGCCGGAAGAAATTCTGACACATGTATATCCGCCAACCCACAGTTGCGCAGCGTGGTGGGTTAAGCTCTAAACCGTCTCCTTAATAGGAGAGGAGGCTTTTGCCCAGCAGTGGGATATTTACAGGCTGTTACTTTACTTTTTTACTTTCAGTTACTCCCTATAATAATAGATATCTGAAAGTCCCGTCATAATGGTTCACTTTTGTAATTGATATGCTAATAAGTCAAATGCGTAGATATGATGTTTTCTGACAATGCGTCACCTATTTAACATTATTCGAAATTTTTTCAATTCACCTAAACTTAATAAGTACGGAAAAAAGTTTCTTAATTTAATGTTTCGAATATTACAATGTGGGTTCCATATTTTGCTATATGTTATAATTTCGTATATTTCAAAAACTTATTATTACATAAAACTTTTTATTATACCGATCTGTTTTCAATTCAATACCTTTTTTATCAGAATAGAAAAGATAAGACGCATATAAACTCTACTAACAAATCTTTTAAGAATAGATTTGAAGCCATTTTCTAAAATGAACTCCGTGTGGCTTGACACAGTATTGCTTATCAGCGTCCATATAATAAACATGTAACCTGGAAACCGTTGTGAAAAATTGAAAAAAATATTTTCAAATTAACTACCGCTAAATATATTGATTTTCTATTGAAAAGTTTTCGACACAGCGCGGTAGGATAATAAAATAATGTTAATTAATTTTATTTCAATCAAAAGTTAAAAGTTTCAATACTGTTCAAATGGTCAGTATAATTTTATTAGATGTAACGTTTTATTCGCCTCGCTGCAATTTGTCTAGCAATGCAATAATCCCAGTGGAAAGGGCTCTAATTGCAAGCGAACCGGAAAAATTGCTAGTAACTTTATATTGCTAGACTTAAAAAGTTTTTCTATACTTAACAAGATTACAAAAGGTCATTTGATTTATACTTTTCCTATTTCAGTATCTAACAAGACAAGGCCTTCCGATATTATATTTTTTTCCTTAAAATGAAATACATTTTACGTCTATAATTAGAATTATATTTTAATTCTTTAAAGGTAAACTTTATTATTTAAGGCTATACATATTTTTTTTTTAATTCTGTAAAGGTAAACTTTATTATTTAAGGCTATACATATGCCAAAATTTCTCACGAGATATGCAGGTTACCTCACGATGTTTATTTCATCGCTGAGCACGAGGAGAATTTAAATACTTTCGCACTTAAAAACTCAGCGGTGCTTAGCCAGGTTCTGAATCATCAACCATTGGTAGAAATCAAGGATTTAACACAACTAGAACATTTAGAATAATTCGATTGCGTCAACTCTAATTGGACGCTGATAAGCAATACTATGTCAAGCCACGTGGACTACATTTTAAGAAGGCGTCTAAAGATCAAACCTTTAGGGAATGGGGTTTTTAAATTTCATTATTAATGTGTTGGTGCATAGCTGCAAAATTTTAACGATCCCTTGATGTTATAACTTTATTGATTTAAAGAAAATTCATCATCGCAACTCTTTTCATGATAAAACATCAAAGATTTATGCTCTTTTGAAATAATTAGTTCTATTTGTTAGAATTTCGAATTACTACGATATTCTTGCAAACCATCACTTTTCATATATATACAACGTATTACAAATTAAAAGCAAATAGATTATTATATACCTATTTCAAAATATTGAGCACACTTTTATATCGAAACATTAAATTAAGAAACTTTTTTCCGTACTTATTTCGTTTAGGTGAGTTGAAAATTTTTTGAGTAATGTCAAATACACGACGCATTACCATAATACATGGATATTTCAGAATTCGACTGTGGGTTGACGCATTATTGCTGATCAGCATCTAATTATAGGCTATTTTCGATACTGTCCTCGTGTGTTCCGAATAAAGCTAAACGTGTTGATGATATGCCATTTAAGCGCATCTTTAGGATGTAAAGTTTTAGCACGAGGTCGACAATCCGTGTCAAGGTTTGAGTATCTCTGACCGGACTTTCATTGCCGAAAAGATCTTTCATTACCTAAAAAGTATTCTTGTCTTATTATATATGAATGATGACAAAGGTTGTAATGATTAATTCTCCTTGTGTAACTTCGTTAATTAATTGATCTCTAGTACAGATCGAGGTATTGGTTATTTAGTAAATTGTATTAAATTTATTATGAGATTGTTAATCGTGCATCTTAGCAATTTACTTAATATAGGGGAGAGTAGGTTATATCGTACCACTTTTTACTTTAACTTAAATATTTTGACTATGACAAGACTTACAATAATTAATGGATATGCAAAATAAACTTTCATATGTTACCTTGCTTAGACAGAGAAATCAATTTCATACGTTTACTCTAACATCCTTAAAAATCCTTTTTTATAAAAGACTGCCATTGGTACGATTTAGCCGACTAGTCGTTTAAATCGTACCTCCAAGTTTTTATACAAAAAGTATACTGAAAAGTGTTTAATAGCTAAATTATATTGTTAAGTACAAGATTATATATAGATGATTAATGATGTGTGGATTTATTATACGCTGGATTTTATATAAATTCTATATTAATTCCAGCGTAACTCTATATAACAGAGTAATTAAAATGCTTAATATATTTGTTATTAATAAACGTACATTTTGATTTTGTTATCGAGTTAATACAAACTTGTTACAATATTGTCTATGATATAGCACCTATAGATTTATAGTAATTTTTATCCGATTTTCAGAAAAGGACAACAGCTGGACAGATTCGGTTATATATTTATTATTTCTTTCATTAGTCCCGTAGATTTTTATCAAAATCGGTTCAGTAGTTTGTTCTTGAAATCTAAATAATTGAAATAAGTATGTTATACAAGTAAATGAAATTAGATATGTTTTATATTTGGATGCTGATAAGCAATAATGTGTCAAACCACAAAAAGTCGGATTCCGAGATATTGATCTATTTTGATAGTGCATCAATTATTTAACATTATTCAATAATTTTTCACGTTATCTAAAGGAAATGAATACAGAGAATGTTATTTAATTAAATATTTCGAATATTGAAGTGCGTGCTAAATTTTGAAATATAAAACAATCTGATATATTAGAAATACCTATAATTTGATAAAACTTTTCAATCAACCAATCTGCTTTTATTTCATTATACATTTTATCAAAATTGAAAAGAAAAAATGGATATATACGTCTTCAAACAAATTTGTTAAGTTTAGGTTTGACATCTTTAGACGCCATTTTCTCTAAGTCCGTGTGGCTTGACACATTATTGCTTATTAGCGCCCATTTAAGGTCGTCAATTATGTGAAAGGATGTAAATAAATAAAATGACATTATCTTATAATAAATAATAAAATAAATATCGTTATTTAATATTCCAAGTAATCATATACGTGACAAAAAGGTTTAACCACGTGTTATAATGAGAATTCTATAAACGAAACGTGACTACAGAATACGGAAATCGGCAGATTATTGTGTTAATAGATTATCTTGATTCTAGAAGTTCAATGTCGTTAAATCTTTGTTAGTTGTTTTCTAGATTTTAATGTTTACAATCGACTTCAAAATGAGGAAGTTCTCAATTCGCATCTCTTGCAAACAATATGTTTACGATGTTCTTATAAAATACGATTAATCTTTGTGTATAAGCTCATACGAGTAGTTACCTAGCGGTCGAAATTCGACCGTAGTTTATTATCAACCGATTTTAAAATATACCACAGATAATATATTCTCATTTTGATCACCGACTTTAACAATAAACAAAAGAGTTATGTCAATAATATACGGGTGTGTGTTAAAATACATGATAGTGTGCGTAATGTTTTTTTTTTATTTACCTAATATATTTTTATGCATAATTAAATAAATAATAAAATATATTAGTATTTAGCCTTCCTTCTCTATAAACTATACGTGTGCGAAATTTCGTACTCCTTCGTCTGCTCAATTTTCGTAAAAGGGTGTGCAAAGTTCTATATACACGTCACCTTACAAAGATTTCTATGAAAATAAATTAATAAATCATTTTTCTAAATCTAATTAGTTTGTAGTTAATATATTGTAGTAAGTAATAGTAATGAAAAAATATACAATAAGAAATAAAGAAAGAGAAATTAAAAATAACTATATTAAACCTAAGTAACTATCGATGTCACAGTGAGGCAAGGTGCCCAAAACACTGGCAGCATTACCTCTTTGTATGGCCAGACTGATATGCTGGCCAAGGTAGCTGCCAGCCCTTCGGTCACCTGTAGTTTCGACGAGGTGAGAAGACAGCTCTTTGAAAAACTTTTTCGCTTCCTCGCCCCAGGACCCCATGGTTTCAACGGCAAAGTCTAATTTAATATTACTAATTTATATAGAGGCCAAATGTAGGCTATAAGACTGCTTTGCACCTGTTTAACGCGGATAAATTTTAATTAGCTTCAGCATACGAGTAAGTCACATCTGTTTCGGATCAACAATGGAATATTTTTTTATCCCTCAAATCCTTAAATCCTAATTCACCAATAAGTTAATCTCAATACCCTACGTTCACGGAAGCGAGGTCACGGACAAACAGATTAACGGATTAAACAAACTTCATATTGAGAAAAAAAGTAGACCAACTTTAAAAGCAAAATAGGTAGTTTCGTATACGTGAATGACATAGCGAATCTAGCTTAATCGATTTTAAAACCTAACAATTAAACCAATTTTGATGATAAGTCTATAGAACTAATGGGTGAAAATCCTCTTTGAAACAAAAAAAAAAAAAGAATTAAAGTAACAGCCTGTAAATATCCTACTGCTGGGCAGAAGCCTTCTCTCGTATTAAGGAGAAGGTTTAGAGCGTAATCCACCACGCAGCTCTACTGCGGGGCGGATAAACATGTGTCAGAATTTCTCCCGGCACATTCAGGTTTCTTCACGGTGTTTTCCTTCACCGCCGAGCTCGAGATGAAATTTAACACAAATTTAGCACTTGAAAAATCGGCGGCTTGATCCCGCGACCATCGGTTGATAACGACCACTAGACCATCTCGGCTCATTATTATTATGTACATATAAGAAAAATCTTAAAACAACTATTCATAGGTTAATTATGTTTTATAGATAATTCACTATCAACTCATTTTTATTTATATTATTATATAGTTGTGCCCCGTGGTGTCTCTCGCGTTAATTTGAGGAAAATTATATAATATATATAATAATGTTTACCTTCCCTACTTGTGGTAATATCCTAGCAGCAAATCCTTATAATAAGCCATCTGTGAGTGTAAGTCATAAAATTGTGGTGTTGGTGTAAGTACCGTGTATACTTTCATATGCGTTTACTTGAGAGCTGTTAATTCAAAATTTAAAAAAGACAATTTATATTTATTTGTATAAATTACAACGTATATCTCATAAAGCATTGCTTGCATTAATCTCGCGATTTTTTCTGGTTTATTGTTGTATTAATTTCATCTATACGTATGATGTTATGCATTAATTAACAGCTGTTTATGAAAACATCCGGTTTTAATACACTTGAAAAGGTTGAGGACGACTTTAATTAATAATGACTAACGAAACAAACCTTGAAGAATATTGTTTTTTTAAGGACATTAGGTTACGGTTATATAAGGGAACAGAAATTAAGATAAAGACCTGTTTTCTTGATGTTTCAGATTTTGATAATTATACATCAAATATGTATGGGGAAAAATTATTGCATGTGCATAATTTAGTTTATACTGTTTCACTCTCTTATAGTTACTGCTTTACCTTTATGAGTCGCAGGGTGATGTAATATATCCTTTACCTTCCTCAATAAACGGGCTATTCAACGCAAAAATAATATTTTAAATGGGGCCAGTTTTGTAGAGCTTATTCAATATAAACAAACAAATATTTCCTCTTCATAACATTAGTATAAAAAATTTCCAACACCGAAAATATTTTAATGTATGTTAAATATTTTTTTTCCAAAAAAAGAAACAAAATAAAAAAAATATTTTGGTAACAAAGATCTAAAGAAACAGAAAGCGCGGGCTGTCATAATATGTACTTGGGATCGTAATATAATACACAAAATGGTGTCAGTTATGGTGGATGTCCTTCCGGCCTCCTATCAAATTTCCGTTCTATTTTCATTCATTATATATCGTATATATGGTAATAAAAGGACATGTCTGTTCTAGTCTTACAATAGATATTTTATATATTTATAAATAGAATTAAAACAAAAAAAAAATATTTTAACCTGGGAGGTAATTAATAACGTAGATCAACTAACAGTTGATGTCTGATTTTTGTTTGAAAATTGCAGAAATCAGAAATCAACTGTCTGTAGATTTTACATAACAAGCTCCCAGGTTTTTATAACACTGTATCTCCTTTTTTTACATATTTTATGTGTCAAAAATTATCAGATTACATCAACTTTCAAACAAGAAACCCGGATCAGAAACGGTCCAGTTGTTAGGAAACTACGATGCCCTATACAATTGTCGATTAAGGATAAAGTATTTACAAATAATTATTTAATCAGACGAATCAGAATACGAACTATAAGTCTATGTCTATGCTTTGGTATATTACATTCCGATGCTGATAAGCAATAATGTGTCAACCCACACCAACGTATTCAACTCTATTCATACACTTTTCATGTCATCTACTAAACAAGTACGAAAAAGTTTAACGTTAATTTAAGAAAAATTAATGTTTCAAATATTAAAGTGTGTACCATGTTTTGCAAAATACAATAATCTCATATATTTGAGAAACTTATAATTAGATTTTTTTAATACCAATCTGCTTTTAATTCATTATACGTTTTATCACAATAGAAAAGTAAAGATGGATATATACTTTTTCAAATAAATTCGTTAAGAATAGGTTTGACATAATTAGACGCCATGATCTCGGAATGTAGTCCGTGTGGCTTGACATAGTATTGCTTATCAGCATCCATTTATAAATTTCACATCATTTTCTATGTCATTCCGTGTACTGTCACTGTTTGATATGATTGCAAGTTTCTAAAGACACTTCTCCAAATCAATAAATTGAAGGTCTAAAACTGTTCTTTTTTTTGTATTAAACTCAAAGGCTGACAATTATGTCGATGCAAAAATTTGACAATGAACTTTATTGATACGTAGCGATAAAATGTAATAATGATCTTGAATATTATTAATTGTAAAAGTTTAAGGTTAAGGAGAGAGGTTAAGAAAGGAGGTTTTAATCATAACATTCTTTGACTTATTCTTTTTTTTTTTTCTAAAAAAAATATTAAGACGTAAAGTTTGTATGTAGGTATTCTCTGAAAATACTGATTTGATTTCAAAGATTCTCTTTGCATTGATCAGGCCATTTATTAAAGAAAGTTGGATGTGGATAAGCAATAATGTGTCAATCCAGATAAAGTCGAATTCGGAGATATTGATGTATTTTGATACTGCATCACCTATTTAAAATTATTAAAAAAATGAAGTCATATAAACTAAATAAGTACGGAAAAAAGTTTCTTAATTAATTATTTTGAATTTCGAGTGCGAGTTCCATATTTTGAAAAACCTTTTATTTGATTATATATTAATTTATCCGTTTATCAAAAAATAAAAGAAAAGGTGAATATACACTTCCTCAAACATATTTATGAAGATGTTTGATATCTTTAGACGCCATGTTCTCAAAATGAAGTCCGTGTGGATTGAATCAGTATTGCTTATCAGCGTCCAGTTATAAGCGATATCATAACACAAGTGAAACCGTAAGGAGCCGCTTATAATCAGGATAAGTAAAACTCTTTTTAGTTAAACGGTTTTATTTTGAATCATGGCCTGTATCAAGATTATGTATAATAATGACGACACAATCCTTAACCTTTTTAAGGGATTTCGTGGTCTTGGACTTTTAACGTTTGATAAATTTCAAATATTTGTTTTAGTTTAAGATTGGAAACATTTTTCAAGATAAGTTATTATTCGCTTATTATGACGTCCATTAACGAATGCAGTAACATTTTTAACCTTTTTTTTTTAGTTTAAAAAAGGAGGTTCAAAATTCGTAGCGTATATTTTTTTGTAATGTTTGTTACCTAAGAACTCCGTCATTTAGATATAAATTTTAAGAGTTATTATTATTTGAAGAGTTGCACTTTCAGTTTCGTTCCATTGAAGTTTTATCAAAATCGGTTCAGTAATATGTTTTTTTAATTAAAAAAACTGGATTATGTGGATGATATATCAGTAATATATAACAGAAATGGCGTATTTTGCTTTTAAAGTCGTTCCCTTTTTTTTAAGTATAAGTAATTAACATCATATTTCCTGGATTTCTAGATAAAGTAGAGAACGAATAAATAATGGCTACAACTTTTTTCTTTCAAACTGTAGATATGAAATATAACCCCTTCTAGAACCTTTGCGTCGTAAATTTTACTTAGTAGCGAGGTTTCGGATGTTACTATGTATCATTTTATTCAACTAGAATATTTTGGAAATATGTTTCGAAACACTATCACATCGACGATTGAACTTCGAATAACACTAGTTGACGACGTTAAGTGAGAATCGCACTAGTAAGTTTTACTCTCATAATTGATATAAAACAGTATTGCAACCTGGTAATAAAGAAACTCATAAGTTATATATAAATATAACTTATGATTTTCTTTATGGTTCTTCTCGGTAGAAACTACATTCGGAACCGGTGGTAGCTTCATTATTGATGTAATTTTTTTTTTTTTAATTCAAAAGTGCTAGTGAGAGCCTACTTAAACAAAGTATATTTTGATTTTAATTTTGATTTATGATAGGTAACCTTACGAAAACTGCGAGTATTAAAATGCAGGGGTTATCAGTAAATTCTTTCACACGTAAAGCATGATAGGCAATTTTTCGCCAGTGTTATTCTATCACAGCGTAAAATAAATTAAGCAGAATTAAACACGAACGAAAAAACTGCATAATTTTTCATATATATACCTATGTATAATTACTAACATTGTTAGCTGCTTCGCACTATTGTAGATTTATTTTTAAAATAATACGCATATATACAAAAAATATAATATAATTATAATATAAATATAATTATATAGTAGCTATTGGGTACTAGTCGAATGACTGGCCAGTTCTTAAACTATTATTTTTACTAACATAAATACAAGTAAGTTATGAATTTATTTTAAGTATAACTTTGAAGTTTTTAAAATGATAACATTTGTAATTTTTTGTTAATCCCATTGTCCATCATTTCCCACGTAATATTTTAGGATAAAATATCCTAAGCCATCGTTTTATCTCCAGATCATAACAATAAATTGTTTTTATATAGTCTAATTTATCATCTAAGGTTCTACACTCTTACAATTTTGCCACGTCTGCCTGCTTCTAAATATGTATCGTCTGGATTGATTATTAACATGTGCTCTTAATTGCTCTTTGATTTTTAATATGTAAAACTATACTACCATATCTTAAAAATAGACATGAGGCTTCAAAATGGTACGAGAAGGCTTTTTTTACGTACATGTGCAGGCCACATGAGGCGCAGAGCCCGTAGCATTTACTAGCTCTAGGCTTAACCTCCCCTTAACAGCTAAATGGGATAAACAAATTAAAGAGATAGAACCCACTACGGGTGATCCGGAATGCACTTGGCCGGTTATTAAATTTAAAAATTTTATGTATCTTAAATAACACCAAAGTATAATGTAATTCTTGCATTCATTATTGTTGTTACAAAACTACAGTCGAAAAAAATCTGTAATAACATCATAATTATGTTGATTATACAATAGCATAATATTTTAAGACAAAACGAGTGTAGCGTATATTTATGTTGTGTTAAATTTTTTAAATCTATTTGTTAGGTTGCATGTAATGTGGAAAAGATTCACACACATAAAATATACGATACAATGCAAGTGGACATAAAAAAGACTCGACACAGAATCATCGGAGAATGAATTCCGTGCTTTTTACAAAAAAAAAAAAAAATAAGGAATATAAACATGACCTGACTTCCTTGTACAAAAGTAGAATAAAAAATAATCATAAAACAGGTTTCATGGATAGATATCTGGACGCTGATAAGCAATAATGTGTCAAGCGACACTGACTTCATTTTGAGAAAAAGGCGTTTAAAGATGTCAAACCAATTTATAATTTACTTAGAGCCCAGCCCTTTCATTACAGCTCGTAAGTATACGAGCCTGCTCAGTATCTCACTCTCACAAGATCGGCGTACTGTAGCTAATATAGCTGCATTTTTTACGGTGAGTGAGAGAACCGGTAGCCTCTCCCACTTCCTTACTTTATTTCCTTTTATCCCGATTTTTTTTAAGCTGTCAATGCATTTATGGCACGCATTTGATTATCACTTAACATCAAGTTTTCCGCCTAACAGTCACAATAATGTTGCATAAAGTACTTAAAAGTCACCATTGTTTTAATACTGCCGCTGTAACACATCGTTACTTTTTACCTCCACCCCCACCCCCCTACGTAATACATTGCCGCTCCCTTTTCCAGCCTTTACAAAAACACACTCCACATTCGATTTTATTAAATTCGCCTCAGAATCTTTGGCAAGAAGCAAAAACAAGCCGATCATTTAGACGCTGATAAGCAATACTGTGTCAAGCCACACGGATTTCATTTTGAGAAAATGGAGTCTAAGGATGTCAAACCTATTCTTTATAAGTTGGTTTGAATAAGTATTTATCCATATTTCCTTTCCTTTTTCGATAAAAGGTATAATGAATTAAAAGCAGATTGATATTTTTAATATATTATCTAATACAAAGTCTTTTAAATATATGATATAATTGTATAAATTACAAAATAAGGAACGACCTTGAAAATCGAAACAAAAAACATTTTTCCTACTTATTTAGTTTATATGACTTTATTTTTTATTGAATAATGTTAAATGGGTGATGCAGTATCTATATATATATATCAATATCTCCAAATTTCACTTTTTGTGTATTGACATATTATTGCTTTTCAGCATTCATTTATAATAGCAATGCGAATATCCAAAAACCACTCACCTAGCACTATATTATTGGATAAATTATATATCGTGTTAAGTAATTGACGCAATTGCGACGCGTTTCATATTTTAAGCAACGCCCGCTCCGTATTACAAAACTCGAACTCTTAATAGCCCGTCGAAATTATGAGTCAACAAGATATTGTGTGAGAATAACTAAGCGGCAAAAACATTAGAATATTTATGTTACGACAGTCGTACGGTCGCTGTGTCATTTATCATTAATCATTGCTTAATTGTCTTGTAAGCATGATTCTCTTTCCGAACGAAACCGCATGCGAAAGGTAATATATACTAGCTTCCGTCCGCGACATCGTCCGCGTGTAACAGTTACTTTGGGCTAATAATGCATTATTTTAGAACAAATTTGGTTAGCATAAAAAAGGTTATAGTGAGCTAACCTTAAAAGATAGACATATGCTGTCGCTGACTTTATTTTAGAACTTTTAAAGGGGAACAATTCTGTCATACATGATTATTGCGAAACTTTAACCGTTTACACAGCGCACGCAGCGTAAGCCTTCTCAATAGGAAATATCCCCCAATTTTTGAAACATTCTTCATTGGTGCTCCGCTCCTTTTGGTCTTAGCGTGATAATATATAGCCTATAGCCCTCCTCGACAAATGGGCTATCTAACACTGAAAGAATTTTTCAAATCGGACCAGTAATTCCTGAGATTAGCGCGTTCAAACAAACAAACTCTTCAGCTTTATAATATTAGTATAGATACTAGTCTTTACTAATATTATAAAGAAGTAATTTCTTTAGTAATTTTATAAATTTTTATGTAGGGGTAATTTGAAACTAGTGATCTGATTCACAAAATGCTATTGGCGTTGGATAGCTCTTTTTTGAGTAGGTTTATAGGCTATAAAACATCACGCTGTGACTCTTAGGAGCGAAGTAATCGCCAGTGAAATCGAGAAAGACACCTAGTAATCTATATTTATATATTAATATGCGAAACAAAAACTTTATATTTTTTTTTACGAAAATTACGCGGACCGTGGAGTAAAAAAATTCGCAAACTTATAGTTTATATAGAGCAGTAGTTCGGAAAACATACAATACATTAAATCAATAAAAACAATAACATTACAAACACTGCTACTTTTACTACAGTTAATAGGCAACGTAGTCCAAAGTGCTATAAAAAGTGCTTAAATTCATGAGTTTTAACGTGTCTATAATTATATAATATTCACGCAAGAGCTTGGAAAACCCCTAAGGTCATGTGCTCATGACGGTAGGATTCATTCAATTTAATTACTGGATCATGATCATCACATGTTTGTGACAAAAACAGTATTTGTACAGTCAGTAAGACGTAGTCACCAATAAAGAAAAACCAATAAATATTGATACATTCAATATTATGATGTATTGGGAAATATAAGTCAACATTGTATTGGTCAGTTTTATCACAACTTGCCACGAAATTGGTTTAGTGTAAAAAATTTGACGTAGTCATTACTGGCCAGTACGCTGGATAATATTAACTTGTGGTAGCCTAGCGATCGGAATTTGACCGTAGTTCATTAAACTTTCAACCGATTATAAGATTGACCACAGATAATTAATTCAATTAAATTTAACCACAGATGTTAACAATAAGCAAGAGAGTATATGCGTATAATACATGGTAGTGTGTAATGTTTTTTTAATGATTAAATGTATATTTATGTATAATTAAAAAAATATTAGCATTCTGGACTCCTCTATATAAACTATAAATTTGCGAAATTTCATGTTTGTTGTCACAAAATACTTCACGTGTTAATATATATGTAGATTTTATAGCCCACACCCCATAGGTATATGTTTTGAGTATTATATAACAAATGTTAATCGTTCTAAATGGCACTTTGAATCGACACCGAATTTGTTTCATACTTCACATACATATGTCACTTGGGTTATATTTAGGAACAATCTTGTCTAATTCAGATGATTCTGAAAAGGAAAACCATTTGCTGTCATACTACAAAAGACGCATTAAAACCATGTTCAACGCGTGTCTAGCTAAACAGTGTTTAAAAATTAGACATTGTTTAAAATGTTGTCAAAATTACTATACAGCGTGTAAAATTATAAAGAAACTTATTGATAAAATGTCACACGTTATATTTGACAGCTAAAATAGGTTTTAAGCATATATTAAAAATACCTAAGCTTATGTTTATACATAATTAAACTAGGTCTAAACCATGTTTAACTCAAAACTATCGTTAGATGCGGATTTGTAGTACATGATTTTATAGACACGCGTTTAACGTGTGTTTAAATCTTTTGTAGTTAGGCAGTTGATATTTAAAGTAAATAAAATATAATTATCAAGGAAACGTGAATACTGATATCAACATGTAACAAAAACTGCGTCGGACTTGGTAAATATTTCTTTCTTGTTTATTTTACAAAAATATTTAAAAAGCGAATTTATATACAGAATAGAAACTGGGTATGTGTTGGTCATTTCACGAGCGTTAACCAGAATCGATATTTAAAATGAAAAAACTAACTTTTTTTTAACTAGTAAAAAAACTTTTTTTCATTGAAACGTTGGATCTTGCAAGCTCGTACGAATCGAATTAAAAGAATAATTTCGTTCTTTTACTTTTAAATAGCGATTCTGACAACGCGAATAAAATGTCCTACACATGCCCAGTTAACACTTTGTATAGTGTTATATCTAAAACGTTGGTACAGAATTCTACATGCACAGCCTACTTAGACTCGACCAGTGTTTTAAGCATTGTCGACTTAAAAATTGATTGACTCCGTCTGTCAGGATTAATACTATTGTGCTGCGGAATGAATGAATGATAGCATTCATAGTTTTAGTCAGTTATTACTCGGAGATTTTCGGCTTAAATGGCAAATTTTTGGCAATGCACTAGAAAGCAATTCGTCATTGTCGTCACTCAATATTAATATATAAAACTAAAGAGATTTTTGTTTTTTCGTTTAAATACGTCAATCTCAGAATATCAGGATCAAAATTTATTGTTTGATTTTCTGTTTGATTGGACTGGACAATGTTGAGGTTATACTTAGGTACCTAAAAGCTTGGAGCTATTGTTGAGCTTGATTGTACACTGGTTCACTTAACTTCTTAAAAAGGAACACCAAGAATGTTTCTGGGTGATAAAGTTTTATATAAAGTAACTAGGAAACGAGCAAGCGGGACATCTGATATTAAGTGATCATCGCTTCCCATGAAAATTTTCATCATCTTTCAAAATGCTTTGCAAGCTTAAAAAGGAATTCGGGATGAAAAGGAATAAATAGGGCATAAGGCAAGAATTTGGGTAGGAGATTATGCTTTCGGTTCCTCTCTCACCGAATGCAGCTATTTTAGTTACTTTACGCTGATCTTCAATGAGAGTGAGGTACCGCCCGGTTGACCAGTCTGTTTACACGCTGTAGTCAGTAGACTAGCTCAGTAATGATTAGCACATAGCATCTCTAAAGCTAATGAATACATTAATTATTTATTTTGGTACTGTTTCTTCTAAAAATTACTTTAATGTCGTTAAAGTTCCCATCTCTAAATAATCTCCACTTTTGTACATGTTCATATCCATTTTACCATGAATGTCTAAGAATGAGTAGGTATTTACCTTAGTAAGTATTGACAAATATTTAATTAGTCATACCATTCCGACAGAGCGACAGTCATCGGTCTTTACCTCTGAAGCTACTCAGAGGTAATTTTTCATTTATGTAAAAAAAAACCTTGACAATATAATCGCATTATAATTTCTCACTGATTCTCTGTTATTTAGTAAATTCAACCTTAAAATTACCTCGCTCGAAACATCTGGGGACTGATTGAGAGATTGTCTGATTGAGTCTCTTGTAAACCATTTTTATTGACTGTACTTGTTACTAACTATGTATGGAAAAACATCTTAAAAGACGACCATAACCAACTTTAAATTTTCGTATCAAATTCATCATAAGATATAAAATTTGTTTTTAAGTTCGTATGTAGAAGGTATTTGAAACTACTGATCGGAATTGTAAAAAATCCTGAAAAATGATACCATTAAATGAACCGATAGGCTAACTTGAAAGGTTTACTGGAAGCCATTTAAGAGCAATAGAAGCCATTATCCATATCCTGATTCCATCATTAGATTAGCTTGATGGAACCAAATATTTGAAAATCACGTAATGATCTAATTATGTTACACATTTCTATCCTTACTTCCTATTCCGCTTCATCCCTAATTCGTCTTTACGCTGGCAATGCAGTTGAGACTCTCTGATCTCCAAGGGCTGCAGTGATCACTTAATATAAGGATCACCTGATTTTTATCCGGTAAAGTAAAACAAGGCATTTTTTATTCACCCACTAGCTGCCACACTCGGTTTCAATCGCGTTTATAGTTACTACTTCGCTATGAGTCTTAGCGTGATATAATATAGCCTGTAATCTTTCCCAATAAACAGGGTAACCAATGCGATTTTTTTAATTGGTCTAGTTGTTAGGCATATTCAATACAATCAAACAATCATATCTTTCTTTTTTATAATATTAGTATAGATTATCCCACTCCTTTGCTGCTTCGCTCCTATGATACGTGGCGTAATTTAAGATAGCTTATATCGCTCCTTAATAAATGGTCTATTCAACGAAAAATTAATATTTCAATTCGGATCAGCAATTCAAAGACACAGAAACATGCGAACAAATTTTATCTCTTCACAATATTAGTATAAAAATGACAATTAGCCCGTAGTTTCATTATTACTTTTAATGCTATTAAATTATAAATCTTAACCATTTAATATCATAACAAGGCTATCACCGGGTCAATATGTGACGTCAAATATAAAACAGCATAAACACAGCCTTTCAGCCTCAATCTCAGCTTCTTGATTATCTCAAACGTTTACCGACGATGTTCTAAAGGTAATTTGAAATGGAGATAAATTCGTAAATGGGTATTGTTTATAATAATAATCACAAACATCGTTGTGAAGGTTGAGTAAATTATGTTTAACGTAATTTTTTACGTTATCATGAATATTTATGCGTGTATATTTTTAACCATTTTCAAAAAAGATGTTGGTTAACGATTCGTTGTTTTCGTCCTAATGTTTGGTACGTGAAAGTCGTCAATTATGGACCGATTTTTTTATTTTTTTTATTTTACTGATTTGGTTTTTAAATCATATCAAAATAGCTGAAATTTATATGTCATCCAAGTAAACAAGATTGTATCTGTTTCCTTTCGAACAAATGTCTAATGATAATAATATAGATGACAAAGATGCTTGGATTTAGTATAAGCTGGATTCACACAGGGTATTTAATATATTTATAACTCATGTATGTACTCATTGTAAAGCTTTTTAATAGTTTTTTAAAAGAGTAACTATCGAGTGTCTTGCCGGTTCTTCTCGGTAGAATTTACATTCCGACCCGGTGGTAAATTAATTTGTTAATTATTTGTATCTGTATTAACAATTCAAAAATTCTTGCAAAAGCCTACTTGAATAAAACATATTTTGATTTTGATTTTGTATGTTTTGTGACGATAATGGTTGTTGTTCTTTCATACTATAATACTGAACAAATTTTGATGGAACTATTCTACTTTTTATTTACATATCACGCAAGCGAAGCCTGGACGGAAGTTAATAATATACTTATATATATAGATATGTGTGTGTGTGTGTGTTTACTATAATTGTAAAAAATAAGTTAATAATGTAATTTTTATGCCGTATACTATTACTTAGAAGTTGATCCTTATAAGGAACACTATGCAATGGTATAATAATATAAGATGCGTTATTCAAAGTCAGTGGGATCCATTCCTAGCGACATTCGTTTTTCAAAAACCTAATGATGCATGTTAAGTTTTCATCAAAATCGGTGTATCTTTAATATTTTTCGATATTCCATATAGTTCATTTCGATATATTTGTACCTTCTGACATCCAAGTTATGTTTTTTTTTTTTAATTTCCAATACAGAATCATGGTGACCTTCATAGCTTATGTATAGATTAAGAATGCGCAAGGCTCAAACAAGGTTACGCCGGAAGTTGAAACAGACCTCAAGTATTTTAATTTTCCATTAGTTTTCCCGTTACCTATTTCTACAACATCCTGTGTTAATACTATGATATTATTTATTTACTACAAAGGATAAAATACTATTAAAGTAAAACGTAAATACCAATTTGCTATCAGTAGAGAAGAATATATTATTATTATTATCTTTTTAGTGATCACTTAGTTGTTCTTTTTAACCGACTTCCAAAAAAGGTGCCAGTAAATAACACGTAACACGGTTTGACTTGGCACCGACTTCAAAATTTTGTAGAAAATATTAATTCTTTTTACCGTTTACTTTATTTGTACCTATCCATTTCTTTTTTGAAATCGGTTCATTTTTTTTTTTATTTTAATTAAGCTTACTATGCGTTTTTCATATCTATCAATATGGCTCCTGAGGTTATCTATAAGAGGTCACTACAAGCCGAGATGTACACTAAGACAACTAAAAATTGTGCTCTTAGACATTCATAAGGATTAAAAAAGTTATTTCTCATTGATTTACATCTAGGCGCGTTTACTGCGGAATGTACCGCTACAACAACAAATTAAAGAAGATAAATTAATTTAAAAAATCAAAAACGCGACTTCCTAACGAGACCACCTGCAGTCAGCAGTACCGTATCAATATCAGTTCTGTCTGAAAGCCTATAAATGAGAATCGTTACTAACCAACTTTAAATCGTTATAGATCCTAAACGGTAAATCTGATTAAAAAACGATATGGGAAACCTAAAAATGATTTTTAAATATCTATTCAACGATATCCCACTTGAGATAGTTCGTCAATTAATATTTTTTTCTTTTTTACATTACGTCTTCAAAAATCGGCCATTATGAGTTATTCCAATTTTTATGCTTTCTACGACATACGCGCTATTATGACAAAACAAATGACGTATCGCTTATTTAAATCGGCCCACGCGTTTTGTCCACATAGTGTCACAGAGGTTTTATTCCATACACATACATAGGCTGCTAAACACATTACCCAACTTTGCAACGTGCAGTCGAGCAAAAACCGGTTATGAGCGAGTCGGAATCGCACATGGCAACCGATGGTCATAAAATATCAGAGGCAGGTTTTGGTAAGCTTAGACATAGCGTCCCATTGTCTTCGAGTACGAAACGGAATCAACTAAAATATTATATTTCGTGTGTTTGTGTGCAATTTTCTTGGTAATGATAATGATGTAATTTGTTACACGTTCATAATTTCGTTACTGTGCTAATTCATTTTCCTGTGTCGTTGAGAAATGTTGAGAAACTCCGCTCGATGCTTACTCGTCTGGTTATAATTGTAACTAGCTTATATCCGCGACTTTGTTTGTAAATATTATATGAGTATTGATATATGGACGCTGATTTACAATGTGTTAAGCCACACGAACGCTATTTTGTGAAAAAGGCGACTAAAGATATCAAACCTATTCTTAACAAATTCTTTTGATAAAGTATATATCAATTTCTTCTTTTCTATTTTGATAAAAAATATAATAAATTAAAAGCAGATCGGTATAACAAAAAATTGCAATATAAAATAATCTAAAATATTTCAAATACATTAGATTATTGCATATTGCAAAATATTGAGAACAGATCAATTTTCGAAACATTAAATTAAGAAACTTTTCTATACTTATTGACTTTAAAAAATTTTGAATATTGTTAATTACGTGATTCATAATCAGAATGGATCAATATCCCCGAATTCCAATTTTTGAGACAGTATTGCTTATCAGCATCCAAATAATATAACTAAATACTAAATACGTGTTATGTAATCATCAAAGGATCGGAGAGATTTTTTTCTTTATCGTTATTTCCTATTTCAGAAATAAGTAAAGTACATTATGAGGAATAAAGGTTAGTATATATATATTTAGGTATATACTCATAAATTATTATACAAATTAAATATTAAAGACAACCGATCATTACCTCATATAATTATATATTTACTTGGTTTACTTCGCTATAAATCTTGTTATAGTGAACTTGTAATTAATTTTTAAATTATAACAATATTGTAAAGAGGAAAGTCTTGTTTGTTTGTTACAAAATTTACTTTAAACTAATGCGATTGTTATAGAACTTTAATGTTATGTTTGATAATATTGAAGATAATCATAACAAAACTTATAGTCCTTTTTTTTACTTGTCCCGTCCCATTTAGCAGACAAAAATGGTTTATTTTATAACCACATATGGATGCTGATAAACAATAATGTGTCAACCAACAAAGAGTCAAATTCCGAGATGTTAATTTATTTTGATACTGCATTATCTATTTAACATTATTCAAAAAAAATGTAGTCATATAAATTAATTAAATAAAAAAGTTTCTTAATTAATTGTTTCGAATTTCAAGTGCGTTTCATTTTTTGCAATGCATACAATAATCTCAAATATTTAAATAACTTTTTTATTAGATAATAAATTAAATGTATCAGTCTGATTTAATTCATTATACCTTTTATTAAAAATTATAAAAATATATATATATATAGGTTTGACATCTTTACACGCCATTTTCTCGAAATGAATTCCGTGCGGTAATGATAATATATAATAAAAATAATGTTACCAAATAAGGCAAGTAAAGAAAAATAGACTATATATAATATTATTAATGTTTATATTTTTAATTAGTTATAGCCTAGCTAGGGCCCACTGCGTACAGCTCGTATATAGGCTGACTAGACCTGGGCAGTACCTCACTCTCACAGATCGGCGTGAAGTAGTTTATATAGCTTTTATTCGTTTCGTACGGTTAGTAGGAGAGCCGGAAGCCTAATTTCCTCTCCAATTCGTAACCTCACTTTCTATTCCAACAACACTATCATTTGTAGCTCCTCTGTTGATAAATATCTCCATGGGTGACGGTGATCACGTAACATGTCCTGCTGGTTTATACAAAAAATATTTAATATAATCATGTAAGAATATATTTAAATTTGTAATAAATATGTCAAACTTTGTGCAGAATTTATAATTTTATCTTAGAAAATGTCTAGCAAATGTAAAGGACAGATAAAAATAACTCAATCACAGAGTGATAATACATATATGACTTTAATTCAAATTCGAAATACACTTTATTCAAACTGTCTTTTTAAAGCACTGTCGTTGAATCGTCAAATAAAAATATTTTTTTTTATATGAATTTAGTCTCTACCTAGAGTAAAATCTTGAAAAAAAAAATTGACTTAAAAACGAACTTAGTACAAATAAACTAAAAAGCAAAAAAAAAATTCTACAGCATTTTGCAGTCATACAGTATATATCTGTATACGTGTTGTATTTTTTTTTTTTTCAAAAATGTGCAGACGAAGGAAAATGAAATTTCGCACACTAATAGCTTATATAGACGAATACTAATATTTATTTTAATATCCATAAAATGTCAATGTTGGAATTGGTTGTAAATTTAATGAACTACGGTCGAATTCCGACCGCTAAACGACTACTAGTATCTATAGTTGTATAATATACTTGGAAGTAATGTCATAAGATAATTAACGTAATAGACCTAGCAACCACAGACTATACAATAATTTTCGGTTATCTACCATACGCCTATGATTTGCATTCATGCATATGTAAGTACGTTCCCATATACATAATGTCACCATTCATAACATAACGACCGCACCAAAAATAAATTGTACTCAACTGGTTTTATATACACTAGTTATATATCATATGCATGCAATTATATATCTTATTAAAATAAATATAAGGTATATAATTGTTTCAACAATAACGTGATGTGGAAAATTTAATGCTTAATAAAATTTTATTTTAGACGTGTCATATTTTATTGATTGCAAATGTAAACGTTTAATCTAATGTGGATTGTATCTTGTGGTAATACAATTCTAAACGAATAATTGATTAAAATTGAAAATTAAAAAAAACTCGCAACAATCTGTTCATTGAGACTATTTCACCACGAACACGATATGCTTTATGTTGGTGAGGAGTTGTATCCTGCTGATCCTGGCCGCATCAGACCAAGAATTTCATAATTTTGCATAGTTATGTTTCATGCATAGGTGTTTAAAACTTTATTTACACATATGTTTAAAATTAAATCAAATATTCATTGTGCATCTAAGATTCCTACCGCAGCTTAGAAGAAAAGAGCTCATAATCTTGAAACGGCTGGACTGATTTTGATAGAACACGTCTAAGAACCATCGCTAGAAAACTCTCTTTTAAACAAAAGAAAATCGCATCACACGTTTAAAAGCGACGGTGCCACAGACCGACACCTAGCGGGAAAACATGTAACACGGGGGGTTTTTGTGTCGGGGATTAAAAATAAGCATTTCAATAAGGAATAGTGCTTATCTGAATTTCAACTTTGTTACAAAATTACCTTGGTTTTAGAAGAATGTTTTTTGACTCGGCTCTTGATTGGCAGTTTTTATCAAAGGGTTTGTTAAAATATAAATTGTACTTTGTAAAGAGATAAGAAAGTAGACAAGACTACTGAAGTATAATTTCTTTTTTTTTTTTAATTTTAATACTGTCTGATTTTTTTTTAAATAACTGACAAAATCAGTCAAAACTACTATGCTTTTGACAGCAGGCTTTTAGGACAGTCATTTTGACTGAAATAACAGCTAAATGTACTGTTGCAAACATTTATCTATATATAAAAATATATGAAAAAATATATACACATTTATTTATTCACAATATTATACCTATATATTACTATTTGTGTTTATTTTGTCATTACAATTATCGTTTTTTTATACATATACATATTTGCCATTATATATGGACGCTGATATGCAATACTGTATCAAGCCACACGGATTTATTTTTTTTAAAAAGGCGTCTAAACATGTCAAATCTAGTCTTAAAGAATTTGTCTGAAGACGTACATATCCATTTTTCTTTCCTATTTTGATAAAAGATATTATTAATCAAAACATTGGTATAATAAAAAGTTATATATTGCTTATTGCATATTGCAAAATATTGAGCACACTTCGATAGTCGAAACATTAAATTACGAAACTTCCATACTTAATTAGTTTAGATGACTTGTATTTTTAATAATGTTAAATAATTGACTCATTATGAGAACACATCAATATCTCCGAATTCCGAATTCTGAATATTTGTCGTATGTATATCGTTTATTAAAAAAAAAACACTAACCTTACCTATTATGTTTAGTAAATATTTATGTGAAAGAGAAAATTTAATCTCTACTAACATTATAAAGCTGAAGGGTTTGTTTGTTTGAACGCGCTAATCTCGGGAACTACTGGTTCAATATGAAAAATTCTTTTTTATAAATATAAATAAATAAATAAACGTTTCACACTCAATGGCCCCCATTAAGATCTTATGACCTTGTGTCGGGGGTCCGGAAACACACACAACACTAACACAAACACCCAGACCACGACGAACATCCGTATGGCCAATACCAATATTTGCCGTAAGCGGGTATCGAACCCGCGACCGTTAGCGCTACAGTCAGTTGCAGTGACCACTGTGCCAACGTGTCTGTCAATCTTTTAGTATTAGATAGTGCATTTATTGAGGAAGGCTATAGGCTATATTACATCACGCTACGACTCATATAAGCGAAGCAGTAACCAAAAATATGCGTGAAACCGCAAGGGGCAGCTAGTAAAAAAATAAAATAACCAACGTTTCAAAGTAGAAAAAATTCCAAGCAGACATAACCGCAACATATACCCACTTTGTTAATTTTCTTATATATAAGACCTTGTATCGGTTACTATTAAAACAACAAGTTTCGAAGGTTTAGTTTTTGTGCTAACATAAAAATGAATATGTAAATTCAAAGTTTAAACATAATGTTACAAAAAATAACAAGAAGTAGATGCAATGATTTTTGTTTAGCATTTTAAAAAGATTTTACACAAAAATCCAATAAATAAATATAAAAAAAAAATTCTAGCTTTTAACCGACTTTAAAAAAGGGTGAAGGTTCTCAGTTCGAAGATTTTTTTTTGTATTTATTATGTCTCGAAGATGGTATGGATTTTAGTATTTATTTTTTCGTTTGTAAGGGTAGGTGTGCCTAGAAAGTTTCATAACTTCTACATCAAAATCGATTCAGTAGTAATTACGAAGTGAGTTCCTTGTAAAACATTCTTCTTTATCATTTAATAAGGTCTGGTCTAAGAATTAGGGTTGTGAACATAAAATATAATAATAAAATTGTGTTTTGTTTATATACATGTGATCTAGATTGTTGCCTAGCAACGAGTTGTTGATGTCAGGAGCGAAATCATGGCGATATATTATTAGGTGAAAATAACTCTTGTGAGTTTTACTCTATAGAGTGATATAAACAACTATGTAACCTAGTAACAGATACGTCGTAAGTAATTACGAAAGCTGCGACTGTCAAAAACAAGTCACAGTAGATTTTTTCCAGTGTAAATCAATGATAATTTTTTTTCTATTTACGCAGGGGAAATCTTCGAAAAGATACTCGATTCCTGGGGGAGATTGGGGTATGTGGAGATTTATATCCATTGAAACCCCTACGATGGCCTTCCTCAGTACGGAAATAGAGGCCTCGGAATCGCTCGTGCATGCCCATCCGATGCCCCTCCCGTGCGACGCTCCGCTCGTGGCTGGCGGAGCTCGCCTCAGATGAGAAATAACTTATGTAAATCTTTATAACAGTCTGAGAGCAAATAAAATCTTATAAGTGTAATTCTCGCCTAACAAGAATTGGAAAAGACGTGGACAATCAATTATAATTCACATCTGACTTCCATAAAAGTATATTATTAAAGAATTAACGTAAGCTTTTGACGTCACTTAACGCGAACGGAATAAAACAAAGAAAGCACCTTAGCGTGGAATTCCCCTATTAATTGAGCCGATTATAGAATTATGACTCTTATTAACCTTACAATAAAAACCATTGCATCAACTCTCAACTTTGTAAGAATACGTCATAGTAAGCCAGTTCGCGTTATCTTAATAATGAGGTAATTTACATTAATGTTATTAATCTAAATTGTTTACTATATCTTAACTAATATTACAAAGCTGAAGAGTTTGTTTGTTTAAACGCGCTAATCTCAAGAACAACTGGTTCGAAATGAAAAATTATTTTTGTGTTAGATAGTTTATTCATTGAGGAAGGCTATAGGCTATATTATATCACGCTACAAATCATAGGAGAAAAGTTGTAACCATAAACGCGAGTGAAATGGGGGTAGCTAGTTTTAAATAAAAAAGTGGAACATTATGGGTTAAGTCATAGTTAAGATTTTTTTTTTATTGAGAACAAAAAGACTAACGTGTAAATTATTAACGTGACGTATTATGTTAATGTTAAAATATTTTGTTGAGAATCAGTCAAACATTGCTGGACAATTTTGACGAAACTTTTTGGGTTGGAATATTTATAATAAACTGGTATGGTAAATATATGATTGTGTGAACTGATTTTAATAAGATTTAAATATAGATTAAATCTTTTCATTAATAAAATAAACACGTTTATTCTAGAACATAATATTCTTTTGCTTAAATTATTTTCCAATTTTTACTGAAATAATGGATAATTAGTCTAATTAATTGAAACAAAACCATCGATAAATTTATGAACCATAAATCAATTTAAAATAATATTTTAATTTTAGGCTCAAAATCTTAACGGATTTATCAAACCTTTTTTTTAACGAAAAAAAAAAAATTAAATTACTTTCATAATTTATAGCTGTCAGCGAGGAGAAATTAATTTAACTGAAGATTTTTATGACTTATTGAACAGAAAAAGTATTTAAGGTTTGCTTTTTATAGAATTAACCAAATTGGTAAATCGGTAAACATATATCAAAAAGTCACCAACGAATTGAGAACTTCCTTTTTATGAATCCAGTTAAAACGTAGATATATAAACAAGAACTAACGGTTTAATGTAAATTGGTGATTAAAAAAACGTATTCAAATTTCGTTATCAATCGTCCATCTTTCTTAATAGTTTTTTAAGACAAATAGTATAAACATGAACATTATGATTTAAAACAGAATTTATAAGATTTTTGCCTTCTTATTTATTCCATAGAAGCTACGACTTAATGATTTAAAGAAACTCTGTAACCTAAATAGTTACGAAAGCTGTGATGTCAAAAATAAGCCACTGACAGTAAATTCTTTCAGGTCTAAAGCAATGAGAAACAACTTATGTAAATATTAATAAAAGTCTGAGAGCAATACTTATAAGTGTAATTCTGGCCTAATGCTGTTCTGTATATAAACTTATGGACAATGTACATAGTTATTTAAAATTCGATTTATTTAAAATTTCATGTGTTTTAAAATTAAAATATACTATTAAATTTATCGAAACAAAAAAAATCATTATCAAATTTTTAATTATAAACTTCACAACTATTATTATTTTGTATTCCTAACTTAAACAAAAACACAATAGCGTTAAGTCAGAAAAAAGGTATTTTATCTCGTTCGAGCGAAATAGTTCCAAATAAAATATACACACGGGTTTATTTAGCAATGTTCTTAACGTTTTGAACTCGACATCAAACTAAAATAAAACGCCGACCGATGTAATTGTTGAGTCAATAACCTAACTCGAAGAAATCGTGACTTGGTGGCATAACGGATGCCACGTTCGTATAAGGTTTATAGATAAATAATTTAGTTTACACTAAAATCCCTATTAAATATAAATAAGTCGCTCAAGTAGACATCTACATTGTTTGTTTGGATTGAAGAAACTTCGAAACAACTAGATCGATTTGAAGATTTCTTTTGAGTTGGTTAACTCGTTTATTTAGGAAGGTTTTAGGCGATATTACATCATGCTACGGCTAATAGGAGCGAAGTAGTAATCATAAACGCGAGTGAAACCACGCGGAGTAGCTAATATAGCATTTTTTGTATTTTCATGAATGTTAGCACTTTCCGCGTATTTATGAATAAAAACGACTAGAATAAAAATAAAGAGAAGTTTATATTTTTTATCTTTACATATGTATTATAAAAAAGTACCAGCATTAAAAAAAACTGTTAAAGTATTAAGAAATAATGGTTTGATAAATGGTTATGTCATATTGTACCTAGGTATTATTAAATATCTTCTTTAATTGATTTTGTTGAACAGGGTATAGTTTTTAGTTTAACCCCATTGATTTTTTTTCATTTCAAAGATTATAAAAATCGGTTTAGGATTTTGGTTCAAAAATCAAAATAACTAATAAACGCATCACACTCAAACACATCACACTCAACGGCCCCCATTAAGACCTCGTGGTCTTGTGTCGTGGGTCAGGAAACACACACAGCACTAACACAACCACCCAGACCACGACAAACATCCGTATGGCCAATACAGACGTTTTGCCGTGAGCGGGGATCGAACCCGCGACCGTTAGCGCTTTAGTCAGTTGCAGTGACCACTGCGCCAACGTGCCTGTCTAATATAATTATGTCATCAAAATAAACGAAATTATACTCTATTTTTCTGAGAGAAAAAAAAGCTGACCTTATGTCAACTAATCTGGCAACCAACGAAAGTATGGAATTGAAATCATGAGTTGTTTTGTAATGTTCGTAACAAAACGCCGAGTCATGTAATGATGTTAAGATTTGTAACCGAGACGGATTGCATTTAGTCAGTAATAGTGACTTCGCGGCTTCGCTCGAGTTAATATTTATATATATATACATTATATATTTATACATATAAAATGGCGTATAAAGATTTTAAACCTATCCTTAATCAATTTGTTTGAAGATATATCCATCTTTTCTTTTCTATTTTCATAAAAGATATAATGCATTAAATGCAGATTGGTAGAATAAAAAGTTTTATCTAATAATATATTCTTCATATATATGAGATTATTGCATATCGCAAAAAATGTACACACTTTAATATTCTAAACATTAAATTAAGACACTTTTATTCCGTACTCATTTTATTAAAATCAGTTGTAAAATTTTTGAATTATGTTAAACACGTGACGCCGAATCAGAATACACCAATATCTTCGAATTAGACTTTTTGTGGGTTGACACATTATTCATATTCGTCCAGATATTATATTTTTACTCGAAACTTCATTTGTTAATGTCAGTTTTCTTTTAATAACGAATATGATACAATAATAAACTTCTTAAAAATACGGATACATAGTTAATATATTGACATCATTAATAATATTTAAAGATTTGGTCATTAATATTTTTTATTATTTTGTGTGCCTATTTAATTGTAAATTTATACAGCTATTTGATATGTTGACGTTTATGAGTTTTTATAATAGAAGGAAATTTATCAAGAGATCATCTCATGTTCAGCTGTCGACATTAGTAAAATTAATTTTTTAATGGTAGATAATTTTGTTATATTAACAGAATTACACCATCTAGGCATCATAATAACGTTCGAGAAAATATATTTTATAAGATCTGATCCAATTTTGAAAAATCATTTAGCGTTAGATAGCTTGTTTCCTGGGGAAGGCTACAGGCTGTAATAGATCACGCTCAACAGAGCGTTGCAATAAACATAAACGCGAGAGTTAAACCGCGAGTGGGACCTTGTTTATAATAAAATGAGATATTTGTTTAATTTTCTTCACTATAGCTATTTTTTTTTCAAAATAGGATATCAAATATACATTTTGATACACTATTATTTTCGCATTAAGATATTTCGTACATACATAAATTAAATTGAATAAAGCGTTTACAATAAAATGGAACACCAATCTCCTGAGATGTTAAAAAATCCCAGACAATGTAAAAACTTAGCCTCCATCTTCAACTTAGTCAATTGTGCCTTAAATAAGTAAACGTTAACGTAAAATAAATATTTTTCTAATAAATCCTTCTTGTTTGATATCGATATTTATCGATAGTATTTACATAAAGATTCTCGACGAGAAATAAATACATACAAAAAAGTTACTTCAAAATATAAAACCGATATTAATCAATTTGAAAAGTGTACTTTTTACTTAGAATAACCGCAAACGATAAATTGGCATCGTGTGATAAAAAAATAATATCTATTCATAATTAAAACAAATATACCACAAAACAGCAATAAAAACTTTTTGAAAAAACTAACCGACTTCGAAACCGAAACAAGTATACTAAGACGTAAAAAATAAATATTTTCCACAACATTTTGAAATCAGTGCCAAGTAAAACGTTCGAAGTCGGCGCCAAGTATAAAGCTTTTACGTGTTATTTATTGGAACCGACTTCAAAAAGTAGTGGAAAATATTTATTTTTTATCTTTTAGTATATGGGTTCGGTTTCAAAATCGCAAAATGCTTATCATCCGACTTAAAAAAAATAAGTTTCGAAGTGAATGTTTTTTTTTTAATTTTGTTACAAATCCTATTTAACAATATTTAAAATAAGTTAAAACTAAATTTCTACTAATAAGTCTAAGGATATTAATATTTTTAATTTAAAAATAATTATTATATTAGGCTTTACGAGCTTAGAGTACGAGCAATTATGAATCCTTGTGCATACCAAAAATTCATTTGTAAATTAATTAATACGTAAATATGTAATTAGTCTATTATCGTCATTATTAATTCTACTTTGAATTAGTGATTTTATAATCTTTGACATATTTTTTTCGCTCGCGCCGCCATATTGGAAAAATGGCGCCTAAAACAGTTTTTAACAGTATCATCTTTTTATTTATTCTACAATGAAAAAAGTTATGAAATGAATTAAATTAGAGAAAATTCGTTTTTTTTCCCTGTAGTAACCATTTATAAAAAAATAACTTATGAATCGAAATCTATGACAAGACTAACTACAAAAATAGTTTTAAGTATATTCTAAGTTTTAGCATATTGTTACTACACAATTACATGTTAATAACGAGTACGTATCTAGTTATTACATACGAATTTTTAAAATCTTGATCTCAGTGATCCGTCAAGGCCGAAGTGATTACAAAACGACGTTTTTAATTATATAAGCATATCTAGACAAATAAATAAAATTGAAGTGTCTGTTTGTAATTTAAAATTAACAGCTTTTAACTAAACACACACACACACACACACGCACACACACACACACACTCACCCACATACACGCATTTAATCTCTGAAATGGCTGGACCGATTTTGACGGGACCTTAGCTCACAGATAACTTATGTTATAAGAAGTAACTTAGGCTTACTTTTATTTTCACACTTTTATTTATTTTAATCGATACTAATAATAATAAAAAAAAATATTAAACCAACGACATAGCAAATAAAATCCAATTCAAGTAAGGAAGGTGAACATTATTTATCTAAATATAATTTTTGCTTAAATTAACGCGGGTGAAATCACGTAGTACGGCTAGCTAGCTAGCTATTTATTATATAACATGTTACCTATATATGCTCATGTATGTGTCGGTTTTGTGTATATAAAGATATAATTAAGGCTCCATACTCAAAAATGGAGATACTCAAATGGAGCTGCCATTTGTCTGTTTGTCAGTCCTACCTTAACAACGTTACAACTTTCGGAGCGTTATATTTAGTGGGTAACATAAATATGTTAAAATTCATACATAAAACAAAAGTATAAAAAAGTGGAAAAACACGTTCCTTCTTATGGAATTTTTTTATTGATTTCTTACTATTTGTATATTACTAATATTATAAAGAGGTAAAATACGTTTCTATGTAAGGTGTAATCTCTGAAACTATTAATTCGCTTTGAAAAACTCTTTTTTCGTTAGATAGCCTATTTATTGGGGATAGTTATAGGCTATATTACATCACGCTATAACTCATAGGAGCGAAGCTATAACCATAAGCGCATTATATTGCAGTTAGTATGTTATAACATTGTAGAATTCGTTTTCTCGCAACTATTTTGAGTCAATTTATTTTATTAAAAATACAGCAATTTCCACTTAGAATTACCTGATAATAACATCCATGATAAGTTAACAAGGCTATTTTTTTTTTATTTATTGAAAAAAAAAACATACGGCTTATATATTTCATAAAGGTATAGTTAACAGCTTATAAACCAATAGATGAAACAGTTTCAAACGTTAACTAATTTCACATCAAAAACATTAATATATTTTTTTAATATATTTTATTAAACTAAAGTCAATTAATACAAAAAAAATAAAAAAGGATAATTTATTACAAAAGATTGCAGATATCATCTAAACAATCAATCAAAAATCAAAAATCTGGGTAAAGTTCCCAAAATACTGACAGCATTACCCCGTTGAATGGCTATTAACATTTATACATATAACCCTTGGATAACGAAAACAAAAAAAATGTGTATTATCATAAAAATATAACAATTTCATTATTAATAGACCTTTAAAAAGAGGCAACCAACTTCAAAGCGAAATGCATAATATCGTTTACTTCGATGACATATTTATTATGAGAAACATATGTAGATTGTTCTTTTATTTACTTAGTAAGTATAATTGCATTTTATACTTATTTACTATCCTCTTTGTCAACGCGATGAGTCGTATGACTGGTAATTTCCGGAACGTTGCACAAAAATATCTATACAAATGATACTATTAAGATAATGTTTATTTAATTATTTTATAATCATTTTGGTCACGTATACACTAGACACGATTCTATATAAAAACTCATTTCGTAAGTAATATGTTTTTTAATCTGTAGACCTATCAACAATAAAGCTAATGATTCATTTTTGCGGAATCTTATAGAACTATGCGTTCGATTAGAAAAATTCGTTCGAATTTTTCACGCGTAAATGCGTTGCTATTGTAAAAGGGGTGAAGTCGAATAGAAAATAAGAAATGGGGGGAGGGAATTAGGCTACCGTATCTCTCACTCAACGTAACGCAGCTATTTTTCTTATTTAGCAGAAAAATATGGCGTATTTCTAGCCATATAACAGTTAGATTATAAATTATTATCGATTGAATGATTGAACTAAATCATTTTCTATAATGCAAAATGAAAAAATAAATTGTTTGAAAATTCGTGATTTTCTTTCAGAGTAATGTTACCAAATAAAGACAAGTAGAAAAATTGACGATCGCTACTTCGTCGCACTGTCGCAGTTAAGGCAGCTTTTAAACGCTGTAGTCAGTAGACTACAACTAGGCTCTACCACAGTGCAATGGACCGTTCCTTAAGAGATTTTATAGGCTTTAAAACATCACACTACGACTGGTAGAAGCTGAATAATAACTATCAATGTTATTTAATCAGGTATGTACCGAAAATTAGATAAGGTTAATTCATGTGAGCTAGTCATGTAAGTAGTATAATTATTCTGGACTGGCTGCTCTTCGCGGTTTTACACTTATGGTTATTGCTTCGCTACTATCATCACGCTATGACCCTTCATAGCGTGATGTAATATAGCCAATAATCTTTCTTAATAAAAGGGTTATTTAAAGCAAAAATAAATTTTCAAATCGGATGAGTAGTTTCAGAGATTACTCCCTACATACAAAGTTGCAAGCAAACAAATATTACCTTTTTATAATATTAGTATAGAAATATGGGCTTTAAATTATTAAAAATAATATCAATGTTCCTGATTTTTGAGTGCGGGATGCGATCTTATTGCTATGATAAAAAATAAATTATTTTATGTGGATCATATTTAATAACGCATCACACTCAACGGCCCCCATTAAGATCTCATGACCTTGTGTCGGGGGTCCGGAAATACACACAACACTAACACAAACACCCAGACCACGACAAACATCCGTATAGCCAATACACACGTTTGCCGTGAGCGGGGATCGAACCCGCGACCGTTAACGCTTTAGTCAGTTGCTGTGACCACTGCGCCAACGCGTCTGCCATGTTTATTTTAAGTAAAATACATAGAATAATTACGAACCATATATTTAAAAGCATAAAATAAAACTAATACGAAGACTAAGATAAACGGACCTTTTTAATTACGCGATATTAACACTATAATAAAAACTATTTTTTTTTTCGTCAACGATTAGGTTTTTCACACGTTGGGTATAAATAGTTTAAATAATATTAAACGAATTACAAATATATAATTTTTTTTAACTTTATTTTAAATAAAACCTTTGCGTATTTAACAGCTAATATAATAAGATTTATATTTGAAGACGTATCTTCCACTTTGATGTAATGCGTTCAGAATGAAAATTTTCGTTATGAAGTCTCGTCCCATAGAATAAGTCGAGTATAAGTGAAATAAATAGTGTCTTGACCTATTCTTTATGAGGTGGAGTCAGAGAGTGTACAATCTTGTAAGACTCGGTTTGAGAATGAGATAGATATGGATTTCAAAAAAATGTATATAGTGACATATTTGCTTTTTTGTGACAAAATTCTTTAAATAAAGATAAAAAAACAACATTTATATTAATTAATTAAAGTGATCGCATTCAAAATATGTGTGAAACGAGCTAGCTAAAATAGTAGTTAAGATTTAGTTTTACATAGTTTTGTCATAATATATTATTAAAAAAAAAAAACTATTATATCAACATTTTGTGACATTGAAGTCTAAGTATACAGCCTAATTGCAAATTATGAAACGTTTTTTGCGTTTTATATGCGTGAGTTACGTAATTATTATTTTTTAATCTTAAGTTAAAAATCCTGTATCGAGTGTAAATAACAAACGTTTTGCTATTGTTCTTTATTATTATTATTATTGATTAATATAAATTTATTTAACAATGATTATTTCTACATCTCTACAAGGAGGTGTGATGAGTACCGTCGAAGGTCTTTCCGACCGCACGCCAGTTACATTTCTCAATGTAAATCACATTAATTAGTACAGTCATTAACATCTTAAATATGTTATTCACCTTGAATAATTTATACCAAAAAACTATATTACTTAATAAAATAACACCTTAATCGCGTATATGTTAATAAAACGAAGAAAAAAATCTCACCTTTTTATAAATTACCAATAAAATAATCCACTAGAATTCCATAAAACAATATTTCAAACAAATAACACTAACACAAAAACGAGCGCGAAAAATCGGAAAAAAAAATGGCCGACCTGCGCGCGCACGACGCACGCTCACTTAACACTGAACTTGGGTCTTGCGCAGCGTCTTACCGTCAAACATGGTTGCCTTCGAGGCTTTTATTGCAAAATAAACCTTATTTAGCTTCGGTTGAGGTTCAATATTAAATATTAATTATGCTAATTGATCAATAAGTAATAAGCAGCCTACGAATTTGCTTCATTTTGCGGATTTTCCAACAATTCGAGGTCTTTCTTCTAACTGTCGCAATTTCATGCAGGAATCATCAAATGCGTGGTTATATATTACAACTTTAATCAATAAATTAAGTTGCGTAACGTGTAAAAAAAATGAAGTTAAAAAAACTTGTTTTTTTTTTCGAAGTCCAAGGATATGTATGTTATTAAAAAGGTTATAAGTCACAATTAAATTTATATAATTTAATAATTCCCTTAATTTTCTGGAAGACCAGGCATATAGTCGTTGCCTGGCTACAAGTTAAAAGTTCAGTTGTCGAATATGCAATTAGATACAGATATTTAAACTCAAACAGTCTTATCGTAACATATTTAAAGTTTAACAAGACTTTTTAAAAAAGGTAAACCAAATTTAAAAGCAAAACACGTAATTTCGTTTACATGAATGACAAATTTATTCCACCTATTTTCCGTTTAATACCAAACTGAAGTGATTTTGATGAAAATTCTATACGAACCATCGGAGATAAAACAAAAATAAAACCGAATCGATTCAGCCGTTAGTGAACATTCAACAAAAAGCATACGCATTTTTTTGGAAGTCGGTAAGTAATATCACTGATTTTAATAAAACTGAGTTAAAATTAGTTAGAGATAATGTATTCCTAACTATGTACATTAACGTTGTACCATAAATGTTGTTACCTACGTAGTTTTTTTAGCTTTACAAAAAAGTGGTTAAAACAAGTTTCGTTCTGTTTATGTTTTTAAACGTTTACAAAAGTTCATTTACCCTGAAAATAATAAAAACCCTATTTTTATTAAACAGACACCTAAATAAATAATAATGCAAACATTACAATCTATATATATAAGCGAAAAGTCACTCACTCACTCATCACGAAATCTCAGAAACTACAAATGCTAGGAGTTTAAAATTTTGCATGGGTTATTTTTAGGACGTAGATGCTCACCGAGAAGATATTTTGCAAAATTCGACCTTTGAGGTGGTAAAACAGGGTTGGAAGTTCGTATAAATCGAGTTCCTTGCCAGTTCTTCTCGATAGAGACTACATACCGAACCGGTGTGTAGTTTAAAAAAAATCTATAACCAATGGACTTGTAACTTGACGAAGGCTGGCTTTAAACAGCCTATTTGAATAAAGTATATTTTGAATTTGAAATTGTACGCTTAGATTTTTTAAACTACTCCAACCCCCGTTTTACCCCCTTAGGGGTTAAATTATCCCGCCTTAGTGAGTACCCACGTCCTAAGAAAAACCACATGCAAAATTTGAAACTCCTGGCACCTGTAGTTTCTGAGATTTCGTGATGAGTGAGTGGCCTTTTGCTTATATACATATAGACTAGCTGGTGCTCGCGTCTTCGTCTGCGATGTATGTGATGCCTACGTCATAGTAGCTTTATGCATGCAGTCTCAACTCGATCGGTTTAAAATTGACAAAGTTTTATACAAACTTTTATCCCCTTGGGGGTAGAATTAATCAAAATCCTTTCTTAGCGGATGTCTATGTCATAACAAATGCGGGCCGCATGCCGAATTTTAGC
Source organism: Hypolimnas misippus (assembly GCA_037950945.1). Lineage (NCBI taxonomy): Eukaryota > Metazoa > Arthropoda > Insecta > Lepidoptera > Nymphalidae > Hypolimnas > Hypolimnas misippus. The sequence goes on from JBBEEQ010000009.1 coordinate 7,994,206, forward strand.
TCGATCCGTCCAGTGGTTTGGGCTGTGCGTTGATAGATCACTATGTCAGTCAGTCACCTTTGAATTATATGGATGCTGATAAGCAATAATGTGTCAACCCACAAAAAGTCAAATTTTGAGATAATGATGTATTTTGATACTACGACACCTATTTAACATTACTCAAAAAAATTTCAAGTCATCTAAAGTAAATAAGTATGGAAAAAAGTTTCTTAACGCAATGTTTCGAATATCAGGTGCGTTCCGTATTTTGCAATTTATAAAATAGTCTCAAATATTTTAAAACTTATTATTAGATAACATATTAAATAAATCTATCTGTTTGTGATTCGGTATACATTTTATCAAAATAGAAAAGAAAAGATGAATATATACGTCTTCAAACTAATTTATTAAGAATAGGTTTGACATCTTTAGACGCCATTTTCTCAAAATGAAGTCCGTGTGGCTTGACACAGTATTGCTTATCAGCGTCCATTTATATTAGGTAACGCGAGCTAAAGTTACCACGGAACAATAGCACAACTTAATAGGATAGAAATAAACACATTATTCTTTCACCTGGCCTCATCTTATTTACTCGTGCAACGTTTTGAAACAATTGCACATAAAAAAGAATCTTTAATCGAACGTATGTGTATAATTTGCTGGCTAAGGTTGTTCTTTGTATTGTAATTAGTTATAAACACGTAACTTATAATCAATGGTGATTCGCCACAGAACAGCAAATTAAGTATTTTTATCCATTATCATGTAGATATGATTATAATATAGATATGCATCTGAGAGCCGAGATGGCCTAGTGGTTAGAACACGTCGATCACAACTGATGATCGCGGGTTCAAACCCCGGCTAGCGCCGCCGGTATTTTAAGTGCTACATTTATGTTTAAATTCATCTTGGGCTCGTCGGTGAAGGAAACCATCGCAAGGAAACCTGCATGTGCCGGTAGAAATTCTGACACGTGTAAATCCGCCAACCCGCAGCAGCAGTGCAGTGCTGGAGCAGCATGGTGGATTAAGCTCTAAACCTTCTTCTTAATGGGATAGGAGGCCTTTGTCCAGCTTTGGGACATTTACAGGCTGTTACTTTACTTTACTGTTAATAGATATAAATAAATAAATGCATTTTCTTTATTCTAAGACTATTTTAACTTCTGATTTAAAAAATAAGAAGTGTTATTAGTTTGACGTGTTTATTGTGTGTCTATGTATCTGTTCTGTAGCATCGTAGCTACCTAACGAATAGACCAATTTTGATGCGGTTGTTTTGATTTAATAGCTGATGTAATCCGGAATGATTCAACGTTATCACCACTTTTCTAGTTGTTGAAAGGATCTGACTAACTTTTGGTCTAATCGACTTGAAATTTAGAATATTGTAAATGATATCAAAATAACGAAGTTGACCAGGTTCAGCAGAATCATTTAGAATCAGCACGATATCAAGGGCGGGTTATGAGGGTCATGAATGGGCTGGGTCCAATGATGATTAAATTGATTTTTAATATTTAATTAATTTAATATAATTTGTATGATTGAAGAACGTTTAACCGGACTGGCACTTCTCCACGTCTATAAAAACGTACCCATCGAAGTAGAAGACGTGATAACTTTTTACCTGTATCGATTATTATAAAACTTAAATTGTTACTTCTTGTGACTTGATCAAAACTAGGGGACCTCACTGGCGGCGAAGCTGGATCCGTCCTTGCACGATATACATCTCTTCAACAAGTTACAGCAGAAGTCTAGTATTGGGTGTCCTTGAAATAATACCAATGAGCAGATTGTCAGGGGTTTTTAAAATGTACAAATGTAGGTTGACTCAACCGGGACAGTGTCCCGACTGAATCATGAAGTTACTAATACAGCTATGTTTTTCACGGTGAGTGGGAGAGCTGGAGATCTTAATCCCTTCACTCACTCCTTTCCTATTCGACTCCATCTCTCATTTTTTTAAGCTGGTAATGCATTTGGGACTCTTTGATCTCCAAGGGCCGTGGTGATCAGTAAACATTACCTGATGTTTATCCGGTAAAGTAAAGAAAGGTCTGTTTTATTCATCCACTAGCTGCCACACGCGGTGTCACTCGCGTTTATGGTTACTGCTTCGAAATAAATATAATAATAAATAGCCTGTAACTTACCGCAATAAACAGGCTAACCAACGCAAAACATAATTTTACAAATTGGTCTAGTTGTTAAGCAAATTCAATTTAATCAAATAATCATATCTTTCTTCTTTATCATATTAATGTAGATTATCCCACTCTTTTAGGTAATTAGCATTTTGACGTAGATGCTATTGAGATTTGCGCAATACTTAAGATAGAGGAAGTAGTTGAAACAATGAATAAAACTTCAAGATTTTTTTTACCTATCCACTTCCGCGCTGTCACACATACAGAAAGGCCTTGAGTTTAAACTTTGACTTCAAACATTTGAGTCTTAAAAACAAGTTCTTTAATAACTAATATTTATTAAATAAATCGTGTATTGGTTACATAACCAATATACATACCATTTATTCAAAATTAAAAATCCGAAGGCCTAATAACAACTTCTTACAGTTCAAAATCGGTTAAACAGTTTACGCTATAAGAGGTCACAATTTACGTCCGCCATCTTGATTTTTTGCTGACGTCACATAGGTCACACTTCGGGGAAGAATACAATTCGAATGATTCTTTACACTTCAAAATTGGTCAAACTATGTTGACTTGGTCGCAACGATTCGCCAGTTTTGACAGCTTAGGTCCGCCATGTTGGTATTTGCTGACATCACATAACATATGATATTTCGGAGAATACGAATCCGACCCGCTACACTTCAAAATATGTCAAACATTTATACTTTCAACCACGATAGAACTGACCTTTCTCAGACAAAACTGGCGAATCGTTGAGGCCTCTTGTAGCCAAAACAATTTGACCGATATCGAAATGCGAGATTTTCCCATTCGATTTTAAAATTTCAAATCAAGTACTTAAGTCTTGTTGAATTTTAAAAAGACACATTGCAAATCTATACTAATACTTTAAATTGAACTCGTTAATCTCAGGAACTACTGGTTCGAATTGAAAAATTATTTTTGTATTAGATACTTTATTTATTGAGGTAGGCTATAGGCTATATTACATCACGCTACGACTCACAGGAGCGAGCAGTAACCATAAACGCGAGTGAAACCGCAAGGGACAGCTAGTCTCTTATAACCTTTTAATTAAAACAGCTCATTGGTAATAGCATGGAGAAATGGAATGTCAATTTACTCACTATCTTCCTACTTTCAATATAAAAAAATGAAAAAATTATAAATAATTACATTTCCTTATCGATTCAAGTCACCGCGGAAGAACAAAGCGACAAACGAGATATTTTACCCTTTAACCGACACTCTATTAAACCACACACGCGTAGCTTAGCCTGGAATTTTCCATTGACACTTTAACACGGAACGCCTAACTTTAATTTCTAGAAGTGGTCCTTTTTTTATCGGACTGCGCGACGCAAAGGACCCTTGTGTGTGTAAAAATCTGTGTATGCGAGTGTACTTTTGTGGCACTATTTAGACAAAACGCGTGGGCCGATTTCGATAAATGATACCTCGATTGATTCATGATGGCGCGAAAGTCATAAAGAGCATGAAATTTGGAAAAATTAAAAAAGAAAATGATTAAAATCGACTAACTATATCAAATTGGGATGCGTTGAATAGGTATTTAAAAATGATTTTTAGGTTTCTTATATCATTTTTCAATCAGAATTACCTTTTAGAATCTATTACGTTTTAAGGTTAGTAACGATTTTCACAGAAGCCTTTCACACAGAACTGCTATCGATACGGTAATGCTCACTACAGATGGTTTTTCAAATTAATTACTTGTTTCTAAACTTAGCTAATGGGACACCTCATGTTAAATGACACCGCCGCCCATAGACATTTACCAGGAGAGCCACATGCGTTGCGGAAGTAAGCATACGGCTTCTGATTAGCTCACTCACTGTATGGAACACATTAGCTTCACGCGACGTCAACTAGTTCGATTTGACGTCAACGCAAGGTCTGGGATTAAGCCTGACCAGCATGCGAGATTGTGTTTTAAAATATAACTTCTTTTGACTTTAAGAATGAAGAACTTCTATGCAAACATTCATTCCCTAATTTGGATAGTTTAAAATTAATCATAAACGTGACGAAATCTTCCACCCATTAAATAAAAAACCACAACAATTTTAACCACAAAAACAAACTAAAAATCTTGCCATTTTATAACAAAGAAAATTCCACGTTATTTTAAACAATACTTGCTTACCTCGCACAACAAAAAAAAAGCGACTTTTTGCGCGCATGCGATTTAAAATTCGCGCGGAAAAAATCTGTGATTATCTGTGACATTTTGGTGGAGTGGATTTATTTATGTTATTCGCAATTTGGCATGAGCCTATTATATTATATTTATATATAATTTTTAATTTATTTTTTTATAACCACTCTTAATATTCTATTGACTTCCTTGTCGGTTCTTTTGAGTACAAACGACAGTCTACAGTAGTGGTAACTGACATAGAGCTAAAATATTAATTTAAAAATGCTTGGAACTAATTAAATAAAGTTTTACTACCTACCTATTTAAATAAATTTAAACACAAATTAATAAGTATATAATATAATCAACTAGTACATTATTTTTTGTTGTACACTGTTTATTGTTAATAACTTAATGTTACATTGTGAACGTTGGAACCGGTGGAAACTACAGTATTTCTTGGTATCACTGTGGATTTCAAACTACAACCGGGCCCCTGTATTGAAAAGTTAACGAATAGGCTTAGCTCTGCGATTTTTGCTATTATAAAGATTAGAAAATTAACACGTTGAAAAGGCACGCTTAGCTTACTTTAGTTATTTCCATATTATAATGTCATATAACATACTACATTGGGGACATGCCGCCGATATAAATTCAAAATTTGTTGTGCAGAAAAGAACTATTCGCGCAATTTATAACCTTGGCCATAAAGACTCTTTAAGAGAAAATTAAAAAAAAAATTAACATGTTGACTGTTACTTCTCAATTCATTTCTGAAAATATAATATATGTACATGGAAACATTGACACGTTTAAAAAATTGTGGTATCTATCGTATCTTTACAAGGAACAAAAACAAACTCATTGTACCCGCTACTCGACTACGTCGAATAAGTATTTCTTTTGTTGGGAGATGTATACGATTTTACAACAGGATCCCAGACAACGTTCAAAATTCTTCAATAGCAAAGTTCAAAAAGATTAGAAAGAAACGTTTGTGTGTTAGATGGTTATTATAATATTAAAGATATCACAGATGATGACACATCTTGGAAATAAGACGATCGGTTCCAGGCTGTCTCAATATATTTTACGTATTATAACCAATCTTGACGTCGTTAAAAAAAATTAAGAAAAAAAAGTCCCGCGGAGTTTCTTTCTTCTTCTCCGTAAATCGAAACCGTGGTAGATTCATTTTCTTGGCGTTCAAAAAGATAATTTAAATTCTTATTTTGAATAATAATACTTTGATTTTGATATTACATGCAGGAATCAAACCCACGGCCGTTAAACATAGTAGAAAATTGCTGTAATCAAAATATAATACATTATTATTTTATTTCAAGGACTGTATTAGTCATATAAAACATAAATAAAAATCACTTGACAACCAATCTATATCTATACTAATATATAGCTGAAGAGTTTGTTTGTTTGTTTGATTGTTTGCATGAACGCGCTAATCTCAGGAACTACTGGTCCGATTTCAAAAATTCTTCCATTTATCGAGGAAGGCTATATATTATCACGCTAAGACCAACCGGAATCTCCAATCCATCTCCGATGAAGAATGTTTCAAAATCGGGGGATATTTTCCTATTTAAAGAATTTACGCTGCGTGCGCTGCGTAAACGGTTAAAGTTTCGCAAAAATCATGTTTGACAGAAATGTTCTCCTTTAAAAGTTCTAAAAAAAAGTCCGCGAAAGCATATGTCTATCTTTGAAGGTAAACTCACTATAACCTTTTTTATGCTAACCAAATTTGTTCTAAAATAATGCATTATTAGCCCAAACTATTCAACGCGGACGAAGTCGCAGGCGGAAGCTAGTTTAATATAAGCGTTAAAAATGGTGCAACGTTGGCTGAACGCCAATGTGGAAATGTGTTAAAACACACTACATAAGTTTTATATGTGTTTAATGCATATGCTTATGTGGTAAGAGTTGATTCACAGCTTACTAATTCTAGTACAAGTGATTATGAAAACAGAACACCCGAATAGGTGAAAGACTAGCTACCTAGTCCGGCTTCGCACGAGTGTCATTTGAATGAGAATAATGTCTTACGAAGAAAGAATAAAAGAAGATTTTGAATAAAAATATCCGACATCAAAAACGACGGGTACAAATAAACTAAAAAGCCAAAAATAAATATTTTTATAGCGGTTTTAAGTCGTTTTTACTACAACTTAAAATACAAAAATATTAACTAAAATTATATTAAAGAGGAGACTAACTTAATTGAGACTTATTAACTTTTTATATCGAGATTTTTAAAGCTAAAATTATCGTATTTCCGTACAATTTTCAAACAGTTTCATGCAACCCTAGTCCTAAAAATTACAAAAAAAAAAAACAAAAAAAAAATAGCCGAGTAGATGCAGTCTCAGTTCTGTAGTACATGCTTAAATACATTCTGCAATTGATATTCTATACTATATTATATAGTGGTACAATTTGTTTATAAATTTGTATCTCGGGAATAATCTCTGAAACTACTTATCTGATGTGAAAATTATTTGCGTTTGAAAGCCCGTTTATTGCTGAAGGCTATATTACATCACGCTACTAATAGGAGCGAAGCAGTAACCATACATGAGTGAAACCGCGAGGGGCAGCTAATTAATTGTAAAATATTAATTTCTGGACTCTTGAATTACATATGGACGCTGATAAGCAATACTGTGTCAAGCCACACGGACTTTGAGATAATGGCGTCTAAACATGTCATAGAATAACTCTTACGAACTTTGATCTCAATTATTTTCAATGTTCTGTAAATGTCCATGGAGTTAGGCACGCCATTTTGTTTTTTTTTTTTATGTTCCAAATAAAAAGGTTTTTGTTCAAAGCGTAATTTTGTGTCTGTAAATTTTTATGGGAAGATGGGTAATTTACTGATCACTGATAGTCAATCGTTAGATTTTCTTTAAAGAAATTAAACCGCCCATTTTAAGGATTCAACTTTTATTCCCAAACATATTATTTTTTTTAAGTATTATCCTTTGAATCTATTTTCAACCGACTTCAAAAAAGGAGGAGGCTGCCAATTTGAATTGTAATTTTTTTAAATATTTGTTACCTCCAGAACTTCGTGATTTCTTAACCGATTTTAAAAAATCGTTTTATATTTGAATGACTTATCAAAATCAGTTCAATACATTGGGTTTGAAATTTAAATATTAGTAACTGGTATGTCATCTAAACAACCGAAATTGCGTATTTGCTATTGAAGTCGGTATTTTGTAAGTCTTGGTTATTTAAAAAAAACACTTCCCATTTTACTTCGAACAGCTTAGAACATTTCGCTTTATCACAAAGCCAGCAGATCGATGTAACACAGTCCATTTTGATAGTACTGTACATTATTATTTCGACAATCTCCAACATAGCAAAATATTTTTGATCTAGTTCAATCGGCCAATCATTAAACATTAGCTGCCTTACTACAAAAGATTTAAACAGACGTTAAACGCGTGTTTAAAAAAATCCGTACTACAAATCCGCGTCTAAGCAGTTTTGAGTTAAACATGCTTTATATATATTTATTTATTTATTTATTTATTTATTTATTTATTTATTTATTTATTTATTTATTTATTTATTTATTAAGGCACACAAACAGAATATAATTCGGATTACATTTGAGTTACAGTCTAAAATTATTTTTAGCTTGATTATATTCCTAACCGTGTGTACACGGCATAATCATTAAAAAACAATATTTTAGTCAAGTGCTACATTAGTTAGGTACAATTCATGACTAATGAATAAATAGGAACATATAAATTAAATTCAAATAAATATAGATTAACATACGTTTAAGTGAGTTTAATAGATATCTAAAACCTATTTCAGATTTCTAATGTGAACATGGTTTTAATGCTTCTTTTGTAGAATAGTAGATCATTACAAATAACTGCCTTACTACAAAAAAACATAAGTTAAACGAGTGTGTAAACTCCTGTACTACAGATCCGCGTCTAAAGACATTTTTGAGTTAAGTATGGTTTAGCCATAGTTTACGTATGTGTCAACATACGCTTAGGTGTTTTTAATATATACTTAAAACCTATTTTAAATTTGTTATTACTAAGTTTCTCTAAAATATTAGACAAAATTGTAAACAATTACATTAACATTGAAATGTTCAATAATTCAAAATAATAATTTATATTTTAAACCCTTGAAAAGTGTATAATTACAATTCCCAATAAATCCCTTACATGCTATAAATCCTTCTTAAACGTTCAACAAAAAATGAGGATGGAAAAACTCTATTGGGAATATAAAAGAACCTACATAGGCATAATCCGTGTTCCTTTTTTATCATACATATATAAACGGGAAAGTTTGTATATACGAAGGTATCGATGTTTTGATAATAATATTGCTTATATATAAGAAAACACATAGGCTATAATTTATAAAAATATTGCGCGAATTCTCCAAAATATTAGTGTAAATGTCAATGCGAACAATTATGGCGTGCACAAACTGTTAGAGGTTCATGTATAGTATGGCAATTAATTTAGGTAATCAATTCAATTCTCACGTTAATGGCTTTTAAAAATTAAGTAGTTCTACAAAAAGTCCGCGAGAGCATACATCATTCTTTTCTGTGTAAGCCATTAATTCTAAAACTAATGCTGCGCAGGCGAAGTCGCGGCCATATATTATGTCATGTTATGTCATAATGTCTACATCTATACCAGAGGTCATCGAATGACGGACAGCGTTCCGGATCCGGACCGCAGGGTCTTTTTGTAATCTTAAGTATGCAGTGGAACAATTACCGGAAACTTAATCGTTTTAGATTCAGCCTATTTTGAAAATGAACTTGTGCAACTTTGTTAAGAGGAGGGGGAGGGGGGTGTTGTTGATCGGAAGGCTTAGTGGCTTAAAATACTTCAAAAATGAAAGAAGTAAACTTAAAAATCAGATTTATCAGAATATCTCCCGGCACATGCTAGTGTTTCCCTTCACCGTCAAGCGAGATGAATTTAAACACTTAAAAATTTAGCGATGGTTTGATCCAGCGATCATCGGTTGATATCGACGTGTTCTAACCACTAGGCTATCGGCTCAATATAATCCATACGTGATCCTCATATATAAACATACATATTTGCGTATAATTTGACAGACTATTCAATTTTCTCCGAGCATTATAGACCGCGTAATATACCTACCATTATTTTACATACTACGTCACGTATTTGTCGAGAGTCACGTAAAATAATGACTCTAATAAATTATGACGGCGACGTTTTTCGTGTGTGCTTGTTACTTGATTCCGAATCGACTTTTTAGGGTTCCGTGATCAAAGGGTGTCTACGGTACTCTATTAATAAGCATATATGGATGATGATGACGCCACAAAAAGTCAAATTCGAAGACATTTATGTATTACTAGCTTTTGCCTGCGACTTCGTCCGCGTTTTCGTCGTTTTTCGAAAAAAAGTAGCGTATGTCCTTCCTCAGGGTTCAGTGATTTTGATGTGACAGACAGATTAACTATCGTAATTTAATAGGGAAATATAATATGTCAATCCACAATACTTGATTTCTATGATTTTTTTTTATTTTATAGGTAATAATGTTAACTTTTTATAAATTAGTGATGAGTGAGAGTATTATAAACGTAAGAGTAAACAAATATAATCAGAATTCTCCGAACTGCTAACCTATCAGGAGTTACACGTGTTATTGTGAGTCAACCATAAAAGATAGACATATGCTGTTGTGGGATATTTTTTAGGAAATTTTATGTAGAATATTTCCGTCATACATGATTTCTATGTAACTTTAACCATTAAGGCTGCATAGGAGACGGCTTAAAAATTGGAGTAAAGTCTCCCGTTTTCCCTTTATTACTCTGCTCCTATTGATTGTAACGTGATGAAAAGTATACTATAACCTGCCCAGGAGCATGAAGAATAATTGTACTAAGTTTCGTTAAAATCCGTCCAGTAGTTTTTGTTTCTATAAGGAACATACATACAGACAGACAGACAGACAGACAGACAGACAGACAAAAATTTTACTGATTGCCTTTTTGGCATCAGTATCGATCACTAATCACCCCCTGATAGTTATTTTGAAAATATATTTCATGTACAGAATTGACCTCTCTACAGCTTTATTATAAGTATAGATGACAATGGATCACGTATTCAACATATTTCAAAAAATTTCCAGTCATCTAAATTAAATAAGTACGGAAAAAGAGTGTTATTGGGTTTATAATGGGTTTGACATCTTTAGACTCCATTTTATCAAAATATGGCTTGTCATAGTTTGCTCATCAGCGACCATACTGTCGTCTGGGCGTTTACATCACCCTCTAAACTATCAGCAAAGTTCTAACAGAGCGTAAGTCAAAGAAGAAAAACTGCATCATTTTTCGTAGCCGCCATTTTGAATTATTAATATGTCATAAATAACAATTAGAGCCTTAGATGTTTTGACCTCATGTGATTAATGCACCAAACCTATCCAAACGTTAAACGCGTTAACACAATCAACACAAGTCAAGGTACAATTGAGTTATAAACAAAAGTGACAGGCGGCCTCAGCAATGTATTTAGTCTACAGATAGTGAATGTCATGGACGTATATATATGGACGGGATTCAGGGGTACGGAACCTCCCCCCTTAATATACGACTTACTTAGTACATTGAACGAATGATAGTGACAATTCCTAAAGAACTGATAGGACCGTGTTTAACCGATTCGAGGGCCTAGGCAAAATGGGGCCCCCAATTACTTTGACGGAGGACAATTTTGTTAAAATATTTACAAAGAGTAAATAGAAATCTTATATTTAATTAACTGTCAATGTAATATTTACAGAAAAACTATATTTATAGTTGAGGTACCCCTTAAATTTTAAGACGCTAAATCACTTTTCAATAATCTGGTAGGAAGTACAGGGCGCCCATCGTTCGCGGGGCCCTGGGCAAGTTCCCATCTTACTGCGTAATGCCCGGATAAGAATTAGTCTATATTTTTACGTTTTGGACTTACAACGCCCCCTTCGAACTCTTCTCTTGAACAGATCCCATACGAAAGCTATAGCTACACTTGTGGAGAATATCATAATAAATAATAAAAACATGCTAAACGTGGGTCGAGTGTTATGTTAAGTTATGGAACCCTTGGAGCGTAAGTCTGACTCGCGCTTTACCGGCTCATTCGTATAATTATACCTATTCCTTTTGAATTAATTCTTTACACTTTTATGGTGAATTGTATATTATTCTTAGATTATCAACGTGATTATCTCATAATTATAGAGTTGTCAAATGTCATGACGATTGGTGACCTGAATTGATTTGGTTTTGAGGTTTTTATTTCGTTTTCATCTGGGCATTGTTGTTGTCTAAATTCGTGATGTAAGTTTGTTATAATACATTTTTATCCGTTTAAAAAATATCCGGTAGAAGTAAAAATAAGTTATCAATTTACAATAATTTAAAGAAAAAATACCGCACTTACTACTTACATTAGACATGTATTAGAAATTTCTAAAGATTAAATAAATAAATAAGTAATAAATATTATTATAATTAAACGGCCCCAAAGGTAATGATTTTTTTAGGGGTCGGAAAGCATACATTACTTAAACACCCACTTGCGAAGAACATCCGTGTGGTTTGTGCATTCTATACAGATGTCTCTCATGAACGGAGTTCCAGTTTCAGTGACAACTGCACCAACGTGGTGGAAAAAGAAATAAAACAGCTTTGAAATGTTACGTTGTATTTAAAGTGTCTGAAACAACGCCATCTAACGTTACTTTTATAAAGTTTTTTGTACTTCTATAGTCTTAATCGTTGTAGCGACTAACGCCATCTATTAAAATATTACTATAATACGTGCATTCTGAATAGTAATACATTGCAATGTAGGTATAATAGATGGCAGTATTTCACTACAAAATATTTTTTAAGTATTTCAGTTGATACTGTGTAATAACTTATTATGACTATACAACAAAGTTAATTGACCGGTGTTGATAAATAAAATGTAATTGCACAATTACAGAAATGATATTTAATTATACATTGAAATAAATACTTCCGTACTTTTCCAGCCATTTTCTCGTTTGACTTGCGATCCGCCCCGGCTTCACACGGATGCAATATAGTTTTTTACGATAACACATCACAACAAAAGGAGGTTGATTACTAAAAAAACATTATACACCTCCATACCATCTATAAAGCATAAATTTTAACTGCCTTCATACAAAAGATTTAAACAGACGTTAAACGCGTGTTTAAAAAAAATCCATACTACAAGTCCGCGTCTAAAGACAGTTTTGAGTTAAACATGCTTTAGATATAGATTAACATACGTTTAAGTGAGTTTAATACATGTATAGAACCTATTTTAGCTGTCAAATGTAACGTATAACATTTTATCAATAAGTTTTTTTATGAGTTTATTCGCTGTTAAGCAATTTATATAATATTTTAAGCAATGTTTAATTTTTAAACACTGTTTAGCTAGACACGCGTTCAACATGGTTTTAATGCGTCTTTTGTAGTATGACAGTAATAAATCTCTTACTTCAGAAACATAGGCCTTTTATACAAAATTCCAACTTAGAGGTAGGGTTTATAACTTCAAAAAACGTTCTTAGCGGATGTCTACTATAAGGAACCTGACAAATTTGAAATTTGTAGATATCACAGATTCTCACATTTCGTGATTAATCAGTAAGTGGTATTTTGCTTACCTATATACAATAGATTTTTAACCCGAATCGTACTTTTTCATATGTGTTTTCAAATAATTTGTTTCAAACAAACCTTCTACTGACAATTTTAAATAAAACCAAGGTATAATAATTAAACTTGATGCATTCGTCCTAAAATGATACCCTTATTCCTAACTACATTCGATAAATTTGAATAGATTAAAAAAAAAAAACTATTTTCTTATAAAGAAAATATTATTTTTTATTCTTCATCAATATATAAGTATCTTTTAAACCAGTTTAAACACAAGTAGGTAACGGCTATAAATACCTAAAAGTTAATATTAGTTATGGATTTATGGTAATATTCGGGTCTTAATGTCTTTTATCTCCCATAGAACTGGTTATGATAAGAAATGAAGTAATAGATTTCGCTTTTCAAGGACGCGTATAATACCACCTTCGTTAAACCTTCGTTATACAAAACTAGCTTTCCGAAGCGGTTTGACCCGCGATTATGGTTACTGCTTCGCTCCTATGAGTCGTAGCATGATGTAATATAGCCTATAGCCTTCCTCAATAAATAAATTATCTAACACAAAAAATATGTTTCAATTCGAACCAGTAATTCCTAAATTTAGCGCTTTCAAACAAACAAATCCTTCAGCTTCATAAGTTTAGTATAGATTGGTTTTGTCAAGATATTGAAGTTAAAACTATTTTAGGCGCTTTCCGCGACTTTAGCCAATGAAAATTATATTTGTCACAATCGCGTTTATGTGGTGTGAATGAAGACAAACGAAAAATTTGCATTAAGTATTTCACTGTTATTTCATAGTTTGAATTTTAATTTCTATCGCCTCCATTGCTGCTTGTAATTTGTAACGTTAAAGTACATTTTATACTTATATAATATCAAAAAGAGGAAAAATTTAATTGTTTGTTTATTTGTATTTGGAAGGTTATAGGTTATACATCATAGTAAGTAATTATACCTAATAATAATTGCTTAGCTTAGACAATACAACGATTATTGCTTCCATAGAAGATATGCTATTGTTTATGTAACTACGAATAGGCATTAAATAATTAAGTCTAGCCGCAGATTGTAAGAAATTTCTATTAGAAAAATTAGACGCAATAAGTAATAATATTTCAAGCTATACAATATCTTGAATAACGTTTACGTTATCATCTAAGAAACCGTTGGCGGTAGTTGTAAATAATATTTTCTAAAATCTCAAATAGACAAATGTAACCTTAGTCTACCCGTGACCACGAACGCTGCAAAGTGCTCGAAGCGTCGGGATGATACAAATATTTAATATACGCGATTTAAATCCGTTTAAAATAGTTTTATTTCAATATTATGATTATAATTTTAATTACAAAATTCATATATAAAAAAATCTTAGAGTGTGTGTGTGTATAAAGAAAGAAACATCTAACACGAAGACTCAGTTTTTTTATGTAATTTTTAACCAGTTAAAAAGAGCTCTTGCTATTTGCGAATGTTTCCAACCAACAGTTCTTTTTGTTCTGGAAATGATGGAATGTTGTGTAATGTAATTAAATAAATTATGTACGTATTGCAAAACATTAATCATAAAGGGTTTTTATAGAATTTAATGTTTTCTACAATTCTTTAACATATACAATTCTTTATCATATTATCCGGTATCGTCGTTTATGACCTGATTTAATTTTTTTTTGTTTATAAGGATATACCTACTGCAAGACTCGTCCCAAACAATTTCAAAATCGAAGGGTACTGATTTGAACGTAAAATATCTATAGTTACTAGTGGTCACAAAACGGTCAGAATTCGACAGCAGTTCATTAAATTTTCAACGGATTTTAAGATTGACCACAGATAATCTATTCTCAATTTGACCACCGACTTTTACAATAAACAAAAGACTGTATATGCGTGTGTGTGTCAAATACATGGTAGTGTGTGTAATGTTTTTTTTTTTTTAATAATAGCATTCAGCACTCCTTCTCTATATAAACTATACGTGCGAAATTTCATACTTCACGTATTTAAAATAGCGTTAATAAAAATTATTATTAGTTATGTGAATCCGATAAGTTTCTGATCAGAAAGAATTCGCTGCGGAAATAGTAGATCCACTTATGAATGCAAAGCCAACAATCCGGTATACGAGTATGATTGCGAAAAATTATATTATATAACACGAAATGGCCGTTGATCTTGGGGTTCTTGGTTATGTTAGTCTTTTATTTGGACGCTGATAAGCACTGTGTCAAGCACACGGACATTATTTTAGTAAAATGGCGTCTAAACGTGTCAAATCGATTCTTAACATATTTGTTTACAGGCGTATATATCGATCTTTTCTTTTCTATTTTAAATTATAAACGATTCACACTCAACGGCCCCCATTAAGATCTCATGACCTTGTGTCGGGGGTCCGGAAACACACACAACACTAACACAAACACCCAGACCACGACAAATATCCGTATGGCCAATACAGACGTTTGCCGCGAGCGGGAATCGAACCCGCGACTGTTAGCGCTTCAGACAGTTGCAGTGACCAATGCGCCAACGTGTCTGTCTATTATGATACGATGAATTAAAAGCAGATTGATATATTTAATGTGTTATCTTATAAAATTTTTTTACAGATATTTGAGATTATTTTATAATTGATATTTTTTGAATAAATTTAAATACGTGACGCAGTATCATAATACATGAATATCTCCGAATTGGACTCTTTGTGGGTTGACACATCATTGCTTATAAGCGTCGATTGAATACTAGCTATCCCTAGCAGTTTCACTCGCATTTATGGTTACTGCTTCGTTCCTGTGAGTCGTAGCGCGATGTAATATAGCCTATAATCTTCCTCGATAAACAGGCTATCTAACACAAAAAGAATTTTTCAAATCGGATCAGTAGTTTCAGAGATTCCTCGTACATACAAACTTACAAACAAAACTTTACATCTTTATATTATTAGTACAGATGTACTTTGTATCGAAATAATATACCTATTGTAGGTATGTGTGAGTCGAGAATTACAAATGTAAGTTTTGCTCATAGATTTTCATTTAATTATCTACCTAACATTTTTTTCCGATTACACCAGTGTATGTTCATAATTGGACGCTGATAAGCAATACTGTGTCAACCCACACGGACATCATTTTGAGAAAATGGCGTCTAAAGATGTCAAACCAATTCTATATAAATTTGTTTAAAGACGGATTTATACATCTTTTGTTTTTTATTTTGATAAAATGTATAATGAATTAAAAGCAGATTAACACGTGTAATGTGTTATCCAATAAAAGGTTTTTCAAAAATTTGAGATTATTGTATAAATTGCAAAATATGGAACGCACTTGAAATTTGGAACATTATATTAAGAAACTTTTTTCCGAACTTTTTAAATTTATATGACTACAATTTTTTTTGAATAATGTTTAATAGGTGATGCAGTATCAAAATACATCAATATCTCCAAATTTGACTTTTTGTGGGTTGACACATTATTGCTTATCAGCATCCAATTCTAGTCCAGATCTTGACGAGTTACTGATTTGTATACAGAGCGATTGCCATCTGACCTCCGCAACCCCTGCGAGCTAGCCAGTAACCATTTAGAATAAAATAATATCCCTACTAAGAGTAACGATTTTTATCATATATTGTGATTACAACCGGGATTGACAGCTTTACCTGGTCTCTGGTGTGGGGAAACCCACCCAGATCTAGAAATAAATATTTATACAAATACAAATATTATAAATTCTGCCTCGAGTGGCGATCGAACCCTCAACCGTCGGCGTTAGAGGTACATTCAGTACCACTAGATCATTCGTACGCTCAAATTTTTTTCATAAGGTTAATACATTATTTGGATGCTGATAAGCAATAATGTGTACCCACAAAAGGCCGAATTTGGAGATATTGATGTATTTTGATACTGCGTCATCTATTTAACATTATTCAAAAAATTTAAAGCCATCTAAACTAAATAAGTAGGGAAGTTTCTTAATTCAATGTTTCGAATTTCAATTGCGCTTATAAAATATTCTGAAACATTAAAAAACCTTATTATTAGATAAAACATTAAATACATCAATCTGCTTTTAATTTATTATACTTTTTATCAAAATAGAAAAGCAAACCTGGATATATACGTCTTCAAACAAATTAATTAAGTATATGTTTATAGGCGTCATTTTCTCAAAATGAAGTCCGTGTGGCTTGACACAATGTAAGCAACATTGTGCCATCAGTGTCCACTTATCATTGCTTTTACACCTGAAAGAATTTACTGTCAGTGACACTTACAGCTTTCGCAAGGTTACCTCGGTAACTGTTATGAGGTTACAGATTTGTTTTATGTTAATTACAAGAGTAAAACTTATTAATGTAATTCACGTCTAATAGCAACAAGAAAACATTCTTCCAAACTGTTCCAGGCTATTTTTCGCCAGTCAACGATCTATAAATAACTTTTCCTTTCCGTGGCAAGGTATTCGTTCTTACAGTAAAATCCCCGAGTTCGCAGTATTCAGTGAATACATTAATTTTTAAAAAGTCTCTAATAGCTTAAACAAATTAACCTATACAAAATTATGTTGACGATAAAGATGTGTAGGTATTAGTATACGCTGATTTTTAACCGACTTCGAAGAAGGAGAATGTGAACAGTAAATAAGACGTAAAAGGTTTTACTTGGCGCCGACTTCGAATGTTTTACTTGGCACCGACTTCAAAATGTGGTAGAAAATATTTATTTTTTACTATTTAGTTTACTTGTTTCGGTTTCGAAGTCGGTTTGTTTTTTTCAAAAATTGTTTTATCATAGAGGCTGTTTAAAAATTTGTAATTCATAAAAAATTGTATTGTCCTAATTTTAAAATAGTAGCTATCGAATTTCTTGTCGGTTCTTCTCGGTAGAGTCTACATTCCGAACCGGTGGTAACTTCCTTATTAATATATTTATTTTTTTGTGCATTGACCGTTCAAAAGTGCTCGTGAGAGCCTACTTGAGAGTATGTATTGATTTTATATCGTCTATATCTATTTATTGTCACACCATCTTTTAGATGGCGTGTCATTTCTTGTAGACCAGCCTCCACACTTATTAATGGCTATAGTGTTGGACAATGATCTCGCTGTGTAGGCAATTCTCTGGCATGTCAAGGTCAATGCACCTATTGTGTGGTGAAAACTCGTCGAAACCTGTGCAAATATTGACTCTACATATTCAAATAACGAGTACTTAGTAAGTCTTGTTATTAACATGTACTTTAGAAGTTTTTAATTTATGTCATATTTTTTAACGACGCGACGTAAAAAAGGGTGAGGTTCTCTAATGATACAGTTTTCTTGTTTCTTTTTTTAAGCGTTGGTTACCTCAGAAGTCAGTTTATGAAAGGTGGATTTTTTTTTTATTTTAAGGGGTATACTTTAAGATCGGTTCCTACAATTTTCATTTCCGTGTAAACGCATTTGCGTATATTGTCTTTGAACGTGGATCCTTTTTTAACAAAGTTGTGTTTACTTCACGACTTGTGTTTACCACTTTTTTGTGTATATGTTAATTTAAAAGTATTAACCATATTACTTTGCGGTTATTATACTATAATATCTAAAATTAGCAAATTAAGAAACAATTACCTTAGTTCCTTAACATTATTATATTAATGAGACATCATCGACCGATCGATGTGATAAATCCTCTATAATAGATTGTATCATCTTTATATAATATAAAACAAGATCGCTTCTTTCCGTTTGTACGCTTAAATCTTTTTATCTACGCAACGGATTATAATACAGTTTTCATCAATAAACCAAGTGAGTTAAGAGAAAGGTTTATGTATATAATATATGCCTATTACAGTAGATGAAAGTCGAGAGTTTTAAACATTTGTACTATGATCCGAGGCGGGTCGCAAGTATTTAATATTGGAATTAGGTTATGTTATGGTCCCCTTTACATTGCATTCAGGGACGTACATTTTTTCTTAATCAAAAGTAGCTTATGTCCTTTCAAGGAATACATCATCTCTGTACTATCGCGATTGGTTTAAAGATACTAAAATATACATCATTCCTGTTTATAACGTTGGTATTGAGAGTATAGATCATATTTAATATAACGGGTCTTACCGCGATAACTAATGCTAGTAATACCTTTTTATCACTGACCATCAGTCATCTCGTGACCACGGCGAATGTAACTTCGTCGAAACGTCGGGCAATAAAAAGGTGTTACTACCATTAGTTATCGCGATAAGACCCGTTATATTAAATATGAATAGTATAAATCGCGAAAGTTTAAAATATATAAGTCTAGATCATATTACTGTTGCATGATTTCCCGACTTTAAAGGTCTAGTTTACACGGTTATACCGGTAAATGTACTTAAAAAATAATAAATACGCACGCATTATGCCGGAATAATATTATTGAAACGTGTAAAGGTACGTAAAGTAAATAATAAAAAAAAATACGAATCAGACTCACGCACAGAGGGTTCTGTATAATACACGAATTACGATTTTTTATTTAGCTTCAAAAAAGGAGGAGATACTTAATTATGAAATTCATTCAAATTCAAAATATACGTTATACAAGTAGGCTTTTAAAGGACATTTGAATCGTCAAATTAACTTTTTTAATATATGCCACCGGTTCGGAAATTCTATCGATAAGAACCGGCAAGAAACTCGATAGTTACTCTTAAAATAAATTCATAATTACAGCTAATTATAATATTTTAATATCCTGTTGAAAAATCAACATATTGCTTGAATTTTTATCGTTCATGTAATTTTGTACAGTGTAAATGCTTTGTTAATTAACTAGCTTCCGCCCGCGACTTCGTCCGCGTGGAATAGTTACTTTGTTCTAATAATGCATCATTTTAAAACAAATTTGATTAGCATAAAAAAAAGTTATAGTGAGCTAACCTTAAAAGATAGACATATGCTGTCGCGAACTTTTTTTTAGAACTTTTTAAGGGGAACAATTCTGTCATACATGATTTTTAAATTTTACCGTTTACGCAGCGCTCGCAGCGTAAGCAATCTCAATAGGAAAATATCCCCCGATTTTAAAACATTCTTCATTGGTGCTCCTCTCCTTTTGGTGTTAGCGTGATAATATATAGCCTATAGCCTTCCTCGATGAATGGGCTTTCTAACACTGAAAGAATTTTTCAAATCGGACCAGTAATTACTGAGATTAGCGCGTTCAAGCAAACAATCAAACAAACAAACAAACAAATAAACTCTTCAGCTTTATAATATTAGTATAGATGACTTCTTAACGTAGGCTTTAAATTTAATAGCTATCAAATGTAAAACAGTTTGAGGGATCTTAGTATAGAAATGAATACTAGGCCCCAAAAATAACACATTGACTTTATGAAATCGAAAACTTGGTGTTACAAGTGTTAAAATTCGTAGTGAATGATTTGTTTAATTTTCGTTACCTTGAAAATATTATCATGTATGTCATTCTTGCATATCCTTGTAAGTATGTCTGTTTTTTTTAAGTCATCATCTACCTAGCATTGTTCCGGTTATACCAGGGTCTGCTTTCTGTTCTAGTCCAGATATTGACGGGTTACTGATTACTGATTTTTCACAGAGCGATTGCCATCTGACCTGAAACCTCAAAGCCAGTAACAATTTAGACTAAATAATTTCCCTACTACGAGAAACGTTCATTATCAGGTGATTGTGATAACAACCGGGACCGACAGCTTTACGTGCTCTCCGAGGCACGGTGGGGAGACCCACAAGGACAAACACCCAGACCTAGGAACAAATATTAATATCTGTCCCGAGCAGGGATCGAACACGCAATCGTCGGCGTTAGTGGTACATTCGGCACCACTACTCCAGAGCGGTCGTCTTGTTTTTTTAAAAGTCTCACAAATTATTTGAAACAAGTTTTTGTTCGCTGCTTCGCTCGTGTTAATGTATTGTATGTTATATTGTTATGTCGGACGACTGACTAAATCTTATTTTTCTGCCTGATTAGTGCCTATATCATGCGCGCCGATGACCGTTCATTGGCGCCCATGGTGGTAATGACTCAAGATCAGACTCTCCTGCTAGCTTACCACCAATTTGTACAGTGTCAACTGGGCGTGTGTTGGACTGTTTACCAGCGCTAGCAGAATCGATATTTAAAAGTAAAAAAAAAAACTGTACTAATTTTTTTATTTTAAACGTATAGGCGTCATTTATGAACAATAATTTTTATATATGTGTGTAAATCTTTTGATATATAACATAAAATGTGACTATCGTTTTTAATCGACATCCAAAAAAAGGAAGTACTCAATTTTTTTATGGATGTTCACCGGTTATGGTTATGGAATTTTTTTTTGTTCGAAAACATTTTTTAATTTTAAATCGAAAATATTGGAAATTATTTTTTATTTGCCTTTCAGTTTACTTGAACCCATCAGATCTATTATTAAAGTCTCTTCATTTTTATTAAAATAAAAAATACTTTAATTTCAACTTACTACTCAGCTCAATATCTATATTAGTATACAGCAAATCAACAATAAAAAGTACATTAAACTATATTGCGTTACAAAAATAAAATAGTTTAAACATTAAACAGTAAAATAAGCGTTTCGTTAATAAGGTAATCAGTCCACTCGGATATCATAACAGAAAAGAAAGGCATATTCAGCGTGACGTCAGCGACCCAGACGCGCGCTGTGAAATAATAGACATGGCAACCATTTTATATTTATTTATTTTATATTTAATATATATTTTGACAATTAAAACGATTTTAAGATTTGTAATAACAAGAATCCTTAACACAAAGATATCGACTTTAAAAGTAAAGCATTTTTAATTTGAAACCATTTTTTTTAAATTCTTATGAAAAGATAAAGTTTTTTTTTTTTTTCAAAATTAATTTCAAGATTGTAACGAAAAGTCTTATTGTTATGTCTTCCTGTGAAGTTAGTAAAAAGCATTATTTAAACGGAATTTTGGCGCACAAGAGATACATTAATTTAAGTTACCTTAAAAATATATTATTTTATCAGCTATTAATAAAACACAGCGCTCATTGAACGGAACATAATAAAGCTATGACTCATAGTTTCACCTGCGTTAACGGGACTGGGTTATTTGATGTTTATGGCTATTGCTCTACTTGTATGGGTTGTGACGTGATGTTACATAACTTACGAGGTGGTCTCTGCAACTTGCTCTGCGTAATAACTTTCATCCCTTAATTCAACTCTTTCACGTCTCGTTTTTGAGACACAAAGTAGCCTATATTCTTTTTAAAAGGCCAATTTATCTCTAACGCAATTTACCAAAATTCACGAAAATTGGTTCAGCGGTTCAGACGTGAAATATTAAATAGACAGAGAAGCAGAATTAATTTCGCACTTATAATATTATTAGCTGATGTCCGCGACTTCGTCTGTGAAAGATTAGTACTTCCAGTAGCTTATTCTATCTCTAAGGACACATCCATCTTTATATCACTAGTCATCAAAATTGTTTCTAAGGCGTTACTCGTGAAGACATCACAGATAGACAGACATTATACATTTAATACGTGGAACTCTCACAGTTTTTGCAGTGCACGTCAAAATAGATCGCAGGTGGCAGATTTTTTTAATACTAACTTGACACATAGTTATTTTGTGGACAATGAATGCAATATCTTCAGAAATTTGAAATTTTTCAGCGTTTGTATTTTGTAAACTTTTATCAAAATCGATTTAGTAGTTTTTGTTTGAAAGGTTAACAAACAAATACATCCCTATATACAAATTTTCACGTTTATAATTAATATGGATATTAGAATGGATGTAACTACTGCACAAAACGAAAACGAATATTTATTTTAATATCGATCTATTAATATCTTGTAGCACGTTCGAATAAAATCACAAATTCTGTAACTTTATATGATTAGTATCTCAAAGAAAGTACAAAAAAGTTTTTTTTTTACATGCTTATTAAATTCTTATCACCACACACCAGCTTACAATTATGTCATTGTTTTATTGAGACGAAAGACATGCGATTTGTTTTAACGAAATTAAAAGACAATGACACATTCCTTCACGATCGAATCGAAATCCGTCTCTTAGTTTTTATATTGATGCTAGACAGATAAACAAATAAAATATTTCTTTCACGTTTGTGTTTGATGACATAAGTCATTTATAGGCTATCTATTCTTATTGTGGTTTCTTGTCATTTTTATACTTATACAGAAATCATAAGACCAGAAAGAGACTAGGATAGGAGTAGGAGTTATTCATTATATAGCGTTATTCTGTTTTCGACTTATATATTTAACTAGCTGCCCCTTGCGGTATCTCTCGCGTTTATGGTTACTGCTTCGCTCCTCTGACTCAAAGGCTGATGTAATATGGTCTATCGCCTTCCTCGCGAAACGATTATTCAACGCATAAACAATTTTTCAAATCTGATCAGTAGTTTCTCAGATTAAACCCTACACGCAAACTTACAAATGTACAAACAAATTTTACCTCTTCACAAAATTAACATAGAAAAAACGATTTCGTCAAAAAACAGGTAAATAATTTCGAGTTACCTATTTTGAAAGATATCCAATACTAAAAATATAATAAAAATGATAATTTATGAAGTTACAAGTTAATAGTTAAAACATTAACATTTTTTTATGTAGAATTTATTTCATATATCCCAATCCCAAAACACTCAGGGACGTCAATAAATCAACGTCTTCAAAAAAAAAAAATGTTCGTAAAACTTAATTTATCAAAATCTATAAAGCCATTAAATCACCGAGTATGTAATATATAACCCCATAACCAAACAACCTTATGACGCAATTGCTT
The DNA here is from genome assembly GCA_037950945.1 of Hypolimnas misippus. Classification (NCBI taxonomy): domain Eukaryota; kingdom Metazoa; phylum Arthropoda; class Insecta; order Lepidoptera; family Nymphalidae; genus Hypolimnas; species Hypolimnas misippus. The sequence goes on from JBBEEQ010000009.1 coordinate 8,018,109, forward strand.
AAAAATTTATGGAGTGTTTTTTTTTTTTAATTAATGCAGTGTTGACATAAATTCCTAGCTACTATACTCTAAGTGATGACTTTTAAGTGGTAATTACTAAAATAAAGAATCTTTGTTAATTAATGTATAAATACAGCGAAAACTTAACATAATTTTTCGATATATTGATTTTTCTAATTCCTTTTTTGTAACATTTTCTCTTATCATATATTTTTCTAAGAGATTAAGAATACTTTTAAGAAATATTATATAATAAATAATATCGCTGTCTCTTTCAAGGCTCGCAACATACGTATGGATGTATTTTTAAATTAATCGTTTTATGAAGCCCGTAAAGCATTTGTACCCAAAAATCTGGCGCTGTAAATGTTTATGGGCGGCCATGATAACTTAAGATCAGGTTATTCACCTGCTTGTTTGCCCATTATTTTTATTAAGTTAATTTAAAAAAAAAACATCTACCATGTTGACTTTTTGCCAATGTAACATATGAGTTGGGTAAAAAATACAGCTCTAATGACATCTTTCACTTCAAAATAGGCCAAGCCGTTTTGGCTACAGGCCACAATCGAATGTACATACTTACACACGCACGTAAAACACTACCCCCCTTTTGGGTCAATCGACTAAAAAATCTTACAAACATTCAGGCGAAGATAACTTCAGAGTTCGAACTCAAGTTGGACTCGACCAGAAAATAACGAGTGCCGACTCTCAAGGTTTCCTAACACTACATTTCAGCCGGAGAGAGCGATCTCTCGTCCGCTATCTGGCAGTTAACACTCGATCGCGCCGCGTACAAGTCGTTCCTTAAAAAATACTGTCACATCGCGCGCCATTTTCAAACGAACCTTTTCGTTCCATTTTCAAAACCTGTGATTCGACGTTGGACGGTTTTCTTTTTTTTTTTATTTTGATTTATTGAGTGCCAGTGCGTGTTGAAAAGTAAAAGGAGGTGAAACGCTTACAATTCGGTGAGTCGTGTTTATCATGCCAACGTTCTCCTTTTAAAAAATATGTTTCTCATATAATCGTTAATGATTCGTGTGTATTGCGTTTGTTTACGTAATTTTATTATTAACGACGGCTAGACTTTAAAAAAAGGGAACCGATTACAAAAGCAAAATACGTTATTCCGTTGGATGACACACTTATTTCAGTTAATTTGATTTTTAAAATTAAAACTAATTTTAAAGAAAAATTCTCAGTAATAATCATTTCAAACAAACGAGGATAACCCAAATCGCCCGTTTTCAAGAGATCGTGGCAGGAAACATAAAAAAAAATCGCCGACGAATTAAGAATTTTTTTGGAAGTCATTTAAATTTTTTTTTAAAAGAAAAATTATAAATCGTATAAAAAATAACTTTAAAATCGTCTGTAAAGTTTATATCATGCTAACTTAATTATCGCGGTAATTATTGTTTATGGCAATGATATTCAAGAACATAATAAAAACTAAGAATTTCAATTGTTACTTTATAAAGCGTATTCATTGTAAACTTAAGTAAATAAATTGTTAAGTTTAAACAACTTAACCACTTATGTAACTATACTTTTTATTTGTCATAACAAACGTAACACAAAAAATGAGGTCAATTTATGAATTAGTCGCAAAATAGTCAACACAAATAAAATAACTTAATAATTATACATCTCATTTTAAATTATACAAAGAGATTTTAGGCTGTATAACTTTCAACCTTTCTTAGTAAATAAAAAAAAAACAACAAAAAAAAACCGTCATAAAGCTGTATGGTCAAACCTATTCCGACAACACGCGAAAAAAATCGTGGATATAAATAAAGTAACTTGATAATTGAACATTTCATGTTAAGTTATACAAGGATAAGGCTGTACAAATTTCGAATTCTCTCACTAAAGAAAAACCCAAACAAAAAAAACAATCCCCAGGCTGTATCATCATATACCGTTATAAACGCGAACTAAAATAAATAAAAAAAAAAAACAAATATACCAGTATGACGGATACAGTTCGAAATTTAAATACAAGATTTAGTTACTTATTATGTATATGATATCATATTAGTAGGTATAGATATGTAATAAGCTTATGGATTTTGGCACACAGAAAGCCACTGCGGGCAACGTTGCCTAGCAATCAGCTGAATGTATCTTATTTCAATTAAATTCTTCGTTTTGTGGCTGAATGTATCTTCAGGCCAACAAGTCAATTGACAAGCTCGACAAAGGTTGTAATGGGCACATAATTTTATTGAAAAATTTTATGAACGTAACATCTACAGTTGGATGCGGTAATAACGTCAACCCATAAAAAAGTCAAATTCGGAGATATTGATGTTTTGATACTGCGTCGCCTATTTAACATTATTCAAAAAAATTTTAACGTCATCTAAACTAAATAAGTACGGGAAAAAGTTTCTTAATTTAATGTTTCGAATATTGAAGTCCGTTCTATATTTTGCAATATGTAATAACATCCGATTTTTCATGTAATAATCTCATATCAATCTGCTTTTAATACATTAAACTTTTTTATCAAAATTGAAAAGAAAAGATGAGTTTACACTCGTTCAAACAAATTTATTACAAATATGCTTGATATATTAAGACGCATCATTAGTCTAATCTTCCGAAATGCAAGTCCGTCGAGAATTACACTTATAAGTTTTACTCTCGTTATTGACATAAAAGAACTCTGTAACTTGGAAACAGTTACTTACGAAAGCTGTGATTATCAAAAATAAAGAACTGTCAGTAAATTTCAGGTGTAAAAGCAATGACATAATTATATTATATTATATAAATACATATTAAAAAATCCTTAGTAGCTAAAGCATATTATTCTGTTCAAGATTATATAGATGATAAAGATGCTTGAATTTAGTATAAGCTGGATTCACACAGGGTATTTAATATATTTGTAACTCATAAATGTATGTACCCATCGTAAAACTTTTAAAAAGAGTAACTATCGAGTTTCTTGCCGGTTCTTCTCGGTAGAATCTACATTCCGAACCGGTGGTAAATTAATTAATTAATTAGTTTGTTTTCTTTTGTTTTTGTATTGACGATTCAAAAGTGCTTGTAAAAGCCTACTTGAATAAAGCATATTTTGATTTTGATTTTTTAATGGAAATTACTTATTAAAATTTGTGAGGAAAACAAAAGTCTCTTAACTTAAGAAATGTTAACTATGTAGTACGATTCGTCAATGTTATGTATTATTAAGTAAATATTTATTACTAGTTGACCCCGCGAACTTAGCCTTAGAATCAATAAACATTTTAATAACTATTTGATATTTGTCGTTTCATACAAAATTAATGAAAAATCGTTTTTGACATATAACACGCCGTAAAGCGTAAAAATGTAGAAATTATTTTTCTAAATGTATAACTAACGTTGTAGGTTTTTAAAAATCATTTTTAGGTATCTCATATCGTTTTTCAATTATGATTACCGTTTAGGATTCACTTATAGGCTTTTAGACAAAAATGATACGGTACTGGTGAAGTTGGTCTTGTAACGCAGTCGAAGTTTTATTCTTTTTTAATAGTTTTAAAGTATTGAGTAATATGATTTTTATTTCGTTTTAAACTGAAAAAAAGTAATAAACGTGCTTCGTTCACCATCAAACGTTTGTTAATAACATGACAAGGCTTTTTTAATAACAAAGAATTATGAAACCACTGAACGCTGGCTGAGTTTCTCGATCGACACGCAAAAGATGATAATTGCTATTTAATTGATTTTTGAAGAATTTTATAATTTTTTTCTTCATCTACATATACCTAACGGTAGTTTAAACAATTCACTGCTACGTCGTGTTCAATGTATTGTAAATGGACACGCCTAGCGTGTCACTGAATATGTTAAACTACACGTTTAAGCTAGATTTAACAACGAAAAGTCAGTAACATTAAATACGATTTCTCACCGACTTAAAATAGCAGGAGGTTCTCAATTCGTCGGTTACTTTTTTATGTTATTCCCAATCAGTCGAAAAAGGCTTGACCGATTCAGTTAATTATATTTTTGTTTAAAAGAGTATTATTTTTGATTAATCCCATACATTTTACATTCTAGTTAATTCATTTATAAAATCAAAATAACTAGAATAAGTGTATTCTCCAAGTAAACGATATTATCTACCTATTTTGCCTTTTAAGTCATTTTTTTTTTATTTACACAACAATTAATATATAAAACTAGCAGCTTAATTGCAACGGCTTTTAAATGTATTAATGGATTAATACATTTAAAAGTCGTTGCCATTAACATTTTGAAATCGATCCCCAAACTGCGGAGTAATTACATATACATAAAAAGTCCCTGACGAATTGAGAACCTCCTTCTTTTTTGGGAATCGGTTAAAATGATGGAATCTTGGCGTATAAAAATTAAGCTATGTATATACATATATAAAGAAAATATATATTAAACTATTTAAATCTTAATTAATACAAAAAATAAAAAAGTATTATTTTTTACAACACATTATAGACCTCATCTAAGCCACTGCATCTGGGTAAAGTTCCCAAAATACTGGCAGCATTACCCTGTTGAAGGGCCAATATATATATATATATTATATATATTAAGCTATGTAGGTATATACATATATTGTATATTTAAATAGATTCTAAGTTTAAGATTTTTTTTATTAAAGTTATTATTTATGTAAATTAAATTTATTTTATAATTAGTGAAATATATTTAATATCAAATAAAAGATATAGGTATAGGTTATAGGAATGTCCATTGTTTATAGAAACATTATGTTTTTACATATTCGAATTAATTTTGCTCACGTAAAAATATAATTAAATTAAATATACCTAAGGGTAATGTTCAATGGTCTTTGTAACTTAGTTTTCATATTTTGTTAATTAAAATTGCATGTGTGCTTGTTTAATAATATATTCAACATATTTTATTTTTCATTATTTAAAATTACGTTATTTTATGGGGATATAAATTAACTAGGCATTAGGCGAAAATTAGACTTGTAAATTTTAATTTAGGGGTATTTTATACCCCTAAATTAAATTAAAATTTTAAATTTTATACCCCTAAATTAAAATTTTAATTTAGGGGCATAAAATACCCCTAAATTAAAATTTACAAGTCTAATTCAACTCTGAAACCTGGTATCAGTTACCTAGGGAAGTGTACTTAAGTTGAAAGTTTCAGTGTCAGTAAATAGTTCAGTAAAAGTCTGTGCGCAAATTTATGTATATGTATTTTACAAGACATTAAAAATAGATACTTGACTTCAAAGCATAGTACAATTTCGTTTACGGCACTTATATATGACAATACTTATTCCAGTTATTTTTATTTTAAAACCAAACTACTAAACCGATTTTGATGAAAATTCTATAGAACCAATCTGAAAGTATACCCTTTCAAAAAAAAAGAATTAATCAAATCCGGCCAGCCGTTTTCGAGTAATCGTTGAAAATAATTGTTCATTCAGAGGGGGTTCTTCTTTAATGAAAGTCGGTTTAAAACATAATCTTCATGAACGCGAGCGAAACCGTGAGTGAAAGCTTGTATTACATAAAATATGTAATTTAAAAAAAATCAACCTCAACTTCTTACAATAAAATATTTTAAGCAACTATGCTAATTAACTAAAGAAATACGAATCCGTGAGAATAATTCGCAATTGCGTCGTTGATATAAACAACGGTCTTTCTTACCCTGGCCTTCTGAGATGAGAAGGTCCCTCCTTCGAAAAAACAATTACAAGTCCCCCCCACTTATACCCCCCTTAACTTCTTAATCAAACAATCATGTGCACGCAGATGCGACACTCAGAACATTTACGCGTCAGTGTATTGTTTAATTTATTATTTCATGTCAATCGACACATTATTTAAACTTTAAGTATATCAATGAGACTTAAAAAAAAAACGAAACTTCCTTTACTTGAACGGCACACTTATAACAGTTATTTTAAAGCTAAATAATCGTATTTAGAATATGGACGGGACCAATCTAGAAGCATCTTTGAAACAAAAAAGGATGATTTAAATAATAATGGCGTTATAAGGTAACAAACATTGAAAAATAATACGCTATGAACTGAGAACGTCTTCCTTTTTCGAAGTCGATTGAATTTTCATGATGAATCAATGACACGTCATTTGATTTGTCAAGATGGCGATTGGAAAAATCAAAATGGCTGACTATGAACGCTATAACGTGAATAATAAAAAAATTAAAATCGTCGAACTACATATATCAAATGGGCGTAGTTTAGCAGAAAGGACTCAATCCACACTTTGGTCAAAAATGAGTTATATATACCAAAGAGGTCCTAAAGGTTGGTTCTTTCACTCAACAAAAAAGATACGTGATACTACTACCATAAGTATGATTTTTAATGACGCGAACCAACCCACATAAGGACGGGTATTTTCCTTCAAACCACTAAAACACTAGCAGAAACGGCTCAAACCAACATTTTTCCCAATAACTCGGAAATAATTTGGTCTTTCTTACTGCAACTGTTGTATATTTTGTCATTACGTGATTATAATTCAAAATATTCCAAATTCTAAATTATTGGTGCAATACACACCTAAACTTAAAACCTCAATAACTCAGAAATAACATATTGTGGGTTGAGTCCTTACTGCTAAACTACGTCCAAATGGGGTATGATTGAATCGGTATTTAAAAATAATTTTAACATGTCTAATAACGTTTTTCAATCAGAATTACCGTTTAGGATCAATGACGATTTAAAGTTGGTTAGGAACGATTATCACTTATAGGCTTTTAGATTGATACCGTTACGATACTGCTTAATGAATATATATACATATATATAGATGGTCTTTTTACTTAGTAGGGATTTTTTAATTAATTACTTGTTGTATTTTAATACCTATCACTCGATGTCTATTCAGTGTGTAAATAGCCTTACTCACGTGAAAAATAAGTGTTTAAATATATTTAATTCTCAGTTATATAGCTTAAGGCCTTTAGGGACATTTTAAAATGGCGTAACCTTTGGCGTCCATTTCGTCCATTGATCATGGAACATTCTGGGTTAAGCGCTGTATTAATGGCATGATTTCTTCTCTGTATAAACCTTTAAGGACATGATTGTTTGAATGCCAATGTTGTATAGGTCACTGTAGTATTTTGGTGACCATAACTGATAAAAGAAAGGTTCTTAAGGTCGTAGCTAACTTATACGATTTCGCCCACGTGTTCACTCACTTGCTGTGTCGATGTCGTTTATGAGAGGTACGACCTTTATCGTCATAGTATACGTCATTCCATGGTTGTCAAAAGATTGTGAGGACTTTCTGCAAGTAATCTAGACTAGTCTTGTGTTTGTCAAAATCTAGGTACCTACACTTCTCGACTCGATAAAACTATGAATTAAAAACGCGGGTAATATTCGTATACCCCGTAAGTGGTCTGAATACGGGGCAAGTTCGAACTCTTGGTACAGTCGAGTAAACATCGCTGAATACATTGAAGGTATATGATATTGTTATAAACTTATTGTTTATTCTCAGCCGTTATGAAACATTTATAATCTGTTTTTCTTTAATTTACTTATTGGGTAAATAGACAAATCCCAGAAAAATAATCACGAATTTTAGAACAATCACTCTGGTTCTGTAATTAGGTTTTCAACTATTTGATAAACATCCGATAGGAATTGCACTAAAAACTAAGTAACTTATCAGCATTCATTTAAAAGTAGAAAAACGGAACTAAATTTTTTTATATCATTAAAAATAATAATAATAATTTAAACTGGATGCGTAAAGGCATCATTTATGAAAAACCTCTTAAATATAAATTCTGGTAACACTCGTAAAATATGAAATATCCAACACATGATCAGTTGACATCTTGTAAATCTATTAAGCGAAATAACCCTTGGAAGTTTCACTCTCTTAAATGATATGAAACATCTCCGTAACAGTCACAGTTACCTAGATAACCAAACGTAAGATATGAATATCAATATATGTCACGTTGAGTAATTTTTTATGTAAAAACATGGATAAGCAATTTACATTAATCTTAAAAGTCTAATTGGCACATCTAAAAGTCATAAACCAAAGAATCTAAATTGAATTGAAAAATTAATCTTAAAAATCCATTAGAGAAATTTACACGTGTAGTTATGACATTATGGATGGTATTTTTATGTGATATTTTATTCAATTATATGAAATTCCATACCGTACATACCATAGCCATTTACTGTGTATGTTTGCTATTTTCAGTATATATTAAGATATACCAATTAATAATACTATAGACAACTAGATAAAGGCATCTCTATCAATATATCGATACCTCCCACGTAAGTTGTTGTAACCCCAAAATTATAATTTTACAGTAGAGCACTTTTAATCCGTTTTAGTTTGAAAGTTACAACAAAATGCGCCTTTTTTCAGGCGTATTTTGTTGTAACTTTCCATGAAAAAAAAAGATTTTTGAAATTTTTTGACTTTGAATGCATTAAGCAATGCAAATTCGTGTAGTATTCAGTAAAAACGTTAACGGCAATTTTGTGGCTTACAATAACTTACGTGGGAGGTATCGATATGTATAGATATATACCAATCCGAAAGTATATGTACATAGTGATTATTTTTACTACTCCGTGATTAATTATTTATTATTATTAATTAAAAAAAATATATTAAAAATTTGAAATTTATACCGAAATCATCCGATCGGCAAAGATTTTTAAAAAAGCTAAATATCCTGTTGAAGCAGCATGATGGTACGTTGTAGATATAATGCAAATGTCTACTGTTTTTTTTTTGTTATTTATATTTAGTGAAACTGCTGCTGCACCAGAGTGGTAAGTGCGCCATTTTACTATCAGGATATTATTCAGTGTTTTGATAATGACTCAGTTTCTCTAGTGGAATATGAAGGCCTCGGGTTTCATTTAGATTCTCAGATAGGTATTCTCGTAAAACAGTATTACTATAAATATATTACATAACAGTACATAATACATCCTTACATAGTTGCTCAAGAGCAACAGAAAAGTGTGATTCGAGAATATTTGGCGTGGAAGTCTTTTTAATTTTTACTTTTTTTTGGAGTTTTGTTTATCAGTGTTTATATTATTCACACCGAGCTGTAGTCAATGGTAGTTGCAATATTAAATAATATATAAATTGTCACAAAAAAGGCAAAAAAAATCAAGTGAATTATTCAAACTTTGGTCACCATTTGTGAAAACGGATTTTTGGAAATAGTTTGTTAGTAAAGCAAATGTATTACTTTTTCACAAACCAATATAATGATTTCTTTCTAAGGGAACTTTATTCAATTGAGTCTTTAGTTGACAAGGTTTTTTTTTAATGTTAATATTGACATTTAAGTAATTTTATTAAGAAAATATGGTGGTCATGCGGTATACTGTTGCGAGTGACAGTGCGCCTGTTGCGAGGAGTTTCAGCGTTAAATCAAGATAATAAATAGTAGAGACCTTTTTTCCTAGAATTCCTAAATTGAGCTATTTTATTTAAAATTTCCTCTTCTTTATAAACCTATTTTTGAAATTTCTCTAGCACCAATAGTTTTTGTGTAATTTCCAATAAGCTAGAGTCATTTATTTTTTTTCGTAAACTGTTTATAATTTTGCAACTTTTAGGAGCAGAACTTTTCAAAGTAGTAGTTTTCTCCTAATATAATAATTTAAAAAGCTAAAAACCCAACTGCGTAACAAGACAATATTGTGCAATAAGCAGTACAGTATCAATCGTTAAAAATGTTACTTACCAACTTTAAATCGTTATACATCCTAAACCGTATTGGAAAACGATATGAGAAGCTTAAAAATGATTTTGAAACATATATTCAACGATACCCCATTTTACATAGTTGGGCAATTTGAAGTTTTTTTTTCGCAATACTTGTATGCTCTCTATGACATTCGCGCCGTCATGACGAATAAAACTACGTAACATTTATCAAAATCGGCCCTCGCGCTTGGTCTAAATAGTGCCACAAATCATAGATACATTACATACGATAGATACATGAATATGTACATACATACATAGACGGATAAACACATTACCCTTTGACCCAGTCGGGTAAGAAGGCGCAATTATCAGTCGCACGACGGCGCCGAGCCGCTTAGGCTTGGCGCGAACCTGAATGCATTCATAAAAAATTTATGTTAATCTTGAAAAATCTGTAAGCGAAACTTACACGTGTAGCTTTGACATTATGAATGGTATTTTTATGCGACATTTTATGTATATATATAAATTTTCATACCGTTCATACTATAGCCATTTATGATACATGTTAGTTATTTTTAATCTATAATAAGACATACCAATTAATAATGATATAGATAAACAGATAGAGGCACTGGTGGGCAAAGGCCTCCTCTCCTATAAAGGAGAAGGTTTAGAGCTTAATCCATCACGCTGCTCCACTGCGGGGCAGATATACATGTGTCAGAATTTCTCCCGGGACATGTAGGTTATCTCACGATGTTTTCCTTCACCATCGAGCTCGAGATGAATTTAAACACAAATTTGAAAAACCATCGGTGCTAACCGGGGTTTCGCGATCATCAGCTGAGATCGACGTGTTCTAACCACCAGGCCATCTCGGCTGGAGGCACCATATCTATCTATATATCTAATAATTTTAAACGAGCTTTTCTTGTATATATATACAACGATTTTTATGAAATTTCGTATGTGGTTTCGGGGACGATAAATCGATCTATTAGACATCGTTTTCTCCATGTTTTTATGCAATGAAAAGTGCAACTATTTTTTTATTTACTACTAAATCTAAATATACCAAAAGACGACCGCTCTGGTGTAGTGGTGCTAAATGTACCTCTAACGCCACGGTTGCGGGTTCGATCCCCGCTCGGGGCAGTATTGATAGTTGTATAAATATTTGTTCCTAAGTCTGGGTGTTTTTCCTTGTGGGTCTCCTCACCGTGCCTCGGAGAGCACGTAAGGCTGTCGGTCCCGGTTGTTATCACAATCACCTGATAATGATCGTTACTCGTAGTAGGGAAATTATTCTAGTCTAAATGGTTACTGGCTTGCCCTCAGGGGTTGCGGAGGTCAGATGGCAGTCGCTCTGTGTAAAAATCAGTAACTCGTCAATATCTGGGCCAGAATACAAAGCAGACCCTGGAATAACCGGGAAAAAATGCTAGGTAGATGTGATCTAAATATACCAAAAACACGATTTATCAAAAATATATATCGCAGCTTAGTTACTCTATATAAATATGCTGAAAAGTCTGTTTGTACGCGCTAATCTTTTTTATAATATTATATAATTATAGATACATATGTTATAAGCTTTTATATTGTACCCGCCAACCCGCAGTGGAGCAGCGTGGTGGATTAAGCTCTAAACCGTCTCCTTTATAGGAGAGGAGGCCTTTGCCCAGCAGTGGGACATATACAGGTTGTTACTTTATTTTTTTTTTACTTTTTACAACTACTTTGATCGTCGTTGCATAGATATAACAAGTACATTGACGAACTTATCAAAATTGGTAATGATAATAAGCAATAATGTGTCAACCCACAAAAAGTCAAATTTAGAGATATTGATGTATTCTGATAATTCATCACGTATTTAAGAATATTCAATTTTTTTCTGAACGAAATAAGTTTCTTAATGTAATGTTTAAAATATTGAATTCTATATTAGGGATTACGAAATAATATCATATATTTGAAAAACTTATTATTAGATGAAATATTTACTTTACTGATTTGCTTTTAATTCATTATACTGTATATCAAAATAAAAAAAATTCTTCAATCAGATTTATTTAGAATCGGTTTGACATCTTTAGACGCCAATTTCTCAACATGAAGTCCGTATGGCTTAACATAGTATTGCTTGTCAGTGTCCATGTATAGAAAGGTTTGATATCTTTAGACGCCATTTTCTCATACTGAAGTCTGTGTGGCTTAACATAGTATTATCATCGTCTATATATAAATAGGTTTGATATCTTTATACGCCATTTTCTTAAAATGAAGTCCGTGTAACTTGAAACAGTATTGCTTATCAGCGTCCACATATTAAATATCATTCTATATAATACAATAGATAATTTCTAAATAGGCGTATTGCTTTCTCATCAAGTTTAGCTTTTACTGTAACCCACTTTACTAAAGGTCACTGCTATCATTCAGTACTTGCTGCCCCTCGCGATTTTACGGGCGTGAAGTTTACTTAAGTTAGTAGTTTTCTCGCTGATGAAGGAAAACATCGTGAGATCTGCACGTCGAGACAAATTTTGAAACAAATTCTTTATTACTTTACAGATATTTATATCTATACAATAAATAAATTTGAAATGTCTGTTTGTAATATAAAACTCTTTTAACTAAATGCATATGAAAGTATACACGGTACTTACATCAAAAAACTCTCTAAAACGGCTGGACCGATTTTGACAGGACTTTAACTTACAGATAACTCATGTTATAAGGACTTCGGCTACGTTTATTTTAAAATTTTTATTAATTTAATAAATTCTTTAAAAATACGCGAAAAAATGATTGAAACCAATGAAATAGATAATAATATCCCATTCAAGTAGGGAAGGATTTTTTCTCAAAAAAACGCGGATGGAACCGCGGGCCATAGCTAATAATTATATATATCATTACAATGTTCAAAATAATGTTTAATAAAACCAAAACGATTTTTTTTACTTATTTCTTGCAATTTATACAATGAACAGATAAACATTATACAGAAATACATACAATAATAATTTATGTATTAAAAAAACTGATATTATCTACATTCATGACGGTGATTTATTTATCGTACAAATCATTTTAATTGTGTTAGTTTTTCATTTAAATAGTCTTCCTTATAAGAATAAAAATGTATTTTCTGAGAAACTACTTCAAATTAATGCATGTTTTATATAAATCGCTTTTTTACTCGACTGCACGATGCAGAGGGTAATGTGTTTATCAGCCTAAATATATATTTAATACAGATTATCCGAGACGGTGTAGTCGTTAGAACATCGATCTCAATCGATGATCGCGGGTTCAAACTCCGGCTAGAACCATTGTTCTTCAATTGCTTTTGTGTTTAAACTCATCTCAAGTTCGATAGCAAAGAAAAACGTCATTAGGAAACCTGAATGGATAAATTATGACACGTGTATATTCGCCAACTCGCAGTGGAGCGGTATGGTGGATTAAGCTCCAAAACCTTCCCCTTGATAGGAGAGGAGTTTTTTGCCCAGAAGTGGGCCGATCTTTCTAATCACGTCGTCATAAAAACGTTCCATTTATAAAACTGCATACCGTTTTCTATTTTTGGTTTAACACATCCGCATAACTGTAAATCAAAATTGTAACATTCAACGAAACGGTACAATACATTTTTACGCGTAATAATCAGGATCTTTAGATTTGTTGATATTTTATTTAAAACATCCTTCTTCGAATAAGGAACTCACGTATTATCCGAAATCGATTTTTCACATTTCAACGTGATAACGAATTCGACTGATTTTATTATTTTGTATATATAATAATAAATACTATATAGGAATGATTAGTGTTACTAGATAGAGTACATTTGGACGCTGATAAGCAATACTATGTCAAGACACGCGGACTTCATTTTGAAAATGGCGTCTAAAGATGTCAAGTCTCTTCTTAACTTTGTTTGAAGTATACATCCATCTTTCTTTTTTATTATGATAAAAGGTATAATGAATAAAAACAGACTGGTATAATAAAAGTTTTTAAAATCTATGAGATTATTACATATTGCAAAATATAGAACGGACTTCAATATTCGAAACAATAAATTAAGAATTTTTTTCCCGTAGTTATTTAATAACGATAACGTGATTTTTTTTTTAATAATGTTAAATACGTGACGTATAATCAGAATAGGTGTGTAGGAATATTTACCTCATTCAGACATTTCCTATAAATGAGGAAAATCCTGCATTCACATGCTTACTATAATCGAACTGAATTCTTATCACCTTTCTCTTTTTACACTGTAATGTAAATAGAGACGGCAACATATTTAAATTCACGCGTGGTTTAGATTGCATCAATGTCTGGAAAGGGATTTGTATGGGTCATGTTTTATGTGTATTTTTAGACCTACCGCAGACTACGTATTTTTTGTATGTATATGTTAATATAATACAATGATATCTATACTAATATTATAAAGCTGAAGAGTTTGTTTGTTTGTTTCTTTGATTTTTTGCTTGAACGCGCTAATCGCAGGAACTACTGGTCTGATTTCAAAAATTCTTTCAGTGTTAGATAGCCCGTTTATCGAGGAAGGCTATAGGCTATATATTATCTCGCTAAGACCAAAAGGAGCGGAGCACCAATGAAGAATGTTTCAAAATTCTGGGATATTTTCCTATTAAGTAAGCTTACGCTGCGTGCGCTGCGTAAACGGATAAGTTTCGCAAAAATCGTGTATGACAGAATTGTTCCCCTTTAAAAGTTCTAAAAAAAGTCCATGACAGCATATTTCTATCTTTTAAGGTTAACTCACTCTAACCTTTTTTATGCTAACTAAATTTGTTTTAAAATAATGCATTATTAGCCCAAAGTAACTGTTACACGCAGAGGAAGTAGCGGGCGGAAGCTAGTTATATTATAATACTATAGATGTATAAGACCACTTTAGTCGACGTTGCTTGGCAACCAGCTAGCGATATCGATGACTTCGACAAACTGCGAAATAGGTATAGATTTTTAAGGTAACTTATTAATTAAGTTAATTTTACAGCTTACTATTTATTTAATTACTTTAACTTGCCTACTTGAATAAAGTTATTTTAATTTTTTTATTATTTCATTGATACAATGACTTGTAAAGTACGGATTACTTACGTACATACATACTTACATATATACATGTATATTACTAGGCAACTTGTACACTGCACCGTTAGTAATGTGTTGAAGATAATTTTTATTTTCATATTTTTTTAAAGTAAATCGACTTTGAAAATGAAACAAGTACACTAAAAAGTAAAATAAATATTTTCTACAACATTTTTAAGTAACAAAAAAAATACCTATAGCCGAACACAGAACCATCTCCTTTTTCGAAGTCGGTTAAAAATGGCGTATTAGACATTTCTTTCGATGCCGTATTAAAGGACATCTCCCTTATTGAAAACATCTTTCACACATAGAAAATGACCTTTACAAAATATATTTAAAATTCTTCAACCTTTATTTGACCTCTGACGTGTCATCGAGTTATTTCTATAAAGGTCTAGAACAAAGTTTACGGTTAAGGATATACGTGCCTTTACTCGATGCCTAAAGTTAAAGTGAGTGGAGCATGGGCCCTGGAGCAAGTAATGTAAAGGGGCCCCACTAGTATCGATACTGATTAGGTTTTATCTGGAAAAAATATTAATCTATACTTATAATAAATCTGTAGAGAGGTCAATTCTGTACATGAAATATATTTTCAAAATAACTATCAGGGGGTGATTAGTGATCGATACTGATGCCAAAAATGCAATCAGTAAAATTTTTGTCTGTCTGTCTGTCTGTCTGTCTGTATGTATGTTCCTTATAGAAACAAAAACTACTCGATGGAATTTAACGAAACTTGGTACAATTATTCTGCATACTCCTGGGCAGGTTATAGTATACTTTTCATCACGTTACAATCAATAGGAGCAGAGTAGTAAAGGGAAATTTTGGGAAAACGGGAGACGTTACTCTAATTTTTAAGCTTCGTCGCGTATGAAGCCTTAATGGTTAAAGTTACATAGAAGTCATGTATGACGGAAAAATTCTACATACAATTTTCTAAAAAATATCCCGCAACAGCATATGTCTATCTTTTATGGTTGACTCACAATAACACGTGTAACTCCTGATAGCTTAGCAGTTCGGAGCATTCTGATTATATTTGTTTACTCTTACTTTTATAAGACTCTCGCTCATCCCTAATTTTAAAAAGTTAACACTATTACCTATTCAATAAAACAATCATAGAAATCAAGTATTGTGGATTGACACATTATATTTCCCTACCAAAATACGATCTGTCTGTCACATCAAAACCACTGAACCCTGAGGAAGGACATACGCTACTTTTTTTACGAAAAACAACGAAAACGCGGACGAAGTCGCAGGCAAAAGCTAGTATATAATATAATACTTTAAAAGTTCTAGCATAAAGTTGCCTCACGTCAAATAAAAAAAAGTTCAAGATTTTCTATAAAGATTTCGAGGGCCCCAGTGCATGAAAGCCTCCAGTGCTCGAGGGCCTCACTAGCTACGCCACTGGTTCAAATATTTCTTTCTCACGCGAGAATTACACTTGTAAGTCTTAGTCTGGTAATTAAACAAAATAGAACTCTGTAGCCTGGCAACAAGCATCTAGTAAGTAGTTACGAAAACTGTGAGTGTCAAAAATAAGCCACTGACAGTAAACTCTTTCAGGTGTAAAGCAATGAGAAACAACTTATGTAAATCTATATGAAAGTCTGAGAGCAAAACTTATAAGTGTAATTCTCGCCCCAATCTTAATAATGTTAAATAGATGACGCTGTATCAAAATACATCAATATGTCTGAATTTGAGTTTTTGTGGATTGACACAAATTGCTTATCAGCGTCCACATAGCATGTACCACTTAGTTATAGAATTAGTGAGACTAGTATCATGTTTGGGCACAAGCCACTCAATCCAAAGCTAGGAAATCATTGCGAGAGAGGTTTTTTTAACACATTATGAATATATAACAACGTTTTATCGAATGGTACCAAGGGCAAGTTACGATCTCGCGCGTGACTCGAATGCGGCACGCAAGGTTAATTTCACCCGACGTGCTGTAAGAATAGTAAGCGCAATCGATCCGAAGATTCCGTAGTACGGGATCAGTTTATTGACCTATTGTTTTATAATGACTTGATGTACCCTCGCGGTGTCAAATGCGTTTATGGTTACTGCCTAACCATCTAAATAAGCGGCCGACTTACGCATTTTTTTTTATCGGATGAGTAGTTTTAGAGATTATGCCCTACATACAAACATATTTTATTTAATTTGTTATTGGTATTCTAATAAATAGTTAAATCTATTTATAATAATTATATTTATACTATTTAATACAAAAACTATTCCCGAATAGAGGTGCATGCTAATAACATCTAAACGTATGAAGTCGCGAGCAATTTCGGCGAATAAAATGCGGACAATCTATTACATTATGATACTTTGCTAGTATTTTGAATCGTGTTTATCATAATTCTAAAATACAGACAAGCCAAACCGTAATAAGTGCTAGTCTACACTAAAATCATAAAAAGGACACATTTGATTGTTTGTTTGGATTGAATAGGCTCCGAAACTGCTAGACCCATTTGAAAAATTAATTTTGCGCTAACTAGCTCGGTTATCGAGTAAGTAAGTAGCCTATATTACGTCGCGCTATGACTCATAGGAACGAAGTAGTAACCATAAACGCGAGTGAAACCGCGAGGGAGCGAGTATTTTTTATAAAAATGTTAACAATCCACTCTTTTCAACGCTTCGTTAGTTTAAGCCTTTAATATATCGTTAATTATTTATTTATTCAAGATCATGACCGTATACTTCTCTATTACATAACACGGAAAGTGTGTTTCTATGTTACCTACAAAAAGTTACTAATGGATTTTATTTATGGCGTGCGTTGATAGTGGATTTTAGTTCGCGGAGAACTTAAAGTTTTTTAAATTTTTTTACGCAGTACCCCCTCGTGCGCGTTATGCGATACAGACAGAATTAATCCAGCTGTTTTGACTAGGGTTGCCAGTTGTGCTATAATATATGCTGATAAGCAATAATCAAGCCACAAAAAGTCAAATTCGGAGATATTAATGTATTCTGATAATATAGATAAATAAATATGAAAAAATTTCTAAATTTACAATTTCGAAGTTATTCGAAGTGCATTCCATATTTGACATTTATACAATAATCTTACATATTAAAAAAAAAGTTGATTATCAGGTATAGATAAAACTTTTAATTATATCTATCTATTCAAGAAAATAGAAAAGAAAATATGGATATATACTTTTTCAAACAAAATTTATTAAATATATGTTTAACATGTATAGACGGACATTTTCTCAAAATGAAGTCCGTGTGGTTTGACATAGTATTGCTTAGCAGCGTCCATATAATATTTTACTATATTTCAGGTCTTTGTACGTATAGTCTCTGTCTCTGTTCCAGATTTATTATTTTTTTTATATATTAAAAAATATATAGTACATATATCTTCGATTAGTCTTTGCTTTTTCCATAAAGTACTTCATACTTTTAAGTGTACTAGTGTATATTTTTATAGAAAAATACTACATTTCGCCGAATAAATTTTGCCAACCCTAGTTTCGCGGGACAAAAAAAATACATCGAGAATGTTCCTCGTCTGCGCTAAACTTTCATATTCCAATGACCTTTGGCTTTAGCGTACGATATTTTAAGACTCACATTGCGTGTTAAATAATATAAATTATTTATTCAAAATAATAAGATCTACTTACATAAACCTAATATATTCGTTACATCGCTAATTAAAAAGTAAAGTTAGAAACTTAACATTTTTTAACTGTGCGCAAGGTGCCTATCGGTCGAATTTCGACCATTAATTCATTAAATTTTCAACCGATTTCAAGAATGATCACAGATTAACAAAAAAAAAATTAACTTTTTTGCAACAAAATTTAACTGACTTCAAAAACTTTTATAAGTACAAATAAACTAAAAGGCAAAAATTAAATATTTTCTACGACATTTTGAAGTCGGTGTCAGTAAATAACAGGTTAATGGCAGTAGTTCTGCTTATCAGCGTGAAACTAAAGTCCGATATAGGACGAGCACAAAACTGAACCATATATGAACGCTGATAAGCAATACTGTGTCAAGCCACAAGAACTTAATTTCGATTAAATGTTATTGTTAATAAATTTGTTTGAAGTAGTATACAATCCATCTCTTATTTTCTATTTTGATGAAAGGTATAATGAATTAAAAGCAGATCGATATATTCAATATATTATTTAATAAAAAGTTTTTCATATATTTGATATTGTTTTATAAATTGCAAAATATGGAACGCACTTGAAATTCCAAACATTGAATTAATAAACATTCTTCTGTGCTTATTCAGTTTATATGGGTTAATTTTTTTTAATAATGTTTAATAGGTAACGCAGTATCAAAATACATCAATAACTCAGAACTTTACTTTTTTTTGGGTTGACACATTATTGCTTATCAGCATCCATATCTAATAAATTAACCTTTTATCTAGTTTATAAACATAATGTACAACGTTTTCGCCTCAGGAAGTAAACAGAATAATACAACGCGCGAGGAAATGACATTTCAACACACGTCCACTTTCCCAGTTTCCGTGATTTATCTAACACACATACACACATCCGCATGTGTAACAATGATTAAGGTGACCTAACACGAGTGCTTGTGACTTTAATGCTTCATATTTAACCGACTTCAAAAACGAGGACTTCAATTTGTAGCATATTTTTTTTAATTAGTTACCTCAGAAGTTCCGTTCTTAACCGATTTTGAAAAGATTTTGGTCCCATAGAATTTTCATCAAAACAGCTTAGTATCTATTTTTCTCTACTTGGCAGACAAATATGGCGTATTTCTAGCCACACATGGATGCTGATAAGCAATAATGTGTTAAACCACAAAAAGTCAAATTCGGAGATATTGATGTATTTTGACACTGCAACACTTATTTAACATTATTCAAAAATATTTGAAGTCATACAAACTAAATAAATACGGAAAAAAGTTTCTTAATTAATTGTTCCGTATTTCAAGTGCGTTCCATATTTTGCAATTTATACAATAATCACGACTATTTGAAAAACTTTTCATTACATAATATTTTAAATATATCAATATGCTTTCAATTCATTACACCTTTTATCAAAAAATAACAGAAAAGGTTGATATACGTACATATTTAAACTTATTTATTGAGAATTGGTTTGACATCTTTAGACGCCATTTTCTCAAAATGAAGTCCGTCTTGACACAGTATTGCTTATCAGCGTCCACATAAGAGTTAGAATTGTCGATTGAATGATTGAACTCAATCATTTTTACAATGCAAAATTATAATGAAAAAAATTATTCAAAAACTCGTGATTTTCGTTTCGAGGTTATTGTTACAAGTAAAGAAAAGTGGACTATAGTTTGATTTTAAAATCAAAATAACTGAAATAAATATGTCATCCAAGTAAGCAAAATTAGGTGTTTTGCTTTTGAAGGTGGGAGTCGGGGAATCGACTAACGATTTGGTTTTAATTTCCAAATAAAACTTTAAATAGGGATAAATAGTCCTGCGCAGACGAAGTCGCGGGCACAATCTAGTACACATATATCTAATCAGAAACATACATGTGAAATGAGAGTCAAGTTCAATATTATGATATAATGCGTTAGTTGGTGACTTCAACGACAAAAGAAGTTAGATCTTAATGGGAGCCAAGTTCAATGGTCAGTCCTGAAATTTATTTATAAGTAACAGTATAACATATCATATCTTCTTATAACATAAGATAATGTATTGTAGCCTAAGGTCTGTCTTGGCTATTTTTTATAAACCTACCATCGAATTATTATGTTCGATTGCTAGTTTCTACCAACAATCCAAATTTTCATAATTACAATAACCGACATAATTATAAGAACCGACAAATACTTGTAGGTTTACTCTTACTTTACATACATACATTAAACGCGGTGCGACTCGCCAGTTCTGTTTCTTGAACTTGGCTTGACGCACTACCGCGTGTCTGGATATGCTATGATTCTTTATAATTTTTTCTGCTTTTGTCTTATAGCATAAGATTAATTACTGTCTATTATATTATGAATATAATTATATACCTAAAAATCATATGATTGTGTGTATATTTACTATGGATATGAGGAATAATGAAGCTTATTTTATGTTTTAATTTATGACGGTAATTATTTTTAATAATTAACTCAATTTAAAAAATATGTGTAAAAATATTTTCTCATATTTGTTTATTTTATTTATTATTATATTTTCAACAGACTTCTAAAAAGAGAAGTTTCTCAATTTGTATCGTATGATTTTTTTTTAATTTGTTACTTTAGAGCTCCGTCATTTCTTTAGCGATTTTAAAATTTTGTTTTTACCCGAAAGAGTATACTTTTACGTTGATCTCATAGGATTTTTATCAAAATCGATTCAGTAATTTCAAGTCATGTCATGTAAGTAAATGAAATTACGCATTAAGCTTTTAAAAGTCGGGTGTTTACTTTAATTTTAATGTTAACTAGTAAAATCAATTTTCTTTAATTAATGTTGTAAAGAATTACTATACAAATCAGATATGTATAATGGTCACAAGCATGCTAGTAGCATTTCCTATTTGTAAGTATTTTCAAAATTGGTTAATAAATGAGGCAATTAATATTAAAACGATATACTATGAATTAAGAACGTACTATTTTTTAAAGTCGGTGAAAAAGTTCCAAGACACTATTTCACTTACTATTTGAATTAGAAAATAAAAAGAATTCTAAACGAGTATTATTCATTTATCAAAAAGTATATTTAATAAATAAAAAAGGACAATTTCCTTATTTCCTGTTATCAATAACAAAAGGGCATTGACTTGTTAAAATTTACCAAGAAACATTAATAACAATTAAAAAACGTATTGCTTTTAATGTAAGGTCGTTGGACTTTTCCTGTACCTAATAAAAAGTAAGTATGGCCATTGAATTTTAATTTAATATATTCGAACAATATAACAGTAAACGAATTCGAAGCAAGAGTAACTGGCGCAGAATTTGAAAATAGAGATTTGTGGGTCTATTTTTTTGCCGATGTCTAAGTATTTTTTGATTCGATTCAAAAAATTCTTTTACTAATATAAGCCTACGATACAATTATCGTCTGATTGACATAGTCTATGGGTACAGTATGTTTAAATGAATGAATGAATAACGAATTTTACAACAATATGATATTCATTCAATGTTTAAATTCTTGTTCTCGTCGTCGTATTCGACTGTACCATGCGCGAGTTTGGACTCGCCTCGTATTCAGACCGGCACACTTACGTGAAACGAGATATACCTAGACAATATTTCTTTGTCCTACCAATTTATCTATTGGAAAGACCTAGGATAGATAATTACATTGCGCAGGCAATGTGCATAATTATCACCAGTTGGTACGCAAATGGTAAGATTCCATGGTTATTTAAAATTTACATGGAAAAAAGTTATCAGGCAATTAATTACTATGACTCGTCGGAGTGATTATAATTGGCTATTGTTCTATAGGTTGCGTTTTCAAACCTTCGTGACATAAATATATAAACATTTGTATGACATATGTTTCTCGTGATGTCTTGATTTTTTACCTGAAGCGCGGCGGAAGAGAGGGTAGTCTTATCAGTCTATGTGGGTTTGTACCTTTGTGGCAGTATTTAACAAACGAAGGCCAATAAATGACAAGTCATTTGATTCGTCATGCCATCGCAAATATCATAGAAAGCAAATTTGAAAAATCAAAATGACAGACACGTTGGCGCAGTGGTCACTGCAACTGACTCAAGCGTTAACGGTCGCGGGTTCGATCCCCGCTCACGGCAAACGTCTGTATTGGCCATACGGATGTTTGTCGTGGTCTGGGTGTTTGTGTTAGTGTTGTGAGTGTTTCCGGACCCCCGACTCAAGGTCACACGATCTTAATGGGAGCCATTGAGTGTGATGCGTTCATTTAATTTAAAATGGCCGATTTTAGACGCCATAATGTTAAAAAGAAAAAAATAAAAACCGAAAACTATATCAAGTGTGGTATTGTTGAATAGATTTCGTATCGTTTAGCAATCAAAATTACCAACAGATGTGATATTGATACGGTATTGTTGACTGCAGATAGTCTAATTATGCAGTCGGGTTTTTGATTTTTTTAATTCATTTGCTTGTTATGTGTTTTTAGTACAGGGTATATTAATGTGGGTCGTTATATAGCGAGGTTTACCGAAAAGATGAGCATAACAGGTGCACATGCGTAGACCATTCGTAACGTGTGCGGGGCGATTTTGTATTTTCATAATTGTCGCTTAAAAAATTGATTTTCGATTTTAATCCGGTTGACAGATTTTCAAAATGCGATGTCGTATCTTGCTAAAACGCGATGTCATATCGTTTGTTATCTCCTTTATACCAGTTTCATATTAAAACAATTTACACTACTAGCGACACTAGGTGCAATGTAGTTTTTTCGACATCACAAGTCTTTGAAATTCTTGGCTTTTCTCTATTATTATATTTAGTACGCAGTGATGGCATGAGACCTGATGGAATGACGCTTGTTCCATGGAAGTTGGGAAGGTAGCTTGTATGGGATGCTACCTGTGTCGATACATTGGCTGCATCTCATATACGAGGGACTTCCTTAACTTAACGCCAATACGAAAACATTGAAAGGAGTTTCATATTTGTGCCGTTTGCCGTTGAAACCATGGGGTCCTGGGGCGAGGAAGCGAAAAAGTTTTTCAAAGAGCTGTCTTCCCGCCTCGTCGAAACTACAGGTGACCGAAGGGCTGGCGGCTACCTTGGCCAGCATATCAGTCTGGCCATACAAAGTGGTAATGCTGCCAGTGTTTTGGGCACCTTGCCTCACTGTGACATCGATAGTTATTTAGGTTTAATATAGTTATTTTTAATTTTTCTTTCTTTTTATTTTTAATAGAATTATTTATTTTTGTTAATAATTATTATTATAGGCATTTATTATACATATAACAACCTTCCTCACTGGTATATCGATGATAGCTCATTAAAATCCGTTATGTACTTTGAAATACCTAAGCGTACAAACAGCGGGAAGTGACTTAGTTTTATATTATGTAAAGATAATACGTATTTAAAAAATTAAAAAACTTAAGTATTCTCGTGTTTTTTTTTAAGTTACACATATTAATTTCGGTCTTAAATTTGATAAAATTAATGTTATCAAGATGCAACAGCATATAAAAATTAACGTGAATTTTAATTTAGATATAAAAATATAATATGGATATTAAAATAGGAACTTGATTTTATTTAAACAATAATTTCTAAAAACTTATAAAGTAAATATTTGGATGCTGATAAGCAATAATGTGTCAACCCAACAAAAAGTCAAATTCGGAGATATTGATGTATTTTGATACTGCATAACCTATTTAACGTTATTGAAAAAAAATCAAGTCATAAAAACAAAAGAAGTACGGAAAAAAGTTTCTCAATGAAATGTTTCGATTTCCAAGTGCGTTCTCTATTTTGCAATTTATACAATAATCTTAAATATTTGATAAACCTTTTACTACATAATGTATTAAATATATCAATCTGCTTATAACTCATTATACTTTTTATCAAAAAATAAATGAAAAGATGGATATATACTTCTTTAAACATATTTGTTAAAAATCGGTTTGACATCTTTAGACGCCATTTTCTCAAAAGTAAGTGCGTGTGGCTTGACACAGTATTGCTTATCAGCGTCCATTTTAAGAGTTATATAGACGCAAAATTAACGTTGCCTATCTTTTTTAAGGATAAGATCCTGTTGACACTTTTTGACCACTAAATCATAAAAACTATGCACCCGCATAACTCAAGATGCGTATGCAATAATGATGTATGTAATATACGTATATTTAAAAGTCAATCTCATGTCCGTATGTTCGTAAAGCGCGACGAATGAACGGCATAATAACCTCATTTTCATTCCCCATCGGATAACGGTGTTGTAAATTTTATTATACACTTGCTTTTGCTCGTGGGTTTGCTCGTGTTTATGGTTATTATAGTCTATATATTATATAAATATTAAAAGTGACTGGTTGAAATATTCACTGACTGATTAATCAACGCAGAGCCTAAGCCACTGGATGACTAGAAACATGAAATTGTGCACAAACGTTCCTTATTGTAAGTGTGCATTAAGAGAGTTTTGAAAATTTATCCTCTAAGGGGTTAAAAAGTTTCTAAAACTGCTAATATTCTATAAATTCTATTGTCTCTATGTCGAAGTTAATTGGACACTGACAAGCAATACTGTGTCAAGCCACACGGACTTCATTTTGAATCATCTAAAGATGTCGAACTTATTCTTAACAAAAATGTTTGAAAAAGTATATGTCCATCTTTTCTTTTATTTTTATATAGGGTATAATAAATTAAAATAGGACAGATATATTTAATATATTCTCTAATAAAAAGTTTTACACATATTTGAGATTATTGTATATATAAATTGCAAAATACGGAACGCACTTGAAACTCGAACCAATTAATTAAAAACTTTTTTCCGTACTTATTTAGTTTATATGACTTCAATGTTTTTTTTTTATATTAAAATTGGTGATGCAGTATCAAAATACATCAATATCTCCGAATTTGACTTTTTGTGGGTTGACACATTATTGCTTATCAGCATCCATATAGTCTAAACTAATATTATAAAGCTGAAGAGTTTGTTTGTTTGAACGCGCTAATTTCAGGAACTACTGGTTCGAATTGTGTTAGATAGTTTATTTATTGAGCCAAGATGGCCTAGTGGAACCGAGATGGCCTAGTTAGAACACGTCGATCTATACCGATAATCTATACCGATGCGTATATATTTTGCATTTTATACAATAATCTGAAACAGTTGAAAAACTTTTTATTTGATAATATATTAATTATATCAGTCTGATTTTAATTCATTGTACCTGTTATTAAAAAAATAAAAGTAAAAATGGATATATACTTCTTTAAACATATGTGTTCAGAATAGCTTTGACATCTTTAGACGCCATTTTCTCAAAATGAAGTCCGTGTGGCTTGACACAGTATTGCTTATCAGCGTCCATATATAATATTTATTACATATGTGTAGTCAGTACAAACTAATAAACAGTATAGAATAGATGTACAAACAGCCACACCGAGTAGTTACATCATTATTACTTACAAGCTATGTTTGAACGACAAATTACTCAATAATGCCTCTCGCATTTTCATAGCATTATCATAGCTTTGCATTTATGCAATATTAACAATAACCGAATTTAAATGTCACCTTAATTTATATAATTGAATAAGCAATAATGTGTCAACCCACAAAAAGTCAAATTCGATGATGTATTGATGAATTCTGATACCGCGTCACATATTCAATATTGTTTACCAATATTTCATGTCATATAAACTAAATAAGTGAGGAATAACGTTTCTTAATTAAATGTTTCAAATTTCAAGTACGGTCCATATTTTGTAATTGTCCAATTAGTTTAGTTACCTCGAGTGTCAAGAGATGGCGCTGCGCGTCAGTTAAATCACGCTATTAAAGTCACGCACTGATTTTATAAACCCAGACGTTGTTTATGTTTTTGTTGCCATCCGAACCCCCTCATCAAAGAGGCTTGTGATTATTCCGGTAGGAGAGGTAACCTACCGAAAAGACTAAGACGTCCCATGCACGTCTTAGCCGATCCCGACGATAACATTACCCTGGCGAACGCGCCATTCCTAGGGACGAACACAAACACACACACACACCGTCTCCGCCGGCGGAGACGAGGTCCTCGGTTTGCGACGGCTCGGGCGCGTTTAGGCGCGTCGTGAGACCGTCACCCTCGTCATCCGCGCTCCGCACAGCGCCATCCTCCACTCCGACGACGTTCTAAGCCGAGGTGCGATCTCACTAGGAGACACCCTTAGACACGGGCGCCCCAACGGGGGCTTCCAATTTCAAGGCTGAGTCTCAGTACTCGCCCCCCCCCCCTCCCCGGTGACGCTGTCAAGGCCAGTAGGGCCAACAGCACTACACATTCAGAAAAAAAAAAATGTTTATGTTGAGTTTTGTTAACAATAGTAAAATACAGTGGTTAGTGTTACAGTACTAGTGAGTGTTTTATTTGTGTTGGAACCCGAAAGTAAACGTATAAACAGTAATTTATACAATAATCTCATATAATTGAAAAACTTTTCGTTAGATAATACATTAAATACATAATTTTACTTCCTTATATCTTTTATCGAAATAGTAAAGATACGATGGATATAAACTTCTTCAAACAAATTTATTTAGAAATGGTGTGACATCTTTAGACGCCATTTTCTCAAAATGAAGTCCGTGTGGCTTGACACAGTATTGCTTATCAGCGTCCAAATATGAATAATAGTGATCACCTAGAGGTCGGAATTCGATCATAAATGTCGAACGTAGATTTAGACCATGTCCCAGAGTTACTCAGATCCAATACGTTCTGATTTATAATTTTAATTCTTCAAACAATCCGAATAAAACCTTTATTGCGCTAAATTCTCGATCATTCTATAAACCTTGACACATGGATTGAAGTTGTATTCGTTCGCCAAACGGGGTTTCCCATTGCCAGAGGGCCACTATTATCAAAGTGTTATATGGAGTGCGACAATGCGCTTCCCTTTAATGGTATCTATAAATGAACCGTGACGTATCATCGCTATGACAATTGACGTTCGAAATCAATAGATTCTACTTATATAATAAAGGGCGTATATAATGGTCGATGACCGTCCGAAATAGTATTTATCTTAATTCATTGATTATTTTCGTTTACGATTGAAAAATGAAACGAGAAACCTGAAAATGGTATATTTTAAACGCGATTTATACTATTCATCTATACTAATAATAAAATTCTAGCGGGTCGATGTCTGTACATGGAAGATATATGAAAAAAAATCTTACTGGGGGCCTTTACCAACGCAATAGAACCCAAAACAAAGATTTTTAGAATTCTTATCTGTTTGTCTGTTTGTCTGTTTGTCTGTTTGTCTGTTTGTCTGTTTGTCTGTTTATCTGTGCGTTTGTGCACGCTAATCTCAGAAACGGCTTATCCGATTTAGATGCGGTTTTCACTAATATATTGTGGTAAGCTTCACTTAACATTTAGGGTTTGTTTCATGTCAATCGGTTCATAAATAAAAAAGTTATGTCAATTTAAGGGTTCACGTCGAACATTATTTTGTACTTTTCACTAAATGCATGGAAGTATATACAGTACTTATATCAAAAAATACATTTTTAAATTTTTGTCTGTCAGTCTGTCTGTCTATCTGTTTGTTCCGACTAATCTTTAAAACGGCTGAACCAATTTTGATGGTACTTTTACTTGCAGTTAGCAAATGTTATAAGGAGTGACTTAGGCTAACTTCTATTTTAGATATTTTTAATCGATACTTACAAAAAAAATCTAACGGGTCGCTGTCTGCACATGACAGATATATAAAAAATATATATATTATTGGGGGCTTTAACTAACCAAATAGAACCCAAAACAATAATTTTTAGATATTTGTCTGTTTATCTGTGAGTTTGTGTCCGCTAATCTCGAAACGACTTATCCGATTTTGATGTGGTTTTCATTAATAAATTGCAGTAAGCTTCACTTAATATTTAGTGATTGTTTCATTTCAATCGGTTCATAAATAAAAAATTTATCTAAATTTATGAGTTCACATCGAACATTATTTTGTATTTTTCACTAAATGCATGAAAGTATATTCAGTACTTTCATGAAAAAATCCAATTTTTTAATTTTTTGTCTGTCAGTCTATTTCCTACAACTAATCTCTGAAACAGCTGAATCAAATTTGATGGGACTTTCACTTGCAGTTAGGGGATGTCCATTAATCACGTGAAGCCCAGAGGAGGGAGAGGGGATGGAAGAAAAAAATTACGAAATATAAGTTCTTAAAAACATTACTTGATTAATGATCAGCCCCTATACCTAGCTAATATTATAAGGATTAACTTAGGCTACTTTTATTAAAAAAATATATTTATTTTAATGAATAAGTAAAAAGAGATAATTCTCTTAATATTTTGTTATTGTGTAATCGCGATAACAAAATATTGTAGAACCCAATAAAATAGTGAACAATTTCTGATTTAAAAGGGAAGGTTATACATCTATACATATAAATGGATGCTAATAAGCAATAATGTGTCAAGCCACAAAAAGTCAAATTTAAGATATTAATGTATTTTGATACTACGTCACCTATTAAACATTATCCAAACAAATTTCAAGTCATCTAAACTAAATAAGTATGGAAAAAAGTTTCTTAACTCAATGTTTCGTATTTCAGGTGCGTTCCATATTTTGCAATTTATAAAATAATCTCAAATATTTAAAAACTTATTATTATACTAGCTTTTGCCTGCGACTTTGTCCGCGTTTTCGTCGTTTTTCGAAAAAAAGTAGCGTATGTCCTTCGTCAAGGTTCAGTGGTTTTGATGTGACAGACAGATTAACTATCGTAATTTAATAGGGAAATATAATATTTCATTCCACAATACTTGATTTCTATGAAAAAAATTTTTTAATAGGTAATAATGTTAACTTTTTTAAATTAGGGATGAGTAAGAGTATTATAAACGTAAGAGTAAACAAATATAATCAGAATTCTCCGAACTGCTAACCTATCAGGAGTTACACGTGTTATTTTGAGTCAACCATAAAAGATAGACATATGCTGTTGCGGGATATTTTTTAGGAAATTTTATGTAGACTATTTCGGTCATACATGATTTCTATGTAACTTTAACCATTAAGGCTGCATACGCGACGGAAGCTTAAAAATTGGATTAACGTCTCCCGTTTTCCCTTTATTACTCTGCTTCTATTGATTGAAACGTGATGAAAAGTATACTTTAACCTGCTCAGGAGAATGAAGAATAATTGTCCTAAGTTTCGTTAAAATCCGTCGAGTAGTTTTTGTTTCTATAAGGAACATACAGACAGACAGACAGACAGACAAAAATTTTACTGATTGCATTTTTGGCATCAATATCGATCACTAATCACCCCCTGAAAGTTATTTTGAAAATATATTTCATGTACAGAATTGACCTCTCTATAGATTTATTATAAGTATAGATAACATATTAAATAAATCTATCTGCTTTTGATTCAATATACATTTTATCAAAATAGAAAAAAAAGATGAATATATACGTCTTCAAACTAATTTATTAGGAATAGGTTCGACATCTTTAGACGCCATTTTCTCAAGACGAAGTCCGAGTGGATTGACACAGTATTGCTTATCAGCGTCCAAATATAATTGATGTGTCCGTTTGTAATTTTAAATAAATGCATACGAAAGTATACATGGTACTGACAACAAAATTAATAACTTTAAAATTTTTGTCCGTCTCTCTGTCACTCAATTTGTTACGGCTAATATCTAAAACAGCTGGACCTATTTTGACGAAACTTTCACTGAACAGAAAGCTAATGTAATAAGGAACAAAATTGAAACCAATGAAATAGTGAACAACATCTAATTCAAATAGGGAAGATATATGTATATTATATAAATATAATAATTTGGAAAATAATATATTTACTGAGTAATTTTTTTACTGGATATGATAGATCAAATCCGAAACTATAAGCAATAGCGAAAAATAATTAAAGGAGTAACAGAGCCGATTTTAATAAAAACTAAAACTATATCATAAGTTTTTTAAAAATAAGTTCTCCTAGCCAGAAACGAACACGTTGATTTTGAGAAAAATTAACATTCTATATGATTGCATCATCTGATACTATCACATATTATAAGAATCAACTTCAGAGAGGTATTAGTATATAGTTAACTGCAACAAAAAGATAGGGCAATTTTTTTACAAAATTCTATCAAATTCATACATTAATTAAATCTTTTGTAATTCTTCAAAAAAACGATCATACCTAAAAGTGAAATTTTATAATTATAACGGGATGTTGTAACGCTAATAGCGGGTGAGTACAATAGCCGAGTCCAGTGAAATGTAGATTTTCAATAAATTGATTCATCTTTTAAGGAATTATCTAAATCTACCTAGGTAACGGAGTAGGTGACGGGGACCAAAACAAACGTCACATTCTATCAACTTTGTATAGCTCACATAGAAAAAATAGACAAACATAAAAGAAGTTACTGTGAGTTATTCATTATGTATATTTTTGATTGTATTCTTTACACTCTTCGTTACTTTAGTAGGTGACTAGCATTTTGATGCAAATAAA
The DNA here is from genome assembly GCA_037950945.1 of Hypolimnas misippus. Lineage (NCBI taxonomy): Eukaryota > Metazoa > Arthropoda > Insecta > Lepidoptera > Nymphalidae > Hypolimnas > Hypolimnas misippus. Next base: position 8,049,256 of record JBBEEQ010000009.1, read on the forward strand.
CAAATCGTTCGAAGTAATGCAAAATTTTTTTCTAAGCTTACCGGGAGCCATGATTTAACCCACATATTTGATTATGTATATTTGTATATAGAATCGATTAATATCGCTTTTAATTATATTAATTACAAGATATATAAAATATACATATATATTTATTGTTTTGATTTTTTTTTTCATTAAACATTTATTAATATATTATAATAATTTTTTATCGATTAATTAACTTCTAATTCGTGTATAGATTTAATGTTATTTTGTTAAAAAATAAATTTTTCCTTTAATTTGTCTCTTACTATTACTTTCCAAAAGTTGATTCTTACAAGTGACACTATTAGGTAGGTGGTGCAATAATACAGAATGTATTTTTTTTAATTAGTGGGTTCAATTCCTGGTCAGGAGAATCATGAAATCAAAAAAACTTATGATGCCATTTTTAGATTTCTCAAAATCGGACACGAGACTCCTTTAAGTATTTTTCGCGATTCCTTATAGTTCTGCATTTGGCCTATCAAGTCCAGTTAAAAAAGTCACCCGATATATAATACAAGGAGAACTTCAGCGGGATCATACTGTTTTACAATCGAAATTTTAAAGACTAGCACAAAACACTTTTCTTTAACATTTATAGTGAAAACCGTGGAGGAATACCGTATCTGAATTAGAGTCTGCTTATAAATACAACCAGAAAGTTCCCAAATCCAAAGTAAGAAGCTCCTTTCTTGAGCAGCACCGCAGACTATTATAACCTTGCTTTGCAGGAGACATGTAATCCACGCGAACGAAGTCGCGGGCACAGCTAGTATTGAATATAACGGGTGTTATCGCGATAACTTATTGTAGTAATACCATTTTTATTGCCCGACGTTTCGACGAAGTTGCATCCGTCGTGGTCACAAGCTGACACCAGTCATATCCAGTATCGCGATTAAACCCGTTATATTAAATATGAACCTAAAAATGATTTCTAAATACCTAATTAACGACATAGTTTGTCGATTTTCCTTTTTAGGGTTCCGTACCTTAAAAGGAAAAACGGAACCCTTATAGGATCACTTTGTTGTCCGTCTGTCTGTCTGTCTGTCTGTCTGTCTGTCTGTCTGTCTGTCGGGATGTCAACCCTTTTTTCTCAGAAATTCATAGACGTATCATGTTGAAATTAATATCATATACTCAAGTCTACGATGACATGCGGCCGTAAAAATATTAAAGTTCTAAGTCAACGCAATCAAAAGATAATGGAAAATATGTCGTATATTTTGACCATTTTAGCGTTTTCGCAAGGGAATCAAAACGTACAGGGTACTTCCCATTGACCTAGCACGATGAAATTTGGCAAGAAGTAAGATCTTATGGTACAAATAAAGGAAAAAATCTGAAAACTGTAAATTTTTGTATGTATGTTTGTCTGTTTGTAAGTTTGTCTTTCAACCTTTTTCTCAGAAACGCGTGAAGGTAACAAATTTTTATCAACGTCAAGTACTCAGAGTTGTAATTACTAAGAGCTGTGAAAAACTCAAACTACTAAGTTAACGAGATCAAAAGATACGGTCATTTATATCATATATTTTAAGTATGATAGCGTTTTTAACGTTTTCGCAAGGGAATCAAAACCTATAGGGTACTTCCCATTGACCAAGCATTATGAAATTTGGCCAGGAGCAAGGTCCTTTAGTATACATAAAGGAAAAAATCCGAAAACTGTAAATTTCTGTTCGTGTTTCTGTCAGTCTGTACGTCTGTCTTTCAACCTTTTTCTCAGGAACGCGTAAATGTATCAAGTTGTAAATTGTTCAAGCGGAAAATATATTAATCTTAGAATTAAAATTATATGTACTTGTAACAAATTAACATAGAAGTTGACCATGGTCAAAAAAACAATTTTACAAACACTGAGAAGAAATTTGTATCAATACGAAAACATTAAAAAGCAGCAAACCCTTATCAACAACGCAATGCAATCTATATATCGCAGCTAACAAAATGATAGCGCGATGCAGCGTACAGCTAATGCCATCTATTACAACATTATGACATTAACTGTGATATAATTCTGCTCGATTAATAAAAATTTTTATTTTAATTATTATTTAAACGCGCTAAAAATTATAAAATAAACTTTTCATTTAAAAGTTTTATCGTCGATTTATAACGTCATTACGTAATTAACATTCAATATAAGAGCTTCACGCGATTTGATTTAAGTACTCGTATTAACTTAGTACGAAAATTTTAAAATTAAATTCAAACAGGTCGAGTTATTTAATTTACTTATTTATCTACACATATAAGTCTTCTGGTTATTAGTAATATAATTAGTTATTTATAAATACACAATTAGTTTTGTTCGAATTAAGGACTACTTATTTTCGTCTTGGCAACACTAATATATATTTCGATATTTTGATTGATAATGTAAATCTAAATATTTTACGAACGTAGTGCAGGGGTAGTGGAGTGTAGTAGAATATAAATAAAAATAAAACGAGAATAAAATATAATATAATTATGTTGTTAATGTCAAAGTCAACAAGTTAGTTCATTGAAATTGTCAAGAGATGGCGCTAGGTGTATCCTGAATCGCGCTATAACTTTTTTTTTTGAAAGTATAAATTTTGTGTTTCCATGGATTGCATCCATGATCGTGTTTTAAATTAAAGTGCTCCTAAGTAGTTTCAAAATAGTTTTTGGGACGTGATCCATATTTACATAATATTTGATTATATTTAAGCGACTTCTAAAAAGGAGTGTTTTCAATTCGACCTTGTATTTAATTTTTTTTTATGTTTGTTCGCCGATTACGCCGCCATTTGGGTACCGATTTTCAAATTTTTTTTTTTTGTTTGAAAAGGTATACTTCCAAGGTGGTCCCATTGTCTTCAGGTCAGGATCAGATGATGGGATCCTTGAGAAATTGAGGGAACTCCTCAAATATTATAGGCAAGCGTATACCGATTTAGGTATTTTTGATAGTAACTTATATTGGAACTGATGATGAAGACCACAAATGGCGTAGATGGGTTAGTCTTATGTAGATTTCTATAAGTTTGTACGGAACCCTCGGTGCGCGAGTCCTACTCGCACTTGACCAGTTTTTTTTATTTTATTTTTCGCATTGGCGTCCAAAATTTGATTTTTCTAAATTCTTATACTTTCTATGATGTTTATGGTTAATCAAACAACGCGCGTCGTGGCATTTATATTAAATCGGCCCACGCGCATTTGTTTTGTTTGCTAGATCTGCGCAAACACATAACTGTCCTTATGGATGTTTGTCGAAATTTGTCGTTGCTTGTGCTTATGTTGAGTTTATTTCCAAAACTTTCGTAAAGGACCCCTTTCGACTTATTGAATGTGTATTATCTACCTAGCATTTTCCCGGTTATACCAGGGTCTGCTTAGTATTCTAGTCCAGTTTTTACACAGCGACTGCTATCTGACCTGCGCGACCCCTGAGAGCAATCCAGTAACTAATTAGATTAGAATAATTTTCCTACTAAGAGACTCACAACGACACACACCCAGAACTACAAATAAATATTTATACAAATATAAATATGTGCCCCGAGCGCCGATCAAACCCGTGACATACAGCGTTAAAGGTACATTCAGTACCACTACACCAAAGCGGTCATCTTATTATTTGTACTTCTGTGTACAATGTGTTGTAATATCTTATATTACTATTATAATATTAGGTTGTAGCTAAAAAAAAACTAAAGCCAATTACCCTGTAACTTGACGATTCCGTAGTGCTTTAAAAAATATTTTGAATTTGAATATGAATTATAAATGCGAATTTTATGAGATGTTTGTTCCTCTTTCACGCAAAAACTATTGAGCAGATTTTGATGAAACTCCACAGTAATATAGCTCATACATCACAATAATACATAGCTTACTGTTTCTTAGCATACCACGCGAGTGAAGCCGCATACGGAAGCTAGTATCCCATACTAATATTTCACCTAAACATTCCAATTTTTTATACACAGACAGTAATTGTTTTATTATTTGTATAGATGTCAAAAAGCATTGTTAATTCAAGTTACATTATCAGTTATAACGTTACTTTAAAAGGACTACCAAGTTGAATACTTAGTTTGATTGATAGAGAAATTTAACAACTCTACATGATTATATTAATTGAATATCAATCAGTATATTATTCATTATTATGCCTAGGGGTTCCTTTCTCGATACATTTTAATACTTCTGAAGCGACAATTCACTTATAAGTTTTATGTATTGTAAATGAAACGACTCTGTAATCTGGTACCAGTTATCAGGTAACCTTAGGCTTTTTGTGTTAAAAATGAGACACTAACAGATAATGCTTTTAGATGTAAAACAATGACAAAAAAAACTTAATACGTAAATCTTTATGAAAGTCTGATACTCAGCTGAAATTTGAAAAGATTTATGGCCTGCGCAGATGGACTTTTGTTCAAGACCAAAAACTGAACCACAACAAAATAAAACCGTTATTCGGGAGACATTTTACCTACGAAAAGAATTACACTTGTAAATATTACTCTCGCTTATACAACGCTGCTTTCGCATGAGAGGGATCCGTCCAAGGATCTAAGGGGGTTAGTACAAAATGTGCAAAAATAAACTAGTTATTATCCAGGTATTACACAGTAAGATGGTACGATTCGAAATGCCAATCTCAATTATTTAGAAATCATATAAACCATGCCATTGCCATTCATCCAATATACTAAGTATAAATAAATCGTATACTAAGGAGGAGGGATTTGCACCCATTAAACCCCCCTCTTATGTACGCCAATGCCCTCGTAATTGTTATAAAACTAATCTGTAATCTGGTAATAGTAGCCTTACGAAAACTGTGAATGGCTAAATTAAGGCACTGTAATAGCATAAACTTACAAGTGTACTTCTCGCCATCAAAACATCTTGATCGTAAGCGACTGTCTTGCAGTATTGACACTGCAAGACTGCGTATCACTTTTGGGCTGCAACAAATTCTGTTGCATCTAAATGCGCGAATTGTAAATCAAACCATACGTTCAAGGTCACGTCATTATTACAATACAACTCGTCGCAATACCACAGGCCATGCGTGACCACGGCTGTACACCATATAATTCTGCCAAATGTTTCGGCAGTATCTGTCGTTGTCACGGACTTGCAATTATGATTGTATTGCAACAAATTCTATTGTTTGTGTCGTTTGACCTTGAACGAATAATAAATCTTGTTGCAATATGATCACAGAGCATTAAACTTGCACCGTGCGTACGTAAACAACACTTAACAGCCAAAATGCCGCTTAAGAAATTTTAATCAAAACAGACTTCAAACAGGTAACAAAAGCAAACAAAATACATTATTATCTTAATTGAGATATTTATTCCATTTTTAAACGAAACTACCGAATCGATTTCCATTAGATTTCTCGGCATAATTCTGACAATAATTTTATAAATAAAAAAAAATATACATTATTTGTTTATTAATATAATTAATCTCAAAATAAAAATATGTTAATGACTGCAATTCTGATTTACTTTGATTATTTTTATATAGGTTAAATAAATCAAAAATAAAAAGCCTATATTCCTTATGTGTGTTTACAATGTAAGTAATGAATACAATTAACTTTAATATTTATGTCGAGTTTAGCATGTTTAAATGTTTTAAAAAGGTGTATAATTAGCCTGTTATAAGCGCTCCTGATCTTATTCAAATGTTTGTACTCTTAACTTTTCAATATTACATTGTTAATGTTTATATTATCTTTATAATAAATAAATTTAAAAAAAATTCTGACAATAGAAACCTACGTTCCAAGAATCTTATTGTATGCAGTAAATTATTTGCAGTAATAATTAAATAACTCATTAAGTTATTCATATGATGTTCAACTTAATTGCTGTTTTTTTTTCTCCCGTACTTAATACAATTGCGATATTCAAGATGGGATTATTTTATGCCTATGCATGTTTTATAATATAACAAACAATATCATTCATCAATCATCGATTATCATTATCTGTTGACAATAGATAATGATTAATTGAGCCGAGATGGCATAGTGGTTAGAACACGTCGATCACAATCGATGATCGCGGGTTCACACCCCGAATAGCTGAGTTTTCAACGGCTAAACTCGTGTTTATATTTAGCTTTTAGTGTGTTTATACTTAGCTTTATCTCGAGCTCGGCGGTGAAGGAAAACATCGCACATCGTGCATGTGCTGGGAGAAATTTTAACACATGTATATCCGCCTACCCGCAGTGGTTAATTAAGCTTTAAAACTTCTCCTTGATAGGAGGCGGCTTTTGACAAGCAAGATATTTTGAAAAATTGATCTAAAAATTTCTTTCCAACGAAATTTTATTCGTTCAAGTTCGGGATTCGGGGCTTTTTACACACAGTGTTAACGCTAATCATACTATTTAGCTATGGATCTATAAGCCCGACGACGACCACTTTGGACGACGTTGTCTAGCAACCACCGTGATTGAGTACAACAGGCGAGAGTACCTTTGGACCAACAAGTCAACTGCCAAGCTTATCAAAGTTGGAAATGGGTACAGAGTTTTAACGTCAAAAAGTAGGAATGTAAAATATATTTTGTTGTAAAACGTCATTGGTCCGTGCCAAGCGATTTCTTCGGCCGCACCCAGCCGGCCTGACATTCTTTATAATAAAAAGTTTTTAGTGTGCGGTAAGATGCCTAATACATTTTTAAGTTACCTTGCTCCTTGCAATAAAACCTTATTTGAATATCTTAAAAGGAAGTAGTAGACAAACGAGCCACCACCTGATGTGATTACCAACGCCCAGGAAACTTTGCTTCACCAGATAGTCACAAAAACATGGTTAGCTTACATATGAATTAGGGTTGAAGAGAAATAGGAGAATAGAAAGTAAGGTAAAGGATATGAGAAGCGATTAGGCATCACGCTCACTCACTCACCGTAGGAAACGCAGCTAAACTAGATACTCTACGCCGAGATTCTGTAAGAGTGTAGTACCGCCCCAGTCGCCAGCCCGCATACAATATGTAGTCAGTAGTACGGCTAAGCTACCACAGTTGTTATATTCAAAAATGCTTTGATATCGTATTATTTCTTTTATTGATAATTCCCATTAAGTATCTAAATAAATATAACTCAGACTGACTGACATATTTATCTTTCAACGCACAGCCCAAACCACAGGACGGATCAGGCTGAAACTTGGCACGCAGGTGGATATTATGAAGTAGGCATCCGCTAAGAAAGGATTTTGATTAATTCTACCCCCAAGGGGATAAAATAGGTTGTATGAAACCTAGTCAATTTTAAACCGATCGGGCTGGAACTTTGTACGCATAAAGCTAATATGACGTAGGTATCAGATTCATCGCAGATGAAGTCGCGAGCACCAGCTAGTTGTAATATACGTCGAGCTATTAACATAAACTTATTTACTCATTTCCGTCCCTTCACAAAAAAAAAAAATAACAAATCCGTTTAAGGAATTACAATGCAGGTACTTATTCAATTATTTTATTTTATACCTTTTAAATGTTACTTATCATTTTTTTATAAGTTTTGTTATATGTATAAATAGAATTCATTAAAATGTCGCGAATACTGTACTTATATTATTACAAAACTTCCTTATTGCGACTACTTAATATTTGTTCTCCCAATGAAACAAGTAATTTAATACATTGGCTATAACTCACAAGTAGTCATTTGTTTGATAAAATTTTTAATAAGTAATGTTGGTGTAGTGGTGTAATGTGAGGTACATTCGGCAACACTACAACGCCGACAGTTGCGGGTTCGATCCCCGCTCGGGGCAGATGTTTATAGTTGTATAAATATTTGTTCCTGGGTCTGGGTGTTTGTCCTAGTGGGTCTCCCCACCGTGCCTTGGAGAGCACGTTTAGCTGTCGGTCCCGGTTGTTATCACAATCACCTGATAATGATCGTTACTCGTAGAAAGGAAATTATTCTAGTCTAAATGGTTACTGGCTTGCCCTCAGTGGTTGCGGAGGTCAGATGGCAGTCGCTCTGTGTAAAAATCAGTAACTCGTCAATATCTGGACTAGAATAGAAAGCAGACCCTGGTATAACCGGGAAAAATGCAAGGTAGATGATGAGGAATGAGGAGGAATTGATTTTATAGATTTGTATTCACTGATACATTACAAATATTTTAAACTAGCTGTCCCTTGCGGTTTTACTCGCGTTTATCGTTACTGCTTCGCTCCTATGAGTGGTAGCGTGATGTAATATAGCCTATAGCCTTCCTCAATAAATAATCTATCAAAAACAAAAATAAAATTTCATTTCGAACCAGTAGTTCCTGAGAAACAAACTCTTTAACTTTATAATATAATATTTGCGTGATTAACATATAAGTCTCATATAGCACATGCTAAAATACAGCTTTCTAGTTCTAAGGCGAGAATTACACTTGTAAGCTTTCGTAAATGACATAAAACAGCTCTGTAACATGGTAATAGTTACCTAGGTAACTTTACAGTTTACGAAAGTAAATTCTTTCAGTTGTAAAGCAATGACAAGCAACTTACATATGTAAATCTTTATGAACGTTCGAGAGCAAAACTTATAATGTAATTCTCACCGAGTCGAAGTACTAAGCTGCGGACAGACAGACGACGGTGAAATTATAAGGGTTCCTTGTTGACTAAGGAACTCTGACACATTTCAGGTTTAATAGAATAATTGATCGACCAAATTTCAAAAGAGTAATTTTTGAGTTTCTAACCTATTCTTCTCGGTACAATCTTCTTCTGAACTTTTTATAAACTTAACTTTTGTTAACGGTTAAAAAAGTATATGAAATCTTACTTGAATAAAATTAATTTTGGTTTGTAGGTATACATACTGCCAAATAAAACTATAATATATGTATATATACATTATATAATCAATTATATAATATATAATAATAGAGTTTGCATGAAAAAACAACAAACATCCACTGATTCTCGCAAACTTTCGCATTTATAAGGCGAAAATAACAATTGTAAGTTTTGTTTTTAGACTTTAATATAGATATATAAGTTGTTTTTAATTATTTTATATCTAAAAGAATTTACTTTTAATACATTATTTTAGTCACTCACAGCCTCCATAACTACTTATGACGTATCTTTTATTAGGTTACAGAGTTGTTTTACATCGCTCTCGAGAGTAAATCTTACAAATGTAATTCTCGTCTAAAAGTAGTAAGATTTATAATAGTATTATGATAGTAGGATTGTTCCTATGGACAACCGCACAGATAAAATAAGCGTAGTCATACGTAAAACTTGTGTGAGTGGAGAGCTCTCAGTGGGCCAGTGGCAACAGGTTTGGTGACCTCGTTTCCATACATAATTCCGCACATATATCATATTTGCAGAGCCTAAATTCATATATTAACATTATGTTTACATCTTTACGTTTAAATGTCGTTGATTGTTTACTTCCTATTACGACTGGCCAGAAGATGTGTTATAACAGTTGATAAAGGTGTGAATTTATTATATACTAGATGGTCTTCTCGTTTATGGTCACTGCTTCGCTACTATGAGTTATAGCGTGATTTAATATAGCCTTAAACCTTCCTTGATAACTGGGCTAACTAACGTAAAAGGAATTTTTCAAATTGTTCTACTTACGAAGTTATTCAATGCAAACAAACAAACAGATCTTTCGTCTTTTTATTTTTTTTTTTTTTTTAGTGCAGAAAAGTAAATTTTTACTGTATTTTATCTATAAAGGTCGTTGATCAGTTTCTATAGAAAAGGAATACTGAATATTCATAGTTTTTTTTTTTTAATAATATGCATAAAAATATATTAAATATATAAAAAATACAGACACTACCATATATTTGTTACACACACATATATACTTTGTTTATTATTAAAGTCTGTAGTCAAATAGAGAATAGATTATCTGTGGTCAGTCTTGAAAATTTAATGAACTACGGCCGCTAGGTGACCACTAGTATTATCATCATATAAACGAGAGTCTAGAACCCCAGTGATAACATAATAGTAATCCTAATTCATACATTGTGGGTGGCGTGGTGATGGACACACCTAATTCAAGAGGAATTTCTTCCGATATTTCACGTTTCCTTATAATAAATATTCGCAGTCGAACACGATATAAATTGTTAATCAATTCGCTTTCTTGTTATTGTAAAGTCAATTATCAATTGTTTTTTAATAGATAATATTTACATAAGTTCTTTTGTCATTGCTTTACACATAAAAGAATTTTTTGTTAATGCCTTTATATTTGATAGCCAATTTCTTTCTTTAAAACCCTATATTTACGTCAGTTATAAAAAATTAAAACAAGAACGTCTTAATACATTTGCATTCATTTCTAACCAGATTTAATCAGATTAAATTTCGTGTTACTTACTTTGAAAAAGATGTATTTCATACAACCATTTTACCCCCTTTGGGTGAAATTTGAAATAATCATTTCTTAGTGATGCTACCAAAGTAAAAGATGTAAATTGCCAGAATTTGAAGTTTATAGCCTCAGCGTTTTGAATCTACGTTGATGAATGAGTCAGTCAGTTAGAACAAATAATTTTACAGAATTTCAAGTTTTTATTTAAATTTAAAAAAAATTCTTTAAACGTTGGATCTTGTAGGCTCATATAGATTATATGTATAGGCATCATGTATAAAAAAAAAACTATTCAGTTTTTTTACTTTTAAATATGATTCTGGTAACACTGGTAAAATAACCAACACATGCCCAATTGACACCCTGTATATGAATAGTTTTAAATATTTTTTTAACCTTCCTTATAGTGACGTAAGAAACTAACAATTAATTGTTTATCTTTTGAATTAATTCAAATAGATAAATATAATAATCATATTAAAGCATTATATTTAAATTTTTCGAGAGAATTCACACTAACTACAGGTGATCGTCATTGTTGTTGTTTTAATAGTAATTTTAATTACAATATATATTTAATATAATAAAAAATCTTTGTAAATAATATATCATTGAAGTATTTTCAATCGAAGATTCTAGAAGAAGGGTTTTTGTTATTGTAATTGTGTTTTTTAACTTAACTTTTTCGTCTCCGTAGAAAAATTAATCAGAATTATTGAGAAATTATGGTTTCACCATACAAACTTACATTCCACTTTTCATCACCCCCATTAATTGTAATTTTTTTGAGTTGTCTTTCTCCATCCTTCCTTTTGTCCTTATCTTTCTCCAAAATTCAAGCTTCATCAAATCCAAAACCACCAAATTTCATCAAAGTTAATTCAAAAAACACACACACAGACAAACTTCCACATTTGTATATAAACTACAGAGTATAATTAGTATAGATTATATATTTAATTTTAACCCCTTTTTTTATATTGTTACAGGAACACGAGGACAATGTTTATATAGTGTGGTACTAGAACGTAAAGATGGTCGCGCCGGCTGTGGTCGTGAAGCGAGCCTGCAAGTACTATGGGCGGCAGGACAAGTCGGACTACAAGCCTGTCCTGCAATACCTGGACATGACCGTTGAAAAGGGCATTATGTAAGTTAAAAAATTAAGACCAAGTTCCTGTTACACTAAACGACTAAATTTCACGGTAGCTTAAACAGAACTTATGCGCCTAATGAACTGTTAGGTTTCAAAGGTCTCCATTAAAAATATAGCATCAATGGTTCTAGTAGTCTAGCCGACGATTTAAGTGGTTTTTAAAGTTTTAATTAAGGGATAAATAATAAAATTGTTTAAGCGAAAGTATTTTTATTAGCGGCAACGATAACTAGCGTAGACTGCAGTCAATATGGATTTATTTGAATTTTTCAAACAAGAATTTGATATCTGAATATATTACGTAATCAAATAGGACTTAAGTAATTTTAACCCTTAGAAAAAATTGTTTTGAAGTAATCGATGATAAAGATTTTATGATAAATTTCCAGCTCACCAAAAAAGCTAAAAAGTTTTTTTCTCAATATTCTTACATTTATAGAAAGTTATATAAAACTACAACTGACTAGTAAAATAATAAATATACATTATTTACACAGTTTAAGATCTTAATTAATTTATATACATAAATTAAAAAAAAATAAAAGAAAAGATTATACATTAAACTATTTACATCTTAATTACTATAAAAAAAAGGATTATATTTTACAAAACATTGTAGACCTCATCTAAGCCACTGCATCTGGGTAAAGTTCCCAAAATACTGGCAGCATTACCCCATATATTATTTACACATAAAATTATTAATTTATTTTACTAATTTTTAAATAACTTGCAGTTTCAAGTTGTAGCGTGACTTTTCTATCTTCAATTATTAATTTTTGTCCGTCTCTTCAAATCCAAAAAACTTTTTTAATTTAATATAAGTATATAGCTGTGACGCACACACAGCTCTCGAAAATGCGATATCATATTAAAAAAAAAAACAATTATTACGTTCATTACCATATATGTATAAATACCACTGATTTATACTATAATTTTAATGAGACTATTATCAGCAATAATCGGAAATCTTTACGTGCGCTTGAATTTGTTAAACTGCGAAACAGATTTTAATGCGATTTTCATCATAAAACATGTGATTCAAGAGAAAGATTCATATATATAATAAATGCATATTATTGTAGTAAAATAGAAAATATTTTCAAACATTTGGAAATCTCGATTTGATTTACTAAGTATCACCCTCTCACTCCACTGCGATACTGCTCTTAGTAAATTCTTTAGCAGAAACTACAAATTTATGTCGTTTATAATGTTACTCACGAGATGGCGCAAACGGTTGCATTAAAAACAAAAACTTAGAAATTTGAACTTGGTTATAGCTACTTAATTCAATCTTTTTTAATCGTGATGACAAAATAACAGTTTCTAGTCCTTTTTTCTCCATTATAGTGTTTCTTAACTCTTCTAGATTATTAAAAGCTAGATGCATAGAAAAATCACCGTACGAATTTTATAAACGCTAGTCAATTTTCACTTACTGGCATTTTAATGTCATGTTTTGTACATAATGAATTCATAACGAAATTATTAACATCAATTATATAATTAGTTAATTACAGAAAAATAAAGTTTAGTTAAGTACTTTAAGTATGTACACCAGCTTACATAGGGTTGCGGGTTTATAATAATATAAATATGTAGTCAGTGTATTTATGCAGTTCAATAATCTTCCAGAGGGGCCCCTATTTCTCACTAGCCACTTTGGGCAATTGCCCAGGGCCCCGCGATCGATAGGAGCCCTATACCCCCTGTCAGATTATGGACAAGTGAATGATACTCTTATCCCTCATAAAATAGCTATTTTTTTCATCAATATAGATTTCCTGCAAACGTTATATTTACTTAAATAAATTAAACTAACAGCTGAATAAATCTAGAATTTCGCTTATTTTCTCTTTATACCTATTTTAACGAAATAGTTATCTGTCAAAACCATAGGGGCCCCACTATCCTAATGTGCCCAGGACCTCCAATAGCTTAAATTCGGCCCTGATAATTTTCCTTAAGATTAAAATATATTTCCATTACAGATACGGCCTTCTTGGTGCGTCAGGCTGTGGGAAAACGACGCTTTTATCATGCATTGTGGGGAGACGGAAACTTGACAGTGGGGAAGTGTGGGTCCTTGGTGGTAAGCCGGGCGAGAAGGGCAGTGGCGTGCCTGGACCAAGAGTCGGTTACATGCCCCAGGTAATTATCAAATATCATCTGATTCAATCAATTGCTTAAATGTAAAAACCCTCTGGTAAGTTACCTTTGGGATTCTAGACACTAGTTTACTTGTAATTATGAATATATTTGTGAGAGTAAAGACGGGCGATCTATCCTAGAGAGAGGGAGGGTGTATACTGCCGATATATAATATTAACTAACTGATTAACGAGCTACCGTAGATAAAATACAGTATTATTTAGTTTTATGATATATTCCTAACACCCTCTATAATACAAAGTGGCGTTAAAGTAATGTCATAGTTTTAATCGGCTGCTATTAAGTTATAAATATAAAAAAGAGCTCTGTTTTCATCTAAAAATTTATAAGAAAGTGCATTATTAATTACATTAGTTGCTCGCTAAAATCGCTCAAATCGCCACCTCGCGTATTGATGCGTAATTATTATGCATGTTCCCCATTACTACAAAACAGCTTGTCCGATTAGGATAATTGATTTTTTTCTTTGAACATATTCTCCTATTATTCCGATCTTCATTGAAAAATAGTCATTTGAATAGCGAAAAGACCACCTGAATTGGATCAGTAGCGTTGGAGAAAATCGCTGCCATACGTACATATGTATTGAAAGCAGTATCTTCATTTTTGTAAGTCGGTTGTCAAAGAAATATATTAAGAAGTATTATTTGTACTTATGCAAGTTGTTATAAAAATAGAAACTTGTTTAAAATGTTGGAGGAAAATATTTTGCGTCAATTAAAATAGTTTTAGATGGTATTTTTGTAAAAGTGGTTTTACCTTCAGGTCTTTTAATATATTCATTTATTTTTATTTAGCTTCTTGAGCAAGATGTAATAACAAGACTTATGTAATATAAAAAAATTAAAAACTTAACTACCTAAAAAAGTCATTTCAACTGTTACAAATATTGTACAATAGCGGCCCGCCCCGGCTTCGCACGGGTACATACACACACACGCACATAGACACACATAAACCCTTATTTTTGCGTCGGGTTTCAAAAAAAAAAGAATAAATTATAAAGGAAGTTTGAATTTTTTTAATGACTTTTTTTATTCATAGTTATTAATGTACTCGCGCCACTTTATTTTATTACATTGACTACCCCTGTACCCTAGTGACGCTTACATGGAGCCTACATCGCATGCTGGCTACCTGAGCGCGGTGAGCGGCAACCACACACCTTTTTATAATACTTGCATTTTTAAACTCGTGATATCTTCCGAATGAAATGTCAGAATTGAATAATACAAAAAGTTATAAAAAAGTATTGAATTAAAGTAATTTATTTATTTTGATAAGGATTAATACCAAGGTACAAATAAAGAGCCTTTTCAAGCGGCGGCATATAAATTATTTTTTTGGAACAAAAAGCTGCTTACTGTGACATAACTATAATATTTAGACATATGCTGTCGCGACACTTTTTGTAGATAATGATGAGTTCTGCAATGTCGTAGTAAATGGTTTTGTTCTATCATCAATAGTTTTCGCAGCGCACGCGACGTAAGGAATTTTTCAGGTCATTTTTTTACACCTTGGGGTACATTATTAGAGCTTTAGTAAGGATCCCTAATTTTTTTTTAAATATAATATAGCCTATGTTACTCGGGGATAATGTAGCTTTCCAAAGGTGAAAGAATTTTTGAAATCGGTCCAATAGTTTCGGAGCCTATTCATTACAAACAAACAAATCTTTCCTCTTTATAATATTATATTAGTATAGATCTATTATATAAAAAAGTTTTCAAATTGAATCAGTAAACAAATGTATGTAAAAATCACTATCTAATTCTTACTGTGCAATAAAGAATATATGGAGGCTGATAAAAAATATTGTGTTAAGCCACACTGACTTGATTTTGAGAAAATGGCGTCAAAACATGTTAAACCTATTCTTAACAAATATGTTTGAAGAAGTATATATCCACTTTTTCTTTTATTTTTTGATAAAATTTATAATTAATTAAAATCGGTCTGATATATCAAATATATTATCTAATAAGAAGTTTTTCAAATATTCGATATTATTGTATAAATTGCAAAATATGGAACGCACTTGAAATTGAAACCAATTAAAAAAAAAAAATTCCGTACTTACTCACCTTATATGAATTTATTTTTTTTTAATAATATTAAATAGATGATGCAGAGTATCAAACTACATCAATATCTCCGAATTTGACTTTTTGTGGGTTGACACATTCTTGCTTATCAGCATCCATATATAAGTAGTATTAAAGATCAGTGTTACCTGTAATTGAAGTTCCCGTACAAATTCGGGGAATTATTATATCCTATGCAGAGACGAAATTTATACCTGAAATTACGGTCAGTGTCTTATTATTGACATTCATAGCTTCGGTAACTTATGACGTATCTGTTACTAGGTTACAGAGTTGTTTTATATCGCTCTCGAGAGTAAAACTTACAAATGGACGCTGATAAACAATAATGTGTCAACCCACATATAATTAACATTATTCAAAAAAAAATTTAAGTTATTTAATCTAAATAAGTATGGAAAAAATTTCCTAATTTCATGTATCATATTGAAGTGTATTCCATATTTTGCAAAAAAACTTTTTAGTATACCAATCTGCTTTTAATTTATTATACCTTTTATCAATATAGAAAAGAAAATATTGATATAAACTTCTTCAAACAAATATCTTAAAAATCGGTTTGACGTCTTCACACGCTATTTCCTCAACAAGAAGTCCGTGTGGCTAGACACCGTATTGCTTATCAGCGTCTAAATGTAGTTCTCATCAAAACTTGATATTCCTGTAATTACCATGTGATTTTTTTTATCCAGGATATTGCGCTCGTTGGAGAGTTCACCGTACGCGATGCTATCTATTACTTCGGAAGAATATACGGAATGAAAACGCAGAAGCTAACAGAACGATTCGATTTCCTCTCGAATCTTCTAGAACTTCCGAGCGGTGGTCGGCTTATAAAATCACTATCGGGAGGTCAGCAGAGAAGAGTCTCATTGGCTGCAGCATTGGTTCATGATCCAGAATTGTTGATATTGGATGAACCAACTGTTGGCTTGGATCCGGTTTTGAGAGAACGGTGAGTGATATGTATTCTATTTTGAGATTTTTGGCGTATATAACACTAGCAGTTCCCCGCAGCTTCGCCTAGGATACCTAAGAAACTATCAAACCTCTTTTTAACGTTTTGAGAGATGTATTTTCGGATATCCTTTCTTACGATTTGAAAGGAACGTTTATGTAAAGTTTCACATTTCTAGTTTCTTATCCAACGATTTCAGCTCTTCGTTGATCGGACAGTGAATATGTCAGCCTGTCTATAGACTATCATATGCTTTTTGTCGTAGATTCATTTTCTACACATTCAAAAAGAGAGTATAGTTTCCTATTAGAATAAAAATATTTTGGTTTTGATTTTACTTAAAGTTAGATTTAAGCGAGAATTACACTTGCAAGTTTTACTCACAGATCTTCATAGGATCTACATAAATAAACATAAAACGTTTTATATCTCAAACAATTTCATAAAAAACAACATCACTATATTTTTGACGCTCACAGATTTCGTAACGTTACCTAGGTAACAGTTACCAGGTTACTGGTTAATATTGAATTGCCTAAACCACTTAAAAGAGAAAATTAATGTATCCAAACTTAATTAACTTTACTATTTCAAACCATAGTTTTTGTGGCTAGAAACTAAAATTAAGTATACACTGAAAAAGATGTTGTTTATTTCTTATTGATTTCTTCATGATTAAGAATGATATGTACATGATTTACTATAGGGGTACTAGAGGCCAGTGGCGAGGGCAAATAATTTCCAGAGGCGGCAAGATTTGAGTTTTAAATTAAAAATTTGGTTTTTTGAAAGATTATCCTAGAGTAAAAAATTATCCATACAATCATTGGTAGAAAATTATGATTTTCAATATAATAATAAAAAATTCGTGCAAGTACTTGTTCATATTAAAAAAAATCTAGTATAAAAAAAAAATCTCGGCTATTTTTTTAAGGAGTTTTCTGATACTTTTACATAGATAAGTAAAGGCTTAAGAAATGGAAGCGGCATTTTTTATAGTGCCTCAGGACGGTAAACGGACTCTAAGTGTAAACCCAACCCAGTGTACAGTTTCACTTTTAACTGCTTCATTAATGGCCGATGGTCCTATATTGGTCCTGACACACACATAACACAGGCACAAACACCCAGACCAATACAGATATCTGTATTGCCTATAGAGATATCGTTGTCTTAGATTTTCGCGATTATTATTCATTGAAATAAAACTATTTTAAACGGATTTAAATCGCGTATAATTATTTTTATCATCCCGACATTTCGAGCACTTTGCAGCGTTCGTGGTCACGGGTAGACTGAGGTGACATTTGTCTATTTGAGATTTTAGAAAATATTATTTACAACTACCGCCAACGGTTGTACATAATGATATACGCGATTTAAATCCGTTTAAAATAGTTTTATTTCAATGCCTATAGAGATGCTTGTCAAGAATCGAACCCTCTACAGTTAGACGCTTCAGTCATTTGCAGTGACCACTGCACCAACCTGTACTCAAAATAATTATATTTATTTTATGTTATTATTTTTAGCATATTAAAGAATATCCTTGTCGAGTTATTTATCATAATTATGTATTTTAGCATATTATCTTCTATTTGAGTTTTTTTAGACAGGTGTATACCAAGGTTTTTTTATAGAATTAAATAACGTAAAAATTATATACGATATGATAATTAATACACAATGTGTATTTTTCTTTTCTAGTTGAAATAATTATCACATTTGGTATTACGTTAAATAAAAATGTGATAATCAAATTATCGATACATATTGTTTAAATCCATTTTTAGATACAGGCTTATTGGCTTATGTCTTACGTAAAAGCGAAATAGATTTTATTTATATTCAAAACTAGCTGGTGTTCGCGACTTCGTCTTCTGTGACGTCTACGTAATAGTACCTATATATAAGTGTCTTAGTTCGATCGGTTTAAAATTGACAAAGTTTCATACAAATTTTCATTCCCTTGGGAGTAGGATTAATCAAAATCCTTTCTTAGCGGATGCCTACGTCATAACATCTACCTGAATGCTATATTCCAGCCCGATCCGTCCAGTGGTTTGGGCTGTGCGTTGACAGATCAATATGTCAGTCAGTCACCTTTGAGTTATATATATTTAGATTTGTATGATTCCATATATCCACCTCAAAGTTTCCACCTTAAGGTACTCGAAATCTCATGTCCCTTCACACTGGACGGGGTATACATTTAAAAATAAACGCCAGTATTATTCATTCATTCCCATTATAACTTGAATTAAAATAATTATTCAAATTAAAATTACAAAAATAATTAAATCACTATAAAACATGAGTATGGTGATACTTGCCTTGTCCTATGAATTAAAATATTCCTAACAACATATATTTCTCGTTTTTATTTTATTTGAGTCATGGCCGACGAGAATGTGGACAAGACAACGTGTTTAAAAAGGCATGACGATTAGTGTTATTTATTAGCAAAGATTAAGTATTTACTTGAAGACCTTCTATTGCACTTGTGAACCTTTATTATAGGTTAAACGTTTACTACAAAAAATTTAAACGTACGTTAAACGCGTGTCTATAAAATCCTGTACAAAAAATCCGCGTCTAAAGACAGTTTTGATTTAAACGTTGTTTAGAGATAGTTTCAAAAAGAGTATGTAAATTGCTATTTAAAATAAAAATATTTTGATTTTATTTAAAATTAGATTTAAGCGAGAATTAAATTTGTAGTTTTGCTTACAGATTTTCATAGGTTCTACATAAATCATATATTTGAAACTTTTGCAATTCATATTTAGACGCTGATAAGCAATACTGTGTCAAGCCACACGGAGTTCATTTTGAGAAAATGGCATCTAAAGATGTCAAACCTATTCTTAACACATATGTTAAAAGAAGTATATATCAATTTTGTCTTACATTTTTGATAAAAGGCATAATTAATCAAAATCAGAGTGACATATATAATATGTTATTTAATAAAAAGTTCTTCAAATATTTGAGATTATTGTATAAATTGCAAAATATGTGACGCAATTGAAATTCGAACCAATTAATCAAGAAACTTTTTTCCGAACTTATTTAGTTTATATGACTTCAATTTCTTTTTAATAGTGTTAAATAGATGATGCAGTATCAAAATACACCAATATCTCCGAATTTGACTTTTTGTGGGTTGACACATTATTGCTTATCAGCGTCCATTTAACATGGTCTTATCGCGATAACTAATGGTAGTAATATCTTTGCTGACTGTCAGCTCGTGACCACGACGGATGCAACTTCGTCGAAACGTCGGGCAATAAAAGGTATTACTATAGTTATCTACATAAATCGTTTATCATTGGTTTTATATCTCAAAGATTTTTTATACATTTTTGAGTTAAACATAGTTAAGATACAGTCTAATTATTTATAAACATACACATAGGTGTTTTAACTAGATGCTTAAAACCTATTTTAGTTGTGTATTATTAAAAAAAATTTCAAGTCATCTAAACTCAATAAGTATGGAAAAAAGTTTTTTAATTTTATGTTTAGAATTTCAAGTGCGTTTTATATTTTTCTATTTATGCAATAATATCAAGTAATTTAAAACTTCTTATTAGATAAAGGTTTATATTATACCAACCTATTTTAAATTCACTTTTATCTTTATCAAAATAAAAAAGAAAAGATGCATATATACTTCTTCAAACAAATGTATTAAGTTTGGTTTGACATCTTTGGACGCCATTTTCTCAAACGGGTGTCCATGTTGCTTGGCATAGTATTGCTTATCAGCGTCCAATTTTGCATGCAGTAGAGCAATTTAGACAACATTTTAAACAATGTTTAATTTCTCAACACTGTTTAGCTACACGTGTTGAACATGGTTTTATTTCATCTTTTGTAGTAAAGTTTAATTGCAAGTTCAGACAAACAATTAAGTAATGATAGACGTATTAAACTTACTTTGAAAAAGAAGGTTCTTTATATATCATTTGTATATTCTGTATGGTTGCGATTTTTTCAAAAAGTACTGATTATATTTGGGTTTCTTTTTAATCTATGTTCATGTTTTTGGGGAAGTTCTAATATATAATATCGGATCTGATTAAGATCTTCGAAGAGAATTTATTCAATAACTAACGCACAATAATATACCGAAAGAGTTTGAAGTCAGTTATATTTTCTCTATAAACCATTATTATTCTATATTTAATGGTTTACTCAATACAGTTATGTCTCTAATAGTCTTTCACGACTTTAATCAGAGTATACAATAATACATAAAAAGAGGCGGGGCTTTCTTATATTAAAAACACATTTATGGTGAATGCGTTTAATTTCTTTACCAATATTAATATTCACAGATTATGTTACACGGTGTTAGCCACAGATTCAAAAACATATCTAAATTTAGTTGCAATTATAAAACTATAACATCAATACATTAGTACACAAAGATGAATTTTAAATTCAAGTATTGTCAATTTTACCGATCTTCTAATTAAAAATAAAGTGTAAATTATCTGAGTACTTAGGTCGTCTAAGCAAAATATAAAATCTAATAAATGGTACAAATTTTTTCGCGGCCGCTAAATTAGTCAGGAATGATATTTAATTACCATTATTAAAGTTTTCATTCGTCTCGTTAACTGTTCGATTTAATGATTTGATATGTCGATGACCTTATATTGAAACTAGTTTTTTATTCCAACTTTTGCAGGCGACAATAATGTTTAAATTTTGTTTTATATCGATATATGAATTACGTAAAGATGAATATACTGAATTATGTAATACTAACTAATCATTTATAAATAATATTACACATATTTTCCGATTGAAGCCTATTGGAGAAAAAAGTATGGCGGTGAGCACAGCGTCCTGACTTTGGTTATATTGTAAACATAGCCGGTTAAAGGATGGGGCTACTAGGGCGGCGGCCCAGGGCGCCACGGCTTACGGGGCGCCGGACGGGTAGACCAAACTTCACTACTTTTTTAAATTTTAATAACTATCTATTTCAATCTAATTAACAAAAATCATATATTAAAGTAACAAACGAATTGAGAACTCCTCCTTTGTGGAATTCGGTTAAAAGGGCGCCTAAGAAATCACTTGCCCAGGGCGCTGAGATAGTAAGGGCCGGCCCTGATTATAATATTTCTCTACGAATAACTTATTAAAACTAAAAAGAAAAAATATTAATAAGAATTAGTGATGTAGCAGACTTTAATTAATTAAATTATAATACTTACTTACCAAAATAATTTCAATATAATTAAGTACCTACTAAATAAACGTAATAATGCCAAAAAAATAAATAAATAAAGGTCATATTTTAGGCAAACTTATAGTTTTTGTAGTGTTTAATAAAACGATTTGAGTTATAAAGATTTTTGACTGTGTTTAACGACTTTATTTGACAAAAAAATAAATTGAGGCTCAACTTAATTTTTTGTCAATGAAATATTAACATATTAAGTATATTAATAAATAATTAGTTAATAACATCATTAGGGTATTTTTTTTATTATCTTCATAGAAACGTTGTCATTTTCCCATTGGGAATTTGTAATTAAACCTATGTAAAGATTAACGACGTAATGAAGCCTTTAAAAAATTATGTGATTGTACAAAAAGCTACATCAAAAATATTTACAAATAAATTAACACAAATCGGTTTTTAAACCTGTTTTTTAGTACGAAAATATAAATTATCACGTTGTCCGAAGAGAGAGAACAAACGTGACAAAATAATTTGTAGAGAAATATTATATATATATTATCTTTATACATATTTGTTAAGTTATCTCCGGGGCTCTATTCACTAGTTTATTCGTAATTATGAATATATTTCTGAGAGTAAAGACGAGCAATCTATCCTAGAGAGAGGGAGGGTGCGTACTGCCGATATATAATAATAACTAACTGATCAACGAGCTACCATAGACAAAATACAGTATTATTTACTTTTATGACATATTCCTAACAATATTTGGATGCTGATATGCAATAATGTGTCAACCCACAATAAGTGAAATTCCGAGATATTGGTGTATTTTGATGCGGCATCACCTATTTAACATTATTCAATAAAAAATAAAGTCATATAAACTAAATAAGTATGGAAAAAAGTTTCTTATTTAATTGTTTCGAAATTCCGTTCCTTATTTTGTAATTTATAAAATAATCTTATATTTTTAAAAACTTTTTATTAGACAATATAATAAATATATCAACCTGCTTCTAATTCATTACAGCTTTAATCGAAGAAGAAAAGACAATATGGATAAATACTTATTCAAACAAACTTATTAAGAATAGGTTTGATATCTTTAGACGCCATTTTCTCAAAATGAACTTCGTGTGGCTTGACACGGTATTGCATATCAGCGTCCATTTAGCTGCCCGTCGCGGTTCCACTCGCGTTTATTGTTATCGCTTTTTCCCATGAATCGTAGCGTGCTGTAATATAGATTTTAGCTTTTCTTAATAAATAAACTATCTAACAAAAATTTTTCAATTAGAACCATTAGTTACTGAGATTAGCGCGTCCAAACAAACAAACTCTTCAGCTTTATAATATTAGTATAGATTTATACACAAAATAATATATATACTTTTAAAGTGTTGTCTTGTTTGTAATATATCGCCATGCTCTCTCTTATCATCAACTATTTGTTGCAACTCATAAGATCACGTGGGATCACCATTAACAGTATCTTCATTTTGAGA
Source organism: Hypolimnas misippus (assembly GCA_037950945.1). Classification (NCBI taxonomy): domain Eukaryota; kingdom Metazoa; phylum Arthropoda; class Insecta; order Lepidoptera; family Nymphalidae; genus Hypolimnas; species Hypolimnas misippus. Next base: position 8,072,780 of record JBBEEQ010000009.1, read on the forward strand.
AAATGGCGTTTAAAAATGTCAAACTTATTCTTAATAAATTTGTTTCAAGACGTATTTATCCAAGTTTGTTCTCTATTTCGATAAAAGGTATAATTAATTAAAAGCGAATTGATAAATTAAAAGAATTGTCTAATAATATTTTTTTCAAATATATGGGATTCTTGTATATAATGCAAAATGTGAACGGGACCCACTTGAAATTCGAAACATTGAATTTAGATGATTTGAGACAATTTTTACTATTGTACATCATATTGTATATAAATACATCACTATCTCCGAATTTGACTTTTTGTGGGATCACACATTATTGCTTATCAGTATGCTTATAATTGTCCGAACCACACTGTGAAATCAACATAAAATTGGCTAAAAAAACAAACCACTCAAAGAGACTTTCTGGGGACCCAAGAGCTGGCAGTTACCTCGGTCAAACGATCCGTTTGACCTTTCAACGGGGTAATGCTCCCATTATTTTGGCAATTTTCCCTTGGCTTGGATAAGGCCTACAATCTTTTGTAATGAGTTATCCTTTTTTATTTATTCATTTTTTTTGTATTACTTAATTTTAATATGTTGCTCAATTTGTTATTATTGAAAAAAAATATTATTAATTAATTAATAGCAAATTAAATAAATAAGAAAAGCTAAATAACATATATGGATGCTGATAAGCAATAATGTGTCAACCCACAAAAAGTCAAATTCGGAGATGGTGGTGTATTTTGGTAATGAAAAAAATTTTAAGTCATCTGAACTAAATGAGTACGGAAAAAGTTACTTAAGTTTATGTTTCGAATTTTAAGTAATGGAATTTTACTTTATTTACAATTTATAAAGTAATCTCATATATTTAAACACAAAGTATTAAGAATGGGTTTGACATCTTTAGAAGCAACTTTCTCAAAATGAAGTCTGTGTGGCTTGACACAGTATAGGTTATCAGCGTCCATATATGAACCCAAAATTTTTTGGCAGCTCTGTGCATAAAAATCTCTAACGAAATTACGAAATCCTGTTATATACATGTATTCAAGTACTTGACATAATTTACATTGAATAAATGTTTGACTTAAGCAGTAACCTTCGAAAACCTTCGCGAACCGTTTATTTGATTTTACGTTTAAATATTTTTTTAAAATCTTGTATCAAAAAATACACGTCAGAAATTTGCTGATCAAATAAAGGTGACCTTTTTAACTGGTCCTTAAAAGCCACGAATCAAAGAATTGAACTGGTCTTTCGTGTGTTATTATACAGTCACTGTATCGCGGCTTCGTTGTAATGTATATTTTGTTACTTATTTATTTATATATTAGGAAACTAAACAAAACCTACGAATTCCATAATTAAACAACAACTTAACGATACACACAGCATGCTTGTTTAGCTTATAGAATTTAATTTACTAATAAAACAAAAAATAATATTAAAAAAAAGTGGTTTTCCGGAAACCGTCTAAAAGCTATTTTTAAATCCCTTGGGGAATAGTGTTATTTTTTTCGGGTGAAGGATACTCTTATCTTTCTCTCTATTCTGAACAACGTGTATGCATAATATCTCCATTGGTTAAATAATTGAGGTCTCAAAGGGTAACAATCAAATTAAGTTAGGTTACATTGCAACATAAATGGTATGATTTTCACTATAGACATTATATCGACCCATGTTTTATAGTAACACAAACGAACAGGCGAATCACCTAATTTTAAATGATCATCGCCAGGTTAAATGGAAGGTGACCGTGAAAATAATTCATTGTGTAATTCGCAGATGCTAAACGATACTGACAGAGAAAAACGATACCCTAAATCTACAAACCACTAGAGACGCATTCGAATGACGCATCGCGTCTTGCCATTCAATATTTCCAAAGTATTCCTGTTCATCTCTTGTACATGTACGGGTGATCACTTATCATCAGGTGTCCCGCTGCTCGTTTGCCAGCTATTCCGTGATGAAAAGAAATGTCGTAGAAGCTTATGTACATAAGCAGGACCGAATTAGGAAATTTATTTATTTATTTATTTATTTATTTATTGATTCTGAAACACCATCGGCATAATCACAAATCACATATAAATAAAAGAAACTTAAAATCTAGTACTGTGTGATACACCATTACAGGTATTTACAATTTTCACATATTATAAAAAATACTAAAACTAAACACTACACTTTCACATTTTATATAAAAAAAAACAACATTATAAAATAAAATTAAAATAAAAAAAAAAAAAGAACATTAAAATAAACACAATTTATACAAAAAAAAACACGTATTCTAATGAGAACAACAGGAATTAATTAGACTACTACTACTGCTGCTAAATTAATTTAAGATTATATTTAATTTTTTTCTAAAACTATTTTTGCTCTGGTGGTATATGTCAATGACATGAGAATGTATATCGTTATAGTATCTCATACTGCGAGTCAAAGGCGAGAATTTTCCTACATTTGTACGATATCTAGGAATAGCAAAGATATTTTTAATTGCATAACGAGGAATAATTCTAGGAACATATAAATTAATTTGAGAGAGTAACTTTGGAGAGTCTATTGAGCCGTGAATTACTTTGTGTAAAACCATTAAATCATTGAGAGTCCTTCGTTTCTCTAAGGTATCGAGTTTAAAATGTTTTAGCCGGGTTACATAGTCTGCTCGATATGGACAGTGACTGTCTTTATATGCCAAAAATCTGGTGAAGCCCCTTTGAACTATTTCTAGGCGTTTTATGTAAGTTTTGTAACTAGGACTCCAAGCAGGTGATGCATATTCGACAACATTACGAATCAAGGAACAATACAAAGTTAAAATAGCTTGAATATTTTTAAAATCATGACAAGTTCTCTTAACAAAGCCAACTAGTTTTAAGGATTTCTTAATAATTGTATCTATATGTTTAGTTAGTTGTATTTTTTTGTCTATAATTACACCCAAATCTCGGACCTCGTTAACTTCAGTTAATAATTGATTATTGATGTTATAATTAAATGAAATGATGTTTCTATTTTTAGTAAATCTAATATACTGACATTTGTTAACATTGAGTATCATTTTATTATCAATACACCACATTTGTATAGAATTTAAATCACGTTGCAGAAGTTCTGCATCATTTATAGTTTTAATAGGTCTATATAACTTTAAATCGTCAGCAAAAATTGAACACTCGCTATGACAAATGTAGTCTGTAATGTCGTTTATAAAAAGTAAAAATAATATAGGGCCGAGATGAGAACCTTGCGGGACGCCAGAATGAGCTACATATGTTTTAGATTTGAACCCGTTTATTACTACTTGTTGTAATCTATGTTTTAAGTAAGACTCTAACCAACGCAGTAAATTTCCATGTATTCCATAATATTTTAGTTTTTGCAATAGAATAATATGATCGACTTTGTCAAAAGCATTACTAAAATCAGTATAAATTGAGTCAACCTGGATGCCGTTGTCTACATATTTAGAAATATCTGTAACGTAACTTACTAAATTACTTACAGTGGACTTATTTTTACAGAAGCCGTGTTGATCTTTTGTGATAATATTTGTACTATAGTTTGCAATTGCTTGACATATAATACGTTCAAATACTTTCGCAAATTGACTCAATATGGATATAGGTCTGTAATTATCAACTATATCTTTGTCACCTTTCTTGAATATAGGTACCACGTTAGCAATTTTCCAAACTGACGGAAATATCCCGGTTTTGAAAGATGTTTCAAATATAAGTTTCAATGGCAACGTAAGATTATTGTAGGTCTTTTTAATAAATATCGAAGGAATTCCATCGGGGCCGGCACCTTTGCTGGGATCAATAGATTTTAAAATGTTATTTATAGAACGTTCATCAAAATGCACGGAACTTAATGAATATTGATGATAAGCGTTCTTAGATGAAAGTGGTAAACTATTATAATTAAAATTATTATTACAAGTGTTTTGAGTAAATATGGACGCAAATTTAAGTTTAAAGAGGTTACAGATTTCTTCTCCAGTTTTAGCAACAGACATACTATCTGCTTGTCTCATTTCTTTAGGAAAATTAGAAGAAGTCCCACGTGTATTTTTAATAAAAGACCAAAACTGTTTCGAATTTTTGCTAACAGCGCTTTCAATTCCTTCTTTATACCTAGCATAACAGGTGTTTGTAACCCTAGCAACACGAGAATTTAAACACTGGAGTTGTAAAGAATCTCTTGGATTACCATATTTTTTGAATCTCGTTCTGATTTTTTCTTTCTCGGCAATGATTTTTAGTAAGGCTGATGAGAACCAAGCAGGAAATTTTCGATTTCTTGATTTTGTCTTCGGTATATAATTATTAATTATTAACTTCAATACATTATAAAAAATTGACACCATGTCATCGACATCACCAGCAGCCGAGCCCAGTTCTGATTCCCAATTTACCTCTTTAAGTTTAGTGTTAACTAAAGCGTAATCGGCTTTTTTGAAATTGTGAGTAGCAAAAATTTTATCTATTAATGTACACGACTTTTGAAATTTTAATTGAACCTCTAAAGGTGGGTGATGAAAATCAACTTTGGTAAGTGTATCAGAGCTGTTATCTACTGTGATACCTGAGAAATTCGCAAAAATTAAATCAAGTATTCTGTCATTACTATTCTTAACATTATTAAATTGTGATAAATTATTTAAAGCCATAAAATCATCCAATAGGTATCCTAAGTATTTGGTATTATTATATGGTCTTAAAAAACCATCTTCAGGACTAGACGCCCAATCTATGAAACCCAGATTAAAATCACCTAATATACATGTTTCACATAAATTACTTTCCATTACTCTACTTATATTATTAAAAATATTTTCTAATACACTAGGAGTTACAGGTGGGGGTACATACACTATACAAAACAACACGTTTTTTGTGATACCACTTTCACTTAAACGAACGGAAATCCATAAGTCTTCATTGCTACTTTCAAGGTGCCTTACTCGTTTCGATTGCAAATTGCTTGAAACTGCAAACATAACGCCGCCTCCCTTTTTACCTATTAATGATGTAGTGGATCTATCTCTCCTATAGATCGTGTAATTATTATTGAAAATTTCGTTGTCATCTATCGAATCATCCAGCCAGGTCTCAGTGGCAGCTATAATATCATAGTCATTTCTTAAAGAAGCTAGTTTTATTTCTTGTAATTTGGTTTTTAAACCGCGGACGTTTTGATAGTATATATTGAATTTTAATCGTTACATACGGACTCGTATATGGATTTTTTTATTTATTTATTTATTTATTTATTTTTTTTAAATATTCTCTAATCCTTCAACGTGACGTATCTGTTTTGCTGGAGATGTCTCGTTTTTGCGGACGAAGATACGCCCGTTTCGAATCCATACATATGTGATGCCCTTTTCACGAGCTACTTGCCTAGTACGGGCATATAAATATTTAAGTTGAGGCGATAAATGTTCCGACACATAAATAGGATTTTTCTTTGTACCAAAACCGAGATGACCACTATGTAATTTATTTTCCCGATTTAATTTATTGAATTTGGAAACTGCAGCCAGCACCTCGTCTCTGGCTCTAATACTAGTAAGCTTAACAATAATAGATCGTGGCTTGCTACTTGTTTCGTCCATTTTCCTCACTCTCACACAGTTCGCTATATCAGTATCTTTTAAAGGGACGGAAATAGTAGAACACAGCTGCTTCACTATCGTAATTAAATTCTCTGATTTATTTTCCGGAACACCATTAACTTCAATGTTATTTTCTCGTGAGTGTTGTTCCAATAACGTCATGCGATTTGACAGATTAATAACTGTATCAGACAATTTTTTATTTTCTTCAGAAAGAGCTCTCACTTTGTTTTCACAGGTTTTTAGATCAGCTTTAACTTTATCGTAATCTGCGCTAATGAATTCAATTGTAGACTTAAGATCTTTTAAAGTTGCCAGTTCGTTCTTTATTGAGTCAAATTCTTTGGTAAAATAAAAATTTACAGCATTTTTAACAGCCTCGGCAACTGCACTTTGAATTTCTTTCCTAAGCAAGGGCATCAAATTATCTACTGAGCTAGATGGTGAGATCACATTTAAGTTTTCTGTGAGATTTTCAGATTCAATACTATCAGGTTTATAATTATTTCTGCGCGTGGTTATATTGCTACATTCATTCGTTTCAATTGATGTTTGGGTAGGCTTTAAAGGGGAATTATCTAATTTAGATATTTTGTTTCTACACTTATTACATTTCCATTGGTTCTTTTTTTCGACATCCATTAGAGAAAAAGATTTGTCGGATATATTCGCACATGCATATTCAAAGAACTGAGAACATATCATGCAACGTAAAAATCGTCTGTCTTTTATACTCTTTAGGCAACCTGAACAGGTTTTCGTATTAGAAGACATCGTGTGAATAATAGCAATCTATTGAAAAATTTAATAAATATGAATTATAAAATATAAAATCTTAATATTCTCAGTTTGAACAAAAATGGATAGTTCGTTAAAAACTCACAGCGAAAAGCGTGTAGCGCTTTCACATAAACAGCATTACAAGCAAGTGCTGGACAAGAACGCTGATTGAAGCGATGAAGCGCTTAGATGTTGAACACGCAGCTCCGATTCTCGGAATGCTAAATTAACAATGCATCAAGCGATGTTAGAATTTGCGTCGTCGAAGCAATGCGTTAGACGCGCTAGCGCTGCAGCGGTGAAGCGCTACAAGAGTACGTAGCAAATCTAGGGAATCCGGAGAACAAATAAGTGGAGACTTACAAATACAATACAATACAAATATTCTTTACTGTACACCAAAAACAAACAAAAAAAATAATAGTTATAAATATAGAAAGAAAGAAAAAAATGAACAAAAGGCGGTCTTATTGCTAAAACAGCGATCTCATCGAAACAACCTTTGGGCAAAGGACATGAGATTACATAAAACGGTTAGGAGGTTTACGGAAATCTGTACAAATTTAATTATTGTACATAAAAAATAACTATATAAATATACTACATATACAGTTATACATAAATACGTATATATGTATATAAATATGTATAAATAAAATGAACATTTTTTTCCATCCAATGCTTCTGAAATCGATAGCTAAACAAATGAAATAATTAAAAAAAAAAACAATACTCAAATACAATTATCCTATTTTTATAGTGGGATATCTTGTGAGTGGCTGTGGCACGTACCTAAATCCAGCAAGGAACATAAGTGTTGATTAACTTATACTTAACGATTAGTAACAAGAAAAATCAGCCAAGTGCGTGTCGGGCCACGCACAATGTAGGGTTCCGTAGTTGTCAGAATTGTCAAGATCGGTCAAGCAATCTTCGAGTACATATTTTCGTAAAAATGTTTGAATGTGAATTATACTAACGATTTTGAACATTAAATGTTCGTCGATTATTTATTATTCTAACACTTGTAAAATATACTTAGCGCCGATAATTTTCCTTCCTGATTAGCGCCTATGAAATCTATGGTGATTTGGTAGAAAACTTCATAAGCGCGATTCAGAATCACACGCGACATGTTTTATTGGGACATTGTTTTATACCTTATTTTATATTTTATTTTAATTTAAACTTATTAAATATTTATTTATTTATTCATTTAAATTCATATATTAATTTAAAATTATTAATATTTACATAATGTGATGCTTTAAAAAGTGAAATATTTATTTTTACTTAGATCATCTATAACTCGATAACCATAAGAACCAACATAGCCGTGATAATTTTCCTTTTAAATTCATTATATGTACCGCTATCGTGAATTTTTTCATATTTTTAGACGCAGCAGTTTAGTGGGTAGAGGGGGGGACACTTGACTCTAAGAAAAATTGACACTTCAAAGCTTAATATTTCGGGAACAGTTCGTCGTTCGGAAAAATGGTTTTCCCACACTTATAATATTTTTAAAAGACCTATCTAACGATACCCCACAACATGGGATAAATGAGAAAAAAAAATTTTTGGTCTCTCTTAACACATAGAGAAGACACCCTGAAAAAAAAAATATTTTTAAGATTTTATTGTACTACTTTCTCGGCGTAATTCATATGTATACGCATACCGAATTACAGCTTTCTGGTATTAAGGGTTTCGGAGCAAAGCCGCGGACAGACAGACAGACAGACAGACGGACAGACAGACAGACAGACAGACAGACGGACATGGCGAAACTATAAGGGTTCCGTTTTTTACTACGGAACCCTAAAAAGTATATTAAGGATCTCTTCAAGTTACTCATGTGTTCAAAATACTTAAAAACTTTAATACATGTCTTGCTTAAACCACGACACGAAGGTGTCGTTATCTAAAAGACCAGTTTTAACCATTACCTATCTATTTTCTCATTACCTTAACATAGAATAAAGTCTTTGTCCATGTCATGATTATAAAATAGCATGAAATTATGAATGACACGTTTATAGTAATTAATAACCGAGTATAAGCAGAAATTTTACTGAAAAATACTTGTTAGCGAGTGTCTAAATGTACGCGGAGATCACAGTGCAGACTTAGTAGTACAGACTTCATAGGACATAGTAGCTAATGTATACAGGAGTTTCATGAAGATGGGCCAGTAGGGAGAAAACTATGAGACCTTGAGAAATTATTTGAAAGGAACAATGTCACCGATTTTGAATTTAGAAAATGGAATCGAACGTAGAAGTCTTTTTAATTTTTTTTGTTTCTTTTTGTTTTCAATTCGACTACACAATTAAACATAAACAAAAGAGTATGAATGCGTGTGTACGTCAAATTCATGATACTTGTATTAGTTTTTTTCCTTCACGTATTAATATACATTTATCTAAGCAAACGCTCAGCCTCAATTTCATCGCGTGGCCTAGTATGAATGGCCCTTTTACAAGCTTTTTACACATAGGGCGTGTTGTCGTTAAATATTCGACATTTTAACGTAAAAAAATGTAAAAGTAGTTTTTCATACGTAATTAAAACTGTATCAAGGCCGTGACAGGTGTAATTCTAGAAATAAAAGCCCTTCAGCCAAGTACGTACTATGGTAAAAAAAAATTACACGTTCTACATTTAAGATTTCGGACGTTTATATTTAAGTTTATATAAACAATACAAGACTTAAAGTATGTTTAAAATGTATTGGCTGTTAGAAAAAAAAAGTAGCTATATATGATGATATTCTAATATTTATAAACTTAAACTATTTGATGTCGAAGTGATCGTTATGTCGTTTAAATTATATTGTGATACATCTATACTACTATATATAATTACTTATCCTGACTGAATGACTGACTGATTTATCAACAGAGAGCCTAAACCTTTGAGGTTACAAATATGAAATTTTGGCAGCTGATATGTTGTAAGCATCCAATAAAAAGGAATTTTACATTCAGTGTCGGTGTAGGCCGTTAATAAAAAGTATAATAATAAGTCTCATAAGGTAAGATTATACTTGTAAGTTTCACTTTTGTTTATTCGCGTAACTGATATAAAACAACTTTGTAACCTTGTAACAGTTGCCTAGGTAACCTTACGCTGTGAGTTTCAAATAAATAAATCACTAATAACAAGTTATTTCAAGTGCAAAAGCAATGAAAAATAATTTATATGAACGCGACTGCAATAGCTGAGCGATAAAAGTGTCTTCGTCTACGTTTGGTGATACGGGGTCCATCGCGATTTTGTATCAAAACTGAACTGGATGTAGTATGTTTTATTTAGTATGTTTAAATTTCTTTCTTAATGATTCTTTTCTGCAGACCAAAAATTGTATTAATATCGGCCGCATGTCCACACAGTAGTATGCCATAAGACATTATACTTTGGAAACAGCTGAAGTGAACTAGACGTTTCAACATTCGTTAATTTTGTAATTTTTATAGCAAAAACTGCAGAAATCAGCGAATAACGCCAACTTCTCATGAGGGCCCATTGTAATTTGGAGTCCACAGAGATACCAAAAAATACTGTTGACTCCACCGGTTCCATTGTATCTCCATCTATTAATACACTGGCTTGTAAATTTTATACATTTAGTTTTCTCACAATTTAACAATAAATTATTAACACTAAACCAGTGCACGAAATCAGAGAGAGTATTGTTTAATTCGTCATATGTTGAGAAGTTTCGTCTCACTTTAAATATTAGTAAGGTGTCATCAGCAAACAATACAATCTTATGTTTTTTTTTCTACAAAATGAGGCAAATCACTTATATAAATTAGAAAAAGAAATGGCCCAAGAATAAAACCTTGAAGGACCCCCATATTCAGCATAGCCTCAGGAGATCTCTTGCCATTGACATCGACCCTCTGAACTCTTTTACTTCAGTAATACATTAGAAAGCCGAGCGCGGTACCTCTTATGCCGTAATGACGCAGCTTGCTTATCAGGGTTGAGTGTTGTACACAATCAAAAGCCTTAGACAAGTCACAGAAAGTACCTAGTTCATTATGTGACTCTTCCCAGGCCTCAAAAATATGCTTAACTAACTCAACACCAGCATCTATGTATTGTCGATTTACCTACCTACCTTGAGTAACTTATTATCTATAAAATGTGCCAACATTTGGTTTAATTTTTTTTTTCAAATATTTTGCTAAGAGATGGCAGAATAGAAATAGGTCTAAAGTTATTAGGGTCTGAAGTACTACCTGATTTATGATATTGGTATAATTTTGCTATGTTTCATCACATCAACATAAGGTCCGGAAACACACTACATATAATGTATTTGTTAAATATAACTGTATTATGGGGAGCGGTGGCATCAATAATAGAGGTGATAACTTTAACTGAGATACCCCAAAGATTTGTAGGTTTCTTGATTTCTAGAGTTTTGAAAATCTTTATTATATCTTTGGGGTTTACAGTAGTGAAACTAAAATTTACATCACAGCAATTAACATTTTCTTTTAATAATTTATCTGTGTATCTGTCTGTGGTTTTGTAGCTTCTTAACGAATAGACTGGTTTCGTGCGGTTTGAAAGGTGATGTAATCGAGATGGAGTTAAGAAAACTATAATTTATGAAGATGTTTTCAACCGTTTGAAGGTTTGGCTTTTATGGTTGAAAGGATCTGAGTAACTTCTACTGGTCAGAACGGAATTTATTTTACTGTGACTTCAATGATACTCAAATAACATAGTAAAATCAATCAAGAAATACTTTGAATCGTCAAAACAAATAAAAGTTACTTAAATTAAGGAAAACTACCACCGGTTCGGAATGTAGATTCTACCGAGAAGAACCGGCAAGAAACTCGATAGGTACTCTTTTAAAATTATGTTAAGTATATACATTTAAAAATTACAAATATATTAAAGATCCTGCATAAAATCCAGCTATACTAAATCCATGCATTATTATCATCTATATAATCTTGTACAGAATAATATGCTTTAGCTATTAAAGACTTTTAAATACACAATCATCTTTATCTGCAATTAGCAGGATACACAATTCTTCAGCTGAAGTATCATGTGGGGATGGTGGAAATGTCTCAATGAATATCTTGTCGGGGTTTTTTTATTCTACTAAATTATTTATAAGCAATTAGTTTTTGTCGAGTTTATTATTATTTTTTTATTACATTATTAATATAAATATTAGTGCTTCTTGCATGGATTTTGTATGTCTGATTTAAATAAATATGTACATGCACTCGAAAAGCAAAACATTCAAAATCAATCAATCAAAATATTTTTATTCAAAGTAAGGAATTTACATTCTCTTCTTGAACAAGCGACTAAAGCGAATGAATCTACCACGGTTTCGAAAAAGATTAAGCCTCAGACTGAGAAGAAACTCAGCGGGACTTTTTTTTTCAACGTCATAATTTATCTTTCGGTAGTCGGATAAAAATTCTATAAAATAAAATTCTATGTCCGAAGTCTTAAATGGATGCAATAAAGTGTAAATGTATTCACGAGCAAAGCATTATATTTACACATCCTTGCATTCCTTAACATATTGACATACTTCATAATACGAGAATCATTGAGCTAACAACGTAAATTGTATTGAATATAATAAATATTATTATACGCAGCTTATGCAAATAAATATCATTGATATGTTCGTCTGTGATGTCAAAGAACGGCTATTTACTGCTAGGTAGATGATTTTATAAGGAGTAATTAAGCTTTTATTTTATAAGAAGAATTAGGGTTCTGCGAAAAAAAGTATTAAAATTGAAATTATCAGTCGCGGGTATATGCATAAAGTATATGATACCTAAATAGATTAAGACCTACAATATTAATTATTATTATGACTAGATGACTATATGGTAGTATAAATGGAAGCTGATAAACAATAATGTGTCAACCCACAAATTCGGAAATTTTGATGTATGTATTTTAATACGACATCTCCTCTTTTATATTATTCAAAAAGTTTTGAAGTCATCTAAACTAAATAAGTACGGAAAAACTTTTCTTAATTTAATGTTTCGAATTTCAAGTGCGTTTCATATTTTGTAATTTATACAATAATTTCGTATACTAGAAAAACTTGTTAGTAAATGAAACTTTTGATTATTTAATCTGTTTTTTATTCATTATACTTTTTAACAAAATAGAAAAGAAAAGACGGATATACATATACTTATTTAAGCAAATTTGTTAAGAATAGGTTTGACATCTTAAGACGCCATTTTCTCAAAATGAAGTCAGTGTGGCTTGATACAGTATTGATTATTATCGACGTCCATATATTACATTGTAGCATAAATGAACTGTCATTTCTGTACTTAGGATAATTAATTTAATCTTTAATAATATTATAAATAGGAATGATTTGATTGCTTGTTAGCTTGCATTCGCTTCGAAAATACTAGACCGATTTGATTTTTTTTTGCGTTGGATCACTCGTTTATTCGCTGAAGGCTTTGTTTGTTTGTTTGAACGCGTTAATCTCACGAAGTACTGGTTCGAATTGATTTTTTTTGTATTAATTAGTTTATTTATTGAGAAAGGCTATAGGCTACAATACATGCTACAACTTATACAAGCGAAGCAGTAACCATAAACGCGAGTGAAACTACGAGGTGCAGTTAGTTGATTCATAAACTAGAATTATTTGATTGATATCTTAATGTTACTAGTCTATATTGACACGACACTGATCAATATAAATTGGTCCATTAGTTGGCACGAATAAATTGACTTAGAAAATTATTTTGCAAGGCGATCTTGTTGGACATTATTCTATAGCATATTTACCCTCCTTATATACTAAAATATAGCAAATCATTTTGTCAGTGATATTTTATATCTGGACGCTGATAAGCAATAATGTGGCAACCCACAAAAAGTAAAATTCGGAGATATTGATGTATTCTGACAATGCGTCACGTATTGAACATTATTCAAAACATTTTCAAATCATCTAAACTTTACTAAGTACGAAAAAAAGTTTAATAATTTATGGATTCTAATATTGTGTTCCATATTTTGAAATATGCAATAATCTTTATATTCGAAAAACTTATTAATAGATAAAACTTTTTATTTGCATTTAACTCACTATACCTTTTAGTAAAACAGAAAAAAATGGATACATATTTCCTTAAATAAATTCATTAAGAATAGGCTTGACATCTTTAGCCGCCATTTTCTCAAAATGAAGTCCGTGTGACTTGAAATAGTATTGCTTATCAGCGTCAACCCTCATTATAAACAAAATTATAGCAAACCTTTTCATTTTTTTTTTACTATGGATATGCTAATTTACGTTTCTATTTCACACTTTGACAAGCTCGTCAATTGACTTTTTTGGATTTATGGATTCCAAAATCCATGAGCTTATACCATGTCTGTAGTTGAATAATATCATTGTGGTTTGTTTTGGCTTAAAGGCCTTATAGAAAATCTTTTGTTCCAACATTGTAATTTTGATTTAAAAAAAATACTACAATGTACATATAGAACATAGAACGTGTATCCTGACGCGAATTTTTTTATCATCATAATTATTCATCATTGCAGCCGTAGGAAGTCCACTGCTGGACATAGGCCTCCACTAAAAATGTCTAAAGGGACCGGTTCGAAGCGGCCTGCATCCAGCGTTTTCTGACGACCTTAATAATTTTTTGAAGAACTTTTTTAATGTGAAACGTCTATATCGGGCCTTTTTTTTTTTTTTGTTTACGCAGGGTAAATCTTCATAGATACCCGACTCCTGGGGGGGAGACCGGGTTATGTGAGATTGTACTCACTAAAACCCCCTGCGATGGCCGCCAAAGCACGGAAAACTGAGAGGCTACGGGATCGCTTTCGCAGGCACGTCCGCGGCCTCTCCCGTGCGTTGCTCCACTCGTGGCTTGCGGAGCCCTTCTCAGGAGGGCGAAGATGGTCTCGCCCTCCCCGCACCCCTCGCTGGTGCGTACACCGGCAGTCCGGGGCCATACCGGACTGCGGTCCTCCTCTCGGCCGTATGAAAACGGATGCGTGAGACCCCCATCTCACGCACCCACGGCCGGGGGGAGTGCCCTACTTATTCCGCCCCGGGCACTGGGGCTTGGAGGCCGTGAAGGCGACCCGCAGGTCGCCTCCGCCGGGTGGGATCGGCCCTCTCCCGAGCCCGCCCCGCAGTCTCCTTCTGGACCATGACGGTCTCACAGAAGTTGACTACGGCCTCCCACGCCGATTCCCTGCGTAGCATCGCCGACACGACTGCTCGCAGGGAGAGATTTCGCCCGATTTGCTGGACCAAGACTTGCCTTTCTGCGGTCCACGCGGGACACGCCTCCAGCGTGTGTTGGGCATCGTCTCGGTCCGCCCCGCAGTGTTGGCAAACCGCCCTATATCGGGCCTTAGTGTCGTGACGACATGTGGGATCACCTATTCGCTGGCGGTTTCACTCGCGTTTATGCTTACTGCTTCGCTCCTATGAGTCTCTGAGTTCTTAATTTGTAGTAGTTCTTACCTCAGAACTCAATCATTTCTTAACCCATTTTAAAAAATTTATTTAAAAAAAAAGATATGCTTCCAGATTGGTCCAATAACACAACGAAATCCGTTCAGTAATTTGAAATCGGAATAGCTAGTATAAGTACGTCGATCAAGTTAACAAAATCAAACAACCTAGCATGTAAAAAAGTCAGCTACTATATAATTACTAGTTTACATATTTAATCTGTGTAACAATTAGATAAACTGATTGTATTATAGCCTTGTAGAGTAAATTAATTAATCCTTTTGTTTACTTTGCATGCATCTCAAGCGTTGTGTTGCAACATCTTTTTTTACTTAAATAAAACTTAATTATATATATATTTTTTTCTTTACGCATAAAAAAATGAAACATTAAAATCGACTCTCAAACCGTGAACATGACGCTTGAGATACACGACAAAATAAATAATTCCAATTAAGAAACTTTATACTCTTTGAAGTTGGTTAATTTTTAAGTAACCATATACCCAAACAACTGAATCAAATGCAGGCAAAAACTCAAAACTAAATTTAGAATGTTCCTTTAAAGGTGAATGATCGCCAGTCACAGAGGCGTATTATGACGTACTTGTTAAAAATCTCAAATTAAAGGAGTGTCTTCAGGCTTCATCGTCGATAAATTAATTTAATTTCAACTCCATATTTGAATTATGTTCTTTTTTCTCAGAATCTGGGAGTTCCTGGCTGGTTTGGCAAGAGGCGGCACTACAGTTATAATAACAACACATTACATCGATGAAACTAAACAAGCACATAAGGTAACTAAAAATGGTGTCTTCCAAAATACATTCTATCATACTGGCCGGAGCTAATGATACCTTTAACTGACGTTATATAAACTTACTACGATTTATGCTATTCATATTTAATATAATGTCTCATCGCGATGAATAATCGTAGTAATACCTTTTTATTGCTCGAGATTTCTACGAAGTTGCATTCGTCGTGGTCACGAATTGACTGGTGAACCGCGCGAGTGCGCGAGTTTTCTTCGCCTACCCTCACAATATTAACATTTTAATTGACAACACTTTAATTGAGATTTTTCTGTGTCTAAGGCTAGAACAACATTTGTAAGTTTAACTCTCTGTAAGTTATATAAAACAATTCTGTAATCTGTTACCCATTTAGAAGCTGCCATTCTTGAACGATGGGCCAAGTTAACGACCCTTGAGTAACCGAAACTCAGCTAAATGGCCAATCCAGTAATGTGTACCATGCCTAGGCCTTACTTACAATCACCCCAGAGATTAACCCCTACCAAAAAAATTACCAACAAATTTTACCTTTTAAAATATAAATATTGATCTAATTATATAATATTATTGCTATTATTTAATGAGCGTCTTAAAGTTACAATGTTACACACCATTATTTTAGACATAAGATTATTATTCATTATCCTATTTCCGTTACTAATTAATATTCTTTGACCTAGCGAAGGCATTGTTAAGCTTGCTACAATCAATCGTGGCGTGTTACGAGATCATTTGAGATCAGCAGCCTTGGGTACATTTGTTTTTTTTCCTAGTTACTCAAGCCTTACAAAATAGCTCTTGCTACTTGCGATAATGGATCAAATTATAAGGGGCATTTCATCGTGTTCTCTATGATATTTTAAACTATAAGCTGCTTGCTTTGCTACTAGAAATATCATTAAATAATATGTACTATTGATCCGACGGATCGGATCCAAATATGAGTATTTTATATAAAGATTCGCCAATATATAATTAGTATCAAGATCCACGGATACGGATCCGAATACGAATATTCTGTATAAATACCCGTGGATACGGATATTTAAATATTACATTATTTTGGATGATTCCGTTTATCCACCCCAAAGTGTATACTCGGATTCGTGTGTGCGCTTATCCTATCCACTTATCACAATTTGTGATTGATCTCATTATAAAGATTTAGTACCTTTGAGTTATGTACTATTGGTATAATAACTCACTACCATAAATATTTGCGCTATAATGCTGTGATATATATTTGATTTTAACAAAATTAAAAATTAACTGAATATATAGAAATACATTGACGTTTTGAAAATTAATAAGATAAAGGATTCTTAAAAATTCCCCCAAAAAAATATACGGATCTTTCTTCTTCCTCGGATATCTGTGGATATGGATACGGATATCCGGTATATCACTAATATATACGAATAAAAAAAAATCTTGTTTTTAGCATAGTGTTATTGTAAAATTATAGCAAAAAAACATCTCGATTACACGATCTTTCAAAAAAAACAAACCTCATCAAAATTGGTCCATTCGTTTGAGACCTACGATACCACAGACAGACATACAGATACCAACTTCAAACTTATAATTCGCTTTTTTGGTCGAGGATTAAAAATTAAAAAAATACATCAAAACATATAATTCTTTCAATTTTTAAATTAGAAAATAAAATACAAATCTACACCTTTAGGTACATTGCAAGCGTAGATTGCGAATGCACTATAAACAGTGATAGTTATTTTCCTTTATGCAATAGTATAATTTGCCCCAGAGTTTCTTACATTATAATTAGAAATATATACTTATATATATTAAATGGATGTGACACATTATGGCTGATAACTAATAATGTGTCAACCCACAAAAGGTCGGATTCAGAGATATTAATGTATTTTGATATTGCGACATGTATTAAACATCATCCAAATATTTTTCAAGTTATCTACAGTAAATAAGTATGGAAAAAAGTTTCATAATGAAATGTTTCGAATGTTGAAGTGTACTCAATAATTTTCAATATGCAATAATATAATATATTTAAAACTTATTATTAGATAAAACGTTTTATTATTCCAACTTGCTTTCATTATACATTTTAACAAAATAGAAAAGGGAAGATGGCTATAAACGTCTCCAAACATTTTTTTTTTAAATAGGTTTGATATCTTTAGACGCCATTTTTCTGAAAATGAAGTCCGTGAGACTTATAAAATAAACACATCACTCTCAACGGCTCTTATTAAGATCTCATGGTCTTGTGTCGGGAGTCCGGAAACATACACAACACTAACACAGACACCCAGACCACGACAAACATCCATATGGCTAATACAGACGTTTGCCGTGAGCGGGGATCGAACCCGCGACCGTTAGCGCTTCAGTCAGTTGCAGTGACCACTGCGCTAACGTGTCTGTCAAAATTTGATACAGTATTGCTTATCAGCTTCCAAATATAAGGTTCCCACATGGCCGGGAAATCCGAGATTATCCCGGAATTTTGCGTCTAGCACCGTATCCAGGAATTAGATTGTTTCAGACTCTGAACATCTGCTGGATTTACAGAAAGGATTATTAACGTTAGCTAATTATTTAGTTTTTACCTTTTTCAAAATCAATAAATAGAATACAAGAAATTTTCCTTTGTTAAAAAGATTTGATGATGGTTCATATTACATCGCACTATGATTCTCAGGAGCGAAGTAGAAACATTTAGAAAAATATTTGGATAGGCCACTCATAATGACCACTGATATGATATATAGTATAGAAATGTATGTTGGGTTCATGTTTGTTCGACGTTAAAAATCTGAAATCATTTCCAACTTTGACATGCTCGTCAATTTATTGTTGGACCAAATATACCCTCGCCTGTCATACTCGTTCGCTAGATGGTTACTACACAACCTCGTCCAAAGTGGTCAGCATTCTGGGTGCCAAAATCTAACTTTTTAAAGTTTTAAAAGGGTACTATTATATTAAAAGTAAAGTAACAGCCTGTAAATGTCCCACTGCTGGGCAAAACCTTCTCTCCTATTAAGGAGAAGGTTTTGAGCTTAATCCACCACGCTGCTCCACTGCGGTTTGGCGGATATACATGTGACAGAATTTCTTCCAGGACAGGCAGGTTTCCTCATGATATTTTCCTTCACCGCAGAGCTCGAGATAAATTTAAACACAAATTTAGCACTTGAAAACACAGCAGTGCTAGCCGGGGTTTGAACTCGTGATCATCGGTTAAGATCGACGTGTTATACCCACTAGATTAATTTATAAGTGATATTATATTACATTAATTTATAAGTGTAGTGAACTATATTTCACTACATTTTTAAATTGTCCAATTCTTGTATATTTAACTCGACAGATTTTTTTTTTCATTCATTAGCCGTATATTTTGTAAGGTATTAGGTACGAGATTTCTAACAATATGTATTTTTTAAATACTTCACCGCAACAATGATGTACAAATACAAGGTTTCGTGACCATTTTTATTGTAATACAACAATTATTTTCTACACAATAGATATACAGAAAAACTCGTGATGTATTATTAGTCATTGTTAATTAAAGGTATTTTAAGTTTTAAGCAACACTATAGCCCTGCGCAGAGGTTGGTCTTTTGTCTGCGCAGAGGATTCAAATTCCCTAATCGTTACAAAATAAAACGGCTGTACGGGAGACTTTAATCCATTTTGACGAACAACAAAGTACCAAATACCTACTCCAAGAATTTTCTCACGTTTGCTTAGACCTTCATATTATGTATAGAACGAATAAAATGACTATTTCTTAATCGGATTTGTATTTAGAATCATATTTATATTTGCAATCAATGATATTGTATGAAAATGTTACAAGCTCATATTGGCGCTCAGAATGCTGATCACTTGGACGACGTTGCCTAGCAACTAGTTAACGCCTGAGTATGATAGGCGAGAATATCTCTAAATAGTCGATGGACGTAGCTGTAAATGTTGGAAATGGAATTTTGAACGTCAAATAGCACGAAACTTTACTTTAAAATTTCATCGAATTTAATCAATTAAAAAATAAAATAACCCACAGACTTCGCAGTAAGGATTCTAAATTAGTATAAAAAAATGTATTCAAACTCACAAATGTTTATTTTATTAAAATAAACTATATTTTTAGAATTATTTTTTAGATTATTGCACATTGAAATTTAAAGTATTTTAAATCGATTTTATGGGAAGTAAATTAATTAGTTTTAGCACCCGTTTTCTAATAATAATAAAATATGAAATATTTCAAATTTTATTGTTATGTATTTTTAACATTTTAATTCACAATATTTTCGTATACTCTCATAAATTACCTTTTCTAAATTACCAAAATATAGCAAAAAAGGATCTCAAGACAGAGAATTCAGTAACGAATAAAAAAAATGAAGATCAAACTATTGTTTGCTATTGCATAACCAATACATCATCATAGATGCTAATTAAATTATTATTGAAACTCTAAAAATTTAAAACCATGTATGTCAAATATACATCGCTTGATTCATTTATTTCTGGATTCCATTAACATTGACGTAATTCTATACAATAATAAATCATGATAATCAATCATCTGACATGAAAATTTAAGTACATTTAATGTTAATAAATAATGTCTGTACATACAATCTTAACGTGTCTTAGCTTATAAAGTGGGTACAATGAACCTGAGGGTCGAATGTGAGATTGCAAACCGTATACTATACCGTTTGCGTTTAAAATTTCGTATGGACAAAACCAGCGCCATCTGTCGCAAAACGTTTAACACTTTGTTTTGTAAAAACTTTTTTACGCCAAACTATCTGGCCTGGTTAGTTTTTCTTGCGCTTATGGTCACAACTTCGCTCCTATGAGTCGTAGCGTGATGTGATATAAGCTTCCTCAGTAAACAGGCTATCCAACACAAAAGGAATTTTTCAAATCGGTCCAGTAGTTTCGGAGGAACAAATAAACAATCCAATCATTCCTCTTTATAATATTAGTGTACATAACTAGCGAAAGAGCAGACAGGACAACTCATGTTAAGCGATCACACATTTGTACTAGAGGAACGATAAATACGTGTTTAGTTTAAAAAGGAATGGGGGTGAGAAGTAATAGAAAGTATAAAAAAGATTGAGACTTAGGCTCCTGGCTTGCTCACTCACCGTACGAAACGTTAATCTTAGCTACTTCCGCCAATCTTCAATGAAAGTGGACTGCCCAGGTCTACTCAACCCATATGTATATAAGTTATAGTCAGTAGGCTACTAGCTGTAGCTTAACCTCACTCTAATACTAAATCCTTAAACGCAAACTACGCTAAACGTACAGCATACAGTTTGCAAACTTACTCCAGACACTCTGAACACTACACATGTAAATTACTTAAATCTCTTGTACTTTTTTTCCAAATGATGTTAGAAATAGCCCCAAAAGTACGTGTAATTAAAGTTCGAAATATTGAAGAAACTTTTGTAGGCGATAATATAAGACGTAAATCCTCCAATATTTTATGGCACAACATGGTGGATTAAGATAAGGTTATGGTGTTCCTTAGTAGGGTAATATGCCTTTATCCAGAAACATGATACAGTTTGAATAATTGATCATATCTAATTATTGATAATTGTTAACAATAACCCCTCAGCTGATAAGGAAATAAACATTATTTGATGTAAAAGCGGCCATCGTTGACAACAGCTATGTTCAAATTTCTCGGAATGTTTTTCATCGCGAGGAAGAACGTACCACTTGAATGTTGGGAAGAATACGGAGAATTTTAGTCATAACATCTTGTTAACTTGGTTGACAGTACAACAATTAGATAGTCTTGGCAGTTCTAGACAAAAAGTTCCCAAGCTCCTTAACAGGATAAAGGATTTCTACAGCAACATGGCCCAACTTATAATTTATATATATTTTTTATAGATTGGTCTTCTCCGAGACGGTCAGCTATTAGACGAAGATTCCCCCGACGAAATCCTACGTAGATATGACTGTGATACCCTCGAAGACGCTTTCTTGAAAATGGCGCTCAGACAACACGAAACCTCACATAGACGAAGACCAAGTAAGTCAATTAGTCAAGACTTATACATATGTGACAAACTTTAAAAGACCTCACAGATTACAGACTCTCTGTACATTAATGGTTCTTAATTTATGGTTATTAAGATTAGTAAGGTACAATTGGTTATATATTATCAGAATTTGGTATCAAATGATAAATTAATTTGATGGACTACATAATCAATAATAAACATTTCATAGTCACCTACTGGATATAGTTACGTCTCTTAGAAGACGTCGATAGACCCTGTTTCTAACGTTTTCGCAGACGTCCTTTCATCTGACCTCCTCAAATCTTTGGATCGTCTGGCTGGGCAAGTCACGACATTTGCCCATTTGGGGTCCTCGGGTAATCTGTGGCCCATATGCGACGACAGGATTTTTTTAAGGGGTGCAGGGCACATCACTTTTGTATGTAAATGCGAGGGGATACACTGTGAATTATTTTACAATTGTCTTTGTATTAGAATTATTATACCCTGATTGCACTTTAATTTAATAACCTTATTATCTTTGTTCTTCCCAGCTCTCACGGGTTCCCCCGACGTGATACCAGAGAACAGTATAGTGAATGATAGCCGTTATCAATCTAGAGAAGATTTTAATGTAGTCACTAGCAGTACGGATGTGAGTATGGAAAATATTATAGCTTATTGTCATGTTGTAATTAAAATGAATTGAGACGAGGTAACCAATGTATGGAACATATGGAGCTTAATTGATGATGTAAGGAGACTTTTACAGCCCAACTGATCCTTACCTACGTTAAGAAATATAAAAATTATATTAGAAATCTAAATGAAATAGGTACGTACAGATATATTTCAATACCCAAATCACAATGCATTCTTGATACATTCATTCAATCATTTAATGCTCAAAATATTGGTCAACAGGAAAGCTTTCCGGGATTTTTTTATAATTGGTAATTACATAGATTTCGATGTGCTCTTTTCAAATGTCTGCGTTGCCACGTCGCGTCGTATATTTTTTGGTTGCACCGCCATATTGAAAATATGGCGCCTGAATATTATTTTTAACTTTTCTTATTCAATTTACGTCTTTGCAACTTTTGCTAAATATATTAGATAAATTATAGAAAATTGTAATATAGCGGCGCGAACGGCAAATATACGAGGTAATGAGTATTATTTTGGAAAGAGCACAACAAAATATACAAACCAATTACTAATTTTCAAAACGCCCGGATAACTTTTCAGGTAAAATTACCAAAATATACTATCTAAGAATCCTTGGTATGTATTTACTAGCGTTTATGATTCAAATAAGAAATCTGAGCACACGAAATCAGATCCAGGTTTAGATTCAGCTATCACAATTTAAATTTGAAAATAAACTAAGAAACGTAATGATTTTAAGTGATATTTTCGATATATTAGGTGCTGATAAAACAAATTCAAATTCAAATTCAAAATATACTTTATTCAAATAGGCTTTTTACAGCAATTTTGAATCGTCAAGTTACAGGTCCATTGGTTATAGATTTTTTTAAGCTACCGCCGGTTCGGAATGTAGTCTGAATATTTTTTTAAACTCTAATAGTAACCTATTGTTTTTCAGGTTTTAACAACAAAAGAGAAGGAACATGTTAAAAACATGTCAAAAGGTCGATATAAAGCGGTTTTGATTAAAAGTATTCAACAGTTTTCAAGGCATCCAGGGTAAGATAATAATTTTTCTTAGGGCGAGAATTACACTTGTACGTTTTGCTCGCACTTATATTAGGCGACAATTGCATTTTTAAGTTTTAGTCTCGTAAATTATATACAATAACTTTATAACCTGATAACTTACTCAGATATTCTTATGAAAGCTGTGACTGTCAAAAACAAAGGCACTGCCATTACATTTTTTCAGGTGTAAAGCAATGACGAACAACTTATGTATTTTTTAATGAAAATCTTAAAGAAAACTTATCTGAAAATTCTTATATATTTTAAACTTTCGCGATTTATACTATTCAAATTTAATATAAAGGGTCTTATCGCGATAACTAGTGGTATTAATACCTTTTTATTGCCCGACGTTTCGACGAAGTTACATTCGCCGTGGTCACGAGCTGACTGGTGTACCGCGCGCCCTCCGGCGGCGAGTGCGCGAATATTCTTCGCTTACCCTCACAATATTAATATTGTCTTTACCTTTATTATAATGCTGGAAGCACACTACACTAACACAATCACAATCGTATTAATACCATTAGTTATCGCGATAAGTCCCGTTATATTAAATCTGAAAATTCATGTCTGAAATTAACATAAATTGTTTATCATTTCTTTTACACCTAAAATAATTTACTGTCAGTAAAAGTAGGCATATTGAAACTTACAACTAACATATAGTTACCTAGGTAACTGTTACCAGGTTACAGATGTAAATAACGGAGCAAGTAACACACAAAACACAAAATATACAATATTTATTAAAACAAATGATCTTAAAAGATATCTATAATTTTACGATTTAGTGGGTCTTTTTATATAAATAAATGCTTAATGTGCAAACAAATATAACTGGAAACATATAATAACGATTAAATGTAAAAAATAATAGATTATTCCATAATTATTTAAATCTGGATAAAATCTTTTTGAAGAGGTTCTCAATTCGTCAAAGACATTTTCTTAAATGTATGTTACCGATTACTCGAAAACAGCTTCACCGATTTAGTTATTTTTCGCCTGAAAAGTTATACTATACCATATATCTCATAGAATTTTCATAAAAATCGATTTATTTCGATTTTCAAATCAAATAACTGTTATAAATACGACATCCAAGTAAACGAAGTGACGTATTTTCTTTTTGAAATCGGTTCATATTTTTTAAAGTATTGTAACAAAGTTGGTTCCTTTATATTTTTTTTGTTAATTTTTGTATTACAGTCACGTATACCAAGCGTTTATTCCGGTAGCCAATATGGTGTGTAACGTGACCGTACGTTTCGTTCTACGTGGACGGAAATACTTCCCAACATAACAGTTTAACTAACAATACTGCCTGACTTTAGGTGTTTTGTTAAAATGGTATTTATATATTTTACAAATCTATATACAGATTTGTAGCTATTAAAAATGTAATATTTTTTTCAAAAGCTACATATATACTAGTGTTATAAATGGGAAAGTAACTCAGTATTTTTGTTTGTTTTTTACGTTGTAACACATAACATTTTTATCCGTGCATAGAACATCGCTTAATCCGAAGTGCGATAAAACACACATGCACGCATGCACGCACGCACGCACGCATACACGCACGCACGAGCTCACGTGCGCGCGCATATTTACACGAAAATTGGCCTTAAGTTAAAAAAAAAATTTAAACGCAAAGAAAAGAATACATATTATAATTAAAAAAATAAATTGTATATTTAGGTATGCACGATGCAGTGCTTGACTTCTATAGGAGCCTTATTTGCATTAGTGACCATGATTACCATATTGTCGCCTCATTAACCCAATGCCGAAATAAACCAATACTGACGTAATTAAATAACGCGAACCTCTCTGTATTTTATATTTTTAATGGTTATTTTTGATCCTTATCAAATTAACGAATCACTTTTATCTTAAATAACCTTTAATTGTGAGACTGAATCTATTAAATTAATTTTATAATGGCAATTAAAAGCCTAGTAAACAAATAAATAAAACCTTACTTAAACATAACCCGACTGCCTAAATAAAATGTTTTAAATAATACATCTTATATTATTTGAAACATTATGTAACTTTACATTGGTAAAAGAAGTTTCGAAATCGGATAAACGGTACGGAAGATCGGTATTCCGCATCCGTGATCCGTGATTCCGGGAAATAATACCCTACGTCACTCCCAAAATTAAGATGAATTTAATGACACCTCTATGCTGACATCCTTAAAAAGGTTTAGGCTGTAGGGCTTGCCAAAAAAAATACATTCTCCAACGGCAGTAAGGTTACAAGCTGTAATGTACACAACACATATTCTTCTAAAGTTCATTCAACCATTCATATCACGCCAATCAAACCACCCATCATCCATCACTACGGAGGGACATCATGGATAAATAAGCCCTTCATCATCCAGGAAGCGGTGCGCAAGTTAGCCTTCCATTTTACTGGTTTTTGTTCTGAAATGCCTAGACTATATCTAGTTTTTGCACTGCCGACCTAATCAACATCATGTAGCCGAAATGCTATGTTACATTACATCGATCTCAACGGATCATCACTGTGAACTGCAAAATTTTTGTTTAAAATCATTTCATGCGTAACGATAAAGGAATATATCGTGAGGTAACCAGCATGTAAAGTCTGACATATGGTTTACGCCCAGCAGCAGTGAAGCAGCGTGGTGGATCACGCTCAAAGGATTCTTAATAGGAGAGGAGGCCTTTACCTGGAAATTAACAAGCTGTTACTTTACGGGCTGTTACTAAAGATATTTTATATTACTTTCAGAGGACTAATATTCTCCGTATTCTTCCCTATCATCCAAGTGGTTGCGTTCTTCCTCGCGGTGGGACATGACCCGAGGGATCTGCACTTAGCTGTTGTTAACGATGAGGCCGCTTTTACATCAAGTAATGTTTATTTCGTAAACAGAAGCTAATCGGATGCTGATAAGCAATAATGTGTCCACAAAAGTCAAATTCGGAGATATTGATGTATTACGATTCTGCTTCACTTATTTAAGATTATTCAAAAAATTGTAGTCATATAAATTAGGTACGAAAAAAAAATTCTTAATTAATTGGTTCGAATTTCAAGTGCATTCCATTTTTTGCAATTTATACAATAATCTCAAATAATTAAATAACTTTTTATTAGATAATATATTAAATGTATCAGTATGATTTAAATTAATTATACCTTTCATCAAAAAATAAAATAAACGATGAATATATACAACTTCAAACATATTTGTAAAGAATAGGTTTGACATCTTTAGACGCCATTTTCTCAAAATGAAGTCCGTGTGGCTTGACACAGTATTGCTTATCAGTGTCGAATTATTAATAATTATCAACATTTATATAAACTGCATAGATCTAGACTAATCGCACCGGTTACCCGCACTACCATTTGAGAAATGTGTCACGTGCAAAAGTTTCCAGTAAATATAATAATTACATGGGTAGCATGTTCAGAGGGTCTGGTGTGAATTTGCGAAGTGTATACTGATAATTAATACTGTGCTGTTTGAGGGGTTCTTGTAAGCGGAAACGTCCGTCTTGTCACGGGTTCTAGGAGATACTATCTACGAAATGCACGCGCATTTCCCTAACCGAATCGTAGTTTGTGATTGCATCATTAAAATGTAGCATGGATAAAATACAGCGACAATCGATGACGCTGTTTGTCCATACTGAGTCTTAAAACGCAATTCGAGCTTCTGATGGTTACTTTCTACAAAAATCTATTTTATATGTATGCAATACATACAATGTCTTTTTAACTTACAGTTGGAGTAAATATCTGTAATAACAAGAGCGCAACGCTGGTGCGACAGAGGGAAGACGAAACATGCGAACAGTACATGCTGAGCTGCTGGTTCCTTGAAGAAATGGAAAAACGGAAATTGTATCCCGTGGGTGTATTCTGCGTTATCAATATTTTATTTAGTTTCATTTATTTAATCACAAAATATTTAATTATATTTTTAGAATTATATTTCTTTAAAGAGTTTTATAAAAAAATAAACTTTAAATAAATGAAAAATAAAATGCGCAATTTTGTTTGTTTGGATGACATAATAATTCCATCTATTTTGATTTTAAAACCATACTACTGAACCAACTAGAATTCTATGAGACCAAAGGGTCATTAACCAAACCGCTTAAGTCGTTTTCGAGTAATAGAAAAAGTCCCCGACGAATTGAGACCCTCCTCCTTTCTTGGAAGTGGTTTAAAAAAACGCAACTCTATAAAAGTAAAAAAAAGTAAAGTAACAGCCTGAAAATGCCCACTGCTTGGCAAAGGCCTCCTTCGTATGAACAAAAGGTTCAGCGCATAATCCACAACGCTGCTTCACTGCGAGTTGGAGGATATAAGTGTGGATTTCTGCCGGGACATGCAAATTCTTCGATGGTGCGAAAACATTTAAACACAAATTTAGCACTTGGAAAGGCAGGTTTTATCCCGCGATCGTCAGTTGAGATCAATGTATTCTAACCACTGGGCCATCTCGGCTCTTCACAGACGATATACAACTCGACGCAAGAAGCGAAGCAAGCGGTGACGAAGCGGCACGTGTACGGCGCGCTGCACTTCCCGCGCAACTTCAGCTCGGCGTTGGCGCTGCGCGTGTCGGAGGGCGACGTGGACGACGACACCGTGGACGACAGCACCGTCAGCGTGTGGCTCGACATGAGCGGTGAGAGATTAGACTCTTAGTGCTGGTCACCTCTTTTGGTAACTTCTAGACGATAGCACTGTTAGTGTGTGGCTAGATATGGACGGTAATTGTCCTTACTACCTACTCCCCTTCTAACTAATCTACTTATTCTTCTCTTTTTTAATAAAAAACAAACCTGGCCAATGGGCGGACCGGCTGATGTTAAGTGATATCCTACTCCGCACATGATATTTGCAACATCAGAGGAGTCGCAAATGCGAATGGAATTGGGGAGAGGATTAAGCTTCCCAATCTCTTACTCACTGTACGAAAGCTATATTAGCTATTTCACGCCTATCTTCTGCGAGTATTACTGAACTGTTACTAATATTCAGAAAACTTAACATTACGAATTTCATCACATTATTTCATTTGGATTACGATTCCATTTATTTTATTTATATGAAGCAATTGTCAACTTCAGATCACCAGATATCGAACTTTGTGAAGATGCAATTACACAAAGCATACGAATCATTCGCGAGACGATCCATGCGGGCGTGCGACAAGAACGAAGAACTTGTACAGGTAAGGAATTATAGACTAACGGGCGAATTGTCCAACAATGTCACTATCGTTATCCCCAAATTGAAACACCATACCATAACCGTCTCCTTAATAGAAGAAGATGCCTGATTTCATCTATGGAATATTTACAAGCTAATATAGTGCAGTGCAGTATTGCTATCAAAATATGCATTTTGTCAGTTAAAAGCTTTATTTTTAACATAAAAAAAGTTGTGTCAATCGGTCATAATGGATAACTTTTAACGCATAGCTCTAAAACCCCGATTCTGTAACCATTTAGACGTAAACTAGAGCGTGATACCTTCAGCAATTAGCTTAAAACAGTATTCTAGATGCCTTATTCAAATGCAAAAATGTAGCTAATAATCCTTTAAACGGCGTCTGAAACGTGTTATGAAGTTTCGTGCTTTCGAACGCTATTTTTTGGGTTACAATAATGCATTATTTTTCTAGATTCCTGTGCGATTCGAAGAACCGATCTACGGAATGATGGACACTGAAATAGTCGCGTACATGGCACCCGGTGTTATGGTCACGTGAGTGAAAATTTATTAATTAACAAAATCAATTTTCTGTTATTTTATATTATGTTTCTTTAATATTATATACACAATACATGTACACTTTCCATACTAACTTAGGTACCTCTCTTGTTTTTCTTAATGAAAAACTTAAGGATTTAAAACTTAATATGTTATTTACATCTTATATAATTGTATATGTCAAATTAATGTGTTCAAATCATAAATTACTAGGACTTTTTAGTATAATTAATATCGGATGTATTTCACAAATAGTTGATAACATTAATACTAGACCAGTGTAATTGTTTAAAAATTCATTTTAGTTTCGAAATGACTTTGTTTGCTAAATAAGTTAAGTAAATATTATAAATATCTTATAACGCCTAAAATATTCAATAAGTTTATAGTGATATCTTATAAATTGACTGTTTTAAGTCTTATTTACTTGACTGTACCCTACGCGAATTCAGACGCGCCTCGTATTCAGACCATCACATACTTGAATCGACGTATACCGTTAAGCGCCTTTAGAACTATACCTACGAAGTAGCAACCCAAGATTCCCCACAGCTGGTATAGCTCAATGGCTCCCTCAGGATAATCTACTTCCTGGCGGCGATCGTGACGTCGACGCTGATGATCTCGGACCGGCTGGAGGGCGTGTGGGAGCGCAGCGCGGTGGCGGGCGTGCAGCCCAAGGAGATGCTGCAGGTGCACATCCTGCTGCAGTCGCTCGTCATACTCGTGCAGGTATAGCTTGATCTATTGCTTTCTTTACTTTAGTAACCACCGTCCAAAAAAAGGAGGAGGAGCTCAATTTATTTCTTTTTTAGGGTTCCGTACCTTAAAAGGAAAAACGGAACCCTTATAGGATCACTTTGTTGTCCGTCTGTCTGTCTGTCTGTCTGTCTGTCTGTCTGTCTGTCTGTCTGTCTGTCTGTCTGTCTGTCGGGATGTCAACCCTTTTTTCTCAGAAATGCATAGACGTATCATGTTGAAATTAATATCATATACTCAAATCTACGATGACATGCGGCCGTGAAAATATTAAAGTTCTAAGTCAACGCAATCAAAAGATAATGGAAAATATGTCGTATATTTTGACCATTTTAGCGTTTTCGCAAGGGAATCAAAACCTATAGGATACTTCCCATTGACCTAGCACGATGAAATTTGGCAAGAAGTAAGATCTTATGGTACAAATTAAGGAAAAAATCTGAAAACTGTAAATTTTTGTATGTATGTTTGTCTGTTTGTAAGTTTGTCTTTCAACCTTTTTCTCAGAAACGCGTGAAGGTAACAAATTTTTATCAACGTCAAGTACTCAGAGTTGTAATTACTAAGAGCTGTGAAAAAATCAAACTTCTAAGTTAACGCAATCAAAAGATACGGTCATTTATATCACATATTTTAAGTATGATAGCGTTTTTAACGTTTTCGCAAGGGAATCAAAACCTATAGGGTACTTCCCATTGACCAAGCATTATAAAATTTGGCCAGGAGCAAGGTCCTTTAGTATACATAAAGGAAAAAATCCGAAAACTGTAAATTTCTGTTCGTGTGTCTGTCAGTATGTACGTCTGTCTTTCAACCTTTTTCTCAGGAACGCGTAAATGTATCAAGTTGTAAATTGATCAAGCGAAAAATATATTAATCTTAGAATTAAAAAAATAACTGGTCAAGTGCGAGTAGGACTCGCGCACCGAGGGTTCCGTACAAACTTATAGAAATCTATATAAGACTAACCCATCTACGCCATTTGTGGTCTTCATCATCAGTTCCAACATAAGTTACTATCAAAAATACCTAAATCGGTATACGCTTGCCTATAATATTTGAGGAGTTCCCTCAATTTCTCCAGGATCCCATCATCTGATCCTGACCTGAAGACAATGGGACCACCTTGGAAGTATACCATTTCAAACAAAAAAAAAATTTGAAAATCGGTACCCAAATGGCGGCGTAATCGGCGAACAAATATAAAAAAAAAATTAAATACAAGGTCGAATTGAAAACACTCCTTTTTAGAAGTCGCTTAAATATAATCAAATATTATGTAAATATGGATCACGTCCCAAAAACTATTTTGAAACTACTTAGGAGCACTTTAATTTAAAATACGATCATGGATGCAATCCACGGAAACACAAAATTTTATTTTAAGTACAAATACACCTTATACTTTCAAAAAAAAAAGTTATAGCGCGATTCAGGCTACACCTAGTGCCATCTCTTGACAATTTCAATGAACTAACTTGTTGACTTTGACATTAACAACATAATTATATTGTATTTTATTCTCGTTTTATTTTTATTTATATTCTACTACACTCCACTACCCCTGCACTACGTTCGTAAAATATTTAGATTTACATTATCAATCAAAATATCGAAATATATATTAGTGTTGCCAAGACGAAAATAATTAGTCCTTAATTCGAACAAAACTAATTGTTTATTTATAAATAACTAATTATATTACTAATAACCAGAAGACTTATATGTGTAGATAAATAAGTAAATTAAATAACTCGATCTGTTTGAATTTAATTTTAAAATTTTCGTACTAAGTCAATACGAGTACTTAAATCAAATCGCGTGAAGCTCTTATATTGAATGTTAATTACGTAATGACGTTATAAATCGACGATAAAACTTTTAAATGAAAAGTTTATTTTATAATTTTTAGCGCGTTTAAATAATAATTAAAATAAAAATTTTTATTAATCGAGCAGAATTATATCACAGTTAATATCATAATGTTGTAATAGATGGCATTAGCTGTACGCTGCATCGCGCTATCATTTTGTTAGCTGCGATATATAGATTGCATTGCGTTGTTAATAAAGGTTTGCTGCTTTTTAATGTTTTCGTATTGATACAAATTTCTTCTCAGTGTTTGTAAAATTGTTTTTTTGACCATGGTCAACTTCTATGTTAATTTGTTACAAGTACATATAATTTTAATTCTAAGATTAATATATTTTCCGCTTGATCAATTTACAACTTGATACATTTACGCGTTCCTGAGAAAAAGGTTAAAAGACAGACGTACAGACTGACAGACACACGAACAGAAATTTACAGTTTTCGGATTTTTTCCTTTATGTATACTAAAGGACCTTGCTCCTGGCCAAATTTCATAATGCTTGGTCAATGGGAAGTACCCTATAGGTTTTGATTCCCTTGCGAAAACGTTAAAAACGCTATCATACTTAAAATATGTGATATAAATGACCGTATCTTTTGATTGCGTTAACTTAGAAGTTTGATTTTTTCACAGCTCTTAGTAATTACAACTCTGAGTACTTGACGTTGATAAAAATTTGTTACCTTCACGCGTTTCTGAGAAAAAGGTTGAAAGACAAACTTACAAACAGACAAACATACATACAAAAATTTACAGTTTTCAGATTTTTTCCTTTATTTGTACCATAAGATCTTGCTTCTTGCCAAATTTCATCGTGCTAGGTCAATGGGAAGTACCCTATAGGTTTTGATTCCCTTGCGAAAACGCTAAAATGGTCAAAATATACGACATATTTTCCATTATCTTTTGATTGCGTTGACTTAGAACTTTAATATTTTCACGGCCGCATGTCATCGTAGATTTGAGTATATGATATTAATTTCAACATGATACGTCTATGCATTTCTGAGAAAAAAGGGTTGACATCCCGACAGACAGACAGACAGACAGACAGACAGACAGACAGACAGACAGACAGACAGACAGACAGACAGACAGACGGACAACAAAGTGATCCTATAAGGGTTCCGTTTTTCCTTTTAAGGTACGGAACCCTAATTATATGTACTTGTAACAAATTAACATAGAAGTTGACCATGGTCAAAAAAACAATTTTACAAACACTGAGAAGAAATCAAAGTATCAATACGAAAACATTAAAAAGCAGCAAACCTTTATAAACAACGCAATGCAATCTATATATCGCAGCTAACAAAATGATAGCGCGATGCAGCGTACAGCTAATGCCATCTATTACAACATTATGACATTAACTGTGATATAATTCTGCTCGATTAATAAAAAATTTTATTTTAATTATTATTTAAACGCGCTAAAAATTATAAAATAAACTTTTCATTTAAAAGTTTTATCGTCGATTTATAACGTCATTACGTAATTAACATTTAATATAAGAGCTTCACGCGATTGATGTCAAAGTCAACAAGTTAGTTCATTGAAATTGTCAAGAGATGGCGTTAGGTGTATCCTGAATCGCGCTATAACTTTTTTTTTTTGAAAGTATAAGGTGTATTAGTACTTAAAATAAAACCTTGTGTTTCCATGGATTGCATCCATGATCGTGTTTTAAATTAAAGTGGTCCTAAATAGTTTCAAAATAGTTTTTGGGACGTGATCCATATTTACATAATATTTGATTATATTTAAGCGACTTCTAAGGAGTGTTTTCAATTCGACCTTGTATTTAATTTTTTTTTTATGTTTGTTCGCCGATTACGCCGCCATTTGGGTACCGATTTTCAAAATTTTTTTTTTGTTTGAAAAGGTATACTTCCAAGGTGGTCCCATTGTCTTCAGGTCAGGATCAGATGATGGGATCCTGGAGAAATTGAGGGAACTCCTCAAATATTATAGGCAAGCGTATACCGATTTAGGTATTTTTGATAGTAAATTATGTTGGAACTGATGATGATGACCACAAATGGCGTAGATGGGTTAGTCTTATATAGATTTCTATAAGTTTGTACGGAACCCTCGGTGCGCGAGTCCTACTCGCACTTGACCAGTTATTTTATTTATGTATGTTTACTAATTTCTCAAAAACGGATTGACTGATTTGGTTTAATAATATATAATAAATAAATATATATAATTTCTGTTTTTTGTTCAAAATCGGTTAAGCAGTTTGATTTTTAAATCAAGAACAACTAAACGAAATTCCATATTTTCTTTTGAATGCAATTGTTTTTTTTAAAGTCCTAATTATCATTTTTGCTGCCATTTATAAAATTTATATTCCCTTAAATTCCCTTTCGCCTCAAAATTAAATATTTTTTTAGGTATTGTTTTTTTTACAATAAAGAATATGTTTAAGAATTTTATTAGCTCAATAGCGTATAATATTTGACTCTATCTTAATAATAGTGATCTTTTTCAGACAACCTTTAGACAATGGAATAATTTTAAAGGTGACTTCATGCATATCTCGTTGCAGCTGATCGTTAGATAACATTAGGTTAACATTACTTATCAATGCATCTTAGATTAGCGATATCTTCATTTCAGTTGTCATTCATTAATCTTGCTTATTCCAAGATTATGTAATTTTTATGTATGCTATTATGACATTGATAAATATAATTCATATTATGTATTATTCGTAATGTTAAAATAAAATAATATGAATGATTTTTTCATATATTTTTAACCTAAAGGGTACACTAAAAAATCAACAAAACCTTTTTGCTGAGCTGAATTCTCGTCGTTTTAAAGAAATTCTTAAACAATGATTTAAATATTTCTTGTATTATTTATTATATAGAATAATTAATACACACAGACGTGTAAGAACCGACTTCTAAAATGTTGGTGGAATTCGTAGTGTATATTTTTTATAATGTCTGCCACTTCAGAACTACGTCTTTTCTTAACCAATTTTGGTTCCTTCGATTTTTACTCAAAATCGCTAGTTTGTTATATTTTTGGGTTTAAAGTCAGTTCTTTTACTACTGAGAATTATCGCTCGACGCAGACGTTCGAGATGATGATCGTGGCGTTCGTGGGCTACCGGCTGCCCACGCGCGGCTCGCTGTGGGCGTGCGGCCTGCTGCTGTTCCTGCAGGGCCTGGGCGGGATGTGCTACGGGTTCCTGCTCTCCGTGCTCTGCTCCAGCTACACTCTCTCCTTCTTCATCGCCACGGGGAGCTTCTACCCCATGATCCTGCTCTGTGGTGAGTCCTTGTTTGTTATTAATACTTTTGACGTTAATTTAACACAATATCTAACGTAAAAGCGTTATCTTTACATAGCAAAGTCTGTACACTTAGATCTTTGAAACTACGCAACGGAATTTAATGAGGTTTTTATCAATGAACCAAGTGATTCGTAATGTAATGTCGTGAAAAATTACATGGAAGAAAATATCGAACTAGAGCAATAAAAGATAAATTCACCAAAACCTCATCGATTGAGATCGGCGTGTTCTCATTTTATATACATTGTATGGTTTTATTGAAATAAATAAATAAATGAAAATAAAAACGAAATCTTAGTAATTTATTATTTTATTTTTCACAGGAATTCTCTGGCCGATCGAAGGAATGCCAGACTACCTTCGACTCTTCTCTTATGGTCTTCCATTCACTCTACCCTCCAAGTCCCTCAGAGACCTGATGGAGAAGGGTTCCTCCATCACCAACCCCGACGTCTACAGCGGGTTTCTCATCACCATCGCGTGGATCATCGGCGCTTTAATACTGTGCTTCGTACGGTTAAAATATAGGAAAACGTAGTCTCCTAAATTAAGTTAATAATTAGTTAATCTAGTGCTTAACAGAATCTATATCACAAATTCGAAATTCCAAATAATTTAATAATATTTCTTCTTTTTTCTGTTCGTTTAATAATTGTCGATTCGACGATTTGGTGTTTCTTAATGATGTATTTACCAGCGTCGATGACAAAAGAAAAATGACTTTTATTTCTAATTTTGCTCAATTTTGTATATAAATTTAGAAAATATTTAGGACGCAGGACAGATCTGATCGAAATAAGTCTAATCAGGTCTGTTCTTTTGGGGATAATTGGATACGGGTCTCGGACCTGTTCTCGAAAATAGTTGGATGCTGATAAGCAATAATGTGTCAACACACAAAAAGTCAAACACTCTCCGAATTCAATGCTGTATTCTGATAATGCGTCACGCAATAATACAAAATAATATATACATATTCTTAATTAATTATTCCTTTTATCTAAGTAGAAAATATAAAATTTGATATATGATATATCAATCATTTTTTTCTACTTTGATTTCAACACGTTTATTAAGAATAGTTATGACATCTTTAGGTGCCATTTTCTCAAAATGACGTACTTTTATTTATCAGTGTCCAGTTTAGCCTGGTCGAATTATCCACCAGGGTACTCCAGTGGAGGGGATAGCGATTGTTATGAATGTCGCTCAATATCTATTGCGACGACCAATAGATGGCGTTATTAGCACATAAACTTTCGCTTATTGGTGATGCTTAGGTTAATTGAGCTTAAAGCTCTTTCGGGTAGCTGTACATAGCTTATGTTAGCTTTATGTGGTATCATAGCATTAATACGGTTAAGTACGTCTAGGTAATAAGTTATAGGCTGTCGTGAAATCCAAAACTTTGTGATTTTTTTTAATTAAGTATAAGTACACGTTTATTGTATTTTATACATGCATTTTGTAAAATAAAGGTGCCTTTTGTACAAAAATAGTATTTTTATTTGTTAATATGAAGTTATTTTTTCATTTAATACAATAAATAAATATGACATTTCTTTGCATTAAACACTTAATGCTGCTAACAATACAACTAATATAAATAACGTTATAATTTTATTTATCTTCAATTATGAAGTACAGTAAAATATTACGTTTTACATTTTTTAATTATAGTATAATTAATGACAAATGTATTAATAATTTTATTGTTCATATACAAATACAATAATAAAGCAAAATTAAAACTATAATTCGCTTTTATGACATACTTTTAGGTACGTAGGTAATGGTAACACGTTACTGGATTAACTAAACATTACTATAGTATTTATTTCATTTAAAAATTGCGGCAGGCAAAGGTTAAAATGCTTTGGCAAAGATATTATTTAAACTGTTTCATGGAATCCTTTGACAATGTATAAGTCAAATTATTTAAATGTTTACTGACCACTTCATAATGCATGTTCTACTGGTATCGTTGAAAATCAGGATCTATCAAATCAAATGTCTTCTTTCTAAACATTCAATAAATATCTGAATTAAATTCCTTTCCGTATTCCATTTCATTGCTTTCATTTATAACATTTCGATTTATACTTGGAATTCATTTTTCCACCATGTTTTTATTCGTTCCACATGCTGTTATTCGAATTATGTAATTACCATATCTATGTAAATTTAAGGTAACGATGCAAGAATATGATTTCGTAGGTTTAGTCTAATCTAAACTTGATGAAAGAATTAGTTCCTCAATTAAATAACAAAATCCCATTGTATTTAGACTAATTAAAGTTAAAATGATCTCGATGCACGTTTTACATCAGACCATAATATACAGTCAGAAGATGACCGTAGTTTAAAAAGAAGATTGCTTATAAAAACATTTTTACTTATATCATTCATTTTGAAATTATTTCCTGCTCTTATAGTATTTAAAATGTTCATACATCATTCTTTGACACTTTTCCTTCCTCATCTGATTTCTCTTGAACACCAGATTTCTGGACTCCCAATACTGCCTGGATTTCGCTGAACGTTTTCCCTTTAGTTTCCGGTAAGAAAATGGCTATTAGTATTCCCACTAACACACACATGGCACTGAAGAACCAATAAGTAGCGACTGGTCCTACAGCTGATGTCATTTGTGCGAAATACTTGGTTGTTATAAATATGAAGAAGGTTGATGCAGTTATGCTGATTGAGCAACCCAAGGCTCGACTTGGACCTTCGAAGAGTTCTGCTACTATCACCCATAATAATGAACCTATTCCTGTTAAAATAGAAAGATGGCTGTAATATTTATTATTTTAGTAAGTGTTACTATGGTACTATCAAATTATGGTACAGTAAGTATGAGAAATGCAAAAAAATCATCTACAAAGACTGTCTATTAGATTATTTAGCACTAAGTTATCCCTCTTAAAGTATTAGGAGATTTGAATAATTACTTATCTGTAATTGTAAATGAATTTACTTTATAATGAAACTCTGTACAAGAAAAAAAAATAAGAAATAACTGGTCAAGTGCGAGTAGGACTCGCGCACCAAGGGTTCCGTACAAACTTATAGAAATCTATATAAGACTAACCCATCTACGCCATTTGTGGTCTTCATCATCAGTTCCAACATAAGTTACTATCAAAAATACCTAAATCGGTATACGCTTGCCTATAATATTTGAGGAGTTCCCTCAATTTCTCCAGGATCCCATCATCTGATCCTGACCTGAAGGCATTGGGACCACCTTGGAAGTATACCTTTTCAAACAAAAAAAAATTTGAAAATCGGTACCCAAATGGCGGCGTAATCGGCGAACAAACATAAAAAAAAATTAAATACAAGGTCGAATTGAAAACACTCCTTTTTAGAAGTCGCTTAAATATAATCAAATATTATGTAAATATGGATCACGTCCCAAAAACTATTTTGAAACTACTTAGGATCACTTTAATTTAAAACACGATCATCGTTGCAATCCATGGAAACACAAAATTTTATTTTAAGTACTAATACACCTTATACTTTCAAAAAAAATAGTTATAGCGCGATTCAGGATACACCTAGTGCCATCTCTTGACAATTTCAATGAACTAACTTGTTGACTTTGACATTAACAACATAATTATATTGTATTTTATTCTCGTTTTATTTTTATTTATATTCTACTACACTCCACTACTCCTGCACTACGTTCGTAAAATATTTAGATTTACATTATCAATCAAAATATCAAAATATATATTAGTGTTGCCAAGACGAAAATAATTAGTCCTTAATTCGAACAAAACTAATTGTTTATTTATAAATAACTAATTATATTACTAATAACCAGAAGACTTATATGTGTAGATAAATAAGTAAATTAAATAACTCGATCTGTTTGAATTTAATTTTAAAATTTTCGTACTAAGTCAATACGAGTACTTAAATCAAATCGCGTGAAGCTCTTATATTGAATGTTAATTACGTAATGACGTTATAAATCGACGATAAAACTTTTAAATTAAAAGTTTATTTTATAATTTTTAGCGCGTTTAAATAATAATTAAAATAAAAATTTTTATTAATCGAGCAGAATTATATCACAGTTAATGTCATAATGTTGTAATAGATGGCATTAGTTGTACGCTGCATCGCGCTATCATTTTGTTAGCTGCGATATATAGATTGCATTGCGTTGTTTATAAAGGTTTGCTGCTTTTTAATGTTTTCGTATTGATACAAATTTCTTCTCAGTGTTTGTAAAATTGTTTTTTTGATCATGGTAAACTTCTATGTTAATTTGTTACAAGTACACATAATTTTAATTCTAAGATTAATATATTTTCCGCTTGATCAATTTACAACTTGATACATTTACGCGTTCCTGAGAAAAAGGTTGAAAGACAGACGTATAGACTGACAGACACACGAACAGAAATTTACAGTTTTCGGATTTTTTCCTTTATGTATACTAAAGGACCTTGCTCCTGGCCAAATTTTATAATGCTTGGTCAATGGGAAGTACCCTATAGGTTTTGATTCCCTTGCGAAAACGTTAAAAACGCTATCATACTTAAAATATGTGATATAAATGACCGTATCTTTTGATTGCGTTAACTTAGAAGTTTGATTTTTTCACAGCTCTTAGTAATTACAACTCTGAGTACTTGACGTTAATAAAAATTTGTTACCTTCACGCGTTTCTGAGAAAAAGGTTGAAAGACAAACATACAAACAGACAAACATACATACAAAAATTTACAGTTTTCAGATTTTTTCCTTTATTTGTACCATAAGATCTTACTTCTTGCCAAATTTCATCGTGCTAGGTCAATGGGAAGTACCCTATAGGTTTTGATTCCCTTGCGATAACGCTAAAATGGTCAAAATATACGACATATTTTCCATTATCTTTTGATTGCGTTGACTTAGTACTTTAATATTTTCACGGCCGCATGTCATCATAGACTTGAGTATATGATATTAATTTCAACATGATACGTCTATGCATTTCTGAGAAAAAAGGGGTGACATCCCGACAGACAGACAGACAGACAGACAGACAGACGGACAACAAAGTGATCCTATAAGGGTTCCGTTTTTCCTTTTAAGGTACGGAACCCTAAAAAATGAAGCTAAATTGATTAATAAAAATACTTACCAGCGCAGTAGCAGAATATCACGAGTATCAGTGAAATAATCGGTAAGTAGTTCATAAATCCGGTTATTTCATAACCCTCTGTTCCACTTATCTTGAAAAACGTTCCAAGTCCTAACTGGAGAAAAAAAAAACAAATTATTTGAAATGAAACTAATTCAATTGGCAATTTCTTTTATAGCAGATTTGCAGGAATATTTGACGTTGCTTTTAGAAAAGCTTGACAAGTTTTTGTATTTTGATCTTAATATAACGCACGGTTAGTATTAAAGTAACCGAAATCAAAAATTCACATTTTTTAGCACTGAATTTATATTTGAACTTCGGTCACTTGTTTAGACTTTTTTCTCACAACATGTCGATGGAATAGTTTTTATTTTTTTAATTACAGATTGACATAAAACTAAATTTTAATTACTAACTCCGCGAACTCGTTTTACACGGATTTTGAAATCGGTCTCTTTAATACTAATCGTGTGATATTTCTTTGTAACACTCTTCTTCTTATCTAAGTTAATTACTACGTATATTCTCACCATTCCCAAAAACATTCCAGTGAGAGATGTCAGCAAAATAGTTCTTCTACCAAATTGTCTTGAGCTCAGCGTAGTACAAAAGCTGGCCAACACTTGAATCAAACCAATAACAACTGACGCTAGTTCAGGTTTCACACTAGTCTTCGTAGATTCAAAAATCGTTTGCAGGTAAAACGATACAGCATTAAATCCCACTAATTGTGCACCACCAGCTACCAAAAATCCTAATAGAATAGACTTTATAAACATCCGATTTTTCAGTAATGCTACTTTGTCAATCGTTTCTTCGTTATTTTTAGATAATTTGTATTCTTCTATTTCTTTGTCAGCGAGTTCCTCTGATCCTCTTATTTGGGTTAAAATTTTAACAGCCTCTTCAGTGCGACCTGAAAAAATTGGTAATTAAATTGATAAACTTATCGCAAGTATGATTCAAAGAGGCAAAATTAGCGAGGTCACCACGCATAAAGCCAGCCATAAAAGGATGATATGGGTTGTTTGAAATTGACAGCTAATTATTAAATCTACCCACGTAGCGCTCGAGCAGATCATTTGCCTCAAAGCAATTGTAATTTATTTATTTAGAAATACCAACAATGGCATGAAGAGATTTTCTACTTTCACGTTATCCATGATGACAATATATGTATAATAGTAACATGAGGTTACAGATAGTATATATACATATTTATACTTCTATACCTTTAGAATACAGATGATAAGGTGAATCTGGCAAGCAAAGTAGGGGCACTGTAGATAAAACCATCGCTATTGTAGTTGCTATGCTGAAGGTGCTGTAGGAAACGAAGGGTCCCACGGATAGTGTTATTATAATGCCCAATGATGAGAATATCTGAAGAAACGTGCCTAAAGAACCTCGATGATCTTTCTGAAAAAAAAAAATTGGAAAATAGGATTCAATTCGGTTTTCCCTCTTCATAAATCCTAAATTAATTGATGCTTACTAGCATTTAGATTTGGAACCTAATGATTATCTACTCCGTTTTCTGCTGACACAAACATTCGACTTTAACTTCACATAGATTTTTAAATAACTTAAATTTAAATTGCGCATTAAACTTATGCTATTTATGTAATAGTTTCGTTATTTATGAATCACGAAAAATTACAAACAATTGAAATACATATTAAGTCTTTAAGTAATTTTTCACTTACGCTAGCAATTTCAGATGCGTAAACAGGGACGACGATAAACATAAACGAATCAGTCACCGCCATCACAGCTCTGCAGAGTATGAACATCCAGACTCTATTGGCGAATATGAGAAAAAATGCCATACCAAGCTTTGGCAGCATCGCCAACAAGATGCAATGCTTCCTACCAATCAGATCTAATAGCATCCCTCCGAATACATTTGCTGGAACAGAAGCAAATTATCAATCGGTTTTTCAATCGACTTCAAGAAAGGAGGTGGTTCTTGTGGTGTATTTAATGATTATTATGTCTGGACACCATCGTTTATTAACCAATTTCGTATTTATTAAAAAACTAATATACTTCAAGAGTGGTCCCATAGATTTTTCAGCAAAATTGGTTCAGAGTTTTGATTTTTAGATTAAAATAACGATAATAAAAATGTCATTCAAATAAATGAAATTGCGTAGTTTCATTTCCAGTAACATTCTCGGTTTTTCGTTTCCTTATATATTTTTAAAGTTGGTTTTTAAAGTTGGTAAATTATTCCATGAAAATTTGATTACTTTTAAGCTCGTGATTATACTATGGCGATATATATAGATTATTACATTACTTACTAAACATGGAACACAAGTAGCCACCAGCAACGACCCATGAGCCTTCTTCTTCCGTAATTGGTTCTGGTAACGGCGTCTCTGTGCTGTTCCGTAACTTCACGAGAACTGGTGAAGACCAGGAGAGACTCATGCCAGTTGACACGACGGCCAGATTTACTGGAAAATATATTTTATATAGGTGACAAGCGCACCTGAAAGTAATAAAATAATACTGCCACTTAAGCCTTGTCTTCTTAGGATAGTGGTACCATCGCAGGTATTTACCGGTCACGGCTCCTTTGGAAAATACCTGTCTAGGATCAGACGCGAGGCAACGGCAGTTTGCCACCATTGCGGGGCGGACGTAGACACTGCCCAGCATCCGCTTAACGCGTGTCCCGCGAGGGCCACCGAGAGGCAGGTCTTGGATCAGGAGATTAGGCAAGATCTCTCCCTGCGAGCATTCGTGTCAGCGATGCTCCGCAGGGAATAGGAGATAACAGGGTGGGCCCGGGAGAGAGCTGATCCCGCCCGACGAGGACAACCGAGGCGTCGTCCTTTCGGCCTCATAGCCCCCCAGCGCCCGGGGCAGAATAAATAGAACGCGCCCTCGGGCCGTGGGTGTGTGAGATGGGGGTCCCATGCATCCGTTTTCATACGGCCCCGAGGAGGACGGCAGCCGGGATGGCCACAAACTATCGTACGCAAAAGACCACACTTTGCCCTTCTGCGATGAGCTCCGCCAGCCACGAGCGGAGCGTTGCACGGGAGGGGCAGTGGATGCGCAAGCACAAGCGATCCCGAGGCCTCTCCATTTCTGTGCTGAGGAAGGCCAAGGAAAAAAAATAGTGGTATCGTCATGTTATGATGATACCGTGATTTACGATGCCAACAGACTTTCTAGAAAACTTCACGTTTAAATGTAATGGTTAAATGTAATACGATTATATTAAACAACGGCAAAATGACGATTACGGTGATCAATCTTTTAATCCTTAATTACTTTTCATTTTTACA
The DNA here is from genome assembly GCA_037950945.1 of Hypolimnas misippus. Classification (NCBI taxonomy): domain Eukaryota; kingdom Metazoa; phylum Arthropoda; class Insecta; order Lepidoptera; family Nymphalidae; genus Hypolimnas; species Hypolimnas misippus. Next base: position 8,116,437 of record JBBEEQ010000009.1, read on the forward strand.
TAGTACTTATAGTATTAAATAAAATATTATTTTGTAGTTACTGCACTAGTCGTGCCTAAGTGGGCAATTTACAAAAAGACTTCGGCATATTTTATAACAGCGAATGTTTCTAAGCTGACGACACCGTTTGTAAACGGCGGATAAAGTTAATATATTGGCAGCAATTCAATAAGTGGACGCTGATAAGCAATACTATGTCAAGTCACACGGACTTCATTTTGGGAAAATGGCGTGTCAAACTTATTCCTAGATTGTTTGAAGAAGTATATATCCATCTTTTCTTTTCTATTTTGATAAAAGGTAGAGTGAATCAAAAACAGATTGATATGATAGAAACTTTTATCTAATAATAAGTTTTTCAAATATGAAATTCGAAACGTTACATTAAGAAACTTTTTTCCGTACTTATTTCGTTTACATAGATGACTTGAAAAGTTTTTGAATTATGTTGAATAAGTAACGCAATATCAGAATTCATCAATATCTCCAGATTTGACTATTTGTGGGTTGACACATTATTGCTTATCAGCATCCAAATATCTACCGTACCGCCTGCGACATATCTACCGTATGTAGTGATCATTTGTATTTCCAACGAGTCGATATCAACCATGCATAAATATTTAAACGTACCTCATTATAATAATTGAGATGGTTTACAAAGATAAAAAAGAATTTTACAAAATAATATTTCCATTACGAACAATTAAAGATAGATTAAATTTTTAAATTTAATTCTTTTTTCCGAGGTAGTGACGTGCAAGTACGAAATAATTATGATTACTTAATCATACATTTAATAGTTGATCTGTGTGATCAACAAATTTTTATTTTCTTCTATTTTTTTTATAAAAATGTTTGATAATCTGGAAGATTCGCGAGTATGTATTATTGTATGTACCTAGGTGTCTTTAATCAATTTTATTATAATTTTTTAACACCTCAACCGATTAAGAAATGTCCATTACTTCTTACAATATTCTGGGTGAAATAAACTTGGAGAAATTTGAAAATATAGTGGAGTTATGAATTAAAACATTATTTTTAAAGCTTTTTAATCATTCTTAATTCGTCTTGAACTTTTTTATGTATTTTCCCCGATAAATCCAAAACGTCGTAATCGATTTAGTTGATTCGTTTCTTATTTAAAAGAGTACACTCTCCCATTGGTCCCGTACAATTTTTATCAAAATCGGTTAAGTAGCTTGGTTATATAAATTATAATATGTGAAAGAATTTAGTCATCCAAGAGGTAATTACGTAGGTATTTTGTTTTTGTAATCGGTTCCTTTTGCTAAAAAAAGCAGACAGTTATATTTTCAACTGACTTCAACAACGGAATAGATTCTTAATCCGTAGCGTATTTTTAAAATGTTTTTTACACCATAAATACGTCATTTCTCAAACGATTTTGAAAATACTTTTTTTTTTTTTGTTTGAAAGAATATGCTTCCAGATTGGTCCCGTAATTTAATTTTAACTGGTTTTGACGTTCAGATAAACGATATTACGTATTTTGCTTTTAAAGTCAAAAATATCGACATATAAAAAGAGGTAAAGAACCTGCGACCTTGTTATACATGTGACATCTCTTTACCACGACGCACGTGAGTCATTTTTGAAAGGTATTTAATAATATCATTAAATAAATACCATATAGATGCTGATAAGCAATAATGTGTCAAGCCACACGGACTTCATTTTGAAAAATGGCGTCAAATGTCAAACCTATTCTTAATAAATTTATTGTACATAGAAAAAAATATTACTATTATTATTATATTATAAATATTTACTTTTATTATATTCCCAACAATTGTACTATGTACAACCCTAGCTTATCTCGATACAATAAATGATTTAACCTTCAATATAAATGACATACAGACAAAAAAACACGTGTATGCAATTTAATTATGCTATCAATTTTATATTTTACTAGCGACGCGCCTTGTCTTCGCGCGTGTGCAAAGAGTTTACGCCATCACATCACAAATCTTTAAAGTACTCGACTATAATAATATTTTTGTTAGTACTTATGTCTAGCATAATATAAATCTAGTATGGATTAAAGAAGTAAAATTGACTTGATTGTTTATAAGTTTGTATGTAGAGGGTAATCTTTGAAACTACTAATCCAATTTTTTTTTGTTGGATAGTCTGAGGGTTCAGGAAGATTATAGGCTATATAAGATCACGCTATGACTCATAGGAGCGAAGCAGTAACCATAAACCGCAATAGCCAGCTAGTGTATTATAAACCTTCTTGAATCAGTTGGTTTATTGACCAAAACCATATTAAAATCCGTTAGGTACTTTAAAAGACCTAAGCGTACAGACGGCGGGTAGCGACTTTGCTTTATACTAAGTTAAGATGTTTGTTTATACAGTTTTGTATGTTTTTCCCATATAGTACATTAGTGCCCGCGACTTCGTCTACTACTACAAATGTTCGTTTTATTTATTAATTTATTCATTTTTAAGGAACGCCAACAATGCCCTTAATTACTTAAGTAATTTATTGCTGTACATAAAGCATAAACTAAAACAGTTTCCTTTAATATGTCAAATAAAAACCAGCTAAAGAGAAGCCATGATTAACAATTTAAATAAGACAAAGTAAATAGAAAAATTAATTATCTTACAACAAACATACAATTCTAGATCATGTTAGAGTCAATTTGGATTAAGGAAGCATTATGTTGCCAATATGTAACTCAGTTTTGATACAACCAAAGCTAGCTACGCCAGCCACGAGCGGAGCAATACACGGGGAATGCGCATACGCAAGCGATCCCGCGGCCTCTCAATTTCTTTGCTAAGTACAGACATCGTAGAGGTTTTAGTGGGTATTAATCTCCACATAACCCGATCTCCCTCCAGGAATCAGGTATCTTTCAAAGATAAAAATAAGTTTTGATACATAGCATGTGCACCTACAGACAAATACCTATTTTTTGAGTATTTCTGTAATAATTAATATATTTTTTAATATATTAATACTATTCTGGCATAGTGGTTTCTTATCAAAAGATGCTTATCAACTAGGTGTTACAACAGTCCTAAATACAAAATTTCAACACTTCACGGCTAATCCTTCTTGAGTAATGTCTAATGAGTGGTAAAAATTATATATTAAAAGTTACATAACAGTGACATATAATATTTTTAAGGAGTCAAGAAGTGGCAAAGATCTGTTATAGAGATAAGTGCGTCATTTCTACACTTTCATTATTTATATGCTTGAGGCGAGAATAAAATTTTAAGTATTACTCTCGAAAGCGATATAACTCTGTAACCTAGTAAGAGATACGTTTTAAGTAGATACGAAAGCCGTGAATATCAAAACTAAAGGCACTGACAGTAAATCTAAATATACTCGTATATAACTCAAAGATGACTGACTGACATAGTGATCTATCAACGCACAGCTCAAACCACTGGACCCAAGCACTAATCAGGCTGAAATTTGACATGCAGGTTATGACATCCGCTAAGAAAGGATTTTGATTAATTCTACCCCCAAGGGTATAAAATAGGGGATGATATTTTGTATGAAACTTTGTCAATATTAAACCGATCGGGCTGAGACTTGGCATGCATAAAGCTGCTATGACGTAGACATCACAGACAAAGTCGCGAGCACCAGTTAGTTCTTTATAAAGATGCAATGAGTAATAACATATGTAAATCTTTATGAATGTCTGACAGTAAATTTTAAATTTATAAGCGTAATCCTCGCCTTACCTATAAATATAAAAGGACGAAAGGTCACTTACTTACTTATCACGAAATTTCAGAAACTACAAGTGCTAGGAGTTTCAAATTTTGCATGGGGGTTCCTTTTCGAATGTAGGTACTCACTAAGACAGAATTTTGCAAAATTCGAACCCTAAGTAGGTAAAACGTGTATGAAAGTCTTACGTTACGCGTGAGTAAACCGCAAATGGCCAAAAGTGTATATCTTACGATCAAAAAACATCCAGAGATGGTCAAAGCATAATTCCTACAATTAATAAAAAATACACACGGAAATTAATATTATTTCATGTTATTAAACGATTAGTAACACACTTAGCTTGAAGATAAACTTATCTTTATAACTTTCACACATTGTTGAGATTATTTACTGTGCATTGTTTAAGATAACTCCCGGCTTATCTTTTGAGAGTACGATATTAATCCCCAGTCATTGTAATCAAAGAGAAGTTGATAATATGTTAAGTGTATATCCCTTATTTATTATAGAACAGTGGTTCTCAATTATTTTTCCTACGTACCAATTCAAGACAGACATCAAACTCGCGTACCTCTCCCCAATTACACGAATGCTTTATAAAACGTGTTTTTTATTTGTTTATTTATTATAACCAAAAATGATTATCAGTTTATTATGAAAAAGTTGAAAAAGTCTGAAAAATCTAGTTACTTTTATGAGAGAATTACACTTATAAGTTTTGCTCTCAGACTTTCACAAATATTTACATAAGTTGTTAATTAACTCTCAGGTAGGTAGGTAACCTTATTTTTGACATTCACAGCTTTCGTAACGTTATAAAATATATTTTGACAATTGCTGTTTATTTTTTTTAGGGTTCCGTACCTTAAAAGGAAAAACGGAACCCTTATAGGATCACTTTGTTGTCCGTCTGTCTGTCTGTCTGTCTGTCTGTCTGTCTGTCTGTCGGGATGTCAACCCGTTTTTCTCAGAAATGCATAGACGTATCATGTTGAAATTAATATCATATACTCAAGTCTACGATGACATGCGGCCGTGAAAATATTAAAGTTCTAAGTCAACGCAATCAAAAGATAATGGAAAATATGTCGTATATTATGACCATTTTAGCGTTTTCGCAAGGGAATCAAAACCTATAGGGTACTTTCCATTGACCTAGCACGATGAAATTTGGCAAGAAGTAAGATCTTATGGTACAAATAAAGGAAAAAATCTGAAAACTGTAAATTTTTGTATGTATGTTTGTCTGTTTGTAAGTTTGTCTTTCAACCTTTTTCTCAGAAACGCGTGAAGGTAACAAATTTTTATCAACGTCAAGTACTCAGAGTTATAATTACTAAGAGCTGTGAAAAAATCAAACTTCTAAGTTAACGCAATCAAAAGATACGGTCATTTATATCACATATTTTAAGTATGATAGCGTTTTAACGTTTTCGCAAGGGAATCAAAACCTATAGGGTACTTCCCATTGACCAAGCATTATGAAATTTGGCCAGAAGCAAGCTTTAGTGTACATAAAGGAAAAAATCCGAAAACTGTAAATTTCTGTTCGTGTGTCTGTCAGTCTGTACGTCTGTCTTTCAACCTTTTTCTCAGGAACGCGTAAATGTATCAAGTTGTAAATTGATCAAGCGGAAAATATATAATTCTTAGAATTAAAATTATATGTACTTGTAACAAATTAACATAGAAGTTGACCATGGTCAAAAAAACAATTTTACAAACACTAAGAAAAAATTTGTATCAATACGAAAACATTAAAAGCAGCAATTTTTTATAAACAACGCAATGCAATCTATATATCGCAGCTAACAAAATGATAGCGCGATGCAGCGTACAGCTAATGCCATCTATTACAACATTATGACATTAACTGTGATATAATTCTGCTCGATTAATAAAAATTTTTATTTTAATTATTATTTAATCGCGCTAAAAATTATAAAATAAACTTTTCATTTAGAAGTTTTATCGTCGATTTATAACGTCATTACGTAATTAACATTCAATATAAGAGCTTCACGCGATTTGATTTAAGTACTCGTATTGACTTAGTACGAAAATTTTAAAATTAAATTCAAACAGATCGATTTATTTAATTTACTTATTTATCTACACATATAAGTCTTCTGGTTATTAGTAATATAATTAGTTATTTATAAATAAACAATTAGTTTTGTTCGAATTAAGGACTAATTATTTTCGTCTTGGCAACACTAATATATATTTCGATATTTTGATTGATAATGCAAATCTAAATATTTTACGAACGTAGTGCAGGGGTAGTGGAGTGTAGTAGAATATAAATAAAAATAAAACGAGAATAAAATATAATATAATTATGTTGTTAATATCAAAGTCAACAAGTTAGTTCATTGAAATTGTCAAGAGATGGCGCTAGGTGTATCCTGAATCGCGCTATAACTTTTTTTTGTTGAAAGTATAAGGTGTATTAGTACTTAAAATAAAATTTTGTGTTTCCATGGATTGCATCCATGATCGTGTTTTAAATTAAAGTGTTCCTAAGTAGTTTCAAAATAGTTTTTGGGACGTGATTCATATTTACATAATATGTGATTATATTTAAGCGACTTCTAAAAAGGAGTGTTTTCAATTCGACCTTGTATTTAATTTTTTTTTTATGTTTGTTCGCCGATTACGCCGCCATTTGGGTACCGATTTTCAAATTTTTTTTTTGTTTGAAAAGGTATACTTCCAAGGTGGTCCCATTGTCTTCAGGTCAGGATCAGATGATGGGATCCTGGAGAAATTGAGGGAACTCCTCAAATATTATAGGCAAGCGTATACCGATTTAGGTATTTTTGATAGTAACTTATGTTGGAACTGATGATGAAGACCACAAATGGCGTAGATGGGTTAGTCTTATATAGATTTCTATAAGTTTGTACGGAACCCTCGGTGCGCGAGTCCTACTCGCACTTGACCAGTTATTTTGTACTGATTTAATTATCTTAGTCAAGAGATTACTCAATTCAACCTACTGCGCCCGATTCTCGGTACAATCTCTGGAGATACGTGTACCACCAAGAGAAATCCTGTTGAGAACCCCTGTTATAAAATATTAATTTAAGATCTATTTGACGTCATAGAATTATTTAATAACGATAAAAGTAATTAATTAATATATATTAATATATAAGAGTTTGTTTATTTGAACGTGCTAATCTACGAATGTACCAGTCGGATTTGTACTTTTAGCTTCAGTTAGGCCGTTTATTATGGTATGTTATAGGCTATAATATATCGCTACGACTCACGACGTGAAACTGCAAGTGACAACTTACAAATTCGGTTAGTTATAATTTAATCATCAATATTTATTTTACGTGTATGTGTTTTATTAAATTCCTTTAAACAGCCGTTTTGTACTTTCTTCCGACGTAATTCTAATTTCTTAATCCGATTTTACATTCTCTGAACCCTTAACGACATCTACCGGATACTGTAAGACACACAAAAAGATTTAATAAATATTAAACTTTTCAACCGATTTCAAGATTGACTACAGATATTATTGGGCCGTCGGATCTTGGCCATAACGAACTTCGAATTTAAAAAACGCTATTGCGAAATCACTTGGATTGCGCAATAGCGTTTTTTTTTTTTACCACTGATTTTAATAATCAACAAAAGAGTATATGTGTGAATCAAATACATGGTAGTGTGTGTAATATTTTTTTATTCATTTATTGTACTACATAACACATTGAAAATATGCACACCACATTTAAAATTGACAGGCCAATATTAACGTTACTATTACTTTCGCAGTTGTTATGACTTTTATTAATAAATATTGTTCTCTGTTTGTTAGATAAATTCATTTATTTATAAGCCACGTGCGGTTACCAACACGAGTGCATTTATTAAACAAACATAAGGTTTATAAAAACAAAAACTATTTTAAATAAATAGCTTAAGTACGAATCGGACTCACTCATCGGTGGTTCCGTACCGTTACCCGATATCTGCCTCACGCTTGACATGTTTTTATAATTTATTAGTATATTCACAGTAACAAGTACGTCGCAGCCAACTAGCTTAATTAGTCGTTCCATTAATAGCCTAGCCTCTTCACTATACGCCGCCATTAAACTAACGGCCTGAATAACATTCAGGCATTTAATAAAACAGCTCAAGTGACTTGGATCAATAACGATTAATACTTGCCCAATGGCGGATCCAGCTTCGCCGCCAGGGGAGGGGGGTCACCTAGTTTTGGTCAAGTGACAAGAAATAATAATTTAAGTTTGATAATAATCGATACAGGTAAAAAGTTATCACTTCTTGACGTTTTTATGGACGTGGAGAAGTGCCAATCTGGTTAAAAGTTCTTCAATAATACAAATTATATTAAATTAATAAAATATTAAAGGTACTTAATTAAAGTTTATATTGTGACAAAAAATATAAAAATCTTTTTAATCATCATCTTGTTTAACAATTATAATTAGTGCTCTACCTAGAAGTCTAGTCTTGGACCCAGCCCAGGGGGGGGGGGGGGTCATGACCCCCATGACCCTCCCCCGGGATCCGCCCTTGTAGGCCCTAGCCTATTCATTTAAATCTAGTTTCTTGAGGTTAAAATAGCTAAAATATATGACATTTTTTATTTTATTAGAATATTAAAAGACGCTAGAAGCTTATAAAACATTATATCTATTATAAACATTTATTATAAATCAAAAACAAATGTTTATCCTCTTACCTTAGCATGTGTCCTTTAAGTGTCTTAATAACCTTCACTTCACAGCAGACGACTTAATGCGAGACTTGATAATACCAATATAGTAAAAATATAAAACATTAATCTACTAAATTTTCTACATATATTCGATGTAAACTATTTTTCACCGCCTTTCAAAATGTTCTAAATTCTAATAAATATATATTTCTGTTATGTTATCTCCAGGGTTCTAGTAACTAGTTTATTCGTAATTATGAATATATTTGTGAGAGTAAAGACGAGCGATCTATCCTAGAGAGAGGGAGGGTGCGTACTGCCGATATATAATAATAACTAGCGGCCCGCCCCGGCTTCGCACGGGTACATACACACCCACACGCGCACACACACATACACCCTTCTTTTTTGCGTCGGGTTTAAAAAAAAAAAGTAAAATTATAAAGGAAGTTTGAATTCTTTTTAATGATTTTTTTTATTCATAGTTTTTATTAATGTACTCGCGGCACTTTATTTTATTACATTGATTCTCCCCCGTACCCCAGTGACGCTTACATGGAGCCTACATCGCATGCTGGCTAGCTGCGCGCGGTGAGCGGCAACCACGCGACTTTTTTCTAATACTTGCATTTTTAAACTCGTGATATCTTCCGAATGAAATGTCCGAATTGAATTATTCAAAAAGTGATAAAAAGGTATTGAAGCCGTCATGAATATAAAGTAATATATTTATTTTGATAAGGCTTAATACCAAGGTACAAATAAAGAGCCTTTTCAAGCAGCGGCATTTAAATTAAATTTTTAGAACAAAAAACCGCTTACTGTGACATAACTATAATATTTAGACATATGCTGTCGCGACACTTTTTGTAGATAATGATGAGTTCTGCAAAGTCGTAGTACATGATTTTGTTCTATCATCAATAGTTTTCGCAGCGCACGCGACGTAAGGAATTTTTCAGGTCATTTTTTTACACCTTGGGTTACATAATTAGAGTTTTAGTAAGGATCCCTAATTTTTTTTTAATATAATATAGCCTATGTTACTCGGGGATAATGTAGCTTTCCAAAGGTGAAAGAGTTTTTGAAATCGGTCCAATAGTTTCGGAGCCTATTCATTACAAACAAACAAATCTTTCCTCTTTATAATATTAGTATAGATATATATTCCCTATTTGAATCAGATATTGTTCATTATTTCATTAGTTTCAATTTTGTTCCTTATAACATTGGCTTTCTGCTAGTGAATGTTTCGTCAAAATCGGTCCAGTTGTTTCAAATATTAGCCAAAACAAACTGAGTGACAGATGGACAGATAAAAATTTAAAAAGTGGTAATTTTGTTGTCAGTACCGTGTATACTTTCTTATGCATTTATTTAAAATTACAAACAGATACACCAATTTTATTTATTTGTATAGATGTATATGTATGTACCTTCCCTTCTTAAATCGGAAATTGTTCATTAGGGTTCCGTACCTTAAAAGGAAAAACGGAACCCTTATAGGATCACTTTGTTGTCCGTCTGTCTGTCTGTCTGTCTGTCTGTCTGTCTGTCTGTCTGTCTGTCTGTCGGGATGTCAACCCTTTTTTCTCAGAAATGCATAGACGTATCATGTTGAAATTAATATCATATACTCAAGTCTACGATGACATGCGGCCGTGAAAATATTAAAGTTCTAAGTCAACGCAATCAAAAGATAATGGAAAATATGTCGTATATTTTGACCATTTTAGCGTTTTCGCAAGGGATTCAAAACCTATAGGGTACTTCCCATTGACCTAGCACGATGAAATTTGGCAAGAAGTAAGATCTTATGGTACAAATAAAGGAAAAAATCTGAAAACTGTAAATTTTTGTATGTATGTTTGTCTGTTTGTAAGTTTGTCTTTCAACCTTTTTCTCAGAAACGCGTGAAGGTAACAAATTTTTATCAACGTCAAGTACTCAGAGTTGTAATTACTAAGAGCTGTGAAAAAATCAAACTTCTAAGTTAACGCAATCAAAAGATACGGTCATTTATATCACATATTTTAAGTATGATAGCGTTTTTAACGTTTTCGCAAGGGAATCAAAACCTATAGGGTACTTCCCATTGACCAAGCATTATGAAATTTGGCCAGGAGCAAGGTCCTTTAGTATACATAAAGGAAAAAATCCGAAAACTGTAAATTTCTGTTCGTGTGTCTGTCAGTCTGTACGTCTGTCTTTCAACCTTTTTCTCAGGAACGCGTAAATGTATCAAGTTGTAAATTGATCAAGCGGAAAATATATTAATCTTAGAATTAAAATTATATGTACTTGTAACAAATTAACATAAAAGTTGACCATGGTAAAAAAACAATTTTACAAACACTGAGAAGAAATTTGTATCAATACGAAAACATTAAAAAGCAGCAAACCTTTATAAAAAACGCAATGCAATCTATATATCGCAGCTAACAAAATGATAGCGCGATGCAGCGTACAGCTAATGCCATCTATTACAACATTATGACATTAACTGTGATATAATTCTGTTCGATTAATAAAAATTTTTATTTTAATTATTATTTAAACGCGCTAAAAATTATAAAAAAAACTTTTCATTTAAAAGTTTTATCGTCGATTTATAACGTCATTACGTAATTAACATTTAATATAAGAGCTTCACGCGATTTGATTTAAGTACTCGTATTGACTTAGTACGAAAATTTTAAAATTAAATTCAAACAGATCGAGTTATTTAATTTACTTATTTATCTACACATATAAGTCTTCTGGTTATTAGTAATATAATTAGTTATTTATAAATAAACAATTAGTTTTGTTCGAATTAAGGACTAATTATTTTCGTCTTGGCAACACTAATATATATTTCGATATTTTGATTGATAATGTAAATCTAAATATTTTACGAACGTAGTGCAAGGGTAGTGGAGTGTAGTAGAATATAAATAAAAATAAAACGAGAATAAAATATAATATAATTATGTTGTTAATGTCAAAGTCAACAAGTTAGTTCATTGAAATTGTCAAGAGATGGCGCTAGGTGTATCCTGAATCGCGCTATAACTTTTTTTTTGAAAGTATAACGTGTATTAGTACTTAAAATAAAATTATGTGTTTCCATGGATTGCATCCATGGTCGTGTTTTAAATTAAAGTGCTCCTAAGTAGTTTCAAAATAGTTTTTGGGACGTGATCCATATTTACATAATATTTGATTATATTTAAGCGACTTCTAAAAAAGGAGTGTTCAATTCGACCTTGTATTTAATTTTTTTTTTATGTTTGTTCGCCGATTACGCCGCCATTTGGGTACCGATTTTCAAATTTTTTTTTTTTGTTTGAAAAGGTATACTTCCAAGGTGGTCCCATTGTCTTCAGGTCAGGATCAGATGATGGGATCCTGGAGAAATTGAGGGAACTCCTCAAATATTATAGGCAAGCGTATACCGATTTAGGTATTTTTGATAGTAACTTATGTTGGAACTGATGATGAAGACCACAAATGGCGTAGATGGGTTAGTCTTATATAGATTTCTATAAGTTTGTACGGAACCCTCGGTGCGCGAGTCCTACTCGCACTTGACCAGTTATTTTTTATTGGTTTCTACAATATTTTGTTATCGCGTAATTCTCTTTTTTACTTTTATTCATTAAAATAAATATATTTTTAAATAAAAGTAGCCTAATCACGTAATGTTTTTAAGAACTTTTAGACTTTGTGATATTTCGTGATTTTTATCTCCATTCCCTTTCCTCTGGGCCTCACGTGATTAACGGACATCCCCTAACATTTGCTAACTGCAAGTAAAAGTACCATCAAAATCGGTTCAGCCGTTTCAGAGATAAGTCGAAACAAACAGATAGACGGATAGACTGACAGAGAAAAAATAAAAAAAATGTATTTTTTGACGTAATTACTGTATATACTTTCATGCATTTAGTGATAAGCACAAAAAATGTTCAACGTGATTCCTTAAATTGACATAACCTGCCTTTGCTTTTTTGATTATGTATTATGCATTTAACATCGTTATTACATTAAGATATAAAATACTTTTTTATATAGAAATAGCTGGAAAACGAGCAGTCAGGACACCTGATGTTAAGTGATCACTGCTGCCCATAGACATTTGCAATAGAGGAGCTACAAATGCGTTGCCAGCATAAAAAAGAATGAGGGGAACAGGAAGTGGGGAAAGGAATGGGGGAGTAAATTAAGCTTCCGACTCCCTCACTCACCGTACGAAACCCAGTCTGTATACAAACTTTAGTCAATTGGCTGGCTAATACATATTTTCCTTTTGAAATCAGTTGATATTTTTAAAGAAGCGAAAGGTCACTCACTCACTCATCACGAAATCTCAAAAACTACAAGTGCTAGGAATTTTCAATTTTGCATGGAGGTTCTCTTTAGGACGTAGGTGCTCACTAAGGTTAGGGTTTTACAAAATTCGTACCCTAAGGGGGTAAAACAGAGGTTGGTTTGTAGGTCCTTTAAGCGCGGGGAACCACTAGTTATTTATAAAAGTAATTGATTAAATAAAATAGGAAATACTGCAAATTGAATATGGATACCACTCATGCAATAGTCAAGGGCAATTACCATTAAGAAATTTCTGAGACTTGTGTGTTTGTGTTCTATAAACTTGTGTAGGGCCATTTGTGATGTAAGGATCAGCTAAGAACGGGTTCATCTATACTAATATTATACATAGGTAACATTTGTTTGTAAGTTTGTATATAGAGGGTTATTTATATAATTACGAATCCGATTTAAAAATAACTTTTGCTTTGAATTGACCGTTTATTCTGAAACGTTATATGCTATATTATAGCACGCTACGACTCATTGGAACGAAGCAGTAATCATAAGCGCTAATGGACCCTTGAGAGGCGTAAATTAATTTTCCTAAGCCAGGGCCTGATTTGAGGGATGGCATCCGAAGCTGTTCCACAAGAGGACAAGCTCGTAAGCTCGATAAAACCTCACAAGGTTTCATTCGTTACCGCAGTAATTTAATTTAAGATAAATGTTTTTGACCTCTACATCCGGCCCTGCGTTACATCGTATGAAGCCAAAGGCATTGAAGATGGAGAATCGTTTGAGATATAGATTTCAACATTGCTCATAAAGGTCATCCGGCGTAGGTATTTCGAATGAACGTCGCATATTATGAGCGTTGCAAAGCAGATATTTTAACCCTTGACGCAAACAGTTCGACCGCTGTGTCTGAGTGTCTGTCTGTGGCACCGTAGCTCCTAAACTAGTGAATCAACTCAAATGTGTTTTTTTTTCAATTGAAACAAGGTTTTCTAGCGATGGTTCTTATATATGTTCTAACAAAATCGGTCGAGACATTTCAAGATCATGAGCTCTTTTCTTCTTAGATGCGGTATCATTAAGTACTTGATTTACTTTCAAACATATGTGTGACCTAAAATTTTTAACATCTATGCATGCAACATAACTGGACGCTGATAAGCAATACTAAGTCAAGCCACACAAACTTCATTTTGAGAAAATGGCGTCTAAAGGTGTCAAATTTATTCTTAATCAATTTAAGGAATCTTTTCTATTTTGATAAATAATGATATGATAAAGTAATGAATTAAAAGCAGATTGATTTAATTAAACGTTTATATACTAAAAACTTTTTCAAAAATATTAGATTACTGTATAAATTGCAAAATACGAAATGAACTTGAAATTTGAAACATTAAATAAAGATACTTTTTTTCGTACTAGTTTTAGATGTGATGCAATTTCAAAATACATAAATATCTCCGAATTTGATGTCTGTGGGTTGACACATTATTGCTTATCAGCATCCCACTATACAAAATTATGAAATTCTTGGTCTGATGCAGCCAGGATCAACAGGATACATAACTCCTCACCAACTTACAGAGGTGTCGTGTTTGTGCTCGTTGAAATGATCTCAATCAATAGATTGTTGGAAAGGTTTTACAGTTTTCGATTGTAGTCAATTATAAACGTGAGTTGTACTAGCGTTAATAATATTTCATAACTAAAGAAATTCTTTTATATTTTCACAATATTAACATCGCTAGAATGTGTATTATTTGAACAACTGTTATTACTATTGAAATGTGTAATTAGATTCATTATTTAATTAACATTTCAAAAATGATTAGATAGAATTGCGGTAATTATTTTTGTATGGTGGTGGAGAGAACGTACATTAGTAATATCGGTTATAGGTTCGACGTCTATCAGGTGCATGTACTTATAATCAGGTCTGTGTAAAAAAAACATAAATACGCTGTCATACTATAAAAGACACACAAAATTATTATAAATAACAAATGGTGTAAGTAGTTATTTTAATCTATATTACTTGTTTTGTCAAGGGCCATCCATTGTTAATGCTGACCGTGAGAAAAGTTTTCGTACTACATTACTGTACACACACGCCATTACACACTATTGTCAGTAATTTTTTTTTAACAAAATAATCTGTAATTTTGTTGTTTAAATCTAGAAAGAGCAATATAAATTGTTGCTCTATAATTAGATTGTTTTGTTATTATTATAATAATAATGTGCTAAGTATTCTGCGTTTCCGCGTTAATACATGAATTCCATGAATGTGTACACTGGAGTGTACAGATTCATGGAATTCATAAAACGTTAATACGTTAAGTAAATTTATAAATGGACGCTGATAAGCAATAATGTGTCAACCCACAAAAAGTCAAATTCGGAGATATTGATGTAATCTTATAATGTGTCAACAATTTAACGTTATTCAAACATTTTTAAAATCGTCTAAACTAGTGTGGAAAAAAGTTTTATAATTTTATGTTTCGAATTTCAAACGCATTCATATTTTGCTATTTATATAATAATCTCTTATATTTTTAAAACTTATTATTAGATAAAACTTTTAATTATTCTTCAAAGTAGAAAAGAGAATATGAATAAATACGTATTCAAATAAATTTGTTAAGAATGAACTTGACATCTATAAACGCCATTTTCTCAAAATGAAGCGTGGCTTGACACTGTGTTGCTTATCAGCGTCCAAATGTCAAACTGCTGGGCAAAGGCCTCCTAATAAGGAGGACATTTAAGAGCATAATTCACCACGCTTTTCCAGCGGATATATATGTGTCAGAAATTCTCCCAGCACATGCAGGTTTCCTCACGATGTTTTCTTTCACCGCCAAGCTCGAAATGAATATAACACTACTTGAACTACACTTACACTTGAAACTAACTAAACTTAAGAGAAAACTGAGTGTAATTTTACACAAATACAATAAAAAATCTACTTATATAGGTATTTTACATAGCTGTATAGCTATACCAAAATGAGCAGGCGGGTCACTTGAAGTTAAGTGATCACCTCCGCCCTTGAATAATGTTCAATATAAGAGTCACAATTGCGTTGTCGAGTTGAAAAGGAATGAATGATAAAGATGAATAGGAAATAAGAAAATTCATGGTATTTCTCACAGGCATCGTACCATATTAGTTAGCGATTTTCTGTAAAATTGTAGTCCAGGCGAGGTAGCCCGATACAGACACACCTCAGTAAAATTTTATTTCTATTCTTTCCGCAAGAAGTTTTACATGTGCATAAAACCGCGAACTCAATCATCAAGTAGTAGTCGTAAACTCTAAGATAAATAGACTTCGCTAAAATGAAAATCTTTTAAAATAAAATAATATTATTTACATATCATAGTACTCAGAATTGGTATTATGTGGTGACCCGTGTGAAGTCATGTTTACTGTTTTAATTTTATATAGTATAGTAAACGATGACGATGTGAAACTAATATACGTGATATTAGTATAACTTACGCATTTCTAAAACTTCCGTGTTTGAACATTTCGATACCTCCCACGTAAGTTATTGTAAGCCACAAAATTGCCGTTAGCGTTTTTACTGAATACTACACGAATTTGCATTGCTTAATGCATTCAAAGTGAAAAAATACCAAAAATCTTTTTATTTTTCAAGGAAAGTTACAACAAAATACGCCTGAAAAAAGACGTATTTTGTTGTAACTTTCAAACTAAAACGGATTAAAAGTGCTCTACTGTAAAATTGTAATTTTGGGGTTACAACAACTTACGTGGGAGGTATCGATTTAAAAAATATGTTTAGTATTAGTATATGCGTTTGTAGAGGTTTGCATATTTTTCCTCGAAATATCAATTTTGATATGTTTTTTTTAATAAAATACTGTATAACCGGTTTCGATTTGAACGGGTTTGAATATTGAAAAAAAAAGTATGAAGATATTTAATACCAATTAAATTATTCTCATTGTGAATAATATTTAATAAATCTAAATCGTAATAGCAATAAAGAAAATAAATGCTCATAAATAATTACTATTACCTTACGGCATAAAAAATAACATATTTTTAGACTTAGTCCTTCTGACCTTATCACAAATTAAAAAACTATCAAACAAATAAAAAAGCCAATTATTCAAAAAAAACAAGAAATACATTACCAATGAATACAATAGAATATTGTCTGATCAGCGGTGATGAAAAATTAATTTTCATTTTTGGTTTTTTTTTTAATCACTGGCACAAATACTTCAAATTTAATTTTCTCGTCAAATTTCAAAACTATAATCACGTATTTATTAACATAATTGTACACAATTTCAGCAGACTTTTTTTCATAAAATTAATTACAATATGGTCCGTTATTGAAACTTCACATTTTATGAGCCTATTTATGAGAATCCGTACACGTTTAATTTAAAAAAACACCGTTTTTATTTAAAAATTGTAGCTCACACGTCGTGAGCTCTCGTTACATCGACGGGGAATACGCCATACAAATCGTTAGGCCATGGTTATCGCAAGGTAAGCTAACAACTTTCTCTTAAGGCGCGTTTACATTAAGACAATTTACTGGGACAATAATTTTTTTAGTTTTAGCTAGTGAACGGGTTAGCGAATACTGAAAGTGTAACAACTACATAACTTTTTATTAATATACGTACATTCAAAGTATATTACACAGAGTGAAATTATTCTGGTCTAGCCAATATTGATATTTTTTTTTTACATTGAAATCTTAGAATCGAAATTTTTCACGATAAAGAACATCATAAATACGAAAGACAAGTCAAGAATCCAAGTCGAAGGTAGATTGAAAAGAACACAAAAGTTGAAGTTTTTACAACTAACGACCAACACATATAATCACATTACGACTTTGTAAACCGGTACGACGTCGCGTCGTGAATATTTACAACGTACATCACAAACAATTGTTTGGCCGTAAGTCATTTTAAAATGCTTAGCATCATTATTATTACTATTAATATTATTAATTGTTTTATGCTTTTCTGTTTCATGATACCTTCTAATAAATGAAGATAAGTTTTTTAGAAATAAATAGTTTTTACGCTAGATGCAAAAGTAGTATAGGCTTATCCGTCCAAAATTAATTTATGAAAATTACTATAGACTAAACCTTCTAAAATCCATTTCCGTAAGTTAATTGTGGTAATTTTATATTACTTTTAGCTAAATAAATGATGTTTCAATTAATATTTATTATAAAAAAAACAATAAAAAATACATTTTATAAGCTTTTGCTGGATTTTGATATTTAGTATGTCGACCATCCTAGAGCACATTGACCAGCTAGCGACTGATATGTGACAGGCGAGGGTACTAAGCCCAACAAATCAATTATCCAAATTTAAAATGGGTACAGATTTTTAACGTCAAATAGTATGAACGCTGTTATAGATATCATTGTTGAACAATAATATATATTTTTCCTATAATATAATGTGCATCCGCCCTACTAATGCACAAAATATTCTGCCAATGTCACGCATGTTAGAGAAGACGCGAAAGAATCCAAACAGTAATAAAAATTTTCAAAGATCATATGATCAAAAATAAAATTTATGTAAATTTTTAGAAATGTTAGTATGACATAAGTGGTAAATATTCTAAGAACTAGTAACCCCATAAAAATTTGTGTCAATTCTGACAAATTGATAACACAATCGTATTCGTGTATTATTGTTTATTTACTTTTATAAAATTAAAGTAACATTAAAAGGAATTTATAATTTTGTGTTAATATGGCCGACGATGATTATTGGAACACTAGTGAAACTAAAGCTAAGGCTTTTAGCTTTGATGATGATGTGGTGAGTTAAATTATAATAATTATTTATAAAATATATCTTATTGGAATTAATCTCTGTTAACTAAATTATTATTTATTGTAAAAAATCTCTTTTAAATGCATTTGAATTCAATTATAGTATATGAACGAAGTCTCTTAAATTAATTTGGACCCACTTTCCAGAGTTTAACCACAAAATAATAATGAAAAATAAATGATTACTTAATTTAGTAAATAATATATAATAAAAATAATAAAAGTATTATTGTATAATATATGCCCGTAAATTATTCTTTATAACTTATATAAAGTAATACTTTGAAACAAATATTAATTTTGTTCCCATAATATTTTCCAGTTGTCAACTCAAGAAATTTTAGCAATAGGGCAAAAATCGTATCCAGGACAGACAGACAATGTATTCAGCTCAACTATAACTAATACAAAGACGACTCTTCTACCGCTGTCAAGTTTGGTGTCACCAAAAGTTTTAGACTTAAGTAAGTATAAAAATAACTAGGTACTATATTAATATCTAGCAAAACTTACATATTGTATAGTATATTCATTTCTTTTAACAATGAATTTAAAATATTAGTCAAATCTACTTTAAAAATTTACAATCTCTATTAATTAAGATGCAAGAAAAGATTTAGCCCTTTATCCCTTAATAGTGCTGAAGAAATAAAATTAACAGTTTCTGGTGAACATAGAACCTCGTTCCTTTTATGAATTTATCTACACTAATATTATAATAAGGTAAAATTAGGTTGCAAATTTGTATGTAGAGGGTAATCTCTGAAACTTTGTTATTTGAAAAATTCTCTTCTCCATTTATTGGGGAATGTTTAGACTAATAGGAGCGAAGTTATAATAACCATAAATGTGAGTGAAACCACAAGGGGCATCTTAGTAAATATATACACTTCAAAAACAATACCTTCGCTTTATATCAGGTTTATATTAAAGTTACTTTACTTTAGTTGTTCTAGCTCAATCAGGTAAAGATCCCAAAGATAAACCAGAACCAGAACAAACAGTCGCAGTAACATTGAAAAAGTTAATACTAGGGCGAAGTTTCTCTCTACATTGTCACCGTAGCTTGAAAAGCAAAACAGAATTACTGGATGGAGCAATGGCTATTGGCGATGGCAATGCTATTTTAACTGTGAGTTATATTTTTTTTTATAAAAGGTTACTGTAAAACAAGATCTTTGCTGCTAAACACAATTAAACTATTGAGGAAGTGATGTTGGCCTTGCCATCAAAACATTTTTATTCCCACCTAAACATATTATATATTCTAAATAAAAAAAAAAAATTATATCTTTCCTATTTAATGCTTAAGCCAAGTGTAGATATACTGGTTTGTGCATTTTTATAATATACTAGCAGTTCTCAGCAGCTTCTCCATGTATACTTACGAATTAGATACCTAACAAACTTATAACCTCTTCGAGGATAGATTTTCAAAAATCCTTTCTTAGTGCACACTTATGATATTTAAGGAACGTTTGTGAAATATTTCATGTTTCTAGACCCAGCGGTTTCAGCTCTGTGTTGATCGATTAGCCAGTGAATATGTCAGCCAGTAAATTTTCATTTTTATATATACAGATAATGTTTTTCAATATTGTATTATTGTTTGTTGTTTGGTATACTACATCGGTGATATTTATATATATAATTATGTATACATACACAGGTACACATGGTGTATAAAATAAATGGAATACTTGTTTTATACTTCAGGTGGTGCTTTTCTTGATTCAAACGTTGAACAAGAAGCTTGTCTATGAACTACTATCTTCACGACCATTAGCATTAAATCATTATATTAGTTTCCTACAAATAGAAGGCAAAATAACTGATCTCACAGATTTACTCACGTAAGTTTTACAACATACATATACATACTTTCCTTTTAATATTTTAATATATAATAATTATAACACATTTACATTGACCATGTAATTAAATTTCAGAATGCTCGGAAGAAGTCCAGAAGCAGCGGTAAGAAATATAATTTAAATTAAATTATTCTGCTGATTTAAATCAGCCGATGGAAAACATACTTGCAATAAAACTGTACTTTATGAAAATATAACTCTACCCCCGGTAATCCGGCCCCTATCTAATCCGACACTTCTTGTACCTGATTACCTACAAATTTTTTTAATTACAAGTTTTTAAAAAAGTTCCGAACTAGTTTACTTGGTCGCATTATCTATAATAATATTCTAATACTATACCTCGTTTCACGTAAATGTGTCGGTAACACGAGGCGAGTCCGAACTCACGCATGGTACAGTCGAGTGAACAAGACTTAAAACGTCGAATATGTGTAATATGAATGTATATTGTTATAATCTTATTGAATATTATCAATCTTTATATGACATTTGTATTCTATTTCTTTATTTGACTTATTTGATAAATAAACACATTCCGGAAGAAAAATCTACGACTCTTCAACAATTAAACTCGCTCAGTATTGATATTTTCAACATTTTGAGTTTATTCGGTATGAATTGAACTATTAACTTGCTAAAAGCAATTAATTCGACATATATAAAAATATAAGAAGTATTTAATAATTATAATTTAAAAAATGTGTAAACGACTGTCCTGGTGCCTAATTTAGTGTTCTGCACAGCGTCACCTTTATCTAAATATCGATAATCCGACACATCGTAAAACTTTGGCGGATTACCGCGGGTTAACTGTGCTAGTATATTTTCGTAATAATAGTTTAAATGTTAATTTTAAGGTATATCAATTCCAACACATAGTGAAAACTCAAGGAAACAGTGTGGATGGATTATTGAGAAAAATAAATAATTTAGTGTCAAATCATTTCAACCAGCCAGGAATTGATACGCATCAGACTAAAATGGTCACAGATTATATTAAACTGTTAGGTGAGTTACAAATCTGGTTGTCGAAGGACCAAATTAATTTCATGCCGAAAGGTTGATTGTTAGGGGTGATATATTAAATACATCAATTGTTATACATTTTTTAATATATTTGTAAAGAAACTCTCTTAGTTGTTTTTCTCTTATTATATTTTATTTAGACTTGTGACATTTAAAATATTTTAATTTAAACTTATTGGAAGTTTTCTTAAGATATAAAATATACCTGAAATAGAAGCCTAAATGTAGTTTTATAATAATGTTAGTCTTATTATTAAAATTTATTTTTTTATTAATTTATTTGTACTCTGGCAACTATAACTAAAAAGTTTTTAAATAAATATATCATCATGCTAGGCAATTTTTGAAAAGTTTTTAAGTGCTCTTATACGATTATTTGAACATTTTTTTTTCAATCCATTATAACTATTGTGCTTTCGACTTTATTACACGGTAAAACGATTGGTTTATTTTTTATTCTATTTACACAGAAGAACTAGAATCTAAAAAAAATAACGCATAAGTTTTGGACGAATTCTCGTAGTAAGAATTACTAAAATGAAATTTTGAAAGTCATAATTAAAGTCTTTCCTTCACAGAATGGCAGAAATGTGCCAATAAATCGGAATTAAACAACAAATCGACATTGCACTGCCTGTCGTATTGTTGTTCACAGCACTGGCACGAAGGGGCAGGAAATATGATGTCGCCGCTCACGCTTTGCCAACGACAACAAGTGAGATCCGTTGAAGATATGTATAAAAACAAAAATCAATGATTTTGCGTTTGTTCTTTATGCGCTTTAAAACCATTGATTGGATTTTGAAGAAACTTTGGTGAGGTCTTCTGGAGACATAAGGATTGGTCAAAAAATCTATATATTTTAAGTGGAATTTCAACGCGTACCAGCTTATACTAAAAGTCAATTTACAATACAATATATGAATGCTGATGAGCAATAATGTGTCAACCCACAAAAAGTCAAATTCGGAGATATTGGTGTATTCTGCTAATGCGTTGATAATACGTTTAAAAATGTGTGACTTGACATAGTATTGTTTATCATGGATATCGTCGGGGAAACCGCAAAACCGCGTATCTAGCTTTTTCCAAGTCCAATTTGAATCAAACATCACATTATTGATATAAAAAGGGCTTATGGGCATTTTCCTTTACGTATTGTATTTGTAGTGTCATCGACGATATGTCAAAATATTATTTATGTTAAGTATTAATTTTATAAATATCGTTTAAATTATAATAATAATGAAATTTAACATTTGATTGACCATATTGCAAAAGCTGGTTACGCAGTTTTGCACTATCCCCGACGATATGTGATGTACAATACATGAATCTTAACCAATTGTCTCGGGTTTAAACCTGCATGTGCCCGGAGATATTCTAATTTAAGAATATCTGAAGAAAGACCTTTGCTCAGTGGACCATTTACAGTTTAATAAGATTATCTGTGATTATACCATGACCATACCAAAAATCCAAAACTATTAGTGTTTCTTTATGAATTCATCTCAAGTTCGGCGGTGAAGGAAAACAGCGTGAGGAAACCTCTATGTGCCGGGAGAAATTCTGACACATGTATATCCGCCCGCAGTGGAGCAGCGTGGTGGATTAAGCTCTAAACCTTCTCCTTGATAGGAGAGGAGGCCTTTGCCCAGCAGTGGGATATTTACAGGCTGTTATTTTACTTTAATGTTTTCACTTTCATGTAGTAAGTATAAATTTGTTTTTATTTTTCAGGTGACTCCATTACAGTACGACTGGGTAGTTTTAAATGTTCACGCGAATTCTAACAAATGGGACATTGTGGAATCATTATTCACAAAAAAAGTTAGTTTATATATTTCTATAATCAAATTATTTTATTTAAATAATTGAGCCTATTAACCAATTTATATAAAGGTACATAGGTCATGTTTATCGGCACTCAGAATACCGACCACTTTGGAAGACGTTGCCTAGCAACCAACTAGCGAGAAATGAGAGACACTCTTTGGATCGGGGGTTAAGAAGTAGCCTATATGTAAATTTAATGTATAAGTTGTTGACACATTGGCCGCATCACATATACAAAGGACTTCTGTAACAGCGGGAGCTTCGGCTACTACAGCTGAAAATGTCAAACGCCGCAAATATGAAAACATTCAAAGGTTCATATTTGTGCCCTTTGCCGTTGAGACCATGGGGTCCTGGGGCGAGGAAGAAAAGATTCTACCGAGAATTATCTTCCTGCCTCGTCGAGTCTACAAGTGACCGGAGAGCTGGTGCCTTGGCCAACCTATCAGTTTGGTCATTCAAAGGCAATGCCGCCAGTGTTTTGGGCACTTTGCCTCACTGCAATGACATCGACAGATCTGTAGGTTTTATATAGTTTAATTTTTCATGTATAAGTAGAAAGAATTTCATCAAAATCTGTGTAGTTGTGCGAAAGAGGGACATCCTTACAAACTTTTGCATTTATAGTATATTTATAATCGGATTACTTTAATAAGAAATATTAACATTTTTCAGGATTGGCTCGGTCGTACGACAGTGTCATCTCATATACCAATGGAGACGTTATTGTCAAGATTAAGTGAATTATCAGCGAGTAAACAGATGCTGGCCACTTGCCTCAATAAGATACAGAGTTCTGAGGATCGGCTCAGATTAGCTCAGAAGTATAAGGTAAAATCTCGTTCAAAACTATTATCTATACTAAAATTATGTAGAGGGTATCCTCTGAAACTGATCCGATTTGAAAAATTATTCATGCGTTGTATAACCTGTTTATTTCAGAATAGGCTATATTACATCACGCTACGACTCATAGGAGCGAAGCAGTAACCATAAAAGCAAGTGAAACTGGTGTTGGAAACATAAGGAATAGTGAAAAGTACTGGAGTAAAAATAAAAGAATCTTGTGACCGATTTTGATGAAAACTAAAACTGCATCATTAGTTTTTTGAAAAATTATTTTTCTTAACCAGGAATTGAACCCGCCCATTTTGATAAAAATACTACCATATTGTTACTATACTAATTAAGCGAAAATTTAAATTATTTTCTATAAATCTGTTAAAAATATGTTTTAGGTACATTCCGTAGTGATAGAGACACTCGCGAAACAGAAGGACAGATCGACGTTAACTAATTACAAGATGACTTTGAACCCTCAGTCAGAAGAGTACATTCTCGCTGAGAACACGCTCAGGGATGCTGTAAGTATTATATGGACGCTGATAAGCAATACTGTGTCAAGCCACACGGACTTCGTTTTGAGAAAATGGCGTCTAAAGATGTCAAACCTATTCTTAATAAATTTGTTTGAAGACGTATATATCCATCTCTTTTTCTATTTTGATAAAATGTATAATGAATCAAAAGCAGATAGATTTATTTAATATGTTATCTAATATTTTTTTTAAATGTTTGAAACATGACATATCAAGAAAATTTATTTTCGTACTTATTTAGTTTATTAGGTGACTTGATTTTTTTTTGACTTTTTGTGGGTTGACATATTATTGCTTATCACCATCCAATCGTAACGAATAATGACATATATTCATAAATGATACTTATTATAATTTTATATTCTTTACTAAAATATGTTAATTTTTTTCAGTCGATAAAATGGAAAAATTGAATATGGCGTTTGATTCGAAGCGATATGGCAACACTGATGAATGAAAAATCATATTATACTTTAATATACATATAAATGATAGACTTCTTAAAATGTATTATAATGCTTGATTCAGTCTATTAACAATGATTTTTTTTTTTCATTAATAAAGAAATTACATTTTTTGTTACTTAAAGCATTGTGTTTTATTTATATTAGAAATACCTCTGTATACAGGTGAGTTTTTAACTGGTCATTTTATTTATATTTTTTTAATAAATAAAAAATATATACAGGATGAATTTTTTAAAAAAGCGTGCTAGGCCAAATCTGTAACTATAGGGAATAGCGAAAAATACTATAACAATAGCATTTGTTAAAAAAATAAGCCTTTTTCTTTAATTCGTCTTATACTATTACTTTTTGACAGACGCGTTGGCGCAATGGTCACTGCAATTGACTAAAGCGCTAACGGTCGCGGGTTCGATCCCCGCTCACGGCAAACGTGTGTATTGGCCATACGGATGTTTGTCGTGGTCTGGGTGTTTGTGTTAGTGTTGTGAGTGTTTCCGGACCCCCGACACGAGGTCATGAGCTCTTAATGGGAGCCGTTGAGTGTGATGCGTTATTTATTTATTTATTTACTTCCCTGAAGTTGATCCTTAAGAGTACACTATGAGATGGTGCAATAATATGGGATGTGATTTTTTCTTCAAAATCAACAGGTTCGATTTCTGGCTAGGAAAATGATTTTGTCAAAAAACTAATGATGCAATTTTAATTTTTATTAAAATCGCTCCCCAGAGTCCTTTTAGTATTTTTTGCTATTCCTTATAGTTTCGGATTTGACTTACCGCGCAGAGTCAAAAAAATATTTTTTATTTATTAGTATAGTAACAGCCTGTAAATGTCCCACTGCTGAGCAAAGGCCTCCTCTCCTATTAAAGAGAAGGTTTAGAGCTTAATCCACCACGCTACTCCACTGCGGGGCGGATAAACATGTGTCAGAATATCTCCCAGCACATGCAGGTTTCCTCACGATGTTTTCCTTCACCGCCGAGCTCGAGATGAATTCAAACACAAATTTAGCACTTGAAAAATCAGCGTGAAAGATCGACGTGTTCTAACCACTAGACCATCTCGGCTCTCAAAATAAATAATTAAGTAAATATCTCAAAATTAATGTTCTCATTAGAAAATTATAGTTTTAAATTATTATGTAACTAATTAGTAATGGAACGAATTAATCGTTAAATTATGACATCTTTGTAATTATTAAAACTGAAAGAAATTACTTAGACGATAATTACACGTATAAGTTTTGCTCTCAAACATCCATAAAGATCTACATACCTAAGTTATTTCTCATTGCTTTTCACCTGAAATAATTTACTATCTGTGTCTTATTTTTGACATTAACAGCTTCTGTAAGTACTTACAAAATATCTGTTGCTAGGTTACAGAGATGTTTTATATCGCTCTCGAGAGTCGAAATTACAAATATAATTCTCATCTTAGATACAAGTCCACCTTCGCCTAAAAATATCGCCTTTTAAATATCTGTTATCTATTCAATGCAATAAAGAATATATGATTGTAATCTTTTAATTACCGTTTATTTAAAGATATTTTTGTGGTTATGTAATGTGATTGCGTTTATCACAAAAATGATTTGTTTGATTTTTTAAAAATTGATTGGCTGTAAACATTAGTCATGCCTAGATTATTTAGAATATAATAAACTCTGGAATTTGCTCTGATATGATTCTTAATATTTATCCGACTGACCCAGAAGCGGGGTGATGTTTTCGCGCGTATTTATGTATGTATCTCCAACTGAAAGTATAGGTCTTTAGATTCGTGATCTTCTCCAAAGTGCCATAGATTATGTAACGTTAGTAAAAATCAACATGGCGGACGAAACCTGTCAATACTGGCGGACCATTGTGACCTCTTGTAGCTTACAGTTTGACCGATTTTGAAATGCGAGGTGTTTATCAGGCAGGCATATTTAACCAGCACGAGTTTGGTGACTGACACTTGTTTCCATTCCTATCTAGACTATCGAATAGATACAATGATATTTTACAACTATAGATATATTACGTACTAGCTTTTACCTGCGACTTCGTCCGCATTTTCGTCATTTTTCGTAAAAAGTAGCGTATGCCCTTCAGGGTTCAGTGGTTTTGATGTGACAGACAGATCGTATTTTGGTAGGGAAATATAATATGTCAATTCACAATACTTGATTTCTATGATTTTTTTATTGAATAGATAATAATGTTAACTTTTTTAAATTAGGGATTAGTGAGAGTCTTATAAAAGTAAGAGTAAACAAATATAATCAGAATGCTCCGAACTGCTAAGCTACCAGGAGTTACACGTGTTATTGTGAGTCAATCATAAAAGATAGACATATGCTGTTGCGGGAAATTTTTTACAAAATTTTATGTAGAATATTTCTGTCATTCATGATTTCTATGTAACTTTAACCATTAAGGCTGCATACGCGACGGAAGCTTAAAAATTGGAATAACGTCTCCCGTTTTCCCAAAGTTTCCCTTCACTACTCTGCTTCTATTGATTTTAACGTGATGAAAAGTATACTATAACCTGCCCAGGAGTATGAAGAATAATTGTACTAAGTTTCGTTAAAATCCGTCGAGTAGTTTTTGTTTCTATAAGGAACATACATACAGACAGACAGACAGACAGACAAAAATTTTACTGATTACATTTTTGGTATCAGTATTGATCACTAATCACCCCCTGATAGTTATTTTGAAAATATATTTCATGTACAGAATTGACCTCTCTACAGATTTATTATAAGTATAGATAGTCCACTTTTCTTTACTCGTCCTATTTAGCAGACAAAAATGGCGTTTTTTCTAACCATACATAAGAGTTAGAGATGATGAATAATCGATTAAATTATTGAACCAAACCATTTTTATAATGAAAAATTATAATTAAAAATTTTATTATGAGCTTTCTCTTCGGGGCAATGTTTGTGACTGGAATTTTTCGAAACATTTACAAAGTAATAGGATGGTGCAAATTTATGGGACTATGTAGGTACATTTATATCAATATTATGTATACAGTTTGACGTGGATGTATTATCAAGTATCAGAACAAATAACCGATATCGATAAGATAGTGACTCAGAAGGGGCTGACTCACACATTTATTTCTATCGAAATCAATCTGATTCAAATGCAGGCGCGGATCCAGGGGGGCGCAAAAGAAGCTATTTCCTTCTTTTCTTTGGCTCATAACAGAAATAAAACTCTACGTAGTATCTACTATCCCCGTCCCCGCAACGCGTATTGGTAATTTATTTGATTTACTTAATTTTTTTAAATATTACCTATATTCCAAAATCCCTCTTAACAAATTCCTAAATCCGCGCCTGTACCCGCGACTTCGTCTGCAAAATAAATAGATTGAATAGCCTATTCCTTCGGGAAACTATGAATTCTCCAAACAAACTTTCATCTCCTATTTTACACCATAATAACTAAAAATTGAACATTAAACAATAATTAAGAAATAAAACACAAATTGATTAAACAATTATATTTAATTTACATAATTCAACAATAATTAAACTAATACTAATCATCACCGCCACATTTGTCTTCACAATCAACACCGCAGATCTTCAACAGATGCACGCAAAGTGTAACACAGAGAAGACACCGCAGAATCTTACCGCACGGCCCGCAGTCACAGTAACAGCACATCGTGATAAAAGTGAAAAGGTTACAAAAAGAAATAGGTCACTTTACACCAACACGTCCTTTAAGATTCAGTTTTATAATTTTTCAATGAATCACTAGCCGTGACACAATTACGGTTTGAGTGACTAATTTAATGGATGTATAAAATTTTCCTTGAAATATAATTATTTATATAAGTTGTCTAAGAGACGACTGTTTAGGTCGGATTTTTCGCTTCGAATGACCGTTTTAGATATACTTAACTGTCTATTTGTTTTCGTTTTATCAGCTGATAACGTAACGTTTACGGGCTCTTTACGTGTTTCGTAATTGTGATTTTGGAATAGTTAATATTGTACATATTTGGATGCTGATAAGCAATAATGTGTCAGTCCACAAAACGTCAAATTTGAAGATATTAATGTATTCTGATACTTCGTCACCTATTTAACATTATTCGAAAAAATAACAAGACGTATAAACTAAATAAGTACAGAAAAAAGTTACTTAATTTAATGTTTCGAATTTCAAGTGCGTTCCATTTTTTGCAATTTATACAATACTATCAAATATTTGAAAAACTGTTTATTAGATTACACATTAAATATATCAATCTGCTTTAAAATCATTACACATCTTATTAAAATAGAAAAGAAAAGATGGATATATAGGTACGTCTTCAAACAAATTTGTCATCTTTAGACGCCACTTTTTCAAAATGAAGTCTGTGTGGCTTGACACAGTATTGATTATCAGCGTCTATTTATGAATAGTCCAGTTAGAGACAACCTATTTATTGGTCTATAAGATTGATGTGCTATCTAAAATGTATTAATATAATTATTTACTCATAACGCTAAAGAATATGTTTGTTTGTTTGAATCTCAGTATGTATTTGTTCGATCTTTTGAATTGGTTATTAAAGGAAAATTAAATAACAGTAGGTAGTGACCATTGCCAAGGAGCTAAAAAATTCTTTTCAAACTTCACATGATCACCCGCTAACCTAATCTAAAGATTTTATGTAACAATGCCATACAAAGCTACACTTATCGTTATTTATACATGTGTATATGTAATTGGTAAAAAGTAAGTAGGTAGGTATGACTCATAGGATTAACAAAAACGTCATTCAAACGGGCACGTATACGAGCCAAATTCTGAAGTAGAGTCGGTATCACTATGAATCATTAATTTCTATAGACTTATACTTTAATAAATATTTATTATTTATTTATTTATACTTTATTGTACACTACAAGATACAGATTAAAATATGGTACAAAAAAAAATGGATATTATTGTAGAGTACAACGGGCGGCCTTATGGCTAGGTAGCCATTTCTTCCAGACAACCCAATAAATGTGGTCATATTTGCGAAGGCAGAATATGAACCGGATGGAGAGATTTATTTATTAAATATTTCATGTTTTGTTCTAATTTATTATAAACTTACTAATTAAATATGGATCACAGGTAGCTAATTGCATGCTGATAAAGTAATAATGATATGCCGGATCCTTAAAATGTATGTCCACGGGTACGGAGCCGAATAAGGTTATTTGGTGTCAATATCCGAGGAAATTTTTACGAATATTTATTTTCTTACTTAGAGTTTCGGTGCACGAGACCTTAAACTAAAATCACGCCTTGATGCTTAGTGTGGGAAGACATATTTCGACTTGCATTATGCGGGTGTTTCTTTTATTTTGTTTCTAATTTAATGTGACACTGGGAACATATATAAAATTTCATCTATATTTAGAATATAATACGGTAAAAGATCCGTAAAAGAGCCGCCAAAAAGTATCCGAATCTTCTTTCCCTTCGATTATCAGAAGATACGGATATCCGGAACATGATAATAAAGTAGGTACCTAGATAAGAACCAGCTAGTTACATCTTATTTGTCACCAACGTCATCGTATCATTGTTATATGTTTTAGCTTGCAGAACGCTAGTTTTATTTGGACCAATACTAACGGTGTGCAAAATGTTATGACAGAACAAGGTTTTAAAATGAAACTCGATTAAAGCATAATTATTCTTTCTTAACAAAAGTATAATTATAATTTAAGTATCAGACTGGACACAGTTACAACAGTTATTACAGTCACAATCCAATTCTACACCACAGAGATGCAGAAGATAAGCAATCAATGTAAAACAAAATATGCACCGCAAACTGCCACAGAAGTTGCAACAACACATTAAAATATTAACATCGATGTTCGCAACCAATCATCCTTAAGTCAATCTTAACTCTAATTACTATTAAAGTTGATAAACAACTTTATTTTAGCCGACAATAAAACATTGTTCACAAAGTTTTAATAGTCCGCAATACCACACTTCTCGAACTTTCCACAGCCGTTCAGTCGTAACAGGACAAAGATTACTTCGCAAAAAGAAATGAAAAAAATATTTTGCACACTTCACAACACTCCACATAACCGTACAAGTGCAGCAATCAGACGCAACACAAGCAGCACTTCGCACAAAAAAAAATACGGAAAGTAATATTTTGAAAGGAATCCGTGTCTTAAGATTGTTATACTATTTAAAATAAAAGCACGTTTGCTATTAACAACATATATTCAAATACTATTCACAATATCCAAGGCTCAAAGTATTAATCGTCCGCAACACTGCACTCCTCACAGCACTCGTCACAGCCGCACAAGTGCAGCAGCCAGATGCAGCACGACAAGCAGCACACGACACGCGCGCAGCGCCAGCACCAATCACAACAGCAACAGCACATGACCAATTTTTTGTTCTTACATATCTTTTGAGATCAAAACATTTTTACTTTTTAATAGCGTATTGTTGATTTCTTCAAACATATTTCAAAATTCACAATTTGTTTTTGATTGTCATAAAATATTGAAAAACTAAAGAATTATTTCCTTGTTTAGTATACTCAAAATTTTACTTTCTCCAAAGGATAATCTAAATTAATATTTATAATGATTACATTATTTATTATTACTAATTAGGATTTAAATTAAAATAATTTGCTTGTATTTTCTGACATTACCTACGTCTAGCATAATTTGACAGTACAATTCTTCACCTAAGGCAAGAATTACACTTGTAAGTTTTACTCTCGTAATTGATATTAAACAGCTCTGTAATCTGGTAACAGTTGCTTAGGTAACCTTATGAAAGCTGTGAGAATAAAAAATAAAATATTTACAGTAAATTATTTAAAATATATCACAAACATTTAATGTAAATTTTTATGATGGTTTGAGAGCAAAAATTATGCTATTCTAGCCTAAAAATGGCCCCGTGGTTAGCGCTCCACGATTTCAACTGATGATCACGGGTTGAAACCCCTGTAAGCATCACTCATATTTTAAGTGCTTTTAAATTTCAATAATGTCGAGCTCAGCTGTGAAGAAAAACGTGAGGATTTACATGTGTAAGAACCTGCGTGTGTCGGAAGAAATTCTGACCCATGTATATCTGCCACCACGTAGTGGAGCAGCGTGGTCAAGTTCCTTGGTCAAACCTTGTCCGTAGTAGGAGTATGCATTTCCCAGCAGTGGAACATTGGCGAGCTATAATCTTACTTATTTTTTTAATTGCTATCTTACTTTTCTTTACTTTAGGCGAGAATTACACTTATAAGTTTTACTGTCGTAACTGATATTAAACAACTCCTTAACCTAGTGACAGATATAAAACAACCTTATAGAATAATATGTCCGTAACTAAAAAATATATCAATGAAAATAAATTGTTTTAGGTGTAAAAGCAAACACAACAAAACAACAAACAACAATTTATGTTATTCTTAAGTGAAAGTCTGTAAGTAACACTTACTAGTGTAAGTCCTGCCTAATGACATCAGTTACTTGTTTACACAAAGAACGTTTCGAAAATTTTGCAGCTACAAAATTTGACTTAATCTGGAAGGGATAGTAGTAATAAAAAGATAAATAAAGAAAACAGATTGTTTATTTATGCGGATAAAGATTGCTTCCTCCAGTTCACATTGAAACCTGTATCACGAAATAGTTGGTCCACGTCGTCTTGATCCAGCATCAACGAACACTGCAAATTGGATTCTAAATAAACGTAAGTACTTTGCAAAATAAAAGTCTTGACGTACAGGTTGGGGCCGTAGCAACTGACTGAAATGGTCACGGTGCGAGTTTGATCCCCTTCTGTACTGTCGGCAAACGTCTGTATTTGCCATAGAGATGTTAGTCGTGGTCTGGATGTCTGTGCTTCTGTTGTGTTTGACCCCGACACAGGATCATAATATCCTAATGGGGGCCGTTAAGTGTGATGTTTTTAGTCATTTATATAAATTTTATTTATTTATATAAGTGCTTAAAGGTTATGCAAAGGACTCTTCTATGAAGTTGGTATATAAAGGTTAGTACATTTCTCAAAACCAATTTTACCTCTTTCAAATATTAGTATAGAAACGAAAACTTTACCACCGAAGATCGTCGCAGAAGCTTCTCAGGCGGTCTATTCAGCAGAGCGTTCACACCAGGCCTTTAAATATAGCATAACATCATAAATTTAATTTACGTATAAGTGATAATTAATACTAATAGTACACAGCAGACTTAGTGTTTAGTTTTTACTCAATCTGCACTGAACAATGAGTAGCTTTTAAATGCATAAAACTGTTCATCTCGTTCATCTATATACAGGAACAAGATTTTTTAGTAACTTAAGTGGTGTTTTAAATTTGGTCGCTAACGATTCAAGTTTATGTTATATTAAGTTAGAATAGATTACAAAATTTTACTTATCATCTCACTGTCGAACTGAATATCAAATGTTTGAAAAAGATGATTTATAATAAAAGAATGAACCTTTGTGGTCTCAATCTCGTTTGTTTCCATCTTTGTCTTGAACCCTGAAATCGATCGTTGTAAGTTTTAGTCTCGTAATTAACTTGAAACAAGTCCGTAACCTGGTAACAGTTATATAGGTAACCATACGAAAACTGTTGCTGTCAAAAATAAACGCACTGACGGTAAATTCTTTCAGGTGTAAAGGACAAACCACTTATGTAAATCTTTATGAAAGTCTGAGAGCAAATCTTACAAGTGTAATTCTCACCTTAGATTGTAAAACATAAATATAAAATCCTATGTGTATGTTTTCTACGGATTCCAAACTAGCTAGAGCAAGTTTGGTAGAGATCAAGTCACAGAATTTTTTTGGCATTTAGACAATCGGGTCGCTAGCTTATGATACACTGATTTGCAGTAAATAAAGTAACTATTTAAAAATTACAATAGTTTTAAAAAAATTGTACTTGATTCACGGTGAAGTCAATTCGTGTTGTAAATTTTTTATAATATTCAATTTTAGTGTCTTCGTCATCATGCGTTATCAATTTGTTATTAACATTTTGTTCTTTTATATATTCTTGCTTTTCCCTAAAACGATGTATCATCAATTTTAGGTATGGATATAATTGGATAAGAATTAATTACGTTTGCTTATTTAAAAATCTTCTACTATTTATTACCTGTAAGTATATTATTAATGGGACTAATATACATATCATCAACAACGTTGACTAGCAATGAGTTGTTGATGTTGAGAGAGTCCATGGCGATACATATACAAGAGTTGGAAAATAAAGACGTGGACAGGACAATTGGATGCTGATTCGCAATAATGTATCAACCCACAAAAACGTCAAAAGTAATTAATAATTCTTCACATGTTTAACATTTTTCAAAAATTTTTTAAGTCATCAGAACTAAATAAGTACTGAAAAAGTGTGTTCCATATTTTGGATGATTATTTCATATATTTGATAAACTTATGATTAGATCATCGCTTTACTATACACATACTTTTAATTTATTATACTTCTTATCCAAGTAGAAAATATGAGATGGATATATACTTCTTCAAACATATTTATTAAGAATAGATTTCAAATCTTTATATGCCATTTTCTGAAAATGAAGTCCGTGTGGCTTAATACAGTATGCTTATCAGCGTCCAATTGTTCTAGTGTCTTATTATTATTAACTTCTTGTCTGTTGAAAAATATAGAAAAAACCGCAACTGACTGGCTGATCTATCAACCCACAGCTCAAACCACAAAATGGATTACGTGAAGTTGGGAATATAGATAGTTATTCAACTTAGGCAACTAAAGGTTTTAATCAAATTTATTAAGCCCAAACCTCAATCGTCCAAAATTAGGTCTCCTTGATTCCCACTGGTGGTATGTCTTCGTTGTGACTAGTTCTTTCTCATTGTTGTTCATTTCCAACTCGTATTGTAATTTATCTATCATTCTAGTTGATTTTCTATCTAAATTAAATGAAAAAATATTTTTTCCATTAAATATACACTATCCAAACTCATTCTTATTAATTAATACGAATATTGTAAATCTCAATGTATCTCTACAAAATCAAGTAATATAGCTCATAGGATATAGCATCCTTTTTTACTAAAATAAATCTTGAAGAGCATGAAATAGGGGAAGAAAGTTTGTATGGAGTACCTAACATTTCTCAAAGAAATAGGCTATTCCATAGACATATAGACGAAGTTCCAGAGACTAACTATTGTCACAATAAACGATACATGAGCTACGAGGCCTAACCATTATAGCAATGGTCGATGACGGAGGGATAAGATTACTTGGGTCCTTCCAAATAACGTCGTAGTGTTCGATGTCATTATGTTCCGTTTATGAAGTCGATAGTACCCACGCATTTTAAATGTAACGTTTCAGCTAGAGCGCACAAAATAAAAACAATGAATCTTTACCAAAATAATCAATTCCAATATTAACACTTATTCTAGATCTTTGTTCTTTTAATTTTGTTGTTTTCTCATATTTCTGGGTTGTCGTTGTCTCAGTCTTCAAACGAGTTGTTTCTCGTACTTGTGTAGTAGATACTAGAACATCATCATCAATACTACCATCTTCACTTTCATGATCTTCATAATTTTCTTCATCATTTTGATTTTCTGGTGGATTTGGTCGTCTGACCTTAATAATTACAGATATTTTAAAATAAAAATATTTATAGTATTGTAGGGAAAACACATAGTAAATTAGCATTGCAAGGATTTTTGGCCAAACCAAGAACCATTTTAGTGACTACAAATACTAGTGATTTAATTATAAAAACAATCTAATCATCGCTACCAAAAAGACATCAAGCACTTACTTGGTCTAACCTATTATTAATCTAAATAGACCGCAGCAAATAAATAGAAAGAAAGAAAGAAAGGAAGTATACTTTATTGTACACCAAGGATACAAATAATATATATATATATATATATATATATATATATATATATATATATATATATATATATATATATATATATATATATATAACATACAGTATTTCATGTACAATTGGCGGCCTTATCGCTGTGCAGCGATCTCTACCACGCAACCATGTTGCGAAGGAAATCATGACCAGTGATTAATGGGTATTGGGTGTACGTACAAGAGTAACAACAAAGAAAATTATTATAATAATAATAATAATATATATTTTAAATAAATAGATACAAGTACTTACAATAAGTTATAGAACATTTCTAGGATTTTTTTTGGATATATTTTAATTTAATAATTAAAATATATCTATAATAATTTCTATAATTTTAATAATAATTTTCATAAATAACATACCGGTGCACAAAGTAACGGATAAGCAGTTCTAGGTCGTCTGATCGTATGTATCGGACAGGGCGCAAGTGGCCCAGGAGTGATGGTTCTTTGGCCAAGCATGTTGGTGTGAGAGAAGTCGCAGACCAACAGCATCCGAGTGTACTCGAAGCCATGGCGTACTGCACCGCAACCAACTGCACGGAGCGTCCACACAGCTAACTGACTGAAGTGTCCCCAAACTGTCTTTCTATGTAAACGAACACTTTCTACTGTTTTGAAAATTTCTTTTTTTCTACTTTTAACAGAATTCAGAAATTAGAAACGATAGATTTTTTGGCTATTTATTTTACGATACTTATCCGAGATTGTGGAATGAATTTGATTTTTTTATTCAATTAAATAGTAACTCCTTAATATTACCACACCAATTAATGCAACCTTAGAGTTTCCATGTCAACCGACTCTCCAATTCTTTATTAGTTTTATGAAAAATAAAATTTCCATATTTTGTATCCTTCTTTAATTAATAGGCTAACTAACGCAAAAAGAAATTTTCAAATCGGTCTAGTAGTCTAGGAGCCAAAACAAACAAACAAATCTTTCCTCCTAATAAAATTAGCATCAAGTCAACTACAGACTAGAGCGTCAGTGATATCGGCAGCATTAACTAACTTAGGGGTGAGTCTGAAGGGTGCAGTCAGCTGGTGCGGCTGCACTCGTCTTCGTTCCCCCCACCAGGCGTCCAGCACGCGGCGGATGGCTCTCTGAGCGCTCAGCTCGTCTGAATCGCTTGACTTGCGCCAGCGCACCTCGCCCACACTTTGACCAGCGTAGGGGAATCGCACTTGAGTAGTAATAATTACGTTAAATGTTCTTTAATTGTGTTTTTCTACGTTTGTTTTTAGACTAATATGTTTTGCTTTAATTTGTGCTCTCAGTAATTGTATATATATATATTAATTATTTCTGTTACTGGATTAGGTACCTATTAATCATCTAAATACAAATAAACACGTTCTTTTAAATTTTGATAGTTTGTTCCATTTTGTCCTTTCGACTTCTCGGAAGGAGAGGAAGGGGCGTGGTGTTTTTGTTTAACGTTGGGTGAGGCCCATAGTATAAAAGATTGCGAATCCATTGTGGTAAAGAGATAAAAACACAAATTCTATCTATTTGACTAATTCTTTATGGGTAGTGTTTGTAATTGTCATGGCAAAAGTGCAAATGTTCATACAAATGAAAGAAGATTTTTGAAAATGTAGACCAAAACGTCTCCATATAAAAAATGAGTAAGTCACCAGAGCGATGCCGGTTCTGGCAGCTAGTTTAGTTAGGTAAGAGTATAATATAATACTAGCAATATTTCACGGTTCTTCGAAAACTATATTTTTGTTATTATATTTACCTAATAACTTCAGCGCTTACCTATCCAGTAAATACAATGACCTCATTTTTATATCAGGTTTCAGATTATCGTTCTGATAAACAGCTTTGAATATTATCTAAGTAGGTATAAATAGAGATACCTATAATCTACATAACATCATTTCTATATTAAAGACTATCCGCCGCCCGCGGATTCGAACGCGTCCATTGTTGTTAATAAGTCTGTGTATTATTCTGATGTAAAATATAAGCTATATTATATAAGTTTCATCGATCTTTGTTTAGTAGTTTGACGTGAAAAGGCAACAAAAACCTCTTCCTCCCCTCCTAAAAAGCATTCGAATTTGTAATAAATAAATAAACGCATCACACTCAACGCTCCCCATTAGAATCTCATGATCCTGTGTCGGGGTCCGGAAACATAGAACACAAACACCCAGACCACGACAAACATCCGTGTTGCCAATACAGACTCTAGCAAGAATCAAACCCGTGACCGTTAGCACTTCAGCTGCAGTGACCCCAGCGCCAACCGATCGTTATAATAGTAGTCAGATAAGATAAAAATGTAACTCAATTTCGTATTGATTTATTTTTTTTATTATCTGGTATACGTTTCCATCCTCGTGGGCGCCGGCAGAATTATTTTCAATGGGAGCATCGTGCTACCATTCGCGTTTCCGGGTGGTGCAAAGCGCATTCTTTTATTTAAATCCTTATAATTCGTTTTAGCAAAATCGAAAATAAAACATAATAATTATTAAATATTTAAGAAATACATTGAATTGTTTTGTCTTTATCTATATAAAAAAATAACTGTTAACATTTTTTATTGATAAAACTATAACTCGACCACTACAACTACTAACTAATAATAAAAAGGAAGTCCTTTGACAGAGAGGAAAAAAATTAACTGTTTTGTCGTTACCTATTTATACATATTTATTTATTCGAAGATACACCTGTTAAGTTATCTCTGGGATTGCAGTCACTAGTTTACTTGAAATTATTAATATATTTGTGACAGTAAAGACGAGCGATCTATACTAGAGAAAGGGAGGATTTGTAATGCCGATATACATATAATAATAACTAACTGATCAACGAACTACCATACACAAAATACAGTATTATTTACTTTTATGATATATTCCTAACAACACCATCGGTATACACATAATCACAATGATAACACACCTTTTAGTATTCTCACTCTGTGTAGTATGCCATTACAGGCGTATACAAAACTACAGGTATCCTAACTATCTATTTTCCGCTCTGCCAGGACATGTTGCGAGTGCCTCTTGCCTAACGCCCCCCCCCTCCCCCCTGTTATATTTCACATTAAACAGTAACTAACCAGTGGCTCGACAATCGTCGTGTACGAATTGGCACTGGTCTGCCAGTCGTTGAGCCAGTTGTGCCAACTCGCGGTCCCAGCCCTATAGGGAATAAAATAGGCAATGGTCCAAGATAACAACTAGACAAGTCTTATTACGACTAAGTTACCGTTGTAGTTTATACAAATAAATAAAATTGAGTTTCAAAGAGTTTGAAAAAAAACATTTTTAAATTTCTTATCTGTTTATCCGGTAATTCTTTGAAACAGTTTCCTATAAAAGGACTTTTATTGGAAGATAGCTCATGTTAAAAGAAGTAACTTAGGCTACTTTTATTTTAGAAATAGAATACAAATTCCGCTCGATAAAATTACAGTTCACGAAATTAAGTCATGGATGTAGTTGCGGGTAGCAGAAAATCTTAAAAAAGTTTTTCATAAACCAATCTTACATAGTGCTTCTATGAATAATATGATTTATCATTTAACACCAATATCAAGGGACATTGGTGTTAAATAAGACTGCAATGAGAGAGCACTTAGCACAAATAACCAGATCACGACAAACCATGCTCTATGGAGGTATTTGTCATTAGTGGGACTCGAACCCACAATAGTCATTGACTCCAATCTATCTAAATAGGTCACCTACAGAGATTTAGCAGATATCGCGTAACAAACTTACAACTAACATCATAATCTCAGGTCTCGGCAGGCGCGCGCCGCCTCGCACGCGTTCCGTACCCGCCGCGATGCGCTGACGACGTCTTCATATGTAAATAAATATTATTTTTAACCAACTTCAAAAAAAAAGTTCTCAACTCATAGTATGTTCTTTTAATGTTTCTTAGTTCAGAACACCGTTATATGTTAATCGATTTTGTACATTCTTTTTTTTACTTGAAAGGGTATAGTTTTCGAATTGGTTTTCTATACAATTTTTATTAAAATCGGTTTACTAATTTTCCTGCGGCTAGGTCAAAAAATTGTTTTTTTTTTTATAATTTTTTAGAAGATTTTATAAGGAGTCATGTATTCCCCCCCTCGGGCCGCGCTTTTTCACGGCGAGAATTGAATCCGAACCTATTGGACGTGAAGGTTCAATTCCAGTTGTATCAAATTTTTTTAAGTTCGTGTTAAAGTTTAAAAGTATATTACTTCACCTGTTAATATAATGAATGACGAAGTTTCTCAAATCACTTGTGAATTTAATTTGACTGTAGTTCAAACAGGAGAGTCCCGGTTCAGGCTAAAATATAAAGAATTTAATTTTATGCACTGTATATTTAATATAGTGGCTATTTTATCTATTTTGTATATGAAAATAAAATAATAAATAACTTGTGATTAAAATAAAATAAAGTTTTGTTTCTTAAAAATATAAATATATAATTAGTTAAAAAAAAATAAGTCAAACAAGGTATACATATACTTAACAACATTTGTGACAACAATATTGGTCGCCGATTAAAACAATGTTTTTAATGACGTAATAATACTAGCTTTCGCCCTTGGTGTTATAACTTCGAAAAAAAACTTAAAAAAAAACTGGTATGCAGTTTTTAGTTCTAATCATAAAGTTTCATAGTAAGGAGATGGTCGACCCAGAGGCGTAACTATACCATCTGAGTCCCGTAGTAAATTCTTTGGAAGGGGCCTCCAAGTAAAAATTGTCACGTTATAACTTAATGAACCACTTAAGAAGTTACCCAAGACTATTAATAATATCTGATAAGTTTTATTTTCACACATTTATAATGAAATAACAATTTACTTTTAATTAGTAGATTTTTATTAATAATGTTGTTTTAGGCCGGGGCCCTCTCGGGTCTGGGGCC
Organism: Hypolimnas misippus; assembly: GCA_037950945.1. Taxonomy (NCBI): domain Eukaryota; kingdom Metazoa; phylum Arthropoda; class Insecta; order Lepidoptera; family Nymphalidae; genus Hypolimnas; species Hypolimnas misippus. The sequence continues at coordinate 8,157,492 of JBBEEQ010000009.1, forward strand.
CGTGGCTTTTTGCTAGCCCTGCCCTACAGTTACGCCCTTGCGTTGAACATAAATATAATGACAGTTTTAAGACAATATGTTTACAACAGCTGAGGCAATGCGTAGTACCTTACTGACTACAGCTCGTATAGACACTTGCTCGACCTGGGTAATACAACTCTTACTTTTCATATTTTTAAGTGTCTTCTCTGGTGCTGATCCATGGGCAGCGTTGAGCACTTTACACCAGATTACCCGTTCGGTCGTTTGCGAGTTATATATGGTAAATTTTTAAATAATTATATCATAACATACAGAGGGAAACTGGCAGGCAACATGGTGTCCCTTGCCTTGACACAAGCGCCTGTAACGCAGCGCGCAGTACGGTTGATCGTCTTGCTCTGATAGCGTTAAATCCAAACGTAACAGTACCAAGAATATTAGCAACATGAATGTTATATCTGAAAATATGTTATATAGTAAAACTACGGACCAGAAATACTGTCCTGGTCAATAGCAACGCCATCTATTGCTTTTAATGGTGAATCTTAACTAGTATTTAAAAGTATGTTACACATTGGCGAATCGCAGACGAATATTCGATAGGCCCTGAAAATTAAGATTTATAATATTTAAAAGAGCCTTGTAATTCTCAAAAACTCCTTGTCCTATTCGAACAAGAAAAAAAAACGTTGAATTTTTTCTTCTAGTTTGCAAAGACCTCCATTCATTTAGTTATGTTGCATTTTTTTCACAAAAGCGAGAAGTGAGTTGTTAATTTGGAAATTTATTTGAGGTGGGTCGCGATCCAGTCAACTTTAATAACCACTGATCTAAATTTTCTAGGCGCTAATACAAACACACAAAGCTTTCGTCAACCCAGTCCAGCTGTTTAGGACAGAACAGAATACAGACAGAAGCAATGGTTACCGATCGTATGCGGACAGACTCGACCGTGCAAGTCTCACAATATCACAGAAAATCCGCATACAGTAATTAAGCAGAATAGCTACGTATCTTATGGTGAGTGAAAGAATATAACGCGTAAAACCCATTAGTGTCATCTCTGATGCAAAGGCGACGGCGATTACATTAGGTGAAGCGCCTGCTCGTTTCCGCGCTATTTTCATATAACATGGACGCTGATAAGCAATACTGTGTCAAGACGGACTTCATTTTGAGAAAATGGCATCTAAAGATGTCAAACCGATTCTTAATACATATGTTTAAAGAAGTATATATCCATTATTTCATTTATTGTTTGATGAAAGGTATAATGAATTAAAATCAGACTGATATATTTAATATATTATCAAATAAAAAGTTTTTTAAATGTTTGAGTTTATTGTATAAATTGCAAAATATGTAACGCACTTGAAACTCGAACCAATTAATTAAGAAACTTTTTTCCGTACTTGTTTAGTTTATATGATTTCAATTTCTTTTTAATAATGTTAAATAGGTGATGCGGTATCAAAATACACCAATATCACCGAATTTGACTTTTTGTGGGTTGACACATTATTGCTTATTAGCATCCATATATTGTAAGAGAAAATGAATGAGAGAAAGTATTTTATTCGTTCAGAATAATTCGGGCTTCAAGAGAGAATTCTTTTATTAGTTTCAGGATGATATTAAAATTATTAAGTTATTAAAGGAACGTTAAAGTCTTTTTTGTTGTTATTATTCGTGAAACCTTTGATTGTAAACTGTCTATAATCAAAGTGATAAATTTTATTTTCATCTTATCCTTTTTTTTAATTTTGTAAAATACAATATTCGTGCATAGTATAATTCAATTATATGACAAGTTATAACTGAATTTAAATCAATACCCAAAAAATATTAAGATTTTCACTTACTTTTAATAGATTCTCGTTAATTTCACATGATTTTAATTACAAAATTAATAAGTTCAATAGGACTTGTATATTGATATCATATAAAACTAATAATATAACGTAAATAAATAATAAAAAAAACCTTCTATAGGTCAAGTCTCTTCTATCAAAACATTGTCAAATTATTTTTTAACAGATAATATTTAAAAAATTCTAATAAATATAAAATCGCGTCTAAATTAGTTATGTTATCATGGGGGTTGCAAGGTTAAAGGCATGACGATTTAAAATTCGCGCGGAATATTTTTTTCTTGGCAACATAAGTCTAAATTAATATTTAAGATCATCAGTAATCAACGACTTACTGGGTAGTGTTTAAAATTTATTTGGATCAATATGAAGAAATCAGTATGTATTGTTAAAAACTCCTTTGCCTTGCAATGGGATATATACAGGCTGTTATTTTAAAGTCCATATCATTTGACACAAGCAAAATTAAAAAAAAAAATTGGTCATTAAATAAAGAAAACCACAATAGCTTTATAGTTAAATTTTATTATGAAATACAATAATTTATATGTCAGGATATTTACACCGTTCGTTACGCCTTACACTACTCTTACAAATACCTACTGCTTTACACTAACATACATATACACTACAGTGTAGGCACGGTCTCATAATTACATCACCAATGATATTACATAACTATAGATATGGTATAAGCTCATGGATTTCGGCATCCAGAATGGCGACCGCTGGACGACGTTGCCTAGCGACTAGCGACTGAGTATAACAGGCGAGAGTATTGGTCCAATAAGTCGATTGAAATGTCGAAGTTGGAAATGGGTGCAGAGATTTAGCGTCAAATAGTATGAATTTATCATATCCATAGTTATATAATGTCATTGTACATTACAAAGATTGTGGGTGTGTTCCGAAATACAATCTATACTGGCCAAGGATAATGACATCTCGAATTGCCGTCTTAACGAGACGTCAACTACTGTGATTTGACGATTCTAGGTGTCATTAAAATTGACTAGCAAGCTGGATTTTTTAACACACCCTATATTAATCCAATGTATATAATACATACATAAAATTTTAAATAAACAAAAAATATTGAATTGAAATTTTTATATAATGGATCAAGAGAGCATCAACATAGCCTCAAGTTTACAAGGAAAAGTTTAGTGAATAATGGTTTATGAATTTTGATAGTGCAAGTTATTGGACAGATAAAAAAACATGGAGTATAAATATACAGGATGATATTTTCAAGTGTGCATTGATGACCAAATCCGAAACTACACGAAATAAGCAAAGAAAAACATTCTATATTATAAGAACAAGATAGTGATCAACCTCTTGATGTAGACATTATTTTTATTTTTTTAAACGGCCACTAACACAAAAACATCTTAGTTTTCATCAAAATTAATTCCAAAACTCCTTAGAGTGTCGCTACTCTTATTGTATCAGATTTGGCCACCGATGTCCACTTGAAAAGTTCACACCGTATATTGACAACAAAATTTCTGTTACTATTATTAAAAATAAATGTTTGTAAAAAATATGTGTATTTCATTATTTACGGTAAAATAAGAATCGCTATAGACAATACATTGAAAGAAATATTGTCATTATTACATTTTTGTACTGTTTTCCGACATATGTTTGACATATGAAAGTTACCGCAATTTGCCCACACTGTGTTGCCAGGGTCCACAATGTTATATTTTTAATGACGATTTATAAATGAAAAATATTTAATCTGTATTTACATTTATATAATGTAAAATATAAACCAATCATCAAATACGTTATTAAAATTTTCATTACTTTGTAAAAAAAATACACCTAAAAAAACTACATTAAAAATATGGTAATTGTGATCCTGGCATGTATTATTTTTCAATTCAATTTATACAAATAGTAGTCAATTATTACAGTATTCAGAAGAGTCTTGTTGAATGCAAAATTTTTATTAAAATAAAAAAAAAACGCAGCCATAGACAAGTGATATAATTTTATTATTTTTATCGCATATCTATAAGAAATATTTAGAAAAAAAAAAATTCATGAGATAATAAAAATGTCTTTTTATGCGAAAATGCATTAAACCCGACTCGTAAGTTATGTAACAGATAAAAAGACACGACACCGATACATATTGCTTTAAACTGAGCACAAATATTGAGGTAGACTATAATAATAATAATCGAAAGAAATATACTTGTGAGAAAAAAATACTTCATAGATTATGAAATCGAAGTCATTGTGATGACAATTATTAATCATAAGAAAAATATATGTTTATTAATAAATAGCATAAAAAGTTAATTTTAATTTATGAGACTCAAATTTTAATTATTTTTCTTCGAATAAATAATATGTAAAAAATTTATGCTCTTTAATGAACTTTATACTAAAATAAATCAAAAATGTCTATACATTGCAAATTATACAATATTTTTTTTATTAAAACTTCTTAAAATAAAATTGAATGTCAAATAAAAGTAGCATTGAATATATTAGCGAAAAATGGGTCTCTATGTATTGTAATAATGATTAGAAGAAAATATACTTAACCAAGATTACAAGAATAATGTAAACATTGTACAATTATATAAGATTATTGTAACATAATAACAATTATATAAGTGAGCATCTCTACTAATATATACGCGTCTCGTTCGCGCTTATTAATACATGTGAAAGAACGGGACAGCAATATATTATAAAAAGTTAAAGCACTGCTATCCTTTTCCTTCATATACCGTTCTAATACGCAAGAAAGAGACAGCTGATTAATGAGTGGAGTACAATATTATTATTAGATTTCATATAAAATAACTTCATCGTCAGTGTCTTTAATCAACATGATAAAATTTAAAATAATATTTTCTTTTTATTATATAGGTAGCACAAAAGCTATATCATAATTTGAATTGGACGCAATTTTAGCAGATGGCGCCAAACGTTTATGCTATAACATTTATGATGTATATTTTATACAACGGGTCGCGATAACTAATTGTAGTAATACTGAAACTCCGCGCTACTAAGTTTACTTCGCGAACTCGCCGCTGGAGGGCGCGCGCTACACCAGTCAGCTTGTGACCAAGACGAATGCAACTTCGTCGAAACGTCGGGCAATAAAAAATGTGTTACTACCATTAGTTATCGCGATAGGACCCGTTATATTAAATATGAATAGTATAAATCGCGAAAGTTTAAAATATATAATTTATGATGTAAATAAATAGTAAATAAATTTTCAGTGAGCCATGGACCTTGCAAGACATAAAACCTAACATTGAAAAAAAAAATTCGCCAATTTGGAACCAGATGTTTTACCAGTTGTCCAGATGTCATTAATTCGGATGGTAAAAATTTGAGCGATGTGATTTCTTCCAACTAATGTAACCAATAATGCACTTTCAAATATTTTCTTGTTGAAAACAGAGTTCTTTTTTTAAATTTATAACAAAATAGCAGCCAGTTCAAATTATGACATTACTTTTCGCCATCTTGTATATTACACTAAATTGTCATTAGATCGCGTATTATTGAGATAGCGCACATTATACTTTATAATCGAACGATATTTTAATCGTAACATCTTAATCGATTTTTAATCGATACGAGCACATCACTTAAAAGTATCAAACAGCTCATTAAGAGAGATTCTTTCATCATCACACATACAAACACGATTAACAATATGGCTGTCATAATACGTCCGCCATTTTGAATTTTCAGTGACGTCATTTGTCACCATCAACTGAGACATGTTACTGGATGCTGATAAGCAATAATGTGTCAACCCACAAAAAATGTAATTCAGAGATATTGATGTATTTTGATACTAAATAACGTATAGAACATTATTCAAAAAAAATTCAAGTCATATAAACTAATTAAGTACGAAAAAGTTACTTAATTAATTGTTTCGATTCTCAAGTGTGTTCCATATTTTGCAATTTATACAATAATCTGAAATATTTGAAGAACTTTTTATTAGATAATATATTAAATATATCAATCTGCTTTGATTTCATTATACTTTTTATCAAAATAGAAAAGAAAAGATGGATATATGCTTCTTTAAACAGATGTGTTAAGAATAAGTTCGACAATTTTAGACGCCATTTCCTCAAAATGAAGTCCGTGTGGCTTAACACAGTATTGCTTATCAGCGTCCAACTAATGAACGCTGATAAGCAATAATGTCTCAACCCACAAGAAGGAACTGAACGAAACGAATTCGGAGATATTGACGTATTCTGATAATGCGACACGTATTTAACATTATTTGTCAAGTCATCTGAGCTAAATAAGTACGGAAAAGTTTCTAAATTTAATGTTTCGAATATTGAAGTGTGTTCCATATTTTGCAATATCCAATAATCATATCAGATTAAAAAAAAAAACTTATTATTATATAAAACGTTGCATTATAACAATCTGCTTTTAATTCATTATACGTTTTATCAAAATACAAAAGGAAGATGGATATGTCTTCAAAAAAAATTGTTAAGAACACGTTTGACAATTTTAGACGCCATTTTCTCACAATGACGTCCGTGTGGCTTGACACAGTGTTGCTCATCACCGTCTATATTACCAGTGATGTTTTGAGTTAAACGTTTACTATCACGTTTAAGTTAACAAAACGTATATAGAAACCCAATTTCAAAAAAATATTCACCAGAGACGTATCAGGTTTTTCCATACAATATTTTGTTAACACAAACGTGTTAGTTTGCGGTTAAGAATCCATTAATCACACACTTACATTTCATACACTTCATTTTAAACATCCTTCGATTATAAAGCGATGCGCAGTTTATGAGAAATTTCAAATATTTAAACACACAAACTTACATATAACAAGATCATATTGCCATAATTAACCAATTGCTTTCAATGGCAGTTTAATTAAATTAATTTTAATCAATAATTTGAAAAAAAAAAAACAAATATTACTATATAGGCACTTATTATGTTGCAAATTAACAAAAAATATTATGACATATAAAAATTCAATACATTATTTAATTTATAAAAAAAAGAAGAAAAAAGGAGATCATAAGAAAGAAAAAAAAATGTGATGTCGCAGGTAAAGTATAAAATCGTGCACTATACAAAAAGTCTGTATATTATATACCTAACCTACTTCCACTTGGAAGCAAATTTTGACACATAGGATATTCTATATTGGATTAAAAAATAAACACTAGCATTTTAATCGCACAAAGTCCGTCAAAAATTGCTCATCTATTATTGTAAAGGTCCGTACACAAACACACGATTCAATAATGCGAAGGCATTCGCTTTTTCTGCCCAAAAATTTTCGATAACCATTTGACCTGTACAATTCTTAAGAATAAGCCACCAAACTTTTCTGTGAAAACAATTTACCTACATATAGTAATGATCATTATGTAAAGGCACATTCATTACTACGATGACAGATTATAAATAAAAATATACGCGTAATACTACGAAATATTTTTATTTTTTTAATATCGCTGCGAAGTTTTGCTTTAATTTATCGTGTATGTGTGTACGCACTTTAATAAATTACTAGTAAAATTATACGTTAGCTACACATAGGGGATATTGGCAGTAGGTGTCAAATTATATCGTTTTAATATTATAAAAAAACAATGACGTAAAGCTACCATCGTTCTAATAATTGATATTTATCTTTATTTAAAATACTTTTAACACTATGACTATACAATACCTAAACTAACGATGTTGTGTCCGAATCGATGTAACTTTTGTTAAAGAATAAATAAACTTTTGAGAAAGGATAGAAGAGACGCGAATACTTTAATGTCAAACAGTATCTATTTTGAAATACGAAACGAAATAGTTACAGGAATTTAAAAATATTAGATTTTATAGATAATAATAATAATTAACAGTAAAATTGGAAGGATATAGAACGAAAATGTATTTCGTCGATATTACCGAAAAATTGATCAGTTTCTTTACCATACTTTCTAAACAAATAATCGATAAATAAATAATAATACAGAACACAAAAAATCTTAGAGTAGATACTAATATTCTTAAAAAAAGAAATAGCAAGTGATGCTTAGTGATGTAATCGAATTCGACACAACATCGATAAATTAAATGCCTTCACGATAAAGACTTTTTACACGATTACTTTTTAGACTTCAGTCGTATGAAAAATATAATAGTTTTTTTTTTGTCTGAACCGCGTATGTACAATTTAATATTAGTACTAGTGACGATTTGCACGTGACGTACTATCCTGTATACAACATCGATAGTACCGTACGTATATAAAGTTAATTTGTGATGTTATATTATCACATCGTTGTAGTTATAGACGAAACAGTTACAATTAGTCGGAATAATATTTATATTTTTTATTTATTTTGTTCATTTTCTCGTCATAGAACATTAATTTGCAAGCTAACCAACTCTATATTACTAAATTTTACCAGTGACACTAAAAAATCTTTAATAAATCCGACAGATAAATAGAAATAAATCGAAAATGTAGAATAAGTGGATCCTTTTATACAGTAAAGATAAAAATTTTATCGATCGAAATATTGAACTGAATCATAATTTATATTAAAAGTTTGAATATTCGTGATTTAATGATACTTTGATATCCTATTTTTGTGACTTATTTAGTTAAGTAAATAGACTTTGAAGGATTTTTGAAAATGTGAATGAATCCTTTACAGCAATACGGAATTAAAATGATAGTTATCATAATATACATTAATAGATACATTAATAGTTATCACAGTTAATTTTGTAATGTAAAGTAAAATACTGTAGAAATAACTTAGTGTCTTGTAAAGTTTACTAATATTTAGTTCTCTGGTTTACAAGTTAACGTATCGCAATATAAAATTGATTGTTACTACATTAAAAAAAAACAATGTTTGTAAAAAAAATATTAACAGCTGTCAAAATTAGCTATTCAACTTTATTACACTTAACAGATAAAAAAAATAACAATATATGTGATGTACGTCAAAAATTCCGACTAAGAAGGAACTATTTCATTCACCATTTTAATATCTATTAATAAGGCCTTGAAAAAAATATATTTTCATCAAGCACCTCATAATAGTCGCTAATAACAAAAAAAAATATAAACATCATTTTGAAACACACTTCTACAGTGTTACCGGAGGAAACTAATTCGGTCATACATCAAAATGACAATTTTTTTCATAAAATCGAAAAAATATTTAATTTATAAAAAATGTCATTTTATTGGCATAAATGCATTTGGCAATCTCTCGAACGGAAGGAATAAACTATATCCTATTATAATATTCGCATTTTTTAATATTAAATTAATTAAAAAAATCGTTATTTTATAATTTCGATTTTTGTGTATATAAAAAAAACGTCCTACCAAATAATATATTCGAGCTTAAACCTTACGTATAACGCTATAATTCTAGTTGATCTTTAAAATCAGATTTAAGCAATACTTAAGCGCATTTGATAAAAATCTCTTCTTATTAACGATTTTACAAGACATCAAACCTCCGTTTTAACCTCAGAACAGAAACTATCCTAGAAGTGACTAATCATACCTAATATCAAAATGTCACACACGCAAAATATATCATTTACAATTATAATTTTTGTTCATCCAAAAATCTAAGTCTAATAAAAAACACGAGCGCTATTATTCAATGAAAAAGATTCAGAATATCTAATAACTATGTCATTTTCACAATATCTTCTGTTCCAAGGTCATGTTGCAGTCAGTTAGAAAATATCGCTTTTATCGTAAACGTCCATTCGTAGACATATTCGCAAAACGCGCGAAGCGGTGAGTATTATAGTCCTAACTCCATTGAGCAATGCACTAGACCGTCCTATGTACACTTACTTTATACGTTCCTATTTACATTGGTTATCTCTTCTCCATCTGAAACAATGTTTACTCAATATAAGAATTTACTATACAATTTAATAGCTTATTATTTTAATAATTTGTTAATATTATTAACAATTTAAGTATGTTATATACTATTTTATTGATATATAAAGACAAACACAATATATATGTTTAGTTAAATCAATAAAAAAATGGCTTCCAACATAAGTAAATATGTTATGTAATGATGATCCGTTCGAAACGTGGAGTTTCATATTAATGATTTATGGCTTATAGTACGTACATAAGTCTATGTGTATATAGGCTGTTCAACTATTAATTACGTTCCTTGAAATGGGATGTGCTATATGTACATTTATCATAAAAATTATAAAAAATATATTTTTTATATATATTTTGAATTCAATCTGCGGCGCACGACAATTAACTTCAGTTTATCTTAAAACTTAATAAATAAGGGTCAACCAATCAATAGTACCAATACACAATCCACGACATTTTGACATTTAGTGATACCTACTAACAAAAAAAAAAACCTTTTTTTTTCAATTTTTTACACAAGTAGAACTCCCTATTTGAAGTACCACAATTAATTTTCGAACACCTATATAACTATATTTCAGATCTAAGTTTCTTATTATCTATCATAGCAATTGAGTGTAGTGTGACACTGACATATACCTATAGTGCGCTTAGTGCGTTTAATGCGCTTGGTGCGACGAGTGCTAAATGCGGTTGTTAACCTCTGTTAGTTAGCTTACCTGTTAGTATTAAATTCCGGTTAGTGAGCGTTGGGCTGATGTTCGACGAACACGGCGATCTGATACTTCGAGCGGTGCGTATTTTATAACGCCTTAGGACCAACCAAAATTAGTTTAATACCATGCGCACTAATTTAAGCTAGTTTAGCGTAGGTGAGGATTTTAGTGCGCATAGGTGAATCTAATTGGCGGGTGTTAGTGATTCGTGGCATGTCAAATAATGATGAAATTTTGTGCGCATTTGGTTAAAGTAGAAAAATCAGTGCGCCTTATTATATAAGCAATGAAATGAGCCTCTTTCTAGCATGTGACTTAGACTATTATATTCTAATTATAGTTATTAGTTATTCAATAAATTCTGACTAGAGACTAGATGATCTTACTAGCTCACCGTCTTACTTATAAATGACTTTAAGGACTAGTATAAGTAGCTAAATTTAACTATTATCTAGTATGTTGTATATACATATTTCATAGAGTATTACATCAGTATGATGTGCGTTCTAATTGCTCTTTACCCGCGTTATCAATGTGCTCAGTGCGTGCTCACCTATCATTGGAATGTATGTGTGCTTACCTGTTACAATAGCTCATTACAGATGGCTCTATAATGGTGCAAGCGATGCACGCTCGTAATAAAAGTGTGACACTCTTTATTATGATTGCAGAGTGCATTCTCACCTGTTTATGGTGCGTGCTGACTTCATAGATTTAAACCCTTGTCGATTATGCAAGGTGCGGTGCTCGCTTACTTTACGATGTTGGCGTGGTGCGGGATATGAATAAGTGTTGTGTTACGGTGCGTGTCATGCTTTGTGCTAACACACCAGTATATGGAAGCGTTGTTCACATGGTGCGGTCACGTGTGGGAGTTGTCGTGGTCGTTCACCTGTCTTTGGTGTTGGTGCGAGCCTGTAGATGATACACGGTGTAACACGTAGGTGCTGATTCGCTTACCTGTTAGTGTTGTCGTGTATATTAAGGTGCGTACACACCAGTAAGTATTGGTACGGTGCGTCTGTGACGCGGTGTACGCGGTGGTAAGTGCTAACATACCAGTCTATAGTGATGGGGCACTGGTGGTGCGGGTGCGGAAGGTGCGCTCACCTGATGGTGTTCTCGTGGTGTGCGGGTAGTGTGCACACCAATACTCGATGGTACGGTGTGACTTGTATATATGTAGTGTGGAGCGTGCACACCTGTGGATGGTGCTCGGTTCGGTGCGTGCACACGAGTCCGTGGCGGTGCGGTACTGCTGGTAGTGCGTGCTCACCGGTCGGCGGCGGTGACGCTCAGTGCTAGCACCAGCGCGTGCGGGAGTGGTCGTCGCTTGTCTGTCGGTGCCGAGAGGTCGGCGCGGCGCTCACCTGTCCGTGTGGTCGCGCTGCGCGTGCGCGTGGTGCTGGTGGCCGAGCGTGACGAGCGCGGAGGCGAGCGCGAGCCCGCCGAGCGGCGGCGCGCGCCCCGTGCCGCCGGTGGGCAGCCGCACCAGCAGCGACAGCACCGCCGCGCGCCCGGAGCGGCACGGCTCCAGCGCCACCGGCGCGGGCACTCCGCTGCCTGGTGGTGGGAACAGCTGATTACTAACATCCTTTGGACGCTGATAAGCAAGACTGTATCAAGCCACGTGGACTTCATTTCGAGAAAAAGACGTCTAAAGATGTTTAACCTATTCTTAGTTAATTATTTTCAAGAAGTATATAACCGTCTTCTCTTTTCTTTTTTGTTAAAAAGTATAACGAACTAAAAGCAGATCGGTATAATAAAAACTTTTATCTAATAACAAGATTTTCAAATACATTAGATTATGGCATTTTTGGAAAAAAATATTGGAAACACTAAATAAAAAAACTTTTTTCCATACTTGTTCAATTTTGATAACACGAAATTTTTTTAAATAATGTTAGATACATGACGCAATATCAGAATTTTTGTGAAACGACACATTATTGCTTATCAGCATTGATATATGGTATCACAGAAATTTAAGAAAATAGAAATATAATATACAATTGATCACACATAAAGCAGTACAGTTACGAAAATCCAAATTCTCGAAAACATTTAGTAAAGGGAAAAAATATTTTGAGTTCCACTCACCCCCTCCTCCCTTCTCCAGTTCTATACTGACTTGACTAAAAGGTCTAGACGCCATCTGCTCCATCTCTACAAATAACCGCTGCCTTCTTCTGTATAAATCATATTTCTGAAAGAGCAATATAAAAATTGCCATTAATAGCGATCGCAATGTTGTGTATATGTTTCAGCCTTCACTTTGCCCTCCTGAGCTAAGCCGACAACGCACCCGCAACGCCCCTGGTGTTGCAGATGTCCGGGCGATAGTAACCACTTAACATCAGGTGGTATTATTTGCTCGTTTGCCCCCCCTTTTTATAAAAAAAAAGACAGGCTCCGCTAGCTACGAGCAGAGAGCACGGGAGGGGCAGCGGATGCGCATGCGCAAGCGACCTCACGGCCTTTCTTCCTTCTTTCGTGCTGAGTAAAGCCATTGCAGGGATTTTAGTGGATATAAATCTCCACATAACCCTATATATAAAAAGATTTTACATAAAATGTGAATCTTACATTCAGTTTGGTATTAATAAACGCAACTTGAAGCAACGAACACTATTTCATTGGTCCCTATATCAAATACACAGGATGAATTTTTTAACTGTGCGTGTATGGCCAAATATGAAACTAGAGAATAGCGAAAATCCCTTAAAGGAGTCTCACGCCGGTTTTGATGAAACTAAAAATGCATCATTAGTTTTTTGAAAAACTAATTTTTCTAACTAAAACCGACCCAACCGAGAATTATACCCCTTGATTTTGAAAAAAAAGCATGTACATCTGAATTATTGCACTGTATAATAGTGTCATTAAAAAGAATCAACTTCAGGGAAGTTATGATATACGTGAAAGTAAAAGAAAAGTATCGATTTCCTATAAATTTATAGCAGACTTACACATATATAGTTTTATAGTTCTATATTTTTATAGTATATAAAGGCCCCCGATAATATTTTTTTCATATATCTTCCATGTACAGACAGCGACCCGTTAGAATTTTATTATTAGTATAGATTAATTCCCTATACTTTTAGATATGGTCATCCACGCCCACTTAAATAATTTCCGGTGTATATGTTTATTTTTATTGCACAAAATCTTTAGAATCATTCTTAAATCTTTCACATTTGTTGAACTTTAGATGGTGCTGAACTAGTAATTAATATTTCTGAATCACGCTGTTGAATTTATTTCTTCATTTTTTATGTCAACATTAATGTTTTTAAACAAATTTTAAATATAGAATAAATTTTGTGATTGTGCTTTCATTCATTATTTGGACCCGCACGTTAATTCGAGCGTATTCAACATTCTCTAATAATTTTAAAGTATTATTATAACTTGAAAATATTAAAAGTATTACTTGAATCAACTGACCTGTTTTATTTTCCACAATGTAGCTGCCACCATCAACAAAAGTAGGAAACACGACGAGAACGTGATGAAAAACTGTTGTAAATTCAACTTCGGGTATTGCGAGAACGATATCTGTATCCACAGCGGCGGCCGGAAGTCGTACACGTACACGAAGAACGTAGTCAACGTCACGTTATCGACGACTCCGAACGCGTGGTCCGATTTCGCGAACCTGAATAGAAAAGGCCTTCACGTCATTATACCGGAGTTTTATGTTCGAGGTAAAAGAAAAAAACAATTAAAAACGTTAAACAAATTACGTATTTTTTGGAGAGAATTTAAAAGAAAAAATTCGTAAGAAAAAAAAGACAAGGTTATGCAATATGTCTTGTGCTTTTTAAATAGGAATATTTTTTTTCGAATAGTTTAAATGGTTATCCTCTTTACCTTAATTATTATTAGATCACAATTAAACATGATTGATTTATTCCTTTGTTTAAAGAATATTTTACCAGCAGGGTCACGTTGATGTGGCATAACATGACGGGTCGTGTCAGGATACTATGAGTCACTGCGCGTGCGCACGTGACGTGACGCGGCGTGACGTACAACGCACTTGTAGCGGAAGTTGGTGCAGTTGACGTCGCTGATGAGCGTGCGCTCGGCGGGGTCGCTGCGCGTGCGCACGGTGAGGTTCATGCGCGCGTGCCGTGACGTGACGCGGCGTGACGTGCAACTCACTTGTAGCGGAAGTTGGTGCAGTTGACGTCGCTGATGAGCGTGCGCTCGGCGGGGTCGCTGCGCGTGCGCACGGTGAGGTTCATGCGCGCGTGCCGTGACGTGACGCGGCGTGACGTGCAACTCACTTGTAGCGGAAGTTGGTGCAGTTGACGTCGCTGATGAGCGTGCGCTCGGCGGGGTCGCTGCGCGTGCGCACGGTGAGGTTCATGCGCGCGTGCGCGGAGCACGTGATGCTGAAGTCCGCGTCTACATCCGGTTTGACGGGCGCGTTGCGGAAGTTGATCGCCGAGAGGTGCCGGTCCTCCTTCTTCGAGAGATTGAACGTGAACTGGTAGTCGACCGCTAGATCGTCTGTTACGTACGAAATCACTATTTATAGGCGTAAAGTACTCTCGATCATGAGTTTCAAATTTCGAATCAATAATAATAAAACAATATAAGACATCGTAAGCAAAAATAATAATAAACAATATAATAAGACGTATCGCCTCTTCTGAAGCAATAAATAACACAACATGCATTTTTTTTATAAGTTAAATTACTAAATTACTAAATTTAACTTACATTTGCATTTTTAAATTAAACATTGGTTACAAAAAATTATAAGCTTTTAGAACAATAATTTATTTATCTCCTTTGCTAGAATATACATCAGAATACATTACAAATCAACTGGTTAAATTTTTAACTTAATCATATTGATTATATTTGTGACAAAGAGTATAAAATTATAGAACCACAAAGCATATCAGAATTAGGGACTAAAAAGTTTATCAGAACAATGAACCACGAAATGTATCAGAATAATGAACCACAAAATGTATCAGAATAATGAACCACAAAATTATGAGAATGACGAACCAGTTTCACCACAAAATCAATATTTTTTATTTCAAGAAAAATGTTCCCGTGTTCGTTAACACGGTGTTCGATTCCTTATAATGGCGCGAATAACATAGAAAGCGTAAACATTTGGAAATAGCATCGGCTATTTTGAATGACGAAACACAAAATTATAAGAATAATGAACCAATTTCAGCACAAAATTAATATTCTTTATTTACCTCGTGTCTATGTTCTATCGTGTACTAATATTGGAGCGCAATGGAGGAGCAAAGACAACTCACAGTAGCAGCCCTTGTTGAACAGGTCGGCGTGGTAGTGGTTGGTGTTGTCGCACTTGTCGCAGCGGTCGCCCGCCAGCCCCTTCGTGCTGCAGTAGCAGCGGCCCGTGTCCGCCGCGCACGACACCGCCTGCGCGTTGCACTCGCACGCTGTGGGCGCCTTGTGCTTATATATTACGAATACTACTTGGATTACCGAAAAAAAATTTTTTTTCTTTTTAATGGCACGGCTAAAACGACGTTTTTTAAATCTGAAATCTAGGTAGATCGATTTATCGCACCCGAAAATAGAAAATTTTATGAAAATCGTTCCCGACATTCGGATGGTTTGACATTTTACCGGTGTTAGGAAAAGCGATATTTCAAAGTAAAACATTTTATTATTTTATTTAAAAAAAAAACTTCTTTTAATTAAAATGTTTAATCTTGTACGTTCATAAAAGCATCATTTATAAAAAAATATATAAAAAATTAATTCAGGTTTGTTTACTTTTAAATATCGATTCTGGTAACGCTGATAAAATATTCAACATATGCCAAATTTAAATTTTATGTAGTAAAATAAAATTAAAAATGAAATAAATATGTGCTCCGTGTAAGTGCAAGGCAGACTCACGCTGGCACACGCCGCCGTTGAGCGGCGAGCCCCAGTGCGCCGGCGCGCACGTGTCGCAGTGCGCGCCCACCGCGCGCGCGCCGCACGGCTGCACGCAGCGCGCCGCCGCGTCGCACACCGCGTGCCCGTTGCACTGGCACGGCGGGCACGTCGTGAAGTGCCACCTGCGGCCGACACGCTCAGGCATTACGATTTATTAGACGATTCGTGTTCGTCTATTTCATTTTTTTTTCTTTTTTTTTCATGATTTGTTAAACACTTACTTCTAACCTTTTAGACAATGATAAATGGACGCTGATAAGCAAGAATGTGTCAACCCACACGGACTTCATTTTGAGAAAACGGCGTCTAAAGATGTCAAACCTATTCTTACGTAATTTGTTTAAAGAAGTTTATATCCATCTTTGCTTTTCTTTTTGTTTAAAAAGTATAAAGAATTAAAAGTAGATTGATTTAATATATTATCGGGTAAAAAGTTTTTCAAATATTTCAGATTATTCTATAAATTGGAAATTATGGAACGCACTTGAAATACGAAACAATTATTAAGACACTTATTTCCGTACTTATTTAGTTTATATTACTTGTTTTTTCTTTGAATAATGTTGAATAGGTGATGCAGTATCAAAATACATCAATATCTCCAAATTTGGCTTTTTGTGGGTTGACACATTATTGCATATCAGCATCCAAATATCATCTCTCTCTCTCTTATTTTATTCTCACTCGCATGTCGTACATAATATACCCACATAAATATTACAACAAACTGTATATCAATCCAAGGTCATCTTATTGAATATTCGCGAATATACCAATCAGACACGTATGAATCATCATCGGACGTGTACGGACCAGGGAGACACATACGACACGTAAGACACGTACCTGCGGTGCGGACACACGTGCGGGTGGTGCGCGCGCCGCTCGCCGCCCGGCAGGCAGGCGCCGCGGCCGCCGCCCGCGCCGTCGTCGCACCAGCCGCACGCCGGCTCCGCCAGGCACGCGGCGCACGACGCGTGCGCGCCGCAGCCCGCCGCGCCGCCCGCGCCGGCGGACACGCCGCCCGCGCAGCCGTTCGTAGACCACGCGCGACAACCGCCGAACGGGAACGACGCGCCGTAGGCGTTCTGGTAGAGAAACGTTATTAATAATAATGTATGAAAATTTGACTAGATTTTTTGAGCATGACTTTTGTGCACTTTTAAGATGTTTTATGTACTAAATAAAAAAAAAAACTATTTTTGAAATTTGTTCATCTCATGTAGTTTCTATCTGAAACGAACACATAGACAATATCAAAAAAATAGATACAGATAAAATAAAATGTTTTACCAGAAAGATATAGATAGTAATGTTTAATGATTATAGATAGTAATGTTGTATAAAAATATAATAATTATTAGTTTCCAAGAAGTCCATAAATACCTTATCGACACAGCGGCCCGCAGACGCGCACCAGATGCACTCCTCCGCGGTGCAGTTCGCGCACGTGCGGAACGTGGCGCACGCGGCGCTGCACACGCCCGTCGCCGTCGCCGCCACGCTCCTGAGCACGCATTGAGATACAGGTGCCGACTGAACTTTTTACCAGCTTTAGCAAGATCGGTATTTAAAAGTAAAAAAAAAAATTGAATAATTTTTTTTTTAATTGTTTTTTATATAAGTATAGGTTGTCCTGTCCGAGCCTTTAATTCACACCGCTCGTGGTGATCTAACGGACGCACGATTCAGATGATCCACTTGGGTGGGATACTTTGGGGTCGATAAACAGAATCATCCTATACTGCTTGAGAAACTCAATGATACTATTATCTATATTTATGGCCCAGTATATATTATGGAACTATTGTCTATTTATATTTTTTTATTATTCGACCTTACCTTATATCAGTAGAAGAATTAGCGGGTCTACATTTAACTGTATCGTAGTCCCAGTAACACGCCCTTTGACTCAATTCTTCCGAACCCTGTAAAAATACACTGATTTGAATTTAACGTTCAAATGATATTACAATCTCAAGTAGATTAAAATGACTCTGACCAAAAAGCTATTTAAATGTATGTATATATGTGTCGGTGTTCCGTGCGAGTGTGGGTGCAGGTGCACATAGTGCGCGTACGTGCAGTACTCACGTGCGGGTGTCGGTGCAGGTGCGCGTGGCACGCGGCGCACGAGTGGTAGCGCGCGCACGCCTCGCCGCCGGCACTCGGCCCGCCGCCCGCGCACTCCTCCACTGATAGCGCCATCTGCACACACACGTCTCAATTACCCGTTGCCACTGTGTCTGAGTCATGTAGATGTTATCCGATGTCACGTAACAATTATATCATCTATCTCTAGCATTCGGTGTGCAACTTTCTACTTCATAATACTGACATGATTCTACCTCTTAACTCTGTGCCATGGGTTATGCAAGCGTCCGGCATATAGATAGGCGCATGGCGCCTTCTCGTGTGCCCGCTAATTTTATAAAAACCTATCATCTTAGTGTCAGTATAATGACCCGTCAAGACGGCGTCATCACCCTACAGAATACGTGTCATTATCATGGCCTATTAGGTCACGTGACAGCCTCATCACCCTACAGAACACGCGTCAATAACGTGACTCGTAAGGTCACGTGACAGTGTGGAGTCCCGCAGGCGTCGCGGCGTACCAGCGCGTGCACGAGGTGCGAGTGCCGCAGGCAGTGCTGCGCGGTGGGCAGGCAGCCGCCGCACCACGCGCAGCCGCTCGCCACGCACGCCTCGCAGTACTCCGCCGACGAGCAGCGGCGGTCGTCTGCGAGATGGGGATTCAATTAGCTTTAAAAGACTTTAAAAGAGGGGGTTCTTGTTTTTGGATACTAAAACTCTTAAAACTTCATACGTTTATAATAATCGCTAAAAAAAAAAACAAACTGAAAACCTCCTTTTTTAAAAGTAGGTTAAATTATTGAAAACTTTCGTCTAAGTGTAACAAATACTTTTCTCTTTAACTTAAATACTGGTTCTCAATTACAGATTGATATAAAACTCACCAAAAACTGGCTCACTAACACAAGCCTTTACGGATTCATCGAATGATTGCTTCCATCCAATCTCTTCTATCTGTAATAAATAAACATCAAAATCAATCATTTTAATATTACAGAATAAATATTTGATAATGTATAAAGAGGAAAAATAAAATTATAACTTTTATTAAAATAACGAAGCGTCTGGAGGAACACTTGTCTCAACAGACACATACACACAAACACACATCTCCATACACATACGTACAGGCACGCAGCTCTGGTCGCCGCTGCGCCACGCGCACGCGACGGCGGCTCGCTGCGCACTGCTGAGGCAAGACGCCTCGTCGCGTCGGGAGGAACACTTGTCGCCGGTCTCGAACAGCAGTGCGTCGGAGCGCAATCGACCGTCGAAACTGAAAAATAAATAATCGTAAAATCAACCAAAATATTGCCACAAATTAGGATAGATAAGGATTTTTGCATCTTTGCTAAAACAGGATATGTCTGAAGTCAAAAAGTTGCTAAACTATTAAATCATTGTTCATGTAATCACCTTTTATTTTTATATAATGATAAGGAAGTTATGACTAATAAAATTAATAATCTCGATGTCTGGCAAAGATTTACCAAATGTTAATTCAATCATTTAATATTAGTGTTATAATTTCATATTTTATAAACATTGTTTCCTTTACACTTCGTCACACTAACTCCTCCTCCCCCCTCCCACATCTATTTCTGTTTTCACATACAACCTTTATGTTAAATCTTAAAGATTTATCAACACTATGTTTTCTTTCACTCATTTCCAACTCTCTCACTCACCCCGCGTGCACGATGGCGGTGGGTCGCGGCGCGAGCGGCAACATGGCCGCCGCGTGCGCAGCTCGCGCCGAACTCTGCAAACCCGCTATCGTGTACCACGTTCTGCATCTGTTTACATAAATAATGCCGTGTATAGTGCTGAACCGCGTAACTAGCTTTTACAATGAGGTCCATCTGTCACAGACTTCCCCAGAAGTGACCCGTCAAATTTTGGGAAACTGTTAGTTGGGATAGTACGTTTTTAAGTGTTTTGGGTATAGGATGTTTGGTGGTTTTTGGGGTAGGAGAGTTAGTTAGGGTAAGTGTTTGGGGTAAGAAGTGCTTGGAATGGGGGTGTTAGTTGGGAAAAGTGTTTGTGATGAGGTTGTTTGGTAGTGTTTCAGGTGGGGAATTTAGTTAGGTGGTGTTAGGGATTGGCGTGTTAGCTAGGAAAAGAGTTTTGGGGTAGGTGTGTTTGGTAGTGTTTCGGGTGGGGGTATTAGTTAGGAGAATTGTTTGGAGTAAGAAGCGTTAGGAGGTGTTTTGGGTGGGGATTAGTAGTTCGGAGAAGTGTTTGGGGTGGGAATTTTAGTAGTGTTTATGGTGGGAGTGGTAGTTAGGGGAAGTGTTTGAGGTAGAGTGTTTGGTGGTGTTTGGAGTGAGGGTGTTAGGTGGTAATATCTCACCGTGCATGATAGAGTAGTGCGGCAGCCGCATAACATTTTTCCGAGCCCGCACTAGCGCCCACGCTCGCGCTGTTGTTGTGCGCATTCCCACCAAACACTAACATCATGCCTGGAAAATGTTTATATTTCAGAAACATTATCTACGATTTTGTAGCACTAGTGTAAGTAATATAATACGGTATTTCAAATGCTACCACTTATGTAGTTTCTTTAAAATAACCGTATACTGAGATGTAGTGAATAGATTATATTAACTAAACATGCGTATTAACCATTATATACTACGTAACCTAATTTTGTACCTATTTAATGTACGATCTATTGGAAATAAAGGCAGTATCTATACAGCAGTCTCCGCTTTCATTCCTCTCATCACAATACTTTTTACCCAACTACGGCAAAGTCAAAAGGAAGGGTATTGATTTTACCGTCTTTGTATGTAAGTGTTTGTATATTCCACCGTAGCGCTTAAGTTATTGAACCAATTTTTATGATTAAGGTATCAATAGATTCGTATTAATGATTCGGATGACATTGGCTATATAATTTTTATGAAAATGTTATATCACGGAATTTCTTTACATAGTCAGGATATAGTTTTTTTAATTTTCGTATTGTCCTAGATATAATTAGCGGTAAATCAGTCAGCATAGTTATTATTAGAATTGATTTTTCTACTCACCAGGGGATACAAAAAGCGCAGTGTGTAAATATCTCGGCGTGGGAGCTGATGGTAGAGGGCGCCATATTCTCGTTTCTATTTCGTATTCGTAGAGCGCAGCAGAGGGAGCCTGTAGTATACGTTTCAATTTATTAACTTAAATTTATTAAAATTACACGGAGCTTAACAATTATGTATACAGGTTTCCTAAAAATTCGAACCGAAAAGTCAGGGGCGCTAATCTGAACTTGAACGAGTCAAACCTATTCTTAATAAATATGTTTGAAGGCGTATATGTATATCCATCTTTACTTTTATTTTTGATAAAAGGTGTAATGAATTTAAAGCAGATTGATATATTTAATATATTACATAAAAAAAATCTTCAAATGTTTGAGATTATTGTATAAATAACAAAATATGGAACGCACTTGAGATTCGAAACAGTTCGAAAT
Organism: Hypolimnas misippus; assembly: GCA_037950945.1. NCBI lineage: Eukaryota > Metazoa > Arthropoda > Insecta > Lepidoptera > Nymphalidae > Hypolimnas > Hypolimnas misippus. The sequence continues at coordinate 8,179,518 of JBBEEQ010000009.1, forward strand.
AGTTGATATGACTTGAAATTTTTTTGGATACTGTTAAACAGGTAATGCAGGTTCAAAATACTTCAATATCTCGGAATTTGACCTTTTGTGGGTTGACACATTATTGCTTATCAGCATCCAATTAACCTTATATTTAATAATAATAAATTTTCATCTAATACCACGCTACGTACACACGTATATTAGAATACACGCACGTTCGCACACACGCACGCACACTCGCACACACGCACGCCTATTCGCACAAATGCACGCACATACGCACACACGCACGCACGCACATACACACATACGCACGCACATTCGCACACACGCACACACTCTGGCACGTACCTGCGTCGCTTCCGACTCGGACACGAGGCCCGCGTGCACGTACACGCGGCCCGACAGCGCGTCAAACGCGGCCGAGTGCGCGAAGCCTCCGCGCGCCGCCACCCCGCGGGTACTGGCGGCTGCCCACGCGTTCTCTTCTATGTAGTACTCCTGGACACATTAGAATTGGTGACAGACTGACAGACAGGTTGGCGGAGTGGTCACTGCACTGAAGCGTTAAGGGTCGCGGGTTCGATCTTCATAAACGTCCGTATTGGCCAGATGTTTGTCGTGGTCTGAGTGTTTGTGTTTTGCGTTTCTGAATTCCTGACACAGAATCAAGATATCCTGATGGGGATCATTGAGTGTAATATGTGAACTTGCTAAAAATACGCTTTGAATAGTTTTGATGAATGAAGAGTTTGGTTGTTAGTTTGTTTGAACGCGCCAATCTCAGTAACAACTGGTTCGAATTTATAAATTCTTTTTGTGTTAGATAGTTTATTTATTGAAGAAGACTATATTACATCACGCTACGTCTCATAGGAGACAAGCAGGAACCATAAACGCGAGTGAAACCGCGAGAGGCAGCTAGTTCAAACATAAGATTGAAAATAGAACTCAAGAATTAAACAAACTTATATCGAGACATAGAAAGTATCAGATCGTTAGGTATGCTCTGTAATGATAAATCTAAGCAATATTCTCATACTTTAGCAACAATAAATATAAAAATAATTACCTAAAAGACTATTTACTCTACATACTAAACAATAGTGATAAAATTAATACTATTACAAACCTGTACAAGATGTAGATATCCATAATGTGGAGAATGTCCAAAAAACACTAACATAACTGGCTTCTTCGTTGGACCCATTTGTACCATAACTGCGGTGTGACCCGATAAATGTAGACCACCTGAAAATATTTAAGTTAGTAAGTAAGCTGATAAGTTTGTAAGTTATTACGTAAGTCATTAACTGTGATACTACAAAAGACGCATTAAAACCATATTGAACACGTGTCTAGCTAAACAGTGTTTAAGATTTAAACATTGCTTAAAATATTATCTAAATTGCTTAACAGCGAATAAACTCATAAAAAAACTTATTGATAAAATGTTATACGTTACATTTGACAGCAAAAATAGGTTTTAAACATCTATTAAACTCACTTAAACGTATATTAATCTATGTCGAAAGCATGTTTAACTCAAAACTGTCTTAGACGCGCGTTTAACGTCTGTTTAAATCTTTTGTAGTAAGGCAATAAGTGTTCAAGTGAAATTAATGTATATCGTCTCTTTGCTTGTTAACCGATTAAGTTAGATTGTGTAAACCAGATATGATAGTGAGAGAAATCTTTGATGTTATATTAATCTTTATCTTAAGTAAACTCCGAAACCATTCGCTATTATAACAATTATGACCTTTCCAATGAAAGGTACATTTTTCCAGATTTTCATATTTTATGTACAAATGCGTATTATGTCCAAATAAGATTATTAGCACGAGCGAAGCCGCGAGTAAAAGCTAATATTATATTAAACTGCTAACTAGATATCACACAAAACTTAAACCTAAAAATATATTTTATTCAAATAGGCCTTTACAAGCTCTTTTGAATCGTCAATCTACAAATTTGTGATGTCAGTTCCACGTGAAGCTGAGTGGAGTGTGGACTCTACTGAGAAGAGCCGGCGAGAAACTCAATAGTTACTCTTTTAAAAATATTTTTGTACAATATTGTAGGATACAATTAGCTACAGTTATCCTGCGAGAATATCAACGCCCTATTATTCCACGCGGTTTCATTAATGTAATCATTTATCGAATAGTATGCTTTTTCTATTAATGATTTTTTAATATAAACTTTAAATTTGTGAACTTTATTAGTATTAAGGTGACTGAATTCATAAATTCACATAAACGCAATAACGTTGCACTTGGGACTCCGGCCGTTTATTTAGACTTTAACGTCACAAAATGTTGATACAATAGTTTTTATCTTTGACCCACAGAATTATATGAAACTAAATGGTAATTACTCATTTAGCTACCACGTCTCTCACAGACTTCGAGCCCGGTCACTTCGATACAAAGCGCGTCCTACGCGAGAGTGTAGAGCGTACCGCAGTGCTTCAGAGGCGCCGCGCGGTGCGGCGAGCAGGCGGAGGGCGTGGCGTTCCTCCAGTCGGCGTGCGCGGCGCCCAGGCGGGCGCGCCACAGCTCGTTGCTCACGTCGCCCGCGCGCCCCTCCAGCCCCGCCAGCCCGGCCCTGCGGGCGAAGCCGAGGTCACGACCAGCTCTCCCACTGCTGGCGAATGCCTCCTCTAATACTGAGGTCATTTAGAGCTTAACGTCTTACGCTGGTCCTTTGTGAGCCAGATTACATGTTCCAGAACGTCTCCCGGCACATGTAGGTTTCCTCGCGATGTTTTCCTTCATCGAGACGAGTTGAAACACAAACTTAGCACGTCAAAACTTACTGGTGCTAGTAGTAGTAATAATTTTCATCAATTAAACTGATTATATTAAATAGACTCTATATACATCCGAAATGGCCCAGTGGTTAAAATGCGTCGATCTCAACCGATGATCACGGGTTCGACCCACGGCTAACACCGCTGAGTTTTCAAGTTCTAAATTTGTTTTTAAATTTATTTCGAGCTCGGTGAAGGAAAATAACTTGAGAAAACTTGCATGTGCCGGGAGACATTCTGACAGATGTATGTATATCTGCCCGCAGTGCAGCTGCGTGATGGATTACGCTCTAAGCTTTCTCTTTAATGAGAGGGAAGGCCTTTTCCCAGCAGTGGGACATGTACAGGCTGTTACAAAACTCTGTATTCAACGAATTTATTTTATTAATTAAATAGTTGATAAGACACTCACCCCCTCTCCGGCTCATCCGAGGCTACAACGCCTCCATATACTATTAATTCATTATTGTAAATCACAGCCGAATGTGCAAAACGCGGTAATGGAACCTCCCCTCTCGCTTCCATTGGTATCCACTCCTTTTCCGCTGTCTTATATCTGTAAAAGTTCAAAATTTATATTATAGAGGGTGTTACGTGAAAAATTGTTAGGTCTTGAAGGTCGTAGCTGGGCATGATATACCAAATCCGAAATTAATACCACGCCCAGATAAAAAACTCACCCTGTATAGTGCAATAATATGGTCAATTCTGTAAAAACTACATAATTATGGATGTCATATCAAAAATTGAACCAACTTCAAACGCAAATACCTTATTCGATTGAAAAAAGAAAGTGTAAAAACTTTAGGTATTAAACAGTTATACATTACAAAGTTTAAGCTATTCACTCAGTCTGAATATTAAATATTATGGATAACTGGGAGAAATATCTCAGATAATGTGACATCAAGTAGTTGTAACACTGAGTCACTAGCAAAGGAATTTCCTGCCCACGCGCAACATATCATAACTATTAAGAAGCGCATGCGCAGTTACGGCACGCGTGGCATCAGATAAACAAACCCCACCTCTTTACACCACGCCCGGACACATTGCCACGCTAAACAACTAATATACAAGTAAGAGAGCCTACCTGTACAAAAACGGTGCATCCGCGAAGGTTTCTCCGCCCACGCGCAATAGATCATCTCTATGCACGAGCAGCGCATGCGCAGCTGCCGCGGGCGGTATCCCGGGAGGTCTCGCCCCTCCTTCCCCTTCCTCCCGCCACGCCCACCGCCACGCGGCCACGCCTACTTGCTCGTCGCACGCCGCCCCTCCCCGCCCCGCTGCGCACGCGCACCCGTACGCCGTACACACTCCGCCTCCCGTTGCTATGTTACAGTCATCTGGAAATTGTTTCCTTTTCACTAAATACAAGTCCTTATATTTAAACTACGATAAGCAATACTATGTCAAGCCACACGGATTTAATTTTGAGTAAATGGCGTCTAATGATGGCATAACTAATCTTAATAAATTTGTTTGAAAAAGTATATATCTATCTTTTTTTCTACTTTGATCAAAGCTGATTGGTCTAATTAAAAGTTTTATCAAATAATACGTTTTTCAAATATGTGAGATAATTATATATATAGCAAAATATGAAACGCACCTGAAATTCAAAACATTAAATTAAGAAAATTTATTCTGTATTCATTTAGTTTAGATTACTTGAAATTTTTTTGAATAATTAACGCATTATCTATTCTACATCAATATTTCCGAAATTGACTTTCTGTGGGTTGACACATTGTTGCTTATCAGCATCCATTTAACAAATACAAGACACATCTATGAAATGAAACACATACTCCATGTCACCTAACTTGGCATTTTAAAAATATATGATACGATATAAAATATCGTTTGACATATGAAATTTTTGATGGCGAATCGATGAAATTTAATTAAAATTTATGCTTGTAATAAACGGTTTTATCTTCGACCCAGTATGGGATGGACTATTCCAAATACAAATGAAAAATTGTACATACTAGAAGCCAAACCGCGTAATTGGGTTTGTCTATGAGGTCCAATTTTGAATCAAATCAAATTAGACCTCATAATTGATGCATGTAACGCGGTATTATACCAGCTCAAAAATATATACAAAGGCTAAAATTTGTCAAAATCTTGTATATGATCCATGATGCTGAAATGGTCTACGAATATCCAGATACCAAAAACACTCTAGACAGCACATTGTACCAACTTTCACTCAAGATGAATAGACCTCATAAGCGACATGAGAATGGGACAGACATAGGATCGTTCACCCTAATGTTTTACAAAGCTGAAACTAAGAACCTTTGCAAACTAGAGCCTCAAAACTGTAGCTGCACTATTTCCCCCTACATTTATGGCAGCACCATGGTATTTATCCCTATCCCTATGATATAACCCATCGATGAGATCTATAAATAAGAGTCAAAATAAAAAAGATTTTAGTAAGTTATTATCCATCACAATCGTGTACATGCTACATTTGTTCACTAAATTATATTGATAACCATCATCAAGAATAAGATACTAAATAATTTGACCCTTTTTCATAAGACCCATATCGTCGGGGATAGTGCAAAACTGCGCATATAGCTTTTCCTATAAAGTCTAAATTTGAACCAAATATTAATAACATTATTGATAAAAATAAGGCCTTATAGACATTTTCCATTAGTATTTGTTGTGTCACCGACGATATGTTTATGCTAAGTGTTCATTTTACAAACATTTGATTCAAAGATGGACATTGCAAAAGCTAGTTACGCAGTTTTGCACTATCTCCGGCGCCCGAACCCCGATATATATTACAACACAAGTGAAAATGACACTGCCCGGATCATCGAAAGGGCTGCAACTGCCATAAAATGACATAAGAGATAACAACACCCATATGACAAAACGAAGAAGAAATTTCACCATAAAGACTGCTCGTTGAAGGGAATATTAAACCATGAATCCCCCAAAACACGCTGTCTCCAATGCTAGAAATTGTAAAATAATTATCATTATTTGTAAAACAATAAATATGACAATGTTATATAGGTACACTTAATTTTAATATTATTATGTTTGACGGTAACTATTTTTATAAATAAAAAAAAAAATAAGAAAAACCTTTTACACGAGACACTCTTTCACTTAACAAAAGGTCATTTGCCTAGCAGTGAGATACTGACAAAATTTTTCAGTAAACCCCCGGTAATCCGACATTCACATACAAATTTATGTCGATGAAATACAAAGCTCTGTTTTGAATTTCCCGACTACAAGGGGATTAGTTGATCGCATTATAGAATACTGCGAATCCTTTACACTCATATAAATTCGATAATCCGACAACCCCTTGCCATTCATTCGTCGGATTACCGAGGGTCACTGTAAAATGTTGCCACTGTATTACTGGCGGGAAAATGATTTTTTGTTAAATGAAAGATTGTCTCACGTAAAAGTCATTTACCACATATTAATTATTAATAATTATTTTTTAAGACATAATCGTTTTTTTTTCACTTACTCGGACATAAAGGCTGATCACACGCAACACCAACCCAGTTCGGTTCACACCTACACGAGCCCTCGTCACACTCACCGTGATCTGAAAATAAATAATGAAATAAATACCATAACAATGATATCTTGTCCAACTCATATTAATAAATAAATTCTTAGGGTCTGTCCATTAACCACGTGAAGCCCAAATTGAGGAGGGGCAGATCTGAGATAAAATCACCAAATATCACAAGGGGTTATTAAGATACCGTGTATTTGGTATAAAAACCTCACCATGTATTATAAAATAGGGGGGGGAAGGTCTCAAAAGTTGCTAAAAGAAAGTTTCTGCGCAGACGAAGTTACGGGGATTAATTAATATTAAATAATTAAGGTCCTTGAACTACATCTTACATTGAATATCGCGTTTTGAATCACAATTATAAAGCCATACAAATACTTGCGACAAAGATGTCAAGAGCGTGCGGGTTTTCGTATGTGTTCATGGCTTCATGGGTTTAGAAAGTTTCCGTCGGCAATAGCGAAAGAAAATCCTTACTAATATTATAAGTACAAATTTTAGTTAATTTCACACGCTTTCACGCCCTGACTACTGAACCGATTATTATGAAACTTTACACACACGAGGGTACAGAAAAAGACATAGAGAACCTTGCTAGAACAAAAATAATACCGTTTTCGAGGGTTACCAAAAATAACGCTTAGACGGTCCTCCGCCATAACAACTCGGCCTTTATGACAATATAAATTACATGATAAACTCAAGCAAGCGAAATTGCGGATTAAAGCTAGTGGTATAATAAAACAATTGAGGTCGAATTGACAAAATTAATGCGACACTCTTCGTTTAATCTCAACGCAAACATTAATTCTTGACTAAGTACATCCTTTTGTGTTTATCTGAATTAGACAATTTATAGATGCCGGAATTGGGGAAGCGTGGCGCAATATAACACTTAAAAACAAATACGACACCAAATTGGCAAAATTTTATCTTATAAATGGACGCTGATAAGCAAAACTGTATCAAGCCACACGGAATTCATTTTGAGGAAATAACGTCTAAAGATGAAAAACCTATTCTTAATAAATTTGTTTAAAGAAGTTCGTATCCATCTTTTCTTTTCTATTTTGATAAAATATATAATTAATTAAAAGGATATTGGTATAATAAAAACCTTTATCTAATAATACACTTTTCAAATATACGAGAGTATTATATATCACAAAAAATGTAACAATTTTCAATATCCTAAACATATAAATAAGACACTTTTTTCCGTATTTATTTAGTTTAAATGACTCGAATTTATTTTGAATAATGTGAAATATGTAACGCACTATCATAATACATTAATACCTCCGAATTTGACTATTTGTGGGTTGACGCATTATTGCTTATCAGCATCCAATTGACCATTAATAAAATTCGAGATCAAAATTTTTTGGAACCCTTAATTCATCACGTTGTATACAATTCTAAATTCTTTTGACGAATATAACATCGTAGAAATCACATAAAGCATTGCTCCTTCTTACATATCTGTTTGTAAAAGATTTTACGGATGACTTCTAAAAAAGTTAATTCGAGATTAAATAATATAATCATAGGCGCGAAATTACATTTGGAAATTTTACTCTTGTAATTGATATAAAGCCCTTCTGTAACCTGGTAACTAGGTAGCCTTACGAAAGCTATGAGTCCGTCAAAAATAACGCTCTGTCAGTAATTCACTCAGGTGTTAAACAATGACGAACAGAACAGTAATACAACTCTACGTCATGATATTTTTAACGATAGATAAGTTCATACTATTTTACGTAGACAATTTGTACCCATTTCTAATATACAGGCTCGTCAATTAAGTTATTTAAGTTAAACTATTGTCAAAATGTGTAATATTACCTTTATGTTGTATAATTTTACCATTATGTTGTATAGTGTCACCTTATACTAATTTAAGTGTTTATAATTATTTCGCTAGATTAAGTTTCCTGTGTAAGTGAACCTTGTTCTTAATGGGAAATAAATCATCTCTAAACCTAAATCTAATTGACTTGTCGGCAAAAAAGATGCTTTTTCCTGTCATACTCAGTCGCTAGCTGGTTGCTAAGCAACGTCATCCAAAGCATATAGCACATGTATAGTAATATAATATAATTGAATTAAATTTACAAAAGTAAAAAAAAAAATCTACTTGGATAATGCTAAATGATTTATTTTATCATTTTTTTTTTGTTTTACATTTTTGTTAATTACAATATACTTTATCTTAATGCCTTTCCTTAATGACGGGTAAATGAATGGGAATCGTACAAGTTACTTAATAAAAGATAACGATGATATCGAATTGACAGAATTAACAAAATAATATTTACACATTCGAACGTCGCATTTCTTTCGTAATATTTACGAAATAAAAAACAAAACACAATTTGATTTTTTTATTGAAATCTACAGACGTCCATTTTTCGTCCAAGACAATTACGTTATGGTGGTTTGTGCGTAAGTGTCTTATTAACGAAGATATTAAAATTAAAGTCCAACTCACTTTTCACTGTGTTTATGTATATGAATGTGTGATGGATAAATGGATGTGTGTGTTTGTTTATTTCTATTTATGTATATATAATATTATTATATATGTTTGTATATAAATATGCAATTGTGTATGTATGTATGTTTGTTATATTAGTGTTATAATTTCATGGTGAGGTTTTATGTGTAGATTAATAATATGTTCCCTACAAAATAATTATCAAATTTACCAAAGAAGTATATCTTAAATAAAGAAATTATTCACATCCAAAAGCTACAGAGTCGATATTCAAAATATGCAAATGTATTTAAAATTATGTAATCCCACCCTTGAAGACGCTTCGATTATTTTATCGAAGGGGTTGACGTCGCTGAAGCCCCACAAGTGCTTATTGTCTGCTGAAAGCCTCATAATCCACAGTTTACTAATACATCACATTCTTTTATAAATTTGAAGAAAAAAAAAAGTGTTTTATTAAACGTCTTTCGAAATATAATTTAGGTTTTGGTTCACATGATCATAAAATCCGCTCATCGTTAAGCTCGTAACAATACATTTGATTTAGGAACGATAAAATTAGGCAATAACGTAATTTAATAACATATCTAATAAACGTACCTAGTTCATTCCAATACAATTTAATTAATTAAATCATATAAAATTCTATAGTTTTTTAGGTCAGCTAGTCAAAAAATATATAAAACATACTCAAAAATCATAACCCTACATATAAAGTCGGGTAAATGCTACAATTTTCAAAATTAAACCATACAATTATATCTAAATTTCCTAAGAATTCGGTTCGCCAAATTACGGGTGCAATATCACGGGCGTCTAGAAGATTCTTTGACTTTACGGCATTAAAATGTGCTTTTCGGGAAACCGTGTTATACTATTTTCATAGTAAAACTGTTTTCAGTTTCATCTAAAGTCATAAAGCAAACGTTAAATGGCTGCCAACGTCACCTTAGGAGACCATCGCGTTAGCAATAATATATCCTACTATCCTACTAATATTATAAATGTGAAAGTTTGTATGTGTGGATGGATGTATGTTTGTTACTCTTTCACGCAAAAACTACTGAACCGATTTGGCTGCAATTTGAAATGAATATGGCTTATATCTTGGATTGAGAGATAGACTACGTTTTATCCCGAAAAAATTAGAAGTTCCCACAGGAATAATTTAAACAGTACTTTTTCACGCAAAAACTACTGAACCGATTTGATTGTTTGAAATGAAGATAGCTTATATCTTGAATTAACATTTACTATTCCACGCGGACGAAGTCGCGAGTGAAAGCTAGTATACAATATAATACAAATATTCTTTATTGTATACCAAAACAAAACAAAAAAAACAATAGATACAAAATATAGAAAGAAATAAAAAAATAATGTACCAAAGACGGTCTTATCGTTCCCTTCAACATAACATCAACAATTAAAATAGCGTTCCCTTGAATATGTACACATTATAAATCAGAAGAAAGTTTGTGTCTATACATTAAATAAATAAATCGAAAACAGGGTATTAATGACCAGAGAAGAGTACAAAACACAAAAAGTAGCACTTTTGCCTCTATTCATGCATTCAAAACTACGCAAAGAATTTTATTGCTGTTTTCACAATTAGTAAAAACTTATATCACGGCATTTCACAAACTTTATTTTACTAAAATGTAACTTCAACAAAAAAAGTTACCATCATTTAAAGAAAATTGGAAGTCTCAAACGCATGTTCGAATAACATACTGATTTCCAGTGACATTTCGCGAACGAACCAGAAAGAAAAAACACAAAAAAGTACTCACTCGAACAATTAGTACGGTGATCGTTCGAAGGGCAAGAGTACGCCGCGTACGTCACATTGAAGCCCTCCATCGCGTACGCGTCGTCCGAGAAGAAGTGCAGTAGCACGCTCCCCGAACGAGCTATCACTTGGCGCGTCCAACCAGAATCCTTATTATCTAGCACACCACTGGAATCGAGGAAACACAAATATTTATAATGTTTAAATTATAATCTTTATTTATGTTAATATAAAAAGCTGACGGCGCTTTTGTAAGCAATTATCGATTCGATTTTAAAGGTTGCTTTTGTATTAAATAGCCTGCTTATTAAAAAATATTTTAGGCAATTTAGCATTATACTTAAACACATTATAACGGCGCAGTAACTATAAATGTGAGGACAACTGATTATCGTCTGAACACTGGGCGAGTGCGACATTAATTTTTAAAATCAAAATATTTTTTTTAATTCCACAAATTACTTACCTGCAAATTTTTCATCTTTATTATTAGGCGTATAAATATAACAATTTCACACTGAGATAGATTTATATCATTAGGAGCTTAGATATGCTTATAAGTTTCTCATTAGCGGGAATCGAATCTGAGACCGGCTACACTACGATCTGTTCTCAAATTAGACATATGCAAGCAATTATTACAAAAAAAACTAACTACGTACAAATGTACGACTCACCTAAAAACAGCTAACAAACGTTCAGCTCGTACGCTGTCACCGTCGTACACGTACAAGTGGTCCCATCCGCACTCGGTGGCGAAGCTCTCGAGTCGTACGCGCAATGCTGGCGGGTTCGGTCCCAGCCGCGGCGGTACGATCAACCACGAGCATTGCGTACTCACGCTGTAGTTACCCGGACCGTCGGTTATAATACCCGTTGGTTCTGTTAATCTGGTGACGAAAATATATAAATAAATTATACTTTTAATAATGCCAGTAACTGCTTTATTATTGTACTGCAAAAAGGTAATATTAATTCTGCAGTGACTAAGGTGTCATGTAAATGTTATGCTTGTATAGTCTATATTTCTTTAATTGTCCCATTTAGAAGACAACTTATGTGTGGAAAATGCACCATGCATTTTCTAACCACACATAAGAGTTAGAGATGAGGACTAATTGATGTAATAATTGAACTGAATCATTTTTTATAAATAAACGTTTTAATGAAAAAAAATATTCTAAATTTTCTGATTTTCGTTCCGGATAAAGTTACTAAATAAGACAATTAAAGAAAAATAGACTATAAAGTATGATTATGTATGTAGTTATAAATATGATAACTTCAACCATAACTTTTTAGCATCTTAGCCGATTTATTTGTATATTATAATTATAAAAAACCCCTGACAACATGACTGTATCCTGCTAATTTTAGATGATACTGCACGTAGATTATAGCCAAGAAAATTCTCGATATTAAACAGCTTTCAAACAGCGAAAGAAAACAGGGAACTTAAGTAGATATGATGCTACGCACAGACACACAGGTACAGATGTTAAACTTATAACACCCCACATTTTGGGTTGGGGGTTACGGGTTACAAATGTAATATTGCTAGAATGTTTTCATTCATATGATTTTGATTCTGAGTCTAATTTTTAGAAGCAAAGGTCTATCTATTTTTAAAGACTATTTATTATAAAATAAAAAATATATATTCTAAAATGTTTCATCTAGAACTTCTATAAGTAAACAGAAACTAAACTACAAATTACAGATAATAATGAACTATATTGTACAAATTTGACAAACAATTTATAAGCCTGGGAGATTACAAAAAAAGTTTATTGACATCAAAATCCTTTATACTCATCGGCATTACATAAATACAATTATCACATCACACATTATATTAAACCTCGATAATATGTACAATAGAATATGTTAATTTTCGAAATAAAAATCACAATTGTTGTCTGTACATTATCTGATGATGGTGAGTCACTTCGACATTGCCGGCTATCATTGTGTTTAAAAAAAGATCTCTTATCCTGAAATAGTGTAACACAAATGTACAATGTCAATTGAATCAATTACAAGTTCTGTTCGGAACCAGATGCATTTTATCTTACATGCTATGCATTTTAGTATCATTACCTGCTAGATCGAGCACAAACAACACAATTTAGTTACACTGATAGTGACATGGGGCTGAATAATTTAGAAGCCATATTTGCCAACGAAATGGCAAGTCATACAATAATAAAAGGATGCTGATAAGCAATAATGTGTCAACCCACAAAAAGTCAAATTTGTAGATATTGATGTATTTTGGTACTACATCCCCTATATAACATTATAAAAAAAAATCAAGTCATCTAAACTAAATAAGTATGGAAAAAAGTTTTTTTACTCAATGTTTCGAATTTCAGGTGCGTTGCATATTTTGCAATTTATAAAATAACCTCAAATATTTAAATACTTATTATTAGTTGACATATTAAATAAACCTATGTACTTTTGATTCATTATACATTTTGTCAAAATAGAAAGGAAAAGATGGATATATACGTCTTCAAACAATTTTATTAAGAATAGGTTTGACATCTTTAGACGCCATTTTCTTTCATTTTCGAAACCAAGTCCCTGTGGCTTGACACAGTATTGCTTATCAGCATCCATATGTGCGTTTAGGGCCTCACATATATCTTTTGGTTGTAAAAATACACTCTTGTACTCAAGATCAAAAAATATAATTCTAAAACACACTTTGAAATATCTATAGTAAAAAACATTCTGTTGACCAATTTATTGATATATTTGAATGTAGTTCATTCAAATATATTAATAAGTCTTTTCTCTTTTAAACTATAAATTCGATTAGGATTTTTCTTTTGGGTTTATTGCCCATTTATTGGAGAAAGTTATTATACATCATAAAACACAATTTCACAGATAATAATTATTACTTATATTAAGTATATAATTTTTTTTTAAATTTCTACTTTTATCTGTTTTGTTTTGGTTTTCCTTCATTACACAATGAATACAGATCAACAATCCTTCAATTTATTTATTATAAAATACATACCTGTTTGATTTTAATGTTTTTTTTTTATTTGATTGATTCAATTATAATTAGAGAACCAATTTATGACAACACTAATTACTGTTAATTATAGTTTTATAGTTTGAAATTTATTATATATAAAATATATGTTGAACTATTATATTTAATATTTTACTAAGCTTGACTAGGGAACAAACAAATTTCAACAACTATAATCTATACATAATATATATATATATATAAAGCTGAAGAGTTTGTTTGTTTGTTTGAATGCACTAATCTTGGGACCTATTGGTTCAAATTGAAAGATTAATTTTGTGTTTTATTTATTGAAGAAGGCTATAGGCCATATTACATCATGCTGCGACTCAAAGGAGCAAAGCGGTAACCATAAAAGTGAAACTTCAAGGGACTGCTATTTTAAGAATAAAATACCAAATCTTTTATAAATTTTAACAGGATACAGCAATAAGCCATATTTAAAAACAAGTTTAATATCAAGTAACCTTTTCATTTTCAATGAAAAATATTTTAACCAAATTCAAAAAAGGAGAAGGTTCTATACTGTGAACTGTATATATTCAAACTTGGCTTATAGAACATTGTCTGAGCAATGATTGTTTTTGTCGTGGTCTAATATATGTATTACACTTTTAAATGTATTATTAATTAAGTAATAGTATTAACAGCATTTCATACATCTAAAACTATGGTTGACTAAATCAATTAAAAAAAAATTATTTAACAACAGTTACATATTAGCTATGAGCACAACGATAGCACCTAGCATTAATGGAACCAAAGATATTTTCAACAGGCATTTTACTTAGTTTATATAGCTTAGCAGATGTCAATAAAAACTTACATAGTTTATTTCTGAACTTATGTTACAACTTAAAACTGTTTGAGGTGTGCAAATATCATTTACTTTGCACACAATTATTAAGTAATCCCTCCATTCAACAATTAACAATAAAATTTACTCATGTGATGTATAAAAGAAATAACAAATAAAAAGTTTAGTAATAAAACTATGATTGATTAAAGCGTTCATAAAAACAAACATCGTATTTGTGTGTAACAAAAAATCTTAAGAGATTTTTCATTGCAGAGGTCAAATAGATTATACAGGAAATATATAGAGAACAAAATAATTTATTTTTGTTTAAATTAAACACTTAACAAGGCTTTATACGGTAATTAAAAATTTATTACATATTTCTAATTTATGAGGTTAATTTTACACATAATTAGTTTTATAAAATTACAAAACTTGAAATCTGTCTTTTATTATTAATGTAATTTTTAGTAGTTGCAGTGTGTAGTTTTAGTAGTTTATGCATATATGGAAGCTGATAAGCAACACTATGTCAAGCCACACGGACTTTATTTTGAGAAAATGGCGCCTAAAGATGTCAACCTATTCTTCAATTCAATTCTTTGGTTTATGGCTTTTAGTTGTGCCAATTAGACACATGTTATTTCGCCAATGTCACGTGGAATGGAGAAAACACGATGGAGATTGATCGGTGGGGTCGAGAATCCAACCTTGACTAAATTTTGAAAACACCCTAAAATAGTGTGAATTTCATTGTTAGTCCTAAAACAACACAAAAAAGAGTTATAAATATAATAAATATATAGTATAAAAATACAACTAATAATAATGGGACAGTCACATGTTTTATTTACAACTTAATTTTATTACATTTAATATATTTACACAGAAACGAACACAGTGGACTAAACACAAACATCAATAAACATTCAACATTTATAGGACGGGGGATTTTAGGAGGGAGAACGTCATAGAGGGGATGAAGAAGTCTGGGACAGTTAAACAGGATATGGGATGGGGAACCTTCGTCTAAACCGCATTCGCACAGTAAGTGGTCACGAACTCTAATTTTAGCCAGGTGACTGGGAGTACATGTATGGCCAAGACGTAGACGACAAATAGTGGAAGTGACCCAGCGGTCAGCACGTCTAAAAAGAAAGAACCAAGGGCGTCTTGGAGTGTCAGGTTGCAAAGTAGCATAATATTTACCCTTAACCGATTTTGATGAAATCCAAAAAGATGTCCAAGATTTGGACAAACGAGTATTCGCAACAGCACAGAGATCTTGTGAAGAATTTTTAAAGTGCTCTAAAGAACCAAGCTGAATGGCGGATTTGGCACACGAATCAGCAGTTTCGTTGCCAGGGATTCCGGAATGGCTGGGAATCCAAACTAGCGAGACCTGCAGTCCCTTTTGATGACACAAGAACAAGGCCTCTCTGATCTTTAAGATAACGAAAAACCTCTTTCTACTACGAAATGGGTTTTCCTTGATGGCTAAAAGGCAGCTTAAGGAGTCAGTCAGGATAACAGTCTGTCTTAAGTCATGGGAGTGGGCATATAAAATGGCTTCCAATAAGGCGATCGCCTCACCAGTGAATACTGATGATTCAGGTGGGCATTTAAATTGTAAAATAATTTTGAATTTAGGAATCCAGCAGGCTGCACCAACACAGCCTTCTGGAGATAGTTTAGACGCATCGGTATAAATGAGAAGATGATCTGACCAATTTTCATGAAGTATGCTATTAAAAAGAGACACAGTATCAGGTGAGTCTTTAACGAATCCAAGATTCGTTACAACAGGAGGTTGATGGACAAGGGCCTTATAGGGGATGGAAAAAAGAGGATTTAAAGGTAGTTGAATAAGAGGATTGGGGAGTTTAGTAAAATAAAGGAAACTATTTAAAAGACAGGATGAGGGTTTGCTAGGATTAACAATTTGGGACAATTCATTTAAACGATTCCAAAGAGGATGGGATGACAGCTGTAACATCTTGCTGACGAAACGGTCACACAGATACTGTCTCCTTATTTGCAAGGGAGCATCAACGCATTCAACCTGTAGAGCATTCGTAGGTGTAGATTTCATAGCACCCAGAATGATTCTAAGGCATTTAAATTGAATTTTATTCAGCTTATCAGATGCTGATTTATTTATTGGTTCCAAAACAAATAAGCCATAGTCCATATGGCTACGAACTATGGCATTATATAGGAGTTTAAGTGAATATGGGTGAGCTCCCCACCAAACGCCTGACACCGCACGAAGGACATTAATGCCCTTCTCACATTTTTTAATAACATGCTCTGTATGAGAAACTCCGTTCAGTCGGTTATCGAGTATGACTCCTAAAAATTTAGCCTTATCTACAAAGTTAATACGTTGATCCCCATAAAACAAATCGAAGATAGGAACTATTCTTTTTCTAGAGAATGCAACTGCCTGACTTTTGGCTATCGATAGAGATAGGCCATGATCAGACAGCCACTGGCCAAGATAATGCAAAGCAGAGTTGAGACGAAATGTAATATCTTCTACTGACTTTGATCGATAATAAATTGCAATATCATCAGCATACTGTAAAATGTTGCAAAAATTGTTAACAGATAATTCGAGATCGTGAGTGTAAATGCTGTAAAGCAGAGGACTAAGGACAGAGCCCTGGGGGAGACCTTTCCAGACAAGTCTGGGGGGAAGAGATATGGTTTGATGTTTTACCACTATAGATCTGCAAAAAAGCAGATTACATATGAAATGAATCATCCTCGGAGGCATACTCAGCTGGTGCAATTTTTGCCTGAGTAATGGGAGAAGAACATTGTCATATGCAGAAGCTACATCCAGGAAAACACCCACAAGGTACTCTCCTTTTATAAAGGCTATTCGAATATCTGTTGAAATAATGCTGAGACTATCGATGGTGCTCAATCCCTTTCGAAAGCCAAATTGAGAGGGTGAGATTATATTCCTGCTTTCCATTATCCACTCCAGACGGTTCTTTAACAAATGTTCAGTTATTTTTGCTAAAGTGGATGACAATGCTATGGGTCTGTAAGAGTTAGAATCTGAAGGATTCTTGCCAGGTTTCAAAATAGGTATTATTAATTGTGATTTCCAAGAATCTGGAATAACACCTGTCATGTAAAATTGATTAATTATATTTAAAAAGACTTTCTGAGAATTTTCATTTAAGTGTGTGACAAAAGAATAAGGAACACCATCTTCTCCTGGAGAAGAATCTGTGAGACCGGACAGAGCACATTGAAGCTCAGAAAATGAAAATGGGGCATCCATTTCATCTGAAATGGGTGCAGGAAAGGAAGAAGGAAAGTTATCCTGACAAGGTACGAAGGGGGGCGCAAGTTTGTCAGCAAAATTGTTGAGCCATTCTGATGGATTATTGGAGGTAGGATTGTCAGAATTCAGGGAACGACGAAATTTTTTAAGTTTTAACCAAACTAAATAAGAAGGAGAACGAGGGGAAAGGGATTGACAAAAATCAACCCAACCAAGTTTTTTCTTTTTAGAAACTAGTCTCTTTAATTTAGCGTCTAACCGTTGGTAACTTTGAAAATTCAAAGGAGACATAGACAGAGAATATGAATGCTCTGCCTCCGTTCTTTGTGTAGCTAAGCGGGTGCATTCCTCATCCCACCAGGGGGTGGAAAGCACCAACTTTTTAGGAAAATGTTTTTTAGGGAAGTTAAGATCTGCAGCACTTAAAAGAGCCTTAAGGAATGTTTCATAGTAAAAACTGATATTTTCATCGCCTCCAGGCTCAGAAAGAGAGTTCAATATGTCATCAACAGAACTAGCATAGTCTAACCAGTTTGCATTTTTAAGGGAATATTTAAGGAGGGGATTTGGGGTAATAGAAGGAATGGCATTTTGGTTAAAGGAAAGAAGAATAGGGAAATGATCACTGCCAAAAGTGGAAGGCAGGACATTCCAGGAAAGTTGAGAGGCAAGAGAAGGAGAAGATAAGGATAAATCTACTGCAGTCTTAGGGTTCTGCGAAGGGTAGACTCGACGTGTCGGCGAACCATCATTAAGGATGCAAAGATTGACATCATCAACAATATCCACCAACAAGTGAGCAAACCCATCACTATAATGACAGCCCCATGCAGTATGATGGGCGTTGAAGTCACCCATCACAAGGATAGGATGAGGAAGTAAAGATAGGATAGAGTGAAGTTCAGGGATAAAAGTAGAGGATGGATGGGGAATATACAGAGAAAGAAAGGAAATGTTAAGGGATTTAACAGCAACAGCACTAAAATACTGGCTGGGGGGGAGAGGAATTTGAGAGAAAGGAATGGAATGACGGATAAAAAGGGCACTACCTGCATACCCATCACTTCTGTCATCCCTCAAACAGGAAAAACCGGGAACCCGAAACCGAGAACCAGGAATTAACCATGTTTCAGAGATGGCAATAATGGAGGGACTATACAGGTTGATAAGGGAGAGTAATTCATGTTTTTTAGGACGGATGCTTTTACAGTTCCACTGAAGGAATCTGGTTGGGGCCATTTTTAAGGACGAGAAGCAATTGGGACAGGTTATCGGCAACGTTGGACGGTAAAGGAACATCGCTACATGCTGTAACAATGTTGAGGATCATTTGTGAAAGGAGTTCTAGAAGGTTTGTAGTATGGTTGGTAGGAATAGGATCCACATTGCTGTTCAGGGCACAACCATTGGGAGTGGAAGAGGGGCAGTTACCCACTATGGCTTGGTGGGCTTGTTTATCAAACCCTTTACCAAGGGGGGCTCTGGGACGGACGGATCTAACTACAGTTTGACGGTAGGATTGGGTGGATTTATTTGGAGAGGGAATGGTTTTAGAAGGACTGGAGTTAACATAAATGGGTGGGGAAAACATCTCTTTAGCAATCTCTGCATAGGATCTTCGGACTGGTGGGAATCTTGCGGATGCTTCAATATAAGAGACATTATCGGATGCCATGACCAACTTGATTGAGTGCTGTCGCGAATATTCAGGGCAATCTTTATCAGAGGCAAAATGTTTGCCGGAGCAATACAGACATGTGGCATTTTCCTTGATGACATTACATGTCTCACCAGTATGCTGTTGGGAGCATTTAAAACATCTTGGTTTTGATCTGCATTGAGTTTTTATATGACCATAGCGGCAACAGCTTAGACACATAATAGTAGGTAAATTGTAGGTCTCTACAGGAAGGGAAGTGTGATAGGAGTAAACTTTAGGAGGCAGAATTTGCCCCCTAAAAGTCACAACAATGGATTGGGTAGGAACCCAAGTGACGACTCCCTCATTAGAAACTTTGCGATTCAAACGTCTCTCTTTCAAAACTTCACCACATCCAGAAGGAATTTCTAACGAGTCGACGAATTCCTCCATCGACCATTCCACAGGAACTCCTTTAACTAAACCCATTCTTGTAACATTGTAAGTTGGGATAATAACTTTATATTTACATAGGCCTAAAATGGGATTATCTAAGAAGTCATTTGCTGCTTGCCACGATGAGAACTCAACAGATATTTTGTTTCGGCCTATGTTCTTCACTCCATCATTTATAATTGAGCTGATTTTATGCTTGTGTAAAAATTGCCCAAATGTAATAGCCCGCACAGTAGTTCCTGCAGATGGGTCTGCGACTTCCCGTGATACATGGACGATGAAGGGACCTTTGTCGTCACTAGAGTACTTTTTAGGACCTTCTGAGAAACAGGGATGAACATATATTGACTGGATCGATGGAGTTGCGGTAGATGGGTGGACTATGGTTTTCTTCGCTGACGAATCAATCACAGCACTTTCGTTAGGACGTTTACGTGATTCAGGCAGAGAATTAGAGGGGGACGGGTCACACACAACAGATGAGCCTCCAGGATCGGGAGGTTCGGGAGGCCGATCGACATCCATTTTAACTTAAAAACTAGTATCTAAATATATTATCTAAAATAGAACAAAAACTACAATTTACACACTTACCGCAACCAATACTGTTAGTAAATACGATAAACAATAAAAACAAACTATTTTCACAGTGAATACACAAAAAAAAACGAAAAAGAAACGGCTAAATCTCTCTAACACGTGTGTCAACCAGAGCCAACGCAAGCGAAAAAAAAAACCAACCTATTCTTAATAAATTTGTTTGAAGACATATATATGTATCTATCTTCTCTTTTCTATAGTGATAAAAGGTATTATCCATAAAGCAGATTAATATATTGAATATATTATCTAATAAAAACTTTTTCAAGTATTTGAGATTATCATATAAATTGCAAAAAATTCAAAACAATTAATTAAGAAACTTTTTTCTCTACTTATTTAGTTTATATGACTTGAATTTTTTTAAATAATGTTTTAACAGATTATGTAGTATCAAAATACATTAATATCCCCAAATTTGACTTTTTAGGTTGACACATTATTGCTTATCGACATCCATATATGACTAGCTGCCCCTTGTGGTTTCCCTCACGCTTGTTGTTATTATTTCACTTCAATCAGCTGTAGTGAGATGTAATATAGCCTATTACTTTCATCAATAAATGGATTGTCCAATGCAAAACTTTTTTTTATTTGGATCATCAGTTTCAGAGATTAGTCCCTACATAAAAACTTACAAACTTTACCTCTTACAATGTTATTATAGATATATATAATGTAACAAATTAAACAAAAATAAATACATTTTAATATTAATTTTGTTATATTTCATGTTACATCAAACCAAAATCAGGGAAAGGGTATTTTTCTCGTCACAATCCATGTTATATATGTTGCTGATAAGATGTAAACACAGGCATATAAAATTATATTTGTTTAAATTACACTATAATTACAACATTTCAGTACAGGGATTATATTAGAATTTATCTCCATTCATTATCAAAATTAAAAAACAAATAGGTAGCACCAACATATGAAATAAACTTTAAACTATTTTTAAGTCTTTCTCGTTCTCTAGTCTTATATTTAAAAAAGGTGTAAATGAAATTTTAGTTCTTAAATTTATCCCCAATTGATAATATTTCGTCAAGTTTAAGATAAATTAACTGTTTCGTCGGTCACCTTTAAGTGTACTTCGTAATGATTCGTTCTCTTTAAAAGTTACTCAGAGCAAACATACAAAGAATAGTACGTATTTCGATTGTAGATCATTGTAACAGTTTTATAGGCTCATGCGACCTTCAGCAGAATGTCAGGATGAAATAAAGAAGCCAAAGAAGATAATTGGATAATCCTGCATCGATGTTTTCGCGAAATCTACCTAGATGACATGCCGTCTGTCAAATAGGTCACTGAACTAGCTAAGAGAATTCGTGAGTAAAAATTAACAAAGGTGCCCTTACTTTATTTTCCCGCCGCAATGCTGGCACTGGGGACCCTGCCAGCCGTCGTAGCACACGCAAGTATCATTTTTACACACACCATTTAAGCAGTTATGATCACTACACTTAGCTAGAACTCCGTGACAAAACAATAACACTATGAGCACTGAACATAGGAACGGAGAGAACCAGGACCATTTTCGTCTGTATTTCGATTTGAAAAGAAATAAAAACATTTGCAGAGATTCTACCATTTTGATGTATGCATTTTCAACGAGTTTTGTTAACTTATTGCGGACGTTAAAAGCGGTCGTGCGTCGTGTAGAATCCGACAATTCGTACGGTACTAAATTCGGTGTTGTTATACCCCAAAAAATAATTTACCTGGTTTTGTTACGTTATTTAAACCAAACCACGTATGCGGTCAAATATTGATATTAATAAAAAAGAAACAAGTAAATAATAATACAGATTAAAGAACTATACACAAAAAGAAACCATTAAGAATTACAATTCAGAATTGCAAGAATAAAAAGTTAAAAAAGATATACTTTAAAAAAGAACATTTTTTTATTGTTATCAGTCGATTTATTATCTATTTATTCATAAATTATAAAATCATATTGGTTAATTTATTGTTAGTTTTTAAAATTTTATCTACCAAATATCTTTTCAATTTTACTATATTAAGTCTTACACTAGTGGAAAAATATAAAAGTAGTAACACTAATTTGACATTCAAATATTGCCAGTTTTAACAACGTAAATTTATGATTTGCGTAATTTTTATTCTATAGTTCATATGAGAAATATAAATACTTGAATTGAGAAAAAAGTTAAATGAAATATTTTAAAATTTTATTATTTTATTTCATTCTAAATATAATGTTTATTTATTTTAAGAGTCATTAATAGCAGATAATAAAACTAGCGCCATCTTAATTGCTTCTTTAGTAACTCTTCAACTAGTTGATATAATTCCCACACTAGATGGCGCCTCGAGTAGCGCAATTTACAATATAAACTCGATGGAGAATAACATAAAACTCCGGGATTACTTTCCGTTATCTGATCGAATACAAACTTTATTACTATTGAAAAGTTCTTCGCAGTGAAAATTTTATTTAGCGATTGAGGATTTTTTATGAGTTTTTTGATGATTTTCTTATAGGTACTACCTACTTTCATTGGTATTTTAATAGGTACTTACTTCCTACATGTAAGGGGGATGTGAGTGCACAACTTACATCCCCTCAACGTGATAGAAAATCTATAGAAAATATGTTTGAAAAAACTATATTTTATTCATTATGTTTAATATTTTAAGCCCACTACGAATTCGTTGTGGTTATTTCGTTTTTATCGATATACCCTGATTACTCGAAGACGGCTTGGCCCATTTGGTTTTTTCTTTGAACCACCATACGTACTCTACGTACGGTGGTCCCATAGAATTTACATTAAAATAGATTCAATAGTTTGTTTACAGAATCAAAATAACTGAATTAAGTTGCTATGTCATCCAGGCAATCGCAATTACGTACACATTTTGCTGTTGAACTCGATTCCTTTTTTAAGTCTTGTTATCTATAATTACTATGTTGCGTGATAATAATTTATTCGTGATTATTTAATGGTATAATCATAGTTATACCTAGGAATATAGAGGATCGATTTGTGGAGGAAATCTAAGAGAGGCTAGCAAGAAATGCACATCTTAAACAAAACTTTTTTTTAAATTAGGGTAGCCGACTTCACAAACAAAAGACGTAATTTAAAACCAGACTACTGAACCGATTTTCTTTCAAACAATAAATCAAACGGTCACATCATTTTCGGACAATCGCTAAACATACTAAAAAAAGGTTCTGATGAATTGAGAGCCTCCTTCTTTAGATGTCTTCCATAAGCGATACCATATCTTCTATGAAAATAAACCCTTATATAAACTAGTCATTGACTACATATTTTAAAAACTTATTTTGTAATCAGTGCTTAACACTGAATCTTGTTTCTGAATCCGTGTTACAGTTCTGTTACAAAAAAATGATTTTTATAAATGCTATTTATGTTCACTTTATTCTTTCTCTGGATATGACCTTCATAACATATTACTCATCAAATAAAAATATCCTATATTTGTATATACTTACACTTTTAAACGATAACGCAAATCCAAGAGCCTTAATCCTGGCCTTTTTAATATTTGTTACTCAATAGCTTCACCGATAGTAAGTAGATGTTATTGACATATCAGAATAGTTAAATATAAAGATATAAGACTCCATGAACCATCTTTTCCGGCCTGCTGCTAGCCATATTTGCGCCCGCGTGCAAAACCAAATTGCCACCCCAAGCCTTATTAACACAAAGGTCAGTCAAATTTACCACCACAACTATCTAACAATGCTTTATTTTACAAAAACTAATAACAATAAATATCGACACGACAATCCTTTCATTTGAAACACTGCTGTCGGGTAGGAGATGGTGGTAATTCGTATTCTTAGGGCGCAAATCGTTATGACCTTGAAAACTTCCCCGAATTTGCCTCCCCTCAACGTAGAGCTCGCGTGCATGCAACCTAATGTGCATACATTGCACATTAGGTTGCGGTGGGCCTGCATCCATTGCACATTAGGTTGCGGTGGGCCTGCATCTTCTTTAACAACTGTGTATGTGTGACTAATAAATGATTCGAATATCATTGAATAGCATTATATTTTTCATTAAAAGTTTCTAGTTACTAAAAATATTATGGTTCTAAATTTTATTCAACAAAACCCCGTACATAGGCTACCACAGTTCATTAGTCAGAACTAAGCCCACGAGCGTTTTTTAAAATTTAAGTATTCCACCATCTAACTTAAAGTAACAATAGTGCACCTAAAATGTGAACTAAAAACTAACAAAAGTTAATGATAAAAAGGGGTAATCGTGAAAAAGAGTCCGTTGTTTTTTTTTTTGTTTCACTAAAACAAAACATTTCACGTTTTAAGAAAACGAAACATCACGTAAATTAGGTACCGCAATTGTCTTTTGTTTGGAAAAATATTTTTTTTTTTGCCGCGCATTACTCCCCTTCTTGTTTTAAATTAAGGTTGTTACAGAGGGACTGACGATGCCACAAAACGAAATACGAAACAATACACTTAAACGTAAAGATATAAGTTTGATTTTTGAAACGTATTAACACCAAAAATTATTAATTAAATCAAATATTCTTTTTTTCATTACTAACTCCGCTTATTGAAAAAGTTATAGGCTATAAAATATCATGCTATAACTGTCAGAAGTGAAGTAAAAATATATATGCGTATAGACTGTCAATAATTATGGAACCAAAAGCCATTAACGAAAGAATTTCAATCAATTAAATTGAATAATTATGGCTACTGCACTCCTCTCATATTGTTATGATTCGTAGTTGGACTTTAAAATCAGCACAGCTTTAAACTTATCCTCGTAATTAATGTGATTTTCAGCGCGAAAGAATATTTTAAGTTAAAAGATTCTTAGATTAATGCGTTCAAACATACAAACTTAACATATAATATAAATATATTTACAGATAGATTTGACCTACATGCATATATGTGTATTCAAATGTTAATGAAACTTAAAGATTATTGCTGTTAATCCTTCAGGTCTTTTAAGTGTTCTTACTATTTACACGCTTTTTTCTAAAAACAACAGAGGATGCCCAAATGTGTTGCCAGCTTAAAAAATGAATTAGGAATGAATGAAGTAAGCAAAGGCATGAAGGTGTTAGGCTTCTAGCTATCCCAATCACAGGCATATCACCTATTTCACGCAGGTTTTCTGTAAGAGTGTGGTACTACCCCAATCGAGCCGGCCCGTCTACAAGGTGTAGTCCATTGATTACATTTAGGTTGTACCACAATTCTGAATTATATTAATGTATAATTATACATATTTCAATTTTTTTTTGGTTTATGTTTAATGATCTTGTATTTTTTTATCATTTTACTGTGTTATGTTATTTGCGTGTTTGTTGTTATTAAATTATGTAGCACCTGTAATTGAGAAAACACTTTAAGATTATTTTTATAAGCATCTCCAGTCTTTATTAATGCATGTCTTGTTGTGTTTATATAAAATACACGAATAAGACAATGAAACGGGTGTACTTATTATGAGAACAATTAGCTTAATTTCAGAAGACGTTAATAAGCTAACTCATGGCAACTTAGTTATTACTTTAAAACGTATTAAGGATTAGTCATTATTACGTCAAATGTATTTGAAATAACAAAAAACCGAAAGCCAGCAATAACAAGGCGAATCGCGTGAGCGTTGTGGCATTTACCCAGTAATTGTTTTAAGCTATTTTTATATTTTGTTATTGTTTTACTTTGGATTCTATAATACGGCAATTTAACGCAATGATATATAGTGTGTCTAAGGACGAATCTGCCAGGGGGGTGGGGTGGGGGGTGTCACCTAGTTTTGGTCAAGTCACAAGAAGTAATTATTTAAGTTTGATAATAATCGATGCAGGTAAAAAGTTAGCACTTCTTCGATGGGTACGTTTTTATGGACGTGGCGAAGTGCCAGTCCGTTTAAACGTTCTTCAATCATACAAATTATATTAAATTAATTAAATATTAAAGGTACTTACGTAAAATCAAAAAAAATATAAAAATCATGTTAATCATCATCATGTTTAATTATTATAATTAGTGCTCTACCTAGATGACCCCCATGACACCCCTGGATCCGCCCTTAAGTGTGTTTTGAAATAAAATCCAGCAGGCCGGGTCTTAATTGTACTTTGAAATGACGCAGATGTAATCCTTTGGTGTCCTACGATTTCGGTCCGTTAAATCACGCGCTCAATACTGTTGTTGTCTAGAAAAAAAAAAGACATAACGTAAAGACGAAGGCGTGCTATACATTTTAAAAAGTAAAAGTTTGAGTGATGTAATCTAAAGGTATAACTCGACCCCTAAATGCTAGGCAACGTCGTACTAAGAAATCAAAGCATAACTGAACAGTAGATCGTACACAATATTATTACTAGCATTGATTATTAAAACTTGGGTTTAAAGTTTTTATACTCAAATTTTGAGGTTGATTCCTTAGAATAAATTGCACGCTAGGATTAAAACAACCGAATTCAAAATCTGTGTGAAACGAGTTAGCTAAGTTAGAAATTAAAATTTTAGTTTCATATAATTCTGTGATAAAAAAAATATAATAAAAAAAAAAAAAACATTTTTTTTTTTATCATCAATTTATTACATTAAAGTTTAAATAAACGACCAAAGACCAAAATGTAAACGTTTTTGCGTTTTGTGCCCATAAATGTCAATTTTTGATATCGGTCGTTTTAATACTAAGCGTGAGAAATAACTATCGTTACTATATTTTGTCTGTATAATACCTATTTTATACATTAGACAAAAGTCCCTGGTGTTATTATCTGAAATCCCCAATTCACGTCACAATTGTTTATAAAATCAGTTTTGTTGGTAGATAATATTTTGGATTTAACTTTTAATGAGTTGCGTCTGGTTTTTTTCAGATAGTTCGTAGTTTCAAGGACGTTCGAGTAGCCTCCGAGCTGGTTTTATTCGGTATCTATGTAATTTGAATTTTAAACTTTTGAACTCATTTGAATTGTTATTATTTAAATAAGTCATTGAGCGAGATCAGTAGTTTCGGCGAAATATTTTAGCTAAAAAAATTCATCATTTTTTACTTAAGTGAATAGCGACAGGAAAATAAAATTTCTAGTTTTTTATACACTTATATCTTAAGAGTTGATTTACAAAGAGTTGTTTTATGAGTACCTATAATAAACGCAAATTTTCTCCAACACAAGCATAAAAATAAATTATTTTTATATAAGTGAGTAATGCAGAAATAATCATAATCATTTTATACGTTAAAAAATTAAGGAGTTCTACAAGAGCTGTTTGTTTTATTACTGTATCTTATCCACACGTGGTGAAATCAATATTTAAATTGAAGATATCATAAGTAAATATCCCGCTGTATCGTGATTTTTGCTGCAATATTTAAAATATTAAAAATATTTTGTACTAACTGGTGCTCGCGACTTCGTCTGCGCAGCATTAGATTTGACGATAATGGCTTACACAAAGGTGTATGCGGTCAGGGTATTTGTGTACGAAAATATAAGATAAACATTTTCATTGTACATTACATAGATGTAATTCCCGGTTTTCACAGCGCACGCCAGAATAGCTCGCATATGGCAAGATTTTTTCCTACTTATATGACAGTTATCTTTATTTTTTGTACAATTAACTGGAATTTCTCAAATTCCTTTCTTTGGGGATGCCTACGTCATAATAGCTTTATGCATGCAAAGTTTCGGCCCGATCGTTTTAAAATTGACAAAGTTTCATACAGACTTGCATCTCCTATTTTATCCCCTTGGGGGTACAATTAATCAAAATCCTTTCTTAGCGGATGTCTATGTCATAAAATCTACCTGCATGCCAAATTTCAGTCCGATCTGTCCAGCGGTTTGGGCTGTGCGTTGATAGATCACTGTGTCAGTCAGTCACCTTTAAGTTATATTTTAGATTTTACTATTCTTTTAAGTATGCTCCTGCCTTTATCGTGTTTAGTGTACCTCATCGACACTAACTCGAACCCGCTATTATAACGTTGTAAGTATCAGATTGTAAAAGTCCCTACTGGGCAAGGCCTCCTCTCCTGTTAAGCAGAAGGTTAGGAGCTTAATTCACCACGCTGCTCCACTGGGGATATAGACGTGTCAGAACTTCTCCCAACACTTTCTGGTTTCTTAACGATGTTTCCCTTAATCGCAGAGACAGATGAATTTAACCACAAATATAACACTTGAAAACCTAGTGGTGCTAGCCGAGTTTCAACCCGCGATTATCGGTTGATATCGACGTGTTCTAACCACTACGCCATCTCGGCTTTATAACGTTGATTGCAGATTATTTCCGAAGATCCAGATATTCAATATAATTTCTAAATATTCATATGCTCATATGATCTCAGTAAAGGTTAAATCTAACCACAATGTCGTAGCTTCATTTTGCGGTTATCTCGGTAGATATTGACCGGAATCAAACTTGACTCGATTTTATAAATATATTCATGAGCTGACCAAGGTCGAAGGCTAAAATCCTGAATAAATATATATAGAGCCCAAATGAATTTGCCGTTACTGAGTTAAAAACTAAGAAACATACACTCGTACACAGATTTTTGTATTTATGCCATTTAAGTTTATCAATTTTAAATGGAATTCCAGATGAGAATTTTTTTTCTATATTATCATTGTCTAATTTTTGATAGTTATTGTATAGTTTATAACCTTTTCTTAGTAAGCCCCGTTTATCTTTACTTGTAGTACCTACCCTTTGACTTACCCCAGTAAATCCTGGGTGTTATTTTGTAGACTATTCCGCACCCTTGGAAGACATAATACTGAGTGGTTACAAAAAAATATTGGGTTTTATAGGTATGTATTTCAGAAACTAATGCAAAATAGTAAATTATATAAAGCCATATTTCCAAGTTTCTGAGACATCATTTTAACTGTTCTTAGTGCTTCTCTATATGTGCACAAAAATTTATTAATAATTAATCGATGTAGGTAATTCTAAATATTTACTTTTGGAATACATTTTTTATTATACATTCGACAAGTCATAAAACATTGGCTGAGAATATGACAACTATTTTAATTATTAGCTAAGATGAAGTTATTAGGAAACTATAAAAATATTAAAAAAATTAAATTAAAAATGTCCGGCATTCTACATGAAAAACAAACTTCAAAAGGCCCATAAAAGCATATAAACAATAATAAAATGTTATGATTTTAATAACTTCATACATACGTCCAGTTTCAAAATGTTAAGGACGCATTAAATTATACGTTTTAGCGCATTTTTGGACGGATTCCGGCCAACGCCCAACGTTGGCCAGCTGCGTGGCCAAGGTCACCATCATCGAGTGCAACGTCCACTGACTCACATTAACAATGAAAATGCACATAAACTTACATATAGTCAAACCTATACTGATATGTACTTTTAAAGAATATAGAATAATAATGTAATATTAGGATTTATAGTCCACGTCGCCATTTTCCAACTCTTGTATACATCTTCTTTACATCGCCATGATCTCTCTTGAAATCAACAGCCCTTTGCAAGTCAGCTCTTCAAGTCACGTGGTCATTAGTCTCATTATCAGTGAGTATGTTTTATTATCGTAGAGTATAGCTGTAGCCCACTGACTACAGCTTGTATAGGATGCTGATAAGCAATAATGTGTCAACCCACAAAAAAATCAATTTTAGAGATATTGATGTATTCTGAAAATGCTTTTCATATTTAACATTATACAAAAAAAATCATGTCAACCGAACTAATTAAGTAATGAAAAAAATTAGTCTTAATCTAATGTTTGGAATATTAAAGTGTGTTCCATATTTTGGATTGTGCAATAACCTCCCATATTTGAAAAACGTATAATTAGATAAAACTCTTTCCTAGTCAATCTGTTTTTAATTCATTAAACTTTTCAATAAAATAGAAAAAAAAAGATGGATACATACTTCTTTAAACATATTAATTATTAAGGATAGGTTAGACATCTTTAGACGCCATTTTCTCAAAATGAAGTTCGTGTGGGTTGACACAGTATTGCTTATCAACGTCCATACATATATGCTATGGGCTGGCTTTACTGGGGCAGAACTATACTCTCGCAGAAAATCAGTGTAAAGCATCTGGTGTCACTGCTTTCGTATAGTGAGTGAGAAAGCTCTGGCTTTCTCATTTATTTTAAAGTTACCTTTACGAGTCGAGATGGCCTAGTGGTTAGAACACGTCGATCTCAACTGATGATCGCGGGTTCAAACCCCGGCTGGCACCGCTAGTTTTTTAAGTGCTAAATTTGTGTTTAAATTCATCATCGGCGGTAAAGGAAAACATTGTGAGGAAACCTGCATGTGTTGAGGGAAATTCTGACACATGTATATCTGCCAACTCGCAGTGGAGCAGCGTGGCGGATTAAGCTCTAAACCTTCTCCTTAATAGGAGAGGAGGCCTTTGCCCAGCAGTGGGACATTTACAGGCTGTTACTTTACTTTACTACTTTACTACTAAGGTTATCTTCCTTCCCAAATCTCTAACTTTACATATTCTGGTTCAAACAGCTACCTATCGCAATTGTGGCTTCTCTGGGCTAAAAATGTCTATGGGCAGTGATCACGTTTAACATCAGGTGAACCTGCTCGTTTCCCCGCTATCTCCATAAAAAAAATTAAAGCTGAAGAGAGTGAACAATTTGTAGGCTAATTAGAAGAGGTACTTTTCCATTTTTATTTTTTTTTTGTCATTAAATAGCCGGTTAACTGAGTGAGATTAAAGGTTATAAAACATCACTCTACGACTCTTAGGAGGGCAGAAGTTACCAGAAACGTTAACAAATGTGGCGTTGACATTTCACACCAAAATCGAAAGGCACAGTTAATCTTATATAAAAGATTAAGTGATTATTTTATTGTAGATATTCGATACGTTTTTATTTTTCATATAATATGTCTGCTTGACTGTTACGTATGTTTTGGTCATTGTGGTGAAGCAGAGCTGTAGCACTCCTTACAATTCATTTATTATTTATTATAGAAAACCTGCATTTATGTAGAAATTCTGATACGTGTAAATCCGCCAATCAACAATAGAGTAAAGTGGAGGATTGAACTAAATCTTCTCCTTAATAAGGGAGGAGGACTTTTCCCAGCAATGGGACCTTTACAGGCTGTTACTTTACATTTTTTTAGTCATATCAGTAGCAGTACCCACTAAAGTGCTAATTATATTTATTGGATCTAATAAATACCACAATAAATACTCATAAAAACACACAAGCAAGATATCCACACAATTTTTTTTCTGACAACGGTACACAGTATGAAATCGAGAGTCAAAGTACCCGAATTACGGCCACGCACACTACCAAGGGAGGTTTAAGCGAGTAAGCGAGTAAGGTCATGGTTGCTTCGGCCCTTTTCGGTCTCGATCGTTGCCTGCGCTTACACTTTTATTCCTTTTTGAGGCGTGCCAAATTTTTTTTTTGGTCGTACATTATATTTTTAACACATAAGACTGGTTCTAAATTTAGATAGAACCTGTTCTTAGAGAAACATTAAAATATGTAGAATGGTTAGATTTATACAATATGTAAACTTATACTGGGCATGTATTGAATATTCTGACCGCGTTAGCAGAATCGATATTTAAAGGCAAAAAACGAGGATATTTTTTTTCATTTTCATTTTCATAAATGGTAAGCCTTTACGAGCCTACAAGTTCCAACTTTCTTCTGCAACACCTTGTATATGCATTATGTAATTACTTGATAATAAAATCATCAAATATAATATAAGTCTCAAGGAAATCATATTTCTAGAATTATAATTCTGTAAACATTTATATTTATATACTTGGTGATTTCATAATAGTTTTGAAGGAAAAGCTACATAACTATATGTGATAAAAATAATAATGGTATATTTTCAGTCAGTTTCTAGTTGTTAATATTATGTAGTATTTCACTCGTAGTCGACGTAGCAAAACTTTATGTTGAAGCGATATTAAAAATTTCACTCTCGACGAAAATATGCACAAAATTGCACCGCTTCGAAAACGGGTTATTTTTTTTCTCATTTCGACGGGCGTGTGTAACGAATTTACTTGCGGCCATGTTGTTTATTGTTTATTTTTTAAAACGGCCTTGGAACCAAGTGGCATTGGCCCGCGGGCTATACGAAAAAAAAATACAATTCTCACAAGCGGAACTGCTAAACCAAAAAATTATTTTACGTACGTAATTTGCGGTTGCTTATTATATTTTACTGTACTGTTATTGAATTTTGTAAGACATTTTTTTTTACAAGTTCCTAAACGATTGACAGATGGCAGATAATGTCGGGGAATGGGTTGTCTCTTTTTTTTAAATAGGTTTCGAGGTTATGACATAAATTATTGTCCTGGTAACTTATATGTGGTAATTTTTTTTGTTGTTAATATGTTTTGCTTTAGTAATTTCAAAATTTAAGAATGACGTTCTTTGATTGTGGTAATAAAAAATAATGATATTTTGTCAAGTAAATTGAAGTATTATTTGTTATCTGTGACAGTTGTTATTTAAAATGTAAATTATAAGTTAAATGAAGTTTATAATAAAAATATATTTATTTTTGTATCGTATTTATTTTATAGGTAGGTTCAGCAGAAAATATGTAATTCTCGTATAAAATAAAGACCAATAAGATTAATCCATAGATTTTAGAATTTATTTGGGCATTACACATAATAAATTTTTCATAGAATATTAAAAACTTAACCTAAAAATCGCAAACGTGATAAATAAAACAAAATAAATTTCAACAAATGAAAGAAATTTATTGTATACAGGTTTTAAATACCCTTGCATATTCTTACACCTGCCTAATCAGCCACTTCGTTATAACGTAAGATATAAAGATCTTATAGATAAAAGGTCATTACATAATATGAAAAAAAAAATTTCCACTTCAAATGATGCTACGTACATTACATTAGTTATACGTAAGAAACAGTTACAAACATACATGTGTACAATTCCACAATTTCAAATCAACTTTTTATGTCGCCTAGCGACGTTTTTTGGACGTTAAATCGTTTTTTTTTTTTTACAAAATGTCAGTCGAATCGCCGTAAGCTTAGCTTTCCAATTTAATTTTTTTTCTCATCTAAAAATTTGACTAGATTCAATACAATAGTGTTGTGCCAATCACTTTTACCGCCAAACTTTACTTTTTTTTTCTAATTTCCGCAAGAGATGTGAGTCAATGTAGAAATAGTGTATAAAACATCACTTTACTACTGAGGAAGTGAATAATATACGTCTATAATAAAAAAAAATAATTATTGAGTCGCTTAAATTAACGAATCCATCAATCTGTAAAGAAAACTAAACAATATCAATAATAACTAAAGGAACAAAATAACAAAAAAAAAATTAAAGAGGCGAGTAATGTATATTGAAAAAAAAAAATATTCCATTAAACTTGTACTCAATAATTAAATAACAATATTATAATTTGATCTCATTAGCTCCTTTCAGTTAATATAATATCAAAAAAAAAACCATGAGCTGTTCAATTGATTATTTAGGAAATAACAGTGTTTATCTTATACATTGGTCCATTACCTAAATCATTATAATTTTCTTATCCGATCACAAATAAAAAATATTTTCCTTTTTAGTTTTATTTTTTACGCAGACAACATTCATAAAAGCAATGTTCCCCAGTATGTGATGTGAATTTCGTAAGCGTTAACTTTTCACAAATAAATACACCATGAAAATATTTCGAATAACACTATCATTTTCAATAAAGATAACATTATATTTAATATGTCTAAAATTAAATGCTTTGTGTTGTACATATTTTTAACGTGGCAACCCACGTCCGAGAACTGCTTCTAGCTTTGTTTAAAACAAAATCTCCCGTCCGTTCCATAATTCTAATGTAATAAGGAATTATTGTTATAAAAGTACAATAATTATTATTAATTTTTTTTTCGTTTAAAATTAATCTTCTAGACATACATAGATATAGAAGGAAAACAATTAGGTGAAGCTTACATTAAGATCATCCTATCCGCTCTACGGCGAGAGTTACCCTTGTAAGTTTTGCTCACAATTTCATAACATTTTCTTTGCTTTTACTTGACATATTTATCGACATTCACAGCTTACGTATGGTTGCCTAGATAAGCACCAGATTATAGGTTTTATATCAGTTACGAGAAAAACTTACAAGTGTAATTCCCGCCTACGACTGGAGGCACAGGCGACACGGTGTCACACTTTGCACGCGCAGTGTCACTTCCCGTGTCACATTGCCTGCAGTTGGAAAACGGCTATATACAAAGATACAGTCACACAAACGAACAACATGTGTTTACGAATGCTTAGAAATAAGATCTGGCAATGTCTTTTAAGGTATAACGACCATTTTATCGACTACAAAATCCGTTTTACATGAAAAAAAATATGATGATTAATTAAGTTTATGTTTGACGTTTAAATAAGTATTCTGTCTCTTTCGGTTCGCTTTTTCTCACGGATTGTGCAGTCCATATTGTATGGTATGATAAAGATATTCGCGTTTGATTAGCGAATAAAAGCGATATTGAGCGACGATTTCGTTCAGAAACGCGTGTTAAGATTAGATTGCACTCTAGATCACGTCGTCTCGGAATCATAAAGAATGTGTTTTTTTTAATTAAAAAAAAATGCAACTTCCCTTCATTGTCTTTTTGTTCCTGGACCATCGAGGACCGATCAAGTTTAACCTAACCCTTAAGAAATTCATTACAAATACGAAAAAAAAAAATTAACAAAATATTAAAGAATTACTACCGCCTACCTATTAATTCAAAATTACACTACGCTTTATTAACTAAAATTCTTAAAACTATGTGGAAAAAATGATTAAACAATATACAATAAAAACGATTCACTAATAAACCAGTGATCTCATCCGAAAGCGAATTTACAGCAACCCAATACAGGTCGAGTTGCCAGTGGAAAAAAAATCGAAGACAAAGGCATGATGTTTAATTTTTTTTTAAAGTATACAAAAATTCCTTTGCAAATTAAATGGCGTGTATTAATGTCGTGTAGAAAAGCTGAGCTGATTGTGAGATCACTGTTCATAACATTAAATGTTAAGGCGGCGTATACTCTTTGTACAGACCGACCGAGCACGTCACTCGGCATTTTTCTACTACATATCAGTCGCAACTCTCTTTTAAACCGGGAATCGAACCCCAAACACTTCGCACAAAACAATGACATGTATAACATCTCAATATAATATTATAATCATATATAGGGTTATTTTAAAAATAAAGCCACTTAAAAATTAACTAACGTTACAAAATAAGATTAAACAACATAATGATTTGTTCCCGATGTGAAAAATATTTATATTATTATTTAAAAAAAAATCTAGTAACATTCTAAACGGAATGTTTTATTAACATCTAAATTATCTTTGCAAATTGTCCCATCCTATTATTTCTGTACAAACTTACACAAAATAACTTTTTTTAAGCTATCAACAAATGTCAGGCATAACACACAGATTTGTGTACGTATTAAAAAAAGTTGTTCGATTTTTTTTTGTAATTTGAATTTGGAAACAATTGAAATGCGGTCTGGTGGGCTCTAGCCGACGCGACAATCTTTTGTCTTTTTATTTAAATATATTCCTTACTAGTCTTTTACCAATATAAATGCATATAACAGTTATTATAGATTTTTCGAGGATTAAACGCTAAAAAGACATCAAAAATTATACACAGAGAAAACGAAATGAAGGTGAAAACATGCTATCGACTAGTTTAAATTTCGAATATAAAAATTTTTGTTTTTTTTTTTCTGTAGAGTGAGTGTTCGACATCTCGGCTTTGGATATGTATGTGAATTTTGATACTTACAGATTATATAAACATTTATATTTTCTTCTAATAAATTACAGTTCTCGGGTCCGCTTGAAGTTATGATATTTAACGTCGAAATGTCGAAGTCAAACTCTAGTATTTCTATTTTCACATCATTCGTGGTCTCCGAAGAAAAAATGTACGACAATATTAATTTTTTTAACTTGTATATAATATATGTATATTTTAATTACATACACAATACAAAGACTTCTTAAATTTCCATGAGGCGCACATTTACACGTAACTTACTATAAGTAATCGTATGATAATTTTTTTATCCAAATATTTTTACCTAAATTTATTCTGTGAGAGCGTATACATTATTTACCTTCGTACCTCCGTAATATACTTCGATTGAACACCAAAAAATGTCACAAATGTCAAGATATCATTTTTTTTTGAGGAATTTTTTTTTGGGCTAATAATTTTTAAAGTCGACGAGAATATAATAATGATTATTCATATTTTTGTATAGTCGATAAAACATTTAAAACTTGGACCATGAAAAATAAGAATATATCTTCTTAAGATACAATAATAGTACATAAAATATATAAGTTCACTAGATGTATGTACGTCGGTGTAAACACCACGCCACGCAAACCGCACTCGTAATACCTAAATATCACATTTAGTAATATGGAAATCCACGTGTCAGCACACACACACATTAAATTACTATTTTTTTACAAAATAATAATTGCACAAGTCCGATTTCGGCTTCGCGAAGCCACGGAAATACGCCTTTCCCTCTCTCTCACACATCTAGCCCACGCGACAGAAAGAGATGGAGTGACCGATCCCGCCGTAGCTAATAATTTCATTCAATATATTACCTATCTAATTATAAAAACACCGCACAAAATCTGCGTTTTATTCACTTAAAAATCGATAACATTTACACTCATAGCTAGCTTTATAATTAATTTGTTACATTGTTTTTTTTTTATTTACTTAAAAATATTTAAATAGTTGATTTCATAACATTAACTTTTGGTTGTCTTTTACTTAAAACAAGGTCAAAAAGTGAGGCTTCCGGATTCGGGAAAATAATTTTGGACAACCTGGCGATGGAGTGGATTCAGCGTTACGAGGAAAACGACCGGAGACGCGCCAGAGTTCACACGAAACGTGGGCGACCAGCGCTGACGGCCTGGGTTTGGCGGGACGTCCCGATATTGAAGTTAAAATTAAATGTCCCGCGCGGGACTGGATTCCAATCCCGCTTTTCGGGGTTATGTACTCGATGGTTATATTCTTGTGAAGATTCTACTTGCTCTACTATAGTGTAAACTGGAGTTAAGAGTTAAGTAATGTATTTTAATTTAATTTTAAAACATTATTATCTGTGACTATTTTTGTTATGTAAACACAATTTTCAGCAAAATAAAAAAATAAATATTTTTATATTTGACAAATTTTTACACAGTGTCCCGCATTCTACGAAAAAGTCCCGGTTATTGAACTAAAAAAGACACAGAATCCCGCTTTATCCAAAAACAAAATCGTCAACGCTGGCAACCACGACAACCCTGAATCCCACAGAATGCGAACGGTCTACTTATCACGGTCTAAACTATTTAATTGTGATATTGCATTAGTAAAGCTGTGTCATATCGAATCGGTTGTGACTTTAGGTAACTATTGTGATATTTGGTGATACATCGGGAAGGGGAGCGGGGAGCGGGGGGCTAGGCGCGCTCCCCTGTCGGCGATGTGGGGGGAGTGGGCGTGCCGTTGCGCGGTCGCAGCTTGTCCGCTCGCAGCCGCTGCACCGCCTCGCGCATGTCGACCGCCAGCTGGTGGTCGGACTCGAGCCGCGGCCGACGCGCCGGCGGCTCATCACTCCGCCGCTCGTCGTTCAGCCGCTGCAGCAGCGCCGCACCAGGCCGCTCGAGGCTCGACCGGATGATCCCTTCGAGGAACGACCCGTTCGCCGGCGGTGCCTCCTCCCGCAGCCGGCGCATCATGTGCGACGCGTACAGGTCCGGCGCGGGCGGCGCGAAGCCGGCGCCCGGCCAGAACGGATAGCCGCTTGGGTAGCCGCTCTCGGGGCCGTTTAAGCCGTTCGTGAACGGCTTCGTAGCCGGCTTCGGAGGCGGTTTAGGTTGCGGCTTTATGTCCTGCTGCGGCTTCGGCTCTCTTTTCCGAGGCCGCATCAGATGCCGCTCCTTCACTTTGTACTCCAGCGTGGAGTGCGGGACGCCGTAGTAGGAGCCGGCACGGTGCACGGACATCTCGCCTCGCTGCACCGCTTTCACGGCTTCGACGAGGCTGTCTCTGTCGTAATTTCTGTATTTCCCTCGCTTGGGTCTCGTCCCCTTGCCGCCGGTTGCCGGCTGCCCGTTGTTGTTCGGCATCGCCTTCGAATTGCTGGGCATCGCGTAGTTCCTCTGGTTGTCGGGCGGCGTCTTTATGACGGACACGTGTCTGTCGGGCGCTCGCATGAACGGTAAATCAGACGCCTGTGGCGGTCTATCTAAGGGCTGCTGGAACTTTTGGCTGATGCTTTTCGCTATTACGTCACTGAGCGACGTGAAGAGATGCTGACTCGAGGGTGGATCCGCGAAAACCGACGGCGGGAGTAGGAGCGAAGTCGCGTTGAGCGGCGGCTGCGGCGGCAGGATCGGCGTGATGGGCGTGACCGGCGTGGTGACGGGCGTCGCCGGTGAGGGGCTCTTCTCGTCGGGCGGCGGGAAGGTCGGTATCTTGAGGATGACGGACGGGGGCGACTCCGGCTTGTCGGGCTCGCTGTCCTGGTCGGACTCCTGGCCGGTGTCGGTCGTGAGTCCGAACTTGTTGACCTTGTTCCGGAGCGTGGAGCGCGGGATGCCGTAGACGACGGCGGCCCGCCGGGTGCCGAGCCGGCCGGACTGGATGTCCCGCAGCGCTGATTGCAACTCATCCTCCGTGTAGGCGCGTCTCGTGGCGCTATTACTTGATCCTTCAAGAACAGCACGTTTTAATCTGCAACAATGAAATTATAATTCGATTTATTCCCAGTTCGTAATTTAAATGGATATTGTTTGCTTGTTGTTGAATATTTATTTCTAGCTAAAGTAAAGTTATAGGTAAAGTCATATTATCCATCAATTCATATAAAAATATTAGGTATAATTATTCATAAATCAAGTAAATGGTAATAAACGTTCAGCAGACAGTCTTAATACGAGACAGAATAAACTCATTAAGCAAATAATTCGCTGCGATTCTTTCCACATTAAGATAAACAGAGGTTCGCATTAATCCCACAAGCCGCTCGGTGAATCATTAAACAATATGGGTCGACAGCTGGTCAACAACCGGCAATCGGTCGAAAACTCGTCTAAATTCAATATTTCAAAACGGCCGCTGTATTAATTCCAGATAACGCGAAATGCGAAATATTTACTCGTGGACTCGCCGATAACGGACTACTATGAATGCGTCTTTATCTTTTTCCCTTCGTCTTTTATTTCCTAGCGGCCGTATCGCGAAATTGAACTTTATATCGCGGTTTTACGGCTCGATTCGCATTGAATCGAAACGGTCGTCTTTAGTTTCATCTTGGGTTTTACTTTCTTATTTTTCGATATCGTTGACAGGGAATATCGGACCTTATTATTCGGTGGGAGGGGGGTATATCGCTTGGTGTTTTTCGCGTTCGGAGCGAGGATGCAAGGTCGATGCACCGTCGACTATCGTTGCATTTTTATTTGTTTTGGCGAGTCGTGCGACCCACATCGCGGTCCCAGAATGAATTTATTCTGTTATCGATTCGATATCGTGCATAATATCGGTGCTGAAATCGAGACTATCTTATTCCTTTCTTGTACGCGCTTTGAGTTTACTTCATGCGGACATTTCTAGTAACGAGGGTCAGTTTGTTGGCTCAATGATGCGGAGGACGTAACGATGTGGATTTTATTTTGCGATTTTATTCGTAACGTGAAATGACCGTTAGAGAATGTCGCTAGACTTACGATTCATTAAGTTTTGCTTGAATTTTTTGTTTACTGATTCTGTTATTGTAGTCCAACAACAAAATATGAATCTATATATATTATTTATACGATCGTAGAAATTCGTCGTATGAAAAAGGAAATTGTAGACATTTAGAGAGATAAAGTAATTCTTAAAATTTTGTGATGAGAAGAAGAAATATCAACAAGTAATTCAAAATACTTAATATCTGTAAGGCGGGATTTACATTTGTAAGTGTTGCTCTCGTAAGCGATATAAAACAACTCTGTAACCTAGTTATAGATACGTCGTAAGTATTTATGACAGCGAATGTCTAAAATAAGGAACTGTCAGTAAATTCTTTCAGCGATAACATATGTAAATCTTTACTAAAGTTTGAAAGCAAAACATAAGAATAATTCACGCCAAAAGCCTTTTGTAAACGAAAGTACCTATATCGAAAATACCTAGTCATTTCAGGAACTCGTACGTTTTGCTATAATTATATAAAGATTTTTTTTTACATATAGAAAATATACTAGAAGGTTTGGACTGGTTATTATCAAACCCAGCTTTAAATTCGCCATATCAATGAAATCAGGATTTCATTTGACTTTGTATATCTTCGTAATAAAAAAAATTTGAATGTATATGATATTGAAATGGAATCGTCTTTTTTTCTATTGGTCAGAGATGATCCCATTTGAATTTCATCAAGATGCAATGGAAACCAGTCGAATGGAATATGTAATGTACAGAAGACAGCAAAACGCGATTAATGAAATGTTAGTAAAAAGTAAACATTTCAACAAGGACCAATGGTTGGCTTGGTCAAAGGTTTTAATGTATAACAATATTATAAAGAAGCATTCGTTTCTAAGTTTGTATGGGGGTAATCTCTGAAATTAGATATCGAACTAAAAAAATCTTTTTAGATTGGGTAGTCTGTTTATTGAAGGTATATTACATCACGCTACCTCTCATAGAAGCGAAACAGTAACCATAAATGCGAGTGAAACTGCGAGGGACAGCTAGTCTATTCTAATTATAAATCGAAGTCGATTATAAAGTGAATACTTATCCCCATAATATAAAACTACAGATCTAGATATTACTTGATACCCCTCTGGACCTTCATCGGAGGAGGTAATGAAATCAACGCATTGAAATGAAATGATTTTACCCTCGATAAAATTCTTATTAAAAGGGTTCAGATGTACTCGCAGGGCAGCCATTGTACAAATTACGAGATGTAGGTCAAATGCGTATTAAACTCAGCGTTCGCTTCCGCGTAATTTATCATATTGTCTAATAGATGGCGTTACCTGACTTTTAAATCGCGCTGGTTCTTTTTCATTTCGTTTATACTGCTTATAAATTATTTACTGAATTGACGATGTTTCAATTGGATAATATGCTTAAGAAAATTTATATAATCACGTTTATTTGATAGAATGTATATAATTTATGATGATAAATGATTGCCTAATGCATTATTAAGCGCATCACTTCAGAATGACTGCACCTATTTCGCTAAT
Organism: Hypolimnas misippus; assembly: GCA_037950945.1. Taxonomy (NCBI): domain Eukaryota; kingdom Metazoa; phylum Arthropoda; class Insecta; order Lepidoptera; family Nymphalidae; genus Hypolimnas; species Hypolimnas misippus. The sequence continues at coordinate 8,221,403 of JBBEEQ010000009.1, forward strand.
TATTTTTGTTGTTTGTAATTGTAGAGATAAGGTTTCTTTGTATGAAAGAAAATGCTTGAAATACGGAACCGTTTAAAGGGTTTAAAAAGATTCCATATAAAAAGCGAGTAATAAATAAAAAGCGAGTAGTCGGGCAGGAAGCTAGTAATGGAGGTTTTGTTTATTTTTTTATTTTGCCATAGATTTCGACAATTAAAAAACTTGAAAGTATAAAAATTGATATACTATAGATAGTTTTCATATAGATAGTTTTCAACCGACTTAAAAAAAGAGGAAATTGCTCAATTCGTCGGGAACATTGTTAGGTAAGGTCAGTGTTTACTCGAAAACGGCTTGACCAAATTTTGGTTTAAAAGAGTATACTCAGATTGGTCCCATAGAATTTTCATCAAAATCGCTTCAGTAATTTGATTTTAAAATCAAAATAACTGAGTCGAGTATGTAATTCAAGTAAACGAAGTTACGTCAGTTCCACTTTTTAAATAGTCTTGTAAATTAGTGCAAACATTCGAATGTGAATGACTCACTAATAATAAAACTGTCCATCTGAGGGTAAACAACTTTCTTTCGTAATCTTAATATGACTAGCGAGCAATGACATACGATACGAGGTCCTTGACACTGAGTGTTTATTTTATATTTTTATTACTTCTTGAATTCGCTAATAACATGTTTAATTTGCGACATTAAAATAAATATATGTTCGCGTGATTTTTAATTCAAGCGCTTCTCGCGTGTTTATTATTAAAATGCTGAATTAAAAATTCACATTTTTGGGGGATCGAAAAGACGTTTTGAATTTGGGACTTCGGCCGTTTATTTAGACCTCAAGATACCTTTTCATAGAACAATTATTCATTTCTTTTAAAATCATAGATTATGATCATTATGAACCACGGAGTTAAGTAAATCTAGATTAACAGTTTAGCTAATTCGTTTCAGGGACATTTTTAATTTGCTTATTTATTGGTCTGATTAAATTAGTCTTCTTTAAAACGGATTCAATGATTTTCTATTTAATTTATTTGTTTATTTATCAAAAAAATATATAAATAAATATTCTTCATAGATTACACATTTACAAATTTATCATTCTTAGATGTAGATACATTGATTGTGTGCTCCTCGATACCAAAATTAAAAAACAAAAATTACGCAATAGGACATTACAGAAAAAAAAACTACATTACATATAAAAAAACATAAATCATACTTTTAGGAATATTAATCTAAAGTTTATTTTAATATCGGAAATGTTTTTAAAATATATTTTTCTTTATAATACGTCAAGAGTCCAGCCATTACTTCCGTCACGTCAAATAAAACCAATAAACGAAAGAAATAAAACATTCTATGGCTTTACGATTAAAGTGGGAAAAGTTTAAGGAAAAGTCCATTCGCTATGGGGTATATTGCCCATAACATTCATAGCGTGCACTTCCTATTGAAATATGGCCCTGGATTACACAAACAATGGCTTATGTGAACGTACCCATTAACTTTTGTAACGAAACAGTCGGTCATTGAACTTGACCATTGTGACTTTTTCATTTTATAACTAGCTCTTGCTCGCGACTTCGCGTTTATGGTAACTGTGTCGCTCCTGTGAGTCGTAGCGTTATGTAATATAGCCTATAACCCTGAAATAAACGGGCTATCTAACGTGAAAATACTATGTTAAACTCTACATACAAACTTTTACAAAATATTAGTATAGATAACATTTTTATAAATACTTTTGTAAAAGCAACAACAGACGCGCTATAACAATATAGTCAATTTTTCTTTATTTTCTTATTTAAGAGACAAAAATGATGTATTTCTAACCACACATAAGAGATTTGTAATTGTCACCCGAATGATTAAACTAAATCATTATTTATAATGATAAATTTTCATTAAAAATAATGTTCGAAAATTCGTGATTATCATTTCGAGTTATCAAAAAGGACAAGTGAAGAAAAATAAATTATTTTTATTTTAATGCGATTCTTACTTGATCGAGATTTTATTATTGTTATAGCGGCAAAATGCACACTGATAATTTTAACTTTACTTAATACGGTTCACGAGATACAGGCCGCTGACGGACAGACAGATGGAAAGGATTAGTGATCGAGTCGTTGATTCGAGTACAGATTTACAAAGCAATTTTCTAAATAAACCAATAAACTCAAAACGCACAGCCTAGATGACCGAGTTTTGCTCAGTATTTTTTTGGTAAATCGTGTTTTTTGGAAATTATATTTAAATTTAGTTATAAATAAAAAAAATAGTTACTATATGACAGACACGTTGGCGCAGTGGTCACTGCAACTGACTGCAGCGCTAACAGTCGCGGGTTCGATCCCCGCTCACAACAAATGTCTGTATTGGCCATACGGATATTTGTCGTGGTCTGGGTGTTTGTGTTAGTGTTGTGTTTCCGGACCCCCGACACAAAGTCACAAGACCTTAATGGGGGCCGTTGAGTGTGATGCGTTTATTTATTTATTTATTTATTATCGCCTACACGGATGAAATGATGTTTTCTATATGATACCTAGCTAGGTCGGTTTATCAATTACAAAACCCCTGCATTATTAATGGACGCTGAAAAGCAATAATGTGTCAACCCACAAAAAATCGATTTCGGTGATATTGATGTATTCTGATAATACATCACGTATTTAATATTATTTGAAAAAATTTTGACGTTTTCTAAACTAAATAAAGTACGGAAAAAAGTTTCTTAATTTAATGTTTCATATATTGGAGTGTGCTCAATATTTTGGAATATGCATTAATCTAATATATTTAAAAAACTTATTATTAAATAAAATATTTTATTATACCAAACTGCTTTTAATTTATTATACCTTTTATCAAAATAGAAAAAAAAGATGGATATATACGTCTTCAAACAAATTTGTTAAGAATAGGTTTGACATCTTTAGACGTCATTTTCCCAAAATGAAGTCCGTGTGGCTTGACATAGTATTGCTTATCAGCGTCCATATATATACAACGATTGCTGAAGATAGATAAATATTTCGATCTTATTCATACAAATTCAGTGACACACATTCGAAAAGTAGGTATTTCGACTCAACCATTACTTTAGGGAAATATTTGCGATGGAGAACATTTCGCACACGCTAAATGGATTAGAAAAACTGGCTGACCTTAATTTGATGCAAATTTCCGTTCGTATCTATAACACCCATCGAATACACTTTGCACGGTGAGTTTATTTCGTCAGGTGAAAATACCCCCCAGGGTGTAGACGATCCATTATTTTAATTAGGCGTTTTTTAGCTCTCTTTACGAGCTTTTCAAGTCTATTAGACGTTTTTCGCAATGAGTGTTTTAGTTTAAAGGTGAAAATCTTTAAATTCTGTAACGGGAAATGGTTTTCTATTTTGGTTTTTAAAAGATACTCGTGTTGTTGGAAATGTTCTGTTTTTCAGTGATTATTCTCAATGTATCGTAACTATTCTTTTATGTATATGTACTACAATTTTGTTTGCTCATGAAAAAAAAAATAATATCTGAAATTGGATTAATTAGAAGAGTATACCTTTATCTTAGGTAACCTCAGATTCGGAGATAAAAGCATTATTAAAGATTCTATGTTAAATTATCATCATAAATTTCTATTATATAATGATAGAAACTTATATTAAGGGACACGAAATGTTCTAACTGACCCTCAAAATATATCTAAAAGATCCAATGTACCACAGAGTCGAATTAAATCTGTGTGAGGTCCATAGCAGAAATTTTTTTGAGGCCCTCGGTTTAAAAATTAGAATATAACATAAATTATGATGTTCAAGCTGTCAGGCTTCATTGATGGACATTTCTACACCATCATCATAACTTAAAAATTGTAAGTGAAAGATTTCTTAACGTCTAGGCGCGGGCCCCTTTAGGCTCGGGGCTCGTAGCTCTTTATGTTACTAGGTTTAACCTTAAATATATGGTATATAAAAAATGATATGCTTATTTCAAAGCCTACTCTCAACTAAAAATTTTACTAAAACTTTAATTTGGCTGCATGTTTATATTTCCATGTTCTTTATTTTCATACTCATTAATTAACTATTTTTTTTTAATCTACCAGTTAATCTGTTTAAATAAATTGTTTTTTTTTTATTTTGATAAAATAAAAAAAATCGTGCAAGGGTTAAACTAGCCCTCCTCTATCATATCAGAAGCTCACCTGGCGTTATCCAGGTTCTTAGCGTCAGGGGGCGGGGTGCCGCTGGTGCTGGAGGTGGACTTGGCGCTGAGGTCCAGGGGCTGTTCCGTGACGGTGGGGGACGAGCTGGGAGCCGCTACCTTATCGCTTTCTGATAGCCTGCTGTAATAAACATTCTCATTAGTGTTGGGTTCATTTGATTATTAAATAATTAAATAATTTATGTATTATATTAATATATCAACCGCATGTATTGTGTTAGGTTTTTCTAATGTTTGTTACTCCATAACTCCGTTGTTTCTTAGAACCGATTTTGAATAATTTTTTCAATACTTATAAATTGGTCCATTAGAAATTTCATCGAAGCAGGTTTAGTAGTTAACGTTCTTAAATCAAATCATAATTTAAAAAAAAACTGTTGTATGTCATCCAAAACAAAAACAAAATAGCATATTTTTGCTTTTAAAGTCAGTTATTTTTAGAAAAAACAATCTTAGTTATATTAATTTATATACAACGTTTTGAATTCCTTAGGTAATATAAATATTTTGCTAAAATATATCCGGCAAACAAGCAAGACACCTGATTTAAAGTTGGAATGAAAATAATGAAATGGACATTTAAAACACCAGAGGATCCACAAATGAATTGCCAGCTTAAAAAAGAATAAGGGAAAAACAAGGATTGGAAGTCAAGGAAAAGAGGTTCATGTTTTTGGCATAGTCGATTCATATACCTCTTAATTCGTTATAAGATGAAAGCTACATATATGTAAGTATCTTTAGTTTCCTCGAATACAAAGAATTTTTTAAAGACTATTTGTCGGCAATTAGGTATACGCTTGCGATTAAATTTTTCTTTAAAATATTTAGTACTTTTTTGATCAATTAGAAGATGCTGTAATACTGTGATACAATTTTAACAATTAAATTTCATAATAACACAATTATTTATGATCATTTTTATTATAAAAAATATCTCAAGGTAGAGTCAAAAATTTCTATTTTTGTAACCGAAAAATCGTAATCTACCCTATTGCTACTATTTGCATCTTATTTGGAAAATGCACTACCTACCCAACTTCAAGTTTGACCTACAAAAATATGTATATAATAGATATAGTGTAGGTACGAAACTACTGCAGTCTTTATAATGAAGTCTAAATAAAACTATCTTCAAATTAACCCAGCGGGTAAACGGACAGCGGATCAAAACATTTTATTCACAAGCAAATCTGACTGTAATAATTATTTATAACAAAACATCTCAAATATAAAATTAAAATTATCTAATAACTAACTAAACGAAATTATAATAAAATTACATCAAAAACACCAAACAACAGTTCACATAATTTGATTAAAATCAAAATCAAAGTATACTTTATTCAAGTAGGCTTTAAAAAGCAATTTTTGACCGACAAAACAAATAAAAAATATTTAAATTAATTAAAAAACTACCACCGGTTTGAAATCTAGATTCCACTGAGAAAAACCAGCAAGAAATTCGATAGGTACTCTTTCAAACTATCCCCAACCAAAACCCAGCAAAGTAACTCACAAACGTTCCATTTGATCGACTTCCCAGTTACATTAAAACGATTCCCCAACATCTTTAATGCACATAAACGCTCCATGTATCATGGTGTTTGTATTTGTAACGATAATGTCTATGTAAAGAGAGCAGTGATTACTCGATGGCACATAACGTATATAAGGAATAGTGTTCGCGCCCTTTGTTACCCCTGCCTCGTAAAAACCTAAGTGCCTTGGAAAAATTTAATGCCTTCTGACTTAGAACCAATGAAGGCAGAGGCTAAAATGGGAATTAGAAAACGTGGTATCATTTTCTTTGTCATTTTTTTACGACTCTGTATTTTAGCTGCCTTTCTAGTAGGTGTTACTTCGCTGTTAAAACTGTAGCCTTTACTTTACCGCTAAGGGAAAATGATACTCGCATAAAATCCATTGCGTTTTGTCGTGGATTTATGGCGAAAATACGCGAGCGAAACTTGATAATAAAGCGTATAACATTGTCATATAAGTATCAGATTTATTATTCAAAAATTTAGAATATAATAGTAAATGCTTAAATATTACAAAATTACAAAGATCATTGAACTCAGGGTGATTTCGGGTATTTTACTCCTAATTTTTCAAAGAATTCATAAATTCTTCCCTCAGAGTTAAATCTACAATCATATATAATATATTAATAGCAAAATCTTTGTAATCCTTTTACGGAAATTGCACCACGGAGGAGAATGAAATTTCGCACACCTATAGTTTGTATAGAGGAGTGCAGAATGCTAATATTTTTAATCATGCATATAAAATACATTACACACACTACCATGTATTCGACACATATGTATATAGACTCTTTTATTTATTCTTAAAGCGGTCAAATTAGGATTAGATTATCTGTGGTCAAACTTGAAATCGATTAAAATTTGAATGAACCACGGTCGAATTCCGACCGCTAGACTTCCACTAGTTCAAATACGCCTACATCGATTTAATTACGACAACACAACAGAAATACCTTCGTTACATTAGTATGGAAACGGACGGCTGCTACAATACCACTACATATAGATAAATTGATTGATTTATAGCGTTTAGAGTCACAGTTGTGACGTTCAATAAAACTTGTTTCAACTCAGGTCTATAAAAAGAATACAAAATTCAAGTCATGTCTTAGGCGAGTAATACACTAGTAAGTTTTACCTTCGTATTTGTAAGTTTTACATTAATCGTTTTGGGTAACTTAAGTGGTTCATTAATATTAAGTTTTAACGTGACGATTTTTACTTGGAGGCCCCATCAAAAGACTCTACCACGGGCCTTAGATATAGTTACGCCTCTGGTTACAAGTCCGTAAAATTTTAAATGGCAAAAACAATACTTACGAGCCGTGAATGTGAGTAACGAGGTGATGCAACCGACGGCAACACCATTTTTGGACTTGTTTTTATAATACACGTATATGTACTAATGATTTTTCCGATGTAATTCGAAATAACGTATTTAAAATAGTTTGTAATCGATTTTATTTATCTTTGGTGCACTTTTTTCTATTCAATTGTTAGGAATTCTGTTTTTATTAATATGTATTTAATCAACAGATTTCTGTTTATACAATTGAAAATACAATTACGGATTTATTTATTATATTCAATGTTGTCTTGAAAAATTAATAATTGTAAGCTATATTTGTCGTATATTTTATATTATACATTTTGTTATCTCTGTCTGTGTTATTTTTTTGTACCTTTGTTATGAAACACATATAAATTCTTTCGCAAATTATTTACTATGTAATATATCTTATGAAATTATACATATCAATCGACCTAAAGAAATGTATTTAATTTGTTGCGTACGTTTTTTCGTAATGTTTGCTATTTTAGAATTCCGTTATTTCGTAACCGATTTTAAAAATTATTTTTTATCAAAATTGGTTCGGTAGTTTCATTGAATTAAGAAGCAGCTAATTATGCTATACTTATAATTTTTTTCACAATTACAATCAATATGTCGACAAAGTTTAATCGCAAACGAATACACGGTATAACAGCGTATAAGAAACGAAAAAACAAACAATACCTAATATTATATATAGATAATAAATTCTAAGAAAACCTCTACGTGGATTAATTCAACGTTATAAAAAATCAACCGCGGCGATCCGATCGATATAATACCTAAGTCGTAATTCATAATTAATACAAATTATTTATTCACGAAGGTAAAAACACACTATAATGACTTATAGTAACAATGTTCTTGAATAATTTCAATATAATAACGGTTTTTTGATTCATCGTAATGTGATGCGAGTAAAAAAGGAAATTTCATTGTTCTATCAATAAGGAAATGGATTCCTAACACGAAGTCGTTACGAATCACGGAAATTGTGTTAAAATTCATCAGACAAGGTTATTACGTCTATATACGTCCTATGAGATTCATGGTAATCATTAAGAACTGTACGAATAAAAGCTTACAAGGAGCTGCCTTCGAGTCGATGCTACAGGTAACTGAAGGGCTGGCGGCTACCTTGGCCAGCATGTCTGGATATTCGAAGAGGTAATGCTATGTTGGGCACCTTGCCTTACTATGACAAACTCAAACTCAAAATATACTTTATTTAAATAGGCCTTCACGAGCTCTTTCTTCAAAGACATAGATATCTACTTGGGCACATATACTTATTTTTAATTTTATCTTTTTATTTCTTTTTTATATTATATTATAAATGACTAAATGTATTATAAAATTTAAAAAAACGAATAAAATATTTTTGTTAAGAAAAAGAGGATATCGATTTAGCTGTAACTTTTTTATATCGTACTAGTAACTACCCGAAAGCTAAAACAAAATATAATTTTAAGTACCGAAACTGAAATATTTTTAACAATTTACGATCATTTAATTTTTTATAAGCAATTTCGTTTGAAATCAATCGCTTATTTTTAAATTTAATGTTTACTTTTCAAGTTAAAATTTAAATAAAAATAGAACAAAAATATTTTAACCCAATATTTTTTCAATGATGATCATTGCAACAAGCAAAAACTAAAACTATCCTTGGGTTTAATAAAATATTTGTAATCGTATTATAATGATAAACTGAGATGCTATAAATGATTTTAATCCTGGCAATACTAAAGGTTGTTATAAAAATATAGCTCTACGTATAAAGTTTACTCGATACCTTGAAAACTGAAAAGTTGCCCAAATTTAGATACGTGAAATGAACTGCTATTAGAAATACATACATATATAAAAAGAATTATAATTAGAAATATAACATTTTTTTCTATAACATTTGTCACACGAAATTAAAAAAACTGAATATCACAAAGCACTCATAAAAGATATTCCCGTGATTAAAATCAACAAATCATAAATGGATGCTGATAAGCAATAATGTGTCAACCCACAAAAAGTTAAGTTTAGAAATATTGATGTATTCTGATAATGTATTTCGTATTTAACATTATACGAAAAATTTTCAAGTCATTTGTACTAAATAAGTACGGAAAAAAGTTTCTTAATCAAATGTTTAGAATATTGAAGTGAGTTCCATATTTTGGATTATGCAATAATTTAATATATTTGAAAAACTTATTATTAAATAAAAATCTTTACTAGCCTATCTGCTATAAATTAATTATTCTTTTTATCAAAACAGAAAAGTAAAGATGGATATATGCTTCTTCGAACTGATGTGTTAAGAATAGGTTCGAAATCTTTAGACGCTATTTTCTCAAAACGAAGTCCCTGTGGCTTGACACAGTATTGCATATCAGCATCCAAATAAAGGTACAAAACGATTTAAGAAATTTGGTACCATAGTTTCTATTTAAATTTAACCGTGACTAACACGAATCTAACAGCTTCTTCGTATAATATAAAAAATGTTCTCATTCAAAAAACCACACAAACCTAACACCAAAAATCCATACAAAGACATTCAAAACAGAATACAATTTCACTATCGCCGCCGGATGCGGCGGAGGCTGAAACGCTGTCGTGGTACCACAAAAGGCAGCAGGCATTGTCGTCTTGAGTATTGAAATTATTTGATGCAACTCCAGGTATTGTGTCTATCTGAATGCTCCAGATTTACACGTTAGGAAGTGTGTTTGATTGACGTTTTTAGGTGTTGAATTTAGTTTATTGATTTTAAATAGAGAAATACCGTTGTGTTTATTATAATGCATATGAAAATAAGATTATTCATATATTTTATGAAATGTAATTGAAATTGTTTTTTGTATTTAATTTTAAATAGATTTTAAAACAGTGTTGTGCGAGAATAACACTTATTAGTTTTATTTTTAGACTTTCATGAAGATTTGGATAAATTTTTTGTTATTGCTTTACACCTGAAAGAATGTACTCTCAGTGCCTTATTTTTGATATGTACAGCCTACTTATATTTTTGTTGATAAAAGATTAAAACTAATATTCTATATATTATATGTATAATGTATAATTCTCGCCTTTTACTCAGATTACTATTATGCTAGATGTCAAAAATATAGTGACATAAATGAATTTTGGTATTCAATAAACACAAACGCAGTTAAAGAAACAGTTTGCTCTAAATAATTAAGCACTTTCAATTTCAAATATTCTAGTCACCCAATTTAACTATTTATGAAAACAAATCACATTCTCTAACAATTTTTCTCAACTAAAACATAACAGGTAAGATTCTGGAAGAATTCTGATTAAGACCCGTTCAACACCGAATCCATCTCCGCGAAGGGAACGAAAGATTGCCGGCGCAGCATCCGCCGAGATAACAACGATTGGATGCACATGTATACATTCGGTGCTGGAGTTTAACAATCTGTCGACCGCTTCCGTATTCATCTTCGGTTTCCGTGGATTCATCTTTTCGATTCTGATAGATTTGTTAAGCTTCGAATGTTTTGGCTGTAGATATTTTACTCGCGACTAAAAAAGGCGGGTGTTATAGGTTTGGTGGTGTGTGTGTCTGTGTTGATGATGAATGAACTTATTTATTTATTCTTTATTGCACACCAATATAAAGTACACATAAAGAGTGAAAATGACGTCGAAGGTTGCGTTAGGTGCACCAAGTGACATTATCACTAAAACAGCGATCTCTTCCAGGCAACCTTTGGACAGAGAACTATTCATAGAGTGTTAGGAAAGGTCGCAATATTAAAATCGATTAAAAAATCGATTTTGATGCGGTTATTTTGTTTGAAAGCTAATGAAATCGGGATGGTTATTTATGATTGTGAGACGTTTAAAGGTTATCAGCTCTTTTCTAGTTGGTGAAAGGATCTGAGGAACTTCTATTGATCTAATCGACTCAAAAATACTATCGTCCACGCCGCGACACCGCGGGTACGTTGCCGGCCTTTGACGGAAAGCTGTCTATACACTCGACGCTTGAAAACCCCCATATTATAGCGCTCTAGGAAAATCTTAGGATACATGTGTTAGAATTTCTCTCGGCACATGCAGGTTCCCCTCACGATGTTTTTCTTCACCGCCGAGCTCGAGATGAACTTAAGCCAATTTTTAAAGTATCTAATAGTTTTTGATGAGGAAAAAGTATATCAGCGTCTATTTTCTATAAAAACCTCAATTTTGTTACTCTGTTTTACAATAAAAGCTTTAATGCGGTTTTACACTGACATTAATTAGGTTGAACAAATTCATAAATTATGCAGTAATTCGAAATTATTGTCAAATAAATAGTGAAAAATAATCTTTATATTGATTTAAAACTTTGCAATTTTAACCGTTACCCACATTATCATATATTTCTTAAGTTAGATAATATTTCGATACATTCGGGATACAACGTAAAAATATCTAGTTTAACGAGGAAATAGGAAATAATAAATGTAAAAGCCAATACACTCGCAAAATGTATTAACCGACGTCAAAATACGAGTTTTTCGATTTTTACCTCATAGCTCAGTCATTTATGAATCGATTTTTAAAGGATATTACATATTTAAAACCTTTTTTAAAGGATCTTATATATTTCCAGATTGATCCTTCGGATTTTTCTCAAAATCGGTTTACGAGTTTGGTTCTCAGATCACAAATAATTATACTAGTTATGTACATGTATATAGAATGTCATTCAAGTCAACGACATTGTGTACTTTGCTTACGTAACGTTTCGTTTTTAAAAAAGACTTGGATATTTTCTATACATTCTGCTAAGAGCACTATCTGTCATATGATTAAAAAAAACAAAAACGCATTTGTCCCGTTAAATATTCGTAGATTTATACTCCGTCAGCTGAATGTAATACAATTTATCTTAATGTAACCGATGCCCACGCCTTTGGCCGCGTTTGCCATATTAATAAAATGTAGCCCTAACCTTCCTCAATAATCGAGCTGTGTACCACAAAAAAACTTTTAAAATATTAAGTAGCGACCCGCCTCAGCGTTGCACGGCTGTAAAATAATTTTGTACACACGTCACAAATCTTTGAAATTTTTTGCTTTTATCAACTATAGTATATATGTTTAATACATATAAATCTTTATCTAGAATTGGTCTATTTATTGATGGAAATCGCATTAACATCCATTGCGTAGTTTAAAAGATCTACGCGTACAAACGGCGGGTAGCGACTTTGTTTTATACTATGTAAATAAAGTGCGGATGGACTGCCGAAATAAATGGTTATTTCCTCAGGGTCCATATAATTTGTTTTACTAGTAGGAAGTGTATCCTGCACTTTGGACTATTAGGTACGAGTAGAAAAAAAAACTCAGTATAACCACGAAATAGCCAAATAAATTCCTACCCCATTACTTAATCTAAAACCTTAAATTGTATAAAAAAATCAACCGCCATATTTAATTTAAACTTTAAACGCAATTCCATATAAAGTAGCATTATTCATAACATTATAAATCAGTATTCACTCGTTAATAGATACCAAAAGTATATTAACATGACCTAAAAACATGGACCTGAAGTAAATTCACTGTCATTCTAATTACTGGCCTAGTTGCGATACAAAACAATAGCCGATACCGAAGTGAACGCATTTAAATTTCAAATTGAACTAAATATGCAACCTTGTAGTACCCCGTTTTAAATTTTTCGATGCGCTATGGATCTGTGGGCGTGAAATACTTAGAATAACACTTAAATAAGTAATAAATTAAATAAAGTAACATTCGTTATGAAATAAGTTGTGATTTTTTGGGTTTGTGTTTTGTTGTGTCGAATGCTTTATTAAAAACTATTCCTACACTAATACAATTACTAAATTATTGATCACATCTTAAAATAAGTTAAATGAGTTGATATTTTAAACAAAATGTTTAATAATTATTCCATATATACGTCGTAATTTTCCACGGCCAATCTAATCTGTAAATCATTTGATAACACGGATCTGTTCAATTGAAGCTTCAAAATAATTTAGGTATATGTTTATTAATAATTTTAAGATAGAAATTTTATTTAAGTAGTAGCATATAAAAGTAGCTATATGTATGTAAATACTAATGTTTTATTAAAACTTCAAATTGTTTATGTCCTGTCGTCAATGATGCACTGTGGACCTTTTTATACTCTGATTTCACTTATGAATCACTGTCTTTTTCATGTTTAAAGATCTTCATCGTTACAAAAATTTCCTTTATCTTTTAAATTTTGTTAACTTTGAAGTGTCTTGTGGTTTCTCCTGCATATTTGTGAAATTGGTTGATATTGGCTATTGTTTCACTCCTATAAATTGTTGCATTTATATCTATATATATAAAAGCGAAAGGTCACTCACTCATCACGAAATCTCAAAAACTACGAGTGCTAGTTTTAAATTTTGCATGGGAATTTTTTTTGGACTAGGTGCTGACTACGACGGAATTTTACAAAATTCACCCCTTAAGGGAGTAAAACGGAGGTTGGAAGTTTGTATGAAAGTATGTTACGTATGTTATCTCGAGAAACCACGTGGGGCCGGGAGATTTAAGGTTAATAATTATTTTAGTTTATAATAAGCAAATTAATTTTTAAAATTAATATTATATTATCAAGTGAAATTTAATTTAATTTAATTTTATATCGGCAATTATAATGATTCAATAAATTTTAATATAAACAAGGATTTGATACTCTATTATTAAGGGCGGTCCGCTAGGCGCTATAATCTTCCACAATGAATAGTACATATAACGGAAAAAAGAATTTCTCAAATCGGACCAATGTTTCCTTAGATATTTTGTTCAAACAAACACACTCCACTTTATATATTAGTATAGATTTTAACCGAATCAAAATGTAATTTATAATGTTTGTGCGAGTTATACAGTTCGATCAGATCGGTGCGAGTGTTACATAAAATGCTAACAAGCATCTCCGATGCTCGTACTGTGCGAAGGTTACGGGAGCTCGCGGATATCTGTGTGAATTGTCTGTTCGTATATATTATTACTTATTTCAAAATTTCCATCATCAATAACTTTTATTTCTTCCCACTTTATTACTTGATCTATAACAATGCAAATAATTACCATTAAAACTAAATTAATATGATTTTCCACACCTTTTAATTTTTCCTTCGCATCGTTTTTAAAATGTTTATCAACATTTAATTAAAGTAAGTTTTAATTTACGTTTTTAATTATGAATTTTAAATATCAAAATACGATCTATTTATCAATGTGATTCAATGAATGATAATAATTTTTCATTTGAAATGAGACTGTCATTTGATCTAGAATCAGTTGAAACCGGTTCAGCGAGTAAAGTCGCGGAACGGAGTTAGTTCCGTATTGAGTAACGATTCATTGCACGTCTCAAGGATTCATCTTTATTTATAGGGACACACGCTTACCTACATGCGAGCACAGTTGATAATACACCTTCAGTACTTACAAATAGAGTTATTTTCCGATTGAATAATTCGCTACATTAATCGTAATGACACTGATATCTAAGGCATTAAATTTACTGTGACGATTTTCATATGATTTACTAATTCCTTCGCAGCAACAGATCGAGTTATGGCAGTTGTTATTGGCCATGATTTAGTATTATGCATTCGAAGGTGTAAAAAACCATAATGATTTGATCAGTTCCTACACATACTTGGAGTTATGTTCTTGACTTAAGAAGACGCTTTAGAAAACAATGTCGGAATGCTTATATGAAGATGGATTTAAATCTAAGTGATTCTAAATACCAAGCGAACAATTCTTCACAGTCATTTTTATTTATTACTAAACGTTCTACGAATGTAACATAAGCGTTAACCTTATCAAAGATATATAAACAATATCAGCTTAAAATGTCTTTTATATAAGTCATCGCCTGGATCGATGTATCTGTTGATCGTATCCTCGCTGTATGATATTTGAACATTCAATGCCATTAGAATGGTGTTTTCAATAGTTGTTTTCGAACTATTTTGTGTTATTCATCAATAAATTACGTTTGAACGTTGTGAATTTGTTTCATTGCTATTAAACTGAGCTATCGTTTAATTTATATGTTTTGATTTTACTGTTGCTGCTTGTTTTGTTTTATGGAAATGTCCGCTTGTTATTACATCTTGTTAATTAGTTTGACCGTATGTTATATTTCTTTTATCAATATCTGATTACTCCGACCAATAAAAACTGATCTTTCCAAATCGAGTTATCACAAGAAAGAATATTTTGGTGTATGTTTTTCATTTAACGAGTATATTGCTAAGGGCATTTTTCCTCTTGATTTTGATATCTGAAATTAATGGAAGTGTTGGTCCATTCAATAATATAACATGCTCTATAACATAATGACATAACGACTACATTAATGATAAAACCGCGTGGAATAATAGGGCGTTGATATTCTCGCAGGATAACTGTAGCTAATTGTATCCAACAATATTGTACAAAAATATTTTTAAAAGAGTAACTACTGAGTTTCTCGCCGGCTCTTCTCAGTAGGGTCCACACTCCGAGCCGGTGGTAGCTTCACGTAGAACTGACATCACAAATTTGTAAATTGACGATTCGAAAGAGCTTGTAAAGGCCTATTTGAATAAAGTATATTTTGAGTTTGAGTTTGAGTTCATACAGTGTATAAAATAATAATCGCCGTAGAATTTTAAATTTAACTTTATAAGTCTATCTGACAAAATCTCATTGTTGTATCATGTTTATTTTTTTTCACACAGGCAATAAATTTTTAACATCCGCCTGCCTTATAAGATTAGCTGTAGAGTCATACTTTTGGTATTTACGTATTTACCTCAGGTTACTGCGTCGTTTCTAATTTAACTAACTTGGGATTTCCAACGAATAACACGTCTTAGATATCTTGATCGGTATCATTGGTTATGTTGCTAACATTAAGTACCATTTAACGTTAGATCATCTAATTGCTTGTAATCCTTTCTACTGGCTATATGAAGATTATATTGAAACTAATTTTACGTTCTCAACGTTATTTAAGTTTAGTGTCAAATGTAAAACATTAAATTTAAAAAATGTTCTTTGAAACAATCAAGTATACCAATTTCTTTTAGATTTATTATGATTCTTAAATAACTAAATTAATCCAAACTTCGATATTAGCTTTTTGATTTTGTGATAATCACAATTTGTCAAACAAAACTTCAGAGCCCCTATATCTTACGTATCCTAAAACCATTCTTAAACATTATAATGCCAGCATTACCAGTAAGCTTTGTTAGAAGAAGTATATTTGGCTAGATTACTACAAAGTTCGATAATCACTGTATGTTATACTTCTATATTTCCCACTTTGTGATTATCAAAATTTGTCAAACAAAACTTCAGAGCCCTAAATTTTAAACATTTTAACGGCAGAATTTGTTTATGGTCTAAATTTGGAAATCAAGATTAAGTATTTCCTAAATCTTTGTTGTACTCACCTCTCAGTTTGCGGTCTCGCTGTCGCCAGCCGCTGCATCATCCAGGCCTGCGAGAGCGCCGGCGGGATCAGCCCCGTGCCCAGCGCCGTCAGCGCCGCGATCATCTGCTGGAACTGCACACACATCTCCGTGTACGCCTGCTGTTTTATCAACCAACTTATTGAGCTAGTTGATAAGCATTTGTACTTTACCGATATTTTTATATTTTTTGAAAGGGATTTGTGAAATTGATATAGACAAAAATTAAAAGCTTAAACGTTATTTTGTATTGTTATTTTAAATGTTGCTTTAACGTTATTGGATTTCGATTATTTTAAACAATTTTATAAGATAAATATTTTGATGTAATATTTACGTTGTATGTATAATTAATCAGCATTATATAAAATTAAATCTGTCTTAATGCAGACTTAATTATTATATAAGTAAAATAGTTAATTTCGCAATTTAGAATCAAAAAAGTCTTTATGAAGATTTTTTGTAGAAAAGTATATTTTATAAATCAGGAATGTAACAAATGTAGATACTCAATTATCATTAGCGCTTACCTATGTATTTTCTAACAATTGCAATTAGAAAGAAGAGGTAATCATATGTATATCCTAATTAAAAGGATAAGAAATATGTAAGTACCAAATTATCGCCCAAAATTTTGAAATCTCTTTTAATTCTCTAAATATTTTACCCATACCCGTTATCTTCAGAAAAATCTTGCCTGGTAATGGTTGCTCTTATAATTGCCTGGGTTCTTAGGAAGTTAATTATGTGCAAACCTGTGCAATGGCCTGAGGGTTCTGGTTCTGTAGCTGTAGGAGGTGATGCAGCAGTGGCGGTCCAGCCGGACTCTTCGCCCCCGACACAGAACTGCTGTCTGACTCTGACGCGGGACTCTGGAACAACGATAAATTAAATTATAGAAAATTCTAGCACTTTCTCACAAATGTTATTCTTTTCAAAATGTGCATTAAGACTAACATTGGATATGTAGATTTAAAGTGCGTAAGTCAAAATAAGCAGCGTCAAAGGAGATATTCAAAAAAGCTTATAAAAGCCTATTTCAATAATGAATATTTTGAGTTTGAGTTTAAGAGCGAAAAAATTTCATAATTATTCATAGACATCTTGATTCAAAATGTCTATGAATAATAATGAACTTACGCACTGCTAGAACTTCACTGACGATATACATCATTTTGTAAAACAAAATCTTGTTTGATACTATAAAATAAAGTACAGTTAAGAATGTTTTAATTTTCATGTTTTAAATGTATTTGAACTATCTTCGTTATTTGCATATCACGATGACCTTTAATAATATTAAGACGTCTCTTAAACTTAAGTCAGAATAATATTCTAATGTTTGTTTTATGCAGCTTATATATTTTATGATATCCTAATTTAAATAGAAGCACTATTAAGCAAGATGAAAAGTGTACTGTCTAAGCTTGTATTATTCGCAAGGTTTTGCCCACGGCATCGTTTGCGATAACGTTGGTTCTATTATGCCAGATGTCCATCTAAAGTTAATTATATATAAGTTTTACTCTCAGATATATAGAATGTACATAAATTGTTCGTCAGTGATTTACACCTGAAATAATTTACTGTTAGTGCCTTTATTTTTGACGGGCATAGTTGTCATAAGCTCATCATGGTAACTGTTCCTGAATTGTTTTACAAATATAATTCTCGTAATACTATAAACTTCTCGCAAGTGCAAAGAATAAGTTGAAGACGTTGTATAAGATACGAACAAACAAAGAAACGTTGATTTTATAAATTAGAGTTATGACAATTCAATTTAATTCTTTGGGAGAGTTATGACATTATCTATAGGTTTTTAATATTAATGGCTGTCAAAAGAACGACTTTGATCCAATCAGATTTTTCCTGTAAGCAATTGAGGCGTCAACTTTCCGCTGTTTTAGCCTTAATCGTTCAATAAACGAGGATAAACATACATTCAACGCGTACAGCCTTGGTTTTTGCAAACCATTTACTTTGATATATAACTTACATACGGTTTCCTAGTTCGATGCAAGGAGACGGCTATTGATTGAATTCGTTGACTTATTTTGACTTTGCGTGGTTAATGAAAAAGTTTCAGTAGTAGTAGTAAAAAAATAAATTCGATTTTTTTTTTACTAGATTCCATACTATATGGTTTATTGTCACTGCGCATATTGACGAATAGGTGATGTTATATAGCCTATAACATTTCTTAAGAAATGGGCTATGTAACCAAAAACTATTATTCAAATTTTGTCCATCTTGAGCAAGTTCAAACAGTCTTTCGTTTTATATATTAATATAGGTATGTATAGTTTTGTGGTTCTGTTGCCAAATATAATAATAACCACAGTTAATAACATTTGTAATATACATTTTTCTACATCCAAAGAAACATCTTCTAGTACGATTCGGTGTCTACATTGTTTTTCGAAATATAGATAGAGAAGCTTAAAACGGAGGAATGTAAAGTGTTATTATATACAGACTCTTATTATAGATTTATCTTTTTTTATTATGTAGCGTTAAATAAAATTGAAGTTATGGTGTAATATTCGGAATTGATGAAATTTCACAATTAGATTATTGTCCAGGGTTTAATATTTACCAGGGTTTAATATTATTTTACTTTACAACACGCTTATCTTATACTAGACAAATTTACATTTATTTCGTTTCCAAAAGCAATTTGTCATTTATTTAGGAATTATTATGAATAGTATATATAGGAAAGTATGTGTTTAAAAAATAACAAGGATTTTAACTGGCTGGGCAGAATACCTACCAGCTACGCTTTAATTTTTACGCACAGTTCAGACAAATTAAAAAAAAAGTCCACACAAAAGAGGTCTTTGTTATTCAGGAACATGAAGCAGTAATAAAATATATATGGCACATGCAATAACCCATATAATTCTTCATATAATAAATTAGGTAAAAAAAACCATTGTTCTCGTAACGTAACGAACTCGTTAATAAAAAATGCTATTCTAAATTCAAACGGCCCATTAACCGGTTCCCACGACCGCCATGTTTGCTCGTCCTCGGCCGCCATTGGTCGAGGCCGCGAGTTTAGAATTAGAATGTGTAGACCCCACCATTTGGCGAGCGGTAAATTATGTGTAGTTTTTTTTTTCAAGTTCAAATAATGGGAGCAAGGGAGCAGCTGTGTGCTGCCTCACGTCTGTCATCGTCAACAATGGAGTTAGAAAAAAAAAATAGAAGCATTGATTGTTACATGCAACGTACAATTAGATGGCCGCTGGTTATTATTTATTTATCAAAGTGCAGGTCGCTGGAGCGCTGTGCGCTGCAGACGGTCATTTGCCGTGCATTAACCAGCCAGTGAACTCTTCAACGCGACTGCTTTGACTAAATGTCAAGAAAAATGTCAAAATTAAATGCCGTTTGAAGATAGAACGACTTAGTCTTTAAATATTCTTTAACTCCTACAATGGGTGTTGTGGCTACACTTATGTTTATTTATAAAAAATACAACTATAGAGAGAGTGTTACAACACTGAATGATATTAGGAAAGTACCAATGTATTTGATAAGGAACATCTTATTGATATATTTAATCGAACTGTAGGAATTATTAGCAAATTTCTTAATGTATCAAATTGTAAATAAAGATGTTCTTATCTTATTTTTCACAAATAACTCGTTATAATTTAAATGATAGGCTATCATGTGGTTACATTAATAAGTTAAGTGGTTACATTTTTTCATAGCGTAACATATTTTCCGAGCATTAATCAGTCTTTAATAAATTACTAATAAATTAAAATTAAATATCGTTACGATATTGTTAAATCAAATTATTATTCTTAAAAGAATAATCGTCAATTTTAATAGCAAACAACTAATATTATTTTATAATAATTAATTATAATAATACTATATTATAATACAAAAAATATTATTAATCTCTGCTGTTTTTGTCCTAGTGTAAGTTTGTTTATCATTCGTAAAATTCACATGTATTATTTTATATCAAATGTTTTGAAAGTGAAAAATGTTACTTATCACAAAAGGTTTAAACCTACAAAGTTTTGATTTTTTGTATAAATGAAAAAGTATCTAGTTTTTTAATGGCTAAGGTTGATAATTTTAGAAGGTAAATTTCTTATTGTATATATTTATTTACATAGCTAATAGTCTATAATTTAGTCTTTTTGAATTTGTATATATTTCAACATTTAATAAAAGTTTATTTTTTAAAGATTGTTATTTGTTATGTTATGTGATGTTTATTATTTCATTTATTTTTTGATAAATACATGGAAAAAGTCACAAATTAAAAATATTCTATTAAGACAGAAGTAACTTTCATATACATGAGTTTATTTATTTATTTATTTATTGATACAGACAATTATTTAATACAAAATTAGTCCTCGATTCCTAAACTAGAATAAACTGTATTTTAGGAATCAGTGCACATCTTTCATAGAAAATTTTAACAAAAGTTATTTACAATTCCAAAATTAAAACAAAAGAACAAAAAAGTGAGATTACAAAAAAATAATAACAAGACAAAATGTATAGACAAAAAATATGTATGTAAAGAATACATATTATGTCAATGTGTGTGGTTAATAATAGCGTTTTATTTCCGTCCTGGATAACCCTTTCAATTCTCCTCTGTAGTATATTCAAATAGATAAAGTATTTATTTAATCTTTATATTTTATTAACGTGATATAACCACATAAAATCCCACAGATAAAATCCCACAGATAAAATCCCACAATAGAAATATTTAGTAATAAATATTTTATATATCTTTAAATGTTTCCAAAATCAGTTTAGTAATATCTTTCAATCGTTAAAATGGTGTAAAATATCGGTACTGCTTTTAAAGCTTCCAGGTAAATTCACAATACTGCTATAATTTTGGTCGCCAAAATAAGTCAAAAAAATTATTCAGGATCATTAAAATATGACTTAACAAATTAAATGGTAAATATGATATATAATATACATATATACATAAGTGTTTATCCGGATTAAATAATATTTATTTATTGGAAAAGTTACACCATCGACTTATCACTAAGACATTCACTTTTCAATTTCACAAGGTATTACATCTAGGTGTATAAATCATTACAGGTGTAAACAGCATTGACTATAAAGATAACCTAATAATCTGTTAATTAAAAATACAAAATGTAAAACTATAGATAATTAAAACAAAACATAAAAGAAAATATAACAACAATAAAATCAATGGAGTGACAAAGTAAGTAATATTAGGCGAGAATTACATTTTAAAGTCCTGCTCTCAGACTTTCATAAAGATTTACATAAATTGTCTGTCTTTGCTTTACATCTGACAAAATTTTCTACCAGTGCCTTATTTTTGATTATTCACAGCTTTCGTAACTACTTACGAAGTATCAGTTACCAGGTTACAGAGTTTTTTGATGTTAGTTATAGTGAAACTTATCAATGTAATTCTCGTTTATGCAATTATTAAAAAAAAATGTAACTCGACTATAAGATGAATTACAATTTAATATAAGAAGTTATAAATCATTCTACGAATTGCTTACGAAACTATTTGACATTTCAATAAAGTATATATCAAAATATAATTATGTAAGTGTGCTACAAATATTTATAAAAGATGAACGATTACGCAGTTTAAAATTAACGATCAGATGAAACCCATTACGGCTCTCATAAGGCACAAAATTACACCTACCACCTAGACAGTTTTCCTCAAGGAAGTATTCAAGTTCGGTAGCTGAGCTAGCCTAATACCTAATACCTAGGTCTCACGTGGCTAAACAATCTAGTTAACATTCAAGGTGGACGTGATTAGCGAATAGTCAAGGTGAACCGAACTGGTCGCTTTGGACGCCATGTTTGTTTTGTAATGTTTATTTTATATTGACTGTATTTGTTTGCTTGGACTTTGAACGGATTTTAATTGAGTTAAAATATAATCGCTACTAACATTATTATGGTACGCAATCTCTAAATGATTGAACCGTATTAAATGAAATTTGGTACAGAGATAGTCTAGAGCCTGGGAAAGGGAATAGGCTAAGTTTAATTCCGAACAAAATGTACGGTACCTTTTGGTATGTGATGTAAACGGGAGCGCGGTATAACCGAATTCACGCAAACGAAGTCGCGTACGGAATGCTAGTATTGAATATACTGTATTATACTTTTATCATTAATATTATGAATTTTTATGCAAATAAAATAAATGGGAAAATAAGCGCATTTTATGTGTAATTTCTATTGTTGGAACTCTTAATAGATTTACGTGAAATTCTGTATGTAGATAATTTGAATACGGGGTAAAACAAAGATAGGTAATATAAAAGAGTAAAATTCTAAGAAAGTAAAGAGGAGATGCAATTATTTTATACTTCAAAGCGTTCTTTTATTTCAATAAATTATTTAATCATTATTTTACATAATAAAATTAAATGATTTCAAAAGCAAATTACACAATTTATTTTACTTATATTTTTATATGACAGACTTATTTCCGCTATTATTATTTAAATCAAAACAGTGGATCTATTTTGATATAAATTCTCGAGGAACAGACTGTAAGCCCATCCTTTTGAATATAAAAAAATAAATCTGCTAAGAAAAAATGGAGTTTTGAGGTAACCAACATTAAAAAGAAAAATACGTTACAAATTGAGAACCTCCTCCTTATTTGAAATCGGTTGAAAAAAGGAAACTTGTAATCCATTTGTCATCCATAAATTTATCTATACTAATATAATAAAGCTGAAGAATTGTTTGTTTGAACGCGCTAATTTCAGCAGCTAATTTTTCAAATTGAAAAATTCTTTTTGTGTTAGATAGTTTATTTATTGAGGAAAGCTATAGGCTATATTATATCACGCTACGACTCATAGATGCGAAGCAGTAACCATAAACACGAGTGAAACAGCAAGGGACTGCTAGTATAATAATAAAATAGTGTCTGTAGATGAAATAATGGTCATAATAGGTTAATCGTTACAGCAATTATTTTGATCGTGAGTTCATTATTAATGACTAGTTGTGTCCAATCGGATTTCTCACTAGAAACGTCTCAGACACAAGTATTAAATACCAATTTCCATATTAACACAAAAAAAAAAAAACTTTCATTTTATTAATATAATATTGTTATCCACTTTAAACCTCCTTAGAGGACGAATTATAAAAAAAATATATAATACTTTTTTGCGAGTACTTACGTTATAATTAATAAAATGCACTGTCTTTGAATCAGTCAGTATTAAAGTTATAATAAGCTAATTCTCTCCGTCTAGGTTAGATTATACAATCGTTTTTAATTCTAGATTATAGTAGGGTTACTTCTTAAGGGTGCTATGCTTCAATTTCCATTAATGTTAAAATTTAAATTAACCCTCGAGACGGTACGCAGTGGCAGTGAAATTAGAAAATTGTCGTTTATAGTAATTCTAGTCATCGAAAATATGGTCGTTAGTCGAGTTGGCTGCTGATAATTTTTATTATTACTGAAGGTACTTTTTATATACATATATAATGTGTCGCTATCCATCGTGTTTTTATATATATTTATTTTTATAAAACTGATAAATTAAAATAAAAATAAGCTGCGTTGTATTTGAAAAAATGATAATGTTATTCTTTTTAATTTAGTATTTTGAATACATTGTAATAATTATATTTTTTCTTCATATCTTCTTCTCTTTGTAAATGGAAAACCTTTCAAATTTAAAAATAAGCACTTTCGATATATAAATTATTAAATGAAAATATATATATAAATATACCAAAAAAATATATTTAAAAATATTTTTTTTTAATCTATTTAATATTATAAATTTCTAATGGATATGTAAATTTATTACAGTAAATAAAATTTTAAAAAGTCAACTTTAAAAGAAAAAAAAGCCTGTTTGAGTGACATACTAAGTTCAGTTATATTTATTTAGAAACCAATCACTAAACCAATTTTAATAAATTCTATAGAACTGATCTGAAAGTATACTCTTTCAAATATAAAAAGAATTTTCAAAATCGGCTCATAAAAGACAGAGTTCTAAATCAACTGAAATACTAAGAAAATTTCAAACTAAATGTATGCATGTTGAAAAAAATACTTTGGTGGGTTAACTTTTACCTACGAAATAATTACAGTTAAAATCATGTCCTCGCGAAATGTAGTGTGGTGGTAGCGTTAAGATCACCCTTTGTTTTTTTTTGTATTGTGCCAGCATTTAAAATACGGTTGTAAGAAAGAGCTTTTATTTATTCAGCTTGTATTTTGTAGTTTTTAAAATTACATTATAATTTTAATAAAAGTATATATAGATAGGAATAATTTTACGAAATTCTTTCATAAATAAAAATTAATTATATGAGTGTGTTTTTATTTGTTTGTTTTTTTTTTCTTATTTAAAAAGGATATGAACAAGAAGTAAAAACAATAATTAATACCTGGCACCAAAATCATTATGATATAAATAATACTAAGATATATATTTTTAATGATAAACATAAGTAGTGATTGTATAAACATATAGTAGATTTAATTATAAATTAATTTTATAAAGATTAAAGTCAATCATAAAAAAACTACAAGTAACTTCGAAAAAATATCAAAAACTAATTTATGTATTTATTAATAAAATTAAAAAAATAATATATTAAAAAATATTATTTATATATATAATTTTTTTTTCAATATATGATACAAATAAACAAGTATACTTTAATAATAAAATTTTGTAATAGATATTAAAAATATAAACAAACAGAAAAATTAACGTATGTAAAATTGAGTTCGTACTTCTAATGAAATAAGATGTGAAACACACATTTCTAGTCCATTAAGCAAAGAACACTCGAAACGAGAGGCTTTCGAGTTAAAACTCCTTTTTAACTCATCTCGTTCACAATTTATTAAAAAAGTGTATTAATAGTTTATTAAAAAAAAATAAAACATTGTGTTATCTGTGGCAGATAATAATGATCATAAGTCATGTCATGATTAAAAAAAAGTAAATCCAATGATCGAATTCCGAGCACAATAAATCCAACTAACCATGAAATCGCCTCATGTTCTGTTCCCTTCCATTTCACACTTTAAAAAAAAAAACAAAGCACACTCAAACCGTAAAAGCCGGTTCTCATTTACAGCATTTCCGCCACTTTTAAAACGCGATTAAAAAATAAAAAATTCCCGCCAAACGAAACCAATGCGCGCTATTTTCGAAAATGGAATCGAAATGTCAAAAGCGCTAGCTCATTTTTCCTTTTTTTTTACGAGCGGCAATGATTAGTAAAGGCGTTCGTACACTGAGGCTATTTGGCCGCACGTGTTTCGCTAAGGGGTGGGTCTAGCACGTGAATTTTCCGAGGTTTCCACCCTCTGCGGACCGCCCCTATAGGCTTTTCTGTCCGGCCTATGCTGTTTAACCGATCGGCTTCGGCGCGGAGTGGAGTCGCTTCGAACTTTATAATTTTTTTTTCGATACATAAAACTTGAACGAAATAATTAAGGGGATAAATAATGTTTTTTATAATAAGTTATACTGTTCCATAAGACGCGTAAATGCGAGCGATTTAATAACGACTCGAAAATTAATTCTATGATGGTTTATATCGCTATAAAAAGTAAAAAATTCACACACTAACTATACTTAATTGCAACAATTTCGCAGTATCCATGGCAATAAATTCAGGGGCCAATTAGTTCTATGTAGTGTTCGGAATTTTTAAGACTTTTTCATAAACTTTTAAATTCCATATATGGTGATGTATTTCAATTTTTAGTTGAAAGAAATAACATATAATTACGGCTGGGCGCAGTCAATCATTAAGGTAACGTTTCATTTTGTGTAATAATACGAAAAATTTAAAACACTACAACGTACAAATAGCATGAATTTATTTCACGCTCCAAGTAGTTTCTCCTCGTAATTATGCCCCTACCTTAGTTAAGTTGTAAGTGTACTATCGAATGTTATTTTACTACGATCCCGATTGAGTTACTTTGTATTGTTATATATTTTTTTATCTATCTTAATTTTTAAGGAAAAAAGTTTTAGAAACTGTACCTAATAATGGATTCATTTTAGATACATTTAATTGATTTACGTGAGAAATTTTAGGTTCACAGCCAAAGTTACAACATAATAAATCTCGCATGTCACAACTAAATTAGCTAACACAGTAAATAAAAATTATTCACACAATTTTATTGTTTATAATTACTAAATAGCATCATAACTCATTTCCCTCTAGTGGTACTCGTAACTCATTCTCTCAAATTAACTATTATACAAAACAACACTCGAGCTTAAAAAGCACAATTATACAATCGCCACTCCGCGCCACTCTCTGTTCAAACACTGCCTACTTTTCATGCTCTACGCCTACACGCTCACTATTTCAGTAACAAAATCGTCCGGCGAGCGAGAATGAACTCTATAACGAAAACAACAAGGTCGATACTCGAACGTAACGTAAAAGCGCACGCACCCCATCTCTTTCTCGCGTATTAATCAAAATACTAGTTTTCTACTTTGACGTGGAATCGTAGCAAATGGATAAGGCATTGTTTCGTAAATTGAAACTATGGTTAGCCGTACCGCCAGCTAAGTCAGACCCTTCCTAGTCCCCCGGCCGAGCGGAGCCCCGTTCGTTCAGACGGCTCGTACCGTGTCCCGGGGGTCAAGACGAGTGGTCGCTCTAAAGCTCGGTTTAGACAAGGTACATAATTGCTATTGTAACCTAAAGGGTTTACAATATACTGCAATTATGGGCAGACAATGATTAGAAATGTTGATACGGATGCAACGTTCTTATTAATTAGTGGGGAACGTTTATATTATATCATGAATGCCCTTTGTTGCTGCGCCTAATTGTTATTATAAAACTGAGCCGGTGCCCGATAATGGGTTAAAATTCATTAAAAGAACCCATTAACTCGATTGAAGGATTCCAGAAGCTGTAAATGATAATTAGTTTAATTGACTTGGTCTGTTTTAACAAACTTTTCATATAGTCATTGACGTTGTAATATTCCTAACTTAAGTGTTTGAATATGGCTTCCAATATACAACTCAAAACGTCGTCCAGTCTTAATGACATCTGGTATCGACGACGTGTAGTAGATGACGTCTTGTTAGACGTAGCCTTGTAATTCGTAATTTTTAAGGTATTGTCATATGTTTATACTTTTTTAATTTTACATGAAGGTCAAAGGAAGGTATATTTCATTTTAATTAACAAAATGTTGAATATTTTAATAAATAAATAATAAAATGGCAGGTTTATACAACAATTTGACGTGTTATTGTTTTAATTATGAAAACTGTTATCAAGTGTTACGCAACTTTAATTTACAGTTGTGTTTTTTTTTTATTTTTTTTTAATTTACATTTAGACTGTCGTGTGAAGTCGTCTGTCACTTTGTCGTAAATTTTGATGACACATGCAATCAATAGCTTCGAATATGGCTGTATGCCAAATTTATTTTAATAAATAATAAAATAAAATAAATAATATTTGCTCATAAAACAGATGAGGCTGCATGGCTTATAGACTTTTCTATTTTCAAATTAAAAAATGAGATAGAACTAAATTATCTAATATTATATTATAGAATGTATTTATTTATAATACTAACAATTACGGTGTTTTTGAATTTTTATAAAATAAATTTAATTTTTGTACCATAAAATACTTTTTACTGTATTTTAAATATACAAAATAAATTAAAAATATATAGTAAATGTAATTTATATAAAATAATGTTTTTATTATTTCATCTAGGTATAACTCGCATATTTAAATTGCTTTTTTTTCACCAACAGTTCGCGTGACCAAAATTCCTTAACAATAAATATAACCGGGTTGAGCCGATGAGTCAAGATATAACTGTATTTATTACTCCGCTTACATATTAACATTGTTATTTAATATTTAAATAAATTATTTACTTATTTACACTTATTATATTTTACTTTATCTTTGAAGTCATTGGTTGAAGGACTTTTTAATGTTTAAAATTGAAGTACATAATGTACGCAGTCCTTTTAGTGTGTCTGTTTGTTAATATGGATTATTTTATATTATACTCATACGAGAATAGGATTATAAAATAGTTTATAAACGTTACATCCAAAGTCATTTTATACGCATTATGTAATCTTATTAATAGTCAAAAATCGATTGCTTCAAAATCTCACTACTAATACATTACTAACTAAAATGACAGGTGGACAAAATAAAATTGGCTAGAAATTAAGATATTTTTTATCAATTTTCTTGCTTTTTTTTCGGCAAAAGTTCTGAAAGAGATTAATAATTTTTAGACTTTATCAAATTGTCATAAATCATGTTTTTTTTTTTTTTTTCAAAAAATGTTTTATTTTTAAATGTTCATCGCAAATTAAAATAAACACGTTTTTAGCTGAACCATGATAACCAAAAAAAATCTATTTAATATCTAATATCTAACGTCACCAAACTATGATTAATTGAAAGAAAAACAGTTTCGCTATTAAATACAATTTCTCAACTCCCGCAAACAATTCTAGCGGTAAAATGAATTGCAACCGCCATTTTTAAAGAAAATAATTCGTATGTGAATGCATCGTGAGAAACATTGACAATGAGAGCTGGTGATTTCGTTTTTCATTCACATTTTTAAACTAATTTATATAAAATGTAACGCTGTTTTAGCTGTATAAGACGATAGACATTCGAAAATGGATTCTTTTTCTATTTGGTATATTAACACCAAGGATATTTTATCACTATATAATATATTTTACGTGAATACTATTAACGGTAAGAATCTCTATCCATTTCCACTTTTGACGAGCTGGGCAATTGACTTGTTGGTTCAAAGATACTCGCGCCTGTTATAATCAGTCGCTTGTTGGTTGCTAGGCAACGCCGTCCAAAGTGGTCGACATTCTGGGTGCCTAAATTTATGAGCATGTAACATATCTATATTTACAACATAATTAATAATAATACATTTTTAGGTGAATTTTTTTATTGTTATGTTGATTGGAATTATAATAGATAAAAATCGAATGTATCAAAATCAGCCTTTAATTAATTTTATTATAATATTGTAGAAGTTTGTCAGGTTCAATAAAAGATAATTTTTATAAATCGAATACTAATTATAATAATACAAGTCGCCTAGTGGTCGAAATTCGACCATCATTAATTTAAGTCTATTCCCAATTTGACCGAAAACTTTAACAATAAATAAAAGAGTATTGTCAAATATATGTTAGTATGTGTGTAGTACACACATCTATATATAAACTTAAAAAAAAAAGAAATTTCATACTCCTCCGTCTAAGCAATTTTTGTAAATAGGGGAACAAGGCTATTGCTTCACGTATTCATCCAGTATATTCCAGTCAATATGCCGCCAAAAAATTGTATAGTTCGATATGAAGAACGGAGTATCAAATTTAAAAAATTGTAATAATTTAGTTTCAAAGTGAGCAGCGTTATATTAAGTTAAACCTTCTTTTGCACTAACATTAGCAATGTGACCTTTTATCGCCAAGCACATTTGCTCTATCACAAACAGGATTATAAACAGTTTATACAATAAATAACAAAGTTTTTCAAGTATTTCAGGTATAAATTTTTTATCAACGTCATTTATAATATATTATTAAATTGTATAAAACTATTAACTGTACTAGTGTTTTTAATATAATTTTGCGACTCTACATTCATGTATAGTTAATTATTAAAAATATTTGTAATGTTATTTAAATAGTTTCTAATATAATTATTGAGTAAATTGATAAAAATATGTATTAAGTCATATTAAAATACGATTTTATCTATATTAAAATTGTCAACTTTAAAAGCATTTACAATTTAGTAATTTTACGGTATATACAAGTCATAATAATATTAGTTTGTAATTACGACATGAATTATTATTAATAAATACCAGATATTAAATCCTATACTTAAACTTTAAATCAATTTCAAAGAGCAAGGTTTTTGATTCATCATTTAAGATGACGTGATTTACACCTGCAAATATATATCTAGCAATTACTCGACTAATATCTACTAAATGACTAAACAAACATCTAAAAGGCTTGTATTAGTAATTCTAGAATACTAGAAAAAAAAATTGTGACACTATATTATTCGTACTAGGCTGTATTTATTAGTGTCTGCTTCTGTTTAAGAATATACGAAATAAAAAAAAAACTGTTAACATTGTACGGTATATAGGATGTCCATAAATTTAGCTTCACGCATTGCGTACGATATACGTATAAAAGGTTTTCATAAATCAGCCACACGTGCTTATTGTGAGTACATACGAGTATTATTGTATTATTTCTTATTTATATATTATGTTTATTTCAGTATATATATATATTTGTTATGAAAGAACACGATCTGACACAAATATTCTTACTATGTCTAAAAAAACTTTATGATGTTAATTCACAATACGGCAATGAACCTAAATTTATGAAAAGTAATTTTTTTAAAGATTTTTTTCTTAAGAAAACTGTGTTTAATTTTGTTGATTGTAGGGTGAATAGTTCTTCCATACAGGGACTCCTTGGAAGTAGTCGATAATAATATAAAAAATGACATTTAATCCAATATGGCGGATAAGTAATTTTATTGTAATGTCACAGGTAACGACTTTGTCATTTCAAGAATGTAACCTTTTTATTTTATTATTCCATACTTACTTATTGGTATTAATGGGTATTTATGTATAAATATAAAATTACTAACTGTCCAAAGTTTTTTAGGATCGATTTTATTATTTTATTTTAATGTACCAGCCCCTTGCTGTTCCATTCGCGTTTATGGTTATTATTTCGCTCCTATAACGTAGCATAATGTAATATATATATATATATGTAATATACCTTCCTCAATCCCCAGGTTATTCAACGCAATGAAATTTTTTTAAATCGAATCAATACTTTCAAAAAGATTACCCTCACACACAAACTTACAAATAAATGTTATCTCTCTATAATATTAGTAAAGTTGAAAACATTAATTTTGATATATATAATTCGTTTTTGTCATAAGAACGAAAATATGACCTTCAAAACGATGTATCAAACATTAGTTTTGATGCCGTATTAATATTTCAAACCGCCAAAAACTATAGATTCGAAATTTTAAATTAACACAACAGACGTAAAAAAACAAGGACGTAACATAGAATTATTATTAGCAATGTTAACTTTAAGGTATTAGGTTTTATAAATATTGAGTTAGCTTACACGTGCTGCCCATATAAGCATATTATACGCATTCTTAGCGTAGGCCACATATTGGATATCATTATTACTTGAATAAGGTTCATTCCGTCTAACGTTAATAGAAATTCGCGTAAAATGGCAGGTGCGTTCCCCCTTAGTCTAGGAGACCTGCTGTCCCTTCATTAGGAAACCTATAATTATGAAATGCAACTAATTCATTATTTTCATATTATACTAGCCACTGCTCGCGGCTTTGCTCACGTTCACTTCAATACGTATATATTCAGAACTGACTGACTGACATATGACTGACTGATCGATCAACGCAGAGCTGAAACTGCTGGGTCTAGAAACATGAAATTTTACAGTAACCTTCCATAAATATTGTGTGTACTAAGAAAGGATGTTTGAAAATTGGCCTCCTAAGGGGTTTAAAAGAGGGATGAAAAAAAGAGGGAACTGCTAGTGGTACCATAATTTTAAACCAGGTTCAGTGTTCATATTTAAATACGTTATTTCTTTATTGTATTAGTATATACTTAGATATACTAGTATAAATAATTCATATATAATATTATATTATTTATTTTTCTATCTGATTCCACAAATACAGTGTAATGATGACCAAAACTAATAGATATAAAACTTTAGTTTATACACACGTCAACTAACATGTTGATTATTTCATCAGCGTTAGCAGAAACGAAAAATTAAAAAAAAAAAAACTAAACTTTTTTAAATTATTTTTAATAATTGGTAAGCTTATGCGAATATTTATACGGGCCTACAAGATTCAACGTTTCCACGAAAACAGCATATATATTGCAAAAGTGATCGAATTCATTTTCTTAGTGAAAATTGTGTTTCAAGTCGATTTTTTTAATGTTTATTAGAATAAATTGTAGATTACAATTAATATAGAATTAAATTTTATACAATGAACTTTCTTGTACATTATAAATAACTATCCATACAGATAAATAAAATTATTTTTTGTCAAATTGGATCTTTTAAAGCTTGAATAAAATAATGGTTATGGCATACTAATATTATACACGTGAAAGTAAGTCTGTCTGTTTGTTACGTTTTCACGCCTAAACCGCTAAACCAATTTTGATGAATTTTGGTACCTACAGATATATTTGGACCTTGCGAACGGACGTAGGTTACTTTTAGTCGCGAAAATGGAACTAGAAGGGGGTTTTGTTATCTGAAAGATCTATCAAACTTTTAATCGATTTCCAAAAAAGGAGGATGCTCTCAATTCATCGGAGTCTTTTTATGTATATTTTTCGATTACACTTAAACAAGAATTAACTTCAACAAGAATTAATAATAAGCGGTTAATTCGGTTTTGTTTTAAAGGGTCTTCTATTAGTCCAATTCATTTAATTAAAATCGACTTATTAGTTCGGTTTAAAAACTAAAATAACGTGGACAATATATCATACAAGTAAACGAAATGACGTATTACGCGTTTGAAATCTTTTTTAAGGTTTATTATAATAAATCTGAGTCTGTCCGTCGGTCTGTTCTATGCGTTATATGTATATAGATTATGTAAAGCGTGTTGTGCGAACATCTGGCAGGCAATCACTTGCAATCCGGTTCGGGATGAGTACAGTCAGCAGCTGACTCGCATCAATATTTTAATTAAATAGAAAAAAAGTCTATTTTTATTCTATACTAGCGGCCCCTCGCGGTTTCAATCGCGCTTAACATAGGACTTTCATCTTCCAACTTCCGTTTTACCTCTTTTAAGGGCGAAAATTGCAAGATCCCGTCTTAGTGAGCACCTACGTCCTAAAAAGGACCACGTAAAATTTTAAACTCCTAACTTGTAATTTTTTAGATTTCGCGAAGAGTGATAGATACATTTTCTGCCCTTCGCGATTTCTCGCGTTTATGGTGCTGTTCTCCTATGAATGACGTCATGTAATATAGACTATAACCTTCCTTAATAAACAGTTAACGCAAAAAGAATTTTTCAATTCGGAACATAAGTTTCAGAGTTCCCTACAAACTTGCAAACAAATTTTAGCTTTTTATAATATTAGTATGTTTTCTTATCTTTTCCTCTAGTTAATTGAGTTTTATTAAGATAAGTATTTTTAATATATATATTCTTTATAATATTTGTCAATCTATGAGTAAAATTAGACTGAAGACAAAATATTTTTTTTATGCGCTACAATTATAATTGATATCGTAATATTTTCAAACCGAAATAATAATAATACTTTCTTCGAATGATATTCTTTTCTAAAGTTTTATTTTTATATATGATTTTATTTACTATACTTCATTAAATTAAAAAAGAGTTAACTTCTTATTTATTAGATGTTCATGTATTTCACAATTTTCTATGAAGACGTAAATTGCAATACACATAAATAATCTAAAAATTAAATCTTACTGTTGAGCTTTTCACTTAAACGTTCTAAATCTCAATAGAAAATCAAAAAAATCCTCGTGACTAACGTACACGACAACATAACACCCGCTATTAAATTAACATCACATTCACGAAAAGCATTATCAGTCCACAAAAACTGTATTAACGAAGCAGGTCGATCAATCAATCCAGGAGACGACCTAAATAACATGATAACATCAGTGGCATATTGCCAAATATAAGGGCGTTACTCACCGTCGCGCCGCCCGCCGCCCGGCCCTCCCCCTCAGCCCTCTCCCCGTCCACGCAGAAGTAGCACCTCTCCGCTGGCTTCCAGTCCGCTGGCTCCTCTTGGACCTCCACCTTGGGCTGGGTAGCCGGCCTCTTTATCAAGCTCTCGAGGATCGTCTCCGGCCGTCTGGGCTTCTCTGTGCTCTCTTGCTTCTCTTGCTTCTCGGGGGCGTTGATCTGCTCGATCGTCTTGATCTTCAGCGCGGGAGGGGGGTCGGAGGCAGCTATGGAGTCTTCGTCGCTCGACTGTTCGGCCTCTATGCGTTTTGGTATTAATCCGTCTTGATATAATTTCCATTTTCTGCGACCCATCAACTCCTCTGCAACCCGTTCTAGACCTGGAATGGAGGGATTGTGCTGTTGTTATTTTGGTAGAACATTTTCAGCGGACTTCGAAAAAGGGACGTTGTCAATTTATAATGGTTTTTAATATTTGTTACCTCATAACTCCGTCGTTTGATAATCGATTTTGAAAATTATTTTCTTGTTTGAAAGGATATTTTTACGTTGGTCTAATAGAAATTTCATTGAAATCGATTCAGTGATTTGGTTTTAAAATCGATATAATTGGTAAAGTCCAAGTAAATAAAATTTGGGTATTTTTCTTTTAAATTGGCTTCTTTTTTAAGTCTATACTATAATGTAATTTTCTAAATCTATCAACAACAAGCAAAAACAAAAATCATAATAATATTAAAATATCACAAAACTTAATTATTTATTTATTTATTATTTTACAGCCCGTTCGAAATTGGTTCAAACGAGTTCATAAATAAACAAAATATACTGTTATACCAAATTGAAATGACAAACATAAAATTAAATACATGTTGACTGTTATTGAATCAAGAGAAAGTTAAAACAGTCTCCGACGAAAATGTCGTCGAACCCGATAGCCATAAATTTCTGTTTTCGTTCGTCGTATATAATTATCGAATATTAATTGTCGATATTTACTGCCGACGATAAGTGTCGACGTGTAGTGTGTGTGTGGGTGTTGACACTTATTCCGTGTTCGAATTATTCAAAATAGGAACATCATTTTGATAAAAAATATTAATTATTCATTATTGCTTGTTGATTAAAATATTTGGAGTAAATAAATTATACAACAATATTTTTAATTATATTTATCTAATTGTATTTAAAAATCAATGTGTGTGTATTCACTGTTGACTTAAAAACAACTAAAATTTTTGTGGAATGTTTAGCCAATATTCATTAGCCCAGTGGATGGTTTAGTAGTATGCACTTTTTTAGCTTTGGAAAGCGGGTCGAAAATTACCATAATATAAATTATAATATAGTATAAACACAGCCTCGCATGGATGCACTATTTAAGACTTATTAAATCTATAGGAATTTTGAAGGTTGTCAGTGAAAGATCGCTGTAAGCGATAAAACCACCTTTGCTCACTACGTCTTCTACATTTAGTAAGTGCAATAAAGAATGATAAATAAATAAATTATTATTTTTTTCACCTTTCATACAAACGTTGTCCTGACAAATACACACACAACAAAATATAAGTTAAAAGACAATATTGTTTATATTGATACAGTATTAAAATAAATTGCTCAGAATAAGCCCGTGCGTCTATGTGTGTGCGATATCGTCGCGGCGGCCAAGGCTGGAATTACCGCTAAAATACATTTTTCTGTCGATATCGATTGTCAACCGAATGATGGATGGCGGCAGAGTTCATCATATCGATGTTTCGTTTACTCGATACTATTTATACTCTGTGTTTATTCGATTATTACAAATTTAAGGTTAGTGTTTATTATGATGATTATTATAATGATTGATGAATGTATTTATGATACAGTTTTTTTAAATGTTTTTAAGTACAATTTGAATTAAAAATACAGCTTTTGGAGTTAATTTTTTGTAAAAAAAATATAAATAGGCTTGAGATTAACATTTGGTGTTTAAAAATAATTTAAATATGTGTATAAATAGAGCATATAATCCATACTGATATTATAAATGCGCTAGAAATTAAAAAAATATCTGTCTGTCTGTTTATTTGTTACGTTTTCTCGGCTATACCGCTGAACATATTTTGATGATTAATGCTATATAGATAGATTGAATCTTGGAGGAGACCATATGCTAC
Source organism: Hypolimnas misippus (assembly GCA_037950945.1). Taxonomy (NCBI): domain Eukaryota; kingdom Metazoa; phylum Arthropoda; class Insecta; order Lepidoptera; family Nymphalidae; genus Hypolimnas; species Hypolimnas misippus. The sequence goes on from JBBEEQ010000009.1 coordinate 8,258,067, forward strand.
ATTTTTCACGAAGGTAAAACTGAAGTTTATTAATTATTTGTTATCTATGGTTAACAGTTATATGTTTGTTAAATTAAAAAAATAAACGCATAAAAACATATCTATAAAATCGCAAGCACATTACCATATAAAAATATGTATAACATATAATTAAAAAAAATGGAAACACGATTTAATAAAAACAGCATAACTTTTCTTAGGCGAGAATTACACTTGTAAGTTTACTCGTAACTGACATAAAACATCTCAGTATCCTGGTAACAGTTGGTTGGGTGGAACTTTAAAATATTTTAGATTTAAAAAAGCAATGAAATAATTAATTTATGTAAATCTTATAATATACTTTTTTATATAAAATGAGCAGACATGATATTTTATGTTAAGTGATCACCCATGGATATTTAGAGCACCAGAGGAGCCAGAAATGTGTTAGCAGATTTAAAAGGAATAAGGGATAAAACCCTTTCTACCTAAAAGGGGGAAAAGAAAGTAAGGATAGCCGAATTTGGGCTTCCAGCTCTTACACTCAAACGAAACGCAGCTATGCCTACTTTACGCCGATATTCTCTGAGAGTGAGGTACAGCCTCAGTCGAACCAGCCCGTGTACGAGCAGTCGGCACACATGTATATCCGCCAACCTGCAGTGGAGCAGCGTGGTGGATTAAGCTCTATTCCTTTATAGGAGAGGAGACCAAACCCAGCAGTGGGACATTAACTGTTAGTTTACTTTACTTTTTTAGTGCTACAATTAGGCTCTATGTCAGAAAAATTCTAAGTCTGTAAGCAAAACTTACAAGTGTGGCTCTCGCCTTACAGTAGCTGATTACTGAGCGTGAAGACCGGTGATTAAGACGAAAACAAACAAACACAAACATTCAATAATTCAAGAGTGAAAAAACGATCGCGGAATATATCTACATATTCCACTTGTAAAGCTTTTTAGCCATTGATATATGGCAAACTATAGCGCTTTGCGATGCTATGACATTTTTTTTTTTATTTTAATAAAATAAATTGTGTTTTATAAATCGGTTTTCGATTAATTTTACATGCAAATAAAATAGTTAAATTGTTCGTCTCTTTGTTTTTAAGAAATAAATATTTTTAGTGATTATTATTTTAAAAACTTATAAATACTTAACAATGTTTGTGAAAAAAAGTACAAAAGTAGAAAATTTTTGAGATGTCTTCATAAAAATAAAATAAAGCTGACTAGACGGGAGACTTTGACTCGGCTATTTCCACGTTACGTTTTGTTATTAATCATATTTACGCTTACTTTAATTCACCTAAACTCATAAGATTACTAAACTTTAAGTAATTTTAAGTCTTTAAGTTTTCTCAGACTCTAACTTAATTATGTTGTTTGTCATTGCTTTAAACCTGAAAGAATTTACTGTCGGTGCATTTATTTTTTGACGGCCACTGCTTTCGTAATGTTACTTAGGTAACTGTTACCAGGTTACATAGTTATTTTAAAGTAAATATGATAAAGATAACACAATACTTAAAAATAACGTTAAAATTTATTAAGAAAAGCCTTCAATGAATACGTTCCGAAGCGAACAGATTTGATAAAACAGCGCATTTTCGCTTCAGTAACGTCAGCGGTAAGTCGTAAAGAACTGCTATAAAGCGCTATACCTCCGCTGAATTATAGCCCTAAATCAATACCATTTAGAAAACATATGGAAAACCAATGACCGATGATGTTCGTATCGCATTAAATCATAGCTATTAACATAAAAAGCGGCCATCGTTAAATAATCAACTGGCTTTTCAAATGAATACATTTTAAACTGTAAATTTGAAACGCAGTTTTTACTTGTATTTGAAAAAAACCTTTGATGAGCGATCGCAAAGAATTTGGATCAGTTTTTTTAAAGCGATTTTGTAGTTTTATTTTACTTTATATTTTGTAAATTATTTTGAGTGATAGCCTTAAAAGGTATGCATTTGCACAAATATAACGTTCTTAATCATAGTGTTCGGAATTTTTCAGGAAAGAACTCATTTCACAGCGATATTGTTCGTATTCTTGTTTATCCACTAGAACAAAAAGTTAGTGATGTTCATCTATCAAATATTTCGACGTTTTATGAAAGCGTCGAGGTCAAAATTCTAACAGTGTGTATTATCTTTAAAATATTTACTTGAACCCTTCGAAATAAAAAAAGAACCAAATCAGTTGAGCTGTTTTCAAGTAATTGGTGAACATACATAAAGAAAAAGATAAAAGTCAGCTCCTCCTTTTTTGAAGTCAGTTAATAAATATATTGACTAGTGACTTGACACACGACACAAAAGTTTCTCCATTTGTGTAGTGCCTTTTTATCCCCGTTGACATATGATGAAAAATAAAACATTAATGATTTTGTGGGAAAGGTATTTGCAATGTAATAATCGTAATACGTATAATTATTGCAACATAATTATACTTTTTCCATTTTATTTTTTAAAGGAAAGGTCAATGTTATATTTAATTAAGTTTTTTGTCATTTTATATGATCAATTAATTATAACAGTTGCTTAAAAAATAATTAAAAAATAAATTATTGAGCTATTAATTAATGTAATTATTTTACCTTTATTATATTAATGTATAAATAAATACAAAAGCTTGACAGAATAATACATTATATTGAATTTTACTCCAATCAGCTTCATCTTAGATTTAATATCGTAGTAGTGATTGATAATGACGTGCGTTAATTGTTTTAAAACTTTTTTTTTAAATCTTGAAATAAAAAAATAAAGACCCATCACAAACGGTTAAATAATAGAACTTTAAATCTTAATTTAAAATTATTTGTTTTATTGTTTATTCAAAAGAGCCTATGAGAAATATGAATAAATTATATTTTAAGTTGAGTTGAGTTTTTACAATATATACATATTATTTATACAACAGTCTGCAACAACCTGTGTGTGTCCCACTACTGGGCAAAGGCCTCCTCTCCTATTAAGAAAAGGGTTTTAGAGCCTAATCTACCACACTGCTCCACTTCGGGTTGGCGGATAACAGATATAACAATAAAATTAATTATTTCTAGGAGAAATATGAATTCATCAACTAATCACAAGTGCAGTGAGATGACGAGTTATATACACCTATCTTTTTACATATTATTTTTATTATTGCATTATTTATAATACATACTTTTATGTTAAGTTATGAATTAAGCTCCGGAATTGGACAAATCTTGTTAGACAGCCTGCTTATTGATAAGTAAGACCTAAAAAAACTCTTCTTTAAATCAATTGAAAAGAACTATTATTAAGACTTAAACGTAGGCTTTAAAACATCACACCACAAACAAAGGATAGCGGATTTATAAGATTAAATATCAACAAATCGCACAAGTACCGAAATTGAATGCAAATAAAATCGCGAAAAACATCTATAATAGTTGAAGAGTGGAGCGGAACCCAAACATTTTTAATATTAGCTTTTATTCATATAAAAAACTTAATTAAAATGGCAACCATTTTATGCGATCGAGTATGCTTTGAAATTAATCGGTCTATTTATTAAATTAATACAAAGGTTAAATTAATTTTTAATAAATGAAATTCAACTTTGAATTTTTTCTTTCATTAAATAAAATTTCAATTATTTTCTTTTGTGTAAAAACTGTTTATTATGAAATTAAATATAAAATAGGAATAATAAATAATAAAATTAAATAAATCATTTTGTTGCACGATTTCTGTTCTCTTTTTGAATTCGTTTGTTATTAATTGTCGTTTGTTAAATATATACAAACGAAAGAGTTACCATAAAGGGAGCTCTATTTTTAAAATTGTTTTTTCATATTACACAATATGACATTATAGTCTTTTTTTTAATTGTCTTTATTTGGTAACAGTAACCCAAAAATCACGAATTTTCGAACAATTATTTTTCATTATAATTTTGCATAATATAAAATGATTCAGTTCAATCATTCGATAAGTTCTTATCTAACTCTGATATGAGGATAGAAATATACTATATCCGTCTGCTAAATAGGACAAGAAAAGACAAAAAAAAATACTGACAGATATCCTATAAAATCGCGAATTGTATTGATCAATTTTATTACTTACTATAGTCGAGAAATGTACTTATAAATTTTACTCTTAGACTTTCATAAAGATTTACAGAAGATGATTGTCATTGCTTTAGACCTGAAGGAATTTATTGCCAGTGCCTTTATTTTGAACGGTTATAACTTTCGTAACCTTTATGTTACCAGGGTGCAATGTTTTTTATTGTCAATTACGAGAGTAAAACTTACTAATGTAATTGTTGCCTTAGACAAAAATGGCTTAGAGATGAAAAATTGTCGACCGTATGGTTGAACTGAATCATTTTTTATAATTAAATATTATCATGATAAATGATGTTCGAAAATTCGTGATTATCGATCCGAGTATTGTTAGCAAATTCCTATTTGTAAAGAAAAATAGACTATAATAGTAAACATTTTGCATAGCCAATATTTAAAAATCAAATCAAAATAAAAGCCTCTAAAGTTAAATAACAAAATATGACATTATTTTTCGTTATCTTTTCTCATGCAAAATAAATTGTGTAAATGGTGGATATTGTTGTTTTTGAATCGACAATAAAATCCAGTTATATGCGAAAAATAAGATAGTTATGCTATAAATAAAGTTTTAATTGTACCCTTTAATATTTAAAAAAGGATTATTTTCAACGTAAAACGATAGCGTTTGAATATTTTAATGAATACTCGTTGTAACACAATACTGCAATTGGTCAATTAATAAAACCTATTTCATTGTACACAAGAGACCGATTTTAACTTCAGAATTATACATAAATCAACCTAGATTCTGCGCTTTTTTTTTATTTATTTTATGTATATTTTTCATGTTTATTAAAAGAGGTTTGTCAACAAAAATAAAGTAGAATTGAGATGACATAATTAATCTCATTCTAAAACTTTAAATCAAAATCGGAATTAAAATATATGTACTTATAAAATCATATGAAAAATACATCACTTACATACCAAAAAATAAAAATAATGTTTAAATCTACCGAGATAAATTGACAAGTTAATTTTTAATTAGCGTGCAAACGAACAGGCGGATTACCTGATGTTATGTGATCACCGCCCATGGACATTTGCAGCACTAGAGAAAGCACAAATACATCGCTAGCTTAAAAAGGAAATTAATGTGGGAGAGAGTATGGTATAGTTTTCTATCTTTCTCACTCACCGTACGAAGCGCAGCTATATTAGCTACTTCAAGATTTTTTGTGAGTGTGTGATACTGCCCTGGTCAAGCAAGCTTGTAACGAGCTGTAGTCAGTGGACTACAGTTTGGCTCTACCACAATAAGACCATCCGATTACTGATACGACAATATTTTTTATGTCTTTGTATATCGTGTCGCTAGTGTACAGAAATCGTGCCGATGTCGTGTCGTGATCGTGTGTGCTAAAAATGTATAGAGCCAACGGGGCGTTTCAGCGCGACACTGAAGAATTAGTCTCACAATTAATTATTTTATAGATATTAATCTTTATCGTTATATGTAAAGTATTATTGTATATTTATGCATTTATTTTACATATGATGTAACGTATTTTATAAATTGTATTTTTATTTTTCGTTACTTTTTTTCGCGGCTGCGTACGTTCATGTATTTTTTTAATAACTTGCATTTATACATAAAGTATAACTTATGAATATCTACTTTTCAAATGGTGCCATAATTTTTAAAATAGGTTTAATGGTTCCGGAGTTTACTTCGCACATGCAGATTTCTCTCTCTTTATTAAATCAGTATCGATTTTTGTATATTTAGTTTTTTATTGAGATTTTTTGTACAGTGAAATTGAAAAATATATAAGATGTTTATAAAGTATTTTTAAATATAAATGCGGTATTTGAACAGAGTTTTTTAAGCGACTAAATGTTAAAGGGTAAGTAATTAAACGCAGTTTAAAAATCTTTGACATGTTTTTGTTTCGTTTAAATTAGTTTCTTACTTTACATATTTTTGAAAACGTTATCGCTGGAACTTTTAAGTATTAAGACCTTATTTATAGCCTTTTAAATATTATATTTTAGTTGACAAGATGATTATTATTACCTTAAACCTCGAAGCGAATCTAAACGTAACGTTAAAAAAATACTAAAACATGACGAAAGTTTTACTGTTTATTTTTCTTATTAGTCACCCACTTTTAATTTAATGTAATAAAAAATAAAATCAAAACAAAAAACTAAAAATTACCATAATTACAAGAACAATTATCGAATAGCCATCGTTGATACGCGACTAGAAAGCAAATTCCCTATAATTTTCATTTTCATAGAATTTAGTGCCAAGACAGTAATCATCCAGCTTGACCAACTGAAGCGGGACCTCCGACAATTAAGAGTCAACGGCCTGCCAAGCTTGGCGTAATAAAAAAATAATTATCCACTGGCCACGTGAATGGTTACACGCCAACGAGAATACTGTTGTACAGAGTTCACGCCAAAATTGTAGTAAAGATTAACATACAATGATATGGGCGCATATAAGCCATACTGTGTCAAGCCACACGGACGTCATTTTGAGAAAATGGCGTCTGAAGACGTCAAACCTATTCTTACTCAATTTGTTAAAAGAAGGATATATACAAATAAACACTTTCGTCTAATAATAAGTTTTTAAATATATGAGATTATTGCTTATTTACAAAACATAAACTGAGAAACGTTTTTGCGTACTTATTTAGTTTTGATGACATTAAAAAATTATCAATAATGTTAAATGTTAAAACACGTAACGCATTATGAGAATACATTAATATCTCTGAATACGAATATTTGTGGGTTGACACATTATTGCTTATCAACGTCCACATTATAACTGCAGATATGATGTTCATACTATTTGACGTTAAAAATCCCAACTTTGACAAGCTCGTCAATTGACTCGACCGAAAGATACTTTTTTCTGTTATACCTAGCTGGTTGCTAGGCAACCTCGTCCAAGATCGTTTTTCAGGGTGCCAAAATCCATGAACTGATAACATATCTATAGTTATACAACACGATTGCACGCAACATATTAAATATTAGTTAAATTTAAAACCTAGAACTCATGCAATTTGAATTAAGAATTACATGTCTAATGAAATCGATGGTTTGCAAGAATATCGCAGTAATTCAAAATTCTAACAAATAGAACTAAGTATGTCAAAAGACCATAAATCGTTGATGTTTTATCATGAAAAGAGTTGCGTGGATGATTTCTTTAAATCAATAAAGTTATAACATCAAGGGATCGTTTAATTGGCAGCTATGCACCAACACATTAATAAAGATATTTAAAAAACCCATTCCCTAAAATTCATCATTTTTAGTTGCATCGATATTCTTGAAATCCAGCGACATGTTAACTAATGCTTTCGATTCAAGGTATTATTAAAACGGTTGGCTAATTACGGTAAGGTACCGCTATAACAACGCGATACATTTTGACAGTTGAGTTCTGTTTTTTTTTTTTAATAAAACGAAATAATCCGCGTAATAACCCTCCTGAATGAAATCGGAACATGCCCCAAATGTATAATGTTTAGACGAATTTTAATTTGTATATCTTCAGCGGTTATCGCTGAATAAGTGCACAATCAAAAACGTCGTTTTCATACAGCGCTTTCAGCTGTAAATAATAATTTTGCTGTTGCGTTTTTTACATTCGCTACACATAAAAAATACGGTCGATAATATTAGCACTATTCTTGATGTCAATATATTTGGTATTTAACGTTCATGTTAATCTTTACTACTTTAATGCTTTGCACTCGGGCTTCTGTTATAAGTGTTTAGTCATGTATAAAGACATATAAATTGTTAAGTTATAAATTACAAGTCATTAGTTAATTATATAACAAACTCAAACTCAAAATATACTTTATTCAAATGGACTCAAAATCGGAATGTAGTCTCTACCGAGAAGAAACGGCAAGAAACTCGACAGTAACTCTTTTAAAATCGTTTATACATAATGTATTATACAAGTTTATCTACTAACATTATTAAGATGAAAGATTTAATTGTTTGTATTTTTGTATTGAATGGGCTCCAAAACTATTAGACAAATTGGAAAAATTGTTTTTGCATTGGTTAGCCCTTGGTTAGGCCTAGGTTTATTGAGGAAGGTTATAGGCTATATTACAACACACGACTCACAGAAGAGAAGCAACCATAAACGCCAGTGAAACGCGAGGGGCAGCTAATAACTAATTAAATTGTAACACAATCTGCATTCCGATAATATAATTTTCGATCGTGTTCTTTTATACATTGACTTAAACGTAATTCTTCCTAGAGGTGTCCCCAGTCAATGTATAGAAAATTAGTTACTAAGTACCGATCGAAAATGACGTTATCGAAAACTATCAATAATATGGAGTTAGTATATTACACGTTAGTACTTTATAATGTAATACTATAGCTACTACGTTGGTTTACTTCTACTGGATTCTAGAATTATTTGAAGATAAATTTCAATAAAATTATATACTTTTTTATTACAACAATTATGCTACTTTTTATTCAATTCAGCAATTTAAAATCAGCGCGGAATAACTCAACAATTTTAATTAATATAGGACTTTTTAACGACAATATCTGTTATGTACTCATTTAAGATTTTAAATATGAAAGAGTATGAATAATTAACATTTGTATTGAAATTCGTTGTTTTTAAAGTACTAAACGACTCACCTACAATGAGCATAGTAAAGCAAACAAATAAGTTTTCCTAAGGCGATGTTAACGAAATAACAGCTGTATAACAAACAAAGCTGCGCGTGCGCCGACTGCTGATTGGTTAAAACTGCGAAATAGACTCGTCTATTCCAAGGTCACGCTGAGTCAGGATGCGTTTGTGTGTGTATATCGGTGTGGAGTAAGTCGTGGAGAATAGCGAGTTTCATACATACATTAGTTTTTACTCGTTATCGGGTTATTTATTCATTGCGGATCCGCGATTAATGTTGATTTTGTTTTATAATAATACATATATATATAATATAGCCTATTACCATCTATATAGTACAAAGTTAGCTTTATCTTTATTACACTAGAATAGATCAATTTTGCAGTTTGTATAATTTAAAAAATTCGAAAAATAGTGTCGGGGCTTTATATTTACACTGCAAATATACATTTTTATCATTATAAACTATTTACACTGCGATTCCTATTAAAAAATGGAGCGTAATATTATATACAGTGTACATGTTTATATTTATGTATGAGGAGAAATTTTAAAACTGAAAAATTACAATTCCCTTGTGTTATATCAATTTATATGAAGATGTTGCAAGGAATGTGTGATGTATATCATTGTATTACACATTTTTTATTTTATTTTATAAGTTACGACAGAATGGTAGAGACTGAAACTTCTCAATGAATTGTAACAAATCACCCACTATTGATTCAATCACAGTAAATCAACGAATTAGGTAGGTACATTATTTATTAAGAAGTCTCATATTTTTATATCAAATTGAACGATTAAAAAGAAATTGAAATATTTTTAAGATTAATTATTTATCAAAAACTCTTTACACAATATGCTACTATAAAATTGTAACACACTATATTAACGAGTCCTTGATTTAAAAATAATTATTATAATTTAATCTTATTACATTTCACAGGAAAAGTTTTTGCTTGTAGCAGGAAAAAAACCACAATTTCTAAATGTTTTCACGATTATAATTCTGAGAAGTTTTATTTCATTTAGAAATACCTTACGAGGTGCATAAAATATTAAGGTTTTCATCTATGAAATAGAGTTTATTTAAACTTTTTAATTTCATAAAGTTTTAATACGATGTGGTTTTTAAATATAAAAGTATTAGATTACGCATTTATGGAGGATATTTATCTTATCGTAAGCAAATCGCTTTAAGCCGTAGTATATACAATACACATTGTTATTTTTATGTTTATTCGTATCTTATACACTGCCATATCGTTCATCCGATTGTGACAAAACTTTCTTAAATTTTTGTTTACGGTTGCAAGTTTAATGGTATAGAATCAAATGTATTTGTGTAAAGTAGCTTTATATTTCAAAGACTAATTTGTTAATTGGCGATTCAAAAGTGCTTTAAAAGCCTACTTCAATAAAGTATATTTTGAATTTGAATTAACTTCTAATAAGTAGGTAGCGCGCACATCGTATTGGTCAGTTAGGAAAATGAGTTTTAGACCGCATAACGAAGTGTTCACAATGCGAGTGAAACTGAGGGCAAAAGCTAGTAAAACGCAACGATTTAAAGAAACTAATTATATACATCTACCAATTTTAAACCAAAAAATAACAATACCGCGAGATAACTGTACCTATTATATAAAATTTGACTTATTTATTTATTATATTATATTGAACACAAACTCTTGTGTTGTGTTTAAAATGCTTCAATTCAATTCAATTCTTTGGTTAATTGCTTTTATTTGTGCTGAGAATTGCTGTTTATAAGTAAGGGGTATTGACTTATTTGTCACTAGAATTCATATTTATTGATAGATAGGCAGAAATTGTGTTATCTATTCTTGTCAGACCTTCATTGACAATGCAATTCAATTAAGATCATTATATAAATGTTCTACCTCGTATTGCGCAAACGCATATCATGAACTTGATAGTTGATCAGTCGAGATCATATTCATTAATATAAAAATAAGATTTATGTATAAAATATATAAATTTTAACATGGCTTTTTAATTTGAGTACTCTTTATATGTACAATAAAACTTTGTATGAATTAATATTTTCATTTCTCATAATTCGAAGCAATAATATAATAAATGTTATTATAAATACGAATGATTAAAATACAATTTATTTTAATTTATTAAACGAAATCACAAAAAAAAACTACTGAATTAATTGTAGTAAAACTCAAGATAACGAAAGATCACCATATAATAATCTTAAGTACGAAAATTAAAAAAAAAACTTATGCGCTGATAATGTTACGTACAATATGTAGTATTGTTTCACTAACAAAAAATATGATAAATTCAATATAACTTAAAAATTAACTGAACATTACATTTTTAATTATGTCGTTGCGTTACACACTTCTTTTATGAGACCGGTTTTTGTTTTTAACCTCCGGAAAATATAATTGAGGGATATTGGAAATAAAATCACAAAATTAAATAAATTCTACATATTTTCGTACATCACTCAATTATTGATACTTTAATCCAGAACAATAGTTTGTTAAGTTTGCTTTGTTTCTCGTCCAATTATACCTATCTGTGAGTAAATTCCGAATGATTTACTCATTAAATATCTAGTTTTATATGGCTTACATTTTATATGTCATTTTTTATCTTTACGTTATAAACATAAAGATTTTTTTATGAAACAGTAAAATGGAATGTCGAAAATTATGTGGAAAAGTGTTAACCTTTACCTTGTAATTTTTGTAACTCTTTTAATATTTTAATATTTTTTTACTAACAATATTTTTTTATTTTAAAAAGTTATATTTGGACTTGAATTGCGCAAAATATTACCCTAAATCAATTTAAGTAGAACACATAAAACATTTCCGTTCAAAATTCCACATTAAGCAGATGATATATGTAACTAACCACAAATCATCTTTTAAATACACAAACACATCACAAAAGGCTTTCTTTTCTTTCACTTTCAACTTTTAAAAGAGCGCGTGAGTCTTTTACTTTCAACTTTTAAAAGAGCGCGTGAGCCTATAATCGCTGCCGCCCGTACCTCGTTCCGCCGCCGAGTGATTCAACGCGGAAACGCACTATGCCCTTGTTTGGTACATCGCGAATATGCGCATAGAATTGCCCACATATTCGCTCATAATTATCATTATTAAATAATACCCTTCTCTGAATTGTTGTTCTGAACTTATAGTCAAGACATCATTCCTCGCGTGCTCGCCGGATTCTCCGGGGAGTTGCGTGTGACGAAATTACGTAATTTTTATTTACTGTTTATTTATTAACAAGGCCGTAAATCCAATGTCGTGTAATGGAATAGGATGATGTCGACGGCCATTTTCCTTGAACTTGATACTGAAGAGGTTTTAATTGTTTTTTTTTTTTTTTTTAATTTTGATGATGACGATGATATAACAATACGTTTCTAGATAAATCTAAGTATGCCAATGACTAAAACAATCGATTACTCACAGTTATGAGCATCTTAAATAATTTCCATATATTTAATGTTTCTAGAAACGAATTTATAAATAACTATATATATCTTTGTCTATGTCCACGTATATTATAAAGTATTAAACGCGAAGAAATTTAAAACAATAATAATCCTGACTAATTACTACATTGAATAATTAAAAATATAAATTAACAAACAGAAATTCTTTAAATTTATGTAGAATTTGCGAATTGTTAAAATTTTCAAATTTCGACTACATTTCGTATTGTAGACGAACGTTTTTATGACTTCTAATTGGACGGCACTTTGACGAGAATGCCGGAGACGGTGTAAACAAATGTGTGGAGCGAGTACACTCGCGAGGTGAGACAAATCTGTCTTGAGAGGAGTCGAGAGGTGGGACTATCGCGCAGACAAGTTTATGAAAACTTTTATTCTTGTATAATATATATTTTTTGTATAACAACGAATGATTAATTTCATTGTTATGATTGTTAAATTTTTAGTAAGTACCCTCTAACGTTAAGTAATAAAATTAATTATAAAAATAATTTATGCTCGCCACGGTGTTTTAGACATTATTTTTGTATAACTATAAAAAATATTGTATTTATTTTCAACAAAAATCAATCAAACATTAAAAAAAGAGCCGATCAATTTACGAATAATCTTAAAAAAATATTATATTCTTGCAAAGCTACGTAAATAACGATACAATCGTAAAAACAAGTTACGATCGCGATTATACAACCACGATTTTCACACCGGTACAATCACGGAGACAAGTGACGCAACTCAAATCTGAGCGGATGCGTACATCCTACGACCTCCGACCGAGGCTCAGCTGATAGCGTCTTTAATTCCAAATATAAATACTTCATACAGGGTTCGACAACCGGTTTCGCTTCTATAATAATATAGATTTTATTATCTGTGGCTTAAGTGTTCTTAAATGTGAGTCTGGATAAAATAAACCCTATGTCTTTTTCGGTACTCATGATATCGTGCGTGTAAAACGTCATGATGATGACTCGATTAGTTAAGACATGACATCATTATGAAAAATAAACAAACAAATTTATAATAATCGTTAGATTACATTTTTTAATAAACCGATCTTATGAAACAAGACAAATATACATTTTATAAATCGATAAGCCTGTTTTTAGTAGCATTTTCTGTTTTATCTGTAATTGGAATTGATCGCCATGATATTATTTATTGGATTCCATTTATTATAGTACGTTTTTATTTGCGAAGCATTTTTTAATTGAACCGTGTATTTTTATTGCGATCTAAAGGAAGCAGAGTCGTTTTGCTAAATTATAATTTTATGGATAACACAGCCTTTAAACGAACTAAAATATAAAATCGATTTAAGTACGCGTTTTGCATAAACTAGTACGTACGGTCGCAAAAAAAGCGACAACAGCAGTCTAACAAAAAAACAATTTACTTATAGACATAAATATTACCGTATCTATATTCCCATCAGCGTAATGCATGCAACGCGTAGCCGTGACCGCGGAAAAAATTACCGGCATCAATCGTTTCAAACGAATAACATAATAGCGTTAGCCGAAATCATTACCAGCTTTACCGTTTTCAACGAGCCGCTTCATCACTGAATACCTCACCTTAAACGCGGTAAGTAAAAATGTAATTAAGAGTCCTACGGTAGAAAGGTTACGCGCCTCTGGAATCCGATGCGAGCCATTTGAATGAGGAATTAGAATAAGATGGCAAAAAATATGAGCATTAGAAAGAGCGGTGCGGTCGCCGCGAGAAAGGGACGGCCGATCGGGCCGGGACGCGATTGGCTGACCGCTTTTTATGCCTTAGTTCCCCTAATCTTCGTTTCGAACAACATCTGCTGCGCTAATGTTTATTCGAAATAGTTCTTTAAATTTATCGCGTTACGATCTCGTTTCCGAGCGGTCGCTTCGGTCTTCTATAATTTTTCTCTATCTAAACGGTCGATGCACGCAACTTGTTATTTCAATTTTTAATACATCTCCCATCGAATGGCTTCCTTTTAAGGTCAGCTGGGCCAGGTTCGATTTTTAAATTATGATTATTCGTTTTTTTATTGCCCATCGGTCATTGGACGAACGTGGTGTTTGTGTTACTCTGTTGCCTTTATCGATTCTTGTTATGTTTTTATCGTATTCGGGTGAGATCGTTTTATGGCGGCGATGAATCGAATTAATCGATTTAAATTGACAGCTTAAAGCTATCTACATCGATTTCGACTCGTCATTTATGGGCTGTAATGGATCATTTGTTGTTACGGCTGAATTGATAAATATTAATATGTTTTTATTTAGTGCGATTAATTAATTTAATATTGTTTATTGTTGCGAATACTGTTGTTTAAAAGTACGTGTTGAATATTTCATCGAAACACCATATATATGATATATTATGAAATTATATTTTAAATTAAATAAATATCGCATATATTATTGTCAAGTTCACTGTACTTAGATCGAGGCATTACACGAAGCTGCTGATTTACATTTAACTATGTGCGATGTAATTGGTTAAGTAACAGTGACAGCGGCCGTTGAATGGATGGTTGATCGGCTTTGATATTTTTTGTTTTTGTGGTCTTAAAATGTTTTTTATTTGAATTATTTACATATGTTTACAAAATTGTTTTAAAGAGTTACAATTAAAAAAGGTGAAACATTAAAAATTACTAATTTTAAAGTTTGAAAATGACTTACAATACGATCTTAGCATACAAATTTGGCTGATACTTTTGTTAAGTATGTATAATTTTTGTTAATAACCAACTTTATTACACTCTTCTTAAAGTATTTGGAACTTTATTCTTTTAATCAAAATCAAAAAAATACTTTATTCAAATAGGCTCTCACGAGCACTTTTGAATCGAGAATACATGAAAAAGCTAAAAAAAAATTACATCAATAATGAAGCTACCACCAGTTCTCGATATATTCTAAACTCGATAGTTACTCTTTTAAAATATTGTTAATACATACAATATTAATACCAGTTCTTGCACGCGATTTCAGTTTCGTTATATGTCGCTTGGTCGCCAGGTTGTTTGACGATGATGGCTACTTGACTATTCCTATAACTCGTAGCGTAATGTTTTATAGCCTATAACCTTCCTTATAGAGAGATAAAAAAATTTCAATTCAAATACCTAGTTACTGAGAGCAACACAACATATAAATTCTGCGTTATATATTAAGAAATATAAAGTAATAAATAAAAAATAATTGTAGTATATATTGATCCGATCGCTACTTAAGATTGCCACATTCACTTCATCAAAATCTATTCGTATTTACATCTATAAAGAACTAACATACAAACACACACGCACACACACACACACATCGTTATTTTACATATATCATACACTGGGATATGTAGATATATTTTTTACTGTAGTTTTAAATTCTTTCTTCCCTTACTCGACTCCAGTAAAGCCAAAGAGGCTTATGTTTTGACATTTAAGTCCACATATACATGGATAAGCAATACTGTGTCAAGCAACACGGACTTCGTTTTGAAAAAATGGCGTCTAAAGATGTCAAACCTGTTCTTAATAAATTAGTTTAAAGACGTATATATTCATCTTTGATAAAATGTATAATGAATCAAAAGCAGATAGATTTATTTAATATGTTATCTAATAATAAGTTTTTAAATATTTGAGATTATTTTATAAATTGCTAAATATGGAACGCACCTGAAATTCGAAACATTGAGATAAGAAACTGTTTTTCCATACTTATTTAGTTTAGATGACTTGAATTTTTTTTGAATAATGTTAAATAGGTGACGGAGTATCAAAATACATCAATATCTACAAATTTGACTTTTAGTGGGATGACACATTATTGCTTATCAGCATCCACATATGGAGTGCTCAACGAGTGTAATCATACATTACTAAATTCGTAATCAATTCAATTCTTTAGTCAAACTTCGTTCATCAAATTATTAAAAATGACGATTTCATGCATTTTCATCGGCAGACTGGTTATTTTTTATTTTTAATCACTCGTCTTGTTTTTAACGTCACAGAGTATCATCAAAGGTGCATAGTCCCGTCGTTTTTTACCCGTTTCCACGGCGTTTCTCCATTGAGCCGTGACAGCCGTATTTGGACTAGTATTCGCTATAACGCCATTTTCACGGTTCCGCTTTGTTAGCTGTGTATTATTTAAATTCTTATTTACTTCCTTTCGTGATTATTTATAAAAGTAATTCTGTGTATTGCTTTACATATTAATGTTTTTGGTTCACGTTTAATTATTTTTTATTAGGTGTTCTTATAAAGCATTGGTTTTACAACCCTTTGCCGAAGAATGTACTAATTAAAATTAAAAAAATAAATGAGCATAGACAACGGTATGAATTTTGTTAATTGGCATTAAAAATATTATAATTATGGTACGTATTATTCTATAGGTATGAATAAAACAAAGTCGTATTAATTACACCATTTATAAGTATCAAAATATTGAAAATATTCACAAAAAAATTTTCTTCTACATTTTGTGTATTTAATAAGTTTTTGATACTGAAATGATACAAAGTTCGCCGGATCCAATAGTATACTATAAAATATAAAATAATAATATCAGTCATCAGTTCTATAATGTTCAATGATTTCCAAAACACGATTATGTTTTAAAATCCACACCGGAATTTCATAATAGGCTATTTGAATAA
This sequence comes from Hypolimnas misippus, assembly GCA_037950945.1. Classification (NCBI taxonomy): domain Eukaryota; kingdom Metazoa; phylum Arthropoda; class Insecta; order Lepidoptera; family Nymphalidae; genus Hypolimnas; species Hypolimnas misippus. The sequence continues at coordinate 8,274,977 of JBBEEQ010000009.1, forward strand.
CCTAAAACACTAGAAAAATTATAAACAATATAATGAATGGATGACTAGCGACCAGGTGTTCGTTACGCAATCTAGACCGATGGGAGCACTAAACTTAAACACTAGCTTCGCTTATAATATAATTCACCGACTGATTTTTTTTTTAATTGTTTAAATGTTATTTTTAATTTAATTTAGTTAAATGATGGACAAATTTACACTTACGTGAAATTAAGGACACGATTTGAAATATTTATCACAGATATTATTATTTGTAAAAAAATATTTAAGAATATATAATAAGTATCGGTAATAAAAAGCATTAAAAATATTTCATTTATGTCAATTTTTGTCAAACGATTGATAAGCAATATTAAAGTTGGAACTATGCTTAGAACTTGGCACAACTAAAAACCACAAAACAAAGATTTGAATTGAATTGAATGCTTAAAACTTATAGTCTATTTTTCTTTGTCTAATTTAGCAGACAAATAGCATATTTCTAGTCACGTAAGAGTTAGATAAGAAATTATCGATTGAACGATTGGAATTAATATTTTTTTAATAAAAATTTATATTCAAAAATAATTGTTCAAAAATACGTGATTTTCATTCGGGTTATTGTTATATAAGACAAGGAAAGAAAAATAGACAATATGACTTTCATATAGAATATAATTTAACCTGAGAATTAAAACAACTACTAGGAGATAAAAAAAAAAAAAACACCATATTGTCATACTTAACACAACAGTTAAACTAGACACTTGCTACAACTCCCTAACTAGAAGAAAATTCCATTCCAGTTATTAATAGTTGCTAATAATAAAGCTATCAAAATATATTATACACTAGTATCATAATTAAAATTGTTTATGAAAGGTTTAACATAATCTATAATATCCGCCGGTAGTCGATCGGAATTCATTTATTTTACGGACTAATCGTCCGAGTATCGGCCGAACTATTCCAATATGGCGGCCACCTGGACGCTGTCAACTTGAAAACTATCTTGATTGAAATTGTTATTTACTTTCTTTTGTTTAATCGGTAATAATTAAAAATCAGGTCCGTTCGAGCGATCTATTGAAATTCCTCGGATGAAACGACGAAGTATTCGAAACCGCCATTGTGAACAGATAATATATTCACTTTTAAGTTCTGTGATTACTGCTATTGCCTTGTAAAGCGGGTTTTAAAAAAAGTATTTGATAACTAAAAGCCATAAAATAAAGAATTGAATTGAAAAAGTAATTGATATAAACTGTCTTATGAAATAATAATAAATTTTACTTACATATTGTTTAACTTGACTTCAAATTTATTGTTTAATTATAGCAATGTTAATTTAAAATTTAAAACAAACATTTTTTTTATTTTGTTAACAAATTAATTTCATAATATAGAAATGAAAATAAAACATTATTAAAAGGTCGACTTAAACGCGAAGTTTTTTAATTTATTACCGTTAAACGTCACATTGCTAGTGAAAGAGATATCACAAGTAATCAATTACACTAAGGTCTCATTTCATACGATTCACACAACCCAAATTACTTTTTAAACGGCACAATCATACGAAACAAGTCTGTAATAACGAGAACCAGTAATTTAATAGTTCGACCATAGATAACTCGTAATTTCAAAATGGCAACACTGCCTAATGACAGCTGCGAGCGCGCGAATTCCAAGCGCAAAAATGGCGGCAAAATAACGCGTTACGAATCTTCATTTCATACAATTTCATAATGACACGAGTGAAAAATTGTACGGCGACTATTGTGTGTCCTTTTTTCGTGAATAACATTTGTCAATATTCGCCTTTGTCTAGCGAAAAAAAAAAACATGAATGTGTGCATTATTTTCCTACGACAGTATGACCTATTATAAAGTGGCATTGTTACGAATAACACAAATAAACTTTTGTTAACGCTTTGTAAACTCAGGAAAATTTTATCAGCTCATTAGCGTATTATAATATTTTTTTTAATAAGAACGTTGCAATAACATCGGTGTACTTTAATTGTTTTCGAACAATCGTTATTTTGAATACGAATAGTAGGCACAACTATAATAATGACGTTGACATAATTTCGTAGGGTGTCCATAAATTTTAAATACTAATTACGTATTAAACTAATAAAAATAACCAATTTATAAAAATATAATTTAATAATAAATTCGTATTTAACGTTACATCGAAAAATGTAAATAAAATGTACTTTTATAAACATTAAAATGAAACTGTAACGGTCAGACCACACCATTCTATCCCGTCTTTTAGTAAAAGCTTTCAAGCTAAAATCTCGGCACGTAAGCCTAAACTTAAAACACAGAGCAGCACTTAAAATTCCTAGATGTTTTATGCCAAGTAAACATGACCCATGATAGTACATCATGCCAAATGATGATGACTCAACCATTACTCACGTCACCTTGTATCTATTGAAATTTTTAGATAAACAATAGAATAATATATGATTGTACCACGAGCGTAGTAGTTTTCATATTTATTATTTCCTCGTGAAATTGTTAAATGATATAGTTTATAGTGCATTCAGAATTTTAAATGCGTAACATTATTAAAATGGAATATAGATTAAATCGTGATATTAATATTGTTTAGTTTTTATTTGCGACATTCGAAATAGAATTTTAAATCGTTATTTATGTGCGACACGCTTTAAATTTTTATTTAAAAAAAAAACGGTATAATCTATGTATTCTGCTGTAATAAATGTTCAAAATGCTAGTATTTAAAATAAAAAATCGAATATGTATTTTTTTTTCAAAATTAGTCCAATCATAAGTACACTGGCGCTTGGAGAGATAATAATTACACTATTTAATTACGCAATAAATAATGTCTAACCAAGTTTATGTCAAATATACGTTAAATGTTATTACTTTTAATTTCATTAAACCGGAAAACAGTCGAGAGTAGAAAGTCGTTTGAATTTATCAAAGGCTTTCTTATTTATAAGTATGCGAATTACAAGTCGCGTGGCTTGTACGTTTCTGTTCTCTTCATCTGTCAATTTTGTCATGTTTTCTTTAAAAGACACGGTTTACAGCTAAATTATTCGTATACGATAATGTGGTGGTAGATAGTCAGCGATTAGAGGTCGACGGGTCAACTTTCTACCTAAATAGAGAAATTACTGAGGCACAGTTATTGTGAATAAGGAAGGCGTTAGCGAATGCTAATACTAAGTCTATACAATTTCTTATCTTAATCTTTATGCGCTTAATGAAAATTCATATATTATTTACTTATTCATTGAATTTTCATAATTTTTTTGTTGTTGTTTAATAAAAAAATAGAATAACATCAAAGTGTTTTGCTGAAAAATGTATTGTAGTTCGATTTTAAACTTTAATATATGTAAGAAAATTTCCATGCGAATAATGTAACTCAAAACGTCCATCGACAAATAGGGAAAATGTCCAAGAGTTATTGAATAAAATATTAGTGTATTACATATGCAAAGTGGCTTCTAATGTTATTATTATCAAACATCAGCTGCCCAAGGTTACATAGCTATACATACTCTAGGTATCGCATTTCGCACACATGTGTGGCGCGACCCTGGCACACAATTGCACGAAAACATATAGCTATCTAGTTTTTACATCTATATTTAGGTGTTTTATTAAATTGCATGCCTAGCTGCGACATTGAACGAATTATCACTGTACATTCGTATACAATGTCGGAATATTATTATATAATTTTTTTATATTTTGTAAAAAAAATGGCTATAATTGACGCAATAATAGTTATTAAATTGCAGTCAAAATACCAACCGAAAAGATGTTGTTTTAAAATAATAATTATAACATAATAATTTAATAACTAACAAACTCTTAGGAAAACTTTACAAATAACAAAACAAGCCATGTTGTGAAGGAAGACGGAAAATTAACATATTAATTTGTCATTTAAAACCACCTATTTCATCATTTAAATAAATTAACAACAATAATTTAAATTCCTATGCATATAAAAAGCTTACGTCGCACATTCTCATTTAGTTAATATTTATAAAAAATTAACACAAACGAGCTCCCGAGTCCGTGACCTTGTTTGCTTGAACGTTGGATATGGAAATACAGTTTTTTAAACTATCCCTTGGGAACTTTATAGTTTGCCAGGGTAAAAAATATCATATACGTTAACTCGGTGCTTATTTTAATACAAGCTATCAACGTGTTAGGTTTTATTTAAAATATCTCGTGCTATTTTCGTTATTTAGATGATAACAAGCTCTTCAAATAAGGAACATATATCTACAATAACGATTTTGTGCGTCAGTTTATCACGACCTCGACGGGAATTTAGCTGAGTAGCCTCGCCTATTTACCTAGTTGTCGGCTTACGCTGAAACCTGTTAGGTGACTAAATTCTGAGAAGTGTTGAATTTATGTTTATTCTCCTAAAAGGCTTAGAACGACGTCCTATCACATGGCTTTATTGAATTATATTCAAACATGGCACTTCATCGTAATCTATTTGCAACTACAAGATTGTAAATTTACTGGAACTAATACCACGTAATAGGTACCTATTCGTTTATCAAAATTGCACTTTTCTTAGTGGCAAAAATTATTTTATGAAGGAAAAGTTATACGTAAAAGGTTAATTAATGTTCGATAAATTTTCAAACGTACCTAATAGCAAATTGAATGACGCACACCACGAATCATATTTGCGGTTTTATATGTACACGCCCAGTGATAAACCGTCGTCACCTAATTACGCTATTGGTCCGAAATTAACCCGGAAATGACACGAAATATCGTGTTAAAGTAATGCTTCAAACAAGTTACAATATTCACTTTATAAGCACATTATGTCATCAATTTTAATTAGTCAGTTAGGTATCTATATCTATACTTGATGACACTGGCTATTATAAATTTATTTTAAATGAAAAATGTAATATTACTTTTCGCAAACAGCATCTACAATTGCAAACAGCATGTTTGTTTGAAGGTTATCTTTCGAATGTTACGTATTATGCAGTCAGATAAATTGACGTGACCTTGCTCAGCGCTCTAATCCTAAAAGGAGTTGTTTAGGTCTTGAAGTCGCTAACCTTGATCTAAATCACTAATTCAAAAGCCTTGTTTTTAAGTACATTTTATAAATTGCTTCGAACTCGACACTCAAAACTAACAAATCATTTCAAACGTTCAAACTATTATAGTTACGCCCATTTTATCATACGAAAACCGACCAATGCCATGTCAAGTTAGATACAAATTACGATTTAATAGCGTTCGTTTGAAAAACATCTTTATCATTAATTATTAAGGTCGAAAGTACGGTAGCATTTTGGATGAAATACGTCATAGCTGTGCTAATGTGTGTTGATACAACAAACACAGTCGTGAATGGATAGGCACACACGCATAAGCCTCGAATGTCACGAAATCCAGCCTGTTTCTAGGTTAGAATATGCGCGGGCGCATATAGGCTTACCATGGCTTTCTAATGGTTTTAGCATTTTTCATTTTATTTTTTATAACAAAACAGCAAATAATTTTAATTTTTCGTTCCCTTGGGAAATGTTTATGTATTATTTATACGTTCTTAATTGAAATTGCAATTTACAAAATTTTATACATATAACACGTATACTTATATTATAATATTTTTTTTACCTCTACCGACGTTTCAGAGTTTGTTGTGGAATTAATTATGCATTGACTTTAAGTCGTATCTACTTATAATAAAGATACTTTTAAAAATTTAATTTTCCGACATGAAATAAAGACAAATATACGTGTATAATAATAATCCGTTGTCAACAATATTGAATTTACAATTTGTGTAATTAAGTCAATAAATAATTAATGCAATAGATATATATTATTACAATAAAATAGATACAATGTTAATAAAACTTAAACGCATATTGTATTTTACCGAGTATGATGCCGTTTATTAATCTATTTCTATTATATTTATATTGTAAATAGAGAGCGAATTTTGTATATGCGAAATAAACTCTGAAACCATTAAAGATAGTTTTAAAAAAATGACACCATTATACAAGGTATTATATTCTAGATGATCAAAGGCTATATTTTATGTATTTGTGAGTAATATTTTAAAACCAAACCTAGATTAATATGTTTAAAATCAATAAAAATACATATATTATAATCTCTCAGATTTTGGTAACCAGTTAGCCATCAATTCAAATTAATTGACAAGCTTATCAAAGTTGATTTATACAGATTTTAAGCATCAAATAATTTGAACGTACAGTAATAATATCAAAATAATAATGAGGACTCGTCCTCAACGTTCCAACAGCATGGAGTCCGGAACAACGACCTTGCGGCGCAGATCGGTGCGCCGATTCACTATTTATTTGATACGAACCTGTTATACGCTTTCAACTCGCTTTGTAGCTGGTAACACTGGCTTACTAGTCGACTATTGCGGGCTGGCAACACCATTAGTTATAGGGCTTAGGAAATGAACTTGTTTATCGATGTTTAGTTATCAAATTTTGTTGTGGAAACTTTTTATCGATTGATGTATGTAAATTTTTTGTATTATTGTTAGGACTGATTAAAAAGAATTTTGTTTTTTAATAAATTTAGCGTAGTGGTCGTTGGGTTATATCTTTTTTCTAGTGAACGCGAGTTCGATTCTTTAATATTATCTTTAAAATATGAAATTTAATAGGTATTCAGTTTTTGAAAACGTCGTTTTATCCGTGTTTTCAGGCAATGAAGAACTTCCACAATTTTTTTTATTACTAAATTTAAATATAATTTCTAAAAAAACACTCCAAATATAATAATTTAAAATTTAGTATCTATGATGTAATAAAATATAGTTAAATAAATAAGACCGAAAAAAATAAATCGACTTTAAACATACGCAGTTTCGTTAGCTCGTATGACATTTTCAAAATAAGTAAAGAAACCACAGAATTCTAACGTAACAAGCATCAAAAAAAATTATCAAAACATATAAACAATATGATCCAAACGAAAGCTTCCCCTTGTCCGTCTGTGGCTCACTTTCAGAATTGACTTATATTAATAGTACTCCAACAGACGCTGTTAGAAAAGTTCAGACTTAGACTCACTCGCTTAGTTCCATAGTGCTTCTGAACTTAGAACCTTGAGGGCACTTTGGTTAGGTTATTACATTTTTAATTTTAAACTACTTGTTTGCCTCGCGACTTGCCGTGTCTTCGCTAAATACTCGACAAAAAGGTTCTTTTTCATTTATACTAATATTATGAAGAGGTAAAAATTGTAAGTTTGTTAAATCCAATATCCGAAATACTGATTCGATTTGAAAGATTCTTTTTGCGTTTAATAGCCTATTTATCGAGGAAATTTATAGGCTATATTACATCACCATTGACACGAGAGAAACCGCAAGGGGCAGCTAGTATATAATTATTGTGTTTGTTAACAACGTAATTTGTATTTTTTGAAAAATAATTTTAAGCACTTAACACATTCTATACAGATTTATACAAGTGATGAACTTATAAAAAACTCTATTTAAATAATGTTTTTTTTTATTACTTGTCATATGCACTAGTTATATTTTTTTATATTATCGAAAAAAAAATATTCTATCGTTGTATAAATTATCATCGTTGCCTACCTCACAAAAAAAAATGTAACCTAAAACCGTCGTTCAGAAAGTGCATAAATTAGTACATTAGCGACAAGTCACACGTGTTACCCAACTATTAACAGAGCAAACACGTATGACAAACAGTTGGTGCCAACGTGTAGACACATCGTTAAATTTAAAAAACAACACCTTTAAAACGTTTACTCGATACACAACGTCATATATGAATATTCAAGCATTGATTTTAAATACCTGCGCGTTATTTTTAACCTATTACGTCAAAAAAATCATCTTTTAGGCCAGAATTACACTTGTAAGTTTAGCCCACATTTTTTAATTTATACTTTTTTATTTGTAAGTTTTACTATCGAGAGCAATATAAAACAAATATATAACTTAGTAACAGATTTATCTTAAGTAATTACGAAAGCTGTGAATGTCAAAAATAAAGCACTAACAGTTAATTCTTTCAGGTGTAAATCAATGAGAAATAACTTAGGTAAATCTTTATCTAAATTCTGAGAGCAAAACTCATATAAGTATTTCTCGCTTTATACCTAAAAAAAATTTACTATCAGTGACATATTAATTGACACTTACAGCTTACCGAAGCAACTGTTAGTAGGTTACAGAGAGTTTTATGTCGGTAACGAGAGTAAGACTTACAAGTGTAATTCCCGCCTTATATTTATTTTTACATAATTCCAATAAGTGGATGTACTGGTAGTAACAACAGCACATATACATATCTTGATTTTAAAATTAGCTTTTCTTTATAAATGACCATTTTATTGCCTTCTGGATAAAGAACTCTTTTTATACTATTGTTTTTTTTTTTAATTTCAATTATAGCTTAGCTGATTCTGTCTGGGTCTGTTAAAATATGAATCTCGTAGATAGATATGAATCAGACAATTTGCTGGGAAGGAACGGATTATATTATAGAACACATCGCTTCAATATAGTCATATAAATGACGCATGTCTATTTTTCCTTTACTCGTCTTATTTAGAAGACAAATTATATGTGAGGTTAGAAGTACATACCACATATGGATGCTGATAAGCAATAATGTGTCAAATTCGGAGATATTGATATATTTTGATACAGCATCAACAATTTAACATTATTAAAAAGAATTTCAAGTCATCTAAACTATATAAGTAAGGAAAAAAGTTTCTTAATTTAATGTATCGAATTTCAAGTGCGTTCAATATTTTGCTAATTATACAATAATCTCAAATATTTGAAAACTTATTCTTATACAACACATTAAATATATAAATCTGCTTTTAATTCATTATACCTTTTATCAAAATAAAAAAGAAAAGATGTATATATACGTCTTCAAACAAATTTATTAAGAATAGGTTTGACAACTTTAGACGCCATTATCTCAAAATCATGTCCGTGTGGGTTGACACAGTATTGCTTATCAGCGTCCATATAAGAGTTAGAGGCGAGAAATTATCGATCAAATGATCGAATTGAAAAATTTTTTATGATCCAAAATTATAATAAAAAATAATGTCTGTAAATTCGTAACCATCGTTCCGGATATTGTTACCAAACAATACAAGTAGAGAAACATAGACTATACTTTATTTTGTTAAAACAACAATTCTCTATTATTACGTATGCAGAAATTTCATTTGATAGAATACTTTTACCTAACGAGCTTCTAAACAAATGAAAAATTCAAAAACCCATAATTAAGGAGTCAAAACGAAAACAAGACGTGATTATTTACGTCGAAGTCCATAAATCAGTGCTTTTTGTCCAATTACAGTCATTAATCACTCAATCAACTCGTTAGGAATCATTCAACGTCCAGCACTCGTGCCCTTCAACTGTGTTTGTCGCTTTTAGGATTATGATCGATCGCTTTGAACTTTACTTTTGCCGACTGTATTGCTTTAGGTTTATGAGTATATAGATTTTTTGTCTAATAATGATGTGTGTATGTAGCGCTGGGTTTGCTATAGCGGTCAGTGGACAGGGCGGCAAGATCAGGGCTTATTTTTGCCTCTTAAATAAACCATATGAGTCATATTTTATAATAAGTTGCCCCTTGTGATTTCACTCGTGTTAATGGTTACTGCTTCGCTCCTATGAGTCGTAGCGTGATGTAATATAGCCTATAGCCTTCCTTAATATTCCTTAATTCGAATCATTACTTTCTGAGATTAGCGCGTTCAAACAAACAAACTTTTCAGCTCTATAATATTAGTATAGATTTGATAATATATTACTATTTATATTTTCAAACAATATTAGATTTTTTTTGCAATTTATTTCAAATACAAACACTACATATGTATGTTAGACAGTAAATGTTTATGTGATTAATATGTAATTACATACTTAGGGTGATATTATTGTCATTCGGTGTCACTAATATTGAGACGAGGCCGACCTTCAGCGTTCGAGTTACATTTACAATGTTAAAACAAATCATGCGGAATTATGTTTAGAGGCAATTAATACTAATCTACACTAATATTTCAATATGTCTGTTTGTATGGAATAATCTTTAAAGGTCTATGACCATTTCTGTTTTTTTTTTCACTGATATATAGCCACACTTCCGAATCGTGGTAATATATTGTAGCAATACTGTGTCAAGCCACATAAAATTCATTTTAAGTAAATGGCGTCTAATTGTCATACCCACAAATACATTACATATAGTATAAATATGTTGAATCTATAGTATTTTTATTTCTTACAATTATTATAAATACAAAGGTTTGTAAAATGGCATGGATTTTAAAGGAATTTTGTTTCACGTGCATTCAGAAAACTACACAGGCTTTTTATGAACACGCCACACGGGCAGAGCTGCGGGCGGAGACTAGTATTGTATAGTGGTTTATATTTTACAGTTAATTGTGTTAGTGTAGTTAAAACCAAATCGAAATCCACACAGACGAAACCGCTAGAAAAGCTTGTTGCATATAACTAAAAAAAAAACAGGATTATTTATTTCCTTTAGCCTATGTCTTCTACTTTGTATATATAAAAAAAATACTGATAACTTTGACTGTCTTTTTGCATTGAATAGGTTTCGAAACTACTAGAGCGATTAAAAAAAACTTTTTGCGTTGGATAGCCCGTTTATTGAGGAAGGTTATAGGCTATATTACATCACGCTACGACTCATAGAAGCGAAGCAGTTACCATAAACGTGAGTTAAACCGCGAGGGAGCTAGTGTATGATTAATATAAATTATTTAGGTAATCATAAATACGATGTATGTATCGCAAAATATTGTTACTCACTGTTATATAAAACAAATTTATAATAAAATTATTTATCTGAGGAACTTTTAGCTATGTACGATTTACGACGCCTGTCTGTTCAAGCACGACACGAATCTAGACTTTTTTTGGATGCTGTGTAATGGAAATGTAATGGTTTAAAACTTTAAATTACCATTACGAGACTTCATTATATAGGAGATAAAATAAAGTCACATTAATAAAATTATCTACATGAAACCGTAAATAACAGTTAGTTTTAATATAACTTTACTGTATGAGCTTGTAAATGCCCCACATTTGGGTAAAGGTCTCTTTTCCTATAAAGGATAGGAGCTTAATCCACCACGCTGCTCCACTGGGGGTTGGCGGATATACATGTGTCAGAATTTCTTTTAACAAACGCAGAGTTTCTCACGATGTTTTCCTTCATGGAATATGAAAGGAATTAATAGTCTTAAGCATTTGAAAACTCAGCGATGCTAGCCGGGATTTCAATCTGCGATCATCCGTTAAGATCGACTTTTTAACCGCTACACCATTAAAACATATATGTATGTATGTAGATTATACATACAATTTTAAAATCAAGTAAACAGATTCGATATATGTGTATAGAGTATTTAAAATTTCTCGTTAAAGCTTTTTAATAAAAGATACTTCGGTTTTAACGATATCCATTTAGTTATAATAATTTTATAGATTAAGGAAACTACAATTTAATAATTATATAAAAAAATAATTATCTTAATCATTTATGTACCTATTATCCTTGATATTAATAGCTCTGCTCTGCTCTACCTTTAGTACCTAAAGTATTTAACGTATATAAATTCTAAAAGATAGAAATTTAAAATATAATTTATTCAAAATGGCTTTTTTAAAAACCTTTGAAATTCAATTTTGTACACCAAACTTTCAATTATAAATATTTGTGTGTTTATACATATGTAAAATTACCACGATTTCAATTTGTGATTTCTATAAAAAACCATTGACTTTTTTCGAATAAAAATGTAATTAACGAAAATATTATTTAACGTAATATTAATGTACATTGTACACACATAAATAATTACTGTATACATTGTATTGGTAAGTTTAATTATTTCATAATAAATAGAGACGCTTAATATTTCAATTAAGTAAGTGACTAAAAAAATACACAAAACTTCATAAAAGATACCATAAAATATAATAACGTTTAAAAATAATAAAAATGTACATCGAGGTGGAGGCGATGGCCGGCAGCGGAAACAGGTGCTTGTAATTACAATCTGTATGTATGTATGTATGAATAATCCCATGAACTACGCCGCGGTAATGAGTTTTTCTAATATTGTTAAGATAATTAAATGAGTTAATTGATAAGGCTTAAATGAAATTAATGAAACGGCTGTATTTGTATAACTGAATCTCGTGTCATTAAAAGAAATGTTAATTTTAAAAGAACTTTTGTAAGTAACATTTAATTTACTTCTTAAAAGTAATATCATATGTTTTACATATTTTTGCGAATGCATTTTATTATAGATTAAAAATGGATTAAAACATTATTTTTATTTGTCTTTTGATACCTATTATAATTGATTTACAATAAAGTATATTTAATATACTATGTAATATATGCCAATCTTTGGCAATTTATCCTCGGTCATAGTAGTTGGCATATATTTATAAATAGTAACAGTTGGCCTCAAAGATATTTTATAACGAAATATTACATTAATATCTATATACAATTTGACTTTAAAAATCCGTTCCCATTTTCAACTCTGACAAATTCGTCAGTTTACGTTCCAATTATGCCCTCGCTTGTCATCCTCAGTTGCTAGGCAACTTCGTCCAAAATTCTGGTGCCAAAATACATGAGCTTATAGCATATGCAGAGTTTTATATTATCATTTGTTGGTCCAAAACAAAATGATGAAACTGTTGACCAATTTTTTTCCATCATGGTTTTCATTATCACTAGTGTTATCAATTGATCTGGATGATTCGTGCGAATACTTCGCATCATTAGTAAATAGTTACGTAACAATTTTAAACTGTTACTTTTAAATGAAAATATTTATAAAAGCATTAACTTTAAGGCGAGAATTACACTTGTAAATTTTTTTACAGGTACCGGTAACCGTATAAAGCAATGACAAATGTGAATGACACCTTATGTAAATCTTTATAGAAGTCTAAGAGCCAAAACTTACAAGAGTAATTCTCGCCTTATACATAGTTTAATCAAGTCCTGAATGGCCATTCAAGTTAACTTGATAAAAATTAAATAATTACCCCCTTGTGTAATTATTCCGTATTATTCTGTAATAAATGACTGTTATCAACACGAAGCTACGGACCGACAGCTTAACGTCACGCAATTTTATATGTTGTTATAAAATTATATACATAGTAATTTCATAAACATATACAGAGTTAATTTTTTAAGTGAGCGTGGATGGTCGAATGTGAAACTATAGTGAATAGCGAAATACTTAAAAGGAATATCGGTATTAATTTTGATGAAACCTAAAATTTACATATTAATTATAGTTCATAGAAATATTTTTATAAATGTAGCAAAAATATAACAGTCTTAATATGGAAGAATTATATTTATAATAAAATAAATAAAACAAAAACGATAACCCTTATTAAACAACAATTTAATATACAAAAAAGTCTATTAATTTCGATTTTCTTATTACCTTTGCTGAATGAATTTTAATGTGGCTTGTAATCATCATATACTAGTTTTTTTGGATGAAGATGAAGACTCAAAAACTAATTACATATGCAATTATTATTGAATGTTCATTGTTTTTTGTAGGAGATTAAATTTATAAAGCCGACAATTGAATAGGTATAGATCCTAATAAAATTAAAAATATTTTTATCTTAGTGTTATTTGTTTGGCGAGAAACACACTAGTAAATTTTGTTCACCGACAAATAAGATTAACAATTATAAATTACAATTGTTTAAGTATTACTTTTACACCTAAAAGAATTTACTATCAATGACTTATTTAATGAAACTTACGTAAGGTGGTGATCAATTGTTTCCAGGATACAGTTGTTTTATATGAGATACGAAAGTAAAACTTACAAGTGTGATTCTCGCCTTCTGTTTGTAACTCAAACACATTATTATGTCATTTCCATAATATTCTCTATTCTCTGCATGGGATTTAGAGACACATGAGGGATTAAAAGAGTTAAGTTTATAGTTTTATAACACATTATAATGACGTCACGTCATTATGCTCTTCACTCGTGCGAGCTTAGCTTTTATTTACTAAATGACAAAATAAATAATGAATTCGCAGATAAATACAAAGTATATAATTATTTTTAAAAATTACTTCATTATGAGATAGTTCTCTTTGTAAAATTCATATTACGATTCAGAGAGAACTTAGTGTTAATTTGACTTACTTTGAATAACAAAAAGTTTTTTTTTTTTTTTTGAAAATTAATATTCTCCTAACAGATCTTAAATAAGATTTTTTATAGAAATAGATGGCAAACGAGCAGGCGGGACACCTGATGTTAAAAGATCAGCCCTGCGCATGGATATTTGCGTAACTAGAGGAATCCACAAATGCGTTACCAGTTTGAAAAGGAATAAGTGATGAAGGAGAATAGAAAGTAAGGATAGATGGAAGAAGGGGTTCGTCTTCCGGCTCTCTCACTCACCGTACGAAATACAGCTGTATTAGCTAGCAGTGAGGTGCTGCCCGTTTGAGCCAACTAATATACTGACTGTCTACCTCCAAAGAATTTTTATTAATAGACCGCGGATTTGTGAATGTAAGCCATTTAAAAAAAACTTCTTCATCTATATATAAGTATTATAAATTAATCTATGCCAATAACATTGCTTTTTGAATTAAAAACAAATTTATTCTTCCTTAATAATACGGAAATAAGGAGACCTTGTCTAACTGAGCCTTGGGTCCGCCTAGAATACTAGATTTGTTAGAATTTCCTTAAACTATAAAGTTTATTGTGTAAATAAAACTGCTCAAACCTGCTCAGAATTATAATTAATCTGTGACGGAACTGTAGTCGAGTTGACATTAAAACCAACATGGCGGCTACTTCGACATATTAAGAAAACAATTTACAATTTACAAATTTAAAGGTTTACTCTGAATTCAAATATATATTCGTATTTTGATATCCTTATATAAATAATTTAGGGTTAAATTTCTGAATTCTCAATACTTTAACGATTAAAAATTTAACAATGATTCTATTTTTTTAATGGCAATAATAATAATGTGTTTAAAACAAATTAATGTGCTTCTATTACTACTTACAAGGCGAGAATTATACTTGTAAGTTTTACTCTCGTCAGTGATGTAACACAAAACTGTAATTTGGTAACAGTTACTTATGTAACTTGACGAGAACTGTCAAAAGTAAGGCATTGACAGTTAATAAACAATTCATTAAAATCTGTCAGTAAAAGCCATAAACCAAAGAATTGAATTGAATTGAAAATCTGTCAGTCTGTGTAAATATATTAAATATAATAAAATTAAAATAAAACATGTGATTGTCCCATTAAAATTATCTGTATTTTTATACTATTATGTTTAATATTTATGTGTATTGTCTAGGTTTTTTGTGTTGTCTGGAAAAGTTAAGAATTTTCATATTTCAATACTATCAGCATTTTAATGCTACTAGTTCGCTGTATCAATTATTAACAAATATTTTGCTACCTATAGGAGATATGGTGTTAAAATAGCATCTCTTTTAATACATTTAGGGTTAATTAAAACGTATGTAATAAAGTTCTATAGCCCTCTGGCCGTTTGGATATTCGATATCCGTTTAAATAAAAGATAATTAACAGATGAAGACACGAAGTAAAAGTCGTTGTAAAATAGAAAATGTTACTTAATTAAGATATTAAAAGGATAATATCCTTTATATTGGTTTACAATATATAGTATTGAAATATAACCGAATGCTTTTTCAGAGCTTTCTTTGTAACATATATTCTCGAATTCACTGTGAATGAGTATGGTGGATTAAATTATAATTCTCCTGAATAGGACAGGACGTTGCCCAAAAGGATATACGAGTATACAGGATGCTACTTATAAAATTAACAATCCATATTAAAAATGACAAATTAAAAAAAAATAAGTAAATATTAAAAACGTTCTTATTATTAACCGAGTTAATAAAGGGCAACAATACGGTCGACTAATTAAGTGGCCAAGGTGTTGGTGATAGCATCTGATGAAGTGATAAGCGCGCGACGGCTTAATTCGTTACCTTTCTTTATTATTATTTTTTCTAACCATACCTACTTAACGTAAATAGATAAAAAATGTCTAATACGTTAGTATAGCGAAGTGTTCGAATTTTAAATTGTTTTTTTTTTTTAAAGATGTCGGTTTGATTTATTTGTGATGTTTCAGAAAATGTTGTTAGATTTTAAGTTACATTTAACTTTTTGTTTTTAAAACCTATTTATTTGATATGTCCGTACCTAGTTTTTACATTCAATTTCTATCGTTTTAATGAAAAAATCATTAAGATTAATTCATTCTTACTTCGTTGTAAATCAAGAGAAATAAAATTGTTAGTGACGTTTCAATACATAGAATATATGAAGAATATTAAATTCATATTTTTTTTATTTAAAATTCCGAAAAGTAAAAAAATATTTTGATCTAATTGCTTCAAATGTTTACAGGATCCATTCTGGATTAATCAGATAGTTAACTTAAGATAATAGGAATATACATAAGTGTATACAGTTATACATCCATCTATTTTATATACAATATAGATAAGGAATTACAAATAAGAAAATAACTTAGAAATTTCATATCTCGAGTGTCTAATTTAATTATTTTATTATGAATAGATTGTGTTTTTAGTATCGTTTAAATAATATCTACAATCTCATTATACTACTTGAAGAAATTATAAATAAGTTGGTTTTGCGGTCTTCCGTAGAATTATAGACCACAGAATAAAGTTTAATTTAAGTATTATTTTAATATGATCGGGATTTAAGTACGATAATTTATGCTCATAAAAGGGAAACTAAAAAAATGATAATTATTTTTAAACATTTCATACTTTACTCTGTTTCTTTTATTTTTTAACCATGTTTTTAATCTATATTTTTCGCTTGTTTTATATTGAGATTTTGCTAAAAGTAAACTTTATTAATATTGCAATTTCTAGATTTTAATAAATTTAGTCTATCCACCAGCATATCTTATCATGCACGATAACAGATAACACAAGCGTTTATCAATATTAGCAGCCAAACAATGCGTATCGATTAAAAACTCGCGCCATATTTTGCATAAAAAAGACACGAGGTTCTTTATAGTGTCGCCAAAAGTCAACATCGTTATGCGGGAAGTTAGATGCGAACGGTTTGGGCCGTTATCTAACCGTGAAAAAATACCCACCGCGCCCGCCCACCGTACCTCTCGCTTACGGTATTTCGATCGTGCGAGAGAGACAGACATTAAAGTTTGCACGTGTCACGCGAAACAGCTATATTTTCGTGCTTCGTCGTCAAACAGTCGGTTTGGCCTAAATGAATGTTTTATTATATTAATTGCTTCTAACTCGCTGTCTTCGGATTGTAATCGTTTGACCTTTGAAAGTCAATTAAACACTAATGGTACGTTTTCGAATTGTGAGAATGTGGCTTTTTTGCGTTTCTATTAATAAAGGCTTGGATTAAAAAAAACTGAAGCGTTAGTCTCGCAATCTAGTAGAAGTTAGAAACTTGACCGTGTATTTTTATATTAAATAAAATTTAAGATAAAAATAAAATGGACACGCAAAAATTCTACGCACGAAACTTATTACCATAACCTAGATATAAAATTAATCATGTTTAAAAATTAATTCATATAAAAAATTATCATACAAAACCAATCATCGAAATTTCAAAACATTAACCAACAAATTATAACGCCATCTAGCGATTAAAAGCGGAATAAGCGCTATTCAACGCCATCTACCGTTGAATAGATTCAACAGGCCCTAAGCAGAGTAATTAGCATGCCGTATTAAGCACTTGTAACGGCCCATTGGTTCAAATCCTGGGCCAGGCAAGCGTGTTTAAGTTTATAGACGTGCTAAATGATTGCTTTTTAGTTTATTGGTTCGGTTAAAGGGGCCTTTTACGTTAATTAATCAATTACAGGGATATTACAATGTTACATGGCACACGTTACAGGGTTGGGATCGTGTGTGAATTGCAATAAGAAAGATATTTATTGATTGCTCAGTGTCGTGTGTCTACCTATACACGACTATATAGGTGAGCTCATGGATTTTGTCATCCAGAATACCGACCACTGTGGACGGCGTTGCCTAGCAACCAGCTCGTGACTGATAATAACAGGCGAGAGTATCTTTGCACCAAGAAGACAAATTTATAGGACGAGCTTGACAAATTTGGAAATGAGTGCACTTAACGTCAAATAGTAAGAAAATAACATCTGTAATTGTAAAAAAATCATTGGTGAAGAAAACAGATTGGAATGTAACGTCTGTCGAAATATCAATATAAATAAACCAATCCTTTATTAATACAAAAATGTGTTTTCAGAAATACAAATCAACTATGACCTGGTCACCTTTTTTTGTTATAATATTACGTGTATCCGCGCTGCAAGGCGCAAAATATTCTGCCCATGACTAAAGATTTAATTAATTGGTGAGAAAACTAATGTTCGTAAAAACTGCATTTAACTGGTAAGTCTTAATGACAGTGCCGACATCTCGTTTGATGTGAAAAAGTTATAATTCGAGGAGGATTCTTTCTTATATTTTGAGACCCCCAAAATATTAATACAAAAAAATATAATGGTTTCAAAATAGATTCAATCGATTTAGATACAAATTTTTCAAAACAAAATAAATCGCAAAATTCAAAAATTTTTAAAAATATATTAAGTAGAGTATTAGAGCTAGTAATAAAAATATTCTATTATTTAATATAATCATCACTGCATTAACATAATATGTGTATATACAGTAAATCGATATTCTTAGAATCAACGAGTTATGAATAACATTACCGAGACGAGGTACTCGATCACGCTTGACAGAGTCCGATGCCACCACAGATTATTGAAAATATAATTATTATAGCACAGATTATACTTCATTCTGATATTTTAGCCGAATATGTTAGTAGGTTAGTCTACTAAAAATGTTTTTTTTTTCTTTACGTAAATTATTTAAGTAAATTTACAATTAAAATAATTATTCCAAATGTAACATATTGTTTACACTACAATATAAAAAAAATATATTTTTTAGTTTTTTTGTAAATCGCAAAATTCATAAACTACGAGTCCCTTTTGTAAAAAATATTTATCAGGTTAGATAGCGTGTTATTTTAATATTATAGGCTATATAACATCACGCCACTAGAGGCAGAGCAGTAACTCGAAACGTAAATAAAACTGTGAAGACTTGTTGTATCTATAAAATTATTTAACCAAGTTATTGTTGGTAATAACACTTTAGGCTTAAACAAAATATTAAATAAACAATCATTAGATATACTAAATGCCACATGACGCCACATTATCAGGAACCTTGAGTTAAACACCCAATTACGAGCGAACGATAGTGATACTGCGCCGTGGTGTCTATCGGATTAAGATTGTTTTATCATTTTAAATTATCTCATGTCGGCCATTTTGTTTTGAATTTAAGTGCGTTAGTCATATTTCTATGAATTTTCGACTGTTTAATTAAGTATTTGTCATTAATTTTGTGTAGAATAAAACAATCAACTATATATAAATTATAGGCTATCTATACTAATATTCTAAAAAGTGTTTGTCACTTTGTAGGTACGATTAAAAGAAAATTATAGGCTATATTACATCACGCTACGACTTATAGGAGTGAACTAGTAACCATAGACTACAGCAAGTAAGGCGATAATTACATTTGTAAGTTTTACTCTCTTAACTAATATAAAACTATTCTTTAACCTGGCAACAGACACGTAGTGAATAGTCACGAAAGCTGTGAATGTCCAAAACAAGGCACTGACAATAAATTCACCAGGTATAAAGCAATAACAAACGACTTATGAAAATCTTCATTAAAATCTGAGATCAAAACTGATAAGCGTAATTCTCGTCTTACATGAGTTGGAAAATAAAGGCGTATACTAATAATGTATTGTCTTTTTATTATCACTTCTAGGCTCTACAACAACAAAATATGTATTACTCTTAATAAGAAATGAAAACCCAATTCAAATCCTACGAAAAATGCCCAATACGCACAATTTCCTCTTAAAACTCGAGTCTCATTTTACCGTTTGCAAAGTTACACATAATTACAAGTTAATGTCGAACTAGGTAAACCTAGACCCAACATTCGAGTCGATTGCGACAATATCAACGGCCAGCCGGGCCTAGGTCATTGTTGCTTGAAGGCCTCGCAGCGAGCGCAGCGGTTATGTAAAGGTCTTGGACTTAGGTTAGATACTAGCTTAATATATAACTTAATATAGGTACATATATTTCATATACTTTCTGTCTCTTGCGGTTTCAATCGCGTTTATCGTGCTTCGCTCTTTTAAGTTGTAGCGTGATGTAATATAGCCTATAAAATTTCTTAATAAACGGCCTATCCAATGCAATTTATTTTTAAATCGGTAGTTTCAGTGATTTCTTACAAATTTACAAATTTTTTTTTTTTAAATTTTAATTAGAGTTCTTAGTTCATAGTGTATTTTTTTATTACCTCTGAACTTCATCATTCTTATACTCATTTTGAAAATTGTTTTTTTTTATTTGAGATTCAGATTAGTCTTATAATATTTTCATAAAAATCGATTCAGTTTTTTGGTTTTGAAATCAAAGATACATACATAAGACCATATGCGAGTGAAACCGATACAAGCAGTAATAAATATTTAAATTTCGATTCAAATAGAAAAATTTTAGTTACCAACACCAAATTTTAGTTACCAAAATCGGGTCTACACTCGAAAAAAAAGTGTCTCTTGTTATATCAAAATATATATATTTTAAGTATGTTTTCGAGGTATTTAAATACAAGCTAATCGTGTTACCGTAGCCATCAGTTTTCATTTGAAAGGTGGGCGATGTGTCGGAGTTATCAGAGCGTGGAGTGTCGCGCGACGGACGGACAACCGTCTAACATTTCTTTTTATATACATTTAAAGTACCTATTTAATGTTTAAGTATATATAGGAAAAAATTATGTGTTGTAATAGAACTATTTAAGGAATAACTTTTCCAGAAAATGTATTTTTTCCTCAACCAAAATATTACTGTATCTACTTTATGAAAAATGTGTATTCATAATGTTATATTTATACACACGATTTAATTTTAACTTGCCGCGTAAAATAATTTTCTTTTTTTTTTCAATAGTATTTCGTACAAAATAAACATTATTTGGTTATGTTGGTTAAACAGACGACAAATGATATACTCACAGACGGATGGTCAATTAAATTAATCGCTAATCAGCAATATAATGAATGATCTATAAATATCCTAGACAAGTACTTTTATTAGCTTATCATACATTTAAATTCCCCAACAGTACTTAAGTACAACGAAATTTCTAGAAATAGAACTGTTACAAGAACAATAATTTAAATGTAGAAAGCAATTAGTGGTTCTATAAATGGGGATTACCCTTTGAATGGATCGTATAAATTATAAAGTTTTTACTAATTAATTTATTATCATGTCATTATTATCCGTAAATTTGTAACATATTAAAATGATTGAAAATCATTGGTAGACTAGCTAGTAATTCGTTAAATTTAGCTTTAGAAAATCATTCTACGTGTGCATGTTGCTATTCAATAATAATAGATGGCGATTTGCAATTTCAGTTATAAATAACGCCATCTATTGGTGAGTAAAACACAACAAACGCTAATGTTGAAGAAAATACTATCGAACATTGATTTTAGTACAATATCGTTTGTTAACTAAGTTGTATCCTTTAAAAATTTAACATTAAACTAAATTTAACACAATTTTTTATGTATATTTACTACATATATAATAACTATATTTTAAATCCGTTTTAGGTATATGTATAAAGTAAAAACATAACCTAAATTCGATTATATTAAAAGAAATGTAACCTACCCAAAAATGCGACATTTAGTAAACCCCAGACAATTTTTTAAATTTTAAACCCATCAAACCAAAGCTACAGAGTACAAAAAAATTCCTACACAAAAAACATTACCCCCTTTCTGTAAACAGTTCAATTCGTCTCAATATACTTAGGTCTAGTTATTCTTGTATCTAGGCTATGGCTGCAAGCGGACCTTGACTGTGAACAAGATGAAATTACAAGCCAGAAGGTCTAATTTTCAGTTAATTTGCGACGTCGATATATATTATCAATGGCTGATTAATACGCTTGTAATAATATACTCGAGGGTCGCGGATTCATATTTTGTGTTAGACCATTATCGATATACTCTTTATATTAATGAAGTAAAAATGATTCAGAAAGTTATGTGTAAATAAAATTATAGTGTCTGTTTGTAATTTCCAATTAACAGCTTTTAACGAAATGCACATGACACACACGGTACTTACATCAAAAACACATATTTCTTTCATTTTTATCTGTCTGTCGTTCTCTGAAACGGCTGGATCGATTTTGACATGATTTTCACTCACAGATAGCTAATGTTACAAGGACTAACTATGCCCAGTTGACACCATGTATAGAACAAAATCTATTAGTAAGTATTTAACAAGTTTAAACTTATCGAACTGGACGATTTTGAGGTGCGTTTAAAGAAAACCTAATTTTAAACAGACACCTTAGCGCAGTGGTCACTGCAACTGACTCAAGCACTAACGCGGGTTCGATCCCCGCTCACGGCAAATATCTGTATTGGCCATACGGATGTTTTTCGTGGTCTGGGTGTTTGTGTTAGTGTTGTGTTTCCGGACCCCCGACACAAGATCACGCGATCTTAATGGGAGCCGTTGAGTGTGATGCGTTTATTAAAAAAAAAAAGATTTGTCTATAAAAAATCGAAAAGTAAATCGTTGATTTAAAACATAGTATATAACGTATATAATATAACGGATATAACTTACACATAGAACGATAAGGACGATCAAATTGTAGAACCTTGCGCTCCGACCTGCCGCGTTATCAGTTAGAGTGCATTGCTGTTATCTTATCAGTAGGGTGGCTGTGGTTCTAACTGAACACGGAAATAATACTTAATTTGTGTAGTATCTTATATCACTAGCTGTGCCCGCGACTGCGTTCGCGTGGACTATAGAATGGCATGTCTCATACAAAGTAAAATTGTACTCTGTGGTGCCTGTCAAGAAAGTAAAATCTCTCTCTCGAGTCGCATTAATTAATAGCGTTTTGTAAAAAAATACCTTTTCCTTTAGATTTCCGTATACTATTACTTCATAAAAGTTGATTCTCATACGTGACACAATAGATGGTGCAATGATACAGAATGATTTTTTAATAAGCGGGTTCGATTCATGGCTAGTAAAATAAGATTTCTAAAATAAAACTAGCCTAAGTTACTCCTTATAACTTAAGCTATCTGATAATTTGAAATTATAAACAGACACTTCAATTTTATTTATTTGGCCGTCTAGCGGTCGGAATTCGACCATAGTTCATTAAATTTTCAACAGATTTCAAAATTGACCACAGATAATTCAATAACAAATAGATTGTAGTGTGTGTAATATTTTTAGTTTCTCTGAAACTACTGATCAGATTTTAAAAATTCTTCTTACGTTGGATAGCCCGTTGCGAAAAATAGGCTATATAACATCACGCTGCGATTCCTATAAGAGAAGCAGTAACCAGAAACACGAGTAAAACCGCAAAAGGTATCTAGTCCCATATAAATTTGTGTTTCATTTACCAAAATCGTGTAGTTAGGAACTGATAAGGCAAATGGACCGGCGGTGAGGACCTCATGGCCGCCCTACCCATTATAATCGTGTTGCAATTTCGGTTTAGACAAAACTGCATACAAACTGCACTTGACTTCGCTTATCTCGCTGATAACAGCTCGTTAACGCTATCTCTGTACCTAATACTAATCTATGCTCTAAACTGATGTGATCATATTGTAATATTACTTTAACTATGTCTTGGTTAATGGTGGCATATTAAGGTATGACCGATTTAAAAAAATGGAGGTACAAAATTTAATAATCTTTATGTATTTATGGAATAAGTTTGTATGTAGGGGGTAATCTCTGAAACTAGTGATCCGATTTGCAAAATTATTTTTGAGTTATATAGTATCTTTTTTAAGGAAGGTTTTAGGCTATATTACATTACGTTACGACTCAAAGGAGCAAAGCAGTAACCATAAACGCGAGTGAAACCACGAGGGGCAGCTAGTAAAATATACATAGATACGAGTGAAGTCATGAGTAAGAGTTAGTTATTTTTAAATTGACAGTAAAAAAAATTTGCAATGAAATATGGACTGTTAAAGTCATAATGTATTACTTTAATTCATTGCCAGATGTTCTTAAGATCCGAAGAAGGCAGCTGGGACAATCTTTGCATTTTGAAAGCCGTGGTATGACGTCACTAAAAATACAAAATGGCGGATAATAGTTGGTGAAACAATTAGGGTAATCTGTGGCATAATTATTATTTTTAAATTATGAAAGTTACATTATCACAATTTTAACTAATTAATTTGTGTCTTATTTAAAAGGTGAATTAATTGAAAGTATTCTTTGCTACTATATAGAGGATTTTCAATCGAGTGTTTTTTTCAGTATGTCATTTCTTAATTAAGGCAAATTCATTTTGTAGTGTGCATTACGGCGCCATCTGTTATGATCTAACTAAACTTAAAATTATAGTTAATTTATACTTATAGGCGATTAACATTGTTTTCAGCGTTTTTTACTAAACTTTTTTAACCATTATATTATTAAAAATTAAATTGAATTATTAAACTATGTTTTAGATTTATCTAAAAAACGATATGTAAACATATCTGTAAGATTTTTTATTAAAAAAATCTTTTTAATAATATCAAACTGTTGTAACATCTCAAGTAATTCCTAATACAATAAATAAATAACAAAAAAAATATATATTCTTAAAAATTCCAAAAATACATATGAAAAATGTAAATAAACACACAAAACTGTTTATAATAAAGATATATGAATGATTCAAACACTAAATCCAAGGGATTGCATAATTTCATCTCATTCACGAAACAAATGTACGGACAGACAAAAAAAGAGGATCAGTTTCAATACATACGAAATGAGAATGAAATACGCTCAAGTTGAGACGGTAAGGCTGTGCTGTATTTAAAGCTAAGATCATAATATTTAACGCTTTAAAATTAGCCAACCCTTTTAAAATAATTCATATTTGGACGCTGATAAGCAATACTGTAACACGAACTTCACTTTGAGAAAATAGCGTATAAACATGTCAAACCTATTCTTAATTTATAAAAAATATCCATCCTTTCTTTTCTTGTCATGACAGTTACAATAAGAAAAGCAATATAAGAAGTTCTGAAACAATACGCCTACGTATATTCAGCAAACCTATGAGTCGTAGCGTGATGTTATATAGCCTATAACCTTCCTCATTAAACAGGCTATCCATCACAAACATATTTTTTAAAATAAAATCAGTAGTTTCAGAGATTACCCCCTATATACAAAGTCACTAACAAATTTTAGCTCTATATGATATTAGCGTAGATAGAAAAATTAAGTAACATTGTATTCAAGAGCAGAGCAGAGCAGAGCAAACACGAGCAAAATTAATGAAATAAGTATTGCTAAGTAAATATTAGTATGAAGGTATTGCGGCTGGATTACACAGCGTGTTTCTGTTTGTAGGTCTTTGCCCCACAAAGGGTTTCACGTGGGGCTTCACTTGCTGAAATGTAAATTAACTTATTAGCTTTAATTCGTTTCGAAACAACTGGTGTATTGTTGCAAGTTGTTTAAAAATAACCGTAAATCATTTTAGTTTAGTTGGTATTTTATCGAATGGTCTATGTATGATTGTATGGGTCACCTAGCTGACCTTTGCGATTTCACTCGCTTTTATTGTTACTGCTTCGCTCCTGTGTGTAATATAGCCTATAGCCTTTCTAAATAAATAAACTATCTAACACAAAATTAATTTTTCAATTCGAACCAGTTGCTCCTGAGATTAGCGCGTTCAAACAAACAAACTCTTCAGTTTTATAATATTAGTATAGATGTAAAATAGGATTTTAATAAATTGTGTATTTTGTTCTTATATATTTTGATAATGATTTATAAAGCTTACATTACAAAAAACTATTTATTAATTTAATTAAATATAATTTTTAACAAATATTTCTGGTAGGTTCATTAATTCTATTGATTATAAATTAACTAAATTATATATTTCAATAAGTATAGCAGTCAGTGTACCGTGACCACGTGACCGGTCCGTGAACCCGTCAAGGGTGAGTGAAAAGATCGGTCGCTGTAGTATGTGACACGTTCATTCACAGCGGCGTGCTCGTTTGTGCTCATCTGTGCTCGTGTTTGCTCATATGTGCTCTGCTCATGGTTGGACACAAACTGCTCCTTTCAATAGCTCGAGTTATCTCTGCTCTGTCTTGCTCTGTTTTATCATAATTAATTACGAGCCATTATATTATTCTTCAATCGCAAAGAAAAACAATAGAATTAAGAAATTGTACCTATTCCTTTTATTATATTCTATTTAAGATGAAAATCATCAAAAATATTTTGTTCAAGTAGGCTTTCATAAGTACTTTTGAGACGTTAAAATATTTTTTATTAATTTTTTTTTAAAGTACATAATAAATATTTATCATCGTTCAACTTGAATACATAAGTAAATAGATATAACTGAAATATCTAAATAGTTCAACAGAGTAAAAGTCTCACGATTCCTACTAATTTTACATATTTTATTATATTTAAAATAAAAAAAAAACGAGCATACAACAATTATTCATTAAAATCCGAAATTTTTGTATTTCTAAACATTAAATTTGAATACCTAATTCACTCAATTTCAAATTGCGTATTGATGATACATTTTTAAAATTGAGATTCATAATTCCTTAATTATTATGTATAGAAAAAGTTTTTATGTTATGAACTAAAATATTTATTCGTAAAACTTCGTTAGGAGAAAGAATTGAAAATTCCTTAAAATTCGTCTAACATTTGTTGAAAAAAAAAAATGTTTCAACTCATTATTTATAACAAATTCGTAAAGTTTAAATTGCATTCATTTAAACTTGTGAAAATAAGTTGTTAAAACTGAATTTGTTTTATACAATTTTCGAATCCAATTCTGAAACTCAGTTAAAACGCGAAGTTAGCGAAGTAACACCTAGATTGGGATACGGAAAAAGTCTAGAAAAATGTCTGTGGGGGGAAAATGAAGTTTCTTAAAAACTAAAAGTCGGACCTACGAAATTACTTCCTTCGGCCGGCGTAATAAAACTCTTTGGGGGCAGGGCGGGGCCCGTTTGTTGGCGAATTGTTTATATTTTCGATATATTTAATTCATTGGGGTTTTGTTTTGTTTTTATACGTATATATGTAAATATATAACTAATTATTCTTAAAATGTTTACTGTATCTATCCAATTAATGATAAATTTGACTCTTAAAGGAACAAGGATTTAAAATATTGCTTAAAATTTAACCTCAGAATGCAATATCTATCTGGTAATGTTTTATACATTTTATTTATGAAAGTTGTCAAAATTTAATTTTTACAATATATAACATTTTAAATGTTTAACACATAAAATATTAAATCTAATCTATATTAATATTATAAAGCCGAAGAGTTTGCTTGTTTGAACGCTAATCTCAGAAATTACTTTTTCGGATTGAAAAATTCTTTTTGTGTTAGATAGTTTATT
Source organism: Hypolimnas misippus (assembly GCA_037950945.1). NCBI lineage: Eukaryota > Metazoa > Arthropoda > Insecta > Lepidoptera > Nymphalidae > Hypolimnas > Hypolimnas misippus. Next base: position 8,302,791 of record JBBEEQ010000009.1, read on the forward strand.
TATTGAGGAAAGTTATAGGCTATATTATATCACGCTTCAAATCATAGGAGCGAAGCAGTAACCATAAATGCGAGTGAAACCGCAAGGGACAGTTAGTTTGTAATATAAATTATTATTTTATAATCAAAAAAATTTTGACAACGAATTGGTTTGGCATCGCTGTAGGTTGCTGGAATATTTTAGATGAATTCATTGAACGTCGCCATCGTCTCAATCAATGCATCGACGCAATGCATCTTACATGAGGTAACGCATGCTCGTTTCTTAATTAAATTCGAACCAAACTTATTGGCATTCGATGCAATCGCTATTATACATATATGAACAAAACATAGTACAAAAACGAAAACAAGAATTTCTTAATGAAAGCATTAAATCGATATCCATACATTTTTGTTAAAATTAACTTTTATAGATATAATAATTTATTCGAAATTTAAAAACAATAAACGCAAAATATATACCATAATGTGTGAACAATTTTTTATTTTATTTATTTTAGTCATATATGTTCCGAAATAAATTCCAACGAATATTTGTATCAACGTTACTCACAAACTGACATTTCATAACACGTATTAAAATATAATTTCGAGAGTTCACCACCACCAGTAAGCTGGACTGTATTTCAGGACACACCCAATACAAGAAATGTTTTATATTTTATTTATTTAGATTACATAAAGTTTTTTCGTTTTAATCCCCGCTGCAAGTGACGCCGGACCCCCGGGGAGATAAGCAGAGATCGGGGGTGGGCGACTTGGAAACGTAATTGGGACTTTTTCTTTGGACTTTAGCCTTTTGTTTTGCAAAGTGACTTCTTTCTTGTCTCAGCACAATCGATTGGAGCTCTTTTGATTTGAAAATCTTCATTATTCAACAATTAACTCTTATGTTTTCATTTCGGAATGATTTTTTTGTTTATTTCATTCGTTTTATTGAATTTTGATATCAATTTGTATTAATTAGTGCGATGTTTTGAGAATTTAGAAAGTAAATATTGAAATAAAAATTTGAATAATGTCGTTAGGAACGTAAATTACAAATTTTATTTGCATTTAATTTGTTAACATATCATTTATTAATTTTATTTTTGAATTAAGAAATACAAAATTATATTGATACTAAACGGCAGTTATGAACTGAATTGCAATTGACAAAACAAAATTGATGTTTAATGTAAATCTTTTAATTGATTTTTTTATGTCACCGTAACATTTTAATGCAATTAGTGAATCCAATTTAATCGTAAAAAGCTACAACGTCGATTTATTTAAGACATCAACAAATTAGATTTTAAATTAATTATTCTTTTGTTCTCTGTCCATCATTGATAAAAAAAAAAGATAAATCAAAGTCCGTGTAAAACAACCTTTATCGAACGAAATTCAAATCCAATTTAGTGTTGCCGTAATCAAGGGATAATGTGATCGTTTAAATGCAAAATTCGTAGTCAGCAGACGCTCTTTACCTTCATAATGGCAATACAAGTTAATAATATTGGTCACCCATTGTGTTTGTAATAACCTTGAGTAGTATTTTTTTGTAATATTTGTTGGAAATTTAAAGGAATAACTTTTGGTGAATGTTTAGACAGACAAACCGATATAATTATGTTTAATAGAATATTTTATTACCAGTACTAAAATTAGAACTTACATTATAGTATTTACATTTATAATTTAAGACAATTGGGGGAGGCTTTTGCCAAGGAGTTTTGCCAAAAGCCACAAAACAAAGAATTGAATAGAAATGAAGAGTTGCAAACCGGTTGATGTGTCCAAATATGTTAACAGCTTTTTAATCCAACGTTAAATTAATTTAAAAGCTGTTATTACACTCGAATATAAAAAAATCCGAAGTCTTTGCTTGTTTAAAATTGCTAATCCTAAATTTCAAAAAGTACGATATCGGAAAAATTCAGTTGAACAGATTTCGAAGCAATCAACAAAACGCAGTGAATTCGAAAGAATAGTTAGTGACATTACAGAGTTTTCGTTATTGTAGACTCATTTTTTCAAATTGGTAATGAAGTTCAAGTACTAAGTAAAAACATAATTATGTATAAACACATCAAGCTGAGAAGAATCGAGGAATATTGTTCAGGAAATTAGTTGAATATTATTAATTTTAACTTCAAACAAGTAATGTCGAGTCCAAATGTTCGGAAGAGACACAAAGGTCTTTAAAGTTAAGAAATATTTCATTATTAAACATATATAGATGCTTATAAGTAAATAAAGGTAATGCATATATATATATATATATATATATATATATATATATTTTTTTTTATTCCTTTTCAAGCTGACGAAGTTTTTGTCTCTCCTCTGGTGCTGCAAATGTCCATGGGCGGTGATCACTTAACCAGCTATTTTTATTAAAAAATACCTACAAACTATACAACTATTTGTACTAAGCTTCGATTGTGTCATAGGAAATCTTAAGATTGATGCCTTATGACTCAATAAGGTATTAAATTTAAATAATATATTCGATGTTAATCATTTATTTCGATGAATTAACCGTTCTAGGGACTGAAATTTTACGAACTATTTGATAAAAATGTGTCTAGCTTAGTCATAGCATGACAGTATCTCTTTTACAAGAATATTTTACCTATTAATAAAATAATAATGAATAAATAAACGCATCACACTCAACGGCCCCCATTAAGATCGCGTGACCTTGTGTCGGGGGTCCGGAAACACTCACAACACGAACACAAACACCCAGACAACGACAAACATATAACCAATACAGACATTTACCGTGAGCGGGAATCGAACCCGCGACCGTCAGCGCTTGAGTCAGTTGCAGTGACCACTGCGCCAACGTGTCTGTCTATTTATTAATTGTTCTTTTTTATAAGTTAACGCTTATTAAGTAAATAGGTCTCGGTCGTGGGTTTGCCGATGTTAAGTTGTATTTCAACTTGTAAACTTTGGCTCCCCGTTTAAACTTTTTTGGGGGAATGTTGGAAGATATTTATCAGTGGATATCTATATCATTATATAGTTTGAGCTTTGTATTGATAAGTCACTCAGTACCTAATAGCTGTATTTTATACATATATACGGATAAATAGATTTTTTGTAAATTCTAAGTTGAGCAGACATTTTGCGAGCAAAGCTCTTTATAAAAATATTTGTGTAGTATTTGTTTACCACAAATACATTGCATGTGGTTGTGTCAGTATTTGAAAGTTGAGAAACTGAGAGCCTTCATAAGAGAAGCTTTTTTATTCATCATTTTATGCTGTTAGTTCATAATAAAAAATCTAAGTGACCACATTTCTAAGTACGATGACTTTTAGATTAAGTTTTAAAAAAACTTTATTCAAATTCTGTAGTAAGTTTTGTAATACATAATGTTTACAAAAGTTATTGTGACGTGTAAGTAAACATTAACAAAATAATAATTCGAAAGCAGATTATTTTACAAAAATTTACAACTGTACTTATATTTTAAACAGGAACAATATATATTTGTCCGATTATTCGTGTAACGAAAAAATAAAATAGTAACTCGAAATAATCCGTACGAAACGAGATATAGCACGCGCGATCCAACACGAAATCTCAAGGTTTAACAGACATCACGGACAGATGGACAGACTTGTGCGCTGAAAATACATTCAGAAAATCTCTGTCCAAATACAAAGTTACGAATGTTATTGATATTATATCTAAATCGAGAATTACATTTGTAAGTTTTATTCTCATAAGTGTTGTATTACTCTGTAACTTAGTAATAACTTAGTTCCCTTACGAAAGCGTCTGTCAAGAATAAGGCACTGACAAAAAATTCTTTTAGGTATAAAGAAATGTGAAGTCTGAGAGCAAAAATTAAAAGTATTATTTCGCCTAATAATTGTTTATTGGTTTACAAAAGTGGGAATAAATATGGATGGATATTTGTTGAAACTTTTTTAAACGATTTTAAATCGCGTATAATTACGTAGCTGTCCCTTGCGGTATCACTCGCGTTTATGGTTACTGCTTCGCTCCTATGTGTCGTAGCGTGATGTAATATAGCCTATAACCTTCCTCAATATATAAACTATCTAACACAAAAATAATTTTTCAATTCGAACCAGTAGTTACCGAGAGTAGCGCGTCCCAATGTTTCGAACATTTTACAGCGATTGTGATCACACGTCTCTGTCATGATCATTACAGTTGTAATATGATTAAAATCCGTTTAAAATACTCTTATTTCAATCAGTAATGATCACAAAAATCGAAGTAAGTACTATGAATATAACTTATTATCTTACCATTATAATACATTAACTTAATACTTAATTTATTTCTGTAAATATCACGTTTATCAGAATCCATATTCATCAGTTTTTGCGCTAAAAATGAATTTAGTTTCATAAAATTAAAACAAGGAGCAGCGCAGAGATAACTCGAGCAATTGTAACGAGCAGATTGTATTCTGCAAGAGGTATATCCCAGCTCTTTTGAGCAGAGCAAAGCCGAGCATACACGAGCACAAACGAGCACGCCTTGTCGCTATGAATGAACGTGTCACATACTATAGCGACCGATCTTCTCAGTCACCCTTGACGGGTTCACGGGCCGGTCACGTGGTCACGCTATACTGATTGTAGTTAATCATATATTGGTCAAGTTAAATACTAATTTTTACTGGTGAGATTGGAGATAGAGGGTGTTTTGAATTAAATATACTGCCCGTGATAATGATATTTTTTGGTGGATTATGTTCTGTGACCTATTTCATTGGAAGAACATTCATGTGTTACTAATATTTAAGATATACGTAACATATTATTAATATAAACGAAATAAGTCATTTTATAATTATTAAGTAACTAACTGTAATAGAGCCTAGTTGTATCGGGGAAGCAACAACTATCACAGAAATTTTGCGTGTACTATCCAAAATAGTTACGTTTCGTACAGTTAGTGTATAAGCAGAAAGTCTAAGCCTAAACCCACTTCCTTACTTCCTATAATTCATCCCTTTTTCCATTGAAACTGGCAACGCATTTGTAATTCTGATACTGAAGATGTTCAAGAACGGTGATCACATAACATAAGATAACCAACGCGCATTTACCCGCTATTTCCTATTAAAAAAAAACGTAATGTCATACTTGTGCAATCGCTTGTGCAATTAATCGAAGTGCACAGCTAACGGCCAGTCGCGCCAACCGAAAATGCATTTCAAAAATTTTCTATTTATAAAAAAAAAACATCGTCAGTTTTCTGAGTGATATTATTTTATTATTTCTTTGCGTACCTTTGTTCAACCCTCTTCCTCATTAGTGGGAATGTTCCGGAGGGACATTAATAGGCTGATAGCGTTTCATAGACAATGGACGAGGGTGGGACGATCGGATTGTCATAGACGAATTTATTTTTTTATAATGAGCCACCGCTGTTTGCGACTTTGGACATGGAGTCTTTGGACCTGATTATCCCCGGGGAAGCTCCCGCGAGGAGAATCATATAATAATATTCTTTATTCATGGCATTGTACGACGTTGTTAGTTCTAGTGATGATCAGAATGTAGGTTCTATTGAGATTAAAGGGAATATTAGTAGGTAATTTTTTTGTATTCAGTTTTTTTGTTTTTTATATTGAATAAGTTTTATAAAAAAATGTATATTTATAGGTAAATTTATTAATTTTGGGTTATTTTTTCTTCTTTTCCTATATAACGATTTTAATTTTTCTAATTATACGCTATATCCATAAAATCAATATCGCAATATATAACAAATTTTACAAAAAAAAAAAAATCAGCAAAAGTCGAAACAAAATACTAGTCTCATAGTTTAATAAAAGCCCAATATCATATAGAACCTCTCTACAATTTTACAGATTAAAAATATAAAAAGACTAATAAAGAACGCACACACACATCAACAATGTGTGGGTTCACGCACACCATTGTGATAAATACGTTATCAATGATAGGACACCCTTGCAATTTTTCGCCTAGGTCCCTGTCTAGGTTTGTAACGAGTCTAGGGAATAGGGTGCCTAGATAAGGTAGTGGTAGCAAAACAAAATTATTTTTTCATTTCTCCAATTTTATATTGGTCATTTTTAGTAAAAATTTTTATCAAAAATATTTTGATGCGAAAGATTTTTGAAAATTTTGCATTCATTTACATATTATTATTATTATATTGATTTAGAAACAAATACACAAGGTTTTTTTAAAGATAAGACTTAAAAAAGGAACTTTTTTGGAAGTGGAACTTTACGTAGACGTTAAACTTAATTTATTAAGCATGGTAATAGCCCAAGGAATCAGACTTGCAATATCGTATCGCGTGTTTTTAACTTAGTTAATCAGAACTTATAATTATTTAACTTTTATTTAAATTATATATTAGCCAATTAATAAATATAAATATATATCGTTAAATGTAGACTTAAGGGACGCCAGAGTTTCATGCTAGATTTTTCAATACCAATGATCATTTAACAACATAAAAATTTATGTATTTTTTTAAACTGCTATTAAAATGATATAAAAAAGTATGATCATCAAAATGGTCAATTTTTTTACCAAAAAAAAATTGAAAAAAAAAAGTTTTTTGCTGTCCATATTAAAACCGAACCCTCTCTACCAACGATTTGTTTTAGAGGTCATCGCCCTCATTCCGTCCCCCTCCCACGCGAAGTTACGCACGTCTTCCGTCTCCCTCGCACGCGGATGGGGAAACGCCTACGGAAAGTAAGGCTTTTGATTTTTTTTTCTGAAATAACCGGAAGTTGTGTTTTGGAGACATTTCGATTTAAATTGGTATAATGCGAAATTTATAATGAAAAGGTGTAAATAATGATGGAATGTTTTAACTTGAGTTTTCAACTTTATTTTTACTTTTTAAAGTTTGTAATAGTTGAAAAGTATAAGTAAATCTTTTTAAGATATTATTATATAATATCTACATAATATTTTTTTTTTGCTCTTTTATGTAATATTTCCTTTGACAGATAATAATTAAAAAAAAAAAACTCTCAAAATATTATCGTAATTTATTTTTATACTGAATAATAACTTTCTGATTATTTTTAAATCAATTATGTCATAGATTTTGTTTTTAACTTTTATTATTTTTTTAATATATTTTAATAAAATCGCTTCAACTAAAAAATAAACAAAATTTTTAAAATCAATAACCTTTTACGAAATACTAATACATATATTAATAATGAATTAAACGACCCGCTTATTAGCCCCCACCGAAAAACAGAGGTTATAAGTTTGACGTGTGCATCTGAGTGTGGATCTGTGGCATCGTAGCTCAGAAACAAATGAAACAAATTGGATACGATGTTTTCGTTTGAAATCTGTTGCAATGGGGAAGCATTTTAGCTATAATTTACGAATATCAGTTCAGACGTTTCAAATCAGCTGTTTTCTAGTTGTTGAAGGGATCTACTTTTACTGGTCTTATCGACTAGAAATTAACTATACTGTGAATAATATCAATATAACATTGTTGCGTACACTTGCCCTGATGCTGCAGCATCTAGAATCAGGAGACACTAATCTTCACCACAGCAGAAGTATCATGTGGTCTTCGTTGAAATGGTCTCAACAATATGTTGAGGGTTTACTTATTAAGGAAAATTATAGACAATTATTATTAGGTACATACATATACTAGTAGATCCAATAAATAGTAAAACTATTTACCCACTCAAAGACACACAAGATGGAAGCTGATAAGCAATACTATGTCAAGCCACGCGAACTTCATTTTGTGAAAATGGCGTCTAGAGATGTCAAGCCCATTCTTAATCAATTACTTTGAAGACGTATCCATCTTTTCTTTTATATTTTGTTAAAATGTTAAGTTAATAACAGATTGGTATAATAAAAGATTTATGTAACAATAAGTTATTTCGTAATTATTTATAAATTATTGTAAAAATTTTGCAAAATATGGAACGCACTTGAAATTCGAAACATTAGATTAGGAAACTTTTTTCCATACTTATTTAGTTTAGATGACTTGGAAATTATTTAAATAATTTTAAATAGGACTATCACAATACATCAATATCTTCGAATTTGACTTTTTGTGGGTTGACACATTATTGCCTATCAGCATCCAAATAATCATTACAACCAGTCCAGCCGTTACATACACACAAACGCAAAAAATAAGTACCCACATATAAAAATAATCTCGGGGGTAAGAATGTAGTAAAAATAATTATATAAGTATTACATAGAGAGCTTTAAAGGAAACCGTATCAAAATCAGCGCATCCGTTTTCAAGTAAAAACTCTTTCATTTCCAAGTGAAGGATAAGCCCGTGTAATTGCGGACAAGGGGAGAGACATAATAACTTAAATAACATGTCAAGTTAGTGAGATCAGACCGGCGTTCCTAACTTGAACCACTGGCTTGTGTTTGTTTGTGTAACTTAACATCAAATTACGATATAATATCTGTGGCCTATATTATTGTATAAATGTATATCTCATTACCAATTAAATATTGTTTTTAATTTATGTACTAGGTTCGCAGTTTTTGTGGTCAAACCTATCAAGTTATTAAAGTGAAGGTAGATACAAAAATTTTATTGATATCGTTACTAAATAGCTTGTAGCTTCTACCCTCACATATTAATTACTTTTGTAGTTTATTATAAGAAATAAAATTGTGTCGTCGGAAGAGTCTAGCGTTTAAGATACAGGCTCGGCCTAGTTTAAACGCTAGTGTTTTAATTAATTGGATGTTATAATATATACAATATTATACTGTTTTAAGTTAACACTAATGTACTTTTCTTGTCGTAAATAAAGATTTATTTATTATTTATTGTCAGTTATATATTAAATTATTTCTTGATATATGATAAATATTATGGTCATATCTCTTTACACTCAAAAACTTCAAAATTGTATTAGCTGCTCCTCGCGATTTCATTCGCTTACCGATTCGCTCCTGTGGGTTGTAGCGTGATGTAATATAGCCTATAACCTTCCTCAACAAACAGGCGATAAAATGCAAAAAATAATGTATGAAATCGGATCAGTAGCTTAATAAATCCCTTACATACTTACAAGCTTTTACCTATAATATTAATATAGATACATAAGTTATACCTACAAATAAATTGTGTCACAAAATTGATTTTTTTTTTTCAAATTATATTTTATCGGAGGAGTGATGTGTTACAATAATTCTGAATAAAAAAATGTTAACAATACATGTTTACAAATTTTTAAATTACGCGAGATAAAGCGTTGTAGAAATGAAGTCAAATATTGACAAAATTAATATATCCACTGAAATTAAAAAAAAAAGTCTTTAAAACAATATTTCTAACACTTTGTACAACAAAGTATAAATCTAGTTTCTTTTATGTCTAATTATACAGGTTATTAATATAATGTAGTATCAAATAAAAATGACATGGTATTCGAAATATGAAACGAAAAATTAAAAAAAAAATGGAATAATACTTTGAATACTCAAAATGAATGCACAGACTAAAAAAAATATTTATTCCAAAGGATTGACTTAGGTCAGTGACCCAGCCGTCATTCATTCCAATTTCAAACTTGGAATTCCGCGCGAAGAAACCACGCACACACGCACACGCACACGGATTGAACACTAATTTGTATTTGTATTTATGTAGGGCACGCACACACGCGACTTTATATGGGTCGAGACAAACACAAGGCATGGCTTATGAGGTCTTTTAAAACGTAGATATTATTTAATTTAATTATATTTTATTAATAAAAAAATATGTTTGTATTTTTATTTTTCCAATTCACATATTCATATAACATTTTTTTTATATTACTTGTATATAAAAATATCTATAATCATTACAATTACAAAATTAATAAATATGTATATGATACGATTTTATGAATCTATTTAAAATAATAAGTTTCCAGAAACCGAAAAGAAAACCTAATTGGGTAATGAACTTAAGCACCCCTATATTTACGACCCTAATTTTATAAGTCAAAATAATCACTTATTATATAATTTGAAAGGTAACGAAAAAAAAATATCACCCTATTATCTCATTCAACAAAAGATTTCATTCACACAACAATAAAATATACTTCCCATTTATAAACCCCGCCTTTTGAAGACTCCTTAAATATTTGAAATTAGAACGATTCAAAATGAGGGCCCCCGCCTTTATGTAGGGTCTTCAAATATTCAAAATTAGAACAACTAAACAATGCCCAGTCCCGCCTCTTATAGGGTCTTTGGATTTGAAATTAGAACGATCAAACGAAAAAAAAAAAATGTAGTCCCGCCTTTAAAACTTAAAATTAGAATTAAAAAAGTAAGCGAGTAAAAGAACCAACGAATCGAACGTCTCAATGCGTACGCACACACGCGCCGCGGTTACACAGACGCAACGTGCGTCAGCTTGGGGTAGGTTCAGGACGGAATTGGGGTGGCTCGCCGAATGTTGGGCTAGGTCCGGAACAATATACTGGGGGAGCAGAGAATTGGCCGGTGTTTCTGTTTTCTTTTGTTTATTTTTTTTTCTTCGTAATGAATAATATAAACTTTTATGTGCGTATTCGTGCGTATTAATTAAAAGTTTTATACAAATTCTTTTATACGAATTGCGATTATGGCGAGCATATTTTAATAAAACGATTGTATAGTCGACCACAACACAATGCTAATCTTGACATTCGCGCCGCGGTGAGTCATTACGGTTTCGTAACGTCAATAACACTCTACAAGCGGCCGGACAGTTTTATTCGGTCCCGTATGAAAAGCCAATGTTATTAAACTTCTAAAGTTCGATATGCACATGGACTCGTGCCTATTTCTAATTGCGATGTAGCCGAGACCACAGACTTCCAACTGTTACGATCTCAATTTAGCAATCACAAAGTTTACTCCGTACAACTTAAATAGGCCAAGTCAACTATATTAGAGAGATCCTATTCAAGTCCGAGCAATTTGTTCCCATGTTAAACTTATAACGATAAAACTGAACTAACTAATCTTACTTTCGGTATCTAAAGTATCTCAGAAGAAAACATAGCAATTAAAAAGAAACTCCCGGTTACGAGCATAACTTTTAAACGCTTCCGATCGTAAAAGCAGAGCGACTGAGATGTTTACAAGTATTATTACACGGCTACGCTTTGTCGGACGATTCCATTCTTGGTTCGTATTCAGATGTTGCTCTCTTTACATTTATACAAGTAGCGGTACTGTATAAAAAGTAGCCGTTACCAGATTTAACTGGTTTAAACGGAACAAGGTTTAACCTAAAGCGTTAGATGGCATTGGTACGGGATTAATGTTATACGAAACAACTCGTTTCGAACTGTCGTCTGTTACGATAATTAAATAGTGACTCATTATACGTCCGTTTTAGTTCTATAAAGTATTAATTTAACTTTAAAAAGAAACTGCGGAGCTATAAAAAAAAATTAAATTCATCTAGAAAAGCTGCGAACAGAAATTATCTGTAATCTAAATAAACGGTATAGAGGCAAGTGGAACCGGTTAGTAAAAAAATAACACTGACATCATATCCCTATTCCCACAGCGTAGCTCGAATATCAACTGATGCGATCGAGTGAACGATCTTTCGGAGATGGCGAAAAAAAAAAACAAAAAAAAAATAAAAAAAATAAACGCAACGGCCAATGTACAGCGAGAGCAGTACGTGGTGCGGCTGCGTTCGCTCGCAAAAAACTCGGGGTTAACGACCTCGCCGCGTGTCCTTCGAGCTTACGCTTATGTGTAAGTGCGTACTTGCACACGGACGCATTTCGTATTTTTCGCACGCGCGTATCTGTGTGCGTAACGGATGCCTTCGAGTGCGTTAACTTGCACGCAAAAAACCGTGCGTTTCACGTCGATGTGTGCGTACGCGGGTTACGCATTTTGCTCTTAATTTTGTGATTACTTTGTGGACAAAATTCCTGTAATTTTGTTCGCATCGTGATTGCAGTTTTTGCCGTTCTATTTATAAAATTGTTCAGTAATTCGATTTAATGATGCCCTTTAGACATGCTTCGTAATTTCGCCGTCGCCCGTGTCTCCTTGATAGATTATAGTTTACGTTTTTTTTAGTTCAATAATGCATTTTATATCAGGAACAGCAACTTTCTCTAATGCTACATTATTTATAGACGTCCAGGATTTTTTTTGAAAAGCGAAATTGGAAACGTAAACAAAAAAATGTTCCCGTCGGCAAATCACGTTTGACAACTCTTATGGACCAATATTTAAACGGTTATTGTCCTTAAATTAATATTACTTTAAAAAATATTTACGTTGAAAGTAGTAAAAGTAATTATTATTTATATGTTTTAAATAAAATTAAAAAAATGATAATTACAAATCAAATAAATCGTTAAAAAAAAGTTTAAAACCTTTAAAACTTTAAGTTTAACTTACACATATTAATGCAATCAATTCTGTAATTTTCAAATTAATTTCTTTGTTATTTAACAAAGAAAAAATCATAACACAAAAACAACCCAAACAAACAACAAAAATCCATTTAAAAATTAAAACTATTATGAATACATGAAACTTCAAAAACAGAACATTAAAAAAAAAAACGAATTAAATCATAAAAATTCGAAAACGTTTTAATTTTGGAACGCGTCAATTACGATAAAGGCGGGCGCACACAGCGCAAACATCGGCCGCAAATATAGGTGTTTCGAATACAAGGGCGCGGTCTGTTGCGCTTCTGATATTTATTTTATTGCTAGCGATAACGATGTGACAGTAACGTTTTGAAGTATTCTCGTCGGTGTAGATGTGATAGCTCGTATATACAAGCTGCCGAACTTTACAGACAGACAAAAAAATCTTTTAAAGCTTACTGTTGTTTGTTGTGTTTAAATTTTTAAATGATTTAGACTTTGTAAGCAATGTTATTATTGTGAATGTAAATTATTTGAATACCGTTTTCATTGAGAGAATCTATTTTTACTAAAATTATTAGGAGGTATCACATATAGAGCGACGTTTTATTATCTGTGGCTTGCTGTTTCGCTCACTAAATGTTTGTTGATGTTTATAGTACATACTTCATATTCAATTTTGGTAGTTCTCAGATTTTGACATTTCTTGCTACTTCTCCGTTGCTAAGAGTCGTACCTTCCTTAATAAGTCGACTATCGATATATATATTTTTATAAATCGCTCCTTTCAGAGATTTACAACTTTGAATAAATGTACTGCTCTATATATTAGGTAGAAAAGAATAAAAGAAAATAAATGAATTGAATTATTGCTTTAGATTCTTAAAGTTTTAAAGATATAACTTAAGTTGGTGCTATTTTGTTATTTTATCACTCTTTAAAAGATCATTACATAATTTTTTATTTGCTTTTTATTCTCGCAACTATATATTTTTGTTGATAGCATAAGAAAATTTTTAAATAACTGTAGGATTTATTTATTTTAAGGTGGCTTTACTTATCTATATTTATTAATCAATTAGGTAAATGTAAGAACTTGTTTCGTTTACCTAAAAGTTATTTTACTACCTAGCCGATTAAATAGTAATTTAGAATTTTTATTTAATTACCTTATAAGGATGTTTGTTTTTCAGGTTTATGTTGGTATATATCTATATCTATTTCTTTGGTATGCCAGAAAGCTTTAGACGATTTTATGGATTCTGACACACTCTAGTTAGATTTATTTAAATTGTAATAGTGACAAAGTATTTCTAATATTTTTGGTCATATATTGTCTTGTTAGTTATTTAAATATTGTTTCTTTTTATGTTAACGATACAAGCCGCAAATAAGTAAAAGAAGATAAAATAAAACCAGAGCTAGCAGGCCATATTTGAATTTTACTGACCGTGTATTTTTATTTTTTATTGAACCATTTCATTTTAAGATGTTACAGTACATTTTACCAACTGAGCCGTTGTGGAACGAGTGTGTGTCATCGATACAAGTATTTATTTTGCATGTTTACGTTCTCATGTTATATTTATGTAAAACAAAACTATATAACTTCAATTATTACGAACGTACATGTTAAATTGAAAACAGGAAAACCTTGCCGCTCGATATTCGTATACTTTAATCATTAGTAAATTGCTATTGTTTTCACAATTTTATGTAAATATAAATGGTTATTTTTGTACATAAAATTATATTTTTCATGTCCTAATGGCTATAAATGTTTAAGTTTAACTCACATGTCACGTGTTCTAAAAATAAAAAGCACGTTTTATCGTTTTTATGAAATAAAAATAGAAATGAGGTTAAAATATTTTTTTTTTAATCTATTGTAACAAAAGTATTACATAAACGAATTATATTTTTATAATTTATCACCTAGCACGTTCAATTCGATAATACAACTATTTAAATATGATAAAAAAACTATTCTTAAAATTAAATAATAAGTGGATATTCTTATCTAAATGGTCTTGATATATATAATAAAATAGTTTAAACATAAAATTAACAACATTCCTACATCCGACCGCGCCTGCGACAATCTAATCAAACTAAAAGGCGAGCGCAGTGTGCGTTGCACCTTATGTCGAGAAATTGGCGCGAACATAATGCTGTTAGTTTAAAAAAAGTAGTTCGATTTATAAAAAAAAAAAAACTCTGTAAACGTTTTAAAATATATTTGTGTTATTTTAATAATTATTCATATTCGATTTGCGTTATCGACGTTTTTTTGTACAATGACTTATATTCTCGATATGAAATATAGTGTTTTGAAAAATAATTTATTTTACACGTTTGACAGGAAAATGATTCATACGCCCGTTATGCTAGCGATAAGAAAAAAACAATTGTAACGAACGATATTATTTTTCATATGAGGAACTGGCCACTCATAATTTAGGTGGATAGACGTTAAACATGGCGTCATATTGCCAGTTTTATCTACTGATAAATTTTCACTTCCACGTTACAACTCGACGTGGGCACAAACAACTGAACACGATTGGTTCAGCCCTGAAGCTATTTGTGTGTTATCTAACACTCACATACACGCATTATCTAGCGTAACGTTCGAATATTAAAAAAAAAACGTCGACAATGGAGTCGATAAATTAAAATTCGAATTTCGAACGTGCCATTTAATTTAAATGCGAACATCGAAACAATGAGCGCGCGGGTCTAGCGTTCTATAAACAAATAGAGCGGTCGGCCATTTTGGTTCGTTAAAAACATTTTAGAAGGCGGAACTAGGTTGGGGTTTTTTGTACAAATTTCGAAGCGGCCCTCCAATGGCGTGCGCGGGCGGGGCCTGTCAATTCGACTGACTTCATGTAGACAATGACCTTTTATTTTTTTTTTCATTTGATGATTTGGACACGTTAGAGGTTTTTCGGGCATGCTCGATGTTGTCGCTTTTTGTTCGTTTGCTTTGTGTCGAGTTTTTTTTTTTATATATTTTTTTTTATTTTGTTGTTTTTCCCGCATTCGTCGTTCGGCTTTCCGTATTTTTCGTAATGTGAGTCGAAAACAAAAGGATTAAAAATAGTGAGCTATTATGATATAAGGAGGAATAAAATAGTTTTTTTTTCAGCATTGAAAAGCAGAAAACAATTAGGGTATATTATACGTATTGGATTTTCCTTTTTGTGGGCGAACAATGCTTTTTTATAATTCGGGTATTTTTGTACGAAACTAATATATTTTAATGACGGTGCACATTGAAAAACCTCGGCATAATGGATATGAACTACAAAAACCACTCACTATAATAAAATTCTTAAAAGGACAAAAAAAGAAAAATACTTAATACCGTTTAAAAAAATTCTCAAAGTATACACTTTTTACAGAGTTGAAAAATAATTTAAGTAAGTTATTATTAGGTACCAATTTTTCTATTCATTTAAATAAATATAAAATCATTTAATAACCCCAATTGAAGAACCTTTTTTAACTTCATTTTCAACTGGGCATCAAAAATGTAAATCTAATAATAAAGCATAAAGTAATTACGAAATAATGAAATTCATTTACAACTAAGTCTTAGAATTTTGAACACACAACAATATATTATTTATTTTGATATAATTAATGTTTACAAGCAAAGCTTATAAGTAAATAATTATTTTACAAGCTTAGCTAATAAATTGTTTACTGATGCTAACAAGCCATGTAGGAAATGCAGTGGACAATTAAAAATAATACAAAAATATATTCACATAAACATTACTTCATTTATTCTAAACAAAACTCAATATTTTTTTAATTTAAATGGGCATAATTGTAAAAAACATCCCATATGCTAAGTGCATATAAGTAATTTTATAATTTATTTCAAATATTTGCTCAAAGTAAGTTTCAATAAACGTTTAAGTTAATTTAACTTAAAGTTTTTAAGTTCATATCATTGTAATTATAAAATATGAAACATTGTATAAATTCTTAATGAATAATGTCATTACTTATTAAAATACAATTTTGGTATACATAATCGTATATCTATAATAATCAGTCAATTATAACTGACCTTGCAAAATTATATTCATTAGAAAGTGCTTTAATAATGCTTATTTGAATGAAGTATATTTGGAATTGAATTTGAATTATTCAAGTTATTATTCAGAACAGAACTGACCTAAATCCCTATGCCATGGAAACCCTTAAAAATAGCTAAAAATTATAATAATAAAAATATAGATTTTTTATTTATTAGTAATATTTCTTAAATTTTCTAACAATTCAGGATCTAATATCTCGACTGAATAAAAATCTAATAAATAATAATCAAAAGGCCGAAAGTAAAGCTTCAAATATATGTTACATAATTACAAAGACAATCAAATTAATTCAACATAAAAAAGTTATTCTTATATAACAGAGAAAGAGCGAATTTTATTTATGCAAATAAAACTCCGGAACAACTTAAGCTATTTTAAAAATTATAATACCACTAGCTGTCCCTTGGTTACACTCCCGTTACTGCTTCGCTCCTGTGAGTCGTAGCGTGATGTAATATAGCCTATAGCCTTCATCAATAAATAAACTATCTAACACAGAAAGAATTTTTCAATTCGAACCAATAGGACCTGAGTTTAGCACGCTCAAACAAACTTCAGCTCGATAATATTAATATAGTTTTGAAAGGGACGTTATTCTAGATGATTATCTATATTATTTTAAATTCTACATTAACGCGAGTGCAGCCACAAGCAAAAGCTAGTATTCAATAAAAAGTTCGCGAAATCAATCGTCGATATAACACTGCTATCAAAACAAACAGACAGACGTGTTAATAGTAACAAATGTGGCTGGCAAGACGCCAACTGTGGCATTGAGAGTGAATTCTTAAGATGTATTAAAGTAGGAATGACTTTGCATCTCGACGTACCATTCGAATATTTACTTTAACGCGTCGCGTTAGAGTTGAAAATGTTTAAAATTAATGTGTGTTGAAAAAACTGCTTACTTATGTTTCAATTAATGTTTATAATTAAGAGTTTTTAATTATTCAATTTGAACGATATTTATAATTATAGAATTTTTTTTAATAAAGGTAAGTGAAAATGTTTTATAGATTATTTGAATTATGAGAAATATTACAATAAAAGTTTCTGCGTTGAGTTATTTCGAAATAAATTAACATTACATAAGTACAAGATTTTATTTACAGAAATAAAATTCTAAATAAGTTTATAAAATAATTCAAATTCAGTTTAAAGATCTTAAAACATGAACATGTAAGGACATAAATATATTAAGCTTACAAATTCAAATATAGAATTTTGGAACTCTCTTGTCTTAATTGATTGAAGTAGTATTATTTAAAAAAAATAAAGTAAATACTTCGTTAACTTATTTCAAACTTACATATAATATAATTTATATATATTTATATATATATATATATATATATATATATATATATATATATATATATATATATATATATATATATATAAATTATTCCGCCAACCCGCAGTGGAGCAGCGTGGTGGATTAAGCTCTAAACCTTCTCCTTAATAGGAGAGAAGACCTTTGCCCAGCAGTGGGATATTAACACGCTGTTACTTTACTTTACTACTATTAATTATTCTCAAGAATAGTAGTTCAATACGCT
Organism: Hypolimnas misippus; assembly: GCA_037950945.1. Lineage (NCBI taxonomy): Eukaryota > Metazoa > Arthropoda > Insecta > Lepidoptera > Nymphalidae > Hypolimnas > Hypolimnas misippus. The sequence goes on from JBBEEQ010000009.1 coordinate 8,320,852, forward strand.
TATCAAAAAAAAAAATTATAATTTCTGAAATCTATTAAAATTTTTGAAATTACTATCTAATAATTTATTTGAAAATGAAATACTTAAGTCTAGTCTTAGTATTTTTTTATTATAAGTAACAGCCACTAAATGTTACACAGGACCAAGGTTGTTGTCCTGTTTTGGGTAATCTAAATCCGCCAACCACTGAGCATTGGCGACTAGGTGTCTTACAATCCTATCATACTATTCTTAACATTATCATTACCCAGCACAAGATAAATTTTAATTTAGCTCAGACTTGAATCCGAGACTGTTCGTTTAAATGGTCATCCACTGGGCTATATTATGTTTTTTGTCTAAATATAATTAGAAAAAGTTTGAAAGGGGAACACTGTCCAAACTGGCTCCATTTAATAGTTTTAAAGTTAACTTCAGCGCCTTATCCCCAGCCTCCCCCGGGACCTTTGACCGTCTCGGTTCAGGGATGTGCACGCGATTTAATATATATGGACACGGTATTATATTTTCATAGGTTTCGATTAATAATATATTTTTAAATTACTGTTTATTGCAAGATTGTATAAAAGAAAGATATTCGAAAAATTTAATTGTAATAAACATAATTTTAAACTGTTTATTATCAAATAATTACTTCTGGTAATAAATTTATAGATTTTTTTTTGTTATTATTTATATATTGGATATATTTAAAAAATATATATATTTTAAAAAATTAATTTAATAAATCATCAATAAATTTTCATATATAACTTTGAATATAACCTTAATAACATAAACGCATACGAACATCTAAACATTTATGAAGCACTAATGCAAATATTTCGAGAAATCCATAGTAATATTATACATGTGACTATCGGTGTGGTTTTCACGGCTAAAAAGTTAAACCAATACCGATGATTTATTTGCATAGAAATAACAGGATCTTGGAGAAAGACTTAAAAATTTCAACGAGAGTGTAATAGCGCAATAAATCACAATAAATTTTGATTAAATAACTTAAAATTTTTGATTCGACCGTAATTCTTTAAGCAACAGATTTCAAGATTGAATTCAGATGATTAATTCGCAATTTGACCGCCGATTTTAACAATTAACATAAGTATATATGGACGCTGATAAGAAAGCTATTCTTAACAAATATGTTTGAAGAAGTATATATCCATCTTTTCTTTCCTTTTTTGATAAAAGGTATATTGAATTAAAAGCAGACTGATATATTTAATTTATTATGTAATAAAAAGTTTTTCAAATATTTAAGATTATTGTATAAATTGCAAAATATGGAACACACTTGGAAATCGAAACAATTAATTAAGAGACTTTTTTCCGTACTTATTTAGTTTATATGTCTTGAATTATTTTTAATAATGTAAAATAGGTGATGTAGTATCAAAATACATCAATATCTCCGAATTTGACTTTTTGTGGGTTGACACATTATTGCTTATCAGCATCCAAATATGAGTGTAATGTATTTCTTATAAATTAATGTATTTTATATATAATAAAAAAATATATTAGCAATTCTCTCCTCTTCTCTATGTAAGCTGTAAGTGTGCGAAATTTCATATTCCACCGTCCGCGCAACTTTCGTAAAAAGGAATATAAAAGTTATTGCGTCACGTATTTATACACAGTTTTTTTTTTTGATGAAAAATAAACCATCCATATATTATTAAGTGAAGCATAGGTCTCTCTCAATCTATATATTATCAAGTTAAATATAGATTTAAATACATCTCAAGATGAACACATCCACAGTTTCGTGGATCCGCAACGCCGTCTTCAGTTCTGTGGGTCGTCGATTCGTCCACTCCACCCGATCGATCGCCTCGCGTCGAACCCGGCTTTGTCTTTTAAAAACCCAACGTTTTATCATAACCCGGCTAACTCGCGATATTACTAAACTTCACTTAGAATTCGCTTAGCTATTTATATCTACATTAATCTATTTTTATCTTAATCTATTTTAAACCGTATTTGCATTTTGATAATGCATCGCGTATTAAACATTATTTAAAATTTTTTGAAATGACATATATTTTGCAAAGCGAATTTTAAAGAAATTGGAATTTTGAGTTCAAAAATTTTCTAATTATACGTAAATATCACACACTTTCTCACTGGTTATAATTACGAAATATAAAAAAAAACTAAGATTACGAAATTTAACGATAACAGGCGAAAAAATAAATACTTGCCTTGTTAACACATATGACGATTATAATTACAAATCTATCAATACAAAATCTGCCATAATTATTTTAAGGTATATGTTATAAGACTTAAAAAAAGACTTTAATAGACGAGCTCTTTTATCATTTACGTCAAATTTATAACCAAATTAAATTCGATTGTGATAAAATTTCTATGGAACTAGTCTGAAAGGGTATCTTTTTAAAAACAATATTCAAAACGCTTAATAAAGACAGACTTACGAGGTAACAAACATAAAAAAAGTTTATATTACGAATTGAGAACCTCCTTTTCTTTTACAGTCGGTTAATAAACGATAACAAGAATACATACACAAATATATAAAAAGATTACTCTATTATGTAATATAATAAATTGTCAAATAATAAACTCTACACTTAAGAAAGTATGTGTTGTATTATGGTCGGCCGTTGACCTGTCCAGACCGAGGTGTTACGTTACTACCTCAGTAATGAACTTTACTACTGGATAATTATTACTCGTTTGATGTTACACTATACACCCTAAACATATTCACCCTTAAACCGACTTTAAAAAAGAAAAGATCTCAGTTTGTTGAGAAAGTTGAAAGCGTATACTTTCCTATAGGTCTCGTAGGATTTCATCGGTTATATAGTTTAGGTTTAAAATCAAAATTTGGATTAAGTATGTTAACAAAGTAAACGAATTAGTTATTTTGTGCTTAAAAGTCTTTTAGAACGTATATAATATGAAATTGAATATTATTGAACATCAATTGAGTTGGTAGTTTGTTGAATGGTATAAAAAATTAAAATTATTATTAACCATATTCATTTAAGAAAATAAATTAGAATAAAAAAATGTGTTTTAATATTTTTTGTGAATATATGTACAAACCCTAATTTTCAATAATAATTTGTTTCTGAACATTAAAGAATACGTTATTGCTGACGTAACATTATTGTCGTAATTAGATAACTTTCAAATCCGTTTTAAAAATAATCAAATATTAAAAATTATTATAAGCATTATCATAGCCACAGAATTAAAAAAAAATTGTCTATGGATAAAAGTTGAATCATACATAAATAATAATTTGTTGTTCGCACAGACACGGTGTCGGGGAAGATTTCGAAACTGCCTCGAAAAGTAAGTAAACCCGAGTTTCCAATATTGCCTTCCAGTTCGATACTCATTAATAACAAAACTTTCCACAGCCACAAACTTTCACATATTCAATATTTTCTTGACTTCACTGTATTTCAAATTCTCTTTCATCAAATTCGATTATAAAAGTAAAAATAAAAGTTATTGAAGTCATTGAATTTTTGATTATTCTTTTATTTTTAATTGGAATTAAATACAATTACGCTTTGAAAGTTATTTCTTATTCTATTTAGGAAGATATTTTTAGTCATTTGAACTTAATTTTCCGAATTATTAAAAATTCGTTTTTTTTTAATACTTATTATTTATTTCAAAGAATTACAATTGTGGTGCAATTGAAAATTAGGTACCTAAGACACCAAGAAAAGGTTTATAGTTTTGATATAAGTAAAAAGAAATATATATTTTTATTATTTGCTTGTAAATTTGTATGTCCTCTACGTAATCTCTGAAACTACCGGACCGATTTGAGATACTATTTTTGCGTTGGATATCTCTTTTATCGAGGAAGGTTGTAGGCTATATTACATCACGCCATGACAGACCGGAGCGAAGCAGTAACCATTAACGCGAGTGGAACTGTAACTAGTAGCTAGTATCTTATAAAAGTAGCCATCGCGTGACGCACTATACATTAATCATCTTCCCAAATATACAAATCGATACAGTTATTTTAATGGCTTCCTTTTAAATTAATTTTATGTATAATGATGCTATTCGGTTGTAAAAAGCAATTTCAAGTTTGATGACGAATGATTTCACTTGTCAAAAATGAATTAAATCATATTTAATATATTATCATTCTATTGTTTATTAGTCTATTATAAATAAGAATATTCACAAGTATTAAAGTGACTGAAATAAAAATATCTCTGTAACGAGTTAGCTTAACTGCTAGACGATTCGTTATTAGTCTAGTATCACATAATTCTGTGGTACAGAACCTATGATGAAAAAAAAATTTGTCACATTTTCGAATTTAGATAACTTTAATACTGAACGTGCGATATAAAAAATTCTACTCACAAAACATATTTATCAATACAATCGTAGTCATATTATACATTTAATTAAATATATAAACTTTTTACTACGAACTGAGATATGTTTCTATAAAAAAATGAATCATTAAAACTACTAAGTTTATTTTTAATTAATTATCTGCGGACTTAAGTATAGTTTTATGATAGTATTAAAACATTGTCTCTAACAGTTCAGTGTCCGGTCCGCTGACGTGTCAACGATCTATTGCTGCGAAGATTTTATTTCATATTTCATTTTTATACAATTATCTTTCTTAATAATATATAAATAGAGACGAAATTTCCGTTCAATATATATTTGTGTATAATTCCGTGGCTATCGAAAGTTCAATTCTCCTATATTGACTCATAAAAAGTGTGCTGAACTGATAATAACAACAATATCCCCGAATGACGAATATAATGAAATATAAACAACATATTATAAATAGATTTATTGATTTATACGTAAATTAAAATTAAATTACTCCTTAATGGATGCAAACACAAACATTCGTTTTATCATTTAAAACAAAATACGACATTTTTTTTTTCATTTGAAACGTTTACATTTTCGATAATGTTATCTCGGATTTAAATGCTACATTTTTAACATGACAATAAATTTATTTAATTACCATAACATTTTATGTACAGTCATAAACATGAAACTGCATATAACCGTAAAATAAATAAAGATAATTTAACTAACATTTTGAATCTGTGGTCGTTCTAAAAACGAATTAAAAGACTTAGCGCGTCGTCTCGAACACGGCAACATCATCCGAAGCCATGATACAAGATCTAACAATAAAAAAATGACAATTCAAAAAGAGAACGCCAAAGCTGTCAAACTGCCCGCTCTGACGTCCTGAAACCTGCCCTGCCTCAACCGCGGCCGCGGTCGTTCACCGACGACTTATTTCGTTTTTTACCCGCATACAAACTAAATGCACACGTATATACACGTAATAAGTGCGTTCATATAAATATAAAGGTATATATCCATTGTGCGTAGCTCCCGAGCTATGTATCCGTGTATCGCTTTCGTAGCACCCGTCAGCGCTTGAAATATCTAATGGCGTGAATTATATAGCGTGTGGCGTTCGTCGCTGCCGTCAGTGGCGAACGGGTCTAAATTATATAAGGCATAACTTTCGTATCTGACGTACAAACTGGTTCGTAACAGGATTCTTCTCGGTAGCTTTGGGCGAGTTAGAATATGTATAAAAAGTCGACCAGTAAGTGTTCTTTTTAATTTCGGCGTACTGTCCGACTCGTCGGTTGATTTTCTCACGATTAGGCCTTTGTGGGTTGCGTTTTTTTGTCGATTGAGGCGTGCCCTTTGAGTACATAACATTATCTGCACGTTTTTGGTATAGATAATTATATATTCGGACAATTTTGTTATTTAAATAAGTATATTTAAAGTTATTTAATTAAAACGTTATTTGTGAATAGCATTAATACTATGTTTTACGAGAACGTGTATGAATATTCATCAAGAGTCCATCAGAGCGTCCCTAAAAAGCGAGCCATAGACAAAACAAGATGGTGGCCACAAATTGCATCTTAGAACGACCGGGAACACGGCTGGTTTTTTGTCACGTCTTATTTCTCGTTTTAACATCTCGACGGATGAGTTGTATCAGTTTTTACTAGGTGGAATTTATTTTGCAGCCAACGATGGATAACCTGATATTTTGCTCACGGCCGCCATTTTGATTTTAATCTGTGCTACTCGAAATTGTTGGTCGCTAGGATGGTTTCTTGCCGCGTTTTTGAAATGAAAATGTTTTACTCAGTTATAATGATTTGAATAATGTTTTAGTTTTGTTTAATTAATAAATTTAAGTGAGATTAGCTGGTAGTTACTGCCATTATAAGAATTACAAGCCACGACAAGTCTGGCAGCCACTGGTAATAAGTTGATACTTGTATCTAATCTACAGTACAGGTTAACATAATTGTTACTAGCTATTAAAAGAGGCTATATGTAGCACAAAACTATATAATAATTATTCCAGGGATTACATTTTGAACAATGTAAGAAAAGGATTCTTATATATTTTTATGAGTTTAACTTAACTCATATGTAGATAATTTTTTTATACCACTGTAATTTCTAAAACCAACAACCTTATGCGTTATGGTTATTGCATCCCTCCTATGAGTCGTACTGTGATGTTATATAGCCTGTAACCTTCCATAATAAATAAGCCAACCCAAAAATAATTTTTAAAATCGGTGTTATAGTTTCGGATTATTTTGCAATGCAAACAAACAATCAATAAAATATTTTCTCTTATAATATGAGTATAGTTGAAAGTAATATACATAAAATAAATAGTTGATTACTTGTAACCATTTGTATTATTTATTTGTTATTTGCTATCCTATAATTCGCTAAAACATAAGTAACCGAATTCACTTCAATCATTATTAATGTTACTAAAAATACAATAAATAAATTTAAACTATACTAACTACGAATTTAATCACAAACGAATTATGTTTCTAAATAAAATAATTAAATAAACAACACGGAAGCAATTCGCAAATGATAAACAAAATTTAAAACGCGTGTTATGAATTCTTCATAGCGTTAATTATTATAAATCATTCATTCTTATTCAATCAATCATTCGTTCTTGTTCAATCGGAATGTGATTATTATTATTATAACATTGAAATGAAAAATCGCGATCATGCTACTAGTTAATAGTCTGTTAAACTAATTGTTAAATTAAATATTGAAAAATAAAATATGAATTTGAAATCTTTTAACGAAATTAAGAAATAAATAGTTGTTCCTTTTTTTTGGTGAAAATAAATTTATGTATTTTTTTATGTTTTATAATTAATGCTATTTAAAAAATTATCTAAAAAAATAAGCTTGGAAAAAAGTATTTCATTCCTTTTTAGGATATTTTTTAAAAGGATAAACATTTTTACAATATTAATTATTTAAGCATTATTTTTTGTAATCATAAGAAAATTGTTTAATATATATTTAAAATAAATAATTATTTTGTCTACTTTTAAAAGCTAAAAGATTGCAATTTTGTCTACTATTTTAATTATATTTGGAGGCTGATAAGCAATAATGTGTGAACCCACAAAAAGTCAAATTATAAGATATATTCTGTGCGCCATTTAATTTTCAAGTCATCTTAACTAAGTGAGAACGGAAAAATTTTGTTAATATAATGTTTCGAATATTGAAGTGTGTTCCTAATTTTGAAATATGCAATAATCTCATATATTTGAAAATCTTATAATAAATTTATAAATATTTTATCAAAATTGAAAAGAAAAGATAGATAACTTATTTGATTCCATTTACATTTTCAAATTTATCGACAATAGGTAACATCTTCATACGCCATTTTCTCAAAATGAAGTCCGTGTTCTGACACAGTATTGCTTAACAGCCTCCATTTAAAACATGCATTGCTACAAGTGGTACTTAAGTAAATGAATTAATTTTTAATCTCTACAAAAGCTGTATTATAAATTCACATTAACAATCATTGTGCAGTTTTATATGGTTCTTATATACCTGTAATATATACATATGTATGTAAACCTGTTACACATGTTTTATAAATAGCAATTATACAATTTAATTTAATTTGATTCATTAGTGACATACTGGTTTATTGTATTACAGGTAATAATCACAAAATATTAATAATATATAATAAAATATAACGATTATACATACTAGTATATAAATAGGACAGTAACTGTCTGTATGTTTGTTTGTTTACTTCAAAAAGGGAGGATTAATCCGGATGTTTATATTTTATTTATGTTTGCATAACGTCCTATATCCTTCAAATTGGGCTTATAGATTTTTTTATCAACATCGATTTAACAGTTCTGTTTTAAGTTAACTGAAGTAAGTATATCATCCGACCACAAAATTACTATATTCTTGTTGAAGTCGGTTAAAAGTCTTTATTATTACGATTTCACGTTAAAATGACTGAGTCAATTGAGCTGAATTTCTGTATAGTTATTGACTGGTGAAAGACAGATGCTTTTTGTCGCGAAAATAAAACTAAAAGGGTTGAAATAGGGGATGAAATTTTGTATGGACAGTCCATCATTTCTCAAAATAATTTCGATAAGACTAAGTCGAAAGAATCAACTAGTTGTTCATATTACAAAGCTCCACAGTGGAATCAAATAACTTATACGTTTGTTACGAAAATAACTGGTAACGTTTACAAAAGTTCCTAACAAGAAACGAAGCTTTCAGCCTTTTAAAGTATTTATTTTTGTATAACCAATTTTTTTTTGAATTAAGAATGTGTAAAAAAAAATAAAGAGAAAGTGAGTTAATATATTTACATTTTGAATATTTAATAAAAAATAGTAATCAATATTAAAATAAATAACGTCGATAAAATAAAATAAAATTTTAATTTTAACTCACTCGTAAATACTCAATAACTTGATAACCAATAAATTCTTAGTCCTGACGTTACTCAGGAAATATAGAATAATAACCGATATTACCACAGACAATAAAACACGTTGGAAATAAAAAAAAGCCAACGAAATGAGGTCATTCAATTTCGGGCCGAGCGAAAGTGTGTTTTTTTTTTCTTTTTTACTCATTGCTTTCGTCTGGAGGCCGCGGTCATTGCTTACTTATTGTTGTTGGCAAGGCTGTGCATACAGTGAACTTTTTACATGCGACTTTTGAATTTCGAATGCACTTAAAGAGATTTTTCGTCTCAACAAAATCGAGTGGTAATTTTTTTTTTGTGAAATTTAGAAAAAACTAAAAAGGTTTTTTATTCCTACATTTCTTAAAATAGATTTTAATGATGATAATTGTTTTTATTAATTATAAATAATTTGGTATTGTTAAACATTAAGTAAATAGGAACTTTTTATGTGTTATAGTGATATTTAAAATGTTCACTTTAAGTTTTTCATGTAAGAGATCTGTTGAGACATTGTACACATATAAAATTTACTTTATTTATATACGAGTTTTCATATACGATATATCTAAGAGTTTTGAATGCTAATGTTAAAAGAGATAGGTTTGGAAAAACCTTTTAATATTAAAAGATTTAATTACATTTTACTTTAACACCTGTAATGTATTTTTACACATCTTATATGACATTATTTATAATGCCCGGGCAATATGCAAAATGTGAAAGGGCAATATGATAATAACTATTGAATTAATCAAATTGTCCGGTCATAAAGAATAACGCTCTTCTTCCACTGTATATATCCGCAGTATGATAAAATATTTTAATGAATTAAATGTGAAGTGAAGTGAAGTGTGAGATAACTGATTCGGTTCTAGTGGGTTAATGACCTCAACTTACCGTATTCAAGGTTAACATTTTTTTTCTTTTTTTCAAGTATTCATAACGACACTGTGAGAATTAATTCAGTTAAAAATATAATTTATCACTTTGCCCGTATTAGTTTAACATTACTCACAATGCCCGGCTATTGTGAATAATGAAATGCTAAATTAATCATATTGCCCATAATCTGTATTACGGACCAATATCCTGCAACTAATATTAATTTTTTAAGATAGAACTTCTCCACTTACGCAAAAAAATCTGAACAGATTTTGATAAGACTGTATAATATTATACGTCAAAATAACATATAGTATAAATTTTATCTACATACTACGAGGGCCAAGCCGCGGGCGGATGCTGGTCTAAAATAAGTTTTGCCCAGAAAAGGATCTTAGTATAATTATAAAACGTATGTTTTAAATAGTGTGTTATTATATTACTAAAGCATTTACTTTAAATACATTTGTGAAATAACTAATGTATATGTTAGAAATAATACATAAGATAAGAATCGTTCATGTGTAAGCAGCCTAACGGCTATTTACAAGCTATAAATCGTCACAAGAATTAAAAATAATATTGTAAAAAGATATTTATCGTAAAAAATCGACAACGACAGGCGTCCCTGTGTAGGCAGCCTAACGGGATGTTGGTTAGCAGATGTTTTCGCATAAATTGAGTTATGACTCAACTCTTCACTCATTCCCTGTCCTTTTTCAACGAAAGCGAATTCAATTTTGATTTCATTCCAAAAGTTCTGAATCATTAAAAATGAATCGTAATTAGGACTCATAAGGATTAATGATAAAATCATTTTGGAATGTCTTTAAATTATTATCTTGAAACGTATTCAAAGTTATTAATTACTAGCTGCTCGTTTCGTTCCTATAAATAGTGGCGTGATGTAATATAGCCTATAGCTTTCCTTAATAAACAGGCTAACCAACGCAAAAATAATTTTTCTAATTGGTCTTGTAGTTTCGATTCTAACAAACAAACAATCAAATTATTTTCTTTGTAATATTATTGTCTATAATCTATTTCTATAATTCTAACTATATATGTATATATTTCTTCTGTGTGTGTCACTGAACTGCGAAACGGCTGGACTGATTTTAATGAAAATTTTCGCGAGTGATTTAGTGAACGCCTAGATGGATTATAATCGCATCTACCGGTAGATGGCGTTGATGTTGGGCAGGATAACGTCTGTCACTAGTACTAATATTACATAGACAAAATGTTTGTTTGTTTGAGAGCGCTAATCTTTGAACCTAGCTGTACGATTTGGATAAATATTTTTCCGTTAAACAGATTGTTTATTAGGGAGGTTATAGGCTCTAAAACATCACGGTACGAAATAAATACGACATAATAGGAGCGACACAATAACTACTAACGCGAGTTAAACTTAAAAATATATTTATTTTTAAATATTATCATATATTTATACATAATAACAACCGATCGTATATTTAAAATACAATCCAACATCGACAACGAAATAAAAACATGTGTACTTTTTAAGTTATAATAAATATTTATTAATTAATATAAACAGTATTGTTACATTAAAAAAGTTATTGACCTCTTGTACTGTAAATTTTCTGTATAATACGTGTATAATTAATACATTACTCATTAATCCCTGAAATGATATTTCAGATATTATTTTCATTCAGTAATATAATTAATTATTGCGAGTACAACTTCAGTAAAATTAAGGCAGTAAGGAAGATATCGATATTTTTGAAACAATAAATCATTCGAAAAAAAAAATGTATTTGTGTTTAAATTAAAGACTTTTATTATAAATTATCTTTTATTTATAATAATAAATATGTTCTTCGAAATTCAAATGAAAAAATTAAACAATAACTTAATGATAATAAATATATAATTCTTTTTCTTTCTTAAAAGCAACATTATTGTAAACAGATATTTTCAATTTTTATTTTGTTGGTAATTAAAACGTTTGCAAAATAAAATAAAAAAACTATATTTATTAATTAAGTATAAATGCGTTTTCGTTGATAATACTTAAAATTAATAAAACTCTAATTTTCCTGAGATTAAATATTGTATTATGAAAGCGAAATTCGTTCAAATTTTATTTCAAAAAATTGATTCATTTAATTTTTATAGAAAAAAATATTCTATACAAATATATTTTTAAAATTGAATTTAAAGGATAACATATACAAAATTATGGAATAATTTAATGACAGTTTTTCTTGACATATTATTAGTGATTTTTTTATATATTAATTTTAATGAGACAATATTATACAAGTAACTAGTACTTTTTCGCGGCTTCACTCAAATCAGTTTTACTCGTTGTAACACCTATGAATTTACATTGCCTACAAGCTTCCTTATTATTTTTATTTAAAAAGTAGCCGGCAAACTATTTCACGCGGATCGTACATAACAAATAACGATATATAATATTATTTTTCAAAACTGACATAGGTCTTGAGATTAGTGAATTCTAACAAACACATCAGCTTAATCTGTTTATGTGAGATAATATTATAAAGCGATAACATTTTGCTTCCTTGTATGTTTTTTAGGGGCTAATCTCCATAACCTTTAGTCCGAATTAAGAATTATTTAATTAAAAGATATCTATACTGTTTCAGGCGGACAGACACTATATTTATTAATATATATCGATACTTTGATCTGCTTAACCTAGATTTTGTTTTAAAAATAATGCGCATATACATGAAGTAGGCTATATTTCATCACCGTCCAGAATAGCGCACCTTTCGAATAGTACTATAATTTTCAAAATAACTTCAGAAGTGTCGGAATTAACTTCGCTACAAAATTCGCCCCCTCTTTATTATATTAATATAAATATAATATATAGATTTATAAATGGTCTCATAATGTATTTAAGCTTTATTAATTGTATCTTCTTCTCCATTGTAAGTACATTCATTATGATTGTTTATTGATTTAATTATACAAATAGTGAATTCACAATTATTGACAATAGATAATGACGTATTTTTTATATTTTATGATTAGAAAATCCTAAAAGAACATTTGGATGCTGATAAGCAATAATGTGTCAACCCACAAAAAGTCAAATTTGAAGATATTGATGTATTTTGATACTACGTCACCTATTTAACATTATCCAAAAAAAATTCAAGTCATCTAAACTAAATAAGTATTGGAAAAAGTGACTTAACGCAATGTTTCGAATTCAGGTGCGTTCCATATTTTGCAATTTATAAAATAATTTCAAATATTTAAAAACTTATTATTAGATAACATATTAGATAAATCTATCTGATTTTAATTAATTATACATTTTATCAAAATAGAAAAGAAAAAATGAATATATACGTCTTCGAACAAATTTATCAAGAATAGGTTTGACATCTTTAGACGCCATTTTCTCAAAACGAAGTCCGTGTGGCTTGACACAGTATTGCTTATCAGCGTCCATTTAAGATTAAATACTTTAAGAACAATGTATAATTATAAGAAACACAAGTGTCACAATTAAACATAGGCTGTAAACGACGTTACCTTTGCGTCTCGCAGACGGGTAAAAATAGGGAATACATACTGTAGCATATTAGCACAGATATGCAAACACTACGAATGGGTCTGACAAAACAGGTGCTCAGAAACCGCCCACGTAGCATTTGATTGCGCCAGACCTAGACCAGACCGGAATAGAACAGTAATGGCGTAACATTGACCGTTCCTGATTCAGGTTTCTGTCGACCTTTCTGTAAAGCTTACTTCATGTCGCGGCTGCGTCTGAGTGTATCTGAATTTATTGAGAAACTGTGACATTATATTTACATGATGTATAAAGTATACATTGAATCGGATATAATTCACTATTTCATTGGTTTCAATATTGTTTTCGCGTAAAACTCTTTTTTATTTATTAATTAAAATACATAAATGTTTTCTATTAAAAATAGCTTAAGTTACTCCTTCTAACATTAGCTATCTGCAAGTGAAAGTCCCGTCAAAATCGGTCTATCCGTTTCAGAGATTAGCCGGAAAACTGACAGACGGAAAAAAAAAATTAAAAATTGATTTTTTTGCAAGTACTATATATACTTACAATACAAACTATACAAAGAGACAGGACAAGTATTTTATATATGTATGTATGTATAAATCTGCTCTCACTAACTTTAGATCGCGGATTTACTCGTTAATGTAGAGTTTGTTATACTAGTAATTTCTGAGAAAGCGTTAAAATAAATAACAAGAATATTGGCTTAAAGTAAAGTTTTGATTCGTACAAATATACATATATATAACTAATTAATATCTAGTTACAATCGTGGTGAGTATGTGTGTCTGTCTTAAACCGAAATGGGATCGTGACATTGACCGCTGGCGTTTCAATTTCCGGTTAGTCGTGACCTTTCATTTAATGTGGGCGATGGGATTATTATGTATGGGATTATTATATAAGCAATACTATGTTAAGCTACGCGGACTTCTATTTTGGGAAAATGGCGTTTAAACATGTCAAAACTATTCTTAATCTGTTTGAAGACATATATATCCATCCTTTCTTTTCTATTTTGATAAAAGGTGCAATTAATTAAAAGAAGATTGGTGTAATGAAAATTTTTTATATAATAAAAAGTGTTTCTAATACATGAGATTATTTTATATTGCAAAATATGGACCATTCTTCAATATTCGAAACATTAAATTAAGGAACTTTTTTCGTACACATTAAGTTTCGATGACTTTATTTTTTTTGCATATTGTAAAATACGTAATTCGATATTAGAATACATTAATATCTTCGAATTTGACTTTTTGTGGGTTGACACATTATTGCTTATCAGCATCCATATGTATACGTAAAATATATGTTTAAAACTGTTTACTGTTTATACAATTTCCCATTTACCCTATAAAATCAAGTGACAAAAATGATCCTAGCTTTAATTGTTTTTAAGATTTCATGATTAATGGTTGAGTAAGTGGTATTTTATAATTGTACACATAAAATGTTTATTAATTATTCATCTGTCATATGTATGTATCATCAGAGCGAGAATTATAGTAAGTTTTACTCTCGAGAGCGATACAAAACAACTCTGTAACCTAGCAACAGATCATAAATAATTACGAAAACTGTAAATGTCAAAAATAATGCACTGTCGGTAAATTCTATTACATGTAAAGCAATGAGAAATAACTTTTAATTTTGTAAATCATTATGAAAGTCTAAAAGCAAAACTTAAAAGTATAATTCTTGCTTAAGATTAAATAACAACTTTTAATCACCTATAAATACTATTAAAAGTCGACAATGACTTCTCTAGGTGTATTATTACAATGATTATGAACAATACAAAATATAATTTTTTTAAATATTGAGCTGAATGAACTAAAACAGTTCGTAAGAATAACATTAAGCTTAAAGTTTTTCTCTATATCTATATAATAATATATTTATATGTTATATAAAGTTTTAAAAGTTTTTTTTTAATATTATATAAATATATTATTTGTTATTAACCATAACTGAAGTGTAAACGTTTTAAAACGCACGGAAATAAAACATTGATTTCATAAAAAGTATTATTATGTTGCAATAAAAGTGCAATGCCCTTTACGTTTCTCTGATTATTGTACTTAAGATTATTTTAAGTTGCCTTAATTTTATTTAATGAATAAATTATTATGAATAAGAATTGTTAAAATTGAAATGTCATCCGATGCTTCGAAATATAAAATAATGAATGATTAAATTAAAATCAACGTTGAAATATTTCCGGAAAATTCGGACAAGATTTAATACTTTAAAAAAGTAATCTTGACTTTTCTTCCAGTTCAACTTGACATTTTAGTTTGATTCCGTGTCGATGATCAAGATTATTTATCGCGTTATAATTTTAACGTAAAAAAGTAA
Organism: Hypolimnas misippus; assembly: GCA_037950945.1. Taxonomy (NCBI): domain Eukaryota; kingdom Metazoa; phylum Arthropoda; class Insecta; order Lepidoptera; family Nymphalidae; genus Hypolimnas; species Hypolimnas misippus. The sequence goes on from JBBEEQ010000009.1 coordinate 8,336,490, forward strand.
TTTTACGGGGTCAAATAATCATTGACATGAATATGAATGCGTTGTCAAAATTCGAATAAAAACATTTTAAATGTCGAATCGTTTTCGAATGATTCTGCTGCATTATTCTTATTTTTAATTTATAAATAATTGTATAAGTCGTTTTCACACGCATTTTAAATTTGGAATACATTATATTTTTTCGTTTGCTTCTTTTGTTGTGACTTTAAATACATTTAACGCTGGTATTAATTGATAGATATAGCCTTCCAGGATGCGTCACAATATACTTTAACTTAAATTTGCTTTATAAAATAATAAAATATTAAGTTATAAATTATAAATAATCGACATATAAATGTTGGTTGCTGCGTAAGGGCGAAGGATATTGAGACATAACTAAATACATTATCTCCACGTATTTCTAAACGCAAGATGGCCGCCTATCGAGTGACTAGTTGTAACATTGACAGTTGTGTCAGCGTTCGCCTTGGCCGAGCGCGTGCGCAAGGACTCGCGCGCATTCGAGGGCGCGAACTTGAACTTTGAATTTCGAATGCATTTTATTCTTTTTTTTTTTAAATATTTATGAGCAGTATTTTATTTGAAATCGTATACACGTTCTTTATTTAACTTTTAATATTTTTTGTTAACATTATTATAAGTTACAATGTCGCTAATTTTTTTGTAATTTAGCGGCATTTTTGGAATGAATTAAAATATATTTACCTAATAATTAAATAGTGGTTTCGGCATGGAGATAAGCTAAAATTCTCGGTAAACGTTTTGCAAAAATAAAATTAAGGTCATAACTGCAAGTGCATTTATCAAATATCCTCAACGCTTGTGACCTGGTTTCAATTTAAAAATACGATTCAAGGACGACATGTCGACGAAATTTATCATTTTTTTTTACGTATATAATAACTTTTTTTGATTCGTAAATGAAACTTTTGAAAAAGTTAATTTCGCTACACTTTGTATTATTGTATCGTTTAAATAGATGTAGCTTACGATTCTAATGTTAATCGAATATTTTTTTTTCAAACTATAGTCTTGTAAAGTGAGGAAATTGCATTATGTTTTTCGGGGCGCCAAAAAGTTCCGACGGCAGAGTTTTAGCCTACGACCCCGCGTAGCTCCGTAGCGTTATTAAGAAACTTAGTCAAAAACTTACTAAAACTGTACATTTTCTATTAGGCGAGATTAAAAATACATTTAAACTTATCGTCTTATAAGTTTTTTTGTTGTTTTGAAAAGTTTTAAACGAATAATGAATCTGATTTACGATCTTAAATTTTTTCGCTAAGTGACAACTCGGAACAATTTCTAACGTTTCAAAGTCGAAGTTATATTAAAAAATTCGAATATTTAAATACGGAATAGAAATCTAGAATGGCATTTTCTATGCCGTCATTGGCCTTCGATCAAAATATAGGTTGCAATTTATTAACGCACACACGCGCACACACGCACACGGGGCTAACGCGTTGTCATAGAAAAAAGAGTGGGACAGAAGAGTCAACGAACATAGGTGGGGCGCGGTGGAGGGGGTTGAAAGAAAAACACAAAAAAATGTGCGTGAACCCCACGCACACGTACGCGTCACGCACACGGCGGCACCGAGTCAAGGAGAAGCAAAGATACGCATTAAGGGGAACGCAAAGATTCCTTTGTCCGTTCAAATTCAACTGTACTCACATGCGCCAGAGGTGGCCTGATCCTCCTCGGTCCAGTTTGACACTTCGGTGGTAATTTTTGAAAAAAAAAATTAGAAAAAAAAACAACGAAAAAGTCACCAAGCACGTATCCGCGTCACCTGGTCATCAACGCTCAGCCGTACTTCGCGACACTGTCACTCAAAATATCGTAGCACATCACGATCGTCACTTACACAAAAATATCCTTTAGCCTAATAAAAAATATAGTTCGGGTCCTAAGTTTCCATCTGATATGTGTGCATCGCAGCGCAATAATTTTTTATTCTTTTTTATTTTTTTTTGTCCAACGTTACGACGAAAAAATTCACTAAATCCCAAAAATATTTATTTTGTATCACGAGGTGCACTACGCGAATGATATGAATATAATTTTTTTTTAATTATTTTTATAAAATATAGTCTGTTTAAAATATTATTTTTTTTTTTAGTTTTTTTTTTCTTAATTTGGGTTCCTGTTTTTTTGGAGGTTTTTAGCGGTTGTCGCGTGTCGTGGTCCTGAATGGGAGCGGAAATGCGACTCTCTACTGATTGTGCATAGGCGGCACTGCACCGACGGCGCACACTGTACTAGACCGCGTGCGTACTTAGCCATTACCTTGTATTTACTGCGACCGAGAATAGCCGACTGTGCGCTCTTGATACTTGATGCACCCACGATCGTATTAAAAATATTATTTTTTATTAGAGATTTTTACTCAAGTGTTTCTTTTCGTATGCTTAAAATTCATCAAAAAATCAATAAAAGTTTATACAATAATAAATAACGTCATATTCGCAATTTTTTTATATAAAAATTTATATTAAGTGAACAACCTCAAAAACATCTTTAAATCCATATAAGCAAGTCATAAAAATATATTCTTAAAATGATACATTTTTTCAACAATAACATAATTAAGTTTCCGAAAGTTTTTAATTTAAAACTTGAATATTTAATGCGACAGTGATAACAAATACATAAATAAAAGTATTTTACCCATTATCAAAACAGCTCGGGCGCGCTACACGACAACATGCGCAGATGCACCGTCGTTCACGAGACCCGCACGAGTGTGAGTGCCGCGCTTGTATTCGAACCTTGGGCATTTGAGTTATACTTACTTATCTTATCTCAACTACAAACACCGAAGACTTTTGAATTCGGCCGCGTACATTTTATTCAAACCCGTGGCGAATCCGCGAATTCGAAAAAAATTCGAAACTTCAAAATAGAACGCCATCCTTCGCCCGCCTGTGTGCAAAGTAAATTCGAATAGGTGTTTGTGTGCACTTTTTTATCGTTTTTTTCTCGGAGTGTGGGTGCGTTCGATTGTGTAGTCATTGTCGCGGGCGTGTGGGTGAGTGCATGCGGCGCCTGTGTGCGTGCTCAGTTCTTGTAAGAAATGGTTCGGTGAAAAATTTTGTCGGAATCCGTATAGATGGCGCTGTAACTATGATGCAAATAGCACCATCAAAAATTATGTATCGATACGTTTAGAGCGATGTCGCCTTTATTCCAAAAGCGTTAGAGACTTAAATTCTTTGTGGTTAGTTTAAAAAATTTTCGAGTCTAGCATGACTATATTCATTTTCCAATCGCGGTGGGAAGCCATTTTATTTCGTGACGCGTTGAAGGTTATTAAAGATAATCGTTAGTTTGTTAATGGCACTTAATAATAATGATTGCAGCAGGATGTGATTGGAATAATATATTTATTATTGTTCTATTTCGTTTCATCAGATGCATAATTATAATTAGAGTTTTAGTAGTTTTTAACATGTCTGCTTATATTTTTATTAAGAATTTAACGGATATGTTTTGAAATATTATCTAGTATGCTGGCCAGTCCTAATCAAATTATGATAAAAAAGACATCGGTATTAGATTTTCTGAATTGCATTACACGCAATTTTTTGGTAATTCAATGTATGTTATTAACTGGTATTGTAGTGTAAGTTAATACTTAACCGTTACTTTCAAAAAGTAATCAGTTGATTTTTGTGGAACTTTCTATATATGATATGATAAAGGTTTAAATATTTTTTTATTTTATAATGCAATGCGCAGAGTGAAGCAGACAAAAATTATCATATTTTACGGGCTGTTTTGAATCGAATATCTCTATATGTAATCTGAATCTTGGGAACAGGTTCCCACGATTTTCATGTAATTTTATTAGACAGCGTATTTCGGAGATGACGATTTCTCATCATCGATCTAGCTGGGATTATTTTTAGAAAACGTCGTTTTATTCGTGTTTCCAGGCAATGAAACTAATTATTTTTTTATATACTACTAAATCTAAATATAATTTCCAAAAATGTCAATTTAAATTATTATTTCGAAGAAAATATAATTGTAAGTATGGGTAAAGTTTGTATGGATGGATGTTTGTTGCTCTTTCATGCAAAACTTCAAAACCGATTTTGATAAAACCTTACAGTGATATAGCTCACATTTTAGAATAACACATAAGCTACTTTTTATCAACATACACGCGGATGAAAGCTTGTATTATAATAATGATGAACTTTCTCTAAAAAGCATTGCATTCACTTTTTTTTAAGTTGAATGATATTGTACTATTAATTTTCATTTTGTATTTCATAAGCTTACACAATTTTAGTGAAACTATTGTATACTATAGATAGAAGATGTTTGTTCTGTTAGGACAGCTAATACGATGAATTTCACACTTTGAATCTATGTACGCTCTACAAACACATTTTACTATATATTTTACATAAGACGGCTACATTAAATAGATAAATAAATAAATTTATTTTAAAATTTTATTATTAAAATAAAATAATTATTAACAAAAATTTTACTGTCTGTGTCCGTTCGAAAAAGACTTTTTTGTTGGTAATTTCTTTTTCTATTTGTACAATTTTCAAAAAATTTATCAAAATAGCTAATTTAATAGCAAATTCCCTGTTTTTACGCAATACAATTTAATACAGCATTTTATCTCATCATATGGAACTAGCTATATTCGTTACTTTGTGCCAATTTTCCGCGATAGTGTGGTCCTGCCCCGGTCAAGCCGTAAACTAGCTTTAGTCAGTTGGCTACAGCTAGACCCGATACCTTCAATTAATGTCTATAGAGTTTCTGTCTATCCGTCTGTCTGTTACGAAAATATACGAAATGGTTTTGATAAAATTCGTTATTTTTTAGGGTGTCACTTACAATGCTACGGTCCGATGGTCCACGTGGGTATGTCTGGCGTTGACGGGCCTTCGATTCCCGTTCGAGAAATATGACAAACACACAAAATTCTTACTAAAATATTATAATAAAACTTTTGGGATATTTTATTAAAATAAGAAATCTGTTAAAGGAAAAAAGAAAAATTAAGTTATATAAATACATCAAATTCTTATTATTACGCGATTTAAATATATTTAAAATAATTTTCTCCTAAGCGAGAATTATATTTTGCTCTCAGACTTTTATAAAGATTTCCATAAGTTATTTCTCATTATTTTACACTTAAAAGAATTTACTGTTAGCGCCTTATGTTTGAAATTTAGCTTTCGTAACTACTTACTACATACCTGTTGTTAGGTTACAGATTTGTTTAATATCGCTCTCGAGAGTAAAACTTACAGATGAAATTATCGCAACTGAAATTATCGCAACATAACTACTTATACTAAAGCAGCTAAGCTAACTTAAAAAGCCTAGTAAGGTTTTCTTGCAACTAGCTCTAGGTTCCTAGACTTTATCAAATAATGTTTCTCTCAACCTAGCAATTTTTCCGGCTATTAAGCTTATTATTTTAGTTTAAGTATTGACTAATTACTGATTTTTACTTCGAGTGTATGACCTTCGCAGCCCCTGAGTTCAAGTAACCATTTAGACTAGAATAATCTCCCTACTAAGAGTAACGATTATTATCAGGTGATTGGGATTACAACCGGGATCGACAGCTTTACGTGCTCACACCCAGACCTAGGCACAAATAATTATATCTGCCCGAGCAGATATCGAACCCCCAATCGCGGGCATTAAAGATACATTCAGTCCCACTACACCAGACATAATAGCGAAATAAAATACGCACAAAACTGTTAAAGTTTTATCAAAATCGTCTTGCATTTTTCCACGTGTTCAACTAAATATACACTTATACTGATATAATAATATAAATAACAGTACCTCATTAGGAAACTTAAAAAAAAATATATATTTAGATTTTATATATTTTTTTTATTGAGGAAATATTGATGCGGTACGGAATTACGAAAACGATATTTTTATTAATAGAACATTACAAAATGTTTAATTTTCGCTTAGCTATACGATAAGAATAAAAGTCAATGACTTATCGCAATTGTTAAACTTTTTTTCTTTACAATTTGGAACTTGGGAAGCCAGTGGACTTCAATGGTTTCCCTGAATACCGTTTCTTACTTAATGAGAAAGAAAAAAGAAAAATAAACCAAATTAAACACAAAATTATATTTATAATAGTAATGTATACAAATATTATAAAGAGGTAAAATTTGTTTTGTAAGTTTGTTTGTAGGGGTAATCTCTGAAACGTTTGATCTGATATGGAATATTCTTTTTGCGTTGGATAGTCCGTTTATAGAGGAAGGTTATAGGCTATATTACATCACGCTACGACTCATACGAGCAATGCAGTAACCATAATCGTGAAAGAAACCGCGACGGCAGCTGTGTCATACAATTGTTTTCGTAGAAAAAAAATTGACTTTTCCATTCGTTAATAATTACTAGAGAGTTTCATTGACTATCTCCGAAGATCTTCATCTTCATAGATATTAAAACCTAGAAAAAAATATGATATAATGATACTGTTTTTGTCTACACAAACACCTGGACAAATATCAATATGGCCAATACTCTGCAAAAGTCTGCCGCGAGCGGGGATCGAACTCGCGACTTAGCGCTTCAGTCAGTTGCAGTCACCACTGCGCCCATCTGTCGTCAGTATGTGTGAATCTTGTTCATTTTATGAGATATAGGTTAGTGTTAATGTATTTAAAGTAAAAATTATAGGTTTTGTTACGAGCACTGGTCGTTATAGATACTTGTAGCATAAATACTACTTCTTTTATAAAAAAATAATCAACTTCAAAGCAGGATATTACTTCAAAGCTAATTTCTTTAATTCTTTTTAAAGCACAGATTGTGAAATACATACTTACGAACTGAGAACTCCCTTCCTTAAGGTCGTTTAAAAACATATATTAACAAAATAACGGATTTTGCTTTTAAAGTCGGTTAAAAAAAACCTTACTTCTTTTAAACTAGAGATTTTTATAGCATTTAGATTTCTATAATTTAGAAGAGCACATAAAGTTTTTACCATATCTATTAAAGACTTAGAACTTTAACCTTCTATATACTATATACTAGACTCAATGAAAAAAAAATACATACAGCCGAAAATAGAATTTCGAAATCGGTTAAAAAAAAAACAAAATAGCAACAAGTTGAAACTGTATTTACAATATTAAATAGTTAAATGAAGTGCAATCAATACGTTCAATAAAGCACGTATATTATCCAATCAAAATAATGCAAATAAAAAAAAATACAACGTTTCGGCAATTTTGAGACTGAAACCGTGTCGGGGCTTTACTCTGTTTACACAAGGTTGTACACGTACGAGCAGGTAAATGGTACACGCTTATAAAAAAAAATTAAAAAATTGTTATATTCGTAACTGGGAGTATTTATTTATTTATTTATTCATTTATTAGAAATAAAAAGTAACATAATATGGATGAATCAATATGGACGCTGATAAGCAGTACTGTGTCAAGCCACACGGACTTCATTTTGTAAAGATGTCAAACCTATTCTTAATGAATCTGTTTGAAGAAGTTTATATCCTCCTTTTCTTTTCTTTTTTGATAAAAGTTATAATTAATTAAAAGCAGATATAATAAAAAGTTTTATCTAATAATAACTTTTTCAAATCGATTTGATTATTGAATATTTCAAAATATTGACCACACTTCAACATTCAAGACACTAAATTAAGAAACTTTTTTCCGTACTTATTTAGTTTAGATGACTTAAATTTTTTAAAAATAATGTTTAATACATTACGCACAATCAGAATACATGAATATCTCCGAATTCGACATTTGTGGGTTGACACATTATTGCTTATACATATATGACTTAGTGCTAACTGGTCATTCTAGGTAGATTATTAAAATGTGTTAAGAATGAAATGCCTTCTCCTCCAGGCTGGCATTAAATGAAAGCACAAGAGTTTTGAAAGTACTTATAATTCAGTTAATAAAACAACACAAAATAAAATAAATAAAGTTATACAGTATAGTTTGTTTAAACGAAAAATTTTTGTATAGTATATTTTCTTTTATTTGCCTTATTTAGCAGACAAAAATGGCGTACTTCTAAGCAAACGTAAGAATTAGAGATCAGAAATTATCGATTAATTGAACTGAATCATTTTTTATAATTAAAAAATATACCTGTTAATTTAATTTTCGAAATTTTTTTTATTTTCGTTTCTGGTATTGTTACCAAATAGGACAAGTAAATAAAAACAGATAACAGATAATTAATAATTTATTTATCTTTAAGTTTACCGAAAAGTTTTTAATTATACTCCAGATGTGTGCCGTGCATGTTATACAGTATAGTTTGTTTAAACGAAAAATTTTTCAAAATATACTATACAAATTTTTTTCGTTTAAACAAACTATACTGTATAACTTTATTTATTTTATTTTGTGTTGTTTTATTAACTGAATTATAAGTACTTTCAAAATAAGTAATAATTTAATTATCTATAAGTTTACCAAAAAGTTTTTAATTATTATTATTATACGATGAAAATATATAATTATTGAAATTGTATTGCTAAGCGGATTAATTTGTAGACGTTTCAACTATAAACTAGAAATGTAATGTCAAAATTAATTAAACTCGATGAATTGATAATAATTGGTGAAACCTTTGAAAATAATAAATTATTCTATCACAACTATTTTCTCTCGTGAATCTAATTAATTATTTCGTAAATACGTTTTAATATCAATACTATTAAATATAAAAATGTACTTATTAATTTAGAAAATTAAAGTTATTATTAGATAAAAAAAAATGTTATGTCATAAATTATTATTCCGAGTATTAAAAGACTTTATTCGCCGAAATACATTAATTTTCGAAAATTAAAAAGATAGAAAACATAATGCTCTTAATATGATGATACATCTGGTTTGCATCTACAAATCATATCATACTACTCAATTATAATATACATAATTTACCACCGAAGAGAATTACTTCGTATTTTCAATTCAGTTCAATTCTTTGGTTTGGTCGTATTTTTATTCCAGAGTTAACGGTACTTATCCTATGAATGCCAACTGATTGTCAAAGTAAAGAAGAACTAATACATGCACCAGTCTAACTAACAAATTAATGAACGAAATTAACCATTGTTTACAACACTTTGTTTGGTAGTGGGAATAAAAATATATAATATATGTATAATAGGCAAATATCTGTATATAGATATATAGTAATCCAATTTATGCTCTAATTATACATTAATCTTTATAATTAATAAATCAACATCCTAATATTTAACGATCTGTAAAGGCACTTATGTTGGGGTCTAAAAACCTAACACAGACACATCAACAGTCTTTAAAATATATTTTTATTTAGTTAATTTTTTCATGTCCAATTCACAGCCATCCATTCACCTCCGATCCAGAAACACTCAATCCAAATAAATTTAACTTATGAAAAAAAAAATTTTTCGAGTTAAAATAAACGTTATACCATTATTATGATCGTGTTTGTATTTCACGTTACTGCAGCTATCTGGTGCGTTTTTTTTAACGGTTTACTGTAATCTACGGAGTATCGAACGTGGGAATATTTTTCAGCTTTTTTCAGCTTAAGTGAGTTTAAAAATATAAACGGTAAATGTATCAGTTTTGTTTGTTAATGTTCATTGGTGTTTGTTGCGTAATCGTTGGAAATGACGTTATTAGTGGAATTTAAATTTAGAAATGGATTTTTTTAAAGATAGAACGAGAATTCTTTGTTATTTTTTTCATATTACATTTTAGGCTAATTGATTGAAAACGTTATATTTATTTGATAATGATTGTTCACTAAAATTTGCACTAAAAATCTTTATTCATTATATAAGTAATCTATTTTTATATAGCAATACTTTCATACGAAGATAATTAAAGAATTCATTGTATAAAAATTTAAAAATTACGTGCAAAGAAATAATTCAATAAGTCACCCAAAAAAAACGTTAAGTTTAAATTTCGATAATATCAATTTCGAAATAAATAAAGTTAAGAAAATTCTAAATTTGTACAGCTACAACAACCGTACATGTAACTTGTAAAGAGTCAAAGCAGCTTAAATAACTTAAACGGACAAGCGAAAAACTGGAGCAAATTTCTTTTATAGAAGCCGCCATGACACTTTTTTTGTCGCCGACCTAAGATGGCGCGTCACGTCTAAAACAAAAGAAGTATCGACCCCACCCACACACACAAAAAAAAATTTTAAAAGTCCAAAAAAAAAATTACAAAAAATTCGAAAATCAAACGTTAACGAAGCCAGTGACTATCAACTAGCAAACAGTGTTGGCAAAATCAACAACGGGATAAACGTGAAATAAAAATTCGGAATTCCCGGGCCCGGGATCGGGACACGTATCTACGTAATCCCGTAAAGCGGGCATGCAAAGTCGTATAACAGTGGCACAGTTACCGGGAAATGCATCAGGCGACCACTTGTTGCTAGCACCAACTCTCGCCTCCACAACGCTGCTGAACTTCGGATATTCACCCCGACTTGCTCCAATTATCCGCACTCGCCGACTAGCGATCCCGGGAACGAAATTTTAAATCCCGGACGTTTTTTTCTCTTTCGATACTTACAATTAAAAACTATTTAGTAACTATTTTTCTATTTATTTAAACCTATTTCAGAAGCACGTCTCACTACGAAGCCTAATTAAGCCGACTTCCTAGATGGAACTTTTAACAGGAACTGCGATAAAAATACAATAGTTCACTTTTTAATAAAACTTTTTATGAACCGAAAAAAAAAAAACTATTTACAAAATATAATATCGATCTGTTAAACCTATTTCAATCAATTCTCACAGCACTTCACTACCGTCTTAAAACTCGCGGAGACACTTAGATCGCACTTACAAGAAAATTGTGACGTTACCGAAAACAGAGATGCGACGTGTCCGGGATTGCGAACGTACACCGGGATTTGTTTTCTCATCGAAACGCGTCGATACGTTAATTAATTCGGTCGGAAGAAAATTTTAGAATTTAGCTTGTGATTTCGGAGCGGAGAAGTTGCATTAGTGCACGCCGGCCTCGTTGCAACAGGTTGTTTGGCGGAGGAACGATGCGACGCATGCGCGCTGCGCCGGCCGATGCACCGCGCCACAGTGGCAGCATTAGCATCGAGAACATTTCACTTTGTATTATCATATCAGTGATGTACAACTGTATGGTGCGTTCTTAGCGCTGGCTATAGGGCCAGTAGGGGCTAGTGGCGAAGCAGCTAAATTTGAGGCGTGAGAGATTTTGAAAAAAAATTTAAAATAAATTATTTCTTTTTTTGGTGGGTGTCATGATGGTGTGGTGACTGTGATATAAATCCGGCCCTGTTCATAATATTTGATGTTAAAAATCTATACCCGTTCCCAACTAGCAGATGCCTTGTTGGCCTAACGATACTCTCGCCTGTTATACTCTTCAACGTCTTCAAAAGTGGTTGGCAGTCTGGGTGCCGAAATCCATGAGCTTATAAGATATCATTTGCCATAGAATTTGTGGCCAGTATGTTCTTCGATGTGAATCAAAACAAATTTAATAACACCAAACTTATTTCATGTAACTCTATTAAAAGTATCGTATCGTCGACATACGTTCATTAATTAATCTCGATACAAAACATAATTAACAATAATGAAATATTTACCTCTTTTCATAAAGTATAAATTGATAATTTGAATTAAATCTACAATGAAAAATAAAAGCTAAAAGTATAAAAGAATAAATTTCCCGAGGCATACAAAATGCGACCACTGTGGAACGTCCCCTGCATTCGCTCAGAACTCCATAGCCGCATGTAGAATTAGGTGGGATCCTTTATCTCCGAATACCCATATGCTTAGACATCTTACCACCCTGGGGTGGCTGAACACCACCTTGCACTGCGACAGATATACATTAAACATGCCTTAATTATATCTGTGTCATTAAACATAAAACAATACATAATTGATACAGAAAAAATATATATCATATAACTAGCTTTGTTCTCTCATAAATTATAGTTAAGAATTACCTAGATTATACCAACAAAAAAGTCCTTCCTTTGATGTTAAGTGATCCCGCCCTTGGACATCTTCAGCACCGGAGGAGTCACAATGCGTGGCCACCTTAAAAATGGAGGGTGAAGGGGAATAGGAAGTAAAGAAAAGATTGGGGGACAGCTCAGGATACACTCTTTATCAGGCGATATCAATCTCGCATTACGATGTAAGGACACCTCATGTGGGTCAATCTTTTTGGCTCTTTAGACTACCAAGCATACTGAAGCATAATAAATATATAAATAAACGCATCACACCCAACGGCCCATATTAAGAACTCATGGCCTTTTGTCGGGGGTCCGGAAACACTCAACATTAACACAAACACCCAGACTACGTTAAATATCGGTATGGCTAGTACAGACGCTTCCCGTGAGAAGATCGAACCCGAGACTGTTAGCGCTTCAGTCAGTTGCAGTGTCCACTGCGCCAACGCGTCTATCGTCTCTGTACATATGCATATACTGAAGGTTGGTTTAAAGAAATTATTAAACAACTTTATTGTTTATCTAATTATTAAAAACCAGCGATCCGAACCGGCTTCGCTCGCACTAAAAATTATAAATTTCTATAACCTATATTCATTAGGAATAATGTAGAAATCTAAGTGTAAGAATTTTTCAAATCAGTCCAGTAGTCTCGAAGCCTGTTCATTGCAATCAAACAAACAATCAAATCTTTCCTCTTATAATATAGTAGATAACAGATTTTCGTTTATAGAACATCGATATTTTAATATAATATCGAATGCATTTGATCTAAAAACTCTTATATTTTCGAAGTGCCTAAGTTAAATCAATACTTATTTACTAATCAAACCACCTTACAGTAACAGTCGAAAAACATCACCTTCGTTATGTGATGGAAGGGTAAGAAGCAGTAAAAAGGAATGTACCAGCCTCAAAATGTCCCACGTCTGGGCAGAAGTCTCTTGGAATGAAGTCCTGTTAAACACTGCCTAATCCACCACGTTGCACCGACTAATGTGAAAAACTTGTTAATACTATGCATTTGGAAACGTAATGTCTAGCTTAGCGTTAGGCGAGAATTACATTTGTAAGTTTTACTCTTGTAAGTGTAATCTGTAATCAGATGTTAACCACGTCACACAATGATAGTAATTATTTCAAGTGTAAAATCTATGATAAACGATTTGTGTAAATATTGTGTAAGTATACTATATTATCACGAAATATTTCTAAATTTTAACAAAAAAAATGATACAGTTTTTGACAATTGCAGCAAAAATAAATTTAATCATTCAATAATTCGACATGTTTTTTCGACAGATAAAAATTATGGCATTTAAATGACTATATATACTTTAGGAAAACTGATGCTGTATAAAAAAAGCAGACAGTAAATTCTTTCAGGTGTAAAGCAATGACAAACAACTCATGTAAGTGATTATGAATTTTCTTCCTACTCTAAACTTGACCTCATAATCATTCGTTTATACGAATTAGGTGAAAGTAAAATGTTAAAAGTCTGAAAATTTGTTTTTTTCGTCGAATCATTCAACGAGAACGATTCAATAATTGTAATTTTATAGTATAGTAGTAATAATAGTACTTATAAGTGACAAAATCAGTCAAAAAAGCCTTTTAACCAAACGCTTTCGACAGTAAGTTTTGATTTAAAAAGTCAAAAGTACTGTCGCAAAGACAATAACCTAATTTATTTTTTGCTGGTATTTTGACCGGTTGAGAGTTTTAACGGATATATACACTTTTTGACTGAAGAAGCCTTCGTACAACAGCGTTTTATATCGCAAATTTAGTATTAAAGTAAAAATTGCGTTATAGCTAAGTTAGTAACCAAATCTAGTTTCATATAATTCTGTGGTCTGTAAGATTATAACCATAGATGGATGGCGATAAGCAATAATGTGTTAACCCACGTAAAGTCAAATTCGGAGATATTGATGTATTCTGATACTACATCGCCTACTTAACGTTATTCAAAAAAATTGTTGTCATATAAATTAAATAAGTACGGAAAAAAAGTTTTTTTAATTATTTAGTTCGAATTTTAAGTGCGTTCCATTTTTTACAATTAATACAATAATCTCAAATATTTAAATAATTTATATTAATTTAAATTCATTATACCTTTTAACAAAAAAATAAAATAACTGATATATAAATATTTCTTCAAACATATTTGTTAAGAATGGGTTCGACGCCATTTTCTCAAAATGAAGTCCGTATGGCTTGACACAGTATTGCTTATCAGCGTTCAGATATGAAAAAATAATGATTCTATCAACATGGTACATTAAAGTCTTAACAAACAATTCACAAGTTAAAAAGATTAAACCAAAAATGTTAACTTTTGAATTCGGTCACTTTAATACGATATAATTATTATTACTACAAACGTCAGTTTATACATCAGTATAGATATGGAAAACCGATATTAGTTAAAATTTCATTACGTGCAAAGGTAGGCAGACTGCCGAACTTCAAAATGGTTTTAAACGAATTATCTGTTGGCTCTTTCGTGCATCCGTATTAGATTAGTGGGAACTACACATCTTGTACATACTCGTACATAGTGTATAACGACCCTTTACCCAATATACGATGTTTATTTTTGTTATTTTAACCGACTTTAAAAAAGAAACGGTTCTCAATTTGTTGCGTATTTTTTATGTTTGTTACCTCGTAAATTTCTTAACCAATTTTGAAAATCGTTGCATAGAAATTTCATCGAAATCGGTTTAGTAATTTGCTCCAATGCGGGTTGGATGTATGTACATAAGTCAGAATTTCTGACATGTGCAGATCCTCACGATGTTTTCCTTCGCCGAGCACGAGATTAATTTAAGCACAAATTTATTATTATTTGACAGAAACATTGGCGCAGTGGTCACAGCAATAGACTGAAGTACTAAAGGTCGCGGGTTCGATCTCCGCGCACGGGAAACTTCTGTATTGGCTATCCGGATGTACGTCGTGGTCTGGATGTTTGTGTTAGTGTTGTGTGTGTTTCCTGACCCCCGATAAACAGGCCATGAGACATTAATGGGGGCCGTTGAGTGTGATGTATTTATTTATTATTGTTAATTTTGCATTTGAAAATCATCGATGCTAGCCGGGGTTCGAACCCGCTAGCATCGGTTAAGATCGACGTATTCTAAACACTAGATCAATTCGGTTCAATACTATTGATTGTCATATATATGTACATTGTACATATTACGGTATTTCTAATAAACACCCAATATGTAGATAACACGTGAAAAACACAACGGTACTTCCCCGGAATTGAATCTGCGACCTTTGGAACAACGTATCCAATCCACTGACTCATCTCGGCAACATTGGAGGCAAATTAACAAAAACAATTTCAAATCTGTAGTTTACGAGAATAAACCGAACACAAAATAAATCCACACAAAGTAATTTCTTTTTTAATTATTATTCGTTTTTTAAATATAAAAACAGGGGAGCAAACGAGCAAATAGTACCTGATATTAAGTAGACTATCGCCCGGACATCTGCTACACCAGGGGCGTTGCGGGTGCGTTGCCGGCCTTTGACGGAAAGGTGTCTATACACTCGACGCTTCAAAACCTCCAAATTATAGCGCTCTGGGGAAACCTCAGGAGGTAGATCATTCCACAGCCTGCACGTACGCGGGAAAAACGATCCATGCATCCATCTATCCATCCCTATTCTGTTATATATACAAATTTTGTTATAAGTTATTAGGGAACAATTTTTTCTTCGCCAGTATACGAAAACGAACAAAGATAACCCAGTGAGTAGAACGATCGATTTGAACTGACGGTCGAGGTTCAAGTCCGGGCTGGCTTCGACTTTTCAAAGTGCTATTGTATTTTAAAAATTTTAACTATAAATTAACAGTGAAATAATAAATATTACGAGAGTTTTATAAAAAAGGGAAACCCACATTTACTCGTCTTGATTTGTTAACAATATCCCGAGCAAAAATCACGAAGTATCGAACAATTTTTTTTTTTCATTATAATTCTTCATTATAATAAATGATTCAGTTCAATAATACAATAGATAATTTCTTGTTCAACTCTTACGTGTGGCTAGAAAACGCCATATTTCTTTGCTAAATAAGACAAGAAAGAAAAAGGGACTATACTTATTATATTCAAGCTATTGATCTTAAAACTAAACTACTAAATCGATTTTCATAAAAGTTTCACGGGATCAATCTGAAAGTATACCTTTTCAAATAAAATCGGTTAAGAAATTACGGAGTTCTTAGGTAAGAAACATTAAAATAAACATACGAATTGAGAACCTTCTTTTCGCGGTCGGCTAAAAATAAAGACTTATCACTTACAGTTTCCTATCAACAAAAAAATTAAAATTAGTTAACTATTTCGTACGTAATATCGCGTTATCGCTGTATGTATATCTGTGTCGACTCGGTGTACAAAACAAAATCAATCTCACATGAAGTTTGAACTCTCCAAAATGTTTAGTAGCAACTTTGCGTAATAACTCTTTCCTTCATAATATGACTCCTAAGGTCTTGACGTCAGTAGAAGCGGTAGCGGATTCGACTCTAAAGCGAAAACTTATAAATTTCGCTCTTAGACTTACATATAAAAAGATTGATTTTATTTACATATGTAAGTTGTTTGTCATTGCTTCACGCTTGTCTACTGTCAGGTATTCATCATTCAGCACCTCATTTTTGACATTTACAACTGTCGTACATTCGTGTCGTCGTTGTAGAGTTGTTTTATGTCACTTACGAGAGTAAAATGCCATAAATCAAAGAATTTAATTGAATTGAATCGAGAGTAAGACTTACAAATGTAATTTTAGTCTAATAGCGTTTTAATAAATGTCGTGTACTCATGCCATGATATATTTTGATAAATATTAAATTTGACAAGTTTATGTATGGAAAGAATTAGTGCAAAACATGCATTGACATACCTACATGTGTTCGTATGTTGTAACGTAATCGCGCTAACGTTACACATTTTCAGCTGTAACATTACCGACAGTAAATATTAATATATTTGTGTGTATAAGCACTAACAAAAATATACTCAATTTCTATATTAAATTATCTTCAAACATTAGATAGTGGATTCGTAGAAAATATCTAGAAAATATTAAAATAGAATTCTATAAGATAACATTATCGTTAAGTCAAAAACAATTTCATATGTTTTCAGATCAATTGTCGTTTATTATTCAAGTGTTTTATCACTGGTGTTTACGCAATAATTCATTAACATACGTAACAATTTAGATCGCAAATATTCATCTTACAAATTACTTATATTTAAATACATTTAAAAGACTTTTAAATTTTATTTCCTCACCTTATTGATTGTGAAAGACACACACGAATACAAACAATGGAAAGACTTTTAAAGATACTTTTAACAAATGCATAAAAAGAACATAATACAAAATTGCACCCTCAAAAAATTAACCAATTAATCGCTCCCGCGTCCGCCCCCACAGTGAACACTGAATCTAAAACTCCCTTGCAAACAGAGCAAACAAAATTTCATACAAGTACAGAAAATGAGTAGAGTATGGAGTATGATATTAACTAGCTAACGTCCGCCCCGACAGGTTTAATTTGAAAATTTCGAGTCCCGCAAAATGTCTAGAAAATTCCAAACTTAGTCCTTACCGTGTATTTGTTCTATTTGTGCACTAAAATCCGGAAGTTTCCCATATTAAAAACTACGTGTTCCATAATAAGGTAACCTTTTAGTTTTAAAACTTTTCACGTGTATGATATTTTAATATTTGTACATTTGAAGGTTTGTATTAATATTTAACGATGTTAATTGCAATTTATTTTGGTACTTTAAAATTTTTCGTAATTATAAAAATATATATTTTTCAATATATCGATTCAAGACTACAGATTCAGTCGAGATGAATTTATCTGATTTTTAAATAAAATAACTAGTCTCAGGGTTCATTGAGTCAGGTCAGGACCATTGTGGGTAAACCTGACCTGACTCAATTCCGATCCATCTAAACTAAAACAATATGACTATTTATATTTAAAAAAAAACTGTTTAAATAGGAAATATAGAATTTGACGTATCGTCTCTTAAGTATTTAAAAAAATCAATAGAATTGATTAACGTTTTTAAATTCTACCTGACAAAGTTCCATATTTTATTTCTTTTGCAAATAATAAAATTATAAAATCATGTTATCGTCTCAATATATATATATATATGTTTTACAATGAAACTCACCCTATTTTAGTGTCTCCAAAATTTAATTAAGGTTGGATTCTCGACCACACCGATCAATCTCCATCGCGTTTTCTCGATTCCACGTGACATTGACGAAATAACTAGTCCTATTTGGGACAACTAAAAGCCATTAATCAAAGAATTTAATTGAATAAGAACCTATAACTTATGTTGCAGTAAAAATAGTTTTTTTATGTACATCTAAAAACCTAACTTGCTTTTATTATTATGGCTGAAATGTATTATTACTTTTTTATATCACTTTTTGTAACATAACGTGTTTGTCTCTGTCTAGACTAAGATCACCATAGATCTTTATACAGCTGACCTAGTGACCAAATTGTAATACCATCGATCATGTCACGTCTTTACCGTCTATACTAATTCTATAAACGCGAAACTACTCGTAACTATATGTGTTACGTTTTAAAAACTGAACCGTTAATAAACTTTTGCTGCCATACTACAAAAGACGCATTAAAACCACGTTCAACACGAGTCTAGCTAAACAGTGTTTAAAAATTAAACATTGCTTAAAATATTATATAAGTTGCTTAACAGCCAATAAACTCATAAAAAACTTATTGATAAAATGTTATACGTTACATTTGACAGCTAAAATAGGTTTTAGACATCTATTAAACTCACTTAAACGTAGGTTAGTCTATGTATATCTAAAGCATGTTTAACTCAAAACTGTGCTTAGACGCGGACTTGTAGTGCGGATTTTTTAAACACGCGTTTAACGTCTGTTTAAATCTTTTGTAGTAAGGCAGTTGAAGTTTTAGCAAGATATTGATTTCTTAGAAAATATATGTCCTATATCAAAGTAGTCTTACGGCAGTAAAGAGATTTTCTGGTTAAGATCTCAAAGCTAAAAATAATGCTTGAACAACTGTTCTTTCTTCTTAGCCAAAGAAAATTCTAGGCTAGCAGTATCTGTGGGCAGAACCTCGTCTGATATAACTGTGTTAAGTTGATAAAGAGTACAATTAATTACAAAAATAATCATATGAATTAAATTCGAAAACCAAATTAAAAAAAAAACTATTTTCTGTGTTTTAATTTGAAAAACTCTGAAACTTGAAAAAAAGTAATTCAAAAATCACTCTAATTGTAACGTGACATTTACGAAAAAATAATAAGTCTACTGTATTTGATCATAAAGCACATTTAGCGGCTTTAAAATAGGGGTAAGAGTTTGTCTTTTTTTTCGTATTCGTTCACGCGTTCTGTAGGGTTAATATTTCAAAGCGATTTTGTGCTTATTTCATTTTTATTTAACGTTTAAAAAAGCATTTAGTGTTAACTTCGTTGTTGAGTGTAAAAATTGTCGTTGTAATATAATTGTTGAAGATCTCAACAATACAACAATGTGTTCCGTTGAGTTTAGGAGTGAACTAGTGTAATTATTGTTACATGAGTAAAATATCAATACTATGAATATTTTTTAATTGTTAATGATGAGATGAAACCGTATAAACAGAGAATTGATGAATTTATCGGTTATTAAATATATAATTAAAAAAAAAAACATAAATTTACAAAAATGGTAGTCCTACTAGACAAATGTACGTGTAATGAGAATAACGTTGGTGTCAACGGTATATTGATGCTGATAAGCAATAATGTGTCAACCCACAATAATAAAATTTGGATATATTGATGTATTCTGATATCGCCTATCGTATTTAACATTATTAAATCAAGTCATCTAAACTAAATAAGTACGAAAAAAGTTTCTTAATCTAATGTTTCGAATATTGAAGTGTGTTCTATATTTTGTAATATACAATAATTTTATGTTTGAAATATTTATTATTATTTGAATCTTTTTATATAAATCTACTTTTAATTCATTATTTATGAAAATAGGTTTGACATCTTAAGACACCATTTTCTCAAAATTAAGTCCGTGTGGCTTGACATAGTATTGCTTATCGGTGTCCATACCAATGTACTCCATCTAAGTGTCCTATTATTGTAATTGTGAACTAACCCAATATGTAGACCATGTTTTTCGTCCAGCGTTGCAGCTCCTTCCTAATAGCTCGACGTTCCTGCTGACAGCGCGCGAAAGAGCACTCCGCCATTGCACACGTGCGACAACCCTGGGGACAAGCATAGTATCGTTATCGAGGCAAATGAAAAAAATGTAAGGCCCAATATCAAAACACGATAAAGAACAAATTTTACGAAATCGTTTTTTTTTTTATTTTTTATTCCAGTGGAGTCTTGTATGTTTTATTGATTTTTTTTTAAATATTTTTTTTCCTTTCTGTGTTTTAAAATTGGGCTGCCGTATATTAAAATTGAAAATATAAAAAAAATGAAATTATTTTTATTTTTGTTACTCCCTTTGGGAATTAAAAAAAATCCCTTCGCTATTATCCCCAAAAGATTCTGTTATTGTCAAAATTCAAATAGAATAAACGGTATCATTAGACGCAAGATATAGAGATGTTTCTATAATTACAAAAATGTATAAAATTACTACTTCACTGAGTCATAGCATGACGTAATATAGCCTATAGTCATCCTTAATAAACGCTATATCTTTAAACTTATAAACATACGAAGTTACAAACAAATTTTACCTCTTTATAATATTTCGGTATATAAATTAAATATAATTATAAATCTTGATTTAAAAAACCGAAAATAAAAAGTACATAAAATATTGAATTTGAATGATGTTACAATTAATAACAATAATATAATTATATATGTTAGAAATTACCACAATAAGGAGTTACACGGCTATAACAGTTTGCGTGGCGCCCACTCTACCGAATTAGACTTTGAGTGCAATATGACACTCGCGCACTCTATAATATTCAGAGTGCAACATATCGTTTATCTTTTTGAGTCACTTAAGGACTAATAGTAACGTATATATTCGAACGTTATATATTCTTGCCTGTAAAAATGTAGTCTTACTTTTTTAAAGCCCTTTAAACCGACTTCCAAAAAGAGGGTGTTCTCATTTCATCGGAGAGTGTTTTTATGTTCACGAATTACTCGAAAATAGTTGAACTGGTTTGGATAATTCTTTTTTTATTTGAAAAGGTATATTTCCAGATTGGTCCAATCAAAATCGGTTCAATAGTTTGGTTTTAAAATCAAAATAACTGAAATAAGTATGCCATTGCAGTGAATGAAATCACGTATATTACTTTTGAAGTGGATTGGTTCTTAATAGTTGTGTAAAATTTAAAACAAGACGATTTTTTTCTAAAAAGTTGGTAATTATTATAGTAGAGTTATAGTACCTTTAAAACGTTATCGTAATAGAAAACAAAACATTTTCACAATATTATTTGATAAGTTCATCTTACAGATTTTGTGTGTTTAGAAAAATATATATTGTTTAAAATATATTAAACACAGTCGTGTTCGTTACTCCATTTGAAACTCAAGAAGGGCACCGATTTTTACGATAATTGATTTGTTGAATTTGTCAACGCCCGAATAGCAGAATATCTATTAAAACATCAGAATAACAACGAAAAAAAATTCTTTGGAAAATTTCTTACACATTTTATATGGAACGGCTAATAAGGGAAAACGAATTTTTGATTCTAAGACAATATAAAGTTCGCGAGTCAGTTCGTTTAAAATAAACACGAAAAAGCGAAAAGTATATTTTGTGTTCTTTAACTTGCTGATAAAAATACCAAAGTCCAATCAACGCATCTCAGAGCAAAATATTACAAAAAAAAAAAAAACAAAAAAAAATATTACTTCCATTAAAAAAAAAACAAACGCAACAAATTCGAAACAGTACCCCGTTACTAACACTAAGCCTCGCAATCCGTTAGCAGATCCAATTACTATAACATCGTATCGAGTGCGCCGGTCAATGACCCCGGGATGGATTCCTCGAAAAACCTTCTCATCAAGGAGCTCCCAGCACCCGAATATACCCTAACCACCCGATTTTAGCCCCCGAATTCTTATAGACCCGTTTAAACTTCGATATTCACTTGAACGAGTGCTATGAAAGTAGAGCAACTAAGCTATACATCGTTTCACGAAGTAGGCGAGTTGAAAATATGAAATTGTCAAGAAATTCAATTCAATTCAATTCTTAGGATGATGGCTTTTATTAAAATTGTCATTAAATCGAATCGTCACGTAAACATATTTTACGTTTTCGTACATTTTGACTCGTCAAGAAATTGTTCAATCTCTGTATAGCTTTGTTTAACCATACATATATGTACATATGTAGATTAAATGTTTGTAATTCTTGAATGAATGATTTATATTTTCTGAATGTTAAGTAATAGACAAAAGAATTGTGAATAAACAAATTTCAATTTGGAATATTACCAACGTCGTTCATGACTTAAAGATTTTCAAAACGAATGTTTTCATTTCTTTTATGTGAAATCCGTCTAATTCCTTTTTCGAAATGTTTAGACGCTTAATTGATTATACATCGCCAGCTATCGGCGAGACTGAACGCATCGTTATTTCGAACTCCAGACGAACGGGGTGGTAGGGGGTATCGCGAAACTATTCTTATTTTAAAATCTCTCCACGGAATATGCCACGAAGAGGTTCTTATTTTAAAAATATCACGCTCCACCGAAATTTTCTTTTTAAAACCCCGAGGGGGGTGAGTTCTTCCGAAATCCACCCCGCGCCAACGGGCAGTGATAATTTTCTTATTTTATTCAAGACGCCATTACGCTCGGGCGGGTAAGCGCGATATCAAGTAAGATCGATACCAATATTCTTATGTTATTGTTCCATTTTCACGTCCGAGCGCCGTGTTTGTGTGCGTTTTGAAGACTTTTGGAATAAAAACTACATGCTAATTAGCTTTACGATATGTCTTTGAGTTTCTATTAATCGATTAAATGACAATTATATTCGAGTATGTTTTAAAACTACATTGACGCCGAATGCATTAGTTAATAATCACTAGGTGCATAGAAAAATGTCATCAGCTTTTATCAGCATGTCTGAATTGTATTTCGAAAGGAACATGAACATTGGTATAAATAAAACATTTTCTTAACCGAAATAAAATAATGAAAAAATACACTTAGCTCATTAGTCGTTTATTTCGAAACAAAGCGATATAATTTCAGAGAACGTTTTTAAAAAGTCTCAAATTGTGAGATGAGAAAAATAAACAATTTAAATAACGAAACAAAGACAATCCAGACATTATAATAACCAAGCGACAAATAAAACTTGAAACTGGCCGAAAAGAATATGACGCTTCACCGAAAATCTTTTTTAAAGACCAAGGAGGTGGAGGTACCAAGTCCGCCCCCTGGCCAGTTATGATATTCTTATTTCAGGCCAACCCTCCGGACGATTGATAAAGCTACGCCACGCTGTAAATTACTGAAGCTATTTTCATATACATCAGACGAGAACAACACTTGTAAGTTTTACTGTAAACAACTAAACAGCGATGGAGTTTCAGGCAATTGCCGAAAAAAATGTATGTATTATTGTAATGAAATCGATATATTCCCTTGTTCACTTATGTAGGATAAATAAAAGGTATAATAAATTTCAAATTCTTAAGGCTTTTCTTAAGATTACCGATCAGTTAAGTATTTAGTAATTTAGTATATTTTAACGTTCCGAAGCTAAGCGAAGCGATGACGTACATGAAGGATTAGCATTAAAATAGCTCGCAGCGTTCCGATTTTGTTATTAAGATTGTGTGTGTGGCTTTATGTCCCAAGACGGCACAAAGACTGTCTTCGCCATGTTCACTTTTTTAAAATGTTAATTACTTTTTTAAGAACACTGTGTTAAGAAAAATTTTCGCTTTGAGACTAAGGAGTTTCATGTACAAAAGAAATTTTGTCAAATAATTCTTGCTCATTCTAAAATTACGACTACATTATTATAAACCTAGAGATCGAGTTCTAGTGGTTCTTGTCAAGAATAAATATTTAAATCCGTACATTGTTGGAATAATATTTATGATATAGTTCTTCAAATACCTTTCTATTTAAGCTCTTACAATTAATATATGTTTGTCGGGATTGTCGAGCGTTTGAAAAATAGTCCTTATTACAATGATCGGAGGTTTGAATTTTGTATGTAGACTCGAACCCTACCCATCCAAGGTTCTAACCTAGTAAGTAAGCCGAGATTGTGTCACTGGACCATTGTTGCTTGTTTTGATGTGAAGTCAATATCGTACTTTAATATTACATTATAAAAAAATCGATAAATTTGCGAGTATTCATATTGGTATATGGAATATAAAAGAAGTTTTATTTTTTACAATTACAATGGTTTACGAAAGTGTTAAAATACAAAACAATACAACGTATAAACAGCTCCAAATTAAAAAAAATTACAATATAAATTATACAATAAAAAATAGGAAATCAAAGAGAGATCGTAAAATTAATTAACAAAAATGTAATCCTTTAAAATAAGTTAATCGATAAAAAAAAATATCGATTTTACAACACACAAAGAAGGGGGTAACGAACAGCAGCGAGGGGGGAAACGCATCTAATTTATTCATTGCATGCAGATTCCGATACGAACAAATGCATGCTAATTTCGCATAAAAAAGCCAATAATCTTCCCGCCAATTTCAATCGCTGTCAAATTTGGGTTCCCCCTTCCCCCCTAGATCAATTTACGATAACTCGGTTTCGCCGTCTCTCTCCTCCTTAAGACACCCGGCTATGCCCGTCCCCCCGGATAACTTCTAGAATCGTAACTGGGATGGGGTAAACTGGGTATGTAGTATAAATTGATATGGCGACGGAATGCGTTGGTGTTTGATTGATTTTTTTACGTTTATTTTGAATTTGGAATTATGAATGTGATTAATTATTCGATTCGATTTCGAATGTTAGTATCGTTGATGATTGATTTGCGATTCAACGCGGAATGTCTCTGCTGGGTTTCTTGTCGTTTTACACGGTTATGATTTTTACAATGATCGTTTCCATTAATTTGATTATTTTATTTATAAATGTCGATTATTTTCTTTTCACAGATATAATTAGCATTGTTATGTTATGTCGTGTTTTTGATAATTAAATCTTTTTATGACTATGTCTGAAATATACGTTTTTAATGTTCGACTTTCATTCAAGTAAAGACTGAAATAAATATCAATATATACCAAGAAACAAATTTGTTTTTTTTTTTATATATATATTTTGAACTCGATAGATGTAATTACGATTCAAAAAAAATATTTTTTTTTTCAAATACATCAGTCATATACGTATATCAGTTATTCCGTCTTACCAGACTGCGATTCTCTCACACGGGCATAGCCCGGGTCTTATTACCAGCTGTGTGCACGTCCGTGTGTGCACGGGGGTGTATGCACGGGGGTGCCGTGCGCGCGTGTGCGTGTGTTTGAGATATACCCCCGTGCCGCTCGGAATTGATGTTTTTAATTAGTTTCCAACGGTTTTCGTCGGTCGCCACCGTCGCATTTTTATTATTTATTAAATTAATTTATTTATCCGTTCGTGAAACGCGTTTCTGTGGTATCTTTGGCTGAGATGTGTTATTGGTTTTGTAGGAATTTATTTAATTTAATAATTTTAATTTAGAATGTTCTTCAGGTTATGTTAATTGAACAGTAGATGATAAATAGTTAAATGAATTAATGGAAAATTTGTACGAATAGCAATAAAATTGGAATTGTTTGTATTATATTGAGGTTATTTTAGAGTTTTTCCAACGTCTTTCTCCGAAGTACCTGAGCGGATTTAGATACGTGTTGTATCTTTAATAATCTATTATATAATTTTTCATTTTTATAAATATATGACTTAGGTAAGTTGCACTTAAAAAAATATTAACAAAGTTCAATTTAAGGATACTGTTTTTTTTTAACCTATAAATTCACAAAGTTATCAATCCACCCGCACGAAAACAAAATAATATAAACTTTAATTGAATAAACATCGCGTGAAACAATTTCCGCCGAAGTTTTTAATGTAAAACGAAACGGTAACCCGGCCGTTTCCTGAAAACTTGCCATTGTTCAAATTTCAATGGACGAACTTTCTCGACGGCCCGCTTTGATCTAACAAGCGATTTCGGTACATTGATGCTGCTAACTCTGTTTTGAACGTACGTTG
Organism: Hypolimnas misippus; assembly: GCA_037950945.1. NCBI lineage: Eukaryota > Metazoa > Arthropoda > Insecta > Lepidoptera > Nymphalidae > Hypolimnas > Hypolimnas misippus. The sequence continues at coordinate 8,362,897 of JBBEEQ010000009.1, forward strand.
ATTTTACATTAATCTTACTTGACTTATCTGACTTGTTTGAAACATTGTATTGAGTCAATTATGATTTGATTCTGATAAGCAATACTATGTCATGCCATACAGACTTCATTTTGAGAAAATGGCGTCTAAAGATGGCAAATCTATTCTTTATAAACTTTTTTGTAGAAGTATATTTTCATGTATTCTTTTCTATTTTGATTAAAGGTATAGTGAATTTAAGCAGAAAAGTATAATCTAAAAGTTTTATCTAATAATATGTTTTTCAAAAATATTCGAAACATTGAATTAGGAAACTATTTTTCCGTACTGATTTAGTTTAGATGACTTGAAAAATTTTGGAATAATATTATAGTCGTTATGTCGCATAATCAGAATACAACATTATCTCCGAATTTGGCTTTTTGTTTGTTAACACATTATTGCTTATCAGCATCAAATTATTGTTAATCTGATGTACACTTGGATAGTTGCATAGCAACGGATTGTTGATATCAAGAAGACATGGCCATATGTATAGACACACGGCAGTGTGCTTGCCAAGTTCCCGAGAAGCAAAACACACACCAACTTAGGACACTTTTGACCCCCTCATAACTTAACACCTAATTGACCTACAGAGTTGAAATTTCGCTCGGTTTTATTACAAGTGTTAGAAAATGAATACGTAAACTATGAATATAATGACTTATTATTGTTTAATTTGGATATTAATTATATCATGCGTCGGTATCTTGCCAGTACAAAAATTTCGGCAACATTAGAGTCGTTTGGCTTAATCCACAAAGACGGTAAGAGACCAGACGGTATGACTCTTGTAGCCTGGAGGCTGGGTAAGTCACTGGTGTGGGATGCTCCTTGTGTTGACACCCTAGCAGCATCTCACATCCAGTAGACGGCGTCGATGGCGGGAGCAGCGGCAGCAAGTGCCGAACATTCCAAGCGGCGCAAGTATGAAAGCCTTGACGAGGCTTTTATCTTTGCTCCAAAAAGTATATTTCAATCTTTTAGTCTGTAATCGAAACAATTTAGAAATAATACGTTTATTTTCTTTATTTTATAATATAACTAAGACTGAGAGAGAGGAGAGAGGTAGGAGTAGGAGAGAAGTAGGAGAGTAGAAGAGCTGGCGCCTGCCTTGGCCAACATATCAGTTTGGCCATTCAAAGGGGCAATGCCGCGTTTTGGGCACTTTGCCTCACTGCCATGACATCGACAGATTTTTATGTACATAGTTTTATAAATTACTTTTAAGTTTCATTTAAGTGAATAAGTATGTAATATTCTTTATAAAACAATAAATACTAAGACTTAAAAAAGGAAAATTAAAAAGCGAAATACACAAATTTGTTCACTTGGCTGATCAAATTACTGAACAGATTTGATGTAAATTCTATGAGACTAATTTGAATATACTTTCAGATAAAAAAAACAATTGTCATAATCAGTTAATAAATGAATGAAGTGATCATAAATAGCTCATTATATCAGACGTTGGCGCAGTGGTCACTGTAACTGACTGAAGCGCTAACGGTCGCGGGTTCGATCCCCGCTCGTAAACGGTCATTATATTGGCTATACAGATCTTTGTCGTGGTCTGGGTAGTTTTCTATGTTTCCGGACCCCCGACACAAGGTCATGAGATCTTAATGGGGGCCGTTGAGTGTGATGCGTTTATTTATTTATATATATAATAAAATGTAAAAAAAAGATTAAAACTAGAAAATTCGATTAAAATCCATTCAATATTATCTCGTACATATAAAAGCGCCTGAGGCGCTTTACAATAGTGATTGTGTGTTTCTTTAATCCCCTGAAGGTAAATAATAAAGTCCAAAGTTCGATTCCCCATCGAACAGCACTCCTGAACTTTCAGCTTATCTTTAGTGGAACTGAAACAATTTATAACAGTTTGCTCTATGAAATTATTAGATATTTGCCATATTTTTATTCTTTTACTGAACTACTTTAATCTGGATGAAACCGCCCGTTTCCAATATTTCAATTTATTCGAGTGCCAAATGTAACGAAATTCGGTCGAGGCGTTGAGACGTGAAAATTAAACTTTGTTTTTATACATTTGTAATAACAAAAAATAATCTTTATATTCGTATATTTTGAATTTTTGAATAAAAAATATAAATAAGAAATAAAAAAAAAATTGTTCTATAATTTTACGTACTTAGCATAATTTTATTAATTAAAAAAAGTTTCAAATTAAATTAATTTCCATTTCGTGTGTAGTATTTCTAAAAATATTTCGTTTCACAATACATTTCTGATTATCCAATAAATCATAATACGCGGGAAATGGCACGGCTGTTATGAAATTCAAATATAGAACGCGCAAGCATTTTTAAAATTTAAATCAAATGTATTTTAGAAAAAAAAATACGCTGCATCACGAGTTTGAATATAAATTTGGAATTTCTTCCGAATCGTTTGAATATTCGAATGTGACCCACAAATATTCTTCCAGCTTAACGGATTTAGTTTTTTTAGTTACATGAACAGCGTTCGAAATTTAAAGTTGTATAAAGCTTCTGTGTTTGAAAATAACATTTTTTTCTGAATACGACTATTGAATACATTTTCGAAGTGTTGTGAATTTATACATTGTGAATAATTGTGTTTTAGTTTACTAGAATGACATATTCCAGTTATTTTTCATTTTAAAATGATATTAAAACCATGCCGCTGAGCTGATTTTGATGAAAATTCTATAGGACCAATCGGAGAGCACACCGTTGCAAACAAAATTAACTCTTTTTTGGAAGTCGGTTAAAACAAAAATTTAAATTACTGTTTATAATAGTCAATTCTTACTTAAAACACAAAAAAAAAAAACGATAAATGTTCATATTTTTGTTTTTAATTTTATTTATTAATTAATCCTGACAAAGTCCACTATAGAGTGTATATTATGTAACATAATAGCCAAAATAAACGGGCTTTCCAACGCAAAAGTTACTACCAACATAAATACATTACAAAAATCACATTTTGCCACAACTCAAAAAATACAGATTATAAAAAAAAAACAAACTGCACGAGACATGATAGCATTTGACAATAGTTTCCATTTAGTTCGCAGGCTGCGCCAGTAGGTGGAGTACCTGTTGCTGCCTTTGTTTTCGCCTGCTAGTTTTGGCTCACGCCGACAAGTTTATTATGAAAGCACGGCACGAATAAAAAACGCATGTATTTTCGACTTTTAAGCTCTGCTGGAAAATCGCTGGGTGTTTTTTAACGCGTGTATTTTTACGTGTTAATATTTTTGAACGGTTGAATCTTTTATATTTTATGATTATTTTCTTTAATGTTTTTTTTTTTTAAATTAAACGTTTGCTGTTCTAATGTTATTAAAGAAGGTTAGTTATTAATTCGGTCAAAATGAATATAAACGGGTTTAATCTTTTTTTTGAGTGTTTTTGTTTAAACATTGTTGAAACATTTTTTTTAACCTTTCTGGAACGTGTTTATTTTATCGAAAGCTATTTTAAGAAGATCATTAATTAAATTTAAATGAAAAACACTAAACAATATATATTATTATACATAAAACATCTTACATTACTTTCGTTTCTTAAAAAATATAAAACATAAAATAATCCAAAATACATAAAAACCCGATCAGCTATGTGCAATTAAAACAATTTTAAACGTTCAACTTATAATTTTCCAATCCGAAGTATCGGGGAGCCGAAAAAAAATCTTATCCCCGTTTATCCCAACTTGTGGGGGAGGGGGTGGCGTCCTCCGCGCCTGTGTGAAAGAATGTAGGAATCAATACAGCGGGCACTTTAAATTGCCCTGTTAGTTGACCCCCTTATTTGGGGTAGGGGTAATTATAATATGATCGAATTATAGGGTGTGAGTTATTTATGTTGAATTTGTGCTAATTATGAATATTATTACTATAATATTCATAATTAACCTTACTAGGTTTTTATGGTATTAGAATTTGGCGTGATTTTAATGGACTTTTGTTTTGATTTGAAATAGTGATTGGAATTATAAGAAGGTTTACCATTTATTAGGATTTAGGATGTATTATTTATATGATTATCTTAATAAAAATATATACATTATAGGTAACGTCAACGAATGTTACTAAGTTGATTTTTAGTTTTTTTAATCTATATTTATTTATAAAGGTTTTATTTATACAATGAATTTAGTACCCATATGGGAGCATTATCTTTATATTAACAACGTAAAAATATATCTTGACGTGGATAAGGAAGTACTGTGTTGTATGAAATTCAGAATGGAATGTCTCGTCGTGAGAACTGTAATGTTTTTTCTTGTAGCGATATATGAAAGATTTTACAGGACATATCTAACGACATTTCTATGATGTGGGAAACATAAAAATGTTTTTTTTTTGATAATATTTGTACCTATTACAAAGGTTATCAGCTCTAGTTATATTACTAAAATGGGCAACAGAAAATTTGATTTTCTACTATCAAAAACATCGTAAAATTCTATTATAATAATTAATATTATTTCAGAAAAAAACGTGACTATGGAAATAAAGAAAGATTTCATGAATATTCTTCAATACATGTAAAGAACCAGCTGGGCTTTTGCGGTTTCATTCGCGTTTATGATTTCTGTTTCGCTACTTAGGCGAAGCGTGATGTAATATAGCCTATAACATTCCAACACAAAAATAATTTATCTAATCAAATCAATAGCTTCAGAAATTACCACCAAGATACAAACAAACAAACTTTTTACGAATGTAAAAAATAAATGATCGTTAACAATACAGAATGCACATCACACGCAGCCCTGCTCGTACAAAACCAAACTCACGACCCATTTAAGCCTTCAACTTAATTGTCAAGGAGGAAAAATTAAAAGAAACGAAAAAAAGAAATCAACATAAGTCAACGTTGAATCTTAACAAAAACGCGATGAAAGACAAAAATGAGCCATCACAGCTAAAACAATGCTAGGAAAAAATAGTTGGGGGGAAAATTGGTCATAATGAGTGTCTCCCCCCAGCCCCCTACGGGTCAAGCGAGGAAATAAAATTTTAAATTGAAGCCGTGAAAAAGACAAAACGGGGTAAGTTAGGGGGCGCGCACACGGGTCGTTTGTTACTTTTATTATTAAATTTCTCACTCGGAAGCGGTGTGTGGTTTCATGAAGTGTTTTTGATACTTTTAAAGCATATTTGTGTAAAATTTTAATTGAAAATTAAATATTTTTGTATTTATTGAAATGTTACACAGATATTATTAACGTATTTTCATTTATGATATTTCTTATAGAGACAGAAACATGGCTATTAATGCAATATTTAATAATCGTTTAAGAAATATAGTTTTGTACAAGTAATCAATTTAAAATTCGAAATCTCGACTGCGTTACAAGAGCAGAATCGTTACGAATCAACTTTAAATCGATATAAATCCTAAACGATAAGTCTGATTGAAAAACTATATGAGAAACCTATAAGTGATTTTCGAAAACCTATTCAACGATACCCCACTTAATATAGTTCGTCGATTTTCATTTTTTATTTTTCACATTATGGCATAAAAAAGTCAGCCATTTTGATTGGTCCAAATTTTTATGCTTTCGATGACATTCGTGACGTCATGACGAATCGTATTATTTATCAAAATCGGCCCACGCATTTGGTCTAAATAGTACCACAATGGTACAAACTCACATACATATATAGGGTGATAAACACATTACCTCCTTTGCGTTGCACAGTCGGCACAAAAATAGTCATATTTATAATGCCTTAAAAAACTCTTACCAAAAATCTCTTATTTATACGAACCTATGTAAATAAACAAATAAACACATCACACTCAACGGCCCTCATTAATATCTCATGGACTTGTGTCTGAGGTCTGAAAACACTAACACAAACACCCAGACCACGACAAAAATCCGTAAGGCCAATACAGACACTTACCGTGAATCAAACCCGTGACCATTAGCGCTGTCTATTAACGTGTCTGTCTAATAACTTATAATATCTGTATAACTTTTAAAATTGTACAATTCAGTAAGTGTGAAACCACCTTTATCGTAACCTCCGCCCGGCGCTAGTAAAATTAAAATTATAACTATAAATTAAACATGAACTTTCATATTTTAGGAATTCCTTGGTATTTTACAACGTTTTTACGTTTATGTGACCGGGATTTACTTCCTTAATACGATACTTTTTATTGAACTATTCATCTAATCGTTGTTTTTTAAATATGTTTATATTAAGGTACAATTTTTTGTATATATTTTCTATTTATATATGTGTGTGTTACAATAAAGTATACATATATGTACGTAGTAAAGTATATAATAAAACGGTTTTTAAGAAAACAATCCAAATCGTATTCTGACAAAGTTCATAAAAAGGAACTTGTAGATCAATTTTTAATTTTGTTTTAAACTTACATAAAAATACTAAAGAATCTGTCTATTATCAAAATAATCATAATAATATAGTAGTTATAAATTCCGTAACACAACACACACACAACGAGTATATGACTTATGACCGTAGAAAATTATTAATAAGTTTAGCAAAGACAGACAATTAGGCACAGAGCAATGCCCGGCCACCTTGGAGCGAACTTGTTATAGCACATCATTTCGTAAAACTTTCTAAAATGAATTATATTTTTAATCTGTTAAACGTAATCCGTTATACAGTTTTCTAAATACTTAGCAGAAAATAGATAATCCTGTTAACCAGTCTAGCTTTGTAAACAATATTTCGACGAAAATTGAAAATAAATTAATAATAAATATTAAAAAAAAAAAAAAACAAATAAAATAAAAACAAAACAAAATTGTTAAAACATTTAATGCAATACAATATTCGAATTTGAAACAAAACTCATAAAACGTTCGAATTTATTTTTGCAATTGACTTTCGAATGCACAAACGAAAATGAAACAATTCGTGGATAAATATTAAATTTTTCAATTTTAAATTTGGAACGGATGTGTTCAAGGATTTAAATCCACACGTTTATAAATTTTCAAAAACATGTAAACTTAAAGTTGCCTTGTGGAGCTAATCTGATCTAGCGTGGGGACGCCGGGTTATACGGTTACCGAGTTACCGGAGCAGACGACACACGTACGGTAACTACGTATACCTAATTATAAGTAAAGTATTCATGTAGCCTTTTTTAGAACATAATCGAAATTTAAAAACTCGAATAGTATTATATAAGTATTTGTCTATTAATAAGAATTTGTATTCAATTTAATTCATCAATTAATTTAGTTTTTTGCATCATGTCATTTAGAATACTAATTGTGTTCGCAATTTGATTTAATGGTTAATATTTCGTATTCAATTCTAATTTAGTTTACCATTTGGATACCTTTTTGATTTTTACGTAAAGTTTTAGTCGTGTTAATTATTTTATTAACAGACTACATATCCATTCCTTGTAACGAGAACAGCCAATAGAAAATAGTTCCACCTCTAAAAAGAAATTCTTCTACTAATAAAGGAAGCTCCGTAAATCAGACATGAAAAAAAAAGGGAAATTAAAACAAACAGCGCAGTAAAACCACTCGATATATTCTATAACGTCTAAAATATTCCGAGTGACCACAAAATTCAATTTGCACGTTCAGAAAATGCTTCTTATACTCCCAGACGTACAAAATGAAAACATGCTACGGAAAAAAGTAGGGGGTGTAGCAGGAATTAAACTTGGGTGGGGGTGGGAGTGGGGGAAAGACGTTGGATGATTAATTATTAGTTTGTGTGTGTTCGGAAGATAGCGTTCTATCGCTGTGAGCAGGGGGAGGGTATGTTTTATTAATTACGTCAGTAATTAAATATAGATCGTTTTTTTTTTTGGTTCTTCATGTGTGGAATCCATGATTATGTTATATTAATAAGATGGTGGGTTTAGATATATTATGTTTTTCATTCCATAGATGATGTTCAAGATTAGAAGTGACAATTCCAGTTTAACTTTCCATTAATATACTTTACAAATAAATTGTTTTCGAACATAGCTTTCTAAAGTAAAATAAAATATAAAGCTATACAATATATTAGGATAAAGTATGTTATAGAAAATAGTTTAGAAATTAACATTAACACCATAAGAAGATGTAAGAAATTCTTGAACTTACACACACATATTTGAGCTCATATTAGACGATACAAGCCTACCCTTCTCCCCTAATTTCTAAAAGTCTTTGTAATATTCTATAAGCGAACTAGATCAGAGTGTCTTTATACATGCGTTATCAACTTCAAAACATACGAAATTACAAAACTAAATCTTACAAGACCAAGAAGGTTTTCTTTAGTATTCATCTCAGTTATATCTAAAAAGATTTCATATGGATTTAACGTAAAGCTATACCGCGATTCATGTTTCAATAACAGCGTTTTGTACTTCCCTTGCCTTCCTCTATTCAAAAGTATCACGCTTGTCGTATGGCTATCATAATTTTACTTGATATTCTATAATACTAAACATACATGCAATTTTGCGCCTTAACTTTATAAGATAAAGATGTTATTCCCTTAGCAATATCCTCCGTTATTAGGATCGTGACCAAGTTGACCCAGTGGCTCAGTCGTCGCCGTATTTTGTACTATCAGCAAAACTTAAGACTGAAGAATATACGGAAATTTATTATTACTGCCTTTCAAATTTTGTTTTACCTTTCAATCTTGGGAATGGAAACTTTGTACCGATCACTTAACCAAATATATGTAGTTTTATAATAATATTCCAGAATTTTTTCTCGGTAAAATAAAATGCGTAATAAATTAAAATATATCAAAAAGATAAGATACTGGTTAATTATCTGACTTAACAATTCAGAAATTTATAACTATAAATCTAACCGAACGTTCTAGAAGCCATATAAGAATTCATCAGACAAAAAGAAAGACCAAGACGTCCCACTCAAGCTAATGCCTCATTATAGACTAAATTGAGCCAATCTTGATCTAATCATCTCACCCAGCCCAGACAAAGAACGCCGTAACGACCTCCGCTCACAAAAGAGACGCCGAAAAACTGCATATCCGAAATCTAATTAACTGGTCCACCAACAAAGAATCCTTTGTAACATCTTACGTCCGAGAGCGAGCGGGACCGCGAGAAAAATGCACCCCCCTATACCCCATTCGGGGGGGCGACCCACTCCCTAGCGAAAGGGTGGCTGTATACATTTTTTCTTTTCCTTTTCTTAAGACGAAAATTTGTTACGCTTTTTATACCTATACACTTGGGGAGTTGCCGCCGATCAATAGTACGGTTACCCCCTTATCATGCCACCCTTTATCAATATTTCGTGCTTCAGTTTTTATGCGATGCGTCTAAATAATTAATTAGGTTTCAACTTTTGGATCTGGATGTGTCCCTTGCGTGTGCACTGAAGCCGGTTAAATTTTGCTCGGAATTATAGCCGAAAATGTTTCTTTATTTTTGGTCTGTCGCTGTAATTGATTCCGGGGATAGGATACAGTTCAAATACGTTTTATTATTATCCATCGTTATCGAATTAAGCAATTTGTATACTTCCATTAAGAATTTGAGTGCTATTACCAAGAAATTTTACTTAAAGTGCAATTGTTTAGTGGAAAATTTTGGAGACTTTTCTGAGAATTCCGACTTGACTCGCCGTCTTGAGCTCGTGGCCGTTTATGAAATTAGGTCAAGGGGTTTTCGGGGCACATTGATGTAAGTTTGACTTCGTGTTAAATATTCGTAACTCCAAAATTCAGATAGTATTTTTGACTAAATCTGCCAATTGTTACAATAATTTATAAATTTTAGAAGATAATGTGGAAAGATACAAGAAATGTGTATTAAAATTTTAAATGCACAATATTATATATATTTTTATATATTTCTCGGAATGCATTTAATTTTTTTAGCTGAATATATAAAGATAAAGTGCAATTTTTCAGGAAAAAATAAAATATCTAGTAAAAACTACCTTAAGAAGATTTTCTTCGAAAACTATTTACGACTGAGGTTGAATAGGTATTTTATTGAATTATATTATTTTCGCGATTTACGCTATTCATTTGATGCGTTGCATTAAAAGCGTGTAATGTTATCTATTTGTCTTTTAAATGTTGATCACCAAAATGGTCATGGAGAAGTCACTTTCGCTTCTTAACCGATTCCCCATTCCAGACTCTTTAGGTCATTGCTTAACTAAAAGTCGTTCTTTCGAAATTTCGGTCATTATTGTAGTAACAACGCCTTTTAATATTTGCTAATTTTTCTCTGACAATTCAGTCTCAAGAAGGTGTAACGTTTTTATCTCCAGTTATCTAGTATTATCTCAACTTTAGGTAAGCTTTCAGAGCAAAGTGGCGTACCTTAAGTCCTGGGCGTAGTTTTTTACGTTTTTACCCTATCCTTTGGCAGCGCTATTAAAAAGTTCCTGAGGTGAATTATAAGATATTCCTCTCCATGGCATTTAAATGGTACTATTTTATTCATTTATAAAAACGTCTTCGACTGCAGTCTTGTTTTGATTGAAAATAAAATAGTTTTTGTAAAATTCTTCGAAAGTGTTCAGTGTTTTGGTGGCTTTACTTTATGGATGTAATTTACTTCGAACTAAAAATGATTTTGATTATCAATATATTTGAGATTAACGTAACTTTCACGATGCTTCTAACAAGATTAGCAAATCTAGATAGAGCTACATCAGCACAGAATCTACGCTACACATCTGATTTACGTTTTAGATTTATTTGTTTAAGTAAAAGAAAACATCGTTAAGTTTAGAACTATAATAGGAATTATTAAAAAGGGTAGCAAATTCACACGCTGAGAATTTAACCCGGAAATTGAACGGAAAAAAAAACATTAATTAAGTTGTTACGAGCCAAATAGGGATATGAAAAAGTAGATAATAACTGGCTGCCATAACGAGAATGCCCTTTATAACGCTCATTAGAATGTTCTAGATTACAACGCATGTCGATCCATTTTTATCACTTACTAACTTAAGTACGTAACTTCACCTGCTATTCGATTTGACTTTGTTTTCATTAAGTTAATTTTTTTGGTAGCAAGAATGTTAAAACATTTTTCAAGTTAAATGTTTTGAAATTCAAATTTATATAATATTGTTCGATTAGGGGTTTCTTCAAGCAGTTTCGTTTCGCCAAACTATGTGCTCAATCTTATGTGCTCTTTACTAATCTGCAATATTCCTATCATAATCTGTAGTGCTGCTTGGTAGCTTCACTTTATTGGTCTAAAACGTAGCTTTAGCCCTCTGACTACAGCCCCTATTCCTGGCTGATCCTCTGGCTGGCTCTAATGGGACAATACCACACTTTCACAAAACAGCATAAGGAGCTAATATTCTTGCATTTCGTACGGTGAGTGAGAGAGCTGGAAATCTAATTTTCTTCCGATCTTATCTCCTTTCTTGCTATTTCCCTTTATTTCTCTTTTTAAATACTAGTAGATAACGCATCTGTGGTTTCTCTGTTGCTGCTAACGTTTATGATGATCACTTAACATGAGATGACCTGCGTGCTCATTCGCCAGCTAATTGTATAAAAAAAAATAAACATAACTAAAATCTTTTATTCCTTATCGTAGTACGCTAAAAATACGCTCCAAATTCAAAATCCAAAATCTAAGTTACGGAAGTAGTTCTTTATAATTATATCGAAGCATTTCTAGATACATCTTGCATACACAAATAGATATGTAATCTATCTTTTATAGATATAATAGCTGAGATCCATTGACACAGTCGACTTCTACGTCATTACTCATCTTAGATAATATTCTTGATTGTGTTACATAATCGATGGTGACGTCACCAAGGTCACGATACACTCATAAACATACGATGCATGCACTATATATATATATATATATATATATATTTGAGAAGCAAAAACTTTTTATTCTTTTTACGACAATTTCGCGGACGAACGCTCATAGAACAATTATATGTACTTTATATAGAGAAGGAGAATAGAACGGCAATATATATATATATATATATATATATATATATATATATATATATATATATATATATATATATATATATATATATATATATATATTTATATATTAAATCAAAAATTACACACACTACCATATACGTGAAACACACACACATATATATTCTTTTGCTATTTGTTCAAGTCTGTGTGGCTGTATTATAACACCTCTCTAGTTCGCGTTTGTGGTTACTGCTTCGGTCTTATGAGCTGTAGCGTGATGCAATACAGCCTATAACCATCCATAATTATCGGGCTATTAAACGCAAAGAGAATTTTTCAAAACGGTTCAAATAGTTTCAGAGATTGCCCTCTACATACAAACAAACAAATTGTATTGTTTTATAATATTAGTATAGGATATAATATTTGCACTTTACTTTTTTATGTTAAAAATAAATATTTTGTGCTCATTCACGGAAAACGTGTGAAAATCTGCATGTGTGGATACTTCGGGAGGGTATTGAAATAGGAGAGATAAGTACATAAGTAGATATATAGTAATTCTGAGACCTTTTGGATTGGTTTTTAACCCCCAACGCAAAAAGAGAAGTGTTATAAGTTTGAACGCCGTGTGTCTGTTTGTGGCACCATAGCTCCTAAACTTGAACCGATTTGGATGTGGTTTTCTTATTGGAAAGACAGTTTTCTGAACATGGTTATTAGACATGTTCTACCAAAATCGATCCAGTCATTCCAAGATCATGAGCTATTTTCTATACTTTTTAAAGGTTTCTGTGTCGGGGGTTTTCCAAATTTTTTTACAGGCTGTATCTTGCTTCGTTACGCGGATATACATGTGTCAGAATTTTCTCCTCTCCTCACAATGTTTTCCTTCATAGAGCATGAGTTGAATTTAAAATTTAGCACTTGAAAACTCAACGGTGCTAGCTGGGATTTGAACTCACGATCATCGGGTTGAGATCCATGTGTTCTAACCACTAGGCGATCTCGGCTCTTCAAATGTTGCGTAGTAATAGGTAATACAAACGTTATAATTTGTAGTTTATTTACAAACAAAGTGAAAAACTGGATTTACATGAATAATGCTGTATTCCAGTTCTCTTAAGCATTCTTGTACTTGTAGAATATTGTACTTATTAATTTAACTATTCTATAAACTGAAATAAATAAATTTTAGAATAATAAAAATACTATAAAACATTTGAAAATTTTAATATAACATATAAAACTGAACACAATGTGTAATATAATTATATATTTTTTGTAAAGAACCGACTTCAAAAGCGAACTATTCAATTTTGTTTACTTTAACGATTATTTCGATTTTAAAACCAAACTAAAACGATTTCGATGTAAATTTTATTGAACCAATCAGAAAGTATATTCTTTCAAACTAAAAAAAAGACTTTTGTAAAAGTAACATAAAAAAACGCTCTAAGAAATTAAAACATCCTTTTTTACCATCGATTGAAAATAATACAATTATAAATTAATTCGAACGCTGTATTCAAAGATGGCGGTGAATTAATGAATAGACAAACAACTCCTTTATCGCCGCACTAAAACGCGAATATCTTTTAAAACGATCTATTGACAAACGTTAGAAAAACACACCAAACCGGTCATCTAATTAGCAGAAACAATGCCGCTAGTTGCGTAGGCGCACCCGCCATTTTGAATTTTCGTCCAATCACGCGCCGAGCTGCAAGGTCGCGCCCAATGTCAAAACGATGCTTCCTAGTAAATTGTTCTAGGTCACTTGTTACTATGATAGATAGCAGTTTGGCAGCCATTTTGTTTTGATACGCCCGTATCTATCTTTGCGTGCGGGCGCGATAACGCGTCGCATCGGAAAGTTAAGGTTAAAATATTGTTCGGTTTCATTTAGATTTGCAACGGTTTAATTTATTCGTTTTTTTTTTCTTTGTCAAAGTCTTATTTTAAATATTTTTAGTGACGCTCTTAATTGCCATTTTGATAGAGTAATCGTAACAATCAAATCATTCTTTTTTAATGCTTATATAATTTTTCTATGTACAGAAGTTAATAAGTGTTCGTAATTATATATAATTATGGTTACTTTTCTTGGTATGGGAATTGTTAATGATGTATTCGATTTAAGAGTTCGTCTTTCCTATTGTAATTAGTATCGTAAGAGGCATTAGCTACCTATTAATTGCGAATACACTAATCACATCAGACTTTTTAAAAGTAATTTCGTTTACTTAAATGATTTACTTCTTTCAGATATTTTGATTTTAAAACAAAACTATTAAATCGATTTTGATGAATTCGTTAACACTAAAGAGAGGGTATATATTCTTTCAAACAAAGTAAGAATTAATTCAATCGGTCCAGAAGTTTTTAAGTAATCGTTGAACATAAATAAAAAAGGGATGAAGTCCCTGACGAATTGGAAACCTCCTTCATTTTGACATTCGGTGAATAATACAATTAATTACCAGTAGGTGGCGCACGTCAGACAGAAGAATAGCTTTCAGACGACCACCCGGCATAACAAAACCTAGGTACATTAACAAGCGAAACCGAGAGAATAAGCCAGTGTTTTATAAGTTCCAATGTAATTTACTGTTAACGTGATGTTCTTATAGAGGCCTCACAAAACAAATAACTAACTTTCAAAGGGAAAGTGTAACCTATGAACTTAGAAAATGCACCGACGGCTCAATCTATAATATATCTTATGTAACCGAATTCTTTGTGATGCATCATCGCTAATATATATACATATAAAAGACCATAAAATTTAACGATGGGCATTTTTTTACCTGGAAAAAAAATTAGGAAAAATATCCATGAAAATCGTAAAAATACGTACACTATTACAATACATTTCAGTATTACGTATTCCATTAGTGTGAGACGAAAGCAGCCAAAATTTGCAACCTCTAAATGTTCGGCAATCTTCATGAAATTTGGTATTGATGACTATTATATCACCAAGATACAGGGTAAAGAGTGTAAAAAATTTACGTTTATTTTTTGCCTAACAAAATGAAACACTTTTAGCTATAAAACTGTGGGAGTGCCTGTCTGTAGTCAGCTGACTACAGCTCGTATGACTTGACCGGGAGAATACAGTGTCACAGAAAACTGTGTTAAGCTAAAAGCTGCATTTAGTACTGTGAGCGAGAGAGCTGGAAGCTTAAATTCACCCACTTCCTTTCTTAATTCCCTATCACCCTTCGTCCTTAATTTCTTTTTAATCTGGCAACCCATTTAGGACTCTTCTGCAATGCCCACGCGTTGCTCTCACGCTGTTATCAAAAAGCAAACATATTATAAAAAAAAAAAATTAGAAATACCACTGACGTCATAATATATTCTCATTTATAAAGCTCAAATATAATAGAAGCGTGTTAATGTAATCATTCTAATCACACATTTAAACTTAGATATTTAGAGAACTTTAATTATAAATTTAGCTCAAATAAAGAAACGCACCTACAAAAATCCTTCAACATAACACTTCGTTATTCGACAATTGAGTCAAACTATTCCATTCTCGAAATTTAAAACTATGAAAATGTTTGCTTAAAACATCACAAAGGACGAAACAAAACGCACCTCATAAGTGAACGATAGAATAACCGGATAAATCCAGTTCCACCAAATGTCAAAGGGGCTCAAAACGACAAAAAAAAAAATTACCAAAAGATTATTCCAATTTTCGCAAGTGTTACACTTGCAATATCACAAAACCGCTCCACACTTGAACGCCAAAAAATAGCTCCCATATTAAGCGCTCCCTGCGATAAACAAACAGACGAAATGAACTAAATAACGCGGCGGTAAGAAGTGGCCCACATTATTTCACACCTCCTGTGTTGAACTTGAGTGCGAATTTTCTCGCTTAATAAGAGAATTTAGCGAGAATTTCGGCGATTAAGCGAAACAATGGAGACAACGGGCATAAATTCGTAACCAGTTTGTAACCGGGTGTGTTACACCGCTAACCGGGTAGTGTTGTGCATTTTATCGACTTGAGACATTAGTTTTTTTATCGACTTTGTCATAAATTCAATATATATTATAATGCCATTTTAGGATTACTTAACTGAACCCATAAAGTTTATTTAATACATCAGCCTAAACAAATTTCATATTGGTACTTTGACGATAAAATAGCTTGCATTAAATTTATATAATAACGTTTATTTAAGCAATCATTATGAGAATACAAACCAATAAGAAGCAAATGTAGATATAACGTTTAACAATTGATATAAAAACTACCCCTTTAAAATTTCCTAGAAAAGTCTAGATATAGATCCAATATCCTTGTCGGATAAAATTACCCAATGCTGAATGTGTGGTATATAAGTAAACAGTATACGTAAGTCAATGTAAGTTTTAAAAGTAGAAGTACTATTAAGAAAAGTTTTATTTAATTATTTATTTTAGTATCTATATCGAAAAATGATTTTTCGACAAACAAGTGTAGCTGACACTTTTTTTTTGCACAAACGCATCACTGTCAAACCATTGAGATCTGATTGTCAACATTAAGATCTGATGTTCCTGGGTCAGGGGTCCAACACAAACACACAACACAAACACCCACGAAAAACATACAAATGACTATTTGACGTTTTGCCGCGAACGGGGATCGTACCCGCAACCGATTCAGTCAGTTGCAGTGACCACTGCGCCAACCCTTTTGAAAGATTTTATCGACAATTTCCTTGACACGTCGACATCACTATTTATTTTAAATCGCATTATATTACAATCAGAGAATGCAATGTGGCTGTGTATTTCCTACCCTGAAAGTTTCAGTAAAGGCTAACAAAGAGTTTTCAACTTACAAACGGCCAGCGGAAACACGACTTTAACCTTCACACTTAGGGTACATTTTCCTCTGTGATTCCAGGAAGGTTTTCTATGTTGTTTTCGGATGCAACTTATTTGTGAAAACATGCGAGACTGAAACGGGTATAGTAGTTTGCTTTACGCTAGACAAAGATGGGAATATACTAAATTTACGAAGCCACAGGTGGTGCACCTCGTGTACAGACGCAGGGCTCGTTGGACTGAGATTTTATATTTGAGATGAAAATACTTAATTTGACTACAATTTCTGCTCATTTAATAATGAACCTGTGCAAAATATCAACGAAAATTGTACCTGATAAATTTATACAAAAAAGTAAATTTTTGTTTTGTTCTTACTGACTGGCAATCTATTTAATTAATTGATACTGTTCAATACCTATGAGAAATAGATGCTTTCCTTACTAATGTATTATTTATTTTATTATTTATGCAGTAATAATAGATTTCGGGAGCAACGTTACTAACGTTAACCACGTCAACAAATAAAAACTATTAATAAAATTAAAACACACAATAAATAACCTAACACAATTCTGAAGTTTTAGCCTAAAAGCAAAAAAAGCAATCTACAATACAAAGCATAAGAAAGTACCCAAAATCAATCAGCATTGTAATATATAAACGTAAAAATAAAATCCAATTCTTTATTTAATAATCACTGAATCCCTTTATGTGTGTATCATTAAAGGTACATATATATTTCAAGTCACTAGTAATAAAGTGCAAGCAACGTTGTAATCAAAGAAATCTGTAATAGACTTGTAATTTCACTATTATATATTAGTTAGCTATTTACAAACTGAAACCACACAGTAATTGATGTGGGATCGATACTTTGAAATAATTTAACGGACACTTGTGTATTCTCATAGACAAATGAAAAAATAGTCTGCAATGACCCGTTTCAAGAAAGCTCAATTAAAAAATGATTTAGTATTACACAAAGAACATGCTTTGACCTATTTTTTTAAACCACGACGCAAAAAGGGGGTTGTAAGTATGACTGCTGAGTCTGTGTGTCTGTCTGTGGCACAGCAGCTCCTAAACGGGTGAACCGATTTCGATGCCTTTTATTAAAGAGTTTTCTAGCGATGG
Organism: Hypolimnas misippus; assembly: GCA_037950945.1. Classification (NCBI taxonomy): domain Eukaryota; kingdom Metazoa; phylum Arthropoda; class Insecta; order Lepidoptera; family Nymphalidae; genus Hypolimnas; species Hypolimnas misippus. Next base: position 8,380,826 of record JBBEEQ010000009.1, read on the forward strand.
TTCTTAGACATGTTTTATCAAAATCTTTCCAGACACACAAAATAAATTGTCGGGGGTTTTATAATTTTTTAAATTTTAGTCAATTATGCTATTATACACAAAGTATCTCCAAATGTGTTGGAAATATGGAAGAAATATGCATCCGAAAAAAAAAAACTTGAAAATATTAACTTAACAAATTTTATTACTTATACGATCATACTTCAAAAGATATTTTAAAACTAAGACATTTTATTTCAAACGTGAGCTATTCAATTATTTGAATTTAATGCAAAAGCTTAACTTATAATTACTCTCTTGACGATAACTGTTTTACACTTGAAATACTAAATATGGAAGTGACCTATTTATTTATTTGCACTTCGGGTACTACAAATACGAATAATTAATTTTTTATTTTTATCATCGCATAGTATCACATATGTTCATTGAAAATTATATTTTTTTTATGAACTAAACGAAAATTACTCCACAGTTTTTTGAGGAGTAAGGCCTTTAAACGTACCCTGTTTGGTTACATTGTAAAACCATACACCATATTAAGAAACTTTATAGAAATAATCATCAATATATTCTTCATATCTAAACTGTTAACTAATACAGAAATGCAGCACCTGTCCTTACAGCTGCTAACCTTGCGAAACAACACACGTGCACTGCCAATATTTGAATATTTAATTACTGACAACTGAAGTGTGCTGTCACTTTTAAAAGTGATAAAATCGCTTAGTTCTTTTCGTATAATTAGAAGCAAAATACAATCAATCGATACGAAAGCAGTTTGTTGCAAGATAAGTTGGATACAATGACATGAACAATTTATACATTTGAATGGTATTAAGAAATTGCATTAAAAGTGTTAACTGTTGATTGAAAGTGTTAGAAATAGATACAGAAGTGTGACTGTACTGTGTGAGTTAATTGTATGAGAAAGACAAAACAAGCATTCAAGCAAACAAACATAACGAATGACCAGCCAGCTATTACTAAATTGGTCAACTATACTATTATTATAAAGAAGGGTTTGTTTGTTTGAACGCGCTAATCTCAAGAACCACTGGTTCGAATTGAAAGATACTTTTTGTGTTAGATAGTTTATTTATTGAGGAAGGCTATAGGCTATATTACATCACGCTACGACTCTTAGGAGCGAAGCAGTAACCACAAACGCGAGTGAAACAGCAAGGGACAGATAGTTCTAAGATAAAATGGAAATTATATTAAGTAAAATGTCATTGGATGTAAAATATATTTTAAGTATAAGTAACTAGTGGATATGAGCTTCTTCTAACGTGTTACTTGTACTCAATACTTCTGAATTGTACTTCTGAATTGTAGCGACTGTGATGGAGTTTACATTTTTAATTTATTCCGAATTTTACTAAATTTATTCTGACTTAAGCATGGTGCCTTCGGTGGAAGATTCCGCTTATCCACCCTACGTGGTGTAACCGGAAGCGCGCGTCCGTTTATTTTAAATATTTTTATTTGATTTGTATTCATAATTATCTTCCGATTATCCCCTCGACTGTGTATATTCAATAACACGATTTATTTAATTTTTTTTAAGTTCATTACTAAAATGAATTTGGTTTATTATATCACGAAATTATAATAAAATGTATTTAATACCTCACTTTACGTGGTGGAAAGTCGGAAGAGCAATGAATGAATCAGCGAAGGTGGATAAACGGACACGCGATTCTGATTATCCCCCTTAAGATGAATACTTTGGGGTATATAAACGAAATCATCCCCATCGGTAAGTCTATTATTTCATCCATCTGAGCAGTTAGGCATCCTTTCTTGCCTCACCTCTTGATTGAACACCTAATTCTCAACGATACTCATTTTTTTTTGTTTGTCATCAGTTACCTCTTCTATGTCTGTATTCAGTGTTACGATTTTCAAAAAGATTACATTCATACACGTCATATTACATTACTAATCTGTACATTACATATTAAAAAATCCTTAGGAGCTAAAGCATATTATTCTGTTCAAGATTATATAGATGATAAACATTATTTATTTAGTATTAGTATAATAAGGATTTAGTATAAGCTGGATTCACACAGGGTATTTAATATATTTGTAACTCATAAATGTATGTACCCATCGTAAAACTTTTAAAAAGAGTAACTATCGAGTTTCTTGCCGGTTCTTCTCGGTAGAAGCTACATTCCGAACCGGTGGTAAATTAATTAATTAATTAGTGTTTAGTTTTCTTTTGTTTTTGTATTGACGATTCAAAAGTGCTTGTAAAAGCCTACTTTAATAAAGCATATTTTGATTTTGATTAATACGTGGAGCAAAAACTATGTATCCCTTTTCACGAAAACTGCGCGGACGCGGAAAATATTTATCATGAAATATTTGTTTCAATTCGCCTTTACAAACCTCAATAAAAAGTAAAAAAATAATATGAATATTAGCTTCTAAGTATTATTTTCAATTTACCTTTTTTTACACACAATAAGCAAGACTTTTTATTTAATTTATTATTACAATGGAAGCAATTAATAGACTTGTATTGCAAGACAGCTGTCGGTGAATTATTAACGATGAAACTATTTTGTAAGATCCAACGGAATTCTGAATTGCCTGACGATTATTAATTACAAATGCATGACCTAAATTTTTATGCAAATGTAAATTGTGAGATGCCGAAGAATTTTTATAAGCCTAATTAAAAAATATATTAAAAGAGCTAATTATATTATATCGAATTGTCATTTTTATATGCCAAGGGATGAGGCCAAAAGTACGTAGAGCGATTCGTCATTAATTTCTTTTTAAGACTCGCGAGAATGTTGGATTCTTTTTTCGGAATATACCGCGTGAATTATCATCGCATCTATACTAATATTATAAAGCTGAAGAGTTTGTTTGTTTGAACGCGCTAATCTCAGGAACTTCTGGTTCGAATTGAAATATTCTTTTTGTGTTAGATAGTTTATTTATTGAGGAAGGCTACCGGCTATATTACATCACGTTACGACTCATAGGAATTAAGCAGTAACCATAAACCTCGCATTTACTTACTGCTGGAAACATCAAGGGACAGCTAGTCTGTAATAAAATTAAAACAGGTTTTCATTTATCACCTAATAAGTTTAAAGAATATATAAAAAAATCTTTAATAGATAAAGCATATTATTCTATACAATAATATTTTGACGACAACGAGAATATCAAAAATAAACTGTGATAAAAATACATTATGTATCAATGACTTTAAAAGAGTTATTATTAAGTTTCTTGCAGGATCTTCTCGGTAAAGATTGTACATTCTATACCGGTGGTAGCTTTATAAAAATCTTAAAATAATTGATATATAACTTGACAACTCAAAAGTAATTCAAAAAGTCTATATCTGATTGTATTTCGGAACGTAGACTTAATAGACAATTCACCTAACATTATAAGTAGGAATGAAGATTTGGCACAACAATATCATGATTTCAGTGTAAATGGAAGCCTTGATGAAATCGATTGTAATTAGCATGACAAAAGTACAACTGATGCAAAACATAATATTATTAATTTTTGTTTATTAAAAAATTAAGAATGAAATAATAAATTAATCAAGTTTACTATCAACAAGAATCTGGTATAACGATAAACTAACTACAGGCCTGAAACTTTTTACAATTCAATATTATCACATTCGTCTGCGAATATAAGTGATCTATTATAAGCTTTGTAAGTGTATAATCATTTTGTTCCACGAGAAATACATTTGTAAGTTCTCTCGAGAGCGATATAAAATAACTGTGTAACCTAGTAACTGACTCGACGTAAGTAATTACGAAAGCTGTGACTGTTAAAATAAGACAATGACAATAAATTCTTTCAGGTGTAAATCAATGAGAAATAACTTATGTAAATCTTTATGAATCTGAGAGCAATTTTTGTAAATGTAATTTTCGCCTTCGAAAACATGTCACATCTGAATGAAAAGTTAACTTTGAAGAGGGTCGAGATAACGTCGCTACCAACGGGCTTAGACGAACTTATATGCTGATTTAATAAGCTTTTGTAGACAACTTAAAATGTATAGAACTTAATTCGATTTATAGCGTGAGTTTATGTAATTTCTATAAATTTTAATTTGTCTAGTAATTTGTCAATAACTATATGACTTTGTCAATGTTTTTGATCATATTTTTAAACATTTAAAAATCGGAACTAGGTAATTACCTATTATCCCTATATAAAATAAGTAACACTAGAGATTTCTTATAGCAGTACCCTTTGCAAGCACTGATTGTCATTAATTTTTTGTGTTTTTTCTTCTGTGTAATCTGTATTCTTTTTTACGTCACTTGTGCACTATAAAGAATACATATAATACAAAATAAATAATACTGTATACGCCAAAGCAAACGTTTACTATAATAAGCAAGACTTTATAAGCATCTAAAATAATAAGTCGCTATTTCAGATTTTATAAGTCACCTATTAAATGTAATTACGAAATAGCCTTTCATTGCGATGACAGTAATGATTTCGTTTCATTATTTACTATCTCGGCTATCATTATTTATCCCCACAATAATCATTAAACATCTGTTATTTTAATGAAACATTAAACAATATAATTTTGCACTCGGCTTCGCTCGATGTATATGTTATTTATTCTGGAATCATCTAAAAGATATTACTAGTCCCTTGGTAAGAACATCTTTTTCTGGGTGAAAGAGACCCTGTCATTTTATATAAAATAGCAGGGAAACGAGGATGTCCCCCACGTCTGATGTTAAATGATCACATCCTGAATATTATCTACAGATACGGGCGTAGCTATAGCCTTCACATCGAAGGGGTCCGTCCAAGCAAAGGGTCCAAGGGGGATGGGGGTTGGTAAGTCCAAAATATGCTATTATTTAGAAATTGTACACCAAAATCATGCCATTGCTATTCGTCCAATGTATTAAGTATAAGTAAGTCCTATACTAGGGTGGAGAGGGAGGGTCTGAACACCTTAGCCCCCCTCTGCTAAAACCTAAGTCTTAAAAATGAACTAGAAATGTAGTGGTAGAAGTAAGGAAGGAAAAGGGAGTTATGCTTAGTCTTTTTCTGTATCCCAGACATTTTGTATTCAAAATTTAATGCTGATCGGTTTAGGGATTGCGTTAAAGCGTTACGAACAAACAAACATAACTCCGCATTTATAATATTAGTTAGGAAAACAGTTTAACTAGATGATAATACCCTCACACATACGCCCTTGCTCCAATAAAACCGCTTCTCAAACTGCGTTTTAAATTCAAAGGACTATGATAAGGACAATTTTTACATTATTCCGAACTCGAATAGAATATTTAAATCGAGTTGATTTTTTTCCCTTTTGTGCAATTATCGCTTCGTCACTTTGACAATCTGTTTGTATTTACGATTAAAAATGAAATGTGATTAACATTCAAGGAATTTTTTAAGTGCTGGTAAATAATGAATTTGATAATTTTATTCCGTTATTCTGTTAAGAAAATTTTATATATAAAACTTTCTGAATAATATTATTATTAGTTATTACATCTATAAACATAAATTTACTTCGTTTATGATATTGAAATGTATATATACAATTTATACTAATATAAAGCTGATGAGTTGGTTTGTTTGAGCGCGCTAATCTCAGGAACTACTGGTTTGAATTGAAAAATCCTTTTTGTGTTCGATAGTTTATTCATAAAGGAAGGCTATAGGCTATATTACATGACGCTACAGCTCATAGGAGCGAAGCATTAACCTTAAACGCGAGTGAAACCGCGAGGGACAGCTAGCATCATATCATAAGAACACTTTGAGTCGTAATAATATAAAAATAAAACGAACATTTAAAAAAATTTATACATTTGTGATCTAGTTCATGAGTAAGGGCCGTCAGAGACAAACACGGCAACCTTGACGCATGCGCCATTGGTTCGATGCTAATGCCGCGAAACTGGGTCTGTTCGTAATTAAATTTCAATGCGTGAGGACAAGTCTGACCTATGGAGATTCTAGATACCGTATGCCCATCTTATGTTTAACTGATTTATTTAAAATACTAATTACACATATCGGGAACCGCCAATATGTCCTATCTTAAAATTTAGGCTATAACGTACAAAGGGATGTTAGGAAAAGAATGGTTAGGATCCCGGCTCTATTATTTTAAGGTGAATTTTAAATATGGAAACAGTTTTTTTTTTAATTATTTTAAAATCGTTAAATTATTTTTAATAGATCAAAAATAAATTGTTGTAAAAACAAATAAAATCACCCGTCAAATAGACAACGTAACTTTCATATTTGTAATATTTATGCACCAATAAAAAAACTGCATTAAAAAATTACTTCATCTAAAACCGACATGATTATTTTCAATTTCTAAATTCTTTATTCCTAATTATTTTCACTATTAAAATTAAACGTTAAAAAAATACACACCGGTGCTTCAGCCATCATTAAAACAAATCCACCACCAAAGCGTACAAATCTGCTTTGTTAAATTAATTTTTATTTACTTTAGAAATGTAATCTTTGCGGTCATATTTTTATACCAATTAAAACAACACATTTAACTTGTACGCTGTTGTGTACAAATAAACAACAATCCACCGATCCCCAAATTCCACCAGCCGCTCCACCCTGCGGGTGTACCAAACTGTTGCGCTCCGTTCCGCATCTACGACAGACGTGACGCTGGTACACTTCCATAGTATTGATTTTGTTCGATCCTACAGACGCCCGGAAAGTTTCCTCTGGACAAACACCCCACTTTTAGCGTTAAACCGCGGTTTTGGTGTTAATAATATAAACTAGTGGTCATCTAGTGGTCGAAATTCGACCGTTCTTAATTTAAATTTTTAAATTCGAACATAAACAAAAGAGTCTAACTATGTACGTATACGCAATACATATGTGTGGCACATAGATGGTAGTGTGTTTATTTTTTATGCTTTAGTAAAAACATATAAGTATCCTGCACACTTTCTTGTTTCACGGGTTCTTAACATAGGACTTTTCTACAAACTTCCAACTCATGTTTTACCCCTTCAGGGGTCGAATTTTGCGAAATCCTAGTGAGCACCTACGTCCTAAAGAAACCACCATTCAAAGGTTAAAATTCATAGCACTTGTAGTTTCTGAGATTTCGTAATGAGTGAGTGATCTTTCGCTTTAATATATTATAAACTATAAGTGTACGATATTTCATACTCCTCCGTCCGCGCAATTTTCTTAAAAAGGACTACAAACTAAGACTTTTAAATAATTGCTTTCGTAGATATATGCAACAGTAGCTAATGTAGCGATCGTGTCCAATCAATACCCTGGCGCCTTCTAGTAAGCGGTCAAAACAGAATAAGTAGGTGAGGATACCGCTTATAAGTTTAGCTCTCAGACGTTCATAAAGATTGTCATAAGTTATCTCTTTATATCTGAACGAAATAACTGTCAGTCTTATTTTTGATATTCACAAATTTCGTAACTGCTTACGTGACTAAAACGTCAAATTCTCGTCGCATGAAAAACATCTAACTAATAGACTCGAGTAACGCGTAAGAAATAAATTGTCTGGCAATTTGACGGGAGGTGAGGTAAACACTACATTGAAATTACATTCACAAACAATATCATTTTATATCATCACGAACGAATACATCATGAAAACATCAACACTAGTAAATCTACAAGAAATTTCGGCGTCTAACGAGACGTTAAAATCAAAGTATTATTCAAAATAGGAAATATTGTGAGAACTGCATTCGTCGACGCACGATTATTAAGATTCTCGATTATACCAGGGTCTGTGTATTCTAGTCCAAGTATAGACAAGTTTTGATTTTTACACACAGCGATTGCCCACTGACGTACGCAACCCCTGAGGGTAAGCCAGTGACCATTCTGACTAGAAAAATCTCCCTAATAAGAGTAACGATCATTATCTGTTGATTGTGATAACATTCATAAGAACAAACACCTCAACCTAGGCACATATATTTATACAAATATATCTGCCCCGCGCGAGGATGAAACCCGCAACCGTCAGCGTTAGGTAGTACCACTACACCAGAGCGATCGCGGACGAGTACTCTGGGTTATATTTCGAAACACACCTCAAGCACTAAATAAAGGGTGCATTTATTAGACACACCCAAAATTACAAGACTTGATCGACCGAACCAACTTTAATACGAAATTTTGTTTACTCGTAATTATCCCAGTTATTTTGATTTTAAAACTAAACTTCTGAACTGATTTTCAAGATCCATAAAAATATCCCCAAATTTTGATAGTACCTCCTTTTTTTTAAGTCAGTTAAAAATAAAACAAATTGAAGCAACATAAGTCTTTTCAATTAGAAGTTCTACGAAAAGTCAAACATTTCATTAGTCCGAGTCTAAAATGTTAAATTTATTCTGACCCAACTGCGACGTCACGTTTATACCGTCGCGTTGAAAAAAGGCTAACCACGTGGCTTATGACGTCACTATTGAAAAATGGCGGACGGTAATTGGCGTAACAAAAAGTGAAGTGATTTACAAATTTTAATATAAAATGTAATTTATTAATTTTATGCGCTTGTTTGTAGCGGGATGGACCCCAGATCAATTATCTGATTCTATAGATCATTTTACCGATAGAAAGCTACAACATACAAAAACTATGCCGGAGTTTCATACGTATTCATACATAAATATTACACGTAAGTTACTGTAAGCCACAAAATTGCCGTTAGCGTTTTTACTGAATACTACACGAATTTGCATTGCTTAATGCATTCAAAGTCAAAAAAATTCAAAAATCTTTTTTTTTTTTTCAAGGAAAGTTATAACAAAATACGCCTGAAAAAAGGCGTATTTTGTTGTAACTTTCAAACTAAAATGGATTAAAAGTGCTCTACTGTAAAATTGTAATTTTGGGGTTACAACAACTTACGTGGGAGGTATCGATATATATATCCATAGTAATAAAATTATATTTTACAGATGAACCTACGCCCAGAAACTCGTATTATTCACCGACTTAAAAAAAAGGTTCTATGTTCGTCTGTAAATAAATAAATAAACGCAACACACTCAACGGCCCCCATTAAGATCGCGTGACCTTGTGTCAGGGGTCCGGAAACACTCACAACACAAACACAAACAGCACACGACAAACATCCGTATGGCCAATACAGACATTTGCCGTGAGCGGGGAGCGAACCCGCGACCGTTAGCGCTTGAGTCAGTTGCAGTGACCACTATGCCAACGTGTCTGTCTGTACATATTTTTTACAACTTTATACTTAATACTACTATTTTCATACAAAGATATATAAATAAGTCCTTTAAATGATATAAATGAGTTTATAATGTAATTTTTATACGTACTCTAGCTATGTAGATGATAATTATATTTATAAAGATCCTAGAATATAAATGTAAGCATTAGACTGCAGTACTAAGAATCCACAAAATAATTTCTTTTATTAGACTATTTTGGTAGTACTTTTAATCTTGATAAAAAGTACCCTAATGTAATTAAGGGTTTAGTTACCTCTTATTATAAATCCGTTGACCCTCATTACTGTTTGAAAAAGTAACAAAACACAATTACGAACATTCCTATCTTTAATTATATTGATATAATCAGAGGGTACATTAAAAATAAACTCACAAATGATATCTTGTAAAGAATTTTGCAGAAGCAATCAATCTCTATTGTATTCCACTACGTTAACATTAGCTGAATTATTGCGGGCATATACCACAGTAGCGAAAGTAATAAAAAAAGTAATCTTTAACTTGACTATGAAATAAGCAAGACACAAAAGAAATTGAACTAAAGCGAGAATATATTAGTAAGTTTTAGTCTCGGTATAGACATAAAACAACTCTGTAAACTAACTAACAATAGTCAAAAATAATAACACCGACAATTCTTTCAAGTGTAAAGCACAAACAACATGTTTATGAAAGTGAGAGCAGAACTTAAGTGTAATTCTCGCCTTAAAAATTCGTTAATAAACTTTTTCTAAATTAAAAAAAAAATCACGCGTTTCGTTCATCGATTAACGGCACCGAATGTGCCAATAAGTAATTTAGTCTAGACAACATCAAGTAAAGCATGAAAAATTCGCCAAACCTTTGTCTGGTCGGTTTAAAAAGGGGGGTAAGGGGTGAACAAAATCAATAGGGGTGGAATGGATCCTACAGCTTAAGTGGACGTCGCCCGTTGTCACTGTTTGCGTTTTTAAACCGATGAGAAATAATTAATATTTTCGTTTATAGGGTGACGTTTGTAGCTCGTGTGGCGTTTGTTAGGACGAGGGTTTTAATAGGTCATTGCCGAATGTTAATTGGACGCTGATAAGCAATAATGCGTCAACGCAAAAAGTCTTTAGACATATTGATGTATTCTGATGATGTATTACGTATTTTACGTTTAGAATAATGAAGTGTGTTCCATGTTTTGGATAATTTAATAATCTCATTTGAAAAACTTTTTATTAGATAAAATTCTTTACTAGCCAATCTGCTTTTAATTTATTGTACTTTTATCAAATTAGAAAAGAAAAGATTGGTATATACTTCTTCAAACAAATTAATTAATATAAGATTTGACATCTTAAGAAGCCATTTTCTCAAAATGAAGTCCGTGTGGCTTGATATAGTATTGTTTATCAGCGTCCAAATATGTGTGATAAATAATATATAGATTGTTGTGTTATTATTTGGTACACATTTTAAATTGACTTCAAAAAACAAGGTTCTCAATTCGTATTATTTTAAACGTTTGTTACCTCATACCTTAATTAGTCGCTTTAGATAATTTTTTTATTTGAAATTTTCGCATCGTATTTTCATCAAAATCGGTATCACAATTTGATTTTTAAATGAAAATAACTGAAATATGTAATATATCGATGAAAATGAAATTGAATATTATCCTTTTGAACTTAGTTCCTCTTTTCAACAGTCGTACTTATGAGACAATTTCTCCAGAACGATTGTAATGTATTTAAAAATTCATATATACATTTGCATATTATGAATAGAATGACACATTTTCGTATATTTTCTATATTTTCTTTAAATAATCTTGGTCTAGAACTTCTTGCTATTCTTCGTTATATGAAAATACGCGTCGTATTGTAATTTATCTAGACAGATTTCGGGTTGTTAAGTTTAGTCAAAGATTGATTATTATTGTGATTACACAGACCAGGCAGTTAGTAAGAAAAAAATACTATTAATAGATCCTAGCAGTACCTCACTCTTAGAGAAGATCCGCGTAAAGTTGCCAAGATAGTTACGATTCGTACAGAGTGAGCCAAAAGTCTAATCTCCTATACCACTTCTTCACTTAGTTTTTATTCCTTATTCAACTGGAAAAAAGATTTCTAGGTCTGTAAAGTAAATATCCACCATCTCAACCGATGATCGCGGGTTCAGACCCTGGCTAGCACCGCTGATTATACAAATTTTTTTTTTAAATTATCTCGAGCTCGGCGGTGAAGGAAAATATCGTAAGACCTGCATGTGTTGGCAGAAATTCTGTAAGCTTTAAAACCTTCTCTTTATAGGAGAGGAGTCCTTTGCCCAGTAATGGGATGTCTACAGGCTGTTACTTTACTCTTTGCTTAAACATCGGCTGTTTTGCTTGGTTGTTTGCCAGCTATTTTTATTAAAATAATGTTTATATTATAAAGAAAACTAGCATGTATAATCCGTTTAACAAAATGTCGATCGTACCCCCTTCTCCTTAACGCGGCTGGCGATCTTCATTCACCGCTGACACAATTACGGTCTTTCAATTTTTAAATACTTCATTAAAGCGCTTTTTTTTGTTTTTAAAACATTGATTCGAATAAGATTTTAACCGACTTCCGAAAAGGGAAATTTTTTAACTATGGGTGTGGTAACCGGCTTAGTACTTTTGTTTGAACGGGTATTCTCTCCTATAGGTTTCAAAGAATTTGATCAAATTCAGTTGAGCAGTTTGGTTTTAAAGTCAAGTCAAGTAATAACTGTGTGTGTTATTCGAGTGAATGTTTTTATGTATTTTGCTTTTCAAATCGGTTCTCCCTGACGCAAAAAGTGTGGTGTTATGAGTTTGACCACTATGTGTGTATTTCTGTGTCTGTCTGTGGCACCGTAGCTCCTAAACGGGGGAATCGATTTGGATGCGGTTTTTTACCCAACTGCGCGACACAAGGGAGAGTAATATATTTATCAGTCTATGTGTGTGTGTGGGATTGTACCTGAGTGGCACTACTTAGACCAAACGCGTTGGCCGATTTTGATAAATGATACGGCATTTAATTTGTCACAACGGCGCAAATGTAATAGAAAGTACAAAAATTTGGAAAAATAAAAATGGTCGATTTTAGTCGCCATAATCTTAAAAAATAAAAAAAATCAAAATCGACGAATTGCAATAAATTGGGAATCCTTGAATAGATATTTGAAAATTATTTTTAGATTTCTTACATGGTCTTGTTATGCAGTCGAATTTTTGAATTTTCCAATTAACTGCTTGTTTTAAAGTCATTTAGTCCAAGTTCAAAAACATTCGATTCAATTTCACAATACCATTTAAATACAATATTCGTCGAAGAATCTAGAGACTCGGTAATTTCCGTATTCCTAAGCCGGTCACGTAGAACGTTAATCACGACGCTTTTAGCCATCCCCGTGGAACCCTAAATGAGATTACGGCAACGATTTCATACATTGCTATCATAAGGTTTAACTTTTAAATGTAATAATGGAATGAACATTTTACTGCATTGGCTAGTGGTATAATCAGGGTCTATAGAGTGGCAGGGCCGGGGAAAAGCCACGGGCCCCTAACCCGAAAGGGCCTAAAATAATTTTATTAATAAAAATCTTATTAAAAGTAAATTGTTATTTCATTATAAATTTTTATAAACTGTGGTTAATTACGACGATTTTTACTTGGATGCCCCATCCAAAGAATTTCCCATGGACCTCAGATGTAGTTACGCCTCTGGGTATAATGGAATTTAGGTCTTGAAAGAGAGATGGCGTAATTAAATCTGTATATCCTACTTCTATACTAAAAATATAAAAGTAAAATAAAGTAACAGCCTGTAATTGTCCCACTACTGGGCAAAGGCCTCCTCTCCTATTAAGGAGAAGGTTTTAGAGCTTAATCCTCCTAAGAAATACATATGACAAAAATTCTCCCATCGCATGCAGGTTTCCTTACGATATTTTTCTTCACCGTCGAGCTCGAGATGAATTAAAATACATATTTAGCATTTGCAAACTCAACGGTGGTTGAACCTGCGATCATGGGCTGAAATCGACGTGTTCTAACCGCTAGGCCATCTCGGCTATCATACTAATATTATAAGGAGGTAAAATTTGTATGTAAGTTTGTATGTAGGGGGTAGTCTCAGAAACTATAAATCATATTTGAAAAGTTCTTTATGCGTTAAATAGCTCGTTTATTGAGAAATTATTACGCTATATTACATCACGCTATGAATTCTAGGAGTGAGCCAGAGTAATTATAAAAATTCTCCTTCCTCCCTTCCATCGCTTCCCACCTTCTTTCCTTATTTCTTTTTTAAGCTGGTAACGCAATTGTAGCTCAACATCAAGAGACCTGCCTGTTCATTTGTTTGAATCAAAAAAAAAAGTTGAATTAAAAAGAATTGGTGGCAATATCATTGCGTTACCAAAACCAACAGCAAAAAAGTTATGACGTCACTAGAAATTCAATATGGCGCGAACAGTAAGTAAAAACCGCCTTGAATTTCAACCTGTATTTTTACAATCTTTACACCACTGAGCCATTAGTATCTATAAATATGCGTGTACGTGTTTATGTATGTATATCCTACGAATATAGGTTACATGACATGTGTTACCGATCTGAATCAACAAGTACGGATCTGGACGGTATCTGTAGTAGGCGACGATTCGTCAGCTGTTTTATTTCTACTGATAAATTAAGTTAATATAAACTATAAATATATATAAATAAAGGCTACAGATATGTTATAAGCTCATGGATTTAAGCACCTAAACCTCTTTGGACGACGTTGGATAGCAACCGGCTAGCGACTGAGTATGACAGTTGAGCGTAACTTTGACCCAACATTTGAAGAGATATCAGATATCAAAGTTGGAAATGGGTACAGATTTTAAACGTCAAATATTCATTATATATTTTAAACTTTCGCGATTTATACTATTCATATTTAATATAACGGGTCTTATCGCGATAACTAATGGTATTAATACCTTTTTATTGCCCGACGTTTCGACGAAGTTACATTCGCCGTGGTCACGAGCTGAATGGTGTACCGCGCGCCATCCGGCGACAAATATTCATTATTATTGAGCTTTTGTTATTACAGGACTGTCTAAAACTTATTTGTTTACCTGGCGGTATGACATGCGATGTTACTCTCTACTCCATGTTGATTGTATACTATGCATCTCTATACCATAATTCATTGAAATTGGTTTGGCGGTATTGATTAAAAAACGCAACACACAGAGGGACTTTCTCATATACTAATATTTAAAGTATAATACTAATATTTAAAGTTTGATTGTATATCCTCTACATAAATAAATCATAAATGTGTTTGTAATCCCTGAAACTACTGATTCGATTTGAGAAATTATTTTTGCGTTTGATAGTCGATTTATTAAGAATGGTTATAAGCTATACCATACCCATACCCATAGAAGCAAAGCAATAACCATAAGCTCGATTAAAACCGCAAGAGATAGCTGGTATAATATAAAAATCAAAACTGACTGGCTGACATATTCACTGACTGATCGATAAACGAAGATCGTTATCGTTATCGTTTTGCACAAACGTTCCTGATCTCCGCGCCGGGTAAGGGCCAAAAGGAAGCCATATTTCCTTACATATCGTAAGATTGCAGTGCGGAAAGATTTTTAAAAATCTAAGGGATTCAGAAGAGGTTTGAAAGTTTGTTAAGTATCAAATTCCTAAGTATACGAAGGCGAAGCTGCAGGGAACTGCTAGATAAAAATATCGTCAACGTCTACAGATGCCGCACCACCCTCGACGTCGCGTTCAGAAACAAGCTAACACGAGCTCTATATTGGATTTTGTTTGTACAAAATGGCTTCCTTTTGGCCCTTACCCGGCGCGGAGATCAGGAACGCCTCGCTTATATAACTTTAACCTGTTTATTTCATATTTGAATATCCTATTCTACTAATATTATAAATGTGAAAATTTTTCAGGATGTATAAACTCACGTTCACGCAAAATGACATCTTTAGACGCCATTTTCCTAAAATCAAGTCCTTGTGACTTGACACAGTATTGCTTATCAGCGTCCATCTATTGTATGGTTTTCACACTGCCTAGGAATGTAGTATTCAAAACATGACCTATTATACGCAAGGTCACGTGACGAGGATTGTTTAAAAACCTAGCCTCGTGTGACTCCTAGGCGTTCAAAAGTCTAGTATTATGATAACAGTTTGAATTTTTACATCCGCTGTGATGTCATACAGACGATTTAAAAAGAGAAATGTTATGATTACAGGGCTTTTAAGGTTCCGTAGTGAACAAGGAACCATTATTGAAATCAATTCTTTGGTTAATAGCTTTTAGTTGTGACAAATAGACTAGTTATTTCGTCAATGTCACATGGAATTGAGGAAACACGATGGAGATTGATCGGTGTGGTCGAGAATCCAACCTTAACTAAATTTGAAAACACCATAAAATAGTGTGAATTTTATTGTTAGCGCTTAACCTAAAACAACACAAAAATATATATAAACGTTATACATAATGTAAATATATTTTTTTATGGATCAATCACACGTTTTATTTACGACTTAATTTTATAACATAAGGAAACGTATTGGGTAGAAATTTCACAAAATGTGAATTTGTATTGTTATTTTAATTACTCATAATGAAAATCCGCCAAGCGTGAGTCGGCCTGTCTTGTTTTTTTTTTTTTTAAATAAATCTTATACAGCATTGAAAATTATTTGATAAAAATATTTGCAGAATTTTATTGTAAATTTTTTTCCCCGTGAGGAATGCCATTTGATATTAACGATCAAAATCAAATTTAGAGGCCGTATTATAATATATGTATTAGGCTAGGTTAGGACATAAGTATACGTAAATATGTGTTTTTTGCTGGAATAAATTCGTCCGTCCGTAATGTGATTTTATTATTCGTCTAGACAAAACTGCATTTGGTCGAGGTCACTGCATTTACCATGTAGGGTTGCCATGTGAGTGATACGACTGGTATGTTATTAAAAAAAATAATTACAATTAAAAATAAATTTAAAATTAAATCATCAAATTGTCAAAATATAAAATGTTAAGAATATATTCGATGATGGATAAATGTTGAATAAATGTAAAATGAAAATTATGAAAGCGATTTAGGCGAGGTATACACTGCACAAGTTTTGCTCTCAGACTTTCATAAAAAAATTACCTAAGTTATTTATCATTGCTTTACTATAGAAAGAATTTAATGTCAGTGCCTTTTTTTGACATCCACAACTTCCGTAAGGTTACATAGGTAACTGTTTATAGTTTACAGAATTATTTTATATCAAGTACGAGATTAAAACTTACTTATAGTTAAGATTGAAAATGAGTCTTACAACACAACATTTTTACATTTCACAGCGATACTTTTTTGGTAACGTCTCTCGGAATTAGTCACTTTCAATTCAAACGTCGTAGCAAGAAACACGAGTGTTTTTAATAAGCTAGTCGCTTGTTTGAAGATGTAATTAATATTTGAATGGTATGGAAAGTTTTTAATTACATTTATATTACTTTATTTTATTCATATTTAAATAACAAATTCATATTTCTATTTAAAATAAAGTTAAAGCATAATTAACCACACAACATTCGCACACAACCAAAAAATAATTATTTTCTTATTTCTTGAAACATTAAATATTTAAACTTATTTTTTGGAACAGTTCCTAAAGTGTCTTAACTCGTTGGTCGCCCTTGTCAAAATCTGTTTATATAAATACAAGCAATGACGAAGTACAGTGCGTTTAGACAATGTTCTTTTTTGCAACACTGAATATTCCATCAATCGGCCCTGACCTAAAGCTGGATGACAACTGTAATAATTTTTTTCAAAATTAGAATACAAAATTTAAAATTTTATTCCAGTAGAGCCTAGCTGTAACCCACTGACTTCAGCGTTACAGGCCGGGGAAGTATCCTTACAGAATATCAGCGTAATGTACATAGCTAATTTAGATGCTAAATTAACTTTTATGCTTTAATGAATATTATAACAGATATTGATAAGAAATCAACGTCAATAAACCCCCATGTGTCTGGAGAAAATCTGACGTGTCCACCAGTACGCACTCAGCGATGTGGCGGAAACTAAACTCTTAAACTCCTAACATAGGAGTAAAACGGATTAATACAATAAATAATATTCCATTTTTTCAATAAATAAAAACGTAAAGTTTATTTTGTATTTCGAATTCAAGTGATAATTAATTTTCAATTGAAACGTGATCAATTTGTTTATCCTTTTTCAAATTGAAATACAAACCGCCTAATTAAATAATTTGTATAATTGTATTATATATTTGATTTCGTACTAATTCCTCGTTTAAATTGTAGTAGAAGCCGCTTGATTAAATAATTCGTAGAATATTGACGTTTCAGCAATTAATTTGAACAACAGCGCGCTGATTCTCGGAATTTTGTATAAAATATATATTAATACATACCGACATACATATTCGTTTATTAAATTTCTTACTAATGCATAATAAGAATACATTTTGAACCGACTAAAAAAAAGAAATAGATCTCAGAGCTGTGTCATTTATTAATCAATTTTGAAAATATTTTTTTTATTAGAGTTTATACAAAATTGACTATTTTTCATAGATCATAAGCGTTGTTATTATCACCGCAAATATAATAATTAGTGAAGTTAATTAAAAATTCAAAATTACTCGTAATTTCTTATTAACGTATAAGGAAATAAAGTGTGAATTTAGAGATGAATCACAAAATGTGACCGTGAGGTGTACCTACTGGAACGTTTGTCTTAACTAATATTATAAAGAGGTAACATCGAAATATATATTTAACTCAACGGTGACTGACTGACTGACATAGTGATCTATCAACGCACAGCCCAAACCACTGGACTCATAATATTTTTTTTAATATTCGAGTTTATTGTATAAATTGCAAAATGAACGCACTTGAAATTCGAGACATTAAGAAAGTTTTAACGTACTTATATAGTTTAATTTATTTGAAATTATTTTTCATAATATTAAATGGGTGACGTAGTATCAAAATACATCAATATCTCCGAATTTGACCTTTTGTGGGTTCACACATTATTGTTTATCAGCAACCATATAATATCACACTATGACTCATAGGCTCCTATGCTAAAACGGGAGTTTTTAGTGAACAATCTACATTGAAGCCGCAACCAAAAGCTAGTTAAAATATAATATTTAGGCATTATATCCGTCTACCTTTGCATAATTTATTAAAAAAACAATTCAGTATTAGGTATTAATACATTATATTAAGCACGTATAAGCAATTAATAGGCATTCGCTCGTGATCATTACAAAACATTTACATCAGCGAAGCACGCAACCTACTGACCGCCACCGAAAATACGCTGATTCTGTAACTATTAGTCATTTATTTATTGCCTGTTAGTATTATTACTTAATAGGAAGATAGATAATCTATTTATATTGGTAAATAAAATTGAAGTCTGTTTGTAATTTCAAATTAACGGCTTTTCACTTAATGCATATGAAAGTAAATATATGGTATTGACATAAAAAAATCTAATTTAAAAATTTTTGGCTATCTGTCTATTTGTTCCGGTTAATTTTGAAACGGCTGGTCTAATTTTGACGGGACTTTCACTAGTAAATAGCTAGCTAAGGAGTTATTTAAGTTATTTATTGACAAATTTTCTTCATTTTCGCAGACCAAGTTACGAGCACCAGCTAGTTCATAATATAATTTTAAAAATACCTAGTTTTTTTAACGTTAAGGGTCACCTCGCAAACATCTGCATCATTGTGATGAGACACAGTTGGAATGCTTACTCGAGAAGAAATATGTAGTAGGGGAAAGTATGAAGGATTAGGCTTAAAGAAAATAACAATTTAATGAAAAAATAGTGGACAAATAAGCTTCCGAATTACCTTCGCTAATGAACATTTTTACAGGAGTTACGAATTCATTGCTAATTAAAAAATTAGTTATTAAACCAATTTTTTTAATCCTTTAAAAATCGTAACAGTATAGATGGCTACAGAAGGATAACTTTACCAAGCTTGTTTATACTATTACGAAGATTTAACGTAATTTGTAAATTCACAAAATTACTCGTAAATATATTTTCCATTCGTAAATATATTGCAATATTTCATCCAACATACAACTCTGTCGTAGTGTCACTTATCGATGGATCAATAGATAATGGTACAATGAGTTACTGTGATAAAGGTCCCCAGGTGTAGGGACAGCAATGACCTACGTGTGTGTACGTAAAATAATTTAAATTGAAAATAAAAATCGATCGATCGAAATTTATCTTCTCTTTTTAAACGTCAAAATGAATGTATCACGGTTTTCGAAAAAATGAATCTGAAACTTTAAAAGAAAGGGTCTGTGTTAATACATTTAAAAGTAGATTTTAATTTGTTAAAAGCTTGGTAAATCAGAGCAAATTAGCTAACGGCGTTTCGAACAGAGATTTAGAAAGTCGACAGTCACTAAATATAAATAAAGTAAAGTAAAGTAACAGCCTGTTAATATCCCACTGCTGGGCAAAGACCTCCTCTCCTATTAAGGAGAAGGTTTAGAACTTAATCCACCACGCTGCTCCACTGCGGGTTGGCGGATATACATGTGTCAGAATTTCTCTCGACACATGCAGGTTTCCTTACGATGTTTTCCATCACCGCCGAGCTCGAGATGAATGTAAACACTGATTTAGCACTTAAAAAATCAGCGGTGCTAGCCGGGGTTTGAATCCGCGATCATCGGTTGAGATCGACGTGTTCTAACCACTAGGGCATCTCGGCTCTTAAACTGCTCTTAAACTTACTAAATATAAAAGCTCTAATATTTAATTCTCCTGACCTCCTCCCTCCCTTTCATTCTTCTTAAATTATCAAAACATTCGTGGCTCCTCTGATCGTGATCCTCTGAGCGTGATTACTTAACACCAAATGACCCGCCTGTTGTCGTTGCAGCTCGTCATAGTTGAGTTATTAGGTCTTTAAAAAAATACATGAAAAATGATGTAGCAGTTTAAGTATGAAAATTGAATTTAATGCTGCTTCTTCTATAGAGTCATAATTCTGACGCAAAGCGTTTTCAAAGTATTTTCAAACAAAAAAATATAAATATTTAGAAAACATTCAATTTTTTTCTATTGATCTAGTCTTTAATAACGAGGATACTCTTTACAATTGCATAATTTACAAGCGATTTACATTTAATTATTATAGATTTTCAGTTTTCACCAGATATGGATAAAAAAAACAGAACCATTTAAGATGCAGTGACGTTTCTTTTATAAAAACAATGACCATTCAAAATATTTTAACAAGCACACGAATTACTCCTTATTTGAATTACATTAATTATGCATCGTCATAGTAATATAAACGGCAAAAAAAAAAATTATAAAACTATTTTTGCACTTAAAAAATGAAATGAGAATTCTATTCAACTCAAATATCATGCGAAAAATTTAAGTGCCGTTTCACACGGGTCTGCTGGCCAGCGTTATTTGACGCTAGCATATATTCTGTTTGTCTGGCAAACTACTGTACAGGGTGCCTCAAAAACAAGTGCTTATGTCGTTTCTTTTATAACATAAGTAGATGACCCGGCAAACTGCGTATTATCTATATTTTTTTTCTTGTCTTATTTAGCAGACAAATTTGGCGTACTTCTAACCACACGTAAGAGTTAGATAAGACAAAAAGTAAAGTAACCACCTGTATATGTCCCACTGCTGGGCAAAGGCCTCCACTCCTGTTAAGGAGAAGGTTTAGTGCTTAATCCACCACGCTGTTCCACTGCGGGTTGGCGGATATACATGTGTCAGAATTTCTCCCGGCACATGCAGGTTTCCTCACGATGTTTTCCTTCACCGCCGAGCTCGAGATGAATTTAAACACTAATTTAGCACTTGAAAAATCAGTGGTGCTAGCCGGGGTTTGAACCCGTGATCGACGTGTTCTAACCACTAGGCCATCTCGGCTCAATAGATAAAACATTATCGATTAAATGACTGAACTGAATCATTTTTCATATTAAAAATAATAAAAATTGAAAAATTGTTCGAAAATTCGTAATTTTCGTTCGAGGTATTGTTACCAACCATATGAAAGAGATCGAATCCCATACAGCTATAAAATAAATAAGACTTATTTTTAGCGCACCTACAAATATTTCATAGTTAAATATTTCATATCGAGGAATAGTTTATATTAGAAAATGAAACGGACGTTTTTAGTAATTTCTACAAATATTTCAAGATCAAAATTAGCCAAATCGGCCCAGTCATTCTCGAGTTTTAAAACAGTCAAACGAACAGCAAATAATTTTTCTATTTATAGATTCAACATTATATACTAACAATGACTTTAGTGCTATTAATATTTAGGTGGTATTAATTTTTACGACATCACTAAGTATACTTGAAAAAGAGAACTACACGGTTATAAAGAAACTAACTCTCTCTCGCAGTTCTACTCGCGTTTATTTTTAACGCTTCGCTCATATGAGCTGTACCGTGATGTAATACAGCTTATAACGTTCCTCAATTGGCTATCCAACGTAAAATATAATATTCAAATCGGAACTGTACTTTTAGAGATTACTCCCTATATATAAACTAATTTTACTTATTTATAATATAGTATAAATCAAACGAATGAAAACCCTTCAGTTAGCATATAATAAATATATAAAATACGAAATATCGTTCTTAATTCTACGTACATAAGGATCAGATTCCTGTACGGTTATATACACTATGTACATGTGGTGCAGAACTACAGAGACATGTTATTGAGCACAAGGTCAGTGGGATCTAGGTTAGACAATGTTTTGGTACCTAATGCTAGGGTTGAGGCTTGGACATGTTGATTTAAGATACATATCTATACTAATGTTATAAAGCTGAAGAGTTTGTTTGTTTGCTTGCACGCGCTAAACTCAGGAATCTTTATTGGTCTGATTTTAAAAATTCTCTCAGTGTTAGATAACCTATAAAGATAAAAAGATGTAAGTAATTTTTGTATGTTTTAGATAATATCTGACCACCAATCCGTATTGAATAAATCGATACCTCCCACGTAAGTTATTGTAAGCCACAATATTGCCGTTAGCGTTTTTACTGAATACTACACGAATTTGCATTGCTTAATGCATTCAAAGTGAAAAAATACCAAAAATCTTTTTTTTTTCAAGGAAAGTTACAGCAAAATACGCCTGAAAAAAGGCGTATTTTGTTGTAACTTTCAAACTAAAACGGATTAAAAGTGCTCTACTGTAAAATTGTAATTTTGGGGTTACAACAACTTACGTGGGAGGTATCGAAATATTTTTGCGTATAGCCTGTTTATTAATTAAGGTTGTAGGCTATATTGTATCACGCTACGACTAGGAACGAAGTAGTAACCATAAACGCGAGTGAAGTATATGTATATATACTGAAATAATAATGGAATACCTTCAAAATGGCTACTATTTTAAACATTGCCTTAAATAAAGAAAATAAATAAATCTCTTTCTTGTCATTAAGCACTGAGGGTGCCACGCTGACGTTTATTCCTCACAACCAAAATTTTTTGCAATAAGAAGTAATAAAATAAGAAAAAAAAAATTATTTTTGAAAAAACTATCAGGTTCGTTTCCCGAGCCCTGTTGAGTGTTTTTTTTTTTCAAATCCTTTAATGAAGTTGGTTTAAAAATCGATGTTATGGTTTTTTCAACAAATGTATCTACGTCTCATAGCATAGAGTCAATATTACCGTGTAATTTGATTACATTATAATCAAAATAACAGAGCCGAAATGGTCTAGTGGTTAGAATACGTCGATTTCAACCGATGATCGCGGTTTCAAACCCTGGTTAGCACCGCTGAATTTTCAAGTGCTAAATTTGTGTTGAAATTTATCTCGTGGTCAGCGGTGAAGGAAAGCATCGTGAGGAAACCTGCATATGCCGAGAGAAATTCTGACACATGTATATCCGCCAACCCGCAGTGGAGCAGCGTGGTGGATTAAGTTCTAAACCTTCTCCTTAATAGGAGAGGAGGCCTTTGCCCAGCAGTGGGATATTTATAGGCTGTTATTTTACTTTACTTCATAATATAAAATCCTGAAAAATCTAACTTTAACAACCCTAAATCTATCTAGACTACGGCCAACAAGTAACCTAGGTTTTCGGTGAGCGGTTAGCATACAAGGTCAAATCTTAGGATTGATTTAGACGAAACAGTCCTGTTAACTTTATAATCTATGTACATATATAAAAGCGAAAGGTCACTCACTCACTCATCACGAAATCTCGGAAACTAAAAGTGCTAGGAGTTTCAAATTTTGCATGGAGGTGCTTTTTAAGACGCAGATGCTCAATGAAACGGGATTTTGCAAAATTCGACCCCTAATGTCGTAAAACGGAATTTGGAATTTTGTATGAAAATCCAATGTTAAGCGCGAGTGAAATCGCGAGGGGGCGCTAGTAGTATTATAAAGCTAAGTTTGCTAGTGATGTTCTTACTTGACGCTGTAAAAGCTTAACGAATAGTATATAATAATAAATAATATATAAATATTAATTGAAATTTTATAATAATTAGTGATAAAATTCGAGCAAAAGGCGAACACTGGTATTTAAAACTATGTCTTTTTTTTAATAAGGAATTGACGTCAAAATGAAAAACCGCAATTTCGTTTAATTGTATGACTTATTTGGATACTGATAAGCGATAATGTGTCAACCCACAAAATGACAGGCTTGACATGTTTAGACGCCATTTCCTCAAAATTCGTGTGGCTTGACACAGTATTGCTTATCAGCGTCCTTTTATTCCAGTTATTTTATTTAAAAAACCAAAATATTGGCTGATTTTAATAAAAAAATTATCAACCTTAACCGAAAGTAAATCCTTTCGAAAAAAAAAATCAAAATAGTTTACGAAATTTAAAAAAAAACACTACGCATTGACATCTATTTTTTTAACACAGCTTATTCAATAAGTTAGTCCCTAAATAAGTTAAGTTTAAGTTATAAAACCTTGAAACAAGTAGAATATGCTGTTTGACTCGCGCTAACTTCACACCTGATAAATTGCGATGTCAAGGTCTGTGAGACGCCTGTATAGCAACCGATTACTAGTCCTATTGGTATATGATGGCTTAGTAGTTAGAAGGTGCGGGAATTAATAGATGGTCTCGGGTTTGTTCAGCTCTGAATTTTTTTTTCAAGTATTTTTGTTCTTTTTTTTTTAAATTTGGCAGTGTAGAATGAGATTGTGAATAATTCTGTATGTTTCGGGAGATATTCTAAAATATATATAGGTTGAATCTTTCAAAGTGAAGATCACCTAATTTGAAAGTATAAGGTATAACAGAAAATACCTAATGTTATCGACTTTAGTGAAAATTATTACATTTTTGACTTTTTTTTAATGAAACAATTTTTTTTTTTTCAGTCACACGTTGAATCTTCTAGGCTTGTAGAGTATAAACAACGTTTATATAAAAAAAAATCAGTGTTTCTTACTTTTAAATAACAATTCATGTAACCAACATGTCTAATTGACTTCCCGTATAAATAATACCATTGCACATTAGAAAGGGCACAAATTATCTATATATTATTGCACCATCTATTAATGTCACTTCTAAGGATGCTCGGTTTCGAACCACCGCCAATCAAATAAGAATCGCTTTTCGTATCCACGAAGTCATCTCGGCTTCTTACGCATGTATGTATATGCGGCGAGGAAATTACGTCGTCTGAGCAACGCAATCACTATAGAGATGTCGGCTCAAAGCGAGCAAGAGACGATTATTTTGCATCTTAAATTAAAGAAGGGACTAACAAGGCCCGACGTTACCGGTTCGTATTTCGTACGTAGATGACTGAATTACATACCTCCATGTTTAACAAAATAGTTCCGCTGAACCAAATATTTTGACGAATCACAATTTTTTTTAACGCAACGCATGTACCTATATATATATATATATATATATATATATATATATATATATATATATATATATATATATATATATATATATATATATATATACGATTTACTTTCATTTAAATTGGTTTTTTACCAAGTTTTCAAGTGTTAAATTTGCTGCTGTAAAGCAGCGTGGTGGATTAAGCTCCGAAATCTTCTCCAGCAGTTGGACGTTTATAGGCTGTACTTTATTTTTTTTTAAATCTTCAAATATTTTTAAATATTGCTCAAGTATTTTGAGAATCTCAATATTTTAATTTAAACGCTTTGCACTGCTGCATAATAAGAACCTTTTTTTATTTTTATGTTTTTGTTTAACCTTATTTTTCGCTTTTTCATACCATTTTAGTCTCATACAATTTTTATCAAAATCGATTTAGGAGTTAGGTTTTAAAATTAAAGTATGTCATTCAAATAAATTAAATTACGTATTTAGCTTTTGAAGATTCCCCTTCAAAAAAAATTATTAAGGCATAAACACAAACACGAAAATCTAACTTTTGGTGGGAAAAAAATCCATGAAATAAAATTCACGTGCACACAGACAAAACAAACACGTTCATAGCTTTTATGTTTGATATTTAAGACTCCACCGACAAAGTTAAATAAAAAAGAAATGCGGAGAAAGTTTAAAACACCAGCAACAGGTGACAATTTCGCTGGTAAAACTTCGACTTGAATAACTGACTTAAAATTTGTATTTTAATTTTATTAAGGTAGTTTAAATATTTTTTTTTAGTTTTAGGTTATTTTATCTATTTTTAAACGACTATTGAAATGTAGACTTAGACTTTAGACTTTACAACGAGTTCAAAAGCAAAACACGTAATTTCATTGACGATTATATTTTTCTTCACTAAAACAAATAAACACAATTTATTACTGTGCCTACTAATTAAGACTTATATTCATTTTAATTCTTACATTTTTAAATCAAGATTTTTCAAAAATTTCCTTTTGTCCTGACAATTAAAATGACAACAAAAAATATATATTTAATTAGATACATTAGCTTTTAAACAAAAAGAACCAAATCATAATTGATCCGCTCATTAGCTAGCTACAATGCCACGGACAGACAAACATATATAAACACAGATATACACGTTAAGCAAACCTTTCTTTTGTGATCGGGCATTAAAAATCGATAAAAAATTCACTTTATGATCAAGCATATTAATTTCCTTAACATGATAAACGGCATTTTCCTATCAGCAGGCTATTTATAAGCCTACATAACTTCACCAAAGTAAAATTTTACCTTCAAGGGCTTTACGAAAAAGGCCGTTTTAAAAAATCGCTCACAAATCCCATAAACTACGTTAAAAGTGTAACTTCCGTTGGTGCGTTTCGTTTTTTCGACAGTTTTTTTCGTCTATTTTCGCTGCGAGCCGGATTTTTTTACCCGTTTTACCTATTAGTCGGGTCTCGTTTTTGTTTTCCACGAAATTCACTCACTCTCAGAGTCCCAATACGATTTACTAAAAAGAGTTGGGAACAGTGACGTGTATGGAGCAGTCGTGATGTAGTAGTAGGGGAAATACGCTAAAGTATACATGGATACTAATAATAAGCAATAATGTGTCAACCCACAAAAAGTTGAATTCGGAGATTTTAATGTATTCTGATTATGCGTCATGTATTTAACATTATCCAAAATAGTTGTTTGAATTAAAAAAAGTACGAAAAAAGGTTCCTTATTTAATGCTACGAGGATTGAGTGTGCTCAATATTCTGCAATATACACCAATCTTATATATTTAAAAATCTTATTATTAAACAAAACTTATGTATTTATGTAATTTATGTTTTTAATTTCGTTATTCCTTTTATGAAAATAGAAAAGACAGACTGATACATACGTTTTCAAAAACATTTGTTCAAGTCCGTGTGGCTTGACACAGTATTGCATATCTGCATCCAAATCACAAAAGACTACATTTACTAAACTTGGTTTTTGTACCAAAACACTATTTTTTAACTATCAAAATGTTATCATAATTAGCCCCCACGACAGCTGAGGCTAATGTTTTGATTTCCTATGATGACGTTTGACATTTACCAGTGGCGTTATGTCCTCAGATGACATCATACAAACTTTTACTATGGAAATAGTATCGCACGGTTTCCTAGAAAGCGTATTTTGACGCCGTAAAGTCAAACTATTTTCTAAACGCCCACAATATTGAGCCCATAATTTGATTCACCGCGTAAGCGTTCAGCGCCGCCAGTGACCGTTTGCAGAACCAAATGAGGGACAAATGCATTACCAGCATGATGCATGAAAAGAGATAGGAAGTAAGAAAAGTAGACTTCCGGTACATCTAAATCTTAAGAATAACGAATAATCTTTATATATACATATGTATTGTGTTTAAAAAACTCGAAAGCGGATCTTTATTATAATTTACAATAATAAAAACATATCTGTAAATATCAATATTATTAATTTCATATATATTTCACAAATATGACATGTAAGACATCAAACCTAAATTCAATAATTTAATTACATCGCAAACTTAAAATACGATATCTCCAAAAAATTCTTACATAAAAAATATATAAATCAACGTCATATCCATGTCACCTTTTGTTCCTCTCCATTTCGGCTAACTAGTTATTACGAGCGATCGACAGACAGTGTCCGGTGTCGTCACGACACACGACACACGACACGACAACTGGATCCGATTTTTCCACGAAATACCGTTTTGTTTCCTGACGCCGTAACGCCACTGACGTCAGCGTAAATCTGTTTTAACAAAAGAACTACTGTGATGGACGCTTTGAGAGGCTACGGATAAAAATAACGTTATTAAAAGGTTTTACGGTGTAAATGTATCATGAGATGTTACTTTTTTTTTAATATAAATATAGTCCAATTATATTACATAAATATAGATATGTTTTAAGGTCGCGGATTTTTGCACCCATAAAGCCTAACGGACGACGTTGCCTAGCACCCAGCTAATGACTGAATAGATACACTGCACTAATCTAAACTAACTAAGTATGGAAAACAGTTTCTTAATTTAACGTCTAAAATAGTGTGCTCAAGATTTTGTAATAGGCGATAATTTAATATATTAGAAAAATATTATTATTAGATAAAACGTTTTATTATACCAATTTTTTTATAATTATAATTGCTTATACTTTTACAAAATAGAAAAGAGAAGATAGAAATATATATCTTCAAACAAATTTGTTAAAAATAGATTTGACATTTTTAGACGCAATTTTCTCAAAATAAAGTGTACACGCTTGACACGTTATTGCATCCATATCCATTTATAAAAGTAATTCCCGACTTAGAAAGTCGATAGCAACTAATGTCATAGACCAGCTATACATGCACGAGCATCCTGCAATTTAGTCTTTTTCGGAAACTACCCGCTTAAACGCACAGTCCACGTGGAAAATTGCACTATCCGTAATTATCCTGAAATTTCAACGTGCCGTTTTACGCTTCGACTTTGAACGAACAATTCTGGAAAGTTGGGGTGTTCACGATGCCGAAATTACGTAATTTAGCTCGGTTTTATTTTAAGGCTTGATGGATTTTAATACGGTTGCCGTTACAGCTTGAATGTATAATACTAGCTGTGCTCGACTGTTTCACCCGCGTTAATTTGAGAAAATATTATATTTATCCTAGCAGTTCTCAGCCGCTTCTCCCGCGTATCCATAGGAATTTGATACCTATTAAACTTTCAACCCTCTTTGTAACCCCTTAGGGATTTCTAATATCTTCCCTTTGTTCTCACTTACGACATTTAAGAACGTATTTACAAAATTTCATGTTTTTAGACCCAGCGGTTTAGACTCTGTGTTGATTGATCAGTCATTTTATATATTCAGTCAACACTGACGATTTAACCCTGATGGGTTATAAACCCTATATGAGTTAGATCTAAACAAAAATTAACCATTTGAAACGCCATTTGAATCTGTGACCTTCACTTAATATCCACGTTTTTTCCACTGTGCTAATAGGATTTAACAAATTCAATTATTTCTAAATTGAATTAGAGCAAAATATTAACTTCCAAAGTTTACAAAGCTAAATTTGATTTTTATGATTTTTTTCTTTCAGAATTTTCCATGGTAGTCCTGGAAGTACTTCTGTATTCTCAAAAACTACCATACTAGAAGTCTCCCGCGGCTGATCAAACACCTTATCCAAGGTGTAGCTTAACGCACCATCTCTAGAAGATACAATCCCAAAAACAAACCAAGACGAACGTAGCTGTAGACCATTGACTAAAGGTACACGGACTCAGCCGGAAGTCTGGCCCCACTTTTTTTCGCTGAGGATAGCATTTACACATCCCACCTAGAAACTAAGGCAGGTATATGGGACTCCTGCCGCGACATAGTGCATCAGACTACCCCCCGCGGTACCCTCATCTTCATTGTTGAGCGCCGCGAGATCGCTGTTGCATGCTACCGTGGCGCCCCGACGTTTAGCCAGCCTTCGTCTAGTGAGTGCTCACAGGTACGGAGAACACTCTCGCCACCTGGTGACAAGTGGGAAGCCTGTCATTTCTCGGAGTACGGCGGAAGGAGGAGATTCGCATAGCGACGTCTCTTTTCCCCCATATTGCGGATCTGGTCAGAGGTAACAATCGTCTCTCGCCCCCGTTCCGATGCCTCCTTTGGTGAAATGACTGATTCGCAGGTGACCATCGCCTACTAGCACCACGCTATCAAACATAAGCGTCACCCCTCCTCTATCCTTTCCTTTACTCCTAGTCCTCTCCATCCTTCACTCTATTTAAGCCAGCAACGCATTAGAGGCTCCTCTGTTGCCGCAAATGTTCATATCGGTGATCACTTTACATCAGGTACTTGTTCGTTTGCCCGCTATTCTCATAAAACAAGAAACATCACATTCAACCCTCGTTTAACATCGACTTTTTAATCAAAAATAGTTGGCAAACAAGCATGTGGGATACCAGATGTTAAGTACTTACCACCGCCCATGAAGATTTGCAACGCAGAGGAACCACAAACGCATTGCAAGCTAACAAAAGAATAAGAAATAAAAGGGAAGAAGAAGTAAGGACAGGAATTGGGAGAGGGGGTTAGGGTTCTGGCACTCACCGTACGAAACGCAACTACATCAAGAGCTACTTCACGTCAATCTTCTAGAAGAGCGAGGTACTGCCCCGGTCGAGCCCGTACAAGCTGTCGCTATTAGGCTACAGCTAAGCTGTACCTG
This sequence comes from Hypolimnas misippus, assembly GCA_037950945.1. Taxonomy (NCBI): domain Eukaryota; kingdom Metazoa; phylum Arthropoda; class Insecta; order Lepidoptera; family Nymphalidae; genus Hypolimnas; species Hypolimnas misippus. Next base: position 8,411,350 of record JBBEEQ010000009.1, read on the forward strand.
AATTAAAATCTCATAAAACAAGAAACATCACATAGGAAGAAAAGATAGAATACTCTCTGTATCGTTCTCGACACTTATTGAACTATTTATTCATATACGTTACAAAGTATTAAACTGAAAAGCTATAAAGTGAAACTGCATTTAGCGTGCCGTCGCCGTTAACCGTTTAGTTTCGGTTCGATTCCGGGTAATCTCGTCAGATTTCGCTGACGCCGGCTGCATATCCGACTAGTACAGTCGGCAGAATATGTTAGTTACGAATATTATTGAAAAATATCTCCCGACAATCTAATTGTTGAGACAATTTCAATGAGCCCCAACGTCACTTCTGCTGTACGTTGATGAGGAGCTGTATGTGCTGCTGATTCCAGATGATACTGCAGCAGCAAGTCAAGTTTCCTTAACTGAGGTTTTTAATGACACTTACAGTGCAGTAAATTTCGAGATTAGTGGTATAATCACCACTAGAAGTCAGTCAATTCCTTGCAAAAAATAGAAAGGAGCTGATAAATTTCAAACGACTCAGTCTTCATAAATTATATCTAAGAATCATCACAATAACAACAGCTTTTAATAAAAAAAAAAACGTATCTATATTCGTCCCATTAAAATGATTTCAATAAATACATTGTCGAATGTTTTATAAATTTTCAATTTTACACTGCGTCTAAATTCCAAATATTAACCACTAATAATTAAAACATTAGTTACTTATATACCTTTTTTTTACATGTTACATACATGGATTTTACTAATACAAAAATGTAACATTGTAACTTTACATGTAACATTACAACAAAACAAATTAAATTTCTAGCCATATTTTCGTGCCAACTGTACCCAGTTTTACGATCTTTGTCGATTGTATTTTGAGGCTCGGAGCTCGTGTCTATTCGTACTTTTGTAATCGTCGATATGCAAGCGTCTGAAATAGTTAAAGCGGCCATTCACTGTACGACATTCTGACAGTCTCATATCACGTGGTATGACTTGATTTACAATCCAAAATAATTTTTACTGTTCCATAAGTTTTTTGTCTTATCGTGGTTCTATATGTGATACCTCGTAATTAACAAATTTGGTAAAAATGGATTTTCTCAGTGAAAACGTCATTCAAATAATTTACTTATATAAAAATAATGTTTCTTATAATATCTTAAGTCTAAATCATTTAAAATGAAAATAATTATTACAGTTCGCTTTAAAAGAAGTTTTTCGTCTTTGTAAAGTTCGACAGTTTGCATGTATGTCTATTACATCTAGACCGACGACATATTGCCAGATTTGTGGACATTAATATTTTCTGCACCACATCTGTGACGAATACAGTCTCTGCTCCGCTCCTTTGGGTCATAGTATTATGTTTTAACACACAGCTTATCTATATGTACATATAAAATCACTTGTCCTAACTGATTAATCAACGCAGAGCCTAAACCGCTGGGGCTTAAAATTTTGGCAGTATGTGGCTTTTAGGTTGCAGGCATCCACTAAGAAAGGGGTTTTTGATTATTCACCCCTAAGAAGGTGAAAAGGGGTAAAAACGTTTGTATGCAAAATCTTATTCCGTGGTCGTATTAACTTAAAACTTAATACACATACTTCTGGGTGATAGTAATGAAATATAAAATAGAAAACTATTATTCCACACTGGAGTGCAAGGGAGTAGTAAAGTTTTTATGGAGAAAACATATTTTTTTGCTGATTATCCTTGTATCCCTGAATTTCAAAAGTACCCCAAATGACGCTAGGGAGTAATAAATCCTGGAAAGGTCACGATTTGCTGCCGGGCGCAGCCGTGAGCAACTGCTAGTAACTTATATGTAAGTAGAGAAGCCTATAACCTTTAATAAACATCCTTACTTGTGTATATTTTGAATGCGAAATTAACTCAGTTTGTAAGTTACAGAATCAGGTCTTAACTACTGAACAGATTTAAATGTACATATACAGAGATAGTCTAAAGACTGACAAATGATATAGGCTACGATTTAATGCAAAAAATAATAAAAAATAGGGGTAAATAATTCTGCGCAGACGAAGTCACGGGCAGCGTCCTGTTTAATAATAATTCATATTTTTTTAGATCGCACTCAAGCGCTGCGCAATTGGAGACACTTCCGTGTAGTGTGTTAATACAAGACACTAGTCAATATTTTATTTTCATATAATCAATATGAAATCAACCACTCCCTCCGACGACCTCTCTGGTTTCGTCGTGCTGAATGTACCTCTACCGCCGACGTTTGCGGGTTCGATCCCTGCTCGGGACAGATATTTGTATTTGTATAAATATTTGTTCCTGGGTATGGGTGTTTGTTTTTGTGGGTCTCCTCACCTTGCCTAGTAGGAAAATTATTCTAATCAAAATGCTTACTGGCTTGTCTTTAGGGGTTGCGAAGTTCAGATGGCAATCGCTCTAAAAATCAGTAACTCGTCAATATCAGGATTAGAATAGTAAGCAGAACCTGGTATAACCGCGAAAAATGCTAGGTAGATAACGCACATGAAATCAATCACTTTCTGCAAATGGAGCTACTATTTATGTCCAGTTGCTTCTACTCAAACGGATCGGCGATCAAAAAGTGTTCATTGTAGGTAACTAAGGAACAAAAATCTGCGTTTGCACATCGCCTTAACCAATGAAACTCGTCAAAATCACGCGTCTGTCTTATCGTGAATGGTCTTTAACTATACAGTGACGAGAAAATAAAACTATAAATTGAATGGTCAAGATGGATAAACTGTATATTTGACCTGGTAAGTAATTTACAGTTAGTTGTTTGTTAAAAATTTGTTATTATAGCGTGTCGAGATTAATTGGATGCTGATAAACAATACTGTGTTAAGCCACGCGGACTTCATTTTGAGAAAATGGCGTTTATAGATGTCAAACCTATTCTTAATAAATATGTTTGAAGAAGTATATATCCATATTTTCTTTTCTTTTTTGATAAAAGCTATTATGAATTGAAAGCAGATGGATATATTTAATATACAATCTAATACAGAATTCTTTAAATATTTGAAATTATTGTATAATTTCAAAATACGGACTTGAAATTTGAGACAAATAATTAAGAAACTTATTTAGTTAATTTGACTTGAAAAGTTCTTTAAATAATGTTAAATTGGTAATGCAGTATCAAATACATCAATATCTCCGAATTTGACTTTTTGTGAGTTGACACATTATTGCTTATCAGCATCCAATTAATATGACACATAACGTTTCGTTAGTAACACTGTAACTTATAACACGATTGTCACTTTAACCGACTTTTAAAATGTTCTCAATTTGACTGTATGCTTTTTTTACCCGACTGCGCGACGTAAAGTAGGGTAATGTGTTTATCATTCTATTTATGTATGTGGGTTTGTATCTTTGTGGCACTATTTAGACCGAACGCAAGTACATTTTGATAATTGACACGTCATAGAAAATCAAAATGCCTGAGTTTGGGCGCCATATTGTAAAAAAAAATGTAAGTATATCTTCAACAGCTGTAAACCGATATCAATAATTATTTTTGACAAGAGTTTATTCAAATCGTTGAAATGTTTGATAATCCTAAAATTGGTCCAACAATTTCGTCAATATCCGTTTAGCAAATCACTTCCTTATTTGTATAGTTATTATAGATTCCATTAAGCGAGTATTCTTTAAAAATGTTTTTACTAAAACCCTTTATTCTTGTTTTTTAATTAAAATATAAATAAACTTTAAGCTATTTATGACAATCTAGTCTGACCATAGATTCAAGCAACTATTATTATTCTAAAAATAAAATAGAAAATAAAATGTATTTCGAACAACAGCCTAACCAGACTTAATTTCCTCGTGTCCGAAGCTGACATCTGAACAATATATGAATATTACCATTTCATTTACGTTTCTTGCTTTATTAAAAAAAAAAAAGTTGCAAATATTTTTTGCATTATAAAAAAATATTCATCATTATCGTTGAAATGTAACAAACAATTTGAAAATATTAGTTTTTTTTGGATAAAAAGATGGATTTGATTTATTTATGTACGTTCACAGATTACTCGATTTTTAATTATTAGATTGAAACAGATAGTTGTTAAAATTAAATAAAGTGGGGAAGTAAAGGCAACCCGTCCGCCGCCCCGTAAGCCTCGGCGCCCTGGTTGCCCCACCTTGAGCCGGCTATATTAACAGCAATTGGATGCTAATAAGCAATAATGCGTCAACCCACAAAAAATCAAATTCGGAGATATTGATGTATTTTGATACTCCGTCACCTATTTAACATAATTTAAAATATTTTCAAGTCATCTGAACTAAATAAGTACGGAAAAAAGTTTCATAATCTAATGTTTCGAATATCAAGTGCGTTCCATATTTTGAAATTTATACAATAATCTCAAATATTTGAAAACCTTATTATTAAATTACGCATTTAATATATAAATATGCTTTTAATTCATTTTACTTTTGATGGATATATACGTCTTCAAATAAATGGATTAAGAATAGGTTTTACATCTTTAGACGACATTTTCTCAAAATTAGGTTCGTGTGACTTAACACAGTATTGCTTATCAGCGTCCAATTGTCATTAACACAACACAACATCCATTAGTAGAGTTTTATAACAATGAATATAAACATACTTTTGGAATCAAGGTCTGTATACGAAACGTTTGTCCTTAACACGGTGCGCGTTGTGAATTTTATATCAAGTAGACATTTTATTTATTATGTCAGACAGGTTGGCGCAGTGGTCACTGCATCTGACTGAAGCGCTAAGGTCGCGGGTTCGATCCCCGCTCGCAAACGTCCGTATTGGCTATACAGAATGACACAAGATCATGAGATAGAATAGAAAAGTAAGTTTTATGTACAACAAAATGTACATAAACGTATACTGAATAGAATAAAGAATGGATATAAAAATTGTAATTATATTTTCACGTTATTTATTTATTTTTAATATTTTTTTTTCATACCTACGTATATTGAAAATGAATTTATAATAAGTTAAAATTAATAATTAAACTTTGAACGGTGTGAAAAAATAACAAAAATATTATTTTATATTAAAACTTTTATAAATTTGACCGAAGTATAAATAAATTCACGGAAGTCATTATGTCGTGTCTGTTAAAAACTCAAGTTCGGAAATAATAAACGAAAACGACTTTACAGTTCGGAAAATAGTTTAAATTTGGAACGCAATAAGTAAAATGAAATGTCACTTCGCCGAAAGCATTCTCAATTCAAACAATAGCTCGAGTGTCCTTCCCCGGAATTGGCGCGGAAATTTTTGTTATCTTTTCGTGTTCCCCGAACGGATTTTAAATTGAGAACACAAATGTTGAGCGCTAAAATGACGTTCAACTTTCGTGGAGTGACTTTTTTTTATTTTGTTTATCTGCAATATTTATTTATTTACGAATTAAATATGGTTGCGTTTTCATATTAAAGTTATTATATTAAGACATCGCGTAATTTTAAAAATAATTTTAAGCGATAGTTTTTTTTTAAACGCCATTGTAAGGAGCCAAATTATATTTTGTTAGTAATTTATTTAAATTATTTTAATCGTAACAAGGAGTTTGTATGTAAGTATGAGACATGACGAACAGTTAAAATATAATCAATACGGAACCTTCCAACGAGTACGTGTAGGAACAAATATGTCAACACTCTAGTAACGTAATAATCTGAAGACGTACATGTTTGGCTGCGGGTTCTGATCGGCGGGGCTTCGTTTGCTTACACTACACGATTTACATATTTAATATTTTTTTTCTAGCATAATATACTAATATAAGTATAACATTCTTAAGCATTATATTCACATAATTAGGCTAATTATAAATCACCAAATAAATAATAATCCCTCAAATTTTCAAAACGGTACTTAATTTTTAAATTGTAATACAATTTCGTTTTATATCTATCGATTAAGTTCTGTTTAAAATGACAACACAAAACGTAACCCTTACTTAAAATTAAGCAAAAATTTGAAAATGTAACTGTTTGACTTAATATATAATTTTTTAATAGTATTTTACGATAAGTACTTATAACATTCTTAAATCTTGAAACGTATGAGGATAATAAATGCCATGATATAATAAAAAAAGAGATAGAAAACCTCCTTTTAAATATAATAAATTGAACCAGTAATTACATTGAATAAATAAATTACCCTTAAATGAAATATTTTCATAACATAACATAAGTGAAATATTTATAAACTATTTGCACCGAATCATCAAAACATAAGCTACACGTAATATATTTACGTACTTATTACGAGCTTAAAACCATAAGTTTATATTTTAACCGCGTGCGTTTAAATCTGCTTGCAATAAATACTTGTACAACGCAACGAGTAAGCGCTGAAGTTAAAATACCAACTAAGCAGTTTTAGTATTAAACGTTTATAAGCCTAGCTGTGTTTCATGACTTCTCTCATATCTTATCTAGTTATTGTAAATCTAAATATTTTCGTATATTATACTAAAAGTCATATAAGTTAGATAGATTTTGTGTACAAATACGTAAATTTATTTGTTTTATAATTGTTTAGCCTTTCAAATTATGCCTTATAACTAAATCTTAATGTCAATAACACACGCTGATAAGTGTTATACAGATTTATACGTATTTAAATTTAGAATAGCAACATACACTAGGTACGTGATTTATTTAAGATCTGTCAGCGATTATTAAAAATCAAATCGACATAGTAATAATACCTACATCAGTACATTAAATTATAATTGCCGTTTAATAATTGCACACATACTCACATTTTGTATGTCATGGATTTCCGCAAATTAGCACAAAATTGGTTTATTTGAACTGAATTACTACGTATTTCAAGATTAATGGGTAGGAGGTCACCAGTTTATCGTGGATTATGAAACGATTAATAATCTATATAACAACGGGTCAAGCTTATATGATTGATAACTGTTCAAAAAAAGATTATTGCATGACAACGAGCTCATATATTAATGTTACATTTTTATATAATTAAGAGGGCTATTATCGTGACATTTATTACAACATATTTAATTTATTACTATATGTATATTTATTGTAGTTTTTCATGATTGTGAGAAAAAAAAATGTATACATAATATAAATGTAAATAGATCTTCGTAATAGACCACAGTAAATAAAATATTTGTATTTTACGTGAGACTTACATATATATGTATATTTATGAAATCCTTTGAAATTATTTATTTAAGGACGACTGAGCCAGTGTATTATAACAAGAAACAAAACTATGACTTTAAAGATCACAACGATTAAAGCTTAACCTTTGCTGCACAGTGACAAGCCTATTTAATCCTCGAAATATCAATATTTGGTAGTTTATTAACTCGTTTACAGTCTTGACAATGATTGAAAAAGAACACTTTGCCACGTTTTATTAAGGAAATTTAATGATATTATTAATCTGCAACTACTTCACAATAATCAAATAAATAAATATCAAAAACTCCTCTTTCGACTAAAACAACCCTATGTAAACACGAATATGCAGATTATGACACTCATCCGCTTCGCCCATAGAAATATTTATCATAAACAGAAATCGAACACGCTATAATACATTACTAGTTACAATGACCATTGAGCCAACCATACGTCCTCAAAAAATAAATGCTAAAGCAACATTTTAGCGCTGCAGTTTCGTATTGCCGCCATAATCGCTAGTGATAAGAGCGCATTGTTTTATAATACGTTTCCATTCGCGAGGTCTCTCTACGTGATCGTTTTTAGTTTTGTCTATGGATGAACTTTTGACGAACGATTTTAAAATATATAAATTTCGAATATGGAATTCATTTGCAAAATATTAAGCAATCAAAAATAAAATGAATAGTTTTTTTAGGTGACATGAATGACATTATACAATTGAAGATAATTTATAAGCTCATGCTTTGTGGTACCCACAGTGAGGACCACTGGACGACGTTGCCTAGTAACCAGCTAGCGATAGAATGACATGCTTCTAGGCAACAGATCTCCGGTCCAAAAAATGAATTGACAAATCTATCATAGTTGGAAATAATAACAGATATTTAACGTTAAATAATATTAACGTAAAATATCCATGGTTTTTAAGAATGATTAGGTTACATGAATAGAGTTAACAACAATAGACATAACAGACCAAAGACAAATACCTCAATAGTTAATACCGCAATCAGAAAACTGTAAGAAACAAAGCCGTGGGAACGCGCATAGTTAAATAATATCGCAAAACATCGGGAGCGAATTCAATGTAAAGATCAAGACCCTTTACTCGCGTAAGAAAATGACAAACGTCTACGCGCCATTTACGTAAAGGCAACTATAAAAATCCACTTCATTTACACAAAAATCAACTTAATACGTTCGTAATAAGAGTGTTTTGTGATGTATATTTATGTTGGCGGTGACGACGACTGGAAATTTCAAACCTTAACCTCAAAACCATGACGCCTAGACGCCATATTGGTTACGCTCGGCTATTTTCGTGTTGCGTCGTACGACAAATATAGATTGGCCTCCCTCTCATTGAATGTTAGTATTATTTATGACATAACGTGTGCTGTTTTGAACGGTCGAAAGGTCACATCGGAATGGACAATTATTGTGTAGTTATTTTACGATGTGTTCCTGGCGCCATGTCGTTAATTTCTTTGTCTTAATTTAACGAGATTGTTTGAAAGTTATTTTGATTAAGCGTTCTTAAATAATAATAATTAAAAATTAAAAAAGCAACCAACTTCAAAACCAAAATACGTAATTTTTACTTGGATTACATACTTATTTAACTTATTTTGATTAAAAAACCGCATAAATATTTCGAATAAAAATTTCTATATTTTCAAAATAATTAAGAAATGACGTACTTCTGAGGTAATAAACAATAAAAGAAAACATACACTACATATTGAGAACCTGCTTTTTTAAGTCGGTTAAAAAGTTATTTTTGAAAAATTGTTTCATTTTTTTCTCATTTCTTGTTCTTAATCTTAACTTTTCGGATTCCATAAATAAGGTTGTCAATAGATTATGTAACACATAGGCATTAGTTTATATACACATATAAATATAATTTTTCAAAGAAAAATATAACCAACTTCAAATAGAATTATTTAATTTCTTCTACATCCCCTTAACAAGACCATAGAGAATCGGAAATAACCAACTTAAAATCGTTGTAGATTCTAAACGGTAGTTCTCATTGAAAAATTATAAAAGAAATCTAAAAATGATTTTTAAATACCTATTCAATGATACCCCACTTAACACAGTTTGTCGATTTTCTTCATTTTCATTTTCATAATCAGCCATTTTGAATTTTACAAATTATTACACTTTCTTTGCAAAATCAAAATCAGCCCACGCGTTTGGTCTAAATAGTATATGTACAAACCCATATACATACATAGATTTAAAAACACTTTACCCTCCCTCGCGTCGCGCAGTCGGGTAAAATACATTAAAATCAATTGACGAAGTTATAGCGTAACACACAAAAAAGAAATTCATTCGAATCGATAACATTCCCTTTTTTTAAAGTCAATTAAGAAATAAATATAAACGTAACAATTGTATAACAGAACGAAACCATTAATAGATCGTTTTCGCGTTTTTTCCGAATTTTTTACAAAACAATTTTCTCCAAAACATTTTCCTTAATTACATGGCTCGTGGAAAAGTACAGCTCGCGGATATCTAAAACATTAGTTCGTATAATGATGAGGGATGTTACGAATGTTTGCATTCGTTTTCGCATATGCGAATAATTCGCATTATTTTAAACATTCGCATTGATATTCGCATTCGCATTAAATAAACATAATAATATGCGAATGCGAATATATATGACAAGTATCTCAGAAATCAGTAAGTATATTATTGATTCAAAATGGCGTCTATGACAAATTTTGAAGTTTTATCGCCCTCCTTTGAAGGTACTTATTTTGACTTACGCGGTGTTAGAACTTCACTAAAAATTCACTTAATACTACTTACTACTTAGGAAAACTACTTAAGCTTAATATATTTATTTTTAAAATTCATCATTTTATTTTTAATAAAATTATTGGCTTACTAAACTTTATAAGTATTTTCAATAAGAACATTTAATATATAAAATATTTTTATATATCTAACTATATTAGTCATTGGAATTTGTTGTTTACCCATATATGTGAAATAATATAATTACTATAAAACAACTTCACCCAGATGTTTATGAATAGTTACGAAACTATTTGAGTTAGATAATAAAAAAATTTACACATGACGTACTTATGGCAAATGGATTTCATAACTTTTATACAAACTGATTCATTCGTATGGGCAGGACAGAGGCATCTGAATCAATCAAAATTAAATTTACTTTATTCCAGTAGGCTCGTACGAGCACTTTCGAATCGTAAATAAAAACATTAATAAGGAACTTACCACCGGTTCGGAATATAGATTCTACGGAGAAGATTAAAAGTATGATAAAGAAATTTGCTAAAAATAACCATGTGACCAATATTGAAGCTATGAAAAACTGCATTCAAAGACATGCGAAAAACTTTACACGGATCGGGAATCTTAAACTTTTTCCTTCTTAATTTGTTATTTTTTATTGCGGATATAAATAGTGTAGATCGTGAGACATATACATTATTATGGAACCCCATACCTAAAATAAAAAGAAAATGTTGAATTTTTAATATTTATTTTAACAAACGTTTGAAAGGCATTTTCAGAGTAATTCAGCATGCGAAGCCGGGGCGGGCAGCTGGTATATGTACTGTGTTCTACTTTTTTATTCTATTATGTGTATTCTAAAGTAATAGTCTGTAAATGTCTCACTACTGAGCAAAGGAGAAGGTACAGAGCTTAATCCACCACATATATGTGTCAGAATTTATCGGACACATGCGGGTTTCATCACGATGTTTTCCTTCACCGAGCTCGAGATGAATTTAAACACAAAATTAGCATTTGCAATACAGCGGTGCTAGCCGGGGTTTGAACCTGCGATCATCGATTGAGATCGACGTGTTCTAATCACTAGGCCATCTCGAGTTGTTATGTGTATAGCCTAACCTACAAATCGCTCTACTGCCCTTCTATCTATAAAAAAGACCGCGTTTTTGCATAAAAAACTTATTTAGATAGAATTTGTTGTAAAGTTGGGGAGCTGGGAATTAAATCAGGATTTTCATATCAATGAAGTAGGTACAAAAGTAATGTAAATAAAATCACAATGTATTACAATACATGTATAAAAATGTATATTTTGACCACAGAGTGGAGAATGCATAAAATTGCCGTAACTGAATTCGTCATAATTATGAGAAAAGGAAGTATGATATTTAAATTAATAAAAATGTTATAAATCCTGGCAGACTCTGATAGTTTAATCGGCGGACTAAATGATAGATAAGTGTGCCTGTGTAAAGTAAATTAGTGAAGTAAGAGCCTGTAAATGTCCCACTGCTGAGTGAACGCGTCCTCTTCCGTTAAGGAGAAGGTTTAGAGCTTAATCCACTACAGGGCGGATATGTATGATATGTCAGAATTTCTCCCGGCACATGCAGGTTTCCTCACAGTGTGTTCCATCATTGTAGAGCACGAGATGAACGATCATCGCTTGAGACAGACCTGTTCTTACCACAAGGCCATCTCACCTCTCTTCCAGTGCGTTGTGTAAAAGATCATAATACTGAGTAATATCGTTTAATTTATATTTATTGAGGTAAGTTTGGCTGTAGTTCACAAGCTACAGCTCGTAAACGGACTGGCTCTACCTCATGAGCACAGATAATCGGCGTGAACTCAGACTTTACATGCATAAAGTTTCTATGACGAAGGTATCAGTCAACGCAGACGAAGCCGCGAGCATCAGCAAGTTTGTAATACATTTAAATATTCTTACATAATACTTACATTATCTATGTAAATATTATTAGAGAAGTGAAAAGCACATTTATTAAAAAAGTTAGGCTATATAACATCATGACCCATAGGAGCAGAACAGTAACCATAAACGTCAAGGTGGCACATCTAGTTTTAAACAAAATTAAATTTTAATAACTATATAGATATCATAATTAGATAATTAATGATGTAATTAAAAAGGGTAACCTAACAAATAGAGATCGGATCACACAGACCGGCCTGCCCAATTTAGGGCTGCGTTATTCGGTTATTACCTGCCGTAATGTGCTCTTTAACTTTTATGAGACAATGGTGAGTCAGAGAGAGTGAGAAAGCCAGAAGCCTAACCCATCCCTGCATCCCTTTAATTAGTTCCTATTTCCCTTCATCCCTGATTCATTTTCAAGCCGGCAACGTATTCATGATGCTTGGTGCTGCAATTATTTGTATGAAAGAAAAAATTGACGTACATCTAAATTCCAGATGTTATTGGCTCTGGCCTGAACTGGATTGTATTTCGAGAATTAGAGCTCTTTCGAATTAGTCATGCTATTTCCACTATAGCCTCTGCTCTAAGGTCCCGATCGTGTTCCAGGGCTCACTAAATATTTCATAGTCACGCGACAACCTTAATATTTTAGTTTTGAAATCGATTTACAAAATCAAATTTTATAAATTATGCAGTTTTGCCGTTCGATTGTTCTAGATTTTTCCTAACTGACATTTTGGTTTACGATAGATTTTCTTGTGTATAAGTTAACAAATAGTTAATGTGACGATCGCGTTTGTGTATTTTTTACCGACTTACAAAAAAGAAGGAGGTTCTAAATTCACCGGATTTTTTTTATTTTATGTAACCTTGGAAGATTACTTGAAAGCAGCTCGATCCACGTGATTATTTTTTTGTTTGAAAAGGCTTTCTTCATGTTCTTCAATTAGTCAAAAACGACTTCACCGATTTGGTTAATTCTTTTTTTTAAACTGGTACACTCTGCCATGCATTTCATAGTATTTTCATCAAAATCGGTTCAGTAGTTCAGTTTGGTTTTAACCTCGAAATAACTGGTATAAGTATGTATGTCGTCCAAATAAACGATATTACTTATTTTGCTTGTGTGTGTGTGTGTACAATGCTGTTAGTGGTAAGAATAGAAGAGCAACTTGCAAGTATATAAGCTTTTACATTTGACTATTGAACTCTTAAGCTCTACTACTTTTACAGAGCCAGTATTCTTCAATTTACGCATAATATGTTCCGATAATTTGAACCGAGATGGTCTAGTAAACGCATCACACTCAACGGCCCCCATTAAGATCGCGTGACCTTGTGTCGGGGGTCCGGAACCACTCACAACACTAACACAAACACCTAGACCACGACAAACATCCGTATGGCCAATACAGACATTTGCCGTGAGCGGAGATCGAACCCGCGACCGTTAGCGCTTGAGTCAGTTGCAGTGACCATTGCGCCGACGTGTCTATCAAAGTCCAAGGTCTAGTGGTTAGAACATTTCGATCTCAAACGATGATCGTAGGTTGAAATCCTGGTTAGCACCGCTGAGATCTCGAGCTCGGCGGTAAAGAAATGCATCGTGAGGTAACCCGCATCAGCGTGGTGGATTAAGCTCTAACCCTCCTTCTAAAAAAAGCTCTAACCTAGTGGTGGATTAAGCTCTAACCCTCCTACCTAATGGGAAAGGTCTCTTTGTCCAGCAGTGGGACATTTACAGGCTGTTACTACTTACTACTATATCTTCGTCAGATGTTAACCGTTATCTATAATTATTTTTTGTTCGATAATCCTCAAATTGGTCCAACAATTTCATTAATATCGGTTTAGCAATTGCTTTCTTTCTTTAGTTACTTTACTTTTTTATGTTCCGAAATTAAATCAATCTTTCTGGTCAGTCTTAATGACGTCTCGCACCGACACGATTGCATTAGGTGACGTCTCAATATATGTAGAAATGTAAATTAAAATTAAAAGTACCAACACGAACCTCATTCAAAAAACACCTTTTTCATATTTTTTTTATTAACTTAAAAAACTTTTCTGGTAATATATTTTTGTATCAAGGTTGTACAAAAATAAATTTTATGAGAGAGAACGTTTTTATTTATAAATAATCATTTCCTGATAACAAATCGATCACTTTCTTTTTCATTTTAATTTTACTAAAAACATTATTCAATGCAAGTAACCTATGATTTATATCTGGCATATACATATATAAAGTCTAGAATCTTAAAAAAAAAAAAACAAAAAAATATAGTTGTACCTAAATCGTTCTCTCGATATCAAATAAAGCATAAAACAATAATACTTTTTAACTATGGATATGCCATATTATTAGACGTTAAATATCAATACCCATTTAAAATTTTGACAAGCTAGTCAATTGTCTTGTTTGCGTAAAGATGCTCTCGTCTGTCAAACTCTGTCGCTAGCTGGTTGCCAGGCAACGTCTACCAAAGTGGCCGGCATTATAGGTGCCAAAATTCATGAGCATATATCTATAGTTATTTAATTTCATTGCTTTATAACCTTTCATTATTAACGGGCTTAATATCGCAAAAAAATACTAAAACGGATTAAAAGTACGAAAATTAACTTCCGAGCAAACATAGTTTTTATCTTTATAAATAAATATAATCATTCATACATCAACTCAAAGCAAATTCACATTAAAATAACAAAAGCGATTTTAAAATTAACAACACAGGCACGGAATAAAATAATAGCCCGTACTTTCGCGTCATGTCATCGCTCTTAGCTATCTATGGAAGTAGAATGTGGTGCTGTGACGAAAATTCCTATATTCCTAAACATAAACGCAGTAAATCCACTTAAATACAACCTAAAACACACCGTATGTAGTTACAATAAAGAATATATCAGATCGTGTTCGGAAAAACGTTACGGCGGTTCGATTCGAAATTTAAAAATGACTAGTCGAGCCTAATGACAAGGTTAAGTGTATGAAACGCAAAGAAACTCGTTCTAAAACATTCGCCGGCCGTTAGCGCATAGACAAAAAAACGCGACGCCATCTTGACCATCGGGTGATGACTCTCCCGCTCAAATTACGGAACTTATATAAGTTTTCTCTTCGTTATATAGATATTATCTTTGTTTATATGTATTGTATTTACTATTCATTGTTTATTTATTTCCTACTAAATGACCCGGCAAACTTCGTATCGCGTATATTTGTGTGAAATTTGCTCAAAACTGACTAAAATTTTTTTTATCTATATTAAATGCACTGACTCTTATTTATGAAACAGACCAATTTTGAAAACCAAGTGACAATTTTTTACTTATAAAAAGATAAAACCGGCCGGACCCTCTTCCACCCCTCTTCTTAGCATACGATTTACTTATACTAATGACAATAGACAATAAAATAATTCTCGCCTTAGGCCATTAGGGTAGCAAATAGTTCAATAGTTATTTCGCGATGTGTAAATAGTGACTAATCGACCTAAATGCCCTATACCATTACAAAGTAACCCAGGCTTTCGTGACACGGGCCAATAGAGCGACGAAAAAAAATAAAAAAAAAAGTAGTGACACGAATATAGCCGAATCGCTAACGATAATGCCCGACGTGCATGCCCGAATTGTTTTTTCCGTGAATAAATTTCAGCTTAAAATACTAAAAAATTCGTTTTGTTCGAATCCATTATTTTTGTACCGGGTTCCGTAGATTTTTATTAATATCTACCTTATATCTTTGTTCATATGTGTCGTAGCGTGATGTAATTCAGCCTATAACCTTCCTCCATAATAAACTAACTAACGCAAAATGAATTTTTCAAATCGTAAATCTAGTAGTTTTGGAATCGATTCAATGCAAATAAACAATCAAATCTTTTCTCTTTATAATATTAGTATACATTATTCTAATACGATATTATTTGCTAGAATAATTGGACGCTGATATGCAATACTATGTCAAGCCACACATTTATTATATATATATTTTTTTATTTTTGATAAAAGGTATAATGAATTAAATTCAGACTAATATATTTTATATATTATCTTATAGAAAGTTTTTCAAATATTTGAGGTTATTGTAAAAACTGCAAAATATTGAACGCACTTGCAATTCGAACCAATTAATTAAGAAACTTTTTTCCGTACTTATTTAGTTTATATGACTTCAATTTTTTTTAAATAATGTTAAATAGGTGATACAGTATCAAAATACATCAATATCTCAGAATTTAAGTTTTTGTGGGTTGAAACATTATTGCTTATCAGCATCCAATTAATACATAGATAGAGTTTTCAATATAACTTAATCCCTTAAATCCCTCTAATTTCCCGGTAATTTTTTAATTTTCCGAAAATTATGATAAATCAGGGACATAAGCCAATGTGTTTAAATTTGTAGTTCTTTAATTAAAATTCGGCTGTATTCTTAATCTAAAATATTCACTTTACATAATATTGTCCTATATTTTGTCCTGTATATATGGATGCTGATAAGCAATAATGTGTCAACCCACAAAAGTCAAATTCGGAGATATTGATGTAGTCTGATACTGCATGACCTATTTAACATTATTAAAAAAATTGTAATCATATAAACTAAATAAGCACGGAAAAATGTTTCTTAATTAATTGTTTCGAATTTCCAGTGCGTTCCATATTTTGTAATTTACAAAATAATCTCAAATATTTGAAAAACTTTTTATTAGATAATACATTAAATATATCAGTCTGATTTAATTTTATTACACATTTTAACAAAAATAAAAGAAAAGGTGGTGATATATACTTCTACAAACAAATGTATTAAGAATAGATTTGACATATTTAGACGCCATTTTCTCAAAATGAAGTACGTGTGGCTTGACACAGTATTGCTTATCAGCGTCCATATATTTATATTACGTCATTCAATTCAAACATTTCTCCATGTCGTAACTTAATCAAGAACGAGTGACGTCACAATAAGCTGTATGTCACATTTTACATATACAAAGTAACTAAGTTAAATCCGTCTTATTTATGTAATTACGAAGGAATGTGATTTATTATGTACTTCAGTATAATTATTGTAATCTATACCAATATTATAAAGTAAAATTTGTTTATAAGTTTGTATGTAGGGGGTAATCTCTGAAACTACTGATACGATCTGAAAAATTATTTTTGCGTTGGGTAGACTGATTATTGCGGATGATAGCAGGCTATATAACATCACGCTATGCATCTCAACACGAGTGAAACCGCGATGGGCTTCTAATTTAACATAAGATGTGTTTATTAGTTTACAGACTTATTATCTAAAAAATTCAAAAATTGCAATATAATTAATGGTAAATATAATTTCATTCTTAATCTAATTTTTTATTAATATGTAAAGTGTTGACGTGGAAAGTATAGTGAAAGGTTTGTTCATTCAACTACGGAACCCTAAAAAACGAAAAGCGCTTACAGTTAATGGACATAGTCGACTAAATACGTGTAGGTATATATAGACAAAAGAGTTTGATTCACAGGTAAGTATTACATATAACCTTAACGTTGGCGCGGTGGTCACTGCAACTGACTAAAGCTCTAACAGTCGCAGGTTCGATTCGATCGAAAAACACACTATACAAACACAAACATCCAGACCACGACAAACATCGGTTGGCCAATACAGACATTTGCTGTAAGAGGATCGAACCCACGACCGTCAGCGTTCAGTTGCAGAGACCACTCCACCAACCCGTCTGTCATAAAAATAACGCTTAAAACAGCAAAACAATCCATGAAAAAAAAAAACCTTTAGCAAAAAATAAATTTTCTCATACATTTTGTATGTAACTGATAATACGTTAACATTTTGGTTCTGTATAAAAACTTTATGTACCTAATTATCTCGTTATCATTTATTGGTCCTCGTTGGCGTCCACTGTATATACGATCGGTACATGTCCTTCACTTCCATGCGGCCTACCAGTCTTCATCTCACGCGCTTTTCTTAACCATGTCGTCTATCACAATCTACTACATAATTAACAATTCAACAACGAAATTGTATATCTAAAATTTAATGAAAAACATAATAAAAATTCACATATACAACATACAAATAAATTTCTTACAATTTAATAAAAATTTAATATCGCATATTCAAAACGAAATGATATACACAAAATGTACAATCAACTTCAAAAAAGTATTAAAAAGAAATAAGGCCCAAATCACTTTCACACAACACCGTACATATACACAATGTAGCACAAAACGTATATACCTTTTTGACGCTGACTGTACGCTAACAGGGCATTGACCACTTTGACAGTTGATACTGCTACTATTCTACTGCATACTTAACACAAATAACGTCTGTAATTGGCTTAAAAGTACAGCGCATTTTATCTACACGAATAGTTTGTTTAAAACTAAATATGTGACACACGACAATGGTGTGCGTAATGCACAGATAGTAATATCAAAACAACGTCAAATGGTGAATAGAATTCGAATTTTGAATGTTGTTATGAAATTAAATAGAATTAGTTGAATTTGTAATTTCGATTTACGTTTTTTTTTTAATGCAATTTGTATTGTAATTTATGTGTGTGTGATATTTCTAAAAAAGATGTTCCAATTTTGAATATTAAATTAAAATAGAATTAGTTATTTATTTACATTTTCTATATAAGATTGTCTGGACATTTTATAATAATAATAATATGAAATAAGGAGTTATAATTTGTTTTTTTTTGCTATTTTTAACTATTTATATAAAGAAATTTTTTTAGGATTTTAACGTGTGAACCTTAATGAATTTTTTAAGGAAAAAGTTTGATTCGAATTTCAAATTTTAATTCATCAATTTTTTTATTCATTCCGTATAAACATTCTATTGTTTTAAACACGTAAATATAAATTGACATGAAAAAAAATCGAAATTCGAATTTCTTTTTTGTAACAAATAATTTGAATCTGAACCAGTTAGTATTGTAACTTTGGTTTCTGTGTACATTCTATTTAAACAGTGCACTCTTCACATACAATTATATAACTTTGTGTGTGTGCAGTAAATAACGTAATTACAGCGACATCGTTGTGTGCTATTGAACTGAATTTTTTAAAGTCAAAAGAGATACTTATAACACCGATTTAAATTAATTTATTTGTACATATTATTGTATTCATACTTTAAATACTTAACATAAAGTGCAGTATAATTAAAATGTTGATCTAATATTGATTTGCATTGATTTTAGTACAGTTTTTATGATGTAGTAATTGAAATAAATTTAGGTATATAATTAGCCTGTTATAAGCGCTCCTGATCTCATTCAAATGTATGCACTCTTAGCTTTCGAGATTACATTGTTAGTGTCTATATAGTCTTTATAATAAATAAATTAAAAAAAAAAATTGAAATAAAACTTTTATAAATATAGGCGTGGAGATTTTATTTAGCCTGTGCAACCTCGGAAAATGTGTAAAGAAACTCACTAAAATATATAATTATTAAACAACACAAACTACACAAATATTAAGCCTTTTACGAGTAATCAATACATGTATAAAAAAGTTGTCGACGATTTGAGCATCTTTTTTTGAAGCTCGGTTAATAAGTTGATAATAATAAATCATGGAAGAGTTAATCCGCTTGCCCCTTTCACTTGTATTTATAGTAACTGCTTACCTTCTATGAGTCGTAACGTTATATAATATAGCCTAAAAAAGCCTTGTTAAACGAACTATCAGTACTTTCAGAGATTACTCCCTATATACAAACTTACAAACAAATTGTACTTCTTTATAATATTAGTAAACATTATGTTAACCTCAACATATTTGGCGATTCAACAAAAAAACTCGTTCCAATCTACGAAGTATATCTAAAACAAACATTAAAAAAAAATTCAAACATTTTGTACAATAATTAAAAAATCAATTAAGCCACGGAACTATAGCCACACGTCCGTTATCCAGCGAGGCTAAAATATCGACCGCTGTTTAAAAATGTCCAAACAGGGGTTTTAAATATTTCATCGGGCGCATTTCGGACGCGGAAATCAATACGACGGGCTAGCCTGCCTTTGTTTAGTTGTAAAAGTTCAATTATGTTGCCTCAACGACCTTAATACTACTAGATTTACGTCTTTATGAAATAATAATTGTAAAAAAAGTAAAGTAAATATCCCACTGCTGGGCAAAGGTCTCCTCTCCAATGAAGAAGGGGTAGCTCAATCACCACTGCTCCACTACGGGGAGGATATACATGTGTCAGAAATTTTCCCGGCATGTGCCGGTTTCCTCACGATGTTTCACCGCCAAGCGAGAGATGAATTTAAACACAAATTTAGGACAAATTCAGCAGTTTGAACCTGATCATCGGTTGAGATCGACGTGTACTAACCACTATGTCATCTCAGCTCAATATATAAAATATATTTATAAAAGTGTTAATTATACAATTATTGGAAATATTGGATAGACTTATCATTTATGAAAAAAAAATTAGTTGTTTTTTAATTTCGATTCTGCTTACGCTGGTGAAATAACAAAATGCCCAGTTGACACCTTTAATAGTATTATTATATATTATACATATATAACATATAGTATTTAAGAAAAAAACTGGCATACATAATGTTAAATGATCACCGTCGACCATTTTCAACACCAGAGGAGTCAAAAATGCGTTGCCAGCCCAAAATGGAGCAAAGGATGACCCTTTCATTCTTTTTCCATTGGAAGTGAGGAATTTCATTGGGGTAAGCTTCTAGTTCTCTTACTCACCGCACGAAACGCAGCTAGCGCCGATCTTTAGGTACTTCTACTCGACAGGAGCTCGACAGCCTGTATACCAACTGTAGTCAGTGGGCTATAGCAAGGCTCTAACTCACTGACGATGTCTTTTTGTATGCGTTCGCAATTGTGTATAATGATATTGCGTCTGTGTGCAGCGTAATCAATGTAGTGTTTTTTATAAAAAATTGCTAGCAAAGCAGGCGGAATTCCTCATGATAAAATGTATACCACCGCCCGTGGGCATTTGCAACCCAGAGGAACCCCAAATGCAATGACAGCTAAAAAAGGAATTAGGGGGAATAGGAAGTAAGGAAAAGAAAAGAGGGAGAGGGTAGGTTTCCGGCTCCCTCACTCACCGTACAAAACGCAGCTAATGACTTTTCTTTAAGTAAATAACGTAAATATATAAATTAAAATTAATTGTCGTATGTATGTACGCGTCACTTTAAAAAGGCTGCACCTTTATCGCTAAATCTTTTCGTTGTAATTGTCAAAACAAAGTTTGTATAAAAGAAAATGTTTGAAAATCTTACGGAAAAGTGAAACATTTTATTTCGAAATTCTCAAAAAATAGGTGGTACCTTAGTCTTAATTAATACACGTGTGAAGTACAAACGGACGGCTAGATATAAATAAAATAATTCTGAAATTTTCAACAAACACAATAACACAATTTTGTAAACATTTGTATGTAATTTGAATTCCCTAACACCATATAATTGGCAACAGGAAATACCCTTAAGGATAACCCAATAATTCATACGAAGAATATCTACTATCTATTTAGATAAATAAAAATCAATGATTGTGCGTTTGTTCTCCATATGTTCCGAAACCATTGATCAGGTTGAGCTGAAACTTTGATAGAATGTTCTGAGGACTCTCACGAGGGTTTCAGACTTAAAAAATCTATACTATTTAGATGGTATTGCAACGAATGCCGGGTACAGCTGATTATAGCGATTAATACTGAATTAAATTTCTATGTTAATCTAATTGTTAAAAATATATTCATGAGGAAGGAATAAATAGGAGCGACTGAAAAATGAGTGTAGATAATACTAATATTTTTAAAAAGGTAGTTGTTGGTTTGTTTGTAAGGGAAATCTCTGGAACTACTTTGAATTTTTTTTTCAACATATCTATTGAAGAGGTTTATAATATAGGCTATATTATATCACGTACCATAGGAATGAATTAATCATAAATATGAACGAATTAACTAAAAATCACAGTAAAAAATCTAATTTTTTTTGTGTTTTCGCAGGGGAAGTTTTCGAAATATATTCCTGGTGAAGATCGGGTCATGTGATCACTTGCCCCACTGAAAACCTTGCGATGTCCATCAGCACGGAAACGGTGAGGCCAAGAGATCGCATGCGCATGCGCACCCGCTGCAGTCTGAAGACATCCTGGCTGCCTCCTCAGAGTCGTATGACAACGGATGCGCCTGACCCCCATCGTATACACCCACAGCTCGATGGCCCGCCCTATTTATTCTGCTCCGAGCATTATTGGAGCTAAAACAGATCTAATCTTAATTATTACATTTGGTATAATTATATGGTACCGAAAGTCCGATCGTCGGTTTCAAGTAAATTAATACGATCGAAATTGTATTCAATAACTAGATAATACCGCGACTTCGTCTACGAATTATTTACCCCTATTTATTATTATTGTTTAATCCTTATTTAAATCCCTTAGAGCCTTTTTTCGCGTTAAATAGTAACCTATGTCCTTTCTCAGGCTTTGGACTATCTCTGTACCAAAATTTTATTTGTGTAGTGTAACAAATGTCAGTAGTGTACTCGTAACACACAGACAGAATTACTTTCGTATTTATAATAGGTATTAATAAGAATTTAAACTCAATTAATCTCAATGTTTAGTATGTATAGCGACGAATATAATTTTATTAACCTGTTTCTTCTACGCATTAGTTAGAAGGAAAATGCCTAGACAACAGTAAAATACCTATTGCAATACTTTATAATGCACCTATAATAACCTACCAATCACTAAATGAAGATCTCGTAGTTTTTTTTTATCTATCCCAATATTTTAAAGAACTAAGTCTTGTAAATTTTTGTGTATGTGGTAATCTACTGACCAGATTTAAATCTTATTTTTGCGTTGGAATTCATTTATTGAGGAAGGTTTTAGGCTATGTTACATCACGCTACGACTCATAGGAACGAAGTTCTGACAACTAACGTGGGTGAAACCGGCAGCAAGTGAAAAGTAAAATGAAACTCTTTTCTTTTATTGTACACTAAATCTACTAACAACTATTCCTACACTATTAATTCATGCAATTAGAAGTGTAGAGTTTATTGTGCAAATTTTTAAATCCAGTTTTGCTTAATTTTAAAATCGGCAGCATAGTTTCTTTTCAACAATGTTCTCTATGTCTCTTAGTTCTAGGTTTCTCCCTACTGGCCCATCTTAATGAATCAGCCGGTTTATTTAAAGTTCTTTAAGTATACGCATATATTTTTAAAAATATTTTTATACAAACATCATTAAATGACTAGGTATATAAATAGCAAAAAATATCACTATAAAATAAATAATATTCATCGATATTTACAATAACTTACCTTCTAAAATTATATTTTAAGTCAAAGTTATAATTCAAAAATCAATGATCATAATTCATTTATTAATCATTAAAATTTATCAATGTAAGCGAAATTAAAAAAAAAATCAACAAAATAAATCCAATTAAAGTTAACACAACATAAGAAGGATCTATTTTATTTAATAAATGTTTTTGTATTACAATGTAGTAATCATGATATATGTGTTTATTTATGTTATATCAATTCTTGTATATAATTTTATTTTTTAATAGATAAAGCCGGTATGTAACTCTACATACGAGTCCCTTTGTAGTCACTACATAGTATTATGTATTTTTATAATCTATTTACAATTATAGAACATAAGCAAAAGTTTATTAAAAGTTGTATAGTCGAAATTTCGAATCAAATATTTGGTAAATAGAATTAAATTACTTTGTAGAAAGTTCATTGTTGTTACGAGATAATTATAATGCATATTTAATTGTACATAACGGATATGTGTTCTGTAAAGATGATTTAAATAGTATATGATGATTTTAATAGTAATAGTATTATGTATAACTAAAAAGAAAAACAAATAAATATGTAAAATAATTTCAATGAAGAGTTGAAGGAAACGAGTAGTTAATTCAATCAAATCATAATAGTAACCTTAGGACGTATAAGTAGGTACGAACGATAGCGAGTAACCATGGCCATTGGACCGACTTCACGACGTTACAAAACAAGGAAAAAACAACTGAAAATACACAAGAAACTTCCCTACGATTCCGTCGAAAAACCTATTATTTAATTACGTAATAACACCGAAAAATTCCAATCGTAATTTCGCAATAGAGTCGAAAATCCCTTGCGTCAATTCGTACAGAAGTTAGCCGGACACATGAGTGAATTTGCAATGGCAACTAAGAATGCACTTGACTCGTAACAACTTCGCGTCAATGCAATCAAGTTCATAGATTAAGATTGGCGTTCCTACAACATAAATTACCTATAACTGTAATTAAAACGACGTACGAAACGTTTCACTCACCTTATAAGTTCTATGCAGCAGTCCATAAGCACTTCGATATTTTTAGTAACGTCGCTCCAAAAATATAGTTCACTAACACTTTAAGCTAGTCCTACCTAATTTTGCACTATGACATCACAATTTTATCTATTAGTTTGTACGTAAGGCACTGTGTAGGTCTACATCACAGAGTTGAGCAAACAGTTTCACTCGATGGGATTGGGCGCGTTTTTTTCGCGTTCGAAATTCAAATGTCCACCTTGGCACGGATTTCGGGAAGCGATTTCGGCGGGATTCGGATCCGCTTCGGGGTCCATTCGGCGGTTTTTCGTCGTTTTTCGTCGCGGATGCGGCGCGAGGCGCGTGCGAGGACAGCTCGCGCGCAACTGAAGTTTGTCGTAGGTTAAGTTTCGAAAAAAAAAAATTACACCGCTACATCAATTTTCCACGTCGCGGGCCCACGACCGTTTCACCGCGCCGAAAACGCCGGGACATCGCCTCGCTCCCGGGCCGACGGGTCGAGGTTATTGTTTTGACAGCTCCATGGGCCACGACCACGCGTGCCGGACACATGAGACAGAGGGCGCCACCAGCGAGAAGAAGCGGTACCGAGCCAAACAAACTAGCAACGCGCGTAAACACAACGAATTCACTGAATGCCACTTTTCATTATTTTATTTCACTATGCACCGGCCGACGTCACCGAAATAGCGGTCGCGGGGAGATACGGCCGTCTCTTTTACACATGCGAGTTCGCGCGCAAATTTATTTTGAAAAGTGACATTTATTGCTTTTTTTTTTTTAATTTTTTTTTTAATTCGTTAAATTGGGTTGTTTATGACGTGCGTGTTTCGGCGCGCGGTGCATGACACACGTATGCGCACACCACTGCAGTTGTACTGAGGCTAGATGACATTCACAAAGGCTTAAACCAAGTTCAGACGGATGCGGCGTCAATAAACTGTCCGTTCGTGCGTTTGTTACGAACTGTGTAATATCGTGCCGCTTATCTGTGTGTACGTCTCTCGATATAGATTCGGAACTAGGAAATTTATATTACTAATTTAATTTTATATTAAAACTTTCTTTTGATAATTTGATAATAAACTTAATTTTATAAACAAATCATAAACAATATGAAGTCGTAATAATTATTCATATTTCGTCATTAAAATAATATCTTGTGTTATATATTTTTACATTTTTTTTTCAATTTTATTATAATATGAATACTTAAGCTAGTTAACGTAGAATATAATCTACTTTAATATTTAGAAAACTGACAAATTCATACAAAAAATGTTCGAAAAATAAAAATTGACACACAAATGACAATTACAAAGTCAGTTAAAATAACTAGCGCTTCGAGAAAACAAAATAGCCAAACAAATTAATTAAATCTAGGTCACACATATTGCTGAAACGACAACCATCGTACACACACTAATATCTTGTGATAATTAAATCGTGTGAAATAAATTGGTAAATAATAATAATCTTTTTTTTTTTAAACATTCGCGATTTATACTATTCATATTTAATATAGCGGATCTTATCGCGATAACTAATGGAAGTAATACCTTTTTATTGCCCGACGTTTCGACGAAGTTGCATTCGTCGTGGTCACGAGCTGACTCAGTCAGCGATAAGTCCCGTTATATTAAATATGAAAAATAATTTTCCTTCTGGGAAATCTCAAAAACTAAATTAGTACACGGTTTATCCCCTAAAAGGTAACGCGATAAACAAACACGTATGAAACTTAAACAATTAAAATCCGACTATCTAATTGACGCGCAAAAAAACCGCCATTTTGATTATTTTATTAAGAATTTCATTATCAATCGAATATGATGATGCATCATTTAATAAAATCGGTTAAGCCGTTGAGTAGTTACGAGCGGATATAGAAACTGACATAACACTCATACAAATAACCCTTTCAAGCTTCGACGCAGTCGGTTAATAAATAATAAATAACTTAGAGAGTTACTAAATATATGAACAACAATTAAAAACCCACTAATATTTGTATGAGAATTACGATTATAAGTTTTGCTCTCAGACTTTCATAATGATTTACATAAGTTATTTTTCATTGGTTTACACCTAATATTTACTGACAGTGCCTTATTTTTGGAATTCACAGCTTTCGTAACTGCTTACAACGTATCTGTTGGTAGGTTACAGAGTAGTTTTATGTCACTGTTGAAAGTAAAACTTACAAGTGTAATTCTCGGCTTAAATCAAAAATTCTAGATATTCATAAAAACGAATACCGAATGTACGTAAACGCATCGCTTTAGACTGCACTAATTTGGCTAATTAATTTTTATTGTGTTTGTAATTGTCAAGGTTTGTATGAAAGAAAATGTTTAAAATTGTGGGTAAAAACAAAGAATTCCGGATACTGCTAGTAAACACTAAATAGGTTTAAGGAACCTTATTCTCAATAAGACAATAAATACAACGTCACTTATTTGAGAACATTACTGGAACTCACAAACAAACAACTATATAAAAAAAAAGTAACGTAGTTATTTTACCCATATTCAAACATAATACCAAACAAAAACATATTTGTGAATTTATATACATACATATACTTATTATTTATTTACTTATTATTAATCTTACATAATTATGTATCCAACCATTCTTTAAACAGGGTATCTAATGTAGAAAGTATTTTATACAAACATACGTACAAATAAAGAAACGTTACATTTTTAGAAATGTAATATTAACAAAAATATTAATCACTAATCTAGACAAGACTTGTCTATCTTCAAAATTATCAATGTCTAATAAATTTTACCAATATTGCTCCCTATTTAAAGGACACACAAACAACTCAACTCAAACGTTATCATTATATGGAATTTTTACTTACCGACTCAAGAAATACCACTATCAACAACTTAATTGAATCAAACACTGGCGTGAATTTTAAGAAAAATAGTCACCAATTAATACAAATGACATAATACTTTAAAACATTTTCCGTAAGTTAACAAAATTGTATCGTGTAATTTGGACTTTGTACGCGAGAAACTGTCCATCAGTTGTCCTCTGTCCGACAGTCGAAAAGATCGTTCGGCGTGAAACTGCTTATAATATTTAGATATGTATTTTTATTTATATTTTTTTGGCTTAAACCTTATCTATCTCTTTATAGAATTTTAAATTTTTCCCTTTTCGCTTATCTGTGGAACTAAAAGATAGATAAAATTTTTATAAGCCTTTCGGAAGTTTACAGCCGTAATATCATAAGCGTGTCTTATTCAAGCTGTTAACGATTTTTTTATGAAAATCTTGAAATAAACTCGAGAGAAATAGAACATATGCTTTGTAGATACTTTTATTAAGATGAGTTATAGGTACGTTTATACTTCAATAATAATTCTTAAATTACAGAATAAACATACAAATGAAGGACATTTGCAAATTTAGTTATTATATCACGTGTTATTTTAATGATAAAAAATAAAAATTTACCATTCACTTGAACAAATGATAAAAAATACTAAATATTTATAAACATTCCAAATTCGACATTCAAAAATTAAAAGTGACTCTTTGATCATAAAATTTCATTTACAAAACAAAAAAATCTAAATATGAATTAAAAAAACGAATTGCTTCTTTGATTACTAAATATTTCATAATGTTCGCGACAATGTGCAAAAATCCATTCGTTCATTCATAAAGAATGTAACGGCGTTCCAAATTCAAATCGAGTACAAAATTTTTTAAATCCAGCGAATTTCGTCCACGCTCCAGCGAAAGTATTCTTTTTTTAAACGAGTCCTGCCAAATGCATTGCATTCGGCCTCGGTGCGGTGCATGTGTCATTGGCCTCGAGTATTCGGCCAACGTACACTAAAGTTGGGTAAGGTTAGGTCTGTGTTCGTTTGTTGTGCGTGTGTGCGTCGGCTTTTACTTTCGCTGTCATTTTGGAATCGCGTTCGAATTTTACTTTTTAAATCCTGTCTGGTTCGTGTTCCTTTTTTGAACGTTTATCGATAGTTACTTTGAAATTTCTTTCGTAAATCGACATTCTATTTTTGATGCGTTTAGTAAAAGCAGAATCGAATCGTATTTAGCAATTTGCAAACAAATTAGTTTTTTTAATCTGTTATAAAAAAACGTTATTTTAAATTCGTATGAAAGAATAATTGTGATAACGTGATTAAACTAGCTTGTTTATTTAAACAGAACAACGGTCGCGTTCACCCGAATTTCTTTATCTTATCAACTGTATCGTGTCACTGACCTGCCAATTCTGCACAATTTGACTAAGGTCATGGTACGATGGTGTCGTCTCTTTCTGGCTTTCTTTTATCCCCTATCTCTATCTCTCTCGCTCGCGTTATAATGCCCTATTGACGCAGGTGTTTTGAAAGTTAGTATTATTTGAGAACTAAATGTTATTTCGTCTTTGTTGTGTGCTTATTAAAATTGATTCTTTGTAAATATAATAATTATTATATTTTATTTTTATATAACTTGGCGTAATTAATTCTCGATACGAGGAGATAATTATTTTCGTGTTAAGATTAATATTGTAAAAACTTGATCCGAATATTATATTTAGCAGAACGTAAATGCGAATCTTCTATATCTATATCACAAATGCAAAATTAACTCTGTGTGTCTGTATTTATGTGTCTGACTGTTTCATTGTTACATTTTCACGTGTAAATTGCTTAATCATTTTTACGTAAGAAGTTTAGTTTCAGTTTAGTAAGTCGTAGTTACGTGACTAATAAGTAAATAAGTACATAATTATTTCTAAATTTGAACTCTGCTTTACTTTGAAATTAAAAAAAAGCTTAGTTATACTTATTATTTACGTAAAAAAAAATATGATATATAAAATGACTTATAAATTGTATATTTAGTCGATTATTAAGACTTTATTTCATTTTTAGCAACAAAATTCATCAAAATTAATTTAAACCAATATTTCTTTGCAAGACCAGGAAATTTAAAGGAGAAAATTTTAGTTAATATCATGACCATTGTCTTTTTACCCGACCGCGCCAAAGGTTATATATTTAACCTGTGTGTATGTAGGTACATATGCCTATTTTTATGTACCAATATAATTATAATTTATTTTTGACAGATTTTATTTACAAAAACAAATAGTTGTATTAAAAATAAAAAAAAGAGAAATTAAAAATAACTATATTAAACCTAAATAACCATCGATGTCACAGTGAGGCAAGGTGCCCAAAACACTGTCAGCATTACCTCTGTGTATGGCCAGACTGATATGCTGGCCAAGGTAGCCGCCTGCCCTTCGGTCACCTGTAGTTTCGACGGGGCGGGAAGACTGCTCTTTTAAAAACTAAAATTATTACACTATTTCTGTCAAAAATAAATAAAAAATTTTCGAATACCTTTCTACATTATAATTTATAGTAATCTGTGATGTTACTCTATCGTTCAAAATCCTCTGAACAGATTCAGATAAAACTTTACAGTGATATAGCTTATATATCAGTATTATACATGGTCGCTGATGAGCAATACTACGTCAAGCCACACGGACTTCATTTTGAGAAAATGGCGTCTAAAGATGTCAAACCTATTCTTAATAAATTTGTTTAAAGAAGTATCTCTTTTTTATATAAGTTACAAGGAATTAAAATCAGATTGGTATAATCAAAAAAAATATCAAAATATAAGTTTTTTAACATACTTCAATATTCGAAATATTAAATCAAGGAAATTTTATCCGTGCTTATTTTGTTAATATGACTTAAAAATGTTTTAATAATGTTTAATAAGCGACGCATTATCAGAATACATAAATATCTCAAAATTTAACTTTTTGTGGATTGACACATTATTGCTTATCAGTGTATGTACCACTAAATTGAATATTACATATAAAATATGCCTCTAGAGCGATTATTCTATCAACAACGAATTTGTATTTACATACGGACGTCAAATGTTATGGTTTTTATATTCACATAGATATTCCCAAAAACCCAAGTAAATAATTGGCTTCAAGGCGACGACAGTAAACCGCAAGTCGATAAAGGTTTCAAAACACTTTTGACAATTCGTTATTAGAACACAAAACACCATAGAAATGTCATATTGCTTGATATCGTTAATATTTTTTTACATACAAGATGTCAACGTTGAATGGCCGGACTGATCCTTTGATCTTTCCTGACTGACCTGATCCTTTGGGTCCCCAGTTGACTCCTAAAGTCTCTTTGAGAGATCTAGAGCTGGTAGCTACCTCGGTCAGGCAGTATTTTTGAAACCTTACCCAGATGCAGTGGCTAAGATGAAGCCCACAATCTTTTGTAATATTTAATTAGTATTTAATTTTTTAACCTTAAGTTGTTAATACGATGTCAACTGGCCCTGTGTTATTAATTTTACCAGCGTTACCAGAATCAATATTTAAAAGTAAAAAAATCTAAAAACATTTAGAAAAATTGGTAAATCGGTCCACAGTCGACTGAGTAAATATATTTTATAGAAGTCGGTTAAAAATTAAATTCTGAGATTTACAAAAATAAAGTTACGAGCTCGTAAAGTCTAAAAGATAATCGTAACAAAGTTTAAAATTCGACTATACAAGCATTTACTAATCTCAATAAAAAATCTGTTTACATAATTTCAATTCATTTCAATTAACACATATCATTTCCATTACAATATTTACATAAGGAAAACATTTGTAAATATAAGTATGGAGCTACAATATACAAAATTTACCAAATTATTACGATAACAGTTCAACAGCCGTTCCATAACATTTTTGGTAAGTTATTAATATATAACGATAAATTGTGGGTTTAATTGTTAATTTAACGAGTTCCTGTTGTTGGTTTTGCGCCAGATTTGCGTTTAAAGTAAAGTAAAGTAATAGCCTGATAATATCCTACTGCTAAGCAAAGGCCTCCTCTCCTATTAATTAGAAGGTTTAGAGCTTAATCCACCACGCTGCTCCACTGCGGGGCGGATATACATGTGTCAGAATTTCTCCTGGCACTTGCAGGTTTCCTCACGATGTTTTCCTTCACCGCCGAGCTCGTAATGAATTTAAACACAAATTTAGCACTTGAAAATTCAGTGGTGCTAGCCGGGGTTTGAAGCCGCGATCATCGGTTGAGATCGACGTGTTCTAACCACTAGGCCATCTCGGCTCACAAAATTGCGTTTAAAAATATCTTTTTTTTAAACAAAGAAACAAAACCAATTTCAACGACAGATTTAATAAGAAACAATACTAATCGTGTAATTAATGAAAAACTTCTGCAAAATCATGATTTTACTAGAATATAACGTTGAATCGTCTTGCGAAATGTATTATATTTTTATTTTTAACGGCCAGTGTTACTTACATATAGATTAAATCAAAATCGCTCATACCTTTCTAACCATGATTTGATTTGTTAAGGCGTGCTTAATTAGTAATGTTTATAAGGCAAGAATTACACTTGTAAGATTTACTCTACAAAGTGACTCAAAACAACTCTGTAACCAGCTAACAGTTACTAAGGCAACCTTCGTCTGTGAGTGTCAAAAAAGGCACTGACATTAACTCTTTCAGGTGTAAAGCAATGACTTAACTTATGTAAGTCACTTTATGAAAGTCGAGACCAAAACTTATATAGTCTAGTTTTCTTCAGTTGTTTTATCCGAAACCCGGAACGAAAATCACGAATTTTCGAACAAATATTTCTCATTATAAATAAATAAATGTATCACATTCAACGGTCCCCATTAAGATCGCGTGACCTTGTAGTCCGGAAACACACAACACTAACACAAACACCCAGACCACGATAAACATCCGTATGGCCAATACTTATAACTAATATTTGCCGTAAGCGGGGATCGAACTCGCGACCGTCACCGCTCGAGTCAGTTGCAGTGACCACAGCGGCAACGTTTCTGTCGAATTATAATTGTTTATTACAAAGAATGATTCAATTCAATCATTCGATCGATCATTTCTCATATCCAACTCTTATGTAGACACTGATAAGCAATACTGTTTCAAGCCACACGGACTTCATTTTGAGAAAATGGCGTCTAAAGATGTCAAACCTATTCTTAACAAATATATTTGAAGGAGTATATATCCATCTTTTCTTTTTTGATAAAAGATAAAATTAATTAAAAGCATATCGATATGTTAAATATATTATCTAATAAAAAGTTTTTCATATATTTGAGATTATTGTATAAATTTCTAAATATGGAAAGCACTTGGAAATCGAAACATTCAATTAAGTAACTTTTTCCGTACTTATTCAGTTTATATGACTTGATTTTTTCTTTTGTAATGTTAAATAGGTGACGCAGTATCAAAATACATTAATATCTCCGAATTTGACTTTTTGTGGGTTGACACATTATTGCTTATCAGCATACAATTAATAATAACGCCAATATCGTTCCGAACGGTGCATTGAACGGCTGTTTATTTCAAAATTTTCGCCCAGACTGATAAGCGCTATCGGTGTATAGTCTGCTCTATCTGATCGAGTGCATTGCACTATTGCTAATGTCAAATTGCACTTATTTTTTTTAATCTACTGACATAGTTATTATTATTTTTAATGATTTCGTAAAACGAAGTTCTGAGTTCAACCCGTCTGTAAATTTTGTATAGGCGCGATTTTCTCAAAAACTTTTAATCTATTTTTAATGGGTTTTTGTGTTTATATACATCCTATAATAAAAACTGAATAATAATTTTTGGCATAATTAATAAGTTCTTAATTAATTTATATACATAAATTAAAAAAATAAATAAAAGAAAAATTATATATTAAACTATTTACATCTTAATTAATACAAAAAAAAGAATTATATTTTACAATATACATACATATTTTTCTAGGAAGGTTTTAGTATATAATATACGTTCTAGCAGTTGCTTAAAGTTTGGAATTGGACCGATGCTATTTAATAAACTAATTAGGACCATCTAGGTTTCAAACGTATAGGTTTAATAATGAAATAATTTCCATAAAAACTATCATCCCTTCTATTTGAACCCCTTACAGCCCTTTTGCGCATTA
The DNA here is from genome assembly GCA_037950945.1 of Hypolimnas misippus. NCBI lineage: Eukaryota > Metazoa > Arthropoda > Insecta > Lepidoptera > Nymphalidae > Hypolimnas > Hypolimnas misippus. Next base: position 8,444,735 of record JBBEEQ010000009.1, read on the forward strand.
AAAATAGCCTATGTCCCTTCTAGACTTTTTATTATTACTATTTCGTACGAAAAATTGAAAGTAAATTGCATTAGTTACCGACGATTAATCATTTAGATTTAATTGTCGCAGATGTAAAATTTGTTTGTAAGTTTGTCTGTAGAGGGTAATACCTGAATCTACTAATTCGATTAAAAAATATATTTTCGCGTTAGATAGCCCGTTTATTCTGGAAGAGTATAGGCTATATTACATCACGCTATGAGTCATAAGAACGGAGCAGTAACCATAAAAGCGAGTTTAAAGCAAATCAACTAACTAATAATAAAATGAATCATATAATAAAATAAAAAAATAGCAAGTACTTATATAATATTAAGCCCTGCTGGCTCTCAAAACCCGCATCGATATAAAGTAATCAGGATTCCTCTGAGGTCTCATGACGTCACTAATGATTGAAATTTCTCGAGACGATCTAATTGATTTTGAATTAAATCGGTTACTGCCTAATGGTTAATACACAACTTATTTATAATCATAATCGTATTTAAATTAAAACGAATTGTTAGGAGAGAAATTAATTTGTAAGTTTTCCTCTTGTAATTGACATTTTTTGTTTTCGCAGGGGAAATCTTCGAAAAGATATCCGATTCTTGGGGGGAGATCGGGTTATGTGGTGATATATGTATGTATACCCACTAAAACCCCTGCGATGATCTATTCAGCACGGAAAACATAAATAAGTCTGTAACCTAGTAACAGTTACCTAGGTAACGATAGGAATGCTGCGGCTATCAGAAGTAAAGGCACCGACAGTTAACTTTTTCGTGTGTAAAGCAATGCCGAAACAATCTATGAAATTTCATACGAAAGTCTGAGAGCGAAACTTAAAATTGTAATTCATATAGATACTGTGAAGAGGTAAAATTAGTTTATTTATTTGTATTTTAATACGAAGTTAGGATTCAATATTACAAGTCTCTTATTTTTGAAAACTCACAGCTTTCGTAAGGCTTACTAGGTAACTTTAACTAGGTTACATTGTTTTTTTTTGTATATAAAAAAATAGCAGCAAACTAGCAGGTGGGACATTTGATGGTAAGTGATCACCGCCTCAAATTGACATTTGCAGCACCGTCACAAATGCGTTGCCAGCTTAAAAAGGAAGAGGGGATTAAAGGGAATAGAACGTAAGGAAAGGATTTGGGGTAAGAATCAGGCGAGAACTACATTTGTAAGTTTTACTCTCGACAGCGATATAAAATAACTCCGTAACCTAGTAATGGATACGTCGTAAGTAGTTACGATAATGTGAATATTAAAAAAAATTGACAGCATTGACAGTAAATTCTTTCTGGTGTAAAGCAATGAGAAAAATCTTTATAGAAAGTCTAGAGCTAGGTCCCTTTGACACACACGTTGACGCTGTGGTCACTGCAACTGACTGTAGCGCTAACGGTCGCGGGTTCGATCCCCGCTCACGGCAAATATCTGTATTGGCCATACGGATGTTCGTCGTGGTCTGGGTGTTTGTGTTAGTGTTGTGTATGTTTCCGGACCCCGATACAAGATCACGAGATCTTAATGGGGGGCCGTTGCGTGTAATGCGTCTATTTATTTATTTATTATTATTTCTAGAATGTCTGAGAGTATAACTTAAAAATGTAATTCTTGCCTAAGAATACGATTAGATTAATTTCTTAACTAAAACAATAGTTACTAAATAAGGAAAGAAAACAAAATTCAAACAATTAATTATAATTACCACATTATTATTGTCTTAACATTCTTACCTGCGTCGTCATCGGATAAGGAAATGACACATTTAAATAACATTAAAAATTACTGCTATTTATAATGACGAAGTACAAACTTTCAGCTATTATTTATAACTTTTAGGGGTTGAATTTACAAATTATTCGTTATATGACGAGAAGGAATTGATATGAATAAAATTTGTGGTAATTCGTCCAATAGATCTACTGTATGAACCATAGATTTGCTGTATGGTTGGCCTAGTGGTTAACACGTCGATCTCGAGATCGACGGCTAGCACCGCTGAATTTTCACATGTTAAATTTGTGTTTAAATTCACCTCGAGCTCAGCGGTGAAGGAAACCATCTTTAGGAAACCGGAAGAAATTCTGACACATGTATATCCGCCCCGCAGTGGAACAGCGTGATGGATTAAGCTCTAAACCTTCTCTTTATTAGGAGAGGAGACCTTTGTCCAGCAGTGGGACATTTACAGGCTGTTACTTTACTTTACTTTTATACGCTGTAGGTTGTTCTGTTTCAGTCGCATTATGAATAAATAAACGCATAACACACAACGACTCCATTAGCATCTCATGACCCTGTGTCCGTTAACAAACAACACAAACACCCACGACAATAACGGGGATCGAACCCGCGAACAGCGCTTCAGTCAGTTGCAGTGATCACAGCGCCCACTTACCGCCAAATTATGAAGTAGATAAAAAAAAAACATTTATTATTGTTTTTAAAAATACTTCTTTAAACAAGGTTCACACGATATTGACCTGCACGTTTTTCGTCGTATCGAAAACGCACAACGATCCGGTAATGACAAGGTAAATTATACACTCATGCAAGGACGACTAGTGTTAGTTTCAAACGACTTCAAAAGACGAGTAATCTCAATTCGTATTAGGTAGTATATATAGGTTTTTTGATACTGTATCTTTCTTCAGTACTCCGTCATTTCTTTTTTTATGTAAAAAGTCTATAGTTTAATCTCATAGGTATTAAAAACAATTCAGCACTTTGATTTTTTAAATCAAAATATCTTGAATACGCATGTCAACCAAGAAAACTAAATTGCTTATTTTTCTTTTGAAGAAAGTTACCCCTTTTTTAAATCGTGTATGACAGCTTATTTATATTTCTAATAAATATTGTTTTCAAAAATCTCTTCATAATTACTATTACAAAGTTTTGTTGTGAAAAGAACATTCGCACAGTTATAAAATACTTTCTCACCTTATTTCACTGTTATTGTTACAAAAAATATTTAAATTATATACTCACGTATAATTTATTGCAAAAAATTGAAGACCTCATCTTCGTCTGTCATTATATTATTGTCTTAATAGAAATAAAATATACACATTACCTCACAAAAGCTTTTCTAAACGAACACCAACCTTGAACCTGTTATCAGTCATTCACCCGCAGGTCATTGAGCTCGTTATATTTTTCCTATATCCGTGAATATTATCGAATCGTTATTATTAGAATTCGCTAATTAATTAGATAAAGCGCATTTCGTGTGCCGTTGGAGTGGTCAGTGACGTTCGATAACGGTGGTACCACAGGAACTCGATACAAACTCGAAATCCATACACAACCTGATATTAGGGGGGAAGGAGGGGAACACTAATAATGAAATGTAAAGTGAATTAGACTCAACCAAGCTTCGACGCGCTTTAGCGTAGAAAATAGTCTCTCTGACATCGCGCCTCATAATTTGGGCGGGAAGAATTTTCAGAATAGAATCTATAGTCACAAAATAGATTTTTTTTATAGTTGAATTCTGATAAGCAATAATGTGTCAACCCACAAAATGTGAAATACGGAGATATTGATGTATTTTGATACTGCATCACCTATTTAACATTAATCAATAAAAAATAAAGTCATATAAAATAAATAAGTACTGAAAAAAGTTTCTTAATTAATTGTTTCGAATTTCAAGGTTGTTCCACATTTTGTAATTTATTCAATAATCTCATATATTAAAAAAAAAACTTTTTATTAGATAATATATTACACATATCAGCCTGCTTTTAATTCATTATACCTTTTATCAAAAAAGGAAAGAAAATATGGATAAATAATTATTCAAACAAACTTATTAAGAATAGGTTTGACATCTTTAGACGCCATTTTCTTAAAATGAAATTCGTGTAACTTAACACAGTATTGCTTATCAGTGTCCAGTTATGGTTACATCGTTTTAAAGGGTATAGTTTCAGATTGACAACAAAGTAATTTTATGAAAATCGGTTCAGTATTCGTTTTAAAATCAAAATAACAGATAACAGTGCCGTGTAAACGCAATTGTGTTTCTTTTAAAGTCTTGGTTATTGTGAGTATGTGGTACTGCCCCGACCGAATCAGACCCTAAACGAACAGTCTGCTTCAGATAGTGTCTACCACTATATTCAGTGTATTTAAAACATTACATTTCAATGTTTTAACTTTAAAACGATTAGAAATCTCGATAGTTATTCGATCACAACTGACATAAGGAACCGATGGTATTGCGTCTATGGTGGGTCATCAATAATATGTTTATAGGTATTCTGCGGTTTCGTATATAGGTCAACACACGGACGAGACACACTGACATTTTATTTACATGAGAGACTTGTGTCTTAGCATTTTAGCAAAGTATATGTAGCAATAAACAACATAAATTAATTTTATTTAAATTTTTTCCAAATGGAAATATATTCAAGATACATTATATATATATATATATATATATATATATATATATATATATAATGTATTTTTAGTATTACTAATATAATACTTAGGCTAAAAAAGCCTACAACGGCCTAATTTTGACAGTTTACGTCGGCCATATTAATTTTATGGTGACGTCACATAGCTAATGTCACTCTAGGGACTAATATGAATCTAATGGCATCATACGCTTCAGAATCAGTCAAGCGGTTTATGATACAAGAGATCACAATAGAACGAACATACCTACATACATACCTAGATACGCGCAAAAACATTACCACTCTTTTAATTTAGTCGAGAAAAACAAGTAACAACATCACACTATGTGTTATAAATGCGAAAGTTGGTGAATATTGATGTATGGAAGTCAATCTTCTTTCACGCAAAAATCACTGAACAGTTGGACGCTTATAAGCAATACTGTGTCAAGCCACACGAACTTCATTTTGAGAAAATGGCGTCTAAAGATGTCAAACCTATTTTTGATAAATATGTTTGCAGGAGTATATATTTACCTTTTCTTTTACTTTTTGATAAAAAGTATAATGAATTAAAAGTAGATTGATATATTTAATATTTTATCTAATAAAAAGTTTTCCAAATATTTGAGATTATTGTATAAATTGCAAAATATGGAACGCACTTGAAATTTGAACCAATCAATTAAGAAACTTTTTTAGTACTTATTTAATTTATATGACTAAATTTTTTTTGAATAATGTTAAATAGGTGATGCAGTATCAAAATACATCAATATCTTCGAATTTGACTTTTTGTGGGTTAACACATTATTGCTTATCAGCATCCAGTTATACATCAGTATAACACATAGTCCACTTTTTATCAAAAGTAGAGACGGCTTATTGGTTAGAACACGTCGATCTCAACTGGACGCGGATTCAAACCCTGGCACCACGATGTTTTAATGTGCTAAATTTGTTTTTAAATTTATCTCGAACTCGGCGGTGAAGGGAAAACATTGTGAGGAAACCTACACGTGCCAGAAATTCTGACACACGGATATCCGCCCCGCAGTGGAGCAGCGTGGTGGAACATGAAGAGGAGAGTTTGCCCAGCAGTGGGACATTTACAAGCTGTTACTTCACTTTTACTTTTTATCAACATACGCGAACGAAGCTGCGGGCGGAAGCTAGTATTCCAAGCTGTAAGACGAAATTAATTCGCCCAAAGCTGCACATATTGAAATTCTAGCAAGGATCATTTGGACAAAACCTTTTCACGCTAAAATTAAAATTCTTTTTTTTTCAAATAGCAAATCAAAGATTCTTTTCAAAGTTTTATCAATCGACTTTAACCCTTATCACTATAGATTAAAGTTTGAAATATTATCAAATGTTTTCCCTGCGAGGATATGTTATACGATGTCTCATCAAAATGTGGGGTCATTGCACTCGTCTGAATCATGTCTGTTCATCATTTGTTTGTGTGATTCTGTCTCCCTCTGTCTTATCTTATCTTGAATGGTTTGTCCTTGTCGCGCAATTTTGGGTGCTTTTTAGTGAGGTTTTAGGTTTAGTTTTGAAATGTTAACAATTTTGTCATTTCTTCTATATAAATGCAATTAAATTGTTCTATATAATTTTTAAACGTTGTTTCTGAAGACACTAAAGAGAAATGACAAATATAATTAAAAAAAATTGTTTTATACTTATGTAATGAAACGACTGAAATATTTTTATTATTGTTTTAGATTATCTAGTTAATGTACTTCTTTTTGTATGTGTAAAGTGTTTTCACTTTTAAATATAGCATTTCGATCGGTTTCATTCACGATTATGGTTAATACTTCGCTCCTATGAATCGTAGCGCGATATATAGACTATAACTTTCAATAAATGGGCTAACTAACGCAAAAAATAATTTTGCAAATCCGTCGAATATAAGCAAAAACAAACAATCAAATCTTTTATTAACTTCATAAAAAAACACTCTAAAATCGTGAAATGAGATCAAAACCATTTATAAAACATAATGTATAAACTTTACATAATTGAAAGCTAGTTTTGTCATATTTTTATATATAATATAAAAACATTTTTAAATAACATAAATTGATTTAAGAAACAATTATACTAAAAATCAGAAATCATTATTTCTGAAGCAAAAAATCTATATTATCTATATATGAAGGTAACACTATTTTATTATAAATTCTATTTGGACGCTGATAAGCAATACTGTGCCAAGACACACGAACTTCATTTTGAGAAAATGGCGTCTAAAGATGTCAAACCTATTCTTAATAAGTTTGTTTGAATGAGTATTTGTCCATATTTTCTTTCCTTTTTTGATAAAAGGTATAATGAATTAAAAGCAGGCTGATATGTGTAATATATTATATAAATAAAAGTTTTTTTTTAATATATGAGATTATTGTATAAATTACAAAATATGGAACGACCTTGAAATTCGAAACAATTAATTAAGAAACTTTTTTCCGTACTTATTTATTTTATATGACTTTATTTTTTATTGAATATGGTTAAATAGGTGATGCCGTATCAAAATACAGCCATATCTCAGAATTTCACTTTTTGTGGGTTGACACATTATTGCTTATCAGCATCCATATATAGTTTAAGTATAAAAAATTAACTTCATCACAATTGTATACAGTGTGGGTAAGCCGTAATATGCATAACAAAACAAATGTGTACCACACGCGGTGTCAATGAACGCTGATATGATTTCAGGTGACCATGGAATGTATTATATACCTAACTAGCCGCGCCTCGCAGTTTCACTCGCATTTATACCTTTGCTCCTGTGAGACGTTGCATGATGTAATATAGTCCATCTGAATTACTACAAAAATTTAAACATACGTTGAACGCGTGTCTATAAAATCTCGTACTACAAATCCGCGTCTACAAAAGTTTTGAGTTAAACGTGGTTTAGACATTGTTTAATTATGTATAAAAATTTACGCTTAGATGTTATTAATATACGCTAAAAATCTATTTTAGCTATCAAATATAACGTGTGACATTTTATTAATAAGTTTCTTTGTAATTTTTACACGCAGTGTAGCAATTTTGACAACATTTTAAACAATGTCTAATTTTTAAACACTGTTTAGCTAGACACGTGTTGATCATGGTTTTATTCGATCTTTTGTAGTAAAGCAGTATAACTTTACTCAATAAATGGGCTATACCTAGTGTTGATAATAAGTTTTTTAAATATATGAGATTATTGTATAAATTGCAAAATATGGAACGCACTTCAATATTGTAATAATTATAGTAAGATTTTTTTTATTATCACCGGGTTCCAAGCGGCCGACAATTTAAATCCGTCATCGCGATTGAAGGTTTTATGTTTTTTAATTTCAATTGCTTCCCGTACTAAGCGGCAATAATAATTTTTGTCCGTCGAGAGAACCTTTGGGTCATGAAGCTCAATCCAATGGTTTGTTCCCGAGTTTAAAAGATTGTCAGCCACTGCGAATTTTTCTGTCTGTCTGTTTTTCACTGCCGCTATATGTTCTTTGACCCTATTCTCTATGGTACGTTTAGTTTGGCCAATATAGAAGTGCCACAGCTACAATTTATCTTGTATACACCCGGCGTTTGAAAAGGGATGACATCCTTCGGCGTGCGTAAGCATTTACAGACTTTTGTCAAGGGGGTAAATACGGTCTTGATGGAGTAACTCTTCAATATCGTTCCAACTTTGTCCGTTATGCCCTTGACGTATGGCAGAAATGCTGGTTGACGGCTAACCTCCGGTTGTTTTTCCTTCCTACCTCGTGGTCTAATACTATCACTTACCCTATATCCATTGCGTTTTAGTACCTCCTGAATATGTGTCAGCTCGTGGTCGAGATGATCAGGGTCGCATAGACCTAAAGCCCGATTTGTAAGTGAATTTCTTACCGAATTGAGATGGCGCGGGTGGTGATGTGAGGTTGCGTGAAGATACCTATCCGTGTGTGTCGAATTTCGATGTACTTTATATCCAACAGAACCATCAGGCGTGACCACGGCGAATGTAACTTCGTCGGAACGTCGGACAATAAAAAGGTATTACTACTATTAGTTATCGCGATAAGACCCGTTATATTCAATATGAATAGTATAAATCGCGAAAGTTTAAAATATATAACTTAAAATTATTTTTAATATTGTTAAATAGGTAACACACTATCAAAATACATCGATATCTTTGAATTTAACTTTTTGTGGGTTGACACGTTATTGCTTATCAGCATCCATATATGATGAAGAAGATATATAAAGGTGTGTCTGAGATGCAGAAACAAACAACACAAACACAATTGCCCAGACGACGAATATCTTTATGGCCAACACAGACGCTTGCCGTGAGGATCGAACATGAGAACGTTAAAACGTCAGTCAGTCGCAGTGACAACTGCGCGAACCTGTCTTTCAACAAGGATGATTAAAATCGGCCTAGCACGCATACCCATAACATTATAAATGAGTAAATATTAGAAAAACGACATCGTCACCAAGGAATGAATAAATAGAGGATGTATGTTCCATTAACTTCTTTTACATTGATTATTGCTATTTTTACAATTTTCCCTTAATTTTTCTTTACTTGTACCTTAATTATCATATTTTTCCCGAAACGTCCTTTTTTATTCTATCTATCTGTCAGTTCCATCTCTATTCCTCTTTTGAAAAACCCCCTCGAGTTGATAACTTAAGTGCCAGTATTATTTTTACAAATCTATATACAAAAATAGTTTTTAATATAACATTACATCTTCTTTTAACAAATATTTATACAACCTTACAAAAGTAATTATGTCTGTGTGTTTCTTAGTTTGCTAATTTTTCATTCCTTAATCAATTTTAGTGTTAAATTCAAAAACATAATATTATAATTTAATACGCAATGCCGTTACTGCAATGACATCGACAGATTTTTAGATTTTATATAGTTTTTAATTATTCTGAATGTATTTTTATTTTCCCGTATTTTTATTGTTTGATTTTTTTAATATTCTTTGATAATTTATTACGTTATTTCTGTTTAACGCGTTCCATTTTTGATTTAAAATAGGAATCTACCATACTAATCGAACTTTAATAATTCAACTTCGTATCTATTTTCACTGTGTTTTCTATCTTGTATTGGTGTGCTATAAATAAAAAAGGACCAACTAGTTTTATAATAAATGAACAAGATAAGCATACTAAATCTCAAATAAAACACAAGCCCCGATATTAGAAATGTATGTATTAAGAAAACATTTAGGTGTACTTATCGAGTTTCTTGTCGATTCTCGGTAGAATCTACATTTCGAATCAGTAATACATTAATTCTTTTTACCTACACGAATAAAGTATATTGTGATTTCGACTTTGATTAAGACATCATAATAAACGAATTAAAAAGTTCATTAATTCTGTAACTTACCATTATAATTACAGTCGCGTTTATCCATCAATAACAACACATAACACACAACCAAAAGTAACTTAAATAAATATAAAATCTTAAAACATCGAAAAGTTATAGAATTATATAATTTTTAAATTTTTTTTCTGTCTACCCTCATCACAAGACAAATAAAATATGTAAACGCTGTACGTACCTTATTTCTTTGACGATATAATTTTGACAGCTTATCTTACTAGATAATGGGAATTATGATTTTATATGCCCCAGACTTCTTCATCCCCTCTATGACGTCCTCCCTCCTAAAGTCCGCCCTATAAATGTTGACTGTTTATTGATGTTTGTGTTTAGTACACTGTGTTCGTTTCTGTGTAAATATATTAAATATAATAAAATTAAACTGTAAATAAAACATGTGATTGTCCCATTAAAATTATCTGTATTTTTATACTATTATGTATAATATTTATATCTTTTTTGTGTTGTTCTAGGTTAAGGAATAATAATGAAATTCACACTATGTTAGGGTGTTTTCAAAATTTAGTTAACGTTGGATTCTTGGCCCCACCGATCAATCTCCATCGTGTTTTCTCCATTCCACGTGAGATTGGCGAAATAACATGTGTCTAATTGGCACAACTAAAAACCATTAACCAAAGAATTGAATTGACGATATAATTTTGACAGCTTTTCTTACTAGTGGGAATAATAATTTAATATGCATATGAATATTCTGTGCGTGAAAACTATATTAAAAAAAAAATGTTTTTTTTTCGCTTACGGTAAATAATATTATATTTATTATAGTTAGGTACTGTGGTATTTAACAATAATGATTTTAATATCAGCCATGTAATGTGATGTAATATAGCAAAGTTATATCACCATATTATATGTATGCTGATAAGCAATAGTGTGTCAACCCACAAAAATCAAATTCGGAGATATTGATAAATTTTGATACTGCATCATCTATTTTACACTATTCAAATTATTTTTAAGTCATATAAACTAAATAATTTCGGAAAAAAGTTCCTTAATTAATTGTTTCAAATTTCAAGTGCGTTTCATATTTTGCGATTTATACAATAATTATTAAATATTTGAAAAACTTTTTATTAAATAATATATTAATCTGCTTGAAATTAATTATATCTTTTATCAAAAAAATAAAAGTTAGATATATTTCTTCAAACATTTTCTCAAAATGAAGTCCGTGTGGCTTGACACAGTATTGCCCATCAGCGTCCATATGTAAGTTTAGGTCAATAAGACATTATGATATAGGTGACTTAAGCACATGAAGAATCAATCAATGGACACATCAAGTTAAACCGAGCAACCCTTGATCTTATTATAACCTTACCCTAAAACCTCAGAACAGATTAAAAAATTTAATAAGTATATGGACGCTGATAAGCAATACTATGTCAAGCCACGCGGACTTAAATTTGAGAAAATAACGTCTAAAGATGTCCAATCTATTATATATTAATCTTAAGGAATTTGTTTGAATACGTATATAGATGCTGATAAGCAATAATGTGTCAATCCACAAAAAGTCAAGTTTCGAGATATTGATGTATTCTGATAATGCGTTTCGTATTTTCATTATACAAAAAAAAATTCAGGTCATTTGAACTAAATAAGTACGGAAAAAAGTTTCTTAATCAAATGTTTAGAATATTGAAGTGAGTCCCATATTTTGGATTATGCAATAATTTAATATATTTGAAAAACTTATTATTAGATAAAAATCTTTACTAGCCTATCTGCTATAAATTAATTAAACTTTTTATCAAAACAGAAAAGAAAAGATGGATATATGCTTCTTCAAACAGATGTGTTAGGAATAGGTTCGAAATCTTTAAACGCTTTTTTCTCAAAACGAAGTACCTGTGGCTTGACACAGTATTGCATATCAGCATCCATCTTATCTTTTCTATTTTGTTAAAAGGTATCATGGATTAAAAGCAGATTGGTGTAGTAAAAAGTTAAATGTAATAAAATTAAATGAGATTATTGCATATTGCAAAATATGGAACACACTTCCAAATTCTAATAATGATATTAAGAATTTTTTTTAAATTTGAATGACTTGAATTTTTTTTCAATAATGTTAAATACGTGACGCATTATCAAAATACATTAACCGAATTTAGCATTTTGTGGGTTAAGACATTATTGCTTATCAGCGTCTATAAACAAACAACCAAAAAAAGAACAAAAATTACTTTCCACAAACGACTATCATAATGAATTATTCATTCCAATAAATCAAATTGAACAACATATTCCGAGAAAGCAACAACATCAATTAAATTCGAAAATGGAATCAATTACGCGTCACGTGACGAGAACAACAAATTTTCGGCGAACGCGACCTACCACAACAAACAATGCGTGCGTGTGTGTGTCCCCTCCCGAATTCGCGTTCAAGGTCGTTGCGGCAGGTCAGCGCCGTGACGTCACCGCGCCCTCCAAAACCGGGGTCGACGACCGCGCCGCCATTACGGAAACTGTGCTGTGCGCGTTCGGAATTCGAATTGGGGTATACGCTTGTGTGCGTCCAGTGAGCTTCGCTTGTCGCTGTGTGTGTGCAATTTGGGTTTTTTTAATGCAACGAACAATGGGACCCTTCGTTGTTTATAAACGCTTAATTGCTATATTTTCGCTCTCGCTCCGTGACGGATAATATTTTTTTTGTAAGATATTAATTAAGAAAAAAATATTATTTTAATACAGTATTAGATCGGCTTATACAAAAGTACCGAACAAAATAACGTTCGTATCTTAAGCACCTATTAAAAATACGTTCAACGGATAAAAGTATTATCTATAAGCGAAACTGTTATGGAAATTAAATAACCTTTCTCACAAGTCTCGTCACACGAAAGACGCCATGCTCGTTTATAATGAAATAAAAGCAAAGAATAAAATGCAGTAAAAAGACCCACTCGACCGGTTATGCGGCGATTATAAAAAACCTATGTAGCATCGACCAATCGTCTAACGCAGTTCAAATTTCGGTTGCGCGTGAGCGGGGGGCGTTAGACGCACACAGAGATATTTAAATATGGAATTCGAATTTTAAAATGCTTGGGGTCCTTTGTGGTTGGAGATAACAATAGCATTTATTATATTTGTTGATGTAAGAGTTACGAGTATAGTCTTTCTCTTTCTAGTTTGATTTTTTTAAAAAATAGACTGGGACTGAATCTTAATAACTGCCATGTTAAATAATATATAAAAAAAATATAGATTCAAAAGTGAATTTGCTGATGTGTTTCTTTTTCCTGTTGTATTTAAATTTACTTCACATTTTACAAAATACCTATACGATATTATTACATTATAAATTTAATGTTCAAAACGAATTATATTTATAAAATACCATAATGACCCACTAATTTTATTAGTCAGGTACCTATGTATTCATAAAAACAGTTTAATTTCTCAAAAACATGCAATTCCGCTAAAAAAACTATAGTAATTAATAATTAATATAGTTTTTTAGCCAAAAACCTACATCCACCAATAAGTATAAGGAAAAACTCGTTAAGCGACTAATAATAACCTCTATTTTTTTTCTAACCAAAAATACACCAATCGCAAGCTTGTAAATATTTCGTGCGCGCGAGTGGCCAAAATTAGACACGCATAGGTACAATCATATAAATACTAAATAAATCAAGATATTAAAAAAAATCTAAACACCATTAGGTATATCATAAACATTAAATTATTTATTAACAATATTATTTTTATTAACAATGAAAAAATATAATAAAAATGCATAAAATCAACAGATAACACAAAATACATAAAGTTCCACTCAATCGGTCACGATAGATGTCAATCTAAAGTACCTCCTAATTTTTTCTAACAAAAAAATTAACCAATGAGACGTCTCCAAATTTCGAGGTTGCGTGTGAGTGGCCGAAATTGAGTTAGATGCACACATAGACGAATTCTACAGTATAAAGACACTTGCGCGTGTGTTTGTGTGTTATTAGCATTTGAATAGGTGTTTGTGTGTGCTTAGAATGATTTATGTGCTTAGAATTCGGTAGTAAGAAAGAGATAGACGCATTTTTATATTACATGCGTCATGAGGGGGAAAATGTGAATTCGAAATTTAAATACAAAATCTTTTTGTTTTTACTTTTAATAGGTCCTTTATAAGTACTTGTAACTTTTTTTTTACTTTTTATTCATTATTATTAAACTAATGTTCGCCCGAAGCCTCTCCCACGTGGAGCGTTTATTAAAAGTATTCATTGTTATTTTACACATCCTCACAAAATTTATTACATTATTAAGGTACTAGGATAATTATACAAATATGGCTTATGTTAATAATATATAATTTTATCTTAAATCAATTTAAATTAAAAAATAAATAAAACATTTTTTTCAATCTATAAAACATTTTTCTCATCGAACAAAAGAACGAGAACGAAGATTTAAGATAAAAAGTTTCTCGAATAAAAGCTTTAGTTTACGATTGAACTTAGTTTTAGACGTAAACTAGTTTTATGCTTAAACGTTACTTATTTGCAAAGATAACGGCTTTTATTGACTTTTTTAAAACAAAGAAAAATAATTGGATGCTGATAAGCAATAATGTGTCAACCCACAAAAAGTGAAATTCGGAGATATTGATGTATTTTGATACTGCATCACCTATTTAGCTTTATTCAATAAAAAATAAGGTCATATAAATCAGTAGTAAAAAAGGTTCTTGATAAATTGTTTCGAATTTCAAGGTCGATCCATATATTGTAATTTATACACTAATCTCATATACTTAAAAAACTTTTTACTAGACGATATGTTAAATATATCAACCTGCTATGAATTCATTATACCTTTTATCAAAAATTTACACAAATTGATTAAGAATACGTTTGACATCTTTAGACGCCATTTTCTCAAAACGAAGTCCGTGTGGCTTGACACAGTATTGCTTATCAGCGTCCAGTTTTAAAAAGAATCATAATATTTTAAGTTGTAATTAATCAAAATGAAACTAGATGGCAGCACTTGTAATATTTATTTGACTTACTGTAATGTGAAATTTTGTGAAGTTTTATAGATATTTGTTGCTCTTTCACATCAAAAGTACTAAACAGATTTTGATAAAACTCTACAGTAGTGTCGGGCAAAGCCGTAATTGGAAGCTAGTATGTATCATAACTAAAAAACATTAAACTGTTTATCAATCTGAATATATACGAATAAAATGCTGTTCGTCTGTCTCTCTGAAACTAGAGAATTACAGGATCGATTTAGCTAATTTTGATCATGAAATATTCTATTTCAGAGAAATTTTAAAGGTTGAGAAACATAAATAATAAGTAAAGAAAAATACTAAAAACGACAATTTTATTTTCCGATATAAACTGTTTTGTAATTTAGTTATGTAATAAACAGATAAATTTCTGAACGCTAGGTGGTTTAATAGATGCTATATAAGGTCCGATGTCTTTGGTGTGCTTTGTTGGTATAGACTGTACTGTTTCAGAATTTAAAAAAGTGTGTATCATTTATTGTAAATAAAAATGTTGTATTCAGTTTTTACCACATTTTACACAAATACTATATCTCCATAGGTAGGTGATACGAAGTTAGCCAAGTCATCAAGTACGATACGAAATTTTTATTATGGTAAAAAACATTTTAAAAGATTTTTATATAATTTTTATTTAATAAAGGCGATGTAACGAAAACTAACGTTCATGTAGGTACACCGTAGGACAGTGTCGTGTAGCTACATTGACTTTTTATCCAACAACGCGAAGGAGGATAATGTTTTTATCAGTCTATTGTTAAAATATATAAATATCTTATAAATGTAATTAGATATTCTATATTGTCATTTTGTTAATATTTAGTTTAGTTCTAACAAAAGATTATAAAAATGGCGACACTGTCACTTTAAGAGGTGCCCACTTGATTAATTATAATTTTTGGTCAATCGTCATCTTTGTGATCTTTTGGGGGTAGTTGTCAGCTTATAAATATGGTTAATTTTTAATGTTGCGTCTCAGTTTGTTATCGATTCTCAAGTAATGAGTGAACGACAAAAGTTACAATGCGAAAGTAACTAATAGTTATTATGTGAAGTGTGAGTCAAACTAATTCGTATCTGTAAGTGTGGTTTAATTAAAGAGTTTTATTTACTAAGAGGTGGTTTTAATAATAGTGTGTTCCCTGAATGTAAGAAGTCGCTTACACTATGTATGTGTGTGAGGTTGTACCTTTGTGGCAGTATTTAGAACAACCACATGTGCTGATTTTGATAAATAGACACATCGTTTGACGAACAGCATGAATGTCATAGAAAACATGAAAAAATCAAAATAACCGATTTTGGAAACCATAATATTCAAAAGAAAAAAATTAAAATCGACGAGTTATGTCAAATGGTATCGTTGAATAGACATTTAAAAATCATTTTAAGGTTTCTCATATCGTTTTTCAATCAGAATTACCGTTTAGGATCTATAACGATTTAAAGTTGGTTAGTATCGATTATCACTTATAGGCTTTTAGACGGAACTGATATTGATACGGTAGGTATTGCTGACTGGAATTGGTTTTATTACGCAGTTGGTTTTTAAATTTTTTTTAATAATTTATTTTATTTGATAGAAGCGTTGGCGCAGTGGTCACTGCAACTGACTCGAGCGCTAACGGTCGCGGGTTCGATCTCCGCTCACGGCAAACGTGTGTATTGGCCATACGGATGTTTGTCGTGGTCTGGGTGTTTGTGTTAATGTTGTGAGTGTTTCCGGACCCCCGACACAAGGTCACGCGATCTTAATGGGGGCCGTTGAGTGTGATGCTTTATTTATTTATTTATTTGTTATTCTTCATCCAAAATTAAAATAAAATAGTTGGATATAAATATTAATTAGCTTAATTCCATAAAGATAGGCTTTTAAAAATCTAATTTAAAAATAACAAGGAAAAAAACTAGGCACATTGACAACTTTAATTTATTTAACAAACTTTCCTTATATATACCTGATAATTTTAATAAAAGTTTTAAGCTTAGGTACATTGAAGATATCTTCAATGTATGTACCTAAGTTTAGACTATATAGTCTATATATGTATATAGTCTATACCAAAATTCATTAATACTGGCACAACGGTTGAAGCATGAAAATGTAGAAAACAGACAAGCAGACAGAAAGACAGAATTTTTTTCTTCTTATTTTTTTTTTGGGCACATCATTAGTTTTATAAATTTTATTAATTAAATTTATTAATATTAACATTGTAATATTAGCTTATATTTAGGTAGAGCATAGAATATTCTCCAGCCATTTTAAGATCAGCACTTTTCTTTTTGTTGTGGAAAGAATCCAAGATGCATACTGTGCAGTATTTCATTTGATTTAATTTCGAACATATATAAAATTAAATATACAAAGTTATAGAATTCTTGGTCTGATGCTGCAGCCAGGATCAGCCAGTACACAACCTCCTTAACTAACATCTGAGATATTGTGTTGAATTTTTTTAATTTTCAATTTTAGTCTATTATATTTAAAAAAAAATTATTATAGCTGTACACGTTTTACTGTCCCTCAGTGTACACTGGGTAGCAATTTTTAAGACTAATTATCGCCGTCCGTCAGTGTCACGTAGCGACAAGTCGCATTAGTCGACTGTACTAAGTTTAACTTTTTAAGAAACACTCGTTAAAATACATTTAAAACGATACCTCATTTGTTTTTGGGGTTGTATCAACACCAAATTAAACTTGTTACACCTAATTTTCGTCTTTATAAAGTTGTATTATTTTTGGTGCTTGGTATTCGCATTTATAATAAAAAAAAGTTTAAAGCCTATGAAATGGTTTTACATCTTTAGACGGTATTTCTAAATATGTACTCCGTGTGGCTTGACGCAGTATTGCTTTTCAGCGTCCAATTAATAGAGTTGTAAAAATATTAATCTATATGATCGACAGTTTGGTAACCCACAACTAAAATGCTCATAATTGTTTTTTCCGTAACGTTGGATTTTTTTTTATATTTGCTAGCTCAAAACCTCGTTATTTCTCATTTTTTTTATTCTGTTTTATTTGAAAGGTATAGCTTTCAGATTAACTGCATTTATTTTCAAAATACGTTCCATAGTTTATTTTTAAATCATAATAAGCGGAATAAGTACCTACACTAAATTACATATCATCAATTTTTAATTTTTCATTATTTTTAATTACTATGTGAGTTCTAAGCATTTGCAACAAAAATAGAAAAACAATTTCGTCATTGAAAATACAAAAGATAAGTTAATTAAAAATAAATAAACACGTATTAAAAACACACACACGCGCACACAAAACTAACTCAAATATTAACGTATATAACACACGTTCATCTTTTTTAAGCTAGATTACACATAAACATATAAAACTGTTTTTCTTTATTTTTCGAAATTATAAAAAGCAAGTGTCTATTAAGGAATGTAACTAAGTTAGCGTGTAACACATTTTTCGTTTTTCGTTTCTTCTCGCGCTATTATCATCCGTACTTCGCTTTTACCGATAGAGACTTGGTTTAATTCATACGCTTAATAAGAATTTTCTTAGGCGAGAGTTACATTTTAAAATTGTACTCTTGTTGATATAAAACGTCTCTGTAATCTGGTAAAAGTTATCTAGGTTATGACACTTGTATCAAAAATACGGCACGGACATTAATTTCTTTCAGGTGTAAAGCAATGAGAATTAACTTGAAAAAAAAAATGTAAATCTATACTAATATTATAAAGCTGAATCGTTTGTTTGTTTGTTTGCTTGAACGCGCTAATCTCAGGAATTACTGGTTTAATTTGAAAAATTCTTTCAGTGTTAGATAGCCCATTTATCGAGGAAGGCTATAGGCTATATATTATCACGCTAAGACCAAAAAGAGCGGAGCACCAATGAAGAATGTTTCAAAATCGGGGGAATTTTCCTATTGAGAGAGCCTACGCTGCTAGTTAAATTTTCGCAAAAATCATGTATGACAGAATTGTTCCCTTTTGAAAGATCTAAAAAAAAGTCCGCGAAAGCATATCTATCTTTTAAGGTTAGTGCCCTACAACCTTTTTTATGCTAACCAAATTTGTTCTAAAATGCATTATTGACCCAAAGTAACTATTCCATGCGGACGAAGTCGCGGGCGGAAGCTAGTCTGAGACTAAGACTTCTCCATTATCGTTCCATTTCTCCACTGCCGGACAAAATCCTCAGTTTCTGTTAAGGAAAATAAATAAAGCTTAATTTGTTTTATTTACTCAGAATTTCTACTTATTTTATGCTTGACAGCGAAGGATTTTTTTTGAGGTTGTCAATTTACTGTGTGTGTGTGTGTAGAAATATACAAAGGTACACAGGTAACTATTATTTCAAATAAAATATACCTAATTCTAGGCTCTCGCGAGCACTTTTGAATCGTCAATGCAATAGAAAATATTCACGTCAACGGGAAGCTACCACCGGTTCGGAATGTAAATTCTACCGAGACGAACCGAAAAGAAACTCGATAATTTGATTTCATCATGTTATTTAATCATTTTCAAAATGAACTAACATAAAATGTTTTGATTCGATTAACTTAGAATATATTTCAGTTACAATATAAAAAAAAATTTGGAAAATTCGCTAAAAGCTTATCGCTTGAGCTACGTAAATGCTTTTAAGCTTATTAAGCCGTTTCGAGTAATTCCACGAATCTCCACATGTTTCAGTATTAATTGATTTATATTTTTCACTAAGAGAATTATATTTGTTGAAAAGGCTATTAAAGGACAAATATACAAAAACATAATACGCTAGATGTTCCTTGCGGTTACACGCATAATTTTGGTTACTGCTTTGCTCCGAGGAGTCGTAGGGTGATGTAATATAGCCTATAAGCTTCCTCAATAAACAGACTGTCCAGCGCAAAATTATTTTTTTAGTAGTTTAGTAGCAAATTTTGCGTACTTTGTAATGTAATAGATTATTTGGATATTATTTTCGTATTAGAAAATTAAATCATCTAGTTTCGAAAATCATTCGCCCGCGTATACATAGGAATTTGATATCAAACAAATTTTTTACCCTCTTTTTAACCCCTTTGCGAATGAATCTTAAAAATCTTTTCTTAGTGCACACTTTTTTATTTTTATTTTAATTTATTGACTAAAAACGTTTTTTGTTACAAACGATTAGAATACAAATAGACATTCCACTTAAACCTGTATGGTTTCTGTGTGGAAGCCGAGTTCTTATACTAAGATTTAACGATTAATTAATGCTAGTACCTACTACTTACAATATTACAATTTTATATTTTATATATTACGACGTTTGTGCAACATTTCGTGTTTCTAGACCCAGCGGATTCAGCACTGCGTTGATCGATCTGTCAGTGAATATCAGCCAGTCAGTTTCGATTTTTATATTATACTAGCTGGTACACGCGACTTGGCTTCGATGTCTGTGATGCCTACGTCATAGTAGATTAATGCTTACAAATTCTCATACAAACTTACATCCCCTATTTTATACTCTTGGGGGAGAATTAATCAAAATCTTCTATTAGCGGATTAATTTTTTCTTTCATTTCATTAATCTGCATGCCAAATTTCAGCACGATCCGTCCAGTGGTGTGCGTTGATAGATCACTATGTCAGTCAGTCACCTTTGAGTTATATATATTTAGATATAGATTATAAAGAGGTTAATTTGTTTGTATTTATTTGTATCTTTCGTTGGGTAATAGACAAAGAGCGAAGTCAAACCGAGACGACGTTCGTTTACTAGTTTAGGTATTAACATCATTTCTAAGTGGATCTGCGAATTGTCCTAATAGTAGTAAATGAGACCTAGAAGTCTAGACTTAAGTAAGACGGACACCTAATTCAGGTCGATCAAACTGTTAGCAGATTTAGTGCAATTTCGCTGGAATGTGTCTGACACCTACGTAGGTCTAGGTTACCTAGACTTGTCTAGTGATCTAGATGCATTCGTTTCGAATCTTCATCTATAGTTTAAAATTCTAAATCAAAATATACTTAAGTCAAGTAGGCTTTTACAAGCACTTTTGAATCGTCAATACAGAAACAAAAAAAAAATTGATGAATTGATGAGAAGAATCAGAAAGAAACTCGATAGTAACTCGTTTAAGAAGTTTTACAATACATACAATTGAATTCAGTTTATACTAAATCCGAGCATCTATATCATCTATATAATCTTGAACAGAGAAATATGCTTTCGTTATTAAGGACTTTTTAATATATACTTTTAAATGTTAATTCAAACGTCTTACCACAAATTTCGATACAGCGGGCATTGAATCCGCATCTTTCTGTTTTCTGTGACATGCGCCTTAACAATTGAGCTATTGTCCGCACATTCGTAATGTCGAAATTATATATTTTAAATCTTCTTAAAAAAAGACATTATTTATTCGACCGGTGCCGCGATTTTCTAGGAAATTGCTGATCCGATTTGAATGGGATCTCGTTATATTAATTGATAATATAATATGAAATTAAAATAAATGTGTGTTATATGTTAGAACCTAAAGACCAAGTCATGGGATTTGTAATTATATAGAAAGCACTGCATTAGCGTCAGCTTTATGGCTTCCGTTACGACGTTAAGACTCAGGTAAGTTAATTTATTTCGCGAGCTTTTGAACGTTTAGGTAGCTTCATCTGGAGTAATAATATATTGATTAACGATTTTAAACGAACTTAATTAACCTTCTTTGGGAGATTAATTTTCTTATCCGTTTTTTGGGTTCCGTGGTACTAGGAATCCATAAGGAAGGTATACGAGGTACCCACTTTTCACTTTATTATTTTACCTTTTTTTTTATAAAAATAGAATAGGGAAATGTGTCCTCTAATGTTTTTTTTAATAGGAGAGGAGCCACAAAAGCGTTGTCAGCTTAAAAAGGAAGAATAAGAAGAATAAGAAGTAAGTTTGATTTCATGCCGATTTTCTGTGAGAATATGGTGCTGCCCCGGTCAATCCTGCTCATATATGGATGCTGATAAGCAATAATGTGCCAACCCACAAGTCGAATTCGGAAATATTGATGTATTCTGATAATGCGTCAAGTATTTAACATTATTCAAAAGTATTACAAGTCATCTAATTTAAATAAGTACGGAAAAAAGTTTCTAAAAAGTTCTTAATTTAATGTTTCGAATATTGAAGTCTGTTCTCATATATTTGACAATCTTATTACTAAATAAAACTTTTTATTATATAAATCTGCTTTTAATTCATTATATCATTTATTAAAATAGAAAAGAAAAGTTCGATATACACGTCTTCAAACAAATTTATTACGAAAAGCTTTGACATTTGAGTCGAAATTTTCTCTAAATGCAAGTCTGTGTGGCTTTACACAGTATTGCTTATCACCATATGAACTGTAATCAATGGACTAAAGTTACTCTATCGCAGTACCTTTTTTATTGAAATAGAACGTAATATGTATTGCATAACGCACACTAAGAGAATTAAACTGCGTACTAAAGTTTCCTAAACAACTGTTTAATTTTGTGATGGATAAAAACTTCGAACACAAAAGTCCCTCATCTTCTTAAGTTATTATAGATTTATCACAGACATGATGTTAACTAGTAAATATCAGTTAATGAATCATTTTTGTCCAAGAAATTCAAAAAAAGAGATTCTCGATTCTCAATTTTAATCTTTATTACCTCATAACTTCGTCATATCTCTTTCTCTCTCTCTTTTCATGTCAGATTGAATAAAACGTTGAGATTTAGAGTATTTCTCGCAATTGAATGGACGCTTATAAGCAAAAGGTAACTATGTCAAGCCACACAGACTTAATTTTGAGAAAATTGCATCGAATTAATATTTTAATTAAAACTAGAGTTAATTTAAAACTGATTGGTACCATAAAAAAAATTTCCCTAATAATTAAAAAAAATAAATTGGTATAATAAGACGATTTATCTAATAATAAGTCATTCAAATATATGGGATTATTTTCTAGATTGTAAAATATGGAACACGTTTAAAATTCGAAACATTAAATTAAGAAACTTTTTCTGTACTTATTTATTTGAAATGACTTGAGATAATTTTTAATGACATTAAATAACTAACACATTATCATAAAGATCTCTAAATTTGACTTTTTGTGGGTGACACGTTATTGCTTATCATTAATTTTGGGCCTCGGTATTCGCACCTATAATAAAATCCCGCAACCAATTTTACATTTGCCACTTAATAAGTTTAAAGTCTATATTAAAAATCCTTAATAGATAAAGCATATTATACTATACCAGACTATTTGAACGATAAAGAGCCGTGGATCTAATGTGCGTTGACTTTCTTACAGGATTTCAAAAAAAATGTAATAAAAATTCATAATGTATGAATGATTTTTAAAAGAGTACCTATCGAGTTTCTTGCCAGTTCTTTTCGGTAGAGACTACATTCCGAACCGGTGGAAGCTTAAAAAAATCTATAACCAATGGACCTGTAACTTGACGATTCAAAAGTGCTGTATATTTTGAATTTGAATTTGAATTCAGCATCTAAATGATATAGGAAACAGAATTGTTTCCTTCGGTGAACATACATATATTAGCAATATTAAAAAGCAAATAGGCGGGAGGAAATGGGACGCGTGAAGCTTATATTCATTTAAATGTAGCACAGCGACGATGGGAAACCATGGCTTTATGGGGACTGGATGAGCACTATATTTGTAAAGAAATAAAGAAAAAGAAATCTTTTTTGCAGCCAAACAGCCAATTTAGAAGAAGAAGTATTTCGAACAAAGAAATATTCCAAAATCAGTCCACTATAGGCGGAGAAATCGGTTAACAAACATAATAAAAAACATACATACAGCCGAACATAGAACCTTCTCCTAACTTAGACGCATAGAAGCCTAACCCCCATCTCCCATTCCTTTTCTTACTTCCTATTCCCCTATATCTATTATTTCTTTTTAAACTGCTAACTTGTCTCCTCTGGTGTTGATGTCTATGGTCGGCGAAGATCACTTATCATCAGATGTCTCGTCTGCTTATTTTCCCGCCATATTAATTAAAAAAAAATCCCCATAATATTTTCGTTCAGTGATCAGGAGAACATAGTGTACCCATATTCGAACCCACTTCCATTACAATCCACATGTCCCAACCATTCCAAGTCAATTCAATTGTGAACAATTAATAAACATAAAAAGAAAAATAGAATTCAAAATGAATTTTATACATCTGTCAGTTTAAAATGTAAGTTTTTTCGCGTAACCCGTTTTTGTTCTTAAGACAATGTCTCGTAAAATTTGTTGTTAATAAAATATTGAAGGCCGCGCCCGGTACCGAATTAACTCGCTTCCTTATATGGCGCTGATCAAACGAGTATGAAGTGGCCTTTCAAATATTTTATTGTTATAAATAATGATTATTTCGTATTTTTTTGTTGTGATTTTGCTTGATAACCCTCTCATATACAACTAGCTGGTGCTCGCGACTTAGTCTGCGATGTCTGTGATGCCTACGTTATAGTAGCTTTATGCATGCAAAGTTTCAGCCCAATCAGTTTAACATTGACAAAGTTTTATACAGACTGTCATTCCCTATTTTATGCCCTTGGGGGTAGAATTAATCAAAATCCTTTCTTAGCGGATGCTTACGTCATAACATCGACTTGTATGCCCAATTTCAGACCGCTCCGTCCAGTGGTTTGGGCTGTGCGTTAATAGATCACTATGTCAGTCAGTCAGACACCTTTAAGTAGTATATATTAAGAAGACTTCTTGTCTGTATATTGATAAGTAAAACAATACTTTGTATCCTTTTTTACGAAAATCGCTCGGACGGAGGAGTATGAAATTCCGCGCACTCATAGTTTATATACAGAAGGACAGCAGAATACAAATATTTGTTTTCGATATAAATATTTTAAGTTATTTTAAATCTGATTTACATCCCATCATATTCAAATGGCAAAATATCGTAATATTTTCCAAATTCCAATAATCATTTTAAACCTCGTTATTAGAGGAGACGGAGAATCTTTTGATTTGAGAATCCATCCATCCCTGATCCTGACCATTTATAATACTTGTAGAGTCCCAAGTGCCCAAGCCCATTACTGAGGTTGGGTACGGCTTCCTCTTACATTTTACATTTAGTTGAGTGATTTTACCTACAATAATATTAGAAACAGGAAAGATTTGATTGTTCGTTTATATTGAATAAGCTGCGAAAGTATTAGAATTAAAGAAAAAAATTAAAGGAATATCTTTGCGTTGCTTGGCCCGTGTATTGAGGAAGGCTATAAGCTGTATTACATCTCGCTACGACTCATAGGAGCGAAGCAGTAACCACAAACGCGAGTGAAACAGGGACAGCTGGGTCTAATAGCTTATAATCAGATTTCCTTCGCGTTTTTGAGGGTCATGTTTAACACTAACCAAATCTAACGACGCCAATTGCTCCAAGTCACATCAATATATTTTACATCCACGCGGGCATATCGTTTGAAAAGTTTAGTTTCGCGGCTATTTCGCTGGACATTATCGGCGTGTCGGAACTCGGCCGTCGTCGGACAACTTCGTGTGTTTCCGTATGGGGGGAGGGGGAGCTAATAAACGGGTATTACTTTTGATGTCAATACGCGTTCGTACGTGGAAAAATATTTATTGGAGGTAATGTGATCAATAGGTGTGTTTAATATTTGATTATTTTTAATGCCAAGTTCCTATTATCACGAAGTCTTAGGCGAGGACTACACTTGTAAGTTTTGCTCTCAGACTTTCTTAAAGATTTACATAAGCTGTTCGTCATTGCTTTAGACTTGAAAGAATTTACTGTCAGTGCCTATATTTTAACCACTTACAGCATTTGTAAGGTTACCGAGGTAACTGTTACCAGGTTACAGAGTTGTTTTGAGCTGAGACGGCCCAGTGGTTAGAGCACGTCGATCTCAACCGATGATCCGATAGTTCAAACCCCGGCTAGCGCCGCTGAGTTTTCAAGTTCGAAATTAGTGTTTAAAACATCGTGAGGAAACTTGCATGTACCGGAAATATTCTGATACATGTAGGTATATTTGTGAATCCACAGTGGAGCAGCGTGGTGGATTAAGCCCTAAACCCTATCCTTAATAAGAGAGAAGTTCTATGGCCAGTAGGAAATTTACAGGCTGTTCCTTTACTTTCACTTTTAGAGTTTATTTTATGTTAATTACGTAAAAACTTACAAATGTTATTCTCGCCTTATAGCTGCCCTAGAAGTTTTTACTTATTATGCTTTTATTAATAGTTTCTTTCTATAGGACGTAGGTACATAGTTCAGGTCAAATCTAATGAATACATGATTGGACTGAAATATTTCATATC
Source organism: Hypolimnas misippus (assembly GCA_037950945.1). NCBI lineage: Eukaryota > Metazoa > Arthropoda > Insecta > Lepidoptera > Nymphalidae > Hypolimnas > Hypolimnas misippus. The sequence goes on from JBBEEQ010000009.1 coordinate 8,471,008, forward strand.
TAGTTAATATAGGCCACCATAGAAAATTTCCTATTTTCTGATGGGGTTTCAACATCCATAGCAGCTTCTTAATTTAGCACCATAAATGAAACATATGATTTGGCTTTGGGCAGTGGCTCTAATGTCCAGGCTCTAAAGCTTGGTCGTGACTTCCTGGACAATGGAACACAATAGCACCGTGTTTGGTGTCATTTAAGTTGCATTGATAAATATTAATATAAGCCTAACTCCCCCCCCCCCCCCCCCCATTCCTATTGATAAAAGCTATAATTAATTAAAGGCAGATTGATATATTTAATGTGTTATCTAATAAAAACTTTCTCAAATATTTGAGATTATTGTATAAATAGCAAAATATGGAACGCCCTTGAAATTCGAAACATTAAATAAGAAACTTTTTTACGTACTTATTTAGATTAGATCACTTGAATTATTTTGAATAATGTTAAATAGGTGACGCAGTATTAAAATACATCAATATCTCCGAATTTGAGTTTCTGTGGGTTGACACATTATTGCTAATCAGTCATATAGGCTGCCGCGACCGGGGCAGTACCTCACTCTCACAGAAGATCGGACTGAAGTAGCTGCATTTCGTACTCTTCCGTTTCATTCCTTATTTCTTTTGAAGTTGGCAACGCATTTGTGTCCTTCTTGTGCTGTAAATGTTCATGGGCGGTGATGATCACGTAACATCAGGTATCCCACCTGCTCTTTTCCTAGCTATTATGTATATATAAAATTGGCGTTATTTTTGATTAAATTGTACAATATTGTCATAAACGAAATTGATTTTTCATAGATGGAAGTTGTAAAACTTTTACCACAGATCGTCATCTTGTCTACCACTGGAACTCGATCGTGTAAAGAAAACATAATTTATTTTACTCGAATGACAAATTTATTTCAATTATTTTCATTTTTAAAACCAAACTATTGAATCAATTTTGTAAATTATGTGTGACAAATCGGAGAGTATAAGCCTTTCAAACAAAAAAGAATAAAGCAAATCGGTTCAGCCATTTTCCTGTAATCAGTAGACAAACAAAAATGTTCTTAACGAATTGAAAACCACCTCCTTTTTTTGGAAGTCGGTTAAAAATCAAACCATTAACATCGAATGATTATAAATAATAAGTTATTTATTATTATTAGTGAAATGAATTCTTAATTATAACTTGTAACCTGCATTGTCTGTTTAAGTGAGTTACTTTGATTAAATAACTTTTGTGAATTCTGCTAAATTCTTTCAGTCATCCAACTCAATTATCCTTAAATTGATATAAATATTTTTGTAGTAATTTAACAAAATTTCAAAAATCTATCATCAAATATATCTAACAATGTTACAATTCAACATTATCGAGAACAAATAGTACGAACCATGGTAGAAGCGGTAGCGAGCACTCCGTATTTATGGGAGTATAAACATGAAACGCTCACTTGCAGCTAAGACATCCTGTACACCATAACTCACTATACCCTGGTAACATGGCCGTAACTCCATGGATTTTGGTCCATTAATTTAGGTTCCTGTGACCAGATTCCAAAGAGGCCATGAGTACCAACGAAGCCTAAATAACATACATAAAAGCAAAGTCTGGCTTAAACATTATTAGGTATATACCTAGCTAAAATATATTCGTATACTACATGACTTTAATTATTGACTTTTTAATGTTTTAGTAATTAACAAACCTATTTCAGTAATTTTAGTAGATAAATTCCATTGATATTCGTCCATAAATTTAGGGTACGATGACCAAAATCCAAAGTGTCGGTCCAGATGTGATAGCTCGTACACACAAACTGCCGAACTTTACAGGAAAGACAAAAACTTCTTTTAAATCTAACTATAATAAATAGAAGTACGTTTACATTTTTAAATAATTGAAACTTAGGATATTGTAAGAGATATTTTTATTATAAAAATAAATAATTTGGATACCGTTCTCACTGAGAAAATCCATTTTTACCAAAATTGTTAGTTACGAGTTATGACATATAGAGCGACGAAATTAAATTGAAGGCATCAGAACCAGAGTGGTCTAATATCCATAAAACAGATTTCTGACTTAAAATATATTAGTATCCCACTATACTTACCTAATACATAATTATATACTGCATCAGTAATTGCCTATCATATGTTTCTTTTGAGAATTTGATCTTAAGATCCAATTCTCAAAATGTGCTTAATTTTAAGTATACTATTTTCGATTTCAATCACTCAAATATAACGTAAAATTTAAACTTAACTCGGGTTTGAGATCTTAACTGCAATAATAATTTTGATAAGGTACATTCCAAAACACATTTATATTAGGTATAAATGGATGCTGATAAGCGATACTGTGTCAAGTCACACGGGCTTCATTTTGAGAAAAAGGCGTCTAAAGATGTTGAACCTATTCTTAATTAATTTGTTTGAAGAAGTACATATATATCCATTTTTTCTTTTCTTTTTAATGAAAATATAATTAATTAAAAGTAGATTGATTTATTTAATATATTATCTAGTAAAAAGTTGTTTAAACATTTCAGATTATTGTATAAATTGCAAAATATTCCATATTTGCACTTGAAATTCTAAATAATTAATGAAGACACTTTTTTCGTACTTATTTAATTTATATAACTTGTAATTTTTTTAATTTTAAATAGGGGGTGCAGTATCAAAATCCGTAATATCCCCGAATTTGACTTTTTGTGGGTTGACACATTATCGCTTATCAGTATCCAAATTAACGAACGGAATCAATACAAACACACTAAAACATTACGTATCATTTAGGCTTATTGTTAGTATCAAGATACAACCTAAGCACTAGGGCTTACTCCATCTTTATAGTCTAGATTAGTTCGCAATTAATTAACTGCTGAATCGCCTAGAACCGGGATTATTCTGACTACAATCACCCTTAGCGTCTATACCTAGATTTAGATTAATTAAAATCTATCTTTATTCGGTTTAAGGTTATTTGAGTTTTGGTTCTAATTGACGTATCATGGTGCGATGTTTGAAGGTACTTCCTTATCGGTATTGTGACATGGATGCTGATAAGCAATAATGTGTCAACCCACAAACAGTCAAATTCGGAGAAATCGATGTATTTTTATTTCAGCGTTAACTATTTAACATTATTCAAAATAATTTCAAGTAATTTAAAAAAATCGTACGGAAAAAAGTTTCTTAATGTTTCGAATTTGAAGTGCGTAACATATTTTTCAATTTATACAATATTTGAAAAACTTACTATTAGATAAAAGTTTTATTACATTAGTTTTTAATTAAATTTACCTTTTATAAATATAGAAAAGAAGAAATAGATATATACATCAAACAAATTAAATAATGTAGGACAAAGTGGTCATAACTCTTGGTGAATGTAGATACGTGTTACACATTGTATTATTACCAATTGCGACGGTAACTCTGAAACTTAGTGAAAAGAACTCATCAGGATCAGGGTGTCTGGACACCAAGTTAGTAGACTTGTTCATTGAACGAATGGTAATGACAATGGTTTATATAATTTATAAATAACTAAGATTAGTATTTAGAATCATACCTTATACCATCTTACTACGTAATGAAAACTACTTTACCTTTGTACATTTTGGACTAACAACTTTTTTTATTATGCATAAAATAATATATTAATTCAATAAAAAAACATTACACACACGATCATGTATTTGAAACACACGAGACATTTATTTATCGTTCGTCGAAATTTGTCGTCGAATTCCGACCGCTACACCAACATCAAATCGATACCTCCCACGTAAGTTGTTGTAACCCCAAAATTACAATTTTACAGTAGAGCACTTTTAATCCGTTTTAGTTTGAAAGTTACAACAAAATACGCCTTCTTTCAGGCGTTGTAACTTTCCTTGAAAAAAAAAAGATTTTTGGTATTTTTTCACTTTGAATGCATTAAGCAATGCAAATTCGTGTAGTATTCAGTAAAAACGCTAACGGCAATTTTGTGGCTTACAATAACTTACGTGGGAGGTATCGAAATATAAATCGTACAAGATAGTAAGGAATCTATTCAAAAAATATTCTTATGGACAGACGGCCATAATAACATTATTATACACACAGTATCCGATAGAATAATGACGTTATTCCAATGAAAAGATCCTGAATTAACAATAATAGAGTGATTTACTTTTATAGCGGCAGTTAAATGAAATTAGCAGCAGTTAAAAAGCTTTTAGCGACTTAAGTTAAATTACGCCTCGGCACCTTATTTATAATATGACAAATATTACTTATTTGTGATTTTATTCGATGTTTAACGAAGATATGAAACGTCTAAATATTTTTTTTTTCGCTTTTTTTCTTTCTTTAGAGAGAAAAGGCAAAGGTATTACACCGTACAACCAAGTCATTTGTAAATTTTATTCATATTATATTAAATTGTAAGACATAAAGCCATATTTTCCGTTTAAATAAATTAAAATAAAAATAGTTTGAATAATTTTAATATATATTTTTTTAATGACATTAAGTGGCAATAGATTCATTAAATTACAGCTTACCTCATCTTGTCAATGTCACCATGTTAATCAATGAGAGAATTTTGGCACAACTAAAAGGCATTAACCAACGGATTGAATTCAACCATTTTAAATAATGTTAGTGGGTTTAAATATTAGATGGCATTACGATTACATTGGACAAAAATAAAATAATATTTATTACTTACTTTAAATAAATTAACAAATATTAATAATGTTAATATATAAGTTTGTTCATTATAAAGTTTAAAAGATTAAGATTAAATTCATTGTTAAAAAATAAAAAAAATAAAAAAAATATTTCATTATTAATTGAAAAATTTATCGTTACATAGCAAGTTTTATTATATTTAATAATTTTATTTTCAATCACGAAATAGAACATTGTGAACAATGCCAGATATTCTCAAAAAAAAAATTTATAACCCGACTTCAGTAATACACGTGATATCGTTTACTTTTTTCGACCTTGTTTTGGGTCTGCCTTTGGATCTACGACCTGGAAAGTTATAGTGCTAAATTCTAATCCTTACGATCCTTCTAATAATATACGTGCGAAAGTGGCTCTGTCTGTATGTTACGCAATCACGCCTAAAGTAGTGAACCGATTTAAATAACATTTGGTATAAAGATAGTTCAGAACCTGAGAAAGGACATACTTTTAATGCGAAAAAAGACTGTAAGGGATATTGATATAGACTATAAAACTTTGTATAGAAATGATGGTAGACGTTTGAAATTTATATTTTTAGGCTTTTGATTAAAATAATGTTTACCTTCCCTACTTGAATCGGAAATTGTTTACTATTTCATTGAATTCCAATTTTATTTTCGCGTAACCCTATACCTTTATTTAAATTAAAATTAATAATTTTTTAAAAGCAAACGTCACTGTTTATAGTATTACCTATCTGTGAGTGCAATGCGTCAAAATCGGTCCAGCCGTTTCAGAGATTAGCCGAAACAAACTAACAGACAGCCAAACGAAAATTAAAAATACGTGTTTTTAATGTAAGTACCGTATATACTTTCATATGCATTTAATTGAAAGCTGTTAATTTGAACTCACAAACAGACAATGCAATTTTATTTATTTGTATAGATAAAAAATAGTTCACAACAATTAATTAACGGTTAATTCTAATAACATAAACAACGCATGCCCTAATAAACCCAACATATAAAGCGCAGTTCAGACGTATCCGTTTGAAGTGATAAAAAACGCGCCGCCCGCCTGTGATCAGCGTGGGATGTAATTGCCCAATCAGCCTTCCGTGAGGGTGAGCATGCGTTCCTCACTGTTCACGTAGCTACTGATCATCATGGCGTACCGTGAGCCAGTTGATGGGGCACGCCGATCGATGGATTCGAATCCGGCTGAAACATAACCACAAATATCCATCCGCCATTTTGTTGTTTTTTTATGTAGGTAGTTAACTGCCCAGTGTGACTCGCTTCATCAAGGCGATTCTAATGATGTATCTTTTATCAAAATCAGTTAAGCTATTTTGTAGTTACGCGGATACACGAACGAACGTACATAAAGTTAAGTAACAGTCTGTAAATGTCCTACTGCTGGGTAAAGGCCTCCTCTCCTATTATGGAGAAGATTTAGAGCTTAATCCACCATGTTACTTCACTGCGGGGCGGATATATATGTTTCAGAACTTCTTCCGGTACATGAAGTTATGCTCACGATGTTTTCTTTCAGCGCCGAGCTCAAGATGAATTTGAACACAAATTTAGCTCTTGAAAACTCAGCGATGCGACCCGAGGTTTGAACCCGCGATCATCAGTTAAAATTGACGTGGTCTAACCACTAAGCCATTTCGAGTCTCTACACAGCATACATATAGGTGACAGACACGTTGGCGCAGTGGTCACTGCAAATGACTGAAGCGCTAACGGTCGCGGATTCGATCCCCGCTCACGGCAAACGTCTGTATTGGCCATACGAATGTTTGTCGTGGTCTGGGTGTTTGTGTTAGTGTTGTGAGTGTTTCCGGACCCACGACACAAGGTCACGCGATCCTAATGGGGGCCGTTGAGTGTGATGCGTTTATTATAGGTAAAATACCCACGAAGCAACGACGCATCGTCTTTTGTTTGATTTAAATAACAAATCATGACATTGCAAACTTTCAAGACGCAACGTCATAACTTCACAACGTCGTAAATCTTTGGATTCCTAAGATGACGTTGCCTGCAACTGAGAAAAAAAGGTCATTTACCAATCGGTTTTTACCTTCAGATAACGTCTACCAAACCTGAAGAAATGAAATGAACAATTTGTTGAAAAAAAAAAAAAAACAGATTATATCAAAAATAGTAACATTGCTTAATTATTATAGATGTCGCTACGTGTACTTTATTTTGTTGTCTTGCAACACTGTAATAAATAATAATGCAAAAAATCTTTTTCTACTATAGACAGCCCATATACGAACTGTAGTCAAATGATACCGGTAGACCTCAGTGTTCAATTCTTAGGTTTAATTTGATAATAATTTAATAATTTCTAAACGACAAACCTGATACCTAGTTTAGTGTTCTGCGCAGCTTAATGCGCATCGTTCAGATATTTACACTTTAAGGATCGAGGTATTATATAATAGAGCTTCAGTATAAAATACGTTTATAAATTTCGTCGTTCTACGTACCCATCACGTCTAGACCGACGATTTAATAGGTATATTTTGATGCTGATAAGCAATAATGTGTTAACCCACAAAAAGTCAAAATTAGAGATATTGATGCATTCCGAAAATGCATTTCGTATATAAAATTATACAAAAAATTTTCAAGTTACCTGAATTAAATTAATACGGAAAAAAGCTTCTTAATCTAATGTTTAGAATATTGAAGTGAGTTCCATATTTTGGATTATGCAATATTTTAATATATTTGAAAAACCTATTAGATAAAACTCTTCACTAGCGTGTCATCTATTAGTTAATTATACTTTTTATCAAAATAATAAAGAAAAGATGGATATATGCTTCTTCAAACAGATGTGTTAATAATAGGTTCGACATCTTTAGACGCCATTTTCTCAAAATGAAGTCCATGTGGCTTGACACATTGCTTATCAGCATCAAATTGTTCACGAAACTAAATATCCGTTGTACGAAAATAGACAGCAAATAAACGGTTCAGAAACCCATCTAAAGTGCCGCTTCAATCGCAAAGCCAGTCCATGTTTGGGCTCACCGGTGTCTAGCGCATCTGTCGCAGCTGCTACAGGTGGTCTAACTTACAACCCAACCTAACGGCCGGGATGTGTTAGAATATTCACACCGTAGCGTAACAGAGAACTTCGACAAAAAAACTTTTTTTTTCAAAAAAAGCAGGTTCTCGATTCTTTTTTATAATAAAATCCCAAAGCGTTACAGTTTACAAATAATAAATTAAAAGTCCTTAATAACGAAAGCATATTGCTCTGTACAAGATTATATAGATGATAAAGATGCTGGGATTATAATAAAATAAAATGTATGAATAAATGTTAAAATGTAAAATAAATGTAATGTATGAATTGTAAAACATTTTAAAAGAGTAACTATCGAGTTTTTTACCGGTTCTTCTCGGTAGAATCTGCATTTCGAATCGGTGGTGGATTCATCAATTTAATTTTTTTCTGTATTAACAATTCAAAGGGGCTTGTAAAAGCCTAATTGAATAAAGTATTTTATTTTAATGCATTGTTAAGGGCATGGACGCATATAAAATTCCATAAACGCCCCTTATCGTATATAAGGGAGGTTTATGGAATCTAATATACGTCCATGCCCTTAACACTGCATTAAAATCCATGCTAATATTATAAAGCTGAAGAGTGTGTTGTTGGTTTGAACGCGCTAAACTCAGAAGCTACTGATTCGAATAGAAAAACGGTTTTTGTGTTAGATAGTTTATTTATTGAGGAAACCTATAGGCTATATTATGTCACACTACAACTTATAAGAGCGAAGCAGTAACCATTAAAGCAAGGGACAGCTCGTTAATAATAATAATAAGACACAACTTTATTTCACAGACAAAAAAATACATAGGAAAGATTAAAAATAAAATAAAAGAACGCAAAGAACTCAATCACTAAGTAAATAGTGTTTAAAATTAATGTTTGATTCCATTTTGAATAATTTTTTATCTAATTTCGAAAAGTCTCTAAATATCACAAAATAAATGTATTCATAAAAGAATACAGTTTAAAATTTTTACATAACGAGAAGTAATATCGGTGTGATTGAGGAATTATTTCAACTTAGACGATTATTCGTGTCGGGAAATTGAAACTAATCACTAAATAATTCGAAGTGCTATACATTTCATTACGAATGTACTTTTTTGCGTGCTTTTTATTATCACCGACGCAGCTTACATATTAAAATTGGTCTTGGTAATAAAATTTTAACGGAGTTGTGTAATAAATATATTTTTTTAATGTCTCCGTTATATCGTTTATTTCCAAAATAATTTTCAAAATAGTTCATAAATGATGAAGTTCTAGATGAAGTTACTAAAATCATTGTTTTTGTAGACATATATAACCGACTTCAAACAGAATTGTTGTTGAACCTATAAAAAGACTACTATCAGTTGGACGCTGATAAGCAATACTGCTTTAAGCCACACGAACCTAATTTTGAGAAAATGGCGTCTAAATATGTCAAACCTATTCTTAATCCATTTATTTGAATACATATATTCATCTTTTCCTTCGTTTATTGATAAAAAGTAAAATAATGAATTAAAAGCAGATTTATATATTAAATGTGTTATTTAACAATAATTTTTTCAAATATTTAAGATAATTGTATAAATTTCAAAATGTGTGTGCGTTCCATGCACTTGATATTCGAAACGTTAGATTAAGAAACTTTTTTCCGTACTTATTTAGTTCAGATAACTTGAAATTATTTAAATAGGTGACGGAGTAACAAAATACATCCATATCTCCGAATTTGAAGTTTTGTGGGTTGACACATTATTGCTTATCAGCATCCATTTATGAGATGCTAATATATTATATCCTATATATTATACTTAAATCTAAATTGAAAAATGTGCATTTAAATAACGGAAACCCATTCAAATCGGACCAGTAGTTTTTGAGAAAATCCCGGACATATGTATCTAACGTTCATACTTGTTGAATACAGAAAGTAAATAGCTTTTACGAATTGAGAATCTTTTTTATTTCAAAATCGGTTAAAAATTGCATAAATTGTATTTAGCTTTATATCTATTTAACCAACGACGCAAAGAGGTGGGTTATAAGTCAGTGTGTGTGTGGAATTGTAGTTTTCTAACGAATGGACTATTTTTGATGTAATTTTATTTTTTGTAAGTTAACGCAGTAGAAGTGGTTCTTAGTTGTAATTTATGAAGATGTTCAGATGTTTGAATAACGTCAGCGCTTGTTTAGTTATTGTAGTGACACGTTTTTTTTTTAAATTTAAATTTTATTTAAAATGAGCATTGTTAAACAGTCCATTTAATTTTTACTTTATTGAATATGGAATACAAATATGTACATACTGTATACATATAATCATACAATATAAAACTCATTATGATTTTACCATTTCAAAAACAAATAATAAAAAAAATATTAACATATCAAACTGTGAAATACGAAAACAAATTAAAAATAAAACGCAAATACGCAAAATCTTGGCATTTTCGTAAAACCTCTTTCGTATATAAACTCGATAAACGTTGAGGCATTAAAAATTGCGTCCATGACCTATCTCAGAAGTGCATTGTGTAAAAAAAAACGGTGTCAACGAACGCGACACACGCACACATGAACGATGTAAAACGGGATTTGAGCGGACATCATTGCGCGGGCGCATTCGATTACACACGGTATTGAATCTTAAGATATAGATCAGATATGACGGATCGCTGGAAATCATTCGAGATCGAATTTCTGTTTGATTTTAAACATTTTTATTGGCGATTAATATTGATTTGATAAAAACCATAAGTATTTCTTTTGGTCGTTAAATTAAAACAGTATAAAAGATAATTAAAACATTTAGAAATTGATGGAAAGCTTTTGTTTAATCAATTCAAATTCTAAATCAAGATATACTTTTCTTATAAGCTACCACCGGAATATAGTCTTATAATTTACTTATTTACTTAATTAATATTATCAGTTAGTTAAACCTTGAAATTGAATTTTGAACTTATTTTATTTATAAGTATTTGCCCAAAACGGTTTTTTAAGGAAGAAAATATAGGAGTACAGGTAAAGCTATTTCGAAAATTATAGATTTAAACGATACAAAAGTTTAAGCTTTTAAGTTTGTTGTTGGTGGTTTGGTGGTTACCATTTCATTCCTCTTTAAATATATATTTATATACATTTTAATTACCAGGCTCGATTTGGAGCCATGTAGTTGTTCTGTAAATCTTTGAATACAGTTTCTTCTTGACTTGACATAGTTCCTTCCAACAATTTTTTCTAGCTCTCGTAGTCTCAATTTTGGATAAAAACAACTGCATTTAAAAAAAAACTTTTATATTTACTTTCGTACTAAAAGTATAAAGATGTTATTGTCACGAGCACAGAAAATGCACATGAAGTGGCTAATATAGCTGCGGTTCGGACAGTGAGTGAGTTCGAGTGTGAGCTATGGGCGGCGGTGATCATTTAACATCAGATAACCTGCTTGCCTGCTTGTTTTGTCATGTTATATATATATCGAATAGCATAGCTAAAACTCAAGGATAGTTGGACCGATTTGGCTAATTTTGATATTAAAATATTTCTGTAAGTACAATGATGGTTTAAATGGTGAGAAAAATAACTAAGAAATAAAGTAAAATACCAAAGAATTAAAATTAATTTTCCAATATAAACTGCTTTGTTACTTGGTTGAAAAATTTATAGGTGTGTCCAGAATTGTTTAATAGCTGTAAAATAAGGTCCGAGTACTTTGGTCTGTTTTGTTATAATACAAAACATTTCAAAATTAAAAAAAAAAAGTGTCTTGCATTTATTGTAGATAAAAAAATTGTATTCCATTTTAAGTTCTTCTATTATTTATATTAAAAAAAAACACAAAGTATAATAAATGCTAAGATAATTCCCATCGTGTGCAGCGGTGCGCGTGCGCCGAAATGCAGTTTCGGGTGTACGTCCCGTGAAGGCCGCGCGACTCATTTCCTTAATAAATTCGCTTATTCACCGCGTTCGAAATAAACAAGAAGATAAAAGTTTAAATGATTCCTCTTTATAAAAGGTTTCGTGATATTTGTTATTTATGAGATTGAATTAATTTTACTTGCGGTGTCACTCGCGTTTATGGTTACTGCTTCGCTCCTATCAGTCTATAGCTTTCTTCAATAAATAAACTATCTAAAACAAAAAGATTTTTTTTTAATTCGAACCAGTAGTTCCTGAGATTAACGCGTTCAAACAAAAAATAATCTCTTCAGCTTTATAATATTTTATTTTTATTCCTGATATTTTTTAATAGATATAGGTTAAGTTCATACTATTCGACGGTTAAAATCTTTGAGTGACTCACCCATTGGACACTTAAGCAATACTATGTCAACCCACACGGACTTCATTTTGAGAAAATGGCATCTAAAAATGTCAAACGTAATCATAATAAATTTGTTTGAAGCATATATCGATCTTTTTATATTTATTTTGATAAAAGATATAATGAATTAAAAGCAGATTGGTATTATAAAAAGTAAACAAAACTCTTATGTAAATCAAAGTCAAATCTTCGATTATTCCATTATAATGTGGACGCTGTTAAGCAATACTGTGCCAAGCCACTCGGACTTTATTGAGAAAATGGCGTCTAAAGACATAAAACCTATTCTGAATATTTTTGTCAAAGAATCAAAAGTATATACCCATCTATACTTTTTCTATTTTGATAAATGGTTAAATTAATTAAAATCAGATTAGTATATTAAAAAGTTTTATTTTATATATGAGATTATTGCATATTGCAAAATATGGAACCTCAATATGCAAAACATTGAAATCAGAAACTTTTTTCCGTACTTATTTAGTTAAGATGACTTTAAAATGTTACGAAATAACGAATAAAGTTAAATACACAACGCATTATCAGAATACATCAATGTGTACGAGTTTGATTTTTTGTGGGTTGACGCGTTATCGCTTATCAGCATCCAATTATGCTCGTGGGACAGAGTCGGTTACGAAGACTCGCCACAGAAATTAAGATCGAAGTTATTTGACAATTTTTACGTTTGTCAAACCTTCAATTTATTTAAACGTTTAACGACTTAATAAGCCAGGCCACACATTGTAAGTCTATTATTTAATTTTCACGCGACCCAATGACTATCCCGAAGTACGATATTGTACTTCTGACAGTATTCAGTCTCATAAAAAATTACGAGTATAATACCTTCCAGTGCACGTTAAAAGGTTGCTAACATTTCTTACAATATGCGGCTTGACTGAAACTAAAAATTCAATATAAATAAATATATCGATTTTAACTTAATACAATTTAACAAAAATATCATATAAGGAGGACTCTTAAAATGTATTGTATTATTAAAAATGTAAGTATGTAACTATATTGCTTCATTAATATTAATGAGTACAATTTGTTTCATTAAGACAAGCCTATTTTGTTGCAGTAAAATTACAATTATTTATGTTGATTTTATATATTAATTTATTGGTTCTAAAGAAATTAATTTATATACAACTAATTAAACATCCCGATTCGTACAGATAAAATAACGTTATTAGTATTTCAGATGTGTTTACAACACCTGGTAAAGTAAATTATATTATATTAATTGATTTATATATCATGTACTAATTGTCTACAAAGAGGAGCTTATTACCCAAAAGCATTTTCTGCCAGCCAACCTGTCGGATATATTGAGAAAAGAAGGCGCAAGCTCAAATCAAGAATTAATAACAGATAAAAAATAATAATAATAACTACAGATACGTTATAAGCCCCTGGATTTTGGAATATAGAATATAAATACAACAATGTCGCCTAGCAACCAGCTAGCAAATAAGTGTGACAGATAAAAGAATCTTTAATCAACAAGTCAAGCGCGGGTTCAGGCAGAATTCAGTAATTGCCTTGTCCTGACTTATAATCGAAACAAAACTAGGCGTAGTATCTTAAACCGCGAGACACGTATTGGTAATTTTTTTTAATTAATTTTCTGTAATACCTATATTCCTAAATCCCACAAAAATTTACCCCCCCCTCCTCTTCCTCCATTAATAAAATTAAAATGAAAATACACTTTATTGAAGTAGGCTCTCACGAGTACTTTTGAAGCGTCAATACACAAAAAACAATGATCATATTAGAACACGTCGATCTTAACTAATGATTGCGGGTTCAAACCCCACCGTCACCGCATGTGTCGAGAGAAATTCTGACACACGCAGTGGAGCAGCGTGGTGGATTAAGCTCTAAACCTTCTCCTTAATAGGAGAGGAGGCCTTTGCCCAGCAGTGGGACATTTACAGGCTGTTACTTTACTTTACTGGTACATACGCTGCCTGGAGTCCCACATACCTGCCTGAACCAAACCGGCGGGATGCATAAAAGTACCTCTTTCCCATAGACAAAAAAGTCTATTGACGAGCTTGAAAAGGTTGGAAATAAGTACAGATTGTTTAATGTCAAATAGTACAAATGTAAGATATCTATAGAGAGGGTTGCCATCTCTAAAATTTGGCAACCAGGACAAGACGCGTAAAAACGCCGGATTTTAGATCCTAGAACCCGGACATGTCAGGTTTTTTTTAATAGTCAGTTAAATCAAAAACAGTTGAAAATGATATAAATTAATTTAATTTATTTTCAGACTATAAAATTAAATTTAGTCATCTTTTATCATCATTTTTAATATACCTAAAAAACAGAATCTTATTACAGTTTGTTACAAATTGTCTTAATTATAATTTACATTTTTAAGCCCGGTCTACAAATGAAATTTTTCCCCGGATGGTCCCCGGATGCCCTATAAACTAGGACAAATCCGGGGAAACCCGGATGGATGTCAACACTATATATAGCTATAATGAATAATGTTATTAAATAAAATATCACCATGTATATTCAAATTTATAAGCACAATGTTGCTCAAAACAATTATTGAAAAAACCGGCACCATTTTTCAATTGAAGAGATGTTAAAAATGTTACGTATTTTATAATTAGGTATTTGCAACAAAACAAAGAACCGGTCATCCATTAAATTATTTAGTACAAGTTATTATGACATATAAAGTATTTGAAACGTTAATTAAATGTTGAATATACATATTTATAACAATACCTTACGAGAACAATGATTACAATCGCCCACCAGAAGAGACACAAATGCAAGCCTTAAAGAAATTAGGAATGATATAATGATGTATTCTAATAATGTAAAGACCACAGTAAAAATCTGTTTGGCTATTTGTTATGTTCACCTCTAAACCGCTTAACCAATTTCGGTACAGCTATAGCTTTGATCATGAAAAAGGACATGGATATTTCTTGTCACGAAAATAATTCTCAAAACAAACTTTCTACGAAGAATAAATGGCGGAAATCGTTTCGTTAAAAATATAAAACTTCTTTTTTGAAGATGAAAGAGAAGACGTCATCGTAAAACAAGTTCACTGTGGAGATAATAAAATACGAAAATATAATATATTGAATATAAATGTTAAGCTTAGAGTAAGTTTTTTATTTTTTTTTTTAATTATAATTTTGTAAAAACGTTGCCGATAAGCGTAATAGCTTGGTGAGAACAAAATTATTTGTTATATATATATATATATATATATATATATATATATATATATATATATATATATATATATATATATATATATATATATATAATACAAAACGTAAAATTCGGGAATATTGATGTATTCTGATTATGCGTCATCTTAACCAAATAACTATGAAAAGAAGATTTCTTAATTTCAGGCTCGAAGCCTGAAATTAAGAACAACAATCTCATATATTTGAAAAAATTATTATTAGATAAAACTTTTTATAATACCGATCCGCTTTTAATTCATTGCTTTTATCAAAATAGATACTAAAAGATGAATAAATACTTCTTCAAACGAATACGTTCGACATATTTAGACGCCATTTTCTCAAAATGGAGTCCGTGTAAAAAAAACTTGCGAACTAAATTAAATTTAAAATCACCCAAAAAGTTATTCGTTCGTTCGATGTATGTCTGTCCGTCCGTTCCCGAGCTGAATGTAAACACAATGTACGTTTGCATTAAGTTAAAGTTAATCGCTCGTCTAGAATCAGTACGCGGTTCGAAAATAAATGCCTTTTTATATTGATTCTTTAAAAGTTTTAAGTTGAGTTTAGGTAATAGTAGATTTTGTGATGTTTAAATTCATTTTATTACTGACTTAACTTTGACTAAAATTTTTAAAACAATTTTTTAACTTTTTAACTGACTTCGAAAAAGGAGGAGGTTCTATGTTCGTCTGTATGTATTTTTTTATGTTTGTTCGCCGATTTTTCCGCCATTTATGGACCGATTTTAGTTTTATTTTTGTTTTACAATTTTTAAACATTGTTTTTAATATAAATCTTGTTTTGACAATCTATACGAATAAATAAAATTGGAGTGTCTGTTTGTAATTTCAAATAAACTTTTAACTAAATGCATATGAAAGTATATACGGTACTTGTAACAAAAACACAATTATAATTTTTTTGCCTGTCTGTTCCGGTTAATGTTTGATACGGCTGGACTAATTTCGACGGGACTTTCACTTAGATAGCTAATGTTATAAGGAGTAACATAGACTAACTTTTTTAAAGAAATTTTATTTATTTTAATTTTTCGCAAGACGCAGTCGCAGGCAGGCGAATATAACGAAAAATAGTCTATTATCTGCACCCTTTCTGAAATAATAGTATATAAATTCGGCATTTATTATATACATATTACATTATGTGTAATAAATAAATACCATTTTTTTGCTATTATTCGGTTGAAATCACAGGCTGCTGAACAAACAGACATTATTTTTTAAATATCATCTAAAATATACACCTACACGAATGTAAAACTTAATCCCTTAAACTATTCAAAAGCGATGTAAAATACATTAAAATAGTAAATATTTTAACTTTTTTAACTATAGTTTAAAAATAATATTCAAGTTACTGTTGCAAGTTAAATAGTTTCTGCTTTAAACGCAAAACCCTCATTATCACAGTCAAGCAAGCGATACAGATAATGTACGCGTCACAAAATGCATGCAACGAATTCTCTGGAGTGCGCCCGCGCATCGCTGCACAACGGCAAAGTGTCACAAGTCACAACATACTGGAAAAACGAAAAAAAAACATTCATATTATATATGTATTTTTTGTTTTATTTAGTTTTAATGGTTATTGTATATTGTTATGTTTATTTTCAGCTAATTCCAAAATTTATTACGTATAAGTAATAAGTATTTCATTCATTGAGGTAGAGCCTAGCCGAATGACTAGCTCATACACGGGCTGACTCGACAGGGGCAGTACCTTACTCTCACAGAAGAATAGCGTGAAGTAGCTTATATAGTTGCGTTTTGTACGGTGAGTGAGTGAGCCGGAATCTAAACCCCCTCCCCCTCTTCCTTTTCTAACTTCCTATTTCCCTTTAGTCCTTATTCTTTTTTAGCTGGCAATGCATTTATGGTTACTCTAGGCTGCAAATGTTTATGCGCGGCGCTTTACATCAGGCGTTCGTTTGCCAATTAATTTCTATAAAAAAATGCTATTTTTTTAAATAATATTACTATTATACTATTCATTTACTTTTAGTTCTCTTTATATATTATAAACATTGCATTATTTTAAAACGTAACAAAACAATAAGTATGAACTGTACACTGTACAGCTTATGTAAAAGAGTTGTTTAACTTAAACTTTCAGAAAGTTTCCGCTGCAAATAAAAAATGCGCCTCGTGATATAATATTTACTTTTAAATGTCATATATTAAAACATTAAAAGGTGAATAAAAATGTTACAATATGTTTTATATTTTTATTCTTATATTCAATACTAATGTAATAAGTTTTTGAAGTGAGTAAATGCGTTGTTTCCTTATTTGTAGTCGAATACAAACATTTTTGATCGAATAAAATTCAAAACTAAATGAGTTACGATTTTATCCGCCATTTTGGCGAAAAGTCGAAACCGAACTTCATTGCTTTTAGCAACCTCGTAGGATTTGGTTAGAGATAAAAAAGTGCATGCGTTTATAACCTTCAATATTATTATTTTTTTTACATATTTATTTAAGGTTACTAACAAGACGCACATTCGTTGTATAGACATGAACAAAATAAATCATAAAACATTTATAAAAAAGTGCGTTAAGATAAATAGATTTAACTTCTGCTTGGCGGATTTAAAATTTATAATATACTCTGTTTACATGGGTCGTCCAAGCAGTGTCGGGTCTTCACCATACTAATCAATTTTGTAATTGTAGATAAAGCTACCACAAAATTAATAATAACAATGACGCTTATATGAATTTACACGGACGATTGATATTAAAAACTTGTTACAATTGTTCGTTAATTATTATTTTAGAATAAAATTTTATAATCCTATTTTATTTTCTTGTCCAATAGCCATAGAAGATCTATGTTTCTTGAATGTATCTATGTACATAGGTATGTATGTGCATATCTTTGGCACGCTCTACAGCCTAAACTGTCTGATGGATTTCAACAAATGATGCGTCATGAAATGTGTATCAGTTTTAGCAGTTACATAGATACATTATTTCCTAGAATTTCCATGGCAAGAGGAATTATGCCAGAAATATCGATCTCCAATTCGACTTATGCGATTTCCACCAAAAAATATTAAAAAAAATATTTGTATCATTTTCTTTTGGGAGCATTTTTCTATTACCTAAACCTTGTTGATTATTTTGTTTAATGTCGAAAATGGCGCTAAATGAAAACACCTTAAAGAAATCTGCGTATGTCGAAAGAAATTATGACACATATATATTCGTCATACCGCTGTAGAATAGCATGGTGGGTATTCTTCTTCTTTTGAAAAGGAGAATAGTAGCTTGATATATAAAGAGGAGGCCTTTACCTAACTGAGGGACATTTCCAGGCTATTAAATTTATTAGCCTTAATAGCTACTGTTTAGGATTTTGAAACTGTTTAGGAAATTTTTTTTTTATAAAATTAAGTTAAGCCTCTTTGCTCATGGACGTTGGTCATGTCGAGCGAATTCGTCGCGGCCTTGACGTCGGTCGACGACTCGCGTTTATTCGCGAAATAAGACGAATGGCCGCGAGTAAGAGGGGGAATGTGTCAAGCGCGATCGTCACAGATTAAAAATACAGTAGCTGTGTTGTTTTTGCTTATTACTTTGTATTTTTACATTGATAATATTTGGAATATATTCTAACTAAAACTATTAATTTATTTTACAATAAATTAAAACTATGTTTTTATTATTGATATTTATAATCGACAGCAAATATTCGCTAAGTATATATTTATTTACATAAATAAATAAAAAGTTAAGTACATGAATTTACTCCAAGTAAAAAAACAAAGTCCAAACTACGCTCGCCCAAGGTCAATGTCCTTAGAAACGTCATTCTTTATCGGCTGCTTTTTGGCCGAACGAAACATCGAAAACTATACCCATCCCTTTCTAACTCATACTTTTTTGCCCGACGATTATCTCATGCACTTCATTTCGGAATTCGGCGTGTGCGTACTTTTGTATGTGTGAAACAAAAATTATCTTTCGCCTTTCGACTTGAATGCGAATCGTTTGGTCGTTACAAAAATCGCTCTTAGAATTTTTATGATGTGCTCACTTGACCCGCGACTTTACGTATATTGTAATTAAAACAAATGTCTATATAGTTCTCCATATATGAAACATCGTCCCTTTTTACGATAGAATATTTAGTTCTTTTATTTAATTGATATTCGAATAAAGAACGACAATGTATAATGAAGAATTACGTTCAATATTTAAACTATTTTTTGTCATTCATAAAACAAACGATATTCGAATTATTTTATATGTAACACACACACACGCAACCGAATTGCATTTTTCATTTAAAAATAGAACGTGAGTTAATGTAACGTTTTTTTCGATCGTTTGAGGTAGGTCAGGATATTTTATGTGTGTGCGTGTTACGTGTTCGGGTTTCGGGATTCTAAATTCAAACTGGCTTTGTTTTTTTTTCGTCCGCTCCAGCGCGTGTATTGGTCAATCGATTTTAGATGGGTTCTTTATGTATCGATTAGTTCCGCTTTTTTGGGTTTATGTATGGGTTTTTTATTGATTAATGTGTATATATTTTTTTATGTGTGGGACGTTTTAGGTCGTGTCTCTGTGTAATTTATTTGTAACTCATTGAGGCTGTATATATTAATGCCTTAGTTCCAAAAAGTAACAAATAAATGTTCAGAAAATAAAATGTATTTTTATACTTTTAACGGTGTAAAGTAGTTTCATTTTTTTTGTTCATAAAATATATTTAAGTATTATTTGAAAACCGCAGGAATTTGTTAATTTGATTGATTTAATTTTATACGCATGTACATATGTTAAGCTGATTATTAAACGAAGTAAAATTTTTCAACCGAATTAAAAAGGGAGGAGGTTCTCAATATGTTACCTCAAAACTCCGTTATTTCTAAACCAATTTTGTAAATTATATTTATCGAAAGTGTATGAACATTCAGATTGTTACCGTAGATTTTTTATCAAAATCGGTTTAGTCCCTTAGTTTTTATATCATAATAACGACGAAAACGATGATTTGGTACAGAGATATTTCAGAGCTTGAACACAAGCCACTTTTTGTCATCATAAAACATCACATGGATAAAATGGGGGTTAAAAACACGCTTTAACTAGTTAAAAATATATTTACAACATTAAACAATATAATTGGATGCTGATAAGCAATAATGTGTTAACCCGCAAAAAGTGAAATTCGGAGGTACTGATGTAGTTTGATACTGCATCACCGATTTTACAATTAAAAAAAAAATAAAGTCATAAAAACTAAATAAGTACGGAGAAAGCTATTCTCAATTCGACCACAGACGAACAATAAACAAAGGTGAATGAATATATGTGTGTGAAATACTTATGGTAGTGTGAGTAATGTATTTTTTATTTATTATTAAAAAAATATAATATTCTGCACCTCTATATCCTACTATTAGTATAAATGTGAAAGTTTGGATGTTGGTTACTCTTTCACGGAAAAACTATTGAATTTGGCTGACATTTTAAATGAAGATGGCTTATTTCTTCGATTAACACATACGCTTTTATTCCGAAAAAAATTAAAGTACCCACAGGAATAACTCACTAAGAAAGTACTGAACCGTTTTGACTGAAATTCGAAATGAAGATGGGTTATATCTTGGATTTACATTTACTATTCCACGCGGACGGAGTCGCGGGTGGAAGCTAGTAAACTATAATTGTACGAAATTTCATTTTCCGTCCGAGCAATTTTGGTAAAGAAGTTTTTAATTCACGTATTAATACCAATTCTAATACGATATATAGTTTCAGAACGAAATCGCGGTACAAAATGAAAACTGTCATTAAATCAGCTATGAAGCTGGTCGGTTAGCTTTTTGTGCGGCAGGTGGTCGCCCACTGACGGTCAAACACCCCAGATTTTTATATTTTTAAACCTAACTGTAAATTTGCGGGGAGCCGCGTGTTGGGACTGCGTCTGCCGAATTGTTTTTTACTATTATTGATTGGCTATAGGCCTATTTTATCTGTAACTAGCTTCTCTTTTAGGACAATACAGATTTTGTTTTAAACGCATATATACATAAAATTTGCCTAGCCTATTTTATTTGCAACTAATTTCTCGTTTTGTTTTAATTTGGATTTTGTTTTAAATGCGTTTATAAATAAAATATAGCTTATGACCATTTCACACGCGTTTATGGTTACTGCTTCGCTCTTATGGGTCGTAGCGTGATGTAATATAGCCTATACCTCAGTAAATAAACTATCTAACACAAAAGGAATTTTTCAATTCGAACCGGTAGTTCATGAGATTATTGCGTTCAAACAAACAAACTCTTCAGCTTTATAATATTAGTATAGATGTAACTTTCAAATTGTAACATAATTTTTAAAATAGATTCACTGGTTCTAGAGTTTACTTTTGACTTACAAAATTCGCTCTCTTCTTATAGTACATATAAGAATGGATTTGTTTTATTGTAATGACAATTTTGGAAAGGTACTTGCCGGTTTTATTGGTAGAATTTATATAACAGCGGCTTTTTCCTGCTTTAAATAATTTTTGTGTTGACTATTCAAAAGTTCTTGTTTATATATTTATTTATTGCTTTAGAAATACCATCGGCATATTCACAAAACATATTTAGGAAAAAAAAACATAAAAAAGAAAACTTGTACAGTGTGATGCACCATTACAGGTATTTACATTTTACACTTATGTACATGTTAACAAAGGTAACTAAACACTACACTTATACATTTAATAGAATCTGTGAGGTTAAACTTTAAACAAAGTGAAGAAAATACAACAATAATAATATCAATACAATAAGACCACAAATAACGCTTACTCAATTATAATATATTTTGATAAATTTGTTTGATTATTGTAGTAGTTTAGGATAATCTATCTTTTATTGTTAGAAAGGGTTTAATGATTATAAAATGGAAAACACAGTAGGTAAGTACTGTATTGATAATTATTATAAAGATAAGACTGACGGTGACGGAATTTTATATTTTTAAACTTAACTGTACATTTGTGGGGAGCCGCGTGTTGGGACTGCGTCTGCCGAATTGTTTTTTACTATTATTGATTGGTAAGCCTATTTTATCTGTAATTAAGAAAAGCTTTAATGAATATTGAAATGGAGAACACAGTACGTAAGTTATACTTTGAAAATTATAATGTAAATTTAAAGGTCATATTTAGCTTTAGTGAACGTGTTTGTTTTTTATTAAGGTATATAAAATAAGTTTATTTAAAAGATTTAAAGCAATATATAAGCGTTCTTTAATTGTCAGACGTATTTTTAACCGACATCAAAAAAGGAGTTCTATGTTAGTACACTAGAAAGTAAAAAATAAATATTTTCTACAAAATTTTGAAGTCGGTGCCAAGTATAACATTGCCAATTTTTGCTATTATTTAGAAAATTATTTTTTACTTTTAGTCTACTCGTTTCGTTTTCGAAGTCGGTTAATTTTTTTTTTCAAAAAGTTTTAATAAACATAGCGTTTACATAAAACAATATAAACGATTAATAAAGAAGATTAAGAATTATAACGAAGTTCTAAGACTCCTCAAAAATAAACAAAGATTATTGATCCACAAAAACAACCCAAAACCATCACCCATTACAGACACCACTCAAATAATTAAACGCCAAAAACTCACTTCATTATTAAAAAAAAATCCATCAGCATTACCTCTCATCTGGCTAATTATTTCCACCTGCCTTTAACCCATTCACCGGCCATTAACCCTAGTATCCCGTGGATTAAGGCAAAAATGTTTTGTTGCACCACAAAAGGGTAGGTTTTCACTGAGCCACTGCGTTCCGCCAATCACCGTAGTAGCTATAGATAGGGGATGTTCGGTAAAAACAGCGGACAGCGCTTCATAGATGAGGCCGATCGCTTGATTTTGTTTTGTTGTTTATTGTGATTGTTTGTGTTTAAATTTTTAGTTGTTTTTCGTGATTTTAGATTTTTGTGTTTCAGTAGTGTTGTTGTAAATGTTGTGATTTTAACTGGCGTTTGTTCGTTGCTTCGGTCGTGTTCATGTAGATTGTAGTATAACAGACTTTCTAGAACTAGATTTTTGTAGTTTAAGTTGATCGTTTTATATCCTATAAACTTTTCGCAATTGCAAACAATAAGTTGCCAAAGTTTTATCATGATCCGAAGAACTAGGAGCGCATAAAATACGAACAAGCAAAGTAATATTATTATTTATATGTACATAGGTATTATATAGGCATAATTTAAATTTAAATAAAGTTAATTTAGATTATATCTAGCATATTGAATTATTTTATTTATTACTTGAAGATCCGACGGTACACAAGTGCGCGAGTTTTTAAAACAGATTATAGTTGCACAAGTAGAATTATATATTAAAATCTTATATATATATACATCATAATATATTGCCAATACGCACCCTCATCTTCTCTAGAATACATTACTCGTCCTAACTCTCATAAATATATCAATGAAAGTACCTAACTAAATACAAGATCTCAACCTAATAATCTTAATAGAAATATGCACAAGTATTGCTACTTGCGCAAGTGTATCGTTATATATTTACGCCTACAGTTAGAGTTATATAACATTTCGTATGTCCAATTCAAAATGTCGTATGTGTAATTGATTAATCTATTAATTCGTCAGTATCGGATGATATAAATGGCATGTTATTATTCGAGAGCGATATAAAACAATTCTGTAACCTAAAACAGATGTAAGTAGTTATGAAAGCTGTGGATGACAAAAAAAAGGCTCAGTGCCGGTAAATTCTTTCAGATGTAAAGCAATGAGAAATAACTTATGTAAATCTTTATGAAAGTTTGGGACCAATACTTGTAAGTGTAATTCTCGCCATACCTACTTAAGTAAAGTTACGGAAAAGTCCCAAAAAATCAAGATATATCTTTTGCCCAATAGTGGGAAGCTGCAAGTTAACAGCAATGATTACATATGTGTTTTCAATAATAAAATTTGGGTTCAAATATTTTTTTTATTAAGTATATCCATAGCTTATTTTTGTAACTTCTACAAAAAATAGTTTTATCCTAAGACTTTATGTTTTAGACAGATTCATATTTAAAAATCCTATTATCTATAATAATAGTACGTGTTTTGATAGTTTTTGAAACTTAACGTAATATTCGATTAACATTCACCGATACATTGACTAGACGCGTTTTTAGCGAAATTTTCGCCAGAGGCTCTGCCAGGCAAAATGAAATCAATCACCACTCATATTAATTACACCTCGTATTAAGGGCACTCGGTCCACACTGGACGATCTATCCCACACGATTGGAGCGCGGTCCACAGGCGCCGTTGGTGTAGATGACGAATACCAGCGTATGAGTTGGACCGCGCGCTCCTTGCCGCGGTCGGTCCATTCGACCGCCGCGGTGCATGGACCGTTTGGGACCATTCGTCGTGGACCGTCAATCGCGGTGCATAGACCGTCTAGAACCTAGCTATTTAGACACAAAGCTTAATTACTTCAATCAGAGGAGCTATATATGCGTTGCTAGAATAAAAAGGAATAAGTAAAAAGGGAAAGGAATGGAAGAGGTTGTTAGGCTTCCACCTTTCTCATTCACATTCATTTCTGTGATAGTGTGGTACTGCTCCTGTTGTAATTATACTTCAAAATAATAGGATATATCGTTTGAAAAGTTTTATTTAATACGACTGGTGGAAAAGGAATGACAATACAATAAATACCAAATATAGAACAACGGTACAAAAGGTTTAATACACATAAAAATAGCCAGTGTCACAAGTGGATCATGTACTGAATAATCATTTTTACTTTCTTTCAACAGCTCTGATCGAACATAGTCGTCAGGCGGCTAAAGCTAGGCTAAAAAGTGTTAGCAACTATGCGTATTACCACTCAAAATTCACTGATCCATCTACCAAACCTCACGCGATCACTAAACTTAGCGGAAATTACCTAAAATTTTACTAAAATTGCCGCAGCCGTATTGCAGTCCATAGACAACAAACATATCTAAATCGATTTTTCTATACTTATTACTAGCGACTCGCGCGGACTTTGCCCGAGTTACATATATGTACACCCGCTTAGGGGTAAAATTAAAAAAAAACGCCAATGTACGCGTGCGGTTATTTCTAACCAGAAGTAACTATATAAAATTTCATGTTTCTTACTTTGAAAATTATGGACTCCCTAGTTCGTCCCTTATTTTACCCTCTTAAGGGTGTAACTTCCAAAAGTCCTTTCTTACTTGATGCTTAAAATATAAAAGGTATCGACTGCCAAAATTTCAAGTTTGTAGATTTAGAGGTTTAGGCTCTACGTTGATGAATCAGTCTGGACAATTAAATTGATGTATTAAATCGTATAACTTTATTACCCCTTTTTACGAAAATTGGACATAGGAGTATAAAATTTCACAAACGTATAGCTTATATAATGAAGAAATGCAAAATGCTAATATATTTTTTAAATTATACATAAAAAATACATTAAATAAAACAAAAACATTACACACTCTACAATGTATTTGACACAGGAGCATGTATCTTTCGTCCATTATTAAAGTCTGTGGTTACATTGAGAATAGATTATCTGTGGTCAAGAAATCGGTTGAAAATTTAATGAACTACGATCGACTGCTGGGCGACCCCTTGTACTTATGAATACATCAATTTTAAACAAATATTCCGCTGCAGAGCTGCAGTGGTCTATTAAGCGCTGTCAGCTGCAAGGGTGCGAGGCTCCCTTACATCTAGGCCCATCCCAGCTCAGTTTGCCCACATTATTGCTGTTTGATGAATTGCCTCCGCCCGGTCATTCAACTTGCCCGATACATAGAAAAAATTACAATAAGCGGATGTGCGAACGCCTCCAGATTTTTAAATATTGATAGAACGGATTCCATATTTAAATGTGTAAAGTTTTTTTTTTATAGATAACTCTATAGTTTTTTTTTTTTGTTATATGCTTTGAACTTAATAAATGGAACTTAAGAAATCTATTATTATGCCCAATTGTACGTGTCTATAATTCATATTTTAAATAGTAATTAACAATACATTTAAATATGTATAATATAATTTAAATATACACAATTGTTAATAGCTTAAGAAAAAAAATAAACATTTAACATTAAAAAAAAACTTTCTGTTTTAGATAATTCATTATATTTACTACAAATTTTAAAATCACACGTTTTCACTTTTACAAAAAAAGATTTCGAAACTTGCAATATCTATGTACAATTGTAGATATATTATTTCTCAAGTATTTTTTGTCGACACGAAAGATCTTCCTTAACACTGCATCAATATTAATGTTTTGTCATATTGAAGATCACTTTTCACTTTAATAATGAAAATAAAAAAAATATCTGAAAATATATGTTTTCATTATAAGACTACATTTTGATCTTATTGCATAATTACTTATAATGCAAAGTCAACAGGTCACGTAGTTTCAAATTTATTCAACATCTATAACATTACTTATACACAGTAACAAAACATAAAATAAATACGTTTTATACAATCCCAAACGTCGATATCCGTCCTAAAATCATCAAAAGATCTCACGAAAATGTTACATAAAAAAAATGTAGTTTTCATTTTAAAATATTGGGGTGCGAATGAAAGAATCCGAACACTGAATGGGTTTTAGCTTTCAAAAGATTTTTTTTAATCTATAATATTAAAATGATTCGCGAAAGAGGTTTAGCTATGGGACTAAACCTTCTCAAATGTTATTAAAGAATTGTTAATAGTCCACTGCTTGATTCTATGTTTGTTATATACCCTAAACCGCTGAAGCAATTTGGTTATGTTTTAGAATAAACTAGCGGGTGCTCGCGACTTCGTCTGTAATGTCTGTGATGCCTACGTCATGGTAGCTTTATGCATGCAAAGTCTCAGCCCGATCGGTTTAAAATTGACAAAGTTTCATACAAACTTTCATCCCCTATTTTATCACCTTGGGGGTAGAATTAATCAAAATCCTTTCTTAGCGGATGCCTACGTCATAACATCTACCTGCATGCCAAATTTCAACCCGATCCGCCCAGTGGTTTGGGCTGTGCGTTGATAGATCTCTATTTCAGTCAGTCACCTTTAAGTTATATATATTTAAATGTATATTGGAGCACGTCTCAATAAAAAACCTTCAAAAGTGTACAAGAGTCAACAGGAGGTAAGAGTTTTCATGGAAACTCCATAATTCCTTGTCAAATATAAAAATGTATTTTCAATGTCTGTCTGTTTCACGTCAAAACCGCTGAAACAATTTTAAAGAATTTCGGTACAGATATAGATTGGATATTAAATAAGGACGTAGGTTAGTTTTATCGTGAAAATAAACCTTTAAGGGGTAGAAATAACGTATGAAAGTTTCTACGCGAACAATGTCGCGGTGATCAATTTATAGTATACGTATTAAACTTTTGAGTTTGTTTAAATGCTTAGTGCGTTTAAAAACTATTTTAAACGTTACGGACTTTTTACAATCGTGGTCACAAAAAATGAAAAAGAGCAGTAATCACAAACATCGCTGCTCAGATCTAACTTACAACGCGATCCATATATAATTATCTATGTATTTAGTTATTTTTAATTTCTCTTTCTTCTTTTTAATTTTAATAGAATTATTTGTATATATTAGAATGTACTTAAGTCTAATAATTTAAATTATTATACTAATATTATAAAAAGGTAATTTGTTTGTTTGTAAAAGGTTATCTTAAAAAATAACGAATGATCCGATTTGAAAAAATATTTTCGCTTATCGAGGAAGTTTAAACGCTCTGTTTTTTTACCATAAGAACCTTCTATTATTATATTATTATTAGAATACTTAAAACAATAAATATAATCGGTAAAGTCGTCTAAAAATTATGGCGCGAAAAACGAAAAAAAAAAAACGATTCTATACCTATATAAATTATTAAAATGTTAATTATGTACACACTCATTTATGATTACACATTTATGATAAATAAAAAATTTTATGTCGCTCATGAAAACTAGTGAAATTTGATTTATGTAGGATTATTACATATATATAATATACATTATGCACATACAATATAATTCAATAAAATATATTATTTTTGTAAACAAAATATTTTTTCTTTTATACGATTCGTGTAAATAATTTTATCGATTAAAAAAATCATTTCCGTCGATTTGTGAGTGTTTCGTACAGAATACCGCATTTATAATAAAACTAGGCATTACAGTTTAAGCCTGAGGCAACATAAAATATTTATCACTGCGAGAAATTATGAAAATACCGTCAAAAGCAATTCCCAGTTCAGTACTTTTAAATATTAAAAAGAACGTCTATCAAGATTCTAGCCATATTAATCATCGTAACATCCATCGTTTAAGTACACAAAAAAAAATTTTTTTTCACCACCCCTAACTGAGCCACCCCAAAACTATCGAAATATGAGGGTTCGTTCACCTCACATATTGCGAATCATCAAAATAATATTTCATACACATGTGTGCGTTACAAATGTATGAATATTGTATGGTGTCGTGAAAAATTATACAAAAATTATACATTATACGTCTCGCACTAACCTACGTTAATGTTTGACGGCTTGTCCGCGATTGTGTGTGCGTGCGTGTGCGTGTGTGCGTGCATTTCGTGAGTTCGTTCACCTCGCCAGTTGGGGAAGTTGGGAACGATTGAGTGAATGGAGATGTGGTGACATATTTTTTTATTTATGGCACTTTTTTTAAAAATATGGTTATGTGTTGACTTATTTATTGTAGGTGAATTAGAATGTTGAAAATTTATGTTAACATTTTTTTTTAATTTTGTTATAACAGACATTAGTAAAGAAAATATTCTTAAAAGCAAAAATTACAAAGCTTCTTCACAAAAAAGTATTTCCTAATAATTAAAATACTTAGCTAAGTACATGATGTACAATTTTACAATAAATAAAATCTATACTAATATAATAAAGAGAGAGAGCGAATTTTGTATACGAAGTAAACGCCGGATCCACTAAACCTATTTAAAAAAATAACTGGTCAAGTGCGAGTAGGACTCGCGCACCGAGGGTTCCGTACAAACTTATAGAAATCTATATAAGACTAACCCATCTACGCCATTTGTGGTCTTCATCATCAGTTCCAACATAAGTTACTATCAAAAATACCTAAATCGGTATACGCTTGCCTATAATATTTGAGGAGTTCGCTCAATTTCTCCAGGATCCCATCATCTGATCCTGACCTGAAGACAATGGGACCACCTTGGAAGTATACCTTTTCAAACAAAAAAAAAAATCGGTACCCAAATGGCGGCGTAATCGGCGAACAAACATAAAAAAAAATTAAATACAAGGTCGAATTGAAAACACTCCTTTTTAGAAGTCGCTTAAATATAATCAAATATTATGTAAATATGGATCACGTCCCAAAAACTATTTTGAAACTACTTAGGAGCACTTTAATTTAAAACACGATCATGAATGCAATCCATGGAAACACAAAATTTTATTTTAAGTACTAATACACCTTATACTTTCAAAAAAAAGTTATAGCGCGATTCAGGATATACCTAGCGCCATCTCTTGATAATTTCAATTAACTAACTTGTTGACTTTGACATTAACAACATAATTATATTATATTTAATCTCGTTTTATTTTTATTTATATTCTATTACACTTCACTACCCCTGCACTACGTTCGTAAAATAGTTAGATTTACATTATCAATCAAAATATCGAAATATATATTAGTGTTGCCAAGACGAAAATAATTAATCTTTAATTCGAACAAAACTAATTGTTTATTTATAAATAACTAATTATATTACTAATAACCAGAAGACTTATATGTGTAGATAAATAAGTAACTTAAATAACTCGATCTGTTTGAATTTAATTTTAAAATTTTCGTACTAAGTCAATACGAGTACTGAAATCAAATCGCGTGAAGCTCTTATATTGAATGTTAATTACGTAATGACGTTATAAATCGACGATAAAACTTTTAAATGAAAAGTTTATTTTATAATTTTTAGCGCGTTTAAATAATAATTAAAATAAAAAATTTTATTAATCGAGCAGAATTATATCACAGTTAATGTCATAATGTTGTAATAGATGGCATTAGCTGTACGCTGCATCGCGCTATCATTTTGTTAGCTGCGATATATAGATTGCATTGCGTTGTTTATAAAGGTTTGCTGCTCTTTAATGTTTTCGTATTGATACAAATTTCTTCTTAGTGTTTGTAAAATTGTTTTTTTTGACCATGGTCAACTTCTGTGTTAATTTGTTACAAGTACATATAATTTTAATTCTAAGATTAATATATTTTCCGCTTGATCAATTTACAACTTGATACATTTACGCGTTTCTGAGAAAAAGGTTGAAAGACAGACGTACAGACTGACAGACACACGAACAGAAATTCACAGTTTTCGGATTTTTTCCTTTATGTATACTAAAGGACCTTGCTTCTGGCCAAATTTCATAATGCTTGGTCAATGGGAAGTACCCTATAGGTTTTGATTCCCTTGCGAAAACGTTAAAAACGCTATCATACTTAAAATATGTGATATAAATGACCGTATCTTTTGATTGCGTTAACTTAGAAGTTTGATTTTTTCACAGCTCTTAGTAATTACCACTCTGAGTACTTGACGTTGATAAAAATTTGTTACCTTCACGCGTTTCTGAGAAAAAGGTTGAAAGATAAACTTACAAACAGACAAACATACATACAAAAATTAACAGTTTTCAGATTTTTTCCTTTATTTGTACCATAAGATCTTACTTCTTGCCAAATTTCATCGTGCTAGATCAATGGGAAGTACCCTATAGGTTTTGATTCCCTTGCGAAAACGCTAAAATGGTCAAAATATACGACATATTTTCCATTATCTTTTGATTGCGTTGACTTAGAACTTTAATATTTTCACGGCCGCATGTCATCGTAGACTTGAGTATATGATATTAATTTCAACATGATACGTCTATGCATTTCTGGGAAAAAAGGGTTGACATCCCGACAGACAGACAGACAGACAGACAGACAGACAGACAGACAGACGGACAACAAAGTGATCCTATAAGGGTTCCGTTTTTCCTTTTAAGGTACGGAACCCTAATTAAGATACTGTTTGAAAAGCACATTATACTAGACGTACATAAGCTATATTTTATATACGTATTATTTTAAAACAAAATCTACATAGACGCGAGCGAAGCTGCGAGCATAACCTAGTCATAAATGAAGACGCGACTGGAAGAAGGCGATATGTCGCGTTTCGGATTTTTCGCTGTTCTATGCATAGATTAACGTGTTATGTGTACAAATAGTTTATACTTTAATATAACCGCATTTGAGGATTTAATGGCGTAAATTACACGCATAACTTGTGCTCGTAGTTGTTTTTCATAGTTTATCACTTAAAATAATATATTGGCAGTCTTCCTTGCAGCTTTCGTAACTACATATGACGTATGAAAATAAAATGATCTCGCCTTAGAAATACACCATTTTTGGATAAACGTATTTAACACGTTTTGTATGGTAAAGCGAGAATTGGAACTAAATTTTCTCGAAATTTAAATTTTGTGACATATGAAAATATATGTGAAATATAAAAATTACAATAAAGGCGACTCCACACATCGCCAACGCGTCCGATAGTTACCCAAGTCGCGAAGCATTTTTGCCACGCACGCACCACCGTGTGCGTACACACACACTGCCGCAGATATGCACATAACATAATAATGCGTGCGATAAACGATATTTCGTGTTCCTTGCGTCTAGAAATAAGAAGTTCTTTTTTTTTAATTTCGTTGAGATGTTCGATTTTTGAAATTTGATTTCGTTGTTTTTGTGGCGTGTGTTATTGTTATTGTTGTGATGTAGTTTTGTTACTTTTTTTCATGTGAATTTTTATTTTACGTTTTAAATTAGATTCATATTTTAATTTTTATGCAAATTATTTTTATTTTCTTTGCAAGTTCGTAATGATTTGTTTTTAAATTTTTATCTTAAGTTTTAGTTTAGGTTATTACACAGTGGAAAAATACGTTCGGTTTATTTATCTTTGTGATGTTGTATTCAATGTAAATGCTTTTTTCTCTGTCTCTTTCTTTAAAATGCTTTACGCTTTCTACTATTGTTAAGACTCTAGTTTGAAAAGTAGAGTTTTTTTTTTTTAATTTTTAATTTTTTTTTGTATAAAGGCGCGCTTATTTCAATCAGACACGGTATATAACTATTCTCTAAAAACAATTTCTTCCATACATTAAGGATAAGGTTCTATAATATCTTTTCAACAATTAACACATGAAGATTTTTTTTCTATTCGTATCGCAATAGTGGCAAGTCTTGGTAAACATTAGGCCCCGTGCTCGCGAGGTGGGCCCTCAAGCGGTGGGGGCGTGGGTTCAATATGACTGAGGAACTACACAGGGCTGGCGATAAAAAACTTTTCTTATACTTTATTTACGAAATAAAAATGTTATGTTATAACTAGCTGACTCGGTAAAGCTTGTTCTGTTATTACTGGCGTAGCATAACTTTTATATGGGAGGGGTCCGTCCAAGGAAGGGGTCCGAAGGGTTTAAATCCATGTACAAAAAAAACTAGTTTTCATCCGGGCGTTACGCAGTAAGATGGTATGGTATGTAAATCTTAGTTATACAATTGAACGCTGATATGCAATACTGTGTCAAGCCACACGAACTTCTTTTTGAGAAAATGGCGTCTAAAGATGTCAAACCTATTCTTAATAAGTTTGTTTGAATAAGTATTTATACATATTTGTTTTTCTTTTTTGATTAAAGCTGTAATGAAGTCAAAGCAGGTTGATATATTTAATATATTATCTATTAAAAAGTTCTAAAAAATATAAGATTATTGTATAAATTACAAAATAAGGAACGACCTGGAATTTCGAAACAATTAATTAAGAAACTTTTTTCCGTACTTATTTAATTTATATGACTTTATTTGGTTTAATAATCTTAAATTGGTGATGCAGTATCAAAATACATCAATATCTCAGATTTTGACTTTTTGTGGGTTGGCACATTATTGCTTATCAGCATCCAATTATTGTTTAAAACACTGTCATTGTCATTCGTTCAATATACTACGTGTAAGCAATTCGTACACTAGGGGGAGGGGTCCGGACCCCTAAATTCACCTTATATATGTAAGTCCATGTCTACCGTATTACATTATTTGGATATTAAGACTATGTAGTCATCAAGCTAATATTAAAAATTCGAGTGAGTGAGTGAGTGAGTTTGTGACGCTGTAATAGGTCAACGGATTAGCACCTCGAGATACAAATGAATTCGTCATTTGCATTGGTAACTAGCTGCATCGCGCGGTTTTACTCGCTTTATTGGTTACTACTTCGCTCCTTTAAGTCGTGATGTAATAAAGCCTGTAACATATATTACTGCACGTTTCAAATAGATGAAATCGCGTATTTCATTATACCATCTTGGTTTTAGGAAGGGAATAACATCAAGATCTTTTAGGTTATGCTGGCGACCCTGGGGATACTTAGATAAAATATATAACTAAGACTAAAAAAATGCTAGTTTAAAAATCTAAATACATAAATTCGTTTGCTTGGATGACTTACCAGTTATTTTAACTTATAAACCAAAGTCCAGAACTGATTTAATGAAAATTCCGGGACCTATCTAAAAATTGGTAAGTATACTGTTTTTAAATAAAGAAATATCTGCTCTTTATTTTTTATTTGTTTAGCTGGTCTTTGGCAACGATATTCGTTCTTTATGATATTCGTTCTAGGTGCCAAAAGCCACGAGCTTATAAAACATCTAAAGTTTATGTAATATAATTATAATAACGTTACTTAATATGGGTGCATCAATACCTACACGAAATAACGTCCGCAGATTTAACATGAATAATAAAAAAAACAGCTAGCAGCCCTGAAGTCAGATCTAGCCTAAAACTAGAGTGGAATAAACTAGGGGAGTCCCTTCATTATATTTCGGAAGGGTCCAAAACTACTGCATATATTTATATTTAGCCTCGCATTACTAGGAGACGACGGCGGTTCCGTCGGAAAAAAAAAATGCGTAATCAATTTTTCGAGTGGATATTGTTTGTATTTTATTGTTCTTATAGTATATCGGGTTTAGTTTAGTTCGTTAAACTATGACTGCCTTACTACAAAAGATTTAAACAGACGTTAAACGCGTGTTTCTAAAAATCCGTACTACAAATCCGCGTCTAAGCACAGTTTTGAGTTAAAGATATAGATTGACATACGTTTAAGTGAGTTTAATAGATGTCTTAAACCTATTTCAGCTGTCAAATGTAACGTGTAACATTTTATCAATAAGTTTTTTTATGAGTTTATTCGCTGTTACGCAATTTAGATAATATTTTAAGCAATGTTTAATTTTTAAACACTGTTTAGCTAGACACGCGTTGAACATGGTTTTAATGCGTCTTTTGTAGTATGACAATGATATTTTAACGACTATGTCCGCATAGAATCATTATTTCGATTTGCCTATTTCTTGCAGAAATTTGTTTCAATACAAATTTTCAAAACGTATTATTTTAACGAGTAATTCGTGTTTCGCTATATAATTGAATAATTTTGACTAGATCTGTTATTTTAAATAAATTATTACAAAAGAAAAGTGCCAAAAAATAAAACAAACGTTTAAACGACTTGTGGACTATATGATTTTATTACGATTGTGATTATTATTACGATTATTATAATATAATATCTTGCATCTATTAATTCAGACAAATATATTAAAATGTGCACTCATTTAATCTCATCCATATTCTACAATATTATATGACAACATAATAAATTCATGTTTTTTACTTGAAATGAAAATTTGATTAATATTTCATAGCCTAAATTGAATATTTAGTTCTATTACTAATATATTTTAATTTAAAATTCAAATTGCTATATAAAACAACCGAAAACGAAAATAATACAGTAAAATAAAACACCAGCGTTTCCATAAAACTAGTTAAAACCAGCACACACCAACCATCCTTTCCCCTAAAAACTATCGCATTCATCGACCCATGACATTGAATATAAGCATAAACTTTAATGTCTGTCTGTCTTTACTATTTCGGTGCTAACCCTTCACAGGGCCCCATTTTCGGTTTTCCAATTAGTGTTCACTAATTGTCAAGTCAAATTAATGAAATTTGAGATTTGTTTGATGTACTTGTATATATTTGAAATATTTTTTTTCTTCTTTTCTATTTACTATTTTTAACCCTATCTTTTATGGGGTAAGGGCGATTGTGTGATTTCGTTGTTTATTTAAATTTTTAATCCGTGACAGTAGTGTACCGCTAAATTTGTGTAAAGTGCTATTTGTAAAACTACTAATGCGGGAATCAATTTGGCTGGATGAGGGTGAAGGTATTTTCTTTTTAGGAACGTCTTTTTTAATTGTTATTAATTATTTCTCAATTAGATAATTTGATTTAATTATAAATTGTTTTACAAAAAATTTCATGTAATAAATCTACCACCACTGACGCGCTTAAAAGATATTGATCTATGTTTTTAGTGATAATAAGCTATTCTAAAAATATTGATAAAATAGAACCTTTTTATACATTAATAATATGACAACAATTGACTAAAGTCAAAACATATTAAAAACCAATTGTTTGTTATTAGCAGAATTGAATTGTTTGAATTGATTTTTTGCATTAATAATAAAAAATAATGCCTTATAAAATAGATTCTTATTAAGATAACCAGCATGTCATCTCGAAAAACAGAAGACGAACATAAGCTGCTCCTCGATAAATTAATCTCGGACTCCGGTCTGGAATGTGTCAGATCGACGTCAGAATCTATAGAAACGACATCAAATTCTGAGGAAGATGTAGAAGGTATCGTTAAATTTATTAATTTGCTAAAGTGGTTCCTTTTTGTGCTAAAACAATTTTGTAAGAATATATTACGCGTTGTACAACAATAATAACAGCGAAGTAAATAATACCGATAAATAGTTCTACGATTTCAAAAATATGTAAAATATTTTCTAGTTCCAACGATAGAAGAGGAAGAAGAAACAAAAGAAGAATTAGCTGAAGAAGAAATAAAGACGTTATCAGTTGAAGAAGTCCAAGAAGAACAATTAGCAATATTTCCTACGCCATCACTGAGAAGAGTCTTACCAGAGAGATTGAGAGAAATTGAGGATTATAACAGAATTCATGTCCTACCCCAAGAATTCAGACCTGATGTAGATCCTACTGATATTCCTAAAATAGAAATTACAGCGCAGCAGAAATGTATAGATATATTGGGAGAAATAACAGGATGCACGGAATATAGAAGGAGTTTAGCTGAATTCTGGTTTTTGGATACATTAGCGAATCTGCTGAGACGAGCGCAGGCAGATGAAATGAGTAGATGTGAGTAAAAATGAATTCTAACTGTATTTGTGACTTATAAGACATCTAGGTATTTTTTTTTAGAATAATAGCAGAGCCAGCTTTCTATATTTATGCCGAATTTCAAATTCAGAATATACTTGATTCAAATCGGATTTTAATAACCCTTTCGAATCGTAAAGTTACAGGTATAGTGAATGGGTATGTACCAGATCCGTTCTCAATTATTTTATCCATCGTTTTAACTGAGTGACGTTAAGTGGTTTTTTGAACGTTTCATTATTTTTAGCATCCCAAGCTGTATTAATTCTTTGGTTTTGCGAGTGGATGAAGGAAATACAACATTTCGACGCAGCTGATCGTCAACGAACGTTAAAACGTTTTCAGGTTCGGTTTTATGATAATACTTATTCATGGTGGGTCTGTAACTACATTTATGTTAATTAAAATGCAATATATTTCCTAACTAACTTTGGTCAGCTTCTCTAATGTCTAATTAAACAAGATAGATGTTATAAATCTTTCTTAAAAATGCTAATACTTTTGGGATATAGGTATATGTAGCTCTCATATTCTATAAAGCTTAACGAGAAACTAACACACTGCCCAATTTAATAAATGTTATTGTAAACATCAAAATTTGGTTTTGCTTCTCCTTATATATGTAATAATGTTTACAATTATTTAAATAAAAGAATAAACATTATTTCCTGTAAAGATACGGTCACTTCGTATAATAATCAGTGTGACTACTCATTCTAAATCTATTAAAGTGAGTGTAAAAGAAATGTAGAATTTCTTTGAACACTTTCCAGGAGAACATGCTGTCAGCGGCTAGATTCGTTTCTGAAGAAGAACGTCTGCCAACACCACAAGAAGCTGGAGTATTTTACAAGGCACAGGAAGAAGAGAGAATCGTTTCCAGAACTGCGCCAGAGTCTAAGCACTTTGTGACGTTCGAGGGCGCTAAATATGAGTGCTCAATGAAAGATCTTACTAATATCATACATTATATATTCGATTTGTAAGTTAAAGTTTAAAAATTTAGAAAAAAATACGTTATTTTTAAAGTTTATTAGCAATATTTTTGGAGGTGACATGACACTATTAATCAATCTATATTAATAAAAATCAAAACTGATTGGCTGACTTATTCACTGACTCATTGCATAGTTAACTGGTTCTAGAAACATGATATTTTGCACAAACGTTCCTTAAATAAAGTGTGTAATAAGAAAGAGTTTTTGAAAATTCATCCCCATAGCGGTTAAAAAGAGGGTTGAAAAATAAAATTCCTAAGAATATGGGCGAAGTTGCAGGGAACTGCTTGTACAGTTATAAAAGATTTCTAAATTCTTTAAAAACTGTTAAACAAAATATACGTGTTATATAACTAAAGATTTATTTTACTTATGTTAGTTACTAAGTATACGCGGGCGAAGTTGTGTGGAACTGCTAGTTGATTTTATAAATTTAATTAGCGGAGCCTGTGACTTACATCACCATTCCAAGATCGTGAAAATCATTTGGTTTTCACTTTAAGCCTAGGAAAGTGTCATTTGGTTTTCACTTTAAGCCTAGGAGTTTTCTATACTTTAAATTTTGAAAGAAATCCTACATTACATTCTAGAGTCTAGACCATTGATACTTCAGTTCTACCAAGTATTTGCTTACATTTATTCCGCTAAGAAAGTTTTTAGTTTGTAAATGTTATGAGCTGTTCCAACATATACACGGTATTGTTGAAACGAAGTTATTGCAACGATGAAAAGTTTTACGCCAAAGTT
The DNA here is from genome assembly GCA_037950945.1 of Hypolimnas misippus. NCBI lineage: Eukaryota > Metazoa > Arthropoda > Insecta > Lepidoptera > Nymphalidae > Hypolimnas > Hypolimnas misippus. The sequence continues at coordinate 8,509,575 of JBBEEQ010000009.1, forward strand.
TTATTGAATACAAAATAGACGATTTTTTTATATGTAGATGTAATCTTTATATGAGTATATTGTATATATGTTTAATTTATTTTATATTTGTTTAATTATATTTATGTATGTATAGTTCAATGTAATATATGTATTATATCTTTTTATTTATTTTAAAATAATTTACGTATCTGTTGTTATTTATTTATAATATATTTTACATATATCACTAAATGTGCACGCCTACTAAAAATTTCTCTGGTACATTTCTGAGTTGGCTGGCAGAAAATGCTGTAGTAGCGTTAAGTCCGCCCTTTGTACACTGTTATCTTTGTGCAATAAAGAATAATAAAAAATAAAAAAAAATATATCCGTACGGATGTATACTCAAATGGGTGGATGTTTTAATTCACGTTATAACTACTGAACTATTGTGCTGAAACTTTACTGTACTATAGGTTATACTTGCATCAGAATAACACAAAGGCTATTTTTTATCAACATACCAATCAGGCGATGCCGTGATGCTGAAGTTAGTTTTACTGATTATCAGGTTATGGTCTAAAATACTACGAGCAGTGATTTGATTGTGGTAGCGCTAGAGCCTAGTTATGGTCCACGTACTAAGTTAGTGCGTATGTGGTCTTGCTCCACCGACCAGATCCCACACTCTTACAGAAAATGTAAACTATCTAATATGATACCTAATATCGTGTTTGAGAAAGCCAGGAGTTTAACATCATGCATTTTTACGTCATTTTCATACCTCAGTATCTGTCACTGTATTGAGACGAAATACATTAATTAAAAAAAAAGCAAATAATATATTTAAAAAATCACAAACACGACTGTGTAACAAGACCATCTGCAGTCAGCAGTTCTGTCTAAAAGAATCGTTACTACTCAATTTTAATTCGTGAAACTCTAACTCAAAACATACTTTATTCAAATAGGCTTTTATAAGCTCTTTTGAATCCTCAAGTTATAAATTTGTGATGTCAGTTTCACGTAAAGCTACCACCGGGACTGTGGACTCTACTGAGAAGAGCCGGCGAAAGACTCAGTAGTTACTCTTTTAAAAATATTTTTGTACAATATTGTTGGATACAATTTACGCACTATAATTTCACGCTGCTTTATCATTAACATATTCATATACTGAATAGTATGCTTTTTCTATTAATGATTTATTAATGTAAACACATTACCCTTTGTGTCGCTCAGTCGGGTATAAAAGTAAAGTAACAGCCTGTAAATATCCCATTGCAGAGTAAAGGCCTCCTCTATTAAGGAGAAGATTTAGAACTTAATCCACCACGCTTCTCCACTGCGGGTTGGTGGATATACATGTATCAGAATTTCTCCCGGCACGTGTCATCACGATGTTTTCCTTTACCGCCGAGTTCGAGATGAATTTAAACAAATTTAACACTTGAAAAGTCAGCGGTGTTAGGGTTTGAACCCGCGATCATCAATTGAGATCGACGTGTTCTAGCCACTAGGCTATCTTGTATAAATACACAGAATATTTTTTTTATTTTAACAGATTCAGCACTGACTACCAATACGATCTCGTTCGTTCCGTCTTCACGTTCACACCTGAATACAAAATAATTGACGCTCCGTACCAGATGCGTAATCCTAAACGATTGTTCGCTCCTCTTAAACCAAAAACGAAGAAAGAAAAATCTCCGAAGAAGGAGAAACCTACGGCGAAAGGAAAGAAGAAGGATTTTGACACAGAAGAGTATTTAGCTCTTCTGGAGGTAACCGATATCACATTTTGAAATTTTTATTGGTTTATTATTAGACTCCGTTGACGTGTCTGTGGTATTATAGATAGATTTAATGGAGGCCATTTTTTTAATAAAATTATATCTACCTACGTAATTTTACTAATTAAAAAAGTTATCTAAATACCTTATACTTAGGTATATATGTATAATGAATCTTCTTTTTTTAATTGGGTACTTAGACATGATCGGGCAATCAGATAATAATAATATTTAAATCTTAAACTTTTGATTAATGACTTTTCGTCATATTGAACCGTTTAAAACCGTTTTGAATATTGTAATATTTATAATGCAAATTTTAAACACCTAACACCATTTGGACGCTGATAAGCAATACTGTGTCAAGCCACACGGACTTCATTTTAAGAAAATGGCGGCTAAACATGTCAAACCCGTTAATCCATTTGTTTGAAGATGTATATATCCATCTTTTCTTTTCTATTTTGATGAAAGATATAATGAATTAACTTAATGAGTTATCTAATAATAAGATTTTCAAATATTGTTTTAATTGCAAAATATGGAACGGACTTCAAATTGGAAACATTTTTCTGTATTATTTAGTTTAGATGATTTGAAATTATTTTTAATAATGTTAAATAGGTGACGCGGTATTAAAATACATCAATGTCGCCAAATTTTACTTTTTGTGGGTTCACACATTATTGCATATCAGCATCCATTTTTTCATAACCAAAATATATAATCAGCTTCGTGCCAAAGAAGAACGCGAATTAGAAGAGCAAGAAGACAAAGAAAGAGAAGAGTGGAACCGTCGGTCCCACATCCTACCACTATCCTTTGCGGCCGATGATGAATTCTTCAACAAATACTGGCCGCCACCACCAGAGCTACCACCAGAGCCTGAACCTGAAGTAAAGGCTAAAGGGAAGGGAAAAGGGAAGAAATAAGAAGTAAAATTGTCTGTTTAAGTGGATTTGGCGTTTTAATTCTGAGTTGAATATGTCCAAGTATTTGATCTACTAAGTTGACTCCGTAAGTCTTTTTAGTAAAATAATAAACAAAAAAAATTTAAACGATCTTTACTCTTGTTTCTTTTTTTAATTTAAATATTGGGTATTATTAGGCGAGAATTGCACTTATAAGTTTTACTCTCGGACTTTCATAAAGATTTACATAAGTTGCTAAAACAGTAAGAAATAACTCTAGAATAATTTAATTCAGTGCCTTATTTTTGATACACTGTATATGACGTACCCGTTGTTATGTTACAGGGTTGTTATATATTGCTCTCGATAGTAAAACTGACAAAAGTAATTCTCACCTTATAATATTTATATGAATGTAGAAATAAAAATAAAATATAAGTGATTACAAATTGTTTTATTCACTATTATTTTTGACGACATCATATACAATGTATAAGAATAATATCTCTATTTATACAGTACATTATGGAATTGTGCCGATTATGTACAACCAGAGCCAATAAAATATTATCGATTCTAACGTTACAAGCCTATGCTATCGAATTATTAATCTTATTTCTAATATTCGTAAAGACATTGGAATATTCGTTTATCACATTAAATAAAAATTTAATTAAATAATTTTGTACGCGAATATACATTTTTTTTTATGATATCCTTAATAAACAGTTTGTAAAAATTCATAATGAGAATAATGAAAATAATTTGCAAATTCCGAAATTTTATTTAAGAAATTTAATCCGCTTTTTTGTTACGTGTGCGAGCAGGACAAAACACAGCTCATGTTTCGTTTAAGAAAATAAGCAAAAGAAGGCATGCTAATATTATTGGTTCTAAATAGCATTTCGCTAATCTTACAAAACATGACGAGATTATAAGCTTAAATTACATTAATACTTATATTTACTTAACGCTACGAGAATAAAAATGGTATGTAGCCATTCAGCTCACGTACATAAAGATCTATTTACAATGACATATGTAAAGTATATTGATTAAACATGAGTGAAAATCAAACAAATCTTACCAACTTATAGCACGTGACGCAATATATATTCACTGTTTTTCATTTTCCATTATAGATAACAAAAAGCAAAAAAAAAAATGAAAAAAAAAATTGCTTTATTTTTAATAAATTTTAAGTAGATTAAGATAATGTGTTGCTACGTCATAAAAAAGCTAACACATTTAAAATTAATTGAATTTTACTGGTAAAAAATAAATAATACATAAAATAAAACGACTGACTGACAAAAATATTAATACTAAGCAATTAAATACAATAATTGGAAACTGAAATGTTTAAAATAAATGCGTGAGAAAATGCACATTAATACGTTGAAATTTAATTAATCCTTCCAGACATTTTAATTATAAAAAAAAATCATAATATTGCACTTAATGTGTTAAAAATATTTATAATTATCATTATTTTAATGTAATTCTTTACAAAATTAAAATAAAATTATACCAAAGCATATTATAAAGCTTAATGGATGTTTTAAAATAATCAACGTTTATATAAACATCGGTTTTGATAAAATAATTGCTTTATTACCGGCAAGATATTAGTTGAGCGTAAATTACACTTGTAAGTATTACTCCCGTTACTGATATAAAACATAGATGGACGCTGATAAGCAATACTGTGTCAAGCCACACGGACTTCATTTTGAGAAAATGGCGTCTAAAGATGTTAAACTTATTTTCAATGAATGAGTTTGAAGACGGATATATCCATCTTTCCTTTTTTATTTTTATAAAAGATATAATTAATTAAAATCAGATTGATATATATAAAGTGTTTTCCAATATGAAGTTTTTCAAATTGATACCTCCCACGTAAGTTGTTGTAGCCCCAAAATTACAATTTTACAGTAGAGCACTTTTAATCCGTTTTAGTTTGAAAGTTGCGCCTGAAAAAAGGCGTATTTTGTTGTAACTTTCCTTGAAAAAAAAAAAAGATTTTTGGTATTTTTTCACTTTGAATGCATTAAGCAATGCAAATTCGTGTAGTATTCAGTAAAAACGCTAACGACAATGCTGTGGCTTACAATAACTTACGTGGGAGATATCGAAATATTTGAGATTATTGTATAAATTCTCTAAATATGGAACGCGCTTGAAATTCGAAACGTTAAATTAAGAAACTTTTTTCTGTATTTATTTAGTTTAAATGTATGATTTTTTTTTTCATTATGTTAAATAGGTTTTGCAGAATCGAAATACATAAATATCACCGAATTTGACTTTTTGTGGGTTGACACATTATTGCTTATCAGCATCCAATTATACAAACTGGTAACACTTACCCAAAGGTAATCTTACGTAAGATTTGTCAATAAATGTCACTGACAGTAAATACTTCCAGGTTTAACAATTACAAACGATATTTTTTAATGTTACGATAATCTGTGTAAAACTTACAAGTGTAATTCTCGCCTTACAAGTAATATATTTGCAACTCAAAGTAGATTTAGACATAAATGTCGATTAAGTAATAATTGTATCAAATATAATTTAGTCCCATAGTCTTCATATTTGGATCATAATAGCTTTTAATCATTATTACGACTGTGTGTTTAACAGTTAGTTTTCAATGCATAAGTATGAATTGTCTCATTATATAATGTATTATTACAGTTTAAAATATTTTACATACTAAAGTTTATTAATACTAAAATGGCAGTGGTCACTTGGTTAATGGATTTAGTAACGCCGTTAAAATATGAACATTATTTTTTCGTACAAATAATATTATAAGAAAGCAAATCATGCAATGATTGTGACTAAACTGCTGAAAGTGAACACAAAAATTGTCCAACACAAAAAATTTTATTCGAAATATTACTGACTGGAAATGTCTTGTTATTAATAGCATAATTAATACTCTATATCTAAAAAAATGTCTGTATCGGAATTACGTCTGCGTTGAATACTTTTCTTCAATTTATACAAAAAAAAAACTATTTTCTATTTTCAAGTACAAATAGAAAATATTTTATTTCTTATAAAGTGTACATAGACACATTTAAACTTGATATATGCATTCATAATAATACCATAGTTCACAAGTGGTCTATGTGACCTTTTATAAGTTCCAAGATAATAATAAACGTATTTTTATTTAGTTATTTTTGAAATATTTCTATTAACTTGTAAGTGCCCAAGAAGGCGATAAGATATAATTAATATGCAAACCAGTTACATGTATAGAACGTTTTACAAAAACATAATTTATGATACCGAAAAAACGAACTCGATTTCGACTAAAAACTAACTTAGACCACTTGTGAACGTAGATGTCTTTATAATCATTTATAAAGCTAATAATACAATAATTAAGTTCTTAGCTTAGAATTTTCTTTCACATTAATTATTTCTAGACATTATTTTATATAACAATGAGACTTATTAAATAGTGGAAAGCTAGCGTCATATTACATTCGAAATGTGTTTTACGTTTATTAATAAAATCGACAACACTTTAAAAATTTTAACGGCAGTGGTTATTGGGTTCAATGTAGTTAGATTTATATTTTATTGAAGTTATACTTCCTTTGATGATTCTCGTTCAAAGTAGAAGACGTTACGAGAAATTGTAATGAACTTAGCCTCTTATACTGTAGTTTCCTAGGATTCTGATTCAGCATGACGTTGCCGGCCATTCAGCGATCGCTTTGTCTTTAGATGCTTAAACTTTTACTACGGATATGGCACGGTTTTATAGAAAGCTCATTTTGACGATGTAAGTTCAACGTTTTTAAATGCCCATAATATAACAGACCGAAATCCTAGAAAACCAAAACATTCGGAAACTTCGAGAATTTTGGTATCAAAAAAGGTTCTCTAGTAAAATTATGTCATATAGCTTTCATAAAAAAAAATGTTTGAGTAACATAATCAGAAGCTGTTGGGTGAATGTAAAAGCCTACACAGAACACTTTTTGATCGACACACAGTCTGTGTCGAGTGGGAGCAACTGAACACAAATAATGGCTACGTCTAGAAGAGGATTTTAAATTGATTATGAAAATATTAACTAGTGTCTTGTAACTGTCACACGACACTAATATGTCTTCGTTTACATTAATGTCCGCCTATGGAATGAAATCTTTAGTTTTGCCGCAGATTGTAAGAAATTCATGTAAGAAAAACGCAGGCCAAACCGATCGGAGAGTTATACAATTAGGAAATTGCAGGTCAGTCAACCAATTAGAAATAGATGACCAGTGTTTGTGTTTAGTTGTCTGTTACGATTTCTTACAGTCTACGGCCGGACTTATGAATAAACTAAATTAATAAGAGACCAATCATTTAATTGTGTAACGTCAACAAAGTACAACTTTTAGTGCGCATATGTTTACATATGTTTTTTTAATCAACAACAATTTAAAAATCCTTCATATAAGTTTATTATGATTTTTATTAATTTAATCATAACGATCGTCCATTATGAAAAAATTATGGTAATTTAAAATAAACCAATCAATATAATTTCAATATTAAAGCCTGGATACAGAATACTCTTTTGAAATGGGGCAGTAAGAGTAACTAGCCTTAACCGTTACAGCTACAAAGAAATTTTCCAAGAAGACCATCCCTAATTTTTGGACATATTTTGACCTACATTAACAGATTTTCAATTACATTCTCAAAAGAAACAGTACCGATCGACATCGATATCGTTTTTATGTAAATGGAGTATTTTCTTTCTTACTGTAAATTTTTTCGAAAATTTCTCTTAATAAAGTTCAACATATGTGCAATTTTTTTTTCTTTCCTTAGAAGGAAAAGGCAAAAGTATTCCACCGTACAGCCAAGTCTTTTGTAATTTTTATTGATATTCGATTAAATTGAAAGGCATAAAGCCATGTCTCCGTTTAATTCAACATATGTGCAAATATAAACGAGTCTTCTATATTTTTTAATGTAGTAAAGGTAAAGATAACTACCATTACTGCCTCATCTCAAAAATCCACCCTGTATATACACTTATTATATAAAAACATAAAGTCACAATATTAATACCATTGTTTTACATTATAAGAAAACTAACTTAAATAAAATTCTCAGATCGAATAAATGCGTTATTAAACTTATAAATAAAACTGATGTATTTCGGAACTGCATCCAAATAATTATCTATTTTCTAAGACTAAAATCGCGTTCAGTCTTAAATACAATGGCACGTCAATAATGCCGTTAAATATTCTATATAAATTAATAATATTTCATAACTATAAATATGTTCAATTCAATTCAATTCTTTGGTTAATTTTAGTTGTGCCAATTAGACACATGTTATTTTGCCAATGTCACGTGGAATGGAGAAAACACGATGGAGATTAATCGGTGTTACTAAATAAAATCCATACATATTTCCAAATTCTGTCATACTCAGTCGCTAGCTGGTTGCTAGGCAACGTCGTCCAAAATGGTCGGCATTCTGGATACCAAAAATTCTTGAGATTATGACATATTTATAGTTATGTAATATCATTGACATCCTCATTTTAATGGTCCTGCTTCACTTGCGTCGAAAATTATTGTTTTAGTTAGTTAACAGCCTGTATATCTCCTCCACTCCGACGACGTTCTAAGCCGAGGTGCGATCTCACTAGGAGACACCCTTAGACACGGACGTCCATTCTGAGCCCCAACGGGGGCTCCCAATTTCAAGGCCGAGTCTCAGTTAATAAAAAAATTTGTTAAAAGGAACCATGTCACCGAATTTGAAGTTAAGAAAAATTGCATTCAAAGTTTTACAGAAAAACACAATACAGCTCGGGAACAGAACAGGAAATGTTTCAAAAGTTTTTTTTAATTATTTTGTTATTTCTTGTTTCAGAAATAAATAGAGTAGATTATAAGGAAACATGTTAATATGGCACTACTGACTCATTTGAATGAATCACCTGTATATGAGGCCATAATGTAATACATCATTTAAGATGTGACATTGACAATGTTACAAAAACTTAGCGATAATGCATAATTTTTAACGCTTTATGGCATTAACGCTAACGCAAGTGAAGCACGAGAATAAAACAGTTGAAAGTTTAACATTGAGCCACAGAGTAAAAATCGACACAGATTAAACATCGTAATACACTTATGAATATTTTTAATATTAATAAGCAGTATGTTATAATTAAATTCAAATGTTTTTATTAACACTTATGTAACTATGTGGTTCTTTTTACATGTCCATTTTTTTTTTACTGTTAAAAATTCGAATATCTCAGTTGTGGGACTAATTTTAATTTTTTGGGGTATAAGGCAATACGCATTTGTATATAGTTAATTTTAAATTCCCATTGATATATTTTATGGGTATATTGTATACGAAAATTAACCCACTACTAGGATTATATTTACCATGGATGGTTATATCGCGGTATAAGAGTCAGATGAACGTATACATATATTATAACTATGTTTTAAAAAATTTTACTTTTTCCTAATTTAGCGGTACTCATGAGACGTCTTTTTTGGTTCTATAGAAAGGTTGTTCTAATTCTAAGTATATATTTTCTTTTTGAATTAGTGACACGTTAAATTACGTTGTTTCGCCATTTTATAGAGGACAATTTCAACGGTTTTAGTTAAAAAAGACTTTCGATTTTTTTTTTTGTAGATACGTTCCGCGTTAAACATTGACGAAAATTAAGATAGAAAAAACGACAATTGAATTGTATTTGAAAAAAAAATTAGGAAAAATTTAAAGTTGGTCCCACAATTGAGACTTTAGTCACTACGATAATAATCATTTTAATGTTACATTTTTGATACCTCTACCCAAAAATTACGACATTGAAAATATTAATTAAACCATCGAGTTAATTAGCAACATGTAATTTAAACGGTTATAATAACACTTATGTAAATTTGCTTTAGGTTCACTTTTCAAATCCACGAAAAAAAATGGGGTAGTTTTTTATACCGCTACCCAAAAAACACGACACAATCACCGATTACACAGAATCATTTATTTTAATAAGCAACACGTGATTTAACGTTAATACTTATTAATCAGTTCAAAATTTTAATACCCAAACGAAAAAATGCGGTATCTTTTTCTACCGCTACTCAAAAACACGACACAGAATTATCAATTTCACTGAATCACTACAGTTTAAATGGCACAGTTAACGGCCGCTTTCAATAAACCATCTATGTTTTTAGCTCACTAGTCGTAGAATTTTGACATAATCCACGCTATTATAAATGCAAAAATATAACGGTCTGTCTATCCGTTTTTTTCACACTTAACACATTCACTACCGCCGACACGCCAGGCGTGTTCATCTACAATACGTTGAACACGTAGTGGCAGTGAATGTGTTAACCTGATGATCCAATTTCGACGAACATTGGTACATGAGATTTTCGCGAAAATAAAATTAGAAGAGAGAAAAAATTGAATAAAAAGATTGTACAGAAAAGTAAACATTTTTCAAAGTGTTAGTAATATCCCATTTAAAATTAGTCTCAATATAAATAAAGACATAACAAACTTAATATGAACTGAAATATGTGAATACAAACGCATTTGAGGCTGTAAATAAGGATACATTATACTAATTTTTTTTTAGAAAAATACGTTTTGTATGCAACAAAACTGAACTCGTCGATACGTCTTCGATTATGTCAAAAATCGATCGCTAGTATTAAAAACCGATAGATGTTATCGAAATGGCAAAGTCTATATGTGCACAGTTGCCGCGGGGGTAGCGGGTTCGAGTCCCGGCTACAGCAGCGCGCGCCGACACTCATCCCTATAGGCGCCCGCTGAACCCCTATTTCATGTTTGCCACCTAGAAAAAAAATATTTCCTATTTTCGTTTTTTTTTTTTTTGGAAAAAAAAGGAACTTCTTTTTTGGTCCACTGAAATGAAATGTCATTTCGTTCATTCGTGAATCGAATGAATGATTTGAAATATCATTTCAGTAAAAAGTTACTCTACCCATAACCAAGTGTCAAATTTATTATTTCTATATTAGAAAATCGTTAGTTTTATTAAATTAACAGAAGAACAATTAAAACTAGTTATTATATACAGTATATAGAAACTTATTGTTAGTATTAAACATTTTGTCAGTATTTATTACATATAGTATTAAGCAATATGTAAAATCAGTCGTATTTCCTATGAAAAGGAATCGTTCATTCCTATACCTAATATAGAAAGTGTAAAAATGCTTCTTTACATATGTATACAATGAAAAAATGGTCTTTAATGGTGCCTGTGTAAACAAACCCTAGGAAATTAAAAAAAAAATAATTCGACTGCCTATTAATAATACCTCGCATTTCAAAATTGAACATATTGTTTAGGTTACAAGAGGTCATAACGATTCGCCAATTATACAGTTTACGTCCGCCATGTTGATTTTTTGCTGACGTCACATAGCTATGACACTCCGGGGAAGAGTGCGAAATCACACTTTACACTTCAAAATCGGCCAAACGATACAGGTGACCACAATGGATCCGACCAACGTAAATACATACACCCTAGTACATATGTTCATACATACGCGCGAATTTATTTAATTTATTCTCCTTCTGGGGTAGGCGGAAAAAATATGAATTCGTGAATGTCAAAGATTCACGCATTTATGCTATTTGCTGCGAAGGATTTTATACTCTAATATCTGCGTCTTACGGACTTTTGACTGTAAGATTAACATTTCAATATAAGACATAGAAATGGTCGATATATTTCAATAGAATATCTAAATATAATAATAATAATAACTTACAATGATTTTTCGTTACACATTATAATTACTATTATAGCTATATTAAAATACGTTTCACTTGAATTTAATTTAGCACACTGGATAGAGCTAATGTCATTTGAATTGATATTTTTTTTCTACGTCTATCTAGAAGTATTCATCGAGTATTCTCGTGGTACTAAAAGTACACACGTACAAAATTGTATCGAACAACTAATTTGATAGATAAAAGTCCCCCACATGCCGTGGCCATAATGCGAGAATTACACTAATAAATTTTGCTCTAGGACTTTCATTCGGAATTACATAAGTTACATCTCATTGATTTATACCTAAAAAAAATTATTATTTGTGCCTTATTTCGCACTTAGTTATCGTAACTTCTAACGAAGTATCTTTTACTAGGTTACAGAGTTGCTTTATATAGAGAATGAAACATAGAAACCGTCGGAGATACTGCAAAACCGCGTAACTAGCTTTTTCAATAAGATCCATCTTTGAATGAAATTTTAAATTTCATTATTGATAAAAATCAAGCTGACTATTTTATATAAATTTTGGAATATCGTCGACAACACTACAAATATACTACTAAGTAATGCCCATACATATTTAACATTTGATTCAAAGATGGACTGTATTGCAAATGCTAGTTACGCGGTCTTGCAATATCCCTGACGAAATGTAATTCTCGCCTTAGACTGAGCAACATGCTAGATTATAGTATACAAAGATAGGCTGGAGGGGATATTGGATGACTAAATCCTTTAGAAAACAGCGGAGGATATTAATATCTCATATATTAGGATTGTGTACTGAAAATGTTAAACCTCCGCCGTCATCAACGCTACCATCTATATATATATATATATATATATAGTGCTTATTTTTACAGAGCGGGTATTTTTATTGAAATGATAAAATTCGGTCAAGTGCGAGTCGGATTTGACAAATTTTTAAATATCATATTCACTCATTTATTTTACATAACTCTTTAAAAAGTATGTAATTATATCCTGTACAAAGGTACCCCTTCGTCTCCGATTTGCATTTGACTATTTATTTTTTATTAAAAATTCAAAATAAATTATGTTATACTATAAAGTTATTTATGTAATTTTTGGCTAATCAGTCTTAGCGATACAAACGCGTCTTTTATATACATCATATATTATAACAATATGTCTACGTCTTACAAATTTCCGATATTTTCCATACAATCAAATGTTTCTCACTTAAAGCACGGCAAGTATATTAATGGTCCTTCGAGCCAGATTTCATATAAAATTTCAACAATAATTTTACTATTCCAGAATTTAAATTAAAGCAATTTTAATAAGCTATTTTTCAACGTATTGGCTATGTGCGTCAGGCAACATTAGCAGGACGTAAATATTACCAGTTACATACAAATTAGTTGTTTTATATCACTTAGTCAATGTCAAAATAAGCATTAATAAGTGGTATTTTATAACTTTAGATATTCATCAACGTTTAAATGTAATCATTTTGCCTGGTAACATATGTTTTCAAGAATATCGATGCAACTAAAAATGATGAATTTTAGGGTTGTTTGGGGTTTTTAAATTTCTTTATTTATGTATTGGTGTATAGCTGCAAAATTTAAACGATCCCTTGATGTTATAACTTTATTGATTTAAAGAAAATTCATTATCGCAAGTCTTTTCATAATAAAACATCAAAGATTTATGGTCGTTTGTTATACTTAGTTCTATTTGCTAGAATTTTTGGTTACTACGATATTCTTGCAAACCAGCGATATGTATAAGTTATAAAATATGAATGTTTGACATAGTTTACCCCGAAACAACGCTTTTTATTACGCCTATTACATAGCACATAACCAATAAGCTATTAAACACAGTATTAGTACAAATGCTTTTATTATTGCATTATTAAATAAATAAAAAAACTTTTAAAGAATTTGTTATGTCCGCTGAAAAAAAGCGATCATGACACTTGAAATAGTACACAATTTAAAAAAATAATCAAAATTAGGTCAAAAATGATATCGTTATACGTATATTAGGCCTTATTTATTGGAGATTATTAAAATATGTCAGGATCGCGTTTACAAGTAAATTAGTATGAACATTTTTACTCATATCTATTATTCGTATCTACGTTGGCATTATGGTGAGTCCACATTAAATACCATGTTAAAAAAACCTTAGCTAAATATACGTGCATTTTGTTTAATAATATATAATGATAATGTACCTTTATATAATAAGGGATTAGACAATTACAATAATAGGAGTTGTCCATTAATCACGTGATATTTTTAGAAACTTTTTAGACTCCCCTCTCCCTGGTAATATGTGGTGAGGTTGATTACTAAATGTGCTTCGGTTTTGAAAATAAATACACGTGATAACTTAATGACCCCCCTATTATCTCTTGTGATATTTAGAGATTAACCCCCAAACTCCCCGTCCCTTTGGGCCTCACATGTTTAACAGACAAACATGATTAACAGACCCAAAAGTGCTCTCGTGCTTCAACTGACAAAGCAAAATCTAATCTTGCTTTCTTGTTATTACACACTGAGGTTGCCAAACAAACTTCTCTATTATATTATAAAAACAAAAAAGTTATTTTAATGTGATGCAACTATCTAAGTCACGTGTATATCCACGTGACTTAGATAGTTGCCTAGCAACGAGTTGTTGGTGTCAAGATGGCAATAATATTATACAGTCTGTTTTATTTTAAATCAATTCTAAACTCTTTATTAAACAAAATGGACGTATTATATAGCTGAAGATTTATTTTATTTATTTCTTAATATTCTGGCAATAATGACCCATAGATTATATATTATTGTTATAACATGTTAGTCAATATTAGTTATGTGTCGGATATCCGTATCCGTATCCTTATAAGCGGATATTAGCTTTACATAAACGCACCATAATAAAATATGTTGAATCGCATTGTTATACAGGCTGTCAATTGAGCATTTTTAAAAATTATTTTTCAAAAACGATGCCTGTATTATATGAGGCAACAAGATTTAACATTTCAATTTGAAATAAGTTTTATTTTAATTAAAATATAAATAATATTCCAATTTTTTATTTTTAAATATCGATTCCGCTAACGTAAAACGCCCAGTTCACACCCTGTATAACACGCTCTCTCACCCAATCTGGCCCCACCTTTACTTATCGTTATACCGATGTTGAGGCGTATACTTAGCAACGTTTTCATACCTTGCTTTCTGCAGTTCAATCTGTCCCTCGAGGGTCTTAGCGAGGTATATAACGAATAGTTGGGACAGAGCAACGCCCAGAGCAGCTGATGCGATGGTATACAGGTTCCGTTCCGCCCAGGAACGTACGATCTCTATACAACCGCTCGTCCAGACGCGTTTGCTAGCTTCGGCTACCTGGAATCGGTCAAAATTAACCGTTAAACCGCGGTTAGAATTCGTCGATTTCAGCTGATGATTCGTTTCGATTTTAAAACTAAACCGCTGGAACCGATTTTCATGATTTTGTATCAGACCAATAAGAAAGTATACAACTTTCAAACAAAAAAAAATAGCAAACAAACCATGCCATTTTTGAGTAATCGGGGAAAATACTTTTAAAATCCCCGACCAACTAAGAAGTATTACCTTATCCTTTTTTTTAAGTCGGTTAAAAACGAATAAAAATAACACCAATTTCATTTTCATCAACTGATGAATTATTAAAAGAATTATTAATTGCCAAGAAACGTGTAAAAAGAAGTTCTTTAAGAGTCATAAAATGTAATCAATATACTAACAATAAGAAACTCATACGATTAAGAATCAAACAAATTAACATTTAATTTTTTGAATTGTTTGATTTTATAATTAAGAATAAAATATATTATATAAAGCTATCTTTCATAGTTTTGGAGAAAAAATATTTAGCATTAGGGTTTAATTTTTTGGTATTTACGCTTACTATCTATGACATACATCTAGAGAAAATAGCAGCCTAAAAATATTTTGGCCCCGAATCCATATACTTAACCGATCATAATCTTTCGAGTCGATTATTAGTCCAGTAGAACTTCACCTCCTTCAATGCTTTCAACAACTAGTAAAGAGCTGACAATCTTAGAAAAATTATAGCTAATACTACATATATAAATTTTATTAATTTGGGAGCTACAATACCACATATCAAATTTATAACACCACTTTTTGGTAGGGTTTATAAAAGAAGTTTTTATTTACAATGTTTGTTGTTTATTTATTTATTCTTATGATGTTATCTTTTTACTTTTTTTTTAAATTTAAGTTTACTAATTATATATACTATTACTTATTATTACTATAAACAATATTCACCATAATAGGTAATCATAATAGGTAAAGGCATCTAGCTTCATAGTGTATAGTTAACCTTAAATTAATCTAGATTAAAAGAAAATCGAGTTCAAACTCACGGGAAAGTTTTGTACACCATAACCGCACATGATGTTAACGAGTCCAGAACTTATATCTGTAGCGTTGATACAGCACGAGAATGGCACTCCACAACGTTCAACGGACGGTGATGAACAGTTGAAATACTCGTTGTTCGACCAGTCCATGTAACCGTCTGATGTTAGACCGCAGCAGTGGAACTGAAAAATGTGATTACACATCTATAGAATAATGTTTGAATTGTTATGTAAAAGTTTGGGTTGAGTTGAGTTGTTATGTATTATCTAATAAAAAGTTCTTCAAATATTTGAGATTATTGTATAAATTGAAAAATTGTTTACATGATTTGAATTTTTTTGAATAATGTTAAATAGGTTACTTTGTATCAAAATACATCAATAACTCCTAATTAGATTATTTGTGGGTTGATACATTATTGCTTATCATCATCCAGTTATCGGTTGGCAAGTAAGTGGTTTTCGAATTTATAGAAAAAAAAACAATCTTTATTTCAAATCCAATCAAAATAAATTATACTTACATCCTTTTGTGCGAAATCAATGAAGTTCTGCAAGTCGGGATCATCTCTGTATGTATGCACCACTCGCTCAGTGAAGCTCTTCTCTAGAAAGCCGTGTAACATGCGAGGGAAGACGAAACCGCAGACCGCCCCTCCCATTTCCACTAGGAATAGTATGAGCAGGCAGAGTGAATACTGAAAAATATTTCAACCATATGAAGTATTATATTGCATTCATAGATGGCGTTGAACGTATTAGGATCGTGGTCACGATGTCCTTTTTTTGTTGGTTTAAAAAATTTTAGCTTATGTATGCCCATAAAACACGATAAGTAATCGATAGAGAGGGTGAAAATATTTACAGAACTCTGCATTTTAATATAAGGATATTTTATATGCTATATATGCCGAAATTATAACGAAGAAAACAGGAAATAAAACATTTAATGAGGTTTTTTTATATACTGAACCACAGTGGACTATGGCCAGCCTAGGGTGTTCCATATACTGTATTTGGTTACAGCTAGACTCTACGTCAGTCGTCTTCTGTCTGTCTGTCTGTCGCTTTTTGTAATGAGTTTTTTTTGTAATAGAGCAACGCAAAGCTTCTAGCTTATTGTTGCCATTGTGTATTTTTAGTGTTACATACATATTATATTTATAGTATTACATGACTGTCTTTATGTCTATCACAGATGTTCTGGTACATAGTGTCGTATAGAAAGATACATTAACCTCTTGCATAGCATAGCATAGCATTGCATAATTACAGCTTGCAGGTAATTGAAATTTAATTATCAGTTGAAAAACAAATTAAAGTCGCCGCACGAAATTCGATAAATGTATATTTTTAAGATCTATTTTATCAGCGTTATCAACATGGGAATATAAACATTTACCGACAATATTTATATTTACGTTCAAATATATTCTTAATGACTGTATTTTATCAAACCCATTTTTACGATTATATAATATTTTATTTAGTTATTTTAAATAAATAATTTGTACATTGTTAATGCGACTGAAGTATATGAGACTTGGAGAGCTGCCTAGCAACGCCTTGTTGATGTCAAAAGACAGCACATGGCAATATAATATTACAAGAGTTACAATAAATACGTGGACTATGAATCTAATATCTTAATATCCCGAGGAGGACGGCAGCCGGGATGGCCTCGAACTGCCGTACGCACCAGCGAGGGGTAAGGGGAGGGCAAGATTAGACTTTGCCCTCCTGAGACGAACTCCACCAGCCACGAGCGGAGCTTTGCACGGGAGGGGCAGCGGATGCGCATGCGCAAGCGATCCCAAGGCCTCTCCATTTCCGTGCTGAGAAAGGCAATCATAGGGGTTTTAGTGGGTATAAATCGCCACATAATCCGATCTCCCTCCCCCCCCTCCCCCCAGGAATCGGGTATCTTTTCGAAGATTTCCCCTGCGTGAACAAAAAAAAATCTTAATATAATTTACTTCTGGACAATAAAAATATATAAATATGTGAAATACACTTTATTTGCAGTATACTTTATATAATATAATAAATAATAAATTCAAAAAGTATATAAAGCTACGATAACAGGACACATTTATCGCGGTTTTAGTTAAAAAACATATTCATAATCGAATAATAATTTAGGTTGCATTTTCGTATTACATCCTGCATCACTGTAAATAACAATTAATATTAGGCAAGAGTTACACTTGTAAATTTTGCTCAAAAACTTCTATATTTATTACATAAATTGTTTGTCATTGTTTGAACACCTGAAAAAACTGTCAGAGACATATTTAGTGACACTTACGTCTTAACCTTTCGGTTAACTAGGTACCTGTCAGCAGATTACAGACTTATTTTACGAGTTACGAGAGTAAAGCTTACAGGAGTATTTCTCGCCTTTCAGTGTGACAATAATCGGGTATGAAGTTTATTTAGTTTAGCGGTTTTGATTCATAGTTTGTGTACACTTGTAGCGGAAAAAAAAAATATTATCAATATATGCTTTTACAATATACCATCATAATCTACCCAGCATTTCTACCGGTTATACCCGGGTCTGCTTTCTATTCTAGCCCAGATATTGACGAGTTACTGATTTTTACACAGAGCGACTGCCATCTGACCTCCGCAACCACTGAGGGCAAGCAAGTAGTAACCATTTAAGTCTAAATGGTTATAATAATTTCCTTACTACGAGTAACGATCATTATCGGGTGATTGTGATATCAACCGGGACCGACAGCTTTACGTGCTCTCCGAGGCACGGTGGGGAGACCCACAAGGAGAAACACCCAGACCTAGGGACAAATATTTAAGCAACTATAAATATCTGCCCCGAGCGGGGATCAAACCCGCAACCGTCGGCGTTAGAGGTGTACATTCAGCACCACTACACAATATACTTATGATATCAATGTCAAGGGTTACTATCCTAAAAATTATATTATATAACTCCGATTACATTATATAACTAGATATCTAATAAGCTCGTAGATTTTTTCACCTAAAATGCCGATCACTTTGGACGACGTTGCCTAGCAACCAGCTAGCGCCTTAGTATGACAAGCGAGAGTATCTTTGGTCCAAAAACACAATTAATGACCTTGTCAAAGTTGAAAAAATTAACAGATTTATAACATTAAATATTATAAACGTAATATACCAATCTGTAGTTATAAAATATCATTTGAAAGATGTTATTTATTATATTAACTTGGCGTAAATTTAGGGTTTCTGAAGTGAACGACCTTTAAAACATTCACAAAGTTTTAACGAACGCTCACAAAACACCAATTTTATTGTTTTATCGTTATGTAATAACAAAATTATTTATAAAACATGATGACATCACTGACTCATCCTATTATGTGAGTACTGTTTGTTATATCTGAGACCAAACGAACAAACAAAACATCGCCGGGGTTACTGCAAAACCGCGTATCTAACTTTTCCTATAGTCTGAATTTGAACTAAATATTTATTACATTATTGATAAAATTGGCAATTTCTAATATGCAGTGTATTATGTTTGTAGTGTCACCGACGATATGTCAAAATTAATTTATTTTAAGTATGTATTAATTTTTCAAATATCGATTATGTATTTAGCTAGCTTGATTTTTATCAGTAACAAAGATTATTATTACAAAAGCTAGTTACGTGGTTTTGCAGTATGCCCCGACGATATGTATAATGCTCTCAAAAAGATTTTTATTATTAAGTGTTAAGTGGTCACCACGGTCAGTGAATATTTATATATTAAGATCAGATTTAAAAATCCGTTGTTCGTTTAAAAGGAAGGAAGCAAAGAGGTTACACTGTGGAAGAGTCTATCCGTAGCCCACTGACTACAGGTCTTATGGGCTGCCTCACTCTCACACAAGGTCGGCATGAAATAGCTAATATAGTTATTTCGATTCGAGGGTCCAAAAGCCTAAACCGTTCCCCCATTCCTTTCCTTACATCCTTCATTCCTTTTTGAGCTAAATTGCATTTGTTGGCTCCTCTAGTGCTGCAAATGTCCATGGTAAGATGATCACTTAAGTGTCTGCTCGTTTGCCACCTACTTTTTATAAAATAATAAATAAATAACAGTAATCTTTCCAACTTGTATACAGGCTCTAGTCAATTGATTATAGCTAAGCATTTAAACTAAGAATTTTTGGGAACAATAAAATTATCTATAAAGTTTTATTCTTATAAAAAAAATTATGAGTTTAGGTACTTATCAAAATTTTTATAGGAATAATGTTATGGTTCAATCGATCTAATAAGTTATATTCTACTACTATTATAAAAGCGAAAGATTGTGAGGTTGTGTGGATGGATGGATTTGTTACCTACTCTCGCTCCCAAGAAGTAATAAACATTTTTTGAAGAAACTCTACACTAACTTTTAAAACAAAGGTTTTATATGAACATGCGAGGTAGACGAGGGCGGAAGCTAGTAATGCAATAGACTTACAAATTTCAACAGGCACGTGTTCTCTCGCAATGCTCCTATACATCCAGCGAAGCTGACGATGAAAACCACACCTCCAAGCAAAGCGATCAAGAGACTGATATTTAACATTACATCGTACACTGTGTCCAGCTGTAAGGGAAATAGACATATATAAGGCAAGAATTACACTTATAACTTTTGCTCTGACTTTCATAAGCATTTACACAAGTCGTTTGTCATAGCTTGACTTCTGAAAGAAATTACTGTCAATGGCTTATTTTAAAGGCTCATAGCTTTCCTAAATTTATCTAGGTAACTGTTACCAGGTTACAGAGTTGTTTTATATCAATTACGAGAATTAAACTTACAAGTGTAATTATCGCCTAATGTGATCATACCAGGAATCTTATAGCAAAGCCATTAAAAATTGTTGAGTTGTACATAATAAAAATGTTTACCTTTATGAGACCTGTCGCTTGCCATTTATCAATAAACGCATAGAGTCCAACAGCAATCATTAAACCACCAAACAACTGAAAAAAAATGTAACTTTTACAATTCTCAAAATTGTCAAAATATATGTAATAATAATAATTTTTTTTAATAGAATTTCATTTGTTATATTATTTTGCGTATACATGTATTATGCTTAATCCACATATTTGTTTTCATAGAAAAATGTAACCAACATCCTCCTAAATTATTGTTGTATACATAGAAATATGATTGTAGTGATCACGAGTAATATCATTTTCATTAGATCGTAAAATCTTCCTTGAATACATTTAAATAGCGCATCTCACCCGAAACATACATATCGGTAATTATTTTTAAATTAGTTAAAAATGCAACTCATGTCCTGAAATAACAGTAAGTAACAGAGGGCAAAAATAAACAGAATTAATTTAAAATTAGTTTCAATCTATGGTTAATTTTCATAGCTAAATAAACTAATATAAATGAGAAATGTATATCAAATACGAATATGAATTGTTTTAGGTCATGTGAATACATTTTGTTCTTTCAACGAATATAAAAGTAGATTTTTAACAGGAAAATGGATTGCTTTTTAATTATATATTTATTATAAGAAGGATATTGTAATTTATAATGTGAACCAAATGGATATATTATTTAACATAAAGTATAGAGACAATGCAATTTATACAAATAGGCTTATGCTAGGATTAGGTAAGTCAGTAATCCAAGAGATTATAATGGAAACTGTTATTCTTGCATCACTAGCTATTCATAGCATTAAGCTAATCAAGTAGAAAACAAAGACTAATGATTAAATTATATTAAGATTGTATAAATTAAATCCGAACATACTGGCCCATCTTAATGACATCTCGAATTGAAATTTTTAACCATTTTGTTATCTTATGACAGGCACGTTGGCGCAGTGGTCACTGCAAGTGACTCAAGCACTAACGGTCGCAGGTTCGATTACCGCTCACAGCAAATGTCTGTATTGGCCATACGGATGTATGATTGATGTTGTTATGATTGTTGTGGTCTGGGTGTTTGTGTTAGTGTTGTGAGTGTTTCCGGACCCCCGATACAAGGTCACGCGATCTTAATGGGGGCCGTTGAGTGTGATGCGTTTATTATTATTTATTATTATCTTCAACTACCAAAAGTTTACACATCCGTACAATTTGATGTCAATACAAGGCATTATTATGACATACTGGTTTAAATTTCAGAACTTAAAGCGATGGCAACCAAGTCAATATTATTGTTATCAATAATTTTTAGATACCAGTAAATAAATTTAATCTAATCTCTAAATAAGCATAAAAAAGAGAATTTTTTTTTCAAAAATCAAAAAAATCATTTCTAATATTTTTACATTATTTTTTCAAATTAAATTTTTTGTATTTTATTTAGGGACATCTATTTAATTATTTAAACAGAAAAATGTATGAGTCACGAAACTACATTTTGATAAACTTAACAGCGCATACGACAATATATTTTCGTATTTACATAAAATGCATCGGTCTAATTACAATACTATGTTGATACTGAATTGGACAATTTAGTAATTTCATGAGCGGAAACGGCTAGACAGACATCAACATTTATATATATATATGTTGTCGACGAATGTAATCTCACTACATTATCGCTTCAAACAATGAATGTGATTCACACACTCAACAATAAATGAAAATTGAAACATGCACACAATAGAATTGATCTATTCTTACAACAACGAGACTTTCATTCGTTTTCCACAAGAAAAACTCGATATAATTAATAAAATATGGTGCTTACCCAAAAAA
Source organism: Hypolimnas misippus (assembly GCA_037950945.1). NCBI lineage: Eukaryota > Metazoa > Arthropoda > Insecta > Lepidoptera > Nymphalidae > Hypolimnas > Hypolimnas misippus. The sequence continues at coordinate 8,532,229 of JBBEEQ010000009.1, forward strand.
TAAAATTCAAAACAAAAATCATATATTTCACACAGCCACTAACGTAAGTGAAGTTCGGACCTCGACGCCTGTGCATATTGATTTATGCGTATAAAACTAATTTAAATGGTTAATGTTTATTTCCCTAAACAATTCGTTTTATTTTTTTTTTATTTAAAATAAAAACAGCTTTTTCGCTGATGAGTAATTTACGAAACCCGTCCCTAGTGGCCTGTCGTCCGTCAATTCAGACCATAGACTAAAGAAACTAAACGAAAGCCAATGACACACTGTCGTCTACATACATCGTGGTAGTCATAGATTATATTATAAGGAATGAGCATGCAATGTAAAAATAGCGCCAAAATAATGCAATCTAATATCAAAATCATTAAAAATGTAAAGACGAATTTTTGTTATTAAATATTATTATATTCTTATCTATATTTACCACTAAAATCGTCGACGTAAAATTAATCAACGCCGTTGTAACACTTCTAAAGTCGTACTATTCTTATTATACCGTATATTAATAAATAAAAAAAATACATGGCAACATTTAATTATTCTTCTAGTGTAACACTAGACTAGACTTGAAAAGGGCGCGTACTTTGAGTACGCCCGTTTAAAGTATAATAATAGTAGTTTAAGGACCTAAAAGAAAATATCAACGAAAAAATTGACAGTAATATAAATTTAGACTCCTTTAACGATTAAAATGAAAATGGTAGATCTATGTTAAAACAAAATAGATTGATTTAAAGTTATTTACATGTAAAACTAATAAAGTATTTTAATCTATACCTATATGCAATACTGAATCACTATATTCCTGTATAATTTTAGAAACACTTTTACCGTTATTTCGTCCATCTTTTTTTTAATTTATTAAGGCGAGAGTTACACTTATTAATTTTGTTCATACATTTTCATAAACATTTACATAACAGATTTGTCATTGCTTTGGACCAGAATTATGTTTGTAAATTTAAAACACGTAAGTGATATAAAATATTTATCTAGGTAGCCAAAGAAAAGCTGCAAGTCTGTCAAAATTAAGGCACTAATAGTAAATTATTTTGCACTAAACAAATAAACTTATACACGTCAGCTACTTAATCGATGGTGAGATTTTGCATACAAAGTGTATCAGGGGCTCAGGGCTACATAAACAAACATAACTTATCGGGAACGGTATCTCCCATCCAGAAAGAATTTTTTCATAAAGGTAGAGCCTAGCTGTAGCCCACTGACTACAACTATTTTTATAAAAAAAAGAAAAAGGGAAAGGAATAATCAGATAAGAACAGTACTTTAAAATTTCATTTGTGTTATCATGATTTTGATGTCAAGGGCGCCAATACAACAAGGGGTCCTATATAGAAATTGTCCAGCTTTCTCATCGTACGAAAAATCAAAATCAAAATATACTCAATTCAAGTAGGCTTTTACAAGCACTTTTGAATCGACAATACAGAAACAAAAAAATACTTTAATGAATTTACAGGGTAATAATGTACCGGTTCGGAATGTAGATCCTATCAAGAAGAATCGGCAAGAAACTCGATAGTTACTTAACTATATTAACTACTTTACGCAAATTTTTGTACAGTGAGTAAAAGTCGTACGCGTTTTTGTAGATTGTTTTAAAATAATACATGTATAATTTTCTACGAATCATCGTATAGATTAATTATTATCTTAAAAAAAACTATCAAAAACCAAATTTTTACTTTAAAACCCAAATTTTCCATTACTGAAAATTTTACAGCCTTGGCCACTGGCCCCTAGTGCCCCTATAGTAAATCCAGCGCTTATCTCGTGCAATAGTCATATTAACACTAATGGCGACTCAATTAATGTCATAGACAATAATGTCATTTTACAGCCCATAAACCAAATGCAAGTAGAACGTAGATCTATACTAATATTTTCAAGAGGAATGATTGTTTGTTTGTTTACATGGAATAGGCTCCGAATGTTACTGGACCAATTAAAAAAAATTAGGTTTGGATAACTCGTTTATCGACTCGTAGAAGCGAAGCAGTAACCATAAACGCGAGTGAAACCGCGATGGATTGATGAGCTGGTTTATGATAAAGAAATTAATCAACGAGTGTAGTAGTAAGTATGTGCCTTTTAGAGGTCATTCTTATTTATTAACTTGTGTATGTATATACCTACGTGGGTAGGTGATTTAAAAATTAAACCGTTTATTTTTAATTTTATTATCTGTAAAGTATAATAAAAAAAGACTTAATTAATATTTCCGTTGTAATAAAAAACGTAAACAAACCATTTTTAACCGATTTTCAAAAAAGTAAGAAGTTCGCACTGCGTTGGCAATTTTTTAACTGACTTCCAAAAAAAGGAGGAGGTTCTCAATTCGTCGGGGACTTTTTTATATATGTTTACCGTTTACTCGAAAAGGTTTTGACCTTTTGGTTAGCGAGGCTTTTGGTTTCAAAGGGTATATATTAATATGTCATTCAAGTAAACGAAATTACTATTTTGCTTTTGACACATTCACACACACACTTTCATGTATTTGACTCACATGCGTGGGTTTACTCCCTACTCTCTCTCCACGATACTCTTTTGTTTATAGTTAAAGTCTAAGGTCAAATTGAGAATAGATATATAATCTGCGGTCAATCTTAAATTCTAGTTGTCTTAAGTTAACTTGGTAAATGTTACGACGTTACAATTTTTTTTATGTACTAATGTTCTCTTTGTTTATTGTTAGTCTATGGTTAAATTGAGAATAGATAATATGCGGTCAATCTTAAAATCTAGTTGTCTTAAGTTACCTTTGTAAATGTTACCAGGTTACAATTTTTTTTTAATTTAGATTTTGAGAGTAAAACTTGCAAGTGTTTGATTCTCGCATTAGGTACCTACAAATTAAAAACAACGATGTTTACGTTTACCTAAACGTTGAATGAATGTTTTTGAACTTGACAATAAATATCAGTTGTTTTAAATATATACAACGTAAAACATATAAATACGATAACACCGTCTATAATACGTATGTATAAACAAACCATATTTGTATAGTAACGTTTTTTATTTAAACTTCATTTATTTCTTCAAATTTTGAGGCCCTGTCCCTAGCCAGGATTTAATTGTTTTTTTAATATACAGGAAGTATTATTGCACCATCTGATAATGTCATTAATATGAATCAACTTTTGGAAAGTAATTACATACGGAAGACTTAAGGGAAAGGTTATTTTTTTTACAAAATCTTAAAAAACTTATTTCTTAATGAGTCGTAGCTTGATATGATGTTTTATATTCAATAAACAATACTTGAAAAAAGAAAGCAACATCAAAATATATTTAATAAAAGTAAATTTATCACGCGAGAGCAAAAAAAGCAATTTCGCTTGAAAGACGTAGGATTTTGATGAAAACTCTATGGCGTAAATCTAAAAGTTTATTTATTCAAATAAAAAAATAATTTTCAAAATCGGTTAGTAAATGAATAAATTCTGAGGGGACAAACTAAAAAAAATACAAAATAAGAACCTCCTCCGTTTTTAGGGTTCCGTACCTTAAAAGGAAAAACGGAACCCTTATAGGATCACTTTGTTGTCCGTCTGTCTGTCTGTCTGTCTGTCTGTCTGTCTGTCTGTCTGTCTGTCTGTCTGTCTGTCTGTCTGTCTGTCGGGATGTCAACCCTTTTTTCTCAGAAATGCATGGACGTATCATGTTGAAATTAATATCATATACTCAAGTCTACGATGACATGCGGCCGTGAAAATATTAAAGTTCTAAGTCAACGCAATCAAAAGATAATGGCAAATATGTCGAATATTTTGACCATTTTTGCGTTTTCGCAAGGGAATCAAAACCTATAGGGTACTTCCCATTGACCTAGCACGATGAAATTTGGCAAGAAGTAAGATCTTATGGTACGAATAAAGGAAAAAATCTGAAATCTGTAAATTTCTGTATGTATGTGTGTCTGTTTGTAAGTTTGTCTTTCAACTTTTTTCTCAGGAACGCGTGAAGGTAACAAATTTTTATCAATGTCAAGTATTCAGAGCTATAATTACTAAGAGCTGTAAAAAAATCAGACTTCTAAGTTAACACAGTCAAAAGATACGGTCATTTATGTCGCATATTTTAAGTATTTTAGCGTTTTTAACGTTTTCACAAGGGAATCAAAACCTACAGGGTACTTCCCATTAACCTAGCATTATGAAATTTGGCCAGGAGCATGGTCTTATAGTATAAATAATGGAAAAAATCCGAAAACTGTAAATTTCTGTTCGTGTGTCGGTCAGTCTGTACATCTGTCTTTCAACCTTTTTCTCAGGAACGCGTAAATGTATCAAGTTGTAAATTATATCAAATATTCAGAGCTGCATTCACTTGAAGCTGTTAACAAAACCTAAATTATAAATCAATACGTATCAAATTAATTAAAAACGCATTATTTTTGGAAAATAAACTAAGTTTGTGTGTGAGATAATAGAGAGTATCAAGCGGAAAATAATATAATCTTAGAATTAAAATTTTATGTACTTAAAACAAATTAACATAGAAGTTGATCACGGTCAAAAAACAATTTTACAATCAATGAGGAGAAATTTGTATCAAAACGAAAACATAGGGGCAGCAAACCTTTATAAACAACGCAATGCAATCTATATGCCGCAGCTAACAAAATGATAGCGCGATTCAGCGTACAGTCAGCGCCATCTCTGGACAATATTATGACATTACGTAGATAAAATTCTCGATTAATGTTACTAGAGGTAACATCATTTTAAAATTTAAAATTTTAGTTTAAACTGTCCAAATATTTTAAGTACAAATAACAATTAATTTCGCAATAAGCAAACAGCCTATTGACAAATAAATATTTAATCTTATTGTTTTCATGAAAAAGTTAGTTAAAATTATTCTAAATAAAAAATATTATTTAAACGTGCTAAAAATAATAAAATAAACTATTCCTTTAAAAGTTTCATCATCAATTATCGTTAATTTTATCGTCATTACATAATTTACATTAAATATAAAAGCTTCGATTTGATTGATTGAGACACGATTTGATTTAAGTACTCGTATTAACTTAGTTCGAAAATTTAAAAATTAAATTCAATAATCAAATCGAGTAAATTAATTTACTTCTTACTACTGTGTAGATAATACATGTAAGTCTTCTGGTTATTAGTAATATAAGTTTTTTTTATAAAAAAAACAATTAGTTTTATTCGAATTAGGGACTACTTATTTTCGTCTTGGCAACACTAATATATACTTTGATTGATCTAAATATTTTACGAACGTAGTGTAGTGGAAGTGGAGTGTAGTAGAATATAAATAAAAATAAAACAAGAATAAAATAAAATGTAATTATGTATATAATAATTGATTATTTTTAACCGACTTCGAAAAAGGACGAGGTTTTATGTTCGGCTGTATGTATTATTTTATATTTTTACGCCGATTTTTCCGTCATTTGTGAACCGATTTTCAATTTTTTTTTTTGTTTTAAAGGGTATACTTCCAATTTGGTCCCATTGTCATGAAGTCAGGATCTGATGATGGAATCCTGGAGAAATCGAGGACAATCTTCAAATATTATAGGCACATCTTTACCGATTTAGGTATTTTTGACAGTAACTCATGCATTTGCTCACGAAAAGCTACATTTGATGAGGTGGAGCTGATGATGAAGATTACAAATGGGTACCGGAACCACTTAATAACGAGTATTTTACGTGTTGCGATTCGATTGCTTCAATATGATTGCTAAGCAATTTATTCTCGGCACAATGTATACGGTGAAGTGGAGCTGATGATGCGATACCAGGAGAACTGCCATTGAAAAACATGATATTAGTCTACCCGTGACCACGAACGCTGCAAAGTGCTCGAAATGTCGGGATGATAAAAATAAATAATATACGCGATTTAAATCCGTTTAAAACAGTTTTATTTCAATGAATAATAATCGCGAAAATCTAAGACAACGATAAGGTACACAAGGTAATTAAAAAGCGGAAAAATCTTCAAGATTTAATTTTCGTAATTGACTAACTATTTTTATTTATATACCTATTATTTCTAGCCAATATGGCTAAAGCGGCTACAAATGATTTGAGTTTATGTAGGGCTGGGACGTCGCTTCCGTTGGTGGACCCTTTGATGACTAATTTTTATCGCAAATGTGCACTTTAGGTCTAAGTAAGAACCCTCGGTACGGAACCCTCGGTGCGCGAGTCCTACTCGCACTTGACCAGTTATTTGTCAGTTAAAATGGTTGTCGCAATCTTCGATGATGCAATATTGTTAATAAATGATAAACATTGGATTAGATAATATGATCTCATCTCAAGTGGGGATTTCTGATAAAAGATCTCTTCAAAATTTATAAAAACATTCAATATTTATGAATTTCATCCTTGCTAGTGTCGTCAATGAGGAAACATAAGAAACAAATGGACGGTAAAATAAGCAAAAATGTGTCAACTCCACAAAAAGTCAAATTCGTAGATATTGATTTAATCTGATAATGCATCACGTATTTTATATTATTCTAAAATATTTCAAGTCATCTAAACAACATAAGTACGGAAAAGTTTTTTAAATTTAATGTTTCGGATATTAAAGTATGTTCCATATCTCGTTGTCTTAGATTTTCGCGATTATTATTCATTGAAATGAAACTATTTTAAACGGATTTAAATCGCGTATAATTATTTTTGTCATCCCGACGTTTCGAGCACTTTGCAGCGTAAATCCGTTTAAAATAGTTTCATTTCAATGTTCCATATCTTCCAATATGCATTATGATTAAAAACCTTTGACACCAATCTGCTTTTACTTCATTAAACGAGTAACTTTTATCAAAATAGAAGAAAACAAGGCGATATACATTTCTTCAAACCAATTTATTAAGAATAGTTTTGACATCTTTAGAGGCCATTTTCATGGCTTGACATAGTTTGCGTCCAAATGTACCATAATCTTCTACTCCTTTTCATTCCTGGTGCTGCCAATGTCCATGGGCAGCAGTGATCACATTGTTAGGAATATATCATAAAAGTTAAAAAAATCCTGTACTTTGTCTATGATAGCTCGTTGATCAGTTAGTTATTATTATATATCGGCAGTACGCACCCTCCCTCCCTCTAGGATAGATCGCTCGTTTTCACTCTCACAAATATATTCATAACTAGCTGTGCCCGCGACTTCGTTCGTGTGGATAACAGAATGCTTGGCATGTCTCCTGCAAAGCAAAGTTATAATAGTCTGCGGTCAAGAAAAGAGCCTTTTACTTCGGATTTGGGAACTTTCTGGTTGTATTTATAAGCAGACACTAACTCAGATACGGTATTCCTCCACGGTTTTTACAATAAATGTTGAAGAAAAGTGTTTTGTGCTAATCTTTAAAATTTCAACTTTAAAACAGTATGTTCCGCCAAAGTTCTTCTTATAAATATAGAATATATATTCTCCTTATATATCGGGTGACTTTTTTAACTGAGCTTTATAGGCCAAATCCAGAACTATAAGGAATCGCGAAAAATACGTAAAGGAGTCTCGTGTCCGATTTTGAGAAATCTAAAACTGCATCATAAGTTTTTTTTTGATTTCATGATTCTCTTGGCCAGGAATAGAACCCACTAATTTTGAAAAAAAAAAAAACATTATTACCACCTTTTTTTTTGTTTACGCAGGGGAAATCTTCGAAAAGATACCCGATTCCTGGGGGGGAGGTTATGTGGAGATTTATACCCACTAAAACCCCTGCGATGGTCTTTCTCAGCACGGAAATGGAGAGGCCTCGGGATCGCTTGCGCATGCGCATCCGCTGCCCCTCCCGTGCGACGCTCCGCTCGTGGCTGACGGAGCTCGTCTCAGGAGGGCAAAGTCTAATATTGCCCTCCCCGCACCCCTCGCTGGTGCGTACGGCAGTTCGAGGCCATCCCGACTGCCGTCCTCCTCGTGGCCGTATGAAAACGGATGCGCGGGACCCCCATCTCACGCACCCACGGCCCGAGGTCGCGCCGTATTTATTCTGCCCCGGGCACTGGGGCTAGGAGGCCGGAAGCACGACGCCTCGGTCGTCCTCGTCGGGCGGGATCGACCCTCTCCCGGGCCCGCCCTGCTATCCTTCTGGACCATGACGGTCTCACAGAAGGAGACTACGGCCTCCCACGCCGATTCCCTGCGGAACATCGCCGACACGACTGCTCGCAGGGAGAGATCTCGCCCGATCTCCTGGACCAAGACCTGCCTTTCGGCGGCCCACGCCGGACACGCCGCCAGCGTATACTGGGCAGTGTCTCGGTCCGCACCGATTATTACCACCTAATAGTGTGATAGAATGTGCCATTTGTTTTGATCCCCGTCACCTACTCCGTTACCTAGGTAGGTTTAGATAGTTCTTAATAAGATGAATCAATTTAATGAAAATCTACATTTCACTGGACTCGGCTATTGTACTCGCTATTAGCGTTACAACATCCCGTTATGATTTTAAAATTTTACTTTTAGGTATGATCGTTTTTTTGATGAGCTACTAAATATTTAATTAATGCATGAATTTGATAGAATTTTGTAAAAAATTAGCCTTTTCTTTTTTTGGAGGTTAACTTTATACTATTACCTCCCCAAAGTTGATCCTTCAAATATGTCACTGTATTAAATAATGCAATAATACAGAATGCTAATTTTTGCAAAATCACCGTGTTCGTTTCTGGCTAGGAAAACTTATTTTTCAAAAAACTAATGATATAGTTTTAGTTTTTATCTAAATCGGCTCTGTGACTCCTTTAATTATTATTTTTCGCTATTGCTTATATAGTTTTGGATTTGATGTATCATATCCAGTATAAAAAAATACCAGTAAATATATTATTTTTTTTAATTATTATATTTATATAATATATATTTTCCCTATTTGAATCAGATGTTGTTCACTATTTCATTGGTTTCAATTTTGGTCCTTATTACATTGGCTTTCTGCTAGTGAAAGTTTCGTCAAAATCGGTCCAGCAGTTTCAGATATTAGCCGAAACAAACTGAGTGACAAATAGACAAAAATTTTAAAATTGATAATTTTGTTGTCAGTACCGTGTATACTTTCATATGCATTTATTAAAAAATTCAAACAGACAGTATAAGGACATCTATACAAATCCTTCTTAAATCGGAAATTGTTCACTATTTTATTGGTTTCTACAATATTTTGTTATCGCGTAATTCTCTGTTTTACTTATTCATTAAAATAAATACATATTTTTCAATAAAAGTAGCCCAAGTTAATACTTATAATATTAGCTGTCCATTAATCACGTAACGTTTTAAAGAACTTTTTAGATTTTGTGACATTTCGTAATTTTTTCTTCCATCCCCTCTTCCTCCTCTGGGCCTCATTAATATAGGTTTAAAAAATGGAATTAATAGACATTCCCTAACTGCGAGTGAAAGTCCCATAAAATTTGATTCAGCTGTTTCAGAGATTAGTCGTAAGAAACAGACTGATAGACAAAAATTTTAAAAATTATTTTTTTATTATGTAAATAGTGTATATACTTTCACGCATTTCGTGAAAAGTCCAAACTAATGTTCGACGTAATTTATTTATGAACCGATTGAAATGAAACAAACACAAAATGTTAACTGAAGCTTACTTCAATATATTAATGACCATACATGAAATCGGATAAGCCGTTTCTGAGATAACGCACAGATAAACAAACTGACAAAAATTGTAACAATTAAAGGTAAAGGCTCCCAATAATATATTTTTTTCCATATATCTTTCATGTACAGACTGCGACCCGTTAGAATTTTTTTATATTTATAGATTAAAAATATCTAAAATAGAAGTAAGCCTAAGTCACTCCTTATAATATTTGCTAACTGCAAGTAAAAGTACCATCAAAATCGGTTCAGCCGTTTCAGAGATTACTCGGAACAAACAGATAGACAGACAGACTGACAGACAAAAAATTTAAAAAAATGTATTTTTTGATGTAAGTACTGTATATACTTTCATGCATTTAGTGAAAAGCACAAAATAATGTTCGACGTGAACCCTTCAATTGACATAACTTTTTTATTTATGAACCGATTGACATGAAACAAACCCTAAATGTTAAGTGAAGCTTACCACAACATATTAGTGAAAACCGCATCTAAATCGGATAAGCCGTTTCTGAGATTAGCGTGCACAAACGCACAGATAAACAGACAAACAGACAAACAGACAAACAGATAAGAATTCTAAAAATGTTTGTTTTGGGTTTTATTGCGTTAGTAAAGGCCCCCAGTAAGATTTTTTTTCATATATCATCCATGTACAGACAGCGACCCGCTAGAATTTTATTATTAGTATAGAATAGATATAGATTACAAGTAAACTAGTGTCTAGAACCCCTGAGATAAAACTTAACTTAATAACATAGCATCAGGTGCTTGCTCGTTAGCCCATAAATCAAAAAAAAAAGTTCACCTGTCCTTATGTTTACTTTCCTGTCCTGGTTTCTAAAATATTAGGCATATCCTATTCCATTTGATAGACAGGTTAGCGCAGATCACTGCAACTGACTCAAGCACTAACGGTTTCGGGTTCGATCCCGCTCATGGCAAACGTCCGTATTGGCTATACGGATATTTGTCGTGGTATTTTGTTTGTGTTATGTGTGTTTAAGGACCCCCGACACAAGATCGTGATATTCTATTGGGGGCTGTTGAGTGTGATATTTATTCTCCAACTTCTCCGCCAATTATGGACAGATTTTGATTTTTTTTTGTGTAATACTTATAATATATATACTTATAGTATAATACTTTCAACTTGGTCCCATTGTTATCAGGATGATAGGATCCTGGAGAACTCGAGGGAACTCTTCAAATCAAATAGTAACTCGTACATTGAAGTAGAACTGATGATAAGACCATGCATGGCCACCGGAATTACTCAATAACAAGTATTTCACGGGTTGGGATTCGATTACTTCATTATAAGCAATTTATGTTCATCACAATGTATATGGAAAGCTGGAGCTGATGGTACAACGCCAAGAAATTGTTCAAAAATGAACAGCCCTGCTTCGGGAAAAGCAATATTTTGTAAATGGCGATAAGCAGTCGACATTGGGCTATTGTAAATTAGGTAAATCAGAAAATGTCTCTTACTATATTCTTAACCTAAAAGTGTAACATAAAACCTAAAAAAAAAAAACAAATAAATCGACTTCGAAAACAAAACACGTAAAGTAAAAAGTATAAAATAAATATTTTCTACAATAATTTGAAGACGATTCGATGTGTTATTTCTAAAATTTGCAGCGTCATGTTCTGCCGTCGTTGGGTTTTAGTTTTTACTTTTTCTTATTTATTTATTATGTAACAAAACGGATATCCCACTTAAAATTACTACTTATCTGAATCTTAGATTAGTCAGCTGAAGTGGTCCGAGCATGATAGCCGCTATATATATTAAGAACTCAGTTCGAATGAGTCGTACGTCCTGCACATAACCACGATGAAGTTATTTTTGTGTATAGGGTATGTATAATTTTATATTATTTCTAATTTTAAATTACCAGTTTTTTACTAAATGCACATGAAAGTATATCGTTACTTACATCAAAACTTAATTTTTTTTAATTTTGTTCCGGCTAGTCTCTGAAATGGCTGGACCGATTTTAACGGAACTTTCACTCGCAGATAGCTAATGGTATAAGAAGTGACTTGGGCTACTGTTATATTTAAAAAATATCTTAAGTAATAAAAAATCCGTATTTTCTGAGTGACACCACAAAATCCCTTGATTTGCATGAGATATCTTAAAACAATTATCAAAAATAATTGAAGTGAATAGCACGAGATACGTTAAGCATCCTGCAGCCCACGCGAACGAAGTCGCGGGCCCTGGTAATCTTTACCAACATCGTAAACAGTTAAAATTTGTTTGTTACTTTGTATGTAATCTCTGTAACTATTGATCCGATTTTAATTTTTTTTTTGCGTTACCAAGCATGATTATTAAAGAAGGATTATTATTACATCAGGACTTCTAGGAGCGAAGCAGTAACAATAAACGCGAGTGAAATTGCAGGACCTAAACTGAACTACGAACCTAGTTTATTATGAGACGAGAAATATACTTATAAATTTTGCTCTCAGACTTTAATAAAGCTTTACAAAAATTGTTTGTCATTGATTTCAAAATCGATCCAGAAAAGAAGTTCTGAGGTAAAACAAGTCATTAATTTATAAAATTAAAAATTCGACTGCGTAACCAGACCATCTGTAGTCAGCAGTCACCCAAAATCCAATGAGTGAGAATCGTTAACGAACCAACTTTAAATCGTTACAGATTGAAAACGGTAATTCCGATGAAAAAATTATATAACAAACCTAAAAAAATATAAATAACTATACAATGATACCCCACTTGAAAAGTTCATCTATTTTTATTTTTCTTTTTTTCACATTCTAATATGACATTTTTCATATCGTTCTTCAATCAGAATTAACGTTTAGGATCTATAATGATTTAAAGTTGGTTAGTAACGATTCTCAGTTATAGGCTTTTAGACAGGAGGTGGTACTGTCATGGAGTCGGGTTTTTGATTTTTTAAATTAACTTGTCTTGTTTACCAACATCGTTTCAATGACTTGTATTGTTTATCGTAGATGTATTATAGTGGGCTGTAATGCTCAGCTCAAGCAAGAGAGGTGGTTTCTACCAACGGCGTTTAATGACTTGTATTGTTTGTTGTAGATTTATTATAGTGGGCTGTAATGCTCAGCTCAAGCAAGAGAGGTGGTTTCTACCAACGTAGTTTAATGACTTGTATTGTTTGTTGTAGATTTATTATAGTGGGCTGTAATGCTCAGCTCAAGTAAGAGAGGTGGTTTCTACCAACGTAGTTTAATGACTTGTATTGTTTGTTGTAGATTTATTATAGTGGGCTGTAATGCTTAGCTCAAGCAAGAGAGGTGGTTTCTACCAACGTAGTTTAATGACTTGTATTGTTTGTTGTAGATTTATTATAGTGGGCTGTAATGCTCAGCTCAAGCAAGAGAGGTGGTTTCTACCAACGTAGTTTAATGACTTGTATTGTTTGTTGTAGGTTTATTATAGTGGGCTGTAATGCTCAGCTCAAGCAAGAGAGGTGGTTTCTACCAACGTAGTTTAATGACTTGTATTGTTTGTTGTAGATTTATTATAGTGGGCTGTAATGCTTAGCTCAAGCAAGAGAGATGGTTTCTACCAAGGTAGTTAATTGACTTGTATTGTTTGTTGTAGATTTATTATAGTGGGCTGTAATGTTCAGCTCAAGCAAGAGAGGTGGTTCCTACCAACGTCGTTTTAATGACTTGTATTGTTTATTGTAGATTTATTATAGTGGGCTGTATTGCTCAGCTCAAGCAAGAGAGGTGGTTTCTACCAACGTCGTTTTAATGACTTGTATTGTTTGTTGTAGATTTATTATAGTGGGCTGTAATGCTCAGCTCAAGCAAGAGAGGTGGTTTCTACCAACGGCGTTTAATGACTTGTATTGTTTGTTGTAGATTTATTATAGTGGGCTGTAATGCTCAGCTCAAGCAAGAGAGGCGGTTTCCGGATGATTTCATCTTCGGTACAGCAACTGCGGCTTACCAGATTGAAGGAGGATGGAATGCAGATGGTAAGAAAAATTTAGTTTATAGAATAAGAGAACAGTCACATATCTTATATATAAAATTCTCGTTACACAATTTCAGTTACCTTACCCCTCCGAAATGACTTTATGATTTTAACCAAATTTTATACGCATATTCAGTAGGTCTTAGAATCGGCTACTATCTATTTTTCTTACCCCTAATTGATAAGGGTTGTTCAGCCTTAACATTTTTTTTTATTTTTGGACATTTTTTGTTATTATTTTTCTATATTGTTGCATTAAAAATACATACAATCCTAAATTTTTAGCCTTCTATCTCCAAACCATATTTTTAAAAGCCATGTTAGTAATTTAACCATTTTTCATCTCGCTCGATAACTGATGAAGGGGTCAGCTAGTATTAATATAAAAGTAGCGTCCGCAGCTGCCTTGATAGATAACATAATAATTAACTTGATAGGATAGATAAGGTACTTTACAATTGGATGTTGATAAGCAATAATATGTCAACCCACCAAAAGTCATATTCGGAGATATTGATGTATTTTGATAATGCGTCACGTATTTAACATTATTCAAAAAAGTTCAAGTCATCTAAATAAATAAGTTCGGATAAGAGTTTCTTAATTTAATGTTTCGAATTTCAAGTGCGTTTCATACTTTGCCGTTCATAGTATAATAAATATTTGAAACACTTATCAGGAAATAAAACTTTTAATTATATCAATCTGCTTTTAATTAATTATAACTTTTATAAAAATAGAAAAGAAAAGATAAGTATATATACTTCTTTAAGCAAATTTATTGATATATTTAGACGCCATTTTCTTAAAATTAAGTCCGTGTGGCTTGACATAGTATTGCATATCAGCGTTCAATTATTATATTTCACGTTGACTTTTTTACAGGATTTCAAAACAAATTGTAATAAAAAACCATATTGTATGAATGATATACAGTATATATGTTACAGTCAAAATTTTTAACTGGTCACAATAACTTTTAATTGGCTAAATCAGTTAAAAGTACTTTTGTTCGCAGACTTTCGAGGATAGTTGCTTTTGACTGAAATAAGAGTCAAAAGTACTGTTGCAAAAACCTAACTTAATTTATTTGCGTATGATATTCGTTAGGTTTATTAAAAAAATCTAGCATATTTTTGTTCGTATTCGTTATTAATATTAAAAGCACTTTTGACTGATTATGTCAGTTGATAGTTGACCGTAGCTTATACATTAAAAGCTTATAAAGTTTGTTACGTATGTTATTTTACAACCATTAAGACTTTACAATTTATCATACGATTACAAAAATAGACGTCATTGAAGCAAAGTTGTTTTATTTATAGCGACATCTACGAACTCTGACATAAATAAGGAAGATTGTGTAACCGATAAAAAAGTTATTAATATTATTACGTATTACAATAAAAAAATATTAGAATATCTGTTACAGGTAAAGGCGAAAATATTTGGGACCGTATGACCCACACTAAGCCCCACGTCATCAAGGATATGAGTAATGGGGACATCGCTGCTAATAGCTATTATAACTATAAACGTGACGTTCAGATGATGAGGGAGCTTGGGTTAGACGCCTATCGATTTTCTTTGTCATGGTCTAGAATCCTGCCCAATGGCTTATCCAACAAAGTCAACACAGCCGGCGTCGAGTACTACAACAACTACATCAACGAAATGCTTAAATACAACATAACCCCAATGGTCACGCTCTATCACTGGGATTTACCGCAGAAACTCCAAGATCTCGGCGGATTCCTTAACCCATTATTCCCTGAATGGTTTGAAGATTACGCTCGAGTGGTGTTCGAAAGTTTTGGCGATAGAGTCAAGCTGTGGATCACGTTTAATGAACCCAGAGAAATTTGCTATGAAGGCTACGGCTGGAGTACTAAAGCTCCTATCCTAAACGCAACTGATGTTGGCACTTACTATTGTGCTAAATATCTGATCCTCGCTCACGCGAAAGCATACTACGCTTATGTGAATGACTTTAAACCAACTCAAAATGGTGAGTGTGGTATCACTATCAGTTCTAACTGGTTTGGACCCTTGACAGATTCTGAGGAAGATCATTATGCCGCTGAACTTAAGAGACAGGCTGAAGTAAGTTTCTAGTAGATTTTACCTAGACCTTATTGCCAATATTTCCAATGAAATCGTTATTAATACACTTTATTAATTTTCTAGTGGGGACTATATGCGGAACCAATATTCTCTGAAGAAGGTGGTTTCCCCAAGGAATTATCAGAGGTTGTTGCAAAGAAAAGTTTTGAGCAAGGCTACAAAAGATCACGTATGCCAGAATTCACTGAGGAAGAAAAGATATTTGTCAAAGGAAGTTCTGACTTTTTTGGAGTGAACCACTATACGTCATTTTTAATATCAGCTGAACACAAATTAAATTATCCTGTTCCTTCATTACTGTCTGATATCGACGTTGGCGTATACACGCCAGAAGAATGGCTCACGTCAGCCTCAAGTTGGCTAACTGTAAGTTGTAAAATTTCCTTATTTACGCTACAAAATGATATATTAGTGATTTTAAGCCGATATTTGTAAGTTTTTCTTTCGTAATTTATGGAAAATAACTCTGTGACCATAAGCCTTAAAAAGCTATGGCTGTCAAAAATAAAAGCACTGATAGTAAATTCTTTCAGGTGTAAACCAATGTCTGAGAGCAAAACTTAATAGAATAATCCTTGCCTAACCCTGACAATAAAATTATATCTACGATGTAGTTATTTCGTCTTCGTTTTTAGGATCAAATCTAAAATAATTTTTGATCATTTTCAGTTAGGTCCAAACAGCGTATACAATGCCCTGACGCATCTTCACAAGAAATACAATTCTGTATTCTACATAACTGAAAACGGTTGGTCCCAAACGTCAGATGTAGGATTAATAGATGAAGACAGAATCACGTACTACAGAGCAGCGTTAAACAGTGTATTAGACACTCTCGAGGCTGGTGTTAATTTGAAAGGCTACATGGCTTGGAGTTTGATGGACAACTTCGAGTGGATGGAAGGATATGTGTATGTAATAAGTATAGGAGATGTAGTTAAATTCAGAATAATGAATATCGATGAAATTTCACTTGGACGATTATTGGAGGGAAGTCATATTCCCTGTGACCAATTTCTGACAATATTATTTCAAATTCTGACAATTTTATCAAACATGTTATCTGATCTATCTGTTCTGTTCTCTTACTCAATGGACTATAAAACGACTTACTAATGGACTTTGTAGCTTACGTCATTGCCTCTTGGACTTGTCAGATACAAGTAGGGTAGTGGGGTATCCTATGATATATTGAGATAACCGATTGGCCAATTCGTGTAATTTATTATCAGGCGAAGTTACTGTTGTTCTTTTCAACCGATTTAAAAAACGACGTTCTCAATTCGTAATTTTTTATGTTACCCCTAAATTCCGTCATTTCTTAAGCGATTTTTAAAATTCTTATTTGTTTTAAAAGGGTATAATTTTACATTGTTTTTATAGATTTTTTTATTTAAAAATATAAAAAAAATGTATTGTGTTTCATTAATGTAAACGGATTTGCGAATTTTGCTTTTGAAGTAGATTGTTTTTTTTTATGGTTAGTTAAAGCCACACCCGATCTTAGATTCCGATATCTATATAAAAAACATTAAAACTGACTGACTGATCGATCAACACAGAGCTGAAACCGCTGGGTCGTTTGAACGTTCCTTAAATATCGTAAGTGTCTACGAAGGAAGGATTTGTGAAAGTCCACCCCTTAAGGGATTGAAAAGAACGTTGAAAGTTTGTTAGGTATCAAGTTTCTAAGTGGACGCGGGAGTAGCTACGAGAAACTGCTAGTGGTATATAAAATTCATTTTTTTTTTCAGAGAACGTTTTGGTTTATACGAAGTGGATTTCAAAAGCGAGGCGCGAACACGCACTCCGAGAAAGTCTGCGTTTATTTACAAGCAGATTATTAAATCACGTATGATCGACCCGGACTACGAACCTGATAATCTCACCATGTGGATCGATGAGGGACATTAGATATTGTTGATTGATGTATTGATAATGATAAATGAATTATGTAAATAAATAGTTATAAGTATTCGAGTAAGACTTTTTATTTTCGTAGTAATAAATATATTCCAATTTTGAGTCGATTTTTATTTCACTATATTTAATTGATATCTTATTTCAAATATTAATGAAATAAATATCTCACTGTTAATGATTCATAAAACTATTTAACGTAGTTAAATCGTATAATTAATAGCATCAAAAGCATAACTCGTAAAAAAAACCAAGACTCGCAACTCAGTTCTTTTATCGTAAAACGTTGCGAGATTCGTGTCAATAAAATCGTCAACTTTTCATTGAAAACACAAAACTCGGTCCAGCAGTCGGTCATAGCAGCACTCCAGGATAGACAAGTTATTTGCCTTCACAGTTTTTTTTAATTAACGTTTTTGTGGAACTCTATGCAAAATTTTGAAAAAATACTAAAATCGATATAACTTTTAAAGTACAAAAAATCGGATTACAACTTTTGGGGTCAGAAGGTAGCAAATGACCTCCACTTCACCCCTGTTCAATTTGATCCACACTTTCTGGGACACCCTGTATATATATATATATATATATATATATATATATATATATATATATATATATATATATATATATATATATATATATATATATATATATATAATACACTAATATAATAAAGAGAGCGAATTTCGAATGTGCACAGTAAGATAATACCTATTTATGTAGATGTCATAGTATCACAAAAGTAAACAAAAAAAGTAACAAACGCTATGTCGTTGTCTGTTTTCGAAAGCTCACGTCGAGCCTGCCAAGCTGCATACGCTATATTTTATGTATGTATACAGGGTGTCCCGAAAGTCAACGATTAAATTGAAATGAGATATAGATCAGGTCATAACGAGTCTATAGACAAAAAATCGTCTTCGTAAAAGTCCCTTGGTTTCTGAGATAGGAGCCATTATGTGAAAAGTACGAAAAATGACTTCTTTAGTAGGTTTTTTGACTGCCGTGGCTACAAATTTAAACCTTTCTCAATCGTTGTTACTGTTTCTTAAAGCTAAATAATGTATTTATCAAATACATAAAATTTCAGAGCTCTAAGTCTATCATGTGCGAAAAAAAAGTCATTTAAATTTCAATTTAAAGGTTTTTGTCTTTAATTTAGAGCAATTAAGAGCCATTAACCAAAGAATTGAATTAATTGAATACTTTGAGAACTCACGCTAAAAAAATATGTACTACACAGAATCTGCAAGTTATCTCAAAAATTGGCGCATTTAATGTAGAATCCAAAATGCTAAAAAAAATACCACATTGAATCATTGAAAAAAAAAGATATTGGTAATTGATTACAAAGGTACCTATTTCTGTCAGAATTCCTTAAGTAAGAATTAAGAAATTTATTGTTTATTTTTAAATTTTCGTAAAAAACTATAAAAAAAAAAAACGATTAAATAAGTATCATCCTTAAAATTCGGATTTATAAAATAAGGAATAGTCGGTCGACCCTCACTTTTTTATCTAAACAAGCGGGTGGTACGTGTGATGTAGAGTGTGATAGTTTTTTGGTCAAATCAAAACTGCATAAAAAAAATATGATGACCAACCTTACCTGGTAATTAAAAATTAATTAGAGGAGAAAAAAGAAATAAAGATATTGATCGTAATATTGTTTAAACAATAATATTTTTAGTCACTCTACAACAATTTCGATTGATTACAGTGATTGCTCGAATTGACGACCACCCGCTCTAATACATGCCCGGCATCTTCCTATAAATCCACGAGTCACGTTTTTTGATACATTTTTTCATTGGCCTCTATCGAGGCTGCGTTAATTCTTCGCCGCAACTCTTCTACATTACTTATTTGCTTATGATATAATTTTTCATTGAGATATCCCCAATAAAAAAATCGAGGGGATTGAGATCTGGTGAGCGAGCGGGCCACGAAATGGTTCCAAGTCGTCCAATGAATTTCTCTCTATACTCTCGATTTAAATGCTGGCGTATTTATCGAGCAAAGTGAGCTGGACAACCATCATTTTGCAACCAGATGTTTTGTCTGGTCGCTAAAGGTACATCTTTTAAAAGACCATTTAAATTGTTTTTAAGAAATAGCAAGTAATTTTCGCTAGTTAATGTAGAAGTACGGTTCATAGTTCAAACAGACCAATTATTTGACCATTTAATATACCAGTCCACAAATTTATTTTAAATTAATACTGGGACCGGTTTTTTCTCATTAAATGGGGGTTTGTTATGCTCCAGCAATGTAAATAATGTATGTTCGTAAAACCTTTTTTTTAAAAAGTGCTTTCATCGGTCCACAATATTTTATTGAGAAAATATGGATCTGCTTCATGTCTTTCCAACATGACTTGACAAAAGCGAACTCTGTGTTCATAGTCTCGCGAAAGGAGTGTTTGGACTCTTCCTTTTTTTAAGAATCTATGAATAATTGTTTTAGGAATTCCTGTCACACTCTCTATATTACGCACCGACATTCCCGGATCAACCTCGATTTGTTCGAAAATTTGTTCACCAACATCCAAACTAGGTCTTCCTAGTCTAGACCGCCCCACGCTTCTAGGAAATACGCCTTCTGTCAAAGAACAATGCAGGTTGATGAAAACTCTGTAGTCTGGATATCGATGATCATTTGGGTATCTTTCTCTATAAATTCTTGCTGCAGTATGAGCGTTACCCTTGCACTCGCCATAAATATAGTGCATATTTGCATATTGCGCAGAAGTGTAAAGATGCAGCATGTCTATTATATTTAAATTAATCAGCAAAATTTCAAATCAAAAAGCAAAATCGAAATCTAAATAAATGTTAGCCAAAGTCAAAAAAGCAAATCCAGTAACTCCGTATAACAAAACCAACAAATCCAGAAGTAAAATGGCGTCTACAATCAAGAAAAAAATCAGTTTTCTTTTTCTTTTAAAAAATATCTTTTTTTTCAATGATTCAATGTGGTCTTTTTTTAGCATTTTGGATTCTACATTAAATGCGCCAATTTTTGAGATAACTTGCAGATTCTGTGTAGTACAAATTTTTTTTTAGTGTAAGTTCTCAAAGTATAGTGATGCAAAAGACAAAAACCTTTAAATTGAAATTCAAGTGACTTTTTTTCGCACATGATAGACTTAGAGCCCTGAAATTTTATTTATTTGATAAATAAAATAATACATTATTCAGCTAATAATAATATTGATAAATATATTATTCAGCTTTAAGAAACAGTGACAACGATTGAGAAAGGTTTAAAATTGTAGCCATGGCAGTCAAAAAACCTACTAAAGAAGTCATTTTTCGTACTTTTCACATAATGGCTCCTATCTCAGAAACCAAGGGACTTTTACGAAAACGATTTTTTGTCTACAGACTCGTTATGACCTGGCCTATATCCCATTTCAATTTAATCGTTGACTTTTGGGACATCCTGTATATATATATTTTAAACTTTCGCGATTTATACTATTCATATTTAATATAACGGGTCTTATCGCGACAACTAATAGTAGTAATACCTTTTTATTGCCCGACGTTTCGACGAAGTTACTACCCTGTGTATAATATACTAATGTAATAAAGAGAGCGAATTTCCTATTTACCTATTACGTAGATGTCATAGTATCCCAAAATAAACAAAAAAAGTAACAAACGCTCTGTCGATAATACACGAAGGAAGAAAGTTAGGCAGAGGGGGAGGGGGTGTGACATCCAAGTAGAGTCAAATCTGTTTTCGAAAGCTCACGTCGAGCCTGCCAAGCTGCATACGCTATATTTTATGTATATATGCCTATTATTAAAACAAATTTACATCGAACGCGAGCGAAGCCGCTAGAAAAAGTTTCATATTATGTTTATTACACTTATTACGTATTTTTTTTTGCTTTATCACTTACTTTTTATCATTTATTTATAAAACAATTGAGATATTGTGTTTACATAACAGACGAACTTAAATATTTACAATTCATAATAAAAAAAATAAATTTAACAAATTTGCTTTTTTGGTCGCCATATACTAATTGGACGCTGATATGCAATACTGTGTCAAGCCACGCGGACTTCGTTTTGAGAAAATGGCGTCTAAAGATGTTCTTAATAAATATGTTTGAAGAAGTATATATCCATATTTTCTTTTCTTTTTTGATAAAAGGTATAATGAATTAAAAACAGATTGATATATTTAATATACTATCTAATAAAGAGTTTTTTAAATATTTGAAATTATTGTATAAGTTGCAAAATATGGAACGCACTTGAAATTCGAAACAATTAATTAGGAAACTTTTTTCCATACTTTTTTTTAGTTTATATGACGTTAATTTTTTTGAATAATGTTAAATAGGTGATGCAGTATCAAAATACATGACGTTTGTGGGTTGACACATTATTGTTTATCATCATCCAATTGTTAGTCTATTATATTCTTTCCAGTTGTCCAGAGTGTCAGTGGAAAAGAGGGACCTGAGTGTCGCGCATTCACATCCAGATTGTACTTCATAATGGACTGCATTTTGTAGTTCTCAACCTATTGGTAATGGGGTCGTAGACACTGCGGGAGGGTCTTTAGAAGGATGCATGTTCATCATCTTTTTCTGTCATCGTATCAGGATGCAAGGTGCATTAATTTATAAAAGTCCTTCTAATTCATGTACGCCAAGGGCTGCAAGTGAACCCCATTACACCCTGTCGGCGCCTACTGATGAGATATCCTATTGGCCTTATATAATGATCGTCTACGAAATTTAGAAAGATATAAGAAACAAATTGCTTCGCAATACGTAGTAACAATTTTATTTGCCCTCCAAAAACAATAACATTGACGCAGTCGCTTATGTAATTTGTCTTTTGTTATATCATATCCGATAATATATCTACTTGAAGTAGGAGAATGTGATAAAAATGATAGAAATGATCAAAATATGTCACTTTGTTTACGTCAGGTCTCATTCACTTTCAGGGTTGCCGACACTTAAAGAAAATAGGGTACTTATTTTTTGGGATACATATTTTTAAATTATATGTCATGGTCTTACAATTTGAGGTTTAAAATTTTCAATTCAATTCTTTGGTTAATAGCTAATTAGACAAATTTATTTTGCCAATGTCAAGTGAAATGAAGAAAACAAGTTTCAAATTATTATCATTTTGACAAACTTGTCAAATGTCTTGTTGGTCCGAAGATACTCTTGCCTATCATCAAACCGATTCAATTTGGTTAACGGCCTGTCATACTGAAACGGTTTCTAAGCAACGTCGTCCAAAGTGGAAGAAGTCTGGATGCCAAAAGCTATGAGCAAATAACATACGAGTATCTATAGTTATATAATATAATCGGGTTAAATAAATTATTATTTTTATTTGACACAAGTTAGTGAAGTGGTCACTGCAACTGAAGCGCTAACGTTCGCCAGTTCAATCCGCGCACACAACAAATACCTTGTGTATGTGTTGTGTGTGTGTTAAATATCTATATCCGCGGATACGGATACGGATCTTAACTTTCTTACTTTGTTACTTTGCATAATAGGCAAGTTACGACTTTCATTGCGGGGGTCTTTCTTTTGTTTTATTGATCATTTAGAATGAAATTGAGCATAGGTATAAATACATTAAATCAATAAAACTTCATCTATTTATTGAAAATTAATAAGGTGAACGGTTCGTTAAATGCCCTAACGGTTACGGATCCGGATACGATTCTTTTCTTCTCCCTCGGATATCACTGGACACGGATACGGATATCCGGCATATTACTAGTTTCTACACCTCCGACATAGAATCATGTGATCATAATGGGGGTCCTTGTGTGTAAAGCATTATTCATTCTTATTATTTAGACGCACATAGAGATGGTTTGCTTTACACTACACATTATAGAAATTCAATATCATTTGTCTAATTTCATCTGTATCAATATTTGCGTCAAACGTAAAATCGCTTGGACAAATAACGCTTAAATCGATTTTAGGAAATTTGAGGAATAATATTTTAATCTCTTTACTATATAAGACACTAACTGTCATACTACAAAAGACGCATTAAAACCATGTTGAACACGTGTCTAGCTAAACAGTGTTTAAGATTTAAACATTGCTTAAAATATTATCTAAATTGCTTAACAGCGAATAAACTCATAAAAAAAAACTTATTGATAAAAAGTTATACGTTATATTTGACAACAAAAATCGGTTTTAAACATCTATTAAACTCACTTAAGCGTATATTAATCTATGTCTAAAGCATGTTTAACTCACAACTGTCTTAACTTTTTTTTACTTTGGAAAATCGTATTTTTTGGAAATTATATACAAATCTACTAGAAAATAAAAAATTATAATAGCAGTTTTTTATTGCCTGAAAACACGATTATAACAACATTTTCGAAGCTAAACCAATTTAAATGAAATTTGACGCAGGGATAGTTTAGAGCCTCAGAAAGAAAATAATGCGAAAAAAAAATGTGGGATGTTGAAATAGGGAATGAAATTTTTTATCAAAATTACGTCATTTTTGAAGCCGAAATCTTATTTTATGATTTTATCGTTTTCTAAATCTTCGAAATTTTCTGTCAATTTGTAAACTTTACGCGAGCGAACAAACATATATACAAGAATTGCTCGTTTAAATGTATTGGATAAATTTAATAATTTGTAACCTTAAACCGTGATAAGCCGTGCCACATGAGAAAACAAAAAATGTAAAAAATATATAAGTATCATGGAAAATCACCTTATTCACTAATATAAATGTATGTAAAAATTTATCACGAAGATAAATTAAATTAATCTTTGAATGGGCTTATGTAGTTATTGATCTCGTTTTTTTTACCCGAATGCGTGACGCAAAGGAGATTTATTTATTTATTTAATACCTTATTCCACACAAACGAAAAGAACATAAAATAAAACACGAAATAACGATACTGACATAATGAAGAGCGTGCAAAGGTGGTCTTATTGCTAAAGCAATCTCTGACTGACAACCTATGGTGAAAGGAATATCAAGGCAGAAACGGGGTAGTGCAAATATTAATTTAATTTGTGTATGTGTGTATGTATTTATGTGTGTGGGTTTGTACCTTTGTGCCATTTAGACCAAACGCGGGGGCCAATTTTGATAAATGATACGTCGTTCGATTCGTCTTAATATTGCAAATCAAAGAAAAAATAAAAATTTGGAAAATTTTTTAAAAAAATCTGACGAACTATTGTGAATGGGGTATCGTAGAATAGGTATTTAATAATCATTTTCATGTTTCTCATATCTTTTGTTAATCAAAATTACCAGTTTAAAATCTATAACAATTTAAATTTAATGTTTAGCTATACTGTACTGTTGACTGCAAATGATCTTGTTACGCGGTCGGGTTTGTAGGTTTTTTAAAGAATTACTTGTTTAATTTAGGTTAGGTTGTCAAAATTTCAAAATTTCGTTTTCCTAAAATAAGTCATTGGTCTTTACCGCAAATTCGCGTTAACTATTGTAAAGCTTACTTCATGATGAAGAAATATCGCATCGCATATCTTTCTAATGCCGCATACATAAATAACCGGTGGTCAATTAACTTTATGTTCAGAATTTAGTGGAAGCCACTAATAGAATTGGCAAATCAAATAGCCTACAGAAATTTAAACGAAAAATTATGGCTAACGTAGTTGTTAAAGCTACACAGCAATACAGTTTGTATTGCTGTATTGCGGGAGCATGCGCTAGCGATCTCGCAGCCTGTCCAATTTCATACTGATGAAGGCCATTGCAGGGATATTTGTGGACAGAAATTTCGACAAGCTTAATCCTCCCTGGATCGGGTATAATTCGAGGATTTCCACTGACAAGAAAGAGGTAAGTAAGAGAGAACAGAAAGACCTTCGTTCATTCCTTATTAATTTTTAGGTTAGCAAAGTATTTTGACTCTTGTGGAGCAGATGCGACGGTGAACACTGAGCTGTGCCGCTTGCTCCATTAAAAACATTTGTAACGAATTTCGATCACGAAATGAGTTTTAACAAAAATGGTTAATATTAATGTCATTTATGAGAAACAGCCAATTTTTGTCACATCAGTGTGCTGAACTATACTACATTTGCAGAACACGCACGGAAAGATCCTTCGACCCAAGAGGGTATAATATCCAAAATCAGTTATTTCGATTTGATAACAAACTAATGAACCGATTTCGATGATATGATGATGATTCTCTATAAGAGACAGGGAACCCTCATACTTTACTTTTTAATAATCGGGGAAGACATTAAAAGACGAATTGTGAATCTCGTCCTTTTTGGAAGTACATTAAAAACATTCTTGACAGGCAGGCAATCAATGATCCCGACTGCTGTCGAAATTATCGCTTATCTGTATCTCAATAGTAAGACGGTGTGAGCGGTTCAATAGCCGTATATAAACTGATTCTAAAGGACGCGTCCTCTAGTTCGCAATTGACTTACTTGCGCATTAGGGAGTGACGATGAAGCTATTTTTATTTATAGGGTACGTATATTTAAATATTAATTGATTAATAATATGGTTTAGTGTAAGTAAAGTTTTATGTAGCAATGTAATTAAAAACATAACTTTAAAACAATATTTTAATTAATATTAAAAGAGGATTTACTCTTATAAAAAAACACATAAGCAAATTAAATATTAAGGTTCCGTTAACAAATTATGATAAATGAAAATACCGTCATTAATTTACAATACACGAGGCCTGGAGTTTTGAATAGTACAGGGTACTGAAAATTCAGAGTAATTTGTTTTATCGTAAATATCACATTCATAAACAAAGATTAGTTCACTGGATATAAACAATTTTGATAGCGTAAATCGCGTAATACCATTTTGTTTTATATGATAAGTCTCAAAACATATTTGGTTTAAATTTTCATTCATTATTTTTTTTCGTACATGTAATATATAATAGTATAAAGTATATATGTGTTTAATTTTTTGTATAGTAGTGTAACTATTTTTTTCTTTTTATTATTGTTCTATTCTCTTACAGATTGATAATAGCCGGCTGTAGTGCCGAGTTGAAGCATAAAAGGCAATTCCCGAACGATTTCATTTTCGGAGCAGCTACTGCATCTTACCAGATCGAAGGAGCATGGAACGTCGACGGTAAATATCCAGACTTTACAAATGCAAAATTCACTATTGTAGGTATTATTGTAAGGCTGTTACTGTCTTATACTAACATGTCTGATTTGAATAAATCATTAATATCAACGTTAACGACTTAAATAAAAATCTACATTTTTATTTAAATATGTATTCAGGAAGTTTGTTTTGTAAATAATTTCACCGTTGTTAATTATGTCAGATTTATCTCACGATGACGAAAATAGAAGTTGTTGGTGAAATGAAATTAATTGGTACACTACGCGTCTGATTACAATGGTATTGAGTGCCCTGAATTAAGAAAAAGCTGTGTTTTAGGGTACCGTTTTTACTCCTCCGAATACAATTTATGTACATATTATGTAACAATGAAATACAGATGGACTTATAAATACAAAATTAGCATGCATGTATAGATTAATTAGACGCTGAAAAACAATACTATGTCAAGCCACACGGACTTCATATTGAGAAAATGGATTTTAAAGATATCAAACCTATTCTCAATATAATGTTTGAAGAAGTATATATTATCCTTATAAATAAACACGGATTGGTATCATAAAAAGATTAATCTAATTTTAAAATACTAAATTGATAAATAAGTAGTTATTTTATTTATAGATACATCAATGAACTCCGACCTAAATACGGAAGATCGCGTAGGCGATAGGAAAAATATTTATATTTACATTTAATAAGATATTAAACTATCAACTATTCCAGATAAAAGCGAAAACATTTGGGATCATATGACCCACATCAAACCCCACGTCATAGTTGATATGAGTAATGGCGATATCGCGGCTAATTCGTACTACAATTACAAGCGTGACGTTCAGATGATGAGAGAGCTTGGGTTAGACGCCTATCGATTTTCTTTGTCATGGTCAAGAATCCTACCCAATGGCTTATCCAACAAAGTCAGCACGGCTGGCATCAATTTCTACAACAATTACATCAATGAAATGCTTAAATACAACATTACGCCAATGGTTACGCTCTACCACTGGGATTTACCGCAGAAGATACAAGACCTAGGAGGATTTCTTAACCCACTGTTTCCTGAATGGTTTGAAGATTACGCTCGCGTTGCGTATGAAAACTTCGGGGATAGAGTTAAATTTTGGATCACCTTTAACGAACCTAAACAAATATGCCATCAAGGTTACGGTTCGGCTGAGAAAGCTCCTATCTTAAACATAACTGATATTGGCACATACTATTGCGCCAAATACTTGGTTCTGGCTCATGCGAGAGCATACCACGCTTATGTGAATGACTTTAAGCCGACCCAAAATGGCGAGTGTGGTATTACTGTCAATATCAATTGGTTTGGTCCATTAACTGATTCTGAAGAAGATCACTATGCAGCTGAAATTATGAGGCAAGCTGATGTAAGTTTAAACACAAGTACGTGATCAACACTAAAATTTATAAAAGTAAAGCGTTATTAATAGTTTTTTTTTTCTTTTTAAGTGGGGATTATACGTCGATCCAATATACTCTCAACATGGTGGCTATCCCAAGGAATTGTCGGACATTGTAGCCAAGAAAAGTATCGAGCAGGGCTATAAAACTTCTCGCTTGCCAGAATTTACTGATGAAGAGATTAAATATGTTCAAGGGACTTATGACTTTTTAGGGGTGAACCATTATACCTCAAGTCTTGTATCAGCTACTGAATATAAGATTGATTATCCTGTTCCTTCCTTAATGGCTGACATCAATGTTGGGTTGTATAAACCAGAAAGTTGGCTCCAAGGCGCTTCATCGTGGTTAAAAGTACGTATAAGATTTTTTTAAATTGATATACTGAAATATCTAAAATCATAAAAACAAAAAAAGTTTTCATTTATTTTCTGCGTTCTTTTTCGATTTTAAGATACGAAATTGGCAATGATAATGACATTCTAAGTTCTAAATAAATATATTTCATTCGATTCATTATCGTTACAGTTAGCACCAAAGAGCTTGTACAACGTGCTGACCCATTTGCATATGAAATATAATGGTCTAGTATTATACGTAACGGAGAATGGTTGGTCTCATAGAGTAGAAGTAGGATTAATGGACGACGAAAGAATCGCGTATTACAGAGCGGCGTTGAACGATGTATTAGATTGTCTGGAGGTTGGTGTTAACTTAAAAGGCTACATGGCTTGGAGTTTAATGGACAATTACGAGTGGATGCGTGGATACACGTGAGTATAAATAAAAAGGGAAAAATACTATACATGAATTTGAATAAGTTTTTGAGCGGTCAAAATAAATTTACTGCGTTAGAGTGGTAAGTATGTAGGGTGGACGGCCGTACGTATCACACTCTTACAGATATTCATTGTGGAGTAGCTAATATATAATAGCTGCATTTGGTACGGTGAGTGAGCAAATCGGATGCCTCTTCCGTAATCCCTTTCTATTATCCTTCATTGTTCTTTCCTTTTAAACCTAGCAATATTTCTGGCTTTAGTGATGTGAATGAACCCAAACTCAAACTCAAAATATACTTTATTTAAATGGGCTTTTAAATACTTTCGAATCGGCATTAGCACCAATGACCCGCATGCTTGTTTGCAATTTTTATTACAAAAACGGACCGTTCTAAGTTTGAAGAGTCCTAGAGATTCAAAATTAAATAAATATATTTCTTTCAGAGAACGTTTTGGTTTATACGAAGTGGACTTCAAGAGCGAGGCGCGAACTCGCACGCCTAGAAAATCTGCATTTATTTACAAACAGATTCTAAAGACGCGTGTTATCGATCCTAACTACGAACCTGAGACCCTCACCATGTGGATTGATGAAGGACATTAGACTGATTACTTATAGATAATTGTTAATTGTTAATGTTATTTATGAATAAATTATTTTAGTATTTAAGTACTGGTTTCTTTATAACCATCTATCGACTTTATTCATTAATTGTTACTACTATTCAAAGAATTATGTATCAATTATTGGTCAATTGTTTGTCTGCATAGGGGTAACTAATTTCACCCACCTTAAGTTTTATTTTTGCAACAAAAAGTAGCCCATGTCCTTCGCAAAAGTTCAATTTATCTCTATACAAAAATTCATGTGTTCGCTTAGCGATTTAGGAGTTGAAACGTAACAAACAAGTGTAATGAATTATTTTTGTAAAGTTTTGATTATGAAAAAATAGACACACCTGGTTGGATACTAGAGAGACTGTCCATGAAAAGCGAATTCTAATTATCTCTTTATTTTTAATTGTTTATATGTATATAATATATTTATCTAAAAGTACACTTTTAACCTTTTAATTACAAAAAGAATTTCTAAAATCGGTTAAGAAATGACAGGGTTTTAAGATAATAAATATTCAAAAAAAAAATAATTTAAGTTGGTTGAAAACAGCATAGGCAGCCCGCCTATGCTGTTTTCAACCAACCAACCTAATGTTTATTGATTATCTTTGCCAATGGACATACTCAGCATCAGAGTCCATAGGAGCTACAAAAGCGTTGTTCGTTTAAAAAGCAACAGGAGATGAAAGGGAATAGGAAGTAAGGAAAGATATACTGTGATACTACAAAAGACGCATTAAAACCATGTTCAACACGTGTCTAGCTAAACAGTGTTTAAAAATTAAACATTGCTTAAAATACTATCTAAATTGCTTAACAGCGAATAAACTCATAAAAAAACTTATTGATAAAATGTTATACGTTACATTTGACAGCTGAAATAGGTTTTAGACATCTATTAAAGTCACTTAAACGTACGTTAATCTATATCTAAAGCATGTTTAACTCAAAACTGTGCTTACACTGAACTTAGACGCGTATTTGTAGTACGGATTTTTTTAAACACGCGTTTAACGTCTGTTCAAATCTTTTGTAGTAAGGCAGGTAGAGGCGGTCGTATTAGCAATATTAGCTAATTTACGCTGATTTTCTATGAGAGCTGCTACTGCTGGGCTGGTGTTGATATATGATATTGATTTTGCTTCAGTACTAGTAGTAGTAACAGCCTGTAAATGTCCCACTGCTGGGCAAAGCCTCCTCTCCTATTAAGGAAAAGGTTTAGAGCTTAATCCACCACGCTGCTCCACTGCGGGTTGGCGGATAAACATGTGTCAGAATTTCTCTCGACACAATCAGGTTTCCTCACGATGTTTTCCTTCACCGCTGAGCTCGAGATGAATTTAAACACGAATTTAGCACTTGAAAAATCAGCAGTGCTGCCGGAGTTTGAACCCACGATCATCAGTTGAGATCGACGTGTTCTAACCACTAGGCCATCTCGGCTTCAGTACTGCACACTTGTAATTTTAGATTGAAAAACTTGCCGATTATATGTACTGTTGTGGGTGTTAAGCAGAGACTCTGTTAAGGAAATTCATATTTCAAACCCTTAATTCTGACATTCTGTCTCCAAGTGGATGCTGATAAGCAATAATGTGTCAACCCACAAAAATTTGAATTCGGAGATATTGATGTATTTTGAAACTGCATCACCTATTTAATATTATTAAAAAATATTGAAGTCTTATAAACTAAATAAGTATGGAGAAAAGTTTCTTAATTAATTGATTCGAATTCCAAGTGCGTTCTCTATTTTGCAGTTTATACAATAATCTCAAACATTAAAAAAACTTTTTATTAGACAATATATTAAATATATTAGTCTGATTTTTATTCATTATATCTTTTACCAAAAAAGAAAAGAAAATATGGATATATACTTCTTCAAACATATTTGTTAAGAATATGTTCGAAATCTTTAGACGCCATTTTCTCAAAATGAAGTCCGTGTCGCTTGACACAGTATTGCTTATCAGCGTCCAAGTAAAGTGCAGAATAGAACCGGTGATGTATAAAGAAGCTGTCTCTTGTGGTTTCACTGACGCTTAAGGTTCTTATGAGTCATGTCATGTCAGTCAGTCATGAGTCATAGCGTGACGTAATATAGCCTATAACCTTCCTCAATAAACGGTAAAACCATCGCAGATTTTTTTAATTTGGTCTGTTAGTTTCGGACAATAAAATCATTTCTCGTTATAATATTAGTGTAGATAAAAACTGCACTGGTCTCAGGGAACATTGTTACTCATGTATAATAAAAATAAATAGACTAGATAATTGGTGAAGTCAGTCGATTATGTCATTAGTTTTTTGTGTACTATTAATATGAGATAAAGTATTAAAGTCGTGACAGTGTAAAACAAAAATATTAAAATTGTCATAACAAGTCAGTTATGTGTAGGGTTGCCAGCGCTTGATCAAAAATAAAAAGGTTTTATTTCTTATTACAAAATACAAACAAGTTTAGATAAGATACTTTTAAGTATGAATTTATTTGATTGTTTTGGCTGCTATCTTTTCCTTTTTTAAAATGAATGAAGTTTTTTTTTCTCAGGAATGCATTGATATAACATTGCATAAAAATACTGATTCCATTTTATTCGTTAAATATTTACCACTTAACAGCTACTTAATATGCAGTATCTGTTCTATAATCGTTGATTAGATCGTTTCTTTATCATATATTTGCGTTCAATCGGCGTAAGGTTTATGGGCTGTCAAGTGACTGTATAGTCTGTGACATTCGTTCCATTGTGACTCTGTGACATTAGAACAGGATCCGGTTCCTAGTAGTCTCTCTGCTACATGCCGCCGATACAGGAACACATTAAACGTTGGTTCCGGCAAATCATCGTGTGTTTACCAACAACAAAATAGTCTCTTGTAAAAAGTAATAATGAACGAACAGATTTTAAGAAATTAATAAGTATAATGTTATTATTACACTTTATTTTTACATTTTGTCCGTAGATTTGGATTTTTATTTCAACACCTTCGCGCTTAAAAAATCTTTCTTAGTGAATACTTACGTTATAATAACTATATGCATGACAATTTCGAATGCATTCTGTTTATTAGTTCGAAATGTGTGTTGATATATCAATCACTCAGTAACTGTTGCGTTTATACAGACTGCTCGACTTTTAATTAAGTTTCTTCGAATAGGGTGTTCTATAAGTCTAACGCAGCACATCCACATAAAATTAGTTTTTTACATACTTAAATGTAAATACTTAAACGCCATTGTTCTCGAGCCTCGTACAACTACGGTTAAAAAACATCTTCAAAGCAAAGCAAAGCAACGAATCCAATTGCACGCGAAAGGTAAACGAATAAAAAAAATCCTGTCGAATTTATATCACATTATTTATATTGACTTATAGAACTCTGCATTTGAATTAACTTAATTAATAATCAAACGCCCTATATACAGATTATAATTTAAAAAGCCGCTATCCAACACTCATCGCCAACCTTATTCTATATTACACAAACGGATGTCTATCGTCAAAACTACAATTTATCTGAATCTGAGATTACAGAGATGAAGTGCCTCGTGTATATTAGCCGCTATATATATCGGTTCATCTTGTGTTCCTATGTGTAGTCCCGTCGTCTGTACGTGTCGATAATGAAGCTATTATTTTATATAGGGTACGTATATTATATATATACTAAGACTAGGTACATAGTGCACGTCTTATTTTTAAATTCCTATAATAAAATATCGTTATTTTATTTATCTTGACATCAACAGCCAGTTGCTAGGCAACGCGCCTAGTCACGTGAACATCAGTCCCATTAATAATAATTATTTTTATGACCTTCTATTTAACTTGCAATGTATGTATACCTCGATTCACGTAAGAGTGTTGGTCTGAACACGAGGAAAGTCTGAACTCGCGCATGTTACCGTCGCGTAAACAAGACTTAAAACATTGAATGTATATGATATTGTTATAAATTTATTGACTATTCTCAGCCATTTATAATGTATCTATCTTTACTAGACTTTTTGGTAAATAAACCCGGATACACGAATTTTCGAATAATTACACTGTATTAATGTTTTCTATTTATGTTAACGACTACTAGAGAATTACATCCGATGTGAATTGCACTAAAATCTGCTAAAAAGTAATTAATGTTTTAAAGCCAATTTGACATATATAATTAGGTATATAAGAAGTAGTAATAATTAAAATTAAAGAAATGTCTAAACGACTTTCCTGGTGCCTAATTTTCTGTTCTGCGCAGCGTAATGCGCACAGTTGAGACCATTGCATTTACATGAATCGAAGTATACGTATGTAACTATGTTTGTTCGAGTGGAATCTTGCAACTTAATTTTGAAGATATCTTCAACCAATTGAACTGAAATTTTGTGTAAACATTTAGTTTGTATGGTAATAATAAGGTTAATTTCTATTCTATAAAAACTTGACGCGAGATTTACCAGTGTAGATAGGGAAGTAAATTAAATAACTTAATCTGATTGATAACAATAAACAAATCAATCTAAGTAAATACGGGTACTTAAATCTCGCTTCAAGATTTTATTTCTTATAAATTATGTAATGACGTTATAAATTGCTAGTAAAACTTTTTAAGGAAAAGTTTATTTTATTCTCTTTAGTGAATTTAAATAAAGATTGATTTTTTTTAACAATTTTTTACCTTTATTTTATTTGGGTTTGGTTATCCAATGATTGCTAACGTGACTTTATTATTCAGTCCAACTTTAAAGTAGAACAAAAACAACAAAAGCTGACGAAATATGAATACAACTATATCATAGACTTGGGTTAAGGAATGAAAGAATGTTTTTTTTTTTTATAAACATGTCACAAGTATTTTGTAGTTTCGCACTTAACGATTATTTTTATTGGTATTTTAAGACGGCAATGCTAGTGTAATTGAGAATGTTATTCCAAATTTGTTTCACTGTAAAACATTTTTAAAATTTTTGGTTAACAAATAATTACCAAAGAAAACCTGATTTGCATAAATTTGCAAGACACATGCCTTAAGCGCTGTGTATAGAGTAATAAAAATTCAGAGAGATTATTTTTTTCAAAGCAGACGATAATATTTTAGGAGTGTTTTCGATTTTATATGACTCGATAAAATATCATCACACGATTTATAAAGGTTAAAAAATATTTATTATTTACTAACCAGTAACCATTTATAATAGAATATATTCAATTCAACGAGTAACGATTAATATCAGGTGATAAGATAACTACCCGACAGCTTTACATGCTCTCTGAGGCACGGTGGGGTGACCCACAAGACTTAGATACAACTATCTGCTCGAGCGGAAATCGAATCCAAAACCGTTTGCGTTATATGTACATTCAGTATTTTTGCAATGAGTAGTACAGTTGGCCCTTGACAGCGTCATCGGAGGGAAGGTTGAGTATTGAGACTCGACCGTGAAAAGGGGAGTCCACGCTGGGCTCAGAATATAACGTCCGTTCTTAGGGTGTCTTCTAATGAGATCGCACCTCGGCTTAGAACGCCATTGAAGTGGAGAAGGACGCTTTGCGGGGCGCGTTTGTCGAACTACTGACTGCCTCGTGCACCTAGCCGTATTTGGGCAATCGCTAACCGGGGACCTCGTCTCCGCCGGTGGAGACGGTGTGCGTGTTGTGTCGTTGAAAAAGACGTTGGCTAACATTATCCTATCATCTGTGTCTGTCAGGATGTGCATGAGACGCCTTCATTCAGTACCAGTGTATACAACTTATATTGTTGTCTTAGATTTTCGCGATTATTATTCATTGAAATAAAACTATTTTAAACGGATTTAAATCGCGTATATCAATTATTTTTATCATCCCACACATTGATAAACCACAGATCCTCGCTAGTGAACACAGATTGATTCCTAGAATGATACGCGAGACTATTGAAATTCAAAAACATCCAAACTTCAATAGAGAAGATGGTTGGAGACTTTCGAACACCTGGGATCCACTTATTAAAAATTTAAAATCCCAAGTCCAACAGACTGCCAGACCAAAAGATGCAGTTAGTGCCTTCTGCGTGCAACCGGAACATTATTCAAGATACCATCTAAGAAACCGTTGGCGGTAGTTGTAAATAATATTTTCTAAAACCTCAAATAGACAAATGTCACCTTAGTCTCCCCGTGACCACGAACGCTGCAAAGTGCTCGAAACGTCGGGATGATAAAAATAATTAATATACGCGATTTAAATCCGTTTAAAATAGTTTTATTTCAACTTATATTGTTTATTACAGTTTGATAATTGCGGGCAGTAATGCTAAGGTCAAGCAAGACAGACGATTTCCGGATGACTTCATTTTTGGAACAGCAACTGCGGCTTACCAGATTGAAGGAGGATGGAACGCTGATGGTAAAAACTTTGTTATAGTGAAATTATATATTGATATCAATGACAGATCTTTAGATAGCGTCAAATAAGATTTAATGGAACATAGTACTAAATATTTGATAATATAGTTTTGTACTTATCTAAGAATAAGAAGACGTCACTTTTTATCATATTACGGCATAAATATTTGGTCTATTTATACTAATATAATAAAGAGTGGCAATTTTGTATGGCTTGGCATGGTACATTTTTCTACTATAAAAAAATTATAAACTATACTTTATGCGCATATTTTAAAATAAAATCTACATGCAAGCGAATCTGGGAGCAGAATATAATCTATACTAATATTATAAAGCTGAAGAATTTGTTTATTTGTTTAAACACGCTTGTCTCAGAAACTACGAGTTTTAATTGAAAAATTATTTTTGTGTTGGATAGTCCATGTAGCAAAGAAGGCTATATAACATCACGCTATGAATAATAGGAGCAGCGGGGGCACAGCTAGTATTTAATGAAGTAGTAACTATTTATTTCAGATAAAAGCGAAAACATATGGGACCACATGACTCACACTCAACCTCACCTCATCAAGGATAGGAGTACCGGGGATATCGCTGCCGATTCGTACCATAACTATAAGCGCGATGTTGAAATGATGAGGGAGCTTGGGCTAGACGCCTACCGATTCTCTTTGTCATGGTCGAGGATCCTGCCTAACGGCCTATCCAATAAAGTCAGCAAAGCTGGCGTCGACTTCTACAACAACTACATCAATGAAATGGTAAAATATAATATTACGCCAATGGTTACGCTCTACCATTGGGATTTACCGCAGAAGCTTCAAGATCTCGGAGGATTTCTGAATCCCCTGTTCCCAGAATGGTACGAAGATTACGTTCGAGTCGCGTATGAAAACTTCGGCGATAGAGTTAAATATTGGATCACGTTTAATGAACCTAGGGAAGTATGTTATCTTGGTTATGGTTCGACTTTTAAAGCTCCCGTTTTAAACATAACCGATGTTGGTACTTATTATTGTGCCAAAAATCTGGTTCTGGCTCACGCAAGAGCATATCACACGTATGTCAAAGACTTCAAGCCGACCCAAAACGGAGAATGTGGTATCACTATTAGTGTTAATTGGTTTGGTCCTTCGACTGATTCTGAGGAAGATCATTTTGCCGCTGAAATTAAAAGGCAATCTGAGGTAAATCTTGATTAAATCTTTATCTTCATCACTACTTTTTTTTAATTTGTAAGGATTTATTCATAATTTATTTATCTTTTCAAGTGGGGATTATACGCGGAACCGATATTCTCCGAACAAGGCGGTTTTCCTAAAGAACTATCAGACATTGTTGCAAAGAAGAGTATTGAACAAGGCTATAAAAAATCCCGCTTGCCAGAATTTACTGATGAAGAGAAGAAATACGTTCAAGGAAGTTGGGACTTTTTCGGAGTTAACCATTACACCGCAAGTTTTGTATCCGCTACTGAACACAAGACCGATAATCCTGTTCCTTCAATGTTAGATGACATTGATGTTGGTGTTTACAAACCAGACGATTGGCTGCAGTCTCCTTCGTATTGGTTAAAAGTAGGTTATAAAATTTTCTTTTTGCAATACTAAAACATTAATAATTAATTTAAAAAATCAAAAACCAGATTGTGTAACAAGAGCATCTGCAGTCTGCAGTACCGTGTCAGTAATATCAGTTCTTTCTAAAAGGCTATAAGTGAGGATCGTTACTAACCAATGAAAATGATTTTTTAATATCTATTCAACAATACCGCGCTTGACATAGATCGTCGATTTTCATTTTTTATTTTTCATATTATGGCGCCCAATATCATCCATTTTGATTTTTCCAAATTTTTATGCTTTCTCATTACGAATTAAGTCACGTACAATTTATCAAAATCGGCTCACGCGTTTGGTCTAAATAGTGGCACAAAGTTATAAACCCACATACATACCATAACTCTCCATTGCGTCGGGCAGACCGCAGTAGGGTAAAAAGCAATCCGCTTTTAACATCAAGTTAACATCAAATTCCTAACACCCTTGACGCAACATTTTCAGCTAGCACCGAACAGTATTTACAACGCCCTCACCCATCTCCAGAAGAGATATAACAATCCTCCATTCTACATAACTGAGAATGGTTGGTCCCAATATGCAGAAGGTGGACTAATTGACGATGACAGGATCACGTACTACAGGGCAGCGTTGAATAGTGCACTGAATGCTATCGAAGCTGGCGTAAACTTGAAAGGCTACATGGCTTGGAGTTTGATGGACAATTTTGAATGGCAAGAAGGATACACGTGAGTATAAACAGGGCCGGATTTACCCCAAGTGCCGCCCTGAATCATTGACTATATAAATTTAGTAGTAAAAAAACATACTTTAAAAGTAAAGAAAAAAGTTTAGTAAAGTAAATTTTAATTGCAAAACTTAAAACAATCTTTGACGTGATATAGGGGGTAATCTCTGAATCTATTGATCATGTTTGAGAAAATCTTTTGCATTGAATTGAAGATTATAGGCTATATTACATCACGCTACGACTCATGGGATCGAAGCAGTAACAATAAACGCTAGTGGAGCCGCAAGGAACAGCTAGTTGTAGTAGTAAATATAGCATTTTCAAATATGTTGTCTTTCAGGGAACGTTTCGGCTTATACGAAGTGGACTTCGAGAGTGCGGCACGGACACGGACGGCGAGAAAATCGGCATTTATTTACAAACAGATAATAAAAACGCATGTGATCGACCCGAACTATGAACCTGCTACCCTCACCATGTCGATCGACGAAGGACATTAGACTGATTAATGATAATGAATAAACGAATTATGTACCTACCTTAATTGAATATTATTTGAATGTCCTTATTATTGTTTTTATTAATCCCAGTAAAAATAAGACAGACACGTTAGCGCAGTAGTCACTGTTAGTGACTGAAGCGCTTATAGTTGCAGGTTCGATCCCCGCTCACGGCAAATATACTGGCCATAAATAAATATATTGGCCATACGTATTTTTGTCGTGGTCTGGGTGTTTGTGTTGTTTGCGTTACCGGACCCCCGACACAGGAGAGACCCTAATTGAGTGTGATGAATATATAAAAGTAATAATTATAATGAAATGATAAAAATAAAATCTTGATATGATCAAGTAATCAATAATTTATAACAAAAATCGACGTGAATGAGTAGAAACTGAGCACTGAGCTGCACTGAACATTTTTAATACGTAATGTGTACTGGTGGATTTATGATTGTGGTGTGAATTTATAAATATACTAACTTCTGCGTCTTCGGCCTCGTAGTATTTTGAAAAATATTTCCTTTATATTATTCTGTTATATAATCTATATTACTGTAAAGGCTTAACAAATATGTGCAATAGCTTTTTTTGTGAAGGTCCATGCATCCAAGTCCAAGGTAAGAGTGTGATCTTGCCTTTCCCTCTCTTTCTTGCAGAGTATTTTGAGTTCATATGAGTTGCCGTGCTGCTTGGGGCTTTAGGAAACGGATACGCGATACCCTAATCTCATGCATCCACCCCCAAGGTCACGCCATATACATTCTGAACCTACTAATTACATACGATTAAATTTTAATGGCAATCTGTCTGGTGGATAAAGCAACTTCTCAACGGATGACAAAACCGTTGAAATTAATGCAATATTACGACAAATAATTTCATATTTCAAAACAAATATATCATGTATATTGATTAAGTAATATGACTTTGATTTTTTAAATACTATAAATAAATCCCTCTACAATAACAATATTATTGTTTACACATAACACAATTAAATTTAAAACAAGAGAAAAAGATAAATTTGTGATGACCTCCGAGACTCTCAAATAATTACGCGTATCAAGAAATAATGCGTAGTTTTTCTTTATTTTGGTAAGTATTAAAAATAATGACAAAGTGTGTCAAACAGTTGAGTTTAGATAAATTATGAAGTCAATTTGTAAAGACCTGCAATTTTATTAAGAAGAAAGTTAGGAACTTCAATGCGGTTTGGCAGGTACATATACGAGTATCTACATGTGTCAGAATTTCTTTTGACATGTTTAGATCCCTCACGATGTTAATCTTTACCGCGAAGTACAAGATAAAGTCATTAATATATGAATTTAATAGCGTTTTGTAAAAAAAGTTTTTTTAAGATGATCCTTACAAGTGAGTATCAAAATAAAACAAAATGTTTTTTTGTTCAAAATCAGTGACTTCGATCCTCACAAGCCATGAAACAAATGTTCCGCACTCACACTCACTTTTATAGATAAGAGCTGAAGACTGGCCCTCATCAAGCCCAGACCTCAACAGAACTTTTAGACTTCAAATTATGGTCAGTTTTAGAGAATATGCCCTTTCAGTTTAAACGAATTCAGTTCACGATTCATCTTGCCTTCGCCATGTCGATTAACAAATCACAAGACGTCCTTAATTTTTTTTCATAATGTTGTTCTTGTAAAATAATGCATAATTTCCGCTCTCCTGTAAATTTGGCAAATTTTTACCCAACTACGGCAAAACTAAAGGAGAGTTATAATTTTGACAGACTATGTATGGAAGTTCATCTGTTCCCTCACGCCGTCTAAACTACTTATCAGAACTGGATAAATAAGATATCGTTAGAAGCGTCTTGATTGTCTGCTGGTTATAGGCTATGTAACGTGTCACTAAATCAAATGTGGTGCTCTCTAGTGGACATAAAGAAATCTGTTAAATAACTGGTCAAGTGCGAGTAGAACTCGCGCACTGAGGGTTCAAACCCGCTAAGCTTAGAAAATAGTCCTCAAGGGGCACACCAACGGACGCGACGGCTCAGCCCTCCATAAACTCAAACCATTTGTAGCCCCTTAGCCGTGTCGGCTAGAAATAATAGTAACTTAAATAAAAAAATGTTGGTCAATTACGGAAATTAAATCTCAAAGATTTTTCCGCTTTTTAATTAAATTTAAATTTTCAATTTTCAATAGTTAATGTCATAATATTGTCAGAGATGGCGCTGGCTGTACGTTAAATCGCGCTATCATTTTGTTAGCTGCGACATATAGATTGCAATGCATTGTTTATAAAGATTTGCTGCCCCCATGTTTTCGTTTTGATACAAATTTCTCCTCACTGGTTGTTCACTGTTTGTTGTTGTCACAATATTGTTTTTTGACCGTAGTCAACTTCTATGATAATTTGTTATAAGTACATAAAATTTTAATTCTAAGATTAAATTATTTTCCGCTTGATACGCTCTATCATTGTAAGATCTCACACAGAAACTTGGTTATTTTATCAAAAATAATGCGTTGCGTTGCGTCCGCGTTTTCGTCGTTTTTCGTAAAAAAGTAGCGTATGTCCTTCCTCAGGGTCAGTGGTTTTGATGTGATAGACAGACTATTTTAGTAGGGAAATATAATTTGTTAATACACAATTATTGATTTGTATGATATTTTTAAATTTAATAGGTAATAGGTAGAGTATTATAAACGTAAGAGTAAACAAATATAATCAGAATGCTCCGAACTGCTAAGCTATCAGGAGTTACACGTGTTATTGTGAGTCAACCATAAAAGATAGACATTGTGAAATATTTTTTAGAAAATTTTATGTAGAATATTTCTGTTGTACATAATTTCTATGTAACTTTAACCATTAAGGCTGCCGTTTTCCCAAAGTTTCCCTTCACTACTCTGCTCCTATGGATTGTAACGTGATGAAAAGTATACTATAACCTGCCCAGGAGTATGAAGAATAATTGTACTAAGTTTCGTTAAAATCCGTCGAGTAGTTTTTGTTTCGATTAGGAACATACAAACAGACAGACAGACAGACAGACAGACAAAAATTTTACTGATTGCATTTTTGGCATCAGTATCGATCACTAATCACCCCCTGATAGTTATTTTGAAAATATATTTCATGTACAGAATTGACCTCTTTACAGATTTATTATAAGTAGAGATGCGCCGAATATTCGTTTGGTATTCGGTATTCGGCGTATTCGGCATCTTTTGTACTATTCGTATTCGGCCGAATTATTCGGCATTGATGCCGAATATATTCGGTCCGATTATTTCTATTTTGTTGATTACACGACATAGGATAGAAATGCAAGACAACTTGTCTTATATAAGATTTATGTTATAATATAAATCAAAGACATTTTATGAAGAATAAGTTGAACAAAAGCTAATAAAAAAAGTAATCAAACTCAAACAAACATTTATTTCGAAACTTTGTTTATTTGTATCCTAATCATGCGATGTTTAGAAGCAAAGTGATAGCACGGTGCGCGGGGGTGGCGCGCAGTGCGGTACAGCTCGTTTGCCATTTAGTTAGCAGAGACATGTAGCGTACATGTTAGAACCTGTTTACGCGGCAAAGCAATAAAGTGGTAAATCGAATCATTCGGCCGAATATTCGGCTCGGTAAAGGTTAAACCGAATAGTATTCGGTATTCGGTTATTCGGCGCATCTCTAATTATAAGTATAGAAGATATAATTTGGGTTTTGTTAACAGCTTCAAGTGAATGCAGCTCTGTATATTTGATATAATTTACAACTTGTTACATTTATGCGTTCCTTAGAAAAGGGTTGAAAGACAGACGTACACATTAACAGACACACGAACAGAAATTTACACTAATTGGATTTTTTCCTTTATTTATACTGTAAGAACTTGCTCCCTGGCCAAATTTCATGATACTAGGTCAATGGGAAGTACTCTATAGGTTTTGATTCCCTTGCGAATATGTTAAAATCGCTAAAAAACTTAAAATACCGACATAAATGACCGTATCTTTTGATTGTGTTAACTTAGAATTTTGTTTTTTTCACAGCTTTGAGTAATAAAAGCTGTGAGTACTTGATATTGATAAAAATTAGTTACCTTCACGCGTTTCTAAGAATAAGGTTGAAAGACAAACTTACAAACAGACAAATATACATACAGAAATTTACAATTTTCAGATTTTTTTCTTTATTTGTACCGTAAGATCTTACTTCTTGCCAAATTTCATCTTGCTAGGTCAATGGAAAGTACCCTATAGGTTTTGATTCCCTTGCGAAAACGCTAAAATGGTCAAAATATGCGACATATTTTCCATTATCTTTTGATTGCGTTGACTTAGAACTTTAATTTTTTCACAGCCGCAAGTCATTGTAGACTTGAGTATATGATATTAATTTCAACATTATACGTCCATGGATTTCTGAGACAGACAGGGTTCCGTTGACAAAGGTTCCGTTTTTCCTTTTAAAGTACGGAACCCTAAAAAATAAAAAGAGATAAATATATCGTGTTCGGTATCATTGGAAATGTCGTTGGACATTTCAAAAATACATTATTACCATTATCTTGTGACTTTGTTACGGACATTACGTTCATTCGATAAAGGTGATATTTCTATCCTTTTTATGTCGTAGTTATGTTTAAGTTTTCCACTTTTTCTTGTGATTTACGTAGTGTGAACTGTTGAGTATGATAAATCTTTTATCATTTTATCGGCATTTTTATCTCACTTCGAGATTGATCAGTCATATCTGGTATATAAATTGATCCTAAATCATCTGTGTTGTCGTACAAACCTCTCTACCCACCGATGATGAAGTTATTATTATATATAGGGTATGTATTATTAATTTTTTTATTTAGTTTTTAATATTTTAGTACCTGTATGACCAAGTTTTATATGGTTTTTTATTAACTCGCGTTTCTTTTGGAAATTATATTTAGATAAAATATGTAGCTGGTTTTCATTGCTTTAAAACACAGATAGAACGATGTTTTTTTAAAAATGAAACCTTCCTAGATCGATTTATCGTTCTCAAAACTCTTCGCGTGCTTTCATGAAAATCGTTGGAGCCGTTTCGAGCTTCAGATTACATATATAAAGATATATATACTTATTTATATTTGGGGCTT
Source organism: Hypolimnas misippus (assembly GCA_037950945.1). Classification (NCBI taxonomy): domain Eukaryota; kingdom Metazoa; phylum Arthropoda; class Insecta; order Lepidoptera; family Nymphalidae; genus Hypolimnas; species Hypolimnas misippus. Next base: position 8,576,218 of record JBBEEQ010000009.1, read on the forward strand.
GGTATTCGTATCTATACATATAAAAGCGAAAGGTCACTCACTCACGAAATATCAGAAACTAGGAGTTTCAAATTTTGCATGCGCAAGCGGGATTCGATATTTAAAAAATAAAAACTGAACTAAAGTTTTTAAAATTGTTTTTCATAAATGGTTAGCCTATACGTATCGCCCTTAGAAATGTAATGTAATGCAATAATGTAATAAAAACAAAACCAGTCAAAACAACTACTATTTTAAACATTGTATACAATTACGATTTATTAAGAATAAAAAATAATAAAATAAAAGAAGACAAAAAAAATCTCTTTATATAATTGAATTCAGAGAAGAAGGAGGTTCTTAATTCGTAGCGTATTCTTTTAAAGGTTGGTTAATTCAAAACTTTGTCATATTGTACACTGAGAGTGCAACTTGATGACAGACAAATTTGAACTTACGACATAGGATTCTTGTTACATAAAATTTTGTATTTATATATAGAAAAAAAAATGACACGGCGTATATCAGTTAAAAGTGATAATGTTTGCGTGAGATGATATAGATAAGATAAACAAGACGAAACGACACTAAACGACATCTGGCTATCTCGAAATCTTGGTAAATCATCGTGTAACTATGGAAGTTACAGCCACGAAACTTATATACTATACTAACTATATCATGTGGCTCATCTAACGTTAGACAAAAACTACATGCCGGTCACGTAAGCGCCACGCGAAAGTTTTAAAGTATTTAAAAATACTTCTTTGCAACTTAAGCCATGCCCCTTTAGATCAACTAACGTCCCCCAAATGGGGAGCGCCTCGCTGGTTGGAAATCCACGGTGTAGGTGATGACAATGGTCTCATATTTATTATCTATGATAAATATTATGTTATAGGTTGGTGATAGCGGGCTGTAATGCTCAGCTCAAGCAGGAAAGGAGATTCCCTGATGATTTCATCTTCGGTACCGCGACTTCAGCTTACCAAATTGAAGGAGGATGGAACGCAGATGGTAATGACTCAATAAAAGATTGTATAAATAGTAAAGTCATAGGGCTAATTAGTATTCAGATATTAATCTAGAACTTAGTAGTTTTTGCTTAGAAAAGTTAGCTATACTTATGGACGAGCCGAGATGGCCTAGTGGTTAGAACACGACGATCTCAACCGATGATCACGGGTTCAAACCCCGGCTGGCACCGATGAATTTTCAAGTGCTAAATTTGTGTTTAAATTCATCTCGAGTTCGGCGGTGAAGGAAATCATCGTGAGGAAACCTGCATGTGCCGGGAGAATTTCTTGCACATGTATATCCGCCAACCCGCAGTGGAGCAGCGTGGTGGATTAAGCTCTAAACCTTCTCTTTAATAGAAGAGGAGGCCTTTGCCCAGCAGTGGGACATATACAGGTTATTACTTTACTTATGGACGAGGCACTCATCATCATCATCTACCTAGCATTTTCTCCGGTTACACCTGCTTATTACTCTAGTCTCTTTATGGGCAAGTAACTGAGTTTTAGTATTGCCACTTGACCTCCACAACCCCTGAGAGTAAGCTGGTAACTATTTAGACCAGAATAATCTTCCTAAATTATTCCGAAGAGTAACGATCATTATCAGGCAATTGGAATAACCCACAAGGACCCAGACCTAGGAATAAATATTTGTACAAATACAAATACCTGCCTGAGGAGGGATCGAACCTGCAATTGTAGGCGTTAGAGGTATATGCTGTACCACTAGAGCGGTCGTCTTATGAGCGAGACAGTAAAAATTTTAGCTAGGTACTTATGTAATATTGTCGTTACCACAACCTGCTACATTCTGATAGATTATTTCTAATTTGACGTAATAATACGTCTCCTTTGACTGGCAATATGTGGCCTGTTTTGATAGCGATAGTTTTACACACCTAAAACTCTGTTCTTAACCATATCCATGACAACGTAAAATCTCTATCAGACTGGTTTTGTATGTTGATAATTTTCTTGTTATTGTTTGTAATAATTAAAAATATATATCTAGAACTATGTCCTCTGTGCGGAAAATCGTGTACCGGACAATAAAACGTTATTTATATGCAACAAAATATCAAATTATTTTTATTATTTTAGGTAAGGGTGAAAGTATTTGGGATCGTCTAACACACACGAAGCCTTATCTCGTTAAGGACATGAGTAATGGAGACATCGCTGCTGATACCTATCATAACTACAAGCGCGACGTTGAGATGATGAGAGAGCTTGGGTTAGACGCCTACCGATTCTCTTTGTCCTGGTCGCGAATTCTTCCAAACGGCTTAGCCAATCACGTTAACGAAGCCGGCATCGCTTTCTACAACAACTACATCAATGAAATGTTGAAGTACAACATTACGCCACTGATTACGCTTTACCATTGGGATTTGCCTCAGAAACTCCAAGATCTGGGAGGATTCATGAGTCCTTTATTCCCTCAGTGGTTTGAAGATTATTCCCGAGTTGCCTTCGAAAACTTTGGCGATAGAGTTAAGTTTTGGATTACGTTTAATGAGCCCCGAGAAGTCTGCTACGAAGGTTATGGTTGGACTAATAAAGCTCCCTACTTAAACATAAGTGATGTCGGTACATACTATTGTGCCAAAAATCTTGTTATGGGTCATGCGAGAGCATATCACGCTTATGCAAAAGACTTCAAACCAACCCAAAATGGCGTTGTTGGTATTACTATTAGTGTCAATGGATTTAGTCCGTTGACTGATTCTGAGGAAGATAAATTTGCCACTGAAGTAAGGAGGCAAGCAGAGGTATGTTTAGAAACTTTTGCTCTAGGTTATCAATAATATTTATAATGAAATTAAATCATTCGTTTATTTTTAAGTGGGGATTATACGCGGAACCAATATTCTCCGAAGAAGGTGGCTTTCCCAAGGATTTTGCGGCAATCGTTGCAAGGAAAAGTATTGAACAGGGCTACCAAAAATCTCGTATGCCCGAATTTAGTGATGAAGAAAGAGAGTATGCACGAGGAGCTTTTGACTTCTTTGGAGTAAATCATTACACCTCATTTTTCGTATCAGCCACTGAACATAAGACCGTAAACCCTGTTCCCTCGTTTTTGGATGATATTGATAGTGGTGTATATAGACCAGAAGAGTGGCCAGCGTCCGCGTCTCCGTGGTTGGTGGTAAGCAATGATATACATATGTATATATACATATATATTTGATAAATAACACTTGAAGACTCGGAAAATATAATATCAATGAATGAAATTGCAAACTTCGATGTTAATTCTAACATTAAACTTAATCGTTTTCAGCAAGCACCAAACAGCATCTACAACACTTTGACCCACCTCCATAATAAATATAAAAATACTACATTTTACATAACTGAGAACGGTTGGTCTCAACTTCGAGAGGAAGGACTGATTGACGATGACAGGATTAGGTACTACAGGGCCGCGTTGAACAGCGTATTGGACACTCTTGAAGCTGGTGTTGACCTGAGAGGCTACATGGCTTGGAGTTTGATGGACAACATGGAATGGCTCGAAGGATATTTGTAAGTATAAATAGAGAGTACCTATGTAGATTAGCGAGCTATGCTCGGTATTTTTTTACACGTATAAAACGATTTTTTTTTAATGAAACCAAGCTAGATCTTTTTATTGCCCCCGAAACCCCTTGTGTACTAAGTTTCCTGAAAATAGTTGAAACTATTTCTGAGATTCAGATTTATGTAGGTATGTACAAGAATTGTTCGTTTAAAGGTATAGAAAAACTGACTGGTTAAAATATTCACTGACTCATCGATCAACGCAGAGCACTGAGTAGAAACATGAAATTTTCCCCAAATGTTCTATAAATGTCGTAAGTGTGCATTAAGAAAGGATTTTTGAAAATCCATCTTTTAAGGAGTTAAAAAGAGGTTTGAAAGTTTGTTAGGTATTAAATTTCTAAGTATACGCAAGCAACTGCTACTCGTATATAAAGATATAAACAATCTTATAGATTACTAACTGACACGGTATCTTATCACATAAGGATATAAAAATAGTTTACGGCTTATTCTCAGATCTACCGAATGTACATATAATGTTCAATAAAATCGGTTACACCGTTTTGGAGGTGAATGACAATTAACACTATGACACGTGAGTTTTGTACATTAGACTAGCTGGTGCTCGCGACTTCGTCTGCGATGTCTGTGATGCCTACGTCATAGTAGCTTTATGCATGCAAAGTCACAGCCCGATCGGTTTAAAATTAACAAAGTTTCATACAAACTTTCATTCCCTATTTTATCCCCGTGGGGAAACAATTAATCAAAATCCTTTCTTAGCGGATGCCTACGTCATAACATCTACCTGCATGCCAAATTTCAGTCCGACCCTTCCACTGGTTTAGGCTGTGCGTTGATAAATCACTATGTCAGTCGGTCACCTTTGAGTTATATATATTTAGATTTATAATCGTAGTTTAGGTTTATACTCGTCTAATAGTAATACGCTCGTGTTTGAACTGGCTTGAGAATTTTGTTCTATGGCGAGAATTACACTTTTAAGTTTTACTCTTATACTTTCGTAAAGATTTACATAAGCTATTTGTTATTGCTTTACGCCTGAAAGAATTTACTGTGTGAATTTACTGAATTTACATTTAGCTTACTTATTACGTATCTGTTACAAGGTTAAAGAGTTGTTTGACATCAGTTACGGGAGTAAGACTTACAAATGTAATTCTCGTAGGACGCCTCTTTAAAAAGGAACTACAAGAATTATTTTAATGAGAACTTCACAAATTACTCGCTAGGCTAGTTAGTTAGTAGTTAGGCTACTTACTTATGTATGTGCATAGTACATACACTCTGTATATGTTTATACACTTCTCACAGTCAAAAGAATTACCCTAAAGTGATGCGGTATCATACATTCGAAAATGTATTTAATGTTACTTATGTAGTATTTAATTTTATTTATATTAATCTTAAAATGATCACAGACTAATGCGTATGACTTTAGTGTTTCAAATATTTTTTATGCATAATTAAAAAAAAAAAAAAAACAATTCTGGTCTCCTTCTCTATATAAACTATAAGTGTACAAATACTCCTCCCTCCGCGCGATTTTCTTAAAAAGGGGTGTAAACTTTTTGCATTTAATATATATAAAAAGTTTGCCCCCCAAACGAGCATATAGTACCACCTGATGTTAAGTGGTTACTGTCATCTGGACATCTGCAACACCAAGGGCGTTGCGGGTGCGTTGCCGAACTTTGACGGAAAGATCTATACACTCGACGCTTGAAAACCTCCAAATTATAGCGCTCTGGGAAAACCTCAGGATCATTCCACAGCCTGCTTCAAATATTAATATATACATTAACTTTGTTTTCAGAGCCTGTTTAGGTTTATATGAAGTGGACTATAAAAGCGAAGCACGAACACGCACACCGAGAAAGTCTGCGTTCGTTTACAAGCAGATTATAAAAACACGTGTGATCGACCCGGACTACGAACCTGAGACCCTCACTATGTGGATCGATGAGGGACATTGAGTTGAAAATAATTTATTGATAATTACAATTATATTATCGAACTTTAGATATGTTATAAGCTTGGACGACGTTGCCTAGCAACCAACTAGGGATGAATATGACAAAGTATCTTTAAGGCAAAATTCAATTGACGAATTTTAGAGTTGAATTACAGATTTTAAGCGTTATACATATTAGCATATCTATAGTTGTTATAATATAATTGGATGATTATAATTATCATAAATCCTTTGTGTAAATAAAGAGACATAAGTATTTACTCAGAGTAGGGTTTCATTTGTCCTGGCGTGTTTGCCTTCCTTGTTACCTTAATCTATATATTTACCTTATTCATATTGCGGTATAACAACCAGATGAACGTATCTACAAAATATCGAAAATATTTTTTTAACTAAAACCGTTGAAAATGTTTTCTATGAAATGGCAAAACAACGTAATTTAAGATTTCACTAATTCCGAAAAAACGATATGTTTATTATTAGAACCAGTTTTCTATAGAGTCAAAAAAATATTATGAGTACTGCTAAATTAGGAAAAAGTAAAATTTTTAAAACGTTCATCTGACTCATTTACCGCGATATATAAAAGGGAAGTCACTCACACACTCATTACGAAATCTCAGAAACTACCTGTCATACTACAAAAGACCCACTAAAACCATGTTAAACGCCTGTCTAGCTTAACAGTGCTTAAAAATTAAACATTGCTTAAAATATTATCTAAATTGCTTAACAGCGAATAAACTCATAAAAAAACTTATTGATAAAAAGTTATACGTTACATTTGACAGTTAAAATAGGTTCTAAACATGTATTAAACTCAATTAAACGTATGTTAATCTATATCTAAAGCATGTTTAACTCAAAACTGTGCTTAGACGCGGATTTGTAGTACGGATTTTTTTTTAACACGCGTTGAACGTCTGTTTAAATCTTTTGTAGTAAGGCAGTACAAGTGCTAAGAGTTTCAAAATTTGCTAATTCTATTTAGGGCGTAGGTGCTCACTAAGACGGGATTTTGCAAAATTCGTCAATGCAAGTCTGTATGAAATTCTATGTTTTTCGAGTGAAACAGTGGGGGACGCTAGTAATCTATACAAATAACTAAATTTTTGTCTGTCTGTTAGCCTCGGGTAATCTCTAAACTCTGAAAGGCTGGACCGTTTTGACGGGATATGAGTAATTAAGAGTAACTCAATACGGAGTTTTGTGACCTAGTAATAAATTCGTCGTAAGTAGTCACGAAATCAAGAATGTCAAAATGAAGACACTGACAATAATTTCTTTCAGGCGTAAAGCAATAAGAAACTTATGTAAATCTTTATGGAATTCCGATAACTAAACTTATAAGTGTAATTGTCGCCTTAGAAATAATGACGTTGTCCCTATTAAATCCTCTTCATTCTCGTTTTTTTATGAAAAGCGTAAAATATATGATAACACAATAAATAAAATGCAACTAATTACAAATCTACGTTTTTACAGTCAAAAAAGTGTCAGGCGCTAAGAAACTACAACATAACTTATACACTGCCATAACGTTTATCCGAATAAACTTTGTCAACTAATTGTTTGTCCTTCTACAAAAGTTATAGAGTTACTTCAATTTACTTCGAATTGGTGGCGCGCGTTTCGCACCGGCCATTTATATTATATACCGATATCGTCTAAAACGTGTTTATACGCAGCCAAATAGCTTAATTGGATGCTGATAAGCAATAATGTGCCAACCCACAAAAAGTCAAATTCGGAGATATTGACGTATTTTGATACTACATCACCTATTTAACATTATTAAAAAAAATGTAGTCATATTAATTATATAAGTGCGGAAAAAAGTTTCGTAATTAATTGATTCGAATTTCATGTGCGTTCCATTTTTTGCAATTAATACAATAATCTCAAATATTTAACTAACTTTTTATTAGATAATATATTAAATGTATCAGTCTGATTTGAATTCATTATACCTTTTATCAAAAAATAAAATAAAAGATGGATATATACTTCTTGAAACATATTTGTTAAGAATAGGTTTGACATCTTTAGACGCCATTTTCTCAAAATGAAGTCCGTGAAGCTTGACACAGTATTGCTTATCAGTGTCCAATTAGCCGTTATGTCTGATATTTCATCTTTTTTGTTTTTGTATGTGACAAATGGTGACCTTAATGTATGAATAGTCTAAGCATCAACCAGCCAGTTCATTAAATGTTGTAATAGACGCTATGGCTACATATAATTCAGGCCGACGGCTTAACAGCGCCGTATAATTAAGAAGCTAGGCTGTTAAGTGAATGGGTAATTGAGCTAGTTGGCTGCGGTATACGCGGGTGAAATCGCTAGGAAAATGTCTTGAAAAATAATTGTTTGTATTGATGTATGAAGCAATATGCATAGTACCAAGTTTAATTTATATTCTTATGAAATCTTTTATTTTAAGGCTTTTTTGTGTGCGTGAAAAAAGTGGTTCGAATTTCTTTCTATACACATATGAGAATTTGAGGGGGGGGGGTCATTATTAATAAAATATATAGAGTGAATTAGACTTTATTGCACAACACATAACTTTATTACACATATAACAAAACAAATAAGTTCTTGTATTTTTATTGCAATATTGAGTGATATTAATTAGGGGGCAAAAACATTTATTGAAATATTTTTTTCCAAAATTAAAGCAAATAAAAGTACTTTGACAAAAGACGTGAGCTTTTTTATATACTTTTTCTAAGAAAAGGTAGTTAAAATTATAAAAATAATCAACACAAAAGTTATACATATATGAAAAGCGCAATAATCGAAAGTTACGTTATCCAAAAATTTCAAAAATCGTAGGAGTACACGCTTAGTGCTAGTCTGTAAACTGTATACTGTAGTTTACATTTTAAGATTTTTTATTTTAATATGAACAACATACGACACCAAGTGTTTTGCGATAGATGGCGCCGTATTTTTATTCGACTGCACGACGCAAGGGAGGGTAATGTGTTTATCAGATTGTGTATATATGTACATATGTGCGTTTGTGGCCCTATTTAGAACAAACGCGCGGGCAGATTTTGATAAATGATACGTCCTTTGATTTGTTATAACAGCCCAAATGTCATAAAAAATATAATTTTTTTTTAAATCAAAATTGCCGATCCTGGACACCATAATGTGAAAAAAAAATTAAAATCGACGAACTGTGTTAAATGTTGTATCATTATATGAATAGGTATTTAAAAATAGTTTTTAGGTTTCTTATATCATTTTTCAATCAGAATTACCGCTTAGAATATATAATGATCTAAAGTTGGTTAGTAAGATTCTCTATGGTCTTGTTACGGGTTTTGATTTTGAAAGTGAGGTCTCCCCGCACCTGGTGCGTACCACAGTTCGAGGCAATCCCGCCTACCATCTATATAAAAACGGATTCGTGGGACCCTCATTTCACCCATGGTGTAGGTGTGGTTTAAAAGTAACATAAGTGTAATAAAAATGAGGATCATATTTTTGTGCGTTTACTTACTATTCGCATTCGCATATTCGCATCTCATTCTCCTCCGTACTCGCATTCGCGTAAATGGAATCTGATATACCTCGTTTCACGTAAGTGTGTTTGTCTGAACACGAGGCGAGTCCCCGCATGGTACAGTCGAGTAGAAGAATAAAAACTTTGAAAGTACATAATGTATATGATATTGTTATAAATTTATTTAGTATTCTCAGCCGTTATAAGAAATGTATAATTTATTATATCTCAATATTTAGTAATTAAACACATCCCGGAATGAAAATCACGAATTTTCGAATAATTACACGAGTTCACACTTAATATTTTCAACGATTTGATAAATGCATCCGATATAAATTGCACTAAAAACTTGTATTAATTAATGATTTAAACACATATTAATTTGACATATATATTTATATAAGAATTACTCAATAATTAAAATTAAATAAATGTCTAAACGACTGTCCTGGTGCCTAATTTTGTGTTCTGCGCAGCGTCATGCGCATAGTTCAGACCGGCACGCTTACGTGAAACGAGGTATACTTTCTAACTAACAATAGACTCGCTTCGTCTAATTGAGTTATAAGTTTTGCGCTGTATCGTAACGTGTTTGGACAGCGATGTAAGGAAATCTTTTTATTGAGTATCTGTATTATATCTTTATGTTTATCTGTTAATTATAACGTTATCTTTATCGTGTTTCTGCATTTACAGTCGTATTACCGATGCGATATAATGTTTACTGTGATTTTATTTATTTGTTGGTGAGTGATTTAAATCCATTGAATTATAATTGAATTTTATATGAAAACAAATAGTACTGTATTGATTATCAAATTAATAATATTTTTCTTAACTGTATCTAATTTTATATAATATATAATTATATTATATACAATCACGTTGTGTGTGGAATGAATAAATATAATAATAATACAAAACTCGTAGTTATCTACGTTTATATCTTGTATTAATAAAATTACTGCTTGATCTTTAATAAGCGTATATTGTATACTAATAAGAGGTAAAATTTGTTTGTAAATTTGTACTCTGAAAATACTGATCAGATTAAAAAAAAAATTTTCGTTGGAGTTTGGATAGCCGGTTTATTTAGAAAGGTTATAGGCTGTATTACATCATGCGACACGACTTAAAAGCAAATCAATAAACGCGAGTAAAACCGCGAGGGGCAGCCAGTTTTAAATATTTACGTGTTTTACATATTTTATTGGTTATTTTTTTAATATGTTTTTGTTGCTTTAAAAAATAATTAATTGAAAGATAATTAATTAAGAGTTCATGTTTATTTAAACTAAGGTCCAAGTTCAAAGTTTGAACTGGCTCTTATCATTTCACTTTCAATTGTATTATCGTTCAAAATGATCTCGTGTCAAACGATGAAAGAAAGCGTTGTTAAAACATTTACGTGTTGCATGGTTTCTGATATATCTATACTTATATTATAGAAAGTTAAATACTATTTGTAAGTTTTTATTATAAAGGGATTTTATTATAACCTCCTAAGACCCATTGTACAAAATTTTGCACATAATAAAGTTTAGCTGTCAGACCCAGGTTAAAAAAAGGTCATAGTAATAAACGCCCACGGTACAATTTTTGGTACATATTATTCAAAGTTGCCGCATTTCTTTTTGACTTGTCGGGAGATTTTTGCAATGCAAAAATGTTTGCAATTTTTTGAACAAAAGAATGGCCGAACAAATCTATGTCATCATATGCTTTAGGTGTAGTCTACACAAGGAAAAATTGTATTACTTATATAACTTTCCGAATTTTGAAGCTACAAGGTAAAATCCCACTGGGCCTGACAGCAAATATTTATTATGTGCAAAAATTTGCACAACGGGTCTCAAGCTGTACAAGAACTTTAAAAAGCTTGGCCTTAGGAGGATAAAGGTTCCTCTGTTACTACTGGTGCGATTAAAACAAATGACGTTAGATAGCCCGCTTATTGAGAAACGTTATAGGCTATATTACATCACGCTAAGAAACATTAAAGTAAAACAATAACCATAAACACGAGTGAAACTGCGAGAGTCAGCTAGTTTACGATACGTAGGTATACAATTATACATATAGAAGTACAAAAGGAAAACGCTCCTAGGATTCTTGCCACTATTTCAGGCTGACATAATTTGTTCATACTGGGTGTCAACATAATTTGTGAATTTCCCTTTATTCAAATATGTATACAGAGGGAATTTGTTAAATAAGCACATCATGTATATTGCACCATCTAATAGTATTACTTATAAGGATCAATTTCTGGAAAGTAATGACATACGGTAAACTAAAGGAAAAAACCATTTTCATTAACTAAACCTTAAGTAGTAAAACTTAAAGGAAATGATAGTACAAAAGTGAACATTAAAACTAGAATATGATGCCGTAGCTTTAAACACAATAGTCAAGTGGAAAAAAAAACAGATTTTCAATAAACTGATTTTTTAATTAACAGAATAGGTGATGATGTCCAAAACAAACGTCACATTCTATCAACTTTGTATCGCGCACATGGAAGAAAATATAAAAACTGCATTGACTATCACTAATCATTATACAAAGGAAAAAACCCAAATAATACCGACAAAAAAACGTCAATGAACCTTATCTCAAATTCCACTAGAGATCCTACACTATTTAATGACAGAAAAAACTGACCTCGCCAATCCTTGACACGAAACAAACTACCATTTATATTAAAACAATTTCGCTATCGAGAGTAATGATCATTATCAGGTATTTGTGCTAGTAACCTTGGGACCGCTTAACGTGCTCGCCGAAGCATGAAAGAGGTATAACGACAATTACACAGATTTACAAGTTAATTATATAATCACATTGAAACAAAGATAAACATTGTACTGCCCAAGAGCAGCGCCAGCTACCGGTTGTAATTGTGCATCTAAATCGTCTAGGGGTACAATCAAACTTAAAAAAAATTATCAAATGGATGTTCTGTTGGATATTTTAGATTTTAGAATCGACATTCAAAAGCGAAGCACTGAACTTTTTTTTTTATTAAAAAATACTTTCTTTTTATGTGTTATTGAAAGGTTTGATATTGTAGGCTCGTACATACGTATAGGCATCATTTGTGAAAAATATATATATTTTTAATTTATTTAGATTTATTTTTTACTTTTAAATATCGATTCTGCTAACGCTAGTAAAGTTACTACCTATTATATTAATTAGTACTTATTCGTCATTATTATCGAATAAATTACGTCGCTTGCAGCCGAAGGACTTAATAAAACCGAATGTACTTTAAAAGTGAATTTATTTTAATTCACTAACTTATTTATTAATACTCACTTAATTTAATTAGACTACTTCATGTGTTGAGGTTGTAACACAGAATGCTCTGAGAACTAATTATTATATTATTTATATTATAATATTATTTATGTTAATACTTTCTTAATTCTAAGAGACACAGAAATTATAAGAAAGATCGGTGTGGTCTGTTGTTGGGCGGCGTGATGTTGCGCAAGGGTTGCTGGTACCGGGCCGTCGTCGGTGGTCTCGGCGAATGCGATGTCCTAATGTACCTCCATAGGATGGTCGCATACATAACATATATATTATATTCGTCATTATTATCGTTATCATTAATAGTTTTTCAGGGACATACGGATGGTCAGATACAAAGGTCCGAAGGTTCCGTGATGACTTTATGTTTGGTGCCGCTACAGCTGCATATCAGGTGGAGGGGGGCTGGGACGCTGATGGTGAGATAATAATCACAAGATTTTTTTACAAATGTGGAGCCGATTTTGATGAAATTCAATGGGACCAATCTGAAAGTACCCTCTTTCAAAGGAAAAAGAATTAACCACTTCTGTCCAGTCGTTTTCAAATAATCAGTTAACAGATAGTTAACAGAGAAGAACAGAAAAAATCACAGAAAAAGTCGCCGATAAATTGACAAGCTCCTCCTGTTTTGGATGTCGGTTAAAAAACAAAATAATTAACGCACCGTACTCAAAAACAAAACAAACAGAATGTCTCAATGTCAGTCACTTTGTCCTAAACTTATTATGCAGAGACTATTTCCCAAGGGTAGAGATGTACCTAAAATAAAAATAAGAGGGTCGAATTTTAATTTTTAACAAGGCGAGTCAAACTTTATGGTCTTATGGCCACTACATTTGACTAACCTCACCTAACCTAAATCATTAAAGCCTTTTAAATAACTACCCTTTTGGGCTATCAAGGAAAACCTACTTTTCTATTTCACTATTTCATTTAGTAAAATAACAGCCTGTTGACGTGTTCTAACCACTAGGCCACTTCGGCGCTTTATACTATTTTTTTTATCATATATTTTTAATACCTTTTCAAAAAACCCTTACAAGCGTAGCTGACTACAGAACTTTAAGTAGAACTCTCACAGAAAGTCAGTATCATTTTTATTCCTTTCCTAATTAAAATCCTGCAAAAAGTAGGAGTCTCTCAATTCTTTGTGTAGTTTTTTAAGTTTCTTACTTCACAACTCCATCATTTATTAACCGATACCGAAAATTCTTTTTTATTTGAATGAATATACTTTCAGATTGGCTCTGTAGTATTATCATCAAAATAGGTTGTTTAAATCGATGTAACTGAAATAATTATGTTATGCAAGTAAATGACATTGATTATTTTGTTTCAAAAATCAGTCCCTTTTTAAAGGTCTTAGTTATGAAATATAACATCTGATGTTCTAAATGTTTATATGTGACTACGATCACTAAACATCAGCTGCCTTACTACAAAAGATTTAAACAGACGTTAAACGCGCGTCTAAGACAGTTTTGAGTTAAACATGCTTTAGACATAGATTAATATACGTTTAAGTGAGTTTAATAGATGTTTAAAACCTATTTTTGCTGTCAAATGTAACGTATAACATTTTATCAATAATTTTTTTTATGAGTATATTCGCTGTTAAGCAATTTAAGATAATATTTTAAGCAATGTTTAAATCTTAAACACTGTTTAGCTAGACACGCGTTCAACATGGTTTTAATGCGTCTTTTGTAGTATGACAGCAGGTCACTAATTACCATTACAAAAATTATAAACCATTTTATGTCCTTCAAAATAGGGAAAACCGAAAGCATATGGGACAGATTCTTGCACACCCATCCACAGTTGATCCCGGATGGCAGGAACGGTGATGTCGCCGCCGACTCCTACCACAATTACCGACGGGACGTGGAGATGTTAAGGGAACTGGGAGTCGACCATTATAGGTTCTCTATATCATGGAACAGGATATTACCTACTGGTATGAACTTACTGAGTATGTACAAGGTTCACTTTGCAGGAATTCTAGTTGCCAATACCATGTTGCCACTTTGCAATAATTCTTTTGGTAAAATTTTTATACAACCAAAATTAATTTAAACAATACAACAGTTAGTTATATAAGCAATATCTTCAAACAGGCCAACGCCATTATATTTTTTAATTTAAGCTATTTTGGTTGTGTACCAAAGTACCAGAGTATTGTATATGATTAGTATCTAACATTTTTAAGTTGATCGCTTTCAAATATCAAAATAAATATTTTCATTAATGCAATCGTGTGAAATAAATGACTCTGAAGATGAGCATTTTGACAGTCAAAGGAAGGTGTTTTACTACAAAAAAAACAGAAATCAATCATCAGAGTGTTGGGTTTTGTGATAACCATAGTTTTAATTAATAACTAATAATAATAGTCTATTATAAATAAATAAATATTAAAAAAAAATTCAAGTACCCACATAAAGTATTGACAGTTATAAGCTTGCATTTTCAGGATTTCCAAACGAAATTAACGAAAAAGGCATCAAGTATTACGACAATTTGATCGACGAACTTCTGAAATACGATATAAAGCCAATGGTCACATTATTCCACTTCGATTTGCCGCAAACGCTTCAAGATTTGGGAGGTTGGGCCAACCCGCTCTCCGTACAATGGTTTGAAGAATACGCCAACGTTGTCTTCGAGAACTTTGGTTGGAAAGTCAAATATTGGATCACAGTTAATCAACCCAACTCCATATGTGTGGACGGGTATGGTGGGAAGGAATTTGCTCCAGGCATTGGGTCTCATGGCATTGGGGATTATATGTGCATTAAAAATGTCATGCTGGCCCATGCGAAGGCGTATCGTTTGTATGAAAGGGAATATAAGCCGAAATATAAAGGTATGTTTATTATTCCTCAAATTTCCGATGGACTTAAGGCATCTGTCTGTCTATCTGTGTCTTGTCATTGCATCTCTTAACAAATACTCTTTCTTCCATGGTAAGAAATTTTTGTAGTCGACAAAAAAATTTAGATTTCGACTATTCCAGACTCTATTTTTGCTTGTTAGTGACGTCATATACAGGACATATTCTGTAGATAATGGAAATTAGTTATTGATAGCTGTAATGTCACATCTAGTAAAGCGCATCAACCTTTTAATAGCTGTAAAATAGACGTAAGTAGTAAAGTCCAACTGAACAAAATCACTGAAACATGGCCACCATACTTTCTCCCAACCAAATTCCTAAATCTACAATAGCCCATTCACAAACACTTGACCACTAGTTATTTTACTAAAAGTAAGACCTCCACGAAAATAGAACGTTATCTTTTCGACGCTATATTTAATAAAATAACTCTTAAAGGAGTAGGGAGGAATGATGTTTAGTGATCACTCACACATGGTAATATGCAGCCAAAAGGAGCCACAAATGGGTTGGTTAAAAGGAATACTTAATGAAAGGAAATAGGAAGTAAGGAAAGGAATAGGGAAGGGAGTAAAGTTTCCAGCTCTCCCACTCACCGTACTAAGCATAGCTATTTTAGTTACTTTACGCCGATCTTCCGTGAAAGGTGTCTCCCCTGATGAGCCAGCCGGTATCCGAACTGTAGCCAGTGGGCTATACTGTTCTACTCAGTGAAATATATATATTTTCATTTTCAGGTTTAGTTGGAATATCATTATCTCTGAATTGGGCTGATTCGATCGATAATAAAACTGAAAATGTCGAGGCAACTGATTTGTACAGAGAGTTCACTGTGAGTAATCTTTTTACCTAAAGATTAAATTAACACAAAATATTGTACGATTTGATAAGTGTAGATAAAGAAATCGGATTAAATATAGTTTTCACGTTTTAATACTTAATAGCTTATAAATAACAAAAATTAACTAATATAAAAAAAATCGATTCGGTGTAAGTGAAACTACGGCATATTATATTGTAATTTTGTTTAATTAAATTAAATTTATGAGTAATAATATTTTTATTAGTATAAGACTTAATTGGCCATCGCTCGAACGAGAATAAATACATTTTCGGTATACTTTTTTTTTTTGTCAACAACATCAAGGTTTAGTAATGGGATTCCGCTGGTATCTTTTTACTACGGAACCCTAAAACGTTGCCATTGTCTACGATCATCTATCACCTTTTTCTACTGAGAAATTGCTTTAGCTATGCATATTCATAGATATTAATGAAAAATGTTCTTATCTGTATTTCTATACTAATATTATAAAGATAATATTCGTAATGTTTGTTTGAAAAGAATAATTTTTGAACTACTGGACCGACTTACGATAAAAGTTTACATATATGTAGTTTATATCCTTTAAAAGTATATAGGTTACTTTTAATCCCGATAAAATACACGATCCCTGTGGAAATGCGATATATAACCGAATTCCACGCAAAGTCACGGGCGGAAAGCTAGTCTATACTAATATAAATTAAATGTAAAAAAAGTGTTTTAAAAACAATCTATTATTTAAATACTCAAAAAAGAATAAAATAAAAGTTTTCCGTTAATGTTTTACTAACAACTTATAACGTCATACCGACGAAATTTAAGTACTCGTATTTACTAAGTTTGAAATTTAAAAAAATACAATCAATTACATCATGTTATTTACTTTTTTATAGTCTATTTTTCTTTACTTGTATATAATTTTGAATTATAAAAAATGATTCAGTTCAACCGCTCTGGTGTAGTGGTGCTGAATGTAACTCTAACGCCGATGGTTGCGGGTGCGATCCCCGCTCGGGGCAGATGTTTATAATTGTATAATTATTTGTTCCTAGGTCTGGGTATTTGTCCTTGTGGGTCTCTCCATCGTGCTCGGAGAGCACGTAAAGCTGTCGGTCCCGGTTGTTATCACAATCACCTGATAATGATCGTTATTCGTAGTAGGGAAATTATTCTAGTCTAAATGGTTACTGGCTTGCCTTCAGAGGTTGCGGAGGTCAGATGGCAGTCGCTCTGTGTAAAAATCAGTAACTCGTCAATATCTGAACTAAAATAGAAAGCAGACCCGGGTATAACCGGGAAAAATGCTAGGATGATGATGATGATTCAGTTCAATCATTCAATCAATAATTTCTTATCTAACTCTTATCTGTGGCTAGAAATACGCCATATTCATCTGCAAAGACAAGTAAAGAAGAAAATACTACATCTACATAGGCAAATCTTGCAATATTTGTTTGTAAGTTTGTATATCTCTGAAACTACAGCTTCGATTAGAAAAATTCCTTTTGCGTTGGATATCCCATTTTTGGAGGGAGGTTATAGGCTATATTGCATCACGCTACGACTAATAAGCTTGAAGTTATAATGGTAGCGTCAGTGACCCCGAGGGGCAGCCATATAGTTAAGTCTAATAAAATGCAATCAAACCTTATCTTAGTGGCTGATAGGTCTATTTATTGGTTTGATTATCTTTGAAAGCTATAGGCTATATTACATCACGGTACAACTAATAGGCTTGAAGC
Organism: Hypolimnas misippus; assembly: GCA_037950945.1. Classification (NCBI taxonomy): domain Eukaryota; kingdom Metazoa; phylum Arthropoda; class Insecta; order Lepidoptera; family Nymphalidae; genus Hypolimnas; species Hypolimnas misippus. Next base: position 8,594,046 of record JBBEEQ010000009.1, read on the forward strand.
AAAAACGATTAGCGTCAGTTAAGCCGCGAGGGGACGCTAGGTACAATAAAATGCAATCAGACCTCAACAGCTTAGTGGCTAATAGATCGTTAAAAGGTCAATGCCACTGGTTTGTTTCTAAAGTCTTGGTTTTATTATCTTCTTATTTATTCATAGTACAAGTTTTACGCTTAAACACACCATTCATGTTAAACACAAGTCGATTAAATGGCGTTTCCTTGCTATTATATTTAACAACTAGTTGGTGATCGCGACTTCGTCTGCGCAGGATTCGTTCTGACGATAATGGCTGTACAATTCGTTGGAATTTATCAAAATCCTTTCTTAGGGAATGCCCACGTTATAGCAGCTTTATGCATGCAAAGTCTCAGCTCGGTCGGTTTTAAGTTGACAGTTTCATACAAACTTTCATCCCCTATATTATCCCTTTGGGGGTAGAATTAATCAAAATCCTTTCTTAGCGGATGCGTAAGTCATAACATCTACCTGCATCATAAATTTAGCCCGAACCGTCCAGTGGTTTGGGCTGTGCGTTGATAGATCACTATGTCAGTCAGTCAACTTTGAATTATAAATATTTAGATAGCTTTGGGAAGCGGCTTTGCACGTTTTGATGTAGATTTTGGATAAAATTAATGCGAGAATATATAGTACACAAAATACAGCTTAGGACTGTCTAGAATAAAGCACTTTTGAGATTACTATAATATTTAAAATAGGTTCATCCTCCCTCGCGTCGCGCTGTCGGGTAAAAAGGCCGCGAATTTTAAAGATTCGTAATGCAAATTTTAAAAATTCGGCCGGTTCGCTAGTATTATATAAAAGAAGGTAAAATTCATTTCAGATCGGCCTGTACATGCATCCGATATGGTCCAAGGAAGGCGACTTTCCTTCTGTCGTTAAGAAACGAGTCTTACAAAAGAGTCTAGAACAGGGCTTCACTAGATCTAGACTGCCTGAACTGAGCCTTGAGGAGATCAAGCTTTTAAAAGGTATGGTAATTTTATTATTTATATGATTAGACGTCAATCCGCTGTTTTTTAAATAGAAAAAAGCTGCTTTATTATTTAGTAGCGGTCTGCCGCGGCTTTGCAGGGATGCAATGATTTCTTTACGACATCGCATTTCAAATCTTAAATAATCAATCTAATAATGCGCGTGCATTGTACATATAAAACTTCCTCTTAAATCACTGGGACTATTAATGAAAAGCGCAATAAAATCCGTTGCGTAGTTTAAAATAACTAAGAGTAAACAGGGCAGGATGCGACGTTTTTTATATCGCTGGTTTGCAAGAATATCGTAGTAACTCAAAATTCTAACCAATAGAACAAAGACTGTCAAAAGACTATAAATCTTTGATGTTTTATCATGAAAAAACTTGCGATGATGAATTTTCTATAAATCAATACAGTTTTAACCATCAACGGATCGTTTAAATTTCGCAGCTCTGCACCAACACATTAATAGAAAACTTTAAAAACCCCATTCCCAAAAATTCATCGTTTTTAGTTGCATCGATATTCTTGAAAAGCGGCGATATATACTATGTAAAGATTTGTCTCACAAGGAATAATGAAACGCATTATACAAAAATTATTATATATTAATTATTTTAACAGGTTCCGCAGATTTTCTGGGAGCAAATCATTACACAACGTTCTTGATAAAGAAATCTGAGATGCAGCATCCGATCCCATCTATAGAGGACGATATGGGAGTTGAACTCAGCTACAGGGCGGAGTGGAAGCCATCTCAGTCGTCTTGGTTAAAGGTGTAAATATTTTACATACAATTGTTATGTACGTGAAAAAGAAAAATAGAGAAAGTGGGAAATTGACAGACAAAAAAAGTGAGAAAGAAAGAGAGAACTGTTACTGAAATTTTATAATTACTACGACTGTTGGTTGAAATGTTAATAAGATTTTAAACATATTCATTTACTTTTGTTTCACGTAATTCTTGTAGAGTTTTCATTTGTTTTTATACAATAATTTTTTGTTAACATAATCTAACGGTGAAAACAAGACGTTTATAATACTAATATATTTGAAAGAATGAAAAAAATAATACTCTTTAACAAAATTTAAAAAAACAAATTAAAAAAACACATTTTATTTTAAATTTTTGTCTAAAAACAACTTATAACTTTTTAACTTCGCTTCAACCAAGATCATTCAAGATATTTGTGTTCCCATTGGGAACATTTCAAAGATGGTCACTAACATAAAAATATATTCATATTTTTATTTTATATTCAATAATTTTATCTAAAAAATCCTATATTTTTCCAGAGCGTGCCGTACGGCCTGTACAAGATGAGTCTCCACATCAACAAATTCTACGATTATCCCCCAGTCTTCATCACGGAACACGGCTGGTCTTCCAAGAAGGGTCAGAAAGACTCGTTTCGTGTTAAGAACCTGAGGAATTACTTCACGGCTTTGCAGCTCGCCATTGAGGATGGGACTGATGTGAAGGGCTACACGGCCTGGAGCCTGATGGACAATGTGGAGTGGACGGCTGGTACAAGGTAATGTTTTAAATTCTAATAATAATGATGATGATAATAATTTTCTATAGAAGACGTCCATGGGCGATAGAGACCACTTAACATCAGGTGGTACTATTTTCTCAATTGCCAACTCTTTTTTCTATAATTAAAAAAAATATATATATACATCAAAACACGTTAATTTCTCTATTATATTTATTTTTAAAGGTCGCTTATATGATAAATTTAGAATCTCTAAATATCAACTATTTTTTTAGTGAACGTTTCGGTCTCTATGAAGTGGAGTTCGATTCGAAAGAAAAAACGAGGAAACCGAGATTATCAGCACTAGTTTATAAGAGAATTATAGAACAACGAATTGTGGAGCACGACTGGAAACCTATTAGTCTAAATATCTCCATAACGAAAAGGAAAGTTGTAAAAGAAGATTTATGATATGTTTTATAATATAAATAAATCGGTTTAATTTATTTTTTCTATGTTATTTTGTGTAGTATGTAAGGAAAAATGTAGTAAAGAGTAATAGAAAAAAGCAATATTGATTTAAGTATTGACCTCTTTAACGTAAACTTTATGTAGGAGTTTTCTGTCTTTTTTCCTACATCGTTAATCCGAAAATAGACACGTCGATAACCTAAGTTTTAATTATGTTTACGTTTAAAACATAACCTGGATTTTTTTACTTAAATAAAAAAATTAAATTAGATACATCTAAAATTACAATGAAATTATATTAAAGAAAAAATAGAGTATTATATAATTATATTAAATATTTGCTATAAGTGACATCTGTTATTAAATTTATGAACTCCTTGGTAAAAGAGGATAAAAAAGGGTGTTACTTTGTGAGGAACGTGGTTTTGCCACTTGACAATAGATGTCACTAGGAACAACTAATATTTTTCAACTATTTGGTAATAGATGTCGCTTATATCACGACGTAAATTACTTTTTACATTATTTTAAAGGTATAAATGGTGATCGAGTATCAATGTAATTATTTTGATTGATTGTTGATGATCACTGGTTGATTATACTTTAATGCATTACAAGACATTAATTCCACAGTTTAATGCTAAATTAAGTCTTTTTATGTTTTATTACAAGCATTTACATAATTGAAATTATTTTTTATTGTATTATCTTAATAATAAATTACAACCAGAAGAGAAGTCATACATTATCAACAAGAATCACTAAAATATGAAAACAAAAAAATCAAATTTTAAATCAAAAATGTTCACTTTCATAAAATATAATGAAAAAATTACGCAAACAAACTTTAATCTCTCACAGATACGCGTAACGCTTAAATAAACACACGACAGTAACAACAATGGATGATCCAATTTTTACACTCATTATTTTCGGTATTTAGTTTATTTAATAATGGACGACAAAAAAATCACAACAAAAGATAAAGGGCGTTTATAAAAAGTCCATACTGTAAGAGACGCCGCGGGTGGCGAACAACAAACAATTATTTTGTAACATCGATAGTGAATAACTCATAAACTAAATTATACTTTATTACGTACGAATAAAGTTGTTTTTCTTGTTTTGTTGTCGTAAAAGATTTCGAAGTCAATGAGTCGCGGCTACCTAAAGTAGTGCACTTAGAATCAAAATCGGATCATGTTGATTCGTTTCGGCATGAGATGAAAAATATTTTTTTTTGTACTTGAATTTTGTTTTTAGGGTGCCAAAGGGGCCCCATTGCTAAGCCTCTGCCGTCTGTCCGTTCGTGTCCATTCGTATACCCATCTCATGAACCATATTAGGTAGAGTTCAAATTTTCACAAAATGTGTATCTATTTTCGCAATTGTACTCTTATATTAACGCTTACTTATAACTAGTGATGTGTTGGATCCTTAAATATCTATATCCGCGGATACGGATCCGAATAAAGAAGTACGGGAAAAGTTTCTTAATTAATGGGTTCGAATTTCAAGTGCGTTCCATATTTTGCAATTTATACAAAAGTCTCAAATAGGTATTTGAAAAAAAAAATATTAGATAATATATTAAATATATCAGTTTCATTTTATTTAATTATATCTTTTATCAAAAAAGAAAAGAAAAGATGGATGTATACTCCTTCAAACATATTTGTGAAGAACAGGGTAAGATGCTTAGACGCTATTTTCTAAGTCCGTGTGGCTTGACACAGTATTGCTTATCAGCGTCCATTTTTTACTAACACATTCTGAGCCAAGATGGCCTAGTGTTTAGATCACGTCAATCTCAACCGATGATCGCTGCATCAAACCCCAACCAACAACGCTAAGTTTTTAAGTACTAAACTTGTCTTTAAATTTATATCATGCCCGGCGGTGAAGGATAACATCGTGAGGAAATCTGCATGTACCGGGAGATATTCTAACACATGAATATCCGTCAACCCACAGTAAGCGGCGTGGTGGATTAAGCTCCTAATCCTTCTCCTTAATAGGAGTGGAGGCCTTTGCCCAGCAGTGGGACCTTTACAGTCTCTTAATTTATTGCTATACTTACGTATTGTTAAAACTACGCCTCCCATATTTCTTTCATAAAATATTTCAAAATTATAAAACACACAATCCTTTTTTGAACATGGTTAAAAATAAATACATACCAAAGCATTTCATTACATAAGGGATAATAGATAGCATCAAAGCGAAATCGCGGAAAGTATACAGCATTTTCTTTTAAAATCGCCTTCAGTGAGGCGACGAAATGAGAACGTATAACATAATATAATATGAAATACTTCAGTCTGAGGCTTTTATTATATTTGTTTGCGTGAAATATGGACGAGGTGATGTGACGGGCGGCGAGCGAACTGTGGAGCTGGATTCAGTCATTTTATATTTAGTAAAGTAAAAAGTATATTTTCCTAGTTGTGGCACATATATTATTAGTACTACTGCATTGTAACAGCCTGTGAATGATATTTAGGTATTTACCTAAATATTAAAATTCTATGACAATTTTTTTTATAATATAATAATAACGCATCACACTCAACGGCCCCCATTAAGATCTCATGACCTTGTGTCGGGGTCCGGAAACACTCACAACACTAACACAAACACCCAGACCACGACAAACATCCGTAAGGCCAATACACGTTTGCCGTGAGCGGGGATCGAACCCGCGACCGTTAGCGCTTTAGTCAGTTGCAGTGACCATTGCGCCAACGCGTCTGTCATGTCAATTATTACGTAAACGATTGTTTGTACGTATATTTATTGAAAATAAAATAACTAATAATTCATATTTTTTTGGAGATCCTAAAATAAAATAAAATAAAAATATTTTATATAACGGGTCAAATGGCAGTCAGTCAGCTCGTGACCACGACGGATGCAACTTCGTCGAAATGTCAAAAGGTATTATTACAATTAGTTATCGCGTTACGGCCTGTTATGTAAAATAAGAATAGTTTGAATCGCGAAAATTTAATATATATAATTAAATTATGTTGTATTTTTTTTAATATTTCTAGTTTTCCAAGCTCCATCTCCACAGCCAGCCAGCCCTTTGCAATGATATATCCCGAGTCTGCCTCTCACGTCGCTGACAGCGTAACTCAACCTTAAGAAATCCGCTTGTAGTTTATATATATAAAAGATAAATCGACCTGTCTTTATGTTACTACCGTTTTATTACATTACCAAAGTAATCGATTATTCTGAGGTCTTCTTATTATTGTTTAGTTAGTGTAAAACAGTGATAACATTATCTGTATAAATTACTATATCGATTCTAATGAAACTATTGTTATTTGAAAAGTTTATGGTTGATTTTGAAATTGGTATGAATTTTATTTCGATACAATGATGTGTACCGGAAAAACAACGCTGGTTAAATCGTGTGAAGAATCTCTAATATATTGTTAAGAAAACAATTTATAATATAATGTATATAGTTAAATACGTATTTTATTATAATATTTTCTTATTAATTTTTATTTATTATATCTTAATTTAAGACTTTAGTATTTTAATTTAAATCCTAAACTATCAAACACTATTACCAAAAATGTTATACATACCTAAAAAAATTAAAACAAATAGATATTAAATAATTAAAAAAAAAAAAACTTGATTAGTAGCTATTGACGAAAGCAAACATATCTTTATAATATTATATTAACAAATATTTTACAATCCGCAGATAAAATCGTATGAAATTTACTACTTTGAATTTTTATGTATTTTCTGTACTTATTTTAGTACTGCCCACTAAGACAAATCGAATCGAATATCAAAACCCGTTGAAGCCATGAGGTAGTGGACTCCCTTTTACAGTTTCGTATAAAAAGAAGTCTTCAAAACCTTATCGACTCATGACTTATTAATTCCAAGCAAACCCAACTGTGTGTGTATGTATGTAGGCACATTTAATTCAGTAATATTCCTTATTACTGTATCGTGCGCCTTATTTTCCTTTTCGCATATCTTCCCACTCCCCATAATTGATTGAGGCTTTTAACGCGTTTGTCTCTTTTATGTATGGATGCTGATAAGCAATAATGTGTCTACCCACAAAAAGTAGAATTCGGAGATATTGATGTATTTTGATACTGCATCACCTATTTAACGTTTTAAAAAAAAATTAAGTCATAGAAACTAAATAAGAACGGAAAAAAGTTTCTTGAAATGAAACTATTGTAAACGGATTTAAATCGCGTATATTAATTATTTTTATCATCCCGACGTTTCGAGCACTTTGCAGCGTTCGTGGTCACGGGTAGACTAAAAGTTTCTTAATTAATTGGTTCGAATTTCAAGTGCATTCCATATTTTGCAATTTATACAATAATCTCAAACATTTAAAAAACTTTTTAATAGATAATATATTAAATATATCAGTCTGATTTTAATTAATTATACCTCTTATCAAAAAATAAAAGAAAAGATGGATATATACTTCTTCAAACAAATTTATTAAGAATATGTTTGACTTGTTCAGACGCCATTTTCTCAAAATGAACTCCGTGTGGCTTGACGCAGCTTATCAGCGTCCGTATATAAAATAGTAAAGTATAGTAACAGTCTGTAAATGTCCCACAGCTGGGCAAAAGCCTCCTCTCCTATTAATAAGAAGGTTCAGAGCTTAATCCACCACACTGCACTGCGGGATGGATATACATGTGTCAGAATTTCTCCCGGCACATGCAATTTCCTAACGATGTTTTCCTTCACTGCCGAGCTCGAGATGAATTTAAACACAAATTTAGTATTTGAAAAACCAGCGGTGCTAGCCGGGGTTTGAACCAGCAATCATCAGAAGAATTACTTTACCATCAATTCTCCTGCTATCAAGGAGAAGGTTAAAGCTTAACCCACGACGCTGTATGTTGCTAGTTTATTAATATATGTCTTATATTTAGACGCTTATAAGAAATACCGTGTCAAGCCACACGGACTTCATTTTGAGAAAATGGCGTCTAAAGATGTTAAACGCATTCTTAATAAATTTGTTCGAAGACGTGTATATCTTCTCTTTTCTATTTTGATAAAATTATAATGAATTAAAATCAGATTTGTATACTAAAAGTTTTATCTATATTAGAAGATTATTGAATATTGAAAAATAATGAGCACACTTCTATATTCGAAACATTAATTTAAGAACCTATTTTATATACTTAATTATTTTCGATGACTTAATTTTCTTTTTTTGAATAAAATTAATCACTTTAAATGACTTGATTTTATTTTAAATGATGTTGAATACATGACGCATAATCCGAATATATCGATATCTTCGAATTCGACATTTTGTGAGTTCACACATTATTTCTCATCAGCATTCATTAAATTTGTTTTCATATAAAAATATAACTGACTTCAAACAGAAATGTTGTTATATGGATGCTGATAAGCAATAATATGTCAACCCACAAATAATCTAATTTATAGATATAGATGTATTCCGATAATACGTTACATATGTATTTAACATTATTAAAAAAACGTTGTAACCTAAAATAAATAACTAGGTAGAAAAAAATCTTGTTTTGAATATTCAAGTGTGTATAGAACATTTGAAAAACTTATTATAAGATAAATCTTTTTATGATACCAATCTGCTTTGAATTCATTATTCCTTTTATCAAAAAAAAAAAAAGAAAAGATTGATGAATCTGCTCCAAACGCATTTATTAAGAATAGGTTTCATTTCACATCTTTAGACGCCATTTTCTCAAAATAATGACCATGTGGCTTGACATAGTATTGCTTGTCAGCGTCCAAATTTAATGTACATATATGTACATATTATTTTAAAACAAAATCAACATTAACAAGAGGTAGTAACTAACCATAGGTATCAATAGTGGCCGGCGATTAACGCGTGAACGGTTTCATAAGTAGTCATTGTTGACCGCGGTCATTGTAAGAGTAAGTGTCGTCAGGACGCGTAATCCGTCAGATAATCGTATTGAGATTTTAAAGCTAAGGACTTTTCACACGAGATATATTAAGACGTGAATTAATCGTTTAATTTGGTAAGAGTTTTATTCACATAAACTAAGTTTAGTAATAATTATTACTAAACTTACTTTTAAATACGTATTATAAACTGACGCTGATTCGTGTCAAGCCACATCGACTTCATTTTGAGGAAATGGCGTCTAAAGATGTCAAATCTTATTTTAGTAAATTTGTTTGAGGGAGTACATAAATCGTTCCTTTTCTATTTTAATAAATAAATAAACGCATCACACTTAACAGCTCCCATTAAGATCTCATGGTCTTGTGACGGGAGTCCGGAAACACACACAACACTAACACAGACATCCAGACCACGACAAACATCCATATGGCTAATACAGACGTTTGCCGTGAGCGGGGATCGAACCCGCGACCGTTAGCGCTTCAGTCAGTTGCAGTGACCACTGCGCTAACGTGTCTGTCGAGTAATAAAATATATAATTAATTAAAAGTAGATTGGTATAATAAGAAGATTATGGGATTATTGTATATTGCACAATGTAGAACACATTTGATATTTGAAATGATGACCAAAGTGATCCTTAAAAATTAATTATTTTTTTATTATTAAGTGTACTATATATTCGTTTTGTACATAACTTACGTAAGTCTTGGTCTCGTCTGAAACGTCACCAGTCTCCGCATTACGTAACACTATTGTGTGTCCGTCTTTGTCGGGTGTAGATCATAAAGCGGGCACTCTCCGTGATCTAATGCGATAAACTACTCAAATACCATTATCCATGGAATTCTGATGAAATATATTTATTTTGTTACATTTTGACCACAATGTGTAAAATATAAAAGGTGTAGCGACTTTACTCGATTGCGGACTTGTGGAGGGTTTCTTTCAATCAATATTAAGCTGATAAGCAATATTATAAGCCAAGCGGATTTCATTTTGAGAAAATGGCGTCTAAAGATGTCAAACGTATTGATAAATCTGTTTGAAGAAATATAAAGAATTTTTTCATTTCTATTTTAATGAAAAGTGTTATGAATTAAACTCAAACTCAAAATATACTTTATTTAAATTGGCTTTTCGAATCGTCTATTTAATTTGTGATGTCAGTTCCACGTGAAGCTACCATCGGGAAAAGAGCCGGCGAGAGACTCAGTAGTTAATCTTTTAAAAATATTATTGTATAATATTGTTTGATAGACTTAGCTACAGTTGGATGCTGATAAACAATAATGCGTCAACCCATAAAAAGTCAAAGTCGGAGATATTAATGTATATACAGCATCACCTAATTAACATTAACAAAAAAAATTCAGTCATCTAAACTATATAAGTAAGGAAAAAAGTTTCTTAATTTAATGTATCGAATTTCAAGTGCGTTCAATATTTTGCAAATTATACAATAATCTCAAATATTTGAAAACTTATTATTAGATAACACATTAAATATATCAATCTGCTTTTAATTCATTATACTTTTTATCAAAATAAAAAAAAGATGGATATATACGTCAACAAACAAATTTATTAAGAATAGGATTGACATCTTTAGACGTCATTTTCTCAAGATGAAGTCCGTGTGGGTTGACACAGTATTGCTTATCAGCGTCCAGTTATCCTGCGAGAATGTCAGCGCACTATTATTCCACGCGGCTTTATCATTAATGTTGTCATATACTGCGTAGTATGCTTTAAAGTTTACATAAAAAAATCATTAATGGAAACTATTGATGATTTTTTGATATTAATTTTAAATTTGTGAAATAGCAAATTTAATCTTGTTTCCGAGATTTATAGGAACAGAAAAGACGTATTAACTTTGCGCAGTCTGAAACTAGGAGCTATTATTATTAACTAGTATTATTAAAAGCAGATTAGATAAAAAAACTAGAATCATTTCAAGTATTCAAAACACTTACCGACTAAAATCGACGACTTTAATTCCTTAATCCTACAATCGTACCACTTTTGCTTTCAAGATGTAATAAAAAAAAAACAAAATTGTCACTGGAACTGCTAATACCGACAAAAAATACAATTTTGTCTCTGGCTGATAGTAACGAAACAAAGTATAGCGCGGTCTGTGCGATATGTAGCTGTTTACAGCATTACATAGATAGAGAGAGTAAATGGTGACAATTTTTTTTTAATTAGTAGAGAAGAAAAGAAGATAATTATATGATACAATAATTTTGTGTTATTTATTTCTAACTGGCTGACCAGTGTCGTCTCAGAGTTAATAAATATTGTGTTAACTTATTAGTCCTCCCATACAAAGTGAATTTTCTTTATTTCTGATGTATTTATTAGTTATTCAGCTATTCGGATCAGAGGTAAATTTAACGAATCAAAGATCATGATATCCAGCCGGTCTTGAGTTATAAATGGTGTAACTAATCCGACTTTGTTTTATATATGTCGGTAAATGTAATATATAAGTATGAAAAAAGTGTCCTAATTAAATAGTTCGAATTTCAAGGCGTTCCATATTATGAAATTTATACAATAATCTCACATATTTGAAAAACTTATTATCAGATAAAAGTTTCCATTATACAAGTCTGCTTTTAATTAATTATAACTTTTATCAAAAAAGAATAGGAAAAAGTGAAAATTTATGTTTTCAAACATATTTATTAAGAATAGGTTTGACATCTTTAGACGCCATTTTCTCAAAATGTAGTCCGTGTGAGTATAGTATTGCTTATCAGCGTCCATATATTCTGTTAAATTAAATGACTCTATCATATATAAAGCCATTAGTTTATAAATTATTTTTTATTTTTTTATCTTTAACTACAAAATACGTCACGCGTACACCGTGTTATTGTACAAAGACACCATGCGACACCATGGCGTAATGTTTTGTTAATAATGGCACTCGAAGTGTTCGTCGCAGCGCCGATCGACTGATAATAATGGATTAGTATCGAATTAGCTCTTCTTAGAGGAGTGGGTCAAGTGTGAGCGCGCTGAGCTAATGGGGTTCTGTATGTATTTTATTTTGTATAATTAGTTAAGTATATATATTTTAACATCTGATTCATTTGACCACAGGCATTCTATTCTGATCAATACAATATCACGATTTAATTAAAATTTGATATAACAATTACTTTAAAAGGTATATATATATTAAGCCCCACCAGCGCATGGGGCAGAATAAATAAGACGCGCCCTCGGTCCGTGGGTGCATGAGATGGGGGTCCTACGCATCCGTTTTCATACGGGCCCGAAGAGGACAGCAGCCGGAATGGCGTCGAATTGCCCTACGCACCAGCGAGAGGTGCGGTGTAGGTAAGACCAGACTTTACCCTCCTGAGACGAGCTCCACCAGCCACAAACGATCCTGAGCCCTCTCTATTTCCATACTGAGGAAGGCCAGCGCAGGGGTTTTAGTGGGTATAAATCCCACCAGAAATCGGGTATCTTTTCGAAGATTTCCCCTGCGTAACCAAAATAAAGGTATATATATTATTGGAGATAATATAATTGTAGATGGCAACCCTCTACAGGAATCTATATAAGGCACCGCATAGTTGCAGTCAATGGCCACAGTCTAATATGTTCCCTGAAATCAAATAATAAATGCAAGTGAACCAGATTCTATACTACTTTTGATATTGGGATTATTATTCAAGATTTGAATAAAATTAGCAATGTAAGTGATTTAATACAAAAGAATCAAATATAAATTTTAAGAGATTTGTGATTTTTCGTAGACGAAGTCGCACCAGTTAGTTTATAATATACTAGCAGATGCTCGCAACTTCGTCTGCGATGTCTGGCTACGTCATAGTAGCTTTATGCATGCAAAGTCTCAGCCCAATCGGTATAAAATTGACAAAGTTTTTTACACACTTTCGTCCCCTATTTTATCCCTTTGGGGGTGGAATTAATCAAAGTCCTTTCTTAGCGAATGCCTACGTCATAACATCTACCTGCATGCCAAATTTCAGCCCGATCCGTCAAGTGGTTTGGGCTGTGCGTTGATAGATCACTATGTAAGTCAAACCTTTGAGTTATATATATGTAGAAGTAAGGATTAGAGTTACTATAGACATTTTCCAACGGATCTCTAAGGTAATTGTCGCGAAAGCTTTGTGCGCGTGCGTCAAGCGTTATCAATGTTTGCAAATTGTTCACAATACTTGTTTACAGATCACGTGATAAGGGAAGTGTCCCTTGCGTCACCGTCTTCTGTTACTGTTCGAGATTAAAAGCTTTCTTTAAAAGATAGATAACAAAAGAACAGACCTTTGATGTACTTAATCTTTTTGGGAATTGTTACTTTAAATATTGTGTTACTGAGTTATATGTAAATACGATACCGAAGTTAGCCGAGATGGCCTAGTGGTTTAGCATCGATCTCAACCGATGAGCGAGTTCAAACCCCGGCTAGCACCGATGAGTTTTGAAGTGCTAAATTTGTGTTTAAATTCATCATCAAACATTGTGAGAACGCCTATAAGTGCTAGGAGAAATTCGAAGCCATGTATATCAGCCAGCCTGCAGTGGAGCAGTGTGGTTGATTAAGCTATTAACCTTCTCCTTAATAGGAGAGGAGAACTTAGGCCAGCAGTATAACATTTAGACTAGAGAATAAGAGTAATAAAATAAAATAATATAATTTTTGAATAACTAAGATTAGCATTTAGAATCGTACCGTCTTACTGTGTAACGCTCGCTAAATTAGTTTATAGGTTTTGGACTTACAACCCCCCACTTCTGATCCTTCCCTTATTTCTACATAAAAGCTATAGCTACCCCCGTGCCCTGAACTATACCAACAATTCAAACTATTAGACTCGGTCAGCCCTAAAACAAGTCAGTCCTAACTTTATGAATCCATTAAGGTCCCCCTACACGTCGCCACAATTTGCGCCATATATCAATTTTCACTCGAACTAACGACTAAAATTAGTGGAGGGTTATATTATCATTTTATCTGTTTGAATTATCGCCATGATTATAGTATTTATGCGGTGTAGTTTTATAAATAATCTTTCATAAATAAATATTATTTTTAATAACAAAATGTTTAGTATAAACATAATTTCAACTTATTTGTTTGTCACTTTGATTTAAAAATATAATATATATTCTAATGCGTTTATAATAAAAGGAATCCAAATAGCAAAAAAAAAACAGTCGAACTTCGCTTGTAAAAAGATTGATAAAGCATTTTCTTTCAAGACAATTGTAAATAAAAATTTAGTAATAATCAAACATCAAACGAATATCTATATATTACAACCCCTTTTTAAATTTCGATTCATTTTCTCAATACCATACTCGAATTCCCAATCATTAAATAAACCAACGATACTTCAGTTGCGACTCAAAAAAAATAATTTAAGCACCCACTCACCTCCACTTAGTTAAGTACTCGAATAAACGAGAGCCACGCGCCTGCCATTACCGTCTTAATTAAATACAATATGCCTGTGAGAACCGTGTCGGGCCAGGTTTATGTGAACGAGGCGCGTGTGTGGAAAGCTTTACACTTAAAACTTTTTTTTAAATTTAAATACGTTTTATTATTAATGTATACATATCGTAAGGTTTTATATTATGTTTATTATTATTGTAATGGCTGTTTAATACAGCAATTAATAAAACAATTATAAAGTGTTGATAAACATAATGCTGTCAAAATAAATAAATTATTTATAATTAATTTATACATACAAATTAACTTAAATACAATACATTCTAACATAAAGAAATAATTTAAATTAAAAAAAAAAAAAATAAAAATAAAATAATATTAGAAAACTATTTTTTTTTTTACTTTAATTGTTTGGACAAGGATATTATGTAACTACAGAAATATAAATATATATTTACATATATATTTGAAAGTAAGATAAGAAGTCGGTAGAGATTTTTAACGTTAAATTGTGCGGAATGTAACATACCTACCTGTAATTATAAATTTTTGGAATTTGGAATTTTTTTCACGAAGTCTTAATAAGTATTATGATATCGTTATATTGGCGTATGATTGTTATTTTAATCTATTATTTTTAAAAAATATTTCTTAAATATAATAATTCCTGTATATTTAAAAATTTCAAGAGTAACAGCTGCCGTAGAAATTAATTATATTCTTGTATTTATTATGTATATTTAAAATATTTACACTTTTATAATGAGATCTCGAGTCCACAGAACCTATTATTATAAAATAAATCTTACAGTTCCCGCCAATTTTACTGCCGCGTGGCGTATCAATATTGCACTTGAAGTTGTAGTTTTTTTTTTTCAAAATTTTACTTTTTATGGACAAGGAAATAAAGTTTACAGCATAATAAATATTGAAAAAAAATTAAGGGTCTTATTTCTATTACATTAAGGTGGAAAATAACATGAATATTTTTGTAATGATTTAGTGTTAAGGGTAATGGTTCGTATGGTTTAGGAGATAAGGTGTAAGTTTGTATGTTCGTTGCTTCTTTAGACTTTACAAGAGCTCCTGTGTTAAGTATTTGTAACAATGCCACCGTGGGGATAGTTAAATTATAGTAACACAGTTTTGTTGAATTTTTTTTTTATAATATACACACAATATGTCTGTCTGTTTCATGGATGATTTGTAATGAACGTATCGTTTTGAGTTTTTGTTACGTCTATCATACATATATTTATATACAGAGTTTTTTAACTGGGCGTGGTAGACCAAATCCGAAACTATAAGGAATAACGAAAAATACTTAAAGGATCGATTTTGATGAAAACTAAAACTGCATCAATACTTTTTTGAAAAATTAAATTTTCTAGCCAGTATACAAAAAAATCACACCCTATATCATTGCATCGTCTGATAGTGTTACTCATAAGGTTATTATGAGTAATATCCTTATGATAAGGATCAACGTCTGAGAAGTAATAGTATACGACAAACTAAAGGAGAACATAAAACAAAAAGGAAACCTAAGTACTAGATAATCAGTGACCAAGGATTGACTGATTTGTTATTCAATTACATCGTCCAATACCACGAGTTTAGTTTATCCGCTTAAAAAAGCAATATTATAAGAAAATATTTAAAAGACTTACTACCATACTACAAAAGACGCATTAAAACCACGTTCAACACGTGTCTAGCTACACAGTGTTTAAAAATTAAACATTGCTTAAAATATTATATAAATTGCTTAACAGCGAATAAACTCATAAAAAAACTTATTGATAAAATGTTATTATTTGACAGATTAAATAGGTTTTAGACATCTTTTAAACTAACTTAAATATATGTTAATCTACATATATCTAAAGCATGTTTAGCTCAAAACTGTGCTTAGACGCGGATTTGTAGTACGTATTTTAATAAACACGCGTTTAACGTCTGTTTAAATCTTTTGTAGTAAGGAAGTTAAAGTTTTGATTTTTTTTTTTCAAAAACCACTAATGTTATATAAATATAGAATTGTTAAAAGCTCATGAAATTCAACAACTATTATGCCGAAAAACTTTGCATAACGTTACACGTAACATATTTATATTATAAGAGCTGTGCCCGCGACTTCGTTCGCGTGGACTACAGGATGGCATCTCTCATACAAAGCAAGGCTCTTTGGTGCCTCCCAAGGACATTTCACTTGCATTCTTCATTAGAATTTTGTAAATATTTTACCTTTTCCTTCAGTTTACCGCATACTGTTACTTACCAGAAGTTGATCCTTATAAGTGACACTACGGGGCAATAATACAGAATGTGTCATTTTTTTTTTCAAAATTAGAGTTCGACTGCTGGTTTAGGAAAATAACATTTCTAAAATAAAAGTAGCCTAAGTTACTCCTTATAGCATTAGTTATTTGCTAGTAAAAGTCTCGTCAGATTCGCTCCAGCTTATCTAAAGATTAACCGGAACAAACAGATTAAAGAAAATTTTTAAAATTGTGTTTTTGATGTTAGTATCTTACATACTTTCATATGAATTTAGTTAAAAGCAGTTAATTTGAAATTACAAACAGACACTTCAATTTTATTATCTGTACAGATTATTGACCAAAATGTTGTCGTTTACTATCAAAAAGTTACAATGTTAGATAGTGAATGATATTTCATTATTATTATTAGAGTTATGGCACACAAAATGTCTTCCAATTTCTGAAAACGGGTAAAAACCGTCTAGTTTTTACCTAGTCACCAGATAAAATATTTTGTTTATCATATGTGATGCGAAGTAGAGACTAGGCGTAGCCCCCTGACTACAGTTCGTATACGGGCTCGATCGTGACAGTACCTCACTCTCAGAGCAGATCGGTGTGAAATGGCTAATATAGTGGCGTTTTTTCAGGTGAGTGAGAGAACCGGAAGCCTATCCCGTTTCCCTATACATTTTCTTACTTCCTTTCATCCTTTTTTCCATTTTAAGTTGACAATTCATTTGTTTGCCTGGTGCTAAAATTGTCCATGGCTGATGTTGATCACTTACCATCAGTCGCGAATGATGTTATAACTTACATCATCAAGATCATCAATTACCTCTTAGGACGCAACAGCATGCAACATAATAAGGATGTAATAAATTCTACTTAATAGGACCTTACAAAATATACTAATTTTACTGGCAATTCAAAACTTCGTTTTCGTTTTTAATTTAAAAAAAAACATACATTCGCATCAAAAAAAAATATTCCTAAACGTGAATGAAATATTAGGTTATATTCATATCACATTCGTCCAAAAAATGTTAAAATAAAATCGTCAATAAAACATTTTATTCAGAAGCATTCGAAATTCGAAATAAAACTCAAAAGGCCATAGATGTGTTTTCAGTATAAAAATTTGAATATCGTAAAACAGAAGGCGCATCCAACGCCCATTCATTTCCAATTTCAAAACGTGGCGAATTTGAAATTTGAATTGAGATTCGTAAAAGGACCGCGCTAGAGACCGTTTATATTACTTCAAAACGATTTTGTTAATATCATTATTATAGAACCGATTTTTTTAAAGTATGTCAAGCCACACTTTTTTCATTTTGAGAAAATGGCGTGTACAGATGTCAAGCCTTTTCTTAACAAATCTATAATCTTTTCTCTTTTCTATTTTGATAAAATGTATTATGAATTAAAAGCAGATTAGTATAATTAAAAGTGTTATCTAATAACAAGTTTTTTAAATGTATTAGATAGTCAAAACATTAAATTAAGAAATATTTTTCCGTACTTATTTAGTTTATATTACTTGAAATTTTTTTGAATAATGCTCAATACATGACGCATCATCAGAATACATCATCTCCGAATTTAAGTTTTGTTAGGTTGACACATTATTGCTTATCTGTATCTAATTATAAATGTCGTATCAAATACACATTAATTTCATAAAATTAAAACAAATCCCAGACAAAAAACATAACTAATACGAAAAACTTCGATTCGATGTAATATAAACGGGCCATTCCGATCTTTATGGACCTCCAATTTGGCTGATTGACGCTCAGGTTCGATTTTCAAACAGCTCAAAGACTGTTTCGGCGCTACGGGGACGATGCAAATGGGCCGGAAAAGCTGTGACGGAACGCTATACGTTTTAAGGCTATGTACATGCTGACGGATTGGACTCTGTGTACATACATTGTTATTTAATCTGTGCTCTTGTGTGACGGCTATCTTCGTATTCTATAGAATGTACATAGCTTTAATACGTATAGGTGTATAGTTTAAAATACATTCCAGTATTCTGCTATATTATTATTTTTTTAAGTTTAATAATTAACGTTTTAAAATTAACGGATTACATATAAACCTACCATAGTAATTATATAAATGAACTCATAAGATTTCAATATTAATTAAAACATGCAAAGTAGTTCAAAATGTAGTGCATAGACGAGTAAAGATATGACTAAAGACAAACGAGCCACAGAGAACAAAGCGTAGATCATCTATGGCCGGCCGCTTTGTCGTGGTGATGCCATAGACAAGCACGTTGAAACTTCGTGTATTGTTTCCTTAGTGGAGTGTTACTCGACTACGGAATTAAGATGGATCATGTGTTTGTATGACTAGTACTTATTGCGATCTGATACTGTGACAACCTATCGTTCGAATATAGTACATACAAATATATGTTAAGTGATCACCATGGACATTTGCAGCATCAGCCACAAATGATGCCAGATTGAAAAGGAATGGGGAATATAAGTGAATAGGGACTTAGGAAACAAATTGACTTGGGATGAGGCTTCCGGCTATCTCACTTTTGTAAGACAGCCGGATTCTCTCAGATCTTTTCTGAGCGTGAGGTACTGCCCCGGACCAGCCAGCCCGTATCGGAACTGTAGTCAATGGGCTACAGCTAACTGTAAGCCCTAGGTTCTAATCCGAACAAAAGTATGCAATTGACACTTAATGTAACAATAATATTGAAATGTAATGTATAATACACTTTTTATAAAGCACAAATACATATATTCTATTTTTATTTACCTGTCTTATTTAGCAGACAAAAATGGCGTTTTCCTAGCCACATATGGATGCTGATAAGCAATAATGTCTCAACCTACAAAAAGTCAAATTTAGAGATATCGACGTATTTTGATACTGCGTCACCTATTTAACGTTATTAAAAATAAATTCAAGTCGTCTAAACTAAATAAGTACAGAAAAAAGTTTCTTAATTTACCTAATGTTTCGAATTTCAAGTCCGTTCCATATTTTTCAATTCTTCCAAAAATCTCAAATATTTGAAAATCTTAATATTAGATAACACATTAAATATGTACTCTGCTTTTAATTCATTTTACCTTTCATCAAAATAGAAAAGAAAAGATAGATATATGTCTTCAAACAAATGGATTAAGAATAGGTTTGACATGTTTAGACGCCATTTTCTCAAAATGAAGTCCGTGTGGCTTGAGACAGTATTGCTTATCAGCGGCCGTATAAGAGTTATACAAGAAATTATCGATTGAATTATTGAACTGAATCATTTTTTATAATGAATAATTATAATTAAGAGAAATTGTTCAAAAAATCATGATTATCGGTTGAGGTATTGTTACCAACTAAAGACAGGTAAAGGAAACTAGACCATACAAATTAATTTGACGTTCATTTATATATAAGGATAAAACTACAAAGTCGAAGCTTCTTAAGACGGAGATAACTTTGTGCCCCGGAACCCTTCATCGTTAAATTTGGATCTCGGGTAATGTAAACGTGAATCGTTTTCGCCACCGTGACAGATTATTATGTAGATGTATAAATTATTTTTTTAACTTAAAGGATGCGGCTGTATTTATTTTTTATTATGTTTGCTTACTAAAGTTTTAATTAATGTTATAAAAATGTTGTGATGTTCTTTCGTTTTGTTTTGTTGTTGTTTTTTTAGTTTAATATTTTCGTTTTTTATGTTGGTTTCTTTTAAAGTATTTTTTTATTAATATTATATATATATATATATATATATATATATATATATATATATATATATATATATATATATATATATATATATATATATTAGGGTGTCCCTTATATGAATGAAAAAAAATTTTTTTCAGATATCGAAATGCATACCCCTTAATTCTTTTTAAACTACCAAAACTTAATGGAATACGAAATTTTATCTTTATATGTCAACATTAACCCGTGCCGACAGAGCCTTGAAGATTTTAAAAATCGTTGTCTGCATCTGTCTATAACGCTTATCGTTGTGTATGTGTAATATAATGACATAAAATGTTAAAATATTGTATAAAAATAATAATTGAAGGGAACGTTAGAAAATAGGTATTTATTAATCAAAAGAACATCACAAATCAGCAAGGATATTTTCGATTAAGGGTCACTTTTTTACAGTCTGGATACAGATTTCTATGCTCTTGTACACAGCGCAGCAAAAATTGTTTTTGGTCTTCCTTTGCAGCGACTAAACCACGAAAATCTTTAATAAGTTTTACAGCTCTTTCAGCTTTATCATTCATGGCCCTTAAAGAAAGAACCCTTCTTTTTGCCTGCAAATGGGTTACATCTTCTGTCCATGTAGAAACGGGTTTCTTCGAGAAGTTTGTATTAATGTTTAAACGTGCAAATAAATTTTGTAAAGATAAGATAATATTATTATAAGTTTATTAGGACGGATATAATACATAAAACTACGTATTTTCATTTAAATTAAATAACTTAATACGAGTTTATTGTGTTTATTACATTTTTCAGTCAGGTCAGGTTTAGATATTAAAGTGTAATGAACGCGATAAACCCTTTTCAGTTATTTAATTCAAAATTGTAGCAATCGCGTAAATATACGAAAACATGTATTTTCGATGGAGTGTGTTATATAAAAACGGGATGTCGGGGCTATTTGTGATTTGGTGGAGTTTTGTTTCAAATACACATTTTAAAACCAGTTCGTAAACGTGGTGGCGGCAAGCAAAGAGTAATAATTCCCTGTCTAATTTTTGTTCCAAAAGTACACAAGCTTCTTTTAGGTGCCCTGTATTAGATGCAGCTGCGTCACAACACATTATTTGTCCTTTGTCCTCGAGGTTCCAGTTATGAAGTGCAGTTAAAACAGCTTTAGCTTGATCTTGACCGGAAGAACTTTCCAGTTTGGGTACAGCTAAAAGTTGTTTCTTTTCTCCAAATGAAATAAGAATTGGCAGGCGTTCTTCTTTAGCACTTCTTACGTCTAGTTCGGGAAATAATTTCCCATCCCAGTGAACGGTTACCGTTTCAGGCAAATTATTATTAAAATCTAATTTTATAGCTTCCGCTCTATCTTTTCTACTGTGTGTGAATGCGCTGCATGTATTTATTTATCGGGAACTCATCACAGCTTAGATCTAGGGCTTCTACTACAGCCTGAAGTATATAGACAGAGTCCCTTATGCTTAATTGACATCTAAATAAAGCGGCAACTAACTTAGGAGTGACGAAGTCTTCTTTTCTCTTTTTGAAGCTGTTACAAAACTTACCATTAAAGATGTCGACGGCAAGGGTTCCTCAACAAGGCTTTCGTCAAAGCTGGAAGGTTGATTGGGATTTTAGCTTTTACCCAGAATATGATACACTCTCGAACAGCAAGATTTGCGCTTTCATTAACAGTCAATTTAACTTGGCGAATGTTAAAAAAGAGGACTGCAAGAACTTGACGATCAGACGGTAAATTTTGCTCCAGTTATTTGATGGTTCACGTCACCAACTAAGAAAATACTTTTGTTATTGCTTCTTTATTCCACTGCCATTTTTTTAAACATTAATACAATATGTTAATCTTGAAAGTTACTGTGAATAAATGACAAATATCACGGGTGCGCGCCGCTAGTTCGGCGTTACTTGTATGAACATGTTTCGATCCAAGTCGGCACGGCTTATCGTTCTCCAAATGAAGTAAAAATTTGTTTTCGAGTGTTTTAGGAACATATGAACAAAACTAAGGGGTATGCGTTAAAAAATGAAAACTTTGAAAAATAAGGGACACCCTAATATATATATATATATAGCGCCATGCCCCGGCTTCACTGCGCGAATGTAGTTTTTACATTACATTACAAATCCTTGAAATTTTCAGATTTTTTCTATTGTATGGATGTATTATACATATAAATCTGCCTCTTGAATCACTCTGTTTATCAATAAAACCACATTAAAATCCGTTGCGTAGTTAAAAGATAAAGAATATTGCGTAAATTAAGAAAATAATTTAAACAATCGTTTACAGTAAATAAATCATAACCATAGCTAGACGAAATAAAGCAAAATCCACTCACAAAACCTTAATTTACATTAGGCTGAAAATAATCTCAAAACTACAAAAAAAAAAAAAATACATACCTACATTCGTCATCTACATTCTATATCAGTGTTCGAAATTTGAAAATTCAAATTGAGAACAGGCGATAGCATCTCGCGGGGCCGGACGGACCGTTAATCGTAATTAAGAGCTCGGCTGATTAGCGCTCCTTATAATTACTTAAATTTTACTTGTGACTTTCTTGCTGCTCCCCGAGGCGCGCAGATGGGGAGAGTGTAGGGGATAAGACATGGAAATAGTTTTAAAATTAAATATTTATATCTGTACTTCTATATCATCTATTTAATATATAAATTCAAAATATACTTAATTCGAGTAGGCTTTTAAAGTGCTTTGAATCGTCAAGTTACAAATTAGTCCATCGAGTATAAAGCTACCACCGATTCGGAAAGTAGATTCTACCGAGGGGAACCGTCAAGAAACTCGATAGGTACTCTTTTAAAATATTTTTTTACTAAGTGTTCAGCTTATTTTATATTTTAATATTGCGCTAAAAATCAACACATTATGTCCACGCATTTTTATCTTTAATGTAATCTTGAAAACTGTAATATATATAGCCGATAATAATGTGTCAAGCCACACGGACTTCATTTTGAGAAAATGGCGTCTAAAGCTGTCAACCCCATTCCTAGCAGATTTGTTTGAAGACGTATAAATCTATCTTTTCTTGTCTATTTTGATAAAATGTATAGTGAGTTAAAAACAGGTTGGTATAATGAAAATTTTTATCAAATAATAAGTTTTTCTAATACATGATATTATTTTCTATTGCAAAATATGGCGCAAACTTCAATATTTGAATCATTTAATTAAAGAACTTTTATTTAAGACTTTTTTTTTTTAATAATGTTCAATACATGATGCACTATCAGAATACATCAATGTTAGATTTAAAATTGTATATTAGTTTAATGCATTATATTGCTTGTTTACTCCTTAATAAACGTTCATCGAAGGCACACGTCTTTTCATTTAATGGAAACCTATTTTGGAAATTGAATCTTATTACGAAGAACATCAATATCTCCGATTTAAACATTTTGTGGATTGACACATTATTGCTTATCAGCATCCATATATGTTTTATTAATTTATGATTTCTTGTCGTAGGTTTTAAATATAGAAGATAGGAAATGTAGAACAGTTACATGTATAAAATAATTACATCTACATATATATAAGGGGTAAGATGTTCGTATGTCTCGCTGAAACTCTAGAATAGCTGGACAGATTTAGCTAATTTTGATCATAAATTATTTGTATATGTTCAGGGGAGGTTTAAAAGTTTAAGCGAAAAACATAACAGTAAAGGAAAATACTAAAAACAATAATATAATTTTCAATTCAACTCTTTGGTTTATGGCGTATAATATAATTTTCCAATATGAACTGTTGTGTCGCTTGGTTGTCAAATATTTATATGTGCGTTCAGAAATTTGCCTGTTTTATAGCTGTATAAGGTCCGATCTCTTTGGTCTGTTTTGTTGAAATGCAAATGAGTTCAGTTTAAAAAATAAAAAACTGTGTTTCATTTATTGTAAAAAAAGTTTTTTTTTTGTAACCATATTTTACAAAAATATTATATGTACCTAGGGGTATGACCATGTTCATTTAATCTTTAAAATAATTTTAAATGATATTAAATTAAAAATCTATATCTTTATTTGACTCTTGTAATATATTATTCTCTCTTGACATTAACAGTAAGGAAAAAATAATTGCCGAATGTATGTAAAATTATCACTTGAAAACTGTCAATTTTTATTAGCAAATATTTTTGTTTACGTTCGTTGTCAGGATAAGTTAAAAAAAAATATCGGAGAATCTAACGGAAAAATCGTAGAATGAGTTTGTTTATATGAATAACTAAAAACAGGGGCTAGTTAATTAAACATTTCTTCTGCCACATATTTTCACAAAAAATATTGATTAAGAATTCTTATTAAAATATTGATTAAGAAGTATATGAAACTTTATTTGGACGCTGATAAGCAATACTTTGTCAAGCTACACGGACTTCATTTTGAGAAAATGGCGTCTAAACATGTCAAACATATTCTTAACAAATATGCTTGAAGACGTATATATCCTTCTGTGTTATTTCTTGATAAAATGTATAACGAATTAAAATCGGAGTGATATATTTAATATATTATCTAATCAAAAGTTTTTTAAATGTTTGTGAGTATTGTTTAAATTGCAAAATATGGAACGCACTTGAAATTCGAATCAATTAATTAAAAAACTTTTTCCGCGCTTATTTAGATTATATGACTTTTTAATATAACATTATTAAAAAAAGGGTGATGCAGTATCAAAATACATCAATATCTCGGAATTCAACTTTTTGTGGATTGACACATTATTGCTTATCATCATCCATTTAAGACGTTAATCTACTGCGAACTGTTAACAACTATTAGTACATAAAATAATTAATTTTAACTTTTCACATCCACTCAAATCCGCCCACGTATATACGATACAACATTTAGCGTTAAACAGCACCGGCCAAATTTGCGGGCGACAACCGTCTTAGCGCACGCTCGCGGAGAAAAGTGACTTTTACTTTATATATTATCGCTTTATATATATAACTTTTGCTTGCAACACCGCTTGTATTCTCTATACAAGTTTTGGACCTCCGTTTCATCCTCTTTGGTAGTGAATTTTATCATAATAACTATCCACGTGGCCAATTTCAGCAAAAAAATCGTTCGGTGGATAGATCAGGCAGTTACTAATGGTTGCCTTTTATATAATAATGTCCATGGGCGGCGGTGATCACTTAACATCAGGTGACTCGTCTGTCCTCCCTCCCCCGTGGCCCATATTGGTTGTAAATACTACAGTAAATACTGCGGAGTTTTGTTTCGGTTATGAGCCAGGATGGGGGAAGGGGGCATTTGCCCCGTTCGCCCCCCTCCCCTAAATCCGCGCCTGGTCTCATAATAAGAAACGCAGTTATATTCGCTACGTTTTCTGTGCGAGTGTGGTACAACCCCGTTCGAGTCCCGTATACGAGCCCCCTACAAACTCTACGTAAATTAGTCATTTACGGAGACATAAACAAATATAAATGAATTTTATTAATATAGCACGTAAGATTTATGAGCGTAAATGTATCTCATATTGTAACTTAGCTCTACACCTTTGAGATATTCTTCTAAAGAGCATGAATAAACTCCTGCACTTTGACGAACATCACTTGATACTTTATGATATTTTTTAATTTCATTTAATATTATCTATTTACATATTATTATTATGAATGTAAAAATGGCTTTGTCATCTACCACTGTGTGTGTTACAACTTTATGGCTAAACTGCTAAGCCAATTATAATTTATTTAGTTATAGATAATGACTGTATTTTAGAGAAGGCCGTAGGCTACTTTTTGTCACAATAAACTTTGAAAAACTAAATCTTGAAGAGGTTGAAATGGGGAATACAAATTCTCAAAGAAATACGCTATTCAGAAATTAAATACATAAGAAAAACAAAATAGTTCAAAAAGGTAACTACTAAGTAAAAGTAAGGCCTGTAAATACCCCACGGCTGGGCAAAGGCCTACTCTCTTATTAGGGAAAAGGTTTAGAGCTTAATCCACCACGCCGCTCCACGGCGGGTTGACGGATAACTATAAAGTAAATTTCATCTCTATCGCATTTTGAGAACATTTATTTTAAAGTTTAAGATGATTCTAAGGCGAGAATTATACTTGTAAGTTTTAATTTCGTAATTAATACAAAACAACGCTGTATCCTTACAAAAATTTAAGTAATGATAAAAAACGTATGGTAGAATTCTTATAAGTGTATAAGCAATGATAAAGACTTTATGTAAATCTTATGTAAGTCTGTGAGCAGAACTTATAAATTTTATTACTCATATACGTGTAATACTCTTTTTATCTACTTACTTCTTGCACTCCGCGCAACAATTTAATCTTTGTATATCTATATAAACTAATATATAAACTAATTCCATTAAGATTTCACTCAAATAGGTAAGTTACAGAATGAAGAAATAACAAATATACATTCCTTTACACAATATACATTATTGATCTATTATTTATATTCAATATCGAGTTTCATGCCGGTACTTTTGGTATTGAATCTGCAATTATATATTTTAAACTTTCGCGATTTAAACTATTCATATTGAATATAATGGGTCTTATCGCGATAACTAATGGTAGTAATACCTTTTTATTGACCGACGTTTCAACGAAGTTCCAGTCGTCGTGGTCACGAGCTGACCTCAGTGATATGCGATCATGCGATAAGATCCGTTATATTAAATATGAATAGTATTGAATCTGCATTCTGATTTTATAGTAGACTTTCATTTGATACAATAATTTCATTTTACGTTTTGATAATTCACAAAATAGCTTGTTTGCTTGCTTATGGAAGCCTACTTGAAAAAAATGATATTTTAATTATGAATAATTATTATATATTATTAAGTATCAAGACGATTCGGACCGCGTAAACCCCAAACCTCTTAAATGAAGGCGAGTCGTCGAAATAAATAAAGTTGCGTTTGCTCGGGACTCGCTAATTACCTATACGAGCACAGAACACGCTGTCGTGGAAGTGACATCTGTTTGTATTATATAAAAAGTATTATACGTAAAGTAACCTGTAAATGTCCTTTGCTCGGCAAAGGCCTCTCTTATTAAGGAGAAGATTTAAGGCTTAATCCACCATGCTCCATCATGTATTGTATAATGTACTGATACTTTTAGCGTAGTTTGATAACGTGTATTAAAATTTCATGATTATCGTTTGAGTATTTATAGGGTGAAAGCGTAACGCGTTTCTTGTTATTGTTAAGTGAGTAGGTGGCAACCTTTGTAAAAAAGAATGATCTGTCAAAATGCGTACCAGAATAATAGACAGGCTATGGTGTAGCTGGACGTCGAAGAATTAAATAAATATGTTACTTCACTATTATAATAAATTGAAAAATTTGTGAGGATGGATAGGCGTTTGTTGCTTTTTTAATTATTAAACAGGTTTCGATAAAATTATACAGTAATATAGATTATATATTAATATAACATATAAGTTAGTTTTTATCGTCATAGAAAGTACCGTATCTATTAATAAAAAGTGTGGACGGAGGTTAGCGAGTTATATAACAATCGGCAGATTTTCACAAACATTTACTTAAGTAGTTTTTCATTGCATTACACTTGAAATAATTTACTATCAGTGCCATTATTTCTGACAGCGTTCAAAAAGGTTACAGAGTTAGTTTGTTTACAAATTCTCGCCTCAATAATAATCTACACCTATTAAATGATGCCATTTCGTTTAAACATATCTTCTGTGCCGTTTCTATCTCTTTCATATCTTCTAAAGACGCTCCCTGAAGTTTAATACAGAAGGGTGAAGGATAAAGATTAGTATCATTTCTTTAAAACTGCGAGATGAGTCCCTTCTGTAGTCTTAGATGTTAACCTTAAGATGTTTTATTAAGAATTAGATAATCTTGTAAATGTGTGCTTGTTAATAACACCTTAACTAATTCTTGGGATGGAACTATGTATATAGTTTGGTATATGAAAGCTGATTAGCAATACTATGTCATGCCACACGGACTTTGGAGAAAATGGCGTCTAAAAATGTCAAACCTATTTCTTAATAAATTTGTTTCAAAAAGTATGTATATGACAATTTTTTCATTTCTATTCTGATAAATGTGTAAAATTAAAAGCAGATTGGTGTCATAAAAATATTTGTCTGATAATAACTTTTTCAAATATATGGCATTATTGTATAAATTGCAAAATATTTAACGCACTTGAAATTTTAAAACATTAAATTAAAAAAACTTTTTAGGTACTTATATTCGGTGACTTGAGTTTTTTTTTTTGAATTTTTTTTTAAATGTTAAATACATGACTCATTTTTAGAATACATCAATATCTCCGAAGTTCACTTTTTGTGGGTTGATTACAGATTATAAGTATCCATATAATGTCGGACTATTTTTGTGAGCAGATATTTTGTGTGCAGTAATTTTTAGTTAAAAATACTTTTTCTACGCAATACTCAAGACTGGAGTGTAATGTTTAAGAAAAATGTACCATAAGCTTAATTAGATCCATTATCTCAGAATACATGAAGATTTTTTATTTCAATGGCAATTGACATGTCAATTTTGAAACTGACTGATTTTATAAATAACTTATAAAACGAGAAGCAAATAATATATTAAACAATTCATATTTCTAAATTTCTTAAATTTTTATTCACTTCTTCTTTTCAACAAATTCAAACCGCATAAAAATATAAAAACTTTTTTTAAAAACCATTCTCAATTTTCAATACAGATTCGAAAATTTAACATTTCGAAATTCGAGTTTAAATTCCACGCTTCGGAAGCGTTGATCGGGCGCGGGAAGGAAAGGGCGGGAAATAATTAGCCGTCCCGCGTCCCGCCCGAGGCGCGGAAACTCTCTATACAAACTCAGTGTAACACTCGCTCGAATCATATCTTATTCAATTTAAATAATTATAAATTTACGAACGTTTCATTTTGTAGATCATTTTAAATTTGGAACGTTTTATTTTATGTAACATTTTCAATTATCTGTATAAATTCATCTTATTCAATTTGAATTAATTTCGTATTTGGTACGTTTTATTTTCTTTAACATTGTATTATACGAGTCAATTTTTAAATTTTCTGCACAAACCCAGTGTTCTCGTTGCAATTATATCTTATTCAATACGGTATAATTTTAAATGTGGAATATTTTATTATAAGGAATTTTAAATTCCATGGAAGCTCAGTGAAATTATATCTTTTTTAAATATAATTTTAAATTCGGAACGTGATTAATGTGTTTATTTTTAAAGTAAAAACAATATTCAACGTAAAAATGTATAATGTCACAGTGTTATAACCTACATAATTAGAATAAAATAAATACTCATTTTAGAAAAAAAAGATAAAAAGTAATTCTTAAATAAATCGTAAGAAAAACTATCACAACTAAGTCCCTTTATGACAGAACAACAAATAATACAAGAGATCCCCAAACGAATTGGTCACGTAGATACTCCATACACATTTACGTCACTTTCAATTTCTCATGTGGCAACACAGAATAACGAAAAAGGGAGTAGCAAAATGGCGTTATTATCTGAGCTAATAAAAATTCAGCGCGCGAATTTTCCCGCGCCGCGATTGGCCGGCGCTCCCTCGAGCCCTCGCCTCATTGGCCGCTTGCTGTTTATTTCATTTTCAAATTAACTTTCGCTGTCGCTCGGTTAGCCCTGAATTTATTTATTTCATCCACATTTTATTAGACGCTAGGAAAGTGTTGGTTGTATAACAGGTTTCATATTATACGTGGGAGGAATTTAAATATTTGTATTTGTATTTCATTATAATGTTTTGTTTTCTTTTTTATTTATTATATTACAATGACAGAACCTTATTCCACCACGACTGGGCTAGAAGCTAGACCTAGAACTGACGATATGTAGATGTAATTATGTACATATGTTTAGAATTCACTAGCATGTGTCCGCACAATATTTCAAAAATTTTTATGAGATTAACATAAATTGCTTTTACACCTGAAAGATTTTCCTGTCGGTGACATATTTTTGACACTCACAGCTTTGATGTATTTACGATAGTAAAAGCTACAGGTTTCATTGATAATTCTCATTTAATACCTATTGTTACAAATTAATATTTTTTAAATTTATTACTAATGAGACCGAACTACTGATGATAATTAGAACTTTGATTTAATTATTTATCGTATGTTACAGTACTGGTATATATATCAAAATTAATAATTTTGATTTCGCCTAACTAGTTTGTAAACATTAATCTTTTTACGACTAATTTGAATATCTTTTCACATGCAGTTAGAGAAATTATTAATAATAAGAAACAATATCTAGGCTAGGATTATAAATGTGAAAGTAACACTGTATGTCTGTCTGTTTGTTACATATTTACGCCTAAACGACTTTTAGCCTTAATTTCAGTACAGATATCAAGCTTGGCTACTTTTTACAGCGAAAATAAAACTTGTTAAAAAGGGTGATGAAACTTTAAATGGCAAATTAAAATATCAATGAAATAAGCCACTAATAATAAATTTTAAACGCAAACGAAGTCGCAGTATTATTTTTTATTTTAATTTTTAGCAAACTTAAATCAACGCAAGCGAAGCCGCATGGCGTATATGTATATTATATACACAGTACAACATAGTAAGTGTAATCATAGCCAAAAACTTCATCTAAAATCAAAATATATTTTAAATCAAATCAAATAAAAAAATGCTTTATTCAAGTAAGCTCTCACGAGCACTTTTGAATCGTCAATACATGAAAAAAAATACATCAATAATGAAGCTACCATTACCATACCATAATTTTAAAGTACAAAAGCCACAGATTGAAACAAAAATACCTATATATAAAAGATATTCTGAATGTATTTTGCTATAAAATAACACCTTAGGTTCCTTAAAGCCGGGACATTACCGCTAAATTGGAACTCCCCGTGCTACCGCCATATTAGGGGGAAATACTGCGGGGTAATTTGCTACTGGCAACACCGTTAAAATCGCTTTTTATTACCTTTACTAAATGTTGATTTTTTGTAGAAAATTGTGATGTTTTACAAGATTTTGTAGGAAAAGGGGAACGATCTTTTAAAGTAAAATAAGCAATATAGTTTACTTAATTGAAATACATATTCCAGTTATTTTGATTTTCAAAAGCTATGCAGGTTTTGATGAAAATTGAATGGGACCAATCTTTAAGACAAAAAAAAGAATCAAATCCTGCCAGCCGGTTTCGAGTAATCGGCGAACACACATAAAAAAGTCCCTGAAAAATTGAAAACTCCAAATAAAATTAATTCGTTGGTTCATTACCTAAACATTAAAATCTGTATAGCCTATTTTTCTTTACTCGTCTTATTACACGTTGGAGTAGTGATCACTGCCGCTGACGGAAGTGCTAGCGATCGGATTTAATCCCCGCTCACTACAAACGTCTGTATTGGCCATACAATATTTGTCGTGGTCTGGATGTTTGTGTTTGTGTTGTGTTTTGTGCCCTGACATAGGCTAATGAGATCCGTTGAGTGTGACGCGTTTTATTTATTAGCAGACAAAAATATGGCATAATTCTGACCACACCGTATGATTGAACTAAATTATTTTGTATTAGCTGGTGCTCGTAACTTCATCTGCGGTGATGCCTACGTCATAGTAGCTTTTTACATGCAAAGTCTCAGCCCGATCGGCTTAAAATCGACAAAGTTACATACAAACTTTCATCCCCTATTTTATCCCCTTGGGGGTAGAATCAATCAAAATCCTTTCTTAGCGGATGCCTACGTCATAACATCTACCTGCATGCCAAATTTCAGCCCGATCCGTCCAGTGGTTTGGGCTGTGCGTTTCTAGATCACTATGTCAGTCAGTCAGTCAGTCACCTATATATATTTCGATACTGAAAAATAATTTTCGAAAAATTCTGATTACTGTTCCTGGTTATTACGAAATGACACAAGTAAAGGAAAATAGACTATACTTTGTTAAGACTTCTTACGTACGAATTTACATTGGATAAAGAAAAAATACTTGGACGTACCATCCCCGGTGTGCGGCCATTATGAGTTCTCCGATGCACAGTATGGCGAGAATTACATTTGTAAGTTTTACTCTCGAGAGCGATATAAAACAACTCTGCAAACTTGAAGTAGATACGTCGTAAGTAGTTACGAAAGCTGTGAATGCCAAAAATAAGGCACTGACGGTAAATACTTTCAGGTTTAAAGCAATGAGAAATAACTTATGTAAACCTATATGAAAGTCTGAGAGTAAAACTTATTTCTGTAATTCTTGCCTAAGAACGCTCACAAGGAAAGACAGCTTAACTAAACTTAAGTTTTTAATACTCGACCCAAAAAGAGGGGTGTTATAGATTTGACGTCTGTATTGTCTGTCTGTGGCATTATAGCTCCCAAATGAATGGACCAATTCCGATGCAGTGTTTTTTTTGTCTGAAAGCTGATGTAATCGAGATAGTTCTTATTGATATTTTATGAAGATTTTTTCAGTCGTTTCAAGGTTATAAGCTTTTTTCTTGTAGTGGTGTAATCGACTCGAAACTTATTACGATGCTGATGCTGCAGCAGCATCGTGATTCAGCAGGATACACAACTCCTCACAAACTTAAAGCAGAAGTATCGTGATGGGGCTCGTTGAAATGGTCTCAACGAAAAAATTATCGGGGACTTATTAAATTTTCAAATTTTATATTATACTACCTAACCTTGTTTCCCTTGCGTTTACTGATTACTGATTTGCCTCTTAAAGTCCTTCCTTAATAAACGGGCTAACCAATGCATAAAGAATTTTTTAAATCGGTCTAGTAGTTTCGGAGTCTATTCAATGTAAACTAATAATCAAATTTTTCCTCTTTATAATATTAAAAAAGCTAAACACAAATATCTGTCTTCAAGCGGAAATCGAACCTACAAGCGTCGCTAACAGCCACAATTAACAAATATTATTAATATTATAATGAAAATTATGCTTATGTGAAATGTTAAAGAGTTAATTATATTTTAAAAGAAAACACATACATTTTAATTATCCTGTAGTCGCGTACACAAAGAATTTATATAATTTAGAATTAAGACAAGAAAAGAGTTAATGTTTAATTAAAAATTGAAACTAGTAAAAGAGTACAATGAAGTTGCTATATATTCTTGTTGGGAACATCTATACATTATACTGTTTTGGAGGGAACTGTTATATCCGGGATATGCATTGGAAATTGCATCCTTTTAAAACCAAACTGCAGATACAGCAGTTTGGCGTCAAGCCTTAGATTTACTTCCAATTCAGTTCAGTTGGTATCTATCCGCGCACGGAAACGGTTGCCCAAGGGTCCAATATCCTATTGTACTCAAGTGATATCCAATAAAAACAGTGTAAATTAAAGATCCTTTTTTTAAAAACCATTTAATTCCGGACCCCATAACATTTTGGTGGCAGCGGTGGGATACGGAAATCCCCAGTATAGCCTTATAATTAATAAAGTGAAATACAGTGACTTGAAGTAAAGTGAAAGATTAACTGGTATTAATAAAACAAAGACACCGTGTTCCGTGCTAAAAGGTTGAAGAAGAATATTCATCCTTTCTTCTCACCATCCAAAATCAATGCGTAACCTTGATATCCTGGTTACACATCGGACATCCAACTCGAATTGAATCCTAGACTTCGTGAGATCAATCCAGCATTAAGGACTATAATTCATCGGGCAGATATCAGTTTCGACGTGTCAATCGGAATGCATTTCATTGGAATGCATTTCATACTCGTCGTTATCGCCACCTGCGCGACCACACAGTGAGTCCTGGTCATGTTACATTAGATAATTTAGGGATCCGTACTTTTTTATCTTATTTAATATTAAGTATTAAACATTAAATTGTATAAGTTGTTACGGTTATTTCTGTATCGAACTTATGACCGCTCAACGAATTAGTAATGCCTAAACTAACAAAAAGGGAAGAAGAGGAAAATAGAGTTAATTTAGATATTCCTGTTGTTTCTCCTGTTACGGAAGGAGAACAAATTGATAAAACACCACCTCCGTCCCCTAGAATCACGCGATCAGCAGTCACTATATCCACAATATCGGAAATGGATTTTAATACGCTATTTAAATTTATTAAACCCTACGATGGAAGTAGAGAAACCATTAATTCTTTTATCATCAACTGTGGAAATGCGTATGATTTGGCCACGGTAACACAAAAACCAATTTTGTTAAAATACATTATTAGTCAATTGCAAGGAAAGGCAGAAGCTGCTTGCTCTATAAAAGAATTTAGCTCCTGGGAACAACTAAAGGAGTTCCTGAAAACACAATTTAGTGAGAGGAAACATTACTCGCATCTTCTCACTGAGTTGCAGGAGAGCAAACAAGCTTCACAAGAAACCGTAAATCAGTTCGCGCTCAAGGTTGAAACTTGCTTGTCCCAACTATTAACGGAAATTGCACTATCCAATAAAAAGAAATCAGAGCTCGTTGGGCGAATAGCCGCCATGGAGGATTTAGCCCTTCATCATTTTATAATGGGTCTCCACCCTCGTTTGTCAACTATTGTCCGTTGTCGAGACCCCGAGAACCTAAATGAAGCCATAAACCTTGCAATATCCGAGGAGAAAATCCAACAAACTCTGTATAGGACAAAAATCATCAGGTCAGACATAAAATTCAATGTTAACAGGCGACCCCAATTTAGTAATAATAATAATACATATAACCCGCGAAGATTTGTCAAACCCCAACCATCAGGTTCATCTAGTTTGTTTTGCAGATATTGTAAATCACCAGGTCACGATATTACCGATTGCCAAAAACGCGCGTTCTATAACAATCGTTATAAATTTCAACAAAACCAATTAAATACCCAGAATAAATTTTACCCAAATAACCCTTCTAGAAACGTTAATCACATTCAAGAAGTGTCCGATGGTCCTACTCCTAATGAGATAGATGAAGAGGTTAATTTAAACGAGTAAAGGTCTCGTCATGGTGTCGCGCGAGACCAACTACACCAGCCGACACCCATTTCAAATCAGAGGTCACTAAATCCAATAAAACTGTATCACGAACCTCTGAACCGATTTCTAAAAGTAATGTTATAATGCAAAATAATATTTACGAAATAAATATCGACACATCAAAAAAACTCTTACCACACGTTCTCGTTTTTACCCAAATCTCAGATATCCCTTTGACATTATTAATCGATTCTGGCTCAGCTATATGCCTATTAAAACAAACATCCATATCTAAGGAAGTTAATATATCTAAGGAAATTATCCACATTAAAGGTATCGATCCGGGTAATGAAACAAGTCCTACACTAGGTCATTTTCTATTAAAATTAGAGTTATCAGAAAATAAACAAATAAAACACAAATTTCATGTAATTGAAAATATAAATTTACCTTACGATGGTATAATTGGTACGGATTTCCTTACGAAATTTGGTTGCAATATCGACTATACACATGATGTTTTGCGATTCAAGAACACAAGCCTAAAGCTTAATTTCTTTGATCCGATTTATATGATACCCCCCAGAACAGAAACTGTCATTGAATGCACAGTTCAAAACCCTGAGTTAAAAGAAGGCATTATTTTGGACCAACATCTATCCGATACATTGTTAATCGCCAATTGTATTGTAAAAGTAAAAAATAATAAAAGAGTTAACATCACAGTAGCCAATACATCAGAACAAACTGCTAATGTAAAATCAAATCTTAATTTAAGATTAGAACCATTAGTAACTTCTGCTGCTATGAGAATAAATAATTCTGGTAAAACTGTTTATGATCGAACCTGTGAAGTGATAAACTCGTTACGAACTTCCCATCTTAACAATGAGGAAACTAAAGCTCTGAATGACATCTGTGCCGAGTTTTCAGACATTTTCCATTTGCCAAATGATTTACTTACTTTCTCGTCTGCTCTAAAACATAAAATTAAAACGACTACTGATATTCCTATCCACACTAAGTCGTATCGTTTCCCAGAATGTCATAAAAAGGAAGTGGAAGTACAAATAAATAAAATGTTAAACGAAAACATAATAGAACCTTCATCCTCTCCATGGAGTTCTCCAATTTGGGTCGTTCCTAAAAAATCAAACTCAGAAGGGCTTAAAAAATGGAGAATCGTAATTGATTACAGAAATCTAAATAACATAACTGTTGGAGAAACTTATCCCATTCCCCAAATTTCTGAAATCCTAGATCAACTAGGTAACAGTAAATATTTTAGTACTTTAGATCTTGCTTCTGGATTTCACCAAATTCTCATTGATCCAGAAGATGCTCCTAAGACCGCTTTTTCTGTGCCACAGGGGCACTTCCAATTTAACAGAATGCCATTTGGGCTAAAGAATGCCCCTGCAACCTTCCAGAAAACAATGAATAATTGCCTCTCAGGCCTACAAGGTACAAGATGCTTTGTGTACCTAGACGATATCGTCATTTATAGCCATGATCTAAATTCACATATAGAAAATTTGAGAACGGTTTTCGAAAGACTACGAAATTTCAAGCTGAAATTACAACCGGAAAAGTGTGAATTTTTACGCAAAGAAGTAGGCTATTTAGGTCATATAATTAATGAGAATGGCGTTAAGCCAAATCCAGACAAAGTTCAAGCCGTGACTGAGTTTCCTGTTCCTAAATCCCCAAGGGATATAAAATCATTTTTAGGCCTTGTTTCATATTATAGGCGTTTCATAAAGGATTTTTCAAAATTGGCCAAACCATTAACGTCCCTTCTAAAGAAGGACGTACCTTTTAAATGGGAGAATGCCCATCAATTATCCTTTGATACTCTAAAGAACAAACTCGTATCTTCACCGATTCTGGCATATCCAGATTTTACTCAACCATTTCTTCTCACTTGTGATGCTTCAAATCATGCCATATCTGCTATTTTATCCCAAGGACCCATAGGACAAGATCGTCCTATTGCATTTGCATCCCGGACCTTGAATAAAGCAGAATGTAACTATAGCGTGACCGAGAAGGAATGTCTTGCTATAATATTCGGTACAAAAGTGTTCCGTCCTTATCTCTATGGAAACAAATTTACAATCTTAACTGATCACAAACCACTGGAGTGGTTATTTAATTGTAAAGATCCCGGATCTAGACTAGTTCGTTGGCGATTAAAATTAGAGGAGTTTGATTATGAGATTAAATATAAAAAGGGAAAAATAAATGCGAATGCAGATGCTTTATCGCGTTTTCCCGTCAATCCTGTCCTACCTATTGAGGATAATCTCCTTCTTAAGGATATATCCGAAGCCCAAGAAACTGCAACTCCTAATGATGGTATCCTAGGGGTAGCTTCACCTTCAGGTAATTCAGACGAGTTACCGTTTAGTCCTTTAACTTTAGAAGATCTCGATGTCCATGAAAATCTTCCTTTTAGTCCTCTAGATATTAATAGTAGTGACTTACCGTCAATCGGTTTACTTGAAAATGACAACTCATTGCCTTCTTCCTTAGAAAACCAACTAGTAGAAGAAAATAATTTACCTGCGCAGCGTAACCTTACTTCTCACGAAACACCTGAAATTAGAAACTTACCTTCTTCTTCCGAAGTAAGTACTGCTCCTATTAACGACAATTATACAACTTTCCTAAAAACCTTAACTAATAAAAACCTGAATTTTAATACACATATTATAGAACACAATGAAAGTCTTTATAAAGCATCAAATAAGGTAAACATTATACCTACTTCAATTGATATTGATGAATCTAATCCTTATATACAAGAAATAATTAGTAACTTACCTAATGTAACCGATATTTTGAATACCGAAAAGGAATTATACTCATTTCTTAAAATTGAATTGAATAGTAAAATCTACTATTTAATTTTTATTAAAGTTCATCACTTTGATGAAGCTTCATATCCCGAAATTTTTGAATGCCTTAAACGTATTCGAAATGAGTTAACATCAAACGAAACTATTTCTGAGTTGGCCATTACGGATTTTAGAAATCCTTTCGAAAAACATTCTTTTATTAAAATCTATAATATTCTTACTTATTTGTTCCATAATACGAATATAAAATTACATGTGTACCATAATAATCTCACGTATCCTTCGCCTACAGAAATTAAGAAAATTCTGTTCGATAATCATGATATACCAATAGCAGGTCATTTAGGTACTTCTAGAATGTATAATAGAATTAAAGAAAGTTATTACTGGAAGGGAATGCGTAGCGATATTGAATCTTACGTTAAAAAATGCAGACAGTGCCAAGAAAATAAAGCACTTCGTAGGATTAATAGAGCCCCAATGCAAATAACAAGCACTTCTACATCTCCCTGCCAACGTGTTTCTTTGGACATAGTAGGTCCATTACCCGAAGCAGGGCTTGCTAAATTAAAATTCATTCTTACTATCCAAGATGACCTCACGAAGTTTTCCACAGCTTACCCAATTCGAAGTACAACAGCCGAAGAAACTAGTATATGCTTATTGCATTTTATTTCCATGTTCGGAATACCCAAAATTATTTTAACGGACCAAGGAACTAACTTCACTTCTGAATTGTTCAAGACTACGTGTGAGTTCCTTAAAATTAAGCAACTTTGGTCATCTCCGTATCATCCACAAACTCAAGGTGCCCTTGAAAGAAGCCATTCGACATTAAAGGAATATCTAAAATCATATGTCTATGAAAAACAAGATAACTGGCCACGTTATGTATATACGGCCATGCTGGCATATAATACTGCTGTACACACGACTACCAATTTTACTCCATATGAGCTTATTTTCGGACATAAGCCTTATATCCCTAATTCAGTTTTTGACGAAGCCCCTGGAGCTACTTATCCTGACTATGTCAGAATGCTTCAGAATCGACTGAAATATTCACGAGAAAAAGCCTTAGAGCATATCCGTAAATCCAAATCCATTTCTAAAACATATT
Organism: Hypolimnas misippus; assembly: GCA_037950945.1. Classification (NCBI taxonomy): domain Eukaryota; kingdom Metazoa; phylum Arthropoda; class Insecta; order Lepidoptera; family Nymphalidae; genus Hypolimnas; species Hypolimnas misippus. The sequence continues at coordinate 8,633,350 of JBBEEQ010000009.1, forward strand.
ATGATTCACGTACTCGCCCAATACAGTATAAGGTAGGGGATTACGTATATCTGAAAAATCATCTTAGATTAAGAAAAGCGTTATCACCCGTCTGGAAGGGTCCCTATAAAATTGTTAAAATACATGGCAACAATACTCTGTCCCTCTTAATTAATCGTCGTCACGTCCGACACCATTATGATGAAGTCAAACTGGCAGAAATGTCAGGAAACCTGTAAGGAAGAGAGAAAAGATTAAATAATTGATAAGTTACTTAAAATAATGAACTAATACTTACCTTTTTTTTTATATATAAAAAATATCCAGTGTAGCTAAGTCTTATTATTCCTTGTTTTCCATTTATTCTAGTAATAATCTTAATATAGTTTTCCATTATTATATTATAGTAATCGTAGTTTTAGTATATTCCTGATCAAATATTTAAATATTACTCTTTGTTGTTTCTTTTCAGTGTCTCATCTGAAGCACAAAGTCAAAATGACTACATACAACAAATTGTGTCACGTTCTGGGCTTTATTTTGATTATGTTGGTCAAATCAAGATCAATGATGGACATTTGAATGTTCTAATCCCATTTGATATTTCCCAATTCAAGTCACATATAAAAAATATTGAAATTTTTATATATTCGGTTCGAAATCTATGCGATGATCCCACAGTTAATGAAACAATTGAATGTCATAGCATCTTAAAACCATTAGTAGTCCGGTATCATGATATTGTTCGCGAATTCACTTCCATTTCTGAATTGCTGGAAAATAAAATGAAACGCAGTGCCTGGTTTGGAGGTATTGGAACTGCTGTAAAGTATATTTTCGGAAATCTGGATGAAAATGATGGTATTAAATATGATGAAGCCATAGAGTCGATACAGAATAATCAAAATAAATTAGCTATGTTAATGAGAGAAAATATAATGGTCGCAACTTCTGTAATTTCCTCCTATAATAATACCTTAAGGAAAATACAAATTAATGAAGCTAATATGAATATGGCTATTGATAAACTTACAAGTATTTTCAGAAATGTATCGTTACAAACTTATAAAAATCAAATCATAAATAATTTAGAAGCTAGTATTTTAACGTTATCCTTTCAACTTGAAAATATAATAAATTCTATAATGTTTAGCAGTCAGAATATTTTACATCCCGCAATTATGACACCGCAACAATTATATAAAGAACTCGCTTATAATTTAAGATATCTTAGTAGCAATAAGCAATTACCTGTCAATCTGGAACCAAATTCAATGCATGTAATTATGAATATCTCTACTGTAACCTGTTATTATAGTAGAAATAAGATTATCTTTGTATTAAGTATTCCTTTAGTTATACCCTTAGAATATAATTTATATCATGTATTAGCTCTACCAGTGCAACATTATGTCAAGGATCCTAATACATATAGTGTAATCATACCAAATAATAAATACGTAGCAATGACCAAGGACAAACTGTATTATTGTGTTCTAGAAACTCTAAACATTTGTAAAACATTAAACTCGGAAACATTTATTTGTGACATCCCTACTGTATATGTGACAAGTGCTAATCCTATCTGTGAAATTGAGTTAATGACAAAAACAACAAGTGTTTTACCTGTGCAATGTGCAACGAACTTTATAATTGGTGATATTGACATTTGGAAATCAATCTCAAATAATAAATGGATTTATGTTCAATCTAATCTAATTAAAGTATCCATTGATTGTCCTAATCGTGAACTGTATGATTTTAATATACAAGGAACAGGGATACTCACTGTTCCAAATAAGTGTACTGCATTTACTAAAAATGTCAAATTTGTATCTAGAAATTCAAATAAAAATATTACCTTCCCAATTGTTAACGTAGAATTTAACCTGCTTAATGACCCATGTTGTAATTTAGATAAACTTAAAAATTTCATAGAAAATTCATCTCCTTCACCAGTAGTATTGCAAAATATTGATTTAGATGATTTAAATTTGAAGAATAATAAAATAAATTTAGAATCTATTTTGCTTGACACTGATAAAATTATTAATAGTCCACATATTGTGAAATATGGAGCACATTATTCGATTTTAACTTTTATTATTATGTTAGTTGTAATCATCCTAGTGATATTTAATATTTACTGGTTTTGTAGAAAACCTGGCGGCAATCGTAAATCTCTTGAGGTATTTAAAATAGCAAAGGCCTCTAAATATACCGAAACGGATGAAATGAATTCCGATGAAGTTATAGAAATGTCGTCACCTCCTATAAGGCTAAGGATTTAATAAATCAAAAAAAATATATATATATTATAAACTTCGAACTAATAATTCGAAGTTTATTATGTATCGGGGGAGGTGTTATATCCGGGATATGCATTGGAAATTGCATCCTTTTAAAACCAAACTGCAGATACAGCAGTTTGGCGTCAAGCCTTAGATTTACTTCCAATTCAGTTCAGTTGGTATCTATCCGCGCACGGAAACGGTTGCCCAAGGGTCCAATATCCTATTGTACTCAAGTGATATCCAATAAAAACAGTGTAAATTAAAGATCCTTTTTTTAAAAACCATTTAATTCCGGACCCCATAACAGAACGTTGGATCATGTAGGCTCGTAGAGGCTTAACATTTATGAAAAAGTTTACTTCAGTTTTTACTTAAATATCGATCGATCTGCTTATGGTTTTAAAATATCCAACAAATGTTCATTTGACGACTTGTAATATACAAGTAAAGTAAAGTAACACCCATAAATGTTCCCTTGCTGGCATAGGCCTTCTCACCTATTAAGGAGATGGCTTAGAGCTTAATCCACCACGCTGCTCCACTACGGGGCGGATATACATGTGTCAGAATTTGTCCCGGAACATACGGGTTTCCTCATAATATTTTCCTTTACCGCGGAATTTAAGATGAATTTAAACACAAATTTAGCACTTAAAAACTCAGCTTGAAACTTAGTACCCGCAATCATCGGTTGAGATCGACGTGATCTAACGACGTGGGCTATCTCGGCTCCTATTTGGACTACCTAGGCTATTATTTCTAAAAGGTTTTTTTTATCGATAAGGTATATCTTCCTCAATACTGTATCAAAATATTTAATGCAATATATTAAGATGGATGTTTGTTGTTCTTTCGTGCAAAAACTACTGAACAGATTTTCATGAATCTTTTCAGTAACAACTTATACATCAGAACATAAGCTGTTTTTACCCGAATGCGCGACACAAGGAAGGGTAATGCGTGATAATTTAAAAAAGTGAAAGTAATAAATTTCGTCCATATTAGACCACAATTTATGAAAAAGACAAAAATGAAAATTGACGAACTGTATTAAGTGGGGTATCGTTGAGTGGGTATTTAAAAATGTATTTTAAGTTTCTTATATCATTTTCCAATCAGAATTACCGTTTAGAATCTATAGCGATTTAAAGTTCATTGGTAACGTCTCTCTATGGTCTTGTTACCCAGTCAGGTTTTTGATTTTTTTTATTAATTACTAGTTATCAACATACCACTATTATGTTTAAAACAAATTTTATTAAAAAAATCCTCAACTTTTAACAACTTTTTGATTGATAACAAAAATCACTACACACTTACAAAAACAAATTTAAATAATCCTCGTCATCTATTTCAAAGCAAGAATTAATCACCGGATAAATCGTACTCGAATCAAGAAACCATTAAACAACCAATCCGTAGTTCATACGCCAACATTTTGCCGCCAAAACGCATCTGACATTTAAATTTATACTCTATGAGCCGCACCACAGAGTGTACAAGAAAAATTAGACTGCGTATTTTGACAGAACGCCATATTTAATCACCTACAAAGGACCTCGTTCAGTTCAGAGCTACATACGCATTGAATACTAACAAAAGAAAAAAAGCAATCTTCTCAGATTGGCATTTGGGGGCCAGTGTACAAAAGGGGCCCTTTTGGGGGAATATTGTTAGTGCTGATTGAAAAGCATTTTGTCGTCAACATGTTATTCGGTAATTTAGTGTTGCCCGATCGAAATAACTGGGGTTGTAATTGGAAGAGGTTTTAATGCATGTGTCTGATTGATTGCTTTTTGCATGCTCTGAATGTTATTTCTGATGAACGTTTCTTAGACATTCTCTATGGTTGTAAATGTTAGACAATACTATTCTGTTTTTTTTTTATTAAACGAGCGAAAGATTTATTGAGACACTACAATAATATTATAGTTTTTATGTAAGAGTTCAAAAAGTAATTCTTTATTCAACTCAATCGAATTAAAATTTAAAAGTAATAAGCGAAATAGAGTTTTCGCCTGTCTTCTGTCGAATATAATCTGTAATAATTAATTTAAGGACAAAGAAAATAGTTTCAATAGTAAATGGTTTTGTTTACGCGTTGTTGATCTAAAGTTAATTATATTGTTCTTGTACCCTTCTCGCAAGTATAAACAATAAGTCGACAAAGTTTTATCGCAATTGGATAAACGGAATAAGATAAGAACATACGATAAAATCAAATAAATAAACACTAATTTTTATATAGTACAAAATCTATCATTAGTTTTCTTTCTAAGTCGGATGAACAAAAAACTTTCTGATGGTAAGTTATCGTGTTTAGTTTATATTTATTGTACTGAAGTACTAGCTATAGCCTATGGACAATAGCTTAAGTAGCTAACATAGCTGCATTTTGTACGGTGAGTGAGTGAGCCGGAAACGTAACCCTGTAACCCATTCCTTTCCTTGCCCTTTCATCCCGTACTTTAAGCTGCTAATGTTTTTGAGGCTTCCCTGGTGCTGCAAATGTCCATGGGCGACGGTGATCCGTTAACATCAGGTGTCCCGCCTGCTAATTTTATAAAGATATAAAAATATATATATATAATCCAAACAAACACATATAGTGAAAGGATGGCTGAAAAATACTATTCAAACTATCTTAATATTTAATTATTCACTGGAAGTAACAATATTGTAGTATAATAACATGTTCTCAATGGTTTCTTAGTCTTAAGAAGTTATCGATTATGTTTGAACTGAATCATTTTTTAAAATAGTGATCCATATGAGAGATCGAGATACTTTATGGCTGGCTCCACCCCTACTCGAATTCCATAGACTTCCAAAGTCATCAAAAGCAAATCCAAAAACATCAAAAACGAAACCAAAGTCTACTATTCTAATAAAAACGTCTAAGGACTTAAAATATTTAGTTTCAATCTGACTAGGATTTACAATGCCGTTCCAAGGATATCCGTTCTCTCGCCCTAATATTGGAGATTTAGTTTTATGTACGTTACAGACGTGTGTATAGGATCGTTTACATCTATACAAGTAAATAAAATTGGAGTGTCTGTTTGTTATTTTAAATTAGCAGCTTTTAACTAAATGCATATGGAAGGACATACGACACTTATATCAAAATCACAATTTTAAAAATGTCTGTCTCCGTTTGTTTCGGTCCGGTCTAGTCATTGATACAGCTGGACCAATTTTGACAGGACTTTCACTCACAGATAGGAAGCAAAAGTAAATTAACAGCCTGTAAGTGTCCCACGGCTGGGCACTGTCGACATTAATTTAAATTAAAAATTCAGTACTTGCAAACTTAGCAGTGCTAGATCGACGTTATCTAACCAATAAGCCATCTCGGCTCAATATAAGTAAATGATTTATTTAAAAATATACATCCCTTAAGTTGGTAGGACGCACTTTTGAATTCTATAATACTGTATCGAAGACTATACCTAAGCAGGTAGAGTCTAGCTATAGCCCATGGACTTGTATATTGGCAATTTCGACAAAGGAGACAAGAAATATCTACATATCTTCAGTCTTAGGTAAGAATTACATTTGAAAGTCTTACTCTCGTAATTGATATAAAAACTCTGTAACGTGGTAACAGTTACCTAGATAGCCTTACAAATATTATGGCTGTGGTACTGACAGTAAATTCTTTCATATGCAGCAATTATAAAACGTATGTAAATGTATAAGACATAGCAAGACTTATAAGTGTAAGAGTGGAGGTGTAAGAGACTTATAAGAGCAAAACTTAAAAGTGTAATTCTCGCCTAATCTAGATGTAAATTCGAACAACAATAGACGAACTAATTTGCAGTCATGTTTTGTTATATACATATTTTGATACATCCAAACTAATTATATAAGTCAAACATTTTATTACTATCAATCGCTATTTAACATTGTCTAAAACAAGTTAATATGGAAAAGTCCTCACAAAACTCACACAAATCAAATATTTTTTATTTCAAATTCTATAGCTTTTTTAAATTTAGAAAATAAATATAAATTTCTCGCATCCGTTTAATAGATAATGTATCTATCGTATGAAAGATTTGATTCGAAAATAACATTATTTTTTTCAACTTCATACCTTCAATATTTCACTCGGGATCGCGACGCCGTCGGACAAGTTTTAATATGAAAAATGGTATTATCATACACGACCATCTATTTTGTGCGAAAGTAAATAAAAACCACATCAAATTCAACCTTATTTTAATGCATTAAGGATAAGTTTTATTTACATTCTTTTGATTTAAACGCAAATGTAATTTGTCATTCGACAATGTTATTATTGTCGAAATGCGTTTGCGAAATGTTTTTTAGATCTTATGTCATTGTTTTAGAGGTTATTTTTGTTTGCTTTTTTGTTTTCATAGTGTATTATAGTAATCTTTCACCTGACTTGATGTTACAGAGGAATTGTTTAACATTCGATACGAACGGTTTTTTCAATAAATATTAATGAGTTTCAGATCCTATTGGATTATTTGAGTTTGTTTTCCCTTACTTTGATTAATAAAGTTTCATTACTTTTTTTTTCTGTGTTGATTTGTGTTGTGTTTTGTTTTAATGGATAATTAGATATTTTTATAGGCTTATTTGTTTTATTCAACGAGGTGATATCTAATAATAATATAGATTTAATGTTATATTAGAGTTTTATCGTTTTTTAGTGATATATCGTCGGTGATAAAGCAAAACCGCGTAACTAGCTTTTACAATAAGGTCCATTTTTGCGCAATGGAAAATGCCCATAAGCCTTATTTTTATCAATAATGTAATTTAGTATTTGATTCAAATTTTAACTTTATAGGAAAAGTTAGATACGCGGTTTTGAAATATCCCCGACGATATATCTTTTATAACCAAATTTTGTGTAGATTAAAAATAAGCTATGTTAATTAGACAAGAAATGTTAATAGCTGTAAGTATTAAGAATTGTCTTACCTATGTAAAAAGTAAATACTTATGCTGGCTGCAATAAAATATAAAAAAATGTACAAAATGCTTTTTATTAAAATGCAACAAACAAATTGTTTCCTTTTTTACATCTCAAAGACATAACTTGAAAGTCCATTTAAAAATAAGAGCATATCGATTCCACATCTAACGATCGAAATAATAATTTTCCCCCACTGAACCCAAAAAGACTTGTATCCAAAGCTTCAATCAAAAATGGCGCGAACGAAAAAAAAAACATTTTTTTTCACTCCACTGCGACAAAGGCACAGCCGTCAAATGCCATTGCTCAAATGAGAACGCAGTCATTCGCGAGTGTGGTGGAACGGAAAAATCATCGGATGAAAAAAAATGTCATCACGAAATACTTGGATTCAGAACTGAGAAGCGGTAACTAACATTAAAAAATCATAAATTTAAAAACACCTTCTGGTTTTTAAGTTATTAATTTTATGTTCTTTTTCATTGTAATTGTAGAAATGTATTTTTAAAGTACATACATAAATTAACAAATTACGTAAATATAATTAAGGACTTTTTTTAATAAGAGGTTTTCATTCTGTGCATAAGAATAATAATCATGGCCATAAACAAGTTTACACTATTATATTATATTACCGTTTTAGCGGGAATCGAATCTAACCAACGTTAAAGACACCGTTCTGTATACCTGCTCCAGAACAGTTGTCATTCTATATTAAATATTAATTTTGTGCTTAAAAATTAGATTCATTATTTAAATATTTGTAAAACAATTTTTTTATTCATTTTTTTAACAAATATACCTAAAAGTTTCATGTGTCACTTCATGATAAACAATATTAAAAATAGAAAAAAATATATTTAAAAAAAATCCATATACCGAGTCTTGCAATACACGCAAAGATTCATAATAGCGTGTGATAGTATTCAATACGATTTATTTCAATCGAGAACTCGAAAATGAAGGAGATATTTGATTTTAGAATTTAAGTACTATACTGAGGCTCAGCTTGATACAAACTAAAAGATCGAATAATTATATCGATTTTGTATTCGACTATTATTTTATAGACTAAATAAGTTATTCGATTATTTGTAATTCGACTGTTTCATGTAGTTTTTGCTAATGTTCACATAGATGTGATAGTGGGTCGAGCTCCAACAGACATGTAAATATTTCAGGTGTAAAGCAATGACAAACAACTTAAGTAAATCTTTGTGAGGTTCTGAGAGGAATAGTTATAAGTGTAATTCTCATCTAATAATGACTAATAAATGATGTTATAGATAGATTTAAGAATAAATACATCATGAGAAAATCAGATTTATAGAAACTAATTTAAATAATTAGAAAATATCGATTCTGTATTCGACCCGAAAATCGTTTAAAATTAAGCTAGTTTTCGATTACTTTTCGATTTTACATATTGAAAACCTAGTTGGTCGCAAATAAATAAAAAATTATACCTAAATAAATCTCTCCTTTTCATAACTAATTTTGTTTTAATATATAAACAATATTAAAAATGGAAGGAAAAGGTTCTTAATTTGAATATGTTTTTGTTGTTTATGCGAAAGGTCCGGTCTCTTAGTGTACGACTTACTTAGACTTAGTACATTGAACGAATGACAATGACTCGAATAAAAAATATTAAATCTTTTTACATTTTGGACTTCCAACCCCCTTTAGATCCTTTTCTTGTAGAGACCCCTCCCTTGTTTGATCCCATTTCAGGTTTATGAAAATATTTTACTTCAAAGTGTAGAAAATTAAAGTAGAAGAAAGAGATGAATGAAGAACACAGCTTATTATCAAAACAAAATTTAAAATTAATTATATTTTTCTAAAAAACAAAAACAATTATCTTTACTTGCAATGCCTTTTTAAAGTCAATGGAATTACATGTGTCATGTCATGTTAAACAATAAACGACGATTTTCTCAAGCTATTTGTTTCTAGGAGCTGCTCATCACACGACTTTTAAAACGAATTTAAAAAAGGATGAGGTTCTATGATCAGCTGTATGTATTACTTTTTTTATGTTTGTTCACCGATTTCACCGAGTTCACAGATAAAAAGAAGAGCGTTAAAAATCCGATCGCTATGTTCGTCTATCTGTGGCATCATATCGTTAACGAATGGACCAATTTTAGTGTTTTTTTTTTGTTTAAAAGCTTATGTAAATAAAATAAGCTAAGAACATAGCTATACTTTATTAAGATCCGTTCAGACATTTTCGCTCTAATCTAGATATAGAAAGGATCTGAGCAACCTATGCTAGTCTAATCAACTAGAAATTTACTCTACTGTGAATGATATCAAAGTAACATAATTGCATAACCTTGACCTGATGCTGTATCTTGGATCAGCAGAATATACAATTCCACACCAACTTAGATCAGAAGTATTGTGTTGAGGCTCATTGAAATGGTCTCAATGAGAACGTTGTAGAGCTTTTTTAATTTTAAATTATATAATTATGGCCTTCGTTAATTAAACATTTTGCAAGTATTTAGTCATAGACTGAATATTTAAATCGGAGACGTTTTTAGCGCCCTAATCTCAAAACCTATTAGTGCGATTTAAAAAAAAAAACATTTTTTTTATTTGACAGAACGCTTATCAAAGAAGGTTGTAATAGTGTGTCTTATCTTCAATTCAATTCAATTCTTTGGTTTATGGCTTTTAGTTGTGCCAATTAGACACATGTTATTTCGCCAATGTCACGTGGAATGGAGAAAACACGATGGAGATTGATCGGTGGGGTCGAGAATCCAACCTTGACTAAATTTTGAAAACACCATAAAATAGTGTGAATTTCATTGTTAGTCCTAAAACAACACAAAAAAGAGTTATAAATATAATAAATATATAGTATAAAAATACAACTAATAATAATGGGACAATCACATGTTTTATTTACAACTTAATTTTATTACATTTAATATATTTACACAGAAACGAACACAGTGGACTAAACACAAACATCAATAAACATTCAACATTTATAGGGCGGGGGATTTTAGGAGGGAGAACGTCATAGAGGGGATGAAGAAGTCTGGGACAGTTAAACAGGATATGGGATGGGGAACCTTCGTCTAAACCGCATTCGCACAGTGAGTGGTCACGAACTCTAATTTTAGCCAGGTGACTGGGAGTACATGTATGGCCAAGACGCAGACGACAAATAGTGGAAGTGACCCAGCGGTCAGCACGTCTAAAAAGAAAGAACCAAGGGCGTCTTGGAATGTCAGGTTGCAAAGTAGCATAATATTTACCCTTAACCGATTTTGATGAAATCCAAAAAGATGTCCAAGATTTGGACAAACGAGTATTCGCAACAGCACAGAGATCTTGTGAAGAATTTTTCAAGCTGAATGGCGGATTTGGCACACGAATCAGCAGTTTCGTTGCCAGGGATTCCGGAATGGCTGGGAATCCAAACTAGCGAGACCTGCAGTCCCTTTTGATGACACGTGTCTTATCTTAATCAAACCATGGTTAGATGACGACTGAATCATTTATTCATTTTGTTCTACCACATGCATTATTTTATAATTAATCCACCCACAACAAAGGTTATAAGCTATAAAACATCACGCTACGATTCACAGCGAAACCTCGAGAAAAACTATTGGTCAATAATTATGTTTATGTTCAGCCGTAATAAGATAACAAACAGACAGACAAAACGTCGTTCCAATTTCAAAAGCGACACACGTTTGTTTCTTAATTCGGAATATAGGGCGCGGTATCGTTCAGACACCTTTGAGGTGGCGGATGATTACTGAGAGGCGGATTAGGGGTCAGGGTTGCCACTTGCGAAGTTTTACATACTATATTAGATTAAAGATTTCAAATAAAACAAAACATTATTTGTATATTAAAATTAATTTAACATAATTGACTAAAATTGAAAATAAAAAAAAAATCACAATGTATTATAGAGGATGGACCGATTGTGACAAAACATGTTTAAGAACCGCTAGAAAACTCTTTATATTCATAAAAAAAACCGTATCCAAAATCAGTTCAACCGTTTTGTAGCTACGGTGCACCAGATAGGCATAGACACACATATCCCTCTTTTTGCGGGTTTAAAAAATGTTTCCCCGGATCCCCTAAACCCCCTTCTTATGTACGTCCATGAAACTCACACTAAACTCTCGGCTGGAGTAGCGTTATACTATATTATATTCTATGTTAACTATATTCGTATTAAGGTTTGTGCTTTAGTCATAATTAAAACTTATTTACTAAAGATTCATTATATGAGATTTAAAAAAATCAGCCCCAAGACTCCTTTCAGTATTTTTCGCTATCCCTTATAGTTTGGGATTTAACCATCTACACCCACATAAAAAAATCATCTGCATCTGTTTAATTATTTCACAAAATAATCACAACAAAACATCATTTAATTAATCTGTATAAAGTATACAAATAAATAAACACCTTTTCTCATATTTTCGCCAATTATTATGTAAAGGCGCAATGTTAAACAAAAAAAACATAAATAAAATAAATAAAAAGCAATATTTAATCAAACTTAGAATAAATACAACAATATGAACGTAAAAATAAAGTGCAAGAATCTATTTTTCACACCACATTTTTTATAAAAAGTTAAAAAAGTAAAGAGTAGCCGGCCCTACAACAGAGCGTTGTGATTGGCGCGCGTGCCTCTGGGAAATCAGCCGCGGTTACTCTGTAGCCTGACAAGCAGACTATGAACCACAGATTATCATAAAACGAGCACGAAAATTCAATATACAGACTAAATATACTAACAATATAATGTAATACAGGACTTTTTTTAAAGGAAAAGACTTTAAATGCAAAAAATGTAATTACGTTTACTTGGATACTTAGTCCAGTTATTTTGATTTTCAAATCGAAGTAATGATCTGGTTTTGATGAAAATTGTATGGGAGTAATTTGAAAGTATGTATTAACAACGTCAGACTTCAGTGACATGATGACATCTTATAATTACGTCCGTTACAACGTTTTTAAACACATTTCGCTAATTATTGTTGTTTAAATTTTTTTATCCATGTAAAATTATTGGATAAATAAGTTGTAAATCACACAGCCGGAATATAAATTAGTTCACATTTTGAATTTGAAATGTGTACGAAGAATAGTTGGACGCTGATAAGCAATATTGTATCAAGCCACACGGACTTCATTTTGAGAAAATGGCGTCTAAAGATGTCAAACCTATTCTTAACACATATGTTTAAATAAGTATATATCCATTTTTTCTTTATTTTTTAATAAAAGGTATAATGAATTAAAATCAGACTGATATATTTAATATATTATCAAATAAAAAAAATTTCAAATGTTTGAGATTATTGTATAAATTGCAAAATATGTAACGCACTTGAAACTCGAACCAATTAATTTAGAAACTTTTTTCCATACTTATTTAGTTTATATGACTTCAATTTCTTTTTAATAATGTTAAATAGGTGATGCAGTATCAAAATACACCAATATCTCCGAATTTGACTTTTTGTGGGTTGACACATTATTGCTTATCAGTATCCAGTTAATTTGTATACAATACGTACTTTGTAAATTTATAAAATGAAATCAAAGAGATATTTCGACTGTGATTTATTGTGTTGTGGATTTATAGGCTGGCTGCCAATAAATCCACAACTTTGTGAAAACAAGCGGATGTTTCTCGTTCATGCAAAAACTACGTGACTGATTCTTAAGAAACTTTACAGTAATATAGAAAATACACGCATCTGATTACACATAGGGAATATTTTATCTACATACCACTCGAGCAAAACGCGAAAAATAAGTTCGTTTAGTTAGAGTAAAAATAATCGAGGTTATGTGGATCTTGAGCGTTCGTCGTTTAAACACTGAATTTTTCAAACATGTTAAAATTAAATAATTCCATACTAAAATCAATCAATAATAATCATATAAAGTTAAAAAAAAACACCAAACAAACAACAAGAAATAAACAATACTTTTTATATCAACTTAACAGCCATTAAAAATCATTCAAGAACCCGCCAAAATAAATATGCTCTGTATCACAAGAACACAATTACATTACAAATAGAATCAAGCTCAGCTCCCATTTACCCTCCGAATCACTATCGAATAGACATCTTAATACACTCAATAAAAACTCACGCAATTCTCAACCTTATTATTAAAAAAATAAGCGTTATTAGGGCTCATACTATCACACAATCACAAAAATGTATGGAATCCAAATGAAAAAGGTGTCAAAGATCGAATTTACGATTCATTATACTTAATCCGAGTAAAATCGAGGGAGGCCTTTTGAATCGATACGTTTGAAATTGGAACTTATATATCGAGAAATAGAGTCGAATTTTAATAAAAAAAACAAAATGACATTCGATTTTCAAAAAAGCATTCCAAGTGCGCATGTAAGTGCCCATTGTGGCGGCAGATGGCCCGTTCGAATTTCGTATCGAAAGGACGCATGTCGCGCCACAGATTATACGCTGTGTTACAATAATATAGAAACTATTTTCGCGCCGTTTTCGCTTCGATCCCTTTGACGGTGGCTATTTTTTTAAAAGCATGAAGATCGTTGTGTTTAAAAAAGTAATTCGTTGTTAGAGCCAGCTAGCGAGGGTGTAATTAAGTCTATATGAATCAGTTGCCGTGTCAATTAGTGTTTATGAATAAAATTACTACTGGCCGTAATGTTTGGGGTGTGGTTTTTTTTTAATGACATTAAGCCCATTACAAGTTAGCGGTAAATAAATGACGCAGCGTTGAAATTAATGTCGCAATTAAGTGGATGTGTTTTTTATTTCTCGTATGGTATTACTTTATTTTATTATGTCATTTGTTTTAAATGATAAATTAGTGTTTGAATTAAAAAATATATATTCAAGACAATTTTAAATAAGGAACGGAGCTTAACTGCCCAATATGATTCGCCTTGTTTTAATAACAAATTAAAAGTATACAAATATGATATTACGGTTTGTGAAATACGCAATAAGTAAATGTCGAGATTTTAAATTGAACGTGATGTTTTTATTATGACATAAATGTGGTATCAAAATTGTTAAATGTTATCAAAACATCATTCAAAATACATTCATTTTCATTTAAAATCGAACTTTTTGATTAAATTATTAACAGTTTTTTTTCTTAATAATCGATTTTCTGAACAATAATACCTACTATTGTACGTTAAGAATATTTTTTAAAGAAACAATAGAAAACGAAATAATCATCGATAAATATAAAATTACAAAACCTATACCAATTACAAGTAGAAAACGAACGAAAATAAATAAAAACAATAAAATCACTTCGCATAGACAAAAGAAACCCTGTAATATAAAACCTCAAACCATAGACAATACACAGATAAGATAATCGTAAAGAATTGATCCGCGATAATAAAGCTGGAGCTAGACGACCGCTAATAGGTTGAAATGAATTGAAAATATGTGTTGGGGCCATTAGCGGGGCGCCATTACGCGTCCCGCGGGCGCTCGGCCTAATGCGACAAAGATTATTGCGTAGATGTGATATAGAGTTATTCATAAGGCTTTCATCTTTTACATAGTGTAATTAATGAGCCTGCGACTTCGTTCGCGTGGACTATAAAATGATTGGCTTGTCTCTTATATAGCAAGTACTCTGTGGTGCCTCTCAAGAAAGGAATATTTTACTCGCATTAATAATAGTTTTTTTAATAAAAATTGTCTTTTTCTTTAGTTTGCTGTATACTATCACTTTACAGAAGTTGATTTTTATACGTGACACTCTTATATGGTACAATAAGGCAGAATATGCTTATTTTCAAAATCAGCGGCTTCGAGTCTTAGCTAGGAATAATAAGTTTTCTAAAAAAAATATAACTTAAGTTGCTCCATAACATTAGCTATCTGAAACTGAAAATCTCGTCAAAATCAGCCCAGTCGTTTAAGAAATTAGTCGGAACAAATAGACATACAAAAATTTAATATTATATACGTACGAAGCCCGGGTGAGCCGATAGAGTATTAAGAATTACATTTATAAATTTTACCCACAGACTTTTATAAAGACTTACAGAAGTTATTTTTCATTAAAAGGAAAGAATTATAGAACTATTAACACGCCATTAAATATTTCGTTTTAATCGTTTCAACAATGGCATTTGATTTTTTAAATTTCTTTTTTTACATTGACCATAGACACAATTTAAATGATCGCTGTATAATCTGTGTGTATAGTCTATGGCGCGCCCGCCCCAATGTTTTGGGTTCGGCCGGGGGTCGGATTTCGCGCCATTTGGCCAACCGGTCGTGTAATAGTCCCGTTAAGTTTAACTAACAGTGAGATGCTTCTTAGTTTTAATTAACTTGACGTATAGGAGGTAATGATTTAAAAACTTTCTGCCTTGTGTTTTAAAAAAGTCTTATTTTTTTTTAATACTAGAAGTGCCCCGTTCACCAGCGTTAATTTGAAAAATGATTTTTATATATTGCTCTATTTATTTGAATCAGATATTGTTCACATATACCTATTCGGTTTATTTTTATAAAAATAAATAAAATGTATGAAGTAAAAGTAGCCAAGTTACTTCTTTTAACATTAGCTATCTGCGAGTTAAAGTCTCATCAAAATCGGTCCAGCCGTTTTAAAGACACAGACAAAAAATTCATATCCATTTAGTTTAAAACCGTTAATTCGAAATTACAAACAGTCACTTCAATTATATCTATATGTATATAATTTATACATTATAATTTAATATAATGAAGGCCCAGTGTGCGTCGCCGTTTCAAATCTCTAATGTGCCTCTTTAGCCAGCATTGTCTATTTGAATTTAGAATAAGCCCGCTCGAAATTTGAATTGAGATGTTTGTTTTCGATTCGATGGTTACGGTTTAATTCGACTCGTGGAATTGTAACAAGTTTAAATTTCGAATTCGACGTTTGAAATTTGATCGATTGGGAGGGTAATAAAGCGATTAAATTTTAAAATATTGAATTTGTATTTCGAAATGTTTATTGAGTTTTTTTTTAATTAAATATTCGCTATAAATTCTTATTTGTGAGGTAATATCCGAAGTGCCTACTTTTTAAATGTAAATATAGGCGATAATAATTTTCTAAGCAAACAGGCTATCTAATGAGTTTTTAACAATAGCTAATAGTTACCGAAATTAGTATTTTAAATAAGACAAACTTAAATCACATGAAACAAGACAAAATTCACAATTAAAAAAAGTATAACATTAACTAAGAAAGAAAAAAGTATTCCTAATTAACTTAATCATCCCCATATACATCCAATTGAACAATAAATCAGTATTAATTACAAAAACTAACAACACACTCGAATCCGGCTCGAAGGACCAAAACATCAAAGCGGCACATCAAAGGGTATCACGTGATATTAAGTCTCGCAGTAATTACTCGCCGGCCAATGGCGTGAGAGCGTTTTTGTGAGGGTGGATAATTGGAGGACTAGTGGCGCCGCGGGCGGGGGCTAGCAGTGTCTTAGATGTTTCGGAAATATATGTGGTTTTGTCGAAAAAAAAAATATTATTATGAAAATTTGGTTCTGAGTGCGTTTCTAATTGTTGTTCTTCAAGGCTTTCTCCAGACAAAAAGATAGATTAGCTATAGTTATAGGGATATAGATATAGTGAACAATGGTTCAAAATTAGACATTTTTTTAAATATATATATTTTAATACATTATTTTAATATACAAACATACAACAGTATTCGAATACAAAAAATACTCTTAATTTTAATAGAAATATCTTCTTATTAATTTTCATTTACCGAAACGTTAAATCTGCACGAAAAGGTTAAAATTATTATATCATACTTTTTTCTAATACCACAGTAATTATAACAATTAGTGTAGAAAATAAAAAGTTACCATGTATCTTTAAAAAAAAACTGTCAAAATTGAAGGTTATTTATGACCGCCATTTTAGATTTATAAAACTAAAACCTAACCTAATAGACGATTCATTAAACACCTCATATATACGTACTCAGATAGTAATATTTCTTTTCGTAGAAAAATATAACCGACTTGAAAACAAAAAAGTGTTTGTTTTTTATATACATAGGCTAACGATCAGTCACGTCAAACTTATAACTCCTTTTTGATCGGGGGGTAAAGGGTAAAAGTCGGTCAATAAAATAAATTCAAACCGAAATTTAATTAAAACTTTAAATAGAGCAATATAAACATGTAATAATTATTTTCATAGAAAAATATAACCGACTTCAAAGAGAAGGGTACTTGTACTAAATGGACAAAAGAACACAGTAATCGAAAATCGAATAAATATAGTGATGAGTTCCTTTATTTACTTACAAAGATCTTCATTAAATCCAAATATTTTATATACTAAAATACGGACTCGTAAACATACAAACACACTTACATACAGGGCGAATATAAACCTAGCTTTATTTTAAGTCAGTTAATTAAAAAGCATAACATTTCTTTGTCATCGCAGTCGAGTGAAATACAACTCAATGCAACCCCATAAAAAACCACAACCAAAACCCATATAGCTATTGCTTAAACAACTGCCAAAACATGGCAATTTTATGGACATATCAGATGCCCGGTCCCGCGGGATTGCGATGGGCCCCGCGGGATTCATCCGGGATCGCCCGGGATGGGGGACAAATCCGGGTACTTAATGACTATAAACACTAGTTAAATGATTGAATGCATTTAGGGTGTTTGAAGTCCCATTGTCTGTGGCACTTGTATGACATCCATCTCACATAAAAGATTAGTTTTTTAGACGTCTAGCTGCCCCTCGCGGTGTCACTCACGTTTACCGTTACTGCTTCGCTCCTATCAGTCGTAGCATGTAATATAGCCTATAGCCTTTCTCAATAAACAGGTTACCAAACGCAAGAATATACTGTCATACTACAAAAGACGCATTAAAACCATGTTGAACACGTGTCTAGCTAAACAGTGTTTAAGATTTAAACATTGCTTAAAATATTATCTAAATTGCTTAACAGCGAATAAACTCATAAACTTATTGATAAAAGTTATACGTTACGTTTGACAGCAAAAATAGGTTTTAAACATCTATTAAACTCACTTAAACGTATATTAATCTATGTCTAAAGCATGTTTAACTCAAAACTGTCTTAGACGCGCGTTTAACGTCTGTTTAAATCTTTTGTAGTAAGGCAGTATGTTTTTAATTGGTTCAGTAGTTTCAGAAATTAACCCATAATTTTGAACAAAAAATAAATTAAATAAGTTTCAACTTTTTCTTTTCCTTTCTGTAAACGTAACTTCTAAATTAGCCTATGCTAGTTTATGCTGATCTTTTGTGATAGTGATTTTTTGGTACCTTTCGAGCCAGCCCTGCTTTTGTCAATGGACTACAGTTTCACTCTACCTGAAAATCAATTCAAATCAAAATATACTTAATTTAAATAGGCTTTTACAAACAATTTTGAATCGTCAATACAGAAACAAAAAGGAAAACAAAAAATTAATTTAATGAATTCACTACCGGTTCGGAATGTAAATTCTACCGAGAAGAACCGGCAAAAAACTCGATAGTTAATCTTTTAAAAAGTTTTACAATAGGTACATACATTTGTGAGTTACAAATATATTAAATACCCTGTGTGAATCCAGCTTATACTAAAACCAAGCACCTTCATCATCTATATAATCTTGAATAGAATCATATGCTTTAGCTATTAAGGACCTGCTTTGGTAAAGTCTACAATAAATTATTTTATAATTCAAAAGTACCTACCTCTTTAAATAAAATAAATTTTGTAATAATTATCTACTATTTAATATTTTCATCTAATTGTTATATTAGATAACAAAGTAATGGTGTTTATTAACCATAATGTCATAACCCATTACCGCAGTCGAGCACACCCTCATGGGGTTACTTGATTTTCCAATTACCCGCCCCATAGACAAGAGAACAGTCTTGTGATCTACGTATTGTGTTTAGGGTCTGTGGTTGGATTATTACTGGACTTAGTGTAGGAGATTTTGTCTTTTTTTTGTACCTTTACATATTTTCGACTAATAATAATAATGGACGTATTAATACTGTATGGGCACTAATAAATGGACGCTGATAAGCAATACTGTGTCAAGCCACACGGGCTTCGTTTTGAGAAAATGGCGTCTAAAGATGTCAAACCTATTCTTACTAAATTTGTTTGAAGACGTATATATTCATCTTTTCTTTTCTATTTTGATAAAATGTATATTGAATCAAAAGTAGATAGATTTGTTTAATATGTTGTCTAATAATATGTTTTCAAATATTTGAGATTATTTTATAAATTGCAAAATATGGAACGCACCTGAAATTCGAAACATTGAGTTAAGAAACTTTTTTCCATACTTACTTAGTTTTGATGACTTGAATTTTTTTTAATAATGTTAAATAGGTGATACGTCACCTATTTAACATTATTAATCGTCGTATCAAAATACATCAATATCTCCAAATTTGACTTTTTGTGGGTTGACACATTATTGCTTATCAGCATCCAAATAATATTGCGTCAAGCCACTCAGACTTCATTTTGAGAAAATGGCGTCTAAAGATGTCAAACCTTTTCTTAATAAATCTGTTTGAAGAAGTATATATCCATCTTTTCTTTTACATTTTGATAAGAAGTATAATGAATTAATAGCAGATAATCC
Organism: Hypolimnas misippus; assembly: GCA_037950945.1. Classification (NCBI taxonomy): domain Eukaryota; kingdom Metazoa; phylum Arthropoda; class Insecta; order Lepidoptera; family Nymphalidae; genus Hypolimnas; species Hypolimnas misippus. The sequence continues at coordinate 8,653,280 of JBBEEQ010000009.1, forward strand.
AGTAAGAGTTTTATCTAATAATACATTTTTCAAATACATAAGATTATTATATAATCCAAAATAAGGAACACACTTCAATATTCTAAACAATAAATTATGAAACTTTCTTCCGTACTTATTAAATTCAGATGAATTTTTTTAATAATGTTAAATACGAAGCGCATTATTAGATTACATCAATTTGAATTTTGAATCTAAATTTGACTTTTTATGGGTTGACACATTATTGCTTATCAGCATCCATCTATGTACTGGCTGTAGACTATATACATTTTGTGTGTACATTAATACTGCCGTATCATATAAAACGTATACTGTTTTAGTAAATTTAAACAAAATGTAAAAAAAAATACTAAAACAATATGAATTCCTATCAACAAATAACAGTTAACATCTCGAGAAGTATATAAAAAAAATTGACAAACGTAAACTACATTAAACTGTCGAAATAATTATAACACTTCATTAAACTACAATGAAATTGTCAACAAATTGGCAAATAGCAAATTATCCGCCATCTGCTACCATTTGACGTCTCCCAAAGGGTTTTGGCGCGCTTTTGCATCTGTCAAGCGGCCATCTTTGTGGATAGATAAAATTTGCGATTTTCCAAACCATTGAATGCAGTTTGGTGAAATTAACCGCACGTGATCCGTTTATTTTAAAATTACTTCTGGCCAGCTATTTTTTTTTTAGAATCCGTTAGTTTTTTTTTTACTTTCATAAGAACTATTTGTCTTTCTGTTTAGATATTAATCTCATTAACAATTGCTTAAATTCAGAGCTGTAGCCTACCGACGAGTCGTATACGTGCAGGATTGACCGGAGCAGTATCTCACTCTCAAAAAAGATCGATGCGAAGTAGCTATATAGCTGCGCTTTATACCGTAACTAATCTAAACCCCTCCCCCCCTTTTTCATTACCTTATGTCCTATTCTCATTACCCCTAAATCCTAATGACTGTTTAAATTGGCAACGCATTTGTCTGGTGCTGCCGATTTCCATCGGTGGTGATCACTTAATCAAATATCCCGACTGATCCTTTGCTATTATAAATATTAAAAAAAAACAATTGTACCATTTACTATAATAATCATAATCTAACAATAAGATAAATCAATTAAAAAATCGAACATAGTAGCTAAGATTTTAAAAACAAACAAAATTATTGAATATTTTAATAACTTAACTAATCTACTTTAACGAAATCGAACTTAAAAATCATATAATAAACCTAACACAATCGCTAATACACTTAAAACTAACAATATAGTCACTGTTAACAACTGCACTTAGATCGAGCGTCGGTCAGACCTGATCCGGGCACTCCCACACGAAACCAACGAAGCGTGAAATATGGAACATCGACAAAGGAGCTAATAACTCGTATGAAACACCCTTAGCGCACCCTCTCGTGGGGTCTAAGGGATGAGGTAATCGCGAAATTGCCTATGAGCGTGTTATCTAGCGTTAGCAGAATTCGCGTTTGACATTTTAATGTTAGTAATTTTATTCAATTCAATTTTAAGCTTTTAGTTGCGCCATATGAGCACAGATTATTTTGCCACTGTCACATAGGATGGGGAAGATACGAAAATTGTTGCGTTTGTAATTAAAAATTGAGATACATTTTGAAAATAGTAGGAATTACATTATTAATCCTTGACCTATAAAACAAACATACACAGTCTTAGTAGACATAAACGAGTTATTAAAATACACTCACATTACAGTTAAACTATTTACAGTTTAATTTTATTCCTATCAACTTATTTCCATATAAATGAACGAAAAGGAAGAGACACAAGACTTAACAAAGATTAAGATTTATAGGACGAGGAATTTTAGGAGGTAGAACGTCATGGACAGGAGAGTTTAGGACAGTTAAAAAGGATATGGGAATCTGTACCTTCATCAAGACCACATTACCAGTAATTTTATATGGTTTAATAAAAGTTATGGCAAAGATGTGTCAGCCAGCGTTCTAATTGGCGATTTGACCAACCCTGTAACTTATTTTTTCGGCGAGAATTACATTAGTAAGTTTTATTCTCAAGAACGATATAAAACAACTTTGTAACCAAGTAACAGATACGTAGTAAGTAGTACGATAGCTGAGAATATTAGAAATAAGACATTGACAAATTCTTACCGGTAGCAAATGACTTATGTAAATCTTTATGAAAGTCAGGAAGCAAAACTTATAAGTACAATTCTCGCTAAACAAAAATTTTTTTGAATTTTACTCTCATAACATCTCTGTAACCTGGGAACTGTTAACTACGTAACCATAAAAAACCTTCAAATGACTGATCTTCATAAATTATAGCTAAGAATCATCTTGATTTCATTATCGTTTAAACACAAAAACTGCATCACAATTGGTCCATTCATAATGGAGTTACGATACCACAGACATATACATAGATACACAAATACACACGTCAAACTTATAACACCAGTTTTCTTTAATTGGTGATAAAATAAATGTGCAATTAAAAAAATCGCTCTCAGCGTCTGTCACAGACCATACAAAAACATTGGCTATGGAAAATATTATTTATCTATAGTTCCATCGGTAACTCCTTTGTCGGGTATAAAGACTATTGTTGGTCATAGACAAGCCAATTTTTTTCGTGGCGTCTGCCAATTTTTTTTTATTTCATACCGCCTTGAAATTCGACGTTTGTTTTATTTTCACCGAAGCGAATGAATTTAAGGAATAATTTTTCAGTTTTTATATTTAGTTATTGATCTGTTTTATAGATAAGATATTATTTGACTAAATTGTATGGCATTGAATAAAAAACATATAATTTTACAATCGATGAATAGTACCCACTTGCGACCGTTTCTGTACTCATTTTGCTGTTACGTGTTTTTAATATAATGCCCTTTTAATATATTTGGAGGGTCACATGAAATTATTTATTTAATTATTTATTGCACACGCAAGAAAAAGATACAGAAATACATTACAATAGAGTGTAAAAGAGGTTTTATCTATGGTAGTATTTCTTAAAGACAATCCTGTATGCAAAGGAAACATTTTGTGTTATGTGCTGTACATATGGCTGAATATGGCTGACAAGCAATAATGTGTCAAATGTTGATGTATTTTAATAATGCTTAATAATAATGTATTTTACATTATTCAATTATTTTTCAAGTTACTTAACTAAATAAGTATGGAAAAAAGTTTCTTAATTTAATGTTTCGAATATTTTTATTTATTTATTGGAAAAGTTACACCATCGACTTATCACTAAGACATTCACTTTTCAATTACACAAGGTGATTACATCTAGGTGTATAAATAATTACAGGTGTAAACAGCATTGACTATAAAGATAACTAAACTAACCTAATAATTAAAAATACAAATATTAAAGTGTATTCAATATTTTACAATAAACAATAATCTCATATATTTGAAAAAATATTATTAGATAAAACTTTTAATTCATTACACCTTATATAAAAAAAAGAAAAGTCAAGTTGGATATATACTTCTTTAAACAACTACGTTGGACGGCGTTGCTTGGCAACTAGCTTGCAATAGAGTATAAAAGGCAAAAATATCTTTGAACCTACAAGTCAATTACGAGCATACTCGTATCATTTCGAAATGGGTACAGATTTTAAACGTCTAATAAAATATTAATTTTTTTTTTCGGATTATTATTTTTTTTTTTTTGAGATTGCCTACATACATACTTACGAACAAATTTTACATCTTTATAATATTACTATAGATGATCTATACATACTCATACATATGTGTATATGTTCGAAAAACATAACCCGTCTCCGGCAGTCGGGTAAAAGCATCGGAACGCGAGTGAAGCCACGAGGCACGACAAGTAACATATACCAATATCCTAGTAATATGAACTCAAAGCTATGCCTTAATCACGTTACTTTGACGGTTTTCAGCTTTCGATTTTTTGCAACCCATTTGCAGCGCGCCACTTTTTAATTCTTTTGACGATGGGCCTGGCACGCGCTCGTGTATGAAGGGATGGGGATGTGTATATCGATAATTTTTATCGATAAAAATCTTTATTTACTAGCAGCCTTTTTACTCGCGCTTGACATAGGACTTTCATATAAACTTCCAACCCCAGTTTTATCCCCTTAGGGGTCGAATTATTCTAAATCCCGTCTTAGTGAGCACATACGTTTAAAAAAGAACTCCCATTCAAAATTTGAAACTACTAGCACTTATAATATCTCATCATTATCATCATCATCATTTCAGCCGTAGAAAGTCCACTGCTGGACATAGGCCTCCCTAAAGTTGTCCAAAGGGATGTATTCGACGCGGCCTGCATCCAGCGTCATCCGACGACCTTATAAAGGTCGTCTGTCCATCTTGTAGGTGGACGTCCTACGCTGCGCTTGACGGTCCGTGGTCTCCATTCGAGAACCTTTCTGCCCCTTCTGGCTATGTCGACGATTCACGATCGACGATTGTAATTTCTGGGATATCGTAATGAGTAAGTCACCTTTCGCTTTTATATGTATAGATTTATATACCAATAGTGGCATCGATAGTTACTTAGACTTAATATAGTTATTTTCAGTTTCATCTTTTTTTTTAATAAAATTATTCGTTTATACCAAATAAAATACATGTACAATAATATAATTCAAAGAATACAGGATAATTTATCTCTTATGAGAGGTCTCTCTCAGGAACGTTACACGCGTTTTTGCGGTATAATTAATTAATATTTATATTTCAGTTAAAACAAGTTAGTACACTATATATGTTATAATGCCTATGATAAATTTTATAACACTTAAAACCGTTTGCTCTAACTATAAACAAGTATGGATGTTAATGGAAAACATTTGTCAAAAAGTATTTCATAATCAATAAAAAATACTTAATTGACGCACTAAATTATTACTCACTTATTTACTTTTTAATTAAATTTAATAATTCATTGATTAATTTTAGAATAACGATTTAAATTAATTTACATTATTAAAATTATATTTTTCGATACATATTTCATATGTTGAATCGTGTACGAAAAGTGTAACTATGTCCCTACCAATAACATATCTTGTAAATAATTAAAATCAAATAAGATATCGATATTTCCTATTCCCATCCCTAGTACCTCACTCGCATCGAGCTCAGAGCCATCATATTTCATTTTTATCATTTTATCCAATCCTTTGCCGAAACCATACTTTTAGAAGGCCCGCTTTTTAATTCGTTTTGCTATGATAACTACGGCTGGCTTTTTATTCGTCGAATATTACTTTTGACTGCTGCACGGCTTCGGTGTAATGTGTACTCGTATTTAGGTAAGATCATTCGTTACTAGTTACATTTACCTGTATTGGAGACGTTTTATAACAATGAGTTAATAATAATTAGTATATTTTAAACTTTGATAAGGTCGTCAATTGACTGATCGGCACAAATATACTCGTGCCTGACATATTCAGTCGCTAGCTATTTGCTAGACTAGTTGAGGGGAGCTGAGCTTATAACCTATGGTTAGGTATATAATGTCATTGATTGCAGTGTCATTGTGACTGGCTAGCGCGCTAAAAGTTGCAGGTTCTGTCCTCGCTTATGACAACCATCTTCTTCTTTTTAGGGTGTCATCTTCTTTCGAAGTTTGGCGATCATTAAGGCAACTTGGACTGTTGATACCGCAATTCTGAACAGGGAACAGGTACTCTTGTCAAACCATTGGAATAGGTTTTTCGGCCAGGACATCCTCCTCCGTCCCACAGTTCGTTTTCCTTGAATTTTGCCTTGTATGATGAGCTGCAATTCATATTTAGTTTCTTATAATGTGGCCAAAATACTCAAGCTTTCTTTTCTTGACCGAGTATAAAACTATTGTTTTTTTTTTTATTTATGCGACTCTTATGCACTGTTACATTCGTGATTTTGTTTCTGCAGGATATCCTTAACATTCTCCTGCAGTGTCATTGTGACTGGCGAGCGCGCTAAAAGTTGCAGGTTCTGTCCTCGCTCATGACAATCATCAATATAAGCTTATTAGGCATGTTGATGTTTGTTGTGGGTTGTGTGTTTCCAATGGGAGCATATTAAGTATAAACGAGGCACAAATGTGTTGCCGACTGACGAAGAAATAGGAGATGCAGAGGAATAGGGAAATGAGAAGAAATAGAGGCTTTAACAAGGTGTATCAAAACTAAAAATCTCAACCGTGGGTAGTAATAAAATACAAAAATATCAGTTTACAGTCATTACTGGGGTGTGTTGTTGGTAACCTTTAATTAATAAACTTATTCGTATGATTTACTAGTGATTTCTAGCACGTAACGCGAGTCCTACCTACAGTGTCAAATCCGAAAACCTCAACGCGACTGTCCAGTGATGAAAACGCGTAAATATCAGTTATACAGTCATTACGGGGACGTGTTTTATTTACGGCTCTACGTAACGTTATCGTAACATATGACGTCACATATTTGTTTTCGTTTGCTCCGCGACTAATGGTTTAATATTCGTGGGCGAATAGAGATGAGTTTTGTTTGCAAACGAGCTTTTAACTGACATTAGTTATTGGGCTGTAAAAGGGTATGGATGTATGTGTGAAATTAAATCTTTTGAATTTAGAACTCGCTTATTAATGGAGAAAATTAATGAAATATCTTCAGTTGAAGAGTTATATGTAGAGACTGTATTGGATTTTGTCTATAAATGTTTATTTATTTTGCAGTACGAGATGGCCTAGTGGGTAGAATACGTAGAACAAACGTCGTTAAGAGCAAACAATAAAATCTAATTTACTTTTTATATTTTAATATTAGTGATCTCATCCAAAATTTCAGACCGCACCTGCTGTTGCCGCTAAGTTTTCCAGTACTAAATTTATATATTTTAAACTTTCGCGATTTATACTATTCATATTTAATATAACGGGTCTTATCGCGATAACTAATGGTAGTAATACCTTTTTATTGCCCGACGTTTCGACGAAGTTACATTCGCCGTGGTCACGAGCTGACTGACCACGGCGAATGTAACTTCGTCGAAACGTCGGGCAATAAAAAGGTATTACTACCATTAGTTATCGCGATAAGACCCGTTATATTAAATATGAATAGTACTAAATTTGTTTAAATTTATCTCGACAAGAAAAACATCAATTCAATTCTTTGGTTAATGGCTTTTAGTTGTGCCAATTAGACACATGATATTTCGCCGATGTCACGTGGAATAGAGAAAACACGATGGAGTTTGATCGGTGGGGTCGACAATCTAACCTTAACTAAATTTCGAAAATACCCCAAAATAGCGTGAATTTCATTGTCGTGAGGAAACCTGCATGTACCGGAAGAAATTCTGACACATACACCTATATCCGCTAACAGGCAGAGAAGCAGCGTGGTGGATTAAGCTCTAAGCCTTGTTCTTAATAGGAGACTTTACTTTTAGCAGTGTTAATATTAATTATATTAGCTTTACGGTGTTATATACTGAAGGATAATATATGTTAATTAATTGTTATTCAATACTATTCTCAAAATACTATTGATAATTTCCTTTTTATAATATAAAGTTGCACATTGATTCTTTATTTCAAGCTATAAGAGAGCCAATGGCGGAAAGAAGTTGTAATATTTTAGTCCACAGATAACCAACACTGTTAAAGTAAATTGTTATGTAAATGTCAAAAATAACGCACTGACATTAAATTCTTTCAGATGTAAAGCAATGACAAACAACGTTTAATCGAACTATCCCAAATTCAGAACCCGAACAAGCCCTTATCCTGTCTTCTTAAAAGCTTCCTCTATTTTACCAAACTACCAAATCCTTGTGTTCAACTTCCCATGAATCCTCTTTTTTCCATCCCTTTTAAGGCCCTTGTTCATCAACCTCCCGTAGTAACCATTTGTCAAAGGTTCACCTGACACTGCGTCCGATGCGTCTAAACTCTCCCCGGAAGGCTGTGTTGGTGCAGCTTGCTGGATCCCTAAATTCAAAATTATTTTACAATTTAAATGACCGCGCGAATCATCAGTCTTCACTGGTGAGGCGATCGCCTTATTGGAAGCAATCTTATATGCCCACTCCCATGACTTAAGACGGACTATTATATTGACCGACTCCTTAAGCTGCCTTTTAGCCATTAAGGAAAACCCATTTCGTAGTAGAAAGAGGTATTTCGTTATTTTATATTTAATTTATTAATGGATTCCCAGCCATTTCGGAATCCCTGGCAACGAATCTGCTGATTCGTGTGCTAAGTCCGCCATCCAACTCGGTTCCCTAGATCATTTCAAAAATTTCCCTCAAGTTCTGTGTGCTATCGCGAATACTCGTATGGCTAAATCTTGGACATCATTTTGGAATTCATTAAAATCAGTTAAACGTAAATTATGTCAGTCTGCAGCCTGAAATTCCTTTGGTTTTTTCTTTTTAGACGTGCTGACCGCTGGGTCCCTTCTAAAATATGTCGTTTGCGTCTTGGTCATGCGTGTACTCCTAGACATCTTACAAAAATTAGGGTACATGACCACACGCTTTGCGAATGCGACTTAGACGAAGGTTCCCCATCCCACATCTTATATAATTGTCCTAGACTTCTTCATCCCCTCTATGACGTCCTTCTTGCTAAAGTCCCTCGCCCTATAAATATTGACTGTTTATTAATGTTTGCGTTTAGTGCAATGTGTCCGTTTTTATGTAAATATATAAAAAGTAATAAAATTAAGTTGTTAATAAAGTGTGTGATTGTCTTAATTAAATTATAAGTATTTATATAATGACATGTATTTAATTTATTTAATTATATTCGTGTTGTTTTAGGTTAAGGACTAATAATAAAATTCACACTATTTTAAGGCGTTTTCCAAATTTAATTAAGGTTGGATACTCGACCCCACCGGACAATCTTCATCGTGTTTTCTCCACTCCACCTGAAGTTGGCGAAATAATATGTGTACAATGGGCACAACTAAAAGCCACAAAACAAAATAAAGAAGAAAAAGCAATGACAAACAACTTACGTAAATATTTATGAAGGTCTGAAAGCACAACTTATAAAATTAATTCTTACCTAACACTAGGAACCCTACGAAGTAAAAGCTCAAAAGCTTATCGAGCAATCAATTATGATACGCATAATACGATGATTCATACACACGGCCGGGCGTATGTTTGTATGTAAATATACTAATATAAAACGCTCTTATCTGTCGATCCTAACGTTATTTGAATAAAAACACAATTAGGCACGCGTTGTTGTGATCGCAACGAGTTTGATTAATTTTGTTTTACTGATAATAGGTTGGTGTACAGTAAGCGAGGACTTGGGACAATTCAAATTCAATTTTTTATCGAACTCAAAATATACTTTATTCAAGTGGGCTTTTAAAACGCTTTTGAATCGACAATTTACAAATTCGTTTTTAGTATATCTTAAACCCTTCGGATGTAAAATCTATAATTTTACCGAGAAGAACCGGAAAGAAACTCGGCTCGATGAGGTACTCTTTTAAAATCAATTAATACAGATTCTATTTTCAATAACATAATTTAATATCCTGCATTTAATTGTTCATATTACAATATGTCCATGCATTTTTATCGTTTATATGATCTTTTACAGGGTACAATGCTTTATTAATTAATGATTTCTAACGTAGGCTTCGAACTTAGAAGGTGTCATAACTAAAATAATTTGCGGGAACTTATTATAGATACTAACATCAAGCCCCAAACTTTATGAAGTCGAAAATTTGATGTTACAAGTTTATTTTTATTTCTTATATATATATATATATATATATATATATATATATATATATATATATGTATATATAAAAGAAAAAAAAATATAATCATAAAAGAAATATATAGTTGCGTTGCGTTTATTTATTTATTTATTATTTATAACTATTAGACGGTGACCCGGTGAACTTCGTATCATTACATACTTTCGTTTTTGTACAATGTTGTCAAAACTCAACACAAAATTTATTATTTTATTTATCTAGCGAAAAAGTAATAATAAAGGCAAGTGAAACCGCGAGAGACAATTAGTGTTGGATATTTTAAACTGCGAAAAAAGCTTGTAAAAATAACGAAATTGTATGACTACAATGTTAATTATTTATCTTTTTGGTCAAGTCTAAGCTGTTAGTGACGTAACCGCACGGGGTGCGTAGATCGTTATCGGATGTTCTTGTTCAAAAATTAATCGTTACGAACTCGATTCTCGGAATGCGTAAATTGCATTAATTTTAATTCAATTACTCGCTTATTTTAACATGTTACAAAGTTTTTTTTTTAACATAAGGTTATAAATTTATTTTATTTTTCTATTGAACAAAAGTGACTTTTTGTGTTTGTATTTTATTCTTATATATAGTTATCTATATTAAATCAAAAAATACTTTATTCAACTAGACTTTTAAAAGCACTTTTGAATCGTCAAAACAAATAAAATTGATTTAAATACCACCAATAAGGAAAAGCTACCACCGGTTCGGAATGTAGATTCTACCGAGAATAACCGGCAAGAAACTCGATAGGTTGTTTTAAAATTATGTTATTAAGTATATACATTTAAAAATTACAAATGTATATATTAAACATCCTGTTTCATACAGGTATCCAGCTATACTAAATCCATGCATTATTATCATCTATATAAATGTACAAATACATCTGAGTGTTTTCAGTTATGTTTCAACTGATTCGCTGAATCACATTTGTTAAATTTAGATATTAATATATAGATTGGAACTTGGAGAAGCGATGAATAATGATGAAAGCGATGAATGATAATCCACAGATTAAAAAATAGACTATTCAAGATAAATTATATAATTAGTCGATGCAAATAAAAACCCCTCTCCTTCAATACTTACTACATTGAACGACTGGTAATGACAATGGTTTATATAATTTAGAAATAACTGAGCTTAGCATTTATAATCATACTATCTTACACCGAAATACTCAGATAAAAACTATTTTATCTTTGTACATTTTGGATTTACAATTTTTTTTTATTTAATATTATTTACACGAAAAATATTATCATCGCTGCTTTTTGACAAATTGTATGCGGTTATCATATAATTAAATTAGATATTAATTATTTATCTATAGAATGTAGCAGTATAATGTGTATATTCTATATTTTTTATCTGTGACAGATAAATAATAATTCCAGTTTATTATAGTCACAGATAAGGGAGGTCGCGATGGACAATTAAACCCCTAGGAAATGGGGTTGTCACATTTAATTTAATTTTAATCGTGACTTCCGACCATCTGCCGTTGATATATCTTTTAAAGTATACTTGTCACCAGTGGTTCAGTGGTTGTTTAAGGTATACTGTTACAGGTTCACTTTTAATTCTTTTATATTTCATTTCAATATTAATTTTTATCCCTTAAGACAACAAGTGAAACTTACGAAAGAACTTAAAAACAGATGTTTCTTTTTCCAAAAAATGCATTAGTGTATCAAAATTAGTGATCCCTATGACGAATCTATTTAAACATATATGTACATTACATTATATTACAGTTTTGTATTACACTTATAAATCATAAATATATATAAGCGAAGGGTCACTCACTCATCACGAAATCTCAAAAACGATTATAAAATTGCTAGGAGTTTAAAATTTCGCATGTGTCTTCTTTTTAGGACGTAAGTGCTCACTAAGAGGGGATTTCGCAAACTTAGACCCCTACTTTACCCAAATGGGAATAGAAAATATGTATGAAAGTTTTATGTTAAGCGCGAGTAAAACCTCGTGGGGTTACTAGTATTATAAAGAGGCAACGAAATCTTAAGATCACATTTATTTGACAAAAACTCTGAACATTTCATTTTATTTCACACATTTAAGCTTATTATCTAAATACATTTAGATTGAATCATCGCTTCATTGAAAATCAAACTCTATGACATATGATTTAAAGTATATAATCATATAAATGTAACCCTTCTAAGCCTCACTACTAAACGCCATGCAACACGATCCGATAGTATTTACCTATTCATTTTTCAAAAAAGGAACTTAACGCCCAAATCGACGCATTAATAAACGACAAAGAGAAAAATAAACGGCTTTATATGATTCGACAAATTTAAATTTCGAATACGATTTTGGAAAGCAACATTCTAATGTCCAAAAAAATAAGGTACAAAATTGCCTAATTAAATTTTAATACTGGCACAATAGATTTGCGGACGGTAACAGAAGCAGAAAAGAATAAAACATCGCCCTTCTTTTTTTAAAAATTGTAATTCGTAGGTTCGAGTTGCGAATGCGGCGTTCTAATTTCAAAACATCAGTAGGTGTCATTGGACACTCCCTCCAGGGTGCGGCAGGACGAAAGTGTTTTGTGAAACATTTAACGGCGCGATTCGATGGAACATATTTAAATTGCAAGACGCGTCGTGTCATTCGGCCAGCTTCGGGTTTAATCGGATTTTTCCAACTTGGCGCTTCTTTATCTACATAAATAAAAATCAATGTTTGTTTATTTGTCATCTATCCATTATATAAAAATGAGTGGATTATGATGAAACTTTGGTAGAATGTTCTGGGAACGTCCTATTTATGAAAATTATCTATTTGCGTGAACGCCTTGTAATACAATAAATACAGCTAGTCTAAATATATAAAACTCAAAGATGACTGACTGACAGTGATCTGTCAACACACAGCCCAAACCACTGGACGGATCGGGCTGAAATTTGGCATGCAGGTAGATGTTATGACTTAGGCATCCGCTAAGATTTTGATTGATTTTACCCCCAAGGGGATAAAATAGGGGATGTAAGTTTGTATTAAACTTTGTCAATTTTAAACCGATTTGGCTTATACTTTGCATGGCTAATGCTACTATGACGTAGGCATGAGATATCGCAAACAAAGTCGGAAGCATCAGCTAGTATAATTATAAAATTAATAATCGATCAAAAAATCAAAATGAAAATATAACAGACTATAGAGTTCTAACAGAGTATACTTACTTATATTATTTACGTTTTTTTTAAATTACACATAATAATTTATTTAATACACAAAAGCTATACCATTTACCAATACATTTATACCACACACAACAATATAAGCCATACAATACATACAACGCCTGTAATTAAAACATAAACATAAATAACATTAGTACGGGAATACAATTAAGTACTATTTGCAGTTAATTGAAACAGTATTGTGCAAACGATATGGACTTAAATGTGTATGATCAAAATAATTGACGCAGACAACATTCAACGTCGATTTAGTTAAAGCCGCTCGGTGAAAAGGGTTTATTGTTAATTGTTTATTTATATATCGAAAACCGGTTCACGGTGAGTGTTATATAAATATCTGCTACAATATTAAATAAGTACTGTATCGCTGTAACGTATATAAATATCTGCCGACAATATTAAATTAATGCTGTATCGTTCGCTGTATCCTACTGAAATTATAAATGCGAAAGTTGTTAACTTAGATTTTTTGTTACGTCTAAATCGCTGAACTAATTGAACGCTGATAAGCAATACTGTGTCAAGCCACACGGACTTCATTTCGAGAAAATGGCGTCGAAAGATGTAAAACCTAATCTTAATAAATTTGTTTGAAGACGTATAAATCCATTTTTTTCTGTTCTAATTCGATAAAAGGTATAATGAATTAAAAGAATACTGGTATAATGAAAAGTTTTATCAAATAATAAAAAATTCTAGCGCATCGGATTATTTTATATTGCAAAATATGGAACACACTTCAATATTTGAAACACTAAAATAAGGAACTTTTTTCTGTACTTATTTTGTTTATATGATTTAATTTTTTTTTGAATATTGTTAAATAAATGACGCATTATTAGGATACATAAATGGATGCTGATATGCAATAATGTGTCAACCCACAAAAAAGTGAAATTCCGAGATTAAATATTTGAGATTATTTTTTTAGTTGCAAAATATATAATGCACCTGAAATTCGAATCATTGAGTTAAGAAACTTTTTTCCACACTTATTTGGTTTAGATGACTTAGAATTTTGATAATGCTAAATAGGTGATGTAGTATCAAAATACATCAATATTTCCAAAATTGACTTGTTGTGGGTTGACACATTATTGCTTATCAGCATCCATATTACCTTCTACCTATCATTATAATTTGATCTAACACGTTATCATCCAATAAATCATCTTATTGACGATTCAAAAGTGCTTGTAAAAGCCTACTTGAATAAAGCATATTTTCATTTTGATTTTGATTTCTTAATCCAAATACGTTTGTATCCATTTGATTCTCGATGCTCGTATCTTTATTTCTGGATTCAGGATTTCAGGCAGGAGGAGCATTCAGGTCAAAACTTTGTGGTTCTTTGTACTGCTATTGCTTATGTATATTGTAACAGTGTATATAATGTTATGGATTAAACAACGTAAAAAGTAATTGATAATAAATTAATAATTAATTGAGAGCCGAGATGGCCTAGCGGTTAGAACACGTCGATCTTTATCAATGATCGCGGGTTCAAACCCCAGCTAGCACCGCTGGTTTTTCAAGTGCTAAATTTGTGTTTAAATTCATCTCGAGCTCGGCGGTGAAGGAAAACATTGTGCGGAAACTTACATGTGCCGGGAGAAATTCTGACACATGTATATCCACCAACCCGCAGTTGAGCAGCGTGGTGGATTAAGCTCTAAACCTTCTCTTTAATAGGAGAGGAGGTCTTAGCCCGGCAGTGGGACGTATACAGGCTTTACTTTTACTTTTACTTTAATAATTAATTAATTGATAATATTACACTAAATTCACTTGATACATTGACAAGAGTGCTGACTGCTGATGCTGAGATACTTATCAAATGCATTCGCATAACAATTGCATTTATTGGATGCGAATGCGTATATCGATGCGAATGTTTAACATAATGCGAATCTTTCGTATATGCGAATGCGAATTCGAACATTCGTAACATCCCCATTGCACATTGTACCGTTTGTGTTTTATAATTTAGAATGGAAATAATGGAAAAAAATTGTTTCTTTAAATCGTTATAGATTCTAAACGATTCTGATTGAAAAATATTAAAAGAAGCCCAAAAAAATTTTTTTAAAATATGTTTCTTGTATTTTGAACATCATTTTTGTAAGGTTATTGTATTTTTTATAGTCAAATATTTAAAAACATTTGGTAGCTACGATACTACAAACATTCAAAATTATAATATTTAAAAACTATCGCGGTGCCGCACTTATTAAAAATTTGAAATTGGAATCGAATGTTTTTAAATTCGACGCGTAAATGGTGTTCGAATTGTCGTCACTCGTACCTCAAATTTCAAAACGCATTAAGAAAAAAAAATCAAATCCAATGAACATGATCTCTATTGTTTTGTATTAGAGTTTATTTTGCTTTGCCTTGATTTTTTTTTATATTACATTTAATATGATCCTTATTCTTTAAATATAGAGTTCAGTTTCGGTTAATTTTAATAACTTTGTAAGTTTTTTTTCTGACTCTATTGTTCGGTAGTTATCGCTTGATATTTTGTTTAGTTCAAATCTTCTGATGACAGTGATTCTTTTTTTAAGTTGAAAGATTTTTGTATCAGATCGTGTTCATGCTCGAATTTAATTTTTTTTTTACGATTTTAGTTAAAATATCTACGTTTAAAACATTTCTTTGTACGGTGTAATTGTTGCAAGGACAGTTAAAATGTTTTAAGAAAATCTATTTTCTTGATAGGCGTAGAACTAATATTACGTCTAGTTAAATGATTTTAAAAAGGCCGATTGTCAGACTACAAAGGTTCGCCAGAATTGTTTTGCAGTTTTTGACAGTTACGTCCACCATTTTAGTTTTTTGCTGACGTCATAGAGCTTATGTCACTCCGGAGAAAAATATGAATCATATGACAGTTAACATTTCAAAATCGGTTTAAACCTTTAGGCTAAAGGAAATCATATCGAACACACATAGTTACATACATACAGACATACGCGCGCGCGAAAAACACTAGGTAGGTAAAACTAAACGTCTTTATCTAAAGTCAAATAAGAAGATTTCATAAAGAATTCACAATTACGTATATTTTTTTACTTCAAAATGTTGTAGGAACTATTCTTTTTTTTCCTTTTTAGTTTACTTGTAATAAATTTGTTTTTAAAGTCGGTTTATTATTTTAAAGTTATAATTACAAAATACGTTATTTAATAAGATTGTCTTATGTGAAAACGGTGACGAATAACACATGAAAATGAAATTTATATACAAATCAGATACGATAGCTAAAACAATAAGTAAAAACGACTGTAAATATGTTAAAATAAGTCTCTCTCTTTCTAAACAGAGTAAGAGAATGAGAGAGAGAAATATATCTCATTTATTACGTACAATTTCATGTTACGCAACGGTTCGCTCGATCGCGGCTCAGTAATTGGATTTGACTAATTCCTAGTGAGGACGCGCTTTACATAAAATAAACATTAGCGGAGTAATCGCCCGCAGGCCAGCCATACGGCTGTATGGAGTGAGCCGTTGTTCTTTAACCCACTTCTGAATAAGAAGGTTCTCAATTCGTCGGGGATTGTTTATGTATGTTTATCGATTACTTAACCACAGCTAGACCGACTTTGTTATTTTTTTTTTGGAAAGGTTATTCCAGATTGGTTTTATCAAAATCGGTTGAGTAGTTTTGTTTAAAAAATCAGAATAATAGGAATAAGTATGTCGTACTAGTGACCAAAATTACGTATTTTGCTGTTAAAGTGAGTTACTCTTTTTTCAAAGAGTCTTGATTTTCTTTAAAAATGTTGAAATTCGAAAAAGTTATTAAATATTTTTATTAAGTATTCAACTATTAATTACGTTCATTCAAATGTCCATCCCATTCCATTTACATTTGTAACATATCACATTTCACATAAAAAAATCAGAAACAAATTTTTTAAAATGACAATGACACTATCAATGGCAAAGAAAGAATGAGTTCAGATTACTCACTCTCAATCTTACTCACTCTACTCCTCCTAATAAAAAAAACTCTAATTATTTAAAACTCAAAGTAAATTATGTATTATTTAATAATTAAGACTTAAAAATACAACTGACTTTAGAAAACACACAATTTCCTTTACAATTTTAAAACCAAAATACTGCACTAATTTTGATAAAACTTATATAGGATAAACTTAAAAGATAAGAAATTTCGAAATCAGTTTAGAAATGACGGAGTTAGAAAGGTAAGAAACAGTAATGTTTTTTTTAACACATACCCTACGAATTGCGAACCTTCTCCTTTTTGAAGTCGATCAAAAACATAAATAATCGCTACACTTTAATCATTCGTGTCGACTCTACGAAGCCATGCACTAATACATTGTTCATAAGGAAGAAAATTTATTGTCTAATTACATCTGTCCGTCTGTAGCGATAGGGTAATGTATGCAAAGCCACAACATTATACGATAACAAATATTAATTGTTTTTGTTTATCGAATTAATTCGTGAATTTGGTGATAACTAATTTGGTGATTAATAGGGTCGAGTGATGATCACATAGGAGCTTGGACTTTCGTTTTGTGCATATTAAAAATTAAAACAGAAATAGTATATATGGTACACAGTTTGGAAACTACACCAAACGCTTTGCTCCACATTTATTTTGTATCATTTACGAGACTAAAACTTACAAATGTAATTCCCGTATTGGGACCGCAATAAGAAGGGTGTTATAAGTTTGACTGCTGTGTGTCTGTCTGTGGTACCGTATCTCCTAAACGGGTGAACCGATTTGGATGCGGTTTTTTATATGAAAGAGGGTTTTCTAGTGATGGTTCTTAGACATGTTTTACTCAAATCGGTTTAGACTCAATGAATTAATTATCAAGGGTTTTTTAAATATAATTTTAGTAAATTATAGAGTTTTGTTCGAACATTTATAGATATATGTAACTAACATACATAGTAGTACACATTACTCAAGTCTAGTCTAGTCGTTAATTAGGTTGTTTATTTATCATTTACGCTCTATCGGCGAAAGGTAAGGCTGTCACGTGACTGTCTGTGTCATTAGTGCTATTATGACTCTGTGGCATGAGAAGTTATATCCGGTTCCTTGCGCTCTCTGCTACGTGCCCCTGACCCTAAGCCTTGCCCTGGAGTATATTGAAAAATGCTAAATCATTACCTAGTAAATGTAATAGTAGATAGAGTACTTTTTAAAAAAAGTTTTATAGTGTATAAGTTTTAATTAAAATTTTTAAAAATAATCTCACACATCCAAAATTTTGCCGTCCTAAAATTTTATCGCTCTGGCCACTGGCCCCTCGTGTATAGCATATCCAGCGTCGTGCAATTATTACTCGCTCTTTCTCTATATACACTACTAGCTGGTCCTCGCGACTTCGTCTGTGATGCCTACGTTATAGTAGCTTTATGCGTGCAAAGTCTCAATCCGATCGGCTTTAAATTGACAAAGTTTTATACAAATTTTCATCCCCTATTTTATACACTTGGGGGTAGAATTACACAAAATCTTTTCTTAACGGATGCCTACATCATAACATCCACCTGCATGCCAAATTTTAGCCCGATCCGTACAGTTTGGGCTGTGCGTTGATAGATCACTCTGTCAGTCAGTCACCTTTGAATTAAATATATTTAGATAACTGTTAAATTTCATACTCCTCCGTCCGCATAATATTCCGTACCAAAATTTTTGTTTTACGAATTAATATATAGATAAAATACTTGTAACATCCGAATACTATTTATAAAAAAGAAATGTTACTTATATATTAATTTCTTTGTCTTATTTAGCAAACAAACATGGAATATTTCTAACCATACATAAGGGACGAGAATTTTTCGATAAACTGAACCATTTTTTTATAATGAAAAATTATCAAGAATAATAATGTTCGAAAATTCGTGATTATCGTTCCGGATATTGTTATCAAATAGGACAGGTAATGAAAAATAGATTACAGGTAAATGTTTTATTAAATAAAAATAGATTTTTATCATTAGTTGTGTAGTATTTCTAAAGCTGATATTCCTTCAGTGTTTCTCAGATACTAATTAGATTACACAGATCTTACAATGTATAATGGAATTAAATCGAAACAAGTAGGCGTAGCTTAGCTTTAAAATTAACTTTTATTTACAATACCCACTAATCTATAAACTAGTCTAGTGTAATTATGTACTTCGAAGTTATATAACTTATCTGTACCAATATTATAAAGTATATAATTACTGAAAGGACTGATCCGAATTGAAAAAATGTTTGCGTTAGATATTCTGATTATTGAGATAGGTTTTATGCTATATTACATCACGGTACGACTCATGGGAGCGAAGCAGTAACGGTAAGCGCGATTTAAACCACGAGGTCCAGCTAATTTAATATAAAATAATTGTTTAATTATCAATTCAAATGTATACCATTTAAATGTTTACCTGTTTTGGTTTCTAGAAGAAAATATAATTTTTTATAATAATTTCGTAAGTTAAAAGTAATAAGAGATTCTTTAGTTTCCGAACAATCAGTTTGAAAATCTACATGAGAATCCCTTTCTTGTTATTAAGCGTTGAGGGTGCCATATTAACATTGATTACTCAAAACCTTCTATCATATTCTACAATAAAAAGTAATTTTAAATAAAATTGTAAATTAAAATCCCACAATCTATTCATTAAGACCTTTACTACGAGCCCCAACACGGCACTTCTGCGGTAAGTTGGTAAGGAGTTGTGAATCCTGCTGATTCCAGACGATGTTGCATCATCAGGTCAAGATTACGTAATCATTTTATTTTAATATCATTGGAATAAGATTTTTTTTTAATAATTACCACTATCGATTCCTGAATCATCTAGAGTTTTTCTGTAAATCTTTCTATGCAGTTATCCATAACATCAAAATTGGTAACACGATTCCTATCGAAAAATTTCTATAGCTCTCATAGTTTCAGATTTCTCCTCACTGACCCATCTGGGTAAATCATTTTGTATGTATTTATATGGTTCATGTTCATTTATGTGGTTCATCTGCTTATAAGATGCTATTAGATTATTTATTAATTAAGAATTCCTTGCGGCTTCACCAGCATACATTTTAGAATTTAATAGAAACGATATGGAAAACTGCTAAAATACTACATTTAGTGTTTTATATATCATTACCTTCATCCAGAATTGTGTGTATTAATCGTTAAGTTACATCCACGGAATAAGATATTCGAATTTTCTAACCCCCTTTTCACCTTCCTACGGGTGATGTATTGAGGGAACTTTTTTCTTTTTTTAGAAGCCTATTGCCGAATATTCAAGTCTAGCCTCAACGCTTGCCTTGATAAATCAATCAGTCAAGACAATTGATTATATATTGGTAGATGTTGAAAATTAAATAGTATTATATAAATTTTAAACTCTTATTAAATTATGTAACAATCTTGAAACGTGTAAAATATGTCACACTAATGGTAAAAGTGTGTATCGCGTGTGTATCATCCGTAAATTAAACAGCATAACAGCTCATATTCATTCCACGTTCGATCATTAAAATTGGGGCGAAAGCCGAAATTATACTGCGCGTGCGCAGGCCCCGAAAATGTGATAATTATCTACACATACAGATCTAACCGAGATAGGAATAACGGTCTTCTGTCTGTTTGTATTGTCATGTTAAATACTTGAGTGAACATTTTTTTTTAACTATTAAAATATATTTTATATTAGATGTAAAAGACCTGCGATGCAATGCCATCTAAAGTGTATAGATTTTGTGGGTCAGGGACATGGGCGTCCCCAAAACATAGTACGAAAGTTTAATCGAAAATCCGACTCAAATTTTTTTAGAACGCATAGAGGACAAACATAGAAAGCTTATTATTATTTATATAGTTAGAAGAAAATAAAATGGTATACATTTTTTTGAAAACTAGCTGTCCCTTACAGTATCACTTGCGTTTTGATCACTGCTTCGAGCTTATGAGTCGTAACATGATGTTATATAGCCTATAGCCTTCCTCAATAAATAAACTATCTAACACAAACGAAATTTTCAATTCGAATCAGCAGTTCAGGATTTTAGCGCGTTCAAACAAATAAACGAATTCTTCAGCTTTATAATATAAGTATAGATAAAAATTACCATATTTTTATACTTAAATAAGATAAAAGGTTAATTAAATAGATATTGACAATTCAGGACAATGACTATGAGAATTATTTAAAAAATTAAGTATCTATTAAGATCTGACAACCTGTCAAACATAGAAGATACAGTTTCTAAAACTATTTTAGATCAACTGTTACAATTTTTAATCAGACATTTCAATCTTTGCTCAATATAAAGATTTTGATAACAATTTTTTTTTTCATTAAAAAATTCATATAATTTTATTTCAATATGCCGTCGAAATTGATCTTTAATATACTTTATTTTATATCAACGCTTGCAATACTTATTAATGTATTTTACATTGTCTTTTTAAGTACGCATAAATATTCATATTTAATATATTATATAGCTGAGTCAGCTCGTGACCACGACGAATGCAACTTCGTCGAAACGTCGGGCAATAAAAAGGTGTAATACCTTTTTATTGCCCGACGTTTATATTATTACAAGGTTGACTTAAAGAGATTATACTGGGCTCGGTGAACGTAGGTAGGTACGAAGTCATTTTGCATTATTTACACCTATATATATATATATATATATATATATATATATATATATATATATATATAGGTATGCAGTTTTTCGCCTTAAAGCTGCTTATTTTGACAATCAATTAAATTCTTAGGTTAATGGCTTTGAGTTCTTACCCAATGTTAAAATTTCAATGACCATGTATCTGAGTATCGGAAACTAATATTTTTATTTAAATTAATAATAAAAATATACTTTCTTCAAGTAGGCTTTTAAAGCGATTTTAAATCATCAAGTTACAAATTTGTTTTTTAAATATATTTCTACCACCAATTCGGAAAGTAGATCCTACCGAGAAGAACCGGCAAGAAACTCGATTAGTACTCTTATTCTCTATTACAGCTTATTATGATATTTTAATATCCTGCTTGAAAATCAACACATATTACGTCCACGCATTTTTATCGGTAATGTAATCTTGTACAGTGATGTTTTAGTAACACTTCAACGCTTAATCCCGTATCCCTGAAATGAGGTGGAGCGTTTTATTATCATAATATAAAACAAATCAGTAACCCAGGAACAATTATCTTTTTGATACCTGATTTCTGTGTAGGGGGGGAGGGGCGATCGGGTTATGTGGAGGTTTACCCACTAAAGCCCCTGCGATGGCCTTCCTCAACACGGAAATGGAGAGGCCTCGGAAACGCTTGTGCATGCGCATCCGCTGCCCGTCCGTGTTCGCTCGCCGACGTCGACGCTCTGCTCATGGCTGGCGGAGCTCATCTCAGGAGGGAAACAATTACCTAGGTAATCTTACGAAATCCGTGACTGTCAAAAATAAAGGCCCTGACAGTAAATTCTTACAAGCGTAAAGCAACAAGAAACAAATTATGTAAATCCTTATGAAAGGCTGAGAGCAAGATTTATAAGTATAATTCTCACCTAAGGAAACTAATGTATGTCTTGTCTTGTTTACGTAAAATAATTATTTTAGTAAAGCCTTTTTCTTTTTATGGATTATCCACACATACTCTCATGTCCCTTTTCAGCCCTTAAACGTTTTACTTTTTGCGATAATAAGTAACCTATACTAAAATTCATCAAAATTGGTTCAGCGATTTATGTGTAAAAACATGACAACCCGTGAGTCAAACGGACAGATTTAATTTCGCGTTTATACTATTAGAATAACCTTTATCTATAAAGTATAATGTATACAGTATAATATATAATGTTATTTAATCATAAAATATGTTTTTAATTTCCTAAGATTGTGATTCAAACAAAAAAAAAATAGCTTTTTGATATACTTTTTTTATTATCAATGACGACATTCCACGCTAATAGATGCCATGCTTTTTTTGCAAATTCTTTTTCACAGTACATAAGTGATAAGAAGCTAAAAACTTACTATAGAATCTAACTTACGATCTCTAAGGACATAATCCCGAACCTTTGTATTTGTCAATTTTTATAAAAAAAATTATATGTATTCTAGTATACTATTGTATTCTAGTAATGCTACTATAAAATATACTACTATACTATTAGTATGTATTGTAAAACAATAACTAAAGATATAAATGCATCATACGAAACTTAATTAAATGAAATAATTACTCAGTATCACTGACACGAGTCATTAATCCGTTTAATTGCTCCACAAACAATTGTAATCAAACACATCATTAACTTCGATGACCATATCAAAAAACCGCTAAACTTCAACATTCTTAGAAAACGCGCATTTATTATCTACAATATAAAGACCAGAATACAAATAAAAACATATTTCGGAATTAAAAAAAATATATCGCGCCAGAAATATTAAAACATTAGCGCTTATGGCCACCCAAAAAGGTTTTATTTCGTTCAATTCGAAATTCGTAATTCGAACGACACGCGTCGAAAATCGATTAACGTATCCATACGCATCTGCCGTTCGAAATTTAAATAATTACATGTTTAAAAAACAAACATGGTTGACAGCGAGCCGGCCATTAGCGGCCATTTCGCTTATCTGTCACGTGAATTGACAGCAAAGAGGATATATGACATTTCACATAAATTACTCTGTAATTAATGGTCTCGTTTAATTGTTTCAAATATTAAACTACATTAACTTTCTGGATATTATATGGGCTTTTATTTACAACTAGCTCTTTCTTTCAGCTAAGCCTACGTTAATATTAAAAATAATACGCATACATATATACATAAAAATAGGCTATGAACATCTAGGTAAGTAATTTTCAAATGGTGCTATAATTTTCATTTAAAAAAATACCAACAGTTTTTTAAAAACGATATAAATAAAAAGTCCTCAACGAATTGAAAACCTCATCCTTTTTTGAAAGGTTGGTAATAACCGAAAAATATTTTGTTTTACATTTTGACAGTCGTGAGAAATATATGTTAGTAAGGCACCTTAACGCCTCTAAGAGTATAGTCTATTTTTTAATCAACTTCGAAATAAATATTTTCTACCACATTTTGAAGTCGGTGCGAGTAAATAACACGTAAAAGGTTTAACTTGGCACCGACTTCGAAATGTGGTAGAAAATATTATTTTTTTTTACTTTTTAGTTTATGTGTTCAAAGTGACTTAGTTGGTAGCAAGCAATACATGGAACATAAATCACGAATTTTCAAACATTTTTTTTTTAAATTTTCACTAAAAAATTATTCAGTTCAATAATTCGATCGATAATATCTCATCTCTAACTCTTACGAGTAGTTACAATATTTTCCTGCTAAATAGGACCAGGAAAGAAAAATAGACTATACGTTAAGCTGTTGACCCTACACACTGTATTTATTTTAAAGTGAGGATAACATTTTTAAGTTTTACTCTCGTAATTTACTCGTCTTAGGCGAGAATTACACTTGTAAGTTTTGCTCAGACTTACATAAAGATTTACATAAGTCATTGCTTTACACCTGAAATAACTTCAGTGTCTTATTTTTGACATTCACAGCTTTCGTAACTACTTACGACATATCTGTTACCATTTTACAGAGTTGTTTTATATCAAATACGAGAATAAATCTTAAGAATGGAAATCTCGCCTAACAAGATAAGTTACGATTTGAGTCGATATGTTCTATTAAATATTTATGTTTGCCATAATCGAAATTTCAAAGTGAGGCATCAGCATCACATGTTTTTCCAGTCTTAAACTTTGTTAATCATCTCTTATATTCTGTGATTCTGATTTTGACATATCGGTACGTTTGAACGTACTTGTTGTTGAAGTATTTTCGAAAAGACTTAATCATTGAATTACAACTTTGTTAAATCGTAAAACTTATAACTTTATGTGTGGCTACTAAGTCTAAATTCGATGATTTTGAGCTCTTAGGAAGTGGTAAAAATAGTATTATAGCCTAAAGAACACTTAAATTCAATTTTCTTAATAACGTTCTCGCCGTTGACGCAAAACATCGTGATGAACAAGTGGATTCAACGGTGTAGGCACGACGGGCATGCCCGCAACCGATTCTGACGTCACACACAAGGCTTAAAATAAAAATATATCGTACGTGATTTTATCAATAATTTCCAGTTCTAGCCATTATTTACTGATATTTTCAAGTGAAATCACATATATTTACGTGTTGAGTGATTCATATGAGAGAGTTCAAACTCCAACTTGTACTTGACCGATTTTCAAGTGGCTGTGACCACAGCCTTTTTTGAGGGCTGGGTTCGCTCCTGATAAGCAAACCTACATGCATCAGGAGAAATTCTTACTCATGTATATTCGCCTATCCCCGAGTGCAGCGTGCTGGATTGCGTTAAGCGTGAGGAAAGCTATTCAAAAGTCGAGGAGGAGAACCCTTTACCCCGCAGTGGAACATTTACATGTTACAAAAATAAAATCATGAAACCATATCACCATCTATTATCAATTTGTAACTACAATGCTTACACATTTTAACATAAACATCAAAATTAAACGTTCAAAATACATCAACATTATTAACGATAAATCCTTCAAAACACAAAACTAACAAGCAATCAGATAACGGGCACGAATACAAAAAAAAACTAAAAAAAAAACCGCAAACGTTCCAAATTCAATTCCAATAATGAAGTGACAGTTGAATAACGACAAAAATCCGTCGAGTCGCGTGGCAACACTTGGGGGCACGCGGCAAAACGTTCCAATTTTAATTAAATTAACATTCCGGAACGAGCTAACTCGATCTAATGTCCGATAGATGACACCACATACATATTCATTCGATTTTCGAATTTCAAATCTTGTTGTAACGAATTTAAAGTCAAATTTCCCGTAAACGAAATAGTTTGAGATTGCTTGATTGGGATTGTAATGTGTTATTCGAAAATACGTTCTATGTACATGTATTTAGGGTTGATTTTACGTTGTTCGTCAAGGGTGGCGTGCGATTGCTTGTATGCTCGGCAGTAATTAGAGAATTGTCGTGATAAACCAATGTAATCTCTATTACCGAACGATAAAATCCAAATTGCTTTATGGCATGGCGTGTTCCGTGACGGCGCGTCGTTTGCGCGGTAAAAGTCTGTTCTGTAAGTTTTTACGAGGAGTAATAATCGAATTAATATCGCGAATCGCTTAATTAAATAGATATCTTTACAAAGGGCGACGAGGGCGTTTGTTTCGGTAACGTATTATTGGTAATTGTCGAAATGTTTTAATGTATCAAACATGTTCATGAAAATAGGCATAAACAATTTTTCATGTTTGACAAAAGAATAAAAAAATTTAGTATACTCAAAATTATTTTCTTATTTTAATTTTATTACCAAAATTAGTTTAAATTAGAACGTTTGTGTAATGCGAATTACTTTCTGCTTATTAATCAATTCGCATTCGTAACATTTTTTATTTTCTCTCTCTCTCTACAAACCCGCAAACAACAACTCACACGCCACTCTGGCATCACAATTTATATTTGACAGCAAACTTTAGACAACAACTACTAAAAGCCATCAAAACAAAGAATTGATTAGCCACAAAACGAGGAATTGAATTGAAGAATTGATTGTTAACTATTTTTTTTATTACAAATGATGACATCCTTAGACTCAAGAATGCCCATGCCTTTTTTCGATTTTTTTCTTTAATATACCGTGTAAGAGACAAGAAACTAAGAACTACCTTTTGATTGCAACTTCCTGTGTTATCGGTCGAAACCAGTCGAGCTACTATCATGCGAGTAGACGTCGTGCAATAGCTACTGACAGGTAAGTAACTGGCACTTTGTAAACGTACCGTGGTAGTCCATAAAACCAAGTGCTTGTTTACAAATTATTTTAGACTTTAAACTAAAGTAACTAACATGGTTTTTTAAAGAATTTCAATCCTGAATCGACACAATTTACAAAATAACTAAAAGTTACGAATAAAAAACCAATAGTTAGTAATTAAGGCTACATACATAACGATACTAATGAGAATCCTAAATATTTTCCTAATTAAATAACGTAGTATAAATGTCAATATGGCCGCCAATACTTGCCATATCACAAAACTTATCTACATTTATTTAATTGGCAACATTTAACCTGTCATAATCGTAATATTAAATCAAGTTAAATCAAACAACAGTTAATCAGTGCACGTGTCGGACCCTCACTTCCGGTCCGGACGCGCGCGGTGTTGACCGGAAACATTGGTTTGGTATCAACACCAGGACACTAGCCCTTTTACATCCCTTTGTTATGGACATAGAACATAGCTTTGTAGAAATGGTACTGAGATAAATTATTTTTTATACCTAGTTGATTGTTTTTTAATCTATTCAAAATTCTAATCACTTATTGACGTCGGATTTGGAATAAAATACCAGATACTTTATGTAATGACTTCAAAATATGTTTCGCCTGCTGACCGAAAATTATATATAATAAGACTTAAAGCAAACTGTGTAAGCTTATTGTTTTTGTTTTCAACCAATTAATTTTAATCAATTTCCTTACCAGGCCTTAGACGTTAGCTCACCAGTATTGAAAGGCAATTTCAACTAAAACTTCCTTAGTGGCAAGTAATATAGAATAGAAGATAAATAGATTGAAATAAATAAATATACAAAACATATATTTAATTAAATTTCAATATTTTTTTTCGATTTGCATTCATTTAATTTTACATTACTTAATTGTTGTTTTATTGAATTCAAATATATAATTACTGTTAGAAACTTTTAAGTAAGAAAACTTGTTTTTTTTTCGTAATGAATAAATAAAAAGCATTGTGTAAATTGCGTGATGTCTTTATTCGCTGCTTTATCTCAGCATTATCATAATAGTTGTAATTTAAAGATAGTCCGCTATCGATAACATTAATATTTAGAAACAAGCAATAGGCTAGCAATTATAGAATTACACTGACATGGCAACACTTTATACAAAATTAGGACTACTTCGACTGGGTTGCTAGCTTTGGACTTAAATTTCTACCACTTTTTGAACTTTTCTTTACACATATCATTTATCGACAATTTATCTTTCGTTCTTTTTAATTTATTATATTAAAATAAAAATCAATATTTGCAAACAATAATTTACGCAATAATAATGTTGAAACAATAGCTCGCCGCAAGCACTCCGATCACATGATTCGCTATGTCTATTTACAATATTAGCTAGCTTAGCACAGAATAAATACAAGAAGACGTTAAAACATTTCTATTTACAATAATATACAATGGAATGACAACGATTTTGTACGTTACATTTAAATCTATAATTTAACTACAGACAACTAAATTATCAATTACAAAATACAATTACGTTTCTTAATTTGGCATTTGACAGCTGACACTCACTGGTATGACTAGTCCGCGCCATGTTTAAAAAAAATCACGTTCAATTTTTAATAGCGTCCATCCGCCGCGTCGTGGCTTCGAGCGGCTTCAAGCGGACACTACACTAGACTCGACAGCGGTGCTCTAGACGTTACTGGAGACGCCGGCAGCGGTTGCAGTTGCTGCGGCGCTTGAGGGGGGAAGTAGACGCCGGTTTCGTTCGAAAATTGTGGATGTATCGGCAGAGGAGTGTGCGGCATCGACGTGGGTCTGGACTCGTGGTACAGAATAGGCACGCGGACCAATCTTTGAGCTGCGTGAGCCATATTAGCGGCCTCCAGCTCCGCGGCTAGCTGTCTCTTCCACTTATTCCTGCGGTTCTGGAACCAGATCTTCACCTGGGTCTCGGTAAGGTGAAGGCTAGCTGCTAGACCGGCTCGTTCGGAGCTGCTGAGGTATCTCTTCATGTCGAAGGTGGATTCGAGCTGGAATACTTGGGAACGAGAGAAGACGGTTCTCGTCTTCTTCTTTCTCTTCCCGAGGCTGGATGTCGGGTCTCGTTTCTCGTCTTTGTCGAAGTCGTCGCTTTCGTCGACGTCTGGGTCTGAGTCTGGTACGTCTGGCTGTTGTGGATAGAGAGCGGGATGTAGGCGCGGGGAGCGGGGAGAGGAGCGCGAGGGTGATGGAGGGGAGGGCGCGCGGGGGGGACTGCGGGGTCTGGGGGAGCCACCGGCTGAGCCTTCTTCGTTGTTTATGGAGTCCTCTGTAACAATAAGTTCAAGTTAAAATCTGTTCTAATATCATAAGACCTATTATGAGTATCTTCCGTAATACACAATACTGTTTGTTAATTAAGGTGCATAAGTTAAAAGATTTTGTTTAATATGTTAATTTATCTGTTGTTAGCGAAGTACTGAATTTGTATAGTCTGATTTTCTTTACTTGTCCTATTTGGTAAGAATACCCGGAACGAAAATCACAAATTTTCGAACAATATCTTTTATTATGAAAAATAATTCAATCATTCGATAGATAATTTCTCATCTCTAACTCTTATGTGCGGTTAGACGTTACGCCATAGACAAATATAAATTAAGTAAGACGTAAAGAAAAATAGACTGTACATAAGGTAATTTTAAATAACGTTTTAAGGGCCGGCCGTAAATCTGCTTCAACGGCAGTAACTTGTACTGATTATGTCGTTACGAATTTCAATTTAATAAGAAAATATATTCATTGAGACTATTTCGTTGAGCTTCATCACGATACTTCTGCCACAAGTTGGTGAGGAGCTGTATCATGATAATTCCAAATAATTTTGCAGCATCAAATTAAGGATACACGACTATGTTATTTTGATATCATCTACAGGAAAAAGAAAGAGAAATGAAGATACATTTAAAGAAATAAACATACACTTGAAAAACATAACCCTCTTTATGACTGAGTCGGATAAATACAGTTTACAATTTAAAAGGTTTCTATCAACGAAACAAATACATTTCAATTACGTTTCCGATCCAATTACAATGTTAATAATCTGTGGGATTTTACGCCATTACGCCCTTGATTAGGTAATTTGGCGGTATTTCTTGTTCTCTATTTAATATACATCGAAGCCGTACGCGAGTAATTATAATATAATTAACTGTTTTTCGAATCGGATTATTTAAACGTAATAGATTATCGAAATGTCTGATGATTTTATTTATCGATTTACAAAGGAGGTTTTTAATTCGTAAGGGATTTTTTTATGTATGTTCACCAATACGCCAATTGTAGACCGATTTTTTTTTGTTTGAAGTTAGTGCCATTAAATAGCATGTACAAAGTATTATTTGACGCTGACTTCAATTTTTTTACTTGGCACCGATTTCAAAATGTTATAGAATATATATATTTTTTAGTTTATTTGTATTCGTTTTTGAAGTCAGTTTATTTTTTGTAAAAAGTTTTTATTCGAAACTAACTTCTGCCAACAGCTTCGTTCGCGGTAAGTTGTTTTTCTCCATACCAATTTTTGAAACCCGTCGCACCATTCCACTTTTGTTCCATTAGGGGTGAATTTGGAAAAATCCTTTCTTAACGGTTTCTTACGTCATAAGAACTATATGTGTATTAAATTTCATTCGCGTTCAGTGGTTTGAGCTGTGTGCTTATAGATAAATTAGTAACGGTTGCCTTTTCTATATACAGGAGTTCTCATCTTCTTCTTCCTCTTCTTTTATAAGAGTCAGACTCACGCTTGATAAAAAATTTTGTTATATAATATCACTAGCTGTGCTCTACGGGTTCACCCGCATTTATTTAAGGAGAGAATTATATTTATATTATGGTTTCTTTCCTTATTTATATATTGGATATTATTTACCATTTCATTGGTTTCAATTTTGTTTTCGCGTAACCCACTTTTTTATTTATTTTTTTAAAGTAGTCTAAGTTATTCTTTGTAACAATAGTTGTATGCGAGGGAAGATGCCGTCATAATTGGTTTAGCAATTACAGCGATTAGCCGGAACAAACAGACAGGCAGACAAAAATTTTAAAAATTGCGTTTTTGATGTAAGTACATTTGTATAGATAACGTATGTTCTGTGAAAATTTCAACCGATTACCTAATATGGTTTAAAGTATACAAACGTAAATATATCGAACAAACGGACAGACGTCGCTTACACTTCAAATAAAGAACCTTAAAAAAATATGTTAACATTTCAATAAATTTTTCAACATTTTTTATATCGACGTAATAAAAAACCTTTTTTTCATAAACACGTAATTAAAAATAAAATGTGCGTATGCAAATTCGAAATTCGAACGCGACTCGAAGGCGCGAAGTCAAATGTCATCAACGCTGTTGAATGAATCACTACAACCGAAACGGGAACACTCCCGTTACTGCCAATTCATTTTATACTCTATACCACATAATTAAAGTCGAAATTAGCTTGCTCCAGATCTATAACTTTTAAGATCACCGAACAGTGTAAACTGAACTCTGCTTGAATGTCTAGACTTGGATGAATCGGTTCAAATAAAATGGTCATTCAGCAGTGATTCGCATTGATTTTAGAAGCCATATCAGGTAATCCTTTGTTACCGTTGGCTTGCTGTTTACACAAACGCTTACTAGTTAAGCAGTTTATGAATACTGAATTGTTTAGTAATTATTTAATAGCTTCCTGTGTTGTTTATAATTCTTACCGAAATAAAATGTTGCTGAATATATACTACATATGCTTTACTGCGCGTATTAATAAAATATCCGTATATTGCAACGTATTTTTTAATTACGGCATTAATGAAAGACTTTCAAATCAACACAAGTCGCATTCAAACCGCAACATAAGTACACGTATCGTTGACAAAGAAAAAAAAATCCATTTATTTGGAATGTTCATTCCTGAGTCAACTTCGATCACCATAAAAAAAAATAAAAGAGGCCAACAAATGCACTCACAGCAATCCGAACAAACCGCATTCGAAAATTAAAAGAACCGCATGCGACATTACCGAACGTATAGCTTTTGGTGCGAATCGCGATAAGCGAGAACGCGCGCGTGCGAGCGGGACGGATGTATGTTTGACAATCCGCCCGCTATACATATAGATGTACCGGGATAGCAGAAAAGCATTGTTCGGTCGGTTTGGATCGCGTGAAATGGCTCTCGCTTTGTTTTCCCCGGAGATGGGTTTTGGAAAATTAAAGCGAAATGAGCGGGGTTGAGAGAGCAGACGAGATGACGATTGCTTGTTTACCATAAATATAGCCCGCTAACACAAATGTGAATGTGAGAA
This sequence comes from Hypolimnas misippus, assembly GCA_037950945.1. NCBI lineage: Eukaryota > Metazoa > Arthropoda > Insecta > Lepidoptera > Nymphalidae > Hypolimnas > Hypolimnas misippus. The sequence goes on from JBBEEQ010000009.1 coordinate 8,685,546, forward strand.
ATTTTCGCTTGTCGTTCGAACAATGGCGTCGGATGAATTAATGAAGAACGGTACTTCGATTTCAGTCGATAGTTTTCTGTCTTTGAAATTGGAAATAGTTTTGTTTAAGACTTGTTCGGATATGTTCTGACGTTCTGTGTAAAGATTCTCGTGTAATATTGAATTGTTCGTGTTAAACAATATGTGTCTTTGTTGTTTGTGGTGAACAAGAGAAATGAAATTTGAAATTAACAAGTCAATTGTAATTAAACATTATGCGATTATATTACAATTATATTGTTATGTTGTTTTATTTGACATAATAGTTAAAAATAAATAAATGATTAAAAATAACATCTGCGACGCGATATAAGATGTTTCAAGAATAATTCCCGAAAATAAGAAAGTGAATTAGGTCCAAGGATGTAAATGAGGGGGGGGATTACGGTTTAGGGGTTAACGGACTATTCCTTTGTATACGACTTACTTATACTTAGTAGGTACATTGGACGAATGGCAATGACAATGGTTTATATAATTTCTAAATAACTGACATTATCATTTAGAATCATACCATATTACTGTGTGCCCGGTTAAAAACCAGGTTATCTTTGTATATTTTGGACTTACAATTTTCCACTCTCGGTCTATTTCTCTGGACGGACCCTTCTTTTGTGAAAATTATAGCTACACCCGTGATTAGGCGATTTTAAGGCGTAATTTTCAGTTATTATAAATCCATTGTAAATAATTCTATACGTACAACAAAAACCGACGCAAAGGTATACAAATCAAGTAAAACGAAATTTATTTATATTAAAACAAGAATGAGTGATGATTTTTTTAATGTTTATAATGAAATCGATTATATTAAAAACAGGAAACCATGAAAAATTCCATTTATAAAAGACTATATACAAATTTTTATACACTAACTAATATGTTAGTTTTTCTTTTTGCACACCTACATAACCTTTTTTTATACATATGTACATCTTGAGATTGGCTGGTAGAGCGCAAGAGCGTTAAGCCCACCTTTTGTACGTTTTTAATGCAATAATGAATAAATAAATAAATATTCTAAATATCCTTTCAGTTTCGCAGTCACTCCTAAAGATTGTAATGAATAGAATAAAACATGCTAATTAATCTTACGATTCATCGCATCGAATGCGCTTCTTTTAAGACGTCTGTATAACGTCAATTCGAGATGTCGATAGATCTGACATCTGATTAACGTCGGGATAGTGCAAATCCCGTAACTAGATTTTGCAATAAGATGGATCTTTGAATCAAATGTTAAATTTCATTATTAATAAAAACAAGCTAGTTAAAGATGATATAATCGATATTTGTAAAATTACACAACACAACACTGCGTCATGGATGGTGCCCATTAAGTCTAATATCAATAACGTAATTTAACATTTGGTTCAAATTTAGACTTTATATTAAAATTATATGTTTTAAACTTTCGCGATTTATACCATTCATATTTAATATAACGGGTCTTATCGCGATAACTAATGGTAGTAATATCTTTCTATTGCCCGACGTTTCGACGAAGTTGCATTCGTCGTGGTCACGAGCTGACTTCTGACTACTCACTACTGGTGACTTCGTCGAAACGTCGGGAAATAAGAAGGTATTAATACGATTTATATTAAAAGCTAGATACGCGGGTGTGCAGTATCATCGACGACAACTTAATTTCAACAAATCATTCAGCAGAACCACCTCGTTTTTGTAAGTCAGTTGAATCATAAAATTGCTATTCCATTTTAATAAATTGGTCGAAATGTTAATCGTAGCTCAGTCGAACGTATGTTAACTAATAATACAGAACACTCTCCCCTTTACAAACCACGGTTTGTAAAATCGATGGTGCAACACAATACCATCAGCTGATACCGACAATTATATGTACATCTATAAATACTTTAGGGGAAAGTTTGTTACTTAATTTAAATAATCTATATATATTTATATCAAAGCGAAACTTCACTCACTCACTCATCAGATAATCTCATAAACTACATGCTAGGAGTTTTAAATTTTGCATGGAGGTTTTTAAGACGTAGATGCTCATTACGATGTGATTTCCCTTTTTATTTAGGGTGTATCCCTAAGGGGGTAAAAATGAAAGTCTTATGTTTAGCGCGAATGTAACTAAATTTTTTCCTGTATATGTTAGTCTAATTAAAAACAATCTTTTACATATTATTCGTGATTGTATTAAAGATCGCAACGCTCTATATGAACCCACATATACCGCATATAGCTCCTCCTTTGTCCACCGTTGCCATAGCAACAATGTTGTTATTCTTAATTGACACTTATTTAATGATTAATTTTCATATAATATAATCAATTGTATTCTCTTTATTTCAGTTTGATTGTTTTTTTATTAAATCACTTACTTACACTTATTAACCGAGAATTACATATATTCTGACTTTTTCGACTTTTATAAAGATTTACAATAGTTGTTTTTTGTAACATTACTTGGGTTACCAGGTTACAGAGTTGTTTCACGTCAACTGCACATCACTAACAGTTCCTTCGCCCGCGTATATTTTAGAATTTGATACAAGCGATTCAGAAAACAGATAAAATACTACGTTCTGTATTTTATATTTCATTGTTGACATTAACAACAACATTGTTAACATTAACCGTATGTGTATTAGGATTTATATTAATACGGCAATAGAATAAGATTTTCTATCCATAAATTTTCATCCCTTTTCACCTTTTTTAGGAACGAAATATTAAAAATCCCTTTCTTAGTGGACCTTATAACCTACAAGGCGCCTACTGCCAAAATTTAGGCTCTACGTTGATGAATCAGTCAGTCAGGACCAAAGATACGCTTTCGACTTTAAGGTACAACTTTAAGCAGACATTTTCGGCTGTGTAGTAATCCGAGCCTCAAATCACAGTACGTGACAATTGATTATGGAGAGGCCGTACCAGTGCTAAGCCGTGTTCCGGTGACATCATTCCGTGTCGCGCTAGCGTGCGAGTTATTATCATACTTTTTTTATCAGAGCTGTCACTCAAAAGAGGTATGAGGTTTTATATGTTTTGTTTTTTTTAGGAGAGATTATGTATGTGACATTGTAAGTCCAAATAATTATTCTGAATTTTAATTGGCTTACAGACTACGGTCAAGATACATATTAGGACGTCTTGAAAGTCTAAGACGAGAATTACATACGTAAGTTTTACTCTCGTAATTGATATAAAACAACTCTTTAATCTGATAACAGCTAACTAGATAGCATTACGAAACCTCTGGTTGTCAATACAACACTGACAGTAATTTTTTTCAGAAGTAAGGCAAACAAATTTTGCTAATATTTATGGAAGTCTGAGAGCAAAACTTTTAAGTGTAATTCTCGCGTAGCACGTGAGTCGTAAAAATTTACAACACGACATCGCATTACGACGTAGTAGTGAACAATGATATTACAGCACCATATCTTTATCTCCATACTAACTGCCCCTCGTGGTTGCATTCGCGTTTATTGTCACTAATCTTCCTTAGAAAACGAGCTATCCAACAGGATCAGTAATTTTAGAAATATTTTATATATATATTCCTACATATAAACTTACAAACAAGTTCACTATATTTCAATAGTTATTAAAAAATGTCAATTAAATAAATAGAACAAATTTTTACCTCGAGGCGGAGTCCTTTCATGGGGCCTCTGCCAATACCAGGGGGCTGGTACCAGGCCCCCATACCGGCCAGCTAGTGCGCTCCATTGTGAAATAAGACCAAGTCTGTAACAATATTTATCTATTACAACATATGTTGATTTTAGAACACCTAATACTATAGCCGGTACACGGACTCGACGGGGGCAGGACCTCACTCTCACATCGGCGTGAAGTAGCTGTGATTCTTAAGTGATAGAGCCATTCTAACCCTCTGTCCATTCCTCAAATCCTATTCCCGTTTATCCCATATTTCCTTTTAAGCTGGTAATGCCGTTGTAGCTCCAATGGTGTTACGAATGTCTATGAGACACGCTGATCCCTTAACATCAGGTGTCCTACTCGTTTGACAACTACTTAAAAAAAAACACATAGTTAAAGACTTTCTGACTGTTGGTACTTAAGTTAGTTGCACTGCGCATGGTAAAGAATTGTGTACAGATGATGATTTCAGATGAAAGTTACGCATCTGTATTATTGGAATATAACTTAAGTCACAATATATTAAATTTTCCTTCTCCGTAATGGGAGAGGAGAGCGTTACCCAACTGTGGTACATTTACCGGCTGTTACTTTACTTTATAATATATTTTGAAAAGATCTGACCAGTAGAAGATGTCACTTCAACAACTATAAAAGAGCTGATGACGATCAAACGTTCGGACACATCTTCTTAATTATAGCTAAGAAACATCTCAATAAGCTTTTAAACGAAAGTATCAAAATTGGTCAATTCGTTACGATGCCACAGACAGATACAGCGATAAACAGATTATCACGTCAAACTTATATAACACTCCTCTTTTTGTGTAAATGGTAAATAAAAAATGGTTCACTAAATATCCTAAAAATTAAAAAAAACTTGTCATTTTATTTAAAATAGCGGTTTCAGTCGCGTTAATTTCGAGGAAAAATTGTATTTATATAATATTCACATTCTCTAATTGAATCGGATATTGTTCACTATTTCATTGGTTTCAATTTTGTTTTCGCGTAATTCATTTATTTATTAATTAAAATGAATGTTTCTAAATAAAAGTATACTAAGTTACTCTTTATAACATTATCTATAAGGGAAAATCCCGTCAAAATCGATCCAGCCGCTTCAGAGATTAGCGAGAACAAACAAACGATAGATAAACATTTTTAAAACTGTGTTTTTGATGAAAGTACCGTGTATACTTTCATATGCATTTATTTAAACGCTGTTAATATGAAATTACAAACATACACAATTTTATTAATTTTATCAATTTTATTTATTTTTATAGACAAATCCATACCTATAAAAACTACTTCATCGTCTCTTAACATCATCATACACTTTATTATTTGTCAAAGAATTCGAAAATGGAAACAACTTTTTTAAACTAAAAGAATTGTCTTTACCAAACTAAACAAGCCAAAGTAGGAATAAGTGTAAAGGGTAATAAATCACTAAAGTAAATGTTTTTTTTCTTGTTTGTTATAAATTCACCAGTGACGTAAACGAGCCCGCTCACTTACGGGCCGATCGGGTATCGATGTATAAATATCGATTGTTGAGAACAAAGAGGATTGGAGCGCTCTTGGGAGTGTTGGGGATAGTGATGTGCCTCGATAGTTTTTATCGATTTAAGTTGAAGTATGATTGTGATAGTCGAGATGGCCTAGTGGTTAGAATACGTCGATCTTTACCGATGATCGCGGGTTCAAACCCCGGCTAGCACCGCTGATATTTCAAATGCTAAATTTGTGTTTAAATTCATCTCGAGCTCGGCGGTGAAGGAAAACCATCGTGAGGAAACCTGCATGTACCGGGAGAAATTCTGTTGCTGTTGAATTAAAATAATAGGTATAGTAATATTAAATACATAGGATGATTGCGTCGGTCTAGATGTGATAACTCGTATATGCAAACTGCCAAACTTTACAGCAGTGACAAAAAACTTATTTTAAAGTTAACTGTAGTAAATATTTTTACATTTTAGATGATTTAGACTAAACATATTGTAAGTAATATTATTATTATAAGAGTAAATTATTAAAAAACCGTTTTCACTGAGGAAAATTTTAAGAAAATTGTTAAATATGAGGTATCACATTTAGAGCGATGTTTTATAAATGAACGTTAATGGCCAAGCTCGAAACTATAAGGAATAACGAAAAACACTTTTTCTAGTCAGGGTTCTAATCCGTTGATTTTGAATAATATCCACCTGTATTATTGCACCATCTGTTATCTAATAACTTCTGGGAAATAAAGAATAAAGAACATTTCTCCAAAAGTATCCCTTATAGAAAAGGTGGATTTTTATTATGTATAGATATAATATACATATATAAAAAGAAAGATTCCAAATATACAACACACAAAAAAAAATTCAATTATACAATAACTTTTTAATAATGTATTTCAATTAAACAACCAGTTGGCTACACCAAGCGTTCTACGATACCTACGCGCTACGAATGAGCTACGAGACTGTACGCGTAGCCTTGCCGTAGCTAGAAGTCCGAATAACTTGTTAATGTAATCTATGCTGATTTTTTCCAAGTAATTTATTTTAATTAAAATTATTTATAAAAAAAAACTACCGATTTTAATAAACAATTTACTAATATGTATTTGAAAGACATAATTATTCATTATAGTAACTATGTCTGGTTTTTGTTGGGTTTTCACGCCTAAACCGCTGAACTAATTTCAATAAGTTTTTATACATATACTCGTAAATTCTTGACAAGGATATAGGCTACTTTTTGACCTGAAAAAAAATTAAAGGGGATGAAACAAGGGATGAAATTTTGTATGGAAAACCTATCATTTCTTCAAGAAGTTTTTTAAAATAATTGTTCTATGCAGACACAGCCGTGGAAATCAATTACTAGAAAACAAGACTTTTTAAAATAAAAATGGGAACCGAGCAAAACACGTACATAATTTCGTTTAATTAATTGACATACTTATTATTTCCATTTTAAAATCAAACTACTGAACCGATTTTGTTGACGAATCCATGGGACCCCTAAAAATTATCTGAAAGTAACCAATCATCAGTGTACAAACTAAATCTTTCAAACAAAAAATTATTATTAAAATCGGTCAAGCCATTTTCGAGTAATCGATGAACAAAAAACTCTACTACCAATTAAGAATATTCTCCTTTTTCGGAAGTCGGTTTAAAATTAATAAATATCAATACAAATCACAATATTCCATATAATATTATATCGATAAAATCCCATCACCATTCGCGCGCTATTGTCTCGCTCAGCATCGAGCACATTTATCGATATCGTAACAATAACGATAGCGGCCTTTCTATTTGTTTATCGACTATATTTTAGTCGCGAACAAATCACTCATGAAACTAATGGATTATGTTTTAGTAGAATACGACATTTTTATAACAAAGATGTTTTATAAATTACATTTTTTATAAATAGACAATGACTTTTTATAACTATAGATATGATACTATACTATTTGACGTTAAGAATCAATTTTAAACTGTTCCATCTGGAATTTTAACTAGAAAACATTTTAGGTGCAAAAATTATGTGCTGATATCATATGTTTTTTTGCATATAAATAAAAGTCTTAAAAGATGAATATATATATTTTTTTAATTATCTTAACCGTAATTATTTCTAGTAGTTTAAAAAAATAGATTTTTAACTACTAGAAAAATATGGATAAGCTTTTTTATTATTAAACGCTTACAATTACATATGTTTAGAAACGTAATTATTGTAATTGTAGTAAATAAAATCTAAACCATATGTGTGTAGCACGCAGCTAATAAAGTTCATCACACATTTAATCTAATCGACTAAAAAAACAAAATTTTTCTCTGCACCCCTAGTGTATAAGATGCTTTATCAATGAACGTGATTCAAATCACAACAAAAAATAATAATAATTTACAAATACCTTTTTTATGTGACGAGTATAAATATTAACTAAATTAATTTATATACATATATATTCCTTATATTATAACTGCCTGTATACATATATAACGGTAATAAAAAATAATAACCTTCTAAAATCAAATCCAAGACCGAAACTCAAGAGTCAATAGCGCACAAAAAAAAAGAATCGGGACATTACCAATTTGCATCGGTCCCGCATTTAATCCCCGCAGAGAAGTTCCAAACTGAAATTCCATTACTCGATAAAGTACTGCTTCCTTTAAAAGCGGAAAGGAAGAAGCCGCGCTGTGATTGGTCGGCTCACCGCGTTCTGATTGGCCGGCTCATGACCCCGCCTCTCTTGAGGGGTATAAAAATCGATGCGCGTCACCCGCTCACTCTTTTTGCCGCGGCGCGTCCGCCCGACACTCTACGCTTGTTACTAATAATGGCGTTTGTACTTTCTTTTATAGCATAAAGTGTTTAGTTGTATCTGTTGTCCGTGCAAGCGACACGGGAGTCTTTTGTTGGTTTTACAGATAGGGAGGTATACTCGGACGCGTTTAAAAGCTTCTCAGAGATATCTTTTCACTTATTTCCTAGGTTACAGACGACAATGCGCCTCGTAACGACCATTCAGCGGGTGTCTACTGCTTTCAACGCTTAAATGTCAATAGGATACAACTAGAATACTTTCTAATGAAACATTTTTCTATAAAAGTTAAAAGGCAATTCAGACTTCAATTTAGATATTAATTTATAAATTGATGTTTGCCCACTTCTACAACATCCAAAACACTGTTCCTATATTATATTATAGATACGGTGTCTACATCTTCGCATAATAGGTCAAAGAAATGAATAATTAGCCAATTTTATATGTCCAAATGTTTTCGAATTGTCAAAATTGACAGTTAGAAGTTTTAATGAAGTCAATAGAAAATATACGAAAAACACGAAAAAAAAAAACTAATTTTTTTCAGCTCCCAAAGTTTGATCAATTCATTTCCTTAAAACATTTCTTCACTTACACGAAACACAAGCATACCTTCAATTACAGACCGCAAAACATTTCACGAAAAAAATACGCCCAAACCATCCACGTCTTGAATTCGGTAACATTTTGTTAAAACTAAGTCACCGCTAAGTCCCCACAATAGGTTTAGACTCGAAATAGGGATGCATGATGCCTATTTTATATTCTTTTGTACGGGACATATATTAAAAAGTCTCTTTGTATACCGGAACCTCTTGGTAAACGTTTCCTTTTTACTCGTGTTTTTAGTGTACAATGAGAACACTTAGTTTTTTAGTTCTCCGCAGTATGGTGGTAAAGCCGGGCCGAGTTAATGCTCTGTGCACTTCTCTTTAATAAAACATTCCATGAGATTGTTAATATATGTATTTTTGTACAACGAGTATGTTTAACTAATTCTATTTTTCAAATTCCCACATTAGCTGTGGTTATGGTCATGATAATTCAACGGTTAATCTCTGTGACTATAAGTGACAGTAATTGGACGCTCATAAGCAATAATGTGTCAAGTCACACGGACTTTATTTTGAGAAAATGGCGTCTGAACATGTCAAACCTATTTTTAATAAATTTGTTTGAAGAAGTTTATATCCATTTTTTCTTTTCTATTTTAATGAAAGGTTAGAATGAATTAAAAACCGATTTTTATAAAAAATTTTTATCTAATAATAAGTTTTTTTTTATTACTATATTATATAATTATTATTATATATTCTATGTTGTATTCGTGTATCTGTTCTTTTTAAGAAAACTTTTTATGGCCTTCGTTTATATTTTATATCTATCGATATGGCTTTTCACTCCTGAGGATGTCCGTAATAGATCGCTATTAATGATAAGAACGCCTTTGTATACTAATGTTTCATGTACTCTTATTTTCTAATTATTATATCTACTCTAAAATGTTTGCAGTAAAGAAGTTTATCTATCTATCTTTTTATTGAAATCACACTTTAAAAACATTTCTAACAAGTATTAATAGTATATAATTAAGACTTTAAAAAACACTTTAAACGCAAAATACGCAATTTATTTTACTTGAACGACACACTTATATTACTTTAAAAAAAAATCGAAACCGGTTAAATGATGAAGCTATGAAATAACAAACATTTAAAAAAACGCTACAAATTGAGAACGTCCTCCTTTTTGCAGTCGGTTGAAAGGTGTAAAAAATTGGAACAAAAGCAACCATAATGTTTTAACTTATTAGAGTATGTAAAAATTAAGCTAGTGTTTTGAAAAAAAGTAACCAAAAAAATTAAAATCCATATCTGTCTAATCCCCTATCAGCTTACAGAATATCATCTTAAAATGAAAAAAAAAACGGAGGCATTCAGTAAGAAGCAGAAATAAAAGCTGAAATTCTCTTAAGGGATAAGAAAATGGGTTCCCTACTCTCGGTATATACTTACTTATAACACTTGGGCTTAATAACATAAGCGCAGCGGGTTTCAATATTTATGAAAAAAAAACTATACTGTCCTTTATTTAACACTTATAAGGCGGAATTTACACTTGTACGTTTTATTCTTGTGATATAAAATAACTCTGTAACCTGGTAACACTTGCCTAGCTGGACGTACGTAAGCTGGTATGGTCAATAAGTCAGAAGTAAATAACTTAATAAAATCTATGATAACCAATTTATTTCAATCTTAGACGAGAATTACACTTAAAAGTTTTGCTCTCAGAATTTTATCTTATTAATACTTTATATTCGACATTTACAGCTTACTAACTACTTACGTTGTTATATATCAGTTACAAGAGTAAAATTTACAAATGTAATTCTTGCCTTATGAGCATAACTTAGAAGTATAATACTCGCCGAAGTGAAATTTTAAATAAAAAATTTTGATCGTTTATGCAAAATATTCGATACTCGATCTCTTATTTTTCAAAAGGTTATTTTAAGATCTGATTATTATTTGTCCTTGTGGATAAGCGAGTAGAGTAAGAAAATGCTAAAAACACCATTAAAGTGCGAAGAGAAACCTAAACTAATATAAAAAAGAGAGAACGAATTTTATATGTGCGAAGTAAACTCTGAACATTATTATAACATCATTAAACCTTTTTTAAAAATTATGGTACCGTTTAAAAGGTACATAATTATAGAAATTTCGAATTATTTTAGAAGGTAGTCAGAGGCATTAAACTTAATAGCGTTTGCTCTTGACTCGACGTTAAAGAAGATTAAGTTTAAAATTTATAAGCATAAATATATACTTATAATATAATCTATGACCTTCCAGAATGTTATATTTTTCAAGTAGTTATTTTTGAAATAAATTAGTATTTCCGGAGTTTACTACACATATGTAACAATTTGTTCTCCCTTTTATTAAAATAAATTTACATAAATATGTAAAATATAAAATAATCGCTACATCCCTTAGCTTATGCCACGGTAATCTTTAAGTTATTTATACTTAAGAGGGGCAAGTAACTCACCCTAAAGATACCAAGTTTTGGGGTGCAGCATATTTTCTGTTATTAGGTGTTTAAATAAGGGTGTTTATCAAAAGATTCCATTATATTTATGGGGTAAGAGACATTTGTGTGGGGATTTTGGCTTTATATTTTATTTCTTATGATCTACACTTATAAATGGGAAAGTTTGTTTTGGGACTCTTTAGCTTGAAATTGGATATGGGAGAAGGAAATGTCATGAATTAAAAATGGCGGATTTCGTTAAGAAACCTTTGGTTAAAAGTTTTTTTTTAATTTACCAAATTCATCTAGTATGTATTTTAGATGATAGCATTTGTTGAAAGATAAAATATAATGTAAAAAAGATTAACAATGAAAACAAGCTTTGAAACCTAAACAAATATCTAAACTCAATATTTTTCTCGATAGTAAAATAAATATTTTTCTATACCACATGTTAAATCTCAAGTTTCTCAAAGATCAACAACAAAACAAATGATATTATAAAAGGCAAAGAAATAAATACGCCAAAAAGTAATAATAAAAGTATTAAGAAATAAATTAATTAAATTAAAAACAAACCTTACAAAGGCGGGAAAAACCAAAAACATTTCTAATAAATCATTAAAAACATACCACCACGAAAATGGCTCGATCATCTTAAAAGCCTTGAATATTACGATATTCACAAACCCTTCGGGCAGAAATAATCCGTTTTTCCATCAAAAGAATTTATATAAAAACTTCGTAAAGCGTTCTAATTAATTCGAAAGAATTTTTCAGTAAAGATAAAAAAATATAATGTCCCTAATCCTTTTAATCAATTCCTTTTTCTTCTTAAATTACGTAATTAGAAGATCTCAAACACGGCTACAAGGACAAGAGTGTAAAGCGTAAAAAAAATACGTCAACAATAATGGCGCGAACAATGACAGATTGTTTACAACGCTAAACAAAATGTCCGCCGTCACCGTAGGCGTAATTAAGATTTGAGGGGGGAATGAAGACAATTTTCTTTAAGTTTAAATGTTTAATCTTTCCAATTTAGACTGTCGGTGGTATAATTAACGATATTTCACTGTTAAGACATTTCAGTTAATTTACTTTTGTAAAATGTCGTTTAAATCTGATTCTCATTATGTCCGCGCTTTCATAAAGCTTTTGAATAACATATTTACATTAAACTTAATGAAGCTAAATATAATGGTATATCTTTTTGCGATTCAAGTAAATTAAAATATCATAATGATAAGTCTTTGTTGTTTTATTTATTCAGCAATATCTAAATATTTCTCCTTTCTTTTGATTATAAAACTTTTATTTCTTTATTAAATCTAATGTATGAAAATTAATGTTTATTTTTTCGTATTTTACGAAAATTATATAGAGAAGAAGCGTAGAATGCTAATATTTTTTTTAGATATATATAAAAATACATTAAATCAATAAAAAAAAATAACCAATACACACACATGTATTTGACACACACACACACACACACACACATATATACTCGTATGTTTGCTGAAAAAGTCTGTTGTCAAATCGAGTATAGATTATCTGTGGTAAATCTTGAAAATTTAACAAACTACGGTCGAATTCCGACCGCTACGCCACCACTAAATTGTACAAATATCTACAATACCACACGGAATACTAAACAGCCAATCTTAATAATCAAGACGGAAAGTCAAACCTACATCAAGATGTTTACACGATCCAATTCGTTGTCTTGTCCGCCACGTAAAACTGACAACGACTTTACCCTGATAAAAGGCCCATTTTTACCCCATAAAGGGGAAACTACTTGTAACCCTTGATTAGATGGGGTAATGATGTGCCTTCGGATTAAATGGATGAAGGTTTATTTTATACGAGGGTAACAGGGATTACTTCTTTTACGTGTAGGCATATGTTACGAAATTAGTTGATTTGGGAGTTTGGGTTTGAGATAAAAGTATTTGGTACGTATTAAGACTTTGTTTTCTTGCGTTTTATTATTTTTTACTAGACTGCGCAATACAAAGAAGGGTAATGTGTTTATCAATCTACGTCCGTTTGTATGTATGTGGGTTTATATCTTTGTGGCACTATTTAGACCAAACGCGTTAGTCGATTTTGGTAAATGACGTATCGTAGACGGTCATAGAAAGTCTAAAAATTTGAAAAAATCAAAATGGCCGACTTTGGACGCGCTAATGTAAAAAAGAAAAAATAGAAATCGACTGCATATGTTAAGTGGGATATCTTTGAACAGGTATTTGAAAATCATTTTTAAGTTTCTTATATCATATCTAACTATCGTTTCGAATCTATAACGATTAAAGGTTGATTAGTAACGATTCTCTATCATCTTGTTACGCGGTAGTCGGGTTTTTGATTTCATTTAATAACTTGTTTTATATATAGAAGGTCTTCTTGTTTGACACAATAACTTAAATAGTATAAAAGAGACAATCATTTTGGACAATTTATTTTTTTACTCAAGTAAACGTAAGATAATATTATTATATTAATCGTTTTGTCCACTTCTAAGTCCCCTGATAATTACTCAACGTACCGTATCATTAATAAAAAGTAAAAAAAATCTTTAAAAAAATACATGCAGTCGAACATAGTACCTCCTTCTTTTTGAAATCGGTAAAAATCCACTGTTGGATATTTAATTTTTTTACTTAATTAAATATTGTTTAAATGTTAGAACGTAGTTAACCATGCAATTTATGGTCAATGATGCTGCTATGAATCGTAGCGTGATGTAATATAGCCTATAATCTTCCTCAATTAACGCAGTATCTAGAGAGTTTTTCAAATCAGAACCATAGTTCATAAAAATGCAACATTCAATTAAAAGAGAATTGTTTTATACGTTTTAGTATAGATTTAAAAGCAAATGTAAAAGGAAAAATTATATAGATCTATACTAATATTATAAAGCTGAAGAGTTTGTTTGTTTGTTTGAACGCGCTAATATCAGAAAGTACCGGTTTGAATTAAAAAATTCTTTTCGTGTCAAATGGTTTATTTATTAAGAAAGGTTATAGGCTGTTTTATATCACTCTACTAATACTCATAGGAGCGAAGCAGTAACCATAAACGCGAGTGAAACAGCAACGGACAGCTAATATATTATGAAACTGACGATTATTATGAAATACTTATAACATTATAAAAGGTCATATTCACTACGAATTAAGAACCTCGATTTTAAAATCGATCTTTGAAATATAAAATAAAAACCTAAACCCGAACTGTATAAATAATTAACCCTCGACTGAGGGGATGAATGGAGTTAGTTGAAAGTTGTAGTGGTGTACCATCGGATCATGATCGGAGCGACCAGCGCGGTCGCTGCTGGGCTTAATCTACCAAATCGATCGGGCGCGTTTTAATGGGCGAGCCGCTGGAGCGAGTCAAGTGCCTTTACTTGTACAAGTGCTGAATTTAATTCTCTTATTTATATAAATAGGTTTACATACCTCCGCTCATAACGAGTTTGTTTACTTGACTGTATGCTGAATTTAACTTTGTTATTAAGATTAAAATCGAATTATTTTTTAGATTAATTAATTTGTGACTTGGATGAGGCATATAATTTTTTGGAATAAATTATATGTATATAATTTTGATCTAAGTTTTATTGTAATTATTAATTTTAGTATTAAATATTTTAAACTTAAATTGTTAATAAAAAATCACATAAAATTAGATTTACATTAGTGAAAAGAAAATCTAATATCAATACATATTAAAATAAAACGAATGTGTCCAGATTTTGTTATAATTATGCAATAATTTCTTATGTTTGAAAAACTTAATATTAATTTATTTTATTATTATACCAATTCACTTTTAATTCTATATAACATTTATCAAAGTAGAAAATAATAGATGGATTTATACTTCTACAAAAAACTTTATCAAAATATCTATAGTAATTTTTCAGTTAAAGGGAAACATTCGTCCTAACGAACTTTCGCGTTTATAATAGTAATAGCATTTATTTAACGAGCACCTGACGGTACTTTAACACCACTAATATTATAGACATTAGAACATACGGATTTTAATTATCTATATTAAATATTTTTATCGTCCATATTTCATTCATTCCATTAATATATCCACGCATATAATATCACGTTCAAATACTGGAACGAGTGTGGTTATAAGTAGACTAAATATATATTCTGAGTAGTCAGTATAAATATAGTAATCGCGAAAATTTAAGAAATTGTAGCATAAATATATTTATATGTGATGCTTCGTTAATATCTTTTAATTTAAATAATGTTATCTTATATGATTTTTTAGTTATACAAAGTATTTATTTAATACTATCATCGTTCCACGGTTCACAATCACGGTATAAAAAATAGCCTATGTCCATTTTAACTATTACAAGGTTAAGAAATAACCAAAGTATGTACACAGTCACTCACAAACTGATAGCGTAAATGGCCAAGTGGTTAGAACACGTCGATCTCAACCGATGATCGTGGGTTTAAACCTAGCACCGCTGAGTGAGTGAAGCTCGGCGGTGAAGGAAAATATCATGAGGAAACCTGCGTGTACCAGGAGAAATACTGTCAGATGTATATCCGCCAACTCACAGTGGAGCAGCCTGGTAGATTAAGCTCTAAACCTTCACCTTAATAGGAGAAGCCTTTACCCAGCAGTGGGACATTTACAGGATGTTACTTTAGTTTACTATAATATATATTATTACTTTAACATATATACACAATATCACCAACAATATAAATAAATAAACGCATCACACTCAACAGTCCCCATTAAGATCATATGACCTTGTGTCGGGGGTCCGGAAACACACAACACTAACACAAACACCCAGACCACGACAAACGTCCGTATTGCCAATACAAACGTTTGCCGCGAGCGGAGATCGAACCGCGACCGTTACAGTTAGTTGCAGTGACCACTGCGCCAACGCGCCTGTCAATATACTTTAATTAATACAGAATGTATGCATAAAAACAAAAACATTTATCTCATCACTGAAAGATAAGACAGTTCAGAACTTTTGCTTTAGTTTAATGAAAGTAGTTCGTAATTACAGAAACAGACCGAGGATTACGATCGGAGGCTAGACGCTTAACTTCATACTAAGCTTAATCTACCAATTAGGCTGTGCAAGTTTTAATATGCAAGTAACTGGAGCGAGTCAACTCGACTGAGGTATATAAAGTGTAAGTGATTTTTTTAGTTCATCATGTTTGACACATTCAACAATAATTGTCAAAAACTTGTCTATTCTAATGTATGTCTTCAGCAGTCTACAGATCATATTTTTTTTTGTAAAAAATGTATTAATTAACGTATTTCGTAGTTCATTAATTTGTGTAATTTGTATAATTCTATTAATATTATCTTATAAAAATAATACAACTTAATCATAACGGAATCTGTAATCTCCTATTTTAGACATATATTGTTTTTGTTATTATTACCGCTACAAATTCACAGAAAACATTAAAAAAACAATATCTCTACATTATTAATACATAAACAATCATAACTTGATATCCAAATCGTAAAGTCCAACAAAAATTTTACTTGCACCATTAAAGGAATACTAGTACAAGATAAATTTAACCAGTATATTCGTAGTCGAGTGGTCTAAACGGAGCATATTCGATCATCGCAAGATGCTTTGCTCGCCTCAGCAGATAACAATTACCTAGTTTATAGTTTCATCGACCAATTATATTGTATTCGGATTTAAACGCTAATCGAGCTAATATTATTAATGTGAATGTTTGTTTGCTTGTTACTACTTTATGCTGTAATGATTTGAGTTTTTTTTTTCGTAGCTTGTTCTATTAACGGCTTAATAATTTCAAATTAACAGCTTTTAACTAAATTTATATGAAAGTATGTATATACGGTAATAACATCAAAAACACATTTTTTTTAATTTTTTTCTCTCTGTCTGTTTGTTCAGGATAATCTCTGCAATGGCTGGACCGATTTTGATGGGTCTTGCACTAGAAGATAGCTAATGTTATAAGGAGTAACTGAGGCTAATTTATTTCAGGAATTTTATTTTCCTAACCAGAAATGGAACCCGCTAATATTGAAAAAAAAACATACTGTATTTTTGCACCATCTAATAGCGTCACGTATAAGGATAAACTTTTGGAAAGTAATAGTATACGGCAAAGTAAAGAAAATGGCATTTTTGTTACAAAATGCTAAAACTTGTATGAGAGATGCAATCCTGTAGTCCACGCGAACGAAGTCGCGGGCACAGCTAATCCCCTCAACAAATCCTTTTCTGCCGTCCTATACCAGGTTAGGAAGTATGGTTTATGCCTTAGCCCGCTCGAGTCCACCGAACAAAAGAAAAAAAAATTAAAAAAAAATCTTACCTCGACAGCATAGCATCGTTCGCACTCCCAAAATGATTAGCCGCCAATGCTGCTTCCAGAACATTCGATTCCCGTCTCGGCTCGGTCCGG
Source organism: Hypolimnas misippus (assembly GCA_037950945.1). Lineage (NCBI taxonomy): Eukaryota > Metazoa > Arthropoda > Insecta > Lepidoptera > Nymphalidae > Hypolimnas > Hypolimnas misippus. Next base: position 8,703,105 of record JBBEEQ010000009.1, read on the forward strand.
TTCAAAATGGAACTGATGGAAAAACTTGTATACGGAGCGCTGCCAGTGGCCTTCTCTTCTTTGTCCTTCTTCAAATCATAGAAGGGGCTCTTCTGGTCTCTCCTAGAAGGGGAGGAAGGGATGTCGGGGCTGCTGGCTCCGGATACGACGTTCACTTCGATGTCGTTGTCTTGGGATGAAACCGGGGAATCCATTTTGGACCTCAGCGCATCCTGTTGTCACCTATAAGAATTATTCGTCTTAATATTTTGGTCACTTATTGTATGAAGTTCACTTTAAGTAGGTATGTTTGAATTAGCTTGTAATTGGACGGTGAAAAGCAATAATATGTCAAGCCACACAGACTTCATTTTGAGAAAATGGTGTCTAAAGATGTCAAACCTATTCTTAACAAATTTGTTTGAAGGCGTTAATATCCATCTTCTCTTTTTCATTTCGATAAAATGTATAATTAATTAAAATCTGATTGGTTTAATAAAAAGTTGTATCTAATAATAAGTATTGAAATATATTAAATTTTGAATATTCCAAAACATTTAGCGCACTTTTCGTAACATTAAATGAAGAAATTTCTTTGCGTACTTATTTAGTTTAAGTGACTTGAACAATATTTGAATAATGTAAATTACATGATGCATTATCAGAATACATATTTCTGAATTTGACTTCTTGTGGGTTGACTTATTATTGCTTATCAGCATCCAATCAATCTGGATCCAGGTGCACTATTTACATATATACCTTAAACATTATTAAAACATATATTGAACTCAATGGAATTACATTTGTAACTGTTTCATTCTCCTAGTTGATATGAAACAGGTATAACCTGGTATCAGATACTTAGGCAACCTTATAACGGCTGTGAATGACAAAAATAAGCCACTGACAATAAAATTTTTAGATTATATATTTTAAACTTTCGCGATTTATTCTATTCATATTTAATATAACGGGTCTTATCGCTATAACTAATGGTGTACCTTTTTATCGCCCGACGTTTCGACGAAGTTGTATTCGTCGTGGTCACGAGCTGACTACGTGAGACGAATACTACCTTTAGTTATCGCGATAAGACCCGTTATATTCAATATGAATGTTTTTAGATGTAAAGAATTTATGTAAATCTTTATGAAAATCTGCGAAATAAACTTATAATTTTAATAATCGCTTCACATATTTTTTTCTATAATTATGCTAAATAATATCTAATTATATACTTAAAATTCAAAACAACATACAACAAAACCTTATAGATTCTTTTTATAATTGGAATCGAAGCAACAACTTTTTGAATTCATAAAAGAAGAAACCCAAAAAACTTTGTAATTAATGCACTTCATAATTATCTTTTCCGATGAAAGATTTACACATTTTAAAATGGCATATTTCGTCCAACTAAACATAATTTTCCACACATATCACGTGAAATACACATTTGTATTTAAGTGGTCGAATTCAAAATCTGTGTAAAACGAGTTAGCTAAGTTATAAAAATTTAGTTTCATATAATGCTGTGGTTTTTTATCTATGTTAAAAAAAAACTAGTCCTCCAACATTTTGTGACATTAAAGTCTAAATAAACGGCCGATCTCCCAAGTGTACAACGTTTATTCGATTCTGCCCAAAAATGTGAATTTTTGACTTCAGTCACTTTAATACTAAGCGATGTTATCTCACAGACTTAAAACACAATTCTACCATATTCCATAGACTATGAAATTACACAATATGATCTTATAAAAGTCATAAACGAACACAAATCCATTAAAACCATAAGATTTTTGGCAGCTGGCTCGTTATTTATTCAGGGAGGGATGAGATCTCTACATAATCTGCGCCCATGGGACATCCCTAAATAAAGCTAAGAACAATAACGCACTTATCGTCCTGAATTATAGATAAGTTAAACGTCTCAAGTTAAAATGGCTACCGTATTTTGGTCAATCAGTAATTTATATTATGTTATAACTTATAAGTAGCTAACCCCGACTTCGTTTACGATTTTATTCTCATTTAAGTTATATAAATAATGTATAATATATATGTAGTCAATAAAATTATATAAGCGGGTAAGACAAAATTATCCGCTTTAAGTGAGAGCGAAAAAACTGCATACTTTTTTAAAATAGACACCATTTTGAATCAATAATATACATTCAAATTATAAAATACTTTTTTCATGTAGACTTTTAAAGCACTTTTGAATCGTCAAGTTACAAATTAATCTTTTATTTATAAAGCTACCGGTTCGGAAAGTAGATTCTACGAGAAAAACTCACAAGAAACTCGATAGATAATCTTTTTAAAAATATTTATGTCATTTTCAATGATATATTTTGACTTCGTGTACTAAAATTTAGATGTATTATTGATTCATAATGCAGTTTTTTTCGCTCTTCCTTAAGGCTTCTAATTTTGACATATGCACTGTTAGCATTTTACTAAATATATATAAGTATCTATATATTCATCTGTGGAGACAAAACTTTGTAGATCACTTAGACAATGCGCGCATAAAAGTATAAGATTTAGCACGGATATAATTTACACAAAGGAAAGTACAGCTAAAACTTAGTATGTAATACGTATAACAAATACAAATGTAATCCCAGATTTTTTTTTCTTAAAAAATAAACGGTTTATGGTAAAACTTCGATCATTACTTAACCACTAGTTGTTATAAATAGGCCAAAATAAAAGTAAGAACGTGACATGACGTGTCGTGAGCTATTCTGGTAAAGTGCTGGTAAATTTCATTATTACATCATCATCACATCATTTATAATAATAATAGAATAGGACTTTTACTCGTAGGCAAGTTAAACTTATAAGTTTTGCTCTCAGACTGTCATAAAGATTTACATAAGTTATTTCACCTAACCTGAAAGAATTCACTGTCTGTGCCTTATTTTTGACATTCACCTTTCGTACCGACTCAATACGTTTCTGTTCACAGAGTTGTTTTATATCAATTACAAGAGTAAAAGCTACAAAAAACTTAGTATTAGGGGAAGTATTCTGATAAGGAACCCGTTTTTAAATTGCAAAGAAAACCCATTCCTGATTTTGAAAATTTCCTGTGACCTTAAGGTATGTGTGTGTATGAGTCATAAGGTACCCATGCAGTTTTTCACTGTCTTATTTCCTCACAAACTCTGATACACAGATAAGTAAAAGAAAGCCCTACCCAAAAATAAAATAACTCCAGACTTACTCATGCTAAGTCAAATTCATTCTAAACTAAGCATAAGACGTAAAACAAAATTGAAGACGAAAACCGTCTTAAAATCCAAGACATATTCAAAAGAACCGCACACATTGAAAGAAACATCCAACCTTCAACTAAATAAAAACACAAAAAAGACTTCAGTAATTAAAAAAATTAAAAACCTGACTGCGTAATAACAACACTTCATCATAACGGTTCATCAGTTCTGACAGTTTACGTCCGCCATGTTGATTTTTTCTGACGTCACATAGTGTATGACCTTATACTTCAAATCGAAGCCATTTATCTTACAGGTAACAATGGAACCACACACTTATTAATGAGACTGATGTACACGTGCCTTGAAGAGTTACCTAGCAAGGCGCTTAATGTCAAGAAAGAGTTCGATACTTAAGACGTCTATTACAAATTTAACGTCTTTTCATTATTCACTTCCAGACTTTTTGTATACCCACATAAGTATACGCGTAAAAACCATTACACCCCATTTGAATAACTCGGTTAAAAACACTAAAAGCAGCCGTTTTTTAAAACACAGAGCACCGCAAATTAATGTAATAGTTGTAATTTAAGCGTCGATGGCAGATTCGAATTTTGATACGTACATTCGAAATAATATCGGTCTGAGTACGCTTTTCATCGGGAAGCGTTCGATTGCCACTTTTGGTATTTTAAACATGTGTTTGAACGCGGGCATTTCGTTTAAATTGTCGATGTAAATTTTATCGTCGATGAAAAATGTTGGGTTTGATTTTGCGGGATTTCGAAATGGTTTTGTCGTGGCGAGGTGGCGCTGCATGAAACTGTGTTGATGCTTTCAATTCGAAATGCAATTAAAGGCTTTTACGAACACTGATATTAATATTTTGTTTTTTTATTAATTTAACTGTATTGTATTCAAATTAGTATAGGCGGAAACAAAAAAAGAGATCACTAAATGTAATATAAAAGCGCTCTTATCACAATATTTTAACAATTACTTTTGCTCTCAGACTATTATAAAGATTTAGATAAATTGTTTGTCATTGCTTTACACCTGAAAGAATATATTTTTAGTGTCTTATTTGACGTTCACAGTTGGATGCTGATAAGCAATAATGTGTCAACCCACAAAAAGTCAAATTTTAAGATATTGATGTATATTGATACTACGTCACCTATTTAACATTATCCAAACAAATTTCAAGTCATCTAAACTAAATAAGTATGGAAAAAAGTTTCTTAACTCAATGTTTCGTATTTCAGGTGCGTTCCATATTTTGCAATTTATAAAATAATCTCAAATATTTAAAAACTGACTATTATGTAACAAATTAAATAAATGTATCTGCTTTTGATACAATATATATTTTATCAAAATAGAAAAAAAAGATGAATATATAGGTGTTTCAACTAATTTATTAAGAATAGGTTTGACATCTTTAGACGCCATTTTCTCAAAACGAAGTCCGTGTGGCTTGACACAGTATTGCTTATCAGCGTCCAGTTTTCGTTAGGTTACCTAGATAAATGTTACTATTAACAATTGTGTGTGTAAAATTGTGCAGTTTTTTCGTTCTTCTTTAAAGCTACTAATTTTGACTCAAGCTCTGTTTAAAGTTCACTGGCGATAAGTCACTTTTCGTCGGCAAAATAATAACAGAAGTGATAACAATTTTACACAGACAGAGACTCTTATACTTTTATACTTATAATATTAGTATAAATTAAATACCTATTTTAGTTAATTAATTTAATTATTATTTTATTATACAATGTTTGTCAACTACATCAATATGTACTATGTAACTCAATATTTATATATCACTTACAGTATCTAGTTTATATCACAATATTATTTAGCATAATTCCGCGAAAACAGAATACATATATTTCGTCATAATTTAATATAGAATTCCGCAAAGTGACATCTAAATGAATTAAATATTTAGAATCTAGGTGAATTCTAATCGGGCGTAAAGTCTATGAAATAGTATATACGTTAAGCATCTACATTGTTGATAAGCCTCAGAGCTAGTCTAGTGCAAATAATACATTATCACGGTCACCTCACTTAACAGCTTTATATAATTGCTTTATATAATATACAGGGTGATTTTTTCGATGGGTCGGCCGGGAGAAACTATGTGGCTCGAATAAGAAAAAGACATTTTTAAAAAATTATCATAGTACTAATTACTGAGTTTTTCAGCAAATCTTTCCATGTAATTTTTCTTAACATGAAATCGGTGACATTCCTTTCAACAAATTTCTCTAGCTCTCATAGATTTTTGTTTGACACATCTGAAAGAATGATGCTGTATAAAAATTAAGTTCATCCGATTTTAATAAAACTTTATCAACTTATTTTTTGCACTTGTGAGAAGGTTATAAGTTTAGTACAATTAAGTTCCAGTAAGTGGCGCGTGTATCGTACCGGCCAATTGGAAAAATAAATTTTATAAACAAAATCTATATTAAATCCGTAATGAACCAAAGGTGGAAAAAAAAGAATTAGCTGAAAAGGACAATAAATTAAAATAATAATAATAATTTTGAATCAAGCTCTAATAACAGACTTACATATGTCTTATATTTTGCGTGTTATAATGGAAGTTAAAATACTTATGTACTTGATACAGATATTAACCAAATATAAAATCGTAAAACATTTGTATCATCTCTACAATTAATGTCAAAAGTGCAAAACCCTGACGTTGAAAGAAATCAAATTAAAGTTTAATTTAGTACAAATAATAAAAATCAATTTGTGTTCCTACATACAATGTAAATACAATCTTGCATACTGTTTGGAGACATTGCAATAATTGATATCTCGTTAGATGTGTCTAATTCGCATTGTTTTTATATGTAAAAACAATGCCATCGATAATATAACTTGTAAAAAAAACCAAGTCCGCAACTCAGTTGTTCTACCGTAAAAGGTTCATGTAATACCAAGTCAGTTAGTTTATTCATTCCTTAAAGGACCTTATGTCTTAAGTTATTACGTAATTAACTAACTTAACAACATATTACAGTGATCATATTTATATTAAAAATCTTTTAGGTTTTAAATTAGCAGTTTTTTGCAGCTTCGCCCGCGCATACTTTACGGAATTTGATACAAACTTTCAACCCTCTTTCTAACCCGTAGAAGATTTCAAAAATCTTTTCTAAGTGCACATTACGGTATTTAAAATAAGTAAATTTCATGTTTCTACACCCTGCGATTCTGCGTTGATCGATCAGTCAGTGAATTTGTTTGCCAGTCAGTTTCGATTTTTATATATATAAATAAATAAATCGACTTGGCGCCTGGTTCTTGTAACATTATGCTGTTTTTTAAATTTCCTGTAAAGGTGGTAATTATGAATTATGTAGGTACGTGCTGTTAAAACTTTTGCGACAATATTTCAGATTATCTAATACTTCTTAAGAAGCTTGCCCAGCAGTGGGTCATTTACAAGGTGTTAAAAACCACAGAGGATTCATAAAGAAATGGTCGCCGGTGTCAGTAACAGGATATCGTGGTAATTTCAAATCGATACCCAGGTGTGGACTCGGTCGAGTGTGAGGTATGTAATCGATACTTTTTATAAACGATTTTTATCGCGCGATTAAATTTTAAAATCGATATTTTTGTAATTTTTAATTAGGGACGTTTGTTGTTGTTTTTTTTTTCAACGTGGTGTCAAAATATTTAATATTCGATTAAATTGAAATGGGATATTTGATACTTTTTTGATTTCCGATTTAAAGAAGTTATGAAAAGTATTTTTTTTTACTTTTATATTGGTAATGAAAATTGTAACAATAATTAAAAAGATATATAGTATATATTCTATAGTAAATAGATATATATTCGATTGTTGTAATTTTTGCGTTAAGATAAATATAATTATTTAGTTTGTAATATTTATTTTCAATTGAAATAAGCTACATTTTTTTAATGCTAGAAACTTTGCAGAAAAAACTATGAGCCAAAATATTCGTATATGCTAAAAATATGAATAATATATCATAATAAGATTTTTTTAATTACCACGTCCGATGTCCGAGCCGCAAATATTTTAATGAAATTTTTCTTAACTTTAAAATCCCTTTAAGAATAGTTCTCATAAATTCCACCCTACTGACCCATTATGAACTACCCTGTATATATGTATAATTAAAAAAAATCTACATTCATACGATCGAAGCCGCAAGTAAAAGCGATTACACTATAACATGTACCACCAGACATAAAGACAGGCTAATTAATATACATAAAGGCCCTCAAACCCAACAAGATTGCGTCATGACAGATGGCCACTTGCCGATAGCATCTAACCCGTAACTTTACGACGCTGTAACCCTTCGCTAATCGAACTGTCACGGCCTTATATCACACCGTAGTGAAACAATATTAAATAAATTAATTAACGCATCACAATCAACGGCTCCCATTAGAATCTGTGGATCATGTGATCCGGAAACATAACCAACACTAACACGAACACCCAGACCACGACAAACATCTGTATGGCCAATAAGTTTGCCGTGAGCGGGTACCGAATCCGCGACAGTTAGCGCGTCAGTTAGTTACAGTGACCACTTCGTCAACAATATTACACCGAAAATTTAAAATACATGGATAAAACAAGCTTGATTCAATTTATATTTTTTACTGACTTCGTAAAAGGAGGATCTCAATTAGTTGTTTTTTTTTTTTAAGTTTGTTATCTCATAACTCCGTCATTTTTAACCGATGTTAAAAATATATTTTTTTTATTTGAAAGAATATGCTTCCAGATTGATACCACAGAAATTTTGTCAAAATTGGTTTAGTAATTTTTTTTTAAAGTTTAGTAGTTTAATAGTTTTAATATCGAAATAAATGTGTCATCCAAGTAAACGAAATTGCCTATTTTGCTTTTGAAGTTGGTTCCATTTTTTTTAGGTCTCAGTTATTAAATTAAAATACATTTACACACACGATATGGCTGCTTTACTTATAACACAAAAAAACATACTGTCGGACATAGGACCTCCTTTTTGAAATCGACTAAAAACTATTTTTAAACTTATTAAGAAATGTCAACGGTGTAATGTACGGTCACGACGCATCTTAACATCGTAAAGGGTTAAATTAGACTTTGTAATATTTTATGATTTCACAGGGAACTGTTAAAAGTTCATTTAGTTATTGCCCGTGTAGTAACAATGAAGTAAAACGGTTTCATTGCTTCTTATCTTTTATTTTTAATCTATATTGCCCTGATATTAATGTTACTTTGTAAGTATAATGGCAGTTTTTTATGTTTTATTGGTAGCTGTTGACCGCGTTCTATATTTAATAAAAATAATATAAATAAAATTCCCAAGGAAATCTATAATAATGTTGGTCCTAAACCTAAACGTTCAGTTATCGAATTTGAAAATTATCCAAGGCAACAATACGAATTTTTTTAAAACAAATAAACATAACATAAAATTCTAGATATATTAATTGAGACAATACGAGCCCAACACTATATAGTCTATTTTTCTTTACTTGCCTCTAATCGGTAACAATACCCCGAACGAAAATCACGAATTTTCGGCCATTTTGTTTTTCATTATAATTTTGTATTATAAATTCATCTCGAGCTCGGCGGTGAAACAAAACATCATGAGAAAACCTGCATGTTTCAGGAGAAATTCTGACACATGTATATCCGCCAACCCGCAGTGGAGCAGCGTGGTGGATTAAGCTCTAAACCTTCTCCTTAATAGTAGAGGAGGCCTTTGCCCAGCAGTGGGACATATACAGGCTGTTACTTAAGTTTACTTTTTTTTTACTTTTATAAAAAATAATTCAATTCAATCATTCAATCGATAATTTCTTATCTAATTCTTATGCGTTGCTAGAAATGTGCCATGTTTGTTTGCTAAATAACACAAGAGACAATAAGACTTTAGATATAAGTTGTTGATGAGTTGTGTATACTCCTGAGTCATCCGGTCAAGATTACACAACTAAATAAAATCATTTATAGTTTAGTAAATTTTGAGTCGACTAGACAAGAAGTTAGTTAGATCATTTCAATAACCAGAAAAGAACGAGACGATTGAAGGTTTACAGTTGACTTTCAAACGTCTGTAATGTCTGTTATAGCTAAGAACCATTTCGATTACATGAACTTTCAAACAATAAAAAGCATCAAAATTGGTCTAGTAATATACCAAAGGGAAGTCCGGACCCATAACCCATCCCCATTATATACGCCCATGGGTCTATCCGTTGGCTAGTATTGCGCTACGAATAAATATTAACATTTCCATTTATATATCAATAGCCATAATTTAAGTACCTTAAAATAAGATATTACGTCAGAAATGACCCATAAACCCGAACTAATCTTTCGCCATATAACAAAACGTTATTAATTAATATAAGTGTGTTCAAATTAGTTAATTACACGAAACGAAATGTTATAAATGACAAGGAATGACGTTTTAAGGCCTAAGGGACGCCCTGAGTGATTCATTTTAGTAAACATTTAGGGTAAAAGATATAGATATATAAACATTGTATTGTGAGAAATTTCTTGTCTTTTTAATAAACCCATCACACTCAACAGCCCCCATTAGGACCTTGTGATTCTGTGTCGGGGGTCCGGAAACACACAACACAAACACAAACACCCAGTCCACGACCAGCATGTGACCAATTCAGACGATTACCGTGAGCAGGCATCGAAACCGCGACCGTTAGCGCTTCAGCTGCAGTATCCACCACTACGTCAACGTGTCTATTAAAGGTTCAAAAATAATTAGGTTTTTAATTCTTAGCGTGTTTTTTTTTATTGTTCGATCATTTCTTGACCGATTTTTTAAATACTTTTATTCGAAAAGGTATACTTTCGGATTGGTTCTAATTATTGAAAGATTTAAATGTTTATTGTATTCACACATATAGAAATTAATAAAATAAGTATTGTATCTATTTTTACATAATATAGCGTTTTTAGTTTTGTTACGAGCATAAATTAGTTTTTATAGGAATTATTACTGTATTTTTAAGATGTTAGTAGTATTATTGTGCTTCTTATATGGGCTATGTATGCCGGAATTAAATAAATAAATAATAATATAACAGAAGTAATAATATTTTTTTTATTGTGAACATATTTTTTAAATATAAACGGAATTCAAACATAATAATTCCAGTTATTTTGATTTAAAAACCACAATACTGAACCGATTTTGGTGAAAATTCTATGTGACTAACGGAAATGTTTAATCTTTCAAACAAAAATTGGATTAACCATATCGATCAAGCTGTTCGCAATTGGAAAACATAAAAAAAAATGAAAAAAATCCCAATGGATTGAGAACTTTCCCCGATTTTTGAAGGCACTTAATAAAAGTTGGCGCTACGGAAGCCGTAGGTAATAACTCAAAAATAAATATAACTTTCTCAATTTAATAAAAAAAATCTTCTCAAACTAAATCGCATAAAATTTAACTCAAGTTTATCCGAACCGTGCGCCGGATAAGATTACTCATCGTCGACTTTTATGAGAAGAAGAATTAGAGGATTTCTTTTAATCTTTACATAGTTCACACCTTTATACATAAAGAACTTTTGTGTAAAATTTCATTATTATTATTATAATATGGAAAGACTCGTGAATTCTTGACGTTTTAAATTACTGACACACGCATAAAATCTCAGACTACTTATGACCGTAATCCCATTCTTTTTAATCTCTACTTTCTGCTAAACTTTGCAAAGTTCCATTAAGTATTATTATTATTACAAAACGGAAAGACTCTTAAAATTCATAAACTTTCAATTTAGCTATGAATCCTCAGACGACGCGAAACTATGATTACTAAAAATATCTTGAAACCTCGCGTCGGGATAATAAAGTCTTGCGCAAACGAATAACAATTCTCGAGTCAATTTTTGTCCGTAAAAATAGATCATTTAGAAATGAGTCGCATAACACTCATAAAATAAATAAATAAAATGAAGACCACGTACAAAATGTCTTCCCAACAATCGAGGATATATACATTTTTTGACGGAGATTTAAGTACAAAAGTCACTCGTTCGCACAGACCTATAACATAATTATTCCACGCTCCATTAGTTTCATTTCACTGTAAAATCATTGCGAAAGTCAATGCATTTAGTTATATACTTCAATTATAATAATCAAATTAAGAAATAGTTATTAATATATAAAAGTCTGAATGCAAAACTAATAAGAGTAACTGTCGCCCAATGCGTTAAATTATGTAAGTCTAAAAATTATAATATATTAAAGAAATTCACTTACATATACATAGTGCTACCCGCGACGTTGTCTTTGCCTTATAATTTCATAGCCTATTTTTCCTAATAACTAATCTTAGTCTTTTTTCTAAATTAAATTTTACAAATCTTTTTTAGGTACAATTCTATTTCATGCTTGCATTCGGCGTCTAATTAGCCGGCCGATTCATACTTGAATATATAATTGCCGATAAAAGATTTTGTGATGTTTTTACTTGCTTCGTGTTTTAATTGAACTGAAGCCTTACATAATAAGTATTAGATGATATTATTTTAATAATATTGTACCGTTGTTTAGAATAAATTATTGTATATAGATTATAAAAATCGACTTTGATTCAATGACTATGATTTATATTGTAATAAATTATAGTATCGATATTAATTAATATAAAACAAATTGCCTGTTCTAAACTAAAAAATTAGTTATGCATTAAACTGGAAAACATTTTCATATAAAGTCTTTTATTAAAAAAACGATATAAAGATTAGAATCTAAATATAATTCCTAAAATAAATAAATCATTAATATACGTATATATAAATATTGATGATTATAACACATAATTCTGCTTCTTTAATTATTTATTTGTAAAATTACTTAATTTATTTAACGGCATTGTTTTTACAATGACACATTTACATTTTCAGTATTTTATCATAGCCATATAAAAATTAAAAAAAAACGATTAAACATATTTTTTTCATACGTCTTTGCCAAAAGATAGATTATAAAACTTACCGCTCAACTGAAATCAGTCATCCCTTCCCACAACCGCCACAACTCAAAAACAAACACAACACAATCTAAAAAAAAGTTCAATCGGAATCCACACAAACAGTTCATACATAAAAAAATAACAGTTCTATTTTCAAAATAACGTAAAAAAATCTATCTAAGAAGCATGCGTCGTCGCCTACAACACTCTTGTGACTGGCAACTACCCCAGCAATTTGGGGCGTCACAATGCTAGCAACACCCCTCGAAATAACCAACCATCCCCGTATCGCCGTCTCTCTCTGGCGAAAACATCCCTTTTACGGTAAACCGACCCTTATAATAAGTACGTAAGGGTGTCGGGGGCGCAAAGTGAAATTGTTGAGAAGTAATCGATCGAACCGTAAGTACCATAATACTCAATGTCTAACACAATTAAGGGTTGGTACTTACTGATATTGTGAAACTGGAGGTATGCGGTATTGAAGCCTTTATTACGTTTCGAACGTTTTTCTGTTTATTTATTTTTTTATTAAAATGTTTAGATATATTTTTATGGTTGATTAAGTCGTGAATAGTCACGTGGTGACTCTGATTGAGTCAGCTCGTGACCACGGTAGATGCTCTGAAACGTATAGTAAAAATTGGAATGACTGACAAAAGCGCATACTCTAAACCTGTAGATCTAAAGGATTGATAAGGGCGTGAAATTATGTATAGAGTCCTGATTTAACTGAGATGTACAATAAAAAAAATCGAAAATTATTTCTTTAAGGCAATAAAGTAGAAGATGACGTTTTGTTTAAAATTTTGTAATGTTTAACCGACTTTCAAATAGGAGGAGGTTCTCAATTCGTCGGAGACTTTTTTTAACGAATTACTCAAAGTAAAAGTAATTTTAATAAGTATGTCAATTAAATAAACGAAATTAAGTGTTTTGCTTTTGAAGTTGGTTCCCCTTTTTAAAAAAGATCTTGTTAAATTAAGAAATATGGGGTTTGAATGTTTTAGTGTTTTTATAGATAAAAACACATTTGAAAAACATCGGGTGATTCCTTAGTCATTGTAGAGCGTAATTTGGTACAAGGCTCGTTAAAAATTAAACCATGACTCTAACCTTGAAACAGACCAATTGGAAGTAAAATTTATAATTAACTAAAATGTAAGGTTGTTTTTATTCGTAATTGGGACTTTCTTTTATATCTTTTAGATTTGAGCCATTGCGCTAATGTACACATTTTGCGTTCAGTTCAGAAGTTCAGTCAGAAGACTTTTTGATCGGCAATTAGTTTGTGTTGAGTGGGAGCAATTAGATACAAACAGTGACTATATATGAATTAAAATTTAAAGTTTTCATATATGAATTATAGCCTTCGCAAGTTCTAAACCTACAAGTATTTTATCGGTTCTTATTTTATAATTCCGAAAATTTGGATTGTTGGTAGAAATTAGCGATCGAACATAATAATTGGTAGGTTTATAAAAACGAGCCAAGACAGACCTTAGGCTACAATGCATTATCTTATATTATAAGAAAATATGATATGTTATACTGTAACTCTCTATCTCGTTGAAGTCAACAACTGAGGCATTTATCATAATATTGAACTTGGCTCTAATTTCACATTTATGTTTTCGATTGGATATCGATTACATAAAATAAAATATTGACTGGTTTCTTATAATATCTGGCAAAGGAGCAAGCAAGACACCTGATGTTAAGTGATCACCCGCCCACGTATATTCGCAGCACCAGAGGAGACTCAAATGCGTTGTCAGATTAAAAAGGAGTAAGGGATGAAATGGAAGTAAGGAAAGAATTTGGGAGGGGGTGAGCCTTCTAGCTCTCATTTAGCGTATGAAACGCTATTTTAACTATAGTCCATTTTTCTTGTCTTATTTAGCAGACAAATATTTCGTATTAGGCATACATGAGAGTTACATAAGAAATTATCGATTTAATGATTGTTTTAATCATTTTTATATCGCAAAATTTAATTTTTCGTTCCGGGTATTGTTACCAAGTGGTAGATTTTCATTAATTTCAGTAACTATTATTTGTTTTGACGATTCAAAAGTGCTTTAAAACGACTACTTGAATGGAGTATTTTTTTTTATTTGATTTGATTTGAAATAAAGATAAGTAAAGAAAAATAAACTGTACTTTACGCAGATTTCTGTGAATGCGATGTTTGACAACATCACATTTGGACGCTGATAAGCAATACTGTGTCAAGCCACACGGAATTCATTTTGAGAAAATGCCGTCTAAAGATGTCAAACCTATTCTTAACAGTTGTTTGAAGGCGTATATATCCATCTTTTCTTTTCTATTTTGATAAAATGTGTAATGAATTTTAAGCAGGTTAATATATTTAATGTGTTTTCTAATAAAAAGTTTTTCAAATATTTTAGAGTATTGTATAAATTGCAAAAAATGGAATGCACTTGAAATTCGAAACATTAAATTAAGTAACTTTTTTCCGTACTTACATAGTTTATATGACTTGATATTTTTTTGAATAATGTTAAATAGGTGAGACAGTATCATAATACATTAATATCTCCAAATTTGACTTTTTGTGGGTTGACACATTATTGCTTATCAGCATCCATTTATGAGTTGTAATCGATGAACTACATATTATCCAATATACCCTCGCATTTTGACGTACAATTTTTTATTAGCATAATATAATGCTATCTTTATAACTTATATCGATACCTCCCACGTAAGTTATTGTAAGCCACAAAATTGCCGTTAGCGTTTTTACTGAATACTACACGAATTTGCATTGCTTAATGCATTCAAAGTGAAAAAATACCAAAAATCTTTTTTTTTTTCAAGGAAAGTTACAACGCCTGAAAAAAGGCGTATTTTGTTGTAACTTTCAAACTAATACGGATTAAAAGTGCTCTACTGTAAAATTGTAATTTTGGGGTTCCAACAAGTTACGTGGGAGGTATCGATATATAAAATCAGTTTATTTTAAAGATAGTAACACAGAGGCAACCATTACATAACAGTATGTAGATAAATACATTGTAGCAAATACAATTAAACTAAACTAGTCGGTGGTATTAGTTTTACATAATGCGAAATAAATACTTAAAGGGCATTGGGATTAAATAGTACATGCTATTAATAGACAGTGAAAAAGGTTTTTTATAAAATGGTGAACCGACTTCAAAAATAACGTATGCTATTTTCATTTTATAAACAAGCTACTGAACCGATTTTGATACAAATTCTATGGGACTAATTTGAGGGTAAACACTTTAATACACGCTGGCTTCGAGTAATCGGTGAACATACATAAAAAAGTCCCCGACGAATTGAGAACCTCCTTTTTCGGATGTCGGTTAAAATAGGAAAACGTTTATCACAAATTTTTGAGCGCGCGACATTGTTTGCGTGAAATCGATAATATTTTATTTTTAACCGACTTCGAGAAAGGAAGTTCGTCCGGAACATTTTTTACGTCTGTTCCCCCGTTTATTCGAAGACCGCTTGACCCATTTAGGTAATTTTTGCTTGAAAGAATATAATTTCTCATTGGTTCCGTAGAATTATTGTCACTCGATTCAGTTATCGAGAGCAGTTTAGTTTTGAAACAATTGGAATACGTACCGACGTTATTCGATTAAACGAAATTTCGTATTTTAATCTTTTTTTAATCTTATCAGACGTATGTACATGTATAATACATACATATATTATTAACATTTGTCATAAATATTTAAGTAGTAGTAAGTAAGTAACAGCCTGTAAATATCCCACTGCTGGGCAAAGGCCTCCTCTCCTGTTAAGGAGAAGGCTTTAGAGCTTAATCCACCACGCTGCTCAAGTGCGACCTGGCGGATATACATGTGTCAGAATTTCTCCCGGCACATGCAGGTTTCCTCACGATGTTTTCATTCACCGCCGTGCTCGAGATGAATTTAAACACTAATTCAGCACTTGAAAAATCAGCGGTGCTAGCCGGGGTTTGAACCCACGATTATCGATTGAGATCGACGTGTTCTAACCACTAGGCCATCTCGGCTATCTATATAAATATATAAACGATCACTTTATTACCCGCGTCATCTGCGCTCCGCACAGCGCCATCCTCCACTCCGACGACGTTCTAAGCCGCGGTGCGATCTCACTAGGAGACATCCTTAGACACGGGCGTCCATTCTGAGCCCCAACGGGGGCTCCCAATTTCAAGGCCGAGTCTCAGTAACCGCCCCCCCCCCCCCCCTGTGACGCTGTCAAGGAGAGTAGGACCAAACGCAATACACATTCACAAAAAAAAGATCACTTTATTTAATTACCATTTTCTGCAAAAACATAAAGCTTCAATTAAAAACAATTGTCTGTTAGTGAAACTGGCAATATATTTAATATGCTAGTGTCTGTATCGAAAACAGTATTTAACAATTAATCTCTACAAAGATACTGTTAACGAGTTCTTGGTAAGTAGCGCAATAACAGAATTATTTAATGTATACCATTGATACAATTATATTAAACGGAAACGATATCGTTTCACATTTTCAAATTTCATTAATTATGAAATTATTGATAAATAACTTTCCAATTAACATGATACTGTTGAATAAAATAATAATATCGATGCTTTGCAAGAATATCGTAGTAATTCGAAATTCTAACAAATAGAACTAAGTATGACAAAAGACCATAAATCTTTGATGTTTTATCATGAAAAGACTTGCGATGATGATTACTTTAAATCGATAAAGTTATAACATCAAGGGATCGTTTAAATTTTGCTATGCACCAACATATTAATAAAGAAATTTAAAAACCCCATTCCCTAAAATTCATCATTTTTAGTTGCATATCTTTGAAAAGCAGCGATATGTCTCCTCTAAGGCGAGTAATGCACTTGTAAGTTTTACGCTCTTAAAACAACTCTGTAACCTAGTAACAGATATATCGTAAGTAGTTATGAAAGCTGTGATCCGATTCGCCGAAGACGACCAGGCGGAAGAAGGCGGCGCGATGTACATCTTCGTCCTCCGCCATAGACAAGCCCAAGTGGGAATATTAGCCCATTAAGCGCCAAATTCTTTGTTTTCTAATTATTGGTGACATATTTAAATACAAAAGAAAAAGGAATGTTTTCCTATTATGGAGAGTTTTTGAAGGGTTTACTCGCATAAGTACAACGGTCACAAACTTATTGAATCGTGCGTATGTAAAAGCTATGTAACAAAAATCAATTGTACTCAAACGAGTACGGCGGCACTAAATGGGTTAATATTTCCACTCGCCACTAGTTTAGGGGAGTGCTTTCGGTGCCCGCGAGCACTCTCCAGGTGAAGGAATTTCGCAGAGGCAGACCGACCGTCAGGGTGCCATGGTAGCAGTAAGCAATCCCGTAGCGCCCATCCAAGACGATGAGGGCATCGCTGGGTTGTAGTGTAGTCTGGTGCGTTATTGTCAGGAATACCACATACCCTGAATACTCGGGAGGAAAGCATAAATGTATTTGTCAGTGTTGAAAAAATTTGAAAAAGTTATGAAAGCTGTCGAAAATAAGGCTGTTACAGTAAATTCTTATAGGAGTAAAGACAATGACATCAACTTAAGTAAATCTTTATGAAAGTCTCCAGAGAGACAAAAAACAGATTTTTTGATGAACTAAATTGATTGTGTAGTTTAAAAGATCTAAGCGTACAGACGGGGGGAAGCGACTTTGTTTTATACTAAAGGTCTTTGGGTATAAACTTCTCAATAACATTCGGTTACATTTTTCTACGAAAAAAAAAAATTTACGTTAAAAAATTTAAAACATATATCAACTATTAAATCCTTGTTAAATATTATGTATCCGTTAAAGATGGAAAATACGAAACTCAGTCACACTTAATGGCAAGTGGTCACCTCTACCATATTTTATTTAAAATTATTAAAAATATATATATATATATATATATATATATATCGGAATAACACATATAAATGTTGAATTACCCCCCCCCCCCCCCTTTGAACGGACACCTCCCATATGAAAGCTAAAGTTACACCCGTGGTGGGTCGACACTCATAGCTTACCAAACGTAGCATATCTCTGATCTCTCTCTGGAAAGGCTTTCATTAAGTTACATCAAAATCTGGTCAGCAGATGGATAGAGCAACTAACAAACATCCATCTATCACCATACGTATGACCGTGGTTATAATAATGTTTATTCTTCCACTCCAAAACTGCGAACAGAGGAAGATTAAACAGTTTTGTAGTGAAAATTGCAATGTGTTAATATAATCGCAAAATATCGTCTTCCTTTAAAATTTCTTTTAAACGTCATATTAGTTATACATATCGTCGGGGATAGTGCAGAACCGCGTAACTAGCTTTAGCAAAAAGATCCATATTTGATAAAAAAGAATAATAATTATAGAACCGATATTTGTAAAATTGATGCTTAACATAAATAAATTTTGAGAAATCGTCGGTGACACTACAAATACAAAAACAACAATACTAATATTCTTTATTGTACACCAATAGCGAAAACTATATATAAATAACTACATGTAAAGTAAGATGTACAAAGGCGAGGCTGAGATAGCGATTGCTTCCAGACAACATTTGGGCCCAATGCCCACACAGCACATCATATCAAAAGCAAGTTAGACGCGTACAAAGCGTTAGTTTGTAACGTCAGTTATAAATGTGAATATACATAGCGTAAACAAACATACAACAAAATATAAATTAGTATAATACAAACGATATATTCTTATAAATACATATACATACTTATAGACAAACAATACACAGCGTCGTGATAAAAAAATTTTCAAAAAATTAAACCGACTTCAAAAACGAACGTAAGAGATACAAATGAACTGAAAGGCATAAAATAAATGATTTCTATAACATTGCGAAGTCGGTGCCTAGTAAAACATTCGAAGTCGGCGCCAAATAAGATCTTTTTAGTTTTATTTCCTGGAGGAAAACCAATTTGGAAGTATAACCTTTCAAACAAAAAAAAATCGGTTCACAAACGGCGGAGTAATCGGTGAACATACATAAAAAAGTCCCCGACGAATGGAGAACCCCCTCCTTTTTTGGAAATCGGTTAAAAACGCCCATAAGGTCTTATTTTTTTTAATAATATAATTTAATATTTGGTTCAAATTTAGACTTTATAAGAAAAGACAGATACGCGGTTTTCAATCATCCCCGATAATATACTGTTACATATATATCTACATAATATCTTGTACAATTATACATATGCGTAATAAACCAAAAAACTCTACCACATCATAAAAAATAACTACGACACGAATTCACGAAAATGACTCGCAAAAATTCAAAATAATAAATTAAATTTATAAATTAGCCGAAACTTCCTAAATAACGTTCGCACAAACAGACGGATATACGGAAATGTGTCTTCACGTGGCCCCTTAACCATTCACTAATACCCTTTAGCCCTTAGGCGAAATGAAGCCTCACTTTTACCAAATAACATAAGCTCACAAATAATATTCACAGCAATCCATACATTGCGCGCGTAAGATTGAATAGCGTCAACATCTGTCATACAAAACTAGCAATGTACGTTGTTATAGAGGAAAAAGTCGAAGTTTTTAATGATAAAAGTTATTTTATGGTGTGGTAGCCCCAAGCATTTCCGAGTGTCGGTGCGTACTCGCCCTAATGACTAATTTAGTCACATAATTGCCCTTGTAGGAATCTTTAGGGGCGTTTTAGATCTTCATTGGTTAAGTAGGGACTTCCATAAAAGTTTGGTACATTTAGCAACACACATTATAGATGTGATTGTGGTGCTTTTAATTTTCTAAGCTTAAAAGCTTAATTGGCGTTTTTAAAACCAGTATTGATTGTTGAGATTTTTTATTTCATACGTATCTACTATTCTTAAATATTTCTTTATTTACAGGAAATAATTTTTAAAATTACAAATAAAATAGAAATATTGTTTATAGTGCTTGTCAAATAAAATCTGGTTACTGAACTGAATATTACAGTTTTCATTATATTATACTACTAGCTATCCCTCGCAGTTTCTCTCGCATTTATGGTTACTGCTTCGCTCCTGCGAGTCGTAGTGTGATGTCTCTAACCCAAAAATAATTTTTCAAATCTTATCAGAAGTCTTAGAGATTACCGCCTAAATAAAAACTTACAAACATACAAACAAAATTTTACCTCTTTTTAATATTAGTATACTAGCATTTTGCGCACGGCTTCGTCCGCGTGAAATTCGGTTATATCGCGCTCCCGTTTACGTCACATTCCTATAGGGACCGCATTTTTTGGAGAACTCAAACTCAAACTCAAAATATACTTTATTCAAATAGGCCTTTACAAGCTCTTTCGAATCATCAATTTACAAATTTGTGATGTCAGTTCCACGCTGGCTCGGAATGCGGACTCTACTCAGAAGAGCCGGCAAGAGACTCAGTAGTTACTCTATTAAAAATGAATTTGTACAATACTGTTTGATACAATATTGATTGGATGGAGATTAAGAGAAACCTGTCGTTTTACATTTCACAATCGGTCCAGTATTTTTTTAATTATTTGTTACAAAAATACATTAAAAAATTCAAAATTTTCCTTTTCATATTAGTCTATATAGAGCGATGGTTCCGCACCCGAAGGGCGGTAACGGGACTCTATTTAACAAGCCTACTACGTGTCTGTCCGTCCGATCTTTAAAGGGCTTATCGTCAGTGCAGTTCTAACTGTGCGTAAATCAAAATTATCAGAAAAGAGTGCGAAGAAAACTGTATTATTTTAAAGCAGACACCATTATAAATCAATAGTAAATCTAATCTTAAGTACATAATAAAAAATATTTCATATAAAACGATATATTATTTATTTAAAATGGTGTGTATAAAAAATTGCAGTTTTTTCGCTCTTCTTTAAAGCTTCTTTTTTTTGTTTATTTTAAACTTACTATTAGATTATTATATCAATTAAAACGCAAAAAGTATTTCGTTAGAATTTCCACAGAATATGTACTATTAAGGCGAATATCTTGAAAGCAAAACCCAGTAAGATTCTTTTCCATGGGTGTGCAGAATATTCAGTATGTGAACTTGCTTCGCGCTTTACGTGTTTATTACTTATTGTTAGTTGTACTAATTTCACCCCGTGCAGAGATAAATAAGAAAATATATTTAAAAAAAAATCGAAAAATCTTAATAAAATGGATGTTTAAAAAGATTATTATTTAATGTTTTTTTTCAATTTTTTTTTTAATTCTTTACTTCTAACTATACCGCCATCTAGTATAAAAAAGTTGAACTAGAGTTTCAACAATATTATTAAAAAATATATAGTATATTTTTTAATTTACATTATTTAAATATATTTTTATTTAGATTTAAAATGAAAATAATAAACATTTAATATTAAAGTAAATAAAATATTAAGCATATTTCCAACGCCATCTATTAGGGAATAGCGAAATGGACTGATAAATAAAAAATTCAAATTGTTTAAGTAAAAGCCAACAGATGGCATTGTTACGCACTTATACAAAAAAAATATTATTATTTTTTAAATACATTAACTCAGTGATTACTTTTTAGTGAAAATTTCCTCATTATAGTCTATTTCTATTTATTATATGTTGCCAATTCTTCATTATGTATGAATAATATGATATCATTGCCAAATTACGTTAAAAAAAGATTGTAAGGGCGCTTGGCGGGAATTGAAGAGGAAAGGATAGTACATTTTATTATTATCTGGTCGCGACCCGAGGACCCGAAAAAAACGAGACTTTCCGAAACTATTTCATAAATAGGTTTCATACTAAATACGTAAATTATTTACAATTTCATACGTAAATTATGAATTTAAACGGGATGTAACTTAATACAACATTTATTAAAATTAATTACGAAGGCAGTGGCCAGTAAAACCTTTTACGTGTTATTTACACTGTCTTCAAAATGTAGAAAGTATTTATTTTTTTTTACTTAACTTGTTTCGTTTCCGAAGTCGGTTTTTTTCAAAAGGTTTATATTGGCAATGTCTAAAGTAAAGTTGGCGAAAAGTATTTCATTGCAAATTGGTAGTGATTGAGAATTAGGAGTACGAAACAAAAAGAAAAATTCTATTGCGCTGAAAAGCGTTTGGTAAGTTAAAGTTTTTTTTATCACCTATTTTACAGAAGCTAATGACTTTATTATGGTCCTACCCATGACGTATGGAATATAATGTAATATAATTAGTTAAATATGTTTAGGGTTCCGTACCTTAAAAGGAAAAACGAAACCCTTATAGGATCACTTTGTTGTACGTTTGTCTGTCTGTCTCTCCGTCCGGCTGTCAAGACTTTTTTCTTAGAAATGCATGGACGTATCATGTTGAAATTAATATCATATACTCAAGTGTACGACGACATGAGGCTGTGAAAAAATTAAAGTTCTAAGTCAAAGCAATAAAAGATAATGGCAAATATGTCGCATATTTTGACCATTTTAGCGTTTTTGCAAGGGAATCAAGGCCTATAAGGTACTTCCCATTACATATTCCCATTACTAGCAAGATGAAATTTGGCAAGAAGTAAGATCTTATGGTACAAATAAAGGAAAATATCTGAAAACTGTAAATTTCTGTATGTATGTTTGTCTGTTTGTAAGTTTGTCTTTCAACCTTTTTCTCAGGAACGCGTAAATGTATAAAGTGGTAAATTATACCAAATATTCAGAGCTGCATTCACTTGAAGCTGTTAACAAAACTTAAATTATAAATCAATACGTATCCAATTAATTAAAAACGATTTAATTTTGGAAAATAAACTAAGCTTGTGAGTGTGATCTTACAAGAATAGAGCGTATCAAGCGGAAAATAATTTAATCTTGTATGTACTTAAAACAAATTATCATAGAAGTTGACCACGGTCAAAAAACAATTTTACAATCAATGAGGAGAAATTTGTATCAAAACGAAAACATTGGGGCAGCAAACCTTTATAAACAACGCAATCCAATCTATAAGTCGCATATTTATATTTTCGAAGCGTAGGTGGGTTGGTCTTATATAGATTTCTACAACCCTAGGTGCGCGAGTCCTACTCGCACTTGACCAGTTATTTTAAATAGGTGATTATTTGACTTAAGACTCAAGTCTCGTTACTCCTGAGACTGAAGGTGAAGTCTCAAGTCTCGAAAATCCGAAAAAATCGTCGAGACTTTCGAAAATATTGAAATCAAAAGTCCCAAAATGTAAGTCCTAGTCCTGAGCCCCTAAACTCCCCGACCCGAGGGCGTAGCCAGCTTCGTCACCAAGGAGGGGGTCACCTAGTTGTGGTCAAATCACAAGAAGTTTAATTTAAGTTTGATAATAATCGATACAGGTAAAAAGTTATTACTCATTCTACTTCGATGGGTACGTTTTTATGGTCGTGGAGAAGTGCCAGTCCGGTTAAACGTTCTTTAAGCAAATTATATTAAATAAATTAAATATTAAAGGTACTTACATTAAATCTATATTGTGAAAAAAAAAATAAAAATCATGTTAATCATTAACATGTTTAACAATTATAATTATTGCTCTACCTAGGTCTTGGACCCAGCCCAAGGGGGAGGAGGGGGGTCATGACCCACAATGACCCTCCCCCTGGATTCGCCCTTGCCCCCATCCTTTATATACACCCATGTATATAAATAAAAATATACATCACACTAACCACAAACTATGACACCACCATCTTATGTTTAAATAAAATAATACAATTTCTGTTCAAAATACTTTATTCTCAACAACATTACGTATAAAACATCCTCACTGCACCCGTTGAATGCACGTACTTAAGCCACTGATCATTTCTAAAATTGATCCTTTTATATACGTCCCACTTCGAAGCGATTCCAACTAATTTTCATAATTTTCAAGTTTATTACTCAAATCATAAAGAATATTTTTTATTACATGTTTATTTTTATTTACATAATTCGTATTCAATTCCTATTAAACGAATTTAACATATACTTTGTTCGTTTCAAAAGAATTTGTAAAAAGGATAAACCAAAACATCGAAAACGATACTCAAGTTTTGTTTTTTTTTTTTTCCATTCAAGAATTAATATAGGGTAGAGGAACAACGTTTTCATATACATATTTTTTACAAATTCTATTAAATTGAACTGTATTTCTTATAATTAGGGTTAATACCAAAATAAATCTATACCAATTAGAAACATAATTCATCTCATAAATGGACGCTGATAAGCAATACTGTGTCAAGCCACATGGACTTCGTTTTGAGAAAATTGCGTCTAAAGATGTCAAACCTATTCTTGATAAATTTGTTCGAAGACGTATATATTCATTTTTTCTTTTCTATTTTGATAAAATGTATAATTAAACAACAGCATATAGATTTATCTAATATGTTATCTAATAATAAGTTTTTAAATATTTGTGATTATTTTATAAATTACAAAATATGGAACGCACCTGAATTTCGAAACTTTGCGTTAAGTCACTTTTTCCAGTACTTATTTAGTTTAGATGACTTGAATTTTTTTTGGATAATGTTAAATAGGTGACGTAGTATCAAAATACATCAATATCTTCAAATTTTACTTTTTGTGGGTTGACGCATTATTGCTTATCACCATCCAGTATAAATAGAAAAATCATGTCAATAATCTTCCTACATTCATTTTATATAGTTGTCATAAGCAATCAATTCAAATATTGGCTATAAAATATTTAATTAAATGTTAGAAAAGAAAAAAGAAATTATAATATTATCTTTTTTTATTAAAAGTAATAAGTTCAGTTTTTTAATGAGTATTAAGTATGTGGTTCGTTAACAACTGCATTCTTCACTGTACGGTTTTTTTGGACCTTTTTTAAATGTAATTAAAAATGGCGATGAAAACATGGTAACATGTGCACTTATAATTTTGTTTATAAAAAAATATTATTATTATCTATGTCATAGGACGTAATAATTGTTTTTCCCTGTGAAAATCGGAAATTGCATTATGATTTTTTTCGTCATTAGTCTGATAGTCAGTTCAATAACTACATATATCTACGATATTTTTAATAAGTTGTCCATTATTATTAAAATTATTTATTTAATATTTGTCAAAGTTTTACCCATAATAATAAAAACTAAATAGTTACCAACACGACCGTTAGATAATGGAAGAATTCTCTTTCAGGGATAAGTATGCCGATTATACTGAACTTACCTATGACATATGTATTTCATGAATGGACGCTGATAAGCAATACTGTGTTAAGCCATACGGAATTCGTTTTGAGAAAATGGCGTCTAAAGATGTCAAACCTATTTTTAATAAATTTGTTTGAAGACGTACATATATATCCATCTTTTCTTTTCTATTTTGATAAAATGTATGATGAATCAAAAGCAGATAGTTTTATTTAATCTGTTATCTAATAATAAGTTTTTAAATATTTAAGATTAATTTATAAATTGCAAAATATGGAACGCACCTGAAATTCGAAACATTGAGTTAAGAAACTTTTTTCCATACTTATTTAGTTTAGATGACTTGAAACTTTATTTAATAATGTTAAATAGGTGACACAGTATCAAAATACATCAATATCTCCAAATTTGACTTTTTGTGGGTTAACACATTATTGCTTATCAGCATCCAAACGATCGCGTCAAAGTTACTCCGAAAATTAAATTCCAACTCGTTGTTAAATTCCCAGTATACTTTCATATGGTTGTATTCAATTTGATATATTCTGTGTAACACTATTATCATAGACATAGATAACTGGACCGAACCCTCAATAACTAGAAATTGCTTTTGTCTGAAATAATCGTCAATATAAGATGTCGATAGTTTTTTTTTCAGGATATTGACCGATCGACAATAAACGACACTGGCATGAGGCCAACTTAGCAAGATTATTATCGACCAATTAGAATCCTCGAACACTCGCTTTATCTCTTTCTACAGATGGTCAATTTTTGGAGGTTTTGTGCTGTCCATATCGCTCTAGAGTATTACACATTTAGTTGTTGTTAAGTTGGGTTCGAAATGAAATAAATCCAAAATTAGGCTTAAAATTTAAAAACTTAAAATCATATTTAAATACGCTTAATAATATAATTAAAAATAAATATCATCACAACGAGGAAACACAATATCGTCTACTTACATTGACTAGGTTTAATTTTTTTTAAGTCATAAAACTATCGCACATATAATGTAAAGCCATATACGAACTGGACGTTCCCGGGTACACGTATACTGAAACGCGCTGTACGTTCTTGCATCCACGCGTATTCGAACCGGATGATTCTATTTATCAACCTTAAAGAATCCACCCTAAGGGGGATAAACAGAATCATCCTTCAAACCGCGTGCCTAGCGTTTTGTCTCGTCGCAGTACAAACAAGTCAAATGAACGTATCAACTGCACAACATGACAGACCACATGCACCCGATCACACGTCGCTGCTTTTCAAGAATATCGATGCAACTAAAAATGATGAATTTTAGGGAATGGGCTTTTTAAATTTCTTCATTAATGTGTTGGTGCATAGCTGCGAAATTTAAACTATCCCTTGATGTTATAACTTTATTGATTTAAAGAAAATTCATCATCGCAAGTCTTTTCATGATAAAACGTCAAAGATTTCTTTTGACATACTTAGTTCTATTTTGTAGAAATTTGAGTTACTACGATATTCTTGCAAACCAGCGACATAATCCGTACACAGCTTATTACAAACGTCAATGTGACAGATGAATGCTTCAAATGGTATAGTTCAATTCAATATAATTTGTAAAACTAAGAAACAATTTTATAATAACATAGATATTTAATTACACTTTAAAATTTTTATTCAAAATGTAGGCTCTTTAACCTACGAAGACAGAGAGAGCTATTTTTTCTTAGAGGCCTGGACTGAGCCTGTTATAGTAAACTTTAAAAAATAGATCGACGCGTCCCGTCAATGTCGCTAGCTCGACCAACTTGCAGAAAAGAGACGGAACTGTCGCAATATCGCTTCATCTCTTTCTATAGAGTCAATTGTTTGAGACATATGCCTAGTCCAGTCCTCTATATCAATTATACAAACATCAATTCTGTTTATAAATTCAAAGCTATATCTATATAAATATAAAATCATTATTTACAATAAGTAAGACATGTTAATATATGATTTTTTTTTTCATTTTTTTTACTTTATTACAACGGACCTTGTGTCAATAGCATAAGTATATTTAAAAGATATTTTTGTACAAATTTTGAGATATAGAACAAAAATGAATTGTTGATTAAAATTTTCAAATTCGTTTCTCGCAAGACAAATATATTTTATTTTACATTCAATACGTATTACAAAACTTTTATTAAAACCGGAGGGGGTACATCTATGCAGAAAAAAAAATTACGAATTTCGAAAAAAAAAAAATTACACTACTCTATTCAAATCTAAGCAGTCTGTATAAGCAGTCTTTAGAAGCGGTATTTATGCTAACTGGCAAACGTGTGAGTTCTAAGAAAACGTTTTAAATTTTATCGGCTTAAATATTTATTTAAATATCAATTTAAAATATAACAATGTCACTAACAGTTGTACACATATGGACGCTGATAAGCAATACTGTGTCAACCCACACGAAGTTCATTTTGAGAAAATGGCGTTTAAAGATGTCAACCTATTCTTAATTATTTTTGTTTTAATAAGCAATTGTCCATATTTTCTTTCATTTTTTGATAAAAGTTATAATGTATTAAAAGCACGTTGATATTTTCCATATATTATCTAAGAAATAATCTTTTAAATATATGAGATTATTGTATAAATTACAAAATAAAGAACGACCTTGAAATTCGAAACAATAATTAAGAAACTTTTTTCCTACTTATTTAGTTTATATGACTTTATTATTTATTGAATAATGTTAAATAGGTGATGCAGTATCAAAATACATCAATATCTCTGAATTTCACTTTGTGTGGGTTGACACACTATTGCTTATCAGCATCCATATAACAGAGACGTGAAGAAACAATATTTTTCATATATCAGTTCCATACTTTGCAATTTTTTTTTTTTTTTGTTTTTGTAAAATATGACTTAAAATTTTAAATTTCATTACTATTTAAGCCAAAAACGATATAATACGTATAAATTCGTAATATATTCTGTTTTTCTGATGTTTTAAGCTGAAGTAATCGTTTAAGATTGTTTTAATACCAAAAAACTATAAATTTCATATCCCACATTATTGTAAACAAAAATATAGAAAGCTTGCTTCAAAATTAAATTAAACTATCAGTTTGCATCAAATCGTCGGTTAAATGGAAAAGTGACATTATTTGAAACGAATAAATTTTACATTTTTTTTTTCTAAAGTTAATATTTACATATAAGTGAATTATAAAAATTTGAAGGTATAATATGAAAGTTAAGATGTTTTTACTTGAAGTAATTTATTTAATATAAAATTCGTTATCAAACCTTAAATATTTGACATAACTAGTTTCGGATTGAACTTTTTCAATTTAAAGGGTTTTGTTTGTTACAAACTCTATTTGGACACTGTTAAGCAATACTATGTCAAGCCACAGGGACTTCATGTCGAGAAAATGGCGTCTAAAGATGTCAAACCCGTTCTTGATAAATTTGTATGAAAATTTATTTATCCATCTTTAAATTTATATTTGTATAAGAGCTTAAGGAATTAAATGCATATAATGAAAAGTTTTATCTAATAATATGTTTTTATATTGCAAAAAATGGACCACTCTTTAATATTCGAAACATTAAATTAATGAACTTTTTTATGTATTGTTACCGTAGTTATTTAATTTAGATAACTTCAAAAATTATTTGAATTTTGTTGAATACGTAACGCATTATCAGAATACATCAATTACTCTGAATTTGACTTTTTGTGGGTTGACACATTATTGCTCATCAGCGTCCATTTAAAATCTCTATTCCACGTACGTAGTTCTCGTTCAAAATTTGTACCTAATTCCAATTTTGACAAACTGGTTGATCTAAAATACTATCGCCTGTCATACTCGGTAGCTAGCTGGTTGCTAAGCAACGTCGTCCAAAGTAGTCGATTTTCTGGACGACAAAGTTAATGAGCTTATAACATATCTATAGAGATAAAATACCATTGCTCTATTAAAAAAAATTTGAAATGTGACATTTTACCATTGAAACGACGAAATGTATTATTAATATTTGCTTATAAAATACATCAGGAACAGAAAAGGCAGTTTTAAAGCTTGTTTGACTTTGTTTTAGGAATTCGAATAAGAAAGCTATCTTTTTTTTTTGGACATCTGTATATAGAATAAAAAGCGCAGTCTATGGCTGTAGTGGAACTTTATTGTCTATGGATATATATTTCGATGCAAAAAATATTCGTATAATAATCGACAAAAAATATGTTATGCATTGAAGCTGCCTTATTTATTTACCCCCTTTTATTGCTATAAGCAGTATTGTTTTTTTTTATTTTTATGAAAAAAAAATAGGAACGGAAATAATTTTGGCACTAGCATTAGCATGGAAGCATTTAGTTTTTTCATTCGTACAACTTAGCTACCGTTTATTTTATTTATTTTTTTTAATTGTTCTCAAAAGAGGATTTATTATAAACTATTTTTTTTTTAATTTTGAAAAATTTTTATTCCTTGATGGATTTTTCATACATAATCTGTACCACGGCTTAGTGGCTAAGTAAATGATACATTGTATATCTAATATAACTATAAGCTATGAGTTATACACTTACAGATAATATATACATAAAATTCGTAATATTATACGATAAAGTTTTTTTAAAATACAACAATTGTAATCATTAATAGAAGGTAACATCGCAGTGAATTTATTCAAGCGAAACTAGGATTAGAAAAAAAAAACAATTAAACAAAACTCGAAACAAACGGATTTTGTTAGTTCTATTTTACATGAGCCTCTAAGGATACTTTTTTACAAAATATCGCTGTAATAATTTATTTAAAAAACATTTGTTCAAACCATATTTGTTTATAAGTTAATAATTAATTAACATACTTCACTTGGCAAACAAGATTTTGACTGACGTTATAATTAAAATAGAAAAAAAAATTAACAAAGCCAAAAACATATATGTACTGTTAGACATAAGAGGTAGCGTTAAAAGCGTACATAAATCTCTGTACGTTACTAGACTACTATTTACAAAAAAAAAAAAACTAAGTCTATAAAGAAAAAAAAAATGTACTAAAACAATTTCACTAAAGAGGTACGTTGAGAGCACAACAAATCAAAATGTCTTTTCGATTGCACAACGGAACACGTCCGTCAAGTTGACAGTGACAGCTGTCAGTTGACGCGCGAAAGTCGCCGAAAGTCATACGTCACTTTGACAAGCACAGATAACGTAGTAGACACAACATGTTTAATTGAAATAGGGCTAAAATTTAGTAATCGTCAAGCTGTATTATCATCATTACGATTTTTATCACCTTTCCGTTTATTTAATTTCTTTTTTATGTCTAGCAACATTTGCTCGAACGACATATCGTCGTTACGTCGTATCGGCAGCGCTGCTTGGCCGTGAAATGCGCTCTCAGTGTACTTAGCTTCTAGACCATCTGTTAAAAACAAAATATAGCATCAGTCGCATTCCATATTTGAAGCTAACATGTCTTTAATCTTATGAATTCGCTGTTTTTAAGGGACTAACTGCTTCTTTATCAATCTTATTAATGATCTAATTGTGTTACATAATGCAAGGGCCAACAATAATTCCTTAGATAATGCTTAGTTAGCAAGAGTCGCATCTACTGTATTTTTTTAATAGCCTATAATCGAATTCTTAAACTGGCAAAAGTTTTTTACATATTAAGAATAACAGAGCTCAATTCAGCACGCTACATTAAAGCGTCTTAGAATTTCTCCTAAAAACACAAGAAAAATTAAATTTTCAATGGAATTAAGAACACACTGTGCCACTTGGCCAACTTCGACCATCAATAGCAATCTGAATATTATAAATAAAAACTTACCAAGATCCGCATAGCTCTGCCTGCAGAAAGCTCTGCGTCCTCCGAAACCCACATCGTATTGAGGAAAAGTACTGGCTGCTTCTACAGCCGACCAAGCGTCCCTTGGCCTTTGGAAGGTTACGAAACCGTAACGGGACCTAGAGACACCAATTTATTTAATGACAATATTCATATTTGGATGTTGATAAGCAATAATGTGTCAACCCACCAAAAGTCCAATTTAGAGATATTGACGGCTTTTGATAGTGTGTTACATATTTTAGTCATCTAAACCAAGTGCGTCCTATATTTTGCAATTTAAACAATAATCTCATATATTTGAAAAACTTATTATTAGAAAAAAATATTATAGAAACCGGTTTTTTATTTACTCTACCTTTTAATAAAATAGAAAAGAAAAGATATGTACTTCTTTAAACCGATTTATTAAGAGTATATTTGACATATTTGACGTCATTTTCTCAAAATTAAGATTTGACACAGTTTTACCAACAATAAGATATCATACATTTCAATAAATAACAATTATTTTAATTGTCGAAGAGTGGAAATTCTAATACATATGTCCACTTTCAATAGAATCCTTATATAAATAAGAGTCCTAACTGGCAAAGTCCATAATTTTTTGACGCCTATGAAATTTTATGACGCGACGTATCATATTTATCGCAGAGTCAAAAATAATTTTAAATATTACCAATAAAATTGTTCCAACTCACCCATCCTCCTTAGAATGCAAGCGGACTTCGGTAACAGGTCCAAACTTGACAAACTGAGCTCTTAACGCTGTTTTCGTCATGTCCTTCTCTAGTCTTCCTACAAAGACTATACGTCTCTCTTCAACGGGCGTGTTGCTCTCCCTATAACGAAATATTCCTTCTATAAAACACACTAGCCCTGAATTCTTAACATCTTTACTTTTTTGGCTAGATTTTCACATTTATTAGTTTTAAAAATATGTGTTAATATTGTAAATTTTGTTGTCCTTAACATTAGAACCTTTAAAAAAATGCAAACGAATAAAAATCTTAACTTATTATGACTTACCAAATTAAATTAAAAATAAAACTTTTTGATTGTCAAATCTATGGCTGCTACAAAAGAAAAACAAAACTCAAACCCCAAAAATGAACATAATTTCTTTTTTTTCAATGCTAGTCTTACCTATCTTCAGAGCTATAGGAGCTTCGGTAACTTTTCGCCCTGTACGTATCATCTTTTCTGTAGGGACTGCATGATCTTCTAGACTTTGAGGACGCCGATGAACTACTTGATGACGATGAACTATAAATTTATATAACAATTTTAACTTATTTTCTTCTTAATTGGGGTTTTAGTTTTCAAAACAATACAAAAACCTCGCAAATTAATGAAAAAATGCATTAAAACCATTTTATAATTCACTCTAACCTTGAGAAAGGCCACGGAGTAACAAAACCATAGACAACATTGGTATTACAAAGCATTAAAAGATGCTTAAAAAGTGCAAAGGCATTTTTTTCACATTCTGCCCCAATAAAATATAATCTTACAAACCTGGAAGACGTCGACGATTCAGAACTTTCAGAAACAGTCGGCTTCCTTAACGGTGGCGTTAAAGATTTCGCTGGTTTTTTTTCATTAGTATTTACATTGTATTGGGGACTAAGCTTTTTCTTAGGAACTGGACTTCGTGATTTATTTTGATCGGTTTGTTTCGACCTTGATCGTGAACGATTCGATCTGTAGTCTCGTCTAGCGGATGGAGAGCGTCTAGTCGAACGATACGGCGATCTAGTTCTTGATCGTCTTTTCCTTCTGTAAGGAGAGTCTGATCGTCTATAACGTCGGTAACGGCCACGTGATCTCGATCTATTACGACTGGGTGAACGTTTCCTTCTATGACCACGAGAATGTGACCTTGATCTTCGATATTTAACATCGTATCGGTCTCTTGACCGAGATCTTTTCTCTTTACATTGAGATTGCTCCGTCTGTCGCCTAGTTTCTCTAGGTTTTACAACAGCAACTCTTTCATTTGACTTAGTCGGTGTAACATTTTGAATCTTCTTTGCGCGGACTGGGCTACCATCACTGGACATAGACATGTCACTATCATTTCTCTTCCTTGGAGATACACTGAGCTCTTTCCTAATCACTTTAGTAGTTAGTTTTGATAATTCAGCGAATTCAGAAGTCGTGTCAGTCTGAATATTAATTGTTATATTATCAGGTTTCTTTCTGTTCTTTTCCAAGTGCAATATAACTTTATCTTCACCATGCTCAGCATTAGTATCATATTCTCTAACTATTGTCGTCTTAGTATATTTGAACACTTCACGCTTCTCAACCGGAGAGTTAGGTTTAGATGATTTATGATCTCCGTTCGAAGTTGTCGCAGTAGTAGTTGGAGCTTTCTTCATTACGACATCTTGTATACTCGCAAATAGGGAGTTGCTCAAAATTCTCGTCTCGACTTGTTTCTCTACACTCTTTAGAGTTGCAGTAATATCTTTAAATCTTTCTTTATCTATTTTGATATCTGACCGATTTTTGTCATCATTTGAACCTCTATGATTTTTAACAGAATCAAAAACATTATGCTTCAATACATGATCAGATTTTTTTATTTTGAAATTAATCGTTGATTTGCTTTCTATTTGCGGTGACTCTGATTTTCGTTTTTTGCTCTCACTTACTTTTTCAACTTGTTTAAGTAGATTTTCCTCTGTATTAGTGCCTATGCTGACTAAAACAATTTCATCATAATCTTTCGGCTGTTGTACCTTTTCTTCTCGTGGTATTGGAGCAACAATTGGCACCGGTAAAACTTCTGGAGTCATGCCAACAATTTTCATCATTTCCGCATCACTTATAAGTGGTTGCAATTCCAAATTTTCAACTTTTGGTATCTTGCTCATAACAATATCTTCGTCCCTTTTTCTCATCGCTTCTGCTTTCTGTTTTTTGTTATTCATTAATATTTTTCTAGAAGCTTCTCTGATAGGATCGAAAACTGTTTTCGGAACTTCAGAGTTAACTTGTTCCTTGGGACGTAAAATATTATTAGAAACTCCTTGACTGCTTGCTATTTTTAAGTCCTTATCGAAATTAAGATTGCAAGGCATGTCTGGAAATATCGCTTCTGGGCTTACTTGTGCAGAGCTGTTATTTGAACTAACACCTCGTCTTAACTTATACTCTTGGAGATTCAGTTTTTTCTTTTTTAGAGGTTGTTCAATTTCACTGACAGTAGATACGTCAACAATTGCTTTGTTGTCGTCTTCGATGCTCTTTACTTCGTTCTTTACATCAATCGCTAGGGGAACTTGTACATCTTGTTTATTGCTAAACAAAGCGGTATAAAAATGTTCAGGTTTTGAATTGACTTCTTGTTTAACATTTAACACTGTTTTGTCCACACAATTTTCATCTTTATTTTTATTCCTATCTAATGATTCAACACTTTTAGCAACATTGTTTATATTGGTCGATAATTTATTCGTACTACTACTACAAGCGCTACTAGTTTTAGGTTTTTCAATAGCCGTATCTTTATGTAAGTCCCTAGCATCACAGTTTTTGATAATAACTTCAGATTTATTTTTAATAGTTAACTTAATGCTACCATTAGAATTTTGACTACAAGGAGTATCACTTGCTTTACAAGCATTTTTCACCATCACAGAACCGTTACTTTTATCAATACCGTTATCGTTCGAAGCACTATGCGAGTGTGATATTTTCTTACGATGATTAGAATTAACTGGTGGCTTAACACTTAGTTTTACACTAGATTTTTTATTTGTTTTAATGTCACTTTCATCACTAGAACGATTGTTTATCAACTTATTTTTCTTAGCATCTTTTGATTCACTTTCGTCATCACTGCTAAGATGATACACTACTTTTTTATTCTTACAAGACCTATGTCGAGAGTTTAATATCCTGCTGTTGCTGGATAAAACTTCCGGTTTAAGTAGACTTTGCCCTCCCTTCAGATTAGGAAGACTGTGACGTTTTTTCGACGAGCAATAGTCATGGTCAGAGTGAACAGGGCTGGGCGATCTCCTGATCACAGTATTAACCTTTGACGGCATCTGTAATAATTATAATGTAGGATAACATCCCCTTTAAAAAGACCTGAAAATTGTATATGCCAATATACTTACCAAGATTTGTCGCATTTTGGTTTTGTTAAGTTGAACGCCAGCATCCTGTAATCGCATACCGCTTGTCAGGCTGTAGCTTTTAGCCTTTGGCTCGCTTACACTGGCAATCGGTTTCCTATGTTTATTGTTTAACTTCTCGGTCGCTTCGAACTGTTCCAGAAGTGAATTTAAATTATTGGCTTCCAAAACCGGTATTACAGCGTCATTACAAGATTCGACATCAACAAAATCGTCCACCTCTACTTTTATGTCTGGTTCTTTCTTTACGGATGATTTTTCTATGCAGAACTCCAAAACATTTGGTGCTGGTATTGGTGTAGACGTAAATTTTCTATTAGGGATTGGTATAGGAGACGCAGGATCGGCATTAGCAATTACCGAGTCCACTGGTCGATCAATATCCATATCTTGAGGGTTGAAGTCGTCTTCGTTTTTTCCAACTTCTTTTGACCCTTTTTTATCAGTTATGAGAAAGCTGTTAACATCTTCTTCTGTTAGAGTCCGAGGTAAATCATCGCTTTTTATACTTGTGCCTGACTTCTCTTTATCATTTTCGAAAGTAAGATCTGACAAATCAAGATTAAGGTCCTCAAAACTTAAGCAAGTCTTCGCATCAATATCCATGCAGATATTATGCATAGGAGAATGGGGTAGGGAGACTGAACAGGTCTTTTGCGCATTTTTTAGTTTTGTATACGGCATGTCTTCTAAGAGGTAGCGTTTTAAATCTTCTATATTTGGAAGCACTTCCAAATCAGATTCATTTATCGATACTTCTGCGACAGGATCTTCACTTTCACCTTCAATTTCTTCATCTACCTGTTCTTTGACTACAGTTGTGCTATCAATAACGAAAAATTCATTAACATTAGGAACAGTCTTTGATATCCGAAAATCAGTCTCTTCTGGCAATTTTTCTTTAATAAAAAAGTCATCAACATTTGGAGGGGCTGGTTCTTTAGTGTCCTTAATAAAGTATTCGTCTACATCGTTAACTATAGGTTCGTCTTTAACCTCCAATATATGTTTTTCATTTTCCTTTATAAAATATTCATCGACATTTGAAACTACAGGTGTATCAAAATTGATTCCTAAACTATCATGACATATATTTGTGTGATTGTCAGATTTAAGAATATTTTCATTATGGATTTTATCTTCTGGTATTAAGTATTCACCGTCATCCGATATGTGGCCATCATCGTTTATGCAATCATCTTGGTCTTCATCAGATGAAGCCTCAAGATCTAAATCGGGATCGACGGCGAATACTTGTATAACGTCATAATCATCTCCTTCGACAAGCGAATTTTCTTCCATATTTTCAGCCTCCAGTAAATCTACATGATCATTGGATTCTGAATTTTTATCATCTATAGATATTTCTTGAATCTCTATATTTTCATCATCATCTATACTGGTGTCTTGATTTGATTGTGTTATATTAACCTGAAAATTTATATAAAATTATATGCAACAATCAAACTAATTAGTCATTAGAAAAACTTATAATGAGCATATATTTTTAATATCCTTCGGGCTTAATACATTCATAATAGCTTTCTCAGATGAATTTATAAGCAGAATAGATATCTAAAATAAATATTGAAGAAATAACTATCTCTCACTCTCCTTTGAGATAACTAAAGCATTTTCTAGCAGTAAATACTGTAACAGCATAATTATAATATAATTAATTCACATCTACACAACTAATATCATTACCTACAGTAATATTTAAATCATACATACATTCTGATTTTGACTCCAGACTCTGTGGCTATCACGGTGATCCCAGTACTCTCCCTCATTGCTCTCTTCCTCATATTGACTGGTTTGCTGACTTTGAGAGTATTCTGGACTATTTTGATTGCAACTACTTTCAGATGAAAGGGATTCACTGGTGGAGCGCATTATCTTATGCCCAATACTTCGGTATGGGGCTTGATGGTACATATTTAGAATATGCGACTCCATTTCTGTAAAGGTATGAAACATTCTTATATACCAACAATCTTAAGTCTTATATTCCAAGACATTCGGAAATAAATTACTCATGAGCTGACTAGACACAAACGGAATTTCTGACAAAACTTGATAATAAATTTGAGAGAGGTTCAATGACTTCCAGCACTTTCAAACACAAGAACCGTTCACATAATAAAAAATTTAATAAAGATAATTGCTTATAATATAATTCAAATATAACAAAACATACAAAAAAAATCCAATATACTTGTTAATTACTGCTGAGTTTTAAAGTTTAATTATAAGAAATATTATATTAAAAATGTTCACTCATAAAGAAAAATATGGAAATGAAAACAAACTTTTTAGATATTTTTAAAACACTGGCATATAATAATCGTGACAAATGAATCTGACAGAAAACAGCTGTATAAATATTATTGACATCATCAATATAAAATTAATATAAAAAAAACAGGAAAACCTTTAAACCAAACATAAACTTTCTGGCAACGAAAAGGGATATTTAAAGGTACAATAACATATTTTATATCATCTACTGACACTTTACAATGACATTGAAAAATTCTTGGCAAATACATTATATTATTGATAAAAAATTATTAAATTTTTTTGGGTTCCATTCCATATCCAAAGGAATTGGTAAGCCTATGTTGTCTGACTGTCCATCTACTCATCCTATCTTTGAAAGGCTATATCTTTTGAACTATATAATAATTTAAAAATGTTTGCAAAACTTATGCTTTTATAAAAACTGGCACTCACTCACTTTTATGGTTACTGCTTCGCTCCTATAAATAATATATAATAAATAATAAGCAGGCTATCTTATGCAGGAATTGTTTCGATCAGTTCAGTAGCTTTACAAATTACTTCCTAGATACAAACTTTCAAATTTTATCTCTTTATAATTTTAGTATAGATACACTAACCAATAATAAAAATAACAAAAGTAAGAATTGAAATGGGGTCATAAAGGAACCTGTTTCGTTCCAATGTTTTTGTTTTTTCTCTGTTGTAAAAATGCTAATACTGTATGTATTTAAAAACAATATACGTATGTAAAAATACCCACTTCATTAAGTAATATGATTGAGGAACAAAGATTTTTATAAACGAACCTGCCCTAACTTGATTCTAGTTGAATCAGGTTTTTATACTAAATTCTCTTTTTTAAATGTATATTTATGTAGTCTATAACCTTCCTCAATAAACAGGCTATATAACACAAAAATATATTTTTTAAATGAAACTCGTACTTTCAGAGATTAGCTCATTCAAACATAAGATAAGTAAAGATTATGCATTTAATTCTTATTACAAACAAATGTCGTCAAACACTAACCTACACTAATAAAATACTGAGAGAGCACATTTTGTATATGCAAAATCTGTAACCTGTGAACTACAGAATCTATTGTAAAAATTATGACACAATTAGAAAGTTACATTATTCTATATGGTCATAGACCACATTTTATATATTATTTAAAAAAAAATCTAATTACTAATAAAGTTTATTCCAGTTAAAAAGTTAGCATAACAATTTCATCTTGATTTTATCTATATAAATTTAAAATCATCACTTGTATGCTTGTTCTCTATTCATTCTGAAATACTTGATCAGAATGTGATGAAACTTTGGTAGAATATTTTGGAGTGCCCACAAGGGTTATCGGGCCAAAAAAATTTTGGTGGCATTGCAACTCATGCAGGGTGCAGCTAATAAACAAACAATAAATAATATGAAAACTACAAATAATATTTTATTAAACTATATAACTGGTATCTCAGTGTAATGGTATAGGTCAGACGTCATATCTATACCATTAAGAGAAAAAAAGGCTGAAAAGGCATTAACTGAGCAGTGAAAGATATTTTTGTATTACTTATTTACATGTTATTTTATTTCAGTTGAATAAGATCGAGGCTGTAACATTTTACAGATTACACATTCAAAGCTTTAAATAGATTAATCCATTCAATTTATATTATTTTTATTACTACTAACTGTACCTCGTGGTTTCACTCGCATTTATAGTTACTGCTCACTCCTATGAGTTGCAGTGCGATGTAATATAGCCTTTAACCTTTCTAAATAAACAGGTTAACCAACTCATCAACAATTTTTCAAATCTAATCAGTAGTTTCAGAGATTTATGTCCCCAACATACAAACTTACAGATAAATATTACCTCTTTATAATATTAAGATAGACTAGTCGGTTCGTGTGACCTCGTCTGCGGACAATAATTTTTTTAAATAGCCTTTCTTTGAGAAACCATGGGTTAGAGATATGAATTTTTATCTCCTGTTTCACCCCTTTCATGTTTTTTGAGATAAACTAATATATATATCATTCTTTAAGGTACAATCTGTAATCTATATCAAATCAATAAACAAAGTCCCTTCCAATTTGTAACAATAGTAAGGATTAAACATTTTTATTTTTAACAAAATTATTAAGTTACAAAAAATGTCAAAAAATATTTGTCTCTTTATACCAATTGAAAGATTCTATTCCTATTGAATAAAAAATTGACAAACACATTTAATAATAATGAAAAAATATTTTTCAATTAAATTTATATTGTGTGTTTATTGCAATTTGTACAAGGAGCCAAATGAGTTTGACTTGTAACATGTGCTCTTTTCAAGCCATGTGGTCAGTGACAGAAACATGAAACTTTTTAAACTTAATTCAAATCATATAACCTAGAGAAAACCTAAAAATGTATTTTTTTTTTTCATTTATTTATTGACTAATAAACATAGTCAACTGAAATGTATGTCTAATTGTGATTATACATTTCTTATTACAATTTTTTTAATATACGGTTTTTATCTTTCCCAATAAAATTATGTTGTAAGCAATTATGACCTCTTGACTGTAGGACGATCATACAATGACGATGATAGAGTCATCTGGAGGACACAATGTTTTGATTTCTAAGTGAGAATATCTGAGATTTGATTAATATACATCTATAAAATTACAAGCAATATACATATAGAATTTCAATACTATTATTCAAATTGTTTTCATATCTTGTCTTGTATTTTACAAGATTGTATAATATTTTAGTATGCAAATTATATCAATATTCTATTTATAGATTATTGACCATATTGTTACACAATATTTTACAACAAATTGATTTGATTGTTATGAAGATTCTATTAAGAAAATTGTCACATTTTTTTATTGCATCTGATCCAATGTGTATTTCATTCCTCGAAAATAGACAACAAACAATTATTATGCTCAATCAATATGTAACAATCAAAGTAACTGATAAAAATTTGAAACCTGAGATTGTTTAACCAAACAATATGTTTTAATATGCACAATAAGAAAATTAACTCATACAAACGTTTTCTTAACTATATTAAGATACTATTCCTGATAAAAGTGCGTAAAATTGGTCATTTCTCTGTTATCAATCAAGGGCCGATAAGTGATACTGTCAAGCGATACGCGTTTAAAATTACACCGATCTGTCAAACAACCAGGAAAACCTTCAGATCATGTGACACAAACATTCGGTTCTTGCCAAAAAAAACGCCATCAAAATGCCACAAAACGAGACTCCCGTACTTACAGTGCATAACGGTTATTTTAACAAAACCATCGCGTGAAAAAAAATAACACGACCGCGTTAAGGTTAAGTCCGAAAAATCATAATAACTTTTATTATAACGTTTTTAATTTCCAAAAAAATTGAAAAATACGATTTTTCGAATATTTTAAAATTGAAATTATATATTTGCAACAATTATGTAAAGCAAAATAAACATCATCGGAATGACATAAAACGCGCGCACTCAATCCTAACCTTGATAACGAAAAAGGTTGCTACAAGTTTCTAGTTCAAGGTCCCATGAAAAAACTGAAAAGTCACATGAAGGCGTTACACAAACAAATCTGAAATATCATTGCAACCCGCACTGAAATCTATTTTAAGACAAACAACAGACGAAAAAAGCACTAACCTTAACAACCTCAAGTGACGGCTTTATCCATGTAATATTATTTTGATACAATAACACTATTTACACTATTCACAAGTTTTGAAGCACTAATAGTTATATTTTCATAACACTTTCAGGCACAAAACAGTCCAATATTTTAATAGTTTTTCGTAAAAAAATTAACACTTCATGAAACATCACATGCTACAAACTTCACGCACGACAGCAAATTCTTATTTATGATGTTGCCATCGTTAATATTTTTGACAGTTGCGATAAACACATGGCTGCTACAGAAAAAAAATAATTATTACAGAAAAAAATGCAACAATATTATCAAGAACCAGTACTTGAGCTTTTTTTTTATCAATTCGTATGCGATAGGTATGTAAAATAGAATAATAAATATGAAAATGGCAAAATTAAAGTCATCAACTAACTAGTACTACTACTATTTATTTTTAAAAACCTTATAAATGGATATGTCGGTCATTGTCAGTTTGTCATTTTAAACAAAAAACACTATTAAAAACACGTTAACATAACTAATTTAAATTTAAAAATAATAAGTTATAGATGCACCACATTCAAAGAAGTGCAATGACCTAATTTTTTTGCGTAAACTGAGATAGCAACAACGGTGAGCTGGTGACGGTGTGATTATTTGGAGTTAATTACGGTATGTGCAAAAAGTAGGTTATTCAACCTCAAGAAATCACATTGTCTGTTTATCAGCCTTCAATATTATCTACTGGTTCGATATTATTTTGAAAAATATCTTTTGAAAAGTAAAAAATTCGGAATAAAACAAGTATCTACAAGTATCGATATTAATATTTAAAAATTTTATAAACTGGACTATTTTAAATATTTAATCTAAATGATTCTACTCAAATAAATCCTCTTTATTATCAAATAAAATATTATTATTATTAGTTATTTCTGCCGATTCTAGATCATTTAAAACATACCACTAGTATAATATTTGTACCTTGATCATAACCTTTCTATTAATTTCCTTAAGAGTATAAATAAAAATTCTTCAATATTATTAATAAATCCTCGAGACAAAAAAACCGTCGAGAGAAAGCATGGTGCCACGTGGGACATTAAAACGACACGTTCGTTTATTTATTAAGCGATAGTATATTTTATACTATCTCTTTTTATGAAGATAACATTATTCAATCGATTCTCGACACGTCGTACACGTAGATAGGTAATTTATCAAATCTCACGTATACTTTCATTTTCATATCAATCTTAAACACGTCAGAACTTACTACAGATGAGATTCCAGTTATTAATAGAAACCCAAATTTTTAGCAATTTATTAGTAACATGCAATTGCTATTATATTTAGACAGGAGTCATATATTTATGTATATACTTACAAGATGTTTATTTACGAATTCCCAATCGATGCTTAAATTGAGCGTAAATTTTATTTTTAGAAAAAATGCTAATTAAATAATCAGTATTATTTAGACTTTATTTTAAATATATTTAAAAACAAGCTGCAAAACTGCAATATTTAATTGTGACAGTTAATATAGAAAATAATAAGGAAAATATAACAATTTATCTACAAAAAAACAATTTAACTTAATTTTTTTCTAACTTTTTTACAATCAGATGTCTCGTCATTCGAGTCACGACCGTGTTGTGACAATCGCAGATACTGCAGAAGTTTTAGAAGTAATCTGCGATGAAGATTCCATAACTCCTTCATCAATAAACATTAATGCTTCTATGCCGACAGTTGATCTGAAAACTGAAGAGAATGATAAAGATAAAGTGATAATCTGTCCTTGCAAAGGTATTCATAATAAATCATTTTTATGTATTTATGAGTATACTTGATATATTCGCTAAGATACTTTATTAACTCATTAAATGCTTCCGCCTTCCACTTCAGACGAATTTACCACATAACGGATTAGGTTTCAAGTTAACATCTTCACTAAATATTACCAACCATATAGCACCAACTTAAGAACGAACAATTTACGCATTTATCATAATTACCTGACTGACCTATTTCTTGTTTCTTGCGGGTATGTAATTTTGTATGGACCACACTCTCACAAAAAATACATATGTTTGGATGCTTTCGAGTGGATAATACTTCGTTATTTTCTAAGCCCCTGTAGACGCAGAACGCGAACAGAAAAATGCTGAAGAGATAAAAAAGTTATTGAAAGAAAAAGAAATAGAAATGGAGGAGAAATTTCAAGAAAGAATAAAAAATGAAATGGAACATTTGAAAGATAGATTTGAATTTATTTTGCAGTAAGGATTATTATAATGTCAGATACATATTTTTATGATTTTGTTGTTGCTGTTGTTTTCATGCCTAAACCAAAATTGGTGTAACATTCGGACAAAACATTCGGTATAGATATAGATTGGACTTTGGAGATACTTTTGTCATAGACTACTTTTTGTTGCAAAAATAAAACTTGAAAACCCATCATTAATTAAAGAAATTAACAATTCGAAATAAAAACATACCCGATTCAGACGAAGACGTCACTCGAACATTTCATTAACAAAACCCAAAGAATTGAATTGAATTGAACATTTCACGCGAAACAATATGGTATGGTTTCTTAAACAGTATTTTATAAGACTTATAAAATTATGTTATCATATATGGATGCTGATAAGCAAAAATATGTCAACCCACAAAAATTCGAATTCGGAGATATTAATATATTCTGATAGTGCGACACGTATTTAATATTATCAGAAAACATTTTAAAGTCATCTGAACTAATAAAAGTACGAAAAAATTTCTTTGTTCTTTTTTTTTATAGAAATATTTTAGATAAAACTTTTTAATATATGAATCTGCTTTTAATTCATTATACATTTTATCAAAATAGGAAATAAAAGATGGATATATCTTCAAACAGTCAAGAATACGTTTGACATCTTTATACGCCATTTTCTTAAAATATATCAATCATATCATCTCATTATATTCCACCCGCAATATGAC
This sequence comes from Hypolimnas misippus, assembly GCA_037950945.1. Classification (NCBI taxonomy): domain Eukaryota; kingdom Metazoa; phylum Arthropoda; class Insecta; order Lepidoptera; family Nymphalidae; genus Hypolimnas; species Hypolimnas misippus. Next base: position 8,747,498 of record JBBEEQ010000009.1, read on the forward strand.
GGTAATCTAGGCCCGCGCCGTCCATACGTGCAAAGTCGTGCGACGCACGACGGCGCCGAGTCAAAAAGGCGCCGGGCCTATACTTAAAATTTTCAAATTTTTAATATTTACATTGGATTTCGTATTAAAAACTTTGCGGAATAGACTTGTTGATTAGACAAAACAATTTTTTTCTAATATCGCCACTACGAAAACGCCGCATATAAGACAGTTGCACGACGGCGCCGATTAAGCTTGGCGCGGGCTTGCTGTAATCCTAAAAGATACAATACCAAAACTATTTATTTTTCGTTTCTTCAAAAGAAATGAACAAATTCGATCATCGTACATGCTACGTGAAGCTCATAGAGAACGAAAAGAGAAGATATCAGCTCTCCAGACTCAATTGGAATGTAAAAACTTGGCTGGTCTGATGTACGTCTTGTGCTCCGAGCGGAGAAAGAGCAAGCTTGAAATAATGAGATTGACTGAAGGTAAGACCAAGAAGCCTTAAGAATGTAATATTTTAAACTTTCGCGATTTATACCATTCATATTTAATACAGCGGGTCTTATCGCGATAACTAATGGTAGTAATACCTTTTTATTGCCGTCCTTCGCCGGTGGGCGCGCGGTAAACCAGTCAACGTCGAAAGATCGGGCAATAAAAAGGTATTACTACCATAAGTTATCGCGATAAGACCCTGTATATTAAATATGAATCCTTAAGATGTATGTAATTTTTGAAAATTTAAAATTTATTGAACAGATAGGTAATAATATATTATAATTAATAATAGTTAAAAATGTATACTTTCTTCCTAAACTATATTGACAGCACGTAATCGTATTTATAAATGGAAACCGTTACTGACTTACTGACATAATATATCAATGCATTACTCAAAGTAACGTAACGGATTAGGTTAAAATTTGCCACACAAATATTTATATAACAAAGGCGATCTAAGGACGGGATTTTGAGAATTCACACCTTAAAGGGGTGAAATGGGATTTTAAAGTTTATATAAAAAATCATACTTCTAACGAGCTAAGCCATATGTAAAGGCTAGTATAATAATAATTAGAAATATTTCACAGAATACACGAATTACATTCAGGCGTTACAGAGTATCTTAGAAGAGAGCCAAGCTCTCATCTTGCGTCTCTCGCGAGGTTACAAAACGGCGGCTAGAGTTGACTTCGAATGGCGGGAAAAAATGATGAAGGTTATAAAACATGTATGTATATAGGATATACTAAAACATATCTTATAGTACAATTGGACGCTGATATGCAATACTGTGTCAAGCCACACGAACTTCATTTTGAGAAAATGGCGTCTAAAGATGTCAAACCTATTCTTAATAAATTTGTTTGATTGGAATTTCGATACAATTGATTAAGAAACTTTTATCCGTACTTATTTAGTTTATATGACTTTATTTCTTATTGAATAGTGTTAAATAGGTGATGCCGTATCAAAATACACCAATATCTCTGAGTTCCACTTTTGTGGGTTGAAACATTATTGCATATCAGCATCTAATTATAATATAAAATTGAAATAAAATACCCCCGACAATCTACTCTTTGAGACATATTCAACTAGTCCCAACATGATACATCTGCTGAAAATTAGTGAGGAATTGTATCCTGCTGATTCAAGATGACGCTGCAGCGTCAGGTCTAGTATTCGCAACTATGTTATTTTGATAACATTCACAGTTATATCACCTTTAAAAAAACACAACGAAATCGGTCCATTCGTTGGGCAGCTACGATGCCACAGACAGACACACAGATATATACACACATGTCCAACTTATAACAGCCCTCTTTTTGGTCCGGGGATTAAAAAATTAATAACGCAAAGGCATGTGTGATATACATACAATTTATTAAAAATATACACGTTTCAGCAGTTTTACGTAAATAGTCTTTTTAAAAAAAAAATCGGTACCTACCCACATATCTTCTATTCTTACTTAGTGTCGCTAATAGCCGTAAAAATGTTATATATGCTTTAAGTATACACCATATAATATACACTAGCTATCCCTTGCGGTTTCGCTTTTATGGTTACTGCTTTGCTTCAATGAGTCGTAGGGTGATGTAATATAGCCAATAGTCTTCCTCAATAAATAAACTATCTAACACAAAAATAAATTTTCAATTCAAATCAGTAGTTCCTGAGATTAGCGCGTTCAAATAAACACACAAAAGCTTCAGCTTTATAATATTAGTATAGATAACTGCACTAATACTATAAAATTAATACTGTAAAAATAAGGAAAAAAAATGTAAATCTGACATTCTGATTTTTCTTACGCCTAATAAAGCAAAATAGCAAATGCTTAGTGTTATTATTTTTACCAATACAAAAAAATTTAAACACACAACGCAATGGTCAATATAAACATAAAAAATATTTTAAACATAAAATGTATTGTTATTATTAACAAAACACGTATTGGCAGCGGTGGGATTCGAACCCACGCCTCCGAAGAGACTGGTGCCTTAAACCAGCGCCTTAGACCGCTCGGCCACGCTACCCGTGACGATGGTTTAAAAATAATACAACTGCTTGGAGATTATCTGTCTATTTATAATTGACCTACTAATAGTGTTACAAAATTAAATATAGATAAATAATTCTGTAGGTGTTCGTTGAGGTATGTGACGAAATTAATGACAGGTTAGTATTGCAATTGATTGAAGCGCTAACGGTCTCGGGTTCGATCCTTGTGGTCCGGATGTTTGTGTTTATGTTTTGTGTGATCACAGACCCCAATAGAGACCACTAAGTGTGAAGCATTTATTATTAATGTTATACATATATGTAGGTTATTTAAAATTTATGATGCGTCAAATGTACGGTTTTTAATAAAGGTTTATTAGAATAATTCCCGAATTTATTAATGTGGAAATTATTTAATTGAGGTTAAAATTATACAAAGAGAGAATTAGAATTCAAATACTTAAATTAAAATCACCAATTTGAAATAGATATTGTAAAATTAAATACTTTAGTAATTAGATGTTCTAGTTTGTATTTTAGGATTCCGGAGTGTAAATATTTTTTTTATGAAAATAGCTGGCAAACGAGCAAGTAACTCACCTGATGTAAAGGGATCGCCCCCCCCCCCCACATATTCAGTACCAGAGGAACTGCAAATGCGGGGTTGAAGGGTAATTATGAATAAAATTCTATTTTCGGATGTAAGGTAATGGATGGAGTTGAGGAATGTTTAGGATTCCGACTCTGTCACCAGTACAAGGCGGCTACACTATTCAGGAAAAATTTAACTTATCTCCAGTTCCAAAACTTCGTACATAATTTCATCGGAGGGACCCCAGAAGGAAATCAATACTTGTTCGATGTACCAGCCTTGTTGAAAACCGATGCACCATTAGAAGATAATCCTCATGAAGATCCATGTGAAGATGAGGAAGTTCCTGTTGAAGAAGGTAAGTTAAATAATTGAGGTTAATTCAAGGTTTCTTCGGCTAAATTTGGGCTCTGGTAATATTAAGTTGCCAATAATATTAAAAAAGTTTGAAAACGATATATCTTTCTCAATATCTTTTACATACATATTTAGTTAAGATAGACAAATGCACATGTAAATATGTAGAAATGTTTTGGTTACTTTCAAGGAGCTTCTGTAATGTTTAATAAAATATTGATTTTGCCGACCGTATAAGTTTTTGACCACCTATAATATTTCAGACTAGCTGGTGCTCGCTACTTTGTTGTTTGTGAATCTACGTCATAGTAGCTTTATGCATGCAAAGTCTCAGCCCGATCGGTTTAAAATTGACAAAGTTTCATACAAACTTTTATCCTTTATTTTATCCCCTTTGGGGGTACAATTAATCAAAATCTTATTCTTCGCGGATGCCTACGTCATAAAATCTACCTGCATCCCAAATTTCAGCCAGATCCGTCCAGTGGTTTGGGCTGTACGTTGATGGATCACTATGTCAATCAATCAGTCAGTTACTTTGAGTTATATATATTTAAATATGCCTAAAAAATGTCCAGAAACATTTTAACTAGGTCTATCGAACATTAGATAAATCTTATGACAAGTAACCTTAACAATAAGATGAGAACATTTGTAAGGTTTACTCTCATAATTGATATAAAACAACTCTGTAACCTGGTAACAGTTACCAATGTTATGAAAGCTGTGGCAAAAATAAGGCACCGACAGTAAATTCTTTCAGGTGTAAAGCAATGACGACTTATGTTAATATTTACGAAAGTCTTAAAGCAAAACATATAAGTGTTATTCTCGTCTAATAAAAATATATCTCCAGCAAGTATCTAAAAAGTAATGAATACCATACACTTACCGTAAATTCACCAGAAATCCAACCTGATAAGCCATGGTGGGAGACAATGGAAGGTGATAGTCGACCATTCATCATGTTTGGCGACATGGCTGACTTCAAACCCCCACAGCGAAGAGAAGTATTAAAATCTGTGAAAGCTGCTAAAACGGCTCCGAAGAAATGGAAGGAATATGGTATAATATGATTGTTAACTGCAATAAGAGTCAATAAAATATAGCTAAATTAGTTTGAATTCGTTAACAGATATCCGGCTTAAGTGTCTGTTTTAAGAAACTCTTTTTCCACCAGATTAAATATTTTTTTAAAAGAACTAGCAAGCCACGACTTCGTCCAAATCTTTATTAACTTATTGGTATAATTTAGCCAATTTACTAAATATCTTTATAAATTGTAGCATGTGTCTTATTCTGATGTGTAAGTTATAATACTGTTAAGTTTCATCAAAATATTTCATAGTTTTTGTGCTTAAGATGAATCCACCCGTTCATACTCACTAAATTTTCGCATTTATTGTAGTAATAGGAAGTTATATGAATTCTGTTTATAAATTACATTTATCTACATCCCATTTGTTTCCGAAAGCATAAATAAATAGGCTATTAAATCACGCTATGACTCGTACGGAACAGTAAAAAATCAACTAATTTGGTAAGTACCGAAATAAAACTGATATAACACCGCAAGGCATAATTCCTTATGTGATACAGATTGTTTGAATAGAATACCAAAATTTTTTTTTAGTAATAATAATTAATTTCAAATGTTATATCATATTATCAGTTTTTAACGAAATGTTCCTGAAATCGAAATGCCCGCACTCGGATGTGATAAAACACGAATATTTGAAGCAAATGCCAGTTCCCGGCAAATGGGAGTGCACACAAACGGATCATCAGACGTTTTCTCGTGGCGTGAGTTTTTCCCATGATCTGCTTGATATTTCTCTCCGTATATGACAGATTTTTGCTAATTACAAAATTCATTACCAGTTCAAAGAACGTTTGTTTTTTCCAGTCTGACACAAGTAGGCGCATAACCACTGCCTCTGTTGATATACGAGGGAATATGGGGTCCATTTTGAAAATGATGTTAGTTAATATTACTAGAATAAATAATTATATCATTGTACGTTGTAAAGACACAAACACTTTCTTTAGTTCATTTCTCAGTTTACTTTGGCTGGTTTCAGTATTATATCTGTTTGGTATTAAGTACGTATCTTGTACTAATTCATGGTTTCATAAAAAAACATCTTATTGTTAGATAATTAGAAAAATCTGATATGATGGTCGTAAAGTGCTGTAATTAGCTTATTTAAAGCGAAAAGATTTTTTCAAATCGGATCAATCGTTTATAATATTACATAGGTATGTACATACAAACAAATTTTACTCTGAAACTTCGGTAGTTTACTTTAGTCCGAATTTTTTTCCATTGGATAGCTCGTTTAATAAGGAAGTTTATAGGCTATATTACATCACACTACGGCCCATAGAAGCAAAGCAGTAACCATAAACGCAAATAAAAGAGGCAGCTGGTAAGTATGAATTTCAGTATCACTAAAAATATATTTTACTTCTTATACCTGATGATCAAATGTTTATCTGTCCGCCTCCTATCCAGAACGTCAAACGGAACACCGCATACACCAAAAACGACATTACTTGGAGCGAGAGATTCCATGGAAATAGCTTCCACCACAAAATTGGTGATCACCTTTTCTTTTGTACCTTTAAAACGAGATTTTAACTAGTAGTTTCGTGCAGTTTCGCCTGCATATTTTGTAATTTGATATAAACGATTCAGAAGAGCGATAAAATACTACGTTTTGTGATTTATATTTCAGTATTTTCAACAAAAAGTATATGTATTATGTTAAAAGTTAATACAACAAAGGAATAAAATATTCTATACAAACGATTTTACCCACTTTCACCATTTTGAGGGCAGAATGTCGTAAAGCCCTTTCTTGCTTGTCTTTTGGATGCTTACAACCTAAAAGGTGCCTTTTAAGCCTACTCCCAAAATATCAAGTTTTTATCCGTAGCGGTTTAGGCTGTGCGTTGACGAATGAGTCAGTCAGTCAGTGAGTCATGACAAGTGATTACATATGTATAGATCAGATATTTTAGCTTCTAACCTCAGCAGACATAAAATCTACAGAAAAATATCAAAAAACTATCGAGAACATACGTATGAATAATTGCATATTATGTAAATTATACGCCATTCCGAATTTAATTATAATCCGTTGTGCTATTGCATCGTTAATATAGTTAATATAAGTAACAAACATACATTAATTTATATGTTAACATTCGATTTTATGATATTGCTTACATAAGTTTGCCTTCATCAAATTGTAAAAGGAAAACGTTATAGACAGACTGATCTATCAACGCATTGTTCAGACCACTGAACAGATTGGGTTTAAAGTCACACAAATTGTTATCATGACCGTATTCGATAAAAACGGATTTTTGAAAATATAAACCCCTAAAGGGGTGAAATAGGATTTCCGAATTTGAATGGAGAAATTAAACTGGACACTAAAATTTAATGAATAATAAAATACGTGAAAGCATTAAATCTAGAATCACAATATGTCGGATATCCGAAATAATTTCATATCCGTATATAATATTCATATATCCGTATCTAGATCCGAAATGTTATATCCATAGCAGGTCTGATCAAAATAATTACTTTGTAGCGGGAAAGGCAAAGACAAACAGTCGATCATGGAAAAGTTGTACTGAACATTGGAAACAAAATTGTATGTATTTCCATTTATTACCTAACTGTATAATATACTAATTGTAAAATAAATATAATCACATCTTACTCGAATGTTCCAGAAGAAGGGTAATGTGTTTTAAGTATATGTTTGTGTACTGTATAGTTTATGTATATTTTATTGGCATGCTTCGTAAATTGTACAAATTTATGTATATTAAACATTAGTCTCAATTATTAGTGACACAGGGTGTATTATAACGATCTTAGGCTGTTAGATGTTGTATTTACTTTAGATCTCGTTTTTTTAAATAATATTATCTTTGTGTTAGGAATATATCATTAATAAATATAGACCGTATTTTGTCTATGAAAACCCTTTTATTAGTTAGTAACTATGTATATATTGTCAGTATGCACACTCCCTCTCTCTAGGATAGATCGCTTGTCTGCACTCTCATAAATATATACATAATTACGAGTAAACTAGTGACATGAACCCCAAAGATAACTTAACACTTTGAAACACAATAATTAGAAATAACATATAAGACACCCTGAAAAAAAATATTTTTAAGATTTTATTGTACGACTTTTTCGGCGTAATTCATATGTATACTCATACCGAATTACAGCTTTCTGGTATTAAGGGTTTCGGAGCAAAGCCGCGGACAGACAGACAGACAGACAGACAGACAGACGGACATGGCGAAACTATAAGGGTTCCGTTTTTTACTACGGAACCCTAAAAACGGAAGTCGTTTATTCCTTTCTCACAGTAAGCTACGAGATCCCTGCTAAAAAAAAAATTTCATTAAGAAATGACGGATACTTCTAACTAATTTTTTTCCTATATTTCACCACTTCCAAGTTTTATTTTAAAAACAAAAACCTATCTCCTTCACCAAGATCCAATCTGTATTCATACAAAAATTCATCAAAATTGACTTAGCCGCTTGGGCGTGAAAGGGTGACAAACAGAAATAAAAAGTTACTTTCATATTTAAAATATTAGTATAAATATATTTTCCTTAAGGGCGGCGTGAGAAATGAAATTGAGTGAGACAATTCATATTATACGATTATAGTCTTATACGTGTTTATTTCTAGAGTTAATTGTGTGCTATCATCGATAAAATCACAAATTGTATAAAACGTTTTAACAGTACTACGTAACGTTACTATTTTCTTAATTATTTTTAAACTATTTTTGTAATCAAATACTTAAGAACTACATATGATTTGGCCAATGAGGCTGAAAATGTGTATGTTCGACTAGATAGACTTAGAAGAAAAAAGATTTTTTTGTTTCTATAATTTGATATTTTATTTGATTGATAATATTCAAAGTAACAGTATATTATTTAGAAATCTTTATTTTTATTATAATTTTTTTTTAATTCAACATCCATTCAGGATTCTATTTTCAACGAAATGTATTCCGAAGTAGAAGCAGAACGAGAAGAAATAGAAGAACCTGAACCAGGACCTAGGTAGGTTTTTTTTGTGACTAAATAAGTACTGCAAACTGCATTTTGATGCAATTTAACGCTTATTGCTACACTATGCTGTATATTGCTACAATCCTAAATTAGCGCGAGTGATTTGACTTTTAAGCAATAATTATACATGTACCAAGGTTTTACTTTCGTAACCGATATAAGAACTTAAAAAAAAAACTTAAAAAACGTAAAAATATTTTCTACAATATTTAGTACAGTTAGTTTAGTCAAATTAAGTCGGTGCCAAGTCAAACTTTTGCAAGATATTGATAATTTTAATTTTAAAAATAGGGAAACCACATCAAAAATAGAAGATGAAGATGTTGGAGATGAATCGATGTCGGCCCTCGGGTTGAGTATGAATTTGTATTAGCTTTTTAAACGCTCTTGAGATAAAAGAATAATCTCAAATGAAAGTTAGTCGAAACCACACAAGTAATAATAAACCATAATCGATGCTTACTCATAACTTTTTATAAGGCTCGAATTGCACTTGTAAGTTTTGCTCTCAGACATTCATAAGGATTTACATAAGTCGTTTGTCATCGCTTTACACCTGAAAAATTTATGACAGTAAATTTTTGAGACTCACAGCTTTTATAACCTAGCTAACTGTTACCAGGTTAAAGAATTGTTTTATATCAATTACGAGAATAAAACTTACAAATGTATTTCTCGCCTTAGACATTCGACAGCAAGAAAAAAAAACAACAGCCTACAAAATAGCTGGCAAACCAGTAGGTGTAAACTGACGTCAAATGTTTACAAGCATATAGACATTAGATAAGACCCGAGATGGCCTTATGGTTAGAACACGTCGATTCCAACCAATGATCGCGGGTTCACACCCCGGCTAGCACCGCTGATTTTTCAAGTGCTAAAATTGTGTTTAATTTAATCTCGAGCTCGGCGGTGAAGGGAAACATTGTGAGGAAACCTGCATGTGCCAAAAGAAATTCTGACACATGTATATCCGCCCCGCAGTGGAGCAGCGTGGTGGATTAAGCTCTAAAAACCTTCTCCTAAATAAGAGAAGAGGCCTTCGCTCAGCAGTGGGATATTTACAGGCAACAACAGAGGAGATACAAATGTGTTGCCAGCTTAAAAAGAAATTAGGGATGAAAGGGAATAAATAGGAAGCCAACAAAAGAAGTGGGAATAGGAATGGAGAAGGGGTAAAACTTCTTAACGTATATCTTTGTCATACAGAAGCGTACATAACGACAGCTTGCAAATAATTCCATCACACGTCCCAGATCGTGATCACAAGATTAATTACGAAAAGGTAATATTTATATCTTAGGACATTTGAATAGATACATTATATTATAGTTATAACATACGTGTATACATAACATGAAGCATGTTCTATGAACCTCATCAATAAAGTTAATGTCCACGGGAAATTAACACTTTCGTTACGTGTATAGCTTTAAAAGTACCTCTATTCAGGTCACTAAAGAACCATCACATATGTCACGCTGATCTATAGTTGTTTCTTTCTAACATACGTATTAATGACGTAAAAGAGTGTGACGGGAAATAGGTTGTTATAACTTTAATCAGTTAAAATTCGTATAATTCTTATTTGAAATCATTTGGTAGAGCAGGTAAAGTGTTGGAAAGCGATATAAGCACACGATTAGGCCTGAAGTTTATAGGAGATGACATGATGGGATATCACATCTACGATTTTTCAAATTAAATTTTCAATAAATCAAATCAAAATCGGTGACATAGTTCCTTTCAACAAACTCTAGCTATCATAGTATCAGATTTTATTTTACTGACCCATCTTCATGATTTTTTTTTTAATTTTATTATAAAAAGGCGAGCAAATAGTACCACCACCTCATGTTAAGTGGTTAATATCGCCCGGACATCTGCAACACCAGGGGCGTTGAATCTTCTTGAATATTTGATTCATGTATTAATATGGTGGCACCTATTAATTAAAATTTAAAAATGTAGATAATTTAACTTTCTAAATCTAAAATAATGAGGAAAGTAATATTTATAACTGTAAATTCATACTATTTGACGGTAAAATTTGTGCCCATTTCCAACTTTGATTGGGACTTCTAACCTGCAGCTATGCAAGAATTATTTACTGGATCTTCCAAGAGTGTAGAACACGTGAAGACAACACTTCTATAGTTGTTCATACAGTAATTGTGTTCAAACAGTAGGAGTTACCCGAAAAGCTTTCTGGGCGTTTTTAAACTTAAAATAAAAAGCATTAAATAGAACGGCGAAATCTACAATATCACCTATTTTCAAAATTCCCAAAAAATCTTTCAATGTATATCTACCAAAATAAATCATTATACTATAAAACTTTATTATACGGGGTTCCACTTTTATTCAAGATCCTTCAAATAGAAGGTTCCATAAGTCTAACACATGTCATTCCGAAAAAAAAACAAATTAGATTTTTTTTACTTACTTATAAAATACTCATAATTAAATATTTGAGCACCACGCTCTTGCGTCCACAAGTTCAGTATACTTTTAAGAACCTCGTGGTTAATTAGAAAAAGACAAACACTCGCGAGTGAACACACAAGCAATACGTCCAATTGCTCGCGAAAGATAAGCGAACAAAATAAACATAAATCTATATTTTTTATGTAAAATGAGACGTATTAGACTTTCTGAATATAATAAATAATAATAATCTATTTGAAGGACCTTAATTAAACGTCGAAGGTCCTATATAAATAAGTAATAAAAAAAAAACAATCCTATTAGATTTGTCCCATGGAGAAATGTCAGAAGTTACAAGTGGATTCGTTCATACGAACCCTCCCCGCGTACATGCGTGCGAGCCCTTTCATGCATTTCGAACAGACGTACGACGAATACGAAGCCTGTTCGCCAGGTTAAAGCTAACTTTATCATGTCATTTGATATTATAATTTCTTAGCCAAGAATTGCTGAAGAAACCTGCTAAGATACATAATATATTTTAATTTTAACACATTTGATTAGTAATAGCAGCTTAGATCTTGAATGCTCTCTAGACTATATTAGCCCTCTTGTAGATACAATGATGTAACCATGAACATAAGGTATGCGTATATAGAATGCTAATAAAGTAAATCAACATTGACGACTATAAACAACTTAACTTAAAAACAATATTCCATGGCTCTCGTAGCGTGGATTTTGTCTTCTTTTTAAGGCCTTATGAGTCACTAATATCAGTTTTCGAAAGTGTTCTCTAGACTTGATTTCATTAGAATTAGTTTATAACTTATGATATGATTTTAGCCATGACAACGTAAACAGACATACAAATAATAAATCATAAACGTACAGTAAATCTTGCCTTACGTCTAACACATAATTGTACATACCTACAAAATTTCAAGTCCTAGACTTCAACAGAAAATTGCATGAGAACGTGATGAATTAAAAGTAATATCAAATTATATATAGAACAACTCGAAATCTTAAAAAGAAAAATAGAAGAAAAGAAAAGGAAAGAGAAAGTAGATTTCGATGTGCCAGATGAGAATCCTCTACTATCCTGGACTCCAAGTGTAGATGGAATAGCAGTACAGACCTCAGAAACGTCAATGTCGCTACCACCTTGCACATGTAGAGTACCGAGTCCTACACCAGCTTCTAGTACCCAGAAAGTTTATACTAGTAAGTAATTATTAATAAAATTTAAAAATTTTAACAAACCTTTGATAATTCACTTATAGAGACCATTTCAACGAGCTTCAACATCATAATTCTACTGTAAATTGGTGAGAAGTTCTGTACCCTGTTGATTCTTGATGGTACTGCAACATTAGGTCAAGGTCACGTGATAATGATATTTTGGTATTATTCATAGTACAGTCAATTTCGAGTTAATTAGACCAGTAGATGTTGCTCTTATCCTTTCAACGATTAAAAAATAGCCTGGAAACTTCTGAACGGAATATGTAAGCTGTCATTAAATTCGTATAATTGTGGGAATGACATAGAGTACATTATTTCCCGGATCTTTCATGACCTTTCAACAATAAAACCACACTTTTTCGGGCAGACGGGTTTTTAATTTTCTATATCTTTTAAGTCTTGTGCTATGTATAAAGTCGTCTGATTCTTTCTAGTTTAAATGTGGGATTGTGTCTCTTAGGGATATTGTATCACGCCTTTTTTAACCATCAATTTAAAATGATACAAGACTGTTACGACAATTATTTAAAATTTTATTTGGTATTATTTAGATACCTTGTAACGGTAACTGAAACAATGATTGCAGTAGCCGATTTGATTCCCGTTAAACAAAAGTTGAACCAAATCGACGCGGAATGTTTCTTTGATGACAATATTGAGTTTAATAGATTTAAAGTTATCGGACGAGATGAAAGCAGAGATAATTTGTAAGTAGACTAATCTGTTCTGGTAATTATTGTTCTTATTTTTATAACGTTATTTCTCGTGCGACTCTATGCGAAAACCTGCGTTATGTTTCTTAAATTTGCAGGTTATCCAGAATCAAATTAATTTGCCTCATTAATTGTATTTATAATCAATTAGCTTGTCTACTAAAAGTACTTTTGCAATTTGTAAAGAACATAATCTCTTTGTCTAATTACACAAAACCATATTTCTATCTTGTTTGATCAATAATCTATACATAAAGTAATAAAATTTGAAAGAAATAATATTTTTATTATAATTAGTATTCGTGTTTTTAAAAACAAGGGTTCGTGAGGCATTGTGTTTAAAAAAATCAGACAAATAACACAACGACGTGAGGAATGGAATAAATAAAATACTATCAAAAATATTTGATTCTTTTTTCAGATGCGAAAAAATTAAAGATTCCACTACCAGCAGATTGCAAGATATCAAAAAGACATTACAACAACATCCTAGTTTATGTGAAATTTTTCAAGCAAACGTACGTTGTTAAAACACAAAAAAATTGTAATATTTTGTAAAACATTTATAAAGAAAAATAGACTATGATTTTTTAAAACTTTTGTATATTTTTATTTCTAAATTATATAACAACTAAATCGTATTAAAATATTGACAAACAGACGACGTTAAATCCTAAATTAAGCAAATAGTATAATCTAGAAAATATTCATGATTAAATCTCTGACAACGAGAGTATTACAACATTCAAAACAGTACATCAGAATAGAATTTTCAATAGAAATAAATAAATCTAATTTGCATAACTCAAATCAGATGCACATTCTGCCTGACGTATTTCATTTATCTCTTTTTGTATAGTACTTTCAATGTTTACAATTCCTTCGGCCTCATTAACTAAATCTTGAGTATCTTGAAAACCATCAGAATTTCTCTCATCTGTTATTTCAATTTCCTTAAAAACATCCGATTTGACTTTTTCAACATCAGCCAATTGATCTTCAGAAAAGTCCTTTGAAGTGACTTCAGTTATGCTTGGTTTGGACATCGATTTCGCTTGATCTGATATAGGTACAGGGATTCTAGATTCTTCTCTCGCAATTCTCCCGATAGATTCAACTGATTTTATAGATAATGGTCTACTTGGTACGTTTACTAACTCCATGATGTTAGGCGAAGGTGGTTCAGGTTCAAATGGAATTGAGAGACTATTCTGGAGAGCCTCAACTTCTTTGCGTCTTGACTGTTTTCTTTCTAATTGCTTTTGTAATTCTTCTATCCTCTCTTCTTTCAATTTGAGTAGATTATCCAAATGTTCCACCTGAAATTTGATTTCATAAAATACAATTAATATTCATATTCACCTTTTCATCTTTTCAACATATTTTTTTTCTAACATATAAATCTACATAGAATTAAAATCAAATATTTTTTGTAAAAATCGTAAATACCTTTTGCTTTAGAAGGTCGGATGAATCTTTAGCATCCTTCAGTTCCTCTTTCAGTGCGAGATAAGAGTCATGACTGACCACTTTTTTCTGAATCGTTTCTAAGACACCATTGACTCTAGTCTTAACAGGAACAACTAACACATGTTCTGTAATTGTGATTATATTGTTAAGAATACTATAGATAAGTGTAATGCTTAAACGATCTCTAGCAAAAAGAAATGATATATTTTAAAATATTCGTCATAATTATTAAATTGGAAATTAATCGTTTGGACGCTTCGTGTCGGTTTTACAAATATTGTATTTGGTAACAAATCTTAAACTTTCACATAATTACCATCATCTCCACAGGCCTCGTAATAACTACCACCACTGGACAAGTTTTGCTCTGCTTCTTTCAGGCTTTTATTAACATCTTCATCTCGTTGAATTTTGTCCCTAACTGTCATCAAAATTAGATTTATAAGAACACATAAAACATCAGTAATAGTAACAAACAAGATAACGGGCTATTATTTTTGCATTGCCTTAATCAATCCAATCGACAATTTTAACAGGTAGACTTTATTTTGAACCTAAGTAGAATATAATTATGTATCCAGAACAATTTTAAATTTATGGAAGCAAAACACGATCAGACAACAATCTCACCCATAACAAGCACACGTTCAATAAGCCCTGGAGCACAATTGGCCAGCTGTTCCATCGTACTACTGCACAAATTCAGCTTTAGTTTCTTTAGCACTTTTCTGTTTAACGTCATCCAATTATTCAGCTTCAGGGAGTGGCTGTTCCTTGGTGGGTAATTATGCATTTCTACTAATTTCGGATAGTGGACGCTTAGGATTTCAGCTAGAAGGACTGGAGTAAAAGATAAAAATGTTAAGAATTTACCAATAATATATTGGCAAATTCTTAACATTGTTATCTTTTACTCATTTTTATCTTTTACACATTTTTATCTTTTATTCTACGTTCTACCTTAAATTAACTAATATATATAACTCTACATATACTTTTATTAGACCAAAAAAAGTGATAAATTTACTAAGCTAGTTTTATCGTCGTTTAATTGTTATCGACTGTTTTGGTGGATGTCATGTCTTTGAAAATCGATTGTCGATACATACAAGAATAAAAAAGATGTTTTTCTCTGCAGCCAAACTCAATATGTATTTATAGCGGCCTTCTCCAATCCGAACTCAATTTTATTTATTGGTAAAACAAAGTTGTTCATAGGAAGTGTCCGAAAATGAAGGTATGCGTCGTCTAGTAGGAAGTAACCTCAATAGTACAATTTCAAAGCTTACCAGCGTCAGAAAAATCTCTATTAATCTTCTTCGTAGGTCTGGATAATTTGAAGGTATCGACCCAAGCCAGAACCGATTCAATATCGGTTAACGGCATAGGTAAATCTAATGAGGACATTTTTTTAGTTATTTTTATAAATAGTTCCTTTATTTTATTTAGTTCGATTTGTTTGACAATATAAATTTCGCATGTTTGTCGTGTTTGTTATGTCATTTGTATAATATTTAATGAGTAATGTCTTAATGGCCAGATTTTCTTAGAAATAGATTCTTTTAAAAGATAATTCTATCGTCTCGTTTTGCGGTTAATATTTTGATTTAAATTAATAATTTTCTCAGAAACACGCTCTTGAACATCACGCTTAAGTCGATCATCAGTTTACATTTGCATTACTAAACCACATAAGAGTAATTACAATTATTTACGTTGATGTTTATGTACAATAACATCGATAAATAAAAAGATATAGTAATCTAAAATTAGAATAAGGTAAACACTATATCAGTAACTTCAAAGGTTCTATGACAATTTACAAAGAATTATTTTAACCCGAAAACTGTTGCGTATAAATCTAAAAAAAATGTATTTGAGCTCCAGTTCTTGTAAGCAATACAATCTGAAGATTTACAGATGCAGTATTCTCTTTTAACAGCGTACTTTATAATGTGAGGGATCTTTTTAGCTTGGACTTTCAAAATCCAGCAAGTAAACAACTAATGACTGACTGAGATGACTCCGACGTCCGAGTCAGCTCGTGACTATAAAGGTATAACTACCATTACTTATGGCAATAAGACCCGATATATTAAATATGATTAGTATAAATCGTGAAAGTTTAAAATATATAAGATATTGTAGATTTAAACTCTAAAGATCAACATATGATACAATCAATACAATGATATTTCATAACTATATATACGTTTATACTATTTTAGGTTAAAATTGTACCCATTTCTAACTTTGACAAGCGCATCAATTAACTTATTGGCCCAATTTTTGGCCCAAGGATACTCTAGTCATATTCAGTCGCTACCTGGTTGCTACGCAACATCGTCCAAAGAGTTCAGTATTTTGTATAACACACCTATATATAGTAAAATAATATCACAACAGATTGTGTTTCCATTTGTCTTGGTTCAACTTCCTACAATCTAAGGCAAGAATTAAATTATTTTTTCTCTCATACTTTTATAAAGATATACATAAGTTGCTCGTCATTGCTTTACACCTGAAAGAATTTGCTGTCAGTGCCTTCTTCGTGTCATTTTACAGCTTCGTAACTACTTACGACGTATCTGTTGCTAGTTTACAGAGTTGTTTTATATCAAATACGAAGATAAAACTTACAAATATAATTCTAGCCTTAAAAGTAGCGAAACGCGAGTGGAACCGCAAGACTAATCTAGTGTTAATATAATTTTGAAGCATAATGTCCTCAAAATTATAGGAAGAAATGTCGTGTTTGTAGGCAAATCTGTGTGAATCGACATCATAACAATCAAAACGTAATTTTAACAGTGAAAATGCTTTTTGTGTTTGATGATATCGCACTTTCTAGTGACGATTCAAACGCATTTTGTTACAGTGCCTAATAGCTTTTTATCTGCAAGCAGCCTTCGATAACGAAGAAAAAAAAACTAAAACAGCTGCCTTAGTCTTGTAACCGATTTCTAAAAAAAAAATCTTGATTCGTCGAGGATATTTTTATGTATTGTCACTCAAAGTACATATATTTGCTACTATTGTAACTTAGGTAAGTCACTTAATCTTACGATATTCGTGACTTGAAGGTGTAAAATAAAAACCAACCAAGTAAAATTTTCGAAGTTGGCGCCAAGTAAAACCGTATTATTTAATGACACAAACTTCAAACTGTAGAAAATATTTCTTTTTTGCTCGTTAGTATATTTGTATCTATTCAATTCATTTTTGAAGTCCCTTTATTATTTTGTAAAAAAAAACTTTTTTTTTTTAATTTATTTAAGTCTTGTTTTGTTTTACTTTGCCGTCTCAACTAAAGCGATCATCATATAATTTTGCATAATCATTATCACGGTTACGAAAAAGACATAGGATAGCTTTAAACAATTACATACATGCATAGATTTAGAATTTATACAAATACATATATTTATTTTTAAAAGAAACCTGAGAAACAATGAAAATGTATGTCAATATGTCAATACCCATCGAGTAACCTTTCGTCTGTGTGTTTGTTACTTCGGAAATAAACACTTTCTATATATTTACGTACACTAGGCCGCATGAGCTTGTACAGTTTTAACAAGCGCGGGAATCAATTTTAATCTGCAGTAACGTTTTCGCTTATGCATAAGGATATAACAAACCTTTTTTTTAAAGACAATCGGCTGTAATAGTCAAATACCTACGTAATTTCATTAACTTGAATGACATAATTACTTATTCCATTAATAATAATAATAGAATAAACATAAAAAAGTCCCCGCATTGAGAACTCTTCCTTTTAGGATGTTGGTTAAAAATCCATTATAAATAAATACGGAATATAAGCCTAAATATTATAAAGCTTAATAGTTTGTTTGTTTGAACGTGTTAACTTCAAGAACTACTGGTTCAAAATGAAAAATTCTGCTATATTACATCAAGGTACGACTCATACGAGCGAAGCAGTAACCATAAAGCTAGTGAGAAATATAGCTTGACGACATACGACATATGAATCAAAAACAAATGATTTAAAATTTACAAATCATTTATCATTATGTTTTACAAAGCATTTCTAGATGAATGTTTAAAATTCATGTCTAAAAGTTTCAAAGATTGCAAATTATCGTACATTTAGCAAAAGAATTTTTCCTTACTTTATGCCCGTATCTGCTTGCAATTTCTGTCGCATGTTGATAAAAGTATGTGTTATTCTGATTGATAAGCTATATTACTGTGAAGTATTATCAAAATTTGTTTAGAAGGTTTGGGTCAAAGAGCAACAATACATCAATGCATTAATCTATTCTAAAACACTTTCGCATATTTCAATATATAAATTACAGTTAAAGCCGAGCTCTAAAAAGTCGACATCTACAAAGACTTTTTTTTGCTTTTTTTAAAAAGTTTAAAATAATTTGACATAATATATTAAAATTATTGTTTTTCATACTTTAATTTGATTTATTCAATACCAAGAAATTTAGTCATGATTTTCACTTATTTATATTTTTAATTACTTAAGAAAACTTGTTTTATGGAATGTACGGATGTAAAAGAATGTGCAGTTATGACAGACGACGACAGACCCGACAGTTACAGAGGAAAATGTATTTAGTTCGTTTGTTTGTATGTTTATGTAATCGAAAGTTAGTTTTTAAAATTAATTTTCTTTTTATTTATACATAAATAGTTCTTCGTTTAGCACTTTCATGTTTTACGTTAAAAAAAAACAATTATTTGAAAAAAATATTAATCGTACATGTACCTATAATAGAAACTGTTTACTTTTTCCATATATACCAAATATCAGACTTCTTGTTATTTGAAAATGGCAATTACAATAAAATTAATCATAACTATATACATATTTTAGTACTTGAATGACTGAGCTCAGCTAGGTATTTTAGTAAATCGTGTGTGGAAACTATATTTAGATTTAATAGTAAATAAAAAAATAGTAGCAGTATTTAATTGAAATAAAACTATTTTAAACGGATTTAAATCACGTATATTAATTAATTTTATCGTCCCGACGTTTCGAGGACTTTACAGCGTTCGTGGTCACGGGTCGACTAAGATGACATTTGTCTATTTGAGGTTTTAGAAATATTATTTACAACTATCGCCAACAATTTCTTAATAGGTATCTTGAATAACGTTCCGCTTGCACGAGGAAGGCACTTACTGTCTTCTACTGTCTACTATCTTTGGGTCTTGCAGTCTGTTGGACTTGGGACTTTAAATTTTTAATAAGTGAATCCCAGGTGTTTGAAAGTCTCCAACCATCTTCTCTATTGAAGTTCGGATGTTTTTGATTTTCAATAGACTCGCGTATCATTCTAGGAATGAATCTGTGTTCCCTAGCGAGGATCTGTGGTTTATCAAATGGAATAAAATGGTTAGGTTTATCTAAAGCATGTTCACAAACTGCAGACTTTGAAGTATTTAATTCCCTAAAAACACGGATAAAACGAAGTTTACTAAAAATAAAACCTAGCTAGACCAAATTATCGCCCCCGAAACTCTGCATGCTTTTCATGAAAATCGTTACAGCCATTTCCGAGGTTTAGATAATATATATATACAAAATATAAAAGTTATAGAAAGATGGATTACTCTTTTAATTTTAAGTCTTTAGAAATTTATTTCGGGACCAGAAATAAAATCAATTCGGAAATATCTAATACCATACTCACTGCATACTAAAATATAACTAATTAAAACTAAATATGACTTCAAAACCAAACTTTAAAATTTAAAAGTTATAGTGAACGACTTTCCTACATCTTTATTTATACTTTTTATTATACACCAGAAATTAAACATCAATTAACTTTACTACTTATAAAACATTATTTTAAAACGTGTGTTCATTCACTTTACTCTTAAAACAACAATGGCCGACAATTTAACGGAACTTGTTACTCAACGGAGAAAACAGAGAAAATAACTTTAAAATGACAGCGACATCCACGAAACGACTAATAAAACATGAAAGCGATGAATGATTAATAAGCATTACGAGTACTTATAATAAATGGACGCTGATAAGCAATACCATGTCAAGCCACACGGACTTCATTTTGAGAAAATGGCGTCTAAAGATGTCTAAACTATTTTTAATAAATATGTTTGAAGATGTATATATCAATCTTTTCTTTTTCGATAAAAACAGATTGGTGTCATAAAGAGTAATCAATAATATTCTTTTCAAATATATGACGTTATTGTATAAATTGCAAAATATGTACCACACTTGAGATTCCAAACATTAAGTTAAGAAACTTTTTTGGTACTTTCTTTTTTTTAGATTGCTTAAATTTCTTTTGAATAATGTTTAATAAGTGATGTATTATCAGAATACATCAATATCTCCGAATTTTGACACATTATTGCTTATCAGCAAATATAAAATAAATCAAAAATTGCACCCTGCTACATTTTATTGATTTGCTTTTTTCCCGATATGAGAGTCAGATGAGAATATCTTTTTACTAAATTCTCCTTTACTAATTTTTTTTTCTAAGCGATACTTATAATAAGTTTTTCTGTTTTTATAGAAAGTGTTACGAATAATAATTAATTTTGTTGAAATTAATCAGGAATTGAATTTACCGGCACGTTGTTTTGTTATTTCATAGAGGACTCTATTATGAACAGTGTTATGTAATAATCTCAAATTGAAATATATAAAAGACCGACAATCTCTTCATTGTGGCCATTTCAATGAGCCGCAACGCGATACTTCTGCTGTGACTTGGTAAAGTGGTGTATCAGTTATCCTGCTGACTTCAGATGAAGATGCAGCATCAGGTCAAGTTTACACAACTATATTATTTTAGTATCATTAAAGTATACTAAACTTCGAATCATTTAGATTCGTAGAAGTGGCACAAATCCTTTCAACGACCATAAAATAGCTAATAACCATGCAACATCTGAACACATCTTCAAGCTAAGAACCATCCTAATTAACAACCTTTTAAACCGAAATACCGCTTCAAAATTGGTTCATTCGTTAGGGATCGACGATGTCCCAGACAGACACACAGATAAACTTATAGGAAACTTATTACACACTTCTTTTTTAGGGGCTAAAAATGATTTTTTTGTAGAAATGTTCATCTGATTTTCGCGACTTCATCTGCGCAGAACATTTCATCCCCTACAAGTTATGCTTTTACGATAAAAATTAGCCTATGTTCAATGTTTATATAAGTACACTAGCTGTGTCCTGCGGCTTCATCCGCGTTAATTTGAGGAACAATTATATTTATATAATGTTTAACTTCCCTGCTTGAATAGGATTTTGTTCAATATTATATTGGTTTCATTGATTTTCTTCTAATATATTGATTAATTATTTATTTAAATAAATATCCAAAGCATCTTGCATAATACAATGTAATTACGCAATCAGATTGTCGAAAAGTAGGCCTCTATTTGAGAAGCACGCTTCGCGAGCCAACGATCACGAACGTTATTTAGAAAGTGTGGTTTCTGTGATGGTAAAGAGATACTGCTAATAAGTATAGAAAATTTACTGCTTTACTACAAAATATTTAAACAAGCATTAAACGCGTGTTTATAAAAATATAAAAGTCCGTACTACAAATCCGCGTCTAAGGACAGTTTTGAGTTTAACGTGCTTTTGACGTAGCTAACGTATTATACGCTTAACAGATGCCTAAAACCTATTTTAGTTGTCAAATGTAATGTGTGACATTAAATTAATAAGTTGTTCATAATTTTACTTCCTATTAAGCAATTTAGACAAGATTTTAAGCGATGTTTAATTTGAAACACTGTTTAGCTAGACACGTCTTGAACGTGGTTTTATTGCGTCTCTTGTAGTATGGCAGTTAATGTTTTTCAATATATATATTTAACCAACTTTCAAAATAGTAAGAGGTATTCGTCGGTACTTTTTATATGTATGTTTGCCGAATAGTCGAAAACGACTTAACCAATTTAGTTCATTTTTATTTAGTTTGAAATAGTATACTCTCCCATTGGTCTACATGATTATTTGGATCATTTACGACGAAATAAAAAATGTCCTCAGAAACAGCTTTTTCTTTTTAACAAAACAAAAAGTATAAAATAAATGTATATTTGTAAGATTAAACATGCATTATGACGCTCTACTGTACAATAATGAATCCTTGACTATTTTAATTTTAATAAAAATTTTAGTAAATTTCAATATATATTTATTTGTACCGACGATAATTCCAATATCTCGACTTTTTCCCATCTAACAAGCCTAAATACAAATCACACACTAAGTATTAATATTTAACGCGCTTGATTACCATCGAATCTTAAAATTAAAATAGGAGCTTTCTTCAACATATACCTAATAGTTAAAAAATAATTATCGAAATTATTTGTCAAACATCGTTAATACTGCTTAAAAAACAAATAAGAACTAAAAAATTAATTTGAATCTTCTTTTAGGCAGTCGTAAATGTGTAGTTTTAGATTTAGGTTTTTTTTTTTAATAGAGTTATGTTTTTTTTAATACATGAAAAACAATACTTTATTTTTTTTAATTAAAAAGAATAACATTAATGAAATAAGACACGTATTGTTTATGAAAATGCAGAATTTACAAACTACATTAAACAGTTTATAAATAAAATAATAAAATAATCACCTTAATACCATAGACAATAAAGTGTACTTTTCTTTGACTTACGTTAAGCTTGCTCATCTCAATGGAACATAAGTTTACTTGACATTTTCTTATGAAGCAACTCAGTCGGTGTCTATGCTTTAAGACGTGCGCTTGTGTTGAAAACTTTGTTTTAAAAATAATATATACAGCTAAGAGGTACGTAATCTTTACATAGTATAAAACATAGCCTATACTAAGATCTTATAAACAACGCAACGGATTGTTTCATCAATAAACAGAGTAATTCAAAAAGAAAGGTTTTTATGTATAATGCCTATTTTAATAGAGAATAGCCGAGAATTACAAATATTTTGAAGCCAGGGCGAATTGCTAGTACTGTAAAATATAATCATATATATATATTTTTTTAGTTGTGCACCTCCAAACCGCTTTTACTATATTATGTCCTATGCCCAAAGGTTGTCTGGAAGAAATCGCTATTTCTACGATAAGACTGGCTTTGTACATCTTTCTTTATTTTTTTTCTCCATGTACTTTGCAAATTGACTGGTGTGCAAAAAAGAGTATTTGTATTTTGTATTTGCTTTATTTGGGATCAAATATTGAAATAAAAGCGCTATACTAAATATATACACGTAAAAATATTAATAAGGTAAAAGCTTTACATGAAAAATCAATAAAATACATTTACTATACTATTTTTTGATAAAACTTTTTGTAAGTAAGGAAAATAAGAATTTTTTACCAATCTTATGTGTCCCTTGATTTTACAAAATCAACTCTATTAAAATAAAAAGGTAAAATTTGTTTGTTTGTAAGTGTGTGTGTCGCCGGTAATCTCTGTAACTACAGATCGGATTGAAAAATTATTTTGTTATATAGCCCCCTTATTAAGAAATTTATAGGGTACTATCAGTTCCCCGCAGTGCGCATAAGGTTTGAATCTTATACCTAATGTTACACTCTTTTTGGGTTAGGGGATAGATTTTCAAAATTCTTTCTTAGTGCTTACGTACGATATTCACGAAACGTTTGTGCCAGAGATAACTATACCATCTGAGCACCGTTTCAAATTCTTTGGATGGGGATTTCCTCCAAGTAAAAATCGTCACGTTATAACTTAATTATAATGAACCACTTAAGAAGTTAATTATTAAATATTAATAATATAGTGTGTATTTTAGTTAAATATCTGATAAGATTTATTGTCAAGAGCATAACTTTAAATTACTTTTAAGCCCGAGGCCCTCTTGGGTCCGGGGCCCGTGGGGCCCGTGGCTTTTTGCCAGCCTTGACACCCTATAGTTACGCGGTTACAGCTTTGCGTTGATCGAGCAGTCAGTGAATTTGTCAGTCAGTATATATACATTTATATATATATATATATATATATATATATATATACGCACGACCCATAGGAGCGAAACAATAATCATAAACGCAGGTGAAGCCGCAAAGAACAAGTCTTATATGTCATTTAATTTCACAACATATTACATACATATGTATGAATCAAATTGCCTCGGGCGAATCTTTACGAAGCTACTAATCTCGGAATTTTTATCCGGTTCCGGTTATTGAATACATTTATGTATAAAAAGAGAAAGCTTTTAATAGTAATTGATAGAATTCGTGTAATTAAGGTGTAAATTATTTTGCTCTTTAATATGTAATTACATTTTTAATATATTTTTTTATTATGTACGTGATTATTCATAAATAAACCTTTTTAATATTATTAATTTCCTATTGTACGGTTTTATAGACTAACTTTTGTTCATCTTAAACTAACAGTTTTATAATAAAACAGAAAATATAACCATCTAGAATAAACCTTTCAAATAGGACCATACATCCATTCTGATTACATTAGCTTTCTAACAAAGCAACGCCCATTAAAATCGGCCCATTAGTTAAGGAGCAACGATGCCACAGACTAAAACAAAGATAAACACACATAATTCAACTTATAACACCCTTCTTTTTGGGTCGTGGGATTAAAATAGTTTTATTTCAATATGTATTAGGTAAGAAAATTTATGACAATAGTAAGATGTATTAGGTATGTGTGTGATTTATTCCACCATAGAGTCGAAACATCAAAAAGCATTCATTTATATGTGTATCATACAATTGTGCCCAGTGACATAAGATTTTTAAATTGATTTGCTTAGCGAGTTTTTTTTCGTAATCACTGCTTTTAATCCTGCTATATTAAAATGAATTCATTACTTCTAAGGCGAGAATAACATTTGTAAGCTTTACTCTCGAATGTGATATAAGACAATTTTGTAATCTAGTAACAGACACATTGTAAATAGTTACGAAAGCTGTGAATATAAAAATAAGGCACTGAAAGTAAATTCTTTTAGGTAAAAATTACTTATGAAAGTCTGAGAGCATAAGTTATATATATATATATATATATATATATATATATATATATATATATATATATATATTCACAGACAAATATGGCGTACTTCTAGCCACACACAAGAGTTAGAGATGATAATCGACCTAATGATTGCACTGATTTTTTTTCTCATGTAAAATTATAATAAAAAATAATGTTCGAAAATTTGAATGTTCCGGTTAGTGTTACCAAATAAGACAAATAAAAAAAATAGACTATGTATAATTCTGTAGTGTAATCCTCCCCTAATAAAAACCGTTCTAAATTATATTCCAATAACAAAACACCAAGAGTGACGGAGATTATGCAATCGTAACTAGATGTTATAAAACTAGCGAAATTCGATACATTCTGACACGTAAAACATGTCCACACAGCGAGGTATCATTCATTCTCACTTTCGTTTCATTCGCACTCACTTTCTTTACTAATAGAGAATATTGATTCTAATTGGTTATGTGGTGATAGCTTAATAGTGTTCAAAAACCTTTGTAATTTTACGTAATAATTTTATGTATATCTAGGCGCGGATTTCACTGACTACCTATAAGGGTTCTGTGTGCATGTTACTAAATCTCGTATTCAAAGACTACTTATAGCAGTGGTCGCCTAGCGGTTGGAATTCGACTGCAGTTTATTAAATTTTTATCCGATTTCAATATTGACCACAAATAATCTATCCTCAATTTGACCAAGACTTTAAAAATAAATAAAACAATATAAAATATGCGTTTGTATATCAAATAAATGGTGGTGTGTGCAATGTTTTTTTATTGATTTAAAGATTTTTTATACATAATTAAAAAACAATTAGCTCCTTCTCTATATAAACTATAATTGTGCAAAATTTCATACTCCTCCAAAGTTTTTGCTTCACGTGTTAATAGACAATACATTATCTCTTGTACGATGGTACGGAACACTTTATGTGTACTTCAGAATCACACTTGATCGATTTTATATTGTAAAATGAATTTCAAAAAAACAATTTTTCCGAGAAATCCACCAGTAAATAAGACGTAAAAGTTTTACTTGACACCGACTTCGAACGATTTAGAAAATATTAACTATTTAGTTTATGTTTATATTAATACAAGTAGTATTAAATTTGTTTTTGATGTTTTTTTGTTTTAATTATTAACTTTAATAATAATTATTCCTAATTGTCTCATGTATCGGCACTTGTGTACTTTGACTATGTTATTTTATAGTAAAACCTGTAAATGAAAACGAAGTGACTCTCCAAAACCGCATACAATTAAAATGATCTAGTGAAAAGAACAGGTTGTTCGTAACTAAAGGTCACCAGGTGAAATTCGACAGAGTCCAAAAGTTTAACAACCTTTTAACATCTTAAGTTTCAATGTGTCATTCTTTTAAGTTCATGGTTTTATTTTATTACACAATATAGATGATTAATTTTAAAAGATTCGTTAAACTTATCATCTGCTATCCAAGACGATATAATTTCAATATTCAGTGCCCTTCTCGTAAGTCTATCTGATTATTTTTAATAAAACTTATGTATACCTAGTTTTTTAATAGGATTGAATAATAATGTAATATTTACAAAACAAAGAAACTTAGATATTTAAAATTCATCACTGACTGTACAAATCATGTCCACACGAAATGGTAGCAGGAATACTAGAAGCATTTCCCATTTGAATCGCAATTCAGATTTCCTGCATGAAAAATGCGCCTCCTGTAACCAATGGAGGGAATTCTTTTGCCCAACAGACCAAGGTCAAAGTTTTTCGACTAGTGAACACAAAGATTTAATTTGAAAGTATAAATCCAAAAAACGGAAAAGTTATTAAATAAATAATTAGTACTTTGAATTCACAAGTAAAAAAATTATTTTGCCCAGTCCTCAAAAAGAAGGAGGTCCTTAATTCGTCAGGAATTTTTTATATGTTAACTCGAAAAGACCAATTTCATTAGTTTCTGTCTTGTTTGAAAGGGCAGATGTCCGAAGGCTTCTATAGAATTTTCATCAAAATCGATTCAGTCGTTTCGTTTTAAAATCGTAATAACCGGAATAATTTTCTCAAGTAAAGTAAATTATGTATTTTGTTTTCGAAATCGGTTTCCCTTTTTTTAAAAAATGTAATGTTTATATTATATTATGAAAGCTGATATTATAGAGCTTTACCCGCTATTTCATTGCGGATGCGCAAATACATAATTACCATTTAAATTTCTCTAACACACGCAGGTTTTCTCGTGATGTTTTCTTTTACGCGAGTTAGTAAATATTACAACACACATAAAAAATAATAAACTTAGAATTTATTATCTTTACATAGTAAAACTAAAGTCACACCGCCGTGTGTACGTTTAGATCTTTTAAACTACGCAACGGATTTTAATGCGGTTGTTATCGATAAACAGAGTGATTTAAAAGGTAGATCTATAAGTATATTATAGTAGAGAAAAGTCGAGAAATTCAAAGATTTGTAATATGATGTCATAAAATAACGTCTATGCATTCCACCCTTGCGAAACCGAAGTGTATCGCCAGTTATTATATACTATTAATACACTGTTAGTGTTACTATAAGTGTACAATATTACTACACTAATTTCACCAAAGTTATATTCCATTTTTAGTATAATTTAAATGTACTTAATAATACACCTTGACTTGCAAAGTCAATGTTATCTTCTTGGGCAAAGTATTCGTTTTTATAAAAAATCCAATTACAAATAATAAATTTACAGTACATATTAAATAGCTAAAGCATATTATACTGTTCAAGATTACATAGATGATAAAGATGCTTGGATTTAGTATAAGCTGGATTCATACAGGGTATTTAATAAATTTGTAACTCATAAATGTACATATGTATCGTTCGTAAAACTTCTTAAAAGAGTAACTATCGAGTTTCTTGCCGGTTCTTCTCGGTAGAATCTACTTTCTGAACCGGTGGTAAATTCATTTAATTATTTTTTTGTTTCTGTATTGACGATTATGACGATTAGGATTATGACGATGTGTCACAAAAGTGCTTGTAAAAGCCTACTTGAATAAAGTGCATTTTGATTTTGAATAATAATCAATAACAATAAATAATAAAACAATAACCAAAAACGTAAATACTTAACTTGAGTTATTACAATTTAATGGCTGATAAATATATACATCCTAAGTTAGTTTCAATGATACAGACACGAAAAATATTATATTTTTATGCGGAACCCTAATAGTTCCCTAATTTAATTTGATAGACGATCAAATAAAACGTAAGTTGAATTATAAGCAGGATGTTGCCAGGACGTGATTAAAATTAATTATATAATATGTAACTCAAGTTTGTGGTTTCTAAGTTTGATCATATATATTTAACAGATTTCGAAAAAGAAGGAGGTTCTATGTTCGGATGTAGGTATTTTGTGTTTCTTCGTCTTAGATTCAGTCGATTTGTTATGATATATATTAAAAAAAATTACCGATAATTAAAATGAAAGTAAACTTAAAAACTTAAGAAAATAAAAGCGTGATAAAATAAACTTATTTTTAAGCACGGCTATATTTCTATATTGCTTATCGTAGTTCACTCACGTATGACCGTTACGGCAAGGAGGAAATTTTACTCTAGAAACTGTTAAAAATAATCTGTAACCTAGTAAGGTCATTCTCACTCTTAATATTCTCACCATACATTTTGTGAAAACTAACCTTTTTACGATTTATTTATTTATATTGTACGATTTCGTAAGCTATGAGTGTCAATAACTCTAAATTATTTCAATTGTAAAATCATTGATAACCAGTTTATGTAAATCTTTTGAAAGTACGTGAGCAAAACTTACAAGTGTATTTTTCGCCTAATTGTCTCAGTAGGCGCGTAATTATAAAAACATTAATTTATTATTTTCGGATTAACTTTCATATCCGGTTTTACATGTAAACAATAACTACGAACAACGCTAATTAGATTAGTGAAAGCAGTAATAACATCTTGTAGTTAATTTTCACAATTGTAATTGCTACTTCTCGCTATCTTAACTATTTAATTACAAAACCTTCTTAGGTAAAAATAATTTTGAATTAATTTCATAGCGAAAAATGTATAATTATGTAGTTACACTTTACAAATGTATTTTACCTACATTACTAATAGCTCTCAATAATAAAATTTAAAAAAAAATATTCATAAATACGCATCCAAATCTGCATTTTTTTTTATTATTCGGTACTTAAGATAAGGTTGATA
Source organism: Hypolimnas misippus (assembly GCA_037950945.1). Lineage (NCBI taxonomy): Eukaryota > Metazoa > Arthropoda > Insecta > Lepidoptera > Nymphalidae > Hypolimnas > Hypolimnas misippus. Next base: position 8,777,196 of record JBBEEQ010000009.1, read on the forward strand.
TTTCTTCTGCCTAAAATCGCAGTCATCAGTACTTCAATTTATTATTATTTATCCAGTTTTAAATTAATTACATAAAAGACGTAACATATGAGTATACATACTGAGTTATATTTCGTACCTCATCGATAAATAATAATAGGATCTTGTAAATATTTCGCAGTTTCGGGATTATACAGAGGTTACTTTACTGCGCTTTACGGATGCCTATCTCAGATTTTTTTCATTCTTTAAATATTAAAGCCTGAGTGGTATATTCAAAAACAACTGTCAAATTCAGCTGTACTCGAAAATATTTGAGCTTTTAACCTTATTAGACCATAATCTACACCCTACTCACTACTCACTCAGCCTTCTTCGTGTAAATGGCCACTTAATCAAAATGATCTTATAATTTTTTATTAAGTTTTTACTAGCTCACGATTTACTTCGCAATTTTTTCAAGCATTCCGAGTCCTGAGTTACGACATGCATACAGATTAAAAACCTCATAGTTCATAGTCGTTTAAGTTAGCTTCGCATATCAACGTGTGTTCTGTGAAATTTGTAGTGAGCATTTTATTTAACTGTAAGTTCGTTATTTTTTTATGACAAAGAATTTTGGGTGCTTATATTTACTTTTTATATGAAAACCTAAAAACTAATTGTTGTTTTCATATTCTCGTAGGTATAGTCTATTTTTCTTTACTTGTTAGATATGGTAACAATACCCGGAACGATAATCACGAATTTTCGATCATTATATTTCATTATAAAAACGATTCAGTTCAATCATTCATTTATTTTATTTTTTAACGGATAAGAGTCCCTCGTCTGCGTAAACTTTAAATTAAAATGTTTAAATGTGACTAAAGATTAGCCAAAGGGATCCCGATTTCTGAATGCATTATTTCTCAATACCTACTTTGAATATCAATTGTTTTGTTGATGTTCTAATTAAAAAACAAAATCAACTTAACACATATGTAAGTGTGCATAATAGCGTACGCACTCATTTACATAAATCCATCAATTACAGGTAGAAGAATATAAATATTTGCTTAAGACAGAACAATTATTTGTTTTGTCACTGAGTTTACTTTACTATATTAATATAATAAAGGTAACATTTGTTTGTTTGTAAGTTTATACGTAGGGAGAAATGTCAAAATTACTAGTAGCAGAAGCCAATCTCTTGAGATTGAGATATGAAATGCTAGAAATACTTAAAAATGAATGAGAGGAAACAGGGGTTAAATAAAAGAAAGTAATGATAAGATAGAATTGAAAGGATGGGGAGAGTGGGGCTATATGTTTCATCCAATACAATCTAATTTCAAAAAAGCTTCTCTTTTTTGGGTAGCCTTTAAAAGTCACGCTGTCACTCTTACACGAAACATAAGGAACAGAGATAGTACGAGATTTTATGTCACCTTGAAATAAGGCATCCTTTGAAAATGTGACCCTTAGACATCAAATGTGTATGTTTGACTTGCTCTTATTGATTCAACCCACATTTCAAACTGGCGGTAACCTTACAAAAAACACTGATTGATGATTCAAAAGTGCTTGAAAAAGCCAATTTTCATAAAATATATTTTAAATACATATTAAACCAAATCAAAGTTAAAATGTTTCTCTTTAGTACGTGACCATATAGACATAATGAAAATATATTTATCCCATATTTCACAGTATTATTCATACCTTTTACAGACATGATTGTCGCAGAGGCCTGGAAGGCGAACTACCTCATCTGGATATTGCCAGCAATATTCATTCTCGGTCTACTCGCTGTGATTGGTATACTTGGTATTTTCTTCGCTATCCGTGTGTACGCCAAGCTCACCTGCGGACGTTACCGTGAGCAGACCAGAATGGACGGAAAGACTGTTATAGTCACTGGGTGTACCAGTGGCATTGGGAAGGAGACTGCAAAAGAATTAGCTAAAAGAGGTGCCAGAGTCATCATGGCTTGCAGGAGTATGGAAAAAGCTGAAAAAGTTCAAGGTAAAATACCAGATGTCGTCTTAAAACATTATTTTATGTGTACTTCAGATTTTACTGTTTGCTGGACCTATAACATGAATATGAACATAAGATGATATTTCAAACAAATAGTTAAAATACGTTTTAGATGCGAAAGAATCGTCAGATTGTGATTAGTTTATGTTTAAGAAAGAGCAATTTTAGACATCAAACGAAAACCTTACGAAGAAATTTGTAATATAATGTGTTTATATGATATTTTAATATAATTTGAAGCTTACAATCAATTTATAAAGAATTTAAATTATATACAACCTTACTTTACAGATGAAATCATCGAAACTACGAAAAATACGAACATTATTATTAAGAAGTTAGACCTAAGCTCATTTGCCTCCATCAGAACTTTCGCTGAAGACATCAACAAGACCGAAAAGACAATAGACGTGCTTATCCACAACGCAGGATATGCGGAGACATTCAAAAAAAACATCTCAGAAGACGGGATCGAACTGACAATGGCTACTAACCACTACGGACCATTTTTATTGACCCACCTTCTGATAAACTTATTAAAGAAGAGCGCGCCATCAAGAATTGTCGTTGTAGCTTCATCGCTCTACCGTTTAGCGTCTGTTAACTTGGAGAACCCAAATCCCTTAAATACAATGCCAGGATACTTGTACTACGTGTCCAAAGAAGCGAATATCCTCTTCACCAGGGAATTAGCTAGACGTTTAGAAGGAACAGGGGTCACTGTAAACTGTTTGCACCCTGGCTTGATAGACAGTGGAATTTGGAGAAATGTGCCAGCGCCATTGAGTTGGGGTCTGGGTTTGATAAATAAGCTATATTTCAAGACTCCAGTTCAGGGCTGCCAGACCTCAGTAATGTTGGCTGTTGATGAGAAACTGTCGAAGGTGACTGGGGAATATTTCTCGGATTGTGAAAAGAGTTCGCTCTCTGCTTCTGCCAGTGATATGGGAAGAGCGAGGAAATTGTGGGAGATCTCGGAAAAGATGGTCAAATTGGAGGAAAATGATCCTCGAATCTAATTTGCGTATTAAACCTGATGGTACAATTTTTAAAAACATAAGTTTAAAATATTTTTTTAATGATATAATTTAAAAACGTATGCTTTGTTTAGAATAATTAATTTAAAACATTATTTGTAAAGTCCCAAGTGGTTATTCTATTATTTTTTTAACTTAATTTTGTTTTATGCACTCTATTATAGTTATAAACGTGTTATATTTTATTATAAACTTAGAACAAATATGTTACAAATAAAAATCTTTTTACAGAATATTTTTTTTTATTTTACATAAATATTTACATAAGGCCTCTCAGGTTTATAATTTTATATATAAGAGAAAACTGATTAAAACTATAAGTTACTGTTTGTTACATAAAAATATGAAATAATAAAGCTTTTTAGTATTGTATTATATACTAAAAGGGGTTTTACATAAAATACGTCACCAATCGACCAATTGTTTTTCTCATTCACATTTTTCTTAATGTTGACAAATTCCGTATTATAATAATTAATTATTAATACATAATAATTTATACGAATAAAATTATAACTAAGCTTTGAAAACTGTTTACCGTTCAATTAGAATTAATAACAACTTAACAATGAGAATCCTGTAAGGAATAATATATAATTAACAATAATAACGGGAAAGCGAATTTTGTACGTGCGAAGTAAACTCCGGAGCCACTAACCTATTTAAATAATTACGGTACCATTGGACGGTACCATGTTGGACATTTAACAGTGTTATAAATCATTTTTTTTTTTAATTTAATCGTTGGATTTTGTAGGCTCGTACAGATATACGTATGCATCAATTAAAAAAAAAATGAAAAATATTTATATTTACCTATATGAGTATTATTAAATGAAAACAAAATCTACGCTAACGTAAGCGAAGCCGCGTAATAAATCTAGTATGAAATATAAAACTTGTTAATATATTGCTAAGGTCCATATATCGGGCATTATTGTAGTTATAGAACGTACTTTATGTTAACCCCATAGAAAAAAAAGTGTATTAAATTAGCTGAATTGAAAAATCATATAATGGTGATAAGTTATGAAAAATAGTAATATTTAATTTTATATTACATTACTGGTACTTTCACAAGAAATAAAACAACGAATGCAATATAAAATCACAACAATTGTGGGCACTTTAGCGAAAATGGCCAAAGTAACATTTTTCATAAAAATGAGTCTGTGATCCTATCTTTAGCTTAATATGTTTTTATTGCCAAAAAAAAATCAACAAAGAAAGGCCCTGCTGAGTTTCCTTTTAAAGGTTTAATGTTTTTGAAATCGTTTCATATGCCCCCTAACTGATTGTTGTAAAAAATGTCACTTCACAAGCCATTCTTTCGCTGATGTCCAGAGTTATTAATAAATATCAGTCTATCAATTCAAATTGGTCTAAAAACGTTTGATCTACGCCCAGCGCAGTGCCTAAGCTTTCACGAGGCTTCCTACGAGCTACTTCATCCATTTCAAAGCACAATTGATCTAAATAATTGACATTATTGGATTTTACAGTTAATGTGCTACAACTGGGACTCAATAAATCAGGCAATAAGATCCTATTTGCAGTATAAACATTAAAGTTTTCTTTTTCTTCAACTATAGTATTAATATCGTTCATGTCAATTTTATTCTGCGGTACATTGGGTACATTAGCTCTTACTTTTTTGTAGCGATTTATTATTTTTTCCAACGAACTCGTCTTCTTAATGAGCGCTGTGTTTGTTTTAGGTGTTTCTGTTTTAGACGATTGCATGTCTTGTTCTAAACTTTTCCTTGACATCTCCAAAATTGGGGATACAGTACTGTCCATTCCTAAATCTTTGCTTAAATCGACTTTGACATTATTCAAAACATTGTTTAGTCTATTTTCAGCTTCTTTAGTTACAGTTATTATTGGAAAACCAGAAGTATCTGTTTGTCTAGAACTTTCTGCATTACCTAGGCCATGTGGTGTGTTGTAATGGCTGTCAGAATCTAGGCAGGCGATTCCAGAAACGTCAAGTTGTGTCGGACTATCTTCCTGCATAATCGAGAGCTGTCTTCCTCTGACCTTATTCAGTGATCTTTTCTCTCTATTCTCAAATAGATTTGGTGACGAATAACTACGGAACAAGCCATTACTTTCATTCGAATTCATTGATTCGTTAAACAAACCTCCCTTCTTAATATTTATGTTGGGTCTGTCTTGTTTGTATTTGAATTTCTTAGAACTACTAGATTTCTTTGTCGACAGTAATCTTATAATTTGTTGTTTCGTAAAACCTGATGAACATTCTGATATTGTTTCATTGACTTTTATGTTCGATATGACTGAAATATTGTGACTATTTTGCGTCATATTAGGGTTATCATAGGAACTTATACGACACGATATTAGACTCTTCAAAAAATCATCTTTAGATGTTTGATAAAGAGGTGCGATTAATGATTTCGGCTGTGGTTTAAGGAAGTTTCCACTTGCACGTCGTCGTAGATTAAACTGATGTTTGTAAAGATTTAAGGGAGTAAATGTGTCAAAGAAAACTTGATACTGATCCCTGTTTGTTTTCAAGTCGGAGAGGTCTGGCATCAGAGGGATTTCGGGATATTCTTTGACCGATACTGTATCATCAAATATTATGGGTGTTGACTGAAAAAGAAAGAAATCATATATCTTAATAATGCACCTCAAGTATCAAGAGAATGCAGAAAATAAATGAAATATTGAATAAAAGGCAAATAATATATTACATAAGCTAAAACTTAACAACAATAGTTTATCCTTTTTTACTAAAAGAATCACATCGATACCTCCCACATAAGTTGTTGTAAGCCACAAAAATACCGTTAGCATTTTTACTGATTAATACACTAATTTGCATTGCATTAAGCATTCAAAGTGAAGAAATGCCAAAGATCTTATTTTTTCAAGGATTTTTCAGATGTATTTTTTGTAACTATCAAATAAAAATGGACTCAAAGTGCTCTCCTGTAAAATTGTAGTTTTGGGGTTACAACAACTTACGTGGATGGAATCGACATACATTTTGAGCTTTAAAATTTATTTAACGTAGAATGTATTTTTATCATAATTTAAGAAAAGTTATATTCAAATTATGTTAATAGAACTTAACAACAAATTGAAATTAACCTATTTAACTTATATTATCTTTGTTTGCTAATCGTTAAAACCATTCTTCATATTTTAAATTAAAAAATGCATAATTACCTGTAATTTAGTTTCAGCATTCAAAACTCTCTCCATCAAAACTTTCAAAGCTCCAACGACTTCTCCAAAATTTCTCTTGCCACCTTCCAAATATTTATTAAAATTATAAATTTCATCTCCAACCTCAGTATTCTTTAAAATAAAACAAATAGATATGACGAATGCTCGGATTAGATTAGGAAAATTCTGTATTCCGTCTTTTTCTAAATTTCTGAGTATATATTTCTGTTGACTATTTACTTGGTTCTGTAAATCTGATGTACATATTGAATCTGATTTGGGATCATATTCTATCATATAGGAACTTCTCTCTACTTGACCAGTGTGTCGATGAATTATTGCTTCTGTATTTTGATATATACTTCTTGATTGTGATAATAATGGCGACACTTTCGAAATCCACTCGCTTTCAATGATATCTAATTTATTATCTGTCCCTGAAAGCCAACTTTCAAAGAACTTCGACTGTGCATTTATATTTTTAATTTTTAATATATCGCTTTTTATTTTATCATCGGTTACATGATTTTTTATGAAACTATCAACTAAATTGTTGATGTAACTTTGAGCATTCACTGCAGTCAATTTATTTTCCATTTCGACTATTTTCTTTCGAAATAATAACGCTATTTCTTCCATGATTTTTCTTTTACATAAATAATTTGAAAATTTACTAAGCATTATATTTGTTTCTTTATCAATACATTCTACGAAATCGCCTTTCTCTTGCGACTTGTATTTATCAGTCATGGTGTTATACAAGGCTTTTTTACTATCTTTCACCATTTTCGATACGAGCAAACGATTTACCGCCAACTGAGAGAGTTGGAACATTAACACTGTCACTTTAAAACAACCAGGGTTCACTAAATACGAAGACATTACGTGTGTCAGTAATCCCTTCGAACTATAATCGCTTATAAAGCTGGATAGTTCATTTCTATATGATCTTTCCGCCTTTGTATCGTACAAAGGCCATGTTAATGATGAGTGTACTTGAGTATCAATTATCGACACCAAATAGTAAGATAAATTATTAAATAGATTCTGTGTAGGTTTCTCCAGAGCGTTATCCTTAAATATTAAAGATGATAAATCAGAAAGCATGGGATGAAGCTTGCTGAGTAACCCAATATTTAAATTAGTTTCCTTCTTCAGCGTCACAACAAGATCTCGTTGCATTACTATCGTAGCCATTTTATTAGAGTAACTAACACATTTCACTTAACATGAAATTAATAATTACTAGTAATCAGAAAACTTCGTCTTCAATTACCTACTTTAAATACACATATTTTGAAAATAAATAAGGAAATGATCAACAGTCAACACAATACACAATTAAATTTCAAACTTGACAATGTTTGCCGTTGGAAGTACAGATAACAATTAGGAAATTCAAAATTGTTATCGATAAAAACATTTTAAAAATGTAGTATATTTATGATTATGTTAATGGTGAAATAAAATAATCTACATTTTAATTTTTCTCGTAATAATTAAAACAGAAATTTAAAATTTCTGCTTTTTAATTTTAAAACTAAAACAAAGCGTTTCTATAAACGCAACTAAGAAACGAAAAATTATATACGTGTACTTAACATCTACTTTATATATTTATATTTAGAACATTAATTTTTAGTAACAATTTAAAAGCCTTAAAATTTATTTAATAAACTCTGACAATTTAGTGCGAGTTATTTTTACAAGTATGGAACGGAACGGTATAACCTATAAATTGTAAAGCGCTTCTGTTTTGCAAGGGATCAAAACACACGTGTTTATGTTACAAAATTAGTAATGTAAAATAGTGTTAAGAAATCTTAAAAATGGTGAGTTCAATAGAATATTTTAAGTTGAATACATGTTTATTCATAATAATATCTTTTGTGGTTTTTATTAGATTTAACTGGGAACTTAAAATAACTTAAGCATCGAAAATTGTATGGGCCCCATCTCTTTATCATATCAAGCATTACCTTATTTCTTTCCTCCAAATTATATTAATAATTTCAATATCAGAACAACCCATGCACAAGTTGATCTATTGCAAGTCCATAAAATTGTCTTGTGGTTATAAAATTGTGCTATATAAGAGCAAATCGTTTTTCCAAAAAATCACACCATTGATCATTTTGGAAAATATTTTTGCTACAATATATTAAAAAAAAAATCTTAATTCAAACATTAATGCATATTATTTACTGCAATATGAAGGCCTTTTTTTACTTTTAGAGTAAGTTATACGTGCTCTTTGAGCACAGTGCGGGCTTCGCACTATTCCGAGTGACGGAGTTCGAAGAATTGGCAGCTTTTCTGCCTCAAGTTGAAGAGTCAGTGACTGACTTACAGAGATTCAACTCTGTGGTGACACTGATAGCATTCCAACCTTTTAAATCTGCCATTACAGCTTTGGAGAATATTAATGCTATTTCAGAAGGTGAAGAATCTTTATTAAATTTATCTTATTTTAATAATTATCTATTAAAATTATCATGTCATATAGAAATAATAATAATAAATAATCAAAATAGATACATATACATGTTCATACTTTTTTTTTGTTAATCATCAAACTTTAATCATTTATTTATTCGAGATTATTGATTTTATTACATTTTAAATATATGATGTAATGGCAGAAGCCAGATATTAACAATAGTAACAAATTGAAACATATCGGTGAAACTGTGGTCACAAATGAACTACTGTGTCAATAATATTCATTCATAAATTCTTTAGGTATTCTACCAGAAGACCTCAACCTCTTCCTGGAAGGTGGTTTACCGAAGCGCAAGAAGCGTAGCAAGTGTACACTCGGTGTATCAGACCCTAAGCTTGGTGCTGCTATCAGCGAAGCCTTGGAGATACCTTGCTCTCACACTGGCGCTGTACCTGAGGTGTTAAGAGGTAAGAATGAACCCATTTATGAGTTTTATATGTATTATTATTTAATAGAAGATCCGGCCAAGTATTGTATATATATATCCACAACAATACATATATATATATATATATACTGAATTAATATTATACACAGCACCATGACTACTTACCCAACCTGGAATACATTATTCATATGTTGTAAACTAACTGACAAGCTATCACTGCAGTCAGTTAGGCACCGGTGGAACTTCTAAATGATTACCTATTATATAGTTTAATGTTTTAAATGGATGCTAATAAGCAATATTATGTCAACCCAGAAAAAGTCTTATTCGAAGATACTGATGTATTATGATACTGCGTCACCTATTCAATATTATATAAAAAAATTAATTTCATTTCATGTCATCTAAACGAAATAAATACAGAAAAAGTTTCATAATTTAATGTTTTGAATTTCAAGTTCATTCCATGTTTTGCAATTCATACAATAATTTTCTCAAAATGAAGTCCATGTGGCTTGACATAGTATTACTTAACAATGTCCATATATAAAAAGATAAAAGCATATTGAAGTTATTAATGAAAATAATAATTTTCTCCTCCTTTAAGTTGGATCAAATAACACAGAGTACATAACGGACTTTATCGCCAACAAACATTATGACACTGGATAAAATATGTGTAAAAGATTAGAATGTCCATCTCGAGAGCTGTAATTTCCTAGTGAATGTAAATGTAGATCTGAACCGAAGGTAATATGCAGTGGAGCAGTGCAGTTGATTAAATTTCATAACCTTCTTAGATACCATTACACAAGAGTGTGCTGTTATTTCTCTCATAACATAGTATTACATTATAATAGCATTTGGACGCTGATAAGCAATACTATGTCAAGCTACACAGACTCCGTTTTGAACGAATGGTGTCTAAACATGTCAAACCTATTCTTAACTAATTGTTTAAAGTAGTATATATCCATCTTTTCATTTCTAGTTGACTGAATCAATAGCAGTTACTAAAAAGTTTTATCTAATAATAAGTTGTTCAAATATATGCAATTATTGCATAATCAAAAATATGGAACACACTGCAATATTTTAAGCATTAGATTAAGAAACGTTTTTTGTACTTATTTAGTCAAAGCCAAAGTCTACAATACCGATACATATGGACACTGATAAGGAATACTATGTAAGCTGTACGGACTTTATTTTGAGTAAATGGCGTCTAAGAATGGCATACTTATTCCAGATAAATTTGTTTAAAGAAGTATATTTAATTTAGATGACTTGAAATTTTTTTGATTAATGTTAAATATGTAATGAATTATCGGAATACATCAGTATCTCTAAATTTGACTATTTGTGGGTTGACACATTATTGCTTATCAGCATCCAGTTAACCTTTATATACATGATTTTTTTTTAGTTTAAATAATAAACAATCGATGTAAACACACTAACCAGTAGATTTGAGTAAAAAAAGTAAAAAAATGTGATGTTTAGTAAAATTTTTAGTTAACAGTAGACTTTGAAAAAATATTTCATTTATACACCATACATTTAAGAGTTAAAATTAGAAGTTTTAGGTAAAAAAAAAATTTTTTTTTTTGTGGTGTAACTTTTTGAAAAATACATTTCTGTCATGCACAAATTGATCTATTGCAAGGACAACATTTCTTGTGGTAATAAAATTGTGCTATATAAAAGCAGTAATTTATGTAATTTATCAAATCATTTGATAATATAAAAACTAAATTCTTGCTACATTTTATATTGCACAAATAATTCTATATAATTCGTTTTATAAATGGTTATTCTATAGTGTAATAGGCCGTTTTTTTATAAACTTGAATCAAATATTAAAAAAGAGTAAAATTTATGGGGGGTAACCTCTGAAACTACTGATCCAATTTGACAAATTCTTTTAAAAATTGAAATTGAATTGAAAAAAAAAATTGAAAAAATCTTGAAAAAATGACCATAACGCGAGTAGAAACTTGAAGGCCAAAAATTTTCTTATAAAAATGTTGAACCTCATGCATATGAAGTTAGGTAATGTAATAAATACTAGATGACTCTACAACTTTTTCTGTTGAAATTCTTACATTCCCTATTTCTCCTTTACGTTCTATTTTCGCAACACGAAGTACCTTATGTCTTTTTATCGCTCTGTAAAAATCAATAACGGGACTAGAGTAATAAGCAGATCCCAGTATAAGAGGGAAAAATGCTGGGTTAAAACTAATGAGTTTTTCATGTATTTGATATTAACCCATTAAGCGCCAATATGACACTAGCAGTATTTTAAACAAAAAGGAAAAAGAAATGTTTTCCTATTATGGATAGTTTAAGAAGGGTGTACTCGCATGAGTGAAGCGGTCACAAACTAACTCCACTCAAACGGGTACAACGGCGCTAAATGGGTTAATAATGTTCCTTATAAAGATTTGGGGACCCCTAGCACAAGTCAATAAATACCAAGTTAGAGAAACTAAACATTTTTATTTTTATTTATTTTTTTTATCTTTCTCAGGTATAAGACACCATTTCCACGCTCTTATCAAAGGGTTAACTCTGAAAGCATGCAGTGTCGCTCAGTTGGGTCTCGGCCATTCCTACTCCCGAGCGAGAGTCAAGTTCAACGTACATCGTGTGGACAATATGATCATACAGTCAATTGCTCTACTGGATCAGCTGGATAAGGATATCAATACGTTTTCTATGAGGATCAGGTAAGGAAACTACTAAAACTTCTAAAAGAAATAAACCAACTTAAAGCAAAATACATAAGTAGGCAGTAATTATTGAAAGTACAAACAAATTTTCCTTTTTTATAAATTACAAACAAATTTGACTTTTTTATAATATTAGTATAGTTCATTACTAGTATTTATCAGTTATTTAAATTATTTTTTTACAGAGAATGGTATTCATACCATTTCCCAGAGCTCGTCAGCATCGTACCAGAGAACTACCTCTATACTAAATGTGCAGAGTTCATCAAAGAACGTAAAACTCTCTCCGAAGAGTCCATAGAACCGTTGACAGAGATCCTCGGTGACTCTGAGAAGGCTCAAGCTATTGTGGATGCTTCTAAAATGTCTATGGGCATGGATATTTCACCAGTTGATTTGATTAATATACAGATGTTCGCTGGAAGGGTCGTTGCATTGAGTAATTATAGGTAAGTTGTATTGATCTTGAAGAAAATAATTATATTGTGTTTATGGAGTACTAGCTGTCCCTTGCCCTCACGTTTATGGTTACTGCTTCGCTCCATGAGTCGTAGCGTGATAATATAGCCTAGCCTTCCTCGATAAATAAACTATCTCACAAAAATAATTTTTCTATTTGAACCAGTAGTTCCTGATATTAGCATGTTTAAACAAACAAACAAACTTTAGCTTTATAATATTTATTGAGTGTTGCTTATTTTATTAATAACTTGAGTGCAAATTATCATTGTTTTTTAATAGTTTATTGATTATTAATGTATGTATTTTATTATATTTATAACTTAATTAAAATTTTTATATATAGTTTAATACATATTTCTCTTATTATTAACTTGTCACAGTCCTTTGTTACCACTAATATTTGCATATTATGCATAATACTACCTAATAATAAAATAAGTTGTTCTCGCAATTAAGTAATGTTTATATTTTAGGAAGCAAATTGCAGAATATTTACACACAAAGATGAACTCAGTAGCTCCGAACCTCACAACTCTTATCGGAGACCAGGTGGGGGCTCGTCTCATCTCCAAAGCTGGTTCACTCACCAGCTTGGCCAAGTATCCCGCATCAACATTACAGATTCTTGGTAGGTTAACAACATTTTGCAAATTTCTTTATTAAAACAGATAATTGAAATATTTGTTAAATTTAATTTTGTCTCTTTATATTTTTTATTTTAACTTATTCCCAATAGAATTTATAATACATAATTATTATTTAAACTAACACTGCAGAACATTACATTTTTGTACAATTTCTAACATATAAATACCCACAGGTGCGGAAAAGGCTCTCTTCCGAGCTTTGAAAACACGATCCAAGACACCAAAATATGGTCTACTGTACCACTCCACCTTTATTGGGAGAGCTGGTCTCAAGAATAAGGGAAGGATCAGTCGTTATCTCGCTAACAAGTGCTCCATCGCTTCTAGAATTGATTGCTTCTCTGGTAAGACATAGTTTATTACCTATTGATGTCTTGACTAAAGATGGGTTTACTTAATTCTTTCTATTTAAGAAAATAGAATGATAGCTTCATATGTAAAAAGATTAAATTACTAAATAACTTTGAATATCTAAATTATTACTTAATATGAACTACGAATGGATTCGAATTTATACACATTGAAATATGATTTAAAATTAATTGTATTTAATGGTTAATATTTTGTTTTCATATAGAAACTCAAACAACTGTATTCGGTGAGAAGCTCCGTCAACAAGTTGAGGATAGGTTGAAGTTTTACGAGACTGGTGACATTCCTATGAAGAACATAGAAGTCATGAAACAGGCCATGGAAGAAGTATCGCAGCAGGAAGTTCAAGAAGTTGACGCGAGTGCCAAGAAGAAGAAAAAGAAGAAGAAGGAAAAGAAGGAACAAGAAGTAGCTATGGATGAAGATTAGCCAGAATGTTACTTCTTAGGGTCAGCATACACTGAGCAACAAAATAATTTACCAAAGTTTTTTAAAAGTGTTATTAATAAAATAATTACTATCTTTTCAATTTCTATTAGATCTGTTTTGTTAATAAGCTCTTCATCCTTTGAGGTAGATTTTTTTTACAAATTTAATTGAGGCCAATATTGAGTATGGTGGATAATTATAGTATACAAAAAAATGATAATTCCTTTTGATGTATATGGGAGTATTACACTTTTTATACATATAATTGACAGCTAAAAACCTGGTTGAACATGATTATTTTGCAGCTCAGTGAGTGCTCACCCTGTGTGTTTGTTATATTTTTTAAGATCGACCTGTCCGGCCTCGTCGGAATACATTTATAGATGTATTTTATATATTATAATACATAATTAAATTCTTATATTTGGCTGTTTTATTTACAATTAATTATTCATATCTCATACATTGTTTCTAAACTGAAGCAATGATTTGTCCCACATACACAATAATATTATATAACTATAGATATTTTGAGTATAGATTTTGGAATCCAAAATGTCGACGACTTCTACTACTACTGGCTTAAATGTAACTGGCGAGAATATCTTTGGTAACGTAACGTAACATATCTTTAGATATAAAATACCATTAATTGTTAAACATATCCCATTCGGAATCCAGACAAAATACCTGAGTACAATCAAAAATAATTAATCAAAAATCAATATGTATTATTCATATCTACAACAACATAAATCTCATGCGTGAAAAAAAAAATTGGCAAAGTTAATGTTAAAGTTAATATATATGAATAAATAATATCTAAGGATATAGATAATTTGATATAATTATTATCATTAACTTATGAACTTGGAAAATAAAACAAAATATTTCTGATTTATTCTATATTACATATTCGTAACAAAATAATAATTTCGCATACAAATTGATTACAAAAATCTTGATCAACAATCAACAGCTCTTAATAGCTAAATTGGTGTTACAATTGATTTTAACGTTAATATTAACCGACGCGAGTTGCGTCACAAAGAACTTGAAGATGTAGGGAATAGATATCGACAACAAGTTGCCATCTCCGCACAGCCTGCACGTGTCTTTAGAGCCTTCAATGTTGCCAGTGATAGGACCCAATAGAGTTCCGCATTTCGAACAGATGATTGCCTGAAAAAGAAATAATTTTATAGTCTACTTCGTGAGAGCGTATCTTCATTTCGTTCAACTTGTTATTATCCCATTCACCAAGCTCTTACCTCAATCAGCTCACTCTTTTGAAACTCACCTCACACTCATGTAATTCCTCTACTCTTGTAACTCATCTTAATCTTACCTAATTAACTTCCATGTTGTATCTTTTATCTCGCTCTAATCACACTCACCCGATTATTACCTCACTCACATTTCTTACCAAGCTCACTTGCTCTTACCCAACTCAACTGCCTCTCACCGCACTCACCTCGCTCTTGTCCGAGCAGTGGAACAACCGGTCCTGCAGCAGGAAGGCGGCGCCATGTGATATGAGCGCATCTCTCTCCATCTCCCCCAGCCTGACTCCTCCTCCCCTCCTTCTCCCCTTCACGGGTTGTCGCGTTAAAGCATCTACAGCGCCAGTTGTTCGTACCTGGTGATGATGTTATTGGTTAGATAACTAATAGAATAAATAATCCTGCTTAAAAAGCTAAAAAAATGTACTTACATAATTAAATTACGAATATATTTTATTTTACATTTAGAATTAGATTATCCTAAATTATAAGTTAGTATTATATACATATTTTTTAAATCTTTTACATATAAAGATTAAAACGTGACGTTTGTTGATTTTTTAGAAAAAATTTAATTTGTATTTCTTATTTATTTGTGGCAGTTTAATAAATGTATGTTATGTTAATTTATTTATAATTTTACTGCAACTGACGAGCGCTAACGGTCGCGGGGTCGATCCCCGCTCACGACAAATATCTGTATTGGCCATACGGATGTTTGTCGTGGTCTGGGTGTTTGTGACACAAGGTCACATGATCTTAATGGAGGTCGTTGAGTGTGATGCGTTTATTTAATGTAATTTTTTATAAACCGTATGTGCCTAATGAAGCTAAATAAGGCAAATGTATCCCCATCGGACCTGCCACTTGTCCGACACCATGTGGCGCAGGCGCTGGTAGTGCACGAGGCCGCAGAAGATGTCGGCGCTCAGCTCCCTGCCGTCCACGCCGCTGTAGAGGCGCTCCGTGCCGAAGTAGTCGTACCCGCCCGCTTCCAGCAGCCGCCCGAAGTAGTTGATGGCCGTGTCTTGTTCGTTGAAACGGAACGGGGTGGCGTCGTGAACCTGGGACATGGGACAAATAAAAAAACAGTTATGAGTCGGTCGCACGTGAAGGGTTCCATACCGTTCGGCTGTGCGATGTTGGAATCTTTAATGTTTGTTGTTATTGTGGCAATAGAAATGCATACTGTTAAATTTCAACTCTACCTATTGATACCGTTCATGAGATACAGCCCGCTGACAGACAGCCAGACTACAAATTAAATAATACAAAGTTCTTTCAAAGCTATTCCCATAAGAGGATAAATTGTCGGGGATCGTGCAAAACCGCGTAACGCTTTTACAATAAGGGCCACCTTTGAATCAAATATTAAATTACGTTATTGTTAAAAAAAGCTTTAAATTAGCTTAAAGGTAGCTTAAAATAACATAATCAATATTTTTAAAATTAATATTTAATATAAAAAAAAAAGACATATCGTCGTTGACACTACAAATACACTGCATAATGGAAAATGTCTAAAGGTATTTTTATCAACAATGTAATATAACATTCGGTTCAAATTTCGACTTCATAGAAAAGTTACATACGCGGTTTTGTAGTATTGCCTACGAAATTCTAGAAGGAGAAAAAAATATTTTTTTTTCAATAACAATAACCCCTTGCGGTTCCGCTCGCGTTTATGGTTGCTACTTTTCTCCTATGAATTGTAACGTGATATAATATAGCCTATAGCCTTCCTCAATAAATTAACTATGTAACACAAAAAGAATTTTTTTTCGAACCAGTAATTCCTGAGATTAGTGCGTTCAAGCAAGCAAATAAACAAGCAAACTCTTCAGCTTTATAATATTAGTATAGATTTAATAATAGATTTAATTTAATATTCTATTCAAAAAACTTTATAAGAAAGGCTACTTACGCAGTTTTGCACTATTGCCGACGAAATTGTAGAAGGGAAAAAGAAATTAAAATTTTTATACTCACATGCCCATGAAGACAGGCGGCTTTCCCCGCCATACACTCGATCATCATGGCAATTGTCATTCGAGAGGGAAAGCCATGGGGGTTGAACAGGATGTCCGGGATCAACCCCGACTCCGTGAAGGGTAGGTCTTCGGCCGCCCACTTCTGAGAGCAAATACCTTTTTGCCCCGCGCGGGAAGCGAACTTGTCACCTACTGTGGGGTTACGCTGAAATTTTTAAGGTAATGTTAATTTGGACACCGATAAGCAATACTGTGTCAAGCCACACGGACTTCATTTTGAGAAAATGTATATTTTGAGTTTGAAAAAGTCCACGCGTTAAGAACTTCCTCCTTTTTTTGGAGACTGTTAAAAATTATAAACATTATAAAAGATAACATCTAACCTGTATCCGAACCATAACGCAGGCTTTCTTCGGTGTCTTAGAGGAAAAATCGCCACAGAGCCTCACACTGTCCACAAACACCTCTTCCTTGCCATGGTAGCGGGACACTATGAACTGGCTCTTTTCACCATCGTAGTAGCTGAAAACAGTACATGGGTTTGAAAATCTGGCTCGAAGGACCAAATATTACTACTTTTACGATCAATCATATTTAATATAGCGGTCTTATCGCGATAACTTATGGTAGTAGTAGTAGTAGTAGTAGTTTAACCGACGTTTCAACGAATTTGCATTCGTCGTCGTCACGAACTAAATAGGTATTAGTGATATATGAATAGTATAAGTCGCGAAAGTTTAAAATATATTATTTCACAATAATTGTTGTTTTTTTTTATAGAATAATTTTCAAATTTTTTAAATGTATTAGTCGATTATGGTCTTATGTTATTAAAAAAATATTTTTTTCTCATATTAGCTTTAGATTACACGTGGGTTTCATGTTCCGAAATTCCTTTCGAAATAAACAGGTTTGTCTCAACCTGTTTTTCTTTGTTCGGCCTATTAAAAAATAGACAAATAAATTATCTACATAAAAACGTACCGAGCCAATCTACTGATCTATATGGACGCAGATAAGCAATACTATGTCAAGCCACACGGAATTCATTTTGAGTAAATGGCGTCTAAAGATGTCAAACCAATTCTTAATGAATTTATTTGAAGAAGTATAAATCTATATTTTCTTTTCTATTTTGATAAAAGGTATAATTAATTAAAAGCAGACTGGTATAATAAAAACTATTATCAAATGACAAGTTTTTTTTAATATATGAGATTATTACATTAAAATGGGCAACTTTTTTCCGTACCTATTTAGTTTAGATGACTAGAATAATGTTAAATATGTGACGCATTACCAGGGTGCGTCAATATCTCTGAATTTGACTCTTTGCGGGTTGACACATTATTGCTTATCAGCATCCATATATCCTAGAACCAAAAGCTAAACATACGCAAATATATGAAGAAATACATAATAAAAATAATACTGTTATGAGTATCCTCACCAATAAAAAGGATCCTCTGGTTGTACGCGAGCTCCAACAGCTGGTAGACCATCTTCATCTATATGAGGGTTCAGTTCAGGCTTGCTGGGGTCCCTGCAGAAGTATGATGAGGTGGTCTTCAGCTCCAGGAAGTTGGCCTTGTACACTGTACCGGCTGCGAAGCCTCTTTCGTAAGCTGATTTGTTGATTATCATCGCGTCTTCCATGTCGTAACCCTGGGATTGAGGAATTACATAAGGCTTGAAACAGGAGATTATGAGATTGAAAAGGTTTAATAAAGTGAGATTCGTTAGGAGTTTGTCCGTCACGTGTTGTCACATTATATGTATGGATAAAAGTGTTACGTGTATACAAAATTTTTTAAACCTTGAAAGTCTGATATCTGAGGCTATTTAAGAAATATTCTTTTTTTTTGGATAAATTCATTTAATACGTTTTTTGTATATAAGCAAAACATTGAACTCAATTTTCTCGATGTCTTATCTGTCGCATCATGTTACAGCTATCGTTACGTTGCTCACGTTACGTTGCATATATCGTGATACGTCATGTCACGTCATGACACATGACATTTAACATGTCACGTTTCATCTATCAGGGCACGCCACATCACATCTTTCGCGTCACGTCAAATCTATCCCGTCACGTCCCACTTGTCTCGTTACGTCAGATCTATTACGACATGTCATATTACGTCACGTTTTATCTGTCACGTCACGTCACATCTAACTCGTCACGTTACGTCTATCTTGTCACATCCCACCTATCTCGTCATATGCCATCTATATCGTCACATTCCATCTACATCGACATATTCCATATATCACGTCACGTCACATCTAACTCGTCATGTTACGTCTATCTTGTCACATCCCACCTATCTCGTCATATGCCATCTATATCGTCACATTCCATCTACATCGACATATTCCATATATCTCGTCACGTCACATCTATCATTTTACATCACAGGCTCACCGTATAAGAAATGACGGCGAGGATAGCGTTGGTCCCAGCAGGATAGTCGTCGAGGCGCAAGTTATCGTGGTGCAGCGGACGGAATAAAGGCGTTGCCCCAGTCTGCAACCGGTATAACTTGGTCTCGGCGTTGGTGGACCAAGTGTGGATGGGCGTACCCATGGTTTGTTTGCCCATCTGACACTGGTACATGTTACTGTGTAAGAAATTCTTTATTAACAATATTTTCTCCCTTCGTAGTATGAAAGGAATGAGGCAAATTAAAATTTATTTATAATTAAATTTTTTGTAACACTAAATTTAACATTTAATTGTTTGTACGTAATATTGTCAATGCTTGAAATAAAATGTTTCAATTAAAATTAACCGTACAACGCTTGTGCGGGCGGTCTCAAGGCTAATTAATCATTTCAGACACTCATTTTAGACCAATAAAAAAAAGAAAATGTTCTAATGAGATTTGCTAAAACGTGTCCAAAATGTTACTGTTTCATGTTAATTAAATAATGAATCTAGAAAATAGTTAAAATTTACTTCAAATAAGTTTGATCGAAGAGATTTTTATAATTAGTTTTAAGAAAATTTGGTTTTTAGAAACATTTATTTTTTTAACCGAGGGTAGATTCCGTTTATCCATTACAAAGTGATAATCGGATGAACCTGTGGGTGATAATCGGATTCACGTGTTTTGGCCACTTTGGTTGGGTGGATAAACACAATAAGACTAAACACATGCCGATCCTAATTAAAATTGAAAAAAAAAAACATTTTTTTAAACACATACCGATTATCATCCGATTAAAATGAAAATATATATATCGTTAATTTACAAATAAGTCTTTTAATATATCTAAAATACTATCAACTACTAAAACTACCAACAACTTAGGTTGGCAACTTTAGGGAGGATAAAGGAATCATCTTTACAGAGTGTTTATAATGTTCTTTGTGTATATTGTTAAAACGTTTTTAAGTAGATATTATAATTAAGTTACACTCACCGAGGAGACTGGTTGCAATCCGGCATGGGCACTAATTGTGCTAAATTGCTCATGAAAGTTGATTTTGACAGCTCCAAATGTGTTGTTTTACCTAAATTTACATAAAAAAAAACTTTAGAAGGGAGTTAAATTTGGAACCTATTAAAATTTTACCTATGCTTTATTTATGTAACTATGACCACCTTATATTAATCGGGCATAAATTTGAAGACAAAGATATGCCAAGAAAAGATGCTTTGTCACAGAGAACATAATTGAAACCAAATAATATATGGATGATCAAAATACACCAATATCTCAGAATTGCACTTTTTGTGGGTTGACACATTATTGCTTATCAGCATATGTAGGACGAGGATTTATTTTTGATAACTTTATTCTTTCAATTTTTATAATAAAAAGGAAAATGTAATTTTCTATTTCGAATAAAGATACAATATGATTTTTTAACGCTTAGGGAATACATTATGACTTTCATTTTCTTATATATTTAAAAGTCAGCAATTAAATTTATTTACCTTTAATGATTTCGTTTTGCGTGACGGCGATGTCCAAATAGAGCTGTTCCATTGTCCCGATGAGCTCCAGCTGCCCCGTCGACAGATTGATGACGGGGCGCATCATGCGGGCTTCGGAGGTGAAGAGGAACACACCGGCGTATTGCGCGGAGATCTGTATGAATTCGATTCCAATTCAACTCAGCGGCGGCTACTACCGCTGAAAATGTCCAACGGCGCAAATATGAAAACATTCAAAGGAGTTTCATATTTGTGCCCTTTGCCGTTGAAACCATGGGGTCCTGGGGCGAGGAAGAAAAGATTCTACCGAGAATTATCTTCCTGCCTCGTCGAGTCTACGAGTGACCAGAGAGCTGGCGCCTACCGTGGCCAACTTTGGCCATTCAAAGGGGCAATGCCGCCAGTGTTTTGGGCACTTTGCCTCACTGCAATGACATCGACGGATTTGTAGGTTTTATATAGTTTAATTTTTCTTTATTTTATTCTTCTTTTAATATTTTATTGTATTTTTTTTTCTATTCAATTTATATAAATTTTAACGTTGCATTGAAAAGTCAATTACTACTAGGCTTAGATACAATCAGATGTTACTTTATAGACCTTAATACTAATACAACCTACAATTGAACTAGTACTAATATTATAAAGCTGAAGACTTTGTTTGTTTGAACGCGCTAATCTCAGGAAATACCGGTTCGAATCGAAAAAATCTTTTTGTGTTAGTTTATTTATTGAGGGAGGCTATAGGCTATATTACATCATGCTACGACTCATAGCACCGAAGCAGTAACTATAAACGCAAGTGAAACCACGAGGGACAGCTAGTATAAACTATAACTGAAACTGTAACAAGATAATTTGAAATCTATCTTTATTAACCGTCATCCCAAAAAGATAAAGTAACCAATTCGTCGCGATTCACAGATTACTCGAAAATGTCTTGACCTATTTAGTTATTCCTTATATTGTTTTCAAGGTAATAATTTCAGATTGGCCACATAGATTTTTCATCAAAATCGGTTCAGCAGTTTAAAAATCAAAATAACTAGAAAAAGTATGTTATTCAAGTAATCAAATACGTATTATCTCTGCTGTTGAAATCAGTGGATCTGGCTTCTTGTATTATTATATATTTTAGCTTTCGCGATTTATACTATATAGTGTGCTCCCAGCATATAATGACGGTAAAGACAATCTTAGCATTGTAAGGGTAGGCGAAGAAACTTCGGGCAATAGTAATATTACTACCATTAGTTATCGAGATAACACCCGCTATATTAAATGGACGCGGATAAGCAATACTGTGTCAAGCCACACAGACTTCATTTTGAGAAAATGGCGTCTAAACATGTCAAACCTATTCTTAATAAATTTTTTTGAACATACATATATATATACATATATATATATATATATATATATATATATATATATATATATATATATATATATATATATATATATATATATTTCTTCTCTCGATAAAAGGTATTATGAATTAAAAGTGGATTCAATAGGTCAATTCTGTACATGAAATATATTTTCAAAATAACTATCAAGGGGTTATTAGTGATCGATACTGATGCCAAAAATGCAATCAGTAAAAATTTTGTCTGTCTGTCTGTCTGTGTGTATGTTCCTTATAGAAACAAAAACTACTCGTCGGATTTTAACGAAACTTAGTACAATTATTCTTCATACTCCTGGGCAGGTTATAATATACTATATTTCATCACGTTACAATCAATAGGAGCAGAGTAGTGAAGGGAAACTTTGGGAAAACGGGAGACGTTACTCCAATTTTTAAGCTTCCGTCGCGTATGCAGCCTTAATGGTTAAAGTTACATAGAAATCATGTATGACAGAAATATTCTACATAAAATTTTCTAAAAAATATCCCGCAACAGTATACGTCTATCTTTTATGGTTGACTCACAATAACACGTGTAACTCCTGATGACTAAGCAGTTCGGAGCATTCTGATTATACTTGTTTACTCTTACGTTTATAAGACTCTCACTCATCCCTAATTTAAAAAAGTTAACATTATTACCTATTCAATAAAAAAATCATAGAAATCAAGTATTGTGGATTGACATATTATATTTCTCTACCAAAATACGATCTGTCTGTCACATCAAAACCACTGAATCCTGAGGAATGACATACGATACATTTTTACGAAAAACGACGAAAATGCGGACGAAGTCGCAGGCAAAAGCTAGTATATTTAATATATTATCTAAATAAAAAGTTTTTCAAATATTTGAAATAATCGTATAAATTGCAAAACATGGAACAGTCAAATGAAGCAATTAATTAAGAAACTTTTTTCAGTTCTTATTTAGTTTAACATGACTTGATTTTTTTTAATTAATAGATTACGCAGTATCAAAATACATCAATATCTCCGAATTTGACTTTTTATAACACATTATTGCTTATCAGCATCCAAATATGAAAAATACTAAAACCACGGACCTGTTTCTTCGGTATTGTCACGATTTCGGTGGAGATAGGCACCTCCTCCCCTTTGACCTTCAGCGTGCGCAGGTAGGCGGTGCTCTTGTGCGCCGTGTCCTCCGGCAGGTAGCCTGCCAGGCGCCCGTCTATGAAGACTGGGTACTTGTACACGTCGTGCGACAGCGGAGTGTGGGCCACCGAGCTTATTGGTTCCATTCCTAGATTCATAGGTGTGCTTATGTAAAAATTAAGCATATGGGACATTTCACGCTAAAAAAAAGTGAGGTCGTGAATTTTGTTTATATTCTGGTCACTTATACTTCTAGTAGTCGTGGATGAGTACATACAATATAAAACAAATAATAAGCATTAAAAATAACCAACTTCATTCTTAGTAAATTTTTAAAGCTCATAATTCAGCAATAAAGCATCACACAAAAATAAGTTTTATATACTATATGGTTATAGTATATAGTTATAAATTATCAATAAAAGACTACTAAAATGCTAAGTTAAGTAAAACAACTTTTTCTTATTAATTATAACAAAAATACTAGTAAAGCAATCATATTAAAAGGCAACACAACAATGCCAATATGATAAACCACTTAGTATAACTTAGACATATTCGTTCATGAATTTTGGCACTTAGAATGCCGATCACTTTAGACGACGTTGCCTAGCAACCAGCTAGCGACTCAGTATAAGGCGAGAGTTTATACCAACATAACAACAAAAATTTGACGAACTTGTCAAAATTTATAATAGGTACAGATTTTTAACGTCAAATATGAATGTAACATATATATTTAAAGTATTGACATATACATGTCTTCACGTTATAAGTTGCCAGTAAAACTTTTAAAAGAAAATTTTATTTTATTCTTTTTAGCGTGTTCTCTAAAAAAGCTTGTTTTAGAAACTTTTGTTTTTTAATTTTAATTCATTGTCATGTATACATTGACAATAAATTAAAATTAAAAAACAAAAGTTTCTAAAACAAGCTTTTTTAGAGAACACGCTAAAAAGAATAAAATAAAATTTAAAAGTTTTACTGGCAACTTATAACGTCATTACACAATTTATGTGATATAAAAGCTTGATAACTGTTTGAACCAGTTATCAAGCTTTTATTATTATTAAGCTGCAAGATTCTACTCAGATAAAAATACACTGTAAGCTAAATAAAGTAGTAGTAAAAGAACCGAGATGGCCTAGTGGTGCGAACACGTCAATCTTAACCGATGATCAGGAGTTCAAACCCCGGCTAGCACCGCTGTGTTTTCAAGTGATAAATTTGTGTTTAAATTCATTTCGAGCTCGGCGGTGAAGAAACATCGCGAGGAAACCTGCATGTGTCGGGAGAAATTCTGACACATGTACATATATCTGCCAACCTGCGTGGTGGATTAAGCTCCAAACCTTTTCTGTTATAGGAGACGAGGCCTTTGCTGAGCAGTGGGACAAGTTAAATAAAAGCTTGTAAGAAATCATATAATTGTAAGTTGTGTTCTCAAAGTTGACGAATATAAAAAAATAGTAGCAGTAGCTAGATTGATTTATAGACTTCAAACTGCCAGCATACTAAGTTTCATTAAAATCGTTGTAGCCGTTACTGAGAATTATAATATACAAGAATTGTTCGTTTAAAATATTAGATACATACCACACTTTTCTAGGACGAATGGTAGGTTTTCTAGTTGCTTTGGATCTGGGTGCTGAGTGACCTAGACAAACCAAACAATATTATTAAAACTGATTCGAGCTATTAATTATTTATTATTTTTAACCGATTTCCAAAAGAAGAAATTCTCAATTCATAGTTTTTTTTTCAATGTTTGTTACCTTAACTCATTTGTAAACCGATTTCGAAAATCAAAATCTTTAATTCGAAAGAGTACTTTCAGATTGGCCCCATAGAATTTTTATCAAAATCGGTCCAATAGTTTTATTTTTAAACCAAATTTTTGAAATTGGTATATTATCCAAGCGAACGAAATATATCGCTTTTGAAGTGCACTTTCAAAATCGGCACAATAGTTGGATTTTTGAAACCAAAATTTTTGAAATGAGTATATCATCCAAACAAGCGAAATATTTCGCTCTTGAAGTAGTTTTATTATTCGATTGATTTGTATCTGCACCTGCGCGGCCGCGGTGAGGTGGTTGAGCAGGCCGCAGGGCGCGCCGTCGGGCGTGTGCACGGGGCACACGAAGCCCCACGCGTCCGGCAGCAGCTGCCGCGCCTCCGTCGTGCGCATCTCCATGAAGAACGACCCGCGGTGGATCGCTCTGAGGAGTTACAAGCCTGTTAGAGCTGCCTTGCTACGGGCGATTTAAACAGACGTTAAACGCGTGTTTAAAAAGATCCGTACTACAAATCGCCGTCTCACCACGGTTTTGTGTTAAACGTGCTTTAGATATCGATTAATATACGTTTAAGTGAGTTTAATTGATGTTTAAAATCTATTTCAGCTGTCATATGTAACGTATAACATTTTATCAATACGTTTTTTTTATGAGTTTATTCGCTTCACACTATTTAGTTAGACACGTGTCCAACGTGGTTTTAATGCGTCTTTTATAGTGTTGCAGTAAGCGTTTATCTGTCTGTGGCATTATAACTCATGAATGAATCTTATCATTTTCTATGGTAGTTTATTGAGGTTTTTTAAGTTATTTTTTTGGGATGTTTAGTTTACAAGGTCTCAATTGGGTATGTGTTAGATATTTTATCAGCGTTAACAGAATCGATATTTAAAAGTAACAAAACTTTTTAAAATTATTTTTCATAATGGCCTGTTCGTACATACAAGCCTACAGGCCACAATGTAGAAAACATTGGAGCCTGTAGGCTGAAACTCTTTAGAAATAGAATGTTTACTATTGTATTTATTATTAATCATAAATTTATATTTAAACTAATGATCTTATTTCACAAACATAAAATGTATTTAAGATTTTTTTTTTTATTTTATTGCTATGAATTTACGAGTTTTTCTTACTACTAGTAACTAGGAAATTACTAAAATGTTGCCAATATTAATAGCGACTGGCAATAATTAGGATATTAACAAAATTCATAAAAAAAAAACTAAAAAAACATATGAATATAGAAACAAGACATAAAATGCGATTAAGTGAATGATAAATAAATAAATAAAAATGAGACTAACTTGAAATGCGACATATATCGCATTCTATTAATATTCTCAGCGACAATCGTCAACCCTTTGTACTGGGCGAGATTGACATTGTTTGAAGGTGCATTCCCGGTGGCCAAAAACGTTTCCATCTTTTGTTCCAAGCTGCCCGCCATGCGAATGATTTGCTGTAACTCTTTCTGTCGACAAAATTATTATAATCTATACAAATAAATAAAATTGAAGTATCTGTTCGTAATTTCAAATTAAGAGCTTTCTACAGATAGCTAATGTTATGAAGAGTAACTTAGCCTATGTTTAAAAAATATATCATTTTAATTAATAAACGAAAATTGAAACTATTGAAATGTTGAATTCGATTTAAGAAGGAAGGTAAACATTATAAAAATATTTCTTTTTCTGAAATTAACGGTTGTGAAAGCGCAGGGCATATCTAGTCTACACAGATGTATAGACTGACTAATTCATCAACGCAGGGCCTAAACCGCTGGGGTTACAAACTTAAAAAAGGCTGTAGGTGCCTTTTAGGATGTAAACATCTACTAAGGGTTTTTTGCTTTTCCGCCCCTAAGAGGGCTAAAATGGGTAAAAACATTTGTATGGAAAATCTTATTCATAATAACTTAAAATTTGATACACATACTTCTGGACGATAGTAATGAAATGTGAATAAAATGCACGAATATCATCCCTTATTGAACTGCAAAGGAGTGGAGTTTGTATGGACAAAATTTAGTTTTTTGGCTGATCAGCCTTAAACTTAAATATTCCTAAGGGTGAATAAATAAATATCCATATCCCGGAATTCAAAAATCATCCCTTATAGTTGTGCTAGGGGGTATTAAAGTATACTCGGGCAACGCCGCGAAGAACTGCTAGTGAGAAATAACTATACAAAAGAATCACATACTATTAACTTACTAAAGTGAATAAATTCTTACCGAATTCAGAACAAACTTCTTAGCAGTTTTAGCTCGCTTCAATAAATTAGCTTTGATAACATAGAGTAGAGTTTGAAGCCGTTCCTTCAAGACCTGAAGATAGAGATGACCTCCCACTTGCAACTCTTGGACCATTACAGCATCAGCACCTTCAACCTAATGAGGAATGGGAAAGAATAATTTCTGCTTTAATTCTCATGTAACAAATTATTTCAAAAAAGTCCACAATTAAAAATAATATTATTGGTAGTAATTTCTATTCGATGTATTTCTGAAAATATAAAAAAAATCAACTATTTGTTAATACTTTATTCAATTCGAATTAGTAGTTCCTGATATTAGCGGGCTCAAACAAACAAACACTTCAGCTTTATAAGCTATTGGTCAGTGTTGAAGTAGGCTAAACAGCCTATTTTATATACTGGTTATCATCATTGATCTTCATCGGCACAGCAGTTTCATCATCTGTGGTCGATTGGGGTAATCCGTTCAAAGGAATAGTTATAGTCCATCATCGTTCAAGTAGGCTAAACAGCCTACCTGACATTCAAACCTACCTTACACTTGTTCTGAACGAGGTCGTACAGCTTCTGCGCCATAAACACGAGAGCATAGAACTTATCCATGTATCCGTCGAGGTGGATCATCACACATCTGGTCAGGAGGAAGTCAGCTGCTTCATCATCAGTGGCCCAAGGGGGTAGTTCATTCAGTTTAGGCCGGAACATCCTTCCGAGGTAGGATCTACATTCAGCTTGCGTATGGAGATTTTGTTCGTGTAGTTCACGGAGCATGTTCTGTATGCAACTGTAATTGAAAGGTATTTTAACCGACTTCCGAGAGGAGGTTCTCAATCGGTCTGGGACTTTTTTGTTCATTTCCTGATTACTCGATAATGACTTGACTGCTTTAGTTAATTCTTACTTTCCATTGGTTCTCTCGAAAACGACTTAATGGATTATAGAGTTAGTCTTTTTTTTGTTTTAAAGGGTGACTTCTCTGATTATTTTTACAGAATTTTCATCAAACAGATCAGCACTTTAGTTTTAAAATCAAATAGTATAATGCAATATGTTTTATATATTATTACAACATAATTATATAATGAAATGTTAGACTGTTTGCTTACCAAAACAACTCAACAATGTGACAAAGTATGATGAAATCGGTAAAAGATCCATAATGGTAAATATTTTTAGTCACATTTCATGGGTAGCCAAAACGTGTTTTGTTCAATTAAAAATTATAAATTAAAATAATATTTTCGTCTTCAAACCATATAAGGATTATAATGCAAAAGAATTAATCAAAAACCACATCGTGAGGAAACCTGCATGTGCCGGAGAAATTCTAATACATGTATATCCGCCAACCTGCAGTGGAGCAGTGTGGTGAATTAAGCTCTAAAAACCTTCTCCTTATAGGAGAAGAGGCCTTTGCCCAGCAGTGGGACAGTTACAGGCTGTTACTTTACATTATATGGATGCAGATAAGCAATAATGTGTCAACCCACAAAAAGTCGAATTCGGAGATATTGATGTATTCTGATAATACATCGTGTATTTAAAATTAATCATAAATAATTCAAATCTTTTAAACTAAATAGGTACGGATTTTTTTTTTTAATTTAATGTTTCGAATATTGAAGTGTGCTCAATATTTTGCAATACGCAGTAACCTAATATATTTAAGAAACTTATTATTAGATTTTTTATTACACCAATCTGCTTATAATTCATTATACTTTTTACTTAATTAAAAACGAAAAGATGGACATATAAGTCTTCAAACAAATTTGCTAAGTATAGGTTTGATATCTTTAGACACAATTTTCTCAAAATGTATTTGAAAAACTTATTATTAGAAACTTTTAAGTATACAGATCTGCTTTTAATGTATTATAACTTTTATCTAAATAGAAAAGATAAGATAGATAAGTTTTTTAAATGAAGTCCGTGTGGCTTGACATAGTATTGCTTATCAGCGTCCAAATAAATAACTTACTTAACATAATACAAGTCATTTTTCTTCCCATGTAGCAGCAATCTGTATATATAATGATCCGGCCAATCCACGAGACACTTCATTATCAGCACTAACGGAGCATAATACATCATTTTGCGATGAGAGAACATAAGCTTGCAAGTACCATTTTGTAGGAAATGTAGGACATTATTCTGTAATTAAGGAATATAATAATAATATATAGTGTAATATAAAAAAAATATTTGTTTAAAAAAATATATATTTATTTATAATTATTAAATATTAAGGGTGGTTTAAATGTTTATAATAAATTACTAATGGTAAGCAAAATAAACAAATGGTAGAGTTGCAAAAAAGAATACTAGTAAAATTAAATCTTACCAAAAATTAATATAAATGCTCCGGAAGTCAGGAAAATATTTTTACATTACAAATGAACAAAGATAAAGAAAACAAATGTATTCAAATAACCATTTATTGTCTGGTGTGGTCTTTAATAAAGATAGTTTTAAAGTTAAATAAGTTAAATATTAAATTCGGGCGCCAGGATTACTAGCTGTCCCTTCTGTGATGTAATATAGCCTATAGCCTTTCTCAGTAAATATACTATCTAACACAAAAATAATTTTTCAATTCGAACCAGTAGTTCCTGGGATTAGTGCATTTAAACAAACAAACTTTTCAGCTAAATAATATTAGTATAGATAAAGCAGAAGAGCTTATTTATATATTTAAAACTTTCGCGATTTATACTATTCATATTTAATATAACGGGTCTTATCGCGATAACTATTGGTAGTAATACCTTTTTATTGCCCGATGTTTAAAAGAAGTTGCATTGTTAGATTTTCATAAATTATAGTCAAGAACCAACTTGATTACATCAACTTTCAAACAAAAAAATTGCATTAAAATTGGTCCAATAGTTAAGGAGCTACAATGCTACAGACAGACACAGATCATATCTATAACACCCGTCTTTTTGGGGTCAAGGGTTAAAATAATAAAAAATATTAACGTTACTTACAGTACTTGTTAGATCAGCCTTCACACAGCGTATCAGGATGCCATAATCCGAGAAGAGATTGCCTCTCATTCTCCATCCTGAACGCTTGATAGCGACGGGGTAGTTACGACGCGTTACTAATAACATGCGAGCTAAACGTTCATGACCCTACAAAAATATAAAAATGCATAATTTATATATATGTTATCAGAACTGTAAAACCTCATATTATAATATTTACAGAAACAATGTATCTATTGAGAGAAGGAATTGCCCAGCCATTAATGTTTTTAACAGACTTCCAAAAAGAAGGAGTTTCAATTCGTTCAGGACTCTTTTTTCATGTATGTGATTATTTCACAACGGTTTGACCAATTTGATTATTGAATTATTTGTCACACTTCTCAAAATAAAGCGCTTTTATTTTTTAGTTCATTAGTTATTTATTTCTTTAGTTATTCATAGAATATAAAGGATAGAAATTGGTAAAAATTCATGATTCCTTTTAATGTTACACAATCACACATACATATATGATTTAAATCTCCAAATGGATATTGACTGTCACATTTAGCATCATTATGTTTACAAGTACCGATTGTATTTTATAACTAGCTTGTCAATTGACATTAGTCCAAAGGATATTAGGTACTTGCAGGGCATCGTCGTTCAAAGTGGTCATTCTGAGTGCTGAAATTCATGAGCTAACACATCCATGGTTATATCATGTTACTGACATGTACCTAAAGAATAAAATTTGTTCATTTAATGACCTTTTTCTTTTGTTTTTTTTTTTTTTTTTGTACTAAATATCGTGCAATCACTCAATTTGACTATGAGAAGATGGGTGATATGGAATATGTTTAGAAATTTATGATATTCCCCATTAGGAATATACACAAGGAAATTGATACTCAGTCAATGCCTATGTCTAGTATCCTGCGTCGTATAAGACGACTAATGCAGTCTGGCAATGTCAGTTGGAAAGCCAGCTAAATTACCTTAATGACGAAATATCCACCCCATTCGTCAGCATGTTCATTGTGCTTCACCAGCTCCTCGGGTGACATGTCTGCTAAATGGCATACTTTTGACTGCAATAGTAAAAAAAAAACATATTTTAACAAAAACAGATAAGGGTACATTACAGCGATGTATGTTACTTCGTTCAAGAAAACATTTATACAACTTTATTTATACCTTGATAAAAAATAATTGAAACATAATAATATTATTAATTTTATTCGTATCTTTAACATAATTTTGTCATTTTCAGACATTATTTTTTTAAGGAAATTACTGTTTTTTTCAGTACCTAGTTAGATTTAAACATAATTTGTGAACAATTCTTTATATACAATGTACCCCAATTTATGATGAATTAGTTACATGGTTACTATCCTATTGGGTAACTTTTGGTTATCTATTTTAAGCTTTTGTGATCTATACTATTCATATTAATTGTAACGGGTCTTATTGCGATAACTAATGGTAGTAACCTTTTTATTGCCTGATGTTTTGTCAAAATTACATTCGTCGTGGTCACAAGCTGACCATTAGTTATCGCGATAAAACCCATTATATTAAATATGAATAACTTTTGGTTATTAGTATACTAATGTACCATATAATTAACAAAAAGAAAAAAAGATTTATTATTTACCTTTAGCATGATAGGAAGGCTACCGAGTGATCTATCCATAGACATAGGCTTCCCATCAATATCAAAGGTCAATCTTATCTTAAAGTCGCCTCTATAGGTAGCTGCTCTTTGTCGGCACTCTGTAGGCAGAACTTTTTGATTTTTTACACCTACTGCTTCTATGGGAACACTTGGCTTGGCGAATGCAGCCTCGTCTATGGTGACCTTAATCTTTTCTCCACTCGGCATCTCGAATTCAGCCGGAATTAAATCCGCTATAGCAGCCTTTAGGCCGTCTTGTACCATGTAGTTGAAGGAGTCTATATGAGGCGTTCCCAAGCATTGTAGATACTAAAATTTTAAAAATCTTATCAATTATAACAACAATTACCTTTCACAATAAATGAATTAGGATTTAAAGGTGAGAAATCTATTATTTAAACGAAATAGTAAATGTAAACAGTACTTACGGGATTAGGTGTTTTCGGAGGTTTACTGTAGTTAGGATTGCTTGTATAAGCTAAAGATGGTTTTTGTAATATTTTCTTCGGGTCCATTATTTTGTGTAACGCTTACATTTAATAAAAATAGTCATTTAATTCACTAGAAACTCGATAAAAACACGTGCAAACGAAATTGTCAGATTCAAATGACAATCGTATGATACACATTTGAGATTTGACATTAACAGTCAGTTGAAAAATATAACTTAACTATATTTGCCAATAATAAGATTAAAAATAGCCATTAATCAAATAAAATGAAAATAAATAATCCATTCCAAATGTATTAATAGAAGACAGGATAATAATTTAAAAATTAATATTTTAAATACCTTTTATTTGTTTTATAAGAGACTTTGTTAGCAAAATTATTTTGTAATAAATTTTCTATTTATAAATTTCAGGCGCTAAAGTAGTTGAATAAAAAATGTAACCATTTCAAAATTAGTTTTTTGATGATTTAACTTTACTCAGCATTTTAGTAAATTGTGTTTTTGGAAATGATATTTAGATTTAGTAGTAAAAATTATTATCAGTTTTTTTTGCCTTTAAACCAACGTTTTTTTTTTAAAGAAACTTCGCCAGATCGATTTATTTATATTTATATTTTTTACAAAGTGCATTCTTTCAACATTCCGTAAGAAATACATAAACATTTTCTTCTATATATTATATTCAGGCTTTAAATTGAGGTCTAGGGTGCGTGAGATGATGGAGTTTTCATACGCGTAAAGAGGAGAACGCTAGTCGGAATGGCCTCGAGAGAGGCAGATTCTCCTCCGAAAACAAAAAAGGCTTTGAATTAGAATGCCCAAATTTTTAGCGATTTTCGAATAATCACATGTATTGTTCGTTTCACAAAAAAAAAAAAAAAAACAAAAAAAAATAATGATTTGAAATTAGTTATAGAAAATTTAATATTAATTATTAAAATAGCCGTGAAAATAAAAACAATATCAGACAATGGAAGGTAACAACCTTCGCTTTTATCTCTAGTGACAGATGTAATTTAATTCTCTGCTCATTGGCTTTAAATCTCCAGAGATCATTTATTTATGCGCTGTGGCCGTTATTAGTGGTTCCTATTTTAAACCTACGTCATTTATATATCTGTCGTACTTTTAGAAGGTTGTATTTTTTGAACGTTTTTAAATTCGGTATCCGGTTAGAATATTCACACAATATAATGATATGCATCTGTGTAATATATTAACTTGGCGCAAAATTATATGATTTTATTAATGATAAACACACAATTTAAAATTCAATGTTCCCTTAAAATCATACACTTATAAGACTATTCATGATGTATCTGTTGTCTAGCTTCAGTTTGATTAAACAATTGTTCCCATTTATAATTTTTAATTATATTATTTTTGCTAAATAGCTTGTATAAAAGTTTTAATTATATCTTTTTAGCAATAGATATTAATGTACAATAATGGCGGCAATTCATCGATCTATTTTTGTATGACCACCACAAAGTCAAATACCGCAGAGTATAATTACTATACGGGTGCTGGGTTTAACGAGGTTCTTTTGTTCTTAGGGCACGTGTGTTTATTTTTTTTATTTCGCGTAAACGTATTTAATACTAAAGGAATTACTTTCTTAACAAAGTCAATATAATACAAATTCGATAAAATTCCGGTTTTCAGATTTCTAAGAAAATCTATTTTCAACCGACTTCAATAATTACTCAATTCTCATTACATTACTTGACCGATTTGAAAAAAACATTTATATGATTTACTTTCAGGTTGGTCCTGTGGAATTTTTATTACAATAGGCTCTGTACTTTAGTTTTAAAATCGAAACAACTGGTATAAATGTGTTGTCCAAATAAACGAAATTGCCTATTTTGCTTTTGAAGTTAGTTGCATTTTATGAGTCATCGGCTCAAAAATTATTAACTGTAATGTTGCATTTTTGTATGTTTTCTTGTTTTTTAGATCTACAGCCATGAAATACAATTGCAGGAAGGTATTTTTTTTTTTGAATTTTACATTTTGTATAATGTGGTGTCAGTATCAATTTCCCTTGACTAATCAATCAATTCAATTCAAATTATTTTGTTTATGGCTTGACTAAACATCGTATCAACTTTTATAACAAAATGTTTAGTTTAAAATACGTTTAAGTTTCGCGTCAAAATGATCAATAATTACTATACGATGGAGCCAACTAGCGAATAAATCGTGCGTTAAAAGTGTTGCTACGTGTACCCTTTTTCTTTCTCTTTTAACATCAGGTTTTATTTTTAAATCAGTTTCCAACTCTTCGACATATTATACTATAGGAACTACACATGTCTGATACATTTTTTTTTTGTTCCTCATCATTCTGTTCACAGAAAATGACTAGGATTTTTACCGCAATAAAATGTTCATTTAATAAAAATGACGTCACGGCTTATCAAACAACGATAGTTC
Organism: Hypolimnas misippus; assembly: GCA_037950945.1. Lineage (NCBI taxonomy): Eukaryota > Metazoa > Arthropoda > Insecta > Lepidoptera > Nymphalidae > Hypolimnas > Hypolimnas misippus. Next base: position 8,812,326 of record JBBEEQ010000009.1, read on the forward strand.
TCGTAAAAAAAACATCTACACGCGTTATCGGGAAGATCGATTTTTCGTAATCACACAATATCACTGTGAGGTAAAAACATGTTTGACTCTAATCGCATGTTACTGATAAATAACATAACTAAGTTCTCCTGTACACGTAGCAACACTTTTAACGCACGATTTATTCGCTAGTTGGCTCCACACAGGTGATCTATCGCTTTCCAATTGCGCGCGGCAAGACCGCGACGAGTTTTGGTCGGTAGGGACGAGCTGTGAGCGATCCCAGCGTACTATTATACTTTTCACTGTTATAGAACCTAGCTATAGTTTACTAATTACAGCTCGTATACGGACTGGCTTGACTACAGCAGTACCTCAGTCTCAATTATATAGGTGCGTTTCGTACGTACGATGAGTGGAGAGTCGGAAGCTTAATTCTCTCCCCCATTCTTCCTTACTTTCTATTCTCTTTTTAGCGCATTTGTGGCTTCTTTGGAGTTTTTTGTATATAAATAAACTCAGCACTGTCAATAACGCGTTAATGTAACGTATACGTGGTGAACCAGACGATTGCTTGCGACGTTTACTTTGGCAGTTGACAGAAACGTTCGTATGTAGTGACGCTACGTGTACAGTAGGCCTAAGCGTTGGCTAATGGTTTTACAGCGGGGTACTTTAAAATAAAGTGCTAGGGCTTGACGCGTTACTTAACGTGATTTAAACTGAGTTTTACAATCAGTGAAATTATAATAGATAAAATTTGCAATTAGAAAAGGTTTTTTTTTCGTTTAACTCGTGACTGTCAAAAAAATCATCGTTACTATTTTATTTGGTACATATTGTTATATATTTAATTTCTATACGTTGGGAATTTAAATCGCAACCGTTACTGCAAAAGCTAGATGTCGTGAGCACTTAATCTGGTGCTCTCTGTTCCAAGAGTCCCACATACCTGATTTATTCAGGCGGAAAGCATAAAAGCATTCTTCAGCGACAAAAAAGGTGTCTTGACCACTGCGATGTCTAATCCTTAAAATAAAGTGTTTGGCAATCATATATTATTCCATCTTAATAGCTATACTTACATTTTACGAATTAAAAGATATAAATAAAGTAGTTTTTGATAGCAACAGGTAGTGTTGCCCAAATTCAGTCTTGGTCTTGCAGTCTTGGTCTTGTTCTTGCGTTTTTGCAAGACCAAGACCAAGAACAAGACCGCGTATTTTTAGCAAGACCAAGACCAAGACTGACCGTGCAAGACTTGAGCGAGAACAAGACATAGCCTGCAAGACTCTTGCGTCTTGCAGCTAGGACTTAGCGCTATTTCACTGAGTAGTTAGGTGTAACAGTTCGGTGTATAGGTAGGTACGCTTAGGAATTCTATGAGACGCAAAAAACTGTATCAAAAAATATGAAAAACTGGACCTATGCGCATTACGACTAATACCATAAACATATCTATTAAAATATCTATTAAAATCAAACTGAGTGCATGCATAGTTATGTTTTAACCATCGGCACTTTGATAATGCGGCATCAAAGGTTTTGTACTTACTTCTCAAAGAAATTTGCCGCTTTTCGGAAGTACATGGTTATGATACACGCGCCGGCGGCTTCTTTTGAAATCTAAAACAATCGTTGCCGCCACGCCGAAATCATAACATTTGACACTATTTGATTGCCGCCATAGGGCGTAGGTATACTCATGCAAAATAATTTCGAATTTTAAGAGTACCTACAGGTGTTCCAAAGAATAAATAAGTTTCAGAGTGCTTAGAATGAAAATGAATACATTATACTGATCACGCAAGTAGTATTATGATTAGGATAAAATGGTAAGGATAGGTAGTAGATGTCATATTAATTCATTCTAGTAAGTATATATTATAATATTGATTACTTATATGGTTTTAAACTAATTACTTAGGTACTATTATTGTACATTTAGTCATTATATTTCTTAAGTTTTTAAAAGAAAAAATAGCAAAAAAGTGTTCAAATATCACCCGTTTAATAAATATTGTAGCCGCTTTTAAATATACTTGAAACGTGTAAAAAAATTCTACAAAACTAATAAAATAATATAAAAAGCGTAGGTACTTATCTACTAATAAAATAAAAAGCCTGCGATAAGAGTTTTGTATTACTTATCAGCCCGAATATCTCTGAGAGAGATGATGAGAGTAAGTATTTACTAGCTGTGCCCGCGAATTCGTCCACGAGGAATAGTAACTTTGGAGGTATAGTGACGTTCAGAACTTATTTATTTATTTTAAAACTTCTGTCATCAAACATACAAACGAACTCTTTAGCTTTATAACATTAGTATAGATGTACGCCAAAACATTCACTTATATGTAAAGAATAGTGATTGGCACTAATTCTTTACATATATTTTATTCACGCGTCGCGTCTGTACAAGTAGGTAATATTTAGTGTGTGTTTGTACGCCGCACGCGGCATTGTTTCATTTGCGGCGGCATCCTTTTCATAGAGCCGGCACGTGGCGAGGCGGCGCGGTAGAAAGTAAGGAAACGTACTATAAATAAAGGAATTATTTTAATTCCAGTCATTTCCAATTGAGCTGTGCTTCGAGTCTAACTTAATAATTGTTTTTACTAATTCTCGTTGTTTTCTAAAAACGTATCACGTGTACAATTTAATATGAGTGACGAAGATTCAAATTATTCTAGTCCGAGTAACGAGAGTTTGAGTCACAGATCTAAAAGACCCAAAAGCAAATTTGAAGAGTTTTTCGAAATAATTCATGCATCCCAAACTGCCTTCTGTAAATTGTGCCAACATAAAAAGATTGAAATAAAAATGAAAAACAGAAACACTTCAGGCTTAAGGAAACATCTAATATCTTTCCACAAAAAGGAATCAGAAATATTTCTTCCTGTTAAACCAAAATTAAGTGGAGATATCACAAGCTTTTTAGTAACCGCTGGAAGAAGTGGACAGGTAAGAATATTTTTTTAACAGTTAAAAGAATTTTAACTCCGCGTAGCTATTCATGCGATACTTTCAAAAACGCCATTAACTTACGTAAGTATTTTTGAGTTAGTGGTGTTTTCATCTAGGGGTGCGACATATTAAGTATGTAATTATCGTCTAAAATATTTTTTAGACGATAATTACATACTTAATATGTCGCAACGATGAAAGATGAAGTTTCTAGATGAAAACACCACTAACACCCATATTTTCATTGAATCGGCCAGTAACAACTAAGTACTTTATTTTGGTAAATTACAGTACAGTGCAACCTTAATATAACAAATATCAATTTAACGATTTAAGTTATTGTAATTAATTTTTTTTTTTTACATGTTGTAGCAAATGTAAGCTTATAAATCATAAATGTTTATTAAGAAACAGTTACTTCCATGAAAACGACATATAGGTCAGTTGATTTTTCGAATTTCTTATCAAATCTTCAGTTATTTATTAATCTGCTTGATCTTTACTATGGCTATGTTAATTCAAGCTCACAATGTTCCAAGTTCCAATTCTAATACGTTTTTCTAACATTTAAAGTAAACTTTAATAAATAGTAATAGACTAATAGGTAATTGCAAGACTTGCAAGACTCTTGCTGCAAGACCAAGACCAAGACCAAGACCGGGAGCGCAAGACCAAGACCAAGACCAAGACCAGGTGTATGGGCGCAAGACCAAGACCAAGACTGGCTAAGTCTCGTCTTGTTCTTGCATTTGGGCAACACTAGCAACAGGCGAGAATTACGATTATAAATTTTGTTCACAGATTTTTATAAAATTTAAGTATTTATCATTGCTTTCACACCTAAATGAATTTACTGTCAGAACCTTATTTTTAACACTAACAACTTTGATATGGCTAACTAGGTATGTGTTACCAGATTATAAAATTGTTTATTAATAATAATTATTCGTACAGAGTATCAATTAAGAGAATCACACTACAGTTATACACATATGTGTCCAAGGGTGGATCCAGCTTCGCCGCCTTCGCGGGGTCACCTATTTTTGGTCAAGTCACAAGAAGTAATAATTTAAGTTTGATAATTATCGATACAGGTAAAAAAGTTATCACTTCTTCTACTTCGATGGGTACGTTTTTATGGACGTGGAGAAGGTATTTACATAAAATCTATATTGTGACAAAAAATATATATAAATCATGTTAATCATCATCATGTTTAACAATTATAATTAGTGCTCTACCTAGGTCTTGGATCAAGCCTATGACCCCCTCCTGGATCCGCCCTTGCATGTGTCACATCTCAATCTTTCGCTGATCCGCAGTAATTATAGAAGCGTTTCACGAAAATTGGTGTAAAGATAACATTCCTTTTCAAACCAAAAATAGAATTGAATCGTAAATCGTTGACTAAAACGGTTTACGATTCATTACAACGGTTTACGATACACATACTGTCACATACTATTGTAAAAATTAACTGATTTTCAATTCAGATTATAAAAAAAAAAAAAACAAAATTCTGTTAAGTACGTAGTTCTATTCCACGCCAAAATCGCGGACATCATCTAGTACGTTTATAATAGAAACAAAAGTAAAAAGAGTAATGTAATGTTTGAAAGCCCCCAAATTATATGTCACTGTCAACATTTCAACCTTCTACCTGTTATGGTTTAGAGATGCAGCCCGCTGACAGACAGACGGATAGCGGAGGTTAAGTACTACGGTCTCGTTGTAACTCTTCGTATAGAGAATCCCAGTAAGAGACGAAAGAATAACTTTAAACATAGTCGTTGTTTTGCTCTCTGTCACCTGTTTCTTCATCTCAAGAAGTGACTGTTATATTCTTACTCAAAGTGAGTAGTATAATAACTTTTAATATGTATTAGAAGCTGAGTACAAAGTACAGATTTCTGTCACTCTGAAAACAAAGTAAACAACGTATCAATCTAATCTTAGATTAATAATATTATCTTAACATCGTAACTAAAACATTTCAACGAGCGTTTAAAAGTAAAATTAGTTTTAAACAAAAATTAGATTCATATGTATGTTTATATAATGTTGACCACGTCATGCTGACTGACGATGGATGTAACTTCGTCGAAACGTCGGGCAATAAAAGGTACGAAACGGTAATTAGTTATCGCGACAAGACCCGTTATATAAAATATGAATACTATAAATCGCGAAAGGTGAAAATATGTAAAAATTAAATTTTTTATCACTTCATAATGTCTACATATTCAACTAAATATTTTAATACGAAATTACTGAACCGATTTCAATTAAATTTCTATGGAACCAATCTAGGTCATAAATGACAGAGTAATAATGTTTTAAAAAACAAACATTTTAAAAAATCACTATGACTCGAGATCCTCCATTGCCACTTCACACTGTAGTCCCATAGTCAGGTCACACCATCTGGTGACAGGGAACCGGAAACAACACAAGCACCTAAGACGAAGAAAAAAACTATTAACCTCTATTTATTTGGAAACGTAAAAAAAATTATGTAAGCTTCCTTTCTATTTTAACGACATAAAATTTACACTCGCGATAAATGAAAACGTGTCATGGTCAAGGTTAAATGCCTATTTTTAAATATCTCAATGAAAAACAACGATCTTTGCTGGGATATCTATAGAAAATTTGAGTTGAAATTGATGAAGTTTTTTCTTAATGTGAATACTGATGTCATATGGTTGTTGAGGAGATATAAGCAACATCTACAGCTCTGATTGATTCAAAATTTACTGTTAATTCGATTCTTATAAAATAGCAAATTTGTGTTACGTCGATTTCGGTGCTGCAGCATGAAGTTCTCATGCACTTTCTGTACAATTTTGAATTTTATCTTCTATTCTTGTTGGGCTTGACACTGCTTCTGAAATGTCACATTTCCAAAAAAAAAAACAAAACAGAAAAATAAATATGTTTATTACCAATAAATTCTGATTAAATTAATTAAAACAGTTGATTTTTTGTTTAAGATTCATAAACAATTAATAGAAGCCATGGAAGGACTTCATTGAACATTTCATTGCCTAAAATCTATTATAGTTAATAAAATTATCTACTGACAAAAAGACACCTTTTTTATTAGCAATTCTTTTAGATACAAATTCTTATCAGCGTCCATAACAAATAAAAAAAAAAAAACAATTAAATCCTCTGTTGTTCCTGTGTCATACTTAAATTATGAGGTAATTTCAAATAGCGAACATTAACGAATGCTTGACAGCGACGCAGGTCATTTGAAATTATTTGGCCAGTGTTCCGAAATCCCGCGCAGACACTAAGCGCGTCCATTGCAGCTGTGCGCGCATAATCGTCATTACATAATTAAAAAAAAAAAACTTATATAAAAGAAAATTGTAAAATACGCGTGTTTTATAAACGTTTAGTGCATTTATTGTTGTTTTTTTCTACATTTGTTGGTGTATTTATAATTTTGGTAAGTATTGAATTTTTTTTTTTAACTTTTTTATTGATATAAAAGCTATTCTTGAAAAAATATTACAACGCTTACAAAAATATTAGCACGAGATCTAAAAAATAAAACAAAATAAATAAAATATTTCTTTTTATCCAACTACCTTCGTTGTTCCTTCTCTGAATATATTTTTTTATTTTGTTTCATTATTTTACTAAGTAAATGTATAGCAGAATTCAGTATCAATAAATTGATTATTTAAAAGCAATTTAAAATCTCGATCTGATATAAATTATTATTATAAAAGAAAGATAAATAATATTATATCTTTTCTAATAAGGTAATCGAAGATACGATAGACACGACTATTAAAATAACGTTTTCGAATTAATATCGAAGATAAAGATATGTATAAAGAAATTTGTCTTTAGATTTTTTTAAACAGTTATACTTAAAAAATTAAAAAAATCTGCTTCAGTTTTATAATAAATTTATTTTTATTTAGTTAAAAGATTTATTTTTCACTGCCTAAAATTAATCTCGAAATATGATCAAGCTCATTCGAATCGTCAACTTACAATACTTAATAGTCTAAGACTTACAAGTTTATCATGTCAGTTCTACCTAAAATCTTTATTTATTGCACTTCTTGGATTAATATTTTTATAAAAAGAATTAAACTTAATCTTACCTATCGTTAGGGTTTGACATTATCAAAACCGTTATCTCCATAATCTTGTCACCTCCCGTCAATCCGTAATAAAATCGGGCGAGCTCCTTATTTTAATTCCCCAATTCTGTTCTACTTGAAATACGAATTTACTACGTTTATTAAATTGCGTTTTCCTTGTACATTGTAATTTAATTAAAACTCTACAGAGGATAATGGCACAAAACAAGTCTCGCAGGCGAGGACTCTAATTATAAAATATTAAATTATTCATTTATTTATCAGACTTCAAGATAAACTGAACGATTCGAAATGGCATCGATCATGCAGGGTGATTGATTACGTTGAACTATCGCTATCGAAAAATACTACATTCTGACAGTAGATTTCTGATTTTTGTACTAAAGTCTAGTGTACAAATGTGGTATGTTTTGATAGCGATAGTTAAAATTAGCCTTACGTTCCGTGCAAAAAAATAAAAACCTACAGAAATTAAAAAAACAGCAGCGGGTAGAAGCATTCCTTTGTCAGTATGTATGTTACTGACTCCTAAGTAGTTGGACTAATTTTAAGTTAGTTTTGTGCGTATATTTGAGTGGTCCCGTAGACGGTTTAGACTCACAATTGGATTGGTAGATGGCACTGCTAGTGGTCATGACAACGTCTATCACTAGTTTATCAATAAAATTAAAGTCACCAATACATTTTTCTGTGTTTCCCTTTTTTCAAGCTAAGTGGATCTGTGCTTAGCGTTGAAAGACAACATTGTGAAAAAAGTAAAAAGCTTTTTAAATGTTACTAAACTGCTCCTGTTGGTGTTTGATGTATTATAGTATATCTTTTCTAATAAATAAGCTATCTCACACAGAACTATTTTTTTTAAGTTAAACGTGAATACTTATTAACAACGCGTTTAACCGAACAAATTATTATTATTATTATTTTCAGTTTTAATATAAGCAACAGAACACAACGGTATAGAAATGGCATTAATGTTATACAGATCTTGATAGTTTTTATTAAAATATTAAGAATCAATATGCTTTTTTTTTATTTAATTATTTATATACATATTATATATTTCAATACAAAAAATACACGTTTAATTGTCCCGAGATACAAATTGAATGAAAAAATAATTCGATAAGTACTTAGATACATAAAAAGGTAACTGAAGTCGCGTAATAGCCTGTAAATGCTACAGCTTGGCAAAAGCCTCCTTCTTATTAAGGAGATGGCTTATAGAATAATCCACCACACTGATCCACGGCGGGTTGGCGAATGTACATGGGTCAGAATTTCTCCCGGCACATTAGCTATTTGTGTCGCTATAATAAAACGTGAAAAGTGTGTAATAGGATAAATAATAAAAATAGAAAACTCATATTAAGTTTTCACATACAAACTCTTTCTCAAATAATTATTTAATATAAGGACGAAATGCAAAATTCAATGTAAATATAAAGTAAGTAAATACAATTAAATTAATGTAGAAGTTTAAGAATCTTTTACGTTATTATCCATAAATTCATGACACTTCTATCACAATTCTGTTCTGTGACCCACCTGCATAGTAAGCAAAGACGTATAATGAGAAATTTATAATTACCCACATAATTGAAATAACATATGTCTTACGTAACCGATGACTTTAATAATTTAAGATATGTTAAGTAATACTAAGTAACGACAAAATGTCTGACCAATTCAAACTTAAACAACTCGTCTTATTGTTATTATAATGGTATTTATTTATTTTATTGAAATATTTTACACATTATTTTCAACGAACTTTTTAACTTACGATTCTCTCTCCAAGAAATAAAATAATATCTATTCGAATGATCATTATTAAACTTCGCATGAACTGATACAATACCGATTTTGTACTATTTAACCTATATTCTATTTTTTTACTTGATTTATTTGGTAGCTACACCTCGATCAAAAATCACGCATTATTAATTATAAAAAAAATTCACACTCAATAGCTCCCATAAGGATTTCATGATCCTGAGTTCCAGAAACACACAACACAAACAGAAACACTCAGACCACGACAAACAAACTTATGACCAATACGTCTCCTTATAATTGTCTACTAAATGGATGCTGATAAGCAATAATGTGTCAAGCCACACGGACTTCATTTTGAGAAAATGGCGTCTAAAGATGTCAAACGAATTATTAGCAAATTTGTTTGAAGACGTATATATCCATCTGTTCTTTTATATTTTAATAAAAAGTATAATGAATTAAAAGCAGATTGATATAATGAAAAATTTTATCAAATAATAAGTTTTTCTAATACATGAGATTATTTTATATTTGCAAAATATGGCAGACACTTCAATACTCGAAACATTTCATTAAAGAGCTTTTTTCCTTATTTATTTACTTTAGATGACTTGATTTTTTTTTTGAATAATGTTAAATACATGATGCACTATCAGAGTACATCAATATCTCCGAATTCGATTCTTTTTGTGGGTTGACACATTATTGCTTATCAGCGTCCAAATAAGACAAGTAAAATAAATGGACGCTGATAAGCAATAAGCCACACGAACTTTATTTTGAGAAAACGCCGTCTAAAGATGCCAGACCTATTCTTAATACATTTGTTTGAATAAGTATTTATCCATATTTCTTTTTTGATACAAGGTATAATAATTTAAAAGCAGGTTGATATATTTAATATTTTATCTAATAAAAAGTTTTTTTTTAATATATGAGATTATAGTATAAATTACTAAATATGGAACGACCTTGAAATTCGAAACAAATTAAAAAAAACTTTTTTCCGTACTTATTTATTTTATGTGACTTTATTTATTATTGAATAATGTTAAATAGGTGATGCAGAATCAGAATACATCACTATCTCCGAAATTCACTTTTTGTGGGTTGACACATTATTGCTTATCAGCATCCAAATAGAATATACTTTAAGAGTGTTTGACATATACATTTTTATGACCCAAATTGTCGTAGGCATAGTGACGGATTTGCACAGTAGGCTGGAGACTAGTGCGGACAACACGGACTTTAAAACACCTTTTAAAAGTAACAGCCTGTAAATGACCCACTGCTAGGCAAAGGCCTGCTCTCCCTGATGGAGAAGATTTTAGAGCTAAATCCACGCAGCTACACACAGGTGCACAGGTGCTGGTTTCCTCAAGATGTTTTCCTTAACCGCTGAGCTCGAAATGAATTTCCACACACACAAACTTAGAACATAACACAAATTTAGCACTTGAAAACTCAGCTGTGTTAGCCAGGGTTCGAACCCGTCATTGATTGAGATCTAACCACTAGACCATTTCGGCTCATTGTCTCATTGAAATACCACTTACTAAGAGCGTAACATATCGATAAGGTTCGAGATTTGTATCGCTATTTATTAAACTGTTTGGAAACATTTCGTGTTTATGGTATATTTGTAACAGTCATGCGTACATGCATTACGCGAATACTACTACGCGATGGACATCACATAAACAAACAATATTTATTGATATTTAAATAGATTTGGCAGCGTAACAATAAATACATATAATTAAATTGTAACGGAATTGTGTCTGTGCGTAAAATATATTTTTATCTACAGCAACGTTATGCAATTTTGTGAAATATTATAATTACAAAGACTATTAATATTCTAGATTCAAATTGGACATGGTAGGTGATCTAATTCAAATTCAAATTATACTTTATTCAAGCAGGTTTATAAAGCGCTTTGGAATCGTCAATTTACAAATTAGTCTTTTAGTATATTTAAAAAATACCAAAAAAATACTTGATCCTGATCCAGATGTATAATTAAATAATTTAATCTATAAAATCGGCATAAGCTATTTATAATTGCAAAATTAAACTTTCATCTTAATAACGGTGTTGCTTTTCTTTCACGTTAAGAAAATAATTACTAAATTTTAGTGATTACAATGGGTAAGAAGTAAACTGGCGTAGCTCAGATCGTGACCACGATATGTCTCTATCGATTGATCGCAATGACCACATCGAAACGTGGTCCAAAAAAGGTGCATAAACATTTTATCCGTCGCGTTTTGACCGGTTATTTAAAAATGAATAATCGCCGAGATGGATAGAAATTTGTGTTTAAATTCATCTCGAGCTCGGCGGTGAAGGAAAACGTCGTGAGGGTTTCCTCTGCATATGCCACAGAGATTTGGACACATGTATATCCGCCAACGGTGATAAATCTGTGTGGTAGATTAAGCTCTAAACCTTAACCTTAAATCCAATTTTAGATATACACGAATCAAAATACTGTAATCTAATATCACATTTTCTCTAACAAAGTCAGGATATTAGCATGAAAGAGAAAACTGTAAACAAAGTAACGATCAGAAAATCAACATCGATTAATCAGATATCGTATTTAGCAGAATGTAGTGGAAATATTCCAATACGAATAACTCTGTATTAAATCTGAGTTACACACGTTTGAGAACTTAAGCATACAAGAATTTTTTGACGACAAAGAGGCATTTAATACGCGTTGATTTTCTATATGGATAACATTAAAAATCATTAAAATCATTTATACATAATGTAATAAAATACATTATGTATAAATGATTTTAAAAGAGTTACTATCGAGTTTCTTTCCGGTTTTTCTCGGTAGAGACTACATTCCGAACCGGTGGTAGCTTTATAAAAATCTAAAAAAAGCATATGACATAATTTGACGATTCGAAAGTGCTTTAAAAGCTTGTTTGAATTAAGTATATTTTGAGTTTGAGTATGCTTGGGTATTTAAAAGTTACTAGACTCAGATCAACAGTGTTCAGTTAGAAACAAAGCTTTATGAGGATACCTGCTTGTATCAGTTTTGAAGTTCTGAAACAAACATATCTGCTAATTATTTTACTTAATAGGAAGCTACTCAATAGTAAGCCATATTTCCCTAATGTAAGACGTCTTTACATAGTATTTTATAAATAGTTTCTAATTTGAAATTGATGTTATTAATATTCAGTATATGTCCGCAGTTTTGTTAGCGTTAATGTGGATTTTTCTATGTCGACTACGGTATTAAAGCTATTCCCATGTAGAAGATTCCAGTATTAAACAATGGGTCCAGCTGGGACCAACCATGGCCAACGGAACCTCAGCTATTTGTGCTGGCCCAAACCCTGGCCAACCTTGAACCTAGGTCTTAGTTATCATCCCAGACTTAATACTAATGTTGGGCCAACGTGTATGCAGCACGTGACCAAGCTTTCGAAGAATAAAGGCATGTCAGCGTAATTAAGGCATTTCAGCGTAACAGACAAATTGACATTCGGATTGTGAAATATTAGTTAGGATATAAATGAGTAATAAGGAAATAAAGTTCCCTAATAACTCTTAATAACATATAAATCCCTTCGCATAAAAAAACCCGAATCTTGTAAGGAAATAACATCGGAAAACTATTAACTTACGTAAAGGGATAATCCGTTATGATACGATCGTTTGCTTTACATTATGTGTCAACGATTTAAACTCGTGAATGAATCAATTCCAACAATGTGTTACGTGCGTTTATTCATGTTTATTTTGCGGAAATATAATTTTGTAATGCATTACCTTAATGTATTAAAAACATTTTTTCTTTTCAAAAAATTAAACCGACTTCAAAAACGAACCTAAGAGATACAAATGAACTGAAAGGCATGAAATAAATGTTTTCTACAACATTATGAAGTCGGTGCCTGTTATAGTAAATACTTTTTAGTTACTTAGTCTTTAGTCATATAATACTTAGAGAAAAAAGATGTACGTCATTAATATACGATATGTCATAAAACATGCTTTATTATTTTCAACTAAATAATATATTTTATAATAAACAATATATCGTGACATGGTGACAGCGGTTCAGTAAAAATTACAGAAAATATCACAAAGGAAAATGTCTGAGGGTGACGAGCAAGGGCGCGCCAGTCAACGGTTTCCAACACTTTCTCCTCCTACATTTACGGGTAAAGCAGAAGATTGGAGAACATTTAGTAGTAGATTTGAATTATATCGTCATGCTTCGGGTCTCTCGGAAATGTCTGAAATCCATCAAGTTAGCACCTTTATGTATATCATGGGTGAGAAAGCTAACGATTTACTAGTTTCCTTTAATTTAAAACCAGAAGAAAAGAAAAATTTAAAAAAAGTATTTGCAGAATTTGATAAATACTATACTTCGACACATAATAAGATACATGCACGTGCTCGTTTCAATAGTTTAGTTCAAGAAAATAACGAAAGACTTGATGATTTTATAACTAGAATTTACTCTGCTGCTGAATTATGTCTTTATCCGGAAAATATTAAGGAGGAACTCATAAGAGATAGAATTATCGTTGGTGTTAAAGATGTCAATCTTTCTAATACGCTCCAACTAGATCCTAACATAACACTCGGAACAGTTCTTACACGAATACGGCAAGCTGAAGAGGTCGCTAAGCAACAATTATTTTTAAGACACGAGGAACTAAATGCTGTTAGGAAGAAAGTTAGGTCTCCTTTAAGATCGTGTGGTAGATGTGGAAAAACTCCAATGCATACATTTTTTATGTGTCCTGCTAAAAACAGTTTCTGTATCAAATGTCGAAACAAAGGCCACTGGGCACAGGTTTGTCGCTCGAACAGGAATCTCAATGAGTTGGATAATACAAATGAAGAGCAACAACCTTCTTCAAGCGAACAAAAATATATGGGTACAATTGGAGACGATTTAGAACTCCAATACAATTTTATTATAAAAAATGACCCTTGGAGAGTAAATTTAAAGTTGCAGGACAAAACGATGAATTTTAAGATAGATTCTGGAGCGGACGTTTCAGCTATTGGCGAAAAACATTTTAATAATTTAGACAAAATATCTTTGATACCAACTAAATCAAATTTAAAAGCAGCTGGTCAAGGTATTCTTAATGTTCTTGGTAAATTCATTGGTTTAATTACTTGGCAAAATAAATGCATAAAAACTGATATTTATGTAATTTCGAAATTAGAAGAGCCACTACTTGGTAAGCCAGCTATAGAAGCCTTAGGAATATTAAATCGAGTCAATACAGTAACATCATCTTTAATTGCTATTGAAAATTCAATTGAAACATTGGATTTGGATGCGTATTGCAGTAAATTATTTACAGGTCTAGGAAAACTTAAAGGCGAATATAAAATACATGTTTTACCAAAGTCAACTCCTTATGTCTTACACAGCCCAAGAAGATTAGCTGTACCTTTATATGAACCACTTAAAAAAGAACTGAAAGTGCTACAAGATTTAGAAGTAGTTTTTCCTGTTGACAAGCCGACTGCTTATTGTTCTGGTATCGTAGTAAGACCGAAAGAAAATGGCGAGATACGACTATGTGTAGACTACACGGAACTCAACAAGAACATATTAAGAGAGAGACATCAATTACCTTCAGTTGATGAATGTTTAGCTCAAATAGGCAACGCAAGGTACTTTTCAAAATTAGATGCCAATAAGGGATATTTCCAACTTCCCTTAGATGAAAGTTCTAAATTATTAACGACATTTATCACACCATTTGGGCGATATGCTTTTAATAGAATGCCAATGGGAATTGCTTGTGCTAGTGAGATATTTCAAAAGAAAATGCAATCAATAATTGAAGGTATAGAAGGCGTAATATGCTGTCAAGATGATATTTTAGTTTCCGGCAAAACGGTTGAAGAACACGACAGTCGATTAAAGAGAGTTCTTGACAGAATGATAACAGAAGGGGTTACTTTGAATAAGAATAAATGTATATTTCGGTCGGAAGAATGTAGCTTTCTGGGTCATATAGTAACCAAAAATGGTATACAACCTTGTCCTAAAAAAGTTAAGGCTATTTTAGATATGCCTATACCTACGGACGTGGCTACAATACGTAGTTTTCTAGGCATGGTTAATTATCACTTAAAATTTTTGCCTAATTTGGCTACAATCACTAAACCTATAAGAGATTTATTAAAAAAAGAAAAAACGCATTCTAAAAATAATAGTAAAATTATATGGTCAAAAGAATGTGATGATGCATTTACAGTGATTAAGGAACGGCTAAGTAATGTTTCGAAGTTGACGTTATTTGATCCAAATAAACCAATTCGAGTTACAGCTGACGCAAGTTCTTATGGTATCGGTGCTGTCATTGAACAATATGAATTAGAGCATACGACATGGAAGCCAGTAAGCTATGCATCTCGAAGCCTTATTCCAGCAGAAAGAAATTACGCACAGTTAGAAAAAGAAACTCTAGCCGCTACGTGGGCATGTGAAAAATTTTCAATGTATTTATTGGGACTACCTATGTTTGAGTTACGAACAGATCATTTACCATTAATAAAAATATTAGGTGATAAGCCTATATCAGATTTATCCGCACGGATGCAACGGTTTCGTCTCAGATTATCATGTTTTTCATACAAAATAAAACATGTACCTGGGAAGTACTTACATACTGCGGATACTCTATCAAGAGCTCCGATAGTGTCCGATGGGAGTGAATCTGATAATGAAGATGAAATGAAACTAGAGATAGTTGCTCAACTGGAAGCATTACCAATGACGGACTGTTTATTGGATCATATACGCAAAGTTCAACAAGAAGACGACGTTTGTAACCTGTTAAAGGAATATATTTATGCTGGTTGGCCTCAAAAGAAGTATTTATATAATGACTTAATCTCATTCTACGCATTTCGAGGTGAACTAGTAGAGCAAGATGGTATAATTATGAAAGGGCATAGAATATTTATTCCTAAGCAGTTACAAAGCAACATTTTAAAAAGATTGCATAACGGTCATCTTGGTATTGAAAAATGTAGACAGCGAGCAAGAGAATGTGTCTGGTGGCCTGGAATTTCAAGCAATATTAAGACTATGGTACAACAATGTCCTACATGCATTGAGTATAGACAAAACTTTGCCCAGCCATTAATACCGTCAGAACGACCATCGTATCCTTGGGAATTCGTTGCAATAGATTTATTTACTGCCAAGCAAACCAATTACATGCTAGTTATTGACTATTACTCAAGATATCCGGAGATATCAACATTGTATTCAACATCTTCGTCGACAATAGTAACCCATTTAAAGGTAATGTTTGCTAGATATGGTGTCCCAAGAGTTATAAGAACTGATAATGGTCCTCAATTTGTGTCCGACATTTTTAAGGATTTTGCTAAAGAATGGGGATTTCTTCACCACACTAGTAGTCCTCATGCACCCTGGAGCAATGGAATGGCAGAAGCAGGTGTGAAAATTGTAAAAAATATTATTTTGAAGTGTGATGATCCTATTAAAGGACTTCTGGCGTATAGAAGTACTCCACTCGAAAGTGGGTATAGTCCAGCGCATTTGATGTTTGGAAGACGACTAAGAACAAACATACCTATAGCTAATGAAATGTTAACTCCAGCTTTGGCTGATTTTGCATCACTGGATAGAGGAAAATGCAAGAGACAAGGAAAAATCAAATTTTATTATGACCACAGGCACAGAGTGAAAGAATTAGACGATTTATTGCCGGGTACGAGAGTTTGGGATACAATTTTAAAGACTTACGCTACTGTTGTTAAGAAGCGTCAAGAACCAAGAAGTTACGACTTAATAACAGAGGGAAAGAAAACAGAAATAAGACGAAATATTCGCCATTTGGTTAAAGCTGCCCCAGTTTCTTTAGAAACAAATAAGAAAGGTGTCTATACTGATTATTCAACCCTTTTTCATACAAATCAAGATGTTTTACCGTCTACAACAACCACTCCGCCTGTGACTCAAAATTCTAGTCCTCCTCAATATTATTCTACCAGATCGGGCCGTTTAGTTCGACCACCAGATCGCCTTAATCTATAAGTTCATTTATTATTATTATTTTTATTTTTTCTATATATGTTTTAGAAGTTAAGTACTTATGTTTTAAAAGAAAAAAGGATGTTATAGTAAATACTTTTTAGTTACTTAGTCTTTAGTCATATAATACTTAGAGAAAAAAGATGTACGTCATTAATATACGATATGTCATAAAACATGCTTTATTATTTTCAACTAAATAATATATTTTTATAATAAACAATATATCGTGACAGTGCCTTGAAAAAAATTCGAAGTCGGCGTCAAGTAACGGCGACAAGACAAGAAACAAGAGTCAACTCGCGCATAAAGGGATGTTTTTGTTAAGTTTATATATAATCGGTTAAAGAAATATACTTCCTCTATACTAACTTCACCACTTTAAGAAGTACCTATGGGTACTAGAAATGTTTTTATCTCTTTTCACCCCTTTAAAGGGTTAATTTTCAAAAAGCGGATTAGGCTGTACATTGATCCGTCAGTCAGTAAGGATAAAACATCTTATGTATAGAGATAATTATATCCACCTATATAGTATAATTATAGAGAACCGAGATGGCCTAGAGGTTAGAACACGTCGATCTCAACCGTTGATCGCGAGTTCAAAATCCGGTTAGCACCGCTGAATTTTCAAGTGCAAAATTTGTGTTTAAATTCATCTCGTGCTCGGCGTTGAAGGAAAACATCGTGAAGAAACCTGCATGTGCCGGGAGAAATTCTGACACATGTATATCCGCCAACCCGCAGTGGAGCAGCGTGGTGGATTAAGCTCTAAACCTTCTCCTTAATGGGAGAGGAGACCTTTAGCCTGCAGTGGGGCATTTAGCATGTTAACTCTTAATAGTCTAATCAAAATTAAATATAATATTTCTTTATCAATAATATTTTTTACGACAGATGTAACGTGAAGATTGTGTAATAAAAATACTTTTAAATCTATCTATTAATGATAATTTTTGATAATTATCATATCGTAACCGATAATTAATTTGAATTATCACTTATTGTATTACACCTTTTTAAATGATTCCATGTGAAAATAGTTGGATTTTTAAGGCAATCATTTTTAATATATTGTTAGTCTATAAAAGTTAGCTACAATAATTTCGGTAAATACATTGCATATTTATCGAAATTTAAATTTAATTATCTTCTCGCTATTGCACACAATAAGTTGACAAAAGTTTTATCGTAATCGGATAAATGGTATGACGACGTTTAGATTAAACACACAATACAAACAAACATTAATTTTTATATACTAATTTTAGCTCGCAACTTCGTCTGCTTCTAAGCTTATTGATATAAAATACCAAAGGCACCAGATTTTAATTTAGACCAGTACTGATACAGCTGTGTAAACCGCATCCAATTTTGTACATGAGTTTTGTGTGATGCGCGGACAACGTTTGATCAGGTATATTTTCATTATTACATAGTATCGATATCGATGAGTAGGATATAAGAAAGTATATGAAATACTGAGAATTATAAACATATATACATATCTATACTAATATTATAAAGCTGAAGAGTTTGTTTGTTTGATTGATTGTTTGCTTGAACGCGCTAATCTCAGGAACTGGTCCAATTTGAAAAATTCATTTCAGTGTTAGATAACCCATT
Source organism: Hypolimnas misippus (assembly GCA_037950945.1). Classification (NCBI taxonomy): domain Eukaryota; kingdom Metazoa; phylum Arthropoda; class Insecta; order Lepidoptera; family Nymphalidae; genus Hypolimnas; species Hypolimnas misippus. The sequence continues at coordinate 8,830,881 of JBBEEQ010000009.1, forward strand.
TATCGAGGACGGCTATAGGCTATATATAATCACGTTAAGACCAAAAGGAGTGGAGCACCAATGAAAAATGTTTCAAAATCGGGGGAATTTTCCTATTGAGAGAGCTTACGCTGCGTGCGCTGCGTAAACGGTTAAAGTTTCGCAAAAATCATGTATAACAGTAGGTATTGTTCCCCTTTAAAGGTTCTAAAAAAAGTCCACGACAGCATATATCTATCTTTTAAGGTTAGCTTACTATAACCTTTTTTATGCTAACCAAATGTGTTCTAAAATAATACATTATTAGCCCAAAGTAACTATTCCACGCGGACAAAGTCGCGGGCGGAAGCTAGTGTAGGTATATAATGCCATATCGAACTTTTTTACTTTTTATCATTTCGCAGTAGGTATTCGGATTTCATTGCTAATAATTAAGTAGTTCAAATACCAGCTCCGTTGGTGAGGCATTCAACATTTAAAATTTCTAATAGTTTTTTTTTAATCTTTTATCTGCTTAAAAATTAAAAAAAAAATTATTTGATATTTTAACTAATAAAAAAACAATCCAACAACCGAGTAGAAAAGGTGTTGAAATAGGCGAATATAAGTAGTTATAATGAAAACTTTTTAGTTATTTTTATTGCATTTTATCCAAAAATAGCTATACCCGGAATGTATTGCAATGCCACCGAAAATAAATCTATTGTTTCGACCAGAAACCCTCGTGTGAATTTTCAGAATACCCTACGAAAGTTTTATAATAATCCGATCAATGACTTCGGAACGCATAGAGGACAATCATACGAACATTGATCTTTTTATATAGATTAAAATAATTTATTCTGATAAGAAATTCCGTAATTGGTTTCAAACCAATGTCAGATCATGACAAACAATTTAAAAGTGTAAAATTAACCAAAGAATATTTATGTTTACTGTATTTTTATTAATTTAATTGTCTATCTTTATTGTTACTATGGTTTTAATTTCATAATTGCTTAGGCTTATATTGATTGAGAGTATGTAATAATATAATATCTGATAATACTTTTTATAATGTACATTACCTATATTTATTGTGATTTATCATGGAATTCTAACTTACAATACATTCTAATATAAAGAAATAATTAAAGTAAAAAGAAAAAAAATTAGAGTTTAACTGTCATACCACAAAAGACGCATTAAAACCATGTTGATCACGTGTCTAGCTAAACAGTGTTTAAGATTTAAACATTGCTTAAAATATTATCTGAATTGCTTAACAGCGAATAAACTCATAAAAAAACTTATTGATAAAATGTTATAGGTTACATTTGACAGCAAAAATAGGTTTTAAACGTCTAGTAAACTCACTTAAACGTATATTAATCTATGTCTAAAGCATGTTTAACTCAAAACTGTCTTAGACGCGCGTTTAACGTCTGTTTAAATCTTTTGTAGTAAGGCAGTAAGTTTTTATTTATATTAGTGAGAATGTTTGTCAAAATTAATTTTTATGAAGATTTTAAGTCATGATTCATACCCTTGCAATATTCAATGTGCAACGAATAGGATTCGGTTGTTTAGAAGACGCAGTACTGCGTTTCCCAAAATAACTACGTTGTGAGAACCAGTTGGGATTTAAACGGTAGTTATTAATTATTTATAACACGAGGAGATAAATACCTTTGTTGATATTTCACAGGAATACGTTATTTTAATCGACTAATACGTAAATATATAACAGAATTGTTTTCTTAATTTTATAAAAACTAATATTTTTTTAGACTGTCGACCCGTGACCACGAACGCTGCAAAGTGCTCGAAACGTCGGGATGATAAAAATAATTAATATACGCGATTTAAATCCGTTTAAAATAGTTTTATTTCAATGAATAATAATCGCGAAAATCTAAGACAACAAATATTTTTGTTTTTAATATTTTTAAATAAAATATACTTGGGCCTTGGGTTAAGGTCACGATAGCTTTAACATAATAATAAACTACGATTATTGTGTCTCGAATAGAAAAAATATATTAGCATACCTTATTCGTTGGATATCGTTACGTGTCGGATAACTTTATCAGGAATATATCTTTTAAATTGGACGAAGTTGCCTAGCAACCAGCTAGCGAATGGGTATGACAGGGGAAACTATTTTTGGGCCAACGTCAAAGTTGAACAATGGACATGAGTACAGATTTTTAACGTCAAATTGTAATATATTTATATAGACAGTATTAAGAAATTCTTTAATGCTGTTACTTTTTTGAAACCACATTTCGGCCCATATGTCTTTAATTGACTACATATTTAGATTTAATCAAACGTAATTAATATTATCGATTTGGCATATTTTTTCATCTATCAACACAATTACCACACGTAATTATCCATACACATGTAAATTGAAATGGATGTGTTTCACACACGTACACATTGTGGCACACAACGACATTTACAGTGTACACATATCTGAAACACGCACACACGCAACGATTAAAATAGTAAATAACAATAGGTACGTCGCTCGTTAACCATTCTAAAATACAAAATAATTATAGTGATGAGATATTGACAGAAAATTAGAAAAAATAGAAAAGAAAAATTATTGCCAATTTTTTTATGCCTATTAAAAAAAATAACAATAGATTTTTATTTTTACTCTGTAGCAAGGAATTTTCGCGCCAACATTTTATGCGTGGGACGTTAATAGCTGTCAAGTACTGTTAGTTGAATACTTTATTATCTGTCGCTTGAACATCTGGAGGAAATACATTTCCTTTTATTTTTATGTACTTTATAAAGTTTACATAAAACATATACACATATACAAGGTGCCGCAAAAGTAATGCCATAGTATGAATTAGCTGCTACTTTAATATGTATAACTTAAAGGTGACTGACTGACTGACATCTAGTGAGTGATCTATCAACGCACAGCCCAAACCACTGGAGGGATCGTGCTGAAATTTAGCATGCAGATAGATGTCATGACGTAGACATCCGCTAAGAGAAGATTTTTATTAATTCTACCCCCAAGGGGATAAAAGTTTGTATGAAAGTTTGTCAATTTTTAACCGATCGGGCTAAAACTTTGCATGCATAAAGCTACTATTACGTAGCACAGACATCGCAGTCGAAGTCGAAGTCGTAGAAAAGACGAAGACACGAGCACCAGCTAGTTTTGTTGTAAATGTAAAAAAGAGCTCTGTTTTCATCAAAAAATTAAGTTCATTCTTGATTACACAGGTTGGAAAAAAATTATATCGCTTAAATGGCCACCAATTTGGGAATTGATGCATAATTGCGCTCTTTTTACGGCATTTTGAAAAGCTTGCAAAACATCTGGCTCCAAATTATCGATTTCTTCTCCAAAATTAGCTTTCAAGTCTTCATTTCTACATCATAAATGTCAAAGCACAGTAACATTTGGCGCGATCTGCCAAAATTGCGTCCGATTCAAATTATGAGATTACTTTTGCGCCACCATGTATATGTTTCTTAAGAATGTATGTAGTGTTATTTTCGCAGAAAATTATAACTCCACTAATCGATAGTTTTATTTCCAACTTGAAAGGTATTCAATTATAGTTTCAATTAATGAAGTCATACTCAGTCGCTAGCTAGTTGCTAGGCAACGTCGTCCAAGGTGGTCGGCATTCTGGGTGCCCAAATTCGTAAACTTAAGTTTTAACTTATAATACTTATATAGAATATCGATATTCTTCTACGCCCAAAAAGACTAATGGGATTAAATGAAAGATTGTATTTTTACCAGTAGATTAATTGTGCATGTGCTACCATTATTGCAATTCGATACATTTTGTCAGTTGATTTCGGATTTTTGTACTAAAACGAAACAAATCGACTATGTAACAATAGCGGTATCTCAATATAATAACCCTCTAGCATCCCGATTTTTTTTTTTGGAAAGTAAAATGTATTCTGAACATACACATAGCTTTAATATTTACCTTTGTTGAAGTTTTACAAGTGGGTGTTGCAAGTTTGACCTAATAGTTTCGGAATGCGTTTGACTTCAGTTTATTATCTCATTGGTTCAACTGTTTCTTCCTGTTTTAATATAACATCTAGTAGTTTTATGATCGCCTGGTCATATTGTTTGCATTTATATGTATATTTTAAAAGTTTATATTAGATGATGTATCTATTTGTTTTAGTTGATTTAAGAATTTTATATAAATATATTTTATAACATAAATAATTGTTGATCTAAATTGAATACATACAACACTGTAATACGGCAAGAAATAAATAATCGCTATATTATTAATCGCTTAAAAGAATTTGGTTGGATAAATTTTAATCTCCATGACTGCCGATAGAATGGAAAACTTCAAACTATGAATGAAATAGACGTGAAAGAAAATATTGTAATAAATATTTAAATATAAAAGTTCGCGTGCGGTTCTTTCGTGGAGTATCAGAACAGAATCGGTATTATACATTTTAAATAATAACGTTTACATGATGTGTTGTGAGATGTCGTAATGGCTTCGGATGTGTCGCATCAGAAACGCTCCCAGTTCGCGTTAGAAGCGTTGGTTGTGATGAAATTTATTTATTTATTTTCGTTTATTGGCAATCCAACAGCGTTACTATATCGTTGTCTTAGATTGCGGGAGTATACAAACTCGAATGTGAGTGTGGTTTATCTTACATAGCCCAAACAAAGAGAAGCATCGGTACTAGGGTCAAGGAACACATAGGATATGTCAAAAATAGGCGTTCCTCAAAGTCTGCAGTTTGTGAACATGCTTTGGATAAACCTAACCATTTTATCCGATTTGATAAACCACAAATCCTCGCTAGAGAACACAGATTCATTCCTAGAATGATACGCGAGGCTATTGAAATTCAAAAACATCCGAACTTCAATAGAGAAGATGGTTGGAGACTTTCGAACACCTGGGATCCACTTATTAAAAATTTAAAATCCCAAGTCCAACAGACTGCAAGACCAAAAGATACAGTTAGTGCCTTCTGCGTGCAACCGGAACGTATTCAAGATACCATCTTAGAAACCGTTGGCGGTAGTTGTAAATAATATTTTCTAAAACCTCAAATAGAAAAATGTCACCTTAGTCTACCCGTGACCACGAACGCTGCAAAGTGCTCGAAACGTCGGGATGATAAAAATAATTAATATACGCGATTTAAATCCGTTTTAAAATAGTTTTATTTCAGCGTTACTATAATTTTGTATAGTAACAATATAGTTAAAAAATAAGGCCAAAGGTCATTCAAAATACTGTCCTGATGAGTTCGAACACGACATAATAATGTAAACGCTGGCCATCACGTCATGACACGAAACGTGTCGTCACGTCAGTCAAATATAAATTCGCCTTTATGCTTTGGTTGTCTAGGGTGAGGTTTTCATTTAGCAGACGCTTTATTAACATCATTCGGATAACATCACTCAAACACACTCAAACACACATTAATCATCATCATTCATCATTTCAACCGTAGAAAGTCCACTGCTGGACCATAGGCCTCCTAAAGGTCTCCAAAGGGAACGGTTCGGAGCGGCCTGCCTCCAGCGTCTTTCCGCGACTTTAACAAACAAACTTTAATATGAAACTAATATGGCACGGTTTCCTCGAAAGCGTATTTTGACACCGTAAAGTCAAAGAGTTGTTTAGACGCCGATAATTTGATGGATCGAAACTATAGGAAACCAAAAAATTAACATTGACGGTGACACTAAGAAATAAGATTTTACCCTACCAAAAATCGCTCAACGCAGCTGTAGCAGTTTTTAACCCCTGACGCAAAAAGAGGTGTGTTATAAGTTCGGCCGTTATGTGTGTGTCAGTGGCACCGTAGCTCCTAAACGGGTAAACCGATTTGGATGCGATTTTTTTTAATGAATTGTCTAGCAATGGTTCTTAGACATATTTTACCAAAATCGGTCCAGCTTCAATGAATAGATTGTCGGGGGTTTATTAAAATTTACAATAACGTTGTCTTAGATTTTCGCGAGTATTACTCATTGAAATAAAACTATTTTAAACGGATTTAAATCCCGTATATTATTACGTTCGTGGTCACGAGCAGTCTACCACGAACGTTGTAAAGTGCTCGAAACGTCGGGATGATAAAAATAGTTAATATACGCGATTTAACTCCGTTTAAAATATTTTTATTTCAAAATTTACAATTTTAGTCAATTATAAATTGAATTTGATTTTTACAAGTTCTATAAAACAAGGTACACTCCATAAAAAGAAGTATATAAACTAACTGAGGTTAATAAAACTGATTTTTAGTGCATAATTGCGTGTATAAAACTTGAAGAGTCACAATTATGCCGCCGGCTTATCGTGCTGTATAAATATTGTGATAACGGCTCGGACCTGGCATTATCATCGCCATTACATGGACAATATTATAATTTATATACAGGGCAATAAAAATAAACGCAAGATTACCTACAATTTTTGTTTCTTATAGTATGGCGTGCATCCGCAAAATTATGTTGGACAAGACACGAAGGATGATCTCCTTTTACAAGAGTTTTAAAAAAATTTTGAAAGTCCAAATGATTTGATGAGAAACTGCAAGAAATCTAAAACAATACAATGAAATTAAATGAATTAAATACAGCGTTTAACTACGTACTATTATATAATATACATAATATATAAACAAATTATTTATTATGATCAAAAAAAAAAATGTTGACAATACCGTTTGAAATGAACTAAAATTAAACAAACTTATATAAGGAAAAGAACCTAGCTCCCGAAACTAAAAGATGTAGTATGGTCCAATGAAATTATATAACATTCTGTAGATATATTCAATATAACACCCAAATTGTCGATGACTATAATTTTGTTTCGAAATAACATGTGTCTAATTGGCACAACTAAAAGACATTACCAAAGAATTGAATTGAATGATTTTGTTTAAAGACGTTAACCTAGCAACTAGGTAACGATTGAAAATGACAGGCGAAAGTCTCTTTAAGTCAACAGGACCATTAACAAGCTCATCGACGATGGAAATAGATGCAAGGATGGAAAAATAAATTTTTAGCGTAAAATAGAATGCAGGTAACATTTGCAAATTTAAAAAATATCGTTGGTGTGGCCGCCATTTTGTCGACCACATTGACTTTGTTTATAAACGTTGTCTAGCAACCAAGTAACGACTGAGTATGACAGACGAGAGAATATGTGGAACGATAGGACAATTGGACGCTGATAAGCAATACTGTGTCAAGCTACACGGATTCATTTTGACAAAATGACGTCTAAAAATATCAAACCAATTCATAATCAATTTGTTTGAAGAAGTTTATATCCATCGTATCTATCTTTTCTATTTCGATAAAAGGTATGAATTAAAAGCAGATTGGTATAATATAAAGTTTTATCTAATAATAAGATTTTCTAGTAAACCAGATTATTTTATTTAACAAAATATGCGACACACTTCAATATTCGAAACATTTAATTAAAGAACCTTTCTCCATACTAACTTAGTTTCAATAGTACCTAATACATCAATATCTATGAATTGGACTGGGTTGACACATTATTGCTTATCAGTATCCAATCAACAAGCTTTTAACGATGGAAATCGATACAGGTTTTTATCGTGACATAGTATGAACGTAAAATATCATTTTGGTATGTCCGCCATTTTGGTTTTCTAAAATCAAAGCTTAGCTTGTAACCATCGCAATGGTTCGGGCAAGTTTATAAATAGCCTCATTGTTCAAAATCCTGGAACTGTTAATGTTCCGAGGGTATAAAGAATCGGACACATTTAACCAGATATGTACGTGTTAAATACATACCCTCGTCTTGTGCGGTCGGGTAAAAACTCCGTTGTTCAGACATAACCAAACCGTATTAACTCCGAATATTTTAGTGTTATAACACATAAATTTAGGTTTTATCAGATGTAACTTGTAAAAAACCACTGAACCTATTATAAAAATTATGATAGTACTAGCTGCCTCAATAAATAAACTTTAACTCAAAAGTAATTTTTCAATTCGAACCAGTAGTTCCTGAGATTAGCGCATTCAAACAAACAAATTCTTCAGCATTATAATATTAGTATAGATTATAAATAATAATAAGTATATAAATGTATCACACTCAACAGCCCCTATTAGGATCTCATAATCATGTTTCGGGGTTTCGGAAACAAAACACAAACCTCAGATTATGACAAGCGTCCGTATAGCTAATACAGAAGTCCCCGTGACCGGGGATCGAACCCGCGACTGTTAGTTCTTCCGTTAATTGCTACTATGGGAAAGGAATAATATCTTAGATGGTCTTAGGCTATATTTTATGCACATATGTGTAATATTTAAAAACAAAGTCTACAATCTGCGCCGCGAAGCCGCGATTGGCTAATAAAATTCAAATCAGAGACTTGAACGTATAACTCTTATTAGGTCAACGTGTAAATAACACATCATCCATATCCTTCATGGCTTTAGCATTAATTTAGCATCTCTCGATAATAATTATTGACCTTGCCGGTGAATTATTTCTGAGGGACCATCAACTGTGTTTATACTTCGTCTATTCAAACTCAAACTCAAAATATACTTTATTCAAATGGGCTTTAACAGCACTTTCGAATCGTCAAGTTACATGTCATATTTTAATTTTTATAAAGCTACCACCGGTTCGGAATGTAGTCTCTACCGAGAAGAACCGGCAAGAAACTCGATAGTAACTCTTTTAAAATAATTTATACATAATGTATTTTTATTACATTTTAATTATGTTATCCGGATAGAAAATCAACGCTTATCAAATCCACGCCTCTTTGTCGTCAAAATATTCTTGTATGGTATAATATGCTTTATTTATTAAAGATTTTTTAACGTAGGCTTTAAACTTATTAAGTGGCAAATGTAAAACTGTTTGCGGGATTTTATTATAGATGCGAATACCAGATCCCAGAAACGATGAACTGACTTTATGAAGACGAAAGTTTGGTATGAAAAGTTTATTTTTTCTTCTAGTGTTTACACAATGCCTGTCACTGTTCTTAGGAAAACCATCACTATTTTGAAAGATATATAAAATATTAACGTAAATGTATTGTGACGCAACCGTGAGAATATCTATCTTCTTAAATACATCCCTAAGGGAGTCTCGAGCTCCGACTATATATTGCTCGAATAGCTCTTTTTTGTAAGACAAATACAGTCTCAATGTCTGTGGCATTACCCCAAAGTAATATACCATAAGACATAACACTGTGAAAGTAACTAAAGTATACTAGACGAGCAGTATCAATATCAGTTAAATTTTTAATTTTTCTAACAGCATAAGCTGCGGAGCTGAGTCTTCCTGCAAGGGATGACAAATGGGGCTTCCACTGAAGTTTTGAATCTAAAGTAATGCCCAAGAATACTGTACTATCAATTACATTAAGTATTTCATTATTCAAAACAAGATTAAAATTTTGTTTATTAACGTTAGGTAGTGTAAATTCGACACATTTCGTCTTTTTGGCATTTAAAACTAAATTGTTTAGAGTAAACCATTTCTGTACATGCGATAGTGCATTGTTTACGTCGTCATACTTATCTTTCTTTCTGTCGACTTTAAATATTAATGAAGTATCATCAGCAAACAACACAATATCACAAATATTGTTAACATAAAAAGGCAAATCATTAATGTAAATTAAAAATAAAAAAGGACCCAAAATTGATCCTTGTGGAACACCCATTTGGAGAACAGATCCAGAAGACTTTGTTCCGTTAATAGTAACTTGTTGAATTCTACCGCTTAAGTATGAAGCAACTATATCAAGAGCTTTATCTTTAATACCATAATAATTAAGTTTCTTCAATAGCGTTTCATGTACAACACAATCAAACGCTTTTGATAAGTCACAAAACACTCCGATAGCATTCTGTGACTTTTCCCAAGCATCATAAATATGTTTTAGAAGGGCCACTCCCGCATCAGTCGTAGAACGACCTTTCGTAAACCCGTATTGTTCACTATGGAAAATATTATTAGCTTTAAAATGTACTAGAAGTTGATTTAAAATAATTTTTTCGAAAATTTTACTTAAAGATGGGAGTATAGAAATTGGCCGGTAATTACTGGGATCGCACTTATTCCCTGTTTTAAAAAGAGGTATTATTTTACTATTTTTCATAAGGTCAGGAAACGACCCCGAATCTACACATGTATTAAAAACTAAAGCTAAATGAGGAGCAATATCATTAATGATAGTACTAAGTAATTTGACTGATATGCCCCATAAATCATTGGATTTTTTAATATTTAACGATTTAAATGTTTTAATAATATCAGAAGGACTAACGTATTCAAACGAAAAACGGACACTACATAGAGCGACGTTATTTTCTAATAATGTGGTAGCGTCTAATGTAGATGAGTTTAAATGGGATGTTACCTCGTTAGGTATTTTAGCAAAAAAAATTTCAAAAACATTTGCCACTTCTACTTCCGAAGTAATATTTACTTTATCTACCTGTAGTTTAATCCTTTCATTATTATTCTTTCGCTGTCCCGACATACTATTGATAACATCCCATGTAGCCCTAATTTTATCGTCCGAACTTAAAATTTTGTTTTTAATATATTTAGATTTTGCGTACATGCAAACCGATTTAAAAATCTTGGAATAATTTTTTACATATTCTTTAAATTTAATGGATTGATTAAGCTGCTTCATACTGTACAATTCATATAGCTTATCTCTGCTTTTGTGTATACCTACGGTTGCCCAATCACTAAATTTTAATTTAGTATTTTTATAAAATGTTTTTGTTTTAAAAATCTTATTAAATTCGGTGATAAGCAAATTAAAAAAGGAACCATAAAGTTTATTTGGATCGATTAATTCGATTGGAATTCTCTGAAGTTTGTTTCCTGGATATGGATATGGATTTTCGCGTTGACGTTTTTTAATTTTATTTCCTGTAATTTTTTTCTTATATACATATAAGTAGCTTATGTTTGCGGCTGCGCATGCGTCGTGTTTGATTTCTCTGTATGAACTTTGTTCCCCTGGTTTATGTCGTTAGACTTTATAAAACTCTTTCAAATCAAGTTGAACGTTTGCAATTCGTTATAGATTTTTTTTTAACCTACCACCGTTTCGGAATTTAGTCTCTACCGAGAAGAACCGTCAAGAAACTCGATAAGTACTCTTTTAAAAATCATTAATACATAATAAATTTTTTTAAAGTTTAATTTAGATATCCTTTTAGAAAATTCGTTCAATGATTTGAGCTGTGTCTTAATACAGTCAGTCAGTAAGTGTTGCCTCATATACACACTAAGTAGTTCTAACGAATGGGTAGATTGCCTGATGTAAAATAATAACCGCCCATGAACATTTGCAGTACCAAAAGAGCACCAAATGTGGTTCCAGTGTAAAAGGTGTAAGAAATCAAGGAGAATAGAAAGCAATGGAAGGGGTGGCATTCTCACAAGAATCTTATATTCAATGAATATGTCGACTTCAACATGTTGTAGAAAGTATTTACTTTTTATTTACTTCTTTTGAAGTCGGTTTTTTTAAATCTTGTTACTTCCAAATCATGACACATATATGCTGATAAGCAATATTGTGTCAAGCCATACGGACTTGGCGTCTAAAGATGTTAAACCTGTTCTTAATAAATTTGTTTGAAGACGCATATATTCATTTTTTTTTCTATTTTGATAAAAATGTATGATGAATCAAAAGCAGATAGATTTATTTAATATGTTATCTAAAAATAGGTTTTTAAATATTTAAGATTATTTTATTAATTGCAAAATATGGAATGCACCTGAAATTCGAAGCATTGCGTTAAGAAACTTTTTTCCATACTTATTAGTTTAGATGACTTAAAATTAGAATGCATAATGTTAAATAGGTGACGTAGTATCAAAATACATCAATATCTCCAAATTTGACTTTTTGTGGGTTGACACATTATTGCTTATCAGCATCCATATATCCGCTAACCTACAGTCGAGCAGCGTGGATTAAGCTCTAAATCATTTTTTTTTTCGAAAGAGAAAAGGCATTTACCCAGAGCGACATTTACAGACTGCTACTCACTTCCAAATTTATTCTTTATTTATTCTTGTTATTTAAAACACATATAAAAGCAGGATATATTTTATTGCACAATAAATAAAGAAGAATAAGAAGCTCTTCAGATATTAAACGATTTATGCTCCACCGTATACAGTAGTATGCTTAGTCCTAATCTGGTCGAAGATAAGCAGTTTAAAGTATTATTTCATATCTAATATTGATAAATCGAATAGTTGCTAACTAACTTACTTTAGATAATTCAATCTGATAAAAAAAGAATATTTTTGGAATTTTTTTGCTACATTTTTGATTTAAAGTTGAATAAGGCGTGGTCATGACGACTGTTCTAGTATGTTACTGTACCTCTAACGACGACAGTTTCAGGTTCGATCCATTTAAATATTTATATAATGTGTATAAATATTTGTAGGTCCTATATCCTATCCTAGGTCTGGGATTTTGTCATTGTGAACCTTCCTACTGTGTTTCATTAAACTAAGTCTCGGTTGTTATCACAATCACCTGATTATGATCGTAACTCATTTTAGAAAGACTATTCTAATCTAAATGGTTACTGGCTTACCGTCAGGGGTTGCTGAGGTCAGGTGGCAATTGCTCTTTGTAAAAATCAGTAATTAGTCAATATTTAGACTAGAGTAATAAGCAAACTCTAAAATAACCGAGAAAATTTTAGGTAGGTTTGCTTTTTAAAAGGAATTTTTAATCTTTTTTTTTTTTGAAGAACATTCTAGAGAAAATGCATAGGGCTGCATGAATCCAACGTTTGCATAAATCACGAGGTTTTTGCCATCATCGTTGGTTAAATCTCCACTTTAGATTGAATGATTGATTGATCCAATGGAAACTCCATTGATCAATCAGTACGAGCAGCTATCGAATAAGAAAAATAATTGATTAAATTTAAAATGATTCACATTCTGCTAAGATATCGCATAGCACACATATGTAAAACAACATACATACATTCTCTGAAAATTACATCCAGCCCACTGAGATTCGAATGATACACGGCTAGACGCACGGACAGAAAGATACACAAACAGATGGACAACGATTGCTTACAACACGAATTGAAACCTTCGTCCTTTTTCTAAAGCTTGTTTAAAAAATCAGTTTTGATTCGTATCGTTGTCTTAGATTTTCGCGATTATTATTCATTGAAATGAAACTATTTTAAACGGATTTAAATCGCGTATATTAATTATTTTTATCATCCCGACGTTTCGAGCACTTTGCAGCGTTCGTGGTCACGGGTAGACTAAGGTGACATTTGTCTATTTGAGATTTTAGAAAATATTATTTACAACATCATTTCATCAACATCATTTAAGAAACCGTTGGCGGTAGTTGTAAATAATATTTTCTAAAATCTCAAATAGACAAATGTCACCTTAGTCTACCCGTGACCACGAACGCTGCAAAGTGCTCGAAACGTCGGGATGATAAAAATAATTAATATACGCGATTTAAATCCGTTTAAAATAGTTTCATTTCAGTTTTGATTCGTGCAGAGATTCCTTTTTACGGAAGTCCTTCAAAAATCGACAAAAGATAAAGTAGAAGAAGCTAGTCTTATATAAAAATAGATAGAGTGTTTATCATCTGTATCAATAAATGTTGTCAGGTTGTCAACAACTACAGAGCCTACGTTCTTTTTCCTTACGTCTGTTCGACCGTCCGAAAATCCATTTTAAATCTCAAGCGTAAAAGCCAAAAGACAACCATATCGCAAAAATGTTTCTTTTCACGGCTTACCAATTTTCATTTATCATATTTATTATTCCTTTTAATTGGTTATATTAAAACACAGCTCAACCCACTGAATAAATTGTACTGAAAGGCAAGCAGATATTATTATGAAGTAGATATTCGTTAAGAAAGTATATGCAAAATTTAATGTTTTAATCGCGACGGCGACGATAAAGTTGGCTTAAAGTATTGCATTGCAAATTAGCAGTATAAATAGCAAAAAGAAAAATTCGATAAATCTGAAGAGCGTTTGGAAGATTAAAGTATTTTTTATCACATATTTTACAGAATTGAATGGTCTCAATCACTTTCCTACCCATAGTGACGTATGGAATAGTAACGTTGATAATTGTAAAATACCGTTTTCTGTTAATTCAAAGAAATAAAAAAATCCTAATGAATTTTAGTAAGCCTTAAAAGTCTATTCCCGAGACTGGAGGTCGAAATCACGAGTCTCGAAAATACGAAGAAATCGTCGAGAGTCTCGAAATTTTTAAGACTGAGAGTCATTCCCTAAAAGAGAGATGGGAGTGCAAATTTTCTATGTAAAAATAAAACTGCGCGAGCTAATCTGCGAGCAAAAGCTAGTCTTATATAAAAATACAATATATATCCCATATCCCGGTGTCACGTTAGCCCACATATTGAAGGTCACGTTCGAGTGGCACTCGTCATTATCGGCGCGGTGAGATTTCGCCGTGTTTATCGCTGCCATGATTCTCTGAAACGTTCTGTGTGTCATATTGTTTGAATGTTACGTACATGTTAAATGTCATAATTTATTGTTATTATTTTAGGATGTTGTTTCAGTTAAATTATTTATCTTTTACTATTGGGTAATGATGTATAAAATAACTATCAATATGTTATAAATGTTATATGATCTGGGGTTCTAGTCTATCTATCTATCGTAGAACGAGGGAGGGTGCGTACTGCCGATATATACCAATATCTAACTAATCAATGAGGTACCATAGACAAAATTATTAACTTTTATGATATATTCCTAACAATAAGCTCATGGATTTTGGCACCCAGTTTGCTGACCATTAGTTAGCTAATGACAGGCGAGTATACATAACTTGGGTGAACAAGTCATTTGACGGTCAAAGTTGGAAATAGGTACAGATTTTTGATGCCAAATTATATGAACGTTACATATCTATGCCATCAAAATCATAACTAGTACAAAAAACCAAGTCTCCCAACTCAGTTCTTCTACCGTATAAAGTTGTGAGTAATACCAAGTCGGTTAATTTATTCAGTCCTTACTTAAGAGACCTCCTATCTTAAGTTATTACATAATTAACTAACCTAACAACATATTATAGAGACTATGTAAATATTAAAAATCTATTAGGTTTTAAATAAATGGAATGACTTGGCCATCATATTAAAACAAAATGTATCTCACAAATAATACATAACATATTAAATGAAATCAGATTGTTATGTTATTTATACGTCTCTTTTCAGGCTCTGGACTAACTTTGTACCAAATTTAAATCAGTTCAGAAATTTAGGCATGATTGCGTAACACTCTGAGTTACTTTCGTATTAATATTATAAGTATACACAGATTTCGACAGAATATCAGTGTTGCTAGCTTTTTGGCCGGTAACAATTATTGTGTTGAAATTCATATCCATAGCGACACGAGTGTAATTGAATAAGTAAACATTACTTTTAACCAGATAAACTCTGTATTTGTATTGGTTATTTTAAACTCTGTAATGTTAAGTTTATGTTTCAGCTGTTGTTTATTCTCTTGTTATTTGTATAACTGTTGCATGCTTTTATTAATTTTTGTGTTATTGAAGCAAATAAATAATTCATTCATTCATTCATATACAGATAATATTTAATTTGAGAGTTAGACTTTGTTGCAACTGCGCAGTAAACTTATACAAATTAAAAGCCATAATTTAAACATGTCACCCCCATCACCTTTAAGGTTTAAATGTACCATGACTCGAATGTTACATCGTTTGCTGCATTGAGTCTCATTAACATAGAATTGACCCATGTAAATATTGATTGTGGTGTAACGATGACCGGCAAAACATTGACTGCGATGGTGTAAATAGTATCAGTTAACATACAGGTTAAGAATTGTCTATTGTGTACAGACTTCTATTCTAGAAGGCAGATGTTTTGATTTAAGATTGATTTGATTTTACATCATCCAAGATATCATTCAAAATGATTCTATGGCAAAGTTCAAAAAGATTATAAAGAAACGTTTGTTTGTTAGAGGTTATTATGATATGAAACATTTTATAGATGACACACCATAGGAATAAGGTGATCGCCTCCAAGCTGTCTCAATATATTTAATGATTTATAACCAATATTGTTTAAAAAAATACTTGTGCTGAGTTCAAAATTTAAATCGAATTAGCATTCCTCTTTCCTTCTCTATATAAACTATAAGTCTGCGAAATTAATACATCTCCGTTCGCGCAATTTCCGAAAAAAAGTGCACAAAGTCTTTGCTTTGTGTATCTATAATGACACGAAATAGTACAAAGTAGGGATGCTACGAAGCTTCGACTCCGGTTCCGTTAAGTCGGAACTTCCGATTATTATTACACCTTCGGTTCCGACTTCGGCTCCGACACTTTAATATCGAAGGTTTTAATCGGAGGTCGAAGTATAACATAGCGGCGGGAGCGCGGGCGGCCTGTGTCGATTGTTATGAACAGGTTCATACATGTCGTGCGAGGAATCCCTCCGATTCCGATTCCGACTCCGGTAAATCAAATTTAAAAACTCCGATCCGCCTTCGGTTCCGATAAAACTACCTCCGTTACATCCCTAGTACAAAGTAACAAATTTACTTTTTAAATACACAAATAACGATTTTTCTTCAAAGCTTAAACATGTTCATAGTCTTGTAGAGATTATCTCTCATTGAACAACAAAATACATAAGTATTTATAGCAGCAAAGTTTTGCATAAACGGTGAGATATTAGCACTCAATTAGCACATATTAGCTCGAGACACCCACAACCGAGGTTGTGAACATAACATTGCTATACTTTAGATAGTAAACACCATTCTATACTCACCACATAAGATTTACCTTTAAAATAGTGATATTTATTCTTTAAACTATTTGTTGTTTCAAAATCAACATCATAAATTCCTATACGATCATTTTATATAGACAGAGTTTAGTGTAGAAGTGAACGAATAAGTTTGGGACTTACATTCAATTAAAGGAAAATTAAAGAATGATTCTGGACGTTATTCTGTACAAAAAAATTGAAAATAAATGAGTTAATAAATTGTTATACAAGAGTGAAGCAACTGCTTAGCGTGTTTACGATAGAGAATAATTTTTATTTTTATTTTCAGGATGCGATAAGTGGAGGAGAATCATGGAGAAGCCAACTATGCACATGCTCTCCGTCCAGGAGAAGGGCGGAGAGACTAAGAAGACTAATCAGTACATCGCTGCTATTGCAGGTGAGATCTGTGGGATAAAACACAACCACGTTTCGAAAACGCGTTTATAACGCACCGTGGCTCGTTGCGATTTTGGAAACCGTTATGATCTTGGATCGTAACTTTGATATACATGTAACGTATGCACTTTTTTGTGAGTATGACGGGCTTTTGTTAATTTTAATGTAATAAAAATGTTTTAGTATACTTCGTTGGTTTGAAATGAATGAATGTTCTTTTTACATTTCAATTCAATTCAATTCAATTCAAATATATTTATTACCATTAGTCGTAAAAATTAACCTAAATCTTATAAATATTACAAAAAAAAAATGGTAAAAGGATAAGACTCAGTTTGTGCTGGAAAACTAATAGAAGTCTCCAGCGCTGATTTTCAGTCTCCCCCTTTTATATTACAATCAAACAAAAGTAAATGAAAGAGTACAAAAAAAATGTTATTAACAGTTGTTAAAAGCAGTAACATGACAAATTTTAAGCCAAAAAATTGTAATAAATGGTAATCCAGAACCCAAATGGTAAAAAAAAAACAATCTAACATCTAGAATGATAAAATTACATTAACAGATTAAATAAATAAATAATTAAATTATTAAATAAATTAAAATTAAAGTAAACAAGATTAAATAAATAAATAAAATAAAAAAAATCTACAACCTATCTAATATATTTCGTTGTCCGGGTAACGGTTATCGCTAAAGTTTATCTAAAAATAAATTTAGAAATAAATTAAAATAGACCACCATACCATTTGAGATAGTCGTAGTAAAGATGTTTGCTTGTGATGTATCTATCTATTTTAAATTAAGCACTTCTTATAAATAAATAGTAATTATTCCGTTAAAGTGTTTATAGAAATAAGAAACGACAATAGCGTTTGTAGATTTGTCTTAAAAATATAGTCGTTTGAATTTTTTTTTTCTGAATGTGCTATTGACTCTAGTGAACTTGACAGAGTCACCAATCGGGGTTGAGGGGCAGAGTATTGAGCTTTGAAAAGGTTAGCCCCCGTTAGGGCTCAGAATGGGTATCCATCTGAAGGATGTTCTTAGTGAGATAATTCGACTTAGGACATTGTCTTTATGGTTTAAAATAGCTTCGCTGAATACTTGTTAGGATATGTGTCATTTTTGAAGTTAGAAATATAAAAATTGATGCTTCACTGAGATATTGCAGATGGGATACCATTGGATACATACTTAGCAATAAATAATTAAATAACTCAGTGTTTATAAATTATTTCCAACAGTGCAGAGGTCAATGGACATTAGTACCGTGAAATTTGGCAATTTGTCAACGTATTGATCATATGGTACGATTATTTATAGATTAGATATCAATGAGATCAGAACACTAAAACATATCAATATAACGGATGCTGATAAGCAATACTGTGTCAAGCCACACGGACTACGTTTTGTGAAAATGACGTCTAAAGATGTCAAACCTATTCTTAACAAATTTGTTTAATAAGGAATAATTAATTAAAAGCAGATATTTAATGTGTTATCTAATAAAAAGTTTTGAAAATATTTAAGATTATTGTATAAATTGCAAAATATTGAACGCACTTAAAATTCGGAAAATGAAATTAAGAAACTTTTTTCCGTACTTTTATACTTTATATGACGAATCTTTTTAATAATGTTAAATAGGTGACGCAGTATCAAATACATCAATATCTTCCTATTTCACTAATTGTGGGTTGACACATTATTGCTTATCAATATCTAAGAACTACTAAAAAGGACTTTAGAAAAAGAAACCGACGTTAATTTACTTGACACACCAGTTATTTTAATGAAATTCTATAGGACGTATCTAAAAGCATATCTTTTATACTATAATAATATTTATAAAGAGGAAAGATTTGTTTGTTTGCATTGAATAGGCTCCGAAACTACTAGACCCGGTATCGAGGAATATTATAGGCTATATTATATCATGCTACGAATCATAAGAGCGAAACAGTAACCATAATCGCGAGTGAAACCGCGAGGAATTCCAAATAACAAATGAATTTAACAATCGGGTAATAAATGACACGAGTTAGTTTCGAAGAACCGAAACAGATTATGTCTCATAAAAAATGGTTTAATCAAACTACTCTCTTATAGAGTTGGAAGTCAATCTCGTTCTCTCTCTTATCTACTAGTCTTTTATTTCTTTTTATATCGGCTACGCTTTTGTGGTTCTTGTGCTGCATAAGTGTTCTTCGGTGATGTCTTTTTTTAAATCGGCTACGCTTTTGTGGCTCTTGTGCTGCATGAGTGTTCTTGATGCGTTTTTTATAAAAACATCAGACAAGTCTATGGAACATCAGGCGGAACAACTAACATTAAGTAACCCCTTAAGGTGACCCGCTTTTTGCTGTTATGATAAAAAAGTCAATTCAACCGATAATAATAATTGATTCTGCTTATCGACAACAAAATATAAAACAATACACCGATGTTAACATGAACTTTATATACAATGATAATGTAAACTGAAAATATATTGATTCATAACGGATATATTGTATCGTCTGACCTGTATCGAGTTAATAAATTCAATATTAAATTGAATGAAGTGTAGATGTATATACTCTTGTAGACGTTTGGCTTGACTCGGGTTATAAATAACGCCGTGGAGACCCACTCGCTCTTTATAATTAGCTATTACGATTTGTCGTTGATAATATAATCAACTCGTGTACTTTGTTATGTTATGGTTTCTATAATTTCTGGAAACTGCATATATTTGATATAAACAATGTCAATTTATCTATATACTACCTGTGAATTTTCACTCACGCTGATTTAAGGAAAATTATTAAAATAAAAGTAACCTTAATTACTTCTTAAAACATAAGCTATCGGAAAGTCCCGTCGAAATCGGTCCAACCGTTTCAAAGTAGCCGGAATAAACATATATACAGACAGACAGAAATTTTGAAAATTGTGTTTATGATGTAGGCATAGTGTATACTTTCATATAAATAAAAAATAAAATGAAAATAAAAATAGCCTTTATTTCACTGACCACAGGTTTTAAACTTAATATTAACAGTTTTACAATTATATGATATTATATTACATTTACATCTATCTATCTTTAAACTTATACCTAATCTAGACTTATCTAGATTAGGTATAGTACTTATAGTATTACTTTCATATGCATTCAGTCAAAAGCTGTTAATTTAAAATTACAAAAAGACACTTCAATTTATTTATTTGTATGTATTAATACGTGAACCAAAAACTTTGTAACCCTTTTTACGAAAAATGCGCTGACGATGTGGTATGAAATTTCGCACATTTATAGTTTATATAGAGTAGGAGTGCAGAATGCTAATACTTTAGTATGCTTTTATTTTTAATTATCCATAAAAATACATTAAATAATTTAAAAAAAAAAACATTACACACGACCAAATATTTTAAACACAAGTATATACTGTATTGTTTACTCTTGAAATCGGTGGTCAATAGATTATCTGTGGTCAATCTTGAAATCAGTTCAAAATTAATTAATCCAATTCCGACTAGTAACTAAAAAAATGTTACGTTCATACTATTTGGTGTAAAAATCTGTACCCATTTCCAACATTAACAAACTCGTCAATTGAATTGTTGGCTCAAAGCTATTCTTGTCATACTATGCATATTTTATCACGAGCTAATTGCTAGGCAACGTCGTCTAAAGTAATCAACAAACTGGGTGCCAAAATCCATAAGCTTATGAAATATAGTTTTATAATATCGTTGGGTTTAAATTATATCGTTTATTGGTTGTTTCTAGATTTATTGGCCAACATTTTAGCTATATTACTTCCTTATTCAAAGTAAAGGAAAATTGTAATTGCGGAAAACTTTGACAATCTTTGAACTAAAATGTCTATTTCGGTCATTCCTGAATCTATTTTATTATACATTTTTGATGTGAATCTTTCAATCGTGTGTATGTATCTTGTATAATATATAAACAATTTTATTGAAATACTGTTTTAAGCAGTTTTTAAATGTACTAATCGGCCCTCGCGGTTTCATACGTGTTTATGGTTACTACCTCGAGTGTGAGTCTTAGCGTGATGGATTATTGCTATATGGATGCTGATAAGCAATAATGTGTCAACCCACAAAAAGTCAAATTTAGAGGTATTGATGTATTCTGATAATGTACTGCGTATTTAACATTGTTCAATAATTTCTCAAGTCATTTTAACTAAATAAGTACGAAAAGAAGTTTCTTAATCAAACGCTTAGAATATTGAAGTACGTTCCATATTTTGCATTATGCAATAATTTCATATATTTGAAAAACTTATTATTAGTTAAAATTCTTTATTAGCCTATCTGCTATTAATTAATTATACTTTTTATCAAAATAGAAAAGAAAAGATGGATAATTGTTTCTTCAAACAGATGTGTTAAGAATAGGTTCGAAATCTTTAGACGGCATTTCCTCAAAATGAAATCCGTGTGGCTTCTTGTGTGGTTAGTCCTGTGATCCTGATATGCAATACTGTGTAGTATTGCATATCAGGATCCATATGTATTATAGTCGAATAGTCCATTTATTAAGAAAAGAATTTTTCAAATCGAATCAGTAATCTCTGAAAGATTATCCCCTACATACAAACTTACAAGCAAATTTTACCTCTTAATAATATTACCTATAATTTATTCTTTCTTTGCCTTAAATAGTTGAAAATTTGGACTTAAGACAATCGATCTAAACAAAACTGTGCTTTAAGGTATTTTGAAAAGAATTTGGTCACATCAAATTGTTAAATATTAAGATGTTGATAGTCAATATATTCCCATCATAGGATATATTTGTCGTATGAAGTAATTTAAAAAGTATTCATATTTTTTTTTCAGCGGCCATCGGCGCAGTCACAGCGGGAACGATCCTGGCATGGACGTCACCAGCGCTACCTCAATTAGAACCGCCGAAGAACACGACGAAGAACTTAACGGAAGCGGATATCGATATTTTTTCACTGAACGATACTCTAGAAGTTATCGATAAAAATGTAACAGAAGTGTTATTGAACTCGTTAAATCAACCCGCTGACTTCCTGCTGAGTACGACTGAAAGTAAGTATTTACATCATCATATAGTATGTCCAAATTATCAGGCCTAAATTGGGCGCTAATCAAAATTACCAGCTGATTCTTAAGTGTTTAAATGTAATTTAAAAATCAATGTGCTTTTTTTATTTTTAAAACTTTTTGCCTAAATCTGCTAATATCAACTGGGACTGAGAGATTTTCGTCATTTTTATGGCACAAGTGCATTAGAAGGTGTGTCGTTACCATTCTACTTGGACACTCAAATAATCAAACAAATAAAGACATAATTCAAGAAATAATACCAAGAATAATGGATATAGGGATCAACCACAAGGAATTTTAGCACATATAGGTGCATAGTATGAAATATTAACATTACCACAAGTGTATAATTATAAGCCACACCCACAGCTGTAACTCTATAACGTGCTGGACTGGAGCCAGAAACGTCATCGAAGGTCACTCACTTTGTTTTCAATTCCAAATCACGCGATTGTGAAAAAAAAATACTATTCTCATACTTTAAATTGTCAAAAATCACATGACTTTCTCGTGAGAAATATTTATAAATAAGAGCATATTTTTTTCATAATAATGGTACTTGTTTATAGAGATAAGGCGAAATCCGATTTAGACCAATATCATCCAACGTCTTAAAATATTTATAAAATGTAAATCCTTGAAGTATGTAAAACATGATACTTTGATTTAATTATTAATTTGCCCTTAATTTTGACCCTAAGCAATTTGCAAGAATATTTAAAAGTTGTTCTAATTCAGGACAAATTATATGTACAAAATCTTTCCAAAACTATTGTCATTTAAAGGAAAAATGATCTAAAATACTTACCATTACACGCTGATTCAAATTCAAACAATACTTTATTCAAGTAAGACTGTTAAGCACCAGTTCCTAATTGTTCTTACTTTAACTATTTTTAAATTCAACGATTTGATTTTTTGTTGTATTTGAAGTAATAATATATTCTGTTAAATTCAGAGGACTCTTGATGTGGAAACCAATACGTCCAATCCTTCCGCGTTAATTGATAATTAACCTATAAAGAATATTGCGTAAAATTTATAATAAACATAAACCACTAAATCGTGATACTCAACGGCAGTTCTTTCCTAGGTTCCCTAGTGTCAGCGGTCTTAGCCATTGGAGCGGCTATTAGCGCCCTTCCTGTTGGCGTCTTCGCCGAGAAATTTGGAAGACGACCAACAATACTCGTGCTTGCGATACCTTTCCTAATCAACTGGTTGCTCACAATCTTCGCAAATGGAGCCGGGATGCTCCTCGCTGCAAGATTCTTCGCTGGAATTGCTACTGGTAAAAAGATTACATTAAAACATTTATTTTGAACAAGCTCAACATTGGCTTGTATAAAAATAATGTAAAATTATTAAAAAATACTGCAATTTATTCATTATGACCATTTCAATGAGGCCTAACACAATACTTTTGCTGTAAGTTGTTGAGGAGTTATGTTTCCAGCATCAGAAATCAAGAATCATCTAAGCTAATAATCTCGATCATTTCTTAAAGAACCATTCATTAAGGAACTACGACGCCACAGACAGACACACACTCACGTCAAACTGAAGACACCTCTATGTTTTGGTTGTGGGCTCACATTTGTATAGTAAGTAAGTAAGTAAGTAACAGCCTATAAATATCCCACTGCTGGGCAAAGGCCTCTTCTCCTATTAAGGTTTAGAGCTTAATCCACCACGCTGCTCCACTGCGGGTTGGCGGATATACATGTGTCAAAATTTCTCCCGGCACATTCAGGTTTCCTCACGATGTTTTCCTTCACCGCATATTTAGTTTTAATCTATACATTTGTATCGATACATTTGTATAGATTAAAACTAAATACATGCATTTTTAATTCCAGGTGGTATATGCGTAGCAGCACCTATGTATATCGGAGAAATAACGGAAACTTCCATCCGTGGTGCTTTGGGAGCTTTCTTCCAGCTGTTCTTGACGGTGGGCATCCTGTTCACGTTTGTTGTCGGCGGCTGGACGCATTGGAGGACGCTCTCCATCATATCTGCCATCTTCCCGATTCTGCTTGTTGCTGTTTTTTGGTAAGTTGACAAATGTATGCTGATAAGCATTGTATCAAATTCGGACATAGTGATGTTATCTGATAATGCGGATTTAATCTTATTCAAATTTTAAAGTCCTTTAGAAGATGGATATATTATTATACTTCTTCAAACTAATTTATTAAGAATAGGTTTAACATATGCAGATATAATTTTTTCAAAATGAAGTCCATGTTGCTGACGTAGTATTGCTTATCAGTGTCCAAATATAAATCGCTGATTTGCAAGAATATCGTAGTAATTCAAAATTCTAAGAAATAGAACTAATTATGACAAAAGACCATAAATCTTTGATGTTTTATCATGAAAAGAGTTGTGATGAGTTCTTTAAATCAATAAAGTTATAACATCAAGGGATCGTTTAAATTTCGCAGCTATGCACCAACACATTAATAAAGAAATTTAAAAAGCCCATTCCCTAAAATTAATCATTTTTAGTTGCACCGATATTCTTGAAAAGCAGCGATTTATGTTATAAGGTTTTGCGGGGTCCATATATAGAGTTATCTATATGTTATATCTTTAGTTCTTAAATATCACATTATGCATTTAAAAATGGATTTTTTAATTACTATATAAGGTAGTTATTATATAAGGTAGTTAAATATTTGATTTAAAAAAAATAATTTTTAAAATCGTTTAATGTTTGTTACCACAATATCTATCATTTAGACAGATATTGAGGTAACAAACATAAAAAAAACATACGCCTTAAATTGAGAACTTCCTCGTATTTTAAGTCGCCTAAAAATCTTAACCAAGAATTACACTAAGTAGTAAGTTTTACTCTCGTAATTGATAAAAAACAACTCTACAATCTGGTAACAATTACTTTACAAAAAATGTGGCTGTCAAAAATAAGGCACTAACAGTAAACTATTTCAGATTTCAATGCGAAAATCACATTTATAAGTTTTGCACTCAAAGTTTCACAGAGATTTACATAATTTATTTCTATATTCTGAAAGATGAAGCTGAAACTAGCAGCCACGCTTCATATCTCTTCTTCTACACAACAGAATTAGTTGTCACTTCGCACAAATTATCCTCATTGTGTCTTCTAATTGTACAAAAAAAATCAAGGAGGATGTTCAACCCCTTTTATTTTATTTTTATTTTAATCTAGCAAAAAGTAGGAAAAATATGTCTTAAAATTTTCTTATTACGGCTCCTGTGCAATAGAATTAGTTACAACTTAACGAAACTCCCTCTAATACCGTCTAGAAATAGTAATAAAAAAATTAAATGTGACAGTCAACCCTTGTATTTTTTTTCAAATGCTACCCCTAATAAGATATTCGTATTCGTTTACTTTTCATATCTCGGCTCCTGTACACTACTTTTTTTTGTAACTTGGCAAAAATATTGCCATTAGTATTAAAAAAAATATATAAAAAACTCAAAAGAAATATCCCAACCCCTCATTTTTTTTTTTCAAATTTTATTCTTCAAAAATTCGTCAAATTTTTGTTTAAATGGCCATATCTCTGCTCGTAAACACTAGATTTTCTTGTAACTTCACATAAACCCCTCTCATATAGTCTAAAGACAGTACGAAAAAATTCACGAGGGATACCCACCCCCCTCATTTTTTATTATTTTTTTTTTCTTATAAACCACGTCATTTTTTTGTTCAAATTGTCATATCTCTGCTCGTAGACACTAGATTTTCTTGTAACTTCACATAAACCCCTCTCATATAGTCTAAAGACAGTACGAAAAAATTCACGAGGGATACCCACCCCCTTCATTTTTTATTAATTTTTTTTCTTATAAGCCACATCATTGTTTTGTTCAAATTGTCATATCTCTGCTCGTAGACACTAGATTTTCTTGTAACTTCACATAAACCCCTCTCATATAGTTTAAAGACAGTACGAAAAAATTCACGAGGGATACCCACCCCCTTCATTTTTTATTAATTTTTTTTTCTTATAAACCACGTCATTTTTTTGTTCAAATTGTCATATCTCTGTTCGTAGACACTAGATTTTCTTGTAACTTCACATAAACCCCTCTCATATAGTCTAAAGACAGTACGAAAAAATTCACGAGGGATACCCACCCCCTTCATTTTAAATTTTTTTTTTCTTATAAACCACGTCATTTTTTTGTTCAAATTGTCATATCTCTGCTCGTAGACACTAGATTTTCTTGTAACTTCACATAAACCCCTCTCACATAGTCTAAAGACAGTACGAAAAAATTCACGAGGGATACCCACCCCCTTCATTTTTTATTAATTTTTTTTTCTTATAGTGTACGTCAATTTCTGTGCAAATTGTCATATCTCTGCTCGTAGACACTAGATTTTCTTGTAACTTCACATGAACCCCTCTCACATAGTCTAAAGACAGTACGAAAAAATTCACGAGGGATACCCACCCCCTTCATTTTTTATTAATTTTTTTTTCTTATAGTGTACGTCAATTTCTGTTCAAATTGCCATATCTCTGCTCGTAGATACTAGATTTTCTTGTAACTTCACATAAACCCCTCTCATATAGTCTAAAGACAGTACGAAAAAATTCACGAGGGATACCCACCCCCTTCATTTTAATTTTTTTTTTTTCTTATAAACCACGTCATTTTTTTGTTCAAATTGTCATATCTCTGCTCGTAGACACTAGATTTTCTTGTAACTTCACATAAACCCCTCTCATATAGTTTAAAGACAGTACGAAAAAATTCACGAGGAATACCCACCCCCTTCATTTTTTATTAATTTTTTTTTCTTATAGTGTACGTCAATTTCTGTTCAAATTGCCATATCTCTGCTCGTAGACACTAGATTTTCTTGTAACTTCACATAAACCCCTCTCACATAGTCTAAAGACAGTACGAAAAAATTCACGAGGGATACCCACCCCCTTCATTTTAAATTTTTTTTTTCTTATAAACCACGTCATTTTTTTGTTCAAATTGCCATATCTCTGCTCGTAGACACTAGATTTTCTTGTAACTTCACATAAACCCCTCTCATATAGTCTAAAGACAGTACGAAAAAATTCACGAGGGATACCCACCCCTTTCATTTTTTTTTTTTCTTATAAACCACGTCATTTTTTTGTTCAAATTGTCATATCTCTGCTCGTAGACACTAGATTTTTTTGTAACTTCACATAAACCCCTCTCATATAGTCTAAAGAAAGTACGAAAAAATTCACGAGGGATACCCACCCCCTTCATTTTTTATTAATTTTTTTTTTCTTATAGTGTACGTCAATTTCTGTTCAAATTGCCATATCTCTGCTCGTAGACACTAGATTTTCTTGTAACTTCACATAAACCCCTCTCATATAGTCTAAAGACAGTACGAAAAAATTCACGAGGGATACCCACCCCCTTCATTTTTTATTAATTTTTTTTTCTTATAGTGTACGTCAATTTCTGTTCAAATTGCCATATCTCTGCTCGTAGACACTAGATTTTCTTGTAACTTCACATAAACCCCTCTCATATAGTTTAAAGACAGTACGAAAAAATTCACGAGGGATACCCACCCCCTTCATTTTTTATTAATTTTTTTTTCTTATAAACCACGTCATTTTTTTGTTCAAATTGTCATATCTCTGCTCGTAGACACTAGATTTTCTTGTAACTTCACATAAACCCCTCTCACATAGTCTAAAGACAGTACGAAAAAATTCACGAGGGATACCCACCCCCTTCATTTTTTATTAATTTTTTTTTCTTATAGTGTACGTCAATTTCTGTGCAAATTGTCATATCTCTGCTCGTAGACACTAGATTTTCTTGTAACTTCACATGAACCCCTCTCACATAGTCTAAAGACAGTACGAAAAAATTCACGAGGGATACCCACCCCCTTCATTTTTTATTAATTTTTTTTTCTTATAGTGTACGTCAATTTCTGTTCAAATTGCCATATCTCTGCTCGTAGATACTAGATTTTCTTGTAACTTCACATAAACCCCTCTCATATAGTCTAAAGACAGTACGAAAAAATTCACGAGGGATACCCACCCCCTTCATTTTAATTTTTTTTTTTTCTTATAAACCACGTCATTTTTTTGTTCAAATTGTCATATCTCTGCTCGTAGACACTAGATTTTCTTGTAACTTCACATAAACCCCTCTCACATAGTCTAAAGACAGTACGAAAAAATTCACGAGGGATACCCACCCCCTTCATTTTAAATTTTTTTTTTCTTATAAACCACGTCATTTTTTTGTTCAAATTGCCATATCTCTGCTCGTAGACACTAGATTTTCTTGTAACTTCACATAAACCGCTCTCATATAGTCTAAAGACAGTACGAAAAAATTCACGAGGGATACCCACCCCCTTCATTTTTTATTAATTTTTTTTTCTTATAGTGTACGTCAATTTCTGTTCAAATTGCCATATCTCTGCTCGTAGACACTAGATTTTCTTGTAACTTCACATAAACCCCTCTCACATAGTCTAAAGACAGTACGAAAAAATTCACGAGGGATACCCAACCCCTTCATTTTAATTTTTTTTTTTCTTATAAACCACGTCATTTTTTTGTTCAAATTTTCATATTTCTGCTCGCAGACACTAGATTTTCTTGTAACTTCACATAAACCCCTCTCATATAGTCTAAAGACAGTAAGAAAAAATTCACGAGGGATACCCACCCCCTTCGTTTTTTATTAATTTTTTTTCTTATAAGCCACATCATTGTTTTGTTCAAATTGTCATATCTCTGCTCGTAGACACTAGATTTTCTTGTAACTTCACATAAACCCCTCTCATATAGTCTAAAGACAGTACGAAAAAATTCACGAGGGATACCCACCCCCTTCATTTTAATTTTTTTTTTTACGAGCAGAGATATGGCAATTTGAACAAAAAATTGACGTATTTTACATGAAAAAAAATTAATAAAAAAATGAAGGGGGTGGGTATCCGTCGTGAATTTTTTTGTACGGTCTTTAGACTATATGAGATGGGTTTATGTGAAGTTATAAGAAAATCTAGTGTTTACGAGCAGAGATATGACAATTTGAACAAAAAATTGACGTGATTTATAAGAAAAAAAAATTAAAAAATGAAGGGGGTGGGTATCCCTCGTGAATTTTTTTGTACGGTCTTTAGACTATATGAGAGGGGTTTATGTGAAGTTACAAGAAAATCTAGTGTCTACGAGCAGAGATATGGCAAATTAAACAAAAAAATGACGTGGTTTATAAGAAAAAAAATTAATAAAAAATGAAGGGGGTGGGTATCCCTCGTGAATTTTTTTGTATTGTCTTGAGACTATATGAGAGGGGTTTATGTGAAGTTACAAGAAAATCTAGTGTTTACGAGCAGAGATATGGCAATTTGAACAAAAAATAGACGTATTTTACATGAAAAAAAATTAATAAAAAAAATGAAGGGGGTGGGTATCCCTCGTGAATTTTTTTGTATTGTCTTGAGACTATATGAGAGGGGTTTATGTGAAGTTACAAGAAAATCTAGTGTCTACGAGCAGAGATATGGCAATTTGAACAGAAATTGACGTACACTATAAGAAAAAAAAATTAATAAAAAATGAAGGGGGTGGGTATCCCTCGTGAATTTTTTCGTACTTTCTTTAGACTATATGAGAGGGGTTTATGTGAAGTTACAAAAAGATCTAGTGTCTACGAGCAGAGATATGACAATTTGAACAAAAAAAATGACGTAGTTTATAAGAAAAAAAAAAATTAAAATAAGGGGGTGGGTATCCCTCGTGAATTTTTTCGTACTGTCTTTAGACTATATGAGAGGGGTTTATGAGACGTTACAAGAAAATCTAGTGTCTACGAGCAGAGAAATGACAATTTGAACAAAAAAATGATGTGGTTTATAAGAAAAAAAAAATTAAAATGAAGGGGGTGGGTATCCCTCGTGAATTTTTTTATACTGTCTTTAGACTATATGAGAGGGGTTTATGTGAAGTTACAAGAAAATCTAGTGTTTACGAGCAGAGATATGGCAAATTAAACAAAAAATTGACGTGATTTATAAGAAAAAAAAATTAAAAAATGAAGGGGGTGGGTATCCCTCGTGAATTTTTTTGTATTGTCTTGAGACTATATGAGAGGGGTTTATGTGAAGTTACAAGAAAATCTAGTGTCTACCAGCAGAGATAGGACAATTTGAACAGGATAAAACTACTACTGAAGTACATATACATTAAAAAACTTAAGGAGGGTAGTATCCCTCTTGAAAATTATTTAACTTTTTCTTAATAATATGAAAATAACTTATGCGAAGTTTCAACGAAATCCGATGTTTAGGAACAGAGATATGAAAATTTGAACAAAGTACTAAATTTTTCTTGTATTAGTTTCGTGAGAACTGGCTGCTAGCTGCTAGTTTCAGTTTCGTTTCTGAAAGTGCCCTTTTTTGATATTCACAGCTTTCATAATTACTTACGACTTATCTGTTACTAAGTTTCTGTATTTTATGTTGTTTAAATCGCTTACTCACTCAATTCTCGATTTACAATGACAAACGACTTATGTAAATATTTATGTAAGTTTGAGAGTAAAACATATGAGTGTAATTCTCGCCTAATAATATGTGTTTTTTATCAGGTGGATGCCCGAAACACCTCAATATCTCTTAGGGAAGAACAGAAGACGTGATGCTGAGAAAGCTTTGAGATGGCTGCGAGGACCTGATGCTGATCTCAGTGGAGAACTTGAGGACATGCAGAAAGACGTAAGAAAAGATTTATTTAATAATCACATATTAACTGTTTTTGGTAACCTTGTAAGCTATGGTTTATTTTAAAATAAGATATCAAATAAATTATAGGTAATTATTTTCGAGCCGAGATGGTATAGTAGTTAGAACACGTCAATTTCAACCGGTGAACGCGGGTTCAAACCCCGGCTAGCACCGCTAAATTTTCAAGTGTTAAATTTGTGTTTAAATTCACCTCGTGCTCACTTGAAATTATGCTTTTAATAGAGAAAACCTTTTCAAATCGGATCACTAGTTTTTGAAAAAAATGCGGCTATAGAAACCTACATTCATACATATATGTCAAATAGGGAACCGGAACCTTTTTTATATAAAATCGGCTTAAAATCAAAGAATATAAGTAATGCCCTAAAAAAATATTATCTTTTGATTTGAGCTGTAACATACAGATTAAAAAGCATATAAATTATGCGTTCTAATCTATATGTTACAGCAATTAAGTTGAATTAATAACCGTTCCAAAAGCACGTGTATTGGACTTGATAATATTATTTAATCCACACCAGCTTTAAGTGAATGTTATAAAATTATATCAGTATTTTCAAAGTCACACACACATTTTTCTACAATAACATAATTATTCATCTTTCCAGGTGGACAATTCGACCCGTCAAAAAGCCGGGATGCTCAACATGGTAACCCATAGAGCTCCCCTCATGGCTCTCATCTGCTCCCTCGGCCTTATGTTCTTCCAACAGTTCAGCGGCATCAACGCCGTTATCTTCTACACCAACAACATCTTCCAATCAGCCGGCTCCAACATCCCCCCCAACATCGCCACCATCATCGTTGGCGTCGTCCAAACCATCGCCACTTACATCTCCTCCCTCTTAATCGAGAAAGCCGGCCGTCGTATTCTTCTCCTCCAAAGTTGCATCATTATGGGCATCTGCTTGATCGTTTTGGGTACTTACTTCAAGTTGCAGGAAAGTGGAGCTAAAGTTAGTTCAGTTGGATGGCTGCCGTTGCTCTGTTTGGTTCTCTTCATCATATCCTTTTCCCTCGGCTTCGGGCCAATACCCTGGATGATGATGGCTGAGCTGTTCTCTGTTGAATTCAGAGGAACTGCCTCTGGTTTTACCGTTATCATGAATTGGTGTCTCGTCTTCATTGTCACTCTTTGCTTTCCGTTGATGAAAGATGCGATTGGGATTTACAGCTGTTTCTGGTTCTTCAGTGGGTTCATGATCATGTGTGTGTTCTTCGTTTTCTTTTTAATACCAGAAACGAAGGGGAAGACTGTTTCTCAGATTCAGACTATCCTCGGCGGTTCGAGATAATAATGTTTAATGATTATGGTGTATCGAATACTCAATTTTTTTGGTTTGTTGTCTGGTTCAGTGTAATTTTATATAGATGTGTTCATATTGTTTAATGTGTAATTTAACTGTTTTATGACATTTTTATGAATGATTTTTTTTTCGGAATAGACTTCGTTTAGTATCTCGTGATTAATTATGAACAAATTAGAACTTTAGCGATTATTATTATTAATGTTAAGTAAACGTAAATGTGCCAAATATTTATTGTAGGCGTTTAATAATTTATTATTTTTTTTTAAATTGATGACGTAATTTTTATAGATATGCAATAAATTTAGTTACATAGATAATTTGCTTTTAGTTTTTATTATAATATTTAAATTCGTAAATGTTATTTTTAAGACGATCAAATGTTATTAATAATTTTAATTGGTTGTTATATAGATAAAGTTTAACTTTACGTTAAATAAAAATAATTAATTTTAATAATACAAAAAAAAAACGTCTTTTATTTGTTCCTTGTTTTGAGAACTGACTATTTTTACTACAGTCGTTTTGAAGTCCATATGATCATACAAACAGACATCGATTTTTATATATAAACTAGCTGACCCGGCGAACTTCGTACTGCCTAAGAGTCGATTCTTTATTGTTATATTTTTGTTTTAGACTTTTTTTAGGACATTTTATAGTGTACTTCAAGGAATATAATAAAAAAGTATTAGCGAAATCGGTTCAGCTGCTCTTCAGATTTGCGCTTAGTAACACATTCAGCGATTCATTTTTATATCATAGAAATATCCACTTTCATAAATTAAGCAATCTATACTAATATTATAAAGAGGTAAACTTTGTTTGTATGTTTATATGTAAGGTGTAATCGCTAAAACTACTGATCCGATTTGAAAAATTCTTTTCGTCTTAGATAGCCTGTTTATTGAGGAAAGACATAGGCTATATTACATCACGCTACGACCCACAGGAGCGAAACAGTAATTAATAATGTGTAGTAAGTTAAAACACGTAACTCTTTATAAGACTACTGTAACTAGAAGCTTCGAATCTTTCGAATGCCAAAAACCTTGAATGACACTCTGACCCACTGACAATCTATATATTAAGTTAAAGAAAATCAGATCAGCTACACTATTTATAACTCAAACCCGTTAAACCGATTTTTTGATCTTCGATTAATTGGATTTGTCTCCACTTCGAATAGCAAAACGTATTTAAAACATCGAAATAATTAACGAAAAAAAGTTACGATAAAAATATTTTTCTCCTACATTTTATATGAAACTAATAATAAGTTAAAACAAATTTTCGAGGCTAAGATTATACGAAGTTCGTGTCAGCAAGTAAATAAAAAGTAAATAAAGTCAATAACACAAAACGATTTTATTGTTGATACATTTTATTTCGCGACCGCCAACACAGATGAAGCGATAGACGGACCATCCTTACTAATGATCTTCTTCTCCATATCGTCAACTCTTGACGCTAATTCTATGATTTGACGCTCTATAGCTTTGACGTCGCTTCTGAAACCCGTCACAGTTGCGTCCAATTCCGTCAAATACTGTATTTTGTTGCTAAGTTCGTCATACTTCTGAGATATGTATTCTCTTGCGTTGCGAGAATCGGTCACCTCTTTGTCAATTTTGTTCAGAATCTCATATTTTAGTTCGTCAAACTTTGATTCTATACCCGGACCCAAAACATGTGCTGCTTTTATATTTTCTTCGATCTTCAGCTTTGAGGGTAATACTGGATTAGCCATTTTTATAGACACGGCTCGCGTACTTTAAAAAGTTTGAGGTATTCGTATCGAGTTTGCATTATAAATTTTGATTGGAAATTTCTCTTTCATAAAATTTTGGCCTAATAAACAAAAACTGACGAAAATAATTTGACAATTAAGCATTTTTTTTTTTAAGATTTGCATTTAGTTTTTATGTGTGGCCAGTATATTTTTATAGAATCCAAACGGTTTAATACAATAAATTATAAATATCTTTTTAGGGACTTTTTAATTTAATGAATAATAATTTATACATAATATAATTTTTTTTTGATCAAATGATTGATTGATTTTGATAAAATTTGCTATAGTTATAGATTGGACATTCGAGAATGACATAAGTTACTTTTTATTACGTAAAATAAAATGTGAAGGAGTGAAATAAAGGATGGAAGTTTATACAGTACATTATACACAAAAAATAATAAATAGAAATTTATAATCATTAAATATAAGTAAAAAATTCATATAAATCCGAAAAAAATTAATTATTTCCTCTAAGAAAATTATAAAATAGATAATTTAGGCAAAGAAGCATTACAATGTATGTAATTTAAAATTAAAAAAAAACGAATATCTAATCATGGGGACCATTTCAATGAGCTCCAATACAATGCTTCTGTTGCAAGCTGGCGAGGAGTTGTGTATCCTACTCATTCCAGATGATGCTCAAGTCAAGGTTTTGTATGCACGTTATTTTAGTATCATTGAAGTCCCAGTATAGTAAATTACCATTCGATCAGGCCAGTAATTTGACCATATCCTTTCAACAAACATAACTAAGCTGATAAACGTTGAAACAGATCTTCATAAATTGAAGCTAAAATCTATCCCGATCATATCATCTTTCGAATTCATCAAAATTTGTCTATACGTAGGGAACTATGATGCTACTCACACACACACAGATACACGTCAAACTTATAACACCCTTATAGGTTAAAATGGAAACCAATCACAGAATAACGAAACTCAGCTACCTTATTAAATTCTTTCCGTATTAGGTAATAACTTAATAAGTCATTATTTAGTTGCAATATTCCAAGTGCAGTTTTTAAGATAAATATCAAGAATAAACACTTGAATCGTAAATAATTACATCGATAAGTACAAGAGGTTGCATCATCGCGCATGTGTATAGCATGGCTAAGTAATTTTCCAATTTCTATACATCATGGAAAATACTCGTGAAAAACTTTGTCTATGATAATTTTCATATATTCATACCCTATTCTATGTAGAAGTCAGATGTAGGGCCAGATTTGATCTAATTGCCGCCCTAGGCTACAGTCAAAAATGCCGCCCATTTACATAAATCCTAAAAAACCTATAAACCTATGTAAAAGTAGTAGAAAAAGCACTCTTTCAAAATAAAGAAATAGTTTAGTAGAGTATAATAAATTTTATTTGAAAATCTTTAATATATATTTTTTAATTTAACATGAACACCTATATCGTTAATGGACCATTTCCTTGGTCCCAAAGTTACCTGTTGTTACCTCCTCTCTGCATTAACGTTGTCTTGGTGTACAATAAAGTGTATTATTATTATTAAAATCTCTCACCCCCCAAATTTCGCCGCCCTGGCCACTGGTCCCTCGTGCCCTTATAGCAAACTTGTGACTAACAGACGAACCTATGTTAAGTGATTACCACCGCACATGGATATTTGCAGCACCAGAGGAGACACAAATGCGTTGCCAGCAGAAAAGGAATAAGGGACGAAAATAGGGAAGGAAAAAGCAATTACGGAAAGTAAGGAAAGGAAAAGGAGAGAGGTTCAGGCTTCCGGCTCTCTCACTCACCGTTGGAAATGCAGCCGCATTAACTTATTCAAGTCGGTCTTAGTACCAAGGTACCATATAGCACAGATTAGTATTAACCAGAATTTCTGATTACAGACTAAAATATAATAAGCAGACCCAAGCTCATATTAAATGAGAAAGTTAAATTACCGCACCATGTACATATTCATACTTGAGATGCTGTGTCTAGCTGTAGCCTACCGATTACACCTTGTATACCTACAAGCTGCCTCGAAAATGGAGTCCTCTTTTTCATATAAAATCGTAAGGTGAATAAGGAAAGTGAATCCTATCTAATATATATTCTCCCTCTCCTCTCGAGCTTTGGATGCGTGAGATGGGGGTTTCGCGTATCTGTTTTCATATGGCCCTGATGAGGTAAGCAGCCGGAAGGGCCTCGAATTGCCGTTCGCACCACGAGGGGTGCGGGGAGGGCAAGACCACGCTTAGCCCACCTGAGAGGCGCTCCGCAAGCCACGAGCGGAACGACGCACACTTCTCGTCTCGCGGCCTTCCGTTCTGATGACGGCCATTTCAGAAGTTTTAGTGGAGAAGATAAGATATCTTTACATTACCCGATCTCTCCCCAGGAATCGAGTTTTTTCGAAGATTTTCAATGCGAAAACGAAAAAGTCTTCTCCTCAATCCCTAGTAGAAGTACTTCTTGTTCCCCTTCATGCCTTGCCTTTCTAAGCTACCAACACATTCGTTGCTCTGGTGCTACGAAGGTTAATTGGCGGTAGCATTCATCCAAATTCAGAAGTTTTAATAATAATCAACTAACTTATTACATTAATTCCATGTTGAGTAAAACCGTAAAGCTTTTGTTATAAATCGAATTTACGAGACTTTTTATAATAAATTATTACATTATTCATTTCAAGAACAAGTAGCGTCATGGCACTTGAAGAAAAGATAATTGGCGCCAATATTACAAGGAACTGTGGAAATTCCTTCGATCAACTTAATATGCGGTTTTATCGTAGGTATCGAAAGAATATGTAAAATTTATAAAAGTAAACTCAGTTTATTGAAATAAAAAGTGTCTTTGAACTTGAATTTTTAAATATTATTAAGTGAAGAAGTTGTAAGTTAGTAAGTGAGTAAGTACTTGAATCTTAAGTTCTTATGAATTTTTATTATTTTCGACTACGTATGTATAGTTTAATTAGTGACTGTCTACGTTGCAATAAAAATAAATTTGTAAAATTTTATTTCAACTTTAAAGGCCTGTGTAGATGACGA
Organism: Hypolimnas misippus; assembly: GCA_037950945.1. Classification (NCBI taxonomy): domain Eukaryota; kingdom Metazoa; phylum Arthropoda; class Insecta; order Lepidoptera; family Nymphalidae; genus Hypolimnas; species Hypolimnas misippus. The sequence goes on from JBBEEQ010000009.1 coordinate 8,868,189, forward strand.
AGAATTCTTAAAGTACTTTTCAACAAACTTTAAAATCAGGAGGTTTCATAATTCTACACTACGAATCATTCGTTTCATTAAACCTCTTGCTTGTTAAAGTTTTATTTTTCATTTTGTTACCTCAAAATTCCGTCATTTCTAAACCGATTTTGAAAATTCCTCCCTTATTTCAGATTCTATTAAATTTGTATAAAAAAAGAAAACTATATTACGGGTTTTGCTTTTAAACTCGGTCGCTGTTTGTTTTAAGTCTTAATTATATGTCCGTTAAAATAGGTTGTATATACCACGTACAAGTAATACAAAAAGTTAGGGGATTTAAGTCCTTCGCAGACAAAACTCTCGACTACGCAGACCATTTAACTTCATGTTTCAATTGTCATTAGCGTACAATACTCGTATATACTTAGTTACTGTGACATCATAGACATAGCTGGATGACTACACAGACAGACAGCGACATAAGCATATCAGGAAAAGATAGCAATTTTTCTCGTTATCAATAACTATTAGCTATTAATGCACATTTATTGTTAATCTTTGCCCATTCGTGCGGTGTGGTGTGTGCTGTGTTCCATTTTTAATGTGAGTGAATTTATTTATTTTTTAATCTGTATTTTAATAAATTCAAAGGTAGGTTTTATATGTGTTTTTTTTTTATTATAATTATTTGTTCTATTAATTATTTTTTAGTATTCTTATTTATTATATTCGTAGCGAGTGTGTTACTTTTATTTCTTTTCTTTTTTATTAGTTATAATAATAAAAGATTAAACTGATTATAGTTTTTTTTTAATAAAAAGAGTTTTTGTTTGTCATATAATAAGGATGTTTATTATTTCTTCTTGGAAAATACATTGAAATAATTATTGTTTGTAATTTTAACGGAATTGCAATAATGATTGCATATTATTATAAAGTTATTAGCGGCGAAAATGACAATATTATATTTTCACAAATGACAAAAACTAAATAAAATAAATAAATTTAGAGTTTTCTTAGCGAATAAATCTAATATAAAGAGATTTTTTATAACTTTGAACGTAGAAGGATTTTTGAAACTACTGATCCGTTTAAAAAAAAATTGAGTTAGGTAGCTCGTCCATTGAGGAAGGTTATATGCTCTATTACCTATGTTACGACTCACAGGAATAAAACGAGTGAAACCATGTAGGGCAGCTAGTATATAATAAAAACATTTTATTCTTTTGTTTGTTATTATAAACAATAGTAATTTTATGATAAATAATTTTCAACCTTTGATTTCAAGCGTACATTGTGAGTCACATGAAACTGTGTAATTTATTTTTTTGTTTAAAAAGGTTAGATAAATTAATTATTATCAATTATGAATTATTTCTGTCGGTCAAAGTGATATCTTTATCAATAGCTAACTCTTGATCGCGGCTCCGCTCGTGTTAGTATAGATTTTGTTTTAGCATAATACATACAAGATGTCAACTGCGTTGGATATTTTACTAAACTAAACTTTTTTACAATCTAAATATATATAACTCAATGGTGACTGACTGACATAGTGATCTATCAACACACAGCCCAAACCACTGGACGGATCGGGCTGAAATTTGGCATGCAGGTAGATGTTAGGACGTAGGCATCCGCTAAGAAAGGATTTTGATTAATGCTACCCTCAAGGGGATAAAATAAGGGATGAAAGTTTGTATCAAACTTTGTCAATTTTAAATTCCTGCGCAGACGAAGTCGCGAGCACTAGCTAGTTATTCATAAATGGTTAGCCTAGACTTATGTATACGAGCCTACAAGCTCCAACGTTTAATATATATCAAATACCTTATATATACTTTCAAATAGTAGCATTTTTTTAAATAAGATTAGTCTTAAGTGGGCCAAGAGTCTACTAAATAATTACAAAATAATATTAATAAATAATTAAGACTTTTTAAAAAAAGTTTTCTTAAGAAAAATACGGAATTCCGTTTACTTGAATATAATAATAATAATTATTATACGCTATCAAATAAAAAAAAATTCAAAAGTAACAAAGATTTAAAAAAAAAACAAACGTACTTACGAATTGAGAACCTCTTTCAAAAAATGAAATCTAGCTAGATCAATTTATCACTCCCGAAGCTATAAACAATACTATCCGATGGTGCATAATATAGGATGTGTTTTTTTTTCAAAATCAGCGGGATCGATTTCTGGTTTGGAAAATGATTTTTTTTCAAAAAACTAATAGTGCAGATAATCAAAATCAGTCCAGGGTCCTTTAAGTATTCGGCCTACCACGCCGCGATAAAAACTCACCTGTATATCTATAGATGTTGAAACCGTCTTTAAAATTTAGCTCTGTCCAAGGTTAATTTTATATACAAATCCTAATCTCAGCTTTGTCTTCAAAGTGATTAAGCAAATTTATCATTATGTCATTTTTATTTTTGTTTTCAATAAATCCCTCAATTCAATTCAATTCTTTGGTTAATGCGTTTTAGTTGTACCAATTAGACACATGTTATTTCGCCAATAAATCCCTTAGATTAACTTCAAAAGTTTATCAAGAAATAATGACATAAGTTGTCATAACTCATACGACATTTTTTCACTTTTCTATAGCGCCTGACAGTTAAAAATAGCAATTTGGTAAAAACATAAAAAATAATGTTACTTAATATATACTTTTGTACTAATTTTATAAAGAGATAAAATTTGTTTGTAAGTTTGTATGAAGGGGGTAAATCTCTGAAACTACTTATGTGACTTGAAATTCTTATTGGATAGACCGTTTATTGATAAAGGTTATAAGCTATATTTCATCACGCTACGACTCATAGGAGCGAAATAATATCCATAAACGCGAATGAAACAGCAAGGGGTAACGAATATGTTATAATATTTTATATTTACATATATTTATGCATAGTAATTTAAGTCTATATATAATATTGAATAAATATAGGTTAATAGAGTTGTAGGAAAACAGCACCTCCTGTTTAGTTTCTCTTAGATTTGACAAAATATATCAATTCAATACTATTTCTATGAAATCATTACAGATAGATAGTAAATAGGTCCAAATTTGCTTAGTTAAGGCTCAAATTTTACTCATATATAATTATTTTGATGTAGGGATCTGCTAAAAAGATTTTTTTTTAATTTAGTTCTTAACCCTTACATTCATGATGTATCAAAAATGAAACGCTTATTAAAAGCCTACTTTCAAACAAAAATATTACTAAACGTCTAATTTAGCTATACATTTATATTTTACATGACCAGTTACATACGGAATTTTTAACTATTTTTTCATGAATCTACTAGTTAATTTGTTTATGTAAATTATTTTTTCATTTTAATGAAATATAAAAAAAAAATCATGCAAACGAAGCCGTAGGCAGAAGGTAGTAAAGTATAAATCAATATCTCTACGAACAAGTACCTGTATAAACGTTATCACCTATTGAATTGATTACGAACTCACTACCACCCCTTAAGATCTAGATTACTCGAAGTGTGAGATAAGGTACACTTCCACGTAGCTGCGATTTTATTATATCCTCTACTGGTTTTTCTTAACCACTTCAACTGCAAATATGATTTTTCTTCTAAACATGAAAGAAAGTAGGAAAATTTCGGGGGGAGGTACAAATTTTTTTATTTAACCTTATTTAGAATAATATTTCTAGATATGGCAATGATTATATTATCAAATAATCATGTAAAACTTTAAACACTGTCTTGTTGTAATCATTTTAGACGTAATAATCATGAATTAAAATTTAATTTCTTCTTTTATTTTACTCGTAAAAAAGTACCAAAAAAAGAAATCGACATCTAATTATTCGTTAAAAATTGTTGTCATTAAAATTTAGGTTAATCATGTCTAATAAGTTGCGATATAATCATTTTAGTATCCAATACATTATTCCAGAGGAAACCTAGATGTTTTATTATTTTTAGATTAGTTTTATTATCTCAGCCTTAGGCGAGAATTACGCTTACAAGTTTTGTTCTCAGACTTTATAAAGATTTACACAACTAGTCTGTCTATGAAAGAATTTAAGCTTTCGCAAGACTAGATGACTGTTAACAGATTATAAAATTGTTTTATATAAATTACAAGATTAAAACTTACAAATGAAATTCTCGCCTTTAAGTAATGGGGCTAGTTTAACTATTAGAATATAAGACTACTTAGGTAGCTGTTACTAGGTTACAGAGTTGTTTTGTCACTTAAAAGAGTAAAGCATTTAAATCCAATTCTCGCCTAAACTTTACGAAATAAGTTACCTCTGCAAAAATTTTCCGCGCGTTCATAGTTACAAAAACAGTAATTTGTTATAAAACAGATGTTTGCATATGAAATTTATAGCATTCATGCATGTATTGACAACATGAATCATGTGTTAATGTAAACGATATTGTAATGCATATCGTTGAAAACAGTTGTCCGCATATTTTACATAACATTGTAAATAATATGTTAATCATGTAGTGTTTGTAACTTAAATTCGCTTTTGAGTACATATCTTTATAGAATATTCTTCAACAGAGTGATTCATACAGTTGCGTCAGTAGGGAGAAATCTGAAATTGTGAGAGTCAGCTGTTGAAAGAAACCATGTCACCGATTTTAAAGTTAAGAATGACTGTATCGAAAGATTTGCAGAAAAACTTAACACAGCACAGACTTTGAACCTGAAAGTTTAAAAATAAAAGTTTTTTTTTATTTGGTTACCTAGTTCTTCTTTCAGAAATAAATAGAGTCAATTATGGGGAATAAATGTTAGCAACACACCCTCAGTGTATAATAACAAGGAATTTTATTTATTTTTAATTTTAGGCAATTTTTAAAATAGTAGCTATTTTGAGAGTTGTTGATTTTAAAGTATAATTTCAAAAAGAAGGAGATAGTTAAATACTAAATCAATTCACACTCTTTAAAATGAAGTTTCAGCGTAGTTTATTTGATTATAAATGATTAGATTTATTATAACATTGATTAATTTTTTTTTATTAATAATTAGCGACCCGCCCCGGCTTTGTACGTTGCAATGTTGTTTTTTATATCACATTACAAATATTTGAAACTCTTTTCTACTACAATAGACATGTGTTTTTTAACCTTTCTCTTGATTCATTCGGTTTATAAATGAAAACCGCATTAAAATCCGTTGAATAGTTTAAAAGATCTAAGCGAAAGGATGGCAAGAATCAACTTTGTTTTATACTATGTAAAGATTTAACGCCAAAAATAGTTTTCCGCGCCGCCCCTACGCAGTGGAACAGATTAAAAATACATGAAATTATACTCACTATTTAATGAGTTATCTCTCATGTATTTAGGAACTTTATTACTAATTAACACCAATTTAAAGTCATTGATCAGAAGATAATTACATCATGCGAATGAATGCGTAAGAGATTAAAATGTAATTAATTATTTTTATCTTGTCGTGGATTATATTGAGAATTTTACACATAATGTACAATTTACAAAACGGTATCTAATTATAATATTAATATAATAATCATTATGGTAATATTTTTAATACCTTTGTTTTGTTTTTAATAATATGCCATAAATACGTAATATATAAAAAACGAAACGTAATATCATTTAAATTTAAACCTTAACCGTTTTTTTCCAATTTTAATATAAATGTGACATGCAAAATACAGATAACAAAAAAATAAATAAACAATATTATAACAAGTATATATTATATTAAGGGGGGCAAAAAACATAGTCTTTATATTTAAATTGTCTCAATTAGGTAATTCTTTTAGCTCACGATTATATAACCTACAACTTTTTAAATAAAAATAATAGGCAACCTGCTAGTTTACCTATTATTTTTATTGTTAAGTGATAACCTTAATCCATGAACATTTGCAGCGCCATACAAGCCCCAAATGCGTTACCACCATAATAGGGCATTCATATAATAGGGAATAGGGGTAAAGAAATAAGGGTCGATTAGCCTAATCGCCGCTACTGTGGTAATAATTAACAATTTTTTTTATCTATTAGGAAAACTGTAACATAATAACAATTTAGTGCTTAAAATAGATAACTATAAGCCAATAACAAGTTTTCACAATTAACAATAATACAAAATAATTGAACCCTTTCAAAGTGGGTGCAACAGCTTACCTATTAATATACTGTACGTATTTTATCTATAGTTAAATATATACATACTTAAAGAGCTGAAATATATATTATAAATTATATAATATTTAATATTTCCATACATTATCGCGTTAATGCATAACATTGGTCAGTGTCTAAACAACCACTTGACACAGACCTTGATGTTTCTAGAACAAGATAAACTAATTATAATGATGTTAAAACAATCGCTCCTCCACGTAATGGCACTTGTCAGCTCTCGTTACAAGTTATATTAAGAGCTTACTTTGATTATGTAAATTGTATTATAGCTACAAATAATTCCAAAGTATTTATAGATTAAAAATAAAACTTTAAATGACGCGTAACTTTTTGTATGATTTACATTAAGAATATTTGTCAGAAGAAAAATTTCAAATAATAATGGAGCTGAATTGTGGCTTTTGGCTATTCCCAGCTGTTGAATAGGTTAACAGATAGCAGTATTTTAAAATAATTATTATTTATGTTACAATTAAATTAAATAATCACTTAAGTTACTATTACCCTATATTATTAAGTCAAAGCGCCTTTCAATATTACTATAGCAATTACTTCAAAAAATATTGCTAAAAATTATTTGCTATCGATATTATGAAAGTAGTAGTTTTACATTTCGAGTAAAAAATACAGTTAAAGATTTGTTTAAACAAGGAGTTTATACAGCCTGCAGTAAGAATAAGGCAAGAATTGGATTTGAATATTTTGATCACAAACTGTCATAAGATTTTATAAATTAATTATCATTCCATCTTTTTTTCTTATTATTTTTTCGATCAGCGTGATTTCGTATCATTGCTATTATACCTGAAAAAAATACAGTTTTTTATTACTAATAAAAAAATAGGACTTTTTGACACTCACAGGTTTCGTAATACTCAAATAATATTTTTCGTAATACCCAAGTAATTGACTTGTATCAAATTACAGATTACACCCTTACAGAGTTATTTTATATCAAATTATGAAAATAAAACTTACTAATATAATTCGCGCTTAAATTTTGACTTACTCGCTGTTAGAACTTCACTAACGAATTGTCTAATATTACATTTTTTTAATTTCCAATACCAATCAGATCAAAAACTTTTCCTCTAGGAAAATAATGAAGAAAACACATCGTAGTACGGAAGAAGCGATACAGGATAATACTAATAAGTCGTAACGATCTTCTATTTCCTGATCGCACTTGGCGTGAACTTGCAGACACATGATGTGAATAGTCAAGTCAATTTTTCCTCCTACCTGTGTACGGCAGTTTTACAGCGTTAAAATCGTGCGCATACGCGTCGTGACGTTTTGGATTCCTACTCTATGCCTAAACGGTCTAGCGTAATGTTTAATAGCCTATTATCTTCTTAAAAAATAGACTATTGAACGTTTTTTTTTTAATTTTAATTCATAGTTTGAGTTTTAGGCGCGGAACAAACAAACTCCTCAATTTGTAATATAAGTTATGTACAGCAGGTTCACATTGAGATTTGTCTCGCCCCGCACGGCATGTACTTATGACTCCTACTGCTGCAAATTCCCGTGAGTGATCGCTTACCATAGGCTAATTTTTTTTATAAAAAAAGAATCATTTTAAGCATAATACGCGTACAAGTATGAGATTTAGCATAGTTTGTTTATATAGAGTAGTAGTTCTGAAAGCTAAAAGTTAATGTGATACAAATACATAACCTCAAAAATACTGAAACTTTAAGAATTAAATAAACTGCGATTAAATTTCGACCACTAGGCGACTACTTGTATTGATAAAAAAGGTGAAAAATTGATTAATGAATTGACTTATCATAAAAGGGTTCTCAAAGGATTAACAAAGATAACTATAATCCTCTCATATCTGTTTGTACGTAGAAGTATATACATAGATATTTAATACTCGCTTCTACTTTTACGCAAAAAATAGGCTATTCTGATATATAGCTTACATAACTCTTTAATTTTAACTAAATAAGTTCAGCAGTTTTGCGTGACTGAGAAGTAAACATCCAAACATTCAAACATAAATTTATCCTCACAAACTTTTTCATTTATTTATATATATTTTTAGAATTTAAATGTTCTGGACTTCAATAATATGTAAATTAAAAGCAAAAACTTCCCCTACCAGTAAGCAGGAGCTGAATGAATGTAAAAGAATGAGTATTAAAAATGTAATGTAAATAGTAGCGGAATGGAGAGTAAATTCATCACGCGGCTGCTTGCGAATTGGCGGATAACTGTCAGGACTTCTCCCGACTTTCTTTACCGCTAAGCACGAAATGATTTTAAACACTAGCACTTAAAAACTTAGCGATACTAGATTTGAACCCGCGTTCGTTGTTGAGATCGACGTGTTACCATTAGGCATTAAATTATCTTTAATACTTAAGGTTATCCTTATCTGAAACATTATACCTATAACCTAACGTTAACTTCTTCAATATCTCATTAGATACATTATATTCTAATAATATTTACTTAATTGATCAATTTGTTATTTTTTTTACAATTAATTTAATACAAGAGAATTTAATTAATTATTACTTCAATTAATTGGTATAAAGTGAGTATGAGTCAACATGACCTGATTCAAACCACGGCACCGCTGAGTTTTCAAGTGCTAAATTTGTGTTTAAATTCATGTCGTACTCGGCGGTGAAGGAAAACATCGCGAGGAAACATGAATGTGCCAGGAGAAATTCTGACATATGTATATCTGCCAAACGGCAATGGAGCAGAATGATGGATTAAGCTCTAAAGCCGTCTCTTTAATTGGAGAGGAGGCTTTTGTCTAGCAGTGGGACGTGTACAGGCTGTTACTTTTTACTTTACTTTTATAAAGTGATTTTCAAATTACATATTACATATATGTAATTAAAATATAAAATTGTAAGTGTCAAATGTGTAAAGTCTTCGCTATCTTTGATTACGTTGTATCACTTTCTAAATAATTAATTGCAGAAGATAAATACCTATAAATATAACCTTTCTATGAACTTATGATGACATGACAACTTACTTTTAATTCACAGATATAATTTATAAACATGTTATCAAGATCTGCATATGATGTATATATACATATATATGTATATATGTCGTTGTATGTATGTATGTATGTATTTTTATAATATATAGTTGACTTCTCGTTAGGCAAGAATTACACTTATAAATTTTGTTTTTAGACTTTCATAAAAGTTTCATTTAAATTTCTCTTTGATTTACTTTAAGTGACTTATTTTTGACATTTAAAACTTTCATAACATTTCATTTACTTACTAGGTTACAAAGTTGTTTTACATGACTCTCGAGAGTAAAACTTACAAGTGTAATTCTAGTCTACGTAGCCATTACTCGGAGACTTTCCTAAGATTTACATAAATTGTCTATCATTGCTTTTACATGTGAATTATGTAATTGTGTGTGTGTGTAACCTAGTTAACTGTTACCACGTTACAGAAATGTTTTACATCACTTACGAGATTAAAACTTACAAGTGTAGTTCCTGTACAAAATCTATTCAAGATATCATTCAATTTGGATTGTATTTCAAAACAGACCTTTGATTTATAGACTCGTATCAGTAATATCTATGATTTTTATGATGTTACTATCATGGGGGATTTAGTTGTCAATAAAATCACATGAAAACTATTTAACATTGAAATAAAACTATTTTAAACGGATTTAAATCGCTTTAATCGATAACCGATTTAAATCCGTTTAAAATAGTTTTATTTCAATGAATAATAATCGCGAAAATCTAAGACAACGATATGTGAACCAGTACGGACTGGAAACATCAAATAAAATTCGCCGGTTGGAGTATTTGAAAACGAAAAATGCAAGATACGTAACGTCCATTAACTTCCTTAAAAGATGCCGTGACAATAATTTAATTCCGGTTTGTGTAAGGATCGCGCCTAAGAAGGACATAAAGCATGGTGATAAAATACTTAACCAGGCAAGTAAGAAATTGTTATTACAACTCATCCGGGAACATCGGTTTGAAGCGCGACGGTTAAACAACCAAATTACGCGATTTAAATCCGTTTAAAATAGTTTTTTTTTAATGAATAATAATTGCGAAAATCTAAGACAACTATTTAACAGATAAAGATCCTGATATATTGATAGTTATTTTAGACTCTATATGAATATAAAATATAAATAACTTTTTATTAAAAGGACTATCTGCCGCTCGCGGTTTTACTCGCGTTTATGGTTACTGCTTCGCTCCTATGAATCTTATCTTGTTATAATATAGCCTGTAGCCTTCTTCAATAAATGGACTATCCAACGCAAAAAGAATTTTTCAAATCGGATCTGTAGTTTCAGAGTTTACTCCATATACAAATAATTAGAAATTTAATCTCTTACTAATAAGTTAGTTAATTAATTCTTAGAATTCTTGTGGCTTTGATGAGGACTACGATTTTTTGTAAATAGAAAATTTATATTTTACTTCTTATATATAGCAACAAAATATATGTATTTATTTGTATTCACTAATTCCTTAATTCATAAGTTAATTAAGTAATCAAATAAATTACCTAGTTTAATAGACAGTCAGTATGTGAATCTTTTAATCTGTCACTATATTACTTAATCACAAAGTTATTTGCAGAACTAGATAGTCAATAATTATTAGTTGATCGTAGTCACTTATAAAAAAAACTCTACATATATTAAATAGAAATAAAAGAACCAAAATAAAAATAAAAAAACTTAACAAATTTAAATTTTCCGAAACCGCAACGAAAAAAAGAGAATGTAACTGCCAAAGCATAAAAACTTCCTGGTATTGATTTTAATTACACATTCACCATCCAAGCAAATAATAAAGATAAGGCGCGAATTACACTTATAAGTTTTGTTCTCAGACGTTAAGATTTCCATAAGTTGCTTTACACCTGAAATTATTTGCTGTCAGAGTCTTAATTTTGAAGGTCACAGATTTCGTAAGGCTGCCTAGGTGGTTGGTAACAGTTAACCAGGTTCCAGAGTTGTTTTTAAACTTTAATCTCATTTTTCAATAATAGGCTATTATCAGTGAAGTTCAATCAGTGTGAAAGTCAAAATTGGCTTTAAAATTATAGCGAAAAATATTCATAATTTTTCTTAGATACTATTTTGAATCAATCAATCAATCAAAGTCCTTTTCCAAGATCAAAATTATATCTATAACAATATTTATCAAAATTGGTTTAGCCGTGAAAAAATAACAGACAGAAAAACAGAGTTACTTTAAATTTTATAGCATTAATAGCCTCCACACGTGACTTCTCCCGCGTGTTATGTTGATAAAAGCATATGTATTATTCTGATATGTAAGCTAAAGAACTGTAAAGTTTTATCAAAATCTGCTTAGTAATTTTAACACGGAACAGTAAAAAACATCCATACATCCTAACAAAAAGCTATCCAAAATGTATCGCATTTATATAAATAAATAAAATTGAAGTGTCTGTTTGAATTTCTAATTAAGAACTTTTTAGTATGGATGGATGGATATGAAAGTATATACGACACATACATCAAAAAACCGATTTTAAAAATTTTTGTCTGTCTGTTTGTTTCGACTAATCTCTGAAACGACTAAACCGATTTTGATGGGACTTTACTTGCAGATACCTAATGTTATATGAAGTATTTTTTTTTAATTTTATTAATTTGAATTTTTCGCGAGTATCAGTTAGTAATAGTAATAATAGTAGGAATAAAATACGTTAGGCAGGTATTTTTACCCGACTGCGTAATGCAATGTGTTTATCAGTCTATGTATGTATGTTTGTACCTTTGTGGCGCTATATAAACCAAACGCGTGGGCCGATTTTGATTTGTCATAACGATGCGAATGTCACAAAAAGTATAATAATTTAGAAAAATCAAAAAGGCCGATTTTGGATGCCATTATATGAAAAAGAAAAAAATTAAAATCGACGAAATGTGTTAAATGTCGTATCGTTAAATAGGTATTTTAAAATCATTTTTAGGTTTCCTATATCATTTTTCAATTTGAACTACCGTTTAGAATCTATAACGATTTAAGTTGTTCGTTGTTGTTCGTAGATCGAAATTGCTTAGGAAAGATTGTCTATGGTCTTGTTACGCCGTCGGGTTTTGATTTTTTCAATTAATTCTTCTGTCTATATAGATAATATATAAAAATGTTTGTTCAACTTAACCCTTAATAGCCTGATTTACAAAAGTGTTTTATTTTTAAATACAGCAAGCAAACACAGTAATTTGCTTGAAGGTAGAATGAAGGGAAAAATAGTTAAAAAATCACAATATTAATTTTACATATTTATTTATTAGAAAAACAACAGGCATAAATTTAGATACTTCAGGCATAAGGCCATAAAAAATCAGATATACCTAAAACTATGAGTAATGTGAACATTTGGTTGAAGAACAAAATTGAAGCTCTAGGCTATTAAGGGTTAGAAGCTTCCGGAAGACAATTGTTAGACAATTCAATTGATAGTTAATTGTGATAGCCCATTGTCATAACATAATTATTTATATTTCTTTATTTAGTTCAACATACAGGATTACAATATACTTGCTACAAATCTTGGGAAAATCGTTCAATTGAGGTTATTGAGGACTTGTCTTGTTTTATTGCAAGATAATGTATGCAATACTAAGGACTTACGAAGTTTGTCGTGTGACACACAAGACAACTGACAAATCTTGTAACATGTACGATAAGTCTTGGTATATAATAGAGTTTCATACCTTGAGACTGTAAAATGGTTTAGGACTTTAATGTTGAGTTCACTGGGCTCTCTAAGCTCTAGTTTACATGTAATTATGAACATATAAGTGAGAGTGAAGACGAGCGATCTAGAGAGAGGGAGGGTGGGTGCCGATATATATCTAAGCAACTAGTCATCAAGGTACCATAGGCAGAATACAGTTTTTAATTATATACTTTTATGATATATTTCTAACATTTAAGTATCTGTTCGTTTTCAACTGACTTTAAAAAGGTGTTTCTCAATTTGTAGCGTATACTTTTTTATGTTTGTTACCCTAGAACTATATAATTTCAGAACCAATTTTGATTTTTTGTTGGAAAATATTATACATTCAGATTGGTCGCATGTCAATTTTTATCAAAATTAGTTTTGAAATCATGATGATAATTGAAATGAGAATGTCAACCGTGTAAATATTATTACGTAATTTGCTTTTTTAAAGTCAGTTGCTTTCTTAAGAATTAATTATTGTCACAACTACACATTTTAGATAAGGTTATTTTTTATTTTCGTCTGAAAACTGACAATAACATTAAATGATTTCTCTTACAACACACAAGACAAGTTAATGTAGAAACTTAAAATAATTCAACACAACTTTAATATTAAATGAGTAATTACGGCAAAGTCGCAATGAAATTCTTGTTAAGCACTGCATAGATTACATTAATTCTCTATTTTACGATAATTCCCATGAGGTTAAGCTGATAACATTTAATACAAATAAACCGACATCACGACATTATGTAACTAGGTTACTTTCATTCGATTGTAAATATATATAAAACAAGGAGAGACCGCGACTTCGTTTGCCTCTTTTTTTAAGTGGATAATTTATTTTTATTTGACTTTTTTGTTTTTGGGTATACTCCCGATTGTAATTGTGAATAAAGTACATGATAAATTAAGGCATAATTTATCTCAGGATATTAAATATGTTCGGCTTAAAAGAATGAGAAATGAAAAGGAGTAGAAAGTAATGAAAGAGATAGAGAGCAAGGGAAGGTTAGGATTCTTCTCACCTTACGAAACACACATAAATATTAAATACTTTACGTCGATTTTTTGTGAGAGTGTTGTACAGCTATGTGAATAACACAGTATTTATCGTTACCGCGATAATTATTATCATAATTTTAACAAATTTAACTTCGATAAAAACTTAATAACTTCGGATATGTTACACGAAAAACACATTACTAAAGGCGTAGGGCGTGCAATAGTATTGGCTGAGTACGGAAAAATAGTTTCAATAACATAATTTTAATTGTGTTGGAGCCTAAGCTAGCTTGCATTGACTGCAGCTCGTCTTCTGCCTAACTCGATGTACCAAACACTCGGAGAAAATCGCGGTAAAGAAGTTAGGGAGCCAGAAGCCTACCCTCCCCTCTCATCTGTTCCATTACTTCCAACTAATTTTCATCACTTATTTCTCTTACCCGAACATATTTTATCCTGAGATAAATTACGTCTCAATTTATCATGTTTTTATTTTGTTGTAAAATTATTTAAAAACTACAATTGTAATCATGACATCCGAATAAGGTTTTTCATTTGTAACGTTGATAAATTGATAAACAATGATAGCAACGTTGCTCAAATGACTTTTTAATTATGCGAAATATCAAAGTCTTAAATATATAAAAAAGGTAGATAAATAAAATTGTCATAATCATCGTATGAATATGTTTGTAAACTCATAAGGGTATACAAATTAATATTTGGATGCTGATAAGCAATAATGTGTCAACCCACAAAAAGTCAAATTTTGATAAAATATTCATGTCATCTAAACTAAATAAGTATGCAAAAAAGTTTCTTAACTCAATGTTTCGAATTTCAGGTGCGTTCCTTATTTTGCAATTTATAAAAAAATCTCAAATATTTAAAAACTTATTATTAGATAACATATTAAATAAATCTATCTGCTTTTGATTCATTATATATTTTATCAGAATAGAAAAGAAAAGATGAATATATACGTCTCCAACCTAATTGATTAAGAATAGGTTTGACATCTTTAGACGCCATTTTCTCAAAACGAAGTCCGTGTGGCTTGACACAGTATAGCTTAACAGCGTCCATTTAAAGTATATAAAAAATTTGAAACAATCACAGTCCTATTTAACTGACTTTCAAAAAGGAATAGTTTTTCAATTCGTCGGTGGGGTTTTGTATGTACGTCCATCGAATACTCGTGAATGTCTGGATTTGGTTAATTCTTGTAATTCTTTGGTCCGGTCGAATTTTTAACGAAAACAGTTCAATAATTTAGTTTTAAATTCAAAATAAGTGGAATAATAACGAAATTGCGTATCTTACTTTTGAAGTCGGTTATCAATTTTTAAGTCTTTATCAGTATACTAGCTGTCCCTTGTTTCACTCGCGTTTATGGTTACTGCTTCGCTTCTATGATTCGTAGCGTAATATAATATAGCTTATAGCCTTTCACAATAAATAAACTATCTAACACAAAAAAAATCAAATTCGAATCAGTAGTTTCTGAGATTAGCGCGTGCAAACAAACAATCTCTTTAGCTTTATAATATTCGTATAGATTTAAAATTTTATTAATACTAAATAATAAAAAAGAATTCAATAATTTTGCTTAGCGTTATGTTTGTAAAAAAACTATTTTTTTTTTTAATATTTTGAAAAATTATAAAAAATAAATAGCTTATATCTATATCTATACTAATAATAAAATTCTAGAGGGTCGCTGTCTGTACATGGAAGATATATGAAAAAAAATCTTACTGGGGGCCTTTACTAACGTAATAGAACCCAAAACAATGATTTTTAAAATTCTTATCTGTTTGTCTGTTTGTCTGTTTGTCTGTTTGTCTGTTTATCTGTGCGTTTGTGCACGCTAATCTCAGAAACGGCTTATCCGATTTAGATGCGGTTTTCACTAATATATTGTAGTAAGCTTCACTTAACATTTAGGGTTTGTTTTATGTCAATCGGTCCATAAATAAAAAAGTTATGTCAATTTAAGGAATCACGTTGAACATTTTTTTGGGCTTATCACTAAATGCATGAAAGTATATGCAGTACTTACATCAAAAAATACATTTTTTAATTTTTTGTCTGTCAGTCTGTCTGTCTGTCTGTTTGTTCCGACTAATCTCTGAAACGGCTGAACCGATTTTGATGGTACTTTTACTTGCAGTTAGCAAATGTTATAAGGAGTGGCTTAGGCTTACTTCTATTTTTAGATATTTTTTAATCTCTACATATAAAAAAACTTCTAACGGGTCGCTGTCTGTAAATGAAAAATATAATTGGGGGCCTATACCTACGCTATAGAACTCAACACAATAATTTTTAGAACTTTTGTCTGTTTATCTGTGCGTTTGTGTTCGCTCAGAAACGGCTTATCCGATTTAGATGTGGTTTTCATTAATATATTGCAATAAGCTTCACTTAACATTTATTGTTTGTTTCATTTCAATCTGTTCATAAATAAAAAAAGTTATGTCAATTTAAGGGTTCACGTCGAACATTATTTTGCACTTTTCACTAAATGCGTGAAATATATACAGACCTTACATCAAAAAATCCATTTTTTTTATTTTTTGTCTATCAGTCTGTTTCTTACGACTAATCTCTCACACAGCTGAATCAAATTTGATGGGACTTTCACTCGCAGTTAGAGGATGTCCATTAATCACGTGAGGCCCAGAGTAGAGAGAAGGGATGGAAGAAAAAAATCACGATATATCACAAAGTCTAAAATGTTCTTAAAAACGTTACGTGATTAATGGACAGCCCCTATAGCTAATATTATGGGGATTAACTTGAGCTACTTTTATTAAAAAAATATATTTATTTTAATGAAATTAATAAAAATTAAAATTACGCGATAGCAAAATATTGTAGAAACCAATAAAATAGTGAACAATTTCCGATTTAAGAAGGGAAGGTATACATCTATACAAAAAAATAAGATTGATGTGTCTGCTGTAATTTTAAATAAATGCATATGAAAGTATACACTGTACTGACAGCAAAATTACCAATTTTAAAAATTTTGTCTGTCTATTTGTCACTCAATTTCTTTCGGCTATCTGAAACAGCTGGACCGATTTTGACGAAACTTTCACTAGCAGAAAGTCAATCTAATGAGGAACAAAATTGAAACCGTTGAAAAAGTGAGCAACATCTGATTCAAATAGGGAAGATATATAAATATTATAATTAAAATATATATATATTTACTGGGTATTTTTTTTTACTGGATATCATAGACCAAAATCCGAAACTATAAGTAGTAGCGAAAAATAATTAAAGGAGTCACAGTGCCGATTTTGATAAAAACTAAAAATACCATTAGTTCTTTGAAAAATAAGTTTTCCTAGCCAGAAACGAACACGTTGATTTCGCAAAAATTAACATTCTATATAATTGCATCATCTGATACTGTCACATATTATAAGAATAAACTTTAAGGAGGTAATAGTATACAGTTAACTTCGACAAAATGAAAAGGCTAATTTTTTACAAAATTCTATCGAATTCATACATTATTTAAATCTTTAGTAATTCTCCAAAAAACGATCATACCTAAAAGTGAAATTTTAAAATTATAACGGGATGTTCTTACGCTAATAGCGGGTGAGTACAATAGCCGAGTCAAGTGAAATGTAGATTTTTAATAAATTGATTAATCCTTTTAATAATTATCTTAACCTATCTTGGTAACTGAATAGGTGACGGGGACCAAAACAAACGTCACATTCTATCAACTTTGTATAGCTCACATAGAAAAAATAGACAAACATAAAATAAGTTACTGTGAGTTATTCATATTATATATTTTCGATTGTATTATTCACACTCTTCCTTACTTTAGTAGGTGACTAGCATTTTGATGCAATCTATAAACAAATCGTTCGAAGTAATGCAGACTTTTTTTTCTAAACTTACCGGGACCCATGACTTAACCCACATATTTGATTATGTCTGTGTAGAATCGATTACTTAACTTCTAATTCATATATAGATTTAATGTTATTTTGTAAAAAAAAATAAATCTTTTCCTTTAATTTGTCGCTTACTATTACTTTCCAAAAGTTGATTCTTACAGGTGACACTATTAGGAGGTGCAATAATACAGAATGTGTTTTTTTTTTTCAAAATTAGTGGGTTCTATTTCTGGCCTGGAGAATCATGAAATCAAAAACAAATTATGATGCAGTTTAGATTTCTCAAAATCGGGCACGAGACTCTATTAAGTATTTTTCGCGACTCCTTTATAGTTCCGGATTTGGCTTAACAACCTCTTTTAAAAAAGTCACGGGAACATACTGTTTTACAGTCGAAATTTTAAAGACTAGCACAAAACATTTTTCTTCAACATTTATTGTGAAAACCGTGGAGGAATACCGTATCTGATTTAGTGTCTGCTTATAAACACTACCAGGAAGTTCCCAAATCCAAAGTAAAAAAGCTCCTTACTTAAGCAGCACCGCAGACTATTATAACCTTGCTTTGCAGGAGACATGCCAAGCATTCTGTAATCCACGCGAACGAAGTCGCGGGCACAGCTAGTGAAATGATATGAATTTAGCTAATGGGTAATCGACTAATTAATAATTGCATTGCATATAAAATAATTATGATTAAGACAATATTAAAAAATCATAATGTTTATTGAAAACTAAACTACTGAAGCCTAAAGCAATCAAATCTGGGTTCATTTGACAAATCTTTATTTAAGTATGATATCAATTTTAACCTTTCATTGACACTTTGAATTGCATTTAAACATCCCTGTGATTTGGGTATGTGGGACTCCTGGAATGGAAAATATGAAATTACCCACTAAAACTCAGTGATAATAACCCAGTAACATTATCGTTATTGGTATATATATTTGGATAATAACAAAAATTATAAATGAAAAAAATGTATCATATATATATATAACCCAGTAATTTAGCATCGTAATTTCGCCACGGGATCATTTGCGAAAGTCACGACGTCCATATGTTTCCTCTTTCCCCTGGAGAGGACTTACAAGCACCGAGAATCCACAGTCGAGAGCACTCTCACGTCCCAGTGGAAGTAGTTTCCACGCAAACTCCTCTCTAGAGGGAGAAGATGGGCATAGCGCTGTCACCTTCTCCCCGGTTAGCTTTTTAATTGAGTAAAGTATCCTCCCCCCCCCCCCTTCTCCCCAGCCCACTGAAATCCCGTTTAATAAACCAGTTATTATAATATGCATTATATGGAATTCGCAAATACTTAAATGTATAGTGACTTTTCCGTTAGTTTGTCCTTAACGCCTCACTTAAGTTAATTAACATAAAAATGACCATTTAATTCAGTATCTTAAATGCATATGTTACTACGTTAGTTGTTTTGTACGTAATGTTTTTATATTTATTTATTGAAAGGTTCGTCAAGTTACAAATCCAAAGAGTTCATGCTGACATTTACCATAAGGCATATTATACAGATTGTGTAACTATATATAGACAAACACATTCATAAAAAGGTAAGAAAGGAAAACAAAATGGTAAACTCTATAAAAAAAATAAAAATAATAATAACAAATTTTGATTCCGCAGCCTAGACAAAAATTAGAGGTTTTACTTATGATAATACAAAATTATAAAATAACAATAATAACAAAAAAATAAAAAAAAGAGAGCGATAGAGACAGGAGCTTCTTAATCTATGTTGCATGTATATACTTATTATAAAGCTAGAATAACACTTATAAGTCTTGCTGACAAACTTTCATAAAGATTTACACACTTTGTCTGATTCAATTCAATTGGTTGGCTTTTCCGTCCGTTATTTCTCTTTTTTCTTCTTTCTTTATTTTGTTTTGTGGCTGTTATTTCTAATTGCTTTACACCTGAAAGAATTTTCTGCCAGTTCCCTATTTTTGAAACTACTTATGACGTCTCCAGAAGAAAACTTATAAATGTAATTTTCGTCTAAGTCTGTATGAACTGTTTTGTATGAACTGTTTTGTGTGAGATGATTGTCATTTCAATATACTTTTTAATAGAATAGAGTGAGCTATTAAGATTACTCTGTAAACACTCCTATAATGGATGTCACTTTTGTTTTTTGAAGAAAAAAAATTTTGACAATCGGTTCACATCTACATGATTCAATAAAGATTTTTTTCGAGAATTCTTCCACAAAAGGCGCTTTGCGGTGACCACAATATCTCTTGACTAGATTATCTAAAATCAAAAATCCAAAGAAATTTCATAAAATCTATGTATAAACTAGTAATTATTCAAAGGAATAAACTTTTTTTTTCAAAATGCTGGCTTTTTAAAAACAGTTGATTTTTCGCCAAAACTGTCATAAATTGCTTATAAAAAACTCTTGGCTGTACGGTGTAAACCTTTGCCTTTTCCCTCTAAGGAAAGAAATAAGAAAAACAAAATTATTGTTGACAAAATTCCTTCGATTAATTACCAAAACATTTACTTAAGAAGCTTGTCGTTGTGTTGTTAATTAATGTCAAAATTGGTGACTGATGAGTTCAACTGTTTTCGAGAAATCTTGGTCACTGATTTTTAAACACAGATAAATAAATAAAAACACTTTATATAGAGTAAAAATAATAGAATATACTGTGTGTGTACCATGACCTATTCTTATAGAGAACCAAGATATTTTATTATATAATATACAGTTGACATTACAATGAATTTAATATGTTAATACCGCTTTCGATATGTATTTATTGTTGTAAATATTATATTAATATTGCATGACGTATAAGATGCACGTGCCGCAAATCTTGGAAATGATCCCAAATGAATGGTACAATAAAGAAATTATGTCATTAAAATTAAATAAGAAACATTAAATATAGATTGAGTAAAAATAGAATTACAACTAGGTTAGGATTAATTTATACTAGATATTACAAAGCTGAAGAATTGATTGTTTGTTTGTTTGATCGAGCTTATCTCAGGAAATACTGGTTCGAATTGAAAAAATATTTTTGTATTATATAGTTCATTTACTGAGGAAGGCTGTAGGCTATATACTCGTAGGTAAAGCCTTAGGGAGCGGCCTCTATAGTATAAAATTCGAAAAATTTTGTTAAAACTTGTTTAAAATTAAAAAAGAATGTACTTAATACCTCAGTATACCTTAGGGTTAATCGGAAGGATAAACAGAAAAAAATTCCATTCATCCACGGCCAGGGTGGTAAAACGGAGACGCAATTCCGATTATCCCCCTTTGGGTGGATTCTTTGGGGTGATTAATAGTCAATATCGAATTATTCGTTATCGAACATAAAAAACTTCATTTTATTTACCTTAAAATTAACTATTTAAAAACTATTCATACTTTAGCCCAGGGTTTCTAATTACTGAAATCCACCCCTTATTATAGTATATGTTTCGAATTTTCTATTTACGTAATAATTTTTTCTTTGTTATATTTTTAAATTTAATAAAGATTTAGATGTTCTAACACACGTTACAGATTTGGAGCGCCCGCGCGTGCCAATCCGAGCGTCGTGACCTCACATATGGCAGATAGGAACTACGCATACGATCCGGTCGACACCGGCACGCCAGTCAACCAGCAAGCGTACAGAATGGAGGGCGGACAGCTCTGGCGGCAATATGTCATCGGCGGCATCGGTATGTCAAATTTATAAAAAAAAAGTTGAACACAGAAAAAAGTGTTTTTTTTTTTAATTATTAAGGAAATTGGAAAGATGTTGCAAGTGGCGTTTTTTTTTAATCTCAAGTGATTATAGCCGAGTTTTTTGGTCTTGTGCGTTTCTTTTTAAATTATGAAAAAAATAATATGTCAGCATTAAAAAAAAATCAAAGTGATTTTTTTAATTTTTAAGGAAAATGTCAAAGGAAGAGTAAGTGTATTTTTTTTCTTATTTTTGCAATTAAATCGCGTATTTATTTATGCTCGTGTTTAGTATAGACTAATTTTCCATTCGAAGTGATTTTAACATTTTTTTACGCTATTTTAATAAACATTATTTTTTTGTTCTTAAGATAATTTGTTTAATCGATTAACGTAGATTTCAATTTTAATACTTTATTTATATACACTTAATTAAATTTATTTACTATAGATACATACATACCATTTTACTAAATTTTCTTGTATATTTCCTCAAGCATACTTAAACCAAATATAAAAGATTTTCGATGTATATATTAATATATAAAGATGATGTATGACATATTGTTTATATATAATTTAAAAACATAACAAGACTCACATAACGTGGTGCATTTTCCAATTTTCTTAACGAGGCTTCCAAGTGACCATTATATTAAAAAACTCATTCTAAAGAATTACATTACTTATATCGCTAATTGCTGGGAACAATGCATTGTTTACATAAAAAAACTTTACTTTTCCGCGTTGATGTATTTATTATCTTTTAATCTGTCACATGTGGTCATTTGCAGGCGTAATATTAAAAAAAAACTATTTTTTTATTCTCTAAAATATAGTTTTAAAAATTTTATTTTATTTTAATCCACAATAATGAATCCTACTAGTATTATAAATATGAAAGTCTTATTTGTTAAATTTTCGCGCCTAAACCGTTAAAGCAATTTTAAATAATTTTGTTATAGATATCGATAGGACCTTAGCGAAGGATATGGACAACTTGTAGAGAAATAAAAAAAACTTAATAAAAAAAAGATCTTAAGTTTTACGCGAAAATATATTTATTAAAAAAAACAGACTTTCGTAGCAATAGCACTTCATAAACAATCTGATAGCTTTAGAGTTGTCAATTACATGATATTCAACTTGAACTCTATGTCTTAGTATATAAGAATCATATCATTGCTACTTTATTTTACAAATTAATTTATGTAATGTACTGGTTAAGATGACATTACATATTTATAATAAAATAGGAAGTTATCAATTCGGTCGTTTATACTTTTATGTACGTTCGGACAAAACTGCATCATATACGGATTTGCAAAATTCCTTTTTGTTCGAAAAAGTATTAAATAAATACAATTGTTTTTTCGGCTACGACCCTCTAGTGACTTAAACATACTTAAAGTCCCATATGATTGGCTAGTTGGGAAAGTGCACTAACCAAATTTTGCCAGGACTCAAAATAGTCTATCATAATTGAATGCGTAAACTTCGTTTCTGTACCATTGACCGTTGGCTTCTCTTATCGGCAGCCAACCCTGAATGTAGCATGTGATTCGTGGCATTTAGAGCGGCTACTATAACTGAAACATTATACAAAATTTCGTGTTTGTGCTGTCGACTATCGATGAGTTCCCATTTCGGGAGCCAACCCTGCATGCAGCATTCATGACATGGTGGTATTTAGAACGAACTACCTATATTTGAAAATATATACAAAATGTCGTGTCTCTGGTCTCAACTATGGAGGAGGGAACCCATTGGGAGCCAACCATAAATTCAGAAGTCATATCGTAGTGTCACTCAGGACGAGCTATCATAATTATATGCGTGTAGAAAATATATGTCTGTGGTATCGACTGTTGAAGAGTTCCCTCGTCTGGAGTTAATCCTGTATGTAGAATCAGAACATGCTTACCATAAAAATGCATTGTCATCGGAACTGAACCAGCATATAAAATTTCAAATCCATAGGATACGAGGAAATGGTGCTTATTTTGCTTGCTAGATTTGACTAGAACAAACATTGATAAATAGCAAGTTGAATAAAAACTCGTAAAAATAAAGTCATGTTTTCATCAATTAACAACAAGATAAAAAAAAAGCAATCAATTAATGGATTATATAAAATTATTTATCACATAATGTATGGCAATGTGTTGTAAATTGTTTTTATTGTCGCTATTATAGATAATACGATTGTCGTAATTTTTATTACGCTGATAAAGGGTTATCGCATACAGCGAGAAATATGCGACATATGTAATAATTTAATAATCTATCATTGATAATAATCGAAGAATGTTTCGACCTTAGGAGGTCCTTTCCACAGTCGCAGATTGTCACTTTCATTACAAAGAGTACACTAAGTTTAGTGAGACATTGCGTGCTTCAAAGGGTAACGATTCTAAGTTGAAGTTTGGGTCTTGAGATCACGTGAAGGTTTTTGTGAAACATGCTCAACCGACGGTCTCCTAAAAATGTACAATTTTGTTTGTCTCAAGTTGAAAATACTTAAAATATGTCCCTTCAAATAATAATTTAAAACATCTCACAAAAAAAACTCGGAATTTTAAAATCTCATCTCGCA
Organism: Hypolimnas misippus; assembly: GCA_037950945.1. Taxonomy (NCBI): domain Eukaryota; kingdom Metazoa; phylum Arthropoda; class Insecta; order Lepidoptera; family Nymphalidae; genus Hypolimnas; species Hypolimnas misippus. The sequence continues at coordinate 8,892,330 of JBBEEQ010000009.1, forward strand.
TTTGGCAGATGGCAGCTACACGAGAAAAAGTGTCCGACCGACACTTTAGCTATTAGAAAGAGATACACGAAAGAGATATAGGGTAAACTTATACTTGACAGCCGTGGAGCATTTGCTTCTCTAGATTACTTTACTATTTCATAGATTATTTATTTACATCCTGTATATTAAAACGTTGAAAAACAAGAAAACAATAATAATAAAAAAATTGAAAAAGTATCAGGATCGGTTCCCGAGTCGAGTTGAGACTTTTCTGCAAATCTTCAATACAGTTTTCCTTATCTTCAAAATAGATGACATGATGCCTTTCAAAATTTCTCTAGCTCTCATAGTAATGACCCATTTAAATGAATCAGGCTGTATAGCTAAGGGATTCTTTCTAACAGATAGTCTTACGACACGTCATATTTTCATTAAAAATTTTACGATAAATGTGTATAGAAAACATGTGGAGAACAAAGAACTCTGAACGAGTTGTTTTATACCAATTACGACAGCAAAACTTAAGATTGTTATTCTATATCCTACCGTGTTGAAGTCAATAAAGAAAATAATATATACTGTATACATAAATACGTACTCATACACATATGTTTTTAAATAGATATAATTCTAAATATGTCACGATTTTTTTACTATCTTTATTTTCTCAATGCAAGTCACGTGTCCATTTTAAGATAAAAGATAATTAATTCTGATATATTTTAAAATGTTTAACTTATTGTTAGATAAAATTTATGCGTTCTAGGTATTTATATCCATCACAACAATTTATTGCATATTTATTGACACGACTTTATCATCACTAATCTTTGACACATAGTCATTTTATCAAACATACATAACTGTTATAAATGGACGCTGATAAGCAATAATGTGTCAAGCCACATACTGCCTTACTACAAAAAATTTAAACATACGTTGAACGCGCGTCTATAAAATCCCGTACTACAAATCCGCGTCTAGTAAATTTTTGTGTTAAATGTGGTTTAGACATTGTTTAATTATGTATAAAAATTTTCGCTTAGATGTTATTAATATATGCTTAAAATCTATTTTAATTTTATTAATAAGTTTCTTTGTAATTTTTACACGCAGTGTAGCAATTTTGACAACATTTTAAACAATGTCGAATTTTTAAACACTGTTTAGCTAGACACGTGTTGTACATCTTGTTGATCTTTTGAAGTAAAGCAGTTAGACTTTATTTTGAGGAAATGGCGTCTAAAGATGTCAAGCATATTCTTGATAAGTTTGACGAAGTATATATCCATGTTTTCTTTTCTAATAATGAAATGAAATAAATGAATAATTAATAAATGAAACGTGATATAAAATTAAAATTGTATAATTAAAAGATTAATCGAATAATAAGTTTTTCAAATATATGAGAATATTGTATAAATTGCAAAATATGGAACGCACATGAAATTCGAAACAATAAATGAAGAAACTTTTTTCCATACTTATTTTGTTTAAATAACTTGAAATTGTTTTAAATAATGTTAAATAGATGACGCGGTATCAAAATACATCAATATCTTTAAAATAGACTTTTTGTGGGTTGACACATTATTGCTTATCAGCATTCAAATATCGTATCTAAGTAGTGCAGTGGTCACTAAAATTGACTGAAGCGATAACGGTCGCGGGTTCAATCCCCGGTTATGGCTAATGGTTTCGTCCATATCGATGTTAGTCATGATCTGTTTGTGCTTGTGTTGTGTGTTTCCGGATCCCCGACACAGGATCATGATATCCTAAAGAATGTCGTTGAAGGTAATGAGTTCATTGGTTATTTTGTTTTTTGTACTAAACTTCTGAACCGATTTTGATAAAAATTCTATGGAATCAGGAAGTACAAATAAAAAATAATAAACCAAATATTTCGAGCCGTTTTCGAGTAATCGATGAACATATATAAAAAAGTACCCAACGAATTAAGAATGGATTTTTGTTCAACCCAAAAAGGGGTGAAACGGGGTTCAAAGTATATATAGAAAATTTAAGCCACGAGCGAATATCTGCAATAATAAAGCCGTTCTTAGCGGATGAATGTCAGCTTCGCTTAGAAACGATTTTAGAAAATTCACTTCTTAAAGGGGTGGTTCAAAATTAGTATGGAGCAAAAGAATTGGACGTGTCTTAAACCACGAGCAAAAGTTACCACTAAATAGTTTAAAACAATCTGAAACTATGATTTTAAAACATGAATTAATAAATCATGTCATTACTTAAAACTAAATCGTACTTAGGGCCTGTTTCGCCGGTTGATTTTTTAAAAAGTTAACCGACATTTAACGATAACCAACAATTAAGGTTTGATTATATATTTGTTTTTTTACCATCCCTGCTAAATTAACTTATAAATAAATTAATTTGGCATTTATAAATGAACGTACGACAACGACGCCTTTAAACGTTTCAATACACGATTCTTATTTATCTTTGTTTTAAAATGTATCCATCTTATATTTTTAATCGAGATTTTTGAAGCCCAAAATTGTAGCTTTTTGGGTGGGTAAGTTCCGATTAAACTACCGTTAACTTTAGTCGTAATCGGTGAAACAGGCCCTTAACATTGTAAAAAACGTGCGAACATTGAGTTCCTAATTGGTCCTGTGACCGATTAACTTGCCCTACAAGACATATGTACATATTAAAAAAAAACAACTACTACATGTCTTTTGCAATTGTGCCAAAACTTGATCGCAGTAGATTCCTTTTTTTTGCTGTTAAAAAGATTATGTAGGTGAATGCCAAATTTGATTTCGATTGAAACTGTATCAATAAAAAAATATTATTCTGGTAATCGAGTGAAAAATATAACAAAATCGATTTTGAACATCAAATACCTACAATGTCTAAATTGTTATCAATGTTTAGAAAAAAGTATATGACAATTATATCGATAACGATCGATTGAGTTCTTTTGAGAAGTATAACACGTAATTTAGATAAGGCGATCTATCTTTTATTGTATTTACTTAATTCGGATGTGCGACGTAAGATTGTACGTGCTTTTATCTCAGGTTTTTTATAGATACTATAAAATTACAGATAACTACAAACATACTAAGAATAGTCGCAACTTCTATCGTGCAAACATTCAAACTTTTTATGTTTTTTTTTTATTTATAATCTCTAATTAATTGTAAATTGTAAATAAATATTTACATTCATATAATATTGACTGAAAATCTGTATTGATTGAAGTGGTTTTTTATTTTAAGTGTGGCAAAATCACTTTTATATAATCTGTGGGAGGCTTGAGGCCACTTGCCTAATGTCCAGTGTGACCGATGGGTCTGTTTGTATATCTTTCTCGTTACATGTCTAACACGAAATTAAATAAATATTTTTTTTATATAAGCACGTTCAAACAAACTCTTTTCTTGTATGTATTAGTATATAAGTGGATTCAGCCATCAAATATAGGGCAGTCAGGTCAGTCTTAACCTGTAATGGTCACATCTCCTAATAATATAACGGTCACACGTGGTCCAGCAGACCACATGTAAAAGAAAAGTTTCTAATCGCGTTTTATTTAATGTATTTACTCAAATCTTGTACAACATTTTAATTTTAAAACTCGCTCTTATTCAATAGTTAATGCATCTTTTTTTTTAAATGGTCGAAAAAAAGTAGTAAAAACTCTTCCAAAATCATACAAGAAGAACATTCGTATATTTTCTTTTTGTAATACTGTAAAAAATAAAATGGTTACCCGAAAAATGAAGTCATTAAAAAAAAATAGAAAATCTATTTTTAAAATGTCTTTCTTACCGTAAAGTAAGCACAAAATTTGCCTTGGTTCCAATAGATCCCATGTGACCGTTACGGGTTAATTACTTGCATCGACGTCGAATCGTGTAGTTGACGTCTTGTTACTCGAAAAAAAAGTCAATTCGATGGGTCATTACCACAGGCCAGTATGCAAGATTTTAGTTCAAAACTTCTTGATGCTGTATTGCTTATCAGCGTCCATTTATTAATAGCAAAATATAAAATAATATGTAAATAAGTATAATTGTATTTACAATGATAGTTAACTAATGTAATGTTATCTACCGTTTGATTTACAGTTAAAATAAATAATAAGCTTTTATGACAGTTAATATTGACATTGCTGAAATATAATGGAACAATGATATTTCAAAACTATAGACATGTTACGTTACGTTCTTTCTATTTATAATCTGTACCCATTTGCAACTTTGACAAACTCGTCAATTGTTCCAAAGAAAATCGTGTCTGTGATACTCAGTCGGTATCTGGTGGCTAAGCAACGTCTTCCAAAGTGGTCGGCGTTCTGATTGCCAATATCCATAAGCTTAACATAAGAGTATCTTCGGAATAATTAAATCGATGCCGAAAAAATAAAGAGTTTTTAAGTAACAATGTGTGACTTATTTTTTTCGGCAAGCCAGTAGTCGAATGCCGGAATATTTTTAATTGAATTTTCACCTAGAACTAACAATTTATTTAACCCTATATATGAAATTTTATTTCAAAACATTGCAGTATTAATATAATAGCTCCCGACCGCCATTTTATTTCTCTGATGACATCATTACTATAATTTAACCATAAGGATAAAATAATGGAGATCGATTCGTTATGATAACTATTATTACAAAAGACCTAACGGATCTAACAACACACGACATATTTCTATAAGAAGAAATCAATTACTTTGTATAATTATTATTACCTTAATACGAATGTGTGCCTGTTTGTTACGCTTTCACGCCTAATCTACTCAATCAAACATCATGAAATTTGCATACACGTCACCAAAAATACAGAAAAGAACATAGGGTATCTTTTATCCACATATAGTGCTCGTTTAATAGTGCTAGTGTCCGAGGAAAAGAAAAATATTTTTATATGGTTATCCGGTATAACGAAATCTATATTAATGCGAGCGAAACTAAGGGCAAAAACTAGATAAATTTATGATTATCGGCCAAGCTTCAAAGACTATTTATTTTTAAGTCATCATTAAATCTCGTGTTATCTTCGTTCACCATGTTTCATTTAAGACAACATGTAACTTGAAGAGTACTTAAAATTGTATAATGTATAATATTTACTCATTTATAATTACTTCCCCCAACGAACTGACTGACTGCGAAGACGAACCTTAACTGCTAAGACTACTAACTTGAAAATTTTCAATTGATATATACATACCTTTTAAATTGTAAGCATTCATTCAGAAATAAACTTGGACACGTCACTCGTAAAATAAACCAGTAATTATTGTAAGGAAAGCCGTCATTATTAAAGAAAGAAACACGAAATGTAATATGCATACTACTGGCTAGAAATAAATACATATTATAATCGAATATAACGGCATATTTCAAAATTCCAATAGTGTGAATTTGGGGTAGTAAGTCTATATTTAAACCGGGGGAAACCGGGGGAAACCGGGGCAGGTCGGGGGATAATTATAAACCTACGAGCAAACACATTTTTAGATTCCAGTAGTTTAATAATGTCGTATCAATCTCCAGTAAAAATAGATTCTAATCGCCTTAAGTATTCTGTGGCAGGATGCGGTCGATTTCAGACCGTTTCGAACACAATACACCAATGAATGTCCGTCTTGACGTCGAACGGTATTACGTCAACTTCGGGTTTTTTAATGTCTCTTAAGAACCGATTTACATTGTAATTATAGTAATAAATATTTACAAAGGTAACGTAATTTTACATACATGTGTTGGAAGAAATCCTGAACAGAGCCGGATTTAGGGAATAGCATCCGGGTCTACAATTGCGGGATCTTCACAACTATATTCATCTACATATTTCTGCTAATTGAATTTATTTTATTTGCTTCGTAATTAAATTTTGAAATACTTAACCATAATAATGGTTCTTTTTTTCAAAAAATAACTAAGGGCCTGATAAATCTTGCTGAACCACATATCCCTCAATGCTCAGTAGACGATAAAGATTACGCTGATCTCATTTTCCATAAAGAGAGAAGATATCTTTGCCCAAAAGTGAGACATAAAACAGTAAAACATAATGAGTGATGCAGGAAATAAGAAGAAACGAAAGAAATTGGAGATGCAGCTAATTGAGTCAGCTAAGAGTCGGACTCTCTTACTCAACGAAATGCAGTTCTATTAGCTACTTTACGTCAAATATTTGCGAAAGGCCTGGTCAAGCCTGCACATGTTATATTATTAGTTATTTAAAAATTCGAATTAATCCTACATAAATATATGCGCAGCGGCAACCAGCTGCTCAATCAAACGATAATCTGGGAAAAATGTGTAAACAACTGGATCATTTGGCTTAAATATTATACATGCATGGCTTATCAGGCGTAATAATAATGTTGATCGAATAGATAGAAAAGTAACGCCGAAAACAATAAACTTGTAATAATAATATTTGAAATTTTGCTAATTTTGAACAAGTGGTTAAGAGATTTTGCTGAATTTTTCACTGCTTGCAGACTTAAGTGTTCGCGTCTTATAACACCGCGCTAAGAGTTAATCGTGTCACAAATCTGGGTTGAATTTAAACATTTCTGTGAGAGTGTGGTAGTGTCCTGGTCTAACCGCTACCATAGCAACGCTAGTGCTAGTGTTATACATTTATCCATGCTTAAGGAAATTATATAAACACTTGAACGTTAGATGAAGCAGAAAAGTGGTAATTTTAAGTCCTTCTAAATGTAAGTCCTCCTAAAATGCAATTTTCTATATGATTTTAATGTTTAAATATCTGCAAAGTAATTTCTAATTTCCTAACATAAGCCAAGTTAAATACTTAGTGGCTTTAGATATGTACATGTATTATTAACATATTTCTAACTATTTACATTCTAACTCATGAAGTAAGAGTAGGTAGCTAATACTTACATAAATAATCAAGAAACAACAGAATAAATTTACGATGCAAATGACTACTATTGCGAAGAAAATATATAAACTAACGATCTATTTTATAACTATATATTATACATACTATTTAAGGTTATATGGATACTGAGCAATAATGTGTTAACCCACAAAAAGTCGAATTCTGAGATATTCATGTATTGTGATAGTGCATCATGTATTTAACATTATTCAAAAAAATTTCAAGTCATCTAAAGTAAATAAATACGAAAGAAAGTTATTTAATTAAATGTTTTGAATATTAAAGTGTGTGCCACTACTACTTGCAATATAAAATATAAAATAATCTCATGTATTAAAAAAACTCATTGTTTGATAAAATTTTTTATTATATCAATCTATTTTTAATTAACTATACGTTTTATCAAAATATTTTCTCAAAATGAAGTCCGTGTAGCTTGACACATTATTGCTTATCAGCGTCCATATATCGTAACCCATTTCCAACTTCGACAAGCTCGTCAATTGTCTTGTTGCCCGAACAATACTGTCATACTCAGTCGCTTGCTGGTTGCTAGGCAACGTCGTCCACAGTAGATGACATTCTGGATGCCCAAAATTAATGAGCTTATATCTAATATTATAAGACGTAACTCAGGCTACCTTTTTTTAAATATTTATTTAATAAGCTTAATATACCCAAAAAAAAACACTGGCAGACAAACCCGATAATATCGTATTTTGGATGGATAATCTTAATTTATTTTTCTTTCACAGCGAATATCGCGATCGCCTCCACTGGTTACTCTATGGGATGGACAGCCCCCATCAACATCAAGCTCGCAAACGAAAGTGAATCCCCACTGGGTAGAGCGGCTACGAAAGATGAAATTGCTTTGATGGGTTCCCTTTTGAACATCGGCGCGATTTTTGGTAAATATAAATCCGTTTATGTATACTAAAATTATAAAGAAGTGATATTTGTTTGTAAATTTTTCTGTGAGAGGTAATCTGTGAACTACTACTAATCTGAATTGAAAAATAATTTTTGCTTTGGATAGCCCTTCTGTTAAGGATACAGGCTATAAACAGCATAGAAACGAAGCAGTAACCATAGACGCGAGTGAAACCTCGAGGAGTAGCTAGTTTTTTTTTAAATAGTTCCAAGTCATCTACGTCGTTAGAAGAGTTACCTGGGTGTTCCTTTAGGAAAATGGTATAAGTACACTTGACGCTTGAAAACACCAAAATTATAGCGCTCAAGGAAAGTCTTAGAAGAATTATTATTACCCGACTACTGAAGGAAAACCTTCCTTCCTTAAGAAGGGAGGTTCTTTGGCACGCTCTACAGCTTAAAACGTTTAGTAAATTTCAACATGAGATGTCATTAAATTAGTCACATTTATATAAGTTACATACGATATATTATTTCCTGTTTGGCAACGACAATAACGTGTGTAACATCGATTTTCAATACTACTTTATCGATTTCAACTACCAATGCATATTATGGGTGTATAATGTTTAATTAAGTCTTCTTGTTTCGTTTATTGACGCAGAAGAAATCTTAAAAATATACTTGGCTCTTAGGTCCCTTCATCGGAGGTTTCGCAGCATCGAAAATTGGCAGGAAATGGGGCCTCATGAGCTCTGTGATCCCGCTCCTTATTGGCTGGATCATGGCGGCAGCGGCGACCAACATGTCCGTGCTATACGCCACTCGTATCTTCTGGGGTATAGCCGTGGGCATGCTCTTCACCATCTCGCCTATGTACTGCGCTGAAATTGCTACGGTAAGTCAAATCTTACTTTTAAAAATTAACAATTTTTTTTTAAAAAAAGGAACCATTTTTTAAATGCGAAATACGTTACTCCATTTACTCGAATAACCAATTAAAACAATTATTTCAGTTATTTTCATTACAAAAGTACTAAACCGATTTTGACGAAACGTGCTCTACGTTGTAACGTAATCTGAAACTATATACTTTCAAACTAAAAAGAAAAAAAACCAAATGAATCAAGCTGTCTTTAAGTAGCTGACGAAACTAAGAACCTCCTTTTTTGCAATCTTATAAAAATAGATACCGAACGAGCTGGTCACCTAATTTTAAGTGATCACCATTGCCCTTGAGCACAAGGCACTAAACTACATATTATGTTTTGCTCGCTTAAATAAAAACAGGAAGAGATAAAAATGGAAGGGATGGGGTAGAGGGCAAGGTTCCGGCTCTGTCACTTATGCTTTCGTTGTCTAGGTTTGGTTGTTGGCTGCCATTTAGCGATCGATTTACGTCTTCAGGTGAAATCATTCAAAGTTTTACTATTGAAATAATATGGCACGGTTTGCTAGAAAGCGTATTTCAACGGCGTAAATTTAAAGAATCTTTAAGACGACGAATAGAGTGGTTCGCACTAATGCATTTTTAAATATTATAATATTTATTGATAATTAAACATTTCATACTAATATTATAAATAAAATGCATTATTAACAAGCATTGCTTACATAACCATTACGAAGAAGCATAATCCGACATTTGTTTTATAATGACAATTTAAAGAAGTAATTACATAATGAAGTTATTTTTAAATATAAAATTATAAATAACTATGTTTCTTCGTAATACATATACTAAGAAACGCAAGGCTTTAATTAATTAAAGAAATAGTTTTATAGTTTTATATCTGTTTTATAATTAAATCATTTGTAACAATAATTACAAAATCAGCATTGTATTCAAAATATATCGGCCACCAGATATCGGGAACAATATAATGAGGTTAGTTTTGATATCAAATTATTATTAAACAATGAAAAATTTTGTCATACGTGATTAAAATTATTTTGAAATACTAGCAACTATGGTCGATTTAAAAAATATATTTTTAAGTAGCTTTTACCCACAACTACATTTATGTTAATAAATCGACTTTTTAACCGACTTCCAATTTTGTTAATTAAATATTATATAATTATGTTCGTGTGTGTATGAGGGTGTGTGTGTATAATATGTAGGTACGTGTATCTGTATGTATTTATATAAATGAGATTTTACATATGCATATGTCATAACTATAATATGATAATTATATAATCTTATAATATGTTATAATAGGTAATTACATCTACTCTCCTTAAAGTGTATGGTCCATTAGCAAGGTGGAGTATTGACCAGACTTGGTTAGACTATTTAGTTAATAGATTTCAACCACTATTTGATTGTTATGCTATTTGTTAAACGGCACGTCTCGACCTGCTTGCGACTTTCTGTAATGATATGTTCACTATATTTATACCTACGATAAATGCAAAGAATTAAAAGTAATATTATTGTGATTTAGATTATATTAAAACACAATTAAAAAAGAAGAAGAAAAAAGAAACAGAAATTAGTATATGTTACTCACTTATTATAATTTTTTTTTTCTCATTAAGGAATACATAGGTAGGTTCATGTTTCTTTAATCTATTGTGCGACACGTCCAACCTCCACTGCCGCCGCGAGGTACCTGAGCGCATCCTAGACTTGATTTTATTCGTGTTATTATTATTATTTTTTTTTATTTGATTTGAACACGATATAATTGTAGACTATTGTCAATGTCGTTCGCTTGACGTACGGAAATAAGGTGATCACTGATAATCAGTGCTGCCGTTTTTGGGAATTTCGCACATAATAGGAATCATATTTTAATTTAAGTATAGAAAAGAAACTATATACTTTAAATCGTTAATATTTTTTTATTTATTGTTATTCTTTTTTTTTTCTCCGCGTGTGGGATACCTAAGACGACAGCAAATGCTGAGTGAATTTCTCTTTTGTGGCATCGTACTGCTGTGTAGGCAGCATTTTGTTTTTATTTATGTATGCCTCTTTTTATAATCTTTTTTAGATATTATTTAATCGTATTGTTATTTTATGTTCTTGTTTTTTTGTTCCGTTTATGTTACTGCCATCTCAAAACGATGCTTACAAATAAAAAAAATTCTTTCTTCTTTCTTCTAGGACGACTCCCGAGGAGCTCTTGGCTCATTCCTTCAGATGTTTATCACGGTAGGGTTCCTGCTGGTGTACGGAATCGGTCCATCAGTGTCCTACCACATTGTGGCCTACGTTGGGATAGCGTTTGTAGCTGTATTCGCTATCGGATTCTTCTTTATGCCTGAGACACCCACTTACTATCTGCTGAAAGGTAAGTAAATTGTTTTCGTAGAAGACAGTTACATTGTACCTTGAATAGAATTGGTGTTGTATACAATATATAAAGACATTCGGTCGCAGTAAACGCGGGTCACTTGCTGTTAGTTATAAAAGAGTTTCATTGTTTATCTCCGAAGATATAAATTATGTCCTAATATATTATATGGATGCTGATAAGCAATGATGTGTCAACCCACAAAAAGTCAAATTCGGAGGTATTAATCTACCTCTTTTAATAATGCGTTACATATTTAACATTATTCAAAAGTTTTCAAGTCATACATACAGACAGACAGACAGACAAAAATTGTTTTTTTGATGTAACTTGTATACTATATTGATATATTGTATGTTTGTATTAATATATTTATATTGTGCACATGAAAGTATATAGTGAAGAGCTGTTAATTTGAAATTGCAAACAGTAATTGTATGGATTGTTTTATTTTTAAAATTCCAAAATTTTCCTCTCAATACAGAGGACAAAGAGGCGGCAGCGGAATGTCTGAGTGTCCTCCGAGGAAGGTCTCGCGCAGGAGTCGACGCGGAGCTGAGTATCATCGCATCTGACGTGGCTGCTTCCATGGAGAAGACTGCTACGGTAATCTCTTTCTCTCTATATGAATAGTTCACGCAGCTTTAACTGTGTTTACAATTATTTATTTATTTTATTCATTTACTTCATTGCACAACTATTAAAAATACATTGAGCAAAAGGCGAGCTTAAAGCTATACAGCTTTATTCAGCCAACCTCAGGGCGTGCAAGAAAGAGCGTTCAGTAGATGCATAAAGCATAAAGCAATATTTGGATGCTGATAAGCAATAATGTGTCAACCCACAAAAAGTCAAATTCGGAGATATTGATGTATTCTGATAATTCATCACCTATTAAACATTATTCAAAAGAAATTTAAGCAATCTAAACAAAATAAAATACCAAAGAAGTTTTTAGGGTTCCGTAGTAAAAAAGGGAACCCTTATAGTTTCGCCATCTCCGTCTGTCTGTCTGTCTGTCTGTCTGTCTGTCCGCGGCTTTGCTCCGAAACCCTTAATACCAGAAAACTGTAATTCGGTATATTCGGAAAGTCGTACAATAAAATCTTAAAAATATTTTTTTTCAGGGTGTCTTCCCTATGTGTTAAGAGAGACCAAAAATTTTTTTCTCATTTATTTAATTTAATGTTTGGAATATATATTTTGCAATTTATACAATAACGTCATATATTTAAAAGAAATATTATTGATAAATCTCCTTATGGCACCAATCTGTTTTTAATTAATTATACTATTTATCGAAATAGAAAAGAAAAGATTGATATATATGTACGTCTTCAAACACATTTATTAAGAATAGTTTAGACATCTTTAGACGCCATTTTCTCAAAATAAAGTCCGTGTGGCTTGACATAGTATTGCTTATCGGCATCCAGTTGATCTCAACCGATGATCGCTTGTTGAGACCCCGGTTAGGACTGCTGAGTTTTCAAATGCTAAATTTGTGTTTAAATTCATCTCGTACTCGGCGGTGAAAACATCATAAGACAATCTGTTATGTCGGAAGAAATTCTGACACATGTATATCTGCCGCAGAGGAGCAACGTGGTGTATTAAGCTCTAAACCTTCTCCTTAATAGGAGAGGAGGCTTTGCTCGGCAGTGGGACATATACAGGCATTTACTCTACTTTATATACCGTCAGTACCTCTCTCTCTTGGATATATTAATCGTCCTCGCTCTCATAAATGGACGCTGATATGCAATACTGTGTCAAGCCACACGCACTTTATTTTGAGTAAATGGCGTCTAAACATATTAAAACAATTCTTAACGAATAAGTTTTAAGAAGAATATATACACCTTTTCTTTATTTTTTGATAAAAGGTATAATTAATTAAAAGCAGACTGATATATTTAATATATTATCTAATAAAAAGTTTTTTTTTAATATTTAAGATTATTGTATAAATTGCAAAATATGGAACGCACTTGAAATTCGATACAATTAATTAGGAAACTTTCGCCGTACTTTTTTAGTTTATATGACCTTAAATATTTTTGAATAATGTTAAATAGGTGATGCAGTATCAAAATACACCAATATCTCGAAATTTGACTTTTTGCGGGTTGACACATTATTGCTTATTAGCATCCAAATATACTTATCATTTCAAATAAACTAGAGACGAATAATCGTACCAGTTTGTGAAATTATATTGTAACTAAATTGTCGTTATGTTCAAGTCGGATAAAATTCTTTGAAGAAAATATTACCTCTTATAATGGAAAATTAAAATGAGTCAGCTTATTAACAAAATAGTTTTATTTCAAGTCCGTTATATTTTTCATTATACAATCCCACAGATAAGAGACGTGTTCCGAGGAAGCAACTTCAAGGCCTTCTACATCTCGTGCGCGCTGGTGTTCTTCCAGCAGTTCAGTGGCATCAACGCCGTGCTCTTCTACATGACGGACATTTTCAAGTCATCTGGAACAGACCTGGACCCGTCCAACGCCACCATCATCATTGGAGCTGTGCAGGTATTTTGAGGAGATGGCTAGTCATAGAATATGTCGATCTCAACCGATGAAACTACTGAGTTTTCAAGTGCTAAATTTGTGTTTAAATTTATTTCGTGATCTGCGGTGAAGGAAAACATCGTGAGGAAATCTGCACATGTCAGAGGAAATTCTAACACATTTACAACCGCTTCGCAGTGGAGCAGCGTGGAGGATTAAGTTCTAAACCTTCTCCTTACTAAAGGAGGAGGCCTTTGCCCAGCCGTGGGATATTTACAGACAATTATAGTTGACCCGCGGTACTCCGACGCTTTGTAAAAAGTAAACGAATTATTGACTTTGAAGATTTTTTCTTCTTTTCGATGGGCATTACCTTATCGTCCGATAAATTACTTATGAAGATGGTTATTATAATACTTTTACAAAACAATTATCTCCTACAAGAATGTATATAATCTATTAAACAGATTAAATATTGTTAACAGTTAATAGCGTCGTTCATCACTCCCTTCGTGGTGGATAGGCTCGGCAGACGAATCCTGCTTCTGATATCAGCGTGCGGTACTGCTATTGGATCTGTAAGTATTTTCATATTAATAACTGTATACTGATAAGCAATAATGTGTCAACCCACAAAAAGAATTGAATTTGACGATATCGATGTATTCTGATGATGCGTCATGTATTTAACATTATTAGAAAAAAAATTCATGTCATCTAAAATATATACGTATTAAAAAAAGTTTCATAATTTAATGTTTCGAATATTGAAGTGAATATTTTGCAATATGCAAAAATCTAATATTTAAAAAACTAATTATTGGGTAAAACTTTTTATATTTCATTATACATTTTATCAAATTATAAAGACGAAGATGGATATATACGTTTTCTAACAAATTTGATAAGGCTTGACATCTTAAGATGCTATTTACTCAAAATGAAGTCAGTTTACGCCGATTTTTTGCGAAAATGCAGCACGCCCTCCATTTTAGTTTAGAAAGTGTACAGCTAGGTTCTACCACTGTAAATGATATAAATCTGATCGTATAGATTTTTTTCACAAATAAGAGTTGAGAGCAGATGTAGACTTAGGTACACAATGTCAGAAGACGTTACGCTCTCGCAACGCAAGAGAACTTAGAGAAAGCCAGAAGCCTTCCTTGCATTACTGCCTTTTCTTCTTCATCCCTTATTCCTTTTGAAGCAAATACAAATGGATGCTGATAAGCAATAATGTGTCAACCTACAAAAAGTTAAATTCGGAGTTGTTGATGTATTTTGATACTGCATCGCCTATTTAACATTATTCAATAAAAAATAAAGACATACAAAATAAATAAGTACGAAAAAAGTTTCTTAATTATTTGTTTTGAATTTCAAGGTCAATTATATTTTGTAATTTACGCAATAATCTCATACATTTAAAAAATACTTTTTATAAGATAATATATTAAATATATCAGCCCGCTTTTAATTAATTATACCTTTTATCAAAAAATAAAAGAAAATATGGATAAATACTTATTCAAACAAATTTTTAAAGAATAGGTTTGACATCTTTAGACGCCATTTTCTCAAAATGAAGTCCGTGTGGCTTAACACAGTATTGCATATCAGCGTCCAAATGTGTTGCCACATTTGTGATTCATCTGGAATTGCAAATGTCCAGACAGCGGATCTAATCGATGACACTCTTTCCATAGACAAAATATAGTCTTTATTTACCTTTATGATTATACGCCGGTTTTCACACAGAATGTGTAATAAATTCGTAATTCATAAAAGTATTTTAAAGAATAAATATCAAGTTTTCTATCTATGTTTCGAACTGGTGGTAACTTGACATTAACATTAACATAAATGCCGTTGTTTTTTTTTACAATTCAAAAATGCTTGTGCCCTGAATAAAGTATATTTTGATTCGACGTACAACCTTTCCCCCAGGGCCTCCTCGGCATGTTCTTCCTGCTGGAGCACAACAAGAGCGAGGTGGTGCAGAGCATCAGCTTCCTGCCGGTGCTGTCGCTGGTGCTGTTCATCGTGACGTACTGCTGGGGGCTCGGGCCGCTGCCGTGGGCGGTGATGAGCGAGCTGTTCCCCATCGAGGTGAAGGCGGTCGCGTCGCCCATCGCCACCGCCTTCTGCTGGATCCTGTCCTTCCTCGTCACTTAGTACGTATTGGAGTTGTGTCATGCTTAGTTTCTTTTTATTAAAATAGGCTTTTATAAGCTCTGTCGAACTAACTTTTGCAAACGACATTTAACGCCTTCATGATTTTTTTAAATATAAAAATTCTGGCATGAAACAAAAAAAGAAATAAAGGATAGAAGGGATTAGGAAATTAGGAAATGCATTCATTTCCTCATTATAGAGTAGTGTTAGGGTTCTGTGGGTTCAATGGGTAGAGTTAGGATTCCGGCTCTCTCACTCACCGTACGAACCGCAGTTGAATTAGCTTCCTCACGGCGTCGAGCCAGCCCGTCAGTGTGCTGCAGCTAGGCTCTAGTTTTGCTGTGCCGAACGACCGTTTAAAAGTTATTTTAGATAATAAAACTAGACAGCCTACCCGTGACCACGAACACTAAAGTGCTCGAAACGTCGGGATGATAACAATAGTTAATATACGAGAATTAAATCCGTTTAAAATGGTTTTATTTCAATGAGTAATAATCGCGAAAATCTACGACAACGTTATCTATAGTACTTTTTTTCTGGTTAAAAGTTACTCTTGTATTCTTCTGTGCCACTGACACGTATGCAAACTTCGTTAAATAGTTGAGGCTTGAAAGCTTTATGAAAGTCTGAGAGCGAAACTTTTAAGAATAATTCTCAAACTTATATACGTATTACATATATTATATATACATACGTGTTATAACTTATAACTAAGCTATCGCAATTTCTCCTAGTTTCTTCCCATCGATATCACAATCCATCGGTATGTACGTTGGCTTCTTCATCTTCGGCGTGTGCTGCGTGTTCGCCTTCTTCTTCACGCTGTTCCTGGTGCCGGAGACCAAGGGCAAGAGCTTCCAGGAGATCCAGGAGATGCTGGGTGGCGGGTATGTGGCTTTCGTTACTTTGTTTGTTCAATAATAATATCGTCGCGGGTTCGATCCCCGCTCACGGCAAACGTCTGTATTGGCCATATGGATGTTTGTCGCGGTCTGGTGTCTGTGTTAGTGTTGTGAGTGTTTCCGGACCCCCGACACAAGATCATGAGATCTTAATGGGAGCCGTTGAGTGTGATGCGTTTATTTATTTATTTATTTCTAATATTAGTAATACAAGTAATTCATTAAAAATATATATGTACTAGACATATATAACCAATTAATAGATGTGCAAATATTTTAAATCCACTTAAAATATTTATATAATGAAATTATTTGTAAACATCGTGTAGGTTCTGTATTTAATTATTTTAAGTTTGTACGTCAATACTTAATCGTTCGGATCTTTATTAACATCCCTTAGTACAAACTTTAATTATTTTTTAATTAATCATTATTATTGAAATATTTATTTATACGATAATGGCATTTTTGTAATAGTCATTATAAAATTTTATTTTTTAATTTATGTTTATCTATACTAATATTATAAATTGAAGAGTTTGTTTGTTTGAACGCGATAATCTCAGAAGCAACTGGTTCGAATTAAAAAAAAATTGTATTAGATAGTTTATTTATTGAGGAAAGCTATAGGCTATATTACGACTCATAGGAGCGAAGCAGTAGCCATAAACGCGAGGGAAACCGCAATGGACAACTAGTTGAAAACGGGCTATAGTAGGAGGCGGAGTTGTACATAAAAAAATTAAGGAAGAATTGGGGTAGGACGCAGAATCTACATGCTCGTTTGAGCATCGTTTATTACTTCTCGCAGTGGATTTTAAAGATAATAGAAACATAGTATCATGCATAGTTTTTAGGCTACTTTTAAATAGGCTACTTTTGTAACAAACAATATTTGGATGCTGATAAGCAATAATGTGTCAACCCACAAAAAGTTGAATTCGGAGATATTGATGATTTTTGATACTGAATCACCTATTTAACATTATTAAAAAATTTTGAAATCATATAAACTAAATAAGTACGGAAAAAAGTTTCCTAATTAATTGATTTGAATTTAAAGTGCGTTTCACATTTTGCAATTAATACAATAATCTCAAACATTAAAAAAAAATATTAGATAATGTATTAAATATATCAGTCTGAATTCAATTAATTATATTTTATCAAAAAATAAAAGAAAACATGGATATATACCTCTTCAAACATATTTGTTAAGAATAGGTTTGACTTGTTTAGACGCCATTTTCTCAAAATGGAGTCTGTGCTTGACACAGTATTGCTTATCAGCGTCTATTTATATAACAACTTTATAATATGCTCCAATTAAAATTAACTCATAAGGATTAAATATTTTTTTTTGTTACAGAAAAAAATCAGAAAAGGCATAAAACTACATTCCAGTAAATGAAGAAATATTAGCGAATTGAAGCATCATTCAACTTAATTCAGAGGAAAAACGGGACCAATTCGTATCATTCTTACTATATGACTTAAAACAAGGCTGTCCAGAGCTATTTTTAGTCTGCGCTATTTAAAATTTTTATTTTGCAAAGTCCAGATCACGTTGCAATAATAATAAAAAAAAAATTAAAAGAACTTTGACATACCTTATCAAATATATTGTAAGATTTTTTTTTAATTTAAACTTACGAAATTTGTTTTCAACTACCCGCCAATCCATATCATAATTTTTTTGCGTAATTATTCTAACTTGGATAGCTCAGACATCAGATTCATCATATTTTTTTAATCTCTGTTTTATTATAAAATTGTTTCTTTCTTTAACTAATTTTTATACATATACGACTTTTTAAGTACACTTTATAGTGATACAATAATTATAATAGGATAATATAAACCCATACTTTTTTTGTTCCATTTTATTAGAACTTGTTAATAAATGCAATGTTAACTAAATGTATATTAATATATATTCAATAAATATTAAATAAATTGATGTTATAATGATATATTTTTATATATAGAGAGTGTCAACTGGGCATGTGTTAAAAATTTTAACAGCGTTAGCAGAATGATATTTAAAAGAAAAAATCGAATAATTTAAAAAAAAACTTGTTTTATTGATACGTTGGATCTTGTAGGCTCGTGTAATTTGTGAAAATTAATTTTGAAAAAAATAATTTAGATTTTTTTCTTTTTAATATCGACTTTAGTAACGCCGATAAAATATCAAACAAATGCCCAGTTGAGACCCTGTATATGTATATATTTATATATATTCTAATTAAATGGACCGAATAAGTATTGTACACGAGTCTTTATAACGAATTTGTTAATTTAAAATTATCTTCGTGGCCCACTAGTCAATTTATGAATTAATATTAATTTCGATTAGAAATTTAATTCGATAACGTAAAAATAATTTTAATATGAGATTTATCGTGTTTAGTGTAGAAATAAAGACATTCCTATTTAGAACTTAATGTGGTGGGTAATCATTTAAGGAACTCATATTATATTGTTTTATGAGAATGCAACTTGACTTCGAATATTTCATCCTTGTCACTCATAGCCTACTAGTGGCTATGTGTAAAAGAGACAGGCTTTAATACATAGCCAATGAGATCACCGTATTTCACAACTTCTTTATACGTAAATAACGAATATATAAACAAGTATTGTAATATTAGTACTGAAAATAAAATTTATAATATACTAAATTAATATATTTACGTTTGTGTAATGGTCGTAGCCATTTACGAGACTCCAGTCCCGCTCGGGAAAAAATCAACATACAAAAACAAGCATAACCTAAAAATGGGCGACGACCTTAAGAATAATATTTGATAATGCGACAGCTAATAATAAATATAAAATAGATTGCTACTTTTTTTTACTATGAGGCATTAGTATGACACCGTACAGCCGTTCGTTTCCATTTTAGACAAATCATTTTTAATAAAATATGTTATAAGTATAGAAGACAATATATTAAAAAAGCAACGTACCAAAGTCCAAACTATAGATATCCCTAACAATAAGTATGGTTACGTGTTGTGATATAATATATAACGAATTTTATTGTTAAAAAAAATTGTACATACTTTACATTACTACTTTTAGATTTTAATTGTGATATTGTTTTTAAATAAAATTTTAATAATGATATTTGTGTATTTCTTTTTATCCCGACTTTTTTATGCATATCTTTAAAGTTTTAGTCTCAATTACTCTTTAATTAAGAGCCGAGATGACCTAGTGGTTAGAACACGTCGATCTCAACCGATGATGGACACTGTGTTAGCAAGTACTAAATTTGTGTTTAACTTCAACTCGAGCTTGGCGATGAAGGAAAACATCGTGAGGAAACCTGCATGTACCGGGAGAAATTCTGACACATGTATATACGCCAACCCGCAGTGGAGCAGCGTTGTGGATTAAGCTCTAAACCTTCTCCATAAAGAGAAGCCTTTGCCCAGCTGTGGAACATTTACTGGCTGTTACTTTACTTTTTTTACTCTCTTATTTCCGAGCCGTGTAAGGTTTTTCTGCAAATTTTTAAATGTTATTATACCGTGCTGTTAGTGACCGAATTTAAAAGAGTGAACTCAATAAAAGAACAGCGGACTGTAAACGCTAATTTAATTTAAAATCGCTGGTTTTAAAGTATGCGCATGTCGTTGGTCGGCTGTGATTTCGCTCCGCTTGCTTGAGGTCCATAAGACCCGCGCATCGCCACGCTCCTCTCCAATCGACGACCGATGTTCGATGTTCAAACACATGCTTAACCCTCATATGCTTGGTGTATCAAAAATGAAATGCTTATTCAAAGCCTACTGTCAACTAGAAATTTTACTAAACATCTTAGCTGTATGTTTATATTTTACATGTCCTGTAATACAATAATAAATACTGATTTTTTTACTATTTTTTATTATTCCATAAATCTACTGGTTAATCTGTTTACATAAATTGTTTTTATCCTAATGAAATAAAAAATCTTGCATTTTAGTTAACTTAAAAATCGGTGACAGTTCAACAAATTTCTGTACCTCATAGTTTCATATGTGTCCCTACCGTGCCATCTGAATGAATTATCCTGTATATATAATACTAATTTAGTATAGCACCAATGTATAGAAACTAACAAGTTTTTGGGATCAATTGATCGATTGAACTCATTAATCTTAAAAACTACCAGTCTGTATAAGACTCATGTGTTTCGCCAATAGGTGGCGTTAGTAGGCGATTAAATCGTGCTATCGTTTTGTATTTCTAATTGCTTAAAAAGGATTTCGGTACAAATACAAGAACTACGATTTAATACAATGGATATTTAATTTCGACACAAGAGGGAGCTGGCGATGTCCTATAGTTTAAAGTGGATCAAACACAGTCTGATCGGAGAAATAAATTTTACCATATAACTTTCTTGTAACGTAAGATATATAGGTTATAAAACATCACGCTATATATTATAGGATCGTAAATTAACTTAAATGCGACAAACCGCAGGGCTAAAGCTTGTAAGTAATTTTAAACAAGGCTCACACAGCCGGCATGACTCGCTGATTTCATAATCAGGATTTCAAACGTTTGAAAAAATCAGAAAATTAAACTCTGAAATAATCACGATATATAAGAATAATTAATTTGTATGCAATTCAATTCTTTCTTAGGTCATAATATGAATTGTGAGAAAAATTCCGGCTATGTGAACCCGGCCTTAATATTAGCGATGTGACAACAAAGAAAAAAAAATCTTGAAAGTCACACTGGTGTGACAAACTGGCGTGACCGCGAATCTGCATCCATTAACCTTACAATAAACATTTCAGTAATCATTATTAAAATAATCATTAAACAAAGATTGAATTTGGGTAAATGAAACGAAATCTCAGAACAAATAGTTTATTTAAACACTTTATTTACATAACGAATACATTATTTACACATCAGTCTGTCACGATCAAAACAAAGAATAAAAGATGAGAGATTGATTATATCTTATTTGCAAAAATATTTTCTTTATGTACACTTTCGGTAATCTTTTTATGGCAACACTTTTTGTATATTCAAGTGCGATTTCATTGATAACGGTATTTATATTTTTTTTAATATTTTTAGATACTTTTTGTTAAGCCTAAAAATAAATAAAAATCAATCATATCGATAAAATGGACTGATCAAAATACTTTTAGCATTTTTTGTTTACATTACTTTGATATATTTTTTAAACCATAAAATATTACAAATTATTTGTTAATACAAAATGTTTAATTTCAATTCAACTAAAGAAGTATAAAATTTAGTTTTTAATTAAAAAAATAGGTATTCTTAATTCTCTCTAAATCTCATAATATTAAACGCATTAACCAATCTGTATCTTTCAATTAAACACAACATAATACAACAACTGAACCCAAAATGCGAGGTTTACTTAAAACGTCTTAAAAAGCTTCTACTTTTGCTAACATACATTTTGATTTTACAGTTTATTAAAAAAAAATACTTTGTAGAAAAATTTGTATGAACCACTAAGTGATGAAAATTTTACATCAACACTCGGTAGATGGCGTTGTTCCGTTGTCACAATTTTTTTAATTTAAATACCATCTATTAAAAAAAACTTGTAAAATTGAACCTTATTATTTATATTTAGACTTTAATTAACTGAATAAAGTATATGATTTATTTATTCGAAATCTTTACTAATATCATCCATGGCGGTAAGTACGTCGCAGATACTCGCCGCAAATGACCTAACGTTATCCGATTTTTTAATCTTCAAGCTAGCACAATATAACTTTTTATACATATCCGACATTTTTTCATAATCCTTATTCGATTTCGATCTGCAATATTGTATAATGCTTTTTAATATGAAGTGCAATCTGTTCTCGTAAAGGCAGAGAAGACTATGTTCGTTTTTCAAACTTTTCTCGTCGCCATCTTCCGATTTTGGTAACTCCTTGTGGTCATCGGGATCTCTGTCTTTTAAAACTTTCATTATGGAGTGACATTGCCGTAATAATTCTATGGCGTTTTGTAGAGACTTCAGTTTTAAATTTGGCGACACTGTAACAATAGAGATAATTTTATTGGACATGATATTTTTCTTGTAATAAAGGTATCAAAATGTATACAATGTATGCATGTGCTGACATCTAGTGTTACGAATTTGTAATGTCAAACCTGTTTAATCTGTCACATATTTTAAATAAAAGTTAGTCGTTACTTGTCAATGAAAAGTGCAGTTTCATTTTAATTCTTTCACGTAAGTGGTCTGAATACGAGGCGAGTCCGAACTCGCGCATGGTACAGCCCAGTGAACAAGAATTAAAACGTTGAATGTATACGATATTGTTGAAATCATAATTACTGCACGTGTGTAAATTCGAAAATTTGTTATTTTCATGATGAATTATAATGATAATGATTAAAAATAATGAATTATATCTTTACTTGACTTATTAGTACATAAACACAATGTGGAATGAAAATAACAAATTTTCGAATTTACACACGTGCAGTAATTATGATTTCAACTATTTGAGAAATACATCTGATATAAATTGAAATATAAATGCTATTAATTAATGGTCGAAACAAATTAATTTAATATATATAATTATATGAGAAGGATTTAATAATACAAAATTAATGAAATGTCTAAACGACTGTCTTGGTGAGTAATTTAGTGTACTGCGCAGCGTCATGCGCATAGTTCAGACCAACACTTACGTGAAACTACCTATACTTTAGATTAACTTTACCAAGATCGTCAATTGCCTTCTTGGCTCAATGATACTGTCGCCGGACATACTCTGCCGCTGGTCGTGGTTGCTAGGCAACGTCGTCCAAAGTAGTCATTATGTGCCAAAATACATGTTTATAACATATCTATGTTTATATGATACCTTTGTTTTGATTGTAATTATATTGTTCTAGGGATAATAAAGATAATCTATTAATTTTATTGTATATTAGTGTATACAGATTTTTAAAATATTCTAAGAATTAAAAATCTAGTTTAAAAATACTGAACCAGTCTCGAAAGAATGTGTGGATGAAATATTATTAGGTTATTTAAAATCGTTTGCAAAATTTTATTTCTGTTAAATTAACGTCCCAATTAGACGATACAACGTTATACTGACCAATTGAGAATTTTGTTGAGAGTCGTCTTGTTCATACGTTTTGACTATTTATTTATATATATATATATATATATATATATAGTCAAAACAATCGTCGCGGGTTCGATCCTCGCTCACGGCGAACGTCTGTATTGGTTGTCGTGGTCAATGTGGTATATGGTGGTCTGGGTGTTTGTGTTAGTGTTATATATGTTTCCGGACCCCCGACACAAGGTCACAAGACTTAATGGGGGCCGTTGAGTGTGATGCGTTAATTTATTTGTTTATTTATTTTACAAATGCTTTTAACAATATCTATGCAACTTTGTTGCGCTTTGGGATATGGATCCCTAAATATCCATTAAAATGTTAGAATTTTATATTTCTACAATTATTATTGCATAGTTTTACGAAGCGGCATTTTATAACCATCAAAACACGATAACAGGTAGTGATGACAAACTAAAGTTAAACGCATTTATTTCTAATATTACATTAAATATATTTACTCGGGCGCTAAACTAAAAGCCGGACGATCTGGTAATAAAATAATAAATTTTAATCTTAGTCATATAATTTTATCGTTTGACGCATTGCCAACTCAACACAGTTTACGTTTCGAATACAGGTAATATATATATTTTTTTATAAATTACAACGAGAGTTAAAGAAATTAATACTTTGGTGTTTTTAGATACAAAGTCGACAACGATAACATATTTAATAACTGTAATTATGTTACTATCATACTATTTGACTGAAAAATCTGTATTAAATTCCAACTTTGTCAACTTTTGTTGGGTCAAATGTATTTTCGCCTGTCATACTCAGTCGCTAGCTGGTTGCTAGGCAACATCGTCCAAAGTGGTCGGCATTTTGGATGCCCTAATTTATAAGTTTATGTCATATCTATAGTTATATAGTATAATGTCCCGTTCTTATGGCGTATATCGAAAAGCGTAAAACAGGTAAAATATAGGATGATTCATTCAGAAAGAAATTTGTTATCAATGACACAAAAAACTCTAACTATAAGTAGTTTCACATTTCACCCTACTGACCCATCCGAATGAATCATCCTGTATAATGTGTAACAAGCTTTGAACAATGTTGTTGGTACTGTTGGTAAAAAGTATCTTGTTTGCCGTATGTTTCATGTATCACATGTCATATCAGTCATGCGTCGCGTGTCATGTGTCATGTGTCATGTGCCACGTGTCATGTGTCATGTGCCACGTGTCGCGAGTCGCGTGTCGCGTGCCACTCACCTGCCGCGTGCGCCTCGAGCGCCGCGACGTGCTCGAGGCGCACGGTGAGGAACATGCCGGCGTCCTCGAGCGCCGCGAACTGCAGCGCGGCGCGCTCGTAGTGGCTGCACGTGGCGTTCAGCAGGCTCCTCCGACGCGGACCGTCCTCTTGCGTTATTCTACAAATAAAATTTACTACTCTAAACCAAAACATTCCGCTAGTAAATATCGATTAGATTCATAGTGTAGAAGTCGATGTAACATCTACATAACCCACAATCTAACAATCGCTGCAATATCCATTTAACCACTTAACTCCCTTTTCTAACCCCTTCGTCAAAGCACGGCACAAGGCGTGCACCTATTCCGGTAGAGGCAATATACTAGACAAACACGTCCCATGCCTTGACTGAATCCGACGATAGAATCACCCTGGCCAATGCGCCATTCATAGGGACAACCACCACGCCACATACACACCGCCTCGGCCGGTGAAAACGAGGTTCTCGACTCACATGCGTCTATGTCAGGGTGCTATGCAGAGCGCTCTGCATAAGACCCTGCTCCTACACAAACGACGTCCTAAGGCGAGGTGCGATCTCATTAGGAGACACCCTTAGGACGGGCCTTCATTTTGAGCCCCAACGGAGTCCTTTCAAGGCTAAGTCTCAATACTCGGCTCCCTCGCCGGTGACGTTAGGACCATCAGCAATAGACAATCAGAAAAAGAAACGCAATCTAGCCATCGGTGTAATATCTACTTAACCTGCAATCTGAAAGGCTAGCAGGTACAGAAAATGACACAGGGTATCTTTTAAATATATATATTATCCCTTATACAATAATAAGGACGGAGGAGGTGAACCGAGTTGGCAGTTGTCCTTGGGAGGTCGTCTGGGTTTGCAATTGTCTTAAGGAGGTGATCAAGGTTGGCAATTGTCGTGAAGGGGTGGTCAAGGTTGGCAATTGTCCTGTGGAGGTGATCTAGGTTGGCAATTGTCCTGAGGAGGTGATCTAGGTTGGCAATTGTCCTGAGGAGGTGATCTAGGTTGGCAATTGTCCTGAGGAGGTGATCTAGGTTGGCAATTGTCCTGAGGAGCTGATCTAGGTTGGCAATTATCCTGAGGAGGAGTTAAAGGTTGACAATTGTCCAAAGGATGTGATCTAGGTTAGCAATTGTGCTGAGGAGGTGATAAATGATTCCAAAGGATTCCAAATGATTCCAAGGCAAGGTCAATTTCTAGTAAAAACGCTTGTACATTGGTCGCCGATGACAATTGAATGTTGATAAGCAATAATGTGTCAACTTAAAAAAAGTCAAATTCAGAGATATTGATGTTTTCTGATAATGCGCCACTTATTTAATTTTTTATTCAAAAATTTTCAAGTCATCTAAATAAGTACGGAAAAGTTTCGTAATATGATGTTTCGAGTTTCAAGTACGTTCAATATTTTGCAATTTAATTTTAATCTCTTATATTTGAAAAAATTATTATTAGATAAAACTTTTAATTATACCAATTTGTTTTTAAAATCTTTTATAAAAATAGAAAAGAAAAGATATATACATCTTCAAACAAATTGATTAAGAATAGATTTGACATGTCTCGACGCCATTTTCTCAAAATTAAGTCCGTGTTGCTTGACACAGTATTGCTGATCAGCTTCCATTTCGTGGATACCGTTCCACTATAGTTAAGATAGATGAACAGAATAATTCTCCAAGCCGAATTTATATATTAGTGGAAGTTTTCTACTTCTAAGCAAAGATGACCGTCCGACCACGGAGCAGGTAGTACTTAAAGTCGCAACTCAAATGGTCCAAATTCTCCAATGAAAAGACGATTTTGAGTCAACAGTCGCTGGTAGTATGGAGGATGCTTCATCTTAGACGATGAATTAGTTTCGTACGATATGTAAAGTCGAATCCCCCCCCCCCCCCCCAAACACCCCATTTCTTCCATTACGTCCTATTCTCTTTCATCCCTTAACCTTATTTGTGGCTTCTCTGGTGCTGCAAATGCCTATAGGCGTCAGTAACCACTTAACATCAGGTGTCCCATCTGCTCGTTTGCCAGATATTTGTATGCAAAAAAAAAAACAGGGGTGAACCAACAAATACATTTTTTTTTTCAAAATAATTATTGTCTACAGACGTAGTAGCGTGGATCAACTAGTCTATATAAATAAAAATCACTGTTTCTTGTCTATGCAGTCCAAAATCATTGCTCATACTGTGATGGAACTTTAGTAGAGTGTTCTGGGGACACACGAGGTTTCCTGTCTCAAAAAAACTATATACTTCAGGTACATACAGTAGTTTCTTATATATAAAAACATAATCTTACCTATACTGCGAATGATACAAAGATCCAAGACGATGATATATCATCGCTGCTCGGAACTGATACAAGTACTGCCGGGGACCAGGGCTTAGTAAGCAATACTTTAGGGCATGTTTAAATGCTTCTGCCACTTCTGTTACTTCCTGTAATTAAAGAAATGAGTAATCATTGCGGTTTCACTCGCATTTATGGTTACTGCTTCGCTCGTATAAGTCATAGCGTGATGTTATATAGCCTGTAGCCTTCCTTAATAAATGAACTATCTAACACAAAAATATATTTTCAATTCGAACAAGTAGTTCCTGAGATTAGCGCGTCCAAACAAACAAACTCTTCAGCTTTATAATATTAGCATCGATATCAACAAATCATTACTAATATTACAAATGCGAGAGTACCTTTTTCTGTCGGTTTTCTTTCTGTACTTTGTATCGCAATAGCTAAGACTGTTAAAATATATAAACCGACTTCGAAATCAAAACTCGCTATTTCGTTTCTGGAACGACAAACTTTTAACAATTATTTCAATTTTATATCAAATTACTAAACGAATTTCGATGAAGTTTCTATGGGATCAATTTAAAAGAAAAAAGTAAAGTAAATGAAGTCAATTTATAAAAACATAATATTTTTTTTACTATTACTTAAATCAAAATCAGTCTCACATTAGCATATACACCAGGACAATCCTGCATCAACACTGCTCTGGTGTAGAGATGGCAGGACAGCTCCCACGACACCAGGTCCCACACCGACACCGCTCCACAGGACTCTCTCGGACCGAGTAATTTTAATGCAGACGTGTATAGATCTTCTGCTTGGCTGTATAGACTGCGTTTTTCTGAGCTGGAAGTACAGAACAAGATAAATTATTCATGTTGTGAGAGAAAGAGAGAGAGACAGAGAGAGGGGGTGAAAGAATATACATTATTGTACACCACTTTCAATAAATTTTACAAGTACAACTTAACACTAAACCTTTACTGTCTTACTACAAAAGATTTAAACAGACGTTAAACGAGTGTTTATAAAAATCCGTACTTCAAATCCGCGTCTAAGCACTGTTTTGAGTTAAACATGCTTTAGATATAGATTAACATACGTTTAAGTGAGTTTAATAGATGTCTAAAACCTATTTCAGCTGTCAAATGTAAAGTATAACATTTTATCAATAAGGTTTTAATGAGTTTATTTGCTGTTAAGCAATATAATATTTTAAGCAATATTTAATTTTTAAACACTGTTTAGCAAGACACGTGTTGGACATGGTTTTAATGCGTCTTTTGTAGTATGACAGTTACTACCTTACTACAAAAAATTTTAACATACGTTAAGCCCGTGTCTATAAAATCCTGTACTACAAATCCGCGTCTAAAGACAATTTCGTCTGTAACATATGCTTAAAACCTATTTTAGCTGTCAAATATAACGTGTAATATTTTATTTAACTATAATTTAACAGGCAGTGTAGCAATTTTGACAACATTTTAAACAATGCTTAATTTTTTAACATTGTTTAGTTAGACACGTGTTGGACATGGTTTTATTTCATCTTTAGTAGTAAAGCAGTTAACCCATTTAGCGCCGTCGTACTCGTTTGGGTACAGTAAGTTTTTGTAACTTAACTTTTACATACGGACGTTTCAGTAAGTTTGTGACCGCTACTCATGCGAGTACACTCATCTTAAACTATCCATAATACAAATTTCTTTTTTCTTTTGTATTTAAATATGTCACTAATAATTAAAAAAAATAAAGGATTTGGGTTGAAATGTACAAACAGACGGTCTTATCGCTAAGTAGCGATTTCTACCAGACAATCTTTGATTTAGGTAGAATGTGGAAAGAAAAGGTAGGTGGTGCCTTGTTAGCAGACAGGAGAAATTTTTATGACGGTATAAAAGGAAGACGTCAGCCATCTGAGCATCACTTTGCTGTTGAACTTCACACTACGGAAGCTCTACCTGCTTCTAATTTTGCTAATTTCATTACTTTTTATTACTAAAATTATTGGAGAAAGGATTTTGGTTGTAAATCGTTAAATTAAATGGTTACTCTCCTGTTTATATTCTTTTCGAAGTCTACCTACATCTTATTTCTTATAATATAAACATAAAAACATTACTTACAATATTAAGATATACATAAAAATTATAAATATATATCATATATAAATAAGTATATGTCGTCTCAAATTGTTGTGACACCTCAAAACAATAACAGCATACAATAACAGAAATTATATATATAATATATGGACGCTGATAAGCAATAATGTGTCAACCCACAAAAAATCTAATTTGGAGTTTGGACGTATTTTGATACTGCATCACCTATTTAACAGTTTATTAATTAAAAATTTAAAATAGTTTTATGAAAGGTATAATTTTACTCACTTAAAGTTTCCCGCGTCGCAGTGAGCCTTGAACCGCATGTACCGCGCCTTGTTACAATACAATAGCGCCAAGTTGGGCACGTCATTGACTTGTTCGAATATCGTCGTAGCCTCCTCCAAACACTCGGAGGAACGCCGGGACAGTGTCAGGAACTCACTCTGAAGCGACTTCGCTTTGGGATCCTTTTGATCGGATTCTTCCGCGTATTTTATGTATATTTCTGTTTGTAGAAACGATTTTATCTTTAGTTATTTTCATGACAGATCAAGTGGTATTTTCATAAAAAGTAAAGTAACAGTCTGTAAATGTCCCACTGCTGGGCAAGGCCTCCTCTTCTATCAAGGAGAAAGTTTAGAGCAAAATCCACCACGCTGCTTTGCAGTGGAAATTCTGATACACATATATGTTCATATTTAATATAACGGGTCTTATCGCGATCACTAATGGTAGTAATACCTTTTTTTGGCCCGACGTTTCGACGAAGTTGCATCCGTCGTGGTCACGAGCTGACTGGTGCACCGCGCGCCCTCCGGCGACGAGTGCGCGAGTTTTCTTCGCCTACCCTCACAATATTAATATTGTCTTTTCCGTTATTATAATGCTGGGAGCACACTACACTAACACAATTGATTCGCGCGAACATTGTTCTAGGTAATTCACTTTTGTTAAATTTATTTATCACCGGGTTCCAAGCGGCCGACAATTTAAATCCGTCATGGCGATTGAAGGTTTTGTGTTTTTTAATTTCAATTGCTTCCCGTACTTAGCGACAATAATAATTTTTGTCCGTCGAGAGAACCTTTGGGTCATGAAGGTCAATCCAATGGTTTGTTTCCGAGTTTAACAGATGGTCAGCCGCTGCGGATTTATCTGTCTATCGATTTTTTACAGCCGCTATGTGTTCTTTGACCCTATGCGCTATGGGACGTTTAGTTTGGCCAATATAAGAAGTGCCACAGCTACAATTTATCTTGTATACACCCGGCGTTTGAAAAGGGATGACATTCTTCGGTGTGCGTAAGCATTAGCCGTTATATTAAATATGAATAGTATAAATCGCGAAAGTTTAAAATATATAATACATATATGTATCAGAATTTCTTCTTGTTTGATGTTTTCCTTCACCGCCAAGTTCGACATAAATTTAAACGGAAATTCAGCACTTGGAAACTCAGCGGTGCTAGCCAGGGTTCGAACCCGCAATCATCGGTTGAGATCGACGTCTCCTAACTCATTCATTTCATAAAAACGAGTTTAAATTTTTTACTTTGGCAACATGTTATTTATACATGTGATACACTTTCAGAGCTCAACTACTGAACAAATCAGCATTTTTTTTTTGTTGCCAACTAAAAAAGGAATAGGGGATATGGGGAAAGGGAATGGGGGAGGGGTTAGGCATCCATCTCACTCGCATCATACGAAATGTAGCTATATGTGCTCCATCACGCGGATCCTCTGTAAGAGTGAGGTAAGCTCGACTGGGGCACGTAAAATATTTTTATTCAAAATAGGAATTTACATTATCTTCTTGAACGTCAAGCAAATTTACTATAGTTTCGGAAACCTTAAACCACACACCCGAAAAGAAACTCAGCAGGACATTTTTTTTTTTTTGGTGTTAACTTTTTCAGTTAAAACAATAAATTCAACAAAGAAACAACTCACGTTGGGCATCGTTCATGTATCTGACAGCCAATTCGTTACAGACGGAAGCTCGGCGTCGAAGCAATTCGTCTTTCTTCTGAGAAACGTCTTCCGACACTTGCCCGGCTCGCCGATAGTAAGAGCAGGATGATATCATGGCCTCTGTCTCGCTCGTCGGCAGGGTTATTTCTGAAATGTGACCAATTATAAGGCGAGAAGCACACTCGTAAGTTCCGGACAAGTGTGAGTCACACTCGCAAATGAAGGGCTTCGTACCATCGTACAAAATACAACCCTGTCTTTTATTAAATAATTATATATGGAAAAGAAACAAGATAGGCGCTATAAAAATGTCTAATATAAATAAGCCTTCATATGCGAGTCCGACTCGCACTTGACCGGTTTTTATTATACACTGTTCTCGTAGCAATAGAAATTCACATTCAGTGAAAATGTTAACAATCTACCTATTACGATTCATGAGATACAGCCCGGTGACAAACTGACAGACAGACAGCGGAGGCTTAGTGATAGGGTATCTTGACACCTTTTGGGTACTGAACCCTGAAATTTCTATAACCTGTCTCCTAGGATACCTTGCTAAATAACAAACTTTTCACTTTTATCCTAACAATATTTTGGTTAAGGAAAAGGGGGTTCGAAATGATTAGTAAAATCACTAATATTATTCAAAACTTAAATTAAAAATATACTTTATTGAAATAGGCTTTTATAAACTCTTCCGAAACGACAATTTACAAATTCGTCATGTCAGTTCCCATCTATTTATTTAAGTTAATATATAAGAATCAAGAGTCAATATTACATTGGCCCCTTATCTTCTGGACTTTAGCTATTAATATATCCCATGTTTTTATAGTAATCAACTCACCCAAATCGAATTCATCACCAGCATCACCATCAATCTCCTCCGCCATGTCGTTCTCAATCTCCACTCGTATCTGGCCATCGATCTCGTGATCCGTCTCGAACTGCTTCTTAAACTGCTCCAAGCTGGCCCAGTGTTTGCTGAGTTGGAAGAAATTATCACCAACTCTACCAATAAGACATCCGGCATCAACCACGCGGCTTTTAATTATCATATTGCTCAATAACTTCTGACATTTGCTGGCCAAGTCTATATATTTTAAAGAGAATCCGAATTGTTCATGCGAATAGCTATATTCGGCCAACGTCGCATATGCGAGGCATATCTTCTCGTATAGCAAAGTCTTCAAGTGTAGTTTCCAAGCGAAATTGTCATCTCGATTCGGTTCGTGTAAATTTGGTAATGGATTATTTTCTTTTCTGACCAATATGGCGTTTTTATCTATGTTCGATTTCGACTCTATTAAGTAATTGCCACATTTTTCCGTGTTCTTTCTCTCTCTCTTTCTCCTTCTGCTTCTCGATACGTGCTCTTTCGCGTCCTTGTTTCTTTTTAGCGGTTCGTAATTCATTGAAATTGGTTCGTATGGATTTGCCATTTTGGGATGTTGTTCTTCTATTATTATTTGTTCTCTGAGTCTTTCACGTTCTTCCTCCTTTTAAATTTAGAAAAAAGAATATGACAAATTATTTTTGAATTATTTTTAATATTTATAGTGAATGTTATTTTTTTTTCGATTGTGGTTAAATGAAGCAAATGTAGAAAAAATATACCTTTTTATATATTAATTATAACACACGCATGAGTTCGGTGAAGTCTTAGGCGAGATTTCATTTATAAGTTTTACTATAAGACTTTCATAAAGATTTACATAAGTTATTTACAGCTTTCATGACTACTTACGATGTTTCTCTTACTAGGTTACAGAGTCATTTTATATCGCTCTCGAGAATAAAACTTACAAATGTAATCGCCATGGTGTTACACAAATAAAACTTTAAAAAGACTATTAAAATACCATATATGTTATTTAGTTAAATGTAATATAGTTCTTATTAAAATAATTTTTTATATAATATTATAAATTGTAACCTAATATATGTTTAAAACTTTACGTACCTTAGATTTATCAATAGTGAGATGATGCAAAGCCCTCAGTCCCTTTAAGGCATGTTTCAACGCCCTTCCACAGCGAGTCGCGGGTTCGAGTCCCAGACCTTTATTGTCGTCACTTTTCGTTTTCTCATCCTGTAAACGTTTAAATAAAAATATGGAATCATATAAATGACTAGTATTCTACAAATGAGTGCAGTAGTTAAAGCGCAGTCAGACAATCACTTTATATCTGTATATCTGGCTCAAAGGATCAAAATTAATAATTTAAAAACATGTACGATATGGAACTATTAAGTGAGCGTAGATGATTAAATTTTAAACAATATGAAATAATGATAAAAATCAATGCAGTATTTTTGAAAAAATATTTCCTTAATCATAGTTTATGGAACTCGTTTAATTAAAAAAATGTGTATGTATGCGTGTTATCATGCATTTGTGCTACCGTGTATGTGTGTGTGCCTGTATATTACTGCTGTGTGAGTGTTACCGTGCGCGTGGCGGAGCTCCTGTGTCCGATGTCGCGCAGCGCGAGACCGCTCGCTCTCAGCGACAGCTGCGTGCCCTCCGCGCACTGGAAACAGTGTATCGTTACGGCAGAGCTCGCATGTAGGCTCGGCCGGGGCAGTACCCCACTCTCACAGAAGAAGACGAAGTAGCTAATATAGCTGAGTTTTGTACAATGTGGGGAAAAACCGGATGCCTAAACCCCTCCCTTATTTCTTTCATTACTTCCTTCCTATTCCCCTTCATCATTTAATCTTTTTAAAGCGGGCAACGCGTGAGTTGTGCTACCAATGTCCTTGAGTAATCACTTAACAATAGACGTCCTGTCTGCTTGTTTGTCAGTAAATTTTATAAATAAAAAAACTACCACTATATATTGGTTCTTGTAGGCTTAGTAGGTTGTACCTATAGGCTTACCATTTTTGAACATGGTAAAAAAAATCAATAAAGTTTTTAATGCTTAAATATCGTTTCTGATAACACAGTGACAATCCCACACATAGTTCTTGACCATTAGACACCTTGTATAACACCATAGTCAAAATTTACCTCTTCTGTGCCTTCGTCCACTATCTCCACGTTATCTGAATCATGTTTGTCCCGTTCACAGCCGCTGTCACCATCTGACTTGCTCTCCGGTGGGAACTCGGCATAGTTACCAAAGTCTGATTCCTCTTCTGAATCGGAACTTTCATCTGGAAATTATATTGTGAAGACGAATATACTTATATTTTATAGTTAAATATTCAATACGTTTTGATACTTGCCATATTGATTATCATAGTTTCGTCTTTATCGTTCGATATTTTGCAATTTATACAATAATCTCAAATATTTGAATAACTTTTTATTAGATAATATATTAAATATATCAATTTGCTTTTAATTCCTTATACATTTTATCAAAAAAGAAAGGAAAAATGGATATATACTCCTTCCTCCTATTTGTTAAGAATAAGTTTGACATCTTTAGATGCCACCGTCTCAAAATGAAGTCCGTGTTGCTTGACACAGTATTGCTTAACAGTGAATATATATATACAAAATATATTTATATATATACAATTATACGTATAAACAACTGCTCATTTATAATAGTTATTCAATAAGTCATCAGTTCTACTATAGACTGTAACGAAATACAAAACTCACCTTTAAAATTAGGACAAGCGGGATTAGTAGTCGCTGGAACATACAAATCAGCCAACATATAATGAGAAGATGCTACAATCTGTGGATATCGTTCCTCCTGCAATAACTCCACGACATGTTCCAAGAGTTGCCTGACATGTTTCGACCTGTTCATTAACCTCATGTTCCTGGCCACTCGGTACAATAACATGGCCACTGGTGTTGTGAACGGATTATCCATATTGTCAGGACAAAGCGATGTCAAATCGTATAGCTTGACAACATCATCGTGAGGGCCCTTGAATAACCAATAAGTGTGACCCGCTTTGGTAGCATTCGATTTCAGAAATGATAATATATTTTGGGCAACGTTTCTTATCACTTTCGGGGAGAATCTAGAATTTTCCATGTGTGGTAAATCTTCCGTTTTCATCGGTTCATATTTTTGAACTATTCCATCTAAATGGTAGCACATGAGCACTTCAGGGACGTTACACATTAAATTATCCAGCCAGTAGTCGATGCCTGTTAGTACGTTTATTGGTTCTCTAGCATCTCTTAAACGGAGACTGACACAAGGACGGTCTTTGTCACCGAATATTGGTAAATTGCTTCCAATCAACATGTGTATATCTTCGAAGGTCCAAAGGACATTACGGTTAAAGTTCTTTTCATTGGCCGGTTCCTCTGGTCTTGTTTCCGGTTCAGGAAGGAAAGGTCCTATAAGATATAAAAATTATATATTATTGAAGAGCCTTTCTATTGCAAAACTTATGATTATCAGTTTTATTCTCGTAACTGATGAAAAACAACCTTAGTAACACAAATACTTAGTAAGTAGTTTCAAAAGCTGTGAATATCCAAAATAAGCCACTGAAAATTAATTCTTTTAGTGGTAAAGGCAAAATTGGTGAACAACTTATGTAAATCTTTTTAAAGTCTAAGAACAAAAGCTCATAAATGTAATTCTCGCCTACCAAATACATTCATTCATCTTTTTAGGAATTTATTACATATAAATTAACACATTAACTAAAATATCACCCAGGTGGGGCTAATATATTTTTAATAATTAATTTGAGTTATACAAACATCCTCACCGGTTAAACACATAGGAGTATGAGGTACATCACTAGGTAATGGCTGAGGTCGCTCCACAACACTATGGGACAGGAACTTATGGGTCAATTGCAAGGCTGAACTGGGACTTGGAGCTAACGTCAATGACATACGTTCCTGTAAATATATAATATTGCATTCACTTATTATTCCAAATTATTCCAAAATTTATTTATGGTTGGATTCTCGACCCTAACAATCAATTTCCATGGTATTTTCTCCATTCCATGTGAAATTTGCGAAATTACATGTGTCTAATTGACACAACTAAAAACCATTAACCCAAGAATTGAATGGAATTGAATTAAATATTATACAGTTAGTAGTTTTAAAATAACTGATGGTTTAATGAAGTCAGTAATATTTATAGTAGAAGTATAAGTAAAATAAATATTATTTTTTTGAATAAGTAGATTTAACTAACCTTTTCTGACATAGTTTTTAGAATGTTTTCGTAGAAGAAATCCTTCAACCAAGACCACTCGGACTTCATGAGGTACTCGTAAACATCGAAATCATCCAAAAGCAAAGTGTTTTCTACTCTGTGTACTATCATGCTTACCTGAAATAAAATTTAACATATCTATTAGGATGATTATTTACAAGAAGTCAATTTAGAAAATCTTTGCTTCGAGTGACTCAAACATTTCTAAAAGTAATAAATAAAAAAATAATAATATTAATATATATATAAAACTTTGATTCAAAGGCATTTTTAGAGTTAATATTAAGATAACTAAGAATTTAACAAATAAACAAACTTCTAAAGCATACCATGAAATTACATTCGCTAGGGAACATACTAAAAATATTGATAATAAAAACTAAAATACTGATCCGATTTTGATAAAGATGCTGTGTGACCAATCTGAAAATATATCCATTTAAATAAAAAAAAATCAAACATTATATTAAATTAAGAATCTCCACTTTTTTAAGTTAGTTGAAAAATTTACTTACTGTCCCATTGGGTTGATATGGCAATTTAAGTAGTTTCTTTATACACTCTGCATCTGATATCACATCGACTTCCCCCACACAGTCAGGAAACATATGCGCCATTCTAAAACTGAAGGGGGCATAAAATTATATTTTGTTTATAAAATGGCATGCCACATAATATAATTTTAAGAGGATAAAAACTATGTTTCGATTTTTTTTTAAATTAAAGACAGAATTTTTTTTAAATGCATATTTCTAAAAGTACAAGAAAAATAATATCAGTAAAAATAATAGAATAAATATTTAAAATACATATATTAGAACATTATCAACTTGAATAAACTTATTAACAACCCAATAAGGGTTTCGGAAACACACACAACACTAATACAAACACCCAGACCATGACAAACATCTGTATGGCCAATACAGATGTTTACCATGAGCAGTGATTGAATCCCTGACTATTAGCACTTTTGTCAGTTGTAGTGATCACTGCACCAATGTGTCTGTCAAAATTATGTATTTAAAAAAATATTTAATACCTTGATAGTCCAGTATCTCTCGTAATAATCTGTTTCAATCCATATGTATCTATCCCACCCCAGTTGGAAGGGGGTAGGTTGAGGTCTGTATTACACTGCAGCCGGGCATATCCGACTGGACTTTGAAATGCCGTATATTTGACCACCGCAGTCGATTTTACATCCGGTGATGGACTGCGATCCTAAAAACAAATAGTGTGCATTATTATACATTAAATTCACTAACTTTAATTTCATTAATATCAATATACGCTTGTAAAATATGTTGAAATGTGTGTGTGAGGCTTACTAAAGATTAACTTACCATTTTTACTAAATATAGTTTATAGTAATAAGAACGATGTTATGATTTTAAATTTAAACTTTGAACCAACTTACTAAACATGAAAAATAGC
Organism: Hypolimnas misippus; assembly: GCA_037950945.1. Taxonomy (NCBI): domain Eukaryota; kingdom Metazoa; phylum Arthropoda; class Insecta; order Lepidoptera; family Nymphalidae; genus Hypolimnas; species Hypolimnas misippus. The sequence goes on from JBBEEQ010000009.1 coordinate 8,930,380, forward strand.
TATTAATAACTGCGGTTGAAGTATATTTATTATTCATGTGGGTTAAGAAAGACAGATGTTCTAGAAAACGAGAGAATTTTTAGAATATTGAGATTCAAGGCGAAGCTGAGGTTTATAAACATTATCGGTATGCCGTATGCGAATATGTTACCTTGTTACGGTTACATTCGTTTTCGTTTTCGCAGTCATCCATACTTAGTTATTTATAGATGGTGAAAATATTAATTAATAGTTATAAAATGATTTAAAATCAGTCGATTCTCTGCAAAAAAGAAATACAAACTCTCTTAGCACTGAGGCCGTCATGCAAGTCAAAAAAGAACAATTCTGTCTTATTTTTATCTGTCTCAAGAGCTCAGTAGTTGTCAAAGTTGAAAGTGTTAAAATATATTTAAATATAAAACATTATCTTAAGTGAGTAATCATTAAAAAAAATTAGATTTATACGATTATTTCAATTTTGTTTTAAGAATAAGAATTCAACTCTGTTAATAAAATCACCCATTAATATATACAAAAATAACACTCGGTGGAAAGGAACGTTAATTGTCATTATAGAGATTGAGTAATGTTAAATATCGATATTACAAAATTTAAAAAAGTTATTTATATTTTATATATATTATATAAATCATAGTTGATTAGATGTTATTTCAAAATCCTTGTAATAAAATTGTACTATATCTAATTATAAATTACATAATCGATCACTGCTATTGTAAAATATTCTATTAAAAAATATTTTTATCGATACCTTTGACATTAATAATAGTCACAAACCTATTAATGTACCTACTTTCCTATTATCAGATAATTGTGTTTACTTCTACAAATGTGGTAATTCTATTTATAACGTAGTGCTTTTAAGTTTAAGAATCCCAGAAGTGATTAAAATAAAGGTCAATTATAAGTTAATGTTAGAGTCATATGTCAAGTATAATAACCTAAAATAATTAATTTTACTAGTTAATAGTTTTAAAAATGCGGCTATCGATACGGTTATTATCGTCTGTTGTGCAAAAAAGACCTTTCTATATTACAACTCCGATTTTTTACGTGAATGCCGGTAAGTTTTTAATATATCTAGTATTTATTTTCATAACAATATAGAAATTATGAACAGTGTAATAATTATTATTCCTGCATTATTGCATTTTTAAATCAAAATAGTCCAAAGTATCCAAATACTAACCCATAAGACAAGACTTTCAAATGTAAACTTTCTCTTACAAAAAGTAGTACTTATAAAAAAAAAATGTCTTCTTTTCATAAATTATATGTAACTTACTTTACTTATTTATTTTAGCTCCACACTTGGGTCACTTATACACAGCAGTGGTAGCAGATGCAATACAAAGATTCGAGAAACTGACGAACCCTGACGTTAATATTATATTTAGCACAGGTATTTTGTTTTCTGACAACATTTTATTGTTGTAGTGTTCTAATTTGAGCAAATCCTTGTAAATTGTGTTATAAAAATCTCTTCTCTTGTATACATAAGTTGTAAATGAGAGAAATTTTGTGTTTGACCTGTATTGAATCTAGGATTTTGGGGGAGTGCTTTGACAAGATCAAAATAAACTTAAACCAAACAAACACACAATTTTGCTAATTTGCTTGCTATTATTATTTTAAATTGAATATATGGTCTAACTTATAATTAATATCTTTTCTACAAAATTGTGCCCATTTCAATTATTATTATTATATATATTTTAGATTATGAAGATGCAATTTATTAACAACTTAAGTTTAAAATATTAACCCATTTATTGCCGCCGTACCCATTTGAGTACAGTTGATTTTTGTTACCTAGCTTTTACATATAGACAATTCAATAAGTTTGTGACCGCTGTACTCATGCGAGTATACCCTTCAAAAACTTCATAATAGGATAACATTAATTCTTTTTTTTAATTTAAATATGTCACATATAATTAGAAAATAAACGATTTGGTGCTTAATGGGTTATAATACTAATACTAATATTAATTGTAACAATAAAACTTATAACAAAATTACGTACACATAATTTATTACAAAAAATTGTATTCCTCATCCAAGGCACTGCATCTGGGTAAAGTTTCTGAAGTATTTATTTTTCAGGCACAGACGAACATGGAACTAAAATACAACAAGCAGCGGCTCAAGCAAAGCTACCCTTACAGGACTATTGCAACAATATTTCACAGGAATATAAAGATCTTTTTGATGAATTCGAAGTTGGATATACAGATTTTATACGAACCACCGAGGAAAGACATAAAAAAGCTGTGAGGCATTTTTGGGTTAGTTCATTTTTCTTTTTTTATTTAAATTATTTTGTCATATATTATATAAATGTAATATTTCCAAAAAAAGAAGGATCTCAAATTGTTGGGGATTTTTTTAAATGTACTCATAAAAGGGTTTGGTTAACACTTTTATTGATTGAAAATGCAAAGTCCATTGGACTTATAGAATTTTCATCAAAATCAGTTTAGTAGTTAGGATATAAAATCAAAATAAATGTAATTACATAAATGGTTTTAGAAGTCAGTTTCCCTTTTTTTTTAAATCTTGTTAAAGATTTTTTTATAAATAAAAAAAATCGATTAACTATGAGTTAAACAAGATAGTAATTTCATTAAGTGTGATCTTTCTTCTATTTCAAAAATCCATTAAATTTTTATGTAAAAAATAAAGTATAATTGGATATTGTTTTTCATTTTTCAAAAATGTAAGTATTAATGCGAACACTGAACAGTCTTAGAAAACAACATAATACTATCTTTCTAATTATACCTAATTGTTATTATACATATTTAATGTTTTATCTGTTTATATTGGCTTTGCAATAAAATAGATAATCATACTAATATTATGTGGAATAAATGTTAAATGTGAAAGTTTACAAGTGTATATGTTTGTTGGAACAACACATAAACTACTAAAATATCCATCTAGCCTCCACCCGTGGCTTCGTCTGCATGGTATGTTGATGATATAACTCTAAAGTTCCATCAAAATCCGGTCTGTGTTTTGAGTGAAAGTACAACAAACATACGACTTCACTTACTATGAGGCATATCTCATGGATTTTTATGTATTTATATATGTATGGATGTTTTTATTTTAGAGAAAATTAGTAAAGAAAGACTACATTTATAAAGCGAAATATTCAGGCTGGTACAGTGTTAACGACGAAGCTTTTGTCCCCGAATCACATACTAGGGATGAAGTCACTAAAGATGGAAGAAAGGTGTGTACATATTCTTAATATACTGTAGTTAGACCAATGTGTGTTTGTTAAGACTTATTTTGTTATGGACGATAATAGAAAATGTATGCTTTAATAATAACACTTTTTAGATCATGTTTTTGTTTGACTTATAATATTGGGTTGTTCGGAAAGTCGTTTCGTTTTTATTTATGAAAATGAAGCAAGATTTTCTCATAGATAATAAATATTTAATTAAATTATATATTGTCCATTTCGGTTCAGTATCTTTTGCCATCTTTTTGGCAGTAGCATGATTCCACGTTCATAAAATTTTTGGTCTTTGCTGGCAAAAAACTGATATAGTTGATTTTTTACCTCCTCATTTGAAGTAAAGGTTTTTCCGTCTAAAAAATTTTGTAGAGACCGAAACAAACAATAATCTGAAGGTGCCAGATTTGGTGAATATGGTGGATGTGGCAGAACATCCCATCCAAGCTGTAAAAGCTTTTGGCGTGTTACCAAACTTGTATGAGGTCTCGCGTTGTCTTGGTGGAACGCTACACCTTTTCTATTGATCAATTCTGGCCTTTTCTGTTTAAGCGAATCATTCAATTTATCCAACTGATTACAGTACACTTCAAAATTGATCGTTCTTTTGTCTGGTAGAAGCTCAAAAAAAACGATTCCTTTGAAATTCCACCAAACAGATAGCAAGACCTTTTTTTGGTGGATATCGGCTTTCGAAGTGCTTAGACCAGGCTCATTTTTGTTAGTCCATGATCTCTTGCGTTTTACGTTGTTGTAAACAACCCATTTCTCATCGCCAGTGATAATGCGCTTCAAAAATGGATCATTTTCTTGACGTTTGAGAAGCAAATCACAGACTTCAACGCGACGGCACAAATTTCTTTCCGTAAGAACATGAGGTACCCATATGTCGAGCTTTGAGATTAAACCAAGGCGTTTCAAATGACCATGAACGGTCGAATTCGATAAATTTAAACTCTCAGCGGTCTCACGAGTTGTTATTCGCCGGTTTGCATCAATTAATGCCTTTATGGTATCTTCATCAGCTTCCATTGGCCTTCCAGAACGTGGTGCATCTTCAACATTAAAATTGCCCGATCGAAATTTCAAACCAGTTTTGGCACTGGCGTACTGTCACTACATCTTCTCCATACACATCGGATATTTTTTTTTTCTTGCTTGAATAGCATTTTTACCTTTTCGATGATAAAAAAGTAAAATATGTCGAAAATGTTGCTTGTCACTTTCCATGTTTGAAAGGGCGCGAAAAAAAAATGGCGGCTTAAAACCAATCATTGTTTTTCACAAGTAAGCCTTGGTATATGACCTGTCCAAATATATAATAAATATGCGACTTTAGTGTGTAATAGATTGACGAAAACACCATCAAAACTTTTGTTGCGTAAAAATGAAATTACTTTCCGAACAACCCAATAATAAAATATAATATATTGTGATAAATATTTAAATGAGACCATTTGTGTATCTTCTATTATATTTTTTTACTTAATACTACTACTTCTCTCTACTTTAGTATGTGTAATTTTCTTTAGTATCTTTCTTTTTTAGTGTGATTTTTTAAAATATTTCTTTAAAATTATAATAACTATTGTTAATTTCAGGTAAAAGTTTCAGTAGAATCAGGTCACCAATTGGAATGGACAGAAGAGACAAATTACATGTTCCGATTAAGTGCATTTAAAACGCATTTACAAGAGTGGTTAAAACCAGGTAAAAATTAAGTATAAAACTTTAACACAAGTTAGTCAAACTTTTAATATATTCTTGATAAACAGTAAAGAAATGATACAAACATATTCATAATCTCATTTATATCAATAGAAATCTTTCAACAACAAATAATTTCGTAAACATGGTCCTTAAAGTCGGATTTTACGCCATTTAACATAAAACTCTTTATGTGAATCGTTTCAGTAATATATAATAGATCATTAGTATATAGATTTTATATGTGTTTCATTAATATATAGATGGAATATGTATTTTTGTCACAAGTAAAAGTTCAATAATAAAAAGTTTTTAACGTTAATTTTTACTGGATTCTACGTGGTCCTTCGAGCTGGATTCTACGCAAATTTAGATCGTTAATAACAAGATTTTTTTATCACAGTATATTACTCATATTACAAAGTTTTTGAAAACTTATCTTGGTGTTAATCTAGAGCAAATTTTAGTGAAATTATTTAACAACACAATAATATGTATAGAAATTAATTTGCTTTTATTTAGATGGAGTAATCCTACCGAGTAAGTTCCAGAAACAATTGCAAGATTTTCTCGCGAGTGACGCATACTTTCCCGACATTTCTGTCAGTCGACCTTCCTCTAGAGTACATTGGGCTGTACGGGTACGTCCCATTTTACAATTTGACATATTAAATGTTTATTTTCGAGTTTCATTTATCTATATTGTTCTTGTTTTTAGACAACTTTTTATTCTGATTTTTGTGAATTATGATATTGAAATTTGATTTAGTAACCTTTCTAGTTATTTCAATTTTATTTTTTAAAGTATTGAATTTATTTTATTCTATTGTAATTTTTTTACTTAAGATCAAACTGGAAATATGTTAAAAATGTTGTTGTACGGGAAATAACGGTAAAAATAAATATCAAAATTTTATTTTTAATGTAAGTATTTTTAAATCGAAAATATGGTCAATGGTCTGAAATAAAAAGATTTTATTTTTTTAATATTGTTCTAGGTACCAGATGACGAAGAGCAAAGTATATATGTGTGGCTGGACGCTTTAATCAATTACTTGACTGTGTGTGGTTACCCCGATGAAGAAAAATTAATGTCACAACGAACCTGGCCTGCTGATGTTCATGTTGTTGGGAAGGATATATTAAAGTAAGTCTTATGTAATATGTCGGCATTGATTTTATATATCTACAGATTAGTTATAAGCTCACAACCAGATTGCCGATCACTTTGAAGGAGGTTGTCTGTCTACTGAAAAAAGCTAGCTAGAAAGTTAGACTGAGTAGAAAGGCAAGAACAATAAGAGGCTAACAAGACAATTGACAAGTTCGTCAAAGTTGAGAATGAGTACAGATTTTTAAAATTAAATAGAATAAACGTAACATATCGCTCCTACGAATCGTAGCGTGATGTTATATAGCCTTTATCCTGTTTTAAAAAATGGGATATCCAACGCAAAAAGAATTTGTCAAATCGGATTAGTAGTTTCAGAGATTACCCCCGACAAACAAACTTACAAAACATACAAACAAATTTTACATCTATATAAATATAAGTATAGATTTGCGGTAATATCATGGTCTATCCCACAGATTCCACGCCATCTATTGGCCGGCGTTTCTAATGGCAGCTCGCTGGCAGCCACCGAGACAGCTGGTGTGCCACTCGCACTGGACGGTGGATGGATCTAAGATGTCCAAATCACTGGGGAATGTGGTTGCGCCCCGCAGTGTGCCAGCACCCTCCGCGCTGAGATACGTGCTGCTTAGAGAAGCCACTATGGCGGATGATGCGAGTGAGTGAGATAGCAGAAGTTTAGTTTGATGTCATTGTGATAGAGATATAGTAGTACAGCTCGTATGCGGGCTGGTAAGATCGAATTTTTTGCTGAATTATTATTGAAACGGACAATGCATTTGTCGCCCCTCTAGTTCGGCTTAATGCTCATACTCATTTGCCTTTAATCGGCTTGTTATATTGCATATGTTACAGACTACAGCGAGACGAAGCTGCTGAACATCGCAAACTCGGAGCTGGCCGACACTCTCGGCAACCTCGCGAGCCGCGCGTGCGGCGCCGCGCTCAACCCGCGCCACGAGCTGCCCGCGCCCCACGCGCACGAGCTGCGCGAGACCGCGCGCCGCGAGCCCGCCGCCCGCCTGCTGCGCGCGCTCGACCGCCTGCCCGGTGAGTGAGTGAGCTGCCCGCGCCCCACGCGCACGAGCTGCGCGAGACCGCGCGCCGCGAGCCCGCCGCCCGCCTGCTGCGCGCGCTCGACCGCCTGCCCGGTGAGTGAGTGAGCTGCCCGCGCCCCACGCGCACGAGCTGCGCGAGACCGCGCGCCGCGAGCCCGCCGCCCGCCTGCTGCGCGCGCTCGACCGCCTGCCCGGTGAGTGAGTGAGCTGCCCGCGCCCCACGCGCACGAGCTGCGCGAGACCGCGCGCCGCGAGCCCGCCGCCCGCCTGCTGCGCGCGCTCGACCGCCTGCCCGGTGAGTGAGTGAGCTGCCCGCGCCCCACGCGCACGAGCTGCGCGAGACCGCGCGCCGCGAGCCCGCCGCCCGCCTGCTGCGCGCGCTCGACCGCCTGCCCGGTGAGTGAGTGAGCTGCCCGCGCCCCACGCGCACGAGCTGCGCGAGACCGCGCGCCGCGAGCCCGCCGCCCGCCTGCTGCGCGCGCTCGACCGCCTGCCCGGTGAGTGAGTGAGCTGCCCGCGCCCCACGCGCACGAGCTGCGCGAGACCGCGCGCCGCGAGCCCGCCGCCCGCCTGCTGCGCGCGCTCGACCGCCTGCCCGGTGAGTGAGTGAGCTGCCCGCGCCCCACGCGCACGAGCTGCGCGAGACCGCGCGCCGCGAGCCCGCCGCCCGCCTGCTGCGCGCGCTCGACCGCCTGCCCGGTGAGTGAGTGAGCTGCCCGCGCCCCACGCGCACGAGCTGCGCGAGACCGCGCGCCGCGAGCCCGCCGCCCGCCTGCTGCGCGCGCTCGACCGCCTGCCCGGTGAGTGAGTGAGCTGCCCGCGCCCCACGCGCACGAGCTGCGCGAGACCGCGCGCCGCGAGCCCGCCGCCCGCCTGCTGCGCGCGCTCGACCGCCTGCCCGGTGAGTGAGTGAGCTGCCCGCGCCCCACGCGCACGAGCTGCGCGAGACCGCGCGCCGCGAGCCCGCCGCCCGCCTGCTGCGCGCGCTCGACCGCCTGCCCGGTGAGTGAGTGAGCTGCCCGCGCCCCACGCGCACGAGCTGCGCGAGACCGCGCGCCGCGAGCCCGCCGCCCGCCTGCTGCGCGCGCTCGACCGCCTGCCCGGTGAGTGAGTGAGCTGCCCGCGCCCCACGCGCACGAGCTGCGCGAGACCGCGCGCCGCGAGCCCGCCGCCCGCCTGCTGCGCGCGCTCGACCGCCTGCCCGGTGAGTGAGTGAGCTGCCCGCGCCCCACGCGCACGAGCTGCGCGAGACCGCGCGCCGCGAGCCCGCCGCCCGCCTGCTGCGCGCGCTCGACCGCCTGCCCGGTGAGTGAGTGAGCTGCCCGCGCCCCACGCGCACGAGCTGCGCGAGACCGCGCGCCGCGAGCCCGCCGCCCGCCTGCTGCGCGCGCTCGACCGCCTGCCCGGTGAGTGAGTGAGCTGCCCGCGCCCCACGCGCACGAGCTGCGCGAGACCGCGCGCCGCGAGCCCGCCGCCCGCCTGCTGCGCGCGCTCGACCGCCTGCCCGGTGAGTGAGTGAGCTGCCCGCGCCTGCCCAGCGAGTGACAGACCAACCACTCTTACCGCACACGCTTCGTTTACGTCAGTAGTAGAAACGGCCCAACTGTTTCACACATCAAGTACGTCCCTCGCTACGCGTGAGTCTCACCTTTTCAATGATGGACACATTGAGGAGGTGAGACTCACATGACGAGAGACGTATAAGGGGTTCCCTATGACTGTTTCCGCGTGCAACTTACCGGGTTAGTATTCTGCCGTACGAGTGTCATAGCAAGTAAAAGTCACGCCGAATTATGATCCTATGTCCGCTACAAAGCGTCCACAGATTGTTAAATAAAAGCAACGCAATAAAAAAAAAATTTCCTCCAACAGAAACCTGCCATCAACATTTCTCAAATTATCAGTTCTACAAAGGCGTGGACGCAGTCATTCACGTGTTACACTTAGCGAACTTTTTCTTCGAAACCATGAAACCATGGGAGTTAAAGAAGAAGCCAGAGTGTCAGAAGGAATTAGACGTTATACTCCACATTACGCTAGAAACCTTGAGGATATGCTCAATTATTCTACAACCTATCATACCGAATTTATCAAGCAAACTATTAGACAAACTACAAGTACCTAACGATTGTAGATATTGGCAACACTGCGAGAAACCATCATGGCGGATAAAAGGCGCCATTTTCGAAACGAAAAATATTCAAAGTGGAAAATTCGTTCTTTTCCAAAGGATATACGCGGACAAGAAAAATGTTCAGAAGAAAAAAGCGAGTGCTTAATTTGTTGTTTGAAAATGACTGTTTTTTTTTAAATTGAGATTAGTTTTAAAAACGGGTTAGAATATTATTTATTGTTGTGTATAAAATGTATAGTTTTTGTTGAATTCAGTAGTTACATAGTTCTTCTATTTATAAATACTGTTTTATGGGATTAATATGATGATTGGTGCCTTTTATGGTCCAATGAATCTCTGTATAGTTTATTAAATTTTATTGAACTTTCTGCATTTGTTTACTTGTAAAAAAATGTAAGCATTTCGAGAAAGTCTTGACTGGTGCATTTCTTGTAAACTAGATTAGATATTCTTTTTAATGTTTGTGCGACTGATTTCTTCGTAGTTGTGAATATAGATTGTTAAATAAACTATTTTATTAATAAAAAAAGATGTTTTAATTATATTCCTATATTATTCAATGATTAGGTCAATTTGTACTAAGAAACTAGCTATCTGAACTGAAAACTTAGGAATTTTGAAATACCTATATAGCAATGTCTATTATGAGTATTTTACACTATTTACTTCTATTATTGCTCAGGCAACAATATTACATAATTAAAGGTATTCTAAACTAGTTGTTTTTGACATCCAAAATGCCGCCCACTTTGGACGACATCACCTAGCAACCAACTTGTGGCTAAATATGACAGACGAGAATTCTTAAAGTTTCTGTGATTGATTCATATTAACTTTTAATAAACTTCGTGTACATTACTTTTTATTAGTTTTTGAATTATAGATTTATAAAATTTAAAGTAGCCGCCCTTACACTGGAGGGTAAATAAATTAAAACAACAATTCTATATCGGAGTCAATTTATTTATGAATACGCTTATTAAATAATAATATTTGCATCAAAATACTGCAATAACGACTAACAGTATTAAGAAAGCTAAGTTTACATTCCACTAAGACGCAAGGTACACCCCGTCACGTGGCCAAATATTCATCAAACATCGTCTTTATTCCTTCAGAAGAAAGGTTCAAAATCGCTTAGAATTTGATTTATAATTGTCACGTGACTCGCCAATATATTCTTTACCAATATAAATACAAATTAATATCTCAATACATTTAGTCGAAAATGCATTCATGAGTATGATACAGGTATGCAAAGATAAAGCGTATAACGAAACGCAAATTACATATGCAATAGAATAAAACTTCTAAAAAATCTAGTCTAGTGTATCCTTACCTTTATACGTGAAATTTGTACAGCAAAAAAAAAACAAAAACGTTCCGTTACACGCTTCACATTTAAAAGTAATACAATAAATTCATACAAAAAAGTGTCGACGAGTGTATTGTAAATGCTCACAGATTCTGCTTTTCACTCGACTTTACCTCAGAGCCCCGTGCGTAATATACGTCATGCGCTCGACCAAAATTAATTTACGGTACAATATTTTTTATCTGTCACATATCGGTTATTCAATAGAACAATGACGTAAAGGTAAAATGGCGCGAAAGAACAGTTTGTCCATCCATACTTTTGAAATTCTTTTTCTTGTAAGTAAACGTCTTCTTTAATAGAAAAATCGTTGATATGAACAAATTTCTTTATTTTGACATTGTATAACATTGAAAATTTATAGGAATTCCTTTTAAAAGTTCCAAAATATAATTACGTCATTGTTCTATTAGATATTTTTGGATCGAGCGCTCGTCTATTAGGAACTCAATCGCTCACACGCTTCCGTGCACCGCACTACCGCACCCACACGTATTGCTACTTTAAAAAAATACTATTCTATCGCGATCTGGTTTCTTGGAATGAACAAGCAGTAGGTGACGTGTTACGGCGACGGAAGCGATGTTCAATACGAAAAAAAAAATACAAACATTGTGCGACTGTATTCATTTGTAACAAATTGCCGTCGTAAAAAAGATTCGGTCGACCTTAGCCGTTATTTCTGAGCAAATGTGCTGCGCTATTACACTACTTGTGAGCAAATTGACACGTATTTTAATAACGAAACCCTATTCATAATACGTCTAGAACATTCTCAGCGATCGAATCTTTTCGACGTCACGGCGGCCATCTTATATTAACTTACTCGTATTAGTAACATCGCAACGCCAAGACATCATCGAATAGGCATTATTTAAATCGAAAAATACAATAAACCGTACACATCAAAATGCATTAATACTTACTATCTAATACAATATGGAAGTATTTTACTGGCAATGTACAATATGGCGTCAAAATATCTCCGAATAAATTTGTGCATTGTTTAATATTAATAATAAACGGATGAAAGTAATCGTGGCTTTGTAATAAAACTCATATACTAAGAATTCGAGACTCCATTTGTGTCACAATCAATGATCCTCTCTATATCCTACAATTACGCACATACACACGTGGTTGTTAATGCTAGTCTTTTAAGCCCATAATTAACGTATATATTCCTGCTCATAAGTTCAACAGAGCGACTCATTTTCGCTTAATAGTAACGTAATATATCTATAAGATGATCATTGATTATGATACTTTTAAATGTCATGACGGAACTAGATCACAATCATGTTCCGTAAAAAAAAAACAATATTTTAATTAAATTCCAACGAGAAAGTCACATCATTTGACACATTTTTAATCCACTTTTCTTAGAAAATACAATGTTTCGATAATAAAAATATAATCAAAAATATTTGAAGCACGTTCGAACTTTTTTTTATTAATTTTTAAACCTATAAAAGGAAAGCCGTACAATAATGAAATATTATAAAAATCCTATCGAATACAAAAAGATTACATCCACAGATTATTAAAAATATTACATTATAGAAAAAACATCGATATCTGACGTCAAATTCTAAACATTTTCGTTTTCATCTTATTGCTCGATTTTAATATTTAACGTCCCTTCATAATGACTATAATTTTTATTTGTATCATTTATCATCAAAATGTAAAAAAATAATTTATTGCATTGTTATCGTAGAAAAATATAACCGACTTCAAACAGAACTGCTTTGTTGATAAACTTGATTGTTACTATATCCTTCGTCCCTTACTTAGGGCTGGAATATTTTATTTAAATTTAAATGTGGCCAACCAAGATATTGAAATTAAAAAAAATATATTGAAATCCAAAACGTAAACGTAAACACACAAAAACTAAGTTGAATTGAGTCCTCCCTCTTTGAAGTCGGTTAGAAATAAATAGACCTCGTTTAGTCCTTTGCCTACAGCGTGTCTAGACCGACCAGCTATCAAGCCTCCCGTCTACCTTTCATCTATTTCTCTAACGTGTACTTTCTATGTGTTATCATCTCTATAGCCGATTAGGAAAATATTTGCATTTTTACTCAGTTGACTACACTTCTAGTTTAGTCATATTAGACGTTCAACTCTAACTTTCCCGGAAAACTGGATTTTGGTTTATAACTTCCTTTTGGTGTTACCATATCATTTTGTAGAAAATATTCTTATTAGCAACAATATTATATACCATTAATCTGTAAAATTGACGGTTATAGAGTTTTTTGTTTCGCGTATCTTAAGGAGCATACTTATTTATCGACTCTTCGAAGACCAAAAAACAAAAAATCAGCTATATACTAAAATCCATGTTATCGGGAATCATTCTTACGTTTGACGCTTTTACGCCTAAAACAACTGGGACTACCTCGTCCTACCCGAAAAGCGATTACCACGTCCTAGTACCATTAAAAATATCTTTACGTATTCATCATCAAAGACAAGCTTTCAAAAAATCGACCATCAAAAATCCATACATACCGTTAACCTCACACAACTTCAACCATACGAACACATTTTAAAAAACACGAACAAGCGATTATCAAATATACGGCTCTTAACGATTTACAATTAAACATTATCATAAATAATAATATATATAAATAATATCAACACAAATCCCATTAAATAAATAATACCCCGATGGAAGCTTAGGGCGCTTTCCCACTAGACGTTTGCACTGCTGACGACAAACGTCTAGTTTGTAGACATCCTAAATACATAAACGATTACACATACTGAGGTATATAACAAAGATATGTCTTATGTATAATCATGAAATTTAATTAATAATAAATTATACTCAAATATCGCTCGACATTCCTTAAATTAAATATTCAAGTTTTCATTTGTAAAATTTAAACAAGGAAATAGCTGCCATCGGGGTGTCAAGTAATAATAGATTTTATAACAATACATGTATGATTTTTGTTCGCATAATACTCATATTTGAGCTTGTAAATAATACGTATAAATGAAGAAATAAAAACATCAGTCGACGAAAAATTAAACATCGAAAAAACAGTCAATGTATAAAATGGATTTAATCAAAACGAAAAACAGTGTTCGGTAATATCTATTTCATTTTGCCAGATTATAATAATACGTATATAAAAAATCGTTCTTAAACTAACTTGTTCATGAATGTTCTGTTCTGTTATAACGCTGTCATTATATACTTGAAATAATAATAGTATTTTCATATGAAACCGTTTGTCAAATTTTAGATTATCTGTTAAATAATACTTCGAGTATATAATGAAAACGTTATACAAAAATTCTTATGGACTTCAACCAACAGGTACCACGGGAAATGCATTTTATTCCTACGTATACATGTTCCAATATCGTTTGACATCTACTCTCGTCTACTAATAACAATTCGGAAGTAAAACAATAATTACTCCACATAATGGGGAGGGGGAGATTAAAATCATTTGCTATTTTCACCCCCAAACTAAATCGGCGATAATTGATATTGAATAGGACGTGTGACGTTGTGTATGTGTGTTTTTGTTATCTATTTCCATATATTTAAATATCACAACCATGTCGAATCGCCATTGTTTTAAATTTTAAATAAATTAATAATTCAAATTAAATATTTAAATCAATCATGGGTTTCATAGTACGAGACATGGATGTAGATTAGTGAGGTATCTTAAGACGGTTTTAACTTTAAAACACAATTGTCATCAATTCTTAACATCGGTACTAAAATGTAATAATAGTTTGCTTGAAAATGATCTACAAATTTTATATCATAGACGGATGTCAATACACACGGGCACGTCACACGGTGGAACAGAGCATGGAGCACGTAACAAGGTGTAACAGAGCACGGCGCACGTTACACAGTGGAACAGAGCACAATATCACACGGAGCACATACTCGCGCGGTGGAACAGAGCACGTCACACGGTGGAACAGAGCACAATATCACACGGAGCACAACGCCGCGGTGGAACAGAGCACAACGTCACACGGTGGAACAGAGCGCGGAGCACACGTGAGCGCGGTAGGACGCGCGCGCAGTGAGCGGTGAGCGGTGAGTGGGTCGCGGTGAGCTAGCGCGGTCAGCTGGCGGGCGCGGGCGAGGCGGGCTGCAGCAGGTGCGCGGGCACGGGCACGGGGCGCAACCGCGCCGGCACCTTCTTCTGAGGACATAGCGCCTGGAAAAGAAAATATCCTATTTCAGTAAGATCTTTGATTAGGCATAGCGTACAATAGTTATTTGGGGTAAAGTAATTTTCGTGTAATTTTGCGAAATAAAGTGGAACGTTTTCCTTGTAAGCACGCGTCTGTGTATTACGTTCGTAATTTTTTAGTGTTTTAACGACTATTTGACTTTTTCTAAACGAGAATGCAAAAATAATATTTTATAAACAAAAAAAAATAAAAAAAAATTCAACGATTTTTTTCAATATTCTTAATGATGTCCTAAAAGGGGTGAGGTGGGAAGGCCTTTACAGCTACTACTACTAACAAAGAAAGGGGCTGCAATTTTGGCTTAATGATAATATTAATATATAATCCTCACCCGTCGCGCGAACACGAAGCAGCCTGTGTCGTCTTCAGGGGGCGCGCTGGGCGGCGACAGCTGCAAGTCCACCGTCCGGCTCTCCTTGCCCTCCTCGTCTGAAACGGAATTCAGTATAGAAATAAAAAAGGAACGTCCTTTTGTCAACGTATAAATTCGGCTATACATATGTCAAAAGTAATAAAAAATTAGTAGATATTATTTGTATAAAAGCACTTCGATCAAACCTCCCAGACCAAACTCTTCTCGATTATAATTAAAAAAATGGACCCCACATGTGAATGCGATAACTAACTGGTTATTAAACTTGCCATAGAAAGTTTCGACCGCCACATCAAGGTCACTGCACCACAATACAAATATTGAAATAAATTCTACAAGTAACTGCGGTAACTACCCGCGACGAAGACGTTGAGCTCAGCGAAGCAGCCGGTCTCGATCATCTCGCGCTGCCAGGGGATGGACACGGAGCCGGTGTTGAACTTGCCGTAGAAAGTGTCGTCAGCCGCGTCCAGGTTCACGCCCTTCACCGTCGAGAACTGCTCGATGTCGAGAACGTCCTTCGCGTACACGGCGTGCGGCTGTTGATTGGACAACATGGGACAATTAAGTGATGTTTAAAATTATATTTTTAATCCCTGGAGAAAAAGGGAATTTATAAGTTTGAGGCGTGTCTGTCTTTGGTATTCTAGTTCTCTAGAGTGTGTGTGAGAGAGCGAGTGAGTGTGTGTATGTGAGAGCAAGTGAGGGTGTGTGTGTATGTGAGTGAGTGCACGTATGTGCGTGTGCTAACATCGTGGCGCCGCGCTATGGTGATGTACAGTGAGTGAGTGTGCGTGTGCTCACGTCGGGCACGAAGGGCGCGTCGAGCAGGCCGGCCTCGAGGCGCGCCCAGTTGAGGCGCGCGAAGAAGCGGTGCTGCTTGACGAGCGCGGCGCCGCGCTATGGTACAGTGAGTGTGAGCGAGTGAGTGAGTGTGCGTGTGCTCACGTCGGGCACGAAGGGCGCGTCGAGCAGGCCGGCCTCGAGGCGCGCCCAGTTGAGGCGCGCGAAGAAGCGGTGCTGCTTGACGAGCGCGGCGCCGCGCTATGGTACAGTGAGTGTGAGCGAGTGAGTGAGTGTGCGTGTGCTCACGTCGGGCACGAAGGGCGCGTCGAGCAGGCCGGCCTCGAGGCGCGCCCAGTTGAGGCGCGCGAAGAAGCGGTGCTGCTTGACGAGCGCGGCGCCGCGCTATGGTACAGTGAGTGTGAGCGAGTGAGTGAGTGTGCGTGTGCTCACGTCGGGCACGAAGGGCGCGTCGAGCAGGCCGGCCTCGAGGCGCGCCCAGTTGAGGCGCGCGAAGAAGCGGTGCTGCTTGACGAGCGCGGCGCCGCGCTATGGTACAGTGAGTGTGAGCGAGTGAGTGAGTGTGCGTGTGCTCACGTCGGGCACGAAGGGCGCGTCGAGCAGGCCGGCCTCGAGGCGCGCCCAGTTGAGGCGCGCGAAGAAGCGGTGCTGCTTGACGAGCGCGGCGCCGCGCTATGGTACAGTGAGTGTGAGCGAGTGAGTGAGTGTGCGTGTGCTCACGTCGGGCACGAAGGGCGCGTCGAGCAGGCCGGCCTCGAGGCGCGCCCAGTTGAGGCGCGCGAAGAAGCGGTGCTGCTTGACGAGCGCGGCGCCGCGCTATGGTACAGTGAGTGTGAGCGAGTGAGTGAGTGTGCGTGTGCTCACGTCGGGCACGAAGGGCGCGTCGAGCAGGCCGGCCTCGAGGCGCGCCCAGTTGAGGCGCGCGAAGAAGCGGTGCTGCTTGACGAGCGCGGCGCCGCGCTATGGTACAGTGAGTGTGAGCGAGTGAGTGAGTGTGCGTGTGCTCACGTCGGGCACGAAGGGCGCGTCGAGCAGGCCGGCCTCGAGGCGCGCCCAGTTGAGGCGCGCGAAGAAGCGGTGCTGCTTGACGAGCGCGGCGCCGCGCTATGGTACAGTGAGTGTGAGCGAGTGAGTGAGTGTGCGTGTGCTCACGTCGGGCACGAAGGGCGCGTCGAGCAGGCCGGCCTCGAGGCGCGCCCAGTTGAGGCGCGCGAAGAAGCGGTGCTGCTTGACGAGCGCGGCGCCGCGCTATGGTACAGTGAGTGTGAGCGAGTGAGTGAGTGTGCGTGTGCTCACGTCGGGCACGAAGGGCGCGTCGAGCAGGCCGGCCTCGAGGCGCGCCCAGTTGAGGCGCGCGAAGAAGCGGTGCTGCTTGACGAGCGCGGCGCCGCGCTATGGTACAGTGAGTGTGAGCGAGTGAGTGAGTGTGCGTGTGCTCACGTCGGGCACGAAGGGCGCGTCGAGCAGGCCGGCCTCGAGGCGCGCCCAGTTGAGGCGCGCGAAGAAGCGGTGCTGCTTGACGAGCGCGGCGCCGCGCTATGGTACAGTGAGTGTGAGCGAGTGAGTGAGTGTGCGTGTGCTCACGTCGGGCACGAAGGGCGCGTCGAGCAGGCCGGCCTCGAGGCGCGCCCAGTTGAGGCGCGCGAAGAAGCGGTGCTGCTTGACGAGCGCGGCGCCGCGCCGGCCGCCCGCGGCTCCGAGGCGCTGCGCCGCGCTCTTGGCGAGCAGCGCGCCGCACAGCGCGCGCGCGCACTCGCTGAACTTGCTCGAGTACTTCTCCTGCTCGTGCTGCGGGGGACGCAAGGGTACGGTTTTTATTTACACAAATATTAACATAAATAGAGGACAGAATTTTATATACATTTGTAACGAATAAACCGGCTCGGAGGACCAAAAATTTATAAAAACTGAATTTTTTGAATTATTTAACAGCTCCTTAATAAAAATTGCATCACTAAACCTTCACTAGATCTGGATTCTATGGATCCTACTGGCCATGAAATCTCCGTCCAGTCCTCTACATCCAACGGCTCGTCCAGCCAGAAGTTTCCAGCGGGGTTGCACTTAGTGACCCCACTTACTCACTCACCTTGACTCTCCTGTCGACCTCCTCCCGCTTGACCTTCTCCTTACGCGCACGGAAAGGCGCCCGTCCTTCTATCATCTCATACACAAGACAGCCGAATGAAAACCAGTCCGGGCTGAAGGTGTAACGCTCGTTGTCTATTACCTGGAATTACAAATAGAGGTACAATCATTGTATTTTGTTATATATTCTAGATTCTCACATTATCCTATATTCTCGATATTTCGTCACGAGTAGGCATTGGTTGTTATCTAAAAAAACAGATGCCTTCTTGAGAGCAAGAATTAAAATATAAAATTCAAATAAATATTGAGTGTCTAGCTAGCGTACATTTGGTTCACACTTTAAAGGAAATGCTAAATACACGGTTTTGCAGTATCCTCGACGACATGTCTTCTTGAGAGCAAGAATTAAAAAATAAAATTTGAATTAAGAAGACTACATTGCGTGCCGCTTTTTTTTTAATAAAAAAGGGGGGCAAACTCGCAGAAGATTTACCTCATACGTCTTCATTGTTTGTTTCCTTCTTTGATGTTAAGTGGTCAAAGTTGGCTAGGGACATATGGGAAACAAAGAGATTTGAAAGTACCATACCTCAGGTGCCATATATCCCACAGTTCCGACTCGCCCTCGCACACTACCGCCTTCTGGAACGTCTACTGCCAACCCCAGGTCGGAAATGCGCACATGTCCCGCATCATCTAGCAAGATGTTCTCTGGTTTGCAATCTCTGGAAGAGTGAGTTCCAAATTAATCTGTTTTTACCAAATCTAATGGCTGATTGGTGATATTTTGTGCACTTATTAAGGGGTTATTAGTGTTGATATGATTCAATTGACTATATTATGTATATACCTACTATATTATGTATATACCCCCTTCTCACTCAAAACAAACTCCTGAATATGTCACTGTATGCGTCTATGTTATGCTCTACCAGTTTCATATTATTTTATGTTGCACCATAGGAGATGCTTTATTTTACTAATGGCATTTAAATATAGACAACACCAACTGAGAATTCTTAAAATAGTACCTTTGTGTTTAGATTTATTAGAGACAATAATGTTAAAAAAAGAATTTTTGTTACCAAAGTTTTAGAAACTTCCACATACAATTTTAACCACAAATATTTAGCACATTTTACACACAGCGTACCACAGATTATAACACTTTTCCATAATAGACACTAAAGACTCACCTATACACAATGCCCATCTTGTGTAAATGCTCTAGACCACAGGCGACTTGTGCAGCGTAGAAACGAGCTCTTTCCAACCCGAGCCCCGTGTCAGCTCCACACATGTTGTAGATGTGGAACTTTAGGTCACCACCTACACACATATATTAAAAATGATAAACTGGTCGGTTTTAATAATATAACCTGTAGTTTTCCATATAGAAAGTATAATTTGCATAGAGTTGTATGTCAAAATATTACTTTTAGAAGCCAAAATTAGAGATGGTTTATGTATGAAAAATCTTCTTTGATTAAGATTTTTCCAATCTATATTTTTTTTAGGTAAAGCTATTACTGGTTCTGGTCTGATTGATACTAATAGAACTTATTAATAATCACAACCCTTTGTACTAAGTAAAATATTTAATTTGCAATAAAAAAATTACGATCGAGATAAAAATCATCTTATCTTTTAAGTAGAACTAAATCATACAAAATTTCCAAATTTTTATTAAGATCACTTGAATTTTATCGGAGTTTATCACGGACAAATATCGCGAAACGATATTTTTATACACTAAAGAGGAATCGAACGCTGATAAGCAATACTATGTTAGACGCATTTTTAAATTCAAATATATGAGATTATTGCATGTTCCAAAATTTGGAACACACTTCAATGTTCGAAACATTAATTTAAGAATTTTTCTGTATTTATTTAGTTTAGATGACTTGAATTTTTTTTGAGTAATTTTAAAAACTTCATGCAGAACACATCAATATCTCCGAATTTAACTTTTGTGGGTTGGCACATTATTGCTTATCAGCATCCAATAGCAAACCTTCTCACCGTTCATGATCGTGAGAACGAGACACAAAGCGTCTTTCGTCTCGTACGCGTACGCGAGATTCACGACGAAGCGTGAATTTATCCGCTGCAAGATCTGCTTCTCTATCAACACCATCGCCTCCCCTTTTCTCTTCTTTATTCGTTTCTTCTCTAACTTCTTGCAGGCGTACATTTTACCCGTCGCTCTCACCTGTACATAATGACATTCGAAATAAAGATACGACATAATCTTAAAAGGGTTTTGTTTAAAAAAAAAAACTTTTTTATTTTTCCAGAAAAAAATTGGCTTGCTATGTTAATTTAAATTTATCACAGGTTTTGGGCATACGAAGAAAGTTTATTCATTCACAATTAAATTTATATCCGCTACGCAGTAGCAGTGGAGCAGCGTTGTGGGTTAAGCTCTATAACCTTCTCCCTCATAGAAGAGGAGGCTTTTGCCCAGCAGTGGGACATTAACAGGTTGTTACTTTTACTTACTTTACTACAATTTTTTAAATCTTTATTGTAATTTGAACACTAATCAGAGGGCCACAGCTGTGCTCTCCTGTACATTATATTACTAGCTGTCAACCACTATCTGTGAAAGTATCCTATGTCTCCCTTTCTCACCTGACAGGCGCACACCTCCCCAAAGCCTCCCTTGCCCAGCACTCTGTACATTCTGAACGTGTGCTGCGTCACCGGCTGCGCCTCGAGCCACTTCCATTGCAAGTAGCGGTGGAAGTACATCGAACGCTCGAACTCAGAAAACGGCGTACCAGCGAGAAAACTCTTCACGCATCGTATGCACTCGGTGAATATGTCCTTTGAACCGCCTGGAGAAATGTACATTTCCTTAAAACATGGACAAGACTAGCTTCCTAAGCCTTGCCTTGCAATTATTTATGTTAAATGGTGGATTCTTGCTGAAATTAGTACAAGATTCGATTAAAAAGAACATACCAGAAAAATAAAAAAATCTCCTAAATTTTTTAGAGGGTCTAATATGAGTTTATACCATAGTACCGTTCGCGTTTCTATATTAAGTACGGACAAAACACGACGCCATCTATCGCGAAACGGTATAGTTCCCAAACTCACACTGGATCCTCAGCTGCTGAAGAATATTTCGGGTTGAGTTCTTCATCAGGCAACTCACCTTCGAGCAACTTACTCGCGTCATCGATGACGTCCGGCGGCACGACGTCCGTCACGGCCTCGCCGTCCTCCGTCTTCAGGTAGCGGCCGAACAGCTCGACCGCGAGCGATGTCCTCGTCTCATCCACCTCCACCTCGTACCTTTCCGCCTGGAATGTTTCGATTCTTGAATTAGATTCTATAACTTACTTTACTTATATTGATTTAAAGGATATCCGATTGGGGGGGAGGTCGGATTATATGGAGATTTATAAAACCCATGCAACCCTAGAGAGATTATAGAAGTAATCATAAACGTAATAAGTCAAGTTAACCCATGTGAAATCGCGAGGTATACCTGGCACTGTACTGTTCTGTAGCAGTCTGTAAATGTTCCACTATTGGGCAAGAACCTCCTCTCATTTTAACGTTAGAAGCTTAATCTTAGCCATTGTTCTGCGGGTTGTCGGATATAAATGTGAATTTCTTAAGCCAAGTACGTACACACGTCTGGTTTCCTGAGAATGTTTCCTACACCGGTGACCACGAGATGAATTTAAACACAAATTTGTTTTTGAAAACTAGTCTATACTAATATTATAAATAGGTAAATTTTATTTGTATGTTTGTATGCAGGGTAATCTATAAATCTAGTGGTCCGACTAATATGCGGTGAATAGCCCGTTTTTCAAGGAAGGTTATAGAATACTCCATCACAATGCGACTCACAGGAGCGAAGCGGTAAGCATAAACGCGAGTGAAACAGCGAAGGGCAGCTAGTAGTTTACATATTTGCTCTGCGCTGCGCTGCGGAGGAGTGTGTCTGTCTCATTACACGCTTGGCCTAACTGTCGACGCCTGTTGACGTGCGCTACATCATTACCGACTACCCACGCGTTTGACATTGAAACGTTTTACACTTATCTACATGACAAATGAATAAATACTCGTTATAATATTGCGGATATCTGAAATCAGCTAAATGTAACGGTTTTAATCGAATCATTTTGATTGTGGTAAAGCTTATAACTGTAGCTGGACTGGCTCGATTGGAAAAATACCATATCCTCACTGAAAACCAGTACAGAGTGGTTAATATCGTCGCCTACCTCAATCTCTTCCCTTCCTTCCTATAACCTTAATAAATAAATAATAATAAATACTCCACACTCAACGGCCCCCATCTCATGATCCTCTATCAAGAGTCCGGAAACACAAAACAAACACCCAGACCACGACAAACATGCGTATACCCAATATAGACGATTGCTGTGGTTCTGATCACTTTACATCACGTGACCCGAGAGCTCGTGTATATTTTTAACTTCCAAAAAAGAAAGAGATTGACTATTTGCCGGAGACTTTTTAATGTAACACATGTTCACCGATTACTCGATGGTTTGAGCGATTTGGTTATCATAAAACAAATTAAGGCTTGAAAGGATTACACATTTCTTCCGAGGGGTGTTTACCATTTTGAAATCTTTGTTGTAACTTGTACAGTTAATTTTTCTTCACTTGTCTTATGTAGCGGACGAATATGGCGTATTTCTAGCCACACGTGAGAGTTAGATAAGATATTGTCGATTGAATGATTGAACTGAATCATTTTTTATAATGCAAAATTATATGATAAAAAAAAAAATTGATAATTCGTGATTTTCGTTCGCGGTAGTTACCAAATAAAGAAAAATAGACTATAAAGTACAAGTACGACAACGTAACTTGTACAGGGGTGGACCAAATTCGATCCAGTTTTCTTTTTAAATGGTTTAATTGTTAAGATTCTTAGGTAATAGGAATTAGTTGGTATATTTAGTAAAAATCTGATAACCATTCATTCAAACGTTAAAAGGTCCGTAAACTCTTTTCTTAGTTATTGTAAAGTGCCGATTTTCGATATTTTTAATGTTTAATATATTTTTTATTACATTATATTTAATTCTAATTTTTAAAAAGTAATATCCATCTCTGTATGTGTGATAAAAACATATTAAAATACTAATAAATTAAGGGTAAAACCGCGTCTCGACGCTGTATTCAGCTCCGTGGGTAAAATATATTAAATGCGATTACGCGCCCATTGGCGCGGTGAAATCCTTTCATGTAACGTGTGGTATGCTTGTTAATACAATGTTAAATATTATTTTACAGCTTACAACCGACTTCAAAAAAGTAAAAGGTTGTTAATTCGTAGTGTATATATTTTTTAAATGTTTGTCATTCCGTATTTCCGTTTATTTACCGATTAAAAAAAATATATAAGAAAAATATTTTCTGCTTATTTTCAGAGTAGTCTCATAGAATTTTCACAAAAATCAGCTTAGTAGTTTAGTTTTTAATTCAAAATATAGTATTTATATATATAGGGTTGAGTGTCACTCACCGCATCTAGGAAGCTGTTATACTTGTGGTAGTTCGGCCGGTTCCGCTCGCAGAACTGCCGGAACAGCAGCTTGCCGATCGGCTGCTGGTCCACCACGTAATCGTAGTCTACATCTGAAATGGAAATATCGTGTTTTAATTATAGCGTTCACGGTATTGTAGTTTGTATTGGTTTTGATCTATATTATTGTGTTTTTATTTAAAACATTCTCGGTATTGTAGTTTGTATTGGTTTTGATCTATACTGATATTAGCCTGCACCGGCTTCGACCGATTTACATACACAGATACAATTAAAATTATCGCTATTCTGCCTTGGGGGTGAAATTTACAAAATCCTTTCTTAGTGAAAGCTTACATTATAAAAGGTATCGACTACTAAAATTTCAATATTCTAGCTTCAGCGGTTTACGTTGATAAATTAGTCAGTCAGTCAGGAGAATCTAAAAAACATAATTATTTATATAATATTTACCTTCCCTACTTGAATCAGTTATTGTTCACTATTTCATTGGTTCCAAATTTAGTTTTCGCGCAACCCCTTTTTTATTTATTAATTAAAATATTTTTTAAATAAAATAAGCATAAGTTACTCCTTATAACATTAGCTATCTGCTAGTGAAAGTCCCGTCAAAATCTGTCCAGCCTTTTCAGAAATAACCCGGAACAAACAGACAAATGAACAAAAATTAAAAAAATGTGTTTTTGATGTAAGTACCGTAAATACTTTCGTATGCATTTATTTAAAAGCTTTTAATTTAAAATTACAAACAGACACTACAATTTTATTTATTTGTATAGATTACCAGACCACAATAAAGCATAAAACTGACTCGGCAGGGCCAGTAAGGGAGTATGCAATTATACTGACTTACTTTATTCTAGATGGTCATAGGTTGCATTTTGTGTACATAAGCATATTATTTACAACAAAATCTACATAAACACGACCAAATACGCTAGAAAAAGTTAGTTTTTTTATAGAAAAAAGAGTTTGTTTATAGTCAATAGCTATGTTATTGTTAGTTATAATATTAAGACAGTTTTATCCGTCCCAATCCGGGTGTATTCCCCGATCGGCTGTGAACGATGCGAAAATCCCGGGATTATGGAAGGGTCTATGGGTTTTTTATGCATGAGATTTTAAGGGATCGCGGCGATAATACTAAGTGTGCGATACACAAATCCTTTAGGTTACTTACTAGCTTTTGCCACATGTAGATTTTTCCAGATCCAAAAAAGAGGAAGGTCTTAATTATATAAAAAAAATCTAGTATGCATGTTCCTCGATAACTCAAAAAGGGTCAATCGATTTGGATTTTTTATTAAACATTGGTTCCGTAGAATATATATAAAAATCGGTTCAGTAGTTTCTTTTTAAAATCAAAGTAACTGAAATCTATACTAATATTATAAAGCTGAAGAGTTTGTTTGAATGCGATTATCTCAGGAACTACCAGTTAGAATTGAAAAATTCTTTTTGTGTTAGATGGTTTATTTATTGAGGATGGCTATAGGCTATATTACATTACGCTACGACTCGTAGGAGCGAAGCAGTAACCATAAACGCGAGTCAAACCTCAAGGGACAGCTAGTAAGTCATACAAGTAAACGACATTACATAGTTTGGTTTTGAAGTCGGTGCCCTTTCTTTTAGGGGTTGTCCATTAATCTGACTTTTCAAGTGCTAAATATGTCTTTAAATTCATCTCGAGAGCCGGGAGAAATCCTGACACATGTACATATATCTACCAACTCGCAATAGAGCAGCGTGGTGGATTAAGCTTAGAGTTCTCCTCATCACGAGAGGAGGCCTTTGCCCAGGAGTGGTACATTCACTGGCAGTTATTTTACTTTACTTTAATCACGTGTGCTCAAAGGGGCGAGGATTTTTAATTCATCCCCTAAGGTATTAAAAATTGAAATGAAATGTATTGAAAGTTTGCTAGATATCAAATTCCTGAACTGCTAGTTACATATATATTGTGAAATGTAAATTGCAATGATAATTGACAATTTATCGTGAGCCTATTAGTGTTATAACCCGTTGATCAACATTCAGTCGATACAAGAAATTTATAGACAGCGGATTGAGCTTTTTACACGACGATGGTTTATTCATTAACTTACACCAGTGCCGAATCAAATCTGCGCGGGCTCTAGCAAAAATTAATTCGGGGGCCTTGGTTTAAAGTTTAAGATATGAACAAACGTTTGAAACAAGAATTCGATTTTTCGGCTGTATGTGTTTTTTATGCTTGTTCAGCGATTTCTCCGCCGATTGTGGACTGATTTTGATTTTTTGTGTTTGAATAGGTAAAGTTTCGAATTAGTCCCATTGTCATCAGGTCAGATTCTTATGCTAAGAAACTGGAAAAATCGAGAGACATCTTTAAAAATTATAGGCATACCTATACTGATTTAAGTATTTTGATAGTATCTCGTATATTTGCCCTCGGAAAGGCACATTTTTTTACGCTCAATCGAGGGCCCCTTCATGCGCGGGGCACAGCATTTGCTAACCCCTGCTCAACCTAAATCCGGCCCTGGCTTACACCGCGACTTCCTGCGGGTTTAAAGTTATATCTGACTAACTTTTGCTCGCGGTTTCGTTCGCGTTAATGTAGTAAGTTATTTTTAAAATAATACGCATATATAAATAAAATCTAGCCCATGACTATCTAGAATAATACACCTTTGAAATGATACCATAACTTTTATATCAGGTTTAGTGGTTAATGTTCACTTCATACATACAAAATTCACTCTCAATTTATTATAATATAGTAGATGACAAAATCTACAATGAACATGAAATTACTGATCTGATTTGAAAAATTCTTGCGTTACATAGCCCATTTATTGTAGGTTGTAGGCTCTATTACATTACGTTACGACTCATGGAGCGAAGTAGTAACCATAAACGCGAGTGAAAAGTAGAGGGACCGCTAGTATCTTATGTATAGATTCGCACATATTTAGACATATATAGACGCGTTTAAAATATAAATAAACTCTTCGATTTTATAAGTATACGTCAGGCACCTTCCATTTTCATATCCCTATTTAAAGTAAAAGTGTAAAATATTTATATTAAAACCTACATTTCTACCTTGTACCATCAGGAGTGAAAACATTAAAAAAAAAGTCAATAAATAATTACTAGCGAGTTTTCTAATCACCGATAATTAATTTACTTTAAAATACCTTATTAATTGTGAAATGTCGATTGAAAATGTGTAAAATGTACACCAACA
This sequence comes from Hypolimnas misippus, assembly GCA_037950945.1. NCBI lineage: Eukaryota > Metazoa > Arthropoda > Insecta > Lepidoptera > Nymphalidae > Hypolimnas > Hypolimnas misippus. Next base: position 8,957,344 of record JBBEEQ010000009.1, read on the forward strand.
TATTGTTCGCACACATCGGCACCCGCCGTAGAAAATATAAATTGGAGTTATTAATTTCTAATTAATATAAATTGCTCGGGGACCGGTACAATTACTTACCTTTTACGGTTAATTAGAAAACATTACGACGATATATGTGTGCATATGTAAATAAAATTGAATTTTGCTAAGTAATATTTTTTATACGCGAAACTCGTTTACGTTTAAGAAATGATATTATTGCGAAAGTGTCATGGTTAAAAAAATTAGATCAAATAATAATTAATTAATTTTAGTTTTATCAAGTTATGTTTGTTGGCCAATTTTATAAATTTACACTTTTTTTTTCTAACGCCGACGGTTGCGGGTTCGATCCCCGCTCGGGGCAGATATTTATAGTTGTATAAACATTTGTTCCAAGGTCTGGGTGTTTGTCCTTGTGGGTCTCCCCACCGTGCCTCGGAGAGCACGTAAAGCTGTCGGTCCCGGTTATTATCACAATCACCTGATAATGATCGTTACTCGTAGTAGGGAAATTATTCTAGTCTAAATGGTTACTGACTTGCCCTCAGGGGTTGCGGAGGTCAGATGGCAGTCGCTCCGTGTAAAAATCAGTAACTTGTCAATATCTGGACTAGAATAGAAATCAGACCCTGGTATAACCGGGAAAAATGCTAGGGAGATGATGATGACACTTTTTAGTTTTGCTTTCAGGCGGAAATTACACTTGTAAGTTTTAGTTACTTCTAATAACATTATCTCCTAGTGAATGTCTCTTCAAAATCGGTCCAGCCGTTTCAGAAATTAGCCGGAACAAACAGACAGAGAGATAAAAATTTTAAAAATTATATATTTGATATAAGTATTTACTTTCATATAGAGTTAAAACTGTTCATATGAAATTACAAAGAGACACATCAGTTTTATTAATTTGTACGGTGATGAAACGTTTGCATGTCAGTCCGACTCGCACTTAACCGTTTTTTTAATCAAATCTAATTAAAATACAATTAATTAAGAAATTATTGCCATTCCTTACTAATACAATTTCAAGGCGTAATGACGAACGAATCGAGATAAAAGCAACGCGAGCTCTAATTAAATTTCGTAATTAAATACAATGATACTAAGGCTGTGTTTAAACAAAACCCGTTATTGTAAAAGCATTTTGATATTATAGTCTGCATCAAAAAATAACCGAAATAGCCCAGTGGTTAAAACGCGTCGACCTCAAACGATAATCATGGGTTCCAACCCCGGCTGAATTTTCAATTGCCAAATTTGTGTTTAAATTCATCTCGATCTCGGCGGTGAAGGAAAACATCGTGTGGATACGTGCTTCGTGCCGGGAGATATTCTGACACAAATATATTCGCCAACGAGTGGAGCAACGTGATGGATTAAGCTCTTAATTTTTTTTTCTAAAAGAAAGTTCGCCCATCGCCAGTCTAAAAACTTATCGCAAGAAAAATAAAACTAAAGAACGTTCATTTCATTATTGTTATCAGGCAATTCACCCTCAAGGTCGGTATCATTTCCTCGTCTCGGGTCAATTCCGTTCTCGAGTCCTTGTGGAAGTCGTTAAACTGAGCCTTCGTAACTTGGGGAATTAAACTGAACGCTTGGATCAAATTACTATAGATAATATATAGGTGTAAGTCATGACGGAAAAGCGAAACGGTGCATCCTATTTTTGTATGACACAGGGAAAATTTTCGAAAAGATATCCGATTTCTCTAGCTCTCTAGTTCCAGAGTCTAGTTTTCCTACTGATTCATCCAAATATCATCTGTATATTAGACATAGAAATTCAAAGAGGGAGTCAATTTAAACTATGAACTAAGAGTGGCCTTTTTTGTTTACGCAGAGAATATTTTTCTAAACTAGCTGTCCCTCGCAGCTTAAATAAATAATAAATAAACGCATCACACTCAACGGCCCCCATTAAGATCGCATGACCTTGTGTCGGGGGTCCGGAAACGCAACACTAACACAAACACCCAGACCACGACAAACATCCGTATGGCCAATAAAGACGTTTGCCGTGAGCGGAGATCGAACCCGCGACCGTTAGCGCTTCAGTCAATTGCAGTGACCTCTGCGCCAACGTGAAGCTTCACTCGCTCCTATGTTTACTGCTCTACCAATGAGTCGCAGCGTGATGAAATATAACCTATAACCTTCCTCAATAAACGCGCTATCGAACGCAATAATAATTTTTCCAACAGGATCAGTAGTTTCAGAGATTACATACAAACTTAAAAACAGATTTTACCTCTTTATAATATTAGTAGACACAAAAATTAAGACAGAACTAAAAATCCGTTTAAAATATTAAAAAAACATATTCTTATAAGTAAATAAATATCCTCATTATTAATTAATTGTATTAATAGTGCTATTTACTTTTCCTGTATTATAAATATATTAAATTCCTATTACTAGATTGTTTGCGGATTTACCAACTGTCAGTTATGTTTCTTCCGTAAGGTTATTTACCTCACAGAAAAAGCAAGAAAAACAAGAAAGATTTTTCATATAAATAGTGAATATAATTACTTCAAACAACTTCAAAAGCAAGCAACTTCAAAAAGAAGGAGAGTCCAAATTCATTTTGAGTGTTTTGTTTAATTTTTGTTACCTCAAAACTATTTCATTTTTATACGATTTCCAATTTGTTTTTATTTTATTTGAAAGTGAGTACGTTCACATTGGCCCCATAAAAATTTGACAAAATCGGTTCAGTGGTTTAGTTTTAAAATCGAAATAACTGCTTTAAGTATGTCCTCCACGTAGGCAAAAAATATTTTGAAGTAAATAACACGTAAAAGGTTTTACTTGGCGCCGACTTCGAATGTTTTACCTGGCACCGACTTCAAAATGTGGTAGAAAATATTTATTTTTTACTTTTTAGTTTACTTGTTTTGGTTTCGAAGTCGGTTTGTTTTTTTTTTTTCAAAAAGTTTTTAATATTTCATATCAATCCAACTCTTGAAAACGCAGATACAAATTTAAAAGTCATTTTCCCGCTATTTCTTTTCCCTTAAACGGCCAAAGGCAATAAATGCGAACCTTGCATCTTTCTGTCTAGTTATTTCCTAAAATACGCGATCTTAAACATTTCAGAGAGTCCCGTTACCGTTAGGCGGCAATGCCTCTAAGGCGAGAATTACACTTCGAAGTTTTACTCTCGAGAGCGATATGAAACAACTCTGTAACCTAGCAAAGAGATCGTAAGTAGTTACGAAAGCTGTGAATGTAAAAAATGATGCACTGGCAGTAAATTCTTTTAGGTGTAAAGATAAATAACAGATGATTCCGTTTATCCACCCCAAAGTATCAACCCTAAGGAGGATAATCGGAATCGCGTATCCGTTGATTATTAAAAATTAATTCGAATTGCTCTTCCGATTTTCCACCGCAGGCTACAGTAATGTATTCAATATATTTTATATACTTTATATGAATTTCATTAAACATAATAAACCAAATTATTATTAGAACGAACTTAAACAAATATCATATTACACGAATTGAATTTAAATTAATTTAAATTAATCGTGTTATCGACTAAATAGTCAAGAGGGATATTCGGAAGAAAATTAATATACGAATTCTGTATACAATCCACCCCGCCCGTGGTGGATAAATGAACACACAATTTCGATTACATTTATCCCTTAGTGGTTACCTTGAGGTGAATAAACGGAATCATTCCAAATAACTTATGTAAATCTTAATCTAAAAAAAACTTATGTAAAAATATGAAAGTCTGAGAGCAAAACTTATAAGTGTAATTCACGCCTTAGACGGCAATTCCTTTAGAGCAATGAAACTGAGATAACTTAGAAAGTTAACGCTAAAACTTGAGCATAAGATGTTAATAAAAATTGTAACAAAAACTAAACTAATTGAAATATTTATTCGTCTTTTATATTATATATTTTTAAAGATTGATATTTTTTATGATATTTTTCAAAAATCGTCGGGGACTTTTTATGTATGTTCACCGAATACTCGAAAATGGCTGGACCGATTTGGATAATTCTTTTTTTGTTTGATAGGGTATTTTTAGGAGATTGGTCCGATTGTCATCAAATCGATTCAGTAGTTTAGATTATATAGTTATGTAATATCATTGACTATTGATATATTATTAGCATCTGAATTTCGCCACTCAAGAGGTTTTCCACTTTTGCACGACCGGGTATTTATATTAATATATTCCAAAGCACATTATATCTAATGTATTTAGATATTGTACGATAGTTCATTAGAGATTATTATATATTAATTTTATATTCATAGCTCATTTTTACAACAATAATACATATTACGCAACACAAAAATCAATACATCTTTTCCACGTTCTAAATTTGAAAAAAAAAAAATAATTACGGCCAGTTATAACGAAATTGATTACACATCTCATAAATAATAATAAAAATATATAAATTGATCCTAACAGATATATTTAGTTGTATACACCAGTTGAAAGTCCAACTGTCGAAGTTGTAAATGGAAAAAGATTTTGTAACATCAAATAGTATGAACGTAACGTATCTATAGTTGGATACTGATAAGCAATAATGTGTCAACCGACTAAAAAATCAAATTCGGAGATCAATCAAAATCAAAAAATACTTTATTCATGTAGGCTTTTAAAAGCACTTTTGAATCGTCAAAATAAACAAAAAGTACTTAAATTAAGGAAAAGCTAGCACCGGCTCGGAATGTAGATTCTACCGAGAAGAACCGGCAAGAAACTCGAAAGGTACTCTTTTAAAATTGTGTTATTAAGTATGTAAGAAAACCTTTTTAGTTATTTATGTCAATTTATCTTATTACTTTTTATTGTTGACTTTTGTCATTTAAAAATATTTAAATTTATAATTATTAGAATTTTCTTAAGATATAAAATAGACCTGAAATAGAGGCTTTAAATGTTGTTTCTTTAATTTTCAGGTAAGATAATAATATTTTGTTAAATATATTGTAATTAGTTTTATGTTAACTGTAAATAAATGTCGTAAAATAAATCTTTAATTTTCAGAGAAACGCAGTTTTGTCTTTATTTCAATAATAAGATTAACATCATTATAAGTATATACATTTTAAAAATTACAAATGTTTATATTAAACATCCTGTATGAAATTCATCTATACTAAATCCATGCATTATTATCATCTATATAATCTTGTACAGAATAATATGCTTTAGCTATTAAAGAATTTTTAATATACAATTTAAACTTATTGATTGACAACTGCAAAAATTTCTTTGATATTTTGTTATAAAAACGGACACCTTGCCCCAGAAAGGAAACATTTACTTTGCGATATTGATGTATTCTGATAATGCGTCACGTATTCACTAAATAAGTACGAAAATAGTGTCTTAATTTAATGTTTAGAATATTGAAGTAGGTTCTATATTTTGCAATAAACAATAATCTAACATATTTTCGAAAAACTCATTATTAGATAAAAAAAAATACATATATATTATACTAATCTACTTCTAAATTCATTATACCTTTTATCAAAATAAAAAAAAGATGGATGTATACATCTGCAAAATTTATTACGAATAGGTTTGATATCTTTGACGCCATTTTCTCGAAACGAAGTCCGCGTGGCTTAACTCAGTATTGCCTATCACCGCCCAGTTATAAAATATCATCGGTCGAAAATCGTGTAAACGTGAGATATTCTTTCAACCGCAAGTATAGTAATTCACCTGCAGTCCGAAGGGCCCGCGGAACCAATAATAGACGTTTGACGTCACGCATTCCAGCGCCGACGTCATCTCGAATATCACTCAAAGAATTAACCTTACGCTGTTTACCTCGTTATTATGATAACTGATACTTTAAAGTAAGCAATTTCGGTTAATTGGTGCGTACTTATACCATTTATTTTGATGTAAGAATTAAACTACACGCTGATAAGCAATACAGTTTATATGACTTGACATTTTTTTTCTTATAATGTTAAATACGTGACGCAGTATCGTAATACATGAATAACTCCGAATTGGACTTTTTGTGGTTTGACACATTATTGCTTATCAGCATCCAAATATCTAGGGGAACAATCTATACTAATATTATAAAGCTGAAGAGTTTGTTTGTTTGAACTACTGGTTCGAATTGAAAAATTATTTTTGTGTCAGATAGTCCATTTATTGAAGAAGGCTTTAGGCCATATTACATCACGCTACGCGTCATAGGAGAAAAGCAGTAACTATAAACGCGATTGAAACCGCGAGGGGCAGCTAGTCTGAAAATATATTCTTTCTGTTGCATTATGGCTTTAAAATACAACGAATTATTTAGCTTCGACGATATTGTGTTTATTTGAATTAAACGCTAAAAAAGTACATTAGATGTTAGAAATATATTTACGTATGACAACCGCGAAGTGCACCAAAATATTTTATAATGTTCATACTACACGATACTACTACTAAACAGATTATATGGAGGATCTCAATTCGTAGGCGTTTTTTACTAATGTTTTTTATCTCATAACTCCGTCTTTTTAACTGATTTTGAAAATTCTTTTTCTATTCGAAGGGGAAAGTCCCGTTAAAATCGATCCAGCCGTTTTAGAGATAAGTTAGAACAAGCAGACGCACAGGCAGCCATAACATTTTGATTGGTTTTTAATATTTCAAAGTATAATAAGTCATCAAACAAACTAAATTGCGTTTTGAAGTCGGTTAATTATTTTAAAGTCCTAATTATTCGATATCGTTTGAATATATTCAACAACTCGTTCGCGAAGTTTCATCCGCTTTAGATATCGATATCTTAATTCGCAAATAACCTTCTCAAACTTTATATTAGTAGTTACACAAGCGCCACAATTAACCATAACTAGGTGACCCGTGAAAAAACTTGGTACCATTAGTAACTAGTTACGTAATCATTTTTATCCAACTCCAAAAAAGGAGGAGGTTCTATGTACCACTGTATGTATTTTTTATGTTGTTCACCGATTTTTCAATTGTAGATATAGTTTGAATTTTTTTTTTTGGCTAGTTAGTGCCATTGTCATAAGATCAAAATCTGGTAGGATGTGGACGTGGACGAAATCGAGGGAACTTTTCTAATATGATAGCCATCTATATCGATTTAGGTATATTTTTATAGTACCTCGTGCATTTGCTCACAAGCAGCATATGGTCAGATAGAACTGATGATGAAGATCACAGATGATCACTTGAAGTACCCAATAACAAGTATTTCACGGGCGTCAATATGATTGCTAATTAATTTATATTCGTCATATAGAAAGGTGGAGCTGATGGTGAAATACCAAGAGAACCCCTCAATTAGTTCTGCATCGGCAAGTAATACGGTTATAAGCGGTTAACATGCTTGTAACTTACAAACTGGTTTACACTTCACGATATTCTTACTATATACATACGTATATTATATACTTTCCCATATTTGTAACTTAAAATTAAAAAAAGAAAGTCGGTTTGACTAAAACGCAAAAAATAAATATTATGTACAAAAATTTGAAGTCGGTGCCAAGTAAAACTTTTACACGCCATTTACTGGCACCGTCTTCAAAATGTTATAGTTTTTTTGCTTTTACTAAATTTACTTGTATTAAATTTGTTTTTGAAGTCGATTTCTTTTATATTTAAAAGAAAAATTAAATACTCTACGAACTGAGATTACTCATCAGTTCAGTTCAGTTCTCCGTTAATGGCTTTTAATGGCTGGTTAGACTCATGTTATTTCGTCAATGTCACGTGGGATGGAATCACGATGGAGATTGATCGGTGGACCATCACTCATGGGAGCGGAAAAGTAACCACAAACGAAAACCAAACTGATAACTACGTTTATATCCATACAGGTAAATAAAATGGAAGTGTTTGTTTGTAATTTCAAATTTTAGGCCTTTCCACTAATTGCATATGAAAGTATATACGGTACTTACATCAAAGCATCAATTTTTCAAGATTTTGTCGGTATGTCCGTCTGTTTGTTCCGACTCATCTCTGAAATGGACCGACTTTGTCGGGACTTTCACTTGAAGATAGTTAGTGTTAGAATGAGTAACTGAGGCTTTGGAAATTAATTAATTATATTACTTTAGAAATTTTAATTTCATTAATAAAAAAATCCCATTTCTTTATGATATTATGAGATATGCCAAGCACCCTGTAGTCTGTGTCCACGCAAACGAAATCAGAGGCACAGCTAGTGTTGTATATAATATTACGAGAAGAGATACAGTCAATTATGTCTACGTCGAGAAAATCATCGGCCCGAGCGCTTTTCTGGGGAACGCTGCCAAGACTATCATATACATATTGTATATGATTTCGTGTCAAAATTGTTTACAGAAAACGCGACAGAATTTACCTTACATTTAATACAGTAATTAAATCGAATAAAGTTAAAATAATAGCTTTATTTACAACTAGCTGTACTTTGCGGTTTCACTCGCGTTTATGGTTATTACTTTGCTCCTGTGAGTCGTAGCGTGATGTAATATAGCCTATAACCTTCCTCAATAAACGGGCGTATCGTAAAAATAATTTTCCAAATCGGATGGGTAGTTTCAGAGACTTCTCTCTCATAGAATTCTATTTTCATAGATACATTCTATTACAAACAAATTTTACCTCTTCATAAAATTAATATGTCTAGCTGTATGTATGTAGGTGTATTAATTAAGACTTATATTATATAATATAATTGAATATGGGGATTCTTTTAATACAATATAATAAATACAATTTTTACTTTTCCGTACGATTTTTCCAAACATTTTTGTTCACACAGCCCTTGATTTATTTTTACAGATTTTTTTAATTTATTAGGTACAAACCAATTCTATTTCCTATAGGTACTACCCTTATCCTTAGACATAACAAATGACATAACATACGGCCTATACAGATGTTAGTCGTGAGCGGGAATCAAACCATGAACCGTTAGTGCTTCAATCAATTACAGGGACCACTGAGGCAACCTGTCGTCAATTTCTATATGCACAAATATTTTCGTTTCTAGGTACACATGTTTGCCCATGTGGGTTTCGCTCCCACGTAAAGCTGTCGGTCCCCGTCACCGCAAACACCTGATAATAAGTGTCTTGTTAGGGAATGTATTTTTAACTGACCTCGAAAAAGGAGGAGGTTTTATATTCGGTTGTATATATTTATGTTTGATCACCGTCCACGTGTAATTTTTTCTACATTTTGAAGTCCTTTAAATAACACTTAAAAGCTTTTACTTGGCACCGGCTTCGAGTGTTTCACTGGGCATCGACTTCAAAACGGTGTAGACAATATTCATTTTTTACTTTATATTTTACTTGTCTCGTTTTCGAAGTCGGTAAGTTTTTATAATCTTAAACGCAACTGGCTGGCCCTCAAGAATCGCGGTCGTCAATTAGTAATAGCCATATCAATGACATTCTTAACAATAAATAAATATTTAAACGGGATGCGTTTGACTTAATGGCACCTATTAGGATCTCATGATCCTGTGTCGGGGGTCCGGAAACATAATACAAACACAGACACTCAGACCACAACGAACATGACTTTCTTAAGTACCCACTACGTAACAACTTATAAATAAACACATTTTACCTCTTTATAAAATTAGCATAGACTAGGAAAAAAAAGAAAAAAAAAATTAAATATACATGTATACATAAAAACGATGAAATAGCACCACCCGATGTTAAGTGGACCATCGCCCGGACATCTGCAACACCAGGAGCGCTGCGGGTGCGTTACCGGCCTTTGACGGAAAGGTGTCTATACACTCGACAGGGAAAACCCCTAAATTAATAAATATATAATAGAAATCTAGAAGAAGATTAATCTTATAAAACTACTTCCCATATTAATACGCCAGTCCAAACTCCAATGTGTAAGGATAAAACAACTCATCGCCGGATGCCTGCGCATGCGCCGCTTAATCAAATTGAAATTGATACGAGCAAGAGGTGACCGCTTAGCATTAGACGGGCAATTTAGTCATCTGCGTTATTTTGTTAGATATATCTGTACTAATATTATAAAGCTAAAGAGTTTGTTTGAACGCGGTAATCTCGGAAACTAGTGGTTCGAATTGAAAAATTATTTTTGTGTTAGCTAGTTTATTTATTGAGGAAGGCTAAAGGCTATATTTCATCACGCTACGACTCATAGTAGCGAAGCAGTAATCATAAACGCGAGTGAAACCGCAAAGGACAACTAGTTAGAAGATATGACGAATCATCATCTGCAGCTGGATTAAATTATGTACAGTCTATTTTTCTTTACTTGTGTTTCGTTGGTAACAATACCCCGAACGATAATCACGAATTTTCGTACTATTTGTTTTCATTATAATCTTTGATCATAAGAAATGTTTTAGTTCAATCATTCAATCGATAATTTCTTATCTAAATCTCATGTTACGCTAGAAATAAACCATATTTGTTCCTGCTAAATAAGATAAAAAAATAAACATAGACTATAAAGAATAGCACTCTGTGTAGATCACGAATTTCTTTGTAGTGGTAGGTGAAAGAAAGTGGTAACTTTCTCATAGAAAATCAATTAAGCGTTTTCTAGCGATGGTTCTTTAACTTGTTTTATCAAAATCGGTCAAACCATTTCAAGATTATGTGCTCTTTTTATCTTCTTAGCTGCATACTAAATATTTGATTTACTTTTTAAACATATGTGTAACATAAAATTTAAAACACCTATGCATGCAAAATTATGGAATTCTTGATCTGATGCTGCAGCCAGGATCAGCAGGATACAGCTCTCAACTCACAGCAGAGGTATCCCGTTGGTGCTCGTCGAAATCGTCTCAAAGAATAGAAAACCGGGGATTTTTCAATTTTAGTCTATTACAACTGTCAGAATCAATTACTACCCACAATTATTCAAGATAACAATAACAAAACGTTAATTATATAGGTGCAAAATTGTTAACAATACAGGATAACTTTACATAATTATCCTTGTTTATTTTAATTCGTCGCGGTTTCCTCACTCGATTCAAAACATTCGCAAACACCATTAAGAATACGAAACGTTTCATCACAAAAGTTTTTCGCTTTAATACAATCTGACGCAAATGAATTGACTTCAATTTAGTCTAGAAGATATTTTTTATGGACCGCGGACACGAGTCATCTACATAATGTATGGCACAATCCACTCTCTATTCAAATGTTAAGCTTCTTTGTATCGAGACTAGTCTCTACGCCCAAGTGCACTTGAGGAAATATTTTAGTTATTATCATTTTACAGTCAAGCAAATCTTAAATTTTTCTTATATATATTTCTGATGACATCATTTGCACGCTAATAAGTAATACTATGTCAAGCCACACCGACTTCACTTTGAAAAAATGGTGCCTCAAGAGTCACACCTATTCTTTATAAATTTGTTTGAAGAAGTTTAATTATATTTATTTTTTCTTTTGATATAAGGTATAATAAATTTAAAGCAGAATGGTATTATAAAATGATTGCATATTACAAATTATGGAACACACTTCAACATTCGAAATGTTAAATTAAGAAACTTTTTCCGTACTTATATAGTTTTGAATATTTGAAAATTTTTTGAATTACGTTAAATACGTGACGCTCCGAATTTGACTTTTTGTGAGTTAACACATTATTGCTTATCAGCATCCATATAGCTATATAACATTTGTCCAAAAAAAAAGCAAAAAAAGTCTGTTTTACATATTTTACTAGCTTCCGCCGGCGACTTCGTCCGTGTGGAATAGTTACTTTGGGCTAATAATGCATTATTTTAGAACAAATTTGGTTAGCATAAAAAAGGTTATAGTGAGCTAACCTTAAAAGATAGACATATACTGTCTCGGACTTTTTTTTAAAACTTTTAGAGGGGAATAATTCTGTCAATACACATGATTTTTGCGAAACGTTAACCGTTTACGCAGCGCACGCAACGTAAACTCTCTGAAAAGGAAAATATCCAACGATTTTGAAACATTCTTCATTGGTGCTCCGCTCCTTTTGGTCTTAGCGTGATAATATATAGCCTATAGCCTTCCTCGATAAATGGGCTATCTAACACTAAAATAATTTTTCAAATCGGACCAGTAGTTCACGAGATTAGCGTGTTCAAGCAAACAATCAAACAAACAAGCAAACTCTTCAGCTTTATAATACTATTAACCATAAATATATCTTTTGTATTGCAAATATCGTCTTTCGCGTAGATCAATATTGAAGCAAGTAATTATTTATATCGACAATAGATTGGCCCAACTTTATTTGAGAGTTTGCTTATTTAATTACTTTGTTAGGGGCTTACAAGAATTGAAAGCATTGTTGGCATATGAGATGAAAATCTCCAGACGTTTGTTAAGACCATTAGCAAATGAGATAGATTTCATTTAAAAAATGCCAATTTTTATTTTAACGTCACTCATTGATGAAAAATTAGATCGTTTAGTTGCTAAAGCAATATTTTAACTGGAGCTTCAATCACATTAAATATTGATAATTTCTATTAATTGGACGCCGATAAGCAATACTGCGTCAAGCCACACGGACTGCATTTTGAGAAAATGGCGTCTAAAGATGTCAAACATATTTTTAATTAACTTGTTTGAATATGTACATATTTATCCATATTTTCTTTTCTTTTCTGATAAAAGGTATAATTAATTAAAAGCAGGCTGATGTAATAAAAAGTTTTTTTTTTTTTAATATACAAGATTACTGTATAAATTACAAAATATGCAACGGCCTAGAAATTCGAAACAATTAATTAAGAAACTTTTTTCCATACTTATTTAGTTTATATGACTTTATATTTTGTTGAATAATGTTAAATTGATGATGCAGTATCAAAATACACTAATATCCCAGAATTTCACCTTTTGTGGGTTGACACATTATTGCTTATCAGCATCCAATTGCGATATCTTAAAGGCTATACATATCACACTCACAGACGTCAGTGTTCCAAAATAAAATACTACGTTGTGATCCTAATGACACCTTGAATTAATGCCGAATCGCACGGGGATTTCACCAGTTGCCGTTAGTATTAGAAAATGCCAATTCTATATATCAGTAGCTTCAGCCAGCTAAATGAATTTTGTAATACCTATACACATATCAGCCATCTGTGTAAATACTTTTTGGCCCTTCTTCTAAGGGTTTACTTTGAGGATTATAATCCTTAGAGGATTTACTTTGATAATGTTTACAATGTGTCCTCAGATGGTTTGGAAGTTCGATCAACTTTTCCGAATATCCGCTAAAACCATCAGAAAACGTCACCGACACCAAGGTTTGCCTTACATAAGCCAATGTCCACAAACGCCTTTCATATTAGCCTTTGGTTAAACAGCACAAGCCAAGATATTTTCTAAGAGATTTTTCTTATCTCAGCTGTGCTTCAATTAGTTGTTTTAGGCTTTTCGCATCATATCCTAAAGCATCGTAAAAATATAGTTTAACTATTCTATTTCGTAATTAGATATAACACATACCTCAATTACATAATGAGTTTCATTAACATAGATGCAATAATGTCTTCACGATACGGATACAAATACGGACATTATATTATTTAAATACATTTTCACATATTTCTAAAACTATTTTATATTATTTACTATCAAATAGGTAAAAAAAGAATTGTTGTTGAGAGTTGGAATGATACTACCAAACAGACGGAAGTTTCAAGCTTTTAGATATACACGAAGACTTGGCACGCATATTGATGATATCTTGCCAAAATAATAAACGCGACAAAAACTTTTTTTACCCAAATATGATACGGATGTATTTTTTTATTTCTCGTTTTTAGGTCATCTCTGTTGTTCCAATTATTCCAATCAAGCTTCGAGTATTTACTATCGAGTATGACATAAATGGAACTATTATTTGATCGTTCATTAAATTTGTTTTTTTATCTTTTACCTAAATGTGATTAAACTCAATCGAACCAACTAGCCTCGTTTTTGTAATATTTACATAAATGTCATTTGAAATTAATGTAAATAATACATAAACAGTAGAAGATGCATTATATTGGAAGAGGATAGTCCGAACCAGTATTGGTTTTGAGAATCTTGAGTATATACTTTGTCAAGATAAACACTAAAAGCCACGACATATTATCAATTGATCATTATATTTAGAGCATATGTATTTTAGAAGAGTCTGGAACTCCTTTGTACCCCCCTGAGATTAAAGTATAACTTCTACAATAAAAGAATAAAATGTCAAACCAAATTTTCAGATTAAAATACAATGTATACTATAAAAACTATGTCGTTTGAAGTAACATTTCTTGTTCATGGTAATCTAATAGAAACAACATAACATGCTCTACTTTTACCATCCCAATTTTCAGTCGTTGTTATTTCATATTCAGTCGAGCGAAGAATCGATATTGCTTTTTTATTCTACAAACAAAACGGTACCAAAACTTCTTTACGAAAGAAAATAATCAAAACATTTCAGATAAGAAAAAGATCAACCAGATACCTAAACCGATTTAACCAAATTTATTTCTTTGTCAGTTTCCATTAAACAATCAAATATATAAAAAGTAATATTTGGATGTATGTTCGCATCTTATTCACTGTCATACCGTTCATCAGATTGCGATAAAACTTTAAATTATTATTTACACTTGGCAAAAAGGAATAGACATAGTAAAATTAGACACTGATAAGCAATACTATGTCAAGCATAGTATCGCTTGCGTCTAAAGATGTCAAACCTATTTACATACATATCAATCATTTATTTTTTATTTTGATAAAAGGTATAATAATATCAAGAGCAGATTGGTATAATAAAAGTTTTATGTAACATTAAGTTTTTCAAATATATGAGATTACTGATTTTTGCAAAATATAAAATTCACTTAAATGTTCTAAACATTAAAACACTTTTTTAAGTATTTATTTAATTTCATTGATTATAAGCATCCAATTATCTTTCTGTAGGTGCGCGCGTCAGATATAACAAAACTTTGACACAGTTGTTCAAAATAACAAAATCTACATTAATAAAAGCGTAGACGCAAAAGAAATCTAGGAAGTTAATAAAAACTACTTACTAACTAGAAACTCAAGCGAATCAAAAGGTGCTTTCAAATCAATCGGCGAACCTCCAACATGACCCCATTGATACCATAGACGCACCACAATCTAACTCGTTAACAACGTAGCAATGATTACGACATCAATTCAATCACAAATATATTACAAAATCACACCGCGTCAAGACATTGAACGTATTCAATATGTCAACTGAGATGGTAGTGGTTGAAATATTGGAACACATCGATCTCAACCGATGATCGCAGATTTAGACACCACTGAATTTTCAAGTTTAAATTGATCTTATGCTCGAAGGTGAAGGAAAACTCTCGACGCACAAAGGACTTGCATGGGTCGGGAGAAATACTGACACATTAACATAGCACATATAACCAGCGGTAGGAATTAAACTCTTGCCTCTCCTTTATAGTCGAGGAGACTTTTGCCTAGCGATATCATATTTAGTCTACATACAATCCATCCCTGCCTTTTTTTGCCTTCTAAACCCAAGATTTCTTCCATATTTTCTTGTCAGTCCAAAGTGCAACACCAGTGAACGTATAATATAAAAATATTTCTACACTGGGACAAACGCACGCTAAGAAGACTGACGCGTGCGACTTGTGAATAAGTTTACCTTTATGTTCTAAGAGCTATAACGTTTTCGACATGTCAATTTTTACAACTCTATTTGACATTCTCCTTTTGAATTCAAATCAGAAAGCAGAATTCAAACAGGTCAATTAGTGATAGAACTTTCGTTGCGAAGTCAAGTGTTACCAAAAGCTTTTATATTTATCGCTTCACTTTTATAAGTCGTAACGTGATTTATTATAGCCTATAATCTTTCTCAATAAACGGGCTAACCAACGCAAAAAGAATTTCTCAAATCAGTTTAGTGTTTTCGGATCATATATCATACAAGCAAACAAACAAATCTTTCACCTTTACAATATTAGTGATAGTAGTAGATTAAAATATCGAAACCGAGATCAATCTGATAAATTTAAAAACCGAACACCACTTTCGGAACGCAACGTCCATCACTCAAATTGTATTATTTCTAACCGTAATACGACAATATCTCTCGGAGTATTAAGATAAATATCATATATGGATGCTGATAAGCAAAAATGAGCCAACCCACAAAAATAGTTCTAAACTAACTAAATAAGTAGGGAAAATAGTTTCTTAATTTAATGTTTCGAATTTGAAATACGTTTCAAATTTTGCAATTTATACAATGATCTCATATATTTAAAGAACTTATTACCTAATACATAAAATATTTTATTATATTAATCTGTTTTTAATTCACATTATCTATTATCAAAATAGAAAAGAAAAGATGGATATACACCTTCAAACTAATTTATTAAGAATAGGTTTGACATCATTAGACGCCATTTTCTCAAAATGAAGTCCGTGTGGTTTGACACAGTATTGCTTATCAGCGTCCACATCATTCTTATATCGTATAAGGAATTTAGCGTAGCAGTAAGTTGTCATGAGACATGAACAAACAAACACGCGACGAATCGTTTATTTACAACGCGTAGTTATTCAAAGCGTGGGGCGCTTGCGAAGTAATATGTTTGGTCTAAGCGATAAGAGACAACGAGGGGCGAAATTAATTTAATTCTATATATTTTAAAGTAGCTATCTCTTGCGGTTTTACTCGCGTTTATGGTTACTGCTCCGCTCCTATGAGTCGTAGCGTGATGTATGTATGTCTCCTCAATATATAAACTATCTAACACAAAAAAAAAATCATTTTGAACCACTAGTTCCTGAGATTAGCGCGTTCAAACAAACAAACTCTTCGGCTTTATAATATTAATATAGATGCAAGTCACTATGTCGGCTTTACATTTTACACCTAAACCGCTAAACCAATTCTGATGAATTTCGTTACAGCGATTGATTAAGCCTTAGAGCTTGAGGAGGAAGTAGGATACTTTGTGAACATAAAAACGGAAGAGATGAAATAGGGGAAGATTACGTACGCAGACGAAGTTGCGCGGACCATCACATATTATCTACACTAATTTTATAAAGAGGAAAGATTTGGTTGTTTGTTTGCATTGAACAAGCTCCGAAACTACTGGACCGATTTGGGAAATTCGTCGACTGTTAGAATCGTACATTATTATGTATCCCTGACGAACATGGGCTATAGACTTTTTTTGTTAAATACCTATCTAGTGTGGCTATTATTACATATTGATATAAATACAGCTAGAAGCAGCGCGCAATGTGCGTGTAGTACAATTGTTTTTTTTTTGCTGTGCGCGAGTAGAATTGTGCAAAGGCGCGATAAGCTTAGAACTTAAGTTAATTGTATAATGCCTATAACGTTCTTCTAAATGAAAACAATATTACGATATACAATATATATCTTTCATCTACAATCGGATAAACGGTATGGCAGCAAACAATTTTTATCATATTATTATTCCAAATCCGCTGCCGCTTATACTTTGGCCTAACCATCATTTCGCGATAAGTTTTATTGAGTCGAAGGCTCTAGCGACGTTAGGCACGAACTTAGATCGTATAAACCAATGGATGATATTTTTCGCACACCACGCCATCTGAGCTGGGGACTGTATGGTATGCCTCAACTTTTCTTCGGATGATCTAATTACATACAGATGTAGAGCAATTTATATATAATATGTAGAGAGATTCGTATGTGAAAGTCGTGTTATATTTTTTTAACGCTCGTCTGCAAAAGAGGGGTTTAACGTGTGTCTGTCCTTGCCATTGTAGCTTCTAAGGAATAAATCGATTTTGATGCGGTTTTTTTGCTCATATAATTGGGATGGATTTTAGCTGGATTTAATAAGGATCTGTTTAATGAATTTTGGAGTTTATTAGCCCTTTTCTAGTTGTTAAAAGGATTTGAAAAACTTCTATTGTTCAAATCGACTCTATTTATACTATACTACAAATGATATTAAAACAACCTAGCTGCGAAACTTAACCTGATGCTGCATCATCATCTGGTATCATCAGAATACTCTCCTCACCAACTTACAGAAGTATCGTAATTTTAATATTAGTGTAAAAAAAGATTTTAATGAAATCTTTTTAACATAAAATTATCTTCAAATAGTCCAGAAGTGATTCATAATAAGTCCTTAAATTTTTAATCGATGTTTTTATTTTCCTCTTCTCTCCTTCTCTTGTAAAATTATATCCCCATGTTCTCTCTTTTGACATCAACAATTCGTTGCCATGCAACACTCCAAGTCACGTGCTCATCAGTCTCATTAACACATGCATTAATACGTTCATACCTTTGTTCCTTTTTATTAGGAAAAATGTAAGCATTAATCTCACCACGAACGCCGACAGGATTACTTTCAGAGCTTTAACCCTTTATAGCCTGATTTACGAAAGTGTTTTATTTTTAAATATCAGCTGTTAGTGTTTGCTGGAAGGTCTAGATGAAGGAAATAGTTAAAAAATCACAATATTAATTTTACATATTTACTTAGAAAATAAAACAGGTATCAATTTTGATACTTCAAGCATAAGGCCATACAGAAATCAGATATAGCTAGGCTAAAACTAATAGTAATGTAAACATTTGGTTTAAAAGATCGGTATCAAAATTGATACTCTAGGCTATTAAGGGTTAAGGATTACTATCCATTGTTTTAACTTTTTCGACTATGTCAGGGGATTTTAAGGTGAATTATTACGATGAAAGTTCTTGCAATTATTTTTTATCTGTTTTTAATCCTTAGTTTTATTAGTTAGTGTTTTATTTTATCTTTATTTATAATTATGTTTTATTGTTCTGTTACTTCGTTTAATTGAAATGCTCTTATTCTGTTTTTCGCGTAGTTAACTGCTACTGTGTTAACTTTTGCACTATCATTGTTGTTATTAAATTGTAAATACATAAATAAAATAATAATTATTAAAAATTAAAAGTAAAAGTATTTCTATCAATTATGTCTAAATAGTCTAATACAATCATTTACAATTGTCTGTGGCGAGTTAAGTGTACCTACCTAAGCTTCGAAGTAAATTTTAACGCGAAAGTTTAATATCGTTTTAAATACTTCACTAAGAAGGTTTTTATGTACCTACTAATTGTCCCTTCCGGTTTCACTCGCGTTTATGGTTACTGCTTCGCTCCTATGAGTCGTATCGTGATGTAATATACATAGCCTTTATCAATACATAAAATATCTAACACAAAAATAGTGTTTCAATTCGAACCAGTAGTCCCTGAGAATAGCGCGTTCGAACAAACAAACTCTTGAACTTTATAATATTAGTATAGATCTAAGCCAAGCGAACCGCGAATTACTCGTAAAGCTAGTAAAATTATATATAGATTAAAAATTTAATTAAAATTGTGTTAGTTTATTAACTTAACGTAACAAAAGCCATGAAACCGACGGGTCATTTGTTTTAATTAGTTTTAGCGTGACGGTAATTTAGCAAAGCGCATTAAATAAAGTTGTAATTTTGTTTTAACAACACATATTGTATGTTACAAACTGTATTGCACCCGAGTGAGTGGCTTATTTCATGTTATACTTTAATAAAACAATGTGTTGAAAAACGTTAGATCTTGTAGGCTCGTATAGATATTTGTGTAGAATTAGGTACAATTATAAGAAACTAGCTGTCCCTCTCGGTTTCACTCGCGTTTATGGTTACTGCTTCGCTCCTATGAGTCGTAGCGTGATGTAATATAGCCTGTAAACTTCCTCTATATATAAGCTATCTAATACAAAACAATTTTTCAATTCGAACCTGTAGTTTCTGATATTAGCGCGCTCAAACAAAGCTTCAATAATATTAGATTATTTTTTAAAAACTAGTTCAGGGTTTTACTTTTAAATATTTTTTTAAATATCGATTTTTACGCAGTTAAAATATCCAACACATGCCTAGATGACACCTTATATAAAATTTAAACAATAAAAAAATTGAGTCTATTCATTGAGATCATTTCAACGAACCCCAACACGGTACTTCTGCTGTAAGTTGATGAGATTATTATTCTTCTAAATAACACGAGCGAAGCCGCAGTCAGAAGTCAGTTTTACATACAATTTTTTGAAAAAGCACGTTCTTTCGCAATACGGACTCAGCTCTATCCGGATGACTACTGAACCCTAATAATATACTTAACACAATCACTGCCACTGTGCGTTCAAAGTAGTGTCTATGGACACGCCAGGCGTTTCGGCGGCAGTGAATGTGTTAACTACAATCACAAATAATACGAATGTAGATTTATTCCAACGAGCACGATAACTCGTCGCCATAATATAATAACTGGTCAAGTGCGAGTAGGACTCGCGCACCGAGGGTTCCGTACAAACTTATAGAAATCTATATAAGACTAACCCATCTACGCCATTTGTGGTCTTCATCATCAGTTCCAACATAAGTTACTATCAAAAAAACCTAAATCGGTATACGCTTGCCTATAATATTTAAGGAGTTCCCTCAATTTCTCCAGGATCCCATCATCTGATCCTGACCTGAAGACAATGGGACCACCTTGGAAGTATACCTTTTCAAACAAAAAAAAAGTTTTGAAAATCGGTACACAAATGGCGGCGTAATCGGCAAACAAACATAAAAAAAAAATCGAATTGAAAACACTCCTTTTTTAGAAGTCGCTTAAATATAATCAAATATTATGTAAATATGGATCACGTCCCAAAAACTATTTTGAAACTACTTAGGAGCACTTTAATTTAAAACACAATCATGGATGCAATCCATGGAAACACAAAGTTTTATTTTAAGTACTAATACACCTTATACTTTCAAAAAAGCAAAGTTATAGCGCGATTCAGGATACACTCAGGGCCATCTCTTGACAATTTCAATGAACTAACTTATTGACTTTGACATTAACAACATAATTATATTATATTTTATTCTCGTTTTATTTTTATTTATATTCTACTACACTCCACTACCCCTGCACTACGTTCGTAAAATATTTAGATTTACATTATCAATCAAAATATCAAAATATATATTAGTGTTGCCAAGACGAAAATAATTAGTCCTTAATTCGAACAAAACTAATTGTTTATTTATAAATAACTAATTATATTACTAATAACCAGAAGACTTATATGTGTAGATAAAGAAGTAAATTTAATAACTCGATCTGTTTGAATTTAATTTTAAAATTTTCGTACTAAGTCAATACGAGTACTTAAATCAAATCGCGTGAAGCTCTTATATTGAATGTTAATTACGTAATGACGTTATAAATCGACGATAAAACTTTTAAATGAAAAGTTTATTTTATTATTTTTAGCGCGTTTAAATAATAATTAAATTAAAAATTTTTATTAATCGAGCAGAATTATATCACAGTTAATGTCATAATGTTGTAATAGATGGCATTAGCTGTACGCTACATCGCGCTATCATTTTGTTAGGTGCGATATATAGATTGCATTGCGTTGTTTATAAAGGTTTGCTGCTTTTTAATGTTTTCGTATTGATACAAATTTCTTCTCAGTGTTTGTAAAATTGTTTTTTTGACCATGGTCAACTTCTATGTTAATTTGTTACAAGTACCTAAAATTTTAATTCTAAGATTAATATATTTTCCGCTTGATCAATTTACAACTTGATACATTTACGCGTTCCTGAGAAAAAGGTTGAAAGACAGACGTACAGACTGACAGACACACGAACAGAAATTTACAGTTTTCGGATTTTTTCCTTTATGTATACTAAAGGACCTTGCTCCTGGCCAAATTTCATAATGCTTGGTCAATGGGAAGGACCCTATAGGTTTTGATTCCCTTGCGAAAACGTTAAAAACGCTATCATACTTAAAATATGTGATATAAATGACCGTATCTTTTGATTGCGTTAACTTAGAAGTTTGATTTTTTCACAGCTCTTAGTAATTACAACTCTCAGTACTTGACGTTGATAAAAATTTGTTACCTTCACGCGTTTCTGAGAAAAAGGTTAAAAGACAAACTTACAAACAGACAAACATACATACAAAAATTTACAGTTTTCAGATTTTTTCCTTTATTTGTACCATAAGATCTTACTTTTTGCCAAATTTCATCGTGCTAGGTCAATGG
Organism: Hypolimnas misippus; assembly: GCA_037950945.1. Lineage (NCBI taxonomy): Eukaryota > Metazoa > Arthropoda > Insecta > Lepidoptera > Nymphalidae > Hypolimnas > Hypolimnas misippus. Next base: position 8,979,516 of record JBBEEQ010000009.1, read on the forward strand.
GAAGTGCCCTATAGGTTTTGATTCCCTTGCGAAAACGCTAAAATGGTCAAAATATACGACATATTTTCCATTATCTTTTGATTGCGTTGACTTAGAACTTTAATATTTTCACGGCCGCATGTCATCGTAGACTTGAGTATATGATATTAATTTCAACATGATACGTCTATGCATTTCTGAGAAAAAAGGGTTGACATCCCGACAGACAGACAGACAGACAGACAGACAGACAGACAGACAGACAGACAGACAGACAGACAGACAGACAGACAGACAGACAGACAGACGGACAACAAAGTGATCCTATAAGGGTTCCGTTTTTCCTTTTAAGGTACGGAACCCTAAAAATCGAGGGATTTATTGTAATCTAAACAAAGCGAAGTCGCCTTCGCACCGATTTGGGTTTAGGCCAAATAAAATTTACAAATTTCTTCAACTATTAATATTTTGTTTGAACGGAAATCTTTTTTTTAATATTTGATTTTATAGTTTACTTTTTAATTCTGTTATAGTTTTCTTTATATTCTTCCCAATGTTCGCGCTAAAAATACATGAATATTTTTAACAGACTCCAAATTAAGGAGAAGATTCTTAAATCATTTTATGTATGATACCCGATTACGCGAAAGCGGCTTAACCGATTTGGTTGGCTAATTGTTTTTTTTTTATTTGAAAGCCTTTAAAATTCGATTTAGTTTGGTTTTTAAAATCGAAATAGCTAGAATAAATATGTCATGTAAATCAACGAAATTGCGCGTTTTGATCTTTGAAGTCGGTTCACTTTTCAACCGACTTAAAAAAATGAAATTATTAATTCGAAATTTCTAGAATTAATATGTCATCCAAGTAAACGAATTTTCGTACCTTGTTTTGCCATTGAAGTCCATTAAAAAACATGTTGTTATCGATTTGATTATTATATGCTTAACAATGTTGCACAGTAAATGATTCGACGAATCGTTAAAAATTTGTTCACAACCGACTAAATTGTCGTGCGAACTGCACAAAATAAAATCGGCCGTAATCATTGTCTCCTTCGTTTTAAAAGTCTGATGAAAGTAAGTAGAAATATCTTGCGACTACATTCAAGCTATTTCGCTAGTCAATAACATGTTAAAACATAATAGTAACAAGATCATTTCCGCCACAGGAAATAGAAAATACTTCGGATTTATAAATAGTCAATTTAGTTACAGAGGCAGTAGCGACGCGTTCCGACATTATTAGTATTTATAATAAACGAATAACAAAAGCACACACTCAACGGCCCCTATTAGGATCTCTTAAACAGGGGTCTAGAAACACGCACAAAATAAGCCCCTAGACCGAAAAAACATCCGTACGACCGTTTGCCGTGAGCGGAGATGAAACCCACGATCATTAGCGCTTCGGTCAGTTGCACTGCAATAACACTCAACCTGTGTATTTTTACCAACTTCCAAAAAATGAAGAGGTTTCCGATATGTCTGGTATTCTCTTTTCTTTGCTTGAAAGGGTTTACTCTCTAAGTGGTCTTAAAGAATTTTTACAAAATCTGTTAAGTAGTTTGTTTTTAAAATCAAAATTAAAGTCGGTTACCTTTTTTAACGTCTTCTACGTTATATTCAAAGTAACTAGCTATGTGCACAGCACAATCATTACTTAAATATCTATAACTATAGTAGAAAGTATACAGGATTAGTAGTTTTCGATATTAACCCCCCCCCCCCCCCCCAAATTCCTTATATAAGCATAGATATATAAAACATAGTCAATATTAACTGCAATTTTCGAAATTAGTAAAGTTTCTTAACTATTTTGGTTTTTAACTTCAATCGAATAGTGACCAGAAACGCAAATAAACTCTGCGACGCAAAAAGCAACATAAACATTAGATAAGGCAAAGTATATAGTAACGTACATACATTAGTTTCATGTGCCATTAAATGGGAACAATAAAAACATATTCAGTATGAAAACGGAGTAAATAATGTTTAGTAAATGAGTTTGTGGTTCATTTGTTTGAACATGCTAATCTCACTATTCACAGGGATTTAGAGAAAATTTTCGATATAAAACATGAATGCTTGCTTTAATATTAGAAATGCCGTCAAAGGCCCCTGGTGTTGCAGATGTCCGGGCGATAGTAACCACTTAACATCAGGTAGTACTATTTGCCCTTTTTTTATAATAAAAAAAAATGCGAAACTAACTATTTCAGTCTGTCTTGTATGTATTCAGGCCTGCGCTGCTGAACAAATTTTTCAAAACCCATTAAGATTTCATGATGTCTGGGGACCGGAGACACACACAACACCCAGACCACGATGAACATTCATATGGTCAATATAGATGTTTACCCCGAGCGGGAATCCAACCCGCGACTGTTATTATGCAATAAAAAGTTTTCAAATATATAAGATTGTATAAACTGAAAAATAAGGAACGCACATTAAATTAAGACACTTTATTCCATACTTATTTCGTTTAGATGACTTGATTTTTTTTTAAATATTAAATAGGTAACGAATTATCAAAATTCATCATCCAATTGGTGACGGTATTATGTCGCAAAATTCTAATTTCGAGAAAATGAGTTTAAAGTTTTACTTACATACACAAAACTTATTAAAGTTATCCAAAAAGAGTGTATATCTTAAAAAAGCCTAAAATGTACCTGTTTTAAGGTTTAAAATTTGTAACATTATCCATGCATAGAAAAGCGAAACATCGGAAATGCGGTCACTGGTGTTTTCAATTATTGTGTCGTGTTTTATTTAATCAAGTGCTATACACACGTATTAGTATCCTTGATATATTATAATGCCATTTTATTCGCATGTTCGAACGTTGCATTAAAATGATAAAATATAATGCAGTGGGTTAATTAGGTTACGATGTTATACATGTATGCTTTTACTCATATTCATAGTAACTATCGTCCTTTGTCATGCTCGTCAGTTTCCTTTAACTCTTAAATGCATTAAAGAAAGAAAGAAAGAAAGAACACTTTTTTATTTTAATTACTGCTGCTATTTCAACAAAGTAAAAAAGAAATTTATATAAACAGACTAACCAGTAGACTCATGGACAAATAGGTCATGTAAAACTTAAACATATAGGCAAATGGGACGTTTAGTAAAATTTTTAGTTTTCAGTACACTTTGAAATAAGCGTTGCAATTTTGATACTCTTAGGGAGGAAGATTATTTTATTCATCTTCTTATGTGTGTTATCAGACATAAATCAAATCAAATCAAAATTTGCTTTATTCAAGTAGGCACTTTTGAATCGTCAATACAAAAACAAAAGAAAACTAAACACTAATTAATTAATTAATTTACCACCGGTTCGGAATGTAGATTCTACCGAGAAGAACCGGCAAGAAACTCGATAGTTACTCTTTTTAAAAGTTTTACGATGGGTACATACATTTATGAGTTACAAATATATTAAATACCCTGTGTGAATCCAGCTTATACTAAATCCAAGCATCGTTATCATCTTGAACAGAATGCTATGCTATGCTTTAGCTACTAAGAATTTTTAAAATGTACTTTAAATTTCTTTTTTGTAAAGCAGATGAATTTTTAATCACATACCAAAACACAAAAAATAATGTTCTAAACCATAAACAAGGATATTTTATTACAAAAAACAATTGTAGGCCTCATCCAAGTGACTGCATCTAGGTAGGGTTCCCAAAATACTGGACGCACTATTCTGTAGAATGGCCAAAATGATCTTTTGACCGAGATAGCTAGCTCTGGGGATTGACTCTCTAAGAAGTCTTTAAAAAGATACCGGACCTTTGGACCCCACAGTCCAAGTGTGTGTACAAATCGAATTTTCACTTTTACATTTCAAGCGATAATATGAAACGGTTAATAAGTTAACACATTTATTGATTCTTGAAGACCATACGAAGTTAGCCGTGTCAGCTAGCCAGTTCATCATGATAAAATTCTTTAAAAAAATTGTCAATTTAACACCAAAATTCTGTTGATTGAAAAAAGATGTAAAAAAATCCATCTTTTCCAGAGGCAGCCATTAACATCTCGGGTTTCATAATTGACTTGACAGTGAAAGGTCGATGGAAGTCCTTATTGATGTCAATATCTCGAGACGGGGGTGACCCTTGTGCTTAAGGGTTGAGCCGTGTTCGGTGAGCCATTTCGATGTGCACCTATTTTAATGGAAATTGAGATTTTATTTGTTTCTTTAATGTACTATCGAACTTCTTTTTATTATTTACGTGTTAGTCCTGAAATATAGTTATATTAATTTGTGAGTAAGTTTACATTTGTTCAGATCACAATTCTTCTGGTAGATTCATTTGTTTGACATTCAAAAATAAAATGTTTATTTCATTTTTGAAATAAAACATTTTGATTGGATGTGAATCTTTACGGATTTTATCTCATAGGAAACCTTATCAAACAGAAATGTAATTATTAAAATTCACAAAAAAGCTACATACATTCACACAAAACCAAATAAGATCCTCAAATAATGAAAAAAGAATAGACACTGGGACTGCCAATATAAGTGAAATTTTTAAACTATAAAATATTAAAATACTTAATCCTGGACGATCGCGACCCTCTTAACATTAGCGTGACGATGACGCGAACCTATAAGATTTTTTTCGGCCATCGCTGCACGCGCTTTATTCAGTTTTCACTTCTATATCGATAATCAATAAACATAATACAAATCAGTTAATTCTCTGTAGCGGACTAACCCAATGACTACAGTTCGTACACGGGCTGGCATGACCGAGTCAGTACCACATGAAAGTAAAAAATCGACGAGAAATAGCCAATATAATAAATAGCGTTTCGTATGGTGAGTGAGAGTGACGGAAGCCTATCCCCATCTCCAGTCCTTTCCGTATCTCCATTGACCTTCTTAATCTCCTTCCTCTGGTGTTGTAAGATGGCGGAGAACAATTAACATCAGGTGACTAGCCTGCAAGTTTGCCAGTTATTTTTAACACCCGCGTGTCTGTATGTGGCACCGTAACTCCTAAACGGATAAACCGATTTGGATACGGTTTCTTTTATTTGAAAGAGAGATTTCTAGCGATGGTTCTTACACATGTTCTACTAAAATCGGTTTTTCGGGTCGGGTTTTTTATCGACGATTTTTTAAATTTTCATATAAAAAAATTATAATAATACAGTAAACAAAATGAAATAATCCAGTTACAGCATCCTGACATCACAACAGATACATTCCGAGCGTTTGTCATACCGACTCACCAGACGACAGCGACCCTTACGCCCAACAGTTTAAAGGCCATAATCCCATAATACCCAAAGTTCACGAGATCAATTACAATGATCCCGGTCACAGATAAGTGTGAAATATGGAACGTTGAGTCATACATCGTGTTTTTTTATTCCTACATGTGATTTAATGTAATTAGTCGAACGAGGCCGCGACCTCACGCATTAACCTTACAAACTCAACTGATTTAAAAACCTCTGATTGAGAATCTCTGACCTTTTGAGACTTTAATTAAAGGTGCATCTGATGCCTCAAATGACTCGAAAGATTGAATCGTAAATGCATTTCAAATCTATAAGAGTTATAGTCAACCAAGTACTGCTAAATCTTTTTTAAATATTTTTTTTATCACTAGGGTTTGTTAGCGGCTTTGTTAGAGTTAATGTTAATAGCGTTCGAAAATTCGTGATTTTCGTTCCGGGCATTGATATCAAATAAGTAAAGAAAAATAGACTATAGTCTAACGCATCTTTTAAATGGTACCGTCATTTTTAAAATAGGTTCAGAAGTTAAGTAATTGACTTCACACATATAAAATTCGCTGTTTCGATATTATATTACTAGATGCTCCTCGCGGTTTCGCTCGCGTTTCGTTACTTTGTAGTAACGCAATGCAAGTATAACAGAAAAGTAATGAACAGTGGATACATTTTCCATTTCTCAGTGTGAATGTACAGAAATGGATAAGCCACATATTTTGACAAAGGTAGGGTTGTGAAGTTAGGCCTTATAGTTAGGGCGTGTAGAGTTCGAAGCTTGGCTCTACTTGAGGTCTGCTAACATTTGACAGTGTGAGTCATATAGCTTCTTCTTGTCAATATTTTACATGATAATGTTTTTATTTGAATTGAATACGTATTCCCATGCAGTACTGAGCCTCTGAGATAAACTGTGAACAGACAAACAGACAAACACCGACTCCACACGAATTTCTTGTTGACATCAGAAACCAAAAAAAAACATACTCATTTAGCTTGAAGATTCCGTATTTATTTTACGACTCATTCGAACACCTTTTCATTTTCCAGAATGATTGTACCCTATACATAAAACCCGGTTATATCACAATACCGACTCACAATATACATATCTATTTATTTTTTACGAGCTGTTTATGTCGAATTTATGTGGAAAGGCCGCTTCAGTTGAGGAGATACTGCGGATTGGCAAATCTTAACTAATAATATGAAATGCGAATATATATTTGTTTGTTCTAGTTTATTTCCTTTCACGCCTCAACAATCTAACCTATCATCAATTCTGCATACACATTGTCAGAGATACAGAACGATACAGGTCATTTCGTCGAGAAGACGGTAGTTTTGTGGGGCGTAATAGTGCTGGACCAACTCAACTTTGCGCTAATACTAAGACTTTGCAACTGACTGTTGTAGAGGCTAGATTTCCTGAGGATGCTCCGGTGTCGGAGTGAAACGTGCGAAGAGTGCCTGTGTGGTGTCTTGTGGTGTCGACGCTTGCCTGCTTGTGCGTTTGCGTGTGCGTATGTGGGTGGTGCTCATACTGCATGATACCAGACAGCTGAAGATGGTTTCGCGGATTATAGCAAAGTAGTTTTGTGATTAATTAAAGATAGACACGAACATAATTAAAACATTAAAAAAATCAAAAAACTGACTTTAAAAGCAAAATGCAATTTGACTTGCCAAAACCAAATTACTGTACCGATTTTGATAATAATACTATGAAACCAATCTGAAAGTATACCCTTTCGAGTAAACAAAATCAAAATCATAGTTCTAAGGTAACAAACATAAAAGAAAAACATATACCTATAATTGATCACCTCATTATTGAAGTCCGTTAAAAATACATTACACACAATTGATTGACAAAAACGATAAAACCCGACGGCACCCACGCAGCGAACGGCGGGTTATTTGACAAATGAAACAATTCATTAAAGTTCGAGCCGTCGCGTGGCGGGTATCGCACTAATATCTTAATCATATTAATTAAAACGCGCAGCGCGTCCGCGCGTCCGAGCGATGTTGTAACATAAGAGCATTTCACACTGAGAACGGTGCGGTGACGTAAAGTAAATACGGTTTTTATTGTGATACAGTTTAGCTGGATAGCATTGCGTATTTATATATTTTAAACTATCGCGATTTAAACTATTCATATTTAATATAACGGGTCTTATCGCGATAACAAATGGTAGTAATACCTTTTTATAGTCCGACGCGACATTTCGACGAAGTTACATTCGTCGTGGTCACGAGCTGACTGGTGTAATTAATATAGTTCTGTTATATGGATGGTGATTAGCAATAATGCGTCAACCCACAACAAGTCAAATTCGGAGATATTGATGTATTTTGATACTGCATCACCTATTTAACATTATTAAAAAAAATTAAGTCATATAAACTAAACAATTACGGAAAAAAGTTCCTTAATCTAATGTTTAGAATATTGTGTTCATACTTTGCAATGTATACAATAATCTCAAATATTTTAAAAACTGTTTCATTAGATAATATATTAAATACGTAAACAGAGTGTGTAACGAGCTTGTTTAAATAAGTCGCCTAAAATTGTACATAACTTTAATGTTTCATGCTTTCTGTATGCGTCTGTTAGCTGGAAAAACGTGAGGTGATGCGTTTTGACTACGTTATTTTATTATAAAGTCGCGCGTTTTCGCTCGTTAGGAGTTTTGTTTAGAGAATCAGGGCCCAGCGGTACAATTTCAACGAGCTCGTCGCGGCGCATCGCAACGCATTCTGTGTGTAGAGCACCTTACAGAGCTTAGTATAAAAATGTATTAAATATTTTTTTTTGCGTTTAGCTCTTTTATTGAATAAGGTTATAGGCCATAATTATACATTATATTTTCTATAAAGTTATATATAAATCGAATTGTAATCTACGAGTCCTGTGCATACTTCTAATATTATAAAGCTGAAGAGTTTGTTTGTTTGTTTAAATTCGCTAATCTTAAAAACTATTGGTTGGAATTGAAAAATATTTTTGTGTTAGATAGTTTATTGAGAAAGACTATATTATATAACGCTACGACTCATAGGAGTGAAGCAGTTACCATAAACGCGAGTGAAATCGCAGGGCACCGCTAGTTATTTCTATAAAAAAAATGATAAAAGTAAGTTTAACGGTTACGGCGCTTAATGTAACAGACAGACAAATATTTTGAATTATAATATTGAAATGTGAACTAATTTATATACAAAAAAAAGATATGTTTCTATAACCTTGTCGGTTGCAAGTATGGAATTTTATTTGCGTCAACCTTGAATACTGTTAATTAGAAATATAGTCATATAATATCTAATCAAGATTCTGTATGTGTTACATTTTATCAATACACTTTTAATCGTAAAAAAAACTTTGAATGAGAACGGTTTCATTAAAAAAATTAATCGTTAGCAAAATATGATTAAAATAAAATTGTTTTTTTTTTTTTTAATTTAATTGTTCCATTAAAAATTATTACATTTAAAAGCATAAAAAAAAACGTTAAATTCAAATTAAGTTACGGACAATATATTAGGTATAACAATTAGCTACTGAAATAAATCCTGTATAAGAAGTGTCAACTGGGTATGTTTTGGATATTTTACCTACCTAATCTATATTTAAAAGTAACGAACTGATTTTTTTAATTAAAAAAAAACTCTTTTAATTGAAATTTTAGATCTTGTAGACTGGTACAGTAGAGGTATCATTGATGAAAAATAATTTAAATAAAAATTATGTAGTTTTTTTTTTTATTTTTAAAAATTGATTCTGGTAACTTATATTTTATATTTATATATTATACTGGTAAAATGTCCACCACATGCCCAGTTGACATCCTGTATAATTGACACCGACTTTGTTATTTTTTTTTATATGTTGACAGTTAACTGTAGCATAAAAAGTCTGTTTTATATATTTTACTAGCTTCCGCCAGCGACTTCGTCCGCGTGGAATAGTTACTATGACGTAATAATGCATTATTTTAGAACAAATTTGGTTAGCATAAAAAAGGTTATAGTGAGCTAACCTTAAAAGATAGACATATATATGCTGTCGCGGATTTTTTAATAAAGTCCGTGTGGCTTGACAGAGTATTGCATATCAGCGTCCATATAAATGAACATCAATGTTTGTATAGTTCAGCTCTGTATTTTCCGAAAGCATTCGTCGGATGAGACTTTGGTAGGATGTTCTGGGGACGTCCACGAGGGTTCCTGGTCCACAAAATCTCTATAGCTTAGGTGGCAAGCATCGAGTTTAGCTAGTATTTTATATTCGTGGTCGCTTAGCAGTCGGAAGTCGACCGTAGTTCATTAAATTTTCAACCAATTTTAAGATTGACCACAGATAATCTATTCTGAATTTGACCACACGATTTACTCATAAACAAAAGAGTTTATGCGTGTGTGTGTCAAATACATGACAGTGTGAAATGTTTTTTTTTTAATTGACTTAATGTATTTTTTATGCTTAATTAAAAAAAATATTAGCATTCCTCTTTCCTTTTTTATAAAAATGCAGGTTTCCTCACGATGTTTGTCCTTCACCGCCGAGCTCGAGATGAATTTAAACACAAATTTAGCACTTGCAAACACAGCAGTGCTAGCCGTAGTTTGATCCTGCGATCATCGGTTGAGATCGACGTTTTCTAACCACTAGGCCATCGACCGATTTTTATTCATTGTTATAACGACAATGAATCTACATAGATTGTGATTTAATCTCCGTACATACGGTCTATGAAATAGTCTGCTAAACCATGTGTGCCACCAACATTTTTATGATTTTTTCCATTTTGTAGCACCAATACCTTAAAACTAAGTGACGTTGCGTAAAATGGAACTATTTGACATTACTTCAAACAGCTTTCTTTCAAATTTTGTTTGAATTTTTATTTTTATTTTTATTTTAACGAGTTTTTATTTTTCCGAGATACAAAATTGCTTCTACCAGTTAAAGCGCTAACAGACGGACATCGGGAGCTTGGTAATAGGGTCACGTTGGTGCCCTTCGAGTACGAAACCCTATAAAGTACTAGCCTAACTTTTCACGTTGGCATTCCTGGTCTACGCTTTCCTCACTAAAACATTTTGTTCAAGCAAACAAGAACCCGTACAAAGATTTGTATTGTATTATTCGTTGTTTGTATAACACTTACAAGTGTTTACTCGTCTTTCTCTAATATATTACGAGGTAAGAGTTAACCGATCTTGTGCATCGCGCGACGTGGATAGTACAAGAGCAGTGGTGCTTAGATATTCAAATTTTATTCTGATAAGCAATAACGTGTCAACCCACATGAAGTCGAATTCGGAAATATTGACGTATTTTGATAATGCGTCATGTAATTAACATTATTATAATACTAAATAAAGCTTCTTAATTTGATGTTCCGAATACTGAAGTGTGCTCAATATTTAGCAATATGCAATAATCTAATTTATTTGAAAAGAATATTATTAAAGATTAAAATTTCCATTAAACCAATCAGCTTTTAATTAGTTACACATTTATCGAAATAGAAAAAGAGAAAATACGTCTTCAAAAAAAGTGTTAATAATAGTGGTTTGACATCATTAGGCGCCATATTCTCAAAATGAAGTCCGTGTGGCTTTACATAATATTGTTCTCAGCGTCTATATAACCCCCCATTTGAAGGACCTTAGTTAAAAGTCAAATGCCCTATAGATTCAAGAGCTTATGCCCTTAACCCATGCTCCATTTTAAGCTGGCGACGCATTTGTGCCACCTCTTGTAGCTGTTACAGAAATAATCAGTGTCTTATTCTCGGTATTTGGTTTCAGCTAAAATTATTATGACACGAACGTCGTAGCCCAAAAAATGGTATTATTTTTCCATTGTTCATGGTATAAGGATGACTAACTATAATGTTTGAGGTTGAGCTTAGCTGTATTCCACTGACTATAGCTCGTATATGGGCTGGCTCGACCGGGGCAGTGCCTCACTCTCAGAGAAAATTCGCGTAAAGTAGCTAATATAGCTGAGTTTCATAAGGTAAGTGAGAGAGCAGGAAGTCCATCACATCAACATTCTATTTCATCCCTTATACCCCTTGAAGCTGACAACACATTTATGAATTCTCTGGTGCTACAAATGTCCAAGGGCTCATATAGCTGCATTTTCCCAATACTTTCTCTCAATTTCTGTTCCCATGAATCCACTATTCCTTTTAAAGCTGGCAACATGGCATTTGTTGCATCTCGCATGGTGCAAATGTCCATGTGCGGGCGATCACTTACCATCAAGTGTCCCGCCTACATCGGGTGTCCCACCTGCTCATTTACTCGATGTATATACTAGGATATTAACTCCCTCTTGCGGTTTCCTTCAATTTACTGTTTTGTTTACGTAATTCGTGGCGTGATGTAATTAAATTTCAAATTTATTTTAGTTATAATTACGAATCTTCTGTATGGGACTAAGAAAAGTGTTGTTTTTAGACTTTTTCAGGCAATTTTTTAATTTTTTTCACCGTAAGAATCATCGTACTTCAAGGAATATAATAAAAATGAATTAGCGAAATTAGTAAAGCTACTCTCGAGATTTGCGATTAGCATTATATTCAGCGACTCATTTTTCTATTATAGAATAAAAAAAAAAACAAAACATAATAATATTTTTAACATTCCAAAATTACATACATAATGTTTCATTAACTTGTTGCTGTTTGTTTAGACATTGTTCGAGCGAGTTGTTTGACTTGTTCTAATTAAGAGAGTTAATATCTCCATCAGCCAATACGCCCGGGGCTTCGTTTCAAAGGCTTGGACTTGTAAATCTTATGAACTTCGGGATATCTGTTTATCTTTGTATCCTCAACTTGGAGCTATTGGATCGAAGGTTTATTATTAATTTTCAAATTTTACAACTAATATATAATTATATTTACTAGCTGACTTCGAAAAAGTAGCGGGTTCTATGTTCGTCTGTAAGTATTTTCTTTTCTAATTTTTTATATCTGTTCACCAATTTCTCCGCCGGCTGAGGACCAATTTTTATTTGATAGGGTTAAGTAGTAAACTCCAAGCTGTTTTTCAAATTAGATCTTATCCGCGACTTTGAACTCGTAGAAACAATTTCTTTTTAGAGTAAAAAGTAGTTTATGACCTTTTCAAAGATCAAATCTATAGCTTAATAAAATTATCAATGAAAATTAGTTTAGTGGCTAACGCGTGAAAACGTCACACATAGACACATAGACGGACATACATAGTTACTTTCGCATTTACAATATTAGTATTAAAAATTCATTAAATGAATACGTTAAGTATTCAATAATTTTACCTGCATATATAAAAATCAAAACTGACTTGCTGATATATACACTGACTGATCGATTCCTTAAACGTCGCACAAACGTTCTTTAAACGTCGTAAGTGCACTAAGAAGGAAATTTTGAAAATCAATTCCCTAAGGGTTTAAAAACAGGGTGAAAAGTTTGTTTGGTATCAAAATCCAAACTACTAATTACTAAAATATTTAAACACTTTACAATGTACTAGCACAAATAATATAACAATACTATTAAACCTTACACGGTAAACTAACAACTATATATAACTAACGCCCCAATGAAATCTATTTAGGAAAAAGTTAGTGAAAGACGAAGATACATAAATAACATAGAATGTTTGTTGACATTCGTAATGGATGGTAGTTCCAAGATTGATAATAAGCACTTTGCGACTTACATACCGTGTTTTTATGTGGACGAAGGAAGTAGGGGAACGATCGGCTGTGCGGACGGCAGCGGCGCCACCTAGCGTTAGCGGGAACCGTGATGTTATTGATAAAATGTCAGAACGCACTAACATTCATTCCTTAACGTTCTGACCTCGCGTCGTTCTCGTTCAGACGTCGTGAAACGTTACAGCGTTGCATCAAGAAAATCTGCTAAAGCTTTGGTTTCTTGGGATAATTTTGCCTGCCATTTAGCGGTCGCTTTATGTCTTCAAAGACATGACGCAAAATTTTACTATGTGCAATAGTATCACACAATTTCCTAGATTTAGGATATTTAATAAATTTGTAATTCATAAAAAATTGTATTGGCCAAATTTTAAAAGAATAACTATTAGTTTCTTGCCGATTATTGTCGGTAGAATCTACATTCCAAATGGTGGTAGCTTCCTTATTAATGTAGTTTTTTATGTATTGACCATTTAAAAGTGACTATTTAAAGTATCTTTTGATTTGATTTGATAAGAAAGCTTATTTTGACGCCGTACAGTTAAAGAGTTTTTAGACCAAGAAAGAGGCTTGTTATAAGTTTACCGTTTGTATTTGTCTGTCTGTGGCACCGTAGCTCCTTAATGAATGAACTAATTTAGTTTTCAGCGGTTTAGGCTTACACGTTGATGAATTAGTCATTCAGGACAAGTAATTATATAATATTAATATTATAAATGTGAAAATAATTCTGATGACAATTGCTCTGACTTGATGGCTACAGTTAGGTTCTACCGAAATTTATTGAAGATCAATAATCGTTATAAAAAAATCCGAGGTGGCCTAGTGGTTAGAAAACGTCGATCTCAACCGATGATCGCTGTTTCAAACTACTACTACTTTCAAGTACTAAATTTATGTTTAAATTCTCGTGCTCAATGGTTAAGGAAAACATCTTGAGGAAACAAAATTCTGACCGAATCCGCCAATCCGCAGTGGAGCAGTGTGTAGGATTAAGCTCTAAACCATCTCCTTAATAGGAAAGGAGCCCTTTGCCCAACAGTAGGACATTTACAATGTTACTTTACTTAATTATCGTTTATTGGTCATCATTAAAACAACTAAGTACTAAATTTTCCACGGATGTCAACTATGCGCGGTACTCATAAACAGCCCGTGGGCGGGGAGGAAATCGCCTGGAATTATCAACGATACTGCCGTCGATTGCGATATTATATCGCGTCTATCTGGAGAGGGCTTAATGCAGCGGTAATCAACTAACTCCCTAAAGTCATGTGCGGAATGCGCGATCGTGAATACGCGTAGACTGGATTTACATGTCATTGTACTGTACTATTTATACAGGAACTACCCACAAACACACCAAGATTTTTTAAATAAGAGAACAGACTTCAAAAGCTAAATATGTTATTTCGTTTATCTATACAACGTACTTGTTCCAGTTATTTTGATTTAAATCAAGCTACAGAGCTTCGAGGCTTTTTTAATAGTTTAAAAACGCATCACCATTGCCAAGGACATTTACAGGACCAGAAGAGAGACAAACGCGTTGTCAGCTTTAAAAAGGGCTGGCGGAGGGGGTTAGGATTCTTCTCTCTCTCTCTCACCGTGCGAAATGCAGCTATATTACCAACTTCACTCTGATCTTTTCATATTTTTATAACGAGTCTTATCACGATAACAAATGGTAGTAATACCTTTTTATTTCCCGACGTTTCGACGAAGTTGCATTCGTCGTGGTCACGAGCTTACTCAGTCAACTACTACCATTTGTTATCACGATAAGACCAGTTATATTAAATATGAATAATGTAAATCGCGAAAGTTTAAAATGTATAGTCACGCTGATATTCTGTGTATATAGTTAGTGGGATATAGCAAGGCTGCGGGTACGAACAGTACAGTGAACGCGTACAGTACCACGCGTGCCCAAGAACGCACAGTCCGAAGATAGCTTAAGAACTTTATTGTGAGTTTAATATTTTATAGCTATTAGCATATTGTCCTTTTATCCGCTATTTTATGATAAAAAATATTGGTTCTTTGTCGCAAGGCAAATTTGTTTACTTTCAATTAATTGATAACGGAAACGAATTTCCCAGTTTATGTTTTTTGTACCTGAATGAAAGTGTATTTTTTGGCTGGAAAACACTTATATTTATTGCCATTATTATACATAATTTAATTTTCCAATATCACCTGTTTTGTCACTTGGTTATCAAATATATATTGGTGCGTTTAGAAACTCGTCTGTTTCGTAGCTATAATATATCGATACCTCCCACGTAAGTTATTGTAAGCCACAAAATTGCCGTTAGCGTTTTTACTGAATACTACACGAATTTGCATTGCTTAATGCATTCAAAGTGAAAAAATACCAAAAATCTTTTTTTTTTCAAGAAAAGTTACAACAAAATACGCCCGAAAAAAGGCGTATTTTGTTGTAACTTTCAAACTGAAACGGATTAAAAGTGCTCTACTGTAAAATTGTAATTTTGGGGTTACAACAACTTACGTGGGAGGTATCGATATAAAGAGTTAAAAATAAAAAAAAAAGTGTGTTGCATTCAATGTTAATAAAAATTTTGTATTAAGTTTTGATCTCATTACACAAATATATGTAGGTGATAGGAAGTTCACGCGGTCATCTGGTAATTAATATTCTATATTACATAATGATTATTTTTGTTACGGCCAATTATATTCGAACGTAAATCATAGAATCCCTACTAATATTACAATTGCAAAAGTAGCTCTGCGAAGCGAAATCACTCATCACGAAATCTCAACATACAAGAGCTAGGAGTTTTTTTTTCTCTCTGGGGAATGCGTTTATGTATCCCGCCCGATAATTCAGGCGGGTATGTAGGACTCCTGGTTGCAAAGGCGAGTGCTCCAGACTACCCACTAAAACCCAGCGGTGCCCTCTTCGTCTCAGTGGAGCGCCACGGGATCGCTTACGCATGCTATCGCGACGCCCGACGGTTTGCCCGCCTACGTGGCCTTCTACTAGAGAGTGCTCCCGGGCACCGAAAGCACTCTTACGCCCTGGTGGTATGTGGGAAAGTGGACGTCTCTCACATGGGTTTTTCTATAGCGGAGGGAGAAGATGCGCATAGCGTCGTATTCTTCTCCCTGGTCGTCTTCTGCAGATCAGGTCAGCGCCAAGTGCTAGGAGTTACAAATTTTGCATGAGGATTCTTTGTAGAACGTAACAATAAAAATGGGGGTTAGAAGTTTGTATGAAAGTCCTGTGTTTAGCGCGACTGAAACCGCGAGAGCGGCTAGATATCCATATATTTATACATATATGTAAGTAACTAAAACAAAATTTACTACACAATGAATGACATCATCATCTGGAATCAGCTGGATGTACAACTCCTCACCAACGTACAACAGACTCATCATGTCCGGGCTCGTTGAAATGGACTCAATGAATAGATTAGTTTTTTTTTTTTAAATTATCTATAAACCACGCAGACGAAGCCGCAAGCAGAAAATAGTAAAGTTTATTTATTTATATACCGAACAAAATTTACAGAAAACAATATTATCATTAGAAAAAATTGTAGGTAAATAGGATAACTTATCTCTTATAACAGATCTCTTACAGAAGCTCTTGACATAATGTAGATACATAAACATCTGCAATAGAATAGTAATAAAAATACGATAAATTTTATATAATTACATACTAAGACAATTATCATCATAATTTAATGCCATAGTATTACGTTACGCTTTATATATAAACTTTAACCTCGACATAAACATTAAAGTACTTTCAAAACTTGTACGAGCATAAAAATGATAATTACATTGTAAACGCAATCGCGTGCGAATGGTACTTTACAATACTTAAAGCTTTTATCAACTCACACGTCACAGCTAACACAACACCTATGTACTTATAGCGAGATTGCGTAATTATTCTTTGAGAAATACATTATATGTTGTATGATAAATAACACTTTAAAAAAAACTAATTCAAAAGCTAAATACGGAATTTCATTTGCTTAGACGACGTACTAAGTTAATTCATATTTAATATAACGAATCCTATCGCGATAACTAATGGTAGTAATACCTGCGAGAGTCAGCTCGTGACCACAATGGGTGCAACTTCGTGGCTAATGATATAATAATAACATAATAAATAATTATAATAACGGTAAAGACATTATAAATATTGTGAGGGTAAACGAAGAAAACTCGCGCACTCGCCGCCGGAGGGCGCACGGTACACCAGTCAGCTCGTGACCATGACGAATGTAACTTCGTCGAATCGTTGGGCAATAAAAAGGTATTACTACCATTAGTTATCGCGATAAGACCCGCTATATTAATGAATAGTATAAATCGCGAAAGTTTAAAATATACTAATTCCAGTTATTTTTGTTTTCAAAATCAAAGTACTAAACCTATTTTGATAAAGAATTTATTTGACCAATCTCAAAGTACACTCTTTTATATAAAAGAAATGACGGAGTTCTGAGGTAACAATCATAAAAATATATACGCTACGAATTCAGAGCGTCCTCCATTTTGTAAAGAGCCGAGGTGGCATAGTGCTTACCAAGACGTACTCGGTATCCACCGTTAGTTCGAACCTTGTTCAAACAACGCTGAATTTTCGAGTACTTTTAAATATATTTTGTGTAGTACTTTTAAATATATGTTTAGTTTAAAGATATTTAAAGAGCCGAGTTGGCCTAGTGGCTAGAAAACGTTGATTTTAACCGACGATCACGGGTTAGAGCCCCAACAAGTTTTCAAGTGCTAAATTAGTGTTTAAATTCATCCTTGCTCGGCAGTGAAGGAAAACATCGCGAGGAGACCTGCATGTACCAGAAGACATTCTGACATATGTATATATACCGCCAATTCGCAGCGGAGCATCGGTGGATTAAGCTCTAAACCTTCTCCTTAATAGGAGAGCAGGCCTTTGCCCAGTGGGCCATTTACTTATACTTACTTGTATTTAAATGCATCTTATGCTAATATCGAAGAAAATGTGCCTGTGACGGAAGAAATTCGAAGCAATAAAGCAGCGTGACCTGCTTAATAGAAGAGGCCTTCTTGTCATTCATATATCATACTCAAGATTTTTAATCCATATATCTGAAAATTGGTTAATTCGACTACCAAAACTCATTTACATTCGTATTTAAATAGGATAGCGCAGTGGTCTGGCTGAAGCGCTTACGGTCGCTGGTGCCATTCCCGATCACGCTAAACGTCTTTATTGACTATACTACAATATTGTCTGTCTTAGTCTGGGTGTTTGTGTTGTATGTTTTCGGACCCAGGATCATCAGATCCAGGATCTAATGAAGCCGTTGATTGTGACGCGTTTATTTATTTAGATAATAAGTTGGTGACAACATCACTGCCTTTAGTGCGAGTGACACTGACTTTATAAAATAAAAAAAAAATCAAAATATATCATGTGTGGGCAGAAATATTTTTTTTAATGTCCTCGAGTGGAATATATCAATTTAAACCGCTCTAAAAGACGAGTACTAAAATACAATCGATAAGTTTGAAACACTTTGAAGAGACAAATCATAGATAAAAGAACTTATATATAATTTTCTAAACTATCTTAGCGTTGTTTAATCAAAAGTCTGTCATTTTATCATGAATATAAAAATAAAACGCTTACCGCATCTGTCTCGCGTCTACTCTTTGACGTGAACTCATTTATTCCACGTCAGCCAATCAAAGGGCCCATTTTAATTAGAGATCATTGTGAGGGTATCAATCAACGTTGCCTGGGAACTAAATTAAAAATGTTATATTACTCAATCACGCGTCACATTCTCATTTTCCCCCATATCCATGTCTATATTTGGATTATGATAAGCAATAATGTTTCAACTCACAAAATATCAATTTCACGTATTTAACATTATTCAAAAAATAATCAAGTCATCTAAACGAAATAAGCACGGATAAGTCTCTTAGTCTAATGTTTAGAATATTGAAGTCTGTTCCATAATTTGGATTATGCAAATTTCTCATTTATTTGAAAAACTCTTCTATATCTTCTTTAAGTTCTTTAAATTTATAATACCTTTTATATTAGAAAAGAAAAGATGGATATATGTACTTCTTCAAACAAATTTATTAAGAATAGGTTTGACATCTTTTGACGCCATTTTCTCAAAATAAAGTCCGTGTAGCTTGAAATACAATTACTTATCAGCGTCCATTTATACTATCTATAATCTATACTAAAATAATTAAGAGGGAGCGAATTTTATTTTTATATGCCAAATAAACACCGGGATCACAGAACCTATTTTAAAAATTATGGTATAATTTGAAAGATACATTGATCTAGATGGTCATATACGAGATTTGATGTATATATCCGTATTATTTTTAAGCTAAATGGACGCTGATAAGCAATAATGTGTCAACCCACACGGACTTCATTTTGAGAAAATGGCGTCTAAAGATGGCAAACCTATTCCTACTTAATTTGTTTAAAGAAGTTTATATCCATCTTTGTTTTTTTTTTGTTTAAAAAGTATAATGAATTAAAAGTAGATTAATATATTTAATATATTATCTAATAAAAAGTTTTTCAAATATTTCAGATTATTCTATAAATTACAAAATATGAAACGCACTTGAAATACGAAACAAATATTAAGACACTTTTTCCGTACTTATTTAGTTTATGTGTCTTGATTTTTTTTTTTGAATAAAGTTGAATAGTTGATGCAGTATCAAAATACATCAATATCTCCAATTTGACTTTTTGTGGGTTGACACATTATTGCTTATCAGCATCCACGAGCAAAAGCTACTTAAAAAAACTACTCAAAAAACTACTCAAAAAAATTGTTTGAATAAACGCACTAATGTCCTCTCTCTGTCGGCAGATCGAGAAAAGTGAGACCATCTTGGAAATTAAGAATAGAAATGGATCACTAACTAATTTCCGTAAAATATTTTTCGAGCCGTTCTTGTTAAAAAATATTTAATGTCAGAATTTTTAAACTTTTCACGATTGTCATTTCTTGTTCATTCTTTGTTCTATGAACCTCATCGATAAAGTTAATGTCCACGGGCAATTAACACTTTCGTTACGTTTATAGCTTTAAAAGTACCTCTATTCAGGTCACTAAAGAACCATCACATATGTCACGCTGATCTATAGTTGTTTCTTTCTAACATACGTATAGATTACGTTAGAGAGTGGGACGGGAAATATGATGTTAAAACTTCAATCGTTTAAAAATTGAACGTTTATTTTTTAATTGAAATCATTTTGTGGACAAGGTAAAGTGTAGGAAAGTGCTATAAGCACATGATTAGGCCTGAAGTTTATAGGAGATGACCAGGAGCCAAAATACATAACGAAGGGATATCATATCGTGGTACGTTACGACATCGTGAAACGTTATGTCTCGTTACGAATTTGTTTAGGCGAGAATTAAACTTGTACATTTACTGGCAATGCCTTCCTTTTGACGGCTACACCTTTCATAAGGTAATTGTTACTAGGTTATAGAGTTATTTTATATCAATTAAGAGCCGAGATGGCCTACTGGTTTGAACGCGTCGATCTCAACAGATGAGCGCGACCAACAAACCCCGGCACCGCTGAATTTTTAAGTACAAAAATAGTGTTAATATTCTCTTGAGCTTGACGATGATGGTAAACTTCGTGAGGAAACCTGCATGTCCGGGGAAAAATTCTGCCACATGCACATATATGACTGACACGTTGGCGCAGTGGTCACTAGAACTGACTGAAGCGCTAGTCGCGGGTTCGATCCCCGCTCACGGCAAATGTTTGTATTGGCCATACGGATGTTTGCCGTCTTGGTGTTTGTGTTAGTGTTGTGAGTGTTTCCGGACACATGACACAAGATCACGATCTTAATGGGGGCCGTTAAGTGATGCGTTTATTTATTGTATTTTATTTTATATCCACCAACGCGCAGTGTAGTAGCGTGGTGAATTAAGCTCTAAATCTTCTCCTTAAGATCTTGTCCTAATAAGAGCCCTTTTTAACTTTTAACATCAAATGCGAGATTAAAGCTTATATACATATATAATTCTCATCTAAAAATAATCTTATCGTTGTCTAGATTTTCGCTTTTGATAAAAATAATTAATATACGCGATTTAAATCCGTTTAAAATAGTTTTATTTCAATAAAAATAATCTTTTCTTAAAATAGTTTTAGTTCAATGTGCAGTAATCGCGAATGTCCAAGAAACATTGTACAAACGAATCAGTCAATCGCTCTAACTGTGTCTAGGGGCCCTGATTCCATTAGCAATCTTGCCATCGTAACTCATATCGTATGCCAAACATGTCAGGCATATTACGAAATGCACTCAATTGACGGACATCCTTCTTTGTCGTTCCAGCGGATGAAATAGACATATATATTAATTTGCCGTCCCTTTCTTACAAAGAAACGACGATATTATAATTTATAATACCAGGTCTATTTGCTCTTAAGCTTTTTAATGTTCTAAGTTGCTGTAAAATATTTTTAAAATGCTAATTTCCGTTTGCTGCTTCGTCCGCATGTTTGTTAGTTATATTAATATAATCAAAATTTGTTACAAAATATGTCATCAAAATAAACTAAATGGCTTAGTTTGCTGGTATTTTTTAGTTTACTTCTATTCTAATACATCAAATCAAAAATTTCACACAACATGATTTCAACCCGCACCCTCCTGCGTACCGTGCCAGGTGCTCTGTCAATTGAGCTATAGGCCGCATATTAACAATATCAACATTCTTGACATGATGATTTTTTATGCTGTCTAAATCAACCATGGTTATGTCTATAATGGAGTTATTCAAGCACAAGCTTTTCAATCTCAAAGTATACCCTACATTTTCAGATTGGTCACGTATAATCTTTACCAAAATATATTCAATAATTTAGTTTTAAAACCAAAATAGCTAGAACAAGTATATCATTAAAAAAAAAAAACGAAATAACGTGTTTTGCTTTTGAAGTTGATTTCTTTTTCTTTAACGCTAGCTCGCGTTTATGGTTACTGTTCGTCTGAGTCCCAGCGTGATCTTATATGGATGCTGATAAGCAATAGTGTGTCAACCCACCAAAAGTCAAATTCGGAGATATTGATGTATTTTGATAGTGTATCACCTATTTAACATTATTCAATGAAAAATAAAGTCATATAAACTAAAAAAGTACAGAAAACAGATTCTTAATTCATTGTTTCGAATTTTAAGGTCGTTCCATATTTTGTAATCTATACAATAATCTCATATATTCAAAAAACTTTTTATTAGATAATATATTAAATATATCAACCTGCTTTTAATACATTATACGTTTTATCAAAAAAGAAAAGAAAATATGGGTAAATATTTATTCAAACAAATGTATTAAGAATCGGTTTCATATCTTTAGACGTCATTTTCTCAAAATGAAGTTCGTGTGGCTTGACACAGTATTGCTTATCAGCGTCCATATAGCATATAACCTTCCTCAATAAATGGGCTAGTTATTTTAAAAGGGATCAGTAGTTTCAGAAATCACCCCCTATATACAAACTTTGCCTCTTTATAATATTAGTATAGATTATTACCCCCGCGTGTTATTTGTGATGCAGAACAGCATCAGTCATTCGATATCTGGTAGTGGTATAAGTGATATACGTGTGACCGCGGAAGTATCATCTTACATCGTTCTGGGATGCTGCACATGAAACTAACTTCATCCTGTTTAAAGGTTGATTTATATTTGACTGACGTGACGGCACGTGTCGTGTCATTACGTGATGGTTAGTGTTTAGATTATTATGTCGTATTCTAACACATCGGGACAATATTTTGAATCAATACAACCGCAATTCTAGAAAAGGTGAAAACGATTGGAATGTTCTTCTATCAGTCATCGGATTCTTATTCAGATTTTAAAGAAGAATTTAATTTTTAATGGTGGCAACTCTTTTAAAAAAAATAAATAATGTGATTTTGGATTCATAACTCAGTACTACCGCATACGCACTTCAGTCTGTCTCGTGAGAGCGCCATTGCGCACCTCCGAAAGCCGCTCGTCTCATGCGAACCGGTTACAATCCTGATGCGACACGTCAGAAGTCATCACATGTCATAACACATCAATGTAAACGTTGTCATACAAAATGTACGACACCGATTCCGTTCTGATGCGCCACAGCACGACACGTCAGTAAAATATAAATCCGCCTTAACCTCGAACGCCGCGACCGACAAACTGACATTTCCCACGCCGTAAATTTTTAGTTATACGCGACTGCAATTGTATAATTTGACACCAAAATTAAAAAAAAAAACAACGAAAGAGCTTAATTTTATCGACTATAGGTCTTTTTTAGTATTTATTTGACTTCAATAATTATTTATTTAATGATAATAGTTTATCAAGTTGAAAATATCGCGTTGTGTAAGTATAACGCGGATCCAGTTAATTATATTTAATTAAATACTCATACTTCTCCCAAAAATATACATTAAAATAGCGAAAACCCAATCCAAATCGGATGCGAAATACACACCTTTACATACAAACACAGACACATTTTTTTGAAGTCGGTTAAAAATACAAATACATTTCCGTCGTATCCACAATGTACATTAACATTCTACCGTCATAGTTCCATACGTCCTTCGTCTTAAAACAATAAATGGTATTCTCAAATATATCATAAATAAATAGTGTTTTTTTACAAGTCGCGCGTCAATCGCGCGTCGTTAGAATCACAAGTGCTGACGCGTTTAAAACGCCTTGACGGGCCTATATCTTGAATAAATGAATTTAATTGAATATACGCAATGTTATAATATTTGTGTGGATATAACAAATATTCTATATATTTTATGGACGCTGATAAGCAATAATATGTCAACCAAAAAAAAAAATTAAAATCCTGAGATTCATCAAAATCGACCACAAGCCTCAAAAGCTTTAAGTATTATTATCTATTTCTTATAATTTCGGATTTGGCCATTCACGCCCTAAATATACATACACTCGGTATATAAGACTTTCATACAAACTTCCAACCCCCGTTTTACCACCTCATATCACTTGTAGTTTCTAAGATTTCATGATGAGTGACCTTTCGTTTAAATAAAATAAAATTACAATGTCTATATTTGTGTAATAATACAACAATAACAATAAAATATTATATATATTATAGGAATAATTTTGTCTTCTACGTTTTCCCGCTTATAATTTTGAATACGGAACCTTTCAACTTTAATATTCAAAATTAACGCAAACGCAGTCACAGAACTTGTATTAGTACACAGTATATTTATGTGTACATAACACTACATCAAGGTCATCAAGCCTAAAGGTAAAAATTCTCGATTATGTAATGTACAGAACAGTACTCATAGTATGAGTTTAAATAGTTTTCGATAACGTTATTTTCGATCGGTATTTTTCCATGCATTGATTAGCCGGACTTATCACGAAATTTTCTCAAGAGGCGCCAGTCAATGTATGTATAAAAAAACTATACTTAAAAAAGGGAAACTGACTTCGAAAGCAAAATACGTAATTTCGTTTATTTGGACGACATAGTTATTCCAATTATTTTGACATTAAAACCAAACTCCTAAACCGATTTTAATGAAAATTCTGAAAGACTAATCGGAGAGTATACTCCATCAAACAACAAAGAATTAACCACATCTGTCCAGCCGTTTTCGAGAAATAAAAATTTCCCTGCAAGAGAAGAATTGAGACCTCTTAATTTTTGGAAGTCGGTAAACGCCAACAATTACTAATGTCTGTGATTTTCTCTCCCTACGAAATGAAGAATAGACATTATGTTTAACCAAAATTTGAGCCTTGAAAAAAAATTACCATAAAAGACTAATTAAACAGGATGATTAAATGGATGAGTCGGGAAAGATCTAAAATAATTTTACATAGAAAAATATTTTAAAAGAAATCAAGTCACAGATTTAAAAGTTTAATGAAATACAATCAAAGATGAACAAAATTCTAGACGGCTTCGAAAATCGTCACCTGATTTTCAAAAGTGAGTTTGCAAACTGTAACATGTATACTGAACCGTTTGCGTTTTAAGATTCAATCAATCAATTCTTCGTTAATAGATTTTAAGATTTAATATGGATAAAATATAGCACCATATATCATCGCATAATGTTTGCGCTGGTGTATTTTGTCAAAACGAAATCTACACTACAAATTTGAAAAAAAAAATTATGCAATGAATCAGTTTTTTTTAGTCCCAAACAAAGCACGCCTGAGGAAATTTTCATTGGAAATATAATTTACAATCGTTAAATTTATCAAAGAATGTCTTGTACCTCCTCTTACATGTTAGGACTGGAATCTGTCAAATTTGTATTAAAGAAATAAGCGATACCTGGCGCAGTGCCTAAAAATAATAGAGCTAGATATACCACAGAAATCAGCCAGCCAAGACAAACCACAATATAGATCAAATTATAAAAAATAAACCGAAACAAAGTTAATTAATTATGTCATATTAATCAACATATGGATGAATTAAAACTCTAATATATGGACGCTGATAAGCAATACTGTGTCAGCCCACACCGACTTAATTTTGAGAAAATGCCGCCTAAAAGATCTAACTTATGTTAATAAATCTGTTTGAAGAAGAATATATCCATCTTTTATTTTCTGGTTTGATAAAAAAGTTTAATGAATTAAAAGCAGATTGGCTAGTAAAGAATTTGATCTAATAATAAGTTTTTCAAATATGTGAGATTAATGCATAATCCAAAATATGGAATTCAATATTCTAAACATTAGATTAGGAAACTTGTTTAATGTTAAATATAAAATGCATTATCAGAATACATCAATATCTCTATATTCGACCTATTATCCCTTCTTATCTCTTTTTGTGGGTTGGCACATTATTGCTTAACGGCATCCATATAAAAAAAATAATTAATCGTTTGCACATCATTGCGACAACACTATTAACCTAAAGAAATCAGCCAGACAAAACAAACCACAATAGTATCAAAGTATAAAAAAATAATTCGTAAGAAAATCTATATTAATTTACAAATGGATTAATGAGAAATGTAATATACGATAAAAAATAATGATTGAATATTTGTTTCTATCTTTTGCAACAGCGGAAAGTTTAAGGTATAGTACAAATAACTCAGTAGATGGCGCTCGTGTTGCACCAGAATTCTGAATAAACGCTAGCAAAGTTGCGAGCAAAAGTGTCTACAATTCATTTGATGTTAATCCACGCATGATTAAATAATGCTAAAACTTTAAACATCACACCAAAAATAGCGACACTGTGGTTTGAACCTGAGGGTCTGTTTAATTATTCATTGTTCTCAAACTCGAAAAACAAGACTCCGAACTTCGAGTGAATACTTGGGGTATTCACTCGAAGTTCGGAGTCCCTATCAGATTGGTCAGTCGGATAGACGAGGGTGTCCCCATTTAGTGCTCTCCCAGATTTATTTATAACATTAACTAGTTAAAACAGTTGTTTACCGAGTGTGAGGGCGGGGTAAGTGGGCCGTAGGGCTGTGTCACATTTTGATAATCAATTTAATTTACACTAATATTATAAAGAAGTAATATTTGTATATAGAGGGTACTCTTTAAAACTAGTAATTTTATTTAAAAAAAAATCGTTTTGCGTTGGATATTGAGGAAGTTAAAAGGTGTATTACATCGTGCTACAACTCAAATGAGCAAAGCAGAAACCATAAACGCGAGGAAAATCGCGTGGAGAAACTAATAAATTATAAATGCGAAACTTTGTTAATCTGTTCGTTTGTCACTTGTGTAAGTAAACAATGAGGCTATCATTGGTTTTAGTTTATTTAAAAAAAGTTTTAAAAAAAGAGAAGAGAGAGAGAAAGAAAATAAAACTGTATATACCTTTTTTACTATAACACCTGACAAAGAAGCAGGCGGGTCATCTGATATGTGATCATTGCCCCTTATAAACATTTGCAACATTTAAGGAGACAAGAATTCGTTCCGGGATAGAAACCAAATAAGGGAAATAACGGAAAGTACAGAAGTTAGTGCTGTAGGTTTCCAGCTCCTCTGCTATAAATGCCTGTTATTAGTTTAAGTGCATTTTCATAAAAGAAGGAGTTCTCAAACGGTAGTGTTTTTTCGTAATGTACCTTTTTTAGCCGATTTTGAAAACTATTTTATTTTATTAGTTTGGTACCATATAATGCTGATCAAAAACGGTTTAGTGGTTTGGTTTTAAAGTTGAAATAATTAGAATCATAATCAAAATAAAAAAATACTTTATTCAAGTAGGCTCTCACAAGGACTTTTGAATCGTCAATACATAAAAAAAAAAACATCAATAATAAAGCTATCAACGGTTGTCAAGAAACTCGATAGTTATTCTTTTGAAATTTTGTCAATACAATACAGTTTATGATTACAAATTGATTATTTATCCTGTACGAAATTCAGCATATATTTTTTTTGTGAATGTAAACTATATTGTTATAAATATAATCATATAAATATAATAACAATATCATCCAAGTAAACGAAATATCGTACATCGCTTTTGAAGTCGGTTCTTTTTTTTTGTAAATGATTACTAAACTACTGTAGAAGTTTAATGACTATGAAAAAGCGTAAAAGAAATTTAAGCAAACAGACAAATAGTCGCTTTAAAATTAATATTATAGAAATCTGTTAGCAACCCTACCGACAGCATCTATGTGTAGATCGTCGGCTAAATTCAGAAGGCAATTCCATCAAAGCAGCAGAACGTGAAAAGAACCTAATTTTGGCAAGCGGATAGCACTTACGAGATTTATGTCTAACCATTAAAATAAAACAATAGTTATTTGTAACGAAATCTATACTTATATAATAAAGAAAGAGCGATTTATGTACGTGCGAAGTCTTGAACCACTGAATCTATTTTAAACATTATATTTATGTTATATTATTGTTACTATTATTTATATATGTGTATCAATTTAAAGCAAAATCTAATTATACATAACTAGTCACCCCTCGCGGTATCACTTACGCTTATGGTTACTGATCCGCTTCTATGAGTCGTAGCGTGATGTACATGTGTGTATGCCTACACCTTCTTCAATAATCGAGCTATCCATCGGAGAAATATTTTTTCAAATTGAATTAATACTTACATACAAATTTTACCTCTCTATAATATTAGTACAGAATCCAGAAACATTACCTCGCCCCTCTCCCTCCCCGCTTACCCAATTAATTAAGACCCCCACCTCCAACACCAGAGGGACATTAGCGGACCATTACTCGACTACATACACGCCGAATCATGAATCTCAGTAACCAATCAGTCACGGTGACAAGTCTCTTTCCCGTTATGGTTTCACACTAATACATAAATGTATCGCTTATAAAGCCTTACCTTTAAAGGCACAGCAGAGACCTCCGCGAGCCCTGTCAATCTGTCAGTCTGTCACGGCTGCGAATCTTGCGCCGTCTCAGCTATGGTACGGCGCGTTTCACTTGTTAGGTGTAAAATTTATAGCTTTATGAGTCTTGTCGTCTCGAATTAAACTCTGTATAAAATATGCGTGTTGAATCTTAAACGGCAATTCGTTTTGCAAAACAAATTTATACGTCCTACGTTAAATTATTATAATGTCAAATGTAAACGTAATTTATTAGAAGCTTCGAGAGAACCGTTTCGAACTTCGTTTCGCTTAAAACAATTGTTATGAAAAAAGCAATATATATATATATTTCAATCGTTTCCAAAAAAGGAGGTTCTATGTTCGGCTTTACGCATTTTTTAAAAAATTTTATTTTTAGCAACTTTTTATATTAGAATAAACTAGTTGTGCTCCACGCTTTCACATGCGTTAATTTGAGGAAAATTATATTTATATAATGTTTACCTTCCCCGCTTGAATTGGATATTGTTTAATATTTCATTAGTTTTAATTTTGTTTACGCATATAATTTTCTTAATTTTTTTATATATTAATTAAAATAAATATAAATTTTTAATAATAGTAAAAGTACTCCTTATAACATAAGCTATCTGTGAGTGAAAGTCCCGTCGCAAATCGGTGCAGCCGTTTCAGATATCAGCCGGAATAAACAAGACAGACAGACAAAAATGTCTAAAATTGTGTTTTTGATGGAAGTACCTTGTATATTTTCGTGTATCTCGTTAAAAGCTGTTAATTTGATATTACAAACGGACACTTCAATTTTATTTATTTCTAGAGATGAGTCCAAGCCTTTAAACTCATTTATGGATGGAGGGATATAAAGGTCGTCCGTATATTAATACTAATGGTACAATGGCTATTGACGCGTTAAATTAAATTTATATCTAAAGTTTTCTCTATAATATTATCCTTGCCTCATTTTCGTCTTCGAAACTTCTGGAACATAAAAAAAAAACTTTCACTAGTCTTTATGCCACATATATTTTGATAAAGTCTAGAAAGTTCGATTTTTTTTGTCATTTTTTAGCAGACTTCCAAAAAAGGAGATGGTTCTCAATTGCGGCTTGAACGGTTTGGTTATATTGTGGTCCAATAATACAGATGTGATATTAGTGTTCATATAAAAATTTGCGCCGAAACTGCTTTAAGTATTTTTCTTTATTTTTCATAGTTTCGGTTTTTGGACTATTGGCCATCGAGGTACAATTAAAATATACAGCCTGTATACCTTCAAAACTTCGTTGAAACATTTGCGGTTCCGCTGGTGCCACAAATGTTCGTTGGGGACGGTGATCATTTAACATCGAGACATCCGCCTTTTCAATTCCCTGGTACTTTATTATTTCTTTTAATACTATCGTCGATCTATATCGACTATATCGATTCTACAAAGGACTAGCAGCTCCTCGTGGTTTCATTCGCGCTTAATATAAAGTTTTCTTCCAAACCCCATTTGACAACCTTAGGGGGAGAATTTTTCGTGAGCACCTACGTCCTAAAAAGAACCCCCATTTTTTATTTTAAACTCCTAGCACTTGTAGTTTTCGTGGTGAGTGAGTGACCTTTCGCTTTAATATAAATAGTATATCTATAACCACAATAACACCCATACCAATAGATACGGAAAAAATATTATCACAACATCACCCGCAATGCTTAATTCAATACGTATAAATAACAAACACGATTCATCTCATTTTGCAGGGTAATGTAATAAAAATACCAATTATGTAGGTAATTTGTTACGAAAAAAAAATTAAAAATACCACGTAGACAGCCCTAAGCCGCCCTACGCCGTAATAAGTAGAAGCATCCTACTTCAAACGTAGGGTGACCATAAGTATCGATAATTTAAATTTTTGATAACGTCGTCTTAGATTTTCGCGATTATTACTCATTGAAATAAAACTATTTTAAACGGATTTAAATCGCGTATATTAACTATTATTATCATCCCGACGTTTCAAGCACTTAACCGTTCGTGGTCACGGGTAGAGTCAACGCGCGGTTAAAATTACGCAATTTAAATCCGTTTAAAATAGTTTTATTTCAATTAAATTTTTGATTTTAAATTGTCTTTAAAAATATATATTAACTTGTATGGTTCTGTTACCTAATATAATAACCAACTCAACAAAAAGTGGGAACCGACTTCAAAAAGAAAAATACATAAATTCGTATTATATATAGACTTAGTTATTCTGGTTATTTTGATTTTAAAACCAAACTATAGAACCGATTTTGATAAAAATTCTATGGAACCAATAGTAGAGTAGGGCCTTTAAAAAAACCAAATCTGTCGAGCCGTTTTCGTGTAATGGGTGAACATACAGACATATAAAAAACGTTCCTAACGAATTGAGAACCTCTTCCTTTTTTGAAAGTGGTTTAAAAATAAAACCGTTCAAACATGTGGTTCTGTGTGCTATACTGTACTGTAAAATAATATCAGTTTTTTTAATTACGCTGTATTAATGTTACTTTATATAATACGATAAGAAATAATCGCTTACAATTTATTTTACTTATCAATATTTAAGTTATAAGAAAAACAAGAAAGAAACTAGCATAAAAATAACATACAATTAGGCTTAAGCTATGACGTATCAATAATGACTTTAAATTAAATCAATTAACTTCACCTTAATATCGATACAAATTAATTTCAAATTAAATACAACTATTTATTCGTGTGTAGATCTATTACATCCATTTATTGTATGACTTCAAACAAGAAGATTCTAGAAAGAGGATTTTCATTTAAAAAGTGTTTAAGTAATGATTTGTATAACATGACAAAACTTATATAAAAAGCTCTTTTATTTAGAAAAATAGCCGGTAAACAAGCAGGCAGGATTGATGTTAAGTGATCACCACCGCCGATGGACACTTGCTGCATCAGAGAAACCACAATGCGTTACCAGCTGAAAAATGAAACTATGTTTACATTTTTATGTCGAAAATCAAGTTCAAATGTCAAAATAAATACTTTTGATTATTATTATTATACGTATATTCTACGATTCAACTTGCGCGATATAAAAGTTATGCGAACCCCTATTTTCTTCTATAATTGAATTCAAAAGATATAACAAACTTTAGTAAACTAAAACAACTCTCAAGAAGACCTTCTAGGAACAAAGGATATATAAGCGCCCATCTAAGAAATTCAGCAAGAAAAGGAAAAAAAAAACATAATAGAAAGTTGAACAAGTTTGACAAATATTCAATTTGTGAACAAATACCTTATCCGACTTACGCTAGTTCCATTTCAGTTCAAATAAGCGAATTTGTAACACTTCCGCTAATTCGATACCTGATTTTAATCGTATTCAAGCTAACTCGATTTCAGTTCTAATGACTTATACGAATCTCTATCAAATCGATTTCAATTTAAATGACACACGCAATTATTTACTCGGACTAACGCATTTTCGATTCGAGTAACCTACGCAACTTTATGACCCGATCTTAAACGAATTCGATATCGATTTAAATGAAATACATTTTACGAGCCGAGATGCTAGTGGTTAGAACACGTTGGTCTCAACCAATGATCGCGGGTTTAAATTCCGGCTAGTACCGCTGAATTTGCATGTGTTAAATTTATGTTTAAATGCATCTCATATTCTATGGTATATGTATGAAATAATCTATACTAATATTACTTATTTATAATATATTAAAGCTGAAGAATTTGTTTGTATGTTTGAACGCGCTAATCTCAGAAAATTTAATTCGATTTAGATTTAGTTCGATTTTTTTTGCGTTAGATAGTTTATTTATTGAGGAAGGATGTAGGCTATATTAGATCACGCTACGACTCATAGGAACAAAGCAGTAACCATAAACGCGAATTAAACCGCAAGGGCCAGCTAGTCGTGACTATACATGAATTTACCAGAAGAAATTCTGATACGTGTATATCCCCCAACCCACAGTAGAGCAGCGTGATGGATTAAGCTCTTATACCTTCTCCTTAATAGAAGAAGATACCTTTATCCAGCAATGGGACGTTAACAGGCTATTTCTTTACTTTTTTTACACTTTATCGGGAACCGAACAATATCAATGGCATGCATTTGGTGAAGCTTATATGTCCAACAGAGGACTACAACAGATCAATGATGACGATGACGCGACTAAATACTTTATATTAAACGATTTCGATTCGAATGGTATACACCGTAAATATTAGTCGAGTGAGTGTTTAAGGGAGTAACAAATCGGCTGATAAGTCTCTTTTCAGGATTATGATTCGTCAAGTCACGTGACAGCCTTGGAAAATGATAGATATTGTCACTAAATTCTATTCATCTCGTTATACAAATGGTAGATTTTTGGAGGCTTATGCCCAGTTCATATCGGTCTGTCTTTAGTTTACGTCTATATATATCTATATATATTGAAATCTCAGGAACTATATCACCAACAAACTTAAAATGTGGCGGGTAGGTTTCTTATAGGATGTAGACACAGGCTAAGACTTTTACGAAATACCAGACCAAACTAACACGGGCGATGGAAGTTTATATAAGAATCCCATATGTTTGAAGTAAGAGACTTGAAATTTAAAATGTATGCTCTATAGACAGTATGGAGGTGTACTTGTAAGGTATCTTTAGAACCTCTTTATTTTAATGTGACGTCTTAAAAAGCTACATTGCACCAATTGAATCTCGTAAGATTCTACAATTTAAGAAATTAAAGTCACCCTACACTCCACTGCGATACAGGTACTGTTTGTGACTGGGAACGAACATCGCATAGCTTGCCATTTAATTGTTATTTATGTATAAGTTAGTGCTGTTTTTAGCGATCATAGAGGGCTCGATGAAAGTGTTTATGGGTTTCATATATCAACTCTAAGGGGCCCCACACTTTGATGTCGGTGTGTTGAAACGTGAAGTTGACAGATGTCGTGTTATTTTAGTGGAATGTTTGTATGCATTCGTTTACACAACTGCCGCGCAGTCGAACAGAGTTGAATGGTGATTAGCAATACCGTGTCAACCAAAGAGTCCTATTGATGTATTCCGACAATATATCTCGTATTTAACATTATTTAAAAAAATCACATCATTTTATCTCAAGCAAATAACTACGGAAAAAAGTTTCTTAATTTAATGTTTCGAATATTTAGGTGTGCTTAATATTTTTCAATAAATTGCGTATTGATCTAATATATTTAAAAAACTTATTATTAGATGAAACGTTTTATTATACTACTTTTAATTCATTATATCCTTTATCAAAATAAAAAGAAAAAATCTATATATAGTACGTCTTCGAAGAAAATTATCAAGAATAGGTTTGACATCTTTAAGACGCCATTTTCTCAAAATGAAGTCCGTGTGGCTTGACATTGCTTATCAGCGTCCAGTCGTGCGTTAAGGACTAAAACGCGTCAGGGTTAATAACGCCTGTTAGACCTTCAGTCCCATCGCCACATTATCTGCCTCTTTAATAAAATATTCTGGGATTTTTGTATGAAACTAAGCTCCTCCTCATGTACCTAGTTGAATTTCGGAGTAGAAAAAATATTCATATAAAATACGGTGAATTAAAAAACCAGTGTAAGTAGTTCGGATTAGCACACCGAGTGAGTGTCCCGCTTATATCCGACTTAAGCTTGGCCGGTTTTCATAATTTGGGACTTTTTTTTTCAGATTTTATATTTTATTCATACTAAAAATTAATGCTTGAATATATCACCGTTCTTACAATATTTTTGCTTTTGAAATCATTTATTTTCTTTAAAAAAAAATTAGTTATAAATTTGCATTATTTTTATTAGTTGAGATATCCTTTGACTACAGAACAAATCGATACACAAAAATAAAACATGCACTGAAATTCGCGCTCGTCAAGTTACTCTATACACATAGCGACAATGCATAAAAATTATGCAGTTTTACAACACTCCCATACAAAACGTCAGCTCGTAACCGCCTCGAACGCATATGGCTATTCATACGTATACTTAATATGCACACGACATTTGAATGAGAGAAAATGGGACACCATATTGTCAACGTTTTCTTTTGTCTCCGATTTCTTTGGACGAATTCAAGCTCGGTTCGATTTTAATCCTTATTCGAAATTACATAAGGGTTATTATATCGTTAACTAGCCTATCGCGGTGTCACTTACGTTTATGGTTACTGCGTTGCTCTTGTAAGTCATAGCGTGATGTAATATAGCCTATAATCTTCTTCAATGAACGGGACTATTTAATAGAAAATATTTTTTCTAATCGGATCGGTAGATTCAGAAATTACACCTACATATAAACTTACAAACAAATTTTACCGTTTTTTATATTAGTATAGATGATTTTTCGTATCGACGTCGGTGTTTTATAAGAATTTTTGTTTAATCATTTTTTTTCCTTTTTAAACAGTTTTATGATTAGATATTTAAAAGTTTAATTAGAATTTTCGTCTAATTACTTTGTGAAGAAGCTTAACTGTTATTAATTTAATTTAAATAGCTAAAGAATTAGTTTTATTTGAAGTGCTTTTTAGTTACATTTATGATTAAAAAAACGCCATTTAACTTTGAAAGTCTAATAATTTGCTTCAACAAACGAACACGATATACTTAAACGAGAATTTAAGACTGAATCCGTGAAACCTTTGTATTAAGTAGAATAAATAATTTAAGATTTTTTAATATACAGGATGTATGGCCAGATAACAAAGGCCTAGTCTACGATTACAAATATACAGATAAGAGATATTTTTATTGCGGATATAAAAAGAGTAGATTTAAGTGTAGTAATGACGTGAAATTTAATTATTATTATTGAACTTCATGTATAAAATAAAAAGAAAACGATCGAATATCGAATATTAGTTACATAAATATAAAATCAATATTTATTTAACGTATATTCGATATAGCTATTTTCACCGTCATCGACTTTCGTTTTCGCAATATAAAATTTTTATTTTTTTTTAAATTTCTGCAATTCTTTGAATTCAGTTTTTCTTAATTTCAAAATCAGTCACATGGTTTCGTTCAACAAATTTCTCTAGCTCTCTCCAGTTCCTCCTTACTGACCCATGAATTCAATTAAAACTCTGAACTAAGTAGCCTTAGTAAAATTATACTCTTTTTAAAAATTATCCTTTTAATTTTTTAATATAACATATAATATATCAACTGTTTACTAACACAAAATTACACATATTCAACGCGGATTTGACCCTTAAATTACCACATTATTAATAAAGTCTAGGATGAACATTAATAAGGCTTAACCTTATTATATGCGTCTCTTTCATCGTCGCCACTTCGCGATGCTCAGCTCTTGCGGTTACGGAAATAACTAGTGCTTAATACTCGGTATTATGTTTCAGCTGAATATTACTATGACGGGAACGTCGCAGTCCAAAAAGTAGTGCTATATGCATCCTGATAAGCAATACTGTGTCAAGCCATACATTTTTATGAAAATCGGTTCAGAAATTTAGTATTCAAATAAAAATAAATGGAATAGGTATTCCATTTTTTAGAAAGTCTTATTCAATCTTAGAGAGCAAAATAAAAAACGTTTAAAACCAAAAAAAAATCTTATCATTCAAAACTTTCTACCGTAAGCACTAATGTTTGAGTAAGTATTTTCGTATTTTCTTGGAAAAAAACGAAACTTACACTGACAGAAAGTATCTTTGTTGCATTAGCGTGTGAAGACTTAACCTAACCATAAATTATCCATCTCGTTAAAATCCAGAACAACGTGCTATACAAACTTTGCGATCGCTCTTAAGGGGATTCTTGATAATAGGATTGGCTGAGAAACAATTTACAGATATTGAAGAATAGTCATTGAGTAAGATTTGCTTTAGTCAGATTATCGCTGTAAAACTCTTATATAAAATAAACTAAAATATTATTAAAACAGTTAATATTTTCTTTCCGATTTATAAATTTTAAATAAAAAAGAAATGAAATATTGCTCCTGATTGTGGGGTTAAAATGTTAAATTCAATTAGACAATTTAAAACCATAGCTTAATTGCAAAGAATCCGGGCTGGAAAACCCGAGAATGCTGGTTCGAATCCCGCTTTATCAACTCGAGACATTTAATACAAAAATAACTGGCCAAGTGCGAGTAGGACTCGCGCACCGAGGGTTCCGTACAGAGGGTTCTTACTTAGACCTAAAGTGCACATTTGCGATAAAAATTAGTCATCAAAGGGTCCACCAACGGACGCGACGTCTCAGCCCTCCATAAACTCATACCATTTGTAGCCGCTTTAGCCATATTGGCTAGAAATAATAGGTATATAAATAAAAATAGTTGGTCAATTACGAAAATTAAATTTTGAAGATTTTTCCGCTTTTTAATTACGTTGTGTACCTTATCGTTGTCTTAGATTTTCGCGATTATTATTCATTGAAATAAAACTGTTTTAAACGGATTTAAATCGCGTATATTATTTATTTTTATCTTCCCGACATTTCGAGCACTTTGCAGCGTTCGTGGTCACGGGTAGACTAATATCATGTTTTTCAATGGTAGTTCTCCTGGTATCGCATCATCAGCTCCACTTCACCGTATACATTGTGCCGAGAATAAATTGCTAAGCAATCATATTGAAGCAATCATATCGCAACACGTAAAATACTCATTATTAAGTGGTTCCGGTACCCATTTGTAATCTTCATCATCAACTCCACCTCATCAAATGTAGCTTTTCGTGAGCAAATGCATGAGTTACTGTCAAAAATACCTAAATCGGTAAAGGTGTGCCTATAATATTTGAAGATTACCCTCGATTTCTCTAGGATTCCATCATCAGATCCTGACTTCATGACAATGGGGCCAAATTGGAAGTATACCCTTTAAAACAAAAAAAAATTGAAAATCGGTTCACAAATGACGGAAAAATCGGTGTAAAAATATAAAAAAATACATACAGCCGAACCTCCTCTTTTTTCGAAGTCGGTTAAAAATAATCAATTATTATATACATAATTACATTTTATTTTATTCTTGTTTTATTTTTATTTATATTCTACTACACTCCACTTCCACTACACTACGTTCGTAAAATATTTAGATTTACATTATCAATCAAAGTATATATTAGTGTTGCCAAGACGAAAATAAGTAGTCCCTAATTCGAATAAAACTAATTGTTTTTTTATAAAAAAAAACTTATATTACTAATAACCAGAAGACTTACATGTATTATCTACACAGTAGTAAGAAGTAAATTAATTTACTCGATTTGATTGAATTTAATTTTTAAATTTTCGAGTACTTAAATCAAATCGTGTGAAGCTTTTATATTTAATGTAAATTATGTAATGACGATAAAATTAACGATAATTGATGATGAAACTTTTAAGGGAATAGTTTATTTTATTATTTTTAGCGCGTTTAAATAATATTTTTTATTTATTATTTCTTTATTTTCATATTTAGAATAATTGTAACTAACTTTTTCATGAAAACAATAAGATTAAATATTTATTTGTCAATAGGCTGTTTGCTTATTGCGAAATTAATTGTTATTTGTACTTAAAATATTTGGACAGTTTTAACTAAAATTTTAAATTTTAAAATGATGTTACCTCTAGTAACATTAATCGAGAATTTTATCTACGTAATGTCATAATATTGTCCAGAGATGGCGCAAACTGTACGCTGAATCGCGCTATCATTTTGTTAGCTGCGGCATATAGATTGCATTGCGTTGTTCATAAAGGTTTGCTGCCCGTATGTTTTCGTTTTGATATAAATTTCTCCTCATTGATTGTAAAATTGTTTTTTGACCGTGATCAACTTCTATGTTAATTTGTTTTAAGTACATAAAATTCTAATTCTAAGATTATATTATTTTCCGCTTGATACGCTCTATTATCTCACACACAAACTTAGTTTATTTTCCAAAAATAATGCGTTTTTAATTAATTGGATACGTATTGATTTATAATTTAGGTTTTGTTAACAACTTCAAGTTAATGCAGCTCTGAATATTTGATATAATTTACAACTTGATACATTTACGCGTTCCTGAGAAAAAGGTTGAAAGACAGATGTACAGACTGACCGACACACGAACAGAAATTTACAGTTTTCGGATTTTTTCCACTATTTATACTATAAGACCATGCTCCTGGCCAAATTTCATGATGCTAGGTTAATGGGAAGTACCCTGTAGGTTTTGATTCCCTTGTGAAAACGTTAAAAACGCTAAAATACTTAAAATATGCGACATAAATGACCGTATCTTTTGACTGTGTTAACTTAGAAGTCTGATTTTTTCACAGCTCTTAGTAATTATAGCTCTGAATACTTGACATTGATAAAAATTTGTTACCTTCACGCGTTCCTGAGAAAAAAGTTGAAAGACAAACTTACAAACAGACACACATACATACAGAAATTTACAGTTTTCAGATTTTTTCCTTTATTCGTACCATAAGATCTTACTTCTTGCCAAATTTCGTCTTGCTAGGTCAATGGGAAGTACCCTATAGGTTTTGATTCCCTTACGAAAACGCAAAAATGGTCAAAATATTCGACATATTTGCCATTATCTTTTGATTGCGTTGACTTAGAACTTTAATATTTTCACGGCCGCATGTCATCGTAGACTTGAGTATATGATATTAATTTCAACATGATACCTCCATGCATTTCTGAGAAAAAAGGGTTGACATCCCGACAGACAGACAGACAGACAGACAGACAGACAGACAGACAGACAGACAGACAGACAGACAGACAGACAGACAGACGGACAACAAAGTGATCCTATAAGGGTTCCGTTTTTCCTTTTAAGGTACGGAACCCTAAAAATGGCAGTTTATGAGGTAACAGTAAAATAATAAATATTAAAATCCTTAATCTTAGGTGTTCACAGGTTTGCCAGGTGGGAAGAGTGTTTCAGTACCTGTACACTCCCTAGACGAAGGTGGGCCACATTAGCAGGCTGACCGTCGGGGCGTCACAGTAGCATGCGTTGTGCGATCCTGTGGCGCCCAACTAAGACGATAAGAGTACCGCTGGGTTTTAGTTTGTAGTCTGGTGCACTATGTCGCGCTAGGAGCCCTACATACCCGCCTAAAAGTTTGGGGGGGGGGGGGGGGGGGGAAACAAATCCCAGCGTAAAAAAAAGGTGTTCACAGGTCTACATCTTAGACGAGTCTTTATCATTAAGGTGACGCAAACTCATAAGAGTTTCCCCTACCAAAAATCGCTGAACGAGCCTAAAGAAGTTTCCACTTCATTAACTTTATAAAACGTGGATTCTTATTCGTAAGCATAAAAAAAAACGTTTTTAAACACATATTTTTTGGAAACGAAATTACAAGTATAGTTAATTGTCATTGTAAGGCAAGAATTACACTTTAGTTTTGCTCTCAAACTTTCATAAGGATTTACGTAAGTTTGTCATTGCTTTACACCTAAAAGAATTTACAGTCAGTCCCTATATTTTTGACAGCTTCCGTAAGGTGACCTTGGTAATTGTTATAGTCTATATTTCTTTAATTGTCATATTTAGCGGACAAATATGGCGTATTTCTAGCCACACGTGAGAGTTAAATAAGAAATTATCGATTGAATCATTGAACTGAATCATTTTTAATAATATAAAATTATAATGAAAAAAAAAAATTCGAAAATTCGTGATTTTCGTTAGGGATATTGTTACCAAATAAGGACAAGGAAAGAAATATAGACTATACATATATACATATATATATAGAGTAAAACTTCCAAGTGTAATTCTCGCTTAAAACACAGTACTCACCTATTTTTGTTTTTATATCTAAACATTGCGATATGTGTGGGAACTGAAGGATCTTTCGCCATTTCTTGCTTTTGCCCTTGTTGCTATCGGAGCCGCCTGTGGACAAACGGACAAAATTATTACGATCCCTTATTACTTTTACCTATGCATAGACACATATACAAATAATATATAACAATATAAGATTGAAAATTAAAAAAAAAACTCGATTCATTCGGACTAGTTCAACGAGTCTAAATAAATAGCCCAAGTCCCAAGAGCAAAATGTTTTTAGCATTTTGTGCCCAAAAATGCGAATTTTTGAATTTAATACTGATAATATTATATATACTTATTATATTATACTTACTTATTTTGTAATAAACTATACGGTATAGTATGTTTCGCTAATTTGAAAACCAGTTTTAAAATAACAACGACTGGATCAACCGTTGCATTTAAAACCGTATAAATATTTGTTTATGTTAACCGTTAATTCACACTTATATCATAAAATCTATTTAATAATAAAAAAAATAAACACACATTTCATTAAAAAAAAACTCGCAAGTAAAACCATACTAATATTATAAAGAGTCACTTTGTTTGAACGCTCTAATCTTAGGAACTACTAGTACGAATTAAAAAAAAAAAATTGTGTTGGGTCGTTAATTTATTGAGGAAGGCTATAGGCTATATTGCATCACGCTACGACCCATAGGAGCGAAGCAGTAACCAAAAACGGGAGTGAAATCGCTAGGGACAGCTATTAGTATATTATAGATTGGCTAGAGGGCATAAGATCCACCTAAGTGGTCACGTTTCGTAATGAACATTGGAAATGTCAGGGGTCTTAGAAACGCATTCCGAATGCGCCGCCAACCGTGGACCCTAGTTACGTACTATGTGCTTAGTATTCACACAGGTAAGTGTTATCGAGATACA
Organism: Hypolimnas misippus; assembly: GCA_037950945.1. Classification (NCBI taxonomy): domain Eukaryota; kingdom Metazoa; phylum Arthropoda; class Insecta; order Lepidoptera; family Nymphalidae; genus Hypolimnas; species Hypolimnas misippus. The sequence continues at coordinate 9,020,672 of JBBEEQ010000009.1, forward strand.
ACAAGACGACAGTATACAACATTGCTGAGATAAAAAATCTTATTGACGATGAAAAACTGACTTCGGGTTTAAGAACTTTATTTCTAAAGAATTTACATTCACTTAGAGCTAATATATAATTTGATAATTTAACCAGTACTTCGTACATTGATACCTAGCAATAATAAAAAAAAGTAGAGGGTACTTCAAGACATAGTTCACATGTAACAAGGAACTAGTGCGACTGGAAGTGTTAACGCGCATTAAAATAAGTTTGATGTATTAAGATATGTATTACGACTTCAAATGTAAAATATATAGTATCATCTAAATATATGTAACTCAAAGGTGACTGGCTGACTGACTTAGTGATCTATCAACGCACAGCCTAAACCTTTGGACGGATCGTTCTGAAATTTGGCATGCAGATAGATTTTATGACGTTACATGCGAATGTTTAACCAAAACGGTTAAGCCGATTTCGAATAATCAAAGAACATACAAAAGTCCTCGGCAAACGATGAAGTGACAACCTCTTCATTTTATGGAAGTCAGTTAAAAACAATAAAAGGCTGTATCACATTTAAGGCGCAGACGAGGACAATTTTCAGTGACAGACTTGTTCCAGTGATTTCGATTTTAAAACCAAAGTACCAATAATGAACCAATTTCGACGAAAATTCTATGGGACCTATGCGAGGAATTAACCAAATTGGTCAAGCAGATTTCGAATAATCAAAAAAACATACAAAAACAAAGTACCCTTTGTCGACAAACGAGGAAATGAAAACCTCCTTTTATGGATGTCGGTTAAAAGTATAAAAAGGCTGTATCATATTTAAGGCGCAGGCAAGGACAATTTTCAGTGACATACCTATTACATTTATTTTGATTTTAAACCCAGAATTTTGAACCAATTTTGACGACGAAAATTCTTCTAAACCAAAGGGAACAATATAACCAATTTGCCAATTTACCTTTACAGAATACCTACTAGATTCGGAATAGCGCGTAAATAATTAAAAAAAAAATTCCGCTCGAAGAAACTATTTTTCGGACTTCGCAAACTCATACTAAAATGCACTCGTCGGCTAGACTATGATTCAAAATTCTTTAATTGACAAATCCGTATACCAATTTTTCACTAACATACAAATGGTTTTTCAAAAATTACCAAAATAAATGTGCACATTTTAACAGTTGTATATTTAATGCTAACGTCCGACTTTATCGCCCAAGAATTGTCTCGAAAATTATGAACTTCTGATCTGACAACCGTACTTTAAATTGACATTTTTCTACGCCTAACGAGATGTCAACTAGTGCAAGTGCCGATGCAAGGCTTCGTTAAGGCTGACCAACATAATACAGTATGTACTTAGAAACACTTATTACTACGCGAAATTTAAGGCTCGATTTACATTTGTAAGTTTTACTCTCGTAATTAATATGAAACAACTGTGTAACCTAGTTACCTAGATAACCTGAAGAAAGCTAGGGCTGTTAATAATAAAGGTACTGACAGCATATTCTTTCAGCAATGACAGACAACTTACGTAAATCTTTATGAAAGTCTGAGAGCAAAACTTATAAGCGTATTTCTCGCCTAATAATTTTGAGACTGTTGACTTATGGTGTATGAATCAAAAAACTGAGAATTTTTAATTTCTTTGAATGTTTTTGCAAATAAATATAGACTTATACTTTTTAACTGTATTTTAAATTGTATTTAATCTTAAATTTAGGCCGCGAGATATACACATGCCAGGATTTCTTAACATTCGTAATTGGTATTTTGTATTGGTATATGTAGTCGCGGATTAAAAACGCCCGGCCTTTAAATTTTCTAGAATACACGAATCATTTTCAAGAAAAATACTGTAAAAACCTAAAAATTACTTTTTTTTACTTAAGACTGGACTGTAAAAGGAAAAAAAATAAAACTTAAGAAAATTAATTACTTGATTAAAGAAAATTTGAATTTAAGTTAGTTTAATTTAAGAGCTTTTAATTTAACGTAGGTATACATTAAATTTAAGAATCGTAACAATATAAAACGGCTTTTTTTGTCCAATTGAAAACGATTTTTCATTTTTATTAATTTGTAAAATGAATGAACCATGAACCAAGCACAAATAACATGGACCGCTCAGCCCATGCCCATGACCAAAGCCCACAGCCCAAGGACCATATTTGATTTTTTATTTTCGTCAATAAAAAAAACTCCAACCATGAAACTGCAAAACCCAACAATAGACCATAACATTAACTCAATAACACTCGATATACAACTTTCAACGTTTGAGAAAAGATTTGTCGCAACGCAGAGTTGACGCAATTGTATTTATTATAATTGAAATAAATTTCAATAAGAACTGGATCGACCGCGGGTCTGTCACAACTGGAGCGCGTTTAAACTCTTGTTAAGCCACTTCACACTGACAAAACTTTGCCGCTCGGTTAAATGGAACGAAATCGTATTATTCGCTTTGTTCTATTTTCAACTGGTTTTAAACAGTGACAGAAACGTTGGCGCAGTGATCACTGCAATTGACTGAAGCGCAATATAATATAATGATGCAAATTTAGTTTTCATTAAAATCAGCCCCCAGAATCCTTTAAGTATTTTTCGCTCATACTTATACTTTTGAATCTGGCCTACCACGCCTAGTTAAGAAACTCATCCTGTATATATTTTCCTTTAGTCCAGTACTTGTCAGAATGTTCATCATTTATGGTTACTGCTTCACTACTACTAGTAGCATGTTTTATCGTCAATAACCTTGCCCAATGTATGTACCTACTGTCAAAAGCAATAAAAAATGTATATATCAAACTTTCTATTTCCTGAGATTAATGTTTATATACAAGAATATACGTAGTATGAATTTTAATTTACAAAAAGAAAATTGAGGTATGACGCTTTAAGTATGCGTACAAAAGTATGTTCTTTGAATCGAAAGCAGCGAATAAACAATTACGTTTATTAACCACAAATAGATTTTCTTTTGAAATTCATTAATATATACATAATTAAATACAAAAAATAAACACAAAACTAGATAATCCAGACACCGTGCAAAAAATTATTTAACGCAAAATTTCATCGCAGCGATATCCTACGATCGTGTGGAACCTCCACCAGGCCATTGAATTAAGACTTCAGTTAGCGTACCCGGCGTATAAATAACATTTTAAACCCATATATGAACTTAATACAGTAATTAAAGTTCCTTAAGTGTCGAACCGCATCAAATCACACCATTTTCATTGAACGCGAACGTTTCAATAATCGTTATACCCAAGCTCGCAACTTCAAGATACGAAACGTGAAAAAAAAAATAAAATAAAACGACAAATGTAATTATACCTTATTAGGGTTTTAAGGTTGGCGTCAATCATTTTGATTTAGTGTTACCAACTTGATATATTTGATGAAACACGAGGCGAAACATGAATGAAAGACATTATATGAAGTAGTTACCTATATTTTCCCATGTCAAATCTATATTAAATACATAAAGAGCTTGTTCGTTTGATTTAACTACTTATACGTTTTTAAAAATTATTTTCGCGTTAGATAACCCTTTTTTTTATATGTTAACAACGGAAGGCCGAAACATTAAAATTAAACATTACTTTTTGGAAAAAAAAACAGGGTCACCTCCTCTTTCTAAATCTAAATCTTTCACTAGCCATATGGAACGAAACTATAGCAAATACTAGTAACATTACATACATTTTCTGTAAGTGTTCTATGAGTCAGCCATAAAGTATTTTTTGTGATAACAACCGACAAACGAGCAGGCGGGTCACCTGATGTTAAATGATCACCGCTGCCCATTACCATCTGCATACGAACCACAAATACGTCGCCGAGTTAAAAGGTAAGGGGTGAAGAATCGTGAGGTGTGTTCTGGGTATTAGTAGATAAAATTTTATACCAGATGTCGCCACTAGATAGGTGTCATTTTTACTCTGTGGTTATTGGTGGTAAGTAGTAGCAATTGGACCGTATAAAGTACTTCTTCCAAAATTAAAAAACTGTTAATTAAACTACATATGACGTTGTATTTATTATCAACTAGCAGATCCTCGCGGCGTTGGTCACGTATACTTTAATAGCCCTTAACCCAGCTATAATGGATGATTTTCGAATTCGGGGATATAGATATATATTTATTTACCCTAAGGAATATTTATACTAAGTTAAAGGATAATCGGCCAAAAATAAATTTTGTCCATACAAACTTCACCACCCCCTTGCAGTTCAATAGGGGATAATATTCGTGCGTTTTATGGTTCACATTTCATTACTATCATCCAGAAGTATGTGCATTAAATATTAAGTTAATATGACCACGAAATAAGGTTTCCCTCTTAGGGGTGGAAAATCGAAAAACTTTTTCTTAGTGGATGCTTACACCCTAAAAGGCACCTACAGCCAATATTTCAAGTTTGTAACCCCAGCGGTTTAGGCTTTGCGTTGATGAATCAGACAGTACAAGTGATTTTATATGTATAGATAGATTATACTAAACTCAAGAGCTACGAGCTTCCAAAGGTTATGAGCTGCAAATGACTATGACAATCAAGCCTTAACCAGTCTGGTAAGTATCATAAGGTGGACGAAAACCCAAGGCTCTGATAGTAAAATAGGATATTATACAAAATTCAATTAAATTAAACTATTATTAAAGGTCTTTAGCGTGTTAATGTTTAAAGTACTAACTTAAACATTAAAATATTCTAAGATAAACTCGCTGTTCGCCTCGTTTAGCACATAAATTAATATGCGAGGTCACTTTTTCATTAAGTACATGGATAATACATTTATTTACTTAGCGCATAAGATCTAACAAACTTGAATAAAACGTTTAAACGTTACTAAACATGGCCAGAAATGAAACTAAATATCTATACATTAATACGTGAAGCAAAACTTTGTAATCCTTTTTACGAAAATTACGCGGACGAAGGAGTATGAAATTCACTTTTAATAACACTTATACTTTATATAGAGACGGAGTGCAGAATGCTATTTTTTTTTTTAATTACACATACTACCAAGTATTTGACACACACACGTATACTTTTTTTTAACCGACTTAAAAATAGAGGAGTTTCTTTATTCGACTTCAAAATGTGGTAGAAAATATTTATTTTTTACTTTTTAGTTTACTCGTATCGGTTTCGTACAGCTTGCTTGCGTTTTAAGAATTAGTATGGATAACGGTCCAGTCGTTTTCCAATAGATGACGTTGTATTTTTCCCATAGTAAATTTTAAAAAGCAAATGGTTGAGTATGCAGTAATAAGCTCAAACCTATTCTCAATGACAGTAGAAATTTTGATAGTTTTCGATAATGTAAATTTCGATCGGTATTCGACCATACATTAATTAGAAACGCTTACCAAATTTTTCCGCTAGAAGCGCTGATGGTCAATGTATACAAAATAACGTTACTGAAAAAACATTAAAATAGTGATACGATTGCGCTACTGTACACAAAAGAGATGACAATACTCGAATATTATAAAAATGTTTGTTTATAGAATAGTAAATATGTAAACAAAGCAAACGAAAAAAAAATTGAAAATTGGTGAACATAAAAAAATAAAGTACATATTTAGTCGAATATATAGTAACTACACACAATTTCTAGAAAATTCTCTAAGATTTTTATGGACTAAGGCTTTAATCATATAACCTAATAGCGTCTGGTGCTAGAGATAAGGCACTCAATTATCTGTTCGGTTTCTTGGCCCAAATCTGTAAATTATTTCGTTGTAACAACGTTTCGAGCTAGACGCTATTTTATACGATACTAGCGATCCGCCTCAGTTTCTCACGGGTACTCATAGATATACATAGATATTGAACAAAAAAAAATTAAAATTATAAATATAGTCTATGTTGTATATCCAATGCAAACAAGCAATACAATCTTTCTTCACTCAATCAATCGTCTTTTTTTTTCACTTATAAAATTTACTTTCAGACTTCTTTTCTTTTTAATCTTTATGATTTACATGTCAATCCTTAAAATACTAAAAGAATTTACTATATCTTTTGACGTAGACAGCCTTTCTAAAGCCAACTAAATATCTGTTACTAAGTTACAGAATTGTTTTATATGGTAAAATTCGTTTCGGAAAAACACGGATTTTTTTTTCAATTTTTTTTAGTTTACTGTAAATGAAAAAAAGTGCACTACAATCCACTAACCCCTTACTATTAGAAAGAGCCCCAAAAAGTAACTATTTACAAAGTCGGGGGATGTCATTTTTTGGTGCCGTTTTACATCATTTACGAGTGTAAAACTTACAAATGTAATTCTCGCCTTATACTAGCACGATAAAAACTACATAGGACCAGATCTCAAAGCGAATTGCTTTTTTAAATTGGACTGATAGTGCCTGAGATTAGCGCGTTCAAATAAACTCAAGCTTCATTCTCATCCAATATTTAAATTTGAATTTAATATGTTAAGGACAAGTGAAATATTAACTCTATTGTACTATTGTATGAGTTGGAAAATTGCCACATACGCTAACATTCAAATTTTATATCATATGCTTATTCTACTCTTAATAAACTTAAAGAAAAACTATAAGTAACTATAAGTATTTTAATAAACTTTAGAAAGATAATTTTACGAGATACTATCTATATACTGACTGATTCATCAACGCAGAGCCTATACCGCTAGGGCTACGAACTTGAAATTTTGGGAGTAGGTGGCTTTTAGGTTGTAGGCATCCACTAAGAAAGGGTTTTTTGATTATTCATCCCTAAGAGGGTGAAAAGAGGTAAAAACGTTTGTATGCAAAATCTTATTCCGTGGTCGTATTAACTTAATACACATACTTCTAGGTGATAGTAATGAAATATAAAAAAGAAAACGGGGTACTATTATTCCACACTGGGATTCAAGGGGCTACTTAAGTTTGTATGGAGAAAATATTTTTTTTGACCGATTATCCTTAAATTCAGCACAAACATTACTTAGGAAAAATAATTAAATATATATATCCCAGAATTTCAAAATCATCCCTTAAAAGGACGCTAGGGGGTAATAAATCCTGGAACGGTCACAATTTCGCTGGTAGTTTTATTTAGCTGTAATTCCAAAATACACGCGTGCGTAGCCGCGAGCAACTGCTGGTATACAGTACGGTATTATATTCATAAGCTCTCACACTTCCAAAAATATTTACATAAGTTGTTTGTGGTTTACACTTGAAAGAATTGACTGACAGTGAGTTATTTTTGACACAAGATCCAAGATATTGACACAGGATGTAAATCTTTCGTAAGGTTACATAGGTATCTGTTACTAGGTTATAGTGTTGTTTTATATCAATTACGAAAGTCAAACTTACGAGTGTAATTCTCGCCTAAGGTATAAAACAATGATTGGCTATCCCTAACTTATACCACCACCATACCGTTCATCCGATTACGATAAAACTTTATGTTCGTCGAAGTAAGTTTCACTCGCGTTTATGGTTACTGCTTCGCTCGTATGAGTCGCAGTGTGAAATAATATAGCCTAGAAACGGGCTGAACAACGCAAAAAGGATTTTCAGATCAGTAGTTTCAGAGATTACTCCCTACATATAAACAAATTTCACTCTTTCATAATATTAGATGACTAAAATAATGAACCTGTCAAGTTTTTGTGAACATTTTTTTAAAATAATTTCATTTGTTCTGGCGTTGACTTTTCACATACAATAATCTCCCTCATTGTTAGATTAGTATAGATTAAAAAAAAATGGTTTAAACATTAAATACCGTTGAAAAATGCATGAAACCAGACGATTGGCGCCACGGACGCTAATTGAAACTAGTTCACGCTTATCGCTTAGTTAATTACTAGATCAATTCACTTGTTTTCATTTTATTACTTCGGCGTATAGGAAACGTCGATATTTATACAATTTTATTAATGGATTTAGCGCGTGTCCGATATTATTTCAATATTTAAAAAACAGGAACCAACTTCAAAATAACTGGTCAAGTGCGAGTAGGACTCGCGCACCGAGGGTTCCGTACAAACTTATAGAAATCTATATAAGACTAACCCATCTACGCCATTTGTGGTCTTCATCATGAGTTCCAACATAAGTTACTATCAAAAATACCTAAATCGGTATAGGCTTGCCTATACTATTTGAGGAGTTCCCTCAATTTCTCCAGGATTCCATCATCTGATCCTGACCTGAAGACAATGGGACCACCTTGGAAGTATACCTTTTCAAACAAAAAAAATTTTTGGAAATCGGTACACAAATGGCGGCGTAATCGGCGAACAAACATAAAAAAAAATTAAATACAAGGTCGAATTGAAAACACTCCTTTTTTAGAAGTTGCTTAAATATAATCAAATAATATGTAAATATGGATCACGTCCCAAAAACTATTTTGAAACTACTTAGGAGCACTTTAATTTAAAACACAATCATGGATGCAATCCATGGAAACACAAAATTTTAATTTAAGTAGTAATACATCTTATACTTTCAAAAAAGCAAAGTTATTGCGCGATTCAGGATACACCCAGCGCCATCTCTTGACAATTGCAATGAACTAACTTGTTGACTGTGACATTAACAATATAATTATATTATATTTTATTCTCGTTTTATTTTTATTTATATTCTACTACACTCCACTTCCCCAGCACTACGTTCGTAAAATATTTAGATTTACATTATCAATCAAAATATATATTAGTGTTGCCAAGACGAAAATAAGTAGTCCTTAATTCGAATAAAACTAATTGTTTATTTATAAATATACTAATAACCAGAAGACTTACATGTGTAGATAAAGAAGTAAATTAAATAACTCGATCTGTTTGAATTTAATTTTAAAATTTTCGTACTAAGTCAATACGAGTACTTAAATCAAATTGCGTAAAGCTCTTATATTGAATGTTAATTACATAATGACGTTATAAATCGACGATAAAACTTTTAAATGAAAAGTTTATTTTATTATTTTTAGCGCGTTTAAATAATAATTAAAATAAAAAAAATAATTAATAGAGCAGAATTATATCACAGTTAATGTCATAATGTTGTAATAGATGGCATTAGCTGTACGCTACATCGCGCTATCATTTTGTTAGCTGCGATATATAGATTGCATTGCGTTGTTTATAAAGATTTGCTGCTTTTTAATGTTTTCATATTGATACAAATTTCTTCTAAGTGTTTGTAAAATTGTTTTTTTGACCATAGTCAACTTCTTTGTTAATTTGTTACAAGTACATATAATTTTAATTCTAGGATTAATATATTTTCCGCTTGATCAATTTATAACTTGAAACATTTACGCGTTTCTGAGAAAAAGGTTGAAAGACAGACGTACAGACTGACAGACACACGAACAGAAATTTACAGTTTTCGGATTTTTTCCTTTATGTATACTAAAGGACCTTGCTCCTGGCCAAATTTCATAATGCTTGGTCAATGGGAAGTACCCTATAGGTTTTGATTACCTTGCGAAAACGTTAAAAACGCTATCATACTTAAAATATGTGATATAAATGACCGTATCTTTTGATTGCGTTAACTTAGAAGTTTGATTTTTTCACAGCTCTTAGTAATTACAACTCTGAGTACTTGACGTTGATAAAAATTTGTTACCTTCACGCGTTTCTGAGAAAAAGGTTGAAAGACAAACTTACAAATAGACAAACATACATACAAAAATTTACAGTTTTCGGATTTTTTCCTTTATTTGTACCATAAGATCTTACTTCTTGCCAAATTTCATCGTGCTAGGTCAATGAGAAGTACCCCATAGGTTTTGATTCCCTTGCGAAAACGCTAAAATGGTCAAAATATACGACATATTTTCCATTATCTTTTGATTGCGTTGACTTAGAACTTTAATATTTTCACGGCCGCATGTCATCGTAGACTTGAGTATATGATATTAATTTCAACATGATACGTCCATGCATTTCTGAGAAAAAAGGGTTGACATCCCGACAGACAGACAGACAGACAGACAGACAGACAGACAGACAGACAGACAGACAGACAGACAGACAGACAGACAGACAGACAGACAGACAGACAGACAGACGGACAACAAAGTGATCCTATAAGGGTTCCGTTTTTCCTTTTAAGGTACGGAACCCTAAAAATAAGTATACTAACTCATTTCATCGAGAGTAACTATCGAGTTTCTTGCCCGTTCTTCTCGGTAGAATCTACATTTCGAACCCGTGGTAATGTAATTAATTCTTTTTTTGTTTTTTTTTCTGTATGGAAGATTCAAAAGTTCTTGTTATAGCCTACTTCAATAAAGCATATTTTTATTTGATTTATTTGGATGACGCACTTATACAATTTATTTTGATTTAATAACCAAACTACTGCGCCGATTTTGATGATAATTTAAAGGGAGCAGTCTAAAGACGTGCTCTTTTAAATAAATATAAAAATTCCAAATTATTTCATAAAAATATTACAGAGTTATAAGGTAACAGATGTCACAAAAAAGCTCTACGAATTATTGAGAATTATTTTTTTTAATTCAGTTGAAAATGACTAAATTCCATTAAAACTACCTTAAGCCATCGTAGACATGATTTTTTTAACCCACCTTCTAATTGTCGAAAACAGTTCGTATCAAAAATTATCACTCCTTTCTGTAATCTTAGCAAAAAGAATATTTTTGGTAGCAAAATTTTCGGCAGTAGCTCCATCTTTTTAAATATGTAGATACATGATTTAAGATAACAAAAGCAAAATTAAATTCTTTTGAAGAAACTCCGTCGCTTTAAACTGTTTTACAATATTATGTTTTGATTCACGTTGTATGCTTGAACCTATGATAATATTTCGTAACTCAAGATGTTTGAGATAAAAATCTGCACAGATTTTGACAAACTCGTCAATTGTCAATTGAATTCTCTTTTTTTATTTCATTCCTATTCGGGATTGATAAAGGACTAAAAACCATACAGCCTAGTTATTGGTTAATCAATTCAATTATTTGATTAGTGGGTTTTAGCAACGTCAATTGTCTTGTTGGCCCAAAAAACTCACGCCTGTCATTCTCAGTCGCTAGCTGGCGACGTCGTCAAATGTCAAAGTTATCAAACAAGGTCGACAATCTGAGTGACAATCTATGAGCGTATAGCTTATCTATATATTTGTATAGATACAAATAAACAAAATTGAAGTGTCTGTTTGTAATTTCAAATTTTCTTTTAACTAAATGCATATAAGAATATGTTCTTACATCGAAAAAACAATTTTTGTCTGTTCATTCCGGCTAATCTCTGGAACGGCTGGAACAGTTTTGACGCGATTTTCATAAGCAAATAAATAATGTTATAATATGTAAACTAGGCAACTTGTATTTTAGAAATTTTATTTACCTAGCCAGGAATCGAACCCGCAAATTTTGAAAAAAAAAAATACATTCTGTGTTACTGCACCATCTAAGTGTCACGTGTAAGGATCAAATTCTTGGAATTAATAAAGAAAATTTAATTTTTTTTTTACAAAATGTTCTTAATGAATGCAAGTAAAATGCTCTTTTCTTGAGTCACCACAGCTTTGCTTTGTATGAGACATGCCATTCTGAACTCCACGCGATCGGAGTTCCAGGCACAGCTGGTTGTTATATTAAAAGTTTTAAATAGTCATACATTCAACATTCACATTACAATTTCATGTGTTTAGTTAAGTCCATCACAATATTTTTATGTAAAAGTTTTGTATTAATGATCAACAAAAATTATTATAAATTAAAACGTAAATATAATTTAATCTCACAAGGTTCAATAAACTGTTTTGTACATATCCAAAACATGTGACATAATGCGTTAGAACGATTTTATCTTAAGTGCTTTATGTAACTGTCTAACCTTTGAATAAGATAAGAAACATAAACCTAGTTCTCTCGCGGTTTCACTCGTGTTTATGGTTACTGCTTCGCTCCTTTGGGTCGAAGCGTGATGTAATATAGCCTATAACCTTCCTCCATAAATGGGATATCTATGACAAAAATAATTTTTCGAATTGGATCAGCAGTTTCAAAGATTATCCCCTACATACAAACAAACAAACAAATTATCTCTTTATAATATTAGAATAAATTATTACCTAAATACAAAGTTCTATGAAGAACAATGATATTTCATAACTATTGATGAAAGCTAAAACTGCATCATAGTTTACTAAAAAATGAATTATGCTAGACACAAATTGAACCTGCTGATTTTGACAAAGAAAAAACACGTAAAATTGCACCTGATAGTGTCACTTATAAGCATCACCTTCTGGGAAGTAATATTATATGGCATACCAAAGGCTTAATGATTTACAAAATGCTTTTAAATTCATACATTAATTAAACCTGAAGTAGTAAATTTGTCAAAGAAATTTTCATTGGAAAAGTTTTTAGACTACTAACAAACTTGGATAACTCGAACTTTTAGGTCAGTAAAATGTTGCAAAGCCGTGGACAACTGCTAGTTGAAAAAAATTATTATAAATATAAAAGTAGCTCATGACTTCATACTAAATTTACATAAATTAATTTAAAATTGCTTGCTGGTTTTCCTTTACACTATAAACATTAAACACTTCTTGATAATTCCTAGTTTTTGTTAATTATGTATTATTAATACTAGCATTATGATATTGTGATAGTATCAAAACTGAAATGCTTATTTCAAAGCTATCTGTCAACTAAAAATGTTATTAAACATCTAATAGTATACATTTATAAAATTATGATATTACAACATAAGTTTGACAGACACGTTGGCGCAGTGGTCACTGCAACTGACTGTAGCGCAAACAGTCGCGGGTTCTTACCCCACTCACGGTAAATGTCTGTATTAGCCATATGGATATTTGTCGTGGTCTGGGTGTTTGTGTTAGTATTGTGTTTCCTGACTCCCGACACAAGGTCACAAGACCTTAATGGGGGCCGTTGAGTGTGATACGTTTATTTATTTATTTATAAGTGTGTTCCTTTACGTGTGGTACTTTAAAAAGCTCATGGACTTTGATACTCTGGATGCTGATCATGTTGGACAGTGTTGCCAAGCAACCAGCTATCAATTGAAAAAGGTGAGAGTATCTTTAGACAATCATTTTTATTGATTTTTATTGTCAAATATTATATATGTTACACATCTATTCTTATAAAATATCATTGCTTACATACATTCCTGTTGTGCATATAGACTTTAAAGTCATATTTAGTGGTTAATAATTACAATACATTTTTTCAGTAATCAATGTTTAATAATATTAATATTTTAAAAGTAACTTGTATATAAATAATATTTGTTTGGTATTGTGTGTTAAGGACTGATAATTACAGTTTGACGTCAATCGTAATAATAGATATTTTTTGTTTTTCCTTTTTAAATACTGTTATGTTTTTCAGTCCAAAATTATATTAATTTGAATAAGCGAATACTATTGATGTATTTTAATTGTGAATAATATGTGTATAAATAAGTTTGCTTTCATTTTGTTTACTTTTAATATTAATGCTATTGAAACTTTAATTCAACTTAATTCGGTTGATTTTATAAATTGAAATTTTGTTATCAAACATAAATGTGTAAAATAAATAATATTTAAATGCAACTAACTAAGATATCAAAAATGTAAACAATAATGAAATACCTAAAGTCGTAAATTACACTTCACAGCTGATTAGACAGCTATGACTAATGTTCGATGTGCCAGACGTTTAAGATTTATTTACCTTTCCGCGGACGATAGCCACTCTATTACGTGCATCCGCGCAACTCGACCGATCAACTTCATTAATACATATTAATATATTAAATTCACTGATTACTAGGTCATTCAACTATCCATGTTTACAAATTTTAAGAATCACGCACAAATTCATACCGTTTTCGATATAGAAGCTACGGAGTCGCTCATGAATAATTCGCGAAACTAATTTAAATTGTAAATCTCGACGTACCTTCCCTGGCTTTCAAGTAGACAGTGTTGGCTACGATATTTTCTAATTCCATCAGTTCCAGTGTGGCGGATTTTAAAGTAGACCCTCCGGAAAGCTGGTATCCGCCGTTGCGGCCGATCTGCCGCCTTCGCCGCGTGCAAAAGGCCGCCCATCAATGAATAACGCGCGATCTTACACAGAACTTAACACTGCACAACATCAGCTCAGTCACTCGCTAGTAAACACTGATTAACAGCCGCGGGAATAGCACAACCCTCAAAACGGAGACACGCAAACGAACACGAATCACGATCTCTCACAGGGGTGTGACGGGTCGTAACAGAGCTCGCATTTCAGTTTTTCACTCGCTAGTGGTTAACTTTACTCGTTTAAGTGATGAGATTAAAATAAGCCGGTCGGTTTCTTTCAGTTCTCTGTTACGCAGAACACGCCCCGGGATCGTATAGATATTGACGACGAATAGCGATACGCTACAAATGACCACAACCGCAAGGTACGGTACAATTCCAGTTGCCATGTTATAATTTTGTATACTACTATTATTATATAAATATATAAAAGAAACCTTCTAAATCTTTAAATGAAAATACTATTAATACAATACATCTCACCGTTTGTTACAATTTTAAAACTTTGCTTATGAAAAGTGATGTCAATCAAAATTGATTTAAAATAAAAACTAAATAGGATTCTAAGCGCAAAACTTGTCCTGTATTGTGGTATTTAATATTTTGTAATGCTGTAATTTTTATGCATTTTTTATTCCATAATAAAAAAATAATTCAGTAAAGAAATTTTTTATTTAAATAAAATAATCTTAAAATAAAATTTTACTTTATAGAACCTGATTATACGAAATACTTGAACTATAAAAATTCAATAAAATAATTATTAATATTATTATATTATACTTTCATTTCTTAGATAAATTTGCATAGTAAAAGTAACTGTTAATTTAATTCATCTAAATTGGAAGCTTTGTATTTAAAATGGCAATAATGCAAGTGTCAGATTATAACAGTTTCGCCAATATAACGAGGAATTTCGTTTGAAAAGATATCAAAAGGATTAAGCAAATTCATATATGTAATTCTAAATTTAAGTACTTTTACAAAAGTTACAAATATCTATAATATATTATTAAAACTAGTCAATTTTATAAATTATACAATATTTACTTAAAAATTTATTTTATTTCTGTATCCAGTTTAAAAATCTAATGACAGTTGACAAAACTCAGCTGGTTGACTATCGCATGTGCTACACATGTTTTTGAAATCAGTGCTCAATATTCGGTCATGAATAGACAGTTCAAATATTGTTATTAAAATGACTTCAAATCCTTGTAAAGTTTGTGGTGGTACAGATTTGAATCTCGTGGATGGGTTTTACTACTGCGTTGAGTGTGGAACACAAGATGTAAACGTTAGAGAAACAATTGTGGAGCACAACGTGCTAGGTGATGGTACCTTCGCTCATTCTACAATCAAGAAATTAACTACTGTCCTGCAGGATGCGAATGAAAGTACGATATTTTATTTAAAAAAAAATTATGGTTGAATTAATAATTGATTTCAAAAAGGCATTAAAAAATTAACTAAACATGTTCATTTACTGATTATGAGCAGTAAATTATCCAGTTCTATGACATAGTATCAAATAAAACTGTTTTTCATAAATTTTCTCTTTTAAATCTATACTAATATTACCAAGGAGTAGAATTTGCTTATGTTTTATATGTAGGGGGTTATCTCTTAAACTACTGATTTGATTTGAATTTTTTTTTGCATTGATTTGCCTGTTGAGTGATGATGGTTACAGGCTATATTACATCACGCTACAACTCATAGGAACAAAGCAGTAATTATCAATGCGAGGGCCAACTAGTTTTATATAATAATATATAATTTAATATTATATTTTTTCAATGATTTCAGTGAGCGGCGAATGGAACAAATGGCATGCATATAATTTCATACTGGCTGGTTTGACAGAGGAATTGTTGAATCTTGGAGCTGAGCCTAGTGTCAAAACTACTGTGTTATGGATCTGGACGAAATACATTAAACTATTTCAAGTGAAGGAGGTTGACGAGTAAGATAACTCTTTTTTTATTTATTTATGCAACCTTATTGTGCAGAAAAGGATAAATAAAAGGCTATCAAATATAAAAGCATTGACAATAAATTCTTTCAGATGGAAATCAATGACAGAGAAATTTTATAAAAGTCTTAGAGCAAAACTTATAACGGTTAGGCAAGTAAAGTAAAAGTAAAGTAACAGCCTGTAAATATCCCACTGCTGGGCAAAACCTCTCCTATTAAGGAGAAGGTTTAGAGTCTAATCCACCACTCTGTTGAACTGTAGATTTGATATACATGTGTCATAATTTCTTCCGACACATGAAGGTTTCCTCACGACGTTTTCCTTCACTGCTAAGCTTGAGATAATTCATCTAAACTCAAATTTAGCACTCGAAAAATCAGCAGTGCTAGCCGGGGTTTGAACCCGCGATCATCGGTAAAGATCAACGTGTTCTAACCACTAGGCCATCTAGGCTTTTTAGGCAAGAAAACAAGTAATCTGAGTCTGAATTCTTTATATAATTTTTTTTAACTTAAAACTATTTTTAATTATAATTGATTTTTTTTTTTCAGAAATAAAAGCCAGTTTGTCAACGAAAGTTTAAATAAAACTAAAGAAGAGGAAAAAATTGATGTCACGGATACTGATGATTCCGATAATGAAAATGACAAATCATTAGTCTCCAATAATTCTTATAAGAGTAAAAGTAGTAATAAAACTGAGAAATTTAGACGTGATATCAAAATTGTAACCAAAGGAACATTACTAACAATATTATATATAGCATTAAATTTAGATAAAAGTGAAATACAGTTATCACATCTCCTTAGATTCATAAAAGAAGGTAGATTAAGTTTATATAATTGTGTAAAATTTGTACCAAAAGAAATTAATATAAAGTCAATTCCACATTGGAAAAATTTTATGTTTTGTAATAATAACTACACACCAAAGACTATACTCACTTTAGCGATGACCTTCTTCAAACGGCTGGATTTAGGAGTTCCTCTTGTACCTGATCTGGATAAAATGATTTGTGGCTATGTAAAGGAATTATGTCTACCTTGTGAATTTAAGGATTTAGTATTCTCAATTATGAATCTCATACCATGTGACTTTTTAAACTTAAATACTCGGGTTAAGAAATCATTGGTGCGTATACCAGACTATGAAGGCGTTTGCATGTCTTATATCCTTGTAGCTCTCAAAATGTGCTTTGGTTTAGATTCAGAGTATGAATTAAAAGTTTCAGATGAAGTTGATAAAATCAATTATGATGAAAACTATTTAAAATCATACAAACTCGGCTCATATTCAGAATCAACAGACAGACTATTCTCATTTCAAGAATGGTATAAATATTTGCTATTTAGGAAAACTATATTATGTAAATATCATTTACCCATGGCGCAACTGTATAAGCAGCCCGTCGATGGTTGTGTTTTGATGGAACATTTGAAGGATAGAAAAACAAGGACAATTAAATTAAGTGATAATGTAACTATGGACATATTAAATAAGATCCCAGTCGATAATAATATATCAGTTATACCTAAAAGCGAATTCCCGGCGACGCTAACTCCTATGACAACATATACGGAAGTTATATTGCAGTATCTTCAAGATCCAGACTTAAGATTACTCCTCAGTGAAGATTTCTCTCAATATTCACTGAAATATGCCATAAACGATTTAAAATTACCTGAAACATATAAAGATTCTGATAATATAATTCAAGGTATTAGTGAAACAAATAAATGTATAAATCCCTTCATAATAGGCAGCTTGAAATTTTTAAAAGGCAATAATACAATGGTGTTTGTAAGAAATTGTGAAAATAAACATTGGCTTACGACTAAGCCTCCTAAAGCTGACCACGTTGTTAAAGTTAATGAAAATAAACAAAATAGCGATAAAGACAGTGACCCTGGATATGATTCCAATACGGATAGCACACCAGGTGAAACTGAAGACACGAAATCAATGGCTAGTGACGAAGCGAAGGTTGAAAAGAAGGAAGATAAGATTTTTGAAACTTTTGACGAAGAACAAGAAGGTATATGCATATTTGATGACAATTTTAATGACATCGATTATTTCAACGAAGAAAAAAAAGCCAATACAATTATAGAATCAAATAGCATGACTGAATTCCACGATGACTATGCAAATAATTTTCAAGACAGTAAACTAGAATTTAACGACGATGACAATTTATGTGAACCGGGTTCCATTGACGAAGAAGATACTTTTAATCCAGAGACGTTCAACAGAAATTCAGCAATCGAGAAATTGATTGAAATGGCCTGTAAAAAATATAAAATACGAATACCAAAAGAAAAGGAACCGCGCGTACCAACAAAACGAAAAAAGAATTTTGAAGATAACGTAGCTGGTCACACTGAACCCAAAAGAAAGAAATCTGACGTGCAAAGTGGACAAAATGAAACAAAAATTACAGATATTTTAGCAGCTTATTATAAAAGCTTAGAAAACGACGTATTACATCAAGTATCTGAACACGTTAAATCAATAATACATGATCAAGATAATCAAGAATTAATGAATAACGAAACGATTGAAAATAACGTACTTGAAAATTTAGAGCACAGAAGACTAGAAACTGACGATGATGATAATAGTAAATTGAAAGAAAACTTAACCAATGAAGATACACCAAGTCAGAATGCATCCATAATAAGTAGTATATGTCCAAATTTTACAATAAACAGTACGAATTCAGATACAGACGAAGAAGTCCCAGAAGATCTAATTAGTCAAAGTGATCCCAATTTTGATCCTTCAACTCACGATATAGAACAACTTTACGTAAAATTAAAGAAAGATATCGACATAGATCTTCATTATACTGTTAACTATGAGGATGATCCAGAGCTTGACGAGATAATCGATAAATCAATCGAAAACTTTGAAAATAACAAAACATCTAGTCAAAAGCGAAAAAGCGATATTGATTCAGAAGACTCAGAAGATGATATTCCATTGATTGAAATAGCAAATGAGAAAATGTCACTTTTGGAAAAAAATAAAAGGGCAAAACGAAACTATGAATATCTCGTTTGGAATCGAGAAATAAAAAAGTTTAATTATTGGATGAGACATTACAGGTCGCGAACTATGACTCGTAAAGTGGACATGAATGAAAAATTTGACATTGAAATTACCGAAAGTTGTCCAAAAAGTTTTGTTTTCGTAATACGAGAGTGCGCTGCTATTTTAGATTGTTCTACATTTTGTCTTTATAAATGCATGCAAAATCTAGAAGAATCGTTAATATGTTTCTGTGATAGGTAGAAGTGTTAAAGGTTTTGTAATTATTGTTATATTTAAAAGTGATCGTCTAAAAAAATATTATTAAATTATTGTGTTCCAAAATTAGATAGTGAACAATGTTTTAATCAAGGAAGTGTATTTTGGTAGTATTTTATATATGCACATATAAAAGGCTTGCAGTATCTGCAGTTAGTTGTCTTGCCTTTAATAATAATTGTATTTTTAGAAAAATATAACTGACTTCAAACCGATTAAACTATGGCAGCAATTGTAGGTCAACTGCTGTTAGTTATTGAACAGATCCTAATATCCAAAACGATCAAAAAACCCCGTCCAAATAGGATCAGTAATAGAAAATCGCGTCCATACAAAGTTATGTACATACGAATCGAATACAGAACATCCTTTTTGAAGTCGGTTAAAAGAAGAAACTAATTTTAGCTGTGTTTATTTTTTAAATTTGGTTGTTTATATTTATTAAAATAATTTGTTTATTATACATGTATGTATAACAGAAATATTTATTTATTAAACTTTAGGTTTCGGCTATAATATTTAATTTAGCTGACTTCAGTATTAGGATAAATAAGACTAAAAATCCCGCCACGAGACGGATTTATCCTTCAAAAAAGGCCAAAATCGTCTTACGTAAAGACCTTTAGATTCAAAAAAATAATCTAAAGATGAGTTAGTAAAAAACCTTTATTTATTTGCTTCTACATTTTAAAAATAGTGTCTTGGTCGCGTTTTATAAGTAAAAGATTGTTTTTGGGGCTATTCCAGCATATTCAAAAAGACATGGGTGGTAAACGTTAATTTTTATAACGATATACGGCGAAAATTACATTTATAAATATTATTCTCGTAATTGATATAAAACAACTCTGAAACCTGGTAACAATTACCAAGTTCACCTTACGAGCGGTAGCTGTCAAAAATAAAGACACTAAATTGTTTTAAGTGTAAAGTAAGGACACAAAACTTATGATTATTTACGAAAATCTCAAAGCAAATTTTATAAGCGTATTTTTCATATAATAGTCGTAGTACATAAACTAATTTATAGAAAATTAAAATAGTTCTAAAACGTTTTCAAATTAATATGTAACCTCTTTTATTCATTCGTACCATTCAAATCAAACTTTTTTTGCATTCTTATTTTAAAAACAAAATATATTCAATCACCATTTCTACATAGTTATTGTATTCTCTATGTCATCATTCATTTTGTCAATTTAATTACGCACTGCATGTTTTAATCGAGAATGATTGGAAGGAATTTAATAAATATATTGCGTAGAACGAATATTCAGCCTTTTCATGCGCCCAAAAGGAAGTTTGCGCAAGTTGGTTTGGCGATATGTACTCCACCAAGAGTTCCATGCTCGTATGGGGTAAGAATTAACTGGTTTCCAGTTTTTAGGTGTTTTTGAACCAAAAATTTTATTCAGTTCAATCGTTTTTTAACAAACAGACACCGTTGAGCAACGATCTCCTCTAAAGAAAATGGTTAACAATTTAATCCACTACGCTGCGGGTTGGCTAAAAATGCCAGAAATTCTTACGATACATGTAGATTTCTTCACAACATTTTATTTCACGCTAACTATAAAATAAATTGAACACAAAAGCACTTGAAAATTCGATTTTTCATTATTGGTTGAGATCGAGGTATTGTAACCACTAGTTAAGAATGACAGTGAGTAAATACTGTATTAAATTAACTTCTGAATATAACGAAAATAAGAAAATAACGAATAAAATCTAGAAAGGCCTTGATGATTTAGACACATCAGTCCCTCACATTTATCAATTCTGAAAATTACAATTTTTATTTTTTTTTTTCAGGAGAAAGTATTACATGTATTTTTTATGTACTTCGTTTGGCTCTCTCCAACGGCTTATTTCCTTACGCAGCTTAAAGTTTGGAGAAGAGAATATATTCAAGATTAGAAAAATTTAATATAAATAAACTATTTAATTTTATGGTTGAGTTTTAATTTTTATACGTTTTTTTTAACATTACATAGACTTATGAAATTATCTTTAGGGACATTCGCAAAACGGCCCAAATTTTTAAAGAAAAAGTAAACACGTAGAAATTAAAAAATACTGTAAAGCAATGATCCAAGCTACTTTTACCTTAAAGCAATTTTAGGATGTAAAAAGTAATTTTCAAGACATTATATTATTTTAAAATTGTATTTGACAACACACGTCTGACAGCCAATTCCTGATTTGACGTTTTGTAACGGTGTTTCGGCTTTTTGTTTACTATTTTTAAAAGTAAATGGTTACAAACAATTTAGGAAAACAAAATGAAGGAATCCAAACAAACTCAGACGCCCATAGAAGATTTAGCTGAATTGCGAAGCTACTTTGCGAGTCATAATGTCGTACGTGAATACATAGCTCACAGCTCAAAAGTTCATTCTGTAGGCTGGTCGTGCGATGGTAGGAGACTCGCTTCTGGTTCATTTGATAAAAGTGTCGCTATCTTTAATTTGGAAAGGAGTAGATTGGTGAGTATTTGATTAATAACTTTCATTTTTCTAGTGAAATAATTTGAGGTTATGTAGTCAAACAAAGTAAACTTTGCAATTTTAATATCGCAGTATCCTTAACAATTTTACTATATGTTGCATATATATGTGATTTTATAAGTTTTGCAGTAAAATAGTTAAAACGATTTACTTATAATATGGTTATAGAATTATAATTTTTTCTAGTCCTTAACAATATATAATATTATTAATTATATGACAATTAAAATTACAGGTGCAGGACTTTATCTTCAAAGGACACACAGGCTCAGTTGATCAGCTCTGCTGGCACGCCTCACATCCCGACCTTTTGAGTACTGCCAGTGGAGATAAGTCTGTTAGGATATGGGATACAAGGTAAATTTAATGAAATAAATAATTGAGCTTTTGACTCATTTAAAATATTTAATATAACATCTTCAATTCTAGAGTTGACATTTTTAGTTTTGTTTAAAATCTAAATGTTACTTACATTTAGAATTTAAATTATTTTAAAATATTTTCTTTTGCTTGGAACTTTAACATCTTCATGTATAAATAATAATAACCAATGTTAGTTTATATCAATCAATATATGTATAAACTAATAAAAACTAATATTGATGTGATGATGAATAATGTCTGTATTTTTTATTTCACAGATCACATAAATGTGCAGCGGCGATTTCAACAAAAGGGGAAAATATCAACATAGCATGGTCGCCCAGCGGAGCCACCATTGCTGTAGGGAACAAGGAGGACCTTGTGTCTTTCATTGATGCTAGAAACTACAAAGTGGTGAGTTTTACATCAACATTCCTTTTTTAATATGAAAACTAAGCTGGAAAATGAGCAAGCAGGACACACAGTTCAATACACTTTAAAGATTGAATTGAAATTTGGAATATAAACTGTTAGTATTGTGTTAAAATGATGAAAATGATGATTTAATAATGAAATCAAAAATATTTGTTGAAAAAAAAAACTATATATTTGTTGTGTTAGCGTTTATTTGTCTGTTTAAAATCAATAAAAATAATTAATTAATCTAAGAATGAAATAGAACAAAATTAATATGTGGTTGTTTTAGGTATATGGTTTATTACTGCCTAATCTTTAAAAAAAATTAGTAGCTTTGAATAACACTTCAAAATGGTTGTTATGTTTTGCTCCATAACTCCTAAAAGTGTGATTTCAACCATTAACTAAAGAATTGAATTGAAAGTGTGTTTTTATTATTCACTAGCTGTCCCTTGTGCTTTCGTTATGAGTCGTAGCGTGATGTAATATAGCCTATAACCTTCCTCAATAAATAAACTATCTAACACAAAAATATTTTTTTAATTGAAACCAACAAAGAAACTGTTTAGCTTTATAATATTAGTAGAGATGTATTATGTAACGTAACAGTGATATAACTTCTTATTGCAGGTTGTTGAAGAACAATTTAATTTCGAAGTGAATGAAATTTCATGGAACAGCACTTCTGATCTATTTTTCTTGACAAATGGATTGGGATGCGTTCATATACTCACGTGAGTACTTATTACATTGTCTCGTTTAATGTTTGTTTATTCAGAACTCTGGCACTTCTTAACCAATTTTCAAAATGTGTTTTTTTATATTTCAATGGCTATAATTTTACATAAATTCCTTAACTAAATTAGCGGCAGTAGTAATAAGTAAGTTTATAACTACATATTATAAATTGATTTACTTTTCATTACAATACTCTGTTTTTGTTTTATTAAGTAGCAATTCATCTCAGCTTCGCCAAAAGAAAAGAAAAAAATATATTTCAGGGATAATATAGGATTCTAATGGTGAAAGAATTTAATGAGTTAATCAAATAGTTTCGGAGCCTATTCAATTAAAACAAACAAATCTTTCCTCTTTATAATATTAGTGTATGTACATGTTTATTCTATTTAATATTTATTTTATTGTTTTTATTACATGTACGTTTTGTTATTATACATGAAAATTGTAATGGTGATTCACACTGTACCAGGTTTTGAGTTCATTTTCTTTTTATATGATTTCTGATTGTGCTGATGTTTCAAAATTGATAAATAAAATAAATAAATATATTCTTATCCCCAGGTATCCAGGTTTAGAGCTGCAGACAGTACTGAAGGCCCACCCCGGTACATGTATATGTATAGAACACGACCCCACTGGCCGTTACTTCGCTACGGGCTCCGCTGATGCCCTCGTCTCGCTGTGGGATGTTAACGAGCTAGCCTGTTTGAGGGTTTTCTCTAGGTAACTTTATTTATTATTGTATTACTTGTGTACTATAATAAAAATACTCCAATATTCAAACTTAAGTTACATATTGCCAATTAACATCTAACCAATTAGTATAACTGTTGCTTAAATTGTATAATATGGATGCTGATAAGCAATAATGTGTCAAGCCACAAAAATCAAAATTAGAGGTGTTTTGACGTTTATTCCAATAATGCGTCTTGTATTTAATATTATTCAAACATTTTTCAAGTCTAAACTAAATAAATACGGAAAAAGGTTTTTTAAATTTAATGTTTCGAATTCAAGTGTCTTCCATATTTTATAATTTCAACAATAATCTTATATATTTAACTTATCATTAGTTTAAAATCCTTACTATACCGATCTCCTTTTAATTCAAACCCCATCAATCAAAATAGAAAAGAAAAGATGGACTTCTTTCAACAAATTTATTAAGAATAGGTTTAGTTTAATGTTCTTTTTTTGTATTGTCAATTCAAAAGTGCTCGTATAGTATGTAAGTATATTTTGATTTTGTATTTTTTATTTATATAGATATATTTTGATACTTCTTTACAGATTAGAATGGCCAGTGCGGACTTTATCATTCAGTTTTGATGGAAGACTTCTGGCTTCGGCAAGTGAAGACCACATCATTGATATTGGTGATACTGAAACTGGTCAGTATTTCGTTTAAATTGTTAGTGCCACATATTTGCAAGCTTAGTATTAAAGTGACTAAATTCAAAATTTCATATTTTTGAGTACTAAACACAAAAAACATTTTGAACTGGGGACTTTGTTTCTTTACCAACCATTTTGACCATTACTGCAAAACATATTTACAATATTAAATGCTATATTAAAGTGACTAAATTCAAAATCTGTGTGGAACAAGTTAGCCAAGTTACTAATTAAAATTTAGTTTCATATAACTCTGTGGTTCATAATCTATGATTTTGAAAAAAATTAATAACTATTCTATCATTATTTTGTGATGTTGCAATCTAAAGAAATGGCTGTAGTCAAGTGTAAAATATTTTCATGCATTTTGTGGCCAAAATGAATAATTCAAATTCAAATAACTATTTCAATATCCTATAATTACCTAAAACATTATTATCACAAAGATATTTTTATAAAAGATACTTTTTTTTTTCAGGAGAAAAAGTAGCAGAAATACCAGTACAAGCAGCCACGTTCACAGTAGCGTGGCATCCTTCAAGATACTTAGTAGCCTTCGCTTGCGAAGACAAAGAACCTCCGGAGAGGAAACGAGACGCTGGCAATCTTAAACTATGGGGACTCAGCAATAGCTAAGTGTTTGTTAAAAACAGTGAAGTTATAAGTGAACTCAGTATTTGTTACTGTAAGAAAAGTGAAATAATGAGTGAACGGAGTTTGATGAACATGTAATGTTTCTCTTCTGTGTGAGTGTTAATTGGACGCTGATTAGCAATAATGTGTCAACGAAAAGTTTAACTGTAAAATGTTAATGTACTCCGATAATATGTTACGTATTTAACATTATTAAAAAAAGTGTGTTACATTTTTCCAGATATATAATAAACTCATATATTTGAAAAGCTTATTATGAAATAAAATTTTATTATATCAATTTTGCATGTAATTGATTATACCTTTTCTGAAAATAGACAATAAATAGATGATATATGTCTTCAAACAAATTTATTAAGAAGAGTTTTAACATCATTTGACGCCATTTTCTCAAAATGAAGCCTGCGTGGCTTGACACAGTATTGCTTATTAGCATCCTACTATAGATATTGTATGTCCATCCAATTTGATGTTGAAAGTCTGTACCCATTTCCATCTTTGATGAGCTCGTCAATTGTCTTGTTGATCTAATTAGGCAATATAGTCCACAGTTGTCTGGGCTCCAAAACCCATAGCATAAGCACATATCTAGAGCTATATAATATTATTGGTGAGTAATGTTTAGATATTGTCAATGTGGGTATTGTATGAATAATTCTTTCTAAATTTCAGTTTGTGAAATCTAAAGTGTGAAAGTTTTCATATTCATTGTTTATTTCAATTAAATTTGTATACACAATTTTGATCTAACTTCAATTACATACATAAAATAAAATGGAAGTATCACACTTATAAGATATACTTTTCTAATTTATATAAAACAAGCGTGGTAATAGTTACCTAGGTAACTTTATGAAAGTTGTGAGTGTCAAAAATAAAGGACCAACAAAAAACAAATCTTTCAGGTGAATGCAAAGATAAAATATGTATTTAAATATCTATGAGAGTCTCAGAGCGAAACTTACAAGTGTGATTCTCGCCTAAGTTTAATGTATAATGAATAATTTGATGTACGTACATTTTTTGGAAATCAGAAATAGTCTGTTAGAAGAGAACAAAAAAAAAAATGTGATTAAAATAATTAAACAATAATTTTTATTGCCATGTACATTTTACACAAATTATTTTTTGGGTATATAAAATTAAAACCTGGTATATAATAATATTAAAGTAAAATTTATATAACATCAGGAAAGGGGATTATAGTGAAAGAAGTAAATTGTAAAGCAAATTGATATTTACAATAGTAAATAAATTATGAAACTTATTAATATTGTAGAAAAAATATCAAAGTGCATTTATTTAATTGGACCATTAAAATATCACAATTTCATCACCAAGTCTCAATTTGTAGTCTGTTATTCCGTTCCATATTACGAAGCATTTCTTTAGCTTTTTCCAATTCAATGTTGCCAGTTTTATTAAACACGTCTTCTATGATTGCGTCTCGTACATTGTCTGGCATGTTTTTAGCATTGCCAGATATAAAAATATAAGCTCCTTTATCGTTTATCAGACGCCACAAATCCTCTCTATGTTCGGCTATTTTGTGTTGAACATATCTGTAACATCATAATTAGAAAAATTCCATTAATTTTTTTGGTTAAGGGCTTTTAGTAATTTGGATAATTGTGCTTATTTTAGTCGAAACTTTCCCATAACTCATTTCAAATAACTTGACATGTCTGAAGTTCGCGCGAATAAAATTGTGATTTACTAGAGTCAACGTCACGCTTTTTCATATCACAATCAAGTATATTAGAATACGTTTTAGGTAACATAAAAATGGAAAATATTGTAATCATTCAAAAACTTTGAACATCACTTTCCTAGACACTAATATAATTTAACCAATGAATAGAGGACGATAAAATAAATATGAAGTAACAAGACGATATAAGGCGAGAATTACACTTGTAAGTTGTAACTTGCTCACAGGTTTTTTTATCATTGCTTTAGATCTGACAGTATTTACTGTCAGTGCCTTATTGTTGACATTTACAGCTTATAGTTTTGGCAGTGAGAGATGCTGGTCGGCGATGGTCTCATTCAGCGACTCCATTACGTGAGACCGCGGAAAGGGAACGAGAGACGACCGGGGGGAAGGAGGTGGCGCTATGCGCACCTTCTCCCTCCGCCATAGACGAATTTGTGTAGGAAAATTTTCTCACACACCACCGGGGCAGGAGAAAGCACTCTTTAGGTGAAGAAGGCCTGCTTAGCCAGAGGCGCAACCTTAGCGCAACCGTGACGTCCAACCAAGGCGATGTGGGCACCGCTGGGTTTTAGTGGGTAGTTTAGTACATACGTTGCATGGAGTCCCACAAGTCCAAAGAGGTAACATAGTTTCAGAGTTATTTTATATAAATTACGAGAAAAATTTATAAGTGTAATTCTCGCCTTATTAGTCGATACATATGTACTAACAAGGAACATCATATTCCAATTTATATTACTTACATTTTGTTATCTTGATCTCTCGAAAACGCACAATACAATGTTAATTTCCCATCTTCGACCATTTTCCGCAATTCTTCTCTACAGTGGAAGTCTTTGTCCTTGTACCGACAGCCGAAGAAAAGGTGCATTGTGTCTTTACTAGCCGTACCTTGAAATATCATCTCTTGTAAGAGATTCCTGAATGGAGCTAACCCAGTACCAGGTCCTATGAATATGTGCGGTATATTCTAGAATACAAAAAGCATTTAATATTTATTAGACACACAATTTATATTATTATATTTTGGACACTATGTTCTAGTATCGCTTAAAAGGAAGTTAAATTCACAATTCACTTATTGTTCCAATGTGCATAAAAATGAAAATAAAATAATCATTTTAGCGACAGAAATGACTACTGAATTATGTAAAAGTTTACACTGAAATATTATATTATATGAGATCTATACAATTTATAAACATCATGTTAGTAATAATTTAGAACTTAGAATTCCGTAACTTTTGTATATTATGGAAATTTCTTAAAATATACATAGTTAAAATAGAAGAGATGAAATAAAAAAAGGAGATTAAAACTGACTATTTCAACTATAACTTATTTTTCTAAAAGATAAAAGTTTTGTTTTATATATAATAAATAATATTCGATGTTTAAAATAACATTTAATGTCTAGCAGTATCCTTGCTTTAAAAACAAGTTCACTTACCACATCCGTAGGAAACTTCAACGTCCCTTTCTTAACCCAACCATAAGCCTTGTCGCCAACATTAAGATCTTTCAGCCAATTAGAAGCCAAACCTAACCTCGCTTTCTTTAAATTCGTGTAATATTTAACGACAGCGACTAATAACTCTACTTTTGTCCCCTTAACTGCTAGACAACTGCTGGCTATGGAGAACGACCTGGGTTTGATTGTGGAAAATAATTCAAATATTATCTCTATAGTTAACTTCGAGGCTGATTTGTGAAAATCGTGGAGTACCTGAGAAGAATGGAGAAATTAAACAAAAACAAAATGATGAAATATTTCGTAAAGACAGTTAGGAAGGTTGCCATAGCAAATTTTATATTAAGTAAAAAATATTGGCACTAATTTATTGATAAGTTAATAACTATACTAATATTATAAAGAGATGAAATTTGTTTGTAAGTTTGGATGTAGAGAGTAATCTTCGAAATTACTGATCCGATTTGAAAATTCTCTTTGTGTTGGATAGCCCATTCCTAAGGAAGATAATAGGCTATATTACATCACGCTACAACTCATAGTATTTATAAACGCGAGTTAAATATCGAGGGGCAGTTAGTATATTATTTTATTCTTCAAATAACAATGAAAATAAAAAACTAACTTCAAGAATAGTCCGTTTAGGCCTCCTACAATAATTCAACCAGTCTTCCTGACCTTCTGGTGAACTGAGTTCAAGACATTTGTCTCTTTCTAACTTATCTTCAGACACTAGTGCGAGAAGAGAAAACGTATATTGTGTGGGATACGCCTTTAAGTCCCAGTATTGTTCGGCTATTTCGTACAACGTCAGCGGTTGTTTTAGAAAATCTGGTACTGGCATATCTGAAAGTGTGGATAAGATTAAATCAATAATAATATATAACTATATTTGGATGCTGATAAGCAATAATGTGTTAATCATCAAGAAGTCAAATTCGAAGATATTGACGTATTCCGATAGCGCGTCAAGTATTTAACATTATTAAAAAAAATTGAAGTAAATATTTAAATGAATCAGGCGTTACTTTGCGGAATTCCATGATAATTAATCACAAAACTACTTTGCTATAATCCGCGAAACAATATATATGTACTTTTTCTAACTGACTGTTGTAGAGGCTAGATGTACTGAGGATGCTCCGGTATCGGAGTGAAACGTGCGTAGAGTGCCTGTGTGGTGTCGACGCTTGCCTGCTTGTGTGTGTACATATGTGGGAAGGTATGCAGTGCTTGCCTGCTTGTGTGTACGCATATGTGGGAAGGTGTGCAGTACTTGTCTGCTTGTGTGTACGCATATGTGGGAAGGTGTGCAGTGCTTGTCTGCTTGTGCTGCATGTGTGTATGCATATGTGGGAAGGTGTGCAGTGCTTGCCTGCTTGTGCTGCATGTGTGTATGCATATGTGGGAAGGTGTGCAGTGCTTGCCTGCTTGTGCTGCACGTGTGTATGCATATGTGGGAAGGTGTGCAGTGCTTGCCTGCTTGTGCTGCATGTGTGTACGCATATGTGGGAAGGTGTGCAGTGCTTGTCTGCTTGTGCTGCATGTGTGTATGCATATGTGGGAAGGTGTGCAGTGCTTGCCTGCTTGTGCTGCATGTGTGTATGCATATGTGGGAAGGTGTGCAGTGCTTGCCTGCTTGTGCTGCATGTGTGTACGCATATGTGGAAAGGTGTGCAGTGCTTGTCTGCTTATGCTGCATGTGTGTATTCATATGTGGGAAGGTGTGCAGTGCTTGCCTGCTTGTGCTGCATGTGTGTATGCATATGTGGGAAGGTGTGCAGTGCTTGCCTGCTTGTGCTGCATGTGTGTATGCATATGTGGGAAGGTGTGCAGTGCTTGCTTTCTTGGGCTGTATGTGTGTGTGCATAAGTGAAAGGGTAGGCGGTGCTTGCCAGCTTGTGCTGCATGTGTGTGCATAAGTGGGAGGGTAGACGGTACTAGCCAGCTTGTGCTGTATGTGTGTGTGTATAAGTAGGAGGGTAGGCGGTGGATATGAGGAGGGTGGATGGTGCTCGTACTGCATGATCCCAGACAGCTGTATATTGTTTCGCGGATTATAGCAAAGTAGTTTTGGATTTAAAAATTTCAAGTAATTTAAACAAAAGAAGTACGGAAACAAATATCTTAATTTCATGTTTCGAATATTAAAATGTGTTCCGTATTTTGCATTATAACAATCTGGTTATAATTTATAATATCTTTTATCAAAACAGAAAAAAGATGGATTTATACTTCTTCAAACAAATTTATTAAAAATGGCTTCGACAACTTTAGGCGCTATTTTCTCAAAATACAAGTCCACGTGGTTTCACATAGAATTGCTTATCATCGTGCAGATAAGTTATTGCACTCAAAATGTTGACCATTTTAGACGTTGCCTAGACACCCTCTAGCGACTATGACAGGTATCTTAGG
The DNA here is from genome assembly GCA_037950945.1 of Hypolimnas misippus. NCBI lineage: Eukaryota > Metazoa > Arthropoda > Insecta > Lepidoptera > Nymphalidae > Hypolimnas > Hypolimnas misippus. Next base: position 9,051,738 of record JBBEEQ010000009.1, read on the forward strand.
GCCAATGAGACACGTGACAAGCGTTTTAACGTTGCCAAAATAGGTAGTTTTTTAAAGTCAAATAGTCTTGAACGTGACATATTTATATTCTATAGCTATAAATTACTATTGGTTAGAAAAATTCATGTCATTTCAATATTGACGATAAAACATTTTAAGTAAAAATCAAAACTTACTAGTCTATTTTTCTTTACTAGGTAATAACACCCAGAATGATAATCACGAATTTTCGAATTACTTTTTTTTCATTATAATTTTTATAAAAAAAATGATTCAGTTCAATCATTTGATCGATAATTTCTCATCTAACTCTTATTTGTGGCTAGAAATACGCCATATTTGTCCGCTAAATAAGTCAAGTAAAAAAAATAGAGTATATAACATTATACTAATGTAAAGTATAAAAAAAAATTGAATATATTATACTTTATAGTGATAATAAATTTAAACGTATTTATGCACATTTTTAAGAGCTAAAGTGATTATCTAAGTTATGGTTCAAAAAGGATAGTAACGGGACATTATTAATAAAACAATATATATATTAAAAAAAAACATTTATTCTTCTTCTTGCCATCCATCTTCGTTGCTCAAGAATCGTCTCTTAGCAGCCGTGTTCATGTATGGTCGGAGAGCCCATTCTGTATCGGCTGCATCTAATGCTTCTAATGTACCTAATTTGATCTCGTATAGCTTCATTTGGAATCTTGGACCGATTTCTGTTAGTTCTATGTCTTTGCCTGCCTGGAATTGAGATATATAGTCAATATTTAAATTTTTTTGCATACCAAGGAGCGAATGCAATATTTTTAGGATCATTAGTGAAAAGAGATTAAAAAAAAATTATTCTGAGTTAATATTTTTTAAATAACTTCTCAAAAAAGGAAAAACAAACGTACAAGTGTTATGAGTAAATGACTTAGAATAAATAAAAATAAACAACACAAGATTTTATTTTTCTTTTAGACACTTTTTCATTTAGAAAAACTTTTCTTTAAGTAGTTTCTCTATAAAAGAGTACACATATACAGATGAAATTAAATAGAATAAATATATTAAAAAAATACCTTTTTGTATGTATGTTGTCTGAAACAGATGTAGTCATCGTTGTTGGCAAAAGTGATCACCCTTTTAGAGTCAGCTTTCGGAACGGGGAAGAGATATTTCAAGATGCTCATAGTTCTCAAACCTGTGGAATAAAGATAATATTATGTATAAAAAAATAATAAGTCGAATATATTCAGACAGAATAGTATTTTGAAATTAGTTTAAAAAAATTAAAGGAAATAAACTTAAATTTATCTTTTCTGAGTCTATTTAGTAGGGTATGCATTTTAAAAATCGAACCGAATGAAATAATGAAAATGCAGTTTAAGGCGAGAAATGCACTTGTAAGTTCTCGAGAACGATATAAAACAACTCTGTAACCTAGCAACAGAAGTGTGAGTAGTTAAGAAAGCTGTGAATTTCAAAAATAAGACACTGACAGTAAATTTCATTTAGGTGTAAAGCAATGACAAACAATTTAAATAAATCTTTATGAATGTCTGAGAACTTATAGGTGTAATTCTTATCATAGATTTTCATATGGTTTATATTTTGTTTATTACTGCTTTTAAACCTTAAAGAACATTTTTTTTTCTTATAGTATGACGTGCACTTGCGCTACTTATGCGCAAAATATTCAGCCAATGTCACATGTGTTGGAGAAGACAAGGAGTGAAAGAACATAATATCAGCAACTTATTTATTGACACTCCTAACTTTCATAACCTAGGTAACTGTTACCGAGTTATTGTTTTACATCACTAATTATAGTAAAACTTGCAAGTGTAATTCTAGCCTAAAAATTTATAAACATTATTAAAAATAAAAAACATTATTTTTGTAACTTACCTAGATCAGTTTTGAAATTATGGAATATAAGATGTGGATATTGTTCACTCATTGGTCCAATATCGGGTATGTCATGCCTCATCACAACTCCGGAGAGTGTAAATGATGCTGTTGGACCATACGGTAAGTGACATATAACCTATAATGAACATTAATACTTAATCACAATATATTAGCTTATAAAAATGTATACCATGATAATTGTATTGTGTAAAGTGTAATGCATACAAGTTCTTAACATAAAAGAATAGCTATAAGACCTGTTATATTAAACTTGGTAATTCTTATGACAATTTCTCTGACATGTGTTGGTCTGTGGTATTATAACTCTTAAACAATTTGTCTTTTACAGAAATATATAATAAAAATATATACAAAATTATGCTCCAAAGACATTCCCTTCCTAACTGTTTTTTTACTAAACAATGCTCATTAAGAAAAGGGAACCAACAAAGACAAAATACATAATTTCGTTTACTTGAAGGACATTAAGAACATTAAGAAGGACTAATTACAGTTATATTGATTTTAAAACTAAGCCACAGAACCGATTTTGATGAAAATTCTATGGGATCAATTGAGGAGTATACCCGTCCAAACAAAAAATAATTAACCAAATTCTTCAAACCGTTTTCGAGTAGTCATTGAATATGCATAAAGAAAAAAGTCCCCAAAGAATTAAGTACCTCCTTTTCTTTAAAATTTGGTTAAAAAAGATGTTTAAAAAATACTGTATGCATATAGGAAATTAGGATATATTATTTTTAACTCACCAAACTATCTGGTACTCCTCTATGTTCATGGACGATTATGAAGTCAGTTACATCGTTAGCTCGACAGGCATGAATGAGCTGAGACATCTCATACCCACCACGGTTCATACGTTGGCTGTTAGGAAATATCAATCTGAAACAAACATTTGAAGATGAGGTTGTCATTTTTACAAATCATCATTCAGTGAGAATTACACTCATACGTTTTGTTCTTAGACTTTTATAAAGATTTACATAAGTTGTTTCATATTGCTTTATATCGAAGAATTAACTATCAGTGCCTTATTTAACGGCCACTACATTCGTAAGGTTATATAAATAACTTTTACCAGGTTACAGAGCTAGTATTCCATAAATTACGAGAATAAAAGTTAAAAGTCTAATATTAATGTAGTATTAATTACACAGATGAAAACACCGAACATATAAAAGGATGTTTTATGGATTCTTACTTTGTATAAATTATACTGAATTATTTTATTGTTTTTACAATTTATTGATTGTATAAATGGCTAGACAAAATTAATATTATTATTTTAAATTAATTTAATTTTAAAAACTTTATGTTACTTTATTGAAATTGGAAATTAATAAAATGTATTAATCTTGCTAATTATAATACAAAATCTTTATCTTACAAAACATTATGATTAAAGACATATCTCTAATACTTTTAATATATTAATAAACATAAAAGATAACATAATTATTTCAGTTATTTTAATTTAAAAACTAAACTGAGGCTTCACTCTCAATAAAAAGAACAAAATTAAAATTTGTTCTGAGGTTACAAACAATGAAAAAAAACCTACCAAACATATTGAGGATGGGATCCATGTTTTTAAAGTCAGTTGAAAATATTATCACATACCTAAGTTCCTTAACAAACATCTTCAACCGAGCACTGGGCTCTCTGGATGTAGTGATCATTATTTTGGGGTCTTCTACACCAGCATATCTGTATTCGTCATCTTGTGAATTGAGAGTGTTAGCGCCACCACTGAAACCTCCGATTACTGCTGCTCTTTCAGGACCTAGTTGATTCATATGTTTTAGAAAGAAAGAACAAAGATCTTATTTGCAGCAGATCACTTCTGTGAGACCACAAGTAAAATGAACAAAAAAAATGTATTGCTTTTCTACGACACACTATTGATGGTAAGAATGTTATTTACGAGGGATTTTCTTATATATTAGTGTGTAATAATTGTTATTTACGAAAATCATATTATAAATGCATTGAATTGATAAAAGACATTATTAACTATTTAAGAGAAGAGAAAACATATTACATTAGTAAACTTCTTTCATATATGTTATTGTAAAAATTAAAATTAATTATAATATTGGTACACTAATCCTTTGGAATATAAAGTAAAAATTTGGAGTACTTGCTCTATAGAATTTCTAAAGTTAAACAGAAATTTTATATAAATTTTTACCGATAAATCTGATAATTTGGTATAAAAATGATGCTTATACATTAAGTTCATCAGTTTTATAGGTAAACATAGTACTTTGACAACGTCTGATGTAATTAACTACAAAATAAACACTAATACAATTTTAATTACTTTTTACTGACTTCTATATAAAAACCTAACTTACGCAATTCACAAAAACAATAAACAACCAAGTTCGCAACTTACCTTTATCCTCAAATTCAATTCTCTTCTGCAAAGCGATCGCTTCTTTACGTAAATCACCGTGTATAGGAATGTTTTCTTCTAAACTTTTCTTCAATTGATCCTTCTTCGCTTGAATACTCTTTTGTTTATCCTCCGCGGATTTCCTATATAAGTATTCTCGGCGCAAACGCGCCTGCCGCCTTAACATATCGGTTTATTTTTATTATAAGATTACTTTTTAAATTAAAATATACACAAAATCGTCACATGGAAGAGGTGTAAATTGACAGTGACAATGTCAGTTCCCGCGGCACGTGTTGTAATGACAAGTTGCGTTTCGATATTGCTTCCAAACGAAATTTATTTCATTATTGTTCACTTGGAACAAGTAAACGCTTTTAAAAATAATTAACGTAATGTAATAAATAAAACATTGAAAAGTATTATGTGGAATAATATGTATAGTGTAAATAATAATTTACGTAAATGCTTCCTTATTATTTATCTGTGCTATATTATATTACAAAAAAAAATATTTTATATTTAGTCAATTCTTATTATATTTAGTAAATAATTAAACAAAATTATATTAATAAATAAAAAAAAAATAATATTTTCCACATTTAGTATATTGCAAAAACGAAACACACTAACTGAAATCAAGATACCTCCAAAAACTGCTTTGTAATAATAGATTTGATCATTTTTATGTTATCTATATCTAAGACTTACCATCATGATATTCTTCAACTAAAAGATGATAATGAGGTTTGATATCAATATTATGTGATTCCAATATATCAAAGAGGTCATTAACATCTTCTTTACAATTCCTTGGTCTAATATTAAAAACATCCCCTGGCTTATAAATAATTTTATTGTCATCTACAGTTTTAAAAGTTATTAATCTTACATCCTGAAAAAAAATGATTTTTTTAAATTATTTATCAGGCAAGTTGTGTTTTAAACATGGTTAATGTTACTGTGGTGCCCCTATAGGTCTTAGCGTGATGTTATATGTATATCCTATAACCTTCCCCAAAAATGACCTATCTAAAGCAGTGAAGATTTTTCAAATCAGACTCAAAGAACTATTACTAAGAAAGAAGAACATTAACATTTTCATACATTGTTAATATTGATAACATTTCCATATTTATTTACATTTTTCAAATACCTGAAAATGTGTTTCGTCTGTGGTCCTTATATTTTTCTCTACTTCAAAATAAGTTGCATCTAGAAAACTATCTTTGTGTCCTTTTGCATAATAAATGTCGTCATTTAAGCAAGTACCATTGACCTTTTCTGTGTCTCTCAATATGGAGACTTTCCATCTTGGTATGAAAGAGGATTCAACAGTATCTGTTTTTAGGTTTGGAAAGTAAATTTGCATTGTTGTGAAAAACTTCTTAAGCCACGGTATCATGACTGCATCATGTCCTAAGTCATGTTGATAATCACATAATGCTAAAAAGAAGAAAATGTTTTAGTTTACTTAAATCAAAAAAAAAAAATTGTATATATAAGAAATGTGATCATTTTGATATTAATGCATTAATATTTTTTCTTATATTTAAAGAAATAAAAATATTATTATTAGTGTACAGTACATTGATTTTTTAAGGAGTTTAGTAAATATTCCATTGATTTAAGTACAAATTGATGGAGCCAGTAAATACATAGGAGTTTATTAAAGGTTGTTAAATATGTCAAACAGTTCTCCTATTTAAACAAATTATATTTTACCTATATCAAGTAGTGGTGTCGCGCCAAGCTGTATCAGTCGTTTATGTAACTTTTTCCCCACAAAATTGAACTTAGAATACGACGAGTCACCAAAGCCGATCACACCAAACTTAAGTTTCACTAATGAATTCGAGGGAAGGTTTTTCCGCAGTAGAAACTTCCAGAATCTTTTCATATTATCCGGTTCGTCTCCTTGACCGGTTGTAGCACAGAGAAATAGGGCGAATTCCTCGTGAATTAAACGAGATATTGGATAATCATCCATTGCTTGAACGGGACCTTTGAAGCCTAATATCTTTGTCGTACGCCATATTCTTTCAGCGGCTTCTTGCGCGGTAAAGGTTTGACTCCCGTATAAAACTATAAGTCTTCCTGGATCGGTCATATTCTGTTATATATTTAATAAAAGTTATTAAACTCAGTACTCTAGTCGATTAGTGTCAAATCGCGAACATTTGATGTATTGTTTGACGTACAGTTTGACACATGCGTTTTGATATAAATCGTCCATAAAAAGTCAATGAAAATACAATTTATAATATATAACAAAATTAATTTTGTATAAAATAGGTATAATATGATATAAAAATTGGAGGTTTTTATTTGTTTACAATTGGAGAAATTAATTTTAATTTGTAAACTTATGACCGTTCTGACCTAGTCATAATAAATATGGCTTTAACGATAATGATTGCGGATGCAATTCCAATTAGGAGGCAAATATTTGTTTTATCAAGTATTTATTTCTAGGTTTTGTTGTTCATATTGTTTTATGCGTAAATTAAATTAAGGATTTCATAATCCAAATAATTAGATACATGTATGATTAGTAAGCATTCATAATATAGTTTATTTAATACATTAACATAAAGCTTTTATAACGGAAGTATTTTAAACTATAAATCATTAATATTTATATTATGACATTTTGTATTGTGATAATTTTGTTATAAAAAGTATATGATTCAACCTTAGACAAGTAAAGATTACAACCTTCACATTTTAAATAGGAAATGAAATCACAACAAAACCTAACATATGAATATATATACTTCTCATATTAGGTTAATCTCGAAAGCCTATTTTGTAACTATTTTGTTTTATTAAGCTATCAGTATACGCAAGTCTACTTCTAAGATAAAGGTTTTGACTATTTGATGTCATTGCTAGAGTAAAATCAAAATACGTAAATAATTTCGTTTATTTGAATGACATACGTGTTTCGGTTATTTTGATTCATAAACCAAACTACTAAATGAATTATGATGAAAATTGTATGGTATTAATGAAAGAGTAGGCCATTTTAAACAAAAATGTTGACCATATCGGTCAAGCCGTTAATCGGTGAACAATTATACAAAAATTCCCCGACAAATTAAGAACCTCCTCCTTTTTGGAAGTCACTTAAAGAGTACTCTGCTAGGTAGAGTTAATTTAGCTCCTAGCGCTAACTCGATTTGAGTTTATTTGTCATATACTAGGGTGTTTTTTTTTTAAATAGCCAGGCAAATAAGCATGCAGAATAAAGAGAGGTACGAATTAAGTAAAAAGATGAGGATGGAGGGAAATAGGTTTCTTTTTCATACTGATTTATACTTCATAATAAATAGGTTCTGTAATCGACTCGTAAGTATGTGAATACGATTGTATGATCGCAATTTAGATAAGGAATCTCTCTATTTAAATGCATATTATATTAGGCAGGTTTTAGTATATAATATATTAGGATCTGATGAATATCTACGGAAATAAATGAAGGAACTCATAAATTACTAACAGAAAATGACTTGCGATTGCTTTTATCGCTTTTGTTTTGTTTATAGGAAAAACAACAGTTCTGTTTGGATTTAGTTATATTTTTCTACGAAAACAATTATTTGTGTTCATATGGCATTCAGTCGAGCTGGCTCGCATCCTATATATACTATTGCATGTATAGCCGTGGTCAGTTGATAGATTCTACCACAGCTAATATACCAACGTGCCATTTATAAGCTAAACTAAATAGATTGCACCTAAATATAAACAATGTCATTTTATAATTAAAGACCTGACATACACGTATACTATTTGGCATTAAAAATTTATAAGGTCGTCAATTGTCTTATAATTTTGTGGGCTCAAATATATTCGCTTATCATATTCAGTCACTGTTTCGTTGCTAGGTAACGTTGACCAAAGTGAGCGCCGTTTGAGGTTCCCCAATTAAATCGTTATATGATATTATTAAACATAAATAATATGTCGGGCGTCGATGATCTCAACAATAGTCTAATAAAACAAATCAAAGACTTCATTATAAAACCCCTAACCCACATTTTCAATATGAGTATATCCTCAGGAATTTTTCCTGATATGTGGAAGATAGCATGCATAACTCCAATCTACAAATCGGGTCCAAAAGACGCTCCGGACAGTTACCGTCCTATCTCACTTCTAGGAATATTTTCTAATTTACTTGAAAATATTGTCAATATACGACTTACGAACTTTTTCGAAGGACATGGGATTATTTCTCAAAGGCAGTTTGGTTTTAGACGTGGTAAGTCAACTGAAGAGGCTGTAGCACTACTAACATCACTAGCTGCATCTCATCTGGATAAGAGTAGAAATTGTGTTGGAGTATTTTTGGACCTTGCCAAAGCCTTTGATACTGTTTCCATTACTATACTCCTCAAAAAACTCGATAATGCAGGTATCAGAGGTGTGCCATTAGAATGGTTCAAAAGTTACCTGACTGGACGAAAGCAGTGTTTAAGGTTAAGTGGATATATGAGTTCAATCCAGAATGTAAACTTTAGTGTCCCACAAGGAAGCATTTTAGGCCCGACATTATTTACATTATATGTTAATGATATTCATAACCTTCCACTGAATCACGCGGATATAATTTGCTACGCAGACGATACGGCAATTATATTTGATGGCACTAACTGGGCTGAAGCTCTATTGAATGTAGAATTGGGTATGTCTAAAATTAATACATGGTTAAAGAACAATCTTCTTACACTGAATGTTACAAAAACCAAATTTGTCTGTTTTCATAAAACCCTTACGAGTAGTCCCCCACCAACATTGTCTAGTGTATATATACATTCATGCGGAAATAACTTTAATATATGTAACTGTCAAAAAATATACAGAACTAATACTATTAAATATTTAGGTATTGTTTTGGATCAACAATTGAATTTCAAAGCTCACATCGAAGCGCTTTCGGGGAGAGTTCGTAAACTTATATATATAGTAAGATATTTGCGAGATGTAGCTAGTTTAGAAACCCTACGAACCATATACTACGCCCTATGTCAATCAATTTTGAGTTACTGTATCAGCTGTTGGGGTGGCGCTTCTAAAACCTCCATGCTAATTTTAGAAAGGGCCCAACGTTCCGTCCTAAAAGTACTGTTGCGGAGGCCGTATAGATATCCAACTGATCTCGTTTATAAAGAAAGTGAGGTACTCAGTGTTCGTAAATTGTTTATCCAAAAGATAACTCTGTCTGTTCATAAAGCTATTGTCAACTCTAATGAATATTCTAATATCTTGAAGCGTCGTATTTTTAAAGTACCAGTCCCAACCGTTAACTCATCCTTTGCACGACGTCTCAATCCTTTTGTTTGCCACTTTGTATATAATAAAGTAACTAGTTTATGTGACATAAAACGTTGCACTTTAAATAAAGCTAAAAAGGTTCTCCATAATTGGCTAATTTCATTGTCTTATGAAAATACAGAAAAAATTCTTATCGTACAATCGTGATTTCAGATTCATGATAATTATATTTATATCTTGTATATTTACTTTATTATGTAATTCTATATATATATTTAATATATATTGTTAATAAAAATTACTATATATTTATGTTATTTCATTTTATTTACTTGCTTTTGTATCTTTTTCTTTCTATATTTAAGATTTAATGCTTTTGAGCCATTTGTAACATCTTTATAAAGAACACGCCATCTACCGTAGGTGAAACTTGTTATAGTTAATCGTAAATAAGGCATCCACGACACAAGCTCGCTTAGTGTGGACGCCCCTGGAAATCGCTATGTTATCACTTCAGCAAAATATTGTTATTTTTGTAACCGTGTTCCCTGTTAACATTAAGTTATTGCTGGTAATAAAGTATTTTTCATTTTTTTTTTCAATACAATAAGGGATATGAATGTTATGATCTGTGTGATCATTGTCACCAAGATCCGCCTCGCATCGTTCCACCCTAGGCGCAGATTAATTAAATTGAATTGAATTGAACTTAAGGTTCCTGTTTGCTCCTTTTGATCGTAGTGTGTTGTTTTGTAACCTTTCTTGTTATACAAATAAAAGGAAATATGCTTTTATTACTGTTGTTGTGTTTTGAAAATGAGTGTGTTAAGAAAATATGTTTTACAATGATTAAACTGAATAAATAAAGTATCTATGCCTAATTGCTAAAAATAAATAAATAAGCTTTTTTATAATATTTAAATTAAATTATCGGCATACGGATGATTTTACGTAACAGCTCATCTTCATTTCTTAAAGAATTTCACGTTGTTCTGTCTCTTTCTAGACGAATGTACTGGTCCGTTATAGATTCGTCTAGTATATCTACGAGTTTTGATAGTTGTCGATAATATAATTTTCGATTATTACATTTCCATAGATTGGGCTAGCCCCGCTCTAGCGATATTCTCGCTAAAGACGCTACTAATCAATGCATGCAAAATTAGTCAAAAATATCGATAGTAAATTACATTATCGAAAACTTTCACATGTCGTACTATGGTACAGATATTTCTCTAGATTAGTAAGTTTTATCAACCAATAGCATACATTTTGAACGACTAACTTATTTGATAGATTACTTTAATTTGAGATACGTAGCGATTTCAGTTGTTTGTTTGAAACAAAAAACAGAAATTGTATGAGTACATCATTAAAAAAAAACGCAAACGCAAAGTTGTTTTTAATCTCTAAAATTGAATGCACAGATTAACGAAAATTCAAAGAAAATTTCGTCATCCACAACCCGTTTCCACCCCTAGCTACTCTCGTTCAATACAATGTGTGTATCTCTATTGCTCTTGTACAGATACATTTTCCCATCTCACTTTAAATTGGCGCACGGCAGTCTCGCGGCCCGAGTTGGCGGGCTTAGTCGCCCCAAACGAAAAAACGCGGGAAACATCAGTTGAGTGTCTAATAAATTATTTTAAATACAACTTTACGGAAATCAGATAAAAATGTGAGTAATTATTTTTTTTTTAATTTATAGACTTGTATTTAACATAATATAGTGATTTTTAATATTGTGAAATGTTGTGTGTTTCACCTTTGACATTTTTTTTGTTATTAATTCGTAGAGGTCGAACGCGTTAATTTTTTTGTATTAAATTAAAAGAATTTTATTTTTTCTGAATAATAAAATTAACGTTTGATATTGCTCTCACTGATTTTAAGCGAATGTTTAATATTTTATGTAATAAATAATGCTTACGAAATATTTTACGTAACGCACATTTTATCATATTAAATAATGTCTCTATTTTTATTTGTTTATTTATTAATAATATTGTCATTGATTTATTTTAAGTTATTATTATTAATATAATTGTATAATAATACAGTTTTGATTAAATTTAACAATTTAATTATTTCTTATAAAATATATGCATTTGTTAATGAAATTGTATTAATGAAATTTTAAAAATGAAAAATAAATAAAATTATGTTACAAATTATTTTTTATTGAACATCAATTTTGCGGAATATGTATGTTCATAACAGAAGGTTGTTATTAATAAAAAAGCATTATTTATCTGCATAAAATTCAAATTTCGAATAAACATTTTTCGGTAGTTCAAAGCAAGCTTTCGGTAGCTTAAAGTTTAACGGACCGGATGACGCAAAAGTTAGCGTAATAGTGCCTGCGTGTGACGTCAGACTGTTCTTGTCATTAGGACCATTTTGTGAATGAATTAATTTAAATATGGATTAATACAAAAACAGAAAGATTTATGATTAATCACTTTTGTCACATTATGAAGTAAAAAATAAAAAAAAAAACTTTTTTTTTAATATTTATACGTGTTATATTTTATAACTTTATCATTATTTTATAGTCTATACGATTATAGTGCCAATGACAATTAAAAAAAAGTATTTATTAAATATTAATATTTTACTACCTATATTTCTAAAAACAGCGTTGTTCTTCTGCCCACGTGGTATCGATCCGGAGGTTGAGAGACGCCTACTCATTACAACTCTCATTCAAGCCGCCTAATTCTGAAGCATAATGTATTTTATGTTATTATTTCTGTTTTCCCTGAATATCAACTGTTTTATATGTGTTTAATAGTTGTTTTAGCGGCTTCGCTTGCGTTAAAGTAGGTTTTGTAATACCGAACGATCCTGCATTAAAAGCTTACTTATCCGTCGCGGGAACAGTACTTTTTCAACCGTCTTTGAAAAGTAGGAGGTTCTCAATTTGTAGTGTGTTTTTCAAAATGTTTGTTACATCAAAACTCCGACATTTCTTAAGCGATTTTGAAAATTATTTTTTTAATTGAAAGGTCATACTTTCAGATTGGTTCAATAGAACTTAATTTTGTCATCCAAATACTACATAAATGTATTTAGCTTTTGAAGTCGGCTGTTTTTTTAAGTCTTAATTAATTTGTGGGTGAAAGGTACAGAAAAGTACATACCTTTTGAGTAGTACAAACAAACGAACTTACTTTCGAACTTATACTATTATTATATTAGTTAGGATAAGGAAAGTGTATGTACATAATTAATTAATGTTTTCTATACTAGAGTTTCGGTTTAAAAAAAAACTATGGTGAGTAACGATAAATAATTGAGGATAAATTTTGGGACCAAGTAGATGGCGACATGATACATTTTAATTTTGGCATTCTGTATGTAAGGACTTAAAAATACTTAAAGCATAATTGTTCGGATTTCCCAATATTCGATATCAACATTAAGAATACTATTCCCACTTTTTATAACATATTTTTGGACCCCAAATAATATATTTTCTAATTTACCCTTAAAGGTAATTTTATTTATTTTACACTAAAAATAATAAAATTAGTAATAACAGTAATAACTTCCTAAATTATTTTTAAGATTAAAATTAATCATTCTATTCCCAATCTTAATCATTACATAACATCGTAATATTAAATAAATTAAAATTTTTGTCCATTGTATATTGGAATGTCCGGATTGGATTCCATTAACCACGAGGAATCGATCCGTCTCACACCGCATTGAACCAGTGACCCAGTACACGTAATCCTACTGACCTTTCCTTAAATCCACTGCCTATTAATTTTCGTGGAAATAATAGTTACTATATGGACGCTGATAAGCAATACTATGTCAAGCCACACGGACTCCATTTTGAGAAAATGGCGTCTAAAGATAACATACGTATTCTTAATAAATTGGTTTAAAGACGTATACATCCATTTTTCTTTACTATTTTGATAAAAGGTATAATTAATTAATTGTAGATTAGTACAATAAAAAGTTATGATATTACTTCATTAGTCTAATTATTAAATTAAGACACTTTTTTCCGTACTTATTTTGTTTAAATTACTTGAATTTTTTAAAATAATTTTAAACATGAATGAATTATCAGAATACACAAACATCTCCGAATTTGTTTTTTTGTGGGTTGATACATTATTGCTTATCAGCATCCATATGTTACCTGGTGTAATATGAACAAAATATTACATACGACATGAGTCCGGTCTAGACATGGCCGAACACGGTCTGGAAAGGCCTGAGTGAGGTCCAGACACGGCCTGGAAACTGCCTGGATTATAAGGCCGGAATACAACACAAACACGGCCCGGATGTGTCTCGTTGAAAGTCAAAATGCTATTCACCTTATAAGTTAACGGAGCAAGATGATGTTGGAAGCAAAATAAACGCCATTTTATATAAGACTTGTGCATTTTTTTATAATAACTAGTAATTAATAAAAAAAACTCAAAAACCTGACTGCATAACAAGACCATCTGCAGTCAGCAGAACCTTATTAATATTAGTTTTGTCTAAAAGCCTATAAGTGAGTATCGTTACCAACCAACCTTAAATAGTTAGACATCCTAAACGTCAATTATAATTTAAAAACTGAAAAAAGAGTCTTACGCCAACACAAAATTAAAACCAATTGAATAACAATATCCGATTTAAGCAGGGAAAACCGCGGGGGAAACCGCGGGGCACAGCTTGTTATGTATATATTTGACAGACACGTTGGCGCAGTGGTCACTGCAACTGACTCAAGCGCTAACGGTCGCGGGTTCGATCCCCGCTAACGGCAAACCTCTGTATTGGCCATACGGATGTTTGTCGTGGTCTGGGTGTTTGTGTTAGTGTTGTGATTGTTTCCGGATCCCCGACACAAGATCACGCGATCTTAATGGGGGCCGTTGAATGTGATGCGTTTATTATTATTATTATTATATTTACGAGAGCGAGAACAAATTATCTCTTCTTGAGAGAGTAAGGGTGCATGCAAACTAATCAACGAGCTACCATAGACAAAATACAGTACATATTTACTTTTATGATACATATATTCCTAACGCCGCATACGATGAAATAAAACTCTTAATAATATTGACATGACTGTCATATCCCGTTAGTGAGCTAACATTGGGGCTAACGAGTCAGCCATACATCACACTTCGGCAGACACAAATGTACCCTTTCATTACTCGGGGCCATGGATACATTTGATTATTATTATGTATGCATGTTTATATAGGTGGATTATGTAACTTGTACGATTGTTGTAACGTAGTACAATTTCCTAGTGTTAATACTGGGTGGGAAACTTGACATAGTTTTGGTGATTTTGGGTATATTTTCTAGAATTCCGTAGTTCCGGGTATACTTCTATATCTATACTTATATTATAGAGATGTAAAATTTGTTTGTGAGTTCGTATGTAGGGGGTAATCTCTAAAACTGATTCGATATGAAAAAAAGCTTTTTGCTCTGGATTGCCAGATTATTGAGTAAGGTTATAGGCTATATAGCATCACGCTACGACTCATAGAAGCAGCTAGTTCGGGTACTAATTTAACTGAATAACTGAATATGACTAAAATAATGTTAGATAATTAATTAATTTTAGGTTAATTCTAGGAAAATTATTTTAATATAAAGTTATGACGTTCGATTAAAATTAAAGGAAAAATTATTTTGAAAAATGTTAAATATATACTACACTATATCCAGTAATTTATAGATAAAAAGTCAAGATGAAAATATAAAATCGAAGATACAAAAACGCTCAGGAAATGTCAACCACATAATAAGTTTAATTCTAGTAGGTCGTAGCACTCCTACGGGTTCTTCGTAGCGCGTAGCCAGTCTTGAACCAATAAACCGCTTTTCTTTAAACCGTTATCGAAACAGCGATTATTTAATTAGAAAAGTGAAAGAAAATTTTATAAAATAAATGTAATATAATAATATGAATTAGGCGAGAATTACATTTATAGTTACATTCAGACTTTCATAAAGATTTACAAAAATTGTTTGATATTGCTTTACAACTGAAAGAATTTATTGTCCGTATTTATTTTTGACTGCTAAAGCTTACGTGGATGTCATAAAAGTTAATAATACTGTATTTTGTCTATGGTAGCTCGTTGATCAGTTATTATTATATATCGGCAGTACGCACCTTCTCTCTAGGAAAGATCGCATGTCTTCACTCTCACATGTATATTCATAATTACTAACTAACTAGTGATTAGAACCCCAGAGATAACATAACAGTGGGATCATCTAGTTGTTTTATATCAATTTCGAGAGGCATACTTAAAAAAATAAGTCTCGCTTTATATTGTTGAAAAATCTATAGATATTTTTGAAGATAATATAAAATGTAATAATTTTAGGTAGAAGAATATATACCAATAAAGTATATAATACTAATATAATAAAGAGAGTCCATATTTTGAATGGGCGGACTCCGGAACCACTGATCAATATAGAAAAATATTTTTCTTTACTCGTCCCTATTTGGCATTCGAACGAAAATCACAAATTTACGAATTTTTTTTCATAATAATTTCTCATTTTAAAAATTGATTCAGTTTAATCATTAAATCGACAATTTCTTATCTAACTCTTATGTGTGACTAGAAGTACGCGATATTTGTCTGCTAAATAATACAAGTAAAGAAATATAAAATAAAAATAATAAAACAGACAACATATCTAGACTCGAATAGTGCACAAGTTTACTTTGATTTTTATAATTTTCTTGAAGAACTCACTACTTCAGCTTTAATTAATGTATGAGATTAACAGCATTTTGTAAAAAAAGCCTTTTCCTTTACTTTCCCGTTTACTATTTCTATCTCAAAGTTGCTCTTTATAAGTAACACAGTCAGATTGTGCAAGAATATAGGTGTTTTTTTTTTCAAAATGAAACAAAAGGCACATTTTTCAAAAAAAGAATGATGTAGTTTTAGTTTCCTCCGGATCCTTTAAGCATTTTATTTTATTCCTTGTAGTTTCAGATTTGGCCTACCACGTCCAGTTAAGAAACTTATTCTGTATATCCTATGGCTGTATCAACTTTTAATGTGCGAAAAGATTTATTAAGATATGACCTATTTTATTGTGACACCATTAAAAACTTTTCAAGATTTTATCCGATATAATTTTGCATAAGTGGTGGCACATTTTCTCCTACGAAACCACAGTTCCACCTGATGTTAAGTGGTTATTGTCGCCCGGACATCTGCAACATTAGGGGAGTAGCGGGTACCAGCGTTTAATGAAAACACATCAATACACTCGACGCTCTTGAATTGTTTCTCCCCTAAAATACTAACAACAATAGCTAAAATCAAAACAACGAAACACCAAAATCAAAATGGCGTCACTTAAAAAAAAAGCCACCGAGCTCAAAACAAAATACGAAATTTCGTTTATGCGGATGATACACTTATTTCGATTTCAAAACTAAATTACTGAATCGATTTTAATGAAAATCATAGAAGACCAAACTGATTAAATAAAATCGGTTAACAAATGACGGAGTTCTGAAGTAACTAACAATTAAAAAAATCCGAATTGAAAACCTACGTTTTAAAGTCAGTTGAAAATGTAAAATAATGAAAGTACTATTCAAAAAAGACTAAAAAGACTTAACATAAGCCTAGTATTTCTTTATTTCTTTTATCACGACTATTTCACAATGGTCTGAGAGCATTGTACGCTCCGTGTTCCCAGATGTCCAATGAAAGGACTCAAAGGAACCTTTGTAGGGCGATCGAGAAAGGGGTCACGCAAGGACGTCAACTCGGCCCCTAGTTATACAATACTATATGGTACTACCCGCGACTTTGTATGCGCGAAGATAATAATTTTTAACCCTCGAACCAAAAACAGGAATGTTATAAGTTTGTCTATTTGTGACTGTTTGTGGCATCGTAGCTCTCTAACGAATTGAACAATTGGACGCTGATAAGCAATAATCTGTCAACCCACAATCGAATCCGGAGATATTGATTTATTCTGATGCGTATGTATTAAACATTATTCAAAAATTTTTCAAATCATCTAAACTAAATAAGTGCGGAAAAAATGTTACTTACTTGGTGTTTCAAATAATGAAGTGTGCTTAATATTCTGCTAAACAATAATCTAATATATTTGATAAACTTATTATTATATAAAGCTTTTGATTATACCAATCTGCTTTTTATAAATGACACATTTTATCAAAATAGAAAAGAGTCTTAAAACAAATTTGGTAAGAATAGACATCTTTAGACGCCATTTTCTTAAAATAAAGTCTGTGTGATTGGACACAGTATTGCTTATCAGCGTCCAATTTTACTTTTTTATGTTTGAAAGCTGATTGAGATGGTTCTTAGCTATTTATGAAGATCTGTTAGGACACTTGAAGGTTATCAGCTCTTTTGTAGTTGTTGAAAGGCTAATCTAATCTGGTCTAATCGACTAAAATTTACTATACGGTGAATGATATTAAAATAACATAATTGCGTACCTTGACCTGATGCCGCGTCATCTGGAATCAGCAGAATTCACATCTATTTACAGCAGAAGTATCTGATGGAGCTTATTGAAATGGTTGATTTTTCTTTTAATATTCAATTTTATATTATTATAAATAAGGTTTAAATCAGCTCTTCACTTTTCCTCTCTCACTACTCCCTTTACTCTATCACTCACACTCTCTCTCGAAAAGGGGGAGTTCCCCTTTCGAGAGTGTCCCTCGCGGTTCCACTCGCGTTTATGGGTACTGCGTCGCTCCTAGGAGTTGTAGCGTAATGTAATATAGCCTTTAACCTTCACCAATAAACGGTCTATCCAACACAAAAACAATGTTTCATAATGGATCAGTAGTTTCAGAGATTACCCTCTACATACAAACTTACAATCAAATTATACCTCTGTATCATATTAGTATAGAATTATAGATGCATACAATTAAAAAAAAATATTTTAAAACATTATTGAATATTAAAACACAGTTCACAAATATTTCTCAAAATATTATTAATAATAGACAAGTGTGTGAACAAAAAACACTTACCTAATATGAATAATAACTAGTGAGATAACATTGTTACAATAATCTTGCTTTCAAATCTCTTCCAATCATTTTAATTATAATTCTTAAAACATAATACTTAATACCGAAACTTAAATACTCAAAACCTATATATAAAAATCGATTTGTGTGTGTTTGTGTGTCATGTCTCCCTGTGGATTCCAAAACGACTGGATTTGGTCAAATTTATAGACAATCTTATAAGTAGGCCTCTTTTGTGTATATTAAACAAAATACCTTTTATATAATGTATATTGATATCAATGATCATCTGACTCTCACGGTTTCACTCATATTTATGATTACAGCTTCGCTTTTATAAGTCGTAGCGTGATGTAATATAGCCTATAATTTTCCTCAAGAAACGGGCGCAAAAAGAATTTTTCAAAATGGTTCACTAGTTTTTACTTGTATAGAAACTTAGAAACAAATTTTATCTTTTTATAATATTACTATAAATTAAAGTAAAAGCTCATAGTAGAACTTTAACATAGAAACGGAGAGAAATCAGTCAGTACAAAAATATCTGGGTCTCAGTTTTTTGTCGCTTAGTAATCATCTCTTTCGACAATCAACTTTGATATTATAGCATAATTGATCACTCGGACCATTAGCACGAAGTAAACTAGCATCTAGGTCGTCTAGGTTTATATTCTATACTAATATATAAGGCTGATGAATTGGTTTGTTTGTACGCGTTAATTATTATTAACACTTAGGTACTACTATTCGGCCTTGAAAATGTTTGAGTTAGATTGCCTGTTGTTGAAGAATTATTATGTATACATACTAAAAATGCGAAATTAACTCTGGGTCTGTGTGTCTGTGTGTTTGTTTCCTCAGTCGCTGAATTCTATTTCTTTACCACAATTCATCGGTTTAGGATGAATTTTCGGTAAAGAAATAGAATTCAGCGACTGAGGAAACATTCCATTATATTTCTATACCACAATTCATCAAAACTGATGAATTGTGGTATATAAATAGATGGTTTTGTAGATGTAGACTACGTTTTGTCGCGAAAACAAAGCGGATCGATTGTCGAATAGACGATGAAAGAAGAGGAAGAAATGGATAAGCGAGAGAAGTCTTTATTATATGTTGACGACGCATAGATATATATTATGACAAGTTACATTTAGTTCCTAAGTTTTACTCAAAGATGGCGTGAGTTGTACATTGAATCACGCTATCGTTATGTTATTTAAGATTTGTATAGTTCCTATGTGGTTCAGAAGAAAAAAAGTGAAAATTAGTTAAAGAACAATTCCAGTGCTTTTATTACAGAGTATGCTATCAGTTCACTCGTTACTTCAGAGTACAGAGCGGTATTAATATACAGAATTTACACAGAACGTACGTCTACCCGCGAGGCACATTAAGTTTAATTTATAAATTAAAATTAATTGAAAACAAAAGATTGAGACATATAATTATACATATTAAAGGAGTCATTCACTTTAAGTTTCTTGGACTGTAGAATGCGACAAAGATGGTGAATGCACGTCCTTGAAAGTACGGTATGCTTTTAGGTTGGAATTTATAGCACTCTATTAAAAGATAATATGGACTCTAGAGAAAGTCAAAAACGATTGTTGTAGATAAATGATGCAACATTGCCGGACTTCCGTATTCGTATCTGCGGATATTCGAGAGAGAAGAAAGATCCATATCCTTATCCGTATCCTCTGACCTTGATACTAATTAACTGTATTCGGATCCGTATCCGCGGATGTACATTACATTAAGGATCCGGCACATCACTAGTAAATGTGGAAAATATATACAAGTAATTAACGATGTGATTGCTTCGCACTGATAGTTACGAAATAGCTTTGAACTGTACCCTATACTAAAATTATAAAGAGGTAAAATTTGTTTGTATGTTTTTATGCAGGGGGTAATCTCTAAAACTACGGTTGCGATTTGAAAAATTCATTTGTGTTATATAGCCTGTTTATTAAGGAAGGTTACAGGATATATTACATCACGGTATGACTCATAGGAGCGACCGTTACCGCGAGTAAAACCGCGAGGGGCATCATTTTGAAATATTTTCTTAATTTTTGTTATTAGATAGCAATAAATCTTCAAATTTAATTTTGGTGCAGTGTTTAAGATTCATACAGACAAAAAATAGAAATATATAATATGTTAAATCAATACAACATTTTATATTTCGGACTAATGCAGTCAAGGGTAAAGATCTAAAGTGAGATAGATAATTTTTGATAAATTAGAGAATACCAAAGCAAATGTGATTATAATAAGCCAGGGTAAAAAAACCTTTAAAAGCGCGGAACATTAAGAAAAAAATGCTACTGACTTTAATGTACATAAATGAAAATCTATGTTTGTATATTTGTCCTCTATGCGTTTCAAAACTATTGATTATATTTTGTTTATCTTTATTTAAAGAGTTTTGTCACAAAAAAAGCGACTATGTCACTCTATACCTTCTCTTAAAATAAGCATATTTATCTCATTCTCAAACCGAGCCTGACAAGTTTGGCTCCATCCCATAAAGGATAGGCCAAAACACTATTTACTCCACCGATTTCTTTAATAATATTGTGGGTTATTTATACTTCATACCGGAAATTTTCATTCCGAACGCATTCAATTAAAATGTGATATCTTCAATTTTGCCACATTCCTCACAATTTGGCGTGTCACTTTTTCGCATTAAAAATGCAAATCTATTTTAAACCATTGATTAGAATGTGATGAGTCTTTGGCTTTTCTGGTCAAGCCCATGAGGTTCATATACTTTATGTGTTATTGCAAAGCGTTCCGGGTATAGTTAGTATAGAACAAATCGTATAGGAAGTAAATAAAAGATGTACATAAGTGATACTTCAAATTTTATCAAAGCACGAGTTTCTGTTAATTGTAAAACACAATTAGCACGATAACATCTTATCAGGTGTCAGAGGTCGGCTGATAATGTGAATCTGTTCGCGCTACATAGTTCACTGCACTCCGATAGCTGTTTCGTTTAATGGCTTGTTGATTTTGGAAGGAACATGAACAGCCAGAATAACATAAGCCATCATTACTTATTCCAAATTACATACTAGTGCCTTTTGCAGGAAACATTACTACTTCTCGTCTTATTACCTTCATTGGTGACAGGAGAGCGCATTTCGCCCAGAGAATCGGAATTCAATGCGATTTAAAGAAATCATTCCGCGCGAATATGGTTTATGCAGTCATTATTACTATTTGTAAATATTTAAGTTACTTTTTTTCGTATATTTTATTAGCCATTATGGGTATTCAGTGATATGTGAAATGATAAAATTCTACTTTATTGTTGGTATATTAACAAAGATATGTCCGAACACATGTCTAATCTGTTTGCGCATCGGAGGAACATTACAGAGAGCGAGATATCGAATATAAGGCCATAGAGTTTCAATTATAAAGTTATCACAGATTATAAAGTCACTTTACGGTCGATAAACAAAACCATTTAGACTGTATTTGTCCAGCGTTTTTTACTTTCAGATCTGTTGAACGACTATAAAATAACGATGATATTTTAAACACACTTAAGGCGGTAATACACAAGATTGTAGCTTGTACATCTACATGGTACGCTAATGCTAAATAGATTGCAGATTTAATTTTGGCATAAAAGAAAAAATAAGACATAAATAATAATTAACTGGTTGAGCGAGGTTCGCTCGGTATTTTTTTAGTAAATCATGTTTTTCAAAATTATATTAAAAAATAGTAACAGTTTATCATTGCACACAACACAGATAAACCCCTTTTTTTAAAGTGAAGCCTAGACCGATTTCTCGTCGTCGAAACTCACATACTAAATTTCATAATAATCATTCAAGCCGTTTCCGAGATGCTGATTATTTATGTACACATATACAATAATTGTTTATTTATAGGTATTCGATTTTCGGCATTGCAACCAACGTTTTACGCATGAGCACTTTTAAATCACTCTTAATACATAAAATAAGGAAGCTACCACCAGTTCGGAACGTACCGAGAAGAACCGGCAAGAAACTCGATAGTTACTCTTTTTATTTACATTCTTACATACAGCACCTTCATCCTGTAGAAATGTACCTTCATCCTGTATATTTCTCGAAATTTGCTCTCCGCTGCTCTGCTTAGATAGTATTACCTTAATATTAATGAATTGTTTCCTATCCAAAAACTAGAAAAACTACAAGTATAAATAATTTTAGCAGTTATCGAGTGCGGTTACCAAATTATACTTATTTTATTTCTTCTTGCAGGTCACCACAAAGTAAAGCACCGGAGGAAGACTGTGATACAGAAGCCCTAAAATCAGACCAAGAACAGTCAGTAAATGGCAAAGATGGCGGTGCGCTCGAAGCTAAAATGTCTCTACTTAACGGAATCACAGTTATTGTGGGATCCATTATTGGGAGCGGTATTTTCGTGTCACCCACCGGAGTGCTGAAATACACTGGATCAGTGAATGCTAGTCTGGTCGTGTGGGTGGCGTCAGGCATTTTCAGTATGGTGAGTTCAGCTTCTGTATATCTGTATATCTTTGGCGTGGTCACCAATTAGTTTGATTCGGGCCTTGTTTTTTTTTTTAAATATGGTTGTCAGTATGGCAGTCCATTCCTAGCCTTATACATCATCACATATATTAAGTTTGTAAAAATTAAGAAATATACCTACTTAAAAATGTAAAAATTATCTTATGTTTAGAATTTGGAGATGTGGCCTGGTTCAAGACATGTTAATTTCTAATAGAAACTAAAGCTGAAATAATTAAGTGTCTCTTATATATTCCACTGCATGCTTAAGGTCCGCACAAAATAGGCCGGCGGTTCGCCATTTGATAACCTCTGTCCTATTGTCTCAATAGAGGCTAAAATCAGTAAAAATGACCTTCTTGAAAAAAAGTTAAGAAAAACAAAAACGTACCGCCGAGTTTCTTTCGTGATTACGTCTCAGGTCTTTGGTACAACTTTTTTTATGTGATATATTTACGTGACGTTAAAAAAAGAAAGTAAATTCCAAATTGGACTAAAACATTATCATTTTGATTTTGAGAGGGCGTCTAATGATTTTGGATACTTTTTCGATACGTGATATAATCAGGAAATCTGCGAGTTAAGCCTGTTTCCTGCACCAAAACAGGTGTGTAGTTTGTTACTAAATTTATCCTTTTAAAAGACAGTTGAGGATAAATTAAACAAAAATGATATTTTTTAACGAATTTGATTATTACTTTAGAATTTACCTGGAAAATGTGCCAATATTAAGGTACGCCATCCATAATATATATGATAGCTTCTACCCGCGTTTTATGTTTATAAAAAAAACCTATGTGCTATCTATATATATATGTAAAATCACTTGTCCTGACTCAACATCTTCATCTTCTCATTTCGTCATCGCAGAGCCTAGACCGCTGGGGTTACAAACTTGAAATTTTGGCTGTAAGTGCCTTTTAGGGTGTAAGCATCTACTAAGAAAGAGTTTTTCGATTTTCCATCCCTAAGAGGGTAAAAAGGGGTAAAAATATTTGTATGGAAAATCTTACTCCGTAGTCATATTAACTTAAAATTTAATACACATACTTCTGGATAATAGTAATGACATGTGAATGATAAAACGCACCAATATCATCCCCTATTGAACTGCAAGAGGGTACTGAAGTTTGTATGTATGGACAAAATTTATTTTTTGGCCAATTATCCTTAAACGAAGTATAACTTTTCCTTAGGGTGAATAAATAAATATCTATATACCCGAATTCAAAAATCATCCCTTATAGTGCTATTATATATATACGCGGGCAACGCTGCGAGGAACTGCTAGTTCTGTAGTCATTACTATTCAGTAGTTTTTGCGTGAAAGAGCAAGTATCCACCCGTTCTCACAAACTTCCTCATTTATAATAGTATATATATATATATATATATATATATATATACATATATATATATATATATATATATATATATATATATATATATATATATATATATATATATATAGGTTCACCTTCTCCATATTTTATCTATACTAATATTATACAGAGATCAAATTTGTTTATAAGTTTGTATGTTGAGAGTAATCTCTGAAACTAATGATACTATTGGAAAAAAAATTTGTTGCGTTGGATAGCCTATTCACTGGAGAAGCTATATTATATACCGCAATTCGCAGAAGCGAAGCAGTAACTGTTCTAAAATCGTTGATTAGATTAGGTTTTTTTATCACATATTTGCGCTTAATTTGCGTAAGGTTTATGGGCTGTCAAGTGACTGTATAGTCTGTGACATTCGTTCAATTGTGACTCTGTGACATTAGAATAAGATACGTTTCCATACATGTTGGATACATGTTGGATTCTTATTAATTTGGAATAAATAAAACGATGTTTTCTAGAATGTTGAGATCAAGATCAATTCCACATATCAGAAGTAGGCATATTTCAATTTACATATGATGCAAAGTTTACTCAAAAGCTTAATCATATACATATATATTCTAAAGAAACAAGCAGTGACACTAACCTTTATCCTCACCAGCAATATTTATACCATTTAATCAAACCACTTGGATTATTTCCCGTCGTTCTCCCAAGCTTAATCCCGCCTTTGTTGTGTCGTTTGGCGCGAAAGATGCCAAAAGGCCAACGAAATAATTTATACAGCCGAAAAATTGTTTAAAATTGTGATCTAAATATATTGATATTTTTTGATGAGGATTTAATTTTAATACATTTAGAAAATAAGAATAAATTAATCTGACATATTATATTGCTTCCTAATATACAAGTACACATTAAATGTTGGTTCCGGCAAATCATCCAGTTAACCAACAACAATACAGTAACCATAAACGCGAGTAAAACCGCGAGGGGCAGCTAGTTTCTTATTATTTAAAGGTTAAAAATTGAGAATTATACGAGATCTTCATCACTAGTAACGTAAAATAATAAAATTAAACCATGTAAACAGTGATATCATAATTTGACTCGTGAAACGACTAAGGTCAGTTCACTGTTAAGGTTCACACTTGTCCAAACATCCAATTCCATAATTATTTCGTTTATTTTCTCTATACGTAAATTTAAAATTAAAGTAGGTCATGGTAATATAATAATTTTGGATATAAATATACATTACAAAACATCTAATTTTATTATTTTTCTTAATTTTTCTAGTATCTATATACTATTATATGAATCAAAATCTTTGTGACGCTTTTTACGAAGATTGTGCGGAAGAGTATGAAACTTCGCATACATATAGTAATTGTAGAGAAGAAGCGAGGAATGTTAATATTTTTTTTATTATGCCTAAAAATACATTAGGTAAAAAAAACAATTGACATACACGCGCGAATGTAGATCTTGTGTTTACTTTTATAGTCTGTTGTCAAATAAAAAAGAGATTATCTGTGGTCGATCTTGAAATCAGTTCAAAATTTAATAAACTACGGTCGAATTCATAGGCAATCAAAAGTTATATTTAAGTACAAACCTACCTTATATAAGCTTCTAAATATTTGTTACCAGTTAAATTGACACCACGTGTATTAAAAAAAAATTAAGAACATATGATTGCAATAAAATTTCTTCATTGTCTATTACTCTCGTTTTCCCAGTGTTAAGTGCACCATTAGCATAATTGGCAAAAAAGGACTCATTTGATACAACTAAACGCCATTAGTAAACAACTGCTTGGCAGAACTGTCAAGTCAATACTTTCGCCACGATGAACAAGCAACGCGACTAATGGAATAACATCTTAAGTGTGAAATCCCGTTGATTTAAAATCAGGTAGAAGTAAACGAAGTACTTATGATGTATTTCTTTTTAATATAAACAAGTTCATGCATAAATTAAAAACAAATGCAACCATGCTAGCTGCTGATAAAGGCTAAACTTAAAGTTATGAAATAATAGGTAAATATTAAGATTCTTAATCCTCGAAGTTGGGACCCCATAACATTTACATGCGAAGTCATATGATTTCCCTTCATCAAAAATTGCTCAACGCGTCTGTTAGGAATATATCATAAAAGTAAATAATACTGTATTTTGTCTATGGTAGCTCGTTGATCAGTTAGTTATTATTATATATTGGCAGTACGCACCCTCCCTCTCTCTAGGATAGATTGCTCGTCTTCACTCTCAGAAATATATTCATAATTACGAATAAACTAGTAACTAGAACCCCAGAGATAACTTAACAGCGTCTAAAAGAGTTTTTACTTGAAATATTGGCAATGTGCGCCAAATGAGTAGAGGTTGACACTTCAATTAGTCGCAACATACCTTGTGATATTTTAGAGACAAATTACGTTAATTTCTACTTTTTTATACACTAAACCATATAAAACAACTTGAAATTAAAATCAAGAGTCTTTAAGTTAGGTGCTACTGTCGTGCACATAGCCGATAAAACTACAAAGATTGCCTATGGAAATTGTAACGATAAAATATGTAAGAGAATTTTTAATTACTGGAAAAATAATCTATTAATAATTTATATACTATTTCATTTTCGTTTTTAAAACTCCACAATGAATTACTTAGGGTGGAAAGGTCAAGTGCATTATTTACTGCCTTCTCTTGTATTTGCATTTTGGACCAAGTTTTAATTACACTGTCCTATTCATAGATCATCATGTTCTTTAATCAGAATCAAGTTCGGACCAGAATAAATTGGAACCTGTTCTAAGAATCTACGTAATTACGGAAACAATGTCAATGTACAAAAGAATGCAAAAACGGTATCATAATTACTTAGGTCAAGGTATATTAGCAATCACTTTCGCAGAAATATTCATAAACATACGACCTCCAAGATTTCGTTACACATTAGCCCACCAGCTGTTGCCGTTTGCAAAATATACAAATTAAAAAATATATACCAATTTCTCATGTTATTGTTATGTTATCGCAAATTACTTACAATTAACTGAGGTACAGCCTAGCTGAAGCCGACTACAGTTCGTGCGGGCTGACTCGACCCGGGCAGTACCGTATTCTCATAAAAGATCAGCGTAAAGTAACTAATTATAGCTTCATTTGTATGGTAAGTGGAAGAGCCGGAAGCCTTACCCTCACACTACTCCTCTTCTTATTCCCTATTCCCTTGCATTTGTCTCAGCTCTTCTAGTCCTGCAAATGTGAATGGGCAGTGATGAACACGAAACGTCAGATGTTCCACCGTCTATGCATTTTTTTATAAAAAATGTTAGTCGAATCTTTAATGACCTTGAGCATATGTGGAATAATTTGTAATACCAAAACCTTCGTTGATAAAAATCTGCGATGTCTATTAAATATTTCGAAATAATTAATTCGTTGTTATAGTTACGTAAAACGTAATATTTTATCAAAAACTGTTAAAACTTTTTAAATTTTGATAAAAACTTACGAAAGATATGATTACCATTTCAAAAATTGAAGCCATCTTATTAACTTTAATGTATTTTATAATTGGCAGAAAGCTTATAAAGAATAACATAAAATACCAATGAGTTAAGACAGGCCGTTAAAACTTACAGATGGTACTGGGCACAACTCAGTGTCGCGATTAATGTATATGACTTAATAATGTACACATTGAAATGGATGGTGAGTTCGGATGTTTCGCTGTCGGACGCGCTAGATTCTTATCAAATCAAATCATATCAAATAATCCTTTTTTTGAGTAGGTTTAGTAGAAACTATTTTAAATCGTCATAGAATCTAAACATGTATAATGAAATAATTTAATATTTTAAATAACAATTATTCTATAACTACTAATTAATGTTATTCTGATCTATATGAATATATAATATTTCTTCCTTTTTAAAGGGGTAAACCTTAATCATACTATTATTATTCAATAAAAAAAGATTAGCTATATATAATTTTGTCCGGTAGTTTGGTCCACGCATTTTTGTCATTAATAAATTCATTAGAAAAGCAACGAGCTTTGTAAATTAAATTTATTTTAATAGAATATTTGAGCTACATATGCAGTGGTAGGTAGTATTATCTGTGGAACTTTATTTTAGAGGCAAACACTCAACCCCATACAGGACCTTCGAGACGTCCAAGAGCTCAAGGTCACTTCCAGGGGAGGGGATATCAACTGGAAATCTGGATCAAAATTTAAAGAATTATAAATCTATACTAATATTACAAAGCTGAAGAGTTTGTTTGTTTGTTTGAACGCGCTAACCTTAGGACTAATGGTACGAATTGAAAAATTATTTTTGTGTTAAGTAGTTTATGTATTGAGGAAGGCTATAGGCTATATTCCATTACGCTACGACTGATAGGAGCGAAGCAGTGACCATTAACGCGAGTGAAACCGCAAGGGACAGCTAATTTGTTATATTACTAACTCAAGCTGTCCCGCATGGTTTTACCTGTATGGTTGTTGTTCTGCTCTAATTAATTATAGCATAATGTTTTATAGCCTTTTACCTTCTTTACTAAAAGACATATCCGACGCAAGAATTTATTTCAATCCTCGACCCAGAAAAGAACGCTATTATTTTTTTTAATTATGCATAAAAAAGACATTTAATCAAAAAAAAACATTACACACACCATCATGTATTTGACGTACACACCCACATATACTCTTTTGTTTATTGTTAAAGTCTGTAGTCAAATTGAAAATAGATTATCTGTGGTCAATCTTGAAATTTAATTAACTATGGTCGAATTCCGTCCGTTAGGCGACCACTGTTTTTAAAGCTTGTCAATTCGCGTGTCACTAGTGTATAAACGATATTAAAATACATATTTCGACCCCGTTACTCGCGAAACGCTGGTAATGACCTCGGCGTTGAAATGTAACTGGTTGTGTAACCTTACGGTTTTCGATTGGCGACTGATAATTGGGTCTAGTTCAAGGTTAGAGAGAACATTATTTACATTACAGAGGGTCTCTAAATTTATATAACATTTTTTTACGGTAATTTTGAATTTTGGCATTTCGATTTTGGCTATTTATGTTGAAGTTGTTTAGCGTTAGTGGAACCTGTAATATTTATAGACAGTTAAATACTAGTTTTATATGGCTTCGCGAATGTTTTAGCAATAAGGCTTTTTTAAAAAAAGGGGAATCGTCTTTCAAAGCAAATTATGTAATTTCGACCGAGGTTGATGAAAATTGTATGGGTTGAATCAGAGAGTATATATGTATGTATATACTTTTAAACAAAAAAAAAAATAATAAAATCGGTCCGGTTTTCGAGTAATCGATCCGTATACATAAAAAAGTCCCCGGTGAATTGAGAACTTCCTTCTTTTTGAAAGTTAGTTAAGAATTGACGTAGTTATGTTATTGTAGCAGGGAACTAGCTTAATAAGCCGATCAATTAACAATCTAGCCTCCTTACCATACGGCGCCGTTCAACTAGCTTCCTGAATGATCAAAATCAATCAAAATATGCTTTATTCAAGTAGGCTTTTACAATCACTGTTAACTTGTCAATACAGAAACAAATAAGAAAACGTAAAAAAAAAACAGTTAATTAATTTACCACCGATTCGGAATGTAGATTCTACCAAGAAGAACCGGCAAGAAACACGATAGTGACACGTTTTAAAAAGTTTTACAATGGGTATATACATTTATGAGTTACAAATATATTAAATACCCTATTTGAATCCAGCTTATACTAAATCCAAGTATCTTTATCATCTATATTATCTTGAACAGAATAATATGCTTTCGCTACTAATGATTTTTTAATATGTACTTTAAATTTCTTATTTGTAAACTGTAACACTTTCTGTGGAATTTTATTATAAAAACGAATACCTTGCCCCAAGAGGGTAACATTGATTCGATATTCAGCCGTATCGTCTATTACAATATTTATTTAACTGGCTAGTTGATGCTTAGGCCATTTCTTTTTTTTAAATTTATTTTGGCTATGGAGTTCATAGACAATATTAAACTTTTATTATAATTATATCTGCACATAGCCGATTAAAAAAAGTTTTCATTATTAATTCGTTATTATTATCTTTCAGCTCCTTTATTTGAAATGAAATTTATTTTATTTTATTATTAGTGGAATAGGATAGTATTTATTGACATAGTCCCTAAAATTTTATCACAGCTTGTCTACTTTATACTAAAACTATAATTTAAGATACATTTCTTTCAAACAATATTATCACTTAATTTTTTATTGATAATAAGATAACAGTAGTTAACGCTGAAGGTCAGTAAGACACGGTTCACATTCAAATTGTATTGAATTGCTCGCAATCTGTTTTAAAATTAAGGTCAAAGCCTATTAAGATGCCATTTTGAAGAAAAGTAATCTGGTAAATTGAATACTACATAATAATAAAAAAATGATTGATTATTTTTACGAGAATTATAAAAAGGGACATCGATTTCAAAATAAGTAATTTATAAAAGCAAAATACGTTTTGTTTGAGTGACATTTTTTCCAGTGATTTCGATTTTAAAAACAAAAAATACAATTTTCAGCAAAATCGGATCAGTAGAAAATTCTCTGAGACCGTTCTGAAAGTATACCCTTTCAATCAAAAAAAGAAATAACCAAATCGATCCAGCTGTTTTCGAGGATTTTGTGAAAACACATTTTTTTTATCGGTTATAGATAATACAAAGAAACTGTACTACTACTATTGTATTTATCTTGTTTATATTGCGGTGTACAAAAAAAGAAATAGTCCTATAGAATTTTCAAAATCGGATTAGAAGTTAGGTTTTAAAATACAAATGACTGTTATAAATGTTTCATCTTATTTCGCTGTCCTAAATGGACATGAATGCTGATAAGCAATAATGTGTCAATTCACAAAAAGTCAAATTCGGAGATATTGATGTATTCGGATTATGCGTCACTTATTTAATATTATTAAAAAATCTAATCAATTTAACTAAATAAGTAATGAAAACAAAGGTTCTTAATATAATTCGAATATTGAAGTGTGTCCCATATTTTGCAATATGTAATAATCTCATATATTTTCAAACCTTATTATTAGATAAAACTCTTTTTCACACCTATCTGCTTTTAATTCATTATACCTTTTATCAAAATAGAAGAGAAGATGGATATAAACGTCTTCAAACAAATTTATTAAGAATAGATTCGACGTGTTTAGACGCCATTTTTCAAAATGAAGTCCGTGTGGGTTGGCATAGTATTGCTAATCACCACATGAAATTACGACTTTTGCTTAAGATATACCAACTAACTGCCTGATTACAGCTGTTTTATCTTGGTCTTCTAATTTTACTAAAAGTTGTTTCCAGTGAGACGTCATTTCAAGTCCCAGGGGTCATTACTAATGACGATGAAGAAAATCCTCTTCAAACTGATGAATTGCGCGTTTATCAAGAGACTGTAGTTTATAACAGCCAATTAATTCGTTCTTATGAAAACTGTATTATTCTCTGAGAGCTTGATCCAATTATAGCTTGCAATATCGATTTTGTATTAAGTATTTATGATTAAACGTGCATGAGATTCATAATGATGTTATAATACACGCTTTACACTCAATGATCCCCAATATAATCTAAAAATAATGTAGTGTCCGGAACCATACAACACAAACACCCAGAACACGAAAAGCACCCGACGGTGGCCGCAAACGGAGATCCTATCCGTGACCGAGTGATTTAGCCAGTTGTAGTTACCACTGTAGCTATCGTCAAATTATAAATGTGAAAGTAACCTTGTCTGTGTCTTTTTGTTTGTTGCTTTTAGTATTTACGCTTAAAGTACTGAACCAATTATGAAAATTTTTAATATAAATAAGGTGTTTCCGAGAAAACGTCCAATCTTGTAGACTCGTATATACTTATAGGCTTAACTTTTATGTAAAAGAATTAAAACAAAGTTAAGTTATTTGTTTTATACTTTTAAATATCGATTCTGCTAACGCTGGTATAATGTCCAACACATGCCTAATTGATATCTTCTATATAGATAAATTATTAAATAATTCGACATTTGAAAAAAAGGCTAAGTTTTGTCCCGAAAATAATGATTGGGCGTAGTCGGTGTTATCTTTACCTATTACTAGTTTCAAATTTATTGCAGAACCCAAAATAAATCCCTGCATAGCTAAAAAAAACGGTATTTATTATTTCAAGCGCTCTTCATTCAATTGTGTGTAATTTTATATGACCTCAAACATTTGATATCGGAGCGAAGGTGAGGAACTGCATCTCCTGATTGCGAATTTTATTATATTGTTTTATAATGTTCATATTTAATATAACGGGTCTTATCGTGATAATTAATTGTAGTAATACCTTTTTACACGTGTCACGAGCTGACGGTGACCACGACGAAAGCAACTTCGTCGAAACGTGGGGCAGTAAAAAGGTATTACTACCATTAGCTATCGAGATAAGATCCGTTATATTAAATATGAATACTATAAATTGCGAAAGTTTAAAATATGTAATTGTTTTATAATGCATACTGAAATAGTGATTAAGACAGAGGTGCATGTTTCACTCACACTTACCTTAAGGTTATTTCTTCGCTCTTCTAAATCGTACCATGATGTAATATAGCCTGTAACCTTCCTCAATAAACTGGCTATTTGACGCGAAAAGAATTTTTCAAATTGAATCACTAGTTTCGAAGATTACCCCCTACATACGAACTTACAAATTTACAAACAAATTTTACCTCTTTCTAATATAAGTATAGACTGGCATGAGGTCTAGGATATCCTAATGTAATGACAATATTGGTAAACTATCTAATCAATAACACTTTTCACTTCATAAAGGGGAAGGTTCTTATTTATTAAAATGACCCCCAAACTCTAAAACTATTGATCCGATTAAAAAAATTGCGTTGGATAGGCCGTTAATCGAGGACGGTTATAGGCTATATTACATCACGCTACGACTTATATAAGTAAAGCAGTAGCCATAACCGCGAGTAAAACCGGGCAGATAATATATGGATAAAGTAAAAAATTAGTAAAGAACTTTTATATATGAATTTACGTATTGAAATATTATAAATTATATCTAATTCACAAATCTAAACATAACAGTGCTTAAGCTCTTAGCCTTCACAGTAGTAGGAGAAAGGATTTAACCCAAGAAATATGCAATACTCTTAATAAACCACTCATTAAGAGTATTAGAAGTATACAAGTGTGATTCTCGCCTTATAACTATAAGTAGATGGTGCTAGCATTTTTTATTATTTCATTTTACCCCTATTGCAACCCCCACAGCTCTTTTTTCGCTTTAAAAATAGTCCATGTCCATTCTCAGGCTTTAGACTATCTCTGTACCAAATTTCATTAAAATCGGTTCAGTTTAGGCGTGATTACGTAACACACAGGCAGAGTAACTTTCGCATTTATAATATAAGCAAGGATTATGTCAACATAAATGTTCAAAATATTCAGAACGAGTTATCGAGTGAACAAGAATATGTTTCATGGTAAAATGATAATATGTAAATGTACCAATTTAGCTACAAAGAACGCCGATTTCCGCCAATTATTTATTTTTACATTATATTTTTATCATACGTAAATATATACAAGTGTGAGGTACATACATAATGTATCGGTAAATAGTGATAACACAAACAGACGTAATGAGATAGTGACAAGGAACATGAGATGAGTAAACATTTTTATTGTGATTTGTTTAATTATTATTAATAGTAATTAGTATAATAATAATATAATTATTATAATGAATGACAAAGTTAACAAAACAAGATAAATTAATTAATTAAAATAAAAAACCCGACTGCGTAACGAGACCACCTGCAGTACCGTCTCATTATCAGTTCTAAGAGCCTATAATTAAGAATAGTTACTAACCAAATCTTTATAGATCCTAAACAATTAAATAATAAGTAATTTTGATTTAAAATCGAATTGTGAAATCTAAAAACGATTTTTTCAATACCCCACTTAACACATATGTAGTTCGGCGATTTTCATTTTTTAATTTTTTTACATTATGGAGTTCAAAATCGTCTGTTTAATTTTTCCAAATTTTGATGCTTCTATGACATTGTTTATCTTCGAAGATATTCATCAGACCGTAACATGTGATATAATAGCTTTATTAGAATGCTTTTACATAGCGAAAACCTCTTTCAAATTGGGTCAGTAGTTGTTTACAAAAATCGTAAACATACATAATGGTCAAATACAGAACCTACTTTTTGGAAGTCGTTTAAAAACAGTTATAAATACAATAACGACACGACATCAAGAAGTTTACTCCAATTGTTACATAATGTATACACTTAACCAAGCAACAAAATTTTATGAATCTACAAAGTTTATCGTTATTTACTTAACTAGAATTTATCTATACAAGTAGCAAAGATCACATGAAACAGAAATATTAGGTATTATTGCCAGCGACACGTTCGTGTTATTTAGATTATGTTACACCGGATTATCTTTTAAAAGTTATTTTATTTATCCCTTAAAGTTAAATTAAGTAGCACAGAAAAAAATTAAGATAGGTTTTTTTTACATTAAAAATTTCAACAACAATAAAACATATGCTATTTATACACAAAACTTAAACCAATCAGAAAAAAAAGATAGTACAAAAATAAACGAGGTATAAAAAAAAAGAGGATACAGATCTTAGATCTCTGAGTAGAGAAATGGTAATCGCTTTATGTAAAAATCTGTACCTTGCCAATAACTGAACTAGAGTAACAAGCAGACCCTGGTATAACTAGATCATTGTTAAAGTCTATAGTCAAATTGAGAATAGATTATCAATAGAACCTTAATAATGTTTAAATTTATATTTTAAATTAATTATGGTCCAATTTCGACTTTTCGATTGTCAGTTAGGATATTAAGACAAATTTAAATATGTTTATTAGGACTAATAAAATAAAAAAATTACTGGACAGTCATTTTAGCTATTTTAAACCCCAATATATACCCCAAGAGATATTTTTTGTAGACAATTTGACGACAAACAATTTTTATAATGACCTTTATTGACCTCTGAGCAATATATCGCGAGATATTTGCGAAAAACTGATTTTCGCGGCCTTTTGACCTTTATAACTTTTTTAGCCGGCACGATATCAATGATTTTTCATATCTTCATTACAATAACGTAACAAAGGTGTATACAACAATTCAGCTCACTAGGAATTTTTCCGCAGATAAAATCTAAAATGACTGGACTATATTGCACTTTCATTATTCAAGGGGTAAGTTAGATTATATGGTAATATCTTAAAATAAGGAAAGAAACTGGACAAATAAAATCTTGCGTAATGTCACTTACTTGCAATACTGTGTCAAGCCACACGGACTTCGTTATGAGAAAATGGCGTCTAAAGATGTCACACCTATTCTTAATAAATTTGTTTAAAGACGTATATATTCATCTTTTCTTTTCTATTTTGATAAAATGTATAATGAATCAAAAGCAGATAGATTTATTTAATAAGTTTTCTAATAATAGGTTTTTAAATATTTCAGATTATTTTATTAATTGCAAAATATGGAATGTACCTGAAATTCGAAGTATAGAGTTAAGAAACTTTTTTCCATACTTATTTAGTTTAGATGACTTGAAATTAGAATGCATAATGTTAAATAGGTGACGTAGTATCAAAATACATCAATATCTCCAAATTTGACTTTTTGTGGGTTGACACATTATTGCTTATTAGCATCCACTTAATCATTTTATGTAATTTTATGAATAATGCTAAAATAACTGTTTTTAAGTAATGGTAAATATTGAAAATAAGTGTTGGCGTTATTTCCATTCATTCATGTTATCATTGTGTAATTAAAGTTGATACATTAAAAACAATTAAGATTAAGACTGGCTTTTATATATGCTGGTCTTAAAAGATATTAAAGAATATATTTTCCGATTAAGAAAATAGGACAAACAAAAATACATGAAATGGCACATGATTTTCAGAAGTTATATTTTGTGAAATAAATGATAAACGCATCACAAAACAACGGCCCCCGTTAAGATCTTATGATCCTGTGTCAGGGGTCCGGAAACACACACAATACAAACACAAACACCCAGACCACGAGAAACATCCGTATGGCCAATACAGACGTTAGACGTGAGCGAGGATGGCTCCTGCAACCGTTAACGTTTCAGTCAGTTTCAATGATCTCCGCCAATCTTTTAAATGTCTGAGAGTTAAAGATATCGAATACATTAAAAGAATGTCTTGAACTTTCTCTGATATTAAATTAAACAAGTGAGAATCTCATTAGTTTCGCATCATAAGATATCAATAGCAATAAAAGCAAAATGGACATTGTCTAAAGCTATTGAGCCCACGACGATAACTGAGCATGACGTTATATATGGACGCTGATAAGCAATACTGTGTTAGCCACATGGACTTCTTTTTGAGAAAATGGCGTTTAAAGATGTCAAACCTATTCTTAACAAATACGTTAGAAGAAATATGTATATATATATATATATCTTTTTTATTATTTTTTTTTTATAAAAAGTATAATTAAGTAAAAGAATATTGATATATTTAATATATTATGTAATAAAAATTATTTCAAATATTTGAGATTATTTTATACATCGCAAAATATGGAACGCATTTGGAAACCGAAACAATTTTTCAAGAAACTTTTTTTCGTACTTATATAGTTTATATGACTTAGGTGATGCAGTATCATAATACATCAATATCTCCGCGTTTTTGTGGGTTGACATATTATTGCTTATCAGCATCCATATATAGATGAGCATATTCAGTCGAATAGGGGGAAACAGGTGCAAATAAAATCTGTACTAATATTACAAAGCTGAAGAGTTTGTTTGTTTGTTCGATTGAATTCGCTAACAGGAACTACTGGTTCGAATTGAAAAATTCTTTAAGTATTAGATATTTTATTTATCGAGGAAGTCTAAAGGCTATATTATTACGCTACGACTCATAGGAGCGAAACAGTAACCATAAACGCGAGTGAAACCGCAAGTGATAGCTAGTCTTTAATAATATTGCTATAAATAAACACTAGCTTTTGATTTGTTATGAAAATATCGACGACACATTTTTTGACAAAATACTAATGATAATTTGTAACTGATTATTGGTCCATAATTCCATATTTATAATAATGTCTAAAATTATCAGTTTTATTTCAATTGTAATTTTTGTTAATAATTTTATAAATACAGGGGTGATATAAGTTTGACCGCTATGTGTATCTGTGTGTCTGTCTGTGGCACCATAGCTCCTAAACAGATGAACCTGTTTGGATGCGGTTGTGTTTTTACTTTAAGGAGGGTTTTCTAGTGACAGGTTCTAGACACGTTCTATTAAAATCGATGCAGTAATTTTAAAATGGATTTCTTGGTAAAATTTTAGAATTCTTGGTAACAGGCCAATCGTTGAATAGGTCGAAATAAATAGATTGTGGGGGTACTTTTAATTTTTCAATTTTAGTAATCATGTTGTTTGTAAAGTTTTATATACATACATTCGCCTGTAATGTTATACCACACAGAATAAGAATACTGAACTGTGTACCTACTATATACGTGATTGTGTGTATGCCGATGTTGTACCTTACGAATATTTTTTCCAACAGATAGGCGCCTACTGTTACGCGGAACTGGGCACCATGATCCGCGTCAGCGGCGCTGACTACGCGTACATTATGGAGACTTTCGGCCCGTTCGCTGCGTTCATACGACTTTGGATCGAGTGCATGATTGTCCGACCTTGTTCTCAGGTATGAAGTGAAATCATTTATTGGGATCAATAATATCATATTGGATTATTAGATTTCGAAATTAGTGCTTCGAAACAAAAAAAAGAGATCCATAGTCTTATGTGTATATATGTAAAGGCAGGATCGGATTTAGATTGCTGCAGTTCCACGTGCCTCTATAAGAGAGGGATTTTAAGACCCCACCAAAAAAATTTAGGAAAAACATTGAGATAATTAATTTGACTATATCTTCATAATGTTATTTTGTAATACATTTTTGAAATATGTAATCGAACAAATAAAATGATTATTCGAAATATAATTAGGAGCTTCAACTTATGTTGTCCCAGGGCCTCATTACCTCTAAATCCGTGAGTATGTAGAAACTCTTTATAATAAAGAAATTAAGTTCTTCTCATTAGAAGAAAGAGAGAGATAGAGGGAAGAAAGAGAACTGGTACCATTATGCCCACGAAAATGACAATTCCCTATTCGCCAACTATTCCAAAACAGCGTCATGTTTATTACAATGAAAATTACATGGAATTATTCCTGCTTCCATTCATGTGAGAAATGCTCTTTGAAAGCCATTAACGTCGGTACTTCGTAGCATTCAAGGTGACGAGAGCTACGCCTACTCAAGACGCTCAACTAAAATGCTCACCATTAGGAGTATGCCTTATACTTCATGCTCGTTCTTTATTATACAAAAGTAAGGATTTTCTGCTATGTTTTGAATATATTTAAATGTGATATGAAAATATGAACATTTTTGACATGGTTAATAGGCTAACGACCAAATTCTTAAAGGATATTTAACTTTTAGTGAACTTTATTCTCGTGTGATAAGGGCAAGGACTAGATTCAGTTTGAGGGGAACAGAGTGTTGAATCAGGACTTCCTTTACAGCGTTTTCTTTTCTTCAGATTCACTTCACTAATTAGATTTGTCAAGGTAGAAGTCAAAACCCTGAATCCGAAGAAAATTAAGTGGTATGATCTATGTACATAACTCAAACTAACTCATCAGTAAAATTTTTATACCGAAAAACACATCCATACTAATATTATAAAACGGTAAAGTTTGTTTGTAAGTTTATATGTAGGGGTTAATCTCAGAAACTTCAGATCCGATTATAAAAAAGTCTATTGAGTTGGATATCCCGTTTATTGAAGAAAGCTATAGGCTATATTATATCACACTACGACTTATAGGAACTTAGCAGTAACTATTAGCGTGAGTGACATCGCGAGGCACAGTTCGTAATTATATAAATCGATAAAAAAACTAACAGCTTTATACGATTGTTATATACAAATACCTATATTATATAAATCGATAGTCATATGTTTTGTCGAGGTCATATAAATCAATTTCTCTTCACCCTAAACGCTGCCCTGTATTATATAATCCTACAGAATAAAATCGAGTATGGAATATTGCGTCATCAGGTACAATCGTACTATCATATGAACGCTGATAAGCAATACTATATCAAGCCACACAGACTTCATTTTGAGAAAATGGCGTCTAAAGATGTCAAATCTATTTTTAATAAATCTGTATGAAGACGTATATATCCATCTTTTCCTTTCATTTTTGATAAAAGTTACAATGAATTAAAAGCAGATTGATATCTTGAATATATTATCTAAAAAAAGATTTTTTAAATATATGAAATTATTGTATAAATTACAAGATACGAAACGACCTTGAAATTCGAAACAATTAATCAAGAATCTTTTTTCCGTGCTTATTTAGTTTATATGACTTTATTTTTATTGAATAATGTCTAATAGGTGATGCAGTATCAAAATACATCAAGATATCCGAATTTGACTTATTGTGGGTTGACACATTATTGCTTATCAGCATCCATTATATCTTCAATTATATTAAATATTTAAACATCAAATCGAACATTGCAACACAGCGGGGAACCCTCACCTGCATACCGGGTTTTTTTCTCATTTCGTGGTAACACCCACGTGGAGAAGTAACATTAAAATTAAAACGCTGTTCGTTGTCTAAGAATTTATTGTAGCATGAATCTCTGAGTAGTTAGTGACTCTAAACGGTTTTAACTAACAACAACGTTTTACATCTAATGTATAAATCACCATATCAAGAATTTCGTTATTGTGAATCTGCAGTCTAGAGCACCTGGCACAGTATGCAGGAGGGTTCAATACCCGATCTGACGCCATTTGATGTTTACTATTATTACCCCATATGACGATTAACAGGAAATAAGAAATTAACCATTTTCTATCGATACAAATCGTTGTGCTATATATTTGTTCTTTGCGTTCCGAAACCATTGATCGGATTGTAATTAAATTTTGGTAGAGCGTTCTGATGATGCACGGGTATTGTTGGCCCGGAAAAATATGTTCCTGCTTTAGTTGTCAGTTAGTTAAAATAGAAATCGTTAGGAACATATCATAAAAGTAAATACTGTATTTTGTCTATGGTAGCTCGTTGATCAGTTATTATTATATATCGGCAGTACGCACCCTCCCTCTCTAGGATAGATCGCTCGTCTTCACTTTCAGAAATATATTCATAATTACAAATAAACTAGTGACTAGAACCCCGGAGATAACTTAATAGAAATCAATTTCCGAATGTATATTCACGCATTATTTCAGAACGATGGCACCGATTTGACAAATTTTTCGTTACATTTGCGACTGACAGAACAATGTGTGCATAAAAGAAAATGTTTAAAAAGTCGCACAGAAAAAGTAAAAATTTTGGTTAAAAATGTCCATACAAAACGTAAGTACATCTGTGTGAAGCCGTGGCAGGTAGGTAGTTCATAATATATTTTTTCTTAAAACATTGACATCAATCAAAATGTTCTTATTCCAAAAGAACTCTCGAGATAATTGAAAAAGAGAATAATTAAAATCCGCTTAATACCGACGAAGGTACCAACGTTAATAAAATATTATTAGTAAGTAAGCAGACGCAAATAAACAACAGAACAGAATACGTATCTTGTTTTCTTTTTTTAAACAATAACTGCCTTACTACATAAGATTTAAACAGACGTTATACGCGTGTTTAAAAAAATCCGCGTCTAAAGACAGTTTTGAGTTAAACATGCTTTAGATATAGATTATATGTTAATCTAAGTTTAAGTGAGTTTAATAGATGTTTAGAACCAATTTTAACTGTCAAATGTAACGTATAACATTTTATCAATAAGTTTTTTTATGAGTTTAGTCGCTGTTTAATTTTTAAACACTGTTTAGCGAGACACGTGTTGAACATGGTTTTAATGCATCTTTTGTAGTATGACAGTAAGCATCTCACAAGTATATATCAACCTTAAAAATCGGCCATACTACAAAAGACAAACCATGTGTCTAGCTAAACATTGTTTAAAATTTGCTTAACAGATAGTAAAATCATGAAAAACTTATTAATGTAATGTCACAATACATTTATCAGCTAATATAGGCTTTAGACATCTGTTAAGCGTATGTTAAGCTATGTCTAAAGCACGTCAAACTCAAAACTGTCCTTAGACACGGATTTGTAGTACGGATTTTTTTTAAACATGCGTTTAAC
Source organism: Hypolimnas misippus (assembly GCA_037950945.1). Lineage (NCBI taxonomy): Eukaryota > Metazoa > Arthropoda > Insecta > Lepidoptera > Nymphalidae > Hypolimnas > Hypolimnas misippus. The sequence continues at coordinate 9,093,702 of JBBEEQ010000009.1, forward strand.
TTGCGCTTTCACTTCGGTTTCACTTGCGCTTATGGTTACTGCTTCGCTACTAAAAGTCATAGCGTGATGTTATATAGCCTACAGATCAGTAATATAACTTTCCTTGATAAACAGGCTATCTAACGTATTTATAATTTTCAAATCGGATTACTGTTTACAGAGATTACCATTATAAACAAATTTTACCTCTTAATAATCTTTGTATAGATTAGATTTTAATGTTTTTTTTTTGTTAATTCATAATCTATTCGTATAATAAAACATTGACCTTGTTCTGCTTTCACATCTGTACATTTATTTATTAAAATGATTAATTGCGGTACGTATTGCTATCAATTTAAAGACCAAAAAGTCAATTATTGAAGATATTGTCCGTCTGCGCCCGTATGCAAAACTATTGAATACTTTTTTTTTAATGTACATCATCCATAGCTCTATTGGTAGAGCACCTGGGACGGAATGCTGGAAGGTTATCCACTGTGTCGCAAAATTTGAAATAATGTTTAAAATTTAAATATCTTCATAAATCTAATCTGAATGAGCATATTGATTATTAATATTTTAATTCAATTCAATTTAATTCAATTCTTAAGTTTAATGGCTTTTAGTTGTGCCATAGGAGCACGGATTATTTCGCCAATGTCACGTAGAATGGAGAAGACGCAAAGGTTGTTCGGTGCGGTTGAGATTACAAATTCATAAATAAAAAATAATTTAATTATCGAGTCTAAACGCGATGAAGGTATTGGTTTAACGTTTCGACAGTGTTGTATCTGTCATAGTCACTTGCTGACTAGAGTATGGCACGCCATCTGGCGGCGATTGCGCGAAATTTCTCCGCCTACCCTCACAATATTATTACGTACATTCGTACAAGTCTTTACCGATATCACGGACGTAGCTATTGCCTTCATGTGAGAGAGGTACCTTCGGGGTTCCAAAATTTAAGACAATATTTCGTCGCACGGGTTATCTCTATTCATCAGATTAAATAAAAGTCTAAAAATCAAAATCAAAATATACTACATTCAAGTAGGCTTTTACAAGCACTTTTGAATCGTCAATACAGAAACAAAACAGAAAACAAAAAAATAATTTAGTGAATTTGCCACCGGGTCGGAATGTAAATTCTATCGAGAAGAACCGGCAAGAAACTCGATAATAATACTATTAAAAAAATTTACAATAGGTACATATTGAATATCCTGTGTGAATCCAGCTTATACTAAATCCAAGCATCTTTATCATCTATGTATATAATATTGAACAGAATATTATGCTTTAGCTATTAAGGACTTTTTTGTGTTACAGTTTACAAAAAATAAATTTAAAGTACATATTAAAAAATCCTTAGTAGCTAAAGCATATTATTCTGTTCAAGATTATATAGATGATAAACATGCTTGGATTTAGTATAAGCTGGATTCACACAGGGTATTTAATATATTTGTAACTCATAAATGTATGTACCCATCGTAAAACTTTTAAAAAGAGTAACTATCGAGTTTCTTGCCGGTTCTTCTCGGTAGAATCTACATTCCGAACCGGTGGTAAATTAATTAATTAATTAGTGTTTAGTTTTCTTTTGTTTTTGTATTGACGATTCAAAAGTGCTTGTAAAAGCCTACTTGAATAAAGCATATTTTGATTTGATTTGATTTCAATAAACACTAAAAAGTGGGAGGAGGTCGGATCCCTCTTAACCCCCCTACCCCGCCTCTTATATACGCCCGTGCCAGTAATTATAATATTGGGAATACTACGCAATCAATTCGTGCTTACATTGTTCGAGGTACTTTTGTTTTTATGTATAACCGGATTCCGCGTATTCCAGGATTAAAACCCGTCATTGCGATTAAGATTTTTATGTTTTTTAATTTCAATCGCTTCTCGTACAAAGAGGCAATAACAAGTTCTATTCTCTCTTAATCTTTTCAGCTTTATATTAGTACAAATTTTATAAAGGATTCTTAAGTAATTCGTCGTTTTTTCAACGACTTAGTGTACTGCTAAAGTGTTTATTATTTATTTAAGAATCAAAACGTTTAAGATTTTTTTTATTATTATAATTACAATAAGCATAAGATTTTTATATAATCTAATAAAATGTAAGCCACCTCTTTGATATTTTTCTATTGTCACTTCAAGGCTATGACGCAGTACTAAAGGTAAAGATTGATTTCCCCCGGTTTCCGTCCAACCAATGTCATATGTAAACTATTGACATATATCGAATTACATCACTTTATTTTAATGGTCATGTGTGACAGTGGCGTGAGCTAGCATTAGTCGGTCCCGTATTATTATTATACGGTAATAACATAGAAATATCCCACAGCTGTGTAAAGGCCTCTTCTGCTATTAAGGTTAAGAGCTTAATTCACCACGCTGTTCCATTGCGGGTTGACGGATATATGTATATGTGTCAGAATTTCTTCCGTTATATAAAGATTTCCTCACGATATTTTTCTCCGCCGTACACGAGATGAATTTCATAAAAGCACTTGATAACTTAGCGGTGTTAGTCGGAGTTTGAACTCGCGATCATCGGTCGAGATTAACGTATTTTAACCATAGGCCATCTCGGCTCATTTGGTAGATTTGGTTTGGTTTCAAATTACTGATTTTTATGTAGTTTATTGCATGTCAAAGCAGAGATTGACGTACATAATTTATTCCGAAATCCGTCAAACCGTCCATTGCGATTTGTTGTGAATTATTCAACGATCCCCATCACTTACTTCATACATAACCAAAAAGAAATACATGTACCCAAGCTGGTTCTGAGACTTTCCGCGAACACATCCAAGCCGCGACGAGGGTTGCTAGATGGCCGGGAAATTCGGGATTGTTTCGGAATTTTTCGTCTTGTTCCGTGCCTCGAATAATTTTTATTTAAATATAATTATATTTTCATACCTGGGAAATTTTACCGAAATACATATTGCCTTTCGAAAATTACTAAGCAATCGTACTTTTTTTTTGTTTCTTATGTACCTACAGTAGTATATTAATTCGACTTCGCAAAGTAAATGTTTCCTTACTAAGACAAGGTATCCCTTAGTATAGTCATGTTTCTTGCTGGTTCTTCTCGTCAGAATCTACATTCCGAACAGGTGGTAGCTTTTCATTAATTTAAATATTTTTTGTTTGTTTTGACCGTTCAAAAGTGCTTGCAAAAGCCTACTTGAATAAAGTTATTTTGATTTTGAATTGAGTAGTAGAATTTTCCCGGAATTGATGAGCATGTAATTGGCAACCCTAGCCGTGAGGCAGGTTGTGGCATTGTCGCCGAGCCGGGCGGTCATTATCCTCAACTCCTCGCGATTCCAAAAATAATTAATCAAAATAATACTGTGGCATGTGCGGCCTGGAGTGCGTAAAAAAGTTGGCGGCATACCGCCCGCAAAGGCAATCAAGTCAACCGTATGTCTGGATCTACTTTTACGAGTATTTTTAACTCTTAAATTGTCTTTTTATATAATTTTCATCATTTTATGTAATTACCATTAGATCGTAACGTACCTTTATATTATTTTATTGTTAAAATTAGTATTAATACTATTTCTCTACGAAATAAAAGTGTGGTATACGGCGCCGTCGATCTTAGCTTGACCTATTTTTGCGTCCTTCGTTAATTACCGATGTGACGTGAATGTAAATACAGTGCGTAGGTTTCATAAGGTCGATTGCCGAGGAGACAGTGAACCTTATTTAACGTCCGTTATATAACGTCGAATAACCTCAAACGTTAATGGAAAAAATTCCTTGAGTGCGTTATTTAACAGTTTTAAGTCGAATAGATTTTTAGCTCCGTCACATTGCAAACCTACGTGACGTCATCGCAACCTTAGGTAACTAAATGCTTTAGTGAATAATAAACTAAGCTTGTATACTAATATTATAAAGAGGAAATTTTTGTTAATAAGTTTGCATGAAGAGCGTAATCTCTGAAACTACAACTCGATTTAATAAAATCTTTTTGCGTTAGATAGCCCATTTAGTGAGGAAGCTTATAGGCTATATTACATCACGCTACGACTCCTAGGAACGATGCAGTAACCATAAACGCGAGAGAAACTGCGGAGCTAGTATATTATAATTTCCTATTGTACCAAAAAAATGGTCCTTAATATAACAAAACAGAAAACATTCGCTTAAAATGTACATTAGAATTTCTTATAAAGATTTAACATCGCGCATCGTAGTTTATTTGATCTCTATTGACAAGCAATATAGTTGTGTATCTATATATTTACGTAAATAACAAGACCATATGAAGCGAATAAAGCTAGGAAAATAAAGAGATGATATTGCTTTCCCTCCGCCTTTTATTTTGCAATGGCTATATTATTGGCGCCCGACGTGGGGCGATTTATTTAAACATTATTGTGTTCTATGGATTTAGAGAATATATGGAGGTCGTTTGTTAGTTGATCGTTCGGACGTATTACTAATAAATGTGCCTTTAATATAGATGGATGAGAATTTGATTTAGGCTAAGAGTAGATTCTTTCACTTTGTATCAAAATTTTATATAAACAAATCTTTAGGCTATTCACCTAGCTTTGGATAAAATGTAGAGTGATTTGTAATTTTTATGACATACATCCAATTATAGTTGTCGTTGTAATAGGAAAATGACTTTAATCAAAATCAAATTATTCTATATTCAGGTATGTTTTTACAAGTATTTTTGAATAGTCAAAACAAATAAAACAATACCTAAAGTAACAACTGGTTGGGCTCAGGTGACCATCGCTCTGTGTATAAATCAATAATCTGTTAGAACACGAGAAGCATAATAAGCAGACACTGACAAAGATGCTAGGATAAAGGTTCAAATCAATATATTTTCATTCAAAATTATGAATTTACATTTTCTTTTTGAACGTCAAGCACATGGATCTACCACGGTTTCGGTTAAAACCTGAAAAGAAATCTCGAAAGAAACTCAGCAGGATTTTTTCTTTTGTTGAATTTTTTTTTTCAACGTCAAAATTTTTTACAAATTATAAAATGTATTGAGATAGCTTCGAAGCGATTGCCTCGTTACCATAGTGTGTTATTATCAACATAATCTTTAATATTGTAATATAGAGGATATTCCACAAACACACAAACGTAAGCAAATATAAGCACACAAACGTTTCTTCACAATCTTTTTTGAACTTATATATACTTATATATAATAATAGTAATAAGTTCTTATTTCTTTTCGACAGGCAATTGTGGCCTTAACATTCAGTGTCTACGTGCTGAAGCCGATATTCCCTGAATGTGACCCTCCAGAAGACGCCACCCGGCTACTAGCAGCTTGTTGTATTCGTAAGTTTAATTATTCTCTATCAACCAGTCTACGTCATGCATCCTATTTCACTGACAGACACGTTGGCGAAGTGGTCACTGCAACTGACTGAAGCGCTAATAGTATTGGCTACACGGATGTTTGCCGTGTTCTGGGTGATTGTGCTCGTGTTGTGTGTGTTTCCGAACCCCCGACACAGGATCATAAGACCCTAAGAGCCGTTGAGCGTGATGCGTTTATTTATTTCAAACTATGAAGGATAAGTGGGTATCTAAGAATAAGTTGCGTAAATAATAAAAAGCTTAAAACTTTTGCATATGTATATAATTGTTTTATCTAATTTCTTAATTATTAATCGGTCAAGCGGCCAAGTGTCCAGTATCATTCTGAAATTCTTAATTTTGTATTCCTTTAAATACTGTTTTAATAATATTATTTTAATTTATCGTTTACAGTTTTACTAACATTTGTAAACTGCTGGTCGGTACGCGCGGCCACCCGCGTGCAGGACTGGTTCACGTATGCCAAACTACTGGCTCTATTCATCATCATCGCCGCTGGCATCTACCAACTTTGCAGAGGTAATATTTTTGTTATAACATTTACAGAGATTTGAAGAGAGATATCGACGCTGATAAGCAATAATGTGTCAACCCACAAAAAGTCAAATTCGGAGATATTGATGTATTTTGATACTGCATCACCTATTTAACATTATTGAAAAAATGAAGTTAAATAAACTAAATAAAATAAGTGTGGAGAAAAGTTTCTTAATTAATTATTTCGAATTTCAAGTGCGTTCCATATTTTGCACTTTATACTATAATCTCAAATATTTGAAAAACTTTTTAAAAGATAATATTTTAAATATATTAATCTGCTTTTAATTCATTATACTTTTATCAAAAAATAAAAAATAAAAGAAAAGGTGGATGTATACTTCTTCAAACATACTTATAAAGAATAGGTTTGACATCTTTATACGCCATTTTCTCAAAATGACGCCATTGTGGCTTGACACAGTATCGCTTATCATCGTCCATATATAAGGTTTTATAATGATAATTATAACCATTATTTCCATTCTTTTATACAAATTATGTTATCATAAAATATATTCCATTTTACACTACACATATACTTTAATAAAATCTATATCTATAAAAACTGTAAAGGATAATACAACGAAGAGATCTCGTTATCGCGGCGTCAGATGCACGCGCTCGATATCAATGGCTCGAGATAAATCAATTTACCCTACAAATTGCTCCACACGCCGGACAGGAATATTAAATTGGCGTAACGTACACACAATAACGAGGATATACAATAGGAATAAAACTTTCTTTATATTTAAACGTAGTAGAAATAAATGAAATCAAATAAAAAATATGAGTAGAATCGAAACAACAAAGACCCGAGATGGATGATAAAATCAAAACCCAATTGGATAACAAATAGAGAATCGTTACTAACCAACTTTAAATCGTTATAGATTATAAACGGTAATTTGATTAAAAAATAATTTTAAAAACCTAAAAACGATACCACATTTAACACAGTTTATCAATTTTCATTTTTTTCATTTTACAATATGGCGTCCAAAATCGGCCATTTTGATTTTTTCAAACTATTCTATGTATATACTTTCTATGACATTCGCGCTATTATGACGAATCAAACTACGTGTCATTTATCAAAATCGACCCACGCTTTGGTCTTAATAGCGTCACATATACTGATAAACACATTACCCTTCCTTGCGTCGCGCAGTCGCGTAAAAATAGCTAGCAAATGAGCAGGCGGGATACTTGATTAAGTGACGACTCGCACATAGACATTTGCAGTAACAGAGGATGTACAAATACTTTGTGAACTTATTAAGCATCTGTCAGCTGAATAAATGATTAAAGGTAATAAGGAAGTAAGGAAAGGAATGGAGGAGGGGCTTTCTTACGCATCGTACGAAACGCTGCTACACTAGCTTTCTGGGGAATGAGGTGCTGCCCCGGTTGAGCCCGTGAGCCAAGCCGGAATTGTAGTTAGTGGGCTACAACTTGGCTCTACCTCAGTTAAATATAGACCATCTTTTAATAAAGTCTATGGAACTCTCTTGTTAGTTTTGTCAGCTATTAGTCTTATAGTATCAATGTGCCTTTTGTTTTGGGATAGATTAGGTTAATGTGTTCCTATAAATACATTAATTATATAAAGTAAATAAAAGAACCCAAATTATTACTTAACAATGGCGTATTTAAATCCGTGCTAAGCTAAACGAGTCCGATTTTTAAATACTAAGGCGTATTCATTCGTTTCTTTTTGAAATTGCGGTCTTACATTTGATAATATCCGCTGAGTAATCCGCCAAATTTTGGACTAATTATCGAAATAAATTTATAAATTACTAACCCAAACCCAATCAATTACTCATTTACAATAAAAATATACCAAAACAATTTCATAATTCAAAATCGATGTCTAGAAAGATGTATCTTAAATATCAATATGTATTTTCTTATCTCTCGGAAGGCGTTGGCGGGCCGGTCGCTTATTAGAAGATTGCCGCGATCCGGTGCGCTGTTACATTATATAATTTTCATGTGAAAAGACGCGGCGTGCATTGTCCGTCCACTTCAATATGCAGCTCGTCGCTATATTGAGGTCTTAACTCTTAAATTGGGAAAGGAAGTAGAAATTGCGCTTAATTTTTTTATGGAACGTGTAGGCAAATTCCATTCTAATTAGTTGGTTTCTTGTGAACTTGATTTTAGTGGCACGGTGACGTCTAGCGTTAGCTAGACCCGTGATGTTATTGACAGTTGGACGCTGAATAACTAAATAAGTACGGAAAATAGTTTCTTAATTTAATGTTTCGAATATTGAATTGTGTTCCATATTTTGCAATATATAATGATCTTATATATTTAAAAAACTTATTATTATATCAAACTGCTTTTAATTCATTATACATTTTATCAAAATAGAAAAGAAAAGATGGATCTGTACTTCTTCAAACTAATTTATTAAGAATAGGTTTAACATATTCAGACGCTGTTTTTCCTAAATAAAGTCCGTGTGGCTTGACATAATATTGCTTATCAGCGTTCAATTAAATGTTATTTGTTCTATGTGTTTTAAGCCGAGACTTACCGAGTTATTTTAACGTAACGTAACATGTTACGATGTGAGCATTCGTATGGTCAGTACAGCGAGTGAAGCTGCTCAGTCAGCAAAATCAGTAACGTTTAAAGCTCGTTGCGAATGTCGTAACGTGTTACCTTAGGTTAATATAATATTACTATCATCTTTAGAGAAAGATAACGATTTGGTGGTCTCCATCTTCACAGGTAGCCATTATGATCTGGCAAAATTCATAACAGTTGATTTATTTAATGTTTTATTTTCAGGGAAAGTTGAATACTTCACGTTCGAAGGTACAACGAACGACGTAACTTCAATAGCGTTGTCATTTTACTCTGGTCTCTTCGCCTACAATGGATGGTAAGTTAATATTTCTTCGATTTTATTTTTCCTCCATCCACAACTTATCTAGCTATCGTATTTTGATTTGGAAATAGCACTATTATCACTAAGAAATAATTAACAGACAGGTTGGCGTATTGGTCACTGCAACTGATTGATGCGCTAGTGGTCGCGGGTTCGATCTCGCTCATGGACTACGTCTTTATTGTCCATACGATTTCATGGTCTGGGTGTTTGTGTTTGTGTTGTGTGTTTCCGAACATAGGATCGTGAGGTCCTAATGGGGGCCGTTGTGTGTGGTGTATTTATTATATATTTACACCTTTTTAACTTATCCTCTTCTTACCAATCCACATCAAGTTTTCGAGTTTTTGAATAGTATTTGCTTAACTTTTCATATATACTAATAGACTATACAATAAGTAGTTCATATCTTCTAAAAACTTTATCCTAATTTAGTCTTCATTCACTTTTTCTTCTATTTCAGGAATTACTTGAACTTCATCATCGAAGAGTTGAAGGATCCAGTTCGCAACTTACCGCGCGCCATCGCCATCTCTTGCGCGCTCGTCACCATCGTCTACACCTTCACTAACGTCGCCTTCTACACCACACTCTCTCCCACTGAGGTGAGTACCAAGTCTAATATGGAGAATAGGTCGTAGATTACTTTTTATACCCCTAAGTGATGCCGTGTCAGCTAATAGTAATCTATAAGATTGTTTATAATTTATACCTTTAAACGAGAAAATCTTGTATATAAGTGTATTTATAATCGGAATCTTGGAAACAGCTCCAACTATTTTCATGATATTTAGTTTGCAGGAGTGAAAAATTTACATAGCTAGCTTTTATTTTTAGAAATATCGAGCAAAGCTCGGTCATTCAGTTAGTTTATTATGACATAAAACTTGCTAAAAGTTACTTAGGTAACCTAACCTGAAAGTTGTGGCTGTCAAAAATAAAGGCACTGATACTATTTCTTCTGGTGTAAAGCAATAACTTATGTAAATCATTATGAAAGTCTGAGAGCAAAACTTATAAGTGTAATTCTTAATGAACAAGACTTAGCTTATAAGGTTGGACAGACTCACAAACGTGCTAAAATAGTTTTATTAATGACGAATCTATTTTGGTCTAGGTGTTAGGTTCAGCAGCGGTGGCAGTGACATTCGCAGAACGTCTCTTCGGCTGGTTCGCACTCTCCATCCCTCTGTTCGTAGCTGCCTCTACTTTTGGGGCTGTTAATGGTGTACTACTCACTTCTTCCCGGTAAGTTCATAAAAGACGATATAAGTTAAAAAATTGAACACATTTATGATGCGCCGGATATCCGTACTTGTATCCGTATCTGCGGATATCCAAGGGAGAAGAAAGATCCGTATTCTTATTCGTTACTCTTTGAGTATTTTCCTTATTTGTTTTCAATATATAGATACAATTTTGTGTATACCAATACCAATGTTATAATATATTATAAGAAAAGGAAAGACCCGCGCATATTATATATTATATTCATATAGACCGCTATTCGTAACTTTCTTGCCTATCACGAAAAGTGTCAAGTGGTGTCAAACATTATTTTAAGTAACCATAACTTCTACCAAGTTATGGTTACTTAAAATAATGTTTGACTTTAGTAGTAAATTTTTAAGAAAGAAAATTAAACTCCGTATCTGTATCCAAATATTTGGATACAAATATTTACAATATTTAATGATAAACGGGTACAAATAATTAACGATCGCGCATATCAATAATAATTAATTAGGTAGATTTTAAATAGACAAGTGCCCGGGGCTCTGCAAATGAACGGAGCTCCCTTGGTTCCTGTCATGTTATAGAGACATTATTGATGATTTGGCCTCCCATAAAATTAGAACGGTACCTTGCAAATATATACCGTAGTACCCTCTCTTTGTTGTATAGGTTACTCGTCATCACTCTTATAAATATATTAATAATAAAGCCTCGGGACCCAAGCAATAACCTTAACACCCAGGGTTTCCAAAATGATAAAGATAGAACCAAGAAGGTCTTGTTGCTTTGTTTTGCACCAAACGAGTAGACGGGATATCTGATGCTAAATGGTCATCACCGCCGATGGACATTTGCAGCACCAGGTGCCACAAATGCGTTGCCAGCTGCAAAAGAAAATGTATAGGACGTAAGAAAAGTAATGGGAGAGGGAATTAGGCTTCCACTCACCTCGTAAGAAAGCTACGTCTCTTACGAGGTGTTGTATGTTAGCTATTTCATTGATGTTCTGCGCGAATGAAGGTGCCGGTCCGTTCGAGCCCTTATACTAGCTATAATCAGTCGGCTACATCTAGGCTTTGCCTTAGTTAATTATAAGTAATATAGGATGATATTACAATAAGATATATTTTGCAAATGGCAAAGCTGATGGGCCAATATCTAACGAAATCTTGAAGGTCGTATGTTTATGAATGTTTCTGCGAAAGTGACTGCTAATATACCTTGACCTAAGTAAATATAAAACGCTATTGCATTATTTTGTACATTAACATAGTTTCCGTAATCACATAGATTCTTAGAATATGTTTCAATTTATTCTGGTCTTGATTGTGATCAGGCTGTTGATGATCTTTTAATAGGACAGTTTAATTGGACGTTGATAAGCAATACCATGATAAGCTGCACGGACTTCATTTTGAGAAAACGGCCTCTGAACATGTCACACATATTCCTAAATTAATTTTTTTTTACGAAATATATATCCATCTTTTCTTATCAATTTTGATAAGGGGTATTTATTTAAAAGCAGATTAGTATAGTAAAAAGTGTCAATGGAACACAGTCCGAAAAATTCAAAACATTAAATTAAGATACCTTTTTCAGCTTAGATGACTTTAAAAAAATTGAATAGTGATAAATACGTGTCGCATTGTCAGAATACACTAATATCACCGAATTTGACTCTTTATGGGTTGACATATTATTGCTTATCAGCACTCAATACTAAATCTTCTCACCGTTTATGATTGAGAGAACGACACACAAATCGTCTTTTGTTTTGAACGCATACGCGAGATTCGCGATGAAGCGCCAGTTTGTCTCCTACAAGATCTGCTTCTTTATCAACGCCATCACCTCCCGTTTTCTCTACTTTATTCGTTTTTTCTCTAACTCCTTGCAGGAAATCAATGTCGCCGAATTTTATTTTGTCAGTTGACATATTACTGCTTATCAGCGTTCAATTATAACTTGTCACAGGCTGTTCTACGCGGGCGCGGCGCAGGGCCAGATGCCGGGCATGCTGACGATGGTGACGCCGCGCGCCACGCCCGCGCCCGCCGTGCTCGCCGTCGCGTTGCTCTCGCTGCTCTACCTCACCGTCTCCGACATCTACGCGCTCATCAACTACGTCGGCTTCGCCACTTGGGTGAGCCCCCACACCTCATCCTCATACCCCCATATCTCCACACCTTCACATCCTTACACCTACATATCCCAACAACTCCTCATCCGCACAGCTCCACACTCCTCCTACACTTCTACTCTTTAACAGTTTTACACCACACCCCACTCCTCAACACTTCCACACTCTAGAGTTGCATACACCTCAATTATTACATCGGGAAAGATAACTTTGGTGCTTTTTCTAACATCTCCACATACCACTCTCATTGGTTTACTTTACAAATGAAAAGCACTAACATAGGAGATGTTCTTGTACTTTTCTTTTTTCATATAATATAGACTATTAATTTAAAATGCTCTAATAATATTTATGTATATTATTTCCAGCTTAGTATAGGAGCTGCTGTACTGTGTCTGCCAGTACTCCGGTATACTCAGCCAAATCTTGAGAGACCGATAAAAGTCAACTTATTCTTCCCAGGTAAGAAATTAATAACATTCAATTTCCTTAGTATTTATATTTACACTATCTGTGTTAAGAACAGAAAAAGCATATATCCGTGAATCATTCTAAAAAAAAAAAATGACCTAAGTTACACCCTTGCGGTACTCCGTGTTAAATATTATACAAATTTGTTAGTTAAAAAAATCTATTAGACAATATATTATATAAGTGTCGTCATATAAATGTATAAACTTTTTTACTATGTATTACAAAAAAAAAATACGAAAATTAAATTTTATATTTACTATGATAGTATTGATCAAATGCATATGTTAATTCTTTATGAAATTAACTGCGTTTTTATATTTTTGTGTAAAATTAACTTACAACTATTTTAGTATATAATAACATTTAATAAGTATTTCTTCTCAAGGCATCCAAAGCAAAAAACAAGTTTTATTACGTCTTAACATTTACTTCGTTTGTAATATAATATAACATAGAAACATAGAAATACAAAATGTAACTTATAAGATAATAAATTCAAATTATATTTTATTCAAGTGAGCTTTAAATCAATTTACAAATTAGTAAATCTAAAAGAAAAACTACTAAAGGAAAACTACCACTGGTTCGGAATACGTATCATAAAAGGCTACGTGTAATCTCGGCGCAGTGATCTACATCATCTGCACGGTGCTGGTGGTGGCGTTCCCGGCGGTGGCGTCACCCGCGGAGACGGGCGTCGGCTGCCTCATGATCCTCACGGCCGTGCCGGTGTACCTGCTGCTGCTGGCGCCGCGCACGCGCCTCACGGGGCTCGGGCCCGTCACCGGTACGACCTTTACACATATAGATGACTGCCTCATGATCCTCACTGCCGTGCCGGTGTACCTGCTGCTGCTACGCGCCTCGAGATAGTACTTAAAAACTTACCGAATAGTTTTAACTATCCAAGAAAAAAAAATCTAAATTTAAAAAAATCGACAAAACGTCCGAGACACATGACTTCAACCGATAATCGCGGGTTCTAACTCGCTAGTACTGCTGAGTTTTTAAGTGCTTTTATGTGTAAATTCATCTCTTGCTCGGAGGTTAAGGAAAACGTCGTGAAGAATGATGCACGTGCTTGGAGACATTCTGCCACATATATATCCGCTAATCTGCGTTGAAGAAATATATTTTTTGTAATTTTATAATTTTTTATTTTAATATATATTTCCAGACGCCGCAACACGCTTAATGCAGAAGTTAACTTTGTCCGTTCGACCAAAAACAAAGGTATGAATAAAATGATTTACGCCTACATAAAAATATTTTTATCTGTAGCTTAATATGATTGTTTTTTTTTTCAGTAAACAAAATGGAGGACCAACGGATGCTGACATATCCGAAACGTAAATTCATGCAGTATTTAGTTTAGGTGTTAAATCATGTTGGATACATTTTGTATGTAATACTCAGATCAATATATACAAATTGTGTATGTTAAGAGCATTATAGGCATGCTTTTATTAGAGTTTAATAGTAGACACTACCTGTCATACTACAAAAGACGCATTAAAACCATGTTGAACACGTGTCTAGCTAAACAGTGTTTAAGATTTAAACATTGCTTAAAATATTATCTAAATTGCTTAACAGCGAATAAACTCATAAAAAAACTTATTGATAAAATGTTATACGTTACATTTGTCAGCAAAAATAGGTTTTAAACATCTATTAAACTCGCTTAAACGTATATTAATCTATGTCTAAAGCATGTTTAACTCAAAACTGTCTTAGACGCGCGTTTAACGTCTATTTAAATCTTTTGTAGTAAGACAGTACCTGTTTTATTTTTCGACATATGAAAATCGAATGCTTCCAGAATTACAAGAAATGTATAAATAAATAGTCTTTTGTTATTAAAAATAATAATAATATACAGGTGCCTACATATGGGTAATAATTGCATTTTTTGTATTTTTTAATTATTTTTTTAGTAAATGTGTCTACTGTAAGATATATACTTGTCTTATAAAGTGTTTTAAAAACTGTCTAACAAATATTATAAGCAAAAGAATCTCTCTCTATGACGAGAAATTGAAATAAGACCTTATAAAGAATTTATACAAAAGTAAAATATAAAAACATCATTGACATTGTTTTTAAACGTTGTTCATAGTTATGTGATTTTAATTTTTAATCTATCTTGTATTAAAAAAAACTTGCTATTTCACATCTGTTTTATACTTTTAAAAGATATAAAGCAAATGTTTATATTTTTATATTTTTGTTTCCATATTCAAATCCTAGAAAAGACAATATTTCTTAAATCTAAGGCAAGTAGCTTTTATATGTAGATTATATACATTGTTTGTATGCGTTTAGATGTTAAAACTGAGCAAAAAAAATTAAAAAAATACGATTTGCACAAATCGATAATTTATTTGACGTTTAGGCTGTGTTTTTTGTGGTTTCCAAAGAAATTTCGATTATTACGAGTCAATGTATTCTGTTATTTATTTCTTAAGTAGTTTATATGTTTGTGTCAACTTCTTTATATAAGTTTTTTTAATATATAAAATCATACTCGAACATTCCAATATCAACTGCCAATATTCGAATTTTAGAATGTACATTTTTTATGCTTATAAATAACAAACGCGCTAAAAGCTGTAAATATCTGTGTTTAGATTTATTTTTTTCTAATAATTTCATTAGAATGTATTGTAATGAATTGCATTTATTTGCTCATTTCAGAATAATTATTTTAATATCGTTTATAATTGATGGTGATATTGTTAAGAATGTGACAAAAAAAAAACAATTATTGTAGCAATAAGTTGAGCACAGGTTTCCAAACTTTTTAAGCCAACGCCACCGCCCCCATTTCAACATTGAAATTCTATAATATCCCGCTAATTATTTATCCATGTTGAGTCGTTTGATTCTAAACACATGTTACATAATACAAAATAGTTGAAAATAATTGAAAAGTAATGCGCGTGCCATATTATAATAATGTCTCATTTTACATTGATATGGTCATAATTAAAAAAAATGTAGGTGTATCCAAAAATACGAAAGAAAATAAATATTTATTATAACTTTTTGCCATATGGAACCACCGGATCCTGGTTATCACCCCAATGTTCCAACATGATTATGATCCACTACCATTCCCTTAGAAAGCTCCAATTACTCAGGAGGCGGTACGGCCCACTTTGGGAACCTATGGTCTAACAAGAAACCGTTGTGTGTCGTTGTTTCTGTTACGCGCTCTGCGTTATATTACAGACGCAATGTGACAATAAATAAATTATTCAATAAACACGTTTTTCATTTTTTAATTGATCCAATTATAAATATGTTGGAGATACGGAATAGAGCAAAGTTTTTTAGGAGCAAAATTCTTCAATATGGAATTAGTTTGGTTTCTTAATAATTATTGCCCCGTAAATACATCTTAAGTAACATATACAAACGTATTTTCAAAGATAAGCTCCAATATTAAAACATATATTATTTTAACACAAACATATGTATATTATAATTAATATTGAAAAATGTACATAAATAATTTAAGGAATCTACGCATAAATTTTAATTATCTTATTTTTATTATTTCTATCGAATATCGCTTTAAAATTATGTAGGTGTGATATCTGTAAAAAATATACGAAGAATTAAAAACAAATAATATCCTCAACACGTTACTTGGCATACATGTTTAAGATAAGACGTGCTACAAACAAGGATTATTTTTTTAAATTAAATTTTTTGCCTGAATGGCAGGCTTTATTTTTAGTCTATCGTTTGAAAGGACGTCAATTGTCATCTTCACAATTGACATCTTCGACATTTTCTATCAAAATAATAAACTACACGTGCTATGTATGAAAACACTTGTTTATTTAAAGAATTCCTAATTTACATAACTTACAATAAACAATGGTGAAATTCGGAAAAAACAAATTAAAAGTTCTTAATAAACTTGCCAAGAAGCAGAATGCCAGCCCGAATAACACCACTAATAAGGTATTAAAGAAAAAACTTAACGTTGAGAAGAAGGTAACGTTTCAAAAGGAAGTGTTGTTAAAAGAAACCGTAAAAAGTAACTCTCTTGTTCAGAATATATCGAAGACAGATATTGTTTTGCAAAATCTCTTTAAAAAAACAGAGAAATCGAAGCAGAAACCAGTGGAAAGTGAAGTAAAAAAGCCTAAGCAGAAACCGGTCGAAAAACAGAAGAAAAGGCAGAAGACACAGATTAGTGACACTAAATTATTATTGAACTTGATGAAGAAAAAGAGTTGATAATGTAAATATATTTAATTAGTGTTAAAAATATATATTTTAAAATCAATTTCTTCTATTTTATTGTGCTCAATTTATTAGTATTTACACTGTTAATACCAATTGAAATAAATTTACTCTTCATAGCAGTAGTGTAAAAATGGTTTCGATATCAAGTAGGCCATTTTCAAAGTTTCTTGATAACTTCAGATAGATCAATTTAATTTCGACTATAATTTTTAGATTAGTTAAATTATGTCAAGTAAGAAATTTCTGCTTTTCTCTATGTAAACATATAGAATAACATCTTAAGCCACCGAGCAGACAGGTCTTCATAAAAAAATTATAACTATTTAAAACCCTCTTTTATGTTCTATGTTAAATGCTTAATCTACACAATGGTTACACACTGGTGACATCCAAATCATTGTATGGATGTGTCTATTAGTCGCAACTTTGTATTTTGACAAAAAAATTGCAGCAAATAGTTTTGTCTCTGTTGCTTTTATGTTAATCTTTAATTCCTCCACTTTTTTACTCCACTTACTTTCTCTAAAGGCTTTAGAATTCATGAAATAATACAACAATGTCCATACTTACACTTTATTGTATATAGATAGAAGATACAGGACAAAACATGAGAAAGACAGAAATTTATTACAATCAATCTATAATTTCTATTTCAACTCGCTACTGCACTAATAAAATTGGAAACTATACTGTCATGAAAGTCTAATATAAGTTTGGATAAATGTTTCATAATTTTCTATGAAAATATTACATATTCTTGTATCAAGTTCAGTTCGTTACATTTATTTTATTAACTTATAATCAACTTGATGTTTTGCATTTTTAAATATATAAAAAAATCATAAAAAAATATACCTACAATTGCCCACATTTTTTAAAAATCAAATTATACTTTATTCCATAAGGCTTTTTCAAGCATTTAATGTTAGTGATATTCATTTCAATCAAGAGAAAGAATCAAAATAATATAATTTGAGATATTACTATATAAATAATTACTTATAAGCATTATTTAATAGTTTTTACAATAAAATTCTACTTAATCGTCAAGCTAACTGTGAACAAACTCGCTATCGTAAATTGTTACAAACAATTGTAAATATGTTGGAAAATTAATAGCATAATTTTGTGCAAGTTTCATACAAATGAAACTTTAGCACAAAATTATGCTATTAATTTTCAGAAAGTATCAAACTCAAAATATACCTTATTCAAGCAGGTGAATTTAAAAGTTTGTCATCTCATTTCCATATGAAGCTATCATATTAACTTTTCATAGTAAGTTTCTTCAACAATTACAATGTAACCTAATTCTAGAAACTTCTCTTCACATATCAAAAGAATATACTGATACCTTAATTTGCAAAATAGCTAACTCCATATTAGTAAATTTTACAAGACGTTTAAAACTACATTTTTTTTACAATATTGTACTTAATATAAACTATATGCTTCATTTTTTTTAATAATAAATTAACAAAAAATGTAATTTATTTGTTGTATACAATGTATTAATATCGAATCATCTTGTTTGTGAATTAGTGTATCAATATATAATATAGTTTTTGTGCACTTTAAATCTAAAACTAATTTGAAATTATTAATTATGTTGTCTTATCTCATATATTGGAGCTGTCTGCAACACCTCAATCCTAGGAATTGAATAATAAACTTATAAAAATCATGCTAAATATAGAAATTTATGAAAAATTGTGATTATTTAAATATAACAATGATTTTTATCTAATTGTGAGATCTAACATACTGTTAATTCCTTTTTTTGCACTACAATAAACTTAAATTTTGTTCATGCATATTTCTTTCAAATAACATTTATTTGTAAATGATTACAGATCAAGAAAAATATATTTAAACAAAAATTATAAGGACAATATATTAAAAAGTCCCATTTTGCAAACAGTTTTATATACTAAACAGATTATTTTTATTAATGTTTCTACTTTACCAACTGTAAACTAAACTACCTGTAAACTAATACAAAAAATCAAAATAATGTCTAATGTTGCTGGTATACTCGGTAATAAATTAAAATTCAGTTACCATTTTTCCGCAGTCTTCTAATAAAGGAATATATAGAATGATTGTATAAAGAAATACGAATAGAAGTACATATTCTATACTACATGACATATTTTAATAGTTCAATATATATTTAGTGACTATTATTCACTAAGCGGCCGATAAGTGAAGCTATAGATACTAAACTTTAAATAATAAAGTAGGTATTATACATGAAATATTTATCCTACTTTAAATAGATGAAGCAACTGATATCAATTACATTTCAATACTAAAAAGATAACTTATGCAAATTACTACCATTCATATTTTTCTGGAGAGCTCTCAACCCGGTCGCACATTGTAAGAAATTTCTGTTAGGGAAAAAAAAGCATTACAAAAAGACACTCTATTAATACATTTACTAAATTCCGTGACTAAGTAAAGAGATTTATCTGACAAAGTAACTGAGATGTTTACTTATTTAATTATACATTTCAGAAAGGTAATGACAGTAGCCTGAATCAACTTTATTCCAAACTTCAGCCAGTATTTAGGTATTATATGATAATGTAATAATGAGATGATACGCTCTGCATACATTTTATATTTTTATTACCAAAACTTCTCGAGTGCTTTCTTACAGAATTATCTTCCAATGTGAGACTGGGCTTATTTTTATTAAAATTATAGACTAAGTTACCGTTTATTCTATTACACTAATATTCTCTACAAAATATCAGCTTACTTTTGCTTATAATATCGTGAACTACAGAGTAAGTCATCCTCGTTGGCATATTTTAATCTTTAAGTTACGCAATCATCTATAAATCGTCTAATTACTCTATACATAAACGCAATTTACACTTATCACTTTGAATGATTCCTTTTAAAATGTACAAAGTTTTAAGTGTAAATGCTATTTAATATTACAAAGTTTTGTTACACCAATTGTTTCATCACAGGAAACAATAGCTTATTGTTAATAAACTCGGACGCAATATAAGGGATGCTGATTCAATGCCTGCTGTGATGCAACTTTTGATATAATAGAAGGATCCCAGAATCCTTAAAACAAACTCATTTCAGCAAAGCCAGAATTTTGAGAATAGGTTGTGTAATAAGGTGTGCATACCGTCACCAAGTTCTTTACTACCCCTGCGTTGTTTGTGTGAAATTTACAATAGACATATACACAGAATATATGTTAACATGGCTTAACCTTTTTAAAAGCAAAATATGTCATTTTGTTTATTTGGATGACATATTTATTTTAGTTATTTTCATTGTTGTCATTTTCATTATCAAACCAAACTGCAGCACAGATTTTGATTAAAATTCTAAGTAACCAAATTTAATCGATCAAGCCATTTTCGAGTAATCAAGGAACATACAAAAAAAACCTAACAAGATGTCAATAGTACATAAACATTGTGAGTTATTACTAAGGTTTTCTTGTACTGATTTGTTATATAACTGAGTGCTAGTTAGTACTGCTACACATTACACTATCTACTATCAAAATTATACCTTTGGTAAATTGAGACACATTCACTGGGAGATATCATAATATTTAAACTCAATGATATAATATAATTATAGATATGTTAAGTGCTCACATAATCACCTAGATTTAACTTTGTTTGAAGGCATTGCCTAGCGACCAGGTAACGACTAGTATAACAGGTGAGTTACATTGCACCAACATGACAATTGACAAGCTTGTCAAAGCTGGATATCCCTATAGATTTTTATCATGAGATAATATGAACGTAAGAGCTGGCGCGAACAGGCGAGTTTTTTAATTTATTTATGGCTTTTAGTACTGTGCTATGCCCATAGTAATTCTGCCAATGGCAACGTAGTGGAAAAGACAGTAGAGATTGATCGGTTGTGTAGATTCCTTACTAACACAGGCAAGTTGTTAGGGTGACATAAAAGGTTTTGTCGTTATCACGTCACGTCTCCAAAGCGATGTGCGCCTATCACGGACTTGTTTGCGGGTCGGCGGACAAAAGTCACGCAGTTGTCGTGTAATGTGCGCGCTGCTCCATACATGTCGATATACAGGACAATAGTGACGAAACAGTCACGATGACAAACACCTCCAGTGCATTTCTTACTTAACATATCAATTATTTATAAAATATCACCGTTTAAACTAAATTAAATTGATGATACTTATTATGTCTGAATATAACATACTGATTATTAAAATTCTGAAGTTATTTAGTAACGACGTCTACCCCTTCCACGACTAGTCGGTGAAGCTTTTGGTTGATTCACAGCCGGTGAATCTTTCTTTGTTTCTTCTTCTGGCTCCTTTGGTTTTGGTTCTTCCTCTGGTTCCTTTTCTGGCTCAGTAGCTGTAGAAATAAAATAATAATTAGAAATCTAATTTAAAATATCTTTTATTAAAATAGGTTTTTTAAACACATTTGAATCATCAAGTAACTTAATTGGTCAATTGCTTTGCATTTTTATAAAGCTACCACTGGTTCAGAATGCGTAGCAGCTCTTAGATAAGAATAAAGAATAAATATCGATACCTCCCACGTAAGTTGTTGTAACCCCAAAATTACAATTTTACAGTAGAGCACTTTTAATCCGTTTTAGTTTGAAAGTTACAACAAAATACGCCTTTTTTCAGGCGTATTTTGTTGTAACTTTCCTTGAAAAAAAAAAAAAAAAGATTTTTGGTATTTTTTCACTTTGAATGCATTAAGCAATGCAAATTCGTGAGTATTCAGTAAAAACGATAACGGCAATTTTGTGGCTTACAATAACTTACGTGGGAGGTATCGATATAAGCTCCTACATGACGATCTTTTGTGGCAAGATACAGCTATGTTTCGCCCGGTGAGTGAGAAAGCTGAAAGCCTAACCCACTTTCCCCCACTTCTTTTTCCCTTTCATCCTATATTTTTTAAAAGTGACAATGCATTTGTCTCCTTGACATTGTTACAAAAATTAACAAAAAAAAGTCCCGCAAAGTTTCTTCTCAGGCCTGAGGTTATACTTTTCGGAAACTGTGGTTGATTCATTTTTTTGATGTTCAAAAAGAGAATGTTCCTATTTTGAAAAAAAATATTTTGATTTTCTCCTCTGGTGCTTGAAATGTCAAGCAGCATATGTATAAAGGTTATCACTACTAACAACAGGTGTCATGCCTATTTGCCAGGCAAATTTTATAAAAAAGAAAAAATAAGTATACTTTTAATATAAAATAAAATGGTCATAAATACCACTTACTGGTGGTATCCTTGTTGTTTTCATCATTAAGTATCTCATCAACGGACTGCTCCCAGTCTTCGAGATCATCGGCTGCGGGCAGGTCACCGTCTTCGTTGAACAAGTTAGTTTCAACTTCGGGCTCTGCTTCCACTGGTTCTTCTGTTAAAATTGACAAGTTTAAGCGGCTTAACACAGTATTGCTTATCAGCGTCTATATGTCTTTTCGAATATAACTAAACAATTGTATTATTTTATCTTATACAGTAATATGTTAAATAAGTAGTAGAATTGTCCTAGTCCGACAACCTAACAACCTTAGAAAGACGACTGTCGTGACGACATAAATTACCTTTCACGTCATTGTCATTATCGTTGTCGTTGTCGTGTCCGTTGCGCTCGTCGTCGTCGTCGCGCGGCGCGGTGCGGCGCCGCTTCCACGTGCCTGACTCGTCGCTGTTCAGCGAGCGCTTGCCGCTCTCCGCAGCCGGCTGTAGGCTCTGGCAAATATACTTGCACTTTAGAAAAATATATTTTCTTTTTAAGACGTCATACTCGACAACCACAAATAAGATTCACACGATCTTGTGTCTCGGGGATCTAGAAATTAACTGGAGACACACAAACATGTAGACAAGTGACCAAGATAAATATCCGTATGGCGTATAAGGAAATCTGCGATGAACGGGGATCGAACCCGCTACCTTTTTACACTTGTTATAAATTTAATTAGTTTAAAAGTTAGTTATTTGTTTATATCACGTATAACTCCGAATCCAGCATGTCAATAAACACACAATCCACGAGGATAAGGATGATCACGATATGAGTGTCGTCATGTCGTGTGTCGCGGCGCTCACCTGGTTGCCGCTCTTGTCGCCCAGCAGGCGCACGAACAGCTGGTGGTGGCGCCAGGTGCGCAGGTGCACCTCGGCCGTGTCGTCGCTGTCGAGCAGCTTGCGGCACAGCGTGCACTGCACGCAGCTGAACGGCGACAGGAACGAGCGGCCCACGCCGCGCTCCGTGCTGCACACACAAACACACGGCTATGGTATGGTATGATATACATAGTATAGTATGGTACGGTATGGTGTGGTGTAATGTTGAGGGGGTGTAGGGTGGAGTGGTGTGGTGTGGTGTGGTGTGGTGTGGTGTGGTGTGGTGTGGTGTGGTGTGGTGTGGTGTGGTGTGGTGTGGTGTTGTGTGGATGGTGTGGTATACTATGGCTTTAGTTTTAAACCTTTTAAAGTTGAAACCTACGGTCCATGAGCACATTGAAGAATTGCTCTATTGTCAGATAATCTTTTTTTATGTAAGTATTGGGCAAACAAGGAGGTGGATCTGAGTGATCACTGCCAGAATTTTAAGGAATAAGAAGAAAGAAATGGGCGACGGGTTTAATAAAAAAAAAATCAACGATTATATTGCCACTGCATTGCACCAATGGAGGGCATGTCTCAATTGACTAATTTGTTAGCTTAGTTCATGTGTAGGACTTAATGTATTACTATTCAATTTTGCTGTTTGCATCGTCGCAAAGAAACAAGACAGAGTAAACAAGTTTCATTATTTACGGATTTTTAAACATACCTGTACACTGGCAACATATCAGCAGTCATAGTGGTAACATCGTCTCCTTCCTTGTAGTCCAGGATTGTGTTCTCATTGTCGAGGTTAACACTCTTCTCTTCAGTCTCCGGCTGCTTGCCTTCGCCATCCTCTTGTTCTTTCTTAACTTCAACATCATCTCCTTCCTATTTTACAAGTGAAGAAATTAGTAAAGACACTTAGCACTTTCACTTTACATAGGTTTAATGATGACTAATAGTTGACAGGAGGACTGGGGGAGGGGAATAATACCGCTCTATACAAGTGTTTTATTACCTTTTTAACCTCACTATCCTTTTCTCCCTCGTCCTTTTCCTTGTCGTGACGTTCACCACGACGCCAGCGTTGCCTGTCATCTCGTAGGTACATTTGCTCCATATTGAGTGTTGATATTATCATCACTGTTTAAAAAAAAGATTTATAATATTAAAAATAAAATTAAGGTTTACTTTATATAATTACTTTTCAAAGTTTAGTAATTAATATATTCAAACTAAAGAGCATTTCATTTTATAAGAGCCAAATGAACAGAAGTATTTCTTCTAAATCTTATTTTTCCAAGCAATTCAGCCAGTATGCTCAAAAAATGACTTTAAATTGATCAGTGTCATTTCTTGTTGCTTTAATAACCTATACATTTAATAGTAATGGTATACCAATCTGGAAAAAATCAAAATGAAGCACCACTGAATTTGGGAGACACAGCCAGTATTTTACAACTTGATGAAGCTCTCTACCTTCAGGTTTGGGCTTGGAGATGACTTCCTGCTTATCCTGCATGTTCTTCAAATGCTCAGCCGTCAACCGATGTTCGTCAAGCTCAATCCTGGTGGGCATTTCCTTGTGGCACGAAGTGCATGTTGGGTGTAGGTACTTCTTCAGCTTCCGATGACCAACGGTGGTGCGATGGATAGCCCCATCAGCTGCGTACATGTCACACATGGCACAGTAGAAGTCACGAGGTGGCTGTTGGCCTGTTTTACGGGTGCGTTTCATTTCTCGTATCTGTAAAAGTGAAATTATAAACATTTAGTACTGTAATTACTGGAAATGGTGTATTGTTTGTATTTACCATATTTCAACATTTTATTAGATTAGATTAGTGGTCCATTCGAGGCCTCTTCTGTGTGGTATGTTGCTAAAAAGCACCTGATATATAAGCTATATTACTCTATATATCATTTTTTGAAAATTTGTACAGTGTTTTGCATGAAGGAGCAACATATCTGTCTTCAAAAATTTTTGTATTTCGCAGTATAACAACCAGATGAACGTATCTACAAAATATCGAAAATCTTTTTTTCCCTAAAACCGTTGAAAATGTTTTCTATGAAATGGTAAAACAACGTAATTTAACATTTGACTAATTCCAAAAAAACAATATATTTATTATCAGAACCAAAAAAAATATATTATGAGTACTGCTAAATTAGGAAAAAGCAAAATTTTTAAAACGTAGGTACGTTCATCTGACTCTTATACCGCGATTTATAATAGCAGTAAGTAGGATTTACAAGAATAACAATGTTGTGTAAAAGAACATTGTCCTAATTTTATTTTAATATATTTACAGATATATTTCCATTTAAAAGCAGCAGTATTATTACTATAGCAAATACAATAATTTATTAAAACAACAAGAAATATACAATCCGGAACTAGAAAATTATCTTTTTTCAATGTGTGATAATTTTTGGAGCATACAATAAGTAGTATTAACAAAATGAAAAATTTAGAACAAACCTTAAACTCTTGCCTCATAGTATCAGCAGTTAGGGCATAGCTTTCCGCTGTCTTCTGCATCATAATAGCATGAGCTCGTCCACTTAGATGGTTCTCAAAGGACCTTCCGTCCCACATACTCTTGTTACAAATGTGGCACTTCAAGAGTTGAGGGTTGATGTCATCGTAGCGAGTCTTTGGTGCTTCCCTCTTGTCCTCTTCAGATTTTTCACCCTTTTCTCCATCTTTGTTTTCCTCACTATATACGACTTAATTGATTAGAAATGCATTTCAATTGTTTTTATGCATGTGTATATTACTTTTGATAATTATTATTCCATAAAGCATAAACGGTTGTTTTAGAGCTGTAAAAATTTGATGCTAATATTTGCATGTAGTTGCAGAAGAACTATACAAATTCAATAAGGAAGTATTAATGAAAATTTAAACACATACAAAAGTATTTATTATTTCGTTTTAATAGAACCAGAATAACGTATTATACAATTCGTATAGATGCGTAAAGGTTTTGATATGTCGTTAATAAAGTATTTGTATAAAACAATTTTAAAAAGAATTTAACATAAACAGACAGGCTGTCTATGGTGAAGACGACCATCAATTTACATCCATGCAGTTTGATCTACCAACGACAAATCCCCCGAGATGAGGGTGGAAATTACTTGCCAATGCGGCTAGAGTGGCCGGTGAACGTAAGTTGCCGAAATAGCTAGTTTAGCTAGAAAATGGAAAAACGGTGATAGTACCGGAAGGAAACTCCTGGGGTCCTTACCTGTCCTTAACAGGCTTAGCCTTTAAATCGGCATCCTTTCTCGGGAGGCTCTTGTTTTGTTGTCTTGGCCCATCATTAGGCCTAAACGGCTTACGACTGTTGTTGATACGCTCACCAGCTCGATTGTAATTTCCCGTACGCCGGAAATTACCTTGATTGCCCATCTAAAGGGAATTGAGATTTCGGTTGTTAGTATGAAGCTGCTAGCCTCGATAGGCCTTACAAAAATAGGCTGAAATATGATATTTGCACACAGAAATTGACATAGGTGAAATTTTGATGTTGTACTTCGATGACCTGGAAGCTTATTTTTTTAAAAACATGTTAGATATCATAAAATGTTAAGAAAAGAAGTCATTCATTGACTTAAAGTGTTAATTATTAATTTAGAGATTATTTAATTATAAGATTTTCTTTTATAGTAGTTTTATATTAAATTGTTAATGTAACAATCAAGAATATCAAATAAATTTTAATATTATTTTGTACATAAAGTATTTATATTGATTGAATTATGTACTTACCCTATTGGGTCCATAACCTCGGTCATACCGATTCATGTTAGGGCCGAAGTCACGACGTATTGGCATGTCTAAGAGAGAAGGCACCGGGTTTTGACGAGGTTGAAGGAGATTGATGATGTTGCTGGCCAGGGCGAGAGTGGCTTCAGTGGGTCCACCGCCGAGGGGTAGCAAGTTCGGGAGGTCCCCACCAGGGCCTCCACCTTGCCAAGGCGAGACACCACCGCGGAAGTTCTTTGGACGATCATTGCGTCCGAAATCCATGCGCCTTCCACCTCCTTGGGGGCGTCGGTTCGCCATTTTTTTCTTTAATATATAGATGACGTAATTAAAAAACGTTGTGACTATTATATGGGTGTAAAAAAAAAATAACAAGAACGTACGTTTGGAGTAAACTTACACTACTTTGTAAAGAACAATAGATTTATGTGATATTTGAACATTTCAATGTTAAATTTAAACAATTAAAAGTAACTCAAATATTAAATAACGTTTTATTATTAAAAATAAATAATAAAAACTAAATAAATATAAGTACATAAATAAAAAGAAAATAAACAGTTACTTTGTGATAAATTAAACAAAAAGCAAATTATTTATTGGCCTAATTTTGTTGGATAAGAATAGTGAAATAAATTTTAAGTAATGATTATAATCGGAATATATTAAAAAATTGTTTATTTACTTCGAAATAAGGAAAAATGTTTGTGATTTATTGAATTTAATGAATGCTTACGTAGCCCGGCGAAAAACCGCATAATATAATAATAGGTATTTTTGAAGGAAACACTTACCAAGTTTTTTAAGTCACTAAGAACTTACAATAAATTCACTTAAATTATATGAAGTGTTATTAAAGATTTTAGAAATTCCGAAGCAAAATTAGACAATAATAAAAGACTCAAACCAATCGCAAAAGGAAAATGGCCGATTTACAAAATCACAACGACAAGCGTCGGCGTCAAATTTTGAATGTTACCTTTCAAAAATTTAAATCTGTCCTATATATAAATATTTCGACTTTATAATATAATTATAAAGTCGAAATATTTAAATAAAATACCTCAACATGTAAAACTGTATTATAAAAAAAAAATAATAATATGTGATTCAAGTTATATAAGAAAATTTTGGGACAAAAAAGAAAGAATATGTGAATAATAGCTAGGCTACAATGGCTACTCCGTCTTGCCCATGACCGGTTTCTTATTTGTTGTTATAGCGTCGAAATAAATACACATAGGAACTATGAAAATTTTAAGTCTCTACCTATTACGGATTATGAGATCAAGCCACTGACAGACGAACAGACGAGACGACCAGACGAATGGACAAATCCCAATTTATGCCTCATATATATTCTATTTCATTTGTGTTTATAATCATTTTATTTATCGATCGTCATTTACGATCTATCAATAAACTATTATTTTATTAATATATTTAAATATGGTATTTTGTACGAAATCATATAAAATATACCTATGATAAAATGTGGACAAAATAAAAAATATTTAAAAAATATGAAATTTATATATTTTTAATTATTTGTATTTTTATATATTATTAAGCATTATTTTTGTGTTGTTTTAGACTAACAATGAAATTTAACTGTTTTAAGGTGTTTTCAAAGATTAATTAAGGTTGGATTCTCGACCCTACCAAATAATCTTCATCGTGTTTTCTCCATTCCATGTGACATTGACAAAATGACATGTGTGTATATAGTTATTTTATACACTTTTAACATGTGAATAGGCGCAACTAAAACCTATTAATTAACCAAGAATTGAATTAAAATCCTTTAATAATGTCGTAAGGAAAGTTTATGTTAATGGCGTGTGATAGTTTTAGTCCTCTTATGCATTTACGAACATTTGGTAAGTAATCGAAATGTAAAATTATTTCGGGTTAAAAATATAAAATTTAAAATTCCTTGCGTAAATACAATTATTTACATAATAATCAGTTTGATAAATCATAATTATTATTAAATAATACCTATGTGTATAACATTTATTATTTTTTTATGAAATAATTTGTATAATAAGTTAATAATATTATTTTATTTATATTACTCTTTTGCAATGTAAAAAAAATCATTGTAAATATTTAAAGCTTGACTTTTTTAACCGTCTTCACAGAGTAAATATTTTATTTCTGGGGCAAGGTATTTGTTTGCAAATTAAAATCTCACAGAAATTGCAATCACTCATTTGCAAGTAATTGATGCCTTAAGTACAATTTTGGTATATTTTACCATGATAACTTATTTCTACCACTCGCTTGCCCCATGCTTTTTATAACACTATTTATCATTATGGTTAAGAAATGACATAGTTCAATAGTAAAATTTAAAATAAAACTAAGAATTGATAACCTCCTCCTTTTTCTAAGTCGGTAGAAAAAAATAACTGCTTTGTTAACTTGCGACTACTATTTATAATGAAAACAATAAGAAGCTTTATATGTTAGGTAAAGAAACTTCTACATCGTTGCAAGATATTGAGAATTCTTCACACAAACGAAGTAGTCATTCAATGAGTCCGGGTAAAGAAAATCGTAACAAGGGCAGGAAGCGTAGACATTCTGTTACAGACGAGGATGGCACAGTATCAAAGAAGCTGAGCATGGATGTAAATGTTACTAGTTATGTTGATTTGGAGTATTCTAGTGATTTACAGGATAAACCTGAACAGGATGAATTTGATAGCACTTGTCAAACTAAACAGTGCATTCCACATCACTTGATTGGACTTATGTATCGATTAGACTTATCGATACTTTGCTCACTCAGAGAGTCTATGTACAAAAATAAATATCCTTCATTATCGTTAGCGTTTGGAGATTCTGAAATTGATAAATTTAATGATATTGTCATTCGTTATGAAAATAATTCTATATACATAAAAATTGAAAATGTAGATGAGTATTACATAAAAAATGGCATTAGTTATGCTAGATTATTTACTAAAGAAAAACGAAGTTTTTCTGTTAATAACTATTTTGATAGCTTTGCTAAACATCTAATATCTGAATCAGATAGTTTATCAAACAATGTAGAATATCTTATTGTATATACTAATTCGGGCTTAGATCTTACAAAAGAAAATAATCTAAGAGAAGGAAAATTCAAAAATTTTTATCCATTTAAATTTGACGCCATGAACATAGAAAACTATGATCTTTTAAAGGACTTTTTGTTGACTGACAATAAGCACAAAAATGTTTTTTATCGATTTTCGCAAGATAAAACAACAAGAGAAGAACTTTTAGGGCGGTTAGAATTTTCGTCTTCCACTCAAAAATTATTAAAAGAAAGAAAAAGATCTCAGGACTTTGAGAAAAAAATAAAAGAAGCATTTTTAGATAAATTAATGTTTGCAGTTAAACAGCCTAATAGAGAAAAGCTGAACAGCATTATTAAAAATGAAATAGATAAAAATAGCACAGCTGAAGATGATTATATAGCATTACAGGAAAGAGTGTTACATGATTTAACAGTTCCAGAAAAGGATAAAAAACTCGAGAATCATGTGTCTAGAATTATATATGAATTCAGTTTATTAATGCTCTTCTTGCATGACATGTTTTTGCATAGAAATATTTTTTCCATAAATTTTGAAGGAAAAAACTGTGATATATCTAATAACATTGCACTTAATTATAAAAATAAAATTACTTATGTAAAAGTTTACAAGTCACACAGTAATATTGGTTATAGTCAGTTATTTCCCTGTAGACAACAGAATATGTTTTGTATTAACAAGTATTTTGCTCTTTTTGTCGAAGAACTAAGAGAGAGTTTAGAATACTTTATCATCTATACTAATGCAAATCTAGATCTTACTAAAGAAAACAAGTTAACACAAGGGCGATCTAAAGAATTTTATCCTTTAAAATTTGATAAATATAAAGCTTTAAAAGATTGTTCATGTATAAATGGAAATAGTCTTTACTTATTTGTGCAAGAAGAAGCCACAAGAAAAAAGCTTTTAAGCCTATTAAAGCTGCCACCTTCTTTGCAAAAAGAAAAAGAAGAAGGAAGACTTTCTAGTGAGAATGAACAAGAAATAAAAGAGAAATTTTTAGATAAACTGATATTTGCGATTAATCAACCTAATAGGGAAGAATTAAATAATATTATTAAAAGTGAAATAGATAAATCTGATATTCCATATAATTACGAAGAAATACATGAAATAGCATTACGTTGGTCAGAATCTCATGAATTTGGCCCTCTTACAAAAGGAATAATGGAAAAGCTTTTGGAGGATATAAAAAATAATAGATCTAGTTATAAGAAGATTCAAACTAAAAACATTAACGAAGAAATCAAATTTGCTAGAAGTGTGGTTGGTAGAGAGGGAATACCAGCATTTAATCAGTTCTTAAATTTTTTAATTGCAGGAGAAGGGATAAAGTGTCTTAAAGTTTTAAAGAGAGAAGGAATAGATCTAGCTAGTATGTCCAGTATTTTGCATGTAGCAGGATCCAACTCTGAAAAAGCTTTTAAAGACTTATATGATATTTGGTTCGATGATCAAGGAAATAAAACAAAGTATCTAAACACTTTAGAAAAAGAAGAAATAAATTTATCTAACATGTCAAGTATATTAGGTGGAGCAGGATCTAATGCTCCTAGAGCTTTTAAAGACTTATATGACGTTTGGTTCAATATCGAAGGAAGTAAAACACATTATTTAAAAACCCTAGAAAACGAAGGAATAGGTTTAGCTCGTATGTCCAGTATTCTAAGTGGAGCAGGTGCTAATGCTACAAAAGCTTTTAAAGACTTATATAATATTTGGTTTAATGAGCAAGGAAATAAAACACAAAATTTAAAAGCTCTAGAAAAAGAAGGAATTAATCTATCAAATGTGTCCAGTATTTTAAATGTAGCAGGAGCTAACGCTGCAAAAGTTTTTAAAGAGTTATATGACCTATGGTTTGATGTGGAAGGAAATAAAACACAATATTTAAAAACCCTAGAAAAGGAAGGAATAGATCTAGTTCGTATGTCCAGTATTTTAAGTGGAGCAGGTGCTAACGCTGCAAAAATCTTTAAAGACTTATATGATATTTGGTTTGATGGAGAAGGAAGTAAAACACAATACTTAAAAACTCTAGAAAAAGAAGGAATAGATCTAGCTCGTATGTCCAGTATTTTGAGTGGTGCGGGAGTTAATGCTGCAAAAGCTTTTACAGAATTATATGACATTTGGTTTGATTCAAAAGGAAATAAAAAACAACGTTTAATACATTTTATTGAGAATAAAGATGGGAAAAAAAGTTTTACGCTGCATAATTTATCTGGTATATTAAGTAGAGCAGGAGCTAATGCAAAATATGCTTTTGAAAAGTTGCATAGTGTTTGTTTTAGTGACAGAGGAGAAAGAACTGAACTTTTAGATGATTTCTATAAGGCAGATTTTTCGCCAAGTAACTTATCTACTACGTTATGTGGAGCAGGAGCTCGTGCTTCTTTTGTTTTGAAAAGATTTCATAGTACTTGTTTTAATGAGAGAAGAGAAAAAACAAAATATTTGGATGATTTCTGTGAGCTGGGTTTTAAACCGCGTGATTTATGTGGTATGTTGAGTGCAGCAGCAGACAGTCTCAAAATATTATACCGTTTCTGTTTTACGAAAGAAACAAAAAAGTATTTAAATCATTTTTTAATTGAGAAAGAAGGTTTTGTACCAAAAAATTTATCTAAGATATTGCATGGCGCAGGAGCTAATATTTGTTCTGCTTTAAAAGATTTTCATGATGTTTGTTTTGATGGAACAGGAAACAGAACACAACTATTGGAAGATTTTTATGAGGCAGGTTTCAGACCACGTGATTTATCTAATATATTATCCTTGGCAGGAAATAATGCCGCTTCTAATTTAAGAAATTTTCATAAATTATGTTGGAATAGAGAAAATTATTTAGATAGCTTCATAGGAGGCAAAAAACTTTTTACGCCAAAAGATTTATCTAAAATATTATATGGAGTAGGAATTAATATATGCCCTTCCTTTAAAAAATTGCATAATATTTGTTTTGATAAAGCAGGAAACATAACAAAATATTTAAAAAATCTTATAAAAAATAACCCGCCAAATAAGATACTTGACATATTATATGAAGAAATTAGAAAGTCTTCTACTTTCTTGGACAAACAGAATGTCAGTGAAACAGACAGAACAACTAGTGAAAGCCTCAAGCGAAATAGTTTGTCCGGTAAAACAAAACGAAAACAAGATTTAGATGACTTGCAACAAGGTGATTCCATAGCTAAAAGAAAACCCAGGAAGGACATCACTAACCGAAGTAAGAGAAGATGATAAAATTGACACAGTAGAAGGTAGCTTAAGAGATTTATTCCCGGTAGTTATGATATGTATGTATTTATAGAAAGCATATACTTATTTGGTATAAATTTATTTAATACTAGCTATGCCCCGCTATTTCACTACATTAATTTGGGGAATAATTATATTTATGTAATGTTTCATTGGTTTAAATTTTGTTGTCGCGTATTTTTTTATTGATTAATTAAAATACATACAATTTTTTTAATAAAAGCAGCCTAAGTTAATCTTTATAACATTAGCTGTGAGTGAAAGAACTCTTAAAATCGCTCGAGCCGTATGAGATATTCGTCGGGACAAACAGACCGACAGACTAACAAAAATTTAAAAATTGTTTCTATGATGTAAGTACCGTGTATATTGTTATGTGCATTTAGTTTAAAGCTATTAATTTGTCAACAGATACTTCCATTTTATTTACTTGTGTAGATGCATAGATATCAATTCTATGATTCGTAAAAATTCTTCTTTAAAAAATCAAAGTAAATTTAATTATCTTAGTGGTGTGACAGTTTCTACAAAATTTTGCCACGATAACACTTATTAAACTCAAAATTTAAAATTGTTATTAAAATATTAATAAATTGTTAAAACACATGGTTTTCAATAAATTTGATAATTTTAATGGATATCTTGTCGTCTATGCATTTTCTTTAAGTTTAAGTTCTAAGTTCTAAAAGTTTACTTTAAGTTCTTTGTGATTGAATTAAATATATTGTTTTATATGATAATAATAAAAAGTAAAAGAAATTAAAAATTCTTTCATTTCACCGCAATTAATTTGAGTTTTAAATTAAGTCAAGTTAAAGTACTTAAACATAATCAGTCATACTACAAAAGACGCATTAAAACCATGTTGAACGCGTGTCTAGCTAAACAGTGTTTAAAAATTACACATTGCTTAAAATATTATCTAAATTGCTTAACAGCGAATAAATGCATAAAAAAACTTATTGATATAATGTTATACGTTACATTTGACAGCTGAAATAGGTTTTAGACATCTATTAAACTCACTTACACGTATGTTAATCTATATCTAAAGCATGTTTAACTCAAAACTGTGCTTAGACGCGGATTTGTAGTACGTTGTAGTTTTAAACACGCGTTTAACGTCTGTTTAAATCTTTTGTAGTAAGGCAGAATATATCTAATACAAAAAGTTTTTTCACATATCGATGCAGGTGAAGACTGCAATGTAAGCATCATGTTTCTTATCGTTGTCTTAGATTTTCGCGATTATTATTCATTGAAATAAAACTATTTTAAACGGATTTAAATCGCGTATATTAATTATTTTTATCATCCCGACGTTTCGAGCACTTTGCAGCGTTCGTCTACCCGTGACCACGAAAAATACGTTTAAAATAGTTTTATTTCAATCATGTTTCTTACAAATTCTAATTCTATATACATTTGACGGACTTTCAGCAATATGTACTAGCTGTCCCTTGCGGTTTCACTCGCGTTTGTGGTTACCGCTTCGCATCTGTGAGTCGCAGCGTGATGTAATACAGCCTATTACCTGTCTCAATAAATAACGCAAAAAAGAAATTTTCAATTCGAAGCAGTAGTTCCTGGGATTAGCGTGTTCAAACAAACAAACAAAGTCTTCAGCTTTATAATATTATCTTACATAGTAAAAGGTTTTATGAGAATATGTTATGTAAAGAATACAGTATACTGCGTACAATGAAATATGAAATGTGATTAGTTTATATATAGATTATTTTCTGTGAGTACTTTTTTGTATCATAATTAAATAACAAATCATTTACTAAAGTTTTTCTTCTTTAAAGATGAGGTAGATATCTTTACCTATAGCGACCAATGTGAGCAGTAATAAACGGACCTTGGAGTAACGTTCACGTCTTTTATTGGATTACACTTCGCCTTCTTTACCTTTTGCAGTAGCATCATCAAGTTTTTAGCTAGAATAGTCTGTTCATCAAGAATATTTTCTATTTCCTGTTCGCATGCAAAAAGTTCTTTTTCTGGGTAGTTCATACTTTTTAACTGTTCTAGGTGCAGTAAGCAGACAAACGTGAAATGCATTTTGGTTTACTATTTACAATGGTTTCGTTGCTGGCAACTAGCTTAATTAGGCAATTAATTAACAGCCTAGCCTGTTTACTGTACGGTGCCATTTAACTAGCGGCCTGAATGATATTTAGGCGTATCGTCTATTATAATATTTAATGAACTGGCTGGTTGATGCTCAGGCCTAATAATATAGGTTTACCCACGTAAAAAATTCAAAAAAGATGAAATATATGACAGAAATTGTTTTTAATTATTTTAAAATATAATATATTGTTATTTAGAATCAGCTAAACCCGACTATACCTGGTATTATTCTGTTTTACCCCTTTTGTAAGTCATGCAGGCGTGGAGTGGAAAAGCTTCCTAATGCTATAATGAAGCGCAGGCACTGTAAGAGCTGCGGACGCGAGCATGAGGCGGAGATGCTGCTCATCCCGCACCGTTAAAAACGTGAATTGGTAAAAGATTTCCATAAAATTTAGTTACTTATAGAACTCAATTTAAATGAAGAGGGTAGGCAAGTATTTAAACGTCGATCCAAGTCATTGGTCTTGCTGTTTGGTTAGGAAGAATAGTCCAGCGGCTGAATGTAATTCAATAAATAGTAAATTAGAAAAAGTTAGAGACTAGCTGCCTTAGTACAAAAAATTTAAACTCACGTTAAACGCGTGTCTATAAAATTCTTTACCACATATCCGCATCTAACGATATATTTGAATTAAACATGATTTAGACATAGTTTAATTATGTATAAACTTACTCTTAGGTATTTTTAATAAATCCCTAAAACATATTTTACCTGTTAAATATAACGTGTGACATTTTATTAATAAGTTTCCTTATAATTTAACACGCAGTAATTTTGACAACATTTTAAACAATGTCTAATTTTTAAACACTACTGTACTGCCTTACTACAAAAGATTTAAACAGACGTTCAACGCGTGTTTATAAAAATCCGAACTACAAATCCGCGTCTAAGCACAGTTTTAACACAGTCACAGTTAAACATTCTTTAGATATAGATTAACATACGTTTAAGTTAGTTTAATAGATGTCTAAAACATATTTAAGCTGTCAAATGTAACGTGTAACATTTTATCAATAAGTTTTTTTATGAGTTTATTTGCTGTAAAGCCATTTAGATTATATTTTAAGCAATGTCTCATTTTTAAACACTACAATTAGCTAGACACGTGTTGAACATGGTTTTAATGCGTCTTTTGTAGTATGGCAGTGTTTAGCTAGACACGTGTTGAACATGGTTTTATTTCATCTTTTGTAGTAAAGCAGGCTCTTAATGGAAGGACTGATTAAGCTAGCTGACAGGTGACATATAGACTACTACATGATGCCTGCAATTTTGTCTTTGCAGGATTAGTGCTTAATGAAGCTTATTTTTTTCTCTAAGGTCCTATCTATCTTTATACCAAAATTCATCAAAATTTGTTTTGCGGTTTGGTCTTGAAGACGTAACAGACAAAGTTACTTTGAGAGACTCTTATTTTCATATAAGGACCAATTTATAGATAAACAATCATTTTAAATTGTATTTATGGCTTATTATTTTGGCAATATAATGGCTTGCACATTAAAGATAGATGCTGTCGCGGATTTTTTTCACTCGAAAGCATAGCCGGGTTTATATGGGAAGTTGCCCCCGCAGCTTTTTTTAATGACACTTGGGGGATTGTTTGAGTAATAGATAAATATCATTCAGTCAAATTTTTAGCTCCTTTTGTCAAGCAGTTTTCGAATTTTTCAGATAAACCTTTTTTAATATTTTTATTTTTTGAAGTAAAATAAAAAATAAATGTCAAATAAATGATCATTTCCTCCAATTGTTTTGCGTAAAAGGCATGAAAAAATTATTTTTATAATTCTCAGATAAACAGCCGATTTTTAGCGAAAGAAATAAAAGTCAAATATTTTTTAACGCCATCTTGAAAAGTGTCGCTCACCATATTTTGTCGAAAATGTTTTAATACTTCTTTATATTCAGGAATTTTTCAATGTTTTCGAAGCGGTGGAACAACAATAAAAAGTAGTTTTGGCTGTATATATAATTGCCTTTGCTTATGGTCGCCATTAGCAAAAGTAGTAATGGCTTGCATAATAAAAATAAAACAAAATGTAAATGCTTATTAAATTGTAAAAAAATACAATATAGGAGTCAAACTTTATGAAACGTTTTCGATTTGGAACATAAATTAATTTTTAGGGTTACAGCTTTACTAATTCAACTTTCCCCATGATTGATGTAAAATGACGTTTCTTTACTATACGTAGTTTTATATGAATCAGCATAAAATCACTAACAATAACTAAATAAGTTTTAGCGCCAACGCTAGTAAAGCGTTTTATTGACATAACCATAAAAATGGGCACTGTTGATACCAAAATACCAGAAATACACATTATTAAGTTTTGAGTTTATGAGTAAAATTATGTCTGACTTCTAGTAAAAATGCTATTGGAGTCGAAATATGTACATATAAATATTACAATAAATAACGTATCTTAATAAATTAATGAAAAATGAACTTGTTTTATTTTAATATTTCAAAATAAATGAAATTAATTTAGGCTCAACTTTCGGACACGGGGTAAAATTAAATAAGACGTGGCAACAATT
The DNA here is from genome assembly GCA_037950945.1 of Hypolimnas misippus. NCBI lineage: Eukaryota > Metazoa > Arthropoda > Insecta > Lepidoptera > Nymphalidae > Hypolimnas > Hypolimnas misippus. The sequence continues at coordinate 9,131,567 of JBBEEQ010000009.1, forward strand.
TTTGCTTCTTTCAGAATGAGTAATAATTCTGTACAGTACCAAATATCGCAAAACATTGATTTTTGACAGTAAGAAGGAATACAAAATAAGCGTACGGTGTTTTTTTTTGTAAAAAACAACAATAAATCGTGTAAAAATGTCGCAAGGAAAGATTGTGTTAATGGCCTGTGGTAGTTTTAGCCCTCCAACATATATGCATTTACGAATGTTTGGTAAGTAGTCGAAATATAAAATTATTTCGTATTAGCAAAATATAAAATCTTATCATTCCTTGCGTAAAAGTAATTATTTACATAATAATCACCTTGACAAAACTTAATTATTATTAAATAATTGCTTTGCGCAGAATATTTGATTATTATAAAATAATATATTATAAAATAATCTGTATAATTAATTATTGATTTTTTTTATATTATTTAATCATATCCACAATAAAATAAAAAAAATTATAAAACATTTTAATATGTAAAAATCTTTTTTTATAATCATCATAGATTTAAAATGAATGAAAAATACTTAAGAATTTGTAATTATTAAAAATAATACAATGGTCAGAGAGATTCGTTTTGTTTTTTTTTACAGAGATAGCAAGAGATTACATTCAATCACTGGGTCTAGGAACTATTGTAGGAGGTATAGTGTCACCAGTACACGATGCTTATGGAAAAAAAGAACTTGTTGCATCACATCATAGGTAAGGTTCTAATGTGTTAAAAAAAAACTATTTCATTTAAACAGTGTTAATATTGTTTTGTTTTTATTTTAATTTAATTTTACAAGTGAAAACTATAATTAAATTTTACCCTCTATAAACTAAAACAAAGAAGCACAGTCAGTCAATTATATTTGAGAAATGATAAAGTTTTGTTATAATCTTGTTAAAAAAATAAAATAATGGATTAGCATATTTTACCTATTGGCATGTAAACACATTTATTATTTAATTAAATTTTAATATTAAATTAAATGTGTTTATTTATAGGATATCAATGCTAAAGTTAGCATTGAGGTCTTCAGGTTGGATCAAGATTTCAGAGTGGGAGACGGAGCAGTCTGGGTGGACGAGAACAAAAGTGTCCTTACAATATCACCAGGTAAAAATTATAGTACATATTAGTTTTAATTTATTCAGTGTATAGTGTCTTATATCCTTAACTTCTTGATTCTTAGGTACCTTGCAAGTCTTCTCACAACATTTTCCTTTATTGCCAATATCAAGACAAATTTAAAAACAAAACAATGATATTTTATGACTATACATATGTAACATTCATATTATTTGACTTTAAAAATCTGTAGAAATGTTCAACATTGTCAAGCTCATCAATTGACTTTTTGAGATTTTAGATGAGCCTACAAGATTCTATGTTTATATTAGAAAAAAAAATATTAAAAAAAAAATTAGTTCATTTTTTTACTGCTAAATATTTGATTCAGTTAAGACAAGTAAAATGACCAATACATGATAAGTTGCCCTGTATATTTTAGGAAGCTTTTGTCCAACTGTGGTATATTTACAAGCTGTTCTAATACATCCAGGCCCCTCTTTCCCACTGGGCAAGTGCCCAGGGCCCCACAATCGATAGGGGCCCTATAGTTTGTGTCAGATAATTGAGGAATGGTTGATAATTTTGTCTGTCTTAAAAATTATATAACACTTTCTTTTAAATCTAGAATTTCACCTTTTTACTCTTTAAACCTATTTTAACAAAATAGTCCTGTATCAAAGGGCCCCATGTCATAGGGGCCATTATCGTTATGTGCCTTGGGCCTTCAACAAGTTAAAGACGGCCCTGAATACATCATAGTATAATCGTTAATGTTGAAGTCCGATAATATAAATATTAGTGGGTATATTTGTTCACTGTATCATAGTGCTGTTTGAGTTTTTCTTCGTCTGCAATACAACGTAGTTTAATACGTTTGAGTTTAATTCAATATCGAAAAATGGTTAGCGAAAGCGCATTTTGCTCTCGATCACTCGACCTTGAAGTTGAGTGTGCTTTTGCTTGCTTTTTACGTACACGAGCGTACAAATCAATTAGGGTCGTCAACTTTTCTTTGTGAAAAAAGGTTTTGATCCTTTGAATAAGAAATAGAAGAGTATTTGTATAGGTCGAGAAATAAGCGTTTTTAAAAATGTAATCACATTAAATATATATTTTGTGTCCTCTTTAAAATATATTTATAATTCCGGTTAAATTAAAAATCAAAATATACATTTATTATGTTCTCGAAATAATTCAAACAAATAATTTGACGGACCCGTTGGCGCAGTGGTCATTGCAAGTGACTGAAGCGCTAAAGGTTGCGCGTTCGATCCCCGCTCACAGTAAACGTCTGTATTAATAAGATTATGTACACGCATTGGCTGCTTTGAGTGTATGTAGATACGCTGTTTTGAGACTGAATATTATGTTTTTTTTTAAAATACTTTTACACAGAATTTTTTAATTACTTAATTTTAAATGTATTTGAGAAATAATTGTTCTACTTTTATCATACTTAATTGATATTTTTTATATGCGAAGTGATTATAAAATTGTGAAATTATGAACGTAGTCCACGTTACAGTCACGAATGCACTAGTATTTATTATGTATGTGCATTCGTGACTCACGAAATCGATAAACGCCAAGGACGAGCTCGAAGGGTAGTTTTAAATATAGTGATGGCGATCGATCAGCTTTAGGCGGAGGAAAAATATATTTATAGGTTTGTATAGTAGTGTTAGTAGAAGAATGACCTAGATTTGTCCTACTCATATTTTTCTTCTAATGTAGCATAGGCGATACTGAAAGGTCTCAAAAATCGAATGGTGCAGTTTTAATTGTTCCACAAAATCAGCCCCGAGACTCTGACTGTTGAGTAATATTTAAGAAAATTAATTAAAAAAAATTACCAATACGTGATCGTGGAGGGAAAGGGCCAATTGCCCCTTTGCCCTTCTTCTGAAGTCTTTCTTGGGTTGCAGAAAGAACATTAAGAAATGCCTTCGTAATCTTGAGGAAGAAAATTATTGTCACACTTTCTCGACGAATATTTTTTTATATATGAAATGCCCAGTCCATATCTATGTTAAATTGTCCTTGCTAAAATATTGACACCAGAGAATTAAAATGTCACAATCAGCGCAGAATTTTCTATATTGGCTCTAGGGGCCAGGGCGGCAAAAGTGGGGGAGTGACAGATTGTTTTAAAGATTTTCAATTAAAATTTAATATACACCACTGAATTTTTTTCTTTAATTTAAAAGAATGCTTTTTCTGCTACTACATTTACAAAATCAAAATATATTTTATTCAAGTAGGCTCCCACGAGCACATTCAAATCGTCAATATACAAAAAAAAAGCTACCACCGGTTTGGAATGTAGATTTTACCGAGAAGAACCGGCAAGAAACTCGACAGTTACTCTTTTAAAATGACGTCAATTCAATATTTTAACAATTACAAATTCATTACACATCCTGTATGAAAATCAGGGTAAACTAAATCATCTTCGTATCTTTATCGTCAACGTAATCTTGAATAGAATACATAGGTAATAATTAAGGTAAAAGCGGTGGCATTTTGCACTGTGGCCCTGGACGACATTTAGGGTAAATCTGGCCACAACCTTATAACATTGAATTTACCATAAATTTATCCCATTCCAGGACACAATTAATTGTCACATATCACCGCTAAACATAAACACGGATCCACCATCATGGCTTCCAGACGATGTTTTAAACGTGAACAGTATAGATGAACCAGATAATTTGAACGAGAAGTTAAACGGTAACGTAGATGAAGGAGTGACGGTTAAGTTACTCTGTGGAGCCGATCTGCTGGAGTCGTTCGCTACACCTGGACTGTGGTCGGACGAAGATGTAAGTTTTTATTGCCTTGTTTTTAATCGACTTTAGAAAAAAGAAGGTTCTCAATTCGTCGGAGACTATTTTCACTGATTGATTAAATTAAAGATGGTTCATATTTTTTATGTCTGTAACCCCATTGTATACTACACCTACACAATACCAGATCGCTGGGCAGCCACAGATAAGGCTTTAAGAGTGGCCAAGTACTGGTACCATATGATAATTTTACCATAGACTCGACGAAGAAGAATTTACCCCAGAATTTTGTCATTTCTTAAGCGAGTTTGAATTTTATTTTTGTTCGGAAGGGTACTATACATTCAGATGGTCCTATAGATAATCAAAATCGTTTCAGTAGTTTGTTTTTAAAATCAAAATAAATAGAATAAGTATGTCTTTCAAATAAACGAAATACATACATAATACATATATTTTTGCTATACAGGATGTAAACTGTAGACATTATACCAGCGTTACCAGAATCGATATTTAAAATTATAAAAACTGAATAAAATAAAAAAAATACGATCTTGTAGGCGTACATTACAGGCATCATTTATGAAAAAGAAAATAAAATCAGTTTGTTATTACTTTTAAACATTGATTCAGGTACACTCAGTTGACACCCTGTATACCACACACCTCAATTCATTCACATACTTACATCTTTAATTCCAGTTGGAGACAATAGTTGGTCGTCACGGCTTAGTGGTAGTAACAAGAGCCGGCAGCGATCCCGGTCGGTTCATATACGATTCCGATATGCTCTACAAATATAGAGTAAGTTTATACAGGCTGATTTATTCGAATGGGTCAGTAGGGAGAAATCTGAAACTATGAACTAGATAAATTTGTTGAAAAACCATGTGTTAAAGTTATGAAAAACTACATTCAAAGATTTACAGACACGTTGGCGCAGGGGTCACTGCAACTGACTGTAGCGCTAACGGTCGCGGGTTCGATCCCCGCTCACGGCAAATGTCTGTATTGGCCATACGGATGTTTGTCGTGGTCTGGGTGTTTGTGTTAGTGTTGTATTTCCGGACCCCCGACACAAGGTCACAGGATCTTAATGGGGGCCGTTGAGTGTGATACGTTTATTTATTTATTTACGTGTACAGAAAAAACGGGAACCTAGAACTTAAATTTTTTCTATTGTGGATATAAGAAGTGTAGGTCGTGAAAAACAGATAATATTATGGAACCCCATATCTACAACTACAAGAAAATATTAAATTTTAATGTTTATTTTAACAACTAGCTGTCCCTTGTGGTTTCCAAAAAAAAAATAACATTAAATCTTTAGACGCTATTTTCTCAAAATGAAGTCCATGTGGCTTGACATAGTATTACCTATCAGCGTCCATATAAAAATAAAGGTAAATGTAAAAAAATATTCTATCTCCTATAACAGCAATATATTCCAATAAAAATGCACATAATATAGTAAAATAAATAAAAAAAGGTAAAAAAAGATTACTAGTTCGCATGAATACCTTTCGAATACATTTATTCGCGTAAGCAATTTCGTTTCTTTCCCACTGTATCGAGAATTTGCGTATAAAATATCGTATGGTACAATATTGAGCTTATTATATCATGTACATATATCGTGGTACGTAAGTAAATATGTTCGATTCGAATTTACTCACGTTAATGGTTACTGCTTCGCTCCTATGAGTCGTAGCGTGATGTAATATAGCCTATAGCCTTCCTCAATAAATAAACTATCTAACACAATTTTTTTTTTAATTAGATCCAGTAGATACCTACTGAAAACATACAAACAAACTAACAAACTCTTCAGCTTTATAATATAACCTATATTATTCTTATGTATGTCATATTTTAACTGCCTTTTCTATGTTTGCTTAAAGTTAGCAATGTATTTTTTATCTTAATTCCTAATAAGGAGGAGGTTTACAGCTGAATCCATCATGCTGCTCCACTGCGGGGCTGATATGCATATGTCAGACTCTGCCCGGCACATGCAGGTTTCGTCACGATGATTTCCTTCACCTTCGAGCACGAAATGAATTTAAACACACATTTAACACTTGAAAACTCACCGGTGCTAGCCGGAGTTTGAACCATTGCTTGACATCGATTTGTACTAACCACTAGGTGACATCAACTCAACACCACCTCAGTATATAACCAGCTATTAACAAATCTAATTCGAATGTTCCAGAAAAACGTGACCCTCGTTACAAACTACATAGCCAATGAAGTCAGTTCAACGGTGATCCGTCGCTTGCTGAGACGAGGTGAAAGTGCTAAATACTTAACAGATGATGCTGTATTGGCTTATATCAGACAGAATAGGCTGTATGGATCCATACCTTGTGTCACGTGAGTTGATTTTTCTTTTTTTTTATTATTTTTGTGTAAAAATGTTTATTTATTATCTGTGGTGTCTATGGTATAGAAGAATGTTTATGTTGTATATGATTTGGTTATTATGTATTGGGTTATATATTGTGGGGATAGTTATTATTGAAGAAGGGTTGTAGAAGTCGAGAAGGCATATGCCAGGAGAAAATGTCAGTAAGAGATGGAGAAGGACATATGGGTTTCATTAAGCATCAAAGCTTAGGATAATGAACAGTTATTAAAAAATTAATTAAATATTCTACATACATATGTACTATATATTACAGCCAAATTCTCAAATACAATTTAGTATTGATTTCTCTTATTTAATGTTTCGTATTCATAATATTATGTATTAAATTGATAAGACAAACGTAAACACCTTTTAAAATTGTCAATTTTGAGAATTTGACCAAAAAAATAGACTATAAATGACTATTTAAGTACTTTTATCGATTTAACAGCACTAACTAAACATGTTTCTACACGCTGCCCGGATACAGTGAGTATAACCTTCTCAACGACATCCTAGCAAACTACGAAAAGTCCCCCCAAGACGTCATAATGACGTCACCAGAGGAAACCAGCTTCAAAAACATACTCATCTCCATCCGAGACAAACCCTCGATAGTCGATGAAACTATAACCGTTAAACGAGCGAAAAAATCCAACTTCCTATTGCCAAGTCAAACGGACACGATAAGTCCAACTTTAGATCCAAAACCGAAAATGGCGTACATAGATAAAGTATCCTCAACGTACGTACCGGGTAAAGCCGTTAAAATAATCAGCGATGGGAAACAGCACACCATAAAAGACGAGAAGGTAAGTGAGTGTAATTCGCTCGATAGCTATCTCTCGAAAGACGATTACGATCTGTACAAAAGGCGAGTGAGTGAGGGTAGTATGGAGAAAAATGTTAAAAGTGTCAAAAAACGCTGCTCAGCGTCTACGATCAGGAAGTTGAGACCGGATGAGATGAAGAAGAGCAAATCCGAGGTCAGTAAGTTGTGTGATAAGGTTAAGAGTATCAAATTGAAAGATAGAGACGTCAAGAATTATAAAACGAGGAGTTGTAACGATATCGTTAAGTTGATTTTGACTAAACACGGTATACACGTTATTAGTGATACAGAGGCGATTGTTTAGGTTTGATATGATTTGAGCAATATGTCGTGGGTTCAAGTTCGTCGAAAATTGTTTTGTCATTTTCGAAAGGTCATATTTGGACGTTGATAAGCAATACTGTGTCAAGCCACACGGACTTGATTTTGAGAAAATGGCGTCTAAAGATGCCAAATCTTAATAAATTTGTTTTGTTTGAATAAGTATTTATCTATAATTTCTTTTCTTTTTTATTTTGAATATTATAATGAATTAAGATCAGGTCGATATATTTAATATATTATCTAACATATTTTTTTAAATATATGAGATTATTGTATAAATTACAAAGTATGGAACGACCTTGAAATTCGAAACAATTAAGAACCTTTTTCCTCATACTTATTTAGTTTATATGACTTTATTTTTTATTGAATAATGTTAAATAGATGATGCAGTGTCAAAATACATAAATGTGGAGACTTTCACTTTTCGTGGGTTGACACATTATTGCTTATCAATGTCCATGTGTTGTAGTGAAAATTTATCTAAAAGATTTTGAAAAGGAAGAAAATAAAAACCATCATAAAATCTCTTTAAGAAAGAATAGTTCTTGTATTCTATTTAATGATTAAACAGACAGACAGACGGACAACAAAGTGATCCTATAAGGGTTCCGTTTTTCCTTTTAAGGTACGGAACCCTAAAAAAGGTAAAGAAGTAACTCAAAAGTTTACTGCCTTTTTACATTAAACAAACAACTATAATGTTAAAGGAAACCTTTCTGTAAAAAAATAAGTAGGCGTTCAGAATCCGGAATTATGATATACTGATACGGGACTAGACGCGAAATTTCGCGACTATCCCATATTTCCCGGCAATTTGCAGCCATGGATATATGGATGCTGATAAGCAATACTGTGTCGAGCAACACGGACACCATTATGAGAATATGACTGACTTTTTGTGGGTTGACACATTATTGCTTATCAACGTCCGTTTACATAGTTTAGAATGGGTTTTAGCAGACGGATAAGTGTGGACAAAGTAATATCAACAAACAATTCAAAATTGATTTTCACAGTATAAAGACTTATGTGACCTAATTTTCATCGTGTGCCAAATTTTAATTAAAAATATATTTCTTTATAAAGAATTTATTTAGAAGTTTAAATAATGTACAGAAATTACTTTAAATATTAATTCAGTAGGAATTTCATGGTTATTTAATGTTTGAAATCAGTAGAGTCTTGTAGGACTGACTTGTAGAATAATGGATATGAATTTTTAATTAGTACGTTTTAATAATAACGAGCCTAAATTATACTTTCTTTCATTTAATAGAACAATGACGTATTTACAATTATGAAAATTTATTTAAAAAAAATAAAAATCGGTCCACAAACGATGGAAAAATCGGTGAACAAAATATAAAAAAAATACATACAGCCGAACATAGAACCTCCTCCTTTTTCGAAGTCGGTTAAAAAGAGCTGTTATAAACGTGTAAAAAAAATCTAATACCTTTTATCTTACCGCAGAACGGCTCTGACGATTTTCATGAATTTTAGTTTGTGGGTTTTGAGGACAATAAATCGATCTAGCTAGATTTCATTTTTAGAAAAGGCCACTGAAAAATGATTTTATTTTGAAAAATATTTTGTTTTATTTTCTACTAAACCTAAATATAATTTCAAAAAGACATGATTTTACCAAAAATTAAATAAATAAATAAAATACCGAGTTAAGCTCGGTTATTCAGGTATTACTTTTTTAAGACACAATAGCACGAACGTTTAAGACTAAAAATACTAACAAAAATGGGAAATTCTATGCTGTTAATAATATGACATTTTGTTCAAAGGAAGCAAAATACAAAAAGTAAAGAAAATTAAATTATTTATATTATAACCAATTTATATGTCATTTTGATATGTCATTGTTCTCTTATATGACCGTATTTTATATATTCTCTCTTCAGTAAATATTTTTCTACGATTATCGTCTTCCATTTAACAAATTGGGATTGTTTAAAATATTAATCTCATAGTAAAATCTACGTAATAAAAACGTACAATTCTGTATGATTGCGAACTTATTATTGAATCGAAAACCAGGGCCAGTGGCTTAATTGTAAGTTTACTAATAAGGGTTACTAATGAGCATTTGTACAGCGCTCCTAGAAGGAATAAAAAATGCTAATGTATATATTTAAACAGAAAACGTTCAAAATGCTTCTATAGCAATGTTCAAAAAGATTGTAAAGAAACGTTTGTGTGTTAGAGGTTATAATAATACTAAAGATTTTACAGATGATGACACACCTTGGAAATAATGGGATCGCTCCCAGGCTGTCTCAATATATTTTACGAATTGTCACCAATCTTGACGTTGTTAAAAAAAGTTAACTAAAACTAGGTGATACTTGCGACTTCGTCTGCGATGTCTGTGTTGTCTACGTTGCATGTATAAAACTACTATGAGTTTTATACATGCAAAGTCTCAGCCCGATCGGTTTAAAATTGACAAAGCTTCATACAAACTTTCATCCCCTATTTTGTACCCTTGGGGTATAATTAATCAAAATCCTTTCTTAGCGGATGCCTATGTCATAGCATCTACCCGCATGCCAAATTTCAGTCCAATCTGTCTGGTTTGGGCTGTGCGTTGATAGATCACTATGTCAGTCAGTCAGTCACCTTTTTATTATATATATTTAGATTCTTATTATATATTCTTACTTACCACTAGAAGCGTTGTATAAATTATAATATGAAAACGTTAGCCAAATTATTAGTAGACTTAAACTTGGGCCACTAAGTTGAATGTATTTTTTGTTTATGGTATGGAGTAAAACGGGGTAAAGAGGATCAAAACAGAGTAATTTATAATAATATTCAAACTATCGTCGAATAACTTAATTTCTTATTGATAAGTCAATTTTCTATAATTCTTATTGTAATATTCTATGTATTAAAAATATTTATAGTAAAATATATCATTATATAATTATTAGTATGTCATCTATTGTTTTAATATATAATTATATTATTTTTTATTATATAATTAGTATTTGTGGTTATATTTTATTGATTTTTAGGCGTAGTCATATTCCTTTGACTATATTTTCATATAGTATTACTATATCTGTTAAAAATTCTAATTAGGATTTTTAAAGAATTTATTTATACTTTGTAGAGAGTTTTATATAAGTAGTCGTTAGAATATGATATATATGTACAACTTAAATTCAATGTACTTACTATACATTAATAATGTAGCTAGTTTTATCATTTCTTCATTATATTTATACACAAATAGTAAATTTAAATATAACAGGATGCGAACCTGCAAATTTTGAATAGCCTTCAATGAATTGTGGGTATTTGTAGAATTGTTCTGTAGAATTCATAAACTGTCTTTATATTTTTCGGTGTTAGTAATCTAAACAAGAATTCGTTTTTATCTTTTTTGTATATTTTTAACCTCCTATTTGTACGCACACACATAAAATATTTAAAAATATATATAATATTTTTTTTTTTGAAATTACATACAGGTACATATTATTAGTCAATTGAGAAATGTTAAAACTGGCTCAATGAATTAATATGTTCAATTAAACACTTTATGAAATTAATATAATCTTGTATATAATCAAATGTATACTTATAAGAATCTTTACATATTAAAACTATAACCCTTAATGAACCTAAATGTTTAGAGAGATTCTAAAAATGAATTTATACCTTAAGACACAAATAGATGTGATTTTATATTCTGTGATATTTTCTTTCTAATTCCAATGTGCCAAATTGTAAAGCACAAAATTGTCGCAAAAAAAGATCTTAACGATTACGACATTTGTAAGATGTTGCACATAATTATGCCAAAGATATGTCTTCGTATTGAATTTTAAGATAGTTTAAAGTTATTCCGTTTCCATTGTTGTATAGTAGAACTTTTATTAATGTAGATAAAAAATGTATTCAATGATCTTAAATCTTATAGTTATGTTTCTAAACGTTTGCGAATGCGTCGACTTGTTGAATTTTTGTTCAAGATTTACAGTGAAACCTGTGTAACTGAGATCTCAAGAGACCGAAGATTTTTTATAATATACATGCATGATTCAACTGAGTTGTAACATTTCTAAACGTAATAAATAGTCTTGTTATATAGACTAATGTGCTAATAAAGTCCCAATTACAGAGATGACATGAAAAAAAATCGATTTAATAAAAATAGGTTAAAAATTTCCAGTATCAAAGTTTTTTAAAGCAAAAGTATAGGACACCATTTGATATTATTATTAGCAGAGGTTTCTTACATATCTAGAATGCATTTAATCAGATTTCACTATATACAGAAAATATGTGTGTAAAAAACAGTTAACTGTTAGGCTGTATTAAAGTAGGCTGATTAGCCTACTTTACTATACATACAGTGTAGAGCGTTTTTGTCTACGTATTTACATAATTATAAGATATAATATCATTGATTGTATTAACGTTTTTAAAATTTTAAATTAAATGTTGTCATTGCCTAGATACTGTACTGTTAGTTTACACTTTGGTTTCGTAGTAAAGCTTCTATGGAAATAAAAAAATAAAATTGAAATGAGGTATTTTTATTCTGTTCCCCTATTTTTTTTCTATCGAGGCTTTACTTTATTAACGTTGCTAATAAACTATTATTTTCTTTATAATCTTATTTTAAAGGACCGTAAAGTTATTTTGTTATGGATTTTATTTGATAAATATGATTTTATTTGCAACGTTAATTTTTCGAAATTTTTTAGACCCTATACTCATACATATGCGATATATACGATTTGTATATTGCAGACTTTTCATGAGATTGATTTTAAGAGATACCGAATTCTTAGTTAAGAAACAATTCATCAGAAATTAAAAAAATAACACTTTCTCCAAGCTTTGACTTAATAATATTAATTTTCTTTAGCAAAATGTTTGCTTCACCATTTTTTTCTTTCTTCAATATTCTGGCAATATTTTTTGACACCTATTTTATCAATAATTAAAAAAAATAAAAGTTAAATATATTTTTACTAGAAAATAAAGGCTAAAACATATAATCCGATATTGCGTCGTAAAAATATATGACGTGTATCGTAGAATTCACGATTCGATATCGCATCTTGGTGCGAAGTTTTTTTTTAATTAGAATGAAACATAAAAATCTTGACGTTACTTCGTGGTTTGGTGATGGGACAAAGTCATAGTTTATGGTCATGACATTTATCTGGATACTTACTAATTGAATGTATTGCGAGTCGGCTTCTAGCCTACAATGTACTGTGATATAATTTATATGTAGTAACTATACATAGGATTGCTGTTCTTGCGTCCTCCATTAAGTTCACATTACCATAGATATAGAGATATGTTTGGACTGGACGCTGTTAAAAACTGGTCGAGTAAATGCGAAAAAGAGTAATAAATGTGGCGACAACGGTTTTCCCTCTTCAAGATTCTGATTGGTCATGTCAGTGTCGCCAGCACTAGAAACACTCGATTTTTGGTAGAATTTTTTTTTTCAAGTAATCTTGGAAAATTCTATCGAATTCGTTTTATCTCTTTCTATAGTGATCAGTTTTTGGAAGCCTATGCCCATTCAATTTCTATGTTTATGCACAATGCCATTTTCAAATAATCATTTTTTTTTGTTTATATATATATATATATTTTTTAATACAACTAATAACAAATTTAAAAAAATTTCTTCCGTCTCATTCATCTAAAATCTAAAATATAGCAATATGATTTCGCATGTCAAACCTTTGTTTATGTTTTATCTGTTTAATCTAATTCTCATAAATTCAAGGATTACTATTTTTTTTGTTATAAATACATATCGATTTTAATTTCAAATAATCGGTTTGTATTTCTAAAGTGAATGTTGTATTTCTGTGTAGGGAGGCGGTTGCGCGCTGTAGCTGACGTGTTGCGCGCCGCGCGGGAAATAACCGCCAACGCGCGCCATTTTGATTATCAACTCCTAATTTATAACCGAAATTTTAAAGTGTGTTCACTCTGGAATAAAAATGTTGTATAACCTATTTACGCACCATTGTTTAGCTTCCATAACCAAGAATAATACTATATATGTATTCATTTTTAACCGAAGTGTTTAGGTACTAAGAAATTAAAAATATAAAAAGTTAATTTTCTTCTAAGAGCTTTCTTAGACTTCATAACTATACTAAAAACTATGAACGAGATGAAAAATATCGTTCTTTTTGGATTTATTTTTTCACTGAAAATTGTTCTTTCTTTAGTCAAAAACACATTTTCGATAAAAATTTTTGAGGCAAGTGTAATGTCCTCCAGAGTGAACGCACTTTTAGGCAAATTACATTATATAGATTATAATTTAATAAATTTACTTTCAAGTAACGTACTTAAATAATACGTATATAAATACGTCTTAAATATGCTTATATTTTCATGAATTTACGTGTACCATTATATCATAATACTCTACAGTGTCAACTGAGCATGTGTTGGATATTTTACCAGTGTTACCAGTATCGATATATAAAAGTAAAAAAAAAAACTGAACTATTTTGTTTAATTATTTTTCATAAATGTAAGTCTAACGTATACACGAGCCTACAAGATCCAACGTTTCCTCGAAAACATCTTGTGTAATTCGGCCTATTATATTATAACGTTACTTATATCGACTGTGTTAATAATAACAGATATATTTCATATATATTTTATGTGATTATATTGTTATTACATTTGCCATTAAGTACAGTCAGCGTCAAAAACGTTAGATAGAACTAATCAATATTTAAGTCTGTCACTGAATTTCACTAATGTAGAAGGATGTTTCTTCAATTTAAAAATATGTTCCTACTTATTGATGGTATAACTGTCATTTTTTAAATTTTTTTGGAATGTTAATCTTACCATTATGTAGGAAATGGTAATGAGTCTTATGACAACGTGATAGATTGCATAGTTGAAGTCTTAAGAGACAATGTGATGTTTTCGCTTGAAATGTGATAGAGAAGTGATCATATTGATTAACAATATACAATTTAGCGCGACATATGTACGTAGATAATTGTATAGAATTCATCTGTAAGAAAATTGTCACTTAATAGGTAAACAAAATAATTGTAAATGCAAAGTTAACTTTGTTTTCTATATACGTTTCTTTTATTGTACGTTTTTAGTCATGATTTTTAACTTAAAAATATATTGAATATATTTTTACTAATAAAAAGTGCCTGACGATTTTATAAATATACATAGTATACTGTTTTCGTTTTAACAACGATTTTTTTTTATTGTAATTTATTTTTTAAAGTTTTTTTTTAAATTATTTTATCCCACTATTAAGTTTTAGTTGGAATGTTTATTTTGTTGTACAAATAATGTGTGTGCATGTTGTCAATAAACTGCAGCGAAGAATAGTAATAACTGTCAAAGTCGTAATTTTTTGTCAATGTAATGTTCAGCCCTAGTCCTAGTCGCACCAATATCCCTGTATTGCACCTAAAAACCTTTGTATTAATACTGTAGTGATATGTGCATATACCATTTATAGAGTTTAGTCATAATTCCTATTAAAAGATATTCATGTTCTGAAATACAATTCAAGATGCTGGTAAATTACTTATAGACACCTTGAATTGATGACGAATTGCATTAATAGACATCTCATTAAATGTATCAATTTAAAATGTGCTTAGCTCTGGCCTGCATGATCGATTATATGTCAGATTAAATATATTATTAAGGCCTTTTATGATCCATTATTTCATATTTTGATAATAATATCAGTTATGTACTTGTACTTAAGAAATAATTCCTGGTTTGTCTTTTAAAGTTACCATTATTTATTTATTTATATACATTCCCAGGCTACATAATATATAACCATTTAGAATAGAAAATTTTATACGTAGTTACAACTATGTAATAATTTTGTGTACGTAGAACTATATTCTGTGAGACAGAAAAATTATTTAATAATAAACAATTTGATATGCTATGCTATCACGCTGAGTGTTTGTTAGCTTTAACAAATAAAGCCACCGATATCTAGTTTTATACAGAAAAGTTTATTTTCCAAAACGTTATCATAAGCGTAGCCCTCAAATTCTGCTGGATGCAACTTAATAAAATTTTCTTCTGTATGAGTATTTTACCATTTTTCTGTTATACTGTACATGTACTATAATCTGTCCCGCTCGGATATCCTCCGTTTGAGTCTACCATCGGGAAATATGCAATCGAGTTAACCTCTTAAGCCCGTCTACATCGAAAATTTAGTCTGGGTTTTAGCGTCATGTACGTGAATATGAGTACATTACAATTGATGATTTATTTGTGTTTTAATAGCCTTGAGTTTTATTTTCGGCGGGGAGGTAGAATATCGATTTTTCATTAGGAATGATCGTGTCTACTAATACCTGGCTACGCCAATGAGCGTCTTGTTCTTCGTATTTTATCATAACTAACATGTTTTGTAACCATTTCATATGCAATAATGCATGGAAATTTGTATTACGTAATCAGATGATAATATAACAGACAAATGTATCAGCTTATTTTTATTATGGAACTAATGCAATGTACTTAGTATCTGTAATCGTTTTCTGAAATACATGGCTTTGCTCAAAAATTGTTTCTTTTTATTTCTAGCATTAAGGTTAAATCTAGTTTTTTTTTCAAAGGGCTATCCTTTGTGGGTTATGGCTGGATGTCATTCTCTGTAAACTTAAATAAAATATTTGCAAAATAATAGTGCAATGATATAAGATAATGCAATCAATATTAAGTAAATTGTAATATAGTGACATTCTAAACGAATTCATAAAAAGTGTTATCGTATTATTTAAAATGAAAAGAACAATTTTAAGAAATAAATACAGTATATTTAAAAACACAGTAAATGTGACAAAAATCCTTGAAAATAGGACAGACTAGTACAGGTATTTTACTTAATAGTATATTTTAAGTTTAAGCACTTTACAGAATGGGTAAAATCATCTCTTATGGCATCTAATAATGGTTTCATCAAAATTAAACAACAATAATAACATAAAAAATTAAATTAATTTCACCCTAAAAACAATTAATCCCATTGTTACAATTTATTAATCAATTGACACTGATATAAAAGTAAGTCAAGTATAACCACAAACACCACAACATTATTGTCCAATTGATATGAGTATTATAATCATAGAAAATTATTTGATATTTTTATTTTTGATATTAATTTATGTAGCTGACTGTACTGTCAAAATCATTGAAACAAAAAAAAAGTTTTTGCCCCTTTTTTTAAAAGATAAACAAAATTAAAGCCTCATTTCACATTGATTTAAATTTACTTGCATTAGTGATGTTACATCCATGATTGGAATATTGTTCATAAAATAATATTATTTTAAATGCTCATACAATTTGTCGGAAACTTTTAATACATTGGGAGAAAAGAACAGCACACTTACAACTTTATTACCTAACGTTTTCTACTAGTACCATATTTTAAACGATTTAAAAAGATCTTTATTGGCTATGTGCTTGACTGGAGTCACATACTATTAGCAATATGACATCGGCTATTTAATCTGTGATTGTGTAGCAGAATTAAGTCATTATATAACAAAATTAAATTAATTTAGTATTATACGGCATAGTGAATGTCAAAATAAAGATTAATATAGTTATTCTGAAATTCAACTCATATAAATTTTACATTTTCATCACTTCTACGCACATAGCCAATTTGGCTACAATTTTTTTTTTCATTTTACCTTTTTAACTTTAGGTGGTTCAGGGCACTGGCACCATGGTGTAGCAGTCTTATTACATATTAATTCTACATTTAACACTGTGATTGGTAAAGAGTCTATGGACACATTATGAGTACTGTGTATTTTGTACGCGACGTCATGGACTCCAGTTACTCTGTCACGACGGCGAGTCACTTCTCGTTGGTTGAAGCATTTTCTCATATCTCGTTTGCGATATGTTTTGTCGTGTATGTGTCTGGAAATTGAAATGACTTTATGAGTTGTTTATTGAGCATGAGGAAATAGTGTTTTTACATAATTGTTATTAATTGTAATTGAGCTTTAAGAATTATAACAAAAGTTTTACAAAGAGTATGTTTAGTTTATATATTTGTACAAAAAATCAATAATGTAACTGAATGTAATAAAACGTAATAAAGAATTGTCATAGGAAAATCGTTGCAGTTAAGTGAAAAATTAAGAAACAAAAACATATTTCATAAGACAATCCTTTTGAATTAAAGAGTAAATACAGAAATTTAATTTTAATTCTATATATTCTTTACATCTATAATATAATAGATAATTATTTGATGTATAGCTTTACTCACTTAAAAGTATTATCAGTTCCTGTGGTAATATTTTCTGGCCTCAAAACTTTCAACCCAGCCTCTTTCAATCTCACATAAAATTCGTCATCTTCTAAGCCCCATCCCCAGTAGTTATTTGACATACCTTTAACCAACTCAAAGTCCTCCCTTTTTATTAACAAAATACCACCGATAAAAGTATCATAGTGATACTTAGGGTGAGTTTGGGGGGACGATATGTGAAAGGGACCATTTTTAGGGTAGCCATACTTCAAATTATCATTCATTGGAAGTAAATCAACATCATGCATAGCAATATAGTCGTAATCCTTTTTCGTGTAAATGAAACCGACATTTATCAGTGACGCTCGGTTGAAACGATTATTGTCTTTTTGTTGCACAACAAATATGTGGAAAGGTATGTTTTGTTTGTGTAGGAATTTATACATGTGTGGAACAAATTCAAGAAGCTCCTCGAATCTGTCTCTAAATGGTACGATTATTGCTAATTTCTTTTGACTATACGTTGATGATATCTGGAGGTTTATGGGCTCTGGAATGAGAAAAAATGATTAAGAGGTTGTTTGCAACAACAAAATGCTACACTGCTTGAAAGTAGATAAATATATTTCAATTTTAATTTATATTGCTATTAAAAATTAAACAATATATTATACAAATAAATTAAAAAATTAAAATATATCACTAAGAAATAGTATATAGAGCATGATTAATGATGAATAATAAAGAGACCGAAATAAAAAAAAATATTTTTAGGAAATCAAAAAAACGTTTCGCACTTGAGACTCTTGCTGTTTATTTAGACTTTAACGGTATTGTGAATTATGTGAAACTAGACTAGACGTTGCAGTTTAGGTAATTCGCTTCAAACTTCATTTTTAATTCGATCACTTTAATACTAAGCGAGCGTTATCTTAAGCTGTATCTTTGTATATTTTTGCGTAGTTAGTTTAGAATTTATAACTTTGTTTTATTACCTGAAGGTACAATCGGTAGAGAAGCTAAAAAGCAACCCATGATAAAGGTGAAACCCAGGCATATCGTGAGGCATTTCGATCCAGTTATACGGTAACCCATTAAATTAAAACTCCTATACATTAAAACTAGTATCAAGTATCAACTATTTTCGTCACATTCATTATTTTCTTAAAGAATCTTTAAAATTTAACACGAATAACAAAAACTTATGATATGTCAAAGTTAGTGTTGTACACATTTATAATTGAATATCGATAAATAGTAATTTATGTCTAATGATATTTTCGTTTCATTATCGATAATTGAAAGAAAGCGAGGAATACTATAAATTTGCTTTATTTCCAATACTGATAGAATAATTATTATGTTTATCAGTATTATTGAGTGCAACAATAATTAAAACTTTGGTTTTCAATAGTACATTAAACAGAGCAATGGTATTATTCAATATTATGAATAATATTGTTTCTAAAAATGATACAATGCAATTAACTAGACTGCTTGACGTAAACATTTTCGGATTTTTTTAATTAGAGAATAGATCTTTTTTATTATTTACATCATAGGTATCGATATACAGTAGCACGTTACTCATTTTTTAAATCTGTCAAATATAATTTTGACACTGACACTTGTCTATAAATGTCAAATTTTGCACAGTAAGTACTATGTTTAACAAAACTTTAGACTAAACTACACTGTAAACTTACAAATGTACTTCACGCCTTATAGGTATTGAATTAATTAGAAGATCAATTAAATATTTAGCCCAAATAAATATTTTTCTTAAATATGATTCCCCTTTTTATTCTTAAAATACTTAATTATGTATAATTAATATTATGTAAAAAAATAATTTATGCCTGGGACTAAATTAAACTTTACTACTAGACCGATTTTGATATATTTTTTCGTGAAATATTCTATATTTATTTAATATTAGTCGCACCTCGCGGTATCACTCGTGTTTATGGCTACCCTTCGACCCAAAAAGAGGAGTGTTATAAGTTTGACGTATGTATGTGTATCTGTGTGTGTCATCGTAGCTCCCTAACGAATGGATGAATTTTGATGCGATTTTTATATTTGAAAGTTAATGTAATTAATAACGTATCCCGTTTTTTTTTTTAATTTTTAATTTACAGCTATTAGAAGTTCGTTGAAAAAACTCGTGAAGAGTTTTATTAATACCTATATGATTTTTTAGAAAAGAAAATTTCGTTTTAAGTTTTTTACGTGTTTTCCAAACTAGATATGTAAATAGATTGAGCATAATAAATATATACTTTTTTAAAACAATTAAGGACATCGTAACCTATATTTCTTCCGTCCATTCATGACTCTGGAATATTTGTTTCGTAAAACACGCAGGAAGACATTAATTCGGTCCAAACACAATCAGTATAAGGTTAGCCGCGGCTATTAGCTAAAGAGTAATTTGTTTGAATAAAGTAACATGAACGTTTTACACGCTACGTCGGTTTTAGTAATGTTCTCAAGCTTGGCACGGCTGTACTAATTAGGGCCTGTTTCACCGGTTACGAATAAAGTTAACGGTAGCTTAATCGGAACTTATCCACCCAATCAACTATAGTGTATTTTTCTTTACTAACTATTTTTCAGACGAATATGGCGTACTTCTAATCACACATAAGAGTTAGAGTTGGGAAATTATCGATCAAATGATTGAACTGAATCATATATTATAATGAAAAATTAAAATGATAAATAAAGTTCGATAATTTGTGATTATTACGTTCAAAGTATTGTTACCAAATGAGACCAGTAAATAGACTATACAATTTTACAGTTTCAAAGGTCTCGATTAAAAATACAACATAGATACAATTTCAAATAAAGATAAATTAGAATCGTGTATTGAAACGTTTTAAGGCGAAGTTAGTAGGCGTTCCTTCAAATTATAAACGCCAAATTCATATATTTATAAGTTACTTTTCCAGGGAAATTTAATAAATATATAAACAAACCTTAATTGTTGGTTAATGTTAAGTATCGGTTAATTTAAAAATTTTATTGGAATCGGTTAAACAGGCCCTAGACTAGCTAACTTTTGTATGTGGTGATTTTGTTAAGCAAAGTTTTCATTTTTAACTAATTTCAAAGTAGTAGATTCTATGTTCGGCTGTATTGACTTCAAAATGTTGTAGAAAATGGTTTTATTTTACGTATATTCAATTCGTTTTTGAAGTCAATTTATTAACAAAAAATCGAATGTAACTACATTCGATACTTAATTTTGATAATTGTTTACTTATGTAAATTTATTATTATATGCTTTTAAAAAGTCCATACATTGTTACACGCATTGGATTTTTTATTTCTTTTAATTGTATTTTAATTACTAACAGTTGATCGCGGCGATTGGCGATACAATTAAAAAAAAACTGGAAAATAACCATTTAATAATGCTAAAGCATAGATTTCAACTTGTCTATGTCCTTTCTCAGGATCTATACTATATCTATACCAAATTTCAATTAAATCAGTTCAGTAATTTAAGCGTGATTGTGTAACGCAGACAGAGCTACTTTCGCATTTATAATATAAGTAAAGTTTGTTTAAAAGACGTATCAAGTGTTTTAGTGTTCCGTTCCCAAGATCGTGTAACATGGTTTATTACTACAATTATTGTTTATTATATTATTATTCTGATGCAGTGAGAAGCTATTCCATTAACTCTATTAAAACAGAGCACAGATAATTAATATGAGGAAAATATTTTATGTAAGAAAAGAAATAAGAGGAATAATGACAATAGTATAGTTAAATAGAAGTACTGTTTAACGTAATAGTTAAATGGATGCTGATAAGCAATAATGTATCAACCCATAAAAAGTCAAATTCGGAGTTATTGATGTATTCTGATTATGCGTCACGTATTTAACATTACTCAAAACAATTTCAAGTCATCTAAACTAAATAAGTACGGAAACAAGTATCTTAATTTAATGTTTCGAATATTGAAGTGTGTTAGATATTTTGCCATATACAAGAATCTCATATACTTGAGAAACTTATTATTAAATAAAACATTTTTTTTTTAATAAAAATCAGCTTTTAATTCATTATACCTTTTATCAAAATAGATGACTATATACTTCAAACTAATTGATTAAGAGTAGGTTAAATCTTTAGACGCCATTTTCTCAAAATGAATGTCCGTGTGGGTTGACACAGTATTGCTTGTCAGCGGCCAAATATGATTAACGCTTTCATTGTTCTTATATATGAAAATTTCGATTATTTAATTATTGTATCTTCTTCATGAACAGCGAAGTTGTTAAAATTCTCAGTATCACTGTTCATTAAAGTTTTATTAAATAAATTATATATTGTTTGCCCTTGTATTTATTTGTTCTTATATATCGCTTTTACCATCGCCCTCTTCGCCTCAGGACTCGATATCATCCACTCCACTTGGATGCATGGTTGGTATTTTATGTGCGGGCTTCACGACCTTTTTTCCCGCGTACGTGCGGGCTTTGGAATGATCTACCTCCTGAGGTTTTCCCAGACGCTATAATTTGGGGGTTTTCAAGCGTCGAGTGTATAGGCACTTTTCTGTCAAAGGCCGGCAACGCACCCGCAACGCCGGTGATGTTGCAGATGTCCGGGTGATAGTAACCACTTCACATCAGGTGGTACTATTTGCTAGTTTGCCACCCTTTTTATAATAATAATAATAATACAGTACTCCTATGTTAAGTGTTTTAATCTTAACAGCCTAACCCATTCTTCCTATTTTATTTTATCCTTTAGGTATTCTTTTTTAAGCTGGCAACGCATTTGTGGCTCCTTTGCTGCTTCATGTCCATGGTGATCAGGTATCCTGCCTGCTCGTTTGGCAGCTATTTTCATAAAAGAAAACCATTCTATTTATAGTTATTTACTTAATGTTAAGTAACCACTGTTTTATAAATAAACAATTGTTTATAGATAAATAATTATAAAATAGATAAATAATTGCAACACCAAAGGACGGATGGACTTATGGCGTCGTTCTTTATAACTTCTATCTGTACATTTAAAACTACAATAAATATATTATTAAATTTACTAAAAATATAATATTCAAATCCATCTCGAGATGGATATTTTATTTTGTATTTAATTTGCAATATTCATTACCATTAATACCACTGGCTAACATGAAATGTCAAATATGAATTAGTATTGTTACACACACCAGGTACACTATACTAAATTAATTACTTGGACTTTTTATAACACGCTAATTACACGGTGTGTTCCAGGCCTTGCACATGGAAAGGTTGGTACACATGTGCATAAAAAAAATTAAACTCAAGTTGTATAATAAAAAATAAGCATACAAAAATGGCTTCTTTCTATATCTATAGTTTGGAGTTTTGTTTCTGTTTATTTTGTTTTTGGAAATAGTAAAAAAAAAATTCATTAAAGTAAAAAGTAAAGTAACAGCCTGTAAATGTCCCACTGTTGGGCACAGGCTTCCTCTGTTATTAAGGAGAAGGTTTTAGAACACACGAAGGTTTGACAGGCACGTTGGCGCAGTGGTCACTGCAACTGACTGAAGCGCTAAATGTCGCGGGTTCGATCCCCGCTCACGGCAAACGTCTGTATAGGCCATACGGATGTTTGTCGTGGTCTGGGTGGTTGTTTAGTGTTGTGTGTGTTTCCGGACCCTCGACACAAGACCACGAGATCTTAATGGGGGCCGTTGATTGTGATGCGTTTTGTATTAATTAGAGCATAATCAACCACGCTGCTCCACTTCCGGTTGGAGAATATACATTAATCAGAATTTCTTTCGAGACATACATGTTTCCTTACGATGTTTTCCTTCGCCATTGAGCTAGAGATGAATTTAAACATAACTTTAACAGTTGAAAACAGCTGTGCTAGAACCCGTGTTCATCGGTTGAGATCGACGTGTTCTAACCCCAGGCCATCTCAGTCCCATCAATGGTAATCATATTTCATTTTATATTAATCGTACCTAATAGACATCACAAAGCTTATATATTTGAACACGCCAACCTCCGGAAGTTATAGGTCAATTAAAAAAATATTTTTGTTTTAAAAACGCCGTACAGATAGTAGGTATAAATAAAAAAAACATTTCAAAAACCCTTTATTAACATACGAAATCGGCTTTAAAGCTTTAGTTAGGGGGAAAGTATATCTTCAGTTATATAATAACACTAGCTGTGACTTGCGGTTTCACACGCGTTTATGGTTACTGCTTCGCTCCTATGAGTCGTAGCGTGATGTTATATAGCCTATAGCCTTAATAAATAAACTATCTAACACAAAAATTATTTTTAATTCAAGCCAGTAGTTCCTGAGATTATCGCGTTCAAATTAACAAACAAACTCTTCAGTTATATTATATTAGTATAGATTTTATAGAAGTTATTAAATTATTACTTAATAATTTTATTGATTGTAATCAGAGAAAAACATTAGCTACATTTAAGCTGGAGCATAACACCCTACATAATAGTTATATCAATTTAAAAATAATGTTTCCGAAGAACGTACATCATGTAACCGCTTCGAAGATAATGAAAAACATCATACAATTTTTTCTTCGCCAACATCTTTTTCAACTAGACAACTACATCATACAATGTAGCCAAGGGGCTACATTGTAAGCGTTTGCAACGACAAACACTTATTATTAAAAAAAAAGTAATATTACAACCTCCTTCGACCAAACCTTTGTACACACACCTTAAAAAAAAAACTAAAATCGTTCCTTTCCATTCACCCATACATCAACGTCCTAGAAGATAAGTCACTAAACACCTACTTTCAGTTTGAGTTACGTCTTAGTTAAACGTAATTAAGAATAAGTAGTCCAAACTCTGGTTATGGCGTCCTATGTTTTTTTTTACAATAATTGTCGGTTACGTTCCGGCCGGCAATTAAAGAAATTAACAAACAAGGGATATGGGTTTTTTATTTATGTTTCGAGAGACATGTTAAACGGTCTGTGTATTTCGTAATGACGTGCGTTTGAAAAAAAAATGTAATGACTATTTTTTTTTGTTGCACTAAATTGTAAATGTTTTGTATGTCATAAATATATGAGACAGATATTTTAATATTTTTTTACTTATTTTTTTATCTTTATTTTACTTAACAATTATAAATTAAACAATTCAATTCGATTCAATTATTCGGTTAATGGCTTTTATTTATAAATTAATACAATTAGTCGAGAGTCACACTTATAAGTTTTGCTTTTAGATTTAACTGTCAGATATAATTTAATGTCAGTATTAATTTTTGCTAGCCGCAGCTTTCGTAAGATTTCTAAGTTAACTGATTACATAGTTGTTTTATGTAAATACTAAGTATAAAAATTATGTAAATACTACATATTTTACGTGGTCAAATAAATTCTGAAAATATTGTATTTTATAAAAAAATTTAAAATTAAAAGTCTATTACAGTCATTTAAAAATATCTATTTTAATTCAAATATTAAAAAAAAAAAAACATAAGGCCCCTATATAATAGACTATACAAAGTGTTTACGAACCGAGCAATCCATTTTATAGCTAGACATAGCCTCTAGCTACAAGTTTTAATGAGTAGTGCATAGCAGGCTTTATCTGTACATCAGGATGAATGAATGTACGCAATTAAAACATTTATAATCATAAAACTGTTGATAATCTGTACTATTTGTATTTTAAAATGACTTTTTTAATTTAACCCTATGGGTTTAGTTTATTTGAATGGTTTTTTAATTATATATGCATTGTTTTGATGGATGTCTTTAATAAATTTAGACAATTTTATCGCATAAAATATTTATAATTACACTTGTAGTATTTGCATTAATTAAATATTTGTTAAGTTAAGCGATAACCGCTGTCCGTAGACGTTTGCAGCATCAGCGGATCCACAAATGCCTTGCCGACTTAAAAAGGATTAATAGGAGGAGGATGTAAGACTAACGTGATAAATTTTTAAATATAACTTTATTTATTATTTTTATTGTAATATTTTATTTAATATTTTATTATGATGAGCGTTCTCAGCAATTGAGTATGTTGAGCAATAAAACCTTGTTGATTTATTATTATATTTAAGTGTATAGTGGTAGTTCTTGGAAAAAGAAAGGGAAGGGAGTGATGTCTAGATGTCTAAAAAAGAGAAACGTTAATTATATAGGTTTTATGTTGAATTTTATTTTAAAATAATATATGAACCGTATGTTATATGTAAATAGCGTTTGAAATGCTACATACTTAAGTTAAGCAACAACTAACTACAGTTCCCCTAAATAATCTACCGCCGTGTTAATATGAAGAACGGCGCAGGAGACTTGAACTGACAACGTAGAATTGGACTCTCTTACAAGACACTACGGACCCGCCTAGAAGTCTATTGTCTGTATAAGCTGCAGAATTTTGATTATTGTAAATATATATTTTGTTACGTATTCCTGTTTAATTTGAAGTTCTCATGCTCAAGGTAACAAGGAGTATGGGCTTCCGGCTCCCTCATTCGTCGAAATAAATGGAGATATCGCAACTATACCTCGATTCACGTAAGTGTGGCGGTCTGAACACGAGGCGAGTCCGACCTCGCGCATGGTACAGTCGAGTCAACAAGACTTAAAATATTGAATGTATATCATATATATTGTTATAATCTTATTGAATATTGTCAGCCTTATTTGGTAAATAAACACATCCCGGAACGAAATACATGATTTTCGAACAATTGTATCGATTCAGTATAAATGCTTTAAACTATCTATAGTAAATCGGTGTGAATTGAACTAAAAACTGTTAAAAAACAATTAAATAATTATTAACCATCGAGTTTTGCCGGTTCTTCTCGGTAGAATTTACATTCCAAACCGGTGCAATTGTATAAGAAGTATTTAATGATTAAAATTAAATAAATGTCTAAGCGGTTCTGCGTAGCGTAATGCGCATAGTTCAGACCGAAACACTTACGTGAAACTACCTATACTTTACACCGATCTTATGTGTGTCGTAGACAATGAACTACATCTAGACTTTATATCACTTTGACACCCCAACTAAATTGATTATATAAACTTTCGCGATTTAAACTATTCATATTTGATATAACGGGTCTTATCGCGATAACTAATGGTAGTAATACCTTTTTATTGCCCGACGATTAGACGAAGTTGCATTCGTCGCGGTCACGAGCTGATTCACTGGCAATATGACATAATGGCAAAGGTATTACTACCATAAGTTATCGCGATAAGACCTGTTATATTAAATATGAATACTAAATTGATCATCGCGAAATTTTGTACACACGTTGTAAGGGGCACAGGTAACGACATAGGATACCTTTTATACGGAAAAAAGTATTGTTTCCGCGGAATAAAAATGAGTTTTGAGTAGTTGTTGTATAGCATCGCGGCGTATTGGCGTAACCAGAATTTAATGACAAAATCTACATGAACGTGCGTGCGACGCTGAGTACAAAAATTATTATTATATAATTAAAAGCATGAGATGAAGGGGATATATAACCATAAAAAAAAGTATTAAGTGCGTTTAGCAAAAATAGTGTATTTCTTAAATAGGCTAAAATTCGGTTGAAATTGTTTGTATACGTATAATACTTTATCTTTGTATAGAACAGTGAAAATTCTTTAATGCGATATCTTTTGAGTGATGCCACTTTAGTTTCCATTTAAAAATATCTAAGTTTTCTTATTGTAAAATTCGTAAAAACATAGAGCAATAAATATTTTTATAGACAGATTTCAAACCCATAACCCCAGAAATGTGTCCACTGTACCAGACGAAAGTTCCGTGATAATGATCACGGCAGAGGAAATCTTGATAATCCTTATCACATATTGCTGATAATAAGACATAAATGGCATAAAACAGGTTTTTAACGCAGCTGGACCCCTCGCCTTTACAAAGTGATAACTTATCAGTTAATAATTAACAGGAAGATTGTAAAAATATAATGAGACGTAATTGAAATACGAATTAAGTATATACGTCTATTGGAAGATGTTGAGTATACCTGAAAGTCGTCGGTGCTCTAATTCTCTTCCCACGATTTGTTTGTCAACTTTATAAGTAGGCCCCTCTTTTCCAATAGACACTAATCACTTGCCTAGGATCCACGATGGGGGCTTCTTAGATCCTATCAGATTATGGAAAAGTGATAAATTTTGAGATTTTGTCTCTTTTAAAACTTTAAGGATACCTCTTCTATTAATATGGATTTTCTGTTAATATAATACGTCTTTAATTTAATGTGACGGTAAAGAAATAAACATAACAGTGAAAAAATGCATAGTTTTAGCGATCTAAAACAAAAAAGTATTAAAATTAATAAAAATAATATAAAAGTTAAGTTAGACCAGGCACATCACTAGATCACTATAAACGATTGTTCGAGAGTAAACCCCTTAATACGAGCCGTGAATAGAAATCGTAAACAAATTTGAAAACATTTTCTCATTAAGAATAACATCCTTGTGAGTGGTAGCGGTAATTACTAAAGATTAAATTAATTCCGCACGTAAAACGCGCGTCTGAACCGATCGTAAACATCGTGTTTACAAAATGGCGGTAAAGTCGATTTTAGAATCGATATCGAATAATTTTTAATTTATCTTCTTCACGATCGATAAACTTTACGCTAGAGGTATTAAATAAAAATATAAGTTGTGTCAGTTAATTATTTTTTTATAGATAATAAATTGCAATTTTTCGATAAAATTATCGATATATTTACATGTTATGTCACAACACTACATAGTTTTTCCTGTAAACTAGCACAAAGCTTCGCGCTTATCGGGTCTTGAATAATAATTAGACTGCTAATTATTATGAGATAGCAAGAAAACTTATGGTAAACGATTTGCATAAATGTCGTGAATAGTTCAGATAAGGCGTTGTCCTGAAATTCATTGGTGTGCTTGTATTTAAAAAAAAACAAAAAGGTGTCATTTGTTTAATACAAAATCTATAAAAACTTAAAGAAAAAAATAAACAAATGTCAAAAACGAATTTAATACAACTACATAAACAAAAAAAAAAAACTTTTTACGTAGCAACCTTATAGAAGGCCAAAAAACTGTATAATTTTGATTTACGCATTGTTAGAACTTCACTGACTATGAGGCGATATTAATAAGTTTTTTCTCTGACTTTTATAAAGATTAACATAAGTTATTTCTCATTGCTTTCATCTAAAAGAATTTGATGTCAATGCCTTATTTTTGACATTTACTTTCGTAACTATCTATGACGTATCTGCTACTAGGTTACAGAGTCGTTTTACAACGAGAGTAAAACGTACAAATGTAATTTTCCCATAAGTCATATTAAAGCACATCAGAGGGCTGAACAACGAAGCTCTCCATGTGAGACTTGACTGGACTGACTTAAATAAATATATACACTACTTGTCCAGTTACATAGTCGCCATAGCCGAAATCAGCTAGAAGATACATTACACACATACGTTGGATATGTTCAAACTAATAACTCAATGGATGTTGATAAAATTTACGTTGCAGATCATATATTTTATCAACATTGACATTTTCTATTGAACAAACAAAAACACATTAAAATCGGATTATATTTGACGAAGATACGGACTTACATACAAATCGCTTTCTTATTAACGTCAGCTAAAAACAATATTAACTTTCATATTTATTTTACAAAATAATTTTCATTAATAAAATATTTTCCATAATATTTCAAACATTCCAACACTGCACTTGTTAGATTAAATCTATTTAAAATAAATAATTACTTTGCTATAACTATTAAAAGAATATACGTAAACTATCATAATGTTTATTGCAAACGATTATTATTTTTTAAGCTAGTGTTGTGCATCGCCTCACGTGTTTATCGATAGTCTAGTCGATAGTCCCGGTAAAGTGCTAAAGTGTGCGACCGCCCGCGTTGCCCACACGCCGTTGCGATGTTATTGTTCTGAGTTCCACGACACTTTTATGATTGATTCCTTTAGTGACGTTAATTAAATCGATAGTTAATTTTAGAATTTTACTGCATTTAATAGTTTTGTCGTTAATTATTTATCGTTCTTATAAGTCTGTTTGTTATTGTTGCAATATTGATAGTGGAGTGCTAGATAGTAGAGCTCAAATAAATAGACTTAATCTAAGATCTTTCAATTTGCCAAGTCTCACTCTTCTCTGATCAAAATCAGTATCAAAATATATTTTTTTAAATGCTTGTAAGAGCCTACTTGAAAGTTCAAGTAGGCTTTTACAAGCATTTTTGAATCGTCAATACAGAAACAAAAACAATTGTAACTAATAATCTATGTGCGCTCAATATACTTACAAAGAGGTAAAAGATTTCATTGCACATATTAATATTAATATTGTATACAGGGTGTTAATGGTCATGTGTTTAACATTTAACCAGCGTTACCAGAAAGGATATTTAAAAACAATACAATTTTTTTAATTCTTTTTCTTAATTAATGCCTATAAAAACGTACGAATGTACAAGATCCAACGTTAAAAAAAATGTAGTTCACTTTTTTACATTTAATATAACGTTCGTATAATGTCCAACACATGCGCAGTTGACACTCTGTATAGATTCCGACGTATAGTCTATTTTTCTTTCTTTTCCTTATTTGGTAACAATACCCCAAACGGAAATCACGAATTTTCGAATAATTTTGTTTTATTACAATTTTACATTATAAAAAATGATTCAGTTCAATCATTCAATCAATAATTTCTTAGCTAACTCTTAATTTGGCTAGACATACGCCATATTTAAAGTAAAGAAAAATAGACTATACGCTTAAAACTTTGCACGCTTAAAACTTAAACTTCTTTTATCGATATTCTTTTATTGACCCCACATTCCCACGCCTATCTATCGACTCGACACGGCCCATTAATCGTTTGTACTTTCAGTAATTTATGTTTTGAACTTCATTACGCGGTGCATTCATTAAGTTTACAAGGTTCTATGTCAGATGCCTTTTATATATAAGATGGAACCTTGTGATATTTACCGCGTGCTCGAGTCGTTTGCTTATTAAATTAAGTGTATGTTGAAGGTATGAATTAATGTTCATTTATTTTGTATTTTTTTAAAGTCAGTAATCATTTTTTTATTATTTTCTTTATTTAATTTTGTATATTGTCTCGAAGGTGGTACGTGGACAAACTAAGTAAAAATACTTCTAATAATACTCCTAATAGGAGCTGAGATTCTAGTGGGTAGGGTCTAGTGGTTAGAACACGTCGATCTGAACCGATGATCGCGCGATCAAATTCCGGGTTTCAAGTACTGAATGTGTTTCAGCAACGTTAAGTTTTCAAGTACTGAATATTTAAAATTCATTTTGGGCTCGGCGGCGAAGGAAAAAATTGCGGGGAAAACTGCATGTGTCGGGAGAAATTTTGTCATATGTACATATACTAGCTTTCACCCGCGACTTCGTCCGCGTGGAATAGTAAATGTAAATCCAAGATATAAGCCATCTATCTTCATTTCAAATTTCAGCCGAATCGGGTCAGTAGTTTTTGCGTGAAAGTAGTGCCCAGAAGTGGGGCAAAGGCGTGTAAATACACGAAGTTTACAGAGCACGTTTTAGGAGATATGGTGTGGCTTTTTCAGAAATTAAATGTTTTGTTTTCAATATTCAAAAGTGCTTCTCAAAGCTTATTTAAATGAAGTATATTTTGATTTTAAGATTTGACGAGAAACATCTTCAAGTAAAATAATGTGAATAAATACATGATTTTTGAATTTAATTAATTATAAAATTAATTGCCTAAAAGAACACTGTTCCTTTATATTAATTAAAAAACAATAATCACTTAAAATTTTTACGACTATTGTTTATAAAGAAATGTTGAAAAGACGTTTTATTTTTTTTTAACACAGAACCGTTATGTTAAAAGTCAGTAATCTTTTAAGTATTTTTTGACAAACAACAGATAAAAAATTATGTAACAGAATCGTCCTTAACGGTTATTTAATCTGTATTTTTGAACGGTATGTTGTAAACAATGAAGGTATTAACGGTGTATTAAGTTTTAAACTAAGAGTTAATACATTTGTATTTTAATTATTAAATTTTTAACAAAACGATAAAGAAAAAAAAAACAAAAATAAAATGATGTGAATTATCAATTCCTTTTTGTGAGAATATCTTTTGGTATATGTTTACGGATAATGTAATGACATAGTTGGACGCTGATAAGCAATACTGTGTCAAGCCACACGGACTACATTTTGAGAAAATTTCGTCTAAATATGTCAAACCTATTCTTAATAAATATGTATAAAGAAGTATATATCCATATTTTCTCTTCCTTTTTGATAAGAGCTAAAATGAATTGAAAGCAGATTAATATATTTAATATACTATCTAATACAGAGTTTTTTAAATATTTGAAATTATTGTATAAATTGCAAAATACGGAACGCACTTGAAACTCGAAACAATTAATTAAGAAATTTTTTCCTTACTTATTTAGTTTCTATGACTTGAAAAGGTTTTTAATAATGTTAAATAGGTTATGCAGTATCAAAATACATCAATATCTCCGAATTTGACTTTTTGTGGGTTGACACATTATTGCTTATCAGCGTCCAGTTATAAAATAGTAGTTGCCTCTCACGGTTTCACTCGTGGTTTCTATTTCTCTCATATGAGTCGTAGCCTGATGTATAAGCCTATAACCATTCTCAATAACAGGCTATCCAACGCAAAAAGAATTTTTCAAATCTGATCTGTAATTTCAAAGATAACTTAATGCACATGGTCGTAACTATACCATCTGAGGCCCGTGGCAAATTCTTTCGATGCCTCCCGGTAAAAATCGTCACGTTATAACTGAGTTTAATGAATCACTTAAGTAGTTACCCAAAACTATTAATAATATTGTGTGCAATTTAGTTAAATATCTGATAAGTTTTATTTTGAAGAGCATATTGATTTATACGTATTTATAATGAAATAACAATTTACTTTTAATAAGATTTGTATGAATAATTTATTTTTAGGTTAGGGCCCTGTCGGGACAAGGGCCCGTGGCTTTTTACCAGCCCTGCCACCCTTTAGTTACGCCCCTGCACACACAAGTTTAAAAACATACAAACATACTTTAACTCTTCATTAGTATAGATCATGGAGAAAACTTCTGTTCATGGAGATAGAGCCACAAAATATGATGTTGTATGCGTAGAAATACGCTCTTTGTAAATCCTCTTAAAATGTGAATGTGTGTGTGTCTATTTAACTTACCACAGTGATATATCTGTATTAACATATAAAAGAGACTAAGCTTTGTATGTGTTAAGTAAATTCTAAAACCACTATATCTATTTAAAAAAATATACTATCATTTAAAAGGTATATTATTTTAGATAGTCATATATTTTATGACTAAATACGTATAATTTTAAAATCTATATAAACGTTAACGAAGTTGCGGGCAAAAGCTAATTCAAGATAATTGATTAGCTCCGTTATGGTAATTTTGATGGCGGCAACCATAGCAATACGTTTTGTTAACGCTTCACCGAACCTCGCACTAATCGCATTGACAATTTTTTTTTTAAATTAACTAATGCCTTAATTTTGTTTTTCCATTGTGTCGAAAATGTAGAAAAATGTGGACAAAACACACAAATGAGTTTACTTTTTAGTATAATCTTAGTAAAAGTTAAGAAGTTTGTGTTTTTTTTTTTTAATTTGTAAAGGGTTGAGGCTAAGACGCGTGAATCCTTTAAAACTGTTTTGTCATTGTGTGGCGGGGACGTTAAAAGAGTAGAAAATAAGCAGATTAATAAATAATCAACGTATCGACCTATTGTAGTTGGAAAGACGTTATTTTTAATTTTGATATTTATTAAGTATTTTTAAAAATTATCTATTAATACATAATAACAATTTATTTCTTAAGCTAAAACAAGAAAATAATTATTGGTAAGTATAAAGAAAATCTGTAGCCACAGTATACACACAAAGTGTCATTAAAAAAGTCATCAGTCAGCGGATAGTACCAACGTAACAAAACTGAAGTACCACAAAAAAAATCTTGTTCAGGTTTATAGAATATTACGTAAAATAGTTTAACAGATAATATCCATTTTCATCATCATCATCATCTATCTATCTAACATCTTTCCCGGTTATACCAAGGTCTGCTTTCTATTCTAGTAGATATTGACGAGTTACTGATTTTTACACAAAGCGATTGCCATCTGACCTCCGCAACCCCTGAAGGCAAGCCAGTAACCATTTAGACTAGAATAATTTCCCTACTAAGAGTAACGATCATTATCAGATGATTGTGATAACAACCGGGACGGACAACTTTACGTGCTCTCCGAGGCACTGTGGGGAGACCCACAAAGACAAACACCCAGACCTAGGAACAAATATTTATACAAATATAAATATCTGCCCCGAGCGGGGATCGAACCCGCAACCGTCGACGTTAGAGATACATTCAGCACCAATACACCAGATAATATCCATGTTATATTCAAATGCAGTCACGGAATTCACCCAGGGCGCAGATAACTTGATAATGGCGCAGGTCGATAACCGATTGTGTAATAGAGGATTGTATTATTGCTAAAACGCACAGTATAGAAAGATGCTGATGGGCTATGTGTCAACCCACAAAAAGTCAAATTCTGAAATTGATGTATTCTGATAATGCGTCACGTATAATAAATATTAAAAAAATATATCAAAACTTATTAAATACGAAAAAAGTTTTTTAATTTAATGTTTCGAATATTGAAGTGTGTATATTTTGTAATATGGGATTATTAGGTATATATATATTGTAAATTATTATATTAATCTATTTCTAATTAATTGTACCTTTTATCATAATAGAGAAGAAAAGATCGATATATACTTCGTTAAACTTTATTGAGAATGGTTTGGACATCTTTGGACGCAATTTCCTCTGTGTCCGGCTTGGAGTATTGCTAATCAGTCTCCAAATCTGAAAATATCCATCTGTCTGCTTGTTTGTCTGTTAAATTTTCACGTCTAAGCCGCTGATTTAATTAAGACCAAATCGCGGTATAACAACCAGATGAACGTATCTACAAAATATCAAAAATCTTTTTTTAACTAAAACCGTTGAAAATGTTTTCTATGAAATGGTAAAACAACGTAATTTAACATGTCACTAATTCCAAAAAAACGATATATTTATTATTAGAACCACTTTTCTATGGAACCAAAAAAAAATATATATTATGAGTACTGCTAAATTAGGAAAAAGTAAAATTTTTAAAACGTAGATACGTTCGTCTGACTCTTATACCGCGAAATATGTATGCTTCGAGTTAATGACTTCAGTTAGATACCTACTGTTGTACTGTAATATGTATATTAGTACGAGTGGCTCAGAGTAATGCATCCTAGAGAAGAGAAAGAAAGAGAGAGACTGTATTGACAATATAATTAACGATATCGTTTTCCATTGACAAAACATTGTCTATAATTACTTTTCTATAATATTATTATAAACAGGTAAAATTTGTTTGTAATACGAATGTGGGGAGTAATGTTGAAACGACTGATCCAATTTGATAAGTTCTTTTTGCTTTGGATAGCTTGTATATGGAGGACGGATATAGGCCATATTACATCACGCTACGACTCATAGGAGCCAATCGGTAACCATAAAGCGAGCGAAACGGCAAGTTGCAGCTAGTGGAAATAGCAAAGTATAAATAGTCAGCTTAAATAGTATAATAGTCAACCAGACTCGTTCGGGAGGGGCAGCGGGTGCGCACGCGCAAGCGATCCCGAGGCCTCTTTATTTACGTGGTGAGGACGGCCATCGCAGGAGTTTTAGTGGGTATAAATCTTCACATAACTCTATTTCCCCCTGAGGAATCAGGTATATTTTCGAAGATTTCTCCTGCGTAAACAAAAAAAAGTCAAGACTCGTTGTGGACCTAATTGTAAGGCAATTTAATTTAATTTTATTTAAAAATAATGTTCATTATGAAATATTCGCATGGGTCATCTTGTTTTTTAATTTCTTTTCAAGATAGGAGCTCTATACTCTGTTTAATTTC
This sequence comes from Hypolimnas misippus, assembly GCA_037950945.1. Taxonomy (NCBI): domain Eukaryota; kingdom Metazoa; phylum Arthropoda; class Insecta; order Lepidoptera; family Nymphalidae; genus Hypolimnas; species Hypolimnas misippus. The sequence goes on from JBBEEQ010000009.1 coordinate 9,167,381, forward strand.
AGTAACGTTCAATAGATGGCGTAAGTAGTCTCGAATCATGTCTAAAGTTGAATGTTAAACTAAGATCAACCTTTCGAGAGTATTTATCGAAATTATAAATAATGAATTTCAAAGGAAATGTTCTGTTTAATACATTTCAAGTGTAGAATTAGTATTAAATAATTATTAATTAATACTTATCATTATATATTATTTAGGTGTAAGTAGAACCTACATTTTATGTTCGCGAACTTTGTGAATTGCTTATTAAATTGTAAAACATTTCTTTTAAATGTAACTTAAGTACTTTTCGTTTTTATGTTCATTTATTGTTTATATTTGAAACTTTTTTGGTTATGTATTGTATTTTAATTATATAGAATTTATTTTTAAGTTTTTAGATACCTGAACACAACGTTATGTTAATATTTTTTATCTATATTTATATTAATATTATAAGGAGTTTTATTTAGAAAAGTTATGGGCTATATTATATCCCTAATTGTAAACGCGAGTGAAACCCCGAGGGGCTGGTGTGTAGATTAGTAGTATTTAAGATGTAGTTGTGTAATTGTAGTTTATAGGTATAGTTATTATTAAACAATGTAATAAACAAGCTATTTTCAAGTAGGCACTAACTAGCGACATTTTAAGTCAAGCGGTACAAATAGCCAAGACATTATAAACCTAAAATAATATACATATATTAAATATCTGTGGTTTACAGTAAGAGTTTTAACGTCTGTATATCACACTGATAAATATTTTAATTTTGTTGTTAGCTTGACCCGATGCAGCATCGTCTGGAATCAGTAGGATATACAATTCCTCATCAATTTACAGCAGAAGTATCGTGTTAGACTCGTTAAAATCTTTCGACAAGTTGACGCAGCGGTCACTGCAACTGACTGAAGCGCTAAGTGCCGTGGGTTTGATCCCAAACGTCTGTTTTGGCCATACAGATGTTTGTCGTGGTCTGAGTGTTTGTGTTATGTGTTTTCGGACTCCCGACACAAGATTATGAGATCGGTATGGGGGCTGTTGAGTGTTATGCGTTTAAATTAATTTATTAGAAATTATCTTCATTAATAGAATGATTGATATTCAATTTATTATATTACTAGCAGTTCCCCGACGATTCTCCCGCGTATACTTAGGAACAGTTTTGATTTAAAGCTTAGATAAAACCGCGGGCTATAACACGTTAAAAGATAATATTAAGAACCTTAATCACTCATTGAAATTAATTGCAAGCGTAACGTTCGGTGCTTGTTAGCGTAGTCGCCGTCATTAGTCATTGTTTTAGATAAATAGTCTATCTAAATACCTAGACTTTATCTGAACCTAGGTACAGTTTTAGTATTAGCTGTAATATAAAGCTTAATAGTTTGTTTATTGGGTTTCATCTTAGAAGCTAATTAATTAATATTTTTATTAAAATGATGTAATAATTTAAACTAGAGTTTTAATAGTAATTATAATTAGGACTTAAGAAAAATTAACCGATCTGAAAGTATACCCTTTCAAGTAAAAAAAAAAAATTTAAATCGGTTAAATAATGACGGAGTTCTGATGAAAAAATCTTTTTTAATTTGTTTTTGATGAAGTTAAAATAAATAACAAAACGAAAAATAACAAATATTTCAGCAAATTATCAAAAAATTTATACGCATATTTCCTTAAATATTTTTATAACCGTTACCTATATTATATTATAAACTTTTTTATTTTTGTGGCAGTATGCCAAGATTTCATTAACTTGTGCCTATTCCCTGTAAAAAAATCAATTTACGAGCAATTATGTTGTATATGTTGCAATACCATACTTTTAAAAGTTTTTTTCTTAATCTATGTTGCCCTAGATAAAGTAAGGTTTCTAGGAGTGATGTGCCGGATATTCGTATCCGTTACGTTAGCGGATCTTTACTTTATTAATTTTTTATATATCAATGTAATTTTATATATACCTACGCCCAGTTTCATACTAAATTATCAAAAACAAAAGAGTGAATATTCTTACTATCTGATTGGTTCCACAGAATTTTTATCAAATCGGTTTAGTAATAGATTTTGAATTAAAATATTTACAATAATTTTGTCATCCAAACAGACAAAATATCATATGGACGCTGATAAACAATACTGTGTCAAGCCACACGGACTTCATTTTGAGAAAATGGCGTCTAAATATGTCAAACCTATTTTTAATAAATATGTTTAAAGAAGTATATATCCATATTTTCATTTCCTTTTTGATAAAAGCTAAATGAATTGAAAGCAGATTGATATATTTAATATACTATCTAATACAGAGTTCTTTAAATATTTGAAATTATTGTATAAATTGCAAAATACGGAACGCACTTGAAACTCGAAAGAATTAATTAAGATTTTTTTTCCTTACTTATTTAGTTTCTATGACTTGAAAAGTTTTTTAATAATGTTAAATAGGTAATGCAGTATCAAAATACATCAATATCTCCGAATTTGATTTTTTGTGGGTTGACACATTATTGCTTATCAGCGTCCATATATTGCTCATTTTTTTTTAGTTTTACTTATTCAATGTTACGCGTTCTTTTCAATCGTCGGAACAAAAAAAAATAAAAAAACCTAAACACATAACCCCCTTTTCAAACGGTTAATAAAAGCATGGACAGACAAACGTTAATATATATCGAAATTGAATATGAACAAGAAATAATAGTGGCAATTATTTAAATGAAATGTATTATTTATTCAAATTAATTATAAACATTATGAACTGGGTCTTGTTAGTGTTGGAACGGTAATTTGTCTAGATTTGTATAGGATACCTAGACAAAAGTCTAGCCTAGGGCTATCGGTGATTGGCTATAAAGGTCCGTGCATATCGTTTTGTTTCTTAAGCAATATATCTACACCTTCTACTAGGTGATAAATAAATAAAGTTAAATCGTTTTGTCAATTAAAAAAACTGTATTAATTTTATCGACTAGCTTAAAGCGAGAATTACGATTATAAGTTTTTCTATAAGATTTTCATAAAGATTCACGCGTGATGTTTGTAATACCTGAAAGAAATTTTCTGTTTCTTATTTTTGACTTTCACAGTTTTCGTAACTACTTACGACGTATCTGTTGCTAGGTAACAGAGTTGTTTTTTATCGCTCTCTAGAGTAAAACTTACAAATGTAATTCTCGCCTAACTAGAGTTTTAGGAACGATTTCGTATGTATTGTATAAAGGTTTTTGAAATGCTATTATTATTTATACTTTCTGTATACAGCGTTTTTCATACAAAAATAAATTTTTAAATTGAACTGTCAATTCTTGAGGTTAGCGAGTTCAAATATATAAACTTAAGTGATTATTTGAGTAATATAAAATTAAGTATGTTTACCATTGTTGAGAGTGAGATGGCTTAGTGGTTGGAATACGTCAATCTAGATCGGTGATCGCGGGTTCTAATACTGGCCAGCACTGCTGAGTTTGCACGTGCTTTAGTGTTTAAATGAATATCGGGCTGTGTCGGCAGAAAACCCGCAGTGGAGCAGCGTGGTGGATTAAGCTCTAAAGCTTCTTCTTAATAGGAGGGGAGGCCTTTGCCCAGCAGTGGGACATTTACAGGCTGTTACTTTACTTTTTCCCCACTGTGATAGATAAGATTTTATTCTGAGGTTATCTAGAAGGGGTTTGTAATAACAAGACAAATTTAATCCACAATTGGACGCTGATAAGCAATAATGTGTCAAGCCATTGTTATTAAATGATGTCAAATCAATTTTTTTTCAAATTTATTAGACGAAGTAGGTATGTGTGAAATGTATGTATGAATTAAAAACAGATTGGTCTAATAAAAAGTTTTATCATATACTTTAGATTAATTAATTTTGTTTTTAATAATGTTAAATACACGACGCACCATCAGAATATATTAATAACTTCGAATTCGACTTTTTGTGGGTTGACACATTATTGCTTATCAGCATCCAATTATTATGTTTAGAAATAAATAGTTCTAAATCGATTTTTCTGGTAAATAAGGTTTTCCGAAACGACTATTTCCGCTAATATATTTAAGTGGTTACGTCAAAGTTAATTATAACCTCACGGATAAATATCGTTCGTCTACCGGAAGTCAATAAAAATGTCAATAAACTTTAATTATATGAGAAGATGCCTCTTACATATTAAATTAACTGTTCGTCTGTAAGTTAACTGAGAGCCTAGGTAGCTTGTACACGGATTGGTTCGACCGGGGCAGTACCTCATTCATACAGAAAACGGCTTGAAGTGAGAGAGCAGGAAGCCTAATCCTAAATGACAGACGCGTTGGCGCAATGGTCACTGCAACTGACTAAAGCGCTAACGGTCGCGGGTTCGATCCCCGCTCACGGAAACTGTGTGTATTGGCCATACAGATGTTTGTCGTGGTCTGGGTGTTTGTGTTAGTGTTGTGAGTGTTTCCGGACCCCCGACACAAGGTCATGAGATCTTAATGGGGGCCGTTGAGTGTGATGCGTTATTTATTTATAATCCCCTCCCCTATTTCTTTCCTTACTCTCTGTTCCCTTAAAACCCTTGTTCCTTTTGAAGCTGGCAACGCGTTTATGGCTTCTCTGATGCTGCAAATGTCCATGGAGCTATTTTTACTCGACTGCGCGACGTAAAGAATGGTAATGTATTCAAAAAAAGTATGTAGGTAATAAATACTAAAATATATATTATTAGCTACAATATATATCTAGTTATAACTGACGGTGAAATAGGATGGAAATTTCTGTGCAAACAAAGTTGCGGGAAACATTTCGTTTATATAAATAATAAATCAATAATAAACCTAATTTCATGTACACGAAGTAAAATATACTATTTAAATGATATTATTAATTCGAAATGGTATCTATGCAATATTAGGTATGCAGTTTTTTTTAATTTGCTAATTTTTATTTACGCTGTGTAAAAACCTCAGTGACGTACTTAACTGTAGTCAAGTAACTATAGCGAATTATTTTAATTTTGTTACGATTAATAAAATTGTTAATAAAATTTCTTCTTTCTGCTTTCGAAAAAGATTTAAATAGCTTGTATCATATAGACTTAATATAATTTTTTTTTTAATTTATAGAATCATTATATGTAGACAATAAAAGTATATAGTTATTTATTGTTTATAACTCTACCTTAAGTTTCGATTTTTATCTTTACTAGTTGAACTTAATTCAAGTTCCGTTAAATAAATATAAGTTGTAGGTTCTTAATTTAAAAATATTGTTATTTAAGGTACATTTCTATTATGTAGGTATTATTTTAAAGACCGGCACTCATCAGTAGGTACAGATTAAAAACAATACAGTTTATAGATTTATATTTTATAAAATAACCAATGATATTTATAAATCATTGATAAATTTGCTTTAAATATAGAAAAAGGATTGTGTGATTTGATATTTGGGTTTGTATACGTTATGAAATTATTGAAGATTAGTCATGAATTAAATTCGTAAGACTCTCGTAATTTACACGAAACAACATTTTAAAAGAGTAACTATCGAGTTTCTTGCCGGTTCTTCTCGGTAGAATCTACATTCCGAATCGGCGGTAGATTCATGAAGTTAAACGTATATATTTTTTTGTTTCTGTATTAATTCAAAAGAATCTATTAAGTATTATCTAGACTTACTTTCAGAAAGCTGTTGTTCTCACAAATAAAGACACTGACTAGTGTGTAATTCTCGCCGAACAGTGTGTAAGTCATAATTATTGTTGTCTTAGATTTTCGCGATTATTATTCATTGAAATGAAACTATTTTAAACGGATTTAAATCGCGTATATTAATTATTTTTATCATCCCGACGTTTCGAGCACTTTGCAGCGTTCGTGGTCACGGGTAGACTAAGGTGACATTTGTCTATTTGAGATTTTAGAAAATATTATTTACATCTACCGCCAACGGTTTCTTAAATGATATCTTGAATAACGTTCCGGTTGCACGCAGAAGGCACTAACTGTATCTTCTGGTCTGGCAGTCTGTTGGACTTGGGATTTTAAATTTTTAATAAGTGGATCCCAGGTGTTCGAAAGTCTCCAACCATCTTCTCTATTGAAGTTCGGATGTTTTTGAATTTCAATAGCCTCGCGTATCATTCTAGGAATGAATCTGTGTTCTCTAGCGAGGATCTGTGGTTTATCATTATAAATAATTAATATACGCGATTTAAATCCGTTTAAAATAGTTTCATTTCAAGTCATAATTAGCAGCTTTAACGGCGAGCGAAAACAACTGCATAAATGGACTCTGATAAGCAATACTTTGTTAAGCCACACGGACTTCATTTTGAGAAAATGGCGTCTAAACATGTCAAACCTATTCTTAATATGTTTAAAGAAGTAGATATCCATATTTTCTTTTATTTTTTTAAAAAGTTTTAATTAATTTAGTTGGGGTCATCCACTTCGGGGGAAGTTTGTCAAGCTGGTCTAACTTGACGCACCATTTAGATGAAACTCGAAAGAGTTTACCCCACATGTATGAAACTCGAAGATACATTTAATATATTATATAATAAAAAGTTATTTCAATATTTAAGATTATTGTATAAATTACGAAAAATGGAACGCAGTTGAAATTCGAACCAATTAATTAAGAAACTTTTTCCGTACTTATTTAATTTATATGACTACATTTTTTTAAACTGTTAAATAGGTGATGCAGTATCAAAATACATTAATATCTCCGAATTTGTCTTTTTGTGGGTTGACACATTATAGCTTATCAGCATCCAAATATGAATCAACAATAAATCAAGCTTTAAACACACGATGAAAAAAATAACTATACTAATATTATAAAGAGCAAAGATTTGATAGTTTGTTTTATTTGAATCGAATCGAGCTCGAAACTATTGCACCGATATGAAAAATTCTTTCATCATTAGAATCCTACAATATCCCTGATGAGCATAGGCTATACAAATTTATATATATTTTTGTTTCATACCTATATCTATATAGGTATTAAACAAAAAGCCCCAGAGTGTCGCTAGAATTATTTAAAATGAAATTTAATTCAATCAATATGGTGTTGAAGACTAATTAGAGAAGAGAAGTTTTCAAGCTCTCTCTAAATCTAATTATTTGATTTCGCGGTATTAGAATTTCACCGGCAGCAAGATTATAAAATCTTTATCGGCAATCGTAGTTATGTTCATAAAGTTATATATTAATTTCAGTTACAGAATCAATTTAAAGTTAAATTCCAATGTACGCTGTAAAAACAGAACGAGCGATTACTTTAAACTTAAATTTATTACATCGCATTACAAACGCAAGTAATTCAATTACAATTGTAATCAAATGCGTATATTTTACGCGACTTACGTTAATTTTACAATCAATAATATTGTTAAACGGAATTCAATCGTCCGGCTTATTACAAAACAATTTTTAATTAAAATGAAAATCAAACTATTTACAAAACACTACAAGCTATATTTACGGCGGCGTTAAATTTCCGTGAAATTTAATTTTTATCGTATTTCATTAAAAATTAAATAAACAAGCGAATGGTGAGGTCGCGTCAACCATTATTTTATTGTCGATAAAAATTATTACGAACACGAAACACCGCGGCGAATCCGCAATTTCGCGCCGAATCGATTATACATCACTCGGACACCGCTGAAAAACTTTAACTCGAGACATTAAGCTAATAAAGCATCGGAGTTAATTAAAGAGCATCGCTGTGTGGACGACGCGACCGGCTCCGACGGACCAAAAAAGAGCAAAGAGGATCTCGCTAACCTACCCAATCGGTGCCTTAATTGATTCATAGCCGGCCGAGTTCGAAAGCCTCCCGACCCCGTTCAAACGCGACGACTCCGGAGCGTCTCTACATCTGTCCGGTTGAAAATCACGAGCTTCGAACCGAATCCGCCCACTCGGGAAGGTTCTAAATTCAAATTCCACCTCTGTTAACCGTCCGACCAATGAGGATGTCGAAAACCGTGTAACGAGCGCTCCTAGGAGATCGGACAACACCCATTGGAGATCGTCGGCCAATCGGAGGACGGGCTTCCATGTTCGTTATTTTTTTTCCGCCGGCCGGGCGTCGCGAGAGCGCGTAGGGCTCATTCGGCCGCGCGCCGCCTAGGCGTTCGTATCGCGTGTTCGCGTCACGATGGATTGTGCTTGTGACATGTGGTATTGATTTGGTGTTATTTGTGACGGAACCGTTGTGTGAAAGCATGATGCCTCTCGCACCGACCCCTGTGGTGGCGGTGCCATCTAAGCCCAAGATTGGATTTAGTATAGACAGTATAGTGGGTGGGTCTGAGCGGCCGAAACAGACGTCGCCTCCGCTGGCGAGCCCGGGGTCGCCGTCGCCGGTGGCGTCTCCTCGGAGCCCTTCGCCCAGACCGTTGTTGAGACCGAGTGCGTTACCAGCTGTATTTCCGACTCCCGAATTGAAGAGGCTACCGTATTTGGACGCTCAGAGTCATCACCACCAGTTTTTGGCTCACTTCCAAGGGGCCGCGTTGGCTGCGGCGCTCGCTCATCAGCAGCAAGGGTTCGGAGCTCCTCTTCCACCCCATCCACCTCCGCATCCAGCTGCGCCGGTTCCTAGGGAGTCGTACCAGCTCTACCCGTGGCTGATCAACAGACATGGCAGAATATTCCCTCATAGGTTTCCTGGGGGTGAGTTTTATTGCAAGTATTTATGTTGGAATCTGATTAGAAATTCGTTTTTTGTGGTAGAGTCGATAGTAGAGCCTTATGTTGCCGTCGCTCTGTGTTGGTTATTTAGTTAAGACTCCTAATTTTAAAGAGTTGTTAATGGAGATGTAATGAAAAAAATGTATACAATGGTGTCGTTTTATTCTGTTACTGCCGTTTATTTTTTATCTGCCTTTTAATGGTATAAGAAAGTTACAGGATATTGGATAATCGTAACGAAATATTTTTCTGAATTCATTACTCCACTTTTAATGACATTTTAGGAACAATTTTTAATATCTTGAAAGGATATGTAAAATTAAGCGGTAATTAAACTTGTTTATAGCTTGTAAATTATAGCAATAAAATAATAATAACTTGTTTTTATTCTATAAGTTTACATAATGACGTAAACATATTTTTTTAAATGATTTAGTATAATTTTAATGCAAAGAGCTTAACATATAATTATCTAAAAATGTCCTTACAAAATGAAATTGACGAAATCAATTATATAAATTTATATCTTTTAAATTGTTAAAACGAATATAGTAATGTAAATAATAAAATCCTTTTGTATATAGAAGTAATACAGCTATACCTAATTGAATATAATCAGAAAAGTACCAAATCGAAAGTCAAAATTTTAGTACGTTAAAAAAAGCAAAATTAAATTTTAAAAAAGTTACAGAGACTTTTATTTAATATTAATGTACCAATTATTAATATATTATGTTTGAAGGATAAATATTATTAATAATAATTAATGTTGTCTATTTCTTCAATCGAAACCATAACTTATTTTACTATAAGTACCTTGTACGTAATATTGTTTCCATTTTTAAAAAACAATAAAAAGTATTATTAAAAATAATAATAACATATATTAAAGTAGAAATGATTTTAATAAATTTTTATGATTAAAAACTTTTTCTATTCATCATTCGTAAGATATTATTCGCGTTGCGTTTTTAATGTAAACAGATATTAACCGTCCATCTATACTAATATTATAGAGAGGTAAAAATTTCTAAGTGTGTATGTAGGGGGTAGAATCTGACACTATTAGTCTGATTTAACTAATTCTTTTTGCGTTAAAGAGCTCGTTTCTTGAGGAAGGTTTTAGGCTATATTACATCACGCTACGACCCATAGAAGGAAAGTAATAAACATAAGCGCGAGTGAAATCGCGAGAGGTAGCTAACGGCCTTTAAACGTCCCGATAATATTTAAAGATGAAGGAAAGTGAAGAGCCGAGATAGATCAGTGGATAAAATACGTGAATCTTAAATAGTTGTGGATTCCAATCCCGACTGATAATTTAAAAAGCGCAACTTGAATAACTATTTCATTACAAGCAACGTTCTTAATTCTTAATTACGCGTTATTTCTTATTTTACACGCATTAAGTATTTTAGTAGATATTTCAATACGATATTATAATACATACATATATGTCATTGATTAGTAAACTAAATAATTATTATATTTATTATAAAAACAATTCTGTAACCTGGTAACGGTTACCAAGGTAATATTACGAAAGCTGTTGCTGACTAAATAAGGAACTGACAGTAAATTCTTTTAAGTGTAAAGCTATGATAAACAACTTATAAAAATTCATATTAAATATAACGGTTAAGAAGTTGCATCCGTCGTGGTCACGAGCTGACCATGACCACGACGGATGCAACTTCGTTCGGCGAGAAATAAAAAAGGTATTACTACCATTAGTTATCCCGATAAGACCCGTTATATTAAATATATAACTTAAGTAAATCTTTTTGGAAGTCTGAGAGCAAAATTTATGAGTGTAAGTATCGCCTATACGGGCCATTAATGATCTATTGACGAATTTTTATCTACAAATGGCCATTTATGGGAAAAATGTTCCCCTAAGAAATATTTCTCCTTATTCATAAACTCAAGCAAATCCACAAACAATTCTTCGTTACATACTGTAGGTATTTATATGATAATTAATTTATTATATATTTATTGCTTTAATAAATGTTCAGACTAATTCAGTTTAAGTTTTTTTTTTAATTTACAACGTGCCTGACCGTGAAATGTTAAATTATATGCTTATATAAATACGACTAATTTATTCGTGTTTTACACAGAGTAATTAAAATGTAATTTATATATTAAGATACGTTTGTATAAAAAAAATCGAATACAGTTTTTAGCACTTTACCTAATATCTGTGAAGACGTGATAGAAGTGAAACATAAAATGTTATCCCTTTCTCTTTCTCTCTACGTATTATGTTTCTCTATCTCATGTACCAAACAACCACCCAGAAACTTACTATAGCTTTTATATACGATGTATTATGTACAGATGTGAAAATAAATCTAGTCAAAGCAGTTTCAACAATAGTCAAAATGAATATTTTTTAGTATCAAAATATTCCAATTATGTATTCAATAAAATTTATCGATATATAAATATAATATCGAACAACACTAACACAAAATCCTTTTTTGTCACAATTTAAAGAGCGGCCGTTATCAAGACGTTGTCACTTCTTACTAAAGATACATCGAATTACAAAAAGTAGCTTAGCCCTAACAAGAGGTGAGATAAAAATTTATCAGGAAGACATTTCTGATCGTTGTTACACGATAAAAAGAGATAGCGAAAAAAACGCGGGAAATGAACGTTCTTTTTTTTTAATTTCAACGGTCTTTTGTTTAGTTATTTGTGAAACGTCAAAATAAATAGATTATTAAAAATATTAGTGATGTGACTTCCCATAAAAAAATTAATATTGTTTTTTTTAATGTATATAAAAAATAGCTTATTTTATAATCTTGATTTAAAATCAACAACTATAGCTTATAGTACACTCGTAGTTAAGTTAGCTTAATGAGATATCCTCTTTAATGCAGTTAGCTCGTGTGGCCTGCGTTTAAGACGCTGTTACTTAAGATATAAGTTACAAAATCATATACTATAAAAACGCCTTTTAAAAGGCAATATGGCAGCGAAAATCCATATTTAATACCTGTCAAAACGTTACCAGTTAATTCTGCACTTATTAATAAGTTTGAAGTATTTAGTTCACGTCTTTCATTAGAAGGTAGTTATAATTAAGCATTTAAAAGTCTGAAATAATTAGAATTAATTATAAATCTATGTATTGAATTTTGATCTTAATGTTTTACTTTTGATCAATATTTTTTTATTAAGGTTGGTAAAAGGACTTTTGTATTTTTTTTATTTATAATGTTTTTAAAGTTTTATTTGATTTTTTTAATAAATAAAGAAAATAATGAATTAGTTTAGGCAATAAATAAAAATGAAGATAGTAAATTCTCTTTGCCTTAACGCATTGTAGTTTATTAAGTGAACTTAAAACATAATTAACAATAATGTATACACGTATATTTCTTAATTACTTAGTTAAAAGTAAAATAAAGTATAAACATCTTAAAAAACATACAAGTTATGACTGTATTCACACTTATGTAAACCATATTTCTAGTACAAATAAACAAAATAGAAGTCGCGTAAAAAGTTTAGTTAACACAAACAAACATAAATTCCTTATATTTATAAAGTAAACTAGTTTTTATGTGAAATAGTTCAATGGTGCTGTAATGGCTGTTCATACACAATCATTAATCATTATTTTTTTATCTCTGTACGGTTGACAGCAAAAAATATGGCGCTCGGAGCTAATCTTGTATCAATATTTGTTGTTAGTAATTTGAATAATTACTTCTCGAATAATATTAGATGCTGACAAGCAAATTATATTTAATAATGATAAATAAAAAGTCTAATAAGGGATGATCCTGTTTTTATTTTTTTATTAATTTAATAGACATTTCAAAAATCGGAAGTTTAACTTTCCTTCCCATTTCTTCTCTTGTCTTCTACCATATTCTTTTTTTGAGGGCAAGCATTCGTGTTTCCTCTGGTGTTGTAAATGTTCATAGGCGGCGGTAAACTTGACATCGCCTACCCCTTTGCTAGAAAAAAAAAATTTCATAAAAAAAATAATCATTTGAATAATTTCATAACAGAAAATTATTATTTTATAAAATATTTAACGGAAATAGCTATTCTAATCATTTCTGTGCATTGTGTTAATATGTTCGCCATTGCGTTGGTTTATATGTATGTATTTTACATATTTTACTTTGTTGACTCGTAGTTAGGATTGGAGGAACATCTACTTGTGATCTATGTTAGATTTTGTGAATGTTCTGAAATACAATCCGTCCGATGGCAGCACGAAACAATTCTATAGCCACAAATGGTCACCGGCCCACTTTTTCGGAACTTGTAAGAATCATGTTCTCCTGAGCAATATAATTCAATTCTTTGGTTTATGGCTTTTAATTGTGCCACTAAGCAATATAGTTAATTTACAACATGCTGGTCAGTCTTAATGACACCTAGAAAAATGACAATTCAAATGACACTTCGAATTGTCATTTTTATGACAATAAACTCCGGCTAGTATACCGGGTATTTCGGAACACATCCTTGATTAATGCAGGATTGTTTTTAAATAAAAACGTTTACTAGTTACGGGATGTAGTAAACTAAAAGTTATCGATATTTTTTATGTGACCCGCTTTATCAACTAAAACACGATAATATTTGAAATAATTCATTCATATTTTAGTCTTACAATATAGTAAAAAAAACATTTAAGATAAATTTACTATCATTTCGACCGATTTGATCTTGTACAAAAAGTCCTCATTAAAAACGTTTATCACCGTTTAGCTTAACAATGTTGCCATAATATAATCTAATTAAAAAGTTATTTTGATTCATTATCTGTGACCTGCCACCGTTTCGTAATTACTCCGTCTTGTCCGTGATAACCTCTTACAATGTAACTATCGCTTCATTAGTCTTAATTATTTGAGATAATATTAATTGTATTCAATAAACAATTTTATTACATTTCGAAATCTCTGTTTCGGGTGATTGTAAACATTATTAGTCTGTGGCGTATTTTATTGTAAGCGTATTATTTATCTGTGCTTGTTATCTATGTTTTATTTTCAAATAGGTTAAATATAATGAGCGTTGTATCAATGATATTCTATAACTTTAGATAAATTATATATTGTTAACTATCGGTTAAAAGCCCAGTTGTCAAAATTGGAAATGGACACAGATTTTTACATTCAATAGTATGACCGTAACATACATATATAAACTAGATATATGTTTAGCTAATTATAATATTGGTAAATTAAGTGGCTCCCTCTAATCAATCTGTTATTTAATGTAGAGATTTTTTTTCAAAAGTGATTGATATTTTAGTATAGGTTAGGGTATTGTTAAAAATGAGTTCCTACTTTATCTACATAGATTAAAAATGATCGTTTATATGTTAAATTAAATTAATAAATTGGTATATATATTGAAAAGAAATATTTAAGCGTATTTATTAATTTATACAATAATTAGTGTAATTTATTACATCTATTAAAGATATCTTTAATTATATTATTAAGACATCCTTCGATGGATGTGATTGCTTCGATTTAGCTCATTTTTTTAAATTTTGATTATATTTTATTTCATAATAAAGACGATACATATATTTAGTACATTTTTGTTTTATATTTTAAGATTACTTCTTTTTTGTAAATTTTTCTATTACGGTGCACGGTTTTATATACGGTAAATATATTTAACACAACCCACATTAATTTAAATTTGAGTTAATCATAAAAAAAAATAAAACCATTCAGATGAAATTCCCCATTCAATGCCAATAGAGGATTAAAAATATTAATGTCTATTCCGTTCCAAATATGAACTTCGTTCCAGATTTAATTACACGCTACTGTTCCCAAACCCCTCGTAACCGTTGCCATTATCTGTGTCAATAAAAAAAAAACATATACGTAATGGATAACGCTATAAAAAATATTGTTCGACAAATAACACCCCTCAATCGACACCCTTCTAACGACAATATTATTTTTATGAACTGAATAGAAAAGGTTTTTAATCAAACCGGCTTAACGCGTCAAAATTGTCGCGTAAAAGAAAAAAAATATACAAGAGTAATATGGAAGCGGTATGACAAAGAACTTTTGTGAAGGCGGGAATGAACGCCCGCGATTATCAGCCAGCGCCATTGTTGTACCAAATTTGATTATTTCGTAGGGCTGTGTAGCGATCTATCGATATTTCTTCATTAAGAACTATTTCGTCGTTTACGTTCAAAATTAGCGACGTTATAAGTGGAAAACCGTGTAGATTACACAAATCAATAATAAATCTAATCAGTTAAGACTTTAAGTATTTCGTTTTTAATATATTATTTATTCTATTCCTATTTTTTATATTTTATTCCGATTTTTTGCTCTTCTGTAGAGTTGCTAAATTGTGTTAGAACTTAAGCGATGATTTGAAGTGTCAAGATTTTTTATCAATAAATCGCTTCTATAATTACACACATACTTTATCCCAGGCCAATAAAATAAAACAAATTACACGCCTAATACGTTAGCCCTGCCGTCTTTGTTGCTTTAATCACTGTTATTATATTTTTTCGTTACATTATAGCACAATTATACTTCTATAAAATGGACATCGTTTAAATATACGGGTAACCATTTACATTTACGGTTTCATCGATACTAATTGTACACCTTAAATGGGACAAAGCGAAATTAGTCGCGATAATCGTCCCCCATTTATCGATAGACGCGCATCACTACTCGTCCGCATCGTTAAACATGTTGGTAGCCCGAAACGTCAAATCTTTTCGTTACGCGCCTTTTTTCTTAATGACCGCGATTGTTGCCGGATATTTTTTTACAATATACCTTTAAAAGGATTGAATGGTATATAATTGGATGTAATTTGAGACTTTGTTGTTGAGTGAGCGAGATTAACAGGCGTCCTAAATTAAACTATTTATGTTCGTTATGTTGGCAGCGGGCAGCCATCTTGAAATGAGAGCGGTTAAGTGAAGTGATTTACGTTTAGGAGTTGAAGATATTTATGATTAATTATTTTGTGTTCTTTGTTTAGGTATATTACGTATGGTATTTTAAATTGTTTGGTTAACTTGGTAATAACTGAGTCTTTAACAAACGTAATTGGTTAATAATTTAAGTGCTCACGTGAGTGTTTTAAACTTGCATTTTTCTTTAGCATAGTCGAACTGATATTTCTATACGAAAGTTTGTTAGTAGAAGTGTATGTTTGTTACCTCGTCGTCTTGTAACGGCTTAACGGTTAAAACCCGTTAAAAAATTCGGAATAGAAATATTTAGTATATTATCTGGATTAATACATAGGTCAAGTTTGGCAGCTAGTAAAATTGATTATAAGAATAAAGGTATACAATAATTAATATTTACAACATAAATAGATAAAAAAAACTACAAAAAAGCGAACAGATTAAAAATGTTTTGTAACCTTTATCATGTAGGTGCAATAAAAAAGTAATTTATCAATTAAAAATGACTTCTTTAAACCTTTTTTTTAATTAAAATGTTTGTAACGAATGATTTGACATGACCAATTGACTATGAATTGATTTTATTTAAATATTATTTATTATTTTATACTTATATATGTTCCTATAAAGTTACCGGTTACGTCTTTGTATAATTATTTACAATATAACTAAATATTATCTATATAAGATCATTTTATTGAAATCTTTTTAAAAAGTTTTTATTTAGATTTTAGTTAAGTATATACATGTAAAAATCCGACGCTCGCTAAAGAAAAGTGCATTGCTAGATATTATAATGACCTACAAACATTCAACTTTTTATGGCTTATCAATTTTGAGTTATAAGATACACATCTTTGTAGGTAGCCACAAAACACGCAAAAATGGATATTTCCTATATCTTTCGAAGATTTTTGCGATTATTACTTATACTTTCTTACTTCGTAAAAACATCAAAAATGCAGCCTTTTCATCAGTTGCAAATAAGTCACTTTATATTACGTTATGACTACGTGTAAACGGGATAACATCAGTGTAATTCTAAGGCGAGAATTAGACTTATAAGTTACTACTTCGCGTCTATGAGCCGTAGGGTGATGTAATATAGCCTATAGCACAAAAAGCAATTTCAATTCGAGTTAGTAGTGCCTGAGATTAGCGCGCTGAAACAAACTTGTTCAGCTTTATAATATTAGTATAGATGACTTTTGTTCTCATACTTTAGTGTCTACTATCGGCTAGAGGTTGGAATTCGACCGTAGTTAATAAAATTTTCAACCGATTTCAAGATTGACCACAGATAATATATTCTTATTTTTTCCACAGATAATTAAGACACCACTTTTTTTGCGAAAATAAAACGTCAAAGGAATAAAATAGGTTAAATAGGAAGTTTCTACGCAGACGCGGTCACGGGAACCATTTAGTGTACTATAAAGCAACTGGTATTTTACTTTTAATTAAAACTGCAATACACGGATATCACCGACTTTTAATTCAATTATTTAGTTGTAAAAATTATATAGACGTTGTAAATAATTCAGCGGAAAATCTTTCAACATTTATTAAGTATTGCGTTTATGAGTAATATATACATATTTAATTTGATTGTGGTGTGTGTATGTATATGTCTTGTTTGTATTCTGTGTTAGAAGAGAATTATACTTGGACGCTGATAAGCAATAATGTGTCAACATAAAAAAAAGTCAAATTCGGTAATATTGATGTTTTCTGATAATGCGTCATGTATTAAACATTATTCAGAAATTTCTCAAGTCACCGAACTAAATAAATACAGAAAAAAAAACTTAATTTAATATTTTCAATATTGAAGTGTGCTGAATATTTTGCAAGATGCAATTATCTAATATATTTGAAAAACTTATTATTAGATACAACGTTCTATTATATCAATCTGCTTTTAATTAATTATACTTTTTATCAAAATAGAAAAGAGTATATATACGTCTTTAAACAAATTGGTTAAGAATAGGTTTGTGATCTTTAGACGCCATTTTCTCAAGATGATGTACCTGTGGCTTGACACAGTATTGTTTATCAGCGTCCATATATATGTTTGGATCAGGAACCGTGCGCGTCCCCAGACCACCCCACCAAAGTTTCATCACAATCCGTCCTACGGCTTCGGATCGCATAGAGGACAAATATACAAATCGATTTTTATTTCTAAAGATATGCAATATTATTTTATTTTTATCAAAATATAATTTAATAATATTGTTTTGAGCGCCCACTTCATTCCTTTCTTGTAACATATTGAGGTTTGGTCAGAAAATACAGTAGCTTTAAGTTCATCCTTAGTATGTAATGCTATAAAGTAAGTATTTTAAATACGAGATTATTTATAAAAAAACGACAGCCTTAACGTGTTTTTTTTAACATTGATATTTGCAATTTTTTACGAGACTTTTAAAAAAAGGTGAGCCAATTTTCAAAGTAACAAACGTTTTACTTGAATGACATACTTATTAATATAAAATGCTGAACTGTTTTTGATTAGAATTCTATAGGACTTAACTAGTAGTATGTATTTAAAACAAAAGAATTAACCAAATCAGTTAAGCCGTCGAGTAATCGATTAACATACATAAAAAGTCCTCAACAAATTGAGAACCTCCCCTTTTTTTGGCGCTTAAAAATAAAATTAGAATTAGCATTACTCTCGTTTACCCCGTCGGGTAAAAACTAAGATATAATATATTGATAACGAAATAAACGTCAATGAATTTATCTGTATCGTTAAAATTCCAATTTATGTAACGCGCGGCCTCAGGTCAATGATAAGATGGTGCATTGAATTTCGTTATTATTGTAGTAGATAGTGGCCACGAGCTAGTGTGTAATTGTTACTAGTTTTTATTAAAGTTATTTACTTTACAACTTAAGTGACATAACTTAGAATTGAGGGTACAATTAGGTAGAGCTTGGCTGTACAGACAGTATCGGTTGGGTCGGGCATAGAAAATCGTCGAAAAGTAGTCAATATATTTGTGTTATGAAACGGTGTGTAAGTGAGCCGGAATCCTAAACCTTTTATTCATTTCCGTATTTGCTATTCCCTTTAATTCCTCATTCTTTTTTAAGCTGGCAAAGCATTTTTAGCTTTTCTGGTGCTGCAATGTGTATAGGCGGCGGTGATCATTGAACGTCAGATGTCCTGCTTGCTCGTTGTTTACGACGTTTAGATGTCTAGTGTGACAGGTTACATTTAGTTATTAAATTTAAGTCAAAGATGGCGTGAGTTGTGAGTTAAATCGCGCTATCGTTGTGTTGTTTTAGATTTATATGTTTCTTAGATGTTTTCATATTGACTATCCTCAGAAGAATAAAGTGATTTAATTTATAGAACAAGAGTAGTTGTTTTATTATATAAGTACGCAGTTCGATCAATAGTTCGGAGTACAGTGCGGTATTAAACACTCGTTACCCAGCTATATCTGTTTATATTAAAAAAAAAAACTAAGTTTACAAAAGTACTTATAAATTGTTAAACGAAAGAGTACCGATAAAATGCCAAGGATTTTGATACTTGTATTTTTGAGCCTTATCTAAACTAATATTATAAATGTGAAAGTAACTCTTTCTGTCTTTTTGTCACCTTTCACGCCTAGAACTGAATCAATTTAGATAATTTCTGGTATATTTATAGATTGGAAATTTGGTTGCGAAAATAAAATCTATTGGGTTTGAAATAGGGGATGAAATTTTATATTTATGATTTCATATTTATTTGAGTAATTTTTGGTGAAATATCACTAAAAGATAAGCAATTTAAAATAATTTCAAACGCAGATGAAGTTGCGTGTAACAACTAACTGGATGCTGATAAGCAATAATGTGTCAATCCACAAAAAGTCAGATTTATACACATATGTATTGATGTATTCTGATAATGCATTACGTATTTAACATTATTCAAAAAAATTAAAGTCATCTAAACTAAATAAGGACGAAAAAAAGTTACTTAAATTAATGTTTCGAATTTCAAGTGCTTCCATATTTCGCAATTTATACAATTGTCTCAGGTACTCGAAAAACTTATTTTTAGATAACACATTAAATATACCAATCTGCTCTTAATTGAATATAGTTTTTATCAAAATAGAAAACAAAATATGGATATAAGTCTTCAAACAAATTGATTGAGAACACGTTTGTCATGCTTAGACGCCATTTTCTTAAAATGAAGTCCGTGTGGCTTGACACAGTATTGCTTATCAGCGTCCAACTGTAGGTTTAGATAAAAAAAAATTATAAAAATTTTCCAAAATTGGCAACAAATTCAAATTGTTAATTTTATATGGGAATTTCCATTTTGGATTACTTTCAATAGATGGCGTTAGAGGCGGGAAAAATAATTTTAGGTGAAGTTCACCAGGTTTTCTAGATTATATAATTAAAATCAATGTTTGTGCTTTTGCTTTTTATGCCTTTCGACACCATTGATCGGGTTGTGATGAAACCTTGATAGAGTGTTTTAGGGACGCTCTTGAAAATTCCTGGCCCAAAAGAAAGTATATATTTACTTCATTCACATTGTAACGCCGGGTATATTTTAATAAATAAAATTTGGCCCTCCCACGCACACTGTTTCATAATCATAATTTATTTAATAAACAAACTTACATTAATACCTTATGTACGTGTGTTTTACATAATAGAGCTGTTTCCTACTACCTGTCACGATTAAATGAATGTCTATTTAGTTTTTTTTTCTTTGTCGTGGACGTAAATGTCGCTGTCACATTTTCATTATTACTTATTAAGTTTTGTACGCGACTTCGGGAACAAAAGATAGATGTATTTTATTTATACCTGCGTAGTTTTAGTCGTACTTCCAAAGAAAGAATTCTCAATTCGTCTTCTGATTTTTTTATGTATGTTAACCGATTACTTGAAAATATATGTACTGATTTGATATTTTATTTAAAAAGGCTTATTATTGGTAGTATAGAATTTTGATCGAAATCGGTTTATTTCTAAAAACTGAATAACTGGAATATGTGTGTCATTAATATAAACTAAAGTATATATTTTGCTTAAAAGCTGGTTCCCCTTCATTTAAAAGTCTTGTTTAAACAAAAAAACATATTGTTGTCGTAGATTTTCGCGATTATTATTCATTGAAATAAAACTATTTTAAACGGATTTAAATCGCGTATATTAATTATTTTTATCGTCCCGACGTTTCGAGCACTTTACAGCGTTCGTGGTCACGGGTAGACTTAGGTGACATTTGTCGATTTGAGGTTTTAGAAAATATTATTTACAAAAAGTTTTATTTCAACAAAATTTACATTAATGAAAACGAAGCCGCGAGCAAAGCATCGTAAGTTTATATATTAAATACACAAAAATAGATAATTTAATTCCATTTAAAATATAAAAGAAAACACTATTCTATTTTCTAGTATTATCAATATATGGATGCTGATAAGCAATAATGTGTCAACCCACAAAATGTCAAATTTAGAGATATTTATGCAATCAAGACATCTTAATTAAATAAATATTGAAGTGAGTTTAATATTTTGGACTATTCAATAATTTAATATATTTGTAAAACTTATTATTAGATAAAACTCTTTACTAGCGTGTCATCTATGAATTAATTATACATTTTATCAAAATAGAAAAGAAAAGGTGGATATATACTTCTTCAAACAGCTGGTTAAGAAGAGGTTCGACATCTTTAGACGCCATTTTCTCAAAATGAAGTCCGTGTGGCTTGACACAGTATTGCTTATCAGCGTCCATATGTTCTTGCCTTGTACAGACAGACAAACTCTATTTTCAAAGAAGTATATCACGGGTTTTAGTATTTATAAAAGTGTCACTTACGATTAAAATGTGTACATACAATGCCCTTATATGGTCTTATTACACTTCTAGGCACATATCATAATAATATCCATTTAGTGCACATACTATTGCCTTATATAGATTTGACATTTGAATTATTAATAATGGACGCCATATTAGTAAAGGCTGAAAGAGAGAGTATTGTGTTCTCTTTCTAAAGTTTTTTATACATCTATATAATTTTGTAATGGAGGAAAAATGTTAATTCTTTCATTTATTTATTTATTTGATCTATGTTCGTTATATAATAATGGACGCTACACACGGACTTCATTTTGAGGAAATGGCGTCGAAAGATTTCAAACGTATCACTAATAAATTTTTTGAAGGGGTATATATCCATCTGTTTTTTTTTTTAATAAAAGATATAATTAATAATAATCAGATTAGTAGAAAAAAAGTATTATTTATAAGTTACGTACTATAAGGAGTTGTATATGCTGCTGATTTCAGAAGACGCTGCAGCATCAGGTCAAGGTTACGCAGCTGTGTTATTTTGATATAATTAGTAAATAAATGAATAATAAATAACGCATCACACTCAACAAAATTAGTGTGTAAATTTCGACTCGATTGACCAGCAGAAGTTGTGAAGATCCTTTTAAGAACTAGAAAAGAGCAGATAACTTTACAATGCCTTAACAGATTTTATAAATTATATATTTAAATAGCCAAGAAACATTTCGTATACATCAGTTTTTAAATAAAAAAACTCATCGAAATGGGTCCATTCGTTAGGAACTATGATAGCACAACTGACGACACGAATGCGAGTACATACGTCGAACTTATAACATCCGTGTTTTTGGTTGTGGGTTAAAAAGACGATCTTTTTTAATCTTTCTAAGTCTTTATTTTAAGTTGGCAACACTGCCCCGATGCTAAAAGTGGGTGGCGCTGTGGCCTCGTAATAACGTCCGCCACTCGCTAATATAATTGCAGTGACCGCAGTCATAATTATTATACGGCGTTGGATAAATTATTTTTTAAATACTCGTAATTGTTTGACGACAATTTTCTCTTGAGATTTTTTTTAATAGGTCCGGGAACGATGTTAAATTATTGCGTTATTATAATATATGATTTACCTAGTAATTGTTATTTTATATTTATTAGTACACGATTAAAAGGGATTTACAAGCGTGGTGTGTATAGTATATTTTTCTTATCTCATTTAGTAACAATACCCGGAACGAGAATGACGAATTTTTGAACTTTTTTTTTAATTATAATTTTTTGATTATAAAAAAGGATCATCCAGTTTATCCATCTGATCGATAATGTCTCATCTCTAACTCTTATGTGTAAAACGCGATATTTGTCTGCCAAATAAGAGAAGTAAAGAAAAATACACTGTGTTGTATGACTTCTGTTAGGAATATATCATAATATATAATAGTAAATATAGACCGTATTTTGTCTATGGAAAACGCTTTGATCAGTTACTAACTCTATATTGTCAGTATAGTTTTGAAGTTTGTTTTTTTTTAAAGTTTTGTTTGGTTACCATTAAGCATATTGACATCAAATAATTTCGTAATACAAATATACGCAGGAAACACGTCTCTATTCACATACATTAATTATAAACGCCCAAATTAATTTATACGCAGAATACACTTATGATTAATATATAATTATATTACTATATAAATTAGACAAACAGCCAACATCAGACATCATTAATTAAGTTTGTCAATATATATATAAGTGATGTGAATTACTTATAACTGGTTTCAATAGCGATTCTATACACATATGTGATACTAGCTACCCCTCGCGGTCTCACTCGGGTTTATGCTTACTGCTACGCTCCTATGAGTCGTAGCGTGATGTAATATAGCCTATAATCTTTCTCAATAAACGATCTATCCAACCAAAAAGATGGATATTTAATTTCTTAACAGTTTATTAAACATGCCAGAAACATTACACAGATACATATGTATATGTAACAGGGGAAGAAAGTATTATAAGTACACTGATCCCTAGAAGAGATTTCTTCCAGCATACCCGAGAAAGATAAAATGTAGACAGAAACGGTAACAAGTAGACAGAGCAGTTATCCACAGATAAGAAAATCACTAAAAATTAAATTAATAACAGATATTAAAACAAAAAATGTTATTATTAATTGACAGTTTAAACAAATACTTTTCGACCGGAGGTAGCTTTTCATTTAAAAGACTAATATATAATTTTCAAAGGTACTTTAAAAACCTACGTGAATAATTGTAATAAATTGAATTCAGAAAACACGGCATAATACAAGTGCTATAACTTAAAAATGCTAATCCATACACGAGGAATTTAAACGCCAATAATGGACAATTAAATTGCAATAGTACTTATACTAATTAATTTGATAACCATTCCTACTATATCCATAAAAACATTTTGAAATATGCTCCTTTAATTCTAAAGGTGCGCTGTATCGCAAACGATGAAACGATCATTCAATAAAATTATTCTGTAAGAACGAATTAACTCGTCTGCGAGTTAAATATGCAATTTTGCAACGTTTGTTGAAATGGGACAGTAAATACAATAATTATGATAATTGAAATATGCAGACAGCGATATTAATAATAAGTATGTCGGCTATTCGAAATCAACAAGTGAAGTTTGTTCTTGAAATAGCTTTGAAGAATTTAACAAGATATAAAATTAGCAGTTAAAACACCCTGAGCAAAAGATATTCCAGCTTCTTTATCACACAACCAGATAGTCAAATTTATATCGTCTAGAACCTCTTAGTGGCTTAGAACAGTAAGTTGTAACTTATAAATAAATAAATAAAGGCTCATGGTCTTGTGTCAGGGGTCAGGAAACACGCACAACACAAATACTAACTCAGACCACGAAAGAAATCCTGACGGCCAATAAAAACGTTTGCCGTGAGCGGGGATCGAACCTGCGACCGTTAGCAGTTCAGTTAGTAGCGCTGATACTGCGTCAGCCTGTCCTTATAATACCATATGTATCAAGTACAAACAACTCAACGATAAATAAGCAAACAAAACTACTAAACTCAGCATACATACATACATAACCTTTTACCTGAAAACATGTCCACGTAGTTTTATACGCAAAGTACATATGTACGAATTCTCGGTAAAAACCCATTTTATGATAATAGTAACAGTCTAAAACCCACTACACACGTTCCATTTTTTTTTATTTACGTTTATTATCTATCATGTACACATGAAAATTACCTTGTTTTTACCCCACAAGATTGTATTAACTCAACGCTAATTAAGGAACATTATAATATGAAAACGTTCAGTTAGCTCCTTTCTCATCAGCGTTAACGTCATGAACAACGTGCAATTTGTGAAATAGTCATATTATTTCTTTCCATACTTAATAATTCTTCGTAAAACGTACGTATGCATGTATGATAGATTAGCCGGTTGTCGGTCGCTTAGCGGTAATCTTTAGTTAATTTAATTTTAATAGCTGGACGCCATTACAAAGATACGCCGTTCGACGCAGTCTGTCATTATATTTGCAAGCTTTTAGAAGTTGAAATGTTACGGAGATTACGTTTAATGAACGGTGGAATAATTAATGGTTTTGATATTTTGCGTAATTAACATAAATGTTTATATAAATGTCAGGATAATTGAAAACGTCTGAGCGTATTAGGTTAGATGTTTACTAATGTTTTTCGTAATGGTTTATATTATTCGGTGACTTATTTTATTAACTGTCCGCGGTTTAGACGTGTTATAAAAAAGTTTTTTAAAATGTTTACACGAATACACTACGGGAGGAGGGTTAAAAGAGGTCATTCTCATTCGTAGCGTATGTTTTTGTGAATATTTGTTGTCTCATAATTTTGTCATTTATTAAACGAATTTGGAAATTCTTTTTTTTATTTCAGAGGGTATAGGTACTTTGATATTAGTCTCATAGAATTTTTATCAAAATTAATTTAGTTGTATGGATTTTATAATTAAAATAACTGATATGAATATGTCATTTAAGTATACAATGTTTTATTTCTGAGGTCGTTTTTTTATTGTTTTATTTATGTCTTATTATATCTAGACATAAAAAATACCACCTTACATTTATAAACATACACTTTCACCCACTATATAAAACGATCCCTTACATAATAATTAATTAGTATATTTCTCTCCAGGTCCAGACATCCCTGGCTTCCTCCTGCAGCCGTTCCGTAAGCCCAAGCGGATCAGAACAGCCTTCTCCCCCTCCCAGCTACTCAAGTTAGAACACGCCTTCGAGAAGAACCATTACGTGGTTGGAGCTGAAAGGAAACAGTTGGCTCAAGCTTTGAGCTTGACTGAAACACAGGTAAATAAACAATTTTTGTATTGACAAATAGATTGGCGCAGTGGTTACTGGAACAGACTGAAGCGTTAACACTTCGGGTTCGATCCTCGCTCAGGACAAACGTCTGTATTGGCCATACGGATGTTTGTCGTGATATCAACAACTCGTAGCTCAGCAAGACTCCAAGTTACGTGTACATATGCCCTATTAACAGAATGTTAAATTCGACGATGATAAGCAATACTGTGTCAAGCCATTCGGACTGCATTTTGAGAAAATGGCGACTAAAGATGTCAAACCTATTCTTAATAAATTTGTTTGAAGACGTCTATATCCATCTGTTCTTTTCTATTTTGATAATAGGTATAATGAATTAAACGCAGATTGGTTTAATAAATTTATCCAATAGTAATTTCTTAAAATATTTGATTTATGCATAAATCAGAAATCAGAAAAATATTGAGTACACTTCAACATTCGAAACATTAAATTAAAATACATTTTTCCCTACTTATTTAGTTGTGATGACTTGAAATATTTTTGAATAATGTTAAATACAGAACGTATTATCAGAATACATTAATATCTCCGAATTTCAATTTTTGATGGTTGACACATTATTGCTTATCAGCTATTGTATTTCGCGTGATGTTATCACAATGAATTTCAAATTAAGTTGCAAAGCTCTGGCATTTTCATTATTCATACTTTTTTCTTTTAAAGAAGTCTTTTAAATTATCGTGTCAATATTGTTCGGTTGTAAATTTTTTATCTGTATTTCCACGTACATAAATTAATACATAATACATTGATAGTTAATGAACACACTGACAACGTAATTACATGAAATTGAAGTTAATAAAAAAATATTATCATTGCAATCCATACTTCCTAAAATTATAAATGCAAATGTATCTTTGTCTGTATGTTTTTTAGTAGTTCAAGCTTAAGAAGTAGCTAGAATAATGTTCCTTTCAATGTTTACCTTATCAAGCTTAAAAAGTTCGAATAATGTACCTTTCAAAAGGTATCATAACTTTCAAAATAGTTTTAATGCTTCCAGTATTTACTTCGCACATTAAAGTCGCTCTCTATTTATTATAGAATGTATTATTATTTATTATTTTACATAACCATATTTTATAACTTTCAATATATTACGTTGATAACATTTGACGTTAAAAATCTATACCCATTTCCAACTATGACTACCTCCTCAATTGACTTGTTGGTCCAAAGATTCTCTCGTCTGGTTGCTAGGCAACGTCGTCCAAAGTGGTCGGCATTCTGGGTGCCAAATTCATGAGATTTAAACATGTCTATAGTTGTATAGTTGTTACTAGTAGCGGTCGGAATTCGACCGTAGTTCATTAAATTAAATAATTCAACCGATTTCAATATTAACCACAGATAATCTAATCTCAATTTGACTTTAACTGTATTTACTTTATATGCGTATGTGGGTCAAATAGATGGTAGAGTGTGTTATGTTTTTTCATTGATTCAATGTATTTTTTTTGTATAATTAAAAAAAATATATTAGCATTCTGCACTCCTTATCCATATACATTAATGTAATCGAAATTTCACACTCCTCCGTCCGCGTAATTTTAGTAAAAGGGGGTAAAAAGTTTTGCTTCCCGTATAGATATAGTATCTTTGTCTATACACAAATAAAGTAAAAGTAACAACCTATTAATATTTCACTGCTGGGTAAAGGCCTACTCTCCTATTAAGGAGAAGGTTTAGAGCTTAAGCCACTACGCTGCTCCACTGCGGGTTCGCGGATATACCTGTGTCAGAATTTCTCTCCACACATGCAGATTTCCACGATGTTTTACTTCACCGCTTAGCTCGAGATGAATTGAAACGTGTGCTAGTCGGGGTTTGAACCCGCGATCATCGGTTGAGATCGACATATTCTAACCGCTAAGCCATCACGGCTCACTATACACACCTAAAACATAATAATTTTAAAAACAAAACATATGCACTATTAATTGATTATGACGTTCGTAATAATGAAATCGATTAGGTATTACATTGCGTTTAATGTTAAAATAGTTGAAAAAAATTTAATAATTACGTTCATTAGCGTTGCGTGCGTCCTGAGTACGGACAGAAGAAAAATATGATTATTTTGTTATCTAGAATCAAAGTTAAATCATTGAGGCTTCTGTTGGGTGTAAGATGGTGTTTTGTTTTTGGGGATAAATTAGAATACATTTCTTTATTTAGCTGTAATTTTTTTCTTATATTGTATGTCTGCATAATGAATTGGTCTTTCTGATACATTTACTAATGAGAATAGTGCTCATTTAATATTAATCAAAGATAAAATATTTTATTCATTTAAATTTAATTTATCATATCCTTCACTTATGAATATGTTAATTTTCATGTTATAATATCACTATATTCACTAGCTATCACTATATTTTACAGGACACTCACAGATAATATTTTAAAAATATAAAAAAATGTATCGTAATAAAGTAAATGGTCCTGAAAAATATATGGTGCGCTGATAAGCAATAATGTGTCAACCCACAAAAAATGTAATTCGGAGATATTGATATATTTTGATATTGCATCACCTATTTAACATTATTCAAAAAAATTTACATCTTTAGACGCCATTTTTCTTAAAATGAAGTCCGTGTGGCTTGACACAGTATTGCTTACTAGCGTCCCAATAAATAATGTGGTATATTTGAGATTGTTTGCCTATCATTATCCTACATAAAACTATGTTTAGTGAAATAATTAAAATATTCATAGACTAATGTTTCTGCATACCGTACTAAAGACACGCCCGGGTGTGGCCGGCGATTATTAGCCCGGTTTCTACAGCATTGATATTATTTACAGCTGAATGCAAGCGATGATTGCGATAGTTTCACATTTAGTGCTTTAATGTAGGTCACAATATTAGGTTATTGAAATAATACTATTTTAAATTTAAATCGCGTATGATAACTATTTTTATCATCCGGACGTTTCGAGCACTTTACAGCGTCTCCCCGTCTATCCGTGACCACGAATTATTTCAATCGCGAAGATCTAAGACAACGTTATATTGGGTTATATTATTATAATTAAATATATATTAGAATATTTATCTATTATATCATAAATAATAGTAGAAATGTGAATCTTTGTTCGTTTGTACGCTTTCACATTTTATTTAATCAACAGATTATTATAAAATTTTGCATACGCGTTCAGGGCCGTCATTGACCGTTCACAGATAATCTATATTGATTCAAAAGGTACCCTTCTAATTTTAAGGGGGACAAAGTTATCAATAGCTCCATAATCCATAATAAGAAAATTATCAAAAACTAATCTGGAAATATATCCTTTAAGTTATAAATGACGGAGTTATGAAGTACCAAATATTAAAAAATTACGAATTGTGACGAATAAATTACTGTTTGCAGTCGGTTTAGAATTGAGTCGGAACTTCTATAAAAACAAAAAACTAGATACTTTTCTTTTTTTTTTCTTCTTTATTTTGTTTTGTGGCTTTTAGCTAGATACTTTAATTATAATTTTTTTTATAAAACGTCATTTTCATGTCACGTCATTGTTCTCTCATTACACAATGCATCCTGTCATTAGCGCGTCAAGTTAAAATTATAATACAAATTGTTGTAGAAAAAATTAGTGAATAAAAACCGTTTATTTAAATATATGATTGTTTTATAAACGAATCCATAAACTAATTCATTCCTTTGGTATGATAGCTTGTTTTATAAGGCCATCCATATATGTAGTAGAATTATAATGAAGTTGTCTGTATGTAAAAAATGCACATAGACAAAAAAGATAAAATTTTACGGATTAATTCATTGGAATGAATGGTTTGTCTCTGCATCGAGTTATTTGTCTAAAATTCCTAGTGAATAATCAAAGTATGTGTTTATAAAATTACCTGTTTATTCTAAGTTCATATAGACATACTAATTAAGATTAAATTACTATTTTATATATGTTTTATAATCGCTGATTAGGTTTCTTTATCACATATTTGCGCTCAATCTGCGTAAGGTTTATGGGCTGTCAAGTGACTGTATAGTCTGTGACATTCGTTCAATTGTGACTCTGTGACATTAGAATCAGATCCGGTTCCTAGCTGCTTCTCCGCTACATGCCACCGATGCGTGACCACATTGAATGCTGGTTCTGGCAAATCATCGTGTGTTTACCAACGACAAGACAATATAAAGATTTTTGTTACCGAAATTTTTAATTTTTCCGTAAGAGTTTTCAAAAAATTAACCAATTAAGAGAATCTGTTTATAACCGACTTCAAAAAAGAAAGAAGTTATGTTTAACTGTTCGACTTATAAAATGTTATAGAAAGTATTTATTTTATGCCTTTTAGTTTACTTATTGAAGTTTTTGAAGTAATTGAAGTGATTTTCATTGACAGATAAGCAAAATCACGGTTTTAGTTAATATTACATAACACTCAACATAATGATATCAGAATAAAATTATTTATAAAGACGTCGTTAAGAAATTTATTACAGCCATTTAGTGTTGTACATCCAACGTTGTAACTGTTGTCACTCGATAGTGATGTATTTACAACAGAATCGAGCATTATAAATAGACAAACATCGTTTTATAATGTTATCATGAATTTATTAGCCGCATTTATACTAATGACCATGTATGGAGGTGACATTATTTATTGGACTATTATGTGGACTTTTTTTTTTAATTTTCAATTGGCATTAACGTTGTTGTCTTTGGTAAAAAATGTTTTTTTAATAGACATCTTTGGCATTATAGTTTTTGTCTTTGATAAAAAATGTTTTTCTTTTTTTTAACAGACTTGATTTTATTTATAAAAAAAAAATATTAGTTACGTTTAAGTCAATGTAAATTTATATTCGAAGAAAAAATTAATATTTATATATATTTTGTTAAATAGAACATTATTTTTTGAAGTTATCATGAATTTATTAGCCGTGTTTTAGTAAACTTATGACCATTTTGATTGTCACATAATTTATTGGTCTGTTTTTTTATTTATTTTCAATTGGCATTACGGTTGTTGTCTTTGGTTCAAAAATGTTATTTTTTTAATAGATTACATATTTTAGTAGTAAATAGCAACGTATATATGTTTAACTGTATATTGACTTATATTAAATAAAAAATAAATAATAGATAAGATCGTTGTTAGAACGTATTCAAAAATTTAAATCAAAACCACTTTTTGTATTATTCTAAGATAAATTGTATTTCTATTCATGTATAAACCAAGACTGAATTACATTACGTTTGTAAAAGGCTTTTTTAAAATGCTCAGCTTTTTCCTTGTAAGAATCCGCTTTTTAAAATCATCCTTCGTGTAAAGAATTTAGCATTTAATTGTAGTAACGTGCATATTTAGCCATATTAGTCTATAACTTAAATGCTAATATCCTCGGAGATATTACACCGCGTGACTTTCGTTATAAGGTTCATCTCTCATTAATCATTCAGGAAAGGGATGGGGAAAGGATTAGGTTCTCTCACTCACCGTAAAAGCCGTAGCTATATTGGCAACTTCACGCCGATCTTTTGTGAGAGTGAGGTACTGCCCTGTTCGAGCCAACCCATTCACGAGCTGTAGTCTGTGGTTACAGCTAGACGTCAGTTTCGTTGGTTATGTTCGCGTTGGTGAACCTACAACAGAAGGATGTTACACATAAACACAACAATATTTTTTGCAATAAAATCAATTATTGATTCAAATGTTAAATTTAATTATCAACAAAACACAAGCTAGCTAAAAATTATATAATCGATATTTCTAAAATTAATACTTAACATAAACATATTTCGACATTTCGTCGGTGACACTATAAATACAATACACAGTGTAATGGGAAATGTCCATAAGGTATTATTTTAATAATGTAATTTACTATTTTAATCAAATTTAGATTTTATAATTGCTTATTAATATTATAAATGCGAACGCGTCGCTTCTGAACGTAATTTATATTAAAAAAATTTTAAATACATTGCACGTTTAGTAAAAAAGGTTATAGGCTACATAACGTCCCTCTATAAGTCATAGGTGTGAAAAAAATAACAATAAATACGAGTGAAACTGCAAGCGTTAGCTAGTTTTATAATAAGGGTTCCGTACAATCGTCTGGCCATCCGTTTTTAACAGTCTGTAAGTATCTTATAAACCATCATAGGTAGAGGGTTTTTTTCACAGACTTTTATTTCTATTGCCGCTGTAAAAGTATATAAAAATAAATGCTTAAATAAAAAAAAAAACTTGAAATAAAAACCTTAAAAAGAGAAAAGTGCTCATAATCTTGAAATACTTGAAATTTTTTTTATATATTATTATAGCGTCTCTCTGAAGAGTTTCCCTTCACAGTTTCACTCGCGCTCATAGTTACTGCTTCGCTTCTATGAGCCGTTATGTAATATAACCTAGAACCTTCCTCGATAAACGAGCTATCCAAAAAAATTTTTTTTAATCGGATTAGTAGTTTCAGGGATTACGTCCTACGTCC
This sequence comes from Hypolimnas misippus, assembly GCA_037950945.1. Lineage (NCBI taxonomy): Eukaryota > Metazoa > Arthropoda > Insecta > Lepidoptera > Nymphalidae > Hypolimnas > Hypolimnas misippus. The sequence continues at coordinate 9,199,736 of JBBEEQ010000009.1, forward strand.
AAACTTAGAAACACGTTTTATAATATTAGTACAGAAGTACAGTATTACATCTTATTACTTGGGAACTATTCGTGTGCGCTCCGACTCGTACTTGACCGTTTTTTTACATTACAAGCCCAGTCATTCATGACTTTATACTTTTTTCCCCATTTTTTAAACGAAGAATGCGTTGTTCTTCTTCACAATTAACATCGAAAATTGCGAGGTAATGAGCCTTGAACTGATGTTATATTTATTTCATTTTGATGAGGTTTTACTTTAATATTTTTTGCGGCAATTGAAATTTTTTCATGCGTGACGTTAGATATCTAGATCTTTTAACGTCTTCTTCTTCTATATTTACTATATCGACAGGCACGTTGGCGCAGTGGCCACTGCAACTGACTGTAGCGCTAACGATCGCGGGTTCGACCCCGCTCACGGCAAATGTCTATATTGGCCATACGGATGTTTATCGTGGTTTGGGTGTTTGTGTTAGTGTTGTGTATGTTTCCGGACCCCCGACACAAGGTCTCAAGATCTTAATGGGGGCCGTTGAGTGTGATACGTTTATTATTTTATTATTATTATTTATTTATTGCTGTATGGAGCGTATGTTTCTTTTTTAATTCTGTGTTATTTTTTTAGTTAAAAAAAAGTATCAGTTCTGAATTGAAAAGCTACCTCAAAATATAATTAATTATATAAAATTTAGTGTGTGATTTCTTTTTAAATAATAAAAAGTAATGAAGTTATTAGTAATATCGTGTGTGCCAAAATTAAAAATAAATGAAAAAAGTTTATTTTTTTTAATAATAGACAAAAATAAATCGAAATAGTTTGTTCCGAATAATTAATATCAAATTTGTTATCTACGAGTTGCAAAAAAGTTTTAATATTCATACATTTGTTTCGACGTTTCCACAGTTCCCAATAATCAAATTAAGTACATAAACATTTTATCATAATCGCCGTAGACCGTATGAGGCAGGTGTACAATTTACTTAATAATATAAAATTACGAGGCTCGACCAGTTTTGATCATCGGAGAATTTAATGCCAAGCAACATTGTGGATAAAAAAAAGGAATTTAATTATCGTTAATGCGATAAATAGTGAAGGTTTCTTTTGTTAATGATACTTGGGTAACTATATTTGTTGAAGTTTTGTTTATAGTAGTAACATGTATTGTTATTATATCTATTAATAAGGAATTTCCGAATTTGTTGCAATTAATACGTAATAAAATAGTTAAGATAGATTTTTAGTGTTTTTTTTTTGTTATTTAAAAATCTTTTTTTTTTTAATTTTTTGCTGAGATAAACTTTATTTTTTTTATAACATGGACTTGATGGTAATAATACGCATTCCTAATACACAATTACACATGTTATACATCGAACATCATATGACATCGAAAACCAAAAACTTAAATGTTTTTTTCTAAAAGTTTTTTTTTTGACATCACGTTAAATTAAATTATTTTTATCTGTATCAAAATACAGATAATGCAATATCGATAGGTAGTGAAGTAGTGCCTAACTCGTCGCGCACCCTATTCGGCTTAGGGAAGCGTGAATAATTGTAGACACCCTTTAGCTCCGCCCAGAAGATCATAATATGCGCACGTCTTTATATTTCAAATATTACGGCTCCATTTTTATTATGTTTTTATACTGCAAAGTGAGAGTGAATTTTGTATGTGTGAGGTATATTCTGGAACCACTGAAGCTATTGTAAAAATTGTGGTGCAGTTTAAAAGGTACATTATTCTAGATGCTCGTGGAGTATATATTATCTATATATGCGTTATATTTTCAAATAAGATCGTAATTAACGTGAGCAAAGCCGTGAGCTAAAGCTACTAATATATAAACGAATTATTTCGTGTACTTTAATATCGTTTAATATTTAGGATATTTTCGACTGTGTTTGATTTGAAAAAAATGTGTAACGGAGGTAATTTTTTTTTTTAAGAAAATTATTATTTATAGTCTATATAAAAACGGCTGATTCGATTTTCAAAATAGTTTTTCCATTAAATAGCACGTTTATAAAGTGAAAGGCCGTTACCATCAGCGGGTGCTTTGCACAAGTGTTGTAAAGCGCAAATTATTAGAACATTATATACTTATAAATAGGTGAATTTGAATTCAAAATAATTATTCTATGCAGACGAAGACACGAACTAAGTACTCAGATATATTAAACAGTTTCACACACAACAGCCTCTATTAAAGCGCGGATCCAGGATTTTGTTAAGCCCCCCCCCCCTCACACATTTTGTGGTACTTACGAATATAGGTAATATTTCAGAAAAATAATTAAATAAATCGTTTGTCGTATTTTGATTTAGTCAGTGGTCCAGCAGACAACACAAACACCCAGACCACGCCTAATATCTGTACGACCAATACAAATATTTAACACTAACGGAGATCGAGCCCGCGATGTTAGCACTTCAGCCACTTACAGAGACCACTACACCAGCCTTTCGAAGAAATGGTTATTCGCTAGTACTAGCTCTACCCGACGAAATTCGTTATTTATTGCAGACTAGGTGTCTTTTGCGATTTTACTCGCATTAAAGGTAATACCACAGAAAATTTTGCAGTTTTCAATAAATACGTTTAAATTGTATATTAAGAAGTCTTTAATAGCTACAGCATATTATTCTATACAAGATTATATAGATGATAATAATGCATTCAGTATAGCTGGATTTCATACAGGATGTTTAATATAAACATTTGTAATTTTTAAATGTATATACTTAATAACACAATTTTAAAAGAGTACCTACCGAGTTTCTTGCCGGTTCTTCTCGGTAGAATCTACATTCTGAACCGGTGGTAGCTTTTCCTTAATTTAAGTACTTTTTGTTTCTTTTGACGATTCATAAGTGCTTTTAAAAGCCTACTTGAATAAAGTATTTTTTGAATGATTGATTGATTTGTGACTGCGTCGCTCTCGTCAATCGTAGCGTAATATATGTAGCTTATAACCTTCCTCAATCAACGTGCTCTCTAACGCAAAATGAATTGGTCAAATGCGATCAGTAGTTTCAGAGAACCCTACATAAAATGTTCACCTCTTTATAATATTAATATAGATGAAGTTATCTGTTATTTCGTAACGCAACCCCCGCTCCCCGAGGGCGCGCGTGTCAACACGACGGCGCCCCGCGGCTCCGCCCATGGGGTCGAGATGATACTCGCACCACGAGATTTATAACACCTAAATTGTACCTACTGTAATATATCTATATATTATTATAAAAATAATTTAGGTTTTCTATGTTTTTAACTGCGTGGAAATATTTTTGCTTGGTTATGAAATGTAAAATCAGTTATCTTTGCCAAAAATCAAAACTCGATATATTTTTTGAAATAAAACTATTTTAAACGGATTTAAATCGCGTATATTAACTATTTTTATAATCCCGACGTTTCGACCACTTTGCAGCGTTCGTGGTCACGGGTAGACTAAGGTGACATTTGTCTGATTGAGATTTTAGAAAATCCGTTTAAAATAATTTTATTTCAATGAATAATAATCGCGAAAATCTAAGACAACGATATATTTTTATTCGAAATAGGAATTTATATTCTCCTTTTGAACGTCAAGAAATTGAATCTACCACGGTTTCGGTAAAGTTTACCATCAGACCTGAGAAGAAACATAAGAAACTCAGTGAGACTTTTCTTTTAACAATGTTAATATTGGTTACAAATCATAAAATGTATCGATACAGGCTACATCGTATAAAAAAGTCGCTTTTAATTATGCAATGGCTTTTAATACGATGTTTATGAAAAAACCACGTGATTCAAGAAGAAGGTTTATATTTAGCGATAATACATTGGTTATAAAACTGAATTATTATAGTAGAGGAAACTTGAGGATTTTAAAGGTTTATAATGATGTAAAAAACTCAATTACATCCGTGCGAAGTCAGGGCGCTATTTGATTATAAAAGATTATATAATTGACAAATTGTGAAGCAAAAACGATGTAGGTACCTCTTTATAAAAAAATGCGCGGACGTAGCAGTATGAAATATCGCAAACTTATAGGTGATATAGAGAAGGACTGCAAAATGCTAATATTAAAAAAACGTATTAAAATACATTATACACACTACTATGTATTAGACACACACACAGATAGGTATACTTTTTTGTTTATTATTAAAATATGTGGTGAAATTGAGAATGTATTAAAAATAATTACGGTAGAATTCCGACCGCTAGGCGAACCATTGTAATCATTATTCTTCTATATTTTTGTTATTATATAAGGTACTTAAATATATTCTTTACGTGAATAAAAGTTAAAATACATAGGTACGTAAAGTGACATCCTTATTTTATGAATATGACTGGCGAACGAGCAAGCAGGACTGATGTTAAGTGATCACCGCACATGAATTGAAGCACTAGAGCAGCCTCAAATGCATCGCCAACTTATATGGAATGAGGGAGAAAAGAGAGAGTGGAAATAAGGAAGGGTTGGGGAAGGAGGTTAGGTTTCCGCTTCTCTCACACATCGTAAGAAACATAGTTATATTAGCTTCTTTACGCTGACTTTCTGTGAGTATGCATGAGTCGAGCTAGCGAGTATAGGAATTTGATTCTTAACAAAGAACTCTCTTTTCTGACCCTCTTTTTAACTCCTAATACATAGATTTTCAAAAACCTTTCTTAGTGCACTCTTAAGACATTTACGGAACGTTTGTACCAAATATGTTTCTAGATCCAGCGGTTTAGGCTCTGTGTTGATCAGTCAATGAGTATATCTATATAGATGTAGTCACTTGGCTACGCTGTACCACAGTAAAACCCTGTAAGTGTTATGTGAAACAGCGCGGGATTAAGCGTTTATTATTATCTTTTATATTAGGAAGAGAAGAGCGTTAGGAATATATCATAAAAGTAAATAAGAATGTATTCTGTCTATGGTACCATGTTGCTTAGTTACTATTACATATCGGCAGTACGCACACTTCCTCTAGGATAGATTATTTGTCTTTGTTTTACAAATATACTTATAAGTAAACTAGAATCTAGAACCCTAATAATAACATAACATGGAGGTTACCTTTTGAGTATTTATAGTCTGTTACTGTTCCTTACCACAGATAAAATATAGTTAACTCTGTGGCGGATATTAGTCAAATTATAATTGATTTGCTACAAGAGTTCCATCAATAAATAAACCGTTACAAAATTATGACGGATATCATAATAGTTGATAGTAATAAAACGATGCCAAATACATTCTGTAGCCACATCCGGGGTTAAACAGGATATTACTTTTATATTAATCGACGACGACGTGAATCTGTACAGCCTAATAAAAATAAATTTAGAAATATTTAATTCATTTAGTTCTTTTTTTAATTGGTTATAAAACTGAATTATTATTAATTAAGATTGATTGATATCAAAAAATGAAGCTGTTTTTTATTGAATTAAATATTTTTAATTGGCAACAATTTAGCTTCGAGAAAATTCGAGACGTTAGTCATATTCTGTTCATATTTATTGGCATTGGAAACTTTTTTAATAATGTCCTTTGTTTTTGTTTTTGGACGACTCGAACTAACTACGACTACCTGGTTTAACATTTAGGTTAGGTTATTAGGAATTTACCGTTAGTGCCTTATTTTTGACATTTACAGATTTCGTAACTACTTACGACGTATCTGTTACTAGGTTACAGAGTTGTATAACATAGCTCTTGAGAGTGAAACTTACAAATGTAATTTTCTCTAACAGCATTTGATTAGATTTTAAAGATTTCCTTACATTAAAATAAAACGGAAGAAATATTTTTAAATGGAATAAAATAGCTAATTATTTATATTATCTCAATATTTCGAGCACTTTACCGCAAAGGTGGTCACGGGTAAACTACCAGTCTGATAAAAATCATTAATATACATTATTTAAAACGGCTTAAAATAGATTTATTTCAAAACATCTAATTATGCACATTTATTTTTCTTGTTATCCACTGAGCCAAAATCATTCATTTTTAATTTCCTAATCGCGAAAAAAGATTTACGATGTGACTATTTAATTTCTATAATATTTTCTTAACTATTAATTAACGCGTAAAAATAAAACAGATAATATTTTTTTTTATAATTGACTAAAAAGAGCGAACTTAAGTCCATTTCATAATTTAAAAACACATAACGATCTCAAACTATTATTTAAAATAACAATATGGCCGCCCACATTTCAAAACCCAACATTAATCACGACTAAACTACCGAGATAAATTGACTTACCAATTATATCTGACAATGCGTTTATTATTAACAAGTAATTGATCTTTCGTAAATGTGGCATTAAAATAAGTACATCCTTCTCCCTCGTGAAGTAAGCCCATCTACCCTCCTTGTCTAACGGTAGCGAATTGCGAATAGGGCGTAAAAATTACAATCGTCTAACAACCCCAATTTGTCGCATAATGACGTCCCGCTCTATCGTATACATCTGTCCCGTTTTCACACTAATGGATCGACAATAAAGTAATATAGAGATAAATAGCTTTTCGCTTAAATTTTGGCCCAGTTCGCGTTCTACCCCATAATTGCGCATCTCCCCTCGCAGCTGTCTCTTTCTAACACGCGGGAACGTCTACCCGTCTCGCTTTAATCCGTCGGGGAGTATAATCGCGTACATAAGCACTTAATCGTATTTTGGGGCATGTTTTGAATGACACCCTTTATTTATTCAGTGGGTATCGTTATAACGCGGGTACCCTTCCGTGGAAATTGTTTGCGGAGTCTTATAGCGTTTATGGGACCAGCTGTTTAAGACCCTCTCTGACATTCGCGGCTCGTTCAGTCACGGGTCACGTTATCCTAGCCGTGTAATGGCAGATGGGCTGGTAAAATTAAACTTTATTGTGCTCGTATACAAAGTGTGTTACATTAAATTTGCATCGGGGATTTATAATTGTTTAATCGCTTTTCATATTTTGTTTGTTAATCGCCACTTATAAAAGAGTAGCTCTCCCTTTGGGTTAACTCGCGTTTATGGTTACTGTTCCGATTCTAAGGGTTATAACTCGATAACACTCAATAACTCGAATACATAAATTATTGCTATTAAATTATAACATTGCTACAGTTTTTATAGTCGTTTTAAAACAAAACATAATAACGATAAGAATTCACATTAATATGATAAATGTAGATAAAACACTGTTACGTTTTAACGCCTAAATCGCTAAACCAATTTTAATAAATTTTGATACAGATGTAGATTAAAGATCAAGAGAGCATAAGTATATTTCTCGTCGGGAAATAAAACTTCGAGGAGGTGATATAGACTATTAAAGTTGCACTGATAAATCCATTATTTTTCAAAGGAATAATAACTCGTACGCTTTATATATTAATATATATACGTGTATATTTACCCCCGTGTGAGTTTGACATTTGCTTTTTATTATCTGTACGGTTAACGGATAATGGCTTCTTATTATGTATTTACAGATGATAGATAACGAGTAATTGATACAATACGTACATATTTGATTTAAGACCTAATCCTAGAAATTGTAAATACCAAGGATCTAAGTTCCGTTCTCTTTTTAAAATTAAAAATAATATGACATAGATTATATAAGATTATGTTGATGGTTAAGATGCGTGGATTTAGTATACGCTATATTTTATTTTTTATTAATCTTTATTAATTCATAAAAATATGTATTGATCTAATTTAAAAAAGAGGAACTATTGAATTTCTTGCCGGTTCTCCTCGTTAGAATCTGTATTCCGAATCGATAGCCTCCTTATTAATATAAATACTTTTTTCTTTGTATTGACGATTAAAAAGTGCTCGTGAAAGACTATTGAATAAATTATATTTCGATTTAAATTTTGATTGATTAAAAAATTTATAAAGAATAATTTAATAATTTAGATACATTCATGTATTTTAATTTAGTGAGGATTTGAATCAATTATTGTTCGAAAGAATGAAATCGAATGTACTTTAGAACTAGACCAATTATTTTATTAATATTAATCGTTTTCTTAAAATCATTCTAATAGAGAACCTATATTTTCTCTCGAATGTACCACAAGAGATGTAACTCCATAACATTCCCCATTACTCGTTAAATTACAAGCGTATCCGACGGGGCAGAGTCCCATAGGCCAATTTATTGGTACCGATTGAACACCCCATTTATCACGGTGTGTCCCATGGGGTTTCAACCCTTGTTACGTTATGGGGTTGGTGAGGAAGCGTGAGATGAATTGGCGATCGTTTTGATGATTATCTTCATTTTTATTTGATGATTCTTGTATATAATAATATGAATATCGCTTAATCGTTTATAATAAAAGAAAATTGGACTCTAGTCGTCAGAATTGTGTTACAGTAGTTTATAAGTGTATGCAGTTGCATCTATAATGGTCTCTTGATAAGGTTTATAGTTTTATGAAAGAATTCTTGATATTTTCAAGGACCCCCCGTTCCCAATATGTGATGTTTGTTTTTTTTAATATTTCTTACCTAAGAACTCCGTCATTCCGCAACAATTTTGAATGTTTGAATGTGAATGAATGTTCCCGCAGAATTTTTATCAAAATCGCTTTAATAGTTAGGTTTTTAAATAAAAATAACTGGTTTTAGTGTGGCATATAAGTAAAAAATTGTGTATTTAGCTTTTGAAGTGGGTTAATTTTTTAATCTTAATTATAATTATATAAGTAGACTATATTATTTTTTAATATTGTCTACAAATTGCCAATATTATGTGTTAAACCTATTGCTTATACGCAGGTAAAATCGCGGGTTTTGACAGCCAGTTTCCTAAAAAAAGTATAATAGCACAAACGCAAAAACTCCGCCTAATTGAGAATCAGTCTTTCTCGAAAGTTAAAACTGAAATTAACGTCTTAAAGTACAAAAACTCCCAAGTCATACACATTATGACTTCATTCACAGTTTTAGAAATCCAACATTTCAGATCATGTGTTTAAGACTAATAAAACGAACAATAACTTACAAATATTGCAAGTAAATGCTAAGTTTCATTCTCAACTGAATGCTTGTCATTGTTGAAGATTATAGTTTAACATATGAGTCTTAATACTAGGATTGTTGTTTACAATATAGGTTTTACGAGCGGGTAATGTGATTTAGTACGCTTAAAGCATTTATTATCTGTTGTCGTATGAATGATTTGTTTAAATTACCCTCTTACGCTTCGGTTATTTTGTGGTTTTAACTGACGATGATAAAGATAGTATTATATTTTCACCTTTTGAATCTGCTGATTATCGAATACGAGCGTTATCATAAATTGTGATTTGGCAAAAGCATTTCCGTTGTTTTCAAATGAAATAATCTATAATGTTAGTATAGTATATAATACAAGTATTAAAATATAAAAGAGAGGACATTTTGGATGTGCTATGTAAATCCCAGAACCACGGTATCTATTTTAAAACTTATGATACTATCTGAAAAGTATATTACTATATCATATCGTCGGGGATACTGCAAAGCCGTGTATCCCCAAAATATTAATTACGTTATTGATTAAAAAGGCCTTATGGACATTTTACATTACGTTTTTTATTTGTACTTTAAATAATAATTAACATTTGATTCAATGATGTTATAGCTAGTTATGCGGTTTTGCGCTATCCCCGACAATATGCTATAACTTCTGTATGAATGCGTATTATTTTAAAATTGCTGTAGAGTCGTAATTTTAGTTGGATTTTGCCCAGAACCTACCTCCCTAACATTAGGCCATAATAACTTAACATCAAATAGCACGCCTTGTCGTATGTCGGGTAATAAAACATTTCACAAATATTATCAAATTTTCACCAAAGAGGTTTCGTATTATGTACTTCCTCTGTCTATCTTTGTCCATCTCTGTCCCTCTCTGTCACGCGCCATTACGTCACTACAAAGGGTGTTTGATTGATATTTGATGTCGATATGTAGTGCTAATGTACCGTGACGGATCATTGTTATCTAATTTTGAGGGGAATAAGTGTATGGATTATACGCTTTTCAATATTTGCCAGTTTAGTGAAAAGTAGCTACCTCAGCCTAAAATCTTTAATAAACGTGCTATCCAAAGTAAAAAAAAAACTCTAATCGGATCAGTAAATTAAAAAAACCCCATATAGAAATTCTAGGTGAGTTTAAATAAAGTACCCTAACGTAAATTTTAGAGATACTACTACCATGGAGATAAGTTTTATTACGTTGATCAAACTAAATGAAAGATGCTTGCAATTAATATCTGGCTTAACTCGTTATGTTTTTATTATTTTTATCGAATTTATTTAAAACAAAATAATCTGAAAATACAATACACGTTATAAAAAGTTATAAAGCCTTAACCGATTTAAATGTCAGCGTTATCGACAGAATTTTTACATTATAAATAATAAAATAGTAATTTTGTATATACATAAAATAAAATAGGCAAATCATATCGTTAAATCGTTAACAATAAACGAACCATAAAAACATAACTTCAATACATAAATAGCGTCGCATTTTTCTATTCAATATCAATAAAAGAAAGGATGTAGTACATCGTACATTATTGCCGAAACCAGGATTCGCTTGCATTAACATATTTTCTCAAAACAGTTTTCAAACTCTATGAATAGATTTCACCCGCCATTAAACATGTGACAGATCGCTTCACAAGATGGCGTCCGGTAGCGCGGGAAATCTCTTTGTGTTGCCAGTAGAAAAATTTCGACAGTTTTCTTTCAATGCGATGAAATATTATTGGGGTTGGATAGTTTTATTTCTACAACCCTTTACGGTTGAGTTAATCGAGTGTATATTTTGTTGGGGTAGCCCTACCCTTGTTTGTTACATATCGTATTAATTAAATTATGCTGTTTATATAACACATTAGTATTTTAATTTAATATTTTATGTATGGTTTAATGCCTTTAGTGAATTGAAAAAATATATTTTATTTATAAAATTGTACTTAGAAATTAAGAAAGGAAGAATATAGTGATGAGAACTTCTTGTTTTAATTCTAATTTTACGTTGCTTTTATCATTATATGGCACGTATCTTTGTATATTATTATTAACTTAAATTTTCGAATAAATCTGTAATAAAAAAGCAATTCTTAATTTTCCTTTCTTTTACAGGTGAAAGTTTGGTTCCAGAACAGAAGAACGAAGCATAAAAGAATGCAGCAAGAAGAAGAAGCAAAGACTGGCACCAAATCTGGCTCCTCCAGTTCGAAGCCAGACGACAGCAGCCAGTTCAACAACTCCTACGAAGAAGAAGATGAAGAACTAATAGATATGGACATGGATGAATTAAGTGAGAGTGAAAACGAAACGTAAAAACTAAATTAAAAGTGACAGGACACTCGACTGTAAATAATAATGTAATTTAGTTATAATAGAATACCAATTATTATTTATTTCTTCTAGCAATTCGGAAATTATCGTTGCCAGTGACGAAAATTATATTGAATCCTACTAATTAGTGACAAAGGTAAAGTATTAAAGAGTTAATAAAAAATATATAAAAACAGCTATTAAAATATCATCGCTCAATTAATCTCAATTCACTAACCGACATTTATTCTCCCCGAACAAGCGACCGTGTCATTAAATTAACGGAACGCATTCAAAATGGCGTCCGAACGACTCTTGTTAGCGCGTCACGAATTATTAGATAACAAAATTGGCCGCATTATAATAGTTTTCGGGATTAAATTAATTAAAAATGCCTCCTTTGATGCGTTCCACTGGTGATGTGGGTATAATTAGACAGTTTGATTTTAAACGCTGATACGCAGGGACTGTGAGTTCTAAACGAGAGCTGTCAACGTGTGAACGGGATAGTGATATGGGTGAGCGTGGCGTTAGAGTGAGACGGGTTGTATTTATAGAGATGGAGGTAGATTATTGTACGTCGTTTGTGGGCCTATTATTAAGAGATGGTTCTGAGACTGTATCTCGGGTCTAAATCTTCTTAGTAATTGCTCGCGACGTAACAAAATTGTTTTTAAACTGTTGACGATTGTTCTCTACGGCTATTTGTCTACGCGTTCGGGGCTCGATTAAGATCTCGTAGTCTTGTTAGTGATCGCTTTCACGCGTTAGCTATTGTATGACCATTGTATTGATCGTTTTAGATTTTGACAACTCGATTTGTTAAAAGAGAATTATGTGTATTCGTTTGCACATTAAAATCGGTACTTTTATTATTACTACACAGTAATATTTATGATTATTGATGTGTACATACCGTTTGACGTCTACGACGATATCTATAGTTATATAATATCCTTGTTGAACTTCCTTGTGTGTTAGATTTTTAATATATTCTAAATATAAATTAACGACTCATTACTTTAAAATATTTTTTTATGTTCAGGTAATCTGTTTCAATCAAAGTGGAAGGAAAAAATAAACAAACACTCAGTTGTCAAAATATTTATAATTTTAGAACAATTTCGCGGTAATTTTTGCCTGTATCTGCTGTTGCTCTAGCGATTTGACAGGCGTCTCAGCGACTAACATGTACATGTCAAAATATTTACATTGTACATGCATGTTTGTGTGTAATATCAAATTTTAAAAATATTTCTTTATTATAATGGTTTACATGGATAAGTAATTTTGTTGACCCCTTCACTTTTTAAATCTACTCACTCTATATTCAAAATTAAAATTTTCTTATTAGAATTAATTAAAAGAACTTAAAAATACATCTATTATTTTTAAAACCATTTGTTTAATGTACCTATAAATATTTAAAGTCGACTGATTACAACCATAACAACAATTTTACCCTTGCGTTTTGCATGTGGTAGACGCCATTGTTACCGCCATCTTTAAAATCAAACTACTCAGTAACACTGTTGATAGAAATCAACAATTACGTGTATTAGCTTACCTTAAGGCGAGAATTACGCTTATAAGTTGTGCTCTCAGACTTCCATAAAGCTTTACATAAGTTGCTTATATATCATTGCTTATTCTCTCTATCGTATTGAAATATCTGCTATAAGGTACCGTGTATATTAAGAGGTTAGAAATACGAGGCTAAAACTTACAATTGTAATTTTCGCCTAAGACGAGTTTATCTATCTACTACACTTGTAGATTTGACAATTCGATTTTACATTTAAAATATATCAAAAAATCGAGTAAGATTATGAAAATATTAATGTGTATATAAAGAAGAAATTATCAAAACTCATTACGAAATCTTCATAGGATCTTTGAAGACTTGAAATTCATAAGTCTTGTTCATTTTGTCATGTAATAATTAGTTAAAAACGTGTATTGAAAAAATCAGGCGTAGGATTAAAACAGACGAAGTCCGAGCGTTGTTATTAGCTACATATATTTAAAAAAATCATACTGGGTGGCAGTTAGTAATAAATTCCACAGAAATGTCCATAACGCGATTATAAGCCTAATTTGTATTTACTTTTCCGTCCTTTGTTCGAATGATTTACGACCGAGATCGTGTTCCCGTTCATTCCATCATATTCGTTCGTTCCGAATTAAAAATCTTTATTTCGCGTAATACCTTGTTATTACAACGAAATTAAAACTGTAATATAAGAATAAAACAATGCTCTTGTATTTTATTATCTGTGAAATTAAATTTTTAACGTTTTATTGCGATTAGTTTTTTTTTATTTAGTAAGATATTCACAAAACGATGATCGCAAAATTAAATTTTGTTTCTTCTTTTCTTGTAATATACCAATAAAAATCTTTTGATTAGAAAAATATTTTCTTTGATGCAAATGATAAATCATTAATTTAAAATTTTATTAGTTTGAATGGTAGTTCTACACGTAAAAAGTAAATAAAAACTCTTTTCAAATAATCATAGACAACATTTTTCATTTTACAAGGAACGTTTTAAACAACAGAAATTTATTCGATTTCTTTAACTAAAACAAATTAAAAAAAACACGTATAGTATCTAAATAAAAAAAGTCAAAATAGTTAACGTCGTTTTCATTACATCCACATTTCCATTTTCCGCTCAATTGACCGCCATTTTGATTATCGATTTTATTCATTAACTGTTTCTGATTAGCGGCCATGTCGATATTTAACGATTTCATACCGATGTTTAATTACGTTACTGATTAGGTGAAATTATTCCTTCATTTAATTTAATCGGAGCTGGATTTAAATTGATTTTTAATTCATGTTTATTTTTTTAATATCGATTGATATTTTTAAAATATTCTAAAAATGGAAAGTAAACATTTTTTTTTATTGTAAAGTAATTTTGACTACGTCTTAATCCAATTCGGCTCAGGCATCAGTAAGTCTTGTTTAGGTAATAAAACGATAAACTAGAATTGTTATATTAGAATTATTAAAAAATCTTATTATATGCATTCCTTATGAAGGTGGTGGCTATTTCATATTCATTCTTAACTAGCTTCCGCCCGCGACTTCGTCCGCGTAGAATAGTTACTTTGGGCTAATAATGCATTATTTTAGAACAAATTTGATTAGCATAAAAAAGGTTATAGTGAGCTAACCTTAAAAGATAGACATGTTGTTACGGCCTTTTTTTAAAACTTTAAAAGGGGAATAACTGTGTCATACATAATTTTTTGCGAAACTTTAACCGTTTGCGCAGCGCACGCAGCGTAAGCTCTCTAAATAGGAAAATATCCCCCGGTTTTGAAACATTCTTCATTTGTGCTCCGCTCCTTTTGGTCTTAGCGTCATAATATATAGCCTATAGCCTTCCTCGATAAATGGGCTATCTAACACTGAAAGATTTTTTCAAATCGGACCAATAGTTTCTGAGATTAGCGCGTTCAAGTAAACAATCAAACAAACAAATAAACTCTTCAGCTTTATAATATTAGTGTAGATAACTAATTGAACGCTAACGCTTCGCATAGGTATGCTAAGTCTTAATTAATTTTAATTTGGACATTTCTTAACCAAAGTTTTTCGCTTTTTCGAACGATTTTTCAAACATTTTATTACATACATATATAACATTTATTAGTAATTCAAATCGAAAATACGAATGTCATACAATAGCGTGAAAAGATTAAAATTTTTTTAATTTGACAAAACGTTTAGGAAATTAAAAAAATATCAATTTAGATAAAACAATATGTTATCTGTGTAAGACCGTTTTTGTAAATAAAAATCGTAGCGTATTCCATGTTATATTTAGAGTGTAAAGTCTTAGGATTTATAGAAAATAGTAAAATATAATACTAAATACACACGTTATATAAACACTAGACATATTTATTTCTGAACTGTGACAAACAATACTTTGCAGTCGAAAATAATTTTATATTATCTGTGGAAATAATTTTGGCGGGAAAAGGATAAGTTCATAAGTTTTCAAAGTTTTTGTAAACGTTTATTCAATAAAATATTATATCTTTTTAACATCGAAGTTTATAAACATATACTATTAATGTAAATTACGAATTTTCGCTCAAATTATTGTAGTATAGAGTTCCTTTAGAATTAATGTTAATAATACAGAAGATATTTTACGTTTTATTGCAATTAGTTAAAATATTTGATATTAAGTATTTGTAAACATATCCTATATCTGATGATGTGTAGACATTTTCTCGAAGAAATTCATGTTGAGTTGCCAGACTAAAAACTAATTTTGTTTACAATAAATATTTAAAAAATAATTACTTATTTCTTGTGTTATTTATACCTTAATTTGTAACAAATATTTGTGTATCTGAAGAACACGTTGGTTCCTTTTTAGCAAAAGACAGAATATTACTTTGAAAATCTTAAAATAAAAACAAATCATGGTTCTTAACAAATTTGTCAGTTTTTGTGTTACGACTTATTGTACCATGTATTTAAAAAATGCTTGATTAAAAACAAATAGATAATAAAATTAACCATTGTAATTAAAATATATAACACATAACACAAAACCATAGACAAAAAAAATCTTCATTTTTTTTTCTATAGTCCATTAATTAGATATAAGATGTGGTTACACATATCAATTAAGTTACAGTATTTTTATAATAATATTTTCTTGTCATCGCTTTTCCATCGACTGTGTGAATATAAAAAGTTATGTAAATATCCATTATTTATTATTATATCGCGTACTTAAATTAAGTGACTTGATTGTGAGTATTAAATATTATCATACTGGTATTCTTAATATGAAAAAAAAAAACTTTGTCTATAGAACCAGAAAAATTGTGTTTATAAAAATTTTTCGGAAAAATTTTATTTGTAAAAATGACGAAATATGAAAAAAAGGTAGAGATATGATGTGTATTTAGTTTTTCATTGAGTCAGTGATTATTAAGACGTTTGTATCACGGGATTCAACCAATCAGACATTATACATGTAATTAAAGATGTTCTAAAAATGCTTAAGACACTTTTATCAAAAAATTAAACGTGATTTTGTTTCTAGAATGGTGTGGTTAGTCTTCATATTTTGATCCTTGCATGATTAGCCCTTAAATTCTCACTGTATAAAACACTTCTTTCAAAGCCTGATAGGCTAAGCTTAACTGAGATAAATTAAAAAAATTACTAAATTCGGCAAGATATGGCTGTACTTTTTTCAAATAATTTTTCCATGATTAATATATTTATAAATATATTTTTATTTTTAATGAAATAAAAAAAATGCATTTAAGGGTTAATCTGAACCTTACCATGGTTAGGTTTAGACTAACCACACCCTGGGTTACTCAGGGTTAGTCTGAACTAAAGGGATAAAAATTTTCTAAAACATCCAGATAACTTTTTTTATCTGTATAGTTTAAACTGTAATGGAATTGTGTGATACTGATTGTCGTGTCATGTTTACAATCTCACAAATCAAATTGTTTTACCTCGATACTGTGTACGCTCATGATCTGAGTTTAGAGTAATTTAAACTTTAGTTTTATAATTTTTGAACTGTTTAATAAATTAAAAATGTTATAAGGATTTAGCATTGCGTCATTTTTGTAATTTACATTTTTTTTAATCCAGTATGATAAATTGATCTTTTTAATTCGGAATTTCATGCCATAAAAGGGAAATTTGTAAATATTATTATTAATATATTAATATTACGAAATGTAAATGACTATTTAACTAGCTAAGTGTACATATGTGTGTTAGTTTCGGTATCATTGTAAGTGTATGTGTGTATATTCTGCTAACACTTCTCTATGTGACTGTACCCAGTAATGTATGAGTAGTAAATAAAACAACGAGTGATATAAAAATATATGTTTTTACTCATTTATTTTGTTGTTTCATTATTGAAAAATATAAAAAAAAGACTCGAAAATTTCTTATATTTTTTCTGTCCGTGACAAAAATAAAGTACTAAAATTTTCAGGTGTAAAGGAATGATGAACAACTTATGTAAATCTTGGTGAAAGTTTCAGTTTGAGTAAAAACCTTTTCTAAATTTCGAATTAAAAATCGAATTGCCAATTAATGGGACTTACACCTATTTGTTTTTGATGACGTTCATATAAAAAACTAAATTAAAAAAAAAGTACATTTTTTTTTCGCTTTTCGACTTCGATATAGTGATTTTAATGAAATTTCGGGTAATCTTCAAATTAGCCTAGCGGGTTTCGTGTGAAGTTTGGTAGCGATCAGATCAACGACACATTTTTTAAGGTTTTTAGAAATATATTTAAAAATACTTTTAAAAGATTAACTGCAGAGTTTCTTTTTGACAGAATTTACGTTCCGGAAGTATTGTTTGTATTATTTAAATTCTACATCTAAATATATATAGCTCAAAGGTGACTGACTGATATAGTGATCTATCAACGCACAGCCCAAACCAGTGGACGGATCGTGATGAAATTTGGCATGCATATAGATGTTAAGACGTAGGCATCCGCTAAGAAAGGATTTTGAGTAATTCTATCACAAGGGGTTAAAATAGGGGATGAAGTTTTCATGAAACTTTGTCAATTTTAAACCGATCGGGCTGAGACGTAGGCATCACAGACGAAATCGCGAGCACCAGCTAGTTTAATCATATGCTTGTTTTGTAATGCTTTATTGATAAACAAACTTCTTCTCTTATTATAGAAGAGAATATGAAGCTTAATACATCACGTTGCACTAACACAGATCACCATCACGGGACAGTCCCATGGCCCATTTACCCTGTCACTTAGGAAAAATATATGCAATGTTTTTTTTTTTCAAAAAATGTTATCAAAAGTGTCTAAAAGGTACAATTCGATGTTGATTTATTCAAAATATCAATGATATTTTATATATCTTAAAGATATGATATCAGCTCATGGATTTTAGCGCCTAGAATGCCGATCACTTTGGACGAAGCCGCCTAGCAACCAATTAGGGACTGAGTATGTAGTACAGGCGAGAGTATCTTTACACCAAAAATATAGTGAATTGACGAGTATATCAAAATTGCAAATTCAATTCAATTCTTTAGTTAATGGCTTTTAATTGTGCCAATTAGACACATGTTATTTCGCCAATTTCACGTGGAATGGAGAAAATACGATGGAGATTTGTTGGTGGTGTCGAGAATCCAACTTTAACTAAATTTTGAAAACACTCTAAAATAGTTCATTGTTAGTCCTTAACCTAAAACAACACTATCATAAATATACACATTATACATAATAGTATATAAATACAAATAATTTTAATGGGACAATCACATGTTTTATTTACAGTTTAATTTTATTACAATTGCAAATGAATACAGATTATTAATATCAAATTGTATGAACGTAACATATTTGCACGCTGATAAGCAATAATGTGTCACAATATATAGACACTATCTGCCTTACTACAAAAGATTTAAACAGATGTTAAACGCGTGTTTAAAAAAATCCGTACTACAAATCCGCGTCTAAGCACAGTTTTGAGTTAATCATGCTTTAGATATCGATTAGCATACGTTTAAGTGAGTTTAATAGATGTCTAAAACCTATTTCAGCTGGCAAATGTAACGTACAACATTTTATCAATAAATTTTTTATGAGTTTATTCGCTGTTAAGCAATTTAGAAAATATTTTAAGCAATGTTTAATTTTTAAACACTGTTTAGCTAGACACGAGTTGAACATGGTTTTAATGCGTCTTTTGTAGTATGACTGTATATAATAGCCACAGGGTCATTTTGAGAAAATGGCATCTAAACATGTCAAACTTATTCCTAATAAATCTGTTTTTAGAAGTATATATCTATCTATTCGTTTCTGTTTAGATAAAAGATATAACGAATTAAAAGCAGATTGGTATAATTAAAATTTTTATTTTATAATAAGTTTTTCAAATATATACTCAATATTTGCAAAATATTGAGTACACTTCAATATTCAAATTATATTAAGAAACATTTATCTGTACGTATTTAATTCAGATGGCTTTATTTTTGAATAATGTTAAATATGCTTTATCAGAATATATCAATACCACCGAATTTGACTTTTTGTGGGTTGACACATTACTGCTTATCAGCATCAATATGTCATATAAAGTATATAACGTAATATCTATTATTAGGCCTCGACCACACAGCACGATGACGTCACGCATGGCCGCATGCACGGCTTGCATACCGATGGCCACGTGACCCGCATCCCAATTCAGTTTTATTGACTAATTCGCCATATGCCAATTGGCTTGGATTCTTTTTGTGTTTTAAACTTTTGTGTTAGCTGTTTTGTAATTATATTTTATTGTTTCGAAACGATGTATATATATCGATACCTCCCACGTAAGTTATTGTAACCCTAAAATTACAATTTTACAGTAGAGCACTTTTAATCCGTTTTAGTTTGAAAGTTACAACAAAATACGCCTTTTTTCAGGCGTATTTTGTTGTAACTTTCCTTGAAAAAAAAAAGATTTTTGGTATTTTTCACTTTGAATGCATTAAGCAATGCAAATTCGTGTAGTATTCAGTAAAAACGCTAACGGCAATTTTGTGGCTTACAATAACTTACGTGGGAAATATCGATATAATTATAACATTTATTGTATGTGATTGTGTGTGTATGTTTAAATTATTATGAAAATGTTTTTTATAGGATATATTAATTTTGCTATTTTGAAAAAGAGCAGCAATTTCTGTTAAAAAATAAAGTAAAAAATCTATTTATTATGTACATATATCATTTCAATGGTGTATATCGTGTATGACATTATTGCATTATATATATTTTTTTCCTCAATTCCTATTACAGTGTTTTTATTACTAGTTGAGTCTTGCGATTTCACTTGCGTTGTAGTATGATGTAATATAGCTTATAATCTTTCTCAATAAACGGGCTATCCAACGCAAAAATCTGTAGTTTCAGAGATTACCCCCTACATACAAATTTACACAAAAATTATATCTTTTTATAATATAGATTGGAAAATAAATCAAATGCATCCGAGTTAAACCGCATGAAACATAATTATAAAATATAATTACGTCAGCAATATATACAAACAATAAATATAAAGGAAGCAATTTACATAATTGTTATACTTCTGTAGTATCTGATAATTATAATTGTTATTTTTTTTAATATACAGCCTGACACGATAAAAAGCCTGAATATACAACCACGTTGCAACACCCTGTCGTGACTCATTCTGACGTCGCGCCACGGCATGTTCCGACGTTGCGTCGTGGCACGTTCCGACGTCACGCCGTGGCCCGTTCCGACGTCACGCCGTAGCTCGTTCCGACGTCACGCCGTGGCTTGTTCCGACGTCACGCCGTAGCTCGTTCCGACGTCACGCCGTAGCTCGTTCCGACGTCATACCGTGGCCCATTCGGACATCACGCTGTGGCTCGTTTCGACGTCACGCTGTGGTTTAATTTGAAAATAAGTGACATGGTTTCTTTCAACGAATTCCTCTAGTTCCTACAGAAGCCGAGATGGCCTAGTGGTTCGAACACGTCGATCTCAACCGATGATCGCGGGTTCAAACCCCGGCTAGCACCGCTGTGTTTTCAAGTGCTAAATATGTGTTTAAATTCATCTCGTGCTTGACGGTGAAGGAAAATATCATGAGGAAACCTGCATGTGTCGGAGAAATTCTAATACATGTACATATATCCGCCAACCCGCAGTGGAGCAGCGTGGTGGATTAAGCTCTAAAAACCTTCTCCTTATAGGAGAGGAGGCCTTTGCCCAGCAGTGGGACATTTACAGGCTGTTACTTTACTTTACTTTATTACAGATTCTGATTTCTCCCTACCATCTGAATGAATTATCTACGTGTATGTATGTATGTATGTATGGTATATATATATATCCACATATTAAATAAAAAAAATTAAATGGGCGTGGAGGGCCAAATTCGTAGCTTTAAGGAATACCGAAAAATACTTAAAGGATCCTCGGGGTCAGCTTTGACGAAAACTAAAACTGCATCATTAGTTTTTTTTTCATCATCAGTCTATATATAGTGTCTGATACAGTCACTCATAAGGATCTTTTGGGAAGTAACACTGCTACTGCTACAACCAATTAAAGGAAAAGGTATATTTTTTACGAAATGCTATTAATAGAGTTTTATTTATTATTAATTTCATAATTTTTTCACGTCAAGAGCGTTTGGTTGTGAATGCCGGGTTGTAGACACGTGCTGGTCACGTAACGTGGTAGATGTGAACGAAACAAAATCTAAATTAACCCTTTATAGCCTGATTTACGAAAGTGTTTTATTTTTAAATATTAGCTGTTAGTGTTTGCTGGAAGGTCTAGATGAAGGAAATAGTTAAAAAATCACAATATTAATTTTACATATTTACTTAGAAAATAAAACAGGTATCAATTTTGATACTTCAAGCATAAGGCCATACAGAAATCAGATATAGCTAGGCTAAAACTAATAGTAATGTAAACATTTGGTTTAAAAGATCGGTATCAAAATTGATACTCTAGGCTATTAAGGGTTAACGCGAATAAAGTCGCGAGCAAATGCTAGTTTTAGATTACACTCGTGATCTCTCATGACGCTTGTATAACTCCTATTTACGACAAAACTCATAAAATCACCCATCGATTGATATTAACACATTTTACGGAATAAATGCGTTATTTTAAATGCTAAACACATATCGATATGTATCGGTGGTCATTAAACTCGTTCAGTATCTGGTTTAAAGATATTTTATTTTGTTTGGAAAATTTCGAGAGAAAACATTGAATTAGGTCCGATTGTAGAATATATAATGTTATAAGTAAACGGATTTAAATCGCGTATATTATCTATTTTTATCATCCCGACGTTTGAGCACTTAATCTAGAGAGATTAAAACTATATAACCTAATTAATACAACTTAAATAATATATCTTTATATAAGGCGAGGATTACATTATTTAGTTTTACTTTCGTAATTATAACGACAAAATTTTATGTAAATCTTTATGAAAGTCTGAGAGCAAAACTTATAAGAGTAATTCGTGCCTAATCTAACGTTAAGATGGTAACTTAAACACATATGTTACAAAAATATACACAGCAACTAACTTTTACTTATAAAGACTTTAAAAAAATAAACCGACTTCAATAATAATAACCAAAAAATTAATACGTTTACAATATTTTGAAGTCAGTGCTATGTAAAATTTTTACGTGTTGTTAACCATCTACTAAAAATAAATACAGCCATAGAACCTGCACGTTTTTGAAGTAGGTTAAAAAGCAATTTCTTTCTGATTATTTATTTCTTATACAATTATATTTCAAGTGTTAATTCTGGGCACTTTTAATTTAAATCGCATTTTACGGTAAACTTATTCCAATCGACAAAAGCATAAGATTAAAAAAATCGCTCAAGTGCCGCGACCAGTGAGGCGCGATGAGTCAAATAGCTCAAGGGATTACACAGGTAGTGGGTTTGATTCCCAGCCGCAGACTTTTCTAGGAAGCGACGCGGGTGGCGCGTTTAATGACATTAAAAGATTTCACAAACAAATATTAGATAAGCATTGAATTGGTTTAAAATTTTTCACCAACTTCAAAAAGGAGGAATTCTCAATTTGTCGCTTAAGTTTTATTTTAATGCATGCTACCTCAGAAATTAGTCATTTTAAAAAATTTTTTTTATTCGATAGCGTATACTGATTTTGGGTCTTTCTCAAGGATAAAATCAGGAATGAGGTTATTCGTGAGAGAACGAAAGTAACCGACATAGCTTGCAAAACTAGCAAGCTGAACTGGCAATGGGCCGGCCACGTCCGCTGCAGGACCGATGGCCGTTGGAGCAGACGAGTCCTAGAGTGGAGACCGCGTCTTGGCAAACGTAGTGTAGGACGTCCTCCGGCTTGGACTGACGACATACGTAAGGTTGCCGGAGCGGGCTGGATGAGGGTTGCGGAGGATCGGGATGTTTGGCGCAAACTTGGGGAGGCCTATGTCCAGCAGTGGACTGCGATTGGCTGACGACGAAGTCGTATACTGATTAGTCTTATTTATCAAAATCGGTTCAGTACTTTGTTATATAAATTCAAAATAGCTTTAATAAGTATGTTATCCAAGTAAACCATATTTTGCTTTTGAAGTTGCTTTTCATATTTAATATAACAAGTGTTATTTGCTAACTGGACGCTAATAAGCAATACTGTGTCAAACCGCACGGACTTCATTTTGAGAAAATGGCGTCGAAAGATGTCATACCTACTCTTAATCAATTTGTTTGAAGACGTATACATCTGTTCTTTTCTGTTTTGATAATAAGTTTAATGAATTGAAAGCAGAGTGATATATTTAATATATTATCTAATAATAACCTTTTCAAATATTTGAGATTATTGTATAAATTACAAAACATGGAAGGCACTTGAAATTAGAGATATTAAATTAAAAACTTTTTTCCGTACTTATTTAATTACGAAGTTGCATTCGTCGTGGTTACGAGCTAACTACTACCATTAGTTATCGCGATAAGACCCGTTATATCAAATATGAATAGTATAAATCGCGAAAGTTTAAAGATATAATTTGAAGTTACTTATTAATAAAAAGTGTTAATTATTCTTGTTACTCGACAGCGAGGGTAAAGAGGTATTATTTCCACATTCAACTAGATATGTACGAGAAAACCATTTTTCCCGCGGTTTTGTGATGTTGCATGACCGTGTAAACATTTTTAACCGACTTCCAAAAAAGGAGAATCTTCGATTCGTTGGGTACTTTTTTATATATTCGTTCACCGATTACTCGAAAACTGTTGAACCAATTTCATTAATTCTATTTTTGTTTAAAAGGGTATACTTTTCCATTTGTTTTATAGAAGTTTCATCAAAATCGATTTACGAGTTTGGTTTAAAAATCAAAATAGCTGGAATAAGTATGTCATACAAGTAAACGAAATTACTATTTTGCGGTTACTTTACTAAATTCGAATTGGAAGATTTTAATCTATTCTTATAATGCGTCATGTATTTAACAATTATAAAAAAATTAATTCAAGTCATCTAAATTAAATAAGTACGGAAAAAAGTTTCTTAATTTAATATTTCGAATATTGAGGTGCGCTAATATTTGGCTCATTGAATTATCTAATATATTTGAAAGAAGTATGAGACAAAACTGTTTCATTATTCTAATTTGCTTTTAATTATTTATTACTTGGTATATGTATATATGTACATATATGTATATGTTTATGTGTATATATTAAATATACATATATATTAGTTTTAATTTATTAATATGACATATTTTTTTTATATTTGCATATGTATAAGAATACAGCAATAAGTTTATACATTTATAATATTATAAAGGTATTTTTTTTTATTTACTTTTTATATTAGTATATACAGTGTACACCAATAACCCTATTACCTCTGGTCATAATATCCTCAGCAACATGGTTGCCTGGCAGAGATCGCTGTTTAGCGATAAGGCCGCCAATTGTACTTATACTTGTTATTGTATTTTATTGTATATATGTGTCCTCGGTGTACAATAAAGTATACTTTCTTCTTTTCTTTCTTTCTTACTTTTATCAAGATAGATAAGAGAAGATATACGTCTTTAAACAAATTCGTTCAGAAAAGCTTTGACATCTTTAGACGCCATTTTCCCAAAATAAAGTCCGTGTGGCCATACTATGTGTATTGCACATATGGATGCTGATAAGCAATAATGTGTCAACTCACAAAAAGTCAAATTTGAAGATATTGATGTATTTTGATACTACGTCACCTATTTAACATTATTCAAAAAAATTTCAAGTAATCTATACTTAATAAGTATAGAAAAAAATTCTTAACTTAATGTTTCGAATTTCAGGTGCGTTCCATATTTTGCAATTTATAAAATAATTTCAAATATTTAAAAAATTATTATTAGATAACGTATTAAATACATGTATCTGCTTTTAATTCAATATATCATTTTATTAAAATAGAATAGAAAAGATGGATATATACGTGTTCAAACAAATTTATTAAGAATGGGTTTGACATCTTTAGGCGCCATTTTCTCAAAACGAAGTCCGTGTGGCTTGACACAGTATTGCTTATCAGCGTCCATATTAGAGCCCATATAATATATAAATGGTATAGGATTGCTTCGAAAGATTAAATGTAAACTATAAAATAAACTTTATTTTTATAAAACTAAATTTTTAGTTTTTAATTTTTTTTCTTTAAATAAGTTTCTTGAAAAAAAATTCTTCGGACGAAAAAACGTACCGTGTTTTTGTGATTTTTAATCTGTTACATTGAATGGATTATTTAAAGATGGCGGATTAGTCGAGTTTAACGCCGAAAGAGGTTTAAACTGTTCTAAATATATAATCTGTTGTCTACTAATTGATCTTTTCGGTCGTTCACGAGGCGGGACGTTTGGTCTTTTGAAATAGAAGGGCTTTTGAAAGGGATTTTCTTTTTTGTTATATATATATATATATATATATATATATATATCATAATTGAATTTGTTTTTTGATATTTTATTTAGAAATAACATAAAGAACCGAGATGGCCTAATGGTTAGTAAACATCGAACATAATCGGGGACTACGGGTCCAAACCTCGGCAGCATCGCAGAATTTTTATGTACTTCAAATTTGTTTTTTAAATTATTTCGGGGGTGAAGGAAAACATCGCGAAAAAACCTGCATGTGCCAGGAGAAATTCTGACATACCGCCAACCCACAATGGAGCAGTGTGGTGGATTAAGCTCTAAGCCTTTTTCTTAATAGGAGAGGGCAAATGCTTGCCCAGCAGTAGGACATTTACAGGTTGTTACTTTTTTATTTATTTATTGTTTTGACAAAGTTATATTATTGACGAATACATTTTTAATCACTAAGGATAATTTACTTTATCAAAATCAAAATCAAAATATGCTTTATTCAAGTAGGCTTTTACAAGCACTTTTGAATCGTCAATACAAAAACAAAAGGAAACTAAACACTAATTAATTAATTAATTTACCACCGGTTCGGAATGTAGATTCTACCGAGAAGAACCGGCAAGAAACTCGATAGTTACTCTTTTTAAAAGTTTTACGATGGGTACATACATTTATGAGTTACAAACATATTAAATACCCTGTGTGAATCCAGCTTATACTAAATCCATGCATGTTTATCATCTATATAATCTTGAACAGAATAATATGCTTTAGCTACTAAGGATTTTTTAATATGTACTTTAAATTTATTTTTCGTAAACTGTAACACTTTTTGCGGAATTTTATTATAAAAACGAATACCTTGCCCCAAAAAGGTAACATTGACTTTGCGGAGTCGAAACTTCGGCGTTATAAGTTTATCCTTTCTTCTCGTGTTAATACAATGCCTGTTACTGTTTTTATCAAAAGAATCAATGTTGTAAAATCATTTATTTATTAAAAAAAAATATATATATAAATAAAAAACTTATTATTATGAAATATAGGCTATATTAGATGTGGTTTTGATATTTTAAATCAAAACCACATCATTAGAATATCTTACAATTTTTAGGGTTCTGTACTCAATGTTGCCCCGTTAGCTACTAAGTAGGTACCACGCACCGCGCGTCATCCTTAAGTGCGAGATATACACTTATAAACTTATAAGTTTTGCTCACAGACTTTCATAAAGACTTACATAACTTATATCTCCTTATTTTAATTCACACCTAACAGCTGGCAATACATCTTTGAGTTGGGAATTATATTTGTAAGTTTTACCTCTCGAGAGCACAGTAACAGAAACGTAGTAAGTAGTTACAAAAGCTGAAAAGTAGGAACTGACAGTAAATTCTTTCAAAACGATGAGAAACTACTTATGTAAATCTTTATGAAAGTTTAAGAGCAAAACTTCGAAGCTCGTCTAAAGCGATGTCTTACGTAGGCGATTCAAAGCGTGTTGATGGCAAAAATAAAGTAACACAGGCGAATTCAATGCGAAACGGTGCGACGCGGCGTCTTTTAAGCGCGAATCACTCTGCACGAAAGCGAATATTATTGAAAATTTCATTGCTTCAATATCAAAACTTGGAAAAAATTGGAAAAACGATAACACCGCAATTAGTTCCCGCGATATTCCGCGCAACACCGCGCCCTGAGAGCTTATGTCATAGATGTCAAGTGTATGTTACTTTCGCGCCGCACCGCATCGCGTTCCTTCACGTAGAGCTTCAGGTCAACAATTAGATTTTTGACCCGTAATAGGGTTGGAATTTTTGCAGAATATTTAAAAAAAATCATCAAGTTAATGTACGGAACAATTGCTGCGAAAGACTAAATAACATTTCACCGGTTTATCTCAAAAGTTAAACGAAACCGTTCGAATCGAACAAGGCTTCTATAGCTGTCAAAATTGTTCTAATAGCGATTGACAGCTCCATCTAGATAACTATAATCAAATTACTCCGTATAAATAGAGAGGGCGACCGCCATTTTAATTGTGTCACCGATAAAACAAGATGGCCGCGCCAACTTAATCGAAAAGCATCCCTATGATTATGAAAATAAAGTTGTGTTAAGTCTTTGTTAAATAGTTTGTGGCCTGTATGTTTTTATTTTGTTTGTATTGTGTTTTATCATTAAATCTCAGTGCGTCAACGCTCGTTTGAGCTTTATAGGCAGTTAAGAGGAATTGTATGCTCAAATTAGTTTCCATATCTGTTAGTGATTATCATTTCGAAATCTTAACAAAAGAATTATTTTGATAAATGTCTTAATTTATTTTTTTGTCGTAGAATTGTAATGGGGCGTGTGATGTATACATTTTAATAATGATTTGTTAAATTATAAAACCGATTTGGATAAATTGTGTGCTTAATAATTATGTTTTTAATAATATTAATTGGAAAATACAGTAGATATTTTTTAAGTAATAAAATGACAATAAAACTAACGGTGCAATCCTACTATATTATCCTACTATTTAATTAAAGGATAAACTTTCATGTTATTATTTTATTGCAAATTATTAAGACATGCATTTATATAAAGTTTTTAAATATGAGTTTTGCACGCAGAAATCACCTACTTTGATGTCTTGCATTCTATTTAGTTTTAATAAATCTTTCATTTATCTTAGCTTTGGTATAAATATAAGGATCTTTCTTTAAGCACAACTATAGACCATTGAAACAATATTCCTTACTTTTTAAAAACAAGACAACACTATTCTAAGCTACACAACATTATTTTGGCAATTTTGCTTGATTATACAATTCCTTTATCGATAATTATACAATTAAAGTCAAAGATTTGTGAGATGTATTTTCTTTTTCATTAACAAAAATACAAAAAAAAACTTTCTGTCAAGACTATTCAGTGTAGTGTTTGTTTTATTATGCTTTTATAAAGTCAAAAGATATTAGATGCTTAGTTGTTAGTATTAAAAAAATATAAATCGGATAAACAACAGAGAAATATTTAACGCTTGAAAGGATTAGAACAAAGATATAAACCGGATATAACCTACAGAAGCACAATCACACAATTACTATAGAATATACAACCACTTTCCATAAAGAGATACACAGATCCACAGATTATAAAATCATTTTTCATACAATTATTGTCTATACAATAAAAAAATAGACTAGCATATTTAATATTAAATTAACGATTGCAGATTATCAGAGTAAATTTAATTCTTAAAATTTTGATAACAATATGCCTATCGCGTTATTATGCTGTTCTGTTTCCTTCTAGGTTATTTTTAATATCATTGTAATGATATTTAATACCAAATATATGTTTTATAGCCCTAAAATGTCTAACATACTTCGAAGACCTGGGAAATAGTCGCTGCCTTACCAGTTAAAAGTCTAATTGTCTAACTTTAACGCCAAATATTATGTACGTAAAATATCTATAGTTGTAT
This sequence comes from Hypolimnas misippus, assembly GCA_037950945.1. Lineage (NCBI taxonomy): Eukaryota > Metazoa > Arthropoda > Insecta > Lepidoptera > Nymphalidae > Hypolimnas > Hypolimnas misippus. The sequence goes on from JBBEEQ010000009.1 coordinate 9,229,058, forward strand.
TCATCAGAAGTAATTATGAAATTACAATTTCTGATAGCGGAAAAATTAAAAAATAAAACCTAATGGCGGAAACCGCGTCTAAATTTGACAGGTGTCAAAAATGACAGCAGCAATAGATTAAAAATTTAAAGTTATAAAAACACGCTCAAAGTCTTAATAATTACATTATTAATCTTTTTTGTATATTATAATAGTCAAACATTTGATTAAATAGCTTCTAATGTCTAACAAAATTATCGAATTAATAGTATTCATTGTAATTATTGTAATTTATTGATTGTCGTTTATAAATTAACGCTTATTAAGTATTTACACATAATATCTTTTATAATGTTTTTGTTAATAAAAAACTAACACCTGTGTCAGAGATTATTGTAATCTTACGAAAATGTTAATCACAATTTCGACATTTCCTGGATTTTGATTTTGATTTGTAGCGACTATTAATTACTGGATAATTATGATATTTTTTGTACATTTTACGTTTTTGATTGCTGTACATTAAGCTTAAATGAACGAATCATTAAACAATAACTCCTACGCTACAAAAAGTGCATTAAAATATTCAACAAGTGTCTAGCTAAACAGTTTTTAAAAATTAATCGTTGCTTAAATCTTGTCTAAGTTCCTTAACAGGGATTAGAATAATGAAAAACTTATTAATAAAATGTCACATGTTACATTTACAGACAGTTAAAATAGGTTTTAGTTTAACTACTATTATAAATGCGAAAGTTATGAGATACGATTTCCGTTACGCACACATACACAAACTTTTTTGTAACTATCGTTTAGACATTGTTTTCTAAATAACTTTTTGATGAGCCTTAACCATCAACCTATAAACAGTTTAAACATAATAGGTTAAATAATCGGTTCAAAAACGAAACTAACAAGGTGCAATACAAGTTAATAGTTAAAATTTTACAAAAAAATCGAACCTACAAAATAGTAAATTAGACAAAAAAGTTTTTGACAGGTGTTACAAGATGGCGGATTTTATTGACAACAGTATTCAGGCGCGATCCAGGGCCAAGGAAAAGGGGCAATTGCTTTTTCCATTTCTTGGCCAAGATTTTCGCCAAAGAATTAGGACGCAATTATAATTTATAAATAATAATTAAGGCTTAAACATTTTACACGTAGTTGTGGTAACATTTAAATAAAAAAAAAAAAACAAATACTGTCAAACCTAAGCTTGACAATAACTATGTAATCTTCTTTTTATATCTAAAAATATAATAATAAAATTACAATATAATATATACAAAAAAAAACTTAACTATTTACATCACAATAATTACATAAATAATTACATAAGCGTTTCCCCTTTGAATTGCAAACTCAAACTCAAAATATATTCAAATGGGCTTATAAAGCACTTTCAAATCGTCAAATTACATTTTTTTTCTTAGATTTTTATAAATACAACCGTTTCGGAATGTAGTCTCTACCGAGAAGAACCGACAAAGATCAAGCAATTCCGATTCTCTGGGCGAAAATCTAATCTTAACTTTAAATTCACACCTTTAACCGTAACACGTATACAAGAGTACCTTTCATACCATCATAGTCAAGTTAACGCAACCCACTCATTTGGTCATGTCAACATTTTTTTGTTGTTACCACAAAAACATCTGGCGGTTCTCAAACCCCGAGGTAAGGGATGCGAGTTAAATTTCTAATAAATTAACATTTAATAAGGAGCCATCGAGCACAAATTGTATCCACGTAATGGGCAGAACCTAATTATATTTATATAAATGGGGTACGCCTTTGGGAAGTGTTGGTTTCCATTATACAACGTAACAAGATTAAATTAATTAAAAAAATCAAAAACTCGACTGCGTAACAAGACCATCTGTAGTCCGTAACAATATCAGTTCTGTTTAACCTATAAGTTAGAATCGTTACCTAACAATTTTAAATGGTTATACATCCTAAACGGTAATTTTGATTGAAAAACGATATGAGAAACCTAAAACGGATTTTTAAATACCTATTCAACGATGTCCAATTTGATATAGTTCATTGATTTTAATTTTTTTCGTTGTCACATTATGGCGTCCAAGTTCGGCCATTTTGATTTTTTTTATTTTTGTCATTCGCGCCGTCACAACAAATCAAACGATTTGTCATTTATAAAAATCGGTTAACGGGTTCGGGTTTATTATTGCCACAAAGGTAAAAACCCACATACATACACATGGACAGATAAACACATTATCCTCTTTTGCTTCGCGAACTTGGGTAAAAAACCGATAAATGGTAAATTCATGTTTGGCTAATTTACATTATTTTTTAGGTAGTCGCCATAATCTATACAAATATTATAGGGATAATCTCTGAAAATACTATTATGCTAATATAATCGGATCGCGATTTGAAAGATTATTTTTGTGTTGTTTACACTGAAGATTTAGAAGGGTTATAGGCTGTATTACATCACGCTATGACTCATAGGAGAGAAGCCGCGAGTATTTGAATATAATTGTCACTTCAAAAAGAAGGAGGTACTCCATCAGTAGCATATGCTTTTTTAAAACGTTTGTTACCTCAGAACTCCATCGTTTATTAATCAATTCAGATTTTTTATTCGTAAATCAAATCGGGCATACTGTATTCAAGTTTTACAAGCGCTTTTGAATCGTCAATGTAAAAACAAAATTAATGAATTTACTACTGGTTTGTAAGATTATACCGAAGAACTATTCATATCTAATATAACGGGTCTTATCGCGATAACTAATGGTAGTAATACATTTTTATTGCCCGAAGTTTTGACGAAGTTACATTCGTCGCCAACTCGTGACCACGACGTATGTAACTTAGTCGAAACGTCGGGCAATAAAAAGGTATTACTACCACTAGTTATCGCGATAAGACCCGTTATATTAGATATGAATAGTACAAATCGCGACAGTTTAAAATATATAATTTACCGAAAGTTTAAAATATACAATTTTGTATTTAAATTAAAATAACTAAAATGTGTACGTCATTTAAGCAAGTAAAATTGCGTATTTTGCTTTGAAGATGGTTTATTTTTTAATTTTATTTTATTTTAGGATCTCCAAAAAGATACACACCAAAGAAATTAAAAAAAAGAACAATGTTACCTTAACACAATATGTGTGCTCCTTCAATTATAGGAGACCACAGCTTGTTCATATAAATATATATTTATGATAATACTAGCTGCTCGTTGCGGTTTTACTCGCGTTTATGGTTACTGCTTTCTCCGATGAGTCGTAGCGTGATGCTATATAGCCTATAGCCTTCCTCAATAAATAATCTATCTAACACAAAAATAATTTTTCAATTCGAACTAGTAGTCCCTGAGATTAGCGCGTTCAAACAAACTCTTCAGCGTTATAATATTAATATAGATTTATACTTTTTTTGACAAAAAATGGAAACGAACACCGTTTTATTCCGCTAACCAGCGCTGTTGATGGGCAAAGTGGGTGTTTAAAAGCTCATTTCAGTTCTAATGCCCCGCCCCGCCCTGCATTCAGGCATTTGTCATAACTACCGAGATAATACCATGCTACGATTACTCCCATATGAATATTATAATAAAATTGATGTTTATTAGACTTGAGATTAGAGAATTCGTGTTTGCTTTTATGTGGACCATAACGTTAATATTCTATAGTCTACTCTTCATCATTCTACTACTATTATAAATAATTAAATGAGATGGCGTAATGATTAAAACATGTCGATCGCAAATGATGATCGAGGGTTCAAATGGCTAGCACCGCTGTGTTTTCAAGAAGGAAAATTTTGTGAAGAAAACTGCATGTGTCGAGAAATTCTGGCATGTGTATATTTGACAATCCGCAGTGGAGCAGCGTGGTGGATTAAGCTCTAAACCTTCTCGTTAATAATCGTGGAGGCTTTTGCCAAGCAGTGGGACATTTACATGATAAGAATTCATTTTGAGAAAATAGCGTCTAAAGATATCAAACCAATTCTTAATAAATTTTTAACGAAGTATATATATATCGTTCCTTTTCTATTTTAATAAGTTTATAATAAATTAAAAGCAAAGTGATATAATTAAAAGTTTTATATAATAATAAGTTTTTGAAATATATTAGATTATTGCATATTGTAAATTATGGAACACACTTCAATATTCGAAACATTAAATTAAGAAACGTTTTTTCATATTTTTCGTATCATAGAATTTGACTTTTTATGGGCTAACAAATTATTGCTTACTAGTATCCATTGATAATACTACTTACAATTTTAATAAGATTATAAAATGAAAGAATTCCTCAAATCTATTATTTATAAAAACTTACCCAATTTCCAGCAAAAAAAAATGGTTTATTAATTTGAAAATACTTAAAAGTCACAAGCAGAAGGCGTTGCGTGTGTTATATCATTTTGCATTTAATCAAACGATCAATTTACAGCACAATTTTATTTGATGGATTGATGAAAATTTGAAGAACCATAATTTGTTCATATTTGTAACAATTTTTGAATTCGTTTTAAATTATTAATAGGTTGAGTGTAGAACGTTTTATTAAATGGCTTCCCCTCGTGGTTTCACTCGCGTTTATGGTCACTGCTTCGCTTCTATGAGTCGTAGCGTGATGTTTTATAACTTATAACCTTTCTCGCATCAACGTAAAAATAGTTTTTTAAATCAGCGTTTAAGTTTCGAAGCCTATTCAATGCAAAGAAACAAACAATAAAATCTTTCCTTTTTATAATATTAGTGTAAATTATATCACAATTTGTACATATAGATTATGGTTAGTTAAACATTAACTATATCATAAACTAGCCGCACTCACCGGCTTTACCTGATATATTGAAACCTACTCACTTTTTAGGGGTAAAATTTTGAAACGGCGTTTTTCAAACAATATTTTAAACAGAATTCACCATATTAGATGTGTTTTTTACTTTGAGAATGACGGTCTTCCATACAGTCGTTCATCCCTTGTATAGATTAACTGTTTGTTAAAATCTTGTTAACTCCTTCCAAAATGGATTCCAAAGCATTATTTAGTATTCCATTATGTTAGTCTAATCCGTATTTAGTTACTTTAAACCTCAAATCGTTTTAAACTTAACTAAAGAAGTTAATTACATTAACTAAAGATTTGCGGTATTCTTTGACAGTATAATCTCGGGGTTTACTTTAACTGTCATTTTGTTAAATTTTAAACTGTATAATGAAATCGAGAATTACGGTTTTTTTAGTTTTGAAAAATTTTACCTTCGTCAATTTTTTTTTTGTTTTATTTACGTTATTAATTTATAAATACCTATTCCTTTTAATTAATAATTTATGAATAATTAAAATCAAGATTAACTTTTATCAAATTCAATATATACCTTTATAAGTATAGATACATTAAAAATCTTTATAATTAAAAGTAAAATTTGTTTGTGAATTTGAAAGTTAGCAAGTAGAGGTAATTTCTGAAACTACTAATTCGATTTGAAAAATTCTTTTTGCGTTAGATAGCCCGTTTATTAAGGTAGTTTATAGGCTATATTACATCACGCTACGAGTCACAGGTGTGAAGCAGTAAACATAAACGGGAGTGAAACTGCAAGGAACATTATAAAATATGACGTCCACCAATTAGATCAATAACCCGGACCAAATCCAAATGTCCATGAGCGATGGTAATCGTTTAACATCGTTGAAAGAGCCTAGCTGTAGCCGGCTCGTGTATGCTCTGGCTCGACCGTGGCAGTACCACACTTTTACAGAAAAACGGCGTGAAGTAGCTCATATACTATGAGAGATGCCTCACCACTTTTCAATTTCTTTTTTTACTTCCTGTTTCGATGCTGATAAGCAATAATGAGTCAACCCACAAAAAGTTAAATTTACAGATACTGATTTATTCTGATAATTCATCAGATATTTAACATTATAAAAAAAATCAAGTCATATAAACTAACTAAGTACGGAAAAAAGTTTCTTAATTTAATTTTTAGAATTTGGAAATGTATTCCATATTTTGGATAATGCAATAATCTCAATTATTTGAAAAACTTATTATTAAATCAAACTCCTATACCGATCTGCTTTAAATTCATTATATCTTTTTGAAACAAATTTTTCAGGAAAAGCTTTGACATCAGACGCAATTTTCTCAAAATGAAGTCCGTGTGGCTTGACATAATGTTGCTTATCAGCGCCCAAATATCACTCATTTCTTTTTAAGCTGGCAGCACATTTGTGTATCGTCCAGTGCTACCAATGTCCATGAGCGGTGATCCCTCAACATCAGCAAATACACATAACAAAAATACGTCTGTGCAAAATCTCACACACGCAAAAAGTGTCTAAGCACAGTGCGCTCCTCCCAGCAATTTGGTGAACAAATTGTAACACGGTGTACAAACAGAGCGCTGTTGGAAAACGATAAGTTGGCGAGACGATGGCGCTAATCTGCTCTAATGCCCGTAACTGCGATATCGAGTTACGAACTGAGCTGTTAGGAGTGGAAGCAGGCTCATATTAGAGACTTGACTGTGAAATTTATCAATATAAGATTAGCAATAATGTATCAACCCACAAAAAGTCAAATTAGATTGATGTATTTTGATACTGTGTCACCTATTTAACATTATTTATAACGTTTTTAAGTCATCTAAACTAAATAAGTACGAAATAGATTCTTAATTTAATGTTTTAATTTTGATATGCGTTCTATATTTTGCAATTTATAAAATAAACTCAAATATTTAAAAAACTTATTATTGGATAACACATTAAATATATCAATGTATTTAATTCATTATACCTTTTATCGAAATAGAAAAGATAAAATAGATATATACTTCTTCAAATAAATTGATTAAGAATAGGTTTGACAGCTCTAGACGCCATTTTCTCAAAATTAAGTCAGTGTGGCTTCTCACAGTATAATAAGCGAAATCTCCACGTGACATTGGCGAAATAATATGTGCACAATTGGCACAACTAAAAGCCACAAAACAAAATAAAGAAGAAGAATAAGCGAAATGTCTTTCACTCACTCATCGCGAAATCTCAGAAACTACAAATACTAGGAGTTACAAATTTCGCATGTCAGTTCTTTTTAGAACGTAGGTGCTTACCATGACAGGATTTTGCAAAATTCGACGCCTAAGGGGTTAAGACGGGTGTTGGAAATTTGTATAAAAGTTCTGTGTTAAGTGCGAGTAAAACCGCGGCGGCTAGTAATATTATTAAGAAGTAAAATTTGTTTGTATTTTTTATGTAGGATGTAATTTTTGTAATTACATTACGCTACAACTAAAAGAAGCGAAGTAGTAACCATAAAGGCGAGTGAAAATGTGAGAGACAGCTAATTTTCATTAAAATCGACCCCCAGGCCGGCCAGTTTAATGTTTTTACCTCAGAATTCCGTCATTTTCTCTTTTAAAAATTCTTTTTTCAGGGTATATTGGTCCCATAGATGATTTTATTCAGTAGTTAGGTTTTAAAATCCACGTGGAATAAGTATGAAAATATAAGTAAATTGTGACTTTTTAAAGCCTTAATTATAACTTTCATAACTAATTATTATATATATATATATATATTTTAACTTTCGCGATTTATACTATTCATATTTAATATAACGGGTCTTATCGCGATAACTAATAGTAGTAATACCTTTTTATTGCCCGACGTTTCGACGAAGTTACATTCGCCGTGGTCAGCTCGTGACGCGAATGTAACTTCGTCGAAACGTCGGGCAATAAAAAGGTATTACTACTATTAGTTATCGCGATAAGACCCGTTATATTAAATATGAATAATTATCTATTATCAATCGCAAATTTTTGCAAATTAACTCTACAGTACACGCCTAAGTTTAACTTAAAGCTGCACGCGTGTTTGTTAAATGTGTGCATTAAGGAGAAGTTATACACCGTCAGTCTAGATGTGACAACGCTTACATGCAAAATGCCGAACCATACAGGAGAGACTAAATTCTTCTTTTAAAGCTAACTGAAATAAATATGTTTACATTTTTAAATTATTTAGACTTAAGATGTCGTATGAAATATTATTATTATAAAAGTATAGAGATATGAGGTACATATATGTATACTATATGTTCCGAAATACTATCGAGCATTTGGCCAAAGCTAATGAAGCTAAGGAACAAGCACGGATCCACCGTTGTGGGCACAACGGGTATACCTAAAACCCTAAAAGACTTGTCACACAAGCTCTAATAAAATAAAAAAATCAAGTGTGATTTAGATTTAGACAATAAATTTCATCAAAATTGGTACAATATTTTATAGTCCTAATAATAGTTTTAATATGCAAATAGGCAAATATTTAAATGGTAATTTAAGCAATAATATGTCAACCCACAAAAGTTAAATTCCGAGATATTGATGTATTCTGATAATGTGTATGTACCATTCAAATTTCGAAACATTTAAACTAAATGAGTGCAGAAAAATAGGTGTTAATATTTTGCAATATGCAATAATCTTATATATCTGAAAAACTTATTACTATATACCTTTTACAAGTTTTACTATACTAATCTGCTTTTAATTTATTATACCTTTTATGAAAATAGAAAAGAAAATATGGACATAAGTTCTTCTTTAAACAAAGCGTTTATCCGGGTTTATATTGGAAATCTGCCCTTTCATAAATTAAAAAATCATTCAGTCAAATTTGCAGCTCTTTATGACAATCCATTTTCGAATTCAAAGAATCCTCTTTTTTAGATTTTTTTAAATTATTGAAATTAAAATTGAAAATAAATGAATAGTGATTATTTTCCTCAATTCTTTCGAGTAAAGGGCATGAAAAAATTCGGATAAACAGTCGATTTTCAGCGAAAGGAATAAAATTCAAATATTTTTTAACGCCCTTCTTAAAAGTGTCATCTCACCATTTTTTATCATGCCTTCTACCGTACACGCCTAATATATAAACATGCCTATATATATGGACGCTGATAAGCAATACTGTGTCAAGCCACACGGACTTCATTTTGAGAAAATGGCGTCTAAAGATGTCAAACCTATTCTTAACAAATATGTTTGAGGAAGTATATATCTATCTTTTTTTTTATTTTTTTGATAAAAGGTATAATGAATTTAAATAAGACTGTTACATTTAATATATTATCTAATAAAGAGTTATTTAAATATTTGTGATTATTGTATTAATTGCAAAATATGAAACGCATTTGAAATACGAAACAATTAATTAAGAAACTTTTTTCCGTACTTATTTAATTTATATGACTACAATTTTTTAAAATAATGTTAAATAGGTGATGTAGTATCAAAATACAAAAAAATTTTATTAATAGTTTCAAGTGTGCAATGCGAGTAAGACTTAAAACTATCAATTTAGTAAATTAATAACTTGCCCTTAAGCTATGTCTGTATGTGTGTTACGGACGTGTGTGTACACGTGTGTGTGTAAGCGCGAACAACTTGTTTGTTCAGAGATTTAATACTCGGTAAATTTCTTCACGTTACCTGAGATCACGGTTTAAATGTATTGTATTGTGTGTGAAAATTGGGAGAGTTATTTATTTTATGGTCCTTATTTTTATTTATTTTTTTATATCAAACATACAAACCCATATAAGAAGCACGATAATACGAGTAATATCATAAGTCAATCATAAATCTTATGAAAACTAATTTCTTGTAACAAAAGTAAAATCATTTAATTTTTTTATTATTTCGCTATTACAGTAAGGTTGCGTCAAATATTTATAATGACTTATTTAAAGTTTCTCTCACGATGCACGAAAAATGAAAATTTTAAAATAGGGTTAAATTAAATATTTTGTACTATAGAGTTAGATGTAATAAAAGTGAAATAATAAGATTAATGCATTTATTACTTTTATTTGTAATTGAATTTACAATCTTAATAATTTGTCTCTATAATTGAAAAGTAAAGTAAAAATATGTTTGTAAACACTGATACTTACTGCTTTTGTGTATAAAATAATTTAATTTTTCAGTGTTATCTTTAACTTAATACCTACATTTATCACTTTTATGAAAAAATGCGTATATTTTTAATTTGAATTAAATTTGTATACCGTAAAATCACAAACGAAAAATTAATGATTTAGACTCAATTGTTATAATTCAATAAAATTATTTTAAATTTATATTTAATACATATTTAAAATGAATTTACGAAAACACATTTTAATGAATAATAATAATTTGAATTTTCAAAAAAAAAACTTTTATTACTTTACTACAAAAGATAAAATAAAATAATATAAATTAAAACAATAATTTTATAGACATGCTTTTAAAACAAGTTTAAATGTTTTGTAGTTTGTGTAAGGTTTTAGTTAAAATTAAAAATTTACACATTTTAAGTTCAGTTTAAGTTTAAAATTTTCACATTCAAAGTTTTTCTTGAACGCGTCTTAATTGGATATATCATAGGCGTCTGTTTGCGCATGGCAATTGATTGCAACTTAACAACGTGCCAGCAAATTGCCAAGACGTGCGACAAGGACGACAACACACATTCCCCGTTATACACACTTTGGGTGAGAGCGAGACGGAGAGCTTTCGTAAGCTCCCGCTCTTAATACGGAGCTAATAGCGTTGTTCGAGTACAGTATTTATTTTTAGGGACGATTATTTTTATTTAAAAGTGTTTTAACGTTTATCGTTAATATTTATTTTCTGTATTATTATATGACGTCTGTCATAATTATAATTATATTTAATGGGAAAAATGTTTATCTTACTTATATTCTCTTTTTTTATGAAATTTTCATTAAAACTAGGTATTTAGGTACTAATAATATTAAGGAAGAACTTTCAAATTTTGATCGCATATAGATTCTAGTTTTTCTACTTAGGTATGTATAGTAGTTTGCGGTTTCACTCACGTTTATAGTTACTGCTGCGCTCCTATGAGTCATAGCGTGATGTAATATAGCCTGTAACTATCCTCACAAAACGGGCTATCTAATGGAAAAAGAATTTTTCAAATTGGACCACTAGTTTCCCAAATTATCCCCTACATACAAATAAATTTTAGCTCTTTATAATTAGTTACACACATCTACATTCTACATGTGTATAATATGTTATATCATGATTCATATATCTATTTTGATATATGAGCTTTTTATCAATAGGAGACCAAATAATCTCGTTATGACTGAATGCTGTGGTTTTGGCAGATTTGCGAAAAAAATATAGCAATTTGTGAATATAAATATTTTTTATAAGATCATCACAAATTTTAAGGAGATTTTTTAATACTTTGATGGATTTGAATGGTTTATTTATTAGTATATTGATCAAATTATATACATAAATAATTGAAAATGAAAAAAAAATCGATGATCTTTTTATTAAGACCATTTAAACGGGCACCAACACGATAGCTCAGCTCAAGAGTGTACTAGAGTGGTGCATATCCTGGCTGCAGCAACAGACAAAGAATTCCATAATTTTGCATTACTATGTTACATGTATAGGTGTTTAAAATTTGAATTCACATATATATTTAGAAGTAAATCAAATACTTATTGTGCATTTAAGATTCCTACCGCAGCTAAGAAGAAAAGAGCTCATGATCTTGAAATGGCTGGATCGATTTTGGTAGAACATATCTAAGAAGTATCGAAAACGAAGTTTTTTAGTGATAAACTTTCTTTCAAATATAAAAAAAGGTTTTTATCCATCATCCAAATCTGGTCATCCGTTTATGAGTTACGGTGCTACAGACAGACGCAAAGACATATATAACAGTCAAACTTATAAGTTTTTGCGTTGGAGGTTGAAAATAGGCTAAGCGAGAACCATCTTCTTTAAACGCCGGTTAAATGCTAAACATCACGAGTTACCAACGTGAAATAAAACCTGGTAGCCGTTAAAGAAACAATTTGAATCAAACAATCATTCTCACTTCACGATGCCGCCATTTTGTTGTTATTGATATTGAAACCGTAATATTAAAATAATGCATTTTAGTCTAAGAGACGAGACGTTTTTTATACAAGGCGCAAAAATAATGTCATAGTTTGAACTGATATAACGGCTTATTTTGTTATAAATGTAAAAAAAACGAAATCTATTTTTATATAAAAAAAAATTTGAAAGTGCATTATTGGTTACATTAGTTAGAAGAAATTATATCGCTCTAATGGCCCCGAATTGATGCATAATTGCGCTTTTACGGCATTTTGAATTGTTGCTCTCAAAATATTCAAATTGGCAATTTCTTCTTCGATGTTAGCTTTGAAGTCTTTTATCTTTTGAAGGCTTACTAACAATTTATTTACGATATATATACATCATAAATGTCAAATCATACTGATATTTAGCAAAATCTGCTAAATCTGTGTCTAATTCAAACTATTACATTACTTATGCACCAACCTGTTTATCCCCTACCTAATTCATATTATAAACTGGCTTTTGCTCGTGAGCTAAACCGAGATGGCCTAACGGTTAGAACACGTCGATCTCAATCGATCGCAGGTTCTAACCCTGGTTAATATCTTTGAGTTTTCAAGTGCTAAATTTGTGTTTAAATTTATCTCGACTTTAGCGTTGTAGGAAAACTTCGTGTGGAAACGTGCATGTGCTGGGAGAAATTCTGACACATTTATATCCGCCGAGCAGTGTTTTTAATTTTTCTTCGTCGTATTCCTATATGATCCTACAAGAACCAACGTTTCTTCAGAAACAGCTATAATTTCATCAGGATTCCATGATCCTTTGTCGGAAACACACACAACACAAACAACAAGACCAAGACAAATATGCATATGGCTAATGCAAGTGTTTGCCATGAGCGTGGATCGAATCCACGACTATTAACGTTTCAGTCAGGTTCAGTGACCTCTGCGTCAATCTTCTTATATAATATGTAACTTATAATAAGACAAAATTAGCCTTTATAAAATAACGTGTTCATCGTAGTTGCTAGCTCTTAGTCTATTACAAATGCGCGCGAAATCTGATCGTGTTGGAATACAAAATGGTGTCGAACGTAACGGTGTTACTTTTGCGATTTAAAATTAATTTTATTTGTTACAATTGCTGTAATATATTTTTTATTGTCTTTACTTATTTTAAATATGTGACGAATTGATTAAAGTTACAGTTTTGTCTGTCTCGTTAAAAATTATATATTAAATGTATATAATTACGCTATTTTATGGACTCTATTCGTCCATATTATATAACTATAGATATAAGCATTAATTTTGGCACCCAGAATACTTTGGACGACTTTGCCTAGCAACCACTATCTTTTTGAAATAAACGTCAAAATTAAAAAAAATCGAAATATACTTTATTCAAGTAGGTTTTTAAAACCACTTTTGTGTCGTCAAAACAGATAAAAAGTATTTAAATTAATAAAAAGCTACCACCGGTTCGGAATGTGTGTTTCATCGAGACGAACCGGCAAGAAACTCGATAGGAACTCTTTTTGAATTTTGTTATTAAGTACATACACTTAAAACTTACAAATATAATATGTATATTAAACATCCCCTACGAAATCAAGCTATATTAATCCACGCTTCATTATAATCTACATAATCTTGTACAGAATATATATACGTTAGCTATTAAATACTTTTTAATATACATCTTGTATTTATTCATTGAAAACTGTAAAAAAACTCTGTGGTATTTTTTTATAAAACGGACAGCTTGCTCCAGAATTACATTCACTTACAATATAAAAACCCCTGACACAAAACCCTTTTAAAAGTAGAGAAAAGAGCTCATGATCTTGAAATTATTGTACCGATTTTGGTAGAACATGTCTCAGATATATCGCTAGATTATATAGAAGAGGGTTCTCTATCACATAAAAAGAACAACATCCAAATCGGTTCACCCGTTTAGTAGTTACAGAGACTTAGAAAAAAACACATTTATGCATACAATAGCTGGCAAATAAGCTGGTATTCGCAGCATCAGAAGAGTCACAAATGGATTACCAGCTTAAAGAGGAATAAGGTGAATAGGAAGTAACGAAAGGAAAGCGTGAACGTTTAGACTTCCAGCACCAGGCCCGCGCTAAGCCTAATCTGCGCCGTCGTGCAACTGTCTCATATGCGCCTTTTTTGTAGGGGCGATATTAGGAAAAAATGTTTTAGTCCAATCAACAAGTCTTTTTCCGCAAGTTTTTAATACGAAATCCAATGTGAAAATTAAAAATTTGAAATTTTTGACTTGGCGCCGTCGTGTGTCGCACGACTTTGCACGTATGGACGGTGCGGGCCTGTATCTCACTCGCCGTAAACGCAACTACTTCTCGCCTTCTGTCTGCTCGGTCTTCTGTGAGAGTGAGGCACAGCCCGAGCCAGCTCGTCGCTTCAGTCGATGGGCTACAGCTAGACTCTTAGTATAATTGTAACGGTATATTCGACGCGGAAGCCGATTCGAGTTTAATCGATTTTTTTACAAACTCGTTCAAGAAACGAATACAAAACATCGATTTTTTAACTCGTTTAAAACCAATGTTCGATACACGCGAAATATAAACACGACATGTCTAAATAATTGTTGTTGTGTAACTTGAGGAATATCGAATGAGGTTTGATTGTTTTGTTCTTTTTTTTTTTACTTTTTTTAAAGCTAAAAACCATATACCTTTCAGCCTGTGAATGCAAAAGTATTTTCGTGTTTTAGAATTTATTTCGATACATACATGCTTCCTTACTAGATATCTTAGGCGAGAATTTTACTTATAAGTTTTGCTCTCAGACTTGCATAAAGATTTACATAAGTTGTTTTTAATTGCTTTACTAGTGAAAGAATTTACTCTCAGTGTCTTATTTTTTGATACTCATAGTTTCGTAAGATTACCTAGGCCTCTGTTACCAGGTTACGGATTTGTTTTATATCACTTAAGAGAGTAAAACTTACAAATGTGATTCACACCTTAGAATTATGATTTTAATGTAAATAACAATATGAATGGTAGCTTACAAAAACCAATGGACCTGTAACTCGACGATTCGCAAGTGCTTTATAACACCTATGTAAATAAAGTATAGTTTGAATTTGAATTTTCTTTTAATGTACTTTAAGACGTTTTTTTTAATTAGCCTCGGTATTTAACTTTAGAAAGCTTTTAGGCACTATGCCTTAAGGTGTATTGAAAAACATATGTTACATATAAATCCTTTTTTATCTGTATTGTTCAATTTTTTAATTGGAAACGTCATATGATATTTATTATATTTTAAATTAAGAAAAAGGTAATATAGTTAAGTCGTTAAGACAAAAACAGTAGTTAGGCAAGATATGTTCATATTTATAATATTAGTATCGATTTGTAAGTAATAAAAATGACCAAATATAATGTTCGTTCCGAAATATTCGCATAAAAACATTTTTTTACGACATCAAAATCTCGTAAACGCTTTAATAATGCTCATTTGCTGAGATAAAATTTAATAAAATCGTTAATGTCAGCCTCTTTGTACACTGCGGTTTCTGGACTGCGATTTTTATCTGTGATAAAAAAATGTATATAAACATTTTAAGCCGTCAAATCATGAACCGTTAAGTAGGTATGTACAATAGTAATGAAAAAGTTAAAGAATCTTACTTCATAGAATTGAAGGTTATTTATGTTTAAATTAATTGATTATTTGTTTTAGATTAATTTTTTATTTTATTTTAAATTAGTTTTCTGAATTAACCGTTTACTAATTAAAACTTATTTTTAAACCATTCTTAATTATGATCTTAAAATGAAGATTGAAACACAATGAAATAATTAAATAAAAGACTTGATTGTCTCAATGTGATAACATTATTTCAATATAATATTAATTTGACGCGATATATGTATATTTTAACTTTTATACCGTAGTGTACATCCCATAAAATGGAATATTTAAGTATTTTATAAACATGATGATTGTGTTGTTAGAAGAACAGTCAATAATATTACTATATATAGATATATATAAGTTCAATGATTTTCATATAATATATGAGTATGTCAGGCGAGACTATATTTGGACCAACGAGTCAATGGACCAGCTTGTCAAAGTTGAAAAAGGGTACAGATTCTTAACGATAAATATATAACAAATAATTGGACTCTGAGAAGCAATACTGTGTCAAGCCACACGGATTTGTTTTTGAGAAAATGGCTTCTAAAGATGTCAAACCTATTCTTAAAAAATATGTTTGAAGAAGTATATATCGACCGTTTTTTTTTTTTTGATAAAAGGTATAATGGATTAAAAGCAGATTAATATATTTGATATATTATCTAATAAAAAGTATTTTAAATATTTGAGATGATTGAATAAAAAGCAAAATATAAAACGCATTTGAAAGTCGAAACAATTAATTAAGAAACTTTATTCCGTACTTATTTAGTTTATATGACTTCATTTTTAATTATGTTAAATAGGTGATGCAGTATCAAAATACATCAATATCTCCGAATTTTACTTTCTGTGGGTTGAAACATTATTGGTGATCAGCATCCAATTATGTAGTTGTATAATATAATTATATGAATAAATCAAAATTGATAAGGTAAGATTTTGTTAAAATTTCAGTACTTATTTCTACGCAATAAAGTAAAAAAATAATTATATTTACGACAGACATGTTGGTGCAGTAGAACTAACTGAAACGCTAATGTTCACACAGGGTTCGATCCTTGTTCACGGCAAAACGTCTGTATTGGCCATACAGATGTTTGGCGTGGTCAAACATCCAGGTGTTTGTGTTGTTTGTGTTTCCGAACCCCGACTCAGGATCATGAGATCCTAAATCCATTGAGTGTAATGCGTTTATTTATTTATTTATACTTGTTATCCTATGATATTATATATTATATCTATGTTATATGCTCATGGATCTTGGTGAATGAATGAATGAATGAACGCCAAGCACCACACATCAGTGCGAACTCACCCTACATATAAAAATACGTGTCGCTTATTACTTTTATAGTCTGTGACATTATTCGTATCCAGGTTTACGGCATATTCATTAATGTTTACTGCGATTAAAAATAAAGATATAAAACTAAGAGAACTTTATTTTTTTTAATTTTTTTATCTTTATTATTCTTTACGTGTCAAACTAATTTAAATAATACCCTTGTATGTAATAAAACTACTTATTGTATACTTTTTTAAATTGGGTATTTTTTTGTGTTGCGAAATACCGAAATCGGTTTAATCGAAACGAAATATATTTATTCATTGACAGGTTATAATAACGATAATGTTTATGGAAAAAAAGTATAAATTTTTTTATTATTTCGAATTAAGAGATTTTATTTTAAATTAGTTTTTTTTTTCTCAATGATTTTCAGTAACTGGGTACAGATTATTTCGCAAAAGTCAAATATGTTTTTTTTTATTACTGAGAAAGTAATTTCTGGCAAATTGTTTTGTAATAAAATATATGTGATTGCCATTCGGAAATGAACCAATTAGACTAAAAAACGTCTTAGCACAGAATATAAGTGCGACTTTCTTTCTTTTATTAAACTAATTTGTTAAGGCGAAAGTTTCGGTGTTATCGTTACTTAACGGATTTAGGTGAATTTCGGATAAAAATTGTTTATATGTTGGAAGAAAGATACACAGCCAGTAGTTGCTAGGCAACGTCGTCCACGGTCGGCATTCTGGGTGGCATATGGGTAAAAAATTTTCTTAAAAAAAAGTAGTCTAAGTTACTACTTATAATATTAGCTATCTAATAGTGAAAGTCCCGTCGAAATCGATCCAGCCTATTCAAAAAGTAGCTGGAACAAACAGACGGACAGACAGACACACAAATATTTAAATTATTTCTTTTATGTGAGTACCTACCGTATATACTTTTGTATGCATTTAGTGATAAACTGTTGATTGGAAATTACAAACAGACATTTTTTTTTTATTAGTATAGATAAAACGCGTTACACTCAACGACCCCTATTGCTGACTCATGATCCTGTGTCGGGGATCTGAAAACACATACAATACAAACACCCAGAACACGATATAAATCCGCATGGCCAATACAAACGTTTACCGAGAGCGGGGTCGAATCCACGACGTTTCGCGTTTCAGCCAGTTTTAGTGACCACAGCGCCAAATTGTTTTTTGGCCTTAATAAATAGTAATTAGTAATTTGTAATTATTTTAAAATATGAAAACTTTAGGGTTAAATTTACATTGTTTACATTTATTTATATCTAATCAGAAGCCCAAAAATAATTTCAAGCTTCTACTATCATTTCCGTACAATCTTTCGCCCCCTTTTTTTTTGTTTACGCAAGAAATCTTCGAAAAGACACCCGATTAGGGGGAAGATCGGGTTATGTAGAGATTTGTACCCATTAAAACCCCTGCGATGGCCTTTCTTAGCACGGAAATGGAGAGGCCTCGCTGTGCTGTGCGACGCTCTGCTCGTGACTGGCGGAGCTCGGCGTAGGAGAGCAAAGTGTGTTCTTGTACTTTCCGCACTGATCGCTGGTGCGTAGGGCAGTTCTAAGCCATCCCGGCTCCCGTCCTCCTCGGGGCCGTATGAAAACGGATGTGTGGTATCTTCATCTCATGCACCCATGACCCGAGAACGTTCGTCCCCTTACTATATTTTTTCTCATTAAAAGCCTGTGCCCTTAGTCAGGCTCTAGACTCTTTCTGTACCAATTTTCATTTAAATCAGTTCAGTAGTTTAAACGTGATTGCGTAACACACAGACTAACTTTCGCATTCATAATATTACTAAGGATTCGAATTGAATATCTCTTTCACATTAAAGTTGATCGCTTTGATTCCCACTCAGCAATGAATTGTTTCTCAAAGTATGAACTTAAATCCTTGTAAATATTTACCGTGCATCGGAGAGCACGTAAAGCTGTCGGTCCCGGTCGTTATCACAAACACCTGATCAAAATCATTAGTCTTAGTGAGGAAATTATTCTAGTCTAGAGGTTAGCAAGCTCGCGAGGGTTGCGAAGGTCAGATGACAATCGCTCTGTGTAAAAATCAGCATATTGTCAGATCCTGGAGAAATAAGCAGACTCTGGGGAAAATGCTACAAAAAGTCAGTTAGTTTTAAGTTACATGTATGTATATCTTACTGCTGGGAAATCACCTCTTCTAATAATAATAAATAAAAAATAAATGAACGTTTCAGAATCAATAGTCTTCATTAGGATCTCCTAAACCTGTGTCCGGGGTCCGGATACACACAACACAAACACAAACACCCAGACCACGACAAACGTCCGTATCGCCAATACAGACGCTTGCCTTGAGCGGAGATCGAACCCGTAACCTTTATTATTGTTTATAAGCCTAAGCATTACCCTTTTTTGCGTTGCGAATTCAGGCAAAAAACAAGAGAGGCGCTGAAACAAACGATATGAAAAAATTCAAGGTCCGATTTAGTTAATATTTAAAATATTTAGTTAATATCAGTACACACTATAAAATCCTAAGTAGCTAAAGCATATTATTCCGTTCAAGATTATATAGATGATAACGATGCTTGGATTTAGTATAAGCTGGATTCATACAGGGTATTTAATATATTTGTAACTCATAAATGTATATACCCATTGTAAAACTTTTTAAAAGAGTAACTATCGAATTTCTTGGCGGTTCTTCTCGGTAGAATATAATTCCGAACCGATGGTAAATTAATTAATTAATTCGTTTTTTGTTTTCTTTTTGTTTCTGTATTGACGATTCAAAAGTGCTGGAAAAAGCCTACTTGAATAAAGCATATTTTGATTTTTTTTTAAATTCTTGTTTGATCGGTTTTTAATATTTGTTGTTAGTCAAAAATTATACTAGTTTTTCTCGTAACTGATATGCCTAAAACATCTCTGTAACCTGGTAACAGTTACCTAGGTAGCCTTACGAAAGTTTTTCAATAAACTGACAGTAAATTCTCTCAGGTGTAAAGCTATAGCAAACAATTTATGAAAATCTTTATCCTTATAAATATAATTCAGTATACTGATCAACAGGCTAATTGCGATAAGCTATCGCTATTCCGACACATTTTGACAGTTATTTTCTGATTTTTGTACTAAAAAAATCAATGATCAAAACGTTTCACGTTGCGATAGCAATAGCTCCGTATAATAACCATCGTTAATAACAATAATAATTACAGAGCGACTCGGCGTCGATGCAAGGTGTCATTAAGATTGATCGGTTCATGGAATTATATCTATATATATATAAACAAATATAAAATAATTTCAACTATTTAAAAAACTTATTATTGGATAACACATTAAATATATCAATAACTATAATTCATTATATGTACCTTTTATCAAAATTGAAAAGAAAAGATGGCTATAAACTTCTTCAAAAAATTTATTAAGAATAGGTTTGACATCTAGAATCCTCTCAAAATGAAGTCCGTGTGGCTTGACACAGTATTGCTTATCAGCGTCCATATATAAAAGCGAAAGGTCACTCATCACGAAATCTCAGAAACTATAAGTGCTAGGAGTTTAAAATTTTGCATAGAGGTTCTTTTTACGACGTGCTAACTAAGGCGGGATTTTGCAAAATTCGATACTTAAGGGATTAAAAAGGGGGTTGGCATTTTGTATGAAATATGTTAAACGCGAGTAAAACCGCCAGGGGCCTCTGGTAGAATTATATTTGGAACTGCCCATTCTTAATTGCGACTAAATTAAAACATCCCTTAGTATCTAATTATAATTCAAACAGACAGACAAACGAAAAAAAAGCAATTTTAATATATGTATAGTAAAAAAAGCATACAAGGTACAAATAAGTCGTTAGTTTTATACGAAATTTGATCTCCCTATCTGCATCTCAACGCTCTGTCTCTCTTTCTCTCGTTGGCGGGATATCTTCTATCTCCCTCCCACCAGCAGCCAATGTTCATTCACACCTGCACATTATTCTGTTTATTTGTTTGAGGTTTAAATTGTCGTTTTATTTTAGTACCTCGTTATACTCTCGAAGAAGATAGATTTCAATGTGAAAATTTTATATGGAATCAGTGTCTTAGTAACTATAGATTATGTTAATCAATCGTTTTTATGGTTTAAGGCTTTTGGTTGTGCTAATTCGACACATGTTAATTCGTCAATTTCACGTGGATTGAAGAAAACACAGAAGACTACAACTTCTCAGCATATAATACATTAATTAAATTAAATTATTGCTTTAATTGAAAAAAAAAGACAACGCATTAATGCATTGAAAAAATCTTTCATCGGTACTAATATTATACAGAGAAAATTTTGTGTGTGCAAAGTAAACTCTATATTTAATCTAAAAATTATGGTACTATTTGAAAGGTACATCATTCTTGATGATCATAGTTTATATTAAATGTACATAAATTATTTTGTAAACGACGTCTACATTAGCTTGAACGAAGATGCGAGCTAGTCTAGGTAAAAATAGTTCGCAAGTTTGTATGTAGGAATCTTCGAAACTACTGAACGAATTTGAAAAATTACTTTTGCGTTAGCTAGCCTGTTTATTGAGGTAGGTTATATTATCTTATGCTACGATGTATAGATGTGAAGCAGTAACCATGAAAGCGAGTGGCACCGCGAGTGGCATTTGATGAGCCTTTGATGAGCCTTTTATAAAAGGCTTATAAATAGATTTCACGTACGCATTTTTCCTCTCAAGCCGTCTTTACATCTCGTTAGCGCCCGCTTATAAATTTGTCTGTCTGTACGTCTGGACCATTACTGAGTTAGGCTGTTTATAAATATATATAACATCTGTCAATGTGTTTTATATTGCTTAAACTCGTCATTTAATCGTGATAACGGTTTTATTATCTTTTTTATTATATAATCTGTGCTAAGAATTAAATTGATTTAATATAACGTACAAGAAAATTACTTATCTGTGCTATTGAAAATCGTGTTGTGTTATGATTTTTTTTATTTAGGTTTCTTTAAATGAGTATTATTTCTAAGACGAGAATCACATTTGGATGCTGATACGCAATAATGTGTTAACCCACAAAAGTCAAATTCGGAGATATTGATATATTTTGATACTGCATCACCTATTTAACATTATTAAAATAAAATCGAGTCATATTAACTAAATAAGTACCGAAAAATGTCTCTTAATTAATTGTTTCGATTTCCGAGTGTGTTCCATATTTTACAATTTATACAATAATCTTAAATATTTGAAAAACTTTTTATTAGATAATATATTAAATATATCAATCTGCTTTTAATTCATTACACGTTTTATCAAAAAAGAAAAGAAAAGATGGATATATACTTCTTCAAACATATTTGTTAAGAATAAGTTTAACATCTTTCAGGCGCCATTTTCTCAAAATGAAGTCCGTGTGGCTTGACACAGCATTGCTTGTCAGCGTCCATTTGTAAGTTTTAGTCTTGTAATTGAAATAAATGTATTATGTAATCTAGTGACAGTCACATAGATCGCCGTACGATCGCTGTGGCTATTAAAAATAAAGGCACTAACGGTAAATTCTTTCAGGTGTAAAGCAATGAGAAACAACTTACGTAAGTCTTTATGAAACTCTGAGAGCAGATTTATAAGTGTAATTCTTGCGTATAAGTGTTTCTTTTTGTCGATTAGATACATATTTCACTAAATACAGCATCAAAATGAATGAACATTTTACGTTCTAATGACGAAAGTTAAGTCAATATCATAAAATTTATGCTTTCATTGAACAAATTACATAACATATTGTAACTGGCTTAACAATTTGTAGCCGGATTCGTTAGTGAGCTTATAATTGACTAGCTGCACTGAACTCGCGTGTGTAGTTACTGCTTCCCTCCTGAGTCGTAGCGTGATGTAATATAGCCTATAACTTTCCACAATAAACTAGCTATCTAACGCGAAAATATTTTTCAAATACGATCAGTAGTTTTAGATGTTACCCTCTACATTTGAACTTAGAAACAAATTTAAATTCTGTATAGCATTAGTTATAGACTAGCTGTTCCTCGCGGTTCAATTGCGTTTATTATTGCTTGCTTTTACACCTATTAGTCGTAACCTTAATCTTAATAATGAAATAAAATAAATTAATATATGGTTGCTGATAAGCAATAATATGTTAACCCACAAAAAGTCAAATTCGGAAATATTGATGTATTCTAATAATTCTTCACCTATTAACATTATTCAAAAGAAATTAAATAAATTAAGCAATCTAAACAAAATAAAGTACCAAAAACGTTTTCTTAATTTAATGTTTGGAATGTATTACAAATTTTGCAATTTATTACATGTATTACATATTTTGCAATTTATACAATAAAGCCATATATTTGAAAAAAAAGAAATCATTAATTAATCTCTTTATGATACCAATCCGTTTTTAATTAATTATACCATTTATCAAAATAGAAAAGATTATATTGTTATATGTATACTTCTTCAAACGGATTTATTGAGAATAGTTTAGTCGTATTTGGACGCTGATAAGCAATACTGTGTCAAGCCACACGGACTTTATTTTGAGAAAATGAAGTCTAAAGATGTTAAACCCATTTTTAGCAAATTTGTTTGAAGACGTATATATCCATCTTTTCTTTTCTATTTTGATAAAATGCGTAAAAAATTGAAAACAGATTGATACATTTAATGTGTTATCTAATAAAAAGTTTTCAAATATTTGAGAGTATTGTATAAATTGCACAAAATGGAACGCAATTAAAATTCGAAACATTAAATTAAGTAACTTTTTTTTCGTACTCATTTAGTTTATATGTCCTGATATTTGTTTGAATAATGTTACATAGCTGACGCAGTATCATAATACAGTAATATCTCCAAATTTGACTTTTTGTGGGCTGACACATTATTGCTTATCAGCATCCATTTAGACGCCATTTTCTCAAAATGAAGTCCGTGTGGCTTAACACAGTATTGCTTATCAGCGTCCATATATAAGTACACAAAGTTATTCTTCATTTATTACAGTCACGTAAATAAAAAGCCGTCTTATTTGTCGTAATAATAATCGGTTCAACATTATTGTGTCACCGACTAGAATTAACTTGCAACGATATAAATATTTTATTGTTATTACGAATTAACGACAATATAATATTCACAGTCGAAGGTCGCTATCAATTTAACAGAGTGTTGCTTTATTATCGCTGTTGAAGGTTTGACACGTTGTTTATATTATTATTGGAATTTTATACAAGAAATCTTAATTAAAATTAATTATAAACACAGGTATATTATGTAATTAAAAGGAGGTTTTTAATCCCCGAAGAAGGGTATTATAAGTTTGACGTGAACATCTGTCTATGGCCGTAGCTCTGTAACGAATGAAAATATTTTGCGGTTTTTTTAAGCTATTATATGGACGCTGATAAGCAATAATGTGTCAACCCACAAAAAGTCAAATGCGGATATATTAATGTATTCTGATACTGCATCAACTATTCAACATTATTAAAAAAAATCAAGTAATATAAACTTAATAAGTACGAAAAATAGTGTTTTAATAATTGTTTCGTATTTCAAGTGCGTTCCATATTTTGCAATTTATAGAATAATCTGAAATATTTGAAAAATTTGTTATTAGAAATTATATTAAATATATCGATCTACTTTTAATTCATTATACTTAACAAAAAAAAGAAAAGAAAAGATGGATATAAACTTCTTTAAACAAATTAAATAAGAATAGGTTTAACATCTTTAGACGCCATTTTCTCAAAATCAAGTCCGTGTGGGTTGACACATTATTGCTTATCAGCGTCCATATATAATCTAGAAGGTTTTGAGCTATAATATATAAAAATCCGTTCGGGATAGATATTTAAGAAACGTTTGTGCGAAATTTCATGTTTCTAGACCCAGCGGTTTAAATTCGTTGATCGATCAGTCAGTTAAAATGTCTGCCAGTCAGATTTTTATATGTATAGATAAAAACAAAAGAATAATTTCGATATTAGTAAGTAGGAAGTAAAGAATATTCATATTTAATATAACGGGTCGCGATAACTAATGGTAGTAATACTTTTTTTACTGCCCGACGAAGTTGCATACGAGTCACGAGCTGACTGCCAGCTAGTAGGTAGGTATAACTACCATTAGTTATCACGATAAGACCCGTTATATTAAATATGAATAGTATAAATGGCGAAAGTTAAAAATATATAAGTAAAGTTTTTTTCGGTTTTATTTGTAAAAAAAAACAAATTGAAATTCAAGTAGAAATCGTATCGAAAACATTGTTTATAGTAATCCGCGGCAACATTTCACTCAGTAACTTACACCGCGTCCCGTAACCCGATTCTCGTTTAAAGCTAGCGTCGTTTTGTATTAACTGGGTTCCGTCTAAATGTATAACTCAAAGGACTGACTGACGGTGATCAACGCACAGCCCGAACCGCTGGACGGATCGGGCTGAAATTTGGCATGCAGGTAGATGTTATGACGTAGTCATATTAAGAAGGATTTTGAGTAATTCTACCTTCAAGGGCATAAAATAGGGGATGATAGTTTGTATGAAACTTTGTAAATTTTAAACCGATGGGGCTGAGACTTGGCATGCTACTATGACGAAGAAAGGATTTTGATAAATTCCAGTGAATTGTACAAAATATAAAGATAAGTGTTAAATAATAGAAAAAAAATCTTGCCATCTGCGAGCTATTCCGAGGTGCGCTGCAAAATCCGTTAGAGTTACCTATGTAATGTATTATGAAAATGTTTATCTTAAATATTCTTACAAAAAAGCTTTGACAGCATACATCTATCTTTTATGTGTAAGCCATTATTGTCAAAAAAAAATTTTTATTATACCAATCTATTTTTAATTCACTTTATCTTTTATCAATATAGAAAAGAAAAGATATATACTTCTTCAAAAATCTTTATCAACAATGGACTTGAAATGTTTAGGAGCTATTTTCTCAAAATTAAGTCAGTCTAGCTTGACATAGTATTGCTTATGTCCAATTACTCCAGTTAATACCTAACTAACAGAGGTTTTGTCTACGGAACTCCAAATAGATTATCTCATACCAATCAGTACTCATATGTATGTTTGGACGTCTGTTCCGATGAAGACGTTAAACATTTTTTCCTCAGTTCAGAGGGCACGATCCGATTACATTACTAGTTACTTGTTTTGATGTCTTCTTCTCCCATGACTTTTAGATTGATATATTGAAAATGTGCTGTGCTGTCCATCTGTATTTTACGTTTTTATGATAACTAGCGATGCCCCCCGGTTTTGTCCTTATGTCAAGAAAATTTCATAACACAGGGAAGGAAATGTTGTGATCATTAGGACTTGGTAATAATCCTTACTTATATTTTAAACTATCTGTGTCTCACGGTTTCATTTACGCGTTAATTTGCGGAAAAATTACATTATTATATAATATTACATTATCCATTTTGTTTTCGCGTGACCCTCTTTTTTAATTATTTATTTAAATAAATACAATTAAAAAAATAAATGTAGCGTAAGTTACTCCTTAAAACATTAGTTATCTGTAAGTGAAAGTGATTCGGAGTCATAGTCAGTTTGTTAAATTTAATGTAGAGAGTAATCTCGAAGAAGGTTATAGGCTATATTACATCACGCTGCGACTCATAGGAATAAAGCAATACCCATGAGCGCAAGAGAAACCGCAGCCAGAACCTATATGATATAAAAAAGTATTGTACGCATAAATATTTTTTTTTTTCATATTGGTTTATTAAATAATTACTTGGTTTCGGTGACTTGGTCCTCGTAAAATATTTTGAATAGCCTATTTCTTTAAAAAACTTTGGGTTTTACATACAAATATTAATGCTTTATTTCACCCTCTTCTGATTTCATTTTCGATCTAAACGTATGCTATGTTCTTTTCCAAGATTCTAGATTATACCTATACCAAATTTCATCAAAATTTGATCAACACTTTAAGCGTGTAAATTACAAAGTTACCTTCACTTTTACAATATTAGAATGTATTTAAATTAAAAAAAGGTAACATAGAATTGAATTCCGTATCGTAAAAAAGTTCCCACATTACCATAATCGAATCCCGAGTGTTAGATTGAGTTATCCACAGACGGAGATTCCTAACACTTCGGTATATTGCGCGTTCGACTCTGCTTTTTCAACAGACTTTAAAAATGGAAAAGGTTCTTAATTTGTAGCGTATGTTTGACCTTCTACTGCATCTATAAAACTTCCAAATCACTGCATCGCTATATCGCATCTATAAATATTTGACAACTAAGTGACATAACAGTTTGTATTGGAAAATTAAACTATCGTTTTTTTGTATTTATATATAGATTAGAATAGAGCCGGGATGGCCTAGTGGTTAGAATACGTCAAACTATACCGATGATCGAGGGTTCAAATCACGGCTAGCACCGCTGATTTTTGTTATAAGTGCTAAATTTGTGTTTAAATTCATCTCGAGCTCGGCGGTAAAGGAAAATATCGTGAGGAAACCTGCATATGCCGGGAGAAATTCCGACACTTGTATATCCGCCCCGCAGTGGAGCAGCGTAGTAGACTAAGCTCTAAACCTTTTCCTTAATAGGAGAGGAGGCCTTTGCCCAGCCGTGGGACATTAACAGGCTGTTACTTACTACTTTAAAGTGAAGCTTACAAATGTCATATGTCTTATATGTATATATGTATGTCAGATTAAAAGAGGAACCGGAATACCGATATTATTATCCGATAAATTTAATTACAGCGAGCAGGGAATATACCACGCGATGTAATATATGTCCCATTTTAATGTCCAGGACTTGTCTAATTTATTGTTTAATGGTTTTATTTATGTTACAATCAAGCGGTGTAAGGTTACATTGGTGGGTTTGATTTAGTTGCAACATAACACGCGAACAGACAGACGATTTTGTACGTAATTAATTAGTATTTATCTGTAATGGACATGAATGTATGGTGTACGTATCATTAGATATTGTTGTATATTTTAATGTGTGATAGCGTGTGTGTATGTGTATATGTGTGTGTGATGGATTTAAACACACGGGATTTGATGCTTGTATCAGTTGAGATCGGTGATTTGAATCACTAGTCCATCTAGGTTATTTAATATACTTAAAAAAAATAATTACGAAGGCTATCGCAGTATTGAATGAACATTAATCTTATAAAAATAACTCTTGTATGTATGTGTGGGTTGTGTGCATTTGTGCGTGTGTGCCGATGTGTATAGTAATACTTACTACACAACTAAAGCATGGGACCACCTAGCAGAGTCATATGTACATAGAACTATATTAATTTTAAGTCCTTTATAAACAAATAAATTGATATAACAACGCGTGAGAAGACCGTTAGGGGTTCACTTAACGGAGCTGTCAGGATCGCTGCGCCGGGGAATATATAACATCATTTCACACCATCAATCTATCCGTCCATCAATCATTACCGTTCGTAGGAATATCACGAACGTCATTACCGTAAAATCTAGGTATGGTAATGATAGAATGTATTCAATAACGTAAATATGAAATTGTGTTTGTTTGTAGTAATTGTTGAATAGCTCGTCACGTTTATGTTAATTACTTCACCCCTATTAGTCGTAGCGTGATGTAATATAGCCTATAGCCTTCTTCAACAAACAGGCTATCTAATGCAATTTTTGTTTCATTTTTTCAAATTGGAGTATAACTTTCAGAGATACAAACTCACAAACAAATTTTGCCTCTAACAATATTAGTTCAGATGGACCAGAACAAAGCTAAAACAACAGTGTAAATTGAATACTTTACTAAAGTAGATTAAAAACATAACTCATCTACATAACCACGATATTCATCTCTTACTAGACACTTACCAAAAACGAAATAACTTTTATTTTTGGAAATCTGCGGAAAATGCTTGACCGAAAATATTTTTATTTTATTTTTTCTAGCGTATATATTGTATGAATCTTTCTTTTTGTCTTTAGTCCTTATAGATATAAATTCATTACCTAGAAAATGTCTAGCTCTACCTAAGTCCGACTAATTTAAATTTCATTGCAATTGACTGTGATAAACCTCTGTTAAGGTCCTGCGTATATTTAGGATGATCTGCGTGTTTAATCGGTAAATAACACGTAAAATGTTGTATTTGGCACCGACTTCAAAAACTTGTAGAAAATGTTTATTTTTTGCTTTTTAATTTAGCTGTATTGAATTAGTGTTTGAAGTCAGTTTTAATTTTTTTGTCTGTGTGTGTTACCTTCATGAGTGTTGTTGAGTCTTTATTTATAATAAAAAAATGTATATGATTACGTTAATGGTTAAACAGTGTGGAATGCCTATACGTTGATTTTCTCGCATGATAACTGTAGCGAATTGTCTCCAATAATATTAAAATTGTACTGAAATCGATACTAATATTATAAAGCTGAAGAGTTTGTTTGTTTGTTTGAACGCGCTAATGAACTAGGAACTACGGGTTCGAATTGTTAGATACTTTATTTATTGAGGAAGGCTATAGGCTAATTACATCACGCTACAACTCATAAGAGCGAAACAGTAATAATAAACGCGAGTAAAACCGAAAGGGATAGCTAGTTTTTTATAATGAGTAGCTACTGACTTTACTTGTAAATCACTTAAAGAGAATTTGTAAAAGCATTTAAATAAAGGATAATTTGAGTATGAGTTTGACTCGAGTCTAGTTCTTTATAACCTCTTAAAATAATCCTGACTCACAGGCTCTAAGCCCTTGCTAGTCCCACTCAATAAAGCTCTAGCGCAAATAAAGTCGCGTGTTTATATCGTATTAACTCACTATGCCAACGATCAATCAAACTGTTCTGCAGCATTAGGTACCGAAGTATCGGGCGTCGTTCGAGGAACTGCCCGCTGAGACTGTAATTCACAGCTCACACCTCTGGAACTGGGCTGTGCTTGGAACTGCGGTCTTGATACTTTTTTTTAATAAAAAAAATAGTTGGCAAATGAACCAGCTATTCAGTCCAGCCCACCTAATTTTATTATTGTTATTAATTGATATAATTATGTTATTTTCTTATTTATATTTTATTGGTTATTTAATGCATGTTGTGACTATCTATAGGAAGAAATATAATTATATTTTTTGTTATATGATACGTACATTATCTTTGTAATACTATTGTTATTTCTGTTGGTGATTCTTAGAATAAATAAATAAATAAATGTTTAGTACGCCGTGTGTTTGCAACCCAGAGGATGTGGCTCCTCCTGGATGCTTTGCCAGCTAAAAATGGAATAAAGGCTAAGGGGTCAGTAAGGAAAGGAATGTGGGGAAGAGTGTTAGGCTTTAGGTATTCTCCACAGGAGCTACTTTACGCTGATCTTCTGCGAGAGTGAGATACCGCCCCAGTCGAGCCAGCCCGTACACGAATTGTAGTCAATAGGCTACGGCTAGGTTCTACCTCAATTAACTACTTGCTTTTGGTTTGGTATAGCCTATTTTTTTTACTGTCTTATTTAGTAGACAAACATGGCGTACTTCTAACCACACATACGAGTTAGAGATGGGAAATTATCGATCGAATGATTGCACTGAATCATTTGTGTCAATGAATAATTATGTTTCAAAATTCGTGACAAATCGTAACAAGAGATCGTTTAGAAATAAAAATTAAATGTATCAAATATCTAAAATTAAAATATGAAATTATTTTTGTAATATATTTTTCTCTTTTTAATAGATGCTTTCTCTTTTTTAATTATTAATTATTTTTATAATTAATAATTAATAGGTAATTTTTAGTTTAATTATTTTGTGCACTTTTTGATATGATTAGGTATGTTGTTGTCTCAGTTTTTAAAAATGTATCATAGTGTAATTTATTTACCAATAAAAATTTATTATTATTATTAAAAATCATAAAGTATCAAGTATCATCAATCCAACTACACGGTAATATATTGATGATGCTGTAACACTCTATTGTGATCTTTTGTTAGATTATGATAACCGAGATAAGTTATTCTGCTTAATATAAATGTCTGTCTGTCTGTCGAGGTGCGTTTAGTATGGAAACGCCTTTTGTTATTTTTATTTAACGTGTAAAAAAGATTTCGATTACTGATTCGCGATAAATATCTGCTAAGATCACGTTTATGTTGGATTTAAATCATCTATAGATCTTTTTGGGATTTAAATTGGTTCTGTAGAAAGCCTACCATTTTTGAAAACTTAAAAATATATACTTTTAAAAGACAGTGTTTGAAAAAGACTATTTGCGTAAACCATCTTAATATAATATCTTACTGGTCCACAAGCTCTTTAAATACTTACGTTAATCCTTAAAATAATATTCAGATTACGATATAAATTGTAATAAATTAAATAAAGTTTAATAAGAGCATTAGAATAATTTTTAATTATAAATTTAACACTTGTTAACGCAGTTGTGCAAACGGAATGAGCCATCTTGGTTCTTGTATTAATTGAAAGCCTACACTTGTAAAAGCTTTAAGGCAAGAATTACATTTGTACACTAAGGCTAGAATTACACTTAAAAGTTTTCTTTTTTTAGATTTTTATAACCTGTTTGTCATTGCTTTATACCTGAAAGTATTTACTGTCAGTGCCTTTATTTTCAACGGACACAGTTTTCGCAATGTTACCAGATTACAGAGTGGTTTATATCAAATACAAAAGTAAAACTTACAAATTTAATACTCTTTATTTATTCTTAAGACTTTCATAAATATTTAAGTTGATTAGTATTGCTTTTATACTTGAAAGAATTTACTTATTTTTGAAATGCTTTTCGTAAGGTTAACCAGGTAATAGTCACCAGGTTACAAATGTAATTATTATTTTTATTTTTACTTTATTTATATTTGGGAAACAATCAGTGATGTAATACATCATCTTTCTTTTTTCCTAGGACTTTCATAAGGATTTATGTAAATTGTTTATCTTTTAGGCGAGTATTGTAATTTATAATTTTTACTCTGGAGAATGACATTAAAACACCTCTTTCATCTATAGACTATTTTTTCTTTGCTTGTCTTGTATTTATATATTTTTTCAGACAAATATGACGTATATCTAGCCACATATAAGAGATAGGTAGAAAATTATCGATTGAATCATTGAACTGAATCATTTTTTATAATGTTAAATTGGATGCTGATATGCAATACTGTGTCAAGCCACACGGACTTGATTTTGAGAAAATGGCGTCTGAAGATTTCGAACCTATTCTTAACACATCTGTTTGAAGAAGCATATATCCATCTTTTCTTTTCTATTTTGATAAAAAGTATAATTAATTTATAGCAGATAGGCTAATAAATATTTTTATGTAATAATAAGTTTTTCAAATATATTAAATTATTGCATAATCCAAAATATGGAACTTACTTCAATATTCTAAGCATTTGTTTAAGAAACTTTATTCCGTACTTATTTAGTTCAAATTACTTGAAAAATTTTTGTATAATGTTAAATACGAAATGCACTATCAGAATACATCAATATCTCTAAATTTGACTTTTTGTGGGTTGACACATTATTGCTTATTAGCATCCAATTATAATGAAAAAATCGAAAATTCGGGATTTTGTTCGGGGTATTGTTACCAAATAAGGACAAGTCAAGATAAATAGACTTTAGTTATAGATAAGTCTTATGTAGTTACGTCTGTTACTATTAGTGTCTTAATTGGACG
Source organism: Hypolimnas misippus (assembly GCA_037950945.1). Classification (NCBI taxonomy): domain Eukaryota; kingdom Metazoa; phylum Arthropoda; class Insecta; order Lepidoptera; family Nymphalidae; genus Hypolimnas; species Hypolimnas misippus. Next base: position 9,261,696 of record JBBEEQ010000009.1, read on the forward strand.
CTGATAAGCAATACTGTCTCAAGCCACACGGACTTCGTTTTGAGAAAATGGCGTCTAAAGATGTCAAACCTATTCTTAATAAAATTGTTTGAAGACGTATGTATGTATACATTCATCTTTTCTTTTCTATTGTGATAAAATGTATAATGAATCAAAAGTAGATAGGTTTACTTAATATGTTATCTAATAATAAGTTTTTAAATATTTGAGATTATTCTATAAATTGCAATATATGGAACGCACCTGAAATTCGAAACATTGAGTTAAGAAACTTTTTTCCATACTTATTTAGTTTAGATTACTTGAATTTTTTTTGCATAATGTTATATAGATGACATAGAACCAAAATACATCAATATCTCCAAATTTGACTTTTTGTGGGTTGACACATTATTGCTTATCAGCATCCAATTTTGAGATGGTCTTCGTAAAGTTATCAAATTGAAGTTGTTTTATATCAATAACGAGAGTAAAACTTTTGAATGTATTTCATGAGTAAAGTTAAACTTAAAAATAACTTAAATCCATATTAAGTTATCATGTAGAAAACAAAAAGGCCCACAGTACTGCGTCCAACGTTGTTTGTTTACGTGATAATTGGCTGAGACTTATGTATGTCTGTTCATGTAGTTTATATGTTAGCTCTTTATTAAGATTGTATTGCTACAATGCTTACCTTCGACTTTGTTCGTTGTAAATTGACGAAAGTTAATGTAAGTGATAAATTCTTTACGTTTTGTTTGTAGTATTTTTCTTTATTGCAGAATAAGGATAATAATTAGTAAATATGTGTTTACTTTTTGGAAGAAAAGTGTTTTAAAATTAAATAAAATATTAAATATATAATGAATTAAACTTTATTTTTACTTATATTATAATTACTTCGAACTTTAAGCGTCTGAAAAGATCGTAATAAATTATAGAACCATATCGTTTACATCAGCTTTCGGACAAAAAAACTGCATCATATTTGGACGCTGATAAGCAATAATGTGTCAACCCACAAAAAGTTAAAATCTTTGACATTATACAAAAAAAATTCAAGTCATTTGAACAAAATAAATACGGAAAAAAGTGTCTTAATTTAATGATTAGACTATTGAAGTGTGTCACATTTTTTGTGATATCCAATAATATCATATATCTGAAAAACTTATTATTAGATAAAACTATTTATTATATCCATCTACATTTAATTCATTATACCTTTCATCAAAATAGAAAACAAAATTGGATATAATTGGACGCTGATAAGCAATACTGTGTCAAGCCAAGTCTGTATTTCGAGAAAATGGCGTCTTAACATGTCAAACCTATTCTTAACAAATGTGTTTGAAGAAGTATATACCCCATATTTTTTTATTTTTTGATAAAAGGTATAATTAATTAAAATCAGACTGATACATTTAATGTATTATCTTATAAAAATTGCAAAATATGGAACGTACTTGAAATTTTAGCCAATTAATTAAGAAAACTTTTTTCCGTGCTTATTTAGTTTATATGATTTCATTTTTTTAATAATGTAAAATAGATGATGCATAATAAAATACATCAATATCTCCAAATTTGACTTTTTGTGGGTTGACACATTATTGCTTATCAGCATCCATATATCCCTTCAAGAAAATTGATTAAGAATAGCTATGATATCTTTAGACGCCATTTTCTCAAAATGGAGTCCGTGTGGCTTAACACAGTATTGCTTATCAGCGTCCAAGTATAGTTTTGGATCTTGTTTTTTTTTTCTTTTTAAATTGTATCATTAACAAAATGCCACAGCCTACAACGCTACAACCCATCGCTGAACTGTAATCAAAAACGCGTGTGAAAACATAATATTTATACATAGATTGTATATTAATGATATTTTATGACCATTTTGTCCAGTATTATAATATAAATGTTACATTTTATCCGATATAGTGAATAAGTGGTAAGGTACTATCATTTATTACAATAAATCGATTATACTAAATCACGTAACGATAGTTTAAGATACTATAGACGTTATTCCTTTGGAATAAGGTCGTATTTTCTTTGTAAGTCTTTCACTAACAAGTCTGCGTAGGCGCTACGGCGGTTGTCCAACATTGTTAGGAAATGCGGATGTGTGAAAACTGTTTTAATATATATTTTAATAATATGCAGGTAAATTAACAGTAAATAATAATAAATAAATAAATAAACGCATCACACTCAACGGCCCCCATTAAGATCTTGTGACCTTGTGTCGGGGGTCCGGAAACACAACACTAACACAAACACCCAGACCACGACAAGCATCCGTATGGCCAATACAGACATTTGCCGTGAGCGGGGATCGAACTCGCGACCGTAAGCGCTACAGTCAGTTGCAGTGACCACTGCGCCAACGTGTCTGTCATGTATATAGTTATATGCTTGATCTTATAGGTTAGGTTAGGTTAAGTGATAATGGCTCTGTAAATTGTAGCATCCTCGTATATATAATGTTGTCTTAGATTTGCGCGTTAATTACTCTTTATAATAAAACTATTTTAAACGGATTTAAATCGCGTATATTAACTATTTTTATCATCCCGACGTTACCAGCACTTTACAGCGTTCGTCACGGGTAGACTAAGGTGACATTTGTCTATTTAAGGTTTTAGAAAATTATTTAGAACTACCGCCAACGGTTTCTTAGTTGATATATTGAAGAACGTGCGTGCAACTGGAAGGTCGGGATGATAAAAATAGTTAATATACGCGATTTAAATAGTTTTATTTCAATCCTCGTATATAGTTAAATTCGTATTATAATGACGAACATTTTTATAATGATGAAAATAACCAGAAAATATGGTAAGTTATATATAAAAAATTAAATTGTAAAAGATAACATGCGTTTATATTTTTATATATTTCTATTTATTTAAATACTGTATTGTCCAGCAAGAATAACAGAGTTGGAATAAAGGCGGATTGTAGGTATACTCTACTAGTCAACTCTTAGCTCAAACAGATAATCATATCATGTCACAATAAAGTTTCAGTAAGTATACAATATAATCTAAAATTATAGATTATATTGTATACTAGGTGGTAGGAGGTGGTACTATTTGCTCATTTGCTTCCCTTTTTATAATAAAAAAAAAATAAAAAAAGAATCCGACAATCTTTTAATTGAGATAATTTGAACGAGTCTACACGATACTTCTGCTGTAGTTTGTGAGGAGTTGCGTGAAAAGATATTGCATTAAGCCCGTTCCACTCGTGAGGAAGCTACGATGCTACAGACAGACACACAGATATACACGACAAACCTATAACACCCCTCTTTCTGTCTATCTGTATGTTCCTTATAGAAACAAAAAATACTCGACGGATTTTAACGAATACAATTATACAACTATTATACTTCATACTCCTGGGCAGGTTATAGTATACTTTTCATCACGTTACAATAAATAGGAGCAGAGCAGTGAAGGGAAATTTTGGGAAAACGGGAGACGTTACTCCAATTTTTAAGCTCCGTCGCGTATGCAGCCATTAATGCTGATTAAAGTTTCATAGAAATCATGTATGACGGAACTATTCTACATAAAATTTTCTAAAAAATACCGAAACAGCGTATGTCTATGTATCTCTTATGGTTGACTCACAATAACACGTGTAACTCCTGATAGCTTAGCAGTTCGGAGCATTCTGATTATATTTGTTTACTCTTACGTTTATAATACTCTCACTCATCCCTAATTTAAAAAAGTTAACGTTATTACCTATTCAATAAAAGAAATCATAGGAATCGAGTATTGTGGATTGACATATTATATTTCCCTACTAAAATATACATAAAGTTAATCTGTCTGTCACATCAAAACCACTGAACCCTAAGGAAGGACACATGCCATTTTTTACGAAAAACGACGAAAATGCGGACAAAGTCGCGGGCAAAAGCTAGTTAGCCATAAGACCGCCCGTCGTACTAAATAATTTTAAACTTATCCATTTTTTAAATAATTAGTTATTCTATATTTTGTGTACAATGAATAATAAATAATAATATCGCATCTTCAAGAATTTCTTCTCACATCCTCGCGTTACTCAATACAGCACAGTATTTATAAACGTTTTGGAGTCATTTTACAGCCGTAAAATCTTTATTCCGATGAATCACACTTAAATGGCGAAGTTTTAAGCACGCGTTGTGTTTAATATGTTATAAAGTTTGTTATTTTTCATATTATGTTACACTTTACTTGTGTTATTATTCATATATCTTCTTCTTGTTAGCATTGCCCAGGCTTTTATTCTTATACGGATTTCTAATACTTGTAAAATTTTACGTTTCACTTGGCACCGACTTCGAAATTATGTAGGTAAATAATATTTTTTTTTTTTGCTCTTTAGTTTACTTGTATTTAAGGTTTTTGAAGTCGTTTAAAAGTTTTTATTAAAAAAAGCAATTGACTTCAAAAGAAAAAATGTAATTTCGTTTACTTAGATGATATACCTATTCCGTATATTTTGATTTTAAAATTAAAGTTTCGATATACCGATTTTAATAAAAAATATACCGCCTTACTACAAAAGATTTAAACAGACGTTAAACGCGCGTCTAAGACAGTTTTGAGTTGAACATGCTTTAGACATAGATTAATATAAGTGTAAATTACGTATTTAAGTGAGTTTAATAGATGTTTAAAACCTATTTTTGCTGTCAAATGTAACGTATAACATTTTAACAATAAGTTTTTTTATGAGTTTATTCGCTGTTAAGCAATTTAGATAATATTTTAAGCAATGTTTAAATCTTAAACAATGTTTAGCTAGACACGTGTTCAACATGGTTTTAATGCGTCTTTTGTAGTATGACAGATAAAGTTTAAAACGAAGAATACTTTTTAAAATAAATAGAATGAATTACAAAATTAGTTAAGAAATGACGGAGTTATAAGGAAACAAATATGAAACAAATATATTGATTTGAGACCCTCCTCCTTTTTGGAAACCGGTTAAAAAAGGTAATCCCAATTTCGACCAAAAATTCGTATGATTATGATACTTTTTACACCGCGTCACTCATAAGCATTGTACAGTAAAAGAAAGAATTAAAAAAAACAAGGTATGGGCATCTACGTACCCATGGAGATATCATTTATAAAAAAAAAAACTTTTTTCTACAAGAAAATTTTATTTAAAAAAAAAGAACCCAAAAATTCCGCAAACACATTCGTGGGTGTGAATTCGTTTTATAATAAATCACAAACACAACGACATACATTATTTGATATATATGAGATCGTTAATGTCATCATTATGGCCGCTTATAGCGATTATAATGTTTTTTTATTTCCTTGACCGAAATTGTTAAAGGTGCACATTCCAAGTCAAATGATGGAATCACTTTTATACGTTTAATAGACATTTTTAGGTTATTATGAACTAGCTGCCCATTGGGGTTTCACTCGCACTTATATTTTTGATCTGATCCTATACAATTTAGCGTGATGTAAATTAAAAAAATACTTTATTCAAGTAGGCTCTCACGAGCACTTTTGAATCCACAATACAAAAGTTAAAAAAAAAGTATTTACATTAATGGTAAGCTACCACCAGTTCGGAATGTAGATTTTACCTAGATGGGAGAACCGGCAAGAAACTCGATAGATAGATATAAACTTAATAATACAAAAAAAAAATCAAATCAAATTTGTAGTTGTCGAGGTTAGTATCCACATACAAACTTATAAACATTTTACTTCTCGCCTGTATCTATCGCTAGTTGGTTGCTAGGTAACGTCGTCCAAAATGTCGGCAGTCTGGGCGCTAAAATTCACTCATCATCAATTCATAAAGTAACCTTTAAACGTCCCACTGCTGCAATGGCTTTCTCTCCCATTAGTGAGAAAGTTAAGAGCTTAATCCACCACGCTGCTCCACTGCGGGTTTGATATACATGTGTCAGAATTTCTCCCGGCACGTGCAGGTTTCCTCACGATGTTTTCCTTCATCACCGAGCACGCGACACAAGTTAAGCACTTAAAAACTCAGCGGTGCTAGCCGGTGTTGAGATCGACGTGTTCTAACCACTTGGCCATCTGAATATATATATTAATATACATATATTAACAAGCTATAAACGCTAATGTCTTTGTGAAAGTCAAATATTTTATCAATAACAATAAAAAGGCATAAACGCGTTTACTGTCGTTTTGACACGGTTTCGTAAATAATAGTCATGACTTCGCATTAATGGACATAAACTTCATAACAGACGGTGCTTAAAGTATTTTATATACATATTTACTAGCTGATAAAAACTATTTAACTGTACTAATAATGTAAACTAGCTGTGCCCCGCGGGTTTACGTGTTAATTTGAAGAAAAATTATATTTATATAATGTTTAACTTCGCTTCTTGAATCTGATTTTGTTCACGTTTTGTTTTTCAATTTTGTTTTCGCGTATACCTCTTTTTCATTTATTAATTAAAATAAATAATTTTATTAAATAAAAGTAGTATTATTCATTGTAATATTGGCTATGTGTGAGTGAAAGTCCCGTCAAAATCGGTCCAGCCGGTTCAGATTAGCCGGAACAAATACGAAAATTAAAAAAATAATTTTTATGTAAGCAGCGTATATACTTTCATATGCATCTAGTTAAAAACTGGTAATTTGGAACTACAAATAGACACTTAAATTTTATTTATTTGTATAAATAGTTAAAGTTTGGTTATAAGTTATATTTCATCACGCTACGACTCATGGGAGTAAAACAGTAAACTTAAACGCGAGTGATATCGTACTAATAATTATATCGACCTAGGTAGAGCCTAGCTGTAACCTCTTTCAGCTTGTATACGGGCTAGCTCGACCAGGGCTGTACCTCACTCTCACAGAAGATTGGCGTGGAGTAGCTAAAGCAAGGTTTCGTACGGTGATTGAGAGAGCCGGAAGCCTAACCTTCTTTCCCATTCCTTTCCTTACTTCCTATTCCTTTATATCCTTTATTTATTTTTTTAAGCAACGCATTTGTAGGTCCCTTGGCTTGTAATTGTCCATAAGTGGTAATCACTTAACATAAGGTTTGCCTGCTTATTGGCCAACTAGTTTCTATAAAAAAAAAAAAAAAAACTATTATATAAATCTAAATTAATTATCATATAATTCAATCTATAACTTTTACATAATTCAATTAGCATTTGACCTTCAGAAACAACCAGCCAAGTTCCGTTTCAGAAACATCGCAGAAATATAATACATATATATAATTAGCGTCAATTAAATCTCAATAAAATGGTTATTTTAACATTTACAATCTGTGCAAATGAATAATTAATAAATAATTTTGTATATAAAATATACACTTGATTGGTTCTTTACTTATAATTTAATAATTTAGTAGGTTTCCATACTAATAAATAAATATAAATAATAAATAAACGCATCACACTCAACGGCCGCCATTAAGATCTTGTGACCTTGTGTCGGGGGTCCGGAAACACTCACAATACAAACACAAACACCCAGACCACGGCAAACATCCGTATGGCCAATACAGACATTTGCCGTGAGCGGGGATCGAACCCGCGACCGTTAGCGCTTGAGTTAGTTGCACTGACCACTGCGCCAACGTTTCTACTAATAATAATAACAATAAATAAATAAACGCATCACACTCAACTAATATTATAAAGAGGTAAATTAGTTTGTATATATTTTGTTCTATCTGTGCTCCGCGATTTCACTCGCGTTAATTTATGTAAAAATATGTTTATATGGATGCTGATAAGCAATAATGTGTCAACCCAGAAAAAGTCAAATTCAGAGATATTGATATATTTTGATACTGCATCATCTATTTACCATTATTCTAAAAATTTGTAGTCATATAACTAAATAACTACGGAAAAAAGTTTCTTAATTAATCGTTTCTAATTTCAAGTGCGTTTCACATTTTGCAATTTATACAATAATCTCAATTATTTGATAAACTTTTCATGAGATAATATATCAAATATATCAATCTGCTTTTAATTAATTATATCTTTTATCAGAAAATAAAAGAAAAGGTAAATCTATACTGCTTCAAACATATTTATTAAGAATAGGTTTGACATCTTTAGACGCCATTTTCTCATAATGAAGTCCGTGCGGCTTGACACAGTATTGCCTTTCAGAATCCATATAACGTTTACCTTCCCTACTTCAATTATATATTGTTCAACTCTTTTAATAAATAAAATAATAGTAGCATAAGTTACTCCGTATAACATTAGCTATCTGTGAGTGAAAGTCCCATCAAAATCAGTTCAGCATTTCAGATGTGTGAATACCGTATATACATTCATATGTATTTAGATAAAAGATGTTAATTTGATATTACAAACAGACATTTCAATTTTATTTGTTAGTATCTATAGATATAGGTGGAGAGAGAAATAATATAAAGCGCAGGAATCTCCTAAACCACTAAAACTATTTTTAACAGACTTCAAAAATGTAGGAGGTTCTATGTTAATAAATGGACGCTGATAAGCAATAATGTGTCAACCCACACGGACTTCATTTTGAGAAAATGGCGTCTAAAGATGTCGAACCTATACTTACTTAATTTGTTTAAAAACGTTTTGTATCCATGTTTTCTTTTCTTTTTTTAAAAAAAGGTATAATGAATTAAAAGTAAATTGATATATTTAATATATTATCTAATAAAAAGTTTTTCAAATATTTCAAATTATTCTATAAATTGCGAAATATGGAACGCACTTGAAATACGAACCAATTATTAAGACACTTCTTTCCGTGCTTATTTAGTTTATATTACTTGATTTTTTTTTTGAATTATGTTGAATAGTTGATGCAGTATCAAAATACATCAATATCTCCGATTTCGACTTTTTGTGGGTTGACACATTATTGCTTATCAGCGTCCAAATAACACGTAGAAGATTTTACTTGGCGCCGATTTCAAAATGTGATAGAAGTCTATATTATTTACTTTTTAGTTTACTTATTTTGGTTTCGAAGTCGGTTTGTTTTTTTTTTTGTTTCAAAAAGTTTTTTTTTTTAAATTATAATAGAAATTAAAAGCTACATTATTTGAGGTTGGTCAAAGGCTATATTTTATGTATATATGCGTATTATTTTGAAACAAAATCTACATCATCATATTACATTATCGCGAGCGAAGCCGCGAGCAAATGCTGGTTATGAATTAAGTAGTAATTATATTCGTAAAAAGTTTTTATTAATATCTCAATTATACGTAATCTATGAATTTAATGGACGCGTAAATTTATCCTTCATATCGACCATATAAAAGAATGTTAAATGTTTAAAAGCAATAATGTGTCAACCCATAAAAAGTAAAATTTGGAGATACTGATGTATTTTAATAATGCGTCACGAATATAACATTATTCAATATTTAAACCATCAAAACTAAATTTGTACAGAAAAAGTAACTTAAACTTTTGGTCAACTAAGTACGGAAAAAAGTTCCTTAATAAAAAGCTTTCGGATATTGAAGTGTGTTCCATATTTTTCTATTTACAATAATCTTATATATTGGAAACACTTATTATTAGATAAAACTTTTCATATTAATCTGCTTTTAATTCATTAAATCTATTATCATAATAGTAAAAAATGGATATATATTTCTTAAAAAAAATTATTAAGAATAGATTTGACATCTTTAGACGCCATTTTTTTTAATATCAGCGTCCGTATAACGTGTGAGATGAGAAAAGCAAATGAATTTCTTTAAGATATTTTTTCATATAATTAATAATTAAATATATATACGAGTATAAGTTATATGAAATGTATTTAGAATATTTAAACGATGATTAAACGAGAAATACAAATTTTAAAAGGCACTAGCCGCTTCTCGCGTATAACCTTCATCAATAAATGGACTGTATAACAATGAAAGAAATAATCGCCTACACACAAATCTACCAACAAACTACCTTTTAATAATATTAGTATGGATTTCTTCGTAAACATGAGTGTATTGACTCAGTTCTTCGAATAATACTTATTATATACTCACATCCGCTTAGTAAATACTCGTATATATAGAATACATCACCCGAAACATATTTGAATTGTAATACAATAAAATAAAACAATCCACTTATTTAAATTAAACGATTTAGAAGCTAAATGTGCAGGATGTAATGCTATTGGACATTTTTATTTGCCAACATTTAAGCCTTCGTAATTTCTTACTGCTTACGAAATAAAGATCGATTTCGTATGTATTTCGTGGCATTTTTAAAGTACCGAACAATGGATATGAATATATTGTATTGTTATTATTTTATATATTTCCATTGTAACCAATGACGCGGTGATATAAATTCGACTGTTTCGTGAAGTTCGTTAGTGTATGTGCAGGCTTTTAGGCATGGTGTAGAAGTATTTTATTGTACTATATATATTTTAATTTTACACTTCAATTCATTAGATACTAATATTTGAATCGCATATCGTTCACTATTTAATTGGTTTCAGTTTTTTTAAATTAAAATCAAAGTAGCCTAAGTTACTTCTTATAACATTAGGATCACCTGATGGTGATCTCCGCTGTCTATTGATGTTTGTAGTACCGAAGAAACCTATCTATACAAATAAATAAAATTGAATTAACAGCTTTTAACTAAACTCATAAGAAAGTATATACTGTTCCTATGTTCAAAGACAATTTTTTTATTTTTGCTAACTCAAAAGTGACTGACTGACATAGTGATCTATCAACGCACAGCCCAAACCACTGGACGGATCGGGCTGAAATTTGGCATGCAGGTAGATGTTATGACGTAGGCATCCGCTAAGAAAGGATTTTAATTAATTTTACCCCAAAGAGGATAATTGGGGGATGAAAATTTGTATGAAACTTTGTCAATATTAAACCGATTGAGCTAAAACATTGCATGCATAAAGCTACTATGACGTAGGCATCAGACATCGCAGACGAAGTCGCGAGCATCAGCTAGTCATTATATAAGAAGCATTTAATAATGAAAAATAATGAAATATCTAAACGACTGTCCTGTTGGCGAATATAGTGTTCTGCGCAGCGTCATGCGCATAGTTCAGACCGACACAATTACGTGAAAGTACCTATACTGAGCTATTATTGCTTTGTATGATAGCGAAATTTGCTTCTGCATTTTAATGATTTTGCATTAGTTTTTGTTTTTTTAAAAACAGTGACGTATAAACGATTCCCGATACAAAAACCTTTAAAACGTAGAGAAAAGAGCTCATGTGTGCGAAAATTTAATCTCCCGCGTCCGTGCATTTTTCGTAAAAAAGGGTACAAAGAATTTGATTCCCGTATTAATATAAAGATATATGTACATACATGAGCCGAGATGGAATAGTGATTAAAACACTTTGATCTCAATCGACGATCGCTGCTTCAAACCCCGGCTAACACCAATGAGTTTTCAATTGCTAAATCTTCGTTTAAATCAGGAGCTCGGCGGTGACGGAAAACACACATCTATATCCGCCAACTCACAGTGGAGCAGTGTGGCGGATTAAGCTCTAAACCTTCTCCTTAATAGGAGAGGAGGCCTTTGCCCAGCAGTAGGACATTTATAGGTTATTACTTTACTTTACTTTTATATACGAGAATTGCTCGTTTAAAGATGTGTCTAAATGCTTAACATTACTGCGGATACAGACTCTAGGATACGTGTATCTTAGTGGAATCAGTTCATAACTCACGTGTACACTACGACTAACTGTCACAGTTAACCATTCGCGTCACGCGCTTCAATTTAGTGGCAAGCGATAAACTCGTGCGCATCGCATGACAATTATAAGGGTTGTGACTCATGGGTAGATTTAATGTTAAGCTATTAAATTTTTTGTCACGAATCAGAGGTCAAATTGAAGTGTCAAATTTTCTATCGAAGTTAAGGAATGTTATTTTAATATATGTAATTTTTTTTTATCGATACAGCTAGGTTACATTTTTAAGCCCGCAAAAAGGGTGGTGTAATAAGTTTGGACCCTATGTGTCTGTCTATGGCACCGTACCTCCTAAACAGGGGAACCGATTTGGGTGTTGTTATTTTTATATGAAAGAGGGTTATCTAGCGATCTGAGACATGTTCTATCAAAATCGGTACAGTCATTTCAGGATTGTGTCAGGGGTTTTTTTAATGTAAGTAAATGTTTCCTTTCTGGGGTAGGGTGTCCGGTTTTATAACAAAGTACCACAGAAATGTTTGCAGTTTTCAATGAATAAGTTAAAATTATATATTAAAAAGTCTCCACTATTAAAGACTAAATTATATTATTTACTGTACAAGATTATATAGATGATAATAATGCATGGATTTTTAGCTGGATTTCATACAGGATGTTCAACACACATGTAATTTTTAAATGTATGTATTTATTAATTTTGAAAGAGTAACTATTAAGTTTTTCCGGTTCTTCTCAGTAAGATCTACATCAAATGGTGGTAGATTTTCCTTAATTCAAGTACATTTTGTTTGTTTTGACGATTCAAATGTGCTTTTAAAAGCCTCCTTGAATAAAGTATATTATGATTTTTTGATTTTCATACGACTCTGTTATTAGAAACGTGGTTTTATCCGTGTTTTCAGGTAGGGAAAAACTGCTATAACATCAAACTCAAACTCAAACTCAAAATATATTTTATTCAAATGGCCTTTAACAGCACTTTCGAATCGTCAAGTTACATGTCATATTTTCATTTTTGATTTTTATAAAGCTACCACCGGTTCGGAATGTAGTCTCTACCGAGAAGAACCGGCAAGAAACTCGATAGTAACTCTTTTAAATTCATTTATACATAATGTATTTTTATTACATTTTAATTATGTTATCCGGATAGAAAATCAACGCTTATCAAATCCACGCCTCTTTGTCGTCAAAATATTCTTGTATGGTATAATATGCTTTATTTATTAAAGATTTTTTAACGTAGGCTTTAAACTTATTAAGTGGCAAATGTAAAACTGTTTGCGGGATTTTATTATAGATGCGAATACCAGATCCCAGAAACGATGAACTGACTTTATGAAGACGAAAGTTTGGTATGAAAAGTTTATTTTTTCTTCTAGTGTTTACACAATGCCTGTCACTGTTCTTAGGAAAACCATCACTATTTTGAAAGATATATAAAATATTATCATTAGAGTATATAGGCGTTAGAGTATAAATTAGTAACCCCACAGAAGTCACAAATTCGTATCCAGCTTAAAAAAGGGAACAATTAAAGGGTTATAACGAATATACCAATATTATAAAGAGGTAAAGTTTGTTTGTATGTAGGGGGTAATCTCTAAAACTACTGATCCATCTACCTAGAATTTTTCCCGGTTATACCAGGGCCTGCTTTCTATTTTAGTCCAGATATTGACGAGTTACTGATTTTTACACAGAGCGACTGCCATCAGACCTCCGCAACCCCTGAGGGCAAGCCAGTAACCGTTTAGACTAGAATAATTTCCCTACTACGAGTAACGATCATTATCAGGTGATTGTGATATCAACCGGGACCGCCAGCTTTATATGCTCTCCGAGGCACGGTGGGGAGACCCACAAGGACAAACACCCAGACCTAGGAACAAATATTTATACAACTATAAATATCTGCCCCGAGCGGGGATCGAATCCGCAACCGTCGGCGTTAGAAGTACATTCAGCACCACTACACTAAATATACTGATCCGATTTGAAAAATATTTTTCTCATAGCCTGTTTATTGAGGATGGTTATAGGCTATATTATAAAATAAAGAAAATAACGTAAACGATTTAAAAAAACCTTTTTGCGTTGGTTAGCCCGTGTATTGACACGGGTTATAGGCTATATTACATCACGCTACGACTCATAGGAGTGAATCAGTAAACACATACGTGAGGGGCAGGTAGTCTGTATACTAAGCTAAAATTGTTATTTACTTAAACGCGCTAGGTTCATACAGATCGATATATTTCTGATCTTTCTGTGTGTAACAAAGCTAACAGGCTAATTCAAAGGATAACACGCTCTGTGACGAAATTAAATGTAGCGTTTGTTCGTAGAAGCCGTGGGTGCGATTCGGCTGTTAGGAAAATTTGAATAGATATATTCCTCTTATACTTACTGCGACTACACAGAGTGTGGACTGAACTTATTATTATTTTAAACTAGGCTAAAAAGTAGCTAATATAGCCTAGCGGTTGGAGGTAGTGTTGTGCCGGATATCTGGATCCGTATCCGAATGCAATATATCCGTTACTTTTTGACGGATCTTTTATAAATAGATGATTTTTTTTATATATCTGTAATACTAAATTATCAACAAAACAAAAGAAAGATCCACGCAATGCTAGTCGTATCAGTCTTGGCTATCACGCAAAGTGTCAGCTATCGTTTCAAGTAATATAGTTAAATTAGTAGTAAGTTTTTAAGTAAGAAATTTGAAATCCGTATCCTCGGATCTTGATACCAAATCCGTATTCGGATCCGTATCCGCGGATATATGTCCGCCCCGCAGTGGAGCAGCGTAGTGGAATAAGCTCTAAACCTTCCCCTTAATAGGAGAGGAGGCCTTTGCCCAGCAGTGAAACATTTACAGGCTGTTACTATCAGGTAAGCCTAAACTAAACAAGACTTCTTAATAGGAGAAGCCCACTTCATTCACAGCTTTCGTAACTACTTATGACGTATCTGTGACTAGGTTAAAGAGTTATTTTATAAAGCTCTCGAAAGTAAAACTTACAAATGTAATACTATTACAAATTTAAGAATATGTGAAAAACTTTCCAACTCGACAATTACAGTAGTCACTAAATTGTTTATAAAGAAATAGATCGATAAAAAATTAGTTGGAATTGTTCAGGCCGTCGCGTTGAGAATACTAAATGTTATGTTAAAAACGTTCAGTTTTCTCAAGAATTAACTATTTATATTTTTTCTTAATAAAACTGTTATTTTAAATTGTAATCGTAATTATATGTATTGAAATGAATTCGAATTAGTTTTCTCGGTAGTTCACATTCTTAACTATTAACAAGTTTTACATAGAAGTGATACCATACATTTGTAAAAGAAAAAGGTTTATTAGAAAAGATTGCATTTTTATTTAAATAAATAAAATTGTTTTTTTTTTTTATTTTATTTGTATTGTTATTACAAAGTAAATAAGTTATTATATAAGATGAGAATTACATTTGTAAGTTTTACTCCCGAAAGCGACATAAAACAACTCTGTAACCTAGCAACAGATTCGTCTTAAGTACTTACGAAAGCTGTGAACGCCACAAATAAGGCCCTGACAGTAAATTCTTTCAGGTGTAAAGTTATGAGAAATAACTTATGTAAATCTTTATGTAAGTCTGAGAGGAATTAGTGTAATATAATATCTTGCCTAATGTCATTAAGTAAATATCTCAATATTATTATTTATTATCAAAAAATACAGTTTAAAGCTTTATTTATTTATTTCTACTGACTTTTTAAATTATCTAACTAAACTCTACAGAACGAAGTATTCACGCGGGTCACTTAAAACTTAAAAATACATGTAAAAAATTTTTAGTAAAATTCGTAGCTATAAAAAAACTATATAAAAAGTTTTCTAAATAAAATTTAAAATACCACATTAAAGTGTCAATAAACCTATTTTATAGTACATTTAATAATCTAAGCTAGAAATCATTGCGCGTCATTATTTCGAGACAATGTTAAAACGGCTACCGGGTCAAAGGCCATACTCATTTCCAACTCAAAGCTCTAAACCGTCCACATTGTCTTATCTAATTCCTTGTATCCATACGTAAAAGAACAAAAAAACTACCCAAAATAAACGGAATATTGTTCCAAAATTGACTCTTATTACGTATATAATAAATAACATTATCGCTTAACATATTTTACGTAGCATTTTTCAGCATAAGCCCCGCTGTGCGCTATTAGCGTCTCGAACCTTAGTTTTTATCCGACAATTGTCAATTCACAAGGGAAAATCTCTTTAAACACGTACTAAAATTGAGTTTTTTTTTTGTGGAAAATGTGAGGCTATAAAACGGGTTCCGTTGTAACGCGTTCTCAGTAATCTTTACGAGTTTACAGTGATATAGACTTGCTAAGTATTTTTTCTTAGGAAAAACTAGATCACAAACCCGCTATTTGAGAATGGACAGCATTTTTTGTCGTTGATGTGTCTGTCTTTTTTTACCCGACTACGCAAGGCAAAGAAGGTTGTTGAAAGTTATTATCAGTATTATATTATGTAGTAGCTGGTGCTCGCGTCTTCGTCTGTGATGGTTGATACTTACGTTATAGTAGCTTTATGTATGCAAAGTCTTGCCTCAATCGGTTTAAAATTGACAAAGTTTCATTCTCTATTTTATCCTTTTGGGGGCGGCATTAATTAAAATCCTTTCTTAGCGGATGCCTACGTCATAACACCTCCTTGCATGCCAAATTTCAGCTCGATCCGTCCAGTGGTTTGTGTTGTGCGTTAATATCACTATCTCAGTCAGTCAGTCAGTCACCTTTGAGTTATAAATATTTAGATGTGGAATTGTACCTTTGTGGCACTATTTAGACCAAAGTCGTGGGCCGATTTCGATAAACTTGGAAAGCAAAAAAATTTGGAAAAATTAATATGGCCGATTTTGGCCGTCATAATGTAAAAAATAAAAAAAGGAAAATCAACGAACTATGTTAAGGGTATTTAAAAATCATTTTTTAAGTTTCTCCTATAGCTTTTTAATAAGAATTACCGTTCTGTTGCGTTAATTTGTGTAATATTGGTTATACGTTATTCATTTTTATCTCAATATCAAGATAAGTTATTATTTAAATTCTACACGTTTTAAGATTTTATTTTATTGTTTATTGCATAATAAACAGAACAGTAGCGCCCATATTTCTTTAAATAAAGTTTTGATTCTATTTCCAGGCTTGTCACGTAAAATCACAGATTATGATAAGATTTTCAAGGCTGTACATCTTAGGACCTTTTAAAATTCTAAATTAAATTCTGCATGTTGCATAATTTTATCTAGAATTTTAAAAAGTCTATTGTTATTTGTCTTATTGGACAAATAATATATAGCAAATATTAATGTAGGTTCAATAAAATATATTTTATGAAATTTAAAATATTTCTAATTTTTTTTTTATCTATATTTTTTATTTTTAGGATTTTCCCTTGAAAATCTTAAAATATTTATGATTAATTAAATTGATATAATACATTTTATTTATCGAACCTAAATTATATCTAAAAATATTTTAAATTTATTAACGATGTACGTGACAGATTAAAAAAATAATTTCTTACTATATTATAGAAAATTCACTATTTGTTCCAAAAAAAAGTGGCTAAAGCAACTCAAATTACCGCCTTTGTCACGCTCAAATTAAGAAAAAAAAATCGGCGTTCACAAACAGATTGTTTAAAAACCGTCAAATGTGTTCGCAATCGTGAAATCGTTCTGTCACGGTGTGATTGAAGACAAACATTTGGCGAGGGATGACTGTCACACCGTCGCGTAACAATGGTTATATTGTGTTAAGTTTATTTGTAATTTATTCTGAATGTGGGCGTGATTAATTGTAACACAATAATAATCTCGTTTTGATTGAAATGAACGTTGATTTTTTTTCACAATTGGAAATTATGTTCAGAAACAGATGTTGTTAGTCATAGCGGATCCCAAGTTATGCTAATCTTTATATATAATTAATTTCTTCTTTCCGTGTGTATGTCACTGAACTTATAAGCGCCTGAACTGAATTAATTGTGTAAAAATGAATGAATGATGATTTTAATAGCAATATTTAAAATTCTAATTTTAATTTCAAATACATTATGTATAAATGATTTTAAAAGAGTTACTATCGAGTTTCTTGCCGGTTCTTCTCGGTAGAGACTACATTCCGAACCGGTGGTAGCTTTATAAAAATCAAAAATGAAAATATGACATGTAACTTGACGATTCGAAAGTGCTGTTAAAGCCCATTTGAATGAAGTATATTTTGAGTTTGAGTTTGAGTTTGATTTCTTCCTAGAACTGCTATTTATAAGAAAAACGGCCGTCGGTTTCACTAGTAATAATATATATTTTTTTTTTCGATGTTAATGTTATTCATTCTAATCTTAAAAATATGTATATTTTTAACTTATATGTATATATGACTTTAATTAACATTTTTGCCTACATATAAATACAAAGACACAATTTCCATTTTGGAGCAATTGTGTAACGTTTTACGCCTCGGTGTAGCACATGCAATATACAAAGATCATTGGAGCTACATCAATAAAATAAGGGGTGTTCCTGTTCACGCTCAATTGAATGACGGATTCGTGGATCATTTTACGACAGCCTAAATAGCTGTGAAATATGTCTTTTTTTAATGAACAGTCTAAGGATATGGAAGCTGATAAGCAATAATGTGTCAACCCACAAAATGTTGAATTCGGAGATTTTTAATGTACTTCAATGTTAGGGGGTTAGGTTTTCCGGACTTTTTACGACTTAAATAGCTGAGATTAGCATTTAGAATGATACCATCTTATATCTGTAAAGCTTGATTATCTTTGTACATTTTTGGACTTACAATCACCCTCCCCGAATTCCTCTCTTGAATGGACCCCTCCCAAATTAAAGCTATAACTAGGTCCTCGTTCACGCCAATGATGATAATGAATATATATATATACATATATCCTGGCCGAGCTGAGGTACTGCACCGGTCGAACCGACAATTATTTAAATTTTATTTAAAAATCTTACCATATCAATTTAGGTATTTTTTTACATCAAGACATCTTACACAATCTAATTTGTCCTTTAACAAATCCACATAACGTAAAAAAAAACTTTTTTTTAAACTAACCATTATTTAGTCGAACGTATCTAAGCAGATGTTACATTTTTTGCTCGTCGGCACAATCCTCAACAATGCCCTTGAAGTGACTTCAATTATACGGCCATTGTGAATTGGGCTACGTTTATGAAGCTCGGATGAAAGCGATACTTGTAGGACACAATGCGATTGTGTCACGCGAAATTGGATGTAAGAACGGTGTTTAGTTATGGGTTGTTATGTTTGAGGGAAGCGCGACTTCGTCTGCTTTGAATACAAAAAATACAGATAAGAAATACTTATATTTTAATAATTAATAATTTTAATTGAACATCCGCCAATCTGTGGAGCAGCGTGATGGATTAAGCTCTAAAAACCTTCTCTTTAATAGGAGAGGAGGCCTTTGCCCATGTAATATTGACAGGCTGATTGTACATTTTTATGTGAGGCCTAATGTTATATTGTCTCAAGCGATTACATTTGTAAGTTTTACTCTCATAAGTGATTTAAAACATCTCTATAACGTGATAAGAGTAATCTAGGAGTCTTTATAAGTCTGTCGAAAATCACTGACAGTAAATTCTTTCGTTATTCAGTTATTCTACAAATTGATGCTGGTACACAATAATGTGTTCACTCACTAAAAGTCAAATTCAAGCATATTGATGTATTCAGAGAATGCGTCACGTATTTAACATTATTCTAAAATTTTTAAAGTCATTTAAACTAAATAAGTACGGAAAAATGTTCCTTAATTAAAAGGTTTCGGATATTGAAGTGTGATCCATATTTTGAAATATACCATAATCTCATATATCAAAAAAACTCATTATTCGATAAAACGTTTCATTATACCAATCTATTTTCAACTTATTAAACTTTAAAAAAAAACGATGGGTATATACTTTTTCAAACAAATGTATTAAGAATACTTAGGTTTGACATTTTAAGACGACGTTTTCTCAAAATGAAGTCCGTGTGGCTTAACACAGTATTGCTTGTCAGCGTCCAAATATTATATTGTCGATCGAGCATATATTGCCCTATACCAGGTGCCTTTGACGTGACCAGCAAAAATAACAAATAATATTCTGTTCAAGCGTTTAATTGTGCGTGAAATTCACAACAATGTGGAGAATTTCACGGTCCATTCGATAATAATTATGTTGTGATTCCTTTATGATTTTTACATCGAAAGTCATTATTAGGTGGCAGCGCTTGAATACAATTTAATGACTTTATAACTTAGTTTTTGAACATCTGCTAAAGACGCATCCTCACTGGGAGTATTCACATAGCAGTCGAGAATTACATTTCGTCAGGGATAGTGCAAAACCGCGTATGTACCTTATCCTATAAAGTCTAAATTTTAATAAAATATTAAATTACATTATTGATAAAAATACGACCTTATGGTCATTTTTGATTCTATTATTGTATTTGTAATGTCACTCAATTTTACAAATATCGATTATATAATTTTTAGTTAGCTTGTTTATCAATAATGAAATTTAACATTTGATTCAAAGATGGACCTTATTGTTAAAGTTAGTTACGCGATGCACTAACCCCGACGATATAAATTTTCATCTTGAAATTGTCATAAAACAACCGTTTCAAATAAAAAAAGTATAGACCAAATCGGTCGAGAAAAAAAACCTCCGATGAATTGAGAACCTTTTTTAAAAGTCGGTTAAATTAAGACTATTTTAAAAGCATTTAAATCGCGTATATGAATTATTTTAACTGTACTGAAAATTATGTTAAATTCGTTTAAATTATTTTTATTAACTCTAAGTTAATATAGCTTTAGGAGCACTTAATCCGAACGAAGCCACGTGCAAACATGCGTAAATCAATATAGAGGTTCATTTAATTATGTTAAAGAATTTAGTAGCCATGATATAACATGAATATTTTATAACAAAAAATTAACATTTCAAAGAACATTTTTATTTAAAATTTTCATTGATTACGGAAGTCAAAAACATCTGGCTATGAATAACGAATATAAAAGTAGAAATATCTACTGATCGAGTAGAACAATTTAGTTATTTATACAGAACGCAAAATTACAGATAAATAATATTAAGAGCTTATATTATTGAATATCTTATTTAGTTTTTTAAATTATACGCGGATGGCGCAGACTTGAGACCAGACTTGATGCTTAACAAGACTTTTTAAACAAAGTATCACAAAATATTAAGATAGATAAAATACAACTTTAAAAAACGAGGAAACCGCCTTTTAAAGCAAATAACGTAATTTCGTTTACTTGAATGATAAACTTATTCCCGTTATTTTGATTTTAAAACCAAAGAACTGAATCGATTTTGATAAAAATTCTATGGGACTAATCAAAGAGTATATCCCTTTCATACAAAAAAAGAATTAACCAAATCGGTTTAGCCGTTCAGGAGTAATCGGTGAACACACATATAAAAGTACCTGACGAATTGACAATCTCCTCTTTTTTGAAAGTCGGTTAAAAATAGGAAACCGTTGGAAGTCTGCTAAATAAAAAACATTTCAAATACTCTTTACGAATTACAGAGCAATATTGATAAGAACTAACTAAATTTATACTCATTATTATGACTTTATACAACTACACATGTATGATACAATGTATTTCGCATTATAAAATATAATATTAAAATTATTCTAAATAAGTACGGAAAAAGTATCTTAATTTCGAATATTAAATTGTTCCAAATTATGCAATATAAAATTATTTCGTACATTTGAAAAATGTATTATTAGATAAAACGTTTTCAATAAAATAATATTTTTAATATAAAAAACCATTTCAAATCAATATTGTGTATATATTTTTGTATTCAAATAAATTTTCCAAAGTACTTTTACGAGCAAATCGGTAGTTATTACCGACGGTTTAAAATTAACCAGTTAGTATTAAAAAAAAGAAACAATTTGGTAAATTACATATACTTATTTCTTTGTATAATATAGATATCGTGTTTATTTTAAAAGCTTTGTTTTATACACTCCACAATTACACATCACGATTACCAGCACGAAACTCGGTATTAAAAAAAAATAAACACAAATTAATATCTTTATCAGATCCATTCGTTTTCTTCTTTTATATTAATTATATAATTTAAAATAGATATTAATTCTTTCTCATGGAAATCCTTGGAGGAGGCCTTTACCCGTAAAGGGGTTCTTACAGAATACAATTCGACTACCAAAACTAATAATAACAACATTAATTACTAACATTTATATATAACCCTAATATTTTTTAAACTAACACATTAAAATAAGAAACAATAGTGCTGTAACTGTAAGAAATAAACGACTTTATTATTATTATTAATTCTTTATTGAAAAAACATATGTCTAATTGGCACAACTAAAAGCCATAGACCAAAGAATTCAATTGAATTAAATTCTTTGAAAAAGTACATAGGCTTCATTTATAAGTTTATTATATTAATTTTATATAATAAACTCACAAATACTTATTTGCTTTTATATATTTTTTAATATTAATTTTGCAGTCGGAGATTTCTTAAAATATAATCTACAAGTATATAAATATAAATTAATTTCCGATACATTGCAAGCGCATAATTTCAATGACTGTATCGATTTCGCTAATTCTTCTTTTATTATGTTTTTAATTATCAGGACAAGATTTCTTCAAACTAAAATGTTTAATATTTTTTAAACATCTTCTTTTGTAGAAAATATCACAGAAATTTTATACAGAAAAGTGAAAACTTTGACCTAAAAATCTTCTTTCTGTCCTGTTCCCACTCTTCTGTGGGGTCGGCACAACATGTGCTTCTATTGGTACACGAGCTAAGCCGAAGCGGCAGTTTTAAAAAGTCGATTCGTCTGATTTGGATTTTAATGCGGTTTTTACCAATAAACCAATTCAAGAGGAAAATTAAGAGGAAAAATATATGTAGTAAAAAGTCAAGAATTTTCTAAGATTTGTAATGAGATGTCGTAAAAAGTTACATTGCATTCATGCGAAGCCGGGGCGAGTCGCTAGTTATTTTTAATAAAATAAGCATTATATTAAAACATGAATTTTAAGTTGCCTTGCTTCAAGGCTTGCGTCTGCGCAGGCTAAACTCTAAGTAAGGTAGCCGTTTGCTACCATACAATAGTGTAACATAAAACAGCGGGGCTCCATCCTATCCAAACATCTAATTTATTCTAATTTTCATAGAAATGTCACATTCAAACGAAATTGTGGCCATAAGGCTGCTTGAATGGCTTATTATTTCAATATTTTATTTTATTGCCACCGGCCAGCCACACGCCTTGAGGTAATTTAAAAAAAAACAACCAAAAAGGTTGACTATGTTCGACTTTATTTAATTAAAAAAATGTGTAATTATGATATGGTTAAATTTATTTTATTATTATAGCTATTTTCATGTATAAGGCTGTGCTTAATTTGTTTTTTTTTTATTGGTTCTGTATTGGTTACCGTAACTCTTATGACGTTAATAAATTTGATACTATATATACCATTTTTCATCCGACTTCAAAAAAGGAGGTTCTCAATTTGTAGCGTTTTTTAACGGTTTTTGGAGACGTCGTCATTTAGATATTAGCCAATTTAAATAAAATATATTTTTTGTTGGGAAAGATATACCTTCAAATTGGTTCCACTAAAATCAGTGCTTTTGTTTTAAAGTCGAAATAATTAATCAAAGCGTGTCGATAAATAAATAGTGGAAGTATTTCGTGTTTTTATAATAAAGTAAATTAAAATAAAAATATTTATTAAACAAAAAAAATATATTTACCTATAACGAACAACTCATGGAAACATTCAAACGTTTTCATTAAAAACGTAATTGATGACAATCGAAAAAGTTTGTTTTTATTTTTAATGGTTATGACTTTAAATTCAACACGAATACAATCTTTCACTTTTATCTTACTTAAGTATAGCATTACAATAAATATTTTACACCAGCGCCCGTCAAACAATTACATAAAAAAAATCATTCATAAATTAGAACGAGCGCCATCTTTACCCGCCATAACCACAGATAAAACACCCAAATCTGACAAGATATCTGACGGTAAAGCCACGTACACACCGAGGTATCAAGTTACGCCATTTGAATAAGTTATCACTGCGTCTTGATGTCTTCATTCTAAAAGGGACCTTCTTTGATATCTATCTTTGGTAACAAATTATTTACAATCTAAAATAACCTTTATTTTGTTGAGATATAAGTCATATAATTGAATTTTAGTGGGCACAATTATGCAAGGTCCACACATGTAGATAATGTTTCTTATAAAGTAAGAAATTGGGTTTACAATGCAGTGGTTTTTATGAGTATTGTATTATGACTAAAGGACGCCTACGGGATTGTCCGTGACGGTTGTATTGTGTTTTTTTTTTAATTTTCTCCCAGCACCCCGCGGTCAGAGTATCCGAATGTATGTAGGATGTGATTATTTGATTAAATCATAAATTTTTAACTATATTGAATACGGTTGCACTTGACGGTATGTTATTTTATTATAAGCTACTTCGTGTTAATAAGTTTTATTTTTTACGATTATTTAGAGTCGTATTACGTTTACTTAAACACGTTAATTAAAAAATAAATTACCGTTCGGAAAGTCATACTGACAATTATTTCATGATGTACTAACTATATTATTTTTTTTAATTTGTTATGAAATTTTAAATTCAAATTTGATTTATATAGAATATTTCCAGCTATGCTTTAAAGTTTAAAGTGTATTGTATCGTATCATATTACTAAGATGTCACTTCTAAGATTTGTTCTGTACGTGTGTAGGGAGTATTCATAAATATTATTATATTTGAAAGTTGGTACTTGACACAGTTTATGGGAATATGCTATCCGCGTTTATTCTCCACAACAACTTATTTTTGATTTTGAACTTATTCTAAGCTATTCGGTATTATGCAACTATGATACATTTATACGGAAATCTTATTATAGCTTTGGTTTTATAAGTAGAGACGCATTATAGCATCATGATATTTTACAACGTTTATCGTAAAAAATCACGGCGCATCATCGTAATAGGGTACTATAGGATAGGATGATGATATTATATATTAAAAATTAAACAAAAAATGTTCTTTTTTTAACTTTTGACTGTTGCAGAAACTGTGGGACATTTACGAATTATCACTTAATCGATTACATTTCTAAGTTTTCTTCACGTAATATAAAACAAATCTGTAACCTGGTAACAGTTAACTAGGTCATTTTTACGAAGGCTACTGTCAAAAATAACGTCACTCACAGTAAATTATTTCAGTTATAATGTCATGAAAAACAACTTATGAATCTTTAGGAAAGCCTGAAGGAAAAATTTATAACGCCTAATTCCATCTTTCGTCAAATATCGATTTTGCTAACGCCGGTAAAGTGTCCAACACATGCCCAGTTGACGTTATGTATATATGGATGATGATAAGCAATAATGTGTCAACCCACAATAAGTCAAATTCGGAGATATTGATGTACTTTGATTCAGCGACACTTATTTAACATTATTCAAAAAAAAAATTGAGGTCATTTAAATTAAATAAATAAGGAAATAAGTTTCTTAATTTAATGTTTTAAATTTCAAGTGCGTTCCATATTTAGCAAATTGTACAATAATCTCAAATATTTGAAAAACTTTTTATTGGAAAACACATTACATATATCAATCTGCTTTTAATTAATTATATCTTTTATCAAAATGAAATAGAGAAGATGGATATATCCGTCTTTAAACGAATTAATTAAGAATAGGTTTAACATATTTTGACGCCATTTTGTCAAAACGAAGTCCGTGTGGCTTGACACAGTATTGCTTATCAGCGTCTATATATTATAAAAAATCTGTATGAAGTGCATCCATCTTATATCAGCCTTGGCAGAATTACCAGCGTTGTGGTGATCTCCCACAGGACATGCTGAGTCAGAGCCATCTCGCGGATACAATATGACTAATGTTTTATTATTTTGTTTACTGTGAAATAATAATTTCTTGGATACTTATTATGTCGATGCGGATAAGCAATAGTGTGTCAACCCACAAAAAGTCAAATTCGGAGATATTGATGTATTCTGATAAAGCACCATGTATTTGACATTATTAAAAAAATCAAGTCATCTAAACTAAATAAGTACGGAAAAAAGTTTCTCAATTTAATATTACGAAAATTGAAGTGTGTTTCATATTTTGCAATTTATAATTTGATACATTTAAAGGACTTATTATTAGTTTAAACTTATTATTATACCAATTTGATTTTATTTCATTGTACCTTTTACCAAAATAAAAAAGAAAAGATGGATATATTAAGAATACGTTTGACATCTTCAAACGCAATTTTCTCAAAACGAAGTCCGTGTGGCTTGACACAGTATTGCTTATCAGCGTCCATTTGTGAATAAATGATTTCTATTTATCTTACTATCTATCTAACTTTACTTTAGCATCCGTAATTGAGAATAAACGGTTAAACCCAACAGATGGAATAATGTTTCCTAGTTTATCTTTTATGTATACAAAATCAAAACAATGCAACATCCACACGCGCCTATGTTTAAAATAAACCTTTTAATGTTAAATTACAACAAAACAATAATATAACAATCGCCATTTGTGGCCAATGACAGGCAATTAAAAGGCCATATCTCAAGGCCCAAAACCATAAATTAGGTGGCCATTATATCCTTAATAATTAGCAGAAATTCTGTTTGGGTATTGTATCGGTTTCGGTTGTTATGAGTCACGTGGGACGTACTAGGGTTATTAAACAATTTTAAGGTAAAACAGTTAAATTATTTCCTATAACTTTATGTTTAAAAATAAAAAAATATTTATTAAAAAAAAAATAGGCCGTTGGCTATTGAGACTTTTGACGAGCTGTTCAATTAAAAATATAAAATATATTACATAGGTACGTATATATTTGTATGTTTACTTGCTATGCCCACCACAAAAAAGCCGGATCAGCTTTAACATTACATAAATAAATATTTTTGCTAGCTATTCTATTTTACTTACCATAAAAAATATTATTATTATCATTTATTTATTACCATATAAAATTTTTGTTGAATATAATTAAAAGTAAATATCGATAAAAAAATAATTAAATAATATTTTTTTAAATCAACTACAGTTCACCAAGCATTAAATAAAAACACATAATCAAATTTTAAATATAAAACCTTTAGAATTAATTCAAAATGCCTCCCTGCGAAATCCCATAGCTCGACCGCGCCACAGGGGGCGCAGCATCTATTCGCATCACAGATAATAACACCCTACAGATGCCGGATTGATTGACTTCGTTATTGACTATTATAATTGGAGAGGATTTAAAAAAAATTATCACCTTTAAAGTTTAAATAACGTTTATAAAGCTGGAAATACACATTCCAGTATTTTTTATTTTAAATATACAATATAAATAAAATAAAAAAATCTTTTTATTTTACTACAGCTGAAGGAGACATCGTCTGCAAAAATTAAAATAAAAAATTACTCCTCCTTTTTTTAATGTTGTCTAGTAAAAATTTAGCTTAAGTGTGACTTGTGTCTATATCTACACTATCTGCGAAAGTGTATACAAATCAGAATATTATCTATATATATAAAATTCAAAACTGGCTGACATATTCACTGACTGATCGATAAACAATCATATCAATAAATGAGTGAATTACTAACAATTTGAAAATAAATAGATAACAACTAAAAATTTTTTAAAGACTTCTTCAAAAGGAATTTCGTGTACTTGAACAACACACTCATTGCAACCAGATATTTCGATTTTTAAATCAAACGACTGAATCAATTTTGATAAAATTTCTACGGGACCAATCTGGAAGCTTATACTTTCAAACAAAATAAAATTAACCGAATCGGTTTAGCTGTTTTAGAGTAATTAGTGAACATACATACAGTTACCGACGAAGTGAGATCCTCCTTTTTTGGAAGTCGGTTAATAAACCATTTTTCAGGTTGTTTTTTGCTCTATCATTTATAGAGAAATCTTGTAATTATGTTCTTAATTTGTAATATGCAAGAAAAAAACTCATTCAGATTTATTAACTTTTATCTATACAGTAGTATAATAGTAATTAGGTAAAAATTGTTTGAGAGTTTGTATGTAGAGGGTAATCTCTGAAACTACTAATCCGATTTCAAAAATTCTTATTGTGTGTGATAGCCCATTTATTAAAGAATATTATAGGCATTATTACATCACGCTTCGACTCACAGGAGTGAAGCAGTAGCCGTAAACGCGACTGAAACCGCAACCAGCTATTAGTATTAACTGGTAGGTTCACTAACCACTAGCAAAACGAACAAAGTATAGTTTTAAATACTTTTATCTCCCCCTCAATTTCCACCCTCATATTAATTGACTCTACTCAATACAAAATCAAATCCACCCCTAATTGTTTAGTAATTTATTTGACAGTTCAACTATTGCTTTTATGACCGAGTTCCCATAGACATTTTGTAATGAAAAGAATCGTTATCATTCTTGGGGTAAGTTTTAAAAGTATTAATGATGTTATGGGGTGAAGGTTCCCTTTTATTTTATTGGTATTTTGTCATTATCTTATTAATTGCTTAGTACTAAACGTACGCATAAAATAACATTAAATCTGTATACGTTGAATGTATGTTTTGGCATAAGCAATTCAGCAGTCTGTGCTTAAAAATTCTTTACCGGGTTTCTCATGTAAGCCGAGATGAGATGAGATTAGAACACTTCGATCTCAACTAATGATCGTGGGTTCAAATACTGACTAGCTCCGAGTTTTCAAATGCTAAATTTGTGTTTCAATTCATCTCGACCTCGGCGGTGAAGCAAAACATCGTGAGGAAACCTTCTGACACTTGTATATCCAACTCGCTGTGGACCAGCGTGGTGGATTAAGCTCCAAACCTTCTCCTGATTAGGAGAGGAGGCTTTTGTCCAGCAGCGGGACATTTACAGGCTGTTACTTTACTACTTTACTTTACTAGCGTTGTATTCCGTAATACAAATGATATCTTAATTTGACATTTTTCTACGTCCAATGACTTCAACTAGAGCAAGGTAACTTTAAGTCTGACCAGCACGCTGAACTCGTTGAGCACAATCTGTATAATAATCTACAAATTTTTCATTTGATTTAAGTTATCGATTCGGTCCTACTTTGAAATGTGCCTTACTTTTATTTTCGTTATTGTATCCTTTGTTAATCGTTCTATCGTTAAATTATTTTTCACACTGGTTAGAATTTTTTTTATTTCAAGTAAAAAGACATCAAGTCTACAATGACAATAAAGTCCACTTCATTATAATGCAATACAAAATTCATAAATCTAAACGCCCCATCCTCGTTGAAATCCCATACATCCATTGTCATCTACGAACATCCACAATTCTATAAAATACAGTAACGACAAATATTCCCAACAAATTATGTTTCTTATTCCGCGTAACTCAATTAAAAAAAAAGTCAATACGTCAAATTTATTCAAGGAGTTTCACTTCGAATACGGCTCTATGGCGTGGTGTTAGAGCTACGAGATGAGAATTAAAAAAAAAAAAACTGTCATCAAATAAAAGGTATTGAGACGTCAAAAGTCACTCGAACGCGCCAACAATGCATACTGATTGCTGCACGCATTCACAGATTATTCACGGCCATTATATTCTATTTAGTTCCAAATAACCATTTAATAATAGCCGGTCCCCCTTAGCATGCTTATTAACAATACAATAAAATAAATAACAAATAACACAAAATAAAAGCCACTTTACACCTTCTTGGAAGCTGGCAGTTGCGCTTGCGACCGAAAAAATTTAAGAAAAAAATCTTCCGTCCCGTTTTTTTGTATCGATCCGTCCTTTTCTATGTTATTTAGCGCCGTCACCTTTTGCGCGGGTAAAATTAGTTTTTAAACGATTTACGTTCTTACGTCCTATAAATTACGACTTAAAATTTGTTTTATACTTTTAAATAATTGAAATAAACTCGGGGTATTAAAACATAATGGATACAGATGAAGTGGAAAACGATATAGTCAACGTGTCAATCCCTTTTCAATGTTACGCTAATATAAAATTAATAATTTTATATGAAAAAAAGTCCTTGCCGCGGGATTTTGGACCTTATTTTTTATAAGTTATAAACGAGTGTTTTTCGCGGAAGCCATCAGGGACATATTTTACGATTAACACATGACTAATTTTTAATTGGTCCGTTTTTATTGTCCTCAATAGTTTCACCATAATCTATTTTAGATCAATGTGTTACGAATTTTGATAAGGAGAACGTTATACGTTTTTAGTGCCTATTGTCTATACAAATAATACTTATTATTGTTTAAATAGAATGTTCTTATCGTTCTTTCAGATGTTTTGGAGATGCATTTTGATTAGAAACCTTGTGTGGCCGAAAATAAATCTAGGACTTGCATTGCCAGAGAGTTCGTTAAAGAAACTTAATTATGAAGCTGTTTAATAATTCTACAAGATTAATCATTGTTAGTGTAATCAATTTTTTATGAGATATTTGTATTTAACCGACTTCCAAAAAAGAGGACGCTTTGCCGGGGGACTTTTTTTGTGTATGTTCACCGATTATTCGAGAACGGCTGGACCGATTAGGATAATTTTTTTTTTGTTTTAAAGAATATACTCTCTGTTTAGTCTCATAGAAATTTCATCAAAATAAGTTTAGTTCTTTGGTTTTAAAATCAAAATAATTTGAATATGTTTGTCATTCAAGTACTCGAAATTAACTGCCTTACTACAAAAGATTTAAACAGACGTTAAACGCGCGTCTAAGACAGTTTTGAGTTAAACATGCTTTAGACATAGATTAATATACGTTTAAGTGAGTTTAATAGATGTTTAAAACCTATTTTTGTTGTCAAATGTAACGTATAACATTTTATCAATACGTTTTTTTATGAGTTTATTCGCTGTGAAGAAATTTAGATAATATTTTAAGCAATGTTTAAATCTTAAACACTGTTTAGCTAGACACGTGTTCAACATGGTTTTAATGCGTCTTTTGTAGTATGACAGTAAATGTTTTGCTTTTGCAGTCTGTTCCAATTTTTTAAAGTTTTGTAAGTAATATTTAATATGACCATGAATTTGGAACAGAAGACACAAAAATAAAAATTTTTGAGTAAGAATATGAAGAACGGCAGTGGCACTAGGTGTAATTAAAGTACACGATTTTGTTTAGTGTCAAAATATCTACATGTACAAAATTATTTTTTTCATCTGTCAAAAGAAAATTACATCAAAAAAGAATTTTACTAAAAGCCACAAAATAAAATAAAGAAGAAAGAGAGAAAGAAAAAGAATTTTTGGAGAGCTCTCGTTTTTGAGTATCACGTTTTTGATTATCGTTTTTGAATGTCGTTATTTAATGATAAAAAATATACGAAAGACACATTTTTTTAATTTGTAATTAAAAACTAAAAGACTGTTCAGTTAGTCTTTAACAATTACTGCAAAACACTTACATTTTTTATGGTAAATGTTTTTTTTACGGCTTTTTATTTCATGCTAATTGGGCAGTGTAAATTTTGCAATGCAATCCTCTTAAACGGATTATCCCAAACGTATAGCTATATTAAGAACCATATTTTTTTTTCAAAAGATCAAAGCGAAATTACAAAAACACATTTTTAATACGTAAACGTATACATTTTTTCATTAAGGGTACATATAATTTTTTTTTATTTATATACGTAATATTCTATATGAATGCTGATAAGCAATAATGTGTCAACCTACAAAAAATCATACTCGGAGATATTGATGTATTTCGATACTGCGTCACCTATTTAACATTATTCAAAAACAGTTCTGGTCATATTAAGTAAATAAAGAAAGTATCTTAATAAAGTGCATTCCATATTCTGCAATTTATACAATAATCTCAGATATTTGAAAAACTTTTTGTTAGATAATACATTAATTATATCAATCTGCTTTTAATTCATTATATCTTTTATGAAAATATACTTCTTCAAACAAATTAATTAAGAATAGGTTTGACATCTTTAGACGCCATTTTCTCAAAATGGAGTCTTACTCGTTTTTAAGATACTTACACGACTTACATTAAAAACTCTAAGAGAAATAATATTTGTAATGATTTTAGTAAGAAAATCAAAATAAAGTGTTGTAAAAATAAATATACAAAGTTTGAACGAAACTGTTTATTAAGTCAATTGGAAAAAGAAAAAGTAAAATCTTATGCATCTTATAAGAAATAATTTAACACATTTTTACAAGCATTTTTCTTTTTTTTTCTATTATAATATGACGTGCATTACTTTTCTTATAAAGTAAAATAACAGCCTATAAATGTCCCACTGCTGGGCAAAGACCTCTCCTATTAAGGAAAAGGTCCACGCTGCTTGCAAACTGTGTCAGAATTTCTCCCGCTACATGCAGGTTCCTTCACGATGTTTTTCTTCACCGTCGAGCTCTAGATGAATTTAAACATAAGTTTAGTATTTCAAAACTCCGCGGTGCTAGCCGGGGTTTAAACCTACGATCATCGATTGAGATCGACGTGTCTAACCACTAGACCATCTCAACTTTTCTTAATTTAATATTAATTTCGACAACAATGCAACCTTAGATATTTTTAAAATAAAATAAGGCCACTGCAACACTAGTGCATTATCTATTCATAAAGCATAGTGCATATTAGTTATGTTAAAACACACTGACGCGAGCCCCTCGCATACCTACTGCCTCGTTGACCACACCGAGCGTTCCACAAACTCAATTCAATGCATACATTTTTATAGTGTATATGCACTATGAATACTATGGTTTATTGTTTTTTTACATTTAAATTCGTTTTTTTTATTTTATGGCTGTAAGGTAATTGGTTGTTGCCTGTCATATTTTGAAATGTCAGGATACGGGTAATTTGGGTGGTTTGTTTGTAGAAACGATTTATTGTTTAGAGTTTTTTTTTTGTTTTCTTATTGGAATTGTGTTTAGTTAAGTTGTTAGAAGTTATTAGAATTTTTGGGATTAAAGATATGTGTATATTAAAATAATTTCGTTATTCATATAACTTACTATAGCTTTAAAACATCATTGATTGATTGATTTTCATTTTGTTTGGTAGCAAATTCGTAAAAATAAAATTTTGTATTGTGAAAAAAGACTTATCTAATTCATTTTTAACCAACCAATATTATATACTATAGACATATATATTATTATATATTCTATCGAATTTAAAAACTCCTCAAAATTAAAATATAATTAACTCATTTAGATATATGTACAAGAATTATAAATTCAAATCAATTAATCATCAACGTCAACAAAATTTCCGTAAAAAAATATTTTTTTAAACAATTAAAACGAACAATGTACAAACACCTTAATAGATTAAAAATTCAAACGGAGTTTCAATGTAATATTTTAATGGAGTCCGCGATGATTCGGTTTCCTGCGGGGTAGTATGCAACTTGAATTGAGATGTTACATTGTAATGCACCCATTGTGAACTGAACCCAGTATACTATGATAGTGATCTATCGATATCGATCGCTGGGCTTTATTGGTGTGCCATTGAGAATGTTGATGGGGGAAAGTTTGGTGTTTATGTGGTGTGCTGTTGAAATTTTAATGGAAAATTTGCGGTTGGGTTTTTTGTATGGCTTGTATCAATATATGGTATGGATTTCAAATTAATATATCTATAATATATTGTACATATATGCTGGATGTCAACTGGGCATGTGTTTGACTATTTTACTAGCGTTAGTAGAATCGATATTTAAAAGTAAAAAAAAATATTTTTATTTAATTAAAAAAAACTTTTAAAATGAAAAGCTGCATCTTGTAGGCTCGCTAAGTATAGGCATCATTTCTGAAAAATATAAAATAAAATTGTTTAGTGTTTTTACTTTTAAATATTGATTCTGGTAATGCTGGTATTATGGGCAACATATACCCAGTTAACACCTTGTACAGTCGACGAGGGCTAAATGGAGGCGAAAATTCAAAACCATACTTTGTCATCGGAAAACATACATAAAGAAGTTCTCATGGATGTCGTTTGAAATAAAACAGAATAATAATTCTGTTTTATTTACTTGTTAGTTAAAGCCTAATGCCAAGTTTAATACGCAGAAAATTATAGATAATGACAGGAAAATTGTAATGGAGTAACCAGCTTGGTCCTAAGGCTAGTAAGTTTGGAAAGCTCTGATCTAGCGGATCGAACACTTTCATCTGGATCGATGACCGTGGTTTCAAATCGGACTAGCACTGAATTCCTTCACAGCTGAGCTCGAAATAAACACAAATTTAGCACTTGAAAACTCAATTTTGTCTTTAACCTACCTGTTTACGAGCCGAAATGGCCTTGTGGTTAGAACGCGTCGACTTCAACTGTCGGCGACAATCGCGGGTTTAAGCCCCGGCTAGCACCGCTGGTGTTTCAAGTCCTAAATTTGTGCTTAAATTCGGCGGTGAAGGAAAACATCTTGAGAAACCTGCATGTGCCGGGAGAAATTCTGACACATGTATATCCGCCAACCCGCAGTGGAGCAGCGTGGTGGATTAAGCTCTAAGCCTTCTCCTTAATAGGAGAGGAGGCCTATGCCCAGAAGTGGGACATTTAGAGGCTGTTACTTTACTTTTTAATTACTATCTATTAATATAATATAAAAAATACATAATTCCTTTATTACGTACAAAGAAGTAAAAATGTAAGCTAATCCAAGTGCGAACACTAGTATTAGAAAGCTTCTATGTTTGTGTACATAGATAAGTCTAATCTGAATGTAAGACTCAATAGTTGTACTTCAGCCAGTGGAAAACACTCTGGAAACAATCTCACTGGAAAAACCAAGAATGTAGCCTACATTACACGTAGCCTAATATATTATACACTTTGAAAGCTGTATTTAACTGTTTTCTTATTTTATTTCAATTAAATTATTATGGATAAGTCGTAGCTGCAATATTTTTTAATAATAAAATTAATTAAAAATAAAAAAAGCGACTATGTTACAATATAGAAAAACTTTTAATTATTTATTATCAGAAATCCACCAAGAAATAAACATACAAAACCTTTTAAATAAAACTATTTTAAACGGATTTAAATCGCGGTCGTGGTCACGGGTAGTCTACCCTTAACGCTGTAAAGTGCTCGAAACGTCGGGATGATAAAAAAAAAATTAATATACGCGATTTAAATCCGTTTAAAATAGTTTTATTTCAATGAGTAATAATCGCGAAAATCTAAGACAACGTTATGAAAACCTTTTAATTTACATTAAATATGGACATTACATTAAACGTGGACACTGCTAAGCAGTACTATGAGCTGCAAGGATTTGATTTTGAGAAAATGGCGTCTAAAGATGTCAAACCTATTTTTAATGCATTTTTTGCAGGACTGTATATATATTTTTATTATAACCAATTAAAAGCAGATTGGTAATAAAAAGTTTAATCTAATAATAACTTTTTTTTTTAAATATGAGATTTTTAAATATTTCAATATATAGAACACTTCAATAATCGAAACATTAAATCAAGAAACTTTATTCCGTACATGTTTAGTTTAGATGACTTGAAATTGTTTTAAATAATCTTAAATACGTTACATTTTAGAATACATCAATATCTCCTAATTTAACTATTTGTGGGTTGACACATTATTGCTTATCAGCATCCATATATAAAAAAAAAACTAAACTGACTGGAAAAACATATTCACTGACTAATCAATTAACGCACTAGTCTAGAAATATGAAATTTAGAATAAACATTTCTTAAATATCTTGAATGTGCACTGAGAAAGGATTTTTGAAAATCGGTTAATAAGAGGGTTGAAAGATTGTTAGATATTAACTGTCTTACTACAAAAGATTTAAACAGACGTTAAACGCGAGTTTAAAAAAATCCGTACTACAAATCCGCGTCTAAGCACAGTGTTGAGTTAAACATGCTTTAGATATCGATTAGCATACGTTTAAGTGAGTTTAATAGATGTCTAAAACCTATTTCAGCTGTCAAATGTAACGTATAACATTTTATCAATAAGTTTTTTTATGAGTTTATTCGCTGTTAGGTAATTTAGATAATATTTTAAGCACTGTTTAATTTTTAAACACTGTTTAGCTAGACACGTGTTGAACATGGTTTTAATGCGTCTTTTGTAGTATGACAGTAAATTCCTAAGAATACGCGGACGAACCTGCGGGAAAGTGCTAGTTATATTATATAGACGTCAAAAGTGAATGTATAATTCACGAAATATGATAATAGCGCGTGTAACAACAAAATAATAACAACAGTTTGTTGTTTATGAGGAATGCGCGGGGAATACGGATACTGAGAAGCTATTAGGGATTTAAGGAACGAACTTTAAGGCTGCGGTCACAGGGTATAGGCGGTAGCGGGAGCGGTTAAATAGTTTTTTTTTTAGCTTTAATGTTAAGTTAAATTTTTAATTGAAGTTGGATTTGAAATGGAAATAAGTTTTGTCGTGTAATATCTTAATTACACTTAAATGTGTAAATATACATCAGTGAGTCGAGATGGCCTTGTGGCGGGCTCAAACCCCGGCTAACACCACTGAGTTTACAAGTGTTAAACTTGTCTTTAAATTCATCTCGGCGGTCCTCCTCGAGGCCGTATGAAAACGGATGCGTGAAATCACAGGGATACTGATCGAAAACATTCGCATACCACATTATAGTACAAAAGTCTCAAATCAACTGACATATTGTGGCACGTTTTGATAACAGTTAAACATTGAAAGAAGTAATGCCGCCAGTGGGCACCTTGCCTCACTGTGGCAACGATAGCTACTTAGGCGTAATACAGTTATTTTTAATTTAATCTTTTTATTTTTAACAGAATTATTTGTTTATATTAATATTTAAGTTTTAGTTGTGTTATTTTGTAATGTGTATTAAACAATTACCGCCTTACTTCAAAAAATGTAAACATACGTTAAACCCGTATCTATAAAATCCTGTACTACAAATCCGCGTCTAAAGACAATTTCGTTTTTAACACATGCTTAACCCTTAAATGCATGATTTTTTTTACTTCATCTAAATAAAAAAAATTACATGAACAGTATAACTAGTAGATTTATTTGAAAATAATAACAAAAAAAATTGTTATTACAGGTGATCTAAAATATAAACATACACCCAAATAAGTCATTTAATAACATGTTTAGATGCCAATAAGCTTTGAAATAAGCGTTTCATTTTCGATACATCATGCGTTTAAGGGTTAAAACCTATTTTAGCTGTCAAATATGACGAGTGATATTTTATTTCTTTATAATTTTACACGCAATGTAGCAATTTTGACAACATTTTAAGCAATGTTTAATTTTTAAACACTGTGTAGCTAGACACGTGTTGAACGTTGTTTAATTTCATCTTTTGTAGTAATGCCGTTAAATCTTAGTTGTTATTCTGTTTAATATTTATTTAAATCATTAATTCAAGCATTTGTAATACTAAGATAGTTGTTCAAGAAAATTGTAACTAACACTATGAGTCATTGATACTTGAAATAAATGATTATTATCATAACACTAGTTGTCCCTTGCGGTTTTACTCGCGTTTATATATTGACTGCTTCGCTTCTATGAGTCGTAGCGTGATGCAATATAGAAAAGCCTTCCTCTAGAAAATAAACTATCTAACACAAAAGAATTATTCAATTCGAGCAAGTACTTCCTGAGATTAGCGGGTTCAAACAAACAAACTTTTCAGCTTTATAATATTTGTCTATCAATACGGTATGTAAAACCGCTTCCGCCCTCACCCGCACTGTAGTCCCGAACCCTTTAAAATTCTAAATCCGCGTACTTCAACTATAATGTCACATCAGTAACTCACGGTGCGCGTGCGCCGCATAGCCGGTAGGGCGAGCCAGTAGGGCCGATAAATTAACACTCTCCCAGTCGTGATAGGACTCTCTAATATTGATATAAATAAGTGATAAGAAATGAGCTCCACATATTGAAGGCATGATTAAATTTTTAAGTAAACAATATCTGTATATTGTTTCAAAAATTTTAGATTTTCTTGTGATTTTTCATATTACGGTTAACTTAGAATAACTTAAAGTATATATGGACGCTGATACGCAATACTGTGTCAAGCCACACGAACTTAATTTTGAGAAAATAGCATTTAAAGATGTCAAACCATTGCTTTATAAATTTCTTTGGAGGAGTATATGTCCATCTTTTCTTTTCTATTTTGATAAAAAGTATAATGAATTAATAGCAGATCGGTATAGTTAAGAGTTTGATATAGGTAATAATATGTTTCAAATATATGAGATGACTTGATATTCGAAACATTAAATTAAGAAATTCTTCTCCGTATTTATTTAGTTCAGATGACTCGAAAAATTTTTTGAATAATGTTCAATACGTAATTAGCAGGATAGATCAATATCTCTAAATTTGACTTTTTGTGGGTTGACATACTATTGCTTATCAGCATCCATATCTTCTTGTAGGATTGCAATTCTGAAATAATAATAATATAACATAAACGTTAACAGAATTAATATATTGTACTCGTATATATGTATGTAATAATGTATACTCATTTCAAAAGACATTAAAAAAAGTAAATCAGTTTTTTAAGTTTGAATGTAGGGGGTAATCTCTGAAACTAGTGATCCGATTTGAAAAAATCATTTTCGTTTCGATTTATCGTTTATTGAGGAGGATTATAGGCTATATTACATCGCATACTCACAAGAGAGAAGCAGTAACCATAAACGCGAGTAAAACCGCGAGAGGCTGCCAGTACATTATAAATGTAAAAAAATTGTGAGTATAGATTTTTTAATAGATCAATTTATTGAGTTATCGCAAAAATCACTAAAGAGATTTCGATAAAACCTTACAATAATGTAGCTTATACATATACATACCACGCGAATGCCAGTCCTAAGTAAAAATTCCGATATTCTACGGCAAATCATTTTATAATAACGTACAAATTCGTTATAGCGATAATGAGTTCGAAAATCGAACATTTTAAAGTCATTTTCTTTCGCACAAAAGAGCAAAACATCCGCACAATTCAAACAGTCGTCTCAACCAAAACAAAAGAAAACGCGTAATTAAACCCATCATGAATTAGGCTTCGAAAAAAACATTGCCTCTTAAAACTAATTCCCGAACATATCTCCCTTTCGTGCATATAGCATCATCTCTTTCGCCCAGATCGTCCGTCTCTCTCGTGCAAATAGCGCGGTCTCGCTCGCACGTCATTATGTTATTACCCGGGCTGCAGCCGAAGAACTGTGATTAGCAAGTGATTAAGGCTCATTCAATATAATCATGTAATTATTTATTTATGTTTTAGAGGCGAGTGTGTTTTGTACTCAGTATGCGATAAAAACGGATGCATTTGAAAATAAAAACGGTCAAGTGCGAGTCCGAGTCAGACACAAAGGGTTCCGTGACATCGCAATAATTTTAAAATTATATGACTTACTAGTAATTTTCTGTGGTTTCGCTAGTATATCCTTAGGAATTCGATACCTAACAAACATTCAACCCTCTTTTTAAACCCTTAGGGGATAGATTCTCAAAAATCCTTTCTTAGTGCACATTTGCTTAAGGGACGTTTGTGCAAAATTTCATGTTTCTAGACCCATCTGTTTATGCTCAGCATTGATCAATTAGTCAGTGAATATGTCAGTCAGTTTAGATTTTTATATATATAGAAATCATATGTTAATATAATGAAGTATATAATTTGTTATGTTTATATATAATTTTGTTATTATGTCGGCTAGTAAAGCAATTGCTTCATCTGAATCTTAATAGTGTACTATGTGAGTGAGCGACCGGCACGCAGTACGATATC
Organism: Hypolimnas misippus; assembly: GCA_037950945.1. Lineage (NCBI taxonomy): Eukaryota > Metazoa > Arthropoda > Insecta > Lepidoptera > Nymphalidae > Hypolimnas > Hypolimnas misippus. The sequence continues at coordinate 9,301,460 of JBBEEQ010000009.1, forward strand.
TGCTCACGATCGCTAATGAAATGAAGGAGAGCGTTCCCTAGTTTTATCGTGACATACGGACATAATTTTGAACTAATAAACATACTTCCAAATTAGTATTATTAGTCTGTATCTCCGTCTGTGCTTCAACTTGGATGAAATCTATACTAAGATTATAAAGCTGAAGAGTTTGTTTGTTTGAACGCGCCAATCTCAGGAATTACTGGTTCCAATTGAAAAATTCTTTTTGTGTTAGATAGTTTATTTATCGAGGGAGGCTAAAGGCTATATAACATTACGCTACGACTAATAAGAGCGAAGCAGTAACCATAAACGCGAGTGAAACCCCTAGTAAGTTTAAAAAATAATGTTGTGTAAATGTCAATATTATTTTTAAAAGATATTACAAAAATCTTGGACCCTTTCGATGTGGATAAAAATGGAGTTGTAAGATTCCTGTACTTACAAAAACTAAAAGTTAACATGTCAATAATCTATATAAGTGGATTGCTGTTCATTTGTCTCGCTCAAACTCGAGAATGGCAAAATGGCGATTAAATAAAAAATTAACACTTGGTGTAAGCATTCTCGGTACCCGTGAACACTGTCTAGATGAAGACGGCCCACATTAGCAGGCTGACCATCGGGACGCCACGATAGCATGCGTCAGCGATCCCGTGGCGTCAAACGAAGACGATGAGAGCACCGCTGGAGTTTCAGTGGGTATTCTGATGCACTATGTTGCGGCAGGAGTCCCATACCTGCCTAACTTTATAGACTAGATGCATAAATACATTCCCTATGGTAAAAAAGGGTCATCTATAGTCTATTTTTCATTACTTGTCTTATTTAGCAAACAAATATGGCGTACTTCTAACCAGAATTAGAATTATCGATCGAATGATTGAATTGAATAATTTTTCATAATGAATAATAATGTTCGAAAATTCGTGATTATCGCTCCAGGTATTATCACCAATAAGACGAGTAAAGAAAAATAGACTATCGTATAGTTTACAAATTTATGCTGATAAGCAATAATGTGTCGACCCACGAAATGTTAAATTCCGAGGTATTGATGTATTCTTATAATGCGTCATGCATTTAACATTATTCAAAAAATAAATATGTCATCTAAACCAAATAACGTACTTATAAAAATATTCTTAATTTAATATTTCGAATTTCATATTTCGTTTCATATTTTGCAATTTATAAGATTATCTTAAATTTTTCAAAACTTATTATTAGTTAACACGTTTAATATATCTGCTTTTAAATTATAATACCATTTAATAAAATAGACAAGAAAAGATGGATATTTAGGTTTTCAAACAAATTTATTAAAAATAGGTTTGACATGTTTAGACGCCATTTTCTTAAAACGAAGTCCGTATGGCTTTGACACAGTATTGCTTATCAGCGTCCATTATGTTGTCCATCCTTAACGTCGGTGTGTCCACGGGTGTAGGCTGTACGACGTGCTCCGGAAACAAGGGCTATTGGTCGATCATTATTTCAGAACAAACATCTACCTTCATATACGAAGACTTAACTTACCTTAAACATGAGAAAATTGATACGTTACTATTTTTAGTTAAATAGTAAACTAACATATCGTTGTCTTAGATTTTCGCGATTATTATTCATTGACGAGACAAATGTCACCTTAGTCTACCCGTGACCACGAACGCTGCAAAGTGCTCGAAACGTTGGGATGATAAAAATAGTTAATATACGCCATTTAAATCCGTTTAAAATAGTTTTATTTCAGTAAACTAACATTTCATTAATGTCACAAATACAATACATGACTTTTTTTAAAAAAGGAAATTGATATCAAAGCAAAATTACGTTAGTTTACATTATATTAATTTTAAAACTATCTACTTAACCGATTTTGATGAAAATTCTACGGAAGTATCAGCCCGATTGTTTTCTTCGACAAATTGGGAACGTCCTCCTTTATTGGAAGTTGGTTAAAAAAGATAAATGTTTAAGTTTAATTAGCTACAACACGCCGATTTCTTGTGAGAATGTGATACTGCTCCGGTCGAGCCACTCACTCACGCCTTAGTCAGGATATTATAATAATTTTAAATTAAATTTGAAATTAGTATAGCTAGACTCTATCTCATTAAAAACTTACTGCTTTACTACAAAAGATGAAATAAAACCATGTTGAACACGTATCTAGCAAAACATTGTTTAAAAATTAAACATTGTTTAAAATGTTATCGAAATTTCTACACTCTCTGTAAAATTATAGAGAAATAAAATATCACACGTTATATTTGACAGCTAAAATAGTTTATAAGCATATTTTAAAGACGAACGTCTTTAGACGCAGATTTGTACAGGATTTTATAGACACGCGTTTAACGTATGTTTAAATTTTTTGTAGTAAGGCAGTTATTCTTTCTAATAAAAATTCTAAAAACATTAAAACATTTCTAACACATTATTTTAACCAGACGTCACATAAATTAATACAAATAATAATAACACGCCCGTTATATTAAACCCCATAATGAGACAGCCATAAAACTATTTGTGAAGGTTCGTTAATAATTAACCAATTTGAGAAATTGTCCGATCGTTGGTAAATGAGCATTTTTATTATGTGGTTGAAATGTTAATTTCGGGTTCCGTTGTAGTGTATAAAAACCTATGTATTTTATGTAGATTATATCGCAGGCTAAACATTAAAAAATATATTTTTGGGTCTATGAAACGTTTTTGTTTAAAAAAAACGTTTTGCACTTAGTATTTCGGCAATTTATTTAGACTTTGATGTAACAAAATGTTGATAGAAAAGTTTTTTTTTTTTCAGAATCATATATTATGAACTACAGAATGACGCGAAACTAAGTTTTTATTACTAACTTAATTAACTCTTTTCACATAGATTTTGAACTCGGTCTTTTAAATACTAATCGTGTGATATTCAAATAAAAAGGTCCTCGCGACTTTATCTGCATAGAAATTTTAACTTTTTTGCGATTATAAGTTTTTTTTTTCAAGATTGCCTTTGCGTAAGGTCTAATCAATCTACATTACAATTCATCAATATTCATTCAATAATTTTGGCTTAAAACGTAATTAAAAATTAATAGACAAATATATAGACAGAATTATTTAATTTAATAATTATTATATTTATATAGACTGTTTATTTACATTTAATTTTTAATATGAATAAAATGAACATAGTTATATACTACGTGAAAATTATTAATGAAAAAGAAAAAATAAAAATTATTAACAATTTAGGTAATGTTTAATATCGATCGCACTTGACACATTCTCATATGTAAAAAACCGTTTACAACAGTCTCTTATAAGGCATTTATGGACGTTAATTGTTTTACTAGCACCTTGTTATGTCCGTCTGATCATCGGGAGCTTGTTACGAAAACCTCATTTACACAGTTATTAAATTGCTACATATGGGTGCTGATAAGCAATAATGCGTCAAGTCGAATTCGAAGATATTGATGTATTTAGATTGTGCATCATGTATTTTACATTATTCAAAAAATTTTAAGTCATCTATAGTAAATAAATACGATAAAAGTTATTAAATTATGCTTAGAATATTGAAGTGTGTGCTATATTTTGCAATATAAAATAATCTCATCTATTATAAAACCATATTATTTGATAAAAATTTTCATTAGACCAATCTTTCTTAATTCATTATACATTTTATTAAAAAAGAAAAGAAAAGAAAAGATGGATATATACGTCTTCAAACAGATTTATTAAGAATTGGTTTGACATCTTTAATCGCCATTTTCTCGAAATTAGTCCGTGTGGCTTGACACATTATTGCTTCTCAGCGTCCATATATTAAAGATTAATAAAATAACCTTATGCTAAACAGCTTTGATTAAGTCTTTATTGAGTCGGGGATAAGCGTACCAGTAGATTGAGCATAATGATGGCAAGCAAATAGATTAAAGAAGAATTAGAAAAAGAATTCGTTTTCACAAAGCAACAAGCCAAAATTAGTTAAAACACGCGACAGCTATAGACATTACTTTACTGACAATTATTTGTATGTAAGCTACTAACCCGTGTGATGATGAGATGGGGGTAAAACGCATCCATACGATCTTGAGGAGAACGGTATTCAGGACCGCCTCAATCTGCCGTACGCATCAACGAAGGGGTGTGAAGAGGGTAAGACCACACCTTGCCCTCCGCCACGAGCGGAGCGACGCGCGGGATTGACAGCGGATGCGCATGCCCAAGCGATCCCGCGGCCTCTTCCTTTCCATGCTGAAGACGGCCATCGCTGGGGTTTTATTAGGTATAAATCTTCACATAACCCCATCTCCAACCCCTTAGAAATGGTATCTTTTCCAAGCTTTGCTTTGCTGTTACAAAAAAGCTACTAACCCATTTTAATGACGTATGAATCTGTTTTTACTCTACTACTCTTAGCTCTGTATTAGAGCAAAATGAGCAAGTGAGTCACTTGAGTGAAAGTTATCATCGCCGCCCATAATATTTGTAGAGGATTCACAAATGCGCTGGCAGCTTAAAAAGGAATAAAAAGGACGAATTTAGTGTGGTAAAGGTTAGCTGGCTCGACCGGCTTTCATTTTGACAGAAAATCCGCGAAATAGCTATAAGTAGCGTTTTGTACGGTGAGTGAGAGAGTCAGAAGCCTAGCGCTCCTCACCCTAATCCCCTTCATTCTCCTTTGTTCAAAACGAGGGTACGGAGCAGTAAACAAAAGAATAGTGTTTCTTTCCCAATAAAATAATGTAAAGTTACGATACGGTGTAACACAAGCCATCAGCAAATTGAAATAACATTACGACCTTCATACCTTTAGCCGTAAAGTCTAAAATGCCAAACACATAATTCTTAAATAGGTATTATAATTCAACATTAAAGTACCCTAATTATTCTCCATAAGCGATGATATAAATCGTTCCGCTTAAAAATATATAATTAGATTCAATAAACGGATTCTTGTTGCACTAGTTAGCATAAATGAAAGTAAAACTTATAAAATGTATACTGAATTTTTGTTAAATAACTTCATTGATAATATAGGTTTTCTTTTCCATCTATATCAATATAATAAATAATAAATGAATAAATAACGCATCACACTCAACGGCCTCCATTAAGATCTCATGACCTTCGGGGACATGTCGGGGGTCCGGAAACACTCACAACACTAACACAAACACCCAGACCACGACAAACATCTGTATGGCCAATACACACGTTTGTCGTGAGCGGGGATCGAACCCGCGGCCGTTAGTGCTTTAGTCAGTTGCGGTGACCATTGCGCCAACGCGTCTGTCAATACAGCTGAAATAATACAGCTGAAGAGTTAGTTTGTTTGTTTTAACGCGATAATCTCAGAAACTACTGATTTGTATTGAAATATTTTTTTGTGTTAGATAGTTTATTTATTGAGGAAGGCTATAGGCTATATTACATCACGCTACGACTCATAGGAGCGAAGGATTAACTATAAACGCGAATGTAGGTAATAGGTAACCAAGGTACAGCTAGAAAATTATAATTTCATTAAAGAATATCCACTCCAATGATGAATATAATTGGATGCTGATAAGCAATAATGTGTCAACCTAGTAAATTTCGGAAATATTGATGTATTTTGATAATACGTCACCTATTTAACATTATTCCAAAACTTTTCAAGTCATCTAAACTAAATCAGTACGGAAAAAAGTTACTTAATTTAATGTTTCGAATTTCAAATGCGTTCAATTTTTTGCAATTTATACAATACTCTCAAATATTTGAAAAACTTTTTATTAGATACCACATTAAGAAGATCAATCTGCTTTCAATTCATTACACATTTTATCAAAATAAAAAAGAAAAGATGGATATATACGCCTTCAAACAAATTTGTTAAAAATGGGTTCGACATCTTAAGACGCCATTTTCTCAAAATGAAGTCCGTGTGGCTTGACACAGTATTGCTTATCAGCGTCCATATAAGCATATATATTAATATTTGTCGGGTGTGTGTTTGTGTTTCCAGATCTCCCTCACAAAAATAATTAATTTTCAAAAAGTTATATTTTTTGAAAGTTTCTAATTGCTATGCTATTTTATGTTTTAGCACGCAATAAAAATTTATTGATTAATAATTTATCCAAACAGTTACTAATAAGATGAAGGCTTTCATATTTTATTACCAACTATTTATCCACGATATAAACAAAATATATGCTAATAATAAGACTTAAAATCGCAGATAACATCTCAAAGAATCGTTTCCGAATCAATCACGTACCTTATAAAGATTAACCGTAACTAATGAGATACACTCATTATTTCCAATTCCAACAAAATTCAATAATTATCACCGATCGGATCTAAGTCCGGTCACAAATGGACGATTTAAAATGTTATTTACATTTGGGTTGCGTTAGAAATTTAAGTGTTGTTTTTTTAAAATGAAAAAAATTACAAAAAAATAAACGACTTCAAAAACTAATTGAATAAATACAAATACAGTAAAAGGCAAGAAAAAAAAATTCTACAACATTTTGAAGTCGGTGCTAAGTAAAATCTTTTATTCTTTTTCAGCAAGGTTTTCATGAAAGAAAATGTTGAAACGAGGAAAGTTAATTGTACTATACCTATAACATTTTTGCAAGTTCAAATAAAAACTTGACAAAGTTTATAAGTAAGATACGAAGAAACAAGCAAACATTAATTTTTATACAAGACTAGCTGGAGCTCGCGACTTCGTCTGCGATATCTGTGATGCCTACGTCATCGCAGACGATGTCGCGAGTATATGTACATGCAAAGTCTCAGCCCGATCGGTTTAAAATTGACAAAGTTTCATCCCCTATTTTATCGCCTTGGGGGTAGAATTTATCAAAAGCCTTTCTTAGCGGATGTCTACGTCATAACATCTGCATGCCAATTTTCAGCCCGAACCGTCCAGTGGTTTGGGATGTGCGTTGATAGATCACTATGTCAGTCAGTCACCTTTGAATTATATATATTTAGAAGTCAACTGGGAGTTGGGACTGTGTTGGATATTTTACCAGCGTTAGCAGAATCGGTATTTAAAAGTAAAAATTTTTTTTTTTTTTATTGAGACGTTGGATCTTGTAGACTCGTATACATTTATGAAAAGTAATGGGAAAAAATCAATTGAGCTTTTTTTTAACTTAAACAACGATTCTGGTAATGCTGGTGCAATGTCCAACTCGTGCCCAGTTGACATCGTGTATATTAGATAAATTATTATTTACCGAAAACCAGTAAAACAATACACCGATCCAAGCTATACAAATCGCACCTGTACCAGCGGCCTAAGTCTCTTTTCAAATACGAGGTGTTAAAAAACGTATTGAGACAAAAAAGACCGACAAAAAAGTTGGGAGACAATCTTTTGGGATCTTAATTGGGTCGGACGGTATGCGGGGAATCTTGCATCGCGACGGTCTTATTTTAACGAAATGTGTAAAATATTTTTATATACATATATATTTTGTCCCCTTTTTTCGTGATTGTGTTCGTCGTGCCGTCCGTCTCTGTCAGCTGGGCGTCCGTCAGTCTGCTGCGACATTTCACTTTTAAATTGCGGGATTTTTGTAGCGTTTGATCGTTTGGATTCAAGGTTCAACGGTATTCGTTGTTTTTGTTTTCGTTTGTGTACTTTAAAACGGGTTGGGGGTAATTGATTTGTCCCGTTTTAGCTGTAAATTGTTAGTTTTTATGACGATAGAATGGCGAGCTAATGATGGTAAGTGGACAGTTCTATTTACAAACTATGTTTTCGATTAGATTATGTCTACAGTTAGGATCTATCAGCTTATGTTATTCTGATGCTATATTACTGTAAAGTTTCATTAAAATCTCTGCAGTCGTTTTTGCGTAAATCCTAACTAACTTTCTATTATTAATTTTTTTTTACGAAAATGTTTTTCTTTCGTAATTTATGTAAATGCACTCTGTAACCTAGTAACAGATAGGTAAGTTTACGTGGTTTTACGTGGCTGTCAAAAATAAATTGACTGACAGTAAATTCTTTCAGGCGTAAAGTAATGACACAACTCCTTATGAAAATCTAAAAGCAGTTAAGGTTTTATTTAATACTAACACTGCAGACATAAATGTTAAAATAAAATCAATCATTCAAAACACAAAAAATAAGTAGATAATAAATAAACAAGAAAAATCAACAAAGCAAAAGACACAATTTTATATATCAATTATTATATTCGCCTCATAATAGTTAGATTTTACAAGTGTGTGTATATGCAGCCGAACATCCGTTGACGGCTTCATCGTAGATGAAGTTAGCAATATCCATTATTATCAGGAACTCTATAGATGTCGGACACTCGCTTTGGAAGCAATCAATATCGTCCCAGGAACGCTCGTAAACATATCAGCGCGAATTCGATCATATTTCACACCGTAGCCGATTTACGATGCTGCCTCGACGGCGCTTTGAGCACCGTTTATATTATTTCCTTACGATTTTTGGTAACAAAAAGTATACATTTATTTAGTATTTAATTAGAATTTAACATCTCAGATGTAGATATAAATTATTATAGGAAAAAACTAAGTCCTAAAGTTAAAAAAATAACTATTTAGTACTGAATAATAAATTTATCCCTAATTCTGCTGAGGAGAAATGCTCTAGCCATTTCGTTACCAATAAAAGCATAGAACCAGCTAAAGTCAGAGTGTGCAATTGGGAACTAATTTTTTAAATCATAATAAAAACGTTTACTAACAGTAAATAATAATACGAAAATATGTCCTTTGTATTTAAAACTGAATATTTTTGAATTTAAATACGAATTCATGAGTTTAAAACTATCCTCTAAAAGTGTTGAAATTTTGATTTAACACTCAATACAAATCCGAATTTATAAATAACCTAACTTTAAAAAATAAATAAAAATCAATAAATTTTAATCGTATCCGAAATATGTAAACCAGTTCATCCATACTCAGCTCCAGTCTAAACAGGCGAGTTTATTTGACTAATGGTGGTTTGTGGAGCTCCCGCGGTTTTTACAGCCGTTCACAAATGATCGTGGCGTCCACGATGTATGTATGCAAACGAAATTTAAGCGGACAGTCCGTTAATTGGGACAAGAATCGTATTAAGCTGCGAGTCATATTAATGTTGTTGAGAGCCGATAAGGCCTAGTGGTCAGAACACGTCGATCTCAACCGATGATCACGGATAGCGCCACTGAGTTTTCAAATGCTGGTGTTTAAATTCATATCGAGCTTGTCTATGAAGGACAACATCGTGAGAAAACCTGCATGTGCCGGGAGAAATTCTGATACATGTATATCCGCCCCACAGTGGAGTAGCGTGGTGGATTAAGATCTAAAACCTTCTCCTTAATAGGAGAGGAGGCCTTTGTCCAACTGTAGGAGGTTCACTGGCTGTTACTTCTCTCGTTGTTCTTTGTGGTTTCACTCGAGTTTTTGGTTACTGATCCGCTGTAATAGTTGGTAGGGTGATGTTATATAGCCTACCAGGTAGGCCTTAAACTTACAGTTATTGTTTCGCTTCGATGAGTCATAGCATGATTTGATATAGCTTACATATATCTTTCCTCAAAAAACAGGCTATATAACGAAAAAAAAAAAAACTTTTCTAATCGGGTCAGTTTTAGAGATTACCTCCTACTTACAAACCCACAAACACATTTTTCGTCTTCATACTGTTAGTATTGTTAATTTTCTTCAATTTATTGGCTATCTAGCACATTTTTTTTTTCATACTACTAGCACGATTAACATTACTCGCTGCGTTTCAAAAATATCGAAGCAACTAAAAAATGCTGAATTTTAGGGAATGGGGTTTTTAAATTTCTTTATTAATGTGTTGGTGCATAGCTGCAAAATTAAAACGATCCCTTGATGTTATAACTTTATTGATTTTAAGAAATTTCATCATCGCAACTCTCTTCATGATAAAACATCAAAGATTTATGGTATTTTGACATACTTAGAGCCAGTTGTTAGAATTTTGAGTTACTACGATATTATTGCAAACCAGCGATGTTGATAAAAAGTACCTACATTATAAATAAATGAATGAATGAGTACTCTTTATTGTACTCCAAGTAATACAGATAGAAAATTAATATAAAAGAGTAGCAATGTACGAGAAGCGGCCTTATAGCTAAAGCAGCGAACTCTTCCAGGCAACGTACATTATTATAGTAAAGTTTGTTCAAAATCTGTTTAGTAGTTTTTGCGCGAAAGTTTAACAAATATATCTGTTATATACTTTCGGATTTATAATAATACCTAGCAGAAATACAGATATAGATAGCGAACTATATTTAAAGGGTTTAATCGCAAATAATCTAAATATATAAATCAAAGGTCACTAACTGGCAAAGTAATATCAACGCACAGCCTAAACCACTGGAAGGATTGGGTTGAAATTTAGCATGCAGGTAGATGTTATGACGTAGGCATCCGCTAAGAAAGGATTTTGATTAATTCTACCCCCAAGGGGATAAAATAGGGGATGAAAGTTTGTACGAAACTTTGTCAATTTTAAACCGATCGGGCTGAGACTTTGCATGCATATAGCTACTATAACGTAGGCATCAGATCGTAGAAGAAGTCGCGAGCACCAGCTAATTATTTCTATATATCTGGATATAAGCCTGGGCTTAGGGCCATAACCGAAACAAAACACGGCGTAGTAATATTTATTATCTATCTTCCTAAATCAAATGGGTAATATTTAACTCTTAAATTAACAATAAAAAAAGTTTGAGGCGTGTGAAATATATGTAAAATATATATTACACACACAACCATATGTCAAACATATGGTTGTGTGTGTAATATTTTTTTTATCGATTTAATGTACTTTTTTATGCATAATTAAAAAAAATATTAGCATTCCTCTCTTCTGTTCTATATAAACTATAATTGTGCACAATTCGATATTCGTCTCGTAATTTTCGTAAAAATATACGCATATTAATTTATACATCAAAATATTATTAAAAATAACTAAATCTAATTATTACTTTCGTTAAAAACTTAATCTTCCAAGACTAAACAATTATAAAATTAAAAACTCATTAATTTAATATTAAAACGTAGTTGTTGTTTTTTTCGCGTCAATCAGTCGGTGCGCAGGCGCAGCTAATTGCGCCGAAACGTATACTAATTGATTCCTTGCTCGGGCGCGCGTGGTTATATGAAAGTCTGGTCGGTGTTCGATGCCTGAGTGAACTCTGAATGCGTTTCGTAATTTCCAATCTTGTTTTTAAACGGTAACTTATTTTGCATGTATTTTGTTCCCTAAATTGGGGTAGAGATTTTTATTTGGATATTTGTTAAGACTGAGTTAGAGCCTCTTTCACAAGTTACGATTAAAGTTAGCGGTAGCTTAATTGGAACTGCAATTTTGGGTTTCAAAGATCTCGAATAAAAATATAACATGTATATATTTTTTAACAAAGGTAAATAAGACTCGTGAAGGACGACTTTAAACGTTTCAATAACGTTTAAAGTTGAAGTCACCGTTCTATCAAATAATAAGTGCCAAATTATTTATTTATAAGTTAATTTAGCAGTTACGTCGATGTTGAAGAAAAAAAAATATAATCAAATCTTAATAGTCGATTAGCGTAAATGTCGGTTAGCTATTTAACATTGTAACAGGAACCAGTGAAACGGGCCCTTAATATGGCCACCATATGCTTAACAGTGGTCACGGGTTCAAATTTTTTATATTAAAAAATATCGCGAAAACTGTATGTATGGAACAAAAATTACCAAGTGTTAATGCGGCTTTTATACACGTTCGAGATGTCCAGAGAGATAACACGGCGACGTATACTAGTGCACCAAAATCCATGAGCTTTAACATATCTGGACGCTGATAAGCAATACTGTGTCAAGCCACACGGACTTCATTTTGAGAAAATGTCGTCTAAAGATGTCAAGCATATTCTTAACAAATATGTTCGAAGACGTATATATCCAGCTTCTCTTTTCAGTTTTGTTTAAATTGAATTAAAAGCAGATTCGTATAATAATACTTATTATATTAGCATATTGCAAAATATTGAGCACACTTTAATAATTGAAACATTAAATTAAGAAACTTTTTCCTTACTGAATCAGTTTATATGACTTAATATTTGTTTTGAATAACGTTAAATGGATGCTGATAAGCAATAATGTGTCAACCCACAAAATGTCGAATTTGGAGATATTGATGTATTCTGATAGTGCATCATGTATTTAACATTATTCAATAAATTTGCAAGTCATCTAAAGTGCATACATACGGAAAAAAGTTATTTAATGAAACGTTTCGAATATTGAAGTATGGGCCATATTTTGCAATATAAAATAATCTCCTGTATTAGAAAAACTTATTATTTGATAAAACTTTTCATTATACTAATCTGCTTTTAATTCACTATAAATTTTATCAAAATAGACAAGAAAAGATGGATTTATACGTCTTCAAACAAATATGTTAAGAATAGGTTTGACATCTTTAGACGCCATTTTCTCAAAATAAAGTCCGTGTGGCTTGACACATTATTGCTTATCAGCGTCCAAATATACATATGACGTATTATAAACATATATCAATATCCGAATTTGACGTCTTGTGGGTTAACACATTATTGCTTATCAGCATACTCTAGAAGAGTACACAAATTTTGCAGTAAAATCGCAAAACAAAGCCAGTATATACACAAAAAGTATAAACGAATCCGTTAGCTTTGGATAATTCGCATATTAATAATACAGACAGATGATTTGATAGAGTGTGGCGGCGCAGAAAATTAATTATTCGTACTGGCCACTGAACCTATCACTGTCCGTTTACACGGTCCCGGCTCCTGGCGCACTTCTGAACTTTAATTATATTTTCTGTAAAAAAAAATGTTAAATACCAACATTTTATAAATAAAAAAAACACACCAAAAGTTTTTATTTGTAAAAATATGTTATTGTGATTTTTTTTGTCTTGAATATATTAACATTTTGTATTTTAAAATTATATCGATTATAAATGATTTAATATAAGGAAATATAGCAAATAATAAAAGGAAACTTTATATAAAGAAAATTTTGATAAACATATCAAACATACAAACATAGATAACAGAGGATAGTAAAGTCGATCGTAAAGTCAGTAATATAGCCTTTCGTACGGTGAGTGAGAGAGCAACCTAACTAGCACGCGCCCGATGTTAGGTCATCGCCGTCCATGAACATTTTAACAGCACAAAATACGGCTTAAAAGGGCTGAAAGGAAGTGGGATAGATAGGATAAGAGAATGGATAATCATAAACTGTGTTATATTTACAATATTTTAAAAGAGTAACTATAGAGTTTCTTGCCGGTTCTTCTCGGTAGAATCTGCATTCCGAACCGGTGGTAGCTTCATTATTTATGTATTTTTTGTTATTTCCATGTAGACGATTCAAAAGTGCTCGTAAGAGCCTACTTGAATAAAGTATTTTTTTATTTTGATTTTTTTTTTGATAGGTGTTAGTCTTCCCTCTCTCTCACTCACCATTCGAAATGTAGCTACACTACCCACTTTTACGTCTAATTTCAGTGAGAATATGTTTTCTCCTATTACGCCAGTCCGTAGAAAGTATTTTACATTTCTAAATTTTATTCTTGTGAGTGATATAAATCAACTCGTAACCTGTTAAACTTATCCAGGTAGCCTTACGAAAGCGAGTCTATCAAAAATAGGGCACTGACGGTAAATTCTTTCATGTATAAAATTAAAAGCAACTTATAGAAATCTTCATGAGAGTCTGAGAGCAAAACTTGTAAGTATCATTCTTACTTGCATGGATAAGCAATATTGTGTCTACTCACAAAAAGTCAAAATAAATGTTTATTATCAATTAAACAACTGTATTAAATCAGAATATAAATTAATATAATCAAGATCACAATAAACGACAATCTAACATTACTTATTAATTAATTATTAATATGGACATTAATGTAATAAAGAAATAGACCAAATTACCCTGTCTCAATTGGATGCAGATAAGCAATAATGTGTCAACACACATAAAGTCAAATCCGGAGATTTTGATGTATTTTGATACTTGGTTAACTATTAAACATTATTCAAAAATTTCTTAATTTATAGCAGAGTGTTTCGAGTGCAATATTTTGCAATTTATGCAATAATCTTATATGTTTGAAAAACTTATTTTTTGATACAACTTTTCATTACACCAATCAGCTTCAATTAATTATACATTTTATCAAAAAAGAAAAGAAAAGGTGGATGTATACGTCTACAAACACATTTATTAAGAATAGCTTTGACATCTTTCGACGCCATTTTCTCAAAATGAAGTCTATGTGGATTGACACAGTATTGCTTATCAGCGTCCAATTATACTTATGCGTATTGGAATGTCGCAACACACTTCTTCCCACTAAGACAGCACTTGCACGAATGAACACCGGTAATCTTCACTGTTCAAAGTTGATTAATTGCACGAACTTCAATTTGCACAGTGCCGCCATCTTCACGGACGTTCAAAATGTACCGAAAACTCGAAGGCGACAACAAGATATTGATGCATTCTGATAATGCGTCATGTATTTAACATTATTCAAAAACTTTTAAAGGCATATAAATTAAATAATTACATCAAAAGGTTCCTTAATTAAGTAAGTTCCATATTTCTAAATATACAATAATATCATGTATTAGAAAAACTTATTATTAGATAAAGCTTTAGATTACACCAATCGGATTTTAATTCATTGTATCAATTATCAAAATAGAAAAGAAAAGATGGATATACTTCTTCAAACATATTTATTAAGAATAAGTTTGCAATCTTTAAACGCCATTTTCTCAAAGTCCGTGTGGCGTGACACAGTATTGCTTATCAACATCCACTAAAGGACGGTAGTAAGTGGGCTACAGTAAAGCTATATCACAAGAGACTTTTTAATTTTTATAATTATTTATTCTTAACTAAATACACAACAGTCCTCATTTACACTGTTTAGAAAGCAACCCGAAACCGCAATCACACCGTATTTATCACAAATAAATCTAACAATAATACAATCTCGACGCCATCCAATTAGGACCAGCCATAAACGTGAACAAACCGCGGTTCAACAAATAGAGTTCAGTTGAAAGCAATAATTGAAAGCGGCTAACTCGGCTAATATATGGCCGAGTTCAGTTTAACTGGTGTCGTCCCTTTTCTACTAAATAACTTTAATGTTTACAATTTTTACAAAAAGTAAAAAATGAAGATTTAAATGTTAATTTCTGATTGTGGATACGTACACGTGGTTGTCGATTTTGAAATTTAAAGTTGAATGTGTAGGTAGTACCTAAAATATTAAAAGATCTATGAACGTTTGAAAATGAGTTTCAGAAAACGTGTCTCAGTGAAAAAGACATATGTACTTACTTATAAAAAATTTACAATATTTTTGCCTTGTTGAAATAAAAAACAATGAAATATTGTTTCTTTCATTGTTTGTTATTAAATTGCAGTAAAATGCAAAAAAAATAAATAAACCTACTTCAAAAATGAAACTAAGTACTTGTTTGTTTAACCTAAAAAGTATAAAAAAAAGTATTTTCTACATCATTTTGACGTCAGTGCCCAAGTAAAACATTTGAAACCGGTGACAAATAAAACTGTTTACATGTTATTTAAAAAAATACCCGCAGCCGATCATAGAACCTCCCCCTTTTTCGAAGTCGTTTACCGAGGGTTTTACATCACTACCGTTTCACTCACGCTTAGCCAGGTTTTATTATATGCAGTATGTTCAAATATCCCCCAAAATAACACATATTATTCTGTGATCTTTTATGGAATTTGACTGACAGGTTGGCGTAGTTGTCACTGCAACTGACTTAAGCGCTAATGGTCGCGGGATCGATCCCCGCTCAACGGCAAACGTCTGTATTGTTCATAGGGTTGTTTTCCGTGACCTGGGTGTTTGTGCTTGTATTGTGTCGGTTTCCGGACCCATTCGTGTAACTGTATTTCGAACATGATTTCTTATAGCGTAGGTATATAATAGGGGGGCAAACGAGCAGACAGTACCACCTGATGTTAAGTGGTCACTATCGCCCATGGACATCTGCAACACCAGGGATGTTGCGGGTGCGTTGCCGGCCTTTAGTGAAAAGGTGTCTATACACTCGACGCTTGAAAACCCCCAAATTATAGCGCTCAGGGGGAAGATCATTCCACAGCTTGCAAGTACGCGGGAAAAAGGACCGTGAAGCCCGCACTGTGGAAGATGACCATGCATCCAGGTGGTGTGGATGATATCGAGTCCTGAGGCGAAGGGTGCGATGGTAAAAGCGAGACGGTGGCACCATGTCAAAGAGTTCGTCAGAACACTCCCCGTTGTACAGACGGTAGAAAACCTCAGAGAGCCAACGTCTCTCTGTACATTTAAAGGTTCTAAACCGTCTGTGAGATTGGGATCGTCGACAATGCGAACTGCCCGGCGTTGGATGGAGTCAAGTGGTTGGAGCTGGTATTGGGGGGCACCTGCCCAAAGGTGGGAACAGTACTCCACATGAGGACGGACCTGAGCTTTGTAAAGCAGAAGTCGATGTCCTGATGTGAAGTACCGCCTTGCCCTGTACATACCATTTGTGTCCATTTATTATATCCTAACAGCCTCTAGCCGTTACTGTTTTACTCCTGTGAGTCGTAGCGTGATGTAATATAGCCTATTACCTTCCTCAATAAATAGTCCATCTAATACAAAAATCGTTTTCCAAGAGACGAACAGACATAATCGGATTAGTAGATTCAGAGATGCCCCCTGCATACAAATTTTTAAGCAAATTTAACTCTTTATAATATTAGTATAGACTAACTGTGGCCCGCGGTTAAATCTGCGTTAGTTGGAAAAATTATTATTAATTTCCTATTAGAATCGAATATTGTTCATTACTTTACTCTTACCAAAGTACCGGGTAACCCTCTTTTTTATTTATTCATTCAAATTAATATTTAAAAAAAATAAAAGTAGCCTAAGAAACTCTTTATTACATTAGCTATCTGTGAGTGAAAGTCACGTCGAAATCAGTCCTGCCGTTTCAGACATTAGCCGGAACAAACAGATAAACACAGCGACTGACAGACAGACATAAATTTTAAAAATTGTAATTTTGATGTAAGTATACTTGTATACCCTTTGTATACTTTTATATGCATTTTTTAAAAGCTGTATTTAAATTACTAACAGATACTTTAATTTTATTTATTTGTATAGAAGATTGAATGCGTAATGGCAGTGAATGTTCCAAACAATAAGTAAATAAATAAAAAGTACATAAGTCGAGCGTGGACTACACTGAATAAAGCGAACACATCGCAGTACAAAATGGAGGCGTCTGATAAGTAATTAAAAGCAATAAATAATTCCAAAACGCCTTCACACTCAGACTCTTGCTTCGTTATTTATTATTTCGGAAACATTTAAAAAAAGTCTCTATTAATTATATAAGAGCATTATAATTTTTTTGACTATTTATTTAATACGTGATTGACAAATATCGAAAACGAAATAGAAATTCTTGTGCTTTTTCCCTTAATTACATTTTAATCCGTAAAAAATATTTTGAATTGAAATTAGTAATATGATAAAAAGTTTATCGTAATAATTAAGAATAAAAAAATCAGTTTTATAAAAATAATTATACCTCAGAAACGCCTGTACTGATTTTGACGATACTTTTACTAATGCTGATGTTATAAGAACTCCAAAAAAGGAAGAGGAGGTATGCATTTTTTTTTATAAAAAAAAAACAGGGTCCGCGCAAAGAAATTAAAACCGGTGAATTGTCCGATGCGGAAATAGTCGCGGGTTATTAATAAATGTATTAATATAGATCAACGATTATCTAAGTATATTGATTTGTTTTTTACTCATTAATTTTTTCGCGGTACTTAATTTTTAATTTGCGGTGTTCTAAATGAAAAGGATAATCAATTAAAACAAAAATATTTCATTATATATACTTCCTTCACCAACAAGAATTTATTAAACTAACTTTAAAATATACCCATTAAAACAGTTCGAATCAAAACAACACCGAACCACGAAAATACGACTTTGCCATTTTGAGATTAATTTAATACGGACAATTGTAAACATTTACTCTTCAACAATAAAGTCGAGAATCGCTTGTTCAGTAAATCAGTAAGCCCCCAGCTGGTCAAAGATATATCTTATTATGAAGAAGAATAGAAGCTTTACTTTTAAAAACACCGAACAGAAACACAATTCATTGACGTTTATGTCTTCAGAAAAAAAAACAATAATACAACCAATAAATAAAAACTTAAATGTACTTATAGATCGTTAAATTAATAATAATTGGCATGCATTAACTCGAAGTCTATAACAGCGAAGAGCTCTCTAGTTTGAGGCCCAAAACAGGAAGAACTCTCACGCGGCTGTCATGGTACAGGACAATTTAATCTATTCAAGTTTCTTAAGAGCCGAGATAGCCTAGTGGTTAGAACAAGAGCTAAATCTGTGTTTAAATTCATTTCGAGCTAGGCGGTGAAGGAAAACATCGTGGGGAAGCCTTCAAGTGCCGGGAAAAATTTTGATACATGTATATCCACCTCGCAGTGGAGCAGCGTGGTGGATTAAGCTCTAAACCTTCCCCTTAATAGGAGACGATACTTTTATCCAGCAGTGAGACATACTTTACTTTTTTAATTTTTTCCGAAGTTCCTTTCTTTACATTACCAAGGCACCAAGTTAATAAATACTTTAGTCTCAGTGACAGTACATGTTTAAACGCATCACTTCAGAAAGGTATAGCACATTTTGGCTATTTTTTTTTGTTGTGTCTGTAAATGTGTCAGGACAAAATTTGTATGAAAGAAAAAGTTTGAAAAATCGAACAAAAAATTGAAAAAAAATGTTTAAAATAAATTATTAAGTCTTCATTAATTCACCCGTGCGAAGCTGGTTTGGGCAGCTAGTTAAAATAAGGAATCGTACGCGTAAGATTATTCAGAAAGGCATCCCTGCAGGCGTTTCATTAGATCATTATTTTATGGCCTCCAATTTGGCTCTAAAGCCCATGATTTGGGCCAATATCAATCCAATTATACCCTTCTCGGAATCGGGAATATGATTTGTGTTGTATTTTGGCGCTAACTTTTTTTATCTTCGCAAGAGACAGTTAATTACGTTTCATAGTGTGTATTGGTTATTTTGAGAAACCATTAACTAAGATTTAACGGCTAAACGCTACTTATATATAAGCTTTCCTTATGAGCAAATGAGCCGGCGGATCAGCTGATGATAAGTGATCATTGCTGCCTATGAACGTTTTTAGACAACAGAGGAACAAATACGTTATCAATTAAGTAAGGAGGAATGAAGGGGTAGGAAGTAAAGGAAGGAATTGAGGAGGCTGCAAGAAGGTTCTCTTTCTCAAAAATCAAGAATTTAAATATAAAGTATATTATATACTCAAGTAGGCTCTCACGAGCACTTTTGAATCACCAATACAAAAAGATAAATACGTTTAAGCTACCATCAGTTCGGAATGTAGATTCTATCTAAAAGAACTGGCAAGAAACTTGATAGATACTCTTAAAATTAGGCAAATAGATTTTTTTTTTAATTACAAATTTATTACCACACATCTTGAGCTTGGCGGTGAAGAAAATATCGTAAGGAAACCTACATGTGCCGGGAGAAATTCTGACACATTTATATCCGCCAACCCGCAGTGGAGCAGCGTGGTGGACTAAGCTCTCATGTCCTTAATATCAGAAGAGACCTTTGCCCAGCAGTGGGACATTTACAGGATGTTACTTTACTTTACCGCATATTACACATCTCATGTCGATTATCTGTGAGGAAGTGGACCCTGCTTGAGTTACGAGCTGTAATGCGCTACAGATATTAGGAAAGAAGAAAACAAGAAGCAACTTCTCCGAACTATGTAAAGATCATAACCGCACATTAGCTGTTAGACTTTTCTAGAATCCAGACAATTATTAGTCACTAAATAGACTCAAATAAGACCTGCACTATTTACAGAGGTATTCTGGTAATACCGTCTAATGCGACTGTAATGGCGTAATGTAACCCTTAGGCTCAGTGGTTGAGGCTAGTTTGGTTTGCTGCCTTAATTTATAGCTGTTGAAATGTTCCTGTTAAATTGTTATATTGATGGCCTTAAGGAGAAAGCGTTAGGGTTGCCACTTAAGATGAAATATTATTAGTTCTTATAAAAATAATATTATTTTACTGTTGCAACTAATGCGGCGGTTGCAGACTTGCGGCGCGGAGCAATGGCCAAGCGTGACGTCATGTCTACGCGTGACGGGGGCCCGAGTATAAAAGGCGCGGACGGGCCCTACTCGATCCTTCTTCTTCTTTTTCGCCATTTAAATTATTTGTATAAGTACACGTTTGTGATCTTGCTAAATATAACTAAGAACCGTAAGCGTATGGGGTTTATTACGTCCAAACAATTACCTACTTGAATATATGCAAAGAATCACTTGATTATATCTTTTTTTTTTCATTTAAGCTGTCTTAGCTGATCACTGCTTTGTGTAAAAGTCAAAATAAAAGAAACATGTCCAACTGCTGGGTAAAGTCATCCTCTCCTATTAAGGAGAAGGTTTAGAATCTAATCCAGCTCCAATGCGAGTTAGCAGTCATACGTGTGTCAGAATTTCTCCCGGCACATGCAGGTTTTCTCGTGGTATTTACCTCCACTACTTAGCTCGATTTCGATTTTCACTTCAATTAATTAATTACAATGTGAAAAAGTAAGAAATACAGTCGGTTAAAAATTTTCGAATTTACAATATAACTTTGACACTGCCAACCCTAAACTATAGCCCCGCCTATTACCTCCAAGGCTCATACTCAGAGAAGTAGCCAATTTGTTCACAAACACATTTAATATCAAAACAATACAAAATTAAACCCAATTCCTACGAAATAAAGTTGAAATTCATTTGAATATTTTCCACCAATTTATAAAAGTAAAACATACATTACTCTTTATCATAAGTACAATAGGATTTTGAACTTAAACTCCTTGTGATAGAGTTCAAATTTATTTCCGATATGTTAAAAGTAAATATGTTTTCTGAATTTAGATATATTATTACATATGTAATTACTGGGTACTTGGAAGACAAGCTGTCATAAAAATATGAAAATAAATTAAAAACCCAAACGACATTCTGTCTCTTTCGTTCGTCAGATAATTGCTTAACTTATTATTAATAATTATTGGTAGACATGATGACGTATTGCTGTCAAATTAATAGTTTATAATTCTATATCTACGAACGTGGATATTAACTTGAGATACCGCCACAAATTTTGTATTACTTGCGGGCAAATTTAATAGGCTACCCTGTAGGAAAATGTTCTCATCATCTATGTTAATAAAAATTAAATATTTGTATGTTTTTCCTCTATGTTTTCCAAAACACAATGAGCATATTTTTTTTTCAGGACATCTTGAATCGTCGCCAAATTAACACAGATCTCTCCTGTTGAGGTTAGGATCTGAATCTCCAATAAAATTTGCACATACATCCGTCAGAATTTTTTCCAACACGTATAGATTTCACCATAGTTTCCGTGAACAGCGAAAACTAGATGAATTTTAACACTAGTTTATAAAGTCAGAGGTGCCGGAGCTTAAAGCGGCGATCATCGGTTGAGATCGATCGTAATAACCGATCAATAGTACTTTTGATCAAGGGCGGATCCACCGTTGTGGGCACGATGGGCATGCCCACAACCCTAATGGACTTGTAACGTCACACGCGAGTCTTAATAAAATAATAATAATAAAAATACAGACTCAGTTTTGTCAATAATTTAATGATATCTTCAACCCTCAATCCGTACTAGATACATACGTGCTGAGTAATTCATAGGAGCGATTTCATAGCTGATAATATCAGTCAAAAATACTTTGGATAAATAATAAATAAATAAACGCATCACACTCAACGGCCTCCATTAAGATCTTGTGACCTTGTGTCGGGGGTCCGGAAACATACACAACACTAACACAAACGCTCAGACCACGACAAATATCCGTATGGCCAATACAGACATTTGCCGTGAGCGGGGATCGAACGCGCGACTGTTAGCGCTACAGTCAGTTACAGTGACCACTGCGCCAACGTGTCTGTCAAATATATGATAAAGTACTATTAATATAAATAACGAGTATAACAGGCGAGTTTATTAATTTTGCGTAAGTACTTTTGATTATTGTTTCAGTCAAAAGTAATATTATCATAAGACTGTGGTCAAATTGATTTTGCGAAAGAAAAAGAAAAAGTGTTGCCCGTAACATATACACTAGGCTACCTCACCTCAAGCCCCAGTGCCCGGGGCGGAATAAATAGGGCACTCCCTCCGGTCGTGGGTGCGTGAGATGGGGGTCTCTCGCATCCGTTTTCATACGGCCGAGAGTAGGACCGCAGTCCGGTATGGCCCCGGACTGCCGGTGTACGCACCTGCGAGGGGTGCGAGGAGGGCGAGACCATCTTCGCCCTCCTGAGAAGGGCTCCGCAAGCCACGAGCGGAGCAACGCACGGGAGAAGCCGCGGACATGCCTGCGAAAGCGATCCCGTAGCCTCTCCGTTTTCCGTGCTGTGGCGGCCATCGCAGGGGGTTTTAGTGAGTACAATCTCACATAACCCGGTCTCCCCCCCAGGAGTCGGATCTATAAGGATTTAGCCTGCGTAAACAAAAAAAAAAAAAGGCTACCTCACCTCATTTCAATGTCGGTTAATGGTATATTCCCACCATGCTGCCATGGAAGCCAATGTTTGGGTACCTCTCCAGGCTTCCTGTCCATTGTGCGCGGCTAATGGTGTTGTTATTATAAATATTTAACCGCGACGAGTTGGTTTCCACTCGTTCTTATCAAAATATTGTTTGATGAGATTAACTTTTGACGTTATGAATGAATATGAAAATAGTTATATACATTAAAATGACTTATGCTTTTTAATCTATATTTTTCTCGGTTAATGTTTGATTTATCTATATAAATTTAGATTTTTTTTTAGTAACGTTATATGGACGCTGATAAGCAATACTGTGACAAGCCACACGGATTTCATTCTGAGAAAATGGCGTCTGAACATGTGAAATCTATTCTTCATTAATCTGTTTGAAGACATATATATAAAGCTTTTCTATTTTGATAAAAGGTATAATGAATTAAAAGCATATTGATATAATAAATAATTTTATCGAATAATAAGTTTTTCGAATATATAATATTATTGCATATTACAAAATATTTCAATATTCGAAACTTTTTTTATTATATTATTTAATATTTATTTATTTCGAAAGACTTGATTTTTTTAATAACGTTAAATATGTGACGATTTATCAGATTATAACAATATCTCAGAATTTTACTTTTTGTGTAGGTTGACACATTATTGCTTATCAGCCTTCACATAATGTGTATTATTGTGTATGTGTATTGTGTATTACTTATATATAGTGTACTTTTGACATAGTGTGAAATATGAAAAAAAATTATTATTAATTTACTTTTTGCAAAGCAGTAGAATTTAAGTTATTTTTAGCCCTAATTAAATGAGGTCATAATTTTGGTCCTTCCAGCCGAACTCAAATTTCGTAATTAATATATTTTCACGTCTAAAATCACTTAAAAAGTTACTTTTTATGTATATCGCATATACATAATAGGCGTAAACTTAGTAAACACTAGTTAACTAAGTTAAAAGTACTCCAATTGATCCTTTCAACGCTGAGATAAAACCTACAATTTTATAAACTTAACAAGGAAAATATCGACGTTAAATAAGCTACAGTTATTTTTAACACCAGCAAGTAACTGGTATTAGTGGTAATTTTCTATACTTAGATCTAGGTATCTATTTATCTCAGAGTTGCCAGACATCCTGATTTTCCCTGCTGTATGGTGAAGTTATGGATTTTTCGTGGTGAAAACGTATTTATAAATAGATGTTTATTTTGGTAGCTTCAGCCTTTCTTTCATTCTCGTACGTCCCTCCTTTCCTTGATCATTTTTAATCTGGCAACGCTTTTGTGTCTTCTCGCTTCTTCCAAGTGCCCATAGGCGGCGGTGATCACTCAACATCAGGCGGGCTGCCTGCCTCTTTACCCGCTGTTTTCCTAGAAATTAAAGCCGTACGTATATTTAAAAAGTAGGATATTCTAAATTAAAAATACCTCACTTAAGCTCAAACCTCAAGAACTACCAGTTGATGTGTAAACGTGATTTGAAACATTCTTGTTTATTTCGACATCTTTTTCCGAAGATCGGTGTAAAGTAACTAATTTATAGAAATAAAACTATTTTAAACGGATTTAAATCGCGTATATTAACTATTTTTATCATCCCGACGTTTCGAGCACTTTGCAGCGTTCGTGGTCACGGGTAGACTAAGGTGACATTTGTCTATTTGAGATTTTAGAAAATATTATTTACAACTACCGCCAACGGTTTAAGTTTAAGTTGTAAATAATAGTTTTATTTCAATGAATAATAATCGCGAAAATCTAAGACAACGATAACTAATTTATAGTCTAATTTTCTTTACTTGTAAGAACAAGGTAACAATACTCCGAACGAAAATCACGAATTCAATCATTTCATTATAAAAAATGATTCAGTTCAATCAATCGATAATTTCTTATCTAACTCTTATGCGTGGCTGGAAATACGCAATATTTATCAGTAAATATATATAAATAAGTCAAATAAAGGACAGTAGGGTATAGCTGATATAAGGAACATCTTATCCAGTACCATCCTGCGTGCATTGTCGGATCGCTGGGATTCACCAATCTTAGCTCACTGGATACGACTTCACGTAGTCAAGTAAAATAGTTTAAAATTAGTTTAAATAAATGTATCATAAATAAAATTACTTTTGTCTTGATTTTGTAAAATTACTAATCAATTTATTTATTAAGAATAATTTGTGACGTACTAACACTATATGGATCCACGAAATATGGTCTGAAATAAATGATTATTATTATTATTATTATTATTTCATTCTTTACTTTTTGTTCACCTCTCAAGAGGGCGATTTACATAATTGCGAGCTTTTGGCTAAGCAATTAAGCATATAAATTTTCTACCGCGAGAAATTTCCGTACTATACGGCATGTGTTTAGTATCGTTGCTTTCTGTAGTAGTGCGTACGTTAGTGGGTGCATGTCAAGTAGTTTAAGGCTGTTGTGTAGATACTTCGGTACTACACCAGTTGAGGAAATTACAACTGGTATAGTTTTGACGATTTCGACTTTCCTTTGTTTTTTTATTTCTATTGCTAGGTCTGTGTATTTACTAATTTTTTCAGTGAACGTTGTCTGTAGGTTGTGTGTATTTGGGATGGCTATATCTATGAGATAAACTGTTTTATTTTTCTTATCTTGCAATGTGATATCCGGTCTATTACATGAAATGGTTTTATCAGTAATAATTGTTCTATCCCAATACAATTTAAATTCAGATGAGTCTAATACAGTTTCAGGGCTATATTTATAGTAGGCTATTTTTTCTTTAATGAATTTACATTTGTGAGCTAGGTGTTGGTGTATTATTGCCGTAACTTGGTCATGTCGATGTTTGTAGTCTGTTTGTGCCAAAGATCTACAGGCTCCCGTAATGTGCTGAATTGTTTCAGGACTTGCATGACATCGACGACAAAGATCCGACTGCATTCTGTGGTCTTTAATTATATATTTGCAATAGTTTTTTGTATCTATTACCTGATCTTGAATAGCTATCATAAAACCTTCTGTTTCTGGAAAAAGTTCGCCTCTCTTCAACCACGCGTTTGACGCATCTTTGTCAACATTTCGGTTGGTGAGATCAGAGCGATGGCGACCATGCAGAGATTTTTGATTCCACGTATCTATTTTGTCTTTAGTTGTGTTTTCTTTTAACTGTATCGACCTATCTTTTAAGTTCAATGGTGTTAATCGTATGTCAGCTTCAACGACTGCTTTATGTAATGCGGATTGATCGGAACGATTATGGAAAAATGTTCTGAGACTTTTTATTTGCTTGTTATGTAAATTTATTATATCAATTAATCCACGGCCGCCTTCTATCCTAGGTAATGTCATACGCTGCGTACAGGCTCTGGGATGGTGTTTCCTATAATGTGTCATGGTTACATTTATAATGCGTTGTAATTGTTTTAGGTCAGATGGACTCCAATGAATTATACCAAAAGAGTAGGTCAAGATGGGGACAGCAAACGTATTAATAGCTTTAACTGTATTACGAGCGTTTAATTGTGTATTAAATATTTTATGTAACCTGGATTTAAATTTCTGCTTGAGTGTGTTTCTGATTTTTGTATGGTGTATTTGTTGTGATTGCTGATAACCTAAGTATTTATAACCTTCTTCTAAATCTACTGCATCAATTTGTTGCTGATCTGGTAGCGTATAAGTCTTTTCCTGTACTTTACCACGGATAACTGACTGGACCCTGCACTTATCGATCCCAAATGACATTTTAATATCCTCAGAAAACGAGTGCGTTATATTCATTAGTACTCGAATGTCATTTGAATTATTTGCAAACAATTTAATATCATCCATATACATTAAATGATTAAGAGTATACTTTTCGGTGTCGTATTTAACTGTAAATCCTTTATTACTGCTATTTAATCTATTAGACAATGGATTTAATGCTAGGCAAAACCAAAGTGGACTCAGTGCATCACCCTGGAAAATTCCACGTTTTATATCAATAAATTCAGTTTCTATTGTATTATCAAGTGAGTGTAATTTTAATTTGGTTTTCCAAGTTTGCATTATATTTTTAAGGAAGCTGATTATTATTATTATTATTATGAGTGAAATAGCAGAAAGCCGAACCCATCTTCTATTCTTTCCTAGCTTCCTATTGCCATTCATTCCATACCTTTTCAAAGCAATGCGAGGCTCCTCTGAAACTGCAAATGGGCCGTGATCACTTAACATTAGATGTCCCGTTTGCTGGGAAACGCTATTTTTATATAAAAAAAAAACATCATGCTATGACCTATAGAATCGCATCTATTTCTATAAATTAGTTAGAATTGCAGTAGTTACTATGACATAACAGCAGGTGAAATCGCGAAGATTAACTAGTTGGTAGTTCCTTTCTTATAAAAAAAAAACTTAATATTATTATTGCAAAGTTTATACATAAAAGTATATTTTACCCTATTGATTATTTTAAGTATATATGCTAAATAGTCATACCTTCTTATACCTACTTATTGAGATTAAAAAAGAGAGACTATATAGAACATAAACTGCCTTACTACAAAACATTTAAACAGATGTTAAACGCGTGTTCAAAAGAATCCGTATTATGAATCCGCGTCTAAGCACAGTTTTGAGTTAAACATGCTTTAGATATAGATTAACATACGTGTAAGTGAGTTTAATAGATGTCTATAACCTATTTCAGCTGTCAAATGTAACGTATAACAGTTTATCAATAAGTTTTTTATGACTTTATTCGCTGTTAAGCAATTTACATAATGTTTTGCACAATGTTTAATTTTTAAACACTGTTTAGCTAGACACGTGTTCAACATGTTTTTAATGCGTCTTTTCTAGTATGACAGAATATGTCTAAGCTATTCTAATATTATTAAGAGGTTAAATTTGTGTGTATGAAAAAAAATGAAAAAAAATGTAAATTTATATTATGTGCATTTCCATATTCATGTTGTTTATCAGATGCACAGAATAGACATATTTATAACCTAAATCTTTGTATGTACAACTTGACTCATCGTCATAGCGACGTTTTTATTTTATTTGACATAAATAAATTTATTTATAATTTTAAATTGACAAAGGATACATTGTACCTGCCAAAAAAGTCTTCTAGACATATTGCTACTTTAGTAGCATATATTATACAGAACACGGTTATATGTAATATAACCCAAAATAATTATTATATTGGAAATAATATTAACTGCTTGGATTATAATATTAATATTAATCCTGCAAAAGATTCTAGTTTAAACTAGGTAAAGAGACAAAACCTAAGCCTTTAACCATTAACATTATTCATCAAAACATACAGGGCTTAGGTGGCAAAGAGCATGAACTCGAGCTATTTTTAGAAAATTATAAAATAAATATATTATGTTTGACAGAACATTGGTTAAAAAACTATGAGCCTTTATATATACAAAATTATAGTTTGTCAAGTTCGTTTGTAAGAGTGAACGCTATCCGTGGAGGATCTTTAATATTGGTCAGAAACGATATGGCTTACAAATCGCGTCAAGACATTATGTCTCACTCTATCGAACGTACTGTTGAACTATCCTGTGTAGAACTTCAACGGTACATTATAGTATGCGTATACCGCCCTCCTCTTGGAGACTTTAATATTTTTGAGGCAACGATGGACGACGTACTTAAACTTACTTGTAAAAGTAGTAAGTCTGTTATTGTATGTGGTGACTTTAATGTTGACTTGCTCAAAGACACCGCGACCAGTCTCAGATTAATAAACTTGTTTAAATCGTTTAATTTGTCACAAACATTTTTTGAAGCAACAAGAATAACAGACACGTCTTCTACGTGTATAGACAATGTTTTTTGTCGCTGTGAGATATATGAAAAACTAATCATTAATAATTTAAGTTCTGACCATTGCGGCCAAATGTTTTCTGTTATAGATAATATTTATAAAGACAGACAAAAAATTACATGTAGGCCGATTACAACTAGCAGAATAAATAACTTTAAAGATATTGTGACCGATAAATTATCAAACTTAAATATGAGATTGAGTGATCCAAATAAACTTTATGGTTCCTTTTTTAATTTGCTTATCACCGAATTTAATAAGATTTTTAAAACAAAAACATTTTATAAAAATACTAAATTAAAATTTAGTGATTGGGCAACCGTAGGTATACACAAAAGCAGAGATAAGCTATATGAATTGTACAGTATGAAGCAGCTTAATCAATCCATTAAATTTAAAGAATATGTAAAAAACTATTCCAAAATTTTTAAATCGGTTTGCATGTACGCAAAATCTAAATATATTAAAAACAAAATTTTAAGTTCGGACGATAAAATTAGGGCTACATGGGATGTTATCAATAGTATGTCGGGACAGCGAAAGAATAATAATGAAAGGATTAAACTACAGGTAGATAAAGTAAATATTACTTCGGAAGTAGAAGTGGCAAATGTTTTTGAAAATTTTTTTGCTAAAATACCTAACGAGGTAACATCCCATTTAAACTCATCTACATTAGACGCTACCACATTATTAGAAAATAACGTCGCTCTATGTAGTGTCCGTTTTTCGTTTGAATACGTTAGTCCTTCTGATATTATTAAAACATTTAAATCGTTAAATATTAAAAAATCCAAT
This sequence comes from Hypolimnas misippus, assembly GCA_037950945.1. NCBI lineage: Eukaryota > Metazoa > Arthropoda > Insecta > Lepidoptera > Nymphalidae > Hypolimnas > Hypolimnas misippus. The sequence continues at coordinate 9,330,925 of JBBEEQ010000009.1, forward strand.
GATTTATGGGGCATATCAGTCAAATTACTTAGTACTATCATTAATGATATTGCTCCTCATTTAGCTTTAGTTTTTAATACATGTGTAGATTCGGGGTCGTTTCCTGACCTTATGAAAAATAGTAAAATAATACCTCTTTTTAAAACAGGGAATAAGTGCGATCCTAGTAATTACCGGCCAATTTCTATACTCCCATCTTTAAGTAAAATTTTCGAAAAAATTATTTTAAATCAACTTCTAGTACATTTTAAAGCTAATAATATTTTCCATAGTGAACAATACGGGTTTACGAAAGGTCGTTCTACGACTGATGCGGGAGTGGCCCTTCTAAAACATATTTATGATGCTTGGGAAAAGTCACAGAATGCTATCGGAGTGTTTTGTGACTTATCAAAAGCGTTTGATTGTGTTGTACATGAAACGCTATTGAAGAAACTTAATTATTATGGTATTAAAGATAAAGCTCTTGATATAGTTGCTTCATACTTAAGCGGTAGAATTCAACAAGTTACTATTAACGGAACAAAGTCTTCTGGATCTGTTCTCCAAATGGGTGTTCCACAAGGATCAATTTTGGGTCCTTTTTTATTTTTAATTTACATTAATGATTTGCCTTTTTATGTTAACAATATTTGTGATATTGTGTTGTTTGCTGATGATACTTCATTAATATTTAAAGTCGACAGAAAGAAAGATAAGTATGACGACGTAAACAATGCACTATCGCATGTACAGAAATGGTTTACTCTAAACAATTTAGTTTTAAATGCCAAAAAGACGAAATGTGTCGAATTTGCACTACCTAACGTTAATAAACAAAATTTTAATCTTGTTTTGAATAATGAAATACTTAATGTAATTGATAGTACAGTATTCTTGGGCATTACTTTAGATTCAAAACTTCAGTGGAAGCCCCATTTGTCATCCCTTGCAGGAAGACTCAGCTCCGCAGCTTATGCTGTTAGAAAAATTAAAAATTTAACTGATATTGATACTGCTCGTCTAGTATACTTTAGTTACTTTCACAGTGTTATGTCTTATGGTATATTACTTTGGGGTAATGCCACAGACATTGAGACTGTATTTGTCTTACAAAAAAGAGCTATTCGAGCAATATATAGTCTCGGAGCTCGAGACTCCCTTAGGGATGTATTTAAGAAGATAGATATTCTCACGGTTGCGTCACAATACATTTACGTTAATATTCTATATATCTTTCAAAATAGTGATGGTTTTCCTAAGAACAGTGACAGGCATTGTGTAAACACTAGAAGAAAAAATAAACTTTTCATACCAAACTTTCGTCTTCATAAAGTCAGTTCATCGTTTCTGGGATCTGGTATTCGCATCTATAATAAAATCCCGCAATCAGTTTTACATTTGCCACTTAATAAGTTTAAAGCCTACGTTAAAAAATCTTTAATAAATAAAGCATATTATACCATACAAGAATATTTTGACGACAAAGAGGCGTGGATTTGATAAGCGTTGATTTTCTATCCGGATAACATAATTAAAATGTAATAAAAATACATTATGTATAAATTATTTTAAAAGAGTTACTATCGAGTTTCTTGCCGGTTCTTCTCGGTAGAGACTACATTCCGAACCGGTGGTAGCTTTATAAAAATTAAAATATGACATGTAACTTGACGATTCGAAAGTGCTGTTAAAGCCCATTTGAATAAAGTATATTTTGAGTTTGAGTTTGAGTTTGAGTTTGAGTTTGAGTTTGTATATAAGGTGTAATCTCTGGAACTAATGATACGATTTGAAAAAATATTTTAACGTTAGATAGCCTGTTTATTGAGTTTGGTTATAGGCTATATTGCATCACGTTACGACTCATAGAAGCGAAGTGATAATAATAAACGCAAGTGAATCTGCGAGGGGTATTGTCTAATATAAAGTATGTATTTTGAATTACAATGTAGGACAGACATTTCGAATGGACCTTTTTATATGTCTAACGAGACGTCTTATTAACACGGACTAGTTTAATTCATCTGATTTAATTGTATTTTAACCCCCGATGCAAAAGGGTGTCAATGGTTTGACCATGATGTGTATCTGTCTGTGGCACCGTAGCTCCTAAATGGGTGAACTGATTTGGATGTAGTTTTCTTTATTTGAAAGAGGGCTTCTAGCAATGATGCTTAGACAAGTTCTACCAAGATCGGTCCAGCCAATTCAAGATCATGAGCTCTTTTCTCTACTTTTTAAAGGATTTTTGTCAGATTTTTTTTATTTTTATTGTTTTGTTTCAGATCTGTACTTTTAATATGTCACCGCATCACTTGGATTTTCAAAATTGGATAATATATGTTTCCTTCCTGTCTTCTCCAACATACGTTACATTGGCAGAATATTTTGAGCATTAGAAGCGCACTTAATAGAAAAAAAAGACTGACCAGCACGCGGAATTCTGTTTTTAAAACACAATTAAAATTATCCATTACGTAATAAAGGAAACAATACTAAGACAAGATTTATCGGGCATGAGTGTAAAAAAACCTATATTTAATATAATGAAGGCTAATAAAACCGAACAATAAACACTGAAATCTCATTAAACCGTTTCAACACAACACGAAATAAACCAATACATAATTGAACGTACAAATTTTCATTGATATTCGTGATGAGAAAAAAAAATACCGAACCTCGATACAGCTTGCAGCGCAACACCACAAATTTAAACATAACGTCCACATCGACCTTAAGTCTAGGGCGTGAAAGTGTATTATCGATAAAATCATCGATGTTATTGCATTTGTACTTTTGTAATGGGCCACTTACAGACGCCGCAAATTGTCAAGAATTGCGTTGGGTTAACCAAGGTGTCAATTTGGCAGAGTTATGAAAGTTGGAATTCTCGGAACTATTTGTTTTAAATTTTCGCCCGGGATCGCGTTTACACGTTATTTGTGTATTGATTGGACGATCGTGTGGGCGTCGCTGTTTATGTTTTATTGAATGCGAAAGAATGAAATTTATAATATAATGGACGATATAGAGGCATGTTATTAATGCGTTATTGTTGTGCTTGCTTAAAAGTTATACGCTTTTGATTAAAAATTACATTTAATTTAGTTCATGCGTCTTGTCGTGTACGTATTAATTTCCCATACATTTTTCTTAAACGACAAGAGTATATTGTAATTAAATAAACAATTTTGAACAGCCTTTTTGGTATACTTTAAAATTAAAATGTGCATTTTTAACATGACTCAAATTTGTCAGTACACGCTGCAATATATAAACTCATTATTTCTCTACCTTAACAAAATAAAAAAAAAAACACAAAAAACATAAATGACTCCACTTAAAACTTATCGACAATTCAGAATAACGATTCATCGACCACACCCACATCCCTAGCTCGCCGAACGAGATTTATATCACGTCATTAAGTATAAAATATTTCTTTTAAACGTATAATTAGCTGTTATTAATATTATAAATAATATGTTTGTTGCCTCAAGCCTCGCTATGGATGGGCGTATTTAAATTTTCATTTGCTTTAACGAACGAGACCTTAATAGCTAAGTGGATGTGACACGCGACACTATTTATAAGCAGGTTCGATTCTAGCGTAGGATATCATTTGAGTGATGATTTTATTAACCGTGTACAATCTCGTTAAACATATAATTGATTATGTCAAGTTTTTTCATGATTAATATGCAATAATAATTTTCTAGTTTAAAATGAAAGGATATCTGAGATTAAAATCTGTAACTAACGACTCAATATACTAATTCAGGGACTCATAAAAATATATACCAATAAATTTATCTGTCATTAAAAAACGGTCTGCCTCATTATATCATCCGAAAAACACATTATAAATGCGATGTACCTTAACAATTACCCTTTACGTTGGTAATTTGCGAACACTGCCAACATTTCGTAAAATTACCCCACGGTGACCGAAACAAAAATCCGTTGCAACAAGCAAATTTCAACCTTTCAACTTTACAATAAGATTCAAAGTAACAGCATTTATAAAATTGTCGTTTCCGAAATTCCTCAGCGAAATTAACGCTCAAATTTGCACGCTACGTTATTGTAATAGAGTCGTTTTCGGGTAACTCGTTGAGTGAATTTTGAATCAGCAAACATTAAGCTAGCGCGAAACCATTATTGAATTTACTTTATATAATAACGTTTAATCACTCGAAAGCATCGGATGATGCTGCCTCGTTACCAGCTAAATAGTGATGGGAATTTAATCGATAAGATAAAACAAAAATCGATATAAACTTAATTAACATTTTGCGTGTTAATTTTACAAATCCAATACGAATTGATGATAATTAAGTAGCTTTAACATTTTCTTAAAGATAAATATATTCGAAATATGTTTACTCGAATATATATTACATAAAAGGATATGACTACTGAAATATTGAAAAACACACAAAATTAGCTTACAGTGTAATCTTCATTAATTTCTTTACTATTTCATCTCTTAAATATTTATTCAATACCAAAGACCGTATAAATTTTCTCCAACGCGCATAAAATTAAAAAAAATGTTATCGACCTCACCCCATCCCTAACGCCAGCGGGCGGGGCGTGGCGTTCATTTCCCGCGGTAATTTATACACACTAAATAATCTTGGCCCATCACTTTAGCCGGCACACACGCTAATTGTTGGTTTATGCTTATCTACACCAATAATTTCCACCGTCTGTTTGTATTCTCGAAAATATTTCCTTTGAATGTTTAACAATATCTTTTTTTTAATTGTCAGTGTATGTGTCAGGTTTAAGGTGTTATTTTGAGTTCACTAGATGTCGCTATTTTTCGACTGACTTCAAAAAGAAGAGTCTTAATTCGTAACTTATGTTAACTTCAATTTAACGAAATGTGAAAATTTGTCTTGTATTTTAGACAATTTAATCGATTTTTACAATTAACTTAACTACAATAAGTAACAACCTGCATATGTCCCACGGCTGGGCAAATGCCTCTTCTCCTATTAGAGAAGGTTTCGAGCTTAATCCACTACTACAAAGTATAATTAACTTTAAATAACTTTATGAAATTAGTAAAAAAATACTTATAAACGAATTTTAACTGTACAAATGAATAATAATTAGCATATAATTTTAAAGCTTTTAAGGCTATTTTAATTGCATATATAGATTAAACTTAACTGATAATATCCAATTCTGATGGTGAATGACAATAATTATCTTGAAAAGTGTTCGAAAATAAATATAATAATCGCAGAACATAAAAAAAAGGTTAAAGATTGTATTTTAAAAATTCCATTTATTTTTAACCGACTTCCAAAAAAGGAGGAGGTTTTCAATCATCATCATCATCGAGGACTTCTTTAAGTTATTCACCCGTTACTTAAAAAACGGCTGAACCGATTTGGTTAATCTATTTTTGTTTGAAAGGGTGTACCCTCCGACTGATTCTATAAAATTTTCATCAAAATCGGCTCAGCAGTTTTGTCTAAAATCAAAATATCTGGAATAACTTTGTCATTCAAATAAACGAAATTACGTATTTTGCTTTTGAAGTCCGTTTTTTTAAAAAGTCTTGTTGAAAGTTAAATTATTGAATTTGCAATACTGATAAAAGTCTATAATTTTTTTTCTGGAAAAGAGGTTACCCCCTACTTCTACCATTGAGTACATTCTCTTCTCGAATACATTGTACATCGAAGATATGAGCTATAGTAATTAGGCTACACCTAGTATTTACCTCAATTCCTTGTCCTGTCTGACTCAGTCAGTCTTATTCATCAACGCAGAGCTTAAGCCTCTGATACTATAAAATTAAACCTTTTATGAGCCGAAATGGCCTAGTGGTTAGAACACGTCGATCTCAACAAATGATCACGGGCTTAAACTACTATAACACAGGTGACTTTTCAAGTACTAAATTTGTATTTAATTTCGAGCTTGGTGGTGAAGGAAAACATCGTGAGAAAACCTGCATGTGCCGGGAGAAATTTAGATACATGTATATCCTCCAACACGTAATGGAGCAGCGTGGTGGATTAAAGCTCACAATCGTCTCCTTAATAGGAGAGTTGAACTTCCTCCAGGAGTCTTTACAGGTTGTTACTTTACTTACCTGTTGTTACTTACCTTACCTTTTATATTGTAAGCATCCGCTAAGAAATGATTTTTGAAAATTTCACCGTGAGGAGGAAAAATAAAGGATGAACGGCTGAATAAAATTCCGTGATTTTTTAAATAACAATTACGAAATTTAATGTATCTATTTCTGATTAGAAACAAATCTACACGTACAACGGCGTATTTCAAAATATTACCATTAAGATTATAAATTACAGGTTGTAAATTATGTAACCCAGGCAAACCAGGTGCGGATCAATAGTATTTATAACTATAGACATCTCATACTATTTGACTTTTAAATCTGTACCAATTTCCACTTTGACATGCTTCACACTTTGACGTCAATTGACTTGTTGTTTACGTTGCTAGGCAACGTCGTCCAAAATCATCGGCATTCAGAAACAAAAATCCATGAGCTTATAAAACATCTATATTAATATTATTGATCCATAGTATTATGAAATAAAACCATTAACAATACTAATATATATCACGCCTGGAATAGCGCTTAATCGTAAAATATAGTCTGTGGACGATTAATCGTAATATGTATTAATGGGATGTAAATTATTCGTGATATGGCGCGAACGTAATTAATTCAAGATCTCTTCACACGCGAGCCAATGATCATAATGCCGTAGAGTTATGAGTCTATTCAAAGAGTTTTTAATAAATATTAATATTTTTTTCGGGACTTATGTTAAGTGATCACTGCCGCTAATTGACAGTAACCAGGACTGCAAATGTCCAAGGTGGTACATTCCGGAACGAGGGGTGTAAGAGAAAAGGGAGGCAGAAAAGGGGGGGGGGGGGGTTTAGGTCGATGTCGATTTTCTGTGAAAGTGAGGTGCTTCCTCTTTCGAGCCAGCATACGATCTATAGTCAATAGGCTACCTCAGTAAAATATACTTACATGATATTTCTTTTTTTTTAATGTCGGGATATGCCTCTCGCCCAAGGTGGTCAGGTATATTGCTCAATCATCACGTTATATTAATATCTTAAAAAATTTTCTAATCGGAAAGTTATATGAGCATGGTAAAACATTTGTTAAAATAAAAAAAAAAACAATATGGTCTTTATATGATGTAAGTATGGTTTTTATTCCGTACACTAGGGTCCGTCTGTCTATCTGTCAATCCATTTGACTATCTAATGTATCTAATGAACCGCAATAGGTAAAGTGTTGAAATTTTGACAGAATCGCTATTTCTATCGGCTATAGAAATAGCTAGAAGAAGAAATAGTAAAAATCGGTCAAGTGTGATTCGTACTCGTACGCAAAAAGACACATTATCCTAAAAGGTCTTTGGCTATACTTTATGAGCATAAAATGTCTATTATTGTAAAACTAAATCTAACGTAAGTAACAAAAATAATTAATTCTGTACAACAAGAATATCAAATACAGAACATCGAGTTCGTTACTTCATTTCGAAGCTATTTTAAAATGTACAAATTAAAAACTGTCACTTCTAATTATTCGAATGTCGAAAACCAATCACAGCGTTAAACTGTTTGTTAGCGCGTGAAAGAGACAACACCAACATTCCTTCTGACAGAAAAGGAGATACAGAGAAATATTACGTCACAACGGGGTGTCTTCCTAACCTCCTCCCTCGTGAAACTTCGACGAAAACGAATTACGTTACCAAAAATGCTTCCACGTCCATTGCGGGTTTTGTTTAAAACTAACAATCGATGTTTCAACTAATCGAGCAATGTATGTGCAGCATAGCGATAATTTGATTATGATGATGGAAATTGGTACGGCAACTCGTTAAGTGGATATTTCTTGGTTTATTTTCATAACTACCCATATCTATCACTGTTAACGATGTTTATTCAAGCAGTTTAGTCGATGTGACCATGGGTTTATTGAAATTTGGAACTTTAATGAAAATTCGTTCTTCGTTTTTTAACCCCCGACGCAAAAAGAGGTGTTATAAATTTTCTGCTATGTGTGTCTGGGGCACCGTAGCTTCTAAACAGGTGAACAGATGTGGATGCGGTTTTATTTTTGAAAGAGGGTTTTCTGATGGTTCTTAGAAATGTTCTACCAAAATCGGTCCAGCTATTTCTAAATCATGAGCCCTTTTCTTCATAGCTGCATAAGGAAAATTAGATACACAATAAGTATTTATTGATTTACTTTCAAACGTATTTGTGACCTAAAATTTTAAAAGCCTATGCATGCAACATAACTATGCAAAATTATGGAATTCTTGGTCTAATGCTGCAGCCAGGATCAGCAGGATACTCAACTCCTCACTAACTCACAGCAGAGGCAACGTGTTGGTGCTCGTTGAAATGCTCTCAATGAATAGATTGTCGGGGGTTTCTTGAAACTTTAAATTGTTTTAATTAGTATCTAAGTAATTTCGATTAGTGCGGTTTGAAAACTGCGAGCCGGTTACGAGGTCGTAATGTTAAAATATCTTTATTTTTGGATTGGTAGCGTAAAAACATACATGGCATAATATAAGTATACTTTTATGAGTTATTTTTACCTGTTTTTGACATCTCACGGATTGCTTATTAAATCATCATCTTCTATTAAAGTATAGGTTAAGAGCTTAAACCACGACGCGGCTACAATGTGGATAAGGAAACATATGTGTTAGTTTATGTCCTCATACATGCAGTTTTTCTCACTATTCTTTCCGTAACAGAAGAACGCGAATTGTACAAAAATAAAAGCATATGAAAAAGACTCAATACTTGTGTCAACCTTATTATACTAAGTGTTAACCCTTAAATGCGCACTGTGGTTTTTAAACAACATAATAATTTGTTCCTAAAATAATAAGTATCACACTTTTTGGGAATACTATTTTATTTTCTAATTTTTAATTTCTTTTTGGCCAATCAAACATCGCTTACACTTTTCGAAAGAAAAATAAATTAAGCATTTAAGGGTTAATTACCAAACTATATAGGTTCTTTATTTAATAAAAGAATATCAATCATAAATAAGTAATAGAAATATACATAAAAATCAAAACTGACTGGCTGATACTGCATTGACTGATCGATCAACGCTAAACCTAAACCACTGAGTCTAGAAACATGAAATTTTGCACAAACGTTCTTTAAATATCGTAAGTGTGCACTAAGTTTGTCAGCTATCAAATTCCTAAGTAAAAATTTGACCATCAATAACTTTTAGACTCCCAAATGCTCATTCGTTTTCGTGTGTCCCTCGTCACATCTGCTTCATGGCCCTCCTACCATAATAAGGTATAAGTTTAGTAGTTAAGGCTTTATAGCCGCTCAGCTACTAATGATGTTGTTACAGTAGCATTTTTTAACTGTCAGACAATCCGATTGAGTGTTGAAATTTATCAAATGTACTCCATAGCGCACGAGACAATACCATTTAAATTGAATATGTAATACTTTGTTAGTACTAATGAAAAATTTAATACGTATAATTGTACTTACACATGTACATTTTTTCAATAACAATTAAAATCTAAAATTAAAAAGAAAATCCTTCAGTCGTCATTGAGGCAATTTCAAAGAGTCCCAACGTTAGTTAGGAGTTTCGGCTGATTCCAGGTATTGCTGGAATATGAGGCCAAGGTAAAGCAACTATGGTATTTAAGTATAATTAAAATCACAGTTTCGTTAATTTCGGTTCGATCAACCCAGTAGAAGCTGCTCAGATCCTTTGAACAAGCATAGATGTACAATAAAGTGTATAAATAAAAAACTTGATTTGGTGAATTTTATAATCACTTAAATATTTTTAAATTATATATGTAATAATTTTTTTATTTATTAAATTTAATAATATTAAACATTCTAATTCACTTTCCTTGATTACAAAATACTAAATTCAAATTTACTAAAACTAAAATACAAATGAATTATACTTTAAGGATTTTATTTTTCTTCTGTTCTGATAATAAAGCTTGACAATTTAGCAAAACTACATTAAATTTATAAACGAATAATCCAATTTAAAAAATACAAAAAACAATCCCAATAAGCGCAATAATTAAAAAAACAACACCAAACAAATGAGACACCAAACGAATTAAACAAAAATCATTTAAAACCAATGACAGACCGATCGGTTTATTATCGTTTAAAAGTGCAAACAATAAATACATTCCCGCGATTATGTTACTGAGATACGTGATATCAAATGTACCTTAAACTTTTTAACGAAGCCAAGAATCCACAACAAATAAGCCAAAGAAATATAACTCCTATGAATAAAACTTTAAGTACCACATTAGATGCAAATTTACCTAAATCCTTACAACCCATGTGTCAAAGGAATATAGTCTTTATTGTTAAGACATTAAGTAATATATAAGGTGTAAATGTAATCTTGTACAATATATAAATGGCCGGACACAGCGAGAAATCGCGATTATCGTTTGAATGACTTTATTTATTAAAATTAAATGTGCAAGCCAAGCGCTGGGTGATATGGTGTAGGAATTTGATGTCTTTGTTAGATTAATTAATCCAGATTCATACTAATACTAGCAGCAGATTATATATAGACTTACAACCCATAACTAACTTAGGGGTCAAATTTTGTTAACTCTTAACCAGTCGTAAATATTACATTTTGTGCTTCTAACGTTAAAAAATGACGAACTTCCATACAACTTTTCATCCCATACTTCACCCCCTTAAGGATAAAATTTTAAATATACTTTCCTGGTGAATGGTTAAAACCACGGGCGAAGCTTTCACATGGGAGGGGTCCTTCCAAGGGATTGTAAGTTCTAAGTGTACAACAATAAGCTAATTTTTATCCGGGCACGCAGTCAGATGGTATAATTCTAAATGCTAATCTCAGTTATTTAGAAATTATATAAACCATTGTCAATATACTAAGTATTAATAAGTCGTATACCAACTAGAGGTGGGGGGGGGGGTTCGAACTCCCTAAGCCTCTTGTATATACATCCATGCTTACAACATAAAAGGTATACACTTCCAACTTTGTAGCAACAGAGGTTTAGGTTATGTTAATGAATCTGTCAGTCAGGGCAATTATATATGCATGGATACTGAAGTAGAGCTCAGATGTAGCTCATTGGTTACAACTACGGGCTGGCTCGACTGGGGGACCTCAGGAGTACCTCACAAGCTCAAAAGATCGGCGAGAAGTACCTAATATAGCTTTTTTGCGTTTACGCAGGAGAAATTTTCAAAAAGACATCTAGGAAGATCGGGTTACGTGGAGAACTATATCCACAAAAACCCTGCGATGGCCGTTCTCAGCACGAGAAATGGAGAAGCCGCGAGAACGTTTGCGCATGCGTATCCGCTACCCCTCCCATATTATTTTTTTAAACCGTGTGTAAGAAGAAGCCTTACTACGTCCCTTAATTCTTTCCTTATGCCATATTCTCTTTCATTCCTTTTTTTTTAATTGGCAACTCGTTTCTTGCCCCTCTTTTGCTGCAAATGTCTACAGGCTTCGGTGTTTGCCAGATAATTTTTATTAAAATAAAAAATTAAACAATAACGACAGTTCAATAAAAAAAAAATCCAATATTTACCACATAAGTTGTGAAATTATTTTTTAAATAACCAATCCCACTCAAGTTAAAAAAACAATCGAATATTTACCAATAGATAATTTCTACCAAAAATTAAAGTTAGAAAAATATTTCTTTGTAAGGAAATAATGACTGAAGTAACAGCATGTAAACCGGGCACAATCAGTTTAACGCATCTCAGAGGCACAACAGAGAGGTAACCTGCCCAGCAGGGGGCCATTGTACAGGCCAAATAAATGAACCGGGCCTCAGTGTGCTTAATATTATAATTTGATATTTTAAAACGGATAAAGATATTAAAAGTCACGGCCCGTAGTGTTTATTTAACGCTGTGAGCGATGTCGAATTATTGAGATGTTTTTTTTTCTTAGGGTTCCGTAGCAAACGGGTAGAAAACCTTATTACTATGCCTGTGCCTTACAGTTTCACTCGTGTTGACTTGAAATATATATAAATTTATATAATATTTACCTTCCCTACTTAAAGAAGATATTGTTTACTATTTCATTCGTTTCAATTTTATTTTTGTGTAACCCTCTTTTTTATGTATTAATTAAATAAATAAATAAAAGTAGCTTAAGTTACACCTTGTAATTAGCTATCCTTGTAATATGAGTGGAAGTCTCGTCAAAATCGATCCAGCCGTTTCAGAGATTACCCGGCACAATCATACAGACAGACAAAAATGAATTTTTAATAATATAATTTTTTTTTAATGCAAGTACCGTATATACTTTAATAAGCATTCAGTACAACGCTGTTTATTTGAAATTTCAAACTGACACTTAAATTTTATTTATCAGTATGGATTTTATACTTCGAGATTTATATAATTCATATTTTATATCACGTATCTAAACGCGATAACTAATAGTAATAATACCTTTTTATTGCCCGACGTTTCGACGAAGTTGCGTCCATCATGGTCACGAGCACACAGTCAACTGACAGACAGCTGGTAACGAAAGTTATATCACTGTATGAAAGGTTAAGGACTAATAATATAATTCACACTATTTTAAGGTGTTTTCTAAATTTAATCAAGGTTGAATACTCGAATCGACCGTACAATCTCCATCGTGTTTTCTCCACTCCACGTGACACACTTGACACAACTAAAAGCCACAAAACAAAGAATCGAATTGAATCATTGTATGGAACCCAAACCAATAACCAAAGAATTGAATTGAATTGTATGGAACCCGCGATGCGTGTGTCCGACCCGAACTTGGCCATTTTTTTTAAGGTTCAACGTCTCGGCTGTTGATTGGTTATAAATGGTAACGAATTATTTCGAATTATCAGCTATTTAAAGCTTACTGTGTTGATGTATTCTCGTGTATAATTTTCTAGTACTAATAATTTAAGTTATCCGCATAATTTTGGGATTTATAATTTGTACGTGGTAGTTTGAAAGATGGCGTCGTTCTAAATTTGAATTTTTTTATGTTGTTTTAATGGTACTATTTTGTTTTTATTTTTGGTAATGATTATAAAATCAGATATTACAGTTAATTGTTATTTACTTATTTTTAATATATTTTTCATAATACTGATCACCATAAAAAATAAATTTTATATGTAATTTAATAACGATAGCTACGCTGTTAGCAATGAATTTTGGCACCCTAAATGTCATACAATTTTGGAAGACCTGGCATATAGATAGTCATTGCTTAGCAACCAGCTAAAATTCCAGCTGTTGAAAATGGGCACAAGTTCATAGTCAATTGTTATGAACGTAACATCATTATAAATACATTGTTTTAATACAAAAAACAAAAGTTAAAATAACACTTTTTATCAATAAAAAAAAAACTCAAGTCCTTCCATAATCCGAACTATGCCTACATACACGAACTGTGCGTGGTAGGCCAAATCAGAAACTATAACGAATAGCGAAATATAAAGCAGTCTCGGGACCGATTTTGATGAAAATTAAACTAATTACTATTTTTTCTAGCAATATTTTCCCTTCATTTTTAAAAGTTATTTCGGATTGGGCCTATCACGTCCAGTTAAAAAATTCATCCTGTATATATAGGTATAATTGAGATTATGGCTAGACTTTTTTGTTTATAACAAAATCTGTCCGTCCGTACAAAACACACAAGTCAAGCGCGTCAATCACGGCAGATAATTAACTTACGCCGGCCGACAGCGGCTGAGGAGTTAATAGAATGCCTCGGATCCTGCACTAATGAACGCCCGTGGCTTTTACCGGTGTTCCATCTGTTGTGTACTCATTTTATTCATCCTCTGTATTGGTTAACCGGACTTTAAAATGGAGGTTCTGAATTCATGTGTGGTTTTTTATTATATGTGTTTTGGTGCGGTTTTTTGTTTGAAAGCTGAATGTAATCGAGATGGATTTTAGCTAAAGTATTTTGCTTTTGAAGTAAATTTTTCAAGTCTTATTTATCTATACTAATATTATAAAGAGGTAAAGTTTGTTTGTAAGTTTGTATGTAGGGGGTAATCTCTGAAACTGTTGATCCGATTTGAAAAATTCTTTTTGCGTTGGATAGCGTGTTTATTGAGGAAGATTATAGGCTATATACATCACGCTACATTATATAGGAGAGAAACAGTAACTATAAACGCGAGTGAACCCGCGAGAAGCAGCTAGTCTATCTATAAAGATAAAATATAAGATATAATTTCAAAAGATATCCCACATACCATTAGCTACCGCGTAATATTGTCAAACAATAAATCATTAATGTCAGAAACAGTTTAGCTCAACAATGGTGAGGGGCTACGGTGGGACAGACGAACGCGTCGAGTCATCCTACTCGCGTCCATGAATCATCTTTGCATATTTGTATCGTTAACGTTTATTTATTTAGTGGTTCCGTCGATTTTATTTTATTTTATCTTTATACATACTAATGTATAAAGACGATAGTGATTCTGTCTGCTTGTTACGTTTTAACGCCTAAATCGCTGAACGAATTGTGATGACTTCTAATCCATCATATTACAAAGAGGTACATTTTGTTTGTAAGTTTGTAAGAGGTTATCTCTAAAACTATGGATCCAATAAAAAAAAATTATTTTGCGTTGTATAGTCCGTCTACTGAGAAAAGTTGTAGGGTGTATTACATCACGCTGTAACTTCTAGGAGCGAAGTAGTAACCATAAACGCGTGTGAAACCGCGAAAGACAGCTAATACATATAAATGAAAATTTTCAGAAAGACATAGAATGCTTTTCGGTAATATGGTCTGAAAGTTTCTACGCAAAAGAAGTCAAGGCCAATAAGTGCTAAAATGGCAGTAGCAAGGAAGAACGTGACTAAAAAAGGCTAATTGAATTTAAAAACTACCTATAAAACTTTATTCTTCAATCACTGCACACTCTCCGTTACGGACAATAACTTAAAGATCGGCAACTTAACAACTAACAAATATTTAAAAAAAAACGTGTCAAATTCTTGGAAAAAACATTGGTCCATTCGTTAGACAGTTACGAAACCCACAGACAGACACACGTCGAACTTACAACACCTCTCTTTTTAAGTGGTTAATCATCAAACATCCTAATGAAACGATGAAGTTTTTCCATTATCCAAGCGAACCCTAAAACAGGTACAAATACAAAATGGCCGGTTAACAAAGATACTCAAAAACAACCTGCATCATTAGCCATCATTACGAGCGCGATCGCGGTCGTTAATCATTAAATGATTATGATTCTAATGATCGCTATCTGATTGGGTCTGTCTGACTCGTTAGTCAATCGTATTGCGATTTTTGTTTAATCTGTATTTTTATAAAAAATGAAATTGTTTTTATTATATATATTGTACTAGTACTAGTGAGCCGAGATGGCCTAGTGATTAGAACACGTCGATCTCAACCGATGATCACGGGATCAACCCCCGGCTACCATCGTTGACGTTTCATCTCGAGTTCGGCCTTGAAGGAAAATCTCGTAAGGAAACCTGCATGTACTAGGAGAAATCTTCAAACATTTATATCCACCAACCCGCAGTGGCCTAGCGTGGTGGATTAAGCTCTAAACCTTCTCCTTAATAGGAGAGAAGGCTTTTACCCAGCCGTGGGATACTTTATTTTTTTCTACTTATGTAATAGTCGCCCTTCGAGGCTTTATCTTTACTAGTGATCGAGATTTAACTGCAGTTCATTAAATCTTCAACTAATTTCAAGATTGATAATCTATTCTCAACTTGAACACAGACTTTAACAATAAACAAAGAGTTTGGTTCGCCGACATTGTGTGTAATATTGTTTTAATTGATCTAATGTATTTTTTATGCATAATTAAAAACATTTATTAACATCCCTCTCTCCTTCTGTACATAAACTATAAGTGTACGAAGCTTCATTCTCCTCCGTCCACAGAATTTTCTTAAAAACGGCTACAAAGTGTTTGCTTCAAAATTTAGTTCAGGCTTATTACTTCTTCTCAAATTTAAAGCTTACATAAAAAAAAAAATCATTAATAGCAAAAGCATACTATTCAGTATATGACTACATTAATGATAAAACCGCGTGGAATAATAGGGCGTTGATATTCTCGCAGGATAACTGTAGCTAATTGTATCAAATAATATTGTACAAAAATATTTTTAAAAGAATAACTACTGAGTTTCTCGCCGGCTCTTCTCAGTAGAGTCCACACTCCGAGCCGGTGGTAGCTTCACGTAGAACTGACATCACAAATTTGTAAATTGACGATTCGAAAGAGCTTGTAAAAGCCTATTTGAATAAAGTATATTTTGAGTTTGAGTTTGAGTTCACTATTAAATATGCAATAGATGCCCAGTTGACATACACTCTACATAATTAAAATTGGAAATATGTTTTATGAAGCACGTTCTTAAAAATATTTGGATGCTGATAAGCAATAGTGTGTCATCCCACAAAAAGTCAAATTCAGATATATTGATGTATTTTGATACTGTGTCACCTATTTATCATTATTCAAAAAAAAATAAGTCATATAAACTAAATAAGTACGGAAAACAGTTTCTTAATTAATTGTTTCGAATTTCAAGTGTGTTCCATATTTTGCAATTTATACAATAATCTCAAATATTTGAAGAACGTTTTATTAGATAATATATTAAATATATTAATCTGCTTTTAATTAATTACACCGTTTATCAAAAAAAAAATGAAAATATGAATATAAACTTCTTCAAACATATTTATTAAGAATAGGTTTAACATCTTTAGACGCCATTTTCTCAGAATGAAGTCTGTGTGGCTTAACACAGTATTGCTTATCAGCGTCCATATAAACATTTTATTATACTTTATAATTTCTGTTGCTATAAATATTACTTACAAAAACACTTTTTTATCATATCCTATTAATCCTTGAATATACATTACATTATGCAATTAATACGTAAAATTATCTTAAGTACTGCTCACAATCTTTACACAGACAACATAACGCGAGATTCCTCATATGATAAAATTAATTTGTCTCTTTGACCCCATAAGTAGATGATTAAGCTCACTTAACTTAAGAGTCAGTATGGGTTTAAGTGTGTTATAATTAGGTGTTATTTATTGTGGTGATGGTTTTATTAACGCGTAGAGATTTTTTAATGGGAGTTTTATGAGGTAGGAATTGTGGTTTGTGAATAGGTTATTTTGTAATTATTGTGTTTATGTGAGCTGCCAATCCAGGTTTTACTCGCGTTAAATGGTTCGCTCTGTTATATTCAGGATATGTATAAAAATTGAAATAAAACTATTTTAAACGGATTTAAATCGCGTATAATAACTATTTTTATGGTCCCGACGTTTACAGCGTTCGTGGCCACGATAACATACGCGATTTAAATCCGTTTAAAATAGTTTTATTTCAATGAATTATAATCCCGAAAATCTAAGGCAACGTTGTAAGAAAAATTGTCAAAGTGCAGATACAGCAGTGTGGCATTAAGGCTTTGAATCATTTTCATTTCGAAGTCAGTGGGTGTTAATCAGCGCACGGGAACGGTTGCCTAAGGGTCCCACGTCTTATTTCTAAGGTAATATCCAAATAAATTAAATGTCCTTTTTTTAAACACTTTAATTTAGAACCCTATAACGGCTCCTATAAGTCGTAGCGTATAGGTAATAAAGAAAATGGATTAGTAGTTTCAGAGATTACAGACTTACAAACAAATTTTACCTATTTATAATATTAGTATAGATTAGAATATACTAATAAGGAGAGAAATATTTGTAAGTTGATTTTTTATATAAAAAGTGAGCAAACGAGCAAATTGTATGTGTAGTGCTTATCATCGCTCGGACATCTGCAACACCAGGCTCGTTGCGAGTGCGTTGCCGGCCTTTAGCGGAAAGGTGTCTATACACTGAAAAGGTGACTTACTGTCAAAAATAAAGGCAATAACATATAATTTTTCTACCTGTAAAGAAATGATAAATAATTTATGTAAATCCTTATGAAAGTCTGAGAACAAAACCTAATTCTTGTCTAATAGCTAGTAATTACGTTCTACATTCCGTACAGGAAAAATATAAAACAAATATTAAATATATAACCTTTTTTTTTATAATCGGTTAAGAACCCCATCGATATATCATAACACCACCACGGGGTAACCCGAATCTCACCTGTTTCATTATCTCCCATGACATCGCTTCTCTATTAGATATAATGGCGAGATACCCGAAATTTATTGCTATTTTATTCTATAGATTCTGTTGGTTTTGAATTTCTTTAATAGTGACAAATAAAATTATCATTATTAAGGAACGAAAATGACGTTAACTTTTTGGAAAAATATACTAACTTGCATACGCGAATTCGCTTACTATATTATTGTAATATATACTTTACAATGAGACGAGATGGCCGAGTGGTCCATTCATCTAAACACAAAAACAACCATAAGAAAATTTAACATTAATAATAGTGTTAAGATTCTAATAATAGTGTGAGTGAAAAAAAGTAAGATTCGTATATATATATATATATATATATATATATATATATATATATATATATATATATATATATATATCATTATTAATATTATGTCTGTCAAGTCAGACATTAAAAACACACGTTCACCGCTAATAAGTCACGGCTAATTAAAATAATATACAAATTAATTGAATCATCGAGATCAAATCTTGAATTCTATACGCTTGAAAATTAAACGATATAAAGTCGTGTGTATGTATAAAAGTGTTAGATTGTCTGTCTGTTTAAATTATTTTGTGCCTTTACTTTGTTTAAGAATGTATATTATGTTTTTACCTACTTATGTATATAAACTGGACAATTATTATTAATATTATTATTTCTCTTTTACTAACTATGTCAAACTTATCAAATTATGCTATATACTGACAGTTGATTTCTGAATTTGGCTATAAAACGCCTCTCGTAGCTGATAAAATCAGAAATTAACTGACCGTAAATTTTTACATAATTAGACCCTGGGTAGTCAAATTTATTGTTTTTCTAAAGACAAAATATACAATTTATACTCCAATATTTAATAATCTTTATCATTCTGAACATTATTAAATCTTAGAAACAAAGTATCTTATTTATAAAATTCATAATTTATTTGTCTTCATATATATAAAAAAACTCAATATTCAGTACCAAAGATTAAGACAGAACCGCGCGTGAATACTCGTCAAATAATAAAATAAGGTAAGAAAATAAATAAAAATAAGCAGCCCAGCGCGCTGGTCGAGCATTCTTCGACCAATTAGTTTATTGGTAGACATATGTCCTTCTCGGAACGCGTGATAACATCGGGGGATAAATTCTCCGCACACTGGTGTGTTGCTGATAAATATATTCCTAGTTTTTTCTTTACAGCCATACTATATTAAACAATTAACAAATCGTTTCGTGTATTGTTATAGCGTGATGTTATATAGCGTTTAATGCTACACTGTGGTGAAAAAAGGGGAAAAATCAGCTAATGTTACATATAGAAATATGAAACATTAGGGATGTTGCGACTGAAACGTGCTTCGCCAGCTACGAGCGGATGCCCATGTGCACGCGAATTCTGGGCCTATCCATTTCCGTGTTGAGGATGTCATCGCAGTGGTTTTAGTACGTATAAACCTCCACATAACTCAACTTCCCCTTCAGGAATCGGGGATCATTCGAAGATTTCGAACTATATATACTCGATGCCTTTTTTATAACAAAAATGCTAATAAACGAGTAAGTCGGACACCATGTTAAAGATCATCCGCCCATGGACATTTGCAGCATCAAAGGAGCCACAAATGCATTGTCCTTAAAAAGGAATTGGAAAAGGAAATAGGAAATAAGGAAAGGTATGGAAGAAGGGATTAGGCTCCCAGCTCTCTCACTCACCGTAGGAAATGTAGTTATGTTAGTCACTTCTCGCGAATCTTCTCAGTAAAAGTGAGGTGGCGCTTCGGTTGAGTCCTATATACGAGCTGTAGGCAATGGCTACAGCTAAGCTCTACCTTAATTTGATGTTTGAAAACTCCTAAATTGTAGCGCTTAAACAAACAGCTAAACAGGAATAAAATCATTCCACCGGGAGACGGGAAAAAGAAGGGTAAGATATATTGATACACATAAGAAGATATATATCGCGCGCTTAGTATTAAAATGACCATCGTCAAAATCTGTGTGACACCAGCTAAGTTAATGTTTAAAATTTATTTTTATACAATTCTCTTAATTGAAGATTAAAAAAAAACCACTACCTTATCAATATTTTGCGACGTTTAAATCTAAATATATAACAGAATTCTCAAGTGTAAAACGTTTTTGCGTTTCGTGACCAAAAATGTGATTCGGTAACTTACATTATAGTATGTATGTATATTGCACTTTCCCTTTAAACAAAGTTTCATCACAATCAGATCATTGATTTCAGACGAAACACAAACATTGATTTTTATTAATAAAAACGATATTATGTTTCCAAAAAAAAAACAAATCTAATTTCATTGTAAGTTCCTCCTAACCGAGAAAAATACCGCATCGGGCGTTAATGTCCGGACACGCGTATATATCTCCTAAACGTTTATATATTAATATTGTCTCCGCTCTTAGTCACATCTAAATAGCCATAAAATTAATTAATGTGTCCGCTCGTGATCCTCGTGATAAGCAACTTAATAACACAAATTACGTGTACCATTGCAGTTTTGTAGCGCGTTTTAGTTGAAATATGTAAACTTTTTTCGTGAAACCTTTTTGACAGTTTTTTTTAATTACTTAGCTGATTTATTTATTATGTAAGTTCGTTAATATTAAAAATGTGAAACTAATTAGAAATCTTATTGTATTTTTAGTTGCATTAATAATAATATAACTGTAGATATGTTATTAGATGTAGATTTTGGCGTGTAAAATGGCGATGCATTTGGATGACGTTGCCTAGCAACCAGCTAGCGACAAGGCCATTGAGTCAAAGATATTCGTAATAAATTTGTTTGACAAAGTATATATTTATTTTTTCTATTCTATTTAGATAAAAGTTATAGTGAATTAAAAGCAGATTGATATAATAAAGAGTTTTTTCTAATTATATTTTTTTTTTCAAAATTATGTGATTATTGGATATTGTAAAATATAAAACACATTTTCATATGCAAAACATTACCTTTGACCTTAGATGACTTGAAAAAGTTTTAAATAATGTTAAATACGTGTCGAATTATGAGAATACATCAATATCTTCGAATTTGGCTTTTTTTGTGGGTTGACACATTATTGCTTATCAGCGCCCATATAATATTATTGCTTATCTACTAAAAAAAATGTTTAATTAAAGAGAATTACAATTTAAATCATGACTGCGTGGAATGATCGTAAGATGTCAGCAGCATTTTAATATTATATTGCAATTTCGCACCTCCTTATAGAATCAAAATACCATTAATTCCACCATTAAAATTAACCAACAATCCAACACCATTCCATGCATATTTGTGTAAAAAAACTTAAAAAACTCGTCAAGAGTGAATTGAACTCACACACGAAGGGTTCCGTAACTCACAAGATAATAAGATAATGAAAAATAAAATAAAATAACAATATAATAAATAAAAAAAATAAACTTAACTATTTACAAATCGTATTAATAACTGTATAGATCATATCCGCGCAGAATGGTGGCAAGAATGCTAGCGTGTCCTTTATAATTTTCATCAAAATCCGTTTAAAAAATTAAATTTTTAAATAGAAACAACTGTAATGTGTATGTCATACAAGTAAATGTCCAACGTATTTTGCTTTGTTCCCATTTTTTTAAAAGTGTCGTAATATAGTCATTTATACCATTCAGTTACGGAACCCTAAAACCCAAAACCGCATGCCACCACTAGTACCCCATAACAGGGGTATCACATTCGATACCCAATTAATAAAAAACTCGATATTTTTTTTCTTTTGTTAACTTTTGTTAAACATCTAAATTTAGTCGTTCTGAATTCGTTGATTACGTAACGCTTATTACTTAAGGTATAAGATTGAAAATGTTTCAAAAAAATAACTCATTCGATCTAAATCGTTCAGGCTTATATTTATTTTGACGGGTGTCGTAAATTCAAGCATGTTTTTGTGGTATGTAAGATTAATTGCCTATTATTTAGGCAATTTTAATAGGTGTAGGACCTTTCTGGGTTCTCTCGCTTTTTTTTTCGTTTTGGTCTCTTCGTCGTGTTTGGTTTTTACGGTTTATGATGTTTCTTTGTTATGCGATTTCAATATATTTTTTATGTTACGTTGTCTTAGATTTTCGCGATTATTACTCATTGAAATAAAACTATTTTAAACGGATTTAAATCGCATATATTAATTATTTTTATCATCCCAATGTTTCGAGCACTTTACAGCGTTCGTCTACCCGTGATCACGAACGCTGTAAAGCGATTTAAATCCGTTTAAAATAGGTTTATTTCAATATTTTTTTATGTTAATTTAATGTTTTCATTTATTTATTATTTGTTATATGACTATAGATATGTTATGAGGTCATGGATTAAACACCCAAATGGGCGATCTTCAGACGACGTTGCGTAGCAACCAGCTCGCGACAGAGTATAGCAGGCGAGGGTATCTTTCGGTCGACACGACAATTGAAGAATTTGTCAAAGTTTATGTCCGTAATACATATATAGTTATAAAAAATTGAGGTAGTGTTAAATACTTACTTAGTTACTATTATAGTATAGTCTATTTGTCTTATTTGGTAACAATACCTGGAACGAAAATCACGAATTATGGAACATTATTTTTCAATATAATATTATATAATAAAAAATCATGCGATTGATAATTTCTCATCTCTAACTCTTATCTGTGGTTAGAATTACGCCATATTTTTCTGTTAAATAAGACAGGTAAAGAAAAATAGACTATACGTAAGGTGACGTAACTATTTATTAGTTTTTATTATTAATCATTTTGAACTGTAACTTTTTAATTAAGAAATCAATTTTGAAGTGTTTACTTAATGTTCATAATTAGAACGAATAATGATTTTTAAATTGGCATATCAAACATTAATTTTGATACCGTATTAAATGAGATATTTCATACCGATACACAAGAAAAAACACCTTTGACAAAAAATATAGGTAGAGATTTACGCAAAAAAAAAAAACAATTTAATTTTTTTTACAACAATCATTATTAAAATAAACAAGATTAAACTAAATATTCTTTAAGTACGGAATCCATCCATTCAATTATATGATATTAGAGGGTATTGGAAACGGTTTGTTAGTCTGTCTATTTGTTCCGGCTCGTCGATACACGATTAATGCGTA
Source organism: Hypolimnas misippus (assembly GCA_037950945.1). NCBI lineage: Eukaryota > Metazoa > Arthropoda > Insecta > Lepidoptera > Nymphalidae > Hypolimnas > Hypolimnas misippus. Next base: position 9,354,344 of record JBBEEQ010000009.1, read on the forward strand.
TAGATAACTCCACTTGTCTACAGGTGGGATTTTAATTTTTTTTTTGGATATGGTCCAAGAGAATGTTTATTTTGTGACTCTTTTTGATTTAAAATATCTTACAATGATATTATATCACTGTAGATATGTTATAAGCTCATGGATTTTGGCACTTTGTACGACGTTGCCTAGCAACCAGCTAGTGACTGAGTATGACGGTGAGAGCATCACTGGGACAAGTCAATGGACGTGCTTGTCAATGTTATAAATAGTTAAAGATTTTTACAATTTGTCATTTCTTAATTTAAATATATTCTCAATTTGACCACAGACTTTAACAATAAATAGAGAGCACTTACGCGTGTGCGTGTGCGTGTGTGTGTTAAATACACGGTAGTGTGTGTAATGTGCTTTTTATTCATTTAATTTTCATTAAACATTCAGCACTCCGTCCGATTTTAGTAAAAAGGAGAACAAAGTTTTAACATCACGTATTACTCATCATCATCTACCTAGCATTTTCCCGACTGTAACAGGATCTGCTTACTATTCTAGTACAAATATTGACGAGTTACTGATTTTTACACAGAGCGATTGCCATCTGAATTTCGCAACCCCTGGGGGCAAGCCAGTAACCGTTTCGACTAGAATAATATCCCTACTAAGAGTAACAATCATTATCAGATGATAATGATAACAACCGGGACCGAAAGTTTTACGTACTGTCCGAGGCACGGTGGCACATTACTGACCCCAGCGGGGATCGAACCCGCAACCGTCGGCGGTACATTACATTCAGCACCAATACACCAGAGCGATCGTCTGCATCACGTATTATTATATACATAAATTATTATATACTTAAAACATAAATACAATAAAAAATATAAATAACTTAACGCAATCCGCTTCATCTCATATCTAATACCATAGTGATCATTTCAGATAAGTCCGTCTGTTAATACGACCAAGTGAGAACTTTGTTATAGGCTGTAATCAATTACCTTTGAATTATGTTCTATAAATCACCTTTAGACCATTGTAATCAGGACTAAGCTGTTACATTAACGATACGTTTCGAGTTTTAAATATTGGAGTTTTTGATTGTATTATATTTAAATTATATTGATTATATGGCTGATGTAAGAGGAGAATTGGACGCTGATAAGCAATACTGTAACAAGCCACAGGGCCTTCGGCGTGGGAGGCCGTAGTCTCCTTCTGTGAGACCCTTATGGTCCAGAAGGAGATAGCAGGGGGGCCTGGAAGAGGACCGATCCTAACCGACGAGAGAGAGGCGTTGTCCTTCCGACCACCTAGCCCCACCAGCGCCCGGGGCAGAATAAATAGGGCGCGCTCTCGGGCCGTTGATGCGTGAGATGGGGGTCCCAAGCATCCGTTTTTATACGGCCTCGAGGAGGACGGCAGCCGGGATAGCCTCGAACTGCCATACGCACCAGCGAGGGGTGCGGGCAGGGCAAGAACAGACTTTGCCCTCCTAAGACGAGCTCCGCCAACCACGAGCGGAGCGTCGCACAGGAGCACGCATGCGCAAGCGATCTCGAGGCCTCTTCGTTTCCGTGCTGAGGAAAGCCATCGCAGGGGTTTTAGTGGGTACAAATCTCCACATAACCCCGATATTCCCCCTAGGAAACAGGAAGATACCGATCTTCTCCCCCAGCAGATACCCATCTCCACGAAGATTTCCCTTGCGTAAACAAAAAAAAAAGGTACATACGTAGACTTCATTTTGAGAAAATGGTCTAAAATGTTCTTAATACATTTGTTTGAAGATGTATTTATCTTTCCTTTTCTATTTTGATGAAAAGTACAATAAATAAAAGGTTGGTAGAATAAAAATATTATCTAATAATAAGTTTTTCATATATGGACGCTGATAAGCAATACTATGTCAAGCCACACGGACTTCATTTTGAGAAAATGGCGTCTAAAGATGTCAAACCCATTTTTAACAAATTTGTTTGAAGAAGTATATTTTTTGATAAAAGGTATAATTAATTAAATTTAGACTAGTATATTAATATATTATCTAACAAAAACTTTTTTTTAATATTAGAGATTATTGTATAAATTGCAAAATATGGAACGCACTTGAAATTCGAACCAATTAATTAAGAAACTTTTTTCCGTGCTTATTTGGTATAAATGACTTCAATTTTTTTTATAATGTTAAATAGGTGATGCAGTATCAAAATACATCAATATCTTCGAATTTGACTTTTTGTGAGTTGACACATTATTGCTTATCGGCATCCGTATATGAAATTCAATATTCGAAACATTAAATTAAGTAACTTTTTTTCGTACTTATTTAGTTTAGATGACTTGACAAATTTTTGAATAATGTTCAATACGTGGCGCATTATACATACAATTACATCAAAATCTCTGAATTTGGCTTTTTGCGGGTTGACACATTATTGACAGACGCGTTGGCGCAATGGTCACTGCACCTGACTAAAGCGCTAACGGTCGCGGGTTCGATCCCCGCTCACGGCAAACGTGTGTATTGGCCATACAGATGTTTGTCGTGGTCTGGGTGTTTGTGTTAGTGTTGTGAGTGTTTCCAGACCCCCGACACAAGGTCATGAGATCTTAATGGGGGGCGTTGAGTGTGATGCGTTATTATGCGTTATTATTATTATTGCTTATCAGGATCTAATCACCATATAAGTTTTCCTCTCGAAATTGATATAAAACAAGTCTGCAACCTAGGTAACATAACGAATAAGTGTAAAAAATAAAGCACCGATGGAAATTATTTCAGGACTCGTAGTAATGATTTGAATTGTACCTATATTTGAATATGGAAATCTGTAAATAAAACTTATAAGTGTAAATCCCGCTTTAATAATAAATTTCACTTTAAGTAAAACTTTGTCTCATACCAATTCTACTATCACCTACTAAAAAAGCTAAAATTATATCTCATCATTATATTCTTTAATGACGTGTTACTTGAAGCTTAACCTAATATTCATAATTTAAAAAAGATTATTGTATAGTCCTACACAATAATTTCAATTTACAAAATATTATTGCATTTTATTTACCATATTTTTTCTATCACACATACCTACATTTATTGAAAACTAAATAACAATAAAATATAACATACACAAAAACGAGAAACATAAATATTTTAAAGAGTGTAGTTAATTAGTCTTTTTAAAGACCTCTCAAAGAGGCTTTGGGAGTCAACTGGGGACCCAAGAGCTGGCAGCTACCTCGGTCAATGCGTCAGCTTGGGCATTCAACGGGGTAATGCTGCCAGTATTTTGGGAACTTTACCCAGATGAGGCTTAGATGAGGTCTACAATGTTTTGTAAAATATAATCCTTTTTTGTTGTATTAATTAAGATGTAAATAGTTTAATATATAATCTTTTCTTTTAAAAGGCGTCTAAAAACATTATTGTTGAATAATTAACAATAATATTCATCTAAAATAATTTCTGTACAACACATCCGCGCGGAATAGTGGCAAGAATGTAAGCAGCATTTTGGACGGCAATTTCGATTTTTTGGGCGCAAAATGCGCCATTTTTTCCTACCTTCAATGTATACCTAGACTTTTGCTCACTAAAAGCCCTCTTTCCAGACCAAGACTCGCATCTTCCACACAATAACCAAGAAAACTGGCTCTCTACTACCCTTTTACTCTTAGAAGATAACACTACCTTAAAAAGGAAGAAAAAGTATAAGTTAGATGCCCTTTACAATAGCGATTCATCTCTTTCCAAGTTAGGTATAGAATAAAATGTCTGAACAAATCAGTACTAAGTCTCATTATACGGGATGGACAAAAAAGCGTTCGACGCGACATCGAACTGCGGACCTCATAAATAAATACATATGATGGAAGCGACTGCAAGGTATTACATGTAGCGATTTTGAAATAAAATTATTTTATATAGAGATGGAACATATTTTTGGAAAATAATAGCAATTGGACGAAGTTTAGCAGTAAGGACTCAACCCACAATATGTTATTTCTGAGTTATTGAGGTTTTAAGTTTAGGTGCGTATTGCTCCAATGATTTAGAATTTGGAATATTTTGAATTATAATCACGTAATGACAAAATATACAACAATTTTATGACTCAACTTGCAGTAAGAAAGACCAACTTATTTCCGAGTTATTGGGAAAAATGTCGGTTTGAGCCGTTTCTGCTAGTGTTTTAGTGGTTTGAAGGAAAATACCCGTCCTTATGTGGGTTGGTTCGCGTCATTAAAAAATCATACTTATGGTAGTAGTATCACGTATCTTTTTTGCTGAATGAAAGAACCAACCTATAGGACCTCTTTGGTATATATAACTCATTTTAGACCAAAGTGTGGATTGAGTCCTTTCTGCTAAACTACGTCCAATTGTACTTTATATAGCTATAGATTTATACATATAAAATCACTTGTCCTGACTGATTCATCAACGCAGAGCCTACACCGCTGGGGCTACGAACTTGAAATTTTCGCAGTGGCTTTTAGGTTGCAGGCATCCACTAAGAAAGGGTTTTTTGATTGTTTACCCCTAAGAGGGTGAAAAGGGGTAAAAACGTTTGTATGCAAAATCTTATTCCGTGGCCGTATTAACTTAAATCTTAATACACATACTTCTGGGTGATAGTTATGAAATATAAAATAGAAAACGGGGTACTATTATTCCACACTGAGGTGCAAGGGGGTAGAAAAGCTTTATTGAGAAAACATATTTTTTTAGCCGACTATCCTTAAATTCAGCACAAACATTATTTAGGAAGAATAATTAAATATATGTGTCCCAGAATTTCAAAATCATCCCTTAAAATGACGCTAGAGGGTAATAAATCCTGGAACGTTTACAATTTCGCTGGTAGATTTATTTAGCTGAAATTCCAAAATAAACGCGGGCATAGCCGCGAGCAACTGCTGGTATATTATAAGCTCAAAGATTATGGCATTGGCTACATTGTACAGCATCTGTCTAGATACTGATGACGCGACGCGAGTATCTTATCTTCAATTGACGACGATTGTCAAAGTTGGAAATGGGTACAGATTTTTTAACTCAAATAGTAGAAATCTATAATTGTAAAATACATAGATTAGTAGATTCAAATTTGGAGAAGACTATTTAATGATTTCATGCTACGAAACTAATTATTTTAATGTAGCTTTTAAAATAAGTAGATTTCCCAATAACACAAGTTATAATATTTTGTACATAAATATTAGTTTTATTTTAAAATTATAAATGTTTATGGGTCATGTATGAATATACTTGTGATTTTATCCATCGATTCATACTTGATGCATACACAAGTAAACGGATTATTTTAACAGGCACAAAAATATTTTATCGAAAATAATTCTCTGAAATTTTTAACTCAATAAATTAAATTGTTAAATAAAATTTAAAAAAAAATCATTAAAAAAATATTAAAAACAACGTATCTATTATATTTTATATTACTCTATTATATATTACTGGATGTAATTTCTCATTAGCGCTAATCGCTCGTCAAAGTACCACACCCTAAGATAAAAGACAACACCGCCCGCTCACAATGCATGAGGCGTCGTGAAAAACCTGTGAAACTGCGCGTAATGGCCGCAGAACATTTGTAAAATTATACCGCGAATCGTTTCAAATGACGTCTCGACCATCGCTGGATTTATGGTGGGCATAGATGAGATTATCACAGACGTGGTTGATGCTAGAAAACTGTAACCCTACTTTATGTAGTAATAATATGACTGACTGAAGGATCAACGCACAGCCTAAACCGCTGTTCCGAGAGACTAGAAATTTAGAAAGTGAAACCTTTCCGTCAAAGGCCAGCAACGCCCCTGGTGTTGCAGATGTCCATGGGCGATAGAACCACTTGTCATCAGGTACTATTTGCTCATTTGGCACCCTATCTATACTAATATTATAAAGCTGAAGAGTTTGTTTGTTTGATTGTTTGCTTGAACGCGCTAATCTCAGGAGCTACTAGTCCGATTTGAAAAATTCTTTCAAACGTAAACTTCCGTAAACTAAAAGCGTGTATGACAGAATTGTTCATTTTTAATAGTTCCAAAAAAAAGTCCACGACAGCATATATCTATCTTTAAAGGTTAGCTCCCTATAACCTTTTTTATGATAACTAAATTTGTTCTAAAATAATGCATTATTAGCCTAAAGTAACCATTCCAAGGTAGTTTTATGTAAAACCAAAAATAGAAGAAAAATTAAAATCATAATACAATTTATTCAAGTTGACTATTACAAGCACTTATGAATCGACAAAACAAACAAAAAATATTTAAATTAATGAAAAGCTACCACCGGTTAGGAGAGTAGATTCTACCGAGAAGAATTGGCACGAAACTCAATAGGTACTCTTTTAAAATCCTGTTAATACATACATTTATGAATAACGAATATGTATATTAAACATTCTGTATAAAATATAAGTATACTAAATCTACGCATCTGTATTATCTATATTATGTTGTACAGAATAATTTTTAAAAATCATCCTCTAAAAGGGTGAAAAAGGCTAAAAACTTTTGTATGTAAAATCTTAATCCGTGGCCATATTTACTTAAAATTTATTACAAATACTTCTGGGTGTTAATAATAAAATGTGAAACATGAAACTGAACAATATTATCCCCTAAATTCCAAACTTCACGCGGGTGAAGCCACGAGCAACTGCTAGAGGATAATAAAGATTAAATAGAATTAATTATTTACAGTGTTATACGTTTAAACCATTCGCCAATGTGATCAGTGAAAAAAAATTCTCTATAATTATTTTCGTAGAAATATTGCTAATATCGCGGGTCACTAGCTATAAGTAATAGAAGAATTTCTTAGATCATCTCCAAAGGTTCATCATTCTTTCAAATCTCTTCAAATCATGTTCAAAAAAAGCATATTTTGGTGTGACTCGACTTTATATTTTAGACAATGAAATCCAGGGAAAATATAAATAGTTAATAATTGTCTCTCTGTCTGTCTGCTCTATGACGTATCCAATGCTGGCGACTTTTTGTTAAGTTTTGTTGTATTCTTAAATAATTTAGGTTGTATGTTTAATTTATAACGTCATTTATTAAATAACACACACATAGATTCCATATGTACTTTTTATATCCAAAACGTTATTTAAACTGATATGTTCGATATATTTTTAAAATACCTTAAACTAGTTTTATAAATTTCAAATTGAATTTATACTGATGTATTTAAATATATAATGTTAGATGTGTTATAAGCTCATAGATTATGGCACCCAGAATGCCGCCAATATTGGACGACGTTGCCTAGCAACCAGCTAGCGCCTTAGTATGACAGGCGAGTTAATCTTTACGCCAACAAATCAATTGAAGATCTTGTCAATGTCGGAAATGGATACCGATTTTAACGTCAAGTAGCATCAACGTAAAATACCCATAGTTCAATTCAATTCTTTGGTTAATGGCTTTTAGTTATATCCACAGTTATAAAAGAACATTACATTGACAGTTAGAGAATGCGGTTTCGTTTAAAAATCAGAAATTAATTGTCAGAATATAGCGTTGTTTCATAGCAATAGTTTAACATAATTACCCAGGTTAATGATCTACGTAAACATATTTGGATGATTGCAATAATGTGTCAACCCACAAAAAGTCAAATTCAAAGATTTTGATGTATTCTAAGAAAACTTTTTATTATACCAATCTGAATTTAATTAATTATACCTTTTATCAAAATAGAAAAGAAAATATGAATATATAGGTCTTCAAAAAAAAATTATGAAGAATTAAATTAAATTCAATTATTTGGTTTATGGCTCAATTATTAGGAATCTGTTTAACATATTTAGACGCCATTTTCTCAAAATGAAGTTTGTGTGGCTTGACATATTATCGCTTATCAGCGTCCATTTAGCGTATTAATATCCTATATTCGAGGTGTATTCCGCAATAGAATCCAGCTTCCGACATCCTGGTCAATCTTAACGACACTTTGAATCCAACGTTGACTTGCACTAGTTGACATTTCGTTAGCCATATGTCAATTGGATAAGACATTTGATCTGGCAATGATTGTTATTACAATGATGGATGCTGATAAGCAATAATGTGTCAACCCACAAAAAGTCAAATTCGGAGATATTGATGTATTTTGATATTGCGTCATCTATTTAACATTATTCAAAATAATTTAAAGTTATCTAAAATAAACTAAAAAAAGTTTCTTAATTTAATTTATAGTTTTAAATTTCCAGTGCATTACATATTTTGCAACTTATACAATTATCTCAAATATTAGAAAAAAATTATTATTTAAAAAAAATTAAATACATAAATCTGCTTTAACTACTTTTTTCCATTACTACTTCAAAATAGAAAAGAAAAGATGGATATATACGTCTTCAAACAAATTGATTAGGAATAAGGTTTGAAATCCTTAGACTTTATCAGTGTCCAGAGGTCCGTTGAGTATTCACTTGCGATATTTTTAATAGACTTTCATAGTTGCCAATACCTTAATATTTTTTTGTGTGTGTGTTTTTTTATCATTATTTAAAAATAGCAAGCAAACAAGCATGTCACATGTGATGTTAAATATTCATCGAGCATAGACAATTGCAGGGATGGAAGGAATAAGGAATAATACTGAATAGGAATTAAGAAAAAAAAATGGAGGAGGGGCTTTCGGCTTTCACAAACCAGTTAGTTAAATAAAGCCTACAATTTCTCCATAAGCCTTTGGAGACTTTATATTGGAATTCAATATGTATTCTCGATTTGATCACAGACTTGAACAATAAATAAAGGGTTATAAGATATATGCGAATGTGTGTGTAATTTTTATTAATTGATTTAATGTATTTTTTATGCACACTTAAAAAAAGTATTAGGATTCTTCTCTCCTTCTTTATATAAACTATTAGTGTACGATATTTCATACTCCTTCATCCGCGAAATTTCCGTAAAAAAGGATACAAAATTTTTGCTTCACGTATTGATATACAAATAAAAAATGGACGCTGATAAGCAATACTGTGTCAAGCCACATGTGGCTTCATTTTAAGAAAATGGCGTGTAAAGATGTCAAACCTATTCTTAATATATATGTTTGAAGAAGTGTATATCCATCTTTTCTTTTCTATTCTGATAAAAGATATAATCAATTAAAACTAGATATATTTAATGTGCTATCTATTAAAAAGTTTTTCAAATATTTGAGACTATTGTATAAATTACAAAATACGCACTTGAAATTGGTAACATTAAATTAAGTAACTTTTTTTCGTATTTATTTTGTTTATATGACTTAATATTTTTTTGAATAATGTTAAATAGGTGACGCAGTATCATAATACATGAATATCTCCGTATTTGACTTTTTGTGGGTTGACGCATTATTGCTTATCTGCATCCAAATAAGGTTTCAATATTATTAAAAACTCAAATGACGCTAAGTATAACTCTAGTGTAGGTCAATTGACTCGAGTACAATTTTTCAACTCAAGATGAAGTCCGTGATCACATCAGAAGCAGCATTCATCTGTATTCTAAACCGCATCCTTTCTTAAGTCGAAATATTTTAATTAAATCGACCGACCGTTATACAGTGACAACATAATACGTCGGTCCGTCTGTCCCAGCAAAAACGCCCGAACTGATAGACTGTTTCGCACCGACATGGAATTTCGTGTATAATGTCGAGAGGGAATTGAATCAGGTTTTTTTACCATAAACAATGGAACTTGTTAAATATAAATTTTGTCATGATTAGGGTTTAGTTGATATGTAAAAAATTGTAATTAAAATCGTAAAAATATAAGCCGACATAGTCTCTTGGTCGTCGATCTCAATCGATGATCGAGGATTCAAACCCCGACTAGCACTGCTGAAATTTATAAATTTATGTATTTCAATATCCTGTACATTCTAATTTTATATTTTCCACTTTTCAGTGTTAAGTGTAAATTCGATTCCTGGTAAGGAAAATGATTTTCAAAAAACTAATGATCCTTTAAGTATTTTTCACTATTTTTTGTAGTGTCAAATTTGGCCTACCACGCCCAGTTAACTCACTTTGTTTACTTAAAGTTAGGTATACGAAAACATGTACGCTTTTGAAAGTAATGATTCTTAAAGCTATCAGTTATTTGATCCTAGTTTTTTTACGACAGCGATAAACGTTCAGTACTAACAAGTATCAAATTTCAAACCATCTTGACAACTATATACAAACATACTAATATATAAAGTTCTAGAGTTTGTTTGTTTATTTAAACTTGATAACTTTAGAAACGACGATTGAAACCACGTGACGCGGCTAATATTAATAACGATAAAATTAAATATATCAATATGGATTCTGCGATTTTTAACTGACTTCCTTAAAAGAGGTTCCAAATTCGGGGATTTTTTATGTTTGTCCGCCAATGATTCGAAAACGCTTTGCTGATTTGGTTAATTATTTCGTGTTGATATAATAAAAAAATAATAAAGCTTTTTAAAAAAGAGAACCGACTTCACAAGCAAAACGTGCATTTCGTTTTCTTGGATGACATATGTATGGACGCTGATAAGCAATACTATTAAGCCACACGGACTTCATTTTGAGAAGATGGCGTCTAAAGATGTCAAATCTATTCATAACAAATTTGTTTGAAGACGTGTATATCCATTTTCTGTTTTCTATTTTTATAACAGTTATAATTAATTAAAAAAGAAATGAAAATATATGTGAAATAAAAAAAAATAAAAATAGTTGGTTATTCAAAAAAATTAAGAACAAAAGTCGCGGTCTGAACAGCTACAAAAACACATAATTCGCCATAACTAATAGTGCTATGGGACTTAACCCCATAACAGATTATTGTATGGGGACGTTGGGGCTGTAACCATTCCCTAGCGCGTACTTCCCTTAACTACATGGGGTTGTGATTGGTTACTCAAATATTGTATATTTTATGGGTTTTTTGTGTGGTAGAATTTTTACCTAACAATGTTAAAATTATGTATTAGCTATTGACCTTTATAATATCGCTTAGTATTAGAATGACCAAATCCAAAATCAATGTAAAACGAGTTAGGTAAGTTGGTAATTCAAATTTAACTCAAACTCAAAATGTCTCAAATGGTATAAAGCATTTCAAATCGTCAAGTTAATTACATGTAAATTTTTTAAGATGTTTATAAAGTTACCACCGATTCGAAATGTAGTATCTACAGAGAAGAACCGGCAAGAAACTCGATAGTAATTCTTTTAAAATCATTGAATTATAATATATTATTATTACAATTTACAGTTTATTTTTATATCGTGTTAGAAAATCAACGCATTTTAGATCTATGCCTATTTGTCTTCGAAATATTATTTTATAGTATAATATGCTTTATCTATTAAAGACTTCTTAAGCGGTCGAAATTAAACTGTAGTTCATTAAATCTACCGATTACAAAATTGACCCCGAACATTAACAATAAACCAAAGAGTAAATCTGAGTGTTGTGTCAAATATATGGTAGTGTGTGTCATGCTTTTTTATTGATTTAATGTTATTTTTATGCACAATTAATAAATATTAGCCTCCGATGCTTCTTCCTTATATAAACTATAAGTGGGTGTAATTTTAAGGGGTTTTTGCTTCATTGAAATAAAACTATTTTAAACGGATTTAAATCGCGTATATTAACTATTTTTAACATCCCGACGTTTCGAGCACTTTGCAGCGTTGGTAGCCATGGTATATACCAACTAAGAAACCGTTGGCGGTAGTTGTAAATAATATTTTCTAAAACCTCAAATAGACAAATGTCACCTTAGTCTACCCGTGACCACGAACGCTGCAAAGTGCTCGAAACGTCGGGATGATAAAAATAGTTAATATACGCGATTTAAATCCGTTTAAAATAGTTTTATTTCAATGAATAATAATCGCAAAAATCTAAGACAACGATATGGGTTTTTGCTTCGCTTATTAATATGTAGATAGGTTATAAGGTTAGTAAGGGGCAAATGAATACCATTTATATTTAGACGATGATAAGCAACACTATATGTCAAGCCACACGGACTTCACTTTGAGAAAATGGCGTCGAAATATGTCAAAGCTTAATAAATTTGTTTGATGTCATATATATTCATCTTTTCTTTTCTATTTTGATAAAAAATATCAGTTAAATGCAGATTGATATAACAAAAAGTTTCATCTAATAATAAGTTTTTCAGATATACGAGAGTATTGCATTCAATATTCTAAGCATTAAATTAAGACACTTTTTTCTGTAGTTTAAATGACTTTAAATTTTTTGAATAATGTCAAATGTAATGCATTATCGGAATACATTTATATCTTAAAATTTGACTTTTTGTGGGTTGATACATTCTTGCTTGTCTGCATATATTTAGTTTCATATAATTCTGTGGTTCGTAATTTATGATACAAAAGAATTTTATCAACATTTTATTACATTAAGGTCTAAGTAAATGGCCGCATTCCCAAGTATATATATTTTTCGTTAAATTAATTTTTGAAAAATAAATTTCGAAAATCGTGATTTTCGGTTTGGGTATTGTTACCAAATAGGACAAGTAAAATAGACTATAGATAGAAAGATATAGAAATAAATAACCATTTTTTTATTTCATAGCTAATAATGTTAATTTTCGTACTTGGTTACATTAATACGAAGCGAGCGATTCATAAAATTTCACTACACAGGTAACAATTTCCGCGGTTTTCTTTTACATCTATCTTTTATTTTTTCTTTCAATCTTTCGTCGCGTATCTTTTGTCTGAGCGTCGCGTCAATCACTCACGACGTGTCGGGATCCCGTCCGTGGAGCTACTTGTATGTTTTTAACTTAAAGATGATTTCACATTGCTTTATAAAGTGAAGCGAAGTAATACCCTGTACATGTCCCACTGGGGGGAAAGGTCTCTCCTATCAAGGAGGTTAGGAGCTTAATCCACCGATACTCTACGTTTTTGTTTACACAAGATTTACATCTTCAAAAAGATACCGATTCCTGGGGGGAGATTAGGTTATGTGGAGATTTATACCCACTAAAACTTCTGCGATGGCCTTAATCAGTACGAGAAAGGAAAGGCCGCGGCATCGCTTGCGCATGCGCTTCCGTCCAGCGAAGTTCGTCTCAGGAAGTGCCGCCCTGGGGCATAGTGAAAAATGCCGCCCTCGGGCACAGTAAAAGTCGCCCTTAACCTTAATCATTACCTATGTCAATTTAGTAGAAAAAAAGCACTCTTTATAAATAAAGATAAAAATTTTATAGAGTAATTTTTAATTGAAAATCTTTTAAAAAATCTCTCACATCACTTTTGACGCCCTGGCCACTGGCCTCTAGTGGACTTACAGCGCTTATAGTATTGCTTATTATTATCCAATTGTAAAACACCATTGACTTAGAACGATCTATACTAATATTATAAAGCTGAAGAGTTTGTTTGTTTGTTTGAACGCAATCTCAGGAACTACTAATTAGAATAGAAAATAATTTTTGTCTTAGATTATTTATTTATTTAGGAAGGTTTATTTATTAAGACCTATATAACATCACGCTACGACTCATAGGAGCGAAGCAGTAACTATAAACGCGGTTGAAACCGCAAAGGACAGTCAGTTTTTAGTAAAATCTGAAAACAAAAGGTTCCTCAAATCCTCTGAGTTATTGTATCCCCTCCTTATAGCGTTAACCAAATGTGGTCCGTTTTTCATCGATATTTATCGCGATAAGTTAGTGTTGCTACAAACGATATTTGCGAGTCAAAACATCGATAGCCGCCCCGAGACGCGGGATGGCGGGAACTCGAAATGGAAACATACGATTCATTATCACGTGTTATATTGTTCCCAAACTTCTTATGTGAATTTCGTAACTGTTTTCTAGCTATATAATTTTAACTTTCGCTTTTTATTTTTATCATATCTATACTTATATTATAAAGCTGAAAAGTTTGTTTATTTGAAAGCGCTTATCTCAGGAACTACTGGTTTGAATTGATAAGATATTTGTGTGTTAGATAGTTTATTTATTGAGGAAGGCTATAGGTTATATTACATCACGCTATGATTCATAGGAAGAGACACAAATACGTCGAAATAGCGGGCATAAAGAGGTATTATTACGATTAGTTATCGCGATAAGAGCCGTTTATAAAATTTGTTTTAATTCAGTGTTGACAAAATAAAGTGTCAATTATTTCGTGATACATGTCGCTGTAGTTTCATCGATTCAATTAAAACAGAAACTGTACAGGAAAGAGTGTGCAAACTCGGGCCCTCAGATGTATAAAAATTATATATTATTTTTTTGGATGATAGTGAAACAAACATCCAAACATCCCGACATCTAGACATCCAGTCACCGAGAGACCAGACATCCAGACACTCAGACATGCAGACGTCAAGACATTGAGAAATCCAGACACACAGATATCTAAACAACCAAATATTATTGATTTTAATTTATTTTCTCGACAAAAGAACTGCGTAGTTTGCAAAAAATATAAGAATGTATTGAAATAAGTAGTGTCTTTAAACGTTACTAAGGCGCAATGCTTTGAAATAGCTGACGTAAAGCCGAGCTGTACCCTACTGAGTGCAGCTCGTATATAGGCTGGCTCGACCCGGGCAGTACCTCACTCTCACAGAAGACCAGTGTGAAGTAGCTAATACGCCGGAATAATTCATACACAGATACACACGTCAAACTTATGACACGCCTTATTATGTCGGGGGTTAAAAAACTTATTTATTATAAACTTTAAAAGTAAAGTAAAATTAAGATAATCACTTTTATCTTTACTAATATTATACATATGTAAAGTTTGTTTGTACGTTTGTATGTAGGGGGTAATCTTTGAAACTACTGATCCAATTTGAAAAATTATTTCCGTGCTAGATAACCTGTTTATTGAGGAAGGTTGTAGGCTATATTTCATCACGCTACTCAGATGAGCGTAGCAGTAAAGCCGTGAAGGGCAGCTGGTTAATAATTATTAAATTAAAGCATTACAACTCAAGAATAATCCTGTCAACAGTTTTACACTTAACGTAGATTTAACGAATAGTTACAATCAAGACGATTATGCTAATGTAGTGAAGGTATTATTAAGGGTGATGCGTGAACTTTGCGCTAGCTTTACTTGTCACGAGGAATAAAGGGATTATGCAAATGGCTTTTCTATTTTTATTAAAACTAAGATTAAAAAAATCGAATGCAAAAGTAAAATTCGCAATTTGGTTTACTTAAACGACACAATTATGTTAATTATTTCCATTTTTAAACCAGATTCCTAAACCCATTTCGATAAAATTTCTATGAGACGTTAATCAAAAATTTTGTACCACTTTTTACGAAAACAGCGCGGACGAAGAAATATGGACTTTCGCACACTTATTATTTATATAGAGAAGGAGAGAGAAATGTTGGTATATTTTTTTATTAATTAAGCATAAAAACTACATTAAATAAAAATAAAATAACATTACACGTACAAGCATATATTTGATACACAAACACACATATTTACTGTTTTGTTTATAGTAAATTGGGCATAGATCATATGAAATTTTGCACAAACATTGCTTATATATCGTAAGTGTGTACTAAGAAAGGATTTTCGAAAATCAATCCTCTAAGGGGTTAAAAAAAGTGTTGAAAGTTGTAAGGTAATCAAATTTCTAAGTGTACGCGGGCGAAGCTGCGGGATCTGCTAATGCTACCACATATTTGACACACGCACGCATATCTCGCTCTATACAAGATTACGATGACGAAAACGATGCGTGGGCTTAGCTGAATTTCGTACAGGATAAATAATCAATTTGTAATTCATAAAAAAATGCATTGTATTGACAAAATTTTAAAAGATTAACTATACAGTTTCTTGCCGGTTCTTCTTAGTAGAATCTACGTTCCGAACCGGTGGTAGCTTCATTATTGATATAATTTTTTTTTATATATTGACGATTCAAAAGTGCTCGTAAGAGCCTACTAGAATAAAGTATATTTTGATATATATACTGTTGTGTTTATTGTTCAAGTCACTGGTCAAATTGGGAATAGATTATCTGTGATCAAATTTAAAATCCATTGAAAATTTAATGAATCTAATTCCAACCGCTATGATACCACTAGTTTAAATAAACGCAGCGATTAACTCCGCAATAGTCATCCGTACATTCCAAGCCATTATGGAGTCTCGGTGTGACTCGCTCGTCTGATTTAACGACTCGGGAATTTGTTGCGGTGCGTTATTTTGATTGAATGCGCATATTTCGCGATTTCAGATAAACGGGTACATTTATGCCCTTTGTTATTTTTAAATGTATATACGATCGAATATGTTGCATTTAATTATGTACCTTGTCCGCTGTTTATCTTGTCCTTATTCTGAACAGGCATTCTTGAGGCGTGAATGACATTTGTAAGTATTTATCTCATAATTGACATAAAACAACACTGTTATTTGGTAACGAAAAGCTGTCAGAAATTAAGGCACAGACTAAATTCTTTCAGGTGTAACGCAATGAAAAACAACTTCTGCAAATCTTTATTAAAGTCTGAGAACAAAACTTATAAGTGTAATTCTCGCCTTACACTCATTCAAGTTTGTGCTTAAATTCTTTTCGAACTCGACGGTCAAGGAGAACATCGTAAGGAAACCTTCATGTGCCGGGAGAAATTCTGACACACGTATATCCGCCGATACATAGTGGAGCAGCGTGGTGGATTCTCCACAATAGGAGAGGAGCTTTTGTTAGTTTACTTTTTATTTATTCGTTCAAGGTATGAAGGAATTGTATGAATACCGACTTGCAACTCTATCGAAATATCGTACATATATTGGAGCACAGTTGTCGTTCCCTACAGTTTGAATACCGGCTGGCTCAAAAGAAAGTACTACACTATTGCAGAAAAACACGCGTTGTGTTTCGCAGTAGGCACCGAATTTACTATACGGGCACTAAATTTGGTATGTGAGCATTTTTTAAAGATTTTCATTTAAAATTAGTAATACACAACTAAACTTCTTTCATAAATATTAAAGACTACTTTTTCTATAACTAAATTTACATAGGTAATGATTTTGGTAAAGGGACATTTTTCACTGTGACCCAGGACGAACTTAGGGTAAATCCGGTTTGTAGTAGATACAACACAAGTCTAATTATTGCACTCATCGATATTACAGAGACCATTGATTACTTTACAATTGCATGTCTCACGGTGAGTGAGAGAGTCGGAAGTCGAACCACCACTTCCATTCATTTCCTTACATTAATTTCATCCTTTATTCCTTTTTGAGTTGGTGATGCATTCGTAGTTTTTCTGGTGCTCCAAATATCCACGAACGGTGAAAGTCAATTAACATCAGGTGTCCTGCTTCTTTACTATATTATTGTAGCAAACATAAGCGAATACACATTGCTGGTTTGCAAGAATATCGTAGTAATTCAAAATTCTAACAAATGGCTCTAAATATGTCAAAAGACCATAAATCTTTGATGTTTTATCATGAAAAGAACTGCGATGATGAATTCTCTTTAAATCAATAAAGTTATAACATCAAGGGATTGTTTAAATTTTGCAGCTATGCTTCAACACATTAATAATGAAATTGAAAAACCCTACTCTCTACGATTCATCTTTTTTAGTTGTATCGATATTCTCGGAAAACAGCGACATTTCCTTTACGTTCCGCTAGTGATCTACAAATCCTAATAAGAAAATACCCAAACATCATCATGAAATATTAGTCAGTAAGGGTAATCTAGGAGATTATGGGTATATTCTGAAATACTCATACAATCCATCACGTGATAGTTTTTCGATAAATACTCGATGGAGTAAATTACTAATATAAACGTCTCAAAATTCCGCTAGAACTCACATATTATGAGAATCGACCAACAACACACACTTTTGTTTAAATTCTCCAATCACTTTCACTCGCTATACTCAATAATAACCCGACTACGGCAATGCCAAAGGAAGGCTATGATTTTGACAGGCTATGTATGTATGCATGTTTATTTGTTCCTTAATAGTCCCTAAACTACTTATTAAAACTAGACAAATGAGGTATCGTTAGAAGCGTTTCGATCGTTCGTTAGTTATGGGCTATGTGACATGATACTAACTATAATGTGGCGCCCTCTAGCGAGCATAAAGTACTCTAGTTAAGAGTGTGTTTGGAAAGTGCATTACATGTACATTACAAAAATATATGTATACATTACTAGCATTAGCCTGTAAGTTTATTTTCAGTAGTAAAAAGTATAAATTTTTTCTTGTTTGTACCTTATTAACACGAGATGGCGCTGATTCAATCCCATACAAATTTGCGTTTTACAGAAATCCAGTCGTTAGAAAAGCTACTAGGCACAGTGTTAATAACGCCTTGCACTGAATAGCATTAGTTAACGTCTTATTAGAGGTATTAAAATGACAATTCAAGGTGCCATTAACTCTGATTAGTACACTAGATTATATATCAATAAATCAATCAATAAACATGCAATTATATTTTAGTAGCTGTTCCACGCTGCTTCGCCCGCGTATACTTGATTTATTTGATTGCTAAAAAACTTTCAAACCTTAACGTTAACCCTTTAGGGGATTAATTTTTAAAGTTTTTTCTTAGTGATATTTAAAGAACGTTTGTGCAAAATTTCATGTTTCTATACCTTATAGTTTCAACTCCGCGTTGATCGATCAGTCAGTGAATATGTCAGCCAATCACCTTCGATTTTTATATATATGTAATCTATATATACTAGTATATATAGATTCCATAGATATAAAAATCTATCTAAAGTTAAGTTATTTAACGTTAAAATTTATACCAATTTCCAAATTTGATATGATCGTCAATTGACTTGTTGGCTCGAAGATACTCTCCCCTGTCATACTCAGTCTTTAGCTGGTTGCTAGGCAACGTCGTCCAAAGTGGTCGGCCGTTTGAATGCCAAAAACCATGACCTTATATAACATCTGGATGCTGATAAGCCATAATGTGTCAACACACAAAAGGTGTAATTCGGAGATATTGATATATTTTGATACTACATCACCTATTTAACATTATTCAATAAAAACTAAAGTCATATAAACTAAATAACTACAAAAAAAATTCTTAACTAATTGTTTCGAATTTGCAGGTCGTTACTTATTTTGTAATTAATACATTAATCTTACTTAATTTATTAGATAATATATTAAATATATCACCTGCTTTTAATTCATGATACTTTTATCAAAAAAGAAAAGAAAATATGGATAAATACTTATTCAAACAAGTTTATTAAGAATAGGATTAACATCTCTAGACGCCATTTTCTCAAAATGAATTTCGTGTGGCTTGACACAGTATTGCTTATCAGCGTCCATCTATAGCTATGCAATAATTGAAAACATGGCAAAGAATGTTACGCATACCATAGATACTATATAACATACTAAAAAAAATTTACAACCCTTGTAATAATTGCCAATCAAAACACAAACCTAATTGGGAACGTTATATCCTTAACCGAGCTTAATAAAAACATTATGATCCCAAATTAAACTCATAGCCTCTATTTATCACCATTATTAAATCACTACCAATTACAAGAGAAATACCACTTTGCAAACTCTAAAAACAACCTTATTTTCTTAACGATACAATTCAAAATCGATTAAAGGAAACGAACTGCGAAATCCAGACGCAATTTGCAATTAGCGAACAATTTCAAACCGTACTGTCTAACGTTTAAAGTTGAAAATACAATGCGATCATCTGATCTAATTTCACAGCGTCAAACGGTTGGAAAGAGGGTTTTATCTATCTCTGTCTAGCGTATTAATATCTGTATCATTCCGTCTCCCTCCAACTGAAGGCTCTATTGATTTTCCCGCAGATAAGAGAGTCTGAAATTTACATAGCACAATTTGCTATGATGTTATCGAAAGATACGTTCTCATGTTTATTTAATCTTTATTGTTATTAATTTTCATTAGACATGAGAAAATATGCGTAAACTAATCGTGTGTAAGATAGAATTTATCTTTAATACGAATAGAGTTTAAAAAAATAACCCGAAAAGCATGATACGTAATTTTATTTACTTAGGTAATACGTATTCCAGTTATTTTAATTTAAAAACCAAAGTAATGAACCGATTTTGATGAAAATTCCACGAGATTAACCTATATATTCTTTTAAATAAAAAAATAATTAAAAGAATATACCTCTATGGTTCCTAATAAGTTTTTAAAGTATTTGAAATTATTGCATATTGCTAAATATAAAACACATTTTAATATTCTAAACATAAAATTAAGAAACTTTTTTCCGTGCTTATTTAAGTTAGATCACTTGAAATTTATTTGAATAATGTTAAACAGGTGATGCAGTGTCAAAATACATCAATATCTCCGAATTTGACTTTTTGTGGGTTGACACATTATTGCTTATCAGCATCCAATTGGTAGGCGAGAATTACACTTTCAATTTAATTTAATTGAGAGTTACACTTTGAGATTTCAACTTCTTTAATTCATTACAATACTTTGGTTAATATATTTTAGTTGTGTTATTTCGCCAATGTCACGTGGAATGGAGAAAACACGATGGAGATTGATTGGTGGTGATCGAGAATCCAATCTTAAATTAAACTTCTTATTGAAAAGCGTGGACATACATATAATGTCAGTGCTTTCTGAGTTAGCAGCAATTTGTAACCGAGGAGGTTCTATGTTCGGCTGTATGTATTTTTGCAAAATGTAACAGCTGTCAGAGTTGGCGGCAATTTTGAAGTTTTTTTTACATAGATAAGCATAAGAGTATTGCCTTTTAAAAACTTTCATGTAATTTAAAACACGTATGTTAATAAACTAGTTAATGAAAAGTGAGGACAGATAATAATTGTGTCTTCACATTGCATGTCATCAATCCATTAATATTACCAAAAATATCATTCAATAAGTTATCGGACAGGTAAAATTTACTTTACAATTATACGTATTTTATTATAATGGCAGTTACTAATAATATTTTTAAAGAAATGGAGCATGAATTAGTAAAATAGAAAATGAAACCGGTTAAGCGCGAGTCGGTAATGCACACGAAGGGTTCCGTATCTTATATAGACATAACACTATATACCTTTTTAAATACGTTTCTTAAAGAAACTCGATTATTGTGGGTTGACACATTATTGCTAATCAGCATCCAACTCTGTAGTAAACGTTGGATATTTCGATAGAGTTTCAACTAGGTACTCTCATAATTCCTCCACTATTTTGTCGAGTGTAAAGCGAAAAGACGAGAGTGTAAAAAGAATTACCCATATAAGTTTTGCTCTCGAACTTTTATAAAGATTTACATAAGCTGTTTGTAATTGCTTTACACCTGAAAGAATTTACTATCAGTGCCTTAATTGTGAAAGCAACAGCTTTTGAAGGTTACTTAGGTAACTCTTACCAGGTTACAGAGTTGTTTTATGTCAATTACGACAGTAAAACTTACAAGTGTAATTATCGCCTAACAATTACTGGTAAAAAGGTAAAGATTTTTTTTAACAACAGCCTTTTTTGCAATTAATACGACCGCTATTATAGCTTTAAACAAAATAAATTTCAAAATGATTAGTACTAAGTGAAGTCCTACATTTGGACAATGATAAACAATACTGTGTCAAGTGTTAATTTTGAGAAAATGGCGTCTAAAGATATCAAATCAATTCTTAATACATTTCTTTGAAGACATACATATATATCGATCTTTTTTTTCTATTTTGATAACACATTTAATTAATTAAAAGCAGATTGGTTTATTCAAAAGTTTTATCTAATAATAAGTTTTTGAGATATATGAGATTATTATATATTGCAAAATATGGAACACACTTCAATATTAGAAACATTATGGAACTTTTTCAGTACTTAATTAATTTATATGACTTTAAAAGTTTTTCAATAATGTTAAATACATCACATATTATCAGAATACATCAACAAATCCGATTTTGACTTTTTGTGGGTTGACACATTATCGCTTATCAGCATCCATTTTATTCTACGGAGTAATTGTCCAAAGTTTTTTTTTTCCGATTATACAAAGGAAATGTAAATGTCTCATTCGTTCTGAGAGCTATCGAGTTAAAAGTATTAACATAATTGACCGAGGAAAAACCTCTCTATTTAGAGTTAGCTTTTATTGGTTAAGGAGATGAACTCGAGTTAACGAGCTCTTTGAAGCGTGGAAAGCTACCATTTATATAATTGTATCTCAATCAAGAGTCGCGCTTTTATGACTAGTGTAAGAAATGATTAAAGGAGTAATTATGACGAAGGTGTAATTAAAAATCTAGAATGCCTAGTTCATAACCCGGTCCTAGCCTTTACTGTCCAGAATCCAGAGTTGTTTACATTTTAAACTTATAAAAAACAACTTCGAAAACGAAACAAGTCAACTAAAAAGCAAAAAAATAAATATTGACTACAACATTTTGAAGTCGGTGCCAAGTTAAACATTCGAAATAGGCGTCAAGTAAAACCATTTACGTGTTATTTACAGTGAATTGCTAATCACCATTTACATAATATTATTTTTCTGACGCAAGGGGCAGTTACCTATTGAGGAGTTTTCCTGATCATCAGCTCCACTTTATCACATGGATTGCGACGAACATAAACTTAGCAGTCATGTTGAAGTAATCGAATCGCATCCCGTGAAATACTTGTTATTGAGTAGTTCCGGACATCCGTGGTTTCCATTATCAGTTCCACTGCACCAAAAATCTGTTGTGTGGATGTAATATATGTTTGTATGACTGGATTTTCTTTTTGACCTACTGATTCGATTTGGATGTGCTTTTCTTTATTTAAATATAATATTTTAGTATAACATCTATTAAGAGAACATACTTAAAAAGAATAAAAACCGTTCTGTTTGAAGTTGATTAGATTTTAATACATAATAAAAACATAATTATTATCTGTGCATACATTACAATCATAATAACAAGAACAATGATAGTATATACATAACTATAGATATTTTATAAGCTAATGAATTTTGACACTCAGAATGCCGACCACTTTAGACGACATTGCTTAGCAACCAGCTAGCAACTGAATAAAGACAAGCGAGACTATCGTTAACCCAATAAGACATTTGACGAACTTATCAAAGGTGGAAATTGGTTCAGATTATTAACGTCAAATATAATGAAAACATCATACATTAAGATAAATGATATTATATATTAATAGATTAACATAATCTATACTTTCTAGATCTATTTTTTTATCTGTGAACAAAAGATTAAACCAAGCATCTGTCTGGTAATGACAAAGTTAAAGTTTAATTGCGCGGGCCACAGACCCCTCCCTGTAGTGCACACACATTGAACCGGGGACTGCGATTGGTCGCTTCATTGCGCACGTGTTAAACCATTTTAGCCATGCAGATGGGTTTATACAGGCTGTTGTTGTTTTACTTTCTAGTTTATGTTCAGGAAAATTAGTGAAGTTTTTCCGATTAAATTTATATTACGGAATTTATTTTGATATTAGAAATGCTGTATATATAGTCTTTATTTGTTTGATTTGGGGTTTATTGATTTTAGCGGGATCAAATGTCGCGAAATATGTTATTTTTAAATGTCTTGAAAGCAGTGGAAGTTATGAGGAGAAGTTTATTATGGAAATTATAATGTCTTATGTGTTTTTAGGTGAATGTAATAAAATTGTATTGTGTTCTCATTTTACTATGTTCTATGGCTTAATTTTGGTATTCGTAAATTGTTTGCTAGATTCCTTACGTTAAGAATAGACAAACTTATTTTTATAATATTAACATTAATTCATTTTAGAATATTTTTTTTTACTATTTTTGATAATTAGTCGATGATTTAATGATTCTTAACATCGGTATTAATATTGTAAAGATGTAAAATGTATGTGTAAGTTTGTATGTAGTGGACAATCTCTAAAACTACTAATCCGATTGGAAAAATTATTTATGCGTTGCATCACCCATTTATTGAGAAATATTATAGGCAATATTACATCACGTTACGATTCATAGGAAAGAAGCAGTAACAATAAACGCGAGTAAAATCGTTAGAGGCAGCTAGTTTTTTTTTTATATAAGTGAAGGGTTACAGACAAAAGGCAATTTAATTTAAGTCTGTTTATTTATTTTTTATCGATAACACATCTGTGTAAGTTTAATTGGTTTTTATAAAAACTTATCAGATGTCGGTAAAAATCGGTTTTCCGTTTCCAACATCAATGGAAATCATGTAACTTCTAAAAATTAAATTGCGTTTTTTCTATAATCGACTAATTAGGACATTTTTTGCCTTCGAATATAAAAATTAAAAAACTACAGTATTACTCTGGATATAATTCCTAAGATATGTTGTTTTAAAGCTTTTATCAGCTGATTCGTAATTCAAAACGATAGTCACTCTGTCACGTTTTCTTTTTATATATAATTTGACAGACGCGTTGGCGCAATGGTCACTGAACTGACTAAAGCGCTAACGGTCGCGGGTTCGATCCCCGCTCACGGCAAACGTGTGTATTGGCCGTACGGATGTTTGTCGTGGTCTGGGTGTTTGTGTTAGTGTTTTGAGTGTTTCCGGACCCCCGATACAAGGTCTTGAGATCTTAATGGGGGCCGTTGAGTGTGATGCGTTATTATTATTATTATAATTATACGGACGGACGGACAGACAGACGGACAGGCAGAGAGACTGACAAAAATATTTAAAATTATGTTTTTGATGTAAGTACCGTATACTTTCATATGAATTTAGTTTAAAGCTATTGATTTGAAATTACAAATAGACAGTTCATTTTATATTTATCTGCGTAGATAGTTAATATTATTTCAATAAAACTTATTATTTTATTTAGCATTAAATGCATTTATACTCTTACTTTGCAAAAATGTTATCAATTTTAAAACACCCTGTATGTCTGACAATATTCGCATCGTAATGGCTCGTTTACCGATCTAGGCACGTTCTTGCGACAGGGGATTTGGGTTCGACGCTTGACAGTGTTAAACTTTTTGTTATTCTTACCGATTCATAATTGTGCACTTCGATTTTATTATATTTGTAACGTTTGGATGTGGGATATTAAAATAATTACATACTTGTAAAAGTTTTACAACGTCAAACTTTACTATATTAATTTAAACAAAAATAGAAATATTAATATTAATTTAAATACCTACGTTATATACATGTTATGGACGCTGATATGCAATACTATGTTACGGATTTTTTGTTGAGAAATTTAAAAACAATTTTAATAAATTTAATTAAAGACGTACATATTTTTTTTTATTTTGATGAACTGTGTAATTAATTAAAAGCCAATTGGTATAATTGAAAGTTTTATCAAATAATAAGTTTTTGAAATGTATGAGATTATTATATATTGCGAAATATGGAACACACTACAGTATTCGAAACATTAAATTAAGAAACTTTTTTCCATACTTATTTAGTTTAAATGACCTTTTTTTATAATGTTAAATACGTGTCGCATTATTAGTATACACCAATGTCTCCGAAATTGGCTTTTTGTGGGTTAACACATTACTGCTTATCAGCGTCCATATGTAAATAGGATTATAGTTATTACTATATTCCTATAAGATAGACCCCTCGCGATGTTGCTCGCGTTAACGGTTTCTTCTCCTATGAGTCCTAACGTGATGTAATATAGCCTATTACCTTCTTAACACAACGAAAGTATTTTTCAAATCGGATTTGTTTCAGAGATTTTACATATAAATTTATACCTCTTTATAATATTTGTATAGATGATCTATGTATAATGTATTATTAAATTCTAATTTCTATAACATTAGTATTTTATATAGAAACTGTAACGAATAGTTTTTCGTGTATTTTATATACTTCTAGTCACATATGTATAAATATATATAGAGTGGAACACGTAAAGATCTCGTTCACGATTTATTGTAAACGAACAATTTCGCTGAGACCCGATAAATCTAACGGATAGATTTCGTAAAAGTGTACTTCGCTTTGATCTAGGTTTTTCTTTTTTTTTAATCGTATTTATGTTTTTTTATCTGTATCTTTAAACATACCCCTATATTAAAGACTACCTATAGCAGTTCCACTCGCATTGGCTATATGTGTAGTCATAACCTGTAATATAGTGTACTTCAAAAAAAAGAGCTCTTAAGCTAAAAATAATTTTTAAAATTTGATCAGTACTTTCAAGAATAAGCCCTTTCACACACTTACTTACAATTTACTTTATAATATTACTGTAGACATACCAGAAACGAGTATACGGGTTCCATAGTGTTAAATGATCACCTTTGCCCATAGACATTTGCAGCATCAGAGGCGTTACTAATGTGTTGTCAGCTTAAATTAAGGAGGGATGGAGGAAATAGGCCGTAAGGAAAGAAAGAGGGATTAGGCTTTAGGTTGTCTTTCTCACCAAAAGTTTACTACTACATGTCGATCTACTGTGAGAGTGGGGTACTGCCCCGGACGAGGCTATATACGAGCTCTAGTCAGTAGGTTACAACTAGGCTTTATCTTATTAATATAAACATTAGACACATTTTACTTTTAAAAATAATTTAAATCCATTTAATTGAAATTAAATACTGAAATTATATTACATTATATTTATTATATTATATTAAATTATATTTATACTAAAAAACATAGCGTAATATTCTAGTAAAACATATTTTTTTATTATAAATGATAACCATGTTTTTTTTTATATTTTCAATTCTTTTTTTTTCTTCACAATACAATTCTTATAAGTTACAGTTAAAATGAAATACAAAACAATTGTCAACAAGCAAGGAACGATCTCCGTAGAGCAATACGAAGCATATTCCCGCCAATTCTATTCAATATGGCCGCCCGTAAAACTAAAATGTACCGGAGAAAGGAAAGCGATAAAAATACTTTTCAATATAAGTGTAATAGAAAATTGTGTATCTTTAAACTGAGCTTGAAAAAATATAAGTACAGTGTTAAGATAATTTAGTTGAATAGAATATTTGATTGATGATAATTGCCATAGATAAAAAATAATGCTCAAATTACTCGCGGGATACAAATTGTCAAAAAGATCTGTTTCCCCAAACATATTGATCAAATTTTGTGTCTTTTTAGGGTTTTATTGTTTACCTTAACAAAGCCACTCAAGATTTCAGCAGGTCAAGACCTCTCATCCAATGAAAAAAGTCTTGAATGTACCACTGGTAAGGGTTTATGCCTTCACAAAATTCAAGATCAGTAGCGAGTCCAGCTATTACCTTTCCATACTTAAATCCGTAAAGCTGTTATATCGTGAAGCAGTAAGAAATAAACACACGAAATCAGAAACTTTCGCATTTATAAAATTACTTTGGTAGCTAATATTATTAAATAATAAAAAATAAAATATATTAAAGCAAGTTAATAAAATTATAAAAGTAAATAATATGAAAAATAACAATATTTAGTTTAGCCAAAACAGATATAAAAAATATACGTTTTATTAAAATATTCCTTGTGTTAATTCCTAATCCTTCAAATTAAAAAAAAAAGAAACAAAACGCAACACATATTCCATTGTGCCTAAAACCAATAAATAAACTAAACAAACACAATTCGGACCGCTACGATACTATAATCCGTTCGGAAACAATATACACGTGATATTTTCAGGCTCTTCAGCGAATCGCTCCCAGCGGATCAATTCCGAACGAAAGATTTTGTTGAAAAAAAAAAAAACAAATTTAGCGTCGACCATTTTTGAGACACTACGATTAGATAGGCGATGTAGAGCGGGTTCCGCGATGTGTCGAGATAGCTCCGTATAGCCTACTTTTCTTTAGTTGCCTTATTTAGTAAACAAATATGGCGTACTTCTAACCACAGATAAACATTAGAAACTACAAATTATCTATCGAATAATCGAACTGAATCATTTTTGTAATGAACAATAATATTCGAAAATTTGTTACTTTCGTTCCGGATAATGTTAACCAAATAAGAAGAAGTAAAGATATAATATATAGACTATACGAGTATCTATATTAACTTATGTTCATGTGTGTTATGTTTTTTTTTCTATTCATTTAATATATCTCTTGACTTCTCTATATAAGTTTGAAGTGTGCATTTTTTTTATATCCCTGCAGCCGCGCAATTTTTGTAAAAAGGGGTATAAAGTTTTTTTGGTTTATTATTAATATATATATAATAAATTACTAGACTACCAAAATAATATAAAATAAAATGTTACTTTTGAAGTCGAAATACGTTCTACATGTTCTAAGCAAGACCTAATATCGTGCTAATTCTCAACTCGTAATAAAATTTTTTAAAAATATCCAATTGTAAGAAATACAGTACGAATATCGCGCAAACCATACTACATTCGAATACACACACAAGCACACGTGTAAAAGTTGCGTGAAAAACATAAATGGCGTCGGCCATTTTCTGCTTCTGTATAAAAAAAGGTTAGGCAGATTGTTTTAGCAAATTGTACCCGGGTATCGTTCCGTGAGATTGAAATTTATTTCGATACAGTTCGCCTTTATTTTATTTGATCGTTTCTACGAACTGTGCTAGCCTGTAATTTTTTTAGTGTTCCGCTGTCTCTCTGTTTGTTTGTCCATCAGCGGGTTGTATTCCATCAAACATAATATATACTATGATCTCTATATGTGACACCTCGTAACTAATAATTTTGGTAAAAAACTATTTTCTCCGTTAAAATGCCATTCAAATAATTTAATTTTATAATAATAATATTTCTTACAATAACTGAAGTCTAGTACATTTAAAAATGTAAACATATTTATTGCAGTTAGCTTTAAAATAAGTTTTTTGTCCCTCCTGTAAAGTTCGGCAGTTCGCATGTACGAGCTATCACATATAGACCGATTATATCCAACAGGCAGAGAGCTAATTTTTTTGCATAATATGCATTGCTTTTGCCGCTATAATAAAAAAAAATCACAAGCTATCAAATTCAAGTTACGAAATACAATTTTTTACATTATGTAAGACGAGAATTCTATTCATATTTAACGACTTTTCGACGAAGAATTGCCCGACGTTTCGACGAAGTAGCATTCGTCGTGGTCACGAGCTGACTCGTCACCACAGTACAAAGGTATTTCTACCATTAGTTATCTCGATAAGACCCGTTATATTAAATATGAATAGTATAAATCGCGACAGTTTAAAATATACTAGAATTTCATTTTCAGTTTTAGACTCGTAATAAATATAAAACGACTCTACAGCTTAATAACAGTTAATTTGACAATCTTACAAAAGCTGCGAGTATAAAAAATAAGACAATGATAATAAATTCTTTCAACCAATGACAAGGAACTTACGTAAATCTTTATGAAAATCTAAGTGAAAAAATTATAAGTGCAATTCTCTTTCGCCTTATTTCGTCTTATACATTTTGCGCCTTTCTTGTTTCTTTTAAAAAAAATATTTAAAATTTATAGCGTTATATTTTGTACGATGATACGGAGCCGTTCGTGTGCATGCTCGACTCGAACTTAACCGGTTTCATTTTCTATTTTCAAATCCATGCTCCATTTCTTTAAAAATATTTTTAATAACCGCCATTATAATGAAATACGTATAATTGTAAAATAAATTATACGATGCGTGTCCGATAACTGGTTTGAATATTGAATGATAATATTTTTGTAAAATACTCGGAGATGTTTGTGATATTAATGGATTGATGTCATGCAATGGGAAGGCACAATTATTAATTGCCCATAATTATATGTCCTCACTTTTCAATAACAAGTTTATTAACATACTTGTTTTAAGTAAATTACATGAACTTTATTAAAGTTTTTAAAAAGCAATACTCGTATGTTAATCTATATTTTAAAAAAAAAACGTCAAAATTACCGCCAACTCTGACAGCTGTTACATTTCGCGCTTAAGTGGGTGGTCGTTCAGAAATCTCATAATCCAACCTGTTTAGATAACTAATGAGTTCCCCTTAACTTTATCTTAGTTTAAGAATTATGTCTTTTACAAATTCATTACAAAAAGTGGAGATTAAAGGTATTTAGGGTTGTAATATGATAGCCATATGAGTCGTTTGTAACGGTTTTTTGCGTTATTTTTAGAAACAGAGTGTGTCACCTTTAGGAATTCTCTTAACGTCAAATAAAATACATTAAAAAAAGGGATTTACTTTAAGAACGGTGTTAACATGTTTACTAACTTATTCATGAAATTGTTTAATTAATTATGTAGAAAATCTGTAAATGTTAAAGTTTTAGTACAAAAAAAAATTGGTAATCGTTAATTTAGTTATTCATAATTTTTATTTTTTAAAGACAATGTATTCATTCAACCACCAATCACAAGGTCATTAAAAAGGAATTACAAAAGACTAGACGTACGGAAATACAAACTAAATTAAAACTAATAAAAATGCATACAAAATTGTTATTTCCGTTGAAAATTGAAGAACGTGCTTCCTTTACTTCACTAATATAAAAAAGGTAAATATCTTATACGCTTGTAAAGGCGCACTCCGCGTCACGTGTAGCATCTGGCCTTATATTTCTTCATTTCGAAAATTAAAAAAAAAACAATCCTCATTAATTTGTCACGAAACAGATAAAGTTCACATCAGCATCCTATTAAGAACGTCTCGTTTTAGGTGAAATCTTATTCCGGGAAAAGTTTTTTTATAAACTTGACAGTATGATAACGATGTACCGTAATTGTTTTAACGACAGCGAACAAACAAGATGGCGCTGATTAATTGCGCGGGAAACGTGTAAAAAGCACTCGTGATATAGACGAATTTTTCGTTCTATTTTCAAAATAGAATATCATTATTAATTTTTTTTTTGCTTGATTTAATTTTATATTTAGCGAGTATGTTTATGTTACTATTCCTAGCTACTATGCTATTATTAATATTGATGCTATGTTATTAGTATCCTTAATTTCTAATTATAATTCAAACTTTATCGTTCACATTACTAAGGACTTTTGTTTTTGTCCTGCTGTGTTACCTTTGCTATTATAGACCAAAAAGTGATATTATATATTTTAGCTTATTAGTTTTCTAAATATCCAACGCAACGAGAATTATTCGAATCTAATTGATTAACTCTTGAGATTGTTAGGGATATATAATAAAAGTAAATAAGAATGTATTTTGTTGTTAGCTACTATTTGATATATAACAGTACGCACCCTCCCTCTCTCTAGGATATATTGCTTGTTTTCGCTCTCATAGATATATTCATAATTCATAATTACAAGTAAACTAGAGACTAAAACCCCAGTGATAAAATAACATAGATTAACACATCCAAACAAAATCTTAAAATCTTTATTCAAAAACGGACAGTTCGTCGTAATAAAAAGTATGACGGCATACCATTTGACTGAGCTGATAGATGATAAACATGCTTGGATTTAGTATAAGCTGGATTCACACAGGGTAGTTAATATATTTGTAACTCATAAATGTATGTACCCATAGTAAAACTTTTAAAAAGAGTAACTATCGAGTTTCTTGCCTTGTAGAATCTACATTCCGAACCGGTGGTAAATTAATTAATTAATTAGTGTTTAGTTTTCTTTTGTTTTTGTATTGACGATTCAAAAGTGCTAGTAAAAGCCTACTTTAATAAAGCATATTTTGATTTTAATTAAAACAAATTAATTAAGAATGGTTTGACATCTTTAGAGGCCATTTTCTCAAAATGAAGTCCATGTAGCATAGTATTACTTATCAGCGTACAAATATAAGTCACTTACAGTACACTCTTGCAGGTGTAAAAGCAATGATAAACATTTTATGTAAATCTTATGACAGTCCGTGAGCAAAACCTGCACGTCTAATTCTCGCCTCAGTACATGAAAATAACCACTTCGATCAGTTTATTGAACGAAATCAACGTAACAACATTGAAATATGGTTATAAAAAACCAATAAACGCATCCTAAATATAAATGCATTAGTTTATTAGTCACTCGCGTATGCTTGTGTTGAAAAGTGATTTGAAATTATTTCAACTAATTTTGTGTTCATCTCTTGCTCAGCGTTGAAAAAAAGCAATACTATGTTATGCCAAACGGACTTTTGAGAAAATGGCGTCTAAGCATGTCACACTTATTCTTAATAAATTTGTTTGAAAACGTATTTCCATCTTTTCTTTTCTATTTTGATAAAAGGTATAATATATTATATATCTTTCCTTTCTTTACTAGCCGATTTCGGCTACGGCGACCGTTTACTGCAAAGATTATTGCTTTTGATGCGTCCTCACATGGCTTATGTATCCAATTTTAGCAGTGAAAGTTTTGTGGCAACTGCTGCATGTAAGGATTTTTTTTAATATATTAAATGCAGATTGGTATATTGAAAAGTTTTATCTAAAAATAAGTTTTTTAATACGTGGAATATTTTGTATTGCAAAATATGGAATACACCTTAATATTGGAAACATTAAATAAGAAACCTTTTTTCCGAACTTATTTAGTTTAGGTGACTTGATTAATTTTAATGTTAAATACATAACCCATTTTCAGAATATATCAATATCTGCAAATTCGACTTCTTGTGGGTTGACACGTTTTTTCTTATCAGCATCATAACATATAGGCACTTTTTATCAACATTCCCCGCGAGCGGAAGCTCGTATAATTAAGTTTTCAAATTAAGAGTTAATTCAGCATTATGTATGCAAGTGCTCATATTACTTCGATTCAGTATTGGATATTATTACTCCATAATGATTGAGAACTCGACGAATCTATCGGCCGATAAATGGTCTGTAGTCTGCAGGGGCTCTAATTAAGTATTTTAATTTTGATGACGCTTCTGGCTTAAAGCTTTACATAAGGAAATTAGTGGAAATATTAAGTTTTAAAAATGTATCCGTTATTATATGACACCGCAATAGTTTCTCGTAACGCGTGATATTTTATTGAAACTATGTATAGTAACACGTTTGCATTGCAATATAATAAAACTTCGATGCCAATGATGCCATAATTCGTGCGAAATTGTTGATTTCCATTGCTATTAATTTTATCATGCATGACGCTAGTTATGTAATATAATATCGGCTGATGACAGAAAATATGATTTTAATGCTGACAATTTCATTTTGAGTTCCATTCGAGTACGAATATTTTGTTTATATTATTTTTGAACTAATGTATGTTTTCAGATTTCGATTTATATTGTGTCTTCGTTAATTTGGTTGATTCTTCTACTGAATCTCTGAGAACGTCAAACTGTTGGTCCTGATTTTTTAAAAAACACTTTTTTTATCAGAAAAATTATTTTAATTTTAAGGAATGTTGTCCGGCTTTAACGAACGTAAATATTGAATAATAAAAAATAACAATTGTCCTTCATAAATAGCAGTTTAATTTATTATCTGGTATATTAGAATCGATTGAATATGTAAAAAATGAAAAGCTTTTATAAAAATGCTTATAATGTAAGCTATTGTAACAAAAAAAAATTATTTCAACAATTTGAATGACATATTTTTTCCAGTTATTTTGATTTAAAAACCAACCATTAATAAATGGAACCATCCAATTCGCCAAAATTCATTTTTATTAAAGAAATATTAATAAGTATGACGACCGCTCTGGTGTAGTGGTGCTGAATGTACCTCTAACGCCGACGGTTGCGGGTTCGATCCCCGCTCGGGGCAGATATTTATAGTTGTATAAATATTTGTTCCTAGGTCTGGGTGTTTGTCCTTGTGAGTCTCCCCACCGTGCCTCGGAGACCACGTAAAGCTGTCGGTCCCGGTTGTTATCACAATCACCTGATCGTTACTCTTAGTAGGGAAACACAAAAAATTAAAAGCATTCTTAACGAATTACGAACATCCTCTTTTCCTATGTCGCTCGATTAGGGTTTTTTTATTTAATTAAGTACTTAAACGTAGGCATTACGTAAGAATTACACAAAAAAATATACTAATAATAAATTAAATTATTCATTAATTTTCACTTTCGTTCGGAACCATCCCATCTATCACCGCCCGCGATAAGTGCACGCGAACCGTTCGGAAACGTTTTAGCGTAACCTCCATCGCTCCACTATCGACAACTTGAAAATATTAATAGCTGTCATAATCAACGCGATGGCGCGAAGCGATCGTGATGACAGCTTTATAGTCCGCCATTTTGGAGTGCATTTAGTAATACGGGATAAACATTTATCGCTTAAGTTGATGTTATGATGAGAGGTGTTTATTATTTCTGCTGAGAGCTTTCTCGGTAACCATTTTGAATTATTCATTTTGAGTTTTTATTCTATATTTATGTTGTATCAATGTTATTTGATTTTTATGGACTACGGAAGAGTGTATTAAAGTGATCGCAAATTACCATCATACAGTGTGCTCTATCTCATCAATGATACTCCTGCTAGAAAATATTTTAAAGTATTTTCGTATAAAAATGACGCGGCAACTTTTTATTTAAGATTTTATTTTTTTTTATTTAAGAAGATTTATTTTCAACATAATTGTGACTTTCTTATGATTGTTTAAGAAGTTTTCATGATTAATAAGACATTCAATACATACTTGTAAACTATTTGAAAATCAATCAGCCATCTGAAGTTATTGCATTTTACATACGGACTTAAACCTACGAGATGAAATAAATACTCGAAATGTTATACAAAAATCAATTATCATAAAAATACATGGTGTAAGCAGATCCGATGCTGGAGCCAAAAAAAAAATATTATTATTATTAGATTCAAATAAACGACATTCTAAGATAAATTTTTGTTGCTTTTGTAACATACATAGAGAAATTGGCTATGTCCCTAACTTAATGTTTGAAATAGTGATTTAAGGAGATGATGGAAAATGTTGCTAGTCTTGCCATCATTCCAAACGAGCATGATTTTTATAGTTTTCGAAAACTCTGATTTCCAAATTGTGAACGTAGATACGTTAGTAAAATTAAATTAAGTACGTAGAATTATTTACTCGTTTTATTTTCTTCTATTATTGAGAAGCATGTTCCTATAAAGCTAAAGCCTTTCTTAAAAGTTTTTTACTTATAATAATAATAATGTAAAATTTATATAAAAATAAAACTACTTAAATCAACGTAAAATGTTTTCAATACAAAAAAGGAAAACAATTTTTCGCAGAAAAAATATAAACGAATATGAATAAGACTGTTCTGTTAATAAACTATAATCTTCAACTCTTGATTTTCCACCCATAGAAGCAGAATAAATATTATTATCTTCAAATTTAAACGGCACCAACCCTTAGTACAATCAATGCAATGAAAATCTGTTTATAATTATTGAACGTATCACGTAACATGCCTACACATAAAATCAGTGGAATAAATAAAATACTTTTTTGAAGTCGATATCTTACGGTCAAAATTCGTAACTACGTTGCATGTCGCGACGTGGCTGGCTACGACGTCTTAAAACGTTACGATGCGATGTCGCGTCGTGATTTTATACGATACAATTCTTAGATTTTTAGTATGTGACGTCGAAACGTAAACGCGAGGTCGCATTGTAGTTATGTTTTGGCCTTTACTACTGTAATTAAGACAAATCTAAAGACATATCTTTTGTTAAATTCCATCTGACCATTTTCAAAGCGTGACAAAGAAATTATTAACATTTCTACCGTTTGAGACCGACGAGTAAAAAATATAATTACAGATATACAATACTAGTAGCGACATCTATCGATTAGATAAGCTAAATTACAACTAGTTTCCATTGAATTTCCTATAGCTACCGCCATCTGGTAATAACCTTAAAAACTAAAATGAACTGTAACATTGTTCCATCGCACGCAGTTTCTTTTACAACAAGTAAGTAATCATATCCATAACACTAACAGAAAGTTTATAATTACTTATATTTAAAACCAATTTCATTTTAATTATTTTCATACATATTTTTTTAATTAGTTTGATGATATTAAATATTTTCTTACAATATTAAAAAAGAAGGACTACATTTAACCAATATATATTCATAGTTTATTTAATTGAATTAATTTTTTTTTTATTATTTTTTGCATACAATTTAATATAAAATATAATACGAAAAATAATTTCAATCAATTTGTATAACTCAAATAAGATATCTGTTAAAACGGAACGAATTTTCCACAGTGCTGCCAATTTCACGACGTCAAAAATCAGAAATAACTTGTCTCAAATCCACCATTTTCCCTTTGTAACTAACCGGTGTTCAAAACACGTGCGTACGATCAAGTTACATGGAATACAAGTGTGATCGCGTCTGAAATCAACACATAAACAATACTAAAAAGTGCACCGTGTTTTTATCGACAGGTGTCGCGTGTTGAAATACCAGAATGAACACCGAGAAACTGAAAAAATTGCAGTCACAAGTCCGCATAGGCGGCAAGGGAACCCCGAGGCGCAAGAAGAAGGTCGTGCATGCGACCGCCGCCACAGATGACAAGAAACTGCAGTCTTCTCTCAAGAAACTATCAGTAAACACGATTCCCGGGATCGAGGAAGTGAATATGATAAAAGATGACGGCACAGTAATACATTTTAACAACCCGAAGGCTCAGGCATCGCTCGCGGCGAACACTTTCGCTATCACTGGCCATGGGGAGAACAAGCAAATAGCTGAGATGCTCCCCGGCATCCTGAGCCAGCTGGGACCTGAAGGTTTAAATCAGTTAAAGAAACTCGCGTCGAGTGTGGCCCCGCCGAAACCGCTCGACGAGGATGACGAAGTACCTAACCTCGTCGGCAACTTCGACGAAGCGTCGAAGCAGGAGGCTAAGGAGGTAGTCACTGAGGATAAGGAAAAGGAAAAAGAAAAAGAGAAGGAGAAGGAA
This sequence comes from Hypolimnas misippus, assembly GCA_037950945.1. Classification (NCBI taxonomy): domain Eukaryota; kingdom Metazoa; phylum Arthropoda; class Insecta; order Lepidoptera; family Nymphalidae; genus Hypolimnas; species Hypolimnas misippus. The sequence goes on from JBBEEQ010000009.1 coordinate 9,391,263, forward strand.
AAGGAAAAGAAACCAGAAACAGAAACCAAAGCCGCGGACAAAAAAGTTGATTAAATAGACCCCATGAAAAAGATCTAGTTTTTAATTTTGCTCACCTGATAAAGTGAACTAAAGTGGGTTTCCAAAGGCATCGAGGTGTGTCTCAAAGTAATATTCGTTTTGTATTTTTTATGTTGTGTTCCTAATAGTTGAGTTCCAATTTTGAAAAGTTCATTGGTGATGGTGCCTAGCGGATAGGGACACTATTTTATTTTATAACTCATGACTTTGGAAATTCCCTGTACAGCCATCTCGATAAATGCTTTTTATGCCATGCACTAACATTTGTATTGTAAAATGAAAATAATGGACTCCCTTTAATAGAAAATAGTTCAAAGTACCTTTAAGATATTGGCAATATAGATACTTATAGTATTAAAAAAAATATTGCATATAATTTTTTTTTTCACAGCACAGTTAAAAATATATTATTATATGTATAGTGAAGAAAGGTGTTTAATGCACCCTTAAATATTTTATAAAGATGGATTTTTCTAAAGTTGTTAATTCATACTGGTCTAAAGAATATGCTTTCTCATTTGAACCTAGGTTTAAACAAAGTGAACTTAGTCACAGACAGCTCTTTAGGATAACGGAGCTAACATTGTATAAAAAAAACATTAAAATTAAAAATGTAAAAGATCGGGTTAACCGTTATGTATGGACATGACATAAACTTTGATCAAAGAAATAAAATTGTTTTATTTTTCTTAATATATAATCTATGACTCATATTCTTACATCATTTTTAATCTATTGAAATCATAAAATGCTAAGTGGGTTGGTAGACTTCTAACTACAGTTATAGCTAGGTCATAGCCAGTTTTGACTATAACGTGAGCGTTAAAGAAATAGTCTGTGGAGCTCTATATAAATTTAACAAGTGGACTTGTTAAATTTTTTTATTATAACCTTATCTATCAAGTTAATACCTCATTATTTTTTTTTAATTAATTACCTCTTACAAAAAAGAAACTAACTTTTTAAAAAAAAGGTTCTAACTTGAATAGGGATGAATTATAAAAATAAAAACTTTTTAATTAAAATTTGTCCATAGTTACAACTCCTGGCCTTAAATTATAAAGTAATTAAAATTATTCAAATAACCTAAATTATATAAGTCATTTACATATTATGATGTATTTTACTGCTATTTGGTAAATTAACCATGCTAGTCTTTCTTACAAAAGTGAATTACTTAAGCTATATTGAAGGGATAAAATTAAAAAAAGTTTGAAATGCTAAAAAACAATTCTTAATGTTTGGCTTCAATTCAAGACTGATAACCTCTTGACACAAAACCCAAAAATAGTTTTTCAATTAGAAACACGTAACAATAGTTTATTGAATATCTCAATGAGGAAAAAAGTACTAACTTTTTATATTTTAAATAATTCAAGTTCAACATAAAAACGCGGCAATTGCAGGTTATACATAGATAATAAAATTATATTTATAATGACTGCATGTCTCATATATTTTTTCCTAGCAAAATTTCCCTTTAGGTTATCTAATAGGGTAAAGTTCCTGCATGCGTCCTTAAAGTTAATCATTCTTCAAAATAAAATTTAAAAACGAAGAATTTTTATCAAAAATAGTTTATTTCATTTTGATATTAGCTAATATTAATTTCCTTCATTACATAAAAGTTAAAATATCGATAACATCTGTTAACTTAACGATGACATTCGTTAATTTGTCTAATCATTTTACAACTAATGTTAGATAAAATTTATCTACCGTCATTTATGCGGTTTGTAGGGTATCGTTTTGCGGTTATTTTGTTAGTGGTTGTAAAATATAGATAGCGTTAAAACTGTACCTATATTTATCAATTATTTTTTAATGAAAGATAATTAGATCTTTTATACCAAAACAATAGCTTGGCTTTGTTTTACTAAATTTATTTATTGGTTTACTACTTTTGTAGATTATAAATCAAATTCATTGAGATAAATTAAACACCACGATGACCATATGTTAAAAATTTCTTACTTTTGGCGAGCTTATCTATAAGGTTTAGGCTTATGAGGCGAGAATCCAATATCGCTCCCTATAGATAAGCTACTATGTCGGAAGCTAGTTGCTAGGCAACGTCCAAAGTTGACGGTATTCTGCCAAAATTCATGAGCTTATCATCTCATCACATCTATAGTTATGTAATATTATTGAATTGGATAAATGAATACTATACCAAAACAAATATTAAAGCAGTATAATATAAATAGTAAAAAATAAAGATTGCCAATTATAAAAATCATACAAATAATATATTTTTCATAGTGCAACTTTCAATAATTTTTGACATATTTTGACAATATGACATTATATTTTACAAAATAGCCTACAGATTTCACATTTTACCATATAAATTATTTTTTTTGACATAAACAGATATAAAAATCCGTAAAAATGATAGCAAGACCGTGGACGGACGATTTACCGAAATGTCGCAATACCTGCGTTGCGTCTTACTTCTCACCAGTCGATGGAAATCCTAACTCAAATGACGATTATTTTTGTTTTTATTGTCACACGGAAGATAATTCGTGAGTATTATATTAATTTTCTACATATTATACACTGTACTATGTTTCTTCTTTCATATATACATAGAGCGTTTCAGAAAATTCGGAAATATTATAACAGAATTTGTATCAAAAGTAATAAAAATTTTAACATTAGTAAACATATATGTATGCATGTTAAGAGTGTTTAAAAATTACAAATCCACATCTAAGCACAGTTTTGAGTTATGTTTAAGTGAGTTTAATAGGTGTTTAAAACCTATTTTAGCTGTCAAATGTAACATATAACATTTTATCAATAAGTTTTTTTTAAGTTTATTCGCTGTTAAGCAATTTAGATAATATTTTAAGCACTGTTTAATTTTTAAACACTGTTTAGCTAGACACGTGTTCAACATGGTTTTAATGCGTCTTTTGTAGTATGACAGAAAGTGTTCAAGTTCTATTAAATAATTTTGGTATATGCTAATGAAAGTAGTCCAGCAATGTTCAATAATCGAAACATTAGGATCATTATTTATTTGCAATTTAGGTAACAAAAACAACACTAATGGTCCTATTCATTTAGTTGTTGTATTTTTTTATAAAAAATTAGCTGGCAGACGAGCAGTCAGGAAACCTTATGTTAAGTTATCACATTTGCAGCAGCAGATGAGCCATAATTGCACTGCTTTAAAAATAAATGAGAAAACGCAGATATGTTAGCTACTTTACGCCAATCTTCTGTAAGAATGGGGTACTGCCCCGGTTAAGCCAGCATGTTATGAGTTTGTACTCAGTAAGTTAAAGCTAGGCTCTACCTCAATTAAATAATAGATAATATGATAAAAACTCAATTAATAAAAGAATTTGAACAATTCCCATAATACATAGTATTGCTTTACAGTTGCTTATATGGAGTGTTTGAACCTCACAATGGACTGGATGCAGCGAGGTTTATCATGCAAAGAATGGCTGCTGAGATTTTATTTGCTCCGCCATCTAATAGCAACACAGATGAAGAGATAAGAGAAAAATTAAGGTTACTCTTTAATACGATAATTTTTTTATAGATTTTGTTTTTATTTTTGTTTTATACAGTAATGTTTTTGATTTTATAATATTGGAAATTGAATTTGATTTTTTATTAAATTGAAATTATTAGCAGTGGAAAACAATTTTAATTACACTATATTTTTAACGTAAATAATGAAATTGTAGCAATTGATATGGTTAAAGCTTTAAGATATGATTTATGATTATTCTCCGTCACTGATCTAATTAATAATTAATTATAAGTTATGCATATAATGTTATTGGTACATTATAATATTTTTTTTTATAAAAGTATACAGTTTTCTAAAATTTTGTTAATTGTGCAGAAATTAGAATGGCTCTTTTTACACATATTTGTGTACTTTGTTTTATAATTAAACTGCTTATTCATTGTCTATGGGTTCCAAAGCCTTATCATCCCCTGGGAATGCCTACCAAGGATTTTGGTCAAAAAAATTTAAATACTTTTATTTGGCATTGCAACGCATGCATGGGTTCAGTTAGTTAATAATAAAAATATGATTACAGAAATGCATTTGTGTCAGTCGAGAAAGCATACATAGAGAATTATGATGGAATGATAGCTGAACGTACCAGCCTGCAATACAGACTTCAGATATTAAAAGGACACACACATGCGACACAGGTAATTTTAAAACAGTAATGTACGATCATTAAAATCATTCAATCCAGTAATACTTTCTTTAAGCGTCATTACAGACAAATATAAATTAATTAATTAATGAAGCTAACATTGATTTAGAATGTAGATTCAACTGAGAAAAATTTATAGCAATTTTTTTTGTATCGAATAAAATTTATTTGTATGTTACTTGTAAACTGGAATTCAACTTCATACATAATGGCTTAGAAAGTATTCAAACAGTATAAAAAAATGGAAATTGTCATAATAATGTTTTATTAAAAAATTTGCCACAGTAAAACATAGTCTACATATATATTTTTATAAATATTATTTAATTTAAATATCCTATACATGGTGTATTTAAATTAAATCCTTACGTATTTGGACGCTGATAAGCAATAATGTGTCAACCCACACGGACTTCATTTTGAGAAAATGGCGTCTAAAGATGTCAAACCTATTCTTACCTAATTTGTTTAATGAAGTTTTATATCCATCTTTTCTTTTCATTTTTTTAAAGGTATAGTGAATTAAAAGTAGATTGATATATTTAATATATAATCTAATAAAAAGTTTTTCAAATATTTGAGGGTATTGTATAAATTGCAAAATATGGAACACACTTGAAATACGAAACAATTATTAAGATACTTTTTTCCATACTTATTTAGTTTATATTACTAGATTTTTTTTTAATAACGTTGAATAGGTAATGCATTATCAAAATACATCAATATCACTGAATTTGACTTTTTGTGGGTTAACACATTATTGCTTATCAGCATCCATTTATTATATTAATGGCAATCTTTATTTTTTACTATATATGCGAAAGTAACACTATGTATTATGCAAATACAACTTCATTACTGAACCGTTTTAAATGAAATTTGGTACAGAGATAGTCTAGAGTCTGAAAAAGGACATAGGGTTATTACTACTACTATAAAGTGGGAAAAATAGTAAATGTAAAATAAATACAAAGTAACATCTTGAATTAACTATTAAAAAGTAAGAAGTCAAACTTAGTTCAACGTAACATTTGTATTTTAACTGCATAAAATACACCTTAAATGAAGTTATGCATAAAGCATACAAACATAATATTTTTATTTATAATAATTAATATGAATTTTTATCTTTATCCAGATGTCAGATAACATTCTGTTCCGTTTGAAAGAGATAGATCAACATCTCTCAGGGGGAGCCACTGTGGTTATAGCCCTCGTACATAACAATAAGTTATATGTAGCCAATGTTGGTGAAACGAGAGCATTATTATGTAGAACCGATGATAATTCAGTGTTGAGAGTCGTTCAGCTGACGGTGGATCATAGTTTGAATAATGAAGATGAATTATTGAGACTCTCACAATTGGGTTTGGATGTCAATAAGCTTAGAAATGGTGAGTAATTTGATTTATATTATAAATCTTAGTATAAGAAATTGTTGTGAGAAATTTATAATTGCGAAGAATTAATTATATTGTGAAGAATTGTTACATTGAAAGTTGATTGTTATATGCTGATAAGCAATACTGTTTCAAGCCACACGGACTTAATTTCGAGAAAATCGCGTCTAAAGATGTCAAACCTATTCTTAACAAATTTATTTCATTTCGTCATGCGCATAGTTCAGACCGACACTTTCGTGAATATAACTTTAAAAATGATATAAATTTTCCTTTTTATATTTTTATTATTATTTTTGAATTTCATAGCTTTAGTACTACTAAATTTTAACTTGATTGTTATTGGGTATATTATTAAAAGATAATAAAATATAAAAATAGCTAGTCTTAATTAAAGGTTTTTCAGCCAATTTCAGAAAGCAGGAAGTTTTCGATTTGTAGTAGTGTTTATGTTTTATACCTCAAAAGTTTCATAAGCGTTTTGAAAATTCCTGTTTTATTCGATAGGGTTTTTTTCAGATTGGTCCCAAAGAATTTTCATCAAAATCTGTTCAGTAGTTTGATATTTAAATCGAAATAACTTGTGTCAAAGCTATGTCATGTAGAAAATGTCTTATTTAATAGTCATATTATTATATAAATATGAATATGATAGAGTTAATTGTTAAAATTTTATAAAAATTGCCTTTATTATATTTTTCATTCAAATTTATATTTCCAGCGCAATACCTAGGTAACCAAACAGGTACTAGGTGCCTAGGTAACTACCTAGTGAAGGGTCTGTACAAAGCGTTCCCATCAATAAGTGCAGCATCATCAGAACCAGTTGTGGCTTCTCCGGAAATACACGGACCAATCGCTTTGGATGAATCTTGCAGGTAATGTTTCTAAGACTAGTACTGCCACTTAAGTTTCACTCGCGTTTATGGTTACTGCGTACCTCCTAGGTTGTGGCGTGATGTTATATAGTCTATAACCTTTCTCAATCAATGGGCTATACAATGTGAAAAGATTTTTTCAAACGTATCAGTAGTTTCAGAGATTACCTCCTACTTACAAACTTACAAATAAATTGTACTTTTTTATAATATCAGTATGGGTTAACATTGGTGGTCATTGTTTTTCTTCTGTGAGTTGTAGCGTGATGTAATATAGCCTATAACCTCCCTCAACACAAAAGTATTTGTACAAATCTGATCAGTAGTTTTAGAGATTACCCCCTACATAGAGACTCAAACAAATTTCACCTCTTTATAATATTAGAATAGATGTAAAATTATTGAAACATTTTCCAGATTTCTCGTCCTAGTCAGCGCCGGTGTTTACAAACGTATACAAGAAGTAAGAGGTAACAGCGAACAGACAAACAAACAGCTCTCCCAAATAATAGTAGAAAACTTCCGCAAACAAACAGACTTCAAGAAAGTCAGCCAATCCGTTCTAGAAGAAATCGAAGAAGAATTCCTATCCTATTGTGTAAAAAACAGTTTAACGCCAAAACCTAATACCCATGTTACTTTATTGATACGCAATTTTAATTTCCTCCCCCCCATCCCCCAAAACGATTCCCAAACGAATACAGTTCAAAAACAGAACGCCGTTCGATTCAATCCGATCGTTCAATCGAAATCGAATACGCTTCTTAACGAAATGGATTCTGAACCGTATTCGTCTGGATCGAATGATTTAGAGAAGACCGATTCGAATATCGATACGAATCGATCGATCGAATCGTCGTCCGATATATATCCGAGTCGTCCGTACGACAAGGATAGACGGATAAAGGGTTATGTTGATTTTTCGTGTTATTACGAAAACGTTGAAAAGGCTAGGAAGAATGGTACTTTGCCTAGTTTTATCAAATAATAAAAACATAATAATAATAATAAAAGTTTTTTTCTTCTTTATGAGATAGTCGTCCGTACGATAAGGATAGCCGGATAAAGGGTTGTGTTGATTTTTTGTGTTGCTACAAAAACGTTGAGAAAGCTAGGAATAATGGTGCTATGCCCAGATTCATCAAATAATAAAAAATATATATATAAAAAATTAATTCATCTTTAATTTAAATTTAATTACTTGTATGTAAACAAAATACTAGGCTGTACTGTGTAATACCTTTGCCTTTTCCCTCTAAGGAAAGAAAAAAGCGAAAAAAAATACTTGCATGTAAAATGTTGTAAAATTTTCTTTGAATAATCTGAATAACAATCATATTAGTATAAAAGTTAATAAAGATGTCGACATGAATCGATAAACCGAATTGGCCTTCGAGTATCCGAGTCATTAGTACGATTTTTATATTAACAAGGATATAATTATGTGTAAATTGTGTGTTGAACTAATAATATCTTTATCTAGTCAAATAAAAACTTATTTTTATGAAGACAATCGTCAAAAATGTATGCATTTGTTAACTTAATTTTAGATGTTGTTTAATTTCATTGCAATTAAAACACATTACTGAGGCTGTATGTACTTTTTCATTATATTATAATAATATTTATTTATATTATTTAATATTTTGCCTTCAAATAAATGAAAAAGTATGAGATTAATTGGATGCTGATAAGCAATAATGTGTCAACCCACAAAAAGTTAAATTTGGAGATATTGATGTATTTTGATACTACATCATCTATTTAACATTATTCAAAAAAATTTCAAGTCATCTAAACTGAATAAGTATATAAAAAAGTTTCTTAATTCAATGTTTCGAATTTCAGGCGCATTCCATAGTTTGAAATGTATTAAATAATCTCAAATATTTAAAAACATATTATTATATAATATATTAAACAAATCTATATGCTTTTGATTCAATATACATTTCATCAAATTTATTAAGAATAGCTTTGACATCTTAAAACGCCATTTTCTCAAAATGAAGTCTGTGTGGGTTGACACAGTATTGCTTATCAGCGTCCAATTGTAATAAAGTGTAAATAAACGTGATAAACAATTAGATAGGTATAAACGTTAGATAATTAAATTTTAATAATGAGTATCCATATCGAATTTTATCAAAAGTTTAACTATATACTTTTGCATATAACGTTGAAAAGTATTATTAGAAACAGGATTTTGTTTAAAAAGTTGTATTACATTGCTCAATAAGTAATAGGTTATTAAATTTATTCATCACTAAAATGTAACTATTAACTGAAACTGGGTTTTTAAATAAGTAATTTTCAAGAATTAATAATGTAAGACATTTTTTTACGAAACAAAAGTTTAATTCATTTTATTTGACTACGAACGTTAAAACCTATTTTTAAATGCTTGCAGACTAACAAGCTATCAGCCAATTAAGAGTTATAATATATAATTGTATGTAAATATTATCTTTTCTAAAAACATTTGACATAAGTTGTAATTTGTTTTGAACGTATGATTAAATGGTTAATACCAAAATTAAACGATGACTGTATTTACTATTTTGTGAATGTTATTTTTGTTTATTTAATAAATATAATTAAAAATATATATATCGGCTTTTTTTTATTTCTTCGTTGATTTTTCTGAGTTACGTAAAAATATATACTAATCAAATGTTTATAAACACGATAGATTAAAAATCCTTATAAAATTAATGTTAACCATAAGAAATTATAGTTTAAAAAACATAAATATTTTCATTTTTTGTGAATTCTAGTTTCATATCAATAAATATTAAGAACTTAAGTTATTAAAACATTTTTATGACCAAATAAAAAAGCATAGATATTTAAACTAAATTTTATTAAGAAAAGAATATTAATGACAATAATAAATGTGTTTTCGCGAATATTATACATTTAAACGGGTTTATAATCCAACTTGCTCTCGAGTTTCTTGTTGTCGGCGACCTTACGCACGGCTTTCATAAGATCCTCCTGAAATTGTAAAATAAAACATTTAGATCATTATTAGGATTTTCTCTGTGTGAAATAAACTAACAATTTGCTTAGTTATAATTTTCCTATGCTATTCGATTTGTCGTTAATTTATTTACTCGTATTTCATATGCGAGATTTTACTTATAATTGGATGCTGATAAGCAATAATGTGTCAACCCACAAAAAGTGTAATTCGGAAATATTGATGTATTTAGATACTGCGTCACGTATTTAACATTATTCAATAAAATATAAAGTCATATAAGCTAAATGGGGTAGTAAAAAAGTTTCTTGATTAATTGTTTCGAATTTCAACGTTGTTCATTATTTTGTAATTTATACAATAATCTCATATATTTAAAAAACTTTTTATTAGATAATATATTCAATATATCAATCTGCTTTTAATTCGTTATACCTTTTATCAAAAAACAAAAAAAGAATATGCATAAATAATTATTCAAACAAATTGATTAATAGGTTTGACATCTTTAGACGCCATTTTCTCAAAATAAAGTTCGTGTGGTACACAGTATTGCTGATGAGCGTCCAATTTTACTCAGGTGAGAAATACATTTGTAAGTTTTGCTCTCGTGAGCGATATAAAATAACTCTGTAACCGAGCAAAAGAAACGTCGTAAGTAGTTACGAAAGCTGTGAATGTTTCTGTGTGAATGTTATGTGCACTGACAGTAAAATTTTATGAAAGTATGATACAACTTAAAAGTGTAATCCGTAGACTTTCATAAACATTTACGTAATCCGTTTGTCATTGCTTTATACCTAAGATATTTACTGTCAGTGTCTTTATTATTGACACTCACGGATTTCTTAAGGTTATCTAGGTAACTGGTAACAGGTTACAAAGTTGTTTTATGCCAATAAGGAGGATAAAATTCACAATTGAAATTTTTGCCGCTCGGTTAGTCATGCCTACATGCTAACCGCATATATATATATATATATATATATATATATATATATATATATATATATATATATATATATATATATATGAAGAATATGAAAATACATATGATTAATTCTTAAACTTAGACAAGGTTGTGTGTCTGATCAGTACATCTATATAAAAAAATCGTATTTTTGTCCTTTATACATTGCAAAACCATTAATTGGATTGTGATGAAACTTCGATTGAGTTCTGAGGACATTTACGATTGTTCCTCACACAGAATTTCTTTATAGTTTAGGTCCTAATGCATGCCGGGTGCAGCTAGCTAAATTATAATAATATTACCTGTATAATATATTCTCTCTCAGCTCGTATAGCGAACAGACCAGCTTCAGTACAGACGTTACGGAGATCAGCACCGTTGAATGTATCAGACAGTTTGACAACAGCTTCATAATCCATCTCACCATGCTTTGCGATGGGTGCTGCATGAATTTTTAGGATTTCCAGTCTGTAATTGAATAAAAATAATATTTATTTGTAATAAACGATTGAAATGGTTTTTGGGGCACACCATCAAGTCTAAAGAAAGACATGGATGAATTTCTTTATAAAAAAACACAAATAATGTGTGGTATAAATTATTTTAACAAAATCTTAAAATCAATTAAATGTCTACCTTGCAAATCAATGCACAATATGATTAACTAATTAATACGCATTGTTCTTCAAACTTATATGAGAAATGAAATTAAAATCTTTAAAGTAAGGCCAACAGCCTGTATACATCCCACTGGGCAATGACCTCCTCTCTTATTAAGGAGAAGGTTTAGATCTTAATCCACCACGCTGCTCTACTGTGGGGCGAGTATACATATGTCAGAAATTCTCCCGGCACATGCAGGTTCGACACGATGTTTTCCTTCACAACTGAGCATGAGATGAATTTAACCACAAATTTAGCACTTGAAAACACAGCGGTACTAATGAAATTTAATATTTGATTGAAAGATCGCATAACTAGCTTTTGCAATAAGGACCTTATTGCAAAAGCTAGTTATGCGATTTTGAACTATCTCGACGAAGAGTTATCATAAATGGAACATAATTAAACATTAGCCTCCAACTTACCGAGCCTGTTCATTCGGCAATGGTATCTCAATCTTCCTATCCAGCCTTCCGGGACGGAGTAAAGCGGGATCCAGTGTATCAGGTCGGTTGGTTGCCATGATGATCTTCACTTGTCCCAAGGAGTCGAAGCCATCCATCTGGTTCAGGAGCTCCATGAGAGTACGTTGGATTTCACGATCAGCGCTTGTTCCTTCGGAGAAACGTCTGCCACCTGAAATTAATAATCATAAATAGTCATTATATTAGAGGATTTTGTTTTTTATATGTATAAATGTTGTTTTTAATTTTGTTGATGGTTACATTCTTAAATCAATGATTAATAATATTATGTTTATTGTTTTTTGTTGATCTTAATCACCCTCAACTGGTTTTTCTGTTTGACAGGATAACAATTTGTTTTTTAATCTGTTAAGAAAATGTTTTCTTTCTTTCTTTCTTTTCATTAACAGGAATAATATCAGGAGATACATATTTAAAAATAAAAAAGATTATATACATAAATTATGACTTTATAAGCTATTACATGGCCAAAACGTAAGCATTTTTCAAGAGATCAAATGGTAAAAGTAATGCAACGGCCAATAATAGTGATTGATATTTGAACTTTTGGTATATAATATTTATATTTTAGTTGTTGGGTTTGATCCCAAACAAAGTTATAAAGAATATCGTAAAATAAAAATTAACATTAAAAGTCACGGTTAGACTTGCCATATAAAAAATTTAAATTTATTTATTTATATGTGACATTACCGATAGCATCAATTTCGTCCATGAATATGATACAGGGCTGGTGGTCTCTAGCATAGTTGAACATCTCTCGGATGAGACGAGCTGATTCACCGATGTACTTGTCAACTATGGCCGATGATACTACCTGAAAATTGTATAAGAAATCATTTATTGTTATGTTCAATGTTTTATTATAATTGAATGTGTGGTACTTTCACTTTTTTAGGGAATAAAGTGCATTAATTTGCTATTATGCATGACAATGTCAGTTCAAAATATAGTATATAGATAATAGGATGATTAATTAGGAACTCATGTGTATATTGAATGTAAACATAAAGATAGAGAATAGGAGTTATTAAAAGCTGTATTAAAGCGATATCCAAAATAAAAATAAAAAATTACCTGTCGGTACTATGTCGGTGCATTTTGTTAGAATATGTGTATTTTAAGTGTTTGTGAATGTTCTTGAGGCAATGTATCAGTGAGTGAGAACATTATATGATAATTAATTTTTTTTTATAATGCAAATTGTTATAAGTTCATATTTTTTAACTAAACAAGACATTATTATGGTTACTTATTTTTCAACATTTATTAAAAACATACCTTTAAGAAGTTAGCATCTAATTGTGAAGCTACCGCTCTAGCCAGTAATGTCTTGCCAGTACCAGGCGGCCCATATAACAAACATCCTTTAGGTGGAGTTATACCCACACGTACAAAGAGTTCGGGATTTAATAATGGCAACTCTATAACCTGTAAATAAATAAGTTATTATTAAATTATTGGAATTTTGAATGTAAGCACTTATCGACCCTCTATATAAAAATCAACTCACTTCTCTCAGTTGTCTGATCTGTTCCTGCAGACCTCCGATAGCAGAGTAAGTAACATCTCCGGGATCTTCATGACTCATGTTGTATACTAGGGGATCGACCTGTAATAAATAGAAAAATTTAAAGCACTATATACAATACCGTCATTATTTTAATAACACTGATTGAAATAATATTATAATTTTTTTGTTACTAAACCTTAATAAGAGATGTTATAAGTTTGATGTATCTGTCTGTGGCATCGTAGCTCCCTAACAAATGTATCGATTTGACGTGTTTTTTTTAAAGATGATGTAATCAAGATGGTTCTCAACCATAATTTATTAAGATCTGTTTAGATATTTAAAGATTATCAGCTCTTTTATGGTTGTTGAAAGGAGCAACTTCTATTGATTCTTCATACTTCAATGATACTAAAATAACACAATTATGTAAATTTCACCTAATTCTGCAGCATCATTTGGAATCAAAAGAATACAAAACTCCTCATCAGTTTAAAGCAGATGTATTGATTTGGGGCTTGTTGAAATGGTCTCAATACAAGGCCTAATGATTATTTTAGCAGCAACATTGGATTTAATAAGGATACGATATAATAATACAAATAAATTAATCTTAATCTCTTTATGTTACATCTATAGACTGTACAGGGATAGGGAACTGTACTGTAGTCATGACTCTAAGACATTCATACGAAATGCACTAGAATTAAACAGTTAAATTCTTGAATGCAATTGTCATAAAATTACCTCTCTAGGTAAATGCCTCATGATTGTCAGTGTTGTCATATCCAATGCCACTCTGGTGCCTCCTTTTAGCTTATTTTTGTCTAATTGACGTCGGCAACCCACTACGTACCTCGGCCCATTTGTTGCCTTTACAATGACTGAAACAAAATGAAAATTTTGTAAGTTTTTATTTAAACTGTGATGCTGTAAAGCAAATACGAAGCTCAGTAACTTTTTATGATGTAAAATAAATGACATGAGCATCTCTAGATTTCATTGTTTAATTTCATTCCATACTTACTTAACTTTCTCCTATTATTACACAATCACAGTATTGTTCACTAAAAACTATTACAAGGGATATTTTATTGACATTAAGTATTACTTACATTTTTCTTCTGTTAACTGCTTGAGAACTTCACCGACGATCTGCCCAACACTTTGCAAAGCTTTTAAATCGTTTTCACTCTTGTCATATTGTTTTGTGAGATCTTTTAACTGCTCTCGCACTAAAATTATCAAATATCGTTATATTAGTAAAAGTCCTAACTAAGTAGTCTTATGTAGAATGAAATATGTAAAATTTAATATAGTTTATGCTGTGTATAGCGTGTGTCGTATGTCTCTGAATGAAGCAAAATATTAAATTGAAATTTGAGACGAGAGAATCAGACCTGGAATAGGTCAATGACTAACAATGATTATGAGCTAATGTCACAATAAAATTTCATAAAGGATAATCATGTACTTTAATAAGGTAAATCATTGAAAATCTAAAATAATAAAAATAAAGACGTTATTAAAAATAACAAATACTAAAAACATTATTTTTATTGTTTTTGATGGAATACGATGAGTCGGCAGAATCGAGTTCCATTTTTACTTACTATCTTTTAATCTGGACTCCACTTCTTTGTGTTCCATTAACTTCTTACGATAATCTTGAAAAGCTTTTTCTCTCATGGAGTCCATGGTTATTGTTTAGTTTTTGGCGTATAAGTATAATAAAATAAGTTTAACCCTAACGCCACAAATGATTATTGTAAATTGTTTGACATTGACGTGTAGTATACACAGAGTACACAGATAATCGCAGATGACAAGCGGGTTGTTTTGGTACGGCTTTAAAAGTGACGAGTTTCATAAATTAATCCAAAACTCTTAACTAAATAAAGGTTTGAAATTGATTAAAAAAATATGTTTTTTTTTATTTTTATTTTGTTGATAATTTCAATTTGAATAATAAAATTAAAGTAGTTTCCGTTTTATATTATAAAAATAACGTGAAAAATCACGGTAAACCTTAAAAATATTTATATAATATCACATTGTCATGACACGCATAGTTATTCTTGTAAATTATCACATAAATAATTTAATATTAATTGATAACATTGAGATACCTTAACAAATAATTGAAGTCATGTCCACATAAAAATCAAATAATTAATATGTGAAAATTTAAAAATACCTACGACTGGTGTGTCATTTCTTGCATTACAATATACATAATGAGTTTTTTTCCTTGATTAAGTATTAAAATGGAATGCATTAGCCAGTAGTAATATGACATTACTACACCAATTAAATGTTACCATGTAAAAAGTTTCGTTATTAAACCAAGGACCAGATGTTTGCCGTGAGCGGGGATCAAAACCCGCCGACGTGCCTGTCTTTAAAGATTACTTTCAGGTTTCTGATTGCAAAAACAGATAATATGCCTGACGTCCCTTTTTAAAGGTATATTGTTGCTTGAACTATATTTGAAAATATCTAATTATCTGTTAGGTAACTACTCATATTCTCAATCGAAACCACTGATATTATATAACTATAGATACATATAATATAATCTTATAGATTTTGGCACCCATTACGTAAATCAATTTGGACTACGTTACCTAGCAATCAGCTAGTAACTGAGTATGACAAGCGAAGTTTTTTTGGGCCACGCAGCCAAGTGTCAAGTTTACCAAAGTTGGAAATGGGTATAGATTCTTAACGTTAAATAATATGAACGTAACGTAAACAAAACATGTGGATATACTCAACGAAAAAGAGGATTTACAAAAATTTTTTGCCATTGCTTTTACACCTGAAAAAATTTACTGTCACTGAATTAGTTTTAGGACAGCGTTCCTAAGGTTACATACGTAACCAGAGGTTTAACTATACGATCTAAGGTCCGTGGCAAATTCTTTTTATGGGGCCTCTTAGTAAAAATCTTCACGTTATAATTTAATTCTAATGAACCACCTAAGAAGTCACCCAAAACTATTAATAATTTTGTGTGTATTTTAATTAAATATCTGAGCATTACACAAATTTATAATAAAGTAACAATTTACTTTTAATTTATTAATAAAATTCTTTTAGGCCGGGGCCCTCTCGGGTCAGGGGTCCGTGACTTTTTGCCAGCCCTGCCACCCCTGTAACTGTTACCAGGTAATAGTTGTTTTATTTCAGTTATCAGCATAAAACTTACAAGTGTAACTCCCGCCCAAGATCGAAATAAATTCGTAAGTGTTAGTAAATAGACGTTAAATTCATGTCCCTGACGTAAAAATAAATATTAATGACCATTGAAACGACCTAAGCTTGATATTGTCTTAAAATATACATGTTATTTACTGCTGCTGTACTTATTCCGTCAACTTTTATGGACCTTTATATGTGAAGATAGGTAATAAATTAAATATGACCAACGTTACGGGGACCGACCATTTTTAAAATTACTTGTAAGCTGAAATGAATTCTGTTCAAGATCCTTGATGTATTGAGTTCTTATCGCATTTATTATTTATTTAAAATACAATTTCATTAAATAATTATTTAGGAGAACATGTCTCAGGGGTTTTTATGTATTTTTATATATTATGATTTATATGAAGATCTCTCTTTGTAAAGAACAGAAAAGTTTGAGTTGCCATTGTTCGTTTGGCTACGACCCCTTGGCAGTTGTGTAACTACTTACATACATATAAACTTTCTGTTAGAGAAAAAGATATCCAGCTTAATCCTTCAAATTGCTTCAGTTTCGACTAGGCAGGCAGGTTTCTTTAAAATGTTATCTTTCATCCTCGAGCACCAGATTAACATTAAACAAATATTTTGATAGAGTATGCTTTAGCTCACTGACTAGGTCTAAAGGTTACCATACTCTCATAAAAAACTGGCTTAACGTGTGAGAACTGGAAGTTTAACTTATTCTTACCCTGATTTTTTATTCTGTTTCTCTCCTTATTTATATTATTATTGTTCTAGCTAGAAAAATAAATTTGTCTTCTAATCATTATCGTCAAATTAAAAAAAAATACATTTTTGAAAATAAAAGTATTTTTATCTAAACTTTTTAAATAGTAAAAATTTAAGACTTACGCTGTACATAAACAAATAAATGAAATAAATAGCCAATATAACGAAAGAATAATTTTAAACTAGTTCTATTTAAGTGTTAAAATAAAAAAAATGTTTTAAAAATACAATATTGAAAAAAAAAAGAAACTTAAATTTCAATTTCACGAAAATAAAAAATACTTGTAAGACTCAACGAAAAAAACTTTTAAGTAAAAAGTAGCTAGCCAGTATCAATACTGCGGGATGGCGGGAAAAGTTTTATCGTAAAAAAATTTAGATCGCAACTTTTCTTTATAAATCCTTATTGTGGATGATAACGCAGTTTGGTGTGGAGGATCTTCCTTCTCGTCTTTTGTTCGACTTTTATCTTATTTAAAGTTCGGGTATTCTTCAAATCTACGAAAAATATTTTGGGCTGTTTGTTTTTTCCCTTTGTAAATCTATTGACGGTGAAAGAAGAAAATTTGCATGTGTATTTGGCTTTTTAAAAAAATGTAAATAAATTTGTTTCCGTTTTCTCTCATCTGTAATTTTTTAAAGGTGTTTAAATTAAACATTTGATTTTAAAAATTTTTAGTAAATATTTTGTATTGTTGTTTTGGAAATTACGAACACTTTGTTTATAATTTTTTTCATACATTGTCTCTACCTTTTTTATTAATTTATATATATAGTTTCAGTAAAGCCGTGTTAAGTCTCATTCTGATTTCTCCATTTTTGACGTCTATTCTAAATAAATCATGGCCGGTCCATTAGAAGTTTGCAACAAAGGAACAATGCCTTTTATTTTATACTTTTAAAAACGTAATTTAAACTCTTTTGTTTCTCTGGATAAATACGACATACGTTATACGTAAAGGTTTATTCATTAGTGTTTCTCTGCGATGCACAGATAGACTTGACTGAAATACAATACGTATATAACAGCCAAAACACATAATCATAATTCGACGACATAATATCGTTTTATTTGATTTTACGACACGCATCGTAAATATATACGACATAATGTAACATCGTGATTTTAAATGAAAAATTATATCATCGTACCGATATAAATTAATGATTAATTATTTAAAATCACCTAAAAATTACGATATTTATAACGCGATGTCGTAACGTGCCACGGCACGACACAACTTTGATCTATATAGATAAAAATTCAAGTGTCCGTATATAATTTCATATTTACAGCTTTTAACTAAATGCATATGAAAGTATATACGGTACCTACTTACATTAAAAACACTTTTTTTTTAATTTTTGTCTGTCTGTCTGCCTGATTGTTTCGGCTAATCTCTGGAATGGCTGGACCGATATTGACGGGACTTTCACTAGCAGATAACTAATGTTATAAGAGAAATTGAATAATTGTGAAAAAATAACACATTCTGTATTATTGCACCATCAAACAGTGTCACGTATAAGGTTTTACTTCTGGAAAGTATACAAACGGTATGCATTCAAACTAATGGAAAAGGATTTTTTTACAAAATACTATTAATGCGAGTAAAATGCTCCTTTCTTGAGAGGCACCACAAGCTGTACCCTTGCTTTGTACGAGATATGCCAATCTGTAGTCCACGCGAACGAAGTCGCGGGTACAGCTATTCTTTATCAAAATTTGAACATTAATAATTAAAAAAAAAACTTACAGTTTTTATATATTTATGTAATTATTGGTGTATGATCCTCATTTATTAATCAAAATATCTAATTATAACCGTAAACCATAATTTTGTGGTTAAATCTGTCAAATAGTTGCGGTTTCGTCCTAAGAATATATATAGCTTTAGAAATGGTACGCGTGCGTTCGAAATAGTGTAGTTTAGTCTAATTGTTAATAAAATACAGCAAATTTTTATTTAATCTAATTTTTTAGTTATCATTATACACTTGTATGTGTGTTCATTTACTGTGATAGAGCCACTTGGCTATAGTTCGTAAATGGCTTGGCTCGGCCGAGAAAGTCGGACTTTTACAGAAAATTAGCTGAAAGTTTCGTACGGTGAGTGAGTGAGCTGGAAGCGCTACCACCTCCCCAATTTCTTTGCGTATTTCCCTGTTCCCCTTGACCTCTAATTTTTTTTAACAGTCAATCAGTCAGGAGATATGATTATACATATAATTATGTATGCATTGATAGATATTATAACATTAAATACATCACTATTCTGTCCGCTGTCGCCTGTTGCACCTAAAGGAACCTTGTACCTATTTTAAGTATGTTTTTTAACCTTTTTTGTATTGGTGTGCAATAAAAAAAAAATAAATAAATATTCTTATCTCCGATATCTTTGAGTAAAAACATGAGAGCCGTCACGAAACGTCGCTTCAAAGCGAGTTAGCGATTGTGAAGTTTTTACCAACGCAAATCCTAGTTCCAGATAACGGGGCCGCTTCCTATGGGACACGTTGACATGAAAAATGTCTGTCTAGTTAAAAAATAACTCGAATCCATTTGAAAGTTTCGAATGCGACATGCTTTTAATATTATCGTTTAGATTTTAAACGTTTTATTCCTTGTTTCTACGTAGAATTTATTTCTGGAATTCTATTTGTAAGGCGAGAATTTTATTTGTAAGTTTTGATCTCGAGAGCGATATAAAACAACTCTGTGGTATAGTAACAGATATGTCGTAAGTAGTTACGAGAGCTGAATATCAAAACTAAGACACTGACAGTAAATTCTTTCAGTGTAAAGCGATGAAAAATAACTCATCTAAATCTTTATGAAAGTCTGAGAGCAGGCCCGCGTTGTCCATACGTGCAAAGTCGTGTGGCGCACGACAGCGCCGAGTCCGAAAGGCGCCCGGCCTAACCGATCCTTAAATAAAAAAACCATATGAAAAAAATACTTTAAGAAAAACCCATGTAACTCTTTCTATTATAAAACGGTACGAGTACCTATTCAACGATATTCCACTTGATATACATATAACATACATACATAGACTGATAATCACATTACCCTCCATTGCGTCGCGCAATCGGATAAAAAAGGCGCATATTAGACAGTCGCACGACGGCGCCGTTTAGGCTTGGCGCGGGCCTGTCTGACAGCAAAACTTATATGTGTAATTATCGTCTTAAATATAGCATTTCAGTGAGTAGGCACTGAATATTAAATAGCGTATTATATACAAAAGGGAAAGCGTATAAAAACAGGGATTTATAGTTACATAAGATTATTTCAAATTCAAATTCAAAATGTACTTTATTCAAATAGACTTTTTAGAGCACTTTGGATTTCATTGCTTTCATCAGACATAATTGATTGTCAGTATTTAATATTTTTTATGATAATTTTAAAATCGGTTACTTAGTGACCCAGTTGTTAGGTTACAAACATAAAAACACACACACTACGATTGGAGAATCTCCACCTTTTTTTAAATCGGTTGAAAATAAAAATGGTCTAAAAGTTTACTCTTGGCTGCAGGTGCGACAAGTGCGTTTCAGTGTGTGCGTGCTCAAGAAAGCTCATTTCGTACAGGGCCTTAGAAGTCACAAATTATTTTCATATTTAAATACGAAGAATATTGTAATCCTGCAAAATATTATTTAAACTACGAATAACATTCTTACAGACAAACAAAAAAAAACTGTAACTCTATTCTGTATAAACCGTATGACTTAATTAAAAAAATTGCAATGAATACCTTCAATTTTATTGTCAAATACCACTACTGTTTAAGTAAACTGACGTTAGAGTGAGAATCCCTAAGGATCCTCGAACAATACTATGCAAAGATTTACATCTGTGGAATCCATTTTATGGCTGCAATCCATAGACATTTGCTATAATAATAGAAAGATTTTATCCGGTTTCATGTTATAGACTAACAGCCCCTCGCAGTTTCACTCGCGTTTATTGCTCGTGTAACTCGTAGCGTGATGTAATATAGTCTATAGGTTATGAACTAATTATATGTTATACACTATTATATTAATTTCAATAAAAGGGTTATCCAACGTAAAAATAATTTTCAAATCGGATCCGTAGATTCAGCGATTACAACCTACACATAAACTTACAAAGAAATTAACAGAAGCAATTAAAAAGAAGTACAAGTATAAATGTGCAATTGCTCTCTCCATCTCCTGTTTAGGACAAGGATATGATTTTTCATTCTACACATTAGTGCACTGTATAAGCAGATATAATAGTCTCAGAATTTCTCCTGACTCATGCATCTGTGGATTCCATTTTATGGCTATCACAGTTACTTAAATAATCCAATATTTCCAGACTAAAGTACAGTACAGTTTGGATAATGTCAGAAATTACTAATTGTTTGAAATTTAAGTCAAAGCTCTAGAGTGTGATTTGTTAAACTGCTCTACTAATTGGCTATATTAGATTATACATGTCTCAGAATTTCTCCTGACACATGCATCTGTAGATTCCATTTTATGGCAGCCCTTATTGTCTTTGTTATAATAATGTAAGGTCTTTATCCGACTGACCAGAATAATGGAATATCCCAATTCTGCTTTATACATTAAAGAGAAGAATATTCAGTTTAATCCACAAGTGGTGGAGGTACAATTGTATATGTCTTAAGAATTTTGTGAGAGATTTTTGTTAAAAAATCCAGCTCTTGAAAAGTCGTGTTCAACAAAGCCATATTGGGACATCACCAACTGGAACAGCACTATGATTGCATTATTGGGACTCGCTTTTACTTATTACGACGCCGTGATAGCTTAAAAAAATCTGTTTATAATCATTTGAGCCGTAACTTGACGATTCGAAAGTGATTTTAAAAGCCTATTTCAATAAAGTATATTTTGAATTTGAATTTATTTAACGTTTACTAAAACTTAGCATTATATGGAAAGCCAGCTTATATAACTTGTTATTTGAATAAGAAAATTTAATAAATTATCTACGAGATTTTACTAGAAAATTGATTGAAAAAGAACAGATTCGCTTTAAGCTAACCGATCTTTTTACGCTCCAGTTGCATCTCCTCTTGATTGTTTAAATAATGGAAATAAACTTTAGCCAAACACTCAACTTATATTCCTCGGCGATTTCATAATGAATACGGTTAAAACTCTATTGATTTAGTATCATGTTGTCTTACTATAAAATATTTAAACATACGTTAAACGAGTGTCAATAGATTTGTACTACAAATCCGCGTCTAACGATAGTTTTTGAGTTGTTTAACTTCATACATAATTTAATCTTAATATATATGATTCAAAGGTGACTGACTGACTGACATAGTGATCTATCAACGCACAGCCCAAACCAGTGGACAGATCGGGCTGAAATTTTATATGCAGGTAGATGTTATAACGTAGGCATCCGCTAAAAAAGAATTTTGATTAATTCTACCCCCAAGGGGCTAAAATAGGGGATGAAAGTTTGTCAATTTTAAACCGATCGGGCTGAGACTTTGTATGCATAAAGCTATTATGACGTAGGCATCACAGACATCGCAGACGAAGTCGCGAGCATCAGCTAGTTATTTATAAACAGCGCTCAAGTGACTTTAATAGATGTCTAAAATCTATTTTAGCATTCAAATGTAACGTGTGCCATATTATTAACTAGCTGACCACTCGTTTCACTCGTTTATGGTTACTGCTTCGCTTCTATGACTCGTAGCGTGATATTTCATATTGTCTATAGCCTTCCATAATAAATAAACTATTTAACCTAAAAAGCGCGTTTAAACAAACTCTTCAGCTTTATAATATTAGTATATATACGTTTTTCATGATTTTATTCGCATTTTTTGAAAGGTCAATATTTTATAAGCTTAATTGTTAGGCATATTGATACATATCTGAACATATCAAAATCCGCATGTAAAGCTGCGGATGGAGGCTAAAGTGAAATATATCGTAAAGCGGTGAAAAGTCGACATCTCTTTAAAACTTGCTTGATATATTACCAACTCTAAAACTCTCGGGCTTTATGATCGAAGTTTAATCTTAACAGTCAAAACTATCTCTACAGACGTGTATTCGGCTATGTATTATTAGTTTTTGATTTAATCGTTCTTATTACTTACTTATGCCTGCGATTTTGTCTTGATAGTTTTAATAACGTCCAAGAAGAAAGCTGGAAGTATTCTGAAATTATATGTTCAACCTTTATCAATATTATAGCTTATAATTTGTAAGTATTATCTATATCAATATTATAAAAAGGTTAAAATTTGTTTGTTAGTTTGTATGAAGGTAATCTTTGAATTTACTGATATGATTATATTTTTTTGTGTGCAGTAGTCCATTTATTGATAAAGGTATAGGCTATATTATATCACACTCCGACTCGTATACCTATTATTTATTATTCCGCGAGTGACAAAGAGTTTTTTGCGTTTTGTGCTAATTGTGTTTTTGATTTCGGTCGGTTTAATACTAAACATGCTATATTATAACTTTATTAATAAATTTTTTTTAGTTATAGCATAAATTGAATTTGCGTTAAGTAAAAGTATTAGTCAGTTGCTTATCACTTTATAACTTTCCATCAAAATAAGATATTAAGAAAAAAATGTTGATAAATGAAAGGAATCTTAACTGAGCACTCATCCGAGCTCCCTATTTTCCGAATTTCACCGTAATTTTTCCGCAAGTTTTCCGGAAAGACAGAATCTTCCGATAAGACGCGACGCAAACCGAATTACTTAAGTTGTAAACGCGAGTCAAAGTGATTAATGATCGTGTTAAGACTACGCTCCCTAACTTTGTATCAATTTATGTATCTATACAAATATATATAATTGAAGTATTTGTAATTTTAAATTAACAGCTTTTAACTTAATACAAATGAAAGTAAATACGTAGTAAGTAGTTTACGTAAGTAGTTTACCATACGTAAAGTACTTCGTGACTTACAGCAAAAACATAATTTTAAAAATTGTCTATTTGTGTCGGCTATTTTGGAATTTGATGGGACTTTCACTCATAGATAGCCAATATTAAAGGGGATAACTTAGACTAATCACTTTTATAAAAAGAATATTCTAATTAATAAATAAAAAAGAAGGTTACGCGAAAACGAAATTGAAATCAATGGAATAGTGAACAATATCCGATTCAAATAGGAAAGGTAAACATTACTTAAATATAATGTTTCAAATTAACGCGGGAGAAACTGCGGGGCACAACTAGTTATAATATATAATTGTGCTTACATAAAATGTGCCTTAAAGTTTATTTGCGGTAATTTCGGTTCACAATGAAGGCTAATGTTAACAAAGTCTTCAACCTAGAAGTCGTTGGTGATTATCTATACTAATATTATAAAGAGGTGAATTTTGTTTGTAAATTTGTACGTAGAGGGTAATCTCTGAAAGTACTGATCTAAATTTGAAGAATTCTTTGTGCACTGGATAGCTTATTCATTGAGGAAGGTTATAGGCTATATAACATCACGCTATGACTCACACGAGGGAATTAGTAACCATAAACGCTTGTGAAATCGCAAATGGTAGCTAGTAAATTATAAAACGGTAAATTTCTCTAAGTAAATTAATTTTTTAATCATCACGATTTATTTAATTATCGTCACGATATTCCATATTTTCAACGTTGAAACAATTAATGAAACTAGGACAAATAACAGGCAAACAAGCTATCAGACAAGTCACCAAGAACGGACAGAGTATAATACAGAGCGGGCATAAGCACATTTCATCATTCTCAATTCAAACTGAGCACCATTTTAACTGAGCATCAAATTATTAAGCTTGATTTTGTAATAGTGCTTGTTGTTATTTCTCTTAGTTAATATTATTGTCTTCAGTTTATTATCAAGTTTTTGAGTTTAGTTTTGTAATAGTGCTTGGTTTTGTCAGGCCCGTCAGTTAGTAATAACTGTTCTTATTTTAACATTAAATTCTTGATTAAATTCAAATCAATTTTTTGGTGTATGGCTTTTAGAATTCTTAATTCTTTTTGTAATAATACTTGATTTTTCAATTAGTAATAACTGTCATCAGCGTGGAATTAAATTCTTAAGCTTGGTTTTGAAACATAGCTTGGTTTGATGTTAGCGTTAATATATATTAATTCTCGTCTGTTTTTTCATCCTTGACGATACGATCCATACAGCAATCAAAACACGGTATACACGACACGAATGGGCTCACTATTAGAGGTAAAATGTAGACCATTAGACACATTTGATGTGATCTTATTGTTGATATGGTTCACTTCGCTTGAAATGTTGGTGCTTGGTTTATTATAATGCTTAGTTCGTCGTTAGTATTTTCAAATACTTGACCTTTTAAATACATTTAATATAAACTTGATTTTAATATATAGAAAGCTCTTGTCAGGATTAATTAATTATGAAAATATAGATTTATTCCATGTAATAATTTTACTAGAATTTTGAAACTATTTTGACATGAGAATAGATAATGAAAGAATATTAAGTTTTTTCTTTGTTTATATTTTAGAAAGGTAAAGACTTGAAGTTTTACAGCCTTATATATCATCATTTTTTCACATTGCAAATATATTTATTTTATTAAATGTTTTGATAATAAAAAATACATTAATATACAACATAAAGGCTTTAATGTAATTATAATACTATTAAAATTATATAATGCGGATACTACACTTTGCTGATTTTTTTCTATAAATACCAAACACACTCGTGACGAGTTCAGACAAACGCATATATTATATCAAATGCAAGCTCGGTTTCACATTCTCATAGCTATTTCCAGCTTGTAAAGAAATAAATATTTAGTATTACGACTGTTAGAAAGTTGGAATGTTCGAACACAATGCTCTAACGCGTACTTTGTATAAAATGATGAAGCGTCGAACTATGGTTTTCAAATTCTAATAGTGAAATACATTTGCCATCAAAATGGGTATGTAGCTTGCATTTTTTATAACAGGGCAAACTGTGAGTAAGATGTAAAGTGATCATCGCCGCCTATGGATACTTGTAGCACCTGAGGATCCACAATTGCGTTGCCAACTTGAACATATGGGATGATTGGAATATAATAATATACACCGGAACTGACATAAAAAGAAACAATTTTAAATTTTTTGTCCGTTTGTCTATCCGTCTGTTTGTTCCGGCTGGACCGATTTTGACACGACTTTCACTAGCAGATTATAATATATATGACGAGTAACTTAGGCTTGGACGAGGGCCCCTAATAAGATCTCGTGGTAACTTAGGCTACTTTTTTTAGACATTTTCTTTATTTTAATTTTTCGCAGACGAAGTCGCGGGCACCAGCTAGTGTATAAATAAAACCATTTACAAATATAATACATTTTTATTACTAAATCTAAGTAAAATATGTAATACTAATAACATCACTCATATTGGCTTATTGTCGTGTATTCGATCACTCTCTTCTATGTCGTAATTAAGGACGAAGCACTGACAGAATTTCATACCTTTAAAAAATAATTTATAAGATTAAAATTATATTATAATTACACCTGATGCTAAGCATCACCCATGGATATATACAGCACTAAAGGAACCACGTTGTCCTAAAAGGAATAGGAGATGCAATATGAAATAAGGAAAGGAATTGGGTGGGGCTAGGCTTCTGTCTCTCTTACTCACCGTAAATGCAGCTGAGATTACCATTCACTGATTGTGCTAGTGAGGTACGTATACGATTTGTTTCCAGTGGGCTACAGCTAAGCTCTACCTCACAAAATTTATAAAATATGAAAATAAAATAATCGATATTTATTAAATTTGGACTTATGACTTTAGTTATAGATTATTATATTTTAATATATACATTAATCTTCACTAATATTATAAGAGAACCACAATTTGATTATTTCTTTGCATTGAATACGCTCCGAAACTACATAACCGATTTGAAAACTTAGTTTTACGTTGGTTAGCCCGTTTATTGTGGAAGGTTATAGGTCATATGGATGCCGATAAGCAATAATGTGTCAACCCACAAAAAGTCGAATTTAGAGATATTGATGTATTCTAATAATGCATTTCGTATTTAACATTATACAAAAATTTTTCAAGTCAATTAAACTAAATAAATACGGAAAAAAGTTCCTTAATCAAATGCTTATAATATTGAAGTAAGTTACATAATTTTGATTATGCAATAATTGCATTTATTTGAAAAACTTATTATTATATAAAAATCTTTACTAGCCTATCTGCTATTAATTAATTTCACTTTTTATCAAAATAGAAAAGAAAAAATGGATATATGCTTCTTCAAACACATCTGGTTAAGAAAAGGTTCGATGTCCGTGTGGCTTGACACAGTATAGCATATCAGCATCCATATTACATTACGCTACGACCCGTAGGAGTAAAGTAGTAATCATAAACACCAGTTAAACTGCAAGGGCATCAAGTAGCACCAAATATTCGTTCTTTAACCATTTTTCTTGTAAAAAAATACTTTAACCTGCCTTCCACGGTTAGCACGTCGTGATTTGCAGGTTGAAATTGTAATTGATATATAAAAGTAAAGTACAGTAACAGCCTGTATATATCCCACTGCTGGACAAAGGCCTCCTCTGTTACTGAGGAGAAGGTTTAGAGCTTAATCCGCCACGCTGCTCCACTTCGAGGCGGATATGCATGTGTCAGGATTTTTCCCGGCACGTGCAGGTTTCCTCACGATATTTTCCTTTATCACCGAGTTCGAGACGAATTTAAACACAAATTGAACCTGCGAATATCGATTGAAACCGACGTGTTCTAACCGCTAGGCCATCTCCGCTTAAGATATATAAACAGATACAAAATCCTAGGTGCAACTTCAAATAAAACGATAATTTACCTTTGACACAAATAGGTAAGCACGACAAGCAAGGACTCAAAATAGATGGGTAACAACACATTTGAGGCACACAAAAGCAAAAACACATTCGAAATTTAATTAAAACGAATTCATATCATATTGTTTTAAGCTTATTTTAACATTTCAATAACTGTTTTTTAATATTTTTTGAAAACAATTAAATATCAATATTAACTCCATACAATGACATTTGTTATGTTACAGATAAGAATAAAAAAATTATATAGTATAAAACTTCTTTGATAATGTAAAGATATTTTCAAAATACACTGTAATAAAATATATAAAGGTATAAACTAAAAACTACACATAATAATAAATAGCATTGTATTATATGAAAGAAAGAGTGAGCGAATTTCGTGTGACAACTAAACATATTTTTAAAACTATGGTAAATTTAAAATGTACATTATCACGTTAGTTATCCATTTTATCTCTCTCTGTTTGTTTCGGCTATTCATTAACATCGACTGTAGGTATACTTGCATTCAGGTGATCCATGTCATTACCATAATTTTGTCAATTGGTCCATTATCATCATTGAAAGGAAAGAACTACCGTTCTAGATGGTTGCAGGCTATTTTTTTTACGCAGGACAATCTTTGAAAAGATACCCGATTCCTCGTATTATCTTCGATGCGCTATATACAAATTCAGCTACCCAATTCTTGTCCAATTAAGTGCGAATGATAAGAGAACCAATAAACAATCGGATTCATGTTTATTAATTTAGAATATTTAAAATTAATATTTGGACCGAATAGGAGGTATGAATATATATATATATTTTATAGCGACAGTGTCTGACGATTCTTAATAATAATAATGCCATTTCTATTTAAGCAGTACGACGTCTACTGCTGGATATAGGTCTCCCCTATAGAGATCTTTCGGGGAGGACTATGTTCAGTAGAATTTGAAGATCCAAAGGGACCTGCGTGCAGCGTCTTCCAGCGACCTTAATAAGTTCGTCTCTCCATCTTGTAGGTGATAATAGATTAACCTGATTGAGCCATGATGGCCAAGTGGTTAGTACACCTCACTTTAGTGTGTGATGATTATCACTTAGATTAATGAGTGTAATAATACATGTAGTGTAATATTGTACAGTGTGTAGCCGCCTTAACGTAACAGACGATACAGAAACATAAGACTACAACTTTAACGGATGCGGATTCCAAACTTAAGTGGATACTGTCTTATGGGATATTTGTAAGGGTCGGTGTATTATATAGCGATTATTATTTTTGGTGATAGATAACTTAATAATAATAACAATCATTATTTTCTTTGAGCTGTATCTAAGATGTACGTTCATTTTATTCAGTCTTTATTTTTTTTCCATACGAAAAAAATCAGTTCTAATAAAATTTATATGATTTTTTTTATTTAATTTAATTTGGTAGCTTTGTATAAATCTAAAAAAAATATATGACATGTAACTTGACGATTCGAATGCTTTTAAAGCCCATTTGAATAAAGTATATTTTGAGTTTAAGTTTGATTAACAATAATTTTATTAATAGTAGACACAAATGGATTATCCTTAAGTGAAAGAAACCCTTGTTAGTGCAGTTTTTAACCAAAGAATCTATATGTGAAGATGTCTTTACATCCTTAATATTATTATTTTAGGACCACGCATGGTACATGGTTCTTTAATGACTAATAGCATCAACAGTAACAAAGAGTTTTAAAAGTAACAATCTTTTTTGTTCTATGTTCTAATATCGCCAAAATCAACTAGCCGATTCCGCCACACTAAATTGTGTCATATATTTTTTTAATTTTACAACAATAGTTCGCTGCTACTGGGACCACACCTTTAATGCCCTTCGGTGATTACGAAGCCTCTATGACGGCACCTTCGCAAATTGTATTCATTCCGACATACGTACATTTTGTTACTGTATTCTGAATTGTTCCTCTTTGAGAAAACCCAGTTCTGGATTATTCTGGGTGAGTCGTTTCTGTATTAAGGTACGCAATGTTAGATTTAATTATTTATATAATTATGGTATTATTTTCGTGAATTTGGAATAATTATTTTGCGCTTTGAAATCGTTTTGAATTACAATTTTCTACCATACTAACTTTTGCTCGCGTTAATGCAGATTTGGTCATAAAATATAGCTTATGACTATCTAGAACAATATGTCTTTCAAATTGTATAAGATTTTATAAATAGCTTTAGTGGGTGCTCTATAAAATTCTCTCTTTAAATAAAAAAAATATGTTCGTAAAGTTAATTTTATTGACACCATCAACTAATTTACTTTCTTACCATGAAAACTTGGAGGGATCTTCGTAGGTTGATTTTAGATTCTAGAGATACATAAAACATTATTGAAAAATGTATTGAGGAAGATTATAGGTTATAAAACCTCACGTTATGTCTCAAGATATCGGGGAGTCATAAAATGCTGCACAGAGGGAACAATTATCGAGACACGATTTTGTTTTTCGATATAGAACGTTTCGAACGGTATCGCATAACGCACATGAGAGACTAAATGCAGCGCGTATAAAAGCATTGTCTACAATGGTCATAATCATCAAGTATTGAAATACAGTATATAATATGGTGTCCGACTTTTAATTAAGGTCCTTCAATTTAGGGTTTCTATAAGTCTAACACATCACATTGTGCATAAAAAAAAAACGATTTTTTTATTTATTTATTTTTTAAATATTTTAACTCTGTGGTCTCACACGTACAATTTTTTCTTACTTCGTAATAAATAAGAATAAAATACAAACATTTTGAAATGTCGATACAAACAACAAGTCCGATTGCTCGCGAAAGAGACGAAAAAAAAATCTGATTTTTATGTATGATTTTATAGACCTCCCATTTGAAGAACCTTAATTAAAAGCCGCATGCTCTGTATATATTATGAATAAATAAACGCATCACACTCAACAAACTCCATAAGGGTCTCATGATTCTGTGTCGGGGGTCCAGAAACACACACACACAAACACAAACACCCAGACCACGACAAACATCCGCATAGTATATACAGCCGTTTGCCGCTTTAGTTAATTAATTTGACACCTATACTAATATTATAAGGCTGAAGAGTTTGTTTGTACGCGCTAATCTCAGGAACTGCTAGTTCGAATTGAAATTTATTTTTTTATTAGATAGTTTATTTTTTAAGGAAGGCTATATGCTATATTACATCACGATACAACTAAAGTAAAGCAGTAACCATAAACGAGAGTGAAACTGCAACGGACAGGTAGTTATTCATAATACCCGGGCATTATGATTATAGCTAATACTGATAATCGAGTTTCTATTGTACAGAAAACGATTATATAATGCGAGTGAAACCGGGAGGCGTGACAGTATAAAATAGGTTTAAATTTATTCAGCGGTAAACGTATTCGTAACAATGTCTGCAGGTTTTATTATAAAATCGAAAATCTCGCCCGAAGAAAGATGCATTGACTTTGCAAAGTCGAAAACTTTGTATTTAAAGTTTATCTTTCATCTCGTTTCAATAACCGAAGTTTATTTTACATTTCGCGTCTATACAATGTTGTTTAATATTCCTATCAAAATAATTTTGTTTAAAAAGGTTGGATAATTGAAATAAAATATATATTTTAAAAGAGCCTGCGGTCAAAAGTTGTTTTGAATGATTTTGCTAGTGTTGCCCGGTTAAGAGTTTTGTCTGTATCATTCACTAGCTGTCCTTTACGGTTTCACTCGCGTTAATGATTACTGCTTTGCTCCTATAAGTCGTATCGTGATGTAATATAGCCTATAGCCTTCCTTAATAAATAAAATATCTAATACAAAAATAATTTTTCAATTCGAACCAGTAGTTCCTGAGATTAGCGCGTACAAACAAACAAACTCTTCAGCTTTATAATATTAGTATAGATGTAATTTGACAATGTAAGATAAACGATAGATTAATAGATGGGAAATGATATTATAAATGAAATGTGTAGATACGTTACATACAAGAGAATTCAAATTAAAAAAAAAAAAAACGGAACTCAACGCACACATAAATAATGGATATAATATCTTCTTCATTAAAAAGAGGGGAAGGACAGCATATCTTAATTAACGGGAGAGAAAAAGAAACAAGTATTTATTGCAATGTTGCCATGTATTTTGTTCTAGTGTGCGTGAGGTGAGACACTGAGACGAATTGTTCTAATTAGCTTCACTTAAACGTGCCATCTATAGAGCGCTTGTAACGTGTCTACAGATTTTTACTTATCATTGTATATGGGACTATAATGTTTGATTTTTAATTATGATTTTTCAAAGGGTCCAAGCCGAGAGTTACACTTAGTAGTTTTGCTTTTAGATTTTGATAAAGATTTACATAACTTGCTTGTAATTGGTTTACAATTGAAATAATTTATTGTCAGTGCCTTATTTTCAACAGCTTCCGTAATTACTTACGACGTATCTGTTACTAGGTTACAGAGATGTTTTATATTCACTAAAGTAAAACTTACGAATGTAGTTTTCGCCTAACATATGTTCACTTATATTTCGCGCACAATTATACTCGTTGTTTGTGTGTGCACTAGAAAGTGTTTATGTTTTTTAACCGACGAAAAAACGGTGGAGGTTCTCAAGTCACGTATATTTATTAATGGATTTTTCGAGGTAAGAGTAAACTAAACTTGGGCTTTGCAAGCCGTGGATACTACGAGGCACGAGAGCAGTGGTGGTCAAATATTTGACTATTTTATAAATAAGTACAAAAATATGACTTTTTCATGCTAAATATGATAAACTTATAGAATCCCCCTGTTTAAAGGAATTTAATTAAAAGTCTAACACCCCATACTCATATTTTCTCTTTAAGCTATTCTCTGAGATAGGTTTTTAAAAGTTGAGCACGAAGAGTATGAAATGGGAGTGTCAAACTTTCTATGAAGTAGCAGTAAAATACGCGGGGACAGCCCACCAGTACTTATGGCCTTAATTATAAAAATTCGTCGAAGAAAAATTTACAAGTCTGATAATTTAAAATATGTAAATTCAGTTTTGAATTTCTGGTCTAGACTACCTTAGATAGTTTAGGTAAAGTTTAGATCACTTTTTTAATGATATTATCCACCAGATCATCAGGCCGGTCATCTGATGTGAAGAGAGTATCAGTTATCAGAGGAGTCACAAATGTGTTGTCAGCTTTAAAAGGAATAGGGAATAAAGGGGAATAGTAAGCAGTGGTACGTGTAGGCTTCCTGCTTTTTCAATCACCGTACGAAGATATTTCTAAATTTTTTAACGCATCATTCTCAATGGCTTCTATTAGGATCTCATGATTCTGTGTCTTGGTTCTGGAAACACACAAAACAATCACAATTATCTAACGGCGATGTGCACGTGAATTTATTTCCAAATAGAACTATATTAAATTTCGGCTTTTGTGTTTCTTACTTTGATAGTGAAGGATTATCATACACTCATTGAACCCTTTGTCCCTAACTGGAACAGATTTTTTAAGTATCTGTTTTTGCAAATAAAATACAACACAATTTGCTGTAAAAGTTTTTATTTCCATTAAATTAAACTTTTAATTGGAAATGAGCCTGAGTACGTTCTACAAACTTCTTTTGAAACGCTACAAACAAAGCCAAGCATTTCCATTGGCTATGCGCGCGACACTAGCGCCATCTATACATCGAATAGAAACACTCCTATACTGCTAGACTATCCGTCGATCTCAAAGTGATCAGTCGATATTTTAATCGTTCCGTAAATTGTGATTCTGGAATAAGTTTTAGGTGTGCGGACGGCACTGCCTGTGTTCCTTGAGTGAAAACCCTTGAGCTAGTGTCCTGTGGAAGACGTGCAACACGGAGGAGAATCGAAGATGGCTGCTTAATGCTCTTTTCTCTATTGTACAAAAATACTCTGAACAATGAAATGAACCAGTCTCTCAGTCATTCAGAACATATGTAAAGATTATTTCAAATGTATCATACCGGAAAGCCACATAATGCATTAGCTCCTTAAGCGTTTAATAATCTGTGGTAGAATCTTTCCAGAATGTTTCCTGTGAATGTTTTACTGCTAGAATAAATCAGCCAAGTGCGTGTCGGGCCACGCACAATGTAGGGTTCCGTAGTTGTCAGAATTGTCAAGATCGGTCATGCAATCTTCGAGTACCTATTTTCGTAAAAATGTTTGAATGTGAATTATACTAACGATTTTGAACATTAAATGTTCGTCGATTATTTATTATTCTAACACTTGTAAAATATACTTAGAGCCGATAAATTTCCTTCCTGATTAGCGCCTATGAAATCTATGGAGATTTGGTTGAAAACTTCATAAGCGCGATTCAGAATCACTCGCGACATGTTTTATTAAGACATTGTTTTATACCTTATTTTATATTTTATTTTAATTTAAACTTATTAAATATTTATTTATTTATTCATTTAAATTCATATATTAATTTAAAACTATTAATATTTACATAATGTGATGCTTTAAAAAGTGAAATATTTATTTTTACTTAGATCATCTATAACTCGATAACCATAAGAACCAACATAGCCGTGATAATTTTCCTTTTAAATTCATTATATGTACCGCTATCGTGAATTTTTTCATATTTTTAGACGCAGCAGTGTAGTGGGTAGAGGGGGGGGACACTTGACTCTAAGAAAAATTGACACTTCAAAGCTTAATATTTCGGAAACAGTTCGTCGTTCGGAAAAATGGTTTTCCCACACCTATAACATTTTTAAAAGACCTATCTAACGATACCCCACAACATGGGATAAATGAGAAAAAAAATTTTTGGTCTCTCTTAACACATAGGGAAGACACCCTGAAAAAAAAAATATTTTTAAGATTTTATTGTACGACTTTCTCGGCGTAATTCATATGTATACTCATACCGAATTACAGCTTTCTGGTATTAAGGGTTTCGGAGCAAAGCCGCGGACAGACAGACAGACAGACAGACGGACAGACAGACAGACAGACAGTTTTACTACGGAACCCTAAAAAGGCTGTTCACTGTTAAGAAGAAGGATTTCGCTTTATCCAACACACAGCTTAACTACGGGTTAGCGGATAAACACGTCTGAGCAATTCTTATAACATATGCAGGTTTTCTCACGATGTTTTCCTTCACTGAGCACGAAATAAATTGTAAACACGATCACTTAAAATACCTCTAAGTAATGAAGATAGAAAGATTAATGTCATTAACTGGCTGTCAAGGTAAGATAAGTACTTTTTTATTAAATAATTAGCGATACGCCTCGGTTTCGCATGGATGCAATGTAGGTTCTTACGACATCATAAAAAAACGTTGAAATTCTTCAATTTCCTACTATAATATGGGCGTATTATACACACTTGCTGAACTTTATATGTAACGCAACGCAACGCAACAATAAATTTTCAAATTGGATCGGAAGTAGTTTCAGTGATTACCCCTAAATACAAAATCACACTACTTTCTCTGTAATTAAATCTTTCTCTTGAATCATTCGATTTATTGATGAACACCGCATTAAAATTCGTTTTGTAGTTTAGAAGATCTAAGTGTACAGACGGCGGGTTACGACTTAGTTTTATACTATGTAAAAGTTTAAATAAGTATTACTAAAAAAAGATGACATGACTAACTACTGAAGCAATTTTGATAAAAAATATGTGGGAATAACTCCAGACAGTATACTTTCAAATAAAATTCAGTTCGTGGTAATTTTTTTTTTAATATTCATTATTTATGACATTTAACCGATTTTAAATTCTTTTATTTTATTTGAAGTAGTTATAGATTTTTATAAAATAAGTTTAATAAATCGATTTTATAAGTATGTCATCCATGTAATAGAAATTACTTAAAATACTTTTGTCGGTGGTTGTCGGTGTCTTGTTTAAAGTTAAATTAATTTTTCCATGCATATGAATTTTTGCTAGAAAATACGTCAGTTGAAAGGGTAATGTTTCCAAGCCTAAGGCGGAAAAATAAATTAAAACGCCCTGATCTTGTACTTGACGTAATAATAATATTGTATATATTAATATTAAAGTTATGGAGTTATTTTGTATGTTAGAAAATTTTGTGGGATTTAGAAATATAGGTAATATACTAAAATCAATTGAATACCAATACGTGCCTCGGTCGGGGGAGAGGTAGTAGATACTACCCTGAGTTTTGTATCGATTATGAGCAATAGTGGAAGGTCAATTGCCCTTTTGTCTCCCTGGATCTGCATCTGACTGTAGCCGCCTAAATACGTGACATATTAACAAAAAATAATATCCTGTACAAGATTATATAGATGATAATAATGCATGGATTTAGTATAGCTGGATTTCATACAGGATGTTTAATATACACATTTGTAATTTTTAAATGTATATACTAAATAACACAATTTTAAAAGTGTACCTATCGAGTTTCTTTCCGGTTCCTCTCGGTAGAATCTACATTCCGAACCGGTGGTAGCTTTTCCTTAATTTAAGTACTTTTTATTTGTTTTGACGATTCAAAAGTGCTTTTAAAAGCCTACTTGAATATAGATTTTTTTATATTGATTTTGAATTAGTCGGATTATTTTTTTTAAATTGACAAGTATGTAATAAAAGAACAATTTTATACGTTTTGCTATTTAAATATCTCATATTGCGAGCACAAACCTAATTAAATATTATAACAACGCGCCTTGGGGAAATTAGCGAGTGTGTTGTTTCCTAACCTCAAAGAGTTTAAATCGTTTCCATTAATACGATATGAATGTATAAGAGGATGTGTTTTTAGTATTTTAAATTTACATTTCGATAAGCAACACTATATCAAGCCACACAGACACAGAAAAAAATATTGGTCGTAAGTGATAAAGTTTATTTTATTCCATTGATGTTTAATTAAAAATTTAACACCTAAAATACTTTCTAGGTGATTCCGGCTCGCACTTGACCGCTTTTAAAAATACATATTTAAAATCAGAGAGATTTCAAATGCAAATACCACGAACTCAGTGCAAAATAAACTTGGACTTATGAATTCGAAGCCGGCCGCGGCGCCTCGGCTTAATAATTCGAGAAATCAAATTAAAGTTTCTATTAATTCACAATTATACCATTAGTGCAGTTTAAAGTTCGGAATTTTATTGTAATACTATTAAGATATTTATTTTTTTAATTAGCAATTTTTTTTATTATAAAATAACGTATTTGTATGTACCGAAGCTGGACCCTGTGGCTCAACAGACAGACAGACGGAGTGAAATATTGACTACAGATAATCCATTCTCAATTTGACCATAGACTTTAACAATTAATAAATGAGTATATATGCGTTGTGTGTGTCAAATACTTGGTAGTGTGTGTAATGAGTAATGACAAAGAGGCGTGGATCTAATTTGCGTTGATGTTCTTACAGGTTTTCAAAAAAAAAATGTTATAAAAATACATAATGTATGAATGATTCTTAAAAGAGTACCTATCGAGTTTCTTGCCGGTTCTTCTCGGTAGAGACTACATTCCGAACCGATGGTAGCTTAATAAATCTGTAACCAATGGACCTGTAACTTGACGATTCAAAAGTGCTGTAAATAGCCTATTTGAATAAAGTACATTTTGGATTTGAATTTGAATGTTTTAACATTGATTTAATGTTTTATGTATAATTAAAAAAGAAATCTTAGCATTCTGCACACCTTATCAATATAAAGTATGTGTGCGAAATTACTCCTCCTTCTGCGCAATTTTCGTAAAAAAAGGTACAAAGTTTTTATTAGCTGGTGCCCATGACTTCTTGCGAAAAATTAAAATAAATAAAACTTCCAAAAAGTAGCATAGGTAACTCTTTATAACATTAGTTATCTGCTAGTGAAAGTCCCAGCAAAATTGGTGCAGTCGTTTTAGAGATTATACGAAGCAGATAGAAGAATAGGCCGATAGACAGACAAAAGCTTCATATTCATTAAGTGATAAGCTGTTCACTTGAAATTATAGATAGACACTTTTATTTTATTTATTTGTATAGATTAAAAAAAATTAACATTCTGTACTCATACTCTATATAAGTTATAAGTGTGCGAAGTTTTACTACTCCTTCTGCGCAATTTTCGTAAAAAAGGTATACAAAGATTTTGCTCCACGTATTAGTATATAATAATATAATAGATTCTGCACAAAAACGTGCAGGAGAGTGCCATATGAGTCTAATTAAACGGCATCGCGGTTGACCTGCGTTACGTTGTCAGTCTGACATTTGTGGTTACTATTTCAGTGCTGATCATATTCGTAATATTTTATATAGACAAACACGTCGGCACAATAAAAACCCACATACATTGGCTGATAAACACATTACCCTCCTTTGCGACGCGAAGTCAGGTAAAAAAAGTACAATAACTTAATTAAATATTTAAATACTTATTACAACGAATTCCAGTGTAATCCAGTACTGATAAATAAATAAATAAACGCATCACACTCAACGGCCCCCATTAAGATCTCATGGCCTTGTGTCGGGGGTCCGGAAATACACAATACAAACACAAACACCCAGACCACAACAAACACCCGTATGACCAATACAGACGCAAATAGATTTTAATTTATTAAAATGTCATAATTTTTGTTGAGTGGAATATTAAGTTTGGGCTAATAATGCATTGTTTTAGAGCAAATTTGGTTAGCATAAAAAAGGTTATAGTGAGCTAACCCTAAAAGATAGACATATGCTGTCGCGGCCTTTTTGTTAGAACTTTTAAAGGGGAACAATTCTGTCATACATGATTTTTACGAAACTTTAACCATTTACGCAGCGCACGCAGCGTAAGTTCTCTCAATAGGAAAATATCCCCCGATTTTGAAACATTCTTCGTTGGTGCTCCGCTCGTTTTGGTCATAGCATGATAATATATAGCCTATAGTCGTCCTAGATAAATGGGCTATCTAACACTGAAAGAATTTTTCAAATCAAACCAGTAGTTCCTGAGATTAGCGCGTTCAAGTAAACAATCAAACAAACAAACAAACTCTTCAACTTTATAATATTAGTATAGATAGGTATTATTTTAAATTTAGTTTTCTATATCTGACAATTTTTTTCTATTAGTATATACAGTGTACACCAATAACCCTTTTATCTCTGGGTATAATATCCTCAGCAACATGATTGCCTGGCAGAGATCAAGGCAGCTAATTGTACGTATACTTGTTATTATATATTATTTTATCGTATGTATATGTTCTCGGTGTACAATAAAGCATACTTATTATTATTAGACGCTTGCCGTGAGCGGGGACCGAATCCGCTCGTTAGTGATTTAGTCAGCACTGACCACTAATCCAACGTGTCTGTCACTACCGACATCTGTAACCCTTTAATATCTAATCACAATACACCATGACGTCACGGTTAACGTAATTAACGTGGAACTTGTAACTCAATCAGCGGACGCCAAGTTTGTTATGAGATAAACATAAATTTGAAATAGCATTTTCAATTACGCCTGCGTGTAAGTTCGGCGGGACATCTCCCTTGTGACGGTGATAACTTTTCCGTGAGACACACGGGTTCTTAGATATTGGGCGTGCTATTTATTAACTATACAGATAAATAAAATTTAAGCGTCTGTTTGTAATTTCAAATAAATAATGTGTATGAAAGTATGTACTATATAAAAATTGTTGTCTGTCTTGTTCTGGTTAATCTCTGGAATGGTTGGACCAATTTTGACGGGATTTTCATTAGCAAATAGCTAATGTTATAAGGAGTAACTTAGACTATTTTTAGTTTCGAAATTATATTTTCCTAGCCAAGAGTCAAATCCGCCAATTTTAAAAATCACATTCTGTATTATTGCACTATCTAATGGTGTCGCGTATAAGGATCAACTTTTGGGAAGTAATAGTATACGGCAAACTAAAGATAAGGCAATTTTTTTACAAAATGCTATTAAATTGTATGAGATGCCATTCTGTAGTCCATACGAACGAAGTCGCGGGCACAGCTAGTCCTCTCTAAGCCTAATCCCCACCCCAAATCTTTTCCTTCCGTCCTAATTCCTTTCATCCCACATACCTTCTTAAGCTCTCTGGTGCTGTGATTAACCATGAGTGGTGGTGATCACTTAGCATCAGGTGTCCCGCCTGCTAGTTTGCCAGCTATTTTTTGTATAAAATAAAGAACATACCCAGATGTTTCATACGCATTTATAGTGATATTATATAGCCTATAATGTTTTAGATTAAACGCAAAAATAATTTGTCAATAAAACAACACACACGTTGGCGCAGCACCGTTGCAACTGATTAAAGCGCTAACGGTCGCGGATTCGATCCCCGTTTGCGGCAAACGTCTGTATTGGTCATACGGATGTTAGTCGTGGTCGGGGTGTTTGTGTTAGTGTTGTGTCTTCCCGGACCCCCGATACAATGTCATGAGATCTTAATGGGGGCGTTGAGTGTGATGCGTTTTTTTATTCAACTAATTGAATGAGATTTTTTGAATTGAATTAGATTAGTGCGTTCAAGAGGGTTTTATTTTTTCGTCATTATTTATAGAAAGAAACAAGACATATAATATTTATTAATATTCCTGCTTAGAAGTAAACGTA
The DNA here is from genome assembly GCA_037950945.1 of Hypolimnas misippus. Classification (NCBI taxonomy): domain Eukaryota; kingdom Metazoa; phylum Arthropoda; class Insecta; order Lepidoptera; family Nymphalidae; genus Hypolimnas; species Hypolimnas misippus. Next base: position 9,431,893 of record JBBEEQ010000009.1, read on the forward strand.
GAAGAAAGATTCATGGTTTTAATTTCATATGTAGAATGGACGAAGTTGGGATGCGTCGCTATTAGTAAACTTATGTATGTAGGTGTACATATTAATGAAGTTGAGTCCATTAAATTACGTATCAATTATTTTTGTGTATTAATTAGTTCAAACTAATTAAAAATAATGCTAGAAATATATTTACTATCTTATGTTACCGTCTCATTAATTTCTCCGTGTCTAAATGTCCGTGTGTGTGTTCGCTAATACAGTGTCAGAACTGAATGTGGTTGTTTGGTGTAACTTAGTCGTTATTGATTATTGCTCGGGCTGATAGCGAGAATATACACTTAGGGTGAGTTTAGACTGGTTTGAAAGTTCGTTTGTATAGATTTCTATAGCAGAAATGTAATTTATTCAACACTACTTAATTTCCTTTTATTTATTAATAATTGCTTAGAAACTTTCTTTCCCATTTCACCCCTTAAAGGATTATTTTCGCTGTTAAAGAAGCATATTCTTCCCCAAAGTCTAAATTATATTTATATCAAAATTTATCAAATTGGTTTAGAAATTTAGATGTAAAAACGTAACAGACAGACGGTAGATTTCGCATTTATAATCAATTGTCGCAATTTATAATATATCGTATTGACTAGCTGCCCGCAAAGACGTATTTCCCGTTTCTGCAACATTTTTCATAGCATGATGTTATATCGCCTGTAGCCTTCCTCGATAAATGGAATATTTAACACAACAAAATATTTTTTTAATTCGTATCAGTAGTGCCTGAGATTAGCGCGTTCAAACAAACAAACTCTTCAGCTTTTATAATACTAGTATAAAATAACTTTTGTTTGTACAGATAATTGTATTGTGAAAAACAGTAATAGATACTTGGTATAATGAAATCTCGATGAAATACTTATTCAAATTATCTATTTGTATAATTTCGTGTTAATATAAGGCGTAATAATATGTATCTAATTTTCTTCTTAATAAATAAGTGCGTTATAAATTTTAAACTTTCGCGATTTATACTATTCATATTTAATATAACGGTCAACGGACACGGTCAGCTCGTGACCACGACGAATGTAACTTCGTCGAAACGTCGAGCAATAAAAAGGTATTACTACCATTAGTTATCGCGATATCGTTATATTAAATATGCATATAAATACGTATAAATATTTTATACTACAGTCCCAATGTTGCAGCCAACTAGCTTACTAAGCCGTTCAATTAACAGGCTAGCCTCGTTATTTTACGGCACCGGTTAACCAGTGGCCTGAACTATGCAGCCATACCGTCTATTGTAACATTTAATGTACTGACTGGTTGATGCACAGACAAATCATACAATTATGACCAACAAATAGTGTGTTACAAAAAGAAAATAGTTGAAATATCTGACATGACATCATATATCTCAATAATGTGTCAACCCACTAAAAGTCTATTTCGGAGATATAGATGTATTTTGATACAGCTTCACCTATTTAACAATATTAAAAAAAATCAAATCATATAAACTATATAAGTACGGAAAAAAGTCTCTTAATTAAATATTTCAATATCCAAGTTCGTTCCATACTTTACAATTTATACAATAATCACAAATATTTGAAGAACTTTTCATTGGATAATACATTAAATATATCAATCTGCTTTGATTTCATTATACCTTTTATCAAAATAGAAAAGAAAAGATGGATATATACTTCTTCAAACATATTTGTTAAGAATCGGTTTAACATCTTTAGACGCCATTTTCTCAAAATAAAGTCCGTGTGGCTTGACACAGTATTGCTTATCAACGTCCATATATCTCACTGCGATATAATTGGATGCTGATAAGCAATATCGTGTCAACCCACAAAAACTCAAATTCGGAGATATTCGTGTATTTTGATACAGCTTCACCTATTTAACATTATTAAAAATAATTTCAAGTAATCTAAACTATGTAAGGAAAAAAGTTTCTCAATTTAAAGTATCGAATTTCAAGTGCGTTCAATATTTTGCAAATTATACACTAATCTCAAGTATTGAAAAGTTATTATTATATAACACATTAAATATATGAATCTGTTTTTAATTCATTATACCTTTTATCAAAATAAAAAAAAAATAGATGTATATATGCGTCTTCAAACAAATTTATTAAGAATGGGTTTGACATCGTAAGACGCAATTATCTCAAAATAAAGTCCGTGTGGGTTGATACAGTATTGCGTATCAGCATCTATATCGTCGGGGATAGTGCAAAACCGCGTAACTACCTTTTGTTATAAGGTCCATCTTTGAATCAAATGTTAAATTTCATTATTGATAAGAAAACAAGTTAGCTAAGAATTATATATTTGTAAAATTAATATTTATCATAAATAAATTTTGACATGACATTGTTGAGACCACAAATACAATTCACTGCGTCATGGCAAATACTAATAAGGCTTTATTTTTATTAACAATGTTATTTAACATTGAATTCAAATTTAGACTTTATAGGAAAAGTTAGATACGCGGTTTTGCAGTATCACCGGCGGTATATCGTCGCTCTATATGTTATACCTCGTAACTAACAGTTTGTTAAGAATGTATTTTCTCAGTGAAAACGGTATTCAAATAATTTATTTTTATAAAAATAACATTTCTTACAATGTCTTAAGTCTAAATATTTTAAAATATAAACGTTTTTGTTACAGTTAGCTTTAAAATAAGTTTTTTGTCTCCCGTAAAGTTCGGCAGTTTGCATGTACGAGCTATCACATCTAAACAGACGATATAATTCTTCGAAAAATAATTTTAACTGTTAATATCCAAGGAAATATATTTCTGTTGACAATGTTATTTAAGTTAATGTAAAAATGGGTTTTTTGTAATAAAACAATTTATAAAGATTAAAACTTGTATATTTGGTACTTCGTATATTTTTTCATTTACAATTTAGAATCAATAATAATAATTGCATCGCATTAGATGACTACAATAAAATTAATTTTAATATAAATAATAATAACCACTGAAACATTTCCAAATTATAATATTCAACGAACTCCTAAATTTTCAACTATTATAATATAAATTATTATAGATTATAACTTTTAATTTTATTGAACAAGATTCTAATTATATTATATATAGAATATACTATTAATAATCTAAAAAACAAACTTTTTTTTATAATATCGAAACTGTCTATTCAGTTAATATTTATGACGCATATTATACATTTTCAAACTGTACAGAACGTTTTCTTTATTGGAAAATTTATATAGATTATGAAAATTCACTTATTCATCATAATCATCATTAATAAAAATTATTGCATTCAATTATAATTAGGTCGGAAAATATATTCGAAAGATGACATTCTTTTCAATATATTTTCATAAATAATAATTTTAATTTTTTTTTATGTAAGATCGTCACAATTCGCAAGGGCTCGATGCGTAATTGTGGGATCGGACATATTATTCTAAACTTTACTCTGCATTAAAACCTTTTTTTATAACTAATAAAATACTATTTGGCAGCTCAATAAATAATTTCATTAAGTGAAAGAGATGAATATAAATGAAAGTTTTAAATGAAACGAATAAACGCTAAGTTTACATATAAGATCACATGCATTTTGGAAGACAATATATGAAACGTCGTATGTGATAAATGAAAATAAAACTTTATAATTTTCTTCGTATCTATTGTTTAAAATATTAAATTCCATTATACATAGTTATTTTAAAATCGGCAATGGTGTTGTTCATATTATATTTATCCGCTAATTATTTATATTGGAAATTTTTCTAATACGAGAATCTAATATTATTTAGAATTAAGTAGTCGTTGTCATTTAAAATTTTATAATAATTGTAATATAATCTAGTCTAATAACGTATCAGTATTTACAGCTTTGTAGGAAAGAAACTTATAAAAACTATAATCAGTCATAGGTACAGTTTATATATTATTTTAAAAAATAAATATTATTAATTCTAATCATAATCTTTTTTTATATGTAATTTTTTACATGAATGCGAGAATGAACTAAGCTTATTTACAAGATACGCTGAATTCCTAGAATACGCTCAAATTTAATGCGTATACGTTCGCTAAGATATTTAGAAAATATTTTATTATTATCATAAGATTAGATTACTATGATTTTTGGTGTTCTTTTTTTGTATAATACAATTAAAACTAGATCAAATTTTAATTTAAATCTTAATTAGAACGATATTTACATAAATGTGAATGGAATGCGACCAGCGCTTTAAGTTACAAAAACACATTTATTTTTTTCATTTAATTATATAAATATTAATATATTAATCAATAAATAAATAAAAAATCACATCTAAATTGATAAATTTAAATTAAGAATAACTTTTCATATTCGAATAATGCGTTAAATCCAATTAATGGAATGTAACCAATTAATTGATTAAATTTCAAGTAATCATTTGTTGAATAATTGACAAATAAATGAAAGCACTTTAAAAAGTAATTATTAAATAAATATATTTTTTTGTTACTTAGATGTGCAATTAATTCATGTGCTAGTAGGCACACAGGCACGGTTATCTTTTAATTAAATATAAATAATTATATTCTAAAGTTTACTGAGTGCTTGTAAACATTTTTTATCTTTATGCTGAAATAATAATTTCTATATACAAAAGATAATTTTACTAAAGGTTTATTATCTATATCGATTGAATGAATTTTAAAATTCTACAATAATTTTTTAAATTTCTTTAGAAAATGTTTACAAAACACTCTTTCCTTTTTAACACCACATCTTTACAATGATATTTTGATCATTATTTAATGATTATGATATAATGAGTATTATGCATTATTAAAATTTATTTCTTCGCAAGATAAAATAAATAAAAGATTTATATAAAATAAAGAAAAATTAATGAATTTACTTTTATTAAAACTTTTTATATTGCTTATTTTATTACATTTTAATGACAATGAAATCTGTACCTTAGAGGTTGGATGTTAAAAGCTAATTTTTATTATTATTAGGCACTACAGGATATAAGGACTTAGGCACAGATCCTAGTTAGCGCATCACTTATTGAATAAACTCTTAAAATCATGTTATGTGATAAGGCTTTTAATTTCAATTATAACGTCTCACTTTAAGGATGTCTAAACTCGTTCACGTCCATCACCATTACTTCCTATTTCATTTACGTATTCCCTTTTAACCCGGCAACGTATTTATGGGTCCTCTAGTGTTGCAAGTTCATGGGTGGTGATGATCACTTAACATCAAGTGACCTGCGCGCTTATATGTCGGCTATTATCATAAAAAAAGGTAATAGTCCGAGAGCCAGTAACAGATATATATGACCAAGTTCCTCTCAAGTGATAATTAGTAAAGCGCAGCAGAAAATCGAACTATAAAGCCTCGTGAACGTCAGCTGAGGCTCGGTGGGGGGGATGAGTAGTTGTAACCTCCCACGCTTGAAGAAAAAAAAATACATTCACTCATTTCCTCTCGGCTAAAAGTTAATCAAGTTATAGCTAACCCAATACCTCAACAAAAAAAATAATCAGCTGGCTATAACATAGTGCATTGTACGTCAGCTGATGGCTAGATCATGGGAAAAAAAAATCTTCACTTTCAGTGATATCCTCTCGGCTAAAAATTTTCCAGATGATAGCTTATATGTAACTATTGATAAATATATACGTATAATTTATTCATTCGAATATTGGCCGAATATTTTAACGGGATTTAATATAATTGAAAAGTTTATTAAAATATTTGAATTACTTTGATTGTAGTATTTCATTCCGTTTTATGTCAAGTTTCGAAATTGTATCATGTTTCGAAATTAAAAATAAATAACGAAAACAATGTTGCAAGATAAAAGAATTAGAAAGCTATCCAATTTTATAAATCGTATTTTATCTAGAAATATTTGTAGAAGTAAATTTCGTTTAATTTTTGCGAAATTGTTTATTTAAATCTGCTTCTGTTTTTTATTACAAGTTTTTAATTATTTATGTTTGTCCGGTGGAATGTTGCAACTTAATTTTGAGTCAGTTATCTTCAACCGATTCAGCTGAAATTTTGTATACACGTTTAGTTTGGATGACATTTTATGATAAGGTGTATGACGTCACCTTAAATCCAACATGGCGAGATTTACCTGTGTCGATAAATAAATCAATTAACTTTATTTGGGAGTCAACTGGGGACACAAGTGCTGGCAGCTACCTCGGTCAAAGGATCAGCTTGGCCATTCAACGGGGTAATGCTGCCAGTATTTTGCGAACTTTACCCAGGTGCAGTGGCTTAGATAAGATCTACAATATTTTGTAAAAAAATATCCTTTTTTATTTTTTGTTTATAATTTACTTTATTTGATTGATTTGAATTTAAACAATTTTCAAATTAAGTATATATGTCCTTAAGTCTTGCGTCAAGCCTTCATATCATATACATTGTGTAATGACGTTATAAGTTGATAGTAAAACTTTTAAAGGAAAAGTTAGTTTATTTTTAGCGCGTTTATGTAAAAGCTTGTTTTAAAACATTTTTATTTTAAATGTATTTATAAAACAATTTTCCGTATTTATTTGTTTGTTTGGATTTCTATTTAATTGGTATTTACTTCCAAAGTACAGATATATCTACGAATGATCCTAAAATTAATGTTTAATATTAATAAACTTATAAAACAAATGTAATGAAAGAATTCTCATTATTTGTAACAATAGCGAAGAATATAGTTATGTACATATGTTCAAATATTATTTCTTGTGAAGAAATTTAGTTAATACATAACAACAGTGATACAATAGTAACAAAAATTAATCTATTTTTGTACGTATAAAGCGTATAGTTATATATTAATTATCGACAAATTATAATAAATAAATTTTATTTTTATACAGTTAATATGTAGAGGTTAAGAAAGAATTATAGAAAAAGCTACGCTTTATTACATTATGAGTTATAATAAAATTATAATTTAGGGTATAAAAGTTATTTTTTTTTTAAATATTTTATACAAGTATAATTAGAGGCTATTAAGATACATGTAATCTATACATTTCAAATCCGTTAGTGTTGCAGTTTTCATTAATTTAATTTCAACTAGTCTATTGTCTACGATTAAAGAAAACTAGATTTTTTTTTACAATTTCATTTTTACATGCGAATAATTTGTATCCTCTATCATACCGTAATAAGACTAGCCTTTGTGCCAAATGAAACAAAATAATGGAATTTAAATCCGGAAAGCTCAGAAAACCTTAACAATTTGCTACAAGTAAAGTTATGAAATAATAACATATGCATAAGTTAGTAGTAAGTTGCTATTAAAACATATAAATATTCACAATGGCTAGACTTTAAGTAGAGTAAATTTTCCTAATGATAAGTTACAAAGATTAAAATCCAATTATGGGCCAATTAATCCTATGGGTTCAATACAAAAATAATTTTAAGGATCAGCTGTATTCATAGAATAAGTCACATCTGATAATCTACACAACACAAAATTATGTACAAATGAACACATCATTATTAAAAATATATCCGACTTAAACGATAATATCGTACAACGCAACAAATCAAACGTCTCGAGATTATGAAAGTGATCAGATCAACGTACATTGTAAAGACCTGGCGCTGCTCGTTGTTGGGCCAACATGATCCTGTTGGCGACACAGCTGTAGCAGCACAGGTAGGCTAAACATCACTTAAACAGTATCCTCCTAAACGCCCGTCTGAAATCTTTATTGAATATTGTGTATATTACAGGATTTAAAACAGAGTTCATGTACCCCAGCCAGAAAGCTATCGCAAACGCACTCGAAGGTATGACACATCTTCTACACGCGGCTTTTAAAATGTATAGGAAGAAAAAAGGCAGCCAACACGCTATAAAACTACCCATGATTAAACCCAGTATAAGAGTCGCTCTCTTTTCTTTCTTTCTCGCTAATCTTCTCTTTTCTCTTTCTGGGTCTCGAGGTTTATGCTGTTTTGGTAACGCTGGTTCCAATTCAGCTTTTGTTGGTTGAGCTTTTTCTTGTCTCCGCGAGGAGTCACTCTTTTTGCCAAAAATCGGCTGGCATATTCTTAACTTAAGTGGTTTGACCACGGCACAACGGGACACGACTCCCGAGTCTGATGACGATGGTTCCATTTCGGAGACCATGTCGGTATCTATAGCTACACTTGGGGCTCTGCATCTTTGCGATTGAAGTTGAAGTTCTCCGTTTACGGAGAGCGTTGAACTTCTGTACGGACATGCGGCTAATGGGTTTCTCGTTACTTGAGCTGATGTTACCACCTGAAACAAGAGTTCATACTAGAGCTGATATTACAACCAGAAGTAAGCAATATATTTTTATAATGTTATTTTATCAAAGATTTTGTATTTCATTCAAAAGAAAATATAATTTTCAATATTTTTTTATAAGATAGCTAGTTATAAATTGAAAACATGTGATTGTTTATACAAAATAACTTTCGTACGTAAAAAATGTTATTTATTGAAAATTGCGCGTTCAAACACGAAAGTTATGAGAAATAATACACTTAGATAATAGTCAAATATACATTTATCTCTGACGTTATACGTCTTATATAACCGGCATATATTCTTGCGTATTTGAATAAAGAAAATAAATTCAAATTATATTCCCAGTGAAATAAATCTGCAAATACAAATTCCGAACGAATTTTGCGGTTGCAGGTGGGAATACGTTGAATAAATGTATTTTTCAATTTTCTCTAGAATAGAGCATTAGTATAACCATCGAACCTAGTTACCTATAGCTTCTCATATCTGAATTTCAACTAGAAAAATAGAACGAGTATCCTTAGGAGACACGTTCTTGTGAATAGCGAAAAACTGATATAGATTCCCATGGCATTGTATATTATCATATATTATACAATTTTACTATACCGCATACATTATTCAGAAGCCTCTAAGTGATCTTTGGAGGGTTAAAAAATAAAACAATGGCTTTAATACTTTTGTACATACCGTGAAAAATAAAATATGTAAAATGAATTAATAATATTTGTAGAAAGTAATAACGGATATACCGTTCGTCCGTGGTATAATTGGAGTAGCTATTCGATTAACTATTTACCAATTAATTGGTTAAGATTCAACTGAGCGGATTTATACGCTTACTTGATTAATTCCGTTAAACATATTCTTTATTAAAAAAAAGTGCATTAAAAAGTTACGGTTCTACGAGCAGGCACATATATCTTTGTTCAAGAGTTTGTACTTGTTAAATAAATGAAAGAGAATTACTTCCTACTCGGAATGTAACGGGAAATGCACGCGTTTTTACCGTTATTTTAAATGGGTAACAATTAATGTTTTTTTCTAGGAATTAAGATAAAAACGGCGAGGTAACAGAGCTTTTAATGCGAATGATAAAATGCATTCTCTTAATGGACTTTGTTGGTAAAGGTTTTATAGGAAAAATTGAGGTGCTCGAGTCTGTCGGTCCCTCACTCTATAATAGCATTACCAGACCACTTTAGTTCAAGATTATGAAGTTGAAATTGAATTTTTGAAGTATTTCATGAGTTTAATTAAGTATTTAGAAAGTTTGAAGTCGATATGATATCAGCGGAAAAATATTTTCTAAAATAAACGCAATTACGTTTTAAACGAAAGATTTGTCTATTTTCTTTTACTTTTCTTGAACATCGAATTATCAGAAATTGAGTTAATACTTCAAAGAGTTTTATGTTCTAAAGAAAGTAATTTGCTCTTTGTTATTGAATAAAGTTTGGCAGAACAAATAAAATTACTTTTTAAGTACAATTAATGTATTTTTATGAACTCTTAATTAAAATTTAAATCGTTTTGTATAAAATTAATTTTAACAAGATAACGTAAAGTTATGCGTAGTATACAATTATATGGCAAAATAAATTATGTTTTGAAAGTCTTTCTTTTCCGAAAACATGTCGAACTTAGATAATTCATCAAATGTTCAGCTGTCAAACTTTATTTGCTCTGAAGATGGTTTCGAGTGCTACACTTACTTCATACCACTACATCAAGGCTGGATTGTTTGTAATAGCCAGTAAATATAGACAACTTGGTAAAGTCCTCTCATATTAAAGAGAAGAATAAATCTATTTAATTATACTCCATGGCAGATTGGGAGAAGAATTTCTTACCAAGTTTTACTTATAAATAAGGTCAAGACGAATTTAAGAAGCTAGTTTCACACCAGACGATGCATTCACCACGATTGGCAATCTATGATGAACGGATCGTGCTCGTCCACACCGACCTTGCCTTTGGATCGCGTTCCTGCCGCAGGTGATCAAAGCACGGTGGATAGATATAGATCCAGCTGTCCACAAAAACGCTTGGAAAAGATACTCAGAGATGTTTGATTGTATTGCGTAGTAAAATAATAAATACCATTATTTTATACCTATCTTCGTGAGATTATAAAATGTCATTAGGTGTGAACTTCACCATACTGCTTAGAATATAACGTATTAAAAACATAACATTATCAATAATAATGAAAATTTAACGAAAAGAAAGAAACTGCCTTTAAACTTTTAAAGAAACTGCCTTCAAAAGCAATATATAATTTCGTTAATTTGGACGAGATACTTACGCCACGTGCTTCGATTTTAAAATTAAGTTACAAACCGAGTTCGATGTAATTTCTATGGGATTAATCTGGGAGTGTATAATTTCAAACAAGAAGAGAATTTTCAAAATCGGTTAAGATATGATGGAGTCAAGAGAAAACAAATAATCACACGGTAAGTTAGAAAAACTTGAAGCTGCCGATTTTGTTTTTTAATTTTTAATATATTAAGCTTAATGTAATACGAAATTGTGCTCAATACTCGATAGTTCATTATTTACAGTTTTTTTTTAACATGCATGGCTACTTTAACAAGTTACGCACTGTAATAATGCTTAATAGTAAAATTGATTTAAATAGAAATGTATTCGTGTAGTAACTACTGATGGTCCTAAATAAATAAATAAAAAAAAATGCTTTATATGCCACGGTTCACTCGGTTTCGATTCGAAAATTTACAATTTCTCGAGATAGTTTACGATGTAATGTATTATGTATTTACAATTTTACGTTGACATAAGAAACAGTGTCACTTTAAGGACTACACGTGTCATACACACTGGTCTTTTACACGAATCTTTACCTTCAAAGTGTCTTTCCTTTCGTCAGGCTGTGGCCCCGCGTCCCCCGCTTCGCTAGTCGATATATCGGAGGCGAAGTCGCACGTCACAGTAGGTATAGGCACCTGTTGTGTTTCTATTGTTGATATTTGACTTTCTCTGAAATTAATGGTGTTATGTTAATCGTGGTCGTAATTAAGTCATCGCTTGGTTGTCTAATTCGGCGTAAGTTGTTTGTATGTTTACATTTAGTCAATAAAGCCTAATTGGATTTGCTAATTAGTCTTATGAATTAATTTTATTATTTATTACTAGCGGTCCGTTTTTGCTATACAGCAAAAAAAAAATCACAGGATTATTCGATGGGCTAATTTAAAGATTGTTTAAAAATGTTGTCGAAATCGCTCTAAAAATTTTGAAGAACATAAAATATACATACATATACATATTATTTGATTATGAATAGATTATATATTTTAAGCGTATCCCATTATTTTTAACTTTATATTAAGAATTGACAAATCTTGTAGAGAGAGAGAGAGTTCTGAGAGCACTCAGCAAGATATGCTTGTTATAATAAAACTAAAATTTCGTTTTGCAATAATTTTCGATGTGAGTAAAATAGTTTTCAATTATCTTACAGTCAGTCTACCTTCGACCTTATTATCTTTACAGGGTGATTCATTCAAATAGGTCAGTAGAAATTGATTTTAAAGTTACGAAAAAAATGCATTCAAAGTTTTACAAAAAAAAAAATACAAAATTTAAAGCGGACCTGGTACTTAAAAAATGTATTTTATTGGTGGTACTTTTAGTTGCGAGTATAAATAGTTTAGGTTGTGAGATTTACTTTAACATAGTTCATCCGTTCAGATTTCTCCCTATTCCCATCCAATCATTCTGTATAAATAAAAACTGAATCTGAATCTATGAAAACGCATAAGTTCAGATTGTCTGCACCTAATTGGCTAATTCTTAATTGTTGTGTTTGTAATTTCCAAAAGAATTGTAGGGAATAATATGTTTCAATTAAAAAATTGCAAGAAAAATTTAAAAAGTTGCATTAAAAATATCCATATAAAAATATAGGTAAGTTTTTCAAATACACCCGTACAACTAGTATTTAAATAAATAAGTTTCATAACAAATTGTATTGTACACATAATGTAAACTATTGTAGAATTAAACGATGGATCAAACGAGGAATCTTCCAGAATGTTCTAAAACTTATACCACATATGTACACATATGTGGTATACATATGTTTGAACACGGTATCTCACCTATTATTATTAGAATTGCTAGCATCCACTCCGGGCGGCATGGACAGGGAAGATGACGTTGGCATTGGCCGCGTACCTTTCGGCGCGTTTGTGAAGCTCGTCTGTTGCTCGTTCTGAAAACAGTAATTGTTATATAGTTTTTGCTCGGGGCTTCGATCCCAACTCTCCCAGAAACTATCAGGGCGGGAGATTGCTTTCGGTGTCTGTGAGGTCTCTAGTACACTCTGTACAGTAGAGCACTCTGTAGCAGGTCTGCAGAGGCGGGCCAATTGTCAAGATGTAATTTGGGGGTTTTCAAGCGTCGAGTGTATAGACACCTTTCCGTCAAAGGTCAGCAACGCACCCGCAACGCCCCAGGTGTTGCAGATGTCCGGGCGATACTTAGACCATCTATAACTCGATAACCATAAGAACCCACATAGCCGTGATAATTTTCTTTTTAAATTTATTATATGTACCACTATCGTGAATTTTTTCATATTTTTAGACGCAGCAGTTTAGTGGGTAGAGGGTGGGGGACACTAGACTCTAAGAAAAATTGACACTTCAAAGCTTAATATTTCGGAAACAGTTCGTCGTTCGGAAAAATGGTTTTCCCACACCTATAACATTTTTAAAAGACCTATCTAACGATACCCCACAACATGGGATAAATGAGAAAAAAAATTTTTGGTCTCTCTTAACACATAGGGAAGACACCCTGAAAAAAACATTTTTAAGATTTTATTGTACGACTTTCTCGGCGTAATTCATATATATACTCATACCGAATTACAGCTTTCTGGTATTAAGGGTTTCGGAGCAAAGCCGCGGACAGACAGACAGACAGACAGACAGACAGACAGACAGACAGACAGACGGACATGGCGAAACTATAAGGGTTCCGTTTTTTACTACGGAACCCTAAAAAAAAAGAATATGTCACGGTAATATGTGCAAGCGACTCCGTGATGCCCTATTAGGACGATGAGGGCACCGCTGGGTTTTAATGTGTAGTCTGGGTTTCGATCCCGTGAAATTAGTTTTTTTTTATGCCGGATGGTCGCTCATTTTTCTGTCTGGATGGTGCGATATACGCACAGATTAATAGAAGTTAATTGTACTACGCCTCAAATCTGTTTGCCTTTACGAGAAGGTGCAATTGTAGTAAGTTGACGAAGTTTTACTGTCGTCGGATGTTATGGCAGCGCAAAAGATACGAACACACAAACAAACACATACAATTTTTTATAATATTCACGCGTTTATGTAAGATGTTAAAATTGAACATTTCTTTTAATACGAGGTTTTAGGATATCTTAAATTTATTCTCATCAAAATGTTTAATAAAAAATATTATTATTTATGTCGCTCTCGTTTTATTAAGTACTTCTATATGAGGATACCCGCCTATTATGCAATTATACTATTTAATGTTCTTAGTTTAATATTTGGTGATAAAAAAGGAATTGTATTAACCGAATCTATTAAAATATGTACAATTAGGGTTCTTTGGCTTCTATTTAAATATGTAAATATTCGATTAATCATTAACCCATTCATTGGTTAAATTTTATAAATGAATTATAATAATAACGGCGAACACTTCGCATCGTTAGTAATGAGTTACTTTATAATTTTAAACCATACTTTATTTAATTTGAGATTTTTACTAAATTTTTGTCAAAGCGAAAAAATATGTTTAACGAAAAATTAGATGCATTAATTGAATTATTTCATACCTTTAAAAACATATTTGAAAAATCCATATAATATGGACGCTGATAAGCAATACTGTGTCAAGCCCCACGGACTTCGTTTTGAGAAAATGGCGTTTAAAGTTGTCAAATCTATTTTTAATCCATTTGTTTAAAGACGTATTTATCCATCATTTCTTTTCTATTTTGATAAAAAGTAAAATGAATTAAAAGTAGATTTCTTATTTATTGTGTTATTTAATAATATATTTTTTAATTATTAGAGATGAAAGTACAAATTGCTAAATATAGAACGCACTTGAAAATCGAAACATTAAATTAAGACACTTTTTTCGTACTTATTTAGTTTATATAACTTGCAACTATTTTTAATAATGTTAAATAGGTGACACGGTATTAAAATACATCAATATCTCCGAATTTGACTTTTTGTGGGTTAACACATTATTGCTTATCAGCATCCATATATACTAATATAATAAAGAGAGAGCGAATTTTGTATTACGATGTAAACCCCGGAATCATTGAACCCATAAAAAATTATGGTTCTATCTAAGGTACATTGTTCTAGATGGTAATAGGCTATAGTTTATGTACCTACATATATATGAGTATTATTTTAAGAACAAAGTCTACATCAGCTAAGCCACAGAAGCAAAATCTAGCATTGTATATTTTAAACATTCAATTAATAATTAACCAATTAATTGGTTAATATCATTCCATTAAACGTATAAATAAACATTTGCTATAATTTTTTTATCAGGAAAACGATGAAATTTATTATTATAAGTGAATTTTAGATTGCTTGGTTCCAATAACCACTTACCGGCCTAGGCCTGGGATTCTTCCTGATACCTCGCCTCGCTCTCGCCTTAGCGGCGAAGTATATCCGTATGTACACGAAAACCATTATGCAGGACGGTATGTAGAAGCTGCCCAACGCCGAATATATCACGTAGCCGATGTCGTCCGACACCTGAGGAAAATGGTAAAGATTAGAAAAGGATTTGAACATTTTATAAAGATTTTAACAATATCTTAAATTTTGTGTTTGTGTTTGGTGTAATATGTGTTATAGCTATGCTTAAGACTTTTTTGATAATTGTTTTATAAAAACTTTTTTGATACATACATAGACAAATGAAATGATTTTATGATTTTTTGGGTATGATAATTCAAAAAAAAATTGAATTACTGGAGTACCGGAAGATTAATCAATGTTATTGTATACCAATCGCGATTTAATATAGCCCTCTCACTTCCTCAATAAACAAGCTCTCTAACTCGAAAATATTTTTCTTAATCGGACCAATAGTTTCAGAGATTACCCCCTACATACAAACTCACAAACAAATTTTACTTCTTTATAATATTAGTATAGATTAGCCAAGTCAAATAACTTAATAACATATCCATTTTTCGGCGACACGTTGCGTCATGATTGGACATTGGTTGTTTCAGCAAAATCTTGGATTTCTGCTACAATAAAAGGTTAAATTTTCCGTCGACAAAGGATATCCGAAATGGAATTTTTTTAGTTTTTAGGTCACGTCTAGTAGACTGGGGCTTTTAAAAAGATTGATGACGCATGTGCGCCATAAAATATGTATGGAAATAGATATCATTAATTTGAAAATATCTTCGATCAATGATTTTTCTTGCCAATGGACTTAGACTTATATGATTGGTCGTTTGTTGTGTGGAATTTCTACATTTCCTCAAAAATCTTTAGTGTATAAATATTTATTCTTATTATGATTATGAATGTGTTCTAGTTTATTGTAGTTTAATACTGTTGTAGTATTCTTTTGTTGTGTTGAATCGGTTTCTTTAAGGAAAATTTAACATACTATATTGTATATTAACAAAGATTACATGCCGAATGTTAGTCATACTAGTGTACGGCTGCAACATTTTTTGCTACTTACATTAAATAAAAGAAAAAAACACACATATTAATTATTTACAATTTTGTCCTAACTTTAAATTCAACCCTAAACGGATGCTGCGCTAATGCAATAATGTGTCAACATTAAAAAAGTCATATTCGGTGATATTGATGTCTTCTGATAATGCGTCCTGTATTAAACATTATAAGTAAACTTTCAAGTCATTTAAACTGAATAAGTGTGGAAAAAAGTGTCTTAATTTAATGCTTAGAATATTGAAGTGTGTTCCATATTTTGCAATATACGATAATCTCATATAACTGAAAAACTTATTATTAGAAAAAGCTTTTCATTATATCAATCAACTTTTAATTCATTATATGAAAAATAGAAAAGATGGATATTCGTCTTCAAACAAATTTATTAAGAATAGATTTGACATGTTTAGAGGACATTTCATCAAAATAACGTCGTGTGGCTCGACGTAGTATTGTTTATTTACTATTCAGCGTCCATATAATCTTCTTTTAAAACAAAAGTACTCTTATTCTCTATAATTCGTATAAGCTGCTGGAAATAGCTGGAGTGTGTCGTAAAATGGAGTTTACATTAGTCGAAAAGACAGTTCGGTGGACTATCCAAGCAGCATTCTAAAACTACCTCAAGACGGTAGTAAAGCACTAAAGATAGTAGGGGCGCACATTGGATAGCGTGTGTTATTAAGAACATGATTATTTTATTATTCGAGACAATTTAAGAATTCTCTTGTACCTAACATTATTACTAACGTGTTTATAGTTTAAAAACTGGTGGTATTTACGCGTATAAGGTCGTATTTCGAATCTCATGTTATTATCGAGGTTCTTGCCGGTTCTTCTCTAGAATCTACATTCCGAGCCAGTGGTAGATTCATCAATTTTTTGTGCAAAAGTGCTTACTTGAATAAAGTATATTTTGATTATTTTTTATATGAAATAGTTAGCAAATTAGCAGGCGGGTCACGAGATATTAAGTGCTCATCAGCGCAATTACCGCTCATGGACATTTCCAGCACCATAGTCACAGATCCGTTGCCAGCTTAAAAACGAATAAGGAATGAAGAGGAATAGGAAGTAAGGAAAGAAAAAAGGCTAGGTTATACGCGCGTGAATCTACATATGTCGACGATAATGTTTTGCGTATACACAATCGTACAAGCGTACACGCGCGTGTACGCTTGTACGAAAGGCATGTCGCATGTATCGTCAAAGCGTGCGTTGGCGCGAAAACGAGCGTAAGATTGTGCGAAAGAGTTTATACGCGCAAAAGTCGGTGCAGTTTATAAAGGTCATATCATATGGCGAGATGTATATTTGTATGTTTTGCATTTTAATATTGTTTATCATTACTTTTATGATAAGAATTTACCGTCAATGCCCTGTTTTTGACGCTTAGACAACAACATGCACAGGAGATACCAGGTTACAGATTATTTTTTTTTCAGATATGAAACTAAAACTTACAAAGTGAAGTGGGCTGTACCACACTCTCATATCAAAACAACATAAAGTAGTATAGCAATTCTTACGGTGAGTGAGTGAGGTCCTGAAGTTTAGGCCTTTTTTTTATTCCTCCATCATCTTTTCTGCTGCCGCAGTTTCCAGTTTACGTTATGGAAACTTATACGTATGAACATATAATTTTATATGTATGTAGCCGTTGTTCAGGTTTTTCATTAAACATATAATATAATTTCGTCTTATGATCGTTCCATTACTATTTTCCTCGCTTAAGAGAAAGCGGAGCTTACATAGATAAAAAAATATGTATACAAAGGCGCTAACCTTCTGTCCTAGAAGTAACTTTCGTTAGATATAAATCTGAATCAGTGCCTTTGCCTTTATAATAAGAATTGCGAAGGATTAGGGGCGTTAAATAAGATGTCGAGATAAAATAAATTGTATTACTTTTATTGTGAACGTAAAAAGAAAAAAGTCGCCTTATATGCAATTGTGTTTTAGGGATATAAAACTAAATTGTATGTGCAAAATAGCGGTGATCCGGCAGTGTTGGTTATGTTATCTATTATAGAAATTTACTTATATTTATGAATTGTATCAGTACCAATTTTGATGATTTTTATCGTAAGGTTTTATATATTAATATTAATATTAAGAGTGTGTAAATAACTGTCTAACTGTCTGCTTGTTCTCTTTTCAACGTAAACCGATTTCGTTGAATTTTGAAATAGAAATAGATGGACATGGATTATTTTTTAACGTGAAAAAGGGGTAATATAGATGGAAGCTTGTATGAAGTGCTCATCATTGCTCAAAGAAATAAGCTATTCCAAAAATGTATTCTTCTGATGAAGTCGCAGTAATCAACTAGTACGTCATACTAGGTATATAATATAATCAAGATCAGTGGAAACCAGTCGAAGATGAAACTTAACGGATGAAGGTAAATCGCTCATGATTTATGTAATCGCTGAGAAGAATACATATTTTAACATGGAATGACAATTCGATGTAAATGGATCAAAATTATAAGTAAAACAGATTATATTTCTTATTTAATGGGGGTAACGTGATCAAAAATTACGTTACAGCGCCATCTATTAACGATTCCTCAAACTATACAATTATGGAAAAATGCCAGAAGTTTTTTACGTCGAAAACGATAATTTCATAACGATTTAAATGTTGGAACGTAATAATTTATACAAGTTATCCATTTTTCCCTTTTGGTAAAGTTGTTCGTAGACAGTTAAGTACTATATAACTTAAGTGCGTAAAAGGTTTTAGTCGGCCATTACTATAAATACACAGGGATGGGTGTTTCCATTAAGTTTCAGTCTCGAAATTGTTTTTTATAACATCATAATACTTTAAATATGCTATGAAATTCATATTTTTTCGGTTTACGCCGCGAGATCTTTCGGTAGATCAAGGTCAGCTATTCATTTTTTAAATAAAAATCGCATCACACTTAATTGCTTAATTAGGATCTTATGTTGTGTTTACTTCTGGATCCTGATACATACGTACATATGTATAATACAGACGTTTGCATAAGCAGGGATCGAACCCTCGACTGTTAGCGCTTTAGTCAGCTGCAGTGACCACTTCGCCAACGTGTCAATTTTATATAGATATTAAAGTTTGCTTTCTTCGTATCGAATTATTCCTTAGTGGTAGTTTACCACTTGGTTTCAAATAAAGGAGATGAAATCAATTAAGTATTTAGTATCTATTATAAATAACATTATATATATTTTCAAAGTCCGGCAGATGTGGCCGATAGAAACCACTTAACCTCAGGTGGATACTATTTGCTTTTTGCTCCCCTTTGTACTATGTATATATCATACTACATGTTGATAATACATAGTATCCTTGATGCATTACACTTGTGTCCTATGTTGGACACAAGATGTTATTCATATAATCGATATGTAATGAAGAACACCGTTGCTTCCACTTGCCAGAAACTGATCAAAAAGTGCCGATCAACTAAAAACAAAAAGTGCTTACGTTTGCGTAGTCTTAGCTGTTGTATAATTTATACTATTATTTTAAATAGGTAAAATTAGTATGTATATATTTAGGTAATCTTTGAAATTATTGATCCTGATTTGAAAAATTCTTTTTACTTTGTATGGCTCGTTTATTAAGGAAGATTTAGGCTATACATCATTTTGCGCTACGACTCATAGGAGTGTAGACGTAATCATAAACCCAAGGGGCAGATAGTCTGACATTTAAGTAGCTGTCAAATAAGCAAAACTCCACTAAATAGTACTACATGGCGCCAGTGTGATCACAATTTCCTTACATTAGAAACTTTAAATCCTGTTTTGGTGCTGAAAACTTGTTTAAACTTTGTATAAAGTTTGTGTTTGTAATTGAAGTTCTCATATATTAAAATTAATTCAGTTTAAGTTTCAACGAGGGTAGTTATAAGGAAACAACGTTCTGCTAGCGGCTTCGTACGCGCTTTGTTCTAGAATTTTATCAGTACTCTAAAGTGGTATCTAGCTCACTCACTCACCGTTAAAGCACAGCTATAATAGTTAAATAGTATTATGCCGCATCCACTTAGAAGTGGAGTACTAACCGGTAAAGTTAGTTAAATGCATTTACTGCAGGCAATTGATCATTTAATATTAGCATAAAACAAGTGATTAATTAAAAAACCAAAAACCTGACTGCGTAATTAGATCAGCAGTCAACAATACTATTCAAAATTTATTACTAATCAATTTTAAGTCGTTATAAATGATAAACGCTAATTCTGATTGAAAAATGGTATTTGAAACCTAACAATGATTTTTAAATACCTATTCAACAATACCCCCCTTGATATAGTTCGTCAATTTTTTTTTTCACATTATGGCGTCCAATTCATACATGGACCGATAAACGTATTGCCCTCGCTTGCGTTTCGCAGTCAGCTAAAAAACTAACATTTTTCTTTATACATTAAGCTCGCCTGGTCGTACTGCAATACCTGGGACATATTTTATCTCTATTTTAACGGGAATTCCGCCAAACAAACAAGTCATACCGTTTTATTAAGCGTAGTAAATTGGAAGTGACGTGGAGTGCCCGACCGACCGTTAATGAAAGCTCAAATGACGGAGCTTTCGACTTAGTGCGAGCTTCACGACTGAATGCTATAAATATCTTTGATAAAGTTTGTTTTTCCTAAATAGTTCGTCTAATTAGACTAATTAGTTTAACCTAGATTTAACAAGCTATTTTTACGACTATGACGTATTGCAATTTATGTTCGGCTTACTTCGAAGATAACTGTGTTTATGCTCTCTATTAATCCATTAATGGATATTTTGTTCGTGCTCTTAACATTACATAATTAATGTTTTACAAATATTTTACGTACTAATATTTCATTTTATTTATGACCAGCTGTTCTCGCAGTTTCACTCGCGTTTATGGTTACTCCTTCGCTACTGTGAGTCGTCGTGAGATTTTATATAGCCTCAAAACCTTCCCCAATAAACGATATATCCAAAGCAGAAAGAATTTTTCAAATAGGATCTGTAGTTTCAGAGATTACCCCCTACATACTACCTTACCTAAATTTTATCGCTTTATAATATTAGTATACGTTGCTATAAAAGCTGTGTAATTAATTCTAATACATTTTTAATGTTATTTGTAACGTGCAAAAGCTATACACTTATAAAAAAGTTTCATAGCCTAAATGTGTTTACTAATATAGCGTATAAATGTACCGAATACATAAAATCAAAATCAAAAAATACTTTATTTAAGTAGGCTCTCACGAGCACTTTTGAATCGTCATACATGAAAAACAAAAAAAAAATTACATCAATAAAGAAGCTCCCACCTTATAGTGCAGACTATATACATATGTATACTAACTTGCACGATAACGCTTAAATGCGCAAACTTTTTTGCACAATTAAACGCGCGTATTTTTTAAGTATGTTGTCGAACTTTTAGAAGTAGTTGTCTTACTTGGCAATCGACTTTAATACTTTAACTTACTATTAAAATAGAAAAATAATTCTATTCAATATTTTACAATTCATATTTCACAATAAAAGAACATTTCTAAGGTTATACGAATAAATAAATATTGAAGCTAGCGAACAACATTTACAAGAGTACACACTCCAAACGACAATACAAATAAGCCGATAAAACTCTTAACAAAACACACAAAAGTCACAATGAAATATTAAAAATATAAACTCTTTGTACCGTTATTATCACAACTCCAGATTTTCTTCAATAGAACCGAAAATAGCAATACAATAATATTATATCTTAATGTGAAAACGCAGCCTCGAAATACTTTTTCCGGCGATACGGAGCGCAAAGCGAACCTTAAGGGGGTGGCATTGGGTCTGTTTTCATTTATTGATGTGACAAAATTTTCGTCCAACGATCCGAAAAGGGATGGTAAGTGAAAACGTGACCGCAGTTTCTGTCTAAATTACTCTGTGAGCTTAAGGCTTGCATTACTCTGTATTACCCTATATTAGCGGGCGTAAATGCAGGGTCACATCGTTAACGTTGCCCGCGTCGTTTTTATGACGTCAAAACGATTTTATTATTTCGTCTCATATTAAAGTTTCACTGGTTTATTCGTATGGATATGTTTATTGTTTAAATCGCTTTGTAATTTGTTTCTCGGTTAAATTGAATTCTGTTTTATTTGGCAGTCAATATATGTCCTTTGTGTGCCATCGGTAATTCATTATTCTGCGAATGCGATGTATATTGTATTTAATATTTATATGAAAGTTAACATTTAAAATAATTGAAGTAGGTACTTCATCGGAGTATAATCCATCTAACGTCGTACTTATCAATTGTTAATTGAAAACATAAAAAATCTAAAATTTACAAACGATCTAGATTTAGGTAAAACTACAGCTAGTTTCACCCGAGTTAATTCGAAGAAAAATTATAATTATATAATATTTACCTACTTTACTTATATCGGATATTGTACACTATTTTATTGGTTTCAATTTTGATTTCGCGTAATTTTGTTTCATTTATTTATTTATTATTAAAAAAAATAAAAGTAGCTTACGTTATCCCTTATAACATTAGCTATATATAGCTAGCTTATTAGTAAAATTCCCATCAAATCGGTCTATCCGACGGACCGACAGATAGACAAATATAAAAAAAAATATTTTTGATTTAAGTACCGCGTATACTTTTATATGCATTTAGTTAAAACCTTTTATTTATATTTGATATTACAAACAGACACTTCAATTTTATTTATTTGTGTATAAATATTTATTTCACAATAAAAAAATTATAAAGTTCAATCAAAATTTTTATTTACCTCCTTCAGTCTCTCGTCGAAAAAGACAAAAATTATTTTCGTAGTTACGAAATCTGAAAAGGTTCCTCTACAGTTGGCGCCATGGTCTCTCAGGAACGAATAAAAGTATCGTGTCAAGAGTTTCATCACGACAGCTTCTCGGACACAGCCTAATTGGCAGAACACGTAGAGCGGATTACCCGAGGGGTGTGGGTTCAAGTTTTGCTGTATTACAACTTATAATGTAATTTTATACAAGTTTCTGAACACTTTTTGATATATTGATGTTATAAAAAGATAAAATTTATGTTTAAGTTTGTATCTTAATTTTTTTTATTTGGATAGCCCGTTTATGAAGGAAGGTGATAGGCTATATTACATCACTCTACGACTCACAGCGAACCGGTAATTATAAATGCGAGTGGAGCCGCAAGGGATAACTAGTGACAAACCAATTTTTGCTGTAAACTAATTCATAACTAAATGTTTTTATAAAGCTTCTTATGTACTGGACTAGATTCTTCCCACGGCTTGACTTTCACCACATATGATTTCTACATATAAATCTTGAAGTTCATTTCACCCTTTTAGGGGTTTACTTTTTAAAAATTCATTATTAGCTGACATGTCCTGTCTATAAATTACCTACCCGTTAAATTTCGGCTTTAGAAATCGTAGTTTTTCGAGATTTTGTATTTTGTCAGTGAATAATAAGACAGCCCGCGACGAGCTCTAGTCAGTGGGACACTGACTAATCTTTACCATAGTTAATTTTCCATACTATCTATATTAATATGTATTATAAAAATGTAAAATTTGTTTGTATGTTTATAACTTTGTATATAGGGGAAACTGCTGATCCGATTTGAATTTTTTTTACGTTGGATAACCCGTTTATTGAAGGTTATAGGTTATATTACATCACGCTACAACTTATAAGAGCGAAGCAGTAATTATAAACGCGCGTAAAACCGCGAGGGGCAGGTAGTATAATATACATATTCACAGCGCGTATATCATTTAGTCTGTTTCCACCCTTACCCCACATAAGAGACATAAGACCTTGACATGTTAAAATGCGTAATTTCATACGATTGTTCCGTAAGTAGGTAATACCTCGGCTAAGCGGTAATGGCTTTTAAAACACCGCTTTAAAGGTGAAAATCCCGTGCTAGTGCATTTAACTTTTATAATGAGAAAACTAGCGCTAGAATTTTCTAGATTAGACGCAGTATAAGCGTTAAATTCTTTTTATATTTCTTGTTGTTCAAGTTAATAACGCTATTTTGTAGGTTAAAAAATTATAAACGATTGAAATTGTGAGAATTTCGTTTTGTTGACAATTTTTTATTGTATATTAACCGACCCTGGCGGTTTTACTCGCGTCTATAGCTATTACTTTGCTTCTGTGAGTTGTAGCCTGTTGTAATATAGCCTATAACCTTCCTCTAAATTAGAATTTTACAAAGCGGTTCAGTAGTTTGATTTTTAAAACAGAATAATTTGAATTAGTATATATATAGTATATGCAAGCAAGCGAAATTGTGTACTTTTTAGGTTTTGGATAATTATAAGAAGATATGGATACTGATAAGCAATAATGTGTCAACCAACAAAAATTAAATCTGGAGATATTGATGAATTTCGATAATGGGTCACGTTTTTAACATTATTCAAAAAAAATTCAAGTCATCTAAGCTAAATAAGTAGGAAAAAATTTTTTAATATAACGTTTCAAATATTGAAATGTGTTCCCCATATTTTGAAATATAAAAAAAAAATCATATATTTAAAAGACTTATAATTCGGTAAAACTATTTATTATATCAATTGGTTCTTAATTAATTATACCATTTATAAAAAGAGAAACGAAAGATCTTCAAACAAATTTATACAGAATGGGTTTGACTTTTTTGGAAGCCATTTTCTCAAAATAATATCCATACGGCTTAACATAATATTACTTAACAGCGTCCATATGTAAAAAATGATTTTTTGGTATAATTTTAAACAGTAAAATGATAAATGAACTCAAATGAGTTTGGAAGAGTAATTACTGAGTGTCCTATCTGTTCTCGAGAAATTCACATTTAAGCAGACTGACGCGGAACCGACACGAGATGGACTTGTAAAATATTGGTGCAAAAATACCGGCTCGTTGGTGAAAGAACATTTCGAACTGAAATGTCTATACTAATATTATAAAGGAGAAAAATATATAGATAGTTGAAGGAAAAAAGCTCAGGAACTACTGGCTTAAATAGAAATTTATTTGTATTGGATAGTTCATTTTATGAGGAAGGCTATATGGATGATAAGCAATAATGTGTTAACCCACAAAAAGTCAAATTCGTAGATATTGATGTATTTTGATACTGCGTCTCCTATTTAACATTATTCAAAAATTTTCAAATCATCTACAATAAATAAGTACGGAAAAAAGTTTCTTAATTTAATGTTTCGAATTTCTGTTACAATTTATACAGTAATCTCAAATATTTGAAAAACCAATCATTAGATAACAAATTAAATATATCAATCTGCTTTTAACTCATTATAAATATTATTAAAATACAAATAATAAGATGAATATATACTTCTTCAAACAGATTTATTAAGAATAGGTTAGACATGTTAAGACGCCATTTTTTCAAAATGAGGTCCGTGTGGACACAGTATTCCTTATCAGCATCCATATAACATCACGCTATGAAAAATAGGAACGGAGGATTGATGAAAAATAGTGAAAGAACGTTGAAGTACGAAATATAATTTAGTTCAATTTTCCTCAAATCAATGCGGTTGTAACCGTGGGGCATAGCTAGTTTCGAAAATAAAGTTATATGATTAATGGAAAATGTTTATTGCTGTTCGAACAAAATTCTTAGTTTTTAGGATACCGTAACCAAAGGGTGCTAATGGAACTATCATTAAGCCTTCTCCGTCTGTCCGTCAGTTAGCAGGCTGCATCTCAAGAACCGTTATAGGTACAGAGCTGTAATTTTCACAGAATGTGTATTTTTAGTGCCGTTTTAACATCAAATATTAAGTGGTCAAGTGCGAGTCGGATTCGCACAAGGGGGTTTATATATTACATATTGTTCATAGCGCTTATCCTTTATATCACATGAATATATATTTAATAAGTAAATAGTATTATATTTTTAACAATGGTATGGATTCCTTCATGTTTATGTCTTCAGCCATAACGGTATAACAGAAAATAAACAAGCGAGCAAACAAGCATCGATTTTTATATTAAAGACTAGCTGCTCCTCGATTCACCCGCGTTCATGGTTACTATTTCAACCTTATGAGTCGTAGCGTCATGTAAATAGCCTAAGCCAATCCTCCATAAAAGGGCTATCCAAAGCAAAAAGAATTTTTCAAATCCGATTAGTAGTTTCGGAGATTACTCCCTACATACGAACTTACAAATTTTACCTCTTTATAAATACTAGTATAGATAAAAAAGCTTACATTTCTTGAAACGTTTTGAGCATAGATTTTTATCTAAATCTGCCCGCTGTCCTCATTCAATATTTGCACGAAATAAAAATTGTACGTGTCCGCCCTTAGAGTGCTAACACGTTGCGGGTACACTTAGTTCAATGAAACATCCTTTAGAGATAAGAACATCTCATCAATATTACTAGCTGTCCCTTGTGGTTTAATTCGCGTTTATGGTTACTGCTTCGCTCCTATGAGTCGTAGCGTGATGTAATATAGCCTATAGCCGTCCTCAATAAATGAACTATCTAACACAAAAATAATTTTACAATTCGAACCAGTAGTTTTTGAGATTAACGCGTTCAAACAAACAAACAAAATCTTTTACAATATTAGTATAGATTAGGACGCTGATAAACAATACTGTTTCACGCCACGCGGACTTCAATTTGAGAAAATGGCGTCTTAAGATGTCAAACCTATTCTTAACAATTTTTTTTTAAAAACGTATATCTATTTTAATAGAATGTATAATTAATTAAAAGCAGATTGGTAGATTAAAAAGTTTTATCTAATTATATTATATTACTAGCTCCGCCTGTGACTTCGTACTGATTCATTGTTGTCAATTTCGTTTTCGGATAACCTCTTTATATTAATTAATTGAAATAAATATTTTTTAAAACAAAAGTAGCGTCAAAATCGCTCGAGCCGTTTCAGAGATTAACCGGAACAAACAGACAGACAAAAATAAAATTGTGTTTTCGATGTAAGTAGCCTAAATACTTTCATATAAATTTAGTTAAAAATTTAAATTCATTAATTGCCACTAATAATAATAAAATCATAATTCCTTTTCTTACACATCAGCTTTTTTTCTCATAAAAATTGCTATCGCTTTGAAGGGCCTTACTAGATTATGATATATTTTGACAGAACATGACAAGGGGTGAGTGTTGAAAATGTTTAAATATTGGGCGACATGTTTATGGATAGTCCGACATTCTTATGTTATTTGACAGCCCAAAACCCACACTTGTGGGTTTCATTAGTGATATAAAACAACTTTGTAACCAGGTAACAGTTACCTATAGTTAATCACAAAACTACTTTGCTATAATCCGCGAAACCATCTATAGCGGTATCATGCAGTATGAGCACCACCCGCCATTCCCCATACGCACACGCATACGCAGCACGAGCAAGCAAGCACCACCCATCCTCCCACATACGCACACGCATACGCAGCACGAGCAAGCAAACACGACCCGCCCCCCTACATATGCACACGCATACGCAGCACGAGCAAGCAAGCACCACACGCCCCCCACATATGCAGACGCATACGCAGCACGAGCAAGCAAACATCACCCGGCCCCCCACGTACGCACACGCATACACAGCACGAGCAAGCAAGTACCACCCGCCCTCCCACATACGCACACGCATACGTAGCACGAGCAATCACCACCCACCCTCACACATATCCACACTCACATGCAGCACAAAAAGGCAGCTTATGACATACGGTTGACCGTCTTCAATGTGGGTCAGCCAAACTAAACTACACAGCAAGTATTCGGAGCAGTGTCATGCATTCCGTTGCCATTTAATTATACTAACCAAAGACAAACAAAATGTTTCCTTATTAACATTTTTGCTTACTTTTGCATAACACTATCCTGCTCCAATGGTATTGTTGGAGATTTTTGTGTGATTAAAGTTAATTGAATTTTTACGCAAATTTTTCGGTAATATGGGGCTTTAGTTTCATACTAACGCCCTTTGGGAGATTCTCGCGAAGTAATCACTTTTTTTTTTAATTCTACAGGCGGTGCTGCATTCTAATTAAGGTTTAAGCGATAGGATACCCCAGAGATAGTATTTAGGAGTCCGTGAATGAAGTTTTGAATATAATTTGCGTGATTTTTATTATATTTGATGATGATAAGCAATAATATGTCAACCCACAAAAAGTCAAATTTGGAGATAATGATGTATTTTGATGCTGTGTAACCTACTTAACATTGTTAAAGAAAATTAAATAACCTCAACTAAATGAGTACGAAATAAAGTTTTTTTAATTTAATGTTTAGAATTTCAAGTGCGTTCCATATTTTGCTATTCATGCAATAATATCAAACATTTGAAAACTTACTATTAGATAAATCTCTTTATTATACCAACCTGCTTTTAACTCATTATAACTTTTATCAAAATAGAAAAGAAAAAAATAATATATACGTCTTCAAAACAAATTTATTAAGAATGGGTTTGACATCTTTCGACGCCATTTTCTCAAAATGAAGGGCGCGTGGCTTGATATAGTATTGAGCAGTACTATATCAGCGTCCATGTAAGGTAAAAATTATATTTGTAAGTTTTGCATAACGTAGTAACAGATACCTACGCAGTCGGGAAGTTACGATAGCAAAAGTCAAAAATAGGGCACTAACCAGAGGCGTAACTATACCATTTGAGGCCCGTGGCCAATTCTTTGGATGGGGCCTCCCAGTAAAAATCGTCACCTTAAAACTTAATTTTAATAGACTACTTAAGTAGTTTCCTAAAACTATTAATAATATTATGATTATTTTAGTTACATATCTGATAGGTTTTATTTTTTTAAATAGATTTATACATATTTATAATTAAATAACAATTTACTTTTAATAAGATTTTTATTAATAAATTTCTTTTAAGCTGGGGCCCTCTCGGGTCAGGGGCCCGTGGCTTTTTGCCAGTCCTGCCACGATATAGTTACATCACTGGCTTAAAAGTAAACTTTTTTAGATGTAAAGCAAAGCAAACAATAGCAAATCAAACAAATGTAATTCTTTATGAAAGTCTGAGATGAAAACTTTTAATTGTAATATTACTTGACGATTGAGATTTTTGTTGACCAACTCCTGTACCGCGCATGATTTCAAGCGACTTCAAAAACCGGAGATTTTTTTTATGTTTCCAGAACTTTGTCATTTCAATTTTTTTTTATTTGAAAGAGTATACTGTCACAAAAGTCCTATATACATTTTATTTAAATCTTATAGTTTAAAATTAATGTAAATAACAACAAAATAAAATAATATTTTTTAGGTCTTTGCCAATATTATTATTATTAATACGTATTTGTTATAAGATGATTTTGTGAAAATGGCGTGTAAAGATGTCAAGCCTATTCTTAAAAATCTTTTTGAAGAAGTATATATCAATCAATTTATTTATTTGATATAACGTGTATTAAATTAAAAATAGATTAATATACCAAATATTTAAAAGTTTTATATAAAATTGTATTTTTCAATATAGAAGATTATTGTATAAAGTGCAAAATATAGAACGCACTTGAAATTCGAAACATGAAATTAAGAAACTTTTTCCCATACTTATATAGTTTCGACGACTTCAAACTTTTTTGAATAATGTTAATAGGTGACGCATTATCAAATACATCGATATCTCCGAAATTGACTGTTTGTGGGTTGACACATTATAGCTTATCAGCATCATAATGATGGCTGGAAATATTAAATAACATTATAAAAATATACATTCTTATAATAAACATTTAGTGTTATAAGTATTGTTTACTCGACAATATCATGCGCGAATTTAGACTCGCCTCGTGTTCAGACCAACACACGTACATATACCTCATATATGGATGGTGATAAGCAAAAATATGTCAACCCACAAAAACTCAAATTTGGAGATAATGATGTATTTTGATACTGTGTAATCTACTTAACATTGGTAAAGAAAATTCAAGTAAACTAAATTTCATATTTTGCAATTTATACAATAATCTCAATTATTTGAAAAACTTGTTATCAGATAACACATTTTATATATAAATCTGCTTTTAATTCATTAGCCCTTTTATCAAAATCGAAAAAGAGATCGATATATACATCTTTAATTATTAAAAAATAAATTTATTAGGAATAGGTTTGACATCTTTAGACGCAATTTTCTCAAATTGAAGTTCGTGTGGCTTCACACAGTATTGCTTATCAGCGGTCATATATCGTATAATATCATTGGCTTGGGCCGTTCATATCTCTATCATCTCGCCTTGTACATAGACATTCACCAGAATACATATTTCAACGGAATTTTATATGAGTATTTCTGGCGCGATAAAAACTTTTGCTCCTATGATTTCCCAATAGAGAAGTGTGGATGGCGAAAGCTTTAAACAGGCCAAATTAAATATTGCTTGTATACCTGTAGACGTTCTTCGGGTTTACTTTGGGTTTTGTTAGGCTAATTGGATTTGAATTTCGCTTAATTCATATTTAATATTAGGGGTCTTATAACGATAACGCAGTAAAACCTTTTTTATTGCCCGACGTTTCGAAGTTGCATCCGTCGTGTCAGCTTGTGACCACGATGAACATGAATAGCATAAATCAAGAAAGTTTAAAATATATAATTTCGTTTAAGTTTATATATGGATGCTGATAAGCAATAATGTGTCAACCCACGAAAAGTCAAATTTGGAGATATTGATATATTCTGATAATGCATTTCGTATATAATATTTTACGAAAAAATTTCAAGTCATCTGAATTAAATAAATACGAAAAAAAGTTTCTTAAACTAATGTTTAGAATATTGAAGTGAGTTCCATATTTAGGATTATGCGATAATTAAATGTTTTTAAAAACTTATTTTTAGATAAAACTCTTTACTAGGCTCTTTACTCTATATATTAATTAATTATACTTTTTATCTAAATAGAAAAGAAAAGATGGATATATAATTCTTCAAACAGATGTGTTAAGAATAGGTTCGACATCTTTAGACGCCATTTTCTCAAAATGAAGTTCGTATGGCTTGACACAGTATTGCATATCAGCGTCCATATTTAAAATTTTTTGAGTATTAAACTTATTTATATATTACGTGGATAATCTTTGTATAAAATTTTGTAGGCTGTTTAACCTACACATACGAGACAATAAGGAATAGACAATATAAAATAGAAAGTAAAAAAAAAACCTCGATAATCGATTCGTTGGGACTATTTCAAGGAGCCTCAACACGATATTTCTGCTGTAAATTCCTGAGGAGTTGTGTATCCTCATCCCAAATGACGGTTCAGCATCAGGTTAAGGTTACTATGCTATTTTGATATCATTTACAGTAACGTAAATTTCGAGTCCATTAGACCAGTAGAAATCGGTCAGATCCTTTTAACTATGGGAACTAACTGATAACCTTGAAACGTCAGAACACTAAATTGTAACTCAAATCAGTTCATCGTTTTAGGGTGACATTTCCAAAATTTTCTTAGTGGATGCTTGTAGTTTAAAAGGCATTAAAGATCAAAATTTCATGTTTATAGCGGTTGAGGCCCTGCATTGATGAATCAGTCAGTCATTTAGGACAAGTAATTATATGGACGCTGATAAGCAATACTGTGTCAAGCCACACGGACTTCATTTTGAGAAAATTGCGTCTAAAGATTTCAAACCAATTCTTAACAAATATGTTTGAAAAAGTATTTATCCATCTTTTCCTTTGTTTTTTGATAAAAAGTATAAGTAATTGAAATGAGACTGATATATTTATTATATTATCTAATAAAAAGTTTTTCAAATATTTTAGACTATTGTATAAATTGCAAAATATGGAACGCACTTGAAATTGGAAAGAATTAATTAAGAAACTTTTTACCATACTTATTTAGTTTATATGACTTAAATTATTTTAAGTAATGTTTAATAGGCGATGCAGTGTCAAAATACATCAATAACTTTGAATTTAACTTTTTGTGGGTTGAAACATTATTGCTTATCTGCATCCATATATGTATTGATTAAAAATAAAATATTAGCATTCCGTACTCTCTATGTAAACTACTAGT
Organism: Hypolimnas misippus; assembly: GCA_037950945.1. Classification (NCBI taxonomy): domain Eukaryota; kingdom Metazoa; phylum Arthropoda; class Insecta; order Lepidoptera; family Nymphalidae; genus Hypolimnas; species Hypolimnas misippus. The sequence continues at coordinate 9,464,071 of JBBEEQ010000009.1, forward strand.
GATTTTATATGTATATGTATAGATACGTGTGCAAGTAAGTAAGGTAAAATTTTTGCTTAACGTTTTAATATCTATCTATCTATCTATCTACAGAGATAAAAAAACGTGATGACAGTAGTTACAAGAAGAGAGTTCAATACTACAGACGGAATTAGACCCCTTTTAATATCATTCATAGTATCCATCACATGAGCACACAATGTATGTCCCAATTATTACATTTTACATTTAATTAAATTGTTTAGTGCGAATGCCAAGTCAATTTATTTAAAACAGATAATATTTTTTAACATATGACTATATTGACCTAAAACATTTTTAAGTAAGTACTAATTAGTAACATACATCTCGTATATAAATGGGTTGTAAACTTGTATATAATTAGATTCTCCGAAACCGTTTAATTAAAGCTGATTATCTTGGATTTCGTGTTGTTTATATTGAATATGTTCAGTATGTATTGGACTAATTTATTTAACACTAGCTCTTGCCTGCGACTTCTTCCGCGTTTTCGTCGTTTTTCCAAAAAAAGTAGCGTATGTCCTTCCTCAGGGTTCAGTGGTTTTGATGTGACAGACAGATTAACTATCGTAATTTAATAGGAAAATATAATATGTCATTCCACAATACTTGATTTCTATGCTTTTTTTTATTAAATAGGTAAAAATGTTAACTTTTTTAAATTAGGGATGAGTGAGAGTATTATAAACGTAAGAGTAAATAAATATAATCAGAATGCTCCGAACTGCTAACCTGTCAGGAGTTACACGTGTTATTGTGAGTCAACCATAAAAGATAGACATATGCTGTTGAGGGATATTTAGGAAATTTTATGTAGAATATTTCCGTCATACATGATTTCTATGTAACTTTAACCATTAAGGCTGCATACTCGACGGAAGCTTAAAAATTGGGGTAACGTCTCCCGTTTTCCCTTTATTACTCTGCTCCTATTGATTGTAACGTGATGAAAAGTATACTATAACCTGCCCAGGAGTATGAAGAATAATTAACCAAGTTTCGTTAAAATCCGTCGAGTAGTTTTTGTTTCTATAAGGAACATACATACAGACAGACAGACAGACGGACAAAAATTTTACTGATTGCATTTTTGGAATCAGTATCGATCACTAATCACCCCCTGATAGTTATTTTGAAAATATATTTCATGTACAGAATTGACCTCTTTACAGATTTATTATAAGTATAGATTATATGTACATAAGTTTGAAATCTTGTTACTTATATACATATATAGATTAACTGTTATCCGTGACTCTGTACCACTGACAAATTCATGGGTTTTAAATATTTTTGGCGCGGAATCATTATTTTGTTTTTCTAAAATAAAAGCAGCTTAAGTTTTTCCTTATAACATCTATCAGCCTATGAAAGGCATGTCAAATTGATATAAAATTAAAGATTAAAAAATATCCCCGACAGTCTATTCGTTGGGACCATTTCAACGAGCTTCAAAACGTCTGCTGTTCGTGAGGAGTGCTGAATCATGTTGTTTTCAAACGATGCTGCAGCACCAGGTCAAGGAAATGCAACTATGTAATTTTAATATCATTATTACTTTGCGGAATTCTATTTTTTCCATTGATAATTAATCAAAAAACTATTTTGCTGTAATCAGCGAAACCATCTACAGCTGTCTGGTATCATGCAGTATGAACACCACCCGCTCCCCCATATTGCGTATATGGAGTACAAGCAGGCAAGTGAAAAATTTGTTGTAAAATATTATAATATAATAAATTACTAAGTATGAATTACTCCCGTGCGATGCCGGGGCATGTATAGTCTATTTTTTACATTTACATGTGCTAAGCCACCAAAATTTTATGGGTTACCTAAAATACACAAAACTGGTGCTCCGTTGCGTCCTATTGTAAACCAAATCGATACACCAACATATAGATTGGCTCAACACATAGCAAGGATATTGTCACCACTCCGAGGACACACGGAAGCTTATGTGAAGGATTCTTACCAGTTTGTTGGTGAAATCAAAGATCTTAATTTAACCAACAATGAGACAATGGTTAGTTTTAATGTCCAGTCATTGTTCACCAGCCTACCCATACAAGACTGCATCGAAATTGTCAAGAGGAAGCTACAAACAAAAAACATGCCTATCGAGTATGCAGAGCTGTTACATCACTGCCTTACATCTGGATATTTATTGTGGAATGATGAATTCTATGTGCAAGTCGACGGAGTTGCAATGGGTTCTCCAGTATCCCCAAAAATTTTTAGTCATGATTTTTTTTTGTGTTTCACAATTACTCGAAAGCGGCTTAGCAGATTTGGTTATTTCATGTTTTTGTTTTTAGGGTTCCGTAGTAAAAAACGGAACCCTTATAGTTTCGCCATGTCCGTCCGTCTGTCTGTCTGTCCGCGGCTTTGCTCCGAAACCCTTAATACCAGAAAGCTGTAATTCGGTATGAGTATACATATGAATTACGCCGAGAAACGTACAATAAAATCTTAAAAATATTTTTTTTCAGGGTGTCTTCCCTATGTGTTAAGAGAGACCAAAAATTTTTTTTCTCATTTATCCCATGTTGTGGGGTATCGTTAGATAGGTCTTTTAAAAATGTTATAGGTGTGGGAAAACCATTTTTCCGAACGACGAACTGTTTCCGAAATATTAAGCTTTGAAGTGTCAATTTTTCTTAGAGTCAAGTGTCCCCTCAAGGGGGGGGGCCCTTTACCCACTAAACTGCTGCGTCTAAAAATATGAAAAAATTCACGATAGTGGTATATATAATGAATTTAAAAGGAAAATTATCACGGCTATGTGGGTTCTTGTGGTTATCGAGTTATAGATGATCTAAGTAAAAATAAATATTTCACTTTTTAAAGCATCACATTATGTAAATATTAATAATTTTAAATTAATATATGAATTTAAATGAATAAATAAATAAATATCTAATAAGTTTAAATTAAAATAAAATATAAAATAAGGTATGAAACAATGTCTCAATAAAACATGTCGCGAGTGATTCTGAATCACGCTTATGAAGTTTTCAACCAAATCTCCATAGATTTCATAGGCGCTAATAGATACGGATTACGTACCTATCTCTTATTCTCTTCTTAAAGAGAAATTAAAAATAATTTTATAATAATAAAAGGTTTAAAATTGTAAGTACGTATATTGTATAAACTGACTTAAAAAAGGAAATTCCCAGTTCGTCGTAAACTTTTTTACGAAAATAGGTACTCGAAGATTGCTTGACCGATCTTGACAATTCTGACAACTACGGAACCCTACATTGTGCGTGGCCCGACACGCACTTGGCTGATTTTATTGTTCTTCCATTGGTCCTAAATTTTGTAGTCACATCGGTTTAGTACTTTATTTTCAAAATAATAACAATAAGTCCACCATTCGATTTAATAAAACTGCGTATTTTGCTTTTATGATTTGTACTTTCTGATTTCAAACAAAGAGGGTTCTGTATTTGACCGACATGTATAAGTAATAAGTAAAAACTACTAATCTGGTTTGGAATTCAATATGTCGTAGAACGTATAAGTCGCTGAACTGATTATCGTAATAACGGGTAAACGCACTGACTGTTGTGAGTCACGAGGACAGAGTCGTATACTATCCAATACTACTGGGTTATGCACACTTCCGTTAGAGAAACCGAAATATTTTTTTATTGGGTGCATTTTTTTTTACAGGGGATTAAAAATAATAATTGAAGCCTCCAAGGCGAAACTGTCGGTTTACCTACCTAGTATATTTGGTTATACTTTCATCCATTTTAGTTTTGATACAAAATCGTGGACACCGTACCACCGAACGTAGAAAAAGACACTACTATCGCGCAGCTATCGCTGTCCCCGTCAGATATATAAGCGTATATTTTTCAAAGATTTTAGTACGTAATTTATTAGGTTATGATAAAGATCTTCGGAGATAAACAAAAGAACTCTTCAATAACTAATAGCAAATGACCCGCGATTGCTACGTCCGTATGTCTGTGTATACAACAACAGTTGCATTTGAAATCGGTTACATTTTACTGCGAAAAACGTAACTAAAAAATACTTTTATGCCATTAAATTTTTTAGGTTGATGACCTTTTATACAAATACAAGCGGATCGCATCGGCTTCGTCCGGGATACATATAGATTTACATCCCCTAATTCACCTGCTTAGGGGTAAATTAAAAAGAAAAGGCCGATGTACATTCGAATTTATTTCCAACCAGAAGTAATCATAGTAATTTCGTGTTTCTTAATTTAAAAATTATGGACTTTTATTCAACCGTTTATTTCTTTATGGGGTTTTATTTTCAAAAATTCTTTATTATTCATTATTAGTTGATGCTTTTTTTTGTTAACGCAGAGGAAATCTTCGAAAATATATCCGATTCCTGGGTAGCAGATCGTGTTATGTGGAGATTTCTACCCATTAAAACCTCAGCGATGGCCTTCCTCAGCAGGGAAATGGAGAGGCCGCGGGATCGTTCTTAGTAGATCCTTAGATTTGTTAGTATAACCTCAGCGGTTTAGGCTCTGCGTTTATGAATCAGTCAGTCAGGACAAGTAATTATATAAGTATAAATTTTCTATCACCAGGCCCGCACCGTCCATACGTGCAAAGTCGTGCGACGCACGACGGCGCTGAGTCAACAAGGCGCCGGGCCTATACTTAAAATTTTCAAATTTCTAATATTAACATTGTATTTCGTATTAAAAACTTTGCGGAAAAGACTTGTTGATTGGACTAAACCATTTTGTAGTAATGTCGCCACTACAAGGCGCATATAAGACAGTTGCACGACGGCGCCGAGTAGGCTTGGCGCGGGCCTGTCTATCACGATACGTGATGTCACTATAAAAACGATATTTTTCATCCATCTTCAAAAATCAATTATGGAAATTTCTTGTAAACAATTAGCGTGTTTTTATATTGGTTTTTGTTAAATTGAATTGACAATTTTGCGCTTTATCCTCTAGTTAATAATGTCTATATTCTAACGAAATTAAATGTCAACAGAAATGTAAATTCAGTTTAATAAATTCCGGTAGGATCATGGCTGAGTGTTAAAGAATATGGAATGGACAATAATATTATTATGTTACATATTATTAGGTTTAAAATAATGCAACGGCATAGATAGTGTTAATATCTTGTCCATAATATTACTTTTTAGAAATATTTTAGTTAGTAACAAGTTGGATGCTGATAAACAATAAAATGTTAATCCACAAAAAGTCAAATTCGGAGATATCGATGTATTCGATACAGTGGGTCATGTGTAACATTATTCAAAATAATGTTACGAAATTGAACTCTTCGAAAAACGGAACTCTGTTAAGGATCGCTAACTATCAAGAAATCAATCCATTGATTGTTCGCACGAGTTTCTGTTTTTAATGTTACGTCGTCTAAATAGAATGAGTATCAAAAAAGTTTCTTAATTTAATGTTCCGAATTTCAAATGCATTCCATATTTTGCAATTTATACAATAATCTCATATATTTGAAAAATTTAATATTAGTAAAAACTTTTTATTACATTAATCTGATTTTAATTAACTTTACTTTTTATCAAAATAGAAAAGAAAAGATAACGTTGTCTTAGATTTTTGCGATTAAATTTTAAACGGATTTAAATCGCGTATATTAACTATTTTTATCGTTCCGACGTTTCGAGCACTTTGCAGCGTTCGTGGTCACAGGTAGACTACCCGTTTAAAAAGTTTTATTTCAAAGAAAAGATACTACATTAAACAAATAAAAAAACGCAGTTAAGAATATGTTTAACATCTTAAGACGCCATTTTTTCAAAATGAAGTCTGTTCGACTCGACAGACTATTTCATATCAGCGTCTAGTTATAAGTACATTTTTGGCATTGAAATGATTTACAGTGAAATTATCAAATAGAAATGTGTTTAAAATACAGCCCCTATCTGCTGGGATAGCAACTCTTATTGAGAAACTTCTTGAATACGGTTGAAAATGTATACATTTGTTCAAAGACAATATTTGTCCCATTTAATAACGATACACGAAAATCTTTTTCTCGACAAACTTCAATATTTCTTTATACCCTTTTGTTTTGAAAAGTAAACCTCCCTTTGCTTACTCGAGGGTAAGAGAAATGTTTAATAAAAAAAACTATGCCTTTGTTTATTCGACCCTGAATATTCATAAATTATATCGTGAAAACATTCTCTGCATAGACAATTACACTTTATAATCATTTTGGTAACCTAGCTGATCTGCATGGGTAAAAAAAGGCCATGGGCGTAAAAAGTAACAGCCCGTAAATGTCCCACTGCTGGGCAAGGCTTCCTATCCCATTAAGGTTTAGGGCTTTATCCATGGTTCTACACTGTAGGAGGATATTCATGAGTCAGAATTTTTCTGGCAAATTTAGGTATTTCTACGATGTTTTCCTTCACCGAACACGAGATGAATTAAACATAGTCAACAGTTGAGATCAGCGTGTTAGCCACTGGGCCATCTCGGCTCTAGGTAAGGGCGTGTTAAACTTGGTAAGGACGTGTGCTGAACCATTTTTCTCTCAGAAAAGTAATGTGAAGTAGCTAATATAGCGTTTAGTACGGTGAGTGAGAGAGTCGGAAGCCTAATTCCTCAATTCCTTTCTTTCCTTCCTATTTCATTACATAACTCATTTCTTTTTAAGCTGGACACGTGTTTGTGGCTGCCCTGGAGCTGTAAATGGTCATGGGCGGTGATGACTTAACATCAGATGACCTGACTGTTCGTTTGTTCGCTATTATTTATATTAAAAATAACAGATCTCCTTAAATAAATTGGTCAATATCAAACTTATCAGTTTTATAATTACACTGTCCCTTTCGGTTTCACTCGCGTTTATGGTTACTGCTTCTCTCCTAGAAGACATAGCGTGATGTAATATAGCCTATAAGCTTCCTCAATCCTCAAGCAAGACTCAACGCATAAAGGATTTGTCGAATCGGAGTAGTTTTCATTACCTCTTATATACAAGTCTACAAAAAATTTTTACCTATTTATATTTAGTATATTTAACGGTATATAAAGAGTATATTATACCAAGAGCCTTATAGAAGGACACAAAATGGTCCTAGCCAGTTTCTTAAATATCATATTTTATGCCCCATCCAAAAACATTTTTCTAAATGAGTCTTTGAAAGCAATTTTAACATTAAACACTCGTTAGGTTAGGGGATGATATTTATTATTTTTCGATTATTTCATGAAACGGCTCCATGTTGGAATAACTTAAAATATTATAATATAATTTTTAGACAATATTTTCAATATCATTAATCCCAACTAATAAATTATATTAAAGTGTATGTTTGTAAATTCTTATTGTGAGATCGATAGTTACTTAGGTTTGATATATGTATGTAGTTATTTTTAATTTCTCTTTCTTTTTATTATTATTAGAATTAACAGGTTGTCACTAAATGCATATGAAAGTATTTACGGTACTTACATTAAAAATCAATTGTTTAAATTTTTGTCTGTCTGTTTGTTCTGGTTCATTTTTGAAACGACAGAACCGATTTCGAAAGGACTTCCACTCGCAGATAGCTAATGTTATAAGGAGTAACATTGGCTACATATTTTAATTAAAAATTTAATTTAAATTTAGTAAATTCGGACCATAATTAATTAGCTTTTCATTGTTTGAATACCCACTCCCTGCAAACCCTTAAATGCATGATTTTTATTTATTTCATCAGGATAAAAACAATTTACGTAAACAGATTAACCAGTAGATTTATGGAATAGTAAAAAATAGTAAAAAAATCAGTATCCATTATTGTATTACAGGACATGGAAAATATAAACATACAGCTAAGTTAGATGTTTAGTAAAATTTTTAGTTGGTAGTGGACTTTTAATAAGCGTTTCAATTTTGATACACCATGCATTAAAGTGTTAAAGACTACGCCAAGTGTTGCCAGTAAATAAAATTACGTAAAGATGCCCATCTTATTCGTCCATCTATAAAATCAAGGGAAACAAAAGAAAAGTTTTAGTAAATAATTCGTACGCTGAAAGCCTTTAGTGATGGTCCGTTAAAAATCGTCCTCATGCATCACTCTGCGCTGTGTTAACCTTTTTACTGGCTTTAGGGATGGGATATTGTTTTATCGATACTTTGTAAATAAATTTATTTTATATGTCATTCTTCTTGTTTTATTGGAAAAAAGTTATTTTTAACGGTAAAATACGCAATGATTATACAGACTGAAAAAAAGTTTTTTTTTTAAATAAAAAAGTAATTGAAATCGTCGGAGACGTTTTTTTGCATAATCACCGACTACTCGAAAACAGCTTGGCTGATTTGATTAATTCTTTTTATTTGTTTGAAAGAATATACTCTCATCATAATACAAAAAATGATTACTACTACCTATTTAAATTAAGCCCACACTTTCCCGAAAATATATATCTAGATTATCTGCGTTTCGTACAATGTGTGCGAGAGCCTAAGCTTTTCTGTGTTTCAACGGTACAACCGTTCATCGTACAGATTAGTCCCATAGAATTTCCATCAAAATCAGTTCGGTAGTCTAATTTTAAAATCAAAACAACTGAAATAAGAATATCATTCAAATAAACGGAATTACGTATTTTGCTTTTGAAGTATGTTTCTAATTTTTTAAAAAGGCTTGTTTTCAAACTTTGTTTGAAAAGATATCTTTGTGATATTGTTGACCGAAATTATAATAACAATTCACAAACGAGTAATAATGTGAACTTTACAAAAGTCCCTCACACACATACACACACACAGACGCTTTTAAGTTACTTTTATTTCATAAACAGATATAATTCTTGCTTTCAACTAGATAGAATAGAAAAATGAATTCATAACCAAATTTATCATAATCATTTTAACAAAACATCTATGTAAATTATTAAAATCAAAATTTTTAAAATCAAAATAGTAATTTACATTCTCTTTTTGAACGTCACGAAAATGAATCTACTATGGTTTCGGGAAAGTATAACCTCAGGCCTGAGAAGAAACCGCGAAGACTTTCAGCGGGACTTTAATTTCTTAACAACGTCAAGATTGGTTACAAAACGTAAAATGTATTGAAACAGCCTACAAGCGATCGCGTTATTCTCATTGTGTATTATCATCCATGAAATCTATACTAATATTATAAAGCTGAAGAGTTTGTTTGGTTGAACGCGCTAATCTCAGGAGCCACTAGGTCAAATTGAAAAATTATTTTTGTGTCAGATACTTTAATTATTGAGGAAAGCTATAGGCTATATTATATCACGATTTAACTCTTACGATGCAGAAACCATAAACGCGAGTGAACCGCAGGGGAAAACTATAGTATCAAAATAACCTCTACACACAAACGTTTCTTTATAATATTTTTGACTTTGCTATAAAAGCATTTTGAACGCAGCAATCATATTCACGTATAAATCTTTGTACACATTAAAATATTTCAATTACAAAAATAATGACAGTTTTTCATTAAATCATTTTACGTTCATTGCAATATTAAATATTCGACGCAATAAATTATTTTTATTCCGCACGGAATAAAAGCTTTTAGTAACGCGTATCAATGTCGCTTCGATATATCATTTTGAACGTAACTTATTTAATATTTATTTCGTAATGAATAAATAATGTAACAGGCATATAACGTTATTGCGTTGATCGGTGATGCAGTGGGAATATAGTACTGGATTCTGCACGCGACTTTCTCTACGTAGTATATTAATAACTTTACCGAAATTTTTCATCTAAATAAAAATTTGGTTATCAAAAAACGTAGCGTATTTTGTTTTTTAAGTCTAATGCTTTTAAGAAAAGCCTAAGTCATGGAGAAAAACTGAAAACCACTATTGAAGTACCCGTTTTATTTTATTGAGCATTACATTGCTGCACTTAATTGTACTCTATGTAGTGTTTCCTTTATTCTTTAGCTACGTTTTATATATTTTTTTAAGTTAACCAAATAAATATATACATATTTTTAATACAATTATTTATATGTTTACCGAAACATGTTTAAAAAATGTAAAACATATCAAACATCGATACAAATCGACGCGCACATCACTAGCATCGCTGTACGTCTATAGCAATTTATTTCACAAATGCGTTTGTTTGTATGTAACATTCCACTTTTATGAAAATATGTGCGGCATCGGATACATTCGTTTTTACTGGCGAACCATAGATTACGGTAAAAGGTTTGTAATATGAATGTCTGTTTTGTGATTTACGTTCCTATTAACTTCGCGGTTCAGTTCTGGAGCCGAGATGGCCTAGTGGTTAGAATACGGCGATCTTTACCGTTGTTCGCGAGTTCAAACCCCGGCTAGCACCGCTGCTTCCAAGAGCTAAAATTTGTGTTTAAATTCATCTCGAGCTCGACGGTGAAGGAAAACTTCGGGAGACAACCTGCATGTGTCGGGAGGAATTCTGACACATGTATATCCACCCCGCAGTGGAGCAGCGTGGTGGATTAAGCTTTTTGCTTTCAGTTATTGTGGTGAAACCACGTAAAGTTGTATTTACAATGTACGATATATTGAAAATGTTATTTCGATTTATCGAACCAGAGTATTATTTGTCGAAAATTACTGTTATAAAGTTTAAATGAAAACGAAAATTTTGAAAATTATTATAAATTAGACTTTAAAAAGAAATATGCAATATGGTTTTACTCAAAATTAGTCGCAATTCCACTTCTACAGTGGATTTTAAAACAGCCACTATACCGATTTTGATGAAAATAGTATCAATCCAAACTTACCTTAAAAATCTGTACAAATTTTTTTGACAGGCTCATTATTTGACCTATTAAAAAGATAAAGATGCTCTCGTTTGTCATATTCAGATTTTAGTTGGTTGCTAGGCAACGACGTCCACAGTGAGTGGCGTTCTGGGTGTTAAAATCTACAAAATTATCTAGAGATCTCTGCATTCGGAAATTGCCAAAAAGAAATTGTGCAATTTATACAAAATAGGTTAATTTAATTTTAAACAATTGAATCGATTTTAATAAAAATACTATCAGACCAATGAGATAGAATAAAAAGAAAACTTTCCAAATCGGTTAAAATCGACACAGTTCTAAGAAAATAAATATTTAAAGACTGAATTGATAATGTCAGTTGAAAAAATTACATATTTATTTAAGTTGCCTTTACGATTTAAATAACAAAAGACAACGCCCCGTTAAATTGTAATAAAAAAAAATCACCAAAACATAATTCAAGTCCAATATTAAGGCGGATCAATCAAAAGTCAGATTATTAAAATCACAACGAATATTAAGAGATCATCTTTTCAAATATTAACAATAGGGAATCCCTTCTCGAATGTTTTGTAAGTCTTAAAAACAGGTCTTTGTTTTGCCAACGAAAATGGAGTAACTGAGACGCGTAACGATTCGGTAAAGCCATGTTGGTAGTGGAAGCGAATTTATGGTCGCGTTTTCACTGGGATTACAGCCCAGAGGTCTCCACAAGAGGTCACTGAGGCAGCTCGAAGTAATGAACCGTCCGTGTGCAATCAATACCCTGGCGCCATCTAATAGGGATATTTAGACAATATAACTCATGGATTCAACCAGTGAAGCGCGCTCCACTTGGGGAGATGTTGGATGATTTAAGTGGGGGAGGGGTGCATTAGCTTCAATTGTAAAGTACTTTTAAAAATGTTTAAATTTTTAACAGGTACTGATTGTATCTATAACTTAATTTTTTTTACATGATCAACTGGTTGTCATCTACATAAAAATAAATACGTTCATTTTATATATCATTTTATATATATATTCATTTTATATATTATATATATTTTCATCGTCTGTTTCATTTTTTTGTTTCTATTTCTTGGGAGGCGTGGTGTTTTACTTTAATGTAGGTTGAGACGCGTGCTATTATAGGGTGGGAATCCCCGTTCTAACGAATGGACGTGTAACGTGCTCTTCTAGCCCATGGTGGTCACTTAACATCAGATATTTCGCCTGCCCGTTTGCTAACTATCTTTTTTGTAATATAGTTATAAATGCGAAAGTAATGCTGTTTGTATGTTATGCAATTTCACCTAAACTACTGAACCGATTTCAATGTAATTTGGTATAGAAATAGTCTAGAACCTGAGAAAGGACACAGGCTTTTAATCCCAAAAAATGCACAGTCCCTGTGGGAATGCGATGTGAACCACTACGAACTACTTTTTTATTTAAAAAAAAACATTCGGTATGGTACTGTACATTACTGGATGACTTATGATAGTTTGCGATAACCTTATTGACAATTGGTATTTTTCTATATATTGACTGTCAGAGCCAATGCCAAAATTCGCTAGAAGCGCTGCCAGTCAATGTATGCGAAATAAGTCAAAAAATACCGCTCGTAAATTGGGATATCGAAAATTATCACAACTTCTATTAGGCGAGAATCACACTTATAAGTTTTACTCTCAGACTATCATAAAGAAGTTGTTTGTACTTGCTTTATACCCAAAAAACTTTTCTGTCAGTGCCTTTTTTTGATAGCGACAGCATTCGTAAGTTTACTGTTGCTAGGTTACACTGTTATGTAATAAATCAATAATAAAAAATGTAAACATACATATATATAAATAAATAAAACTGAAGTGTCTGTTTGTAATTTCAAATTAACGGCTTTTAACTAAATGCATAATAAAGTATAGTTTTTGATGTAAGTACCGTGGTACTTACATCAAAAACACAATTAAAAAAAAAATTGTCCGTCTTTTTGTCAGTCTGTTTGTGTATCTGTATGTTTGTTTCATTAAATCTCTGAAACTGCTAGACCGATTTTGATGGGACTTTCACTTATAGATAGTTAATATTATAAGGAATAACTTAGGCAACTTTTATTTTATAATTTTAATTAATAAATAAAAAAATATGCATAAACAAAATTGTAACCAATAAATTATAATAATAAACCAACAATATCCGATTCAAGCAGGGAAGGTAAACATTATATAAATATACTTTTTCCTCAAAATAACGCGGGTAAAACCGCGGGACACAGCTAGTTACAAACATAATTCTCATGTTAGGGGCACTGAAGTGTCCGTAACTTGTATGTATATCACGAGCTTGACTATTGTACATCTTAAAGTAACTCGAGACACTTACACGTTAATCTTAAGTCTTATTAAATAGTTCACCCGTAAAGGAGTTCGCAAAGGCTTTGTAAAGTTCGGAACTTGTCAAAAACGTAGCATTTGTAATGTGATAATATTATAGAACAAACTTATTTATAGACATCTTTATATATACACTTTAAAATTGTGTTTTGATGTAAGTACCGTGTATACTTTCATATGCATTTAGTTGAACGCTGTTAATTTTAAATTACAAACATTTCAGTTTTATTTATTTGTATAGATGTATAATCTCGTAATATTTGATTGTTTGTTTACTCTGAAACTACTAGACCAATTTGAACAATTCTTTTTGCGTTGGTTAGCCCGTTCATTGATGAAGGTTATAGGCATCACGATACGACTCATAGGAGCGAAGAAGTAGACAAATGAGGGAAACCATAAGTTTCATCTAGTATAGAGAATATTCTCGTGATCACGGTCGTCGTACAGTATTCGAACCGTCGGGATGATAAAAATAATATCTAAATAGTCACTAGTCACACGCGATTTAAATCTTTTTAAAATAAATTTATATTATTGCGTCATAATTAAGAAAATATAACAAAATATTTATTTATTTATTTAATAATCCAACAGTTAAGATATATATCATATTATATTAAATTTTATCTGACTTTTAATTATAACTAAAATATGAACACACAATTTGCTCAAACATATATAGAATTACTAATTACAAGAAACGATTAATAAATTAAACAAGAGATGAGAACCTAATAGATGAGTATATTGCACAAAAGCAACTTTTTCAGAATAACTAAATGTTGACTTTGTGATGTGGGTTGACACATTATTGCTTATCAGCGTCCAACTAATGCTGATAATGCAATAATTTGTCAACCCACAAAAAGTCAAATTCGGGGATATGATGTGCTTTGATACAGCATCATCTATTAACATCATTCAAAAAAAAGTTTGAAGTCGTATAAAATGAATAAGTAAGAAAAAATGTCTTAATTAATTGTTTCAGATTTCAAGTGCGTTCCATATTTTGCAATGTATACAGTGATCTCAAATATTGGAAAAACTTTGTATTAGATAATATATTAAATATATCAATCTGCTTTTAATTTATTATACCTTTTATGAAAAAAAAGGTGGATATATACTTCTTCAAACATATTTATTAAGAATAGGTTTGACATCTATAGACGCCATTATCTCAAAATGAAGTCCGTGTGGTTTAACACAGTATTGCTTATCAGCGTTACCTAATGTTTTCAAGTCAGCTGCACACTGTAGCTTAAACACTGCCATAAGATATAAGAACTGCAATAACATTTTGTAATGTGGAATTTTATAGCGCTGCGTAGAGCTATAAATCGTGGTTACTAAGCTTTAAATCCGTTGGTATAAATAATACATGATACTGTTCACGCCTGCAAATTCGCGTAAAAAATTGGGTCTTTTTTTTTCTTTTGTTTTTTAACCTTTGCTGGTTTTGGCGTTCTGCTCTGTGGACGTTTATCGTTAGAACGAAACGTGGTGAGGTGTTTTACGTGTTGATGCCATTGTGTGATGTAACTCAATTTTTTATTTATGGATTTTATTTATCACCTTATGTAAGCGCCTTTGGCTATTGAAATTTAGAAGGTTATAAAGGTCGCGTTAATGGTTACTGTTTTACTCGTACGAATCGTAGCGTGATTTAATGTTGTCTATAACATTCTTTTTACCACATTAAAAAAGAAAATTTCAAATTGGATCAGTAGTTTTAGAGATTACCATCTAAGTACAAACTGTACTGTTACAACTGTAACTTGTCTGTAACAAACTTAACCTTTATATAATATATAATATAGTATATATACGTATTTTCTAACTTAAGTGTAATTATTAATCGATATTAAAAAACAAGCGATTGAAACCGCGTACAGTTTTCAACCAAAATTAAAAAAGGAGAAGATTTTTGAATCAAAGTACCTGTTTATCTTTTAACTAATTTCATAAAAATAGTAGAACGTTCTCATTACATTGACTGTTTTTATACATGAGCCGAGATGGTCAAAGATCTCTTAGCACCGCTGAATTTTCAAATACTAAATCCGTGTTTAAATTCATCTCGTGAAGATAAACGTCGTGAGGATAACTGCATGTGCTGGGAGGAATTCTGGCACATGTATATCCGCTTTCCCGCAGTGGAACAGCGTGGTGAATAAAGCTCTAAGTCTCTTCAATATATAAGCAGCAGACTGATGGCCTTTTCCCAGCGGTGGGACATTTACAGGCTCGTGTTTTACTTTTACTTTTTTAAGCTTGTTGCCAATTACTAAAATGGCTTGAACGATTTGGCTATTTTTTTTATAGAATATATTTTCCGACTGGTATGAAAAATGTATCAAAAATCGAAAAAAGTTTTAAAAACAAAATAACTGAAATAACTAAGCTTGCCAACGAAGTAAATGAAATTATTTATATGGTTCTAATATTGGCTATTCTTCTAATATATGGACGCTGATAAGCAATACTGTGTCAAGCCACACGGACTTCGTTTTGAGAAAATAGCGTCTAAAGATGTCACCTATTCTTAATAAATTTGTTTGAAGACGTATATATTTATCTTTTTTTTTCTATTTTGATAAAATGTATAATGAATCAAAAGCAGATAGATTTATTTAATAAGTTTTCTAATAATAGGTTTTTAAATATTTCAGATTATTTTAATAATTGCAAAATATGGCACGCACCTGAAATTCGAAGCATTGAGTTAAGAAACTTTTTTCCATACTTATTTAGTTTAGATGACTTGAAATTAGAATGCATAATGTTAAATAGGTGACGGAGTATCAAAATACATCAATATTTCCAAATTTGACTTTTTGAGGGTTGACACATTATTGCTTATCAGCATCCATATATAGTAATTTAATTTAGTAATATTTGCTTTATAGATAATGCTTCAATAGTAGTCCTAAGTTGGTATCAAAATGAATACATCCCGAGTTTAAGAACGACATTCGTTAACGAACTATAGGACGATAAAAAACATAACATAATTGGAGTTAACGAGCTCTTGCAAGCACCAGAAAATTTGAAGAGTTTTGACAATATAATTGATGGAGTAATGTTGACTTTTCCTTAATCCATCAATCATTGTCTTGTACGTTGAAAAAGCTAACACCGAAGTGTATATCAGATCCTATATCATATATTTCGTTATTTTGTTGAAGTGGCTCGTAAAAGAAGATAAAATCAATATGTTTTGTATAGATTTTTAAAAGTTGCATCACGTTGATAGACACGTTGGCGCAGTGGTCACTGCAACTGACTGTAGCGCTAACGGTCGCGGATTCGATCCCCGCTTACGGCAAATATCTGTATTGGCCATACGGATGTTTGTCGTGGTCTGGGTGTTTGTGTTAGTGTTTTGTATGTTTCCGGACCCCCGAGACAAGGTCACAAGAAATAAAATTACGGGTTACGGGTAGTCTACCCGTGACCACGAACGCTGTAAAGTGCTCGAACCGTTGGGATGATAATAGTTAATATACGCGATTTAAATCCGTTTAAAATAGTTTTATTTCCATGAGTAATAATCACGAAAATCTAAGGCAACGTTATAGTCACAACATCTTAATAGGGACCGTAGAGCGTGATGCGTTTATTTATTATTATTATTAAGACCTTAAATTTATTTAGAGTTGTTTGTGTATTTAATAGATAACGTGTTAGGCGAAGAAGCTCAGTATGTATGCCTAGCTGTAAGCCGCTGACTATAGCTTATTTACGGGTTGTTTTTGTTTATGTTATTAACACATGTTCCCTAAGTCAAACCCCCCTCACTCACTGCTTTCTTTACTTCTTTATAGCTTCTCTGGTGCTGCAAATGTATACAGACGGTAGGGATCACTTAATATCATATATTCCGTCTGCTCGTTTGCCAGTTATTAAAAAAAAAAAGAAAATATCGCTAAGAAAAATATATCGAATTAACTCCAATGGATATAAAAAACTATTTCTAATCGAAAGGTATGGTTAGCTCCAAACCCTTTTTTTAACAGGAAAATAATACTTTGCAATCTTTTATTTTTTATTTTATTCATTAGAAGTTGTCCAATATGAAAAAACTATACGCTACGAATTGTGAACCTTCTCCTTATTTGAAGTCGGAAAAGAAGCTAAGGGAGTAAAGTCAAAGCGTAATTACAATATAAGTTACATTAAACCCATCAATGCTCCCACAGGGCCCGACCCGTCCATTTCTTGCCCTGCACCGACAGAATCATCAATTTCTCGGAACTCTAAAGGATATTTATTCTGATTTATTTAATTCGGCGTTTCTTTATTCCCAGAGAGGATTAGTTCCTTTGAAATATTTTCAGGTTCGGTTATTAAATCTACGTTGATGTTATTATTATTTTTTATTATTTAAATCTATTGAGTTTTTGTTTTCTTTCACAATTTTCGTTATCTGTCTGTTTCAATATCTTTTTCGGAATTGTATTTATCTTCAAAGGAATGGAGACGTAATTCGCTTAAATTGATTTTTCATGTTTTGTTGTTTTTGCCGTCTTTGCGAATTGCGTTATTGTAGTATTAGTAATCTTATGATTCTTTTAATGTTAAAAGAAATAAGATCACGTTAATTTGATAAATATGAGCAAAATATTAAAAGAGAGATTTTGTAAGAAATTTAACAGTAGTCTGATCTACGCAACAAAATGAGTCAACACACTGTGGTAGAGCCTAGCTAACTACAAAGCTCATACACAGACTCGACAGGGTCCATGGTTGGTAGTGCTATGTCGAGTCATACACTTTCACAGACAATAGATGTGAAGTAGCTAATATAGACATTATCGTACGATGAGTTAGAGAGCTGGAAGCTTAACTCCCTTCCCCATTTCTTTCCTAACTTCCTATTCCCTTTTATTTGTTTCTAGCAAATCAGTTCTGGTTCATCTGGTGCTGCAAATATCCATGGGCGGCCAAGATCAGTAAATATCAGGTGATCAGTCTGTTTGATCTTTTTTTTTTATAAAAAATGTCGGTAATATTTTTTTTATTAAAGAAAAAAAAAACAATTGTACAAAAATGATATGGAAATAGTATTTATACAGTCTACAACATTGTCCACGGGTACACTTAAACAGTTGTGGGAACAAAAGACACATTAATATATAATCCCTTCTAGTCCCTACTAATATTCTAAATGCGAAAGAAATTCTGTCCGTCTGTTACGCTTTCCCACTTTTTGATGTAATTTGGCACAGACAATCTTTAGACCCCGAGACAGGACAAAGGCTACCTTTTATTGCGAAAAAAGCGATAAAGAGGTTGAAAATTTGTATGGAATTTCTTAATTTTAACAGACAAAACCATGAAACTTCATATTGAAGCACTTGATAAGAAATAAAAAAAAAACATTTGTTCTAGCGTTTTTGAAATTTTGCCCTGTGAGGGGATGAAATAGGGGTTGGAAGTGTGCATGAAAGTCCTATGTTAAACGCGTGTAAAACCGCGAGGGGTCGCTAGTTATGTACTTAATATTATTTAAAAAGTAGAAGTATTTTAAATCCCACGTTGCTACAACTCAAACAAGATCCAACTCGAATAATT
This sequence comes from Hypolimnas misippus, assembly GCA_037950945.1. Classification (NCBI taxonomy): domain Eukaryota; kingdom Metazoa; phylum Arthropoda; class Insecta; order Lepidoptera; family Nymphalidae; genus Hypolimnas; species Hypolimnas misippus. Next base: position 9,482,826 of record JBBEEQ010000009.1, read on the forward strand.
AAACAGGAAATTTTGGATAAGCTGTCGGAAATAGTAAAATTTAGATTTAATATAATTTCCAATGTTATATTTCATTCCATTTGATGACATTAATAACTTTTGACAGGAAATCCTATAATCCACTAGCCGAATTCGTTTGGACTAAATGATTTATTTGATAACATTTGGTTATGATATCGATTGAAATAATAATTAGTGTTTTTAAATTGTTTTATAGTTATCTTCGCGGTTTCGTGTGTTTTTATCTACCTTCCAAAGTTTCTCAGTTTATCGGCGATTTTTGTATTTTCGATTACTCAAATACTGCTGGATTGATTTGGTTAATTTATAATTCTAATATTATAAAGAGGTAAAGTTGGTTTGTACGTTTTTAAGTAGTATTTATGAAAAAAATCTTTTCGGGGATATTTTAGGAGATTTCTTGGGCGTTAAATCGATCTAGCTAGGTTTCATTTTTGAAAATCTATCTAGCTCGGTCATCCAGGTATTAACAACCATCGTTCACGAGTACGACTCGCACTTGACAGCTTTTTTCAGTATTTTAATCTTAAACCGTAATGTCACGGCGGCCTTGCTTAACGAATATTCGTTTTCGTTCCCGGGATTCTGACCCGACCCTCTTGAAAGGTTTCGTAACAGATACCTACCATTACTGGAAATGTTATTGAAAATTGTATATTTAGGTCTTTATAGCGTGTACTTTCCTTTTGTTAAAGACGAATTTTATTTACTTGAAACGCGAACGATTTATAAATAACTTTGGTGGTGAATGGTAAACTATTTTGGTGCGAATCGTTTTAGAATTAATTTAAACTAGTTTCGCGTTTTGTTCGAATTTAGACTGAAGGGGTTATATTAATTTTATTTATCACAATATACTTAAATAACTTCTGAAGTAATAAAAAACATATTTTTTTGGACTTATCTACAAAATTGGTGACGTGATTTCTTTCAACATCTCTAGTTCTCATAGGTTCAAATGTCTCACTGACCCATCTTCATGAACCATCTGTATAGACATCGATTAAGTTAATATGTCTTATAAAATAATGTCAAATGAAATTCAAAGAAATCCCTTGAATTTCTATTCTTTAAGACCATTTCGACAGACACGTTGGCGCAGTCACTGCAACTGATTGAAGCGCTAACAGTCGCGGGTTCGATTCTCGTCCATGGCAACCTTCTCATTGGCCGTACAGATCTTTTCGTGGTTTCGGTGTATGTATTTATGTTGTGTGTGTCTCCGGATCCCCGACCCAGGATCATGAGATCCTAATGGGGGCCGTTTAGTGTGATGCGTTTATTTATTTCAACGAGCCCCAACACGATACATCTGCTATCTGTTGCTGAGGACTTGAGTATCCTGCTGATTCCAGGTGATGCTGCAACATCAGGTATATACCGTGTATATGCGTACCCGCAACTATAATGTTAAAATGTCATAGAACAGTAATTAACAAATTGATTAGACCAGGGTTGTTCGGATTCTTTCAACAACTAGAAAAGATCTAATAACCTTTAATCATCTAAATATACCTTCTTAAAATACCAATTATATTAGCATACAACCAAAAAAACTCTATCTAAATTGGTCTATTCGTTAGAGATACGATGCCATAAAAAGACATACGGTTACACAAGTCAAACTAATAACATTATTTTTGGGTTAGGGATTAAAAAAAGCCCTTTCTAGGATAATTTAGCAAGCAATTGGCACCTACCCACTTGCCCTGGAACACCTATAGCTTAGTGAAAAGTAATCATTTCCTCTCAAACAAAAATACCTTCACCCATTCACACGTTCTCCGTCCATTTTACACACGAGACCAACAAAAAGGTTCCGGATATTAGGACAGGAATATCCATAGCGTTTTAGTTAAGTACTTTGCAATGTACCCTTTATAGTGTCTCCGAGTGGACCGGTTTTATTATGTTAAATTCACGTTTTGTCCGGTCGAATCTGTTTTTGACGTGAGAGCCTTCGAATTAGGGTGTAAAAAGTACTCGACGGACGTGTGTTGGTAATGTGTTTTGAATGTTGAGTTTTATATCCATTAGGATAGTTTCTTTGTGATTATTTTTTGATTTAGGTAAATGTTTTAGATGTTAGATGCTGCGGAAGTAGGCACTTGTGTCGTTTGTCTGATATAGGACACCAGTTGGTGTTTTCAATCGATTTCTAAAAATGGAGGGTGCTCTCAATTTGTAGTTTTTTTTTAATTTTTTGAGGTATCACAAAAATTTTTGTGATACCTCATAAATCTGTTATTTATGAACCAATTTTGAAAGTTCTTTTTTTGTTCAGATTAGACTCACAAAAAAAGCAACCTAATTCACATACATTTATTTCGATTTTAGTACTAAATATTACTACATGGATTTTGATAAAAATTCTATGGGCAAATCTGAATACTTTTCCAAATAAAAAATAAAATAAAAAAACTGTTAAGAAATTATGAAGTATTTAAAATTTAGGAGCTCGGGAATCCCTTAGGGATGTTTTTAGTAAAGTAGGTGTACTAACGGTTACGTCACTATTATATATATATATATATATTTATAATAATATTATGTCGCTTGTTTGCAAGAATATCGTAGTAACTCAAAATTCTAACAAATAGAACTAAGTATGTCAAAAGACCATAAATATTTTATGTTTTATCATGAAAACAGTTGCAATGAAGAATTTTCTTTAAATCAATAAAGTTATAACATCAAGGGATCGTTTAAATTTTGCAGCTATACTCCTTTAAAAACCCCATTCCCTAAAATTCATCATTTTTAGTTGGATCGATATTCTTGAAAAGCAGCGATGTATATTCATATTATAAAGATTTCGACCGGAACAGTGACTCGCCTAGTATTAACACGAGAAGAAAGGATAAACTTAGAACAGCAAGTTTTCGACTTCGCAAAGTAAATGTTATCTTCTTTGGGCAAGGTATCCGTTTGTATAATAAAATACCGCAGAACATTTTGCAAATTTCAATAAATAAATTTAAATTGTATATTAAAAGATCCTTAATAGCTAAAGCATATTATTCTACAAGATCATATAGTCGATACTGATCCGTGGATTTAGTGTAGCTGGATTTTATACAGAATGTTTAATTGTAATTTATAAATGTATGTATTAGCAAAAAAATTTAAATGAGTACCTATCGAGTTTCTTGCCGGTTATTCTCGGATATAGAATCTACATTCCGAACCGGTGGTAGCTTTTTATTAATTTATTTTATAAATATTTATAGTTTGTTTTGACGATTCAAAATTACTGGAATAAAGTATATTTTTATTTTGATTAGTTCTTTCTTATAAAACTGAGCCGAGATGGCCTAGTGGTTAGAACACGTCGATCTCAACCGATGATCGTGGGTTCAAACCCCGGCTAGCACCGCTGATTTTTCAAGTGCTAAAGTGCTTCTCCTTAATAGGAGAGGAGGCCTTTGCCCAGCAGTGGGATATTTACAGGCTGTTACGTTCTTATAAAACTATATAATATCATTGAGCTTTTGACCTTCGCAAACCAATAGAAACGTCTCAAAAGAATTCACATATTCACATCCTAAATTTATAAATAACAACAAAAAAAAAAACAGTATTTAAATAACAACGTATAATTGTAACGAATTAAAGGAAACGATGCCTGTCTATTCGTATTTGTACGATACTATCTGCTCCCCGCGGTTTTACTCGCGTTTACGGTTACTGCTTTGCTATTATGAGTCGTATCGTGATGTGATATAACCTTCCTCGATAAATAGGTTATAAAAGAATCTTTCAAATCGGATCAGTAGTTTAAAAAATTACCATAATAATATATACAAACAAATTTAACCTCTTTAGTAGTTGTCCCTCGCAGTTTTACTTGCGTTCGGTCTTCCTCAATATGCGGGCTATTTAACGCAAAAATTTAATTAGATCAGCAGTTCATTACCAGATTACTCGCTACATACAAACTTACAAATATATAAACTTACAAGCAAATTTAATCCCCTTATAATATTAGTATAGACAACAAAAATAACGACACAGTATTAAGATAACGACTGTTGAAAGAAATAATAGGAAACGATGTTCTGTGTGTGTGTGTTCTTGTGAGATTTATATTCGCGAGATTTGTTTATCTCATTTTTATTATTAGGTTCAATGTTATGTTATCGTTAATCTTTTTTTATTATCTAATATTTTTCTGACGTTCTTTTTGAAGATATCGATCTCTTTGTCCGTACTTATATGGTATTAACGTTAGGCCCCTCTTTCCTCTGGGCAATTGGCCAGGGCCCCGCGATCGATAGGACCCCCATCGTGACCAGATTATCGACAAATTATTGATAACTTTGTCTTTCTTAATAAAATTTCTTTAATTTCTCTTTCTTCTTCTTTTTATTTTGAATGGAATTATTTGTTTCTGTTAGAATGTATTGTATTTAAGATATATTTTATTGTTTAATGCCTTTTCATTCATGTAGATTTTATGTGAATTATATTTACTTTTTTAACCATTTAATTTTTCAGTAAATTAATAGCGGAAAAAATCTAGAATTTCACCTATTTTCTCTTTATACCTATTTGAACACAATTCTCTTTCAAAGTCATAGGGGCCCCATTATCCTAATGTGCCCAAGGCCTCCAATAGGTTAAAGACGGCCCTTATTAGCGGGACCATAATACTATGTCTTCACTCTCCATCCGTCTGTCTGTTTGTCTGTCTGTCAGTCTCTCAGCGAGCTGTGTCTCATGAATAGGCTGATAAGCAATACTATGTCAAGTCACACGGACTTCTGTTTTGATAAAAGAAATAATGAATAAAAAACAGATTGGTATTTATTGGTATAAAATATAATATTTTCATATATATGAGATTATTGTATGTCACTAAACGTAGAAAAAACTTCTATATTCCAAACATTGAATTAATAACCATTTCGCACTTATGTAGATTAGATGAAATTGATGACTTAATTTTTTTTTTGGAATATGTTGAATACTTGACGCATTATCAGAATAAAACAATATATCCGAATTTTAGTTATTATGGCTTGACATATTATTGCTTATAAGCATCCATATGATGTCATTGTTCGTATTAGCATTATTTCCTTTATTAACAATATTACAAGAACTTATTAAGGAATGAAATTTAAAATAAAGATTTAATAATAGAATGTTACAGAACATTTTCAAAGTTCTGTTCTGTTATTTGTTTGTCTTTATGATGTTAATTTCCGTTTCTCAACATCTTACGTTCGAAGTTTGATACAATCTTATGTTGTTAAGAAATGTTTAAGGATTAATTTAAATTAAGTGGCAATTTTAAATACAAGCTGCCTGTCGCGATTTTACTTGCGTTTAGGGTTAATGTTTCGCTCCTATGAGTCGTAATGTGATGTAATATAGCCCATAACTTTCCTCAATAAACGGGCTTCCTAACGTAAAAAGAATTTTTCAAATCAGATCAGTACTTACAGAGATTAATACAAATTTACAAAAAAAAAATTACTTCATTTTATTATTATTATAGATATGCGACCAACTTCCAATCAACTCAAAATAATGAAGGAATTCCAAATTCGTAGTGTATATATTATGTTTTTTTATAAAGTTCGTTAGAATTGCGTCATAATAATTTTCTACGATATTTTTAATTTTTTTCAATCATATTTTACTTTTGAAATTGATTCCTACCTTTAAAGACTTATTTGACGGTTGTAAGCCGAGATGGCCTAATAGTTAGAACATGTAGATTTAAACCTATGATACGGGCTCCAACTCCGGCTAGCATCGCTGAGTTTTTAAGTGCTTTGTGTTTAAACTCATCTCGTGTGCGGCAGTGAAGGAAAATATCATGAAGAAACTTGTATGTGTCGGGATAAATTCTGACATATGTGTGGCGAAAGTATATGTAACTTCGCCAAACCACAGTGGAGCAGCGTGGTGGATTAAGCTTTAAACCTTCTCCTTAATAAAACAGGAGGTCTTTGCCCAGCAGTGGAACACTTACAGCCTGCTACTTTACTTATTTGACGATTAAAATCATATAGAAATCCCAGACAAACCAAAATTACTTTATTCTATACTATTCAGAGACACGAAAACTCTTGTATAAAACAACAAACACGATTTCGGTTTCCTCGACCGAAAATTTGTTTTTTCATAAGCTTTAATTTCCACGCTTTCGCGAATGTAACGTCGCAACGTGAAAAATAGACAAATAAAACAGCCTTTACAATTTCATGTTATTAAATTAGTATTTTGGCTTATTCGTGGGGGTTTTCAAAGCGTGTGTTACTGGGGTTAATTAATGCGATCTAATGTGAAATGGGTGTGAGGATGCGGTGTTGAGAGGAGCGGCTGGCGGAGCGGAGAGCGACTTGATTCAAAATAATACAGTAGTTCAAAGTACACAAGTTATGGTTTTTACTGAAAAGAACTACCAAGAACTCTTTTATTATTTACTAGTGACCGGCCCGGCTTTGCACGAGTAGATCAATCAAATCTTTTCTCTTTATAATATTAGTATAGATTATACGTTAGTATTTTATGTATATACTCGTAGGTATGCACAGTATATGCAGCTCACAACTGGCCAAATAACAATTACAAGTATTGATAGTTTTTGATAACGTAATTTTCAATCAGTATTTCTCAAAGATTGACAGCAGCGCCTCTAGCAGAAGTTTCGCTAGAGGCGCTGCTAGTCAATGTATTCAACACTCAACGCAAACAATAAATGAATATCACTTCTTACAATTGGATGTGGATAAGCAATACTGTGTCAAGCCACACGGACTTAATTTTGAGAAAATGGCATCTAAAGATGTCAAGCCCATTAATAAATTAGTTTGAAGAAGTATATATCTATCTTTTCTTTTCTATTTTGATATAAAGTATAATAAATGAAAAGTAGATTGATATAATAAAAGTCTTATGTAATAATAAGTTTTTTGAAATATATGAGATTATTGTATAAATAGCAAAACATGGAATACACTTGAATTTCGAAAAATTAAATTAATTTTTTAATATCTTTTTTAGTTCAGGTGACATAAAAATTTTCTGAATAATAATAAATAAGTGATGCATTATCAAAATACACCAATATCTCCGAATTCGACCTTTTGTGGGTTGACACATTAGTTCTCATCAGCATCCAATTACCGTATTAACCGCTCCTCCTATAAACAATCACTACCTTACATGTAGCTATAATTTACAAGTGAGGAAATTATTTTCTTGTATGGCTTAAGTGAATTAGGGATGAAGTATTAGTGGTATTACGTAAACTAGACTAGACTTGGTGGCGATTAACTTTTCTGTGGATTAATGTGGTTTTTGTTAAACACAAACAGACGCACTCTGACTTTAACACTGATGGTCATGTGTGAGTTTCAGGGATATTTAGTTTAGCGGTTGAATATTTGTTTTGGTGACCGTGTGGTTTTTTAGGTCTTCTAAGTGAAGTTTGTCATTAAGTTGTTGGGTTTGTTTTTACCCGACTGCGTGATGCAAGGGCGGTATGTATGTATGAATGTATGTTTGTGGGTTTGTACGTTTATGGCATTATTTAGACCAAACGCGTGGGTCAATTTTGATAAATGACACATCGTTTAATTCCTCATAATGGCGCGAATTTCATAGAAAGTATAATTATGTAAAAAAAATCGAAATAGACGATTTTCGACGCCATGATGTAAAAAAGAAAAAATAGACGAACTGTGTTTAGCGGAGTATCGTTGAATAGGTATTTCAAAATCGCTTTAAGGTTTCTTATATAAATTTTCAGTCAGAACTACCGTTGAGAATCTATGACGATTTGAATTTGGTTGGTATCGATTCTCTATGGTCATGTTACGCAGTCGGGTTTTTGTTTTTTAAATTAATTACTAGTTACCTGACCGACACAAAAAAGAGTTATGGGGCTGATTTACACGTGACTTGGAGAGTTTCAGTCTGGTTTTTGATTTATTAAATTAATGAAGTTTTGTTGTTTACTTTGTTGATGGATTACTATGGGCTGTAATTTATTAGTTTTTCTAGAGTTTACTTACATCGGTCTTGTATTGGAGTTTTCCAGCGTGAATTAAAACGTGGTCAAAACAATGTGCAGACATATTTACTGTTATATGTACTTAAATATGCGACATAAATGTCATTACCGTTTGATTTAATCCACTTAGAAGTTTATTTTATTTCACACTTCCAAGTCATTGTAGACTTGAGTGTATGATAATAATTTCTACATTATACGCATTCTTGAGGAAAAGGTTTTGATAGACAGACAGATAGACGGACAAACAAAGTGATCCTAAATCAGTTTAGTTCCAATTCGTTTTTTTTTGGTTACGGAACCCTAAAAAAACAAAAATACAATGAATTTAGTACATTAAATGGCTGTATCAGTAAATATTGTATATGATATAACAATACGTTTACAAATATCGTTTCTGTATTTATTCTGTTTGTTTATTTTAATAACAAAATACCAAAACATTCGCACAATATGACGTTATTGTGATTCATTGCATATTGAAAATCAGTTCGAAATTAACTATAGTGAAGGCTCTCAATTAACTTTCGATAGTAAATACTTTAAGATCAGTTTTTATGTTTGAAATTTAATAACACTTTAAAAATAATAACATATAGAGCTATACCTAATATTTATTTAGACAATTTAATTGTTGTATATACTGATGATAAAAAAAACATATTTGGTAAGTTGAAAAAGGACGTAATACGTTTTAATAAGATTGTTTTAGCCCTGACCAAAAAACAGGGATGTTACATTTTTAAGGTGTGTTTATGTGTGTCTAACTGTGTCAATTTGTGGCATCGTAACTCCCTAACGAACGGACCGATTTTGAAGCAGTTGTTATTGTTTGAAAGTTGATGTAATAGAGATGGTTCTGAGTTATAATTTATGTGTTGAGGAGTTTGAAGGTTATCAGCTATTTTGTGGCTGTTGAAAGGATCTGAACAACTTCTACTGGTTTTGAAATAAAACTATTTTAAACGGATTTAAATCGCGTATATTAATTATTTTTATCATCCCGACGTTTCGAGCACTTTGCAGCGTTCGTGGTCACGGGTAGACTAAGGTGACATTTGTCTATTTGAGATTTTAGAAAATATTATTTACAACTACCGCCAACGGTTTCTTAGATGGTATCTTGAATAACGTTCTACTGGTCTGATCGAATCGAAATTTTCTATACTGTGACTTCAGTGATACTAAAATAACATAGCAACGTTATTATGATCTGATGCTGCAGCATCGTCTGAAATCAGGACACAGAATTCCAGTAGAAGTATCGTGCTGGGGCTCGTTATAATGATGTCAATGAATAGATTGTCGGGGGTACATTAAATTTTCAATTTTAGTCAATTATAAATGGATATAAATCGTGTATAATAATTATTTTTATCAAGAATGGAATACATGTGTGTATTTGACTTTTTAGTTAATGGCTGAATCTTTAAGTAGAATTTTAATAATAATTATTAACGTGTAGTAATTAATTTGAATGCTTTAAAAACTTATTATTTAAATTTTATTATAAAGCATTACTACATTTTCATTCTTTATTTATGTCAATCACAATTGGCGCGCAATTTGTCTTCTTGTTTTTTCTTAATTTGAGATTGAGCAAGATATGAATGCATTCTGCCCAATAAGGTTAAAAACAAAATTATATTTTATTATACGTTATAAAAATGTGTGTAAGTTAGTTATGTAGTATTTTAATATCGTTTCTGAAAAGAATCTGTGTATACATTTCAGCTGATGCGATGGTGTTGTGATTTACGAATCTTCATTTATAATAATATTTTTTTTGCAGACCCTTTCTAGACGAATTTAGTGAAGACTAAAACGCGGCTGTAAAACGGACGTTACAAATTCCTTCTCTAGTTGTAATTTCGTAACATGAAATAAAAACAGAGATTTCGACGAAAAACACCCTTCGACCTTACGTAACTGATAATAAAGAAAATTAAGTCGGAGGAGATGCTATTATTCCTTCTCTTCATGTTTCGTGTTTCGGAACACTGTGTTGAAACTGATGAGATATCGTGTAACGGTCTTCTATTTGACCATGTCTATTTCGAAAGAGAACTCTTGCTGGAAAACCTCGGACGACCATACAATTTGATCGTGCATAAATTCTCTGCCACACTATTCTTTAGCCACACCGTCCAAAAAGGCACAGATGTTGATTTTGAAATAATGTCCTATGATTTAAATAAGAAAATTGCTAATGCAATCAAAGGAGTACCAGGCGGGTACGCGATAGCATACGACCCTGGTAACGACGATATTTACTTCGGTGGGCACGATGGTATATACAAATACAATTTCTTGACGAAATCAGCTGAGTTTTTCGCTGAAGAAGGCAAATCTATATGGGGTTTATTTATTAGGAAGAACTTTTACTATATCGAGTATCCAACCCAAAAGTTGCACGTTTACATAGATGATAAATTCGTTCAAGTCGCTGAAGCAGTGAATATAGAAATCGACAATTTCTTTGTAACCAAACGTTCTGAAGTGTATTTTTCAAATAAAACTGCTCTTTACAAAGTGGATAGAATCAATAGAAGTCCCACAGTGTTGAATGATGATATTGTTGTAAGACAAATAGTTGAAGACGGTTTTGGCGATGTTTATATCTGTGGTTCTGATGGTGTTTATGTTGAAGATAAGCCTTATGATAGAGTTAAAAAGGTTGCAAGCATAGATAATTTTTTTGGAATGACATTTGACGAACATGACAATGTTCTTTATTCGGATAGAAACGCTATTTATAGACTTTTTCCTAGTAATAACAGTATTGCTTGTAAAAACCTTATTTCTCCGGATGTAGAAAAGACAGGATTTGAGGTTTTTTAGTAAATTAGTATTTAATTGGACGCTGATAAGCAATACCATTTCAAGCCACACGGATTCCATTTTGGGAAAATGGCGTCTAAAGATGTCAAACCTATTCTTAACAAATTTGTTTGAAGACGTATATATCCATTTTTCGTTAGTATTTTGAAAAAAGGGTATAATAAATTAAATGCACATATCTAATAATAAGCTTTCTGGATATATAACATTATTAAATATCGCAAAAAATGTATACGCACTTCAATAGTTTTAATCAATAAATTAAGACACTTTTTTCCGTACTTATTTTGTTTAAATTACTTAAAATATTTTTGAATAATGTTAAACATATTGTTGTCTTAGATTTTCGCGATTATTATTCATTGAAATGAAACTATTTTAAACGGATTTAAATCGCGTATATTAATTATTTTTATCAGAGCACCACGAACGCTGCAAAGTGCTCGAAACGTCGGGATGATAAAAATAATTAATATACGCGATTTAAATCCGTTTAAAATAGTTTCATTTCAATGTTAAACATGTAATGCATTATGAGAATACACCAATATCTCCGAATTGGACTCTGTGTGGGTTGACACATTATTGCTTATCAGCATCCAATTGCTCTTGAAGATGGGTTATGTTTTTCGAGTATATTCAAATCGAGAATTACTCTTATAAGTTATGCTCTTAGACTATTATAATGATTCAAAGAAGTTGTTTGTCATTGCTTTACAACTGAAAGAATTTATAATTTATTATCTGTATATTACACATGGCTTCCGTAAGGCCAACAAGCTGTTACCAGGTTACAGAGCCATTCTATATCATAAAGGAGACTTAAACTTATATAATTCTCGACTAACGATATAAAAATGCATGTATAATGTATATAAGTATAGTCAACTTTTCATTACTTGTCCTACTTAGCAAATATGGCGTATTTCTAATTACAGATAAGTTAGATAAGAAATTAACCATTGAATGATTGAACTGAATCATTTTTTATAATGTAAAATTATAATGAAAAAAAAATTATTCAAAAATTCGTGATTTTTGTTCAGGGTACAGTTACCAAATAAGGACACGTAAAGAAATATAGACTCTATATGTATTTATATATTGGGTAATGTATTGGCACTTTCCGTAGTCTTTAAGGCTTAATGTACTACTACTAACTACTAACTATTAGCGTCATGATATTCGTCTTAATATAAGAATAAGTATTTTAACATTTTTATGTAGTTGGGTTGTTTTTTTACTTAAGTCTTATTTCATAAAATGTTAAAATAAAATTTTATTTTGCATTGTTCGCTCAAATAAACCAATTGTAATGCTTATAAATATTTTATATTTTAAGAAAGATAATAAAATTACCTTTGAACATTTGCCTTACGTAAAAAAAAACGACTATAAATTTTAATATTCTATTTGCCCGTAGTAAAATCGTAAAGAATTTCTTCTTATGCTGAATTTATTTTTCAATAATGTGTTTTTAAAAAGGCGCTATTAAAAACAATGTTCGCGCGAAACGATTATGTTAGTGTAGTTCCCAGGATTATAATAACGGTAAAGACAATATTAATACTGTGAGGGTAGGCGAAAAATCGCTCGCCCGCCGGAGGTCACGCGGTACACCAGTCAGCTCATGACCACAACGGATGCAACTACGTTGAAACGTCGGGCAATAAAATGGTATTATTACTATTAGTTATCGCGATAAGAATATTAAATATGAATGATACAAATTACGAAAGTTTAAAATATACAGCTTAAATAAATATGTATTCCCTTGGAAACATTTTGCTGCTACTCATACTTGTATATATTCGTGTTAATTTATTTATGTATTGTTTTATTTGGCAATGCAAAAGTGTTTATATTTTCATATACAATTTTGACAACATGAGACAATAATTATGACTAAAATAGAATTACACTGATATAACTTAAATTCGAAAAACCATTACATGAGGTAGCCTAGGTTTAGCCTACTGACGGGCTGGTTCCACAAGGGAGTCATTCTCATAGATCGGAGTGAAGTAACTAATATATCTGCGTTTCGAAGTGTGTAAAGGTGAGTAAGAGAGCCGGAAGCCTAACCTACTTTCCAATTCCTTTTCTAACTTTCCTATCCTCTGTGATTCCTTTTAAGCTGGCGACGCATTTATGGCTCCTTTGATGCTAATTTACTGAAAGGATAGCTGTAAAATACTGTTTAAATAATCGTACTATTTATATACTGGAAGTAACAATATTATAGTGGTATATAACATATTCTCAATGCTTTCTTATAATATTGCATGCCCGTTCCACGAATTGTCATCTATTTTAAAAGTGTCATCAGCCAGCTCGCGCGTCCAAACAGCCAATACTCGTTAACTAATCCCACTTCCTTACAGTACTTTTATATAAAAAGTAGCTGGTGCTCGCGGCTTTGTCTGCGATGTCTGTGATGTCTACGTCATACTAGCTCTATGCATGCCAAGTCTCAGCCCAAATTTAAAAATTGACAAAGTTTCATACAAACTTTCATCCCCAATTTTATTCCCTCAGAGGTCAATCAAAATCCTTTCTTAGCGTGTCAAATTTCAGCCAGCTGTCCAGTGGTTTGGGCTGTGCGTTGATCACTATGTCAGTCAGTCAATTAGTCACCTTTGAGTTATATATATTTTGTATAAAAAAAAAATATTCCCATAGTGTATTTATATTTCTTCGAAAGATTTTGAAATATAAGTAAGTAACAAATAACAGTCGAGATGTCTAGCGCATATGTGCTGTGTTTAAAATTCACATTGCGTTCTATAGTGAAGGGAGGAAAGAATACATACTAAAAATCCTTAGTAGCTAAAACATATTATTCTGTTCAAGATTATATAGATGATAAACATGCTTGGATTTAGTATAAGCTGGATTCACACAGGGTATTTAATATATTTGTAACTCATAAATGTATGTACCCATCGTAAAACTTTTAAAAAGAGTAACTATCGAGTTTCTTGCCGGTTCTTCTCGGTAGAATCTACATTCCGAACCGGTGGTAAATTAATTAATTAATTAGTGTTTAGTTTTCTTTTGTTTCTGCATTGACGATTCAAAAGTGCTTGTAAAAGCCTACTTGAATAAAGCATATTTTGATTTTGATTTGATTTTGATGTAAAATACATTGTGAGGAACTTGCATAAGTTGAAAGTAAATGTGCTTATTTTGTCTGGTTTTGGTTAAGTTAATAGTTGTGGTTTTGTGAGTTCGAGAATAATAGGGAATGTTGTCGCCATCGAGTTTCCGGTTCATTTTTAACGTCAATGAAGATGGCGGCACTGTGCTAGTTGAAGTTCGTGCAATTAATCAACTTTAAACAGTGAAGATTACCGGTATTCATTCGTGCTAGTGCTGTCTGAGAGTGTAGAAGTGTGTTGCGACATTCCAATACGCATAAGTATAATTAATAAAAGGGTAATGTGGTCTATTTCTATATTACATTAATGTCCATATTAAATTATTAAGAAATAAGTAATGTGAGATTGTTGTATACTGTGATCTTGATTATATTGATTTATATGCTGATTTAATACAGTTGTTTTATTAATAATAGGAATTGGGTTTTTCATTCACCGTACTCAGCTAATCTGGATACTTTTGGATTTTTCGTGAGTATGGACTTCAGGTAGTACAGTCATATTTAACGGATTACATATCAATTTTGTTTTAAAAAATATATGTAAATTAACTCATTACAGGTTAACTGTTATTCTCTGTGTGTTAATAAAGAAACGAGATAGAAAAAAAGGGGAACTAAATTCAAAAGCAAAATACGTAATTCACTTTACGTTAATGACACACGAATCTCAGTTATTTTCATTCTAAAACCAAACGGTTTTAAGCTACTGAACCGATTTTGATGAAAATTCTACGTTACCATTCGCAAGGAAATACTCTTTAAGCAAAATAAAAATTAACCAAATCAGTCAAAGCGTTTTCGAATAATCGGCGGTACATAAAATGAGTCAACGATAAATTGAGGATCTCCCTCTTTTTTGCAGTCGATTAAACACACAAAGACGAGAAAACTATTCTGAAAACGCTAGTAAATAATAATGTTTTTAATTTGCATGATAAATGTTATGAAATTGAATTGAAACAATTTGCTGAATCATAACAAATTATATTATGAATGACATTGTTTTATTTTGTACAGCTATGATGTATCTCACTGTGTCAGTGTTATTAGTGCGTTACAATTTCATGCGTTAATTAACACGTGCAGTTAAAAAATAATTACATAGTATCACTGAGTATTTCATTTTATATGTTAACAGGTATGTTTTAGTAACTTGAAAATTTTTATTATAATTGTTATGTAATTTAAATATACTCTTACATTGGTGCATCTTGTTTTCTTGTTTTTATATATGGATAAATATAAGCAATAATGTGTCAACCCACAAATGTTAAATTTGGAGACATTAATGTATCCTGATTTATTTAACATTATTTAATAACATCTAAATAATCGAATAAGTAAATTCTTAGAATTTCAAGTGCCTTCAATATTTTGCAATTTATACAATAATTTCATAAAATTGAAAAACTTATTAGTTGATAAAAGTTTTAATTATATATGTTTTTAATCTATTATAACTTTTATCAAAACAGAAAGGAAAGTGGGGGGAAAAATATACTTCTATAAACTAATTTATTAAGAATAGGTTTGACATCTTTAGACGCCATTTTCTCGAAACGAAGTCTGTCTGGCTTGACATAATATTGCTTATCAGCCCCCATATGCATTTCTTCTGTTCGCCTATGACCTCATAATTAGACGATTTTGATGATTTTTTTGCGTGTATTTGAGTGGGTCCCTGTATGGTTTATATTATAATCGAAAACATGCGATACAATTGTATAAAAACTTTTATATATATTTTCAAATGTCCGATCAAAAGCAATATATAGAGCAATTAAAAGAATCGTTAACGCCAATTAAAACATATTAAAAGCTCTTTCGCTTTTATTGAATTTGAAATTGTATAATTAATAAAATTTTGTATTGTACAAATCAATTTAGGACATTCTTAATTTTCCAATAAGTAATCCTATGCTAAACTTAAACAAACATAGACCTAGACAAAATTACGATTATGTGTTTTAATAGCGATTATCAGATTTAAAAAATATGTTAAAGTGACTATTGTTTGAATGATTTTTCATTGAGACTCGACTGGGGCACTCACTCACCTGGCACCTCACTCTCACAGACCGGTGTGTAGTAGCTAATATACGTTTAGTAGGTTGAGTGAGAGAGCTGGAAGCCTAGCTCTCCCATTCATTATTTCCTTACATCTCTTATTAATTTTTAAGCTGGTAATTGTGGTTCCTCCTGTCAAAATACGTCATTTCGTATAATTGGATGATAATCTAATTTCAATTATTTTGATTTAAAAATCACACAATCTGAATCTGCTTTTAAATAATTTTTAAAATCGCTGTATGAATGATGGAGTTTTTAGGTAACAAACATTAAAAAAAAAAACATTTCGAATTGAGAATCACCTCGTTTTTCGATGTCGTTTGAAAATTTCCTGCATGCGCGAATCAATTCAAGTTATTCAAGATAGATAGATACAGAATTTTGAGTTTGGCAAGGACATGAGATCGTGTGGCGTATCGCCAATTCTTTTTTACTTAGTTCGGTGAAATACGCTACAGAATAAAACTCTTTTATTTCTTTTGCTTTCAAAGTTTGTTATCAGTCATTATGCTTCTCAAAGTAGAGCGGTGGCTTACTTGTGTTAACGTCATCAAACGAAAGTTAGATCTTTGAGTGAAAATACTTTCGAAGAATAGTAAATTGTAATCTTGTGACGCATAATTTAGTGCCCGCTTAGTAGTCGAATTTCGATTATAATTCGTTAAATTAATACAAATGAAATAGCATATTGGTTTTAACGCATTACAAACATTTTTTTGTAATGTTTTAATTGCAGGATGCATATCGCTATCGCTATAAGCTGAATTAAAAATTATTGTTTATTCTTTAAATTATCAGGAATTGTTTTTTTTTTCATTGGACCTCGTATACATTATTGGATGTTGATAAGCAATAACGTGTCAACCCACAAAAAGTGGAATTCGGGGATACTGATGTATTTTGATACTGCATCACCTATTTAACATTATACATAAAAATTTCAAGTCATCAAAACTAAATAAACACAGAAAAAAGATTCTTAATTTAATGGTTTGAATTTCAAGTGCGTATCATATTTTGCAATTTACACAATAATATCAAACATTTGAAAGAATTATTTTTAGATAACAGATTAAATATATTAATCTGCTTTTAATTCATTATATATCTTATAAAAATAGAAAATAAAAATGCATACACACGTCATCAAATATATTTTTTAAATAATAGGTTCGATATCTTTAGGTGCCAT
Organism: Hypolimnas misippus; assembly: GCA_037950945.1. Classification (NCBI taxonomy): domain Eukaryota; kingdom Metazoa; phylum Arthropoda; class Insecta; order Lepidoptera; family Nymphalidae; genus Hypolimnas; species Hypolimnas misippus. The sequence continues at coordinate 9,500,142 of JBBEEQ010000009.1, forward strand.
TGTCTGACAATGAAGTCCGTGTGGCTTGACACAGTAATGCTTATCAGCGTCCAATTGTTAGCACAGAGCCCATTTTTTGATAAGCAGTACTATGTCAAGCCACACGAACTTCATTTGAGAAAATGTCGTCTAAAGATGTCAAGCCTATTCTTAACAAATTTGTTTGAAGACGTATACATCCATCTTCTTTTTCTATTTTAACAAAATTTATGCTGAATTAAAAGCAGATTGATATGATAATAAGTTTTTCAAATAGATTAGATTATTGCATATTGCAAAATATTGAGCACACGTCAATATTCGAAACATTAAGAAACTTTTTTCCGTATTCATTTAGTACAGATTACTTTAAAAAATTTGACAATTGTTAAATACGTGACGCCTTATCGGAATACATCAATATCTCCGAAATCGAACTTTTGTGAGTTGACACATTATTCATATTTGGATGCTGATATGCAATACTATGTCAAGCCACACAGATTTTATTTTGAGAAAATGGCGCTTAAAGATGTCAAACCCATTCTTAATAAATATGTTTAAAGAAGTACATATCCATCTTTTCTTTTAATTTTTGATAAAAGGTATAATGAATTAAATTCAGACTAATATATTTTACATATTATCGAATAAAAAGTCTTTCGAATATTTGAGGTTATTGTATAAATTGCAAAATATGGAACGCACTTGAAATTCGAACCAATTAATTAAGAAACTTTTTTCCGTACTTATTTAGTTTATATAACTTCAATTTTTTTTAATAATGTTAAATAGTTAATGCAGTATCAAAATACATCAATATCTCCGAATTTGACTTTTTGTAGGTTGACACGTTATTGCTTATCAGCATCCATTTAATATAACGCGATAATTAATTTTAGTAATACTTTATTTATTGTCCCAATGTTTCGACGAAGTTGCATCCTTCGTGGACACGAGCTGACTCTCACGTTATATTTAATACGAATAGCTTAAATCGCGAAAATTGAAATATATAATGACACATTATTGCTTATCAGCATCCATTTGTAATATCAGCAAACAACTTTCATAAAATAGGCATGTTTTATTTTATTTATCATTCCGTTTCTATTTGATATTTATTAATTTATTTTTATTTCTTTACGAAGAGCCATCAAGGGAACCATTTCGAAGTCCATTGTTGATATTCATTATATATTTTATTGATAGAAAAAATATTACTTCAAAAAATTTTTTTATCTTACAATAATTCCATAACAATTTAAGCCAACAAGCAACAATTTACCGCACAGGTGGGGCTTAGGTTTAACCCAACGCCTAAGCGTTAAACTAATTAAAAGATACAGAGTTTAGTATATTACATTGCTCTACTGTGCATAATTTAAATTTCCAAAAATTTCCCACGAGTAATCTTATTGTTCTTCTGTACTAAAATACAAACTACATTTGAAATAATACCCGTTGTTACTGCGAGTTTGATCCATACATATCTTGAGATAAAAATTCCATCCAAAGTAATTTTAAGTTAATTTCGATTTTAACTTAAAACTACGTTTAATGTTAATGGTTTACCATCGAAAAACCTATGTAGGGTTTAAGCCTTTGTAACTAGCTGCTACTCGCGGTTTCAATCGCGTTTATGATGACTACTCCTATGAGTCGTAGTGTGATTATAATTTTTTTTCAATAAACGCTCTATCTAACGCTAAATGAATTTTTCAAATCGAATTAAGACTTTCAGAGATAACCTAGATAAAAATTTACAAACAAAATTAGCTCTTTATGATATTAATACAGATAAGATATTGAAATTTTCAGATATGAAGACCAGAATGTTGATTATTTTCATTGTGACATCAACATCTGGCATTCCAAATAAGTCGTGTGACCGTTTGAGGATCGGAGACAATTGGTACGACAGAGAAATCCTCTGGTCTGATCTAGGCAGACCCTACAATTTGAATATTCATAGAGGATCCAACACACTTTTCTTCAGTTACACCCAACCGGAGACATATTCAGATCTCGATTTCCAATTAGCCTATTACAATTTAGATTCTAATGATCATCAAAATATTATTGGCATTAGAGGCGGGTGTGCGGTCGCTATAAATCAAGCTACTGATGAAATTTATTTAGGAGGCAGTGAAGGTATCTATAAATACAACATGCTGACGAAACTTGCTGATTTTTACAAAGAAAATGGTGTTAATATCTGGGGATTATTTTATAGAAGAAACTTGTTCTACATAAGTTATCCAGACCAGAAACTTCATATAGAAATAGACAATAAATTTTCACCAGTGGAGGAATTCAGTAACACAGAAATTGATCATTTTCATGTTAATAATGACAACGTTATATATTTCGCTAATAAAACAGGTATATATAAATACAATCATGATAATAATAATATAGAAATTGTTAATAATTTGATAACAATTAGACAAATAGTGGAAGACGTTGATGGAAATGTGTATGTGTGTACCAATTTAGGTTTGTTTTTGGTTTATATTGATGGATTAGATAAAGTTATGGATATGAAAAATGTACATGGATTAGCTTTTGATAGGGATAATAATATTATACTTTCTGATGAGAAAAATGTCATGAAACTAATTAAAAGTAAGTCTGGTTGTATGGACGATGAAAATCATTGGTGAGATTTTGAAATAAAAATATTTTAAAGGATAAAATCGTGTGTATACGTTATTTTTATTGTTTTAACCGTTTTAAACACTTTATGCTAATTATGGTTCTGGGTAGACTAGGGTAACATCCTTTGCCTCAGAATTAAAAATAGTGAGATGGAGATACTTTTTTTTTAAATAAACATCTTTTTAACCAAATAAATACGAACATGCATATTTAATTAATTTTTTAATGATTATAAAAGGCAAAAAGATCATATACTTTGTTGAACTTAAAGATCGTTAGAACATTAATTCAGCAGGAATTGAACGCATTTCGCGGAATATATGATGTAGAAACATTTCCTGAAAATAGTAGGGATGGTCTCGGATTCACAATTCCTAGAAGTTAAATCTATTTAATGATTTCGAAGTAAAACGTACAAAGGCAAACAGCCAGATAATATTCTTGTATAAAATTGCATTTTCAACTCTGATTATCAAGTTCACTAAGCTTAATTACATTAGTTAAATTGATGAAATATACATATGGTAATTAAAAAATAAATTACCTCAGGATTAAATCGAAACAGGATTTAAATATAGACTCAGAAAGAAGAAAAAAAGAGTAATTTACAGCTTAGATACTGGCAAAAATAGCATTCTTTAAATCCAGATAATTAAATCCATGATTAGGTAGAAATAAAAAATGGCGTTCTGGGGCAATAACCTATGAGCCTATGAGGTTCAATTAAAAAAGGATCCAATTGCAGCTTAAACTCATTTGCAGTGATATTGTAAAGAAAATTCCAAAAAACAGTATCTTTCAGCAATTAAAAAAATGGGCTCTGTACTGACAATTATGTCTATAAGGTTTAATTTAAAAAAAAGACAAGTTAAACACAAATACTGACCATATATAATAATTAAAAAAAAACACGACAATTTTTAATTCAGCTTAAGCGATTCGAGTGGAGGATCTCGTGGCAATTAAAAAAAATGCAAATTGAACGTAAATAAATGGAATAGCGTGTTTTCATCTCAACAATCCAGAGTTCGGCTCAATTTTTCGTATATCATTTAATTATACAACGCCATCTGATTTTTCGATTGTCTTTCCGTTAAAGTTTAATTTTGCACGGTTTATTTCGAATTAATTGGAATGGAGCGTTCATTTTTTATTTAATGAATCGTTAAGCGAGTGAATGTAATTCAAATCGACCGCAATACTACACATTGAAAGCTATATCGTATGTTTAATAGGATATTTTTACCGCAAGCTATTAAATAAATAATTTTTTAAATCTGTAATCAGAAATAAATTTGATGACATGTATGCAAACATATACAGAATCATTAAACTACCGTTTCATCGATTTTTAATAAAAAAAAAAAAAAAAACAAAAATCTACTTAACAATAGCACCAAGGAACTTCTGCTGTAAGTTGGTGATTAGTTGTGCATCCAAGGGCGGATCCAGGGAGGAGGGGTCATGGGGGTCATGACCCTGGGCTGGGTCCAAGACTTAGGTAGAGCACTAATTATAATTGTTAAGCGTGATGATGATTAACATGATTTCTATATTTTTTGTCACACTATAGATTTTATGTAAGTACCTTTAATATTAAATAAATTTAATATTATTTGTATGGTTGAAGAACGTTTATCCGGACTGGCACTTCTCCACGTCCATAAAACGTACCCATCGAAGTAGACGAAGTGATAACTTTTTACCTGTATCGATTATTATCAAACTTAAATTATTACTTCTTGTGACTTGACCACAACTAGGTGACCCCCTGGCGGGGAAGCTGGATCCGCCCTTGTGTGCATCCTGCTAATATAATAATATACAGAATGCTACAGTGTCATGTCAACGCTAGCAACTATGCTATGTTAATATCATTTATTGAAAAAAAAGCGCTAATGGCCGCGGGTTCGATTCCCGCTCACGGCAAACGTGTGTATTGCCCATACAGATGTTTGTCGTGGTCTGTGTGTTTGTGTCAGTGTTGTGAGTGTTTCCGGACCCCCGACACAAGGTCATGAGATCTTAACGGGGGCCGTTGAGTGTGATGCGTTTATTATTCATTATTTATCTTTAATCTTTATTAATCAATATAATTCATTGCTTAAATCATTTCAAGAAATGTAAAAGAGCTGACAACCCTAAAACGTCTCAAAAGTTCTTCATAAATTATAGTTAATATCGATTATATTATCTTCGCGTTAGGAAGCTATAAATAAAAGGCCACATACAAAAATACATACGCACGAAAAACATTACCTTCCTTCTAAGTTAGTCGGGTGAAACTGAAAAATAAAATATTAGAAAATCCATAAAACAACGCGCCATTTAACGACATGAACAAAACAAAAGAGTTTTATATGAGAAACAAAAAGTCCGAATGTTTTTTAACGTCATTTGTATACGGGTTTATGCCGCGATGCACTTTTTAAATTCGACCAAAAATATGTCGAATCGAATTATACAATTCCAAATTGAAAAGAATGCTTTTTTGTATTCGCTTGAAAACTGCTCGTTCGTATTTTTTGGTAATCGCATAATGGGTCTGTTATTTAACAATATGAGTTCGCAATACTATGTCAAGCACGGACTTCATTTTAAGAAAATGGTGTCTAAAGATGTCTGTCTAACTATTCTTAACAAATTTGTTTGAAGAGGTATATATCCATCTTCTCTTTTATATTTTGATAAAGGTATAATTAATTACTAGCAAATTAGTATATTTAAAAGTTTGATCTAATAACGAGTTTTTCAAGTATGTCTGATTATTGCATATTGAGGGCACGACAATATTCGAAACATGAAATTAAGAAACTCCTTTCCGTACTTAATTAGTTAAGATGACTTGAAGTTTTTTTGAATAATGTTAAATACATGACGCATTATCAGAATATCTCTTAATTTGACACATAGTGGGTTGACACATTATTGCTTATCAGCATCTAGTTGATTTTCGTGACTTCGACTGCGGGATGATTCCGTTTATCCAACCTAAAGGGGGATCATCGGAATCGTGTGTCCACCCCGGCCGAGATTCGTATATTAATTTTATTTCGATTATACACCTCGACTATGTAGAGCCAATAACACAAATTATTTAATTTTATTTCATTTTGTGTAATATGATTTTATTTTAAGAATTTTATAAACTGTCATATTTCTGTACAAACTTAAGTTTTTGAAAAATTCTTTATACATAAAAATTAGCTGCCAGTCACAATTTCACTCATGTTTATGGTTACTGTTTCGTTCCTATGATTCGTAGCGTGATATAATATAGCCCATAACCTCCCCAATAAATAGGCTATCCAATACAAAAATAATTATTTAAAACGCATTAGTAGTTTCAGAGATTAACCCCTACAAAAAAACTTACAAACAAATTGTATCTTATAGTAAATTTTACGTTGCAGGTAAACGAACTCGAATTTCGGGTATCGAAATATTAAAATGAATAATCGAAATGATGTGAACGTAATCATATTAAAACACCATTACATTTTTATAATTGCTTTTTTACGATAAGAAGATTACGCGTAATAAGATTGTTTTCATTAATAATAATTGTAATTATACTCATCAATATAATCCTATTTTGTATGACTTACTAGCGATGTTCTTTGGCTTGCATAATGGATATGGGCAACTGTTTGATTTATAAATAACTAAGCCTTGATTTCAAAAGCAAAATACGCAGTTTTCTTGGACGACACATTTTTACTAATTATTTAGATTTTAAAACGAAATTACTGAATCGAATTCTATGAAATTTCTGTTGGACCAAAAATCAAAATATACTTTATTGAAGTAGGCTCTCGCGAGCACTTTTGAATCGTCAATACATAAGAAAAACATCAATAATGAAACTCCCACGGGTTTGAAATGTAGATTCTACAGAGAGAAACTGGCAAGAAACTCGATAGTTACTCTTTTAACCTACCTGAAAGAAATTTTTAATATCGGTTAAAATATGATTCTGAAATAACAAACATTAAACAAATAATTAATTGAAAAAATAAAAAACCCGACTGTGTAACAAGACTATAGAGAATCGTTACTAACCAACTTTGAATGATTATAGATCCTAAATGGTAATTCTGATTGAATAATGATATAACAAACCTAAAAATGATTTTTAAATACATATTCAACGATACCCCACTTAACACAGTTCATCGATTTTCATTTTTTTTTTTTCACATTATGGCGTCTAAAATTCGCAATTTTGATTTATCTAAATTAATATACTTTCCATGACAATAGCGCAGCTATGACGAATCAAACAACGTATCTTTTATCAAAATCGGCACACGCGTTTGTTGGAAATAGTGCCACAAAGGTACACACTCATTTATTGAAGAAAACTCACGCACTCGCCGACGGAGGTTGCAGTCAGCTCGTGACCACGTCGGATGCAACTTCGTCGAAACGTCGGGCAATAAAAAAGGTATTACTACCATTAGTTATCGCGATCGTTATATTAAATATGAATAGAATAAATTGCGAAAGTTTAAAATATATAATTTACTCATATATATGTACACTGATGTTTTGAATGTTTTCATTACCCTCCCTTGCGTCGCGCAGGTAAATAAAATTTACGCTATGAATTGAGGACCTCCTTTTATAAGTAGGTTGAATAAAAACCCAACTGCCTAATATCAGCACCTCACACTCAAATTCAGTGGCGGATTTACGCAGTAGGCTGAGTAGGCTGCTACCTTGGGCGGCGGATTTTAAGGCTTTGTGTCCTTTTAAATGATATGTAATATGATTTTAACTCGAGGGTTTTTTTATATAAAAATAGCAGGCAAATGAAAAGGCGGGACACCTGATGTTAAGTGATCACCGTAATAAACATTTGGAGTATCAGAGAAGCCAAAAATGCGACCTAGCTCAAAAAGAACGTGGGATGAAAGGGACGTAAGGAAAGAATTTGGGCTCTCACTCACCGTACGAAACGCAACCATTTTAGCAAATTTAAGATATTCTGTAAGAGTGAGATACTGGCCGAGTCAAGCCAGCCTGTGTACGAGCTGTAGTCAGTAGGATACAGCTAGGCTCTACCTCAGTGAAAAAAAGGGTAGCCTACAGGCAAAAGTGTAAACTACCACTAATCAAATTGTTTACAATACAAAAGATTATATCGTTTTGTCAGTTTACGTCCGCCATGTTGATTTTTAGCTGACGTCATTTAGCCTATTATAATATAGAAAATAAAATGAATCAAACGCTTTACTATTCATAATTAGTGAAGCTGTAAGGCTGCAGGAGATCACAATACAATGGATACATACATACCCACATACATACATGCGTGTAAAAACATTACCACTCTTCTGAATCAGTCGGGTAAGGCTAATTTTGCAATTAAAGCACCTACTGAAATCTAGTATATTCAGGGCATATATATAACAAATGACACGATTCAGCGATTAATAAAACCTCAAATGTCGGTCGTTACAAAGCCTATCATAATGCCTTTAATTGTTTAAACGATGAATTCAGACTCAAACAAAGGAGTCTAGGCCTTTAATCTATTACTTGAGGTCTGGGCTATCTTCTGTATTTAGGTCACAAATCTAGTAGCCTCTATTAACGAAGACAAACTAAGCCCTATTGACATAATACAATGGCTATTAAAGGATTCATATTTGACTGACGTGACGACACGTGTCGTTTCACGTGATGGCTACCGTTTACTTTATTATGTCGTGTTTTAACGCATCAAGATAATATTTTAAATCAATACACCAATACGCGAACAGGCATCGGTTCTAATGCGACACATCGTAAGCCATCACGACATGTCAGAACACTTCAATGTAAACCTTGTCATTCAAAACGTATGATACCGATTCTGTTCTGCGCCACGACACGTTGAAAATTAACTTTAAGGGTATGGATTCAATGTTGATGGTGCGCCAAAGTCGTATGCACTCTTAGTCCAGACTTTATGTACGACCTGAACGTAATACGAATGGGTTAAACTTTTGCATATAATATATTCATCGTTCATGTATAAAAACTTATGTCCATATTTTTTTTATTAATCTAAAGTGAAGTCTTTGCATTTAAAAATCATGTAAAAGTGGTGACTGAGCGAAACTTGAATATATAACCTTGATTATAATAGTGATATGCTCAGCCACGTCATTGTCGCGACATCTGTTGTTCGATTTTAAATTCCTAAATGTTCAAAGAGTTACTTAGTTCAATAAGTTGCAGATTGACTAAATTTTGTAACAATTTTTTATTAATTAATACGAAATCATATTATATGAATTTAAGTGGCATATGAATTTAATAAAATTATGATTGATTTCAATCAAATATATTAATTATATTTTAATAATATTTTCGCATCATCATTACATTAGAATAACACCACTTCATATAGCTTCGTTATATACTATCACTCTAGAATACAATTATCATTTAAAACATCAATAAATTTTACGCACAATTCATACATTTTCATTCATTCGACGTTCAAATATATATACTAATGATTTATATTCAAATCATCATAACATTTAAATTACACAAATTCATATAACATCATTATACACTTTCATTTTCATTACCGCCATTATTATTATTGAATTTCACCTTGAAAGCGTTAACTTCGAGTGACGGTTTCTTTGATACAGAGAGCTTCCTTTAGATGCTGATTCAATAAGTGAATTTGAATTTCAAATTGGTCTCGTGTATATGCTGATGCAGTTTTCGTTGAAACCGATTTTTACATTGTTGTGAAAAATATTTTTAAGAATATAAATCGTGTTTTATTTTATGTTTGAGATTTTATATGAATTGCGTTGGTTGTAAAGTATGAAGTAAATGCTTATTTGAAATTGATTTGTCTAAATGTAATTTTAATACTTATATAATTTGTTCACAAGTAAAACTGAGGTGTTTTAAATAAAAAGAAAAGTATCAGCCTGTAAATCTCTCAATGCTGGGCAAAGGCCTCCTCTCCTATTAAGGAGAAGATAGAACTTAATCCACCACGCTGCTCTACTGCGGGTTGGTGGATATACATGTGTCAGAATTTCTTCCGGCATATGCAGGTTTCCGCACGATGTTTTATTTCTACCGAGCATGAGATGAATTTCAACACAGATTTAGCACTTGAAAACTCAGCGGTGCTTGCCGGCATTTGAACTCGCGATCATCGGTTGAAATCGACGTGTTCTAACCACTAGGCAATATTGGCTCTTTTTCCTCATTTTGTTATGTACATTTGCGTATTTCCAAACAATACAAAATGAATACAACTAATTAAATAATTTCAAAATAATTTATTAAGGACAAACAGACAGATACTCATTTACTACCCTAATTCATCAATTGGACGCTGATAAGCAATACTGTGTCAACCCACAGAGACTTCATTTTGAGAAAATGGCGTTTGAAGATGTCAAAGCTATTCTTAATAAATTAGTTTGAAGACGTATATATTCATCTTTTCTTTTCTATTTTGATAAAATGTATAATGAATCAAAAGCAGATAGATTAGTTTAATATGTTATCTAATAATAAGTTTTTAAATATTTTAGATAATTTTTTTAAATTGCAAAATATGGAACGCACCTGAAATTCGAAACATTGAGTTAAGAAACTTTTTTCCATACTTATTCAGTTTAGAACCCTTGATTTTTTTAAAAAATGTTAAATAGATGACGTAGTATCAAAATACATCAATATCTTCAAACTTGATTTTTTGTGGGTTGACACATTATTACTTAATAGCATCCAATTATTATTAATGATTCGATGGTTCTTTAAAAGCCTATTTGAATAAAGCATACTTTGAGTTTGAGCTTAAATGCATTTAGTTCCATGTTGTAACCATACACATAAATAGGATGAGTAAAATGATAAAAACTTCAAAGCTTAATTAAATATTCTTAATATAAATGCATATGAAGTGAGCTCGGGGCATAATATAATTTATATCAGCGTAAGCGTTTTATATCATTAAAACGAGGATGTACAACTGTCGACACAAGTATGGTTATTTCATTACTAACTTTTGCTTGTCGCTTTGCTCGCGCCCATGTATCATGCTATTTATATACCAGATCATTATCTAAAACTCATTGTTTAAACGGTACGACATTCGTGGACCTACTGGATGTTAATAAAACCTAAACCTTTTTTTATTTATAGAGTGAGTTGAGTGATCATAGCCGCATTTGCAACACCAGAGGAGCTACGAATACGTTTCTTCAAAAAGGATTTTTGCTTAAATAGAAAATTAACATTATTTAAAAAGAAATAATATTACAGTATAAACATTTTTGTTTAAGTCTCTTTCTTTGGTGATTTTAATTAAGGAAAATTATATAAATAAAATCTTTAAATAATCTTAAATATTTGATACATAGAATTTGGTGTAAATAAATATGATTGAAGGATCAAGGGGTATAGGAATTGAGAAAAGGAATGGAAAAGAGTGTGAGCCACCGTCGAGCCAGCCCGTGTATAGTCTATTTTTCTTTACTTATTTGGCAGAAAAATATGGTGTATTTCTAGCCACACATAAGAGTTAGATAAAAAATATCGACTGAGTGATTGAACTGAATCGTTTTATATACTGAAAATTATAATGAAAAAAAAATTGTTCAAAAATTCGTAAGTTTCCTTGGGGGTATTGTTACCAAATAAAGACAGGTAAAGAAAAATAGACTATACATTAATAGTAACGCTAACACGAAACTTAATTGCTGGTCTGTATATAATCCGATATGTTATTTTTTAAAATATTTTAATCTGTTACATCATAACTGTTAGTATCTTTAAAATATTTTCATCGCCCCAAGCGCTTAGTTAGAAGTCTATTAAATAATGGTATTTAGAGCAATGTTTAAGAATTTTATAATATTATGAATAATTTCTTAAGAAATATGTCATTAAAATTAAATTTTATAGTTGAGTTTTTTTTTTCTGTTTTTCTTAAACAAATGAGTGCTTACCCTCTTTCCACGTTCCTTTCTTTACTTCCTATTCCCTTTATTCCTTTATCCCTTTTAACGTATTTTGCTCTGGTGAGTGTGTCCATGGGCGACGGTGATCACTTAACATCAGATGTGCTAGTTTGCCAGCAATTTTTTAAAAATGGAAAGGAAAGTTATGACACATTAATTTTTGATGTTTTTGTAATGGACATCTACAAACCCCTACACAGTGGCCAGTACAAAGAGTGAATACAAAGAATTTAACAAAATGCGTACTTTATATTATTATCGAAATCAAAATCAAAAAATACTTTATTCAAGTAGGCTCTCACGAGCACTTTTGAATCGTCATACATGAAAAAAACAAAAAAAATTACATCAATAATGAAGGTACCACCGATTCGCAACGCAGATTCTACCGAGAAGAACCGGCAAGTAACTCGATAGTTACTCTTTTAAAATATTGTCAATAGAACACAGTTTATGATTACAAATGGATTATTTATCATGTACGAAATTCAGCATATACTAAGCCCACGCATCCTTATCGTCAACGTAATCTTTTATAGAGTAACGTGCTTTAGCTATTAGAGACTTTTTATCATATGATTTAAATCTATTCATCGAAAACTGCAAACATTTCTGGGAGATTTTATTATAAAAACGAATACCTTGCCCCAGAAAGGAAACATTTACTTTGTGAAGTCGAAAACAAGGTGTTGTAAGTTTATCTTTCTTTCTCGTGTTATTATGTTATCTCCATCTCTCTCAAAAGTTTATCTCTATCTCTTTCAAAAGAATGAATATTTTTGTGATTCATTTAAGACGAATTGTATTTGCAGGTTTTATTCTTGTAAGCGAAATTAAATAACTCTGCTAGTAACAAATACGTCGTAAGTAGTTACGAAAGTTGTAAATGTCAAAATAGGGCACTGAGAAAATTATTTCAGGTGTGCAGCAATGACTAATAACTCACTGAAAGCAAAAACTATACGTGTAATTATTACCTAAAATCAATGATATGAAATTTATATAGAGTTGACGTACACTAAAAACACAACTTAGCCTTTCTCCCACACGTGCTGCAGTAGTAAAAACTCGTCGACGAAGCTACAGTAAACCTCAACGGAATCTCGACTTTATGGGGGTGCATTTGGGAAGTTATAAAATGATTTACGGACAAACGTTTTTATTTGAAAACGTGCTATCGTTTCAAAGTATAATTATTTGATTATCATATTTTACATTTTGACGAACACGTTGGCGCAGTGGTCACTGCAAATGACTCAAGCGCTAACGGTCGCGGGTTCGATCCCCGCTCACGGCAAACATCTGTATTGGGATACGGATGTTTGTCGTGGTCTGGGTGTTTGTGTTAGTGTTGTGAGTGTTTCCGGACCCCCGACACAAGGTCACGTGATCTTAATGGGGGCCGTTGAGTGTGATGCGTTTATTTATTTATTTTACAGGAGAGAAAATAAATATTTTTGTTGATTATAATATTTTTTTATTATCGAATCGATGCCTTAGAGATCTCAAAAATATATATGGACGCTATTAAGCAATACTGTGTCAAGTCACACGGAGAAAATGGCATCTAAAGGTGTCAAACCTATTCTCAATGCATTTGTTTAGTCATACATCCGTCTTTTCTTTTCTATTTCGATAAATTAGTATAATTAAAAGTCTTACCTTACACTAAAGTTTCTTTAAATATATGCGAAGTATAACAATAGTGTTACACTCGCCACGAAGTCAGTTACAATGTTCATATTAAATATAACGGGTCTTATCGCGATATATAATAGTAGTAATACCTTTTTACTGCCCGACGTTTCGACGAAGTTACATTCGTCGTGGTCACGAGCTGACTGGTGTACCGCGCGCCCTACGGCGGCGAGTGCGCGAGTTTTCTTCGCCTACCCTCACAATATTGATATTGTCCGGGGCTGCAGACGTCAGTTGGTAAATGGCTAGTCAATTAATATTATATATATATATATATATATATATATATATATATATACATATATATATATATATATATATATATATATATATATATATATATATATATATATATATATATATATATATATATATATATAATATTAATGTATATAAGCAGACCCAGGTGTAACCAGAAAAAATGCTTGGTATATGATGATATTCATAGCTAAGCTAGTATCTTAGCTGTAGTATTGTTTATTGATAAGGGTGTTCAGTCAGCTCGTGACCACGACGGATGCAACTTTGTCGAAACGTCGGGCAATAAATAGGTATTACTACCATTAGTTATCGCGATAAGACCCGTTATATTAAATATGAATAGTATAAATCGCGAAAGTTTAGAATATAGAGTTACAATGCTATTTATATAGAAGACAAATTACTTCTAATTCATCCGCGACTTCGTCCACGTGGAATAGTAAATGTAAATCCAAGATATAAGCCATCTTCATTTTAAATTTCAGTCAAATCGGTTCAGTACTTTCTTAGTGAGTTATTTCTGTGGGAAATTCAATATTTTTCGGGATAAAATGTAAATATAAGATATAAGCCATCACCATTTCAAATTTCAGCCAAATCTTTTCAGTAGTTTTTGCGTGAAAGAGTAACAAACATCCATCCATCCACACATACAAACTTTCGCATTTATAATATTAGTAGGATAGAGTTCGGGTTCAGTCTTGATCAACTTAAGGTGAGTCATAGCATAAGTGCTCTGTTGACTGACGATTCGCCTGGGGAATAAAGCTATTAGCTCGCATGCTTTACTGAGCAATTGCTAACAAGCTATATCAATAACCTCGACTATAGACTTTATAAATTGAAGCTTTAAACAACTAAAAATAAAAAAAAGGAAACTGAACTCATTAACTATGACTCTAAAAAAAAAGAAACGGACATCAAAGCGCGCAATTTTGTATACTTGGGTTATATATTTACACTAGTTATTTTTAAAATCGGTTAATAAATGACGCATTTTGTAAGATAACAACTATTGAAGAAGTATACGTTAATAATTGAGAACCTCCTTCCTTTTCGGAGTCCAAGATGACCTAGTGGTACACGTCGATCTCAACCGATGATCTCAGTTTCATACCTCGGCTAGCACTGCTAATTCACGTACTAAATTTGTGCTTAAATTAATCGTGTTCGACGGTGAAGGAAAACATCGTGAGAAAACCTGTTTATGCCGGGGGAAATTCTGACACATGTATATCCGCCTCGCAGAGGAGCAGCGTGGTGGATTAAGCTCTAAGCCTTCACTCTAATAGGAGAGGAGGCTTATGCCCAGCATATTGTGTCCCACACATTTACGCGCTTTTACTTTTACAGCACTTTTATAAAATGACAGACACGTTGGCACAGTGGTCACCGCAACTGACTTAAGCGCTAACATATATAACAGGGTTCGATCCCCGCTCGCAGCAAACGTCTGTATTGGCCATACGAATGTTTGTCGTGGTCTGGGTGTTTGTGTTAGTGTTGTGTGTGTTTCCGGACCCCCGACACATGGTCATGAGATCTTTATGGGGGCTGTTAAGTGTGATGCGTTTATTTTTTTTATATTTATTTATAAAAGTATTTGAGCGGTATTAAAACGCCAATCGCTTTACACTTATAGCCACTATAGCTAGAGCTATTGACTGACGAGACGTCAAGGGAATAAAGCTATTAAGTACGTGAAATGCATACGTAGATCGTTTTACATATATTTGTCAAGCCTTACTAGGTATGCGTACTTTTTCAAAAAATCAAAATCAAAATATGCTTTATTCAAGTAGGCTTTTACAAGCACTTTTGAATCGTCAATACAAAAACAAAAGAAAACTAAACACTAATTAATTAATTAATTTACCACCGGTTCGGAATGTAGATTCTACCGAGAAGAACCGGCAAGAAACTCGATAGTTACTCTTTTTAAAAGTTTTACAATGGGTACATACATTTATGAGTTACAAATATATTGAATACCCCGTGTGAATCCAGCTTATACTAAATCCAAGCATGTTTATCATCTATATAATCTTGAACAGAATAATATGCTTTAGCTACTAAGGATTTTTTAATATGTACTTTAAATTTCTTTTTTGTAAACTGTAACACTTTCTGCGGAAATTTATTATAAAAACGAATACCTTGCCCCAAGAAGGTAACATTGACTTTGCGGAGTCGAAACTTCGGCGTTATAAGTTTATCCTTTCTTCTCGTGTTAATACAATGCCTGTTACTGTTTTTATCAAAAGAATCAATGTTGTTGTGAATATACATAATATTATTGTAAATGTACTGCGATGCAACCGTAAGTATACCAACTTTATTAAAAACATCTCGAAGGGAATCTCGAGCTCCTAGATTATAAATACCACGAACAGCTCTCTTTTGCAAAATTACTTTTAACGTCCAGTTGAGTTTGTTAAGTTGAGTTGAGTTGAATGATAGAAATTGAGACTAGAAGTGAATAATTGAAATTGAGACTTTACAAAGAAGCAAACTTCAAAAGCAAAATATGTGATTTCGTTAACTTCGATGATATACTTATTTCTACGGAACGAATTTGCAAGTACACCTTTTTGGTAAAATGATTTTCAACATCGGTTAAGAGATTACCGAGTTGTGAGGTAATAAACATAAAAAAAAAACTACGAATTGAGAACCTCCTCTTTTGAGAAGTTGGTTGATTAAAATAAGACATTCGATTAATAGTCAAAATTATCATTTATCAAAATCGGCAAACGGGTTTTTCTAAATAGTGCTACAAAAGTACAAACCCACAATACATACATACATAGACTGATAAACACATTGCTCTTTTGCGTCGCGTAGTCAGGTAAAATATATATCTCTCTTTGTCTTTCTATCTACGAAAATATGTGGAAAATATGTTCCGCTCTCATGTAACAGAATCTGTCCAAGTGTTCTTTAAATTCTTGTCCATTTATCGATCATTATCGAATCAAAATATGCTTTATTCACGTAGGCTTTTACAAGCACTTTTGAATCGTCAATACAGAACCAAAAAGAAAAAATAATTAATATACCACCGGTTCGGAATGTAGATTCTACCGAGAAGAACCGGCATGAAACTCGATAGTTACTCTTTCAAAAAATTTTACAATACATTTATGAGGTACAAATATATTAAATACCCTCTGTGAATCTAGCTTATACTAAATTCAAATATCTTTATCATCTATATACTCTTGAACAGAATAAAAGAATCGATGCCTTCTTAGGCTAGTTTCATCTCAAAAGACGGTGCGGCTTCATACGCTGTTTATACCTTTACGTTTAATTGTCTTCGTCTAAATTCCTTTTTTACTTACCACAGGTTTACATTATACAATGAATATTTATTAAATTACACCTACGTTTATTAAATTAAAAAGTGATTATTAAATACTAATACAACATAAATATTATTATACTATTTTTGCGTAATTTACTTTCAGCTTTATACATACATACAAACTATGCTTTCAAATTTATACATAAATTTTATTATACCTAAACTTTAATTTGAAGGCATTAATTTAATAATTTCACAGCACTATTAACTTTAATTGATATTACTAATTGCCTCAATGAATATTAATTTTAGTTATATTTTATTAACACTTGTAAAATTTAGATTATTAGTTTAAAATTAACAATAAGTATTACGAAAGTTAAAATAGCTAAATTAATAAAATGGGATAGAAAGGTCTTTATTTCCGACTCATAGAAGTAAAGTAACAGCCAATAAATGTCCCACTGCTGGGCAACGGCCTCCTCTTCTATTAAGGAGAAGGTTACGAGCTTAATGCCCCACGCTGCTCCACAGCGGGTTGGCGGATATACATGAATTTCTCCCGGCACATGCAGGTTTCCTCACGATGTTTTCCTTCACCATCGAGCTCGAGATGAAATTAAGCACAAATTTAGCACTTGAAAGCTCAGCGGTGCTAGCCGGGGTTTGAACCCGCGATCATCGGTTAACATTGACGTGTTTTATTTAACAAATAGGTCATCTCTTATTTTCGACTTATATAATATATTTTTTTCCATGAGGTAGAGTTTTTTCATTGGGTGGACCGGGACACAATCTCACAGAAAATCAGCGTGAAGTGACTAATATGAGCAAGAGAGCCGGAAGCCCAACCCCAAACTTACATACATATATATTGGTTGTATACAGAACCCACTTTTTAAATCGTTTAATAAAAGCTTATAATTTATAGGCGTGAAAAAGTTAAAAACAGACAGACGGACATACAGAGTTAGTCTCACATTTATAACATTTAATTTAGTAATTTAATTAGTCGTATTGGCTCATAAATCCGACTCTCAAACATATTGCGACCACGCTGTATAACCGACGTTTGTGTCGCGTTTACTAACGTCAGCGCTTTCTAAAACTTCTATTATTATCGACATCGCCCAACAACGCAATACGAACCTAAACACCGAGCGATTAAGCTCCGTTTCACAAAAACGAAAAACTCGTACAAAAATAACTATTTAAAACGTACGTATAAAAGCTTGGGGGACCGTTAATGAAAAGTCGGACCATTTTCGAAATTTTCGCCACAAGTTATTTATGTTTTGTACAAAGCGAATTCATTTTATAAAAGCTCCGAAAGCTTTGTCTATCGCACCGCCGCTGGAAATGGCCGAGCACAGCGTCTTAATGTGTTTTACTCGTCTTATTAAACATTATTATAATACGAGCTTTGTCCTCGTCCGTGTTGGCTTTCGACATTGTGATATTATTTTATTTCACCCAAAGCTCATAGGCTTTTTATTGGAATGTTCAATAAATAAAATTGTCTGTTTGTAGTATCAAATTAACAGCTCTTCACTAAATTGATATAAAAGTACTTACAGTAAAAATCACTTATTAATTTTTTGTCTGTCTGTCTGTTTGTTATCCGATTTAAGTCCGGAAGGTAGACATTATAATATAATATAAATATATTTTTTGCGGGTGATACCGCGAGGCACAGGCTGTCTATATATATAAAAATCAAAACTGACTATCTAACATATTCACTGACTGGTCGATCAACACAAAGCCTTAACCATTGGGTCTAGAAACAGGAAATTTTGCACGAACGTTCCTTAAATGTACCAAGTATGCACTAAGAATGGATTTTTGAAAATCCATCCCCTAAGGAATTAACAAAGGGGTTGAAGGTTTATTAGGTATCAAATTCCTAAGTATGCGCGGGCAAAGCTGCGGAGAATTGCTAGTCTTACGATATTCGCGTTAGGAAATCAAGTTTCCATTTTTTTTAATTATCTCAGTCTTCGTTTTTGCGAAGTCTGTCATAATGTAATAAATTCTGTCATAATAAATGACTTCCTTTGCTTCCTAATAAAAGACAATCAACCACAGAGTAACAATACATTAATTTAACTAGTGTCAATCAATGACACCCCGATCCGATAAGTCTATTGTCCGCAATCTTTTATACAAAATTTAATTTTCTCTGAAAGGCAAAATTGAACAGAAGTTAGCTTTTAATCTCTGTTGTTGCTAACTTCATGTTAATGTGAACGCAGTAGAGGGTTCGGCCCGTTAATTAAAATATGTAAAGAATTATAAAATTTTGTTTGTTTTAATTTGGCGTTTTACATAGAATATATTATCATATAAAATATGTCATTTGAATACTATTTTAGCTCATTATTTTTTTACCGGGTCAGCACTTAACATTAGTGATCATTACCGCCCGTGATCATTAGCGGCACCAGATGGACCACAAACGGCAGCTTACATAGAAATAAGGAATGATGAGGAATGACGATTTAAGGAAACAAATGGACAATAACAAACCCTCTTCTTTATTCCAGCTCTTTCACTCACCGTACGAAACCCATTTTCAATGAGTTTTGGTGCTATCCACGTTAAGCCAGACTGTGTAAAATTTTAAAGTAATGGGTTACAGCTAGTCTTTACCACAGATTACTTAACACCAGCTGACTAGGACGCTCGCTACAATAATAAAAAGGATAACTACCCACCAGAATTTTTAAGATTAGCACCATCTAGTAAGAAAGTAGTAAATTAGTATGTGCAACTGTTGATACTGTTCCGAGTCAGTTTCACACCTCGAGGTTGAATTTCAAGATCGAAAACGCTAGAAGTCGTCAAGTATCGCGGTAAAGCTGAACATTTGAGTGTTCTCTGCACATGTGAAGTATCGCAGTCGCAGTTAAATGTATCTTCTAGACTATCGTGTTTTATTTATTGACCTGAAAAAGATGAAAGGTATTCTAAAAAGAAGTAAAATCTTATATAGGTATACTCTTTCGAATTAGTTTTACACATCGAGAATCATTTAACATTGCCCACTCATTTGCTCGCTCCAAAATAAGAGGTAACTACCCACTAAAGATATTGGCGATTAGCGCCATCTAGCGACAAAGTAGTAAATTAGTATATGTAACTGTTGATACTGTGCCGAGTCAGTTTCACACCTCGAGGTCGAATTTCAAGAACGAAAACGCAAGTAGTCGTCGAGTGTCGCGGTAAAGCTGAACGTTTGAGTGTTCTCTACACATGTGAAGTGTCGAAGTCGCAGTCGAATGTAGCTTTATAATAGGAGTTAAAAGCCTGGTATCGTCATTAGTCTCGCAACGTTAGACCTCGCGTTCCGCTTGCTGGGCTAAGTGGCGTATTATAATATACGTTTGCTAGCTTGTGCACGCGACTTTGTTTGAGTTACATTGAAATAAATAACACTTCTAAAAAAAGTACTCCTTATAACATTAACTATGAGCGTGTGAAAATCCCGTTAAAATTGAAACAGCTGTTACAAATTAGCTGGAACAAGCAAACGGACAGATGACAGACAAAAATATTAAAAATTGATTATTGATATTTGCTGTAAGTACCGTATCATGTGCATTGGATGATTACAAACAAACACATCAATTATATTTATTAGTATCCATAGGGATATAGAACTTTTGGTAAAGATTTAGCATAGTGATGTGAGGTTGTATTTATAATTGTAATGTTATAAATATTGTAACATTTACATGTTGGGATATGGACTTCAAATAATATTCACTTTAATGAAGTTTCCACCTTTTGTCACTGCAAATGACTGCAGCGCTAACGGTTGCGTTCGATCTCTGCTCACGGAAAACATTTGAATGCTGATAAGCGATAATGTGTTAACGCACAAAAAATAAAATTCCGAGATATTGATGTATTCTCATAATGAATCATGTATTTAACATTATTAAAAAAATCCAAGTTATCTAAACTAAATAAATACGGAAGGAAGTGTATTCATTTAATGTTTCGAATTTCAAGTGCGTTTGATATTTTGCAATTTATAAAATAATCTCATATGTTTAAAAACTTATTATTATATAAAACTGTAGATTATACCAATCAAACCTAATTAATTTCACCTTTTATAAAAAAAAGAAAATATGGGTATATATGTACTTCTTCAAACAGATGTGTTAAGAATAGGTTCGACATCTTTAGACGCCATTTTCTCAAAATGAAGTCCGTGTGGCTTGACACAGTATTGCATATCAGCGTCCATTTAAAGTTGTCAAGGTGTGCGTCTCCGGACCGACACAAGATCGTCAGATTCTAATGGGTTAAATGTAATGCGTTTATATGTTTTTCATATAAAGAGTTTTCATTAGGGGCTAATCCCCGAAAATGTGTAAAAATATTTTTTTATATGGATGCTGATAAGCAATAATGTGTCAACCAACAAAAAGTCAAATTTGGAGATATTGATGTATTTTGATACAACGTCACCTATTTAACATTATGCATTCTAATTTCAAGTCATCTAAACTAAATAAGTATGGAAAAAAGTTTCTTAACTCAATGTTTCGAATTCCAGATGCATTCTATATTTTGCAATTAATGTAATAATCTCAAATATTTAAAAACCTATTATTAGAAAACTTATTAAATAAATCTATCTGCTTTTGATTCATTATACATTTTATCAAAATAGAAAAGAAAAGATGAATATATACGTCTTCAAACAAATTTATTAAGAATAGGTGTGACATCTTTAGACGCCATTTTCTCAAAACGAAGTCCGTGTGGCTTGACACGGTATTGCTTATCAGCGTCTATATTACATCATGATATAACTCATAGGAGTAACCCTAAACGCGAGTGAAATCGTTAGGGTCAGCTAGTATTGAATAATTGTTGCAACACAAGGAGCTGATGTTTAATTATGAGCTACAGATAACAATTGTGATTGTGTCAAAGTATTAATGTTATCCTTCTCCTTTCTTCAAGTCGGTTAAAAATTAAATGAATATAAACTACATAAAGTGTAGAATGAAGTGTGTTCTGTTAATTTAGTAACTATACATATTTATTTTCTTCACTATCTATTTCACTGTCAAATTATAAAAATATCATTTAATAAATACAACCCAGTAGCTTTACTTTACAGAGAAAGAAAGACAAAGAAATATTCAACTGACATAAAAGTACATTTCGAAACATTCAGTTTTTAATATATTTTGCAATATCGCATATAATATATCATATTCCTGGCATTATAACGTGGCCGTATTATACTATTCTTAGGGTTGCCAACTCAGCAGGATTTTTGGGTTTATTTCTGATGATATAAAATTTATATGGACAGACACGTTGGCGTAGAGGTCACTGCGACTGCCTGATGTGCTATGGTCGCGGGTCTTTCACGGCAAACGTCTGTATTGGCCATATGGTCTGGGTTTTTGTGTTCTGTGTTTCTAGACTCGCGACACAGAAACACGAGATCCGTAAAAAGTGGCCCCACGTGGGTTCACACGCGTTTATGGTTATTGCTTTGCTATTGTGGGTCGTAGCGTGATGTAATATAGCTTATAACCTTCCTCAATAAACGTGCTTTCCACCCAAAAAGGTTTATTCAAATTAGATCAAAAGATTCAGAAATTATCCCCGATATACAAACTTCAAAACAAATTTTACCTCTTTATAAGATTAGTATAGATTAAATTCATTTCAATGTTTCTACTCTAGATAATAACATGTGTCAATACAGAATAGAAAGGACGGATTTCTCTTCCTAATGCGTTTTCGTTTCGTTTCACATAAATCAATTTTAAATCTCTTTGAAATTCGAGTTTCAAGGGTGTTTGTCTTTTCATTAAACATAATATAATGAATAATGATGTCCATATTTGCGGATTCATTTCAAAGGAATTTCTTATGAATACGAAAGTCACCTCGTAACTCGGTGAAACCAGAATTTACCAGACAATACGGGTTATGTGTGGTCCAATTCATAAGCATTTACATTTCGAACCGATGGTAGCTTCATATTTGAAAGATTAACTTGTAAATTGACGATTCAAAATTGCTTTAAAGCCTACTTGAATCATATATATATATATAAATAAATGCCACTTTTCGTTGTAATTTTATAACTCAAGAACGGGCTCACCTATACAAACCAAATATTTAGGCTTTATTTGGACTATTTAGTTGACGGTTTATGTGAAGTTTGCACAAAATCGGTCGAGCGGTTATTTATTTAACCCATTTTTTGTAACTAATGAATTCAATAATTAGCGGATCTTTTGTTAATGGGGATTTTGCTGTCAAATCGAAACTTAAAGAGTTAGTCATGATTTTTTATTATTTCACTTTAAGGTAGCCAAGTACGTAATGGGCCGCTGGTAATTTGAATTTAAGAACCATGTTATAAGTAAAATAAAAGCGCTCATTAACAAAACATGATACATATTGATAGTAAATGCTTACCGTATTTAACTAAGTTAAAAAAACACAAACTATCAGAATGTTGCAAGATTGAATAGCGAATTATAATAATCTACAGTATTTAGTATAGATAGTGTATGTTTTAAAAGTTTATTTCAATGTTAAGCCTATATAATATATGCGAAGTGTATGTAAAATTGTGTATTCACTTTGTATTGATATTACATATTTTAATAATATTTATTAAATCTAAACTCATATTATAAAGATGAAAGATTTGTTTGTACGTTTACATTGCAATAGACACCGAAACTACAAGACCGATTTGAAAAATTCTTTTTGCGCTATTTAGACCATTTACTGAAGAAGATTATATTACATAACGTTACGATTCATAGAAGCGAAAACCATAAACGCGAGTGGTACCGCTAAGGGCAGTTGTATGCAAAAGTTTGTCACCATGTTTGCCCTATGGTTAACTTGCTGGTTACTATAAAAAATGCATTGACACTTACAGACAGACGGCTCTTAAAAAACAACTTGCATCACCGTATCGTTATATATTGTACTGTGTATTTGTTATAATATTAACATCTATACTATATTATTAAGCTGAAGGGTTTGTTTTTTTGAACGCGCTAATCTCAGGAACTACTGGTTCGAATTGGAAAATTCTTTTCGTGTTAGATAGTTTATTTATTGAAGAAGGCTATAGGCTATATATATACATAGGTATTACATAACGCTACGACTCATAAGAGCGAAGCAATAACCATAAACGCGAGCGAAACCGCAAGGTACAGCTAGTATTAATATATTTTTAAAACTTTTAAGGCTTTAAATAAAACGCCCTCGCTTCCGCTCCCGCTACCGCTTGTATCTTAAACCAAACCACAAGTACGTAGCGGAAGAAACTAATTCCTTAACTCTGATGAAAGTTTATTCGTTAAACTTTAAGATGTCACGGACAGACGGGAGTTACGTTATTGTATTGATTTTTTAGTCTATTATTTTCATATTTTAACGGTCAAGACAGAATCACGTTCTAACGTGTTGTGACTCGTTCGTATCGTAAAAAGTTATGACGTCACATCTTTCAATGATTTCGAGCCTAACGATAGCCTAATGATTACAGATCGTATACGGGCTCCACCGGGCAGTACCTCGCTCTCACGTAAGATCGGCATGTAGCTCATGTACAGGTGTGCTTCTTGCGGTGAGTGTGAGAGCCGAAAACCTAATCTCCTTCCCCATTTACTTTTATTTCTTACTTTATACAAGATAACGTTGACGATAAAGATGCGTGTGTTTAGTATATGCTGATTTTCATACAAAATGTTTAATCAATTTGTAATTCATTAAAAATTTTAAAAAAAAGTTGATGTGAGAGTTTAGTTGAATAAAGTATATTTTGATTTAGATTTTTTGATTATTTTACTATTCCATTTTATCGTTTATTCTTTTTTTTTCTGGCAACGCATTTGTGTCTCTGGGTTGCAAATGTATATGGGCAAAAATTTAACATCAGATGTCCCGCCTGATAGTTAAATAGCTATGTTCAATTTTTAAAAAAGTTTTGAAAATCTATGACGTGACTTTTCAGCAGGCCTGACCTAATGTTATATGGTGACCACCACCGTTAAAAAGGAAATGTGTATGTTTAAATGTAAAAAGCAAGACTTAAAAAAGGGTAACTGATTTTAATAGCAAACTACAGCGTTTCATTAATTGAATGTTAAAATTATTCCCGTTATTTTCATTTTAAAATTAAACCGCTGACCCAATTTTGATGTAAATTTTATGGAATCAATCTGGAAGAATACTCTTTCAAACAAAAAAAGGATGAACAAAATAGATCAAGCCGTTATCGAGTAATCGTTGAACATACATAAAGACGAATTGAGAATCTACTTTGTCGGAATTCGTTTAAAAAATTGTAAAGACAAACACTTTTACCGTTCAAAAGTATTACCACAAACGGGAATAAAACGTAATACTAGACGTATACTATAATTAGGCGATACATCATCGGCCCGATGTTTTAACGGCACCCTGGGGTGCGATACTGAATACTAACACGATACTTTTGGGCTCTGTACTCGGTAATGCGAAACTGAATGTATTTTAGAGGGTGATTTTTTTTTTGTTTTATAACCCTTTAGGTGGGTTTTTGGGTTTAAGGTTTAATTTATGTTATACTAGCAGCTCCATGTTCGCCCGCGAGTACTTCGAATTTGATACCTAATAAACTTTCGACCCTCTTTTTAAACCCTTAGGGGATGGATTTTCAAAAATCCTTTCTTAGTGAACACTTGCGATGTGCACGTTTGTGAACAATTTCATCTAGGGCCAGCGGTTTCTGTTCTGCGTTGATCGATCAGTTAGTGAATATGTCAGCCAGTCAGTTTTGATTTTTAGATATCCATGCTGATAAGCAATAATGTGTTAACCAACATAAAGTCAAATTCGGAGATATTGATGTAAACTAATAATGCGTCACGTATTTAACACTATTCAAAAAAAGTTCAAGTCATTTTAACTGATTAAATATGAAAAAAAGTTTCTTAAATTAAATGGTTTGAATATTGAAATAAGCTCAATATTTTGCATTATGCATTAATCTTATACATTTGAAACACTTAGATACTTTTTATTACACCAATCTGCTTTTAATTCATTATACCTTTTATCAAAATAGAAACGAGAAGATGGATATTAACGTCTTCAAACAAATCTGTTAAGAATAGGTTTGACATCTTTGGACGCTATTTTCTCAAAATGAAGTTCGTGTGGCTTGACATATTATTGCTTATCAGCGTCCATATATAGATATTCGTTTTAAGGCGGGAATTACATTTGTAAGTGAACCGATTTTGTTAAAACTACTGTGGGAGAGTATACTCTTTCAAACAAAAAAATAATTAGTCAAATCGGTCCAGCCATTTTTAGTAATAGATGAACATAAAAGATTCCCCAAAGAATTGAAATTCCCCGTTTCAGGAGTCGGCTGAAAAAGCAAATGTAAAAAAATATTCTATCTCCTATAACAGCAATATATTCCAATAAAAATGTACATAATATAGTAAAATAAATAAAAAAAGGTAAAAAAAGATGACTAGTTCGAATGAATACCTTTCGAATACATTTATTCGCGTAAGCAATTTCGTTTCTTTCCCACTGTATCGAGAATTTGCGTATAAAATATCGTATGGTACAATATTGAGCTTATTATATCATGTACATATATCGTGGTACTTAAGTAAATATGTTCGATATATTTGCTGTTAAATATAAAGATAAAGAAATTCAACCGAATTTTTGCGAATTTATTTTTTTCTCGCTGCACAATTAATCTGAAACTGCTGGACCGACTTTGACGGGACTTTCACTCACAGATAGCTGATGTAATAAGGAATAACTTAGACTACTTTTATTTTTATTTTTTATTATATTTATCTTTATCTATACTAATATTATAAAGAGGAAAGATTTGTTTGTTTGTTTGTAATGAATAGGCTCCGAAACTATTGAACCGATTTCAAAAATTCTTTCACCTTTGGAAAGCTACATTATCCCCGAGTAACATAGGCTATATTATATTTTTAAAAAAATTAGGGATCCTTACTAAAACTCTAATAATGTAACCCAAGGTGTAAAAAAATGACCTGAAAAATTCCTTACGTCGCGTGCGCTGCGAAAACTATTGATCATAAAACAAAATTATTTACTACGACTTTGCAGAACTCATCATTATCTACAAAAAGTGTCGCGACAGCATATGTCTAAATATTATAGTTATGTCACAGTAAGCGGTTTTTTGTTCTAAAAATTTATTTTATATGCCGCCGCTTGAAAAGGCCTATTTGTACCTTGGTATTAATCCTTATCAAAATAAATAAATTACTTTAAATTCAGGACGGCTTCAATACCTTTTTATAACTTTTTGAATTATTCAATTCGGACATTTCATTCGGAAGACATCACGAGTTTAAAAATGCAAGTATTAGAAAAAAGTCGCGTGGTTGCCGCTCACCGCGCTCAGCTAGCCAGCATGCGATGTAGGCTCCATGTAAGCGTCACTGGGGTACGGGGGATCAATGTAATAAAATAAAGTGCCGCGAGTACATTAATAAAAACTTTGAATAAAAAAAATTCATTAAAAAAAAATTCAAACTTCCTTTATAATTATACTTTTTTTAAAAACCCGACGCAAAAAAGAAGGGTGTATGTGCGTGTGTGTGTGTATGTACCCGTGCGAAGTTGCTAGTTAATACATAAAAAGAGGGTTACACGAAAACATTACTTATATTTACAATATTCGATTCAAGTAGGGAAGGTAAACCCTATATAAATAAAATAAAGGCACAGGTAGGCACAGGTATAATATATGGATGCTGACAAGCAATAATGTGTCAACCCACAAAAAGTGAAATTTTGAGATACTGATGTATTTTGATACTGCATTACCTAAATAGGTATACCTAACATTGCTAAAAAAAAATTAAGTCATATAAACGAAATAAGTACGGAAAAAAGTTTCTTAATTAATTGCTTCGAATTTCAAGTGCGTTTCATATTTTGCAATTTATACAATAATCTCAAATATTTGAAAAACTTTTCATTTCATAATATATTAAATATATCAATCTGCTTTTAATTTATTATAACTTTTATCAAACAACAAAATAAAAGATGGTTACATACCACTTTAAACATATTTATTAAGAATAGGTTTGAGATCTTTAGACGCCTTTTTCTCAAAATGAAGTCCGTGTGGCATGTTACACTATTGTTTATCAGCGTCCATATATAACAAAAACTATATAAAGAACATTACCTATAAGAACAGACACGGTTTGCATTGGAAGTTATTTTTACACGCTGAAAGAATGAAATATAAAAAAAATCTGAAGCGATGTTGTTTATGCATTAAATAAAAGTTAGGCTGGCATGCGTTGCGGTATCAAAAATCGAGCAAAACCGCCGCCCGTCACAAGCCACAGGTGGGTATTTTGGCCTTAGTCCAACCGTATTGAACGCTAACTACGTTTTCATATAACTACACTTGGACCCTGATAAGCAATACTGTGTCAAGCCACACGGACTTCATTTCGAGAAAATGCCTTCTGAATGTATCAAACCTATTTTTAATAAAATTTGAATAACTTTATGTCCATCTTTTCTTTTCTATTTTCATATAATGAATTAAAAGCAGGCTTGTGTAAAGTAAAATTTTGTTTTATAATTAGTTGTAATAGGTTAGATTATTTTATATTTCAAAATATGAAACACACTTCAATAATCGAATGATTATATGTACGCTGATAAGCAATAATGTGTCAACCCACAAAAATTCAAATTCGGAGATAATGATTCGGAGTTACATGTACAATATTATTTAAAAAAAAATCAAGTCATTGAAATAAAATGATTATGGAAAAAAGTTTCTTAATTTAATGATTAGACTATTTCAGTGTGTTACATTTTTTGAGATATTCAAGAATATCATATATCTAAAAAACTTATTAGTAGATGTTGACGCCACTTTTAAAATATATATAATACTAATTATTTATTTATTTATTCAAAATATATACAAACTCTATATTACAAATATATACAAACTCCTTAAACACTCAACTTCAATTATGGAGCGTTAATAAAATGAAAAGAAGATTAATGTCAACAAGAAAATAAGAAAAAAAAATACGAATCACCCATGAACTAAAATTATATTACAAGAATAATTACATAAAATAATAGTGTAAAATTGCCGTGTATATATATAAAAGACACTCAGACGTCTGATCTTCCGCGTAAAAACTATTATAAAAAATATTTAGTGTTGGTGTTTGTGTGTGTGCGACCTGGCGACCTGCTCACGGCCAAAAAAGGTCAGTTCATAAACTATTACGCTCCAGTAGATAAAGCTTTTTTTTATACTAATCTGCAATCAAATCAATGTACCTTTTATCAAAATAGTAAAGAATAATGGATATATACGTCTTTAAACCAATTTATTAAGAATACGTATGTTATCTTTAGACATTTTTGTATGTTATCTTTAGCCATTTTCTCAAAATGAGAATGAGGAGTCCGTGTGGCTTGACACAGTATTGCATATCAGTGTCCATATATTAACGGCTATATTAAGTTGCGCAGGTTTTTTGTGAAAGTGTGGTACACATAGATTATACTGGTTCTATGAAAGGTTACCGTTTTGGATAATATAATACTAAATTTCGATTAGTAAGAATTTAAAAACTCAAACCAGTAAACATTTAGGCTAGAATAGTTTTTCTACTAAGAGTAACGATCAGACAGCTTTATGTGCTCGCCGAGGTGGTGGGGAGACTCACAAGGAAAACACCCAGACCTAGGTAGAAATATTCATACGAAAACAAATTTCTGTCCCGAGCGGTGATCGATTCCGTAACCGTCCGTGTTAAAGGTACATTTAGCACCACTACACCAAAGCGTTTGTCTGGATTTTTTTAAAGAAACCTATTCTGAGTTATTCCTACAAGTTCTCGCACCAAAAGATATAATGTTATTTTTTTTTTTAAAGAAGTAAAAGATTGATTTTAATAATATTCTGGTATCTTCGGTAGCATTTCAATATTAACCGGTTATCTACATTAATATTATAAACAGGAATGGTTTGATAGCTTGTTTGTTTGTATTGGATAAGCTCCGAAAGTACTAGATCTATGTAAAAAATCTTTTTGCGTTGATTAGCTTATTAATTGCGGAAGGTTATAGGCTATATTACATCACGATACGACTCACAGAAGCCAAGCTGTAACCATAAACCCGCAAGCGGCAGCTAGTGCGATGTACATTGGCTCACTATAGCTAAGTATATTTCTGAATTTACTACGAAAACTACGGTAAGAGATACATTTAGTACTTTTCTAGATTTCACCACACCTTTACCTCCGTTGGGCGATTTGAAAAATAAATGAATCTGGTTTAAACTGGTTTAACAGAATCAAAGAATATTTTTTAACCAGCGACCCAATCAGATAGCGTTGAATAGAGAGAACGAGAGATAAAAAAGATCCCCGCATTGCGACGTATGCTTCGTTACTTGCCAAAACAAACTTATCCTATTATTACTCCGGTCAGCATCGGATGGGATAGATAAATTAACTAAATGTATGAGTTTTATAGCATACGACACGACATTGGATACGATTATATAATTTAAACTATCACAATTGATATTATTCATCTTCGATACATGTAAAATCTATTTCTCATTGAATTATCTTCATTAGAAGAATCTCACTTAATAAAAAACCTCGCACTTTAAAATCAGTAAAACTATTTAGGCTGAATGCGGTCACAATTGTTTACTAATTTTGACAGTTGATACGTCCGCCATATTGATGTTTTGCTGACGTATGTAACGTAAAAAATTAATATGGCGGACCTATTTACACACGTGAACATTTGGTGAAAAATACTGATCTAATGACATGTTATACTTTAAATCGGTCAAATTGTTCAGGCTACAGGAAGTCACAGGCAGATTTATGTACAATTATGTAGCTATATATTGTAATAAAAATTATACATATATATACATATATTAATGCAAGCGAAGCCACGAGCTAAAGTTAGTACCTATGATATAAAATAGAGCTATTTAAACTTGATACGATTTCGAGCCAAAAAAGTTACTAAATGAATTGGAGGGAAATAAATACATATTATGTTTTTAATCAAAACTCTTGGTCGTACGAGGACCTGATCTAAACGGTAGTATAAAAACTTGTTGGAACACAAATAAAGCAGTCCTTTTTTTGTATGCACACAAATAAATTTATTAATGTGCCAAATTTTCTAAAAACATTTCCTATTTACGTTAGATCTCAAACATATCGTCGTATAAATTCAAGTCGCACGCGGTTCATTGAAACACCCTCGATACAATATATAATTAATTAAGAGTCAACGACATGTCGTACACTATAAACGCGAGTTTAATCAACTATAAAATCGCAATAAGCCAATAATACTAAAACTTAAATCAGAAACTGTATTTATCAAATCATTTTAGATAAACAAGTTCTGCAAGTGATCGCTCCGAGTAAATAGAGCGAAGATAATTCTAGTACTTTCGAAATGTACACGAAAATGCGACTCGTAACTCCCCAGATAGTACTCGTGGGTACAGATGTAACCTTGTTGCGCGTTACTAGCGACAGGCGCCGATCTGGGATTTTGTTTAGGGGGGGGGGGGGGGTGTTATTAAGGAATATAGGTAATATCCAAAAATGGGTGTGCTATAAGGGGAGGGTTTGTTTGACGTGTGTATTTGTATCTCCGTCTGTGGCATTGACGAATGGACCAAGTTTTGATGGTGCTTTTTTGCAAGCTGATGTAATGTAGATGGTTCAGTGATAATTTATGAACATTGGTGCAGACGTTTGAAGATTATTAGCTTGTGTTTTGGTGAAAGGATTTAAGTAAGTTCTACTAGCCTAATTGAATATAATTTACTAAACTGTGAATCATAACAAAATAACTAAGCTACGTGACCTTCGCCTGTGATCCTAAATACCATACATAATATGGACGCTGATACGCAATACTGTGTCAAGCCACACGGACTTCATTTTGAGAAAATTGCGTCTAAACATGTCAAACCTATTCTTAACACATATTTAAAGAAGTATTCTGATAAAAGGTATAATGAATTAAAATCAGACCGATATATATTTAATATATTATCAAATAAAAAGTTCTCCAAATGTTTGAGATTATTGTATAAATTGAAAAAATATGTAACGCACTTGAAACTCGAATCAATTAATTGAGAAACCTTTTTTCCGTACTTATTTCGTTTATATGACTTCAATTTCTTTTTAATAATGTTAAATAGGTAATGCAGTATTAAAATACATCAATATCTCCGAATTTGACTTTTTGTGGGTTGACACATTATTGCTTATCAGCATCCATATATTCTTAAGAATTTAACAAGAAAAATAAAAATCGGTTCATAAATAATGACGTTATGAGGTAGCAAACATTCATTAAGAATTTCCTCCTTAAAGTTGATTTCAAATTTGAAAATTAAAATCATACTTTAAGCAGTCACGTGCACTTTTGAATTGTCGCTACAAAAAAATACATTAATAAGGTAACTACCATCAGGCAAGCGAAGTCATTGTCAAGTCTGTATTTGCACGCTGATACGCAATACTGTGTCAAGCCACACGGACTTTATTTTGAGGAAATGGCGTTCAAGGATGTCTAACCTATTCTTAATAAATCTTTTTGAATGTATGTACATATATACCCATATTTTTTATCTATTTTGATAAAAATATAATGAATCAAAAGCAGATTGGCTATTAAAGAGTTTTATCCAATAAGTTTTTCAAATATATTGGATTATTGCATAATACAAAATATGGAAAACACTTTAATATTCTAAACATTTGATTAAGAAACTTTTTCCCATATTTAATCAGTTTAGATGACTTGATATTTTTTTATAATGTTAAATACATGACGTATTATTAGAATACACCAATATCACCGAATTCAACTTTATGTGGGTCGATACATTATTGCTTATCAGAAATGTATGCAATGTAGGTGATATATTGTTACAATGAGCGGGTATCGAGTTGTCTCATCAATTTGAAAGGTTAGTATCGAGTAGTTAACAACGTTCCCCTAGTGTGGACCAGCCTGATCATTAGTTGAACTAATTATTGTGTTGGTCTACGTGTTTCTAAGTATTATAGACATCATTGATAATAATTATCACGTGTGATGATGGGGAGTTTGGTTGTGAATGGAAACATGTTTTATAACTGGATGGTGATAAGCAATAATGTGTCAACCCACAAAAAGTCGAATTCTGAGATATTGATGTATTTTGATACTGCATCACCTATTTAACATTATTCAAAAAAAATTAAGGTCATATAATCTAAAAAAGTGAGGAAAAAGTTTCGTAACTAATTGTTTCGAATTTCAAGTGCGTTCCATATTTTGCAATTTATACAATAATCTTAAATATTCGAAAAACTTTTTATTAGTATATATATAAAATATATCAATCTGCTTTTAATTCATTATAACTTTTATCAAAATATAGAAGAAAAGGTGGATATATACTTCTTCAAACATATTTGTTAAGAAAAGGTTTGACATCTTTAGACGCCATTTTCTCAAAATGATATCCGTGTGGCTTGACACAGTATTGCATATCAGCGTCCAACTAGCTGTGCTCGCGACTTCGTTCGCGTGGACTACAGGATGTTATGTCGCACACAAAGCAAGGCTCTATGCAGAGGCGTAACTATACCATCTGAGTCTAGTTTCGAATAAAAAAAAATACAAATTCAAGTTACATCATCATAAAATATATTAACTTTAATTTACCGACTAAGTTTTAATTATTATATTAAAAAAAACATTTATATTATATTTTAAACTTTCGCGATTTATACTAACCATATTTTATTTTATACTAGCTTTCACCCGCGACTTCGTCCGCGTGAAATAGTAAATGTAAATCCAAGACACAAGCCATGTTCATTTCAAATTTTAGTCAAATCGGTTTAGTAGTTTTTGCATGAAAGAGGAACAAATATCCATCCATCCATACACACATGCAAACTTTCACATTTATAACATTAGTAGGATAACGGGTTTTACCGTGATAACTAATAGTATTAATCGCATAAAGATATAAGACATCTATCTATAATACAAAACTTAGATAAATATAAAGTCGGTATGTATCTTTGCAATTTCGGTTAGTATTCACACAGCGTCCAACTCCAAACTGCCTAAGTATAACTCGGAGATAATTGTAACACCCAACAAAATACTTATTTAATGAGTCTGTCACCTTTGTTGGGTTTACGCCAAGTTTAACGGAATTTAACCTTATCACAATGGATTAGGAGTCATTTTTAACGCGAAACTTTGGAATGCAGAAAATGAAACTTATGCGAAGGAGGCAAGAACTTTGACGAGTGCAGATACGAATATTTGTGGTGTAGGGTGACTATGACGTTGGATATAATTAATTCAATTCTTTGGTTAATGGCTTTTAGTTGTGCCAATTAGATACATGCATCTCCAATGTCACGTGGAATGGAGAAGACACGATGGAGATTGATCGGTGGGATCGAGAATCCAACCTGAACTACATTTCGAAAACACCCTAATATAGTGTGCATTTCATTTAGTCCTTCATAATTAATATTAACTATTATATGGGCGGTGATAAGCAATACAGTGTCAACCCATATATACTTCATTTTAAGAAAATGGCGTCTAAAGATGTCAAACATATTCTTAATAATCTGTTTGAAGAATTTTATATCCATGTATTATTTTCTATTTTGATAAAAAGAATTAAAAGCAGATTGGCTAGTAAAGAGTTTTATCTAATATTAAGTTATTCAAATATCTGAGATGATTGCATAATCCAAATTATAGAACACACTTAAATATTCTAAATATTAGATTATGAATTTTTTTCTGAACTTCTTTAGTTCAGATAACTGGAATTTCTTTTTAATAATGTTAAATACTTAATGCATTATCAGAATAAATCAATATCTCTATATTTGACTTTTTGTGGGTTGACACATTATTGCTTATCAGCATCCAATTATATTATTATTTTTATTATTTAATGGTTTATATACGAAATTTGAATATAAATAAAATAATAATACTATCTTTTGATATGTATAATCATTTCAATATAATCTATATTAATAAAAAGGGAAAAATGTGTGTGTTTGTTCGTAAGGGGTAATTTCTTAATCTGATGAAGAGTCATATAAGTCTTAATACAACACTGATTTTTTTACTTAGTTAATAACATTAATATTTAAGTACCACAATCCCTTCAGATTGGTCCTGTAGATTTTTTATCAAAACCGGTTCAGCAGTTTAATTAGGGTTCCGTAGTAAAAAACGGAACCCTTATAGTTTCGCCATGTCCGTCTGTCTGTCTGTCTGTCTGTCTGTCTGTCCGCGGCTTTGCTCCGAAACCCTTAATACCAGAAAGCTGTAATTCGGTATAAGTATACATATGAATTACGCCGAGAAAGTCGTACAATAAAATCTTAAAAATATTTTTTTTTTCAGGGTGTCTTCCCTATGTGTTAAGAGAGACCAAAAATTTTTTTTCTCATTTATCCCATGTTGTGGGGTATCGTTAGATAGGTCTTTTAAAATTGTTATAGGTGTGGGAAGACCATTTTTCCGAACGACGAACTGTTTCCGAAATATTAAGCTTTGAAGTGTCAATTTTTCTTAGAGTCAAGTGTCCCCCCCTCTACCCACTAAACTGCTGCGTCTAAAAATATGAAAAAATTCACGATAGCAGTACATATAACGAATTTAAAAGGAAAATTATCACGGCTATGTGGGTTCTTATGGTTATCGAGTTATAGATGATCTAAGTAAAAATAAATATTTCACTTTTTAAAGCATCACATTATGTTAATATTAATAATTTTAAATTAATATATGAATTTAAATGAATAAATAAATAAATATTTAATAAGTTTAAATTAAAATAAAATATAAAATAAGGTATAAAACAATGTCTCAATAAAACATGTCGCGAGTGATTTTGAATCGCGCTTATGAAGTTTTCAACCAAATCTCCATAGATTTCATAGGCGCTAATCAGGAAGGAAAATTATCGGCGCTAAGTATATTTTACAAGTGTTAGAATAATAAATAATCGACGAACATATAAAGTTCAAAATCGTTAGTATAATTCACATTCAAACATTTTTACGAAAATAGGTACTCGAAGATTGCTTGACCGATCTTGACAATTCTGACAACTACGGAACCCTACATTGTGCGTGGCCCGACACGCACTTGGCTGATTTATTTTTAAATCAAAATCAAAAAACACCGGTAGGTGTACGTTAGACTTCATAGCAAGAAATTATGATTTTGAAATCGGTTAACATTTTAAAGAAGAAAAGGTTTCATAAAAATACTAATATAAAAAGTATGAAATTTTAGGGACTAGTTTGCAATCAGATAGATTTTCTAGCAAACATAGTTTAATGTCCATTAAATAAAAAAAAATTAAATTACAAAAATCACAGGATTCTTAGCAAAATACGTAGTTACATTTACAGGAATAAAAAACTTATCAGTTTTTTAGTCAAAACCAAATGACTGAACTGATTAATGTGAAAAATAAATTGGACCAATTGAAGAGAAAGGTACCCTTTCTTACAGTAAAAGAAACGAATCTTTTTAGCTGTTTTCGAGTAATCGTTGAACATACGTAAAAATAATTCCGACGAATTGGGTACCTTTTTGGAAGTGTTCTTGGTGAATAGCTATTCAAATCTTAAAATCCTACTGCTTTACTACTAAAGATGAAATAAAACCATATTCAACACGTGTTTAGCTACACAGTGATTAAATATAAGACATTGTTAAAAATGTTGTCATAATTACTGTACTGTGTGTCAAATTATAAAGAAACTTATTAATAAAATGTCACACGTTATATTTGACAGCTAAAATAGGTTTTAAGTGTATATTAAATTAAGCGTATGTTTTTACATATATAAAGCTGAAGAGTTTGTTTGTTTGCTTGAACACGCTAATCTCAGGAACTACTGGTCCGATTTGAAAAATTCTTTCAGTGTTAGATATTTATTATCACGCTAAGAACAAAAGAAGCGGAGCACCAATGAAGAATGTTTCAAAATCGGAGGACATTTTCCTATTCAGAGAGTTTACGCTGCATGCGTAATGCGCTATACGGTTAAATTTTCGCAAAAACCATGTATGACAGAATTGTTCTTCTTTAAAAGTTCTAAAAAAAGGCCGCAGCAGCATATGTCTAACTTTTAAGGTTAGCTCACTATAACCTATTTTATGCCAACCAAATTTGTTCTAAAATAATGCATTATTAGCCCAAAGTAACTACGCGGACGAAGTCGCGGGCGGAAGCTAGTAATTAAACTATGTCTAAACAATGTTTAGCTCAAAACTATCGTTAGATGTGGATTTGTAGTACAGGATTTTATAGACACGCGTTTAACGTGTGTTTAAATTTTTTATAGTAAGGCAGTTAGTCCCTAAAAATTAAAATTCATGGTGAACGCGTATTGTATTAAATTACGCTAGCCTCAGTCGAGAGCCCCTTTGAAACAGCTGGAATTCGACTCCCGCCTGGCCTGTAATTTACACTTTTTAACGTTACTAGCCGGTGGAAATTTACGTAACGCCTTTGCATACTTTACATCTTCGTTTTTCTTAATATAGGTGGTATTTCTTTTTGTATAATTTTGTATTTTAAAGTTGAACTTTCTTTTGTTCGCGTTAATGTTGATTTTGTTATAAAATTTTATGTATATGTGTTGACATTATAACTAGCGGATACGCCAGGCGTGTCCATTTATAATACTTTGAACAGATAGAGACATTGAATGTCCTACAGGACTTTTATATAAATTTTCAAACCCCGTTTTAACCCTTTAGGGGTCGAATTTTGCAAAATCCCGCCTTAGTGAGCACCTACGTCCTAAAAAGCATCCCTATAAAAAATTCGTATAAAAATATCCCTATAAAAATACGTTTCGAGCACTTTGCAGCGTTCGTGGTCACGGGTAGAGTATGGTAAAAATAATTAATATACGCGATTTAAATCCGTTTAAAATAGTTTTATTTCAATGAATAATAATCGCGAAAATCTAAGATAATCAGTCAGTAGTTTCAGAGTTTACATTAGTTTATATGTAGGGGACATATAAACTTAAAAACTAGTTTTATTTCTTTATAATATTAGTATAGATGAATATGGGGCAGTAGGGAGGAGTCTGTGACAGATGGTATAGTTAAGAAAAACTACATTAAAAAATGTGCGGATAAGATAAAAATATATTTAAATAGGAAAGTTTTTTCTTTTGTTATTCTTTTTTGAAAATATTAATAGAGTAGGTTGAGAGGAATAAATGTAAGTATTAGAACCTTCCGTTTTTAGTATCCGGAATCTAGATTTTTTTTTAATATAATGATTTTTTTAACTGGGCGTGGTAGGCCCAATTCGAAACTTTAAGGAATAGAGAAAAATACTTAACGAATCGTTGGGACCGATTTTGAAAAAAACTAAGTCATTATTTTTTTAATAAATTATATAAATTATATATAGCCTATGCCCATCTAGAATGATGTAGCATATATTTTTTCCCCTTTATACGTTTTAACAGTAATATTAATTTTTATATTTATATAAAAATGTACTAATAGAAAAACTTTTTTAATATACTCCAAAAAACATGCCAAGAACTTACTTTTGTGATTACAAAGTTTGATTTTCTTTCAAACATATTTTCTGTTTAAAAAGTTTAATGCGTGTAACCGAAATGTTTCAAATTTCCTTCAAGTATGGATATATTATTTGATACAAGATATATTAATTTATTATTTAAGAATGTGTGTAATGACAAACATACATTATTGTACATTACAACCGATGTATACTAATTGTTTCTATATAAATAACCGAGTGAAAAAGTAACCCTTAATAAATAACGAGGTCAAAAAGTGTCACGAAATAAACAACCTGGTTAAAAAATTGAGCGACACGTTGGCGCAGTGGTCACTGCAACTGACTCAAGCGCTAACGGTCGCGGGTTCGATCCCCGCTCACAGCAAATGTCTGTATTGGCCATACGGATGTTTGTCGTGGTCTGGGTGTTTGTGTTACTTGTTAGTGTTTCCGGACCCCCGACACAAGGTCACGCGATCTTAATGGGGGCCGTTGAGTGTGATGCGTTTATTTATTTAAATACTACATTCTGCCAGATTATTTCTGATTTTTGCTCTGACTTCTCCTATAAGTTTCAAAATGTGTCATATTTTAATATACATAGCTTTACACAATAAACCCTCTGGTATATAATTATCTTCAAGCTTATTATTGAATTTAGGAAGTTTTTTTTTGTGTATTGTATACAGTTTGCTCGTATTGGCGTCATGCGTACCTGCATCGCAGTATGCACTTATATAGTTATTATTCATACTTTGAAAATTTGCATTGCGCTGCGCTGCTGGGAACTGTGTGGCTTGCGTCTTAGCATTCGCGTAATGGTTCGTTTAAAAAACAGAAAATATGTTTAATCGCTTTTTTATTTACACTAATATTATAAAGAAGAATGATTCGATTGTTTGATTGCATTGAATAGGCTTCGAAACTACTAGACTGATACAAAAAATCTTTTTGCATTAGTTAGCCCATTTGCATTAAGGAGCCGAGATGGCCTAGTGGTTAGAACACGTCGATCTTTACCGATGATCGCGGGTTCAAACCCCGGCTAGCACCACTGATTTTTCAAGTGCTAAATTTGTGTTTAAATTCATCTCAAGCTCGGCGGTGAAGGAAAACATCGTGAGGAAACCTGCATGTGTCGGGAGAAATTCTGTCACATGTATATCCGCCAATCCGCAGTGGAGCAGCGTGGTGGATTCAGCTCTAAGCCTTTTCCTTAATGGGAGAGGAGGCCTTTGCCCAGCAGTGGGATATTTACAGGCTGTCACTTTACTTTACAGCCCATTTATTGAAGAAGGTTACGAGCTATACATCACGCTAGGACTCATAGGAGAAAATAAATAATCATCAACGTGAGTAAAACCGCAAGGAGCAGCAAATTTATTATATTCTGCTTATAATACTGAGAGATATATGGATGCTGATAAGCAATAATGTGTCAACCCACAGAAAGTAAAATTTGGAGATATTAATGTATTCTGGTAATGCGTCACATATTTATCATTATTCAAAAAAACTTCAAGTCATCACAATAATTTCATTTATATGAAAAAGTTATCGTTAGTTAATACTTTTTACTTTACAAATGCTTTTAATTAATTATACCTTTATCAAAATAGAAAAGAAAAGATCGATATATACTTCTTTAAGCAGATTTATTAAGAACAGGTTTGACATCTTTAGATGGCGTTATCTCAATATTGAGTCAGTGTGGCTTGACACAGTATTATTTATCGGTATCCATATATTCTGTAATTGAAAATTTCCGGATTAGAAGTTTTCATTTAATATCATTTTTTGAAAAATTAGGAAAGACTCTTTTCTTTTATTGGCGCAAGGCATCGTCCAAATCCGACCCTGCGCTCAACATTTCAAATAACAAAAAAAAAAGAAAATTTGTTTAAAGTAATTAAACGAAGATTAAACATAAACTCCAATGCAAAGTTAAAATAAAGTTTAATACAGATGGAGCCGCGACTGCTAGTCAAACTGACCTCTCTGCTATTGTTTCTAGTAAGCATAACCCAGTATAAAGTTCTATTTTTACTACGGTCTTTATTCGCTAAGGGCGGCTACAGACGCGGCGTCTCATGATTTGTAGGCAAGAATCGGAAAGAAGGAAAAAAAATGTTACTGACAAACACACAGATACAACAATTAAATATCAATGTAAAAAATAATCAATTTAAGTGATTTTGATTTAAAAATTAAACTATTGAACTGATTTTAATAAACATTATTCACATATGGACGCTGATAAGCAATACTGTCTCAAGCCACACGGACTTCGTTTTGAGAAAATGGCGTCTAAAGATGTCAAACCTATTCTTAATAAATTAGTTTGAAGACATATATATTCATCTTTTCTTTTCTATTTTGATAAAACGATTAATGAATCAAAAGTAGATAGGTTTACTTAATATGTTATCTAATAATAAGTTTTTAAATATTTGAGATTATTTTATAAATTGAAAAATATGGAACGCACCTGAAATTCGAAACATTGAGTTAAGAAACTTTTTTCCATTCGTATTTAGTTTTGATGACTTGAATTTTTTCTAAATAATGTTATATAGGTGACATAGTATTAAACTACATCAATATCTCCAAATTTGACTTTTTGTGGGTTGACACATTATTGCTTATCAGCATCCATATATTGAAAGGGTAAGGGGAAAAATACAACTCAAACAATCTTAATAATTAATTATTTACTGAATGTACCAATATTGTACTAATACAAAATATTGTCAATGCTTTCGTAGAATATTGGATTCCGGTTCTAAGAATCATTTTTTAAGTGTCATCTCGAGTGTCTTTATCGCAGCCAGTTCTCGTTTATTAATCGAGCCTCCTTATAATATACATTTTCGAATTAATTTTTTTTTAATTGGTTAGGAAA
The DNA here is from genome assembly GCA_037950945.1 of Hypolimnas misippus. Classification (NCBI taxonomy): domain Eukaryota; kingdom Metazoa; phylum Arthropoda; class Insecta; order Lepidoptera; family Nymphalidae; genus Hypolimnas; species Hypolimnas misippus. Next base: position 9,541,667 of record JBBEEQ010000009.1, read on the forward strand.
TGGCAGTATTGAGGTATCAAACATTAAAAAATCACACACATATGTTATGCAACGTATTGAGAACGTTTTCTTTTTTAAAGTGGATTGTAAATTACACTTTAATTTATGACGGTGCGGAGTATTCGAGTATTTAACCGACAAATTGAAAATAATTTAAAATGAATTAAATTAATTATTTTCTACGTAATCGCTAAAACAATTCTCAGTGATGGTTCGTGTCTGTCGATGAAACTTCATTACAAGTTTAATTTAAGTAATAATTATTTGAATAGAGAAATATCTGTTAAGTCAAAACTTGAACTAACTGGTAAATTTAATAAACATTGTATTATTTTTAGAAAATTAGCTTATTAGCTCTGAACTTTGCTGTTGGGAACTGTGAACTTGTGACTTGAATAGTCTTCGATACGGGATTTAAGAAATTATCCCACATAAATATATTATGTATAAATACTATAGAATACAAAATAGTTAGTATACTGTCTATCTTCCTTATTTCTTACTGTAATGATATTAATGAAACTTACTTTAACTAACTTGTATTATAATACCTACCTACTTAAATCTTAGAATTGTATTGTAGTTCCTATCTGACACATGACCATAGTTTTAACACAACAGTGTCCTATAACAAAGATCAAACGAGCGAAAACGCGTCTTTACATCACCAAACGTAACTTCTTTATAACTTTATGAAATTAAAGTTTCTTAATCTATTGTTTATTATAACGAGAGGCAGATGTCACCGATATATTTGATAGTGTAATTTATATTATTCATATTTTAGTCAGCTCGTGACCACGACGGATGCAAATTCGTCGGAACGTCGGGCAAAGAAAAGGTATTATTACGATTACCTATCGCGATAAGACCCGTTATATAGATCAGCATATATGGACGCTGATAAGCAATACTTCGTCTAGCCATCTTCATTTTGAGAAAATGGCATCTAAAGATGTCAAACCTTATCTTAACAAATTTGTTTTAAGATGTACATATGTATTCATCTTTTCTTTTCTATTTTGATAAAAGGTATAATGAATTAAAAGCAGATTGGTAGAATAAAAAGTTTTATCTTATAATTAGTTTTTCAAATCATCATTTACTTAGCGTTTTTACCTACCAGGATTTGTTTTCTATTCTAGTCCGGATATTAACAAGTTACTGATTTTTACACAGATGGATTGCCATTTGACGTAACCCCTGAAGGCAAGCCAGTATCCATTTAGACTAGAATAAATTCCCTACTAAGAGTTATGATCATTATCAGGTGATTATGATAACAACCGGGACCGACAGCTTTACGTGCTCACCGAGGCACGGGGAGACCCACGAGGCAAACACAAAGACCTAGAAACAAATATTCATACAAATATAAATATCTGTCTCGAGCGGGGATTAAACCCTTAACCGTCAGTGTTAGAGATACATTCAGCACCACTACACCAAAGCGGTCGTCAATAATTAGTTTTTCAAATCTAATATACATAGATTATGGCATATTGCAAAATATTGTTATTTTCTGTACTTATTTAGTTTAGATGACTTGAAAAGTTTTTGAATTATGTTAAATACGTGACGCCTTATCAGAATACATCAATATCTCCGAGTTTGCCTTTTCGTGGGTTGACACATTATTGCTTATATATCGAAAATACATTTTCGGTTTTTTTTCACGCCATTGAATAGGTTAATAAACGCCAGCGTGAAAAAGCCGCTCGTTTTGTAAACGCCCTTAGTTCAACGCAGCTTGAACACGTAATGCGGGTCACAATCCCGTGCAACTAATGCCGCATTCACACGCTCGTGAACATCACATTCAGCGAATTAGCTCCGCTATTGTTAATCAGACCCATTTACTATATTGTGCAGTATGAACTGGCCCTAGTATTCGTATTTATTTGAGTTTTTTTTTTATTAAAAATGTAGTCCGAGACGTTTCTTTGAAGTTTCGCGAAGTTTCTGCGTTGGGTTTTTGGGATTTCGGCATTGTTATATTTTAATAATTATTTTTTTGTATAAATTCTTGCCAGTGGTCGCCTAGCGGTCGGTGGTTCATTAAATTTTTAACCGATTTCGAGATCACTGATAATCTATTCTCAATTTGATCACGTACTTTAACAATAAATAAAACATTATATGGATTCTGATAAACAATAATGTATCAACCCACAAAAAGTAAAATTTGGAAATTTTGATGTATTTTGATACTGCGTCATCTATTTAACATTATTCAAATAAAATTCAGGTAATTTAAACAAAATAAGTACGGAAAAAAAGATTCTTAATTTAATGTTTCGAATTTTAAGTGTGTCCTTTTTGAATTTTATACAAAAATCTCAAATGTTTGAAAGACTATTTATAAGTTAACACATTACATATATCAATCTGCCTTTCATTCATAAAAGCTTTTGTCAAAATAAGAAAAGAAAAGATGGATATACACGTCTTCAAACAGATTTGTTAAGAATTGGTTTGACATCTTTAAACGGAACTTTCTCAAAATGAAGTCCGTGTGGCTTGACACATTATTGCTTATCAGCGTCCATATATGCGTGTGTGTGTCAAATACATGGTAGTGTGTGTAATGTTGAGTGATTTAATGTATTTTTATGCATTATTATAACTGTGCGAAATTTCATACTCCTCCGTCCACGCAATTTAACTAAAAAGGAATATAAAGTTTTAGCTTCACGTATTGATATACATATAGATATAATAATTATCAAAGTTTGCGAATAGGGTTGTTTGTTGATCCATAACGCAAAAACAATTCAATAGATTTTGATTAAACTTTACTGTATTATAGCTTAAATTATATATTTAATTTAAAACGATTATTGTTGATAATATTGCTATCGATATATGGACGTTGATAAGCAATAATGTGTAAAGTCACACGGATTTTAAGAAAATGGCGTCTAAAGATGTCAAATCAATACTTAACAAATTTGTTTGAAGACGTATAAATCCATCTTTTTTGTCTATTTAGGTAAAATGTATAGTGAGCTAAAAGCAGATTAGTATAATGAATAGTTTTATCAAACAATATTTTTTCTAATTGCCGTATTTACTTACTTTAGACGACTTGAAAATTTTTTAAATTAATGTTTAGTACATGATGCACTATCAGAATACTTTAATATTTCCGAATTCGACTTTTTGTGGGTTGACACATTATTGCTTATCAGCATCTGTGTACATGTGCTATTTTTTTATTGGTTTGTGTACGTTTTACATAAAAATCAATAGTCATGTTTTACGTATGAGGAAAATAAATAAATAAAATAAACGCAACAGATAAAACACCGTCCATTAGGATCTCATTTCTGCGTCGGGGGTCCGGAAACACACACACAATCATAACCGCCCAGACCACGACAAACATCCGAATGGCCAATACAGACGTTTGCGCGAGCGGGGTTCGACTCCGCAACCGTTAGCGCTTCGGTCACTTACAGTGGCCACTACGCCAACGTGTCTATTATATAAAAGTATACACGTAATGTAATAAATTTTTACTTACAATGTATACGGAAGTTTTTACATACAGTAAAACAGCGATATATAGTCGTGTGTAAAATTTTATTATTATGAGCATGACCTGAATCGTTAGTCGTGTGACCCGACGATAGAAAGCCAGTAAATTTTTTATGGAGTAATCCGTTTACAATATAATCTTACAAGCCACACAGAAATCACCTTTTACCCGACTACGCGACCCAAGGGAGGGTAATGTGTTTATCAGTCTATGTATGTATGTGGGTTTCTACCTTTGCACTATTTAGACCAAACGCGTTTGATATACACACATAGCACAGTGCCTCCCTAGATCCATTTGGTGACTCTTTATCTAAGTTCCGTAAGAAAATGTTAGAATTATTAGCCATTTGATTGTTACTGTTTCGTTATCTATTTTTTTTTTACTCTTTTTTTTGCAATTTTTTTTATTTATACTTAATTTTTTTTTTGTAACTTTTCAATTAGCATAATGTGTTTAAACTTGTAAATGTACATATGTATTTTTATCGTGTAAGCTCCTTTTATATCCACTATCATTGCATGAGGTATTCTCCTTTATAGGTAATGCATTTAGTTTTAAGCCATATGTTGTTATTGTTACTAATATTGTGTTGATGTATTTACTCCTTGAGGATCTTAATAAATAAATAAATAAATAGATATATGACAGGTCGATTTAAAGTTGGTTAGGAACGATTCTCTATGTTACGCAGTCGGGTTTTTAACTTTTTCAATTAATTACTTGTTCATAAAAAATAATTTATTTTCCACATAAAAAAATAAAGTGTGAAAAAAATTGTCGTCTCCTATCACCATTTTAGTGAGTTCTGGCTCCACCAGCAGTACCACACTCTCGCAGAAGATCATCACGTGAAGTCGCTAATATAGCCGCGTTTCATACGTTTTTTATATCTTTTTAAGCTGGAAATGCATTTGTGGCTAATAAAGTGTTGCTAACGGCCTTGGGCGGCGGTGATCACTGAACATCAGCTGTCTCGCCTGTCCGATTGTCCTGCTATTTATAAAAAAATGATAATTGAGTAAATTCCTATAAATGTTCTATTGCTCGGCAATGGCTTCCTTTCCTATTAAAGGTGTAGATTAATTCATCACGCTAATCCGCTGGTGGATAAATAAAATATACATCAGAGCCCCCTAACACGAGATGAAGTTAAGACATCAATTTAGCTTTGAAAACTCAGCGGTAGTAGCTGGGATTTGGAACTGTGATCATCTGTGATCACTAGACCTTCACGAGCTCGGATAATTTAATGTTAGTTTTAACACATGAAAAACAACATTGACACTTCTGTCCCCACAAAACGAGCAGTCAAAAGAAGTATTGCCACCAATCACAACGTCGTACGAAATGCAATTATAAATAACGAGTGCAATCCCTAAACTCTTTTAATTCCATTATCACTCATTGTTATCGGCTGGCCGGCGGCCAAGCACTCGCACAGGTGTCCATTGAGTATTAACTGGTCGTTAGCATCTGCACTCTTGCACTCGTAATGTATTGAGTGCAATGATAATTCAGTGTCGGGGGCAAAAGTGGTGTACCAATTTTGTGTGTCACTTTTTTTTTAATCGAGTGCTTAGAGTGTACATCAGCGTATGTGAGTTTGTATCTTTGTGGCACTATTTATATCAAACGCGTAGGCTGATTTTTATAAATGACACGACATTTGATTCGTCAAAGGAAGCGTGAAAGTTTGTAAAAAACAAATGGCTGATTTTTGGACGCAAAAATGTGTAAAATAAAATATGAAAATTACGACGAATTATATCAAGTGGTATCGTTGAATATGTATTTAAAAATCATTTTTAGATTTATCTTATCGTTTTTCAATCGAAATTATCGTTTAGGGTCTACAACGATTTTAAGTTGGTTGGTAACGATTCTCACTTATAGGCTTTTAGACAGAACTGATATTGATACGATACTGTTGGCTGCAGATGGTTTTATTACATGGTTTTTTGATTTATTCAATAATTAAAAGAGTAACTATCGAGTTTCTTGCCAGTTCTTCTTGGGAGAATCTGCGTTCCGAACCGGTGGTAGCTTCATTATTGATGTTTTTTTTTTGTTATTTTCATGTATGACGATTCAAAAGTGCTCGTGAGAGCCTACTTGAATAAAGTATTTTTTTAATTTTGATTTTGATTTTGTGATTACTCGTTACATAACAATTAATATATTTTTATTGGATGAATGGCATTTTTGTTCCATATTTTTATAAATATATTTTAGAAAAAAACTCTTATTTCAGATAAAAAAAAAAAACGTATAGAAAAATATTGCATAACCAATGAAACAAAAAAACATAGAGTTTATGTAACCCCTGTGAGTATACATACGTCACTGTGTAAACGTCAAATGAATACGTGACGATATTGTTTGCCGTTTAAGCGCTGCGCGGATGGAGACTTGTCTTTATATTTTTTTGCTATTTATATATATGTATAGTTACGTGGATGCTGATAAGCAATAATGTGTCAATACACAAAAAGTCAAATTCGGAGATATTGATGTATTCTGATAATGCGTCACGTATTTAACATTATTCAAAAAAATCAACAAGTACAGAAAAAACTTTCTTAATCTTTTTCTTCTTGAATCATTAATGATTCATATTGCATATTAAAATGCGTTTTATTTTGTTGTATGTATTATTTTTATATGTTTAAAAAATATTATCAGATAAAACTTTTTATTACATACTAATTTTAATTAATTATACCTTTTATCAAAATAGAAAAAAAAATATGGATATATAATTCTTATAACAAATTTATTAGGAATAGATTTGACACGTTTAGACGCCATTTTCTCAAAATGAAGTCCGTGTGGCTTGACATAGTATTGCTTATCAGCGTCGATTTGTATTTCTTTACATTTAAAACTGGGAATAAAAAATGTCTACGTTTCCATAACACCTTATATTTACTTTCAAATAGGATTACACTATTTATTTTTGTTTATCACATTTTTTTTTGTATTTTTTTTATTTTATAAAATGCACTTTCGATTAAGGAACTTTTAAAACCGTAACTTCTGTTATAATTACCTTATCTACGCGTTATTATTACCAGTTACCTGCAACAAACAAATAGAAACAACGTTAATTTAATAATAATACTATATGTATACAAATTTAAATTAAAATAAAACATGTTATAAAATAATGAAACTTTAATACAATCTTAATTATAATTCAAAATAAATAATACGATAAAAATATGAAAAGAAGAATTAAACAAAGAAAAATTAAACTACATAAAACCTACAAAACTGTCGATGTCATTGTATTTTTTTTCGATATCGATAACTTTCATCTCTAACTTATGTGTGGAAAAGTATGCCATATTTATATACAAATAATAAATAATGAATTGCTAAATTAAGGTTATTTCTTAACACAATCTATACATATGTAATTACTTGTCCTGACAGATTCATCAATGAGAGCCTTAACCGCTAAGTCTATCAATTTGAAATTTTAGGAGTTGATGCCTTTTATGTTGTAAGCATCCACTAAGATTTTTTTTATTTCACCCCTAAGGAAGTATAATTAGGAATAATTCTATAAAAATCCGCCATTTTTAAAGTAAGACACACGAAATTTAATATGGACGCTTCTGGTTAAAAATAAATGCACCTGCACATCGGCGTTACTTTTTATAATTGTTAAAATTAATATTGGTGACTTTTTTTTCTTTTATGTGTGTGTTCACCGATCACTCAGATTGACAGATTTATTTAATTGTATTTTGTCTAAAAGGGTGAATAGAATTTTTATCAAAATCGCTTCAGTAGTTTTTTTAAAACCAAAATCACTGGAATAAGAATGTAATTCAAAGAAACGTATTTGATTTTGAATTCTGTTTATTTAATTACTTTAAGAACAGTATAACATTTAATCTTATACTTCCATACCTCAATATCCACCCAGACAAAAAAAATGTATAAAGTTTAAGTACTTTTTTTTATCAATCTCAATGAGTGCAAGGCTTATTTAAATTCTGAATTTGTTTTTCAAATGAAGCTCGAAATTTTAAAATTTAAAATGCACTTAAACCTTTTTCTTTATCACACAAATTCAAGTGGAGTCGAGTTTGCATTAGGTATTCAGGTTGCGAAGATTAAATATAATTTGATGACGTAACAAGTATAATTTGTTATGAAATTCAAGACGTTTTATAAATATCAGATTGTCTTGTATAATTTAAATGTTTATAAAAATTTAGAGGCAAGAAAATGAATAAAATATTTAGCTAATTCAGTATCTAATGTAATTTATTATCATTAGCTATTTAAAGTTATGAAAACAAGACATTAATTTAAAAAATCTAAATCTCGACTGCGTAACGATATCATCTGCAGTCGGCAGTACAGTTTCAATATCAGTTCCGTTTAAAGCCTGTAAGTAACAATCGTTTTTAGCCAAATTGAAATCGTTATAGATCCTAAACTGTAAACCTAATTGAAAAAAGATATTTTAACCTATAAAATGATTTTAATGCGTATTTAATGATACCTCACTTTTTTTTCTTTTTGCATATTTTGGCGACCAAATCCGATTTTAATTATTTAATTTTTTTTTCTGTGACATTTGTGACATAATGACGAATGAATCAATTTGTCATTTATGATAATCGATCCGCACATTTGGTCTAAATAGTACCACAAAGGTTTTGTACCCACATACATAGTCTAATAAAAACATTACTCTACTTTACCCCATGCAGTCGGGTAATTACGGAATGTTCTTGTTAAAATAATAAACCCCTTTAAGTATTGAATTTTAATGATTACTTTGCAGATTGCTAACAATATCGATTTGATGTACATTTTTATATCAAAAAAATTGTATAAGATCAAACGTGGTATCCAACTGTATAGGTGTTTGTAAGCCAAAAGAAACTTTTGTGTTTTGGTCATACATAGTTTACTAAATTAAAATTCAAGACTAGTTAAAGTTAATCAGATCCTTTCATTTAATAAAAAAAGAGCTGGTAACTTTGAGAGCTATTTATAAATTGTAGTTAATAACCATCTGGATTACATCAGCTCCCAAACAAAAAACCCGCATCGAATTTGATACATTTGTTAAACTTAAAACTCCCCTCTTTTTGGGTCGAGAGTGAAGTATATATTATAATATGTGTACATTGTGTACATGTACAACGTTGTGGTTTTGTTAATTCTCATGCAACATAACTGACTAACTTGTGCGACACAGCATAGATAAAGAAGCTCCTGTCTCTATCGCTCGCTTTAATTTTTTTGTTTTAATAATTTTGTATTGTCATAAGTATAACCTATATTTTTTGTCTAGGCTGCAGAATTAAAATTTGTTACTATTATTTTTATTATTTTTTTATATAGTTTGCTTTTTTGTCTTCCTTTCTCATTTTTGTGTGCATATGGTGTTTGTCTGTATATAGTTACACAATCTGTATAGCCTTATGGTAAATGTAAACATGAACTCTCTGGATTTGTAACTTGACGAACCTTTCAATAAATAAATGAATAAACATACAAAATAAAACGCTACTAAGTAATTTATTCATAAAAACGTACATTTAAATAAGATTTACATAAACGTAGAAGAATTAATTAAATGTTGTAAATAAAATTAGTTTATGCAAATAAGAGTCAATTATGTTTTAAATATATTATATACGAAAATAACTTATGATGATAGTACTACGCGCGTAGCGAGTCGTAGACCCTGCGTAGCAGTTCGTAGAAATTGTAGCAGTCCTTTTTCATTAGAATACGTTGTTTTAATATTACTTTTTTCAGTGGTAGAGATTATATTTTTACTTTATTAAGTTACAGACAGGTACAGTTTATTAAAAATAACTTTCATATTTAAGGCAAACACATTTATAAGTTTTTAATATTAATAAGAATACACGTCCATATTTTATATAACGGATCTTATCGCGATAAGTAGTCGTAATAATGCCTTAATTTTGATTGCCCGACGTTTCGACGTAGTTGCATCCACGACGGAGCGGTCACGAGCTGACTGATACAGACTTATATCTTTATGTGATTATCAAGATAAACCCCGTTATATAAAATAAAATATGAATATTATAAATCGCGAAAGTGTAAAATACATGTAATAAAAAATCATTAAGTATAATAATTAAAACTTAGTCTTTAATTTAAAGTTGATATATTTTAATGATTATCATAACTTAAATTTGTAGTTTTTTATTAGAAATAATGTATTTTTTAATTATTGTGCTACGTTCATCTATCTAATATTATAAAGAAGTAAAATTGTTTATCAGTTTATATGTAGGGGATAATCTCTGTAACTACTAATCAGAAACGGCTGGATCGATTTTGACGGAACTTTCACTCGCAGATAGCTAATGTTATAAGGAGTAACTTAGGGTACTTACAACATTACAATTACTCCTCAAATTAACGCAGAGTAAAAGCACAGCTAGTTATTAAAACATACTTAAAAAATCCTCTCTTAAATGCTAATTAATATTAATTGCAACTTAACTTTCGATTTGCGGAAACAATGTAATTAATTGTATTCGATTAAAAAGCATTCTCATTACGACAAATTGTTTTAAAACCAATACACGCTGTTATCATATTCTCATATCAATTAACGTCATATGATTCGATGTTTGCGCACATTTTAACAACAATATCCGCGCCAATTACGTGTAAACGTCATTTTGTTCTATTATACTGGTCTAGACTAATCTATATTCTATATCATTCAAATTCAAAATATACTTTATTCAAATAGGCTTTTTAAATCGCTTTTGAATCGTCAAGTTACAGGTTATAGATTTTTTTAAACTACCCGAGTTCGGAATGTAGTCTATCTTCTATATCTATATCTATACTATATAAAAATAAATAAAATTGAAGTGTCTGTTTCTAATTTCAAATTAAAGGCTTTTGACCAAATGCTGTGAAAGTACTTACATCTAAAATGAAACTTTTCAAATTGTTGTCTGTCTGTCTGTCCGTTTGTTCAGGCTAATTTTAAGCGGCTGAACCGATTTACTGTCCGGTACGACTTGAAAGAACTTACTGAAAATTAATTGTACTATTCTTATAACATTCTCACAAGTACAAACAATACAGTTCCAAATTTTTATCGCAATCAAATTTTACCAAACGTTATGGCAGTGCACAAGGTATGTTATTACACTATATGGATGTTGATAAGCAATAATGTGTCAACCCACAAAAAGTCAAATGTAGAGATATCGATGTATTTTTATACTGCGTCACCTATTTAGCATTATTAAAAATAAGTTCAAGTCATCTAAACTAAATAAGAAGTTTCTTAAAGTAATGTTTCGAATTTCAAGTCCGTTCCATATTTTGCAATTTTTATAATAATCTCAAATATCTGAAAAAATTATTATTAGATAACACATTAAATATATAAATCAGCTTTTAATTCATTTTACCTTTTATGAAAATACAAAAGGAAAGATGAATATATGACAGGAAAGATGAATAATCTTCAAACAAATGGATTAAGAATAGGTCTGACATGTTTAGACGCAATTTTCTCAAAATGAAGTCCGTGTGGCTTGACATAGTATTGATTATCAGCGTCCATATAAGATAGTTACAGTATATGCACTTTTATATACATTCAGTGAAAAGTTGTTAATTTGTTACAAACAAACTCTTCTATTTAATTTTCATTATGGAAGTTCTGATGCTACGAATTATGTCAAATTTTCATCCATTTCTCTATGTCAAACGATATCATTCTTTGTCTTCAAAGGTGTTTCATTTTATGAAGGTAATAAATTAAATCTAGATAGAAACAGAACATTTGTTATAAAGATAATATCTTAAGTAGTTGCGCGAGGTAGTTCAAAATTAATTTTAGGAGTTTTGAACTTAGGCTAATCTATAAGCAAATGTCTATCTATGCGATAAAATTAATTGGGACTGTACATGAAACTCGTACTGAAAAGGGGATTTATGATTTTAGGGTTCATGTATCAATGGACTTTGATATGTATTGAGTACTTAAACTCTAAATAAATCACCTTATTTCTATACGTGAATATAAAAAAATGTCAAGCAAGAAATTATCTTGAAATAGAAATCTAGAAAGCTCGTTTAAATACGCCATTTTGACATTTTTTAATAGATGAACTATTTTAGGGCTAATTTTATTAAGGTTAACAATACATGTATACAAATTAAGAGCAATTAGGACCACTCAGGTGAAATGTGATGTGCTCATGTGTGCTGTGTCCTATATTCAAGCTCCACATAATATGTCGTGTAAAACAAGTTCAATCAAGAAATTCGCCTAGAAAGCTTGTTCAAAGACGCCATTTTTCACTTATCTATAGATTAACTATTCGAAGGCCAATATTAGAAGAGCTAACAATAAATCCACTACAGTTGAGAGCACTTGGGACCACGTGGCCACTGTCGGTGAGCTTGAGGCTCTTGAGTCGACCGCACTCCACGACGCTGTCTTGTACGACTTTTTGGTGAAGAAATAATTTTGAATAAGATTATATGGACGTTGATATGCAATACTGTGTCAAGCCACACGGACTTTATTTTGAGAAAATGGCATCTAAAGATGTCAAACCTATTCTTAACACATCTGTTTGAAGAAGCATATATCTCTTCTTCTTTTCTATTTTGATAAAAAGTATAATTAATAAATAGCAGATAGGCTAATTAAGGGTTTTATCTAATAATAAGTTTTTTAAATATATGAAATCATTGCATAATCCAAAATATGGAATTCACTTTAATATTCTAAACATTTGATTAAGAAACTTTTTTACGTACTTATTTAGTTCAGATGACTTGAATTTTTTTGTGTAATGTTAAATACTTATAATAATAATAATATAATATAAATTTGACTTTTGCGGGTTAACACATTATTGCTTATCAGCATCCATATAGTATTATAATCAGCACTTTACCGAGTATGTAAAACTACTCACCTTTTTTGTATAAATATACAAGTAATGTAAGACTGGTGGTAATTTTGTTTGAAAACGCTCGTAACGGTCAGCTCCTAATAATTAAAGTCAAAGCGCGTGAGTCATTTTTAATAATTATTCTTAAGGGTTTTGTGTTTGATTCGAGGAAGAGTTTTTCGCCATTTGTATATTATTTGTAATATTTTAAAGTATCTGATCGTGTTGTTAAAATTGTTTTTTTTTTTTATAAAATACCACTTTTGGACCTAAAAGTATATAATCTCCTTTTTTTTACTTTACGCCCATGGACATTTGCAGCATCAGAAGAACGACAAATGCGTTACCTGCTTAAAAAGGAATGAGAGAGGAAAGTGAATACAGTAGTGACTGGTTAGCTGCTTTTAACATTTGTATCGTAAATTAGAGGCATTTCAAAATGTCCATACTGTTTAATAGCGTACTGTACTTCGAACTACTGAGCGGACAGATAGCGTACTGTGTATCGTTGTCTTAAATTATGGCGATTATGATTCATTGAAATAAAACTATTTTAAACGGATTTAAAACGCGTATATTAACTATTTCTATCATCCCGACGGTTCGAGCACTTTACAGCGTTCGTGGTCACGAGTAGGTAGTTTTATTTCAGCGTAATATGTAATTAAACCTCTGGATGTGTACCTTAAATTATTATAACTTGTATTCTTCTAAGGCCTTATAAAACACTTACTGTCTTACTACAAAGAAATTAAACATACGTTAAACGCGTGTCTTAAAAATCCTGTACAACAAATCCGCGTCTAAGGACAGTTTTGAGTTAGACATGCTTTAGATATAAATTAACATACGTGTAAGTGAGTTTAATAGATGTCTAAAACCTATTTCAGCTGTCAAATGTAACGCTTAACATTTTATCAATAAGTTTTTTTTATGAGTTTATTCGCTGTTAAGCAATTTAGATAATATTTTAAGCAATGTTTAATTTTTAAACACAGTTTAGCTAGACGGGTGTTCAACATGGTTTTATTGCGTCTTTTGTAGTATGACAGTTACTGTCTTACTACAAAAGATTTAAACAAAAGTTAAACGCGTGTTTATAAAAATCCGTACTACAAATCCGCGTCTAAGTACAGTTTTGAGTTTAACGCGCTTTAGACATACCTTAAACCTATTACATACACACATGTTAATAAGTTTTTCATGATTTACTATCTGTTAAGCAAATTGTAAACACTGTTTAGCTGGACACGTGTTGAACTTAGTTTTATTGCGTCTTCTGTAGTATGGCAGTTACGAACTATATAAATCTTAAATAACATAACGGTAGCGTGATTCAATGTACAACTTACGCCATCTCTGAGTAAAATACATGAACTAAATATATTTAAAAGTAGCTTAAGGTATTTCTATGCGTCGTAATCATACAATGACAGTTCCATTATATATTCGGTTATACTAATGAGAAATCGAAATTCTCTATTATATGAATTTATATATTTTTTTGGCTGCCTGGTTGGGCGTTACGCCAAAACTGCTAAATTGAGTTTAACGAAGATGCTAAGAAATGTACGAGTTTCGCGCTGGCACAGCCGTTTGTAAGGTCGAAATGAAAATGTAAGCAAAATAATTTAAAATTTAAATTTTACTTCATATAAAGTCTAGCTGTAGAAATGGTGACAGACTTTGTTCTAGATGAAATGTATTACATTTGCTTGCATCGTTTATAGCCTACTCAATAATATTATATAACCATAGATATTTTGATTTCTATATTTTAGCGACTAAGGGCTATCCTTTATTGCGAACTTTTACTTTAGTTTATCGTATACTATATTCGAAGTTTATCCTTATGAGTATCAGATGATGCAATAATATAGGGTATATTTTTTTTTCAAAATCAATGGGTTCAATTCCTAGCTAGAAAAAATAATTACCAAAAAACTAATGATGTAGTTTTAGTTTTTATCGAAATCGGTTCCCAAACTCCTTTAAGCATTTTTCGCTATTCCTTATAGTTTCGGATGTGGCTTACCACGCCCAGTTAAAAAACTTAGTCTGTTTATCTATCTTTTCTTTTCTATGTTGATAAAAGGTATATTGAATTAAAAATACGCATTTAAATAGTGAAAGTTTTTAGAAAACCGCAGAAACACAAACATACACACATTCATACAGTCGGTTGAAAGTCAACTAACTATGACCTACATTATTAATATTGATTAATTAAGATAAAGTGAACAAATTGTTCTTGTAAAGCTAATTGTTGTCTGAAGATTCATTAATTTTCAGTCCTTACAATTTCAATGTTTTAAGCGCCCTCTTATAGGTTAAGGAGAGTTTACTTTTTAACCGACATTGTAAAAGATTCTTATTATATTTCTGACTGAACTGAACTGACTTAAAAAAAATGGTTCTGTATTCGACCCATTTCTATGGCTGCGATTTTTTAAAAACTACTGATTCGATTTGGATGGGGTTTTTGCATTTTTTTAATTAAAGAGCCGAGATGAACTAGTGGTTAGAGCACGTCGATCACAAACGATCGCGGGTTCAAACCCCGGCTAGCACTGCTGTGTTTTCAAGTGCTAAAATTGTGTTTAAATTCATCTCGAGCTCGGCGGTGAAGGAAAAAATCGTGAGGAAACCTGCACGTGCCGGGAGAAATTCTGACACATGTATATCCGCCCCGCAGTGGGACAGCGTGGTGGATTAAGCTCTAAGCTAATTATGTAGCGAACATACAAACTTACAAACAAATCCTCTTTATAATATTAGTATAGATAAATAGAATAACGTATATAATTAAAACGGTGTTCACTTCGCCTTGATTGTTTCTCGTAAATAACAAATTATCTTCACAAAGAGCCAGCCAGTTGGTACTTGAGTGACACCTTTACAAAACGCCCCTTAAGACTTAAAAGGCTAAATAACCCTTAGGAATTTCCGAAAGAGAATCTAAATACATTTCGTGAGATATCGGTGAATATTCTGTTGCCATTTTGGTTTCGGATATTTTCAACCAACCTTAAATAAGGTGGTTCTTAATGGTTTATTTACAAGTATTTTTCTTATACGAGTCATTTGTTAGGGGATTTAGAAAATCGTTTTTTACCCGACTGATCAGAAGGGTAATGTTGTTATTTCTTTTTTATATAGAAACTTTAAAAAAAATACCCGGACTTTGTAAACGAAATAAATAAATTAAGAAGCCAAATAAAATATTTCCAACAACATTTTGAAGTTGGTGCCGAGTATAACATTTAAAGATAGCACCAAGTAAAATCTTTTACATGTTATTTACTGGCACCGACTTTAAATGTGAGTTACTATCAAAAATATCTAAATCGGCATAAGTGTGCATATAATATTTGAAGAGTTCCCTCGATTTCTCCAAAACCTCAACGTCTGATCCTGACCTGATGATAATTGACCAATTTCGAACAAAAAAAATCAAAATCGGTCAACAATCGGCGGAGAAATAAACAAACAAAAAACATACAGCCGAATATAGAACCTCCATTTTCGACGTCGGTTAAAAAAGTTGGCAAGTGAGCAGGCAATACCTGATTTTAAGTGACCGTCACCCCCAGTGGATATTTGCAGCACCAGGCTAACAAATGCGATGGCAAAAAAAGATTACAGGATAGGAGGATTCAGGAGCTTCTGGCTCACTCACTCACCATACGAAACTCAGCTATATTAGCTACTTCACGCTCTTTTGTTAGAGTGAGGTACAGCCCTGTTCTAATCGGTCCGTAGACGAGCTATAGTTAGTGTGCTACCGTTAGGCTCCACCTCATTGAGATATCCAATATTGGTAGTACCTCATTAAGATTTTCAATATTGGGTATGTTTGTACATGTTTAATTGTAGCTAAACAACTGATCCAATTTTGAAGTGTAAGATTTCATTGGATACGTATTATTCCCTGGAGCGTCATAGGCTCTGTGGCGTTAGCAAAACGTCACAGAGCCTATGACGCTCCAAAAAAGTGTTACTTATTGAAATTAATTAGAATACGCGATAATACAATTTATATTACAGTAAACAGTTCATAGTTTAATCTCATAGAAAAGACATAATGAAATTATACGCCATAATACTCCACTCATGCGTTTAAAGCCCTCATGAGTTGATAAGTGTTACTCATACACATCACGTGACACGACCGGATGCCAGCAATGCAATATGAACCGCTGTATAATGTACATGTTCGCGCCACGGAGCAAATAATTTCCGCTGACTACAACACACTGACACACACACCGCTGTAATGGGACCATGAGTCCTAATTATACAGGACACATTTGTATAATTATTATTTAATCTATACTTATATTGGACGTAGTTTAGCAGAAAGGACTCAATCCACACTTTGGTCAAAAATGAGTTATATATACCAAAGAGGTCCTAAAGGTTGGTTCTTTCACTCAGCAAAACAGATACGTGACACTACTACCATAAGTATGATTTTTTAATGACGCGAACCAACCAACATAAAGACGGGTATTTTCCTTCAAACCACTAAAACACTAGCAGAAACGGCTCAAACCAACATTTTTCCCAATAACTCGGAAATAATTTGGTTTTTCTTACTGCAACTGTTGTATATTTTGTCATACCGTGATTATAATTCAAAATATTCCAAATTCTAAATCATTGGAGCAATACACACCTAAACTTAAAACCTCAATAACTCAGAAATAACATATTGTGGGTTGAGTCCTTACTGCTAAACTACGTCCTATTGTAAAGAGGAAAGGCTCTGTAGGCAGTATAACGATCCTTCAAAGAGTAACCACGAGTTAGATATATATAGAGAAATTAGAAAATGTCTTGGTAAAATATTTGTTATGTAGACTCTCAATCAACTATTTTTTATACTACTATTTTGATAAGTTTAATTAATTTTTTTTAATATCATGTGTTTTTTTTCTATTATGTTTTGTTATTTTTGCTTGTTTTTTTGTTTCTAGGTTTATTTGCATTTGTTTTTTAATAATTGCTTTGTAACATAGTGCACGCTGTGGTCTCCTATAATTGAAGGAGCACACAATCAATGTACACGTGTAGTGTGTAGTGTGTATATTTTGTTGGAGACTTATAAAATAAATAAATAAATAAATTTGTAAATAAACTGAAAACTATTGGATTGATTGCGATTAAAATTTACCGTTTCTTAAAAGGACATAAGCTACATTTCCGAAAGGATGCACTTATCCAATCGAATTCCGAAAAAAAGAATACAGAAACGCGATACGGATGAATTCTACGCAGACGAGGTCATGGCCAGCAAGCTAGTATTGTATAATTCATATTTTAAATAACGTATGTATCTTACCGCGATAACTAATCGTACTTTTTTACCCGATTGCGTAATCCAAGGTGCCACAAAGATGCAAACCCACATACATATATACATAGACTGATAAATACATTACCCTTCTGCGCGTCGCGCAGTCGAGTAAAAAAGTTACGCGCTGCGTAAATGAAGACAATTTTCTGTTGTGATACGAGTCAATACTTTATTTTCATACACTAAATATGACATCACCTACTTCCTGTGCAGACGTAAACACTACTTGTGTCCATTTGTAAGTATGTAAGTAAGCTAATCTTTATTCGTGACATAAAGACATTAACTATTTGAAAAAAAAAATACAACAAAAATAAATTTTCAGTTTTCACGTCCATGAAGTTCAGTGACAAAACGCTTTTTTTAAATACTTTGTTAAATAAATAATAACAATAATAAAACGGCTTCTTCCACGTCCCAAAATTTATAAACTTTTATGTATAATTGTTTATATAATGTATGACGGCGACAGCGATGGCTGAGCGATAGTCGCGTCTTCGTTCACGTTCGGTGGTACGGAGTCCATCACGATTTTGTATCAAAACTAAACTGCATGTAGGTATAATCAAAAATACTAGGTAGGTAAACCGACATTATCGATTTGGAGGTGTAGACTGGTCGATTTCTCAAACGTAAGTGTGCAGTACCCCACTATCCAACAAGACTATGTCCACCTGACTCAACAATGTCACCGCGTTTACCCGTTACTATTAAATCAGTTCAGCGACTTCTAATAAAAATTATTGTTGTTCCACGACATGTATATTAAATATGATGGAAGGGGCGTCTCCGAAGTGTTTTTAAAATGTGTGATATCAGCATTCCTGACCTCACAATTCACGTCTTCAAGATGTCCACAAGTGTTTTATAAATTTCAGCGCGCGACTGTACGAGCGTTCAAACACGAATGATCAATTGTCGACAGTGCAAACTTATTTATAGTCAACCCACAAACATGTGTTTACAAAATTTTCAGTTAAATTTTTAAATAATAAGAGTGACACGTTGTTTTACGTTGATTCTACATTACAATTAACTCAAAATGACGAATTGACGTTTTATAAACTTATTTTAAATTAATAATCATTAATAATAAGGTAATATCGATAATAGTTGATGTATATAAATAATAATTATTATTGTTTTGGTAAAATAATAAAATAAAATTATAGTGGTACTTCATTTGCTTCCATTGGACACAAACGCATTGACGGTCGAAAATTCGTTCGGTGTAGGCAAATGAAACCGAGAAGTGTCTACGTGTGCCCAACGCCTTAGACTGTCAATGTATTTACAAACAAGATTACTTCCCCATCTGAAATCATAAAAAAATACAATAAAATTACACTTTATTAATTCTCTCCGCTCCAACGTAACGTCATATTTATGCTTAAGTTGTACTTGGAGTTTTATGTGTAAAGGAATTTTATATCATGTTGTTATGTAATTTTTATAACAAAATGTTTATATTCGCGTAAAAATGGAAAACGTAAAATTTTTATGCGCAAATATTATGATATAAGAAAAATTGTAGTACATTTTTGTATAGGTAATATACATTTTGCAGTTCGGTAGAGTTAATACTCTACATACAGTATTATATAATGGTGCATTCAGATTAAAGAGCTGATAACTTTCAATCTTCGGAACAGATCTTCGTAAATTATAGCTAATCACCATTTCGATTACATCGGTTATTAAACGTAAAATTGCAACAAGATTCGTCCATTCATAGATAACTTATGATACCACAAACAGACACATAGATACACAAATAGATACACACGTAAAATGTATAACCCCTCTGAATTCGTCTAATATTTATCACACTTTTTCTGTTTATAATGCTGTTTATAATACTTATAAGTTTTGCTCTCAGACTTTCATAAAGATGTACATACGTTCAATTCAATTATTTGGTTAATGCCTTTTATTTGTGCCAATTAGACACATGTTATTGTGGCAATATTACGTGGAATGAAAAACACGATAAGATTGATCGGTGGGGCCGAGAATCCAACCTTTACAAAATTTTGAAAAAACCCTTAAATAGTCTGAATTTAATTGTTAGTCCCTAACTTATGTGAATAAGTTATTTAACCTTTACACTTGAAATCATTTACTGCCAATGCGTTAATACTTACGATGTATCTGTTACTAGGTTACAGTTGATTTATATCGCTCTCAAATGTAAAACTTACAAATGTTATTCTTGCTTTCAAAATAAAATAAATATGTCCTAAAGTATACAATAAATGATATACACATCTTGCAAAGAGGTGCCTCCAATAAGCAGGGAATTATAAGCACTTGGCAATGTAATAGGGTAATTCCTTATCTAGACATCTTAAGTTATGTTTAAACTTTGTGAAAGTGACGTAAGTTTAAGCTACCACTCTACTAAGCTATAACTTAGAACTGTTAGCTTGTAATTATAGTATCGGATTGTAATTGGTATTATTATTTAACTCGTAATTGCCTTGCAATTAGACGCTGATAAGGAAAACAGTGTCGAGCCACACGGACTGCATTTCGAGAAAATGGCGTCTAAAAATATAAAACCTATTGTTGATAAATTAGTTTGAAAAGTATATATCCATCTTTAACTAATAATAAGTTTTATTTGTACACGATTATATTATATTGCAAAATATGAACCACTTTTCAATATTCGAAACATAAACTTAAGGAATTTTTTTCCGTACTTATTTAGTTTAGATGACTTTAAAAATTTTCGACTATTGTTAAATACGTAACGCATTACCAGAATACATCAATATCTCCAAAATTTGACTTTTTGCGGGTTGACACATTTTTGCTTATCAGCATCAAATTATGAGTTAACCACAATTTAATACATTGTAACAGTTGATTTCAGATTTTTGTTCTTAAACAAATCAATTTTTCATATTTAATATAACGGGTTTTATCGCTGACAGTTAGCTCGTGACCACGACGAATGCAACTTCGTCGAAACGTCGGGCAATAAAAAGGTATTACTACCATTAGTTATTGCGATGACCCCTTATATTAAATATGAATAGTATAAATTATGAAAGTTTTAAACATATAACGAATCAACTGTCAAATTGTATCTTAATGCCATAACGTTGGTCCACCGAATTGGGAACCTTCTTTCAGTCGATTGAAAAATAAAGCACTGACAATAAATTCTTTCAGATATAAAGCAATGACAACTTATATAAACCTTTACGAAAGTCTAAGAGCAAAACTTCTAAATTGAATTCTCGTCACATGCTTACAACCTCCCCATAAGTTTAATTAATAAGTCGATAAAAGTTTTATCACAATTGATTCAAGGCATAGCATAAGATACTACTAAACAACTAAACATAATTTTTATATATAAAAATGAGTACAGCGCGCGTCCTATATTGATGATGTAGATAATGCTCAAGGATTAAGGAAATGTATTTTGTTTATGTACGCTTCATGTGCGTGGGAACTGATAAAATGTTATGCCGCGTAGACACGCTTTCTAATAAATTATAGTCTGGTGGCTTAATTTCGTCTGTCGGGTAAAACCGTCTACTCGTAATCGCGGCGTAATCGTATATTTTTTGCATAAAATTTGCTGGCAAAGGATCAGGCGGGGCACCTGATCTTAAGTAAATATCGTGTTTGTGGACATTTGCAGAACCACAGGAGCCACAATAAGGAATAAGGAAATGGTTATGCTCCCGGCGCTTTCACTCACCGAACTAAATGCAGCTACTTTACGTCGAAATTTTGTAAGAGTGAGATACTGCCACAATCAAGCCAGTCTGTATACGAGCTGTAGTCAATGGTCTACAACTAGGACACTTTTACAACATCTATAAAGCATACATTTTAAATTAGAAGTCTCTTACTTCAAAAAAATAGGACTTTCATACAAACTTCCAACTCCCGTTTTACCTTCTTAAAGGTATTTATCCTTATAAGGGATCTACATACCTGCAAAAATTTAACTCTGTAGGTGTTATAGTTTTTGAGATTTCGTGATTAATCAGTGAAAGGTATTTCACTTTCGTATATACTAGTTATCGCCTAGCGGTCGTATTTCGATATTCGATCGTAGTTCATTGAATTTTCAATCGATTTCAAGATTGACCACAGATAATCTATTCTCAATTTAATTTTAATAATAAACAAAATATTATACATGCCTGTGTGTGTCAAATACATGTTAGTGTGTGTAATGATTTTTGTTATTGATTTATTGTATTTTTATGCATAATTTAAAAATGTATAAAATATATAAATATTCTCTATATAAACTATAAGTGTGCGAAAAGTATGAGATTTTCATACTCCTCCGTCCGCGCAATTGTCGTAAATAGGAGCACAAAGTTTTTGCTTCACATATATAGATAGATATGCTGTAATCATACGGTAACAGATAATAATCCTGTAATTGCAGGTAGACGGTTTTACCCCACAGACGAAAATCGGCATCTTAACTATATAAAAATGAGTACAGATCGTGCCTTATTTTGATGATGTAAGTAATGCTCAAGGATTAAGGAAATGTATTTCGTTTGTATACGGCTCATGTGCGTGGGGAACTGATAAAACGTTATGCCGCGTAGACACGCTTGCTAATAAATTATATACTACTACGTCATATGCGTGGATTCTCTCGTGTAGGAGGAGAGTCTAAATTCGTATAAATTTAATTATAATGTTTGTGTGTGTTTATAATTTTAATGTTTGTTACATTAGAACTGCGTCATTTTTTAAACGACTTTGAATTATATTATTTTAAATTTGAAAGGGTATATTATCAAATTGATGACATAGAATTTTTTTAACATCACTTTAGGAGATTGATTTTGAAATAATTGGTATAAGTGTTGTGGTTTGGAGTCAGTTTTTTTAAAGATATAGTTTTTTATCATGGCGTTCTGAAAAGTAAGGTAAAGTCGGTAAATAACATTTAAAAGGTATTACTTGACGCTGACTTCGAATGTTTTACTTGACACCGACTTCAAAATTCAAAATATTTTTAAATTTTTTTTTTTTAGTTTACTTGTTTTATTTTCGGACTGGATTTGTTTTTTTATTAAGTTTTTAAATTTAAAATTTAAGGATGGATGTATATTGTATATCCATCGTCAAGAACTTTCGTAGGTATATCTAACAAGAGTAGGAAATACATAAAGTCAAATATATAGGTAGTATTATATACAGTTTAATAAATAATAGCAGTTCCCTTACTGCTGAATACAACTCTTTGAACGAGGGTTTAACGCATCATTTACTGGGGAATAGGGCTGGAAGAAACAATATTGATTGTTTACGAGCCGAAGTCACAACCTATACTGTAGCCAACGATACTAGTTAGTCCCTTTGTTACAGATTACATGTTGCTGCACGTATGTGTTTCTTTTTACCGACTGTGCAACGCAAAGAAGGTTAATGTATGAGTCTATGTATTGTTATTATTATTTATTATCATTAAAACAATGTTACAGTTTTATCACAATATAAAATTAAGACTTTTCAAGAATACAAAATAGTAGGGAATACTGGTGCCTAAACTAGGAGACTTGTATCTTAGGTCAACCAGTCTTATTTATTTATTTATATATACTTTATTATAAACCACAAGAATAATTAACAGGACAATATTTAAATCTTAATCTAATTGTGTAGTACAACGGGCGGTCTTATGGTTAACTAGCCATTTCTTCCCGACAACCCAATAAAAAGAGAAAGCATGGTAGTTGGGTGGGTGTTGCAGTACGTTGTTATAAATAGACTCACATACAAATATCTACAAACTAATACTTACACGATGTAAATATATAAAATAAAATACAATATATATAAATATTATAGACTAATAAATACTTCTCGTATATCATACAGTTTATATAGATTAGCTAAGATCGTCTCCAGAGTTAAGGTAAAATTGTTTTACCGAATTGAAAATAGATTATTCCACAATTCGATTGCCTGGATGGTAAAAGACATAAGTAGTACAGATATCAGTAATATGCACCGATCTAAAATACTGTTTATAGCAATATAAATAATACATTTAGTAATTTAATATGTTATGCAAGATGTATATATTTGGAATTGCACCTTTGTGACACTATTTTGACAACGAGTGGGCTGAATTTGATAAATGATACGTAGTGAGTCATGACGGCGCGAATGTCATAGAAGGCATTAAAATTTGAAAAAATCAAAATGGCCGATTGCACGCCATAAATCGAAAATAAAAAATGAAAATCGATGAACTATGTATATCGAATTGCGTATCGTTAAATAGGTATTTAAAATTGTAATCATTCCCTATATCGTTTTTCAATTAGAATAACCATTTAGTATTTATAATGATTTAAAGTTGGTTTGTAACGATTCTTACTCAAGCTCAGGCTTTTATACAGAACTGATATTGTTATTTTCAGATGGAACTGTCTATTATAACAACCTGCTTTTAATTCATTATAACTTTTACCAAAAAAAGAATAGAAGGATATATACTTCTTCAAGTGAATTAATGAAGATTAATTTTGACAGATTTCGTCACCATTTTCGCATAATGAAGTCCATGTGGCTTGACAATATATTGCTTATCAGCGTCCATAATTGAAATACTTATTATATAATAAAACAGTTTACAATACAAATCTGCTTTTAATTAATTATAACTTTTATCAAAATAGAAGAGAAAAGATGGTTATGTACTTCTTCAAATAAATTGATTAAGAATAGTTTTGATATCTTTAGACGCCATTTTCTGAAAACGAACGTCCGTGTGGCTTGACACAGTATTGCTTATCAGCGTCCAATCGTATTGCACGCCTCGCAGAATCTAATATTTTATTGGACCCATGTCGTTGACCTCACCGTCGTTACCCGCAAGTCAACGTGTTACGATGATATTTATTGCATTCTAACACACACACGAAACTATGTTCATATGTGTGGGGGAGGTTTTAATAAAAGGAACGAAGGTCAATCCCTTTTCCGTGTCGCGACTCAGTATAATGCTTGGGTAATATTATTCTTTACTAGCCGGTGCTCGCGACTTTGTCTGCGAAAAAATTTAAACACAGAAAATTAAAAAAAATATCATAAGTTACTCTGTATAATATTAGCTATCTACTAGTGAAAGTGCCCATTTAGTTGACAGCTTAGTAAAGATAAAGATAAAGATGCGTGGGCTTTAATTTGTAATCATAAACTGTGTTGTATTTACAATATTTTAAAAGAGTAACTATCGAGTTTCTTCTCGGGAAAATCTGCGTTCCGAACCGGTGGTAGCTTCATTATTTATGTTTTTTTCTTTCGTATTTTCATGTATGACGATTCAAAAGTGCTCGTAAGAGCCTACTCGAATAAATAAAGTATTTTTTTGATTTAGATTTTGATTTTGAGCTGTTAATTTGAAATTACTAACAGATAATTCAATTTTATTTATTAGTATGAATATATCATAAGGTATTGTATGGTATAATAGGGTGCTTACTTTTAACACGATTACTTTTTAACCAACTGCTCAAAAAGAAGTCTGGAAAGCTTTGTAACTTAAGGGGTTAATAGATTTCAATACTGATGTGTCAAAATGGCCGACGGTACACCTACTGTTAAGTGATCACCGTCGCCCATGGACATTTGCAGTATCAGAGACACAAATACTTAGTCAGCCGAAATGGGAAGAAGGGATGAAAAGAATGGGGGGGTTGGGCTTTCGGCTCTAATCTATACTAGCCACTTCAATTTTTGTATAAATATAATTATTTATTTTTTTATATATAAAGTTACATTTACAGCATCGAAGGAATTAGAAATGCGTAGCCAGTTTGGGAAAGAAGGAATAGGGAAGGACGTTAGAATTCCAGCTCGCTAAATTATATTCTTCATGCTGATCTTCTATGAGAGTGAGGTACTGCCACGGCTGAACCCGTCAACGAGCTGTAGTTAGGCTATAGGTAGGATTTACCTCAGATAAAAGTATTATCGGCTATGTGCGCAATGGAATATTTAGTTTAAGCTTACATTTTATTATTTATAAAATATAAGAGGATTTAAACGAAGCATTTTTCATTCATGTTTCGTATACATTTATATGTACATATATGGGAATAATAATGTGCCAACCTAGAAAAGGTCGAATTCGGAGATATTGATGTATTCTGAAAATGCGTCACGTATTAAACATTATTTATTTTAAGTGTTTTCCACATTTTGCAATTTATATAATACTGCTATATATTTGAAAAAAAAAAATAATATCAGGTAAATATTTTTAAGATATCAATCTGCTTTTAATTAATTGGACGCTGATAAGCAATAATGTTTCAAGCCACACGGACTTCATCTTGAGAAAATGGCGTCTAAACATGTCAAACCAATTCCTAATATATATGTTTGAAGACGTATATATATATCTATCTTTTCTAATCTATTTTGATAAAATTTATAGTAAATTAAATGCAGATTGGTACAATGATTTTTTTTTTCAAATAATCAGTTTTTCTGATACATGAGATTATTTTTTATTGTAAA
Source organism: Hypolimnas misippus (assembly GCA_037950945.1). Lineage (NCBI taxonomy): Eukaryota > Metazoa > Arthropoda > Insecta > Lepidoptera > Nymphalidae > Hypolimnas > Hypolimnas misippus. Next base: position 9,568,041 of record JBBEEQ010000009.1, read on the forward strand.
ATATGGCACACAGTTCAATATTCGAAACATTTAATTAAAGAATTTTTTTCTGTATTTATTTACTTTAGCTAATTTGAACATTTTTTGAACAATGTTAAATACCTACATGATGCACTATCAGAATACATCAATATCTCGGAATTCGACTTTTTGTGGGTTGACACATTATTACTTATCAGCATCCAATTATACCCCTTTTAGAAAAAAAGTGGATATATACTTCTTCAAACAAATTTATTAATAGGTTTGACTTTTTTAGACGCTATACCAATCTGCTTTTAATACATTATACATTTTATCAAAATAGAAAAAGAAGATGGATTTACATCTTCAAAAAATTGTTAAGAATAATTTTGATACATTAAGACGCCATTTTCCCAAATTGAAGTCCGTGAGGCTTGACATAGTATTGCTTTTCAGCGTTCATTATAATGTACGCCAGCTACGCTTCTCGCATCTTATACTCCTATCGTGTTAATATAGACACGCAGAAGGGATCAGTGTAAACGCGCATCTGCGTGCGGGGAATAATTATATTACGAGTGAAGTTCTGTTGTTTTTACGAACGTGACATTTTTGAAGAGAAATTTAAAGTATTTCATAAAGGAATTATATGGTATTGTTATGCTTTGCGTGGAATATGAAATACATATTTATATAAAATATATTGGTTATAATAAATACGAATGAAAGTCTGTTCTGTCCGTTAGTTGATTTATCATAGCTAAATCGCTAGACCATTTTTACCCGATTGCGGGAGGGGAAGGAGGCTTATGTGTTTATCAGCCTGTATGTATATATTTATTTATGTATGTGGGTGTACCTTTGTGGCACTATTTGAACCAAACGCCTAGGCCGAATTTAATAAATAGCACCATGTTATTGTTAGATAATGCATATGATTTTAGAAAAATAAAAAAGCCGATTTTGGACGCTATAATATGAAAATTAAAATCGAGCAACTATATCGAGTGGGGTATCGTTAGATAGGTATTGTTGGGTACTTCGATAGTTCAGTGGTATGGTAATTCGTTAAATTGCTTTAAAAACTCTTGGGCTCAAAGACTCACCGCCAATGCCGCCACCAGGGTATTGAAATCACTTGAATAACGTCCCGGGACGATTGGATTCCACTATATATGATAGTTCAAAGCAATTCACAACAGAATCCACCAAAATCCATACACATAACAACACAATTCTTTATTATTTTTAATTATTGTCGGAGCTCGCGGTGTGCGATTCGAAAACTCTCGATGAACGGGGTGACACCAGCACCCGCGCAGTCATGGCGGCACTTTGGCGAACTTCCCGTCGATTTGGCGGGAATAGTACGAGCCCAAGATCCTACAGGTATTTTAAGACCATTGATAATTTTTTATATCGTTTTTCAATCAGAACTACCGTTTAGAATCTATAACGATTTAAAGATGGTTAGTAACGATTCTCTCTTATAGGCTTGTAGACAGAACTGATATTGATACGGTACCGCTGACTGCAAATGGTCTTATTACTTGGTAAGGTTTTTGGATTAAATTAAATAATTATATATTTGGTCAGTGTTTCTCAACATGTAATTCGCGGACCTCTAGGGGTCTGTATCTATGTGTATGGGTTCGTTGACTTTTCAATTAATAAATAAATGATTTTTCTAATCCATGTACCTGTGTAAAAAGATATTATCTGCTCTTGTTGGTATATTTAAAAATTAACTGCTTCTTAAGGTTTCTTTCGCGTTTATGGTTACTGTTTTGCTCCTATGCATCGTAGCGTGATGTAATATAGCCTTTTCTATATTAAACGGGTTATCCAATGGAAAAAGATTTAAATCGGATCAGTAGTTTCCGAGATTGCCCATTATATAAACTTACAAACAAACTTTATCTTTTTATAATATTAATATAGACAAATGGACGCTGATAAACAATACTATGTCAAGCACCACGGGCTTCATTTTGATAGGTTGGTATCTAAATATGTCAAACCTATTCTTAATAAATTTATTTGGAGTACTATATGGACGCTGATAAGCAGCACTGTGTCAAGCCACACGGACTTCGGTTTGAGAAAATGGCGTCTAAAGATGTCAAACCTATTCTTAATACATAAATTTGAAGACGTATATATTCATCTTTTCATTTCTATTTTGATAAAATGTATATTGAATCAAAAACAGATCGATTTGTTTAATATGTGATCTAATAATAAGTTTTTAAATATTTGATATTATTTTATAAATTGCAAAATATGGAACGCACCTGAAATTCGAAATATTGAGTTAAGAACTTATTAAGAACTTTTTTCCATACTTATTTAGTGTAGATGACTTGAATTTTTTTTGAATAATGTTAAATAGGTGACGTAGTATCAAAATACATCAATATCTATAAATTTGACTTTTGTGGGTTGACACATTATTGCTTATCAGCATCCATATATCCATATTATCTTTTCTATTATTATAAAATATATAATGATATAAAAGCAGATTTGTATAATCGTTTCATCTAATAATAAGTATTTGAATTATGTGAGATTATTGAATATAAATATGAAACCCACGTCAATATTCTAAATAATAGATTAAGAAACTTATTTCCGTTCCTATTTAGTTTTGATGACTTGAAAATGTTTTGAATAACGTTCAACACATTATCATTATCAGAATAAATTAACATGTCCGATTTTTTTTATGTGGCTTAACACATTATTGCTTATCAACGTCGAAATACGATGGAATTACTGAAATCGTTAATCTATCGAAATGCGATCTCATACTCAAAATATACATAGAGGCTCATACAACCTCTTTCGAATAAAATTAAAAAAAAAAACTACAGAACCCACTCTAATAAAACCGAAAATGTCACCCCAAACCCATGTACAATCTCCATCTTTGTTTTTAACAAACAATTCCACCCCGGGGTAAGCTTGGAGTCGTGTGTAATAAAGTTATGCGTTATTCGCACACTTGAGCGCGGTAATCCGTTGAGTTGAGTCGAAATTACACTGATACGCGAGACTGATGGTTTAAGACTCGGTTAATTGCTGGAACGTGCCGGAGGAGGTTAAGCTAAGGTATAGGTTTGTTTGAGTTGGCCGCGTGTTACACCGTTGTTTTGATTTTCGTGTTATTATTATAAATTAAAATAATTTTATATGGAAATGAAAAAAAAAATTATTAATGTGAAAGTAACTTAACAAACACACAAAAAAAATATTTCGATACTTTTTCGTAATTGTAAGTAATGTTTAATTGCTTAAAATAATACTTTAAAAGGATACCGACGACAAAATGGTATACTTGTTCCATTTTGAATTTAAAACTAAATTATAGTATTTTCATTACAATTATTATTTGTTTAGTATTTCGGCTTTAAAATCAAAACAATTAAAATAAATAATAAATATGTCATCGGAGTCAATAAAAGTACGTATTTTGCTCTTGAATACAGTTTCTATAAATCTTGTATATTGTCAAAAATATATTGATTAAGAACAAAATATAATTCTCAGCAAAAATTGTTATTATGATAAACATCGGAATTAAAAATAATAAATTAATTTTTAACAAACATAAAAATCAACTTGAAAAAAGCAAAAAAAAATAACGAAATTGTTCCTTTTCTTTGAGAGAAAATCGGCGAGATATTTATCGAATATCAAGTGATATATTATATATTAATAGTAAAAACGACAAAATATGTAAAAGTAAAATTGTAATAATTTAATATTATTTCCGAATAAAACCGTAACGGTCTGACAGACGGCTTACAAAAAATATATACATTCCATTCCGTTCGTACATAATTTTAGTCTCAAATTGTGCAAAATAATAATATTAGAAATATTCAAAACACGGGCCGCGCGAAACGTGCAAATAATTTAAGCACATATAAGCTACTTCAGCATGAAATATTATTTACGAAACAATACTATGAATATGTAGGTTTTGTTAGAAATACATTATATTATTTGGATGCTGATTTGCAGTAATGTGTCAACCCACAAAAAGTCAAATCTATACTATATAATATTAATATTATGAAGCTGGAGAGTTTGTTAGTTTGAACGCGCTAATTTCAGAAACTATTGGTTCGAATTGAACAAATATTGTTGTGTTAGATAGTTTATTTTTGAGGAAGGCTATAGGCTGTATTACATCACGCTGCAATTCATCGTAGCGCAGCATTAATCATAAACGCGAGTGAAACCGTAAGGGACAGCTAGTTCGGAGATATTGATGTATTCTGATAATGCAATACGTATTTAACAATATTAATTTTTTTTTATAATTATTTAAACTAAATAAGTACGGAAAAGAGTTCCTTAATTTAATGTTTCCAATATTGAATTTTGATCTATATTTTCCATTATAAAATAATGTCATGTATTATAAAAAAATACTTTATTTCTTCTTCTTTTGTTTATACTTCTTTAAAGAAATTGATTAAGAATCGGTTTGACATCTTTAGACGCCATTTTCTCAAAATGAAGTTCTTGAGGCTGACACAATATTGCTCATCAGCGATGAGCAATATGTCCATTCATGTATTAAATAAATAAATAATAAACGCATCACACTCAACGCTTCCCCTATTAAGATCGCGTGACCTTGTGTCGGGGTTCGGAAACATACACAACACTAACACAAACACCAAAACCACGACAAACACCCGTATGGTCAATACAGACATTTGCCGTGATCGGGGATCGAACTCGCGACCGTTAGCGCTTAAGTCAGTTGCAGTGACCACTGCGCCAACGTGTCTGTCCATCGTATTAGTATAGATAGTATGAAAAAATAAGTTTCATAATTAACTTTACTAAGTTTAATAATAAAAAAAAATTTAATAATAAATAACATGCTTATATCGTCATTTAAGGAAACCAAACCTTAAGGAGTAATTATAACGTTGTTTCAAACCTTCAAATAATGCAAAAATAAATAAATTTGACGCAAAACCTCTGCATTCGTAATACTTTTCAAGAGCAAGATAAAACGAATCTTATAATTATTTAACTAAAACACAAAAGTGCTTATGTTTATTTTTTAGATTGCATTAAAATTATATAGCTATCCTTATCTAAATCAGGTACACTGAGGTGAAAAATAGCGCTCTCTCTTTCTTGTCAATGAAATATTTCGACTTTAAATTCGACACAGTTTCATTTCACCCGTCACATAGGAAAATGTAAGATGATTTTTTTACTTATTGCTTTAAAACACACTAATTAGACACCCCGTACAATTTAAGTGAAAAAGATTTCTTGTTAGTTAAATAAAAGTGAGATTTTTTAAGTCATTCGTGACTGCGGTATATAGAAAAATGAGGTTTTTGGCAGGTATACTTGGCCCAAATGTAAAATACATGATATTATTTTTATAGTATTAATTTTAGAGTTAGTCTGCACAATTATGTATACCTCGTTTCACGTAAGTGCGTCAGTCTGAACTATGAGCATTACACTGCACAGAACACTAAATTAGGCACCGGGACAGTCGTTTAGACATTTAATTTTAATGATGAAATAATTCTGATATAATTATATATGTCAAATTAATGCATTTAAATAATTTTTTAATTGCGTTTATCAGTTTTTACTTCGTACCGAATTTGTAAACTCGAAATAGTTAAAAACATTAATACTGAAGCAGTATAATTGATCGAAGTGTCATCAGTTTTGTTCCGGGATATGTTTATTTACCAAATAAAGATAAATATATTATAAATGACATACATGGTTAAAAAAAAACAATAAAATTTATAACAATATACATTAATATTATATACATTCAATGTTTTAATTCTTATCGTTGTCTTAGATTTTCGCGATTATTATTAATTCATTAGACAGACACGTTGGCGCTGTGGTCACTGCAACTGACTCAAGCGCTAACGGTCGCGGGTTCAATCCCCGCTCACATACGGATGTTTGTCGTGGTCTGGGTGTTTGTGTTAGTGTTGTAAGTGTTTCCGGACCCCCGACACAAGGTCACGCGATCTTAATGGGGGCCGTTGAGTGTGATGGGTTTATTTATTAATTGAAATAAAATTATTTTAAACGGATTTAAATCGCGTATATTAATTATTTTTATCGCCCCGATGTTTCGAGCCTTTGCAGCGTTCGTGACATATTTTCTGAAATCTCAAATAGACATTTGTCTATTTGAGATTTCAGAAAATATTATTAACAAATACCGCCAACGGTTTCTTAGTTGGTATCTCGAATAACGTTCCGGTTGCACGCAGAAAGCACTAACTGTATCTTTGGGTCTTGCAGTCTGTTGTTGATTTTAAATCTATATCTATACTAATATTGTAATGAATAGGCTCCGAAACTATTGGACCGATTTCAAAAATTCTTTTACCTTTGGAAAGCTACATTATCCCCGAGTAACATAGGCTTTAAAAATTAGGGATCCTTACTAAAACTCTAATAATGTAACCCAATCGTCACTGGGGTACGGTGACTCCCCGTCAATGTAATGTATGTAATAAAATAAAGTGCCGCGAGTACATTAATAAAAACTATGAATAAAAAAAAATCATTAAAAAAATTCAAACTTCCTTTATAATTTTACTTTTTTTTTGAAACCCGACGCAAAAAAGAAGCATGTATGTGTGTGTGCGTGCGTGCGTGCATGCGTGCGTGCGTGCGTGCGTGCCTGCGTGTGTGTGTATGTATGTACCCGTGCGAAGCCGGGGCGGGGCGCTAGTATTTAATAAGTGGATCCCAGGTGTTTGAAAGTCTCCAACCATCTTGTCTATTGAAGTTCGGATGTTTTTGAATTTCAATAGCCTCGCGTATCATTTTAGGAATGAATCTGTGTTCTCTAGTTTTAATTCTTGTTTACTCGACGACTTGTCTCGTGTTCAAATTGTTTTTTTTATCTTAGGTAATTTCTAGTTTTTAATATATTTTTGTGCACTCTCTAATTTAATTAGGTATATTTTTGTCTTATTTTTTTATGATGTATTGTGTGATTGTAGTGTAATTTATTTATCAATAAAGTTTTATTGTTATTATTAAGCGAGGTATAAAAATCAACAATTGATTTCTGATTTTTGACCGTTAACGGAGTCTTTTTGACAACTGTCAGAACTTAACAGAAATACATGTAGTATAAAAGATCCAATTTTATAACGCCATTAACCAAAGAATTGAATTGAATTGAATTTTATAGCATTGTTTTGTATAGTCGCGTTTCTGTGCGAACCGGATTGTGCAAATAAATATAATGTACCTTTATTATTTTCACTTTGCGATACGAAGTTTGTAATGAACAGAGTTGGTAAAATCCCTCAAAATACCACGATGTTTAGGCTTATTAAACTCTTCACGCTTTATGTACTACGAAATTTAGCAAGTATGATATATCGTATTAGTTTGTCTACAGACTATTTATTTTAATTTAAAAACTATTATGTACATGAAATAGTTGCGGTTTTGTTATCAAACTATATAATTTTATAAATACGAAAGTTTGTGAGTATGTTTGTAATTTCTGTACGCTGTAGGCGCTTTGTATAGGTATTTTAGTTAATACGAAGTGATGATAGCTTATAGAAGGTGTTTCCGAGGAAATGTTGGATTTTGTAGGCCCGTTTTGATATATGTATAGGCTTACCATTTATGAAAAAGAATTTTAAAAACTTTAGTTCAGTATTTTACTTTTAAATATCGACTAGCAACCTCATGCGTTTTCACTCGCGCTTAACATAGGACTTTCATAGAGAACTTCCAATCCCAGTTTTACCTCTTAGGGATAGAATTTTGCAAAACTCCCGTCTTAGTCAGCATCTACATCCTAAAAAAACTCCCATGAAATTTGAAACTCCTAGCACTTGTAGTTTCTGAGATTTCGTGACAAGTGAGTGAGTTTACTTTTGATTTTATACACATAGATTTTGCTAACGCTAGTAAAATATCCAACTGCGCCTAATTGACACCTTGCATACTGAACTATTGCTCGTCTTGACTTTGCATGGCTGTAAAATTTAAGTACTCTCTTTTGTGTATTTAGATTTTTTAACCGACTTCCAAAAAAGGAGGAGTTTCTCAAATCGTCGGGGACTTTTTTTATGGATATTCACCGATTACTCCGCCGATTGTGAACGGATTTTGAATTTTTGTTTTGTTACCAAGGGTATACTTTCAAGATGGTCCCATTGTATACGATTGATTGATCAGGATCTGATGATGGAATCCTGGAGAAATCGAGGTAACTCTTTAAATTTTATAGGCACACCCATGTCGATTTAGGTATTTTTGATAGTAACTCGTGCATTTGCTCTCCAAATGTCACATTTGATGAAATGGAACTGAAGATGAAGACTATAGATGGCCACCGGAACTACTGTACCAGTAAATAACACGTAAAAGGTTTTACATGACACCGACTTCGAATGTTTTACTTGCCACGGACTTAAAAATGTAGAAAATTAAAGTTTTCCTTTTAGTTTATCTGTACTTAATTAATTCGTTTTTGAAGTACATTTTCATTAAAAAAAATATATAAATTCAAAATTTTCACGTTTTTGTACGATTTTTCAAATATTTTCTTTCATACAAACATTGCCATGATAATTGTTTAAAAAATGTGTTGCCATTTTGAATAATACTTACATACATTTGATAGCTGAATTTTATTTATGCTAGTAGTCGAAATTCGACCGGTTTGAACATCATTAGAGTTCTATTGTCAAATACTATACTTCAGTTTAACTATAGATAATCTATTCTCAATTTAGCCACAGTCATTAAGAATAAACAAAAGAGTATATATGGATGTGTGTATCAAATACTTGGTAGTGTGTGTGTTTTTTTTCGGCTGTAGCTGTAAATTTGGATAAGCAATACTACGGACCTACCACACGGACTTCATTTTAAGAAAATGGCGTCTAAACATGTCACACCTATTCTCGATAAAATTGATTGAAGACGTATATATATATCAATCTTTTCTTTTCTAATTTGTTAAAATATATAATTAATTCAAATACTGGTATGTTGAAAACTTTAATAATAAGTTTTTCTAATATGTTACATGAGATTATTTTATATTGAAAAATATGGTACATATTAAACATTACATTAAGGTACTTATTTAGTTTAGATGACTTTAATTTTTTCTTGAATATTGTTAAATACTTAACGCATAATCAGAATACATAAATATCTCAGAATTTGATTATTTGTAGGTTGACACACTTTTGCTCATCATTATCCATTTAATCATCAACCCTAAATTAAAAATGCGGAACATTTTTTCTTTTCCGCAATAAATAAAAAGGAAACAGAAGGACAGATAGAAATATATTAAAAACGTTTTATGTAGCGGAAAAGTATAATAAATTCAAAATAAATTACATGGACCAACCGTCGTTGACCCCCAGAATCATAATTCATGGCCAGTGGCGCCAGGCCTTTTTTGTTAATTTATTAAACATATGACGCGGAGTTCGGGATTAGGTGGGAATTGTCTTTGTTGGTTTCAACCGGACTTGTTTTGCGGTCTGGCCGGGAATTAATCTTAAAATCACATTATAAAGGATTTTAGGAGATAAAAATATCCTTTGTACGAACTTTCTGTTGATAATTCTATGTTAGTGTATATTAGACTGTTTGTTTGTTACATTGTTATGGATAAATTTGGAGAATGTTTTTGTCGAAAAAACAAAACTCAAAATTTGTATACGTAAAGAAAACTCTACTTTATTGAACCTATTTTAAAAATTACGAGACCATTTGAAAGACATTATTCGAGATGATCATGGCTATTTTTTACGTATATTATAATGAAATCTACATAAACGTGAGCGAAGCCGTAAATAAAAGCTAGTGAAGAATAAAAAAAAAACACTTATTTGAAAACATTTTAAAAATAACAAGGCATGGTTGAGTAGTTAAACAAAACAAATTCTTAACTGCAATAGCTCGCACACCGTTTGTGTGTATAATTCTGTGGTACAAGTTAATAGATACAAGCGATTTTTATAACATACTGAACCCGACTTACGTTGCAGTGCCATCTAAAGTATATAAAGACGCTGATAACTAATACTGTGTTAAGCCACACGGACTTCATTTTGAGAAAATCACGTCTAAAAATGTCAAACATATTTTTAACAAATTTGTTTGAAGAAGTATACATCCATCTTTTCCTTTATTTTTTGATAAAAGGTATAATAAATTAAATTCAGACTAATATATTGAATATATTATCTAATAATTTTTTTTTCAAATATTTGAGGTTATTTTATAAATTGCAAAATATGGAACGCACATGAAATTTGAACCAATTAATTAAGAATCTTTTTTCCGTACTTATTTAGTTTATATGAATTCATTTTTTTTTAATAATGTTAAATAGGTGATGCAGTATCGAAATACATCAATATCTCCGAATTTGACTTTTTGTGGGTTGATACATTATTGCTTATCAGCATCCATAAAGGTTTTGGGCTTGTTGGTTGATCAATGGTTTCGAAACGCATACAGGACAAATAAATGAATGTATTTAACATTATTCAAAATATTTCAAGTCACCTAAAATAAATAAGTACGGAAAAAAGTTTCTAAATGTAATGTTTTGAATATTTCAGTGTGTTCGATATTTTTCAATATAAAATAATCTAATATATTTGAAAAACTTATTATTAAATAAGCCGTTTTATGATACCGATCGGCTTTTATTTTATAACACCTTTTGTCAAAATAGAAAAGAAACGACTGATATCTTCAAACGAATTTGTTAAGAATAGGTTTGACATCTTTAGACACCATTTTTCAAAATGAATTCTGTGTGACTTGATAGAGTGTGTGTGATTTAAATTTATATAAATTGCGTTTTATACACGTGTTATGTTAATACATACATGCAAAAAAGTATCATTTAGTGCTTTACTTTTTACTACTTACGATGTATCAGTTACTATGTCACGGAGTTGTTTTATATTAGTTCTGATAGTATAACTTTGACAGACACGTTGGCGCAGTGGTCATTGCAAATGTCTAAAGCGCTAACAGTCGCGGGTTCAATCCCCGCTCACGGCAAACGTCTGTATTGGCCATACGGATGTTTGTCGTGGTCTGGGTGTTTGTGTTAGTGTTGTGATTGTTTCCGGATCCCCGACACAAGGTAATGAGATCTTAATGGGGGCCGTTGAGTATGATGCGTTTATTTATTATTTATTATTATTAACTTACAAAGGTATTTCTTGCCTAAGAGTTACAATTATTAGTAGATGTTTTTGATAACAACCGGCACCAATAGCTTTACGTGCTCGCCAGTACAGTAGGGAGTGGCCACCAGGACTAACGCCCGAACCTAGGAACAAAAATTGGAGAAAAAAATATCTGGCTTGAGTATCTCCAAATCCGATAGATAGATAGATACTCCGAGAAATATATCGCACGCATCTTATGCTATGTTTCAACATTTTGTGGTTTAAGTCTGATTAAAGATAGTATTCCCAAGTTTTCTTTGTATTTTCTGCCAAAAAATGATAATTTGTGAATTCGGTCACATTAAGGCGAGAATTGTAAGTTTTACTCTCGAGAGCGATATAAAACAACTCTGTAACCTAGCAACAGATATGTCGTAAATAGTTACGAAAGCTGTGAATGTCGAAAATAAGGCACTAACAGTAAATTCTTTCAGGCGTAAAGCAATGAGATATAACTTAAATATGTATATACTTATGAAAGTCTGAGTTCCATATTCTGCTTACATATGCAATACTTATATATTTAAAAAAGTTATTATGGAGTCCGTGTGGCTTGACACAGTATTGCTTATCAGCGTCCATATTTGGATACTGATAAGCAATACTGTGTCAAGCCACACGGACTTCATTTTAAGATGACGGCGTCTAAAGATGTGAAACCTATTCTTAATAATCTGTTTGAAGAAGTATATATCCATCTTTTCTTTTTTAATCCTGATAAGAAGTATAATGAATTAATAGCAGATAGGCTAGTGAATAGTTTTATCTAAAAATGATTTTCAAATACATGAGATTATTGCATAATCCAAAATATGGAACACATTTCAATATTATAAGCATTAGATTAAGAAACTTTTTTCCGTACATATTTAGTTTAGACAACTTAAATAATTAAATACGAAATGCAGTATCAGAATACATCAATATCTCTAAATTTGACTTTTGTGGGTTGACATATTATTGCATATCAGCATCATTTTATACTGTCGATTTAAATCGCTACAGCGCATAACTTGTACCAATATCCGAAGCACTTAGCTTAATATTGAACTTATCACGTACGATAGACAGAATATTGTGTGAAAACCGAAACGCTGCGGAATGCGATCACGTCGTTCTTCAGTATTCCGAAATTTGATGATGTGGTTATATTCTGTGGATTTGAATTTCTGTTTTAAAAATATTACTGACTCCAAAAATATGTGTATATATGGACGCTGATAAGCAATACTGTGTCAAGCCACACGGACTTCATTTTGAGAAAATGGCGTCTAAAGATGTCAAGCCTATTCTTAACAAATATGTTTGAAGGAGTATATATCCATCTTTTCTTTTATTTTTTGATAAAAGTTAAAATTAATTAAAAGCATATTGATATATTTAATATATTATCTAATAAAAAGTTTTTCAAATACTTGAGATTATAACATAAATTGCAAAAAATGGATCGGACTTGAAATTCGAAACAATTCATTAAGAAACTTTATTCCGTACTAATTTAGATTATATGACTCGAATTTTTTTTAATAATGTTAAATAGGTGATAGAATGTCAAAATACATCAATATCTCCGAATGTGACTTTTTGAGGGTTGACACATTATTACTTATCAACATCCATATTTGGGTGCTGATATGCAGTACTATGTCAAGCCACACGGACTTCATTTTAAGAAAGCAGCGCCAAAGATGTCGAACCTATTCTATTTTTTATTTTGATAAAATATATAAACAATTAAAAAGAGATTGGTATAATAAAAAAAATTATGTTATTTTTATAATTTTTTTGTTAGAATTATTATATATGCTGAATATGGCACACGCGTCAATATTTGAATCATTAAATTAAAAACTTTATTCCGTACTTATTTAGTTTAGAATTTTTTTTTAATTATGAGGCATTACCAGAATACGTCAATATCTTCGAATTTGACTTTTTGGGGGTTGACACGTTATAGCTTATCAGCATCCATTATTGAACGATCAAAATTTCGATTTCATGCCATTTTACAAATTTATTCCGTTTGTCCGTTGCCGTCGGATTAAAGGCCTGTATATTCTATGAAACCAAAGGTGGCCATAATAAATACTGTAACTAAAAATTTAATAATATTACATTACTTCATAAAAAAATGCATTATCATATGTAACGGAACTTATGGCTGGATTAGGTATAATATAGATGAAGTTGTATTTGTTTAAACAATAATATAATATAGGAGTTCACATCTCTTCACCAAAGGCCTTGAACGCGTAACATCCTTGATGTTGCAGATGTCCGGGCGATAGTAACCACTTAACATCAGGTGAAACTATTACCTCATTTGCCTCCTTTTGTATAAAAAAAAAAAAAAAAACAGATAATATAGATAAAAAAATTATAGTTAAGTTTGATGTTTGTCTTTTGCATCGATATTTATAATCTACTAGTTGCCTCTCGGGATTTCACTTGTATTTATGGTTACTGCTTCGCTCCTAAGAGTCGTAGCGTATTGTAATATAGCCTATCACCTTCCTCAAAAGACGAGCTATCCATCGAAAAAAGAATTTTCAAATCGAACTGGTTGTTTCGGAGCCTATTCAATGCAAACAAACAATCAAAACTTTCTCTTTTATAACTTTAGTATATACATATATATATATATATATATATATATATATATATATATATATATATATATATATATATATAAATATTTATGTTTAGTTATATATTTTATACTATTCATATTTAATATAACGGGTCTTATCGCGATAACTAATGGTAGTACCTTTTTTATTGCCAGACGTTTCGACGAAGTTGCATCCGTCGTGGTCACGAGCTGAGTCTGTCAGTTGAGGAAAAAAAGTATTACTACAATCAGTTGTCGCGATAAGACCCCTTATATTAAATATGAATATATATTTAGTATTATTATATTGAATCAATTGGAATTAAAAGTCTTTTGGGTGATAATAATATAAAATTTAAAAAACCTTCTACTATTACTTATTGAGACCACTTCAACGATCTTTAACACGGTACTTCTGCTATAAGTCAGTGAGAAATTGTGTAATATGCTGATTCAGTCAAGGTTACACAACTATTTTATATTAATAAAATTCACATTATAGTGAATTTAGAGTCGATTAGACTGTTATAAATTGATCAGATCCTTTCTACAACTAGAAGAGAGCTGACAACTGTCGAACGTCTGAAAAGATCGTCATAAATTATAGCAACAGCTTTCAAACAAAACAACACCAAAATCTGCATTCGTTTGGGACCTACGATGCCACAGACGGACACACAGACAAGTCAAGCTTATACCCATCCATATTTTACATAACGGGTCTTATCGTGCTAATCTTAATTTACTAATCTAAATTGACTTATTTATTGTCCGACGTTTCGATAAAGTTGCATCCGTCGTGGTCACGAGCTGAAGTCAGCGCGATAAAACCTTTAATATAAAATTCTTGCTTTGCCCCGCGATTTCGCCCACGTTAATTTGAGGAAAATTATATTTATATAATGTTTAACTTCCCTACTTGAATCGGATATTATTTTCTATTTCATTGGTTTTAATTATTTTTTTTCGTATTTTTTTATTTAAGATGCTCCTTTTAACTTTAGCGGTCTTTGAGTGAAAGTGTCAATATCAGTCCAATCGTTTCAGAGATTAGCCGGAGCAAACAGACAGACATATAAATTCGTAAAAGCTTTAAATATATAATTATAACACCCCGTTTTTAGTCGGGGGTTAAAAAGTTATATAAATAAGTAAACCTGTTGCAATTTTATATGCTTAGATTAAGTAAATGCACTTAAGTTTTCTATACAGTATTCAGTGTATAGTTAGAAAGATCTTCACAGGATTTGTCTTTTGAGAGCCAGTGAGCCGTCGCTTTATAATGATTGAAACGATGAATTGATACGAACAGTTTTTGATTTAAATTCTTAGTATAATTTTATGTATGTGACTAGTTGTCTCTTGAGTTGTAGCGTGATGTAATAAAGCCTATAGTCTTTTTCAATGAAAAAAGTACCTAAAGCAAAAAAATCAATGCACCAGTAGTTTCTGAGATTAACGCCTTAAAACAAACAAACAAACTCTTCAGCTTTATAATTTTAGTATAGACTAGCTGTCCTTTGTGATTTCACTGGCGTTTTTGGTCACTGCTTCGCTGCTATGTATCGTAGCGTGATGCAATAAAGCCTATAATCTTCCTCAATTAATGAACTATCTAACACAATAAATTTTTTTCAATTTGAACCAGTGTTTTCTGAGATTAACGCCTTGAAACAAAATAAAATACAACTCTTCAGCTTTATATGGGAGATTATATTTTTTTAGGGGGCTATAGCTTTCATATGGGAGAGGTCCGTTTGAGAGAGGTTAAGGGGGGAGGGGGGGTAATGTGTTGTGTGTATGTTATGAAATAACATAGTAACCTTGACCTGTTGTTGCAACAGCATCTGGAATCAACGTTGTACAACTTACATCAGATGTCTTGCGTTGGTGCTCGTTAAAATAGTCTTAACTATTACTCATGCCGTTTTCCCTTTTTGTATAATGCATGCATCACGGTAAAGTTTTGATCAAAGTATGTGTTTTCCGAATAAAACGCTAGCGCGCTTGAAATCGCTGTCTCCTAACGTTTAAGCCAATAAACAAAAACTGCTATTTTTTAAACGAGAATCACACTTATAAGTTTTGCTCTTAGACTTTCATAAAGATTTACATAAGTTATTTCTCATAGCTTTACACCTGAAAGAATTTACCGTCAGTGCCATATTTTTGACATTCACAGCCATTGTCTTATTTAGCCAACAAATATGGCGTATGTCTTGCCACACATAAGAGTTATAAGAAATTATTAATTGAATGAGTGATCTGAATCATTTATAATGAAAAATTACAATGAAAACAATTTTTTCGAATATTCGAGATTATCATTCGAGGTATTGTTACCAACATAAGACAAGTATAGAAGAATAGACTATACTACCGACGTTTCTGTTACTACGTCACAGAGTTGTTTTATATCACTTACCAGAGCAAAACTTACAAATATAATTATCGCCCTATGAAGTCGCTATCGCTTATATTTTGTACCATAATCTAAATTGCGTTCGATATTGAGTACTTCCGAACATTTTGATAATGACTGAAGTTTACGAAAAGGTAAAACTGGGCTGGTACATGTAGTGCGGGCGACGGTGGGAGAACTTTCTAAATAATTGTCGCTAATGATACCAGCTGGAAACATTTCGTACCAAATGTTTCCAGCGTATAGCTAATAATAAAAGTTTAGTTTTATTTTTGTTCTACATTAAATAAAAAAAATTATAAACAAGCAAGCTTGTTTCAGTCTTTGCTGGTGAAATGTAAAGCTTATATACGTGATATTTCTAATGCGAATATCTTTTATTATACATATAAAATCATTTGTCCTGACTGATTTATGAACGCAGACTGTAGACCGCTGGAGATACAATCTTGAAAATTTGGCAGTAGGTGCATTTCAGGGTGTAATTATACACGAGAAAATAGTTTTTCAATATTACACCCTAAAATGGTTAAAAGAAGTAAAAGGTTTGTATGGAAAATCTTAATCCGTTGTTGCATTAACTTTAAATTCACGACATATACTTCTGGATGATGATGATGTAATTAAATGTGAAACATCAAATCCAAATTATACGCGGGCAAAGAAATTGTTATTAACATAAAAATATTAAGCG
The DNA here is from genome assembly GCA_037950945.1 of Hypolimnas misippus. Lineage (NCBI taxonomy): Eukaryota > Metazoa > Arthropoda > Insecta > Lepidoptera > Nymphalidae > Hypolimnas > Hypolimnas misippus. The sequence continues at coordinate 9,585,002 of JBBEEQ010000009.1, forward strand.
TAAAACCTTTTTTTGAAAACCAGACTATGTATGTTATTTTAATGTATACATGTTTAATCAGACTGGTTGCTTACATTAAGATATACTTATTATTAAAGACAGAAATTTTGCTAAGTTACTAATATTTACACAAAGCAATTACAAGATCATCTCGACAGCTCCTGAGATAAAGCTAGTAAGCATTTAGACTTAGTATTTTCTTACCAAGAATAACGATCAATATTAGAACTATAATGATCATTATATTAAGTATATCATATAAGTAAGTTAGTTGTCATCGTAATGTATTACTTTCCCAGCTACATTTGCTTGTTATCCCATTTTTTTTAAATTGAAAGACAAAAATGGGTCGATGCTGGCTTGTTGCCACCATTCCATGCTCTCGTAGTTTGTACGTAAATTATTTTTATTGTATGTGGGTAAATTATTTGGGGTGCGTTCCGAAATACAATCCAGCTTTAACCAGAGCTAATGATGCAACGTAAACTAGTGTGATCCTTCGATGCATTGTCATTAAAACTGGCCAGCCTGCTTTGCAATTTAATCGGATTGTGTATCGGAACATATTCTTAATATTTATTACATGATTTATTTTAATATTGTGTATTTTATTCTTATATTTCTTTTTATAGTTAATATAACTTAATAAATAAATACATATGTTTATACTTTTTCTTTTATTCTGTGAATAAAAACTTTTCTGCTACAAAAAAAAAAAGTAAAATATATACAAAAAGACAACCTTCTAGACTGAAATCATAATTATATTATCAATAGGGATATTAAAAAAAGGTACAAAGGTGACAAACATGTTTATGAAAATGAGATAATTCCATTAATATTACCACTGACGCCCGGCCTATTTTAATTCGTTTACGTTCCCTATAAACTCCGAAACAACGTACATGTTACCTAATTACGTTATAATTTATAGTAGCCTTGTTTATATAAATACTCTCCATTTTTACCCGACCGCACGACTCAAAGGAGGGTAATGTGTTTATCAGCCTATGTATGTGGGTTTGTACTTTTGTTTCACTATTTAGACCATTGGCCGATTTTGGACCGTCAAAGTTTGAAAGAGAAAAAATAAAAATCGACGATGTATGTCAGGTAGGGTATCTTTGAACAGATATTTAAAAATCATTTTTAGGTTTGTTTATCGTTTCTCAATCAGAATTACCGTTTAGATTCTATATCGATTTAAAATTGTTTCGTAACGATTCTCACTGCAGATGGTCTTGTAACGCAGTCGGGTTTTTGATTTTTTTAAATTAATTATTTATCAACCAATTTCCGTTAAAAATTTATTTGAGCCGAGATTGCCTAGAGATTAAAAAACGTCAATCTCAACCGATGATCGCGGGTTCAAACCCTGTCTAGCACCGCTGAGTTTTTAAGTGCTTTTGTGTTTAAATTCATCTCGAACTCGGCGGTGGAGGAAACATCGTGAGGAAACTTGCATAATCCGGGAGAAAATCTGATACATGTACCTATATCTGTCAACCCGCAGTGGAGCAGCGTGGTGGATTATGCTTTAAACCTTCTCCATAATAGGAGTTCCCCTCCTATAAATATGGGCAAATGCCCAGCAGTGGGATATTTATAGGCTGTTACTTTATTTTACTAACCAACTTCATAAAAGAAGGTTCTATATTCGATCTGTATGCACTTGCGGCACTCGGCTTCACCCGGGAAAATTTTGAAAAACGCCGTTGTATATGAGAATGTTTTTATAACCAGTAGTGGCCACAATCAATTTTGAGTTTCTAATTTTGAAAATGACGAACTACTATATAACCACTAATTCCTTATTTCACCCCCTTAGAGGTGACGTTTCCAAAAGCCTTAGTAGATACTTACAACGTAAAAGGTATCGACTGTCAAAATTTCAAGTTGTAGCCTCAGAGGTTTAGGCTCGGCGTTGGTGAATCAATCAATCAGGACAAATAACTACGTATGTACGTTGATAAGCAATACTGAGTCAAGCCATGCGGATTTCATTTTGAGGAAATGGCGTTTAAATATGTCAACACTATTCTTAATCTGTTTAAAGAAGTATATATCTGCATACATTATTTCTCATTGCTTTACACCTGAAAGAATTTATTGTCCGTGCCTTATTTTTGATAGCCTAAGCATTTGTAACTACTTAGTAAGTATTTGTTACCAGGTTATAGAGTTTTTTTATCATTTGCTAGAGCAACAGCCTATTTTACTGGCTACTGTTTCTGACCACGTTAGCTTCATCGGAACTTATCAGCCTAACAAACTATTATTCTTGGGTTTTAAAGGTCTCGAATGTATAAAAAATATATTAGCAAACATTATTCCTCGGTTACATGTCTGATAACAGGCCCTAAAACTTACAAGTGTGATTCTCGCTTTAGACTTCAGGGCAACTTATCCAATAATTCGTCCAACTTCACTTAGCGGATACGAGCGTATTACAGGAAATTACCGCGGTAATTAGCGCTGACGTCACGCCATGAATTACCCGGTGTGCGATTTCGTATTAATCGTTATCTATATATGACATTTCACGTGAGGCGGACAACCAAAAAAAAGATGAGGTCGTGATTTTTGTTTACACTCTGGTCACGTATAATAAACGTGGTTATATACATATATATACAATTTCGTGTGATGCTTCATTGCTGAATTATAAGCTTTTAAATTTACTAAGAATGTAAAAATTATTTTTTGAGATTAAAAAAAAAAACTAAAAAATATTGTTTCTTATAGAAAGTTCAATTCAATTCAATTCTTTGGTTTAAGTTGTGTCAATTATAAAAAATTGAAGTTTTTGATTTTATTGAATTTGAAATTTCAGTTTCCAAGTGAAACTTTTAAGTCGATATTTGAGTAACTTCAGCATATATATTTTATAAATATTTTAACCTTGAATTAAATCTTAAAATGTGTTAATACATCACACAAAAAAATTAAAACGTAATTGCTAACAGTTTAAGACTTGAACATATAGAGTCCATACAAATAGCTATGAGCACTTCTTAGCAATCGGGTTTATATGCTAAAATGTTAAAATACTACGCTATAAACATTTTGTTCGTCTTCTTTTTCTTTTCTTCTTATTCTAACATGTAAATAAATAGCATAATTAATCTAGAAATTGTAAAAGTAAAAATAAAAAATATATATTGTTTAATAAATAATTAATAAATATTCATTTAGGAAAAAAATCATATAAATGGTCTTCCTTGGCATAAAAAAATAAAATTTAAATTTAATAATTGATTAATACAAAAAAAACTGATATAAAAAATACAATTAAAATAAATGTCAAAAAAAATATTGTCTACGCGAATATGATCACGTTACCGCCGTCATCTTCCAATAACACGGTTTCGATATGGCGTGATTTCCATACAGCCAATGAGAGAGGACGTATGCTCATGACGTCAGACAACCCGGCTTTGTTCCAGAGGACGCGTGGACACCGGTCATTACGAGGAAAACTCTTGCCCATATCGCCTACGTACATATATTCTGTATATATATTTACTCATCAGTTATCAGCTATTATTTAACGAACTCAATCAATAAGTAATTCACATAGCAAAACAAATATATAGTTATAAATTTTCTCTGATTAATAATGCTGATAATATTCATTCTAAATTATTAAATCATGAAAAGCTATTAATTATCGTAATGATATTTGATTAAATCTTCTAATAGTTTCAATTAATAAATTAACAATTAATTAATAAAAAATTTTAATAACATAGTAAAATTATAGGATAAATATATTATGTAAAGTAAAATAAATTAAAAGTAAAGTTTTAAAAACAAGCTTTGACTTAAAAGCGCTTATATATATATATAATTTTATATATATATATATATATATATATATATATATATATATATATATATATATACGTAGTTGTAACAACGGTTTACATGTAAAGAGATATTGTTCGAAAATAGCCTGTTACTTTTGTTTTGATGTTAAAAAAATATGAGTTTAAAAACACAGTTCAATGCGGAACGTTGTCGTGAAGAAAAAAAAACATATGAATAAGGCCACGAGAGCGCACATACTAGTGCTGCTAGCTTTTATTATCGATAATAACTTTACAAAAAATGCAAAAGACTTCCAAAACGAAATACGCGGTTTTGTAAACTTGGAAGACATACTTATTCCAGTTTTGATTTTTAAACCAAGCTTACTTAACTGATTTTGACAAAAAAATCATTCGAGACCAAACTGAAATTATACATTTTCAATCAAAAAAAGAACTAACAAAATCGACCAAGCCAATTTTGAGTTATCGCGAAACATACATATCAAAAACAGAGAATCTTCATTTTTGAAAACGGTCAAAAATTCAACAACTTCAACGCCAATATTTGACATTAAACAAAGAACAATTTTCCGATTCGAACGAAATCAAACAAACTACATTAAACACGAGAATAGTTTTATTTAACTAATCGCAACTCGCTTGTCTCCTCCCTATTTCGCTGTTTAAGCTCGAGGCGAAACGGGGAGTCCTAATGAGGCAACACTCGAGTCGTGTCAGTTGAAACAGCGATGTTGACTCGGAGAATTCACGTTTATTTTACTTTTAAACAGACAATTTTATGATTGTTAATATCGATTGAAATAGTCGATAACTTTTATCGATGTTTTAATTAGTTTGTTTAGACGTCACTATTGAGGCTAATGACTCATTGTGAAATATAAATTAAGTCAATGCATTTGCAGGTTTTTAATGCGATTTTGCTAAGTTATTCTACATTCGTATATAGCTAGGGATTTTGTTTGTTCGTTTAACCCTTAAATGCATGAATTTTTTGTATAATCAAAATAAAAACAAAAAAAATATATAAACAGACTAACTAGTAGATTCATGGAAAAATAGTAATAAAAATTACAGGTCATGTAAATATAATAAACAAATAATAAATACAGCCAAATTAGGCGTTTAATAAAATTTTGGTTTGACAGTAGGCTTCGAAATAAGCGTTTCGTTTTTGATACACCATGCATTTAAGGGTTAAATCTGTTAAGTAAACACAACTCAGGTAACCAAACTCCAGGATTCGCGAGTAACATTACGCGTGAATCCTGGGAGGAAGTGACTCATAACCAAAACAAAATTCAGCGTAGTAGCTACAACCCCTACCATCCGCGACACGTATTAGAATTTTTTATAATTAAATGTCTGAAATATTACCCATATTCCTAAATCAGATTAAAATTGCCTCCTTGAACAAAATACTGGATCCGCGCTTGAATTTGTTAACTAAAATATTAACGAGGTAAGAATAAAATTAAAACGAAACGATGGAAACGTTCCTTAATAATAATAAAAAAAGATGGTAATTCCAATGCCAATAAATAAAGGCATTTTTATGTTTACAGATAAACTCATCGGTTTTTTGATTATAAATATAAAAAAGTAATTTTATTCAAAACGGATTACCGCTAAATCCCGCGACGATTGAATTATTATTTTCTTTTTATTTAATTTTTTTGGGTGCCAAAGGAAATTATATAAGGCCCAGTTATTGAAAAATTAGAACCAAATAAAATATTAAATGGTATTTTTTTTTAATTTTTTTTTATTACATAACTAAATATTATTTTGAACTATTACATGATTGGATATATTAAATTTTTTTATCGCTATAATTTTATTTTTCTTCTATTTTTTGTCCTTGTCTATGGCTAGCGACTTACTTGGCCAGCATATCAGTCTGGCCATACAAAGCGGTAAGCAGCCATTGTTTTGGGCACCTTGCCTCACTGTGACATCGATAGTTACTTAGGCTTAATATAATTATTTTTAATTTCTGTTTCGTCTTTTTATTTTAAATAGAATTACTTGTTTATATTCGAATGTCTAGTAAGTTATATTTTAATGTTTTTTTTTTGTAAAGATTTTGATTTACGTATTAATATATAGATATAATATCATAAATTAATTTTGTATTGTCGATACGAGAAAAAATTTATAATACAAGTTTTGCCCTCAAACTTTCATAAAGATTTATATAAGTTTTTCGTAATTGCTTTACACACGAAAACAATTACTGTCAGGGGCTTATTTATGACATACACAGCTTTCGTAACTACTTACGACTAATCTGTTACTAGGTTACAGATTTCTTCTATTAGTTACAGTAGTAAAACTTACACAAGTATTTATTTATCGAAATTTAATATTGGTAAAAAAGTTTAATGCCATTCACCATAGGGTATTTAGGTATATAGGATTTTATCCACGGAAGTAAGAAATACTTACATAGTATTGTATACTCTTTGATAAAATCATTCTATATATGAACGTTGATAAGCAATAGTGTGTCAACCCACAAAAAGTAAAATTAAGAGATATTGATGTATTCTAATAATGCGTCACGCATTTAACATTATTAAAAAAATCAAGTCATCTAAACTAAATAAATATGGAAAAACAAATTTTGAGTGAATGTATTGAACATAGTTTATATTATACCTATTTCGTAATATACAATAATGTCATGTAATAATAATAAATAAATAAACGCCTCACACTCAACGGCCCCCATTAAAATCGCGTGTCCTTGTGCCGGGGGTCCGGAAACACTCACAACTCCCACAAACACCCAGACCACGACAAACATCCTTATGGCCAATACAGACGTTTGCCGTGAGCGGGGATCGAACCCGCGGCCGTTCGCGCTTGAGTCAGTTGCAGTGACCATTGCGCCAACGTGTCTCTCAACATATATTTGAAAAGCTTAAAATTAGGCAAAACTTTTTATTATAAAAATCTCCTTTTAATCCATTATACCTTTTATCAAAATAGTTCTTTTCTTTTTCTAATAAATTCAAACAAATTTATTAAAAATAGGTTTGATATCTCTAGACGCCATTTTCTCAAAATGATGTCTATGGCTTGATACAGTATGGCTTAACAGCGTCCATAGTAACGTCAGTAAGTTATTATAGAATTAATTCCAAGTGCACTAACTGAATGAGCACATGAGATGTATGTTTGCTTCAGTTATAAGCTTAAGCTCCTAAACCATCAATTAAATGTAGGCATTCAAGGTAAATTGAACGATTAAGATACAGACCATTCTATCAAAGCAACTTAGTGTAAAATTACACACGATCTGTTGTGTGGTTTATTGAAGTCACGTATATAGATTCATTATATTCGTACTAGCTTTTGCATGCTGCTTTCTGAGGAAACATAGGATTTTGTAGGCTCGTATAGATTTAGCATTTATGCAATAGAAAAAAAAAAGTTAAGTTCAGTTTTTATTACTTTTTAATATTGATTCTGCTAACGCTGATAAAATATCCAATACATGCCCAGTTGAAGCCTTATATAGATTTAGTTCTGTCGTTTTCAACGCTGGATTTGCTGTAGGGGCACTAGGGGCCAGGGCAGGAAAATTTTTAGAGCGGCGAAATTTGGGTGGTGGGAGATTTTTTTCAAGATTTTTAATTAAAACTTATTATATTCTAGTAAACTTTTATCTTAATTTATAAGGAGTGTTTTTTCTACTGCTAAATTTAAATAGGTAATGAATTAAAGGTAATAAATTTAGTTTACTTACAAACTTCAGCTACTTCAAATTTACCTGAAAAAAAAATGAACGTATGTTTAAAAATATATATAAAAAAATCGCATTCCCATAGGTACTGTGCATTTTTACAAGATTAACAGTATGTCCTTTCTCAGACTCTAGACTATCTCTATACTAAATTTCCTTTAAATCTGTTCAGTAGTTTAGGCGTGATTGCGTAACACGCAGACGGTATTACTTTCGCATCTATATTTAATATTATAAAGCTGAAGAGTTTGTTTGTTCGAATTGAAAAATTATTTTTGTGATAGATAGTTTATTTATTGAGGAAGTCTATAGGCTATATTACAACACGCTACGACTCATAGCGAAGCAGTAATGCTAAGTTAAGAACAGCTAGTTTATAATAGTATTACTCACTCAGATGACGCAACAATACAAAATAGTGTTTGTAAACCAACACTAGCTAAAAAAAATGTTTTTACGAATAACTAATCATATGGTTTAAGTTTTCATCAAAATGGGCTTCAAGACTCCTTTGAGTAGTTTTCTTTATTCTTTATAGTTACTAGAATATGACCATTCACGCACACTTGAAAAATTCATCCTTTATTTACGTTCTTTCAAAACTTTCCCATGAATACAAAGTGACATGCATTTTATCCAAAGCTTACACAATTTATCACGAAAGGTTACATGCGGAAATTGCTTATACAAGAGCGCTAAGGTTAAAGATGCATTGATGTATTTATATTTTAGACACTTTATACTAAACCGTGAAGACTATAATGTACTTCTTAAACGCCTATGATAAATACTCGAAAAATAATATTACAAAAATATTTGAATGTGACGCGTTTATTAAAATTTCAGGATCCTATCGTTGTCTTAGATTTTCGCGATTATTATTCATTGAAATAAAACTATTTTAAACGGATTAAAATCGCGTATATTAACTTTTTTTATCATCTCGTCTATCCGTATCGTCTACCCGTAACGCGATTAAAATACGCGATTTAAATCCGTTTAAAATAGTTTTATTTCAATTTCAGGATCCTGCGATCAACGACAAATATCCGTATATCTAACGTAGATTTCTGTGTCATGATGATGGATCGAACCCGTGACCGTTAGCGCGTCAATTACCTTCAGTGACAACGCTAATCTGTCTACAATCACTGCCGCCCATGGACCCATACAGCACCAGAAGAGCCGCAAATGCCAGCTGCTAGAATAAGGAAAGATGACTTGTTGAGTGCTTTTCCCTTATTCTGGCTATACGAAACGTTATATTAGCTACTTCACGCTGATTTTCTATAAGAGTGTGGTGCTGCTTCGTTCTAGCTAACCCGTATACGAGCTATTGTCAGTGGGCTACAGCTAGACTCTAAACATCATATATTTTTTCCCATCGCCTCATATTTTCATCGACAGTAATATTAGAAAGAGGTAAAATTTGTTGTATGTACGGGATAATCACTGAAACTACGGATCCGATTAGAAAAATCGAAACCGCGAGTTAAGTATGGTATATTTCTCTTTACTTATCTTTATTTGGTAACGACACCCCGAACAAAAACCATGAATTTTCGATTTTTTTATTCATTATAAATTTACATTATAACAATGACAATCATTCAATCGATAATTTCATATCTAACTGCTATGTATCGCTAGAAATACGCCATATTATATAGTTCTGTATAGTTTCTTAAGAAAAATATAGTAACAAACGAATAACTTGAAATTAAATTTTATTCTTTCATTACTTCAAAATATTTTAACTATGATGCAGATTAAAATTCTATCACACAATTTAACTTTTGCATACAAAAAGCCATTTTAACCGAACAAGCCCGGACTAGCCAATTTATGCTGCCTCGTGAGGAAATTACTTATTGGAGAGCTTACAATAATACAGTGTAGTGTAGAATAGGGGTCACCAATTAATTTCATTCTGGGTTCGGCCTTTACCCGACTGCGGGGCGCAAGGGAGGGTAATATTTTTATCAGCTATGTGTATCTTTGTGGCACATTTGATACATCGTTTGATTCGTCATAAGAGTGCAAATATCATAGAAAGCATAAAATAATTTGGAAAATTCAAAATGGGCGATTTTGGAAACTATAGCGTGAAAAATAAAAAAGTTAAAATCGAAGAACTATGTCAAGTGGGGCATCGTTGAATAGGTATTTAAAAAATATTTTTTAGGTTATATCGTTTTTCAATCACAATTACCGTTAAGGATATATAAATAATAAATAAAAAAAATAAAAAAAGCCTTTTTATTTCTTGCAGAAAAAAAAATTACAAAATAAATGAACTTAATTCTAATTTGAAATTATATAATTAATCTGCAAGAACCCGTCCGCAGGCGAAGGCCTCCTCCAAAGAAGCCCAATATTGTCTATCTTTGGCTGTTTGCCTGGCCCAGCCGTTTTATTGATATATAACAATTTAAAATTGGTTAATAATGATACTATGGCTTTTTGACAGAACTGATACGGTACTGCTGACTGCCGATGGTCCTGTTACGTCCTTTTTGATTTGTTCAATTCATTACTTGTTTAAATATTATGATCGTTGCGATCTGGTTAAAATGGTAGGTAAAAAAAGACATCAAAGCAAAATACGCAATTTCGTTTATTACACGACAAAATTTTATTTCAAATCTCCGGAACGGCTGGACCGATTTTGACGGGACATTCACTAACAAACAGCTAATGTTATCAGGAGTGACTTAGACTATTGTTTCAGAAATTTCATTTTCCTACCCAAAAATCGCACCCAATTTGAAAAAACAACACAATCTATTAATGTCAAATTAAAAACGATATACAAATACAAATTATGTATACCTCTTATTTATTAAGTTTTCTATAATATTTCAATTAAACCCCAGGCGTACTGAGGTGCTTGAGCATTCAGACAGCCCGTCCATTAGACTCGTTTTTAGCCTACAGCTAATCGTAATACCTAATTACTAATTACTCTGGCTGCTTTAATTAATTCAACCTCACTTCCAGCCTGAAGACGGTAGACTTGGACGCTGATTAGCAATACTGTGTCAAGCCACAGCGTTTAAATATTAACCTATTCTTAATTAATTTGTTTGAAAAAGTATATATACATCTTGTCCTCTGTATTTTGATAAAAGGTAAAGTGAGTTAAAAACAGATTCGTATAATATAAAGTTTTATATAATAATACCTTTTTCAAATATTGTATCAATTGAAAAATAAAATGGCGCGCACTTAACGCGTTCATTAAGAAACTGTTTTCCGTACTTATTTAGTTAAGATGTCTTGATACTCTTTGAATAGTATTAAGTGCGTGACGCATTATCTAAATACACCGATATCTCAGAATTTAACTTTTTGTGGGTTGACACGTTATTGCTTATGAGCAACCATATAATTATATTAAATATTTCATTTCAATTCCACATAGCATGAAACGTTTTGTTGAAAAAAAATGGTCACAAATTTTCGAACAAAAGCTAGTAGGCAATACAATGGACGTTTTTCAGTGTAACACATGTTTTTTTGAGGCCGACTGTACGTATCATACCGAATTGTGTATTTTTATACACGAAAAAGACAAAGGTTGTTTTTTTTAATGTATTTAGAGAGGCTTTTGGCGTTTGTGAAACAAAACATCCTTATCATAACCTTAATAGATGTTTTGACAGACACGTTGGCGCAGTCGTCGCTGCAACTGACTGAAGCCCTAACGGTCGCAGGTTCGATCCCCGCTCACGACAAACATCTGTATCGGCCATACGGATGTTTGTCGTGCTCTGGGTGTTTGTGTTAGTGTTGTGTGTTTCTAGACACCCGACATAAGGCCATGGGATCTTACTGGAGGCCGTTGAGCGTGATGCGTTTATTTATTTATTTTAATTTTGTATATTAGTCGCGGTATCCCTCGCGTTTACGTATACTGTTTTGCACCTGTGAGTCGTAGCGTGATGTAATATAGCCTATAACCTGTCTCAATAAGCGGGCTGTCCAATGGTAAAAGAATTTTTAAAATCGGATTGTTCTAGAGATTATGTAGGGACATAAAAATTATTTAAAAAAAAACCTCTTTATAATAATCATATAGATTTTTTGTGTATTTTGTATACTATTTAAGATGGTAATTACTTAGCTACACTGAATATTTCGAGTTCCATGTGTGTTTGAATTCATCTCGTGCACGGCGGTAAAATGAAGCATCGTGATGAAATCTACATACGTTTATCGAATTTCAGATATACGTATAACATATATGGTCACTGATAAGCAATACTGTGTCAAGCCACACGGACTTCTTTTTGAGAATGCAATGCATGGAAATGCATGGATTTCCAACCTATTCTCAATGAATTTGTTTGAAGAAGTATATATCTATATTTTTTATTATTATTATTATTATTTTATTGTATAATGACTTAAAGGCATATATTACATCACGATACGACTCATAGGAGAAAAGCAGTAACCATAAACGTGAGTGAAACTGCAAGTGGCAGCTAGTAAGGGATAAAAGTGAATAGGAAGTAAGGAAAGGATTGGGGGAGAGGATTAGGCTTCCAGCTCTCTAAAGAGCTACTTCAATCTACTATGAGAGTGAGGTACTGCCCCGAACTAGTCCGTATACGAGATGTAGTCATTAGGCTACATTGAAAAAGTGGTCGTCATTGTGGGTGTCAAAATTATTTTTGTTTGTTTAAATGGCTAAAAATGAGTTCAGTAGTTTCGTTTTAAAATTAAAATAAATAGAACGTACTTTTGCAAGCGATTATCTTTTTTAAAAGTCTCGTATACTGCTTAGTACGAAATTTAGAACGTTATGTTGTCTTGTAGAATTTCGAATTTAATCGACTTCTAAACGGCTATCAATTCGGATGTTTATATTTTTATGGATGTTAACAGACAGGGTGGCGCGGTAGTCACTGTAACTGACTGATGCGCTAACGGTTGCGGCTTTGATTCCCGCTCACGGCATATGTCTATGTCTTACGGATGCAATACGGATATTTGTCGTTGTCTAGGTGTTTGTGTGCTTGTGCTTATGCTTTGTGTGTTTTCGGACCCCCGCCACAGAATCACGATGTCTTAATAGGGGCCTTTGAGTGTGATGCGTTTTAAGTTCTTGCGTAACTCATAAATATAAAAAATATCAGTTTATTTTGTGTTCCAAAAGTTATACTTTCAGATTGATACCATAGAATTCTTATCAAAATTGGTTTGGTAGAGTGGTTTTGTATAATCAAAATAACTGGAACGAGTATGTCATCTGAGTAAACCAAATTCCTATTTACCTGACTGAGCGACGCAAGAGAGTGTAATGTGTTTATCAATCTATGTGTGTATGTGGATTTGTACCTTTGTAAAATTATTTACACCGAACGTGTAAGTCGATTTTGATAAAAGATACGTCTTTAGATTTGACATAACAGCGCAAATGTGATATCCGCCTATGGACGCCATAATATGAAAAATTATAAAATTAAAATTACGAATAATCAAGAGGGGTTATAGTTGAATAGGTATTTAAAATTAATTTTTAGATTCTTTTTTATATCATTTTTCAATCAGAACTACCGTTTAGAATCTAGCTAACTCTATCTAACGATTTAGAGTTGGTTTGTAAAGATTCTCATTTATAGGCTTAGGAGATATCTACTCAGTTACGCAGTCGGGTTTTGATTTTTTAAATTCATTACTATTGCGCTGTTTAAGTCCTTTAACCAAATCATCTTTCATTATTCAGCCATAAAAGTAGCAGTATTTTTTTAACTACAATAACTTTTAACGTTTTATTAAAAAAATATGTATCTTAAACGGATTAAAAACGCGTGTATTAATTATTTTTAACATCCCGTTCTGAACGCTTTTTAGCGATTGCCGGAGCGTGTTTTAAAAATGAATTTTATATACAGTTTGGAATTATTATTTAAAATATATATTTTAATACAATTGACGTAGATTACATATTATTTTTCTATTAAATAGTTGGCAAAGGAACTGTCCAGGAAATGTGATGTTAAAAAATCACCACTACCTATGGACATTTGCAGCACCAGATGCACCACAAATAAGCAATAATGTGTCAACGCACAAAAAGTCAAATTCGTAGATATTGATGTATTTTGCTAATACGTTACCTATTAAACATGATAAAAAAAATTAAAGTCATCAAAACTAAAAATATTCCAAATCGTATCGTATGCGAAAGTAATTCCTTTTGCATAGTTGAGGCATTTCAAAAGGTCATAATGGTTCACCAGAGTTGACGGTTTACGTCCGCCATGTTGATTTTTTGCTGACGTCATAACCTATGACACTTCGGAGAGGAATGCGAATAAAAGGCGAAACTTACACTCATAAATTTACTCTCAGACTTTATAAGTTGTTTGTCATTACTTTAAACCGTAAATAATTTATTGTCATTGCCTGTATTTTTGACAGCAAGAGCTATATATAGTAATGTTACCTATGTGGTTACATACCTGGTAACACTGGTTACCAGGTTACAGAGATGTTCCATGTCAATAACGAAAGTATAACTTAAAATAATTATAATTGAAATTTTCGCCATTTCGTTCCAGCCGTTTAGAATTATCAAAAGATAACCCTTTTTAGATCAGTCGGTTAAAATAAAATCTATTTTTGAAATTGATAATTTTGTATAAATTATTTATAATATCCTAATTCACACCCACACACATATACGTAGCACAATACAAGTCTAACGCGATGCTGATAAGCAATAATTTGTAACTACTGTTATGGACGCTGATAAGTAAAACTGCGTTAAGCCACACGAACTTCGTCTTGAGAAAATAGCGTCTAAACATGCCAAACCTATTCTTAATATATTTGTTTGAAGGTGTGTATATCTATGTTATTCTCTATTTTAATAAAAAGTATATTGAATCAAAAGCTGATTGATATATTTAATGTGTTATCTTCTGGTAAGTTTTCCAAATATTTGCGATTACTGTATAAATTGCAAAATATGGAACGCACTTGAAATTCGAAACATTAAATGAAGATACTTTTTCCATACTTATTAAGTTCAGGTGACTCGGGAAATGGTTAAATAATGTTAAATGCGTGACGCATTAACAGAATACATCAATATCTCCGAATTTGACTTTTTGTGGGTTGACACATTATTGCTTATGAGCATCCATATAATTATATTAAATATTTTATTTCAATTCCACATAGCATGAAACGTTTTGTTAAAAAAAAAAATGGTCACAAATTTTCTAACAAAAGCTAGTAGGCAATACAATGGACGATTTTTTCAGTTATGAGCATCCATATATTGTTGTATTTTGATGTGTTATGTATTTAACATTATACAAAAAAATTCCAGCCGTCTGAACTAAATAAGTACGGAAAAAGTTTCTTAATTGAATGTTTTACAATAATCTAATATATTTAAAAACTCATTATTAAATAAAACCTTTTATCATACAAATATGTTTTTAATTTATTATATAATTTACATCTAAACGACAATGGATTATTTTATTTAATTCTGAATTATAATAATTAATACTATTGATACAAATAATTCTATTAAAAATAAAAAGAAAGAGAAATTAAAAATAACTATATTAAACCTAAGTAACTATCGATGTCACAGTGAGGCAAGGTGCTCAAAACACTGGCAGCATTACCTCTTTGTATGGCCAGACTGATATGCTGGCCAAGGTAGCCGCCAGCCCTTCGGTCACCTGTAGTTTCGACGAGGCGGGAAGACAGCTCTTTGAAAAACTTTTTCGCTTCCTCGCCCCAGGACCCCATGGTTTCAACGGCAAACGGCACAAATACGAAACTCCTTTCAATGTTTTCGTATTTGCGCCGCTTGACATTTTCAGCATTGGATGCCGCTGCTCCCATTATACATTTTTTACAAAAACCGAAAAAAGAAGATGGATAGGTGAAGAGAATATGGATGGTTAGAGAAGACGTCTTCAAAGAACTTGTTAATAATAGTTTTGACATCTTCAGACGCCATTTTCTCAAAATGAAGTCCGTGTGGCTTGAAAAGGTATTACTTATGTCCAATTTTGAAATCTTGTTCATTCAATACCATTAAATGTTATCTGAACACATCGGCTAAAGGGATCATTGCCAATAATTATAAACGAATCAAATGGTTCCGTCTAATCCTTTAGGGAGTGACATCTTTGGGAACAGGGTTGCCAACTTTGAGAATATTTTATAGACTAATAACTTCGTCTAAATACGTAGTGTTTTTTTCTTTGATGTTTGTTAATTCATAAAATCAACTTTAAATTCTCAATCGATTTTAAAAATTCATTTTTTAAAGAGTATATTTTCAGATTAGTCCAATAGCATTTTCATCATAATTCGTTTAGTAGTTTGGATTTTAAATCAATCCACGCATAGGAATACATAGAAAAATATATAACACAATTATAAATAATAATAAATAATATTTAAACATAAAAATAAATTAATATATATGTAACTTAAAGGTGACTGACACAGTGATCTATCTATAATATGAACGCAACTTAGCAAATATTATAACTTCAGTTCAAAAACCATTTTAATTTACTATTTATGTATTAAAAGTGCCACAGGTGTTGTGTAAAAACATTTAAAATATAATATTATATATCTTTTTGTAATTTAATAGTTTTAAATGAAACTATGTCAATTTTTAGCCGATCGGACTGAGACTTTGCAGGCATAAAGCTACTATGACGTAGGCATCACAGACATCGCAGACGAAGTCGCGAACACCAGATAGTCGAATATATCAACTTTGAAAACGATGAAAGCGTTAATTCGAATATTTTTACGTAATTTTAAAACCTGCCATGCCTATTGTTGATACAGACTTTAATCGATTATGAAATTATCATGCGAATATAAAGAAAAACATATAAAATAATTATACGTACACAAAAATATATCGAGAATATTCACTCTGAAGACGGTTAACGCGTTAGTTCGAACATTTTAACGTAACTGTAAAATCTGGTGTCCCTACTCGGGAATAATCTATAATAATCTGGCGTCCCTACTCTTGATCGTGATGGATCACTCAGCCTACCTGACGCTCTGGATGTAGAACTAAATGACGTGACTTGGACATTTTAATACATCAATCGTTATTTGAATACGGAATCGTTTTGGATTTAGATTGTCAATGAGATATCGTTCGAATTCCAACGTGCTATAAATGAGGCTGTGAATTTGTTTTTAGGGTTTCGTACCAAAAGGTTGAAAGGGAGCTTTAGTAAGCCGCTCTCTGTACGTCTGTCCGTCCGTCTACGGACTGTATCTCATGAATTCTAATATATAGGGAGAGGAAATTTCATAGAATGTGTCTATTATATATTGCCTATTAGACTTTATTTTGAGAATATGGCGTCTAAACATGTCAAACTTATTGATATTAAATTTATTTGCAGAGGTATAAATCCTTTTTTTTCTCTTTGGATAAAAGGTAAAGTGAATTAAAAATACATTCATATACTAAAAAGTTTTATTCATATAATAAGTATTGAAATACTTATAATTAGATAAAAGTTATATGAAAAATTATATATATGAAAATATATAAATTGCAAAATATGGAACGCTCTTGAAATTCAAAAAAAATATTTTAAGATACTTTTTCGTATTTATTTAGTTTAGATGACTTGAACGTTTTTTTTTAATGTTAAATAGGCGATGCAATATCAAAATACAATAAGATCTTCGATTTTCACATTTTGTGGGTTGACACGTTTTCGCTTATCAGCATCCAAATAATTTAGAACAACTTTAGGTTGCATTTGATAGGTTTTATTTTGTTTAAATATTCATGCTTCAACCACTCAACCGATTATCGTGAAAGTTTTCATATTTTTTTAAAACATAGCGATAAGAAAAGCCTATAGAATATATAAGAAAGCAGCGTTATGGATCAAGCTGTACCTTCTCCTTAATAGGAGAGGAACTTTGCCCAGTGGGATATTCACAGGCTGTTACTTTACTTTTACTGTTATTTAGAAGTTATTGCGGAATAAAGAAACTCACGTTAACCCTCTAAACGAAACTTCCTTTTTTTAAAAAAAGTTTTCTTTTTTAAATTAAACGAAAGCAATATAATCCTTCCAGTGAAAATATATCCAGTCGGATGTCACAGTACGCGGTTGAGTGATAAATGTGCGTCGGCCATTTTTATTTTTATTTTTTTTAAACATACGTTTTTTATCTGAGAAAGATCGGCACTGATCGAACGCTGTGGTCAGATTTAATGTTGTTATATTTTTAATGGTTACAGAGTTGTTTGAAATTATTTGTCCAATGATTTTTATTTACATATAATTTGATTTACATTAAGGATTGAAAAGGGGTGTTTTATCTTATACTAGCCGCCCTTACTGCTTCGCTCCTGTAATTTGTAGAGTGATGTAATAAAGCATATAACCTTCCTTCATAATAGAAGCTATCCAACGCAAAAATAATGTTTTAAATCGGACCAGTAGTTTTTGAGATTACTCCCTACATACAAACTTATAAACAAAGTTTACCTGTCTAAGTAAATCAAAACTGATTGGCTGCCATATTTACTCAATGATCATTTAACGCAGAGCCTAAACCGTTGGGTCTAGAAACATGAAATTTGCGCAAACGTTCCTTGAATATGGTAAGTGTGCACTAAAAGATTTTGAAAATCCATTCTCTAAGGGGTTAAAAAAGGGTTGAAATTTTGTTACGTAACAAATTCCTAAGTGTACGCGGGCAAAGCTGCGGGGTACTGCTTGTATATAATATTAGTATTGACAAGCTGTTCGCTCCGCCTTCGTGTGCTATACATTTCAATCATGTAATTTTTAAATCAAAATTTTCACGTCTGTACCCTTTTTAATAATTAGTCTAATCGGTCAAGTCTTGTCCACTGATCATGCAAAACAAACTTTCCGATGATCTGATGAATGGTCCTCTTTTTAATCGGTTAAAATTACTAAATTTTAAAAATTTTAAAAACCCCTGACAATCTATTCATTGAGAGCATTTCAAGGAGCACCAACACGATACTCCTGCTGTAAGTTGGTGAGGAGTTGTGTATCCTACTGATCCTGGCTGCAGCATCAGACCAAATTTCATAATTTTGTTAGTTATATCGCATGCATAGGTTTTTAAAATTTTAGGTCATGCACATGTTCGAAAGTAAATCAAATATCTATAGTTGATCTAAGATTCCTATCGCATCTAAGAAGAAAAGAGCTCATCTTAAAATGGCTGAACTAATTTTGGTAAGACATGCTTAAAAATCATAGTTATAAAACTCTCTTTTAAACTAAAAAAGAATCGCATCCAAATCGATTCATCCGTTTAGGAGCTACGGTACCATAGATAGAAAACAGACACATAGCGGTCAAACTAAAAACACCCCTATTCTTGCGTCGGGAACCGAGGAAATTCAGGAACATAATGAATAATTTTTTTTTTATTAAAATTAATGACATAACGTCGAGTCTAGACATTCGCTTTATTAAATCCAAACAAAAGACAGAAGTTTTCTAATCACAATTAAACTCCGGATTCGAGTTTACAACTTTCAAGGTTTTTATAAGTAGCCGGACACATCGACCACTGAAATTGTAGCACTGTCGTGCTATAAATTATGATATATCTTTGTATTTAAAAACTAAAACAATATTTAAAAAAGGAAACGAATTTAAAAATGATTTTTTAAGTTAATGAATACTTGTAAGTATAAAGCTTTTAAAAGCCCCGACACAAATAAGTGCTCATGATTTTGAAATGGCTGGTCCGATTTTGATAGAATATGTCTGAGAAGCATAATTAAAAAACCTTCTTTCGTATAAAAACTCGGTCCACATTTAGGTCGCTTCATTTAGGAGCTACGATCCCGCAAACATACAAACATACAGACACAATAGCGGTCAAACTTACACCCCTATTTTTTGGTTATAATGAAAATGAAAAAGTTAACTTCTGTTGGATACATATACGTAGTTGAAAGGATATACTCGTACATTCAGATTAAGGATTCTTATTTATTCTTGACGTTTGATAAAGCTGATTCTCAATTAAGATTTGACCTTTTTCTCCATCCCGGTAATTCAGGCGGGTACGTGGAAATCCTGGCGAGAAATGTACCAAGCTACCCACTAAGATCCAACGTTCCCTTAAACGTCAGACGGCGGCAGGGGACCGCTTAAGCATGCTACCGTGACGCCCTGATGCTACCTGCCTTAAGCCCCTCCAAGTCCCTTAAGTCCTTTCATTGAGATTTACATAGATTGTTTGTCGTTGCCTTATATCTACTTAAACTAATAAATAATGTAAATATAACGTAAACTTCAAATTGACTTGTAATTATTATTACGAATCTTCTGTATGGGAAGAAAAAAGTTATTTTTAGACTTTTATATGTAATTTTTCTTACCGTAAGAGCCATGCTCGAACTTCTTGAAGTCAAAACTCCTTGGATAAAACAAATTTTAGCGAAATCAGTTCAATTGTTCTCGAGATATGCGCTTACCAAGACATTCAGCGATTCGTTTTTATATTAAAGATCATCGCTATATAAAGTTACAGTTAGTGGACAACAAGCAAAAACGAAGTCTTTATCCATAAACACTTTGGTTGATTAAACGAAATTATCTCGAGAGTTGTTTAAAGAAAATTTCGTATTCTCGATTATTCGGTCTTCCTTAGTTTAAAAAGTTCGTTTTTGATTGATTCAGCAAAAAATGGGAATTGACATAAGTATTTTTAAACAATTTGTTTTCGTGCGTCTGTTTGAGTATATTCTTCGAAATTGAAATAAAACTATTAAAATCTTCGAACATTTTACAGCTATCGTGGTCACTTTACGGGAAGGTCATGGGCACGATCTGACTAGTCAGCAACATATACACATCGTTATCTTATCTATCGCAAATAAATCCATGAAGTAAACATGATTTACATAAGGTATAAATATGCACGCTTGACATAGTATTGCTTAATACTACGTCAAGCCACATTAAATTCATTTTGAGAAAATGGTGTGTAAAGATGTCAAATCTTTTTTCAAAAAATTTGCTTGTAGACGTATATACAATATATGATAATGAATATGATAAAAGTTATAAAAAATTAAAAGCAGGTTGGTAAAATAAGAAGTTCAATCTAAAAATAAATTTCCCAAATATATTAGACTACCTGGTGCACGCGACTTCGTCTGCGATGTATGTGATGCCTACGTCATAGTAGCTTTATGCATGCAAAGTGTCAGCCCGATCGGTTTAAATTAACAAAACTTAATACAATCTTTCATTTTCTATTTTATCCCCTTGGGGGTACAATTAATCACATTCTTAGCTGATGCCTATCCGCCTACATCTACCTGCATGTCAAATTTCAGCCCGATCCGTCCAGTGGTTTGAGCTGTGCGTTGATAGATCACTATGTCAGTCAGTCACCTTTAAATTATATATATTTAGAGTAATGCAATATATGTAATATTGCAAAATATTGAGCACACAAATACAAATATTTTCCAAACTTATTGAGTTTAAATTACTTGAATTTTTTTTGTATCGCGATTTTTTTGACGCATTATCAGAATACATCAAAATCTCTAAATTTTATTTTACATTATTGCTTATAAGCATCCATATCGCCTCTTTACTTCAAGTTATATTCTTAAAAACTTATCGGACGCATATAAAACAAAGAGCAAAAATGTATATTGTTATGTATAAATAAAGGAAATTAAGATCATCCTAATGGGACTTAGTGATTCGATTTTCGTAACACAATTTCATCTTATTTTTTTCTTCCTGGGGTTCTTAATAAAGGTTAAAAGGAAGTATGGTAATACAATTAATAATAAATCCATTATCGTAATAGATTAGTTGTTAGGATGAGAAATTAACTCTATATGATTGATGGTCCTTTATGGTGAGTGTAAAGTATTAAAAAGGTTTCTGATGTATTGACATTTTTCTTATGTTCATAATTGTATGAAAACAAGACTTTTTTATAGGGAAACGTTTCATTTATCTGAATGACATATTTATTCCAATTATTTTGATTAAAAAGAAAACTGTAGGACAAATGGGAGAATATACATTTTTAAATAAAAAAATGTAACCAAATTGGTGAAAGAGATGACCTAGTGGTTAGAACACGTCGATCTCAAACGATGATCGCGGGTTCAAACCCCGGCTAGCACCGCTAAATTTTCAAGTGAAAACATCGTCAATCTGCACATGCCGGGAGAAATTCTGACACATGTATTCACATAAACCCGAGCGTATTGGATTAAGCTCTTAACTTTCTCCCTAATGGGAGAGGAGTTTGACATTTACAGGCTGTTACTTTACTTTACTTTTCTTTAAATTGGTGAAGTCGTTTTCAAGTAACAGACCTTAGTTTTATAGCAATTAACCACATATGCCATTTTAAAACCAAATCATTGAACTGATTTCGAAGAAATTTCTATGAAACCAATATGAAAAATTTTCAAATCAGTTTAGAAATGGCGAAGTTATTAGGTAACAAACATTGGAAAAGTATGAAACGAATTGAGACCCTTTTCCTTTATTAAAGTTTTTCGAAAACTAGCAAACATTATGTAAAAGAAACCCAATAAAAAATGATTCTTCAATTTTTCCAAATAACAAAACGAATGATAAAATCGTTAAGTACAAATACAACATTTGTACTAAAATCCACTTAAAACATTCATTATAATACCATTTATTTGAAAATCTTATTCAAACACTATAATTTAATTTAGTACTCTCTTTAATCTAATCGTCAGCTGAGAGCTTTCGGATCGGTGATTATGGAATTCTCTATTGAAATTATTTGAGCATTCCGTAATTGATAGATACTAAGTACAGCCGGGGATCCAGGGAGGGGGGGATTATTTGGTTATTTCTTTTTGGTTTGAAAATATATATTCGCAAATTGGTCCCATAGAATTTTTAAGATCTCATGACCTAGTGTCGGGGATCCGGAAACAATCACAACACTAACACAAACACCCAGACCACGACAAATATCCGTATGGCCAATACACACGTTTGCCGTTAGCGCTTTAGTCAGTTGCAGTGACCATTGCGCCAACGTGTCAGTTCATTCATTCTATTTAAGTAGTTCCAATCATTTATGCACATATACATATTTTTAATTGCTATTTAGTTGATTTTTTTTTTATAGTTTTTGCACGTTTAGAAATGCTTAGTATTGTTTTTAATTGAGTAAATTTTTAAAATGGTTAGTTTAAAAGAACGATCTAGTATTTATCGAGTTCATTATACATGCCGAGTTAGTTAGTAAGAGATATTAAATTAATGACACAATTTTATAATCTACCAGCTGCTCCAAATGCTGCTGGTAATTTACTCGCGTTTGTCGTCACTGTTTCGCTCCTATGAATCACAGCGTGATATAATATAACCTATAACCTTCCTCAATAAATGGGCTATCCAACGCAAAAATAATTTTTCTAATCGGTTCAATACTTTTCGAGATTACTCCCTACATACAAAAGAAATTGTTTGTAACAAATTTTTACCGCTTTATATTATAACATTAGTCAAAAATTTGTAAGTTTTACACTCGTTACTGATATAAAACAATTCTGAGTAATAAATTTAATTAATTACCAAACCTGAGAATGTCAAAATAAGGCACTGATAGTAAATTCTTTCACATGTAAATCAATGACAAACACCGTGTGTAAATCTTTAGGAACGTCGAAAAGCAAAATTTATAAATGTAATTTTCGCCTTAGTAAAAACTCGCCTTCCCTTGCGGTTTTACTCGCGTTTATGGTCACCGCTTCTCTCCTATTAGTCGTACGGTGATGTAATATACTTATAGCCTTCCTCAATAAATAAACTATCGAACACGAAAACAATTTTTCAATTCTAACCAGTAGTTCTTGAGATTACAACACCTTGTTTTCGACTTCACAAAGTTAATGTTTCCTTTCTGGGGCAAGGTATTCGTTTTTATAATAAAATCCCCCAGAAATGTTTGCAGTTTTCAATGAATAGATTTAAATCATATGTTAAAAAGTCACTAATAGCTAAGGCATATTACTCTATACAAGATTACGTTGACGATAAGGATGCGTGGACTTAGTATATGCTGAATTTCGTACAGGATAAATAATTAAATTGTAATTATAAACTGTGTTGTATTTACAATATTTTAAAAGAGTAACTATCGAGTTTCTTGCCGGTTCTTCTCGGTAGAATCTGCGTTCCGAACCGGTGGTAGCTTCATTATTTATGTATATTTTTTTTTGTTATTTTCATGTATGACGATTCAAAAGTGCTCGTAAGAGCCTACTTGAATAAAGTATTTTTTTAATTTTGATTTTGATTTTAATTAGCGTAACAAAGCTTCAACTTTATAATATTAAGTATAGCTGAACTTTGACACTTCAAACCGTTGAACAAAACACACGTTGAAATAGAATTTCACTTTAGTTCCACGGGCGTCACTCGAATGAAGTCCTTTAAAATCCAATAAACGACCTCTGTGAACAATTTTTATTGTTATTGTTGTAAGAATTTCTCCTTCTCCCCCGTGTTATCCTTTTTTCCCGTAAATTCCTCGTCTATTCTCGAACGCTGAAACGCGGTTCGGAAATAGTGCGATATTTTTAGGAAGTTTTATTACGTTAATCAAAATGCTTTTCGATTTTATATATTTTATTGTTTGTTCTGTGTGTGTTGCGTTTTAAGGTCTGTAGAGAGGATTGGGCTTCACATAAAATATGGATAATATTGACGAAATAAATACGTTGTTTTCAGTAAAATATATTCGTTTTTAAATTGTCTTCAAGGTAAGAAGGAAGCTTTCAGTTCGTTGCTGATTTTTTAACCCCCAACTCCAAAATGAGGAGAGGGCGTGATAAGTTTTACGTATGAATGTATTTGTGTGTGTTATTTGGTATCGTAGCTTAATCTAGGTCTTACGTTGTTTTTGGTGCGTTTATTGAATACATGATATACATATTATCAGAAAACAATCATATCGTGTTGACGTAGTGGTCAAACGACAGATGTGTTGGCGAAATGGTCACTGCAACTGACTAAAGCGCTAACGGTCGCGGGTTCGATTCCCGCTCACGGCAAACGTGTGTATTGGCCATACAGATGTTTGTCGTGGTCTGGGTGTTTGTGTTAGTGTTGTGAGTGTTTCCGGACCCCCGACACAAGGTCATGAGATCTTAACGGGGGCCGTTGAGTGTGATGCGTTATTTTATTTATATCTCCGATTTCAATGTGATGTGGGTTGACATATTATTGCTTATCAGTATATAAGTATAGACATATTTTCGTAACATAACATTTTATAAGGAGATATAACATAAAATTTACACCCAATAAAAAATAAGGTATCGTTCTCAAGAAGTCAAAGGCAAAGAATATGTATTATGTATGTAAAAGATATCGCGTTGTTTGTCTGAAATTTCATATCAGCATAAAACAAGATAGCCAAAGGGAAAAATTATCATATAATTTACAACCTTCTGCCCGCGGGTTCTCCTGTGTTAATGTTAAAGTTTAAGTAATATTTTTTTGCTTCAAAATACTGTAGTTGGAGTCTCGCAATCCGTAATGCCTTTTTTACCTGAGAACTCAGTCATTTACTAACAGATATTTTATATAACGGGCCTTATCGCGATAACTAATGTTAGTAATATCTTTTTATTGCCCGACGTTTCGACGAAGATGCATTTGTCGTGGGCTGAGCTGACTGTTATATTAAATATGAATAGTATGAATCGGGAAAGTTTAAAGTATAAAAAAAAATTACTAACAGATTTTAATAATTCTTTGTTATTTGAAAGCGTATATTTTCAGATTGGTCTCATAGAATTTTCATTGAAATCGTTTTCTTAATTTGTTTTTTAAATATAAATAACTGATATAAATATGTCTTACAATTGAATCAAATTGCGAATGCTTTTGAGACTCAGCCGTGAAAAAAAGGACTCCCCTTTTTTTCCCTGTTGGGTATCAAAATCAAAATCAAAATATTTTATTCAAAATTAGGAATTTACATTCTCTTTTTGAACGTCAAACAAATTAATCAACCACGGTTTCGGAAAAGTTAAACCTCAGACCTGAGAAGAAACCTTTCAAATTATAAAATTTATTGAGATAGCTTGCAAGCGATCGTCTTATTCCCATGGTGTGTCGTGATCTACAAAATCTTTAATATCGTAATATCTAGCACACAAATGTTTCTTTATCTTTTTGAACTTTGTTATAGAAGAATTTTGAGGGTTTTCTTGGATCTTATCGTTAAATGGAATGGTGGAATTGACTTATACTAATGGTCGTAAGAATGACTTCTATAGTCTGTTTTTCTTCACTTGTCTTTATTTCGTAATAATAATATATTTTAAACTTTCGCGATTTATACTATTCATATTTAATATAAGAAACGTCGGGCAATAAAAAGGTATTACTACTATTAGTTATCGCGATAAGACCCGTTATATTAAATATGAATTCGTAATAATAACCCGAACGAACATCGCGAATCGACCAATTATTTTTCATTATTATTTTGCATTGTAAAAAATGATTCTTTTAAATCATTCAATCGATAATTTCTTATCTAGCTCTGATGTGTGGCTAGAAATATGCCATATCTATCTGCTAGATAAGACATGTAAAGAAAAATTGACTATAGTTAGATCATACCGACTTAAAACATCGTCTTAATTGTAAACAAACTAACATTCACATGTATAATATCGGTTAGAATTCCATATCAGCATAAAACGGGGCAGCTAAAGGGAGGAATTATCGTATAATTTATGGAGATATCAGAATTTTAAGTGCGAAAGGTAAGGTAGAATCAATTTATGAGGGTCTCGACTATAGAGTGTTTATTGATAAAGTTATTCTCGTATATTCTAGATTATTGTCGTGGGTTTGGTCACTTGTCGGCTTAGAAAGAAAGTGTAGGATTGACCTTGAAATTAAAGGACTTATTGGATATAATATTTTGACGTTTTTTAGTTTCTTAAGAATCTTCAGTAATAAGGTGACTGACTTAAAGTGACTTAAAAAAAAGAAATCGATTTAAATTGCACAGCAATTTCGTTTACGTGGACGATACAATTATTTTAAAACCAAACTAGGTTCAAAATTACTAATAAAAATTCTATGAAACGAATCTTTTAAATAAAAAAAGAACTTTTAAAATCGGTTTAGAAATGACGGAGATCTGAAGTATCCAATATATAAAAGAAACCTACAAGAACTGAGTATCTCCTATTAAGTTGATAAAAATTATGGTTCTCCATACAAAGTTTCATCTCCCATTTCACACCCTTTATTTTTACGATACAGCCTAGCTTATGTTCTCCAAGATCTAATCTGTATCTATGGCAAAATTCTTTAAAACTTACAGTACGAAATGAGAACCACCTCTCCATATTTAATATAATAGCTGACAGTCAGCTCGTGACCACGGCGAATGTAACTTCGTCGAAACGTCGGGCAATAAAAAGGTATTACTACTATTAGTTATCGCGATAAGATTCGTTATATTAAATATGAATAGTATAAATCGCGAAAGTTTAAAATATATAGAGAACCACCTCTTTTTGAAGTTGGTGGAAAATGATTGTTCTCTATACAAGCTATCTTCCCCTATTTTACACCCTGTATTTTCACGACACAATCAAGCCTATATCCAATCCAAGATCCAATCTTCATCTACACCACAGTTAATCTGAACTAGCTGATTAAGCGTAAGAAATACTCACACAAATGGACAAACATTATTTTATCATATGGGAAAGGGAAGGGCCCGAAGGGAGGGGGGGCTGTGTTAAGTTAAATATATACAAAGATAAATTCGTTTTAATCCGGGCATCATGCAGTAAGATGGTATAATTCTAAATGCTAATCTCAGTTAATTAGAAATTATATAAACCATTATCAATGCCATTCGTTCAAACTACTAAGTAAACTAAGGGTTAAGGGGGGGGGGGGGGGGTGGACCCCCTAAATCCTCTTATATACATGGTAGTATTGATTACCATTCTATCAGTATTGACAGTAATGAAAGCGACAATTCTCTAGCGTCTAGTGGGATATGTACTCTGGATGCTGGGTTATGCTAATTCCGGTGAGAGCTTGACGTCGACGGTCGAGATCCTTCCATAGCATTGCTTGGTGTAGTCACACTGTATTGAGACGATACGTTTTTAATAATAAATTAATATAAGCTAGTTGTCGTATATTAATTAACTATGTAATTATAAATATACTGTATGGTCGTTTACCTTTATAATAAAATGTTAATTAATTTAAAAAATATCAAAAACCCGACTGTGTAACATGATAATCTGTAGTAGCAGTATCGTATTAACAGTTCAGTCTAAAAGCCTATAAATGAGAATCATTACTAACCAACTTAAAGTCATTATAGATTCTAAACGGTAATTCTGATTAAAAAACTATATGAAAAACTTAAAAGTGATTTTCAAAGACCTATTTAACGATATCCCACTTGACGGTTCGTTGATTTTAATTCCTTTATTTTTTAACATTTTGGCGTCCAAAATCGGCCATTTTAATTTTTTCTACATTTTATGGCAGCGTCATGACGAATGAACTTACATGTAATTTATCCAAATCAGCTCAATTTTTTGATCAAAATCACTATTTGTGGCACTTCACAAAGGTACAAATCCACATAAATAGACTGCCCTGACATTATCCTCCATTCCATTGAGCAGTCGGATAAAAACCGAATATTTTCCTTAGTAGTATAGATTTTTTCTTTCACGTAAAATAATCTCGTGCGACACTGATTTCTCGGATCGTCTTCACTCGCAATGGACAACGTATCTTATAAATTATACGTGCGGAAAACGCCATCCGATTATCGACTATTCCGATATCAACTCTATTATTAACAGTCGGGATCGTATTCAATTTCTGTTATGATTTCCCTTTCGATGTGTGGAATGCTTAATGCTATTTGCTTACGTGAGCCGGTGCGCATTTGAGTTGGAATAGATTTTAATATTAATCGTATTGAGATATCGATTTCTGATTTAATTTATTAAGTCGCGGTCTCGCTTTTAACATAGGAATTTCATATAAACTTCCAAACTCGCTTAGGGGTCGATTTTGCAAACTACCGTCTTAATAAGCACCAACCTCCTAAAGAGTACCCCAATGCAAAATTTGGGACTCCTAACACTTTTTGTTTCTGAGATTTTGTGATGAGTGACTAGAGTGAGTGAGTGAGTGAGGGAGTGAGTGAGTGAGTGAGTTAGTGACCTATCGCTTTTATATATTTTGAAGATAACCGCAGCTTTTCAAAAGTCTTGTTTGGTTTTTATCTCTAGATTAATATTACAAAAAGGTGAAGTTTGTTTGTATGTTGTAGGTAATTTCTGTAACTACTGATAAGATTAGAAAAAAATCTTTTGTATCATATAGCCTGCTTATTGAGGAAGGTTACAAGCATCAGGCTACGAATAGCGAATTACCCTTTTTGGAAGTCGGTCGAAAATGAATCCTATAAAAGCACTTTTTAAAATTTTCTTTATTCAAAAATGTTATTTCGATTTTACTACAATAGAATGCCACAATCACATTTGCGATTGCCAAAAATCAAAAATTCTGTTCGTTGATTTAATTTTTTTAAAAACGTATATTTCGTCTACATCCAACTTCAAGCTTTCATAAGATGAAAATAGTATTTAGATCTTGGAATACCGCCAAATCCAGTGTGTTAGAACCGAAATTAATTATGTTGTCTGGAATTTCGAAAACTTTCCAGTTAAATTTCCGGTCAGGGCTCGGAAACCGGATAAAAATAAAGATGTATTGACCAAAATACATGAAGAATATTGCATTAAAGTTAGATTCATTTTTTTATCCATCTGACTTCGAAAGAGGTATTATATCGAAAATATAGTATGCCTTAACATTTTGGTATTGTATTAACCCTTAATTACTCGCGTGGGGTGTCTGACACCCCAGACCTTGTTTTAAAGCCTATAACGCTTTCAAATTTAAATTTACCACGTTAATTCTTTTAGTAGCTTCGTATAAGTGCATGATCTATGTAAATCGGTCGCAAACGATGCTCGATTGTGTGTGGTTGTGCTTAGAGAGTGCGTTTGGGGTGTGTCACACCCCACGCGAGCGTTTACGTGGTATAAATTACGAGTAAGTATGTGATAATTTTTATTAGTGTAATGCATAATAATGATGTGTGTTATTTATTTCTTTACCGCTTAACCTTAAACCTTATATTTTGTTAATATTTAGTTTAGATTCACAATGCCTTGTGTACTAAACGACCAAAAAATTGCGAACCGATTAGCAGAAGAAGAAGAGGCTATTGACAGCGCTTCTGAAGGTGAACAAGAGCAGGAAATTATAGTAAGTGACCATAACAGGAATTCTGAGCAAGGTGACGGTGAAATTCGAACTTCAGAAAGTTGTATAAAATCGGAAAACTCATTTTACCTCGGAAAAGATAAATGCATAATAATTATCTTGCTTTCTACTATGCACCATGATAACAACGTTGAGGGTGACGAACAAAAACCGGAAATTATTATATTATACATATTATAATCATACAAAAGCAGGAGTTGATACAAATGATAATGTAGGAAAATCACAAATCGATGGCCTATGGTTATATTTTTTCGTCAGTTCAACTTCTATGGTATCAACTCCTATATAATTTAAAAAGCCATAGTTTATGCCAATATATCAAGAACAACATTTTTAAAGGAGCTGGCTGTCAATTTAGTCAAATCTCATCATAGGTACACTATCCCGGATATTGCAAAAACGACTGAAATGAATTCATGACAATGGTGGTCATGATTCACCTTCTGGAACATCTTCATACAGAAGATATCATAACTGTCAAAGAATCGAAGACAGAAAAAAAGACTGTGTGCTCCAAATGTCAAAGACATGTATGCAACGAACACATGATTGTTGTCTGCCAAAATTCTAATGAACAAAATTGATATTTTCGTTTTAAAAAAGAGATTAAACGGTAATTAAGACATAGGTTTAAAGATAGTAATTAATAAAAGTCTGATTTTGCATGTAAATATTGTTTTATTTCTACAAAGTATAACGGGGTGTTGTACACCCCACGCGAGTACTTATGTAAGTTTTTTAGCGCGAGTAACTAAGGGTTAAAAACGTAATTTTACATAGAATAACCATAGATAGAGATCCTACTACATTTTATACGCAACTGAACAAGAAGGAGGATGCAGTTTTTCGTGCAATATAAATATTAGCAGTTTTTATCAATATATATAAGGACACGTAACAATTATTCAACCTCTTAGGGGATGGACTTTCAAAACTCCTTTCTTAGTGCACACTTACGACTTTTAAGTAACATTAGTGCAAGCTAGACACGGCGGTTTAGGCTCATCGTTGATTGATCAGTCAATAAATATACAAGCCAGTCATTTTTTATTTAAATACTCGTAATATATATCGTCGTTGCATTGTAATCTCCTGTAGCTTAAACAACTGATTTTGAAATGCAAGGTGTCATGACATTTATTTCTCCGGAGCGGCAATAAACTTTGTGACGTCAGCGAAAATCAATATGGCTGACGTGAACTGTCAAAACTTGGGAACCGTTGTACCGATCTATTTTTAAATGCGATGTATTGTTATTAGACAGTCAGGTTTAGATATTTTTCGTTATTTTTATCAATAGAACCGGTTATTAAATTATATTTTTTACTTATATGCCTCGTATTAGGCGAGAATTACACTAGTAAGTTCTGCTCGCAGATTTTCATAAGATTTACATACATAAATTGTTTTTGATTGCTTTTACACCTTAAAGAATTGACTATCAGTGACATATTTATCGACGCTCATAGCTTACTTAGCTCATTTTTCTTTACCTGTCTTATTTGGTAACCATACCCGGATCTCAAATAAAGAATTTTCGGAAATTATTATTCAATATAATTTTTTTATATAATAATTTCTCAATAATTCCTTTCGATAATTTCTCATCCCTATCTCTTATGTGTGGTTAAAAGTACGTCAAATTCGTCTACTAAATAAGACTAGTAAAGAAAAATAGACTGTAGGTAACTGTTACCCGGTTACAGAGTTGTTTTATATAAATTAAGTCCGTAATTATACACTCACCATATTCTGGGAAGCAATAATGTGTCAACCCACAAACAGTCAAATTCGGAGATATTGATTTATTCTGATAATGGATCATCTCACTTAACATTATTCAAATAAGTACGGAAAAAGGTTCCATATATTGCAATTTATACATTTGACATCTTTAAACGCCATTTTCACACAATGAATTCCGCGTGGCTTGACACAATATTGCTTATTAGCGTCCATTTAAGTTTAAGGTATATTTCTGTCAATTTCATTAAGTCTATAAGTTTATCAATATTAATATTATAAATACGAAAATAACTCTCTATATCTTATTATCTGTTACATTTGTATGTCAAAATTGCTGAACCAATTTTAATGCAATTTGATACAGAGATTTAATCTTGAAGGATTTAGGTAAATTTTTCTTTTAAAATAAAACTCCACGGGGATGAAATAGGGGATGAAAGGTTCAACACAGACGCAGTCGCATGAACCAACTAGAAATTAAATTTTCATTATAAAAACAAGAAAACTTAGAATGCAGAGATGTAAATTTCTCGCTTCACTAAATAAACCGGATTATGCTAATTTTAAAAGATATCTCATAGAATAATTTATAGAAGTAATTAATTGAAAAAAATTAAAAACCCGACTGCATAATAAGACCTTAGAGAATCTGTAGATCTGATTGTAAACTGATATAAGTAACCTTAAAACTATTTTAAATACCTATTCAACGATATCCTAAATAACACAGTTCGTCGATTTTCGTTTTTTTCTTTTTACCATTATCGCGTCTAAAATAGATAAATTTGACAGACGCGTTGGCGCAATGGTCACTGCAACTGACTAAAGCGCTAACGGTCGCGGGTTCGATCCCCGCTCACGGCAAACGTGTGTATTGGCCATACGGATGTTTGTCGTGGTCTGGGTGTTTGTGTTAGTGTTGTGAGTGTTTCTGGACCCCCGACACAAGGTCACGAGATCTTAATGGGGGCCGTTGAGTGTGATGCGTTATTTATTTATTTAAAATCGGCCATTTAGATTTTTTTTCAAATTATTATACTTTCTATGACATTTGCGCTTTTATGACGAATTAAATAACGTGTCATTTACCGAAATCGGCCATACATAGACTTATAAACACATTACCCTCCCTTACATCGCAGTCGCGTGAAAACACGTTGAAACGGTTTAATAGCACCACTGACAGGCGGGTGCATTCGTATAGAGAATTGGAATTGCGATTCGAAGAGAAAATGCTGCTAACGATCTCATCTCAATTTATCACATGATTTGTACAAAAGTCATTTCGATTTGTCAATATTTAAGTTTTTTATATATATTATACAGAGAACACCGGCTTCGACCGGGTTATTTATTGACCACTTATGGTAAATTAGTCGAGGGTAAAATTAAAAAAAAAAAGCAAATGCTCATGTGCATTAATTTCTTTTTAACTAAATTTCGGGATTCTTATTTTGAAAGTGATGGATTTTCATACAAACGTTTATCCCTTAATTTACCCGCTTAGAGGTGAAATTAAAAAAAAAACATTTTGTTTTAGTCGATACTTAGAACGTAAAAGTATCAACTACCAAAATTTAAAGTTCGTAGTGTCAGCGGTTTAGGCTCTGCATTGATATATCAGTCAGTCAGGACAAGTATACATCTATACTAATAATAAAATTCTAGAGGGTCGATGTCTGTACATGGAAGATAAATGAAAAAAAATCTTACCGGGGGCCTTTACCAACGCAATAGAACCCAAAACAAAGATTTTTAGAATTCTTATCTGTTTGTCTGTTTGTCTGTTTGTCTGTTTATCTGTGCGTTTGTGCACGCTAATCTCAGAAACGGCTTATCCGATTTAGATGCGGTTTTCACTAATATATTGTGGTAAGCTTCACTTAACATTTAGGGTTTGTTTCATGTCGATCGGTTCATAAATAAAAAAGTTATGTCAATTTAAGGGTTCACGTCGAACATTATTTTGTACTTTTCACTAAATGCATGAAAGTACATACATATATACAGTACTTATATCAAAAAATAAATTTTTAAATTTTTGTGTGTCAGTCTGTCTGCCTATCTGTTTGTTCCGACTAATCTTTAAAACGGCTGAACCAGTTTTGATGGTACTTTTACTTGCAGTTAGC
Source organism: Hypolimnas misippus (assembly GCA_037950945.1). Taxonomy (NCBI): domain Eukaryota; kingdom Metazoa; phylum Arthropoda; class Insecta; order Lepidoptera; family Nymphalidae; genus Hypolimnas; species Hypolimnas misippus. Next base: position 9,618,894 of record JBBEEQ010000009.1, read on the forward strand.
AAATGTTATAAGGAGTGACTTAGGCTTACTTCTATTTTAGATATTTTTAATCTATACATATAAAAAAATTCTAACGGGTCGCTGTCTGTACATAGAAGATATATGAAGAAAACAAATTATTTGGGCCTTTACATACGCAATAGAACCCAAAACAATAATTGTTAGAATTTTTGTCTGTTTGTCTGTTTATCAGTGCGTTTGCGCCCGCTAATCTCAGAAACGGCTTATCCGATTTAGATGTGGTTTTCATGATTATATTGCAGTAAGGTTCACTTAACATTTGGTGTTTATTTAATTTCAATCGATTCATAAAAAAAAGTTATGTCAATTTAAGGGTTCACGTCGAACAGTATTTTATGCTTTTCACTAAATGCATAAAAGTATATACATTACTTACATCAAAAAATCAATTTTTTAATTTTTTGTCTGTCAGTCTGTTTCTTACGACTAATCTCTGAAACAGCTGAATTAAATTTGATGGGACTTTCACAAGCAATTAGGGAATGTCCATTAATCACGTGAGGTCCAGAAAGGGAGAGGAGATGGAAGAAGAAATTCACGAAATATTACAAAGTCTAAAAAGTTCTTCAAAACATGACGTATTTAATGGCTAATATTATAAGGATTAACTTTAGCTACTTTTTTTAATATGTTTATTTTAATGAATAAGTAAAAAAGAGAATTACGCGATAACAAAATATTGTAGAAACCAATAAAATAGTGAACAATTTCCGATTTAAGAAGGGAAGGTATAAAAATAAATAAAATTGATGTCTGTTTTTAATTTTAAATAAATGCATATTAAAGTATACACGGTACTTACAACAAAATTACCAATCTTAAAATTTTTGTCTGTCTTTCTGTCACTCAATTTTTTTCGGCTAATATCTGAAACAGCTGGACCGATTTTGACGAAACTTTCACTGCTGAAAGCTAATGTAATAAGGAACAAAATTGAAACCAATGAAAAAGTGAACAACATCTAATTCAAATATGGAAGATATATGTATATTATATAAATATAATAATTTGGAAAATAATATATTTACTGGGTAATTTTTTACTGGATATGATAGACCAAATCCGAAACTATAAACAATAGCGAAAAATAATTAAAGAAGTTACAGAGCCGATTTTAATAAAAACTAAAACAATTTCATTAGTTTTTTGAAAAATAAGTTCTCCTAGCCAGAAACGAAAACGTTGATTTTGGAAAAAATTCGGTATGATTGTATCATCTGATACTGTCACATATTATAAGAATCAACTTCAGAGAGGTATTAGTATATAGTTAACTGCAACAAAAAGAAAGGGCAATTTTTTTACAAAATACTATCAAATTCATACATTAATTAAATCTTTTGTAATTCTTCAAAAAAACGATCATACCTAAAAGTGCAATTTTTAAATGATAACGGGATGTTGTAACACTAATAGCGGGTGAGTACAATAGCTGAGTCCAGTGAAATGTAGATTTTCAATAAATTGATTCATCTTTTTAGGAATTATCTAAACCTACTTAGGTAACAGAGTAGGTGACGGGGACCAAAACAAACGTCACATTCTATCTACTTTGTATAGCTCACATAGAAAAAATAGACAAATATAAAAGAAGTTACTGTGAGTTATTAATTTTATATATTTTTGATATTCTTTACACTCTTCCTTACTTTAGTAGGTGACTAGCATTTTGATGCAAATAAACGAATCGTTCGAAGTTATGCAGACTTTTTTTCTAAACTTACCGGGAGCCGTGATTTAACCCACATATTTGATATGTATATTTAATATATATAGAATCGATTACTTAACTTCTAATTCATGTATAGATTTAATGTTATTTTGTTAAAAAATAAATCTTTTCCTAAAACTTTCCAAAAGTTGATTCTTACAAGTGACACTATTAGGTAGGTGGTGCAATAATACAGAATGTATTTTTTTTAATTAGTGGGTTCAATTCCAGGTCAGGAGAATCATGAAATTAAAAAACTTATGATGCAGTTTTAGATTTCTTAAAATCGGACACGAGACTCCTTTAAGTATTTTTCGCGATTCCTTAAAGTTCCGGATTTGGCCTATCAAGCCCAGTTAAAAAAGTCACCCGATATATAATACAAGAAGAACCTCGGTGGGAACTTACTATTTTGCAGTAAAAATTTTAAAGACTAGCACAAAACAACTTTTCTTCAACATTTATAGCGAAAACCGTGGAGGAATACCATTACTGAGTTAGTGTCTTCTTATAAAAACAACCAGAAAGTTCCCAGATCCAAAGTAAAAAGCTTCTTTCTTGAGCAGCACCGCAGACTATTATAACCTTGATTTGCAGGAGACATACCAAGCATTCTGTAATCCACGCGAACGAAGTCGCGGGCACAGCTAGTTTATCAATATAATTTTATTTAAAATAGGTTTTGAAAATTTTATCAAATTAGTAATTAATTGTTAAAATAAATAAATTGTAAAAAATAAAAAAAAATATTTTGAAATTAATATCTGTTTGTTAATACTATATTTCTCCCTCTACGATTTATTTCTGCGACGCATAGTAGCCTATGTCCCTTTTCAAGGTACAATCTATATCTCTACCAACGCTTATAAAAATTAGTTAACAAATTTAATATAGAAAACTTAACAAATAGCGAGATATTGTTGTCTTAGATTTTTGCGATTATAGTTCATGAAATAAAACTATTTTAAACCGATTTAAATCGCGTATATTAACTATTTTTATCATCCCGACGTTTCGAGCACTTTGCAGCGTTCGTGGTCACGGGTAGACTAAGGTGACATTTGTCTATTTGAGGTTTTAGAAAATATTATTCACAGCTACCGCCAACGGTTTCTTAGTTGGTATCTTGAATAACGTTCCGGTTGCACGCAGAAGCATTTATTTCAATAGATAGAGAGATATATTTACTTTCGCATTTACAATATTAGTTTGACTAATAACGACTTCAATCGCTTTCAAAATACCTTTCGCTGTTAAGTGAAGAAAACTGACGAATCTCCATCGTTTTCTATATTCCACATGGCGAAATAGCACGTGTGTACAACTAAAAGCCATTAGCCAAAGAATTGAATTGAATTAAGTGAAGAAAATAAATTACATTAGAATCTATCAAAGGAAATGTTAATAAATACTTCAACAATACTCAATTAGCCTATATTTAACCTTTGAAAGTGTAGTTTCGTGAAGAAAACCTTTGATAAGTGTAGTTTCGTGAAGGTTGCGTTTACAGTTTTACGAAACTATAACTACTATACAGAGTGATACATTCGGGTGGGTTAGTACGGAGAATGTTTTTTGTATACGTTTATTTCTCATTACATTACAATGTGATAATTTTAACAAAATCACCAAAATGAAGACAGTTTGTTTGTTTTGTGTAATACAATTTTATGTTATCACATAGGTCACATGTTATATGTATTATATTTATTTAGTTTAATTTCTTAAATATTAACTGATAATAAAGTTCTATCTTATTTTAGTTATCTAGAACATTTGCGTTAATATTTACTGCTTCGCTCCTATGAGTCGTAGCGTGACGTATTATTAATAGCCTTTAGAAATAAACTATCTAATACAGAAATAATTTTTCAATTCGAACCAGTAGTTCCTGAGATAAGCGCGTTCAAACAAACAAACAGACTCTTTAGTTTTATAATATTAGTATACATTCGTAACATTAAGCGTTACCGTACTATCCTTATTACTATGAGTTCAATGTCAACTCATTACCAAGATGAGTATGTTGTATTTGTGAAATATGTTATAATTTCTAACTTTTGGTAAAATTAATATTAATAATTCAACGTTTTCATTTATTTATACATAATAATATTTCTTTCTCATGACTTACACTATTTATTTCCGTAATAAAAAATAATATAATAGGATTTTTTTTAGTACTAGGTTCGATTCCCGAGCCGTGGTGAATTTTTCCGGAAATATTTAGTTGTACTTTTTCTTAACTTTAAAATCGATCACTTGGTTCCATTTAGAAAATTTTTCTAGCTCTTATGTTATCAGATTTCGCTTTATTCTCCTTTTTGAATTAATCACCCTGTATAGTTAACGTTTTGTGAATCCGAATAAAGTGGAACAAAGTGTTTATAATTGTTCTTTGATCTTAAGGCTGTAGCGATAGGGGCTTGATAAATAGCTGAAAGTTTTGGGACGAAGTTAGACAAAGAAAAGTCACAAATACAGATAAAATACATAAAAATGACATATTTAGTAACTTTAATAGGGTAAATACAATTGTCTTACATAACTGTAGACATCTTTCATACTAAATTCATACTATTTTTTTCTAGAAAATAGCTGGCAAATGAGCAGATGGGGCACCTGATGTTAGGTGTTTACCGCCGCTTATGACATTTGCAACCCAGAGAAGCAACAAATGTGTTGCAAATAAAAAAAAAAAATAAGGGGAAAAGGGAATAGGTAGTAAGGAAAGGAATGGGGGGTTAGTTGGGCTTCAAGTTCTCTCACTCACCGTACTTAACGCAGCTACATGAGCTTCACGCCGATCTTCTGCGAAAGTGAGGTACTGCCTCGGTCGATAAAAAAGGAATAAGGGATAAAAAGGGAATAGGAAGTAAGGAATAATATGGAGGTTTGTTGGGCTTCAAGTTCTCTCACTCACCTTACTAAACACTACATACTTGAGCTACATGAGCTTCACGCCGATGTTCTGCGAGAGCGAGGTACTGCCCCGGTCGATAAAAAAGGAATAAGGGATAAAAAGGGAATAGGAAGTAAGGAATAATATGGGGGTTTGTTGGGCTTCAAGTTCTCTCACTCCCCGTACTAAACACTACATACTTGAGCTACATGAGCTTCACGCCGATCTTCTGCGAAAGTGAGGTACTGCCTCGGTCGATAAAAAGGAATAAGGGGTAAAAGGCAATAGGTAGTAAGGAAAGGAATGGGGGGTTAGTTGGGCTTCAAGTTCTCTCACTCACCGTACTAAACACAGCTACATGAGCTTCACGCCAATTTTTCTGTGAGAGTGAGGTACTACCCCGGTTGAGCCCGTATATGAGCTGTAGTAATTATGCTACAGCTAGGCTCTACAATCAATCAATGTTAAAATCTGTACTCATTTCCAACTTTGACGAGTTTGTCAAAGTTGAAAATGAGAAAGACACTGATCGGTCATACTCAGTCGCTTGCTGGTTGCTAGCCAAGTCGTCCAAAGATATTCTGAGCATAAAATACACGAGCTTATAACATATATTAAGTTATATTATATAATTGAGTAAATAGTAAATATTTTTCCTTATGGATATTGAAATAAACAAGCATAAATATATTCTTAAGGCGTTGCCTCATCGTAATATAATACTTCAGATTCGAGAAATAACAACACTGAAGAGAACTTAGCGTTACTGTGCATAATCTGTAATGATTCAGCTATACTGGCCGTTAGATTTTTAATTTAGGTCCTTTAAATGAGGTACAATCAGACGTAACACATCACAATCTGCATAAAAAATTAGATTTTTGTTTTACTTACTTACTATAAAAATGAACGACCAGTTCTTAGTAAAACATTCGATGTCAGTGGCAAAAAAGACCTTTTACGTGTTACGAACTTCAAAATGTTGTAGAAAATATTTTTTTTTTTTTTTTGTACTATCTAGGCGACGTACAAGTTTAGTTTACTATTACCTCGTAGTAAATAAGTGAACAGACAAGCAACGACTCCAACTACACGCAAAAGAATAGCGAAGAAAAAAAAATGATGTGGAATGTGACGTGTTATACTCATAGGACGCTTCATTTAAGGATGTTAATCAAAAGTCGAACGCCTGTTATGTAACATTCATGATACAATTTTAACATACATTAACATCAACGCGGACCAAAAAGTATGACCACTTCGTCAGACGTTATAAAACATCTAATTTACGTAAGTAAAAGTTCGTCAATGAGTGAGAAAGTATTGTAATATCCCATCCTTAATTGTTACATTACATTGTTACATTCCTAGTGAGGGAGCGCCTTTATGGAATTCGATGGCACAATTATGCTTCGATACGTAAAATAAACAAACTAAATAAACCTATTATTTTTGGTGGCTGTCGCGTAATTGGTTGAAATGATTATTATTTACCAATCCATATGAAAATATATCTGAAAGGTTATTAGGTAGTTGTTATATAGTTATTTGTATAAAATAATAAATAATTATAATAATAAAGGCTTCACATTCAACGTAGGACGGATGCAACCCTCAAAAAAGTTTGTATAACCACTCGAAAATCGGCCAAGTGCGAGTCGAAGTCTGAACTCGCTTATATATCACTCAACACGTAAATGTGTCTGTTTGCACATCTAGACTCTAGTTAAGAACGTAAATTACTTTTTGAGGATTTTTTTGCAACTACAAAGCTTATTAAATGAATTAAATACTAGCACAAAATGAGGCGAGATGGCCTAGTGGTTAGAACATGTCGATCTCAACCGATGATCGCGGGTTCAAACCCAGGCTGGCATCACTGCGTTTTTATGCGCTAAATTTATGTTTAAATTCATCTCGAACTTGGCGATGAAAGAAAAAATCGTGAGGACACCTACATGTGTCGGTAGAAATTCTGACACATGTATATCCACCAATCAGCGGTGCAGCGTGGTGGATTAAGCTCTAAACTTTCTCCCTAATGGGTGAGGAGGCCTTTGCCCAGCAGTAGGACATTAACAGGCTGTTACTTTACTTTTATAAAATCGGCCCCGGGATTCTATTAAATTATTGCCAAATTGGGTCTAAGACACACGATATTATTTATTTTATAAAAACACGTTTGTGGTAAGTCTTAGGGTTGTGGGCATGCCCATCGTGCCCACGACGGTGGATCCGCCCCTGGGCGGGTCATCTGGTGGCGACTCTAAATCTTGTATTGAGTATAGGCTAAAATTTAATACAATGATACATATCTACAGTAAAGCTAATAACCAAAAACTAAACACAGATTTTAATTCAAACAATGTCCAAATCCTCTATTTCCACACGGCATATAAAAATTCCGACACTTTCAACTGTTATTGCATTTTATACCTTATATGTAAAAGATAAAGTGCACTTTTCTGTAACAATACAACAGTACCAAGATTGTACTCGTATCTCAGCTTATACTCAGAAAAGGATTGCGTCAACTGCTTGAAGGTGAATTTACAAGTAAAATGGCGGCTATTCAGACTTGAAAGAGACAAAAGGTTAACGTAAAAATCTAAACTAATACTGAATTCGTGTGAGATTTTCAACCGACTTTCTAAACGGATGATATTCTCGATTCGTAGCGTATTTTGTTTTGAATTTTTGGTACCTCATAATTCCATTATTTATTGATCGATTCTAAAAATTATTTTTATGTTTGAAAGGATACTTTCAGATTAGTTCCATAGAAATTATATCGAAATCGATTTAATGATTTCGTTTTAAAATCAAAATAAGTGGTATGTGTGTGTAATAAGTGGTATTGTCCAAATAAACGAAAATGCTTATTTAGCATTTGAATTCAGTTTATCTTTACTTAAAAGACTATGTATTGAAAATCTGTTTCATTTGCAGGCCATGCAGTCTGTGGTCTTTTTCCTGTAGTTTTTCTCAGAGCGCTATAATTTGACCACATAAATATGACCACGTTTCTCACTTCCACACACACACACACACACACACACACACGCAATATAAATTGTAAGTTTTCATGCGTCAAGCGTAAAGACACCTGTCCATGTAAGGCAACACACCACACCACACACGCGTAACGCCCCTAATGTTGCAGGTGTCAATGGGCCATACTAACCACTTAACCTCAGGTGGTATCCATTTGTTCTGCATTTCCTTTTTAAATATAAAAAAATACTTTCAGTATGTCTTAGTTATTTATAGGTATTTTATTGTTTAAAGTAATAATTTAAAAGTTTAATTTAAAGTTAGTAAAATATAAATCAGAAATGAAATAACGAGTTATTTAATTTCAAGTGGTATTACAGCAACATTTCAAAAGAAGAGTTCATAGAAATCTTCCTTTATTGCATTTTCGTCGTCCGCAATATTTAAGGAATGCTCGCAATAATATTTTCAAGCGATTTTTATGTAACTCCTGTAATGAATGTTCTGTTAAATGGATGCTGATAAGCAATAATGTGTCAACCCACAAAAACTCAAATTTGAAGATATTGTTGTATTTTGATACTACGTCGCCTATTTAACATTATGCATTCTAATTTCATGTCATCTAAACTAAATAAGTATGGAAAAAAGTTTCTTAACTCAATGCTTCGAATTTCAGGTGCATTCCATATTTTGCAATTAATAAAATAATCTGAAATATTTAAAAACCTATTATTAGATAACATATTAAATAAATCTATCTGCTTTTGATTCATTATACATTTTATCAAAATAGAAAAGAAATGGTGAATACGTCTTCAAATAAATTTATTAAGAATAGGTTTAACATCTTTAGACGCCAATTTCTCAAAACGAAGTCCGTGTGTCTTAACACAATATTGCTTATCAGCGTAACCAATTAATTAAGAAACTTTTTTCCGTACTTATTTAGTTTATATGGCTTTAATTTCTTTTTAATAATGTTAAACAGGTGATGCAGTATCAAAATACACCAATATCTCCGAATTTGATCTTTTGTGGGTTGACACATTATTGCATATCAGCATCCATATGCATTCTGACAATGCATGTCATGTATTTAACATTATTCAAAAATTTTTCAAGTCTTCTAAAGTAAATAAGTACAGTTCTTAATTCAATATTTCGAATTTTTAAGTGTCCGAAATATTTTGTTTTATGCAATAATCAAATATATTTGAAAAATTTATTGTTATAACAATGCAACCAATGTTTTTAATTCATTATACATTTTATCAAAATGAAGACTGCGTGGCATGACATAGTATTGCTTATCAGCGTTCAATAATAATATGACTAGTACTATAAGTATAGATAAAAAAGTTCTTTCCCAATATCATTATAGATTTAAATATCGATAAAAGTAAATACTTGAGACGATTCCATCGATAAGCTTGGACGATTTATTTAGTTTCAGTCCAAATATGGATTGGAGGGAACAGCAGAAAATACGGTACGGCTTACGAGCAGCACAGACATACGACATGACAGATTTTATATTGATAATTTGGGAGATGTATAAGATTTTAAAACAATCCCAGGAAACCTTCAAAACGGTTCTATAGCAAAGTTCAAAAAAATGTAAAGAAACGTTCGTGTGTTAGAAGTTATTATAATATTAAACATTTCATATTCCTTGGGAATAATGCGATCGCGTCCAGGCTGTCTCAATATATTTTACGTATTGTAACCAATCTTAACGTTGTTAAGAAGGGAACAAAAAAAAAGTCCCGCTGAGTTTCTTTCGCGGTTTCTTCTCAGGCCTGAGGTTATACTATTCCGAAACCGTGGTAGATTCATTTTCTTGACGTTCAAAATGAGAATGTAAATTCCTATTTTGAATTTTTGAATATATAGTTGCTAATAAGCAATAATGTGTCAACCCACAAAGAGTTAAATTCGGAGACATATGTGTATTTTGATGATACGTCACATATTTAACGTTATTCATAAATTATTTTAGCCGTATAAACTTTATACATTGAGAGGTTGAGACATTATTGCTTGTCAACATTACTGGCTAAATTTTGATTATTTGATTTTTGTGCCATTCTTATAGCTTCAATTGGTTGAAAATAGATCAAATCATTTTCGAGTTTTTATTAAAAAGAAAGAGAATACTATTAAAAAGAATTTATTTAAGTACATATTCCTATGACTTATTATTAGTTAAGTTTATTTTAACGCACATCGTGTTTCATATTATCAATATATTACTATTCTGTTGATATTGTACCTATACCATAATTATTATAAATGATCTTCGTTATGTCAAGGGTTTCTGGAAGCGATATCTTATCTTATCTTAAGAGATAAGTTATCCCATCTACATTTGGTTTCCAAAAAACATTGCTTTCTGTGAATTTTTTTGGTACATAAATAAATAAAATAAATTAAAATGAATAAAAATAACCGAAATAAAATATGTTTGTTATGTTTGTATGTATATGCTATTTTTAGCATTTCAACAAAGTTTAAGTTTTTAAACATTTCTTTCTTAAGTTAAAAGGTTAGTATCCAGGTGACTTTCCTTGGCGTCGGTCTGTCGTAACGTCTAGCGGGAAAACTTTAAGGATGACATCTAGGTAAACTTGGAAAGTGGAACATTATCTAAACAGAAAAGTTAAACATGTCGTTAAAACGGTTCTCGATCGTTGTAAGATAGCCTAACGAGGAAGTGGTACACCTGATTTTAAGTGATCCCGTGGACATTTGCAGCACAGCTGGAGCCACAAATGTGTCACCAGCTTAAAACAATTACCGCCTTACTGCAAAAGATTTAAACAGACGTTAAACGCGTGTTTAAAAAAAATCCGTACTTCAAAACCGCGTCTTAGCACAGTTTTGAGTTAAACATGCTTTAGATATAGATTAACATACGTGTAAGTGAGTTTAATAGATGTCTAAAACCTATTTCAGCTGTCAAATGTAACGTATAACATTTTATCAATAAGTTTTTTTATGAGTTTGTTCGCTGTTAAGCAATTTAGATAATATTTTAAGCAATGTTTAATTTTTAAACACTGTTTAGCTAGACAAGTGTTGAACATGGTTTTAATGCGTATTTTGTAGTATGATAGTTAGGGTTTAAAGGGAATAGGCAGTGAGTAAAGAAATGAGAAAGTGGGTTGGGCCTCTAGCTCTGTCACTCACCGTACGAAGCGTATTTATATTAGCTATTTCACGCTGATCTTCTGTGTGTGTGCTGTGCTCGTGAGGTATTGCCCTGGTCGAACCAGACCATATAAAAGTTGAATCGAGCACCAGCTATACTTCCGTAAAACATTTATAAGTAGGTGTGAGCTAAGAACGGATTTTTGCAAATCATTCCCAACAAGAGTGAAACGGGGAATCGAAATTCAGATGTGAAATCAACATTAACGCAAGCAAAGTCACAGAGAAAAGCTAATATTAATCTTTACTAATATTAGAAAAATTTGTTTGTATTTAGGAGTTAATCTCTGAAACTACTCGTCCGATTAGAAAAATTCTTATTGCGTTGGATAGCCCGTTTATCGTGGAAAGTTATAGGCCATATTACATCGTAAACGTGAGTGAAACTACGAGTGACAACTATTATGTCATATGTATGACAATATCTAGACTGTTTTGTCGTAGGTCTACAAGGGGTCACATAACTTTAAGATAAGCGATGTTTTTAATCCTGAATCTCGCGAGGGTTACGCATTGCGGGCGTCACTGGATCGTCGCCAATAACTATTTTTGCGTAAATAAAAAAATATATTTATGTTATTCCTTTTCATATGTTTTTGTCTCGTTTACATATGTTCAGTTCAAGTTTATTACTATTTAAATATTTTGCGTTGGAATTTCGTTAGAAAAATTGTTATTTAGTTAAAAATTCGGCGAACATGTATTTATACGACAAAAATATTCTATGTCTTTCTCTAATGTCCTATCTATGTTTATACCATAACTCATTGAAATGGATTAAAGGATTTAGACGTCCAAACGTTACGATCACACAGACAGACAGAGTACTTTCGCATTTATAATAAAGTATTAGTATGGATTATCGGATGTTTGACATGTCTGTATAGTCTGCGTTTTTGTTGCGAAAATAAATTTAAACGGGGTGAAATAATAATAAACGCATCACACTCAACGGCCCCCATTAAGATCTTGTGACCTTGTGTCGAGGGTCCGGAAACATATACAACACCAACACAAACACCCAGACCACGACAAACATTCGTATGAACAATACAGACATTTGCCGTTAGCGGGGATCGAACCCGCGACCGTTAGCGCTACAGTTAGTTGCAGTGACCACTGCGCCAACGTGTCTCTCAATCGTCGTGCCAACGTGTCGTGGGTGAAATAGGGAATGAAATAGGCTATTCAAATAATTATACCACGCAGAGATAAGGTAATGTTTTTTTTTCCGTGGAACGACATTGTCTTCCAAGGGACTGACAAGAATCTTTATCTCCGTCGAAAGCCTGCGAGAAAAAGTCGGAGAGCTTGATCAATATATTCCGTCTTAAGTTGACATGTGAATGAATTTGAACAAGTCCTTTCACGTTCGTTCGTTCCACACGCCGACATAATGTAAATGGTATAAATGTGTGTGTATTTGTATGTATAAATAATTTGGTTTGTTTTTCATTAGATGGCGTTAGTTGTATTTTAAGCAGCGCAATTAAAACCCTATAGCTGTAACATTATACGTATTTATAGTGAGCAAATTTTTGGTTTTATTAAGTGATTTTCATAATATATAATTAATAATAATATAATACTTATGAGATGATAATTATGTATTTTATTAAAATAGAAAAGAAAAGGTCTAGACATACTTTTTTAAATAAAATTATTAAGAATAGGTTTGACATCTCTAGACGCCATTTTTACAAAATGAAGTCTTTGTGGCTTGACACAGTCACTTCATATACTCGTAGATATAGAAATTGATCCTAAATTTTATTTATAACTAGCTTCCACCCGCGACTTCGTCCGCGTCGAATAGTTACAATATATATAGTATAGTATCTATGTATTTATTTAGATTAGGATTAATATCATATTTATAAAAAGCACCTTCGCAAATAATGCATTATTTTAGAACAAATTTGATTAGCATAAAAAAGGTTATAGTGAGCTAACCTTAAAAGATAGACATATGCTGTCGCGGATTTTTTTTAGAACTTTTAAAAGGGATCAATTCTGTTACACATGATTTTTGCGAAACTTTAACCGTTTACGCTACGCACGCAGCGTAAGCTCTCTCAATAGGAAAATATCCTCCAATTTTGAAACATTTACATTGGTGCTCCACTCCTTTTGGTCTTAGCGTGATAATATATAGCCTATAGCCTTCCTCAATAAATAGGCTATCTAACACTGAAATAATTTTTCAAATCGGACCATTAGTTCCTGGGATTAGCTCGTTCAAGCAAAAATCAAACAGCATTCAGCTTTATAATATTTGTATAGATTTGATTTTGAACAGACGATTTTTTTTTTCTTTTTTTTTCATATCTTCAAACGATATACCGATAAAGTGTGTAAATAGGTTAATGTCGTAAAATCAAATGTTTATGGGTTATTTGTAACAAGAAACCTATCCTTTTATTATTATGCCTTATTTTTGGTAGCTTACTATTACGACTAGCAGGACGATAATACATTGAACAATGGTAAGAGATTCAATTCTTTCTCGAGAATATTTGGACTTTTTAAGAAAATGGCGTCTAAAGATGTCGAACATATTTTTAATAAAATTTGAAGACGTATATATCCATCTATTCTTTTTTATTTTGATAAAAGGTATAATGAATTAAAAGCAGATTGATATATTTAATGTGTTATCTACATATTAATAACTTTTTTAAATATTTGAGAATATTTTATAAATTGCAAAATATGGGATGCACTTGATATTCGAAATATTGTATTAAGAAACTTTTTTCCGTACTTATTTAGTTAAGATGACGTAAAAATGATGATGATAGATGAATAATGTTAAATAAAACTCGAAGATAGGATATAGGGGAAGCAAATTTCTACACAGACGAAGTTGCCGCAACCAACTACTTCAAAATTCATGTGTCACTAATTGACTCCTAAAAAGTTTTACCAAAAAACTTCTATATTATATACTGAATCTACAACAAATTTGAACTTTAACAAAGTGCTACTAAATTCTTAAAAGAACGAACAACAAATTCCATTCCGATCGAATCTTTGGATAATCTATCTTTTATCGTTCCTCTTATCTATCTTTTATCGGACAAAGCGATAGTATTTGCATTACAAGTGTATTGCTAAGATCATCACGTCTTAACAGTCCTCACGCGCTACAAATGGATTCGCTGTCAATACGATCGCATTTCAAACGATTACATCACTAGCTTTCTCTTTTGTAGTGTCTGTTTGAATAAAATAAGGCTCCCTTCAAATGAAGCAGCCAGTATCAACCATTTAAAAAGTTGATGCTATATAAATTTCCTTCCTGCCTTATTGTCTGCGTTATTTAGTGATAATTGGAGAAAGGATGTGTTATGATAAGATTTCTGGAATACATGTATTTTTACTCTGCCTTTTTAACCTTGCATTTGTCTTGAGCGATGATCGAACCCGCGACCATCATTGTAACACCAGATTTTGATGGAAATTGTATAGAAACAAAATGAAAGTGTACCCTTTTAAATAAATGCAGATTTTTCAAAATCATTTCAATATTAAAAACTCCTTACAAAATGCAATATAACTAACATATTGCTCTTCTGAAATGTTCTTTTGATGAACATAATGGAATATTATCACACTCTTTGCGTTTATGGTTTCCACTTCGCTCCTACGAGTTCTAGCGTGATATAATATAGCCTATAACCTTCCTCAATAAATGGGCTAACGAAACCCATTCAACGCAAACAAACGAACAATCAAATTTCTCATCCTTACAATATTAGTGTAGATACATCCTTATACTAATTTCTAATTAACAGTTTCTGATTTTACGCAAACGAAATCGCGGGCACCAGCTAGTTCATACATAAACACACACATAAATAAACGTCTGATCATTGTAGTAAAAAATAAAACAGCAACCAAACACTCTGCAATTCCATTACTCTGTACACCTAAGCGAATGCGCTCCCTAAGGACCCCATTGACCCTAGTAGCAATAACACGCCCTGAATACGAACGAGGCGCGAGTTAAACTCAAAAAACGTTACATACCTATTCTTGAACGGATTGTGCAGAACATTTTCAGCAGTATAAAGAGCACCAATAATAATTGGAAAAGGTTTTTCAATAACCGTATAATAAAATTTGCGCCTAAAGGGATATTATTCCTCCCTAGTTTTTCGGATTGAATTTGAAATGATATAAAGGATTGATATAGATGTTCTGTTATTTTTTGTCGTGTTAGGCGAAAATTATACTGTTGGGTATCGCTCTTAGACTTTCGTAAGGTTTTTATATTTTTTAGCTTATGGTATTAACCCATTAACAATATGACACTACCAGCATTTTAAACCTAAATCCTTTATTTTTAAATTATTAGTGACATACTTAATTACAAAAGAAAAAGAAATGTTTTCATATTATGGATAGTTTTAGAAGGGTGTACTCGCACGAGTACAGCGGTCACCAACGTACTGAATCGTCCGTATGTAAAAGATAAGTTACAAAAACTTACTGTACTCAAACGAGTACGACGGCGCTAAAAAGGTTAAGGTGTATGCCCATAATAATATTGCCAATGTCATAGTTATGGATAATTTACTAAACTTGAAAAAAAAACCGTCAATCTATTCGTTGAGACCATTTCAACGAGCACCAACACAATACCTCTGCTCTAAGATGGTGAGGAGTTGAGTATCCTTCAGCTCCTGGCTGCAGCATCAGACCATGAATTCCATAATTTTGCATAGTTACATTGCATGCATAGGTGTTTAAAATTTTAGGTCACATATTTGAAAGTAAATCAAATACTTATAGTGCATCTAAGACTTCTACTTCAGCTAGGAAGATGAAAGCTCATGATCTTGAAATGGATAGACCGATTTTGATAGAATAGCTCTAAGGACCATCACTAGAAAAACCTCTTTCAAATAAAAAAAAATGGATCCAAATCAGTTCACACATTTAGCGACGATGCCACAGACAGACACACAAAATATATTAATATATTATATATATAAATTGAAAATCTACATAGAACGAGTTAGTTAGTTAGTAATTAAAATTTAGTTTCTTATAATTCTGTCGCTTATCTTTTATTTAAAAAAAATCTATTCTATCAACATTTTGTGACAATAAACGAACGAATTCCCAAGTGCAAAGCGAGTTTTTGCGTCAAAATTTCAATTTCTGAATTCGGTCACTTTAATTCTAAGCATTAAATAACAGCAAGTAAAATCACGTGTGACCAGATTTGCTTTAACTAGAACCAGGTGGGTCGATAGAATGAAATAAAAACGAAACGATGGAAAAATAAACAAGATTGATCGTTCTTCCCTCGAAGCCTATTGTATCGTTTATGAATTATTTAATATGGTATAGTACGGAGTCTATATTGCCTTTTTTATTGATATGAAATATTAATTTCATAAGAGATCGCTTTTTGCCTCCACTGCTTCAGCGGGCTTAATATATTTCGAGTAGTTTTTACGTCATATACATTGTATAATGTAACAAAATGATCGGTGTGACTTACTTTACTTATATTTTATTTTCTCCTTAGTAACCCCTCGCCCAAATAGGATTGTAATGGTGTGTGTCTGTCTGTGACATAGTAGCTTTTTAACACATAGAGCAATTTCGATGTGAAATTTTATAGCTATAATTTATGAAGATGATTCTGACGTTTAAAGGTTATCAATTTTTTTCTAGTTACTGAAAGGATCTGAGCAGCTTCTACGTGTCTAATCGAGTGGAACTATACTTTGAATGATCTTAAAATAATACTTGCGTTACCTAGACCTGATGCTGCAGCATCATATGGAATCAGCAAGATATTACACTTCTCACCAAATTACAGCCGAAGTACCACGCTCGTTGAAATGGTCTCAATGCAGAGATAGTCGGGATTTATATTTTAATTTTAAAATTGTATGCTATAAGGGCGTTTTAATAAAGGCTTACTTTTAAAAATTACTTTTCACTGTAAATTTTATTTTCATATTCGGTCCGAAGTGGATTAACATGAAATAATGAATAAATAATAGTTTAGCTTTCAAAAGTGACGTTGTATCATAGATTAGTATTTTAAAAAGATTTATCCGAATAATTCTATTCAATACAAAATTATAAATTTTTTTTTTTAGTTACTAGTTGTGTGCGACTTCGTTCGCGTGGAATACCGAATGGTATGTCTCATACACAGCAAAGCTGTATTCTATGGTGCCTCAAGAAAAAAGCATTTTACTGAGATGAATTTTTAGTAAAAAAGTTTTTTTTGTAAAAAAAATGCCTTTACCTTCAGTTTTTCGTATACTATTACTTCCTCGAAGTTGATTCTTATACGTGACACTAATAGATGGTGCAATCATAAAGAAATAAAATTGTTATAATAAAAGTGACTTAACTCTTATAACATTAGCTATTTGTTAGTGAAAGTCCCGTCAAAATCAATTCAGTCGTTCTAGAGATTAGCCAGAACAAACAGAGACCGACAAAATTTTTAGAATCTGTGTTTTTGACATAAGAAGCATTTATTTCATAAGCATTTTTTAAAAAGCTTTTAATTTCATATTACAAACATACACTTCAATTTAATTTATTATTTCGGTGTAAAGTGGATTAACAAGAAATAATAAATAATTTTTTAATTCTTAAAAGTTTTATCCGAAAATCCAATTTAACACAAACCTAGAAAAGATATAAAGCATACTTATCAAATAGAACTGATCAACAATATACATATTCTATAGTAACTAGATGAAACAACTTTGTATAATTAGAAAATGTTTCGCGAAACGCCGTGTTGCAACGGTCTGAGTGCCTTCTAATGTTCAGGATGCCCGGTAGTTTTGGCTGCCTGGGGCAAAGCGGCGTGGTCGAAGTTGTGAGCTATTGTAGGAATCCTTTGTACTCAGGATTATAGAGGAATTCTTCAAGTTGATAATCGATACAGTTGATTCGACGAACATTTTGCATGGCGGTGTCGGATTATCGAAATAGTTCAATTATATAATACTCCTACAACTATCTGTGTAGTCTGGAATTTTTGAACAAAAATGATAAATGACATATCAAACTGGTAAGTTCTAGAATTAAAATCAAAATCAAAATCAAAAAATACTTTATTCTAGTAGGCTCTTACGAGCACTTTTGAATCGTCATACATGAAAATAACAAAAAAAAAAAATTACATAAATAATGAAATTACCACCAATTGCATGTGTGTCCAATGTACATGTTATATGTATATCGTATTACGAAGGGGGCCGGACTAGCGGGGGTCTACTGTACTGGTATTATAAACTAGATGGGGCCCACAACTTCGTCTACAATTACTTACTCTCATTTATTGTTATTATTTTTTTGTTGCGCATTAAAAAGTTCTAGACTATATCTGAACGAAATTTCATTAATATTGATTCATTAGTCTAGGCGTGAGTGCGTTACACACCGGCAGAGTTACTTTTGCATTTATAATATAAGTAAGGATTACCTGTGGCATTTTTAATAAAATCTACTCCCTAAGGGAGTGATATAGGGTTTAGTGATTTTTTTCCTCAAAGTTTGTAATTGCTTAAATATTTAAGTTATGAAATAATTTTTGGATTATATAAATTTATTATATACATGCAAAGTAAATGAAAACTTGTAAATAATATAGCTTTTAGCTTTGATTTATATAACAATTATCTCCAATAGAGATGCATTATTAAATCTGAATTTATGGTGCTGTTCAAATTAACTGAGGGTTTACGGTTACAGTTTACTGGTTGTTTATGAACATAACAGTTTGTATATATAATTATGTATGACTATAATTATGTTATATTAATAAGCTATATAGTTATTATGGAACAAAGACTGCCAACGTAATGGTAATTGTTGTAAGGTGAGAAGATAACATTTTAATATAGTTTGAGGTGTAAATAATGCTTAATGAATATGCCTTAATATTTTATTTATCGAAAGTTATTCGTATTAATAAAAGAAAGATAAAGCTTTTTTTGTGTGCAAACTCTTGAACCATTGAACCCACGTGGCGTTATGATGTCGCGTCGTGGCACTATCATTTCCCGCTGTGGCATTTTATGACTTCGCGTCGTGGTACTGTAACGTCGCGCTGTGGCACGTTTTGACTTCGCGTCGTTCCACCATAACATCGCGTTGTAGCGCTATATGACTTCGCTTTGTGGTACTATGACGTCGCGTTTTGCACGTTATGATTTCGTATCGTGGCACTATGATGTTGCGTTGTGGCAATATGACGTTGCGCTGTGGTACATTATCACTTCGCGTCGAGGCACTTTTTGACGTCGCATCGTGGCGCGTTATAAATGTATTGTATTTTGGCGCTATTCATCATTCTGGGTCCTCCATACTTCTATTAAAAAATGGTTTCATCCAAGTACAACACTAATCATTCTACTAATAGTTCTTAGTATTTATTAGTATTATTCCTATGGGATTTTTCTTATTTCAATCAAATGTTTTAGTGTATATAAATTATAGCTTGCGCCTTTTAATTTCTAAGTATTTTTAATTAACCAATTTATATATGTATTCCAACTACATATGGATGCTGATAAGCAATAATGTGTCAACCCACATAAAGTCAAATTCGGAGATTTTGATGTATTTTGATACTTGGTTAACTATTTCACATTATTAAAAAAAAAACTTAAGTCATATGAGCTAAATAAGTACGGAAAAAAGTTTCTTAATTACTTGTTTCGATTTCCAAGTGCGTTCCATATTTTGCAATTTATACAATAATCTCAAATATTTGAAAAACTTTTTATTAGATAATATAATAGATACGTAAATCTGCTTTTCATTTATTGTACCTTTTAACAAAAAAGAAAAGAAAAGGCAGATATATACTTATTCAAACATATTCGTTAAGAATAGGTTTGACATCTTTAGACGCCATTTTCTCAAAATGAAGTCTGTGTGGGTTGACACAGTATTGCTTATCAGCGTCCATATATACATTATATAAATCAAGAAAGTTGTAAAACTCTTAAGCTCCTAACACTTGAGGCATAACTCTCGCTGTTCTAAATAATGTTAACAATCCCTCAGGGACGAAAGACGTCCTGAACTTATGGGCAACTTAAACAAAGCTATGTTCATTAGTGCTTACTTGTTTTTGTAATTTAATTCGTACTTATATAAATAAAAATTGGTGGATGCTTGTTTGAAAGAATAACTAACTTTTGTAGATCACTAAAATTAATATAGAAGCAGTTTTGCTTCTATATATACACTGAGTGAATCTCCTTTTGGTAATATTACACAGCTGCACACTGCTAATTTTAGAATTAGAATTAGAATTAGAATAACCTTTATTCGGGAACACACACATTTACAAATAAAAATAGCACATATAAAAATAGTAACAAAATCTAGCTAGAAAAACAAATATAACATGCAATCCTCAAATATCAATATATCAACAACAAAAAAAAAATTAAAAAAAAAATAACTATTAAAAAAAAAAAAACAACTTATCTTAAAAATAGTATTAACAAATATTAATGCTTATCTATCTAAAACGGTGCAATGTCCCCGAAAAGGAATGTCCCTCAGTTATTATTGGAGTTTTGCTCCAAAACTGGTTTTCAGTTACACCCAATTTTAATTATTATTACCGTTTTTCTTTATTCAAAAGTGCATGTTCTTTTTTTATTTTTTTTATGCTCGTTTAAATATATTTTTTTTGTTGTTTATTAATTCTGGATTGGTTTGATATTGTTGGTGAATAAATGTTTTTATTAATTACATTTAAAATCACTTGTTCTGACTGATTCATCAACGCAGAGCCTAAACTGCTGGGGCTACGAACTCGTGGCAGTAGGTGGCTTTTAGCTTGTAGGCATCCACTAAGAAAAGGGTTTTGTATGCAAAATCTTATTCCGTGGTCGTATTAACTTAAAACTTAATACACATACTTCTGGGTGATAGTAATGAAATATAAAATAGAAAACAGGGTACTTTTATTCCACACTGAGGTGCAAGGGGGTAGTAAAATTTGTATCGAGAAAATATATTTTTTTGGTCGATTATCCTTGAATTCAGCACAAACATTACTTTGGAAAAATAATTAAATATATTTAACCCAGAATTTTAAAATCAGCCATTCAAATAAATCCCGGAATGGTAACAATTTCGCTGGTAGATTCATTTAGCTAAAATTCTAAACGCGGGCCTAGCCGCGAGCAATTGCTAGTATTCTATAACTGCAAGAATTAATAATTACTTCAAAGAAATTTTTCTAGATTAAATTGTAGAAATGCGAGTATGATGTAGTAGCTCGTAAGCTGGTCATACTAGAAGAATTATCACAAATACCTTGCAACATTTAAACCGGAATTTATGGTGCAGTTAAAATTAACTGGGGCTTTACGATCACAGTTAACCAGTAGATTATGAACAGAAGATTTTCAACCATTAAACTTGTACACATTGGAGCAAGTATTATATCATTTTTCTTGTTGAAAATTTCTATTACAAAATACGCAAAAGACGAGAATCATACTTGTAGGTTTTACTCAGTTATCTGGTAACAGAAACCTAAGTAAAGAAAGTAGATATTCTCATACAAATAAGGCAGTGACAGTCGATTCTTTTACATGTAAAAGGAATGATAAAAAAAAATATGTCAGAAAATCTTTAAACAAATTTTATACGTTTTCATATATTCAGCGTATTATTATACGTATTTATGGAAAGAACAAAACGAGCAGTCGGTCCACCTGATTTTATTTTATTTAATCCATAATACTATACAAACTTGTTACATTATACATATGAAATAATAGCATTACAAAAAACGATAAAGGTTTTTCCTGAATGCTATACATCAAAGATACCAGCAACGACAATCAAATGGATACATACGTATTTAACTTTCGAGACAATAATACAAATTATAATGATAACATATGGACACTGATAAGCAATACTGCGTCAAGCCACACGGACACCATTTTGAGAAAATTACGTCTAAAGATGTCGAAAGTATTCTTAAACAATTTGTTTGAAGACGTATATATACATATTTTCTTTTCTATTTTGATAAAAGGTATAATGAATTAAGAGCAGATTGATATATTTAATGTTTTATCTTATAATACGTTTTTAAAGTATCTGAGATTATTATATAAAATGCGAAATATGGAACGCACTTGGAATTGAAAACATTAAATTAAGTAACTTTTTTCCGTACTTATTTAGTTTAGATGACTTTAATTTTTTTGAATAATGTCAAATAGGTGATGGAGTATCAAAATAGATCAATATCTCAGAATTTGACTTTTTGAGGGTTGACACATTATTGCTTATCAGCATCCATATAAGGAAATATGTAAGATAATAATAATAATAATGATGTAACACCCGATGAACACTGCTGAACATTATGCGGCACCAGAATCACAACTATGTTGTCAGCTTAAAAAAAAAACAAAATTGAAAAATAATAAGAAGTAAAGAAAATGAAAGATTAGGCTTTGGGCCCTATCAATCACCGCTGGATGCTAAGCAATAATGTGTCAACACACAAGTAAAATTAGTAGTTATTGATGTATTTTGATTGTAACATTATTCAAAAATAATTCGAGTTATCTAAACTAAATAAGTACAGAAAAATTTAATTTTATTTTTCGTATTTCTTGTGCGTTGCATATTTTAGAATTTATACAATAATCTCATATATTTGAAAAACTAATTATTAGATAATACTTTAATATTAACCAATTTGCTTTTAATAAATTATACATTTTATCAAAATAGAAGAGATAAATTGATATATACGCCTTTAAACAAATTTGTTAAGAATATGTAATTTATTTATATATAATAGACAGACACGTTGGCGCTATGATCACTGCAACTGACTAAAGCGCTAATCGTCGCGGGTTCGATCTCCGCTTGCGGCAAACGTCTGTATTGGCCATATGGATGTTTGTCGTGGTCTGGGTGTTTGTGTTAGTGTTGTGATTGTTTCCGGACCCCCGACACAAGGTCATGAGATCTTAATGGGGGCCTTTGAGTGTGATGCGTTTATTTAATCATTATTATATGTGCTTATAATTACTTTAGATGACTTGAACATTTTTTGAATAATGTTTAACATATGATGCACTATCAGAATACGTTAATATCTCCGAATAAGACATTTTGTGGGTTGACACATTTTTGCTTATCAGCATCCATATAGGTTTGACATCTTAAGACGCCATTTTCTCAAAACGAAGTCCGTGTGGCTTGACATAGTATTGCTTATCAGCTATACTAGCTATCTTACGCCAATTTTCAATGAGAGCAAAGTATTGCCCCGGTTAAGCCGATCGGCACACGAGCTGTACTCAGCTCAACCACGATAATAATTCTCATAACCTGCCAACACCACGCTAACCTTTACTAGATTTGTCCAGCTTATTGTGCGCTTAGAAATTTCTTCACACAACAGCAATTTTTAAGCCATAAAATACTCTTTTAAGTTTCGAATCGTTTTATAGGAGACTAGCTGTCCCTTGCGGTTTCAGTTTCGTTTATGGTTACCGCTTCGTTTCTATGAGTTGCAGCGTGATGTAATATAGCCTATAGCCTTCCTTAATAAAAAAACAAACAGACTATTCAGTTTTATGATATTAGTATAGATTCGTAACATTAAGCGTTACCGTACTATCCTTATTACTATGAGTTCAATGTCAACTCATTACCAAGATGAGTAGATTGTTATATTTGTGAAATTTGTTATAATTTAATCTATACTAATATTATAAAACTGAAGAGTTTGTTTCTTTGTTTGAACGCGCTAATCTCAAGAACTACAGGTTCGAACTGAAAAATTATTTTTGAATTACATAGTTTATTTATTGAGGAAGACTATAGGCTATATTACATCACGCTACGACTCATAGGAGCGAAGCAATAACAACAAACGCGAGTGAAACCAGGGTACAACTAGTATATTATTAATTCAAAAGTAACTCTATCTGTGTGTTACGCAATCACGCCTAAAGTACTGAACCGATTTAAATAAAATTTGCTACAGATATAGTCTAGGAGCCTAAGAAAGGACTTAAGGTTTTGTTATTCATAATAATATTAGTTTCTCAAGACTAACACTATTTATTTAGGGAAAAAAGTCACAATAGGATTTTTTTTTAACACCTAGTGTATATATAATAAAAGTTTTGTCTCAATGACACCCGTCTTTTCTTATCTCGGTTCGCACTCCGCTGGTTCTCGTAAATGGTGTCTTGACCGAAACGAACGATTTTATTTAAATAGCTATCCGCTTTATTTGTAAATATATTTGTAACAATAAACTGTTAATAATTCTTTATTGACGGGGCTTTTGTTTGTGAACATTGTCATCTGCAGATTTTTGGAAAACAAATTTTGGAAAAAAGTAAAAATACGGTCAATGTGAGTGGAATGTGGACACAAAGGGTTCTGTAGTATATAACATATAACTTTATACAGAGGTGTTGCTCCTGCGTTGCCAGCTAAAAAAGCAATAAGGCATAAAAGGGAATGGGATGAGAAATGTGGAGAGGGGGTTAGGCTTCCGTTTCTCTCACTCACCGTACGAAACAGCTACTTCACGCTGATCTTCTGTAAAAATGAAGTACTGCCCTGATTGAGTCAGTTCGTATACTTAACCAACAATATGATAATAAAAAAAAACATATCATATAGATATTACTCGATCGATCCGATAGAAATATTTTGAGGCGTTACCGGTCACGGCTCTTTTGGAGAATACCTGTGTAAGATCCGACGCGAGGCGACGGCAGTTTGCCATCATTGCGTTACTGCCCAGCATACGGTGGCGGCGTGTCCCGTGTGGGCCGCCGAAAGGCAGGTCTTGGTCCAGGAGATCGGGCGAGATCTCTCCCTGCGAGCAGTCGTGTAGGCGATGCTCCGCAGGGAATCGGC
The DNA here is from genome assembly GCA_037950945.1 of Hypolimnas misippus. NCBI lineage: Eukaryota > Metazoa > Arthropoda > Insecta > Lepidoptera > Nymphalidae > Hypolimnas > Hypolimnas misippus. Next base: position 9,643,667 of record JBBEEQ010000009.1, read on the forward strand.
GTGGGAGGCCGTAGTCTCCTTCTGTGAGACCGTCATGGTCCAGAAGGAGATAGCAGGGCGGGCCCGGGAGAGGGTCGATCCCGCCCGACGAGGACGACCGAGGCGTCGTCCTTCCGGCGTCCTAGCCCCAGTGCCCGGGGCAGAATAAATAGGGCGCGCCCTCGGGCCGTGGGTGCGTGAGACGGTGGTCCCGCGCATCCGTTTTCATACGGCCACGAGGAGGACGGCAGTCGGGATGGCCTCGAACTGCCGTACGCACCAGCGAGGGGTGCGGTGAGGGCAATATTAGACTTTGCCCTCCTGAGACGAGCTCCGCCAGCCACGAGCGGAGCGTCGCACGGGAGGGGCAGCGGATGCGCATGCGCAGGCGATCCCGAGGCCTCTCCATTTCCGTGCTGAGAAAGGCCATCGCAGGGGTTTTAGTGGGTATATATCTCCACATAACCCGATCTCCCCCCCAGGAATCGGGTATCTTTTCGAAGATTTCCCCTGCGTAAACAAAAAAAAAAGGGATGAAAGTGTCAGAGTCCAAAACACTGAAAAAGAACGTCCTACCTTCATTAAAAATCGAAGTGTTTAAGCATTTTGTACCGACTTCTATAAGAGCCGAGATGGCATAAAAGCCGAGATGATCTAGTGGTTGGAACACATCGATCTCAACCGATGACGCAGGTTTAAACCCAGGCTAGTACCTCTTACATTCTTAGTGCTAAATTTAAGATAAATAAATTCATCTTGTGAAATGATATGATGAGAAATTCTGACCCGTACCGTAACCCGTAGTAGAGCAGCAAGGAGAATTAAAGCTCTAAACCTTCCCTATCATAGGAGAGGAGGCTTTTGCCCAGCAGTGGGACATTTACAGGCTGTTACTTCACTTTTTTTACTTTTCCATAAAAGGACGCCCTCAATTCGTTTGGTTCTGGTTCCATAGAATTATAATCAATCGGTTGAATTTTAAAATAAAAATTTGATTATGATTTTAAAATAAAAATTACTGGAAAAAATACGTCACTCATGTAAAAGAAATTATAGATTATGTGTTAGGACATTAATTTTAATTAACAATGTTGATTCTTTAAACACTAGAACTAGGGTCTTTTTGAACACCATTACTCTCAGAATTGAGAATCTTCACCTTTTTAGACGTCGATTAAAAATACACATTTGTAGCTCCATATTTGAAATAAGATATGAATCTCATTCACTTTTCGCACGTTTGTGCATACTCAGTCATAGTCGTCGATCAAAATAAATGAAATAGAATGATATATTTGCTCCACGAATAAAATAACATGCAGCATTTTTTTTTCAATCTCTTTCGCGATATTTGAAATGATAAATGTACGATTTTTATATGAGAGGAGTTCGTAATGATAATGCGTTTCTTTTAAATGACGGTATATATGGAAGCTGATAATCAATAATATGTCAATCCTCACAAAGTTTCGAAGATATTGATCTATTCTGATAATGCTTTTTAACAATATTTATTTTTAAATTATATAAATAACTACGGAAAAAAGATTTTTTTATTAACAGTTTCAAATTTCATGTGTCTTCCATATATTAAATTAAATTAAATGAAGTCTGTGTGGCTTGACATAGAATTCCTTTTCAGCGTCTAAATATATATTTCTTTCTCCAACAATTTTCATTTTTTTTTTATTCCAAATAATAATAGTATCTTCAGTTTGACTTCAGACCTAAACAACGGAATTACATATTTTTGAAGTTTTTTTTTTCTTTTTTTTTTAAAGTCTTAATTATTTAAATAAAAGGCCTTTTTTATTTAATAAGGTAAAATAAAGTATAAAAATATCTACGCAAACCAAATCAAGGAGGCCAATTCGTGGACCAGGTTACACGACCTAAGCTTCTATGTCTCTAACATGAAAGGTTTTGCCAGTGATATATTTCCGAAACAGTCTTTGAAATCGTTCCAAAAAGACCTAAATATTAAAAAATATATATATGAACATTTTTAAGATATTCCAAAATAATAAACCCGAGTGCTGAAATTCAATAATTTCCCACACGCGATAAGAACATCGATCATCGTAATCCAATAATAAAGACGCTAGTTACTCTATGGGAAAACGGGAAATTGCGCACGCAACATTTTCCAATCCCGCCCATAGATGATTTAAACCTGCATTGGAGTCAATAAAAAAGTTTATATTTCAACAGCTGAAGTAAAGTCCATCTTAGTAACTGCCATTTTTCAAAGTTTTATAAAAATTTGGCTCAATGGCCTGATTTATGAGAATTTAAGCTTCGATTTACGGACTGTTACTTTTTAAGTATATCTTAATCTTAGACTGCTATATTTTCTGTTATTTTGATTTAACAACCAAACTTCTAGTCCAATTTTTTAAAATTTTATAAAACCAATCTGAAAGTATATTCTCGCAATCAACAAAGAATTTTCGATATCGGCTTTATAAGTCAAAATTAGCAACTTTAAAGGATAGCGAAAAACTGCATTCTTCATAGACGTCATTTTTAATTAATGTTCTTCAAAAGTTCGAAAGTTCTGACCAAAATTTGAACCGGTATTTATTTTACATTCAACCATTCTATTTCTCAATCATTTATGTGCAATTAGTCGAAGTTTAGTTCAACACGTAGAGAAATCTTGCGGAAGTGTTTAAGGCACCAGAGGCCGATTAGTCTTAATTGGAATTACATCTCGCTCAGCACAAGTCTTAGATTTGATTGGATATGCGCTATAACTTTAGTAATTACGTAATATTGTTGGAAATTTATATCGTACTAGCTGTCCTTTGCGGTTTCACTTGCGTTTATGGTTACAGCTTCGCTCCTACGAGTCGTAGCGTTATGTGAAAATGAAAAATGAAAGTGAAAAAATGTTTATTAACAAAAAACAACATTATACAATGAAATGTCCGCTGGTACCCACACTAGGTATTCCTGTTGATAGTTTTACAGTACATGTTTATTGTTGTCGCTCGGCTTAGAATATAAATTACATAATTGTTTAATAATTTAAGTAGAATTAATTTACAGATAGTCTCATGCTAATGAATAGTAGTACTATACTAAGTACAAGAAAAGTTTTTCGGTGGTATCATAGGTCAATGAGGAGAGCCAAGAAATAATTTTTGTTTTGGCTTTCCGCAATAAATAAACTTTCTAACACAAAAAGGAATTTTCAATTCGAACCAGCAGTTCCTGAGATTAGCGCGTTCAAACAAACAAACTCTTCGGCTCTATAATATTAGTATAGATTAAGGATAGGATACAAAATTTATTTTATTAATGAACGTTACGAACGAAGAAAATAAAGTCAATTACATTTTGGTGTATAATATAAAATATAAATTTATGAAGAAATTAATTAAAGTAATTAAACGCCCGACTGCGTAACAAGAATATAGAGAATCGTTTCTAACTTTAAATCGTTATAGATTCTAAACGGTAGTTCTGATTGAAAAAATGATATAAGAAACCTATAAATGACTTTTAAATTCAACAATACCCACTTGACACAGTTTTTTGACTTTCACTTTTTCTTTTTCACATGATGGCGTCCAAAATCGGCCATTTGATTTTTACAAATAATTATAGTATCTGTCACATTCGCGTCGTTATGACGAATCAAAAAGAATGTCATTTATCAAAATCTACGCATTTGGTCTAAATAGTGCCACAAAGGTACAAACCCACGTACATACATACATACATACATACAAATAAACATACCTACAGAGACTGATAAAGACATTATAGTCAAGTAAACAAACACCGACAATTAATTCATTGACTATTACAATGAACCCCAACATGATACAGACGCAGATGTTGGCGTTGTGTTAGTGTTGTGAGTGTTTCCGGACCCCCGACACAAGGTCATGAGATCTTAATGGGGGCCGTTGAGTGTGATGCGTTATTTATTTATTTATTTATTATTTTATACCTTTGCTGTAAGTTGGCGAGGAGTTGTGTATCCTGCTGATTCTGCAGCATCAGGTCAAGGTTGTGCAACTACGTTATATCAATATTATTAAGCTCAAATCCTTTTACCAACTAGAAAAAATCTTTACAAACCAGACATTTTATACAAACAAGCATATAGTACCATCTGATGTTAAGTGGTTACCCTCGCCCCGACATCTGCAACACCAGGGGCGTTGCGGGTGCATTGCCCGCCTTTGACGGAAATGTGTCTATACACTCGACGCTTGAAAACCCCCAAATTATAGCGCTCTGGTAAAATCAGGAGGTAGATCATTCCATAGCCTGTACGTATGCGGGAAAAATTATCGTGAAGAGAACATTGGATACCGACCATACATACAAGTGGTGTGGATGATATCGAGTCCTGAGACGAAGCGAGGTAAGAGCGAGACGAGACGAGGACTAAGATTTGAAATCGTATAAGTAACATTGATATTTCTCGCGTTCCAACAATAATATAGTATTAGTCACTGCCATAACTGTGACGAATTACCTGAACCGGATTTAATTGTCTGAGGCGAGAATTATATTTATAACTTATAATTAATTAATTATAATTGCTCTCAGACTTTCATAAATAATTGCATAAGTCGCTTGTCATTGTTTTACACCTGAAAGAAATTACTGTTAGAAATTTTATTTTTGACAGCCATCGTTATGTTACCTAGGTAACTGTTATGGAGATGTTTTATGTTTTTAATTCTAGCCTGGTGGTAAAAAAAAACTTATTATTTTTCCTTATTATATAAAAAAATTAAAAGTTAATGCATCTATAGTTACCAAAAATAAAACAAAAAATGATAACAAAACATCGCCATTGTAATACCAATCCATAAGAATCAATATTCTTAAAATAAAGAAAGCGTGTATATTTCAAAACCATCGTATTTCTCATTACATCTTTGAGAACACCTTTCAAAGGACCAGTAAGAAAATACCTTTTAAACCATTGAATTGAGACGAACATTAAGGCAAATTAATTTGGTACCGGCAAAGAAATGTATCTCATGTCATTTGAGACTCTTTGTACTTCTCCCTTCGAACGAGATATTAGTCAGGGTGTCGTCGGGATGGAAATTTCGAAAGTTGTAAAAATCTTTGATGAATATAGTGACCTTTGGGAATGTCGTGATCGTTAATGAAAAAGTATAGACGATGCTCTTTTGTGCCTTGTCGGTGTTTTACATCGATATTATTCAGTGTTTCAAAAATATGTGGTTTATTTTCAGTTTCGTCGAATTAATTTTATTGGTCTCTTTTTTGAATTTCGAGATTTGAAAAATTGTTTGCAGTTGCTATTTCAAAGATGCGGTGTACTATTTCGATTTGATGACAATAATGATTCTTTTGGGACCAATTGGACAGTATAATCTTTCAAACGAAAAAGAACTGACCCGATGAATTTAGAACCTCCTCCGTTTTTGGAAGACGGTTAAAAATTCCCGTATATTAAATAACGTATCATTTATAAAAATCTGCCCGCGCGTTTGGGATAAATAGTGTCACACAGGTACTAACCCACATATATACATACATGGACTGATAAACACATAACCCTTGCGTCGCGAAGTCGGATAAAAAGACAAACTTTCTTTTCTATCATAAACACATCGTTATATCGTAACAAAGCGTGTTCATCAATAACGCCTATTATGATCGTAACTCATTATTCATGGTTTCATTGTTTGGAAATTTTCACCGAAATTTTCTTTAGGTGTCGTGAAAAATGGATTCGGAAAATGTAATATTAGGTTTGACCGATCACAATATATTGTGAATTGGAACATTATATGGACGCTGATAAGCAATACTATGACAGGACTACTATGACAGGATTGACTCTTTGAGAAGATGGTGTCTAAATAATTAATCTTATAATAAGCTTTTGAAGTATATGAGATTATTGCATAATTCAAAATATGGAACACACTTCAATATTCTAAACATTAGATTAAGAATCTTTTTTCCGCACTTATATAGTTTTGAAATTTTCAAGTCATCAAAACGAAATAAGTATGGAAAAATTTGATGTTAAATACGTGTATTATCAGAATACATCAATATCTCCAATTTTTTTCTTTTAGTGGGTTAACACGTTATTGCTTATTAGCATCCATATAGTAGAAGACAGGTAGTATTTTTATAAAACTGTAAATTTAAGGAAAATAATATTTGAAATCAGACTAACTCCCTCTCCATTTTCAGGCGAAATTCTGTATCCCAAAATTGTATCTAGCTTTACAAACTTATTCTGCATTCGGTTTCGCTTATTCGCGCCAGTGTATACAATCCTTAATACGTTATTATGAAAGTTACCTCGTGTTAATCTCTATAATAACCAGTTGTAAAACAACTTGTAAAACTACGATAAAGGAGTTAAATTTTAGATGGGTCAGATATGAAAACATTAAAAATAACGCGCGTTTCAAAGTTAACGTTTAGTTATAAACGTTTCAGTTAATCCATGTTATATAGCTGTCCCTAACGGTTTCACTCGCGTTTATGGTTACTGCTTCGCTGCTATGAGTCGTACCGTGATGTAATATAGCCTATAGCCTTCCTCAATAAATAAACTATCTAACACAAAAAGGATTTTTCAATTCGAATCAGTAGTTCCTGAGATTAGCGCGTTCAAACAAACAAACTCTTCAGCTTTATAACATTAGTATATATTTTGTGGTAACTATTAATTTCTTAAAGGCAACCCTAATTAATAAATAAAAACATATTTATATTTACACAAGTTGTGACCCGCGGCTTCACTCGCGTTAATTTGAGGAAAAGTTATATTTATTTTTTATTTACCTTGAATCGGACGTCATTATTTAATTTGTTTCTATTTTGTATTCACGTAACCCTCTTTTAATTTTTTAATAAATAAAATTAAAAAATAAAAATAGCATAAGTGACTTATGGCAGCAGATATCTGTGAGAGAAAGTTCCGTCAAAATCGGTCCAGCACTTTCATACATTAGCCGGAATAAACAGACAGATAGACAAAAATTATAAAAATTGCGTTTTTGATGTAAACACTTACCCTATATACTTTCACGTGCATTTACTTCAAAGCTTTGAATTGGAAATTACAATCAGACACTTCAATTTTATTTATTTGTATAAATAGTTTTAGCATTTTAGAGGCCATTTTCTCAAAAAGAAGTCCGTGTGGCTTGACTTGATATTGCTTATCAGCGTCTAAATATTTTAATATAGTTTGCAAGAATATCGTAGTAACTCAAATTTCTAACAAATAGAACTAAGTATGTCAAAAGACCATAAATCTTTGATGTTTTATCATGAAAATAGTTGGAATGATGATTTTTTTTTAAATCAATAAAGTTTTAACATCACGGGATCGTTTAAATTTTGCAGCTATGCACCAACACATTAATAAAGAAATTTAAAAGCCCCATTTCCTAAAATTCATCATTTTTAGTTGCATCGATCTTGAAAAGCAGCGATATAAGTAATTTAATTACCTTCCAACTAAAATGTACAATTTATTCAAAATAAAATGTTGCATTTATAAAGAGTAATAATTTTTGTGTCTCGTTTCCACGTTGCGAATTCCACAGTGCACGCATTTACATAATACTGCAGATTTGAGTTAAGTCACATTTGAATATACATAGGATATTTAATATATCATAGTAGCGAAACGTTTTAATCGACTTCAAAAACAGAGATTCTGTATTTGCCCCGTTCTGTTCGTTACTTTCTCAAATACTTCTAATTTGATTCGAATGCGGTTTTCGCTATTTGAATTCATATTCTCCAAGGAAAATCTAAAATGTCTTAGTGAATTAATCTATATGAAGCGAAAGATCAGTTACTTACTCATCACGAAATCTTATAAACTACAAGTGCTACGAGTTTCAAATTTTGCTTGGTTAGTTTTAATTGACCGAACACAAAATTTATGTGAATGTTTCACATAAATTTTGTGTCAGCTTACTTAGTAATTAAAATTTAATTTCTTATAAAATCTGTGGTTCATAATCTATGATTTTGAAAAAAAAATAATTATCAATATTTTGTGTCATTTAAGTCTAAATGAACCAAAGTGTAAAATATTTTTTCGTTTTGTGCCCAAAAATGTTATTTTTTTTAATTTAGACACTCTACTACTGAAGCGATATCTTATATTTCTATTACGTAAGCAACAATTAAATCGAAAAAACAATGAAAAAAAAAAATAGTTTCAAATAATAATAAAACATACTCTTAATAGAACCCCGAAAAAAGTCCTTAAGTAAATAATTGTTACAAGAAAAGAAACACAATACTCTCGAAAAAGGAAATAAGAGCGAAATTGAGACATTTCAGCGAAAGCTTCCGGCGTCAACCGGAAGTGCAAAGCTGAAGGCTATATTTCCGCTGATCTTATACTTTGCAGAATATTTTAGCTTTAAACGAGAATATAATTTTGTTTGCGATTTGATAGATTATATTGTTAAACTTTTTTCCGTTAATCTTTGATCATTTGGATTTAATTTGTAGAAGATATGATGAGTCAATATAGTAAAGTAAAAAGTACTAAAAGTGCCTATAAATACTAATATTATAAGTGCAAAAGTAACTTTTTTGTTTCATTTTTGCACCTTAAAGTAAAGTAACAGCCTGTAAATGTCCTACTTCTGGGCAAAGGCCTCTTCTCCAATTAAGGAGAAGGTTTAGAGCTTAATCCACCACGCTGCTCCACTGCTCGCGGATATACATATGTCAGAATTTCTCCCGGCACATGCAGGTTTCCTCACGATGTTTTTCTTCACCAATACAGTTTAGTTCACAGTTCAGATTTCTGTACTTTTAGTACGAAAATCAAAAATCAATTTTCAAAATGTAGAATTTTGTGATAGCAATAGCTCCTTGTCATTAGTCTAATTATTTAATTCTATTCACTGAATTGAGTTTTCCGAAACACAAAAGACCACACCATATACACTGTCCACACAAATGGAGTCACGCAGATCGTTTATATAATAAATAACCATAAAAACCCATAAACTTACTTAACCGTGAACCTGCTAGGGTCCCATAAAATCCGACTCTCTCAACCCATGGTGAAATACGTGATGTTTTCTTCCTGAACCCCCTTTTTCGTTAACAACACATAAATCTGGTGGCAAGTTCATGGCCTACATTCTGGCGCGGCGCCAGAAAGTACAAATATACACCTCAGTGTATCAAAATGGCGGAAATACGCGGCTTTTTTTTGTCAACTCGGTTTATAGCAGACTAGTGCGACACCCGACTTCATCTGAATATAATCGGGTCATTTCTATAACACTTACAGTTGGATGCTGATAAGCAATAATGTGTCAACCCACAAAAAGTGAAATTTGGAGATATTGGTGTATTTTGATACGGCATCACCTATTTAACATTATTCAATAAAAAATGAAGTCATATAAACTAAATAAGTATAAAAAAAAGTTTCTTAATTAATTGTTTCGAATTTCCAGGTCGTTCCTTATTTTGTGATTTATACAATAATCTTATATCTTTAAAACTTTTTATGAGACAATATATTAAATATATCAACCTGCTTTTAATTCATTACAGCTTTAATCAGAAAAGAAAAGAAAATTTGGATAAATATCTATTCAAACAAACTTATTAAGAATAACTTTAACATCTTTAGATGCCGTTTTCTCAAAATGGAGTTCGTGTGGCTTAACACAGTATTGCATATCAGCGTCCATATGTACGCTGATAAGCAATACTATATCATTTTGAGAAAATGGCGTTTAAAGATGTCAAACCGATACTAACAAAATAGTTTGAAGACGTATATATTCATCTTCTTATTTCTATCATGTTTGAATTTAGTTTGAATTTTTTCGATTAATGTTAAATAGATAACGCATTAACAGAATTGATCAATATGTCGGAATTCAACTCTTTGTGAGTTGACACATTATTGCTAATTAACATCCATACAGCCTTATTTCCCAACCAACCTGACGTGCAAGAAAGAACGTTGAATAGATGCATTAAGTAATTTACCAGTATATACACATAATACATAGAAAGATATACATTTACAGACACATACACAAACATATGTACGCTGAGCAGCAATAATGTATTAACCCACAAAAAATCTAATTCGGAGATTGATGTATTCTGACACTGCGTCACGTATTTAATATTCTTCAAAAAAAGTAATCTAAGCTAAAAAAAGGTTCTGAATTTAATGTTTCGAATACTGAATTATGCTCAATATTTTGCAATGTGCAATAATCAATCAATCAATGCAATAAAAAAATAAACTGAATATATTTGAGAAACTTATTATTAGGTAAAACTTTTTTATTACACCAATATTCCTTTCATTAATTATACCTTTTATCAAAATAGAAACAAAATTATGTATATATTATGTAGGTTAGACATCTTTAGACGCCATTTTCTGAAAATGAAGTTTATGTGGCTTGACATAATATTGCTTATCAGGGCCAATATATAAAACAAATACTTTGTCGATATTAGTTATCTTTATAACGTGAATACTGAAGAAAATATTTTAACTAGTTCCACCTAAATCCGAAACAAAATTACCAATGGGATAAACGTGATACTTTGTTGAATAGTTTTACAAAAGTTGATTTATTTCGAAGGCATCTTACTGTGTTTTAGAAATATTGTAACATAAATTGACGCTAATAAGCAATAATGTGTCAACTCACAAAAAAACAAATTCGGAGATGTCGATGTATTCTGATAATACGTCACGTATTTAACGTTATTCAAAAATGATTAAAATTCTTCTAAATTAAATGGGTACGGAAAAAGTTTTATCCTAATTTTTCAAATATAAAAGCATCTTTCATATTTTGCAATATCCAATAATCTCATTTTTTTGGAAAACTGCTGCTTTTGATGCGTCATACCTTTTACCAAAATTGCGAAAAAAAAGATGGATATATGTATACGTAGATTAAACTATATAAAAAATCTACAAACAATACTATCAAATATATTAATTAAACGTTATTTTCTCAAATATGAGTTCATGTGGCTTGACATAGTATTGCTTATCAGTCGCCAGTTACAATTGGTAAGTTGGTAGAGATTAGATTATTATGTGGTAAAGTTAGAAATTTGGTAGAAATATAGACGTATGCCTGAGAAAGGACATAGGCTACTTTTTAATACAAAAAAATAGATGAAAGGGATTGAAATTGGAAATACTAATAATAATATTAATAAATACGTGTAAATAATACTGCCTAGGAGTCGGGGGACCCTCTATTGTTATTGTAAATTGTAATTAACTTATTTTTGTATATACCTAGTACAATTAACTTCCAGTAGGTTGCGCGAATATCGTACCGGCCAGACAAATGAGTTTTAGACAGTCGTGACATAACAAAATTAATGCAAGCACAGCTAAGAGCTAGTGTTAGTCTCAACCAATATTATAACGAGGATAGATTTGATTGTTTGTTCGTTTGCATTGGATAGATTCCGAAATTACTAGACCGATTTGAAAAATTCTTTTTGCGTCGGTTAGCCTGTTCATTGAGGGAGGTTATAGGCTATATTACATCACGCTACGACGCATAGGAGCGATTTAGTAACCGTAAACGCGAGTGTAACCCGCTAACTACAAACGTCAGTATTGGCCATACGGATGTTTGTCGTGGTCTGGGTGTTTGTGTTAGTGTTGTGATTGTTTCCAGGTCCCCGACACAAGATCATGAGATCTTAATGGGGGCCGTTGATTGTGATGCGTTTTATTTATAAATACTACCTGTCTCACAGTACTCCTAAGTATCAGCGTGATGTAATATAGTCTATAACATTCCTCAATAAACGCAAAAGTATTTTTTTTTAATCCAATCAGTATTTTCAGAGATTGTGTACACACAAACTTACAAACTTTTACTTCTTATTAATATTAGTATAGATGCAATTATATTACAATGTTGACATACAAGAAATTATTAAAGATAGCCTCGTTATAATTCCTCAAAACTATGCCAAGTCTCATTAAAATTATTCTTAATTGTAAAAAATAAAATACGTGTAAATTTTCACACGATCTCGACTCATGCAATTAATATCCATCCACGTATTGGTTTACAAAGAACTTTGTTTTAAATCGAAATAGCACTAATTTTTTATACGAATATCGTGATAACCAATAGTAGTAATAACTTTTTACTGCCCGACGTTTCGACGAAGTTGCATTCGCTGAGAGTCAGCTCGTGACCACGACGGATGTAACTTCGTTGAAACGTCGGACAATAAAAAGGTACTACTACCATTAGTTATCGCGATAAGACTCGTTATATTAAATATGAATAGTATAAATCGCGAAAGTTTAAAATATATATTTACGAATATCTTTTATTACTGAAATTCAACATATATGTTAACCTTACTATACCCGTGTATCGGTCTGTAAGACCGACGAAAAACATTTACGCGCGCAATTTTTTTTTTGGTGTTACGTTCATGAGAACTCCAAAATAAACAAAAGATATACGTAACAAAATATGGACGCTGATAAGCAATAGTATGCCAAGCCACACGGACTTCATTTTCAGAAAATGGCGTCTAAACATGTTAAACCGATTCTTCACAAATTTGTTTGATAACGTAATTATCTATCTTTTCTTTTCTATTTTAATAAAAGGTATAATGAATTAATAGCAGATTGATATATTTAATGTGTTATCTAATAAACAGTTTTCTAAATATTTGTATAGATTATTGTATAAATTGCCAAATATAATACGCACTTGTAATTCGAAACATTAAATTAAGTAAAATTTGGATTGTTGGTAGAAACTAGCGATCGAACATATAATAATTCGTTGGTAGGTTTTTAAAAACTAGCCAAGACAGACCTTAGGCTACAATACATTATCTTATGTCATAAGAAGATATGATATGTTATACTGTTACTTATAAATAAATTTCAGGACTGACCATTGAACTTGGCACCCATTTAGATCTCACTTCTTTTATCGTTGAAGATAACAACCAAGGCATTTATCATAATATCGAACTTGGCTCTCATTTCATATTTATATTTTTGATTGAATCTCGTATTCTAGGCATCTCGTCGGTCACCCGTTAGTTACTCAATCTTTTTTACTTTTATGAAAAAAAACTACACACTAGACAATTAAAAATTATAACAAAAAGGTTTCATTGCTCGACATACTCAATTACAGAGAAAGCCAACAATAATAAAATACTCCATATAATGCTGTTATTTAAAAGAAATAATTACATTTAGCACAAACGTAGATATATAACTTATATTTAAAACAATAATCACGTTAGCCGTGACAGTAGTTACACGATTAGTTGGTAGTTTCAATTTAATGTGGGAGCGGTCGCTGGAGTTGCCTGTGTAGCAAATTTTAACGGTAATTGGTCTGTGAGACCGACGCGGGTATAAGTGCAACTTTTTGTGTAAGTTGTACCTTTTGTTATTTGTTTATTGATGCCTGTGTCTTATATATATATACGCTGATAAGCAATACTGTGTCAAGCCACACGGACCTCATTTTGAGAAAATGGCATCTAAAGATGTCAAATCTATTCTTAACAAATATGTTTGGAGGAGTATATATCCATCTTTTCTTTAATTTTTTGATAAACGGTATAACAAATCAAAATCAGATTGATATATTTAATATATTATCTAATTTTTTTTTTAATATTTGAGATAATTGTATAAATTTCAAAATATGAAACGCACTTGAAATTCGAACTAATTAAATATGTTCTGCATCTTCGGGACATAATAATTACTGAAAAGAAATATTTTTCGAGATGCTTAAAAAGTGAAAAGAATTATCAAAATCAGTTTGGAAATATTTTATTAGGGTAGCTTTAAACTAATTAAACTTTAAATATTTATTTTAATTGTTATATAATTAAATATTTATATTAATTTGACAGACACGTTAGCACAGTGGTCACTGCAACTGACTCAAGCGCTAACGGTCGCGGGTTCGATCCCCGCTCACGGCAAACATCTGTATTGGGCATATGGATGTTTGTCGTGGTCTGGGTGTTTGTGTTAGTGTTGGTTTTTCGGACCCCCGATTCATCTTAATGGGGGCCGTTGAGTGTGATGCGTTTATTTATTTTTTATTTATAATATAATTCCCATTATTGTTGATCACATGTCACCGTTAAAAGGCACCTTATCAATCCCGGCCGCAACTTTTTTTCGATAAAATATTCAACAATTATTGATTTCATGTTCGTTATAATTTTGTTTTCAAGTAAATATTTTGCAGGGACAAAAATATGTGATGGACCGATGTAAACGAGTTCTAAGGTAACAAACATTTTAAAAAATAATTACACTGTAACCTAATCCTTTTTCAAAATTGCTTGAAAATGTCAAGAATGGATAAAAATATTTCTCATGCTTGCCAAAGGCTAAAATACTCTTACTTATACTACAAACAGAAACGTTTTACATAACATATTAATTTTATTTAAAGATACAATTATAAAGTCAGATGAAGTTAATGTTTAGTTAATCCCCATAACTGCTTACAACGGTGATTTCCCTTGATGAAACGATCTTAACACATAGAATCCCCATAACAATTAATATTTACGGTAAATTAAAACTAAAGTTTTCTACACTTCACACAATTGGGTCTCACGTGAATACACTTATTATGTTTCCAATTTTGTAAATTATATATTTTCTTACAAGAGGTAGAAATAACTGATTTATTAATAAGACACTTATACTGAAAAACATACAAGACTTTAATAATTGATTAAATTGAAAGTTAAAAAATATCCTGACAATAATTGAGGCTGGACCGATTTTGGTAAAATATGTCCATGGCTAGAAAACCCTCTTTTAAATAAAAAAAAAAAACCGTATCCAAATCCGTTCACCCGTTTAGGAGTTACGGTACCACAGACAGACACACATAGCGTTCAAACTTATAACACGCCCCTTTTTGCGACGAGGGCTAACAAGTACTTAACTTGGATGCCATACTTGATCCATGTATTTTGATTTTACAACAAAACTACTAAACCGATTTTGATGAAAATTGTGTAACCTATCTGGAAATATAGGAAATATATATAATCTTTGAAACGAGAAAGAATTTACTAAATCGGTCAAGCAGTTTTCGAATAATCAATGAACATACATAAAAAAGTCGAATTACGAATTATTTGGGAGTCATAAAAATAAAAAAATAAATAAATAAGGGTAAGACTTGCAAACACAATTCTCGGCTGAAGCAATTAGAAATAACTTATGTTAATCTTTGCGAAACTCTGAGAGCAAAAGTTATAAGTGTATTTTTCGCCTAATATTTGAAGTTTTCCAACTACAAATTATAAATATTTCAATATTTGTATAAAATATTTCATAATAGACAACTTTTAAACTTATCAAACAGTTTCGATCTATGAGCCTCTATAAGCGCTTTTAAGAAAATTTAATTCAATTATACTATTCTTCGATCTAATGGATTAAAAGTACACCTTATTTACTAAGTATTACGGTATGAATTCGTTTAAAGTATGCTTTTATATTCTCCATGAAAGGCTGCGGTCTGACAGCGTTCTTCCGTATATATTTTATTCCCTTTTAGAAGTCTCGCATTTTTTATTGAAATCGTCTTGAATGTGAAGTTTTATGAGGTTTTGTTGACTTTGAGTTTGTGTTTTTATTTTATTTTGAAGTAGAAGGTCTTCACGACTTTGTACTATGAATTCTTTCATCTCATATTTCACCCCTTTATGTTTTGATTTCGTGACTAAATGTAGCCTATATCCTTCTTAAAGGCTCAGTCTATTTCTGTGGCAAAATCAATCAAAGTAGATTAAACCGTTTATGCGTGAAAACACAACAATCCGACAGATAGAATTATTATCACACTTACATAACATTAGTTATGATAATATAGAATTTTTTTATAGTATATTATATTTTTACATTTTGTTGTGACCACGTCAACGCCTATGTTGAATAATAAGTTTTGTTTTCCTACGATAATTCTAAAACAATACTTTTTAAGAAGTTACAAAAAAGTTAATTGCTCATGATATTTTTACATGCCCGTGAAAATCCCATTATAATAGAAGACAACAAAATGATTATGTCTTTGATTGGCGTTTGTTTATATAATTGTATACATATATATGTAGGGCCGGTTTTATATCCGCTCGTAAATACTCAACGGCTTAACCGATTTTGATAAACGATGCAATTTTTTACGATTGTTTTAATAACTGAAATCTACGAGATGCAACTATTATCTCCTATTGTATCCACTTGGGGTAGTATTAATCAAAATCCTCTTAGCGGATGCCTACGTCATAGCACCTGCATACCAAATTTCAGCCCCATCCGTCCAGTGGTTTGGGCTGTGTTGATAGATCACTATCTCCGTCAGTCACCTTTGAGTTATACATATTTAGACTAGCGACGCTTCGCGGTTTAATCGCACTTAACATAGAACTTTCAAAAACACTTCTGACCCCGTTTTTAATTAATCTCTTCGCAATAATTCAAAATGTTAAGTAAATGAGCCTAGATGGTCTAGTGGTTAGGACACGTCGATCTCTCAACTGATGATCGCGGGTTCAAACCCCTGCTAGCACCGGTGAGTTTTCAAGTGCTAAATTTGTATTTTAATTATCTCGAGCTCAGCGGTAAAGGAAACCATTGCAAGGAAACCTGCATGTGCCGGGAGAAATACTGACACATGTATCCGCGCCGCAGTGAAGCAGCTTTGTGGATTAAGCTCTAAACCTTCGCCTGAATAGGAGACGAAAACTTTGCCCAGTTATGGGACATTTACAAGATATAACATTACTTTAATATTAGGAAAAAAACAACCAAAGTTGCGGTTTAAAGTTAGTAACAGCATAAATTTTCAATATTTCATCGCTGAAATCAACTTTCTGCTAATTAAGCAGTGCAAAGTTATACCACAATTTGTAACTAAGTAAGAAAACAACTTTATTACCAGCAAGTCGTAAACCGCAGAATGTAACACACGCTGTATAAAGTAAATACGATACTAAAACTGCAACAGACACGAAAAAATTATATCATACAAACTTTGTGGTAGCGAAATCTCGATGTGAAAATTAAAACTTTTATTTAATACTAGCTTTTTCTCGTGACTTCGTCTGCGCAGGATTAGTTTTGACGATAATGGCTTAGATATAAAAGATAGATGTATGCTTTCACATATGTATGCTTTTTGTAAGAATATTTAAGATAAACATTTTCATTGCACATTACATAGGTGTAACTCTAACGATTTTTGCAGCGCACGCCAGAATAGCTCGCAGATGGCAAGATTTTTTCCCACTTATCTGACACTTATCTTTATATTTTGTACAATTCACTGGAATTTATCAAAATCCTCTCTTAGGGGATGATCCTACGTCATAGTAGCTTTATGCAAGCAAAGTCTCAGCCCGATCGGTTTAAAATTGACAAAG
Organism: Hypolimnas misippus; assembly: GCA_037950945.1. NCBI lineage: Eukaryota > Metazoa > Arthropoda > Insecta > Lepidoptera > Nymphalidae > Hypolimnas > Hypolimnas misippus. Next base: position 9,661,118 of record JBBEEQ010000009.1, read on the forward strand.
TTTCATACAAACTTCCATCCCCTATTTCATCCCCTTGGGGGAGGGTAGTATCAATCAAAATCCTTATCAAACAAAAGCTACTACGCTTCATTGTAGTCTTTATACGATTTTATTATATTTAAATTAAATGCATAGTCGTAATATGTAATTATAGATAGTGAATAATATTATTTATAATGTTAGGACGTATATAATAAGAAACAGAAATGCGCCGAGCGCAGCCACGCGTTGAGGTTTTGTAGTTATTCGAATTAAATTTCACAATTTAGGAAGGAATTTGTAAATTATATTGTTCCGTGTAAGCACTGATTAAGGGGACTGTTTTTGACTTCGTTTTGGCATTTTAATGTGTCAAGGATAACGCAATAATATATACGAAAATATAATTAAAACTTTCGTAATATGGGTTGATGTTAGTATTCTAGGATTAACACACACATAGTAATTATTATTTTTTATGTAATACAGCTGTGCCCCGCGGTTTTATACGCCTTAATTTAAGGAAAGTGATATTTATCTAATGTTTTCCTTCCCCACTTGAATCAGATATTGTTCACTATTTCATTGGTTTCAATTATGTTTACGCGTTATTTTTTATTATTTATTACATAAAATAAATATTATTTTAAATGATAGTAGCTTAACTTACTCCTTATAGCATTAGCTATCTGTGAGTGAAGTTCCGTCAAAACCAGCAGTTTCAGAGATTAGTCGGAACAAACAGACAGACAAAAATTTTAAAAATTGCGTTTGTGTTGCTTTAAGTAAGTATCGTGTATAGTGTCATATGTATTTAGTTAAAGGCTATAAACTTGAAATTACAAACGGACACTTCAATTTTATTTATTTGTATAGACTAGCTGTCTCTAGCGGCTTCAATGCCTTTTTTAACATTTACACCTTTCGATACTACTTACGAAGTATCTATAAATAAATATCTAAACGCATCGCACTCAACGGCCTCCATTAAGATCTTGTGATCTTGTGTCATTTCATTGAATAATGTTAAACACATGTCACATAATCAGAATACATCAATATCTCCAAATTTGATTTTTTGTGGGTTAACACATTATTGCTTATCAGCATCCAATTATGTTTTTGCTTCGAGTATTAATGTATAGGCTATTCTCAATTTTAAGAGAGACTTTAACAATAAACATAAGAGAATGTTTGCGTGTGTGTTACTTACATGTTAGTGTGTGTACTGTTCTTTTTTATTATTTTATTTTTTATTTGTCATGCATAATTGGACGCTGATAAGCAATACTGTGTCAAGCCACACGGACTTCGTTTTGAGAAAATGTCATCTAAAGATGTCAAACCTATTCTTGATAAATTTATTTGAAGACGTATATATTCATATTTTCTTTTCTCTTTTGATAAAATGTATAATGGATCAAAAGCAGATACATTTATTTAATATGTTATCTAATAATAAGTTTTTAAATATTTGAGATTATTTTATAAATTGCAAAATATGGAACGCACCTGAATTCCGAAACATTGCGTTAAGGAACTTTTTTCCATACTTATTTAGTTAAGATGACTTTTTTTTTTTGGATAATGTTAAATAGGTGACGTAGTATTACAGTACATCAATATATTCAAATTTGACTTTTTGTGGGTTGACACATTATTGCTTATCAGCATCCAATTAAAACAAAATATTAGCATTCCTCGTTCGTTCTCTATATAAACTATGATTGTGCTAAATTTCATACTCTTCCATCCGCGTAATTTTCGTAAAAAAGTTTTTGCGTAGCGTATCAATATATAGATCTACAATTTGTATCATCTTAAGAACCAATATTGAATTGAATACGCTAAATTGTCGAAATGACTGAACTGCTTCGGAAAGCGCCAATTTCCAAATAGGGGTCACATCTGCCGCCTATATATAATAATACAATATGGAATGTGGAATAATAGGCGGGGGGGTGCGTGGTATAAAGAAGAAAGTGATTTTAATAAAAACCATTTTAATGCTTCAGATGGTGTCAATCGCTTACTTCCGTTGTTAACTTCTAATATTCCAATTTCCAATTCTAGAATTGCCAAAAAGAAATCGAATGTTAGACAATATATATCACAATCTAGATTGTGATTTGATATAACTAGATGGTGGCAGTGATTTTGTGTGTGGTATTATTTAATCCAATTTATTATTATCATTTTATCAAAATTTTTACATTTTTTTTTGCGTAAAATAGTCGTGTCTGTTGTTTTCGTTCTATAGGAAATTTTATTTAGATTAGTTCAGTACTTTAGGCGTGATTGCGTTACATACAGAGTTACTTTTACATCTATACGAATATTAGAAAGCTGAAGAGTTTGTTTGTTTGAACGCGCTAATCTCGGGAACTACTGCTTCGAATTGGAAAAATTCTCTTTGTGTTAGATAGCCTATTTATTGAGGAAGGCTATAGGCTATATATTATCACGCCAAGACCAAAAGGAGCGAAGCACCAATGAAGAATGTTTAACAATCGGGGGATATTTTCCTATTGAGAGAGCTTACGCTGCGTGCGCTGCGTAAACGGTTAAAGTTTCGCAAAAATCATGTATAACAGAATTGATCCCTTTTAAAAGTTCTAAAAAAGTACGCAGCAGCATATGCCTATCTTTTAAGATTAGCTCACTATAACCTTTTTTATGCTAACCAAATTTGTTCTAAAATAATGCATTACTTGCGAAGGTGTTTTTATAAATGTGATATTAATCCTTATCCAAATAAATATATTATTCATAACAAGTATTTAATTTAAGACAAAATTGCCCTTTAGATCGTTCGATTCAAAATAAGTCTCTTCGGAAATATTGTAATTTTAAAATAACATCTCAGCAAAATAATGATCGAGTACTGCGCGCACAATGGGCAAAATACTTACTCCCCTATACACATATACGCAAGTCCCAAGTTAAAGTCAGCGTTAACCCAAAGTAATTTTCCATGCAGAAAAAATCGCGGGCGGAAGCTAGTTAAAAAATAATATTCAACATAATCCTCAATTTTGTACCACAATCAGAAGAATGCCATTTGAACGGAACGGGGCAACATTTTTAGGAAAATGATAAAATGGATGCATACATGTGTAAAAATTCGCGATATTTCAAATGGTTTATACGATTGTGAATTTGCGTCCAATTTACTTGAGTCTTCGATCGGATTTTCTTATTTTATTTGAATGTGATTTCTTAATGTACTTCAGCTGTACCTTGTATTGGTGGAATGGGATAATCTATACTAATATTATAAAGCTGAAGAGTTTGTTTGAATGCGCTAATCTCAGGAACTACTGGTTCGAATTGATTCTTTTAGTGTAAGATAGTTTATTTATTGAGGAACGCTATAGGCTATATTACATCACGCTACGACTCATAGGAGCGAAGCAGTAACCATAAACGCGAGTGAAACCGCAAATGACAGCTAGATTTTTTTTCAAAGTTTTGTAATTTATTTATATCAGTAATAAACTTTGATACGTTTTAAATAATGTTGAGTACATGACGCATTATCAGAATGACAGACGCGTTGGCGCAATGGTCACTGCAACTGACTAAAGCACTAACGGTCGCGGGTTCGATCCCCGCTCACGGCAAACGTGTGTATTGGCCATACAGATGTTTGTCGTGGTCTGGGTGTCTGTGTTAGTGTTGTGAGTGTTTCCGGATCCCCGACACAAGGTCATGAGATCTTAATGGGGGCCGTTGAGTGTGATGCGTTATTATTATTTATTATTATTTAACATCAATATCTCCGACTTCGACGTTTTGTGGGTTGACACATTATGGCTTATCAGCGTTCATATGTAACAAAATTTGGTTCGCAAACTATTGACTACATTTCTATATAATAAGGACTATGCGGAGGTTGTAAATTCGTTTCAACTATCACAAAGACCGGACCGGCCTCTTGCTAACTTTTGACACATTTTAAAGTAATGATATCTTTTTCCTTTTATTGAATACGCTTTTAATGGCCAATAAATTGGGCTTTGTGTGATATAAGTGTTAATTCTGGTATTTATTTGAAGGCATTACTTCTATTATTCCGTTTAGGAAAATTAATGTTTTATTTTCTTAATCTTTTTGTATGCAAAAATCAAAAAAAGTATTATTGAATATATTATTCTCAAACATATTTTAATTATCAAGTAAATCCAGCATATATTCTTATGTTATAAAGATGTAATTTTTATTGGATAGCCCGTTTTTTAGAAAGATTATATATATAGGCTATATTACATCACGCTCGAACTCATAGAAACAAAGCAGATCCGCTGAATCAATTTTCGTTCGAGCTTGGAGAAAGACGTAAGCTATTTTTCTTAAGATTATATAATTCTAAACATAGATTTCAAATAGTTTTATGTTTTAATCTTATTTAAATTGATTATACCTATTAAAAAATCATAATTAGTTTCATTTTTACCCGACTGTGCACCGCTAAGGAGAGTGATGTGTTTATCTGTCTATGTACGTAGTATGTATGTGGGATTGTACCTTTGGGGCACTATTGAGACCTAACGCGTGAGCCGATTTCGATAAATAATAGTCGTTTGTAAAATGGCGGATTTTAAACGCTGTAATGTGACAAAAATTGAAAATCAACAGACATATGTTATCGTTGAATAGGTATTTAAAAATCACATGACAGACGCGTTGGCGCAATGGTCACTGCAAGTGACTAAAGCACTAACGGTCGCGGGTTCGATCCCCGCTCACGGCAAACGTGTGTATGGGCCATACGGATGTTTGTCGTGGTCTGGGTGTTTGTTTGTGTTGTGAGTGTTTCCGGACCCCCGACACAAGGTCATGAGATCTTAATGGGGGCCGTTGAGTGTGATGCGTTATTTATTATTTATTATTTTTCATTTTTCAATCAGAATTACCATTTAAAATCTATAACGGTTTAAAATTGGTTAGTAACGATTCTCTATAGTCAGGTTACGCAGTTGGTTTTCTTAATTTTTCAAATTAATTACTTGTTTTAATATATTATTCCCAAACTCCATTTTATCAGCGAGCAAATCTCTTAATGAATATAAATGAATAAAATTCAAATACCTCAAACACAATACCGGTAAATTGCTTGGAAACAATGGCCACAAACGAAATAGCCAAGGAAAAGTTTCCCAAGTAACTTGACTACCCGAAGTTTTCACCAACCAATGCCCAGATGCCATCAGCAAGAAGTTGACCGAACTTAATAGGAAGCGAAGTAATGTATGATAGAGGTCACGAACCTCATTAGTGGAATACCACGGATATATTGATTGAAAAGTGATTGTTATAATTTTGTTATTTTATAGCTAACTAGTCTTCTATGCCTGTGATGTCTACGTCATGGCAGCTTTATGTATGCCAAGTCTCTGCCCGATCGGTTTATAATTGACAAAGTTTCATTCAAACTTTCATTCCCTATTTTATTTCCTTGGGTAGTATTAATCAAAATCTTTTCTTAGTAGATGTCTATGTCATAATATCTACCTGCATGCCAAATTTCAGCTCGATCCGTCCAGTGGCTTGGGCTGTGCGTTGATAGATCACTATGTAAGTCAGTCACCTTTGAGTTATATATATTTAGACTAGCGGCCCTTCGCGGTTTCACTCGCGCTTAACATTTTTAAGTGATTCCTTCGCAATAATTCAAAATATTAAGTAAATAGATCTACCAGCGATTTTCCGTCCCAGACTTTAGTATCCCTCGTACATCTTTAAAGTATCCTTTTGTTTTATTTTGTAATTTTAGTATACACGTATTTAGTTGGTTGTCCTAAGGATTATTTTTACTAAGTTTAAAGATAATCTGTTAAAAAAGATAATTTTTCTTAAAACTTCATCTATTGCGGTCCACAAGGATATTCGTACGTTTTAAGTTTCACATTTCATTACTATCATCCAGAAGTATATGTGTTAAATTTTAAGTTAATGCGACCACATCACGAAATATTGAATATTTTGAATATTCTTTCTTAATAAATGCTTACAAACTGAAAACTACTGCCAACATTTCAAGCTTGTAGCATCAGCAGTATAGACTCTTCGTTTATGAATCAGTCATTAAGGCAGAGAGTATATATATATATATATATATATATATATATATATATATATATATATATATATATATATATATATATATATATATATATATATATATATATATATATATATATATATATATATATATATATATATATATATAAATATATATATAAATATATATATATATATATATATATATATATATATAAATAATTACTCTATTTTTATTTTTTTTATAAGAACAGAACAGATTAACAGAACAATATTATTCAAGCCGCACGAACTTCATTTTGTTAAAATGGCGTCTAAAAATGTCAAACACATTCTAAATAAATTCGTTTGAACGCGTATGTGTCCATATTTTCTTTTTATTGCATATCAGCATTATTTTATAAAACAGAACTTCAATTAATAAAATAAAACCCAACATTTCCTGTTAATGTGAAACTCATTTGTAAATTGATAAAAAAAGGCGGGAAAACAATCGTTCCATTAATGATTGTCTACCGGAAGCCTCCATTAATGTGAACACGAACAGAAACAGCCGTAACTGTATCCGGTATGGATTTTCAGCGGAAATAAATAGTGACGGTTATGAGTGGTTGATGTATTACTTTATAATGAAGGGGTTGTGAGCTCGATTTTTATAGTATGTAAGTAAATAAGTAAGCAAGTAGATAAATAAGTAAATAAGTAGCAGTCTATAAACGTCCCACTGCTGGGCAAAGACGTCTTCTCCTATTAAAGAGAACACTTAGAGCTTAATCCACCACTCTGCTCCACGGCGGGTTGGCGGATATATGTGTCAGAATTTCTGGATTATGCAGATTTAGATTTGGATTATGCATTCAACAACTCAGCTGGGCTAGCTAAGGTTTGAACCCACGAGCATGGGTTGAGATTGACTTAAAGTAACGCGACTGATTTCTATATTCACATTAAAAATGAACTGACTTAGGGTGACTAATAGCTAATAAGCTATGCATTTATACTTTGGTTTTTCATACTAATCCATTGTGATCACAGTTATACATGCGTATTATTGATCTCTGCCTACAAGCAGTCATGTCGGCGATGCTCCGCAGAGATTCGGCTTGGGAGATCGTAGTCTCTTGTGAGACCTTCATTGCCCAGCAGGAGTTAGCAGGATGAAGTTAAGAGAGCGACTGAGGCGTCGTCCTGCCGGCCTTCTAACCACACCCACGCCCGGGAAAGAATAAATAGGTCTTGAAGTCAAGAGAAAGATAAAATTTTAAAAACCCCCGACGCAAAAACCTTTAAAAAGTATAGAAAAGATTTCACGATCTTGAAATGGCTGGACCAATTTTGGTAGAACATGTCTAAGAACTATCACTAGAAAACCGCATCCAAATGGGTTCACCCGTTCAGAAACTACGGTGTCTCAAACACACACATAGTGGTCAAATTTATAACACTTTTCTTGCGTCGGGGGTTAAAAATGGCGACATATTATTACAACAGTTGAAAAATAAAATCTAATTTATTTTGATGATTCACCTCTGAATCATCTGAAAGAATCTACACGTACGCTTTAAAACAATTGAATTTTCAAATTCAATTCTAAGATCTCGCCAATATCAAGTAAAAAGTATACCAATAAAAATCGACCAAATTTATTATATATCTTCTACCTTTAAACAACAAATAGAGAACAGTCAACGTGAAACAATCGTATTATACCGACCATCGTAAATCTTGCAGAACGCTCCTAATAAATTAATGTTCCGTATAAGAAACGGAAAACCCACAAATATAGCCCGGGACTGGATCAATAGCGAAACAACTGAATCTAATATTGGAATATCGTAATGATGCAGGATAATACCAAGTTGGAAATAGTGAACGAATGAACGGGAATGAATTTGCAGTATGATATTGATTGAATGAAGACTATTAATCTATATAAATAAAAAAAATTAAGTGCCTGTTTGTAATTTCAAAGTAACAGATTTTAATTAAACGCATATGAAACATATATCGACATTAATACCAAATTATTGAACCGATTTCGATGAAATTTCGAAAACGGCGTTTAAAGATGTCAAACCTATTCTTAATAAATTTGTTTAAAGAATTGTGAATCATTTTTTTCTTATCTATTGTGATAAAAGGTATAATGTATTAAAACAGATTGTTATATTTAATGCGTTATGTATTAATAAGTTATTCAAATATTTTATATTATTGTATTAATTGAAAAATATGAAACATACATGAAATTCAAAACATTAAATTATTATTTTTTCTGTACTTATTTGGTTTAGATTATTCGATTTTTTTGTAATTAGATGACGCGGTATTAAAATACAACAATATATCCAAATTTGACTGTTTGTGGGTTGACACATTATTGCTTAATATCATATATGTCTTCTATATGTATCTCGGTATCTATATTCCGAACGACGCTGTTTCAAAAGCGCTTTATAAGCCTACTGGAAAAAAGTATATTTTGAATTTGATTTATATATGAATTTCAATTGGACCAATCTAGGAGTATATTCTATCAAAGAGAAAAGTTTTCTAAATTCAAACATTTAAAAAATATATACGCGCCGCCATCTTTGCTAATAAGACAATTGACGACCTTGTCAAAGTTGAAAATTACTACAGATTTAACATCAAATATTATGAATGTACCTATCTATAGTTATAAAATATTATTTGAAATAGAAATCAGCTTCGCATTTTAACGGTAGATTTTAAAATGGAATATATATCCTAAATCGGTGGTAGCTTCATGTGAAACTGGCGAATTCGTTAAACGACAATTCCGAAAAAGCTCGTAAAAGCCAATCTGAATAAAGCATAATATATTTCGAATCGAATTGAATAAATTTGTATAAATTAAATGTATCCAAATTTTTTCCACGTATCATTTTTAATATTAAAAAAAATTCAGAATTACGAATATGTCTTTTAATCGAAATATATATGACATGAGAGAGATAGCTGTATAGGGTGTGTATGAGTGCGAAAGAGAGGGAGAAATAAATTTTTCTCACGTCATTTAATACGAAACCGGCCGCGATCGCGCTTCGCGACGAAAATACATTAAGCGAGGCTGTCCGTTACACCGTAGCTGAAATATGGGCTGCGATATTAAATATTGCGATGAAGCCCAAAGAGGTTTTTTTATTTGTTTTGAAAGTATGTCAGCTTGTGGCTTAACTGATTTTGATATACGATTATTAGATTCGCCTTGATGGCGGCAGTGACACTGGATATATAAAATTTGAATAAAAATAAAAATGGTGGATTTTATACCCTTTAATTGGAAGGATTGAATATTTGATCAAGACTCGAGTGTTGCGTCTAAATAAAGGGTGAGAACCAAAACATATAGGCTACATTTATAACTAGATGAAAATGGTCAAATCTAAAACTATAAGAAATAGCTAAACATACTTTAAAGACTCCCAGAGACTATGATCAAAACTAATATTGCATTATACTAATAATTTTTGAAAAATTAATCATCTTAGACAAGAATCAAACCCGCTAATTTCTAAAAACAATACACTATCTTATATCCATCACCATCTGATAGTGTCACTGATAAAGATCAACGTCTGGAAAAAAAAGTTTACGGCTAACCAAAGGCTTATTTTTTTTACAAAATGTTATTAATATTCAAAAGTTGTTTGATGTTATTAATAAATCGTAACTAATATTATGACTGCGAATGTAAGTCTATTTGTATCATTTTTAAGGATAAAATACAGAACCAAATAAATAACTTTTAGTATCTTGATTGCGTGCACGCCAGAAAAAGACTTAGATAATACCTTATTACTTAAATAAATGAGTCTTTTTTAATAATTCGGACTTTAAAGGTATAATCCGTAATTTGTTTACTTTGACGTCATACTAATTTCTGGTATATTAATTTTAAAATTAACTACTTAACTTCTTCAAATAAAAAACGATTTTCTTTTAAATCGATAAAAAATTGAGATCTGATCGGTAATAAATATTTCAATTGAGAAAAACTATAAACAGGCATTAAGAACCAATTTCATTTTTAAAGTCGGTTAAAACAACGTTATGTTAATAAACTCTATATTATATATTTATAATGTAGATTTCACAAGATACAGTTAATTATCCACACACACAAGAAAGAATACACAATGTGGCTTCCATCTTTGGTGGAACTACTACAGTAACACAAAAAGTTTTTATATCAGAACTATTGGTCTTAAATAGATATCAAATCAGAAAAGTTCCTGACATATATCTATCTTTTATGGATAAGTTACTGTAAGTACTTTTAGTTTCAAACTGATAGGGAATGTTGAAGGATTTCCGTTCTTGATTTTTTAATTAAAGATTATTTATTACAAAAAATATTATGGCATAGTAATTTTATCTAGTGTGGTAGACAGCCAGCACTGACTACTCGTATACTGACTGGTTCTACTTAGGAGTGCCACACTCACAAAGAAAATCGGCGTAGATAACACAGCAACATTTCGTACCGTAAGGGAGAGTATCAAAAGCCTAATCCCTTATCCCTTTCCTAACTAACTACTCATTAATTTTAAACCTGGCAATACATTTGTATATCCTCTGGTGCTATTAATGTTCCATTGGCGGAGATGACCAGGTAACCTAACTCCAGGGAACTCATTTGCATGCTATGTTTATATTAAAAAAAATTACTGAACGCCACGCCACGCCATCCACGTAAATGAAAATAGTGTATGTATTACTCGTATTAATATTGTTCATGTATTAATTTAGGCTAAAAGCTTTCTCCATACATTAATACTTATGACAGACGCGATGGCGCAATGGTCACTGCAACTGACTAAAGCGCTAACGGTCGCGAGTTCGATCCCCGCTCACGGCAAATTTATTGGCCATACAGATGTTTGTCGTGGTCTGGGTGTTTGTGTTAGTGTTGTGGGTGTTTCCGAACCCCTGACACAAGGTCATGAGATCTTAATGGGGGCCGTTGAGTGTGATGCGTTATTTATTTATTTAAGTAAAATTAAGTATCAATGAATATAAACCTTCAGTCACAATATAACAGATTTAGATTTGGACGCTGATAAGCCTCGTCAAGCCACACGGACTTCATTTGAGAAAATGGCGTATATATGTATATATATGTAAAACATATTCTTAACCATTTTGTTTGAAGTCATAATTATACATCCATCTTTTCTTCTCTATTTTGATATAAGGTATAATTAATTAAAATTTTAATATAATAAAATTTTTTCAAATATATTAGATTATTTTATATTTCAAAATATTGAACACACTTTAATATTCGAAACAGTAAATTAAGAATCTTTTTTCCGTACTTATTTGGGTAAGATTACTTGAAAATTTTTTGAACTGTACTGATACATCACGTATTATCAGAATACATCAATAAATTTCACTTTTGTTCGTTTGACACATTATTGCTTATCAGCGCCCAGTTACAAACTAAAAAAATCAAAATCTACACCCTGAACTGTGTAACAGGATGACGCATTTAAATGGTAAATCGTCGGGAGCTCGGGAGATTTAATTTCCTAGGGCCGATGTTCATCTTGTTGGAGTATTGTTCGATTCCTCATAACCTTGTTACCTCATAATGGATACAGCCTTTGAACGCTTACCTGGAAAGAGGGAAACGTCATTTAGTTATTTTCGAGTTTAAAACCTTTAAAGGAAAATTTTCAGTAATTTTTAGACAGAATACAAGTATTTTGTTAAACTTTGTTTATTCTATGAACTCTTAAACGAAAATTACACTTATACATTGTATATGATAGACAGGTTGGCCTCGCTCACGGCATAAGGTCGTAGTCATACAGGTGTTTATCTTGGTGATTGTGTTGTGTGTTTCCGGAACAAAGGATCGTGAGATAATAATTGGGGCGATTAAAAATTTTTGTTGGTCTCAAATATTGATAAAGATTTACATAAGTTATTTCTCATTGCTTTACACCTGAAAGAGTGTCAATGCTTTAGTTTTGATATTCACAGCTTTCGTAATTACTTACGACGTATCTGTTATTTACACCGGCCAGGGCGGAAAAAGTTCGTATATTAATTCTTTTCTTTCTTTTCTTCTAATTATTCCCCCTCGATTATGTATACTCACAAACATGATTAAATTATTATTTTTTAATTTGCATAATATGATTATTGTCTAAACTCGTTACTAAAAAGAATTTTGGTTTATTGTTGTTTAACGAAATTCTAATAAATTATTTTGAATACTTCACTATAGTCTGGGGTAAAAAAATCGGAAGAGCAATCAGAATCAAATTCCGTTTATATTATAAACGGACACGCGATTCTGAAAATCCACCTTAGGGTACATACTTTGGGGTGGATAAACGGAATCATCCGTAAACATTTGTAAAAGCGAAATCGCAATCGATAGTTATTATAATTTGCTCTTACAGCCGTGAAAATCTTAACTCTCTATAATAGTTCATGCGATACAGCTAAAAAACAAACGGACGAAAATCTTAAAATCGAAATTTTAACACAATCTTTTAATTACTTTTAGCTGAAACAAAATCAAAATATACTTTATTCCATTAGGCTTTCACGAGCACTTTTGAATCGTCAATACATGTGAAAAGATAACATCTATAATGAAGCGACCACCGGTTCGGAATGTAATTGTAACGAAAAATAAGAGGAGTGTTGACTACCAGAGGCGCGGTTATGTGGTGGAGGGGCGAGGTGCGGTTTGGAGAGGAGAGGAGGGTAGCATAAAATAGGCGACAGTGGTGTGATCGGGTTACAATTGTGAAATAATTATGGTGTTGTGAGCCTTACAAGTTATAAGTTAAGTTGTGCTATAATTGGATGCTGATAAGCAATAATGTGTCAACCCACAAAAAGTCAAATTTGGAGATATTGATATATTTTGAAACTGCGTCACCTATTTAACATTATTAAAAAAAGTTTCAAGTCATCTAAATTAAATAAGTATGGAAAAAAGTTTCTTAAATCAATGTTTCGAATTTCAGGTGCGTTCCATACTTTGCAATTTATAAATTAATCTCAAACATTTAAAAACTTATTATTAGATAACATATTAAATAAATCTATCTGCTTTTGATTTATTATACATTTTATCCAAATAGAAGTGAAAGGATGAATATATACGTCTTCAAACAAATTTATTAAGAATAGGTTTGACATCTTTAGATGCCATTTTCTCAAAACGAAGTCCGTGTGGCTTGACATAGTATTACTTATCAGCGTCCAATTATAGATAAAAAGTTGGTGATTAAAATAAGTTATTTCTCATATCTATTTCTTTATTATTTATCCGCGTTACATAATTTCTCTACCAAGAAAAACCGGCAAGAAACACGATGGAAACAAATTTATCATATCTAACATTATCGTTGTATTACGAAATTCCTTAAATACACTGAGTTCGAAATAAACCACCTTATGTTAAACTATTCAAGAAAATATCAAGTTTCTCTTATAAGTTGTTCGCAAGAGGGTTGTCTCGGACACACAATTTACCCCTAAGCGGGAATTAGTTAAAATCCTTACCCAGTATTCACGTTATAAAGATAACCTACGCCGAAAATCTCAAGTTTCTAGACCCAGATGTTTGGACTGTACTTTGATATGCTAATTTTGTTTTATCAAGATACATATTAAGTAAAGTTAATATAAAAAGCCTGGTAATGTCCCACATAATGCTGGGAAAAGCCCTCTTTTCCGATTAAGGAGAAGGTTTAGAGCTTAATGCAACACGCTGCTCCACCGCGGGTTGGATATACGTGTGTCAGAATTTCTCAGGGCACATGTTGGTTTCCTCGCGATGTTTTGCTTCAGCGCTGCATCAGGTAAATTTAAATACAAATTTGGCATTTGAAAACTCAGTGGTGCTAGCCGGGGTTTGAACTCGCGATCACCGGTTGAGATCGATGTGTTCTAACCACAAAGCCATCTCGGCTCATAGACTTTATAAAAAACAATTTTATTTAAATTTGCCAAAATTAAAATGAAACGAAATTTATATTGAAAAGAAATAATAATTTAATATATATTTTCGATAAAAGACAATTGTTTGACTATTATAATTACAATTTCACCATTTAGTTTTCAAATGCCAAATTTGTGCCAAACAAAACTCAGTGGTGCTAGCTGGAGTTTGAACTCGCGATCATTGGTTGAGATCGATGTGTCCTTATCGCTAGACCATCTCATCTGACACTTACACAGGTAAAAATACGTTCCTCAAAAGGCTTCAAAAACAGTCAAATATATAAGACAAGCAGTCTATTGCAGTTTCACTCGCGTTTATAGTTACTGCTTCGCTGCTATGAATAATAGCGTGATGTAATATAGCCTATATACTTTCTCAATATATAAACTATCTAACACAAAAAGATTTTTCTAATTCGAAACAGTAGTTCCTGAGATTAGCGCGTTCGAAAAAACAAACTCTTCAGCTTTATAATATTAGTATAGAAGTGTGAATTACTCGTAAATGGCAACAGACTAAACGTATTAAGCACAACGAATAACTCAATTAAGCACACCTTTATAAAGTACATGCGTTCTCGAAGGTGTTAGTTATATTTGGTTGGAATGGTTTATTCTTTAATTGGACTCGGTTTTGAAATTAATCAGACTTACAGTTCAGCTGGGTTTGAATCCGCCATCATTGGTTGAGATTCACGTGTTCTAACCACTATACCACTAGACTACCTTGGGTCATAAAGGTACATATTGCACGCTTAATAATAAAAGAGACCGAATTCAAAATATTTTTTAACACAATACGTTTTACACTTGGGACTTCGGCCCGTGTCGTAAATTGAAAATTTATTTATTGTTTTATAAATCATAGATTATAAACCATATATTTGCATAAAACTAAAATTAACTGAATAAGTTAGATTTACCATGAATTTTGAATTATGTCACTTTAATACTAAGCTACATATTTACTAGCTTTTCTAATCAATTTAAAAAAAGGAAGTTGTTCTCAATTTGGATTGTTTGGTTTTAAAATCAATTACGTCATACAAGTGAAATAACGTATTTTGGTTGACAACGCAGGACGGGGCGAATGTCATATAAAGTAGAACAATTTGTAAAAATCATCTGCAGTACTGCTGACTGCAGGTGGTCTTGTTAGTCGGGTTTTTTATTTTTTCAATAAAGATATCTAGTTTAAAAAGTCTTAATTGGACGCTGATATGCAATACTGTGTCAATCCAGACGGTCTTCATTTTGAGAAAATGGCGTCTAAAGATGTCAAACCTATTCTTAATAAATATGCTTGAAGAAGTATATATCTATCTTTTCTTTATTTTTTTGATAAATGGTATACTAAATTAAAATCAGATTGATATATTTAATATATTATCAAATAAAAAGCTTTTCAAATTTTTAAGATTATTGTAAGATTATTGCTAAATATGGAACGCACTTGAAATTCGAAACAATAAATTAGGAAACTTTTTCCGTACCTTTTTAGTTTATATGACCTTAATTTATTTTTATAATGATTAATACGTGATGCAGTATTAAAATACACCAATATCTCGGTATTTGGCTTTTTGTGGGTTGACACATTATTGCTTATCAGCATCCAATTACGATAGCGATAATTTTACACAATTCGTCCCCTATTTACCTATAATTAGTAAGTGTTACACATCAATATTTAACCAGGACGTGATATAATGTCTGTGTAACTTTGCTAATATAAATTAAATAGCGATCTTCCCTATTCTACACAGCACTCCCATTAATAGCGGTTTAACTCTTTGGAAATTATCTTTGTTTAAATACATAGCACAGATCTGTTATAGTACCTAATGGAATACTAAATGTCTTTTAATTTGACTGTAACTAAGGGTAGCCATTGATGTTGCGACTGTCGCACAAACTATTTTTACAACAGTGCGGATTATTCCATTTATCCACCCTAGAGTATTTACCGTAAGGGGATATGAATCGCGTATCCCCTATAAATTTTCTTCCGAATATCCACCTCGACTATGTACAGTTAAACCACGATTCATTTAAGTTTATTTTAAATTGTGTATATGTTTAAATCTTTATGTACTGTACTACTTTGTGCGGTGACATCTATGATACAGGTTAAAATGTAAATGAACTCTGAACTAGTCAGAGGTCAGAGTTTATATTTACTTATGTTTGCATTTGAACTGAAATAAATTCTTTCATTCTTAAATCTATTTGAGACTAATCAAAGAGTCGTTGATGTTGCTGTCTTTGATAAAGTTACATGCGACTTTGCGACATGTCCAATATGATATATGACCTTCGCGACTGTCGTATAATGCGTCCGTCTAAGCTTGAATGGCCTCTTTAAGATATATAAATTATAAATCGGATCTCGATTCGAGAATTATGTTATTACCGTGAACGGTAATGAATGAATACTTAATTACTCATTATGAAGTAAATCTACGTAATGATCGACGTAATGTTACAAATTACGTGACGTAAATGAGTTAACAAGTTGATGATATTACATGGATGGTGATAAGCAATAATGTGTCAACCCACAAACAGTAAAATTTTAGATAGAGATATTGCAGTATTTTAATACTGCATCACCTATTTGAAGTTATTGAAAAAAATTCAAGCCATATAAACTAAGTACGAAAAAAAGCTTTTTAATGAATTTTGCCGAATTTCAAGTTCGTTCCATATTTTGCAATTTATACAATAATCTCAAACATTTGAAGAACTTTTTATTACATTATATGGACGCTAATATAAAATACTGTGTACAACACATCTGTTTGAAGAAGCATACATCCATCTTTTTGATAAAAAGTATAATTAATAAATAGCAGATAGGCTAGTAAAGGGTTTTATCTAATAATAAGGTTTTCAAATATATGAACTTATTGCATAATCCTAAATATGGAACTCACTTCAATATTCTAAACATTTGATTAAGAAACTTTTTTACGTACTTATTTAGTTCAGATGACTTGAATTTTTTTTTGTGTAATGTTGAATAACGAAATACATTATCAAAATACATCGATTTCTCTAAATCTGACTTTTTGCGGGTTGACACATTATTGCTTATCAGCATCTATATATTAAATATAATCTGCTTTTAATTCATAACACGTGTTATCAAAAAAGAAAAGAAAAGATAGCTATATATACTTTTTCAAACATATTTATTAAGGAAAAGTTAGACATCTTAAGACGCCATTTTCTCCAAATGAAGTCCGTGTGGCTTCACACAGTATTGCTTATCATAGTCCATATAGCTTTTGATGATGTTGTTTTAAGCATTTACGAGAACAAAAGACCGATATGATCAAATATGACCTCGTCGAATAATCCTTTTATCTTTAAGCGTTTTGTTAACAAGCACATTATAACTTTCTGAATATCTACATATATGTATAATTGGAATTGGACGTATTTCGTTTTGAGTAAATAGCGTCTAAAGATGTCAAACCTATTCTTAATACATTTGTGTAAATAAGTATATATCTATATATTCTTTTCTATTTCGATATTTATTAATTAAAAGCAGATTAGTATGACCTAAAGTATTATGAAATACCTCGAAATAATAAGTTTTTCAAATACATTAAAAAGGGCGCGTGCCTTCTTGGCAGTTCTTATATTGGCCAAACTAAATGTACTAAAGTGGATAGGGTCAAAGAACACATAGCATCGGTAAAAAACATACAGACAGATAAATCCGCAGTGGCTGAACGTCTTTAAAACTCGGGAACAAACCATTGGATTAAGCTTCATGACTTAAAGGATCTCTCGACGGACAAAAAAAAATGCTTGCCGCTTAGTATGCGAAGTAAGTAAAATTAAAAAAAAAACACAAAACTTCCAATCGCGATGACGGATTTAAATTGTCGGCCGCTTGGAACCCGGTGACATATAAATTTAACAAAATTGAAGTACCTCGAACAATGTTCGCGCGAACCGATTGTGTTAGTGTAGTGTGCTCCCAGCATTATAATGACGGTAAACACAATGTTAATATTGTGAGGGTAGGCGAAGAAAAATCGCGCACTCGCCGCCGGAGGGCGCGCGGTACAGTCAGCTCGTGACCACGACGAATGCAACTTCGTCGAAACGTCGGAAAATAAAAAAGGTATCATTATCGCGATAAGACCCGTTATATTAAATATGAATAGTATAAATCGCGAAATTTAAATAAATATAAAATTTTTGTTGTCCAAATGATTTTCTTTTTATTAATAGATACAAATTACCCGTTTCATTTCCTTCGAATTTTGTGCATAGATGTTATTCAGCGTCATCAGGTTTTTTACGCAAACAGAGCATTACGTTATAAAGAACTGCTATTTGGTATAACGACTCATTACGATGCCATAGCAGCGCGAAACTCCATTACCAAACGCGAAAAAACAGCTGAAGTCTACCAGGTCTTTTTTTTCATAAGTCGTTTTAGGCCTTAAAAAATCAGACTTTATGAAAAAAACTGGGTCAGTCGGCGTATAATTCCGCGTTTTAGGTGCTCTACCCTTTTACGAGTCCCTTGGCTGCCTTTCCAGCACATTGACGGTATAAGTTGCTTATTTTCTCATAAGATTGTCCCATCCTAGGGCTTAGGGAAATCTTAGGGCTTTGTCGTTCTTATTTATTATTATTGCGTCATGTACACTGACCATTTTTACGGCTTCCCAGTGGGTTATAACTCAACAGATCTCTCCCAGAGAGATAACTTAGCAGACAGCATATATTAATCTTATGGAATCGGAGAAACTGGCGATCTTTATACATGCCTATCGCAGTTTCACTTGTTTTTACTGCTTCGAAATCAACTTCAAAAGCTAAAATCGCAATTTCGTCTGCTTCTATGGCATACTAATTACAATAATTCCGATTTAAAAACCAAAGTACTGAACCGATTTTGTAATGGACTAATTAGAAAGTACTCTTTCGGTTGTAAAATGCCGGAGATTAAAAAAGGATACATTACGAATTGAGAACCTCCTTTGAAGTTGGTCGAAATCGGGTACATTTCCATCAAAGAATCTTCCACGTAACATCACATAAACGACTAAAATACTGTTGATAACGTATCTAATAGCCGTGAAAATATCAAAAGTTATTAGCTGTTGAATTGTAATGGTGATGAAATCCCACTTTGAATTCGGTCCATTAAACTTTGTAGATTGAAAGAAAAAGTTTTCCCGACTAAACATCGACTTTGAGAGCTAATCATCTGGATGATGGCGCTGAATGTAAGGAGCCGAGCTAAACGCTATTCATTCCTGTGTAATTATACGTGGATTAAAAATAATTCGGGAAAGTTCGTGACCATCCTCGGGTTAGGGTTCCGTTCGTACTATTTTTTAGTTTGTGTTAAAATGTCTTGAATCAGCTGAGATAGTAAAAAGTGAGTTAAGTAACCTGTAAATGACCCACTAAATCAAATCAAAATATATTTTATTCCATTAGGCTTTTACAAGCACTATTGAATCGACAATACAGAAACGAAAAAGAAATAAAAAAATAATTTAGTGAATTTACCAAAAATCAAAAATACTTTATTCAAGTAAGCTTCTAAAAGCACTTTTGAATCGTTAAAACAAACAAAAAGTACTTAAATTAAGGAAAGCTATCACCGGTGAATGTAGATTCTACCGAGAAGAACCGGCAAGAAACTCGATAGTTACTCTTTTAAAAAGTTTTACAATAGGTGTATACATTAATTATAAGTTACAAATATATTAATTACCCTGTATGAATCCAGCTTATACTAAATCCAAGCATCTTTATCATCTATATAATATTGAACAGAATAATATGCTTTAGCTATTTTAATATGTAAAGGCCTCACCTCCCATTAGGAAGAAGGTTTAGATCTAAATCCGCTACGCGGCTACACTGCGGGTTGGCGAGCTGAGATAATGGTACATCTCAACAGATGATCGGGTTGAATTTGGGTTAAAATTCATTTCGTGCTAAGGAAAATCGTGAAGTAAATTGCACTTGAAAAATTCTGTCACATGTATGTTCACACCGCAATGCTTGTTTTGTATTAAGCTTAACCTTCTTCTTAATGGAAGTTTTTGATCTGCAGTGGGACTTTAAAAAAATTACATGTAAATTGAAATTCGAAAGTGCTTTAAATGAAGTATATTTTGAGTCTGAGTTTAAATTATCGCCGCCCTATATTTGCAGTTCCTGAGGAGTCACACATGCGTTAACAACTTAAGGAGGAGTAAGGGATGAAATGGAATAGAAAATAAGGTAAGGAATGGGGAGGGGATTAGGCCTTCGGTTCTCTCACTTATCGTACGTAAGGCTATATACGCATTCACGCCATTCTAGCGAGATACTGCCCCGGTCAAGCCAGCCCGTGTACAAGCAACCTCTCGCTACGTATAAGTCTAACTCAGTTGTTAATTAAAATATAAAAGGGTAGTACGTCAGAAGTAAGAATTATTAAAATATTTTAAAAAAACAAACTGATTTCGAAAACAATTTAGGTATTATTTACTGAAATCGACTGAATAAACCACAATAAACATAAAAAAATATACACATTCAACCGAACATAGAACCTCTGTTTTCGAAGTAAAAAGTAATAAATGAAGTCATGATACGCGACGTTTAATCTGGAAATAATTTTTGTTCGCAGAACTCTAAATATATTTTTCTATACGTTTCAATACACAGCTATTCTATATGGATTTAAATCTTCATTATAAATGCAAAAGTGAGAGATTTAAATCGAAGCTGTCTGACGCGTTGGCACATTGCAACTAACTGAAGCGCTAATGGTCGCGTGTTCGATGCTTGCTCACGGCAAACGTCTGTATTGGCCATTGCGTTTATCGTCTGGATGTTCGTGTTAGTGTTGTGTGTGTTTCCAGACCCTCGACATAAGGCCATAAGATTATAATCCGTTGAGTGTGATGCGTTTATTTAATTTTACTTTAATTTAACTTCAGTATAGCGTGTGACGTAATATGTCGCTTATTTTTAACGCACGCTTATATTGAAGTGATCGACTTCAAAACCCGTAAAATAAAGTTAGTAGAAGAATTTAGTTTCTAATGGATGCTGATAAACAAATATGTGTCAACCCACAAAAAGTCGAATTCGGAGATTTTGATGTATCCTAATAATGCGTCGTGTATTTAAGATTATTAAAAAAATCAAGTTATCTAAACTAAATAAGTATGGAAAAAAGTTTTTGTAAATTTAATGTTTCGAATGTTGAGGTGTGCTCAATGTTTAGCAATATGCAGTGATCTAAAATATTTGAAAAACTTATTATTTTTTTTTATTACATTAATATGATTTTAATTAGATCTTTTATTAGAATAGAAAAGAGAAGCTGGATTTATGCGTCTTCAAAGTTATTAATAGGTTTGACATGTTTAGACGCTATTTTCTCAAAATGAAGTCTGTGTGGCTTGACATAGTATTTCCTATCAGCGTCAACATTTTGTGTAGTTTTAAGTTCGCAAGAGTGTATTTTTGCGTTATATACACAAAAACTTGAGTTTTTGAATTGGTTATTTTAATAACCAACTGTCCCTCGCGGCTTCACTCGCGTTTATGGTTAATGCTTCTCTCCTATGAGTCGTAGCGTGATGTAATATAGCCTATAGCCTTCCTGAATAAATAAAATATCTGACAGGCACCACAGAGTACAGCCTTACCTTGTACGACTTGTTGGCATGACTGCCAACCTGTAGTCCACGCGGACGAAGTAGCGCGCACAGCTAGTATATAGGATTTTTTAATGTATGTACGTTATCATATTTTAAAATTACTTTTCAATAGTTTTAATAATTAGGTCGATTTTTTTGAAATTTGATCAATTAAATGCCAATGGAATTTCTCAAAAGTGTTCCTTTGAGGAATTTAAGCGCAATAGTATTCGATCCGTCACTCGTACAGACGTTAACATCAATTGTGACGATAAATCTCAGATCGCGATCGAAATCGTAATGAACGATCTCAAATTTCATTTACAACTTTCCTGAAACTTCTATTCTATACCTTACTAGCTGTGCCCCGGTTTACTCGCGTTAATTAAGGAAAAAATATATTGTTATGTTTACCTTCCATGTTTGAATCGAATATTGTTCGTTCCATTGGTTTCAATTTTGTTTTTGCATTTTTTTTTGTCTTAATAAAGATTTTTTTTTAATAAAATTATCCTAAGTAATTCCCTGTAATATTATCTATCTGTGAGTGAAGGTTCCGTCAAAATCAGTATAGCCGTTTCAGGGATTAGCCTGAACATAAAAAAATCATTAATAGAAAAAGCGTACTATTCAGTATATGACTACATTAATGATAAAACCGCGTGGAATAATAGGGCGTTGATATTCTCGCAGGATAACTGCAGCTAATTGAATCAAACAATATTGTACAAAGATATTTTTAAAAGAGTAACTACTGAGTTTCTCGCCGGCTCTTCTCAGTAGAGTCCACACTCCGAGCCGGTGGTAGTTTCACGTAGAACTGACATCACAAATTTGTAAATTGACGATTCGAAAGAGCTTGTAAAGACCTATTTGAATAAAGTATATTTTGAGTTTGAGTTTGAGTTTGAATAACTAAAACAAACATAAAAATTGTTTTTTATGTAAGTAAAAATTAAAAGCTGTTAATTAGAATTTTGTTATATTTAAAAAATATATTTGAATATACAAATATTGTGAGTTATTAAGACATAAAACATACCTAAAATAGATAAGTACAATTTTATTCCTTTAATTTTACAGAGAAACACAATTTCGTATTTATTTCATTAACAAGACATTGTATGAAATATGAAGTGATATTCTTAAAGCCTTCTCGTGATTATAACGGCGTATTCATTTCACACAGTTAAGGGATAGCTTTATGTTCGGAAAGAGGATTTTCAGCTTAACCTACCGAGCTGTTTCGCTGCGAATTCACGCTATAAAACTCTTATATATTTCATAAAAGCATTCGCTAAATTTTAACATTATACATGCATAATAAAAGATAATATTTTTTTATTATCTGCCTTCCTAGTATTTTCTTTAAAATGAGGTAAAACCACCTTATGTTCGAATTAAATCTTTAATACTTCTACCATTTGTTATGATTTATACTTTATATTCATAATTCCAAGTATATCACTTGCCAGCAAAGTCAAACATATTATCTTTACGATTTTGCGTTCACAAAAATATTCCATGTACTTAAATCGACACAATATTTTAAATATAATAATTTGAAGTATCACTATAAGTCTAGTTTTATTTATTTTAGTCCAAGTTTTCAACCTAAAGTCGGTAAATAATAAAACACTCGAAGTCGGCGTCAAGTAGGACCATTTTCGTCTTAGCGTGAAACTGTTGTAGAAAACATTGAGTAACGTTTGAGTAACGTATTTAGTAAGATTAAGTGATTTACCGAAGTTACAATAGCCTAATGCCAACTATTCAGCGCCGTCAACAAAATTTAGATTTTCCCTATGCAAGGCTGTTAATTATTGAGGAGTTCTCCTGGTGTTGCATCATCAGCTCCACTTCACCATATGCATTGTGATGAACGTAAATTGTAAAGAGCATTTTAGTTCCACTTCACCAAAAGTGACTTTCTAAGGGTAAATTTATAAGTTACTATCAAAAATACCTAAATTGACATAGCTGTGCCTATAATATTTAAGGAGTTCCCTCTATTTCTCCAGGATCCCATCATCAGATCCTGATCTGAAGACAATGGGACCACCATAGAAGTATACCCTTTCAAACAAAAAAAAAGTCTCCGACGAATTGAGAGCCTCCTCTTTTTTTGGAAGTCGGTTAAAAAGAGCTGATAACTTTGAAACGTTAGGTTAGGTTTCCAGCTCACGCCGTATGAAACGAATATTAGCTACTCCATATCGATTTTGAGTGAAATAATATCCAAATTTTTCCACATAACAAAGCAGAAATACACCAGAGCGAACTGTAAGTCTGATCAACTTCAAAACCGAGTCCAATTAAGGAATAAAACATTCCAACCAAATATAATTAACACCTTCGAGAGCGCATGTACTTTATAAAGGTGTACTTAATTGAGTTATTCGTTGTGCTTAATACGTTTAGTCTGTTGCCATTTGCGAGTAATTCACACTTCTTATATATTTGACTGTTTTAAGTCTTTTTAGGAATGTATTTTTAACTTGTGTGAGTGAGTTTCAGGCGAGATGGCGTAGTGGTAAACCTGGCCAGCAACGCATCTCGTGCGGTGGTTAAGGAAAATATCGTGAGGAAACCTGCACGTTCCGGGAGAAATAGTGACACACGTATATTCGCCAACCCAGTGTTTGCAATTATGTATTAAGCTCTTGTCCTTCCCGATAATAGGAGAGGAAGCCTTTGCCCAGCAGCAAGAAATTTTTAAGCTGTCATTTACTTTTGATTGTAAGATACTTTTTATAAGACTAATGCAAGTTTCAACTTTATTTACTTTAGTTGAGCCTTGCTGAACCTTATTATAGCTCCTACATCATTATTGAAATTCAGCAGAAAATAGCTATAATAGTAGCCTTTTATACGGTGAGTGAGAGAGTTAGAAGCCTCCGCAAGTCCCCTACCTTGCATCCTATTTCTCTTGATACCTAAATCTTTTTCACTCAGCAATGCATTTCTATTTCTTCTGGTACTGGGAGGTATCACTGGCTATGATCATTTTACATCAGGAGACTTGCTCGTTTGTATACCATTTCCATAAAAGGTTTTCTGGGTAAGTAATATTTGTCTTTCGAATTTTTAGTAGCTTCGTTCGAAAACCAGTTCAAATTTCACCTTATGACCACTTACCGAAATTACCAATACGTTATTTACGGCTTACTGCTTCCATTTATCCAACTCACTATGAAATTATCGGCTATATCGATTGACATTGCAAAGCAAACATTTCCTTTCTAAGGCAAGGTATTCATTTGTATAATAAATATTCCCTAGAAAGTTTTGCAGTTTACAGTGAATAGATTTAAATCATATGTTGTTGTTGTTAAAATTCTATATAGTTTATGCTAAAAATAATTGGTAAGACTTGTAAAAATAATTTTAATGACATTACCGTAACATTTTTTTAATGTAATTTCATTAGCAGTATTTCTACTATTAAACACTAATATTATAAAGAGGATATTATGTCGTTTGTTTCTGAAAAATCTACCTATGTGTATTTCTCAGGCTATCTCTATACCAAGTTTAATTTTAATCGGTTCAGTAACTTAGGCGTAATTGTGTTACACACACAGGTACTTTTGCATTTATAATATTAGTAAAGATTAATATGTATACTAATAAAGTTATTTATTTAACAATTTATTAAACATGCCAGAAAGACAAACAAATATCATAGAAAAATTCAATTTAAAAGGTTATCCTAAAAAGACATTTCTTTCAGTATGCCTATAAAAGAATAAATGTAGACAGAAAAAAATAAAGCGTTAGACACACACAGTTATACATAATAAAAAAAACTAAACAACAATTTAAACAAAATTACAAATAAATACTAATCTTTCAAGCCAATCTATAAGGTAAATTATTACCCTTTATATATTTTAGATACCTCAATACATATGTGTATATAAACTTAATACAAACGAATTGGAAACTATACATACCAAAAGCGACATTACTCGTTTTTGATATCCAAACTTACTACTATAATTGGACCGCAGTAACTTTCGTTCAAATTGGCGCGAACCGTCATCGCTGGTAACAAACATTTCCAGAACTACGTGGAAATAGAACGGGAACTTAAAATTCAGAGGAGATACAAGTTGTAAGTTAGAAGCGAGTTTATATTACTCTTAACGCATTTTTTATAAATATTTTTTTATGTATAAAAATTGAGTTAGAATTTGCACTTGCGAGAAGGTTATAAAGGGGATGGAGCGGGTATCTTACCGATGAGACAGTAAAGTAATTTTTAGATGGTCATCCAGCATCAATCAAGCAAATCCTATTTTTTATAGAAAATAGTCAGCAAACGAGCAGGCGAGAGCCTTATTTTAAGTGATCACCACTACATGGACATTTGCAGCACCAGAGAAGCCACAAATGTGTTGCAAGCTTAAAGAGGAATGTAGGATGAAAGAGAATAGAATGTAAGGAAAGAAATCGCACATGGGATTAGGCTTCTGGCTCTCTCACTCACCGTACGCACAGACTCTGACTCATACTTTCCAACCAACAAAACAATTTTTAGTAATGAAAGCGATGTTCATCGGTTACTAAAATTTGTGCTTTGATTGCTTTCATTGGTTACTAAAAATTATTTTAACATTTTATTTGATTCCTATAAATTTATTAAATTTTCAGACTTTTTTCATGTTCAGTACAAGGATACTTTATATTTTATTATTCATACTGCATGATACCAGACAGCTGGACGATGAGACTTCGTCGAAACGTCGGGCAATAAAAAGGTACTACCATTAGTTATCGCGATAAAATCAGTTATATAAAATATGAACTATGAATATGAGCTGTATATTGTTTCGCGGATTATAGCAAAGTCGATTTGCTATTATATATCACGGAATTCCGCAAAGTAACGCCTGATTCAAATATTTAAAATGCGATGTTAATAAATAGCAAAAGTTATTTAAAAATTGTATCTTGATGTAACATAACTAACATTTACAAAATGTTATCTGTTTGATCCGCTACTAGTTCATGTCTTGTACTTATTCGCAATAAAACAAGGAATGCGAACAAATATTCCTGGAAGGCTCGGGGGTGAGTCGGTGACGTCACTTGAGCATTTTTAACCACAGTAAGAACCACCGAAATATTTTTTAATTTCCTTTTTAATTAACTTGAAATAGTATTGCGTTTTGAGACAGTTCAGACTGATCGCTGTAAAATGTTCCAAATATTGGGATGATTTTAAAATATTTTTTGTCAGTGAGGCTCGAATATCGCTTAAGTAAAAATAAACAGCTTTAAAGGAGAGCGAAAAACCTGTATAATTTATTATAGACACCGCTTTGAATCAATAACAATTGTTTTTAAATGATATTTTTTACTTTGTGTAATTAAAATTAGATTTATTGTTGATTCGTAAAAGTATCTTTCTAAAATGATGCGCATTTTATCACTTTTCCCTGAGGGTGCTGATTTAAACTGGATTTTTTTTTAATGTTTAGACAAACATAATCTCTCATTGAGCCCCATAGAATTTTTATAAAAAAATTAGTTTTTATATCAATATAACTGAAAACGGTACGTCATCCAAGTCAACAAAATCAGGAATTTTGCTTTGGAAGCGGGTTTTTTTAGGTCCTGTTTTCATTAAATATTGGTTTTAAGTTTATTTCTAAGAGTGTCAGCTGACAAAACGAACAGTTAAAAACCTATTACCCATAATTGGACGCTGATAAGCAATACATGACAAATGTGCCACATAGACTTCATTTTGAGAAAATGTCGTCTAAAGATGTCAAACCTATTCTGAATCAATTTGATTAAGGAAGTAGATATCCATCTTTTCTTTTCTATTTTGATAACAGATATAATTAAAGATAGATTGGTATAGAAAAAAGTTTTATCGAATAATAAGTTTTCGAAATAAATGAGGTTATTGCATATTGCAAAATATGGAACACAATTCAATATTCTAAACATTAGATTAAAAAACTTTTTTATCCAAATAATCTTTCCGACCTACAGTTAAGTCCCACGTGTCCAACAGCAGCCCTAAAACCCCAGAATTTAAACCTCGATAAGAAAACAAAGTCACAAACGGCTGATGATCGGAAGTTTACGTAAATCTTGGATTACGTTATAATCTTGAACAACGAAAACTGTCGAGGGATTAGTGAACACTTCGGTTATCTCGTTTTGATGTTAAATTCGAGGGTTTGAAATCTGTTTATTTAGAGATCCTTGAAATGTCGATAACTATCCATGGCGAATATACAGAGTAAATTTTTCAACTGGACGTGGTAGATGAAATCTGAAACTATACGGAATAGAGAAAAATACTTAAAGGAGTATCGCGACCTCTTTAATCTATACTACCTTATAAATGTAAAAAATATGTGTGACAAGAAATTATTAACTAAATATCACCCTTAGGATATTATAAAATAGTATTCTTGAAAAATTATTCAATGTAAAGAATAAGAAATTTTCAAATATGATTATTTGGACATCTAATGCGAAATATAGTATCAAAAATGAATTTTCAAAACCTATTTGGATATCCAGTGCAAAAAAATGTACTCAGTAGGTGAGTTCGTAATGAAGCCAATAATAATCACAGGGCATTTGCTTTGATGATCATTGACTCATTAAGGTAGGACACGTTAGTTTGATCACTGAAGATTTAGTTTTTCTGGTAACGTTGAATAGCGCAATGTACCTGAAAAGCCTTGACATAAATATGAGAATTGTCTCTTATTATGTCTTAAATTTTGTCTCAAGGCTTTTAGGTTTACTGTTATTATAATGTAATATACAATGTGTTGATAATAAAACGTACGTTAAAATTGAAGACAAAAAACTATTGAAGACAAATAACTATACTATAGTTGAGATTATTAAATCAACTAGTAAAATAGCTGATAATTTCTAAATAGTTAAACAGACTATCATTAAACTTTGCTATGCATAAATGGACGCTGATAAGCAATACTGCGTCAAGCCACACGGAAGTTATTTTGAGAAAACGGTGCCTAAAGACGTGAAAGTTGTTTTAAATAAATTTGTTTAAAGACGCATATATCCATCTTTTCTTTGATAAAAGATATAATAAATTAAATACGGATTATTATAATTAAAAATTGTATCGAATAATAAGTTTTATAGATATATGCGATTATTGCACATCGCAAAAAATTTTACACACTTTAATATTCTAACATAAAATGAAGAAACTTTTTCCGTAAATATTTAATTTGAAACACTTGAATTTTTTTAATAATGTTAAAAAATATAACGCATTGTCAGAACACATCAATATCTCCGAATTTAACTTTTTGTGTGTTGACATATTATTTCTTATCAACATTCAAATATAATGAAACCCAATTTCAAGTAAAAAAAACTATTAAAACCAATTCAGCCTCAAAAAACTACAACGTTAAAGACAATCACACAACAAAATATTACACATTTTTGCAGCGGTACAGATAATGAAAGAAAACTTACGACACCAGATACTTTACCCCAAATAAAATGAACATTAAGGACCTAAACTGCTAACATAGCCACCAAAAATTACTTATTAAGAAATAAGAAAAATCATAAACACAGACCTCGCGTAAACATCGTAAATTCTGTGAAATGGCACTTAAATCTCGAGTGGAGAGAATGGCCAAAGAAACTGTTACATTTAAATAAACTTTTGTTTTGATTAAAGAATTTATTGCTCTCTAAATTTGTATTATTCTTAAGTAAGGCCATTATGGGATACTTTACACGAGAAGACGGCGACACGATTTTTGTAAAACAAAAAATAATTAATATTTTTCTTAGATGAAGAGTCCGAATTAGAGGACACTGACTCATAATTAGTAATTGTGTCTCATTATATCTTATTATGGAAATTTCCACAGCTCATAAGATCCCCAGACCAAAGTATCGAAAAGTATAATATTTAAAACAAAATCAAGATTGTGCGAGTGAAATCGCGAGGAAACGCTAGTTTTAAAAAAAAAGTTACTTGCAGACTTTTTGAACATCGTTTTGGTTTTTTTTATTAAATATGCAAAATGGAAATTAATATTTATTTGTGTCAAGTTTGCTATTAACGCTTACAGTCCCACACCAAGAGTCCCCGTAATATGATACCACATAATAAAAAGCATCAGGTCTATACCTTACCACGTGTTGAAATTTTACTTAACACAAGATTACGTTGACGATAAAGATGCCTGGGGTTAGTTTACGCTGAAGTTCATACAAGATCTTTAATTAATATGTAATTTATTAAAAAAAATGAGTTACTATCGAGTTTCTTTTTAATTCTTCTATATTCTGAACCGATGGTATCTTCCTTTTAAATGTATTTTTTTTGTTTATGTATTAACGATTTAAAAGTGCCCCTAAGAGCCGACGCGAATAAAGTATATTTTGATTTAAATTAACACATTGATTGTCAGACAAATTGCATTATAATTCGGTAAGTCTAGTTACGTGAAATTTTGCACTAGATTTCCTTTGACTATAAATAATAGAGAATAAAAGATTACTTTTTAATTATATTTGCAGTTAATTTATAGCATTCAATCGTATATTTTTTACAGATTAAAAATAAAATCAGTTTCAAATCTAGTCATGAATTTTACGTTACGATAAATCGTATCGCAATCGTTAACTCAAAACGGATTAATTAAAATCGAATTCACTTTTGACTTCCACTTACAATTATTTATATATAATCCGTAACAAACTGACCGGGTTGATCGTAATACTTTTAGGGTACTCGAAGTTTGCTCCATCACATAAACTTTTTAATTTAGCTCGCTTTATAAAACCCGAGAGGCTGCGCGATTCAAATGAACATTTATTATGGTTTAAAAAGTATGAAGTCGTTTTTTAGTTGAATTATCCGAACATTATGTTTTGGGGAGCTGAGAGACGGTTATGTGATAATTTAGGTTTTTTTATAACATTTCATTTGTGACGTTTCAAGTCATTATGCGACAATGTTGAATGTAATAGCTTTTTGCGCCTGCATAATGTATGTTTTATGTATGAGTGGTATTTACGAATTTTGGATATAGTAATTAAGTACGTAGAATTACTTTTCAGAGTTTCATAAGGATTTACATAAATTGTTTTACACCTGAAATAATTTATTGTCAGCGCCTTAAAAAATATATTTGTATAATGTGTACCTTTCCTTGTTGAATCGGATAAGATCTACTATTTCATTGGTTTCAATTTTATTTTCGTATAACCCTCTTAGTTTAGTTAATTATTAATTAAAATAAATAAAAAATCTTACAATAAAAGTAGCCTAAGTTACTTGTTATAATATTAGCTATCAGTGAGTGAAAGTCCCGTCAAAATCGGTCGAGCCGTTTCAGAGATTTGGCAGAACATACAGATGGACAGACAGCATTTAGTTAAAAGCTGTTAATTTGAAATTACAAACAGACTCTTCAATTATGTTTATTTATAATAATTAATAAACGCATCTCATTCAACGACTTTCACAGCTCATGATCCTGTGTCGGAGATCCGGAAACACACACAACATAAACACAAACATCCAGATCATGACAAACATTTGTATGACCAATACAGATAAGAGCCATATAAGGGAATGAACCCGCCATCAGCACTTCAGAATGTTGCAGAGACCAACGCGATAAGTACGGAAAAATTCAGCGCCATCTATCGCGTTACGATTGGCACTGTAGGTTTTGGTATGAAACCTTAAAACGCAAACTAAACAGTATAGTTAGACGCTGATAAGCAATACTATGTCAAACCACACGGACTTCATTTTGAGAAAATGACGTCTTAAGATGTCAAACCTATTCTTAATCAAATTGCTTGAAAATTTGCTTGGTAAAAGCTATAATAAATGAAAAGCAGATTGATATATGGATGCTGATAAGCAATAATATGTCAACCCACAAAAAGTCAAATTCGGAGATATTGATGTATTATCTCAAAAATTTAAAAAAAAAACCTTATTATTAGATTAACATTAAATACATATGGACGCCGATAAGCAATACTATGTCAAGCCACACGGACTTCATTTTGAGAAAATGGCGTCTAAAGATGTCAAACCTATTTTTAATAAATATGTTTGAAGAAGTATATAACCATCTTTTATTTTCTTTTTTGTGGGTTGACACATTATTGCTTATCAGCATCCAGTTTGCAAGCTGATACTAGATTCTCTGTAATAGGCGTAGTCGGTGTTGGTCGTTTATTTGGCGATATAATTTACGTATTCGATCCGAAATTTGTGTAAGCATTACTCAGATTGTTTTGCGTTCACAGAGGCACCTATTGTGTTACAGAGCTTGTATCCAAATGGATACTATTATTTCGTTCATTGGTGATCGATTTCGAAAAGGAACGTTTTAATTTGGGTTGTATTTTTAGTGATTGTCAACCAATTTTAATAATCTTTATTTTTACTAATAAAGGACTCAATATACAATGAAAAAAATCTACACTGTAAGACGGGAATTAAACTTGTAAGTTTCGCTTTCGTGAACAATAAAAAACAATTCTGTAACCTAGTGACAGAAACGTAAACGTAAGGAGTTACAACAGCTGTGAATGTCAAAAAGTAAGCCACAGAGAATTCTTTTAGGTAAAACAATGAGAAATAACTTATGTAAATCTTTATGAAAGTCTGCGAGCTAAAACTTATAAGAGTAATTCCCATTAAAATAAAACGGGTAGACACCCGTGACCACGAACGCTGTAAAGTGCTCGAAACGTCGGGATGATAAAAATAATTAATATGCGCGATTTAAATCCGTTTAAAATAGTTTTATTTCAATGAGTAATAATCGCGAAAATCTAAGACAACATTGAGTGTAATTCCCGCCTAAGATTTATTTATATATATAAATTGTTTATTATTGCTTATAAATATGTAAAGATTTAATATGAATGCCTTATTTATGACAATCGCAGCTTTCGCTAGATACCTTTGTAATAATTACCTGGTCACAGAGTTGTCTGATATCTGTTACACAGTTGTTTTAAATACACAACACTATGTCTAGCATGGCAACACTGTAGTGTTGCGTATACAGATAGTTGAAACAATAAATATATCGTCATCAATAATAATTACGAGATTAAAACTTACAAGTGTATTTCTCGCGCGAGATATGCAAGAAAGTCAACAGGTAAGCAATCAAAATCAAAAAATCAAAATCAAAATATGCTTTATTCAAGTAGGCTTTTACAAGCACTTTTGAATCGTCAATACAAAAACAAAAGAAAACTAAACACTAATTAATTAATTAATTTACCACCGGTTCGGAATGTAGATTCTACCGAGAAGAACCGGCAAGAAACTCGATAGTTACTCTTTTTAAAAGTTTTACGATGGGTACATACATTTATGAGTTACAAATATATTAAATACCCTGTGTGAATCCAGCTTATACTAAATCCAAGCATGTTTATCATCTATATAATCTTGAACAGAATAATATGCTTTAGCTACTAAGGATTTTTTAATATGTACTTTAAATTTCTTTTTTGTAAACTGTAACACATTCTGCGGAATTTTATTATAAAAACCAATACCTTGCCCCAAGAAGGTAACATTGACTTTGCGGAGTCGAAACTTCGGCGTTATAAGTAAAATAAAATAAACTATAATATAATATACCACATGACTTCTTT
The DNA here is from genome assembly GCA_037950945.1 of Hypolimnas misippus. Taxonomy (NCBI): domain Eukaryota; kingdom Metazoa; phylum Arthropoda; class Insecta; order Lepidoptera; family Nymphalidae; genus Hypolimnas; species Hypolimnas misippus. The sequence goes on from JBBEEQ010000009.1 coordinate 9,694,519, forward strand.
ATAATATACGCCCACAAAAATTAGTTGATATTTATATTATATGCTACTTAGCCTATAGTATAAATACATAATTGTGTACAATTGTAATTAAGACATACCCACTATTGAGGTGAAGCTCAGAAGGGTGGCTGGTATAATTTGAATATAAAATAAAGTTTCTACACTCTTCAATTACTTCTCACAAATATTTCACAACAATTATATGTACATAACACATTTCATGTTACACACTACGTTCTTTTACGAAACATATTACACTATCAACAAAAACTTATTATTATACAATAAATACTTCAAATTGACTTTTTCCTTTTACACTCACAATTTTATTCGTGTTTAACTATACTGCTTCATGGACTGAACGTTACACCCACTAGCATAACGACAGACTGACTATCAGTAAATTTCAAGGCTCTATTAATACAGCTAAATTTTAATTTAAAAATATGTAGATAAGTCTAAATTTGTTACACAATATATCAAATGAAATTCAATTTAATTCTATAATTTGTGGCTTTTAGTTGTGCCAATTGTGATTATTCAATTTAATTTAATTTAGTTCTTTTGTTAATGGCTTTTAGTTGTGTCAATTAGACACATGTTATTTCGCCAATGTCACGTGGAATGGAGAAAACACGATGGAGATTCGTTGGGGCTTACAAATGTATCAAATTATAATTCAATTCTTTGGTTTATGGCTTTTAGTTGTGCCAATTAGGCACATGTTATTTCACCATTGTCACGTGGAAGTATCAAATTATATTTAAACGACAATTCTTTTATTTCGTATAAGGAAGCAAAAACAATAAGTGTCAACGTCAACACTAGTGGGTTTCTTGACAAGCGAAATAAACGGACAATTTATCTGAAGACAATGTAGTTATTTTGTTATATCTGTAATTTTTCTGAATCACTTAATACTCTGTGTCTTGTCATGACAGAATACTTTGAGCACTAAAAGTGTTACAGAAAAAAAGAAACAAATCAGCAAAATTTTTGTTACAATAAAATAAAAACATGTGTCTTTATTTTATTTATGACATAATTATGACACACAATTACTAAATGTCAAACTTGCTTTCAATCAATTACGAGAGTAAAAATAATTAATACTTATAAATGGATACTGATAAGCAATAAAGTGTCAACCCACAAAAAGGATTATTCGGAGATATTGATGTATTCTGATAATACATCCTGTATTAAACATTATTCAAAAACTTATAAAGTCATATAAACTGAATCAGTTCGCAAAAAAGTTCCCTAATTTAATGTTTCAAATATTGAAGTGTGGTCCATATTATTAAATATACAATATTCTCATATATTGAAAAAATCATTATTGTATGAAACCTTTGATTATACGAATCCACGTTTAATTACCATTTAGCATAGAAGATTAGAAAAGATCGATATATACTTCTTTAAAAATGTATTAAGGATATATTGACATCTGTAGACGCCATTTTCTCAAAATGAAGTCCGTGTGGCTTGACACAGTATTTATACAATTCTCGCCTTAGGCGAAAAATTAATAAATTTATTTTATTTATTTGTATTATTTTATTGTAAGTTTTGCACTCAGACTTTCATAAGCTGTTATTACCAGGTAACAGAGTTAATTACGAGAACAAAACTTACTTAACTACTTAAGTGTAATTCTCGCTTAATAATAAGTACATTAAGTTAATTATTACACATTTTCCTTAACTAAGATTAAAATTTGTAACATTTATTTACATGCCATACAGCTGTCCTTTGTTTAGAATAATTCGCTTAGATTAATCTTGATTAGACGCTCCATAAATTAACGTGGCACGGAATGATGTATTATTCGTTGAGGGTGATCTAAGACAGCTTCGCACGATTTATGCCGTGTTCCTGTGTTATTTATTTGAGAAATGTAAAAGATTGATACAAAAATATATTATAATGAAGCGAGATTTCCTAGTGGTTAGAGCACGTCAATTTGAACCAGTGATTGTGGGTTCAAACCTCTGCTAACACCGCTGAGTTATCAAGTATGATACTGTTTAAACTCATTTCGTGGTTGGCGGTAAAAGAAAACATCGTGAGGAAACCTGCATGTGCCGGGAGAAATTCTGACATATGTATATCCGCCCCGCAGTAGAGCAGCGTGGAACTTTAAGCTCCAAACATTTATGTTAATAGGAGAGGAGCCTTTTGTCCAGCAAACTGTAAAGGTCCCACCATTTACAGTTTGCTGTGAAGAAGTGATATTAGAAAATCATTTCTTAGTTGATCCGCGTGCTAAATTTTAGAAAAACTGTTCAGTGGTTTGAACTGCATGTTGATAGGTGAATCAGTTAGTAATCGTATCGTTGACGTATCTAAATATATATTCTGAAACAATCTATTTCCCAAAAAACAAAAAAAAATATTAATTACTACAAAACTTCATAGGAGAAACCGCTGGGCAAATCTGAAGATTTTTAAAAAATATATTGAAATCCGTTAAAGCGTTTATGCATAGAGAGTCCATTCTGTTCATTTTCAGATAACTAAACTTTCCATAAGCGGATGGGCTAATTTTAATAAGAATTTTGTAGGTGTTTGAGTGGGTCCCTAGATGCTTTAAAATTAAAATGAGATCCAGTAGTTGGCGATGTAGAGACAGAGAGAGAGAGTTGATCGAGGCTGCTAGTTTAAATATAATTTATCGACTTTAATTTGATATATTAAATAAATAAACACATATAGTAAACATTTTGAAAAGTTTTTAAGAAAATTAAAATAAGGAGGAGGTTCCTAATTTGTCATACATAAAAAGTCCCCTATTTTTACTTTCACCGATTACTCAAAACCGGCTTGAGAAATTTAGTTAATTGTTTTTGTTTGTAGTTTTTCAAAATTAGTGCCAATTTTCATCAAAATCGGTTCAGTAGTTTGGTTTTAAAATCAAAATAATTGGGACATCTCTGTCGATCATCTAAACGAAATTACGTATTGTGTATTTGAAGTCGATTCCCCTTTTTAAAAAGTCTTATTTGTAATGTTTTCGATATGAATATTTTTTTATTTGTTAAAAAGAAGAAGATTAATTAAAACACAGACGGACAGAAAGTTAATTGACAATGTACATAATTATATATTGATTCAATTATTACAGAGAAACGAGGATTAATTTGTCTTGTTAGTGAGAAATTTACGACACAATTTTAAGCTATTCAGGCGTATAGAAATAAATTACTCAAATTAATATTGTGTTTATAACGTCACATTCAAAATTTCGATACGAATTCAATTGATGTATTCAATTGATAATTATATGAATTTGAATATATTTGAAATAATATTACATTAATCTTGTAAACTAAGTTTTGCTTTTGCCCGTGACATTGTCTTTGAGGAGCAAAAACACGTTGGGGCAGTGGTCACTGCAACTGACTCAAGCGCAGGTCGCGGGTTCGATCCCCGCTCACGACAAATGTATGTATTGGCCATACGGATGTTTGTCGTGGTCTGGGTGTTTGTGTTAGTGTTGTGAGTGTTTCTGGACACCCGACACAAGGTCACGAGATCTTAATGGGGGCTGTGAGTGTGATTTGTTTATTATGAACGCGATCGTTTGTATGGATGTTTGGATGTTTGTTACTCTTTCACGCAAAAATACTGGACAGATTTTGGTGAAACTTTATAGGAATAAAGGTTATACATTAAAATAACACAAAGGCTATCTTTTATCAACATACAACGCCGGGGTTGGACACTAGTTTGTGTATATCTGTGGATCGTTTGTGGTATGCACATTCCCGGGGGTAGGCGAGGTAGTATCACGTGGTACACGCAATCTTTTGACTAAGGTACAGCCTAGCTATGGTCTACTGACTATAGCTTATATACGGAAGAGTTCGACCGTGGTGGTACCACATTCTCACAACAGATCGGCGTTAAGTAGGTAACTAATGTAACTACGTTTCTTATGGTGAGTGAGGAAGCCAGAAGCCTAAAACCCTATCCCATTGCTGTCATAATTTCCTATTCTATTTCATTCCTTATTCCTTTTTAAGCTAGTAACACATTTGTGTCTCGTCTTGGCTGTAACTGTCCATGGACAACGGTGATCACTTAACACCAGGTATCCCGCCTGCGTTCATGTTTTTATGTCCTTTAGAAGGTTCCATATCAAATTTAATATGACATAGTCTATAACAAGTGGACAATCAAGACGCTTCCTACGACACCTCATTTGGCAAATTATAGTAAGTAGATATTACATACATACATAAATAAACACATATTTAACAAGTATAATGTATAATAAGCAATAATGTGTCAACCCACAATAGGTAAAATTCAGGGATATTACTGTATTCTGCGTCACGTATTTAATATTATTCAAAAATATTTCGTGTGAAGTAAATGAGTACGGAAAAGTCTTTTGAACGTATTGAATATTGAAATGTGTTTCAAATTATTTCGATATAAAATAATGTCATACATTTACTGTTTGGACGCTGATATGTAATACTGTGTCAAGCCACAGGGACTTTATTTTGAGAAAATGGCATCTAAAGATGTCGAACCTATTCTTAACACAACTGTTTGAAGAAGCATACATCCATCTTTTCTCTTCTATTTTGATAAAAAGTATAATTAATAAATAGCAGATAGGCTAGTAAAGGGTTTTATCTAATAATAAGGTTTTCAAATATATGAAATTATTGCATAATCCTAAATAAGGAACTCACTTCAATATTCTAAACATTTGATTAAGAAACTTTTTTACGTACTTATTTAGTTCAGATGACTTGAATTTTTTGTGTAATGTTAAATAACGAAATACATTATCAGAATACATCGATATCTCTAAATTTAACTTTTTGCGGGTTGACACATTATTGCTTATCAGCATCCATTTAACTTATTATTAAATTAAATTTATAGCCGTTTGTGTCTTTGTTTTCTTATCGAGGTTTAAATTCTGGAGTTTTAGGGCTGCCGTTGGACACGTGGGACTTAACTGTAGGTCGGAAAGATTAATTGGATGAAAAAAGATTTTTAATCTAATGTTTAGAATATTGAATTGTGTTCCATATTTTGCAATATGTAATAATCACATTTATTTGAAAAACTTATTATTAGATAAAACTTTTACTATACCAATCTACCTTTAATTAATGATACCTGTTATCTAATAGAAAAGAAAAAGGCGGATAGATACTTCTTCGCAAAAATTTATTAAGAATAGGTTTAACATCTTTAGACGCCATTTTCTAAAAATGAAGTCCGTGTCTTGACATAGTATTGCTAATCAGTATCCAATTATAAATTCGTAGAATATTATTTAAACACGATAAAACTCGAAAACATTACCCATTCATTACACCGATAACGAACGTTAAAATTCGTATATAAAATCCTTAGATTAAAATATTCGTCACGTATTCAGTAAGAGTACATTCCGTCACGAATTTAGCGAATTATTCATAAAAAGGGCGGTTTTAGAACGGATTCTCGGCTCTTAAAGTGGGACCCTTTTATACACATTTACGTGTTAGCTGACATGAAAATGTTTGTATGTATGTGTGGGGTATGAGCTTTCGGAAATTAAGCATTTGTGCCATGTTGTATGATGTATTGTCTGATATTTTGGTGAGTGAAGTTTGTATAATTTTTCACATACATACCAATATGATAATTGGATGCTGATAAGCAATAATGTGTTAACCTACAAAAAGTCAAAATTGGAGATATTGATGTATTCTTATAATGCGTCATGTTTTTGACATGATTAAAAAAAATCAAGTCATCAAAACTACGTACGTAAATAAGTACGTTAAAATTAAATAAATTTAATCTTTCAAATATTGAAATTATAAAATATTATACAATAATCTCGTAAATTTTAAGTCTTATTATTAGACAAAAATTTTTATTAGGTACATCATTTCGCTTTTAACTCATCATACCTTTTATAAAAACAGATGAGAATAGATGGATATTTACTTCTACAAACAGATGTATAAAGAAGATTACGGTTTGACATCTTTACACGGTATTTTCTCAAAATGAAATCCGAGTGGTTTGTAGTATTGCTTATCAGCGTCCAATTAACATAAAAAATTATATAATATTAAATTTTATTTGCTTGGAATATAAGTTAATTTGATTTAACAAACTACTGTATCGATTTTAATAAAAATTTTATAAGGAATCTGAAAGTGAAGCATTTCAGATAAAAAATGATTTTCAAAATCGATTTAGACATAATGGAGTTCTTACGTAACAAACATAAAAAATACTACTAATTAAGAATCTCCTCTTTAATTGAAATTGGTTGATAAATGCGACAGTGTCTGACCGTCTATTTGTTAAATTTTCACACCTAAGCCGCTAATCAAATTTTGATTGAGCAGCGTGGTGGATTAAGCTTTAAACCTTCTCCATAACAGGAGAGGAAGTCTTTGCCCAGCAGTGGGACGTTTACAGGCAGTTACTTTACTTTACTAAGTAATATTAGACGTGAAATTGTATCAAACATCAATTTTGGTTTTGTAACCAGTTCCGCGGATACGGTCTCTTATTTATTGACCAATTGGGACGAATTTACGAGTAATTCACTGTACTTTATGAACGCGAAGTATCTAATGATTACAATTAGTGGTATCGTTATTTGTTTTGCAATTGAATTTCTATTTCCATTTATTTCTATTTAATTTTAGTTGTCTTTTATTAGACTATATTGATTTAGGCGAATAATACTTGTATATACAATTAATTAATTTAAAAAGTCAAAAGTCTGCGTGGTTTTGTAAACCATTCGCAGTGAGAATTATTACGAACCATCTTTAAATCGTTTTAGGCCCTAAACGGTAATTCTGATTTAAAAACGATATGAGAAACCTTAGCATTATTTTTAAGTACCTATTCAACGATACCCTGCTTGATATAGTTCGTCGATTAAATTTTTTTTCTTTTTCACATTATGGCATTCGAACCGGCTATTTTAAATTTTCCTAATTTTTCAACACAAAATGCTTTCTACATTTGCACCGTCATGACGTCAAGCAACGTGTCATTTAATAAAATTAGCCTAAGCGTTTGGTCTAAATAATGCCACAAAGGTATAAACCCACACATATACATATATAGACAGATTACCCTCCTTTACGTGACCCAGTCGGTTAAAAACCAAAATACTACTCACTGATTAATCACAAAATCTCATAATCAATAACACCTACAAACTTAAAATTTGACAGGTAGATTCCTATAGGGTGTAGACATGCGTTATAAACGGATTTTACGAAACTCGGGTGGAGTACTAAGAGGGTAAAACGGGGATTGGAACTTTGTATGAAAGTCCTATGTTTTTGATGTAAGAGACTCCAAATTTAAAATTTATGCTTTATATGTATAAAGCAGGTGTTGAGATGTACTAATTATGTATCATAAGAAATCAACTCCCTTTAATTGGACGCTGATATGCAATACTGTGTCAAGCCACACGGACTTCATTTTGAGAAAATGGCGTCTAAATATGTCAAACCTATTCTTAACACATCTGTTTGAAGAAGTATGTATATATCCACCTTTTCTTTTATTTTTTGATAAAAGGTATAATTAATTAAAAGCAGATTGATATATTTCATTAAATATCTAATAAGAAGTTTTTCAAATATTTGAGATTATTGTATAAATTTCAAAATATGGAACGCATTTGAAATTCGAAAAAATTAATTAGGAAACTTTTTTCCGTACTTTTTTAGTTTATATGACCTTAATTTTTTTGGATGATGTTAAATAGGTGATGCAATATCAAAATACATCAATATCTCAAAACTTGACTCTTTGTGGGTTGACACATTATTGCTTATCAGCATCCAATTGTAATGTGATATCGTAAAAGATTACATTGCACCCGTTCAACGCCGGGGCGGATCGCGGGGCGGTTTTCCGCTCAGACTTTCATAAAGATTTACAGTTTAAGTTTTTTTGTCATTGCTTTACACGAAAGAATTTCCTGTCAGTGCCTTATTCTTCTAAGCCACGACTTTCGTAACTACTTACGACGTATCTGTTACTAGGTTACAGAGTTGTTTTATATCGCTCTTGGTAAAACATACAAATGGAATTCTCGCCATCGATAAATGACAATTTGTCGTGACCCAAAAAAAACCTCTGTCCAACATTGACTTGTTACGTGTATCTATAAATCTAGGTAGTCTTAGCATTTAGACCTTTCATGGGTGTCCTTATTGAACCCATCGACCTTTTTTATCAGAAAATAACGCCGGAACGAATATTAAAAAGTTACTCAGGATCGCGTTTGATTGGTTGATAAGCGATGGAAAGCTATCGCATGTTCATTAGGCGAGAATTACACTTATAAGTTTTTCTCTCAGCTTTTCATAATCTATACTAATATTAAAAAGCTGAAGAATTTGTTTGTTTGTTTGTACTCGCTTATCACAGGAACTACAAGTTCGAATTGAAAAATTCTTTCGTGCTATTACATCACGCTACGAGTCATAGGAAACGAAGCAGTAACCATAAACGCGAGTGAAACCACAAAGGTTCGACAGACGCGTTGGCGCAATGGTCACTGCAACTGACTAAAGCGCTAACGGTCGCGGGTTCGATCCCCGCTCACGGCAAACGTGTATTGGCCATACAGATGTTTGTCGTGGTCTGAGTGTTTGTGTTAGTGTGGTGAGTGTTTCCGGACCCCCGACACAATGTCATGAGATCTTAATGGGGGCCGTTGAGTGTGATGCGTTAAAAAAAAGGACAGCTAGTGATTTACATAAGTCATTTTTCATTGCTCTACACCTGAAAGAATTTGACATACATAGCTTTCGTAACAACTTACGAGGTGTCTGTTACTAGGGTACAACGTTGTTTTATATCACTCTCGAGAGTGAAATTAATAAATATTGGCTGCTAACCGTGACTACTACTGCGACAGACAGTTTCATAGTGATCAATATTTTGCGCGTATATTAATACATTTCACCTTCAACTTATCTAGAGCCGAGATGGCATAGTGGTTAGGACACGTCGATCTTAACCGATGTTCGCAGGCTCGAACCCCGGTTGGCACCATTGATTTTTGAAGTGCTAAATTAGTGTTTAAATTCAACTTGAACTCGGCGGTGAGGAAATTTGCATGGGCTAGGAGAAATTCTGACACATGTATATCCGCCAACCCGCAGTGGAGCAGCGTGGTAGATTAAGCTCTAAAACATTCTCCTTAATAGGAGAGGAGGCCTTTGCCCACCAGTGGGATATTAACAGGCTGTTACTTTACTTTATTTTACCCTTATCTACTCATGTGATGATTGATTCAATTAATTGTAATTCTTTAAAACAATTTTAGTACGCAGTGTACCGGACTTAGCGTCTAGTAGAGTTTATATTATCGCTTTTATTCGAACACTATCTCTTCTTAAATGGATATTGGTTTGCGTTCACAGTCGTTACGTTTCCTTCTATTAAAGAATTTTAATTTTAATTCAGCCCCACGGCCTTATTAAGCTGATAGATTGGCAAAGGAATCGACTAATCGGAATTTTATGGACTTTAGACTTTAAAAGTTTAAAAAAACTGCGTCGGGGACTTTTTTTATTGCCCCATTTTATCAAGTCTTTGTATAAATCAAAAACCCGACGGTGTAAGAAGACCATAGAGAATCGTTATTAAACAAATTTAAATCGTTATAGATTCTAAATGATAGTTCTGATTGACGAATGATATATGAAACCTAAGAATGATTTTTAAGTACTTATTCAATGATACTCCACTTAACACAGTTCGTCGATTTTATTTTTTTTTCTTTTTCACATTCAAAATCAAAAGCAATCCAAATCAAAAAATACTTTATTCAAGTAGGCTCTTACGAGCACTTTTGAATCGTCATACATGAAAATAACACAAAAAAAAAACATAAATAATGAAGCTACCACCGGTTCGGAACGCAGATTCTACCGAGAAGAACCAGCAAGAAACTCGATAGTTACTCTTTTAAAATATTGTAAATACAACACAGTTTATGATTACATATTAATTATTGATCCTACGAAATTCAGCATATACTACGCCCACGCATCTTTATCGTCAAAGTTATCTTGTATAGTAATATGCTTTAGCTATTAGAGACTTTTTAACATATGATTTAAATCTATTCATTGAAAACTGCAATCGTTTCTGACACAACATTCATTATGGCGTCAGCCATTTTGATTTTTCCAAATAATCAAAATAGGTAATGTTGTTTACTTGTGACCCCGACGAATGCAACTTCGTCGAAACGCCGGGCAATAAAAAGGTATTACTACCATTAGTTATCGCGATAAAACCCGTTACTTTAAATATGAAGGCTTATTTCAGTTATTTTAATTATAAAACTAATCCACTGAACCGATTTTGATGAAATTTCTACGGGACTGGAAGTATTAATAAAAAAACTATTAACCGAATCGATATATAAAAAAATTATCGATGAACATAACATTACATTACATAACGTTTTGACAGACACGTTGGCGCAGTGGTCACTGCAACTGACTAGCGCCAACGGTCGTGGGTTCGATCCCCGCTCACGGCGAATGTCTGTATTGGCCATACGGACAGTTGTCGTGGTCTGGGTTACCCACGACACAAGGTCACAAGATCCTAATGCCATTGAGTGTGGTGCATTTATTTATTTATAACATGAAAAAGTCCTTTTTATAGTCGATTATATTTATAGTAGATTATTACATTTTATAATGCAACGTACGAATCGAGAAATATCGGTTAAGTTTTTGAGTAATCAGTGAACATACACGAATAAGTCCTGGACGAATTAAGAACCTTTTTTGGAAATCAATTGAAAAAGTAAATTATATTGATTATTTGTAAATGATTTAATAAACGAAGATTCTAAGAAAAACGTCTAGACAGAGTAAATAAATTTCCTATTAACTATCAACGAGTATAAATATTATATACATAATTACACATATATTATGACAAATTGTACCTATATCTTAAACTTCTTGCGCTTCTTAGTTTTTTTTTTTTCATAAAAATAGCCAGCAAAGGACAAAGTGGGATATTTTTTTATAAAAAAGTGAAGCATACGATCAAATAGTACCTAATGTTAAGCAGTTACTATCGCCCATGGACATCTGTAACACCAGGAGCGTTGCGGGCGCGTTGTCGGCCTTTGACGGTGTCTATACACTCGACGCTTGAAAACGCCCAAATTATAGCGCTCTGGGAAAACCTCAGGAGGTAGATCATTCCACAGCCTGCACGTACGCGGGAAAAAAGATCGTGAAACCCGCACATTGGATACCGACTATGCGTACATGTGAATGATGTCGAGTCCTGAGGCAAAGAGTGCGATGGTAAAAGCGAGACGATGGCACCATGTCATTATATAAATAATCACCGCCGCCCATAAACATTTGCAGATGAGACGCCATAAATGCCAGTTTTAAAAGGAATAGGCCAATAAACACATAAATAAACGCATCACACTAAAGTGCCCCCATTAGGATCTTATAATCTTGTGTCGGGGATCCGGATACACACAACACAAACACCCAGACCACGAAAACATCCGTATGGCCAATACAAACGCTTATCGTGAATCGAACCCGCTACGGGTAGCGCTTCAAACAGTTGCAGTGACCACTGCGCCAACCTGTCGTTTAAGATTTTTTTTTTTTCAAAAAAATTAAACCGATTTTTAAAAACGAATCAAGAGATATAAATAAACTAAAAGACAAAAAATAAATGTTTTCTACAACATTATGAAGTCGGTGCCAAGTAAGACATTGGAAGTCGGCGCCAAGTAAGACCTTTCTCGTCTTATATATTAGGAAATATAACCCTTTAAAAAAAATTCAAAATCGGTCCATAAACGGAGTAACCGGTCAACATCCATAAAAAAGTCCCCGACGAATTGAGAACCTCCCCCTTTTTTGTGGAAGTCGGTTAAAAAGGAAGTAAGGAAAGGAATAGGGATCGCCCACTTCACCTATCTAGGAACCAAAGCATAAACCTTTACAGCGTGTAGTTATAAACACACAAGATATCGTATTTGCAAGATTTATGTAAGTAATATTTCAATATAGGCATTTTCCATTTACCCTATAATCTTGAATTATAAGTTATAACGAGATACTTTTATTTTTCGCCATGAATCCATACTAATAAATATAAAAATGAAGTATCTGTTTGTAATTTCAAATTCATAGATTAACATATGAAAATTTATAGGGCTCTTACGTACATCAATTTTTAACATATTTCAAATTCAAACTCAAAATATACTTTATTCAAATAGGCTTATTAAAGCACTTTTGAATCGTCAATTTACAGGTCCATTAAACGCATCACATCACACCCAACGCCCCCCATTAAGATCTTATGACCTTGTGTCGGGGGTCCGGAAACACATACAACACTAACACAAACACCCAGACAGCGACAAACATCTGTATGGCCAATACAGACGTTTGCCGCGAGCGGGGATCGAACCCGCGACCGTAAGCGCTTTAGTCAGTTGCAATGACCACTGCGCCAACGACTCTGTCAAGTCCATTGTTTATAGATTTCTTTTGTACAGCTACCATTTTTTTGTCTGTCTATCCTTCTGTTTGTTCCGGCTAATCTTTGAAACGGCTGAACCGATTTTGACGGTACTTTACAGATAGCTAATGTTATTAAGAATAACTTAGACTATTTTTATTTTAGAAGTTTTTCTTCGTCATAATTTTTCGCAGACGAAGTCGCTGGCACCAGCTAGTCGAAAATTCAATTCACGTTGTATTTGACACAGATATATTACTCCACATTAACGCAATTTTTTCACGAAAACAAATTACGTGAGGTCGTTGCCCCTCACACGTCATTTGAATTTATATTCTTTTTCCTTCAAAACTTAGTAAGAAGTTCGCGAACGAAATTTCTCATTTTCGCAATATTTACGACATCATTTCAAGCGCTTAAAACGTAAGGTTTGACTGGCGTTTTAATGAATCAGCTCGTTAAGTTCAGAACCGATATATGAGATTTTCGTTTGGAACACCTTATATATACCAATTTATTATTATATACCAATAGCTAACCAATAAATAGCCGTGCTCGTGACTTAGTGTAGATCACAGGATGGTATGTTTCATGCAAAGCAAGGCTCTTCTCTCAAGAAATGAAATTTCATTGCATGAAATGTAGATTATTCCAGATGGTCATATGGTATATTTTATGTATATATCGCTGCTTTTCAAGAATATCGATGGAACTAAAAATGATGAATTTTAGGGAATGGGGTTTTTAAATGTCTATTAATGTGTTCGTGCTTAGCTGCGAAATTTAAACGATCCCTTGATGTTAAAACTTTATTCATTTAAAGAAAATTCATCATCGCAACTCTTTTCATGATAAAACATCAAAGATTTTGAAATACTTAGTTCTATTTGTTAGAATTTTGAATTACTACGATATTCTTGCAAACCAGCGATATGTGTATTAAATTAAAACAAACTCTTCATCAACGCAAGCGAAGTCGCGTGGAAAAGCTTGTATAACGTTGAAGAGGTTGTTAGAAGGCTGAATCGTAGAAACAACTAGTTCAATTTTTAAATTATTTTTGCTTTGGAATGTTTGTTTATTGGGGAAAATTATAAGCTGAAAGCGTGTACAAATTTACGCACGGGCACGAAGCGTGTATTTCACGTGCTTGCTGCGTGCATTCAATGGCTTTGGACGTGTTTTCTAGGCGAGCACACGCATGCGGGATCACGAGGTAGTACAAACACACGGCGTGCACGCTAAACAATCGTGAATATATTCTATGATATCCATACTACTACGAATTTCTAAGATACATGTTGTAGGAAGTTTTTATTTTGCTTGAATTTGAATTTAAATTGATGATAGCTGAACAGTTTTAGCCGCGAAATATATTGAAAGTGTATTAAATATTAAATAAATGACATAAACGCATCACATCTAACTTTCCTCACTAGGATCTTATAATCCTGTGTCGGGAATCCGGAAACACACACAACAAAGTATAGTAAACTACCTATCTCTCGCAGTTTCACTTACTACACGGCTACTGCTTCGCTCTTATGGATCAAAGCATGTACCAGTCCTGAATCCTCGGGCTATCGAACGCAAAAAATCTTTCAAAATCAATAGTTTCAAAGATTAATACCTACATACAAACTTACATTCAAATTTTTCCTCCATATAATATTAGTAAAGAATTCTTACGCCCTCATGTCAAAAAATGCACCGAAAATACTCATAATATATTTAAATCTTGGCCCATATCTTCAACCCGTTCCATTTACCTACAGACATGGGGTCATTTTTGAGTAGCATTAATAATTTGACTATTAAGTGTTGAAATTCTTAAGGTGTTAACGTCTTACCTTGCATTGTGGGAATTGTTCGGGCGGCCTCGTGACTCTCCAGCCCAGTAAGGGGGGGATGCAGACGAGGGCGCTCATCAGCCACACCGCCGCTATCATGAGCGCTGCGCGCGCTGGCGTTCTCTTCTTGAGGTAGTCTACAGCCTAAAACAAGAATATTTCATTAGTACTAACTTACTTTTGAACCGATAAAGAAGGTTCTCAATTCGTTGAGTATGTTTCATACGAACTATCATTACCTATTTTATCCCCTTGGGGGTAGGTTTAATCAAAATTCTTAGCGGATGCCTACGTCATAACATCTACCTACATGCCAAATTTCATTCCAATCCGTCCAGTGGTATGGGTTTTTTTTTGTCGTTGATATCACAAAATGTTTCTTTACTCTTTCTTGTATGTATATATATATATATATATATATATATATATATATATATATATATATATATATGTGTACTTCTTTCAACAAATATATTAAGAATAGGTTTGACATCTTTAGACGCCATTTTCTCAAAATAAAGTCCGTGTGGCATGACGCAGTATCAAAGCTCTAGATGTACAATAGCGACAAAAATGTTTAATACCCTTATAAAATCACGACTCATATAAACTCCGTGTAATTGTAATAATATTCGTTCTTTCTCCGTTATGTACTAGCGAATCTCTACTAATATGTAAATGAAATTGCAAGGTTTATTTGTTTGGCCTTCTTTCACACTTCAACGCTTTATCCAAGTATCGTGATTTGGCATACATTTACGATATGGATACGGTCAGCTCTATAATTTTTATACTAATCCATAAAGTATGGCATATATGAATGCTGATTAGCAATAATGTGTCAACACACAAAAAGTCAAATTTAGAGATATTGATATATTCTGATACATCACGTGTTAAACATTATTAAAAAAATTCAAGAAGAACTAAATAAGTACGTAAAAAATATCTTAATTTAATTTTAGAATATTGAAGTGTTCAATATTTTGGGTTATGCAATAATCTCTGTAGTGTTTGTGTATCTATACAAAAAAGGTACTGACGCTGTCTCACACACACAAGTAGTGGAGGGGCGGTATCAGCCGTCAGTCATGCGATGAGCGCCGGCGCAACCGGACGCGATAGTGGATAACTACTTGGTGTGCCCGTGAGCCAGTGTACGACCACATACTACTAACTAGGATAGGTAGAAGCACTACAATCTCATATATTTAAAAAAAACTTATTATTAGATAAAACTATATAATTTTTATCTATTTTCATAAAAGGTATGATAAATTTAAAACAGATTGGTTCAATAAAATGTTTTATCTATATTCATAAGCTTTTTTTCGTACTTCCTTTTCCGGGTTTAATAATGTTAAATATAAACGCATAATCAGAATACATCAACATCTCCGACTATAACTTTTTGTGGGTTGACACATTATTGCTTACCAGCGTCCATTCGTGGAATGCGTTTCGAATCCAAAGTGCATTATGCAAAACCATTAACCCGATATTCGCTTGGCAATCTTAATGCAGTGCGATGAAATATTTTGTTAGCATTAAATTTTGTCTCGAGCTCATAAGGGATTCGCATACCAATGTTTGTATTGAGAGGAAATCTGTGTAAATAATTACGTGGAATGTTTAGGTGTTAATATTATATTCAAGATGTTATGCCATTCATCTTAGAGTTTGTTCGAGAACTTTACACAAAAATAGAAATAAGAATGTGTAGAAAATTGGTACTTGTATACTCAATAATATACAAGTACCAATTTTCTTAATATTCATTTTAATTTGAATTGTTATTAGCTGTGGCTCGCGGATTCAAAAAAAACTATTTATATAATGTTTACCTTTCCTACTTAAGTCGGATATTGTTTACTATTTCATTCGTTTCAATTTTGTTCTCGCGTAACTTTCATATTTTTGTCATTTATTAATTCAAATAAATATATTTTTTTAATAAAGTAGCCTAAGTTACTCCTTATAACAGCTACCTGTGAGTGAAAGTCTCGTCAAAATCGGTGCAACCATCTCAGTGATCAGCCGGACCAAACAGACAGACAGAAATTTAAAAAATTGTGTTTCTGATCTGAGTACCGTGTATACTTTGACTTTAATTGAAATGCATTTAGTTAAAAGCTGTTATGAAATTACAAATACACACCTAAATGTATTTGTATACAGAACTATTATTCATTTATATAAAGATATACATCGAAATTATAAAGCACTGCAACAAAATAACACAAGCTAATAATGCCTTCGTTTTCTTTTGCACTGTCAATTATAGCTTATTAACCTCATGGCTTCACTCCCATTTTGATATACCTCCATCGAAATCTTATTTCTCTGTCGTGACCGGCGTAACAAAACCTACATTAACCCTTAAATACATGGTTTTTTATTGCGGCTTGGAAAAAATGTTTCCTGGCAGGTATTTGGGTTTTTACCTAATAATAGAAAAAGCACTCTTATATTAATGAATACAAAATTACGGAGACGCTTCTTAGTCGACCGCCAAATAGAAATGTAAAATGCTTGATTTGCTGCCGAAAGGATCATGGCAGAAAGAACAATGGCAGATTTTCATACATCGTTTTCACTGATATCGAATTGACGCGTCTTAAAATGAAAAAATATGTAAACTGTAGGGGATACACAGCATAAACATAATCTGAAAGAATTATTTTATTTGGAAGCCACAAAAAACAGATTTTTGCATTTTAATAGTTAGAGGTTAGCTTCACAAATCACTGTTTTCCTAACAGTTTGAGCTGGTATTCGTTGGCGATGAATAATTTTTAGCACAAAAGACGTCAGTTTTCTTGGTTGTCAACTAAAATTGAAAATAAAAAACATGTATAGCCATTTGAAAATAAAAAACATATATGTAGGTATGTGTAGGTACTCCGTTGATGACACAGAAATAAGTATGTAATTTATGTTAGTGCTGTATATAATAATTATACATTGTAATTTCTAATTTCTCGATTGTCTATAGCCAGAAGCTTAGTTATTAGTAGTGGTGTTTCAGCAACATATTTCGGCAGGTAGCTGTGAGTTATATCTCTCTTCAATCGTGTCGGTTCGCCATACCATTGGCCCATGATAATAATATATAACATAACAGACACTTGTATATTCAGCCACGCTCACAATTTTAACTAACTTTAAAAAGGAGGAAGTTATCAACTCGGTCGATATTTTTATATATGCACAAAGATTACTCAAAAATCAAGGGAATTTCTCAAAAATTACAGGGACACCTATTGCCATTTTGGCTATTTTCAAAATATAAACTCGATAATTTGCTCACGAAAAGTAGCATTTAATGTGTGGCGTGGAATTGATGATGGAGACCACAAATATGATAACATATTTTATTGAATTATCAATTGTGACCTATAATATAATAACTTATTATCAAAATGTTGTTTAGAAAAAATGTTATTTAAAGCTTTTTAGTTTACTTTTGAAGTCGTTTTATTTTTTGTTCTAAAGTTATTAGGTCACCACTATTAAGAGAAATAAAACAAATATTTTAAAAATAATTTATTCTGAATTTTCTGAATGTTGTTTTGTCGACTTGTTCCAGCTTGTTGTTCAGAGCCAGTAGTTTGATAAGGACTCTGATTCACAGCCGATAACGAAAGTTCCCAGCATGCTTCACAAACGTAATCGTCATCAGTAGCCTAAAAGTAGAATGATAATACATTTTAAGATAAGTATTCTACGAGTTCCGCATTGTATAAGGTGAACGTTACAATAATAAGACACATAAATATTTGCAAACTTACGATTTGTGGATAAATCCAATTGCAAAGCAGTGTACATACTCTCGTGTTTTGCTCCAGGATTTTATATCGGCGAAGAGTATTCAAGCAGATGTTACAATTGGCGCACAAAGTTCGTTTGCGTCTGTTATCCATTTTCATTTCATTTCATCAAATTTCTGCCATGATCCTTTGCCTAAATGTTTTTGAACGCGTCTAAGAATGTGACTTATACTAAACTCAATTATTCAATTTGTTCATTTTTTTAATGATTTCGGTTTAGTCCATGAAAGCCACAAAAAATTGTCTTAAATAATTAAAATCTTAATTACTTCCGGTTTCGTTTAGAATAAATGGCGATGTATAGTGTTGCAATTTAAGAAAAAAAAAAACAAAGAGATGCAATTTGTATAGCCTTGCGTATCATATTAGTAGTGACAAAAATTATAACATATCCTGTGATTGATCGTAATAATGATTAATTACAATGAAATAAATAATAATCTCCCTGTTTCTTGTATTTATTACTATATGTACATACTCTTTACAACCGGTAAGAACGCAACTATACGGGAATTATAACAATAATAATGACAACATTATGTGACGGTATGTTGAATTCGACATTACAATATATGTCAGTAGTCTAGTGTGATCTAGTGCTACGCTATTTGCTTATAAGTCTATATCCTTAGTTTCCTTCAGTTTTAACCTTCGCTTTGCCCACGGACTTGATTCTTTGCTTTACTTTTTGACTTTTGCTTGCTCTCGGACTGATAAAAACGACACATCGTGATTTTTCTGACGGACCCTGATATTGCTTGAAGATTTGAATATTATCTGCTTGAAAATGGATAACAGACGCAAACGAACTTTGTGCGCCAATTGTAACATCTGCTTGAATACTCTTCGCCGATATAAAATCCTGGAGCAAAACACGAGAGTATGTACACTGCTTTGCAATTGGATTTATCCACAAATCGTAAGTTTGCAAATATTTATGTGTCTTATTATTGTAACGTTCACCTTATACAATGCGGAACTCGTAGAATACTTATCTTAAAATGTATTATCATTCTACTTTTAGGCTACTGATGACGATTACGTTTGTGAAGCATGCTGGGAACTTTCGTTATCGGCTGTGAATCAGAGTCCTTATCAAACTACTGGCTCTGAACAACAAGCTGGAACAAGTCGACAAAACAACATTCAGAAAATTCAGAATAAATTATTTTTAAAATATTTGTTTTATTTCTCTTAATAGTGGTGACCTAATAACTTTAGAACAAAAAATAAAACGACTTCAAAAGTAAACTAAAAAGCTTTAAATAACATTTTTTCTAAACAACATTTTGATAATAAGTTATTATATTATAGGTCACAATTGATAATTCAATAAAATATGTTATCATATTAGTGGTCTCCATCATCAATTCCACGCCACACATTAAATGCTACTTTTCGTGAGCAAATTATCGAGTTTATATTTTGAAAATAGCCAAAATGGCAATAGGTGTCCCTGTAATTTTTGAGAAATTCCCTTGATTTTTGAGTAATCTTTGTGCATATATAAAAATATCGACCGAGTTGATAACTTCCTCCTTTTTAAAGTTAGTTAAAATTGTGAGCGTGGCTGAATATACAAGTGTCTGTTATGTTATATATTATTATCATGGGCCAATGGTATGGCGAACCGACACGATTGAAGAGAGATATAACTCACAGCTACCTGCCGAAATATGTTGCTGAAACACCACTACTAATAACTAAGCTTCTGGCTATAGACAATCGAGAAATTAGAAATTACAATGTATAATTATTATATACAGCACTAACATAAATTACATACTTATTTCTGTGTCATCAACGGAGTACCTACACATACCTACATATATGTTTTTTATTTTCAAATGGCTATACATGTTTTTTATTTTCAATTTTAGTTGACAACCAAGAAAACTGACGTCTTTTGTGCTAAAAATTATTCATCGCCAACGAATACCAGCTCAAACTGTTAGGAAAACAGTGATTTGTGAAGCTAACCTCTAACTATTAAAATGCAAAAATCTGTTTTTTGTGGCTTCCAAATAAAATAATTCTTTCAGATTATGTTTATGCTGTGTATCCCCTACAGTTTACATATTTTTTCATTTTAAGACGCGTCAATTCGATATCAGTGAAAACGATGTATGAAAATCTGCCATTGTTCTTTGCATAATTTCTTTTTTAACACTCACTATATTTATTATCTATGTATGTGTCGTTAAAGTGCGCTCGGAAACACATACCACATGACTTCAATAACATAACGTGAAATGTGGTGTGTATACATTTGGCAACAAGATGCATTTAAGGGTTAATACGAGTGAAGTTTCGAGAAAGAGATAGTCTAAAATATATTCTGTTCTATGTTCTACTAGCAAAATATCTGCAAAAGAGGCCATGGAGCTTAATCCACCGCTGCTCCATTTAAACTCGAGCACGACTTGAATTGTAAATACCAGTTCAGTGCTCAAAAAACTCAATGGTAGGATTTTAACTAAGACCTAAACTACGCTAGGCCTTAAGTATATGAAACTCAAAATCAAACTCAAAATATACTTTATTCAAAATACAGCACTTTCGAATCGTCAAGTTACATGTCTTTTTTTTTAGATTCCTATAAAGCTACTTTACATATTTTTTTATAAAAAAGAACCGACAAGTAACTCGATAGTCTTTTAAAATCATTCATACATAACGTATTTTTATTACATTTTAATTTTGTTATCCTGATAGAAAATCAACGCGTATCAAATCCACGTTTCTTTATCGTCAAAATATTCTCTCATAGTATAATATTATCTATTAAAGATTTTTTACCAGAATGAACTGGGTGAAACGGGGGGAAATAATACTTTACGCGTGTGAGCCGCGAACATAAGCGAGTATATAAAGGTCGATCTTTATTAAATTCTTTTATTATTATGACTAGCTACTCATTCTGGGCATTTGTTCAGCTGATCTAAACATTTATCGTACAAGAATTCTAATTTTCGTATCCCGTTCTAGCTCGTTAATGTTTTAGTGTAAACACTGAACGAGCGTTTGTACTGAAATACCAAGAAATAACGCACAACATAAAACTCTGTAACTTATCCTAGCCAGCCTCACGAAAGCTGCAAGTCAAAAAAAGGTCTGTTAAAATTAAAATCACTGATAGTAAATTGGCACAACTAAAAGCCATAAACCAAAGAATTAAATTGAATTGATAGTAAATTATTTCGAATGTAAAGCAATGACATCTTATGTAAATTTATATGAAACTCTGAGTGTAATACTGATAAGTGTAATTTTCCCACAATAGAAAGGGTAAATATTAATTTGTGCGAAACCCTCTCGTCATCAAAATGTTTGTTATGATTTATTGCGGGAATAAGTGATGCCCGTCTTAGAAATGTCAGCGGCATTCGTACTTTGAACGAGCTTTAACGGAAATGTCTGTCTGATATGGTAAGATACAAAATATTATATAACTATAGATACTAAGTACATTTAAAAAAAAATTTCAAGTCATCTAAATTAAATAATTACGGAAGAATGTTTCTTTCTTAGTTTGGAATTTCAAATGCGTTCCATATTTTGCAATTTATACAATAATCTCGTATATTTGAAAAACTTATTATTATATAAAACTTAATTATACCAATCTGTTTTTAATTGAATATTCCTTTTATCAATAGGAAAGTAAAGATAGATATATTCTTCTTCATACGAATTTAGTAAGAATAGGTGTGATATCTTAAGACGCCATTTTTTCAAAATGAAGTCCGCGTGGCTTGACACAGTAAAGCTTATCAGCGACCAGATATTGCGTTCATAATATTAAATCTGTACCCTTTTCCTACATTGATAAGATTGAATTATTGGCCCAAAGACCCTATTACTAAGAGGTCTGTCTGTTCGTTCGGGTGTCAGATGCATGGTAATGTGTGTAATGTTTTTTATTGAATGTATATTTGGACGCTGATAAGCAATACTGTGTCAAGTCACACGGACTTCATTATGAGAAAATGGCGTCTAAAGATGTCAACCTATTCTTAATAAATATGTTTTAAGAAGTATTTATCCATCTTTACGTTTCTTTTTTGATAAAAGGTATAATGAATTAAAAGCAGATTGATATATTTAATATATTATCTAATAAAAAAGTTCTTATAAATTTTCACGCAAAATATGGAACGCACTTGAAATTCGAAACAATTAATTAAGAAACTTTTTTCCGTATTTATTTAGTTTATGTGCCTTGAATTTTTTTTAATGCTGTTAAACAGGTAAAGCAGTATCAAAATACATCAATATCTCGGATTTTGACCTTTTGCGGGTTGACACATTATTGCTTATCAGCATCCATTTATTCATAATAAAATATATAAGCTATAAGTGTGCGAAATTTCATATTTACTATTCCGTCCGCGCAATTTTCGTAAAAACGGGTACAAGTTTTTGCTTTACGTATTATAATAAACTAGCTGCTGCTCCCGACTTCGTCTGCGATGTCTGTGATGCCTACGTCATAGTAGCTCTATGCATGCAAAGTCTCTGCCCGTTTGGTTTAAAATTGACAAAGTTTCATTCTAACTTTCATCTCCTATTTTATCCCCTTTGGGGTAGAGTTAATCAAAGTCCTCTCTTAGCGGATGCCTACGACATAACATCTACCTGCATGCCAAATTTCAGATCCGTCCAATGCTTTGGGCTGTGCGTTGATAGATCACTATGTCAGTCAGTCACCTTTAAGTTATTTATATTAAGAGATTGTTGTAGAGCCAATTTGTTTCTTTGTACGACTAGTTATTTAGTATAGTTTATTTGGTGACATTCAACTATTAAATTACAAAAAAATATATAATATATTTTAAATGTTTTTACACGAAACCTGTGACGCTTTTAAGACATAAATAGTAAATAAAAATGGTTTTTGAACTGAAGTTATAATATTTGCTAAGTTGCGTTCATAATAGTAAAGTATGTATATGAGTTAACCGATAAAATAGCTCGTTAGTGGATTAAGTTTACACATAAATGTTAAACTTGCTATAAAAATTTATGTAAAAACTTTTTTACGCGGTGGAAATCGTTATTAATCGCAGAAACTACTTAACAGTTTTTTAACATAGTTAAGCGACTTTAATAGATCAAAAATAAAAGGTTCTATGTTCAATTTGAACGAAAGTCGCAGCGGTCGCTGCAACTGACTCAAGCGCTAACGGTCGCGGGTTCGATCGCCGCTCACGGCAAATGTCTGTATTGGCCATACGGATGTTTGTCGTGGTCTGACTGTTTGTGTTAATGTTATGTGTTTCCGGACCCCCAACACCGTCACGCGATCTTAATGGGGGCCGTTGAGTATACGTCTTCAAACTAATTTATTAAGAATCGGTTTGACATCTTTAGATGCTATTTTCTCAAAATGAAGTCCATGTGGCCTGACGCAGTATTGCTTATCAGCCTCACAAATTCAAATTTGCATATGGGTTTTTTTTAGGACGTATGTGCTCACTAAGACGGGATTTTGCATAAATCAAACCCTAAGGGGGTGAAACTGGAACCACGAGGGGCCGCTAGTCAGAGAATATAGATAAAAAAACTCCAGAAAAACAGATAAAACATTGTATTTTGTACAAATAATAGATGGATGCGGAAATTAGCGGTGAGTTCTCGGTTTATAAGTTTAATAGTTAAGCCTCGCTTACAAGTGTTCCATTTCGCACATTTTAACTGCACGTTTTCAAACCGTATAAACTATTTTAGGGTGCGCATAAATTTCAAATGCTGTTAGTTTTGTAGAGTTTCTCTCGTATTTCGAATAAAAGTTTACAATGTAGCGTTGTTTTAAATGATTTCCGCATCGAAAATTAAAGTTTTTGATTTTATTACATAATATGTAACATAAATGATACAGCGTATATGAAATGCTGTATGTAAATCAAAAAGTTAATAATAATATACATTTTTGTATATTTTACAAAAATCGAAAGTGAAAAACCTTTTTTTAAATCGGTTCAAAATCAAAACAAAATTTCAATAACTCAAGTAAATATTCATGTGAACGATCAAATACATTTAATGACTCTTCCGACCCAAGAAGCATCTATACTAATATTATGAAGAGTTTGTTCTTTTGAACGCGCTAAGCTCAGACACTTCTGGTTCGAATTTTTTTTTTGTTATTTATAATTTATTTATTGAAGAAAGCTATAGGCTATATTACATCACGCTACGACTTATAGGAGCGAAGCAGTTACCATAAACGCGAGTGAAACCGAAAGGGACAGCTAGTATAGAATGAAACAATGTCCCCACAAAAGCACCAACTATACCATTACATGTATGTAGGTACGT
The DNA here is from genome assembly GCA_037950945.1 of Hypolimnas misippus. Taxonomy (NCBI): domain Eukaryota; kingdom Metazoa; phylum Arthropoda; class Insecta; order Lepidoptera; family Nymphalidae; genus Hypolimnas; species Hypolimnas misippus. The sequence continues at coordinate 9,719,066 of JBBEEQ010000009.1, forward strand.
CCAATGTCGGTTTCAGATCCGGCTCCAACGACCAGCCTGTGGCTTTGAAAAGTGAAATGGCACGAAAAAGAGCACTACATTTTTTTTTATCCATGACCGATATGCAATTCATACGACCAATAGATTTCGTCGCTTGAAATGGTTTTCTATTATTATACATAGATGTTAAAATGTTGGAATTGAATGGAACTTTTATTTTGAATGGTATGTGGATGTTTTTTTTTAATTCTCTTTCTTTGGCGAGGATTACTCTTGAAAGTTTTACTGGCGTACTTTATATTATACAATTAGATGCTGGCAATCAATGCTATGTCAAAACGGACTCCATTTTGAGAAAATGGCGTCTAAAGATGGCGTACGTATATATCTTTTTTTTCCATTTCGATGAAATATGTTATAAATTAAAAGCAAATTGGTATAATAAAACGTTTTATCTAATAAGATTTTTTTCAAATATATTAGATTATTGCATATTGCAAAATATTGAGCACACTTTAATATACATATATTGTCTATATGGTTTAAAAAGTTATCAAATATTATTTAACATTATTCAATAATTTTTCATAATCAGAATACATCAATGTCTCCGAAATCGAGAATATCTTTTTTGTGGGTTGACACATTATTGCCATTGGATCGCTTTTTGCTTTATCATGATTTTATATACGACCAGGTAACCAATTTATCAAAATTCTAAATACAAAATTTTTCGTTTCTTTCTTTAAAAATAACACGAGTTTTAAGGAAATTGCAAAAATTGTGTTGGCATAATATATTTGGTGAATCATTTGACGTTCAAAGAAAATGAACACTTCTAATTTTAAATAAAAATATTTTGACTTTGATTTATTTGTGATCAGAAGCTCTAATTTCTACTTTTACAATGAAAAATTACAAATTAAAAATATTTATCATCAATTTAAGAAACGCATTTTCTAAAATCTAGAAATTTTAATATAGGAGAGGTTATATAACCTATGTTTAAATTCCATGAGATGTACTTCGTTTTAGTATTTAGTTAGTAAATTAATTTTGATCTCTCCGCTGTCCATTTATCATTCGTTACAGTTTTATTAACTACACTTTTCAACACATTATTATAATATTAGAAAGTCCATTACGAAAGGGCCTGCTCAAAATTGTTTTCTGTAACTGTCGGCATTGTGTCTTATATCTTATCTGAAACTTCTGTTTTTTGTTTCAGAATTACTTGAGACTATTACACCCGAAGCTGCCTTAAATTTCTAAATTTTATAATTTGGCTTGAACTTAGTATTTTATATAAAGACACTAGGGTTGGCTTAATGTTTCAAATATGTACAAATTTTTATCTATATATATATAAAAGGGAAAGGTCATTCACTCAGTAATCACGAAATCTCAAAAACTACAAGTGCTAGGAGTTTCAATATATGCAAGGGAGCTCTTTTTAGGACGCTGGTAAAAGGGTAAGTCGGAAGATGGAAGTTTGTGTGAAAATCCTATGTTAAGCGCGAGTAAAACCGCGAGATAAATATAATTTTACTTTTATCTTTCAATGAATATTAATTACAAATTAGTGCAATAAAAAGTCCCAGAAAAAATATATAAAGGAATTGCACGAATGAAAACCATAATGTATGAATGATGAATTTTTTAACTAGGCGTGGCGATCAAATCCGAATTTATGAGGGAAAAATTCCTAAAGGAATCTAGGGACGAGACACTATTAAATGGTGCAATTGGGTGGTAAAGTAGGTTTTTTAAAATGAGCGGGTTTGAATCCCGGCGGAAAATATTTTTTCCAAAAAACTAATGATGTAATTTGAGTTAATTATAAGTTAGTTATGGATGTGGCTTACGACGCCTAGTTAAAAAACCACCCATTACTATATTAAAAAGATAAAATAAATACATGAAGGAAAAGATTTACTATTTCTCCATTATAGAAATTAAAAATATAAATCAGAACGAAAAAACTAAGATAATGCCAATATAAAATAATATGATTAAACAAGAAATCGAAGAAACGTGAGGTATTCAATTAAAATTATTGAGTTAAAATTTGTATCAATAATATGTATTAATTATAGTTTTAGTCATTTTACTTGTATTGTTTCTCCACCTACCCTCTTTCCGCAACATAATATTTCTCCTCGCTCTCAGGTTGTCTGGTAGAAATTGCTTATTAGCAATAAGACCGCCTGGTTGTACATCTTCCTACTATTGTTTGTAAGCATACCACTTATGTTCTAATGTTTTTCTTGGTGCACAATAAAAGTGTATTATTATTATTATTCAAACTACATCGGATAATACGATATTTTTTTTAACTCCGCTATTTCTTGTCGAAAATGCGATAAAAAGACGCAAAATGGAACTTCCTTTATCTTGCCTTAATTTAGGAACGCGATGCCAACTGACGTCGGAGTAGCGGCACGTCAAATAAATTTCAATCGAGGAAAATAGAGAAACTCTTGAGTTAAAGAAAGATGCACATTTGTTTTTTTTATTGACAGGAAGTTAAGTGAGCAAATGGACTATTTAAATAAAAGTGACACTGCTTAATTGGCTAGACGATGACCAGTTGCACCTTGATAAATAATACTGTGTCAAGCCACACGGCACTTTAATAAAAGGTAAACTGAATTAAAAACAGATTAGTATAATGAGACTTTTTATCTAATTACAAGTTTTCCAAATATAAAAGATTATTGTATAAATGCCGACGAAGTATGGGACGCACTTAAAATTCGAAAAATTGAATTTAGAATTTTCCGTACTTATTTCGTTCAGATAACTTGAAAATTTTTAAATAATGTAAAATAACTGACGCGTTATCAAAACACATCAATATCTCCGAATTTGACTTTTTGTGGGTTGAAACATTATTGCTTATCAGCATCCAGTTCTACTATGGCTGTATGAGGAAATAAAATATATATGGAGTGTGCTCTAAATGCAAGCTATCATTCTGATCAGTCTTAATCACACTTGCAACATCGAATGGTCTTGCTGGTGACAATTTTCTTTTTATAAAATATCTGACAAACGATCAAAACTGATGTTAAATGATCACCGCTATCCATAATCATTTGTAGCACCGAAGGAGCCACAAATGCCTTCCCAGCTTAAAAAGGAATACAGAATAAAAGCGAAAAGGAAACAAGGAAAGGAATGAGGGAGTTTTCGGCTCTCGTTTACGTTAGATGCTTCACGCTGATCTACTGTGCTCGTTAGGTACTGCTCCAGTCGAGCAGTACCTAGTATACAAGCCATAGTCACTGGACTACTGTTAGGCGCTATTACAGTATAATATAAATATTTCCAGTACATAGAAATTTGACAGACGCGTTGGCGCAATGGTCACTGCAACTGACTAAAGCGCTAACGGTCGCGGGTTCGATCCCCGCTCACGGCAAACGTGTGTATTGGCCATACAGATGTTTGTCGTGGTCTGGGTGTTTGTGTTAGTGTTGTGAGTGTTTCCGGACCCCCGACACAAGGTCATAAGATCTTAATGGGGGCCGTTGAGTGTGATGCGCTATTTATTATTATTATTAAAATGTAGCTGCATTTTCTTGTTTCTAACTTTATAAGAGTGGGTTAATGTTTTGGTCATGAATTTGTGCAACACAAAGTCGACGAATTATGTGTATAGTTTCATGGTAGTCTTAATGTTAAACGATATGATTAATAGTGTAAAGACTAAAAGTAATTAATATTTCAATTTCATTAGACATTAATTACAAAACTGTATCACCATTAATAGACAGAGATAAACTAAGCTTTTAAACTTTTTACCCGACTACAGAAAAACACAATGATGTTGGTAGTTTATGTATGTGTTTTTTATTCCACTGTAGCGAATAAAGTATTGAACCGATTTTAATGAATGAGGTGTCAATAGTTTCGTAATAATGGCCTAGGTGATATAGACTATTTAAATTATATCATCATTTTATATGGCGGAATATATTTTCGTAGTTAGGTTATGGTTTTCCTCGCGGTGTCACTCACGTTTATAGTTACTGCTTCTCTCCTAGGAGCTATGACGTGAAATATTTAGGCTATAACCTTTCTTAATAAACAGATTATCTAACATAAAAATATTTTTTCAAGTCGCGTCAGTAGTTTCGGATATTACCTACATACCAACTTACAGATATACGTACAAATTTTCCCCCTTTATGATATTTGTATACATTATCATCTGTTTTCAAAAGAATTATTGTTTTCAGATATCAAAATGTAGCCATAAATATTTTAATATAATAAAATTTAACTCGAATCAGAGCCAAACGCTTGCACGTAAAATTGAGGTCTTCGCAAAAGGAAATTTTGCTGTACCACGCTCCACCATATACAAATATGATAAAATTCGCCAGACGTTTGCCTTTTGAATTCACCAATTTAAACTGAACGCTTCGTTAAAATGTTTTACGCTGTGTGCAACCTTTTTATATAATCTTATAGCTTATACAGCTCGACGAATGAAAAGCAGCTGACGATTTGGAATTAGAAGTTTGTTTGGTTGGTCCTAATTTTTAGAGATCTTGAGTGAACGTGAAGATGATGCACCTTTTTGGTGGTGCGGTTAAACTTAATGGGCATAAGATGATAGACACATTGGCGTGGTCACTGCAATTGACTGAAGCGCTAAGGATAGCACGTTCGATCCCCGCTCACGGCAAACATCTGCATTGGCCAAACGGATGTTTGTCGCGATCTGGATATTTATAATCTATTTTTTTTTACTTGTCTTATTTAGGAGACAATTATGGCGTATTTCTAGCCAGAAATAAGAGTTACATGAGAATAACGACTGAATTGATATCGATTGAACTGAATCGTTTTTTATAATGAAAAATTATAATGAAATATATTCGAAAATCGTAATTTTCGTTGGGGGTATTGTTACCAAATAAAGACACGTAAAGAAAAATAGGCTATATGTAGTGTCTCTAAGCCCTCTACACAGAATTATGAGATCCTAACGGTCGTTGAGTGTGAAGGGTTTATTTATCATCAATTTACCACTTATTTAGCTAACTACAATCAAAATGTGATCGATAAGTAAAGTAACAGCCTGTAAATATTGCACTGCTGGGCAAAGGCCTCCTCTCCTATTAAGAAGAAGGTTTAGAGCTAAATCCACCACGCTGCTCCACTGCGGGTTGGCGGATATACATGTGTCAGAATTTCTCCCGACACATGCAGGTTTCCTCACGACGTTTTCCTTCACCGCCGAGCTCGAGATGTATTTTAACACTAATTAAGCACTCGAAAAATCAGCTGTACTAGCCGGGGTTGGAACTCGCAATCATCGGTAAAGATTGACGTGTTCTAAGAAGTAGATCGAAAAAGTATGTAACTGTAATTAAGTGGCAAAGCAGCTTGAGACGAATCGGTAAAATAAGGGACCACGATTAACTGACCTGACAAGCCAGACACAGCTTCAAAAACAAATAGAAAAAGAAATTACAATTAATCCACTAATCTCCACTTCTCAAACTTTCAACTCGATTAAATATACAAAAACCGATAAACTACCAAGTCCTCAAATATTGGACGCGGATAACAATGGAAGCGAGGAAAGACAAAAGATGCACTAACAATATTGAAACTCTTCGAAACGTCGAACTTTAAAGAAGTTCATAATTGACTTTGTATTCAACTGCTATCGACAGTGTGTTTTATGCAAAGTTATTTGTTCTTAACCGACTTAGGGAAAAAAGAAAATTCACGGTTTAACTTAATTTCTTGTGCATTTTATGTAATATCGTTATTTGTGGAGTCAATTTTAGGCTATATCTCGAGGATGGTCTCGTTTTTCAAAATAATTCTATCTATAATATAAATGAGTGTTATTCTTAATTAAATCTTCTAAAGAGTAAGTATAAATTAGTTATTTTTTTGCATAAATGTAATGTAACATCTTCGTCGTTTGTAAACTGCTTTTAATTTCTCGTTTTTTTTTTCATTTAATACTTACAAAATGATTTCATATTTTGATCAGATGACAGTCTCCGTGAATGTTTATTTATTTTTACTAGAGGAGTTCGACCATAGTTCATTCAATTTTCGACCGATTTCAATTTTGATTACAGATAATTTGACCATAGACTATACCATACGCGCGTGTGTGTGTTAAATACATGGTAGTGTATATTTTTATTAATTTTTTATTGATTTAATGTTTTATTTATGCATATTTTTTTCTAAAAAGGTACAAAGTCTAAGCTACACGTATATACCAAAATTAAATTATCTTATTTTGATTCCATCAAATCGAAAAATATTTAAGATTTACACCGTCTAGCTGTTTTGTTAACGAGTAATTCGTTAAATTCAGTATAATTCTGTAAATTTGCTTTATCAAATTATACAAGCAGAGAACATTTTTAAATAATAGCCTTTTAATTTAATTAGTATCATTTATCTAACAACAACTCAAAACTAACGTACTCCTCGGTGCCAGTTAGTGAAACATAAAAAGTTTAACTTTGCACTTATAAACGTACTTGGTAAATAGCACCAAATTTAAAATTTTGTGTAAATTTATAATTTTTGCTTTTTACTTTCCTTGTATAAAATGTTTTATTTTATGATTTTGATTTTAATAAACAGTCCTATGATTCAATTTCATTCGTTGGTTAGTGGCTTTTAGTCGTGATTAGACACATCGCTTGTTTGCAAGAATATCGTACTAATTCAAAATTCTAACAAATAGAACTAAGTATGTCAAAAGACCATATATCTTTGATGTTTTATCATGAAAACAGTTGCGATGATAAATTTTCTTTAAATCAATAAAGTTATAACATCAAGGGATCGTTTAAATTATGCAGCTACGCACCAACACATTAATAAAGAAATTTAAAAACTCCATTCCCTAAAATTCATCATTTTTAGTTGCATCGATATTCTTAAAAAGCAGCGACATGGGTCCCATTATTTAAAAAAAAATAAACAAATTAAGAATAGACTGTATAATAATGATTACTTATATACAACACAATGCATGTATGTAGCTCATCATATTTCATTATTATACTAATATATTTTATATTCCGTTATCTTGGGAATATGTAATTCCCAAACTGCATATCTTTCCACGGCCATTAAGATAAAGTTTTATTATGGTAACATTTTATGGGTAGAGCTATTTTGAATAGCAATGCTCTAGATACGGGTGTATGAGTCAAATTATGACTCTTGATATCTTTGTATAAATTTATTCGTAGGACATTGACATGATTTCACGAATAAAAATTTAGCAAAAATATTTTATTTCTTGCGTTTTTAACCAAACACGAAACACTCATAACTTTCAAAAAGAGAACATTAATTACAAACATAATAAATTACTAGTAAAAATTATGAAAAAAAAAATTATATAAAAATATAAATTGAATTAAATCATCAGCCACTACATAGCATTTTTTCCGGTTAGGGTCTGCTTTCTATTCTAGTTCAGATATTGACGAGTTACTGATTTTTAGACAGAGAGAATGCCATCTGACCTCCGCAACCTCTGAAGGCAAGCAAATAACGATCATTATCAGGTGATTGTGATAACAACCGGGACCGACAGCTTTAAGTGCTCTCCGAGGTACGGGGGAAGATCCATAAGGACAAACATCCACAAACCTAGGAACAAATATTTATACAAATATAAATATCTGTCCCGAGCGGGGATCGAACCCGCAACCGTCGGCGTTAGAGGTCAATTCAGCACCACTACATCAGAGCGGTCGTGTCACATAATATCGTAAAACAAAACCGCCAATCTACTTATTGAGACCATTTCAACGAACCCCAAGACGATACTTCTAACAATTACTGCAAGTTGATGAAGAGTTGTGTATCCTGCTGATTCCAGATGATGCTGCAGCATCGGGTCAAGGTTACTGTGTTATTTTGATATTATTCACGGTATAGTAAATTTGGAATCGTATTTAAAGTTTTATTTATAATATAACTATTTGATTTCATTTCAATTCGAAGTTACTTTACATGATAAATAAATGACAGTCACTAACATAATTCAGAGATTTTCAAGCGTCGAGTGTACAAATGCTTTTTTCTTAAGGGTCGGTAACCCAGTTAAGGTTTAGCTGAGGTAGAGCCTTGTAGTAGCCTAATGACTACAGCTTGTATAGGGGCTGGCTCGACCAGGGCTGTATCTCAAACTCACAGGAGATAGGCGTGAAGTAGTCATATATCTACGTTTCGTACGGTGAGTGAGAGGCTCGAAAGCCTAATCCTCCCCCTTATTCCTTTCCTTACTTCCAATTCCCTTTTACCCATAGTACCCACTTAACCTCAGATGAACCTGTCAGTTCCTTTACAACCATGTTAACAGACTTTCAAAAACTATTAAATTCGTAATTCATGTTTTTTTTAAATGTTTGTTGCCTCATATCTCCACCATTTATAAAAAAAAATAATATTATTATTTTATTTAAAATGGTATACTTTCAAATTCCTTCCGCAGAATCATCTATATTTATTTAGTAGTTTGGTTTTTAAATCAAAATAACTGATATAAGTATGTCAGATTTGCGTTTGAATTCAGTTCCTCTTTTGAAATAGTCCACCAAAAGTGAGTGAGTGAGTAGCAATTCATACAACACATCGACATACGTCCGTCACGTGCGATGTACGAGGCGAAAATAATTTAGAATGATTGCGGCGAACACGTGCGCTGAAACTAAAGCAGTGGTCAGCTTTGACGCAATATTACTAGTGATGTATTACGTTCGTAATATTTATCATTGAAAACCGCACTGTTTCCCAACTTTGACAAGCTCACTTCGTTTTCTCTAAAATACTCTCGCCTGTTATCTATCGCTCAGTTGCTAGGCAACGTCGTCCAAAATGATGTTCCGTTCTACATGCTCAAAAAATATAAATTAGTAATAAGTTTCATTAATATTGCCATAAAATAATTCTTACTAATGTTATAAATGCGAAAGTAACTTTGTCTGTGGGTTACGCAATCGTAAACTTCTTGATCGATTTAAATGAAATTAATATAGAGATACTCTAGAACCTGAAAAAGGATATATGTTTCTTTTGAATTTAATAAGGGCTGTAAGGGGTTGAAATTTTTAAAATAATAATAATAGAAATAGGGGTAAATAATTCTGTGCAGACTAAGTCGCGGGCACCATCTAGTGTATCTATAGGTTTATAATATCATTAGTGAGGCCATAAAATTGCTCGAAATAAGAATGAGTTAATGAGCCAAAGGAAATAGTGAAGAATATGAGTTAGTGTTCCAAATGAGCGGTATTGTACAATAATGTAGAAATTTATTATGTACTGGCTGCCACTCGCGGTTTCATTCGCGTTTACGGTTACTGCTTTTCTCCAATGAGTCGTAGCGTAATGTTATATAGCCTTATCAATAAATAAACTATCCAACACAAAAATATTTTTTCCATTCTGTTTAGATAATTCTACCTTTTCATACATACGGGTTATATATTTGTTGCCCTGTAAACACATGGTCGTAAATTCAATCGTGCGTAATATATATACGATACATTGACTGTATGTATGCAAGAGCGATCCTTAACAGATGTAATTACGCAGTTAAAGCGATCCGAACGATTAAATGCCTGCCAGTGTTACAGTATAATTGTTGTACAGAGTGTGGATATTTAACACGTTTTCATATGTGTTGCCATAACCGTTAAGGACATGTTTTTTTTTTAATAATATTTTTTTAAAGAGGCAATGGTTATCTGATATTGAGCGATACCACCACACGGAGAAGACACGTTGTTACAGTACAATTGTTGTACAGAGTGTAGATATTTAACACGATTTCATATATGTGTTGCCATAACCGTTAAGGACATGTTTTTTTTTAATAATATTTTTTCAAACGGGCAATGGTTATCTGATGTTCAGTGATACCACCATACAGAGGAAACACGTATAAGTTGCTGGTTGAAAAACTAGGAGAACAGATGGGCTTCCAACTCACTCACTCACCGTATAAAACACAGCTTATAATTTGATGATAAGCTTTTATTATGTGTGCAGTACTTTTCAATTGCCACCCGGTTTACGAGCTATAGTCAGTGGCCACCGTGGTGTATTGCTGGACCACAACTTCGAGTCCTTCTTCCTAATAAAAATAGTAGAAGTAAAATTTCAGGCTGAATCTATTTTAATTATTTTTGTTACATTTACTCTGTCTACCATACAGAAAAAAAGAACTAAAATCGTTCCAATATTTACAGTTATTCACAAACAAAATACATCGCTCTTTCAAGGTTTATATTTACGAGTTCACTTGAGCACGTACAGTGTTCACGGCTTAAATCTGTATAAATAAATATGAATATGATACATTAATACGAGCACGTCTTAAAGATAGAGTGAAAATAATTTAGAGTGATTGCTCAGTACGTGTTCCGAGACATAGTTGGTAAATAGTTTGACTTATAAATCTTGCAATTATTGACTTGGAAGCCACAAATTCTTACTAATATTAGAAATTAGCGAGGGGTTTCGATTGCGTTTAATATAGGATTTTCATACAAACTTCTAACCCCGTTTTACTCCCTTAGGGATCCAATTTTTCAAATTCCCATCTTAGTTAGCACTGACGTCCTCACAATAATCCCCGTGCAAAATTTGAAATATCTAGCACGTGTAGTTTCTGATATTTTGTGATGAGTGAGTGAGTGAGTGATTTTTTGAATTTTCTGTATATAGATGTAGAATTTTGAGTGATTGTATAGTACGTCATCCGAGGCATATTAAAACAGTAAATGGTTTGACTTATAAATCTTGCAATTACTAAGAAGTCACAAATTTATACTAAAATTATAAATGTATAATTTATAGTGATTACTTAGGCATATATATAATCCGAGGCATAAGAAAGCAGTCAACGGATTGATATATAAGTGTTGCATTTACTGACATAGAAGCCGCAAATTCATACTAATATTATAAATGTATAATTTAGAGCGATTGGTCCGTACGATATCCGAGGCATATTATTACGGTCAAGGGAATGACTTATAAGTCTTGCAATTACTGACTTTGAAGTCGTTTATTCATACTAATATTGTAAACTAGCGGCCGACTTCGCATGGGTCATATATAGATTTATTTGCCTCTAATTTACCCGCTTAGAAGTAAAAATTAATAAAACACCGATATACACGTGCATTTATTTCTAGCTAGAAGAAACCACATTGAATTTCATGTATGAATGTGGCTCATCCACAAACATCCATACAGTTGCTTTATAACACTATTTTCCGAACGCGTGATCCGATTTTAATAAATGACATGAAGTTTGATACCTTATAACGGCGCGATTTTCATAGAAAGTATAAAAATAATAAAAAAGCAAATTGGCCGAATTTGGACGCTATATTTTTAAAAACGAAAATACGAAAATGTCTTTGATAGCTAAAGCATATTATTCTGTACAAGATTATATAGATGATAATAATGCATGGATTTAGTATAGCCGGATTTCATACAGGATGTTTAATATACACATTTGTAATTTTTAAATGTATATACTTTAAAACATAATTTTAAAAGAGTACCTATCGAGTTTCTTGCCGGTTCTTCTCGGTAGAATCTACATTCCGAACCGGTGGTAGCTTTTCATTAATTTAAGCATTTTTTGTTTTGACGATTCAAAAGTGCTTTTAAAAGCCTACTTGAAAAAAGTATTTTTTGATTTTGATTCTGATTGAAAGGAGTTTCATATTTGTGCCGTTCGCCGTTGAAACCATGGGGCCCTGGGGCGAGGAAGCGAAAAAGTTTTTCAATGAGCTGTCTTCCCGCCTCATCGGAACTACAGGTGACCGAAGGGCTGGCGGCTACCTTGGCCAGCTTATCAGTCTGGCCATACATGTGATATCGATAGTTATTTAAGTTTAATATAGTTATTTTTAATTTCTCTTTCTTTTTATTTTTAATAGAATTCTTTGTTTTTGTTAATGTTAATTATATAATTCTAATTAAAAAACAAAAAAAAATCGATTAAGTATGTAGGTACATCAAGTGGGATATCGTGGATTGGGTATTTAAAAATCATTTTTAGGTTTCTTATATCATTTTTGAATCAGAATGACCATTTATACTCTATAACGATTTAAAGTTGGTAAGAATTGTTTGAGGCTTTTAAGTAGAACTACTGACTATTTTTTTTTTTATTTTTTTATTAATTATTTGTCATTAAAAAAAAGTATAAAACTTTTCACTCGAAATAAACTTTCAAAAGACATTTCTTACATCCTTTAAAAACAGCGCATAAAAGAAAATTTTAAATTCGAAATGTCAAGTCATTTTCCTCATAATCATAGTCTGCCAGGAAACCTCTCTAAAGAAGTCAAGCATCTCTGAGAGCAATTAAGCACTGCATTTCGTTTGTATGCATACTTATCTCCAAAAATAGGGAATTATACATCATATCACACGAAAATTTTGGCGTCGCGACAAACATGTGGAAACTAGGCGAAGTGACTTGTAATTTTCCTCTTTGGGTCTTGGGGTTTGTAATTTCGGTTGTAGGAATATATATAAAATATCTTTGTAATGATTATGTAACTTTGTATCCCCACCCAAATTAGTGATATATACCAATTTCGTTGCTTTTCTTTTGCTTGAAAGATGATGTAATCGAAACGGTTATTAGCTACAATTCATGAAGATCTATTGAAACGTTTCAAAATTATCAGTTCTTTTTAAAAATGGAGGAGCTTCTCGATTTTTCAGGGACTTTTTTTTATTTATGTTTAGTGATTATTCCGCCGATTGTGGACCGATTTTCGTAACACGTAAAAGGTTTTACTTGGTACCAACTTCAAAATGTTATAGAATATATTTATTTTTGCCTTTTACTTCATTTGTATCTATTGTATTACATTCGTTTATGAAGTCTGTTTATTTTTTCGTAAAAAGTTTTTATATAGTTGTTGAAAGGATCTGAGCAAATGCTATTAATCTAATCGACCCGAAATTTTCTATACTTTGAATGATATTAAAAAAACACAGTGACGTGACCTTGACCTGACGCTGCAGCATATGGCCTTATATATATAAATATATATATATATATGTGTGTGTGTGTGTGTGTGTGTTTGTGAAGATATGACTTTTGATAAAGAATATGTTTGGCTTGTATTTATAATGTAGGGTAGAATAAAAGTGAGTGTCATCTAATTAATGATTGAGAATAAAGTGTTTTTCTAGTAAATAATGTGTTTAAATATAATATAAGTCGTTTCTTCCAACCATCCACATCTCAGCTTTGAACTCTTAACACTTTATAAGTTAGATATAAAACAACTAATTCGATAAGGAAATATTAAAGTTTACACCAAATTGAATTTATTGAAAAATCATTCATTATTCATAAAAAACTTTTACGAAAGATCGCTTTGGAACGCCGTTTAAATATTCCGTTTTCGAATGAAAACGGATGGTTGAAATTTTTAAGTGATTTTCTATTAACGTAAGTCAATAAGTTAAAAAGCTATTTAACTTACAGTTCCATTAGTAATGTATACAAATAACAATATGATTTTATAATTTATAAAACGACCATCCCCTTTATATTCCTATTATATTATATTATTCTACTATATATAAATATATAATATAAAGGTTTTGCCAACTCAACATACCAAATACATAGAAAAACCATATTTCTATCATATTTCATATCATCATCATCATCTACCTAGCATTTTTCCCGGTTATACCAGGCCTGCTTTCTGTTCTAGTTCAGATTTTAACGAGTTACTGATTTTTACACAGAGCGACTGCCATCTGACCTCCGCAACCCCTGAGGGCAAGCCAGTAACCATTTAGACTAGAATAATTTCCCTACTACGAGTAACGATCATTATCAGGTGATTGTGATAACAACCGGGACCGCCAGCTTTACATGCTCTCTGAGGCACGGTGGGGAGACCCACAAGGACAAACACCCAGACCTAGGAACAAATATTTATACAACTATAAATGTCTGCCCCGAGCGGGGATCGAACCCGCAACCGTCGGCGTTATAGGTGCATTCAGCACCACTACACCAGAGCGGTCGTCATCATATTTCATATCATCGTTTAAAATAAATCAAATATTCTCAGAAGCAAAGCGTAACACGGGTATATCTGATCATATTTTCAATGCATCGAAAATTCGTCGAAATATAAAACTCTTCAGGACCACATTTTACAATGAAATAATTTTCTTAACGCGTGCCTTGTGAACGAATTGTGTGCGATATAAAATTGATATTAAGAGAAACGAAAATGTTAAAAGTATTTGATTTAAAATTGTTTTAAATGGATTCAAGTCTCGTTTATTATTTACTACCAGCGCGTCCCGGCTTCGCTCGGGTGGACAAAGTTCTTGAAATCTTTTCAACTTTCATTTATATTTTTTTGTTGTGTTGTTTTTTACATTATTATTTTAGGATTTTCTAGCATTAAATATATGTTACTCAGCGTGAATGTATCTTTTCATTGGTAAAAGAATTCTTGAAATCGGCCAAGTAGTTTTTGAGTTTATCCATTACGAATATACTAAACTTTGCTCTTTATAATATATATTAAGTCAATGATTATTGTTTTCGAGCAGTACCACACTCTCCTAGAAAATTCGTTTCCTTTACATAGTTGCATTTTTTACGGTGAGTGAGAGAGCCGGAAGCCTAACGTCGTTATATCCTATTCCATTTCATCTTTCTTATTCCTTTTGAATCCTACACTGTTCCCTTTATCCATTTCCCCAACATCCTTTATTCGTTTTGTAAACCATCTGCGCATTTGGGGCTTATCTGTTAATCTGGTGCTGCAAGCGCTCATGGGCGGTGGTGGGGATATTTAATGACGAAAAGATTCTCGTTTATTCAATAATTAATTAACAAAAAATAAATCTACAATTTTATGTCTGAATGAAGTAAGTGCTCCGACTTTGTAATACACACGTATAAATAATAAAACTTTGTATAATTTATTTATAACTAACACTAAATTTCCGTCAGTAAATTAAAATTATTTTAGAGCTATCTTCCAGGTATGTGGAAAGATGTCGGTTTATAAACACAGCCACAACAGACACATGAACATAATGTTATCACATAGCTTATTCGACACTATCGTGACACGATAAATGTCACAGTTACGACATCCGTACTCTCACAGATACTACTGAGTTCTTCCCTTAAGCACTGGCTTAAGGCAAGAATTAAACTTATAAGCTTTGCTCTAAAACTTTAATAAAGATTACATAAGTTGTTTGTCATTGCTTTATTAACCAATCGAAAAAGGATGACATTCTATGTTCGGTTGTATTTTTTTAATGTGTGTTCACCGATTTTTGTAAATAGCACGTAAAAGGTTTTACTTGGCGCCGACTTCGATTGTTTTACCTGGCACCGACTTCAAAGTATGGTAGAAAATATTTATTTTTTACTTTTTACTTTACTTGTTTCTGTGTCGAAGTCGGTTTGTTTTTTTTTTTAAGTTTTTATACAAAGTAAAGTAAAAGTATTTACTGTCAGTGCTTTATTTTTGACATTTACAGCTTTTGTAACTACTAACGACATATCTGTTGCTAGGTTATAGAGTTATTTTTTATCAGTTTAGAGAGTAGAACTTACAAATGTGATTGCTGACTTACACTTAATTAACTTACTAATTAGAAATTTCCAGAAATTTCCATTCGCTACCAATATTCGCCTCGTTGCGATTTTAATATTGGAAACTAGCTATGCCTCGCGGTTTCAACAGTTATTTTGAGGAGAATATATATTTATATTATGAAGTTTACCATCCCTGCTTGAATCGGATATTGTTTAATATTTCATTGGTTTAAATTTTCATATCGAATTATTCTTTTTTTTTTAAATTATTCTTTTTTTTAAAATAAAATAAACATAATTTTTAAAATAAAAGTAACTTATGTAACTCCTTATAACATAAGCTATCTGTGACTGAAAGTCCCGTCAAAATCGGTCCTGCCGTTGCAAAGGTTAGATCAAACAGACAGACTAACAGACAAAATTTTTTCAAATTGTAATATTAATGTCACTACTGTGTATACTTTTATATGCGTTTAGTTAAAAGCTGTTAATTTGATATTACAATCGAACAGTTCGATTTTATTTACTTGTATAGATAAGTTACCATGTTCGATGAATTTCTGAATCCGTCACAAACTGCAGATAAGCGAGATCACGGCTATCCGAGCCTGCGTTTGATGCGAAATATCCTACCAATGGAATAAACATTATGAATAATTTCTTCACTCAAATGGAGTGAGTCATTGTAGGATATTTGTTAGAAGAATTACACTTTACTATCGTAAAACAATTCTGTAACCTAGTACCATTACTAGGTTACAGAAGTATACTTACGACGTATCCATATATGACGTAAGTATTAACACTGTTAATGTCAAAAATAAGGCACTAAGGCTAAGATGTTTTTAAAGTTATATAAGTCATTGCACTATGGTAAGGCAATGAGAAATGGCTTAGGTAATTATTTAAGTTGAACAAAACTTATGAGTCTTATATATACTAATATTATAAAGAATTTGTATGTTTAAATTTCACCTCTTTATAATAAGTTAAATGACGATCGACAAACGAGGCGGATCACCCTGATGTTGACCACTACCTTCCATAAACATTTGTAGTTCTAAAGGCACAAATTTGTTTTTAGGTTTAGGAGAAATAAGGAATGAAGGAAATCAGAAGTATGAAAATGAAGTAATAGGCGTGTTAAATGGGATTAAAATTTTGTTTTCCGCGTATTTTATTCATATATTTATATTTTAATAAATGTAGCCTAAGTTACTCTTTATCACATTAGCAATCTGTGAATGAAAGTTCCGTCAAAATTAATCCAGCCGTTTCAGGGATTAGCCGGAAAAACAAACAGACATATAGACAGAAACTTTAAAAATTGTCTTTTGATGTAAGTACCGTGTATGCTTTTATATGCATTTAGTTAAAAGCTGTGAAATTGAAATAACAAACAAACACTTCATTTTTATATATAGAGTAAAGATGGACGCTGATAATCAATACTGTGTCAAGCCACACGGACTTCATTTTGAGGAAATTGTGTCTAAAGATGTCAAATCTATTTTTAGGAAATCAGTCAGTATAATACAAATCTTTTTTTTCTGTTTTGATAAAAAGTATGAATTAAAAGCAGATTGGCTAGAAAAGAGTTTTATCTATTTTTTTTTTCAAATATATGAGATTATTATATAATCTAAATTATGAATGACACATATTTTATATTATATAATAATCTCAATTCAATATTCTAAACATTAAATTAAGATTTTTTTCCCGTACTTATTTAGTTCAGTTCACTTGAAAATTTTTGGATAATGTTAAATACGAAATGCATCATTAGAATACATCAATATCTCTAAATTTGACTTTTTTTGGGTTGACACATTATTGCTTATCAGTATCCAGATATGCATGTACTTGTCCCGAAAATCTAAGAAACATTTACATCAATAATAACATCAAGATACAATGATAAGGGCATCAAAGCTTATTTCACACTCGCAAGGCGACGACGTCCATAGCTTGTGTCATATCGAATTTAACTTCACGGGTGCCATAAGTCGGAGTACGACATACTTTGTCGATTGTGGATTTTAAAATGGATTCCGATATTGAAGGATGTTATGAAGTTTAACAGACGATAAATAAAACTCGTTTCAAAGATCGCCGAGTGTTTGAAGTGTTGTAAGAAGTTTATAATGGAACTGCAATACAGTGTTATAGTCCATTTTTCTTAGCTTGTCTTATGTAGCAGAAAAATATGGCGTTAACCACACATGAGAGTTGGAGATAAGAAATTATCAATCGAATGATTGAACTGAATATAATTAAAAATTATAATGAAAAATAATGTTCTAAAATTCGTGATTTTCGGTCCGCGTATTGTTCTCAAATAAGAGAATTAAAGAAAAATTGATTATATAGTCCTTTATCATTGTAGGCATTATTTATTTAGATATAATAATAATTTTACGGGACCCTATTACCAAGTTTCAGCTGTCTGTCTGTCTGTCGGTGGGCTGTATCTAATGAGTCGTATCGGTAAAGACGATATTAATACTTTGAGGGGAAGCGAAGAAACCTTGCGGACTCGCCGCCGTAGGGCTCGCGGCACGACGGATGCAGCTTCATCGAAACGTCGGGAATTAAAAAAGTATTACGATTACACATCGCGATAGGACTCATTATTTAAAATATGAATAACCATCTGGTGGCGCGACTTCGTTTGCGAAAAATAAATAAAATTAAAAAAAAAAACTTCTTCTCCTTATAATATTAGCTGTATTCTTGTGAAAGTCCTATCAAAATCGATCCAGTCATTTCCATTAGTAGCCGAATCAAACAGACTGACAGACAGACAGAAATTTTTTTAAATGCTGTTAATTTAAAATTACAAACAGACACTTCAATTTTATTTATTTGTGTAGATATAAATTGCAAAAGTTTGTAATACATAATGTTGTATCTTATTCTATATTTTAGAAGTTAATATTAATAGAAACATATTCTGACTATTACAAAAATTAATACAGTTTGAAAACAAAACGGTTTAATTTTTATCCGTTCAATAAACGCTTAAATTAATTCATAACTGGACGCTGATAAGCAATAATGTGTCAACCCACAAAAAGTAAAATTTAGATATATTGATGTAACTTTGATTGGCGAATGTAACTTCGTCGAAATGTCGGGCAATAAAAAGGTATTACTACTATTATTTATCGCTATAAGACCCGTTATATTAAATATGAATAGTATAAATCGCGAAAGTTTAAAATATATAATTGATGTATTCTGATAATGCATTTCGTACTTAACATTATACAACAATTTTTCAAGTCGTTTGAACTAAATAAGTACGGAAAAAAGTTTCTTAATCAAATGTTTAGAATATTGTAGTGAGTTTCATATTTTGGATTATGCAATAATTTCATATATTTGAAAAACTTATTATTAGATTAAAATCTTTACTAACCTATGTGCTATTAATTAATTATACTTTTTATTAAAATAGAAAAGAAAATATGGATATATGCTTCTCCAAACAGATGTGTTAAGAATAGGTTCGACAACTTTATATGCTGTTTTCTCAAAATGAATCCCGCGTGGCTTAACACAGTATTGCTTATCAGCATCTAACTATTTTCGCTATTAGCGTAAAAACGAGCTTAGCTGGTGATTGAAAAAACAGGAACAAAAAACCGAATCGCACGGAAATCCGGAGCACTTCGCGTTTTTGCCTCCACTGGATACCATCTGGAAAGCTTGTTGATTTGACGAAATTGTTTCGAATTTAATTCGTAAAACGTTCTTTAATTTTGTTGTTTAATGTTTACGTTCTTGAGTGGGTTTGAAACGGAACGGTTAAATTTTTGGAACCGCTGTTTTCGTTGGGGATTTTATGTTTATTTTCTTTTTTATTTTATTTCATACATATGTTGAAATGTTCATTTATTTTTCTTGTTTATACACGTAGTTTGGTGCAATATTAAAGCCGTGTTATACGCTCATTCTGTTTACTTTACAGCGTCCGTGAGCGAATGCAATGCGACGCGGCGCGATGCGAAAATATCAAAAAGTTGATTACATTTAATTAATTTCAATCATTATTGCTGATAAGCAATAATGCGTCAACCCGTAAAAACGTCAAATTCGAAGATTTTCATACTGCGGTACTTACCTTTTTAAAAATAGCTTGGACATGTCTAGACGCCATTTTCTCAAAACGAAGTCCATGTGGTTTGACATAGTGTTGCTTATCAGCGTTCAATTGAAGTGACGGTGCAGCGCGGAGCGATACGCGATCAATTAATGTAATATTTTCGCGCTAACGAATTACCATCAAAAACAATGATACCGTATTTTCTTTTGACAAGACAGTGACAGGGCAAGACGATTCGCGATTAGAACAAGAGATTAAGAATGAAATTCCTACTATTTAGCCTGTTTTCAAAATTTATTAGTTTGTAATCTCAACGGCACCGAACAATCTCGTTCGTGCCTTCTCCATCCTACGTGACATTGGCGAAATAATCCGTGGCACAACTAAAAGCGATTAAACCTTAGAATTGTAGAGTTTAGAACAAGCTGCAGCATCGCGCCGCATCGCTTCGCAATCGCATTCGCTTTCTATTTATTAAACTATTAAATGTTAAATAGGTGTGTTCACATCAGCCGGTAACAAGCTAACTAGCTAACAAGATAGCTAAGAAACATGCAGACGAGACATCTAATGTGAAGTGATCACCGTCGCCCATGGTAATTGACAGCACCAGACGCGCAACACATGCATTATACCAGCTAAAAAGGAGATAAAAAGTAAGAGAAAGAATGGGGAAGATGGTTAGGCTTCCGTACCTATAATTACTTAACATATTAAGCTATTAAAAATGTTGATTCTACAGTAATTATTGATCCTGCAAACAAGTCAGAGAATCAATTTAGTAGTCTACATATTAACTATCTAAAACAAATTGTTAAACCAATTTAAACCCACAATTGAATAATACTCCATATTGACCATCGATACATTTTCATCATCCTATTACCTTAATACGTCATACATAAAAATAATACTCGAGATAAAAATCCCTCAATCTATAACGAAACGCTTTGAACCGTTCGCAGGGGATATATTACTTATTGTGAGTTATTTCTATTATATTATGGAAACAGAACGGCCGGGTTTCGAGGTGGTTTCCACTTGCTACTTCAATTTATATAAAATTTTTTTACCGACACAAAATTTCTTATAAGCTTTAATGTTTATTTGTCGGATTTTGTGGCTGCAGGATTGTTTTTCTCATGTGAATCTGCTAAATAATGGCGTTTCTTTTTAAGTATGATTTAGCTATGTTAAATAGTCGGTATATAATTATGTTTCGGGTTCGGTAATGCTGTTGAATGAAATTCTAATTTTTGATACTTTTTAATATTCTTTTTTCGTCTTGCATATAGTTTTTAATAATTAAAAATCTGTTCGCAAACAGAGATTATTAGTTAACAATCCAGTCAAACAATACAAAACCATACTTAAACATTCACACCTTTCATTTTGCGAGTCGATCAAATAAATTTAAATTAATTAAAAAAAAATCATCAACACTAAAATAATACATAAGTTTTGTAAACTTCTGTTCAGTCCCTAAGCGTTAGTTAAAGAACAACTTCCGACACAAGATTATTTGTGTCGAAATTTGATTGTGTCGTGACCATTGGCAAACCGCGCACCCAGTGAATGTATAGTATCGATAACTCCGCCTAAAATTAAAGAGATCCGGACAGACTGTATATATAATTTAATTGTACCTTATTGTTTTCCTTGTATTCGAAGATACTTGTACATACATGGACAATGATTAATGTATACCTTTGGATTAGTATATCTTTATTTGGTACGCTTTTTCGGTCTCTATGGCTGTGTGTATGTGTGTGTGTGTGTGTGTGTCACTTAACTTCATCTAAACGGGTAGACCGATTTTTTTTTGTGTCTAATTTATCGCGTATAGAAGTAGGTCACGTATAGTAGAAGGTTTAGATTCATAATTGGATTTGGTAGATGGAGCTGATTTTGGGCAGGACAATGTCTAATATAACGGGTCTTATCGCGATAACTAATGCTATTAATACCTTACCAGCGGTAAGTCACACTCACACTTGCAACTTCGTCGAAACGTCGGGCAATAAAAAGGTATTACTACCATTAGCTATCACTATAAGACCCGTTATACATATGTATTAAATATGAATAATATAAATGAAAGTCAATGTTTGTATGTACTCTATGCGTTCCGAAACTAATGATCAGATTGTGATGAAACTTTATTCATGTGTTCTAGGGATGCTAGGTTTCCTGACCCAAAAAATCTATATACTTTAGATGGTATTATAACGCGTGGCGTATAGCTAGTACATGTGTACTAGCTAAACGCCACGCGTTATATTATATAACCTAAATATGATAGTTATTTAAAAAGTTGTGCCTTTGTCGCCAAAGGCTTAATTTCAGCTTAAAGAAAATGATTTATGTGCTAACAAGTACTATTTGTTTTAAGTTCTTATAGTTCTTTTTACTGTCGTTACCTGAATTAAACTGATTTCTATCTCCAATTATTTTATTTTCTGATTGCATGAACTAATCTTAGACGACTTCATTATAAATTGTCACGTTCATTAGATGGTGCATGGCTCTTTTTTTACTCAAAATTAATTGATACAATTCATTGCTTATAAAATAGTTTTTTTCAGAAAATGAATGATGCAGTTTTAGATTTGATCTATATTTATATTTCAAAATAATGGTCCAATCCATAGAGATCAGATAATAATGACCAAAATGGTTTCAAAATCTATATATTATAATTTAGGCACTTAACAACAGTCATTTCTATTGTATGAACTACTTAAAAATATATTAGGTTAAATAAAGTTCTATTTGAGTCGTATTCAAATACAATAAAGTTAAAATTTACTTGACAATTTGCGTTCATTGTAGTTTGTTAACTGCCAGTATTACCATAGCAAACTGGATCCTAGTTTAAGGCTCCCTTTCCACTAGAGATGTACTGTATTTTTAAGTTACATGTATTTTTCTTTTATGAGATTAATTGGTAAGCGAGCACGTTGGTCACTTGAAGTTAAGTGGACACCGCAGCCCATGGACATTAGGATCGCCAGAGGAGCCACACAAGTATTGCCAGCTCAAAGTGGAATGAGCAATAAGAGGGAACAGTAAATAAGAAAGGAAATGGGACAGAATAATAGAGTTCTAGATGTTTCATAGCATATTACTACATAACATAACGTTGAAGGTAATGATGCGTTTTAAATAAACATTGTATGGACCTAATTTTAAAGGAGTCACCCTAATCTTGCCGGTTCTTTTCGGTAGAATTTACATTCCGAACCGGTGGTAGCTTCCTTGGTAATGTATTTTTTTTTGTATTGAGGATTCAAAGAAGTTAATAAGAGCTTACTTGAATAATGTATATTTTGATTTTTCGAATGTGTGTCAAACCAATCAATTCACTTAAATTTCGACCGACATCAAAAATGAGGAGATTCTCAATGCGTAGTGCATGTTTTTTAAATGTGTTTAACCTCAGAACTCAATCTTATATAAACCAATTTTGGAATAAAAAGTAGAATTTTCATTAAAATCAATTTAGTAATTTCGTTTTAAAATCTAACTGGAAGTATGTATGTATGTTGTCTAAGTAAACAATATTGTGGATGTTAATTTTGAAGTCAGTTCTTTTTAAAAAAAAGTCTTAATTATCATAGCTTAGTTCTAGTGTAAAAGGGTCTAACGAAGCTAAATTTTGAAACGCTAGTTAAATCGAGGTGTTTGTTCGCTCACCGCTAAGCTATATCGCACATCTCTGGTCGAAATGCGTAATATTCTAAACAGTGACCAGCAAATTGAACAATTTGATTTGCTAATTCTATCATATATGCCGTGTAGTTTTGTGTACATTTCTAACAATGAACGTAATTATATTATTCCACCGTGTTAGTTTGCTTTTGTTCGTTAATTGCGTCTGTTTTCTTTGATTCGATTGATTTAAAATTATAATTGATTGCTGTATTTATCAGCTATATTAATTAGTTCACGCAAGTATGTGTGCGTGGAATAAATATTCTGAACAACGTATTTTTTTAGCAATAATGAGTTCTAGATTCAAAATTTCATATCCTATTTTACTCTCATTGCGTTTTATTTCGCGACAAAAAAGGATGCCTTTTCGAAGATCCAGCCACAAAAATTCAATTTCTAGTTGAGTTCGAAGTCCTACAAAGCCGAATAAATGCGTCAAATAGAAAATGGTGATCACAAAATACCTATTGCTGATCAGCGGTAAAGTAACAGTCTAACTATTTCTGAAATAATTTTAAATGAAAGCGAACGCGAAAAATTTGCATTGATAAACGTGTCAATTCCGAATTTGAAACTGACTCTACTGCCCCGTGGATCTGAACAAGAGGCATTTAAAAATTATTTGCTCACAATCTATACTAGATAACATTATAAAGAGGTAAATACTTTTGTAGGAGGTAATTTTTTAAAATACTGATCGGATTTGAAAAAATATTTTTGCATTGGATAAACAGTTTATTAAGAAAGGTTATAGGCTACATTCCATCACGTTACGACTCACCAGTGCCTAGCAGTAACCATAAACGCGAGTGAAACTGCGAGGGGCAGCTAGTTAAGAATCAATATAATACGAGAAGCAGATTTATATGTATGTAAATTACCAAAACATTTGATTAATTATTATAGAAAACTGGAAAACTAATAAAAGACATTTCTTATCGTTGTCTTAGATTTTCGCGATTATTACTCATTGAAATAAAACTATTTCAATGAGTAATAATCGCGTATATTAACTATTTTTATCATCCCGACGTTTTAAGCACTTTGCAGCGTTCATGGTCACCGGTAGAGTCTACCCGAAATTTAGAATCTTAATTTTTATCGTTCTATTTTTCTCCAGGCTTTTTCCATTAACAAAATAGTAAATATAACTGAAATATATTTTTTTCTTTATACATTGTTGGCTTTATGAAACTAGAAATAAACTAAAACTTTTCTGATATTACCATTGCATTAAAAATAAAAAAGGATAGTGACAACCTGTTAATGCCCCACTACTAGACAAACGCCACTTTTCCTATAAAAGAGAACTTTTAGAGCTCAATCCACTACGCTGTTCCACTGCGAGGCGAATATACATGTGCCAGAATTTCTCCCGACACATGCCGGTTTCCTCACGATGTTTCCCTTCACCGAGAACGAGATGACTTTTAAACACAAATTTAGTGTAAATTATGAGAAAAGACCTTCCTTATATCCATAAACACATTAACCAAAGCTCATAAACTTATCCATGCCTACTTCAGACAATGCATTATCTACAAACAGACAATACCGTATTTATACAAACGAATAAAAAAAAAGTCTTCATTACCTCTATACAAACTCAAAACGGAAAGAATAACCGGATTCAAGTGGAATGCAAACATAAAAATCGGATTAAGTAGCCGTTGAAAAAAGTTTAACTGTTCAACTTTCATGAAAAAACACTTATTTAAATCATATTGCTTCATCCGGCTCGCCTCGGACCATGCGACAAGCATAATTAAAACTTAACTACGCCTCAAGTTAATCCAATTAAGCGGATATGAAAATATTTTAATTTTGAGTCTCAGTGGCCATTGCATTTAGGTTATGAAATTGTGACAACTTTAAAGTAGACTTGAAAAAATAAAATAGTATACACTTTTCAGTGATTGTTGATAGTAGATTTCATTTGCGACATATAAAATGGACGCTGATAAGCAATACTATGTCAAGCCACACGAACTTCATTTTAAGTAAATGGCGTTTAAAGATGTCAAACCCATTCTTAATAAATTGTTTTGAAGACGTAGATATCCATCTTTTCTTTTATATTTTTATAAATGGTATAATGAATTAAGAGCAAATTAATATATTTAATGTGTTATCCAATAATAATTTTTTCAAATATTTGAGATAATTGTATGAATTACAAAATATGGTGCGCACTTGAAATTTGAAACATTAAATAAGGAAACTTTTTTCCGTACCTATTTAGTTTAGGTGACTTGATTTTTTTTAATAATGTTAAATGAAATTTGACTTTTTGTGGCTTGACACAGTATTGCTTATCAGCGTCCAATTGGCACAACTAAAAGCCACAAAACAAAGAATTGAAGGAAAAAAAGTCATTGTCTTTACCTATAGTGTATACATTTGCGATATCTCAAACATTTGCGGTGGAACACTCGTAAATCACTACAAAAACCCCTGGACAGCAAATTTTCTCATTGTTACCAGAACATATGTCGAAGGATGATTGATGGGTCTTGAGTTATGAACAGAAAATTTGATGTATAGCGCAGAATACAACGTGTTACACGTGGAACAGAAGTTGTTTTGTAAGCGATTCTTAATAAAATGAGCAAGGTCATAAATGGATGCTTATAAGCAATAATGTGTCAACCCACATTATTGATTTTAGAGATATTTATGTATTCTGATAATGGGTCACGTATTTAACATTATTCAAACAATTTCAAGTCATCTGAACTAAATAAGTACGGAAAAAAGTTTCTTAATCTAATGTATAGAATATTGAATTTGGATTATGCAATAATCTCATATATTTCTCATATATTGAAAAACTTATTATTAGTTAAAAGTCATTACTATACCAATCTGCTTTCCATTTAGTATACTTTTTCGAAGGAAATAAAAAAAAAGTTAGATGTAAACTTCATCAAACAGATTTATTAGGTATAGATGAGACATCTTAAGACGCCATTTTCCAAAATGAAGTCCGTGTGGCTTGACACAGTATTGCTTATCATTCGTCCAAACATTACTTAATGTACTCCTTTAAACGAGCAATTTTTGTAAATAATCTGAATCCCGGAAACGGCTCCAACGATTTTGATAATAATTAATAAGTATTAAGAGGGCTTAGGGGGCGATAAATCGATCTAGTTCACATTTTTAGAAAAGGTTTTTATATCCATATTCTGATTTCTGAAATGATCGCGGGTTCAAACACCGGCTAGCAACGCTGTTTAAATTAATCTCGAACTCGGCGGTGAAGGAAAACATCGTGAGGAAACCTGCATGTGTCGGGTGACATTCTGACACGTCTATATCCGCCCTGCAATGGAGCAGCGTGGTGAATTAAGCTCTAAGCCTTCTCCTTCATAGAAGAGGAGGTCTTTGCCCAGCAGTGGGAAATTTACTAAATCTAAATAAAATTTCCAAAAATAACGATTTACCAAAAAAATACCGAACGAAGCTGACCTAGCTTCGTTCGGTATTTTTTCAATCAAGGCACTTCTCCAGGTACTTATCTATGTAAATATGTATGATAAACAATACTACGCCAAATCACACGGACTTCAATTTAAGCTCATGTTGCTGCGTTCCGTACGATGAGTGAGAGAGCCGGAAGTCTAACCCCCTCTCTTCATTTCCTTTCTTCCTACTTTTACCCCTTATTCCTTTTTTGGCTGGCAACGCATTTGTGATTCATCTGGGTTTAAAATTTCCATTAGCATAAACAATTAACATCAGGTGTCCCACTCGCTGGTTTGCCAGCTATTTTCTATAAATCTTTTTATTCTACAAGGCCTAACTTCACAAACTCTACACTTAGTCAAAATATATGACTTGGCCGGTTAGGTCCATATAGGTGAAAAATGTACCCACTGTTCATTGCTTTACTGTTAATAGTTCTTGTATTATAAAAAAACAATAGGAGATTATTAATATATATATTTTTGGGTTTGAACCATCTCTAACGTATGATTGTAGTTTAAATAATATAAAATACTCATAATATATATAAGAAAGTACGTAAATATGTCTATCTGCTATCTGCTCAGTCTTCCAGCTGATTTGAACCAATTGACGAATTATATAATTACCATACCCACTAAAATCTGACTTTTTTACACCATTATTTCATATTTAAAATTATTGTTAGCAAAACGAATTTTCAGTAATAACAGCTCTCGTAATGTCTCACAAAAATACTTATTTCGCAAACATCTAAGTCCTTAATGTTCCCTCTTCAACGAATTTGAATATCAAATACTATTAACCAAAGAATAATATTTCTGTTACCACAGAATATTCATCACATAAGCCGCTAACTTCGGTTCAAGGTCGCGTCGTCTGGCCCAGTTTATAAATAATTTAAACCTAAGCAAACAAACACACGATTAAACATTCAAAATGTATATTCATGAAGTATTGAATAATTTTGTTCACATATCAGCTTAAAACATATACGAGTACATTTGATTTGAATGCGGTCTCTTTCACGTGACATTTTAATAATTAAAACTAAAAAAAATCTCACAGAAAATCATTTAAAGTAAAGCTTCATTTATTAAGACGACAAAAGATGAGAGAGTCGGAAGCCTACCCTTTTATTTACATAATCTCCTAATTCTTAAATTGGCAACTTATTTATAGTTTTTGTGGTGCTGCCAATTGCCATAGATATTATTACTATCATGAGACCAGTCTGTGCTATTCTCCGCTATTATCATTAGCAAACCCACATTACTGGCTCTTATTCTAAAATAAAAACGGAAAAAAAATGTAAAGTAACATATCCCACTGCTGGGCAAAAGCCTCATCTTCTATTAAGGAGAAGGTTTGGAGCTTACTCCACCACGCTCCACTGTGGGGCGCATATGTGTCAGAATTTCTCCCGGCACATGCAGATTTCCTCACGATAAACGGAAAAGTCCATACAAAATCATCCAATAGCATGCTCCTAAGCATTTCCAATAATGTAGGAAACAATCTTTAAGCGTAATTTGTTGTTATCTAATTAAAACAGTTAAAAACAGTTGAAACAGTAAAACAGTTGGATATAACTTAGCCACCCAGAATACTAATGGGAGTGACAAACTCCCTTAAATTATGTACACGCGGAACGAGAGACGATCTTGTTGGCGACATTTTGCTTAGTCTACTGATGAGATTACGTTTTTTGGGTTCCGTAAGCGAAGAGGTGGATTGATCTCTTAAAATTCTCCTTAATAGCAGAGGTCTTTGCTTAGCAGTGGTACATTTACAGGCTGTTACTTACTCTATCATTAGGCTTTCGACATAAATCCTCTATTTAAATGTTGTTTTTAAACGTGCCAGTTCATTGATTCATCTCACTGACATTTTCACGAAATATTTTGGCAGACCTCATTTGTATTAACATTGGCATTTAAACGGCAAACGGGCAGATGGGCCAACTAATGTTAAATGATCACCAACGTCAAACACAGCTTCAGAAAAGACAAATAGACATTGTCAGCTCAGTGACGGATGAAGGGGAATAGGAAGTATCGAAAGGAATTGAGAAGGGGTTAGACTTCTAGCTCTGTCACTCACCTTACGAAGCGATATTTGCTTGATCTATTTCACGCTGATCTTTTGTGAGAGTGAGGTACTGCCGCAGTCGAGCCAAGCAGTATATGAGCGGTAGTAACTAGTCTACAACTAGGTTCTTCTTCATATATTCTATCTCCTTCTCTTTTGAAAGTCGATTAATAAAATATACATAGATTAGGTATAATAGTTATAGTGCAATTCCATACACATATAAGCGAAAGGTTACTCACTCACTCATCACCAAATCTCAGAAACTATACTACTATACTATACTATACTATATAACTATACTACTCCACACATAACGGAGTAAAACGGAAGTTGGAAGTGAAACTGCGAAGGGCCGCTAGTTAAAGAAATATTTTTTAAAATATTTATGTTTAAGAGTTAGTAAAGAACCGTCGGTACGTGCGACCGAATCGCGCTTGACCGCTTTTTTTTCAAACTTGCCTCTGCTCAAGATTTGCGGAATGAATTATTAACTTTGTAATACATTTAGTGAATGAGAAATGACTTAACGCGTGCCTTATTTATTGTGGGCTGAGTTTTTTCTTTGATAAATCCGTCTCCAGTCGTCTGTGTTATTAACTGTTCTTAACTTCAAATTAGATCTCTTTTTTTCCTTTAAGTGGTTAATATTGTTATTGGATTGCCTGTAAGATTTAAAAGGGTCAATGATACCAATGAATGAAGTATTTCGTAAGGTAAAAGATTTTGGTGGTGTCCCGTGAGATTCCATTTCATATTATACTTCCATTATGTAGATTGTTAATCTGATTGACTTAGATTATTTTTAGATTTATTTTATATATTTTTTCTATCGTAAATGTACAGTTAAAAGAGAAGACGGGAGCCTCAGAGCCTTGTAGCTGAGCCTAATATTATTGTCGTAACGAAAGCTCACCACGTTGAAAGAATGGATGAAGATCGTGGCGTTAAAAAAACGTCTATGGGACAACCAATTGTGCAACGTCCCGTTGAGCCAATCAGGTATCACTGGAATGACGTCGTTGAGTCAGATCTGCGTGAATTTCAAGCCAGCGATTGACGAGCGTCAGGACCGAGACAAATGGAGTAAACTCGCATCAGAGGCCAGGACTCACTTTAGGTCCGTGACTCACATTAGTAGTAGAAGTAGTAAATTATACAGTATTATTATTTATCTTAATAATATAGAATAAGTAAAATTATATACTAACAAACCTAACAAACACCCACACATCTAAAAACACATACATACAAACACATACGCACGAAAGCACATAGACAACACACATTAACAAATTCAATACTAATATTAGGTTAAGCAATAGATATATATGTAGTTACTAAGCAAATGTTTGTGAATAGATAAAGAATTAAAAAGGCTTAAATAAATAAATAATATAATAATATTATTTTAACAGTTTATTAAACATGCCAGAGACATTACAAAGATACATATACATATGTCACAGGAAAAGAAAGTTTAAAAGGTATACTTATCCCTAGAAGAGATTTCTTCCAGTATACCCAAGAAAGAATAAATGTAGACAGAAACAGTAACAGGTAGATAGGCAGGTTTCCACATAAAAGAAATAACAACCATAAAACTTAAATTATATAAAAAAAAAAAAAAAAAAAATTAACAGTTTAAACAAATACTTAAATACATACATATAATCATATTATAAATACATACATATATAATTATATATACATTATGCCATAAATTAAGATTGAGATAAAAAGTGCTCTTTCAATTTCTTCTTGAAAATATGAATTGATTTACTAGTGCGAATTGTGTACGGCAACGAATTCCACAATCTCGCTGCGTGCACAGTAAAAGAGTGGGAGTAGAAGTTAGAAGTGTGGGATGGGATACGGAGTAGAAGCTGGACATTAGGACGACAGGGAGAACCAGGAGGATGCAAGAAAGTAAATCGCTCACGAAGGTAACTGGGTAACAAGGGATTAAATAGAATATTATAAAGGAAACATAGAACGTGAGTATCCCTGCGAAGTCGTATAGGAAGCCACTTGAGTTCAGCTCGAAATTTGGAGATATGATCAAATTTACGGAGTCCAAAAACAAAGCGAATGCATAAATTTTGTAGCCTCTCAAGTTTGTTAATAAGTTCTTCAGTAGCGTCAAGGAAACAGGTATCTGCGTAGTCTAAGAGAGGTAGCAAAAGGGATTGGACAAGTAGAGTTTTAGTTTTAAAAGGAAGGAAGTATTGAAGGTTTTTAAGGGAGTGAAAGGAGAAGTGGATCTTTTTACTTACCTCATTAACATGCTTAGACCACGACAAGTCACTACTAAAATGAAGACCTAAGTTCTTAGCAGAATCGGTATAATTGATCGGTACGCCGTTATAAACCAAAGAAGGAATATTATTTAGATTTAAATAGTTGCACATATAACGACTACCGACAACTAATGCCTGTGATTTTGCAGGATTTAATACAAGACCAAAGCACTCAGCCCAGCTATGAATTCGTCTTAGGTCCTCATTAATACCGGCGATAGCAGACGTAACATCCACGACACTAAAATGGCGATACAATTGTAGATCATCAGCATAAAGGTGAAATTTAGAAGAGATTACCGCCGAAATGGTGTTAATGAAAATAGAAAATAATAAAGGAGCTAGCACACTGCCTTGAGGGACACCCGATTTAAGAGTGCTCCAATTTGAGTGCAGTTCACCCAATTGTATGCACTGCGAGCGCCCTCGAAGATAAGAGTCAAACCAGCTGCACGAAGAGGATGAAACATTTAAAGATCTTAGTACGCTTAAAAGAATGTCAAAATCTACGGAGTTGAAGGCATTACTGAAATCGAGTAATACGACCACAGTAAGCTGACGATTCTCCATAGCGTATCTAATGTCTTCTGTAACTTTTAGGAGTGCTGTTACAGTGCTATGTCCAGGTCGAAACCCAGATTGCCAGGAATTCAGAAGACGATTAGACTCAAGGTACTGTGCTAATTGTTCGTGTACGATACGTTCCAGAACTTTAGAAAGGAAAGGAAGGATTGAAATAGGACGATAATGTGATGAAGAGGTAGGATTAGCTATTTTAGGTAAAGGAATAATATGAGCATTTTTCCATGCTGTCGGAAAGGTGCATGAAACTATGGAAAAATTAAATATATGTGTCAGTATAGGAAGGAGCTCAGGAAGAATAAGGAGAATCATTCTGGAACAAATCGAGTCACTACCAACTGCATCAGATTTAATTGACAAAATGTGCTTCTTTACATCATCTTCGGCTACTGGCTTTATTGAGAAAGAGGAACACTGCGGTAATATAATTTTGGATAAATCCGAAATAGTTATTGACTTTTTGAGATCATCCAACACAACAGGAGATGTGGAAAAATGTGAGTTTAATGCATTGAGATCCACTGAATTGTCACCTGAAACGGGAGTCTTACCAATACCGAAAGATTTTAGGAAATTCCAGACCTGTTTACTGTCAGAATTGTGAATAGTATCGTGGATATACCTTAGCTTCGCCTCTCGACATAATTTGTTGCATCGGTTGCGCAGCAACCTGTACCGGTCTAAGTTATTATCCGATGGAAATTTTTTAAGGCGAGCTTTTGCTTTGTCGCGTATAGCCATCATATCCTTAATGCTGGTAGTAATCCAGGGCGCAGGACGATGTTTTATTTTAATTCGTTTGATGGGAGCATGGTGGTGATACAAGTTATTTAATTTGGAGTTAAAAATGCTAACTTTAGACTCCATGCTACCCTCATTCAAGACTTGTGCCCAGTCAATACTACCAGCGTCATGTTTAAGTTTATCAATGTCTATTTGATTAAAGCAACGTCGAGTGGAATAATGTGCTTTGGATTTGGAATGATGGACTTTATATGAAGTGAATATGAGATCATGATAAGAAAAGCAGGATGGTGTTTGGCCATGTGTTGCCACATGGTCAGGAAGAGAGACAATAATAAGATCAAGAAGTGAAGGTGAGGTGTTAGGAAAGTGATGCGTAGCGGACAGGGGCAAAGGATGTAAGTTTAAGGAAGACAGAATCGAAAGAAGCTTTTGCGACCGAATGTCGTTTTTCAACAAACAGGTGTTAAAATCACCCAGCAACAAAAGATGTTGATATAGAGGACAAAGGTTATTAAGGATGTTGTCTAGAGAGGAAAAATAATCAATGTGGATTGAAGGACTATAAAGAACACCTAAAAGTATTTTAGAATGACCAAGGATAATTTCAAGGAAAAGGAATTCTGCTGATTCGGAGTATTGGTTGGGTGAGGAAGATATAATTTTGTAAGGGATATCAGTTCGCAAATAAATTGCTATACCACCTCCACCTTTTCCGATTCTGTCATTCCTTATTAACCTGAATCCGGGTAAGGCAAACTGAATGGATTATCTTTATTTATTTATTTTATATATGATATTATTTATTTATTTATTTATTTTTAAATATACATAATATATACTACACTGTTGTATTCACAATTTAGATATACAAATTATAATATTATACATATTGCAAAAATCAGTAAATATTATAAAGATTTGATTGTTTGTCTTTGTATTGAATGTGCTTCCAAACTAGTAGGACCGTTTATAAAAAAAAATGCGTTGGTTAGCCCATTCATGGAGTAAGCTTATTAGCCATTACGCTACGACTCATAGAAGTGAAGCAATAATCATGTGAAACAGGCTAAAAGGCATAAAATAAATGTTTTCTACAAAATTATGAAGTCGGTGCCTAGTAAAACATTCGAAGTCGGCGTCAAGTAAAACCTTTTTTGTGTTATTTCCTGGCACCGACTTATCAAACAAATATTTATCAAAAATACCTAAATCGGTATAGATGTGCCTATAATATTTGAGGAGTTCCCTCGATTTCTCCAGAATCCCATCATCAGATCCTGACCTGATTATGGAAGTATACCCTTTCAAACACGAAAAAATATTTAAATCGGTTCTCAAACAGCGCAGTAATTAATGAACATCCATTAAAAAAAAGTCCGATGAATTGAGAACCTCCATCTTTTTTGGAAATCGGTTAAAAATAGATAATAACACAAAACAATCTAAAAAATAGATATGCAAAAATAATAATAATATCAATTAATTATAGCATAAAAATATCTTTCTTTCCAAAATTAACAAACTCGAATTCGAGGTTACCGATCGTTTTCAATAACACTTACATCCTAAGTCCATTATAATTAATTGAACCCGAACATCATTGTGATAATATCAAAAGCCCTCTTATTCTATTACAAAAGAATTATTAATGAATAAGATGAAATATCAACTATTAATACAAAATTCGCCATTCAATATCGAATGGCGGACTGAATTTTATAGCGCTAGTCACGTTCAAATCATTTGTAATAACGATATCAATGCATACTGGTAAAAAAGTCGGCCATTTTAAGTTATCAGATTTATATCGTCTCTTCGAGTTTTTATCATCGAGAAGCGATTTAAGCGACGCAAAATTTATGTAAGATAATATATAATTTGAACGTCTAACAAAAGCGCTTTTTCGCTTTATGCGTGTGATGAATTAAGATTGATTGTATTTTAGACATGTTGTTTGAGATGACGGATTTGACGGATATCTCCTTTGTGTTTATTTTTGTAGTAAATAAAGCTGAAGTGTTTGTTTGTGTCGCGCTAATCTCAGGAACTACTGGTTCGAATTGAAAAAATATTTTTGTGTTAGATAGTTTATTTATTGAGGAAGGCTATAGGCTATATTACATCACGCTATGAGTTATAGAAGAAAAGCAGTAACCATAAACGCATGTGAAACAAGGGACAGCTAGTCTATAATATTCGAGAAAAAAAGACTTGCAAGATTAGTAAAATGTGTGTAATAACATTATTAACAATAATTTCAAGTCATATAAACTAAATAAGTACGGAAAAAAGTTTCTCAATTTAATGTCTCTAATTTCAAGTGCGCTCCATATTTTGAAATTTATACGATTATCTTAAATATTTAAAAAACTTATTATTAGATAACACATTAAATATATAAATATGCTTTAAATTAATTATATCTTTTGTCTATTTAACATTATTAAAAAAAATCAAGTCATAATAACTCAATAAGTATGGAAGAGAGTTCCCTTATTAATTGCAACGAATTTCAAGTGCGTTTATTTTGCAATTTATACAATAATCTCCAATTTTTTAAACACTTTATATTAGATAATATATTAAATATATCAATCTACTTTCAATTCATTATATCTTTTATCAAAAAGAAAACAAAGATCGATATATACTTCTACAAACAAATTTATTAAGAATAAATTTGACATATTTAGGTGTAATTTTCTCAAAATGAAGTCCGTGTGGCTTGACACTGTATTGCAACGTCCATTACGTTATGCAAGATTCTATAATAGTTGAGTATATCAAGTTAAGCTGTGTATTGAAACATGAATAGTTTAATTGGTGGTAGAACTTCGTGCAGCCTCAATAGTATAGATACTATCTACACACTAATTGTTACACCGCCAATAGTGTTAGGCTATATATTGGTATGGTTTGATATAAATTGATAAATGGAATTAATGGACTCGGTGGTGATCCGTATATTGAAGATATAAAGAGCTATATGGTTTATCTATACAAATAAATATATATAATTATTTCCTTTGCCCCAGGCACGGTGTCCGATTTTATAACAAAATACCACGGAAATTTTAGCAGTTTTAGCATAAATAAGTTTTAATTGTATATTAAAAAGTCTTTAATAGCTAAAGCATATTCTGTACAAGATTATATAGATGATAATAATGCATGGATTTAGTATAGCTGGATTTCATACAGGATGTTTAATATACACATTTGTAATTTTTAAATGTATATACTTTAAAACATAATTTTAAAAGAGTACCTATCGAGTTTCTTGCCGGTTCTTCTCGGTAGAATCTACATTAGGAACCGGTGGCAGCTTTTCCTTAATTTAAGTACGTTTCGTTTGTTTTGAGGATTCAAAAGTGCTTTTAAAAGCCTACTTGAATAAAGTATTTTTTTTATTTTGCTTGAAGTGACTGTTTGTTATATCATCAAATTAATAGCTTTTAACTTAGTGCATATGAATACGATACTTTAATCGAAAATACAATTTTTATTTTTTTTGTCTATCTGTCTGTCCGACTGATTTTGACGGGACTACCATTTACTGATAGCTAATATTATAAAGAGTAACTTAGGCTATTTTTATTTTTAAATTTTTATTTATTTTAATTAATAAATAACAAAAAATAAATAAATAAAGTACGCAAAAACAAAATTGAAACCAATAAAATATTAATCAATATCCGATTCAAGCAGAGAAGTTAAACATTGTATAAATATAATTTTTCATTAAATAAACGCGGGTGAAACTGCGGGACACGGTTAGTTACAGAAATGTAAGTACAACACTGAGTTGACGATTAAAATGTTTCTTTTTATCATAATACTCTGGTATTATCATAAAAAGAAATAAGCAAGCGGGTCATGTCAAGTGATCGCCGCCGCCCATGAATTGGCAGCACCAGTAGAGCCTCAAACATGTGGCTGGGTTAAAAATAAAAAAAAATACGGACAATAAAAAGTAATTAATACTACCATTCGTCTATCTCTATTGACGTGGAGAAGTGTAGGCTTCCGTCTCTCTCACTCCCCGTACATATGCCTCTTATTTTACGATATAGACTAATAGTCCGAGAGCCAGGTGAAAATTGTGTTAATTATTTCTTCTCGATAGATAATTGGCGATACGCATCAGACAACAGTATCATAAAGCGCTATAACCGTCAGCTGCGGCACAGTGGGGGGGATGAGTAGTTATAACCTCCCACGCTTGAAGAAGAAAAAAAAAATACATTCACTCATTTCCTCTCGGCTAAAAGTTTATCAAGTTATAGCTAACCCAATACCTCAACAAAAAAAATAATCAGCTGTCTATAACATAGTGCATTGTACGTCAGCTGATGGCTAGATCATGGGAAAAAAAATCTTCACTTTCAGTGATATCCTCTCGGTTAAAAATTTACCAGATGATAGCTTATATGTAACTATTGATAAATATATACGTCAGCTAACTGTATCTCGGTGGAAAAATCGTTAGCTGATACTTTGAACGTCGTTACGTAGAAGTTAGCTAGAAGCGTTTACTGACTATATAAAGGCATCAGCTGACCGGGCTTCCCTCGACTTACTGCTGGCTGGTTTTTTTATTTATCACAGTATTATATTTAAAGTCAGCTTACAAATTTTCGTGTGGGAGGAAATGGCGTCTCTTTAATTATTCGGCATAGCACTCCAACATGAGTGTTGAGGTGAAACAAATATCCAAACAAATATTCCATTCAAGCGTGGGAGGTTACAACTACTCATCCCCCCACACCGAGCCTCACCTGACGTTCACGAGGCTTTATAGTTCGATTTTCTGCTGCGCTTTACTAATTATCACTTGAAAGGTACTTGGTCATATATATCTGTTACTGGCTCTCGGACTATAAGGACTATAGAATTAAATAAAATTTCCATTTCTAATTTTGAATTTAAATTAGCAGGCACTAGAAGCATTGTACGTCAATGGAATCTTCACGTTAGGTAATCATAATATGGATGCTAATAAGCAATAATATGTCAACCCACAAAAAGTCAAATTCATCATGCATCACCTATTTAACATTACTAAAAAAATGTACAAGTTATCTAAACTAAATAAGTACGCAAAAAAGTTTCCTCATTTAATGTTTAGAATTTCAAGTGCGTTCAATATTGAAATGAAACTATTTTAAACGGATTTAAATCGCGTATATTAATTATTTTTATCATCCCGTCTACCCGTGACCACAAACGCTGCAAAGTGCTCGAAACGTCGGGATGATAAAAACAATTAATATACGCGATTTAAATCCGTTTAAAATAGTTTCATTTCAATGAATAATAATCGCGAAAATCTAAGACAACGATATGCGTTCAATATGTTGCAATTTATACAATAATATCATATATTTGAAAATGTTATTATTAGATAAAATTTTGAAGTATACCAATCTGTTTTAACTTTATATACCTTTCATCAAAATAAAACAGAAAAGATGGATATATAATCGTCCAAACGAATTTAGTAAGAATAATTTTGATATCATTAAAAGCCATTTACTCAAAATGAAGTCCGTGTCCCTTGACATAGTATTGTAGTATTGCTTATCAGCGTCCATATATAAATATATACATACATGTATAAATATGTACATATAATAGAAACTACACCTTAAGAAATGTTACATAAAATACCGTGTCCATTAACATTATCATCAGTAGCAGGTGACCTCTGTACCTCTTTATATGACCAAACACTATAAGATTGACACATTTCATTTAACCTAAATTATATTTCCGAAGAATAACAGAGCCAATCAAGAAAGATTTAACGAAATATAAAATTGCTATCGAATAACGAAACAAGAAATACAAATAAATTTTATAGACGGCAATCAACTTAATCGAGCCATTCTATTTAGGATTCCACTTCAGCGAAAGGGATAATTAGTATACATTTAAATTTAAGCCTAATAACAAATGCTGCAAATTTGTTTCTCCAAGACCAGTTAAATTGATACAGAATTCAATACAGATTACTAATCGCGAAGCGCTGGTAAATTTTGGACGAACAAACTTTGAGATTAAGTAAATCGAATTCTCTGGGAGTTTGCTTAATTTGCCTTTAAATGTATTGTGATTTGGACAATAGAGCAAATATTTGGAATTAATGTTTATTATAATTGTCTAAGCTATAGATATTCGAGTTATAAAAGATATGACCACTTTTTGTGTATAATGCATTAGAAGCATAATTTTTTTATGGATAAGAAGATCGCCTGATGTTATGTAGGTAATCACCGCAAGCTATGACTATTTACAGGATCAGAGTGACCAGAAATGCGTTGCAAGGTTTAAAAATAGAATGAGGTAGAAGGAAGTCAGGCTATTCTCTCATAAACCTTCTTGAAATATTTTTATTTCTTCTATTAATAAAGCATTTTCCATTTCAATATTTGCCGGAGAATTTTTGAATTGTGAACCGAAGATGAATTGAGAACCTTCTCCTCTTGTGAACTCGGTTAGTAAAATTCGATTTTGTTCTGAAGGGGGTACTGGGTTACATGATACAAAGAGGGAACTTATCTATCTTATTTTGATAGGATAGACGCTGTGGTTTACTACACCAATATCAACTTTTAGTGGGAACTACTAAGTCATAAAGGTTTATTCAGTTTGATAAGAACTACTGCGTGAAAAACTTTCTTATCAAATTATAGTAAGCATCCTGGCTGGCGGGAACAGAGAGTTTTAAACATTTTGTTTTGCTGTCGATACTACAAAAGTGATCTATTTAACAAGCTTATAAGATAAAAGTGACTAATTACTTAAACTTAACTATCGAGTTTCCTGTCGGTTCTTCTCGGTAATCTACATTCAGAATCGGTGGTAGCTTCATATTCATGTAATTTTTTTAATGGCGATTCAAAAGTGTTTACGAAAGTCTACTTGAATAAAGTATATATTGATTTTATTAACGTAACAATGCTATGGTATGAGCATTCGTGAGGTGTATAGAGAGCCAAGCTGTTTCAGCAGCAAATGACATAACGAAGACTTAAAAAACGTTAAACTTTAAAAGAAATGACGGAGTTTTGAAATAATCAAAAAATCTCCTCCTTTTTTTAAATCTACGTACGTATCAAACTAACTGCGCTATTAAAAAATAGAACTTAAATATTTACAAATCATAATAATTACTGTACAAAAATTTAGTCCGCGAAGAATGACAGCAAGAATGCTAGCAACGTTTCCGCTTGAAATCGCAATTTCGATTCTCTAGGAGTATATGCGCCAGCCCTCTTGTCACCAGTGAAGGTAATAAGACGAAAAGTAATATCTTTTTTGGCACTATTACTCCAAGGTCCAAGTATTTCAACTGCAAACGGCACGAAGATGTCATTTTGAATAAATGATGAATATTTGGACCGTTTTGGCGATTCAGCTTTTCCGTAGTGGTTCCCACCATTGACACCGCTTCCCTAACACGAGACGAGGCTAATGTATCGAGGCAAGGATCGTCCCACAAGAACGACCTCGTGTTCCTCTACTTCTCAAATGGATGTTTACCAGCGTCCATATATTTTTGTATATAGTGTTAGTTATTAGTCTTGTCACGTCCTATAGAAGTTGCAGCAAATTTCGGTTGTACGATTTTATGCAGATAGACACATAACGTACACAGACAGACAATAAAACGTTTTATTTTTGTAGTGACAACAATTGCAATCCAAATTCATCATTGCCTACTGATCAGTCTCTATTTCTCAAATCATATCACTTGTTAAAAAAAAACACTTTTGTAATTGTTTTTTTCGAATTTAAGTTATATTAGTGTAATACTATTTTGGTCATAATTACTGTCGTATATTGTCAAACTTTTATTTATTTATAAAAATGTTGACACTGTTGAATTGCCAAATAAAACAATAAATAAATAAATAAACACGAATATATATAATTTAAGCTGCATATATATTTAAATTCATATTTTATATAACGAGTCTTAGTGCAATAATTTATCGTAATGCAAGACGTTTCGAGGGAGTTGCATCTGTCGTGGTCACGAGCTGAGTGGTGTACCGCGAGGCTAGTGCACGAGTTTTTTTCACTTATTCTCAAAGTATTATTATTGTGAAGGTAGTTTATTCAAGCTAGCTTCTTCTAGGTTCCATCTAGAATAACATCTTGGTTACAACAATGGCTCCATCTCCTAACAGAAGTTCACGACCATTAAGGCGAACTAAATTTAGTTCACCACTGTTTTAAACAGATACACAGTGCTTATATTAAACTCGCTTTAGCTGCTACTTGACTATGTTAAGTAATTCTTTTGTTGGGATATGTAGAAGGTTTTACAACAGGACCCAGATAAATTTCAAAAATATTATAAAGAAAGTTTTGGGCGTTAGGGTTTATGATATTAAAAATCTCATGGTTGATAACACACCATGGGAATAATACGATCCAATCTGTCTCAATACATTTATAATTTGTAATCAATTTTTACGTTGTTAAAAAAATAACAAAAATAAAATCCGGTTGGGTTTTTGCCTTTGCTCTTTCTTCTCAGGTCTGAGGTAAAACTCAAAAGCCGCGGATTATACTGACGTTAAAAATAATGTAAATTCCTATTTTGAATAAAAATATTTTAATTTTATTTTAATTTGACACTAGTGACGATTGCAAGCTGGAACATTCTTCGACGGCCAAGTTTTTGGCTTACTTTCCTTTGTTTTACTGTTACAACGGTCACCCTTATCATATTAAATACGATATATTACAAAGCGTTACTTTAGTGATAACACTAACATTATCATTAATTAAATTCAAATTTATTCTTTAATTAGCTGGTGCTCGCGACTTCGTCTGCGATGTCTGTGACACCTACGTCTCAGCCCGAAAAGTTTCATAGAAACTTTCAACCCCTATTTTATCCCCTTCGGGGTACAATTAATCAAAGTCCTTTCTAAGTGGATGCTTACGTCATAACATCTACCTGCATGCCAAATTTCAGCCCGATACGTCCAGTGGTTTGGGCTGTGCGTTGATAGATCACTATGTCAGTCAGTCAGTCAGTCAGTCACCTTTGAGTTATATATATTTAGAAGTGTATTTTCTTTCGTGTTAGGGGGGAATAAATAAAAACATAAATTCCCTTGCATCCGTCTTGGTAGATTTGAAAATAATAGTCGACCCCTTCATTTTTATTTATTTGTGTATAAATTGTACGCTATCTGACTTGGCAATTTGTAAGCGCAATGGAGTTACAGACTAAAGATTAAAGTTTAACTCAACACCAAAGTCGACTAGTAGTTTCGATTGAGCTTATTTAGAATACTTAGTACAGTTTTGTTTTGTTACAAACATATACGTTATTCAGTGTAATTTAAAATTAGAGATCATGTTTTCTTTGTCAAACTTTATGGAGAATAAAAATTTACATACACGCACCGATTATTATATACATATTGATATATAAACTATACTAATATCATAAAGCTAAAAAGTTTATTCGTTATTTTGTTTGAAGGCGCTAATTTCAGAAAATTTTGGTTTGAATTGAAAAAATATTTTTGTGTTAGATATTTTATTTATTGAAGAAGGCTATAGGCTATATTGCAATTCGCTACGAATTTTTTTTTTTTAAACGCATCACACTCAACGGCCCCCATTAAGATCGCGTGATCTTGTGTAGGGGTCCGGAAACACTCACAACACAAACACAAACACCCAGACCACGGCAAACATCTGTATGACCAATACAGACATTTGCCGTGAGCGGGGATCGAACCCGCGACCGTTAGCGCTTGAGTCAGTTGCACTGACCACTGCGCCAACGCGTCTGTCAATACGACTCATTGGAGCGGAGAAGTAACTATAAACGCGAGTGAAACCTCAAGGGACAGCTTGATATATATAAATAGATTAAAATCTCGAAATGATTATATCAATTTTTGAAATAGACCGAGTCTAAACTTTAATATGAAAAAAAAACAAGAAAATTAAAATTAAAATAGATCAAAGATTATTGTTAAAAAAAATACATTTTAATTTTTTTTTAATCCATTCATTAGCGTGTTACATTAATCAAAAATTCGTTATATTATAACGTTTGCATGTTGGTTCATCCGTATGTTATAACAGTACATATTACAGAGCCTAATCTTTAGGTGCATATTAATCTTAACCTGCGAATGTTGTTGGAGCTTACGTTGCGCTGTTTGCTATAACTAACACTATAACGTAAGCTATAACAACATTTGAAGGTATTACATGGATGCTGATAAGCAATAATGTGTCAACCCACAAAAAGTCAAATTCCGAGATATTAATGTATTTTGATACTGAATCACTTATTTAATATGATTTAAAAAAATTGTAGTCATATAAATTATATAAGTAAGGAAAAAAGTTTTTCAATTCATTGGTTCATTAATAATCTATCATTAAATAACTTTTTATAAGATAATATATTAAATATATTCGTCTGATTTAAATTAATTATACCTGGATATACACTCCTTTAAACATATTTGTTAAGAATTGTTTTGACATCTTTAGATGTTATTTTCTCAAAATTAAATCCGTGTGGCTTGACACAGTATTGCTTATCAACGTCCATATAGCTTGCGAAACTATTAGACTATAAGATAGTAAGGGTTTAAATTATTAATTAAATTGTATTCGTAGAATTAAAATACACATTATACATTAATTATATTTTATTGCAATTTATATGGAAAATTAAACATTCAGTACAAAACCTATATTGGTAATTAAATTTTGTTTTATTAGTTAAACAGTGTACACATTGCCATGGCAAATAATTCGACTCGATATATACAGCGATTTAAGTTTAATTATTGTTGAGTAATTTTATCGTATGCATTAATAAAATATATGTATTAATTATCTGCTCGAGTGAATATAAAAGAAATATGGTCGCTTATCTAT
The DNA here is from genome assembly GCA_037950945.1 of Hypolimnas misippus. NCBI lineage: Eukaryota > Metazoa > Arthropoda > Insecta > Lepidoptera > Nymphalidae > Hypolimnas > Hypolimnas misippus. The sequence goes on from JBBEEQ010000009.1 coordinate 9,762,633, forward strand.
ATATTAATACGTGAAGTAAAAACTCTGTACGTTTTTTGAGAAAATTACGCGGACTGAGGAGTATGAAATTTCATTTATAGTTTATATAGAGGAGCGAGGAGTTCTAATATATGTTTTTAATTATGATTATGAAGACACAATAAATCAATAAAAAACATTACACACGCGCATAATACATTTTTGTTTATGTTAAAGTCTGCAGTTAAAATTAAAGTTAAAATTGGATGCTGATAAGCAATACTATGTCAAGCCACACGGACTTCGTTTTGAGAAAATGGCGTCTAAAGATGTCGAACCTATTGTTAACACATCTGTTTGAAAAAGCATATATTCATCTTTTCTTTTTATTTTGATAAAAAGTATAATTAATTAATAGCAGAAAGGCTAGTAAAGAGTTTTATCTAATAATAAGTTTTTCTAATATATGAAATTATTGCATAATCCAAAATATGGAACTTACTACAATATTCTAAGCGTTTGATTAAGAAACTTTTTTCTGTACGTATTTAGTTAAAATTACTTGAAAATTTCTTGTATAATGTTAAATACGAAATGCATTATCAGAATAAAGGCCGAGCTTGCTGAAATTCATAGTAAATATTTGGACTTAGAGATCCAGCGTGATGAACTTTATAACATTGTTACTTCATTTAACCAGTGCAGTGATGATCATGTGAGGGCCCTGAATCGCATCTCAGATCTCGAAGTAAGTCTCCATAAGGCCAGGAAATCAATCTCATCATATGAAAAACTAAAAGAAAGCCAAGAGGATACCATGGCTCATACCTTATTCGATGAACTGTTGATGTGTGGTTCGGGTTCAACTTTATCAAATGATAATAATCTTAATTTAGACTTACTTAATAATAATGTAGCTCAAAAACCAATTCCTGCTTTTCGTTCCCACAATAAATTAAAAAAATATATAAAAATTAATAAATTTATTAAGAAAACAAATAAAATTATAAAAAACCGACATAGTTCCTTAAAGATTAGTAAATTAAAACAAGATTGTGCATTGTTAAAAAATAATTTAAAATCTTATACAGAGAAATTACAGCAAAGTAGGATGGTATATGATAGTGACACACTCCTACTGCAAACTGAAATAAACCATTTAAAAATATCACTAAAAACCATTAGTGAAATGTATGAGTCCTCTCAATTTAAAAAGCAAAAATATACCACTAACGATATACAAGTCAATCAGTTACAGCAAAGGTGTGACACTATCATAAAACAACAAAATAATAAAACTAGTTCTTTATGTAATTATAAAGTAGTAATGGTATCGGATAAGCTGGGTCAAAATTTTGGTTCCTTGCTTAACTATGAAATAAATAATGTGTATAACACATGTTCACCCGGGGCACCTTATCAGTATCACATAAATAAAATCAGTTCTATGAATCTGGATCAAAATTCCATAGTTATTATAATGCACGGAGACAGTTTGTCAATGAATAAATTAGATTTGATAAAAAGTTTAGAAAATTTAATTCATATTCAAAATAAAACTAAATGTAAATTTATTATAAATGCCTTTCCGTATTCAGATAGTTTGACAGATTCACAGAATAAGCATATATATAATTTAAATTTGTGTATGTACAATTTGATTCATCGTTATGACAATTTTATATTATTTGACATTAATAAATTTATTTGTAAGTTTAAGTTGACCAATGATACTATGTTTTTACCTCTGAAATGTAAAAGACTAATAGTTAATTTATTAGTTCATAATGTAAATAACTCATTTAAGCAGAATGTTTTAGTGTTAAGTTCTAATCTAAATAACGGTAATAATAATAGTGAAATTAAGAAAATTGATTTAAACTAAAAAATAAGACAAAGCCTAAGCCCTTTTACATAAATATTGTTCATCAAAATATGCAGGGAATAGGTGGCAAGGAACATGAAATAGAATTATTTTCACATTGTAGTGATATTCATGTATACTGCTTAACAGAACATTGGCTTCAACAGTATGACATATTTAATATTGATAATTTTACTTTGTTAAGTTCGTTCGTAAGAGTGAATGCTATTCGTGGAGGTTCATTAATCTTAGTTCGTAATGATATAGCTTGTAAATCTCGTCAAGATATTGTGGCTCTCTCTATCGAGCGAACTGTAGAACTGTCCTGTGTGGAATTTCAGTTATACATTATAGTTTGCGTATACCGCCCCCCTATTGGAGATTTTGCTTTGTTTGAGGTAACTATGGAAGACATTTTAAAAAATTTATGTAAAGGCAGTAAATATATTATTGTATGCGGCGATTTCAATGTAGATTTGTTAAAAGATTCGACAATTAGTACTCGACTAATTAACTTATTTAAATCATTTAATTTAACGCACAGATATTGTGAACCAACTCGTATAACTAGCCTTTCTTCTACGTGTATTGACAATGTCTTCTGTAATTGTGAAATTTATGAAAAATCAATAATCAATAATTTAACCTCAGACCACTGTGGGCAAAAATTTTCACTACAAGGCAAAGTTATTAAAAACGAAAGGAAAATTGTTTGTAGACCGATAACTGTTAATAAAGTAAACCGTTATAAAGATATTGTGGCGTCCAAAATATGTAAATTAGATATGACTTCACATGATCCAGATATACTTTATGGTTCTGTTTTTAAATTAATTTTAAATGAATTCAATAATATTTTTAAAACAAAGACTTTTTATGTAAACTCAAATTTGAAATTTAGTGACTGGGCTACTTCTGGTATTTATAAAAGTAGAAATAAATTATATGAATTGTACAGTATGAAGCAGTGGAATCATGAGGAATATTTTATAGAACATGTCAAACGGTATTCAAAAACCTTTAAAGCGGTGTGCATTCATGCTAAGTCTAATTATATCAAAGATAAAATTTTTAATTCTGAAGATAAAATTAGGGCTACTTGGGACGTTATTAATAGTGTATGTGGAAAATCTAATAAGCAAATTATACCAATTGAGTTAAACATAGGGAACAAAATTGTAAATTCAGAATTAGAAGTTGCAAATATATTTCAAAAATATTTTGATGAAATACCTTCAGATATAACATCTCAGTTAGAATCATCTTCATCAGCTGCAACTCAATTACTTGTAAATCATGTATCCAAATGTAATATTGAATTCTCTTTCAAGCAAGTTACTCCAATAGATGTTATAAATACGTTTAAAACTCTTAATATTAAAAAAACAAATGATCTTTGGGGTATTTCGGTAAAATTAATTAATAGTATCATCCATGACATTGCTCCACATATAGCGTTCATTTTTAATAAATGTCTTGATACCGGTTCATTTCCAGATCTATTAAAATGTAGCAAAGTATTACCACTTTTTAAAAATGGAAACAAAGATGAGCCTAGCAATTATAGGCCCATTTCTATACTACCTTCCTTAAGTAAAATTTTTGAAAAAATTATTTTAAATCAAATCCTTATTCATTGTAATGCAAATGGTATTTTTCATAGGGAACAATACGGTTTTACCAAAGGTCGTTCTACAACGGATGCAGGCATGGCGCTACTTAAACATATATATGACGCTTGGGAGAAATCACAGAATGCTATTGGTGTATTTTGTGATTTATCTAAAGCATTTGACTGTGTGGAACATGAAACGCTATTATGTAAGCTAGAATATTACGGAGTTAAAGGGAAGGCTCTTGATCTTATTGCTTCGTACCTGTCTCAGAGAGTTCAACATGTTTCTATAAATGGAATTAAGTCATCTGGATCTGTCTTAAAAATGGGTGTTCCACAGGGATCAATTTTAGGTCCTTTATTATTTTTAATATACATCAACGATCTTCCATTCTATGTTAGAGGTGTTTGTGATATTGTATTGTTTGCTGACGATACTTCACTTATTTTCAAAGTTGACAGAAATAGAACTAATTATGAATATGTAAACAATGCATTATCACTGATACATGGTTGGTTTACAACTAATAATCTAGTTTTAAATGCCAAAAAAACGAAATGTGTGGTATTTACTTTACCTAACGTTAAACAACCTAATTATAATTTGATATTGAATAATGAGATCCTTGATGTAAGTGACACAACAGTATTCCTGGGAATAACCTTGGATACGAAGCTTCAGTGGAATTCCCATTTGTCATCTCTCACGGGAAGACTCAGCTCCGCAGCATACGCGGTTAGGAAAGTTCGTCAACTAACCGACGTTGATACAGCTCGATTAGTATATTTCGGTTATTTTCATAGTATCATCTCCTATGGTTTGATGCTATGGGGTAGCGCTTCAGATGTTAATACAGTTTTTATTCTGCAAAAAAGAGCTATTCGTAGTATTTATAATTTAGGAGCTCGGGAATCCCTTCGAGATGTTTTTAGTAAAGTAGGTATACTAACGGTTGCGTCACAGTATATTTATAACAATATTATACATATCCATACCAATATTGATTGTTTTGAGAGAAATAGTGACTCGCATTGTATTAACACAAGAAGAAAGGATAAACTCATAACACCAAGCTTTCGACTTCGCAAAGTAAATGTTTCCTTTCTGGGGCAAGGTGTCCGTTTTTATAACAAAATACCAAAGAAATTTTTGCAGTTGTCAATCAATAAGTTCAAATTGTATATTAAAAATTCTTTAATAGCTAAAGCATATTATTCTGTACAAGATTATATAGATGATAATAATGCATGGATTTAGTATAGATGAATTTCATACAGGATGTTTAATATAAACATTTGTAATTTTTAAAATGTATATACTTAATAACACAATTTTAAAAGAGTACCTATCGAGTTTCTTGCCGGTTCTTCTCGGTAGAATCTACATTCCGAACCGGTGGTAGCTTTTCCTTAATTTAAGTACTTTTTGTTTATTTTGACGATTCAAAAGTGCTTTTAAAAGCCTACTTGAATAAAGTATTTTTTGATTTTGATTTTGATTTTGAATACATCAATATCTCGAAATTTGACTTTTTGTGGGTTGACATATTATTGCTTATCAGCATCCAATTATGGTCAAATTTGTATCAATGGGCGACCACGGTCCGGAAGCAATATATGTTTGAAGATATATATATCCATCTTCTCTTTTCCATTTTGATAAAATGCGTAATAAATTAAAAGTAGATTGGTATGATAAAACTTTTCATCCAATAATAAGTTTTTCAAATATATTACATTATTGCATATTGAAAAATATTGAGCACATATCAATATTCGAAACATTAAATCAAGAAAAGTTTTTAAATAGTTTAATATATAATCTTTTCTTTTATTTTTTTTTATTTATGTATATAAATTACAGAAAAGTTCTTTTTAGTACTTATATAGTTTAGATGACTTGCAATTTTTTTGAATAATGTTAAATACATGACGTATTATCAGAATACATCAATATCTCCGAATTCAACATTTGTGGGTTGACACATTATTGCTTATCCAGCATTAGCATGTACTATATATACATTTTAAGTTATTTCAAGCTAGATTAGTGCTTGTAGCAACCGCTTAACAGATCCACAGCTACAATGCTTTGTGTCCCCACACCCAGTTACCTAGTACAAGACAAACGATCTTAAGCTATGTACAACATCTTGGGTGGTTAGAATTTAGGTAACGAGTATTTGGTTTAGTGGTAAAGAGCAAAGAAATAACTGATGACCATTGGTCAATTGGGAAATTAGAATAATTGGACGCTGATAAGCAATAATGTGCCAACCCACAAAATGTCAAATTCGGAGATATTGATGTATTTCGATACTGAATTACCTAATTATTAAATTATTAAAACACTTTTCCAAGTCACACAAACTAAATAGGTATGAAAAAAAAGTAACTTAATTAATTGTTTCGAATTTCAAATATTTAAAGAACTCTTTATTAGATAGTATATTAAATATATCAATCTCATTTTAATTCATTGTACCTTTTATCAAAAAATAAAAGAAAATCCGGATATATAATTGTTCAAACATATTTATTAAGAATAGATTTGATATCTTTAGACGCCATTTTCTCGAAATGAAGGCCGTGTGGCTTGACACAATATTGCTTTTCAGCGTCCAATTATGGTCTGGATATTACTGCTTATTGCATAAGGCACAGTTTCCTAGAAAGCATTTTTGAGACCGTAAAGTTAAAGTGTTTTAAACGCATACAATATTGCGTCCGCAATCTGACGGACCGCTATTCTAGGAGACCAATATATTACTTCATACAGGTACGTTGCGCCCAAAACACTTAAACCAATATGTTGACATAACCCCAAAACAACAAGAATACCTACTCGTAGAGTAGCTTCTTGACCACAAATGTTGACTGATTTGTCCGACATTCAATAAACAATTCCTAGGTAATTACGGGTGAGCTATCGCTATCACAACGCGATACATTGACAGTTTTTGATTTGTGAACTGAAACGAAATATATCAACTATTAAAATAATAATAATAACCTTCTTAATTCGACTGCAGATAATCGAAAATTAAAAAATTTGAATTGTTTTATTTCAGTCTCATCAGTTAGCAAGGTAGTATTTTTTTATAATCAATATGACATCCATGGACTCAAGAGTTGCCCATGCATGCATGCCCATTTATTAATTAGTTGAAAACTTTTATAAATAAGCAAAGTAATACTTAAAATGAACGTTACAAAACAACAATACATTCCCGATGAATAAAATTACATTCCCGGCGAGTAAGCGTATTGTCGTTTTACATAAATCTAGAAACTTTATACACGATACACAATGAGCTCACTTAATCGTGTCTATATTAGTAGACGCTTATATAAGAAATGAATGACAAACAGATAATTAAGTAAATACTACAGTAAGTTTTGCTATTAATACTGACAATAACTTTGCCAAAACTAACAATAATTCAGCTCTGTAATTAACGATCGAATTACTATAATTTCAGTTGTCTATAGCCTTGATTCTATATGGAAATTAAAAATTTACTTACTACAAAGGATGAAAGAAAACCACACGTTGATAGACATGTTGGCGCAGTGGTCACTGCGACTGATTCAATCGCTAACGGTCGCGGGTTCAATCCCCGCTCACGGCAAATTATTGGCCATACGGATGATTGTTGTGGTCTGGGTGTTTGTGTTAGTGTGTTTCCAGACCCCCGACACAAGGTCACGCAATCTAGTTATGTTGGCTCAAGCGTGAGAACGATAGAAGTAAATGCTTAATCGGCATTATAAGAACGTATGTAACTGGAATCGCCTCATGTCTTGGGAAACATGTTTGATGTGGGAAAAAAATGTAATAATTTTAATTTAACTCTTGTTAGGTTCATTAAAATAAGTTTTGATTGAATTTGATTGTAGCATTTACTTCTGCTCTTTCATTTTTAGTTAAATTAAAATAAGTTAAAGGTAATCTTTATTATTAAAAAAACCCATTCGCGCTCCCGTAAACTTGTCTATCTTAATGGGGGCCGTTGAGTGTGATGCGTTTATTTATTTGTTAATAAAACCGTATTCTACAGCTAGGCTCTACCTTGGTTAAATTAATTTTTTTGTTACAGGTGAGGCTTATAAAATAGATCGATACATCGGTAGTCAAATTTTTGTATACGCAGTAGTCTCCGTGTTATGTTTTTATGATATGGGTAACCTCACCGAAATCATGCATGTTATATTCAAGGTTGGTCGCATGTCATAAATAACGGTTTTTGTTGATATCTCGCTTCCCGTGACATGAAGGTCAATTGAAAATATTGGTCATCAAATTTTTATACGTTCCCCGCCGCTTCGCCCGCGTATACTTAAGAATTTAATACCTAACTAAATTTGGACCCTCTTTTTAACCCCTTAGGGGATGGATTTTCAAATTGCTTTCTTAGTGCACACTTACGACATTTAAGGATCATTTGTGCAAAATTTCATGTTTCTAGACTCAGCGGTTTCAACTCTCCGTTAGTCGATCAGCCAGTGAATATGTCAGTGTTATAATTTTGTATTTATAGAAGATAATCTATAATTTTTACTACACTATAAAAATGGAGAAGGTTCTCAATTCGTTGCGTATGTTTTTTTTTAAATGTTTATTGCCTCATAACTCCGTCATTTCTAAACAAGTATCTTTTATTGTTTTTTTTTTTTGTTTTGTTAAAAACAAAGCAACCTACTTCAAAATCGTAATTTTGTTTACGTGCAGAACTCACTTATACAAGTAATTTCAAATTTTAAACCAAATTACACGATAAATTTTGATTAAAATCCTATAGGACCAATCTGAAAACATATTCATTCAAATAAAATAATAAATCATCAAAATTTTGTTCAAAATGACGAAGTTATAAGGTTACAATTATTAAATAATAAAGTAGAAAAATCAAATTGCGAACCTCCTCATTTGAAGTCAGATCAAGAAAATATATAAAATATACATGACCATATTGTAGTGCTATTTAAAACCATTTCAGTCTTTCAGTCTAGACCAGTCGCTGCGCTAAATCAAAATATAATCTAATATACCGGACACATATGGTTTTATTAATGGTTTTTGCTCACATAAAAATACGGAATAGTTTTCATTTTATCAGTCCGATATGTTGTTAATGTACTAAAAAAGTTTATATACAAATTCTTTATTGTACATAAAAAACTTATATAGTAATAGTTGAAATACTTTTAAGCGTAGATGTTTCATTAACATCACATAAATCTTTGTGCCCGCCTAAAAGTTCATTAGTGTTCATTAGTGTTTTTGAAATATTACTATAAAATCGTTGTCTTAGATTTTCGCGATTATTATTCATTGAAATAAAACTATTTTAAACGGATTTAAATCGCGTATATTTATTATTTTTATCATCCCGACGTTTCGAGCACTTTACAGCGTTCGGGGTTCTTAGTTCAAGAAACCGTTGGCGGTGGTTGTACATAATAATTTTCTTAAACCTCAAATAGACAAATATCACCTTAGTCTACCTGTGACCCCCCCCCCCTTTATGGGGAAGAGAATTTAGTGTTTTCGGACCCTTCCCCGTACATTTAACGAATGACAATGGTTTACATAATTTCTAAATAACTGAGATTAGCATTTAGAATCATACCATCTTACTGCTAAACACCCAGATAGAAAGTAGTTAATCTTTGTAACTTTCGCAATTTATACTATCCATACTAACAGTCAACTCGTGACCACGTCGGATGCAACTTCGTCGAAACGTCGAGCAATAAAAAAGGCATTACTACCATTAGTTATCGCGATAAGACCCGTTATATTAAATTTGTACATTTTGAACTTACAACCCATCCCCTTCGGTCTCTTCCCTTGGACGGACCTCACCCATATGAAAGCTATAGCTACGCCCGTCTACTCAAGCCCAAGCTACTCTCTACCACAATTAAAATTAGATTATCTCTAAATAAACCATCTCTAACGTTATCTCACATCGTTCGAAGTAACTAAATAAGTGACGAAATCGTTCCAGGCCTGAAATACTGATACAAACGTTTCGACGCCTGCATTAACTGTGCCAAGTTCAACCTTAGTTAGGAATCGAATTGTACCGTTCGAAATCCTCACTGAATTACCAGATTAACGGAAATATTCTGAAACAGTAACAGCTTTTAATGGTGATTTGGATCTTAATGGTTTTAGATATGTGAAATATTTAGTACTTAACCGACGTAAAAAGAAGAGGATGTGAATTCTGAGAATATATATATATATATATATATATATATATATATATATATATATATATATATATATATATATTTATAGTTGGTTTTTTAAAGTACTTATCCAATTTGAATTTCGGTAATAAACACTTTCTTAGGGAAGGTTTTAGGATATAACATATTAGGACCTGATAAAGATTTTTGTAGATAGACAATGTAACTCTTTTGTACCTAATAGCAAATTATTGATACGTTCGTCTATGTATACACCAACAATTTTATTTTAATACCATTTTCCAGGTTAGCTCCAGCCAATTCATTATAATATTTACTACGCACCCACTCAACGGCTCCCATTAAGATCTCGTAGCCTTGTGTCGGGGGTTCGGAAACACACATAACGCTAACAAAAATACTCACATTTGCCGTGAGCGGGAATCGAACCCGCGACCGTTAGTGCTTCAGTCAGTTGCAGTGATCACTGCTTCAAGCTATCATCAAATTTTTCTACGAAAATAATTGTCATAACAACACGATAAAAGTACTTATACTTACTATATAAATTCCATTAACTACGTCAAATCGAGCTGGAAACTTACAACATTATATATATAGCCGTGATGTTTTAAATCAAAATTTTTTTTTTTTTTTTTTAATCTTTATTAATTATAGAGGGTTTTTTCACTAAATGAATATGTCACCCTCGTCATTATATACAAGAAAGTAAATTCATCATACTTCTTAATAACACAACTAGTTACAAATCTAAAAGATAGACCGTTCTAATTTCTATCTTTAAGAACTAAATTTACAACTTTATATACAGATTAAATCAAAAATTTTCTTTGCCGCGGTTTGAACCTGTGTTCGTCTTATCAATTTATTATGACAGAACAAGGATGCATTTTAACGATGTTTATTTATAATATTAAAAATATATACCTATTTCAATTCATTAACTCAATCTACCTTTGAAATATTCGTCCTGAATGGTTACCTGAAAATAAAATAAATAGATTAATGAACAATATTTGAATAATAATAATTAAAGCTAATTCATAAGGGAAATCTTTTAAAATTAAAAGTAAAAATAATAAATCATTGATAAATTAAATTTTTTAAAATTATTGACGGTTAATTGTAATTGAATACAAATTAAACACTTACATAATGTTATATGTATATATATAAGGGTGGGTATACACTTGTACAAGTGCAGCGCATGAAACGTGGATACTACACGATACTAATGGCTATGAACGTGCCACATTTTATGCGCATATGCAAATTTCAAACTGAGTGTATAAGACACATCGTGTGCACGCAATGTGTACCCGAACAAGTGTGTTGACTGACTTTTGCACACAAACGTGTCTACTAACGCTCATAATAATGTTCCTACAATGTACCCCAAAACGCACTGTTCATGTCTTCAAAGGGAAACATAATTTGCACGATAATTACTCGCTAGGCCCTAGTGAATATGTCCAAATGTGTTCGTACTATGATCATACGATGGACGTAAACCGCACTCATTCGTGTTCGTGAAAAGAATACAATTAGCACGTGAACTACTCGCTAGCCACTTGCAAACGTGTCCAAACCAGGCCATACTATGCTTCTTAAGATGCACTCGAACCGCATGTTACATGCACATGTTCGGATCCGCTTAAATAACACTATGCGTCCATATATAGTGTCTATAACTATCGAGTTTCTTGCCGGTTCTTCTCGGTAGAATCTACGTTCCGAACCGGTGGTAGCTTCATTATTGATGTTTTTTTTTTTTTTGTTTTTTTCATATATGACGATTCAAAAGTGATCGTGAGAGCTTTTTTTTTAACACTGGGAAATGCATTTATGCATCAATTCAGGTGGGTATGTGGGACTCCTGACACTAACAGGCGCACCAGACTACCCACTAAAACCCAGCGATGCCCTCATCGTCTTGGATGGGCGCCACGGGATCGCTTACGCATGCTACCATGGCACCCTGACGGTCGATCTGCCTCTGCGAAATTCCTTCACCTGGATAGTGCTCACGGGCACCGAAGTGCTCGTGAGAGCCTACTTGAATAAAGTTATTTTTTTTTTTATTTTGATTTTATACCATAGATGTTTTTTAAAGACTAAATGTGATGCAGATACGGATGAAGACGTTACTTAAGTACAATTTAAAATTTACTAACCACGATTATTCGCCTGTAATGTTCTGATTCGAGCATTACATTAGCGAGGAAGGATAACCAAATTTAATAAGTCTCATACTAAAACACGAGTAAAAGAAATTCAATTTTTCGTTGAGAAATTTAAGAACATTTAGACGAGAAAAATACCAGGAACTGTTAAAAAGTTAAAAAAGTAAAGAAAAATAATCAATACATAGATAACACAATTTTGAAACTGTAGCTACCCTGAGTAAAACATAATTGTGAAATTGTATATATAAAGTGGTATGAAATAAAATTCATGGCATTCATTTCACCAACAATTTCACTTGTAAATATCAAAAATTACAATCCATGTAATATGAGTGATACGAATTTAATTATATACCAATAATTTCGTAATAAAAATTAGACTTAACTGAATCTATACGAACTATATATACAGCTGTATCAAAAAGAATTTCGTACCAATTACATCTTTCCATACGGATATCGCTATAAAAAAACCTAATCTAATGTTTAGGTACTTAGATGTAACACATAATGTCCAATAAATATTCAGTATTTGCGACCCGTTCTCGAGAGATTCTGAATAAATACATAATAAATATAATTGGATGCTGATAAGCAATAATGTGTCAACCCACAAGGAGTCAAATTCGGAGATATTGATGTATTTTGATACTACACCACCTGTCTACGTCACCTGTTTAACATTATAAAAAAAATTTAAGGCATATAAACAAAATAAGTACGGAAAAAAGTATCTTAATTTAGTGTTTCGAATTTCAATTGCGTTCCATATTATGCAATTTATACAGTAATCTCAAATATTTGAAAAACTTTTTATATAATAATATTTTAAATATATCAATCCGCTTTTAATTCATTATACCTTTTGTCAAAATAGAAAAGAAAAGACGGATATATACTTCATTAAACACATTTATTAAGAACAGGTTTGACATGTTTAGACGCTATTTTCTTAAAATGAAATCCGTATGGCTTGACATAGTATTGCTTATCAGCGCCCACACAATACACCTAAGGCTTGAAAAGAACCACACACTCGTACTGGTAATTTCGATTTTAAAAACAAACTACTGAACGGATTTCGAAGTCATTTCTACGGGACCAATCTGAAAGCATATCTTTTCAAACACCACGCCATTTTCACAATAAGAAGTCCGTGTGGCTTGAAACAGTATTACTTATCAGCGTCCAATAATTACATGCATTATACGGGGTGTAGCCAATGAGTAGTAGTGAAACCTATTTGATCACATTCGATCTTTGTGATAGTTTTTGGTTTATAGAGCATGATTTTTTCGTACAGTTATTTAATTTAAATGTTATATTGTGTAATTATTACACTTCGTCTTATTATTAACTAGCTACCCCTCTCGGTTTCACTCGCGTTTTTGGTAACTGATTTGTTTCTAGAAGTCGTAGCGTGATGTAATATAGCCTATACCTTTCACATTAAACGGGCTATCTAACACAAACATTTTTTTCGAATCAGATTAGTAGTTTCAAAAATAGCTCTTTATAATATTGGTATAGATAGCTTTAATTTCCAAAATTCAAAATTAAATTTTCCCTTAGATCACCTCAGAGTATTGAGTAAGCAATATAATATATAGTAGATTATATCAAAAGTTTTCAAATACAAATTCCTAACAATGAAATACCAATACTAAACTAAATCTATACAAATAAATAAAACTGTGTTTGTAATTTCAAATTAACAGATTTGAACTAAATGTATATGTAAATATATACCTTACTTACATCAAAAACACAATTTTAAATTTTTTATTTGTGTCTGTTTGTTTCGATTAATCTCTGAAACGGCTGGACTGATTTCGACGGAGATTTATCTGATAGATAGCGAATATTATAAGGAGTAACTTAGGTTACTTTTAGTTTTTTTATTTAGTGTGTAATATAACCTAATAAAAATTCAAAACAATAAACAAAGGAAACAGTGAAAAATATTCGATTTAATTAGGGAAGCCAAACATTATATAAATATTATTTGTACTCAAACTACAAAGCAGATGAAATAGCTAGTATATAAATTGATGTGTATATATTTGTATAAACTCTGAAACAGCTGAAGAAATTGATTAACTAAAATCTTAAGATTAGCCAAGCGAATGATCCTATTAAGTTTGGTAGCGATTGGATCGATATTTTTTTTTTTAATTTTTAACGAATAAATAATAATAACAAATAACGCATCACACTCAACGGCCCCCATTAAGATCTCATGGCCTTGTGTCGGGGGTCCGGAAAACTCACAACACTAACACAAACACCCAGACCACGACAAACGTCCGTATGGCCAATACACACGTTTTGCCGTGAGCGGGGATCGAACCCGCGACCATTAGCGCTTTAGTCAGTTGCAGTGACCATTGCGCCAACGCGTCTGTAGAATCAATCTAGAGTGCGCTAAATTAATAATACTTAATTATCTAAAGTGTATTCTCACTTGCTATTCCTTCTATCTAATCCTTAACTCATATCCAGCCAAATGTCAACTTAAAAAAAAATAGTTCAATTTTTTTTAACTTTTTAATTTCGAATCTTGTTACCCTGATAAGACTAGATGTCTTATGCCCAGTTGTCCTGTATATTCTGAAAGAAACAACAAAGAAAATTTCTGATAAAAACAACAGACTATGAATAGACGAAACAACACGTAAAGTATTTAGACAACGCGAGAAGTTTTCAAATCAACAGTATGAAAGTTCTAAGATAAAGCTCGCTCTGTTTCAACACTAAATTTCCTACACGAATGCGCATCGGCTGGAGCAGAAATGGGCTAACTGTTTCAGACAGGTATGATATAGTTTTGGGGTATGCGCAGGCGCTAGACAAGACTGTCGCTGTGTTGTAAAATTTAATATTGGAAATTTAAGTAAAGTCTATTTATGAAGTAACTGACCCTTGCGTTTTCATTCGCGATTACAGTTACTGCTTCTCTGCGATGAGTTGTAGCGTGATGTAATATAGCCTATAACATTCCTCAGTAAATGGGCTATCCAACGCAAAAATATGTTTTTTAATCGGATGAGTAGTTTTAGAGATTTCGTCTTACATACAAACTTACAACGTCTTTATTATTATTTTTTCATAATTATAGTTATTTTTTGTGGTAATGTATTATTTTTGTTATTCATTTTCCTTTTGTTTATTATAATGTAAATCTTTACATAGTATAAAACTAAGTCGCTGCACACTGTCTGTAAGCTGAGATATTTTAAATTACTGAACGGATTTCAATGTGGTTTTCGTCAATAAATACAGTAATTTAATCATCCATGCATCCATGCGAAGACGATGCGAGTCGCTAGTGTTATATTTTTTTTATTTATTTTTATTTATTATCAACAATACAAGTTTGTTACATTTTACTTATAATAATATAGCATTTTACAAAAAAAAACCACTGAGGTTTGTCCTTAATGCTACACAAAACACAATAAATATACCAGCATCGAGATTAACATGTAAAAAGAATATTAAATTTCACGCGAAAAGTTGCAGTCATAGGAAAAGAAAAACGATGATTAAGAATTGTAAATAAGTATATGTGATTAACATGACATGTAATTACTTTTCCAGGATACTACGCAGGCACATACTAAATAGTTGTGTTTAATATATACCTATTATAATAAAAAGGCAAGAAAAAGTTTGTAGGTATAATAAAAATGAAATGTTATTAATAAAATATAAAAATATAAATTTTGTTTATATAACAAAACTTGGAAGATATTATTTTATATCCACATCATTCAGCCACAGAAAGTCAAATTCGGAAATGTTAACGCGTTACAAGTTTAAAAAAGCAAGTCACTTAAAGTAAATAGGAACAAAAAAAATTGTCTTGATTTAATATTTCGAATACTCAAGTGTGTTACAAGGTTTGCGAAATGCAATGAACATAATATATATAAAGTAATAACTTTTTCAGATACAGTAGTGTAGATAAAACTTTTTATTTTAAAAATCTGCATTTAATATTTTTTACACCTTTTATCAAAATATAAAAATAGAGGCATATATATGTCTTCAAACAAATTTGTTAAGAATAGTTTTGATATCTTTCGACGCCATTTTCTCAAAATAAAGTACATGTATCTTGACACTTTATTGCTTATTAACGTTCAAATATAATTGAAAAATAAATAATTACGTTTTTCGTATTTCACACAGCGATAGTTTAAGACAAGACGTGGACGCCGGCTGTAAATTATCCCACTCGAACAGGCAGTATGAATTCCACTCTAGTAAAGCCACGAAACAAACATTGGCTCGACTAACATTTACTGAAGAAACCTCGACAGGTCCAACGAAATATCATTCACTTGCTATGTAAGGAAATTTTCGTACAGTTCTTATGTTTCAATAATAAAGATATACAAATTTTATATACACGTTACAATGATGCGAAATGGTCGCTGATTAGCAATACTGTCTCAAGCCACATGGACTTCATTTTGAGAAAATGGTGTTTAAATATGACAAGCATGTAAGGAAATTTTCGTACAGTTCTTATGTTCCAATAATAAAAATATACTTATTTTAAATGCACGTCTATGTACAATGATGCGAATTGGACGCTGTTTAGCAATACTGTGTCAAGCAACACGGACTTCATTTCGAGAAAATGGTGTCTAAAGATAACAAACGTATTCTTAATAAATGTCTTTGAAGTTACGGCTTATAACTTTAGCTATCTGCGACAGCAAGTTCCATCAAAATTGTTCCATCCATATTTAAAATTAACCGGAACAAACAGACGGACAGACAAAAAATTTTAAAATTGTTTTTTGATGTAAATATAGTATATACTTTCATATGCATTTAGTGACAAGCTGTTAATTTTAACAAACGGACATTTCCGTCTTAATTATTAGTATAGAAGCATATATATATATATATATATATATATATTAACATAATAATAGAAAAATATAAGATAATTAATTACAATTAAAACAAATATATATTTTTTTAATTATCACAAAAAATAATTCATTATATTAATCGTGTCGATGTCGGGTCTAGTGTCTGCGCTGGCAAGGTGTGCTAAATATCTTAGTCGGTTGCTAGGCAACGCCAGGTCAGGAATTCTAAGGTCACCCGGTTTGAGGTTCTTATATAAATATATGTCGGACATTACTTAGCCCTGAGAGCATATAGGTATTTATCATACGACTACATTTTGATATCTGTTTATGTATCTTAGGAGAGAATTGCACTTGCGAGTTATACTCTCATATGTATACATAAAAAAACACTTGTCCTGACTGATTCATCAACGCAGAGCTTAAACCGCTGGGGCTACGAACTCGAAATTTTGGCAGTAGGTGGCTTTTAGGTTGTAGGCATCCACTAAGAAATGGTTTTTTGTATGCAAAATCTAATTCCGTGGTCGTATTAACTTAAGACAATACATATATTTCTGAATGATAGAAATGAAATGAGAACCATAAAACGCACGAATATCATCCCCCATTGAACTGCAAGGGGGTGGTAAAATTTCTTAAGATGAATAAATAAATATGTAAGTAATCCAATTACCATTTAAATTTAAATGTAATTAAATAAATAATCTCACTCAGAATAAGTAACTTAATTTGTAAAAATTTTAAACATATAAAAAATTATGAAATAAATTCCGTAAAAGGAAAAGCAATAAATCATTCCATAATTAAAAATGGTATCCTTATTCATAAACCGAAATGAAAACGAGGATTTTTTTTCATAATTTACTTAAAAGCCTTTACCGAAACTAGAAAATCTTTGCAACCACAATTCGTAGGCATTTATTCAAATAAGTTTTCAAAGCTTTTAGATCTTGGCAAAGAGAGAATAAAGCTCTCTACAGACTGCGCGTTTTCGGATACGCGTGCACTAAAACGCACTGCAAGGAGTATTCAACCAATTACAAAAAAGATAGAAGTTGTGAATTCGTAGCCTTTCTTTTCTTAATTTTATTGCTAAATACTAAATGTTCGCAATTTCTACATAGATGGTAACTTTTGTAACATTTTTGTTAACATTCATTTTTTTGTATTTGGTGATGTAAATGACCAAAGACAGCGGTTAACACTTACTTGAATATTTTTCTTTGGGTAGCATTTACTTCTAGATTGGTCCTACAAAAATTTCATCGCAATTTGTTTAGAAATTTGGTTTTTAAATCGAAATCTCTGTGTCGTTCACACGTAAACGTAAACGAGATTACGTGTTTTGCTTTTTAAGTGTGTTTTTATAAGTCTTAGTTATTTTAATTACTTAATTGCAATAAAATAAACACAATTTATATGGAATTGAATCAGCGCCATTTGTTGTTAACAACGAGAAACAATATTAGTGGTGTAACGAGAGAAATTGAGAACAAGAACGCGCGCGGTAATTTTAATATAAATAGTTAATGTTGATTCTACGCAAAACTTCATAGAATATTTAACGAAAATATTGCACTCGGTCTAGGTACATTCCTACCTGCAGCCTCGCGTATACGTTTAGACTAAGTATCTTGTATTCACTGTCTTCGCAATTGATATAAGATTGACAATTGGTGTACGCATAAATGTACGCGTTTAACATGACAGACTATGCTTACCCTTAATTTTTTTTATCGAATACAAAAAATATATTGGTAAGTAAATAGCGGTATAATAGCATTATATAAACGACATATTTTTTTAATGTCAAGTATTTAATGTAATAAAAGTTAAATACATATTTTAACGTTCGCAATTTATATTAGCCACCACGACCATGACGGATGCAGGTAGGTTGAAACGTCGGGCAATAAAAAGTTATTATTACATTTACTGCCGAGATGGCCTAGTGGTTAGAACACGTCGACTTTTAACGATGATTGCGAGTTCAAACCCTGGCTAGTACCGCTGATTTTTCAATTGTTAAATTTGTGTTTAAATTCACCTCGAGCTCGGCGGTGGAGGAAAACATCGTGAGGAAACCTGCATCTGTCGGGAGAAGTTCTGACACGTGTATATCCGCCAACCCGCAGTGGAGCAGCGTGGTGGATTAAGCTCTAAACCTTCTCCTTAATAGGAGAGGAGGCCTTTGCCCAGAAGTGGGACATTTACAGGCTGTTACTTTACTTTTTTTATATTTACATATCGCGATAAATCTTAGTTCTCTAAAATATGAATATTAGGTAAATAATGTGAATGAAATAAAATTAATTTCCCAGGTTTATTATTAATTTAATTTTGTCATACGGTATGTGTAGATTATATATGAGTTGTTGTTTTAATGTTGTTTTCAATAAGTTTGTAGTGTGCGGAAAACGTGCAATCCGGTTTTGGCTTTAAAATTGCAGTGGCAAATGTTTTGACTATTATTATTTAGACTCTCAAAGACGGTAACGTAGTGGCACTCTGTTTTAACTGTGCAGTCGATAAGCGGTAGCGACTTAATTATTTCTTGAATGGAAGGATTACGAGTGATTCGTACAAGTCAAGAGAGGTAGCGATTATCATTTTTTTTGTTTGTTTGAACGCGCTAATCTCAGGAACTACTGGTTCGAATTTAAAAATTGTGTTTGATAGTTTATTTATTGAGGAAGGCTATAGGCTATATTACATCACGATATGACTCATTGGAGCAAAGCATTAACGATAAATGCGAGTGAAACCGCAAGGGACAGCTTGATGATGAATAAATACTTTTTCAAACAGATTTATTATGAGTAGGTTTGACATTCTTAGACGCCATTTTCTCAAAATCAATCCGTGTGGGTTGACATAGTATTTCTTATCAGTGTATAATTATCCATAATAGTAGTTCCTGAGATTAGCGCGTTCAAACAAACAAACAAACTCTTTACCTTTATAATAAAATGCAATAAATAATGCATCACACTCAACGGCCCCCATTAAGATCTTATGACCTTGTGTCGGGGGTCCGGAAACACTCACAACTCTAACACAAACACCCAGACCACGACAAACATCTGTATGGCCAATACACACGTTTGCCGTGAGCGGGGATCGAACCCGCGACCGTTAGCGCTTTAGTTAGTTGAAATGACCATTGCGCCAACGCGTCTGTAAATAATATTAGTATAAATAGTTATTTTTGTAATGTTAATATAATTTTATTCCAGATCATCTACAAAGTATACATCTATAATTAATTATAAAAGGTAAACATTGTCGAAATAGCAATTTATTAAATAATTTTGTTACTAAATTAGATATTCAAATATTTGTAAATACATCAGAGAAAAACAAAGTTTCAATTAAAATGTATGTATTTTATTTAAATCACAATTTTGTTAATTCGCGTATCAAAATATGCAGCCTGTATTTTTTCATAAACATTTTTGGATAAAATACAAAAATTGAAAAGGTTCTCAATTCGTCGTGGCCCTTTTTATGTATGTTCAGTAATGACTCGAAAACGACTCCAGTCTTTTTGAATTGTTTTTTGTTTGTAAGTGTATACTTTTCGATTAGTCTCGTAAAATTTTCATCAAAATAATTTCAGTGGTTTAGTTTTAAAATCAACATAACTGGAATTCATTACGACGAAGCTAAATTTTTATACACATTTTGTAAATTAAGTTCTTAAAGATAGAAATTAAAACGGTCTTCTCATCTATGATCTTTTAAATTTTATAAGTAGTTGTGTTAATAAGTAGAAGTATTTATTTTCTTAATGACGAGAGTGACATATTAACTTAGTAAAAGAACTGTTTATATTATTAAAGAATCTATACTAATATTATAAAGCTGAAGAGTTTGTTTGTTTGTTTGAATTGAAACTATTGGTTCTAATTGAAAATCATTTTTGTGTTAAATTGTTTATTGATTGGGGAAGGCTATAGGCTATATTAGACCACGCTACGACTCATAAGAGCGAAGCAGTATTTATAAACGCGAGTGAATCCTTAAGGGACATCTAATACAAAATAAAATTACAAGAATTAAGTTGTGTATAAGAAAACAAAATTACATATTTAGCTTTTGAAGTCGGTTTTTAAGAATTATTTTGTATGAAAGTTATTCTCTCGTAACTTAGACCTAAGGTTTCGATTCCTTCAAGTGCTACGTGTTTAACTATAGAGAATGCTCTATTAGTCGTCTAAATGTAGGTGAGGTTTAGCTTACACCGACTGTAGTCGAACCACTTATGATTTAGACACGAGGTTGTATTTAGGTCACTTGGATATTTACACCTACTACGTCATGTTTTGTTTAAGTACTAGTGGATTTAGTGTTTTCTTTGTAAATAATTTTTAAATGCTGATAAGCAATAATGTGTCAACCCACGATAAGTCAAATTCGGAGATATTGATGTATTTCGATAATGCATCACCTAATGAACATTATTCATAAAAAATCTAAGTAATATAAACTAAATAAATACGGAAAAAAACTTTCTTAATTAATTGTTTCGAATTTCAAGTGCGTTCC
Organism: Hypolimnas misippus; assembly: GCA_037950945.1. Lineage (NCBI taxonomy): Eukaryota > Metazoa > Arthropoda > Insecta > Lepidoptera > Nymphalidae > Hypolimnas > Hypolimnas misippus. The sequence goes on from JBBEEQ010000009.1 coordinate 9,783,918, forward strand.
ATATCTTGCAATTTATACAATAATCTCAAATATTTGAAAAACTTATTAGATGGTTTATTAAATATATCGATCCGCTTTTAATTCGTTATATATTTTATCAAAATAGCAAAGAAAAGATACACGCGTCTTCAAACAAATTTATTACGAATAGGTTTGACATCTTTAGATACCATTTTTCTCAAAATGAAGTCCGTGTGGCTTGATACAGTATTGGTTATCAGCGTCCATATAGAACAATTTTGTAACCTGGTATCAGTTAACAAGGTAACCTTACGAAACCTGTGGATGTTAAAAATATAACCACTGACAGTAAATTGACATGGCCCGAATAGCTCGCAAGGATACCTACTTAACTTTCATCAGGTTACAGATTTTTTTTAATGACAATTATGAGAGTAAAACTTACAAATGTAATTCTCGCCTAAAAGTTAATATCTAGAAAAGTATAATAGATATCTCAGATTACAATTTTGAAAATATATATGATATCTTAAACCAAATATAGAATAGATTATTTTTCAAACATATTTTTGAATATCTTAACTACATAATGTTTTCCTTAACTACAAGTTAAATTATCAAAAACTCCCTATCTCCTCTAATAAGAACTCCGTTTGAAACGTTACAGTTGCTTTCATGTTAGAACAAGTCGTTTCAATTCAGAATAAGCGATACAATGTTATTACATTTCCACTCGCAAATGATCTCTTCACCCCGACACATTGAATGGAATTACCAAATCCCATTCAATTCGTACTCTCACAATCGTAATGTCTCAAGCCAGTTGAGGTGGCAATTCAAATAGATTACGTAGATTCAATCAGATTTAGAATCGTATAAATATAAAAAAAAATCAATCGAACCGATATTGAAGGATAAGTTAAATCTCAAAATCTTTGAATTTGTCTTCCTGATTACTCTTGGTGAAATGGTTAACGTTCCGTTTTTAGGGATTTCTTTTTTTATCATTCTTTTAAGATATGATTGAATTGATTCGTTTGTTCGAAATTGTTTTCAGTTGGCTAATCGGAATGTATTCGCTAATACGGGCTTTTAAAACTGGGGAAACCGACTTCATAAGCGCAATACTTGATTTCATTTGGTTTAATGATATACTTATTCCAGCTATTTTGATTTTGAAAGGAAACTACTGAACCGATTTTGATGATACTACGGGAACAATGGGAGAGTAGTTATTCAAATAAAAAAAAAACAATAATATAAATCGATTAACCCTTTTTCGAGTATTCGTTGAAGATACATCAAAAAAGTCCCCAACGAAATTGGAACCGCTTCCTTTTTTGGAAGTCGGTTAAAAAGTTATTAGTATTAATTTCGTATATAGTTTGAAAAGAAAAACAAGAATCGTAATTGAAAAAAAAAATATTAATATTGATATTATTAATATATTCTTTGAAATTGTAATTACGATAGTCAAACAATTATCTTTTATCGAAAATATATATTAAATTATTATTTCTTTTCAATATAAATTTCGCTCCATTTTAATTTTGTCAAATTTAAATAAAATGTTTTTTATAAAGTCTATGAGCCGAGATGGCCTTGTCGTTAGAACACGTCGATCTCAACCGATGATCGCAAGTTCAAACCCTAGCTAACACCGCTGAAATTTCAAGTGCTAAATTCCATCGTGTGGAAACCCACATGTGCCGAGATAAATTCTGGCATGAATATCTGCCAACCCGCATTGGAGCAACGTGGTACATTAAACTCTATACCTTCTCCTCAATAGGAGAGGAGGGTTTTGCCCTACAGTGGGATACAGGCTGTTACGTTACTTTACTCACTTTTATAAAGTCAGATAGCAATCGCTCAGTGTAAAAATAACTAACTTTTCAAAATCTGGACTAGAATTGTTAGCAGACCATGGTATAACCGTTTAAAATTTTTGGTGAAAAAAAAAAATTATTTCAAATATCTTTAAATAAAATCATTACCAATAATAATAAGTAAGATACCAGAATTCCTAATAATTAATATTTTCCAAAGAATGGTTTTCGTTTAATAATAAAAATTTAAAAAATATATATAATAAGCAATTCTACATTACAGGACCCTGGTATAACCGGGAACATGCTAGTTAATTAATGAACCTGATAATAGTTACCTAAGAAACCTTACGAAAGCGGTCACACGTTTACAGGTACGACGTCGCGTACACTGAAACGCGACGTTTGTATCATTCTTTATAAGAAGTATTTTTAAAAGCATAACAAAATGATACATGCCAGCAAATTGACAATGTCAGTGCTCACGTTAACGCCAAAGTCTTTGTACGTATCACGTATAATAAAATTCATAATGCAATTATATTTTCATCTCAGATTTATTATCGCCCAGAGAGTTAAAACATAAGCGAGTATACGATAGCTTGTGTCGTTACTTTTACGTAAATATGAAGATTTACGTGATGCGAATAACAAAACGAATTTTTAATTTACAGTAACCGTTCGCAATATAATGTCAGAAAAAAATGTTGCGCGTAACATGTAAAGAGAAATATGGCACTAATATATTCAACCAACTTCAAAAAAGGAGGAGGTCCTCATTTCGTATATTTTAAACTTTCGCGATTTCTACTATTCCTCCTGCAATATAACATTGCAGCAGAGTCAGCTCGTGACCACGACGAATGCAACTTCGTCGAAACGTCGATAAAAAAGGTATTCGTACCATAAGTTATCGCGATAAGACCCGTTACATTAAATATGAACAATTTTTATTTGTTTGAAAAGATATGCTGTCAGATTGGTCCCGTAGAAATGACTTCGAAATCTGTTCAATAGTTTGTTTTTAAAATCGAAATTACCGGTATGAGTGTGTGGTTCTTTTCAAGCCTTAGGTGTATTATATGGACGCTGATAAGCAATACTATGTCAAGCCACACGGACTTCATTTTAAGAAAATAGCCTCTAAACAAGTCAAGCCTACTCTTAATCAATTTGTTTAAAGACGTATATATCCATCTTTCTTTTCTATTTTGATAAAAGGTATAATGAATTAAAAGCAGATTAGTATAATAAAAATATTGATCTATAATAATAATATTTTTTTTAAATATATGAGATTAATGCATATTGCAAAATATGAAACACACTTAAATAATCAAAACATATTTAGTTAAGATCATTTAAATTTTTTGAGTAATGTTAAATACGTGACGTATTATCAGAATACACCTCCGAATTCGACTTTTTGCGTGTTGACACATTATTGCTTATCAGCACATTCATGTGCTCTTAATAATAGTAATACCTCATATTATTATAGTGTACAAATTTCATTCAAGCCAAATTGTCAATATTAAATTTCAAAATTAACAACATAATAGTTTTTTCAGTAATATTAATTTGGATTTATTATTAATACTTTTTTGAAATTTTAATCATATTTAAAATAGACTGTGTAAGAATGGGCCTGTCTTTTAATATTTCTTGTTCTGCGAACTCTACTTAGAACACTAGTCTACAAAATAAATGAATCTCTCATAGCAATAAATATTTTCATCAATAAGACGAATACGTAACATAATTTATGTATTCCGTATTTGTACTCCTTACAAACAAAATCTCGGAATAAATATGTTGTACACTTAATATGAAGAAGAGATTGTATTGTATTAAGATGTGCGAGATTGAATTATGTCTACAAAAAATTTTAGTCTCCATGGCTAAACGGTGTTTGTAGTTTGTAGTATTAGGCTAGAATTACACTTGTAAGTTTTACTCTTGCTTAATATAAAACTCTGTTACGTGGTAACAGTTATCTAAGTAATATTACGTAAGCTATTTCAAAAACATGTCACTGATATTCCATCAGATGTAAAATCAATGATGAACAATTTATGTAAATCTTTATAAAAGCCTTACAAGTGTAAATCTCGCCTTACGTAAATAAGATCTTAGGTTCGGACTGGATTATTATAATTACTGTAGTATTTAATAGACCGCCCTTTTGCTAAAGCTACTTCAGATGTCTTTCCGTACGTCGATGGCAACTTACGTGTGGCACCCCCAAAAATGGATGGTCTACTATGAGATAAGATATACTGGGAGATCTGGCCTCCAACTCTCTCACCTTACAAAATCCATGTTACACCGAATTTTCTATGTAGTGGTTATTGTATTATAGTCTGGTTCGATCGTCTTTCAAGGTCAAACGAAGCTAAATACAAATAAATAAATAAAAATAAAACACATCACACTCAACGGCCCCCATTACGATCTCGTGGTCTTCTGTCGGGGGTCCGGAAATACACTTAACGCTAACACAAACACCCAGACCAGGACATCCGTAAGCCAATATAAACGTTTGCCATGAGCGGGGATCCGTGACTGTTAGCTCTTCAGTTGCAGTGACCACTACGCCAACGTGTGTCAAAGTAGCTTCAATGGAGCAAAAAAGTCAGATTCTGTACGGAAATTCAAATATCAATTTCGAATAACCAAAATGAAATTGAAGCCTGTTAAATGCAACCGCCGCACAAGCGACAGACTCGGTGTCCGGTTGACCGGTTATAATTGTACCGAACGGTAAAATTATTAATGGCCGATCTGTTTGTTTTTACACATCTATACTTATAATAAATCTGTAGAGAGGTCAATTCTGTACATGAAATATATTTTCAAAATAACTATCAGGGGGTGATTAGTGATCGATACTGATGTCAAAAATGCAATCAGTAAAATTTTTGTCTGTCTGTCTGTCTGTCTGTATGTATGTTCCTTATAGAAACAAAAACTACTCAACGGATTTTAACGAAACTTAGTACAATTATTCTTCATACTCCTGGGCAGGTTATAATATACTTTTCATCACGTTACAATCAATAGGAGCAGAGTTATAAAGGGAAATTTTGGGAAAACGGGAGACGTTACTCCAATTTTTAAGCTTCCGTCGCGTATGCAGCCTAAATGGTTAAAATTACATAGAAATCATGTATGACAGAAATATTCTTCATAAAATTTCCTAAAAAATATAACGCAACAGCATACGTCTATATTTTATGGTTGACTCACAATAACACATGTAACTCCTGACAGGTTAGCAGTTCGAAGAATTCTGATTATATTTGTTTACTCTTACGTTTATAATACTCTCACTCATCTCTTATTTTAAAAAGTTAACACTATTACCCATTTAATAAAAAAATCATAAAAATCAAGTATTGTGGATTGACATTATTATATATTATTATATTTCCCTATTAAATTACGATACTTAATCTGTCTGTCACATCAAAACCACTGAACCCTGAGGAAGGAAATACGCTACATTTTTCTAAAAACGACGAAAACGCTGACGAAGTCGCAGGCAAAAGCTAGTCTATACTAATATTATAAAGCTGAAGAGTTTGTTTGGACGCGTTATTTCAGGAACTACTGGTTCGAATTGAAAAAATCTTTTTGTGTTACATAGTTGATTTATTAGGGACGGGTATTGGCTATATTACATCACGTTACGACTCAGAGGAGAAAAGCAGTAAACATTAACACGAAAGAAAACGCGAGGAGCAGTTAGTTTTAAATAATTATTCAGAACTATCCATATAATATATGGCTTTACCATCCGTAACATGGATGGATAGAATTATTGACGAACTTTCAAGCAAACTTCTTTATTTCACCTATAAGGAAATGCATTTCCAAAAATATTTTCCAAGTTACCATCTAAGCTTTTTATTATATTGATTTCGCATTGCTAATTTTAGAACCCCGTTTTATCTCTTTAAGGGATGAATTTTTTAAAAACCCGTTCTTAGCTGACGTCTTCACCTAGACACTACCTACGTGGTAATTTTCAGCATCAAAGATCAAATAGTTTTTGACATTTCACATTTAGTTAGTGAATAAATGAATCGCTTTGGCTTTTATTTGTATCTAAAGATTCTGTCTTTCATCTATTATGCTAGACACAAGTTACGCTGTGCCTGACATTCAGTCAATATAAGTTTTAATAACTAGAAGGTACAAGACAGAAGAACCACCAAATCTACGTCATTTTCCTTGTTTTGAAAAAAGTTTCGTAATGAATTGTTTTGAATTTCAAGTGCGTTCCATATTTTGCAATTTATACAATAATCTCAAATATTTAAAAAAACTTTTTAATAGATAATATGCAATATATCAATCTGTTTTTAATTCATTATAACTTTTATCATACAAGAAAAGAAAAGATGGATATATATATTTTCAAACTAATTAATTACGAATCGGTTTGACATCTTTAGAAGCCATTTTATCAAAATCAAGTCCGTGTGGCTTGACATAGTATTGCTTATCAGCGTCCAACTATCCTAACGTGTTTAATCACACATACCGTTTATGACTAATTCATTACCTCAATATTGTCGTCATGATCGACAGCCTGCCTAACATTGGCCAATTCCGTCCAAATTCCCACAGTTAACTGGTTATTTGATTATTATAAGCAACACCGAACTGGTTCCTGCATATGTACAATATTATTGGTCAGTCATTTATGCAATATCTCGGTCGCAGTAGGCAGGCAGACTGACTGCTATTGACTGATTCTGTTTGATTAATTCTAATTCTGATTATTGAGTGAATTATAGACTGGGGAATAAACGAAAACTGAGCAATTTTAAAGGATCGTTTGTCTCTTTTTCTTATTATAGACTAACTGTCCCTTGCAGTTTCACTCGCGTTTATGGTTACTGTTTCGCTCATATGAGTCGTAGCGTGATGTAATATAGCCTATAGCCTTCCTCGATAAATAAACTATTTAACACAAAAATATTTTTTCAATTCGAACCAGTAGTTCCTGAGTTTAGCGCGCTCAAACAAACAAAACTTATAATTTTTCTCTATTATTATAGAAATGCAGCCTAATTACGATTATCAGGCATAAAAAACATTGCCGAAATAATAAAAAAAACGAGCCATAGTAACTAACTTTAAAAACTTTGTAAACAAGAAAGCGGACGGTCAGAATACGGAATGCCGTTTTTAATTCGACTTGTAACATCGATTCTCTTAATTACTGTTTGTTCATCATTGAGGCGGTATTGATACTGGGAATTTGGAACAATTTATTGGCTACGAAATGTAATATTTGTCTGGTATCTCTTTATTTGTCTACTAGCAGCTCGCACCAGATTTATCCGGATTACATATGAATTAATAAATTCCAATTCACCATTTTAATTAGATTCATTAAACTTCATGTTTCTTACTATAAAAACGACAGATTTTCATACAACGATTAATTCCTTATTTAACCCTCTTGGAGATGACATTTTTAAAAATGTCTGTCTTAGTGGATGTTTACAATCTAAAAGGTATCAATTGTCAAAAAAAAATTATAGCATCAACGATTACGGTATTACGTTGATCAATCAATTAGTCAGTCAGGACAAGTAACTATTTTTAAACTTTTTTTTCTTTATCCAACGTAAATTCATACGTAGCTAATGGTAACAAGGTTTAAGGTCCTATATTTAGGGAGCGAACGTAAGGTAAGGTTCTATATGTAGGTGATACGAAGTTTACCGGGTAACTAGTAATTTTTAAATACTTTTGTAAAGCAAGAGAGGTGCCATAACAATATATAATACTAGCAGTTTTCCGCAGCCTCACCCGCGTATACTTAGGAATATGAGCCCTAACAAACTTTCAACTTTCGTTTACCCCTTAGGGTATGGATTTTTAAAAATCCTTTCTTAGTACACACTTACGACAATTAAGGAATGAACAAAAATTTGCATGTTTTTAGAAACCGCTTTTGGCTCAACGTTTGTCGATCATTGTCAGCCAGTCAGTTTATATATTGTTTGGACATAATAAAACCCATACGCTTACGGTTCTTAATTTTATTTAGCAAGACCACAAATGTGTACTTGTACAAATAATTGAAACGGCGAAAAAGAAGAAAGGTCCAGTGGGGCCCGTCCGCGCCTTTCATACTCGGGCCCCCGTCACGCGTAGACACGACGTCAGGCTTGGCCATTGGTCCGTGCCGCAAGTCTGCAACGCCACATCGGTTGCAACAATACATATAGACTAGTCGTCCCTGGCGTTTTGACAGAACCCTAACAAAACTATAGTAAAGTAACAGCCTACAAATGTCCCACTGCTGGGCAAGGCCTCGTCTCCTATTAAGGAGAAGGTTTAGAGCTTACCACCGCGCTGCAACAGTGCGGTTTGGTATACATGTAGGATAATTGGTTATAAAGTAGTATATTACAGTGAAAAGGAACGTATGAATGTAAGAATGAATGAGGACTATGTGCGTGAAAGAGAGGGATGAAAGAGATAGAAGATGGCGAGTTAGAGAGTGAAAGGTGTACGAGCGTGCTAAGGTTAAAATTAATGTAATAGTTAAGAAAACGAATAAAGTGGTTGAAGAAGTTCTGATTATTATTTTAAAGAAGATAGACTGCCTCCCATCATTCAACGAGCCCATCCTATCCATTTCGATCCGTCCCCACATACATTTGTCAGAATTTGGGTCATACGCAGGATCCCACTATGTTTTCCTTCACCGAGCTCGAGGTGATTTTAAACACAATTTTTTTTTGAAAACAAGCTAGTCGAAGTTGGAAGCGATCATCGGTTGAGATCGACGTGTTTTAACCATTTCGCTTCACTATTCCTTCTATCTAATCCTTAACTAATAATCAGTTATAAATACAGGATGTTAACTGTCAAGTTAAAAAAAATGTTACTATATTTTGGCTATCATAAATATTCAAGATGGACGAGTTCTAACCACTAGGCTATCTCGGTTTTATCCCTAAAAAACGTCGTTTAAGCGTCCATGTTCATCTCTCATATATAAAAAGTGTCAATTTCGATTGAAACAATATTTGTTCCGGCCGCAATTGGCGCTGTCGATCTTTTGAGTTGACTTTCATACGATACTGTTTGTTTAGGAAGATGGCATACTCTCGGCTCGGACGGGTTTATGGTGATTGATAAAATTGTTACTAAGCAGAAGTTATACTTTAACAATGATATATTAAAGTATATGATTTAAAAAAAAGTTGTTTAGTACCAGCCTATAAATTAATGAGAAGGTTTATAGCTTAATCCACCACGCTGCTCCACAGCGGGTTGGCGGATATGCACGTGTCAGAAATTCTCCCGGCACATGCAGGTTTCTTCACGATGTTTTCCTTCACCGTCAATCTCGAGATTAATTAAAAATTTAGCACTTGAAAATTCAACGGTGGTAGCCGGGGTATATATATATTTTTAATCTTTCTTAACTACTAGCTGCCCCATGCGGGTTCACTTGTGTTTATGGTTACTGCTTCGCTTATATGATACGTAGCATAATGTAATATCGCTTATAACCTTCCTCAATAAGTCGGCTATCCAACACAATGTTTTTTGATCGTATTATAAATTACATAGAAACTTTTAAACAAATTTTATCTCTTAATAATATTAGTATAGATAAAGATTCAGGCTCCTGAAATAAAGCAGCAAAATTGTTAAATTATGTAAAGTATTTTTCTCCGTTCCATATAGTGTTTGGCCTATCATACCCAGTTAAAAAAACTCACTCTGTATATACGTGTGTGTGTTAAATACATAGTAAGTGTATGTAAGGTTTTTTTATTGATTTAATGTTATTAATCAACTTTTTCGAAGCGAAATTTCATATTCCTCCGTCCACGCAATTTTTGTAAAATAAGATACAGAGTATTTGCTTCTCGTATTAATATATAGATAACCCAATCAAGTTACAGCTTTCTAATACTAACAATCTCTAAGCAAAGCCTCGCATAGACGGACATGGGGAAACTGTAAAGGTTCCTAGTTGACTTCAGAACCCTAAAATTATATTACGTGTACGAGTGAACGTTACAGAATAATGCAATGTAAATAAACTCTTTATTGAACATTTGGACACGAATCTAAATATTCTAGCTCTAATGTTCCCACTATTACATACGAAATGGACCATTTATTTTTATGTAGAATTTGATGCGTCACGAAACTGAGGTTATCAGGTTTTTGTAAGGAGAATAACGTTTGCTGTCTCTTGATACAAAATAACTGAGGATTTTTTTTAAATCGACTTCAAAAATATTGGCGTAATTTTATTTAAAAAATATAGTAAAGTGAAGTCTATGGGACAAATCGAAAATATTCAAACGAAAAAAATTTTACTACAACTATTCGATGAATATACATATAAAAAAAGTATCCGACGAATTGAAAATTCTCTCTATTTTGGCAGTCGGTTAAAAATAGCGTGTTTTTATCTTTTGATACTAATATGAAGGCAAACGAGCAATAGCCTGATGTTAAGTGGTTACTATCGCCCGGACATCTGTAACACCAGGGGCGTTGCGGGCGCGTTGCCGGCCTTTGACGGAAAGGTCTATACACTCTACGCTTGAAAACCCCCAAATTATAGCGCTCTGAGAAAACCTCAGGAGGTAGATCATTCCACAGCCATATCTCAAAGTATATCCTTCTAAATAAAAAAGAACTTTCAAATAAGTGATCACCACCGCCCATGGTCATTTGCAGCATCAGAGGTACTATAAACATGATGCAAGCTTAAAAAGGGATAGACGGAAATAGGAAGTAACTAATAGAATGGGGGAGGGGGCTTCCAGCTCTCTCTTACCGTACGCAACGCAGCAATATTAACTAGTTCACGCCTATTTTTGTGAGAGTGAGTTACTGCCCCGGTCGATCCCCCGTAGAAGAACTGTAGTTAGTGAGCTACAGCGAGGCTCTGCCTAATTTTTTACTGCGATACAGTCATATACGTCCTATTTCGAAAGAGAGACAGAATACAGCGAATATTTTTATTCCTCTACGCACGTTTAAAGCTAACCAGCATCCAGGAATGTATTTCGGGACAGACCCAAAAATAAATTCAAATATCGAACACTTAACACCCGCGAAGCACGTGATTAACCGCTAATATCTATTCATTCATTCAATCGTTCATCAACGCAAACACGAGACCGCTATTTCAATTATTTTCGTCACTATCCGATTCGAATTTCGAATTCCAACCGAGCGTTACATTCGGTCGCGTACATTTCATTAATTTTGAAATCAGAACATCCCGTCCGATGCATTCAACGGACAATGATGCTTAAAATTTGAATTTAGTAAAACCGTGTATAAATTTTAACCGACTTCATAAGGTTGGAGGTTTTCACCAAATATAATCAAGTTTAGATATATGTATTATATCATGTTACGTCAGCTCATGAATTGGGAGGCGTCGATCATCATGCACAGTTTTGAGTAGACGTGTTCCTACATATGTAAATGTAACATTGTAACCAAAAAAATGTAATAAAATAAGACCATTCTAACCGCCCGGTCGAATTTTGCAAAATTCCGTAGTGTTAGTGAGCATCTACATCCTAAAAAGAACCCCATGGCAAATTTGAAACTCCTAGCCCTTGCATTATCTGAGATATCTGAGATTTCGTGATGAGTGAGTAAGTGGCTTTTCGCTTTTATATATATATAGATATAATATTGTTTCACAGTGAAATAGCTCCTATTATGTACCACATAAACTTTATAATGTCAGTATTACTACTACATATGGTCGAGTTAAGTTGCAATATTGAGTGCTCCTAGTTTTAAGTTAATGGACGATACAAAATCTAAGTTAGGAAATGGTAGCGAAAGAGGATTATGGACTTTACGTGTGTTTGCTTTTGTGTATCTTACGGTTTACAGTTCAAAATAACTCAGTTTTGATAAATAGAGTTCCGCTAGATGATAACTACGTTTGTGGCTTTATGACGTCATTAGAATCAAATATGGCGGAAAGTTGTTTTTTGATAACCTCGTGTATTGGCTGTTTTTATTTTTCTTTTTTCAAGTCAATTGAAAAATAAAGCTTTATACTTGACCTGGAATATCTAATTGGGCGTTGAAATAAATATGAAAATATTTCGAATTTTTAAATACATAGGAACTCGAAAACATAAAATTTATCGTTTTATTTTTCTTTCTCGCTAAATAGGTACCCGACAAAATCAAATAGCGATGGACTTGTATAAACCATTTCATTATTCTTTTAAATTACTTACGTTTATAATAAGTTAAGTTAACATTACTTACACTTTCACGTTTCATATTAAAGAGTTCCTATTTTTATCTCCGAAGATCCTCATCAGATACTAATCTATACTAATATTATAACGCTTTAGAGTTTTTTGTTTGTTTGAACGCGCTAATCTCAGGAACTTCTGGTTCGAATTGAAAAATATTTTTTGTGTTAGATAGTTCATTTATTAAAGAAGGCTATAGGCTATATTTCATCACGCTACGACTAATAAGAGTGAAGCAGTAAACATAAACGCAAGTGAAACTGCAAGGGATAGCTATATTATATATCAGTATATTATATACTAAAACCTTTATCGAAAAATTATATTTTTAATATCAAAAAACCGCATCCTCATCGCAAATATCACGACCATATCTCCTTTTTCGAAGCCAGTGAAAAACAGAATGCAATTTAAAAAAGAAAATGTAAGGAGAATTCAAACCGTGCCAAAATAACAGCCCGCCAATAACCGCACCTAACGTGTCGAAATAAAACAGCCAAAAAAATTTAGGAAATGTAATTTTGAGACGACACGATCGAGCCGAGCCATCTGCGCCTCAGACTTATATGACATGCTACGTGCTATAGATGTGAGACGCGGGACAGAAAAACTATACGCTATGTTTTTTTTATTTAATCTAGTGTTAGTGGCACATATAGGCAGACTAAAAAAATATTATAAACACATAAGGTAACATTTAATTTACTGATTAAATGTTCTCAACTAATTTAAACATGACTAATTTAAACATTCAACATTTACAGGACGGGGAGCTTTGGGAGGAAGGACGTCATAAAAACGATACAGAAGTTTAGGACAGTTAAAGAGGATGTGAGATATTACCTTCGTCAAGACCAGATTCACAAAGAGAATGGCCTCGGACCCTAAATTTCGCAAGCTGAAGGGGAGTGCAAGAATGCCCATGACGTAAACGACAGATTGTTGATGTGACCCGGCGGTCCGGATAGAGCTTCCACGCAGTCTAAAGTGTCAGCAAAATGATTGATTTTAATTGAGATCTCCTCTTCCTTTAAGCGTCTCTCTGCTAACACTAGTTTTGTAAGAAGATTTCTCTTAAAGAAGTTCTTAGTTCGGGACCTGTTTTGTGTATGTTCTCCGATTACTCGGAAACGGCTTGACAGAATTGTTTAAATCTTTTTTATGGTTTAAAAGAATATACTCCTTCTCTGTTGCATAGATCTTTTTATCATACGTTTAGTATTTTAGTTCTAAAATGAAAAAAACGTATACGTATAACGTACGTATGTTGAAGTCGGTGTCCTTTTTTTATAGTCTTGTTTATTCAAATACACCTAATGGTTATTTTAAAGATAATTTTAAATTTTAACACAACGATTTTGTAAAAGCATCTTTATATAATTTTATCATTTAATTTTGCTTTACTATTTCCTATAAATGTTATTGTATGTTGTTACTTAAAGACCATTATATAACTGTAAAATTGTATAAGCTCATGGATTTTGACATCCATAATGCCAACCAATTTTGACGACGTTGCCTAGCAACCAGAAAGCGTTTGAATGTGACAGGCGAGACTATCTTTGAGCTAAAATGACAATTGACGAATCTGTCAAAGTTGGAAATGTGCACATTTTTAACGACATATTTTTGAACGTATCATGTTAATAGTTATGAAATGTTATTGCTTAAAGATTTTATTGACATTCATTAATTTTTTTTCTCAGAAACACGTTTAGATAAACAAACTGAAATAAATCATATTTTATCTCAATAAAGCGATTTATAATAAACTTATATGAATCAAATACAAATACTAAGCATTAAAATTAAGTTTTACGTATTTTTGGCCAGTTTTGTATTCTAGGAGATATGGACAGATAAATAAGAAAAAGGCCAATAGACTGGATATGTTACTGAATCTTTTATGATGCGGTTGAGAGAGGATAGGCGACACGTCTGTCAACCTAACTCAATACGATGACATTCGTTTCAGCACGATCTTTACAATAATACATTTGCATTTAAAACTAGAGTTAACTGCTAACAGAAATGTAACTTGTATTTTGGTTTCGGCAGACCGTCATATAGCGGCCGCAATATAACGGATATACATAAAAAAACCTATTTCAATTTCGCTATCATGACACTCTTTCAGGAACATAAGTATATACACTTGAAATATTTAATTAAAACTTGCATGCTATTCTGATATCTGAAACATTCCTTAAGCCTTGCCTTCCTTCTACCTCTTTCTCCTTGCCAGGATTTCATCTTATACGCAATGACAGGACGGGAAAAGGTGGTGGCGGTGTGGCAATTTATCTTCGTAGTCATATTCCTTTTTCCATTTTAGATAAATCCCCATCGCCATACTCAGAATCTGCTGAACACATTTTTCTTGAACTCTTATTTGGTCCATTAAAAGTCCTCTTAGGAGTATTTTATAGCCCTTCCCTTCATATAAATTATTTCCAATGTTTTGAGCACTTACTTGAAAAATATGTTCCTGCTGTTAACCACACCATTATTATGGGTGATTTTAACACGTGTTTAAATAAAAATGACTCACGTGCTCAACGCCTTCGTAATATTGTGAATAGCGCTAATTTAAATATACTCCCTTCCAATCCTACCCACTTTTTCCCAAATTGCTCTCCTTCTCTATTAGATTTAACAATTGTTTCCTCGTCTGATCATGCTATGCTGTATGGCCAATACCCCGCTGAAGCGTTTTCATACCATGACCTTTTGTATCTGTCATATAAAGTCCGACCGCCTAAATCAAAACCTACCATTGTCATGAGACGAAGCTTCAAGAACTTTGACAATAATAACTTTTTGCGTGACCTTGATCGGATTGATTGGGATGCTGTATTCAATGCTCCATCTATGGATGATAAACTTGAATTATTTAACTCTCTCCTCTCAGATCTCTTTGATATTCATGCTCCATTAAGACCGATTAAGTTAAAACACCTTCCAGCACCATGGTTAACACCAGATATCAAAGTTATCATGGCAAGACGTAACGCTGCTAAGTCAAGATATAAACGGAGACCGACAGACAACAATCTCCTGAAATATAAACGGCTGCGTAATCATTGCAGTAAAGTCTGTAGGGATGCTCAAAGAAATTATATACACAATTCTGTTAGCATCAAGAACACTGGCAAGGTATGGCGTTTTTTGAATGCGATGGGTATTGGCCGTCAGTCACTAGATGTAAGAAATGTTGACGCTGAAGCGCTGAATAAGCACTTCGCGGCGGCTTCCATGGACAATGCGAATAAATGTCACACCTTGAATTCCATAACCACACGTCCTAAGCCTAATTTTTCTCCTTTCTCTTTTACTCTAGTGACTTCTGAGGATATCAGGAAGAGTATTCATGGTATTCAATCAGACGCCGCTGGATGTGACGGTATCAGTCGCAAAATGATACTCCTGTCTTTAGATACCATTCTTCCTGTTCTATGCCACCTATATAATTTCTCTTTAAATTCAGGTATTTTTCCCAATAGTTGGCAACTAGCTCATATCCTACCCATTCCCAAAATCTCTAATCCTACTTTGTTAGCTCATTACCGTCCTATATCTATCCTTCCTTTCCTTTCTAAGGTTCTCGAACGCATTGTCCATGGGCAGCTTTCCAACTTTCTCTCACTAAACAATATTTTAAGCCCATTTCAATCGGGATTTCGCCCGGGGCATAGCACCACAACAGCTTTGATCAAAGTCTGTGATGACATTCGCTTTGGGATTGATAAGAAAGAAATTACTATTATAGCTCTACTTGATTTTTCCAATGCCTTTAATACTGTTGACCATGACATTCTCTTAACTATTCTTGATTCTTTAAATTTCTCTTCCAGTGCTGTTTCTTGGTTTCAGTCTTATCTTTCAAATCGTCAACAGCGTGTTTTTGTTGACGGTAAGTTTTCCTCCTGTTGCTATCTCAAGGCGGGTGTCCCACAAGGTGGTGTTCTGTCTCCTCTCCTTTTCTCAATCTTTATAAATTCTGTCACTAAACATCTTTCTGTTTCTTTTCACCTCTATGCTGATGATTTACAGGTTTATTTGACGACTCCTGTTGAGAACATCGCTAATGCTATCGATCTTATGAATAATAACCTTAAATCGATTAGTGAGTGGAGCAAGTCATATGGATTATCGTTAAATGCCAGTAAATCACAGTTAGCTATAGTTGGCAATCCAAAACAGCTTGCGAAACTTAATCAAGTTAATGTACCTCCCGTAGTGTTTGATGGTACAACTTTGATCAACAATAATACTGTTACTAACTTAGGTCTTATAATAGATGATAAATTTTCTTGGGCAGCGCAAGTGTCAAATCTAAGTCGGAAAATGTTTGCAGCTTTCGGCTCGTTAAGAAGGTGGAAGAAGTTGTTGCCAATCAAAACTAAAATTTCTCTTTCTAATGCACTTCTTCTTCCCATCCTAGACTACGCAGATGTTAGCTACTTAGGTCTATCCGAGGAGCTACTTGACAAGCTTGAAAGGTTGCAAAACATGTGTATACGGTTCATTTTTGGATTGAAAAAGTTCGACCACATCTCCGAATATCGTACCCGACTTGGATGGCTTACAGTCAGACAAAGACGTAATTTGCACGCCCTTTCTCTCCTTTACACTATTCTTTTCTTTCCCCAAACTCCAATTTACCTCAAAGAACGTTTTTCCTTTCTTGGCTCTAATTCTTCTCTTCATCTTAATCTTCGTTCTCTATCGGACAACAAACTACAGCTGCCTCTTAGCCACACACACTGTTATAATGAGTCTTTTACTGTCAAATCGATTAAATTATGGAATGCGCTCCCACATGACATTAGGATGTCACAGTCCTTAAATATATTTAAAAGTCGAGTCAAACATCATTATATGTCCTTGTAACTACTTATTTTTTTTTTTTATATTTATATGTATGTATGTAGGTATGTATGTATATATGTATGTATGTACAAGTATTGGCATGTATGTTTATTTTACGTTTTCTTTATATGTAATTTTATATTAAATCAAATATCCATTGTATATGTATGCATCATAATGTAATATGCACTACCCTCTTTACAGAATATGTTGTCCTCATCTGTTGGGTTGCCTGTAAGAGATCGCTTTTAGTGATAAGGCCGCCCTTGCCTTCAATTTTCTGTAATGAACCATTTTATATGTACTGTTATTTTATATGTTATTGAGTGCAATAAAGTTTTTTATCTATCTATCTATCTATCTATCTATCTATTTTTAATATTGAATTTCATCTGTGTAGTATTATCACTTCAGATAACACATTTCTTTGACAAATTATGGTATACCGCAACGTCCTTCTCCAAATGTTCAATCAATTTTTTTACCAAAATGTATCAAAAATGATTCAGCACTTTACGGAAAAAACTTAAATAACAAACAGAAACATTCTAATATTAAAAATGTGAAAGGAACACTATCAGTCTCTGAGATACTTTTACATTGATACATTTTTTAACTGGGGACCATAAAAGAAATGTATTATAAATTTGGGATGTATATCTGTGTGTCTGTGTGGCATTGTAGCTCCATAACGTAGGGACCGATCTTCATGTAGTTTATTTTTTTTTAATCGAGATTTTAGCTATAATTTATGAAGATCTGCTTAACGTCTATTTAACAGTTATCAGTTCTAATTGGACGCTGATAAGCAATACTGTGTCAAGCCACACGGACTTCATTTTGAGAAAATGGCGTCTAAACATGTCAAACCTATTCTTAATTATTATTTTTGAAGCTGTTTATATTTACCTTTTCTTTTAT
Source organism: Hypolimnas misippus (assembly GCA_037950945.1). Taxonomy (NCBI): domain Eukaryota; kingdom Metazoa; phylum Arthropoda; class Insecta; order Lepidoptera; family Nymphalidae; genus Hypolimnas; species Hypolimnas misippus. The sequence goes on from JBBEEQ010000009.1 coordinate 9,801,796, forward strand.
TTCTTGATAAAAGGTATAATGAATTAAAAGCAGGTTGATATATTTAATATATTATATAATAAACGTTTTTCAAACATTTGAGATTATTGTATAAATTGCAAAATATGGAACGCACTTGAAATTCGAAACAATTAATTAAGAAACTTTTTTCCGTACTTATTTAGTTTATATGACTTAATTTTTTTTTGAATAATGTTAAATAGGTGATGCAGTATCAAAATACATCAATATATTTAAATTTTACTTTTTGTCGGTTAACACATTATTGCGTATCAGCATCCAATTATTTAAAGGATCTGAGGAAATTCTACTGGTCTGATCGACTTGAAATTTACTATACTTAGAATGATATCAAAATATCATACCTGTGTAACCTTGACCTAAAGCTATGTATACATAAGATGTAGACTTTTGAACCCAAACGCGAAACATCGGGTCTGTCCTTTATTTAAATTACCAAATAAGATTTTATTATTTAGAATAATTAGTTAATCATAATAAAGAAATCCAATGGAGCTGTTTTTGTTGTACGCCTTTCAAATTTGGACTCAGATCGTAACAAGATCTTAGATTAATCCCTTGAGAGTGATTTACTTTGAGATAAGAAGAGAATAGATATCATCTTTAAATCATTAAGCCAATACTATGTTCTGCAAAGGACTTATGCACTAGCTGCCCCTCGCGATTTCACTCGCGTTTATGATTACTGCTTCGTTTCTGTGACGTAGCGTGATATAATATAGCCTATATTCCTCAATAAATTGGCTACCTAACGCAAAAGAATTATTAAATCAGATCAGAAATTTTATTAATTACGCTTTACATATAAATTTTGAAACAAATTTCAGCTTTTTATGATATTAGTATAGATCGAAATCGTGTAAGCCTTTGAGTAGTTGAGAATGGGCAAACATACTAATATACAGGTAAAACACATAACCTTCTTATGGACTTTGCCACAGTCGATTAAAAAAAATGATATTTTTCTACTATTATTTTGTCTATGCTAATATTATAAAGAGGTTAAATTTGTTTATAAGTTTGTATGTAGAGGGTAATCCCTGGAAAACTAATCCGATTTGAAAAATTCTTTTTGCGTTGGATAGTCTGTTTAATGAGAAAGATTAAAGGCTATATTACATCACGGTACGACTTATAGAAAAGAAGCAGTATCCATAAACGTGAGTGAAATCGCGAGGGGCAGCGAGTTTCTCATAAAGATGACTTGACAGAATCCGTAACTGAGAAATAAGTATTAGAATTTCAAATCAATAATGCATGGAACAACACTTTTATAGCGTTTCATCTCGTGACTTCAGAGATAAAGAATAATGACAGACGCGTTGGCGCAATGGTTACTGCAACTGACTAAAACGCTAACGGTCGCGGGTTCGATCCCCGCTCACGGCAAACGTGTGTATTGGCCATACAGATGTTTGTCCTGGTCTGGGTGTTTGTGTTAGTGTTGTGAGTGTTTCCGGACCCCCGACACAAGGTCATGAGATCTTAATGGGGGACGTTGAGTGTGATGCGTTATTTATTTATTTATTATTTAATGAATTATTCTTTAGAACTACAAAGTTTACAAAATTTAGAGACAAAGTTGTCTTTAATACTAAATTATTAGTATTTATCTGAATAAATATATACTCATCTTCTTTTTTCTATTTTGATAAAATGTACAATGAATTAAAAGCAGGTTGGTGAATAAAAAGCTTTATCTAATAATAAGTATTTTAAATACATATATTAAACTATAGCATATTGCAAAATATTAAGCACACTATAATATTCGAAACATTAAATTAAGAACCTTGTTTTCGTAATTATTTAGATTTGTATTTTTTTTAAACGCATCACACTTAACGTCCACCATTAAGATCTTGTGACACCGTGTCGGGGGTCCGGAAACATACACAACACTAACACAAACACCCAGACCACGACAGAGCGGGAACGAACCCGCAACCGTGAGCGCTACAGTCAGTTGCAATGAACACTCCGCCAACGTGTCTGTCAATTTTATTTTTATTATATATTAGTATAATATACTGGCTTGACCGGCATTGGTTGCAATGCCACCTAAAGTATATAATTTCTAGGGCTCGGAACCCACGGAGTATCCCCAGAACATCCTACCAAAATTTCAGAATCCGATCATTGGTTTCGGAACATATAACGAACACACGTACAAACACTGACTTTTTGGTATTTATATAGATAGAGAATTACTTTGCGTAACACTTAACTAAGTAACACACAACTTCACAGCCGTGATCACGTGTTCAAGATGGCGTCATATTTTCAGCGATTAATCAACAACGTTAAAAACACCTGCGTGAGTGATTCATCACCAAGCCTGTTATCTTGAATTAATTCAGAAATTCGTAAGGCTTCTGTTTACTCGATAAAGCCTATTTCGGATGACGGATGATAAAATGATTTTGTTATGTACAAGCTGTGTCGAATTTTTTATCTTAAATTCTCTTAGGTATTCGATTTTCGTGATTAAATCTATTTATGATTATTGATTTGATTTTATATAAGTTTATATCGATACCTCCCACGTAAATTGTTGTAACCCCAAAATTACGATTTTACAGTAGAGCACTTTTAATCCGTTTTAGTTTGAAAGTTACAACAAAATACGCCTTTTTTCAGGCGTACTTTGTTGTATCATTCCTTGAAAAAAAAAAGATTTATGGTATTTTTTCACTTTGAATGCATTAAGCAATGCAAATTCGTGTAGTATTCAGTAAAAACGCTAACGGCAATTTTGTGGCTTACAATAACTTACGTGGGAGGTATCGATTTATAGAGGAGCCACAAATGCGTTGCCAGCTAAAAAATGAATAAGGAATAAACTAGAATAGGAAGTAAGGGAAGGAATGAAGAGAGGGGGTTAGGCTTCCGGCTCTCTACAGATACATGAGCTACTTTAAATCGATCTTTTGTGAGAGTGAGTTACTGCCCCACTGGAGCCAGCCTACAGTTAGGCTCTACCTCAATAAAGTATAAGGCAAGATTTACATTTGTAAATTTTACCCTCAAAGGCGATATAAAACAACTCTGCAACCTCGTAATTGTAACATAACTCTGTAAATAACAAATACGTATTTAGTTACGGAAGCTGTGAATGTCAAAAATAATCTACAGATAGTAATTTTTTTCAGGTACAAAACAATGAAAAACAATTAATGTATATAGTTGTTTTAGATTTTTGCGATTATTATTCAGTGAAATAAAACTATTTTAAATGGATTTAAATCGCGTATATTATCTATTTTTATCATCCCGACGTTTTGAGCACTTTGCTAAACTTTGCACACTCGTGCCTTCTTCGTGCAACCAGAACGTTATTCAAGATACCAACTAAGAAACCGTTGGCGGTAGTTGTGAATAATATTTTCTAAAACCTCAAATAGACAAATGTCACCTTAGTCTACCCGTGACCACGAACGCTGCAAAGTGCTCGAAACGTCGGGATGATAAAAATAGTTAATATACGCGATTTAAATCCGTTTAAAATAATTTTATTTCAAAGTTAATGTATATATACGAAAGTCTGAGAGCAAAACTTATATGTGTCTTATTCGCCTAAGAATTACAAACAATTTTCGGTAACCAATAATAAGTTCTATACATAAATTACTTATAATTTTGATAAGAAAGTTGCTAATACTAGGTTCTACAAATGTAGTCAATCCAAAAATTGGATATTAAGTAAATTAATAAGTTTCATTTAGACGCATCGAAAAATAGTACATTCACCTATACATAATGTTTAAAGGAGCATACTAATATTAATCCGAAAGCGATTGACCTATAAGCAAACCACTTTATGTAAGCCACGACCCCATTCCAGACTTTATATGAATAGAAGATAAGATAGATCTTTATGTTGAAAGTTCTTCCCGGAACGGTATTCTTTGCGTTGATACATTTAACCCCTGACGAAGACGGGGTTATAAGTTTGACCGCTATATGTCCGTCACAGTAGCTCCTAAACGGGGGAACCAATTTGGATGCGGTTTTTTTTATTTGAAAGAGGATTTTCTAGCGATGGTTTTTAGATGTGTTTTACTAAAATCGGTTCTCAGTGAATAGATTGGCGGGATTTTTTTCAATTTTAATCAATTATGTCCAAATATCAAACGCAAAAGCTAACAATGAGTTAGGGCCTTAATAACTGGATGTTAATAAGCGATAATGTGTCAACTCACAAAAGTCAAATTCGGAGTTATTAACGTATTCTGATAATGCGTCACATATGTATGTAACATGATTCAAAACAAATTGAAGCTTATCTAAACTACATAAATACGGAAAAAATGTGTCTTAATTTTTCGAATATTGAAGTTTGTTCCATATTGCAATAGTCTCATATTTTTGAAAAACTTATAATTAGATTTTTATTATACTTATCTGCTTTTAATTAATTGTACGTTTTATAAAAGTAGATATATATATACGTCTTCAAACAAATTTATTAAGAATAGGTTTGACTATTTTTTCAAAGTGAAGTCCATGTGTCTTGACGGGTGATTGTCAAAGTTTTTTTTTTCAATTTTATCAGTTATCGTTATCGGTCCAGACAGCCTCATAACTAAAAAAGATACAGGTTATAAAACACCATTTCACGATCTATAAACCAATCTACCGAGTATAAAGTCTAACATAATGTAATAAAAATGAAAAGCGAAAATAGAATACGTAAATTCATTGTTAAAAAGGGTCCGCTGATTTATGATTTTGAAATTGCCTAAACACCGGTCATTAGAAGGCTCCTCAGGCGGCCGATGTAAATTGAATTAATATTCTCACGGCAAATCGCTTAATGGAATCGGGACAGCTATTTAGGGCGAGATATTGAGTTTATAGATACTGGTACGTATGTGTTTTTAAACTGAAAATATTTAAGGTTAAGTTTTTGGAGGTGTTAGTTTATATTAAAATATGTATTACATATAAAACTTCTGTTACAATATTGTATTGTAATTATTAAAAAGTAACTGTCACTTTGTTTTTTGTCTCTTGAAGACGTAGTTTTATTATAGGTTATGGGCCCAGGTAAATATTAATTTTCTTGCGTTATAATCAAAATCAAAAAATACTTTATTCAAGTAGCCTCTCACGAGCACTTTTAAATCGTCATACATAAAAAAAAAACAAAAAAAAATTACATCAATAATGAAGCTACCACCGGTTCGGAACGTAGATTCTACCGAGAAAAACCGGCAAGAAACTCGATAATATGAAAAGCATAAGTAATTTACATTTCGCAGTATAAGAAAGGCAGTATAGGATGCTTAAAATTTGTAATTAAATGATTCTGTTCGAAAATTTTCGTAGAACACTAAATTTTATTTTCTTTTATTTTTTTTTCTATTCTAATTTTAATGAGTTGGGGCCTAGCTGTAGGCTACTTTAGTTCTGGCACTTCAGTAGGATGACTCAACTGGGCCCTTTATTTTCGACAGGCACAGCTTTCGTAAGTTGACCTTTGCAAATGTAATGTATGCCTTACAGTTCAAGACGTTGAGGCCATTAAAAGTGACCAGAAACTAGATCTCCTGAGGATGCTCCGGTGTCGGAGTGAAACGTGCGTAGAGTGTCTGTGTGGTGTCGACACTTGCCTGCTTGTGCGTTTGCATGTGTGGGAAGGTGTGCGGTGCTTGCCTGCTTGTGCTGCATGTGCCAGTGTATATGTGGGAAGATGTGCGGTGCTTGCCTGCTTGTGTTGCATGTGCGAGTGTATATGTGAGAGGGTGGGCGGTGCTTGCTTGCTTGTGCTGCGTATGCATGTGCGTGTGTGGGAGGGGTGGTGCTCATACTGCATGATACCAGACAGCTGTAGATAGTTATGCGGATTACAGCAAACTAGTTTTGTGATTAATGTACATTCAGTAACAAAACATTTTATTTCTATAAAATATAAAAAGAGATAGATGTTTTTATATAAATTTAATTAATTAAAAAAAACAAAACCCCGACTGCCTAACAGGACCATCTGTAGTCAGCAATACCGTATCAATATCAGTTCTGTCTAAAAGCCTATAAGTAAGAATCGTAACCAAATTGAAATCGTTACAGATCCTAAACCATTCTGATTAAAAACGACATGACCTAAAATTGATTTTTAAATACCTATTCAACGATACGCCACTTGACATATTTTGTCGATTTTCATTTTCTTATTTTTTAAATTATGGCGTCCAAAATCGGCCATTTTTGTTTCTTCTAATTTTTTATGTTTTCATTGTCATTTATCAAAATCGGTCCACGCGTTTATTCTAAGTGATGCCACAAAGGTACAAATCCACACACATACATGACTGATAAACCCATTACCCTCCTTTGCATCGCGCAGTCGGGTAAAAAATAAAGAATAAACGCCAACACTTTTAATAGATCATCAATTTCGAAGTAACAGGCAGATACAGACTATTAACTATCGAATCAGTATTCCCTACGTACATTTTACTAGCAATATTAAATTCGATGTTAATTCGATTTATTTCACGCGAAAATTTTAAAATTTTCTGTGAAAAAAAAATCGTTTAAAATCAAAACAAATTGGCATTCGGTCAAATTTAAGTTAAAAATATTTTAACTTCTTTAAATATCGAAAGAAATTCTATAGCTATACTAATATAATAGAAAAGTAAAAACCGGTAAATATCCCACTGCTGGACAAAGGACTCCTTTCCTATTAAGGAGAAGGATTAGAGTTTAATCCACCACGCTACTCCACTGATATGTCTAAATTTCTCCCGGCACATGCAGGTTTCCTCAAGGTGTTTTCCTTCACCGCCGAGCTCGAGAAGAATTTGAACGTAAATTAAGCGCTTCAAAACTCAGCGGTACTAGCCGAGGTTTGAACCCACGATCGTCGCTTAAGATCGACGTGTTCTAACCACTAGGCCCTCTCGGCTCTACTTAGACTTAATATAATGAACAGGTAAAATTTTTGTGTAAGTGTATATGTATGTAGGGAGTAATCTCTGAAACTACAGATCCGATTTGAAAACATCTTTTTGTGTTGAATAGACTGTTTATTATTGAGATAATAGAGTACATTACATCACGCTACGAATTCTAGGAGCTAAGCCGTAACCATAAACGTGAGTGAAACTGTGAGGGACAGCTATTGCATTATGAATGCTACTATTGACTTAATAGAAGACTATTGTGGATTTTTTTTTCATTTAAAAAAAAAATATTAGCTTCGTCTGTAAATTAATTTTATTATTGGACGTTGGATGTAATTGGACTCTGATAAGCAATACTGTGTCAAGACATACGGACTTCGTTTTGAGAAAATGGCGTATAAAGATGTCAAACCTATTCTTAATAAATTTGTTTGAAGACGTATATATTCATCTTTTCTTTTCTGTTTTGATAAAATGTATATTGAATCAAAAGTAGATAGATTTATTTAATATGTTTTCTAGTAATAAGTTTTTAAATGTTTGAAATTATTTTATAAATTGCATAATATGGAACGCACCTGAAATTCGAAGCATTGAGCTAAGGAACTTTTTTAGGGTTCCGTAGTAAAAAACGGAACCCTTATAGTTTCGCCATGTCCGTCTGTCTGTCTGTCTGTCCGCGGCTTAACCCTTAATACCAGAAAGTTGTAATTCGGTATGAGTATACATATGAGTTACGCCGAGAAAGTCGTACAATAAAATCTTAAAAATTTTTTTTTTTCAGGGTGTCTTCCCTATGGTGTTAAGAGAGACCAAAAATTTTTTTTATTATTTATCCCATGTTGTGGGGTATCGTTAGATAGGTCTTTTAAAAATGTTATAGGTGTGGGAAAACCATTTTTCCAAACGACGAACTGTTTCCGAAATATTAAGCTTTGAAGTGTCAATTTTTCTTAGAGTCAAGTGTCCCCCCCTCTACCCACTAAACTGCTGCGTCTAAAAATATGAAAAAATTCACGATAGTGGTACATATAATGAATTTAAAAGGAAAATTATCACGGCTATGTGGGTTCTAATGGTTATCGAGTTATAGATGATCTAAGTAAAAATAAATATTTCACTTTTTAAAGCATCACATTATGTAAATATTAATAATTTTAAATTAATTTATGAATTTAAATGAATAAATAAATAAATATTTAATAAGTTTAAATTAAAATAAGGTATGAAACAATGTCTCAATAAAATATTAGCTCAGTATTTACCTACGGCGTTATAGTGAAAGAGCGAGTTAAGAATCAAACAAACGAATTCACTTTGGCATTTATGGTATAATATAAAAGATACGGATTACGTACCTATCTCTTATTCTCTTCTTAAAGAGAAATTAAAAATAATTTTATAATAATAAAAGGTTTAAAATTGTAAGTACGTATATTGTATAAACTGACTTAAAAAAGGAAATTCCCAGTTCGTCGTAAACTTTTTTACTAAAATAGGTACTCGAAGATTGCTTGACCGATCTTGACAATTCTCACAACTACGGAACCCTACATTGTGCGTGGCCCGACACGCACTTGGCTGATTTATTTCATACTTATTTAGTTTAGATTCCTTGAATTAATTTTGAATAATGTTAAATAGGTGACGCAGTATCAAAATACATCAAAATCTCCAAATTTGACTTTTTGTGGGTTGACACATCATTGCTTATCAGCATCCAATCGTTATGATGAATGTATACAACGACCAACGCGCCCCGGCTTCGCACGGGTATAATTTAGTTTTTTTCGACATCACATTACAAATCTTTGAAATTCTTACCTACTCTACTATACCATGTATTTTTAAAAACCACTTCAATCACTATTTACTGATGAAAACCGCATTAAAATCTGTTGGATAATTAAATAAATATTAACATTCAGACAGAGGAAAGCTACTTTGTCTTATATTATTCTATCTATATAAAAATCAAAACTGACTGGCTGACATATTCACTGACTAATCGAACAACGCAGTGTCTATACCGCTGGGTCTAGAAACATGAGATTTTGCACAAACGTTTCTTAAATGTCGTAAATGTGCATTAAGAAAGGACTTGGAAAAATCTATCTCCTAAGGGGTTAAAAAGAGGGTTGAAAGTTTGCTGGTATCAAATTTCTAAGTACAAGCGGACGAAGCGGCGTAGAACTACTAGTACTATGTAAAGATACCAATGATAAAATTATAATTTAACTCTAATTAGCTGGTCTGATAATGAAGCGAAGAAATGGCAACTGAAGTTATAGAGGTGTAAGACTTTAACGCCTCTTAGTACAGTTGGGGCATATATATTAATTATAAGTTATCAATAATTACACCCTGGGTAGGTTTGAAATAAATTTTCCAAAGAAATATCTGTTTAAAAACGATTTTTTTTAATATCGGAATTCTCAAACAGGATTTCTCCTGCTGTTCGCCTTATCAAACGTTCTTGAAGACTCGCAGCTATAATAGAGCATTATGTCTCCGTCAAAACCACTTCCAATCTCAAAAATGACCTCTCAGATAGTTGTCAACGCTAGACGTTATCCGCTGAAGAGGATGAAAGATAAAAGAAAAATCATATTGACCTTTGAAACGTATCTATACAAATGAATAAAATTGTCTGTTTGTAATTTCAAATTAACGTATTCACTAAATGGATATGAAACTATTTATACAAAATAAGAATAATTGTAAAGTGTAATAAGTATAGGATATTAAATGAAAAAATCTATTTCAGAAAATTTTGTCTGTCTGTGCGTCTGTTTGTTTTGTTCGGTTAATCTCTAAATAGACTATACAAATTCGAATCAATTTTGACGGGACTTTCACTCGCAGATAGCTAATGTTATGAACTACGGCTACTTTTATTAAAATAAATATCCTGTCCTATCGAGTTTCTTGCCGGTTCTTCTCGGTAGTATCTACATTCCGTACTGGTGGTAGCTTTTCCTTTAAATAGTTTTTGTTTGTTTTGACGATTCAAAAGTGCTTTTAAAAGCCTACTTGAATAAAGTATTTTTGATTGATTGAATATATCGCCGGTGATACTGCAAAACCGCGTATCTAACTTTTCCTATAAAGTCTAAATTTGAATTGAATGTAAATAACATTGTTAATAAAAATAAAGCCTTATTAGTATTTGCCATGACGCAGTGAATTGTATTTGTGGTGTCAATGAAGTCATGTCAAAATTTATTTATGATAAATATTAATTTTACAAATATCGATTATATAAATTTTAGCAACTTGTTTTCTTATCAATAATGAAATTTAACATTTGATTCAAAGATGCCTTATAGCGAAAGGTAGTTACGCGATTTTCCACTATCCCCGACGATATATTATTATTAATAAAAAAGAAGGTTAAGTGAAAACAAAATTAAAAACAGTGAAATAGTGAACAATATCCGATTCAAGTGAGGAAAGCAAACATTGAAATAACATAACATAAAATATAATTTTTAATTATTCCTCCAATAACTCGGGTAAAACCGCGGGGCACAGCTAGTTGTATATATACATGTACACTTGAAAATACTAAAATAACGCGCTTTATTATTTGCATGCAACGGTAGGTCTATTACATAATGAACTACAAAAAAATTTCAAATTCCAAACCTTTGACAATTTCAATTTACGTTTAAAGAGCAGTGCAATATATGGATGCTGATAAGCAATAATGTGTCAACCCACAAAAAGTGTTATTCGGAGATATTGGTATATTTTGATAGTGCATCACCTATTTAACATTATTCAATAAACAATAAAGTCATGTAAACTAAGAAAGTACTGAAAAAGTTTCTTAATTAATTGTTTCGAATTTCAAGGTCGTTCCTTATTTTGTAATTTATACAATAATCTCATATATTTAAAAACTTTTTATTAGACAATATATTAAATATACCTGCTTTTACTTCGTTAAATCTTTTATCAAAAAAGAAAAGAAAATATGGATAAATACTTATTCAAACAAACTTATTAAGAACAGGTTTGACATCATTGGACGACATTTTCTCAAAATGAAGTCCGTGTGACTTGACACAGTATTGCTTATCAGCGTCTATATACGATGATAAAAAACACACAAAAATTTTCCACTATAAATATTAAAGACATTTATATAAAAACACCCAGAGAAAAATTATAATTTCTACCTCATTTAATATTCCTCATTAATTTCAAGTCTAAAGAATTTTCAGACCCAAGGCTGTCGGAGAATTTCAACGTTTAAATACACATTTTAACAAAGACTCGTTAAAGCTGTATACCGGCTGGTAGAAACAGTGTAACCATCTAAACCTAAGCCTAACTGAATGTGCTAAAATTGTTTTTACTAATATTTTGCTACCTGGCCTAGTGGTTGAAACACGTCGAACCGATGAGAGCGGTTTCAAACTCCGGCTAGCATCTCAGTTTTCAAGTGATACTATTGTATCTAAATTCATCTCAAACTCGGCGGTAAAGAAAAACATCGTGAAGAAACTTGCATGTGTGAGAAATTTTGACACGCGTATATCCGTTACGGATTGCAGCAGTGTGGTGGATTAAGCTAAACCTACTCCCTAATAGGAAAGGCGTTTGCCCAGCTGTGGGACATTTACAGACTGTATATTACTTTTAATACCGACTTCCAAAAAGCAGGAGGTTCTCAATTCGTCGCGGACATATAATAATAATAATAATAAACGCATCACACTCAACGGCCCCCATTAAGATCGCGTAACCTTGTGCAGGGGGTCCGGAAACACACACAATACTAACACAAACACCCACACCACGACAAACATCCCTATGGCCAATACAGATATTTGCCGTATGATCGAACGAGGATCGAACCCGCGACCGTTAGCGCTTGAGTCAGTTGCATTGACCACTGCGCCAACGTGTCTGTCAACATATTTTTTATGTAAGTTGATTACTCGAAAGCGGCTGGACCGATTTAGTTATTATTTTAATAGCTATTTTCATCAAAATCGGTTTAGTTATTTGGTTTTAAAATCCAAATAACTAGTAGAAATATGTCATTTATGACAAAATTGCGTCTTTAAGAGTCGGTTCCCCTTTTTTAAAAGTCTTGTTTGTAATGAGTCGAAATAGTTCAGTGGAGAGCACACTTGAATTACTGATAAGGTTCAAATATATAGTTTCTACCAAGAACTTTGCTTTTGCCTGCTGACTATAGACCTTCTACGGACTGGCTCGAGCAGGGCAGTACCTCACGGGCACATAAGGTCAGCGAGAAGTAGCTAGTATAGCTGGGATTCGTATGGTGGTGAGGGAGCCGGAAGCCGAAATCGCTGCCCCTTTTCTTTCCTTACTTCCTATTATTTTTCATACCTCATTTCTTTTCTAGTTGATGCGTATTTATCTAGTTGACGTATTTGAAAACAATGTAAATAAAGGCAATAAATTGGCACAACTAAAAGCCATTAACTAAAGAATTGAATTGAAGACAATAAACGAAAATCCTATGAAGACATGAATATTAAATGATTTAAAATTTAATTTAAACATCTTATAATCCGAAATGACAGGTACCATCCCATTTTCAACTTTCCATCGAATCCTTATTTATTTATTTCATTAAAACTGTCCAAACAAATATTTTCTTAGTTAACTATTCATAATAGTTATAATTGATAGACGGAATTCTGAATTGGAGAAGGCATCTCTTCTCGTCTTGATTTTAATGGCAATGCTTTTCAGTATTCTTTAAGATAAATTGAATTCTAATAAGCAATAATGGATCAACACACATAAAGTGAAATTCAGAAATATTGATGTATTCTGATAATGCGACACCTATATAACATTCAAAATTTTTTAAAAGTTGTCTTAATTAAGTAAGTATGAAAAAAAAATCTTAATTTAATGGTTTGAACATTGAAATGTGTTCCATATTTTGTAATATAAAATAATCCCATGCATTTGAAAAACATATTATTAGATAAAACTTTTCATTATACTAATCTGCTTTTAACTCATTATACCTTTTATCGAAATAGAAAAGAAATGGTAGGTAGTTCCTGAGATTAGCGCGTTAAAACAAACAAACAAACATTTCAGCTTTATAATATAAGTATAGATATATAGAAGCAATTTATAAAGAAAACTAACAAGTTTTTTGTATAAAACTCGTTCCGCGTTATAACAAAATATAAGCCACGAAATTGCTTTATTCTTTGAAATATGCACAAATGTTATAAAATGCATTTAAAGAAACATTACTGTTTTATCTTTCCCACATTTGTTATTTGATTTATTTTTCAAACAATGCATTTTCAATTTAAATTCTAAGCTGGGAACATATAGAAGTGTATGCTTGTACTTTTTATAATTGTATTTATTATATCGATATCTGCTTATATTACAAGCTAGGAATTCCCCGCAGCTTCGCCATTGAGGAAATTAGTATTTTTAGAAATTTGCATTTTGTCTAAATCGGAGCAGTAGTTTCAGACATACCGATTTAAAAACAAAAAATATTTACCTTTATATAATACTAGCTTCCGCCCGCGACTTCGTCCGCGTGGAATAGTTACTTTGAGCTAATAATGCATTATTTTAGAATAAATTTGGTTAGCATTTAAAAAGGGTATAGTGAGCTAACCTTAAAAGATAGACATATGCTGTCGCGGACTTTTTTTTAGAAATTTTAAAGAGGAACAATACTGTCATACATGATTTTTGTGACACTTTAACCGTTTACGCAGCGCAGGCAGCGTAAGCTCTTTCAATAGGAAAATATCTCCCGATTTTGAAACATGCTTTTTTGGTGCTCCGCCTCTTTTGGTTTTGGCGTGATAATATATAGCCTTTAGCCTTTCTCGATAAATGGGCTATCTAACACTTAAATAATTTTTCAAATCGGACCAGTAGTTCCTGAGATTAGCGCGTTCAAGCAAACAATCAAACAAACAAACAGACAAACTCTTCAGCTTTATAATATTAGTATAGATTAGTATAGATAACTTTCTAGAATTCTATCTATAATGTGCTTTTCAAATGGTACGATAATTTAAAATCAGTGGTTCCGAAAATTATTTTGCATATAATTAATTCGCTATTAATCTATACTAGATGTCTCTTGCGGTTTCACTCGCGTTTAGGGTTACTGCTTCGCTCCTATGAGATGTAGTGATGTAATATAGCCTATACCCTTCCTCAATAAATAAACTAACACAAAAATATTTCTTGGTCATTTGACGGCTAATTAATGTAAAACAAGAAAGTATTGCAACGTATTGTAGCATTTATATTACACTAGCTGTCCCTTCCGGTTAATGATTACTGCTTCGCTCCTATGAGCCGTAGCATGATGTAATATAGCCTATAAATAAACTATCTAAAGACTAAATATGTAATTTCGTTTTCTTGTATGATAAACTAATTCCAGATATTTATATATTTTTACTAGATGTCCCTTAAGGATTCACTCGCGTTTTTGGTTACTGCTTCGTTCCTATGAGTCGTAGCGTGATGTAATATAGCCTATAGAAATGAAACTATTTTAAACGGATTTAAATCGCGTATATTAATTATTTTTATCATCCCGACGTTTCGAGCACTTTGCAGCGTTCGTGGTCACGGGTAGACTAAGGTGACATTTGTCTATTTGAGATTTGAGAAAATATTATTTACAACTACCGCCAACGGTTTCTTAAATGATATCTTGAATAACGTTCCGGTTTCACGCAGAAGGCACTAACTGTATCTTTTGGTCTGGCAGTCTGTTGGACTTGGGATTTTAAATTTTTAATAAGCGGATCCCAGGTGTTTGAAAGTCTCCAACCATCTTCTCTATTGAAGTTCGGATGTTTTTGAATTTCAATAGCCTCGCGTATCATTCTAGGAATGAATCTGTGTTCTCTAGCGAGGATCTGTGGTTTATCAAATCGGATAAAATGGTTAGGTTTATCCAAGGCATGTTCACAAACTGCAGACATTGAAGAACGCCTATTCTTGACATCTCCTATGTGTTCCTTGACCCTAGTACCGATGCTTCTTTTTGTTTGGCCTATGTAAGATAAACCACACTCACATTCGAGTTTGTATACTCCCGCAGTCTGTAAAGGAATATTACTCTTGATAGGTCTCAAGAACTGGCTCACTTTCTTATGAGGCTTGTAGATAGTTTTAATCGAAGCTCGCTTCAAGATGTTGCCAATTCTGTCTGTAACTCCCTTCACATATGGTAGAAATGCAGGTTGTCGCTCAACTGTGGGTGGCTTGATACGGCTTCTACGATGCTGGCGAGGCACGGGCAGCTTGTTCTGGTGGAGTGCAAGCTTGACGTGGTGTAGCTCGTCCTCTAGGTGTTCAGCATCGCAGAGATGGTGGGCTCTCTGAAACAAAGATTTGCCAACGGTAGCTAACTGACTAGGGTGGTGGTGTGAGTCACCATTGAGGTATTTATTAGTGTGTGTGGGTTTCCTATAAACTGTGTGACTTAATGTGTTGTCAGGATTCTTGATAATAAGAATGTCAAGAAAAACTAAACATTATTTGCCTCTAATTCCATAGTAAATTGAATGTTATTATTAATAGAATTAAGATGTTGTTAAAATGCAGACGTCATATCACTAGGTAATATTGTGAAAGTGTCATCTACGTACCGCTTGTAAAACCGAGGTGTGATTGGTCCGGAGTGAAGAGCCCTCTCCTCCAGGTCTTCCATGAATAAATCGGCGACCACGGGGGATACTGGAGAACCCATTGCAACTCCGTCGACTTGCACATAGAATTCATCATTCCACAATAAATATCCAGATGTCAGGCAGTGATGTAACAGCTCTGCATACTCAATAGGCATGTTTTTTGTTTGTAGCTTCCTCTTGACAATTTCGATGCAGTCTTGTATGGGTAGGTTGGTAAACAATGACTGGACATCAAAACTAACCATTGTCTCATTGTTGGCTAATTTGAGATCTTTGATTTCACCAACAAACTGGTAAGAATCCTTCACATAAGCTTCCGTGTGTCCTCGGAGTGGTGATAATATCCTTGCTATGTGTTGATTGAGTTTCTATTAATAATAACATTCAATTTACTATGGAATTAGAGGCAAATAATGTTTTAGCTTTTCTTGACATTCTTATTATGAAGAATCCTGACAACACATTAAGTCACACAGTTTATAGGAAACCCACACACACTAATAAATACCTCAATGGTGACTCACACCACCACCCTAGTCAGTTAGCTACCGTTGGCAAATCTTTGTTTCAGAGAGCCCACCATCTCTGCGATGCTGAACACCTAGAGGACAAGCTACACCACGTCAAGCTTGTACTCCACCAGAACAAGCTGCCCGTGCCTCGCCAGCATCGTAGAAGCCGTATCAAGCCACCCACAGTTGAGCGACAACCTGCATTTCTACCATATGTGAAGGGAGTTACAGACAGAATTGGCAACATCTTGAAGCGAGCTTCGATTAAAACTATCTACAAGCCTCATAAGAAAGTGAGCCAGTTCTTGAGACCTATCAAGAGTAATATTCCTTTACAGACTGCGGGAGTATACAAACTCGAATGTGAGTGTGGTTTATCTTACATAGGCCAAACAAAAAGAAGCATCGGTACTAGGGTCAAGGAACACATAGGAGATGTCAAGAATAGGCGTTCTTCAAAGTCTGCAGTTTGTGAACATGCCTTGGATAAACCTAACCATTTTATCCGATTTGATAAACCACAGATCCTCGCTAGAGAACACAGATTCATTCCCAGAATGATACGCGAGGCTATTGAAATTCAAAAACACCCGAACTTCAATAGAGAAGATGGTTGGAGATTTTCAAACACCTGGGATCCGCTTATTAAAAATTTAAAATCCCAAGTCCAACAGACTGCCAGACCAAAAGATACAGTTAGTGCCTTCTGCGTGCAACCGGAACGTTATTCAAGATATCATTTAAGAAACCGTTGGCGGTAGTTGTAAATAATATTTTCTCAAATCTCAAATAGACAAATGTCACCTTAGTCTACCCGTGACCACGAACGCTGCAAAGTGCTCGAAACGTCGGGATGATAAAAATAATTAATATACGCGATTTAAATCCGTTTAAAATAGTTTCATTTCAATGAATAATAATCGCGAAAATCTAAGACAACGAAATATAGCCTATATCCTTCCTCAAGCAATAAACTATCTAACACAAAAATAATTTTTCAATTCGAACCAGTAGTTCAGCTTCAGCTTCATAATTTTAGTATAGATAACTATCTAGAATTCTATCTATAATGTGCTTCTCAAATTATCTGATTTTTTTTTTGTTTTACAAAAAGGTTGAGTCGCTCTATATAGAAAATAGATTAAAATGTTATAGCTGTATGTACTTTGATGTTCAATAAGAACAAAATGGGTATTGGTCCTTGTGGGTCTCTCCACGGTGGCTCGGAGGGCATGTAAAGCTGTCAGTCCCGTTGTTATCACAAACACCTGATAATAATAATAGTCTTAGTAAGGAGATTATTCTAGTCTAAATCGTTACTGACTTGTCCTCAAGCGTTGCGATGGTCAGATGGCGATCGTTATTAAAAAATCAGTAACTTGCCCATAGACTAGAGTAATAAGCAGATGGTATTAACGGGAAAAATGCTAGGTAGATGATGATGTCCAATAAAAACGAAAAAACAGTATCACTTTTTTTGCCCAATACGAAAGAATCCATCATTCAATATAAGTTATAAGATTCTTAACCCGCGTTCAGTTTTTGCTGATTGTGCTGCAGGAAAAATACCCGCCGATATCTCTCGAACGATTTTATCCCGAGTATATTATTACACGTGTAATTCTGGACGATTCTTCGTAATAATACAGTATCTTGATGAGCGATACCCCTAAATCGATATTAATTTAGGTCAGCGTATAATAATTACAAAAAGGTTGTATTGATCTAATCGTTGATGTGGATTGGGGTGTAAAGCTTTAATCCGACTGATCTAGACGGATGGTAATGTATTTTGTGCGTGAATGTGTTCTATTGTGACTTTTTATAGCCTAAATGGCTTGACCAATTTTAAAATGTTAGGTGTCACAAAAACGTTCCAACTTTAACGGCCCCCATTTCCTCATCGGCATCTTATGTTCCTGTGTCGGGGGTCCGGAAACACACAACACAAACGTATGGCCAATTCAGACGTTTGCCATGAGCGGGGATCGAACCTGCGACCGTTAGTGCTTCAGTCATTTGCAGTAATCACTGCGCTAGCCTGTCCTCATTAGTTTTGTATTCTTACCCGGAGTTGAATATGTGACGTCAAAAAATCAACATGGACGCAAACTGTCAAAATGGCAAACCGTTATGATCTCTGTAGCTTCTGTTATCCATTATTTCATGCTTTTTCTGGTGTAACCTTACACTTAAGAAACTTTCAAGCCATTAAGGGTACAGAAAATCAACATTAAACAAATTTTTATACTACAATAGATTTTAAACTGATTCTGATCTAAACCTTTGTATTTCAATTTGATTTTATGAAATTCAGGCGATAAATCGAAAAAAATTAACCTTGACGAACTGACAGTAATTCAACGACCAAACGCGTCGTTTCCAATGACAGTTGCTCACGCGAATACAATCGGTACGTGGTATAAGCGGAAGTGATAATTCTAAAGCGAGAATAACACTTACAACATTCGCTTTTTTATATGTATATATACATTTATACGCAAATATAACAAATGACCTTATTCTTAAGCTGATTTATAATGTAGAATCAACGTCGAACGTGTCATACTTATTATTTAAAAACTTAACCTAAAAATTTATAAACGCGTGTTTATGGGTTGACTATAAATACGGCTGCACTGTCGGCGATTGGTCATTCGTGTACGAACACTCGTACAGTGCAGACCTCTGAAAGAAGTCGTTACGCTGAATATAATATAAGAAATATGAGATTCACGAAACACTTGTGGAAATTTTATTTAGAATATCCAAATATGAATAATCATCCTTAGACATCAATTGTGGTGTCAGCAATACTGACGTCACGTATTTTAAAAATACTTCGGAGGCGTCCCCGCCCTCATATATAAAATAGCTGGAAAACGAGCAGGCAGAACACCTGATGTTAAGTGATCACCGCTGCTTATAGACATTTGCTACACCAGCCACAAGAAGCCACAAATGCGTCGCCAGCTTAAAACGGCATGAGCGGTGAAATGGAATAGGATATAAGGAATGGCTTCCGGCTTTCTCACTCACCGTACGAAACGCGGCTATTTGAGCTGCTTTACGCCGATCTGCTATAAGATTGAGGTATTGCCCCGGTCAAGCATCCTGTATACAGGCTGTAGTCACTACGCATACTTTCTTAAAGATTTGAATAATTTGTTTGTCATTGCTTTACACCTGAACTAATTTACTTTCAGTTCCTTATTTGTCGCTTACCGCTTTCGTAAGATTGCCTAAAATCTTTTGTCCCTCACAAAAATCAACAATTTAAGCTTAATATTCAGCAAACGGATCCCTAAACCTGGCACATTCGCGACAAAAATGCGTCCTCTATATAATTGCATTTAAATATAAATTTAAAAAATCTCTGAGAATGGGCTACTCGGCAGGACTTAGCTCTAGCCTTTGCTTAACTTTGGCAAAAAAAGGTACAGTTAAAAATATATTTCTCCGCTAGCGCTTACGTTTACACCGCAACCAATTAAAAGTCGATGATTAGTGACATCGTTAGTAAAACGCGACATCTTTGCATGTCTGCACCTCATTCTATATCACATAAACCAACGCATAATTACGGTAGATATTGAAGAGTAAAAAAAATTAAATGATATGCTTAACAAACATATACATATGTACACTAGCGGCCCCTTGCGGGTTTACTCGCGCTTAATATGGGATTTTCATACAAACTTCCAACCCTCGTTTTACTCCATTACATATCAAATTTTGCAAAATTCTTTCTCACATCCTAAAAAAAACCACCATTCAAAATTTGAAACTCCTAGCATTAGTAGTTTCTGAGATTTCGTGATGAGTGAGTGAACTTTTACTTTTATATGTAGAGCTTATGAACCTGTCAAAGAGTACTTGAATTGGCAAAATGAGTCATAAAGGCTTTCCTTTGGAATTTTTATAATAGTGTTGATAATTAACGAATCAGAATAATTAAAATAAAAAAATATACACAATTAAAATCCCTTCAAAATCAGTTTTATTTCGATATAAGAACAATTATTACTGAACGTTTTTCTACAATTAGTTACACCAGTTAAGCTCCAATATCTCAAATATCCTACAAAATTCTTGAACACGACTAATATAATCTACCTACTAGCTCAAATGTCCTTAAAAATTCTTGCACACAACTAATGTTATCTACCTACTGGCTCAAATATCCTACAAAATTCTTGCAATTAACTACTGTTATCTACCGACTGTCTCAAATATTCTACAAAATACTTGCACACTATTAATAATTATTACTGTTAATGAGACTGATATACATGAGACTTAGAGAATTGCCTAGCAACGGACTGTTGATTTCTAGAGCGAGGACATGACGATATATTATTGGAAGTGTTAGAAAATAAATACGTACACAGACTATAAATCTAATGTTTTATTATTAATAACTCCTGGACTTCATAAAAGTACCTACTGTCTCATATGTCCTACAAAATTCTTGCACACGAGTAATATTATGTATGAGCCGTCCACAAGTTCTATATACAGAATGAGGTCACAGTACTCGCTATTTACCGACAACAAGACCGCATTCCCGAAGGTATAGAACTAACCGAAAACAGTTTAATAATGTACTGATCGCGTTGCAAAACCACTGATTGTAATAATGAATAAATTAACTGTATGTAATATCATATCGGTAAGTGTATGTTTGTTTGACGCGCAAATATCAGAAATTAAATTTGAAACGAGAATTATCTAATTATATATCAATACGTGAAGCAAAAAAAATTGCACACCTTTTTAGGAAAATTTCTCGCATAGAAGAGTATGAAATTCAACACACATTTTAATTTATATAGAGAAGGAGAGAAAATTTGTAATATATTCTTAATTATGCATAAAAATAAATAAAAAAATATTACACATTACTTATTAAAGGATATCCTCATGGATCCGTCTTTTAGAACGAAATGAATGGACGCCCGCGTTAAGTCCTAACATATGTAGACAGTCAGAACTTATACTATAGATTAAATAAACGCATCACACTCTACGGCCCCCATTAAGATCTTGTGACCTTGTGTCGGGGATCCGAAAACACACACAACACTAACACAAATACCCAGACCACGACAGAGCGGGGATCGAACCCGCGACCGTTAGCGCTACAGTCGGTTGCAGTGACCACTGCGCCAACGTGTCTGTCAAATAGATTGGATTGCTCTTTAATTATGTATAAAAAAGTAATTAAAAAAGAATATGCATATATACTCTTTTGTTTATTGTTAAAATATGTTGTCAAATTGAGAATAGATTATCTGTGGTCAATCTTGAAATCGGTTGAAAATTTAATGAATTACGGTCGAATTCCGACTTAGGCGACCACTAATTGACATAATAAAGAGAACGTGAATTTCTTAGATGCATAATGTGAAACTGGACTTAAATTTTAATATTACAGTATCGTTTGAAGGGTATATAATTCTAGAGGATCATAGTCTATATTTTTGTAGATACATAGGTAGTATTTAAATACAAAATCTACGCGAACGAAGCTGTGAAGAAAAAGTAGTGTAATGTAAAATCGTTGAATAACTCGATTGCCCATTTTATAACCAGAAATTTGTATATCTTATGTCACATTCAAATATATATTAAATCTAACGTCACTTCATATGGTCTATCACATCTATATACACTAATATATTGACGCTGATATGCAATACTGTGTCAAGCCACACGGACTTCATTTTGAGAAAATGGCGTCTATACATGTCGAACCTATTTTAACAATTATGTTTAAAGAGGTATATAGCCATCTTTTCTTTTATTTTTTGATAAATGAATTAAATAATTAAAAGCAGATTGATATATTTAATATATTATCTAATAAAAAGTTTTTCAAATATTTGAGATTATTGTACAAATTGGAAAATATGGAAGGCACTTGAAATTCGAAACAATTAATTAGGAAACTTTTTTCGTACTTTTTTAGTTTATATGACCTTAATATTTTTTTTTGAATAATGTTTTATAGGTGATGCAGTATCAAAATACATCAATATCTCAGAATTTGATTTTTTGTGGATTGACACATTATTGCTTATCAGCATCCATATACACTCGAAAATGTAACACTTCTAATTCTGTAATTCAAAATGACAAAAATTAAAAAAAAAAGTATGTTTTAAGAAGATCAAATTGAAAAAAAAAACATCGAAAATCTACTCATTGAGACCATTTCAACGAATCTTAATGTGATACTTTTACTCTCTGTTGGTGAATGAAGAGTTTTATCTCCTGCTTATTCCAGATGATGCTGCAGCATCAGGTACGGCCTTTGACAAATGGAGTTTTAATATTATTCATAGTATAATAAATTTCGAGTAGATAAAACCACTAGAAGTGATTCAGATCCTTTTCACAAGTTTAAAGGGCTTCAACCTTCAAATGAAGAGATATTTCGATTACATCAGCTTAAGGAAAGGATAGAACAGACAACATACATACTCAGGTATATACGTAAACTTTATTAGACCCCACTTTTTTGTTTCACTTCGCACAGGTTATATTACGATCTATAGATTTAAAATATAATTGCCTTAAATATGCATTTTACATTCAAAAGTGTAAATACGTTATCGTGCTGAAAATGTTCATCTATGACATTCTGTAGTTGATTCAAATATTTTTTCTCTCAATATAGTGTAGTCGCTAAAATGCATTCGGTTCGAAATCGCTGATGTTCATTGAAACACGCTGAAACGAGAGACCTTTCATTTTCAAACCGAAATGTCATTTGAATGTGACTTTTGACATTCGAATTCAGGAAAATTTAGCTTGTACGAGATTTAACGAACAGATAATTAAATTTTTTCTATGAATTTCAAATTACTAGAAATAGAGTATTATTTATCTGTTTCTACTGAATCACACACAATATGTATTTACCCGTCTGAACCAGAAGGAGGGTAATGTTTTTTGCACGTATGTATGTATGTAAATAACCTGTTGCCTAAACGGCACGACCGATACTGTGGTATAACGCATCATTAGATTTATATTTTTAACCGGAATGTCATGATTCATGTGACGTCACAAAAATCATCATGGCGGACGTAAACTGTCAAACTGGAAAAACCATTATCACTTTTTATAGTCTGATCAGTTTACTCGTTTTTGAAAGGAATTTGTGTTTTCAATTAATATCCTCCAAGATCCCAGCAAAAAAAATTAAATTGCCACAAAAGCAAATGTTATTAAATAATTTAGGCTAGAATCTTGCTTCTTCTGTTGTTTGGTAAACGATACTTGCAGGAGAACAGTAGGAGGCTTTGTACTGGTAAAGAGACACCGATATCCTTCATGCGTCTATGTCTTTATTATTGAAACATTTAGATATGTATGAAGTACGTCCGGCAGGTTAGGCAAATCTATTTATACTAGTGGTCGCCAAGCAATTCGAACGTATTTCATTAAATTTTCAACCTGTTTCAAGATTGACCACAAATAATTTTCCTAATTTGACCACAGATTTTAATAATAAACAGAAAAGTATATATGCGTATGTGTGTGTATTTTTTTAAATGATTTAATGTGTTTTATGCACAATCAACAATATTATAATTCCTCTTTTCTTCTCTATATAAACTAAAAGTGCGAAATTTCATACTCCTCCGCCCGCTCAATTTTTTAGCTTGACGTATTAATATATAGATAATATCAGGACTTAACGCGGGTGTTAGTTCTTTCTAAAGGACATCGTAATCCGTGAAGATATACTGAAATCATATTATTTTATGTGTTAGTTAATACCCATTTTTAATAGCTATCGTGACACGTTAAGACTAGAAGGTACAATTTGTTTTGAATAACTGAATTTTATAATAAACATACATTGAAAAAAAGAGTTTATATGTTATTGTATATTCTATGCGAATATTAAAACTGTTTTAAATGCAGACTTGAATGTTCAAACAAAAACTCAGAATACCTCAAAGTTTAAAATTACCGTACCAACATTGGATATACCATTAATACTAACAAAGTAATAAATATTAAATTTATATCGAACAACTTCCCATACTTTTAGAATTTCATAGAAAATCAAAACAGCGCGCGCTTGTATAAGCTCGACTGAACCGGTATTAACTAGTTCCGACCGCCCGAAACCGGTACACAGCAGTGTAAACCTGTTGGCTGGGGAGTATTGGGAAATTGAGCTACAATCTCCATTATTCATACTCAAGCCAAAACTTGACGGTTTCGACTATTGAATTAAATATTCGAACAGATTGGATTGGAATTTCTCGTGCTGAAACGGTTTTGAACTTCGGAACGATTGTAAATTTTTAAACCGAAAAATAATTTCGAGTGAGAAACGTAAAAGCAATTTAATGCTGTGCTGGTTGCTATCGCAATTGAAGAAACAAAATGTCGAAAGTCTAAATATTCTTATTTATTTATGAACGTGAATATTCGAAATAGGGCAGAATTTTTATATATGAAATTGTACCACTAACTGACTGACTAAAATTATCATGAAATTTGCAAAATTTATAAAGGTAAGTTAAATGAACAGATATCGGCTTGTGAGGTCCGAAATTTTTATTTCGGAAATTAACATTTTTAGGTGTGAATTTTTTAGGAAACATACGGATAAGATTTTGAATTTATTATATCGAGCGAAAAATTCGTTCTTACGAGGTCACAAATTAGTCAGTTTATATTTGAGGAAATAATATATTCAGTTTATTTTAACATAATAAATCGTATCATAATTTACAGCACACATATTTCATTCATAGCAATTTTCATCAGATAGTAACAACTGTGTAAATCATAGCGAAAGTCAATCACTCACCTGCGTTATACTCCAATAGCGATCCAGCGATATGAGGCACAGATTCATTATCGACGCCGTACACAACAACACGTCCATCGCCGAATGTATCTCGCACCACCAAAAACCGAAAATCCAATAACCCATTAACTCGTTCGCTAGAGAGAATGGCATTATCACTAAACCTAAAAAAAAGTCTGACACCGCCAATGACGCGATGAACCAATTTTGTATATTCTTCAACGCTTTCTCAGTCACTATCGCTATTATCACCAGCATATTGCCCACCACGACCATTATCATAAGGACCGTCACCACCACAGACGCTATTATTATGTGAGCTGGCGAGTACCCGCTCGGGTACCACGTTCTTAACACGACTTGGTTTATTATCGAGTCATTCAGCGTCGTGTTCGCGTCGGACGCATTCGTCATTTGCAGCGCCAAGAATTCCTCTTGCGTCATGTAAGTTGGAACTAGGAATGTCGAATTCAGAGCGAGGGAGGTGTTAAAGTGCGTGCTCATTGTCGTCTTCAAAAGCGTTGTCGCGTTTGGCACCATTGTCGTATCGGTCACACCGTTAATGCTACTAACAGCCTGACTTTTTTCCTTCTAATATATTTTTACTATCTACAATATTATTGTTGTGAAGAATTGCAAGTAAATTTTGTTTCTTTTGGCCCCGTTGTATTATTTAAAATGCTGTTCGAACGGTTTAAAAAAGTATTGCCTATAGGAACGGAATTATTACTTAGAGATTTTAAACGTTCTTTTTCACAGGATTATTATTAATTTAACGCTAATACCCGTATGCCCGAACTACGTGGCCATTCGAGCGATTTTATCGTCGCAAATAGAAATCGAATTATACACTAGCCGTAGTCACAAAACGACACTGAATTTTAATTATTTATTTACAAATCACTATGCGAATACACCTATCACCTAATATTGCTTTTAGAAAACGAATACGAACATCGATACGATAAATTAAATATAAACGAAACGAATCGAGCAAATTAATTATAAACACACACGCGTTACAATGCGACACACAAAAAAGCGTAACTATTTTAAATCGAAGCGAGTCTAGAATCGATTTGTATCGATTATTTTATACACCCGTAGAATCGGCATCGTGGTGTCATCGCGCAATTTTTTGCTTTCTCCGGTCCCAAAATCGATCTGTCTTCGCGAACATTTTTTCGATTTTTTCATCACATTTTTTTGTATTGTTTATTTTTGAATTATCATCTTTAGGAGACTGTCTGAGTATTTTAATGAGCCATTAATTTGTATTCTAGTTGAGGAACAGCTGCTTTGATGACTGTCTTTTAGTACCTGAAACAACGAAAATTTTATTAGGTCTCAATCAATGTCATTTTATATATAAGTGTAATCACCGTTAAAGATTTTTTATGTAACGATTTTATTTTGTAATTTTAATCAGTCTAACTTTAAAAACGATAATGAATCATATTTTTTCCACCAACTTGAAAAATGGAAGAGGTTTTCAATTTTTTTTATATATTTGTTACATCATAACTCCGTTTTTTATTAATCGATTATTGAAAATCCTCTTTCGTTTGAAACTTTCAGAATAGTCCTATGAAATTTCATAAATATGTATAATGTAGTATGTCTTCCAAGTAAACGAAATTGCTTATTTTACATTTGTTTTATATGTATGTGTGTATTAACATGGCTGCGCCCACAACTATATGGATGCTGATAAGCAATAATGTGTCAAACCACTAAGAGTCAAATTTGGAGATATTTATATATTCTGATAACTACATCACATATTTAACATTACGTAAAAAATAATTACTGTCAAAGAACTTAATTTTTAACTGTTCTTCTACTCTTAAAATCATATATCGTAACATACAATTTACATAGAAAAAATCTGTTACATTTTTAATACGTAAAAGAAAATTCTTTCAATTGTTTTATATAACAAGACAACGCTTATACCGCCTTATTCCATAATACTCTTTTCAATTCAGCTTAGCCAGTAAAAGTAAATGTATACATGTTAAACCTTGCACGGGATTGAAAGTTTTACAATATTCAGTTGGCAAAATGTTTTCATACAACTTGGGGGCCATGAACACGCGACATAGTGACTACGAAGTTTACTCCAAATATGTTCAGATGAATTTAGTCTTTGTTGCCATTGTTTAATGTACATTATCGCGTATATTATTTATCGTGCTGTGCGTGGTGTGATATCATACGCCTTACACAGAGCGGTGTAATTTACGTATAGAATAAGTTTTTAGTTGACGCAAAATTATTTTATGAATGATTGACGTCATTTCAAGTTTTAAATTAAGATTAGAAGAAACTTCTGGTTTGTAAAACGATAAGTGATATATGTATTTTGATTAAATTATATAATTTTAATAAAGGCTAGTTAATCTTAATTGAGTACTAGTGGCAATAAAATGATACTTTAAATTAAAATACTATATTAATAAACTATAAAGTAGTAAAGTAAAGTAACAGCCTGTAAATAACACTGCTGGGCAAAGGCCTCCTCTCCTATTAAGGAGAAGGTTTAGAGCTTAATCCACCACGCTGCTCAACTGCAAGTTGGCTGATATACATGTGTCAGAATGTCTTCCGGCATTCCTTCACCGCTGAGCTCGAGGTGAATTAAAACACAAATTTAGCACTTGAATAATCAGCGGTGCTAGCCGGGGTTTGAACCCACAATCATCGGTAAAGATTGAAGTGTTCTAACCACCAGGCCATCTCGGCTCAACAAAGTATATAACATACTATATACATACTATATACATACTGAATAGTATGTATAGTTATAATCATGTGAAAATTAGAATTAAAGAAACTTATATTCTGGAATATATTGACTATTACTTATCATTAGGCATTTTTATCAAGCAATTATTTTTGTTAAAAAGAACTGTTAGCATCCAAACTTCATTTCATACTTTTAATAAAAAGCAACTAACTTCAAAAGCAAAGTATGACATTTCGTTTTCTTAGAAAAAATAATTATTCCAGTGACTGATTTTAAAAATCAAATTACTTAACCGATTTTGATGAAAATTCTATTGGATTTAAAAGATCAATCGAAAATAAAAAAAAAATTCAAAATCAGATAAGATATAAAGGATTTCTAACGTAGCAAACATTAAAAAAATCTTTTCTGCAAAGAAATATATAAATTTAATATTTTGACACAAAACAATTGAATCCTTATTTTTAAATCCTCAGCGGTTTAATTTCAAGTTTAATACTAGCCTCCGTTATATAAGCTTTTGCGTTAGATTCATACTCCCAGCCGTCTTAATTGTACTTTGATATGTCATTCAGACAGACATCCAGTTTGCCTTCACCTTTAATATTTAGATAAATATATATTCGAAATGTAAATATTAAAACTACGTTAAGCCCGAGAGGACATTGTAAGACATATATATGTATACTTTTAATGATATTTGTAAACTGTAACACTTTGACAGACGACCAATTAGACCGTTACTACTTGTGTTTAACTGTCGCTATCAAAACATGCTACGTTTGATCTTTTATTTCTTATTTTTGTCTCTTTTAACTGTTAAAAGTAATATACTGATAGCGATAGTTTTCAAAATTTAGTTAAGGCTGGATATCGTTGTCTTAGATTTTCGCGATTATTATTCATTGAAATAAAACTATTTTAAACGGATTTATATCGCGTATATTAATTATTTTTATCATCCCGACGTTTCGAGCACTTTGCAGCGTTAATAAATGAATTAATATACGCGATTTAAATCCGTTTAAAATAGTTTTATTTCAATTAAGGCTGGATCCTCGACCCCACCGATCAATCTCCATCGTGTTTTCTCCATTCCACGCGACATTGGCGAAATAACATGTGTCTAATTGGCACAACTAAAAGCCATTAACCAAAGAATTGAATTGAATTGATAGTTTTAGACAATTAGTCTCCAGTTTCTGATGCTCACCGGAGGTCAGAAAGTTTTATAAGAAATTAAATTCACAATATGCTTAATCCAAATAGACTTTTTTAACTGCAAAACAGTAATTTACAAATATTTTTCTTTATAGAGCTCATAAGAAAATCGTTACTCTTTAAAAAAAATAGGTAACAAGACTATAAAGTTATAAATCCGACTGTCTTATAACGCATCGCATTTCAAAATCGGGCCAGCCGTTTAAGCTTCGTGATACAATGGAGATGCACCGACACATACATTACACTAATAAAAAATTCACTCTTTCTAAATACTAGATCGAAGATTCTAATAGTTTGTATTAGAATTTTTCAAACAGAAATTGCTGATAGTGTGCGGCCGAAGTCCGGAGTTAGAAGCACGAGCAAGCCGCAGTATCTCTCATTATTTATGTTAAAATATCACAATTACAATGCCTTGCTCTCCCGAGAGCGATTCTATTCGTTGTAATATTTAAAGTTATTGAACATCGACGCGATAATAATATCTATACAAATAAATAAAATTGAATTGTCTATTTGTAATTTCAAATTAACAGCTTTTAACTACATGTAACTACACACACATTCATGCTACTTACATTAAAAAGACAATTTTTATATTCTTTGTTAGTCTGTCGGTTTGTACCAGCTAATCTTTGAAACGGCTGGACCGATTTTGACGGGACTTATTTAGAGCAAATGTTATTAAGAGTAACTTAGGCTACTTTTATTTTTAAAACATTATTTATTTTCATTTATAAAAAAAATAACACCAATAAAATAGTGATCAATATAGGATTCAATTAAAAGTTAAACATTATATAAATATAATTTTTCCTCATAAATTAAAACTAAAATAATAAGTATGTTTTGCACTTCTATTTCGCTCGTGATGTCTGTATGGTTCTTTCAAAATAAAATACTTCTAACCTAATTATGGACATGGACATTGATATTATAATCTTTGTTTTTTAACTATTGTGTTAGGTCTTCTTGTTTTTATTTAAATAGTGCATTCGTTTTATAATGTTGTTATCGTGTATCTTTTTAATGATATTACAAATAAAAACCCATCGGATTAACACAGGGTATTTAATATATGTGTAACTCTTACATGTATGTATTGTAAAACATTTTAAAAGAGAAACTATCAAGTTTCTTGCCGGTTCTACTCGATAGAATCTATATTCCGATACGGTAGTATATTTATCAATTTAAATAAAAAAAAAATTAACGAATCAAAGTACTATTCTCTTCATGAATAAAGTGTGTTTCGATTTAGATTTTTTGATGTTTGTAATCTACATTTGATATGATTTTACCGAGGTAGAGGGCTGGCTCGAAGTATAATACCACACTCCCACAAAAAATCGTAATCGTAGCCCTCTAACTGCAGCTCGTAGGTACTAGCTCGACCGGGGCAGTATCTCACTCTCAAAGTAGACCGACAAGAAGTGACTAGTGTAGGTGTAGTACGATAAAAGAGCCAGAGCCTAACCCATTTTCCCCCATTACTTTCCCTACATCCTCTTGAAAGAAACATTTGCTCCTTTTTACATTGGCGATGCAATGCAAAAAATAAGGAATAAACCAATTTATATATTATAAAATAAAAACATTTTTGATAAAAGAAATAATACGTAACATTCTCTTATTTTGATACAAAAAAAACCTAAGAATAACGCACCGTCATGACTTAAAATATAGACAGACTAAGACAAAATAGCATGCCTTTGAAAATATTTCTGATTAAGCTCCCAGCATCCGAGCTCGCTGTTAGTCACAATTACATAAAAAGAAAGAAAATATAAAATCAGGGCAATTTGTCGTCAAGAGGAATAGTTTTTCTTTAAACCGCGCTTACTTATTTAAGAAATACAACTACTTATAGAGAATTTATGTATATGTATCGCCTTTTTGTTCTTATTTATGTTTTATTGTTAGGATTACTAGCTTCTTTAAAATATAAAAATAAAAATGCATGTATTTTGGGGCGTTGTTTTATTTATTTAGTAACCGGTTTCTCCCGAAATAATTTGAGGAAAAGTGATATGTATATGGATGCTAATAAGCAATAATGTGTTAACCCACAAAACGTCATATTCGGAGGTATTGATGTATTTTGATACTGCATTACCTATTTAACATTATTCAAAGAAAAATCAAGTAATATAAACTAAATAAGTACGGTAAAAAGTGTCTTAATAATTATTTCGTATTTCAAGTGCGTTCCATATTTTGCAATTTATAGAATATTCTGAAATATTTGAAAAGCTTTTTATTAGATAATATATTAAATATATCAATCTACTTTTAATTCATTATACGTTTCTAAAAAAAAGAAAAGAAAAGATAGATATAAACTTCATTAAACAAATTAAGTAAGAACCGGTTTGACATCTTTAGACGCCATTTTCTCAAAATAAAGTCCGTGTGGGTTGACACAGTATTGCTTATCAGCGTCCATATAATGTTTACCTGCCCTACTCGAATCGGATATTGTTCACTATTTCATTGGTTCCAATTTTGTTTTCACATAAATCCTTTTTTATTAATTAAAATAAATAATATTTCTAAAATAAAAGTAGCCTAAGTTAAATAAATTTAGGTACATAAAAATTTTAAAATTGCGTTTTTGACGTAAATACTCTATATGCATTTAGTTAAAAGCTGTTCATATGAAATAACAAACAGACACATCAATTTTATTTATTTTTATATTGTTAGAAACTGAAAAATTATCATGTAGGTTTCAAGGTTTTTAGCCTTTAAAAATGACATAATTTCTATACAAAGTTTCATCACCCTATTTTAAATTAATCAATATCACAAGGGGAGTGGGAAGCTTTCTAAGATATCACGTGTATTTATTTTCGAAACTTCATTTCGAAATTTTCAAAATTCAATTATTTTTAAGGGGGACAAGGGGGTAGTACAAAACCTTAGGAGAGGTGGGCTAAATGGTCGCTAAAATATACGTGATAAATGTATAGCCCCTAAGGAGCTACGATGCCATAGACACACACACGACACACGACAAATTTACAATATCCCTCTTTTTAATCGGTGGTTAAAAAGCTAATTAAAATGTACAAACATATTTATAGCTAGACAAAAAATACAGTCACATAGTATAATTTATGCTAGAGTATAATTTCGTAATTAACCCGGTCTGTGAAAAAAAAACATAATAAGCGTTGTGTTGCATTGTAATAGAAAAACCCGACTAGAGCAGACGACGTATGAGCTTAATCCTATTCATTAAAAATAGCTTCCAGAATAAAATATATTATTTAACTATATTGACTATACATAATTTATTTATGTAACATCTTATTTAATCTATTTTAATATAGAAAAGGTTAAAAATGTATATTTTTCAGGAGGCAGGATACCTGATGTTAAGTGATCACCGCCCATGGACATCATGCCCATGCTACACCAGAAGGACCACAGATTCGTTGTCAGCTTAAAATGAATACGATATGCAAAGGATTAGGAAGTAAGGAAGAAATGGACGAAGAAATTGGGCTTTCGGCTCTCGCACCGTAAAAAGTTCTGAGTGAGTTAGGTACTGCCCCGGTCGAGCCAGTACCTATACGCAGTTGCAGTTTGTGGGCTACGATTACGATTTTTTTAAGAGTGTGGTACTGCTCCTCGAGCCAGCCTTTTACTTCGTTATAATATCAAATGTGGATTGAAAAGGTCAAAAAATCTATATCAAAATTTACTTTAGTCATGTAGACTTTTACAAGCACTTTTGATTAAAAAAAAATTAAGTTAATAAACTTACCGAACAGATATTCTATCGAGAAGAATACCTCATAAAATCTATATTATAAAAAAGAAAAGTCACTCACACACTCATTATGAAATCTCAGAAACATCAAATTCGTTTAAAATTTTGCACGGAGTTTCTTTTTAGAACGATACTCACTAAGACAGGATTTTGCAAAATTCAAGTCAGTAAGATGTGATTTGGAATTTTGTATGAAAGTTGTAGTAAATAATATTATGTATTAATATAACTATCACAACATAGCTTCTTTCAATAGTGACACACGCACACACACACACACACACACACACACAAAATGTGTAAAAACACAATTAGCACCTATATATAATAAAAATTAATACAAAAGAAATAATAAAAATAGATTTAGATCCAGTTCGTAAAAGTAAAAAGCATTATAAAAATGTTTTCTTCTCCAATGAGACTCGAGACCGCTGTTATATAATAATTTAAATTATTTCTACGCGAACTTTTTTCACCGACTGTACTCAGCTCTGTTAATTGAATTGTTTCTTAAAAAGAGCAGAGCTTCAGTGTTGAATTTCTGTTTTTCATTTGCGGTAAATAAACTTCAGATGCATATATTTTTTGTGTGTGTAATTTACATAATTGTGTGTATTGTGGAATGTATTATTTTGATTTTATTAACCGACTTCAGAAAAGAGGAGGTTCTTAAATCGTAGCGTGTTTTTTAATTGTTTTTAACCGGTTTTTATGTTAGATTTTTTTTTATTTGAAAGCGTATACTTTCAGAGTCCTATAGAAATTTTATCAAAATCGGTTTAGTAGTTTATTTTTTATTATTTTTAAAATAGCTGGAAGTACATCAGTATAAAGTAATCGAAATTACGTATTTTGTTTTTGAAGTCGGTTA
Organism: Hypolimnas misippus; assembly: GCA_037950945.1. Taxonomy (NCBI): domain Eukaryota; kingdom Metazoa; phylum Arthropoda; class Insecta; order Lepidoptera; family Nymphalidae; genus Hypolimnas; species Hypolimnas misippus. The sequence goes on from JBBEEQ010000009.1 coordinate 9,835,388, forward strand.
CTTTTTCTTAAGATTTAGAATTTTTATAAAGAATATTTGGATGCTGATAAGCACGTATTTAACATTATCCAAACAAATTTCAAGCCATCTAAACTAAATAAGTATGGAAAAAAGTTCCTTTTTTACGTACCTATTTAGTTAAAAATATTTTAAAAAAATTATTAAATAATGTTTAACCCTTTATAAGGCAGAAGGATTCAGAGGAATATAACAACTTACGATTATATTTTTGGCATGTTTTTATTTATATAACAAAAATAAACTAATTATTTCGGAAGTTTTGGAAAAATAGGTGGTAAAAATATTCCCACTGCCCATCAACAGACCCACATGCAAGCTAAATTTGTGGCATTATTTTCTGTAAAATTGTGCAAAACAAGGCGTAATGCAAAGAGGGACATTATACTTACTGCATTTTATTTTGCTACGCTTATCTTTGACTACTATTTTTTATTATGTTAGGTAAAATTGCTCTATTTCTTCTCACTGTTCCAGTGGCATAAATATTTTTTTCATACAAGTACTGCATGAGAGAAAAGTCGCAAATAAAGTTATCGAATGTAACATGAGTCTTGAAATCTTCGTCCGCTAATTTACTAGACAATTTCTTTACGACATTAGCCCCTAGACCCTCTTCTGTTCTTTGTCCTGTTTTGCCTGTATACATTTCATAGTTATATAAGTACCCTGTGCTACTATCACAACAGCACCACACTTTGTAGCCTCTTTTTATGGGCTTTAGCGGCATGTACTGCTTCAAAATGGACCTTTCTTTGAATAGTATCATGCTCTCATTGATACTTTGGGAAGACGAATTAGAGGCATTGTTTTGAAATGATTGACTAAGTAAGGATATAAGAGGAAGAATTTTATATAATTTTCAAAATTTACGTTTTCTCTACTTGGTTGTTGATTATTTTCGTTCAAATGCAAAGTCTCTAAAAATTTTTTGAAGCGTTTTTCTGGCATAACTTCAGCTATTTCATTCACACGAAATCCAGGAACCGATGACCAATATAAATCGATTTGTGGAAGAATGTAACCCATTATAATGAGAATGCTTAAAAAATTATTTTGCCCTAATTGTGAACATAGTGCTATTGTAGATGTACCGGACTCTGAACTATTATTAGGTGTAGAATTCAAATGAGCAGAAGAATTTTGTAAAAGGTTACTTGAATCATCATCTGATTCAAGTAACCGTTGTATTGTATTCACGTTGAACTCTTCTGCCTCATCAGACTCAAATCCGTCTTCTGAGCCATCATCGGGAATGCAGAAAATCTGCTCCAATGTCTTTTCGATATCATTTTCATTCATATAGCGCGGCATTTTTAATGAAAATCTGAGAAAAGAAGGGACTAGTTCAACAAGTGTACATAACACGCCACGGGCAGCGGAAATATTTTTCCCACCAAGTAAAAAGTCCTCTCACATTTAAATACGATAGTAACTTCTAAAGTATAGTAAACAACTTGAAGAATAAATATAAATACATAATAAAAAAACCAGATTCTTACCTCTTTTCATATAAAAAATATGAAGATTCACGGAGTGACAAACTTTCTTTCAAAATTGGCGCAATTTTTTGACAGCTAGTGGCGCCAAGAAAAAATATGTCACACAAACGTAATTTTTTTTTCTTAATAATAATAAGGCATACCTGCTTAGTTGCCAGTGCAAGAAATTAGGACTCCTTTTATAACTCACAGAAAGATAAGCAAAATTTTTGTTGGTGGTAAATATATCGCCTCTGCCTTAAAAAGGGTTAATATATAACGCATTATCAAAATACATCTCCAAATTTGACTTATTATGATACATTGGTTATCATCATCCAAATATTTCCAAAATTACGTATATTCTATTCACACGCATTATAATTTATTTATACCATTTCTTATCTTACTTTTCACAGAATTATAGAATACTGTTTGCTCCGGAGACCCTAGTTTGCCGAAGAATTCATAAACGATGTACGTCACTGTCATCACGCACTATTTGAATACGAGCATCGTGTCCTTTGTTTGGAGACGAGTTAATCGTCGTGTATTGTTTCGCTTTTACCATTTTGATCTCGTTGTAAAATGTTTTATACATTTTTAATTTATGATATTAAAGATATATGGATTCTTATAAGCAATAATGTGTCAACCCAGAAAAAGTCAAATTTGGATATATTGATATATTTTGATAGTGCATCCTATTTAACATTGTTCAATAAAAAATAAAGTCATATAAACTTAATAAGTACGGAAAAAAAGATTCTTAATTCATTGTTTCGAATTTCAAGGTCGTTCCATATTTTATAATTTTTAACAGTAATCTCATATATTTGAAAAACTTTTTATTATATAATATATTAAATATATCAACCTGCTTTTAATACATAATACCTTTTATCGAAAAAGAAAAGAAAATATGGATAAATACGTCTTCAAACAAATGTATTAAGAACAGGTTTGATATCTTTAGACGCCATTTTCTCAAAATGAAGTTCGTGTGGCTTGACACAATATTGCTTATCAGCGTCCATATGATACTAATATATAAGGTATTTTTTTTTGTATATTTGAAAATTTTGAAAAATTATTTTTGCGTTGAATTGTCCATTTACTAGTGAAGGTTATAAGGTTACATTATATCGCGTTCTCTTCAATAATCTAACTATCCAACGTAAAACTATTTGTTCAAATCGGATCAGTAATACGTATAAACTTTTTTAAACGGATTTAAATCGCGTATAATTATTTTTATCATCCCGACGTTTCGAGCACTTTGCAGCGTTCGTGGTCACGGGTAGACTAAGGTGACATTTGTCTATTTGAGATTTTAGAAAATATTATTTACAACTACCGCCAACGGTTTCTTAGATGATATCTTGAATAACGTTCCGGTTGCACGCAGAAGGCACTAACTGTATCTTTTGGTCTGGCAGTCTGTTGGACTTGGGATTTTAAATTTTTAATAAGTGGATCCCAGGTGTCTGAAAGTCTCCAACCATCTTCTCTATTGAAGTTCGGATGTTTTTGAATTTCAATAGCCTCGCGTATCATTCTAGGAATGAATCTGTGTTCTCTAGCGAGGATCTGTGGTTTATCAAATCGGATAAAATGGTTAGGTTTATCCAAGGCATGTTCACAAACTGCAGACTTTGAAGAACGCCTATTCTTGACATCTCCTATGTGTTCCTTGACCCTAGTACCGATGCTTCTTTTTGTTTGGCCTATGTAAGATAAACCACACTCACATTCGAGTTTGTATACTCCCGCAGTCTGTAAAGGAATATTACTCTTGATAGGTCTCAAGAACTGGCTCACTTTCTTATGAGGCTTGTAGATGGTTTTAATCGAAGCTCGCTTCAAGATGTATAAACTTGCAAACTGTTACCTTTTAATTTACTTTACTATATTTAATATGATCTCTTGTTTTAACGATAAAGCCACCGATTGTATATGGTGTACTTTGTCTCTATGATTTTCTTTAGTTATTTTTGGTGTACAATTAAATATATTTCATTCATTAATTCATAATTGGTATAGATTAGTTCATTAGTATAGATATGCATCACGGTACAATGGAAACAAAAGTAAAGAATTTTTTTAAAAAGAACAGCACGCGAGGCTAACAAAGGTTTGTTCGACCCGTTCTATAAATTTATTATTCCTCGCAATGTAAAAAATTGAGCACCTAAATAGAATTTCAAAAAAATGTTTTCGTAGAAAAATGTAACCAATTTCAAATAAACCTGTTGTTATATACATACAAAATACCTGGATAACCGGTTTTTGGTAAAACACACACACCTAACTTTTACAAAAGATTGGCGTGAAGTAGCTAATATAGCTGAGTTTCGAACGGTGAGTGAGAGAACCGGAAGCCTAGCCGCATCCCCGATTCCTTTTCTCACCTAATATTCCATTTCATCCTTTATTCCTTGTTAAGTTGGTTATGCTGAAAATGTCCATAGACGATTATCACTGAACATTAAGCGTCCATCCTACTCGTTTGCCAGCAATTTCTATGAAAAAAAAAACTTACATGATTTTTTATAACAGCCGACAAACGAGCAACGTCACCTGATATTAAGTGATCACCGCCGCAAATAAACATCTTCAGCCCGAAAGTAGCAGCAAATGCATTTCCAGCAAAAGAATAAGAGAAAAAGGTGAGTAAGAAGTAATGGAAAGTATGAGGTGGTGTAGGCTTCTGGCTCAGTGCGACACTTCTCGGTTGGGCCAGCTTGTATACAAGCTGTAGTAAGCTAGGCCACAATAAATAATATTTACTTAAACCCAAATCTATATCAAACGGGAATGGAACCAGCTTTAAATAAACGTAGATTATTACTACCCAAGAAACTCAAACTGCCGCATCATTCAACGTAAAAACAAAAGGAATTCAAAATGAAATACGACGGAATTTTTCATTTATTTTCTTCATTCATTGAACAGGATGTTAAGGTCATACAGTGTAAGCTACTAATTTGACAGTAGTCAGCTCGACTCGCCTCACCCGCTTACATAATGCGACTCCTGACTACAATAGACTACAGCTCGTACACGGACTGTACACATTCTCACAGAAGTTCCGCGTGAAATAACTAACACTGCTGCATTTCGTACGGTGAGTGAGAGAGTCGGAAGTGTAAACCCTCCTTGTTCCTTTTCTTACTTTCTCTTGCTTTTCATTTCTAATTTCTCTTTAGAATAGCAGCGCGTTTTTATCTCCTCTGGTGTTGCAAATGGCCATGGGCGATGGTGATCATTAATATCTGGTCTCCCATATTCCCCTTTTTACCCGACTGCGCGAGGGCGAATAGCGTGGGCGAATATATATGTATGTATGTATGTTTGTGCCTTTGTGTCACTACACCAAACGGATAGGCCGATTTTGATAATGACACATTGATTCATCATAATAGTGCGAAGGTTATAGAAAGTATGATAATTTTGAAAAATCAAAATGGCCGGTTTTGGACGGCATGATATGAAAAAGAAAAAAATTAAAATCGACAAACTGTGCTACGTGGGGTATGGTTGAATACGTATTTCAAAATCATGTTTAAGTAAAGATGTAAGAAATTACATCATTTTTCAATTAGAATTACCGTTTAGAAACTATAACGATTTAAATTCTGTATGACCTTGATATTCAGTCGAATTTCTGAATTTTTCAATTAATCACTTATTTTTACTATCTAAAAAAAAACGAACTAACTCGCACATGACAGTAACTCGTACGATACGGTGGCACAAAGTAACTGCACTGCAATTGGCTAAGCCAACTCGCACGCTAGCTCGCACTATGTAACCTCGCTATAAAGCTAAAAGTTTCAAGTCTAGCTAAAATGTATGTGTCATTTCCGTTCCAAAGCAACGGTATTAGTCCGAGCAAGAGATTTGTAGCTAAAACCACAGTCGACTGAACGAGATGCATTAAAAGTCTACTAAGAAGTAATGGTACTATTTAGACGCTGATAAGCAGTACTGTGTCAAACCACACGGACTTCATTTTGTAAAAATGCCGTCTAAAGATGTCAAACCTATTCTTAATCAATTTTGTTTTGAAGAAGTAAATATCTTTTCTTTACTATTTTGATAAAAGGTATCATGAATAAGAACAGATTCTTATAATAAAAAGTTTATAATGTATTTCAAAATATGGAACACATTTCAATATTCGAAACATTAAATTAAGGAACTTTTTTCTGTACTTATTTAGTTTATGACTTAAAATTTGTTGAATAATGTTAAATAACTAACGCATTTAACTTTTGTGGGTTGACATATTATTGCGTATCAGCATCCATATAGACATACTAACTGTACGCGGACCTGGGGTGTTCTGAGGTACTCTTGCGGTATCCCCATAACACCCTACCAGAGTGTCATCAGAATCCGATCAGTAGTTTCGGAACGCATAAAGAATACACCTATAAACATTGACTTTTAGGTAATTATATACATAGATAGAGAACTACTTTACGTAACACTTAACTAAGTACCACACTAACTTCACAGCCGTGATCAAGTGTTCAAGATGGCGTCATATTTTCAGCGATTAATCAACAGCGTTAAAAACACCTGCGTGAGTGAAAAGGTGATACTTTATTAGAATACATTAACATGAAATTATTTTTTGTGGGTTGACACATAATTGCTTATCAACATCCATTTGTTGAACGATTTTTGTGTGCGTCATTTTAGTAATGTCCTGCAATTCAAATTCAAAATATACTTCATTCAAGTTGTGTTTTAAAACACTTTTGAATCGTCAATTTATAAATTAGTCTGTTAAATATAAAGTTACCACCGGTTCGGAAAGTAGATTTTACCGAGAAGAATCTACAAGAAACTTGTAATAAAGAGAAATAGCACTATTTGTTTATCGACTTTTGTCTGCGTCATTTTAGTAACGTCTTGTGATACAAATTCAAGTAGCACTTTTGAATCGTAAATTTACAAATTTGTCTATTAAATATAAAGCTACCACCCCGTTTGAATTTAATATTTTGTATCTAACGACTGAGATGTCAGTGTACTTTATGTCTAAACTATTAGGTTTTGTGTTGTTTCATTCAACGTTAAGTTCCAAATGAATTTTGTAAGATCTTAGGATAAAAGAAAGATAGGATCTTTGATTTATTGTTTTTGAATTGTAATTCAATACAATACAGAAAGAAAAGTGGATAGACACTAAGAGTATACCTCTAAAAAAATTAAAATAAATTATTAAACGCAGTCACGAACATTAAAAAGATCTTACAAAAGAAACTTGATAGATACTCTTTTAAAAACAATGAATACGAAGTGTATTGTTAATTACAGCTTATTTTATTATCCTGCTTGAAAAAACGTGTTTAACGTTCATGTTTTCTTGTATAGTATATTATACTGTATAAATTGATTTCTTAATGTAGGCTTTAAATTTTAAAAAGTGTCAAATGCAAAACAGTTTGCGTGATCTTATTATAGATACGAATATTGACAATTCTCTTAAAATATTGTTCGTTTAATGTGGTAACCGTCTTAAAATTTTATGCAGATTAGTAATAAAAGAGCTGAGGTGGCCTAGTTGTTACAACACGTCGATCTCAACTGATAATCGCGGGATCAAACCCGGGCTAGCAACGCTTAGTTTTCAAATGCTAAATTTGTGTTCAAATTCATCTTAAGCTCAAGGAAAACACCATTAGGAAACCTGCATTTGCCGGAAGAAATACTGTCATATTTATATCCGCTTAAAATGGAGCAGCGTGGTGTATGAAACTCTAAGTCTTCTCCTTAATAGGAGAGGAGGCCTTTACACAGCAGGCGAACATTTTTAGTTATATACTGTTTAGGTTTTGAATTTTAAAAGGAAAAATTAAATCCTTATACTTTGTCGTCTGTCTGTCCGTCCGTCCGTTCGTCTGTCTGTCTGTCAAGAACTTTTTTACTTTGCTTTTAGTAATAAGGTTAAAAAATTTACGTGAAATACAATGATAAAGTTCCAACAAAAACGTTATTCTGGATATTCCGTGAAAGATTAATGCAACAAGGTTTACGTCGATATCCGCTCACGTGGAGTTAATTTTTTTCACGTGTAAAGTTTATTGAATGTTTTATGTAGTATATTCTCGATAAAACACATGGTTTTTCTCTCTTAAATATTTTCAATAATTCCTGTTATACGCTTCTTGCATCATAGGTTTTATAGAGGTTATTATGATTTTTTTTTATTTGCAAAAAAATTGCCAACTATTTTATAAGAACAGAAGATCTTTACTGTTCAACCTCTCTTTCAGCTTACAATTGCTTTCTGTATAACTTCGAAACTTTGATTTAAAATTGTCTGTGTCTATACTTAAATAATTAATAAATAAATGCATCACACTCTACGGCCCCCATTAAAATCTCACGACCTTGTGTCGGGGTCCGGAAACACACAACACAAACACACAGACCACGACAAACATTCGTATGCCCAATAGAGACGTTTGCAGCAGCAGGGATCAAACCCGCGGCTGTTAGCGTTTCAGTCAGTTGCAGTGACCACTGCGCCAACGGCATCAAATATACGTTAACCCCTAATAATAATTTAATAAAAAATAAAAATGAAACCTTATAAATATGATAATATCACTGATAATTTAATAAATATTTCACAAATTGTATAAGCTCATTGAAACGGGCATAAATTGCATTAATGTTAAACAAAACCGCAAATTACTTGATTGAATCATTTTCAGCGATAAATTATTTTAATATCCCTTAAGTTTTTATTTTGATATTATTTTTAACGTGTTTAACGCCTTGTTATATTCTTTTTATCATTACTATGATAGAGCCTATCTGTGCAATATGAAATGTCCCGCCTGCTCGTTTGCCAACTATTTTCATTAAAGCAAGTGTACATATAATTGAAAAATCTAAAACCCGACTGCGTAACAAGACCATACAGAATCGTTACTAACCAACTTTAGGTTCTTATAGATTCTAAACGGTAATTCTGATGTAAAAACGATATAAGAAACCTAAAATGATTTTAAATACCCATTCTACGATACCACACTCAATACAGTTCGTCGATTTTTTTCTTCTTAACATTATGGCGTCCAAAATCGGCCATTTTGAATTTCTATTATATTTGCGCCATTATGATGTGTGGCTTGACATAGTATTGCTTATCAGCGTACCCATAACAACAACAGTTCTCTTCAAAATCAAAACAAGTGTTTCTAAAAAACAACTACTTTCGATTTAACAATCTCGAGATGCAACACGAAACCATAGTTAGTTTCTGGCTGCTGGCTTGGTCATAATAATGATGGATTGCTCAATCATTGAGTCAAGAACAGATGTCTAACAAATGTACCTATTATATTCCAGCATGTCTGCACTCGCATTACATATATAAATGTTCATATAATATTATGTATATAACTGCCTACGAGTATTTTTCATAACGGAATTGACGTTTAGTTGAAAGATATTTTCTTTGATTTAAAATTCAAACTACTTCACCGATTTTAATGTAATTTGAAAGAAAATAATTTAACAGTGTATTATTTTAAATAAAAAAAGAATTTTCAAAATCGATTAGTAAATGGCGAAGTTTCGAGGTAACAAACATATAAAAACCGATATCTCTTAGGTTCGTTTTTGCAGTTGGCTTAATTTTTTGAAAAAAAATTTTATTTTACACTTTTCACTTACCAATATAGTAAGATTAAGTGATTTACCTAAGTTACAATAGCCTAATGCCAACTGTTCATCGCCGTCAACAATATATATCTTTTCCCGATGCAGTGCTGTTAATTATTGAGGAGTTCTCGTGGTGTTGCATCATCAGCTCTACTTCACCATATGCGTTGTAACGAGCGTAAATTGTTTAGCATTTTTATCGAAATAATCGAATCGCAAGCCGTGAAATACTTGTTATTGAGTAGTTTTGGTGGCCATCTGTGGTCTTCATCATCCTATGTGTGCCTATAAAATTTAAGGAGTTCCCTCAATTTCTCCAGGATCCCATCATCAGATCCTGACCTGAAGACAATGGGACCACCTCGGAAGTATACCCTTTTAAACAAAAAAAAAATTGAAAATCGGTTCACAAACGGCTGAGTAATCGGCGAATAAACATAAAAAAAATATATCCACGTCGAATTGAGACTTCTTTTTTTGAAGTCGCTTAAAAAGACGGAATGTCTTATTATTATTATACACCTTATTTGAATAATAACATAGCAGCATAATGGTGATATCTAAACGTGAACACGAATAGTGAAAAATGTTCAAAATGTCGGACTTATAAAAATAATATACTCGATTTAAATATCTTAGAAATTGTTTTATTTCAATATCTAAGTACCGCGAAAATCTATGAAATTACTACCTAGTGAAAACTAAATTTGCTCATAACATTTATCTATCTTATTGAACTCAGTAAAGAGGTTATCTTATACTTAGAATATATAAACCAGGTGGCTTATTGGATGCTGATTAGCAATACTGTGTCAACCCACAAAAAGTTAAATTCAAGAGCATTGTTTATATTCTAATAATGCGTCACGTTTTTACATTATTCAAAAACCTTTCAAGTCATCTAAACTTAATGAGTACGAAATAAAATTTCTTAATTTACTATTTCGAATTTCAAGTATGTCCCATATTTTCAAATTATAAGGTAATCCCATATATATAAAAAACTTATTTTTAGATATGTATTTAATTATACCAATCTGCTTTTAATGCATATTATCTTTTATCGAAATAGTAAAGAAAAGTTGGATATATACGTCTTCAAACAAGTTTACTAAGAATATGTTTGACACCTTTACACGCAATTTCCTCAAAATAAATTCCGTTTGTCTTGACACAGTATTGCTTATCAGCGTCCAATTATGAAAACTCGCTAACGAAACGTGCCATTTTGACAATAAAAAAATCGACGCTTTTGTGCAATTAAACGGAACATTTTGTGACAGAGATAGCATAACGTAAATACTCTACAGTGACGTAATTTTTTATAGAATGGATTCCACTCAATTCTATAAAAAACTTAATCAAACTAAACGATTGAACTGAATATTTTGAAAACCAATATGCAGAATAAAATTTAGGCTTCGATTTTAAACGAAATGAAATACCAAATTGGGCGCTTAAAGCAAACATAACACCAAATTAACTCTTTCACCTTGATATCGATTGGATCGGGTCAATTTATAAAATATTGTAAAACCATTTACAAATATTGGACGCCGTATCATACATACTTCCATTAACGCCCGTCACTTGTCAAGCGCAAGGGAGTGTCAGAACGTAGAACGTTAAAGTAATGGTAATATCACCGAACTAGCTTTAAAATCATTTAAAAAAATGGACATGGAAGATATAAATGCTTTGTCAGCTTAAAAATAAATCGATGAAAATAATGTATTGAAATAAAACTATTATACGCGAAAATATATATAAAAATAATTATACGCGATTTAAATCCGTTCAAAATAGTTTTATTTCAATGAATAATAATCGCGAAAATCTAAGACAACGATATGAAAATAATGTAGTAAAAAAGGAATAGGAGATGGTTTCTGTCTCTCCCAAAAATATAATTTTGGGTGAAAGTATAGATCAACACATTTTTTTTACAAGATGGCCTAGTCGACACGAGACTCAACTGATGATCGTGGATTAAAACCTGGGCTAGCACTACTAAGTTTTTAAGTGCTAAAGTGTTCAAATTCATATCTTACTAGGCGGTGAAAGAAAACATCGCGAGGAAACCTGCATGGCCGGAAAAATTCTGACATATGTATATCCGCCAACCCGCAGCGGAGCTGCATGGCTTATTAGGCTCTATACCTTCTCCTTAATAGGTGAGGCCTTTGCCCAGCATTGGGACAATTAGGGGATCTTAGGTTACTTTTACTTAACATTTCTTTTGATTTATCCAAAAATCCTTGTTACACATTTGATTTTATTGAGAGAGTTATAAGTCCTTCATTGCTTCTCTTATTTTCTATTTTTCTTCATCTCTTATTTCTCTTTAAGCGTGCAAGGTATTTGTGACTCCTCTGAACTCTAGTGCTGCACATATCTTTGTTAGATCACGTTACATCAGGTGAGTCACCTGCTCGTCTATTCTTTTTTTTATAGAAATCTATTTAGAAGACAATAACAATAATTTTGTATTAAATCTCCATAACGTTATGTTAGTATCTTGCAAAAGTTATTTTCTTTTAAAATAAACATAAAATACAAATGAGTAAAGACATGTCCCACGAGAAATTTGATCGCATAATAACCATTGCAAATGCAGATTCTGTAATATGTAAATAAATGTTGCCAGGAGATCGCTGTTTTAGCGATAAGACCGCCTCTTGAGAATTACTTTTATTAACCAAATTTAAAAAAAAGGTGGACGCTCTCAATTGGTACTGTATTTTTATAATCTATAAAGATTATTTTTAATATTTTGTAACTCAATACTTCGTCATTAATTAACCGATTTTGAAAATTAAATTTTTAGTTGAAAGAGTATATACCGATTCTGGTAAAATTTTGATCATAATCGGTTTAGTATGACATTCAAGTAAACTAAATTGGATAATTTGCTTTATTTTTAAGTTTTAGATATAAATTGCTTCTTCTGTATGCTGCCCCACACGGATTAACTCGTGTTTATGGCTAGTACTTAGCTCCTATGAGACGTAAAGTGAGGTAATATAGCCTATAGCCTTCCTGAATAATCGGGCTATCCAACGCTAAAATAATTTATCAAATCGAATCTGTAGTTTCAGAGATTATCCCCTACGTAAAAATTTACAAAAAATTTTTACCTCTTTAGTATTAATATAAATTTGACACATATCATTTCTAGAATGTTTATTCTAAGGGAAAAACAATAAAGAAGGGACGATGTCACAAAATTGACTTCCTTGCCACGGACCACGGGCCACGCGAAACTGTCGACTAGATCAATTAAGAGAAAAGTCGGCCACCTGCTCGCTAGTGATGCACAGTATGTCGATATTTTACAATTTCATATTGATATTATTTCTAAAAAAAAAATAATTTTAAAGTTAAAGATTTGCTAATATTTTAAAAACAAACTGTTTAAGGTAAAACATTGTTTGAACCCAATATAATTTACCAAACATTAAGTTAAATACGTTCTATTTTACTGTTAGAAAGAGAAACATACATTACAAATTTCAATAACACAGATTTTATCGACATATCATCGATAAAAGTCACATACCAATAAACTACCCGCACCTTTAAAACTCAACAAAAATATATTGCATTTACCAAAATATATGCAAAGAGTAACTACATCCACGTAAATTGCGTTACAAACAATAACATAGACTTAACCCATGTGTCAATTATCGACATGTCATCGAGAACAGCAGAACATATCGATAAACCCTTAACAAAAAATATTGCTTTAACGAAAAAATATGCAAAAATCATTGCAGCCACGCAGATTGCATTCAGTCCAATAAAACAAACTTTATATTGAAATGTCATCGATAATCGATAACTGTGTATATCGACAAACGTAGCGTCACTATTCAATCAACGAACAGCTCAATGAACAGTCGGTCATCTCGGCCAATTAATCCACGCCCGATTCAATAGTAAACTGCTCATTATTCGTATTTTCACTTACTCTTTATGATTGAGTTATGACGTTATGTATACATTATAAACTACTTCGAAACTAACTGGACGCTGATAAGCAATACTGTGTTAAGCCACACGGACTTCATTTTGAGAAAATGGCGTCTAATGATATCAAACTTATTATTAATAAATTAGTTTGAAGTATATATCCATTTTTTCTTTTTCATTTTGATAAAAGGTGTAATGAATTAAAAGGAGACTGGTTAAAAAATGTTATCTAATAACAATTGTTTCAAATATATGAGATTACTGTATATTGGAAAATATAGAACACACCTAAATAATCTAAACATTAAATGAAGACACTTTTTCCGCACTTATTTCAGTAAGATGACTTGAATTTTTTTGAATAATATTAAGTATGTGACGCATTATTAGAATACATTACTATTTCAAATTCGATTTTTTGTGGGTTGACACATTATTGCTTAACAGCATCCAACTATAAGTTGATTTGGGAGTGATCTTTCTTGAGGGTAAATTTTCGCTAAACTTTATCATCATCTACCTAGCATTTGTCTCTTGCTATACCAGGGTCTGCTTATTGCTCTAGTCCAGTAATTGGCAAGTTACTAATTTTTAAACAGAGCGATTGCCACATGTCCTCCGCAACCTCTGCAGGCAAGCCAGTAACCATTTATACTAGAATAATCTCCCTACTAAGAGTAACGATAATTATCAGATGATTGTGATAACATCCAGGACCGACAGCTTTTCGAGGCACGGAGGGGAGACCCACAAAGACAAACACCTAGGAACGAAAATTTATACAAAAACAAATATTTGCCCCGAGCGGGGATCGAACCTGCAACTACTTGAAAGTAGTACATAGGACTTTAAAATTACAAAATTTATACTTTATATAATAAATCACAAAAGATTAAATCCTAAGCTCTTAAACCCTTCAAACACCAATACAAAAAAATCCTTCTTTACGACAAGCACTCAGACCACGATACTGACCCGTATAGTCACTACAAATGTTTGCAAGTGGAGATCAACCACTCAGCCGTCAGCGGAGATACCAATTGTTGTCACAAGCACAAATAGACGTCCTAACCTAAGAAACTACAATGTAGTAGATTTTAACTGAAAATCGATACGAATATATAAGTTTAAAAAAAAAACGACTTCGAAAGCAAAATACGTATTTCCGTGTACTCGATTGACATATTCTAACCAGTTAAAATTAATTTAAAATATCAATATATAGTACTAGCTTTCAGCCGCGACTTCTTCCGCGTGGAATAGTAAATGTAAATCCAAGATACAAGCCATCTTCATTTCAAATTTAAGCCAAATCGGTTCAGTACTTTCTTAGTGAGTTATTCCTGTGGGAACTCCAATTTTTTTCGGGATAAAACTTAGTCTATGTGTTAATCCAAGATATAAGCCATTTTCATTTCAAATTTCAGCCAAATCGGTTCAGTAGCTTTAGCTTGAAAGAGTTACAAACATCCATCCATCCACACATACAAACTTTCACATTTATAATATTAGTAGAATATCATATCGATTAAAAAAAGAATTATTAAAATAAATTGAGAAATTAATTACATCGGAGGTGACATTAAAAAAACACGCTACGATCCCTCTTTTGTAGCCAGTTGAAAATATGGTATCGTTAGTAAATTCTTTCAGATAAATCTTTGGCGATTAATATAAGATAATTCAATTTGTAAGTTTTTCGTTATTTACATAGAAGAGCCGAGATGGTCCAGTGGTTAGAATACGATAACAACCGATGATCACGCATTCAAACGCCGGCTAGTACCGCTGAGTTTTCAAATGCTAAATTTGTGTTAAGCTAATCTTGTGCTCGACGGTGAAGGCAAACATCGTGCGAAAACCAGCATGTACCGGAAGAAATTCAGACACACACCGACATCCGCCAAACAGTGAAGCAGCATGGTATAGTAAGCTCCTTAACCTTCTCCTTAATAGGCAGCACTGGGATATTTACAGGCTACTTTACCACCTTACTTTAATTGATATAAAACAACACTGTAACCTAGTAACATTTACCTAGGTAATCTAGGTAACCCTACGAAAGATTTTCCTTTCAAACACAAAGACACTGGCAGTAAATTCTTTTAGATGTAAAGCAAAGCAATTTATGTAAATCGAGAGCAAAACTTGTCAGTGTGATTCTCGCTTTATGAAAATCTGTGAGCAAAACTTACAAGTATGATTCTAGCCTTATGAAGGTCAAACGAGCGTACAAGAAGAATATACTCATGAGTAAATATGTCGACTACGTAACTAATTATATCGCTGTTCAGTACAGCGTTTAATAAACAATACACGAATCAATTTACTTGTAGCTAGCTGTCCCTTACGGTATCACTCGCGTTTATGGTTACTGCTTCGCTTCTATGAGTCGTAGCGTGATGTAGTATAGCCTTTTTCAATAAATAAACTACCTTACACAAAAATAATTTTTCAATTCCAACCAGTAGTTCCTGAGATTAGCGCGTTCAAACAAACAAACTCTTCAGCTTTAGAATATTAGTATAGATTTGTTCGCTAAAACTAAAAATAAAATAAAGTTTGGAACTTTCTTTCGATAGCGGGCTTCCGAAATAAGTTTACTGAAATTAAATCTAAAAATATATTTTATTAAAGTTAAAAATAACTTTAACTCGATAAGTCTGAGTTTATCTTACGTTACTTAGACGATTCAAAGCGAACGTGATGGCGAAGCAAGCACAGACAAATATAAAGCGATGCGATGCGGCGCGAATCTTCCCGCACTATCACAGTCATGTCAAAACTAAAAAGCGCCGCCAATTTAATCCAACGATGCTATTAGATAATTGAGGGCGTTCGCTACATTTCGCGCCGCACCGCACCGAGCCCCGCATTCTTATGTCAGGTAGGCCGCTTTAAAAGGTTGTTTAACTGTTTGTTGTTTTCGCACCGCACCGCGCCGCATCGTATTCGCTCAAGTAGGAAACTGGGTCAGAAATCGTTTGTTTGTCGTAAGGATGCCTTCATATACACTCCGATTTCGCATGAGTTTAATTAGATGTTTTATTAAAAAATTCTAAAACCGTCAACTTCTTACTATTAATTAAACTTTGTGATGATCGATAGGTGTTTGTTGTTCTTTAACGCAAACACTACAAAACGTATTCTGATGAAATGTTACAGTATATACTTTATGCGTCAGAATAACCCAAAGGTCAGTTTTTATTCACATGTTAAGCAGGCAGTCGCGGGCTAAGACTAATTTCTCAGTATTGTCTGTATCTTTAGCAGTATTATAGGTACTGGGTTATTTAATCAATACAATTTTTATTTTCAACCGACTTCAAAGAAGGACGAGGTTGTCCATACGTAGTATTTTTTGTTATCTTTATATGAAACGGTATATTTTTAGTGGTTCTATAGAAATATTATCAGAATTGGTTCAGTTTTTAAAATAACTGAAATAAGTATGACATTCGAGCAAACGAAAATTTTCTAAATTGGTTCTTCGACATATACATTAGAAATACATTCACAAAACAAAATAAAATAAACACATACACGAACTCGAAACATAAAAAAAATATTTATGCCGGTCGTGTTAAATCTGCATCACTATCAATAAAAACGTATTTTTTGTGATCTCGATAAAAATTACTGTCAGCCGTAATGGCACCCACACGTCGCTCGTGACGGTAAATTAATTAATCAACACTTACCTAAGTAGGGTGGATATATGATATGGTTCGAAACATGGAAAATATTTCTGTTTTTATATAAAAATAAAAAAGTAAAGTAACAGCTTGTAAATGTCTCTCTGCTGAGCTACAGTTTAAGGGCTTAATCCACCACGCTGGTCCACTGGATGTTCCTGCCTGATACATAGCTTTCAGTAAATAGATTGAAATCATATGTCAGACTAGCAGTTCTTCGAAGCGTTGCCAGTGTATACTTTAATATCCCAGTAGCACAACTATAAAGAATGTTTAATACATATTTAATTCATATTATTTATATTTAATAGAACGGGACTTATCGCGATAACTAATGGTAGTAATACCTTTTTATTGCCCAACGTTTCGACGTAGTTGTTGTGGTCACGAGCTGACTGATTGAAATTTTAATTTAATATTCGTATATCAATATGAATGTTTAAAATTGTTTTTAAGAAACTAAAATTCTCTTGTCAGTGATCCGTCATCAGGAAATCTTAATGTGTTAAGTCAGGTCAAGTTGGTTGTAGAACATTGTATATTCGGTGATAATATCGACAGTTCTGTCGCGGACTTGCTACATTAATTAATCTTCATAGCTTTACATGTTAGGGTTGCCATATTTTAACTAAACCATGGAAACCCAGATATAGAGAATTAATTACTCTTGCAATTGATATATAAAAATATTTGAACTATTAAAACGTATTGTGTTTTGATAGTTATACAAAATAAAATATTTAAATATATGTTATTTAGTATCACAGTAATTATGTAATCTAATATAAAGAGGTAAAATTCTGAAACTACTAATCAGATTTGAAAAAAATTTTGGCGTTGGATATTTTGTTTGTTAAGGAAGGTTATAGGCTATATTACATCACGCTGTGACTTTTAGCAGCGAACGATAAATACAAGTAAAACCTTAAAGAAGCGTTAGTTATAAACACGTAATAGTCCTCATGTTAAACTACTAAACTAAAATCAACAAGAGTTCAGCATAACTAAAGTCCATATAAAATTAGTATCATATCGTTAAGAGTAAATTAAACAACAAATTGTGCAACAACAAACAATAAAATATGTAAAATGTGCAACAAGGATACTATTACATAAATGAAAAACTATCAAAAACAAAATATAATTAAACATAAAGTTACACGCCCATTAAATAACTTCAAAGTGTCCAATACAAATAGCCTCATCGCCAAAAGATTTCAATTTAAGGGATTATCCGGTTGATTGACCGTAGTCGTGGTAGCCCTATTTTGTATTTATAGCCGACAGCTGTATGAGATTTACTCGGATAGTCGCTAGCTGTCGAGAGCCGCACGAAACATACACTGTGCCGACAGACAATATATATTGGAAAAATATATATCTGTACTATATATGGACGCTGATAAGCAATACTGTGTCAAGCCACACGGAATTCATTTTGTGAAAATGGCGTCTAAAAATGTCAAATATATTCATAATAAATATGTTTGAAGACGTATATATATACCTTTTCTGTTATTTTCTGATAAAAGGTGAAATGAATTAAAGGCAAATTGATATATTAATTATATTATCTAATGAAAAGTTTTTCAATTATTCGAGATTATTGTATAAAATGGCAAAATATGGAACGCACTTGGAAATCGAAACAATTAATTAAGAGACTTTTTTTCCGTATTTATTTAGTTTGTATGACTTAAATTTTTTTTGAATAATGCTAAATAGCTGATGCAGTATCAAAATACATCAATATCTCCGAATTTGACTTTTTGTGGGTTGACACATTATTGCTTATCAGCATCCATATATAAACTTTAAAATTTGTTTGTTTAAAAGCACTATTTTAAAGAACTACCAGTAGAGTGAAAAGACCTTTTTTGTGTTAAAAAAATTTTTGAAATCATCCCTACTAACATTATAACTTTTTTAATATTATAAAATTTTGAATTTATCTCACTCTATCTGTCTGTTGGTTACTTCTTCACGTCTAAACTGTTAAAACAATTTTGATAAATTTCGGTATAAATATAGATTGGTGAATGATATAGGCTACTTATTATTACTACGATAATTGGATAAATTTGTGTGGTGTTTAATATCTCAATTAAATAGACTATTCGAAATAATTATTCTACGTGGACAAGAAATCAACTAACCAATAGGCTAAAAAACATCCCGCTACGGCCAACCAGACTGGAGCAGTAATCATAAACCAATCTCCATTCGCGTTTCGTTCGCGTTTTCTTCTCAGGTTCTCCATTTAACTTTCCCGAAAAATGAATAAACCAGCTTCAAAAATTAATTTTATTTTAGGCCACCGAAGTCGGTGCCAAAAATAAAGATTGTAAGGGACAATTTGTGACTTATCTAAGTTACAATAACCTACTCACCTGTAAACTACTCATCACTATTAACAAAACATGACTTTTCCCGAAGCAGGGCAATTAATTATTGAGGAGTGCTCGTGGCGCTGCACCAATAGCTTCTCTTGACCATATGACTTTGTAACAAGCATAAATTACTATAAAAATCCTTATAGGTGTGCCTTTAATATTTGAAGAGGTCTCTTAATTTCTCCCGCATCCCAGCATTAAATCCTAATCTAATAACAAAAAAACAAAAGACAAATTAAAAATGGGTCCGTAACAGAAAACCAAAAAAGAAATAAATAAAAATACATACAGTCGAACATATAACCTCCTTCTTAGGCGTAAAAAAGAAAATGTAAGTAAATTCCTAATTTTAATAAAAATATTTTGATTTTGATTGGCCGATAGCCGAAATAAATAAACGCGTCACACTCAACGGCCATTAGAACCTCGTGGTCTTGTGTCGGGGGTCCGGAAACACACACAACACTAACACAACCACCCAGACCACGACAAACATCCGTATGGCCAATACTGACGTTTGCCGTGAGGGGATCGAACCCGCGACCGTTAGCGCTTCAGTCAGTTGCCTCTGCGCCAACGTGCCTGTCGTGAAATGAATGCGGATAAAACCGGGAGAAAATCCAATCTCAATTGAACCGTAGAACGACTATATTTTTAAATGGATATCGAACTATAAATTTTGTTTAGATTTTTTTTAGTTTCAAATTCAGTTTGGTTTTAGTTCTAGTTTTAGTGCTGTTTGTATGCGGTTTCTGTACGTAAAACTGGACAATTAAAAGTTTTATGTTAGTCATTATGGATATAGTTTCTGTGAATCTAGGTTATTTTCTTGTCCTACATTCTCAACGCCTCTTAAATGTCAATTGTCGAGAAATTTGGCGGCGGTAGCTTACGGAACTGGATACAAGAATTTATTACGTTTTGTATAATATAAAAACGTTCAAATTATTCTAGCGAATTAATAACGCACTGAAACTAGTATGCGAATATGTAAGTATATGAAATAATAATGTATACATATAGAAGAGAAAAAAAAATTGTCTTCTTTACATAATATAAAACAAAGTTGCTTCCTGCCGTCTGTGCGTTTAGATTTTTTGAACTACGCAGCGGATTTTAATGTGTTTTTTGGTGTTTTTCATGCGAAGCAAGGGCGAGTTCCTGGAAATTCATACAGGTTATATTTTATGAATGTATAATTCTCTATATGAGTATTATTTTTAAGTAACATTAACATTAAAGCATGCTAAATCTATTATAAATAAATTAGTCGCTATTATTTCAAGTCAAGCATTTTTAAAAATGTCTTCAAAAGGAAAATTATCATGTTTAAATAAATTCTAACACAATTTTGTTACGAAAACACATTTAAGTTTCTGCAAAAAAATAACAATCTAAATTCTTCCTAAAATACTTTACATCTTAATTAATGCTAAATACCCCCTTATTTTCAAGTCGCACTTAATCATTTATGAATAAAACATCTCTGGAGGCTGTTTGTATAATCAGTGATAAAATAATAGGGAAAAGTTTACAAAACTGTATACATTATTGCTGAATTTAAAGTTTTATTTATTAAAATAAAATGTATATAATCTAAAATTGAAGAATAAAAAAAAATTAAAATCTATTCATTATTTTATTTCATTTTAGGATCTCCAACAAATAAATAAATAAATAACGCATCACACTCAACGGCCCCCATTAAGATCTCATGACCTTGTGTCGGGGGTCCGGAAACACTCACAACACTAACACAAACACCCAGACCACAACAAACATCTGTATGACCAATACACACGTTTGACGTGAGCGGGGATCGAACCCGCGACCGTTAGCGCTTTAGTCAGTTGCAATGACCATTGCGCCAACGCGTCTGTCAACAAAAGATACACACAAAAAATTTAAAGAAGAACAATGTTACTTTAGCACAATATGTGTGCTCCTTCAATAACAGTAAGTATAATATATGACAGAATGTTGTCAATGAACTAGAACCGATCTATTATTTTAATATTAATTTAATATTTAATAATAAATATTCATATATTCCGATTACATCACCTTAAACAAACTTCATAAAAAAACATCAAGGTCGATCAATCCATTACGGGGCTACGATGCCACAGACAGACTCATATACACTGATACACGCGTCAAGTTAACGACGAGGGTTGAAAAGAGACTGTGTGCTTATGACTACGCTATAAAAGCGAAACCTAACAACATAAAAAAACGAACTGCCTAATTACAACACCTAGCACTTCAAAATCAGTCAAACCAATTAGACTACATAATATTACGGTTTCACTAATAATTACAGTTTACGTCCGCCATGTTAACTTTTTGCTGACGTCATATGACCTAACGTGTCACTAAGATAAGAATACTATTCTAATAATACCTTACATTTCAAAACCGGCCAAGCTGTTTTAACTACAGAAGACCACAACGGACATGCAAACAAAAAACATTTCCCACTTGACACTTGGATAAAAATGTCAAACAGCAATTTAATGACCCGTCGTCCGAGATCTCAAATGGTGTCGAGTATACCCGATTCAGTGTCACCAACTTGAGCGTGACGGTTCAGTTCCATTCACTGCGCAGAAAGAGGGCAAATACCCTAAAGAAGTATTCACTTTAAAAGTGAGCCAACTCGTAACATCTATGTTACAAGTCGGCTCACTTTTGAACATTAATGTTACGAAGAAATCTCCGTGGTTTAGTATGATTCTAGTCAACGATTTACGTAAATATTATCTATTCTGACTGATTGATTGACTGTTTCATCAAAGCATGCAGTGATACTCTTTGTTAGTGGGACTAAGAAAGGATTTTTGGAAATTCACTTCTGAAAAGATAAAATGAATGGAATGAACAATGGAAGTATGTTACATTCATTTACAGAGTAGAAAACACGAAATATTATATGCAATCTTCCGGTGGCATTGTGGACGCTGATAAGCAAGCCACACGGACTTCGTTTTGAGAAAATGGTGTCTATAATACTTATAAGTTTTGCTCTCAGGATTTTAATAAATTTTACATAAGTTGTTTGTCGTTACACTTAAAATAATTTACTGTCTGTGCCTTATTTTTGAAATAATAACAAAAATAAATACCAGATCACTGAATTGTTTCGTATCAATTATGAAGTTAAATCTTATTTATTTAATTCTTGCCTAATAGTTTTAGAGAGTAAGTCGGAAAAAACCGATAAAACACGATCCTAGCCGAAGAGCACGTGTATTGTCACCAAAACGTTTTTTGCATCGAAAACACTATTTAATTACTTTAAGAATTATTCTCATCGATACTTTTATATAAAATTAGATCAAGTGTAAATGCAACGTAGAGCATATTCGTAGCACAGCTACGACAAAGTCTACAAATGCTTCAAATGTTAGACTACTACGATGTTTTATTATAAGGCGAGAATAACATTTATAAGTTTTACTCTCATAATATCAAAATTGAATTTTCAAAATCGGTTAAGAAACGACGGAGTTCTGAGATAATAAATCTTAAATAAGTTAAATTAATTAAGAAAATAAAAAACCCGTCTGGGTAAGACCATCTGTAGTTAGCAGTACCGTATCAATATCAATTCTGACAGAAAGCGTATAAGTAAGAATCGTTACTAATTTTAAATCGTTATAAATCCTAAACGGTGATTCTGATTAAAAAACGATAAGAGAAACCTAAAAATGATTTTCAAATACCCATTCAACGATACTCCTCTTGATATAGTTCGTTAATTTTATTATTTTTTACTTTTTTTCACATTGTCATTTATAGTCGGCCATTTTTATTTTTTAAAATTTTTGTGTTCTCTGTGACATTTACGCTTTCACAACGAATCGAACGACGTATCATTTATTTAAAATCAGTCTACGCGTTTGGTCTAAATAGTGCCACAAAGGTACAAACCCACGTACATACATAGACCGATAAACACAGTATACTTCAAACAACAAAATTCATTAAAATAATTCTATATAACGGTGACCCTTGACATAATATTATAAGGACTAGCATCCCGCCCCGGTTTCGAAAAAATATAGATATTTAACATCGATTTTAAAGGTAATCATATGGCCTAGTTTGAACTGGGATTACTCTTGCATTTTGATATTAAAAAGTAGTCCTTGTGACATAACTATAATAGTTAGATATGGATTTTTTGTATATATTTATGACTTACATAAAACTGTAGTATTTCACATTGCTCTATTGTCAATAGTCAAACTCAAAATATACTTTATTCAAATAGGCTTTTTAAGGAGCTTTCGAATCGTCAACTTACGTGTAATTTTTTTTAGATTTTATAATGCTACCACCGGTTCCAAGTGTATTCTCTACCGAGAAGAACCGGCAAGAAAGTCGATAGTAACTCTTTTAAAATAATTCATACATAATTAATTTTTATTACAATTTTTTTTTCGACAGCCTGTTAAAGAATCAACGCGTATTAAATCCTCGCCTCTTTATCGTCAATATATTCTTATATAATGTAATATGCTTTATTAAAAAATTCTGCAGCGTATTATGATTTTTGTGTTAATATTTTTTTAAAACCTTGCATTACACTATCGAAGTTATCATACGGATTCCTGACTGTTTTTTATATATTCTATCCTCAATGTTCATCGAGGATAATGTAGAATTCTATTGGTGAAAGAGGTTTTGAAATTGTTCTAGTACTTTCGGAGCCTGTCCAATGCAAACTAACAAATAATCAAATCTTACCCCTTTATAATATTAGTGTAGATAAATATTGATTCAAATTGTTCCATTTTGTATAAAAGATTTGCAAATGAAACATCAAAAAGCAGAAATAGACTGAACCTTAAGGATAAACTAACAAACATATCATTGGCATCGTAAGACCGATGTCCGTTTATTGCCCGGGTAAAAGGAATACCCGGAGAAAATCGGGCGGATAAAAAAATCACAAGATAAGATAATTTGTCAAAGGAATAGTCTCGGATCGGATGGTTAGGGCCACAAAGAGAAATATTTATAGAAAGATCGAATTTTCCGAGCTTATGGCCAGTAGAGTGAGTATGATTTTCAATTTTATGTCGATAAACATTTTTTTATATATATTTTTTTTATTACAAAATGTTTTAAATTTCGGAATAATATTCATGGTTTTTTGCATGCATATTGTTTTGTTAAGTTTAATATTATTTTATAATTGACTAACTTGACGAGCTTCGTTCCACCTCAGAATTTAAAAAAAACTAATTAGGATGTACAATTTTTGACCCTTGCCTATCCCAAATAGAGATAAATTAAAAAAAACAACTCAACAAAAGTAAAAGAATGATATATTTCTTTGTAGTCAAATATTTCTAGTGCGTTCAGAAAGCTACATAAAAAAATTCTATACAGATAATAAATTAAAATAAAAAAATATACAATACAAAATATAGAGCAAATAATTGATTAAATCAAACAATACAATATTATTACTTACACATTATTTAATTTCTGAACGCAACCCTTTGTATTAAACAAAGTGTTCCTGTAAAAAAAGGTGTTAATTAAACAAAATTAAAATCAAAAAATACTTTATTCAAGTAGGCTCTTACGAGCACTTTTGAATACATGTGTTTGTCATACATGTACTTGTCATACATGAAAACAACAAAAAAAAATATTACATAAATAATGAAGCTACCACCGGTTCGGAACGCAGATTCTACCGAGAAGAACCGGCAAGAAACTCGATAGTTATTATATATAGGATAAAGATAAGAAACTTTACCATAATAGAGTTAATACATTAGATAACACAGTGTATAATTTAAAAAGATGTTGTATAGATTGTCCAAAATATAACCATAACTATCAAGTAAGTAAAACAAAATATGACATCTGCGATCTCCTCTGCAAAAATCTTTATAGTTACTATATATAATGTATAATGGGAATGTTTATCTTAATCTAGGGTCTCTCAAAATACCTCTGTCTGTTACGCCTTCACGATCAAACCGAAGAACTAATTTTAATGAATCTATACTAATATTATAAAGCTTAAGAGCTTTTTTGTTTGTTTGAACGCGCTTATGTAAGGAACTACAGGTTCGAATTTAAAAAATTATTTTTGTGTTAGATACTTGATATATTGAGGAAGGCTATAGACTATATTACATCACGCTACGATTCATAGGAGCGAAGCAGTGACCAATAAATAAATAAATAAATAAATAAACGTATCACACTCAACGGCCCCCATTAAGATCTTGTGACCTTGCGTCGGGGGTCCGGAAACACTCACAACACTAACACAAACACCCAGACCACGACAAACATCCGTATGGCCAATACAGACATTTGCCGTGAGCGGGGATCGAACCCGCGACCGTTAGCGCTACAGTCAGTTGCAGTGACCACTGCGCCAACATGTCTGTCAACAACCAATAACGTGAGTGAAGCCGCAAGGGATAGCTAGTTTTCGTATAAAGTCGCAGGCACTAGTTAGTATACGATATTTAATCTATCTCCGTGTCCCGACATTCTATCGGAGCATTGCGTCCACTGTAAAGTAATTTTCAGTAGGAATTGAGACGAAATGTAGGCGATACTTGAAATCGTGATGAGATTTTACTGCACTTTGATGCGAGAACTATAGACGCGGCATTAAGGCAAAGAATTAAGGTGCCTCCTTTTTTATTTCAGTGTTATTATTTCAATTCAATTCTTTGGTTAATGGCTTTTAGTTGTGCCAATTAGACACATGTCATTTCGCCAGTGTCACGTGGAAAGTGTTATGTTACATGAGATTAAAATATAATAACAATTGGACGATGATAAGTAATACTGTGTCAAGCCACACTGACTTCGTTTTGAGAAAATGGCGTGTAATTATGTCAAACCTATTCTTAATTATTTTGTTTGTACAATTCATATTTCATATAACGGGTCTCATCGCGATAACTAATGGTAGTAATACCTTTTTATTGCCCGACGTTTAGACGATGTTACATTCGTCGTGGTCACGAGCTGACTGGTGTACTGCGCGCCCTCCGGCGGTGAGTGTGCGAGTTTTCTTCGCCTACCCTCACAATATTAATATTGTCTTTACTGTTATTATAATGCTGGGAGCACACTACACTGACACAATCGGTTCGCACGAACTGTAACTTCGTCGAAACGTCGGACAAAAAAGGTATTACTACCATTAGTTATCGCGACAAGACCCGTTATATTAAATATGAACAGCATAAATCGCGAAAGTTTAAAATATATAATTCTTTGTACAAGTATAATATATTTTGCATCTTTTACTTTTAATTTTGATAAAAGTTGTAATAAAATAAGAGCAGATTGATATAATAAAATGTTCTTCAAATATGTAACACAGGCACGTTGGCGCAGTGGTCACTGCAACTGACTGAAACGCTAACGGTCGCGGGTTCGATCCCCGCTCACGGCAAACGTCATATTGGCCATACGGATGTTTGTCGTGGTCTGGGTGGTTGTGTTAGTGTTGTGTGTGTGTTTCCGGACCCCCGACACAAGACCACGAGGTCTTAATGGGTTTAGTGTGACGCGTTTATTTATAAAAAAAAAACACATATATTAGAAAATATGGAACACACTACAATATTCGATTTTCAGAAACATTTTTTCATACTTTTTAGTTTAGATGACTTTCATTTTTTGAATAATATTAAATACGTGATGCTTTATCAGAATACATCAATATCTATGAAATTGACTTTATGTGGATTGATATTTTATTGCTTATTAACATTCAATTGATAGTAGATTATAATTCATATGATACATATAAACTACGTTCATACTATTTGATGTTAAAAATCTGTAGCCATTTCGGCAATACCAAGCTTTTCAATATTTTTTTTTTTTTTCAAATATATTTTCGCCTGTCATACTCAGTATTTAGCTGGTTGCTAGGTAATGTCATCCAAAATGATCGACATTATTTATGCCATAAATTTTTTTTTCAAAAAATTAAACCGACTTCATAATCGAACCTAAGAGATACGAATGATCTAAAAGGCATAAAATAAAGGTTTTCTACAACATTATGAAGTCGGTGCCTAGTAAAACATTCGAAGTCGGCGTCAAGAACTTTTTCGTGTTAAACGGCAGACTAATCGGTGAACATCCGTAAATAAAGTCCCCGACGAATTATGAACCTCCTTTTTTGAAAGTCGGTTAAAAATGCATGACCTTATAAAATATCTATAGAATATAATTTAATTGCTAATTAATGTATATTTGTTTGCGGTTATATTATTTGTAGACTAGTTGTCTCGCAGTTACTCGCGCCTGTTTTAATTTATCCAAAAAAAAAAAAATTTAAACTAGCTAATGCTCGCGATTTCGCCTGCGATGTCTGATGCCTACGTCATAGGAGCTTGATGCATGCAAAGTCTCAGCTCGATCGGTTTAAAATTGACAAAGTTTCATACTAAATTTCATCCCCTATTTTATCGTATATCGTCTATATTGGGGGTAGAATTTTTCAAAATTCTTTCATAGCAAATGCCTACGTCATAGCATCAACCTGCATGCCAAATTTCAGCCTGATCCGTCCAGAGGTTTGGGCTGATAGATCAGTAAGTCATGCGTTGATAGATCACTATATCAGTTAATCTCCTTTGAGTTATATATATCGGCGCAAGAAGTTACATTACTTAATTAATTATTCTAAAAACTCTTTTATAAGTGATTGTTTTATTGTTTTGTTATTAATAATAATTATTTAATCATTTGATTATTCAGTTCTGTAAAAATAATCATTTAAAACATTGTAATTCAAATGATTCATTGTTATTGTGTGCAAGCGATGCACCCTATAAATACGGTCGCATTAATCATACTGAGCATTCGCTCTTGAACTGTCGGACAGTACGGATCTCTGTAAAAGTCAGTTTAATAAATTAAGTGATTGAAGACAGTAGTGAAGTTTCCTTTCATCATGTGTGATAATAATAATGAAAATATCGACGTCAGCCATGCTGACGTCGAACTTTTTAAAAACGGATCTGAGGATATTCTCCCGTCATATATATTTAGATCAAAATCAAAGATCAAAATCAAAGTATTTTTAATTCAAAATAGTAATTTACCTTCTCTTTTTGAACGTCAAGAAAATGTACCACGATATCACGAGATAACGACGTTAAGATTTCAAATGTCTATCACAAAATGTCCGCGATTATTGTTGTGTATGAAAAGTCTTACTATGACGAAATCCACTAAAAAAAGACAAGACGTATTAATGATACACGTGTATTTGATAAGTATAAATTCTACTATATAAGATATTTTTAAAGGTAAAATATTATAAGGAGCTCCCCGCAGCTTAGCCCGCGTATATTTAGGAAGTTGATACCTAACAAACTTTCAACCCTCTTTTTAACCCCTTAGGGAATGGATTTTCAACAATTCTTTCTTTGTGCACTCTGACAATATGTAAGGAACGTTTGTGCGAAATTTCATGTTTCTAGACCCAGTGGTTTCAACTCTGCGTTGATCGATCAGTCAGTGAATATGTCAACCAGTCAGTTTTGATTTTTATTTTTTATATAACTAGATTTAAGTCTCCAACGAATTTTGAACCTCATCCTTTATGGAATTCCCCTAAAAGCTAACATATTAGAATAAACGAAAAAATTGATAATTATTTCAAATTAAAATTAAAAATAAATTCATACACAAAAGGCCTTAGTTATTATCAACATTTTGATCCACAACCTTGATTCAAGACACAATTTTGCATTAAAATTATACGTTCATATAGGCGTATGCGAAACTGTATCTAGTAAATAATAATGATGCAAATGTCTGCCAAAATTGCGTCTCTCTGAACACTGAGCCCCATTAAAATGTCGATAAAGGTCACTGTGGTTTGATAAATAAAGCTTCGGGAATATAGGAAATGTGTCACTTTTATCATCAGTTTCAAGCAAATATGGACTTTATTTCATGTAAAAAAAAGCAAAAAATAATTTTCGACGTTTAAATTTGGAAATAATGTAAACTTGTATTAATGTTGTTATGGTGACTTTTAAACCGAATTCGAGTAAGCTTTACATACATTAAAAGACTTTTTTTAATGTATGTAAAGCTTACTCGAATATGGCGTAATCGATTTAATGAATTCTTGTTTGATCGAATAGTGTCATATGTCATGAAAATTTCATTAAAATTGGTTAAGAAGTTTGGTTTTAAAATCAAAATAAGTAGATTAAGTAGGTCATTAAAAATAACAAAATCAAGTATATTGCTGTTAAAATCTATGCCCTTATTTTAAAATGTATTGTGTAGAAAAAGAAGTTGTTAAGTGAACTTAATTTTATGCTTAAACATAAGTAAATATTTTGGTTTCAAAGGTGATATTTTTATGCGTAAAAATATATATAAAACATATTTATTATTATTATTTTTAGTTATAAAAAATTGTAACTAAAATACATTGATTTCTTTTGTCAATTAATTATTTATAAGCCTTATATTTAAAGCTTTCTATTGAATCCATTTTATACAAACAATAACATTCCGCCCGCGACTTCATTCAGATAGAGTTCGCTTATATCGCGCTCTCACAGGGACCGTAAATTTTTTCAGGAGAATAATTAGCCTATGTCCTTTCAAAGGATGTGAACTACATCTCTGTAAAATTTCATCGCAAGCGGTCCAGTTGTGTTTATGTTTATTCACACAAAAACACGATATAAGAATCCTCTTCATAATATTAGTATAATAGACTAGACCCTTTGGAGTTTAACTCGCGTTTATTGCTTCGCTCCTATGAGTCGTAGCGTGATGCAATATAGCCTTTAACCTTCCTCAATAACCGGGCAATCTAACCCAAATCAAATTTTTCAAATCGAATTCGTAATTTCAAAATCCCCTAAATACAAACTTACAAATAAATATTTCTTTTTAATATTAGTATATATTCGTTTCGAGCATCGAATTCGCAACCACACAACAACCACTTAAAATAACCTCTGCGTCATTAGAATAAGTAGTACACTTACAAATAAATTTCTACCTACAAATCTAAAAATATTTCCATTAGATAGAAAGTTTAGCTCATTACTACACGACCTATTGCGTGTATCCCTAAACTATAATACACAATGACTTTCCCAAACAAAACATTTCACATTCCCCGACACTAATTGACGCTTAACGAGGATATGTCTTGACAAATCCGCTTATAACTGCAACGGTAACCTATTTACGGAAAAACCGACAAAATTTCAGTTATATATACTTTTCCCGGAATGGAAAGATGAACTAATGATCTAATGGTAAGGCTTTCCAATAAGGCCTTGTCTTACTTTGCCAATAGCATGCCAATCAAGTTCGTGTAATTCCACTGGCTCGGAAATTCTTTCGACGAAAATATATTTTCGAATGCACCTATTTGGCGTATTATTATTTTAGCTGTGTTTGTAACTGTTGGGGCACAGTTTATATGAAATAAAAGGTTTGAAGAAAAAATTTTTTTTACTTTTTCACTAAAAACATCCATGAATGAATGAAGATGCTGATAAAAACCGAAAAACAAAACAAATCAACCTACAAAAACCGAATTACTATCGTTATATCTTCGTCCAATATCAGACGCACTCATATTTATACGGTTTACATTAAATAAAAATTTATTTACACTACTATTACTTGGATGTTGATAAACAATAATGTGTCAACCCACATCAAGTCAAATTCGGAGATATTTGTGTATTCTGATAATGGGTCATGTATTTAATATTATTCAAAATATTTTCAAGTCATCTGAACTAAGGACGGAAAAAATGTCTTAATTCAATGCTACGAATTTCAAGTGCAATTCCTTATTTTGCAATTTATAAAATAATCTCCTATATTATAAAAACTTATCATTAGATAGAACTTCTTTTTGTACCAATCGATTTTCTATTCACTTTATCTTTAATTAAAATAAAAATAAAAGATGGATATATATTTCTTTAAACAAATTTATTAAGAATAGGTTTGACATCTTTAGACGGCATTTTCTCAAAATGAAGTCTATGTGGGTTGACACAGTCAGCGTCATATCAGCGTCCAAATAATACAAAGAATAGAAAAACCATTATGATTTCGGTTATAAATGCCACATCCAAACGTTTTCTCAGTCACATCGCTGTAACACCGAACTGTCGATAGTAACTCGCTCCGTTCAT
Source organism: Hypolimnas misippus (assembly GCA_037950945.1). Taxonomy (NCBI): domain Eukaryota; kingdom Metazoa; phylum Arthropoda; class Insecta; order Lepidoptera; family Nymphalidae; genus Hypolimnas; species Hypolimnas misippus. Next base: position 9,866,842 of record JBBEEQ010000009.1, read on the forward strand.
ATCCGCTCGCTTTAATGACGAAAATGATCGAACCTCGTGTCGAACGCGCGAATATTTATTAATGGGATTAATTTTTATTTTACACAATTACACGGGGCATTATAGCGTGTAACAGATTGTGAATTTCTGTATTTATTAAACACATCACTTACTAGTTCAACCTCGTGACTTTGTCTTGAAACTTTAATACCCCATTTCTCCCCCGTTTAAAAATATTCTTTATTGTCCAATCTATATAGACGCTGATAAGCAATACTGTGTTAAGCCACACGGACTTCGTTTCGAGAAAATGGGGTCTAAAGATGTCAAACCTATTCTTAATAAATTTGTTTGAAGACGTATATATTCATCTTTTCTTTTCTATTTTGATAAAATGTATAATGAATCAAAAGCAGATAGATTTATTTAATATTTTATGTAATAATAGGTTTCAGATTATTTTATAAATTGTAAACTATGGAATGCACCTGAAATTCGAAGCATTGTGTTAAGAAACTTTTTTTATACTTATCTAGTTTAGATGACTTAAATTTTTTTGAATAATGTTAAATAGGTGATGTAGTATCAAAATTCTGGGTTGACACATTATTGCTTATCAGCATCCATATGTGGACGCTGATAAGCAATACAATGTCGCGCTACACGGACTTCATTTTGAGAAAATGGCGTCTGAAGATGTCAAACCTATTCTTAATAAATGTGTTTGAATAAGTATGTCTCCATCTTTTCTTTTCTATATAGCTAAAACAATATAATAAATTATAATGAATTAAAAGCAGATTGGTACATTAAAACGTTTATCTAAACAAGTTTTTTAAACTTATAAGATTATTGCATATTGTCAAATATGGAACACACTTCGAAATTCGAAAAATTAAATTAAAATTTTTTTCGTACTTATTTAGTTCAGATGACTTCAAAAAATTTCGAATAATGTTAAATACGTGGCTCATTATCAGAATACATCATTATTCGAAATCCGAATTTGACTTTTTGTGGGTTGGCACATTATTGCTTATCAGCATCCATAATACAATAACATAATAGTCACACGAAAAATAAATACATTTCAATAAACTAAAACTTAGTTACAAGCCGCATACAATGTTTTAACAATTTCGCACGGGAGAACACATTTAATTTCACCTAATTTTAATGTGTTTTAGTTGTTAATTAGAATATATGCATATTTATTGCTGCTATAGAACACAACTAAATGTGGTTTGTATCTATGTAAACGACTTGAAAACAAAGTACGTATTTTCGTGTATTTAAATCAGATACTTATTCTAGTTATTTTGATTTTAAAACCAAACATGCGAAAAATGTCCCCCTCCGAATTGAAGACTTGCTAATTATTTCAGATGTCAATTAAAAAAAAATAAATGATACGAATTATATTTTTGAACCGACTTAAAATATAGTAGGTTTTAATTTCGTAATTTATGTTCTTTTACGTTTGTAACTAGAGAATTCTGACATTTCTTAAAGTATATTAAAAATTTAAAGAATTTATTTATTTTACAGAGTATTACTTCTAGATGTATTTGTAAAGAATTTTCATCGATTTCATTTTTTTGGATAATAAGACCCGTTAATCAAAATATGAACAAATATTAAAGCTTATACTAGCAGTCGTAACTGCGAATAAACATTTAAATCCAATAGACGTATTTACCCCTCTTTAGCCCCCTGACTTTATACGATTAAACTGAAAGCAAAAATTGTTAATCAACTCCACTGTAATAACTAAGAATATTATCAATTTCAGATAACACCATAAAATTGGGTTTACCACTTGATAAATTTTACAATTTCGGTAATCTTCGTGATTTACGACCGGGTTCTTTATTATATCGTAGACAAATCTTTGCAATTTAACATAAATTCACGTTCAGCTTAATCAAAGTTACGGAAGCCATTTTTTCAGGATCTGTATATATATTTGACAGACGCGTTGGCGCAATGGTCACTGCAACGGACTAAAGCGCTAACGGTTGCGGGTTCGATCCCCGCTCACGGCAAACGTGTGTATTGGCCATTCAGATGTTTGTCGTTCCTTATTCCTACAAAAAAGCCGTGACTCAATACATCTATAACAATAGTCAAATAGTCACAAGGGCGGATCCAGCTTCGCCGCCAGGGGGGGATCACCTAGTTGTGGTTAAATCACAAGAAGTAATCATTTAAGTTTGATAATAATCAATACAGGTAAAAAGTTAATCATCATCATGTTTAACAATTATAATAAGTGTCCTATCTAGGTCTTAGACCCAGCCCAGGGGGGTCATGATCCCCGTTATCCCTAGATCCGCCCTTGAATAGTCCTCGTTTTACTTCTTATTGACGAAAAAAAAAATAGACTCAGTATTTGACCCGTATGTATGTATATATGTCACCATTTTTTTGTTTTTTTTTGTATGTATATATTATATGTTACAGTCAAAACTCTTATGTAAACCAATGACAAATAACCAGCCTATAATACTTTTAACTGATTATACTAAATAAAAGTATGATTGACCGCTTTTGACGTAACATGTACAACCCTTAAAACCCTACACATAACAAACTAACGTTTACCCAACAGTGTGCTATGTATATCGAGTAGCATATAGAGACTCCTACAATCCAACGTGACACCTCTTGACACCTATGTATGTTGTAACGTTATGTGTATATGGGTATATATGTATTGTGAATGAGACTGATGTGTGTGACGTGAAGAGTTGCTCAGCAACGACTGTTTATATCAAGAGAGAGAATATGGATCTCCATAATCCATAATAATATATCTATATTATTAGGCGAAAATTACATTCGTAAATTTTACTCTCGAGAATAAAGTTCATAAAGCTTAAAAAGAATACACAGAAATTTTGTGTGTTAGAGATTATTATGATATAGATTTCATAGATGATGACACACTTTGGGAATAATGCGATCGCTTCCAGGCTACGAAATAAAGTTTTTTTTTTTTTTTAAATAAACATTTGCCTTTAAAGATAAAGCATCTATCACGGTACGAATAATTTATACCACGTAACATAATACGTTCACAATTTGCTCGCAAATAAAAAACATTAATAACAAATTAGAAAAGTAAAGCTGAACACACGAAGACAATTAATATTCAAGAAGTTTGAGAATTGAAACGAAAACGAATCTTAATACAATTTAATGTTCAAGTACGCGAAGACATGTACTTCTAAATACTATATTCGACGAGGAATACATTTCGATACCTCCCACGTAAGTTGTTGTAACCCCAAAATTACAATTTTACAGTAGAGCATTTTTAATCCGTTTTAGTTTGAAAGTTACAACAAAATACGCCTTTTTCAGGCGTATATTGTTGTAACTTTCCTTGAAAAAAAAAAGACTTTTGGTATTTTTTCACTTTGAATGCATTAAGCAATGCAAATTCGTGTAGTATTCAGTAAAAACGCTAACGGCAATTTTGTGGCTTACAATAACTTACGTGGGAGGTATCGATTTGTAAATTTTACTCTTGTAAGTAATATAAAACTCTATAACGTAGTAACAGATACGTCGTAAGTTACGAAAGCTGAGAATATCAAAATTAAGGCACTTACAGTGATTCTTTCAAATGTAAACCAATTAACCTTTTTTTGATTTGTTTTCATACATCGTAATCTTATATGTATACGAGCCTACAAGATATAACGTTTCCTCGGTAGCACCATGTATAGCTTATACGTCATAAAAACACATAAGCTTCTTTTAATCAACATACACGAACGAAGCCACGAAAAAAAGCTAGTATGTTATATACAAATAGTCTAAAATATGATGCCCTAAAATATGATGACTTTCTTCGAAAACGAATTTGAAGAAGACCTTATCTTCTAATAAGGCTATATCAAGGACTGGACCTTATTAGGGTGACCAAATTTTACATCAAAAGTTTAGGACTGCGATTGTACGTCCTGCAAGTCATTAAAGATACGTTATCGCTATTACATTTTTAAAGTTAATTCCTATTTTTGTGCTATAATGAAACAAATCAACCGTCAAAATGCTATGCAATGCCATAGCGGTAGCTAACCGTAATAACCCTCTATATTATGTAAAACACTCAACGTCTCATTAGGATCTCATAATTATCATGTCAAGATCATGTCGAGGACCCGGAAACACAAACAATGCAACTTCGTCGAAACTTCGGGCAATAAAAAGGTATTACTACCATTATTTATCGCGATAAGACCCCTTATACTAAAATATAAAACATCGTCTAGAGAAATTCTGACACATGTATTTCCGTCAACCCGCAGTCGAGTAGCGTCATGGAAGCTCCAAATCTTCTCCTGAATAGGAGAGGAGGCCTTTGCAGCAGGACATTTACAGGCTGTTTCTTTATTTTAAGCTCAATAATTAAAAAAAATGCTAAATAAAAATGGTCTTAAATTATTGTAGATTTATAAAAATCTTTATATATTTTTAATAAACAAAACTATTTCAATTAATAAAATACTTCATATAAAAGAAAAAAAGAGTTTTTGTCCTATCCTTCAATATGGACACCCTCAGCAGGGTACTTATCATTTTAATATCAGCCCTTATAAGACGCAGGCGATTTCTTTCAGGTGGATTAAATGATGCAGGGTGGATGATCGTTTCGTAACACTTACGTTGAACCTTGACTTCGGCGAAATTTACACTTGGATGCTGATAAGCAATGTGTCAACACACACAAAGTCAATTTCGGAGATATTGATCTATTCTGGCAATACGTCACATATTTAACAGTTAAAAAAAAATGTGTCTGTGGCATCATGTGGCAAATGTGTAAATGTGTTTGTCTGTGGCATCGTAACTCATAAACTAATACACTAAGTTTAAGGCGGTTGTTTTATTTGAAAGCTGATGTGATTAAATTAATGAAGATCCGTTCACTCTTTTGAATGTCATCAGCTCTTTAATAATTGTAAAAGGTGCATATTGGGTCTCGGTGAAGTATTCAGCATCAATTTTGTTTTTTTTTTTTATTATTATTTTATCCTGTGCGAACTAATTAATCTGAAGAACTACAGCTCGGGTTCGATATTTACATTTTTTTTATAAAGTTAACTGGCAAATTTAGAGGCAAGATAATATTAAGTGATTACCGCCGCCCACAGATATTTGTAGAACCAGAGAAAGCACATATGGGTTACCAGTCTAAAATAAGAAAGAGAATATAAAGTTATGAAATGAAATAAATGTTAGGCTTCCGGCTCTCCCACTCACTATATCGACTATATTAGTTTCACGACGATCGTCTGTAAGATTGAGGTACTGCCCCAAAAGAGCTAGCCTGTAAACGAGCTAGTCAGTAAGCTACTGTTAGGATTCTATTGAAATGGAGAGTTAAAATTTGTATCGATAACTCATAATATAATGGGCAATTCTAAATTATTACCAACACATTTGCAACAAATTATTGACAAATAAAACAGAAAAACCTTTAAATTATTTACGTTTTAATAAAGTTGCAAAATCCGTCCTCTGTTCGATCAATTTTCGATTTCTTTGATCGTCCAGCCGTAAAGGTCCGAACTTGTAAACTATATGATACAAATATATATTTAGGGACGGAGAAGGGATGTTTGGAAACGGGTTCCACAAATAGCTGGTTCTATCGGTCCTTCAGTGCGAAACTGAATGACATAAGGTGACGCTTTTGAAGAACTAGCTTTTGCTCGATTTCGTTATTGTAGAGTCTATTTTAAAATAATCGTCAAGTATATTATAAATGCGATAGTTACTCTGTATGTGTTACACAGTCACGCATAAACTATTGAGCCGATTTAAATGAAATTTAGTACAAAGATATTGCTTGAGAAATGACACAGGCTACTTTTAATGCGAAAATAGTGCTCTAAGAGGGTAAAAATAGTAATAATAAATTACAAAAAAAATTAAGGTGATAAACGGGGTTTTTCAAGAGTTATAGTGTTTAAAAGGGGGTAAAGGTCCTTGAAATTTACGTAATTTACTAAATAAACCGTTTTTTTTAATAAGCCACAACATAAATAATCGAAAGCTATGATATATACTTTAGTAGTCAATTCTGTTGTTAAAACGATATGCGTCGAAATCGGCAACTTCATTTTTAGATAGCAGATCACATCCTTAGCGCGATGGCGCTAAGGCATGCAATATAGGAAAAAAAACCTGCGCAGAAGAACTTCACTTCACCATCTTGTACGCAAGTATACATAAACTGGATGCTGATATGCAATAATGTGTCAACCCACAAAAAGTGAAATTCGGAGATATTTGTGTATTTTGATACTGCATCACCTATTTAACACTATTCAATAAAAAATAAAGTCGTATAAACTAAATAAGTACGGAAAAAAGTTTCTTAATAAATTGTTTTGAAATTTCAGGTCGTTCTTTATTTTATAATTTATACAATAATCTTATATCTTTAAAAACTTTTTATGAGACAAATTATTAAATATATAAACCTGCTTTTAATTCATTACAACTTTAATCAAAAAAGAAAAGAAAATTTGGATAAATATCTATTCAAACAAACTTATTAAGAATAGGTTTAACATCTTTAGACGCCATTTTCTCAAAATGGAGTTCGTGTGGCTTAATACAGTATTGCATATCAACGCCCAACTATTCGATAGCCTATGATCAAACTATGATTTAGAATAATTTACCTTTCAAATGGTACCATAATTTTTATAAAGGTATAATGAGTTAAAGCAGATAAGTATAATAAAGTATTTTATGTAATAAGAAAGTTTTTAAATAGATTATGAAATTATTGCATATTGCAAAATATGGAGCACACGTCAATATTCGAAACATTATATCAAGAATTTTTTTCCATACTTATTTAGTATAGGTGACTTGAAAATTTGTTGAATAAATTTTAATAAGAGACGCATTATCTAATACATCAATATCTCTGAATTTAAGTTTTCATGGGTTGACACATTATTGCTTATCCGTATAACATACATAGATAATATAAGTCAAACATTCTATGTCATATAAGTTTCAAAAAAGGTTCCAGTAAAGAAATAAAGTTTATACATAATACAAGCAATCGCTGGCAGCTCCGAACTCAAGTGAAAACAAGGGGATAAATAAAAATAAATTGTATGATTTTCCTCATTCGGGAATATAGGATTGCGTAAAGACGGATAATATAAGTCTACGAGATTAGTTGACCTTGTTGAGTCCTATATTCGCGCTTATAAAACTGCGATACCAAATAATATTCCCTTTGGATGGTTTAAGTGGGGAGCGGCAGCGAGCAACTCATTTAAACGACGATTTAGAAAAAAATAATAGTGTGTATATGTGTGTGTGTGTGTGTGTGTCTACAAAAGTGTGTGTAGTCAATACATATGAGTATATTCTATATATTGTGCTTTAATCTAGATGTAGCCCACTAATTACAGCTCAGATAAGAAATGACTCGATCAGTACTAAACTGCCACAGAAAATTATTTATTTATTTAATATGGAACTCCAACACAGGCACATATGTAATGCAAAGAAATACAAGTTTAGACAATAAAATTTTAAATGTACCTCCAATTATAGGAGAACACAACATGCACTTATACAGTATTGAACTCTAAAACAAAAGTTAAGAAACAACAACAAATTGGTGTTAAGGGGCTTGTAATAGAACTCTCGCTTTAAATATCTTTATAATATTTACTTATTCAATTAGATATATAGAATACAACCACTGTGAACCTCTTATCCTAACTATACTATTTCAACCTGTCTTCAGGCTTTGCTGAATAATGCCATCTTTTGCTTTCATCCTATTTATATCTTTCGACTGACAGTCCTCTATTGGCTATTGGTCGTCAATCCATTGCACACTACTGCCATCTTTTAGTGTTATTTTAAACTTCCTTGTCTACAGACATCATTTTAATTTTAAATAGCTGCGTTCCGAATTGTAATTGACAAAGCCAGAAGTTTATGTCCCCCTTCTCCATCCTTTTCCTATTCTTCCCTCCGTAATTTTATCTCGTATTCCGCTTCATCTCTTATGCCATTTCAATCTAACACCCATGTCGCACCTTTTAGTGTGGACGGCTGTGATCACTTAACATCAGGCGACCTTCTCGGCTATGGATTATAATCATAAAAAATAGTATATCTATGTGTATGTGTGTGTGGGAATATTTATGAGTGCGTATTTACGTCTGTGCGTTCTTGCATGCTTGTAGGATTTATAGGATTCAGTTTTCTAATAACAAGAATGTAAATAAAATAAAATTGGGGTGGTAGTTATTACTTTCAAATTAACATCTGTTCATTAAATGCATATGAAAGTATATATGGTAGTTAAATAAATAAAAATTTAAAATTTTTGTTTCGGCTAATCTCTACAACGGAGTATCTTAGGCCAATATTAAATTCTTTTTTCAATTAATTAGAAGAAAATCCTCCGTTCTTGAGAACGCGAAACACATCCACGCAAGCGCAGTCGCGGGGACAACTAGTTGATAATATGAAAACGCTCTCCGCTCACATCTCAGGACGCACCCTAAAACTCCGCTCGACCGAAACGTATTGACTGCGTAATCGGAAGGAATTCTTTAATAAGACCCAATCTCAAATACCTCCTAGATAGATTGCAGAATCCATTGTTTTTATGTTAGGTATTAAGGTTAAGCTGTGGGAGATAATTAAAACTGGTATCAATGTAAGAACTTTCTTTTATTTACTTATACTTTTATGCATATAGCAAGCAATTGAGCAGCGAAGTCACTTGTAGATCGTTTGGTGCTGAAAATATCCAAGAGCTGCGGTAATCAGGTAGTTTCATGTACTCCGCCTTCTTTGGCCACTATTAAAAAAAACATTAGAAAAGTCCTAAGAAAATGAAAACTAAAAATAACGCCTTCGGCCACAAAAACACTGTCAACAAGTTACCAATTAAAACCAGATTTCTTTTTCCCGAAACTAACTCTCATTCGGTCTTATCGAACGAATTCGATTATCTGTCTTTAATTGGGACTATGGCAATCTAATTCTGCGTCAATTTCTAATCGTCTATCACTTATAGTTCTGCTATAGAAATCACTAATCAATCTGGATTAGAATTTTGAGTAAATCCTGACAAATTGTACTAAGTACAAAACGCTTATAATCAATAACATTATTCAACAACACAATAAAGATACTTATTTAATCAAATTATTATATAATAAACTTAATAATTTTATTCGTATATAGACAATTCAGACTATAGCACAAAATATATGTACAGAAGATAACATTTTAATAACCTAAAGGAAAATAATACAAAAAAATAAATTAAAAACCACAAACTTATTTAATCTATCAAAATATTTTAATGGTGTTCTTGCTATATTATAACAATTGATTTCTGATTTTAATCTTATTTTGTTTGTAGCCTCTTTAAACACTTCTAAGTTTTATACTAAGACTTTTATAAAGATTTACATAAGTTACTTTTAATAACAAAAAAAAATACTGTCAGTGCCTTATTTTTACATTCACAGCTTTCGTAACTACATACGTTACAGAGGTTTTTAATATTGCTTTCGAGAGAAAAACTTAGAAATGTAACTCTCGCCTTATATCTACATTAGAACAATAAGTAGACACTAGAAAAGATCAAAGAAAATGCTAAATAGAAGCTACTATAACCAATCACAACAAAACATTCCCTCAAGAAGTAACCAAACAAAGCAGAAAAAATACACTAAAAAATCTCTTACGATACCAAAGTCTCATTCGGTCTTATCAAACGATTTCGATTAGGTACCTTTAATTGAGACTGTGGCAATCTAATTCTGCGTCAATTACTAAACGCCGATTGGTTGGTAAACGGTTATTTAGGTACGGAGTAATCGAATTATTGGTGATAGGTATGGACTGTATCTGTATGTCCAAGATCTGGCTGGACGGGTGGTATCACTTGGTCATCAATTTCATTAGGTGTTCGTTAATTACTTTTGATGATAATGTGATCTACTGATGTAGAGACTGTGACCCATTGGCTACAGAAAGAAAGAAAGAAAGAACACTTTTATTTGGGACCGTACAACAGATATATAAGTAACTTAAAAATAAGAAAGAAATAATAAAAAAAAAATAACCAAAAAACAACTTAAATTACTGAAGTACTAAGAACTTACGTGAAGTAGTTAATCAAAATCAAAATTAGCTTTATTCAAGTAGGCTTTTACAAGTACTTTTGAATCGTCAATACAGAAACAAAAAGAAAACAAAAAACTAATTAATTTACCACCGGTTCGGAATGTTTCTACCGAGAAGAACCGGCACGAAACTCGATAGTTACTATTTTAAAAAGTTTTACGATGGGTACATACATTTATGAGTTACAAATATATTAAATACCCTGTGTGAATCCAGCTTATACTAAATCCAAGCATTGTTATCATCTATGTAATCTTGAACAGAATAATATGCTTTAGCTACTAAGGTTTTTTTTAATATGTACTTTAAGAAAGCCGGATGCTTAACATTTTCTAATTCATTTCCTCAATTCCAATTCATTTTCATTTTTTTAAGCAACATATTTGTGACGCCTCTAAAAGTCTATGTGTAGTGTTGATTACTTAACATATTGTGTCCCGGTATATACTCGTCTGTATACGTATGTATCTGTCTTGTATGTCAGTTGTTTGTTACCTAAATTATTTGACCATTTTTTAAATATAAGGTGTCATTATATCCGCTTTGTGGTCTATAATAAAAAAATTAAAGTGCTGAACGTAAGCTGGTGAAACGTTGTTTCCTCTTGTAACCTAAGTTTTACCGATTTTGAAGTGCGAGGTGATGTGATTGAGCTACGCAGATTTTTAGCTTCAAAAGAGGAGGAGGTGTTTATTTGGTAGCGTATGTTATTTTTAATGTTTATTACCTCATAACTCCATAACTTATAAACCGTTTTTTTTCTTTAGTTAAAATAACATATTTTCAGATTGGCTCCATTGATTTTTTATCAAAAGCGTTTTAGTAATTTGGTTTTTAAATCAAAATATCTGGAATTCGTTTGTCATCCATGCAAACGTTGTGTATTTTACTTATGAAGTTGATTTATTATTTTTAATTCTGAGTCACATAATATGGATAATAAGCAATAATGTTTTAATCCACAAAAAGTCAAATTCGGAGACATTCGTGTATTCTGATATACGTAACATATTTAATCATATTCAAAAATATTTCTACTAACACTAAATAAGTACATCAAAATAGTAAAAAAGGTTGGATATAAACTTCTTCAAACAATTTTATTAAGAATAGGTTTGACATCTCTAGACGCAATTTTCTCAAAATGAAGTCCGTGTGGCTTAACACAGCATTGCTTATCAGCGTCCAATTATACAAATATCTAAACATACATTCTTATTAAAGTTTTACATTTATAATTGTTACTAAAAACCAAGATACCCATTTCACCTGTAATTTATCACCTCATATTTTGAGTGAGTTTACATTTATTTCATCAAGTGGGTCAAGTGGTCCGAGTGGATTGACATAGTATTGCCTATTAGCATCTATATAATCGGTTAGAACCTTCTTTTTTGAAGTTGATCAAAAATAATATCATAGTTATACACACAAAAGCCACTTTGTGAACACTAAACCATTTTTCCTTTTAGAAATTAAATTTCCACGCGAGCGGACCAGATCGACTAACACACTAACATTTATGACATAACAGGTTACAAACAGTTTCAAAACCGTGAAAAAAACGTCCAATCTAAAATGCCAATCTCCTATTTTGATGGGAAAATACTTTTTTTCAGTTGTTTTCATTGAAATACTAACAATTGTGACGTTTTTAGGAAATAACGAAATTAAGCCGAGACGGCCTAGTGGTTAGAACACGTCGATATCAACCGATGATCGCGGGTTCAAACCCAGGCTAGCACCACTGATTTTTCAAGTGCTAAGCTAGTTCTTAAATTCTTCTCGAGCTCGGCGGTGAAGGAAAACATCGTACGGAAATCTGCATGTGTCGGGAGAAATTCAGACACATGTATATCCGCCAACCCGCAGTGGAGCAGCGTGGTGGATTAAGCTTTAAATCTTCTCTTGAATAGGAGTGGAGGCCTTTGCCCAGCAGTGGGATATTAACAGGCTGTTACTTTACTTTTTTTGATATATGCTGTATATTGATAACTGCTGATTACCCGACTGTCTCAGAAAGAGGGTAATGCTGTTCGAGTAGAATGTAGTATATTTGGTATGCTCTGTAATCTGAACTTTTTGGTCGTTATTGTGGATGTGACATAATACGGGTAGAGTATTCCTATTTGGACGCTGATGATGCTAATGCTGAAGAAAATATGGCGTCTTGATATCAATTCTATTCTTAATACATTTGTTTGAAGAAATATATATACATATTTTCTTTTCTATTTTGATAAAAATTATAATTAATTATAAGCAGATTGATGTAATTAATTTTTTTTTATCGAATAATAAGGTTTTCTAATATTTGCAGTTATAACGTATTTGAAATTCGAAATATTTAATAAAGTAACTTTTTCCGTACTTATTAGTTTATGTGACTTTAAAAGTTTTCGAATAATGTTAAATACGTGATAAGAAACAAACCACAAACCACAAAAAGTCATATTCGAAAATATTGAAGTATTCTGATAACGCGTCATGCATTTAACATTATTCAAAACATGTTAAAGTCATCTAAGCTAAATGGATACTGATAAGCAATAATGTGTCAACCCACAAAAAGTCAAATTCGGAGATATTGATGTATTTTGATACTGCATCACCTATTTAACATTATTAAAAAAATTAAAGTCATATAAACTAAATAAATACGGAAAAACGTTTGTTAATTAATTGGTTCGAATTTCAAGTGCGTTCCATATTTTGCAATTTATAAAATAACCTCAAATATTTGAAAAACTTTCTATTAGATAATGTATTAAATATATTAGTCTGAATTTAATTCATTATACCTTTTATCAAAAAATAAAATAAAAGATGGATATATACTTCTTCAAACAAATTTGATAAAAATGGGTTTGACGTCTTTAGACGCCATTTTCTCAAAATTAAGTCCGTGTGGCTTGACACAGTATTGCTTATCAGCGTCCAAATAAGAACGGAAAATGTTTCTTAATTTCATGTTTCGAACATAGAAGTGTGCCAAATATTCTCATATAATATTTTAATATACTAATCTGCTTTTAATTCACTATACCTTAAAGATCATCAAAATTGATAAGAAAATATGGAAACATACTTCTTCAAATAAATTTATTAATGATAGGTTTAACATCTTTAGACGCCATTTTCTTAAAATGAAGTCCACTGCTAGACACAGTATTGCTTATCAGCGTCCAAGTATGATCAGTATTATAACTACATATAGAGCTACTAAGTCACTCTTAAAGCATTGCTAATATTCAGTATTAAAATTACTAGAAAGCTATTTACGATCTCCATTCACTTTATTCATTGGTTATTCTCTTTTATGTTCGAATCACAATGCATCAATTGATTCGAATGGTAGCCTCTTGCTTTGATATAAATAAGTATCTGTATTATTATATAAAGAGAATACCTATTGGTTTCTGTGTAAAATTAATCTGTACTAATAAAAACTGTTTTATTTGTTTAAATTCGTAATGTTGGACAATAAAATGTAACCAAAATGCTTTTGTAACCTTATAATAAAAACTTCGAAATAAATAAACCGACTTCGATAACGAAACTAGTAAATTAAAAAGCGAAATATAAATATTTTCAACAACATTTTGAAGTTGCCAAGTAAAACGTGCTATTAACAATCGGCGGAGAAATCGGTGAACATATATAAAAAACATACATACACCCGAACATAGAACCTCCTCCTTTTTCGAAATCGGTGAAAAAGTCGTGTCAGTGTAACATTATATGGATGCTGATAAGCAATAATGTGTCAACCCACAAAAAGTCACATTTAGAGATATCGATGTATTTTATACTGCGTTATTAAAAATAAATTCAAGCCATCTAAACTAAATAAGAACAAAAAAAAAGTTTCTTAAAGTAATGTTTCGAATTTCAAGTCCGTTCCATATTTTGCAATTTTTACAATAATCTCAAATATTTGAAAAACTTATTATTAGATAACACATTAAATATATAAATCTGCTTTTAATTCATTTTACCTTTTATGAAAATACAAAAGGAAAGATGAATATATACATCTTCAAACAAATGGATTAAGAATATGTCTGACATGTTTAGACGCCATTTTCTCAATATGAAGTCCGCGTGGTTTGACATAGTATTGCTTATCAGCGTCCATATATATGTATGTGTGTATATATCTATGTATATATGTATATAAGGCAACACACAGCTCTAACCACTGAACAGATTTCACTAAAATTAAGAAAGTATTTTACAAAATACCCCCAAGGGAAAAAATTGAGCTACAATTTTTATTGTGATCCGATTTGAAAAATTTCTTTTAGCGTTGGATAGCCTGTTTACCAAGTAAGGCTTTAGGCTATATTACATCATGCTACGACTCATAGGAGCGAGGCAGGAACTATAATCGCGAGTGACACTGCGAGCAACAGATAGAGTCCAGAAGTTAATTGGAATTAAAATTTATAACAGCAAAATACCACTAACATAATCCCAAAACCTCAGAAACTAAAAGACCTACAAATTACTACATAAAATTTGATAGATAGGTCACTTATAAGGTGTAGTATATCCCCTGAGAACGGATTTTACGAAACTAAGGGGGTAAAACAGAGGTTGGAAATTTCTATGAAATTCCTTTGTTTTACAAGTAACAGAGACACGAAATTTAAAATGTATGCTCTATAGATGGATGTGGAGGTGTACTAATTATGTATCTTGAGCAATCAATCACGTTTATTGTTATGTGATGTCGTAAAAAACTACATTCCACCCGTGCGCAGCCGGGGCAAAATATAAGATTAATTTAATCCCAAAACTATTTCGCTATAACCCGCGAAACAATTTACAGCTGTCTGGTATCATGCACTATGAGCATCCCCCGCCCTTCCACATATACATACACACATGCAACACAAGCAGGCAAGCATCGACACCACAAGACACCATGCACTCCACTTTATTAAGATTCATTTTTCACGTCTTTATTTACCACTTCTTGTAATAATATCACCATGTTCTCTCTACTGACATCAACAGCCCGTGGCTAAGGAATCCTCTAAATCACGTTTCAGTCCAATTAACAGTACATATTACTAATATTGCTCACCCTTAATTCATATCATATTCGGCTCAAACGTCACGACAGACAAAAACACCATTTGTTATGTATAGAGTCATTTATAACAACGTTCGGCCGATCGGCTTTCCTCATTTATATGAATCCTGTCAGACCCAAGCTTGAGTCAAAATGTCTCGTGGTAGCCAATTTGATTCTCTATTTGTGTTTATATTTTTATATCGTACTAACTATCACTCGTTTTAACTTGCGTTTTTGATTATTGTTTTACTGCTATGAGCCATGGCGTGATGTAATATAGCCTATAACCTTCCTTAATAAATAGGCTATCTAACTAAAAATATATTTTTGTATCGGACAAACTTACAAGCATACAAACAAAGTTTACCGCTTTATAACATTAGTATAGACAAGCTGCCCCTCGTGGTTTCACTCGCGTTTCTGTTTCACTCCACCGAGTTGTAGAATAATGTAATATAGCCTAAAATCTTCTTCAATAAATGAGCAAAATATTTTTTTTAATCAGTCTAGTAACTTCGGAGCCTATTTAATGCAAAAAAAACAATCAAATCTTTCCTCTTTATAATATAGATATAGACTAACTTTTTCTCGCGGCTTCGATGGCGTTAATGTCAACGTTGTTATGCTGGACGACCATATAATATATTTTTCTGTTTGGTCGGTACAACACGCGCGCCACCTACTGAAAGTTAATTGTACTATGACTTCAACTGGTTTAACTTTTAAAAGGTTCCCAATTTGTAGTCTGATTTTTTAAATTTTTGTTACCTTAGAACTCCATCATTTCGTAATCGATTTTAATTTTATTCATTGTATACTTTCAGATAAGTACCAAAAGAAAACGATTTTGTTTCATACAATGTAAAGACCGCGTCAAATAATTCAGGAAAGAAACTCGGCGGGACTTTTTTTGTTATTTTTTTTTACAACTTCAAAATTAGATACAATACGTAAAATGTATTGAGACAGCCTGGAAGCGATCGCTTTATTCCCATGCTGTGTCATCATCTAGAAAATCTTTAATATCATAATAACTTAACACACAAACGTTTTTTTATAATCTTTTTGAACCAAGAATGTAAACACTCAAAAAACATTACCCTCTTTTTATAGTCAAGTAAAAAGACGAAATGGAAACCTTTAAATGTCAAACGGATGTAGGTTTTTGCAATAAAACGTCTTAAATCCGTTGGAAAAGAGTTCTTAGTATTAGGTTAGAGGACCATTGTAGATGTCTAGACCGTTTCAAAGTCTAGAATGCTTTAGCATTTGTTTGGTAATATCCTGTTTTCTTTGCGGTAAAAAAGGCCTTTATATTTGCAAACTACGGACATTTTTGTATCATTTTTTTTTTCAAAGGACTTCAAAAAGGGGGTTTTTTTATGTTTGTTGCTTCATCATTTATAAAGCAATTTTGAATTTTTGTTTTTGAAAGAATATGCTATGTTTAGTGATATGGTTTTTGAAATCAATATATCTGATGGTGCATCGTTTAAGTAAACGTCATTTACGTATTTTTCTTTTAAAGTCGGTTCCTTTTTCAAAAAAAAATCTCACAGCGGGATGCTGATAAGCAATAATGTGTTAACCCACAAAAAGTCAAATTCAGAGATATTGATGTATTCTAATAATACGTCGTGTATTTAATATTATTCGAAAAATGTTTAGTCATCTAAACTTAATAAGTACAGGAAAAAGTTTCTTAATTTCTTGTTTTGAATATTTAAGTGTGTATTCAATATTTTACGATACACAATAATCCCATATTACAAAATTAATTATTAGATAAAACTTTTTCTTATACAAATTTGCTTTTAATTAATTATACCTTTTATCAAAATAGATAAAAATAGATGGATATATACGTCTTGAAATAAATTTATTAAGAAGAGGTATGATATCTTTAAACGCAATTTTTTCAAAATGAAGTCCGTGTGGCTTGACACAGTATTGCTTATTGTCCATATGAATACCCAAAAAGAGTAAATGTTTTCAAAATTAAGTATAATAAATAACAAAGTTCCTTTTTGATATAAAACATTGACTGTAAGAAAAGTGAAGAAAATTTAAAGTGAAGAAAATCACTTCAGTGGAAAATTATCTAAATTTTTTTATTATTATTGAAATAAGTATTTTGAATACAATAATTTTATCACATAAAAAACCTTTTGAACGTTATATAATAATATTATTCTGCTGGGGGTAAAGGTTATATGAAAAAAAAAACATTAAGAAATAAAGCACATTATTCATAAGTCATTTTGTAAAATCGTATTAGCATATAGAATATTAAATCTTTTAACACATAAATATCTTTTATTTTCACAACTTGTATTTACCCTGACCACTCCACACCTCTTTTTGGGGTGGGGGGCCCTATATATAGTGGCGTAACTATAGGGTGACTGGGCTGGAAAAAGCTACGGGCCCCGGACCCGAGAGGGCCCCGTTTTAAAAAAATATATAAAAAAGGAGGAGTATTATAAGTTTAACGTTTATATCTCTGTGTTTGTGGCCCTTATTCTTCTCTAAGGTCAAATCTCTACACCAATAATCATCGAAATTAGTACAGCAGTTTAGATGAAAAGGTAACAAGCAAACAGACACGCAAAAAAACACAGTTATTTTCCCATTTACAATATTAAGTACTGCGTCGCTGCTATGGGTCGTAGCGTGATGTTATATAGCCTATACCTTCCTCAATTATTAGGGTATCCAACGAAAAAATGATTATTTTCTAATGGCATCAGTAGCTTCAGGAATTAGTATTATTGTCTATTACTTACCAGAACTTGACTCTCGTGACACTATTAAATGGTGCAATAGTACAGACGGGGTGTATTCTTTTCATCTATAGAATACATATATAAAAAAAAAAAAAACTAAATAAAAAGTAGCCTAAGTTACTCTTTATAATATTAGCTATCTGCTAGTGAAAATCCCGTCAAAATCGGTCAAATCGGAACAACATATAGACAGACGGACAAAATTAAAAAGTGTATTGTTGATGTAAGTACCGTGTATACTTTCATATGAATTAAGTTAAAAGCTACTAATTTGAAATTACAAACAGACAGTTCAATTTTATTTGTCTATATAGATGGAGGATGGCCATGGCAAGTCACCAGAAGAAGTCACGTGAACAACCTCCACTAATCTGACCCAATTAAAACGTGAAATTAAAATAAACTTCAGTCTAAACTTCTCGAGTTTAAATCGAGCGCACAGACCCATTAAACAGTTAGTTACCCGAAAGAGGAATCTGCTACGGAAATTCAGGAGTACTAGTATTTATTTAATTAATTTGTAAAGATCATTTTATGTTTAATAAAATTTTACTTTATTATGAACTTCGTAACCTATTTTTCTTTGAAAAGTCAAGGTGAAGTTCGTAGAATAAAATATTTTGTAAACTTTTAATTTTAAACAAGTTTTTCATGTTGTCCAGTTGTCTTTCTGTAATCTGTGTAAGCTTAATTAAAAGCACGTAATCTTATTCTATTGAATTAAAATTATACGATTTGGTTAAAATGTTTATTAACAAACACGGCACACTCAACATTTCCCATGACACTGTGTCTTGGGTTCTTAAGTTTTTCGTGAGCAGGAACCAAACCCACGCGCTTCAGTCAATACCAGTGACCATTCCGCCTTGTCTGTCAATGGTAATTATACTTATCATAACCTAATTCAGTCATCGACACGAAATTTTTCCACTTTTTGACACTTTTTCCGTATTTATTTAGTTCTGATTACTTGATTTT
Organism: Hypolimnas misippus; assembly: GCA_037950945.1. Taxonomy (NCBI): domain Eukaryota; kingdom Metazoa; phylum Arthropoda; class Insecta; order Lepidoptera; family Nymphalidae; genus Hypolimnas; species Hypolimnas misippus. The sequence goes on from JBBEEQ010000009.1 coordinate 9,885,874, forward strand.
TTTTAGTAATGTTAAATACATGACGCAATGTCAGAATACATCAATTTGACTTTTTGTGGGTTGACACATTATTGCTTATCAGCATCCATGTGATACGTAATAAGTACGAGTATAACCGTCTCAAGTCATCTCCATACATTTTAGCTTGTTTATAATTGTAGCTCTCTTTCAGTCCATAGAGACTTTTCCGTACAAAAACTCAATTTACTAGTACATTCACAATGATCTTATAAAATTCACCGTTAAGTATAAACCATATTACATAAAACCGCGAAATGTATGAAATTTACATGCGATGTATTATCTTTCTTATAGTTCAAAGAATAGGTATCAAAGTCCCTAAAACTAAATTGAGGAACTTCGGTGCCTGTATGAACATTTTAAAACTTTTCGTCATATTTCCCAAGGAGCCACTCAGTATTAATGTATGTTATTCACAGAGTAACGTTTAGTGGTGGGACGGAATTTTATCGATATATCGATACTTATTTTTTTATTAAAATATAAAACTATTTTTAACTTATATTATCTTTATATTTAAATATTTTTGTAAATCATATAGAGAGTCCCTATTTACTGCAAAATATTACCTAAACTAATATACAAAACTTAAGAGTCTGGTTAAACTAGCAAACCGATTTGAAAAATTGTTTTTATACAGCTAGCAAAGGTTACAGGCTATAAAACATCAGCTACAACTTGTAAACATAGAATAATAATCGTAAAAAACTTTAGCAAGTACAGATATTTAGCGTAACAAGAATTTTTTAAAAAAGTGCACCGTACCTTTAAAAGCAAAGTACATAATTTCATTTAATTGGGTAATATATATCCAATTATTTAGATTTTAAAACCAAATAACTCAACGGATTTCGACGAAAATTCTATAGCACCAATTGGATAATATACCCTTTAAAACAAAAAACGAATTCACCAAAACAGTGAAACCGTTTTCGTGTAATCGGGGAACTCACATAAAAAAGTCCTCGACGAATTGAATACCTCTTCCTTTTTCCGAAGTCTGTTAAAAACGTTCTTGTATAAAATGTTTAATCTCAAGTATATAGGAAATATCGATTGCTATCTCGTATAGGTGTTGAAGCAATCTTCTATCCCAATAATAGCCTTCAGAGGTGTAAGCATTGCCCAGAGCGCTCACAAAGCAACATAAACCTCCCATCTTTATTGGTAGCACGATTACGCCATAGACTAAATTATAAACTCGGACACAAAGGTATCGCTGCAATGTCTTTATATATGATGCAGTTTTGTTTGAGTTTTATATTGAAATACACAATTTTAAGTGTTCATTATGTGTTAGTGTTAAAGTTATTTAAGTAAAGTTTAATTGTGTGATATAAGATTTTCAAATATTGAAGAAATAATTATATTTATTTCAGGTACAAACTTTATCACTATCTATATATATATATATATAAATTTAAAGGTCACTCATTCATAATTAATATAACGGGTCTTATCGAGATAACTAATGGTAGTAATACCTTTTTATTGCCCGACGTTTCGACGAAGTTACATTCGTCGTGGTTACGAGCTGACAGTCAGTCAGTCAGTATTGCTTCCATTAATTATCGCGATAAGACCCGTTATAATAAATATGAATAATATAAATCGCGAAACTTTAAAATATATAAAGGTCACTCACTCACTCATCACGAAATCTCAGGAATTATAAATGCTAAATGTTTCAAATTTTGCATAGGGGTTTTTTAGAACGTAGGTGCATACTAAGACGGTATTTTGCAAAATTCGACTCCTAAGGGGATAAAACGAGGTTGGAATTTGTATGAAAGTCCTATGTTAAGCGCGAGAAAAAACAGCAGGGGGCCGCTAGTTATAAATAAATATCACTTTATTACAAAGGAGTAGAAAATTAAAAAGTTCAGCTTAAGTTCAGCACTTAAGATCCTACATCAGATTTTCACCTTGAATTTATTTTACAATAAGTACTCGTAAGTTGTAAACAAGTTGTTCATAAAGTATCTCCCTGAAAACTTAAGTTTTGCTAAAGTTATACTTATCTGCTTCTGTAAATTAAATAAAGTCTTTCTTGCTGGCTAAAGTTATTTAAGTAAATATATAATTCATTTAACATCTAAAAGTCTAACCCTGCCTTTCGTTACTTCCTATTCCACTCTCCCACATTCCTTTTTAATCCGGGTTATAATATACGTTATATGTGGTTCCTCGACTACTGCAAATGTCCATGAGCGGTGGTGATCACTTAACATAAGATGACCCACCTGCTCGTTTGCCTAATATTTTAACAAAGAAATATACATAATATATATTAACAAAAACACAACTATTGGATTTTTTCCGATATTTCTGTCTAGAATATATATAGATTCTAAAATTGATTTTTATTAACTTCTTGGTTTCAGTCACATTTGTTTTAATAAACAGGCTATATAACACAAAATGAATTTATCAAATCGGATGAGTACTTTTAGATTATTTTCCCCTTCAAACATAAACTTACAAACAAATTTTATCTCTGTATAATATTAGTATACATAATAGTTCTTATAAAATGATGGTAATAAAATCCTGTTTAAATAATAACTAATTATGATTACTTTTACGTAGCAATTTTATGTTATATGAATTAATAGTAAAAGTCTTTATGCTTTAAAATTAAAACATGTTTTTGAATACTGTTTCCATCACTTCACTTTTTAATCACCTTTAAGTTCTTTTGAAAATGGAACGTTATGAATAATATTAAAAATTTGACCAGTAGTCTTGTTACACTAATATTTTTAAATTTAATTATCATTATGAAAATAAAAAAAAATCAATAAAAATTTAATCCACAACAAGATTATCGATATCGACAAAGACCTTGACGCCGCATCACTAAACACCAATGAATGCTTCCCCGAAAGAAAAAAACGCAAAGGATATTCCGTACATTTTAATTATCATCCCCGACAAAAGAACTCCGACCCAAGTATAGAGTTTTGAACCGCGACGTTATTTTCTTACGAATTACGTAGAATATTTTCATGAAACATTCCTTTTATTTATGAATTCATATCTCATTCAGAATATTCCGTGCATATTGATGCTGTGTTTTACATTTAAATTACATTACTCTGTTGAAGCTCATATTTAAGAATTTTTCTTTGTTCTAAAGAAAAATGTTTGGCAATTTTTAATAACGGATTAATAATATCATTGATTGGAGGTTAATTGAGTAACAGGTTATCAAAAAATTTGCAGAATTTGGTACGTTTTGATAGCGATTGTCTCCCACAATTGGATGCTGATAACCAATAATGTGTTAACTCTCAAAAAGTCACATTTGATATTGTGCGTATTCTGATAATACGACACGTATTTAACATTATTCATAAAGTTTTTAAATAAATACGGAAAAAAGATTCTTAATTTGATGTTTCGAATATTAAATTGTGTTCAAATTTTTGTAATATCCAATAATCTCCTATTTTCGAAAAACTTATTATTAGATAAAACTTTGTACTATACATATCTGCTTTTAATTAATAACACTTTATATCAAAATAGTAAAGAAAAGATGGATATATACTTCATTAAACAAATAATTGAGAATATACTTAACATCTTTAGACGCCTTTTTCCGAAAATGAAGTTCATGTGACTTAACATATTATTGCTTATCAGCATCCAATGAGCCACTAACAGTGTAATTACGTTAAACGATGGCTATCACATATGTTACATTCTGACGGTAGATTTTTGACTGAAACGCTCCTCCTTTTAAAGCGCACATGATTCAGTAGCGATAGTTTTACGCAGTATAAGATTTTTAAAAATGTTAGCAGCACAAATGATCGCAGATTCATTACCCGCTCGTGATAAATATTTGTAGATCCCAAAAAAATGTGGTACTCTGTTTGAAAAAAGAAAGTCAACAAAAAAGAATAAATCCCGTACACCAAAAAATATTTATTTAGCTAAAAAGCTATTATGACGAAATTTTCACGTACTTTAGAGAATTAATCAGAGTACATATTTTGATCAGCTGCGAACGATATCGCAGGTAGTAAGGTAGAATTATTTCAAAGATCTGCTTCAAGTATAAAGCATATACTGGCAGTATGCCGGAAATACTAAGGAGTTTTGCCAACTCCGTGTATCTATGAGCACGCTTAAAGTTCCAATTATCACTGGCTATAACCAGTTATAACTAGTTATGACTGGTTAAATCTAGATAACGTGATTACTCTAACTTCGTGTCTCATTGGTTCCGAGTTAGTTTCGGTTATTAATTAATACAATTGCTTTAAGTTAATTCTAAGTAACTAGTTAATTTTAGATTGGAGCTACAATTTGTATTCTTGTAAATGATAAAATAAAATTAAGTACCGTTTCATTTATTACTAAAACTATCTGCCACTCGCGATTTTACTCCCATTTATGGTTACTGCTTCGCTCTTGTGAGTCGTAGCGTAATATAATATAGCCTAAAATCTTCCACAATAAATAAGCTATCCAACTTACAAGCAAATTACACCCCTTTATAATATTAGTATAGATTAAATGTTCCCATTTAATGCGACTTGTTACGAATGAATTAAAAATTGCTCGTTTTCTTTTTATATTTTCTCTCTATTGTTCTTCTTTTTGGAGCACTCTGCAAGAAATCGCTTTTAGAAATTATCATACCTTTTAGACTTGTATTATTTTATTATGTAATTGTATATCATCTCAGGTAAATATAATGAGTATTGACTAAATAAAGAAGGATATTATTTTGTTTTATTATCTGTGTAGTAAATAAAGCTATTATTGAAAATGCGTTTATTTATTACTTTTAAAACAATACCTATCGAGTGTAACGAGACCGATCTGGTGTAGTGGTGCTGAATGTACCTCGCCGACTTTTGCGGGTTCGATCCCCGCTCGGGGCAGATATTTATAGTTGTATTAATATTTGTTCCTAGGTCTGGGTGTTTGTCCTTGTAGGAGACACACCGTGCCTCGGACGTAAAGCTGTCGGTTCTGGTTGTTATCACAATCATCTGATAATGATCGTTACTCGTAGTAGGGAAATTATTCTAGTCTAAATGGTAATGGCAGTCGCTCTGTGTAAAAATCAGTAACTCGTCGGACTAGAAAAGAAAGCAGACCCTGGTGTAACCGGGAAAAATGCTAGGTAGATAATGATGACCTATCGAGTGTCTTTCTTATTCTTCTCGGTAGAATATTCATTCCGAACCGGTGGTACTTTATATGTAAAATAAATATTAAACTAAATTTTGTCCATAATTATATTTCAACCGACTTCTAGAAAGTAGGACGTTTTCTTATTGTAGCATCGTTTTTTAATTTTTCATTCGATTTTTTTTTTGAAACGGTATACTTTAACAAATTGGTCCCATAGATTGTCATTGAAATCGGTTAAGCACTGTGGTTTTCAAATCGAAATAACTGGTACAACTTCAGTGAAGTTTTAACATTGCGTAAGTCAAATAAGCAGCATAATTTTTCATAGATACCATTTTGAATTTTGAATAATCATTTTCAATTATATACTTTTTAATTCATGTGTTAAAAATTAAATTTAATATTGATTCATAGTGAAGTGTCTGTGAAATTATGCAGTTTATTCGATCTCCCTTAAACTGTTAATTTTATCTTACGCACTATTAGAACTTAAACTAAATTATACGTATTTCGTTATTTACCCGACTGCGCGATACAAGGAAGACTAATGTGTTTATTGTATATGTATGTATGTGGGTTTGTACCTTTGTGGCACTGTTTGGACCAAGCGCGTGGCCGATTTTGTTAAATAATTTATTGTTTTATTCCTCATAATGGCGCAAATTTCATAGTATTATAATTTGAAATAATCAAAATGAACGGTTTTGGACGCCGTAATGTGAAAAAGAAAAAAAATTGAAAATCGACGAACTGTGTCAAATAGGGTATCTTGAATAGGTATTATTAAAAATCATTGTTATGTTTCTTATATCATTTTTAAATCAGAATTACCGTTGCTTAGTAGCGATTCTCTATGGTCTTGTTACGCAGTTGGGTTTTCATTTTTTATTTTATTACTTGTAAAAAAAAGTTTACTTTTTGAAAAAACGGTACACTTATAGTATACTCTTAGGGTCTATCCACTTTGCTTTTTGTTTTGTATTCAATTACAATTCAAAAACAGATCTACTGTTTCTGAATTGTAATTAAATACAAAGATCCTTATCTCTAATCTATCTATTACAAAATCCATTTCGAACTTAACGTTGAATGAAACAACACAAAACCTAATTGTTTAAACATAAAGCACACTTACATCTCAGTCGTTAGATACAAAATATCAAAATCTCTTCATAGCGTCGTGCTTTTGAGGGTTGCTTACTTTGCTAAAATACTGAATTACGACTTCAAAAGGCAATATCGTTGAAATACGATGTTAGTGGACAATTTATTAAACGTTTATTCTGTAATAATAATTTTGTAAAGTAAAAAAAAAGTTTTTATAAACGACAGCTCTAGTGGTATTGAATGTACCTTTGAGCAGATATTTATATTAAATATATATTTGTTTCGAGGTCTGGGTGTTTGTCCTTGTAGGTGTCTACCGTGCCTCGGAGAGTACGTAAAGCTGTCGGTTCCGGTTGTTATCACACTTTTTTATATAAAAAGGGGAGCAAACGAGCAAATAGTACCACATAATGTTAAGTGGTTACTATCGCCCGGACATCTGCAACACCATCCAACAAACATTGTTACTCTTAATAAGGAACTAGTCTAGTTTAAATTGTTACTGACTTGTTCTCAGGGGTTGCGGCTGTCAGGTGACAATCGCTGTATGTAAAAACTCGTAACTTCTCGATATCTGGACTAGAGTTATTAGCAGACCATAGTAAAACCGTGCACAATTCTTGGTAAAAAAAAATGAAATAATTTCAAATATCTTTAAATAAAATCATTACCAATAATGAAAAGTAAGATACCAGAACTCCTAATAATATTTTCCAAAGGATGGTTTCCGTTTAAGTATTACAATTTTAAAAGAAATATAATTTTACATTTCAGACAAAAAAAAATTTTATTGCCCCTTTTAATGAAAAGGCTTGATAATTAGGAAGGTTGGTAACAATTAACCGGCCTATAATCACCTTTTTGTTTAGAACAATTTAACATAACAATAGGAATGAATTGTACAATTATGACGAGGTTTAGTTGGTAGATCTTACTAGTGGTTACAGGCGAGAATAACATCGAGTTTTACGCTTGTCAGCGATGTAAAACGACTCTCTAACCTAGTAACATTTACGTCGTAACGAAAGTAGTGATTATAAAAAATAGTGCACTAAAGATTTCTCAGTAAATTATTTGATTGATTATGTAAATGTTTATGAAAGTCTGAGAGCAATACTTATAAGAGTAATTTTCGCGACAGGCACAACGTGACACTATATAATTTTTTTACCACAGACCAAAAAAGCAGGGATATAATAAGTTTGACGTATGTATCTGTGTCTCCGTCTGTGGTGTGTTTCTATGGTATATAGTGATGCGGTATTTTGGTTGATGGATATTAACTATATTTATTAAAATTTGATCCGAGTTTTGAGAGTTATCAGCTCTTTCTCAGTGACCTTTCGCTTTTATATATAAAAATGCTAATATATTTTGGAAAAGGTGATTAAAGATCTCATTAGCTTGTCTACCTGTATTAATAAAGGTATGAGATCAAAGAACGAATTTCGAATTGTGAAATTGTAACAAAAAGCCGTTGCAGAAGGATTTTTAATTATTCCTTTTAGGGTGAAAATGAGCGGTTAAATTTTTTATTAAGATTCTACTTGTCTATTACGGTTAAATTGAAACCAGTGTCACCCATAGAGAGCAAGTACGATTATAATTTTGGAAAAAATAATGAAAAAAAAATGTTATTCGAGAAAGAGGTTGGCGCAGTGGTCACTGTGACTGACTGAAGCTCTTATGGTTGCGGATTCGATCCCCGTTCATGACCAACCTCTGTACAGGCCATACAGATGATTGTCGTAGTCTGGGTGTTTATGTTTGTGTTGTTGTTTCCGGACCCCCGACACAGAATCATGCGATTCTAATGGGGGTTGTTGAGTGTGATGCCTTTATCATTATATTGGGTTTCCGTTTTTAATCGATGTACTATCCAGTTTCTATCCGGTTCTTCTCGGTAGAATCCACATTCCGAACCAGTGGTAGCTACATTATTGATGTCATTATTTTTTTGTATTGTTGATTTAAAAGTGCTTGTTAGAGCCTACTAAATAAAGTATATTTTTAGTTTTATTGATTTGATTAACATTATATATTTTAAATTTTCGTGATATGTACTATTCGTATTTCATATATCTGGTCTTATCGCGATAACTAATGGTAGTAATACCTTTTTATTGCCCGAAGAACACTCTATATAATAGATATGAACGCTGATATGTATACATACTTTTTCAAACATATTTATTAAGAATAGGTTTGACATCTTAAGACGCCATTTTCTCAAAGTGAAGTATGTGTGGCTTGACACAGTATTGCTTATCAGCATACATATACAGCTAACATAAAAAAATAATGTAACCAAATAAACCCACCACTTTTTAAGTCTAATCATAAGCTCATGGATCATAACTATTCCAATAGCCTATATACAAACGCATAACTACTATAAAATAGAAGTGTCGTGTTTGTAATTTTAAATAATGAGCTTTTAACTACGTAATTGCATATAAAATTTTATATGATACCTACATCGAAAACACATTTTTTTTTTAATTGTTTATTCTTGTATAAAGTAGTAGCTGTGTGTGTGTGTAAAAATCCTATCAAAATCGGTCCAGCCGTTTCACAGATTAGCTGGAACAAACAAACAGACACAGAGACAGACAGACCGACAGACAGACAGATAAAAATTTATATGCATTAACTTAAAAGCTGTTAATTAGATATAACAAACAGACGTAATGATAAATTCATTACATATTAAATAGCAACAACAAGAAAGTAGTTAGGAAAAAGCAATTCAGGTCAAAGTTGAGTTGAGAAAGTGCTCCTAATTAAAAACCTAATTGGACAAGCCGCAATGTTCTAACTTATCCAATCATTATAGAAAACTTGTATCACACGACCACAACATTCTATACGTATATATTATTATATGCGTTTATGGTTACTGCTTCGTTCCTATGAGCCGTAACGTGGTGTAAAATAACCTATAGCCTCCCTCAATAAAGTATCTAACTCAAAAATAATCATTCAATTCGAATCAGTAGTGCCTGAGATTAGCGCGTTCAAACAAACAAACAAACAAACTCTTCAGTTTTATAACATTAATATAGATAAATAAATAAAATTGAAGTGTTTGTTATATCTAATTAACAGCTTTTAAGTAAATGCATATAAAAGTATACACGGTATTTACATCAAAAACACAATTTTTTAAATTTTTATCTGTCTGTCTGTCGGTCTGTCTGTCTCTATGTCTGTTTGTTTATTCCAGCTAATCTGTGAAACGGCTGGACCGATTTTGATAGGATTTTTACACACACACAGCTACTACTTTATACAAGAATAAACAATTTTAAAAAATGTGTTTTCGATGTAGGTATCATATAAAATTTTATATACAATTACGTAGTTAAAAGCTCTTTATTTAAAATTACAAACAGACATTTCTATTTAATTTATCTATAGAGAAGGAGAGAGGAATTAATTTTTTTTTTTATTAAGCATAAAAATACAATAAATCAATAAAAAATACATCACACACTACAACCATGTATTTGACACACACACGCATATAAAGTATTTTGTTCATTATTAGAATCTGTGGTCAAATTGAAAATTGATTATCTGTGGTCAATCTTGAAATCCGTTGAAAATTGAATGAACTACGGTCGAAATCCGACCGCTAAGCGATCACTACTATTAGTACAGATTCGCACAAAATAGAAGCGAAATCCCGTGCTTATACAATACAACATTATCCAGCCCCGCATTCTTCATAAGTAAGTTTACCAGTTAAGCAAAATTGTTACAAAGTCGTGGTCTCGGGAAAATTCTAAAACCCCTAACTGCCTAGAATTCTGCACCTTAAAATTAACTAAGTGTTCTAAGAGGTATTTGTCCAAGTATTGTTCTTGTTAAAACTTTTAACACACTTAGGTACAATTCCTGTATGCTCAACAGAATTGGAGCGGAGATGGTCTAGTGGTTGGAATACGTCGAACTCCGCATAGCACCGCTGAGTTTTCAAGTATTTGTGTTTAAATTCATCTCATAAAGAAGGAAATCATCATGAGAAACCTGCATGTGCCGGGAGAAATTCTGACACATGTATATCCGCTCCGCAGTGAAGCAACGTAGTGGAATAAGCTCTTCTTAGTAAGAGAAAATTTTGTGTGAGAAAAAGTGAAAAACCCATTATTTTAAAGCCGACATCTGATTAATAATAAATGCACTTAAATCGTTGTTTCTTAAGAATTTACCTCTAAAACGGTCAATTGTGGTTTTTATTCTGTATATAATACTAGTGAAGCCAGAGCGGACCGCTAGTGACCAATAAGAGCATACCATGTAAAACAATAATGGTTATTAAAAAAACATTACCATTAGGAAAAGCGTAGTCATGGTGGGAGTGTTTTTTTTATCAGAGTGTTTTTATCAGACTACAGAATAAAAGTAATGTTTTAAACGAACGTGTGTATATACATATGTATGTATAATTCTTTAACAGGCTTTACTAACTAAGAGTCGAGCTGTTGCACTATAGCTCGTATACGAGCTGACTCGACTGGGGCGGACTCTCACAGAAAATCAGCGTGAGTTTGTTACCGTGAATGAGAGAGCAGAAAGCCAAACACTCTTACTGATTTCTTTTCTTACTCCCTATTCCCTTTCATCATTCATTCGTTTTTAAGCTGGCAATTTGTGTCTCCATTTGTGGTATCCAGACCGCCCGACGAGGACGGCAGCCGGAATGTACTCGAAATGCCGTATGTACCAGCGTGGGGTACGGGAACGGACAGGACCACATTTTGCCCACCTGAGCGCATGTATTGAGGAAGGCCATCGCAGGGGTTTTAGTGGGTATAAATCTCCACATAACCAGATCTCTCCCAATTAATCGGGTATCTTTTCGAAGATTTCCCTTACGAAAACAAAAAAAAAGATATCCATCCCGATTGTTTGCGAGCTATTTAAAACAAAATTGTACTCGTGTCAAAATCCAATAACATGCAGGCATAAATTTCACTCTTTAAAAAATCTGAGAATAAACGATCATAATCTGACAATTTCATTGATGTATGCGCCAACTCCGTGCATTTACGATTCAGCATTTAGGCGTTACGATAGTAATTATCTTCCAATTAGTGCAAAATTAACTCTATTGACCGCGTCGCGTGCTAACCTAGCAAATAGCATAATCGAATTTTCACTAACAGCTTGTCCTTTATTTACCAACCAGCTGCCCCTCGCGTTTATGAGTTGTGGTGTGATGTAATATAGCTTATAACCTTCCTCATTGAAGGGGCTATCAAACGTTAAAGATTTTTTTTTAATCGGATTAGTAGTTTCCGAGATTAACCCTTACGTAAAAGTTACAAACAAATTTTACGTCTTTATTATGTACTAGCTGTCCCTTGCGGCTTCACTCGCATTTATGGTTACCGCTTCGCTCCTATGAGTATATAACATCATGCTAAAGCCTTCTTTAACAAAAAAAGATTTTTTCAATTCGAATCAATAGTTAGAGAGATTAGCGCGTTCAAACGAATACTAAAAAACTCTTTAGGTCTATAACATTTTACTTTTATTAGACAGACGCGTTGGCGCAATGGTCACTGCAACTTACTAAAGCACTAACGGTCGCGGGTTCGATCCCCGCTCACGGCATAAGTGTGTATTGGCCATACAGATGTTTGTCGTGGTCTGGGTGTTTGTGTTAGTGTTGTGAGTGTTTCCGGACCCCCGACACAAGGTCATGAGATCTTAATGGGGGTCGTTGAGTGTGATGCGTTATTTATTATTTATTATTATTATAATAACAGTATAGATTTCGTACCGCCTTAGAATCAATAATGATGTGTTTACTTACATACATACAAAGTGTATGAGATATTTTTTTCACAACTTTTCTTTTAGTGAATTCGTCCGATGTTTTAATAGTAATCTGCTATTCGGAGCGGAGACGAATCCAATAAATCAATGATCATAAGCAACTGTTCGACAATTCTCATAGTGAGAAATGCATGTGTTGGCAGACATTAATTAACAAATGTGTGTATATTGGCCAACCTGCAGTCGAGCAGTACTCGTGGATTAGGCTCCTGATCTTTTCCTTTATAGATGAGAAGACATTTGCCCAGCAGTGGGAACATTACCCACATTACTACATTATTATAGAAGGCGGTTTATTTTTTTTAAAGTTTTTATCGAAGTCGCCAATTATCGCCATTAAAACAAGCAGTATTTAACAGTTGGATTAATCATTACTTTTCTGTAACGTATTTAAAGGTTTTCCATAACGCAGGAGGATATATACGCTGGAGCTTCCAGGAGAGAAAGTGTGGTTTATTTATTTCGCAATAAATATTTTAAATAGTTAACTAAAAGTTATTCATTAAAAATAATGGTCTATAAAACCGTCTCAGTTAAGTAATGAAAAATCGATTTATTTTATTCATTTTTATACGTATAACGACATCAACTGAGCTTCGTCATCAATTCAAAGTATCATTAGAGCCAGTATAATGAATTGTTTTTCGAAACACACTCTAAATAAACAGTAATGACTTGAACTAAAACTACTTAGTGGATAAAAGGAAAAAATATACGGATGCTGATAGGCAATAATGTGTCAACCCACAAAAAGAATCAAATCAAATTTAGAAATATTGATTGATGTATTCTGGTAATGCATTTCATATTTATCATTATACAAAATAAAATTATCTGATAATATTGACGTGTGTTTGCTATTTTGGATTATGCAATAATCTCACAAAACTGATAAACGTATTATTAGATCAAACTCTTTAGTAGCCAATCTACTTCAAATTCATTAAAGTTGTTATCAAAATAGGAAAATAAAAGATGGATAATACTTCTTCGAACAGATTTATTAAGAATAGTTTAGACATCTTTAGACGCCATTTTCTCAAAATAAAGTCCGTGAGGGTTGACACAGTATTGCTTATCAGCGTTTATATATACAAGATGTAAAGAACCATGTGATGGATATTTTAACTGCGTCATGATAATCGATATTTACGTAAGAAAATGAACAAAACTTTTTTTTACTTCTTACCTTAAAATTTATAAGAGTTTGGTTCAGAAATTATGGAGTTATGAGGTATAAATAAAAAAATAAAACATACACTGCGAATTGAGACCAATTTTAAAAATCGATTGAAAAGCTTACTTACCAGTAGGCTAATTGCGTTTAGCTACCGTTATAACAAATGCTACATTATAATAGTTGATTCCTGATTTTTGTACTAATATAAAAACCTTCAAAATATATCGTGTTGTGATAGCAAGACATCCTGGTTTGTATTCGTTTATACCCCTATTATAAAAGGTAAAATTCTAATCTAATCTCTGAAACTTCTGATCCGATTAAAAAAATCTTTTCACACTAGATACCATTTAGTCAGAAAGGCTATAGGCTATATAACATCACGTTACAAAACACACGAGTGTAGCAATAACCATAAACGCGAAAGAAACTGCGAAGGGTATCTAGTCTATTTATGTATAATTCAAACCCAATACTAAAATACTGATTGACTGATTCATTCGAACCTAATACCCATTAACCTTTAGTGTATCTGGCATTTGATCTCTAAGTGTTAATGGCGTGATTCCAAGCGTTGAAATAGTTGATAAAACCGTCAAATAAGATCTCACAGATTATTAGTTGGCACGTCGAAACGTCTGTTTTCTAACAAATAATATTTTAAATATCAAATCTTTAAGCGTTCGTGAATCTGTGCGTCTTTAGTTTGCGTTTATATTAGCAAAAGAGTCGTTTTCATTTTGAACGCTACGTGTGTCTGTGGCACCATAACTCCTAAACGCAGAAACGGATTTGGATGCGGATTTTTTATTTAAAAAAGGGGATTTTAATGATGATTCTTAGACAGGTTCTACGTAAATCGATCCAGCCATTCCAAGATAATGAGCTATTCTTAGCTGCGGTAGGAATCTTAGATGCATAATAAGTAATTGATTTATATTCAAACATATGTGTGACCTAAAATTTTAAGAATAACTATGCGAAAGAATATATTATATGCAACATAACTATGCAAAATTATGGAATTCTTGGTCGGATGCTGCAGCCAGGATCAGTAGGAAACACAACTCCTCACCAACTCACAGCAGATGTATCATATTGGTGCTCGTTAAAATAGTCTCAATGAATAGATGGTCGTTTTTTTTTTAGTTTTCAATTTTAATCAATTATGCTAAACGTCTAAGAAGAAGTCGGTTAAAAATACCCACATTCGAGGACATGCGTAACTACTGACACAAACTAATCTCCACACACACACACATGCATCTAAACGCACACGCAACCCGCAAACTAAAAACGCACACACATACACGATTAAAAACGTAATTACGCACACACATACATGATATCATTAACAAACTAATTCACACACACAATCAAACCGATACTAACTACACCATTGACGCAACGTCTGAAATTTATTCTTTGATACCGCAAATCGCGCTCCCCCAGGTCACATCAAACGAACGAATTGAGGCATTCGATCCAGACCTTCAGTGCCTTATTCTAAATTAGGGCATAATCCCCAGGGACCTGGTATGCCTCCAATTGCCCTTTATCTCAATTCCTTGTGAAGGTTTGTATCGGTTTAAGTAATTTTATTCGGTCAGAAAGTTTTGGGTTGGGTGAAAGAAGATGTCGAATAAATAAGAAAAGATTTAACTTAATAGAAACGATCCAAAAAACTTTAATAATAAATCTATTCTAATATTATAAAGCTGAAAAGTTCGGTTACTTGAACGCGCTAATAATAAAAATAAAAAAATATTTTTGTGTTTATTTATTGAGTAAGGTTATTTTACATCACAACATTTTTGTTAAAAGTTCTTTTTTTGAACGTCAAGCAAATTAATCTATCCCTCACAGTTTCAAAATATGTCCAATATTAGGGTTGAGAAAAAACCCAAAATAAACTCAAGTGGACTTTTTTTCCCATCATTACTGCCCACAGAATTAATTAAATACTGAGATAGCATGGATGCGATTGCCTCATTTCCCACGCATTATCTACACTTATATAATAAAGTAATACGAATTTTATATGTGTGAAGTAAATTCCGAAACCACTGAACCTTTTCAAAAAGTTATGTCAACATTTGAAAGATACATTAATCTAGATGGTTATAAGATATATTCTATGTATACGCAAATTATTATATCGTGTAAACGCGCGACAGGTTGGCGCAGATGTTGGCGATCCCCGCTCACGGCAAACGTCTGTATTGGACATACAGATGTGTGTCGTGGGCTGGTTGTTTTTATTCTGTGTGTTTACGGACTCCTGACATAGGATCATGAGACTCTTATGGGGACCGTTGAGTGTGGAATGTTTATTTATTTAAAAACAAAATCTAAATTAACGTTCGCGAAGCCGCGTACAAAGACTAAGTAAGCTAAGTAAATAAGAAATAATTCTATAAATAAATTCCTATAATAATGCCAACCTGCGGAAAACAATTTCCCGAAGCTACGAAAAACGCCATGTTAAGACCGCTAAGGGAGTTAGAAAGGTTTCAATGGCGTCACCGCCATAACTTTTTGTGATCCTTTTAATGAAAAGATGTTTCTGCACAATGGTTATTTTTCTGGTTAAGATATAATGGTATTCTTAATAGATATAAATTGAAATGGGCTTAGGAAGGAATTTATTGTTGAATTAATACTTTATATCGTACGAGTTTCTGCCTGCATCTTCGTCCGAGGGAGATTAGTATCTATAAGATAGATAGAAGAAGAAATATAATATAATATTTCTTACCACCATATAAGACACCTGTAAAAAAAGAAATGACATCAAAAGCAGTAATTTGCTGTTCGATGGTAATTCTGTGGAATCAATTATAATACCCTAAAACAAATGGACATTTGCAGAGCCAGAGGAGCCACAAATGCGTTGCCAGCTTAAAAAGTAATGAAGGATCAATGGCAATAGTAAGTAAACAAAAAAGGGGGATGAGATTAATCTTACAGCTGTCTCCCTGAACGAAATGTACCTAGCTTATTATAAATATTAGTTTATTCACGGCGAATGTCTACGAAAATGTGCACTATCCAGTATCCTCATCGAGCCAGCCCATGTACTATAGTCAGTGGACAGTTAGGCTCTACCAAAGTAAAATTCTAACAATCTGACTGACAGACTAAAGGACTGACTTACTGATTCATCAACGCAGACCCTCCGCTGAGGCTACAAATTTTAAATTTTAGTTAAGTTATGTGTATTTATGAGACATAGCTAATACAAAACTGAAACCTACGCGTACAAAGCCGTGGGTCTAGTGGAACATATTTTGAAACTGTGTAATCATCAATTAACATCATTAGCCGAGCCGAATCGAAAATCGAAGATGAAATGTCAAAGTACCCTCAACCGGCATTTATCCTCGGCTGCGGTTAGACTGGATGGAATAGGCCATTTGTGTAAACCATAATCACAAACATTTCGACTCGTGCCTAATCATCACGTGCTCAGTACATTTCGAAGTCGAAAGACAGTCGAAAATAGCAAAGCTGACGAATCAACTTGCTGTACATAGAATACCATCTAAAAATCTTGGGACGCCTAGATAATGAAAATTTCCAAATTTCTGTAGATCACCGACTGAGTTCGAGTACAGATGTCCTCGCAAAAGAAGGTGGATTTTCTTGAATTACATGGCTCTTTCTCTATTAAGAGTTTACGTAGTCTTTTTCGATCACGAATCATTCAATCGTCAACACAGTTAAAACAACTCTTGTCACCATCAACGTTCCTGCTGTTATTGAGCCGTCTGAAATTAGTTATTTGAAAATATGCTTGTTGTTTGGATATAGGGACTGTTTATTTTATACGACGGTCTGCGTATACTGACCCTCTCTCATATCAGAGACAGCAAGGTTATGGTGAGACTATCAGAGTGTTTTTACCAGACTACCGATAAAAGATTATGTTTAAACGTACGTATGTGCCTTTTGACTACAGCTCGTATATGACTCACAGACTATTCTCACAGAAGATCAACGTGACGTAGCTAATACAACTGCGTTGCATATGGTGATTGAGGGAGCCAAGAGTGCCCCGTTATTCCTTACCTTACTTCCTACTCCGTTTCGTCCCTCGTTCCATGTTAAGCTGGCAACGCATTTGTGGCCCTTCTGGTGCTGAAAATGTCCATGGGCGGCAGTGAAATTAACATCAGATCCTACCTGCTCGCTTACCAGCTACTAATACGTAAAAGAAAGACTTCCTACTGTCTAAGCCGGACGGAATTCAATATATGACGTATGATTAAATTCGTCAAGTTGAGAGTGGCATGAGCTATATCAATTTCCGAAATATTTATGGTAACGGAAATTACGTGACAAACACTTATCTCCAACATTTCTTCTTCAAATTCGATACTTCTGCCATCGATGGATACTTGCGTAATAGGTATAATATTAAGTACATTTCTTTTTTTTAATCTGGTATTTTATTTTTTTTTAATTTATTTTGATGTCTTGTATTTCAAATTTACATTATAGACGAACTAAAACTATAATCATTGAAATTTCATTCTTCACCTTCCACGCAATTTCCATAAAAATATATACAATGTTTTGGCTTCACGTATTAATATATAAATATGACAGTTACAATGCAGGACAATTTGCGTGCACGTAGGATAAGCTGCCGTGTCGAGCTGCATCACTTTCAATTCAATTCATTTAGTTGTTTTATTGGCTTTTAATTGTATCATATAAGCACAGATTATTTCGCCAGTATCACTTAGGATGGGGGAAGATATTGCATTGCTTTGAATTCGCTTGTCTCCGCTTCGTAATCCCGTAATTTACAGACGTCGTTTAAATCAACACGCGTCGAAGTTTTTTAATAATCAGTTAAACACATACAAAGTCAGTAACAAACATTATACAAATCGCACTACATAAAATCAGATTATAAAAGCCGTTGTGGTCATTGTTTAACGCGAATATTAATGAAAATAGTCGTTAGATAACACAAACAAACGTCATGTTTGCTTAGGAAACAACTTTCCATTAGTGTTTTGCGAAATCTGAAAATTTTGGCAGCCTATTAAAATTTATTATTTTAGGATACGAGATAAGATTTCTATAATAATAAATACGTGTTTCGTGTTTTATTTATGGTTTGAATTATCTCGCGGTATCGTTCGCGTCAAGTTTGATTTTTCTTTACAAATTTTAAACCCCATTTTATGCCCCAAGGAGGTGAATTGGTTTAGCTAGTGCTTATATCGTAACTTTCTGCATGCTAAATTTACAATACAGCACAATTAACTTATTTTAAGCTGTGTGTTACGCTGACGATAAAGATGCGTGGGCTTAGTATATGCTGAATTTCGTACAGGATAAATAATCAATTTGTAATCATAAACTGTGTTGTATTGACAATATTTTAAAAGAGTAACTATCGAGTTTCTTGCCGATTCTTCTCGGTAGAATCTACGTTCCGGACCGGTGGTAGCTTCATTATTGATGTATTTTTTTTTTTGTTTTTTCATGTATTGACGATGTGCAAAAGTGCTTGTGAAAGCCTACTTGAATAAAGTATTTTTTGATTTTGTTCATTGATCAGTCATATTTAAATAGAATTCTTCGTGGCCACTAGCTGAGATTCAGCCGAATACAACATCGTCGAAACGTCGAGCTAATTATTCGATTAGTTCATATTATTTAAAATATGAATGATATTAATCACGAAAGTTTAAATTTATAAAATTAATCGATTAAATCGTAAACTTTACAATTTGATAGAAGTAATTTGAAAAACTGGTGAAATAACCATCTATTTAACATTGATGAAAACATTTTAAAGTTTCACTTCAAATCTAACACGTCCTTCATCACCTGAATTTTAATTTAAGGTTCTATCCTTATCATCACCTGATTTTTACGACTTACATTACAAAATGCATTCTACTCGAAAATCGATTCATAAAATGGTAAAAAATACTATGTACATTGAATTGCAAAAAAATATATATTGTTATTTATTTTCAGAACCTGTTATAAGTTAATTTCCTTACATTTACTAAGTTTACATTTTAGTACAATTAGTATGCTGGAAAATCCAGCGATTCTTTATAGCTATAAACCTCTTTTAATTTGGAAACAACCCGTATATACATACATATATAAATAAATAAATAAAGCATCACACTCAACAGCCCCCATTAAGATCTCATGACCTTGTGTCGGGGGTCCGGAAACACTCACAACACTAACACAAACACCCAGACCACGACAAACATCTGTATGGAGCGGGGATCGAACCCGCGACCGTTAGCGCTTTAGTCAGTTGCAGTAACCATTGCGCCAACGCGTCTCTCAAATATGTAAATAATAATATGTTTCAAAAATATTCACATAATTTTTTTTCTTTATTTCTTCGTGTCAAAAGTTCACGCCAAATCGCCCGAACTCGCACCAGCTATTAGATAAAAAAAAAATCATCCATTGTATGTTTATGAAGAATGTCGGTTTCTTTTAAAAGTATAGACTGAATTGCGGCATAAAAGTTTTATCGTTAGAGGAAAAAGTAGCGAACATTATTAAAACTTGTGTTTTAATAATTAAAAAAGAATGCATATCGACAACCCGAGTTAGTATCTCGTAAAACAACAGTTTTAGTTCGAAAAAGGAACTTTAGAAACAGTGGCTATTAAAAGTTTCGAAGATATTTTTTATCTGTGAATTTTTTACGGTCCTTTGTCAGTTTCGTCGTCGGTGAAAGAACGTTGGAAATTCTTTTGATGTTGAATATTTTATCATTGAATTATTTTCATTCGATTTTTGAAATTCGAAAGAGTTCTATTAATCTTAAATTAGTTATCTGTTCTCGAATTAACTTTTTAAAGCGAATTACTAAGCGAGGAAGTTACTTAATACTGATTAATCATTTATAAAATTAAAGAATTGTTATATTTAGGAACATAATTTATTATTATTTTAGTATATATATTTTTAATAGCTTTTCCTTCTGGTTTATTCTTAATAAATAAAACCTAGTGAAATAGTAGTTAGTAGTTCTTAGACCATCAAAAACGGGGTGTTATGAGTTTGACGCGAGTATCTGTCAGTGGCATCGTAGATCCCTAACGAATGGATTTATTTTGATGCAGTTTTTTTAGGTTCCAATGCTGATGTACTTGGTTTAGCCAGTTATTTTTATTTGTTCGCTTACCTTGTACGCAAATGGACTCCTTGCTTATATGGTCATTAGAAAATGTTTTATGTTTTTATCTAATGAACAATGAAGGTGAACTGAAGTTATGCGTCTAGCGACATAAATAGTATTTTATACACGAGGCGCAAGAGCCGTGGCGCTCAAATATGTATCTATTGTATAAATAAAAAAGGTTTTTTTCTTTATTTTATGCAGAATATCGCGTGTAAGACTTATAGAACCCACCGATCGACCTTAATTAAAATCGAGCGCCCTATATATACGTGTTATTTTGTAACATAATCTACGCGAGCGAAGCCACGAGCCAAACTTAATGTATACTTATATTATAAAGCGGTAAAGTTTATGTTTGTGAGTTTGCATGAAGTGTATGTTTGTGAGTTTGCATGTAGGGGATAACCTCCGAAACTATTGATCCGATTTGCGAAAATAGTTTTTTGTTAGAAAGCTTATTTATTTAGGAATTTCGTTCGTTCGTTCGATCGTTATAGGAACGATGCAGTAACCATAAACACGAGTAAAACCGCGAGGGGGAGCTAGTATTCTATAAACAAACAACAACCTGTATAAATTTGATTATACAGGCTTAGGCTAGCTAATTATACCGCCCAAAAAAAAACTTTCTAAATATTGAAGTTCCAATTTAATAAAGAAGTTACTTTCATAAGTATTCTTATTAGTCTTCAATGACTAAACAAGTTTGACGTAATTTTAATAAAAAAAAATTATTACTTTTGACGTTTACGAGAAGCGTTCCTTATTAAAAAATAATTTCTTTTAATCGAATTATTTCAATTTAAAATTTTAACTTTATATTTACTTCATTAACAGCCTCTTTTTTTAAAGTCGGTTGAAAATACGAGTTTGTGAAAATTAATAAAATTATTAATATTAATCATAGTATATGAAAGCAAATTATTATTAAAATTACTTGCAAAATAACTAATATCTAATGAATTAATTTATTTTCGAATTATTTTATTTAGAATATAAAATAACTCTATTTTTTTTATTTAAAAGATTGGAATACCTAATAATATCGTGTATACTCCTTCCCAATATTATTATTCAATATAATGTAATATTACGATATTTTAGGCTTTGCAATTAATAAAATTACCACCGATTCCGAATATTGATTCTAATGAGAAGAACCGACAAGAAACTCGCTAGTTATTCTTTTCGATAACAATTTTTACACAATTGACATATAAGTATAGGATATGGAATGACATTGCAAATACACATAAGTTAACAAATAAATATAGCCATTCAACGGGGTAATGCTTCCAGTAATTTCTGAACTGTACCTAGATTCAGTGGCTTGGATGAGGCCTATAATCTTTTGTAATAAATTATCCTTTCAATATTCGAAACATTTAATTAAGGAACGTTTTTCCGTATTTATTTACTTCAGAAGACTTGATTTTTTAAATATAGTTGAATATATGATGCACTATCAGAATACATCGATAACTCCGAATTCGAATCACCGATTCTTTTTGTGGGGTGACACATTATTGCTTATCAGCATCCATATTTTTGTCATAACAGAACACGCCATGTTTTTACCAATAACAGACGATCTAACATTATAGTCATAATTTTTAACAAGTTCCTACGGATCTAGTTAGTAAAAACGCTAAAACGATGGAGTTGCATATATCAATTCATTTGATTAAAATGAACCAACAAACAGAATGCTCAACCTACTCACAAACAAACGAAGCACTTTTAATTTATATACTTTCCATTGGTTTTTCCAAAGCGGATTACTCAAATAGTTTCAAAGGAAATTGCTCAACGGAAGCGATTTAGAAAAAACAACTAAAAGATCCCTTATGTCCTAATGAAAGTCTCTACATTTCTGAAGCTGTGGTCTAGGTTTTTAATTGGTTAAAGATCCATTTATTTCTCAAAACGTCTAAGAGAAAAAAGGTTTTTTAATGGAATCATTTGTTAGTAACGAAGTTTCAATACGGGTTTTTTTTAACAATGTATAAATTTTAATCTAGTCCATAAATTTACTTAAGTTATTTAATATACCTTTTCCTCCGACTTTGCTTTTTGACATGAGAGATTTGAATTATATAGCCCCTCACGGTATTAGGGTTACTGCTTCGATCCTAGGAGTTGTAGGGTGCTATTGTATAGCCTGTACCTTTACTGAATCGCTTTTTAATACAAAAAGAAATTTTCATATCGAATCAGTAGTTTCAGAGTTTACCTTCTACATACAAATTTTACCATTTTATAATATTAGTGTAGATAAAGAAGTAATAAGATTTTTTTAGGTGGACCGAAGCCACAGAATCTATCTTTAAAAAATTGACACCATTTGAAACGTACCTTATTTAGATAGTCACTAGACCCGTTGATCTGTTATCGAGCGGGATGAAAGATAATTAAATTAAAAAAGGGATCGGAGATAAAAGAGTAAAAATTAAGGGTTGTATATAATTTTAATGCCACGTTATAGTAAAATAAAAACCAAAAAATTTTGTCCAAAAATTAAAAATGTTAAGGGTGAACAACCCTTAGCTATTAGGGGTATGAAAAATTGATAGTAGCCGATTCTCAAATCTACTGAATATGCAATTTGGTAAAATTAGAAAAGACGTTTCGGAGGAGTGAGGTAACTAAAATTGTGACACGAGAATTTTATATACATATCTTTTTTTTCAATGATTCAATGTGGTATTTTTTTAGCTTTTTGGATTCTACATTAAACGCGCCAATTTTTGAGATAACTTGCAGATTCCGTGTAGTACAAATTTTTTTTAGTTTTAGTTCTCAAAGTATAGTGATGCAAAAGACAAAAACCTTTAAATTGAAATTCAAGTGACTTTTTTTCGCACATGATAGACTTAGAGTCCTGAATTTTATTTATTTGATAAATACATTATTCTGCATTAAGAAACATTAACAACGATTGAGAAAGGTTTAAATTTGTAGCCATGGCAGTCAAAAAACGTACTAAAGAAGTCATTTTTCGGACTTTTCACATAATGGCTCCTATCTCAGAAACCAAGGGACTTTTACAAAAACCTTTTTTGTCAACAGACTCGTTATGACCTGGCCTATATCCCATTTCAATTTAATCGTTGAGTTTCGGGACACCCTGTATAAGATATATCGCTGGTTTGCAAGAATATCGTAGTAATTCAAAATTCTAAAAATTGAACTGAGTACGTCAAAAAACCATAAATCTTTGATGTTTTATCATGAAGAGTTGCGATGGTGAATTTTCTTTAAATCAATAAAGTCATAACATCCACGGATCGTTCAAATTTTGCAGACCAACATATTAATAAAGAAATTAAAAAACCCCATTCCTTAAAATTCATCATTTTAGTTGCATCGATATTCTTGAAAAGCAGCGATATTAATGTTAGATATAAGCATATAATTTAAAACTAAAGTATACAAAAATGCAAGCATATCCGCGAGCAAAGCTATGTATAATTAGCTATACAGGACGTTAACTTGTGAGGTTTACCGATGAATCAACAAGTTAAAACTAACAAGTTATCAAAGTTAACATGAGCAGGTAGCGCTCAAACGTGCGAAGTTAACCAAATAACATATGGACGTTTAAATATCACTTAACCGGGATTGGTAATTAAATTGGGTGAAATTATGAATATATATATGATAAGCTGTGTCAACCCACAAGAAGTCAAATTCGGAAATATTAATGTATTTCGATACTGCGTCACATTTAACATTATTACGAAATCAAGTCATATAAACTGAATAAGTACGGAAAAAGTTTCTTTATTTAATGTTTCGAATTTCTAGTCCGTTTCATTTTGTGCAATTTATAAAATCATCTTAGATATTTGAAAAACTTATTATTAGATGAAACTTTTCATTATACTAATCTGCTTTTTATTCACGATACTTTTTATCAAAATATAAAAGAAAACATGGATATATAATTCTTCAAATAAATTGGTTAAGAATAGGTTTGATATCTTTAGACGCCATTTTCTCAGAACAAAGTCCGTGTGGCTTGACTTAGCTGATCAGCGTCCATATAATGTTTTAAGGTTTTATAGATGTATTTAGTGAGAAAAAAAATTAAAATGCCTTAGGGATTTGATGCCACTTAATATGTTTGAAGCGTCTACATAAAAAATCATCATTATATCAGCTTTCAAAAAGATAAAACCGCATTAAAATTGGTCCATTCGTTAAGGAGTCATGATGATAGACACACAGGTATACACGTCAAACACATGGATGCCGATAAAGAATAATGGGTAAATCCACAAAAAGTCGAATTTAGAGATATTGATGTATTCTTATAACGCATTTCGTATTTAACATTATATAAAAATTTTTCAAGTAATTTAAACTAAATAAATACGGAAAAAAGTTTCTTAATCAAATGCTTAGAATATTGAAGTAAGTTTCATATTTTGGATTATGCAATAATTTCATTTATTTGAAAAACTTATTATTAGATAAAACTCTTTACTAGCCTATCTGCTATTAATTATTTTTACTTTTTATCAAAATAGAAAAGAAAAAATGGATGTATGCTTCTTCAAACAGATGTGTTAAGAATAGGTTCGAAATCTTTAGACGCCATTTTCTCAAAATGAAGTCCGTGTGGCTTGACACAGTATTGTATATCAGCATCCATATAACAATTTGCTTTCTTAAGTCTGGGACTAATTATGAAAAAAAGTATAAGATCTCAAAGAATAATAAATATTTAATTCTAAATTAAATAATATTATATAATTTTTAAATATTTTTTTACGAAGCAATTTTTCACACAGATACACGTGTCAAAATTATAACATCTCAATTTCTTAGTGTGGGTTAAAAAGGAAATAAGCATCGCGAAAAAGTATATAATCTTACAGGTTAATAAAAAACATAGTGTCTTATCTCGTCTAAATTAACAATATATATTTTTTGCCAAGAAATTTTTTATCGTTATCTTAAAATAAAAGTATGCATTATGCATGAGGACCATTTCGAGATATTTTCAGGGATACTGCCAAAAGGCGGGAACCCATAATTCATATACTGTTATGTTCCCCCATCACATATATCATACTCATAGATGCTAGAGAAATTATATTGAAATTTCTTGGTATACCAACGAGTAATACTATTATTTGGTTCATTTTGTTTTGTTTCAACGTTTCTGCGTCTATTGTTTGGGAATATTTTATTTTAACAAATAAGTTACGAAATGTTTATATCTATTAATATCAATATATATAAATATAAGTCAAAGGTGATTGACTGACATTGTGATCTATCAACGCACAACCGAAACCACTGGACGGATCGGGCTGAAATTTGGCATGCAGGTAGATGTTATGACGTAAACATCCATTAAGATAGGATTTTGATTAATTCTACCCCCAAGAGGATAAAAGAGAGAATGAAAGTTTGTATGAAACTTTGTCAATTTTAAACCGATGTGGCTGACACTTTGCATGTATAAAGTTAATATGACGTAGGTATCACAGACATCGCAGACGAAGTCGCGAGCACCAGCTAGTTTTTATATAAGGTCACAAGCAAAGCACTATCATGAGCTGCAACTTTAAACTATCAATTTGACAGCTTTTAACTAAAAGCATATGAAAGTACACACGGTACTCTCATCAAAAGTACAATTATAAAAAAATTTTGTCTGTCTGTCTGTCAGCTGTTAGCAGATAGTTAATGTTAAAAGAAGTAACTCAGGCTACTTTCATTTTAGAAATGTTATTGTTCTAGCCAGGATTCGTACCCGCTGATTTAATAAAAAGTATCACATTTGGTTTATATAAAAAAAAATCTATTGATTCAATTCTCATGAATAAAGAGGCTTTTAAAATAACAAAGTTCTTAACGCGATCGAAACCGTGCACAAAAACAAGTTACAAGGTACTTATGTGTTACATGGAGTATCTTAGAAGATTATACATGAAATAATCGTTTTTTCCATCCCAAGGGTGTACGGATAGTTTTACGTCACAACATCAACCCTTGACGCACGTTTTCCTACTATGTTCAAGCATGCTTGACACACGATCGGCGATAAAACAATAACCATAAGAACGCTATCAAATCAATCGATAGATACTAGGCGTGGCAAATCACAACAATGCTTTTCCACTTATATCTTTAACTAGCTACTCCGTGCGGTTTTGCTCGCGTTTAGCGTTATCTCTTTGCTCCTGTGTTATGCCGTTACCTCCAGGTAGAGACTACATTCCGAAACGGTGGTAAAGTTTTCATATCTGAATTATAGCCTTCGCAAGTTCTAAACTTACAAGTATTTGTCGGTTCTTATTTTATAATTCCGTAAATTTGAATTGTTGGTATAAACTAGCGATCGAACATAATAATTCGTTGGTAGGTTTATAAAAACTAGCCAAGACAGACCTTAGGCTACAATACATTATCTTATGTCATAAGAAGATATGATATGTTATACTGTTACTTATAAATAAATTTCAGGACTGACCATTGAACTTGGCACCCATTTAGATCTCACTTCTTATGTCGTTGAAGTCAACAACCAAGGCATTTATTATAATATTGAACTTGGCTCTCATTTCACATTTATGTTTTTGATTGGATTAGTATATACTGTTCGTCTTATAATTAATGTCCTTACAATGTGCGGTTCTATAAATCTAACACATCAAATTTTGCATTAAAGTAAAAGTTTTTTTTAATATTTTGTGCGCTATCTTTCGCGCGCCATTAGACTCGTTGGCGTTGTTTTCACTAGAAAGTCTTTATGTTATTCTCTGATTTATTACAAGTTAAGAGTGAACTGAACTTGTGAACGCGCGATGGATAGGACGAGGCGTTAGAGCAGTGGTGCTGAAATATTTAACTACTAGCTATATCCCGCAATTTTACTCGCTTTAATTGCAGGAAAAATTATATTTTTTATTAGCTATCTGTGAGTGAAAGTTCCGTCAAAATCTGTCAAAGATTAACTGGAATAAACAAGCAGACAGACAGACAGAAAAAAGTTTTTGATGTAAGTACCGCGTATACTTTCACATAGGTTTAGTTAAAAGCTGTTAATTGGAAATAACAAAGAGACAATTTTATTTCATCAAATATAATCAAAATGTCGTGTTCATATTTAATATAACGGGTCTTATCGTGATAACTAATGGAAGTAATAACGTTTCGACGAAGTTGCATTCGTCGTGGTCAGCTCGTGACCCATTATATTAAATATGAATAGTATAAACCGCGAAAGTTAAAATTATAAAATGTCACGTGTTAATCCTATGAAACCGCCCATTTGAAGGACCTTAACGAAAAGTCGTACGCCCTGTATCACCTTGTAGTAATATAGCATCTATCAATCAATACCTTTGATACCAGTTCTAAGAACGCCATGGCATGTATAATAGACGCGGCAACCAAGAAATATACAACAAAACATTTTCAAGGAAATTATATAATTTCCGCGTAACAATTATTCAAGTTCGTTAAAGAAACTTCCTACCGCTTAAATTGCGTCTTTTCCTTTTAAAGGGTCACTTGATGGCCGTGGAAAATATTATCACGAGGTTCCGTAGCCAATGGGTGTTAATGGAACCCTGTTATATCCAGTTTCGCGAGTGTCGGTCGGACACGAGGCAAGTGTGAAATTGCGAAGATTGAATTTGAACATTTGATTTTATTTTGAAATTACAATGGCACTAAATAGTACTAAACTAACTATAATAGTATAAGACTAAATTTAAAGGACAAACATCACATTCCAATAAAGAATCGTTACAATCATGTTTCGCGAGCGCAATTTGCCAAATGCCATTGAATTTCCACCGAAGATTTACGATCTTCCTCTTCACTAGATAAGGGACACTAAACAGAAGAGACTATTTCGAATTTTTATCGATTCAGCCCCCATAACACGCTGTCCATCATCTTGGCAAGAACATAAAGGGAGCTATTTTTCACATCAACCCGTCACATCGGAAGGGTACTGAATTAGATTTGGCAACAAAAGAATGAATTAAGTAATGTTTGCGTACCCATTTTATTGTTGGAAAAAAAAAATTATCGTTATAAGCTTTTAGGGTAATGAATGGGACGCTCGGAAACCTTTTTATACCCTTGGAATTAAAATGTCATAATGTGGATGCATGTTCAAATAAGAAGGACATCTCCAATATTTTTTAAATTTTATTTAAGGCTGTTTTTGTTTAACATAGTTCAACTGAAGAGTTAAGTTTTATAAAAGTAAAGTAACAGCCTGTAAATGTCCCACTCCTGGGCAAATCTTCCCTTCTATTAAGGAGAAGGTTTAAGAAGCTCAATCCACCACGCTGCTTCACTGCGTATAAGCGGATACATGTGTCAGAATTTCTCCAGGCACATGCAAGTTTCCTCACGATATTTTTTTTATCGCCAAGCTCGAGATCAAAATCAAAAATCAAAATATACTTTATCCAAGTAGGCTCTCACGAACATTTTTGAAACGCCAACACATAAAAACAAAATAACATCAATAATAAAGCTACCACCGGTTGAATTTAAATCCAAATTTAGCACTTGAAAACTCAGCGGTGCTAGCCGGGGTTTGAACGCGGAATCATCGGTTGAGATCGACGTGTGACCACTAGCCTATCTCTGCTGCAATTTAGTAAAATTAAAGTTTTAATATAAGACTAGGTATTGAATATGGAAACCTCCATTTTCAAACAATTGCCCACCCATCCACAATGCATGTCTATTCATCAACCCGCAATGAAACGGCATAGCAGATTGCGCTCCTAATTGTCCCCTTTAATAAGAAAATATATTACTCATGGGAATTCAGGACAATGGAGTATAAATCGAAAACGGGGAAAGAATGTGCAAGAATCCTAATATTATAAATGCCAATGTGATTTTGTTTGTTTCTTTCGTATCACCTTAACTATTTATTGGATTGTCATGAATATTGTCACACAGAAAATAAATTACATTTTTACACTTAACGGTGAAACTATCTCCATCTAGACACGCGAAAAAAGGCTAGGCTTGCGAAGGCTATAATTCATATATGAAAACTAGCCAAGACAGACCTCGGGCTACAATACATTATCTTATGTTATAAGAAGATTTGATATGTTACTTATGAATTCAGGATTGACCATTGAACTTGGCTCCCATTTAGATCTCACTTCGTTTGTCGTTGAAGTCAACAACCAAGGCATTTATCGTAATATTGAACTTGGCTCTCATTTCACATTTATGTTTTTGATTGGATTAACACCTTACGATCCTGTGTCGAAGGTCCGGGAATACAGAACACAATCACCAGATGTTTATCATGAGCGAGAATCGAACGAGCGATCAAAGGTGCTTCATTCAGTTGCACCACTGCGATAACCTTTCGTCAAAGAAACGAGCACAGAGTATCTTTTACCCGGAAAAAGTAGTATTCTTGAGGTATGCAAAAATATTTTTTAGACCGTCATCCGGCGTATAACTATATGGATGATGATAAGCAATAGTGGGTCAACCCACAAATCATCAAATTCGGAGATATTGATGAATTTTGATAATGCGTCACCTATTTAACATTATATAAAAAAATCAAGTCATCTGAACTACAAAAGTAAAAAGTTTCTTAATTTAATGTTTCTAATTTCAAGTAAGTTCCATATTTTGCAATTTATACAATAATCTCAAATATTTGAAAAACTTATTATTAGATAACATATTAAATATATCAATCTGCTTTTAATTCATTATACCTTTTACCAAAATAGAAAAGAAAATATGGATATATACTTCTTTAAACAAATATATTAGGAATAGGTTTGACATCTCTAGACGCTTGACACAGTATTACTTATCAGCGTCCATATATGAGCTAAAAAAGGTAAAATTTAAGTGTAAAGTAGATGTTATCTGTGAAACTACAGATCCGATTTGAAAAATTATTTTCGGATTAAATTTTTATTGAAGAACGTTATAGGCTATATAACTTAACTCATAGTAGCGAAACAGTAACCATAAACGCGAATGAAACCACGAGGGGCAGCTAATAACTCATAAGCTATATTCATAGCTCGTTTTGTACTCACGTATATGTATTTATTGTCTTAGTGGACACTTGTAATTCTTTTTAAATATTTTTTTATACTTCCTTTATTATATGGCGTTTTACTCCTGAGGTTAACTGTAAGAGATTACTATTAGTGATAAGAACTCCTTTGTATACTAATGTTTTACGATCTTTCATTTTCTAACTATTAAGTCAACTTTAAAATGTGTACAATGAAGAATATTATCTATCATTTTCTTGCTAACAATGCCGGAAGAGAAGCAAAAATAAAAGAAAGACCTTAACAATCCGGGTAACAATATCAAACCAAAACTTTGTTAACGCTTTTAATAAGCTAGAATTGAGTTTAATTAACAATGTCGATAAGGGCACAGGCGTTAAACCATTAATTTACCCCCAAAATAAACGTTTCTCCATTAGTCTTCGGGGTCATTTGTCTCTGTCCGTCTCTTAGTGCGGTAAGTCGGTGCTTTTTATGCTTTATAGTTTTAACTTGATTGTGTTTCTTGATTATGGTTTTCATTATTTTATTTTTTCAACTAGCTACCTCTCGTGGTTTCGCTCGCGTTTATGGTTTCTGCTTCGTACCGTATAACTTGGTGTTATATAGCTTATATCCTTATTCAATAATAATACGGGGTATTTGACACAAAAATTAATTCTTTAAATCGGATCAGTAATTTTAGAGATACCCCAATGTGACAATGTATATTCTTTATTGCACTAAACATTTGTTACAGTAAATAAAAAAGTAAATATACAGGCAAAGGTGGACTTATCTCTAAAAGAGATGTCTTCCAGTCAACCTATGGAGGTGTGTGAAGAGGTCAAACAGCGGGCAACAGTGCTTAAATGAAATAATAAAAATGTACCTACATATATGTATAAATACAATATGTGTATATATATATGTATATATATATATCAATACCAATACCCCCTACAAACTTACAAATAAACAACTTTAATTCTTTATAATATTAGAGGTATTAGCGTCTGTAAGAATAAGGCCTTAAACACATAAACACGTTGTAAAGACGCGCCGTGGCATGTTATGACGTTGTATCGTGATGAAAATTTAAGGCCGTGTGTTTGTATCCTCGGGATTTGGTGTCTTGTGGTTTCGACGCTTGCTCGCTTGTGCCTTTGCACATGTGGGAGGGCGAGCAATGCTTGCCCACTGCATGTGCATGTGTGTGCATATGTTTACTTACCTGCTTATGGTGCGTATGCATTTGCATGTGTAAAAAATGGGCGGTGCTTGCCTGCTTTTGCTGCATGTATGTGTGCATATGTGGGAAGGTAGGCGGTACTTACTTGCTTGTGCTGTATGTGTGAATATGGGATCGGTGCTCGTGCTGTATGATACCGCGTATTTTGTATCATTGTGTGTTTTCGGACCCCCGACACAAGGTCAGGAGTTCTTAATGGGAGTTGAGCGTGATACGTTTATTAATTTATAAAAGTTTCTTTGACACCGACTGACGAATGCAGCGCAGTTTGATTAAATGTTACCCAATATCCGGAAAGGGTAAAAGGCCATCCTAAAAACCTATTCGTATCGCTGACAAAAGCCATGAGGAATCCCAACGAAGTCTTTTATCTTGTTATTTACTCGGTATGTTTAAAATTAAAAAGAGTTTTAAAAAAGAAAACGACTTCTAAAGCAAAGTACGTAATCCCATTTACGTAAATCACACTTATACCAGTTATTTTGATTAAAACTAAATTATTAAAGCGATTTTGAAAAACATACTCTCTCATTACTATTGCTAACTTACAGAATTGTTTGCATTAGCAAATCCGTAAGTAAATTACGTAATTAATTTATAAGAGTAAAGGCTTCATCGGAAGTTATCAGCCTCATAAACTACGAATTTTGGGTTTCAATAATGTCTCAAATAGAAAAAAAAATCATCGTTGGATATCATTACATGTGGGATAACTTTGTCAGGAACCGGTGAAACAGGACCTAATTCTCGCAAATGTAGCACTTGCTAAAATTATGCAAGTACGCTCAAAATTGAAACGTTATTATATTCCGTACTTTGCAAACATTCGTCATACTCAGAATCAAACTAATTAATTAAGGGAAAAGAGCATTAGTGTCATATTTCTGTATACTTATTAGTAACTCAATATAAGTTTGTCATGATTCGATCAGAGCTGTTCGTAGCTCATTCGAAACTCAACTGTGTAGCTTAGTAATAAAGTCGGTTTTACTTCAAGATGTAAATTTGCGAAGTTATTTTGAATACATAGTACAGATAACGAAGTTTGGTGATTGACTTACTTCTGTTCTGTTTGTGTTCGAGTGACAAGTGAACAGCCTGAGTTCGTGATTGTTTAGGCTTGGGAGGGGACGATTTGCTGATAGGGCATTCGATATTTTTAATGTTGAAACATTTTTGGCGACGCAGGTTTAATCTCTGTTAGCAATTATGTACTAATAATTTAAGTAATACTAATATTATAAAAATGTATTTCTTTATAGGTTTCTCTGACGTTGTGGGTGTGTTGCCAGCCTTTTGGAAAAAGAAATACACTCGACGCTTGAAATCCCCTAAATTATATTTAAATTCAAATTCAAAATATATTTAATAAATAACTTTTTTGGAACGTCATGTTATATATTAGTCTTTAAAGTACAAAGCTACCACCGCTTTAAAAAACCTCAGAAGATCATTTCACAGCCTGCACGTAGAATATACATGTCATGTTAATATACTAATATTATAAGAGGTAGAATTTGACTGCCAGTTAATATGTAGGGGGTAATTTCTGAAAGTACTGAGCCGAATCGAAAAATTCTTTTTGCTTTGGATAGCCGGTTTATTGAGGAAAATTTTAGGCTATATTACACCACAAGTCATAAGAATAAAGCAATTACCGTAAGCGCGAGTAAAACCGCGAGAAGCAGCTAGATGTATCTACAAATCGAATATGTATGTTTCTTATAAACCCCAAAACGGCTGAAACGATTTTGATAATTTAGGCAATCCCCAAACTAACCCAGCGGGTGATTTGTGAAGTTTCAAGATTGTATCACCAGAATTGGACGCTGATAAGCAATACTGTGTCAAGCCACACTGACTTCATTTTGAGAAAATGGCGTCTAAAGATGTCAAATATATATATTCTTAACAAATATGTTTGAAGATCCATCTTTTCTTTTCTTTTTTGATAAAAGGTATAATTAATTAAAAGCAGGCTGATATATTTAATATATTATCTATTAAAAAGTTTTTTCAAATATTTAAGATTATTGTATAAATTGCAAAATATGGAACACACTTGGAAATGGAAACAATTAATTAAGAGACTTTTTCCGTACTTATTTAGTTTATATGACTTGAATTTTTTTTAATAATGTTAAATAGGTGATGTAGTATCAAAATATATCAATATCTCTCAATTTCACTTTTTATGGGTTGACACATTATTGCTTATCAGCATCCAGTTCGTATATCGCTCTTTGGCAAGCGGGTCGCTAGTTACGAATAAAATCATAATAAATTGCAGTATGTTCGTGTTGTTACTTTTCCGACTATTATAACAGTACTATGTAATTGCCGCCTAAACTTTAACCCTCCACTGACGTTAACGAATGAGGCGCCATTAGAGTCATAAGTCCTGAATATCTAAGGCTCTGTTATGACATCACAGCGAGAATCTATGTTTTTATCAACTATTATCTTCGACCATTAACGATGGACTGTTGGAATGATACTTTTCAACTAAAAAAGATTCTTAATTCGAAGAGTTTGTTTTTTTTTTTTTAATTTTAATATTGCGCCGACTTCAAAATGTTGTAGAAAATATTAATTTTTTGCTTTTTAGCTTGTTTTCGATGTCAGTTTTTTTTTTAAGTTTTTTTTTTAATCGAAATAACTGGTATACGGGTGATATTCTTCTGAAATATTCTAGAAAACGTTCATTATGGTTTTTACTTTACTTATTTTGTTTTTATACCAGTTTTTTTTTTTGTTTTTATTTTTTACTTTTTGCCAATGAAGTTACATTTTTCGAAAAAAAAATACATTGCGCATTTATAGGGTTAATTCTCCTGCTACACTTGTCTGAGTCTCAATGTTAACGCCTGATAAAAATTGTATATTCAACTAGTATCTTGATATATTTCTGTTTAGAAACTGAGTCGGGAAAATTGCCACCCAAGCTACCGCTTAGTCAATACCAGATCTCAAATGAATTATATAAAATACTAGCTGTCGCTCGCGACTTCGTCTGCAATGTATGTGTTGCCTACGTCATATTAGCTTTATGCTTTAAGTCTTAGCCCGATCGGTTTAAAATTGACAAAGTTTCATTCCCTATTTTATCCCCTTACCGTTAGAATTAATCAAAAATATTTTCTTAGCGGATGCCTACGTCATAACATCTACCTGCATGCGAAATTTAGCCCGATCTGTCTAGTGGTTTGGGCTGTGCGTTGATAGATCACTATGTCAGTCAGTCACCTGTAAGTTACATATATTAAGATGGGCCACATCTGAGTAATGTTTAAAACAAAATGTTTATTTACTCATTAGGCGAGAATCACGCTTATAAGGCTCTCAGACTTTCATAAAAATTTACATAAGTTATTTCTCATTGTTTTACACCTGAAGAATCTTTTGTCAGTGCCTAATTTTTACATTCACAGCTTTCGTAACTACTTACGACGTATCTGTTACATGTTACAAAGTTGTTTTATATCGCTCTACAAATTAAATCTTACAAAAGTAATGCTTTACAATGTAGAGGGTTTATCGTTTAAAACTGTCACAAACAAAATATCTAAGTTTAAGACAATTTGATAGAGAGTTCCAAGATTGGATACCAGAACCATGTAATAACAATACTGAGTTATTAAAACGAATTTATTATATATCTAGACTATTTTTATCTATGGTAAAATGGCAAATATCCCACTGGCGAAGGCCTCCTGACGCGATAAGAAGAAGGATTCTGTGACAAATGGCTGGCAGTTTCAGGGTGGCTTGGGGAGCATGTTTTAGAATTTATACTGACAATTTGACTTGTTATTGGCTGTAATAGGATTTATGTTAATATTATAAGCACTAAAATCTGTCTAGGCCCTATATTTTCGAAGCTAAAGAGAACTAAATTGACGATATATTTATCTATACATTAATACATATTTATGTATTAATACGTGAAGCAAAAACAATTTTTTACGAAAATTGCGCGGTCGGTGGATTACAAAATTTTGCACACTTAGAGTTTACTAGCTGGTGCTCGCGACTTCGTCTGTGATGTCTGTAATG
Source organism: Hypolimnas misippus (assembly GCA_037950945.1). NCBI lineage: Eukaryota > Metazoa > Arthropoda > Insecta > Lepidoptera > Nymphalidae > Hypolimnas > Hypolimnas misippus. Next base: position 9,921,705 of record JBBEEQ010000009.1, read on the forward strand.
CCTACGTCATAGAAGCTGTATGCATGCTAAATTTCCGCCCCATCTGCTTAAAATTGACAAAGTTTCATACTAACTTTCATTGCCTATTTTATCCCCTTGGGGGCAGAATTAATCAAAATCCTTTTTTAGTTAATGCCTACGTCATAACTTCTATCTGCATGCCAAATTTCAGCCCGATCCGTCTAGTTGTTTGGGCGTTCACTATGTCAGTCAGTCACCTTTGAATTATATATATATTTTGATGTAGAGATAAATGATTCATTCATTCATTCATGATTTATTCATTCATTCATTCAGAGATAGAGTGCGGAATCCTTATATATTTTTTAATAAAATTGCACACACTATGTATTTGACACACTCATGTATATAACTCTTTTGTTTTTTATTCAAGTCTGTGGTCAAATTGGGAATATACTACACATTAATACGTGAATCAAAGACATATTAACAATCATATTTCGACCATTGGGCTACCAAATGGAATTACTTGTCCTGTCTAACTGACAGATTTATCAACGTATGACCTTTTATGTTGTAAGCATCCACTAAGAAGAGAAGTTTTGGAAGTATCATCCCGTATATATTTATAATAAGGAATGAACGTTTGAACACTTGATCGTCATTTTCAATGACACGACAATTACAAAATCTCGTTAATTAAGTTGATTAAAAAAATACTGTAAAATGTGATGTGTTACATATGCGCCCATTTATTATAAAGCCCTCGATATTTAGTTTGAACATTTATCTTATTTTAATTTAAAGGTCGGTTTACACGTACACTATTGTTGTGAATTTTTTACTTTGAACAGTCTTTGTTTTTTCGTTTAAAGTTCTTTATTGCACAACTATTAAAATAAGAGCGTTACAAAAGGCGAGCTTAAGGTTAAAAAGGCTTGTCTTCAACTGACCTCAAGACGTGAGAAAAAGAGGGTTGTTAGTGCGCCTTAAAAAAAGAGTTATGTACAATTATACATATATAACTCAAACCTTGCTTTAAACTGTTTAATAATAAAATAACTTGACCCCATACACAGATGACACGACCCCACCCCCTACCGTCGATTCCTGACCCCCAAAATTTCAGATTGCGACCGCACCTGCATACAACCCACATTTATGCAAATTATCATAAAATCCATGTTTAATTTATCCTTACTTAGACCTTTAGTTATGTAGAATTACCAATTTCAAATACAATGGTATTGATTTTGGCACCCGAAATGCCGACCATTTTGGTAGCAACTAGCATGTGACTTTGGACGACGTTACCTAGTAACCGGCTTGCGACTGAGTATGACAGTCGTTAGTAGACACTTGGGCCAAAAATTAAATTGACGTCAAATAATACTAAATTTAATAAATTTTTACTAGCTGCACGTTACGGTTTCACTTATGTTTATGGTTACCTACTAATATGATTCATAGCATGATGTTATATAGCCTATAACCTATAATAAACAGGCTAATCAACGCAAAAAGGATTTTTAAAATCGATGTAGTTGTGTCGGAGCATATTCAATGCAAACAAATAAAAAAAACTTTCTCCTTATTATATTAATTTAGATCATCGGGCAAATATAATGTTATTTTTTGTGGTTATGTTCATGTATAAATAAAAGCCATTGATTAAACTCAAAGACTAGGTACATAAAGCAAAAACAACACACGCCATGGCGCACCACGTTTTTCTCACAACGCAAAATTCATGTCAATATACAATTCTTGTAAAAACCTAGCACATTGACAAACTCGAAGGCCTCAAAGCTTTGTAACGTAAAATAGCTTTGACTCTAAAACTGATGTGTTAAATTCTCTAGGCTTTGGGGGTTTAGGCAGTGAATACATTACCCTCTTTAGCTGGGAAGTCGGGTAAAACCACAGTATGTATGGGAAGCTATCAGGTGTTTGACGCGAGCTGACAAGATCCATTAATATCGTTGGCGTGAACCCAATTATACTGAAATTCACTTTCATACTATTGTGCATATTTTTAACTTGGTAGATTTTATGGTTATTATTTAACTTTCATAGGTCGCATCTGATGTTATATAAACAATATCCTTATACATGGACGCTAATAAATAATACTGTGTCAAGTAACAAGGACTTCATTTTGAGAAAATGGCGTCTAAAGATGTCAAACCTATTCTTAATAAATTTGTTTGAAGAAGTATTTATCCATCTTTTCCTTTCTATTTTGATAAATGGTATAATAAATTAAAAGCAGATTGATATATTTAATATTTTATCTAACAATTTTTTTTTTCAAATATTTGAGATGATTGTATAAATTGCAAAATATAAAACGCACTCGAATTTCAAAACATTTTATTAAGAAACTTTGTTCCGTGCTTATTTAGTTTATATGACTTGATTTTTATATCGTTGTCTTAGATTTTCGCGATTATTATAAGTACTTTGCAAAGTGCTCGAAAGGTCGGGATGATAAAAATAATTAATATACGCGATTTAAATGCGTTTAAAATAGTTTTATTTCAATGACTTGATTTTTTTTTGAATAATGTTAAAGAGATGATGCAAAATCAAAATACATCAATATCTCTAAATTTGACTTTTTGTCGGTTAACACACTATTACTTATCAACATACACATATAGTATACATAATAAGAAAATTATACGATAAAATTCAACCTTTTGTAAATTGTACTTAGGTTTAATAAAGTAGCTGCCCTCGCGGGTTCAATCGCTTTTATGATTACTGCTTCACTTGTATGAGTCGTAACGGGATGAAATACAGCCTATAACCTTCTTTAATAAAAGGGCTATCCAACACAAAAATATTTTTTTAATTGGATCAGTAATTTCATACATTATCAACATACAAACAAAACCTCTTTACAATATTGATAAATATTAATATAGACAATGGTGGATTTAGATCCAAGGTTGGTCTCAATGGGTCCAACCCATTTGAACCAACATTCGTCCCGTTGGACATTGTATGTACCGCTAACAAATCCAATCATCTTGAGCACTATGTCCTAAAAAATATCATTAAGGTGAGTCTGAGAGACGATGACGTAATTCCCGTTTCCTGCCATAAAAGCGTTAATGCGTTTTTTTATAAAGGGGAAAGTAATAGAATAACTCACGAGAAATACGTTTAATGAATACTAGCATTCCGCCCGTGACTTCGCGTGGAATTCGATTATATCGAGCTCCAGTTTACATCGCATTCCCACAGGGTCAGTGCATTCGGGATTAAAAGTAGCCTTTTCGAAGCAAAATACGTAATTTCGTTTGCTTGAATACTTTACCTATTTAATATAACGGGTCTTCGCGATAGTTAATGGTACGAGTAGTAATACCTTTTTTATTGCTCGACGTTTCGACAAAGTTGCATCCGTCATGGTCACGAGGTGACTGTCAGCACGTGACCACGACGGATGCAACTTATACCGTTATATTAAATATGAATAATTTAAATATGTTATTGAAGTCATATCTCATTTTCAAGAAAATCAAATTGACAGACACGTTAGCTCAGTAGTCACAGAAGCGTTAACGATCACGGTATCAATCCCCGTTCACGGCAAACGTCTGTATTTGTCATACAGATGTTTGTCGTGGTCTGCGTGTTTATGTTTATCTTGTGTGTTTCCAAGCCCCCAACACTGAATCATGAGATCTTAATGGGGCCGTTTAATGTAATGCGTTTTTTATTAAGACTTTTTTGGACACATCGAAACACACAAATGTGTACATTTCATCTACATCAAATGCTCATTAATCATTGATTTCTAGTATACAACAGTTAACTATTTAAGATATTACATCCATCCCTAAATATATACGTAACTCCATTTTGTGGCCGTAATGAAGATGTATGGCGCTAAGCTTGCGGCGACTGAACAATGAAACAACAAGTATGCATTTAATTAGGGTTCCGTATACGCATTGATAGATGTTAGTGTTGTTTTTGTAACAAGAAACTGATGATATGCTTAAAGATAATTGAGAATACGTAATAAATGAGTCGTGATCTAGGGGTAAAAGCGATATAATTAACTTTTTTTAAATGTCTAATGCTGTTAGACCTTAGCCTTGAAATCGTCAATGAGGCGGTTTAATATTATTTTATTAAGGTAAAGCCTAAATGTAGCGTAATTACAATAATTCGTATACCGGCTGGCTCGAGCGGGGAATCTGCTCATGTAATCAATTAGTCAATAAATTTTAAATAGTTAATATAATCCGTGAATTACATTAGTGAATTTTACTCTCGTAAATGATACAAAATAGCTCTGTAACCTGGTAACAGTTACCTGGCTTAGTTACCATGCCTTACAAAAGTTGAGATTCTGTCAAAAATAAGGCACTGATAGTAAAAAACATTTTGATGTAGAGCCTACTGTGAGCCTAGATGTGAGAAGATTTTTTTAGCATTTGTCTAATCGACTCGAAATTTACTATACTGTGAATGACATTAAAATAACACACTTGACCAAACTTGAACTGATGCTGCAGCGTCACCTGGAATCATCAGGATAACTTCTTACCAACTTATAGTAGAAGTCTCGTGTTGGGGGTTTTTGAAAAGGACTCAATGAATATACTCCGCGTAATCCTCTTTTTTAGTTATTAATTAAAATATTTTTAATTATAAGTAACCTAAGTAAGTCCTTATAATATAAACTTTCTGTGAGTGACAGCGCCATCAAAATTGATTTCAGAGATTACCCGCAACAAACACACTGACAGACATCATATACATTTAGTTAAAAGTTATTAATTTGAAATTATAAACTTTACAAATTAATTAATTTTATTTATTTATATAGATTACATCGTCTTAAATACCAAAACCTATAACTCCAGGTAAATAATAAATAATCTTAAAAAACAAAGCTATAACAGAAACAATAACGGAATCCTATAATTAAGCGAGAATAATACCGGAGATCGTCGGGACGCAGGTGCATTTGCTAATTAAATAAAACCCTTCCACCCGATATCCGTCAGGATTACTTTATACTTTCTCTTGGTGGGATAAATGTGTTCTGTTTTTATTAGTCATTTATTCGCTATTGAATTTAATAAAATTGAAAGGAGAAATAAACTACATAACATTTCGAATCGACTTCAAAATGGTTTCCAATTCGTTGTGGTTTTGTTTCTTGTTTGTTACCTTAAATCAGGGGGCTAATTTCGGGGACACTAAAGCTAGAATTGATAGCGATACGATAAATAATGACTAGTTAATATCTCTGAATTTGACTTTTTGTGGGTTGACACATTATTGCTTATCAGCATCAATATGTGGCGTCTCATGATGTCAAATCTATCCTTAATAAATCTGTTTGAAGAAATATATATCTATCTTTTCGTATATATTTTGATAAAAGTGTAATGAATTAATAGCAGTGGCTAGCTTACTAGCTAAAGAGTTTTATCTAAAAATAAGCATTTTAAATATATGAGATTGTAGCCTAATCCAAAATATGAAACCCATTTCAATATTCTAAATATTTGATTTAAAAACTTTTTTTCGTACTTATTTAGTTCAGGTGACTTGAAATTTTTTTATAACGAACCAAAAGTAAAGGAACAGCCTGTAAATGTCCCACTGCTGGGCAAAGGCCTCCTTTCCCATTAAGGAGAAGGTTATAGAGCTTAAACCACCACGCTGCTCCAGTGTGGGTTGGCGGATATACAAGTGTCAGAATTTCTCCCGACACATGCAGGTTTCCTCACGATGTTTTCCTTCACCGCCGAGCTCGAGATGAATTGAAACAGAAATTTAGCACTCGAAAACACAGCGGTGCTAGCCGGGGTTTGAACCCGCGATCATCAATTGATATCGACGAGTTCTAACCACTAAGCCACCTCGGCTTAACGAAAAGAAACATAACATAATTATAACGAAATGTATTATTAGAATACATTAATATCTCCGAATTTGACTTTTTATCAACAACCATGTGTAATATTGTCGGGGATAGTGTAAAACCGTGTAACTAGCTTTCACAATAAGGTCCATTTTTGCGCAATAGAAAATGGCCATAAGCCTTATTTTTATCAATAATGTGATTTCCTAGTTAATTCAAATTTAACCTTTATAGGAAAAGTTAGATACGCGGTTTTGAAATATCCCCGACGATATAGCACATCACAACACGACTCACAAGAGCGAAGCAGTAACCATAAACGCGAGTGACATCGCGACGGGCAGCTGGTAGAGATATAATACTATTGTTGGAAACAAACTATTTCATTTCTTATATTTCTTGTCAAAAACGACGCTAACTTATAAACGGTGGAACGAAATAATGAATTGGTCTATTAAATGGGCGTTTACTGTTCAAGAATTACCGTTATTATTCGGTTAACTAAGATTGACTGCTTATTATTCTAACAAAGAGGAAATTGCACTCCAGAGCGAGACGGTATTTATAAAAGGACATCTTTGTAAATTGCTTTAGGTTTTATGGCGGAATGGTGCTTCGTTAGTGTATACTGTTTTGTGTTTGACATACATGGCTCCTATAAATGCTATGTAATAAAGCCTATAACCTTAATAAATGGGGTTACCAGCCTTCAAATCGGATCAGTAGTTTCAGAAATTACTCCATACGTTCAAACGTACAAACATATTTACCTCTTTATAATATTAGCATAGATTTGTTTCGCCTTACTGCTTCGCTCCTATGAGTTTTAGTGTGATATAATATAGCATATAACCTTCAATAAACGAGCTATCCAACGCAAAAATACTTTCTCAAATCGATTCAGTAGTTTTAAATATTACCCTACATACAGAACGGAATTCCGCTTCCTTTCAACAACTAGAAAATAACTGATAACTTTCAAATGTCTAATTATTGCTAATAACCAACTCGATTGCATTAGCAAAACAAAAAAAAAAAAAAACACATCAAAATTGATCCATTTTTAGGAAGCTCCGATGCAACCAGACACACAGCTACACAGATACTCAAATCAAACCTATAACACTCCACTTTTATGGAGGGAGATTAATAAAAAGGAACACCCAGAACAAATTTCATCACTTTAGATATCTATACTAATATAAAGCTTAAGAATTTTTTTTTGTTCGAATGCGCTAATGTCAGGAACTACTGGATCGAATTGAAAAATACTTTTTGTGTTAAATAGATTATTTGTCGAGAATATAGGCTATGATACATTACACTACGACTCATAGGAGCTAAGCAGTAATCATTAACGCGAATGAAACCATAAGGGACAGCTAGTCGTATATATAATACCTATCAGCGTGATCGATTCATTTTATTAGTTTAGAAGATAAATATCGAACAACTTTTCAACATAATATGCTTTCACTCTTTTAGAAACCTTAAGCTAAAATTCAATATAACCTAGACTTTTTAATCCTTTGCGGATTAATTCTGTAAACGTGAAAGTAAAAAAAAAAAAAAGATTTTTATGGATTTTTTTCTTTAAGACGATATTTAAAAAATCTAGCTTCCCCTCGCGGTTTTACTCGCATTTATACTGCTTCGCTCTTATGAGTAGTAGCAGTAACTGTCTGTAGTGTATTAAGAAACATAATAATTACTAATTTACTATTTATTATAACTATATTACAATTTAGTAAATAAACAATCATAATTCTTGCACTGACTTGTTTGTATCTTACCAGTGGGGGTAAGCCCATAAATAACAATGAAGTATCGAGAGTGGGGTCAGTATCATTCGTATTACAGAGCATCTAATGTATTGCAAAGTAACCAATTGAAAGTGAGTACATATTCAGTGGAGTAAGCAAATGTATGAATATATTATATATGACGGGAGAGGCAGCGGATGCGCATGCGCAAGCGATCCCGAGGCCTCTCCATTTACGTGCTGAGAAAGGCCATCGCAGGGGTTTTAGTGGGTATAAATCTCCACATAACCCGATCTCCCCCCCAGGAATCGGGTATCTTTTCGAAGATTTCCCTTGCGTGAACAAAAAAAATATATATGTATATATATGAAAGTATTTAGTTAAATACTTTATTTAGTTTATATAAAGTGAAGATTTTATGACCGACTCGTTCGCCGTGGTTGCTGTTCGATTATGGAACGATTTACCTGATGCGATAAGGAAAGCTCCATCTCGAGATTCCTTCAAGCGTCAGGTAAAGAAATATTATCTGAACAAACCTTAGCTGCTAGATGATTATTATTTGGTTATTTTTTTTACCCTTGGTATTTATTTATGTATATGTAGCTTGTATATAAATATATGTATGTGTATATGTTTATGTATGTATATATGTATATGTATGTAGATTTGTAATTAGATATAGTACGAATATATATTTATTTATAAATTACGTATTTTTTTTTATATTATATTTTTATTTTATGTAGGTACATTCTCGAATATTATTATTTTATATGATATCAAATTATTATAAAGTTTAAAATTTAATTCACTCTCTCTATTTTTGCACATCTACCGATTAAAAAAATCTTTCTTGTACGTCTTAAGGTTGGCTGGTAGAAAGCGCAGTAGCGTTAAGCCCGCTTTTTGTACAATTATATTTTTGTGCAATAAAGTATTTAAATAAATAAATAAGATTCTACACTACGCAAAGCAAAAACATTTTTTACCTACTTCATTCAAACAAATTTTACCGCTTCATAATATTAGTATAGACTATAATTCCGCCCGCGACTTCATCCGCATGGAATTCGGTTATATCGCGTTCACGTTTACATCGCATTCTCACAGGGACCGTGCATTTTTGACATCAAAATTAGTCTGTTTCCTTACAAAGAAGTGTTATTGAATCGATTGCGAGAATTTACAGGGATGTAATGCATCCAATAGCTCTTGTGTGTAATTTGTACAAACATACAAAAATATAAATCTTTTTGCTACAAACAGGATATCTAAAATAGGGAGGCTTAATACGCGAAGCTAACGCAATATGTTTTGTCAGTTAATTTGTTTCGTTTAAGTATAAAAATAAGAAATCAACTGTCAAAATATATGTAGATCACCATAAGTGGATGCTGATAGATAATAATGTCAACCCGCAAAAAGACAAATTCGGAATTGATGTATTCTGATAATGCGTGCCATTATTTAAAATTTTTCAATAAAATTTCAACTTATCTAAACTGAATAAGTACAGAAAAAAGTTTCTTAAATTATTGCTTGACATTTTGAAGTGTATTCTATATTTTGCAATATGCAATAATTACAAATATTTGAAATTCTTATTATTATATAAAACATTCCAGTATACCGATCTGTTTTAATTCAATAAACTTTTTTATAAAATAGAAAAGAAAAGATGATATATACTTCTTCAAACAATTAAGTACAAAACAAAATAAGACGCCATTTTCTCAAAACGAAGTCCGTGTGGAAACATAGTATTACCTATCAGCGTCCAATTAACCTACAAGTTTCTAAACGTTCATACAAATCACTAAAATTTAAAAAACCTACTCCTCTTCGACTAGTAATCGATTTTTTTTCAACAACAGACCTATAAATCGTTTTTCAAGTCCAATCACTTTGGATCTGTCACTTCATCTGACGATAAAACTAAGAACCTTTATTTATAAACTTACGTAGTTTCAAACGGAATTAGAGTAATAGGATAAAGGGGTCATTTTTAACAAGACACTCACAACTTCGATCTCTCAAAGCTCCATCGACCCGAAGGATCGCATACACATACGCGGTCAAGTTAAACTGGATTAACAACTGTGAAACATCGTCAGAACTACGGTCACATATCGTCGGGGATAGTGTAAAACCGCGTAACTAGCAATAATCTTTGAATCAAATGTTAAATTTTGTTATTGATATAAAACTAGCTAAAATTTATTATATAATCGATATTTTTAAAAGTAGTACTTGACACGAATAAACTTTGTCATATCGTTGGTGACACTACAAATACAATGTATAATTTTATATGTAATTATGGAAAATACCCATACGGCCGTGTTTTTATCAATAAACTAGCTGACGCGAACTTCGTATTGCCTAACAGTTGATTTTTAATGCTTATTCTGCTATTCGGGACACCGAGTCAGCTAGTAAGATGTAAAAAAAAGTTAGTATGTCAACAATTACATTATGTCAAAAAATAACAATTCATGTAATATCTCACGGAAAAATAACATTTAAACTTTATGGTATGGTATTAAAGTTCAAAATGACTTTTAATTGTTTTTTCAAATCTTTTGTATGGTAATATAGAAACGTGTTGCTTTATACTTGTTCAAGCAATTTTTAAAATTTTTCTCACCTCAAGAACTATCCTTATACTTAAAAGAATACTATACAAAAACAATTAGTGAAATCCGTTCAACTGCTCTCGAGATTTTCGTTTAGCAATACATTCAGCGATTCATTTTTATGTAATAAAAATGTAATTTAATATTTGGTTCAAATTTAGACTTTATAACAAAAGCTAGATACTCAGTTTTGCAGTATCCCCAATGATATGTAATGTTAAGCGTTAGTTAACACAAAGAGACATTGCACCGGCAATGTTTTCGTGTCGCTTTGGTATAACCGATCCTTAACCCTGACGATTAAATGCCGATCCATTGTACGTTGTTTTGTTGTGTGCGTTTAAAAGCTATTCGAGCTGGAATAATTATAGCACCTGTGTGTAGGAGTTCGATTTCAAAATCGTTTTCATAAGACACATTCACACAAAATATAATTATTTTTGATATGGGTTTTCACTACACACCTTTAGATATTGTATTATGATTTCCATATATGCCATATGCCTTGAATGTTTTATACTGATTTAAAATGATTACAATATGATGCATAATATAAAGGGAATGAATGTACCAATTTATTCATACAATTATTTGAATACTTTTTTTGAATTAACTCACAAGTACCATAATTCAAAATGTAATCATTTATCATTGAAATATTTCGTTTAGGATAAGGTTATGTTACATTGATATAACAGACCAATTTCAAGTCGTGGATTTAGTAACATATGGTTTCCTTCATTGCGTCTGCATTATATATTTTAAACTTTCGCGATTTATACTATTCATATTTAATATATCGGGCCTTATCGCGATAGCTAATAGTAGTAATACCTTTTTATTACCCGACTTTTCAACGAAATTGCATTCGTCGTCAGCTCGTGACCACGACGTCATTCATAGTTATGTAGCTTATTTCTTTCAGAATCGGTGTGTTTTACATTTTGGAACAAAAATTAGCCTATATCTTTCTTCAAAGTCCAATCTATATCAACACCAAAATTTATGTATCAGTTTTGACGTGAAAACGTAAAATTAGTATATATTACGAGAATTACATGTATAAAGTTTAACTTAAAATATTACTAAAGAATTTGATCACATGTTACGTAGCTCTACTTTCAAGCATATCAAAGATTAAGATCTCTTGGCAGACGAACATGCAGATTAATCGTTTTGATATCAATACATGTATCGTCTATAGTAAAGTAGAGTAACAGCCTGTTAATATCCCACAGCTGGGCAAAGCCCTCCTCTCCTATTACGGAGAAGGTTAAAAGCTTAATCCACCACGCTTCTCCACTGCGGGGCGGATATATGTACATGTGTCAGAATTTCTCCTGGCACATGCAGGTTTTCTCGTGATATTTTCCTTCACCGCCGAGCTCGAGACGAATTTAAACACTAATTTAGCACTTGAAAATTCAGTGGTGCTAGCCGGGGTTTGAACCCGCGATCATCGGTTGAGATCGACGTGTCCTAACCACTAGGCCATGTCGGCTCTGTATCGTCTATATAAGAGAGAAAATAATTCGGTTCTACTCTGTTTCTAGTAGATGATTAAATTTCCAGCAAATGTTTGTCAAGCTGGTTAGATTCAAAAAGTTGCAGTTGGTTTAAAATTAGAAGTTCAAAGAAATAAAAACCGTACTTGGAAACAATTTAATACAAGTAAACTAAATACTAACTAACTAATATTTTCTACATTTTGAAGTTGGTGCCAAGTAAAAAGATTTTAAGTCAGTGCCAATTTTTTTTTTCATTTTAGCTAACTAGCTATTTGAAGAGTTCTCTACATTCCTCTAGGACCACATCGGCAAATTCTGACATGATGAAAATGCGATCATCAGGGAAGCATTCTCATTCAAACTAAAAAAAGTTGCTTAATCGGTCAAGCCGTTTTCTCGAAATTGAGTAAAAAACATAAATAATTGACGAAAATTGAAAATTTAGAAAAGCCCCGATAATATATTCATTGAGACTATTTCAACGAGATACCAAAGTATTTTGCTGTTGGCGTGGAATTGTGTGTCCTGCTGATTTTAGATGATGCGGCAGCATCCGGTCAAGTTGACGTAAATATTTTATATTAGTATAATTGTACTTACGTATCGTATCTTCGGTCAGACCGGAAGAAGTTATTCACATCCTTTCAACAACTAGAAAAAAGTTGATAACCCGTGAAACGTCTTACGGACCTTTATAAAATATAGCTAAGAATCTCGTTTTCATCAGCTGACGTACAGTTTTTAAATAAAACAAAACGTATCCGGAAATAGGTCCATTTGTAAGATACCTACGATGTCATAGACAGGCACACAGATAAGCACATCAAACGTTTAACATAACACCCTTCTTTTGGGTCGGTGATTAAAACAACATGCTGTATTAAAAACATATTTATTTACTTATATAAATTTTCTTTCATTAAATTTACACAAACTTCAATTTTTGGGGAGTGCTCAGAACAAGAAAAATATATATTTTAAAAACTGAGAATGTAATTAAATTCTGTAACTTTTAATTAGTAAATGCAGCGGAAAAAATCACAGTTTAAAAGCAAGTTTCGGGAGATTTTAGCTATAAGATGCCGCGCGTCGGTTTTAGTATTTAAGATTAAAATCTCGAAATGAAAGGAGTTTCGCCGAGGTAACAGCACTATTAATTTTCTCTTTTTAAATTTAAAATAACTTTAATTTGGTAAATTGAACATTTTTCAAATAATTATTTTTTATAATATCGAAACAGATATTTTGTGTAGATAAGCCTCGCGCTTTTTTCAACCGCCGTAAAAAAGAAGAAAGTAGTCAATTTGTTATGTAGTTTTTTTTTTCATATTACCTCACTCCGACATTTTGAACCGATTTGGAAATACCTTTTTTATATATTTTAAATTTTCGCGATTTATACTATTCATATTTAATATAACGGGTCTTATCAAATGCTGACAGTCAGCTCGTGACCACGACGAATGCAACTTCGTCGAAAGGTCGGGTAATAAAAAGGTATTACTACCATTATTTATCGCGATAAGACCCCTTATATTTAATATGAATAATACCTTTTTTTATATGGTATACTTTTAGATTTGTCCGTCTTTGGTCAGGCATTAGGCTAAAGCAAGGCTCTACCTCAGTTATGTTTTCGTGACTAAGCTTAAACTGATTACGAGTATAATTTAAAATTCTTTAAATAAATTTAACCTCTTTTTAAAGTAAAATATATTTTTAATTCGTCGCAGGCAAACCTACAGGTAAACATAGTCAGAAAATATACCTCCTGATTTATTTATTGCCCTAACTTCAAATAAAGCTCCTCTTCACGAGATCAAAGAGTTAACATTAAAACCTTTAAAATTAATTCTTGAATAACTTCAATGAATAATAGTCAGAACAAAGGGCGTAAGAACGGAAACTTCTTGGGTTACTAGTTTGACTTATTACCTTGGAGCGTTCTTAATTGTGCTCATAATTTGTTTCACGTCGGTTTATTTCTAGGGATGCAAACGATACATTGATTTTTAAACATCGATGCATCGTTCATAGTGAATTAGTAAGTCAAGTAACAGCCTGTAAATGTCCCACTGCTGGGTAAGTGGCACTTCTTCTATTAAGGAGCTTAGTTAGTTAGCTTACTTAGCACCATCAGCGCCCGGGGTATAATAAATAGGGCGCGCCCTCGTGCCTTGGGTGCGTGAGATGGGGGTCCCGCCCATTTTCATACGGACCCGAGGAGAGCGGCACCCGGGATGGCCTCGAACTGCTGTACGCACCAGTGAGGGGTGCGGGAAGGACAAAACATACTTTGCCGTCCCGAGACTCCTCCGCTCCGGATATACATGTCAGAATTTCTCCCGGCACATGCTGGTTTCCTCACGACGTTTTATACATATTATACCAGAGAAAAGCGACAAATTAGATACACATTTAATAAATCGATATCTTTACATTGATGTTTTTATGATCCTTTGCATCCCTACTTGTTACATCGTTTAGGGTTCCGCGGTCGCATTGCAAACTGTTACGAATTCGTCATCTCCGTAGCTCCGAAGGCGAGAATTACACTTATAAGTTTTGCTCTCAGACTTTCATTAAGATTTACATCTGACAGAGTTTGCTTTTAATGTCTTATTTTTGACATACTTTCACCTTTCGTAAGGCCTAGGTAACTTTAACAGTTAACAGATTACAGAGTTGTTTTATATCACTTACGAGAGTAAAACTTACTAGTGTAATTCTTGACTTATATTAGTCTATAGATTATTATAGACTAACATAAGGCAAGAATCACATTAGTACAAAGAGGTAAATTTGTTTGTACGTTTGTATGGAGAGGGTAATTTATAAAACTACTGGGTAGCCCATTTATTCAGGACGGTTTTAGGCTATATTACATCACGCTACAACCGCAAAACCACATTTTAAATGTGAAAATAACTTTGTCCGTTTGTCTGTTTAATGGTTTGTTTGTCAAGTTTTTACGCCTAAATCGCCAATCTAAATTTGTTGGTATAGATAGTAAATAATCCTGGGAGAAGGCCATAGGCTTACTATATGTCGCGTAAATATAACTCGAAGGAGGGTAAATAAAGGAGGTTATAGTTTGTATTGATAACCTATAATTTCTCAAGGAAAGAAGTTCTTGAAAATAATTATTCTACCTATGAAACGTAACATCTATACGTTACAGAAACAATATTGGAAGTAGAGCCTAGCTGTAGCCCAGAGATTAAAGCTCATTTGCCGGCAGTACCTCATTCTCATAGAAAGTCGGTCAAAGAGTCGAAATCGAAACCCCACACTTTTCCTTTTCCTTGCAAAATTTCATATTTTATTCATTTTTAATGATACAACGCATGTATGGCTCGTCTAACGCTGCGATTGCTTTTGAACAAAAATGTCTCTCTTGCAATGGCAATCAATAAATTTGCAAAGTTTCATCACAAGTGAATTAACAATAGCGCATGAGATAAGAAACATAAACAAACATATACTTTTTATATCAGATTTTTACTTTTACACTATTGTTTTCGAATTACGGAAATACGAAAAAGGTTTTCATACTTAATCCTTATTTATTTAGTAATTTAATAAAGTAATCTTTTAGTGGATTGCGTTTTTAGGCGGCTTTTACGCATAATCTAGAAAAAAGAGCAGCTTAGTTCACTCGATTTGAAGAAAAATATGCTAATGTACATCGCTTAATAATATTATGATGATGAGGATAAGTAAAACGACCCGCGTATTATTAAATATATTTATACTACTAGATGCTCGCGATTTTGCCCGCATAAAGTTTAAAAATTGACGGAATAATTTATCCCCTATTTTAGGGTAACATTTTTACGAATGTTGTATTTATTTATGTCTTATCAAAAACCTTAAAAATTAGTTAGTTTCTAGCTACTATCATAATTTCTATACAAACTTACATTCCCTATTTCAATTCCTCATAGCCTTTTTCGCATTTAAAAGTAGCCGATGTCCTTTCGCAGACTTAAGACTATCTCTGTACCGAATTTCATTCAATTCGATTCCGTAGTCTAAGCGTAGGGGCTGAGCTGCAAGCTACCTACGGGGTCCACAGGTGGCGGATAGTGGAACGGCTGGAAGATATTCTGGCTAGCCGTAGAAATACGGTCCCCGACCAGCAGCGGCAGGGTTATCACGGATGCGGTAGAAAGTCTGTGGAAAGGGCTTATCTATAAAATACTTGCAATATCCTATGACGATCCTGTGACATGGCGAGTCAATGCCGCCATTTAAATAGGCATTTACCAATCCCCGAAGATGGAAGCTGCATTTTCGGTAGCTACTATAGGTGGAGATCCAGGAGATCGGTACAGCTGTAGTTGCATTAGGTGAGGGCGATGATGGAAACCATCACAAACGGTCTTGCTACAGCGATGTGGAAAGCAAATGGAAAACTACCACATTATTCTTCCAAGCACACTTCATCATGGGTAGTAAACAAAAACAAATGGCCCTCAGTTCCCGGCAGGTCTTAAATGACCAGAGGGTGCTAAGAATCACCGGAAGGCCTATGAGAATTGGAACTTGGAATGTCCAAAGTATATTCGATGAAGGAAGATTTATAAACCTTCAAGAAGAAGCAAAACGTTTAGATGTATCCATACTAGGAATTAGTGACACACGATGGCGAGGCTCCGGCGTTCATAGCACAGAAGAGTTTGTTTTATACTATTCTGGTAACGACAGCGCAAAACATCTCTACGGAGTCGGTATTTTGAT
Organism: Hypolimnas misippus; assembly: GCA_037950945.1. Lineage (NCBI taxonomy): Eukaryota > Metazoa > Arthropoda > Insecta > Lepidoptera > Nymphalidae > Hypolimnas > Hypolimnas misippus. Next base: position 9,938,215 of record JBBEEQ010000009.1, read on the forward strand.
ATACAGAGATCTTTGCAAATATGTTAAAAATTTTGTCCCAGTTTCAGAACGAGTCATGCTGTTACAAATAAACGCAACACCTACCAATATCAACATCATACAAGTTTATGCCCCAACAGCAGATAAGAGCGATGATGTTCTCGAAGAGTTTTATGAAGATATTTCAAAAGTCATAAAATTAACTAAGAAACATGAGCTAACCTTAGTGATGGGAGACCTTAATGCTAAAATTGGTGAAGGTAAATGTGGCAACATCATCGGCCCCTTTGGTTTAGGTGAACGAAACGAGCGAGGTGACAGACTGGTGCAATTCTGTCAGGAAAACGACTATGTAGCTTGTAATACCACCTTTAAACTTCCACCCAGGCGTCTATATACTTGGAAACACCCGAAGGATGGGAAAGATGGTAAAATTTTAAGAAATCAGATCGATTATATTCTCATTAATCGGAGATTCAGAAACAGCATAGTGTCAACAAAAACATACCCAGGCGCAGATATAGCATCAGATCACAATCCACTAATTGCAGAAGTCAAACTAATGCTTAAGAAAGTCCCTAAAAGATCGACAAAACATATTTTAGATTTGGCACAACTTAAAGACCCCCAAAAGAGCAGCATGGTCAGGGAGAAAATTCACAACTTACTACAACCTTTGAAAGAGAGTGCTAGTGATCACACAGATGTCAATGAAAAATATGAATTGTTTCGAAATTCGGTGATGGAAGCAGCCCTATTACTGAAGACGACACCTACCCATAGAAAATCATGGATGACTAAAGAAATCTTAGATCTATGGGAAGAGCGTAGACAATGGAAAGGTATCGACGTAGTTAAGTACAAGGAGATTCATGACACAATCAAGACCAAAATAAGAAACGCCCAGAACAACTGGTGGGTAGAACAATGTACAGAAATAGAAACAGCAATGATCAAGCATGACTCCTTCACTGTTCACAAAAAGGTAAAAGAGATGGCTGGCATTGGTCGGAAAAGGATACCACATGTTCTTATGCGTGATAATCAATTGATACTTGATATAAAAGAGAAGCTGTCAGTATGGGTTGATTATATATCTGCTTTATTTCATGATTCAAGGCCGAGAGATATAAACATACTAGATCAATTAGACACCGGCCCGGATATTCAGAAAAGTGAGATAATAGCAGCAATACACAACGCTAAAATTGGTAAAGCACCTGGGCCCGATGAGATAACAACAGAAATTATTAAACTCATTGAAGGTGATGACTTGGAGATACTCGTAACTCTCTTCAACCAGGTGTACAAAACCGGAATTATTCCAGAACAGTGGCTTGTGTCAACTTTTATTACTCTCCCTAAAAAATCAAAACCAAAAACGTGTAGCGACTATCGGACTATAAGCTTAATGAGCCACATTCTAAAGATCTTTCTGAAAATTATCCATGCTAGAATCTTTCGAAAATGTGAAGAAAATCTTGAAGACACACAATTTGGTTTTAGAAATGGGTTTGGCACTAGAGATGCTCTTTTTTGTGTTCGAGTGCTTAGCGAAAGATGCCTTGACATGAATCGGGACCTACACATCTGCTTCATCGACTACGAAAAAGCTTTCGATAAAGTAAGACACGAAAAGCTTATTGATATTTTGGTTGCTAAAGGTTTGGATTCAAGAGATGTCAGAATAATCAAAAATTTGTACTGGAATCAGAGTGCAACAGTAAAAGTAGACGCTGAAGTATCAAAACCTACAAAGATACTACGAGGCGTAAGACAAGGATGCATCCTTTCGCCACTACTATTTAATATATACGCAGAGGAGATATTTAAAGTCTTATCATCTGACTATAGTTTTGGCGTAATTGTTAACGGTACACCAATTAATAACATTAGATATGCGGATGATACTGCCTTGATCTCAGACGACCTGGCATCGCTCCAAAATTTAGTAACACGAGTCAACGAAATAAGTATTAGTATGGGGCTCCAAATAAATATTGCTAAGACTAAGTATTTGCTTATATCAAAAAAGCCACACCCCAACTCTCAGCTGTTTATTGGAACCGACGCCGTAGAACGAGTAAATAAATTTCAATACTTGGGCAGCTGGATTAACGAGAATGGAGATCATGCTCAGGACATAAAAGTCCGCATTGAGATGGCGCGTACGACTTTCTTTAGAATGAAAAAAGTGTTGTGCGACAGAAGTTTAAGTCTAGCCCTGAGATTACGAATAGTGCGTTGTTACATTTTCTCAGTACTTTTATATGGCATGGAGTCATGGACACTGACACAGAACACTGTAAAGAAATTAGAAGCCTTTGAGATGTGGATCTATCGCCGCATTTTGAAGGTCTCGTGGTGTGACCGAATAAGCAATGTAGAGATCCTTTCAAAATTAAACAAAGGTATGGAGCTCATGAACACCATAAAGCACAGGAAATTGGCATATTTCGGTCACATCATGAGAAATAAAAAGTACAAAATACTCCAACTAGTAATCCAGGGAAAAATCGCCGGTAAACGTGGAGTTGGGCGGAGGCGCCATTCTTGGCTGAAAAATCTGCGGGACTGGTTTGGCTGCAGTACCACCACACTGTTTCGAGCAGCGGCTTCGAAAGTAAAAATAGCCATGATGTTGTCCAACCTCCGATAGGAGTGGAACCTTAAGAAGTCTAAGCGTGATTGCGTAACACACAGACAGAGTTACTATCGAATTTATAATATTAGCAAGGATTATAACAAGAAGTTATAAGGTATAGTAGTATATATTTTTACTAATTACTTGAATTTAATCAATCAATAAATATTAATAATCTAATTACGCTAATTTTGTCGACAATCGATTTCTCTAGCTACATATTATATATGGCATTCGAAATTGAACTACCATTCTTCAAATTGAGGATGCTAAACGGGTATAAAAAATCGTAAAAAAAACCTTTTTAGGATTCACCCAATCGCTAGGCCTAAGTTGGCCGTCTGCCTGTTCATCGAAGGCTGAATCTGTTATCTCATGATCCGCAATAGGTTAATCCATATCATTACGAAGTATGAAAAGTGAACGAATGTGTCGCTACCATCTCACGCAAAATTTTGTTACAAAATTTTTACATTTCAATTATTAAATTAAATAATTTTATCAAAGAAAAATGCACCCAAAATAAACATTATTATTTTACAAACGAAAGACATTGTGAATTCAAAAAGCGTCGGAAATGGGAGAATCATACAGATGCAACTATCTTTCTCTCGATGACTGTCACGTAGCACTGCTACGAGTGCTACGACCAACATCGCTACGAGCTACGATTGCTACGAGCTACAATTGCTACGAACTACGATAGCTCCGTAAATATGTCTATAGATTTATTTTCGTTGAATTTAATATCGAACAGATATTTGTATTTAACCAAGTATTAATAATTTCATAAGCTTTTTAAGTGAAGGAAGGCTGTCTGCCTATTGACATTGGTTTCTTAAACGTTAAAGAGAGGTTGTCTGCCTGTTGACTTTGTAGAAATGATAGAGATTTTATATCAATGCCTATCATAATGTTTGTGCTCATTGACTCAAATCAAAGATCTTTTGAATCACATTTTTTTACAAAGACAGACATAAGTTTTGTATTTATATATTATTTAAATAAATATAAAAACATTTTTCCAATTAAAGTATAAATTTATTAATCCATTTAAAGTAAGTTTCATAGCTTAATCTAACTATAGACTCACTTAATACGGAACAGTAACCTTCACATACATCATTATAGATTTATAAAATAACTAACTTTTTCTCGCGGCTTCGCTCGTGTTAATATAGATTTTGCTATGCTAGAAGATTGTGCTACCTACTTTAAGTTAATTGTATTATACCTATGACCTTCACGCAAACACTAAGTTAAGAATAAGTTGACTAAGTTCTGTCGCAATCACATTAATGGTATAGTAACGTATAAGATACGTGGACGTATATATAGAGAGGGGGGAGTTCATAACCCCCCCTAGTTTGACTTACTTATATGACTTACTTATTCTTAGTACATTGAATAATGCCAATTAATGCCAATGGTTTATATAATTTTTAATTATAAATAACCATTATACCATCTTACAACGTAATTCCCGAATAATAATTGGACGCTAATAAGCAATACTGTGTCAAGCCACACGGACTTCATTTTGAGAAAATGGCGTCTAAAGATGTCACACCTATTCTTAACACATATGTTTAAAGAAGTATATATCCTTTTTTTCTTTTATTTTTCGATAAAACGTATAATAAATTAAAATCAGATTGATACATTTAATATATTATCTAATAAAAAGTTTTCCAAATGTTTGAGTTTATTGTATAAATTGCAAAATATGTAACGCCCTTGAAATTCGAAACAATTAATTAAGAAACTTTTTTCCGTACTTATTTAGTTTATATGACTTCAATTTCTTTTTAATAATGTTAAATAGGTGATGCAGTATCGAAATAAACCAATATCTCCGAATTTGACTTTTTTGGGTTGACACATTTGCTTATCAGCATCCAATTAGTTTATCTTAGTACATTTTGGACTTGCGTATAGTCTATTTTTCTTTTCTTGTCCTTTTTGCTAACAATACCCGGAACGATAATCACGAATTTTCGAACATTATTTTGCACGATAATATTTCATTATAAAATATAATAATAATAATAACGCATCACACTCAACGGCCCCCATTAAGATCTCATGATCTTGTGTCGGGGGTCCGGAAACACTCACAACACTAACACAAACACCCAGACCACGACAAACATCCGTATGGCCAATACACACGTTTGCCGTGAGCGGGGATCGAACCCGCGACCGTTAGCGCTTTAGTCAGTTGCAGTGACCATTGCGCCAACGCGTCTGTCGAAAATATGATTCAGTTCAATCATTTTGTTGAGAATTTCTCGTTTCTAACTCTTATGAGTGGTTAGAAACAAGCCATTTTGTCGGCTAAATAAGACTAGTAAAGGAAAATAAACATTTTGTGTCATTTAAATATATTCAAGTCCAAGCAACAATATTTTAAAGTCTATACGAAGTAATTTAATAAAGTGTGCATATTTCTCGTAAAGGATAAGAATAATAAGCTAAATATTAATTTGAATAAACGAGATAAGACACGGTCCGCTCCGAGTGAAAACGAAATACTTTTTTTTTGGTAAAAGAGTTAATAAAATTACAAGGAAAATGTAAATATTGATTCGAGTATATTGAGTTAAAGTGTTTTCTCTTAACTTTTTTATATCATTTCGCAAAAGGTTAACCGTTTTTGTTTTAAAACGAGCCATTCATGCTACGACGATCGTATGTTTTTATTTAATTTTAATCTATACTCATATTATAAAAAAGGTAAATTTGTTTGTATGTTGGTCATCTCTGAACTAGTGATCCGATTTCGAAATTATTTTCATCAGAAAGGTTATAGACTAGTTTAAATTATAAAAGGATTCATAGAAGTTAAGTAGTAACGATAAACGCGAGTAATACTGCGAAAGGCAGCTAGTGTATAATAAAGTTTACAATTTGAAATAGTGTTGATCATTTAAATTGAATTATCAGAATTTTACCTATTGTGATACTTTTTAAAAGAGTAACTATTGAGTCTCTTGCCGGTTCTTCTCAGTAGAATCTACATTCCGAACCGGGGGTAAATTCGTTTATTAATTAGTTTTTTCGTTTACTTTTTTGTTTCTGTATTGACAATTCAAAAGTGCTTGTAAAACCCTATTTGAATAAAGCATATTTTGATTTTGATTTTGATTTATAAAGTTTTTTTTTTTAACAATAATTAGAATAAATATATACACTATTACTTAATAATAATTCCTCAAATTCGAAACCGGTAACAATGTTAAAGACGTCACAACGTTTCGTAAGTTGTTGCAGTTTTCATCCGCCGTATACTATTTCTAATTTTTTTTCAAGTCCGTTGAAATTAATCTTAAACATAACTGTGGTTCGCAAAGCGATTCACGTACTCATAATTTAATTTGTTATAATCCGATCTCTGCGACTGTCGTTGAAGGAATAGTCCCCTTTAAAAGTTTTATTCTACTTTTAAATTCTTATTAAAGACCAAGGTCTTATTCATAAAGTTTCTTAAACGTGTTTTTTTTTAACTATTTTTTTTAGTATTTGATGATTCTCGCAGGATCAAGATATATAATTGAAAAATATACCAATAAAATATTGTTATACATGAATAAATGACAAATTTTATTATTATATTTTATGTATGCTAATATTATAAAGCTGAAAAGTTTGTTTGTTTGAACGCGCTTATCTCAGCAACTACTGGTTAGAGTTGAACAATAATTTTTGTGATAGATAGTTTATTTATTGAGGAAGTCTGTAGGCTGTATTACATCACGCTACGACTCAGGAGCGAAGCAGTAACCATAAACGCGTGTGAAACCGTGAGGGGCTGCTAGTGTATGTTAAATGGATACCTATGCCGTGTCAAGGAGGCACTGTTATAAGGTAAGAAACCTTCCGTTGAAGCCGGTCGAAAACACAAATTCTTTCAAAGATATAAATCATAGAACATTTTTATCCTCAATCTCTTGTTCGATAAAATCAAATTGACTTCTCCATTTGCAAAATAAATAGTCAAAGTTGAAATTCTTCAATTTAGAAACATTGTACCTTCTCATTTATTATTAAAACTGGCGCTACGTGAAAATACTCAGATTTTTCATACGAAATTGTCAATGTATTTTTTTTTAAGCAAATCGCCTTGAGGCGCTGATTTTATTTAAAAGATAAAATAGAAAAATTATTTCTTTCTTTAAAATAGGCCATTAACGATACGACGATCGCATGTACTGTGGAATATGGATATGTATATAAATGCAATTCACATATTTCATATTTTACGTATATGTTACCGACCAAACCCGATTTAAGGACAAACTAGTTTTGCCTAGGCTCAACTAGTTCTTCCTATACGCGATAGGATTAACCAGTATAGCCTAGTCCAAACTAATTTGTCCTAAGCCCGATAGGATAGATCAGTTTAGACTAGGCCAAACTGGTTTATCCTGATATAGATACGCACATTCTAGGATAAACTGGTAAGGCCTAGTCTAAACATTAAAGAAAGTAAGTTTTATTTGGGACAAGATGACAATTAGGTACAAAATAAAAAAGTTAAAGTTTTAAAAAAAGTTAAGTTCGTTAAAGTATACCAAAGTCGCGTATAGGATGAACTTGTTGAGCCTAGGCAAAACTAGTTTGTCCTTAAATCGGCTTTTGCCGGTAACATATGTATATACTAATAATAACAACACTAAAAAAAGCCGAAACAGACTTTAAAAGCGAAATTACTAATTTTGTTTATTTGAATGACATATTTATTCCAGTTCATTTGGACAATGGAATACATAAAAAAATAATGTTTATTTGTTTGTCTTCTTATGCGTTTACCTTTATCTGAATACCATAAACTCTGTCAAATGTCATGGGTATAGTACCATTAGCCTACTGGAAGGTGACCCACATTGTGATGGTGATAGCTTTTCATTAATTTAAGTAACTTTTATTTGTTTTGACGATTCAAAAGTGCTTTTAAAAGCCTACTTGAATAAAGTATTTTTTGATTTGGATTAAAATACTCAAAATCATTTGTTTGGATGACATAAGATGACTAATTCCACTGTTATTTTGATTTAAAAATCAAAGTACTAAATCCAGTTTACACTACATTCTGAACAGTTGCCGCGTTGACTCAAAAAAGTCGAAAACTATTGATCTGATAATTGACGACTCGAAACTGTTTTAAAAATCCTGTTTAAAAGGATATTTTGAATTTATTTCGAAAAATAAAACCACGACACAAAAAAAAACCTTTAAAAAGTAGAGTAAATGGCTACACTGATTTTGGTAGAACATATCTAAGAACCATCGCTAGAAAACAGTCTTTTGAATAAAAAAAAACCGCACCCAAATCGGTTCACCCGTTTAGGAGCAACGATGCCACAGACAGACACAAACCGATTAAACTTATAACACTCTTCTTTTTGTGTCGAGGATTAAAAAGAATAATTCTCAAAATCGATGACAAAATTGACAATATACAACGAAATGAGAAACTCCTCCTTTTTAATATCGATTGAAAAATTCGGGATAAAACAATTTCCAACGAACATGGAAATATAACTTCCAATAAAACAAATATGGCCGAATGGTAAGCACTTATTTTTTATTAACTCATACTTGAACGGATGGAAAACCAATACGAAATTGCGATTTTCAATATCATCTGCATAAACTTGTGACGGGCATAACGAACTGAATTGTTTTAAATCGACTTCATTTGGTAAACAACATATACATTCTAAATAATATCAGAAATGCGAATTATTTTTACCCGACTGGACGACGCAAAGAGTAATGTTTTTATCACCTCATATTATTTTTTTAATTAGAATTACCGTTTGAATCTATAATGATTTAAAGTTGGTTAGTAACGATTCTCACTTATAGGCTTTTAGACAGAACTGATATTGATACAGTTCTGTTTAAAAATTAAAATGGCCGATTTTTAACGCCATAATGTGAAAAAGAAAATTGAAAATCAACGAGCTATGTCAAGTGGGGTATCGTTGAATAGGTATTTAAAAATTATTTTTAGGTTTTTTATATCGTTTTTCACTCATAATCACCGTTTAGAATCTATAATGATTTAAAGTTGGTTTCACTTTAAGATATAACATTAGGCTTTAAGATATAACTGATATGGGTATGGCACTGGTGTCTACAGATGGTCTTGTTATGCTGTCGGGATATTGATTATTTCAATTAATATTACTTATTTATAATATTAGATTTAGAAAATATACCTGATTTCAAACATTACTGTTGTTATATATGTTACAGTCAATTTAAACAAATTTTGTCAGTCAAAACTAGATTTGACCGGTTAAGGATTTTGACTGTAGCATATACATATACAAGGGACAATTGACGAGCTATGCAAAAATTTGAAATGAGTACAGATTTTTAACGTCAAAATGTATAAACGTATAGTTAAAGATGATTGCATTGACAATATCAAAATAAAAAAAAAAACAATTTACATCATTAAATACATTAAAACGCCACAAAAAAACTCATTCCAAAATGATATATTCATTAAATTAAAACATTTTAAGCACCCAATCCTTATATTCATAAAGGAGTACCGAAACAACGAAATATGAAGACGGATTCGCTAACATTAATACAAATTCAAGCCTCATTGAATCTAGTACAGACAAAGGCGGATAAATGGCATCCAGAAGACCGAAAGTCTGTAACGATACTTATTATTCTTTCTTAAACCCGGGTTTAACAAAACAAAATAATATACTCAGAGGTTGACCCGGTTTAACTTTTTGATCCGGATCCGGTCAGTTTCTTGGATTCGGATTAATTTAAGTGCATGCGGACCGTAATGATATAATCTTGAGAAGAAAAAATACGCTCTTTTTATGCTAATACTGTCAAGACGATCAACACGTTGAAAATTTTGCGTTAATAAAAATGTTTTTATATTAAAATTATATTGTTTAATGTTTATGATAAACTCGCTATACCCTGCATTTCTATTTTTTATATTTTTAAATGTTTTTTTTTTTATTTGTAAATATATTTTAAAATGTAATTAATAAGGGTAAAAATACATAATTCTTTTATTATATTTAACTACAAACCTCAACCGCTTATTTACATAAACAACAGTCTATTCTCAAACGAAATTTACATTAACCATTTTAATTGATGACTGAGTCACCATACATCATCATTATTTTAACTAATGTGTTAATCTGTCAACGCACTGCAATTGGTTATAATTAGAATGCTGATTAACTAATTCTCCTGACCTGAATTAAACTTCAATAGATGCGAAATATATTTCACTACATTATACGGATCTGTGATATAAGAGCCGCGATGGCCTAGTGATTAGAACACGCCGATTTCAACCGATGATCGAGTATTCAAACCTCGGCTAGTACTGTCGATTTTTAAGGTGCTAAATTTGTGTTTATGTGGTGAAGAAAACATCGTGAAACCAGCATGTGCCGGGAGAAAATCTGATACATTTATATCAGCCAACCCGCAGAGGAGCAGCGTCGTGGATTAAGCTCTAAACCTTCTTCTTGATATGAGAGGAGGCCTTTGCCCAGCAGTGGCATATTTGCAGGCTAATACTTTACTTTTTACTACTTTTACTATTATATGGACGCTGATAAGCAATACTATGTCAAGCCACACGGACTCCATTTTGAGAAAATGGCGTCTAAACATGTCACACCTATTTTGAATTAATTTGTTTGAAGATGATATTAATTTCTATTTTGTTAAAATGTATAATAAATTAAAAGCAAATTGGTATATAATAAAAAGTTTTTCAAATAGATTATTGCATATTGCAAAACATAGAACACACTTCAATATTCGAAACATTAAATTAAGAAACTTTTTTCCTTACTTATTTAGTTTAGATGACTTCAACATTTGAATAATATTAATTACAGGACGCATTGTCAGAATACATCAATATCTCCGAATTCTACTTTTTGTAGGTTGATACATTGACATTTGACATTTGACAGACACGTTGGCGCAATGGTCACTGCAACTGACTGGGGCGCTAACGGTCGCGGGTTCGATCCCCGCTCACGGCAAACGTCGGTATTGGCCATATGGATGTTTGTCGTGGTCTGGGTGTTTGTGTAAGTGTTGTGTGTGTTTCCGGACCCCCGACACAAGGCCACGAGATCTTAATGGGGGGCCGTTGAATGTGATGCGTTTATTTATTTATTTATTTATTTATACATTATGGCTTATCCACATAAATAATCACCATATGCTAGCAGCGTATGTTCACGAATTATCCGAAAACAGCTGGACCGATTTGGTTAATTATTATTTTGTTTTAAATTATTAATCACATAGAATTTTTATCAAAATCGATTCAGTAGTTTAGTTTTGAAATCAAAATAACTAAAACAAATATGTCATTTTAGTAAACGATATTAGGTATTTAGCTTTTGAGGTTGCCCTTTTGTAAAAAATCTTGTAAATATTAAACACACATATGTGTCTCAATAAGCGGTTTCCATAACAAATTCTGTTCAATTCAATTCTTTGGTTAATGGCTTTTAGTCAACAAATTCTGTAATAAATTGCGAGTTATTTGTCCGTCTGTTTTAAAATAGTTCCCTAAACTTACGAGATTCAGTTTCGCTTGAAGTTCTCGCTCACGGGCAATGACAAATTTGTGTTTGAGCTGGGAATTTATCGCTTCTCTGACATTGGAAAAGTTAGCGAAACAATAAGACCATTTGTTGTATTTCATTTTATAAAATTAATTTCGAAGATATGTTCAAGTTATACATAAATCACGGAGCAATGAGACATTGTAATGAGATTTTGTGATTTATTACTCGACTGGTAAAGAAGGTGGGTAATGTTTTAAGCGCGTACCAAACATACTTTGGTGGATATGTAAGTATGACGTCAGCAAAAATCAACATGGCGGACGTAGTCTGTCAAAACTGGTGCTAGGTGTTTTTTTATTTTTTTAAGGTAATGTAACTCGTTAAAACATACGTTTTTATTTTTATAATGACTTCTAAAAAAGGTTATTTTTTCGTTGAGGGCCTTCTTATACACATTCCCCGACGACTCGACAACAGTTTGACTATTTTAGTTAAGTTTACTTTGAAATGGTCTTCATCCCATATTCTCAAAATAGTCCAATAGGATTTTCATCAAAATCGGTTCTAACTGGTATACGTATATCCTCCAAGTAAACGAAATTGCAAAACTTCCTTTTGAAATCGATTCCATTTTTATCCGACTACGCGTCCCAAAGAAGCGTTGTTGCGTCGCGCTGTCGGATAAAAATGTGTTTATCATCCTATGTATGTATGTGGGTTTGAACCTTTATGACATTATTTAGACCAAACTTGAAAACCGAATCGTCGCTTGCATCGTGATGGCGCAAATGAAAGCATTAAATATTGGAACAATCAAAATGACCGATTTTGTGCCCCAGAAGGTAAAAAAGAAAAAAATGAAAATATAATATATATAAATATAAACGCATCACACTCAACGGCCCCCATTAAGGTCTTGTGACCTTGTGTCGAGAGTCCGGAAACATACACAACACTAACACAAACACCCAGACCACGACAAATATCCGTATAGCCAATACAGACATTTGCCGTGAGCGGGGATCGAACCCGCGACTGTTAGCGGTACAGTCAGTTGCAGTGACCACTGCGCCAACGTGTCTGTCAAAATCGAAGTTATTATTGAATAGGTGTTTAAAAATTAGAATTCTCAAATCGTTTTTCAGTTAGAATTACCGTTTAGGCTCTACAACGATTTAAAGTTGGTAAGTAAAGATTCTCACTTATAGGCTTGTAGACAGAACTGTTATTGATACGGTACTGCTGACTGCAGATGGTCTTGTTATGCGTTCGAGTATTTTAATTTTATAAACTAGCTGGTGCTCGCGATTTAATCTGCGCAGGATTAGTTTTAACGGTAATGGCTTCTACATAAAAGACAGATGTATGTTTTGTAAGCTTTTTGTAGGAATATTTAAGATAAACATTTTCATTGTACATTACATAGGTGTAACTCTAACGGTTTTTGCGGCGCACGCCAGAATAGCTCGCAGATGGCAAGATTTTTTCCTACTTATTTGACACTTAGAAGTCGCTGAACTGATTTAATAGTAACGGGTAAACGCGGTGACATTGTTGTGAGTCAGGTGGACATAGTCTTGTTGGATAGTGGGGTACTGTGTCATGCACACTTACGTTTGAGAAACCGACGAGTCTACACCTCCAAATCGAAACTGTCGGTTTACCTACCTAGTATTTTTGGTTATACCTACATACATCTAGTTTAGTTTTGATACAAAATCGTGGTGGACCCCGTACCACCGAACGTAGACGAAGAAACTACTATCGTTCAGCCATCGCTGTCGCCGTCATATGTTTTCTACAATTCACTGGAATTTATCAAAATCTTTTCATAAGGGATGTCTACGTCATAGTAGCTTTATGCATGCAAATTCTCAGCCCGATCTAAAATTGATAAGTTTCATACAAACTTTCATTTATTTTATTCCCTTGAGGGTAGAATTAATCAAAATTAATCATATCATCTACCTGTATGCCAAATTTCAGCCCGATCTGTCCAGTGGTTTAGGCTGTGAGTTGATAGAACACTATGTCAGTCAGTCTTTGAATTATATATGTTTAGATTTATCAAAAAGTCTCGTCCTTTAAAATAATAACTTCTCTGGATAGTTAAATATTTCGTTGTCTTAGATTTTCGCGATTATTATTCATTGAAATGAAACTATTTTAAACGGATTTAAATCGCGTATATTAATTATTTTTATCATCCCGACGTTTCCAGCACTTTGCAGCGTTCGTGGTCACGGGTAGACTAAGGTGACATTTGTCTATTTGAGATTTTAGAAAATATTATTTACAACTACCGCCAACGGTTTCTTAAATGATATCTTGAATAACGTTCCGGAACGTTATACGCGATTTAAATCCGTTTAAAATAGTTTCATTTCAGTTAAATATTTCACTATTATTGTAAAACAAGTCCACAAAACAATGATAATTCATGACCCGTGTCATCATTACTTTTACAGATTCAACCCTCTAAGGACATAATCTAATGATACAGCGTTACCACCTTCAAGTTATGAGAAGCTAGTGTTAAAGGTATTATAAATTACCTGAGTTTAAGTACTAAAGTTTGGTACTGGTAATTGTAACTCCGCTTCGGGTCAACGGAGCTTGGTGTATATTGTCGCTAGTGATGTTCGTAGCGATAATCGATATATCAGTAATTTTCGAAAATGTAAAACGAATATGTCTTCTCGCTGTTCAATTTGCGTTTATTGTTACTGCTTCGCTTCTATAAGTCGTAGCGTGATGTAATATAGCCTATAACCTTCCTAAATTAACATGTTATGCGAGGCAAAAATATTTTAATTGACCAAGTTATTTCGCAGCCTATTCAATGCAAACAAACAAACGATAACAATATAGACAATTTAATATAGTAAAATTAGCAGTAGTAAATAAGCGACAATAGCGCCACCTAGTAAAAATTACTTCACTGTCAACTCAACTGTATAGCCATTTATAAAGCAGGATCCCAGACGTCACTTGTTTTCTGAGACGTAAAATATGTATTTGAGTATTGTTACCTTGAAGCCGTACCTGCTGACTTGGGACGACGGCCAATTTACATGTAGCATGTGCAAAAGACACATAAAAACATTAAGAAAGTTTTTTCAATACTCGCTTTTCTTTAACTCTGGGTTACAGATATTATACGAGTAATATTATCTATACTAATAATAAAATTCTAGCGGGTCGCTGTCTGTACATGGAAGATATTTGAAAAAAAATATTATAGGGGGCCTTTACCAACGCAATAGAACACAAAACAATGATTTTTAGAATTCTTATCTGTTTGTCTGTTTGTCTGTCTGTCTGTTTGTCTGTTTGTCTGTTTATCTGTGCGTTTGTGCACGCTAATCTCAGAAACGGCTTATCCGATTTAGATGCAGTTTTCACTAATATATTGTAGTAAGCTTCACTTAACATTTAGGGTTTGTTTCATGTCAATCGGTCCATAAATAAAAAAGTTATGTCAATTTAAGGAATCACGTTGAACATTTTTTTTGTGTTTATAACTAAATACATGAAAGTATATAGAGTACTTACATAAAAAAATATATTTTTAAAAATTTTGTCTGTCAGTCAGTCTGTCTATCTGTTTGTTCCGACTAATCTCTGAAACGACTTAACCGGTTCTGATGGTACTTTTTGCAGTTAGCAAATGTTATAAGGAGTGACTTGGGGCTACTTCTATTTTAGATATTTTTAAATCTATATATATTAAAAAAATTCTAACGGGTCGCTGTCTGTACATGTAAGATATATGAAAAAAAAAATATTGGAGACCTTACCTACGCAATAGAACCCAAAACAAAATTTGTTGCAATTTTTGTCTGTTTGTCTGTTTATCTGTGCGTTTGTGGCCGCTAAAAAGATATGTCAAGTTATGGGGTCACGTCGAACATTATTTTGTGATTTTCACTAAATGCATGAAAGTACTTACATCAAGTACTGTCAGTCTGTTTCTTACGACTAATCTCTGAAACAGCTAAATCAAATTTGATGGGACTTTCACTCGCAGTTAGAGGATGTCCATTAATCACGTGAGGCCCAGAGAAGGGAGTGGGAATGGAAGAAAACAATCACAAAATATCACAAAGTCTAAAAAGTTCTTAAAAAGATTACAGCAGCCCCTATAGCTAATATTATAAGGATTAAATTAGGCTTCTTAAATTAAAAAAAATATATTTATTTTAATCAATAAGTAAAAAAGAGAATTACACGATAACAAAATATTAGAGAAAGTGAACATTTTCCGATTTAAGAAGGGGAGGTATACATGTATACAAATAAATAAAATTGATGTGTCTGTTTGTAATAAAATAAATGCATATGAAAGTTTACACGGTACTTACAACAAAATTACCAATTTTAAAATTTTTGTCTGTCTATCTGTCACTCGGTTTGTTTCGGCTAATATCTGAAACAACTGGACCGATTTTGATGAAACTTTCACTAGCAGAAAGCCAATTTTATAAGGAACAAAATTGAAACCAATAAAATAGTGAATAATATCTGATTCAAATAGGGAAGATATATATTATATTAATATAATCATTTTAAAAAATAATATATATACTGGGTAATTTTTTTACTGGATATGATAGAACAAAACCGAAAATATAAGCAAAAACGAAAAATAATTTAAGTCACAGAACCGATTTTGATTAAAACTAAGACTGTATCATTAGTTTTTTGAAAAATAAGTTTTCCTAGCCAGAAACGAACACGTTGATTTTGCAAAAAAATAACATTCTGTAGTATTGCACCATCTGATTCTGACCTTCACACATTATAAAGATCAACTATAGTGAGGTAATACTATACAGTAAACTGCAACAAAAAAAAAGGCAATTGTTTTTTAACAAAATTCTATCAAATTCTTACATTAATTAAATCTTTAGCAACGGGATGTTGTAACGCTAATAGCGGATGAGTACAATAGCCGATTCCAGTGAAATGTAGATTTTCAACAAATTGATTCATCTTTTTAAGAATTATCTAAATCTACCTAGGTAACTGAGTAGATGACGGGGACCAAAACAAACGTGACACTCTATCAACTTTGTATAACTCACATAGAAAAAAAAGACAAACATAAAAGAAGTTACTGTGAGTAATTCATTTTTTATATTTTCGATTGTATTGTTCACACTCTTCCTCACTTTAGTAGGTGACTAGCATTTTGATGCAATTTATAAAGAAATCGTTCGAAGTAACGCACATTTTTTTCTAAACTTACCGGAACCCATGATTTAACCCACATATTTGATTATGTCTATGTAGAATCGAATACTTAACTTAATTAATGTATAGATTTAATGTTATTTTGTAAAAAAAAACCTTTAATTTGCCGCTTACTATTACTTTCCAAAAGTTGATCTTTACAAGTGATACTATTAGGTGGTGCAATAATACAGAATGTATTTTTTTTAATTAGTGGGTTCTATTTCTGGCCAGGAAAATCAAGAAATAAAAAAAAAAATTATGATGCAGTTTTAGATTTTTCAAGGTTGGACACGAGACTCCATTAAGTATCTTTCGCGATTCCTTATAGTTCCGGATTTGATCTATTAAGCCCAGTAGAAAAAGTCACCCGATATATAATACAAGGAGAACCTACATAGGTGCGAACTTAATGTTTTGCAGTCGATATTTTAAAGACTACCACAAAACAACTTTTCTTCAACATTTATAGTGAAAACCGTGGAGGAATACCATATCTGAGTTAGTGTCTGCTTATAAATACAACCAGAAAGTTCCCAGATTCAAAGTAAAAAGCTCCTTTCTTGAGCAGCACTGCAGACTATTATAACCTTGCTTTGCAGGAGACATGCCAAGCATTCTGTAGTCCACGCGAACGAAGTCGCGGGCACAGCTAGTCACTAATATTTTTTTAAAATATGGAACAGACTTCAAACATGACATACTATTTCCAGTTATTTTGATTAAAAAACCAAAGTGCTAAACCGATTTTGATGAAACTTCAGAAATTTTGAGTCAATTAGACCAGTAGAAGTTGCATAGATAAAATATGGAGCCAGTCTTACAGAACCCTTTCCAACAAAAACTAGAATTTACAAAATCATTAAGATATGATAGTTCTGAACAAACATAAAAAACATACACTAGAATTGATAACCTTTAATACTAAGTAATGCAGTAAAAACCATAATATACCTTATTCACTTTTGAATCGTCGATACACAAAAAATTTATTTATATTTATAAGGAAACTACCACGAGTCTGAAATGTAAATTAAACCAAGAAGATCCGGCAAGAAACTCGATAGTTTATAAAGCGAAATGCATTCTTTATTTATAATATCGACGTTTTACAGGACCAAGGACTTATTTACGATCCACGTGTTACCACTGAGTCACTTCGGTACATAAAATCTGAAAAATATAAGCAACCTTTTCGGTTTGGAGCGAACGGTATTCGATAAAAACAACAAACAAAATTGTCCATTCGACTTTTAAATCTTCAAGGGATAATCCGATCTGCCTAATCTTCGGGGAAATCGTGAATCTTTCCGGAGTTAGGGCAATGATAAAAAAAAAAAATGTTTTTCAAATAATTCTTACGTAACTAAACGGTGAATTTTATTTAAGGTTTTTCGTTTTTCTCATCTTATTGTATTCAACGAGCAGTTTTTATAAATACCTTTGTAAGGACGAACTATTGCCCGCGACTCTGATTAAATTGATTTTGTTTTATCCAGCAAGAATGAGTAACATGGTTAAATAATATAAAATTAAAAAAAACCGCCAGACAATCTATTCTTCGAGAGCATTTTAAATAACGTTAAATTAATAATATAAAATATAATATTAAAAAAGAGACCATTTCAATGAGCCCCAATACGATAATTTTACTGTAACTTGGTGCGGAGCTGGGTATCATGCTGATTCCTAATAATGCTACAGCATTAGGATGAAGTTACGTAAATATGTTTCATATAATTTATAGTATAGTTAATTCGAGTCGATTAGAACACTAGAAATTGTATAAATACTATCAAAAACTATAAAGATAAACTTTTATCTATCTGAACAGATTTTCGTAAATTATTTCTTGCTTATATCAGCTTTCAAACATTAAAGAACCTCATCAAAATTAATACACATGTCAAACTTATAACTCCTCTTTTTGGTCGGAGATTAAAAATAAACATGACTTCTGAATTAAACTATAATTAAATAAACGCATCACACTCAACGGACCCCATTAGGATCTTGTGACCTTGTGTCGGGGGTCCGAAAACACATACAACACTAACACAAACACCCAGACCAATATAGACATTTGGCATGAGTGGGGATCGAACCCGCGACCGTTAGCGCTATAATCATAGCGCAATTTAAATTATAAGTTAATTAAACCCCTACTTCCACTGCTTCTAGAGTACTTGGCGTTAAATCTTCTTCAGGAGCGTTGAAAGATTTTTGCTGTGGCAAAATCTTATAGGTTCCTACCACGCTAATGTTTAGGTTCAAGAAACGTTGAGGATTAAGGTATCTTAATTGCACATATACAATAAAAATACAAAAAAGAAAATACAGAAATTCATTACAATAGATGCAGAAGAGGCAAGCGGCACCATCTAGAACTATATGAAATAGCTGTACTATCTAGAATAATTAGCATTTTAAGCCCCACCCACACATAATATAACTAACTTCTTGACGCTCATAAGCAATACTGTGTCAAGCTACACGGACTTCATTTTGAGAATATGGCGTCCAAATATGTCAAAGCTTGAAGAACTTTGAAGAACAATATATCCATCTATTCTTTTCTTTTTTGACAAATGTTATAATGAATTAAAAACAGATTGATATAATTAATATATTATCTGATAAAAAGTTTTTCAAATATTTAAGATTATTGTATAAATTGCAAAATATGGAACGCATTTGGAAATCGCAACAATTAATTAAGAGACTTTTTCCGTACTTATTTAGTTTACATGACTTCAATTTTTTTTAATAATGTTAAATACGTGATGCAGTATCAAAATATATCATATCTCCGAATTTGACTTTTCTGGGTTGACACATTATTGCTTATCAGCATCCATATAATAGGTCACGTGCGTTGCTTTAACTAGATAGATAAAAGAACAAGAACCTTAACTGTGTTAAAGAAAAGGGTTCAGAAACTACACACACGCACTGCTACACTTGGAATAATGAAATTTATGTACATTGTACATGTCACAGAATTTCTACAGTCCTGTATAAAAGTACGTGGATGATCGGTATTTTATTTTCGTAAATCGTTTTTTTATTTTTTATTTTTGGAAATTATACTTAGATACGAATTCCATACTGATGAAATATTATAACGTTGTCTTAGAGATGATTATTACTCATTGAAATGAAACTATTTTGAACGGATTAAAATCGCGTATATTAACTATTTTTATCATCCCGACGTTTCGAGCATTTTGCAGCGTTCGTGGTCACGGGTAGACTAAGGAGACATTTGTCTATTTGAATCATTGGATCCCTGTCTGAGATTCAGATTATATATGGACGCTGATAAGCAATACTATGTCAAGACACACGAAGTTCGATTTGAGAATACGGCGTCTAAAGATGTCAAACCTGTTCTTAATAAATTTGTTTAAAGATATATATATCCGTTATCTTTTCTTTTCTTGACACATTATTGCTTATATATGGTAGCTGGCAATTTGCTTAATAAGCCGATTAATTAACAACCTAGCTTTCTTACTATACGTCGCCGTTCAACTAGATTCCTGAATGATTTGCACCCGTAGCCTCTGTTACGATCTTTAATGAAGTGGCTAGTTGATGCACGGATTATTTTTTTTTTAATTTATTTAACGGCTCCGGATATAAGTTCTTTGAAGCTTATACAATAGCTATACAATAGGGTAACCATGTGACAAAATTAAATTTCAATTTTTTAAACAAATATTGTTTTATCTATACTAATATTATAAAGCTGAAGAGTTTGTTTGTTTGAACGCGCTAATCTCAGAAACTGCTGGTTGGAATTCAAAAAATATTTTGTGTTAGATAGTTTATTAATTGAGGAAGTCTATAGGCTCTATTACATCATGCTACGACTCATAGGAGCGAAGCAGTAACCATAAACGCGACTGAAACCACGAGTGGCAGCTAGTTAATAATACTTACTCGAAATCAAACTCGCAACCTCTAGCTACAATAACTATCAATCAAATAAATTCGACATTAAATCATTCATAAATAAAATATATACCAATCTACAACAATAAAACATTTCATCGACATTTATCGATAATAAAACAACATCACTAATCCCTAAGGGCTTAACAGTTGAGTCTGACGCGGGTCACACTTTACGATCCGTTATAAAAACGGTCATATATATATCGTTAATACCGTGTCGATAAAGACGTCCCTTTTAAAAGACTTGGAGAGAGTTGACATCTGTCTATGTATATTATAAATCGATGACACGACCTGAGCATGACGTATGTATTGAAGAGATTTATCGATGTCGATTTGTGGACATTATTATCGATAGAGGTCAATAACGGACTGAAGAGTTCGTATTAATAGAAACTACTGCTCAAATTCAATATCAGATAGCGCGTTTATTTTTTTTTTATCCGACTGCGCGACGCTAAGGAGGGTAATATGTTTATCAATCTGTGTGTCACTATTAAAACTAAACGCATGGGCCGATATTGAAAAAATGACTCATCGTTTGGTTTATCATGACGGCGCGAATGTCATAGAAAGCGTTAAATTAAAAAAAAAAAAAACAAAATGGCCGATTTTGGACGCCATAATGTGAAAAAGTTGAATAGAAATTTAAAAATCATTTTTAGGTTACTCATATCGTTTTTCAATCTGAATTACTGTTTAGTATCTAACACGTTAATTCTCGCTTATAGATTTTTAGTCAAAACTAATATTGATACGGTACTGCTCACTGCAAAGGGTCTAATTACGCAGTCGGGTTTTGATCGTGTATTACAATACACGATCAAAACCCGACTGCGTAACCCGTTCATTGAGAAAGGTTATAGGCTACAGCCTATAACCTTTCTCAATGAACGGGTTTCCCAACGTAAAAATAATTTTTCTAATAGGATCTGAAGTTTCAAAGATTATCCCCCACATACAAACTTGTAAACAAAATCCCTTTATATTAGTATAGAAATAAATAATATTATATAATTATAGTAATATATTTAAAATTTCGCGATTTATACCATCATATTTTATATAACGCGTCGCGTTAAGTAATTGTAATAATACCATTGCCCGACGTTTCGACGAAATTGCGTCCGTCGTGGTCACGAGTCAGTCATTAGTCAGTCAGCTCGTTATATTAAATATGAATAATTATAGTTATCACATATGACACATAATTGAAAATTAATTACGAAAATGAAAGTATAAGTGTCCCGTACAAATAAACTCAAAATCAACAGTCCCAAACTAAAACAATGTTTCAATTCTTAACTTCAATTTCAACATCAATTTATAACTTTCACGTAACTAGAAAATTCAATTACAATCAGATAGAAATCAAAGGTCCTCCATCACTCCGAGGATAACCCGAGTGAGCCACGTAATGCCCCTCACTCGTTTGACCCCTATGTAGGTCAAACGCGCTAATTGTAAATAGCCAACTTTAAGAATGACATATTGCATTCCACGAGATCTGAAGTCTAAATGAGAACGGAGAATTATTATCAGTGGATAGCATATTCTGCTTTTCTATACAAATAAATAAAATTTAAGGTTCTGTTTGTAATTTTGAACTGACAACTTTTAACTTAATGCATATGAAAGTATATACGGTACTTACATGAAAAACTCTTTTTTATTAAATTTTGTCTGTCTGTTTGTTCCGGCTAATCTCTGGGACGATTTTGATGTTGAAGACTTTATTTTGATAAAAGGTATAATGAATTAAAAGTAAATTTATATATTTAATGTGTTATTAAACTATTAAAGTTTTCTAAATATTTGAGACTATTTTACAAATTGCAAAATATAGGACGCACTTGAAATTCGAAACATTGAATTAAGAAATTTCTTTTCCATACCTATTTAGGTTATTTTATTGAATAATGTTAAATAGGTGACGCAGTATCGAAATACATCAATATCTCCAAATTTGACTTTTTGTGGGTTGACACATTATTGCTTATCAGAATCCAGATAGCTATTGAAATGAATCAAAATCAAAATCGGTCCAGTCGTTTCATGGATTATATTATTTAATATACATAATAAATTTCGGCCAGGAACCATCATCGATGTCCCCAAAATACTTTTAAATCAAACTATCAAAAACTTCGGAACGCATAGACGACGAATATACAAACATTGTTTTTATTTGTGTAGACTATCTGCCCGACCGAACTTGATACGGGTATATTAAAGACTTACTCTCATTTTACATCGTCGCTCTATATGGATGCTGATAAGCAATAATGTGTCAACCCACAAAAAGTCAAATTTAGAGATATTGATGTATTCTGATAGTGCATTTCGTATTTAACGTTATACAAAAAAAAATTCAAGTCATTTGAACTAAATAAGTACGGAAAAAAGTTTCTTAATCAAATGCAATAATTTAATATATTTGAAAAACATATAATTAGATTAAAATCTTTATTGGCCTATCTGCTATAAATTAATTATACTTTTTATCAAAATAGAAAAGAAAAGATGGATATATGCTTCTTCAAACAGATGTGTTAAGAATAGGTTCGAAATCTTTAGACGCCATTTTCTCAAAATGAAGTCCGTGTGGCTTGACACAGTATTGCATATCAGCATCCATATATGATACGTAGCAACTGACAATTTTGGTAAAAATGGATATTCTCAGTGAAAACGATATTCAAGTAATTTACTTTTTTAATAATTATATTTATAAAAATATCTTAAGTCTAAATCATTTTAAAATGTAAATATATTTAATACAATTAGCGTTAAAAGAAGTTTTTTGTCTTCTGCAACGTTCGGCACTTTGCATGTACGAGGTATCACATCTAGACGATGTGGATGTCCACAACCCATGTTTAACCCATTTATTCAAATTTTCATGCGAATTTTAAAATATTTTCTTTCATACTAACCTTGACAGAATACATTTAAATTCTTCAATACTATTATTTAATTCTCATTCTCTATGAACTTAGTTATAATTGTAATACTATATCATTATCCTATAATAACTAAAATATATTTCTTAGGTATAAATTACATTTCTAGGTTTTGCTCTTGTAATTAATGTTTAACAACTCTGTAACCTAGTGACAGTTAGCTTTACATACGCTGAGCGTGTTAACAAATATTATGTAAAATATAAAAAATAATATATGTGAATATTATGAAAGCCTGTGAGCAAACTTGCGAGAGTAATTCTCGCCTTACGAAATTCATTTAAATAGTTTACGTATTCCGTTAATCAAGCCTAAACAAAAATTATTTTTTGGCTCTCTTCATTAGATTATCATGCAACCGAAAAACTTCTGACATACTTTTTTTTAACACTGGGAAATGTATTTATGCACCCGAGATTTCAGGCGGGTATGTGGGACTCTTGACACTAACAGAAGCATCAAACTACCCACTAAACCCAGCGATGCCCTCATCGTCTCGGATGGGCGCCACGGGATCGCTTACGCATGCTACCATAGCACCCTGACGGTCAGTCTGCCTCTGCGAAATTCCTTCACCTGGAGAGTGCTCACGGGCACCGAAAGCACTCCCCTACCCTAGTGGCGAGCGGAAATATTAATATACACGCTTGGGTTAGTCTATGGCGGAGGAAGTAGATGTGCATAGCGCCGCCTTCTTCCGCCTAGTCATCGTCGGCGGATCGGGTCAGCGAGAGCGCCCGCCTCTCGTTCTCTTTCCGCGGCCTCTTTCAGCGATATAACGGCCTCGCTAAAAGAGAACTTCTGTCACATCTAACATAATACTATATTAAATAATTGATAATTGTTCAAAAATTTGTTTTTCCCTTTTTGTCTTTAATTTTAATAATTAATAATAAATAGCACAACTGCAAATACTTGAGTAAACCGAGCGACAACAGTAAACAAACTGTTAAACTGTAAATAGGTATTTACGATACAGGAATGTCGAATGTAATGTAATGCTTTTTTGCTGCTAATTGACAGACACGTTGGCACAGTGGTCACTGCAGCTGACTGTAGCGCTAACGGTCGCGGGTTCGAACCCCGCTCGCGGCAAATGTCTGTATTGGCCATACGGATGTTTGTCGTGGTCTGGGTGTTTGTGTTAGTGTTGTGTATGTTTCCGGTACCCCGACACAAGGTCACAAGATCTTAATGGGGGCCGTTTTTTTTAAAAAATTGCTGTTTTTATTTATAAACATTTTTAAGTTTTCATATTAGGCGAGAATAACATTTGTATGTATACTCTAGCGGTATAAAACAACTCTGTAACCTAGTAACAGATACGTTGTAAATAGTACTACTAATTCTATAAGTAATAGTACACGGACAGTAAATTCCTTCAGATGTAAAGAAAAAGAAATAACTTATTTAAAACTTTATGAAAATCTAAGACGAAACTTATAAGTGTAATTCTCGTATTACATAAAGAAAAATCGTCCACTTATTACATTTAATAATTATAATTTTCAGCAAACAATTTAATAAAATAAAATATCATACATTTCTTTAATTAACAGGGAACAGTGCCGACCAGTGCAAATATTAAAGATAAGTCAAATATTTACTCGTTTCCCCATAAATTTTGCAAACTTTTGCATTAATAAGCAATTAACTTTTTCAACCCTTTATATTTATCAAATTTTATTTCACGCGTACTTTAACAAATAAACGTTTTCCTTTTTGGATTAAAGGAAGCTGAATCGTGGGGAACTGAATCAGTAATTTGATATCTAATTATAATAAACCAGCGGTCACTAGAATCAGATTTAAACTTAGAACCCATAATTCACCCTTTTATTGTTCCAATTTTAAACAAACGCGGTTATATCTTTAAACATCTACGCATTTATTTATTTTTAAACATCTACGCATGTCAAATATGATTCTTACTTTGAAAATTACGTTAATATTACTAAATATCTTAGTTAATGCGTAGAAGATAGAAGGTCAACTCTCAAGCTTGTATCCCCAGTAGACTCTGGATTAATGAATCAGTCAACCAGGATAGCTAATTACAGGTACAGGCGCCTTGACAGAGTAAATGTCGATTTTCTGGGTGAATTCAATACTGCCTCAATTGAGCCAACCGGTACACGATCTATAATCATTGGTGTACAGGTAGGCTCTACGACAGTTCACTCAGTTAGAGCCTAGCTGTCGTTTACGGCCTGGCTCGAACGAAGCAGTACTTCACTCAAGATCAGCGTAAAGTAGTTAATATAAGCTGCATTTTGTTTGGTGAGTGAGAGAACTGGAAGTCTATATTCCTCTCCTATTGCTTTTCGTAATTCCTGTTCTGTTTCAAGCCTTATTCATTTTTAAGCTGACAACGCATTTGTGTCTACTATAGTGCCGCAAATGTCCATGGGCGGCGGTGATCACTTAACATTAGGTGTACCGTTTAATAATAATAATAAATAATAAACGCATCACACTCAACGGCCCCCATTAAGATCGCGTAACCTTGTGTAGGGGGTCCGGAAATACTCACAACACTAACACAAACACCCAGACCACGACAAATATCCAATACAGATATTTGCCGCGAGCGGGGATCAAACCCGCTACCGATAGCGCTACAGTCAGTTGCAGTGACCACTGCGCCAACGTGTCTGTCAAACGTTTGCTCTTTTTCCAGCTATTTTTTATATAAAACTAGCAGTTTACCACCGCTTCGCTCGTTTATACTTAAGAATTTGATACCTAATACACTTTCAACTCTGTTTATAACCCTTTAGTGCATACGAACGTCATTACAAGAACGTTTGTACAAAATTTAATGTAGAAATCCAACGATTTACGTATTACGTTACGTTACGTTACGTGTTGTTCGATTATTTTAGTTTTAATTTTTGATGTAGAAAACAGTAAAATTATTACTGGAAAGAACTCAAATTTTACCCATATTTTAACCACAAGTTTATTCACTAGATACTATTATAATTCATGATGTTTATTTACTTGAGTATCCTAAAACTCGCTGGCAAGTGTAAATATTTTATTAGAATGTAAGAATTTATGTCAATCTGCAGAATCTCGAGACATGAAACAACATTTTTCACCTTCGAAATGCTGGTTTAAAATCTCGTCATATGATTTTCGGATTTTCTCCTCAGGTCGAGACGTGTTACAGGACTTAGGTGCTACTTTAATGGTTCGAGTTTATAAAATAAAATGATCAAATGCGAGCAAAATATATGTAAATAAGATACAATTTAATAGAATATTGGAAAAATATAACATAAGATTTTACATTGAGCTGATTATTTCTAGCTTTTGTTTCCACGTTTATTATGATAAGAAGGATTGTCTTTTAGAAAACAAAATTAAAATTATATAGTCTTTTTTTCTTTACTTGACTTACTTGGTAACAATACGAAACGAAAATCACGAATTTTCAAACATTATTTCTCACTAGCGGTTTCACTCGCTGTTACTGCTTTTTTCATGAGTCGTAGCGTGATGTAATATAGCCTATAGCCTCCCTCAATTAATAAACTATCTCCCAAACAAGCTCTTCAGATTTATGTGAGTATATATTATGACAGACGCGTTGGCGCAATGGTCACTGCAACTGACTAAAGCGCTAACGGTCGCGGGTTCGATCCCCGCTCACGGCAAACGTGTGTATTGGCCATACGGATGTTTGTCGTGGTCTGGGTGTTTGTGATAGTGTTGTGTGTGTTTCCGGACCCCCGACACAAGGTCATGAGATCTTAATGGGGGCCGTTGAGTGTGATGCGTTATTTATTTATTTATTATAAAAATCATTCAACTGAATCATTCGATCGATAATTTCTCATCTCTGACTAACCACAGATAAGAATCTGTGGTTAGAAGTACGCTATGTTTGTCTACAAATAAGACAAGTGAAGAGAAATAGACATAAAATACAAAAGGGTATTACAAATCTATACTAATATACTAAACGGAAAGCGAATTTTGTATCTGCGAAGTAAACTGCGGAACTACTATTTTAAAGAATATGGTACCATTTGAAAGATATATTATTCTAGATGGTCTTAGCCAATATTTTATGTACATATGCGTATTATTTTAAAACAAAATCTACATTAACGCGAGTGAAGATAGAAATAGAAAAGAAGTGTTTATATTAAGAAATCTTTAATAAATAAAATATTAGAATATTTTGGCGCCAAAGAAGCGCTGATCTCATATCCGTTGATTTTATAACAGGGTATCAAAAATAAACAACAAAAATAATTTTCAAATTAGATCACTAGTTACAGAGATTATCTCCTACATACAAACTTACAAACAATTTTCAACTCTTTATAATATTAGTATAGATTTTACGCCATTTTTCTGTCAGTTTTAGGGTGCCCAGATACTAGTTCACCATTTCCGGGACAATTCCACTACTTAATTAATATACAATATACAAGATCAAGAAAGAAAAAAAAAATACAATCGTTTAATAATTATGGAATGGCCACATAAATGTATTTCTGAGATAAACATTTAAAAAAATAATAAAAATTAAGTATTTAATTAAAAATATCGAAAACTTGACAGCGTAAGAAGACCATAGAAAATCGTTACTTAACAACTTTAAAGCGTTATAGATTCTAAACGGTAGTTCTAATTGAAAAATGATAAAAGAAACGTATAATTTTAAAATACCTATTTAACGATAGCCCACTTAACACAGATCATCGATTTTAATTTTTTTCTTTTTCACAATATGGCGTCGGAAATCGACTATTTTGATGTTTCCAAGTTACTAAACTTTCTAGGACATTTGCTCTGTTATTACAAATCAAACAACGAGTATCAAAATCGGCCCATTCGTTTGGTCTAAATAGTGCCACAAAGGTACAAACCTGATGCACACATCCTCCCTTACATCGCGAATTCGGATAAAAAGGAGGTAACCTAAAATAATTGTAACTTTATGTAAAGAACTAGTAAGTGTTAGGAATCCGGGACAGTAAAACCTAATTCCTGGACAAAGAACAAGACGCAAAATTCCCGAACAATCTAGAATTTCCCGATCATCTAGCAACTCCATATACAGTCTCGTTCAAGTTATTGACAATAGGCTACTAATAAGCTTTACTACAATGAAGTCTATGTATGTATATGCCACAATTTAAAGCATAGAACTAAGCGTTATAAAAGGCAATATATAAATTGATTTTTTTATCCCGCCATTAAGGCTATTCATCTATTCATGTTAAGCACGAGCGAACAAAAAGTAATTGCTTTGAAATATAATAAATATACTCGTATTTGAATACAGTGTACGTTTTCATTAAAAAAAAACGTTTTTACCGTCGAATGTAGTGTAATTTATTTACCATTTAAATGCGAATAATGTAATCTCTAAATTTAGTAGCAATTGACAAAGTTATTTTGTAATTGAGAAATTTATTTGTAAAAAACCCAAATGTATCGAACTTCAATTCGTCTACATCATTGCTGGGCAAGGCTTCCTCTCCTATTAAGGAGAAGGTTTTGACATCTGTCAATTTGTCTACAATTCATCAATAACTATATAAGCTTGCCTATGGTCTTTCCATATAACATTACAAACACAGTGGTAACGTTACACATAAATGTCAAAAAAGAATATAGGGTGTTCAAGTTTTGATGAACGTCCTTCAAATGGGGAGTTCTGTACGACTAATATATCATATCAATGAATACTGTTTATTGTAAATTAAATAAAACTTATAGAAAATTAATACAAAAAGTAGCACTGTGCAAGAGGAGGCCTCATCGCTAAAGCAGCAATATCTTTTAGGCAACCTTTGGTAGAGGATAGAAATAAAACGGAACATAGATCATATATACAGGTATATATATTTATATATATAAATATATAGGAATATATAATATTATACGTATAAATATTAATTTAAATCCTATCCAGCAAAGTAATATTCTTTAACTATATATGATAATTTTTTCTTACTATAAAATAGTTAAATATTATAGGTCGCGATGCATAAGATCAATTTATTTTTACCTCATAATGAATTGGAGAAAAATATAAACATTTTTTAGTAAACGTACAAATAACAAAACCGCGAAGGCTTCTTCGATATACAGGACTATCTACTTCAAATAAAAAAAATTCAAAGGATAAAAAAAAATCGAAAAAAAAGCGGTTTTAAATAACCCTGCAGGCTAATAAAATAACGATGTTAGAATGTATGAGCTACAGATATCACAGCACGATAAATTTTGACGGCTTATTTCTGATTTTTTTACGAAAACGAAACAAACCAAGTACCAAAATATATCGCGATGCGATAGCGAAAGCTGCGCGTAGTAACCGTCCTGTTTGGCAAAGTTGCCAGGTAAATTTTCTTTTGTCAAAGTCAAGTCGTTATATATTTTCTTTCTCCTTCGAAGCCGAAACAAAACCTTTGAACCTTTTATGATTTGAACGTTATACAAAAAACTGGCGTTTTTATAAAAGGTACATAATGTAAATAACAGCCGACATGGCCAAGTGGAAAACACGTCGATCTCAACTGATGATCGCGGGTTCAAGCCTCAGCAAGCACCACTGAGACTTCAAGTGCTAATTTTCTGTTTAATACATCTCGTGCTCGCCGACTAAGGAAAACATCATGTGGAAACCTGCATTTGCCGGGAGAAATTTTGAAACATGTATATCCGCCCCACAGTGAAGCAGCGGGTGGATTAAGCTCTAAATTTTCTCCATTAAGAGGAGAGGCCTTTACCCAGAATTTTATCTATTTACAGATTTATTTACATAATGTTAATAAATTTTATAACATTAGTATTTTAACGTAATATAAGAAGACAAATTCTTATATGTATATCTACATTTTTAAGCTTGAATACTGCTTAAAATCTTATTATGACATTTTCAGATTTTGCTTTTCTCAAGTCGAGACATGTAACATGGATTTGGTGTTACCTTAATGGTTCGATTTTATGGAATAAAAGGCAACGGATTTTATCCTGACAGCCATAATATAAACTTTGATAATATATGTGGTTTCTTTCCACCCCATTTTAACTTGGTAAATTAGGTGTCATTAGGTTTCTAAAACTTTCGGAGCGTTATAGACTAGATGACTTCTTTGGGAAGTTATTAAGGTGGTCCACGGTCGTTTACTTAAGTCGTGATCTAGATAATAAAACTAGGTACTTAAACTTGGCTTAGTTTTTGGATAATCTAACATATAATCCCAAAAACGTTTCGCAGGAGATGGTGGATTAGAATATTTGTCGGATTATAGAGTTAGTCGGATTACTCAGGACGCCTAACAACCTTTTAATTGTCGGGCACTTTTTAAAACACATTGTAACCATAAAAATATAGATAGATAATAATCCATTATGCATGAACGATATTAAAACAGTACCTATCGAGTTTCTTGTTTGGTTTGTTTCTTCTAATCAGAGACTGAATTCCAAATTAGTGGTAGCTTAAAAACAATCTAAAACTTATCGACCTGCATTCGAAAATAAAAAAGCCTATTTTAATAAAGCATATTTTGAATTTGAATTTAATTTAACGTTCGAGTTCGGAACGTGTAACTAATAAACAGACGAATTTTGAATAATCATTACTAATATTCTAAGAATGAAAGTAACGCACTGTGTGTTAAGCAATCACCTCTAAAATACTGAACCAATTTAAAAGAAATTAGGTACAGAGATAGTCTAGTGCCTGAGAAAAGACATAGGCCTTTTAATGCAAAAAAGAGAGTTGAACTAGAGGATGGTAAAATTTTGTATGAAATTTCGCCATTTTTAAAGCTAGAGTTTTTAAATTGTATCTGTCAAATCAGCCGAGATGTCCTAAAGATTAGAACAGGTCAATTTCAACCAATGATCGCGGGTTCATACCACGGCTAGCACCACCGAATTTACAAGTGCTAAATTTATATTTAAATACGAGCTGGGAGGCGAAAGAAAATATCGTGACGAAACCTGCATGTGCCGGGAGAAATTCTGACACATATATATTCGTCAACCCGCATTGGAGCAGAGAGAAAACCTTTGCCCAGGAGCGAGACATTTACAGGCTGTTACTTTACTTTGCTTTAATGTCAAATTCCAAACATTACGCGGGCGAATACGCGAACAACTGCTAGTTAACAATAAAAAACAGTACATATAATTCGAAATTAATAACGCAGGTTGGTCTCGAGGGATATTTTTCGAGCTCAGCCCATTTATACGCGGGCCCGCCCCAGTTAGGGGTCAAACAAATTACAGGATCTCGCCGGCTTAGTGCCGTTATCTCGTTGATTTATAAACGGTGATCATTTTAAGCGCTGCAATATTGATTGCGATCGATGATCTGTCTAAGCTGTGTAAATTTTTTGTATTTATTTTTTTACTGGCTTTTTAAAAAATATACTTTATTCAAGAAGGCTTTTAAAAGCGCTTTTAAATCAACAAATGAAAAGTACTTAAATTGAGGAGAAGTTACCACCAGTTCGGAATGTAGAATCGAGAAGAAGCGGTAAGAAAATCGATAGGTACACTTTTAAAATTTTGTTACTAAGTACATTTCAAAATTATAAATATGTGTTAAACATTCAGTATGAAATCCAGCTTTAGTGGGATGAGTTTCTGGTTGTCGTAATTGTAAGGTGAGAATCACACTTGAAAGTACTCTCATAATTTATATAAAATAACTTTAACCAAAAAGAATTCTTCTTGATTCGATTCTTGATTTATGTGCTAAAACAATTTTCAAAATTTATCGCAGTTAGATAGATCTATTTATCTAGGAGCCATTGGCCAGGGCGGCAAAATTGCTAGTCCTGCATTTTTTTTAAGATTGTCAATTTTTATTATACTTTACTAAAGTATTCCTTTATTACTACTAAATTTACATAGGTTACAATTTAGGTAAAGGCGTGGTATTTTTCACTGTGCCCCAACGCGGCACTTAGAATAAACCCGGCCCTAGCAGTAGCTCTCCATAATAACCATTCTGGTTACAGTCATCTTACGAAAGCTGTGAATATCAAAAATAAGGCATTGATAATTAATTGTTAAGGGTATAAAGCAATGACAACTTATGTTAATCTATATGAAAGTCTGAGAGCAAAACTTATAAGTGTAATTCATGCTTTATACTAAGTAAATTTTAAAACATTGCTAAATGCTAACTTTTAGATCGTTTGGTCTTTATAAGGGTTCCGTACCCGAAATTTGCAAACGGGACCAAATTATTATGACTCCGTTTGTCTATCTATCAGCGGACTATTTATCATGAAGCGAAATCGGTTGAAAGTTGATATTTTTAGCGTATGTCTCTGTGTTGTCACTATAAAATCAAATAATGAAAATTTAAGATTGAATAAAAACATAGAAACATCAAAATGGCCGATTTTGAATGGCATAATGTGAAAAAAAAAATTCACCAGCCATGTCAAGTGGGGTGTCGTTGAATAGGTATTTAAAAATTATGAAGTATCCAATAGCGTTTTTATTCAGA
This sequence comes from Hypolimnas misippus, assembly GCA_037950945.1. Classification (NCBI taxonomy): domain Eukaryota; kingdom Metazoa; phylum Arthropoda; class Insecta; order Lepidoptera; family Nymphalidae; genus Hypolimnas; species Hypolimnas misippus. Next base: position 9,971,092 of record JBBEEQ010000009.1, read on the forward strand.
ATTGCTGTTTCGGATCTATAACGTTTTAAAGTTGGTTAGTAATGATTCCAGCTTCATAAAAATGGGTATATACATAATTCTTCAAACAAAATTATGAATAGGTTTGACATCTTCAGACGCCATTTTCTCAAAATAAAGTCCGTGTGGCTTGACACAGTATAACTTATCAGCGACCAATTATACAAATATCGAAACATAAATAGTAAATAACACGTAAAAGGTTTTACCTGGCACCGACTTCAAAATGTGGTAGAAAATATTTATTTTGTACTTTGCAGTTTACTTGTTTCGGTGTCGAAGTCGGTTTGTTTTTTTTTTTTCAAAAAGTTTTTATTCGTAATAAAGTTTTACTTTTATAATAGTTACTAAAAAGTAAAATATTCATTTCACCTGTAATTTGTCAACTCATTTTTGAGTGAGTTTACATTTATTTCATCAATTGGAAACAGTAAAAATCTTTACGAGGTAAAGCTTCACGATGTACAAGTATGCGAGTATGAAAAAAAAATCATTTCGCACCATATATGTAGCAATAAGGCGCTGCGCACACGTAGACACTTTTTTGTTTCCACTTGCCTAGACCGAATAGATTTTGATCTGGATTTGAGTCAGTGGAAGCAAATGAGCATAAATGGACGCTGATAAGCAATACTGTGTCAAGCCACACGGACTTCATTTTGAGAAAATGGCGTCTAAAGATATCAAACCTATTTTTAACAAATTTGTTAGAAGAAGTATATATCCATCTTTTCTTTAATTTTTTGATAAAAGATATAATGAATTAAATTCAGACTAATATATTTAATATATTATCTAATAAAAAGTTTTTCAAATATTTGAGGTTATTGTATAAATTACAAACTACGGAACGCACTTAAAATTCGAACCAATTAATTAAGAAACATTTTTCCGTACTTATTTAGTTTATATGACTTCAATTAATTAAATAATGTTAAATAGGTGATGCAGTATCAAAATACATCACTATCTCCGAATTTGACTTTTTGTGGGTTGACACATTATTGCTTATCAGCATCCAAATAGGGGCGATAATAAATGGTTTGAGAGGGTTGTGGTTGCTTTCATATTAATAATTATCTTATCTACACCAATAATATATATATATATATATATTTTAAGTTAGCAGTCTAATTATTTTTTGTTTCTTCATTTCCATTTTATTTTTAATGTATGTTGTATATTCGTCACATTCATCACAGCATGCTATGGTCTCCTCTAATTGGAGGAGCACACTATTGTACTGAGTAACATTGTTTTATCTTTTTTTTTTAAACGAATTGTATGTTTTTTTGTTGGAGTTCCTAAAATAGAATAAAATGTTATAAAGAGGTAAATTTTGTTTATTTGTTTGTATGTAAGAGGTAATCTTTAAAAGTAATGATTCAATTAAAAAATCTTTAAATAGTCAGTTTATTTAGGAAGGTTAAATCCATTTACAATACGCAAGTAAAGAAGCAGCTAGTAAATTATACCTAAATGCGAAAAATTGTGGGGATAGATGGATATTAGGATGGATCTTTGTTACTCTTGCACGCATTACTGAACAGATTTTGATAATACTTTGCAATAATATAGCTTATACCTCAGAATAACACAAAGGCTACTATTTATTAACATCATGTGGACTAATGAGCGAACAGATTGTAGTTATTTTATATTTGACGTAAAAATGTCCTTAGTCAAATTATGTCAAAATAAAATGTAATCTGTAATATCTAAGTAAATCTACACACAATGTATTAATCAAAAAAATCTATACATGAAAAATAATGCTTGTGTGTTGTATTTTAAGCATCGCTATATTTATCTTAATAATGACAATAATTTTTCATATTTAATATTACGGGTCTTATCGCGATAACGGTTACTACCATACCATACCTTTTATTGCCCGGCGTTTCAACGAAGTTGTATTCGCCGTGGTCACGAGCTGACTTCGTCAAAAGGTCGAGCAATAAAAAGGTATCACTACCATTAGTTATCGCGATAAGACCCGTTATATTAAATATGAATAGGATAAATCGCGATAGTTTAAAATATGCAATGAAAATAATGACGGACGTCTCAAGACACGACACAAAAGTGTCTCTGTGTGCACCGCCTCATGGTTATAAAGGTGTATTTTTTATACAACTTCGTCAATTGTCTAGACAAGGCCGTGTCGGTCAGATTACGTTTTTACGAGAGTATATACAGGTGGGTCGTAAAAACTTGTTTTCGTCGAAACGCCTCTAAGCCGCAGGATTACGCTTTTCAGTTAAACAGAACTTTACGGTGGTGACTTAACTCATTTTGACCGACTAGAGACTTGACATGAGCATTTTTTTTGGTTAAAGTTTGTGGACTTATTTTTACACGACTGCGCGATGCAAAGAAGGGTAATGTGTTTATCAGAGGTTTATACCTTAGTGCCACTATTTAGAACAAACGCGTAAGCCGATTTCATTAAATGATTCGTAGTTTGATTCGTCATAATGGCGTATGTCATAGAAAGCATATACATTAGGAGAAATCATAATGGCCGAATTTGGAAGCCTAAATGTAAAAAAAAATAAAATCGTCGAAGTATATCAAGTGGGATATCGTTAAAATTAAAAATCATTTATTGGTTTCTTATATCATTTTCAATCAGAATTAATATTGATTGGACCTATATATGTATATACACAGGTCCAATCAATGTCTGTGCCAAGAGTCATCAAAATTGATTCAGCCATTTAGACGTAAAAGCGTATGGAACACACAAATAGTCTTATTATATTATTATTGACAATATTATCTATATTAATATTATAAGGTAAAAGTGTATAATGTAGGAGGTCTCTAAAACTACTGATGCGCTTTGAAAAAATATTTTGCGTTGAATAGGCCGATTATTGAGGAAGGTTATATTATATCACGCTACGACTCATAGAAGCGAAGCCGTAACCATAAACGCGAGTGAAACCGCATTATAATTAAGTTAGTATTTTAAATATTCTGAGCTTTTGTCGTAAAAAATTATATTTATAGACTTTTCGTCTCAATGTCTCCACAAAGTCAAGCAACAAAATTGTCCTTTAGAATATTTTTACATACTTTTAATATATAACTTTCTTTTACGAAGTATAGAAACGTAATGGCGTAAATTTTCCGTTTTAACATTTCAATGAAAATTATTTTTAGTCGTCCCTGAAACCATTTTAATTTCATTGTGACATTTGTTCAAACGCTACACTAGCAGTTCTACCGTAGCTTTGCGCGCGTATATTTAGAAATTATATACCCAACAAATTTTCAACCCTCTTTTTAACCCTTTAGGGGATGAATTTTCAAAAATTATTTTACGGTGCACACTTACAATATTTAAGGAACGTTTGTGCAAAATTTCATGATTCTCATGAACCAGCGATTTCGGGTTGTTGTTGAATGTTTCAAATTTTAGGTGCGTTCCATATTTTGCAATTTATAAAATAATTAAATTATAAAATAATTAATAATAACTTATCATTAGATAACATATTAAATAAATCTATCTTTTGATTCATTATACATTTTATTAAAATAGAAAAGAAAAGATGAATATATACGTCTTCAAACGAATTTGCTAAGAAGAGGCTGACATCTTTAGATGCCATTTTCTCAAAACGAAGTCCGTGTGGCTTGACGCAGTATTGCTTGTAAGCGTCCATATAAACGATAACGCAAAATATATTAAATACAATACTTATAAACTTCCGTGTTACAATTATATACATACAAAGGAACATGGAAGCTTCAGTTCTCATAGACGAACAGAGCCAAACAATAGCATTAAGACACTGTGTACTAATGTCTAATGTCGGCCATTCACGGCACGACAGTCGTAACGTCAGAAGTTAAAATTTATCTACACTAATATTATAAAGAAAGATTACATTGTTTGTTTGCACTGTCGGAACGATTTGAAAAATTCTTATTGCGATGGATAGTCCATTTACTGAGAAGGTTATAGGCTATATTACATCACGCTATGACTCACAGGAACTAAGTAGTAATAAACGTGAGAAAGCCGCTCGCCAGTTAGAAGAAAATAAGCATATATATAAGACTAAAATAAAGGAACCGATTTCAATAACAAAAAGTTAATTCGTTTACATAGATGATATATTCCATTACTGTGAATTTAGTGAGTTAAATCTGTCTATCTGTTACCTGTCAACTCCTAAATCGCGATATAAATTTTGATAAATGTTAATATAGATATAGAATGGAGGACAGCTGGTACCAAAACTTAAAATAAATAAAATTTCTAAAAAAAAAAGTATCCTAAGTTACTCCTTATAATATTAGCTATCTGCTAGTGAAAGTCCCGTTAAAATCTGTTCAGTCGTTTCAAAGATTAACTGGAACTAACAAACGGACAGACAGGCAAAAATTAAAACTACATCAATATCGATTCAGTAGTTTGATTTAAAATCAAAATAACTCAAGGTCAAGGCTATGCAACTATACTATATGGATATAATTCACAGTAAAATTTCGAATCAATTAGACCAATAGCATTTGCTTAGTTCCTTTCAACAACTGGAAAAGGGCTGATAACCTTGAAACTGAATAGATCTTTATTTATACCAATATTATAAAAAGTTTGTTTGTTTGTTTGAACGCGCTAATCTCAGTCGTCGAAGAGTCGTTTAAAAAAGCTAGTACAACTTCCTTATTATTTACTTTTATAAAAAAAAAAGAAATAATAATGTCGGTAGATGTTTGAGAATGTTTCCTAAATTATGCAGGCTGCCTGACGAAGTATTCTTTCACCGCGACATACTTTCAAAGAGAAACGATAGCCTCCAGGCTGCTCTTTTATTAACTACGAAATTCTAAAGTGCCGACATGATAAAAAAGCGTTGTTCCTTTAGCTGGTTTTTAGTCGACCAAAAAAAGGGGTGTTATACGTTTGACGTGTGTATCGGTGTGTCTGTCTATGGCTTCGTAGCTCATTAACAAATGAACCGATTTTGATACGGTTCTTAAAGTGATGAGATAGTTCTTTATAATTTACTAGCCGTCCCATGCGGTTTCACTCGCGTTTATGGTCACTGCTTCGCTTCTATGAGTCGTAGCGTGATGTAATATAGCCTATAGCCTTCCTCAATAAATAAACTATCTAACACAAAAATATTTTTTTAATTCGAACCAGTAGTTCCTCAGATTAGCGCGTTCAAACAAACGAACTGTTCAGCTTTATAATAATAGTTACTGTTTTGCTCCTATGAGTCGTAACGTGATGTAATATAGCCTATAGCTTTCTTCAATAAATAAACTATCTAACACAATAATAATTTTTCAATTAGAACCAGTAGTTCCTGAGATTACCGCGTTCAAATAAATGAACTCTTCAGTATTATAATAACATTATAGATGTAATCATGTACTTACTAGTATGCTTCTTCTATTAATGAATTTTAAATGTAATATTTAAATTTATGATGTGGCCAACGTTATCTATTCATATTTACATATAAAATCATTTGCCCTGACTGATTCATCAACGCAGAACTTAAACCGCTGGGGCTACAAACTTGAAATTTAGCGTATTGCTTACACTAAGAAAGGATTTTTCGATTTTTTACCCCTAAGAGCGTTGAAAGGGGTAAAAACATTTGTATCGAAAATCTTATTCCGTGGTCATATTAAATTAAAATTTAATACACATACTTCTGTACGATAGTAATGAAATATGAAACGCACGAATATCATCCCCTATTGAACTGCAAGGGGTGAAGTTTGTACGGACAAAATTACTTTTTTTAAATTATACGCGGGTAACGCCGCTTTTAACTGCTAGTAACTATATAAGTATCAAACTCATACACAGATCATAAAACGCCGGGTGCGTTTCCGGTCCTTTGTAATTCAATCATGTGTTCGGTACATTCTCAATGCGAGCTAACAAGATCTGACGTCTTCTGATGACTAAAATTGCATACTTATTCACTAAGTACCAATTGAGAATGAAGGACATTGGTGTACATCTAAGAGCAAAAGTTTGTTGATCCTTTTTACCCCACTGCCGTAGGGTCATGTTTTCCAAACGTAACTATACAAATTAATTATATAAATAAATAAATAAATAAACGCATCACACACAACGGCCCCCATTAAGATCGCGTGATCTTGTGTCGGGGTTCCGGAAACACACACAACACTAACACAAACACCCAGACCACGACAAACATCCGTATGGCCAATACAGACATTTGCCGTGAGCGGGGATCGAACCCGCAACCGTTAGCGCTTCAATCAGTTGCAGTGACCACCGCGCCAACTTGCCTGTCGAATTAATTAAATTGAAGTGTTTGTTTGTAATTTCAAATTAACAGCTTTTAATTAAATGGTTATTAAAGTAGATACGGTACTACGGTACATCAAACATATTTTTTTAATTGTGTGTCTATTTGTCTGTTTGTACCGGCTAATCTGTGAGACGGCTGGACCGATTTTGACGGGACTTTCTCTCACAGAGGCCTAATTTCATTAGGAGTAACTTAGGCTATTTCAAAAATATATTTATTTTAATGAATAAATAAAAGAGGGTTACGCAAAAACTAATTGAAACCTATGAAATGTCAAATCAGCGAATATTATAATACAACGGAACCTGAGCGAAACGGAACTCCCGTTCGCGAGATCTCGATTCTCGCACTTGACCTGTGTTATTTATATCATATATTTGAAGAAAATAAACCTAATTTAATAGCAACATACGTAACACACGTTGTTTACTAGTAAACAATCACGTGTGATGTAATGTGTTACTAGCGTATAAAATAAAAATAAAAAAAAAACGCCTGACACAAAAACCTTTACAAAGTAGAGAAAAAGGCCCATTATCTTGAAATGACTGAACCGATTTCGGTAAAAAATGTCTAAAAACCATTGTTAGAAAACCTTCTTTCAAATAAAACGTTTAGGAGCTACGGTGCCACAGACAGACACTCATAGCAATCATACTTATAAGTTTGTTTTTGGTGTTATAACACCCCTCTTTTTACGACAGCAGTCAAAATATGCAATCCAGTTTACTTAGATGACATTTTTATCCTAATGTATAAAAATTCTTAAAATATACCATTTTAAAAAATTATTATCAAAATATGTAAAGAAAACGGAATAACAAACATTAAAAAATATATTATATAATCGAGAGTAAAGTCCTTTTTACAGTCGGTTTAAATAATAATTGTTTTTTTAATTAATAATATTACACAACACAAATACTTAAGTGAGCGCTGAATTCTATTAAATCATTTTCTCCGTTTGACTACTATTAAAAGCGTAATTAAATCTCCCTTTTTTGTTTTAAGGAAGTCAGTGTTCAAAGACACCGAACAAATGAATTTAATTATTTCCTCATCAAAAATATTCTATTACTAGCAGTTACCGGCCGCTTCGCTCGCGTTTACTGAGAATTTTTTCCTCTTACTAACTTTCAACCCTGTTTCAATCCCTTAGGTGTTAGATTGTCAAAAATCCTTTTTCATTTCACACTTATTTATTTATTCGTTAAATAAACTATCGGTATACACACAATCACATTATAATACTGTATGCAAATACTATATGGGCTGTTTTATCCTTACACAGGTTATTATAATAACGCACTTAGGATAAGCAGTTGACTCATATAAAATATTGGTTTTCAATAATGTCAAAAATTCTAGCGTATTGTATAAAGAATACATAGTATATCATGTAACATTTACTTTTAAGGATTTCATGTAACAACCTTTATTCTTTATGAAATAAATTATTATTATTATTATTATATTTTATTAAAAAAAAAACAACTTATGATTTCCAAATCAATCAAAATATGCTTTATTCAAGTAGGCTTTTAAATCGTCAATACAGAAACAAATAAGAAAACAAACTTATTAATTAATTTACCTGTTCATTTAAATGTAGCCTGAAGGGAGTAAAATAGCGGATTTAATTACGAAGATGTATCACTTAGGCGAGATTTAGTAAGTTTCACACTCGTAAGTGGTAGAAAAAAAACTCCGTAAGCCGGACGATGTATCTGTTACCAGGTTGTAACCAGGTTACAACCTGGTAACAGATACATCGTAAGTATTTACGAAAGCTGTAACTGTCAAAAAAAGGACTCACAGTAAATTCTTTCAGGTGTAAAGCAATGAGAAATAACTTATGTAAATGTTTATGAAAGTCTTAGAGAAAAACTTGTAAGTGTAATTCTCACCTTATGGTGTTATGTAAAATTGCAGCTAAAGTTAAGTTTATCTTCTATTATAAAGATGATAATAATGCTTGGATTTAGTATAGCTGGATTTTACACAGGATATTTAATATAAACATTTGTAATTTTTAAATGTATATTTTAAAAGAAAACCTATCGAGTTTCTTGCCGGTTCTTCTCGGTAGAATCTACATTCCGAACCGGTGGTAGCTTTTCCTTAATTTAAGTACTTTTTGTTTGTTTTGATAATTCAAAAGTGCTTTTAAAAGCCTACTTGAATAAAGTATTTTTTGATTTTGATTTAGATTTTTCGATAAAACTGTAACTTTGTTTTAACTAATAAATAAATATAATATATAAAAATAAAAAATCTTTGATATTACTGACCTGATTTGAAACACAACGCAAGAAGCGTTGGATAAACCGTTTATCGAGGAAGGTTATAGGCTATATATACAGACACGTTGGCGCAGTGATCATTGCAACTGACTGAAGTGCTAACGGTCGCGAGTTCGATCTCCGCTCACGACAAACATCCATATTGCCAATACATTTGTCGTGGTTCTGATGTTTGTGTTAGTGTTGTGTGTGTTTCCGGACCCCCGACACAATGTCATGATTTCTTAATGGTGACCGTTGAGTGTTATGCGTCTCTTTATTATTATTATCTAAATATATAACTCAAAGGTGACTGACTGACACAGTGATCTATCAACGCACAGCCCAAACCACTAGACGGATCGGACTGAAATTTGGCATACAGATAGATATTATGATGTAGGCATCCGCTAAGATAGGATTTTGAGTAATTCTACCCCCAAGATGATAAAATAGGGGATAAAAGTTTGTCAATTTTAAACCGATCGGGCTGAGAATTTGCATGCATAAAGCTACAATGATGTGGCATCACAGACATCGCAGACGAAGTCGGGAGCACCAGCTTGTTTTATTATATTACGCTAAGACTCATAGAAGTGAAGCAGTAACCATAAACGCGAGTGCCACCGCAGGGGCAGCTAGTGTCGAATATTTTATGTAAAGGCACTCCCACATCAGCCATGTCACAATGTAATTTATATGTTGGTGCAGTGAACACTGAAACTGACTGAAGTGCTATTTGTATGGCCCATACAAATGTTTGTCGTGATCTAAGCGTTTGTGTTGTGTTTCCAAACCCTCGACGTGATCTTAAGGACCGTTAGTTTGAATGGTTTATTTATTTATGTAGTAATATAAAATTCATCATCATCTACCTAGCATTTTCCCCGGTTACACCAGGTTCTGTTTGTAACTCCAGTCAAGTAATCGGCAGGTTACTTATGTATATACAGCGATTGCCATCTGACCTCCGCAACCCCTGAGGACAAGCCAGTAACAACTTAGACTAGAATAGATCCTACTAAGAGTAACGATCATTATCTGCTGATGCTGAGACCGCTATACGTGCTCTCCGGCGCACAGTGGGAAGACCCAAAAAGACAAACACCCAGACCTAGGAACAAATATTTATACAAATACAAATCACCACTAAAACATAGCGGTCGTTTAATAGATATAATTTAAAATTCGATTTTGAATTACATTACAATACTGCCTCAGATAGACGAGCACCTGTAATGTAACAATGTAATTTTAATTTTAACGAAGCGGTCGTATTGTTTGTACAACACAACTCTGTAAGCTGGTTATAGTCACCTATATAAATATATATAAGCCGTGAATGCCAAATATAAGCCACTGAAAGTAAATTCTTTGAGGAAAGGCAATGATAAACAATTTATGGAAGTCTTTATGAAAGACTGTTTGCGAAACTATTAAAAGTGTAACAAGTATAATTCCCGTCTTATACTCAGTACAACGGCGATAAGCAATAATGTGTCAACCCACAAGAAGTTAAATTAAGAGTTATTGATGTATTATGATAATGCATCACGTTGAAATAAAACTATTTTAAACGGATTTAAATCGCGTATAATTATTTTATCATCCCGACGTTTCGAGCACTTTGCAGCGTTCGTGGTCACGGCTAGTCTACGGGTAGTCTACCCGTGACCACGAACGCTGCAAAGTGCTCGAAACGTCGGGATGATAAAAATAATTATACGCGATTTAAATCCGTTTAAAATAGTTTTATTTCAATGAATAATAATCGCGAAAATCTAAGACAACGATATAATGCATCACGTATTATTTAAAAAATTCGATTTTCTCCGTACTTATTTAATGTAGATGACAATTAATATGTACGGAAAAAATGTCTCAATGTTTAGAATATTGAGTATATATTGTGCAATATGCAATAATCTCGTATATTAAAAAATAATTATAAAACTTTTTATTTTACCAATCTGCTTCTAATTCATTTTATTAAAATAGAAAATAAAAGGTGGATATAAATTCAAACAAATTGATTAAGAATAGGTTTGACATCTTTAGACGCCATCATCTCAAAATAAAGTCCGTGTGGCTTAACATAGTATTGTTTATCAGCGTCCCGTTATCCCCACTCACTGAGGTAATGTTCGAATTAATTATTACAAGCAATGTTCTCTATGAACGCCTTAAGGTAGTTTTATTTTTAAAGGCTATTTATATAATATTTTTACTCATAAACAACTTATTATTTTGTTAATAAAATATATATTCATTTTAGATATAAAAAAACTATCACTCAACTCGTATCATACCAAATAATTTAAGAGAGAAAACATTTTTTTAACATAAATAGCGATATAACAGCGAGCATTCGTTTATTATTTTTAACGAATATATTAATTTTAACGAGAATATTCTTTTGAAAAAAATGTTCATGTAGTTTATATTAGTGTTCCGTGTAAAAATGTTGGCGATAGGCTTTTTATAGGCCCACTATCTGTATCTTGTCCTAACAATAAAGGATTGTCTTTTGAACTGTAATATATATCCGAATTTTACAGAATAATTGTTATAAGACGAGAATTTCACTTCTAAGTTTTTTTCTCAGACTTTCATAAAGATTTACGTAAGCTATTGCTGTACACCTCAAAGAATTTACCGTCAATGCCTTATTTTCGACATTCACAGGTTTCGTAACCACTTACGGATTATTTTTGTAAATTTTACGAACATAATTCTCGCCTTATGGCGAACATATCGACATTAAGTTAGCCCGCGTTAATACAACAAAGGTATTGCTAAGCGTTGCGTTATTGAATTTTCTGGATTATTTTTCGTATTATATAAATGTTGGCAGTATTTTATAATACCCCAGAAGTTTTTGAAAGAGCGCTGTACCTTGTAAATGAATAAATATATATATAAAAGCAATAAAATATATTTATCGAGTGGAAATCGACCCGACTTTCAAGCAAGAAGACTGATTTATTACCATTGCGCCCGACAGAACGTATTTTATCAGAGAATTATTCTTTTTACTTAAAAATTTCAATGAGAAGTGGATATTTTGTATTTAAATAAAATCATTAATGTATGGTCTGATCAATAAAAAATATTATTATTTATTTGACGTTATATGGTAACAATACCCCGAACGAATATCACGAATATTCGAACAATATTTTTCATTAAAATTTTGTAGTATAAAAAATGATTCAGTTCTATCATTCAATCGATAATTTCTTATCTAACTATTATGTGTAGCTAGAAATGCGGCACATTTGTGTGCTAAGTGAGACAAGAAAAGAAAAATAGACTATACTCAATACACAATCGTCGAAGGCAATTTAATTAGTTTTAGGTAGTAAAAACTAACAGGCCATGTTACGAAGTTAATTTATATAATTTGAAATCATGATCTTCGTATATAAATGTATAAATTATTTAGAAAACATTGTTTTATATTGAAAGATTCTGGCTACAAATTAATTAAATATATAAGAAGTTTAAAACCTTTATTTTTAAGACAACGGATAATCGTAGGTATACCTAACATATATTACGAAATTAATCAATTAATCGCATCAAATTCAATTAATATAATTTCGATACAATATATTTGTATGTTGTGTTAAATAAAAATGTAAAAGACTCATTAGGTTCTAGTTTTAAAGTAATTAAATATATAAGAAATTTTCTGGTAAATCACTTTAATATAAGCTCTAGTGAAAAGCTCTTATGCTATCAAGTCTTTTAAGTTTCCATTTTAATTAAAATCTCGCATCCTGCTCGAAATTACACGAAAGTTTCGTAATAAACGTATATTTTTCTAAAACCCGCATTTACAAACACTATTCTTATCATAAAAGAACTTTAGAAATTTTATAATAATAAAAACAGAATAAACTTTCATACATTTTATTCTATAGAGCTTAATAAAACATTAAAATTTATTTACAAGGTCTGTAGTGATAAAAATAAAGTTTATGTAAAGAGTACATGAACCTTAATTCAGTATGTGTAAAATGTAATGACATTAATATATTTCTACAAAGAAAACATTGATAGTGTTTCTATAATTAAGTATATCAGATGTAAAATAATATTATGACAATATACTAATTCATAAGTCTTTATTAACCTTCAAAATATAGAGCTTCAAAACAATACACGAGATGATTATAAGCGAATCTAAATTTAAAATGACATATGATTTAATGTAATGAATAATTCATCATCTCATATATACAGACAACGCGTCTGAAATCTTTTTGCATTAATATTCGAAGCTTCATTAGCGCGATCAGAGTTTAAGAATTCAGTGACACAAATAGAAAATATACCATTCCTTTATCAAAAATAACCAATAGATAAAAAAGTTGATTTATCAAAAAAAGATATCCATAAAGTTTTACATCCGTGTAAAAAAAACCTTAAATCCATATCGAATATCCGAAAAATGCCTCCACTATTCTCTAGGTGTCAGAGACAACAAACGTACAGCGAGCTCAATGTGTGAAAATCTTGTAATAAAAATACTTACGTATCGCTTTCAGCGGTCGGAAAACACAAAAAACACATCAATACACCAAAACAACACAAGGGGGGGCACTAGTGAGCACATTTTGTAATTTTTTAATTTATTTTCTGTGACACGATACCGGGACTGAGTGTTGAGCGTCGTGCGCTCGCAACGACGGCGCGGGAACCACTGACCAGTCGGGATGACTGGGATGCCATCTTACGTGATGTTATACCCTGGAAAAGAAAACATTTTTGCTATTTTGATAACAGGTAATTTTAACACATCTAGACACAACATTTTAAAGTAAATTGCCGTTATAATCGACGATTATTTCAATCGTTTGCGTCTGTCTTCAATTTTAGTAAGGTTTTTATTTATGACGAATCCATTAAGAATTTTTTTTTAATGTACATTACTTTGGATTACATCGTTCTTAATAAAAAATATATGTTTGAAAATAAATTGACTTTACTCATATTTGTTACACTTTCTCTATTTAACTATTATAAATATATAATATATGTTTCTAACGCCTATATATTACAAATAATATAAAACAAATCGGCCAATATAAAAACTAAAGGATTTAAATGCTTAATTTATTTTTTTAAATCTCCTCCCGAAATCGTAGCAAAATTATTAAAACTGGCATCCCCATTCTGAGAAAATGGCGGGAAATGGCGCCTGCGTGGACCCTCCCCGCGGCGCGAAAACTTAGCGCCAATCGAAGTGACGAATTAGGCCTGCACTTGCATCTGCCATTAGCGATCTCTTTTTTTATTTGTTACGTCACAGATTATGTTTTGGGCGCGAAACGAGATGTCATCTAACACATGTTGTGTTGCTATAAATAAAATTATTATTATATAATTCTGGTTTGGAATTTAGTGAGCTTTACACAAATAATAAAAAACGTAAAATGAACTGCACTTTTTTACTATGTATAAAACTTTTAACAATACTTACGAAACTTGCATTAAGTTAAAACTAATAAGAGAAATATTTAAATTACATTCAAACAAGACAAAAAAATAACAAACAAATTCGCAAAGAAAATTCTACGAAAAAACACGTCCACATAAAACATGTCTAAGAACATTATCGAAAGTGTTATCTATAAAATAAAATAAACTCATTAAAATATGTTTATTAGATTTCAATGAACAGAAATAATTTCTATATTTCTATGTGAATATTCTAATTAACGCATTACCGATGTTTCAATATTAATACGCTTTACAAATTATGAATGCATTAGTTGATTAATTATTAATTTTACAGATAATTCGAAAGCATTTTTGTTTAGAATTAAAAATTAAATTTCGAAAATTCTTAATCCGATTAGAAATAAATTTACTCAACAATTATGTGCTTATTTAATATTTTGTTTACAAAAATCAAAATATGTCAAAGGTTCACACAGTGAAAAAGTCTAATATAGTAATAACTTGCTATGCCCGCGACTTCGTTCACGTGGACTACAGGATACCATGTTCCATACAAAGCAAGACTGCACTCTGTAGTGCCTCTCAAGAAAGGATCATTTTACTCGCATTAATTAATAGCATTTTGTAAAAAAAAATGCCTTTTTTTTTCGCCGTGTTCTATTATTTCCCAAAAGTTGACCCTTAAACGTGACACTATTAGATGGTACAGAAATACAGAGTGTGTTATTATTTCCAATATTAATAGGTTCGATTCTAGGCTAGGAAAATTAATTTTCTAAAATAAAATTAGCCTATATTACTCCTTATAACATTGGCTAGTGAAAATCCCGTCCCGTCGAAATCGGTCCAGCCATTCTAGAGATTAGCTGTAACAAGCAGACAGACAAACATTTTAAAATTTGTGTTTTTGATGTAAGTACCGTATGTACTTTCATATGCATTTAGTTAAAAGCTCTTTATTTGAAATTACAAATAGACAATAAAATTTTATTTATCTACACACATTGTTGTAGAACCTATATTTTTGGGATAAAGCCCAGCTGTAGCTCACTGACTAGGCTCGCTCAAACGGGTACCTCACTCTCACAAAAGATTGGAATGAAAAAGCTCTTATATGCATATAACTAGCAGATGCTCGCGACTTCGTCTGTAATGTCTGAGATGCCTACGTCATAGTAGCCTCATGCATACAAAGTCTTAGCCCGATCAGTTTAAAATTGACAAAGTTTCATACAAACTTTCATCCCCTATTTTATCCCCTTGGGGTAAAATTAATCAAAATCCTTTCTTAGCGGATGCCTACGTCATAACATCTATCTGCATGCCAAATTTTAGCCCGATCCGCCCAGCAGTTTGAGCTGTGCGTTTATAGATCACTACGTCAGTCAGTCAGTCACCTTTGAGTTATATATATTTAGATAAGATAGCCGGAAGTGCAACCTCCTACTCTATACCTTGTGCACGAAGCTTCTGCTGTACGTTAGTGAGTTGTGTAGATAGTTGTGCGTGCTGATTCCAGATGATTCTGCAGTATCTGGTAAAGGTCATATATAACAAAATTGGTCAATTCGTTATTGAGCTACGATGCCACAGACAGACAAACAATACACACGACAAACTTATAATATGTTAAAAATTGGTAAAGATTAAAACGCCAGAAAAAGTAGTGAATGTACATTCATTGCAAAAACACTACTACCATGTTTTCAGTAGCTCTCTCTATTTCTAACATCGTGTGTAAAAAAGCAAATGCATTATCCCAGTCGACTGTACCACAATCGGATAATAAAAGACTAACTGGAACTTTTATTAAACTCGAGTCTATTCCTTTCAAAATATTTGAAAACAGTTAAGTCTATACGCGCTGCCTTTGTATCTCTTCTATTTAAAACGTAAAAGATATCCACATAGCGAACTGAACCTAAACGCTAAAGCTCACTATCCACTATTTTATCTGTCTGATAGCTTTATCTAGCGGCTTCGGTTGCATTTAAATTTTCATAATATTTTATTTTATAATATGTAATGTAGTGTCATAATAAACATAAAAAAGTAAAATAAGAGCCTGTAAATGTCCCACTGCTGGGCAAAGATCTTACTTATTAAGGAGAAGGTACTAATCCACCACGCTGATCCTTCGAACTGAATATAAGTGAGTCAGAGTTTCTCCCGGCATGTTTTCCTTCATCGCCGAGCTCGAGATGAATTTAAACATAAATTTAGCACTTGAAATCGTAGCGATGCTAGCCGGGATTTGAACCCGCGAATCGATTTAGATCGAGGTGTCCTAACTACTACGCCATCTTGGCTCTTTACTTGAATAAAGTATATCTTAATTTTGATATTGACGAAATAGCGCTATATTTTATTCATTTAAATCTTGTAACCTATTAACGGTTACCTATATATGGAAGCTGATAAGCAATAATGCGACAACCCACAAAAAGTCAATTTTAGAGATATTGATGTATTCTGATAATGCATTTCGTATATAACATTATACAAAAAAATTCAAGTCATCTGAATTAAAAAAAAAAATACAGAAAAAAGTTTCTTAATCAAATGTTTAGAATACTGAAGTGAGCTCCATATTTTGGATTATGCAATAATTTCATATATTTGAAAAATTTATTATTAGATAAAACTCTTGACTAGCGTGTCGTCTATTAATTAATTATAGTTTATCAAAATAGAAAAGAAAAGATGGATATATGCTTCTTCAAACAGATGTGTTAAGAAAAGGTTCGACATCTTTAGACGCCATTTTCTCAAGATGAAGTCTGTGTGGCTTGACACTGTATTGCATATCAGCGTCCATATAGTCTTAGGAAAACTGCGATTCAGTCGAGAATAAGCCACTGACTGAAATTCTTTCAGGTGTAACGCAATGACAAACAGCTTATGCAAATTTTTATGAAAATCTAAGAGAAAAACTTAAAAGTATAATTCTTACCTAATATCAAAAGCTACAATAAATTCAAATACAAACAATATGGAAAAGTATTTTAATTATAGTGCATAATAATAATTTTATTTCATTACGGCCACGTTATACTCACGTTTATGGTTACTGCTTTGTCGTAGCGTGACGCAATATAGCCTATAACCATTCTCAATAAACAGGCAAAAAGAATTTTTCAAATCGGATATATTGTTTCAGTTTCAGAGATTAACCCCTGCATTCGCTGTTATCAACTTAAATAACATTTTAAGCAATGTTTAATTTTTAAACGCTGTTTAGCTAGACACGCGTTGAACGTGGTTTTATTGCGTCTTTTGTAGTATGACAGTAAGATTCTGCCAAACTGTAAAAGAATTTATCGGCAAATACAGCTCTCTAATTTTAAATAAATCGTGCAGTTGAGTACAATTACAATTTCTCTTTTAAAATATTAATTATAAAATCTTTTTTTTATACTCTGAAAAGAACAATGAAAGACAAAAAAAAGTTCTTTACACAACATATTCAAGAATACTCTAATATTATTTAAGAAGAAATATTCAAAAACTTTAAATGGGGGTAGTATGGAAAAATGCATATAAACTAACAGTTTGACTGTTTGTGACTCATTCGTTTTGCACGGAACGCTTTGTGCGTTTAGTATTCAGGACTATCGATTACTTTAATTTATATGCTTACATTAACAGTCTGAATAAAATATATTACATAATGTGAAAAAGTTATAACAAGAATATAACGACAAATAACAAATAATTAACAATTCATAATATCGAGGGTAAAACAAAATAAATAGACAAATGAACGCTGATAAGCAATAATATGTCAAGCCACACGGATTTTGAGAAAAAGTCGTCAAAACTATTCTTAATAAATTAGTTTGAAGTTTAATATATCCATTATTTTCTATTTTGATAAAAGGTATACAGACATAAAAGCAGATTGGCATAATGAAAAGTTTTATCGAATGATAAGTTATTGAAATATATGAGATTATAACATATTTAAAAATAAGGAACACACTTCAGAAATATTTTCCGTACTTATTTCATTTATATTACGTAACAAAAAATTTGAATAGTTAAATACGTGAAATTATCTTAATATCTCAGAACTTCACTTTTTGTGGGTTGACACATTATTGATTATCAGCATCCAAATAATACTTCGTTCGAAAATATACATCGTTGTTTAATAAATATGATTAGGTTTGTATTTTACTTCATCACTTTGGCAATCTATTAGGCAACCCATTTAGCGCCATCGTACTCGTTTGGGTACAGTAAGTTTTTGTAAATTAGCTTTTACATACGGACGATTCAGTAAGTTTGTGACCGCTGTACTCGTGCGAGTACACCCTTCTAAAACTATCCATAATAGGAAAACATTTCTTCTTCATTTATTCTTTTTCTTTTGTATTTAAATATGTCACTAATAATTTAAAAAATAAAGGATTTGGGTTTAAAATGCTGCTAGTGTCATATTGGCACTTAATGGGTTAAGGCTTTACGATATTAGTATAGATTACTTAGCACAGGCGTGTTTTAGATCGTTTATAAATAGAAGAATCACTGAAATGAGTTGAGTTTTGATGGACAGAAGAATGAATCGTTAATCAAGACTCAATCAGAATTTGTGCTATCAATGGCAGGTAATCAGCAATGATCGTGTGTGGTGCCACAAGGCCTTCTAAAAAGGTATTAAAATTATGAGTGTATTTAAATTGTCGCGATTTATACTATTCATATTTAATATAACGGGTCTTATCGCGAAAACTTATGGTAGTAATAACTTTTTTTTTGCTCGACGTTACGACGAAGTTGCATACGTCGTGGTCACGAGCTGATAGTCAGCTTTATGATCCGTTATAAAAAATATGGTATAATCAGTCAGCGCGTGACCAAAACGGATGAAACTTCGTCGAAACATAGGGCAATAAAAATAGTACTATTACCATTAGTTATCGCGATAAGACCCGTTATATTAAATATGAATTATGAGTGTAATCTATACTAATAAACTAGTCACTCCTTGCTATTCACCCGCGTTTTTGTTACTGTTTCGATCCTACGAGTCGAAGCGTGATGTAATATCATCTTCCTCGATAAACTCACTGACAAATGGATGCTGATAAGCAATAATGTGTCAACCCACAAAAAGCCAAATTTGGAGATATTGATGTATTTGGATACTGCGTCACCTATTTAACATTATTAAAAAAAGTTTCAAGTCATCTAAACTAAATAAGTATGGAAAAAAGTTTCTTAACTCAATGTTTCGAATTTCAGGGGGGTTCCATATTTTGCAATTTATAAAATAATCAAAAATTTTTAGAAAACTTATTATTAGATTATACATTTTATCAAAGTAGAAAAGAAAAGATGAATATATATATGTCTTCAAACAAATTTATTAAAAATAGGTTTGACATCTTTAGACCCCATTTTCTCAAAACGAAGTCCGTGTGGCTTGACACAGTTTTCTTATCAGCGTCCAAATGTAAAAATTAGTTTTCAAATCGGTCTAGTAATTTCAGAGTCTATTCAATGCAATCAAATCTTTCCTCTTTAAAATATTAGTATATATACGAAAGTATATATATAATTCTGTCTGCCTGTCTGTTTGTTTGTTGCAAACGGTAAATAACACGTACAAGGTTTTACTTGGCGCCGACTTCAAATGTTTTATCTGGCACCGACTTAAAATGTAGTAGAAAATATTTATTTTTTACTTTTTAGTTTACTCGTTTTGGTTTCGAAGTCGGTTTGTATTTTTTTCAAAAAGTTGTTATACTTTTAAAGTCGATTTCCTTTTTTAAAAAAAGTTTTATATATAAATATTAGTTTAAAGCACTTTTCAATTGTCAATTTACAAGTAAGTTTTTTAGATATAAAGCTACCACTACGCCGATTCAGAACGAAGATTCATATCATATTTTATAAATTAACTAAATAAATAAATAAATTTAATTATAAAATTGCATTTGTAAGTTTTATTCTCGTAATATAAAACAACTCTATAACCTAGCAACAGATACATCGTAAGTAATTACGAAAGCTGTCAAAAATAAGGAACTGACAGTAAATTCTTTCTAGTGTAAAGCAATCACAAATAACTTATGTAAATCTTTATTAAAATCTGAGCAAAACTTAAAGCGGTATTCTTGCCTAACACATAGCTAAGCTAAAGTAAATAACGCGACAAGTCATGTAGGCAACCAGCCTAAAACGGGAATCGAATGTTAGCGCAATTGTCTTTTTTCTTTTATACCTTTCTTTATCTTTCCTTCCCTTTTGTAGTTTTGTAACATTTGAGCACGAATATTAAATATGTATATGTTAAACTGGACATTTTAGGTGCCTTTTCTGTGAAGCGAAAACTTAGCGCTTTGGAAATTATGTTAATTCTTTGTAACGCACCATCACGTAGCTTTGCCTGCATAAAGAGAAACTAATCTTAATACTACTCTTTATTATCCGACTGCGATTTTAAAAGGAGGGTTATGTGTTTGACCTTGTATATATGTACGTTCACATGTCTATTCGTAATTATTTTACGTAGTTCGTGCGACTGTCATTGAGTACTTACAATTGTTTAAAATCAAAATGGCGGATTTTATATGGCGAACTACTTAGATAGTCGGGTTTTTATTTTATTTTTATATATGTCTTGTATCCTTACTAGCCATTGCACGCGGCTTTGCTTGCGTTATTATCGATTTTTACAGACGACCGTTTGAAAGCATTTTCTATCCATTGCGAATAGTAGGTACTTTATTTCTAGATAAAACTAGTTAAGAAATTTGGATAAAAAGTCACAACAAAGACCAATAGGAGAGTATTCCCCTTAAAAAATTAAAAACCGACGGGCCAGTTTAGTCCACCAGTTTTTAACTGGACATCTAACATAAGGAAAGAAAAAGAAAAAAGCTCCCTGCGAATTGAGACTCTTTTTTTTAGAAGTCAGTTAAAAAATCTATGTCCTTTCTTGTACCCCTAATAACAGTGTATGAAAAATTGCATGATATTCTGTTGAGTAATACAGGCGTAAAAGCGAAGCTAAGCAGGAATTAAAAAGATTGTACTTATGTACAAGGTTCTACATGGCTACTTTTTATCGCAAAAATAAAACCTTAAGGGGTTGAAATAGGGAATGAAGGGTTCTTAGCAGACGAAGTCGCGAGTTACTACTAAACACTTTGACAGACACGTTGGCGCAGTGGTCACTGCAACTGACTAAAGCGCTAACGGTCGCGGGTTCGATCCCCGCTCACGGCAAAGGTCTGTGTTGGCCATACGGATATTTGTCGTGGTCTAGGTGTTTGTGTTAATGTTGTGTGTTTCCGGACCCCCAACACAAGGTCAGGAGACCTTAACGGGGGCCGTTGAGTGTGTTGCGTTTATTTATTTATTTTATAAACTATATATTAGTTATATAGTATAATAAAAAACAGCGAATTTGTATGTCTGAAGTGAACTCCAGTACCACTGAACATAGTTTTAAAAATATGGTACCATTTTCGAAAGTGCTTTATTCTATTTGGATATATACTATAATTTATATACATATTAGTAGTATTTTAAAACAAAATCAACATTAACGCGAGCCGTAAGAAAAAGCTACTATGAAATGCACGTTGATAAGCAATACTATGTCAAGCCACACGAACTTTATTTTGAGAAAATGGCGTTTAAAGATGTCAAACCCATTCATAATAAATTTGTTTGAATAAGTATATCTCCACATTTTCTTTTCTATTTTGATAAAAGTTATAATTAATTAAACACAGATTGCTATACTAAAGAGTTTTATTTAATAATAGTTTTTGCAATATTTGATGACTTGAAAATTGTGATTGTGTCTCATTTAGTTTAGATGACTTGAAAATTGTTTGCATTTTGTTAAATAGGTGTGGCGATATCAAAATACATCGATATCTCCGAATTTGAAATTTTGTGGGTTGAGACATTATTGCTTATCAGCATTAAAATAGAATATACTATTTTCTCCTATAAATTGACGTTAATAAATCAATATTAATTTTGTTAATCGGTCTCGCACCATCGGCTGTTGTCACACACCGCGGAGTTTTGATAAATATAATTAAGTGTAATGTACGCGACAGCAGCGCCATCTAGCGTCAAGTGGACCCGCGATATTACTTAACAAACTTTAAAAATTATTTTTTTACTTGAAAGACTATACTTTCAGATTGGTGGATAAAATTTTTATAAAAAACGGTTTAGAACTTTAATTTAAAAATAGAAATAACTGATGTACGTGTGTCGTCTACGTAAACGAAATTGCTTTTGAAATCAGTTACTTCTTTTCATATCTTAACTATAATTTCCACGTCCTGCAGTAGCATTATATTTTTACTACGCCTATATATAATCTATATACATAAATTAAATTGAAGTGTCGGTTTGTAGTTTGAAATAAATAGCTTTTCACTAAATGCATATGAAAGTATACAGGGTGAGTTTTTAAACTATTACTTCTCAGAAGGTGATGCATATGAGTAAAAATAGTTTTTTCAAAATCAAGGGGTTCGATTCCTGGCTAGGAAAAATAATTTTTCAAAAAACTAATGATACAGTTTTAATTTTTATCTAAATCAATGCCCAGACTCCTTCAAGCAGTTTTCGTTATTCCTTATAGTTTCGGATTTGGCCTACCACGCCCAATTAAAAAACCCACCTGTATACGGTACTCACATAAAAAAACAGTTTTAAATTTTTGTCTGTCTGTCTGTCTATTTGTTCCGGCTAATCTCAGAAACGACTCGATCGATTTTGACTATCACTAAAAGATAGGTAATTTTAAAAATTTTTAGTAACATAAGCAACTATTTAAAAAAATCTTTATTTAAATTTTTCGCAGACGAAATCGCGGGCACTTGTAAACTATAATTTCAAATATAAAAATCCATAAAAGGCATAAATTATTTCAACCCACAAGAATCTTTAAAACAAATAACAAGATATGTCAAATACAAGACCACGTCGAAACCTTATCAATTCCAACAAGAAACTTTGATACGAACATATAACTGAAGTTAATAATACATTATGATCACAGAAATGAAACGAAACAATGTTGGCTCGGATCCAGTGGCGTGATCAGCTGATTTGATACAAGTTCCGTACAATGAGAAAGTTAAACAGAAGATGCACGGCGAAGTGACTGAAGCAGACTAACTAAGGCGCTACAGTTGTATTCGTACAAGTGTTTCAACCCACAGTCAGATTCAGAGATATTGATGTATTCTGATAAGGCGTGACGTATTTGACATTATTTTAAAAAATTCGCGTGTCATTTAAACGAAATGAGATGTTTCGAATATTGAATTGTGCTCAATATTTTGCAATATACAATAATCTAATATATTTGAAAAACTTAATCTAAATATATAACTCATGGTGACTGACTGACATAGTGATCTATCAACGCACAGCCCAAACCAGTGGACAGATCGGGCTTAAATTTGGCATGCAGGTAGATGCTATGACGTAGGCATCCGCTAAGTATTTGATTAATTGTACCCCCAAGGTATAAAATAGGGGATGAAAGTTTGTATGAAACTTTGTCCATTTTAAACCGATTGGGCTAACTTTGCATGCATAAAGCTGCTACTACGATTATGACGTACACATCAGACATCGCAGACGAAGTCGCGAGCATGAACTAGTATTAAATAAAAGTTTTTTTATAATACCAATCTGTTTTTAATTCACTCTACCTTTTATCAAAATGGAATAGAAAATATGAATATATACTTCTTCAAACAAATTTAAGAATAGGTTTGACATGTTTAGACGCCATTTTCTCAAAACGAAGTCCATGTGGCTTGACATAGTATTGCTTATCAGCGTCCATATTTGGATGAAAGCAATAATATGTCGACTAGCATTCGAAATTCGACCGTAGTTTATTAATTTTTTAAGGGATTTTCACAGATAATCTATTCTCAATATGACGAACACAACAAATATGTATTTTAAACAAACAGAAGTGCATACATGCGTTTATGTGTGAAATACATATATGTGACACACACAAGCGAGTGTGTAATGTTTTCTTTTTATTTAATATTTTTTTTACTTAATTTGAAAGAAGTATTAGCATTCTGCACTCATTCTCTATACAAATTATAAGTGAACGAAATTTCATATTCTTCCGTCCGCGCAATTTTCGTAGAGAAGATAAAGTTTTGCTTTACGTATTAATATATTAAACATTAATTCAAGTAATCTTAACTTAATAAGTATAAAAAAAGGTTCTTTATTTAACGTTACGAATATTACAGTATGTTCCATATTTTGCAATACAGAGCAATCATATATTTTTAAAAACTGATTAGCACTTTTATTATTAATTATACAAATCTGCTATTGTTTGTGACTGTATTATAACCGAGTTCCAAAAATGGAGGAGATTCTTAATTCGTCGGGAACTTTCTTTTATGTATGTTCACATATTATTTGAAAACGCCTGAAATGAACTGAATAATTCTCTTTTAGTTTGAAAGGATATACTTTCAGATTGGTCCCATAGAACTTTCATCAAAATCGGCTTAGTAATTTGGTTTTAAAATCAAACTAACTGGCATAAGTATGTCATTCCATCAAACGTCATTACGTATAATGCTTTAAAGTCGGTTTCTCTGTTTTGTAAATCTTAATATAAAGAGCGGGAATGAAATGCACGCCTACCTTTTGGGATTTCTGCTCCTCAGCGTAGACGTCATCTGCAATGTTGACAACGACGTCTAATACTCGAAGCAGAAATATATAAAACAGCACAAGGAACTAACGGCGATAGTGACCAGACAGCTAGATGGCGCGCGCGGGTTTTCTCCGCAAGAGCTCGGAGATCACTGACGTTAACTTTTAAAACAGGCGTGCGTATAGAATTGCGGGTAGGTTAAAAACTTTTTACAAAAAAATAAACCGACTTCAAAAACGAATTTAATAGATATGAATAAAGTAAAAACAACAAACTAAAATTTTCTACAAAATTTTGAAGTCGATGCCAAGTAAGACATTCGAGTAAAAAAAATTACGTGTTTATTTATTGAATTGTTCCTCCTTTTTTGGAAGTCGGTTAAAAATAAAACTGTGCGGATTAATTATTGTAGAAACGCTACGTATATAAATAAAAATCAATATTTGTATGCTTGCAACTGTTAATTGAATTGCGATAAAATTTTGGAAGGGCGTTCTGAGGTCGTCCTCGAGGATTCCTGGTCCAAAAAATTCAATTCATTCCCGATACAGCTAGTTTTGATTATAAATAGTGGAAATATATTCATATATTAACAAAATGGTCTGAATATTATATTTTAAATGAAATACTATATTGCGTATTAGCACATGAAATGAGTGCATGACCGCATTCAAAGGAGATTCCTCCCGGAATTATGCGGCGTTCAGACTTGCTTACTGTCATGTCTCTAGACGTAATAAGACTTTCATATGTGGTTCTTATATAAGACCTCGAAAGTAAAAAACGTAATTTCGATTACTTCGATGGCATAATTAAGTTATTTTGAATTTTAAACTAAACTACAAAACCTTTTTACGTTATATATTACTAGCTTTCCCATGCGGTTTATGGTTAATGCTTCGCTAATAATAGCCTAAAGCCTTCCTTAATAAATAAACTATCTAACACAAAATTATTTTTTTAATTCGAACCACTAGTTCCTGGGATTAGCGCGTTCAAACAAACGAACTCTTCAGCTTTATAATATTAGCATAGATATGGTATACCCTTTCTAATATAGTTCTATGGATATGTTATAAGCTTATAGAGTTTGACACCCTGAATGCTGATCACTTTGGACGACTTCATTTTGAGGAAATGGCGTTTAAAGATTTCAAACCTATTCTTAATAAATTAGTTTGAAGATGTATATATCAATCTTTTTTCTATTTTGATAAAAGGTATAATTATTTGAAAGCATATTAGTATACTAAAAAGATTTGTCTAATAATAAGCTTTTCAAATATACGGGATTATTGCGGAAATTGCAAAATATGGAACGCACTTTAAATTTCGTTTAGATGACTTGAATTTTTTTGAATAATGTTAAATGCGTTACGCGTAATCGGAATACATCAATATCTCCGAATTTGACTTTTTGTGGGTTAACACATTATTGCTTATCAGCATCCAGTTATGAAATACTAAAGAGCCATCCGGCTTATCACGGGTAGATATATGTATGTATTTAACAATACTATAACCTATGTTCATTATGGATAATGTAGGATTCTAATAGTGTAGGAAATTTTCAATTCCGTCCAATAGTTTCGGAGCTTATTCAATGCAAACAAACGATCAAATCTTTCCTTTATAATATTAGTACCTATAGATTTTTGTAGATAGTTTATAGTCTACGAGGATTGAACGAAAAATTCGATTTGTAGCTCACTTATTCACCGATCACAGTCCGTACCATTTCTTGAATCACCTATTCAAGTCTTAAAAACAGTACTGAACCAATTGCAGTTTCTATATCGTTGAATTTTCAATCATTCTGTCAAATAAGCCATTCGTTCAATCATTCATTGGTACGTCTAATTGCTCCGGTCTTGTTGAATGTATCTTTGGAACGACAGAGTTTCAGTAATTACGTTTTCTAATAGTGTCGTATTTAACTCGAATGCGAATATCGAGAAATCTACTTTACTAGAGTTTTATAAAGGTTTCAAATTGTTTATTTCTATCAATAGTAATTTTAAATGTAAGAAGTAACTCAAGTGAACATTGAGTAAGGCGAAAATTACACTTTTAAGCTTAACTCTCGTAACTGATTATATAATGTAACCTGACAACAATAACGTAGGTAACATTATCTATACTTATAATAAAGCTGTAGAGAGGTCAATTCTGTACATGAAATATATTTTCAAAATAACTATCAGGGGGTGATTAGTGATCGATACTGATGCCAAAAAGGCAATCAGTAAAATTTTTGTCTGTCTGTCTGTCTGTCTGTCTGTCTGTCTGTCTGTCTGTCTGTATGTATGTTCCTTATAGAAACAAAAACTACTGGACGGATTTTAACGAAACTTAGTACAATTATTCTTCATGCTCCTGGGCAGGTTATAGTATACTTTTCATCACGTTACAATCAATAGGAGCAGAGTAATAAAGGGAAAACGGGAGACTTTACTCCAATTTTTAAGCTTCCGTCGCCTATGCAGCCTTAATGGTTAAAGTTACATAGAAATCGTGTATGACGGAAATATTCTACATAAAATTTCCTAAAAAATATCCCACAACAGCATATGTCTATTTTTTATGGTTGACTCACAATAACACATGTAACTCCTGATAGGTTAGCAGTTCGGAGAATTCTGATTATATTTGTTTACTCTTACGTTTATAATACTCTCACTCATCACTAATTTATAAAAAGTTAACATTATTACCTATAAAATAAAAAAAAATCATAGAAATCAAGTATTGTGGATTGACATATTATATTTCCCTATTAAATTACGATAGTTAATCTGTCTGTCACATCAAAATCACTGAACCCTGAGGAAGGACATACGCTACTTTTTTTCGAAAAACGACGAAAACGCGGACGAAGTCGCAGGCAAAAGCTAGTAAAACATATATATCAAAAATACAGCACTCACAATAAAATTTATTTAGGTGTAAAAGCTATGATAGCGTTGTATCTCCAACCAAAATGACGAAATAATCTGTGTTAATATGTACAACCAAAAGCCATTAACTTAAGAATTAAAGCAATAGTAAAAAAATATGTAAATCTTTACGAAAATCTGTGAGCAAAACGGGTATAATTCTCGGCTAAGACGTCCAGATATAATGTTGCCATGAAAATTAATTCGTATAATACAGAAACTTGAAAAGAATAAATGGCGTCACCAAAACTACATTCCGTTTTATTCAAAACTGAAAACATTTACAGTAATTACCCGAATGAAACAGCGACAATCTTCTGTAATGAAGTTTCGACATTTTTAGTTTTTAAGAGCTTAGTGTGTCGTTTCAGATACGGCTTAGTCTATGTTGTTCGTGATTAAGACCTGAGCTTTAGCGTTTTATTAAGATCAGGGCGTTTACACATTAAACGTTTATTGGACTGCTGCGTTGGAGCAGTGCAATGCGCGTACAATTTCGTAAGAGGTACACGCGACACGTACAATTTCGTAAGAGGTTTTTTTTTACAACAAAAAAGGAGGCAAATGAAAAGACAGTTCCGCCTAATATTAAGTGGTTACTGTCGTATCTGTAACAACCGGTTCATAGAGCGTCGACTCGACCCTTAAAATACCTAACTCCTTAGTCCTAACCTTAAAAAGGTTCAAACCTCTATGGGCAGGACCCAGGAGGAAGATCACTCCACAGCCAGCATGACCTACTATGAATTTAAGGAACATTTTATAAAAATAATGAACCGACTATAAATCCAAAATATATAATTTCGTTTACATATATGACATACTTATACAATTTTATGGAATTTTCAAATTACTTATTTCACAAAATTAAGGTTTTTATTAAAATTGTAATTGTAAATCGAGTAAGAAAAGAGATATCGACAAAAAACTATTTTCAGGCCCCATTTTTCTAATGTGGCGACGCGTTAATATCAAGGAGTCAAAATAGAAAAGTAGAAATTTAGAAATCGTAAGTGTTGAATGTTTTTTTTTTATTATTATTTTTTTTTTTTTGGTTTAAAGGTGTTAGGTCTAGTGTTGAATGTTTGTTGATGTTCGTGTTTAGCCCATTTTGTGATTTTTTATATACGTAAATTAAGAGAAATAAGATTAAATATGTGAATAAATTATGTGTTCTTAAATTACCAGTAACAGGTT